>JAWQUS010000020.1:10035000-20035000 GCA_036365455.1 Macrosoma leucophasiata | reverse complement strand
ATTATTTATTTGATATGCAACAAAAAAAAAATCACACTACTTGGATCCTTAGAACGATGTTGTGTAGAGCTGTAGAGTACAATCTCTATTCTATGCGATAGGTATGTAAGGAATTTGGTATCCTTATGGCGTAAGACACAAAAAGGGTATCTGTCTAATAGTGTCTAAAGACTCTGTAGGCTGGTATGAAGACCGCTTGTTCCGAGGGTATAGGTTTCGACAAATAATCGTATGGTCTACAGAAATACAGATTTTACCTAGTGCGGGGCTAAGGCTAGGCTAATAAGCACACCGCGGACACTCCGCCAAAATTCCATACAAACGCTTAATTTGGTTTCTATCCATCAGTGACGTGTATTTACACGCGCACCTGTGTGCGTAGCACGTACAAAATACTAACCGTCGCCCATAAAAGAGGAAGGGGTTGTGTATGTGTACAAATCGGGCAGGACGTCGAAGTGTCCATTCAATACGTAGTATTATTACATATTCTCTGCTATAAGCGTCTCTTATTTTATATATTTTTTTACTGCTTATATCTTTGTATTATATGTATAAAGCAAAGTAAGTCATAAATGATCGCCTCCAAACAATATAAAGAGCCTATACACTTGCATATACGTCGCAACGTCACCCAGACAAGCGCACCGGTATAAAAGCGAGTTGCGAACCGTAAAAAAACAAAGGTTGATAAAATATGAAAGGCATCGAATGCGAGTCATGGTGCCGGCGAACGGAACGGTCACGCGCGGCGCTCGTCACGGGACGTGGGCGGTCACGCGCCGCCGCGCGCTGGTGTGAACGCGCCTTTACATTTACATACCCGCTGGCCAGATTATAGCTCTTCGCACGTGATGAAGACAAAAGTTTGGAAAATTAAAATATGAATTACAAAGCCTGGGTTGCACCACGACTTTCGTTAAAGTTAAAGTTATTGTAACATTTGGCATCCTGCTCTAACTTTAACAGATTTCTTTAAGTTAGAGAAGGATGTGCAATATACTATATAAATTAATTATATAAATTACTTTAACTTGTAACAAATGATGTGGTGCAACCCAGGTTTATTTGAGTATGTATTACTGAGATGCAGTTTGTCCGATCTACAGAACAATGACATTGTCAATCATACCTGTCAATTTGATTTTTTTATGAATCTTACTTTTTAATAATATTTCTATTCTTAAAATGTGTCTGTTCGTAAAATTGTTTTTTTTTTTTGTTTTCTGTTGTTATTATTTATTAATTAACAATCTATAGCCGGCTATGACGAAACTTGGGGTCCTAACGGAAGACCAGCGCTGGTTGTTCTTCAATCAGCACATGCTGAGTTACTTAATGACCTGAAGTCACTTAAAATACTCTTCTTACTTGTAACATTGGAACAAAAAAATTTCTTTCCTTCTTAAAAAAAAAAAAGTACCAAATATTTGGGATCTCAACCCAAATTTTGCCTCTGAGCAAGAAATAGTGGGGTCATAAAAGTCAAGTCTTGAATTCTAATTGAAACATCAATCACTACACCTTAAAACCAAATAGATTAAGTGCGTACGTTCGAAAGAGCTCAACCACAGTGACAGTTATATGAACCATAGAATAGAGAATAATATTTCGTAACTATTTCTACTACTAGTAACGATGCCTATTGAGGGTTAATTTTCAAAATCAGCAAAGACATTTGTACAGTAAAACGATAAAGAACAAGCAAGAAATAACACATCATAGATGGAACTGATGATCGGAACACAACCAAATTCAACCAAATTAATTTCTCCAATTTACAGATCTTGGGACAATGAATGTCCTTGGCGACTTGCTCGAAGATGCAACACTAACCACGTCAGAAAAGATAAGAATGGTGATATCATAATCGTATCCGTTTAGTATCCTGCGATTCAAATGACACTTTATTGCGTCGCTGTAAGAATTAATTTACACGATTTTATAAAGTGGTGCTTCTGTAACTGCAGCAACGCTCTAATCTGCGGGTAAATACGAAACAACTACTACAACAATAACACGAGAGACACACTGTCTCATGTCGCAACCCACCGGCTATTTGGACAAAGATTACTAGCTAACTTCAAGCACACTGCGGACACTCCGCCAAAAGTCCATACAAACGCTTAATTTGGTCTCTATTACACAGACATCAATCAGTGACGTGTACTTACACGTGCACCTGTGTGCGTAGCGCGTAGAAAATACCAACCGTCGCCCATAAAAGGGGAGGAGATTGGGTGATGCGGGGAAATATGGCGGGACGTCGAAGTGTATTATATATATTCTTTACGTAGTATTATTACATATTCTCTGCTTCAAGACACGATCATCGGAACAAAATAAATATTCCTCCACATTAAGTTGCCACCAAGCTACTTAACGAGCATAGAGCAACTCGGGCCACCGGCCGCGGCGGATTGGAGGGGAGTAGCCATAGCGTTTATTAGGCTTGGCGCAAACGGACCACGGACCACAGCCACCGGTAGCTGTCGCGCTACATTTTTTAACCCGCTATCTGCTGCGCAGTCTTATGATGGACTCTGACACGCAGTTTTTGCCGCCTATTTTGGCAATCTTAGGAATCGGCGTGCATGTATGAAGAGAATGATGAAGGTAGACGAGGCACGAGAGGTTTGTCAGAACCGGGATGTCTGGCGCTCTACACTCTCTGCCTACCCCGTTAGGGACCTGGCGTGAAGATACATACATACATATTTTGGCAATTTTAACTTGGCCCTCAGTAAAACAATTTGATAATTTACAATGATATCCAAAAAAGTTTTTTAGATATTTTCGAATGAGTGTGACTACATTCCAAGAACTGATTCACAAAACCCTTCCCAGGCTTTTACTTTCTCATTTCTATTGGTATCTAATTAGAATATAGATCCCAAATAGCGGACGTAAATGGATTTCTGATATTTTATCTTTCAGTTTAATTTTCACCTAAATATAGCCAAACAAAGCTCACTGATTTTAGTACAATATACGAGTATTTACCGGAAACATTCAGGCGCAACTGTGCTAACAGGCAAATAGCTTTTGCGATTGGCTTCAAGTTTATTCATTGAAACCGTCGCGCCGCGCCACCTGCCGGTCGACGACGCCGTCGACGCAATGGCGGCTGCCGTTGACGTACCTGCTATAGACAAAGATACGCTTACTAGCTGACTCCGTGACAGGTGGGACTGATCATCGGAACACAATAATAATTTCTCCACATTGCGGATCTCAGTACTGACACGCTGCGCCAGTTGCGAGCGAGTCACTTAACGAGTAATTGCTTAATGAAAGCAGAGTGTGCTCGCGTGACCAATTACATCGCGTCATGATTCCCAACGAGCACGATGCCCGTTTTATATCTATTCGTTTTTCATATTAGTCTCTTTTTTTTTTTTTTTTTTTTTTTTTTTAATTTATTTAGGACAACAAACAATTTACACTCATAAAGTAACAAGGACAATTATCGGTACATAATTTTACAAGGAGCGTAATCAATCCCGTTGTCCACAAATTAACTATTAGGACATTTTAGGGTAGCGGTGTGAAAATACAAAATCATTTTTTTTGAACAAAAAAAAATAACAGAAAGAATACACCACAGATGTTAACACAAAGTAAACAATATTAATCTTACATTATGTTATTATTAATGTTCTGCATTACATTTAGAACATTTCGCTTAAATGCGTTAGGTGACGTTTCAAAAAATTCTACCTTAGTGAAATATTTGTTATATTGTTTCATGAGTCTATTTATAGGTGCTCGCTCACCTGCATTAGTTTTACAATTAGGGGGTGCAAATAGGTTGTTCTCACGGGTATTTCGTGTCGTAGAACGACATGGAATACTAATATAAACTTGATTATTAAGTCTATTGCAGTCAAATTTGTAGTGACATATGTTGTATAGTAACATTTGATCTAAAAGCAATCTTCTCATTTTGAGTGTTGATAAAGAAAATTTTGATAAAAGTGTTTCATAAGGGGACTTAGAAGCAAAACAGTCTTTTGGGAATGTCTTCCATCTATTTATTTTTTAGCACTGTTGCACTTAATTCTTTGGCTTAATAACCGAATTAAGTCTGTAATGTAAACTTTCTTTAATAACCATAACCGCGTGTTAAACTCGCAGTATGGTTTTAATTCACGATTGGATGAGATTCGGTGACGTTGCGATCGGATTGTAAGTACATAAGACGTCTGCCGGGTCTGTTAGGTCAGTGTTATATATTGCATCAAGCAGGTTAGATAAATAGCCGACTAATGGAACTACATCTTTTTTCAAAGCAGCAGCGCAAAGTTTGTTTTAGCAAGAGCAGTTCTTAGGTTTTCCGCACCGATACCGATTCCATGGTATGAGAAGCTTTCGATCAAAATGCATATTAAGTAGCACTTTCGTGTTCACACTATCAAACGAATAATATTTGGACAACAAGAAACTTGCTTTATCATTGTAAATATAATAAGGCTTCGTTCACACATCAGTATCAGGGAATACATCCATAATTATGTACAATTGTCGCTAATATCATCATCATTGTCATGGTGACGGCATTTTACGGCCTTGTCATTTCCGGCACAGAGTCATAACACTTTAGGCCTCAGGAGTGGTAACGCATCTGCATTTTGACCTTGGTCTTCGTGTGTCTATAGTCATAGTCATAGTCATTTATTTGCTAACTAAGTAGATACATAAAGGTCTTAAAATAGGTTGTAGTAATACTTAGTTGCCATTTTCTGGCACTGCAAAATTTCACTTACACAAAATTTTAAATAATACACATTACATTACATATAGGCTGCAGTCATCACTTAACATCAATGATCATTGTGCGGATCGTTATAGAATATTTCATGCGCGTGTATATTACTCGTATGTATTTATTCTATTGAAATTTATACAATTTCGTATAGAACAGCAAATAGATTGGCAGAAGATGTAGCAAAACATTTGGTAAAAGGTAAAGTAAGACAACATACTACGCATCACTATCACAAAATAATTTAGAATGGCGTGATGCGCTGCGCTGGAATCCGTTGGGTAAATATTGCCGCACGAGCATTAAAGGTGCCGATAAGAGACGATAACGCGGACAGGTTGCGATTGCTATGAAAGCCGATATTACGCAACATGCTCGAGTTTTCTAATTAAGTAATTTTACGTCCGTATTCTCCGAAGTTGAAGGGGTTAGTAGAAAATCTATCCAAATGGATAGATTTGTCCAATGTGTGTAACATTGGACAAAACGTGGCGAATCGTGGATATTCACCACGTTGAACGTCCAATGTGGACAAGTGACCAGCCAAGCACGTTACCAAACTGTGAAAGTGGCACTGGGAAACCGAAAAATCTCATTAATTATTATTTTTTACATGAATAAGAAATATTGGGTCTACAATTATTGGATTTTTTTTCCAACACATTTATACAATACTATTACCTGTCTTAAAAGCACGGCAACTAAAATGGATTCAGTTGATGTATATCTCAAAATATGACGTCCTAACAGATACAAAAAATCGACTTATAATGTTTAAATTCAAGAACAATCTTGAAATTATAAAGAGTGTCTTAATTATCAGTTTTTATCCTCTTAGAATTCTTTGAACAATTATTTGTTCTTATAGCTTTCAACCATCACCAAAAAAAACATATAAAACGTGACACCAGTATGCAGTTAAAACGTAAAATCTTAACACATCCAAGAAAAATGAGTAGGCACACAAGAACGGACAAATACCAACTAAATATTTGTATTCAAACCACGAAAGCAGTCTTAAACTCATATATCACTGGATTGGCATATTTCCAAAACGTCACTAATCTTACATATTGTGTACGAAAGGCTTTGAAAGAGCAGTTCACGGCCATTGTATGACCTGGGACTCCGATCATAAGGTTGATGACCTCTTAGGAGATGGATGAATTACCCTGATTTCGAAGCCATACGATACAAAGTAAACGTGGCGTTCAACGGAATGCCATACACGTTTACTTTACATAATGGTTTACTGACGTAGACACTGAAAAAGTGAACAATAGCTGCCTGAATATCGGATTCTTGGCGGGTAACACTTTATTTATGTTTTACAACTTTATTTGACTTGTAAATGGAGAAAACACATCTTTTATTTAAGTTTAAGAAGTTCTCGTTAAATTTGGATGTTCCACAGACAATTTGACCAAGTTTATTAAACTTTTAGGCGAATATAATTGAGAGTTTCTAAATAGAATAGGTACATCTTTATTTGTGGATGTACTCACTTCTAATTCTTAAATAGTGTCTAACAGAATTGTTATTTGTATTTCATATTTCCATATGTATGTCTAAAATGTTGGTCCGTTCAACCAGAAAGTCGGTTTGTAGCTGAACATTTTGTGTGGAATTTCAAATATCTGCAACTAAATACATACCTACCATTGTCACAATTATGTATACCAATTTCCTTATATAAATACTAGCGGCCCGTACCGGCTTCGCACGGTTGCAATTTAGGTACCCACATAATATTACGACTATGAATTGAGATGAATGCTATCCTATCTCTCAAGTTGGATCGAACTGCACATGGTGTGCGAATTTTATCATAATCGGTTAAGTGGTTTAGGAGTCCATTGAGGACAAACATTGTGACACGAGATTTATATATATTAAGATAATCAATAAATATATAGAACAAAGACGTGTTAGGTACACCATTTATAACTCAAGAATGGCTAAACCGATTTTTATGACTTTTGTGTTTTTAGATTTGTTTTTGTCTGGAATAAGATAATAAGAATTAAAAAAATATGTTAAATTACAACATTAATAATTAAATTCATTAAAAAACGTCAATCTAGCTAGCCGCTAATTTGTTAGGTAGTGTAGGGTAAAGTAGCACAGTGTAACTTACGTTCGGTTGCACCACAATATTTGTCAAAGTTAATGTAAAATTTTATATCCTTCTCTAACTGTAACAGATTTATTAAAGTTAGAGGAGGATGTTGCATTTCACAATAACTTTAACTTTAATAAATATTTTTATGCGACCGAATTCATAACGGGTAAGGCTGAACAGAGTTCACCGGGACAGCAAGTAAGATATACATATTTGTGTTCATCTAACGGTTTTTATATAAGATCAACAACCAGCAAATCAACACTGTGTGTTAGTCTACTGAATCTTTATCTGCATCAGCGGTTATGCAGTCATTTCATCTAATACGATCGCCAACCTTCGCATGAGTATTGGTATAAGACCTTTTTAGAGAGAAATACATAACCAGTAATATATGATTATAGCAGTATTGATTAAGGTCAAGATAATAAAACACAATTGTGTACTTAACCTGAGTTACGTGAGTGAGTGACTCACTGGTTACAATCTGAAAGTTGATTCAGACGTCCGTGCACCGGACAGATGTTTTGAATCTTGGGTAAATACAATCGTTGCTCTCTTTTTATATGGGAATGATTGAAGTATTAATTCCAAAAATACTTGACTTGTTGATGATCCTTTATTATTGTATGTTTATAGATGCGAAAGACAAGTTTTTAATTCACTAGCGATAATACTATCTTCTACTTTTTGCATTCCAAGAATAACTTGGATAAATGTGTGATAAACTATGTAACTTTCAAGCTCTGTAATAACCACATTTAAGGCAAAATAAAAACTATTCTATTCTAAGTTGGATGTCGTATGAAGGTGGATTTTATGCAGACCATGTCTTATCTTATAGGATACTTTTTTTGTGCACAAAGTTTTTAAATGTCTTTTATTCCCTCCCAGTGTCCAGTTTTGAAGTAATACAGCCAATATCATTTTTGAATAAGTACTATTTGGTAGTCCTATCAAATGACATTTCAAAAATAATTATTACATCCTCGAAGTTATAAATAAGCAATTGGGAAGAAGTTCCAATCACTCATAAAAAGTGGCATCATTGTATGCACTAGCACGTTATCTGTCAACTTTGATTGACAACTCAAATCCGAGGTGTCACATTTATATCATAGATACTCTGTATGAGAGTTACTCTTTTTCCCAATCACATATTCGTAGCCCTGAAGCTGTACAAGATTTTCTGTCGCGACCTTGAAAATCCAAGTCCCAAACACTCGAAGGACCAACAAAACACATAACCGTACCCAAGCGGTCCGACGAGAGCCGCAGGAAATAAAAAAAAAAGAAAGTCTCATACCGTTCATCGACCCACATGGCCGAGAGCGGCGCCGACCGTGACTTGGGATAAAAACGAAATTGAACGTTACAACATCGTACGTTGAAAAAGCGTTGGTAAAGTCAGTTTTTAGATAAGTGACGTTACAAATTTGGAGCTAGTTTTCAATAGTAAAGTTATGCAGTCCACCTTGCTGGTGAGTGGATGGAGCCGATAAGGAGCGACTTGGCTACAACCGAAGTTGCCTCAGCGCGTATTTACGCGTCATCACGTCATCATTATTATTTATTCTGTTCTATTATGGTCCCACGTTTCAACTCAATGCTTTTACTGTAACAACTGCAGTGGTGTCTACTCCCACTAATTCCTGTCCTGAAGCTCAGGGAACCTTCGCTTTTGCATCTTTCATCATATTATTATGTCGTAAAAATGCAACGCATGGTAAATTTCCATTAAGCAACCATTAATTTATAATGTATACTTGCATGAAAATAAAAAGAATAAATTGATTAATATTAAGCCATTAGCCACTAGATTATATATGCAAACGTATTTTACATTAATATTAATTTCAATGTTGATAGGTAATATCTATGAATATACAGGGTGTCCCAGAACTCAACGTCAAGCCGAAACGGGGTGACAGGATTGATTGTAACCCATCATGAGAAAAATCAGAAAAAAAATCTATCCCATGTAGTTTGAAAATTATGGGCATTTAAGGAAAACCTAGAAATTTCGTCAAAATGTAACCATTTTTCGGTTATTGTGGTTAATTTTTATTATTTTTGTTCATTTAAACTTTGAAACCGTAACCTAAAATAACATCTTGAAAATCACAGTCTAAAATAATGACACAATTACCCCAAGTTTCCTAGAATTTAGACTATTTGTTAAACTATGAATTTAAAATTTTCAAACTTTGTCGACTTTGAAACACCCACCAGAGTGCCTTGGCAAGTGCCATTAAAAGTTGGCGCGTTAAACAGGATTGTAAAATGGTACAATACTTGTTAGTTTCATACTAAAAAAAAACGATTAAAAAAATAAAAACCTCAAGTAACCCGATTTTTTTAGTAATTGTGTCATTATTTTAGACTGTGATTCTCAAGATGTTATTTAAGGTTACGGTTCCAAAGTTTAAATGATTAAAAATAATAAAAATTAACCACAATAACCGAAAAATGGTTACATTTTGACCAAATTTCTAGATTTTCCTTAAATGCCCATAATTTTCGAACTACATGGGATAATTTTTTTTTCGGATTTTTCTCATGATGGTTACAATCAATCCTGTCACCCCGTTTCGGCTTGACGTTGAGTTCTGGGACACCCTGTACAAATACATGATTGTAATGGATTTTGTGAATAAGTTTTCACCCATTTGCAAATGACTGAATTTTCTGACAAACTGGTCAAATATTCAAAAAAGTTAAAATTCAATAATTTCATGCTCATTCAGAATTAAAATTTCTACAAAATAATGAAGTCTCCATGAAAAATATACATAGTTGAAAAAACAGCAGACTGTCTTGTAGGTACTATGTAAGGTAAAAAAAAATACAAGTCAATTGTTTCTTTACACATTGTACGTGAATTGTACGCATACATTGCCCGAAGGGATAGGGAAGTAAAAGCATGCATTTAAAGCAAGCACCTACGTCGAATTTGCATTTTGTGTCTTTTGATAAAGGGCGAGCCTGACATCTCTGGGACCATTACCAGACTCCAAAGGTTGCACTGGGCAACTTGCGAAAAATGGAAAAACTTAATAACACACAACACTTACCAGGACCAGCCAGCTAGCATAAGACTACTGAGACAGTTTTAGCTTATCAACAGCTAAAACTGCTGCTACACAAACTCTACACGACTGTTGTGACTCAGTATGGCGCGATTACCATCTTACCTGGAACAATAACAAATATATAAGAAAACTGCCACAGAGCAAAATTATATTGTTTATGGAAGTATGGCCCCACATGCACGCTATCTAAGTGATTTATTCCAGGCCAGCGTTTAAATGAACACTCCAATGAAGATGACTTGTTGCTGATTCTGAGGCTAAAGAAAGTAACATATAACTTAAGACATGTCGCTAGTTCTCTACAGTTATTATATAATGATTAGATTCCATTTTCTAGAGAAGTGTTTCTCAAAGCGACGCTGGAGACCCAAAGGGGAGCTGTAAGTGTTCAAAAGTATTATTTCTCGCAACATTAAGGACTTTTTTGCCTACTGCAAATATTTAGAAAACCTTTCCAGTGTTTTCATAGAAAGATTCCCAGATATTTCGAAATTAGAAATACCAGAATGGATATTGCATCTTTTTTCAAATATGAACACAACAGTGTTATCCCAGTGGGTATAAAAAGTTATAGAACTGACAACAAACGAGGAAATAAAAATCTAATTTAAAAAAAGGCTACCAAGAATTAAGCCCATCCCGCAATAATAGCGCCCTGGATTGTTGTCAATCGTTCAACACTTTTGAATAGCATTTGTGATTGGAACGTGATATCATTCTCGTTTATTTATGATTATGGGGTAAATTACAAATAAATGGGGCGTGCTGAAAAATAATCAACTATTAAAATAGGCGTTGGAGGAAATACCTTGAAAGCCTACGTTTTAGAATTTCATTCACTAACAGATCTTGTCAAATTCGTTGTGAATTACCGACCTATGTTCAACAAAAATACTATGTTTCTTACTTTAACATCAAGTCGTCCTAACAAAAAATCTAACAACGTTGAAAACGAGTTCGTCACTAATTCAAAAACAAAAAAAAAATCCTTCGTAGATATATGTCAACGTTTACCATGTACGTACACTAGATATCCGTTTGCAACTTGCCTGTATAATTACATTAGTTCTATTTGCGGACGCTATCTGCAGACTGTTCTAGTGGTTCTGATAAATTGTATGGAACTGGTTCAAGTGGGTGCTTGATGCTTTTTATGATCTGGAATTAGACGTATCTTTATCTTCAGTGATCTTTGTACCCATATCAGGAAGATAGATTTATGGCGCAACTTACTTCAGATATGCTGTTTATGGTGGAGTTTCGATTGCATTTCAAATGCAAATGTCCAAATCAAAAATAGATATTATTCATGAATTTTATCACGCAGATGGTGCAGATTGCACGTGAACAAAGAGTGTTTTATTTAAATTAATGGCTTTATAACAACACTGTCTGATGGAAACCGATGGAACTGATTGGTTTATAACAGGCATCCCAAGAATACAAGTACCTTCTTATTACCGAACTGCTGCATCAGTTTGATCATACTCCTTCACGCATGGACTTAAAAAATAAGTACCCTGCAATACAAAATGGAGTATACTCTACTGGAAACGAAATGGGATTTAATATCGTAGATTTCATCCACAATAGTCATCCGTTGCACCAGCGATGCTGGGAAGACTGCGGTGAAGTATCCCATGTGAAAATTAATATATTAAATAAAGACATTACGGGGAGGGTTTTATAACAGGTCCACCAAGATGAGGAAGAGGCGTCAGAGGAAAGTACAAGAACAGGATCGCAACTGCGTGTTGTAGGACCCCGTAGCTACGGTGTTTCCTTGTAAGTACTAGTGAAATCTAGGGGGTTTAGTGAATAAGAGTTGCAAGATACTTCTCCCTAGAATGGACGCCGTGTCCATGAGTATTTCTACTTAAAAACCCAATTGGAAAAGGTAAGTATTCTCTTCATTATACCATAGACAAGTATTCTCTTCATTATACAAACAATAATTATCTATCTAATTTAATTTATAATGTAATTAAATCAGTTGACATAACAAGATTGTAAGTAGAAGTAGAAAGAATATTTATAAGTTGTAACTCATAAAGATAAGGGTAAAACTAAAAGTCATCATACGATAGCAAAGTAGAAAACAGTTGTCAAGACGATAAAATTAGATCATTACGTTAAGATAAGCAAGGATTTAAGTGTTCCAGATATATTTTAGTACGTTTCAACACAATCTCTTCAGTAATTTATTATCAGCGTATCAGGAAAGCCGACTGATGATTCTGATACACGTGCTTTGTAAGATCACAAAATGGATTATCGATATAAACGCATATAAATCATAATATACCTTCTGTTACATAATGATATCAACTGTGAAGACTTTCTTCATCAACAAAGAATATTTTTAAAATTAAAAACAAATGTTATTCAATCACTAGCCAATTGCGACTAGTAATAATAAGATTATGAATACAGCTCTGCCATGAATTAATTCGTGCTTTGTTTTTTTCCTCTTGCGTAATCATGAATTCAACCAGCGAAAACAAAACACAGTCTAAATAATTGGCTTTTAATAAAACAAAAAAGTTAATTTTCAGAATGTATACGTCGAAAAAGTAATGCATAAATGTAAAAATATAATAGATACGTATTTAATAACAACAGTATACATACGAAATCTTCAAAGTTATGTAATATTACCTATTGTCAGTTATATTTTTTGATGTACTGCTAGTAATATTCAGAATAAGGAGTCTTATTGGAAATCTACATATAAATAAACCAGGAACCAACAACAGAACAACATCAACAACAGGCCCAGGCCTAGCTAGATCTGCGAAAGCACATCAATACTTTGTTGCTATTAAACCATCAACATATTCGATTATCTCGCTACATAGAGAATGGATGTTGGCTGCTAATGGAGTTCAACACTATCAACACCAAATATTTGTTACAGTAACAACGTAACAACATTGGTTCAACATTCACGGCAACATTTACCATCACCAACATCGTGCATCTCACGCGTCCGAGTGAGCATCGCAGCATCGCCGGGATCAGTGCCCTTGCAGTGGCGCGGCGATATTTTAAGCATCAACCAAGTGAAGGTAGAACGGTCGGCCTTAACCAGTATGCTGACGTCGAGTGCGGTTAGAAAGTTACTTTTGCGTCACGCGGTGCGGGGTCGACGACCTAACCTCCTTGCGCAGGGCTGCCACTGGAATGTGCCCGATAATAGGTTTGGTACAACACGTCTATCAAAGAGATAAAAATATTGAGATAGTGCTTGTGTAAAACGCTGATAGAGGTCGCAGACGCCCGAATTCCTGTCGATGTAATTCTGTTAGGTAATCTATTATACAAAATGGAAGGGAATCTTGCTACAGAGCATTAGTTATTGAGTTTCATAACGAAGACACCTCCATATTACGGTTGTGTTGTAACTAGCACAGAGGCAAAACAGAAATTTGCATGCATGGAGATGGATACCTGAATTTTCTGCGTCGAGTTTCATCACTGAAGTTTAATAAGGAAGAAGTCAATCTTGAACTATAAATGTCTTTCAACCCTAGTGACCATCACGTACGGTGGACGACGATGGCGCGACCTGCTTGAGCCGATGGCGACGTAACCAGCTGTTTAACTTTGGGCGCCGGCCGCAGCTACGTGCCTGTGTCTGAGTTTTTTTAAGTGGTATAAACATTTAAAATCAAAGAATATCATGATCTAGCTAAAGACTACTACTAACATATTTAGTTATTACAATGGATAGATACAATCAAATGAAACAACCGCCAGTGTCATTAAAATCATGGACTGGCCTTTTCTTTCTTTCCTGTTATAGAAGACCATGAATGGAGGGCTATAATTACTCTGCAGCTTAAATAATCGAATCCCACTCCTTAAGCCTACCAATCATCCCGTACAGCATTGGCGTGGTCTACTTGACTGGCAACAGTGGCGACGCAGCTTTGTACACTGGACGCGACTACATGCCACAGACATGTGGAGGAACGGGGGAAGTGTTCCTCCGGCGAAAAGGGAGGATCCTCCGACCGGGCGAGGTGGTAGCGCATGGCGGGCCGCGGCCCAACGATTGACGTTGGGAAGTTGTATGTATGCCAACTCTTGAGAAATCTTCGTATGTGCGATGTAATTCGAATGCACGCCATCTATGGTACTAGACAAGTACTGTGTGTGGTTTCGTCTGTGTTCCACTAGTTGGCGCCTTAATGTAGTGGACGCTACAGACATGAGCTCTTTTTTTAAGTGGCATAAAAACTGATCAGCCAACGTCAATTCCCAAACACATGCACACTTCTTTCTGGATACAGCTATACTAGAGAAAGCAGTCGCATTCTGATGGAACAACAGTTGGTGTCACTTAAACTACATTAGTAGAAGTCTTTTCTAATCCCACCAGGCACGGCGTGTAGGAGCTTCTATCTGTAGGTAGTATAATAGGAGTTACCAGATATACATTTGGTGACGATATTCAATTCCTGGCACGTCCAATCCCTACATCTTTGGCACGAAAAACATTAACGTGGAGTAATAACTTGTATATAGCTACAAACTACAAGTTTTTATTCAAAAGTAAATTAAGGACCACCTCCTTTTCCGAGGGTGCATCTCTAGCAACCATCACGTGCGACGACGTATCCTGCTTGAGTTGCTGGTGACTTAACCAGCTGTGTAGCTTTGCGCCGGCTACAGGTAGAACCCCAGCTCTACCTGTAGCTAAAGACGAACTGAGGTCAGACTTCCTTAAAAAAATATGGCAATAATCCGTTTTTTTCTTTAATTAATTTCTAAAGTTCACTCGCATGTGTTATTGCGAAAAATAAATAGTACAATATGGCAATACATTAGATTCTCTACATTAGAGTGTCTATTTATGCATACTTCAAGGAAATCGTCATTGAGGTGTCTGAAGCTACAATAAAGAGTTTTTCAAAGTTGCTAAAAAAGCGCCAGAAGTTATTTAAGCCTAACAACGCTTATACCCGTAGTGTTGCTAATTGTGAGCTTTGAGAAGGAAACAACTATTTATCAAGTTTGTCTGGCAATACGGACAGAAAAAAAACCACGGCAGGTAAGTACTTATAATCATCTTTGTTACTAAAACCACCTCGATACAAATCTAGTGCTAAAATGATGGCAATGACCAGAGACTTAAAAAGAAGACCAAAGAAGGACTCTGAACTTCACTGAAAGAGGCAGAGTGTTTTCTACCTAATTTATCGTCTGTAAATTTGTGATTCATACATAAATTCTGTGATCACATTAATGGTTACCTTACGTAAGATGAGGAAAAAGTATGTTTAGTAATACTTGTTTTATTAATCATCAGAGCTGTCCATACTTAATTAAAAAATAAATTGCTGTCAACAACTTATTACGTCAATGCTTACACAGATGCATTTTTTATAACAAGACAGAGGCAAACTAGCAAACAGTTTATGTTGATGGTGTGTGATTATGGGCATGAACACGATACCTACTAAATGGAAGGGAGCGCTCCGACCGCGGTCGTAAGGCATTCGTACTGGAGAGCCTCCAAACATTAATGCAGTCCTGGATTGGATCTCTACGGCGAGGAAGCGAGTGTCTTTGGCAATTTTCCATTTTCTGAGAGTTTGCCAGTGTCACCCTCGGAATTTGGTAATGAGCCCGGTGATAATGGGTTTGCTAAATGGGACATAACACGTTCTGAGTTGATATAATAATCACAGTGGACAATCGCTCTAAAGTTAGCTGATAGATATATGGCAGTAGGCAATTACTCTTATGCCTTATGGTTCCTTTCTTGGGTCTGATTTCTGGTGTAAATAGGTATGCTTTACTAAATATAATACGTTATTATTCATCGGAGATAGGTTATAAACATTTTACGTCACGATTACACTTCCAGAAATTTCCATACCGAACCAAATAACTTGATACTGTTATAACTTGCTATGACTTCAGAATACCGAATAAAATATGCAATGGCAAAAACTGAAATAGGTGGTTGGAACGCAAAAATAATTAGGTATGTATGTTGTTGAGAAAAATATTGTTACTTTTGTTACAAATGATTTATTTTGTTAACTAGGTTAGCATAGACGGCAGTGTACTGTAATTTAATAATGTCTATTAATACGTAAGTGATTTGCGATAAGCTGAACCGCATATTAAGTCAAACGCATGCTATTTATGGGCATGCTTGCACAAAGTCGAGTCGATTACTGGCGACAGAATGATACGTTTAAAAGGCAATATACTCGCATGTTTTAATACATTTAACTAATGTTATGTCTCATGATGATGACAATAGGGGTACGGTGCTCTTAAAACTTGCTTATATGTGGAGTAATAGCGGCCCCTTCTTGTAGTAGTATTTATGTTGACCCTATAAGGTGCACTACTCCCTAGATGGTGTGTATATGGGCTTACTGCTGGTAGAGTTCCAGTGTCGCAACTCAAGCGCATAGAGAGCACCTAATATTTATGTCAACAAATGATAGTGTTCAGCCTTGTAGTGTTCCAGTTAGATGATAATGTCATCATCATATCAGCCATAGGACGTCCACTGCTGAACATATGCCTCCCCCAATGGCCTCCATCCGCCAGCGGGTAACTGCAGCCTTGATTACGTCGTCTGTCCATCTTGCAGGTCTTCTTACGCTTCGCTTGCCGATACGTGGTCTCCACTCGAGAACCTTTCTGCGGCTATCGGTTCTCCGAGATATGTACACTTCAGCTTGGAGATCTGCTTGGCTATGTCAGCGACTTTCGTTCGCCTACGGATCTCCTCATTTCTGATTCGATCCAGTAGGAAAACGCCGAGCATAGCCCTTTCCATTGACCGCTGAGTGACTTGGAGCTTTCGTATGAGACCCATAGTGAGAGACCACGTCTCGGCACCGTAGGTCATCACCGGTAAAACGCACTGATTAAAGACTTTCGTCTTCAAGGGATGGCAATGTGATGCCCGGCTATAACTGTCACAGAGGCAAAACAACCTAGGCCTCAGCGGTGGCAAGGCCTTTACATTTTAACCACCGGTTTTTGTATAGTTTGATATAGGCTGCAGTAGCTATTCTATTCACTTATTATTAAAAAGCAGTATCTCAACTTCTTACCGATTGCAAACTTCCTATAACAGATTCTTAAAAAAAAACAAATATGACCCAGTTCGTTAATTAGCCAAACAGTTTCCATTGGAAGTGGAGCCTTGAAATACAACCAGGAAGAGATAACAGTGCTCAAGGTTATTCAGATATACTTGTACACGTGTCCCAGTACGCGTTTTGTTACATGCCTACATACATAAATTCGCAAGCTATATTAAGCGAATACAAAAGATAGGTTAGGTTATCAGTTTGATATGTTATGTGGATAGGTCTAGGATAGGTAATGTAAGTAAGTTACTATGTTTGTCATATCATTAACCTTTTAGTTAAAGGTAACTTGACAACCCAGTTGGTCCATCAGTGTGTGACGATCGATGACGACGCTTCGAAAGTAGGTTACACAACACATTTTTTTGCAATTTCTGTCTTATTTTAGGGGAAAAAATAACTTGATATTTGACCTCCCTTCCCAAATCGAGACAAGACGAGATTTGGCTCCATCCTCCTTCTCAAATTTCTAAACACCTCACGTAATTAACGGCCGCCTCCTTATAAGATAAATAAATAAATTTCAGGGGGCTACTTTTTGCGGAAATTTTTACAATATTTTGTACGAAAGTCAAATAAAAGAACTGTGAGAATAAACATATTTTCTTAAATAACCTCCCCTTCCCCGTGTATCTCTCAAAATATTGAAACTGAAATTGCATTCTGCGCACGGGTCCGACTCAGACTTGGCCGATTATTTCGCAATAATTCTGACACGACACCAACCATGTCTGCGCAGTCAACTTAACAATATTTGAAACCATCGCCACTGATCTGTCACAAATAAAGAGAGAAGTTTCGACGAGCATGACTGACGAACGGACAGAAATAGTTTCAATGGCGCTTGCGTAATATCCATTCAGCAAAAACTGAATTACACGCTTTGCACCTGTGTCACCTCGAAGGAAAAGCAGAATTCGATACTCAAATGATCAAGGAACAATTTGTACAATATATTTCTGTTTTCCTAAAATGACAGTAGTTATCGAGTTACGCCAAGACAGCACTGTAGGTACTGCAAAGTGGCTATCGAAATGATGTCAATCGGGATACATAATACGCCTTCTGATCACCAGTTTCTAATGGCCGAATACCTACTCAAACGTCACTTAGTTTTAAGCAACCCTCGAATATAAGTTATCTCTTTTTACGGTTCAATAGTAAACAAGGAAACCTTATAGTTTCGCCATGTCCATCAGTCTGTCTGTCCATCCGCGGTTTAGCGCAAAAACTATTGGTAGTACTAGACACTTGAAATTTGGCACAAGTATGATATGTTCTTAGGTTTTCGCGAGCTACACTCATTGAAATAAAACTATTTTTACGGATTTATCTCGCGTATATTAAACCAAAATGATTTTTAAAATCAACCCGACGTTTCCGTCGTCAGCTTCCGTGGTACCACAAGTAATCACGCTGACAAAGTGGTAGAATAAAAACATGAAAATAAAATGTATTTATGCCCCTACATGTAACGCGCGATTTATTTTTCTTTTCTATGTAGTGTGGGATATCGTTGGATAGGTCTTTCAAAAATGATAGGGGTGTGCAAATATCATTATTCGATTTAGTTAACTGTTCGTGACTTATTAAGCTTTATAGAGCCAATTTGACCCAAGAACACATGGAATCCTTGATAACCCGTACTTTGTTTTTAAGAAATTAAGATCGGGCGCAGACTTTGATACTCTTAAGACTGTATACTTTGCCCTCGCACAGTCCGTATTAAGCTATTGTATAGTAGTCTGGGGAGCTTCAGCAAAAACCCAATTCTTACGATTAGAAAGAGCCCAACGACTTCTGCTTAAAGTTATGGCCTTTAAACCTATGAGGTTCCCTACTGAACAATTGTTTAATCTGTGGAAAGTCCTTTCAGTGAGAAAACTATACGTTTATAATACAATCCTCTATAAACATCATAAAACCCCGTACGATCCCAATATTAGCGAAAATAGACGCCACGACAGGGTATGTAAAGTCGAATACACAAAACTTGCTCGTATAGGACTTAGCTATCATTATTTAAGCCCCAAACTTTACAATAAGGTGAATAAAATCCTAAATATTTACCCGCTCCCTCGACGCGAATGTAAATCTAGACTTATCAAATGGTTAGAAAGTCTTGATTATGCTGATTTGGAAACATTTATTGAAGAATGTAATAATAAATATAAATAAATAAATATATGTGATATTGAATACCTTTCAAACACACACACACACAATTCAAAATGTTATATTACAATGTTAGATTTAGCATTTAAATAACTGTTTTTGTTTAATTATTTTATAGGAAACATTGTTCTGCTCGACACTCGGAGGTGGCGTTGATGACTGCGACACAGTCTATGATTAATGCAGTTGTCATCGTACTGTCTGTTTATAAGTATGTTTCTTATATGTTTCAAATAAATAAATTTCATTTCATTTCAAATTTTCGTTAGAGTCAAGTGTCCCTCCCTCCTCGCTTTACCAACTAAACGGTTGTTATTAAAAATTCAAACGTTACGGCAATAGTAGCTACATATAACGAAATTAAAAGGAAAGCTAGCACACTTACCTAAGTTGGCTTAACAAGATTGCGAGTAATAATCGACCAAATGTATTTTACTCGAAAATTTCGAGCAACTCCATAGAAATTTTTTTTTTTTTCATTCAAAAACTACGGAACCCTACAATGTGCGTGACCCGAGACGCACCTGACCGGTTTTTTTATTTGTTTTGTAGAAACAAAAGTGCTCAGGCCGTTAGAAAAATATGACAAATGATTTCTTATTGTTCTTGGATCCTATATGGCTCATTTGCTGCTATAAGGATCAGTGACATTTCAGTATTTGGCCGTACCTGGCCGAGGCGGTCCTTCAGAATGTAGTCTCATTTGATTAACGAGGATACATTGCTGCCGTCCTATGAAAGCCGTTAATATACTTACCATTAAATGGTAGTGTTCAGCACTATCGTGTTCCGGTCAGGTGGTAATGTATGGCCTTGTAATTGCCTTGAGACATAACATGATATGTTGTTAGGTTTTCGCGAGACATAACACCCTAGGCATGCTTGTTTGCCACTTCCATTACATAAAAAAATAATACTTAACGGCCTTTTTCCGCAGAACGGCAGCAATAAAGGGGTAATCTTCAGCTCTCCATTATTAAAATGTTTATTGAATACGGATTAAATTGGCAGTTAGAGAAATTTGGTAATGTTCATCAAACTTAGAGAAAGGATTGCTAATATTCAAGCCAAAATCACTTCATGACCTTATGGTAGGACGGTAGAATTGAACATTGTTAACACTAACACAAACCTTTCTCTTTACGTGTTCCTTTCATGTGCGACCATTTGGATTGCTGGGATCCTATCGCCAGTTTACTTCGACCTCGCCGATCTAGTATCGCCGTACACTTTACACTTGTGCAGAGGTCTTTGGTATTTTGTCGTGCACGTTTACAAGTTGCGGGTTCGACGGCCGGCCTTAGCCCAGTTGAGTGACGTGAAGGGGCCCAGTCCGCCTCTCTAAATGCCACTGAACGTGCTAAGCCACTCGTTCAATGAAATAGGGTCAGCTGTGCGTTAATTGATCTCGCGTTGCTTTTAATCAGCGTTTTTTAAATGATTTTCTCTACAGGTGTTTGTGTTACAAGTCGGGCTCAAGTAGCGGCGCCAGGGCAGATCCAAAGAGGTGTCATGACTCCCCCCCTGTAAATGTGTCTTCTTAAATAAAAGAGGTCAATTGCTTTTAGGATTCGCGTGCACTGGGTTCCGTGCAGTTAATTAATTGTCTGACATTGAAAAACTTTTTTTTTTCATCCCTAATATGTCCCGCAAACGTGGTCCCTGTGTTCGAAATTCACTTATTTCTGTTACTACTTTCTACTTATTGCTGTCGTACTTTTCTATAGGAGTACATTCTTAATAACACTGGCGGTGCGCGCTAGAATTTGGGACTTGATGAATGTCAACCTCAGCTAATTTAACTAATTACAATCGAATCAGAAAACGAAGCAAAAGTTTGGAAAGTTCTTATCGTCATTGATAACTTCGATAAATCACGTTACATAACAATGGTGACCCATCATCTTCTTCATTTTCCATAGCGTTAATAATTGTAGCTAGTTAACTTGGCTAACAATAAGGGGACAAATTCGTTAAAGGCTACCTTATGCTCTGAAAAACGAACTGCCTCTGTACATATTGCAAGATATGGGCGTTAATATAAACAGATAACAATGACACACATGAAATATAACAAAGTACTAACCGTTGCACTGTATGTTTACTAACACACAACAGCTAGGTCAGGAAAACCATAATCATGCAGTTAAAAATAGAAGCACGAGGTATTAAGTAACGAGCACACTGTTGCGTAACACTCGCGTTTCACAAGATGAGTGGATGTGTTGTGCAATAGATGCTGCAAATTATCATGCAGATGTAAGTGACGTGGGCAAACAGGACGAATGTTCAAACTATTGGAATGATTTTGGTGTGATGGTGTGAATGCCACATTGCAATCACAATATGAGAAGGAGCCGACCAATCAAGATTGTTCAGGATTCATTCTCTTCGTACGTGTACACTAATTTCGACGATTATACCGCAACTCTCAGATAGCATTTAAACAACTAAATTGATTACGAACACGACAAGTTGCACCAGCAGACGAGGTGGACCGATGACCTGCTGAAGGTCGCTGCCAATCATTGGAGGAGGGCGGCCCAGGACCGTGCATTGTGGCGCTATAGGTGGAGGCTTTTGTCCAGCAGTGAACGTCTTTCAGCTGAAATGATAATGACTAGTTGATAATGAAGAATCCTTTTAGGCAGTTGCAAATCTGGGAGGCGTAATTTCTTATTTCAAATCCAACGGAATCCCTAAGTATTAGTCACGTATGTCAATCAATACCAAATGAATCAAAATTGTATCATGAGTAACATGATCTTTTATTGCGCACCTTAACCGATTCACTAATGCGTTGTCTCGTTTTTTTCAAACGAGCCGTCATTTAAACAAATTAAAGAAAATGTTGGCAGTTCCTTAACTGAATGGAATAAGACATCATGGTACGGGCCCACGACAAATACTCGGATATTAAGAGGTCATCGATTGGAAATATTACAAAGCACCTCCCAAAGGTAGCAAGAGATAATGACATGATAAACCGTTCCAAAGATTCATCTCTGAGAGACCTACAAGGGAATTTGAAAGAGCTAAATAGGCTGACATTTCACAGTTTACCTGACACGAATCGATGAATCGATACGATGAAAATAACAACTTTTGTGTCATAAAATATAGCAGTTTACGTGATTTTCTGCACAAGACTCAGTAGTCACAGGTGCACGAAGTAGGCGTTGTAAAAACCAACTCATTGTGATTCCGATCATGATCGTGTCGGCGCTTACTGGCAGCACTGGCACACATGTAAAGCGATAAAACACATAAGCGTCCTTGCGAACCCAGTTTTTTATAGTTCCGTAGCCTAGAAGGAACCCTTATAGTTTCGCCATCTCTATCTGCAGCTAAACAATTCCAAGAATTAACTTGAATACTCCTAGAACTAGAAAGGTGTAATTTAGTACGATTATACATAACAGTCACGCCAAAAAGTGGGTCTAGGGTACTTATGAAAGAAAAATTGCTTTAAAGTACAAATTTTTGTAAGAGTCAACAGAGAGGGGGGAAGGCCTCTCTGTCAGCTTAACGAGGTATTTGGACGTACGAAAATAATCACGGTAATAGTACATAATAAAATAACGAATTTAAAATAAAAACGAAATCTCGGCCTAATAGACTCTACAACTTTACGAGTAATAGTCGATCAACTTATAAAATGTAGGTACTTGAAAAAACGGAACCCTACATTACGCGTGAAACGACACACACTTTGCCTGTTTTTATTTTCCTCATGTACATAGACACATACGATATACACACGATATACACATACAATACGATAATTAATATAAGAAACCAAGTTGCAGTGCAATAGAGCTCAAATTGGATATCGCCGTCGCGCACATTGAAGTTGTTAATGTCGGTGCCGATATAATAGTAGGTATGGCGTGTAACCATGACTCACGCGCTGACCTTGACAAAGACAAAGACTACGCTATTGTGTCGAACAACAAACACTATTGCAAGCGATAAAAGTATACCTAAACGGGCGGTCGTGTGTAGAGAATTTAAATTAGCATGCTAATACAATGAAAACATTTGCGAATTAATAGAGGAACTCTGTTCACGGAGGCGGATGGCGGTCGAAATGATCGATTGTTTAAATATTTATATACAGAATTTGCAAAACTCGAGGCGGTTGCGAATGATGTGGAGCGGATTGCTTGTAATGTATTCTGAGTGATAAAAAAAAAACAGTCGACTTCTGGACAAACACCGTGGGAAATGTTGTTTGTTGGGCGCCTCATATCTTTGACCGTTCAAATTGGCAATTGGAATGCGAAGGTTTTGTGGTTTATTTTTATGAACTTCAAACGAACTGTTAGAGCAATATAACACACATAATAAAGAACATAGAGGGTGGTTCGGCAAGATTTGTATTTAAATTAAAAAGGTCTAATGTGAAACTGCTTTAAAAAAAATATCTTGAGAACCTTAAGAAATTTTCAAATATAATCTATAAAATATCGCTACTGCTAGGATCGAGCATTTTTATTCCGGGAAGGTTAAAAAAAATATTTCAAAGATGTTAATGTTAACATAATATTATTATCCATAAACACCAAACAGCTTCAACTTAGACCTTTTGAAAATATATTTGGCCAAAAATGGAACTGGCTCAGGTTCTTTAAAAATTGACAAATTCAGGCATGTGCAAGCGTTATGGTTTAATTTGATGAAATATTCAAACGGCAGACATATCCCAAATACAATATCCAAGCATGCAGTTCACATTGATGTTAAGTGATGATTGCAGCCTATAGACACCCACACAAAGACCAAGTTCAAAATGCAGATGCGTTACCACTCCTGAGGCCTAAGGTGTTATGCCTCTGTGCCGGAAATTACAGAGCCATACATAACCACCTGACCGGAACACTATAGTGCTGAACACTACCATTTAGCGGCAAGTATATTAGGTAATGCGGTGGTGCCTACGCCCGCGAGCTCCGTCACTGGATCTCTGCCACCAGAAGAAGCATGCAGGCAAGTAAGAAAAAGTCTTCTTCTTACTTGCCTGCTCCCTTTACTTGGATTCGACAGTTATCGTTCGTAGGCGCCAGAACTTTCTGTCCTAACTTGTTTGTTTGTTTTAGTTGTGCTCGATCCATCTCTTCGGTTACAGTTGTCCACCACGTAGCCCGCAGACTATGCCCTTTTTCAAGAACGTGGCCATCCCGTCACATTCCAGACTTTATTCACCTTCAATTGTAAAAGGATTCGACTGTCGCAGATTACTCTTGTTAGCATTTGCCGTCTCAGCTAAGTACGTGGTTCGGTAACAGAACAAAATTTAAAAACGAATAGCTGGGTTACATGCGACTTACAAACTTTAACCAAGTAGAAAAAACCATCTTCGAATTGAAAGTTCAAAATATTTTCAGGAACAATAAAAAGTTAAAACTTGTACTTTATAGCGCTTCCAAAGGGCAGATGTTCGTTCCTATTTCGGGTACGAAAGCAAGCAAAGAGGTAAACGTGAGGCTTTACAAGTCACGTTGCAATGTTATCGAGGGTGGCCGGTTCAAAGTTTTGATTGTTCAATAGTTTCAGCTAATTCCGGAGGTACCGGACTTCATTAAACTTTGCGGTAGGTACTATTTTGTGACTTCTATTTCTTTCGTTTGAGAGCAGAAATGAAAAATGTAAATGGCACGTGAATTCCGATGTCTTGCTTTTGAATCAAACTGTAGTTTTTTGCATACCATGAATATTCTAAAATAAATATCTTGGATATTTATATGGTACTAGCTGTTGCACGCGGCTTCGCCCGCGTGGATGTCGTTTTATAAATAACTAAGTAGCCTATGTTCTTTCTCAAAGTCAGCTCTATCTCTGTACAAAATTTCATCAAAATCGGTTCAGTCGTTTGGACGTGAAAAGGTAACAGACAGACAGACAGACAGAATTACTTTCGCATTTATAATATTAAGTAGGGATGAAGCTGGCAAACATGCCGCTCACGATAAGTGTACCATGCAGCCTGTAGACAACCAGATGTCAAAATGCAAATTAGTTGCAATCTAAATTGTTTTGTATCTGTGATCAGAAAACACGTAGTCATACATAACCATCAAACCGATAGAGATTCATGTACCTAACGGAGGTGGTACAGTTCACATGGATGTGAAGTCTATAGTCTGCAGCCTATAGACACACAAAATCAGAGGTCAAAATGCAGATACCATACCCACCCCGGAGACCTAAGTTGTTGTTTCGGTGATATTACGGGGCCATACATTATCATACTTGCCGCTAAATGGTAGTGTTCAGCACTATAGTGTTCCGGTCAGGTGGTAATGTACGGCCCTGTAATTTCCGGCACAGAGGCATAACACCTTAGGCCTCAGGAGTGGCACCGCAACTGCATTTTGTCCTCTGGTCATTTTGTGGGTGTCTATAGGCTGCAGTCATCGCTTAACATCAATGTGAGATGCATGCTTGTTTGCCTCTTTCATAACGTAAAAAAAATCTAATTAAAACATGATAGCGCTAAGCATTAGCATTCGGCGGCAGAAACATTAGGTAATGCGGTGGTGCCTACGGCTTTGAGCTTCTGCACTAGAACTCTACCACCAATGAAGCCTATGATAACCGACACTGCAACACCACAAGTAAAATATATCTAAACGACTGGGATATCTTTAAAAGGCTCTGACCGGCAATCGCACCGCGAGTTAACGCTACCACTCTAATTGTTTGCATTCATGAATAAGCAAGCTAGCGAACATGAGTCGTGACAGCCAATTAGCTAAAATGTATAAGCAGGGCCGAATTTCGAGGCCTGGGCTTTGGAGTGGAGGATGCTACATGTTTTGGACGGAATTAAAATGATATAAACATAGACCAGCAACTAGTCCTCTGAAAAAAAAATATGTTTTACAAACTACTCATATCATTACTAACCAAATAAGGGAAAAAAATAATCAAGACAAAAAAATATTGTCTACCGACAGCAGATCATCATTTATTTGGTTTTAGAAAGAATATCGAACAAGTTATTCCCGAAAGAGATATGCCCGAAGGTAACGTCCAAATATCTACTGGGATCAAGTCAATGCATGAAGAGAAAGAAAGAAGGAAAACATTTTTATTTCGAATAGGTCTTTACAGATACTTTCAAAACGTCAAGAAATCATAAATTACCTAGAGTTAATAACCATTACATATAGTAAAAGCAAAAACAAATATAAATAGTAAATTAAAATTAGAATTTAAAGTACTTAGTTAAAACATAATAATCACAAAATTTTTCAATTCCTTCAATTATGATAAATGAAGAAATAGAAAAACTTATTCGTCAAGATCAAAGTTATTCACTTAGCAGAGTTCCAAGTGCAGTCACTACTGAGAAGAACTCCGCTACCCAACAAACTCGGTAAGAGCTCTTTTAAGAGAGCTTAAATCTAGTACAGATTATCGTGAAAATCAAATAATGTGAACATCCATACCATAGATGCAAATAAACAGAAGAGTAATTGAATGAATAGGCAAAGAAGGAAAAACATAATAATAGAATACCCCATAATTATAGATCGTTTACATTTCATTAATTAAGATTTACTTTTCTTTAGAATTTTACGCCTGAAGAGAAACAAATTGACGAATTATGGAATAGAACACTGAATCACCAAACTTTGGTCGACGAATTTTACTTATATAACGAAAGTGGCAAAGAAGCACCAGTTCACATGGATTTTAAGTGATGACCGCAGCCTATAGACAAAACCACATCTACACAAAACCAGAGGTCAAAATGTAGATGTGTTGCCTACCCTGAGTTCTTATGTCGCTGTAATAGTTATCACGGGGCCATTCGAAAAAAAAGGGTATCTCAAAGTTTTTTTTTAATGTGATGGAAGTGGCAAACAAGCATACAGTTCACATTGATGTTAAGTGATGACTGCAGCCTATAGACACCTACAATGAGACCAAGGTCAAAATGCAGATATGTTACCACTCCTCAGGCGTAAGGTGTTATGCTTCTGTGCCGGAAGTTACAGGGCTGTACATTACCACCTGACAAGAACACGATAGTGCTGAACACTACCATTTAGCGGCAAGTATATTAGGTAATGCGGTGGTGCATACGCCCGCGAGCTCCGTCGTTGGAGCTCTACCACCAGTAAAAAAAATACAATACTTTGAAATTTGTATATTTCATATCTCTGTTTTGCGCGCCTTTTCTCTTGTTTCGGTGAAATAGCTCCACCAAAGCTCACCCAACTCCGGCCCTGGTACAGGCAACAGCTATAGCTATGGCTATGCATAGAGATATAGTAGGAAAATCACACGATCTATCAGCAATCAGCAATGTCAAGTGAAGTTACGTAACAGAGTTAAATGTATATGCGATTCATTTTCCTAGTACATAAGTAATACATAATTAACATCATGTTTCTATATTCTCAGCGTAGCCGTTCGCGATAGTGATGCAAGAGCCACGGTTGATATAAAATAATATAAATGCACCTCCATTAACGCGCATTTGATTTCTATACGGCTAGTTATTGTATAATGTATTCAACATACCTAGATGCAATTACCTATATCCTCCTAGCGTCTTTATAAGAATAAAACCTACCTACCAAATAAAATATTACAATCACAAGTACATTCATGTATGTATAGTTAGATGGTAATTAGTAGAGAGGAGTGGCAATTGAGTAGTTGTTTTTGGTTGGATATAGAAGGAAGGCTGATTGGTCTGTGTTGGATATCATTACTTTTAATTATTTTTTTCTTCACTTTTTCAGGACAAACACAACTTTTGAATTCCTTATACATTTTATGTAGGAAGAAATGCGGACACGGTTTGTGTTTCCACCGCCTGGCCACACTTACCTCCTAATCATTGAAGTCAAGGTTTAAAAGTTATTTTTTTTAACGTACTGACTATGTTTGAGAGCAAACGCGAGTGTTTGCCATGCTAGACCGTGCATATGTTCACCTTTAAAAAAATAAAGAAAACATCGTATAGGTGTATCCAAAAAGAATTACAAAATCTTTCGCTCCAAAATACATAAACTACGGAAAGTACCCACAAAACATCTCATGCATTCATTTCAATGTTCGTCTTATTATACAGTCAATTGGTATGTTTACATTTTCCATCAATACGTGTATACAATGTACGCCCACACCGCTGTATATTGGTATATTTACGTTAAATATAGCACCGAAATAGATACCACGTGCCATGACTTCAAAAGTTTCAAAACCGTGTCCATATTGTGGTTCCATCTTTAATAATTGACTTGGGTTTCCCAATCAGTTTACGTGTCGGGAACAAAATAAAACAAAACTTTATTTTTTTGGATTATCTTAGACCTCTCACTCACCGATCGCGTTCGTAATGAAGATGTAAGAAAGAGGCTTTGTGTGAATGATAGTATCGGTGTAAAAATGAAAAAAGGCATGCTCCGATGGTTGGGGCATATAGAAAGAATGTCGAATGAGCGAATGACTAAACAGATATACAATGCGAATGTGGATGCAGAGGCCCAGGAAGACCAAGACTGATCTACCATGACAAAATAGGTCGAGTTCTGTGTGATGGTGGGATCAAAAGTCTTAGGAATCGGCGTGCATGTATGAAGAGAATGATGAAGGTAGACGAGGCACGAAGGTTTGTCAGAACCGGGATATCTGGCGCTCTACACTCTCTGCCTACCCCGTTAGGGACCTGGCGTGGAGATATATACATACATCTTAGACCTTGGAGTCGCCGACTCGGCCAGGAATCGCCAAAGTCAATATGGAAAATTCTAGATCCGAGCACATTACCATCAGTAGGTACCTACAGCGCGCGTAATCACGTAACTCACCCAAGGCGTCGCAATGTCAATGCCAAGGTTGGCGATAAGCAGTTCGTCACGGCTGCAGATTTAATTGCATTCCATTGATATCGCCGGTTGCATCATCGATCGTACCAAACTGCGCCGTAATATTCGTGTTTTTTTTACTACGTTGCAGGTGAAAGGTTGACTGGAATTTATTGCAGTGATTATTATTTTTTGTTTCGTACTATACTTAGAAGGCTATTTTATTTATTTATTACACGACACGGTATTCAGGGTCCGGCAGTAAGGGTGGGCGTGGCCTCGCGCCGGGTTGCCGCTTATTACACTATCCGGTCGCAGTACAAATACACGGGCCGCTCCGGTCGTCCTAATTAGGGCCCTTACTCCCTAAATGTTATTACACTACCCTGAGCCTTGCTACCGTACCCTGAATACCGTGCCGTGTAATAAGTCCATAACTTATAATATATTTTATACCTACTAACTACCTGTTTCTTACGAATTCATTAGGTTGCTTTTTAGCGAAATAAAATATGGCTTACAAACAAGCACAATTAATTAAAGTTCACATTAAAGAAAATACTGTTGCGTATAAACAGCTACATAATAGGTAACATCCCGTTTTTGGGTTGGGGTTTATGCTTATGGTTTATGCGGAAAATTACAGGGTCGTACATTACCATCTGATCAGAACACGATAGCACTGAATACTATTCGATGGGGTCAAAAGTCTTAAGAATCGACGGAAGTGTAACAGGACCGAGGATATCTGGCGCTCCATACTCTGTCTACCCCGTTAGGGACCTGGCGTGAAAATACACACACACTATTCGTAGCAAGTAAATTAGATAATGCGCTGCCTGAGGCCTCCAGCGCCATCACTGGAACTCTATCACCAGTAAAGTGCAGTTATTTTACCTTTTTAGCGTATAAGCGGAACATACATAGAAAGAAACACACTTTCGTGTTTGTAATAAATAGGTATTAAGAAGTGAGTAGAAATGCTACTGATAGTAGAGAAGAGAATGATGAATGTATCATCATTATCTTCATACTGGCACGTCGATGCATGGAAGTGTGACAGGACCGACATACCGGCATAAGCGGAACATATATAGAAAGAAGCACACTCTCGTGATTGTAATAGGTATTAAGAAGTAGGTAGAAATACTACTGATAGCACTATACCTATTAATTTTAGGCAAATACACAAAAGATCTTATACCAGTAAAGTAGCTACGCATCTGAGTCGATATGTTCGAATTCTGTTCGAATAAGATGACTAGAACTTATAGAAAAACACAACGCAAGTACATAGAGAATTTCATTACCTACATATATTTTAGTATTAGCAATTATCTTAAAGTTTTAGAGAAAATAAACATTTATTACCCTAGTACTTTAAGATCATTGTTTTTGTTTAACCCCTGAATAAGAATCTACAACAATGAAAACCATTGATATACAATCTACAACTCTATTTAGCAATAGACAGTCGAGGTAATTCAATCGTTTACGCTACGAGCTTCCTTGAGCAAAGGTTAAAAAAAAACAGTTTGCTAAATGAACATCTCCCTAACCATTTCTCACAAACCCTCACGACTAAATGTATGAGTACCGCCATATTCTATTACGGTCAATAAGACAAAGATCAAGCACGATTCTTTGTATAAATAAAACTTAGTCATAAGTAACCACTTTTAAAAAAAATAAAATAGTATCCTTCTTCAAGGATCCTGAACAGAATAATAGAAGATATATTCACCAAAATTGGACACCAAAATCGTTCCAAGCGGTCTAGTTGGAACAATCGGTGAATAAGAAAAAAAAACGGACCATCTGACACCTTCATTCTATTCGAGGTTCTACTTAAGCTTCAAAATTATAACACATCCTCAGAGTATTTTGCAACAGGAAACGATCCTTGCATCTGTTTCTGTCAAAAACGATGTACAGTGATCATCAATAAATATTGCACATCGAGCCTATGAAAGTGACAATCGGCTAGTTTCGACTTCGTAGAGCGTTATCTCTACTGCACACTGCCTACGTAAGCACTGATAGTCTGTTATTGGTCAAAACATGATCAAAATGGTCGACAAACGTCAAATAAGTACGGTGCGAAAGAGATAACGCTATACAGACCCGAAATAAGCCGAAGTCTCCTTCCTAGGTTCGATGTGCAATATTTAATGTTGAGCACTGTACCTTATTACGTGAAACTTAGAGAGTTCGTCCGTTATGGGAGGACATCTTGGATGCGGAGTGCACGACACTTGGTATTCATTCGGAGCGCGTACTGCAGGCGTGGTGCAGATTACGACATTAGATAATTCGCCAGTTGAATAAAAACTGAATTGCTTAGAATTCTCATTGGCTGTCTTTACGAGTAGCCAACACTTCTAGGGCTCAAGTTCCGGGTTCAATTCCTGGAAATGTGCGATGAATGTCAATAGGCACATATTAAACATGTTACATGGGACACAAATTAAAAAAAAGGATGTAAATCTTTATCGTGCATGATGTTTGGGTTTGTTAAGGGTGTTTTTTATGTACTCGTAGGTAACAAGATGGCAAACAAGCATGCAGTTCACATTGATTTTAAGTGATGACAGCAGGTTATAGACATTTACCCAAAGACCTGAGACCTTAGTTGTTACTTGTTATGTCTCTGTTATAGTTATTAGGAGGCCATACATTACCATCTAACCGGAACACGATAGTGCTGACGGTGGTGCCTACGCCCTGGAGCTCCTACACTAGAACTCTACCACCAGTGCAAAGTGTTCTTTGATTATTCGAGCTGTCATAGGTAGGTGTACCAATCGCGACGCTAAATCTGCGGTCACGGGTTAGATGACATGGGAAAAGCTATTGTTTTTTTAACCAGGAAATTCCCAGAAGTAGCCAGTCTGGTAACAGTGTCTGGGAGGCCACGTAAAAGCCGTCAGTACTACGCCCGATCTCTCCGGTCGTGTGGGATTGTCGTTCCAACAGGCAACGAGAGTGCACCTGTATTTGAGCATACTCTTGTGAACTAGTCGTCGTTAAGATTGGGGACCGTAACCGAAATTTGGCCTGGAAGATATTATTAGGTTACGTGTTTTGATTCTCTTGGTACCAAAATGTATGCTTTTTCGTCTATATTGGGACACAACAATAGATTAAAACCAATCTTATAAACTTTAGTTCCCCAAAAAAAGAGGTCTGAACACAGTAACAACGAGCAAAATGCGAGCACGTCTGCACAACACAGCTCTTCCAAATAAAGCCTACAATTCTGTCACGTTGCCATTACGTCACCAGCTCACAAATCACATACCTTTCGCGAGCACAATGGTAACGCGCTGTAATATTAAACGCGTGCCTTTCAATTGGTCACTTGTATTGCTAATAATCGATTACTTATTCATAAATTTACCCACTAGTCATTTACAGTTCGACGTGGCCCTCAGTAATGATGGTTAACTATCCATAATGGCCATTTTTACTGCCACCGTCCAGCAACTAATCGAATCTGCAAGGAAGTTTAAAAACAAGGACGTTGTTACCTTCAAAGTCACCATGATTTTAGGTCATCGGCCTACGGAAAGAGGTCGGGTGATGTAACAAACGAGGCAGCGAGCAACATACAGCTAGGAAATGATTTCGGCGATTCTGAGTTTTGGAAGACCCATAAATCAATTGCTCTTGATTGATTCATTATTTGTACTTGACATTGAGAATTCTAACTATAGCTAGGTCACTTTTCCACTTTCATCGTTTCGTACTGGATTTGCATGATCAATCTTTATCTCTCCAATGGCTTAAGAAGCAGTGCAATACAAGCCACATATATATTGCAAGTTTGTCGTTTGTATTAACACTGTGTGATTAGCAGCATGTTTAGACCAACGGGAGAAGTTAATCGAAGTCTCCTTATTCTGAAGCGATGTAAATAATTGACACCTAAACGAACATGACCATCAACACGATTCTGTTTCAAATGCATAGAACAAAAGACTCAACTTCTAGGAGGCCTAGCATTTGAATTGCAGAATAAGCAGGCTCGTTGTTATTCCGTATGAAATCACAATAGAAATCAAAAGTCACGAGCATATTATACATTCGACGTACGTGATCGGTGTGTAAACGTTATCGGAAGCCCGAGCGGGCTCGGAAGTGTATCCTCTGCAACCTTCTGAGAGCGAGCATTGAATCAACAATCAGGTTATTTCGTATAAATTACCTTTAGGGTGATCAATCAATATTAAAGCTATGCTTCATTAAGCTTACTTTTCCATGTTATGTTTATTTTATATTATTAAAGTGGCAATGGTTCACACTGATGGTTAGTGACCACCAAGTCTATAATCACCTACATATAAACATCTGACTGCAGAATCATTCCTGAAGCCTAAGCTGTTTTCACTCAGACAAAAATTACCACGCAAACGAATACAGTACTGTAAAACCCATTATAATTAAGCGACAGGTGGATAAAGTAAGGCAGTTAGTATCGGGGTACGACATCAAGTTACCAATCCCATCGTTATAATGTACGGCCCTGTAATTTCCGGCACAGAGGCATAACACCTTAGGTCTCAGGTATGGTAACGCATCTGCATTTTGACCTTGGTATTCGTGTGGGTGTCTATAGGCTGCAGTCATCACTTAACAGCAATGTTAACTGCTAGCTTATTTGCCACTTCCATAACATTAAAAAAAACCCAGTAACAAGCTGCTTTCTGCAACTGCATCGGCATCGTGTCCTTTGGTTTTGTTACAAAAAGTAGACTCTACAATTTTAGGATCAAACGTGGACCTGATTGTGACGCATTTTGACATGAATGTATCATGTCTAAATGCGTCCCAACCAGCATAGGGTCTGTCGTAAATTCGTACAGACAGAGTTACTTTGACATTTACGATATTAATACGTATGGAATAGCCTGAGATTAAGTTCTTTAATCTGAGGGATTAGCCAATACCTCTAAACGTTTCTCACATCCATAAATTCAGAATTAATGTAACAAGTTAAGCCTAGTCCGTAATCGAGCGCCAGTCGCCTAGACGTGAACGCTTTACAAAAGTTAGTCAGCCAGTTCTAGTGATTACCATTTTAAATTTTAATGCCGCCATATATGTCGTAATGCTGTCGTCGAGTACCTTTGATTGAAGGTGGGGTTATTATTTAATTAAAGATTGGTATGTGAACAGGTAAAGGTACACAAGAGCTATGGATAGGTTCAAATTCATGAAGCTAAAATTAAATTTTTGAATAACATGAAATAGGTGCAATACTGTCGACTTCTCGAACACTTTTCCAAATTCTCAAGGACCTAGTAGTAACTGCTCCGTTGAGCTTTTAAAATTAAGAATTAAATTAAAATAGCCTTTATTCACCCCGAATTATTGTGACACTTATACAAAATAATAATAATATGTAACAATTACAATTTTTTCTTGGAATTCTTAAATTTTAGTTATTTAAACATTTTATTTATGCTTAAAAATTATAAATACACATGCATTAAGTAGTATTCTGTAAGTTTTTTTTTTTAATAAATTTAAATGTATACATTTTTTAAACTAATAACAGTAATAATTATTTTTAAGCACATCTCACGCATGCATTTATTTTATTGACATTTAACTATAATGTACAATTTGTTCCATATTCGAAATAATTTTTACTGAATAAAAATATTATTTCACTGTTAGGTACTGTAAAATAAATATATATTTATGTACATACATATATTTGATTGAAAAACGCATGTTTTACGGCTTAATAATACACATAGGTATAATATAATATACCTATGTATATTCTATTCAATAATATTAATTCTATAATACTTAGTTATTTAATAAATATATTAATATAAAGTAATAATTTAATAATGTCGTTATAAAGATTATTAGCTTTTTATTTATAACGTACTTTATCATGGAATTCTATTTAATTACTGAATTTTATTTCCGTTGAGCTTATTTACTCTAATTATTGGCAATAAATAAAAAATATATAATCACATAATTCAATTTCATTCAAGGTATGCAATGCAAGTGAAGCTACGCGTGTTGAATGTAATATATTTATTTTTACATTAGCCTCCAGTGCAGCACTCTACCCTATCCTATCGGAGAACGGTGTTTGTGTTTTATAAATTAGTCATATTCCAAACAATGCTTCTTTCCAGGCCTGACCATACTTGTCAATTATGTGTCATTGTACTTACGTCCTCTAAAATCAGGGGAGGTTAGGTTGACAGCAAAATTAAAAACAAGCACTCCTTTGTTTGACTCGTTAAACAAACTTCATCTCGAAGGTCAGACGGCCAGAATCTAATCAATTAACGTATCATTGCATCAACTGCAGTGTTATTCTGAAACACAAATCCGAGTGAAGTGAGTTCGAGGATCTTTGACTAATATCTACACCATTTACATAATAGGTTACATAATGGATATCGAACGTCGATATATCTATTGTCTAGATATCGACAACTATGCATCAACGGGTCGATACATCTACGGTACTCCATGAACTACATAAGTAATGACATACATGCAAACCAAAAACTCATTGGTGTTTTCTACAAATTTCATTACTCGTAATTAAGTGCAATCAATAAATAGAAAATTAATAGATTAGAAAATCATTAGAATATTTTTTTTTCTAAAATTCTTGCTGTTATGGAATTGTGTTCCGGTTGCATAAGCCATTTCATTTGTGTGAACGTTTTATTTTTTTTTACGTATCACCACCCAAAAGTGGTCTCTGTTTGTCAAATTTGATTATTTTGTTACAAAATGTTTGAGGTCCATACGGCCCATTACTTTCTGAACAAATGGCTGTTATAGACGGACAGACACGCGTGATAAGTGTTAATTTTTTCCATTTGAGGTACAAAACTTTAAACTGTATCCAAAAGGGACGAAATGATTGAAATTGCATCCATAGCGTACTACCACAATTCTGTCCGGGCGACCTACAAGTTACCTACCTTTTTATTATAAGAGTGTCTAGTACTAGCACAAACCTCGTAAGTTAGGTTTAATAGTACTATTTAGTTAAGCCCGCAATGTGTTTTTATTTGAAAAAATAAATTAAAAAAACTAGCAAAACGTCAATAGTGAGTGGTACGTGCCGTACGCAGGACGTCAGGCGGCGTCGTGGCCACTCGTGGCTCTCGAACAATAAGTAACGGTTCTGGCAGACGATTGCCACTGGAAATACTGTTGGAGCTGAATAAGGAAAATTGGCAACTTTTTTTAGCAGGCGAGAGGGAAAAGATTATTTTTATTTATAACGAAATTGGCAAACAAGAATGCAGCTCACATAGATGTTAAACTAAGTGATGACTGCAGCCTATAGACATCTACACAAAAACTAGAGGTCAAAATGAAGAGGCGTTGCTACCCTTGAGACTTTAGTTGTTATGTCTTTGTGATAGTTATTACGGAGCCATATATTCTGTAAGATTTTCGGAAATTAGCCAGTTTTTGGATGACATTCGCTATGAACACGCACATTCAGTGTTGAGAATATTTTCAAAAAAATCAAGCTCGAAGTTTATGCTTTCCAAATACGCATAATCAACCTGACCATTTGTATTAGAAAATTAAAGTGTAAACAAAGAGGAGGTGGAGTTCAGGCTTGAAATATTACAAGGTACAAATAGTAGGGGAGCCCAGGATGCTATTTTTGGATTTACTCGAGCGCGTCAGATAAAGATATGAGAGATTCCTTGAACCCCGCTGGTTATCTCCACTAAATCTAAGGTTCGTATATAAAGACGGGGCCGAAGAATAGTCTTAAAAAAAAAAAATGTCGCTACGATCTTACTCATCTTCCGATTTGTCTGAATTTTGGATAGCAGCATTGTTTGGCCACATTTTAAACCCTCACAGAATATCTGACACGCTCTTGACCCAAGACGTTGATGCCGCGCCCTCTTCAAAAACATTTGATTCGTTCAAAAATGAAGGTGAAAAATTACTCAAGAATGTCAGATACTCAGAGAGGATCTAAAGTGAACCCCATCAAAGCTCCCATCCAAAATTCTGACAATTTGGATGCGAGGCAAGCTCGTGGCGGAAGCCCTAAGGGTTCGGCCTTTTATGGAAATCTTAGATTTGGTGGAGGTACTGAATTGGGTGCAAGGTATCTCCTATAACTCAATCTGACGCGCTGGAGCAAATCCAAAAATCCCCTCTTGGGCTCCCTTACTAAAAGCTTAGTGAAGAAAAACTAAGTTGGCTATAGGTATATTTGAATAGGCTGCGCGAAAAAAAAAATGGTTTCTTTTTATTCAATTTCAATAGCCTATCAGAATTTTGATGCGCCGGAAATTTAAGCACATGTGAATGTTATTGGTATGATTGCCCAGTTTTCCCACAATTATTTTCCAAGAATAAACGAATTAGTACCACACTCAACCTTACTTTCGTAGTGGGTAGTCACGAGCTATGGTGTGTGGGAGCATTCGACGTCATTGGGATTGAACAATTCTTTCGTGATGATTGTAAATGAAATAAATAATAGACATCTACACAAAAACTGAACATCTAATAGTTTTGCCACTCTGGCTGTCAATACGAAACTATACATTGCAATTTAACTGAAACATGATATTGTTGAACACTACCGAAAGAGATTAGCTAATACAGTGGTGCCTCGACCCTCGAGTTCTACTGCGAGTTAAAACGTAAATAAGAAAATCGACATGCTTAAAGAACCTGTTAAAAAACTTATAGACATCCAATAAGAGCATGGAAATAGATTAAACCCGGTCGAGATGAAACCGTTGCGCAAGATCTGTGTATCGCTCACTGATCGCGTTCGTAATGAAGATGTAAGAAAGAGGCTTTGTGTGAATGAGAGTATCGCTGTAAAAATGTAAAAAAAGGCATGCTCCGATGGTTCGGGCATATAGAAAGAATGTCGAATGGGCCAATGACTAAACAGATATACAATGCGAATGTGGATGGTTGCAGAGGCCCAGGAAGACCAAGACTGACCCACAATGATATATTTAGTCGAGTATTGTCTAATGGTGGGTCAAAAGTCTTAGGAATCAGCGTGCATGTATGAAGATGACAAATGTAGAAGCACGGGAAGTGTGTCAGGACCGGGCTATCTGACGCTCCATACTCTCTGCCTACCCCGTAAGGGACTAAGCGTGAAGATACATACATAGATATTCAATTTTTAAATTGGTAAAAGAACCAATTTTGATACTAAAGAGAACTCATAAAACGCCTCAGTCACGAGCGACTGATGTCACGCGAGACACCAGTAATGCCTACAGTTCCGGCTCTCCCATACCTCCGGGAGCTTCGTGCTCACGTCGCCACGTCTTGGCCAAATGTTCGGCCAACGTGACCGGCGTCGGAAGTGCCGTTTAACAGGTGCTATGTATTCGTATGACTGCGGCCACTCAGACTATCCTATTTTCCTTTTTATTGCTCAGCTTAGTGCGAAACAAAAGGATGGCTTTATGTATGAACTGATCTAGCTCCACAAGGGTGTTAAATGTAATAATTAAAGTGTGATGTTGATATTATATTGTTAATTTTAAATTTGTTTAAATTATGGAATATTGTAAAAATGTGCCTAAGAGATATTTTTAAAAGAGCCGACTGAGTTTTTTCCGGCAAGTTTTTCTCAGATCATATTGGCCTTTGGAACTTTGCCGGTGAATGACAAAGAATGACTCTTTTTCTTTTCTTTTTACTCTTTGTTATCAGTTTGTAAAGGGGAAATGAGACATTCTACTGATATACTTTTTACATTAGTTTATTACATTTAGTTTTATCTTAGTGATATTCTTGACTTTACATATATTTTTTATCTTGTTTGACATGTATATCAATTGTTGTTCACTTTAATTTATTTTGTATGTTTATTGACGCGTCATAAGAGGTGCCTGTCATCCTAAATGAATAAATGAGTTTCTGATTCTGATTGAAACAAAAGAAACATTCATGTTTTAAAATAGAATAAAAAATAAGAAAGGGACAATTAAATCCCCGTATTTCGACCAACGAGCACCAGCACCAGCATATTGTGAACGGATTTTTTTTTGTTAAGATGTTGGCAATCAAGCCTATAGAGTACATTGGTGGTAAGTAAAAAACTGCATCCTAATGACATCTACACAAAAACCACAGGTAAAATTCAGAACCCTATAATTTCCGGCACAAAGGCATAATCGCTTAAGGTTATGGCATCTACATTGAAATCCCTGACTTCATGTAGATGTTTAAAGGCTACAGTAATACTTACCATCAATGTGAACTGTATGCTTGTTTGCCATTTCATGATAAAAAAAGAACCGTTACGTGTGGTAATGGTTCTTTGTTATATCATTTCCATTACACAATATAGGGTTCTTCAAAAATGGCGTCAAAAGAGTCCTTCAGGGCTAGCAGCGCGTTGGCAACTCCCCTGGTGTTGCAAATGTTCATAGGCGACGGTGACCACTATCCATCAGGTAGCCCGTTTGGTTGTCTGTCAACTTTCAGATATAAAAAAAACACCTTAGATTGCCCCTGTGAAAGTTATGACGGGTCATATGCCTTTCATTAGGTACCATCTTACCGGAACAGTCGGAATACGATAGTGATGAACCCTACCATTTGGCGGAAGATAGAATGTAGCAACTTTTATAACCCCCAAGCTCGAACTCACCATCAACAAACCTATACTTATTTCTACAGTTCATACACCGGTTGTATAATTTATAGTTGAAAATTATATTTCGAGAGATATAAAAATAAACATCCTCAGCTATTCCAAGAAAAATTCTCTTGGAATTTCCGGTGGCTGCTAAGTATTGTGATCCATTTTAGATTAAATGATTAGAACAAGATGCATGACAAGTAAACATTACAAAACAAGACAGTTTTTGTGCTGTCAACCGCACTGCATGAGGTAAGTCGTGTTTTTGTGTGTTCCTTAGCCGTACAGAGTCTAGAATTTTATAATTGTTTTATATTATTTCGCATTAACACATGCTTGTGAAATATATTTTATTTTGTTTGAAATTGGAAGAGCGGCTGGACTAGATTCCCAGTAGGTCGCGAGTTCGAGTCTCGCCTGAAGTCAAATTTTTCTTTCCATTTTTCTTTAAAAATAGAATTTTATAACCTAACATTCCAGATTACTTTTTAAAGAAAAATGGAAAGGAAAATTTGTGTTCAGGCCGGACTCAGTGGACCCGCGACCACTGGGATCTCTGGTCCAGCCGCTCTCCTAAGTCTCCTAACTGAGCTACCGAAGTAAAGACATCGACTGCCAAATTTCTCTTTCACATTTATTGCATTGCCTTGGGGTGGCAGTATCGGCATCTATTGCTAACAATGCTTGTTTGCGACATTAAAAAAAACCTATGAGTTCATAAGATTTAACGTAGGAGAAAATGAGAAAATGAGAATTTTCTCATTTTCTCCTACGAATTGAAGATTTACATATCTACCACGTGTGAACTGCACACATGTTTTTTGTTTTTTCAAGTATTTGTAGGATTCTAGGCGATTTATGCTGTTAAGGATGTATTCCGTAGGCGTGGTGAGATGAATCATGTTGGTAGTTGGTACATGAGTACGTGACAAGCTTATAAGAACATGCATATTTATACTACAACAAGGAAAACTTACAACACACAAAATGGTGTCGCATGAGATAAAACACTCATCACGTGGAAAGTTTTTCTCGTATAGGTACCTACTACAACACTTTTTATGTGTGCTGAACATGGCAAACAAGTATGCAATTCAAATGGATGTTAAGTGAAGACTGCAGCATATGGAAATCTACGTTATCTACGTTGCCACATTGATTTTTCTTTATTGGTCGAAGGTAAAAACATAAAACAATAATGATCAACAAGACATTTCCCGTGGGCGCACCTTTGTGATGGCACACTACCTAGATCCTAGAGTAGGCCGGAGCCGGTTTGCGGTGGTCAAGTCACGATGAAGCCCGCATACGTCTCTGTAAATTACTGAGGTTGAACTGCTATCTTGATAGGGCGTGTCTTGGAAGAATGTACGGCCCTGTAATTTCCGGCACGGAGGCATAACACCTTAGGCCTCAGGAGTGGTAACGCATCTGCATTTCGACCTTGGTCTTTGTATAAGTGTCTATAGGCAGCAGTCATCACTTAACATCAATGTTTCTATATATATATAATGTTTCTATATAAATAGTTCGTTCCTATCCAATCTGTGACACATTATTCATCTTTGAATTTTACGGCTGTACGAAGTACAGTCCGGCGAATGTGAATGTTTGTTTGCCACTTCCATAACGTAAAAAATATTAAAAACTCGGCTCAATAAGAGAGGGAGCGGATTAACATTGATATCAGTACGTTCCACCCCAGCTCCCCTAATCCACCTTCAGACCAGCATCAGGTCACATTGCATTGTCCTTCATCTTCATCATATCAGCCGAAAGATATTGTTGGACCAAAGCCTGCCCATAAGGGGGATATTCCATAACCGCCACGCTTTGCATGCGGGTTGGCGATCGCAGTGGCGGTAGTCCTATCGCAGGACTGCTCATCTTGCGTTGTTTCACTTACTACCTCTCCATTGAAATGGTTTGACCGCCATTGTTCGGTTGACTGACTGCTCTTGCGGAGGAAGAATTGTCTTCCACAGAAGGAAATTCTTCCGCTAGTGGACGGTGGGGTCGTCACTTCCCGACGCCAGCATGCATGCAATGCAATGCATTTTCCTTGGGTTTACAAAATTTGATGAGAAGTAATTGATGGCACAGTAAAGTTAGGTACAGTATCCAACAATAAATATTGCACATCGACCCTACGAAAGAAACAATTGGCTATTTTCGACTTCGTAGAGCGTAATCTCTGTTTCACACTGCCTACGTAAGCACTGACAGTCCGGTATTGGTCAAAATTTGATCAAAATGGTCGACAAACGTCAAATAGGTACGATGCGAAAGAGATAACGCTCTATAGACTCGAAATAAGCCGAAGTCTCCTTCCTAGGCTCGATGTGCAATATTTATTGTTGAGCACTATATATACATTTTCAGTAAGTGTACCGTTGTCTTGAAAGGGTGTGTTTTGGGCCTTGGAGGAACTAAAAACTCGACCCAAGAGAGGTCAAATTTGGCGGATTAACTCATTGATATCCCCTTCAGACCAGCGTGAAGTCAGAACACACGTTGGGGTTACAAACTTTCATGAGAATCAAACGATGGCAGTGTAGTTAAAAGTAGGTAAATACATTGTCAGTTGGTGCACCGTTGTGTTTGTACATCGCCTAGATCCTAGAGCAAGCCGGAGCCGGTTTGCGGTGGTCAAGTCACGAAGCCGCACCGCTCGCATACGTCTCTGTAATTTACTGCGAGAAGGTGAACCGCATCGTCTTGATAGGAAAATGGAAAAGCGTTTTGTAATTTCCGATAAAACTATGCTTAGTTTGAATGTTCTCATTGCTAGAGAGCTGTTTTGATGATTGAGACTATGGAATACTTTTATGTTTGCGATAGCCGATGCGATTTGTAGGGGGCAATCTGAAAACGTATGAGCTACAGTGATACGTAATGAATCTATCCGCCGCAAAACATCTTTACTCTTAGGGTGACATTCACAGACCGCACTGACTTTACTTTCAACAAAATATGCTTAGAACTGTTAGTAAAGTATGTGTTATGACAGTTCTACGGTCTAGTAAGGTTACTTTGCTGAAAGTAAAGTCGTAGAGCGTTCCGTGAATCTCACCCTTAGAAGCAGCAACTAGACTCAGGTTTATACGGACATTGGTTTATCCGTATTTACATAATTATGATACGGACTACAGTATCCACTAATCGTGAATGTGGACTAGAGGATCGCTTAAATACTTTATAAACAATAAATCTAATATCTAATAATACTTTATAAAAAAAGTTAAAACAGAACAGACTTCCATTAAGTATACCTAATATAATATAACCATCGGTCATATAACCATGATACGTTTGCAACAATTTTATGAATTGTACTTAATAAATTCACTTCGCGGTGTCGGCTAAAAATACTCTACCTCAACAGCAATGCAGTCAAATCAACGGCTCTAATAGTAAATAAGATAAATGTAACATACATTGTTTTACTACTCAATTAAACATTGGCATAAGTAAAGATTGATTCTTGCGAAATAACATCAACCGTCATACGTGACCACGCAAAAATAACCGTGAATATTGCCAGAAAAAAAACCGATTACGCAATATCGATTCAAATATGTTACTTGGCGTACGACTTGATATCGATTTGGGTATCGAGTATAAATTACGTCAAAACACAAAAACCCAATATTGGCGTTGCACCAACGTGCAGCGATGACTCACGTATCCAAAAATAATTCCGCTCCAATTTTAAATATTACTATCTCTTTCGTGCTCTTAAAGGGGAGTTATACTTTTATCTATTTCGGGCTATGAAGGTGAGAAAGAGATGGTATGTGAACTCATTGATATGCAAAGGGCCATACGTCACGTTACGCGTTTTGATCAACAGCGTCACGCCTAGGGACGTTGTCCTAATACGGTCAAATTCCTTTGGTAATTGACGCATTTATTATTTTTAGTAGTGACGTATTATTATGCGTTATACAAATTTATACGAATTCTAGCTGACCTGGCAAAATCGTATTGACTCCGAATGAAATAATGTGTCAAAGGTTCGATAGATACGGCCTATTTGTATGGGAAAATGAAATTGTGGTTTTTACTATTTCCTTTCAATTTCTTCATAATTTTTTACCTTTTAGAACTTGCTTGGACTTCCGAAAAGCATTCCGTTCTCGAATTTTAGTGAGACTAACGTACAGCAATTGTTTTTTATATATATAGATGATAATAATAATAGGGCTGTAGCTATTTTTTATGATAGGTATTTTTGCCATGAAAGGGAAATAAACATACTGTTACTGAGTTACTGAGCTTCTAGATAACAAGTGGGTGTCTCAATACAAAATGTCCTCGGATAATTCTAGTACAAAGATTTTTTTTCACAGAGGTGATCGAAGTGACGAAACCCAGAACTTGCGTGGCAGTATCGGCTTGCTAGCACAAGACTGTTGAGCCAGTTAAAACTGTCCCAGAATCCCATCACCAGAATCCTGGCCTGCTGACCATCTAAGTATATTTCAAGCAATAAAAGAGTTTTCTAAATTGGTCCACCCATCTTCGAGTAATCACTGAACAAATATAAAAAGTGATCATTGAGAACCTACGGCTCGTAATAATTATAACAGAGACAACAACTTAGGTCTCAGGGTGGTGACCCATCTGCATTATGACCTCTGGTTTTTGTGTAGATGTAATTAGGCTGCAGTTATCAGTCAATATCAACCCTTACACAAAAAAAAACATATGTGCAATTCACACGTGCAGGAAGTGGTAGACACCTTTAAAAAAATCGTTACTTCACGCCTATAAGCCCCGAATGGATAGGCAGAGGTAAATGGATATGTGCAAACACCCACGATTCGCCGGTTACGTTTTTGGCCCATGAAACAGGTGGCGGGAATTGAACCCAGGACCGTAGCGTAGTAGTAGTGGCCTGCTACACTAGGCAACTGAGGTAGTTGAAAAAAAGAAAAGTATGAAAAAAAATCAACTATTTTTTTTGGGTCAAAATTTTTACTGTCGCTTTTTCGTTTCCTTTCGTTCTCTTTTTTTGAAGTCGGTTAAAACATACATTTCCTAACTACGAGTAACATATAACTATTATAGGATCTATTGATAGACATATTATTCCGTTCAATTATATTACTCAACTGCCACCACATTGCATACTGGTTTTAAACTATTATCAAGTCAACGACAGGCGTTTCCCAGTTAAGGGCCGGTAACCCCAGCGGGCTTCTGTACCATGGTTACGTGTATGGGACCCGACCAGACCTGGAGTACCGGTCTGACGACGTGTCTGCCATCGGTATGAAACTAGTCTTGCAAGTGCAACTCGAATATCTAGGTTTTGTTGTTTGTACTGGCTCGAAATAAAAGTTGTATCGTAGGAAGAATTAAACTGAAGTTGAGTCTAAGCTGAGCGCCCTAACGCACTAGCGGTAGCCGCGCGGCTTACCGATTTTACAATTTAATATGCAACCGCCTGCTATGTATAGTGCGTAGCATAACAGGCGGTTGCATAAACTGTAAAAGCAGCTAGCCGCGCGGCTATCCGCTCCTGCAGCTAACCGCTAGTGCGTTAGGGCGCTAAGGGCGCTAAGGGCGCTAAGGGCTACATTCACAGACCGCACTATGACTTAAATTTGATCTTTGGAACCCAACCTTCAATGCTTATTTTGTTTCACAAACGTGTCACAAGGGTTGAAAGTTCGCCAGTAAGCTGCATCATGCCAACGCCAGAAGCATTCTCATGGACAGTACGTGAAAATTCAGCCTATAGGCATCTAGCTACAGAAAAACCAGAAGTCAACGGGTACTATCATTTGGCGGCAGATAAATTAGGTAATGCGATCGTAATTACGCCCTCGAACTACGACACTAGAACGTAACCACCAATAGATCTAGATTCATAAAGATTTTTGAATAAATCGTCGGCGATGTGTAAGTCCGGATCCAGCCGATCGGCCCGTCTGGAGTGCTCTGGAGTACCCACTTTACCGGTGGTTTTTAACTAGTGGTAGGGTCTAGCGTTGAGGATCGTGGGCGACGTATACCACAACATTACATAATCTGTCTAACGTCAAATTGTAGTGTTCGTAACTATCTTGTACCGGTTAGCTGGTAATGTATGGTTACGCAGTTTTTTTCAAAGAGACAACCACTTGTGGTTTGGGGTCGTAACGCATCTGCATTTCGACTTGTAGTTTTCTGTAGAAGATCTAGTGAATAACTGGAAATTGCCTCTGGCCTCTGTATGCGCAATCATCAATATTGAAATGTCATGTTTTATAAAACATAAATATTAGAACCCCAGGCTGCAATATTCACACGTCGACCAATTTGAAGTGTATATTTGAATATCACTTTCATGACATAACTGCTGCCGGAGACCAACATTATACCTTTCATCTTTTATAACAATGAATGAAATGATCACGAAACTAATGTAACGGAAAGATACCCTGCCAAATATAAAATGTACACAGCGTAAGGACGCAGTGGTCATGTTAGCGGAGCGTTTAGCGGGATGGGGAGACTACGCTAGTTCATGTGTTCAAAGGTCTAAGGCTACATCTATTTTCTATCTCTATATGTTTAAAAAATTCTCGTGTCACAATGTTAGTTACCATACTCCTCCGAAATGGCTGGATCGATTCTCATGAAATTTTGTGTGCCTGTTAGGGTAGGTTTGAGGTTTGAAAATTTTTCATACCCCTAAGTGATAAGGCTAATTCTCACAAATCATTTTTTTTTTTTATTTTTTGGTCATTTTATTTTTTATACCTACCTCTAAGGCGATACCAAGTACGACGGGACAGCAAGTCGCGTATCTAAAATGAACATATTATTATCTGTGTATTTTCACGCCAATTCCCTCACTCCTAAATATCTCTATCTACTCGTAATACCCTTTGCCTCCCTTACATCACTCTATGCATGTACGCCGATTTCGAAGAAATTTCACCTCACCTTCGGACAGTATTTGACCTATTTGGTTAAAGCAAGTCAGTGTTGGTCTTCCTGGGCTCCTACAACCATCCACACTCATCTTAGAGGTTTGAGGTCATCATAAGATCTCAAATACAATCTATACTTATAATAAAACTGTATAAGTGTAAATTCTGTACATTGAAAATATAGAAAAAATAAATACCAGGGGATGTTACTAGATCGATACCGAACACAAATATGTGATTAAAAAATTTTTTGTCTGTCTGTCTGTTTGTTCAAGCATTCGATTACGATGAAACTTGGTATACTTATACTTTAACCTTTGGCGCACAACACTTTTTATCCCGGAAAAATGTCTGTTTGTCTGTGTGTTTGTGCACGCTTATTTCAGAAACGGCTTATTTGATTTGTGGTTTTCATTTATATATTGTGGTAAGTTTTACTTAACATTTACTGTTTGTTTCATGTCAATCGGTTCAGAAATAAAAAAGTGACGACAGTTTAAAAAATCATATCGAAAATTTCAAACTATTCTGTATCTATATTCTTTCTTTTTTAGGGTTCCGTATCTTGAGGTAAAAACGGACCCTATTACTAACTACTTCCGCTATTTCCCTACTTCCGCTGTCTGCCTGTCTGTCCATACATCCGTCTGTCTGTCACCAGGCTGTATCTCATAAACAGTGATAGCTAGAAAGCTAAAATTTTCACAAATTATGTATTTCTGTTACCGCTATAACGACATAATTAAATACTAAAAATAAGAAAATGAAAATATGAAGTCCAAGGTCCAAGGGGGCATACAATAAACGTGTTTTTTTTTTCGTATATTTTTTGCTCGATATCAATAACGGTATATATAGCATGTAGACGCTTGAAATTTTAACAGAATTTTTATGTCTTAGGTATTGGGTATACAGGGTTAAATTTATCTAGCGCATAAATCGTCAAAGGTGAGTTAGGTACGTTAAGACTAACATTTTTTTTTGTATGACCTTTGCCAAGACGCAGTACATCACATGATAAGAAATAAAATTGTTTCAAATGGGACTTCTATCAATTGTTAACGATACGTTTCAATCATTCATAGGTACAGACGTCAGCTGTTTACATGACGGCCGGAGCGGGAGGGGGGCACACGCAAAGCGCGGTCAGGCGCCCCGTCTAAACTAAGCATTTAGGTATTTTAAAGACAGTACAACAAAGAGATAACAACACTTACCATTAGATAAACTAAGATATGTGTTTTTAATGTAAATTTATCTTAAACATATGAAATAATTTGGATTTATGGCACAATCATTTAAAAAAAATCACAAACCTTTTTACTAATCATCTCCTCTCAAATTGAGGTCCCGGGGATGACGATGACTATCACGTACAAGCCGTTCAAAATAATCACCGGCACAACTCACACACACACACACTACATATCTAAAATACAGCTGTTCTTGAACCCGAGGTAGTAGGTACTTACACAGTACAGTTTTTGACACTAGTGTTTCACGGCTTTCTAATGCACCACTTTTGTACCTACACCATCGCATTCAATGTTTCAATGTTACTAAATTGGTATGTAAGGCATAGGTACTTATTTATTCGATCGCGTCACACGAAAAGCACGCCACGAGCGCTCGAGCGGCGTGCGCACGCGTTGTGTCTAATTAGCTACTGATTTCGTCATTTCGTCTAGCCGAAGCCGCGGTCAGCATATTATAGCGTGATGTGTTGACACTCAATGTGAAGTTAAGATGTATTAGAACTGCAAATTCTATTTATTATTTTTTGTATGGTAAAAAAAAATATTGAATTAGAAAAAGTTGTACAACAGAAGTGTTAGTCTTGATGAGCCAAAGCCTCCCTTTAAGAATTATGCGCTAGTTACAAGTAACCCTGTATTGTATATTATCTTACAACAAACGTAATTTTTGTGCCATTTTTTTACGGAACCCTTCGTGCACGAGTTCGACTCGCACTTGGTCGTTTTTTTTCTCTGTTAGTAACAATAAGCATACCGCATAGCCGCGTCGCGGCATAAAACAATCGCCGCTATGATCACCATAGTACCAATAGTGATCTGTGATCACCATTCAGGACGCCAAGCGTCGCAATTATGTCGTATTCTTTCCTTATGACGCACAACACTTTTAGGAGCATCTTCGGGAAAGGCTTTGTCCAGCGGAGAGGGATGGACGTCTTTCGGATGTAATGTGGTGTTAATGGTGTTGATGGCATTGGTGGTGTTACTGAAAGTTGATTTTTATAGCTACTTTTATAAGATATATATACATAAGTGTTTATGATCCAAAATTAACTAAAATGTGTATCCAAAAGCAACGCAAGCCGCGAAAAAAAATTGCGATGTTTATGGACCTAGTGCAGTGTCTGTGAGAGTAGCACAAATTTGGTTTAAGCGTTTTCAATCCGGAAATTTTGATATCAAAGATGCACCTCGCTCTGGTCGCCCTATTACGGATAAAATGGATGCCATTTTTGAAGAAGTGGAGCAAGATCGACATACCAGTAGTTACGACGTAGCTGAAGAAATGAGAATTGATCACAAAACAGTTCTGGCGCATTTGAAAAAAGCTGGGTACAAAAAAAAGCTCGATATTTGGGTATCTCACGAGCTCACTGAAAGAAACCTAATGAACCGTGTACTCATTTGTCTTTCTTTATTACGACGTAATGAAACCGAATCATTTTTGAAGAAGCTGATAACTGGCGATGAAAGGTGGATCACGTACGATAAGAACGTGCGAAAAAGGTCGTGGTCAAAGGGCGGTCAGGCTTCACAGACTGTGGCGAAACCCGGGTTAACTCGCAATAAGGTGATGTTGTGTGTGTGGTGGGATTGGAAGGGCATTATTCATTATGAGCTATTACCACCAGGCAGGACTATCTATTCTGAACTCTACTGCGAACAACTGATGAGATTAAAGCAAGAAGTTGAGAGAAAGCGGCCGGAATTGATCAACAGAAGGGGTGTGGTGTTACATCATGATAACGCTAGACCTCACACATCTATAGCCACTCAGCAAAAATTAAGAGAGTTTGGCTGGGAGGTGTTAATGCATCCGCCGTATAGTCCTGACCTTGCACCTTCAGATTTCCACCTGTTTCGGTCTCTTCAGAATTCATTATGCAATGTTAGGTTAACATCACGAGAGGACTGCCAAATCCACTTGTCGCAGTATTTTGATGAGAAGTCCTAAATTTTTTATAGCAATGGGATCATGTCCCTACCTACAAGATGGCAAAAGGTTATCGAACAAAATGGTACATACATACTTTAGTTAAATTTAAATAAACTTTATTAAAAAATGTTTTGAATTATCTTAAAAAATGCGAAGAAACTTTTTCCCCAACCTAATATATTGATTCAACGCTAAGTTGGAGAGTACAGATCAGCGAGGTAAGTCGAGCCGTTTATGCCGCATTACATTCCCTGAACCGACTTAGAAATTTTCTGCCCATTGATACTTAGATTCGTCTTGTTCAGGCCCTCATTTTCCCCATTATTGATTATGCTGATGTGTGTTATTTGGATCTGAATGAGACCTTTCTAGACAAACTTGATAGATTAATAAATAATGCAATCCGCTTCATCTTTTGTCTTCGTAAGTTTGATCATGTCTCTTTATTTCGATCAAAACTAAATTGGCTCCCAGTTCGACAACGAAGACAAACACGGCTTCTTTCTCAACTCTTTTCTATTCTTTCAGATCCTTGTACTCCTTCTTATTTAAAGTGTAAATTTCAACATCTTTCATCTTCACACTCACTACAATTACGCTCTAGTGATTCTAACATCCTTTCCATCCCTCCTCATCGCTCCGGCTTTATATCCAGCTCATTTGGCATTCAAGTAGTACGTTTGTGGAATGCTCTTCCGGAGGATATACGTCGACTCACTTCAAAGGCTGCTTTCAAAAAAAGAGTCAAAGCATACTTTCAAAAATAGTAAGTATCAGCAAAATCATCATCTATTATAAGTATATATCTATATCTATATATTTATGTATTATAATTTCATAATTTTAGTTAAAAAAAAAAGTTTTTTTTTAACTAAAATTATGAAATTAGATCAGATTCAGAATATTATTTAGATATGTATTTAAGTATATTTCGTTATAATATGTACGTACTGTTGAGTGTATGTATTAAGTCTTTTTTTTTCCTAATTATTCATTAATTCCGCCAACCAATTTTTCTACACTACCAATGGTTGACTGGTAGAGAACGCTTTTAGCGTTAAGTCCGCCATTTGCTCATATATTATGTATATTGTGGCAATAAAGATTAAATAAATAAATCGGAATAGTTTCGATGATTACGAGACACTGGTCATTATTGTGAGTGAAATGCCCCATAAGCCATCCAGCTGCTAATTCTACAGATTAGATAGAAAAATCTGGTGAATTGACATACGATAGGAGGATACGAGTGCAACAATGTGCATCCCCCTGGGATTGATGTAAGTAAGGATTTCAATAAGAGTTTTTGGTCATGTAAGTGTCAAGTGTGCTGTCACGTAAGTCCAAGTGAGGTAAACTTGATGAGTGAATACCGCAACCTATGCAGACATCTACATAATGAACATTAAAAACCAAATCTCAATGAAAAGATTTGTCATTCCTGAAGAACATATTTCAGATGTTTTATCTCTCTGGCAGATACTAAACGTGGATTGGTTACACTAGTGACCACCTTAAAAGACGCAAGGTAGAATAGGTTGTAAAGGACTACTGGTGGTAGAGCTCCAGTGACGGAGCTCGCGGGCGTAGGCACCACCGCATTACCTAATATACTTGCCGCTAAATGGTAGTGTTCAGCACTATCGTGTTCCGGTCAGGTGGTAATGTACGGCCCTGTAATTTCCCGCACAGAGGCATAACACCTTAGGCCTCAGGAGTGGCAGCGCATCTGCATTTTGACCTCTGGTCATTGTGTGGGTGTCTATAGGCTGCAGTCATCACTTAACATCAATGTGAACTGCATGCTTGTTTGCCACTTTTAATACATAAAAAAAAAACTAAGTTAATCTATACAAGTAAATAAAATTGGCATGTCTGTTTGTAATATAAAAATAACCGCTTTTTACTAAATGCATATGTATGTATACACGGTACATATACCAGAACAACATTGTTTACAATTTTTGTCTGCCTGTCTCTTTGGTGGGGCTAATCTTGGGAACTGCTAGACCGATATTGACGGGACTTTCAGTAGCAGATAGCTGATGTAATAAGGAGTAACTTAGGCTACTTTTATACCAGCTGCGCCCACGACTTCGTCCGGGTAGATACTCAACAATCATAAATTTTCACGCGAGCAAAGTCGCGGGCACAGCTAGTAAATAAATAAATATGTAAAAGGACTTATATTTCGGGCTCCATATTCAAGATATCTAGGCCTAGCTACAATCAACGTAAACATTGCGGCTGCACGTGAGTAAAGAAAATGAACTTAAAAATATTTTATCAATTTCAACAAGTTCTTATCTAATCTATTTTTAAAATTGTAAACAAACCGTCTGATTTCATAAATTTTGATATGTTTAGTCATTGGTCACACAGTAGATATACATAGTGTATGCCGTGGTAAAAAGAATCAGTTCAATAATATCCCAGCGAAAAAATATGTCTACAGATTAATCAATTAAATACGCTTACACTCACAGCCCCACAGTAGGTATAAACCTGTGTCGTGGGTGCCGTTGTACACATACAACACATACACAAACACCCAGACCCGAAACAAATATCTGTAGGCCATACAAATATTTGCCCCGGTTGCAGGATCATACAACTTAAAGATAAAAATCTTTATAAAAACTGAATGCCTAGAGGCCTTTGCTGTTTAGACTCTGAGACAGAAATTAAACAGATGGACATTATTACCTAGCAATGTGAACTAGGAGTGGTCGACAGAGGTCGTACCTGACCTATTATAGCAAATCTAACCTCAATCGCTGATGTTCTGTCTCGTTTCATCAAACACGCCATCGTATAAACAAATAAAAAATTTATATATATTCACAGTTCCTAGTAATTGAATCGCAATAAGACGGCCGAACGGACCAGTAACACATTAATGCTGGTATGGATCAACATAAATTTAAGTTTTAGAATTTTCGTATAACTCGAAAATTTGACTTCAGGCGAGACTCGAACTCGCGGCCTACTGGCAATCTAGTCAAGCCGCTCTTCCAATTGAGCTACTGAAGTCCTGCCCGATTTGTCAAATCTTTCCTTCACATTTATTGCATTGCTTTATGGTAGCAGCAGCGCCATCTATTGCCAACTATGCTAGTTAGGCAACCGATATAATAGACTTTGCAGTTTATTGAATATCGTAAAGAAGTCGCTTTTACCCTTAATAATTGTTTTATATTATTTCGCATTAACACATGCTTGTGAAATATATTTTAATTTAAAGAAAAATGGAAAGAAAAATTTAACTTCAGGCGAGACTCGAACTCGCGGCCTACTGGCAATCTAGTCCAGCCGCTCTTCCAATTGAGCTACTGAAGTCCTGCCCGATTTGTCAAATCTTTCCTTCACATTTATTGCATTGCTTTATGGTAGCAGCAGCGCCATCTATTGTCAACTATGCTAGTTAGGCAACCGATATAATAGACTTTGCAGTTTATTGAATATCGTAAAGAAGTCGCTTTTACCCTTTATCATTGTTTTATATTATTTCGCATTAACACATGCTTGTGAAATATATTTTATTTTAAAGAAATCGTTTTAATTCTGGTACCGGAGACAATGCAGGGAGAGCTTGAACTGGCTGAAGGCAAACTTTATTATTACAGTTAACACTAAGTAAGATTGGTCATGGTTGAACTTAGGCTATTCTATTCTATAGACGACTTGTGAGGAGCTTGAGCGTCCTTAGCCCAACTTGAATGGGCTACTTAGCTGAGAACGAGAATATATTTATTATCTAGAGCTGGCTCGACGAAATACAGGATGTGAAATCGCTCGCTTACACACTTAGGCCCCAGCCCAACAGTTTTATGATCGAAAGCGTCGACAATCAAACTATATCGGTTAGAAATAGCTTGGAGATGCGCCAGCGGGAAGCGGATGCAATGCGTCCGCCCGATACGTTCGCTATCGTGTTTGTAATTGGGACTGTTTGATTACTCACGCTACGACTGGATTGTATGTAAATAGTGCAAATGTTTTGCTGTTGGGACACGCCGAGTGGGACAAGCGTTGTCGGATGTTAGGAATATTTTAAGAGATATTGTAACCAACAAGTAATATTGAACACAGACCTGTATCGACTTCAGGAAGGAGACTTCAGCTTATTTCGGGTCTGTAGAGCGTTATCTCTTTTCCATTTTACCTATTTGACGTTTGTCGACCATTTTGATCAAGTTTTGACCAATACCTGACTATCAGTGCTGACGTAGGCGACTTTGTAATGCGTTATCTCTGCTGTACTACAGCAGAGATAACGCTTTACAAAGTCGAAACTAGCCGATTTTTTTTAATGTTATGGAAGTGGCAAACAAGCATGCAGTTCACATTGATTTAACATCAATGTGAACTGCATGCTTGTTTGCCTGCTGTTGTGATGACTGCAGCCTATAGAAACCCACAAAAAGACCAAGAACAAAAAGCAGATGCGTTGCCACTCCTGAGGCGTAAGGTGTTATGCCTCTGTGCCGGAAATTACAGGGCCGTACATTACCACCTGACCGGAACACGATAGTGCTGAACACTACAATTCAGCGGCAAGTATATTAGGGAATGCGGTGGTGCCTACATCCGCGAGCACCGTCACTGGTGCTCTACCACCAGTAAAAAAATTGTCTCTTTTGTAGGCTCATTGTGTAAAATTAATTGTGGAGTACTGTAACTACGTTGGTCTTGACCGGACCGGACCTCTTCTGAATCAGCAGCACTCAGCCTATTTAAGCTAGATCAGTCTTGGTCTTCCTGGGACTCAGCAACCATCTAAATTCTCAATCCATTGGAAGATTGAATAGAGCTCCATAATTTCCGTGCCTCTTTATTTATTACAATTATTATTTTATAATAACAAAAGCATTGCACCATGTGCATCGCATACAACGTTTCAATGCGTCATTCCTACCTACTCATTACTATTTCTGAATTATCTGACATTATTCTGACACAACATTCACCCATTTGTTAACCAATTAAATGTGTTTGAAACTAAAAGTTTATAGTAGGGGAGCCCAGGATGCTATTTTTGGATTTACTCGAGCGCGTCAGATAAAGATATGGGAGATTCCTTGAACCCCGCTGGTTATCTCCACTAAATCTAAGGTTCGTATATAAAGACGCGGCCGAAGAATAGTCTTAAAAAAAATTATAAATGTCGCTACGATCTTACTCATCTTCCGAATTGTCTGAATTTTGGATAGGAGCATTGTTTGGCCACATTTTAAACCCTCACAGAATATCTGACACGCTCTTGACCCAAGACGTTGATGCCGCGTCCTCTTCAAAAACATTTGATTCGTTCAAAAATGAAGGTGAAAAATTACTCAAGAATGTCAGATACTCAGAGAGGATCTAAAGTGAACCCCATCAAAGCTCCCATCCAAAATTCTGACAATTTGGATGCGAGGCAAGCTCGTGGCGGAAGCCCTAAGGGTTCGGCCTTTTATGGAAATCTTAGATTTGGTGGAGGTACTGAATTGGGTGCAAGGTATCTCCTATAACTTAATCTGACGCGCTGGAGTAAATTCAAAAATCCCCTCTTGGGCTCCCATACTATTAAAACATATAAAATACGTCTGTAAGGTACCTATTGCCTAAGTATTTATGTTCATGACTAGGTACCTGGCAAGGAGGTGTAAACAGGTAAGGTAAATATAAGTGACTGCACCGATCTGTTACCAATAAATCTCAAACACCTATTTTATATGTTTAAAACTTTTGGTTTCAAATACATTTGGTTGTATAACAGATACACAAACAACTTGCTTAAAAAAATTGATACATACAATGTTTCATTTGGTGAACAGATAGGTGAAGGTCGACCTAGATTCGTCTCCCCTACTAGAAGGACGTGTCATTGTTCATAAAATTTATGAATAATAATTGACATAATATTTAAAAAACTTGTCTGGTCAAAGTCTCACATCTTAGATCATCATGACGAACATTAAATATCCCCTTCATCCAATAATCTCTGACAGAGATGGGCGTTGAGTCGGTCACAAAATTGGACCGATATCTGTGCTACAAAGAGTAGGACGTGGGCGGGAGCCCTAACTACTTATACTTCCCTCATTCCTTCCTCTCTTTCGCACTATACAGATTAAACGATACATAGACTAACACAAACTTAACACAGATAACAACAAAGTCATTCAGCCATCCATCCCACATACATCTTAATATATATAAATCTCGTGTCACAATGTTTGTCCTCAATGGACTCCTAAACCACTTAACCGATTATAATAAAATTCGCACACCATGTGCAGTTCGATCCAACTTGAGAGATAGGATAGCTTACATTACGCTATGACTAATAGGAGCAGAGCAGCGCGTGCGAAGCCGGGGCGCGCCGCTAGTATACCATATTTTATTTCGGTATGAACCATACGCTAGGATATACCTACCCGTTTCTTCATACGCAATGAAACAAAATTTTGCCTAAGAATGCCTAAAGAATTATGACGTCATGGTACGAGTATGGCTCGTACCGCTCTTAGTTCTTAATTTAATTGTTTCGTACATTTTTTAATGTAATGAAAGTGGCAAACAAGCATGCAGTTCACATTGATGTTAAGTGATGACTGCAGCCTATAGACACCCACACAAAGACCAAAGGTCAAAATACAGATGCGTGACTTTTTCTGAGGCCTAAGGAACCTAAGGTGTTATGCCTCTGTGGCGGAAATTACAGGGCCGCACATTCAATATCTACAGAAACACTAGAGTTCTCAAAAGAGATGTGTTGGGCGTGTTGGCCACTACTTCAGTGGCGGTCCTGGCAGGAGAGGCAGGGGGAAACGTCATGATTCTCCAAAATCAGACACAAGTTGAAATCGATACAAAAAGTATAAAAATCACACCAGTAAGTAACTAGAGAATCGTGGGTTAATACTCGTACTTGCGTATTCGTCTAGCTTTTTTTTTCGTGTAGGGAAACAAGCATGCAGCTCACATTGATGTTAAGTGATGACTGCAGCAGACTTATAGACATCTACACAAAAATCAAAGGTTTAAATACAGACGCGTTGCCACCCTTGAGACCTGTTGTTGTTAATTTAATTTATTATGTGTTTTTTATTATTATCAGCGGTTATTCACTCCAGGTTAGTTTAAAAAAAAAATGACGACGTAAAAGTGCTCTCCAGGAGCCTAATTATATGAAATAAATGAATAAACTGAAAGTTATGTCTCTGTGATAGTTACCGTGAGTTTGCATTGATGAAACATTCGCAGAAATACATGTTAAAATGATAGGTTTAACAGCAGTGCGAACGCTAGCACCAACAAGATATTCATCGCAATACATACTTTATGCGACGAGTTGCGGAACATCCATCATGTTTAATGTTTTTAGTGCAAACTAGGGGTTATAACGGGCCCATACAAACATAGTCCTCCCACCAGCGTGAAATTTAAGGGCGCTTACACAAAATTACGAATAACGTTTGAAAAACAATGTCATAATAAAAGGACATGCAAAGTAAAATTTCATAACCACCACAACGAGGAATATCGCGGTCAATAAAGTATTTATGTACATGAACTCAGAGCAGTGGGAACGGGATGTTTAGGCGTATAGCTAATAGGACCCTACGTCTCGCTTTGGGCGGGACAGTCCGTCTCCCTAGAAATATGTACCATTTTCTCCAACGAACTGTTACCTGATCATTTAATCCACTGGCTTTATGATAATCTAAACCGGCTGATTGTTAATCTATTCCATATATATAATTCCATCTTTTATTTTGCCGTATGCATATCCGGAACAGTCATGCACGCTTAAATGTCTTTGCCTTTGGCGGCGTCGTGTGGCGGGTTGCTCACTTCCCTCTAAAATGGTCGAGGAGGGCAATGGCTGTCACATGCGTCATACTCGTGAACGGGTGCTGTTGGTGGGGACTGGTCTGTTCTGGTTTGCAGGGGCTACATCACATTTAGTAGATAGCAGTTTATTTGCATCTATGCTATGGACGTTGACATTATTTGATTTTTCACGATAATCTGTACTAGATTTAAGCTTTCATTTAAAAGAGCTCTTACTGAGTTTGTTGGGTAGCGGAGTTCTTCTCAGTAGTGACTGCACTTGGAACTCTGCTAAGTGAATAACATTGATCTTGACGAATAAGTTTTTCTTTTTCTTCATTTATTATCATTGAAGGAATTGAAAAATTTTATGATTATTATGTTTTAACCAAATAGTTTAAATTTTAATTTTTAATTTACTATTAATATATGATTTTTCTTTACTATATGTAATGGTTATTCGCTCTAGGTAGTTTATGATTTATTGACGTTTTGAAAGTATCTGTAAAGATCTATTCGAAATAAAAATATTTTCTATTTCTATTCTATTTCTATATTATGTTTGGTGTCTCTTGTTATGACTAATTGTTGTAGATTTATATGTATATGTATATGCATCTTTACGCCAGGTCCCAGGCGACATTATATCAATACTTATTATAAGATAGAAATAATCAAGTGTCTACATCTACATTACATATTTTTCCAAAAAACTGATAAGGGGCGATTAAAGAGTAATAGAAGCCAATTTTTTTTTTAATTTAGTATGTCTGTCTGGTACCTTATAACTTCGAAACTACTTAACGGATTTGAATTGGTTCGGATTGATTGCTTTTCACAGGTGGATTTATTACATATAATTAGGAGCATTGTTAAAACGTTTTGTTTCGTCAAAATCGATAAAGGGAAAAAGAAGTTATGGTCAATTGAAAATTTACTTCAAGCACTACTTCAAAACTTTTAAACACAGTTGAATGCGGTTTAAATAAACATATTTTATTTAGACTAGCTGTGCCCGCGACTTTATCCGCGTAGAAAGAATTTAACAAAATTATTGTTTAGTATCTACAGAATCTGAGAACTGGCGTAAAGTAACGTCAAAGGGGTACACAAAGTTTCAACGTCAATCATATTTACTGGGACAACTACCGTCAAAATAAACAGTGTTCACATGAACTCTGTTAGAAGCACACACCAGGTTGTTTTGGGGCGTATAGTTAATGGGACCTTTAACTCGCTTTGAACGAGTTAGTCTCGTTTTCATGTGGTATTGCAAAAATGTCTCATTTTCACAAGAGATAGGGAAATATATCAGCCTACAAATGAATCGGAACTATTTCCACCCCTTTATAAGTAAAAAACTTTTATATGTATATGTACAATAAACTTCGTAAAGAAACATGCTGTTCACTTGGATATTAAAAGAATATTCACTGCAGCCATACATAAAATCTAAAAATCTTATTGCGTTGCCAGGCCTGAGGCATATGACCTTATCCATTTAGAACTAAAACAGACATATGCTATTTCATTTCATCACACTTGGTGTTTAGAAATATCTGCATAAACATACGTCTTTGTTTAGTGAAGTTGATTAAATTATGTAGTAATTTAATTTACGAAAATCATACGCGTCCAGCTTTTTTTTAGAATATTATGGTCACTTTACGTATAACGGTACCGCATACGTCAAGACCGTGACCGGCCTAACTGGCCCCAGGATGGTCAAGGGCGCTCTCTCGGCCTTTTGTTATACTACGGAAAGATTCCGTGACGTCAAAAAGCGAGAGAATAACTTAAATATGAACGTCAAATTATGTAGGTAGTATAAATTTAAAAGAGTGTAATCTCTTTATTGGAACAAGGAAAGTGAGCTGCGCTGCGATAGCGTACCTTTGACAAATTTTAATATTATTGAATTGGATTGGTGGCATTAGTGGCATTGGTGGAATTAGTGGCGTTGGTGGCATTGATAGCGTTGGTGGCGTCAGTGGCGTTGGTGATATTGATGGCGTTGCTTGTGATGGTGATGGTGGTGGTGGTGGCGGCGTTAGTGGAGTTGGTGTCATTGGTGATGGTGTTGGTGGCGTAGGTGGAGTTGGTGGCGGAGGTGGAGTTGGTAGCGTTGGTGGCGTTGGTGGCATTGGTAGCTTTGGTGGCGTTAGTCTAATATCATGTACGCTAGCACATAGGCTCGCCTCCTCAATTTTAAGTAACACAACAAGTAGCAACTCTTATAATATTACAATTATAATTCATCATCATCACTCCAGCCGAATGACGCCCACAGCTGGACAAAGCCTTCCCCGAAGACGCCCACAACAGTGTCGTGAGTCATTATGGGCGAATATGCCTTAATCGCCACGCTTGGCAGGCGGATTGGCGATCGCAGTGACGGTAGTTTTATCGCGGTACCTACTGCTGTCCACCCCGCGTTGTTATATTTGCTTTCGTCCAATTAATAATAAATAATAAAAAATCGTTTATTGATTTCTCTCTCACACAGAAAAATACATAATCAGATCTTAAACTAGGTATTACAAGCATGGGTAGGTGTATCTGTGTGAGAGACTGGTATCTGCACTAGGGGTACCTGTATGACAGATTACCAGCCTCTCCTAACTCTAGACAAGCAGCAGCTCAAGTAAGTGTAACTACTAGTTGATTTGTAATGCGATGTGTGAGATATAAAGAGAGACTTATAAATATAAATAAAGAGAATAATTAAGTAAGCTTAAGTTTGTAATCGTGCGCGTATGAGTGTCAGTGTGTGAGTTTGTGTGTGCGTGTGTGCGAGTGTGTGTGTTTGTTGTGCGTGTTAATTTAATTCAATACATTTTTTAATAAAGTTTATTTAAATTTAACTAAAGTATGTATGAACCATTTTGTTCGATAACTTTTTGCCATCTTGTAGGTAGGGATATGATCCCATTGCTATAAACATTTTGGGACTTCTCATCAAAATACCGCGACAAGTGGATTTGGCAGTCCTCTCGTGATGTTAACCTAACATTGCATAAAGAATTCTGAAGAGACCGAAACAGGTGGAAATCTGAAGGTGCAAGGTCAGGACTATACGGCGGATGCATTAACACCTCCCAGCCAAACTCTCTTAATTTTTGCTGAGTGGCTATAGATGTGTGAGGTCAAGCGTTATCATGATGAAACACCACACCCCTTCTGTTGATCAATTCCGGCCGCTTTCTCTCAACTTCTTGCTTTAATCTCATCACTTGTTCGTAGTAGAGTTCAGAATCGATAGTCCTGCCTGGTGGTAATAGCTCATAATGAATAATGCCCTTCCAATCCCACCACACACACAATATCACCTTATTGCGAGTTAACCCGGGTTTCGCCACAGTCTGTGAAGTCTGACCGGCCTTTGACCACGACCTTTTTCACACGTTCTTGTCGTACGTGATCCACTTTTCAGCAATAGTTATCAGCTTCTTCAAAAATGATTCGGTTTCATTACGTCGTAATAAAGAATCACAAATGAGTACACGGTTCATTAGGTTTCTTTCAGTGAGCTCGTGAGGTACCCAAATATCGAGCTTTTTTTTGTACCCAGCTTTTTTCAAATGCGCCAAAACTGTTTTGTGATCAATTCTCAGTTCTTCAGCTAAGTCGTAACTACTGATATGTCGATCTTGCTCCACTTTTTCAAAAATGGCATCCTTTTTATCCGTAATAGGGCGACCAGAGCGAGGTGCATTTTTGACATCAAAATTTCCGGATTGAAAACGCTTAAACCAAATTTGTGCTACTCTCACAGACACTGCACTAGGTCCATAAACATCGCAAATTTTTTTTCGCGGCTTGCGTTGCATTTTTACCTTTTTTGTAGTAAAATTTTAAAATGTATCGAATTTCTTCATTAGATTCAGTCATCTTGACAGTACGAAAAACAAATGAAAATCACACATTTGCCTAGTTTGAATTTGGAATGATGTTCTTTAAAATTTTAACTTTCAATGATACCAAAACCAGCCAGATACAAATACTACAGCCAAAGAGATTTTATTACAAGTTCATACATACTATAATGCGAAAAGACTTTTTCCCCAACCTATTATTTTGCCATTTTTCAGCTAAAGATTACACAGATCATTAATGAACGCAAGAAAAAGCGTAGGCCCTAATACGCTACCCTGGGGTACGCCAACTGATATGGGTAGATCTTCGCTCACCAACTCACCGACTCTTACTCTTTGATACCTACCAGCTAGGTAATCAGCAAATAGTTTATGTTGTTTATCTCGGATACCTAACCTTTGCAGCTTTTCCAGTAAGAGTGAGACAGAGACCGTGTCAAATGCTTTAGCTAGATCCAAGAATATTGCAATTACTTTTTATTTGCATCTAATTTGAAGACAATGTGATCAATTAAGTCGTGTACAGCATCATTTGTAGATTTGCCAGACCTGAATCCAAATTGAGCATTAGCTAATAGTTTTTTAGTCTCAAAATAGTTAATTTGTCTTTTATTAAGTAGTCTTTCTGCTAATTTAGATATAGTAGGGAGAATGGAGATAGGTCTATAATTATTGACGCAGGCTCTGTCTCCACTCTTATAGATAGGAATTACTTCGGCCAATTTAAGCTCCTTAGGAAAGACTCCTGTACTAAACATAAGATTAAAGATGTACGAAAGGGGTCCTGCCAGAATATGGTGATACCGTTTTAAGAAAGTACCTGAAATATTATCTCGTCCTGTCGAATTGATCTTTTTTAAACTCAGAATGAGGCTGCGTACCTCACCTCTGCTTCAGTAGTTGAGGACAAGACAAATGAAAATGGTTCAGCGTCAAAGTCAGGAACATGAGACGAGTCAAAGTTAAGAGCTTTTTCAGCCAGTGTTTTGCCTATAGAGGTGAAGAATTGGTTTATCTCATTCATTGAGGAAACTGGATTCATAGGGGACAGTAGATCTGTAGCTGGATTTGTGGCTTTCTTTAAATGAGTAACGTCCCTAATGGTCTCCCATAACATTTTACTATTAGTATTAGCTGCAGTTGTCAATAATTTGCTTTCATAATCTCTTTTAATCTTTTTTAATAGAGAATTACAAAAATTACGGTATCTTACGAAAGTTAATTTTAAAAGTTCATTATCCGGATTTTTCTTTAACTTTTTATGTAGTTTATCTCTGTTTCTAACGCATTTTAGCAGGCCTACGGTTATCCAGGGCTTTTTAATACGTTTACGATTTGGAACAGTAACAATTTTTTGGTTAGAATATATTATAGTGTTTATATCAGATAGTAGCAACGAAGTCGCTACCGCAGCGTCAGTTGAGGCGTATATTGAGCTAAAACATAATTTATTGATATCAATATCTAGTTTATCATAGTTTTTTTTAGTTGTAGTTAAAGATTTTTTCTCTGAAACTAAGCGTTTTAATACAATAAATACACAATCGTGATCAGTTACCGAAGTTTCCGCAACATAACAAGACGCCGGTAGAATCCTTTTTAACATAATGTGGTCTAAACATGTTTTGTTATGTGTAGGTAATAGATGTGCCGGTAATATACTATGGGAAGCCAACAAGTTCAAGTCAATAGAAGAGTTGGGATCTTTATTATTTGGCATTATGTCTACATTAATATCTCCTATAATTATAATATTAGAGGACTATAGGCTAGTAAGCGACGCATCAAGTGATTAAAAAAACGGTGAAATATCTTTATAGCCTGGCGGGCGATATTTCGCAATCAACGTTGTATTACTATCGATTTTTAGCGTTATGCAGTTAGCATCTTTCAGAGTTGTTTGTATTAAAGTCAGTCTCCTGTTATTCTTGAAGTAAATAATCACGCCTTCATTCTGCGATAGGTTATTATCACTTTGAATATAATTATAACCGGGGATCGGTGGTATATAGTGAGTATGACTCTGTATTTGATCGATCTAGGAGTGTAAGCAGTCCTGGAAAATTACGATTAATACTGCGGATATTTTGGTGGAATGGTTTGACCGCCATTGTTCGGTTGACTGACTGCACTTGCGGAAGAATTCTCTGAATATTTTTCCGCTAGTGTGCGGTGGGGTCGTCACGTCCCGAAGCCAGTCAATTTTAATTAAAAACAAAAAAAAAAAAAACTAAATGGAAAGGCAGGGTTAAAAAACACTAAATTGTTTTATTTTCACCTTCATTAAAAAATATACATAATATTTAAAAATAGTCTTTAACTTGCACAAAACAAAACTAAAACATAAAAAAAAACGTAATAATTCATAAAATTTAAATAAAAAAGCAAATGCAAAAAATTAAAAACAACAAAAAGCATTTAAGAATTGATTGCCTCCTGTGAGGATTGAACTCACGACCCCTGGTTTACGAGACCAGTGCTCTACCACTGAGCTAAAGAGGCGACGAAGGACATTGCGAAATAATGTGAGACTTCCTTTTGACATTGAAAATACAATTACACATAGCTCTAGACACCATGTCATAGTAATTTCTGTTCTTTATGACCCATGGAGTGACTTAAAATACATAAAATTATGAATGTAAAAATCCAAATCAGACTGTAGTCCATATTTTTCTTTGGGTGGCATAAATAATAAGTATAAGAAATGTTGCATATTTTTCCAAATCAATCAGATTAAAAAAACATACCTTACCTTATTCCAGTAGACTCTTTTTCTGTAACAAAGACATATAAATTAATTTGATATGGATAATAAGTGACAGCTTTTATGTTTAGTGTAGAGATACCTAGAACCTTTTGGACCAGAACTAAAAAAAAGAAAATTGCAACGAGAGTCGGAAAAGTCATAGACCCCGTAACAACTATCACAGAGATATAATAACTAAGGTCTCAGGGGTGGCAACGCATCTGCATTTTGACCTCTGGTTTTTGTGTGGGTGCCTATTCTGCAGTCATCACTTAACATCAATGTAAACTTCATGCTTGTTGTGGCCAACAATTCATTACATCAAAATGTCGCCTTCCAGCTTCTAAACTAGAAAGAACTTGATATCAATGACGAGTAGCTAGTATATACCTAGGTACTATCAGGGCACTGGCCATTTGACCACATGGACAGCTTATGCGGTGGTAATATATGCTGTTGATTGATTTCGGATAGGCGAAGAGTTCCCTGACTATACATTTAGCGATTTCGATTGTCGTGAACATGACTCCGCTTAAATTCCTTTCTCTGGGTCAAAAATTTCAGACACTGACACTGAATTGGCACTGTAGCACTAAGGCCTCAAACTAGGTGTCTGCGATCTAACACATAGATTCTTGGCCTGGGTGGCACCACATCATTTGTTAAAGTTAAAGTAATTGTAACATTTCACATCCTTCTCTAACTTTAACAGATTTCATTAAGTTAGAGAAGGATGTGAAATGTTACAATAACATTAACTTTAGTAAATGTCGTGATGCAACCCAGGCTTATAGAAGTATAGAAGTAAACATTACAGGATGGCTGCGGCGCGCCGGCGGACCATAGAATATACCTACCTATACACAATGATATTATAGTATTTATAGGCTCATTGCCAATACACGTCATATTTTATGGGTACGTTTCAAATAATTTTTAATATAGTAAACGTGGTCACGGGACCCGTAGTGTCTTATAAGGATACAAGATCACACAGAAATTGATGGGAAAAGCTATGCTCGGCAGTTCTCTGCGCTCAGAAATGATGACCTCCGCAGCAGAACCGCAGCAGCCGATATAACTCAACAAGCTCAATAGCCAAACTCAAGTAGCAGTCGGCAATATAGCTCAAGGAACCGACGGCCGTTGGACAGTAAGGTTTCTAAAGTGATATGAATGTGCATGAAAGTAACGCAACTTAATTAGCTTTTATATATAATCTAGGTTTAACAGGGTCAGTATTTCATCCGTTCAGTCCATCAGTCAGGCCGGTGGCCTGTGTTTGGGTCAGAATGATGGGAGAATGATCCCTTTAATCTACGAACACGGACTGATGATCCAGACTGATGAAAATTAACAGCGAAAATTGGACTATAGCTATCGCTTTTACAAAAGGATGGTGGGAAGGATGGTTTAAGAAAGGTGGTATACCTACCACCCCTTGTGAATAATAACAAAAAATCTGATTAATGATGACTTGATATGCACGATAATAACCATTTTTGTAGACAATCAGCAATATGCATATTATCACAGTCCATAGGCGACGGTGACCACGTTCCATCAGGTGGCCCGTCTGCTTGTCTGTCATCCTAATGACATAGAAAAAAGTCTAAAGAACTTATTTATCTATTGTGATATTCTTATAGAAAAGAGCTTATGAAATTGACGTAAACTGCTAATTGAGCTACTGCGTTTAAGTTTGCTTTTTTTATGTCATGACATGGAGTGGCAAACAAGCATACAATGATGGTAATTAATATTCAGGCCTATAAACATCCAAGTACATGAAACCACAGATTACAATGTAGATGCGTTGCCACTCCTGACTGACCTTAACACCTGACCAGAACACTACAGTGCTGGACACTATCATTTAGCGGCAGATAAATTAGGTAATGAGGTGGTGCCTACACCCGCTAGTACATCACTTCAGCTCTACCACTAGTGAGTTACCTTAACGTATCAAACCAGAAATACTGTGGCCTATTTTTATTAACCTAATTAACCTACAGACTCAGTTCTTAAAACTAGACTAACAGTTGCTCTTGGAGTCTCCAATGTTTCGTTGCCACTCCTGAAGACGAACGTTGGCCTCTTGACATTTGGACTTCAAATAACAGGGACATTATACCTGACTGAGACACGGCAGCGCTGAACATCATTGTTTAGCGGTAGATATCAAAAATAATGTGGTAAGTTCTACACGTGAGGACTATGATAGTTGAAGTGAGGCTTCACCTCACATCCTGTCTGCTACAAAAATGAATACAACTTGGAAGTGGGTTACAATTTCTCTTTTCAACAAACAATAAAATTAGAACTACTGGGTAAATACAAATTATAATGTAGTAGTTTCTTAATTTTTTATTTTATACAATACAATCAAATAAATAGTTACTGAATAAAATGTAAAACAAAAATTTGCCGAAACCCGGGATCGAACCAGGGACCTTTAGATCTTCAGTCTAACGCTCTCCCAACTGAGCTATTTCGGCCAGTTGATAGATGTTCAAAATTATAGTATACAAAAAGACAGCACAAAATCAGGAAAACCTCATAAAGAATTAACACTTTGAAATTTTAGAGTGATCTATAATAAATTATAAAATTAATTATGGAGTTTTAGATTGCTAGATACCACATTATGCAATTTGAACTTTTGCTAGTATGTATGGTAAATTGTAAACAGCACCATCTATGATGAATATTATGAACTAAAATCGCAACAACAGATGGCGCTAGTAACTCGTATGTAGTTGCGGTTTGTTTAGAAAAAGGTTTTTTTTATTTTCCATCTACATTTCACAGACGAATGAAATCATGATTCATATAAATATAATAACCACTCGGTTAAAATATAAATAGGTCGAAAGCTTAGAACTTGACAAAGAATATTAATTGCAAATGCAACCAATGTCAAATTACATCAACAATCTCGAAAGAGCCTCTACTTGTCAATCAATCAATCAATATTTATTGCAATTTACAACTTGTTGAAACCTGTGTTACTTTAAGCATAAGCAAATTTTATTATTAACTAAATATATAAGGCTATATAAGGAAGGGAGTAGATAACAAAGTACTAAACATTAAAAGGACAAGCTGGACCCGCTCCTTGTACACTATATCAAAAGATAGAGAAAAATATGTAGAATCAAGGAAAAATACTCAAAAAAATAATTTGAATCATTGTTTTTTTGCCGGATGTATTTATTTTATGTAATTTTTGTGTGACGACAATATGTCATCATATTGCTACTATGACATTTTTGTTTTAAGGTATAATAAATGTTTTGACTTATGATGACTTCTTCTCTCAATAAAACATACAAAGTGCAAGCCCAAGCTCCATACATTTTTGAATGTCTCTTTTACACAGTTTCTTATCATAATAATGCAAAGTACGTTAGGACTGTTAGGAGGTAGGCAGCAAGCATGACTGTATATTCAAACTTCTTTACTCTTTTCTATAAATTGTTGCCAGTATTTTACTGTCCTAAATGGGTTTTCTGTTTCATTGCATAAATTGTAAGTAAATTTGATATGAACCTAATGTGCTGTGAGTGTAACAATATTTTATTTTTATTATTTTTTAGCCAATTAATCATGTTTCTGTGTCACGTTGCATATTTATCTAATTGCCTAGTTTAGAACTTAGGCAGTACATGTAAGCGTAAGATCTACTTACTCATTGAAATAAAACTATTTTTACGGATTTATCTCGCGTATATTAAACTAAAATGATTTTTAAAATCAACCCGACGTTTCGGTCGCTTTTCAGCTTCTGTGGTCCTGGGCAGACTGAGGTGACATTTGTCTGACAGAAGTTTGAAAAACTTATATGTAGCTACCTCCATCGATTTCGTAAACGCCTTTTGTAGTGTTCAGGATTAACACAATAATTAACTATGGTATCTTGAGGTCTTGCAGACTGCTGGTTGATTTTAAAAATCAATATAGTTTAATATACGCGAGATAAATCCGTAAAAATAGTTTTATTTCAATGAGTGTAGCTCGCGAAAACCTAAGAACATATCAAGATCTACTTACTATTTAAGATTTTATTGTATTACTTATTTATAATTCTTTTCTTGTTATTTTTCTAATTTATGATTCTTTTTTAATGTGGGTATTTAATTTTGTCACTGAGGCTAAGGTCAGGTTAAGACTCAAGGATGGCTACACATTTGACCTCTGGTTTTTATGTATAATGTCTATAAACACTGCACCAGTCACTTACTATGCCTGTGAAATTGTGAACTGGTATACTTGTTTGCATCATTATAACAAAGTTTGTCTTACCCTCATCAGCCTGCACACTCTTGTCGGCAGCCACACATCCCTTGTTATCTAGCACAACACCACATTGCTTGTACAGACGGCTCCGGAGCTTTATCATCTCCTCTTTCTCTTGGTAAGCTTTGATCTCATCCTGCAATTGTTAATTTTAATGTTTGTATCAAACTTAAATACAATTATAAATTAATATAATCATTTGCGTCTATTATTTTTTTTATTATGAGATTACATTTTTTGTCATTATTAATATACTTAAACCAGTATACAATTTACACACATCCATACTGTAACCTATATGTTTCTAGTTACAACTCAGATTTACAAAGTACATAGGTATACATATAATAGGTTGTTTAACATTCTCATCTGTCTAAAAAGATTTTTAGTGAAAATATGGAAAGAAAACGTGTTTTAAGGACTCAAGCAAGATGCCCATTGCCATGCCCATTTAGCAGTAGACAGATTAGGTAATGCGGCCGTTGACACCATGCCTTAGCTCATTGGAGATCCACCACCACAGGCCACCACTCATGATGAGTAACATTATCAACTTACCTTCAATTCCAGTAATTTCGAATGAGATCTGCTTGCCAAGCGTTCTTTAAAAAGAGTTTCCCTCCAATCAGCAGGTTGTCTTTCTAATATCGATGGGGCAGACTCCCCAACGAGTTGCCTCCGCGGTTTTTCACTAACTATTCGAGATTGTACCACTGACTGGGGCGTTTTCACTGGATCCAATGATTTCAAAGTTCTTTTAGGTTTCACAAACGTCCGCTTATTCATCTCTGGTGAAACTGGTATGTAATCATTCAAAACAATTGGCAAATCACTGTAAACACCCGAACTATTCGAAATTATAGGTTTCGCGCCAACAGACGAAGACGATGTACCGTGTCGCGTTACGCTAGAACTTGACTTTAAGCTTCCATGGAACTTATTATACACACGCGGCATGACTCGTTGGTAATGAAGATTACGAATCTTATTGTTTGATTCCATAGCCTTAGCAAGTCGTCGCGAAAATACAAAAATATGGTTCAAGAAATAGTAACTAAGAAAGTATGTAAACAAACTTCTTTACAATAATTTGACAGGTGACTGACAGATGACAGAAGAGAGAGATGTGACAGATGACAGAGCGCATAGGACAGACTAAAAAACAAAGTGTCACACATGAAGTTGTAGATAGATAAATAAAAAAGTTTCTAGAGAGAAGACGAGAGAAGATGCATAGATGTATATCCTAGCGGATACCGATTTTGTCCCATTAAGTCTCCAATGGAGAAGATCACCAGTGTTACCTCTAGAGAATGGATATGTACCTTGTGCACGTACCTTAATGGCAAATCCTTTAAGGAGTAGGCAGAGTGTTGGAGAACGGTGGAGCACCAGATATCCCGGTCCTTTTACACTGCCCATGTTTCTTCATCACTCATCATTCTGCTTATGTACCCAAATGTCAATAGGCTTGGCTTGGCACATATCATTTTTATGGACCAGAAAAAACATAAATGGTGAATCAATTGTTATTCTATGCGAGGATGCCTAATCTTTTATGGGATATACAGGCAGTGCGTAGCTAGGGCGGACGCCGGTCCGCACCGGGTGCCGGTGGCACCGTTCCACCCATTTGAGGGTGACATCCTCTCATTAAATAACCCAGAGCTGTTTACTCGTGAAAGCGCAACACAAAATTCACTTTCGCATTTATAATACCAGGGGGCGTCAGAGGCATAATTTGCTCAAATAGGGGGGCACAATGGTGGAGAATGGAGAAATAAGATACAAAAGTATTTCCTGTTTTTTACTCATCCACCCCGGGTGCGACTTATGTAAGCTACCACCAGCGCACCACTGTATACAGGTGTGATGTTACATACAAAAACCTATTAAAGTAGATATGGATGAGAAAAGAATCCATGTATCTACTTAGATGTATTTTAAATTGAATAAAAGACAGCTGAATTACAAAAAATATTATTCATAACAATATGAGCACCTAAACACTAATTCATAAGAATTCTTAAAAATATCAATTTAAAATGCATAGTTTGACTATTTGCCAACAAGTTCAGTATGTTTGGCTTCATATATATTTTTAGCTTCCATTTGATACTCTTCACACAATGCTGTTATTTGCTTGTTAACATTGAAGACTAGATCTTCAGATACTCCAGTTTGTTTCTTAGTTTTCTTCATAAAGTCATTCTGCACATCTTTGACAGCATCCCTACATTTAATGTACAAGGCTTTAGCATTCTTCGCCAAAGCCTCCCGATGCTCTTTTGTGACTTTAGGCACTGGCACAAACAATGTAGTGCCATCTTGTTGAGGATTCAAATTCAATCCTGAATTATGGATAGCTTTTAGTACATCTGGTATCACTTGTGGGAAGGAAGCAAAGTTTATAACAATAGTTTTTGGATTCTTCCGGACTATTTGAGCAAGTTCTTGTAATTCATAGTCTTTGCAATCATATTTCACTAGTAAGGATTCTATAGAACCGGTGGTAGAGCGCAACGATAGGTTTTTAGAAAAGTCTTCTTTCATTTTCTCAATAGCCGCCTGACATTTTTCCCTGAGTTTATCCACTGGTACTAATTCTGCCATCACGGCAGGATTGATTTCTATTTTCGCACCTTTACCTTTCTTATCCTTTCCTCTATCTTTTGTTTTTGCATAATTTCGTACGGATAAGTTTGTATTTACAAAAATCAACCGTTCTTTGACTCCTATAAGGTTAGGTGGTAGTGATTTTATGGACTTTATAAATGCAGGTGCACATAATCGCAGCAGTAATCTTGTACCCATTATTGGTTATCGGTATTAAGCATTAACATCGCAATATTCACATGCAAGTAAAGAAAAAAATAACTTCTAAAAATTATTAACGGCATAAACTAACAAAAATACGACAGTTCGGTAACAATATCATTAGTTGTAAGTTGACGTGAAGTTGACATCATTGAGCTATAGTTAGTATAGTTGACATTGCGTTTAGTTATTGCGCAGTACGCTGCTGTTCGGAATATAAGTCATGACTAAAGGACATCACTGCATGCCGTAAACAAGATAATGATATACAAAATGCATTAAAAAACTTCATCATGATTAAGAATTAAAGGCATATAAATAGCGATAATATTGACAATATTAAACATCTGTGTTTAGTTCTGTAATCAGAAGATGTTTGATTATGAAGTGAGATGAAACGCAGAATGTTCAGAAACTAAAATTTCAGATTGTTATCCATATGAATAAAATTGAAATTCAAAAATAATAATAATTTTGGAGACCTGCAATTAACTTATGAACAGTAGCTTACTATTACACTGTGGGTTGTTGTGTAAAAATCATTATTAAAAACGAATATTTTATTAATTTAATGGGTAATATAATTTTAATATTTATAACTTTCTAGTGATGAACTCACTTATATTTCAAACTTGACGCTTGATAGAGATGATAGTTTTGACAGATTAATATTAGCCAATTTTTGGATTGAAAAATGTCTGTATTATATCAGACAGGAAAATTATGCTTATATCGAAAATCACTTAATATATCATTTAGTAAATATTTAAGCGTGAGAACCAGATCAGGTATTTTATACACTTCAGTGAGGTCAAGTGTCTTGTGAAGGTGGTATTGAGGTTATGTTCTTTACAGATGTGAGCAGGAAATTCAGGACCTTTGACGATGTAGTGGCACAGAGGAAGGCGGAAGCGAGACGGAGCCTCATCGTGCAAGTGAACTCTGAGACTTCTTTCAATGAGCTGTATGGATATTGTTCAAAATATGCGACTGTCAATGATGTATTTCATTATAAAAATTCGACTGACGAAGTTAGTTCCGTTGTTAATTTTAGTTTAAATTGATGTTTATAATTAATTGAGTTTAACTGACCATGTACTTCATTAGCTAGCATGTTCTGGTACTGGTTAGATGGGTATTTGCAGCACCATAATTTCTGTAAAAAGTTAAAAAACAAAACAACAAACGGTTTAAAATCCTTTGTCTCTGGTTCTATTGGGATTTTTTCCATTTTCTGGAAGTTTCCCAGTACATCGGAGTTTGGTAATGTGCCCAGAGATGGCAACAGGCTCCCCACCTGTTCCATAAGCCAAAATGTAACTGGCGAATAGTGGGTGTTTGCATGTATGCTTGAATGTATGGATTTACTTCTGCCTATCCCTTTGGGGATTACAGAGGTGAAGTTACGTTTTTTTTTCATATCACTATGATTGTAAAGAAGTTAACACTTTAAAAAAATAGCAGTTACACATTAAAAGCTCTATTTTTTCATTACAGCACTTCATGTTGATTGAATTTGAAACTGAGGACAATCTTCAAGAAGTCCTTAGTACATGCGGATCCCATCAAAAAGACTTGGATGTAATGGCAATCAGGTCTCCATTCCTATGGTTCCGAGCTGCTGCAGGAACTAAAGAAAATTATGGTACTCCACCCAAGAATCTGGCAATTGTTGAAGGCACCAAGCTCATTGACAATGACAAGTTATTTGAAGAGTTGTTAAACTGCGAAACAGTGTCTGACCAGCTACAGCTATTGTACAATAGCACGAAATTGAATGATATTGGTATCAGACTGCGATTCATGGTGGCCAGGCAGGTATAAATAATAATTGTTACATTTTTATTTATTGTTATAACACATGCAAGTGAATTTAGTTGTAATTTTTTTTACATCTGTATAATTATATTTTGTTCATTTTATATAAATACAAACTGTGGGCTCAAGAGTGGCAATGAATCTGTGATTTAACAGTTTTATGTATATCCATGAGCTGTGTTTATGTCACTTAACATTCATGTGAACTGCACTTGTTTGTAACCCTTGGTATATAAAAGAACTATATCAGGCCATATGTAATTCAGTTTATCCAAATTATTTTTTTATTGCAAAATATGATGACCAACATTTCTCGAAACATGAGTGTTTCAGTGCAGGTGCATTTTGCTTACCAACTCTGCATTTTCCATTAAATATTATACAACATGTAACAGGATTAAATGTACAACCCAAAACTAGTTTGTTCAGAATTGATAACTGAATCGATTTTAGACGATTGAGGAAATTATGGTCACCCATTTGGTGAACAGGTCAATACAAACAAAAATGAGACTAATGTCTATCCATAATAAATTACTAGTCTCAACAAGTTTATTAGAACTCGTTGAGACATGCAATTTATTGTTAATAATAATTTAAGAAATCAAATAATAAATTACTCTTATTACTAGTGAGTGTTAAATAGGGGTGCACAGGTTACACTTTATCACATTGTGACAGTGTACATGTGTGAGTTGGTTTGTGTTTTATGTGTGGTTGTAGGTAGAGGTAGGTAAGTATGCATAGGGTGTGCATACTGTTTGTACAAATTAAGTACACAACTTGTTTCTTAAGTAAAAAATATTAAATACATAAACTTGTAATTTAGGTTCATGTAAAAAAAAACGTAACTTCAGGCCTGTTGTAGTGTGTACGACGTCATACATGCACACACTCTCCTGATATTGTACCTATGTATGTTAAACAATGATATTAACGGACAATAAATCGAACCTTCAACTGCAACAGTCGTTTTTCATATTAACCTCTCTACATGGCGACCCTGCCAGTGCCGCCTTCGGGTGGTACCGGCGCACAAGTGGCAGTTTATGTATAATTTGTATATTAATTAATATATTAATATGATTATATAATATTACATATGGAAAAAGTGACAACAAAAAACGAGAAAATACATAATATGAAGAAGATGTGATGACAATCAGTTTTTTTTTAATCGAAGATGTACTAGTAAGACCTTTTGAATTCATCTGAGATGCGGATGCTACATGACGATTTTTTTGTCGTAAGAAAAAACAGAAGAAGACATGATGACCAGTAGAGTCGTAAGAAAAAACAGAAGGAGACGTGATGACCAGAGGAGTCGTAAGAAAAACAGAAGGAGTCATGATGACCAGAGGAGTCACCAATAATTTCTGGAAAATATAAGAGGATTTTGAAGCGTGAAGGTGCTAAGTTGGCCTACACGGTGTGACTGTGACCACATGTCAAGAAGTTCAGAATACAATTTAATGGAGGTATCTTTCTTCGTGTATTTTTTTTTTTTTTCTAAATTTTCCTTAGATTTGAAATGTTTTTGTATGTTATTTTATGCGTTTTGTTGTCATTTTTCTTATTATGATGGGGTAACTATTACTTATTATGAGGATTTTATATGATTGTATTTGTATTTGTTTATGTTTTATGTTGTATTTTAAATGTTGATAAGCATCCAAAATATAGGTATTTAAGAAAAATATTTCTTGCTTGAATTTTACCTAAGTACACATATTTTCAGTGCTGACATAAAAATAAGAAATACGTATTTAGCTCACACATATATTTGATTGAATAAATTACTATTGTATTAATGGGGATATTGTTAGTGTAACATACCTAATTATTGAAAAAAAATTGTAAAGGTTTTATATTGTAGAAAAAATAAAAAATGTTTATTTGGGTACTTATCACTGTAAGTTAGTATTTTATTTTTACTCATATATTAGAATTAATCGGCTTGTTGACGAGATATATTTAGATCTCCATTTAATTTCGTTTAATAAATGTCTTGTACTTATTTTCAATATGTACTGTTTAAAAGCGCTGTCAATTAATGTTTTATGGGATTTTATTTATGAAGTGTATTGTTATATTGTAATGAAATATGTTTTTTTTTGTATCGATTCTTTTGTTTTTGAGTATTGGTTTTTAACGAATGTGACTTAAATAGGTAAAGATTTCCTATAGTATAATTTATATAAAGTCTATAAATAGATCATATTGTATTATATCAAATCATTGTCATTTGCGTACAAAGACAGTAAGTAGGTAGAAACGCCGCATTCCATCACGCGTCTGTTATTACATCTCATATTGCAGTATGCGAACTTGTGTCACTAGGCAGTGTTTCTATGCAGTTTTAAAATTCTTGAAATGATTTTTTTTATACACTAAATTGAGATAACTTTGCAATGTTCGATGTATTTTGGCGATTATTATTATTGTTAAAATGAATATTTTGACCATATTTTATACATTAATCAGATGAAGGGAAGAAGTAGATACTTAATTAAAACAGATATTTAAAGATTGTTTGAATGAGCGAACTGAGTTGGTTTCGAATAGAATGATTTTGTTGTCAAGGCATGTAAATGGGTAGATTTTGTTAAAAAGTGGATTTTGAAAGACTTGAGATAGCTGATTTACAGATGTTTAAAGTAATGAGTGTTTTTGGAAAGTATTAGATGCTGGGATTTCTGATGGCTGTATGACTTATGATGACCCATCAGACTGATCACCTGATTGTTATTGTAATTTTTATGGGCTGATGATTTCAATTTGTGTAGCAGATTTTTTAAAATGTAAGGGTATTGAATGGATTATTGAAAGGAATGGTTAAGGTTAGTGATGATTTATTTGCGCTATTCGTATTTAACAAGGAGCCGAGTTGCACTGTTAAACGAATTGGTGTAAAGTAAGTAAATATTAGGGAGATACACCAGAATACAAGACAGGCACGGAATCCTTGTTTACTGATCATGTCTCGGTCGAGCTACCATTCGTGAAGATACTTGGACACTATTTATGATGACGTGTTAAAAGAACTGCCTGTAAGAAGATTATTATGTAGAAGAATTATGAAATGTGAATGAGATGTGTACACATAAAATAAAATATTCTTGTATTCTGTAATGTTGTAATAATAGGTCGATGTACCAAAAATAAAAATATGTATCTTTCCAAGGAAAAGTTGATATGTAGATAGAAGTGATACGGATTAAAGAAGTGAATAGAATGTGAAAAGAAAGTAGGGAATGAAAATGATTTGAAGCGTAAAGTAAGAAAATGAATAAGATTTGTTGATAAGAGTTCATTTAAATTTTTGGGTTGAAGGCTAACAGAATTTAAAAAAAAAAGAGGACGTATTATAAAGATTTTAATTATTTTGAGTTACTGAAATATTTTCGTTTAAAGTTGTAATAATGTAATATATTATTATGTATTGTAGACATAAATATACATCGCATAAATAATTCATTTTTATATATATATTTTTTTTAGTAATAATCTCGTCAACTCGTCTACAAAGCATTGTGATTTAAGTTTATTTAAAAAAAAGTTGTATGGCATTTACAAACCGATTTCTAAATGTGTGATTCAAAACTGAAATAAATACAATATTGCAATGTTGAATTGTGTTAAAAATAAGTAATGAGTATATTTATATACATTTTTGATTAATGATGAATGAATTGTTTGTTTAATTTTTATGCAAAAAAAAATTATTTCATATTTTTTTTTCTCAAATACAGGGGAGGTGTAGTGTGTACGACGTCATACATGCACACACTCTCCTGATATTGTACCTATGTATGTTAAACAATGATATTAACGGACAATAAATCGAACCTTCAACTGCAACAGTCGTTTTTCATATTAACCTCTCTACATCGATTTATTCTCCTTTAATATAATTGTTTAACATACATAGGTACAATATCAGGAGAGTGTGTGCATGTATGACGTCGTACACACTACACTGTAATCCCCGAAGGGGTAGGCAGAGGTAAATGCATGCATTCAATCATACATGCAAACACCCACGACTCGCCGGTTACGTTTTGGCCCATGTAACAGGTGGCGAACCTGTTGCCATCTCCAAACACATGGCACATTACCAAACTCCGGGGTACTGGGAAACTTCCAGAAAATGGAAAAATCCCAATAGAAGCAGAGATAAAGGATTTTAAACTGTTATCTCTGATAGTTCCCGACCCGGGAATCGAACCCAGGACCTCCAGCGTAATAGTAGTGGCCTGCTACCACTACGCTACTGAGGCAGTTTCAGTAGCGGTAGGCGGTACTGAGGTAGGTTCATGTATTATGATTATAACTTGATTTTCTAATCGAGGTGTTTAAGATTATGCATTACTCCCGTTACATCTTGTATAATTGTAATAAATACATATTTTATTGTTATTATAAAAAGAATTCACTAAAATGCATCTTGTTATTGAGTTCCAATAGTTTTCAGAAGAAGCAATGCCTTCAGACCTGCAATTTTATAGATATCTATTGGCTGTACAGTATCCAATAAGAAATCTTGCACATTAGCGCATTATAACCCTAGGAAGGACATTCTACTTATTACGGGTCTGTAGAGTGTTATCTTTTTTGCACCTTACTTATTTGATGTTTGTCCACCATTTTGATCAAGTTTTAACCAATATCAGGGTATCAGTGCTTACATAGGCAGTGTGCAGCAGAGACAATGCTCTACGAAGCCGATACTAGCCGATTATCTCTTTCCTAAGCTCGATGTGCAATATTTATTGTAGAGCTCCAGTGACGGAGCTCGCGGGCGTAGGCACCACCGCATTACCTAATTTACTTCTGCTAAATGGTAGTGTTCAGTTCTATCGTGTGCCGGTCAGGTGGTAATGTACGGCCCTGTAATTTCCGGCACAGAGGTATGGACACCTTAGGCCTCAGGAGTGGTAACGCATCTGCATTTCGACCTTGGACTTTTTGTGGGTGTCTATAGGCTGCAGTCATCACTTAACATCAATGTGAACTGCATGCTTGTTAGCCACTTTCATAACAAAAAATAAATAAATAATAATAATCCATATTAAAATTTTAATTTAATTGATTCATTCACTCTAATGATATACAGTTTGTTTAATTTCAGTTGGAAGTTATACTTAAAAGTCTATATGCTAACATATGTGTCCAGCCGTTTGGCTCCTCAGTGAATGGGATGGGCAAGATGGGCTGTGATCTTGATCTGGTGCTCACAAATACACTTACTGATGAAATGGTAATATTTTTTTAATTAATAGAAAAATAGAAAAAAATTAAAGTATTTATCAGAAATTTTTAGGGTCCCGCACAAAGTCAAATATTTCAATTTTATTTTATAACTAGCTGTGCCCGCGACTTCGCCCGCGTGAGTATTTATGATTGTTCAGTATCTACCCGGACGAAGTCGTAGGCGCAGCTAGTATAAAAGTAGCCTAAGTAAGGAGTAACTCCTTATTACATCAGCTATCTGCCAGTGAAAGTCCCGTCAAAATCGGTCCAGCCGTTCCCAAGATTAACCCCGCCAAGCAGAGAGACAGACACACAAAAATCGTAAAAAATGTTGTTTTGGTATATGTACCGTGTATACATATAATAATGGCAACCCATTATACGTCCCACTGCTGGGCACGAGGAACTCTCCCCTTTTGGGGAGGGCCTGGAGCTTACTCCATCACGCTTTTCCAATGCGTATTGGTGGAGGTGTCCAGTGTCTTGGATCTCAAGGGCACAGCGCCACTGCATTTATTTTCTATCTGTTGTCGAACACTACTATGTTCCACACTAACTTGTTTTGGTTAGACAGTTAACAACCACCCGGTATATAGTATCACGGAGGCGAATCGAGGCAGGCCTCATCTGCATTTCGACCGCTGGTCGATGCGAAGACGTCTATTACATTTACCGTTCACGCTCGTTTTTACGTCCATAATATGAAAATCCAATTTTCGATCGTAGTGTTCGCCGAACCGCCGTCTAGTGTACCAGGAGAAGAAGTGCGAAGGAGGGCGCAGCCCCTGGCAGCGGCACATGGAGTGCGTGGGCGCCCTGCTGGAGCTGCGCGCGCCGGCCGCCGCCCGCGTGCAGCGCATCCTCAACGCCAGGGTGCCCATCGTCAAGTACTTCCACGACATCACGGATCTAGAGTGCGATCTGTGCTACAACAATACGTGAGTTGTTTTGAACGTAAGAAGTTCTTTCGTACCGCCTCTGTAGCCTAGTGGTAGCGGGCCCCTACTACTACGCTGAGGTCCCGGGTTCGATTCCCGGGTAGGGGGTTATCAGAGATAATGGTGAAAAAAAAGCCTTTATCTCTGGTTCTATTGGAATTTTTCCATTTTCTGGAAATTTCCCAGTACCTCGAAGTTTGGTAATGTGCCCGGAGATGTCAACGGGCTCGCCACCTGTTACATGGGCCAAAACGTAACCGGCGAATCGTGGGTGTTTGCATGTATGCTTGAATGCATGCATTTACCTCTGCCTACCCCTTCGGGGATTACAGGCGTGAAGTTACGTAAGTTCTTTCGTTCTGTACCCGTTCTGTGTGCACTGTCTGGGTAAATAGGTTCAGTTCCGTTTCGTTTCTGACCTCCGAATATTATTGTAAGATTATTATGATTATATAGTTTTATTAGTGATAGCAGGTCACTATCGCTACGCTGGCGCCCTGGGTTCGATCGAGGGATAAAGGTGTCATTGTATTTTGTCCATGGTCCTTTTATTTTTTCCATTTTCTGGAGGTTTCCCGATGTCTCCGGAATGTCAGTAGGCACTATTTGTCGCGGTTAGTACCCGAAGGGTTAACTTTAAATTTGGCTTTAGCAGAATTACGCTTAGCCGTTCCTGCTTTTACGTCATCATTGAGCCGAGAGGTTGGTAAATGTTTTGCTTTTACTGGTATTTTAGCCGCACCTTCAAAAAGTTTCTTCAAATTAATACGACAAAAGTTACATTATAGAAACATCTTATCATTTTGCTTTAGATGCATGGGTTTTGTAGGCCACAAATACATGAAAGGCTTCAGCGAAGCACTGACCAAATTTCGCCACATGATTAGTTGCAGGTGCTTTTAATGAATCCAAGAGTGCTTTTATTGAATTCAAGAGAGATGGAAAAATAGTGTGTGGCAGAAAGAGGGAGAAGATGCAAATTGGCAGCATAAGCAAGAGATTTCAAACGTTTAGACCTCGTGTCATTCTTTATATAGTCACCAGCTAAAACTAGTTATTGTAAAAATATTTTCAATGACACGTTCCAGATCTGGCGTATACATGTCGGAGTTATTGTGGGTAGTAGGCGAATTGGACCCCCGGGTCCGACCCCTGACGTTCGCGGTCCGACGGTGGGCGCGGACGGTGGGACTGACGAACGTGCATCCCGGACGATGGATCACAAACTTCCCGCTGACGCTGATGGTGATCTTCTTCCTTCAGAATCAACGTATACTGCCCACACTGAAGAATCTCGCCAAGAGAGCAGGTGAGATTGAACTCTACAGTGTATAAAGAAATAGGTGTTCAAAGTTTTGTGTCTTAGCATTATTGTTATTTGACGTGAATAACGTCTTTAAAACACGAATGATAACAAAATCGGGCGATACAGTTTCGTGATGGGACTATATATCTATCATCCCTAACCAAAATTCAATAGTGAAATTTTTTAAAAATATGTGTTGATATGTACGAAAAGCCAACTCAAAATACAAGGCCCTTTCCAACCGTAGACGAACGGTTGGAAAGGGCCTCTCAACAGCAATCGAATGGTACCAATAAAACACCATATGATCGAGTCAAGCAACGGTAAATAATGAATCAACGACGGTGCCAGTACATCTGTAACTGCAGCGGCTAGTGGGTGACAGAGACAGCGCCTTACAGGTAAGGCACTGTTTCTGTCACCCACACGTCACCCACGCGTCAAAAGATCATTGTAGGACTGTAATTATATAGAAAATTTACCCTTTACATGATGTTATTCACGTACAACAAACGGCCGTGTCCATAACACAGCCACGCTCCCTATTTTTTTATTTTTATAAATTGCTACCTGTACCCAGCGTGTGTTGCGAAGCTAGTAACTAAAAAAAAATGCAGTGGCGCCATCTGTCATTTTTTATGTTCATTCACCCACCTATATGGTGTTTTGATCTGGTTTTGACTGATTTTGGTTTTTTTCAATGACTTATCAAAGATAATGGATGCGAATGTCTTGCCGGTCGGTGGGCTATAATAATTTTCAATCTCCATTTTCAGGTAAAGAAGACCTGCGAATAGCAGAAGAGAACCTCAACTGTACATTCCTACGCGACATGAACAAGCTCCCACCAAACGAGTACTCACAGAACGCAGACAATCTAGAAACACTGCTGCTACAGTTCTTCGAATTCTACGCACAATTCGATTTCCAGGAGAAGGCCATTTCGATAAACGAGGGTAAACCTGTAAGGAAACCGAACTCCTTGCCGCTGTACATAGTGAATCCACTGGAACAAGCTTTGAATGTCAGCAGGAACGTTAGTTACGAGGAGTGTGAGAGACTACGTATGGAAGTTAGGAATGCAGCGTGGCAACTTGAGACCGGGTTAGAAGGGAAGAAGTCAGAAGATTGGGGTCTCCTAAGCCTCATCGAGACTCGATCTACAAGGGGACTCAAAAAGTTGCTCAGAGTAGGAAATTCCCATAGATTGGTGTCCGTAAAAGATTTGTTTGGTAATGATAAAGACGATGAGAAACCGATGGACGGTTTGCGGAGCAAGCTACAGAAGTACAATAAGACTGATAAAGATAGTGTGAGTGAAACGAAAAGAACCGTCAATGAAGAAAAAAAAGAACAGAATATAAAATTTAAGAACACTCAAGTAAGAAATGAGGTGTATAGGATACGGAGGGACAAAATTGTATGAGATTTGTATAATTTAGATCTGTATATAATTATATGTAGGAAATTGGATGATGTCACGTGTGTGATTTCTGATTTTAAAATGTTTCATTTTCAGAAATTTTTGGAGATCGATTTAAATTACTCTTATCTTTGTACGACCAGTTGATTTGAAGGTCATATCACACTGGCAATTTTCTGACGAGTTGAAAGCGAGGTGAACGCAAAGCGAATTCTTTGCAAATTCGCCGGTAACTTGCAACGAGTCTGGTGCCTATTGTAATACAGACAAGCTTATAACCCCTACTAATCCATGGAAAATAAAGATAATGAATACAACACAGATGTATTAAAAATTATGTCAGTCTGTTTTAAAAAGTCCATCAAAACAATACCAGATGAGAGTGAATTTAGAAATGAAAGAAAAATTTACTTCGGCAGGGATTGAACTACCTCAAGTTAAGCAATCTAGCCGCTTTCTCACTAAGCTATCGAAGCTCCACATCCGAGCGCAGAATTTTTCTTCCCTCGTTAATCAATTCAAATAAAAAAGGATTGTTTTCCTTTAATTTCAATTTAAAATATCAGTATATGTAAGAAAGGGTGACCTAAACTTCCTGTTACAAGACACGCTAACACGACAATGGCTCCATGAGGTTTTTATTAATTTTTAGGAAATTGTTACCCATTTACGCCATTGTTGTTTTTACAGTTTATACATGATATCACCTCTTGCATGCAGTTTATACATCAATCACAACAACATTTGTTCTAAGAATTTTTACAAATCTTGATTGAAAAAAAAAAAATAAACAAAAAATGTTTTCAAAAGTTCCAAAGAGCATTTCCGCGGCTGCGTCCCCCCGCCGCCCGCTGCACGTGGCGATATGTTGGCTACGCAAGGTGCGTGGCATACATACGCCCAGAGTGATGCCAGTTCAGAGGCTAATGATAATTTTTATATTGGAAAACTAAAACGTCGTAGAACAAATTAATGTTGTTGGAATGGGACGCGTCGGCGTGTTGGAGACAACGCGCCGCGCCCGCCCCCGATCCCGACCCTATCCCCGGCCCCGCGAGGCCGATGACATTCCGGTTATCACCAACCGAATGGAGTAGAGCGAAAGTTGCACCGCCCATAATCGCATATGTCTCATATGTCCCTCCGCAACGCCCTAAGCCGAGGCACGGACCCGCATGGGTCACACTTAGGCAGTTGCGCTAACTTTTTTGCTTAGGCTAGAGCGCCTTCTGCGCTCGCCGATTGCCCGGTGAAGTAGACTAGTGCCGTCTCGAGACAGGCGGCCTAAATAAAGCCCGATCTACAAAAAAAAAAATAAGATGGGATTGATGTAGAGAGGCTGCTTGCAAAAGGTGATGCGCTAATTTCTATTAACCCTGTATTTTAAATTTAATGTGGGTTTCTTGAATTACTCCTTGAGTGTGTGTAAACATGTGAAATGATGCGAGATGTGTGCATAGATGCGTGCCTTGTACGAGCTCTGCATGATGACATTCGAACGACGTCACCATTGTGTTAATTGAGATAACAAACGTATATTCACTTGAATTGACAAAAGGATCATTCCATGATTGGAATAAAAAAAAAAACATGTCCAAGGTGAAGCAATTTGGAAATATTATTATGAATCGTAAAATGCCGGAAAATATTCTTAATAATTTTCAAAATCTTGGACCACTTTTTTTTTAACTTGTCGTTATTGCTTTGATGTAAATTATTGTCACTAAATAATATAGCTCTGTTTTTTAATTTATAAATATTGTAGTAAATTTCAGAGTTCGAATACATTAAAAAAAGGAACTAGGCAACTTATTTTACTTTAAATAAATTGTGTCGAATGTGTGTCTATATGTAAATAAAAACAAATTTAATAAATTATAAAAAGTTATTATTTTTTCCTTATAAAATATTCCAATAATATTATTCACTCTAGAAATGGATCATTTCTTAACCTATCAATAAACAATTGTATTTTTGGATTCACTATGCTTTCCGATATTGGTTCATTGTTGACAATCTTCTTAAATAAAGCATAATTGTTATTGCACAATTTTTCAAAAGTCTCCTTGTATTGTGGGTGTGATATGATGCCTTCAACATATTCTACTATATCCAATGATATTTGACCGTTGACATACAATTGTTTGAATGCGTCAGCGCATTCGCAGCTCCAAATTGTTTCTTCCAAGTATATGTTGTATTTTTCGTTTCGGTCGAATACTCTGCCCTGAAATATTTATAGAGGGTTTTAATAAAATGTTATCGTAACTTCACGACCGTATTAACAGAAGGGGGAAATAGAGGTAAATACGCACAGCCCACCTATCCATTAGACGTGCAATCGAAACGAACGAATTTTTATGCGAACTATTCTGTCAAAGTCAGGGGAATAACTCTGGATCAAAATACGATTATTTAAATAAAAAAGAATAAAAGTAGTATAAGTATTTTGGTCCCCTGCCCCTGCCCTGTTATTACAAATGACACGCCACATTGAGTTTATTTTATTTTTAAAGAAAAATGGAAAGAAAAATTTGACTTCAGGCAAGGCTCGAACTCGCGGCCCACTGGGAATCTAGTCCAGCCGCTCTTCCAATTGAGCTACTGAAGCCCTGCCCGATTTGTCAAATCTTTCCTTCACATCTATTGCATTGCTTTATGGTAGCAGCAGCGCCATCTATTACCAACTATGCTAGTTAGGCAACCGATATAATAGACTTTTCAGTTTATTGAATATCGTAAAGAAGTCGCTTTTACCCTTAATAATTGTTTTATATTATTTCGCATTAACACATGCTTGTTTTTCTTTCCATTTTTCTTTAAAAATAAAATATATTTCACAAGCATGTGTTAATGCGAAATAATATAAAACACATTGAGTTTGTTAAGCCTGGTTTGCACCAAGATGTTTGTTTTGTCAGTGATTGTAACATTTCACATCCTACTCTAACTTAAAGAAATCTGTTAAAGTTAGAAAAGGATGTGAAATGTTGTAATAACTTTAACAAATATCGTGGTGCAAGCTTAAGCTTTTCTTTTGAGTAGTGACTGCACTTGGAACTGCTCAAAGAATGACTAGGATCATAACGGAATATGTTTTTTCTTCAGAAGTGGCTATGTTCCTTATTCCTGTTGTTGTTATTCTTGTTGTTCCTTAATACTGGTGGTAGAGCTCCAGTGACGGAGCTCGCGGGCGTAGGCACCACCGCATTACCTAATATACTTGCCGTTAAATGGTAGTGTTCAGCACTATCGTGTTCCGGTCAGGTGGTAATGTACGGCTCTGTAATTTCCGGCACAGAGGCATAACACCTAATGCCTCAGGAGTGGCAGCGCATTTGCATTTTGACCTCTGGTCATTGTGTGGGTGTCTATAGGCTGCAGTCATCACTTAACATCAATGTGAACTGCACGCTTGTTTGCCACTTTTATAACATAAAAAAAAAAAAGAATCCACTGTGGCCACTGCAGTTCACCGTTAACGGTACGGTGTCCATTATACTGGATAGATGCACGATTATACACTTCTTAGATTACTTTCTTTTTATATAAAATATTGGTATACACTGCAATAAAAACAATTTCTACGTATTTCCCATAATTTTATATCGATGGAATCTTTCAATAACAATAAATAAATAAATAAAACAATAGTGACAGATTGGTCACGTGATCAAACCACTGAGAGCACTGAACCTCGAAAACTCACATACACTCCCACATGATACCTGCGGCAGTATACGTCAGCTATATCGGAACGAAATTTTCCACAGTACAACACTGTCGCAGTGGCCACAGTGTATTTTGGAAAACAGCCAGTATAAATGATAATGCGTAGGAAGAAACGAGATACGTCCAATAGCGTTTAGGTTGAAAATAGAAGGTACGGTCGCTGGTGGCGGATGATAAAGGACTACCGACGACGGACGAAGACGGTTTGGACTCACCTCGTCGTTGACTTCATCCGTCAAGCAAACCTCCGAGCGGAAGTCCAGTAGGGCCAGCAGGATAAGCAGCACATCGGCATCAGAATGACCTCGAACGTATCTGTAGAATGTTTTCAAAATAATAATATGTTATTTACGACTAATAACTTAGTTTATTTATTATTTAATCCTATGGAATATAATAACTTGGTAATACGATATTAATCCATCCAATAACTACGATAAGGTTATGGTCTAATAATGGGGAATTTTCTAATTTCTGGACTTAGAAGTATGAAAACATAAGTCTCAACATAATACTCAATCTAAAGGGTAGGGTAATGTTAGTATGGAATTTTTCTCATTTCTAGATTTAGCAGTATGGCAGTTGGTATACGTATAGGGTTTTGATTAGAAATGAAAATGATCATTAACCTTCACCTCCCTGGGGTACCGCCACCCCAGGGAGGTGATGAGTAATACAGAAGCGGATCCTTAATACGAACCCCCTCAACAAGTCGGTAGCACGTTGGGGCACTACGACCCGCTCAGGGCCGGCTCCAGGGTCGGTCCCGGGGTGGATGGGGAGTGTGGTGACCACATTGGCGGTACGTTGTCTCAGGGAGTTATCGTCGTCCTGCAGGAGCGTCGCCGTCGTCGCCAATAACGTCGCCCTGTGAACGACTGAACATTTTGTGTTGTTGTAGCGTACACTGATTTGTTTGATAAATTTTGTAGACGCATTGGGTGACTCATCGATTTTGTAGACGCATTGGGTGACTCATCGATTTTGTAGACGCATTGGGTGACTCATTGATTTTGTAGACGCATTGGGTGACTCATCGATTTTGTAGACGCATTGGGTGACTCATCGATTTTGTAGACGCATTGGGTGACTCATCGATTTTGTAGACGCATTGGGTGACTCATCGATTTTGTAGACGCATTGGGTGACTCATCGATTTTGTAGACGCATTGGGTGACTCATCGATTTTTGGTGGAGAAAAATGTTATGCTTTAACATGCTGACGCAGCGGACCCACCGCAGCGCACGGAGAAGATACGCAGGTCAAACTTCTTGGTGGGTGAAGCGCCGCCTGTATGGAGTCGTGACACGTGAGTTTCGTGTGTAGCGTGTGCTGCAGTGAAAACGATGAACAAAGTTGTTAAACATATTAACCCGCGCGTCGCGTACAGCGTGCGCTTCGGTAGGTCCGCGGCTTTATGCTCGGACGGATTTCGATGAAATTTTGTAAACAGGTAGACAGCTAGAGTATACATGGCTGTAACACTTAGGATAATTTTTATCCCGTTCAGAGGTTCCTTAGGGAATCCTTAAATACACACGGACAAAGTCGCGGGGAAAAGATAGTTAATATAAAATCATTACTTACATACTTCTTCTCCAGTCAATCCGTCGTCATGTTGGCGTTGCCGGAAACGGCACTCGGTTTGAGCGAGCAAAGTTTTAAGATTCCTCTCCAGAAACTCGACGACCACGGCTCTCGCATTCTCACTATTATCCGGCGAACTACACGAATATATCACTCGGATCGCTTCCAGTATCATCCTAAAAGTCAACTCGTTCAGCTTAGAAGATATAAAGTTCACAAGAGACTTCAAATAAATATGCATTTCGTTTTCATGCTCATTATCAATGTAATAACAGAGCTTCTCCACCACAATTTCGTCTGTTACTTCCTCATCTCCAGTCTTCGCCTTAATTATTTCCTTCTGCGTGTTCCCCGCTAACGTCAACAGTCTCAACGATTTCTGAATACATTCTAAATATTTGTTTGTCTTTAATACTTCACACAGACACGCGATATACTTGGGATGACTTTGTAAAGTTGCTAAATCACTTTTTTCTATATTTTTAGTAATAAAAGCGAGGTGCTCTTGAAATTTGTCTTCGATCGCCAATTCCTTGTGTAGAATGAGGAGGTAATTTAATACTGATAGCACGACTTCATACGTATCGTGTTCAATGCATTCAAAGATTAAAGGGTTCGTTTGGCAATACTGTGTGGTTACAAGGTATAGTGATGTTGCATTAGCTAAGCATACGTCTCTCCCCGGTGTTACGGCGCAGGTTTGTTTTTTGAATATTAATTTAAGTAAATCATCTTGAAGCTCCTTGAGGAAATCCAGTTGAAGCAGCGAAGGGAACCTGTAATCGATTTAGGAGTGACGTTAATTAGGTAACATCTTTTTTTATGTAATGAAAGTGGCAAACAAGCATGCAGTTCACATTGATGTTAAATGATGACTGCAGCCTATAACGAGTAAAATTTGATATAAGATCGCGGTAGAAGCGCGGCGATGCAGCCCGAAAAAAAAGTGATGTGATCCGTAAAATTTAACGTAAAATTTAAAAATAATAGAATAAGTATGTAACTTTGTATTTTTTATCAGTATAGCTTCATTATGTATGGGTATTTAATATATACGACAGACGCTTTGCTGGCGTGATTTAGGTCCTATGTCACAAAATCGGCCCCAATGGAAGACCAGCGCCGCTCGTAAGATCGGCTTTATGCTGAATTGGGGACCTTTTTGTAACAACTTTGATTTTGTGTTCTTAGTTTTAGTTTTTTTTTATGTTGTTACAAATAAAGTTTTTCTATTCTATTCTAAAAGGATTACCTCCATAACATCAAATTGATGAGCTTGGTGTATTCGTCAGCCAGCAGGTAGCAGAAGTTACCCCCCTCCTGGCGAAGTATCCAGGCGGTGCCGAGGACCTCACGAGAGACACTTGCCTTCTCCTCGGCTTGCAACTCTATTTGCTCTCGGTCACTTATTATTCTGATTAACTGGAAAAGTATTTTCTTCTTGATATTTGAGTCTAATCGAATTTTAGGGTTCAAGGTAATGATTAGTGATCTTTTGATTTCGATGAGAGAATAAGAATGCTATTAAGCTTAATAGCATGAGATAAACAAATAAACGTAACTTCACGCCTATCCCCGAAGGGGTAAAATCATGCATTCAAGCATACATGCAAACACCCACGATTCGCCGGTTATGTTTTTGGCCCATGTAACAGATTGCGAGCCTGTTGACATCTTCGGGCACAATACCAAACTCCGAGGTATTGGAAGATTTCCGGAAAATGGAATAATCTTAATAGAATCAGAGATAAAGGACTTTACACCATTATCTCTGATAGTCTCCTACCCGGGAATTGAATCCAGGACCCCAGCGTAGTAGAAGTGTCCTGATACCACTAGGCTACTGAGGCAGTTAAGTAAATAACAAATAAATAACCCCCAATTAGTATAGTATAATAGAATAGAATAATAGTATAGAAATAAACAACAATTTAAGTATGTGTACAAAATTATGAGCGTTATAATGGCAACCCATTATATGTCCCACTGTAGGGCACGAGTCTCTCCCTTTTTTGGGGGGAGGCCTGGCGCTTACTCTACCACGCTGCTTCAATGCGGGTTGGTGGAGATACGGGTTAGTGGCCAACCCGCTGTCGGATTTTTTCAAACCGCCCATAAGGCCTCCGACAAGGTTTAACGACTGCTATATTTCGATAGCAACCGGGACCGACGGCTTAACGTGCCCTCCGAAGCACGGAAACGCACAATTTAATATGCCACTAGCGGTCACCCATCACACACCCGACCGCGCCCGTTATCGCTTAACCGAGTAGATCGCTTACGATCTACACTAGCCGCGGGGCCAAGCGTGCTACCCGTGAGCGTTAGACAGTAGTAAAATATTACCTGTAGTATAATACCGTGGCAATAGTTTCTTTCTATGTTCTCGTTGTTCAACAATTCAAGCATAGATATGATGTGAAAAATACATCTGAAATACAAAATTAAAATATAAGTAATAAGGAGGATAATGTCAATTTTCACAATATTAGAATAACGTAAGTTGGATTTTTTTTTTATGTTACGGAAGTGGCAAACAAGCATGCAGTTCACATTGATGTTAAGTGATGACTGCAGCCTATAGACATCCACATAAAGACCAAGGTCAAAATGCAGATGCGTCACCACTCCTGAGGCCTAAGGTGTTATGCCTCTGTGCCGAAAATTACAAGGCCGTACATTACCACCTGACCGGAACACGGTAGTGCTGAACACTACCATTTAGCGGCAAGTATATTAGGTAATGCGGTGGTGCCTACGCCCGTGAGCTCCGTCACTGGAGCTCTACCACCAGTAAACCAGTTTGAGAAAAAAAATGTGGTTAGCATAATTTTATTTTGCAGCACCCTGATTGTCACAAGAATCGGTGGATCGGAGTGGGCTTTCATCAAAACGTAGCGAAAATTTGAAAAAGAACGTTTTCACCATGCCACTACGTTGTGAGCACACAGCGTTTAAAATGTGCGTTCCACTTATAAGATTTGCCGTCAACGTCCGCGGCCTTTTTACGCTAGCAGAACGGCAATTATAGCGGTCGTGGTCGATGGCGTTAAGGGCGTTTAGTGTAATATAACATAATAATATCCCTCTTATGAGGGAGAGGCTTTTTTGCAGTGTCAGTTGCAATGACGATGTCGAAACTTTACTAAATAAAGCCCTATTCAGATTTGCGCGTCATTCGCTACCGACGTGGGAAGCGGAATAACCGAGCGGGTATCGCTCGAGTATTTAATATGAAGATTCGCGACTAGAGCGGAACATAGTCGGTAGAGCTTGTCTAAGCTGAAATGACGCGCCCCACTACTTAATTTTTGCTTTCGATGTGTGAGAATAATGACACTTATTTGTATATAGGTTGGGAAAAAAGTTTCTTCGCATTTTTTAAGATTATTCAATACATTTTTTAATATAGTTTATTTAAATTTAACTAAAGTATGTTTGTACCTTTTGCCATCTTGTAGGTAGAGACATGATCCCATTGCTATAAAAATTTTGGGACTTCTCATCAAAATACCGCGACAAGTGGATTTGGCAGTCCTCTCGTGATGTTAACCTAACATTGCATAAAATAAAGAATTCTGAAGAGACCGAAACAGGTGGAAATCTGAAGGTGCAAGGTCAGGACTATACGGCAGATGCATCAACACCTCCCAGCCAAACTCTCTTAATTTTTGCTGAGTGGCTATAGATGTGTGAGGTCTAGCGTTATCATGATGAAACACCACACCCCTTCTGTTGATCAATTCCGGCCGCTTTCTCTCAACTTCTTGCTTTAATCTCATCAGTTGTTCGCAGTAGAGTTCAGAATCGATAGTCCTGCCTGGTGGTAATAGCTCATAATGAATAATGCCCTTCCAATCCCACCACACACATAACATCCCCTTATTGCGAGTTAACCCGGGTTTCGCCACACTCTGTGAAGCCTGACCGGCCTTTGACCACGAGCTCGTGAGGTACCCAAATATCGAGCTTTTTTTTGTACCCAGCTTTTTTCAAATGCGCCAAAACTGTTTTGTGATCAATTCTCAGTTCTTCAGCTACGTCGTAACTACTGATATGTCGATCTTGCTCCACTTTTTCAAAAATGGCATCCATTTTATCCGTAATAGGGCGACCAGAGCGAGGTGCATCTTTGACATCAAAATTTCCGGATTGAAAACGCTTATTTCACTCATTTTACGAACCGGGTCGTGACGCGATATAGATATTGGGTAAAAAACACTTTTTACCTTTATTCCGACGTTTCGACTCGGTTGCACAAGCCGTGGTCGCGGACAGACTGTTGTAACAGCAAAATGTCAATTTGCGGGTGGCTTGATGTTCTTCTACCTACAAGTTGCGTGATTATTGTGGAGGCCGGCACACAACGCTCACTGTATCCGACGATAGGTCCGATGTTACATCGCGCGATCCTAAATTGTTTATGACCGGTGTCCAGGTCGGAGACAATTTATATCCATCTTCACGATTGAAATTGTTTTTGTACTTATATATTTCAATCGCCTCTCGTATTATCCTGGGATAATAATAACGTTCAGTGGAGAGGACTTTTGGATTGTGAAGATTGATCCAATGATTAGTCTCCGAGGTTAAAAGGTGTTCCGCGATCGCCGATTTTTGCATCTGTCGGTTTTTTAGAGCTGCGATGTGTTCTTTGATCCTTTCCTGGACGCTGCGTTTTGTCTGTCCAATGTACACCTTACCACAACTGCACTGTACTTTATACACCCCTGGATTCTGATACGGAATCACGTCTTTCGGGCTGCGTAGATGTGTAACTAATTTGGATAACGGCGTGTAGACAGTCTTAATCGAGTTCCTTCTCAACACCGTGCCTATTTTGTCTGTTACCCCTTTCACATATGGTAAGAAAGCTAATTGTCGGCTAACATCTGGACGCTTTTCCGTATTCGATTTTCGCAGCTGTCTTGTTGGCTTATATCCATTCCGTACAAGTACCTTCTTTACGTGTGATAGCTCAGATTCAATATGGTCAGAATCGCATAGGTCATAAGCTCTGTTCTCTAAGGAGGCTACCACAGAGTACAGGTGACGAGGGTGATGGTGGGATGACGCGTGCTACCTGCACGCGTCAGTGTGTGTAAGTTTCCTGTAAACAGTGTGTGACAAGGAACCATCTGTCTTCACCATCATTTTGACATCCAGAAAAGCTAGAGCTCTGTCACGTTCCATCTCACTAGTAAACCTGACCTTTGGATGGATGGAATTTAGGTAGTCAAGGTATTGTTCTACAGCAACCGTACCTCCGTTAATGACACTGAACACATCGTCAACGTATCTCTTCCAGAGTTTGACTGGTGCAGGACCGCCCTTTAAGGCCAAACTTTCAAAGTTCTCCATCCAGATATTGGCAATTACGGGCGCTATTGGACTTCCCATTGCCACACCATCGATTTGGAGAAAATATTGACCCTGGTAAAGAAAGTAGTTTCCGCTGAGACATTGATCAATCAATCCAAGATAACCTTCCGATAAGCCACCATCCTTTAACCTGCTTCTGATGATATCCAGGCACTCATTTATTGGAACATTGGTAAACAACGACTCCACATCGAAGCTTACCATCATATCACCTGGTTCCAGTTTCACGCCCTTTACTATCTCCACGAAATGCTTAGAGTCCTTTACAAACGATGTGGTTTTACCTATAAGTTTTTGAAGAACCCCCGCAACATGCTTCGCAAGGTCATAGGTGGGTGACCCGATCTGGCTCACAATTGGCCGCAGAGGAATACTGGCTTTGTGTATTTTAGGCAGGCCGTAGAACTTAGGTGGCTGAACAGGATTGGGTCTATGTAACTTCTGGTATTCGTCCTCTGTGAAAAGATATTCATGCTCAGCAATCATAGCACGAACGCGGCGATATACCCTAGCTGTTGGGTTGTAGTTGACGGGCTTGTACACCTTGTCATCGCTTAGCAACGTCTGGATCTTCGTATTGTAGTCCTCCGTATTTAATACTACAGTGCAGTTGCCTTTGTCAGCCTTAAACACCAGTATATCTTTATTGTCTCGAAGTGCTTTAAGTGCTCCTCGCTCTACAGTTGCTATATTGCTTGCAGGAAGTCGCAATTTTCGTAAAATGACAGCGATATCCTGACGCATAGTTTCCGCATCAATCATTGGTACCCTGTTTCGTATAATCGCCTCTTCCACTCCGCATATAATATTTTCCACTGGCACTCGCTTCGGTGTTATAGCAAAATTCATACCTTTCTTCAGAGCCGAGGTGGTTGCGTCATCCAGTATTAAATTTGACAGATTAATAACAGTGTCAGCTAGATCAGATTGTGTAACAATTGTATCTTTCTTCCGTTCTTGTCTTGAGATCAATCTGTCGAACTTTCGCTCGTGTGTAACACTTCTGATTTCCTTTTTTCGTTCTGCCTGTTGATATGTTATTCGGTCACATAGATCAAAATCCGATGTTGAAAGCCATTCACTACAATCCAAATGCAACTTTAGTAGTTTTTCTTGAACAACAAAAAGCTCACTCCGATAGTTATATATTAATTTTCGCAGTAACTTGACACTCGCGTTACGAAGAATGTCTTCGGATTGCACTATGTCTTTACGTGGTTTTAATAACACACACGTAGGTAAAATGTTACTATCGCGACATTTTATGAAAAACGTCAGCGATGTTTGTAAAAATGCACGTCTTTTCCGAAGCTTCTCCAGCTGTTTAATTTTATTTGCATTTTCCTGCCCGTATCGGTTTGCAATATAAATTTTAAAACACTCGCGTTTAACACTAATTTCACTCATTTTACGAACCGGGTCGTGACGCGATATAGATATTGGGTAAAAAACACTTTTTACCTTTATTCCGACGTTTCGACTCGGTTGCACAAGCCGTGGTCGCGGACAGACTGTTGTAACAGCAAAATGTCAATTTGCGGGTGGCTTGATGTTCTTCTACCTACAAGTTGCGTGATTATTGTGGAGGCCGGCACACAACGCTCACTGTATCCGACGATAGGTCCGATGTTACATCGCGCGATCCTAAATTGTTTATGACCGGTGTCCAGGTCGGAGACAATTTATATCCATCTTCACGATTGAAATTGTTTTTGTACTTATATATTTCAATCGCCTCTCGTATTATCCTGGGATAATAATAACGTTCAGTGGAGAGGACTTTTGGATTGTGAAGCAGGGCGTGCCGTGTGGAGCACGGCGCTCCGGCTGCAGTGGGCCACAGGGGGCACGGGGGACACGGGGGTCACAGGGGGCACAGGGGACACTGACCGGGCGGGCGGCAGGAGCGGCGACAGGGCGCGCGCGGCTAGGCGGCGCGTGTGGAGCACGGCGCTCCGGCTGCAGTGGGCCACAGGGGGCACGGGGGACACGGGGGTCACAGGGGGCACAGGGGCACTGACCGGGCGGGCGGCAGGAGCGGCGACAGGGCGCGCGCGGCCAGGCGGCGCGTGTGGAGCACGGCGCTCCGGCTGCAGTGGGCCACAGGGGGCACGGGGGACACGGGGGTCACAGGGGGCACAGGGGCACTGACCGGGCGGGCGGCAGGAGCGGCGACAGGGCGCGCGCGGCCAGGCGGCGCGTGTGGAGCACGGCGCTCCGGCTGCAGTGGGCCACAGGGGGCACGGGGGGCACGGGGGGCACAGGGGACACTGACCGGGCGGGCGGCAGGAGCGGCGACAGGGCGCGCGCGGCCAGGCGGCGCGTGTGGAGCACGGCGCTCCGGCTGCAGTGGGCCACAGGGGGCACGGGGGACACGGGGGTCACAGGGGGCACAGGGGACACTGACCGGGCGGGCGGCAGGAGCGGCGACAGGGCGCGCGCGGCCAGGCGGCGCGTGTGGAGCACGGCGCTCCGGCTGCAGTGGGCCACAGGGGGCACGGGGGACACGGGGGTCACAGGGGGCACAGGGGACACTGACCGGGCGGGCGGCAGGAGCGGCGACAGGGTGCGCGCGGCTAGGCGGCGCGTGTGGAGCACGGCGCTCCGGCTGCAGTGGGCCACAGGGGGCACGGGGGACACGGGGGTCACAGGGGGCACAGGGGACACTGACCGGGCGGGCGGCAGGAGCGGCGACAAGGCGCGCGCGGCCAGGCGGCGCGTGTGGAGCACGGCGCTCCGGCTGCAGTGGGCCACAGGGGGCACGGGGGACACGGGGGTCACAGGGGGCACAGGGGACACTGACCGGGCGGGCGGCAGGAGCGGCGACAGGGAGCGCGCGGCCAGGCGGCGCGTGTGGAGCACGGCGCTCCGGCTGCAGTGGGCCACAGGGGGCACGGGGGACACGGGGGTCACAGGGGGCACAGGGGACACTGACCGGGCGGGCGGCAGGAGCGGCGACAGGGTGCGCGCGGCTAGGCGGCGCGTGTGGAGCACGGCGCTCCGGCTGCAGTGGGCCACAGGGGGCACGGGGGACACGGGGGTCACAGGGGGCACAGGGGACACTGACCGGGCGGGCGGCAGGAGCGGCGACAGGGCGCGCGCGGCCAGGCGGCGCGTGTGGAGCACGGCGCTCCGGCTGCAGTGGGCCACAGGGGGCACGGGGGACACGGGGGTCACAGGGGGCACAGGGGACACTGACCGGGCGGGCGGCAGGAGCGGCGACAGGGCGCGCGCGGCTAGGCGGCGCGTGTGGAGCACGGCGCTCCGGCTGCAGTGGGCCACAGGGGGCACGGGGGACACGGGGGTCACAGGGGGCACAGGGGACACTGACCGGGCGGGCGGCAGGAGCGGCGACAGGGCGCGCGCGGCTAGGCGGCGCGTGTGGAGCACGGCGCTCCGGCTGCAGTGGGCCACAGGGGGCACGGGGGACACGGGGGTCACAGGGGACACAGGGGACACTGACCGGGCGGGCGGCAGGAGCGGCGACAGGGCGCGCGCGGCCAGGCGGCGCGTGTGGAGCACGGCGCTCCGGCTGCAGTGGGCCACAGGGGGCACGGGGGGCACGGGGGGCACAGGGGACACTGACCGGGCGGGCGGCAGGAGCGGCGACAGGGCGCGCGCGGCTAGGCGGCGCGTGTGGAGCACGGCGCTCCGGCTGCAGTGGGCCACAGGGGGCACGGGGGATACGGGGGTCACAGGGGGCACAGGGGACACTGACCGGGCGGGCGGCAGGAGCGGCGACAGGGCGCGCGCGGCCAGGCGGCGCGTGTGGAGCACGGCGCTCCGGCTGCAGTGGGCCACAGGGGGCACGGGGGGCACAGGGGACACTGACCGGGCGGGCGGCAGGAGCGGCGACAGGGCGCGCGCGGCCAGGCGGCGCGTGTGGAGCACGGCGCTCCGGCTGCAGTGGGCCACAGGGGGCACGGGGGGCACGGGGGGCACAGGGGACACTGACCGGGCGGGCGGCAGGAGCGGCGACAGGGCGCGCGCGGCCAGGCGGCGCGTGTGGAGCACGGCGCTCCGGCTGCAGTGGGCCACAGGGGGCACGGGGGACACGGGGGTCACAGGGGGCACAGGGGACACTGACCGGGCGGGCGGCAGGAGCGGCGATAGGGCGCGCGCGGCCAGGCGGCGCGTGTAGAGCACGGCGCTCCGGCTGCAGTGGGCCACAGGGGGCACGGGGGGCACGGGGGGCACAGGGGACACTGACCGGGCGGGCGGCAGGAGCGGCGACAGGGCGCGCGCGGCTAGGCGGCGCGTGTGGAGCACGGCGCTCCGGCTGCAGTGGGCCACAGGGGGCACGGGGGGCACGGGGGGCACAGGGGACACTGACCGGGCGGGCGGCAGGAGCGGCGACAGGGCGCGCGCGGCCAGGCGGCGCGTGTGGAGCACGGCGCTCCGGCTGCAGTGGGCCACAGGGGGCACGGGGGGCACAGGGGACACTGACCGGGCGGGCGGCAGGAGCGGCGACAGGGCGCGCGCGGCCAGGCGGCGCGTGTGGAGCACGGCGCTCCGGCTGCAGTGGGCCACAGGGGGCACGGGGGGCACAGGGGGCACAGGGGGCACAGGGGACACTGACCGGGCGGGCGGCAGGAGCGGCGACAGGGCGCGCGCGGCCAGGCGGCGCGTGTGGAGCACGGCGCTCCGGCTGCAGTGGGCCACAGGGGGCACGGGGGACACAGGGGTCACAGGGGACACAGGGGACACTGACCGGGCGGGCGGCAGGAGCGGCGACAGGGCGCGCGCGGCCAGGCGGCGCGTGTGGAGCACGGCGCTCCGGCTGCAGTGGGCCACAGGGGGCACGGGGGGCACGGGGGGCACAGGGGACACTGACCGGGCGGGCGGCAGGAGCGGCGACAGGGCGCGCGCGGCTAGGCGGCGCGTGTGGAGCACGGCGCTCCGGCTGCAGTGGGCCACAGGGGGCACGGGGGACACGGGGGTCACAGGGGGCACAGGGGACACTGACCGGGCGGGCGGCAGGAGCGGCGACAGGGCGCGCGCGGCTAGGCGGCGCGTGTGGAGCACGGCGCTCCGGCTGCAGTGGGCCACAGGGGGCACGGGGGACACGGGGGTCACAGGGGGCACAGGGGACACTGACCGGGCGGGCGGCAGGAGCGGCGACAGGGCGCGCGCGGCCAGGCGGCGCGTGTGGAGCACGGCGCTCCGGCTGCAGTGGGCCACAGGGGGCACGGGGGGCACGGGGGGCACAGGGGACACTGACCGGGCGGGCGGCAGGAGCGGCGACAGGGCGCGCGCGGCTAGGCGGCGCGTGTGGAGCACGGCGCTCCGGCTGCAGTGGGCCACAGGGGGCACGGGGGGCACGGGGGGCACAGGGGACACTGACCGGGCGGGCGGCAGGAGCGGCGACAGGGCGCGCGCGGCCAGGCGGCGCGTGTGGAGCACGGCGCTCCGGCTGCAGTGGGCCACAGGGGGCACGGGGGGCACAGGGGACACTGACCGGGCGGGCGGCAGGAGCGGCGACAGGGCGCGCGCGGCCAGGCGGCGCGTGTGGAGCACGGCGCTCCGGCTGCAGTGGGCCACAGGGGGCACGGGGGGCACAGGGGGCACAGGGGGCACAGGGGACACTGACCGGGCGGGCGGCAGGAGCGGCGACAGGGCGCGCGCGGCCAGGCGGCGCGTGTGGAGCACGGCGCTCCGGCTGCAGTGGGCCACAGGGGGCACGGGGGGCACAGGGGGCACAGGGGGCACAGGGGACACTGACCGGGCGGGCGGCAGGAGCGGCGACAGGGCGCGCGCGGCCAGGCGGCGCGTGTGGAGCACGGCGCTCCGGCTGCAGTGGGCCACAGGGGGCACGGGGGGCACAGGGGACACTGACCGGGCGGGCGGCAGGAGCGGCGACAGGGCGCGCGCGGCCAGGCGGCGCGTGTGGAGCACGGCGCTCCGGCTGCAGTGGGCCACAGGGGGCACGGGGGGCACAGGGGGCACAGGGGGCACAGGGGACACTGACCGGGCGGGCGGCAGGAGCGGCGACAGGGCGCGCGCGGCCAGGCGGCGCGTGTGGAGCACGGCGCTCCGGCTGCAGTGGGCCACAGGGGGCACGGGGGGCACAGGGGGCACAGGGGGCACAGGGGACACTGACCGGGCGGGCGGCAGGAGCGGCGACAGGGCGCGCGCGGCCAGGCGGCGCGTGTGGAGCACGGCGCTCCGGCTGCAGTGGGCCACAGGGGGCACGGGGGACACGGGGGTCACAGGGGGCACAGGGGACACTGACCGGGCGGGCGGCAGGAGCGGCGACAGGGCGCGCGCGGCCAGGCGGCGCGTGTGGAGCACGGCGCTCCGGCTGCAGTGGGCCACAGGGGGCACGGGGGACACGGGGGTCACAGGGGGCACAGGGGACACTGACCGGGCGGGCGGCAGGAGCGGCGACAGGGCGCGCGCGGCCAGGCGGCGCGTGTGGAGCACGGCGCTCCGGCTGCAGTGGGCCACAGGGGGCACGGGGGACACGGGGGTCACAGGGGGCACTGACCGGGCGGGCGGCAGGAGCGGCGACAGGGCGCGCGCGGCCAGGCGGCGCGTGTGGAGCACGGCGCTCCGGCTGCAGTGGGCCACAGGGGGCACGGGGGACACGGGGGTCACAGGGGGCACAGGGGACACTGACCGGGCGGGCGGCAGGAGCGGCGACAGGGCGCGCGCGGCCAGGCGGCGCGTGTGGAGCACGGCGCTCCGGCTGCAGTGGGCCACAGGGGGCACGGGGGACACGGGGGTCACAGGGGGCACAGGGGACACTGACCGGGCGGGCGGCAGGAGCGGCGACAGGGCGCGCGCGGCCAGGCGGCGCGTGTGGAGCACGGCGCTCCGGCTGCAGTGGGCCACAGGGGGCACGGGGGACACGGGGGTCACAGGGGGCACAGGGGACACTGACCGGGCGGGCGGCAGGAGCGGCGACAGGGCGCGCGCGGCCAGGCGGCGCGTGTGGAGCACGGCGCTCCGGCTGCAGTGGGCCACAGGGGGCACGGGGGACACGGGGGTCACAGGGGGCACAGGGGACACTGACCGGGCGGGCGGCAGGAGCGGCGACAGGGCGCGCGCGGCCAGGCGGCGCGTGTGGAGCACGGCGCTCCGGCTGCAGTGGGCCACAGGGGGCACGGGGGACACGGGGGTCACAGGGGGCACAGGGGACACTGACCGGGCGGGCGGCAGGAGCGGCGACAGGGCGCGCGCGGCCAGGCGGCGCGTGTGGAGCACGGCGCTCCGGCTGCAGTGCCCAACTAGCGGCACGAACGCTGCCAACTGACGTCCGTTCAAATATATATTTCGACTTATAGGGTACACTGGGCTATTGAGGCAGTAGCCCAGTGGTAGCGAGCCACACGAACCCGGGTGTCGAACCTGGGTTCGATGCCCGAGTTGGGGTCGGGGGCTATCAGAGCTTACGGTGTTAACGAGTTTTCCATTTTCAGAGTTTCTCAGTACCTCCAAGTTTGGTAATGTTCCCGGAAATGTCAATAGGCTCGCCACCGGTTACATTCGCCAACTGGCGAATCATAAGTGTTTGCATGTATACTTGAATGCATCCATTTGCCTTTGCCTACCCCTTCGGGGACTTATATAGCGTGGATACAATGACGCACACGCCTTTACATAAATAATCATATGAACAAACTGGAATGAAGATTTAGTTTCACACAATAATGTAACGTCTTAGCTAGGACCCCCAACATTACAACAGATATAGAATAGAATCATTTATTGCACTAACACCGAATCACTGGTTTATATCTTTTCGTCTCACTTCCTAAAATTTTCGGAACATCTGCAGACGACACACAGTTTTACTACAGACAGTTTGATATGTACGCGAAGATCTGAAAACTCTACCTACGACGACTGAGATACCGCTTCCTCTAGTGGCTCGAATACACGAAAACACTTGTTAAATTTAAAGTTAATTTTAACGTCCTTGTTTAACTTTAACAGATATGTCGGTGCAACTGAACCTAAGAATCGAGGAATTCACACCGCGGTAGGCTGTCAAAGCGGCTTCCGTAAAAACTGATTGTCGAAGTTTTTTAGTAAAGATATATGCCGTTAAGTCTTTTACATACCTCATCTACTAATATGCATCTTCCAATTAAGATTTTTATTAAAAATAAAACCAAAGCAATTTTAATTATTTCAATACTATAATTTAAGTGAAAGAATATAGGATTGGAATTATTATAAGAAATGAATAATTGTAGTAAGAGTAAGACCGCACCTTGAGGTTGGAGACGGTGCCCTCGAGCGAGGAGGGGTACAGGCGCGCCAGCAGCAGCAGCAGCGGGTACAGCGACGGCCGCAGCCGCCCCTCGCCCACGCCGCACACGCCGCCCACGCCGCACACGCCGCCCACGCCGCACACGCCGCCCACGCCGCCCACGCCGCACACGCCGCCCACTCCGCCCACGCCGTCCACGCTACCCACGTCGCCCACACCGCCGCTGGCTTCTTTTAGCTCGTTCTGCACCGAATTAACGGCATATTAACCGCATATTATTATATTTATCGTCTTCAAACTAAGAAAAACATTCATGAAAACGATGACGCATCATCTTTAGGTAGATCATCTTTTTTAGGGTTCCGTAGTTAACAGTTATTACAGTTAACTGCCTCAGTAGCGCAGAGGTAGCAGGCCACTATTACTACGCTAGAGGTCCTGGGTCCGATTACTGGGCCCGACCCGGCTATCAGAGATAACGGTTTAAAATCCTTTGTCGCTGGTTATATTGGAATTTTTCCATTGTCTGGAAATTTCCTCGGAGTTTGTTAATGTGCCCGGAGATGCCAACAGGTTCGCCACTTGTTACATGGGCCAAAACGAAACCGACGAGTCGTGGGAGTTTGCTTGAATGCATGCATTTACCTCTGCCTACCCCTTCGGCAATTACAGGCGTAAAGTTACGAAGTTACGTAGTAAACATTGCATGTTACATTTCGCAAATACCGTTGCACCCGCCTTAAATACATAATAAAGTTGTGTACGATCAACTCACCAGCATAAAGTCGTACAATTGCGGATATCTGAGGAAAAATATCCGTCCGGTCATGCGGTTACGGATGGGCAGCGTATCCGTATCCTTGGTGCGTTGCACGCCAAATATCCGAACCATGAGCGTGCTGAACAGCAGTGTCGACGAATTGCGTTCCTGAATCGTTTAAGGCGCATTAATTCTTCAACAGAATGGTGTTAAATTAGGTCACAATGGAAAAGGCAAATAAGTCTGGGTTGCACCACGAATTTGTTTAAGTTATTGTAACATTTCACATCCTTTTCTAACTTAAAGAAATCTGTTAAAGTTAGAGCAGGATATGAAATGTTACAATGTAGCGAACGCACCCGCTCGCGGCGCTATTTATTTTACTGGAACGCGACCATAAGCTTAGATATGCGTCCGCGCCACGCTCGGCCAATGAGAGCGCGGCAACGGACGGAGATTCGATTCAGGGAGACTCTCGTGTGCATGATGCAACACGATACATTTTTTCGTTCGGTTAATTAAACTTCGAAGTTCTGTAATTATTCTACCTAGTTACTAATCATAGGCATTGTTATTAGGTGTGATCATAATTAAAAGTGATTATCTGTTGAGTGCCTTGTTTTCTTTCCACAAACCGGCCCAACAAAAACATTACAACAATAATTTTAGCTTTAACAAAAGTCGTGATGCATCCTAGGCTTAGTATGGTATGGTACATTTACCAGTGGTCGCGGACGGGTCCCAATTAGACGGTAATGTATGGCCCCGAAATAACTATCACAAAGACATAACTTTACTGGTGGTAGAGCTCCAGTGACGGAGCTCGCGGGCGTAGGCACCACCGCATTACCTAATATACTTGCCGTTAAATGGTAGTGTTCAGCACTATCGTGTTCCGGTCAGGTGGTAATGTACGGCTCTGTAATTTCCGGCACAGAGGCATAACACCTAATGCCTCAGGAGTGGCAGCGCATTTACATTTTGACCTCTGGTCATTGTGTGGGTGTCTATAGGCTGCAGTCATCACTTAACATCAATGTGAACTGCACGCTTGTTTGCCACTTTTATAACATAAAAAAAAAAAAACTACTTAAGTCTCTGGTTTTTCTGCAGATGTCTATAGACCGCAAACATCACCTAACATTAATGTGAGCTGCAAGCTGGTCTTGTATATTTAAAATAAAATCTATTTTCGATCGCTTTTTCGCTTCTTTCCTTTTTCTAATTGCCTCTTCTTTCGTCCATTTCCTCCGGCCGAACAAATGAAACATGTGTACAATTCTCACGTTGCATAAGTGAATCCTTCAAAAAATTTCATAAGAGACAGTGTATAATGCTTCCTATCTCATTTTTTCTCACGTTAAATCTTATGATTCGACGACCCGGTCAGAGCAGCGGATTCAAATTCAAATTCAAATTCAAATGTTTATTGCAAGTCACATAAAATAATTACAAAGTTGCCTTAAATAACATTTCATGTGACACCCCGTAGGGGCATCGCAAAACAGGATTTGTAGACAAAACTTTCAAAATTTAATATTAATAATAACAGATGCACTCTCAAAATTTTTAAATTAACAGTTATAACATAGGTGGTATATTCACAATAATATTATAATTTAATACAATAATGTCAAAATAATATTTATGTCAAATAATACAATGTCAAAAATGCCTACAATCAGTCAATAATAATTAGTCCTTATCTTTTAAAAAATCATTTATATTATAATAGCATTTTTTAATTAGGTATGATTTTAATTCTTTTGTAAATAACATATTTTCCTCAATATTTTTAAGTTTGTTTGGTATATTATTATAGATTTTAATGACCATGGAATGTGGGCCTGTTGAAATCATATGTAATTTTGTAAATTGGGGTTTTAATTTGTTTTGATTTCTATTATTTCTTTTTAAATCCTTTTTTGGGGAGTACAGTTCATAGTGTTTCTTAACAAATTTACAACATTCCAAAATATACAAGCCGGTAAGTGTTAGAATTCGATATTTCACGAAGTACGGTTTACAAGTGTCTATTCCATCTATATTTGACAAAATTCTAATGCATTTTTTTTGAAGAACGAAGATCTTGTTAACATCTGTACTATTTCCCCAAAGAATTATTCCATAAATTAATCTGGAATGAGCATAGGCGTAATATGCGGATAGAGCAACACTAAAACTGCTAACCTTTTTTAAATTTCTTAACGCGTATATGAAAGAAGATAATTTCACAGATAGTTTCTGGATGTGTAATTTCCAATTCAAATTTGAATCAATATCAATTCCCAAAAGTGTAGCAGAGTTTACTGTCTCTATTGTAGAGCTTTTATAAGTTAAACATATTGCCTGCGGGGTTTTTTGATATGGTCTAAATTCAACCAATTTTGTTTTATTTAAGTTTATTTCTAAGTTATGTTCCTCTAGCCAGGTGTGAATATTATCTAGTGTTGATATTAATTTAGCATTTAAATCATCAGCGTTTCCAACAGATACTACAATGGATATGTCATCTGCGAAGACAACACAGTCCTCATCGATTTGTTTCGGCAGATCGTTGATATATATTAAAAATAATATACATCCAAGAACGCTACCTTGTGGTATAGATCCTTTAGTTTGTATTATATTAGAATGAATTTTCTCGATTTCTCCGGTTTTATGATTGACGTTTTGGATTTCTACAATTTGTGATCTATTTTTTAGGTAAGACTGAAACCATAGGTGGGGTAGGCCGCGAATTCCTGTTTCATACAATATTTTCAAGAGTATTGTGTAATCAACACGATCGTATGCTTTACTCATATCAAGTAGCAATCCTACTGTTGTTTTGGTACTATTTATGCCATTGAGAATAGACTGGATATACTTATATACAGCTAGTATTGTGGATTTATTTTTCCGGAAACCGTATTGACTTTTGTCAAATATTTGAAATTTTTCGTAAAATTTGTATATTCTCCCAACCATAGCTGATTCGAAGATTTTTGCAGAGGTTGGTAATAAAGCAATGGGTCGATAGTTCCCAGGTTCAGTTTTGTCACCTTTTTTATGAATAGGCTTTACTATCGATATTTTCAAAGCATCTGGAAAAGTACCTGAAGAGAACGATTGGTTTATTAATAAAGTGAAAGGTACTGCGAGTTCGGAGGCACATTGTCTGAATAGTGAAGGAGGAAATTCTACAGGTTTTAAGAAAAATGTGTTGGTTACGGTTTTGCTCAAATTTTTATTTGTTTTGTGTGCCGTAGTCGAAGACGAGTTCCCCATTTGAGCAAAGAAATCATTAAGAAAGTCTGCTATTTTCTTCGGCTCATGTATAATACAATCGTCTGTCTTTATTTTAATGTTTGTTCTAGTCATGGTGTTGTTTTTATTCGTCTCACCGTTAATTATTGTCCACATCGTCTTTGTTTTGTTGTCGGATTTATTGAACCTCTTAATATTCTGGTTTTTTCTCGAAATAAAAGTTAACTTCCTTAGTGTTTTAGTATACAATCGGTAATGATTTTTCAATATTTTACTATTTGAGTGGGTGACCAGTAGCCTAAGTAGTCGCTTATTACGACACGACGTTTTAATACCTTTCGTTAAATTTGAATTCTTTCTTGTAGTTTTTATCCTCACTGTTTTTAGTGGCATGTATTTATTTAATTTTTTTGTTAAGATTTGTGAGAAAATACTGTAGTTTTTATTAACATTATTTTCTGATTTTAAAAGATCTTCCCATGATATTTGGCGTAGCTCATATTTAAATAATAAAATATTTTTTGGATTAAAGAGACGTCTTTTTATATAATAATACGGTTGGTGATGTGTATTTAAAGGCAAATTGTAGAGAAATACGCCCCTATGATCTGAGAAACCTAGTTCTTGCACTTCAATATGTATATTATCGGTCTTAAAATTTAAGAAAAGTAGATCTAGGCATGTAGAGCTCTTTTCTGTTATTCTGGTTGCTTCCGTTACATATTGTCGAAAATTGAAAGATAGCATGAGGGTTTTTAATGTTATTTTATCTTTTTTATTTGTTAAATAATCTATATTAAAATCCCCGCCAATAATTATATTTTTCTTTTTATCCTTGATTGCTAGCATGTTCAACAAATTTTCTAAGCTTTCATAAAACAAGTCGATCTGTCTACTACTATTGGGCCAATATATAGTTACTAATAGGATATTTGATGTAGGTATTTCTATTGCACAGACCTCAAAGGTTAGTTCTATTGATAACGAATTGATATCCTGACGGTCCCTAAAAACCAGTGTATAATCCATGTTCAATCCCCGCACCGGGACAAATGGCCTAGAGATATTTTGTTTGTGTATGTACAACGGCGCCCACGATTTGTGAATTTCTGACTCATAGCCCGGAACAATTTTTTTTTATTTTATGGAAATGGCAAACAAGCATGCAGTTCACATTGATGTTAAGTGATGACTGTAGCCTATAGACACCCACACAAAGACCAAGGTCAAAATACAGATGCGTTACCACTCCTGAGGTCTAAGGTGTTATGCCTCTGTGCCGGAAATTACAGGGCCGTACATTACCACCTGACCGGAACACGATAGTGCTGAACACTACCATTTAGCGGCAAGTATATTAGGTAATGCGGTGGTGCCTACGCCCGCGAACTCCGTCACTGGAGCTCTACCACCAGTAAAAATGTATGTGTCTGTCTCTTTCTACTGTTGCTTTTTCGTTTCATCAAAAGTTTAACTTGAAAAAGCGAAAACGCGTCAACTCACCTCCCAGGTGTCGCCGGCGAATCCTCTAAAAGCCCTGACGAGGGCCTCCGCCACGTAGCCCGACAAGCTGTCCTCGAGGGCGGAGTCCCGGAACAGGGCGCGCAGGATGTTGGTGGCGTGCGTGGCGCCCTGCCCGCCCTGCCTACCCCGCAGCCTCAGCAGGCGCGATATGCAGTCCGTGAGGCACTGGTTGCCTTGCACTTGCAGCTCCGTCGTCACTAACGCCTATTATACAGGATTATTTGTAACCAGCGCATAATTCTTAAAGGGAGGCTTTGGCTCATCAGGACTAACACTTTTCTTATACAACTTTTTCAATAATCAATATTTTTCTAATTCAATATTTTTTTTTACCATACAAAAAATAATAAACAGAATTTGCAGTTCTAATACTCTTTAACTTCACATTGAGTGTCTAAGTAAACATATCACGCTATAATTTGCTGGTAACTATTGGGGTCGACGCGGCGTACGATGCGGTCCCTCTGGGGATGCGGTACCCTCCCGCTCCGGCTGTTACGTAAACAGCTGACGTCTGTACCTATGTAAAAATATATCTTTGAAACGTAGCGCTAACAATTGATAGAAGTCCAATTTTAATTCTTATCATGTGATGTACTGCGTTTTGACAAAAGTCATAGAACAAAAGTTGTTAGTCTTGACGTACCTAACCCACCTTTGATGATGTATGCGTTAGATATATTTAACCCTGTATACACAAATATACATTTTATTACAGTCGAACGAAGAATCTTAAGCTGGACCCGGAGATTCGGCTAAAATTCCATACAAACGCTTATTCTGGTTACCTTTTACTATTACACAGACATCAATCAGTACACGCGCACACAGAAATGTAGAAAGTAGGGTTATGACCTAAAACAATCGTGAAATAAGTCGTCGCACTGACTACGTGACGTAATTAACTAAAAATAGACCGCTCGCAACCTCACTGTTGAAGTTTATTCAACTGTCTCTCGAGGGGGGATGATGGGTGAGGCGGGGAAAATCGGGCGGGAAGTCGGAGTAGCCATTCTATACGTAGTATTATTACGTATTCTCTGGCTGGATGGGCAGGACGTAGCATTGTTTTAGACACACCGACCATGTGACATACTTGTCATGTTATACTATTTTTGTTTATTATAAATAACGATGCTCATTATGTTCCATACATTGAAATACGTGTCAAAAATTTATTATGAGTTTGAAAGATTATGGCATATATTTCGATTCCTGCATTAGACAAAGGAGTTCTAATTTTATTAAAAAAATTACTTCGGGCAAGAATTGAATCTGTAACTGGACCGGTCATCCCGAGGTCACAGGTTCAATTCCTGCCTGAAGTCATTTTTTTCTTAAATATCTAAATTCACTTGCATGTGTGTTACGAAAAATATAAATATTACACACATTATGAATTTGTGTCTATGCGTTCGCTGTCGTTTTTTCGTTTCATCGAGTTTCAAATCACAACAACGCTATTTTTATGTAATGGAAGTAGCAAACGAGCACGCAGTTCACATTGATGTTAAGTGACGACTGCAGCCTATAGATACTCACACAAACACCGAGGTCAAAATGCAGATGCGTCACCACTCCTGAGGCCTGAAATTACAGAGCCGTGCAAATACGACGCTAAATAAGTTTCAAGTTCAGGGCACAGGACCTGCATGAGGAAGGGCAGGCCAGCGCTCCGGCGGGTGGCGGCGGGGGCGGCGCCCGGGCCTCCGCCCTCGGCCTCCAGCGCCGCCAGCAAGCGCCGGGCCCACCCGCGGGGCAGCGAGTGCAGCGCCTCTTGCCGCGAGCGCCACAACCTGCACGCAGACATATCGCCACACTATAGGGTTGCGCAGCACAAGCAGAGGCACGGAACCCTTGTCTGTCTGTCGCGGCCGATTCCACTCTCTCCATCCTCACACCGTACACTTGTCGGCTCCCTCGCTTACGCTACGTTCTTCACCTCCATCGGTAAGGTACGAGCTTCATCCGTTCGACCAGAGAGATTTTTAAAATCAAATTAGTGACAGTTAGACAGGCCCGAAACCAGACACGATCGTTTTAACGACTAAACGGCCCATATGTGGGCCGTGGGACTGTCGACCGGTAAAAAAAATATCTAATAATAAATAAAATAAAATACGCATACGCTCACAGCCCTACAGTAGGTATAAACCTGTGTCGTGGGTGCCGTTGTACATACACAAACACCCAGACCCGAAACAAATATCTGTAGGTCATACAAATATTTAGTGTGGTAATTAAAGTGCGGGGATCGAACCCGCGACCCTTCGAATCAAACGGTGGTTTCGCACCGCTGGACTGACCGGGTCGTCAAGCGTAATTGTACCTACGCAAGATGAATCCGTAAAAATATTTTTATTTTGATAACGCAAATATCATATTTACCTGGTAAGGAGCTTCGTGAAGTCGACGTAAGCCTGCTCGAAGGCGCCGCGGTGCTTGGTGTTGGCCAGCAGCTCCGTGAAGTGCTCCCCGATGTCGCGCACCTGCCGCACGCTCAGGGAGCCCCCCGCGCCCTCCGAGCCACCCGGGCCCCCCGCGCCCCCCGCCCGCACCGTGAGGCGGGACGCTATAGATGCCAGAAGAAGGGATACCTGACGACGGTTTTTTATCATTTGGGATTAGAGTCGCTTCTGATAAATCAAACATTAATTTAATTTATAGTCTATTTAAATACGAGAAATAATACCCGATAAAAATAAAAATATGAATAAAAAAATGTATATGTATGTAAAGAATATCACTACTAGTGTAGTGGTATCTTTATAGAATTCATATTTAAAAGATGACAGTGTCAGATATTTATTTTAGGACACTTCAAGAATAAATATTTTATGTCCTGTTTAAATAATAGAAGTAAAGGCTTTAAATGTTGTTTTCTGTTATTTCAGGTAAGTTATTTTGTTAAGAATGTGTAAATTAATTTAACTTGTATTTAATTGTGATGAGAATAAAAGAAATTCTGTTATTTCAACAAACACAATTCGTCTTTATTTCATTAGAACATAAATTATCATTTTATGTATATCAGTAGAATGTCTCATTTCCACTTTTAAATTAAATTAAAAAAAAAGCATTAAATAAAATGATGTATATTGAATAATAAGTACGTTATTATACCTCCTTGATAGATCTCCAAGCACACAGCAACACCATCTGCGCGGTGACCGGCGGCCCGTCCGGTAAGTTCGGCCCGTTGCTGGAATTGTTCAAATTACACTTTCAAAATATAGACTACATGGAATAAATTGTAACGTAGAATATAGGTAACATTTGTAGTTGAAGCGTCCATTACATAAAGTACCACCTAGTGAGACACTAAAGAAATACAAGTACCTTCTTCCCTGGTGCTAGAGCTCCAGTGACGGAGCTCGCGGGCGTAGGCACCACCGAATTACCTAATATACTTGCCACTAAATGGTAGTGTTCAGCACTATCGTGTTCCGGTCAGGTGGTAATGTACGGCTCTGTAATTTCCGGCACAAAGGCATAACACCTAATGCCTCAGGAGTGGCAGTGCATCTGCATTTTGACCTCTGGTCATTGTGTGAGTGTCTATAGGCTGCAGTCATCACTTAACATCAATGTGAACTGCACGCTTGTTCGCCACTTTTAATACATTAAAAAAAATGTACAATACCCAGCAAGAAATATTGCTGACCCGGCAAACTTCGTATTGCCTCAGAATGAAATAATGTGTCAAAGGTTTGATATATACGAACCATAGAGCAACACCGGAGGGGAGTAGCCATATGTAGGCTTTCTCCTCTGTCAAACTACAAGCCCAAATGGGCCTATACCTGTCGCCGCGGCCGGTGGCCCGTGTTGCTCTATGATACGGACTATTATATATATATATATATATATATATATATATATATATGTTACGGTGAATCTGAAGCCCCGGTGAATGTCGGTCCGCTGCAACATTGTAAATAGATATCGTATGGTGCAAGTAACAAACGTTTTGTACTGTTTTATAAAATAGCTTGGTTCCGAATGACTCATTATACTCGTATTGTATGTGTAATGAACTATGAAGGTCGGATGGCGGTATCGTAGACTGTTCATACTTGTTAATGAAATTTAAATACGTTTAGCAATTACGTGAACAATAAATGCAAAGTAAATAGCATAATAACTCAATGTATTTTTTTATCTGATGCAGTTCTAGTGTGATACTTAGTGGTAATTATGTTAAATGTAATATAATAAATATTCTATATTTTTTGTGGGCCATTTCTCGTCTTAGGCGCTTAAAAGGACTGAATTATCAATTTGAATTTGAAATTTCTTATATAAAGAGCGATAGCTTCGCGCGCGACTCACTTCTAATACGGCAGTTGTCAATGTTTAAGGTATTAGAATTAACCGAGCCCTGACGCCTGCCAGTAAGAATTTATAAATAATATATAATGTATTTTATTTTATGATTACCGATTTCTGACTCGTCATTGCCCTCGAACAATGCTTTCAGTCAGTACAGTCATCGAATCATTAGATGGCGGCGCGCGCCGTGCGAGGCATAGGACGGAACGTGGATTCGCTGCGATGCGGGCCGCCCGCGTTTCCACGGGCATAGGACGGAAGGAGGGCGAGTCGAGACCTGCTCTGATCCCGTTCCCGCTCACGATGGCAGCATCGCGTCATGTCCGCTGACGGACCCGCGGATCGCCTCGCTCATCATGGCCGAGTTGCCATTCGATGACGGCGGTCATGTGGATAACGACGTCGCCGATACGGCACTCGCGACGATATAGACGCAAAAATGATCCACAACAAGAACACGTTGCTTCCTCGCCGCCTGCGAAGCAAAGCGACACGCTTCTTCGATGAAGGAAACGTTGAGCCGTATGAAGTCACGTCACGGGCGGCGCCGTAAACAAACACAACGATGATCGGTAAGAAGGCCACCCTCCTCCCCCTCCGTTCTGAATATGTCGGCGACCAACGTAAAGTCGGTCGTGCGCGTATCGTTGGGTGAATTGTCAACGATCAGACCTTTCGTCCGATCTTTCAAGAGCTTCTCGTGGCCGTGTTGCGAATACGAATTTCGACTGACGCTGTCGTTTGAATTTTTCGACACCGAGTGTCAGGCTACGGTGGGTCTCACCGAGGTGCACCTGAAGAATGTTGACCATCTGTCGTGGCTGTTGAAGCCGCTGACGAATAACATTCAGGCGACTGAAACGGAAGCGTCGTGCAACCACAAACATACATTACTGGCCGACTATCGGTCGGCTGCCGTGTTCGAGATCGTCGTGAATGACAATCGATTCAAATGTTGACGTCGTCGCGCACGTAATGAAATAAGATGGTCCATTCTAGTTGCCGCCTAAGTGGTAAACCGAAGAACAAAATTCAAATCTCGCTAAAGCGGCAGGCCTCGAGGAACGCGAAGGACAATAAGCGGCGCCAGACAAAAATGGCAAGCAGCGGCGTGCAAATCGTGTGGACGCCCAAAGTACGACTGTTTAGAGAGATTTTGAACGATATACAGTCTTCCATGATGAACGATGTCAGTTTGTCGACTTCGCCATGTATGACGCCGTTCAAAGTCGACGGCAACGCTATAAATGTGCTCATACTTTGGTTCCAAGACCAACTGAGCCGCGTGCTGGCCAAGGTGAACAAGGTAGCCATGATTCGCTCGGGTCTATACGATCCCATCGAGAACGAGCTGGTCCGGACATATACTCATGAAGAGGGACCTAGCGAGCATCGTCTCCATATGTGGGCATCGGGAACCGGTTCTCGCTTTCTATACGGACGACAAGATCTCGTCGGGGATGAACTGGTCCGGAAGAGGCGCTGCGGATCAACAGAGTCGAAGCGTTGCGGATCGACGACGGCCGACCGTAAAATCATGAAGAGGCAAGCATCCACCTGACGAGCATCGTCTCCGTATCACCTCTTTCAATACAGACTAATCACCCTAAAATGAGGATTTTTTTTATCCAACCAATAAACTGTTTATGCATCGATATTCGATCATGTCTAGGTTACCAGTGCGTGCGAGTCTCCTGAGCTTGTTCAATCGCCGCGCGATTCTCGCTTTCAATACAGGCTAATCACCCTAAAATGAGCATTTTTTTTTATCCAAGGTCGGCGGCAGACGGGTCGGCCGTTCGGCTTCCAGTCGCATCGCCGCCACTAGCAATTCGGGATCCCGCAAATTGTAAAAGTTTCGGGTGACATTCTCAAAGTCCTCGGCGGCGGCCATACGGCGACCACACCTTATTTTAGTGTGAGATCAGTTAAATAAAAAAAATTGCATTCAGTAATATAAAAATTTATTCAAATACAATTCAATTCAATTTATTTATTGCCAGCATGTACATATACATTTAATTATAAGGATCTTATATTATACATATTAAGTCAAGTACATGGAACCCTTCTTTGGGGCATCGCAATATGGTGTAGAGTGATTGTCATACAAGTCATAGTTACTATCATTATACATCAGTTATACATCAATTATTAATTATGTGTCAGACATAAAACAACAGGTTTATTATGAAAGTAAAATTACATTATTACATTGTCCAGTATAAAACATCACTACACAGAGATCTCTTCTAGGCAACCAGAATTTTAGGATAATGTTTTATAAATATAATATACATGGGGCGTACCAAAAAAACAAAATACATTTACACAATAACATAATAGCTAGTAGACACCGAAAATAAAAAAAAATAGAGAAATAGGGCTCACTAATTGTCACTATCACTAATTGTCACTGTCACTTATTGTCACTGTCACTAATTGTCACTGTCACTAATTGTCACTGTCACTCATTGTCACGATTATTGCCGTCCGACTGCGGCCGCACCGGCGAGTACGAAGGCGACGGTCTTTGTGCGTGTGGTACTCTGTCGTCTTCGTCCGACACCGGCGAGTACGAAGGCGACGGTCCTTGTGCGTGTGCTGCACGCAAGCGCGTAAGTATTTTTAGCGCTAGCGGGTGTCCACTTCGTCGCTATCTTCCTCGTTCGACGGCTGAGGCGACGGCGCCGGCGCGTACCCAGTCGATCGCCTTTGTCTGCGCGCGGTGCGCGGACGCCTCAGCACTCCCGGTCCGGGTTTAGGGTCGCTCGATCCGTCGCTCTGCGGTGTGTACAGCCCAGGTACGCCGATCCCGGGCGTGTCGAGCTCCGCCGTCCAACCGAGGATGCCGACGGCGGCGGCGAGATGACCGAACAGGAGGTTTTGTTGTTGTTCGGTTTCATACCGTTTCTGAGCGACGCAATATTCATAGTATTTCTGCACCGCCAGCCTCACGAGAGCGAGGTGTCTCCACGCTCGAATCGTGGATTCGGCACTCAGGTCACACAACATAATTTCGACGACGGCCGTTCTAATGACTATCGTCACCCCATGTTGTGTGCCTAAGCGCGACCACGACTCGCTGCGGCGCACCATCAGCTCCATGAACGCGTTGAATTGCTGCTCCAACGTTCCTACGAACCCCATCCACGCGAGCAACGCACCGTCAATTTCTATCTGATCTCGGTAGGATAAGAAGTATGGGACGGCGTCGTCGCCGCCGTATCTTATGTTAAATCCCAACCGAGACATAAACTCCGTCACGGACAGTGCCGGTGCGCGGATGAGGTCCCGAAGAGGCAGCGCAGCCACCGCTTGCCGAAGGTGAAAAAAACGGCTTTCAACATTTAGCGACATTATTGACACTAAACTTTAATACCAATAATCACACGCGGAGCGGTTGATGAATACTGACAAGCTCTAGCCTGAAACAAGAATATATATATGGTCAAGTCGGCGAGTGGTGGAGGGGATAGGCCAGAAAGGGGAGGTTCGGCGAGGGGGTGAGCGGGGGGAAACGGGGCGAGGGGAAATGTTGGGGGGGGGGTTGAGGCCTTCCTCGCCTCCCCCACCTACGTCCCCGTGCCCGTTCTGCTAATCCCCCCCTCGCCGAACCCCCCCTCGACCCGCGGGATTAGCAGAACTATTATCGCACCGTGGGTGGCAAGTATCCTGTTTCCTGCTGATACATTACATTGTATATACGGAATGTAAACTATTATGGCGCACCTACTTAGACTAACGATATAGAGCTATGTTTTTAAATACTAAAGTAGAAGAAATAATAGAGAAAAATGAACGAAACTTTCGAAAATACCCCTGTACTGGTTTTGTATGCAGAGTGTGCAACTTCAAATTTATGTAATGGAAGTGATAAACAAGCATGCAGTTCACATTGATGTTAAGTGATGACTGCAGCCTATAGACATCCACACAAAGACCAAGTTCAAAATGCAGATGCGTTACCACTCCTGAGGCCTAAGGTGTTATGCCTCTGTGCCGGAAATAACAAGGCCGTACATTACCACCTGACCGGAACACGATAGTGCTGAACACTACCATTAAGCGGCAAGTGTATTAGGTAATGCGGTGGTGCCTACGCCCGCGAACTCCGTCACTGGAGCTCTACCACCAGTAAATCATTACAACATACTGATATAGGCATACGGAATACCATTTCGTGCAATTAACACGGTTTTATCTCAACACGAGGCGTAATAAGTATGAATGGTCGTAACGAATAAGGCCCCCCAGTACTAAAACGAAATGTATTAGAATAACAAAGCCTAATGTTTTTACATGCAATGGGAACCCCACATAGATAACTTGTAATGTCATATTTTCAAAAATATCCCTGAAGGTTGCTGATTTTGTATGCAGGGCATGCGAGGTCAAATTGTTGCAATTAGCTAGACTAGGTACATCGTGGGTGGCATATCTAGTCACGCAGATATCCTGTTTCCTGCCTGTGTTGGAGGACGGGGGGGAGAGGGGGGGGGAATCACAGGAGAGGTGAAGGGTGGTGAGAGGGGGGTTGGGGGGAGGGTAAATTAGCTAGTTATTTACTCGCGTCGTGGGTGGAATATCTAACATACGCAAATATCCTGTTTACTGCCGTTCCAGGAAACAGAATATCTATGTGGGAGGAGGGAAGGGGAGGAGGGGAGGGGGGTAGGAAATCATAGAAGAGGTGAGGGGGGATGAAAGGGGGGTTGGGGGGAAGGTAAATTAAACAGTCTATTCTCGCGTCGTGGGTGGTTTATTTACTAATTCCTGCTAATTTACGTCATTCCGCGAGCATGTGAGATATCAGCTTTCGGCTAGGATGAAAACAAATCGCGCAAATATCTCGTTTTATCCAGCATTAAAACTATGATCGCGACCTGTGACGTAATCTACAATCATTATGAAATCGGTCACGGCCGCGTCGACAGGACAAAGTGTTTCGTCGGCAAGAAGAACAAGACTCTCTGCAAACGGGAGAGTACCTGCAGCGACTCGGACCCGCAGCGAGTGGACGCAGAGTTTGTCGGGAACACGGTAGAAGTCGCGACGTTAGCGGCGACGGCTATGGAGCACGTTCCCTGTACGACGTAGACCGAAGTGGCCAACGACGTAGAGTCGGCGCAGACGACGCTGGCGAGCGCGCCGACCACGTTCGAAGTGGTGACACCGGTGGTGTCGGCGCACAGATGGGAGGGGCGTGTAAGTACGTGGCGCGCGCGTGCTGAGCGAACTCGCCGAATACGTGTACTGCACCATGGACAAGAGTATGGTCAGAGGTGAACTGGCGAATATTGTGCTGTACGCAAAAAGAACAAACAATCGTCTGTCGGAGGATGTGATCGAATGTTAGATGCCATCGTGCAATACGAACTCGCCGACTCGTGTCTCGGCCCTCTACAGCCTTCACGGATCCGTTTCGATCAAGCGAGAACAATCATGGCCCGGCTGCGGCCGTGGTTTCCCGCGCCAAATCTCGGATATTGTCGTGCTGCGGAGTGACCGCGCCCTGTGACGTGATCTACAATCATTATGAAATCGGTCACGGCCGCGTCGACAGGACAAAGTGTTTCGTCTGCAAGAAGAGCAAGATCCTCTGCAAACGGAAGAGTACCTGCAGCGACTCGGACCCGCACCGAGTGGACGCAGAGTTTGTCGGGAAAATGCGCACGTTCACCGATACGCACTTAGACCAGGGCTTGACGTTGGCCAAAGTGGTCACCATGAAGAATCGCACTCGTCACATGGATGAAAGCCAAGGATGTCCATTTTAAAAAACAAAGTAACGACGGTTGGTCCGGTCCACCTTTCTGATCGGCGTGCCCACGGAATACCGACTGGTATCACCTTCGTCGGCCGACCGCACAGATGGAGGCAACAATCGATAGGATGGTAACGGAAACGAGCTTGAATGTACTTCAGGACATAACATCTTGTTTGCATCTGCCCAACTACGACAAGTATGAGTCGATCGAGGACATAGCGACCGAAATCGCCGACTGTGAAATGGAGCCAATCGCGCACGACCACGTCAGCGACAGGGTTGCCGCCGAGACTGCCGTCGCGTACGTGACGACCGCAGCGACGACGAGCGAGACTCTCGCCAAAACCACCAAGCACAACAACCGTTCCGATGGAACGAACGAGACGACGACGACGACGACGACGGCAACCGCAGCTACGACCGCACAGATGGAGGCGACAATCGATAGGATGGTAACAGAAACGAGCTTGAATGTACTTCAGGACATAACATCTTGTTTGCATCTGCCCAACTACGACAAGTATGAGTCGATCGAGGACATAGCGACCGATATCGCCGACTGTGAAATGGAGTCAATCGCGCACGACCACGTCAGCGACAGGGTTGCCGCCAACACTTGCCGTCGCGTACGTGACGACCGCAGCGACGACGAGCGAGACTCTCGCCAAAACCACCAAGCACAACGCCCGTCCAGATGGGATGAGAATACGTACGAGGCCGCGGCCAGGCTCGAGACGTCGAATTCGGAAGCGGCAACGGCGGTGGAAAGGGTGACGATGGAAAAACGTACGCACGGATCAGAAATGTCGGTGACGTTGGCCGAGACGATAGGGAGGCGGGGACATAGATCGCTTCGTTCAATAGCACACCCTCCGATCCATCACGCACGGTAGACGTTAGCGGCGACGGCTATGGAGCACGATCCCTGTTCGAAGAATATGTCGATGATGTCTACGACGTGGACCGAAGCGGCCAACGATGTAGAGTCGGCGGAGACGACGGCGGCGAGCACGTTCACGGATACGCTCTTAGACCAGGGCTTGACGTTGGCCAAGAATCGCACTCGTTACATGGATGCCTATACGAGGCCGCGGCCAGGCTCGAGACGACGAATTCGTGTACGATACGCCATGGACGCAAAAAATATTATTATAATTTTTCTTTGTAATATGATATAATAAAGTGTAATATAATGTGTAAAAATATAAAAATATAATAAATAATGTAATATAATATAAAATAGTGTAATATAATATTTTAAATAATAAAATACAATAAATGTAATATTTCTATGAATCTATTTTATTCGATTGGCAACCTCCCTTTTTTCCTGTCATTTATCTCGGTAGCGGATGCAGCTCGTTCTGGTGAACGTACTCGTTGGTGTCGCGAAGCATCCACACCATGCGGGACGACTGGTGTTTCGTGGGGTGCGCCCACGTGTCGGCGCAGTGTAAAGTGTCCTGCCATTTTAGGGTCTGGATGATTTGTACGCAGTCGAGGTGGATTTCCACCACGACGACGCTCGACGTCAAAGATCCGCACAACACGGGCAGAGACACGTCTACCGCACGATAGTCGTCGTATAGCACGCTAGGTCGCGCCCTGGCCACCCTTTTGGGGTAGTTTTGGTTCTTCAGAGACAAATATACCGCCAGCCGAACAAAGACGGGCGAGTCGTCCGTCTTGATGAGCCGAAGTTGCGTGTGCGACAGTATGATCTTCCAGGAGTGGCCCGCGGTGGGCGAGGTGACTTCGTACGTTCGCGACAACGACGCCGCCTTGTACGTATGCTTGAACGTGTATTTTTCCACCGTATGACGCCGAAAAAGCCGACGCGAACCCCGGAGAACGCGGGGTTACTTACATTCGCGATTTCGAACACTAATTGTGACTCGTGATACAAACAAAAGACACCGGTTAGCTACAAATGGCAGTGCGAGTATGTCGCTGACTCGCTTCTCTCACGACACCCGTGTTTGCCGCGAAAGTAGGCGAGACGAGGATCGCGGCGAGACCGGCATTGATCCCACTCGCGAGTATGTCGCATGGGCGCGACTCGTTTCTCTCACGACACCCATACATTGTGATGACATCATATTATTCGATAGGTGTGTCGCTCTTGGCAGTCGACGAGCGACTGAGCCGTTTTCGCTCCCCCCACTCCAAAATCGTGAAAATGTATGGAGAGTGGGGATAGCCTTGAAATTTCCTATATAAAGAGCGATAGCTTCGCGCGCGACCCACTTCTAATACGGCAGTTGTCCATGTTTAAGGTATTAGAATTAACTGAGTCCTGACGCCTGCCAGTAAGAATTTCTAAATAAATATAATGTATTATATTTTATGATTCCCAATTTCTGGCTTGCCATTCCCCTCGAACAATGTTTTCATTACAGCCAAAGTATAGAGTGGCGAGACCGAGTGCCGGGTGGGTTTAAACCGCACCGACGATCGACGTCAGTAAGATGAGTCGGGCCACTGTCGCTCCGAAGCTCGACGACGTCTACGAACGTTTCATAAATCACGCCGCCAAAGAGGTCGAAATGACGACGACCGCTGCCATGATTGCGCGCAAAATCAACGGCGGTGGCGGCGCTCTCATCGATACCGACAGGCGCGTCGCCGCCGGTCGTCTCGAATCGCTCGGCACGACCGTTCAATTGACCGCGCCCACCGCCGTGTTGGTGTACATGTTGCTGGCCGACAGAAACGTGGGGATTTTGACCAAACTCACCGGCTCGACTCTTGTCGCTCGGGGGAGGGTGGTTTGAATACGACGACGACAACGACGCCGCCACTGCCATCGGGCCGCCGCGACGACGCCTATCGGCAGTTTCAAATCATAGCCACCAACCACCCGCCGACGACAGACTAACGATACGCTACTATAGGCCACCGCAAATATTTATACAAGCATCACGCGGTACAATGAGACCGTTCGGTGTGTCTAGACACGTTTTTTTTTTTTTTTTTTTAATTAACGTAAGGTCCTTTTTTGAACCTTATTAAAATTACAATCTAGCCTAAAAGACTAATAAGCAATTTTATGCTAACTTAAACTTCTAATAAAATTATTTCTAAGTAAATGTCCACTGGCACTTTCTTAGTATGTCTTAAGGGGAAGTCACTTTGTTCGTGTGATTATGCAAAATAAGTCACTAACACTATTATTTTTTAACACTACACTAACTCAAAAGGTTTAGTTCTCTTAAGTCTTCTCACTAGGTTTGTGTTGTCGAGGAGCTGGATAGCCTCAATATTCACATGATGATGAAGCCTTTTTTCATGGGCTTCGGCGTATTTTCTTATAACGTTATCTACGAAATCCATTTTCAGGTCCCGATGGAGATCGTTATTGCGTACATACCAAGGCGCATTTACAATGTCTCTGAGCACTTTATTCTGGAAACGTTGTATTATTTGTACATTGCTCTTTTTGGCACAACCCCACAGCTGAATACCATAAGTCCATACTGGCATGAGGACTTGCTTATACAATAATATTTTATTGTGTATCGACAGCGGAGAGTATCTTCCAAGAAGCCAATACATCTTATTATAGCGAATACATAGCTCTTCTCGCTTCTTCTTGACGTGAGCTTTCCAGCGCAACTTAGCGTCAAGCGTCATACCTAGGTATTTAGCTGTGTTCGCATATGGTATTTGTTGTCCATTTATATATAACGGGAGATAATGTGGTCTTTTGTTAGTAAAGTCGATATGGACCGACTTCGTTTCATTTAGCTTGATGCGCCATTTTGTAGTCCAGTTATTTAAAACATTAAGAGCCTCTTGAACTTTTTCTCCTGCTTCTTCATGACTTTGACCTGTAGCCATTATAGCAGTGTCATCAGCGAAGGTAGCAATTATATTATTCTCTAAATTTGGGATATCGCATGTGTATAATAGGTACAGGACCGGACCTAAGACACTACCTTGTGGTACCCCAGCTTTTATTTCTTTGAGTTCAGAATAATCACTTTCTTGTCTCACTCTAAATGCTCTATTGGTTATATAAGATTCTAATATATCAGAGAATTGTTTCGGCAACATAGTTCTGACTTTATAAATAAGACCTTCATGCCAGACTTTGTCAAAAGCTTGTGCCACATCTAAAAATACTGTTGTACAAACTTTCTTGTCTTCTAGTGTTTTTTCAATGACATTTGTTATTCTATGTACTTGGTCTATAGTAGAGTGTTTTTCTCTGAATCCAAACTGGTGCTCAGGAATAAGGTTTTTAGCGTCCAGAAGTGGTTTCAAGCGTCTTAGAAGAAGTTTCTCGAACAGTTTTGAAAGAACCGGCAGTAGAGAAATTGGTCTGTACGACGTTGCTTCATGAGGTGGCTTTCCAGGTTTTGCTATCATTATTACTTCTGCCACTTTCCACAAATCAGGGACATATGTTAGTCTGAATGCAGCATTTATTAGAGTTGTTAATTTCACGATAGCTTTTCGAGGTAGATTATGCAAGATTTCTCCTGTAATTAAATCATATCCTGGAGATTTTTTTGGGCTGATATTTGTTTTGATTGCTTTGATTACCTCGTTTGGTGTCACAAGTTTTATAATTAGCTCTTCTTGGATAAAGTTTTCCTCAAGAAGATCGTTTGATAGGTTCTCATTCGGCTTAAAGATATTTTCAAGATGTTCTGAGAATCTTTTGGCTTTTTGTTGGTTGTTAATAGCCCATGTTCCATTTTCACCCCTAATTGGTGGAATATGTATTATTGGTCTGTTTAAATTTTTAGAGGCTTTCCAAAGTGAGTAATCGGTACTTCGGTCACTGGTTAGCTTTGTAATAAAATAACTCATATTGTTATTGTTGTATTCATTGATTTTTCTGGTTAACTTTTTGGTAAGATTATTAAGCAACCTTTTATCTCCTGGGAACCTTGTCATTTGCCATTTGCTTCTTTGCAATCTTTTCTTGTGTAAGAGATCTAAAATGTCTCTAGGATATGTTCTTGCCCTTGGTTTGTACTCTGTTGTTGGTGTACTGTTCCACGCTGATTGTTGGATGTTAGTTATAAAATTTTCCACCTCTATATTTAATTGTTCTGGAGTTTTTAATGGGACGTTCAATTTTATAGACTCATCCAAATCTGTTTTAAAACTGGCCCAGTCTGTTTTCTTATTTACGAGCCTTATGTTATAATTTTTATATGTAATGTTTTCACTTAGTGTTAGAATTATGGGTGAGTGATCGGAGTTCATATCATTCATTTCGTTTACTTGTAGGTAGTTGACTGATATATTTTTATGAATAAAAAAGTCTATTAGGTCAGGTATTTTTTGTGGATCGGTGGGCCAGTAGGTCGGCTTACCCGTAGATGAAAAACTGCACTTCGCTTCTTTTATGGCACTAAGCAATTCTTTGCCTTTGGTATTGGTGAGTCTAGAGCCCCAATGGGTATTTTTAGCGTTAAAGTCGCCACCAATGATAAATCGCTCGCCAAGGCTTATAAGAAGACTTATGTATTCATCTTTTTTCAAGGAATGTTTTGGTGGGAAATATATAGATGCTACAGAAAAAGAGTAACGCTTAGTTTTTATATTTACGACTACAGCCTGATATTCTGGGTATTCAAATTTTCTCTCCTCATGATGTTCTATATTTTCCTTAACTATAACAGCACTACCACCTCTTGCAGTGTTGTTTGGGTGTAGTGCATGATAAACTTTGTACCCTTTAAATCTGATGTACGACTGTTTAGTGAAATGTGTCTCAGACACTAAGCATAAGTCTATATTTTGTATATCTAGGACTACTTGTAACTCATTTTGATGTTGTAGTAGTCCATTGGCATTCCATTCCATAATATTTAATGAGTTAGTCATTTTCGAAACGTAGAAGTTTTAACTTGACTTGTTTGTTCAAGTTTTTGGAGTCGTTCATCAAAAGCGGTGATGACGCTTAAGATCCGGTCAAGTTTTTCTTCTAGGGCGTTGCCTTTTTGTGTGTTATTGTGGCCGGTCTTTGTAGTGCCTTTTACGATTCCTGCGTAAGTTAAACTCTTGCTAACTTCCTTGGTTTTCTTGGCCATGGTTGACGACATTTTGTTTTGCACTGGTTGACTACTTGGTTTCTTCAATGTTTTATTTTTAATGCTTTGCATTTCTCTTGCGACCATACACCCTCTATAATTTGCAGGGTGAGGTGCGCCACAATGCACACACTTTGGTTTCTCTTCTGCTGATTTAGTGCAGTCTCTGGTTAGGTGTTTGCCTGTACATTTCACACACCTAGGCTCTTTGGAACAGTACCTCTGAGTATGTCCAAAAGCTTGACACCTCTTGCACTGTGGAACTAATTTAGACGTTCTTATTGGATGCACCTCAACCTTGCATCCTAGGATAGACTTTATGTCATATATTTTGTTAATGTCCTCTTCATTCTTGAAAGTGAGCATGAACATGTTGAGTGGTGTTTTGTCACTCCATCTCAGTTTGTTGACTGCTTCCTCAATTTTGTACCCTTTGTCTTGCAACTCCTCAACAATTCTTTCTGGACTGCAAGTAAAGTGCAATTTTTTTACCATCACTCTTATTGGTCGAACTTGCTTGTTTTCGTAAGAATGCCAAAGGCATTTATTATGGGTTAAGAGCTGCGTGATGGCTCTGTATGACTCATCATTAGCAGCATTTATTTTTACAGCTTCTCCATTCATCATTTTAACGGAGAACAAGACTTCTTTATGGTTCTCCGAAAGAAGATCATAAAAGGACTGATAGTCCTTAACACCATCTACAATGATGGGTGGTGGAAGTGGTACTTTTCGAACCTTTTCTTTCTCATTTCTTGAAGCGTTGAGGCTTTTTTCTTTGTCCTCTTCAACTTGAGCGGGGGATGTGGTCAGTTTCCTTTTCTTCCGTTGTTTCGCTCTTACCCACTCTGTTTCCTTAGCGAGCTCCTCTTCATCTGTATTGTATTCAGCAGGTGAAGTGGTCTTTTCTTTGGTAATTGCATTACCTGCGTCTTTTTGCTCTGTTAAAAACTTCAGTTGTTGTTGAAGGTTTTCAATTTGATTTTGCAACTGCGTCACAATACCTTCAAGATTTTCTCGTTCTGCTTTTTCCTCAGAGTAACATTTGTATAGAAACTGCTCAGTTTCAGTTTTTATTTTAATATTAGTACTTTTTGGGGAAGCCATTATTATAATAATTATTAATAAAAAGTAGCTTCGCCTTAACGAATGTTTATGTTGTCGGACGTGAGGCCTTACGCAATGATAACTGGGTCATCGCGGCAGGCCGTAGTGGCAACGTTGTTATGGTAAGTCAGCACTTTTCACTCGCGCTAGCGCAACGACTGCTCTCAGCGAAAATTCAAACAGCACTGTGTCTAGACACGTGACAATAAAATTTTTCATTATATAAACAACTTGTACGAGTACCCAACTAACTATATATTTTTATTGTTTCAGGTAAGTTTCCTACCGTGGCGTCGAACCGTCCGAGACAGCGAAGTAATCGTAGGACGGATCGCGGACTTTGAGAGTGGAGTTCGAGGCGCCGGCCGTAAGGCACGAGCTTTCCGTAGTCGCATAGTCGTGTAGTTTGATTAGCGTTTTCATAACTTTAACATGAAAATACACGCGGTATGATGTTGAAAACAGAATCATCTAAGTTATCATTACATACATATACTTGCTTTTACTCGTTGAGTATCTATTGATGCTTCGTCTCGCTAAGCCATTCAAACAACCATACACATATAAAATATTTTGTTGACCACTATATAGTCCTTACATCTGAAATAAATTATAATATACCGCTCCTTATCACCTACTCACACATGGCTAGAAGAAGTCCTGATTTCTCACTCATTAACACTTATTATAAAGTTTGTAAATTAAAATCTATAAGATCGCTCAACCACTCCCAATGCACTCGTATCATGAATTTCACATTCATAGAACACACTTCCAAAATTACTCTCTCCGTCTCTTTCATACTAGAAATGTAAAGTTAGCGTATCGAGGGAAAGCTTGGGTACATTAAATAATTTTAAAGTAAGTTATAAAAAATGGCTGAAAACCGGTTCCGTTCACAAAAAAAAAAAATTGACAATAATCTAAGAAATAATTTAGCAAGTGTTAAACCATTTTGGAATCCTTATTAAATGCGCCAACTTTTAAAGCTACTTGCCCAACCAGTGTAGTACAATTTTTTTCCAGTAGACTCAGTTGAAATTGATCAAAAAATTCAATTTCACTTTTGATATGGGAATAATGTGAGATTTTCTTTTAAAATTAGAGCAGTTGGGTTAAAATATTAGACTACAAGGTACAGAAGCATTAGTCAGGGTTACAAAACAATAAAAAAAATATTAAAAAGTGGAAATTTGTAAAAACGGGAAGTATTAATGCATTACAAGGTGTACATTTTCTGTATTTTTTTCCAAATGGTAATAATTTTTAAAATACATGACATAGTTTTTTTTTTGTATTTTTCTGATAACTGTTATAACCTGACCTATCACCCAGTACCGGCTTGACGTCGCATTCTGGGACACCCTGTATATATATATATATATATTAGTTATAATATATGGGAAAATTAAATTGTGGTTTACTATTTACCTTCGATTTATTCATATTTTCTTACCTTTTAAACCTTCCTTGGACTTCCAAAAATACTTCAAAACCAAAATTAGCCAAATCGGTCCAACCGTTTTCGAGTTTTAGCAAGAAATATTGTACATCGAGCCTTCGAAAGAGACAATCGGCTAGTTTCGACTTCGTAGAGCATTATCTCTGCCGCACACTGCCTACATAAGCACTGATAGTCCGGTATTGGTCAAAACTTGATCAAAATAGTTGACGAATGTCACATAGGTAAGGTGCGATAGAGATAACGCTCTATAGACCCGAAATAAGTCGAATTCTCCTTCTTAAGGTCGTTGTGCAATAGTTCTTATTGGATATTGTATACAGATTTGGTAGGAAGCATTGTACTCACTCGGCTAAAGTCCGGTGAGCTTGATGAGTGAGTCCCGCGCCCCCCGTGTGCCCCGCGCCCCCCGTGTGCCCCGCGTCCGGCAGGAGCCCCTCGGGGGCGGCGCTGGTGACGACGCCGGACACGGCCGCCTTCACCGCCACACACACCTCTATCAACTCCGACACTAGCTCCGACCAGGCTTCGCTATCTTTGATGGCTCTGGAAAGTGATGTAAAAGAATTGTAAGATATTAGCCCTCGGCGAATGACCTTTAATAAGGAGCCAAAACGATTTGCAGTATAAACGAAATGTACAGCCCCAAATCGCACGTTGTGTCAACGTCCACACTTGCCACTACGTCTTAAGCCGAGGATCGGACGCGCGGGGGTCTACCTTATAGCACACCTACGAACCACCTATGGAATTTTGGCGGAACAAACGCTTGATTTGGTCTCTATTACACAGACATCAATCAGTAACGTGTATTTACACGTGCACCTGTGTGCGTAGCACGTAGAAAATACCAACCGTCACCCATAAGAGGGGAGGAGATTGGGTGAGGCGGGGAAATCGGGCGAGGCGTCGAAGTGTCCATTCTATACGTAGTATTATTACATATTCTCTGCTTATAGTTCGGGATCTCTAACATTTTTCCCTTTACTACTAACAAACCGATCTTTCGGGAGTAGCTTCATTTTAACGAGACCCCAACTTTTTTCCATAGTTTTGGTAAATGGTAGCTAATAGGGAAAGGGAAAAGGAAAGGGCAAGAATGAAAGATGTTGATTTGACGAATTATATTACTAACGGGATATTTCTTTATTAATCCTCAAGATTTAAATAATTCGCGAGAGAATATTTGTCCTACAAAATATAGAGTTAAAGGTCATCAAGGGGACTCCCTTGATGAAACCTTTAATTCTCCAACATGTATTATTGACAAGGTCATGAAAAATTATTACTAACCAGCAGATTTATTTCTATGAGTTAGTTAATATTTATATAAATTAACAGCCACATTGTCCTACGAATCGTGCGGTAGGACGCCCAAAAGTTGTCAATGTCAATAAGATTTTTTTTTTAATTAGTAACTGTAGAACATATGTCCTACCAAAAAAAAACAGGTATGTTTTGCTAGTCCGATAAGAATTGTCATTTTCGCTTCTAAAACTCATTCTCATATTATTTATTATTTTCCAGGGATTTTATTATTATACTATGGCAATTCTCGTCGGATTAGGAAATCGAGAGTGCCCGTGTGTCAGCGCATACACTCGTGCACTATAATATCTCCGGCGCATTTGGCTCCGTCGAGATCAGGCGCCGTGGCCGAAATTCGGCCCGGACACAATTTCTCCGGCGTTCGATGAACTCCGAACGTGGTAATTATACTTGGGTAGTTAAAGAAGCGACTGACTCAGGGTCGACGGCGTCCATGACCCGCGACATGCAGTGCAGGAGGCCGTACATGGGCGCGCCCCGGGCCGCCCGCACCACACTGTGCCGGCACACGGCCACCTCCGGCGACAGCTCGTTCAGCAGCTTTCGCAATAGCGTATACGCCACGCCTTCCGGTTCTTCGCTGGAATTTGAAAAAAAAAATGTCAAGCAGTGATGACAAACATACGGTTCACAATTGTTTTATATTATTTCGCATTCACACATGCTCGTGAAATATATTTTATTTTTAAAGAAAAATGGAAAGAAAAATTTGACTTCAGGCGAGACTCGAACTCGCGGCCTACTGGGAATCTAGTCCAGCCGCTCTTCCAATTGAGCTACTGAAGTCCTGCCCGATTTGTCAAATCTTTCCTTCACATCTATTGCATTGCTTTATGGTAGCAGCAGCGTCATCTATTGCCAACTATGCTAGTTAGGCAACCTGAAGTCAAATTTTTCTTTCCATTTTTCTTTAAAAATAAAATATACGGTTCACATTGGTAGAGCTTGTCTAAGCTGAAATGACGCGCCCCTCTACTTAATTAGTTGCTTTCGATGTGTGAGATAATGACACTTATTTGTATATGTCTTACGTCCATATTTGAAATATGCTCGTGTACATTAATGCGATAGTGGGACGCGTCATTTCAGCTTAGACGATCTCTAGCGAGTAATGCACCTGTGGGGTTCTCGTATTTAAGATGTACTATATTTGTATTATACGATGTACACACATAACATAATACAATACATACTTACACTTATGCATATAAAATAATTTATTTATTATACAAACAAAAATACACACATTATTTTTATATATAAATGTACATTTTATACATTACATAAATACAGTACAGAGAAACATATTAAATATACATACATAAAATAATCCAACAATAAAATAAATAATTAATTCCATCGCCTGATGTCGTCGAGTATAAATGTCCTTTTTCACGACGAGAACAATAGATTGCCTCGTGCTTGGTATACTCCCGCGCAGCGACCGCGTGGCTGCGTGCCCTTCCACGACCGGCACGACCAGTGTGATTTTGTTGTCCGCGCCGAGTGCATGTTGCTTTGCCTCCCGTTTTACACTACGCGCTTCTCCGATCAGTACGCTTGAGAATTCAGTGTAGCCTTGCAAAAGCTTTCAGTGTTTTCTTTGCCTATTGTTAACTGTGCTTTGCCTAAATAAACTGAACTATCTTTCCTCTTGTGCTTTCGGACTTATGCTATCTCTGTGCTTGTGAACTTTCATATTCTACTGTACTTCTCTTCTGTTCTCCTTCTAATAAACATGGTAGTGTGTGTATATAGTGTTTCTGTTACCTTCACCTGCTATACCTGGATCTGGTAAAGTACCTACAGACTTTCTTACAACACAACCCTACACCCCACTTTTACCATAACTGGTGACCCCGAAGAACACGAACTATAAATATGAGTGACAGTAGTGGTGATTCGGCTCGTACCGTGAATTCCAAAAGCGGAAAGAACGTGACCACCAGACGGTGCATACCAAAGATGCCGACTTACACGGAACGACACGAGCACGATACGACTTCCGGCTCTCCGATGCTGAACATAAAGGTGCCACGATTTTCACCTGAGGACCCGGAAATATGGTTTGCGTTACTGGAGGCGCAATTTCAATGCCTGAATATTTCGGATGATTTTACCAAATTTTCAAGTGTTGTTAATAATTTGGATATTCACCATGCTAAGACGGTGAAGGACATAATATTGAATCCACCACCTAGTAATAGATACGGCAAAATTAAATCAGAGCTGATTAAAAGACTCTCCGCATCACATGAGCTTAAGGTAAAACAACTGCTTACTCACGAAGAACTGGGAGATAGAAAGCCTTCGCATTTCTTGCGACATCTTCAAGATCAGGCTGGATCTTCGGCCCCTGAAGATTTCATCAAGTCTATCTGGACAAATCGGTTACCTACTAGCATCCAAACCGTGCTGGCGTCTCAGCCTACCCACTCCTTAGAGCAGCTGGCTGACCTCGCAGACCGTATCCAGGAGCTGACTTCGCCTTACACCCCAGCCGTCGCAGCCGCGTCTTCGTCATCTTCTGTTCCGAACGACCGCTCTGAGATTACCGAATTGAAGCAGATGGTGCATCAGCTGACTTTGAAGCTGGATGAGCACACGCGTTCATCTTGCTGTGCTGTCAATCGCCCTAGCCGCCCCAGCAGGCGGCATCAGCGATCTTCTTCACGCCAAAGAACGCGGTCACTCTCCAGCTACAGAAAACACCCGCTGTGCTGGTACCATTGGAAGTTCGGAGACAGAGCTACAGCCTGCAGCAAGCCCTGTGATTACAAGCTGGCGGAAAACTTCACGGGCCGTCGCTAGTGGCGACAAACGACAGCCCTGCCTCTTCTGGTCGCCTCTTCATCAAGGACCGCAACTCGAATACCCAGTTTCTCATTGATACTGGCAGTGACCTGTGCGTTTACCCTCGAGCTGCGCTACGTGAACGTCGACCTAAGGCTAGCTACCAACTGTGTGCCGCGAACGGAACCATCATAGACACTTACGGTTTTGTAGAACTTAATTTAAATTTTGGCCTAAGACGTAATTTTCAGTGGAGATTTGTAGTTGCTAACGTAACTAAAGCTATTATTGGCGTAGATTTTCTAAGCTTTTTTGGCCTTATTGTAGACTGTAGAAATCAACGCTTAATTGATAATACAACCTCACTGTTTTCTCAAGCTTCTGTGCCTAATATCGATGTTTCTTCCATCAAGGTTTCCACAGGTGACACGAGATACCATCGCATTCTGGACCAGTTTCCTGACTTAACACGCCCCTCAGGTACACCAATTTCACCACAACATAACACCGTTCATCACATTAAAACAACTCCTGGTCCTCCTGTTTCCTGCAATCCTCGTAGGCTTGCGCCCGATAAATTTAAAATTGCTCAACAGGAATTCCAGTTGATGCTGAACAGCGGTGTTGCTCGACCTTCGGAGAGTCCATGGGCCTCTCCGCTACATTTGGTGCCCAAAAAGGATACCGGCTGGAGACCCTGCGGCGACTATAGGATGTTGAACGCACGTACCGTCCCAGACCGTTACCCTATTAAACACATACAGGACTTTACGCATAGTATTTCTGGCTGTTGTGTTTTTAGCAAAATTGATTTAGAGAAGGCGTATCATCAGATTCCCGTTTTCCAGGATGACGTCATGAAAACAGCCATCACCACCCCGTTTGGCCTGTATGAGTTCCCATTCATGACCTTTGGTTTAAGGAACGCAGGTCAAACGTTTCAAAGGTTCGTTGATGAGTTGACTAGAGGTTTAGACTTTTGCTACGCATATCTAGACGACTTTTTAGTGTTTTCGCGCAGCGCAGCAGAGCACGAGATTCATCTCCAGCAACTCTTTACCCGGATGAAAGACTACGGTATCTTAATCAACACCTCAAAGTGTGTTTTTGGTGTTAGTCAGGTTAGTTTCTTAGGATTTGAAATTTCCGAAGCTGGTACAAAGCCTCTTGATTCAAAGGTGCAAGCAATAAAAGAGTTTCCACCCCCAAAAACTGTGCGTCAGCTTAGACGTTTCTTGGGGATGTTGAATTTTTATCGACGGTTCATACCTCAGGCCGCCAAAGTCCAAGCTCCTCTCAACGCCTTACTCACAGGTTCTGTGAAAGCATCTCATCCTGTAGATTTATCAGGTGATGCACTTTCTGCTTTCGAGCAATGTAAGGAGAGCTTGTCAAATGCTGCTTTACTTGCCCACCCAGATTGTGAAGCTCAACTTGCTCTGGTAACAGATGCATCGGATTGGGCAATGGGTGCAGTTTTGCAGCAACTTAAGGATGACGTATGGCAGCCCCTCGCTTTCTTTTCGAGGAATTTGAGCCCGTCTCAGAAAAAATATTCTCCCTATGATCGAGAATTACTCGCCATTTATGAAAGCATCAAGCATTTTCGTTATATGCTAGAGGCGAGACATTTTGTAGTGTATACGGACCATAAGCCGATTAGTTTTGCTTTCAAAAATAGAAAAGATAACTGTTCGCCTCGTCAATACCGTTATTTTGATTTTATTTCGCAGTTTACCTCAGATATACGACATATTGCAGGTAAAGATAACGTGGTTGCCGACACACTATCTCGTATCGAGGAATTACAGGTGCAGTCCATCAATTTCGATCTACTCAGTGCGTCCCAGTCCACTGATGACGAGTTGGCTCAACTTTTAGGTAGCGAATCATCACTCCGTTTTGAAAAGTTGAGAGTTCCTAATACCGATGTCGAACTATATTGTGATGTCAGCATCGCACCACCGAGACCTTTTGTTCCTCTGGCCTTACGTAAGTCAATCTTCGACAGTCTTCATAATTTTAGCCACCCAGGTGCCAACGCGACGGCCAAACTAATTGCCGAGCGTTTTGTATGGCCTGGTGTGCGCAAAGACTGTCGAGAGTGGTCAAGAAAATGTCTAGCCTGCCAACGCGCCAAGGTACATCGCCACGTGTCTTCCCCTTTGGGCACGTTCGACTTACCTCGCGCTAGGTTCGCGTTTATTCACGTAGACATAATAGGCCCTCTTCCATCATCACATGGCTACAAGTACTGCCTAACGGTTGTGGATCGTTTCACTAGATGGCCGGAAGTTACACCAATGTTTGATATGACGGCGGAGTCCGTTGGAAAAGCCCTGATATCGTGGATATCCAGATTTGGATGTCCAACAGATGTCGTTACTGACCGCGGACGACAATTTGAATCCACGCTCTTCCAATACCTTGGAAGAACGATTGGATTCAAGCATCGTCGTACAACCGCCTATCATCCTGCGTGTAATGGTCTGGTGGAACGATTCCACCGTCAATTGAAGGCAGCTATTATGTGCCATGCTAATGCGGATTGGGTTGACACCTTGCCACTTGTACTTCTTGGTATAAGAAGTTCGTTTAAGGTAGACTTGCAAGCGTCGTCAGCTGATTTGGTGTACGGGGAACCATTGCGTCTGCCTGGAGAATTTTTCCAAGCATCGCCACCCGATTCTACCGATATATCGGAATTTACCACGCGTTTGCATCAATTTGCTGCAAAGTTGCAAGCAGTGCCTGCTAGTAGGCATACTAAAACCAAGATTTTCATTTATAAGGACTTAGCCAGCTCGTCTCATGTTTTTCTTAGGGATGACTCTGTGCGAGGTGCTTTAAAACCTCCATACTCTGGCCCGTATAAAGTCCTCAAGAGAGGAGATAAGACTTTTAGTATTTTGGTTAAGGAGAAAAGCGTCAGAGTATCAATAGACAGATTAAAACCAGCCTATTTACTTGTAGACCCATCTCCCATTCCCAATATCATTGATGTCCCCAGTCCCACTCCTATCTCTACTCCAACTTATAGCTCCACTCCTACTCCTACTCCTCTTTTACCAACCTCTATTACTGTTCCTAATACACAGAACTTAAATCAGGAACGTATTAAAAAGACTAGATCAGGGCGAAGAGTATATTTTCCTGATTACTATCGACCGTAGTAACGGTCTAGGGGGGAGTGATGTGGGGTTCTCGTATTTAAGATGTACTATATTTGTATTATACGATGTACACACATAACATAATACAATACATACTTACACTTATGCATATAAAATAATTTATTTATTATACAAACAAAAATACACACATTATTTTTATATATAAATGTACATTTTATACATTACATAAATACAGTACAGAGAAACATATTAAATATACATACATAAAATAATCCAACAATAAAATAAATAATTAATTCCATCGCCTGATGTCGTCGAGTATAAATGTCCTTTTTCACGACGAGAACAATAGATTGCCTCGTGCTTGGTATACTCCCGCGCAGCGACCGCGTGGCTGCGTGCCCTTCCACGACCGGCACGACCAGTGTGATTTTGTTGTCCGCGCCGAGTGCATGTTGCTTTGCCTCCCGTTTTACACTACGCGCTTCTCCGATCAGTACGCTTGAGAATTCAGTGTAGCCTTGCAAAAGCTTTCAGTGTTTTCTTTGCCTATTGTTAACTGTGCTTTGCCTAAATAAACTGAACTATCTTTCCTCTTGTGCTTTCGGACTTATGCTATCTCTGTGCTTGTGAACTTTCATATTCTACTGTACTTCTCTTCTGTTCTCCTTCTAATAAACATGGTAGTGTGTGTATATAGTGTTTCTGTTACCTTCACCTGCTATACCTGGATCTGGTAAAGTACCTACAGACTTTCTTACAACACAACCCTACACCCCACTTTTACCATACACCCTATAGGTTAAGAGCCCGTTGCAGAATTATTTCGTTCATCGAGATAACATATACTGCAAATCTAACTATTAAGCATATTTATGATCTGGTGAATCTAAGTGTGAGATTCACATACCGCACTACAACTTGCAAAAAGTACGCTTAGAACTGTCAAAACCCATACTGTTCCCGCAGTTCTAAGTTGCCTATAAAAATGTGACCGCTAATTTTTTTTGATGCCACTTTTGAATTGCATTTGAGTGAAGAGAATATGGATGTATCTTCACGCCAGATCCCTAACGGGGTAGGCAGAGAGTGTAGAGCGCCAGATATCCCGGTCCTGACATACCTCTCCTGCCTCGTCTACCTTCATCATTCTCTTCATACATGCACGCCGATTCCTAAGACTTTTGACCCCACCATCAGAGAGAACTCGACCTATTTAGTCATGGTAGGTCGTCTTGGTCTTCCTGGGCCTCTGCAACCATCAACATTCGCATTGTATATCTGTTTAGTCATTCGCTCAGTGAAGAGAAACTTTCAATAATCATTTCAAACATTGTATAATCTTCCTATCTCATTTTCTCCCACGTTAAATCTTATGCATTTATGTGTCTGTCTCTTTTTCGTTTCATAGATTTTCAAATTACAACAATGCTACAAAAATCTCACCATAATGCTCCCTCCATAATGTATTCGGGCAACATGTTCAGCAAGAGTTTGAGCTTGTAGGCTGCCGACACACACTCCGTGGGCTTCACCGACGACGCCTGACGGAAGATATCCATCAGCTCTAGACTTGTCGTGTATTTGTGATCCTGGAAATCAAATACATATAGTCCTACAGATATACAATGGTATATGTTATCGCCGGCTACGCAAACGACAGATAGAACGTGTATTTCTTTTTACACTTACACTCACAGCCCCACAGTAGGTATAAACCTGTGTCGTGGGTGCCGTTGTACACATACAACACATACACAAACACCCAGACCCGAAACAAATATCTGTAGGCCATACAAATATTTGTTCCGGTGCGGGGATCGAACCCGCGACCTTTCGAATCAAACGGTCATCTCACACCGGACTAACCGGGTCGTGTATGCAACGGGAAGTCATTATTTAGCTATCGATGGTAATGGTTTTAAGTGTGTGATGGTAATTCTACGGGTCGGACACAGACCATAATATAATAATATTGTCTGAGAGACAGAAAGTGGCGCGCATGGCCCGTAAAACAAGCAAAAGGTTTTCCTTTTACTTGTTTTTGTCTCGGAAAGGTTTTTTTTTATCTAAAATTGGAATGGCTAGCCAATATTTCGGTCAGAGAATAAGCATTGCCAGTCAACGTGGCAATGCTGCCAGCCTTCTGGGAACTTTGCCGCAGTACGACGGCGATGTGGATTTTTTTGATGCTTAACTGCTTTATCTATTAATTTATTAATTTTAAGATAGTTTATTTAAGGTTTTTATAAAAAATATTTGTACTAAAGATTAAAATATTTTTTTATTCGATAAAAAAAATTGGAATGTTTGTTTTAATATTTTAATATGACATAAACGCTTGTTACTAAATGAATATTGTATACTATTGTATACACGGTACATATACCAGAATAACATTTTATACCATTTTTGTCTGTCTGTCTGTTTGTTTCGGCTAAACTCGGTAACGCGTGGACCGATGTTGACGGGACTTGCACTGGCAGACGAAGCCGATGCAATAAGGACTAACTTAGGCTACTTTTATTTTGGAATTAAATAATACACGGACTAAGTCGCGGCCACAACTAGTGTCAACTATATTTGGTACTAACGTGATGAAAAATAAAAACGTTTACTTTATTATAATGTTAGCAAAATTATGCATAAACTGACCTTTAACAATTGAACTGGGCATTTACATAAGATGGCGAGTGCTAGAGCTTTATTATTTTCGTAACTATCTTCGAGGTGCAGAAGCAGCTTTTCCACATAATCCTTTTTCCAAACCCTGAAAAAGTATTGCAAATAATGAATACGGCACTCTTTACGAAAGGTTTACTCTGTAACCCAGGCACAATTTTAAGTCTGTTCTAGTAGGTTCTAATGAAAGAAATGATTATAAATATGTGATTTCTAGGACTATGAACCTACTACGGTATAGAACCGCATTAAATTATTGCATGAATTAATTTATATATTTAGTCTCGCTAAAACTCTAGAATGACTGGACCGATTTGGCTAAATGAAGAAATTGAAGGGAACTGGTGGTAGAGCTCCAGTGACGGAGCTCGCGGGCGTAGGCACCACCGCATTACCTAATATACTTGCCGCTAAATGGTAGTGTTCAGCACTATCGTGTTCCGGTCAGGTGGTAATGTACGGCCCTGTAATTTCCGGCACAGAGGCATAACACCCTTAGGCCTCAGGAGTGGCAGCGCATCTGCATTTTGACCTTGGTCTTTGTGTGGGTGTCTATAGGCTGCAGTCATCACTTAACATCAATGTGAACTGCATGCTTGTTTGCCACTTCCATTACATAAAAAAAAAAAAAAATAGTAAAAACCATAATTAAATTTTCCTACACAAATAGTCCGTATATATCAAACCTTTGACAAATTATTTCATTGTGAGGCAATACGAAGTTTGCTGGGACAGCTAGTATTTAATATTTTTACTGATAAATTATTAAAATAACAAAGTAGAATCTACATGTTTACGATCGAGTAGTCGATCTTATTATAAAATGTACTTAGAACACGGAACACGGAACATTACGCGTGGTCCGTATTTTTTTAAAATAAAAAACGGATCGGCAAGTCAAGTTTTACTGGTGGTAGAGCTCCAGTGACGGAGCTCGCGGGCGTAGGCACCACCGCATTACCTAATATACTTGCCGCTAAATGGTAGTGTTCAGCACTATCGTGTTCCGGTCAGGTGGTAATGTACGGCCCTGTAATTTCAGGCACAGAGGCCATAACACCTTAGGCCTCAGGAGTGGCAGCGCATCTGCATTTTGACCTCTGGTCATCGTGTGGGTGTCTATAGGCTGCAGTCATCACTTAACATCAATGTGAACTGCATGCTTGTTTGCCACTTTTATTACATAAAAAAAAAAAAGTTACCCGCAGTACCCGTCCAAGTGCAGGTCGTGTGTCCCCCGCAGCAGCTGCAGGGCGCCCGCCCGGCGGCCGCAGTTGGCGCCGGCGACCAGACTGTCGAAGCACTGCGCTCGCAGCTCTTCGACGAACGGCAAGTAGTAATCGACTCTATCTTCACTGTCGCAACTTTCGATCTGCTTTCTCAATACTCTGTAGCCGTTTTCTATTCGCTTTATGAACTGTGAGAGGTCAATGAATGAGTTTGTTTTTTGATTTTCTGAATGTGTGCATGCGGTGGGTGCAATGTGGATTTCTATGATGAAAAAATTCAGTCGATTCTTTGAAATGCCAAATGTGCCGAACGCTACGCCTTCGAGTTTCGGCGCTGGAGCTTTACCACCGGTAGTATGCATACGGTATACATGTACGGCCTTGTAATTTCCGGCACAGAGACATAACACCTTAGGCCTCAGGAGTACTAACGCAGCCGCATTTTGACCTTGGTCTTTGTGTGGGTGCCTATAAGCTGCAGTCATCACTTAACATCGATGTGAACTGCATGCTTGTTTGCCACTTCCATTACATAAAAAACACGAAATAAAACCATACATATCGTTAAAAAAAAGATGTATACTATATGAAGGTAGTTACTAATTAGTAACTGAGGCAACGCATTTACATTATGATCTCGGGTTTTTGTAAAGATATCTTTAGTCATCACTTAACATCCATGGGAACTGCACGCTTGGTTGCCTCTTTCGTTTCATAAAAAAAAACCAACGTCATTCGATTATGAAAATTAAACACATACCTTCTTCATGAGCGACAAAGTGAGTTGTCTATAATTAGGCGCCTGCGCATTGATATTGTATTTAAGATACCACAACACCAACCGCAGCTCCTGAGGCTGGAACACCTCCGTGCTCTTCGGAGACTCCACTATGAGAGACAGCGATAGGATTCGAGTCTGAAATTAAACACGTTTCAAATTGTAACCTTTTTTTTGTTTTTCGCAATAACACATGCGTAAATAATAGAAATAAAAAAAAACAGAACCCAAAAATTTGTTAAGTTAAAAATGGAAGGAGGATAGGAAAAGCTTCTGTAACTTAGTGATAAATCCTGGTTATTCTGAGTTTCTGGCCGCAGTGAAGTCAATTTTTTCGTTTAATTTTTATTTAATTTCTATAATTTACTCGCATGTGTAACCGCTAAAAACATAAATATTACAATTATTATGGCGGGGGTTGCGCCGGTATAGCAACATCTTAACGATATTGCAGAAACTGCAAAGTCTATCATATCGGTTCTATAGCATTTAATTAATAATAATATAATAATAATTAATCAATCGTTTACTGATCCCAAAAATTAGTTGAATCAAAAAGGGAGGGATAAATTCGACGCTCGGGTGTCGGGGCTTCGGTAGCTTAGTGGTAAACAACACACAACAACAATTGAAATTCAATCGGTCCAGTACTTTCGGATAAAATCGGCCGAACAGACAGACAGACAGACGTACAAGTGATCGTACGACTTTCCTTTTTTACTTTCGAGGTGCAGAACTCCCAAAAAAGGAAATATATGTTTTTATATTACTTTTAGCAATATCGCTTTTTCATATATATTTTACTAGCATGTGTTGCTAGTAAAATATGTATTAAAAAAAATAGAAAGAAAATTTTGGTTTCAGGCGGGGGACTTGAACCCGCGACTACTGGGAATCTAGTCCAGCCGCTCTTCCAACTGAGATACCGAAGTCCACTTCCTGGACAAGACTTAGATTCCCAGTAGTCGCGGGTTCAAGTCCCGCCTGGCGTCAAAGGAAATAATTGTTACCTCATCAACAGCATCCACGGCGGCCGCCATCAGCACATCGTACCCGATGACCCCCTTCCACATGTGGGGGTCGGGGTTCGACCCCAGCGCGTGTATGCAGGCGGCCTTGCGAGCCACACTCAGCAGTATCAACATACACTTCAACTGCGCGGGAGTTTCGTTGCCAGTCTCCTTTATATACGGAACACTGAAACGTTCAATTAATAAGTAACTTTATCAAACATCGGAAAATGGTTAGGTTCTCTAAGATTTGAAAGCGTACATAAATATTACCGATTGGAAGTAAAATAAAAGCTTGGAATAAAAAAATACGCTTACACTCAGAGCTCCAAACTAGGTGTGAGTGTGTGCCTTCTTTGTGGGTGCCGTTATTCACACACAACACATACACAAATACCCAGACCTGAAACAAATATCTGTAGGATCATACAAATATTTGTCCCAGTACGAGGATCAAACCCTAGGTTCAAACGGTCGTCACATGTATGGCCCCGTAATAACTATCACAGAGACATAACAACGTAGGTCTCAGGGGTGGCAACGCATCTGCTTTTTGACATCTGGTGTTTGTGTAGATGTCGTACGTCTATAGGCTACAGTTATCACTTAACCTCAGTGTTAGATGCAGGCTTGTTTGCCATCTTCTTTAATTAAAAAAAAACACACCGATGGACTGGGTTTCAGAACATGTACTAATTTTATTGCAATAAATGTTTAATTAATAAACATAACTTCACGCCTGTAGGCAGAGGCAAATGCATGCATTCAATTATACATGCAAACACCCACGATTCGCCGGTTACGTTTTTGGCCCATGTAACAGGTCGCGAGCCTGTTGCCATCTCCGGGCTCATTACCAAACTTCGAGGTACTGGGAGACTTCCAGAAAATGGAGAAATTCCCAACAGAACCAGAGATAAAGGATTTTAAACCGTTATCTCCGTTATATTCTTTACTTTTTCCTATACTGGACTATGCTGACGTCTGTTATCTTGATTTGACCCAATGCCAACTCAACAAACTTGAGCGCCTACAAAATGTTTTCATAAGATTCGTATTTGGTCTTCGCAAATATGATCATGTGTCCGAATATCGCAATAAGCTCAAATGGCTGCCCATTCAACATCGCCGGAATGTACATATTCTTTCTCTTTTGTACTCAGTGCTATTTAACCCAAAGAGCCCAAAATATTTAAGAGATAGTTTTGAATTTTCATACCTTTCCCATTCCCGCTCCCTTCGTTCCTCTGTAACCTTACGTCTTAATACTCCTTTACATTGCAGTAATTTTTATACTAAATCATTTTCTGTCCAAGCCGTACGTTTGTGGAACTCCTTGCCATGCTCTATTAGGCAAATTGATACAATTGAATCTTTTAAACGTCAAGTTAAGGCTCACTATCTCTCTACCCTCCTTTGAATCATTCTTCTCCAATTTCCTTCCTTCCTTTGTTTACTGTCAATTTGTTTTCAGTTTGTAACTATTGTTATATCTCTCTCTGTCTGTTAACGTTATTGTGTACCTATTTTATATTTTTTCTTAAAGTGTCGCACACCCCGCCTTCTTAGTTATAAGTTTCTCTTTTTTTGTTGGGTTGCCTGGAAGAGATCGCTCTTCTAGCGATAAGGCCGCCCTTTGTTTCACAATTTACTTAAGTTTCTTTTTATGTATCCTTGTGTCTTTGGTGTGCAATAAAGAGTATTTATTATTATTATTATTATTATCTCTGATAGTCCCCGACCCGGGAATCGAACCCAGGACCTCCAGCGTAATAATAGTGGCCTGCTACCACTAGGCTACTGAGGCAGTTAAATTAATAAATAACAATATAACTGCATATCTTACATATAATCCATAACTTGAGGGTCCAATTTGACGGCCGCGGCCAACAGTTTCTCCAGCACGTTGAGAACACTAGAGTCCAGCTCGTTCTCCGATATGTGGTGCAAGATGGGCACCACCCACATCTCGTATATCACTTCGCCGTTGGATTCCTTAGCGTGCTTCTGAAGGAGTACTTCTAGGGACGTGGTCGCCTGGAAAACGGTTTTGGAATATTTAATGGGTCCTCTTCTACAGTATCCAATAACAAATATTGCACATCGACCTTAGGAAGGAGACTTCGACTTATTTCGGGTCCGCACTGCTGTATCAGAATCAGAATCAGAAACTCATTTATTCATATAGGGTGACAGGCACCTCTTATGACACGTCAAAAACAAACAAAATAAATTAAAGTGAATAACAATTGATATACATGTCAAACAAGATAAAAAATATATGTAAAGACAAGATTATCACTAAGATAAAACTAAATGTAATAAACTAATGTAAAAAGTATATCAGTAGAATGTCTCATTTCCCCTTTACAAACTGATAACAAAGAGTAAAAAGAAAAGAAAAAGAGTCATTCTTTGTCATTCACCGGCAAAGTTCCAAAGGCCAATATGATCTGAGAAAAACTTGCCGGAAAAAACTCAGTCGGCTCTTTTTATCTTGGCTGGCGTGACTTGGTTACCGCTCGATCAGGTGCTGGTGATGTGAGGGATGACGTCGTCGAAGGTGTTGCAGAGAGTGGCCGGTGAGAAGGTTGCTTCCGATCACGTCGGGGTCACCACTGTGGAGGAACGGGTGGAAGTGTCCCTCCGGCGAAAAGGGAGGATCCTCCGACCAGGCGAGGCGGTAGCGCCTGGCGGGCCGCGGCCCAACGATTGAAGTTGGGAAGTTGTATATATGCCAACTCTTCAGAAATCTTCGTATGTGCGATGTAATTCGAATGCACGCCATCTATCGTACTAGACAAGTACTGTGATATTTCATCTACGTTCCACTAGTTGGCGCCTTAATGTAGCGGACGCTACAGGTTGCTTTATTAAGTGACGACTTGTAAATATCAATTATCTAAATATAGAAAATTGAAATTGAAAAATGTTTTTTGAATGTACTCACGCTAGCCTGGACCGCTTGAACGTCGAGTGCGGCGACGGTGTCGGGCAGCAGGCGCGGCAGGCGCGCCAGCGCGGCGGCGGCGCCCAGCTCGGCGGCGAGCGCGGCCAGCCCCACGTAGAAGCTCTTGCGGAGCCGGTCCAGGGCCCCCAGCGCAGAGAACACCCCGTCCAGAGCCCCCGCCTCGCCTGGGACGCGTTTCAATCTTTACTTCTACCGGTCGGATCGCTAGTATGCATATTTTAAAGGGATCGCCCTGCGAAGTCGTTCCGTTTCATTTCACAGCACCGTTTACTGTTGCACGAATATACATTTCTTAAGTTACTTTCTTTTTATATAAAATATTGGAACATGCGGATCATTGCAATAGAAACGATTTCTACGAATTTCCCATATTGTTTGTATACACGGCATCTTTCAATAACGATAGATAAATAAAACAACAGTGACATATTGGTCACGTGATCAAACCACTGAGAGCACTGGACCTCGAAAATTCCAGTGCTCACAGTATAAAAATAACGTCATCTATGACGTCATACACTTCAACATGACACCTACGGCAAGTTACTGACCGATCAAAAAAAAATCAAAATTCAAATAATTTATTTCAAATTGGTCTACAAGGACACTTTTGCATTGTCGGGTTATAAGCTACCTAGAGAGAATGACTTATAATAATACTCCAATAGGTATAAATGAATACCAATATTTAACCGATACGTGAATCATTAAATTTTTCAATTCATTTAAAGAAGAAAATGAAGAATCCGTTCGTCATAATCATAGTAATTATATAGCTATATCGGAACGAAATTTTCTACAGTACAACACTGCCGCAGTGGTTGCAGTGCAGTTTGGAAAACATCCACTATTTATTGCTCTATGTAATATACTAGCGAGCCGACATAAAAGTATTTTCAAATACTTAAAGAATACATATTTACTATGAATAATAATGTTAAGTGTAACTAAACCATAAAATAGTTCCACATAAATAAACACACTGTAGGCGGAGCATAAAAAGACACACCCGCGTCGAGCAATTGCACGTTTCCGTGCCGAATGGCAAAAAGACTTGTCGCGAGCAATCGAATTCCAGCAAAGTCTATATTGAAAATGTGAGTGTTTTATGACTGCAGTTAGTTTGTTTGCGTAACTTTTTAACTCATAAATTGCGTCAATGTAAAAAAACAATCTTGCCACTTTCATCTCATCAAAAACACAGGTTTAATCAGTATACCTTCTCGCTGCAGCTTAACGCAGAATCTAACAATGGAATTGAGCGCGTGTGCAGCCAGGTGCCGCACGCTGTCCATGTAGTGGTCCAGGTGGAGCCACACGAACACCAGCAGTGCGTCCACCAGCTTCACGCCCAGGTCCTTCTGTGCCTGGCTGAGACCCTTGCTGATCTGGACTAGGGTCCTGGTGACTCCTAGCGTGAATACGGATTCGGCTGAAGTCCTGAAATAGTTGTTACAATTGAGATATTGACTAGGTAATCAATAATTTTTACCTCTACGAAGATACCAATTATGAAAATAACCAAAAATCTATCATTTTTTTATGTTATGGAAGTGGTAACCAAGTATGCAGTTCACATTGATGTTAAATGATGACTGCAGCCTATAGACACCCACTCCTATACCACTGAGGCCTAAGGTGTTATGCCTCTATGCCGGAAATTACAAGGCCATACATTACCACCTGACCGGAACACGATAGTGCTGAACACTACCATTTAGCGGCAAGTATATCAGGTAATGCGGTGGTGCCTACGCCCGCGAGCTCCGTTACTGACCGCTCGCGCAACTTTGGTCAGCGAATTCGGTCCGCCGGACAGAATCCGATCGTGTGTTAATATTAATGGATTTTCTTATTGCTTCATGACATGTGTAAAAAGTAATCTGACAACCAGCACACAACGCTACGCTTTGTATACCACATTCCACACATTTCTTGTGTATAAGAACTTTCATTTGGAGGATTTGTTACGGTTGACTGAGATTGGATGATATTGGAGGGACTACTAATGCCAAAAACGGTGTAATTAGGCGTTCCATGCTATTTATATGCCAAATACCATAAGTGGTGAGTTGTTCATTACGTAAGCTTATAATAATAATAATAATGGCAACCCATTATACGTCCCACTGCTGGGCACGAGTCTCCCCCATTATTTTTTTGGAGAGGTCTGGAGCTTACTCCACCACGCTGCTTCAATGCGGATCGGTGGAGGTGGGTGGGTTAGTGGCCAACCCGCTGTCGGGTGTTTTCAAACCGCCCATAAGGTCTCCGACAAGGTTTAACGACTGCTATCCATCGATAGCAACCGGGACCGACGGCTTAACGTGCCCTCCGAAGCACGGAAACGCGCATTTAATTTCCCAATAGCGGTCACCCATCACACTACCCGACCGCGCCCGTAGTGCTTAACCGAGTAGATCGCTTACGATCTACACCAGCCGCCGGGCCATGCGCGCTTCGACTGTGTGTGTAAGCTGTGTGTGACATGTAAGCTTACTCTTCTCCAATGGCCAGTACATGTCGAGTGAGAGTGAGCACGGCCGGCTCGCCCTTGACGACGGTCGAGTGCAGTTCCTCCGTCCCCACCACTGTCGCTATCGCCGAATACAAGCTTAACTTCGCGGACTCGTTCGACATCAACTCTTCTAATTGTTTTTGACTCGATGACTCTAATATCTGCAAAAGTAAAGGTTATCTATCTCTGTAGTGTAGTGGCAACAGGCCGCTCCTCCGGGTCGAGGGGTAGGAGTAGCAGGAAGTCATCATTTCAGCCGAAAGACGAAAGTGAATCACCTATATTATGACGACCGAATTCATTGATTATTATTAGAGGTTATTCACTATAGGTAGTAAAAAAAATACGATATAAAAGGGCTCTCCAGGAGCCTAATATATATATATATGTGAAAAATATTATATGAAATAAAAGAATAAACTGAATAAAGACATCCACCACTGGCCCAAAAGGGGTATATGCCATAATCACCACAATTTACATCGTGCTATTTTCCTTCTATTACTAATACACTGCAGTGAATTTTACTGCGTGTGCCAAATAAAGTAGTGATAGTATGCTACATAGTGAATAATTCTATTCCTAGTTAAAACATACCTCAGTCCAAGATCCAGGGTTATTCTCCAAAATATGCATAGACAAAAACAATATTCCACATAAAGACTTAGTGTCCATCGGAGCATCAACGTCGAACAGAAGATTCTTGATATTCAACCTAATTGCGTCGAATATGGAGATGAGTTTGGGCAAGTTGGTGGGGTTCACTTTCTGCACAATATAGTGCAGGAGACGCAATGATAAATGAGCTAAATTGAATATTTCGTTCTTCTCTGTAGGCGATAGGGATGTTTTTACTCTGAAATATACATTGTAATTAAAAAAAATTAAAATTTACATTGTACTGTGTCCTTGTAATTGCCACTGGATGGCGAAGGAATTACTCTGCTGTCTTGCTTTAACCAAGTGGCAAACAAACATACAGTTCACATTGATGTTAAGTTATAATACAACCTATTTCAATGTAGATGCGTTGCCACTCCTTAGGCCTAAGGAATGATGCCTCTCCTGAAATTATAGGGCCGTACATTACGACCTGACCAGAATACAAAAGTGCTAAAAAAAACATTACGGCGGCAAATAGGTAATGCGGTGGTGCCTACGCCCGCGAGCCCTGAATCACACCGCGGACACTCCGCCAAAATTCCATACAAACGCTTAATTTGGTTTCTATCCATCAGTGACGTGTATTTACACGCGCACCTGTGTGCGTAGCACGTACAAAATACCAACCGTCGCCCATAAGAGAGGAAGGGGTTGTGTATGTGTGCGAATCGGGCGGGACGTCGAAGTGTCCATTCTATACGTAGTATTATTACATATTCTCTGCCCGAATGGAGCTCCGAAAATCTATTGAAAATGAAGGATATAACAGTATGCAGCAAGATATATTGCTATCTGTATGTATCTTCATGCCAGGTCCCTTAGGGGTAGGCAGAGAGTGTGGAGCGCCAGATATCCCAGTCCTGACATAACAAGCTCATTTGCAACTATAAGGGTTCCTTTTTTACTACGGAGCTTTTTTTTTACTTAAAAACAGGACCTATGGTCACTTAACCCTTTCAATTAGTTAGGTACATAACCAAAGCTTGACCTCTGTGGCTTGACCCATACTATTACTCCGATTTGAATGAATAAGAATAAGTTTTTTTTTTTGAAACACACAATGCATCAACAAGTTAATAAATAATAGAGAAAGCAAAAAGAAAACATCTGGTAGAGCTCCAGTGACGGAGATCGCGGGCGTAGGCACCACCGCATTACCTAATATACTTGCCGCTAAATGGTAGTGTTCAGCACTATCGTGTTCCGGTCAGGTGGTAATGTACGGCTCTGTAATTTCCGGCACAGAGGTATAACACCTTAGGCTACAGGAGTGGTAACGCATCTGCATTTTGACCTTGGTCTTTGTGTGGGTGTCTATAAGCTGCAGTCATCGCTTAACATCAATGTGAACTGCATACTTGTTTGTCACTACCATTACATAAAAAAAAAAAACCAAGCGTGCTTCTTCTACATTCTCTTCATACTTGCACGCCGATTCCTAAGACTATTAATATAGTGCTATCTACCTTAGAAAAGAGACATCGGATAATTTCGGCTCTACAGGGTTATTTGTAATTAGCGCATCACCTCTAGCAGGCAACCTCTCTACATCAATCCCAACAACATTTGTTCTTCGACTTTTTAAAATACAAAGTTCATATCATTTAAATTTTTCAAACAAAATTAATTAATTTCCGTCTAATAAATTAATTAATCTGAGCGTAGCAGTGGCGAATTGGGGTGGCTCCAGCTTTTGTTATATAGGGTGTAGTGTTAAGTGCGCAAAACTTGAAAACCGTTTTTCAGAGGGTCAATCTGAACAACTTTCAGTCTATCATTAAAAAACGTACTTTGCAAAAAAGAAATTTCATACAATTTAACATTTTCATATTTTTATGTAAAAGCTCATATATTTCGCGATTTTAGGGTTTTATTACTAAATAAAAAACTTGCCGCTCAATGGTAGTGTTCAGCACTATCGTCTGCCGGTCAGGTGGTAATGTACGGCTCTGTAATTTCCGGCTCAGAGGCATAACATCTTAGGCCTCAGGAGTGGTAATGCATCTACATTTTGACCTTTGTCTTTGTGTGGGTGTCTATAGGCTGCAGTCATCACTTAACATCAATGTGAACTGCATGTTTGTTTGCCACTTCCAATACATAAAAAAAAAAAAAACCATAACATACCTAAGTGTTTGCACGCATTCTTTTAAGCAGTCACTCAAATATTCTGCTAGTAGTATTTCAATAGATTTTACAGCTGCCACGCCGGCCGGGAAGTTTTCAATACATGATGACATCCTCGTCACCGCGTCTGTGTATTCTCTATACATTATTTGTTTGTTTGTTACAATCTGTTTGGTAATGTGTTGTGAGAGAATCTCTGAGAACTGTGTTTGAAGATGTGCGTTCTTTGTGATGTATCTGAAAATTTATAATGAAACAATGTATTAAAAAATATGTACTTGTAATAATAATCCTTTTTCAATACATAATATCGTCGGCTAAATTATCTGCTAATTACATTTTAAATAAATTTGAATTGGGATAGAAACTAAAATATGGCTACACTGAATGTTTAGGAATGGTTTACAATAATTGGACCCTATGGATGGCGCTGTAATCGAGTACGACAACATCTGCAACCCTCTATCTTTTCTTCTGCCAATAGGGTGGCCCAGTATTCAGTATTCGGCTAAATCACTATTAATGGCATTAAAAAGACTTAAAATTGCAATTACCTTGTTATAAAACATTTAACAGGATGCTTTACCTCCGCTTGCCAATACAACACAACCAGAAATGTAGTAATATTTAAATTAGTATCTTCTTTGTTCATATTTAATTTTTTTTTAAGAACAATCAGTTGTTCATCTGCAGTGATTGATTTTAGAAACAAATTGATGAATTCATTGCTTGAATCTGAAATTGGTAGATAGATATAATTCACATAAAAGTAAGGAGAATTTTTTTGAAGAGAGGTACAAGGGACATTGTTGTTAAAAATTTGACAACTTTCAAGCAAAGTGATTATGGTATAAGTATGGAGGGGCCATATGATGAGTGCATTTGGGGGAGGCTTTTAGCGTTGGATTTCTTTTGGATGAAATGATGACGACTGACGATGATAATGAACTGAATGAAAAATATATATTTTTTTTAATTTTATTTCTAATGGTGCCTTTTTCATGTAACGAACTTCAACCTTTCCAAAGGTTATCAATGTTTATTTAAAATAATAATTTGGAGATATACAGCTAAAGATGCACAAGACAATTTTAAACTTGTATTTTATAAGCAAAAATGGATAAAATTAAGAACACTTTTTTTTTAGAACGGACTTGTATTGGGGGTCTGTCAACGAGACGACACTAGTTTACTTCACCGGGCAATCGGCGAGCGCAGAAGGCGCTCCAGCCTAAACAGGGCACTAGTCCCTCTGCTCCCTGCTGCCAGATGGTTTTTTTGTGTACCTACTGTGCGTGTCTACTGTGTGTGATATATTTACAGGCAAATCAAAATATCAGAATTATTCAGAATCGGAATCAAAAATTTGTTTATTTATTTAGGATGACAAGCACCACTTATGATATGTCAAAAACAAACAATATAAATCAAAAATAATAAAAATATTAGTTTACTCACCCAAATCTTCACTAGTTGAATCGGGTAATACAACAGGAGCAAACCTGCATGAGGTCTTGATTTTTTTACTGCCTCCGCCTGTTATTCTTAAGGTTAATCCATTCATGATTAACTCTCTGTTTTTATATTTCTTTCCTTCCTGTAATATGGTAGCTTCTTTAAAGATATGGATGGAAAATTTACAATTTAATTTTCTACATAAAAAAATTAAATTGCAATTTTTTCATCCATATCTTTAAAGAAGGTGGCAAACAAGCATGCAGTTCACATTGATGTTAAGTGATGACTACAGCCTATAGACACTTACACAAAGACCAGAGGTCAACATGCAGATGCATTTTTCATCCCTGAAACCGTAGTTGTCATGTCTCTATGATAGTTATTAGGGCCATACATCTTCATCTAACCAGAATACGATAGTGCTGAACAATATCATTTGGCGGCCAATAGATTAGGAAATGTGACGGTGCCTACACTCTAGAGCCCCTAAACTTAAACTCTATCATCAGGAAATTATTGGTGCTGTAGATTTATGAGCTCTCTGTTGGTGGAAATGTTAATTTTCACAACTATTTAAACTTTCACCAACAGCATTTCAGTTTACACCTAAAACTAAGAGATATAAGGATTTCCAGTAGTGTGGTATTTAAATGATTAACCGCCTCATTGTACTGTGTTCTTACATATCCTGTTATTTATATTTTGGTGTATAATAAAGAGGTACTTGTTGTTGACGACCTGGTTAGTCCAGCGGTATGAGATGACCGTTTGAGTCGAAGGATCGCGGGTTCGATCCCCGCACCGGGACAAATAGTTGTATGGCCTACAGATATTTGTTTCGGGTCTGGGTGTTTGTGTATGTGTTGTATGTGTACAACGGCACCCACAATACAGGTTTATACCTGCTGTGCGGCTGTGAGTGTAAGCATATTTTATTATTTACTTACTTATTTATTTTAATTCAATGCCAATCTCACTTTGACATCACAGAATTTTTGTTAACTTTGTTTTGAAATATTTGGTACTCTTTCACCCAATAACTATAAATCAGATCTGGATTAAACTTTCCAGTAATTGAGCTTCAATATTTAATAGAATGACAAGATCCTCAGTGGAAAAACTCACAAAGATTTGGAAAGACTGCAGAATAACAAAAAACACAAAGGTTCGGTTAATGCGATGCTTGGTCTTTCCGATCTTTCTCTATGGAGCTGAGACGTGGACGCTGAGGATACAGGATCGTCGCAAAATTGACGCACTGGAAATGTGGTGCTGGAGACGCCTGCTCAGAATCCCGTGGACCGCACACCGTACCAATGTCTCTATTTTAAATGAGCTGAAGATCAAGCAAAGATTATCGTCGATTGTGCAGATACGAATCATAAAGTTTTTCGGACACATCACCCGTAACGAGGATTCCATGGAACGACTGGTAGTACAAGGGAAAGTTGAGGGCAAACGGATGTTCTGTTGATGGACAGACCTCATAAAATCTGTGACGCACTCCAGCATCAATGACTGCTCTCACTCTGCCAGACATCGAGCTACATGGCGACGCATCGCGATCACGACGGAGAAAGATAAAGTGACCGATACATGACCACGACCACTCTGCCAAGAGTGCACGACTAAGAAGAAGAAGAATTTAATAGAATTATTTGTAAACCCTGGAATAAGAAAAAACATTACCACGCTACGAAGAATCTAGTCATAATCCAGTGGAATCACTATACTCACTATAAAACACAACTAAAAGCAATAAGCGAGAAGAAATGGATATTTATTAAAGAGAAGACTTAGATAATCTTAAAATACGTACAAAAACAGTTTTTAGAACGCAGGATAATTTAATTTCTTTGTAATAAAGATTTTGAATACAACAAAAAACACATTTGTTGATAGGGATGTGAATAAATAATCGATTATTTTTTCTGAATAATCGATTTATTTGTTCGATTTTTTATTTTTCACAGTAATAATCGATTTTAAATCGATTTTAATTTTTGCTATTTTATGTAATGCTTTCAATTTTTTTTTTAGTTTTTTAATAGACTATTAATTTATTTCGTCGTTTTTTATAGATTATTAATTTATTTCGTAGTTTCCCATCGTTCTTTTATTAAATTAACAGCAACTCAATATTATTTTCAACGCCATCTAGTGCCTTGAAAACATACTCATGAGTTATAACTCATTCGGTAAAACAATACAGTCATTTCTCATTTTGAATTGAATAGACTGTGGTTTTTTTAATTCATTTCTTCGTTAATTAAGACATTTTTTTTAACCAGGAAATACGATTTGAATCTGATACATTTTGCATGCCCGATAACTTCATTCGTAGATCCGGACTTCCGATCCGAAAGTGAATTCTTAAAAATGCTGGCAAAAAAATTGCTAGACCACCTATCGATTTGATGATTTCAACTACTTTTCTGTTCTATTATACTCGTTTATAAATAAGTATTAGAGATTATTTTCGTCACTTAGTAAAGCGTGTCACTGATATTTTTCTATATTCATGTCCGCAGATAATTTTTTAGTTTATGTTTGCTTAGCAAGTTGTTTCGATGCACAAATAAAGATAATTAATTGTAAAAGCTTCGAATTTTCGATTTTTTAAAATTAAAACCATAAAAATCGATTATTTTTTTAAAAATTAGAGCTTTGAATTTACGATTTTTTAAATAAAAACTATAAAAATCAAAAATAATCGATTTTTTGGAAATCGATTATTCTAGCTTTAAAAATAATCGATTAATAAAAAATCGGTTTTTAGCAAGCCAAGTCACATCCCTATTTGTTGATTATAATAACATAACCTAAAAATTGCAAGTGCATGCGTTTCGTGACGTGACATGTTATGACAGATGACATGCATGGATTGACATGTGACATATGACAACATCACAATTTTCTGTCAATCTTTTTTTAATGGGCATTGGGCATAAGTAATTGGTGGCTTCAGTAGCGTACGTATGGTAAAGCAACTAGACTTATCCTGAGGTCGCAAGTTCGAGTCCTGGCCGAAGTATTTTGTTTTTTCAATTTCGGTCTACTGATCGTCTGCACTGGGTTTGGCTCCCTCTGCTGCAGCTTCTTCGGGCCTACGTTGGGTGTCCTAAAGCATCATTTATATAGAAACGGCGTAAGGTGAAGGTGCGGTGCAGGCACAGCGCAGGCGTATATAGGTCGCGCCACGTAAAAAGAACGCTGGAAGAAAGTAGAAGCGATATGTTCGCGCATCGGTGCACTCGCGCACGAAAGTACTAGCCCTATTGGTTTATTTTTGATCTAGCTTTCGCTTGCGGTTTCGTGTATTGGTAGGCAGATTGAAAACGCCGCACCTCATACCACCAAATAGATCGATAAATCGTGCGCAGCTTGACCGCCAGCGTTCTTTTTACCTGGCGCGACCTATACCTCTTCAAATATTTGTATAATAGAGACAAAACCACATAGGCCTCAGGTGGTTTTAGTGTACCTAAATACGTATAGGCTGTAATAGTTCTTATATGCCATCCACGTGAACTGCGAGCGTAAAATACCTTCAAGAGATAAAAATAGCCCTAGTGGTGGAAAGGTGTAGGCACCATAATATGGTTTTTGTTTAGTTTTACTACTACCAAATATAGCTTTTACTATCACTCAGTAGTCTAGTAGGCAAATAAAGTCACTGGTGCGGTTTTCGTGGACCTATCAACTGCTTATGATACAGTAAACATTCGCAGATTGCTGGTCAAAGTTGAGAACTTGACCAATGATAAGGGGTTTGTTAACATCCTTCGCGAACTACTGACGAACCGTTCTTTCCAAGTTAGTCTGAATGCTGAAAAGAGCAGATGGCGACGTCAGAAAAATGGTCTTCCCCAGGGCAGTATTTTGGCGCCAATCCTTTTCAATATGTATACGAACGACCAACCCTGCCCTGTCAATACACATCGCTTCATCTATGCAGACGACCTCGCTCTGACTTCCCAAGCGTCTACCTTTAAATCTGTAGAGGACACTCTTACAGATTCACTTAAGGTAATGGGCCAATATTATAGTGACAGTGGACTCCGACCGAACCCTTCGAAGACCCAAGTTTGCGCTTTCCATCTCCGCAACGGGCTTGCTAATCGGACACTTAATGTTACCTGGCAGCAGGTCAGAATCGAGCACTATCCATACCCAAAGTACTTGGGAGTCACTCTCGACCGATCACTACAAAGCGCACTGTCTGAATACCAAGCAGAAAGTGTCCGCTAGGAATAGCTTACTACGACGCCTTACCACCACAAAATGGGGAGCAGCGCCACACGTGCTCCGGACAACAGGCTCTGCTTTGTGCTTTTCGGCTGGCGAATTCGCGTGCTCTGTATGGCATCGATCCGCCCATGCAAAACAGGTCGACATAGCCTTGAACGAGACATGCCGCATAATTACAGGTTGTCTCAAACCCACCCCACTAGATAAACTCTTCCCTCTAGCTGGTATTGCTCCTCCCGATGTCAGGAGAGACGTCGCCTGTTGCGTTGAGAAGAGAAAACAGGAGTCAGACCATCGACACCCCCTGTATGATTACTCTCTGCCCCCAGCAAGACTCAAAAGTCGGAAAAGCTTCCTGCGTAGCACGGAAGCCTCTTCAAAAAGTCCTGCTGAGGAAAGATTGATACGTTGGAAGATGAAACATCCCCATCTGATATGTTTCCTGTATTCCATATGTATTTAATACTATTAATTAGATAAAGAAGCAACACAACACAATTTTAAAAATTTCTTTAATTTTTTAAAAGTACAATTGAGGAATTGACAACATTTCATATTTTTAACCTGCATGTTTTATTACATTATTCAAAAGTTAATCCAAAACTAGGGGACCCGTGTTTAACCATTTTTCGAAATTTTGTACTTTTCATTCATAATTTCTACTTTGAAAGTAAGTGTATTCTAAAAAGACGTATGCGCCATATGCCTTCACACATAGGGTGGAATGGCGATAGAACCTTGCCTTGTGCCGTGATCCTTCAAAAAAATTGTAGATGTCACTGTCTTGTCGTTGACAGCTTGTCAAACTCGATGTAGGGCTGATGATCTTTTTATGAACCTTTTTATGATCTTCTTTTGATGATCTTTTTATTTTTAAAATATCAGCACCAGTGTTCGATATATCGAAAAAAATATCGATATATCAATATAATTTTAAAAAAATCTTTGACCCTGCGTGTCGTCGATTAATCTTTTCCTTGATCCAACTACAAATAAAAAATATCAATATTATATCAACAGCCTGGGCTAAATCGTTGTTGAAGACTTTTAAACTTGTTTTTTTTTTAATAAATAAGTTCGTAGCAGCTTTTCATAGACTAGTAGTAGGGATGGCGATTCTTTCTGAAATAAATCAATGTTCGAATCGAAGTGTCCAAAATCCATCCACGAATAAATCCATAAACGAATAATTTTTTCACAGAAATTAAGTAATAAAAAATACAAAAAATATATATTTGAACTCAGAAAAGAAAAACAAAGAAACGGTATATTAGGGTCGTGTCAAATTTGAAATGTTGTCAATTGTAACTTATTGATTTACTTATAAAATAAATTAAAACTAATAGTCTATATCACACTAATGACTTATTCAGTCTTATCTGGCACCGATTCGGGCACCTTCTCTTCCTTCTCAGTCTGATGCAGAAGACACTTGACTGGTTCTTCTTCTTTAACTTCTGGTTTAATCTCCTCGGCTTGCTCGCTCTTCACTACCCCGCTGCTGTCGTTATTATCCCCTGAAATGGTAATTCAATTGTTACACACTAGAAAGAAACAGTCCTGCATTTATTTTTGGTCTCATACATTCATCATGCCATAGGTAATAATCTGTACAGGTATAGGTATCCGTTATCGTAGATACTTATACATAATACGTTGTCATTCATTTTGTTTTATGTTATGGAAGTCGCAAACAAGCATGCAGTTCACATTGATGTTAAGTGATGACTGCAGCCTATAGACACCGACACAAAGACCAAGGTCAAAATGCAGATGCGTCACCACTCCTGAGGCCTAAGGTGTTATGCCTCTGTGTCAGAAATTACAGGGCCGTACATTACCACCTGACCGGAACACGATAGTGCTGAACACTACTATTTAGCGGCAAGTATATTAGGTAATGCGTTGGTGCCTACGCCCGCGATCTCCGTCACTGGAGCTCTACCAGATGTTTTCTTTTTGCTTTCTCTATTATTTATTAACTTGTTGATGCATTGTGTGTTTCAAAAAAAATAAACATATTCTTATTCATTCAAATCGGAGTAATAGTATGGGTCAAGCCACAGAGGTCAAGCTTTGGTTATGTACCTAACTAATTGAAAGGGTTAAGTGACCATAGGTCCTGTTTTTAGGGCTCCGTAGTGAAAAAGGAACCCTTATAGTTGCGCCGTGTCCGTCTGTCTGTCTGTCTGTCCGTCCGCGGATTAGCGCAAAAACTATAAGTAAAAAAGATTTGAATTTTGGCACAATTAGGTATACACCTTAATTAATCACGCCGACAAAGTGGTATCTACTTAGAATAAAAATAAGTTTTTTTTTGTTCTTGGACAGGTGAAAAAAAAAAAAAAAATACCTATAACATAACGAATTTAAAAGGAAAACTGTCACAGATTAGTACCACGGTTAAATACATAGATTTAAAGTAGATAATAAATCTATGGGTAATATATTAATAATATAACATAACCGTGCGCCGTGTTAGTAGAGCCTACAAGTTTACGAGTATAGTCGATCTACATACCTACTTATAAAATGTAGGTATTTAAAAAATAGAACGCTACATTGCGCGTGGCCCGACACGTACTTGCCGGCTATTGCGGCCAAAAACGGCCAAAAACGGCCAAATAAATGGCCGATTTTGGCCGCAAACTAATTGAAACCCGATCATAGATAGATAGGTATATATCCCGTAAGTAGGTAGGTACCTATATTTTTATGTATTACTAATGGCAAACGAGCATGCAGTTCAGATTGATGTTAAGTGATGACTGCAGTGTATAGAGACACCCACACAAAGACCGGAGGTGAAAATGCAGATGCGTTGCCACTTCTGAGGCCTAAGGTGTTATGCCTCTGTGCCGAAAATTACAGGGCCTTACATTACCATCTAACCGGAACACGATAGTGCTGAACATATCATTTTTTATTTTATTTTGTTTACTTTTACATATTAATCAACGTATCAGATGTTATTCGCTTTAATTTTATGTTTGTAATTTGACCTATCACAAGCAAATTCTATTATTTCCAAGTGATTAAATGAATTTTAAAGTTCGAGTTTGAGTTTGATATTTTTAAATGTGCACTTATGAACACTCCATACTGTAGATATAAATAAAATATATATCGGTAGTTTTCGGTAGCTAAGCTGAACAGACACTTTTTTGAATAAATTAGCACTTGTATTCTAAAGCACAGACATAGTTAAAGAAAATGTGTTAGATTTTTCACAAGTTTCGACACAACAAATACTGTTAAACACAAAACATATCACATGGTTATGTACACGACATACAGGCATCTTATACCTCTATATTTGTGCCTAATGTGTTTATAGCGCTATTGACAGCTGTCGAAATGGTTGCGGTTGCTCCATTAACCACTGCACCTATGGTACCTATAAGACCATTCACGAATGTGCCCCAAGCTGTCACTATGGAAAGAAATAATCCAATTTAAGAATCGTAGTCAATTATTTTGAGATTTTACAATTAATTGTGCAAATATGAAATTGTGTAAAAATTAAGATATATAAATTAAATAGAAATTATTTATAAATAGTGCAAAATGTTTTAAAAATGTGATAATAATGATAACGTGCAGTGCAAATGTAGAAGTGTCGAAAAAGAAAGTAAGCATTTATGTGTTTAGAAACTCACCCGTGGCGGCGTTGTTGATGCCTGGCTTGTACCCCTTAATCTCGTCATTCTTGACCTCCGTCTCTCTGGGCTCATCAGGGAACACTCCTTGCAGTTTCTGGACCGTGTTAGTTATTCCCTTCACGATCGGGTTGTTTTGAATCAGCTGACGAATGGGACCTGGTTTGACGGCTTCTGTCTCTTTAGCTGGTGCTGCAACTGGAGCTACGACTGGTACTACATTGGTCCCTTCGGGTTGAGGAGCTGCAACCGGAGCAGGTGCAGGGGCTGCAGGCGGTGCGGCAACAGCGGCGGCCGGGGGAATGGCTGCGGCCGAGTTACTCTGCGGCTCAGCAGGAGGATTGGCATTGTTGGCTGGAGGTCTCAAGAAAGTCGCAATATTATTCACAACTTGCGTGATAGGGTTCTGAGACTGCTGCTGCGTTTGTTGAGTTTGAGACGGGTTCACCAAATTGTTCCACGATTGCTGCAGCTGTTGCTGCACCTGCTCGAAGATGTTCGGTGGTCTAGCCGTCGTGGCCTCGTCTGATTGCGCGCCGGGCACATTTATTACGGTCTGCTGGTTTTGCTGATTTTGCTGATTATTCGGCCTGTTGAAAATCGTGCTTACCATTGAATCGTAAGCTGATTGAAGGTTCGATATCCCTGAGTTTATAGAGTTAGACATGGCCTGTAAAATATTTTGAGCCAGATTGGGCGGTGCAGGGTTAGCCGGTTGCGGATTAGTCGGTTGCGGGTTCGTCGGTTGGGATCCAGATGCTGGCAGAGTGGCATCCTGATTCTGTTTCGTTTGGATGTTCAAATTTTTCTCGAGGGCGTCATCCTCTTCTTTGAGAATAGCTAGTAGTTCAATGCCTTCGTTCAAGGCTGCGACACCGGACTTGAAGTTGCTGTCCAAGTTATTCAGGTTATCCTCTACATCCTTAAGTTTCTGGTCTGGTACGGAAGGTCCTTCACTGTCCGGCTTAATATACGACTGGATAGTGGTATTAATTTTAGATATCTGAGATGTGAATGACTCTCTGAGGTGGTGTACATTTTGCTGAATATTCGTGAGTTCCTCGGTTTTCTTGAACCAGTTGTCGAAGCCCTCCGTTATTTTCTGGAACCCTTCTTTGAAAATATTCTGGGTGTCGGTAATGGAGTCTTTCAAAGCGACAATTGCGTTCTTCCTGTCTCCATACGGGTTGGGGTTCTGATTGTCGTGTTCCTGCCGTTGGGGCGGGCCCGGGTTTCGCAAATCGATTTCCGCTCGCTTGATATTCGTATTGTCATCGGTTTCCGGGACGTAGTCGTTGGAGTGTACGCTGTCGACCGCGTTTTTGAGCGAGAACTTCTCGACAATGACCTTAACGGGCACGTCGGCCGGTTTGTTGCGGAGGCTGTTTTCGACGTCTTTAACGTTGGGTTGTTCGACTGGTTCGGGGTCAAGTTCGACGTTGTCAAGATCTTCCTTGATCTCGGGTATTTTTTTCTCTGCTTCGAGGTGTATGGGGATGGTAGCGGCGCGCGCGCCGATCACGCAGAGAGCTAGAAGCGCGTACAGTCTCATGTCGGGGCGGCGCGGCACACTACGGGCTCGGGGTCGCACCTCCACCTTTATACCGGACCTAACGGTGCACCATACCACCACATACGTGTTTACGTCCGCCGCTCGTTCGCTGCTAAATGTTTTTGTCATCATTTGTGATAACTAGCGATAGCAGCTGGCTCCGGCTGACCTCTTCCTTTTACAATTGGTTACACAAATGGAATATGAATGTATTTTAAAAATTTAATGAGATTTTTGCAACTATTACAAAAGATAGGTAGGTAGATTTCATTAAACTTCATTCAGTTTACAAGGGTAAATTGCTTTCAAACAAAAAAGTGTTCAATAAGTAGAACGCAATTAAACTGTGTGGGTATAATAATTAAACCATTTTACATACCTAAATAAACAATTGTGGTTAATAGGGATATTGAAACGATACTTTCATTTAAAAAAATATGATATCATTTAGGTACTTAGGCATTAGATTTATAATTAAACTAGCTGCTGCCCGCGGCTTCGCCCGCGTGGACGTCGTTTTATAAATAACTAGCTAACAGTAGCCTATGTTCTTTCTCAAAGTCAGCTCTATCTCTGTACCACATTTCATTAAAATCGGTTCAGTCGTTTGGACCTGAAAACGTAACAGACAGACAGAGTTACTTTCGCATTTATAATATTATAAATATAAGTAGGGATTGAGATTTATCTAGACTAGAGTAAAATTTTATCTCGAATTATCAATTACAAAATAGATACATAACCTGATAACCTATTGGCTTCGCCGTTTGTTGCACTACACTTAGTTCCTGTCAATGATTTTACTTACACACAATGCGATATTAAAACACAGATTGTATGGGTCATATTTATATAGACAAACAGTTTATTTATACCAGAAAGTCTGTCACAAGAAGTGGTCCACACAAGTGTCGGTCGTCACACGAAGCCAGAATAATAAAGCACCAGATCACCACTTAGACCCCATTCTAGGTCGTATCTAAGTCTAGATCTTGTTAACATGGACTGATGCGATGTTAACACTAGATCTCGTTAAGATAGATAGATTAGATGTTAACACGATGTGTTATTTATTTTTTGCTGTTTTTTAAACTTGCTTCATGTTGTAGAGCCTTATTTATTACTATTTTCCTAAAATTGGTCCAAGTTGTAGTCTGGATTTCATTTTATTTGATGACAATAGCAATAACTTTTCGAAGTACCTATTCAGTAAGTAGTCAGTCTCGTTGGAACACAGAAAAACCTAGAATAACCACCAGCACCACCGTATTATGATACGGTATATTCAAATTCGATGACACGCTATATTCAAATTCGAATTATTTATTGCGTTATGTCATATGGGTACATAGGTGGTATTGTACAATGACACCCTGTTAGGGTATAGCAACATAAGAGGGGAAGCTTATGTAATAAGGGGAAAGTTAAATATTATCATTTATTTAGATTAAAAAATATCATTTGAAGGTGTCGCTCAAATAATCCTAACAGTAACCTAATAGTAACATTTATCGATGAGTAATTGTTTGATATTTTTAATGAATGTGTTGTAGTTTGTTTCGTTTTTTAATGGTGTTGGTATATTTTTATGCTCATAACAAAAGGACTTGACGAATGGCTGGCTAGACGGGAGGTAGGGAGCATTAGTCTATTTTGGTGTCGTAGTAGGTGATTTGTAGGGATGTCTGCGCGTCTTGTGTAAAAGGCTGGAGAGGTTTTAACAAATTTACATGTTTCTAGAATATATATGGAAGGTAATGTTAGCATTTTTAGCTCTTTAAAATGGGGTACACAACTGGTTTCTTGTTTTATGTTAGCTAATATTCGGATTAATTTTTTCTGCAATGTAAAGAGTGTAGGCATGTCCGTACTATTTCCCCACATATTATGGTAGTGTTCAGCGCTTTATACCGTCTTCCGGTTAGATGCTGGTAGGTTTGACAATGTTAAGATTTTACATCTTTTAACTACAATAGGTATATATTCCCTTACCCAATGGTAAGGAAATACCTACTTACTATATGACATTCATATTACGTAAATCCGTATGATTATCTATACCGTCGAGCTGTCCCACTGGAGCTCTATCATCAATAAAAATTAATAGACGGATTCCGATAACTGCGGTAATCAAATTACCACCGTTAACTGCTCACTCAATCACCAAAAGAGTTTTTTATTGACTTTCCGAATTATGTGTGGAGATGTGACAAAAGGTAAAAAAAAAGGTTTGTCGTTTCCAGAACAGGTTTGGTATTGCATCTTCCACTGCCGTGTGGCTTGCTCATTAGACGAGGCTCTTGCCCTGCACAAAGATATTTATATACGGTTGCCATGGCCTCTGTATTTTTGTACGGTCAACAAAACTATTAAATATTAAAATCCATCGTCTCTGTAAATACTATATAGGTTAGTTTTTGAAGTAAGTTGAAAAAAGCCCTTTGCATTTTTTGTGATGGGTAAAACTTTTGAACTCGCGTCAGGAGACGTGACCCTGATCGAAAATGCGTAAGACGGACATGACCATGCAGAATTGCGTCCGCCTACTTTTAGGGGGACCTAATGAAAGCTGTCATGGTGGTGGTGAAGGTGATGGTGGTAGTGGTGATCAAAAATACTCAACATTTTTAATAAAATTGCTAAGGGTAGCAAGAAGCCTTAAATTAGCCTACAGCTTATTTTTACAATCCTACATTACATGGTGAACAATAGGTATCTAATCTTATCATTTACAACCCCAATAACCCTTACCGTCATAAAATAAAAAGATGCATTCAAATATTACAAATATAATAACTTATTGTTTTTTATATTATTTCACATTAACACATGCTTGTGAAATATATTTTATTTTTAAAGAAAAATTTGACTTCAGGCGAGACTCGAACTCGCGACCTACTGGGAATCTAGTCCAGCCGCTCTTCCAATTGAGCTACTGAAGCCCTGCCCGATTTGTCAAATCTTTCCTTCACATCAATTGCATTGCTTTATGGTAGCAGTAGCGCCATCTATTACCAACTATGCTAGTTAGGCAACCGATATAATAGACTTTTCAGTTTATTGAATATCGTAAATTGAATATAGTATAATAACTTAGCCTACAGCTTATTTTTACAATCTCCGGCACTGGTGTTAATATACGCTCCTGTAATATCCGACATAGAACGAAAAAAAGCTTAGGCCTGAAAAGTGCCAAAAGATCTACATTGAAATCTATGGCATTTTTAAAGTTTCTAGTTTGTAACCTTGTATTTACTTATCATCAATGTGATCGGTACACTTTTTTGTCACTTCATGATATAAAGTAGATTCTTTCTGATGTGAAGTAAGAAAAAACCGGCCAATTGCAAGTCGGATTCGCGCACCTAGAGTTTCGTACTTTGTTTATTTTTAAATTGAATATGTAACCAACTAACCAAATATTTTGTGAATATTTCAAGCATGTAGGTATCTACTTGTTTTTTAAAAACACGTTTATTGTGTGAGACCCCCTATTTATATTATTCTGTTTTTAATATTTGTTGTTAAAGTGGCAACAGAAATACACCCTGTCTAAAAATTTGAACTCTCTAGCAGAGCTAAGACGCCCGATGAACGTGCCGCGCCCACCTCCAGTCCCGACTCTATCACGACCCAGGAGCTCGCTATGCCGGTGTTCCCCCCACGATGCCCTAAGCCAAGGATCGGACCGACAGGGGTCTCCCGGAGGCAGTTGTCTAAAATAAACGGCGGAGAGCTCTCTGCGTTCGCCAATTGCCCGGTATAGTAGACTAGTGCCGTAGAGACGAGCCACCTACATAAGTCTATTTGAAAAAAAAAATATCACAGTTCATGAGCAGCCTGGTGGCAGATGGACAGTAGTCCCTTTTTTACCCTTTGAGTACGGTAACCAATACATCAAAATACAGGCATTTATAATTAATTTGATTGTAGAAATAGAAATAGAACTTAGAATAGACTTTATCAAACCGAACCATTACATCCGGTTTGATAAAGTCCATAATAATATATCTTCTCGATTTTAAAAATCGTAACACAAAGACTTAACTAAAAATCAAAAACTTACTTTTGTACGTAGTACGTGTATTATTACATATTCTCTGCTTTTGTGCTGACCGTACCCATATTTCTACATGCAGTAGTCAATTTTCAATACGTGTTGTCACCGGCAAGTCCAGTTTATTTGTTTTTATTTCTCTGCTTGTGTTTATCTCACCAACTTGTAATAAGGATTAAGTAATATTTATTTGAGGAAAGGTTTTGCAACTGCCACTGAATTTCTTTAAAGAGCTGTAACCGGACCTTGACCTCTTAATGCTATTAAGTTGTGATTGAATACTATTATAAGTATCTTTAGTTTATTATGTAACACGGTAACAGAGTTTCTGTTTCATTTTATTTTTTATATTTTCGGAATAACACATGAGTCAAATATTTCTTTCCATTTTTAAGGTTCCGTAGTAAACAAGGAACCCTTATAGTTTCACCATGTCCGTCTGTCTGTCGGTCTGTCCGTTTGTCCGTCCGCGGTTTAGCGCAAAAACTGTTGGTCCTAGAGACTTGAAAATTGGCACAGGTATACACCTTAATCACACCGACAAAGTGGTAGAATAAAAACATAAAAAATAAAATTATTTAGGGTACCTCCCCTACATGTAACGCGCGGATTTTATTTTAATTTTCTGTTTCTATATACCTAGTGTGGGATATCGTTCGATAGGTCTTTCAAAAATGTTCAAGGTGTGCTTAAGTCAATTTTCGATTTGCTTAGTTTACTGTTCGTGACTTATTAAGCTTTAAAGTGTGAATTTTCGTTAGAAACAAGTGTCCCACCCCCTCTACCAACTAAACGGTTGTTATTAGAAATTCAAACGTTACAGCAATAGTAGCTACATATAACGAAATTAAAAGGAAAACTATCACACCTAAGTAGGCTTTACAAGTTTGAGAGTAATAGTCGATCAAATGTAGTTCTCGTAATTTTTGAAGAACTCCATAGAAAATATTTATTTATATTCATCATTACATTAATCAAACCTAAAAAGGCCATACATTACCATCTAACCTAGTCTACTGGTGGAAAAGTCCAAGTGTAGGCACTCGAGGGACTAAAAACGGAACCCTACACTGCGTGTGGCCCGACACGCACATGACCGGTTTTTCTTTAAAAAAGACTTTTATCTTGACGAACAAATTCTTCTGTTTGTTTAGTTCTATCGAATATTTATTTAATAAAGGTGGCAGACAAGCATGCAGTTTACATTGATGTTAAGTGATGACTGCAGCCTATAGGCACCCACCCACACAAAGACCAGAGGTCAAATGCAGATGGGTTGCTACCCCTGAGACCTTAGTTGATATGTCTCTGTAATAAGTTATTACGGGGCCGTGCATTACCATCTAACTGTAACACGATACTGCATAACTCTACCATTTGGCAGCGGATAGATTACCTTCACCCTCAAGTCCACACTGGGACTCTACCACCAGTAGACTAGGTTAGATGGTAATGTATGGCCTCGTACTGGTTATTCTGTATTTGTAAATTTTATTAGGGCATTAACTAATCTGTCGCCAAATGGCGATGTTCAACAATATTGTGTTCCGGTTAGTTGGCTCGGCGGCTGGTGTAGATCATAAGCGATCTACTCGATTAAGCACTACGGGCGCGGTCGGGTAGGGTGATGGGTGACCGCTAGTGGCAAATCAAAATGCGCGTTTCCGTGCTTCGGAGGGCACGTTAAGCCGTCGGTCCCGGTTGCTATCGATAGATAGCAGGCGTTAAACCTTGTCGGAGGCCTTTTGGGCGGTTTGAAAACATCCGACAGCGGATTAGCCACTAACCCACCCACCTCCACCAATCCGCATTGGGAGCAGCGTGGTGGAGTAAGCTCCAGGCCTCCCCCCAAAAGGGGGAGAGACTCGTGCCCAGCAGTGGAACGTATAACTGGTTGCCATTCAGAATCAGAATCAGAATCAGAAACTCATTTATTCATTTAGGGTGACAGGCACCTTTTATGACACGTCAAAAAACAAACAAAATAAAGTGAACAACAATTGATATACATGTCAAACAAGATAAAAAATATATGTAAAGTCAAGAATATCACTAAGATAAAACTAAATGTAATAAACTAATGTAAAAAGTATATCAGTAGAATGTCTCATTTCCCCTTTACAAACTGATAACAAAGAGTAAAAAGAAAAGAAAAAGAGTCATTCTTTGTCATTCACCGGCAAAGTTCCAAAGGCCAATATGATCTGAGAAAAACTTGCCGGAAAAAACTCAGTCGGCTCTTTTAAAAATATCTCAGGCATATTTTTACAATTTTCCATAATTTAAACAAAGGAGATGTTGCAAAAATGTATGGAGCTCCGGCCATGTATTGTACACAATATCATTAAACAGGCAAAATCAATATAAAAACGTTTTTTACTGCATATTTTCACTTATTTAGCTTTGTTTGCAGTTACAAAACATTATTTGCGGTTAGAATTGCAACTCAAAACCAACATGGCGAATATGGCGGGCGATGTCATCTTGACATTTTCATTTTTTAAATTGTATTTTGATTATAAATTACTTGGAGAAAAAAGTAATATTTTCTAAATACTATCGAAATCGATCGATCCCAAGTGTCGGCTGTATCGCCGCCATGTTTAACATAGTTGAAAATGATAAAATCGTTTGAATTAAATGTGGTTGTAACTCTAAAATAAATTCTTAAATAAATTAATTGTATTTTTTTCGGATTCGTCTTTAATTTACCCATTTTTTGAGGACGTGTACGAAATAGAGCCGAACTCGCAACATCTCCTTTAAAATTAACAATATAATATCAACATTACACTTTAATTATTACATTTAACACCCTTGTGGAGCTAGATCAGCATTTAGCCAAACATTTCTATCCTTGAGAATCCATTATTATTATTACTATTACATGGAAACATTCCACTTGGAAACTTAAAAAAAAAACTGAGTAGCCCGACCCGGCAGTGAACTCAGTACCTACTACCTACGCCAACTAAATCAAATTTGTTGGATCTACCTACTTTTCATTATGAGAAGGTAAGAGTAAATTTACTTGCATTTGCTAATTGATTAGCTACGCACAGCTTAGATCACCTATCCACTATCCATTGAAATAACACAGGTCAAAAAGGCCATGGGCACATACGTCAGTAAATTGTGTAACACTGTTCCCTTAATAAACCGGAAAAAACAATGAAGAAGAAAAAAAAGCATTTCAGATTTTATCCGTCAGCTCACAAGAGAAATATGACAACTGATTTCAATTGTTCATTAGCCACCGGCGGTCTCTTGTATTTTGACGATGGAATCAAAATTATTGATTACAGGAACTGTGATGGTTTTTAGAAGATTACTCCTTCCAGAAGTAGCACAGGAGGAGGGTCAGGACCGGGATATCTGGCGCTGCACACTGTCTGCCTACCCCGTACGGAACATGGCGCGGAGCCGGGGCGGGCCACTTGTCATTAAAAGTTATAAGAAACGCAAGATAGGCAGTGCCAGTTAATTGATAGTGTTAGAACAGAACCCTACTTTATTGCGACTAAACAGCCACCTACTTGGATGAAGACTTTTATATTATTTAGATGTCCAGGCTACAGTTATCAATAACAATCAATGTGAATTGTTTGTGGTTTCATTTATCAGTTTTCATGACGGGGAAAAAATGGTTTCTTTTCAAAAGTGGTGAAAATAAGTTTAGGCTTGTGAGGCATAACCTTGCTTTATAAATGTGATTGTCTACCAAAAAGATAACGCAGCGTGTCTTTCCAAAATATACTGCCGTGTCCAATCAAGCATTGTTTATATTCATAAACGGCAAGCTCTCTAAATGCAAAGAACACATTCATCTGTCTGTCCACCGCGGAATACTAACACAAATAATGTGGTACATTTGAAGTGGTGAGGTCAGGGTTCCATTCAGTCTGGCCCGTGTGGAACACTGGTCTTGTTACATTTCAATTGACGGGTTATACATGTTATATAAAAAAAATACAAACGCTAATTCACACCTTTTTTCCACGAAAGATTAGACGCCAAACTTAGGCATCATTGTGATTGGGTTGCATCATTTTACTTCAACTTTTATTTATTTTTTTAAATATCTACAAAAATATTTCATTACTGGTGTTGGTGTGGAGCTCGAGGGCGTAGGCACTACTGCATTAGCAATTTTTTCTCCTGCCGAATGGTAGTGTTCAGAATTATTGTTTTTCGTTAAGATGGCCCCCTAACCCTTAATAACTATCACTGATATACTTAAGGCCGATTTCGCCACCCCTAAGTTCTAAGAGTGGATTGCACCGTTGGCTCTGAGAAATGAGATTGATGTAATCCTGTGTAATCCTCTCTTAGAACTCAGATGTGGCATTGGCAACGCATCTGCATTTCGATCATTGACTTATATGTACTAAAGTACTAGACAGGACACTATTAGATAGCGAGGCCACTAACATGACCGGCCATATTACCAAGCTCCAAGGCTCTAGGATTTCATTCTGCAAAAAAAGAATTCTGGGACCTCAGCACAGTGGTAGTGGCCTGCTACCACTTGTCTACTACGGCAGGTTTGTATTGACCTTTGATTTATATTTATATGTCTGAAGGCTGCGGGATTCATTAGCAACGTATGTATACAATACCTAGCAAGAAATATTCTACATCGAGCCTAAGAAACAGACAATCGCCTAGCTTTGACTTCGTAGAGCGTTATCTCTGCTGCTCCGGTTTTCAAAAATTGATCAAAATGGTCGACCTACGTCACATAGGTGCGATAGAGATAACGCTCTACAGACTCGAAATAAGCCGAACTCTCCTCCTCTTAAAGGCGATGTACCTATTTCTTGTTGGATACTAGAAGTAGTCTATTAAATCTATGTTGAATACTGTATGTGTTATTTGTTAGCTACGTTTTATGTCTGTTTTTAAGTGTGCGTCTTGTTGTAGTGTCAAATAAATGTTTCTTTCCTTTCCTTTCCTTACTTACTACTATATAGGTACTTTCCTTTTAAGTATTACATGCAACTTTGAAGTTTTCTATAACTTTGATAGATACGCTGTGGAATTTTCTGTCGCAATCACAGATTCACAGATAAATTAGAATGAAACATGCATTAGAAACGTTATCGATTTAATCTTTATATTATGGTAATGTCGCCTGTTAGGTCATTAACTTTTAGTTACGCTTAAAATAAATTACAACAGGTCACACCTGGGAGTAAGGTTGGCGATCTGAAAACGATTAATCGAAAAAATGTAATATCGTTTTCTTGGACCGATTATTATAATAAATCCAAAGTACCTACTTATGTTAGATTTCGATTTAATTATGGATCGATTTATGACAATTCGATTCACTCACTATGAGCCTCATAAGAAGGCAGCTATGCTTGGAGCTTCCCTGCGAGTTCCAATCAGAAATGAGATTTGCATGAAAACCAAAGTAACCGGCATAGCACAACGAATAGCGAAACTTAGATGGTAGTGGGCAGGGTACATAACTAAAATAGGGTTGTTGAGGAAGTGATTATGAGGAAGAGGAGGAGGAAGAGAAATTGTGACGCGCAAATTTAGAGGATGCGGATGAGGAACAGGATGCGGATGAGGAAGCGGAAGAGGAAGAACGTACGTAACTTCACGCCTGTAATCCCCGAAGGGGTAGGCAGAGGTAAATGCATGCATTCAAGCATACATGCAAACACCCACGACTCGCCGGTTACGTTTTCGCCCATGTAACAGGTGGCGAATCTGTTGCCATCTCCGGGCAAATTGCCAAACTCCGAGGTACACCCTACTGGGAAACTTCCAGAAAATGGAAAAATCCCAATAGCACCAGAGTTATAGGATTTTTAATCGTTATCTCTGATATTCCTTGACCCGGGAATCGAACCCAGGACCCCCAGCGTAGTAGTATTGGCCTGCTACCACTACGCTACTGAGGCAATTAATGATATAATAATAATAATGAACCGTTGAAACGTCCCACTGCTGGGCACGAGTCTCTTCCCTTCTTGAGGGGAGGCCTGGAGCTTACTCCACCACGCTGCTCCAATGCGGGTTGGTGGAGATAACGGTTAGTGGCCAACCCGCTGTCGGATGTTTTCAAACCGCCCATACATATGGCCTGGGACAATGTTTAACGACTGCTATTTATCTGTAGCGTCCACTACATTAAGGCGCCAACTAGCGGAATACAATGAAACCTTACAGTACTTATCTAGTACGATAGATGGCGTGCAGTCAAATTACATCGCATATACGAAGATTTTCTCAAGAGTTGGCATATATACAACTTCCCAACGTCAACCGCCGGGCCGCGGCCCGCCAGGCGCTATCACCTCGCCTGGTCGGAGGATCCTCCCTTTTCGTCGGAGGAACACTTTCACCCGTTCCTCCACATATCTATAGCAACCGGGACCGTCGGCTTAACCCTTTATTCCCATCGGCCCCCTCTGAGACCGGCACCGGGGTGGTCGTTAGTTTCATTTGCCCCCTTCATAGTTATACTGCAATGGTTTATTCGCATTTCGTATCGGACGTTAGGTACCAATAGTCGAAAATTGACTTAGGTAACAATTTTTCAATTTGACAATTTGTCAATGATTTCGTCATGAGTGTCGTTTTCATGGTTCTTGTGGGTGTTGAATTCGATAGTGGTGTCAAAATATGGATCCAAGATGGCGGCTGCTAGAAGTTGTCAACTTTTTCGTCATGGGTGTCGTTTACATGGTTCATAAGGGTGTTGAATCCGATAGTGGTGTCAAAATGCAGCCACCAAGAAAACGACACCCATGACGAAAAAGTTGACAACTCCATGCAGCCGCCATCTTGGATTTACATTTTCAATCAAGACCATTTGTAAGCAGCACGCGAGGGAATAACGTAGGGGAGGGAAAAAAAAAAAAGTGTGTATATATTATATATGGCCTCTCTCAGTGAGTTTCCCCGCGTGCCACAATCCCCCATTTAGGACCACGCCCCCGACGCTTCGGGGGCAGATAGGCCCGGGGTACGAGGATTCCCCTCAATCCCCGAACCATCCCCCCCTTCTGTTGCGCTTCCCGCGCGGAGGGAGGGATGATGAAGATTCGTTCATGACGAAAAAGTTGACAACTTCATGCAGCCGCCATCTTGGATTTACATTTTAACACAAATTGTCAAATTGAAAAATTGTCACCTAGTTCAATTTTTTACTATTGGTACCTAACGTCCGATGCGAAATGCGAATAAACCATTGCAGTATGTATAACTACGAAGGGGGTAAATGAAACTAACGGCCACCCCGGTGGCAGTCTCAGAGGGGGCCGATGGGAATAAAGGAAGTCGTTCACTGGGACAATTGATGGAAGAGAAGATAGGTATTGCCATAGATACAGTTCCGTAAAGCCCCGAATATTGCGATTTAGTTGCTTACGCATATAAACATAATATTGTATGTAATGTATGTCAATAAAATTAAAACAAACTAGCAAGGAACAGCGCCAGTGGCGGGTGGGGAGGTCTCGCTCGCTTGTTCGGCCCGACATCGCGCTGCGGCGTGTGTGCGTTGCCATGGATACGAGACGCGCATGCGCAATTAAATTCCTCATAAATTCCTCTTTGATTTTGAGGAAGCGGTAGCGGAAGAGGAATTTTTTGTTTTTATTTTTGAGGATACGGAAACGGTTGAGGAACCCAAAATATTGCGGAACTTCCTCATTATGAGGAAGAGGAAGAGGAATCCTCAATAACCCTAAACTAAAAGAACTGACTGCCGTGGGGGCAGAAGGGAACAGTTCTCGAATGGCGACCGTGTATAGGCAGGCCCCCTCCTCACGAGGTGGACCGACGACCTGGTGAAGGCCGCGGGCAATCGCTGGATGAGGGCGGCTCAGGTCGCTGTGTGGAAATAATGATGCGAACAATTCAAAAGTTAATCATTTTCAGGAAGCCATCGCCATCCCTACTTTTGGGTCATTTATTTAAGAAATGTAGTTCTTTAAAAACACTATTAAACGAAATTTGATACTGGCTGTGTATGATACAGTTATAATGGCAGGTCGATATTATCAGTTTTATGGCTAACTATTTAATTTGTTTCTTAAAACGTCTGTGATTATTGTTATTGGAATCCCACATATCGTATGAAATAAAGGTAATTTAACAAATACACCAAATAATCCTACATAACATTCAGCTACAACCAATTTTTTTTTCATGAATACAACACGGTGACACTCACAGTCCCACATTAGGTATAAACCTGTGTCGTGGGTGCGTCTGTGGTGGGTGCCGTTGTACACAAACACCCAGACCTGAAACAAATATCTGTAGGCCATACAAATATTTGTCCCGGTGCGGGGATCAAACCCGCGACCCTTCGACTCAAACGGTCATCTCAAACCGCAGGACCAACCGGGTCGTCAAAATTAAAAATGGTTGGTGAAATCGTTTCAAGGTATTGATAATATAAGTACCTATGTACCTACCTTCTATAATCTACATATGACAAAAGACATTGAAAACACGCGAAATAAGAATAAGAACAGTATACAGTACGGAGCAAGATACATTGAACATCGACTTTAGGAAAGAGACTTCGAATAATTTCGGCTCTGTAGAGCGTTATCTCTTTTGCACCCTACCTATGTGACGTTTGTCGACACGTTTGTCGACCATTAATCAAGTTTTGATCAATACCGGACATCGACGATAGAACTAAGCTGTGTTGTGTCGTCGACATAGAGCAACACGGACCACCGGTCGCGGCGGACTGGAGGGGAGTAGCGAGTAGCCAGTCAAGCCAAAACAGTCTGTAATTTTTTGCGACACACACACACTACAAAAATCGACTATTATTACGAAACTCACACCTTGACTTTAAAAAATACAGAAACAATTTCACGCACACATTTAAACATCTAGGCGACAGGTATAGGCCCATTTGGGCTTGTACTTTGACAGAGGGGAAAGCCTGCATATCCGATCGACGATGATACCGGACTTACGTAGACAGTGTATAGCAGAGATAACGCTTTACGAAGTCGAAACTAGCCTAGTATCTATTTCCTAATCTCGATGCAACATTTCTTGACAACTCTGAGTATCTATTTCTTCTATAGGATTAAAAAATAGAGGTACATGTATGAACATTTCACCATGACCTGATTTTTTTATGTCGGTAATAAATCCAGCCTGTCGCAATCGCGGGCGGAAGATAAAATAAAATCAAACCATTTTGTGACATAGTTCCATAGAATTCTAGTTCTGAGACATAATCTTCAATCATAAGAGTGATTACCGTTCTCCCTTGAAGTAGAACTTGCCTTCATTGTAATTGCTCGATATTGTAAAATATGGTTAAATAATCAAAGACTGCTATAATATTTTTAAAGAAGAACTTTTGAGACGTTTTGAAAGTAGGTATCTGCATACATATAGGTATATCTTAATTCAACCGTTCTACAATTGCCAAATTAGACCAGCTTGGCGAATTGGCTACCCTCGAATAGGTTGATTCCAATGATCTAATTCGAAATTGAAATATTAAAAAATATAAATATTTATTAATAACAGAGCTGGAGACCGACGGCATACCTAAATCTAATGCTTTTGTATAAAACCTTATTTTGTCAGTTTCGTACTATAATTATAATAATCGCCTAAGATGTTTCGGAAGAATTTTGTAGGATACAAACAATGTAACTCTAGAATTTTATAATGTAATAGATCATATTCATAAAGCATCCAATCATTAGCTTCATAGATATAATGTAAATAGGTAATTATTAAGCAGTAGTTATTTAATTAAAAAAAAAAACGCTCTTCCTGTACGTGAATATCCACAGATAAGTAATGGCAATAGCAAGAGGGGAACTGGAATCATCCAGCCAGATTAAAGTTTAAACATCAAAAATAACGTTTTAATCGAGTCTTCGAATTCGAAATTAACGGTTGAATCTATCTGTCTTATTTAACTTAACAGTAAATTATCGGCTGAATAATACCCGATGATTTACAATTTCTTGACTATCGCCTCCGCTTGGACAAACAACGTGGGTCGTAAAATCTTTCAAGACATTCCAATTTTAATTAGTGTGATTTGAAAAGATGTATTCAAATTTATGCGCGTGAGTAGTTTACGTAGACTTGGCTTCGACCGCGGCGTTGATTTTGAGGAAGACACAATTTTACATAGATAGCTTTTTGAGTATTTTTTTAAATTTATTCCAAAACATGCAATATTTAATTGAATACAAAAAAGGAAGGCGCAACATAAACTCGTTAAAGTTTTACCGTGCGTCAGTGTAATCAACATTCGGATTAATTATAACATTAATATTCGGATATTTTATTATTATTTTTTTTTTATGTTATAAAAGTGGCAAACAAGCATGCAGTTCACATTGATGTTAAGTGATGACTGCAGCCTATAGACACCCACACAATGACCAGAGGTCAAAATGCAGATGCGCTGCCACTCCTGAGGCATTAGGTGATATGCCTCTGTGCCTGAAATTACAGGGCCGTACATTACCACCTGACCGGAACACGATAGTGCTGAACACTACCATTTAGCGGCAAGTATATTAGGTAATGCGGTGGTGCCTACGCCCGCGAGCTCTGTCACTGGAACTCTACCACCAGTAAAAATAATGATCAACTATTGCATTCGTGACCTACGATTATCGACCATAATTATGATAAATTATTTTACTACCCGCCAAAGAGAGAACACCCACCCTTCCAGATTGGATACTTAGCATTGCTAAGAGAATGCTCTGCTGCTAGAGAATATGTAATATGTCAGTGCTCAACGGTGCGATTTTCAGGTTCGTCTCTACCCAGAAGATGTAAATTGTGGAACGAAGTTCCCCTTCGGTGTTACAATATTCTTCAAAAAATGATGTCAAAAGAAGCCTTCAGGGATGGCTGCGCGTTGGCAACTCCCCTGGTGTTGCTAATGACGACGCCACGACGGTGACTACTGTCCATCAGGTGGCCCGTCTGCTTGTCTGTCAAACTTTAAACAAAAAATCCTTCATTGATTACATGAATCATTTTTAAAGAAAAATGGAAAGAAAAATTTGACTTCAGGCGAGACTCGAACTAGCGGCCACTGGGAATCTAGTCCAGCCGCTCTTCTAACTGAGCTACCGAAGTCCGGCCCGATTTGTCAAATCTTTCCTTCACATTACTTCCTTCCTTCCTTACTTCACGCTACTGCCACCATAAGGCAATGCGATAATGCAATATGAGCCGCGAGTTCGAGTCTCGCCTGAAGTCACATTATTCTTTCCATTTTTCTTTAAAAATACTTATATATTTCACAAGCATGTTTTAATGCGAAATAATAAAAAACAATTACATGAATCATGTTAAAAATACATAACATTTCGTCATCAATTAAGTTTTTAATTAAAATGACCACCTCTCTTCTCAAATCTCAGACCAATTTAAGAACGTGTCTTTTGCTCTTTATCGAATCATACCCGTAGGTACCTACATCCATAATTAGCAGTTACCGTCGACATGCAAACATAATTATACGATTGGAATTCATGTGAATGTTTGTCTTGTTAACCGTTATACATCGCTACCTCGCCACATGAGGTGACTTTGTTGACATAATGTTATAAGTTTGTGGAGTTGAAGGGAATGACCACACATACAGGTTGTTCCAAAAATTATAGACAAGCCTGTGACACCTCATAGCAGAGCAATTGAGGACTCACAATAAAATACAAACAAATCTCACGTACCTAGTAGCCCAAGTTATCATACCTACCTAATTAACATTACCTAATATACTTGCCGCTAAATGGTAGTGTTCAGCACTATCGTGTTCCGGTCAGGTGGTAATATACGGTCTTGTAATTTCCGGACACAAGACCTTAGGCCTCAGGAGTGGCAACGCATATCTGCATTTTGATCTCTGGTCATTGTGTCGGTGTTTATAGACTGTAGTCATCACTTAACATCAATGTGAACTGCATGCTTGTTTGCCACTTCCATTACATAAAAAAATAAAGAAAAAACGTATAAAAATATAAGTACAGTAATAGGTATCTCGGACTTTGCATATAAAAACTAGGTTCAAATTAGTAATTTTTTGGTCTTTTAGATGACATAATTATAGGTACCTAAATCAATAATGATGATTGATTCGAATCCAAAACACGCTCCGTTGCAGTGCAGCCCTACATAAGGCTTCCCGATTTCTCAGTAGACGCACCAAAATTCAGATCTACAAGACAGTCATAAGACCTATTTTAATATATGGATGTGAAACCTGGACACTAACTCACAAAGAAGAGCAAACATTACTAGTTAAAGAGAGGAAAGTGTTCAGGAACATTCTAGGCGCTGTTCGGGATGAAAGAGGAATCTGGAAGAAAAGGAAAAATAAAGAAATTGAACATCTGGTGGCAGAGCCAAATATCATCGGCCAAATAAAACCCCAGAGGCTTCGCTGGCTTGGCCACCTTGAGAGGATGGAGGAGGATCGAGCAGTGAAACTTGCATACTTGGGGCGACCAGTTGGTCGGCCCAGGTATCGCTGGAGTGATGAGGCGCTGAAAGATCTCAGTGACCTTCAGGTCGAAGACTGGCGGGAGGCAGCGCAGAACAGGCAAAAATGGCGCATTCTTGTATCGGAGGCCAAGACTCATTTTGGGTCACTGCGCCCATAAAACAACAAATCAATAATGATGTAAGTATACTAACCGAACACTGACTGAGCGGAGTGAGTAACCGATGCGCGCGGTATGATAAGAAACCGCATATCTCAGAATTCGCGTAAAACGAGGTAGCGTAAGTCAGGGTATATAATATATAATGATAACCCATTATACAATAAAATAAAATCTTTATCTTACCTTATACGTCCCACTGCAGGGCACGAGTCTCTCCCCTTTTTGGGGGGAGGCCTGGAGCTTACTGCACCGCGCTGCTCCAATGCGGATTGGTGGAGGTGGGTGGGTTAGTGGCCAACCCGCTGTCGGATGTTTTCAAACCGCCCACAATGCCTCCGACAAGGTTTAACGACTGCTATCTATCGATAGCAACCGGGACCGACGGCTTAACGTGCTCTCCGAAGCACGGAAACGCACATTTAATTTTCCACTAGCGGTCACCCATCACACTACCCGACCGCGCCCGTAGTGCTTAGCCGAGTAGATCGCTCATGATCTTCACCAGCCGCCGGGCCATGCGCGCTTCATTATTCGGAGTATTACTGTAATTATTATACACATCCAGCTGCCACTAACAGTATTTTATTACATTGACCATGATTGTATTGCATCATTCACAATTCTTGGTAAATATGATAAAAATATGACCTTTTTATGTTTTACATAAAAACACTGAGTCACATATGAAAACCCAAATATCGTGTTTGTTTTCATCTTTTACGAATTCTTTGATTCACCCATCGAAGGTCTCATAGCATACTTACAACTCATACCTTTCTTATGTCATAAAATGACAAACAAGCATATCTACAGGTTACATTGATGGCATAGAGCAACACCGGAGGGGAGTAGCCATATGCAGGCTTTCCCCTCTGTCAAAGTACAAGCCCAAATAGGCCTATACCTCGCCTAGATGTTTAAAATGTGAGTGAAATTGTTTCTGTATTTTGTTAAAGTTAAGGTGTGAGTTTCGTTGTAATAGACTTTTTTGTAGTGTGCGTGTGTGTCGCACGCATTTCCCCCCGCAAAAAATGACAGACTGTTTTGCATCGGTAATAAACGCTATCCTACTCCCCACCAGTCCGCCTCGGCCGGTAGCCCGTGTTGCTATATATAATGTGGCTTATAAACATCTATAAATAGGTATAAAGCCAGAGATCAATGTGCGTTGCATAATTGTTTGTCACCTTCCATATTATATAAAAAATACAGATTTTTTTTAATCGACTTCATAATAAGGAGGATGTTCTCAATTCGTAATTTTTTTTATGTATGTTTAGCGATAATTTGAAAACGCCTGTACCGATTTGGATATTTTTTTTATTTATGTCTTTTTTCGGTCGGATTTTTTTTAATGTTATTAAAGTGGCAAACAAGCATGCAGTTCACGTTGATGTTAAGTGATGACTGCAGCCTATAGACACCCACAGATAAGTCAAAATGCAGATGCGTTACCACTCCTGAGGCTTAAGGTGTTATGCCTCTGTGCCGGGAATTACAGGGCCGTACATTACCACCTAACCGGAAGTTTGATACCACGGAAGTATGATACGATGACCAAGTATATATAGTATATTAGGTAATGCGGTGGTGCCAACGCCCGCGAGCTCCGTTACTGGACCTATACCACTAGTAAATAATTGAAGTTTAGTTTGGAGCAATGCTACTGTTGTTGGTAAAGATTTTGATTAGATTTTGGATTATTTTAAATAACAGGTCCCTAGATAATATTTCTAAGATGCCTTTTTCTCGTTTTTTTCTGTACAATTCAATGTATGAGACTTGCCATGATTCTTGATAACAGTAAGTACCGGACGGCTAGTTATTAAAAAAACTGTGAGGAAATAAAACATGAGTTCGATAACGGTCCGGTTTGCGACACTGCAGGTGCACGGGTTCGATGACCGGCCAATATTTTTTTTTATTAAAATACTCCGCATTCTTGATTGACCGCTATCTGATATTTCGCTCTTAATTCTGCCTTCGTTGGCGAGATTTTAAAATTCTGTATGCTCGAATTGAAAAACGAATAAATACCTACGTAATAAGACAAATCCTATTAAGCAACAAACATAAACAATAGAACCAATTAAAGAATTAAGTCCACTGCTGGACAAAAGTTAGTTGGTGACGAATGGTCCTGGCCAGTCCTAATACGTCATCTGTATTGATATTTATTACTTTACAGCTGAAGTGTTAAACTGATTATCACCGTCATTCTCAAAGAGAAATATTTTCAACACTTTCACCCTAAACTTTCACATATACCTAATAACACGTTACTTCACGTTAGTTATTTTTGGGTTCCAGACCTTAAAGAACAAAAGGAAACCTTATAGGACCACTTTGTCACAGTATAGATACAAACAGTATGGAAACTAAGCCCATTTTATAAAATATTTACCTACACTCCATTGAGCAACAGGTATGTCACTATTTTTTTTAATAATGGTGTTATTATTTTAACATTTACTGACGTTTAGTCAATTGTATTGGGATGTTGACTATTTTTTTAATTGGTTACCCTGTAATAGTATTGGATAAATAAATACTATTTGTCTTTGAAACATATAGTCAATAAGTACTTAAAAGTTGTTAAGATATAACGATTCAAAATGTTGCGAATAGTGAAATTACTCAAAACGGCCTAAACGACCCGGTTAGTCCAGCGGTGCGAAACCACCGTTTGATTCGAAGGGTCGCGGGTTCGATCCCCGCACCGGAACAAATATTTGTATGGCCTACAGATATTTGTTTCGGGTCTGGGTGTTTGTGTATGTGCTGTATGTGTACAACGGCACCCACAACACAGGTTTATATTATACCTACCTACTGTGGGACTGTGAGTGTAAGCGTATTTTATTTTTTATTTTTATATAAAATTGCAGCACGTTATGAAGACACACCGCGGTAAAACAGTTTACAAATAATAATATGTAGTCTATATAGATAATCTTATGGTGTTGGTTAATACTGCAACGAGTTGTCGAGACCGGGCGAGTTTCTCTTCCCCTCACCCACTCGGGTAAGCAGGATAATAAATAGCTTCCTCGACGAACTTCGTATCGCCTTAGAGGTATAAATAAACATTTAACTGTCCAAATAATCGAAAAAAATAAATGGTGAGAATCATCCTTACCATTTAGGGAAATAAAAAAAGACTACAACCGATTCTCATACACACACAATTTCATAACGATCGATCTAGCCGCTGCGGAGGAGTATTGTTACAAACACTGTCACACGATTTTTTTTTAAATACGTTTGATACGTAACTTCACGCCTGTAATCCCCGAAGGGGTAGGCAGAGGTAAATGCGTGCATTCAATCATACATGCAACACCCACGACTCGCCGGTTACGTTTTGGCCCATGTAACAGGTGGCGAACCTGTTGCCATCTCCGGGCACATTACCAAACTCCGGGGTACTGGGACACTTCCAGAAAATGGAAAAATCCCAATAGAAGCACAGATAAAGGATTTTAAACCGTTATCTCTAATATCCCCCGACCCGGGCATCGAACCCAGGACCTCCAGGGTAATAGTTAGATATTATAACAATACATCATTCTTGCCTTTCCAAATCATTAGGAAGCTTAAAAAACGATAGCTCCGGTTTTGATGATGCAGAGTTCAAACAGTCGTATACCACGCAATACGCTCGTGGCATCTTTAAAACACTCGTGGAAACAAATCGCAACGTGACCGCTCGTCTCGACGCGACACTCGCTACTGTAGCACCGCGAGAACCGCTTAGAGGCCTCGTAGATGCGCATGTTTGTGTGCGTGTGCCGTTTTGAACGCTTTGTACGTAGTTTCCTCACTGTTCTTTAATTACATTGTGACTTTGTTGTCCATCTGTCTGTCTGTCTGTTAAAAGCCTTTTCATCGGGAATACTTGGAGGTATTCAGTTGAAATAAAACAAAGTATTCCGGTCTAAAATCCCTAAAAGTTCTGAAAATATCAGACTGTACGATCGACAAAAAGTACGATCACTATTTCCATCACAATTAAGTAGAATTATAAAATATGTATATATATATATATACACAAAGATATATACAAAGATAGATGATAAAAAGAATCAACATACTGGACGACCGTGTGAAAGGGCTGTAATATATATATTTAAACTTTTTCCACGAGCAGGTTCATGGAGCAAACTTAATGCAAAAAATCTCAACCAGTCAACGTTTGGGTAGTTGATGAATCTGGAAAACGGATCAGTCTAAAACGTGTAATCACGCCAACTTCTATTTGGACATTCTTGTAGAAGACATTAATTATACTTATACTAGGTTTTGAGAAGATCTTGTTTAAACACTCATGCGTCGCTTATTCCCGATCGATCTTGAGAGGCATAGAGCGAACGCCATGGCCACCAACTGCAAAATAAAAATTGCATGTTAATGATAGATGCTTAATGTGAACTTGGTGGTAGACATCCCACGACGGAGCTCGGGGACGCAGGCACCACAGTATTACCTTTTTTTACCCTTGGGGAGAGCCCCAAGGGTGGGTATGCGTAACGGATTTTCCCCTCTGGGTGGGTTACGTGGGACTCCGGGAAAAGATATCCGTCAACCCATTAAAACCCCTGGCTGTTCCGACTGACGGGGTCACTGGAACGCTATCGCAACGGCTGCCCGTTTCTGAGCCCTCCTCGGAGCCTACCACAATATTAACCCAATCTATCTGCCGCCAAATGGTAGTATTCATCACTTTCATGTTCCAGTTATATGTTAATAAAATGTGATATATCAACTAAGAATCAGGGGTGACAACGTATCTGCGTGTATACCTACATGCATTTAGTGCATTTTGTGGGTGTCTATAGGCTGAATTGCGTGCTTGTTTGCCATCTTCATTATATGAAAAAGCGTATTTTGTGATACGAACCTCGGAGACGACAATAAGAAGTATGACAGACACGACAGCGCCCCCGAAGCTGGTGAAGTATTCATTCAGCACCTGGTTGCAGCCAGGGTAAGCATACACACGGCTGCAGGTGCCGTCGGGCAGCAGGGTGTGGCAACAGGACGGCGGCAGCTCGGGCAGGATGCCCACGTATGAGTCGGGGCCGGTGGTGCCACAGCATCGGAACTGTAATGAGAATTGAGGTTGAGGCATTTCAAATCATTTGCCTGGAAACTTGTCAATAAATACTTACTTTATGACTTTGTTAGTGTCTCATACTACTTCGTAAGTGCTTCAGTAGCGTAGTGGTAGCAGGCTACTAGGTACTACGGTAAGTCCTGGGTTGAAGCGCGCATGGTCCCACGGCTGTTGTAGATCGGAAGCGATTTACTCGGTTAAGCGATACGGGCGCGGACGGGTGTGTGATGGGTGACCGCTAGTGGCAAATCAAAATGCGCGTTTCCGTGCTTCAGAGGGCGCGTTAAGCCGTCTGTCCCGGTTGCTATCGATAGATAGCAGTCGTTAAATCTTGTCGGAGGCCTAATGGGCGGTTTGAAAACTTCCGACAACGGGTTGGCCACTAACCCTTATCTTCACCAACCTTCATTGGAGCAACGTGGTGGAGCTTACTCCAGGCCTCCTCCCAAGAGAGGGAGAGACTCGTGCCCAGCAGTGGGACAAGGGTTGCCATTATATAATAACTATCACAGAGACATGGCAACTTAGGTCTCAGGGGTGGCAACACATCTGTGTTTTGACCTCTGGTTTTTGTGTAGATATCTAAAGGCTGCAGTCATCACTTAACATCAATGTGAGCTGCATGCTTGTTTGCCACCTACCTAACATAAAAAAATAAGTATTTGAAACCGAATGTCGGACAAATTAACTTACTGCTTTCTCCATAACGTGAAAAGCTTCCCTGAAGTCGTTATCGTTGAAGGACAGCCCCAACCAGCTCTCGACGGCGTCTTGAAGTTTGAACAGTCCGTCAAACAGTAGAACCAATATCACGATCTTCCCACCTGCAAGAACCAGCACGCAAATAGCGTACTGGAATACGAAAATATAGATGAATATAATAAACAAAGATGTTAGAAGACTTTTGTAACACTTTTTCATAAAAAAGTATCAGTAAAGAGTATTTTGAGACCAACGGGGAAATGGAGGAATTTGTAAATAATTGATGCTTTCCATATTATACAAAATTGTTTAGTTTCTATTTAATTTATTATGTGTTTTCGATTATTATTAGTGGTTATTCTCTCTAGGTTAGTTTAAAAAAAATGACGATGTTAAAGTGCTCTCCAGGAGCCTAATTATATGAAATAAATGAATAAACTAAAAGGAAGGATGGTGGAGCTCGGGCACTCACTGCACTATTTACTACGTATTTACCGTAACAAGTAAGTCATAGTACAAGATTTCTATGGGTTTAGCTCGAGGCTGAGGATGGAGACATCTCTCTCACCCGGCTGGGTTGCATCATTTAACTTTAAGCCTGGGTTGCAAGTCGATATTTGTTAGAAATCTGTTAAAGTTATTGTAACATTTCACATCAAAATTCAAATATTCAAATCATTTATTTCAAATTGGTCTACAAGGACACTTTTGCATTGTCGGGTTATAAGCTACATAAAGAGAATGACTTATAATAATAATCCAATAGGTATAAATAAATACCAATTTCATAATAATATTTAACCGATACGTGAATCATCAATTTTTTCAATTCCTTCATAGAAGATAATGAAGAATCTGTTCGTCATAATCCTTATCTCACTTAAGGAAATCTGTTGAAATAAGAGAAGGATGTGAAATGTAACAACAGTTTTAGCAAAAATCTTGCTGCAACCCAGGCATGTGTTGCATTTGTTGGCAGAAAGAAAGATATGCGGTGGTTACGGCTGATGTCTACGCTCTCCAGCTCCGTCATAGGTGCTTTACCACCACAGGAATCTATGTGGTCGATGCCACCTGTCTCTTGAATAAGTCTACCACCATAACCAACAGAAAGGGTGAATAAAGTGAGACGATTACAATTTTTCGGATTTATCTGCAGTTCAGCGCCTAAATAACACAAAATAGTAACACTCAATTCATCCGTTTCTTATTTATACATCAGGCGTACCTACTAGGTATTTAATTTTAAATTAAAATCTTATTTCGCTTATATCATAGACCAAACGGATCGAGTGTGTTTGCATGTATGCGAATGCATAGATATTTTTTTATGTAACGAAGGTGGCAAACAAGCAAGCAGTTCACATAGATGCTAAATAATGACTATAAACATCTACACAAAACCCAGAGTGCAAATGGGTTCTTTTATGTAATGGAAGTGGTAAACAAGCATGCAGTTCACATTGATGTTAAGTGATGACTGCAGCCTATAGGCGCTTACACAAAAACCAAGGTCAAAATGCAGATACGTTACCACTCCTGAGGCCTAAGGTGTTATGCCTCTGTGCTGGAAATTACAGGGCCGTACATTACCACCTGACCGGTACACAAAAGTGCTGAAAACTACCATTTAGCGCCAAGTTTATTAGGTAATGCGGTGGTGCCTATGCCCGTGAGCTCCGTCACTGGAGCTCTACCACCAGTAAAATTGCGTTGGGCCCTGAGTTGCGTTCAGCCCTTAGTTGTAATATCTCCGTGATAGTTATTACTGAGCCATACATTACCATTTAACCGGAACACGATAGTGCTGAACACTACCATTTGGCGGCCGATAAATTAGGCAATGCGAACTAAACTTCTTTAAACTTCAAACTTAAATTTCTTAAAACTTCTTTAGACATTAAAGAAAAATGGAAAGAATAATTGTCCCACTGTGGAACTTCGGTAACTTAGTGGTAAAGCGGCTGGACTGGGTATCCTGAGGTCGCAAGTTAAATTCCTAGCCGAAGTCAAATTTTTCTTTCCATTTTTTCTTAAAGGAGATGTTGCAAAAATGTATGGACCTCCGGCCATGTATTGTACACAATACCATTAAACAGGCAAAATCAATATGAAAACGTTTTAAACTGCATATTTTCACTTATTTAGCTTTGTTTGCAGTTACAAAATATTATTTGCAGTTAGAATTGCAACTCAAAACCAACATGGCGAATATGGCGGGCGATGTCATTTTGACATTTTTATTTTTTAAATTGTATTTTGATTATATAGTACTTGGAGAAAAAGTAATATTTTCTAATTACTATCTAAATCGATTGATCCCAAGTGTCGGCTGTATCGCCACCATGTTTAACAACGTTGAAAATGATAAAATCGTTTGAATTAAATGTGGTTGTAACTCTAAAATATATTCTTGAATAAATTAATTGTATTTTTTTCGGATTCTTCTTTAATTTACCCATTTTTTGAGGACGTGTACGAACCAGAGCCGAGCTCGCAACATCTCCTTTCTAAAGTTCACTCGCATGTTGTTATTGCGAAAAACAAAAATATTACAGCTAAATCTACTGCCAACCCCTTCGAAAAATACAGGCGCTGTGTTCCTTTTTGTTACGTACCATCATAAGTAGACACCTACTCCCTTTGATCGCGCCCCAGCAGCCGAAGAATGCAATGACGAAAATGACGCCACCCACCACGATCACCGCGATCGGCATCGCCTCGATCAGCGCCACTGGCATGATCTCCAACATGTCCCGGGCTTGGATCAGCACGGCCACGCCCAGGGCCAGGAGCACCAGGCCCCCGAGCTGCCACAAACAGTTACTTGAAACTAGGATCAAAATGGAGTAAATTACACGCCACAACAGGGTTCGAAACAGAGCAGCACGGGCCACCGATCGTGGCGGACCCCTTAACCCCCATACAACAATCATGATTTTTTGCGTAATTCCAGAGTTGGGCCATAGTAAAATTTATTCATTATCATCATTATGGTATACACCGGTGGTGGAGCTCCAGTGACGGAGCTCGCGGGCGTAAGCACCAACGCATTAAATACTTGCCGCTAAATGGTAGTGTTCAGCACTAGGTATCGTGTTCCGGTCAGGTGGTTATGTACGGCCTTGTGATTTCCGGCACAGAGGCATAACACCTTAGGCCTCAGGAGTGGTAACGCATCTGCATTTTGACCTTGGTCTTTAGGCTGCAGTCTTCACTTAACATCAATGTGAACTGCATGCTTGTTTGCCACTTCCATGACTTAAAAAAATGTGATAAAACGACCCATTATTATTTTGTTAGTATTTGTGAGACATAACCTAGTATTAATATTATCGTATGAGACACAACGCAATATTTTACGAGTAAGCCTAAAACCCAAATCTTTTTAATGCCGCTCGTGTTCAGTAACGATTGGTTATCGACTTTAGATTATAATTTTATTTGATTACTTATGTAAAATCACCTGTTCTATCATTTGGCAATATCGATAATGAATTGGCAGTGAATTATGAGAATCTGACTGGTGATAGAGCCCCAGTGGCGCGCTCCAGATGAGATTTCGTGTCTGTACCTACCCCATACTGAATAGAAAGATTCATGGCAAGTTCCATATATTGATTAATACAAGAATGAAAAAAAAAACGGTCAAGTGCGTGTCGGGCCACGCGCAATGTAGGGTTGCGTAGTTTTTGGGTTTAGTTAATGTAACGAAAAAAATATATCAATATTTTCTATGGATTAGTTCAAAAATGTCGAGTTTTACATTTGGGCGACTATTACTCGCAAACTTGTAAAGCCAACTTAGGTGTGATAGTTTTCCTTTTAATTTCGGGGGGAGGAATTGACTTTAACGAAAAAACTGGAACTTTAAAGCATAATAAGTCACGAACAGTTAACTGAATCCAAAAATGATGTTAGCACACCCCTAACATTTTTGAAAGATCTATCTAACGATATCCCACACTGTATGGAAAATGAAAAATAAAAGAATATCCTTTCGGTACACGTAAGGGAGGTACCCTAGATATTTTTATTTTTCATGTTTTTCTTTTACCATTTTGTCGGCGTGATTAAGGTGTGTACTTGTGCCAAATTTCAAGTAGTTGTCTAGTACCAATAGTTTTTGCGCTAAACCGCGGACGGGCAGACAGACAGACAGACAGAGAGACGGACATGGCGAAACTATAAGGGTTCCTTGTTTACTACGGATCCCCAAAAAAGTACAGGGTAAAACAGATTTAAAATGTTTTCTATAAGAAACTAAAGAATACTCCCTGGCGGCCGACCGCCTAACTCTAATGCTTGCGTTAATGAGGTTATCTTGTCAGGTTCAGGTTCGTACCGCCTATGAAGCAGAAGATGGATCCTATAAGGTCCAAGAACAATAAGAAATCAATAATATTTGTCATATTTTTCGTGCTGCCTGAGGGATTAAAACATTTTTACTCATAAGTTCAACTGCGGACAAAAACAGTTCCAGGCAAAAGTTATGCGATACGAAACTGACAAGATGATGTTATAATCGAAACCTAAACGAAAACATTAGAGTTTGGCGGTCAGCCAATTGGTATTTTAAATATATTTAATTGTGCTTATACTGTCAGATTTCTTTACATTTAGTATGCCTCTCTATGGCCTCTCTCCATTGTTGCCTGGGATGTTTTCAGTTTATTGTACTGCGATTTGGTGGTAGGTTTGGTGTTTGGCGGCAGATAGGTTAGGTAATGCGGTGGTGCCTACGTCCCTACACTGGATGATAAAGTCATCGCTTAGTATAAGTAGTAGTCATAAATTTGCCCAGAAATATTGTATCTTCAAGCCAAGTCCCTAACGGGGTAGAAAGAGAGTGTTGAGCGCCTGATATCCCGGTCCTGACACACCTTGTGTGCTTCTTCTTCAACATTCTACATTCATCATTCTCTTCTACATGCACGACGAAACCTAAGACTTTTGACTTCACTAGACAGTACTCGATCTATTTGGTCATGGTAGGTCAGTCTTATTGAAATAATTAAATAATGATAATAATTATAAGTAATACTAAGACGGTTGGATCAAGGACTTGGCGCAGATGACCGTACTTCTCGACACAACGCGCATTGTGAAGAAGTTCCTTCCACTAGGTCCCTAGCACATCCTAGTGGAATGGCCCCTGACCCCCAGCGGTCCACTATTTCTATTAAGTAATAAGTTTTTTTATGTAGTAGTAGTAGTAGTAGTATATTGTTTAAATAGGTATAACTTAAAAAAATATCAAATATATTAAGAATAATAAATGGTGAAATTAATACTCACACTGAAAACCACATTCGATGCAAACAACACATATTTCACAGTAGATGCCACACACTGCATCTTAGATCACAAACTGCGAGGACACTCGACCACACACAGCGGAAGTATGAAAAATGTTTGTAAGTTTGTATCGTACAATTCGTGAACTGAGATATCGGCATTAAAAAGATAACGACAGCAGTATCGTATCGTAATTGGTGATACAATTTTAATTCATGGTATGGGCGAGTTGAGTTATTCTATTGGGCCGTCTTGACTTGCTTGATCATCAATACGTAATTATATAATAATAACATTAATAAGACAGTAAAAATCGAGTGCCTGTACTTACATTAAATATTTTTCCAAAAAACTGATACGGGACGACTAAAAAAGAGTAACTTGTAAATGAGATAATAAAAAATAATAGTCTTTAAATACTGTGTGTTGTACCGTGGTTGTACCTATGTTTATAAAACTGTAAAATGGTAGGGTAAAACAGGGTAATGGGAGTCACCTAAGCGCGACATGAAATAAAAGCTTAATTTGAAAGAAAATATTTATTGCAACCGGCTACACGTCAGCTTTACATAAGTATTATCAATTGAGAAGAAAAGAAAGAAAGAAAGAGAATGAGAGTCAAAAAATAGTTTTGACTCCCATTGCACTGACATGCGGGTAATGATGATCACCTTGTGGGCAAAGAAAATTTAGCACATATGGCAATTATAATCTTCCGGCAAGCTCCAACTAGAGTAGTCCATGTGAGAAGGTAGCCCACATGAAGTACATCTGTGGTCAAAGGCGTCGCCAGGGGATGACAACGGGATCAGCTGGATAGATAGAGCCTATATTTAATAAAAACGACTCAATTTTTCAGCATATTAGACTGATAACTGTCATAAATATTCCGAACTTTCCCTGCCTTAGTGCCAAGCCGCCTTCTCCTGGAATATAGACGATCTAGGGTCTAGTTCAGCTGTCAACACTATGGTCTGTACCATGTGGTCTCATCGTATGTTACCTGGTTTTTGCGTTTCCAGGTTCTTCAGCCCCATAATTCTGCCATTTTTTTTTACGAAATTTGCTAGATTCTGGACTGCCAGAAGACTGAGGACAGTGTCGTCCTAGACGTGGTCCTGTATTTTTTTATTGTTTTCTTACTGAATAGCCTTGTGAAATAAGCTAGAGATATATTTTTCGGTTACCAGAAAGCCAGAGAGCTTTTGAAATTGTCCTGACACCTGATACTCATTATGGCATCTATAAAGAAGGAAAAATAAAGCAGGTGATGCCTTACACTTGCTGGGAATGGCAATCATCTGACACTCATTACCCACAAATATGATATCTAATGAAAAAAAATCCTAGATATATCCTCTCTCAATAATTATTGAGAGAGTCTAAAACTGCACATCAATACTCGGAAAGTCCGCATAGGTGTAAAATTATTGATTGTTTTTGGAAGATTTCGACTTTTGCCGTTTGTTTCACTGACGAAAAATAACATCGGCGGGGCGTAAAAACAAAATACTACCATAACTCAAATGTGCGTGCGCCTACAAACTTGAGCCATCTAACGCAATGGCGGGGACACGGAGCAGGGATGGAGAGGTAGTTTATGCGTATACGAAACTGTGCAAGCAGCATAGTTTCGTGGATATGGTTATGGTTGGTGACTCTTATTACCCTCTGACTCCCATTACCCAATCTTCCCCTACCTAGTTGAAGAACAATACACAGATTTACAGACCTACTTAATTGTATTTATTTAAAGATACAATGGGAGCGGTAGTGACTGCCCAAAAACCAACATTGTTATCTTATCGAGTTTTAGTCTAACAAAATGGGTGGATCACAATTATTACAATCTTATCACTAGGGGATTCCCTCGCTAGGCAAAACATGATAAAACGGACTTTAAAAAATAACGTATAAATAGGTACGTAGTATATCAATAAATCCATGGACTTAAGTCGGACATACTTCTGTCCGGATAAGTTCTCTTCCCTTCCCCTCTTAAATTACTTCATCGATCACTGTCTGTCTACAAATATGTTGCAAGTGGAAAGTGGAGCCGCCACCGGGAACTACGCCAATAAGTCGGATAACTGCGTCGACTAAAGATGGCGTAGACTTGACTGAGATAGTAGTGACCATGGTAGAGAGGCTGGCGCTGGATATGCCACGACATACTCGCCATGGACGTCACCAAGTTACTAAGGACGGCGCCGTGCCGTTGCAGAAGTAAAGGCGCGAAGTTCATCGGGTTGGAGTCTTCGTTGTACCACGTGCACACCAGGAACTGTACTGAGACCCGTCTACAAAGCCGCCCTGGGTGTTACCAGGGGGTCGACCGTCTAACTCCAATGATTTCGTTTATGGCGTTATTTTGTCAGTTTCGTACAGCCTATTAAAACATTTTGCCTTGAAGTATGTAAGTACCTGAGGACGAATACAGTTCCAGGGAAAAATGAACGCGGTACGAAACTGACAAGATGATGTCATAAACGAAAGCATTTTAGCGCCCTTACGTATTAGCGGTTGGCCGCGAAAGCGGATAGCCGCGTAGCTTACCGATTTTACAATTTACTGTTTTAACATTTTGCCTTGAAGTATGTAAGTACCTACCTGCGGCCGAATACTGGTGGTAGAGCTCCAGTGACGGAGCTCGTGGGCGTAGGCACCACGGCACTACCTAATATATATATGTGTATCTCGCCAGGTCCCTAACGGGGTACGCAGAGAGTGCAGAGCGCCAGATAATACACCTCATATACCTAATATACTTGCCGCTAAATGGTAGTATTCAGCACTATCGTGTTTCGGTCAGGTGGCAATGTATGGCCTTGTAATTTCCGGCACAGAGGCATTAACACCTTAGGCCTCAGAAGTGGTAACGCATCGGCATTTTGACCTCGGTTTTTGTGTGGGTGTCCATAGGCTGCAGTCATCACTTTACATCAATGTGAACTACATGCTTGTTTGCCACTTCCATTACATAAAAAAACACTTCTAGGCAAAAGTTAGGCGGTATGAAACGAACATGATGGCGTCATAATCGAAAGCATCACGAAAGTATACGAGTTAGGCGGTCGCCCCCCTGAGCGGAGTTTGCGGTGTCTCCCTGCGCTAACTTTATTAAGGCTGCGTCCTCTGCTCTCGCCGATTGCCCGGCGAAGTAGACTAGTGCCGTCTCGAGACGCGCCTACATGAGTCCATTAAAAAGTATTGGTACCATTAGTTTTCTCATTATGCTTAAGCCTTTTCCTTATATTTTTCGACGAAGGTATCAGAGAACCAGTCGAACCAGAATTCAGTACGAATTGAAATGAACACGCTCAGGCGCATGCGGCCGATATGCTGAGTAGTGAGTAGGTAATTTTTATTTTTATTAATACTGAAAATAAACGTGTTGACAACATTTTTGCTCTAATTATTTTTCAAAAAAATTGACTTTAAGCTTCGTGATAATGCATTATCATTATCATTATCTATTACAATACAATTTTCTAACAGCAGGGGCACAGTGTGCTGCAAAACACGACTAAGAGGTTGAGGGCAGCCAACGCAAACTGCAACAAACAAAATTAAGAAGAATTTAGTACGGAAGATGGCGTATGACAGCGGTGAATCGCACATATGTAGTTTTCAGGCGAGTTGCCCTATACATATATAAAACTACCCAACGTTAATCATTGAACGCCAGGTGCTATCACCTCACCTGATCGGAGGATCTTCCCTTTTCGTCATAGGAATAACCAGTTCTTCTACAAATCTACATATCTGCCAAAAATTACGATTTCACAATATTCTTCCACAGACGAGAGACCGCCTGTCCGAGAGTGGACAACTACTAACTGGTGGTAGAGCTCCAGTGACGGAGCTCTTGGGGGTAGGCACCAACGCATTACCTAATATACTTCCGATCTCGTATCTACCGCTTTTAGTCTTCCAGATTTCATTTTAATTCGTAATGATCGTATGGGTAAACGAGCCGGGGGTGTCGCTATCTACTTACACTGCAGCATCCCTTATAAAATAATCCTGTCTTCTCCGTCCCTTTACAACGGGAACCCTGAATTCCTCTTCATCGAAACAACGGTCAATGGGGCCAGTGTTGTTCTTGGAGTAGTCTACTGTCCGCCCACTATCGATTACTTTTGTACTCTTGAACCTCTTTTAGAATCACTATCCTCTGAATACAAACATCTGATAATCATGGGTGACTTCAACACGGATATGCTTAGGGACAATTCGAGATCACGTAACTTGAGGTCAATTCTGGAGTCGTCCAATCTCTCATTTCTCTCACTCAATGCTACGCATCATAATATCGACTGTGACGACTCTTGGCTTGACCTTATCTTAACATCTAGTGAAAGCTTATGTCTACACCACGGTCAATTTCCTGTGCCGGGATTATCAAGACACGATTTGATATTTACTTCTTATAATATCAAACCGCCTAAAGCACGTCCTGCCACTATTTACATGCGAAATTTTGCAAAGTTGGATGCTATCAAATTTAAATCTGATGCTAACTCGATTGACTGGTCAGTTGTTGAATCAGCGCCAACTATCGACGATAAAGTGTTCTACTTTAATAAACTTATTTTATCTTTATTTGATATGCACGCGCCATTGAAAGCTTGTCGTCTGAAGCGTCCTCCAGCTCCCTGGATCACCAGGGGTGTACGCATGGCTATGCGTCGTCGTAATAGGGCTTTCAGTATCTTCAGAAGGGACCGATGTGAAGCAAATTGGAATCGTTATAAGCTATTTAGAAATCGCTGTAATCAGATGGTAAGAGCTGCTAAACGCCGATATATTCATGAAAACGTGCTGAATTCTTCCTCAGCTCATATATGGAAATTCCTCAAATCCCTTGGCTTTTCTAAGCCTCGTTTCAATGTTAAATCTTTAAATTGTACTTTAAACAACCTAAATGATCATTTCTCTTCTACTCCCTCGCTTGATATTATTACAAAGTCTGCTACTATCGATAATCTGATTTCCATGCCAATCTTGTCCCACAATATATTTACTTTTTCGCCTGTCACCAGTGATATAGTCCATAAAATACTCACCTCCATTAAGTCTAATGCCATTGGTGTGGATGGTGTGAGTAGGAAAATGATTTTTTTGCTGCTGGATTCTGCTCTGCCCATCTTAACTCAGGTTATAAACTTTTCGCTGCTGACTGGAACTTATCCGTCTGCTTGGCGTAAAGCTTATATTTTACCTTGTCCAAAAATAGCCAGTCCAAGTCTTCCTTCTCATTTCAGGCCCATTTCCATACTCCCATTCCTCTCTAAGGTTATAGAAGTTGCTGTTCACTCTCAATTTTCTAAATTTATCTCTGATAATAATTTACTCTCCCAATATCAATCTGGATTCCGACCTGGGCACAGCACATCTACAGCCCTGCTTAAAGTTCTGGAGGATGTCAGGTTAAATATGGAGCGCTCTCAAGTAACAGTTTTGGTCTTAATAGATTTTTCTAACGCGTTCAACACTGTTGACCATGACATTCTTCTTAGCTTACTTAAATACATCGGAGTCTCATCACTGGTTCAGGACTGGTTCTCTTCATATCTTCGCGGTCGCCAGCAGGCTGTTCGCGCTGGCCAGGAGCTATCTGACTGGTGCGATCTAGTTGCTGGTGTACCGCAAGGCGGAATTCTCTCTCCACTTTTATTTTCTTTGTTTATAGATCTTATAACCTCCTGCCTCCAATGCTCTTACCATCTGTACGCTGACGACTTACAGATATATACCCAGTCTGATGTCTCCAATATAGATCTTGCCATTGCTAAAATCAATAGGGACCTACAATCTGTATATGAGTGGTCACTAAGGTTTGGAATTTCTGTAAACCCTGCTAAGTGCCAAGCTATTATAATTGGAAGTACTTATTTTACTAACATTCTCGACACTGGTCATTTGCCTCCAATTTTATTTGACAATTCAGTTATTCCATTTGTCGACCATGTTAAGGATTTAGGGCTCTACATCGATTCCAACTTAAAATGGAAAAAACAAGTTAGTAAAATCAGTCAGAATGCTATTGCCTCATTGCGGTCCCTTTATAGATTTAAGAACTTCTTACCATCCTGCACGAAAATTCTCCTTGTACAATCTCTTGTCATACCCATTATTGATTATGCAGATGTTTGTTTCTCAGATATTACCCAGGAAAATCTCAATAAATTGGATCGTCTACTTAACAACTGTATACGGGTCAAATTCAAAATAAATGTATTTTTTAATGTCCCAACACGTTTTCTGTTTAATACGTAAAAATAACTGAGGTTTTTTTCCCGTATTAATCTTATCTTATAAGGTACTCAAACAAGAAAGAATAAAATTTCATAGTTACTAACGCTAAAATGATTATAAAAAATATATATTTGCCATCATGCAAGTTTTGTTCACAAAACTTAAATGTCCCATCTATGAAGCGAGAAGCTAAAAAATATTCTATAATTAACTGATACGCTCAATTGATGTTATATTATTAATCCGTAATTAAATAAGACTGTGTTTACAATATTGTGTAGAAATAACAAGAAATAGGGAAGCAATTTCTTTATTATTAATTATTTATTAAGTGTCCCGAATTTCAGTCATGTCAGTTATTCTTCTCTGTTTATTACTTTAAAATTGTTAAAATAGTACAAAATAGAATTTATAATTTGGCAACACTAAAAAAAAACTGTGTCGTCAAGTAGCACCCCTGCAATGATTCGGCCATTTTGTTTACCAGATTTGTGTGACAAGTTACGTGGTCGTGAGTAAATTAGATTTTTCTGAGGTTAGTTTCTTGTGGATCGTTTTGGCATAATAGTAAGTATCTATTGTATTATATCTATCATAAAAATGCTTAGTTGTTATAGAACTCACTAAACAATCTTATTTTTTTTAAAAACCTCGTTACAATGAGGTTTGAAGAAGATTTTATAGGTTAGACATATGTCATTTCTTCATATACGTTATTAATCTGTTACGTTTTTCTGTTGCGGTAACAGATATGAACGATTAAGCGTCGCTCATATTGTTATAATGTGATCCTATTAAGTAACGTGATAATTTGTGATGCTGTAGGTATACATGCATGTATGTTATTAAAATATTATTAATACAGAAATACTACGATTTCATGGCAGTTTTGACCGATTGCGACCAAACTTAATTTGATGTATAGATAGTTGCAACCCTGAAATAATAATGTGCGCTTTCAAAATGTTGTTTTCTTTCTGAAATTGAATTATACTATAATTATCCCCCATTTTTTTCCAGCCACATTCGAGTAAGCCTCGACTAAGTTTCTCCATTATGATAGATGGAATTGGATCGGATTTTCGTGATTTTTTAAATATTTGTATTATTGAAATTCCGAAATGACATTTTACTGGGGTGACGCATACACAATATTCGAGCTATATTTTCTGAAGTTCGTACGCGATTTGGATTTATGCGAAAGAAAACTGTTGCAGTTGTTGTTCTTGAATTTTTGCTAAGAGAGTAGATTCTACTGGTGGTAGAGCTCCAATGACGGAGCTCGCGGGCGTAGGCACCACCGCATTACCTAATATACTTGCCGCTAAATGGTAGTGTTCAGCGCTACCGTGTTCCGGTCAGGTGGTAATGTACGGCCCTGTAATTTCCGGCACAGAGGCATAAGACCTTAGGCCTCAGGAATGGTAACGCATCTGCATTTTGACCTTGGTCTTTGTGTGGGTGTCTATAGGCTGCAGTCATCACTTAACATCAATGTGAACTGCACGCTTGTTTACCACTTCCATTACATAAAAAAAAAAAAAAAAAGATTCGATCGTTTAAGACTTTAACTACCTAATATAACCGATACATTATAGTAGAAGATTCATGCATTGGTTTTCTTGTAGGTGAGATGCCTTTAACACCTGCTGAGCGACAGCGTAACTATCGAGAACGGCTTAAAACAAACAATCCTGAAAAATGGATCGTAAGAAAAAAGAAAGAGGCTGATGAAAAAAGAAAAAAATACATCAAGATTTCACAATTATCTGATTCTGAAAAAGCAAAAATACGAAAAAAATGGAGAGAATTAAAACATAAAGATAAAAAGCAAAGTGAAAAGAAAAATAAGAAGGAAACACGTCGAGAATATAAACAAAAATATTATAAACTAAACAAACAAAATAAAATCCAAACAAAAAAAATAGATTATTTAAGAAAACGTATTAATACTTTGAGAAAAAGAGCTTATAGATACAAATTATTATTGAAATGTCAACAGATTGATGATGTAGCTGATAAAGAACCAATACCGCAGAATTTTCCAGAAATTAAAACTGAGTCGTTTCTTCAAACTTTAAGTAATATATCTACATCTGATAAAAGTAGAGTAAGAAGAGAGCTATTGGCAAAAAACATTTTAGTCCATTCATTGGGTGAAGTATACAGAAATGCAAAAAACAATTCTGAAAGGAATATATTGAAGAAAATAATTAGTCACGCTGTCATTCAGAAGCATAAAATGCTAACTCAGCTGACTACATGTATTGGATTAAAAGGCGCATTGCGAAGGCGTGGGAGGAAAACAATGAAGAAAAATAAGTTACAGACAATGATTGAAAACTTTTTTCTACAAGACGATGTATCAAGAGCATCTTCTGGAAAAAAAGAAACAAAAACAATTAAAAAAGTTAAAGTCCAAAAAAGATACCTACTTGATAACTTAACTAATTTGTTTAAAAAGTTTCAGCAAGAAACTGATATACAATTATCAAAAACAACATTTGTAAGATATAAGCCTTTTTATGTTGTGCAACCAAATATTTCAGACCGTGATACTTGCGTCTGTAAGAAACATTCCAATATAGAATTTAAATTTTTAACACTGAAAAAACAACATGTTTTAATTGAATTTAATAACCTAAACGATTTAATTGAGACTATAGTATGTGATACTAAATCTGTGCAGTGTATGTATTCACATTGTGTAAAATGCGAAAAACATTGTAATAATTACAATTTTTCCACAACAAAGTCAGAAGAAAATGTGTCATGGTTAGAGTGGTCTGCTGTAGAAGTAGAATACAAAAAGAACCATATTACAAAAAAATGTAAAAGAATGAAAAAACTTATAAAAACAGAAAATTTGCAAAGCCTTATACTAAAATTTGAACAAGAATTACAAGAGTTTAAAATACATTTATATAATATCAGACATCAGTATAATATGTATAAATATATAAAAGAAAATATTCAGGATAACGAAATAATTTTACACTGCGACTTCTCGGAAAATTATACATGCAAGATGCATCAAGAAATACAAGCAGTCCATTTCGGGGCCTCACAATATCAAATCTCTCTACACACTGGCGTTATTTACCAAAAAAATAAAAAACCGCAATGCTTTTGTACTTTATCGGATTCAACTGATCATTCACCTGAAAGTATATGGGCTCACTTGAAGCCCGTTATAACTAGAGAAATAACAGACAACAAGGAAATTGACACAATACACGTATTTTCAGATGGTCCTGTAACACAATATAAGCAAAAAAAGAACTTTTTTTTATTTAATATTATGTTGAAAGAGTTCGGATTGACAGGAACGTGGAACTTTTTTGAGGCTTCCCACGGCAAAGGGGCAGCAGATGGTGTGGGTGGAAATATCAAAAGACTTTTAGACAGAAAAGTTTCATACGGAGCTGATATTCTTGATGCTAAATCGGCATACATCCTCTTAAAGGAAGAGACAAGTGTGAAGCTATATCTAGTATCAGATGAAGATATACGAAGAATTGCTGACCAATATAACCATTATTTGCTGCATCTCAAACCTGTGCCTAGTACAATGAAAATACACCAGATTCAAAGTACGGACGACGATGCACACAATATTTGTTCACGGATTCTAAGTTGTTTCTGTTCTGCTAACAAAAAAGGGTTTTGCTCTTGTTATTCCCCTAAAAAACATAATTTAATCGATCTTAGGACTCAGAAACGCTCAAGAAGAATTTTGTCATATTCTTCATCGGAAGAACAATTAACACCATCAAAGTGTACTCCAGTAAAACCAATAATAACCGTTTTATCAGATGTTCGCGTTAATTACAATGAAAAACAATTAAAAGATTTTCTAGGCGGTAGTAAGTGTTATAACATATCGTCAAGTGATTTAAAAAGAGATTTTAAAGAATTTACTAATGTACAGTACAGTCCATCTTCTTTAAAACATGATACAATCAATAAGATATCTAAAAAAACGACCATAAAAAAGTTTTTCGATAGCAGTGACGATGAAAATATATTTTGATCACTTTTTTTCTGTAAGTTGACAATGAAAGCAAAGCTTCAAGTAATTCTTATTTTTTCTTGTATTGATTGACAGATAACGAATTAATGAAAAAAAGTATGACTTAATAAATAATGTCATACTTTTTTAATATTCTGCTGGTTTACCTTTTATGTAAAGATTTAGTATCTGATAAAAGATAATTCTTACATCTTAAGCCTTTGTTGCACCGTGTACCTAAGCATTAAAAATATCTCATTTTGATGTTACTTTTATACATTATACGTTCGTTAATTTGACAAAATAAATTATCGGTAACAGCTTTCTCCTGCAACTAAGGCTAAGAGTTTTTATAAAAGTGATGACGATACTGATGCCACGAAATTCATTTTTTTATGGATTTTTGCAAAAATAACCAACTTAGAAATATATACATTTTTTTATCCGGCGAGAATAGAACGTTGTTTCGTAGATTCTAAATAGCCTTCTGGTGGCTAACATTACCCATTAAAAATCTAGTCTATCTTGTTAATAAAGCGGTTAATTGATAAGTGTTAACGAAAAATTAAATTTGTAATGGTTTTAATCGCTAAATAATGTCTTAATATCTAAAAAATTGTGTTTTATTCTCGCAGGGTAAAAACTATCTTGCATTTCAATTTCTAAGTAGGTTATATTGCGAAAATCCTAAAAAAAAAAAATCTTCAGTTGACTGTATCAAGTGCCATTACATTGTGAGTATTAGAATTATGCAACTATTAAAGACTGATTTATGCCAAATATAATTAATGTTATACAAATGTTGTTTAATTTGAATATCTACTTATTTAACAAAATATGAAATTTATTGTATTGTCTAAACTTGCCTTTATAGTTCCTCTCTGTTATGTTTTCTGTTACGATTATGTGACATTCCTATCAGTTTCCTATCTGTTATCTACATTTATTTTGAATTACACCCATACGTTTCATATTTGGCCTACGTAAATTCGACCACATCTCCCTTTACCGTTCCAAGCTCAAATGGCTTCCAATCCGCCAGAGAAGGTCCTTACGGACGCTCTGTGTACTATTCTCTGTTATTAACGACCCTTGTTCCCCTAATTATCTCAAATCTAAATTTAATTTCCTGGGCGCCTCTCATAACCTTTCCCTCCGTTCATCGGAAAATCTTATGCTTCAAATACCGTCTCACCGCTCTGGTTTTATTTCAAATTCTTTTGCTTTGAATGCAATTAAACTCTGGAACACGCTGCCCCTTGACATTCGTAGATCTCCCTCCAAATTATCATTTAAGCGGAAAGTATGTCGTTACTTTCTGCAATCATTTTCTTAATGTTGGCTCTTCATCGTCTCATACTTATTTGCGTTTTGTTTTAATTTTATTGTTAGTTATGGTATTATATATTTATATTTATTTATTATATATATATTTATATATGCACAGACTTATTAAAATTTATTATACATTATTTATTATTATTGTTACATGATAATATAGTATTTTATTTATATTATATAAATATAATTATTACATCTAATTTAAGGTAGTTATCTTTCTATTTTAAATACTTTCTCTCCAAGGTTTTTTTATTTGCACTCTCATCATCTTGTCTCACTACCCTAAGGTCGACTGGTAGAGAATGCCTTACGGCATTAAGTCCGCCTTATGTGCTTACATTGTGCATTAAAGCTTAAATAAATAAATAAATAAATAAATACTTGCCGCTAAATGGTAGTGTTCAGCACTATTGTGTGCCGGTCAGTGTAATGTACGAACCTGTAATTTCCGGCACAGAGGCATAACACCTTAGGCCTCAGGAGTGGTAACGCATTCTGCACCCACCCCTAATCGCATATCAATACATATATGTTCCCCACAAGTCTCTAAGCCGAGGTTCGGACCCGCAGGCCTTTCCTGAGGCTGAGTTGTGTAAATTTATTTAGGCTGAGAGCTTTTTGCGCTATTCAATATCCCGGTGAAGTAGACTAGTGCTGCTCGTGACCAGCCGCCTACATAATTTCCTTTAACGTAACTTATAACTGACTTCGCTAACGCATTTCAGTTTTGCGAGTACTGTAAAAAAAAAAACAAATAACCTTACCTCGCCAATGATCAGGGCTATAAGTATAATGTTCAAATAGCTAAGGACTTCTTTCAAAAACTCTGTCAGACGGACATTGCATCCATCTTGGAACGCATTTTCTAATGTACACGATGCTACATCTGAGAGATCTGGCATTGGGTTATTTCCACTGATGATGTCATTGTGGATGCTACCACCGGTTATACCATTAGTAATTTGGTTCAGGTCCGATAATGACTCGATGCAGCAAGAGATGGGTATAGTTGTGTAACTTTCTGGACCGGTAGTTCCGCAGCAGTGTAACTGCAAATATAATATAGCCACATAATAATTCCTTTAGATTGGTCACAACTTACTCAACAACGAAACATCACACCTGTATTCCCCGAAGGGGTAGGTAGATAATATGGAAAAATATCTTACGAAGGCTTCGACTGCTTGTAATTGAGTCTGCAGGTCCGGATTGTTGAATGCGTCATCCACAATTTTTTCGGCATAATCATTTACAGTATCTTGAACGTGTGTGACCTGCGTCGCCAGGTAGATTTTGAAACAAGCCAGTATTGCCAGGAGAACGGCAGACTAAAATAATAAAACAAAAGTTTTAAAATTATAATAGGCAGGCACAGACCAATCAGCAGCAAGCAGGCAGTTTTTCACATTGTAACTTCTACAGCTCTATAAAGCTCATCATCGAATCGTTAACTACCCAGGAATCACAAACAGACGCGAATATCTGAATCTGCGTGGCAGAGACATTGGATGTCTATGCATTTGCTACCGCCTCAAGGCACATCTATCTGAGCGCAGCAGTAGCCACCTGGAAGGTGATGTGAACCATAAAAAAAATTAAACGAATGTTTTTTAACTTACTATAATTAGGTACAGTCTATTGTTGGTGATGGCGCCACAACAGCCGAAGATCGCGATCACTAGTACGATGATGCCGACCACAATGAAGCCCATAGCGACATATTGAATGTCAATTTCAGTCTCCGGGACATCCTTCAGAAGAAAATGGATCCCAACCCCTGACCCCAATATCGCCAAGCCAATGAGCTGGAGAAAAAATTATAAATTAGTTGGTAATGTTTCCGGGTTTTCATGAGCTTCATCACTCCAGACCAGAAAGACGTTAACTGCTAAAAAAAGCCTTTCCGAAAGATGGGTCATTAAGGAAGAATATACCATAATCGAGCGATTGAGAGAGAGAGATCGGCCAATGAGATGCGTCTGATGCGCCGGCAACCATCCCGTGGCGCAGTGCGTGGTCCCGCGGGATCAACCACATTGCGCAAATTGTGAAGGACCACACGCAGCAAGTGACCGGAGATGCCCAGTATTTGTGAAGGAGGCGAGGAGGCGTGGCGATCGCGTCCCCCGTCCCGGCGCCCATCCCACCCCAGGCTCAAGTCGTGCCGGGGAGAATCCTGGCCCAGGCCCAGCTAGAGCCGTGGTCCATCTTACCCCAGGCGCAACGAGTGCCGGGACCCATCTTGCCCCCGGCTCAACAAGTGCCGGAGCCCAGTTTGTCCCCGGCGCAACGAGAACCGCAACCCATTTTGCCCCAGGCGCAAGCCGTGCCAGGGCCCAGCCAGCTTCAGGCGCAAGCCGTGCCGGGGCTAACATACCAGCAGCACCAACAACCAATCCGGCCTCCAACAACGCCGGCATACAATGCACCGAAGAGGAAGAAGAGGAAGACACGAGCCGCCCGTCGCCGACAACAGCGCGCGGCAACTGAAGTTCCTCCCACCGGGACGGCCGAGTTTATCTTTTTTTTTTTTTTAATGTAATTGAAGTGGCAAACAAGCATGCAGTTCACATTGATGTTAAGTGATGACTGCAGCCTATAGACACCCACACAAAGACCAAGGTCAAAATGCAAATGCGTTACCACTCCTGAGGCCTAAGGTGTTATGCCTCTGTGCCGGAAATTACAGAGCCGTACATTACCACCTGACCGGAACACGATAGTGCTGAACACTACCATTTAGCGGCAAGTAAATCAGGTAATGCGGTGGTGCCTACGCCCGCGAGCTCCGTCACTGGAATATCGAAGCCCCCGCGCCTACTCCCTTAGAGGCGACTGCCGCGCCATACGACCTTACGCACACACAACAGCCTCTCATGCCCGCCTCGGGGCCACATGCGCCGCCGCCTAAGCCGCGGCCCGACCGACGATCTCTGGTCCTGCTTTTCAATGGAAGCCGTCAGTATCCCAACTATTAGGGATATTCATCAGTACTCTAACCGGGATACTGACGGCCTACAATGCGGGCCAGGACATAGCTCCTGCCCTACTGAGGGGCCTGTCAGACCTCAGTCAACTACAAACACCTTAATGGATAAGAACACACCAAACATAAACAATACAAACATCTCCACAACTCAACAACACATACCTGCACAGCTCATACCTACACAACCACATTCACACTTTCTGCGGTTACTTTACTGGAATCCGGGAGGTATAAAGGGTCATATCCGGGAACTGAGGGATCTCGCCCAGTCGCAGGACATCCATGTAGTTCTCCTGGGTGAGACCAAACTTCGAAGCGGCGATGAGCTCCGCATACCTAACTTCTTCGTGTACCGTCACGACGAGGTTTCGCCGCGGGGGTTGGCATACAGAGTAGCATACAGAGAGCAGTACTGCCGCCCTCGTGCGCCGTGACGTTGTGCACGACGAGTTGGGTGACTTGCCGTTCATGTCGGTGCGCTCTAAGGGAGTATGCGTGAACGCGGACGGCACGGAGCTCAATATCTTCGCCGCGTATCGACCTCCAGGTGGGAATGTCTATGTCCGGGACATCCATGCTCTCCTCGGGGATAAACCGACCATAGTGGCGGGAGATTTGAACGCCAAGCACCCCTCTTGGGTGTCAAGGGTGATTTCCCCGCCGGAGCGTCGCATCTTAGAGGACAGCCAGGTGGATGTGCCCTCACACGTATCGACCAACCCTAACCATCAACCAAACGTGTTGGACATCGTCATGCATAAACATCTGCCATGGCCGGTCCAGGTGGAGGTACTGTACGACCTCGACGCACAGCACCTCCCTCTTTTGGTAACTCTATCGCTGACGAGCAACTTCACCATTCCGCGCCCGCCACGTCGGCGCACTGACTGGCACGCTTTCGCGCGCACTATGAGTGAGGCTGAACCGCTGGGCGCCCTGCAATCTCCAGAGGAGGTGGAGGCGGGCACCAGTCGCCTCGCCTCAGTCATCAAGGCCGCTAAGGATGCGGCCACCACGACCCTACCGCCGAGAACATACCGCAGGGGCGCCCTGCCCGCCTCACTCGAATCCATGCGCCAGCGGAAGCGTGCGCTGCGCCAGCTGTGGGCGCGCACCCGCTGCCCGTCGGTGAAGAGTGACCTCAACCGCCTGACAGAGCGCCTGAGCGCTGCCGTGAGCGTGTACCGCGGATCGACATGGGAAGCCACAATCGACCGAGCGGGAGAGAAAGACACGAATCTCCACGCGCTCACGAGAGCGCTCACGCGTGAAGTCACACCTATCTATCCGCTGCTGGACAGCAGCGGTAGAAGGTGCTACATGCCCCTGGACCGCGCCGAAATCTTGGCCAACCACCTGGAGGGGGTATTCACCCCCAACCCCGCCACTAGCGCTGTCGTCGAGCATCATGATGACTGCGAGCGCCGAGTGAAGGAATTCCTGTCGGCCCCCTCCACGCCGCTCCGGGGAGAAGATTTTATTTTCCCGTCCGAGCTGCGCAAAGCCGTTCTCCAACTACCAAGCCGGAAAGCTGCCGGGCCTGACGGAATCCCCATTAAGGCGCTCCGGCATCTACCGTGGAGGAGTTTGGTGTCATTAACCAAACTCTTCAACGGGGTACTCCGGACTGGCCACTTTCCCACTCATTGGAAGCTGGGAAAAGTCATTGTCCTTCCGAAACCGGGCAAGGACCGCCGACTCCCGTCCAGCTATCGCCCTATTACGCTATTGTCGCACTTGGGTAAGTTGTTTGAGCGTCTCCTGCTGCGGAGGCTGAGACCGCTCCTCCCAAGTAGAGAGAAGCAATTCAGCTTCCGCGCGGGACATTCAACGACGCTCCAACTGACCCGGGTGCTACATCACCTTGCGTACCACTACGCGAGTTTTTCTAGACATAGAAAAAGCTTTTGACCGCGTGTGGCATGTTGGCCTCCTCGACAAAATAGCCACCAAATTACCAGCTGGCATCTATAGGGTGGTAGCTGACTTTCTCCAAGATCGGCGATTCTACGTCACGGTGGAGGGCTGTGATTCTGCCCAGCATCCAATCCGTGCCGGAGTACCACAAGGCAGCTGTCTGTCGCCTTGGCTTTACGCGGCATACACAGACGACGTTCCCACCCTACGTGACCATCTGCGAGAGGGAGAGAGGGACGTCATGCTGTCCTTGTTTGCCGACGACAGCGCCTACATAGCGACATCTGCTCGGTTGCATATAGCAATCGCTACAATGCAACACCTGCTGGACCTACTGCCGGAGTAGCTGGACAAATGGCGGATGACCGTCAACGTAGACAAGACGGCCGCTATCGTAACACGAGTCCGCCAATACCCACTGCCGCTTCGACTGCGAGGCCAGGACTGGCAGTCTACAGTGAAATACGGTGCTAGGGTGTAGCAACGACCGCGCGCTCCGCATGGTGCCCACGGTGAATCACGTGGTGCAACAGGCGGCAACTGCGCGCTCGATGCTGCGTCCGGTGTTGCAATCGAGACTGCCACTCCGGACCAAAATCCGGTTATACAAGACCTATGTACGCTCGAGGCTGACATGGTATGCCTTATGCTCCGCGACGCAGCGACGTCGGCTTCAGGTGCAGCAGAACGTGTCTCTCCGGCTGATCACAGGCGCGGGTAGGTACGTGCGCAACAACGTCATCGCCCGGGACCTAGGGGTTGAGTCCGTGGAGGAGTTTGTGGTCCGTCTTGCGTGTCGAATGTTCGACCGCGCAGACAATGGACCCCACAAGCATCTCCGCGGATTCGCCCCTCTCCACAGTCGTCCGCCCAAGGGTCGTTCGTTGCCGCGCGAGATCCTCCCCCCTGCATCACCGGGGGCGCGTCGAGCCGATGTCGCCCACCCCATCCCCCCGGAGGCCCCGATCCCCCGGATCACGGTAAAGGCCGCCCATACAAACATTCACACAGACACACACAACACTGTTGACAGGTCCCACCCACCCGCATCGTACTGGGAGGGTTCGAGCCCCAACCATCAACTGGGTTCAACTCCCGGTCGTGGAACGGAATTGTCGTCCGGGTCCGCGGCTGCGCCGCCCGGCTTAGGCCAGAGTGATGGCGCGGACGTTCGGCCCCTCACAATAGGAACCTATTTTTATTTAATTTAGAACAGGACCAATTGTAAGCGGTACGCGGGGGAATAGCTGATGGAGTAAAAAAAACAAAAAAAACCCACAGCCAGTTTCCCGTGTACCAGCATCCCTATAATGATCACGCTCCCGACGTTTCGGGGACAGATAGGCCCGGGGAATGAGGAAGCCTCGATCCCCGAACCATCTCCCCCCTCTGTTGCGCATCACGCGCAGAGGGAGGGATGATGATTAGTCAGACACAGAGAGAGAAACGCGCATGGCTCCGCGGCTAGCGTAGATGGCTGGCGTAGATGGCTGGCGTAGATGGCAGGCGATCAACTCTCTAGTGCGATACGGGCGCGGTCGGGTGTGTGATAGGTGACCTCTACTGGTAAAATTAAAATGCGCGTTTGCATGCTTCGGAGCAGTTGCTATCTATATATAGCAGTCGTTAAACCTTGTCGGAGGCCGTATTTTGAAAACATCCGGCAACGGGTTGGCCACTAACCCGTATCTCCAGCAACCCGTATCTCCACCAACCCGCATTGGAGCAGCGTGGTGCAAATAGGGAAGAGACTCATGCCTTATTACATACCTACCATAATCGCCACGCATGGCAGACGGATTATATGGGCGATCAAAGTGGCGGTTTTATCGCGGAATTGGCAATCAATTAATCAATACTATACCTACTTACAATTAGAACGACATTCACGAAAATCACTATACACTTTAGTATTGAATTGACGCAGCAACACATGATTCACTAATTTATTTAACAAAAATATAAAGAAATACTCGACACGTGTTTGTAAAAAAAACTTTTTGAAATTCACATGTTATACATTTATAACCACTGCGGAAACTAATGCAATAATTTCCCTGATGACATTTATCAAGCCACATCTCAAGTACTGATAACAGGAACTAATAAATTAGTCATTTATTGAAGCACCCTTGTATCGTCATACTGTTAGATCTCAGTCAGAAAATATGTAAATACTTCTCAGTGACGGAACTCAGTGCTGTAGGCACCACCGTATTACCTTATTTACTTGCCGATAAATGGAAGTGTTAAGCGCCATTGTAGCCAGCTAAGGCCTTAGGCCTGGGAGCCGACCGCCTAACTCTAATGCTTTCGATTATGACATTCTGGAAGTGTTTTCCTTCTAATGTTTTCGCAGGTATACCTAAATACTATTCAGGTATACCTGCGAACAAAAACACTAAATACGATAGAGCAAAATGTTCTATTAGGCGGTGCGAGACTGACAAACTAACGTCATAAACGAAAGCATTAGAGTTAGGGGGTTGGCCCCCTGGATGTTAATATGCAGGCCGACGGCAATTGCTGGGCGGACCTTCGGTTCGGGTAATTCAGTTCGCTTCAATAAGAATGGTGAAAAAAAGGTGTAAAAAGGCTATTACACGACACGGTATTCAGGGTCCGACAGAACGGGTGGGCGTGGCCTCGCGCCGGGTTGCCGCTTATTACACTATCCGGTAGACAAGGCCCTACCCTATCTCAATCACAGTACAAATATGAACAGTATGGACACTACGTAAAAAACGTTGAAACGGCGCAATCACACAAACATGCCTATCGACAAGGCCCCTAAGCGGTTCTCGTGGTGCTGCAGCTCCGAGTCACTCGCTACTCGAGCGTCGTCGTCGCATTTTTGTGTGAGGTTGCCGTTTAACACCGTGCCGTGTAATAAGTTCATAAATATACTTTCCATAAAGTGTCCGCTGGAGGCAAAAGGCAGAGCATATGTAATAATACTACGTATAGAATGGACACTTCGACGTCCCGCCTGATTTCCTCTCTTGCAGCCCGCACCTCCCCTTGAGTACCATGCCGGCTGCCTCGTACACTGAGGTTGCGAGCGATCAGCTGTGTGTGTGCGCGTAAAACACATCCTGATTGATGTCTTTGTAGTAGGTAACCAGAATAAACGTTTGTTTGGAATTTTAGCCGAGTATTAGCGGTGTTCAATAGGTGGTAAGGCGAGGAATGTAGGTACCTATGGACGTAGAACAATGTCTTTTCAACTCATTTAGGTAGCTCAGTATTTTCAGAGGAAGTTGGCTGTGGTAGACGTATCTCAGACAGACTTATAAGTCTCTTAGATTTACCTAAGGGTTTCGTCAAAGATGTTAGACTAAAATCTTTGGGTTTCGTTATCCCTTTTCAGGTACAGAACCCTACAAAAGTATTATTTATTTATAGGTACCTAGTTTTGTAACTTCAGATATAGACCAACGTATGCAGACTATTGTATTATCTTATACGATTCATCGATTCTTACTCATTCCTCATTGAATGCCATCCTGATTCGTACGTAGGTACCTACTTACCCTGAATGTGATTTGTTTGCGGACGAATGGACGGATTTATTTTATTGTCTGTACCTATGTATAGAATAGGTACTGCGAGAGTATTGTATGATAGTGTGTCTTTGTTTACTGTAATTGGTATTACGTATCGTTGTAAAGTCATAAAAATAAAATAAAAAAAATGTCATTTGCTTTTCTAACATTCCTCGCTTCCTGGAACACAATATTACGACCATAGATTTATTATCTACTTCGTTATACATCTATGATTACGACATGTTTCACACAAAAAAATTAAGTGTTTTTTGTACCTATTCCTAATAATGTTCAAAGGTATTGTCTACTTATACTTTTGTACCTTCAGATGTTCAGATTTTAGTCATTGTAGAAAAGCTCTATTGCTAAAACATATCACAAAAACATGTACAAATATCAACCAGACCACAAAAGCACTGCAACTGATATCGAATACTTTACCTTATCTTGAGCATGGGAAACTAGGTACCTACCTATCTACTCCTATCTAACTTATGAATGTTGTTTATGTTGTTATCATTATTTATAAGTGGCAAAAAAGGCTATTACGCGACACGGTATTCAGGGTCCGGCAGAAAGAGTGGGCGTCGCCTCGCGCCGGGTTGCCGGTTATTACACTATCCGGTCGACAGCGCCCTAATTCAATCACAGTACAAATACACGGTCCGCTCCGGTCGCCTTAATTAGGGCCCTAACTCCCTAAATGTTATTACACTGATATTACGATATTCAGGGTACGATAGCAAGGGTCCTTTAGCAGACTGTGGCTGTGCTGTGGCTGACTCTGCTTGACCAAGCTGGTATTCAGAAAAACGTAACTTCAGGCCTGTAATTCCTGAAAGGGTAAAAAGATGTAAAAATGCATAAACCTAAGAACACATCAAATGCACGCATTTAAGTATACAGACTGACTGACCAGTCCACCCTATAGCAAATGATCACTGTCGCCTATGAACATTTGAATCTCCAGGGGCCAACGCGCTGTCAGCCCTAGAGGACTCTTCTTACTTCCATAATATAATGGCATATATACTTATGGCATCTTGCTATGGGAAAATGCCGCTGACTCTTCTCTCTTCTCAACACTATTTAAGTGCTACAATAGCGAGCCATACGTGCTATCTACGGGCTAAGTCCAACATATTAGGTATATCTCAATTGAACCGTTCTACAATTGCAAAATTAGAGACAAGCTTGGCAAAGTGGCCAATATCGAATAGGTCGAGGGCTTCTTCTTCTGATTCTGATTCTGATTCTAATGAAGGTGGCAAACAAGCTTTTTTTTTTTTTACATTTGTAGACAAGACGTTTGACAACCATCTCACCTGATGGAAAGTGAAGATGTGGCCGAGAATGAAGCACGCTTGTCTAGAAGGTACCTATTCACTCTAAGACTTGATAATTCCCAGATTATAATTTTTCGGAAACAAAGAAGCCGGCAGGGTGTTCCATTCCTTGGCTGTTCGCATTATAAACGTAGAGCCGAAACGTTTGGTTCGAATTTTAGGAACATCTACCGTGTACGGATGATATGCTGCCGTTCTTCTTGATGTCCTGTTGTAAAATGGTGAAGAGGGTATTAGGTTGTGTAGATCGATCGCACATTCTCCAAAATGGATCCTATAAAAGATAGATAGACACGCCACTTTACGCCGATGTTCGAGACTGAGCAGCTTGGTGCTGACTAGTTTTGAGTCACCAATTATTTTCAAAGCACGCCGATCAACCGACTCAAGAGCTTCGAGCTAATATTTGGCCGACCCGTCCACAAGGTGGCAACAATACTCCACACACGATCGAGCTTGTGCTTGATATAAATTTAGCAACTGACGTGATGTGAAGTATCTCCGCACCTTATTTAGGACTCCGACCTTCATACCAGCTACTTTAGCCTTGCTATCGAGGTAGGTGCCGAAATTCAGCGTGGGCGTTAGAGTTACACCTAAGATGTCTAAGTGGTCTGCCAGAGGTATAGGCTCATCATTTAGCGTAGGAGAGAAAGGAAATGGACTCTTTTTTGCGGAAAATAGACATGCCTGAGTTTTTTGGGTGTGTAAATTGGACCATATTGGTCTCACCCCATTTTGCAACAGTTGTTAGAGCTAAATTCATTCGCTCAAGCATGTCTCTCCGCAGTAACTGAATTTCCGCTGGGTTGGTTCGAGGACTAGATTCATACCCAACGATAACTGTGGTGTCGTCAGCGTATCCAAGAATGCCGGGTGTGAGCAAATCGTTTATGTGCAATAGAAATAGAGTTGCAGAGAGTACAGACCCTTGAGGTACACCAGCATTTATTGCCATTTGATCGGAGGAGCTGCCATTCAGAACCACTCTAAACGATCGTTCCCTCAAAAAGTCTGCTATCCACAAACAAAAATCAGCAAACAGTCCATAAAAAGGAAGCTTACCAACAAGCCCATCGTGCCATACTCTATCGAAAGCCTTCGAAATATCTAGTGAAACGGCCCATGCTTCACCGTGCCTCTCAATAGCTTCGCCCAAAATGTGAGTGGCATACACAAGAAGATACCCAGTTGACCCCCAGTTTGCATCAGCTTTCTCACCGAGGTAGTGGAACAACCTGGATGTCTCCTGATCCCCTGAGTGCGGTCGATAGACTCCTGCATAGATAATTTTATCTAAGCCAGTGTCAACTAATATCCACAAAACTGAGAGGCTGGGATCTTCAAGATCTTGAGAGACGACTTACTCAAATATCATCACGCGTAAAAACACAGACTCCAGCACGCGGCTTAAAGTTTTGCTCCAGGACATAGCCCGGGTAAGTGAGGTATGCTATATATATATGTATATGGTGGACTGGGTCGATGTTGGAGTGCAAGCCCCGGATGTTGCAGAAATGCACTTGAAATGAGAGGGCGGGCTTCCACTGTTTAACTACTTTACTGTTTCTCGTTCTGGTCATGGTTGTAGAGTGGGAAGAGGTTAGGAGAGAACGGCAGTTGTGCGAGGCACCAGCGAAAGTGTTCAGTGGTGCCAAAGAAGGACACCGCACTGATGGGAATACTGATCTGGAGACCGCGGGGACGCCCGTAAACCCCCCCCCCCCCCCCCCCCCCCCCGAAGATGTCCATGGGGCCCTCTCGTCCGGTCGCCAACCGGCACCATGGCGCATCCCGGGATTTTTCGCTAGATGGCGGGGCAGCCTTTCACAAGTGGCTAGCTCATTACTTGGGCCCCCTACTATCTGCGGTCGGCCAGTGGAGAACCGTGCTACGGATCCCGCTGCCCTCCAAGACCAGTATCCGAGCGCGATATCTATTCTCAGCGAGTCCGGGCGAACAAATATTCTAGTGCTACTGCACAGACCCGTTCTCCCATAGGTATGGCTTCACCAGCCATCATCCCGAAACACGACTGAGTCATTTCACGGCATGTCTTTGACTGGTGGGTGGTAACTAACCGTGGCTAAAGCCTACCACCAGAGTACGTTACCTGTTTGGCACCACCCAGAGGCTACGTGTAGGGTTTCAATAAGGGGTATTCACCTACGGACGAAGGTAACTCAGCCTCCAAACCTCAGCCTGCAGCCTCCAAACCTCAGCCTGCAGTTCACATTGATGTTAATTGATGACTGCAGCCTGTAGACACCCATACAAAGACCAGAGATCAAAGGGCAGATGCGTTGCCACCCCTGAGACCTTAGTTGTTATGTCTCTGTAATAGTTAAGTATATAGGTACGGAAATAGAAATAGAAAATATTTTTATTTCGAATAGTTCTTTACATATACTTTCAAAACATTAATAAATCATAAAATACCTAGAGTGAATAACCATTACATATAGTAAAAGCAAAATCATATATTAATAGTAAATATAAAATCAGAATTTAAACTACTTGGTTAAAACATAAATGAAGAAAAAGAAAAACTTATTCGTCAAGATCAAAGTTATTCACTTAGCAGAGTCCCAAGTGCAGTCACTACTGAGAAGAACTCCGCTACCCAACAAACTCACGGGAACGGGACTTCACAATACATTTACGAAAATGTGCTATGTGTATGTGTATACATATGTCTGTCTGCAAGAGGTCACGTCCGTGATATGACTACGAAGAATAAATACATGTAAGAAGTCAATACATACGACTTTTTGATCAATTTCAATAAAATATTGTTTCTATAAAAAAAATGAAAAAAGTGATAAAAGGATGTTTGTCTAAAATATGCAATAAAATAACTATTTACAATGTGGACTTAGCTCAGTTCGTCTCAGTTGGTTGGTGGAGAGCGGCTAGACTAGAGATCCCAGTGGTAACAGGTTCAAGTCCCGCCCTGAGTCAATTTTTTTGTTCCCTTTTTCTTTAAAAATAACTTCACCTTTTCATAACTAACCTCAGAAATAGAGCCATCTGACTCGTTACCTGTTACCATAGAGCAACACCGGAGGAGAGTAGCCATATGCAGGCTTTCCCCTCTGTCAAAGTACAAGCACAAATGGGCCTATACCTGTCGCCTAGATGTTTAAATGTGTGCGTGAAATTGTTTCTGTATTTTGTTAAAGTCAAAGTGTGAGTTTCGTAGTAATAGCCGATTTTTGTAGTGATCGTGTGTGTTGCACGCATTTCTCCCCGCAAAAAATGACAGACTGTTTTGCATCGGTAATTAACGCTATGGCTACTCCCCTCCAGTCCGCCGCGACCGGTGCGGTGGCCCGTGTTGCTCTATGCATGTTACTGTCTTGCCAAATATTGATGGTAAATATCGTTTACCTACTCCAAATCGTATCAGAAGTTTTTAGAAAATTGCGGACATATTTCAATAAAACATACTGTACTATATACTATATACTAACTGCCTCAGTAGCGTAGTGGTAGCAGGCCACTACTATTACGCTGGAGGTCCTGGGTTCGATTCCCGGGTCGAGGATATTAGAGATAACGGTAACGGTTTAAAATCCTTTATCTCTGCTTCTATTGGGATTTTTCCATTTTCTGGAAGTTTCCCAGTACCCCGGAGTATGGTAATGTGCCCGGAGATGGCAACAGGTTCGCCACCTGTTACATGGGCCAAAACGTAACCGGCGAGTCGTGGGTGTTTGCATGTATGATTGAATGCATGCATTTACCTCTGCCTACCCCTTCGGGGATTACAGGCGTGAAGTTACGTACGTTACGTACGTACTATATACTTAGATACAGTACAACTTGTATTGTACTATTGTACTACTATTATATACTGAGATGTCCACAATTTTCTCAAAAACTTCTGGTAGGATTCAGAGTAAACGTTATTCACCATTCATAGTTTTCTGCTGGCAATAACGTATCTGTATTAACGATAATATCTAAATATGTATGTTTCTGACTTTGGACAAACTTAGTACATAATCATTTCTTCGTATCGTCAACTTTTTCGTCAATTAATATCAGTACTTACTGTCTTCTATCTCCTACTATCTTTTAATTACGAATAACAGGTACATGTCTCCAAATAGGTACTTAATATTTAAGCAGAATCATATAATTTTATCAAAATAGGTACCTACTAGCTGACTCGACAAACTTCGTATTGCCCGAGAATGAAATAATGTGTCAAAGGTTTAATAGATACGGACTATTTGTATAGGAAAATGAAATGGTGTTTTTTTTTAATTTCCCTTCAATTTATTCATATTTTCTAACCTTTGAACCCAACCCTGGACTACCAAAAATTATTCAAAATTAAAATTAGCCAAATCGGTCCAGTCGTTCTCGAGTTTTAGCGAGACTAACGAACAGCAATTGATTTCTATATACTTAAAGAAGATGACATCACTTGACCACAGATCCGTAGAAAGGAGTGATAAAATATTAACTGCCTCACTAGTAGCCTAGTGGTAGCAGGCCACCAATACTACGCTGGGGTACTAGGTTCGATTTCCGGGTCGGGGGCTATCAGAGATATTGGTGTACATAATCCTATACCACCTCTCGTTCTATTGGGATTCTTCCATTTTCTGGAAGTTTCCTAGTACCTCGGAGTTTGGTGATATGCCCGGAAATGTCAACAGGCTCGCCACCTGTTACCAAAACGTAACTGGTGAATAGTGGGTATTTGTTTGCATGTATGCTTGAATGCATGCATTTACTTACCTCTGCCTAACCCCCAATAACAATATAAGTAGGCATATACTTTTTGCTGTCTGTCATGTATGTAACTGTATGGATAGGTTTAGTAAAGCAAATATTGCAATATTTCATTTTGCTCCTTGTAAGGCGTAATATTGTAGCAAAGAGCTAGTGGTAGATTTCCAGTGTAGGGAATCGAATGCGTAGGTCTCACCGCATTATCTAATTGACGACCCGGTTGGTCCAGCGGTGTGAGATAACCGTTTGATTCGAAGGGTCGCGGGTTCGATCTCCGCACCGGGACAAATATTTGTATGGCCTACAGGTATTTGTTTCGGGTCTGGGTGTTTGTGTACGTGTTGTATGTGTACAACGGCACCCACGACACAGGTTTATACCTAATGTGGGGCTGTGAGTGTAAGCGTATTTTATTATTATTATGTCTCTCGTCAGCACCCCGGACCTTTGTCAGGCTTGCGCGGGGGCATGGGGGGTCCAACACGTTATATTCGGCAGGACCTCTCTCTGACTGCATCAATAGTTAATACAGGCACAGACAGACCCCGCAGAATATAATGGGACTATTGTAATGAAAAGTGATTTGCCAAACTTTGGGCTATGTGGGTGAACTGGGGGGACTAGCTGGCTGGGCCTATGGAGTGAGATCCGGCACCTGCCTATATTCAACATCTCACATTATCGAATTCTACTTTAGGCAGGTGGTGACTCGCCTCTCCTTGGTGGGCCCCCCAAACAGCCAACCCGATGGTCGACAGGGGGGGGCAACACTGTTGAGAGAGGCTGGGGGTGTCGAGAGGTATGGCCCCGGTTTTACCATCACGAGCGAGTAATCTCGAGCTCGGAGCGGGCTTCCCCGCTATTATGCCTTTAGACACATATACCCCAGAGTGTATGGCTCTTTCAAAAATTTAGCCTATTATCTAAATTTCTGCAAATGCCATACCATTATTTTTTTTTTTTATCGGCTGCAAAATGGTAGTGTTCAGCACTATCGTGTTCCGGTTAGATTATATTGTATGGCTCCGTCATATCTAATACAGAGACATAACAACTAAGGTTACAGGGAGGCAGTGGCGGTCTTAGGGGATCCGCAATGGGTCTCCGGTTCTAGGGATCCGAGACCCTGTGGAGGCCACAGGGTATCGGATTGAGCCGGAAAAATTCGGGTGGCTCAGGTGCTTCTTGCACATCTGGGACTCGGCTGACTCGGGGTCTTAAACGATGCTTGCGGCAAGCCCCGTTAACTATAGAACCGTGAGGGGTCCGAATAGGCTGGAATAATCTGGTAAACGGCACTCCGACTATAGGACCAGACCGACGCCTGGCCACAAAATAATAATCAATGACCTTGATCAAATCTGACAGTAATAAAGTAGTCGTATCTACGCCACTGTTAAGTGGCTAAAGTAAATTCCCTGAAAAAAAATCTCACCATTTTCCTAGTATGTTTTTTTTATATAATATATATGTATATGTATACTTATTATGACGTTAACAATATAGGTTAACAAAACAACAGCTTCCAAGTATAAAAGTCACCAATTGTGTCGTTTTATTTATTTTAAATAATAAAAGTGGTAATTAATCTAATTAAATTCAACTTAAAATAAGTACAAAACTAGTACCTATGTATAGGTAACATGACATCTGAAATAGAAGTAGTCGAGATTGCAACTTATAAAAGAAACAAAATAGAAAGACTTATTCGACAGATTTTTTAGGATAACCTTAAAAAATGTTTATGTAACTTTTATCCAAGAAGAAATATTGCGACGTCGACCGTAACTGTGTAAACACTCTATGCCAAAGCTACGCGACGGAAGTTCGGCGGCCGATTTTACGTTCCGATGTATTCGCCTGATATGGCACACTATAAGTGCCGAACTCACGCGGCAGAACTTCAGTTCAGTATGGTGTGTGTCGGCATAGTGTGTGGATTCAGCAATCAAACCGAACTTCGGTCGTACGCCCGGCCCAAGTTACGCTATACATTATAGTACAGCGTAATTTCGACATAGGGTATCAGTACCTAATTCAAATATCATTACAGGGGTAATAGTGCCGAACTTCCGTCGCGTAGCTTCGGCATAGTGTGTTTACACGCTAAGAAGGAGACTTCGGCCTTATTTCGGGTCTGTAGAACGCTATCTCTTTGTCACCTTGTACCACCACCACTCTATGTAACGTTTGTTGACCATTTTGATCAAGTTTTGACCGATATCAGACTTGATACACGTAGGCAGTATGCAGTAGAGATAACGCTCTACGAGGTCGAAACTAGCCGATTGTTTCTTTCGTAGGCTCGATGTACATTTCTTGGTGGGTACTGTAGCCTCTTTGTGAGTTTAATGTTCTGTGACTGTTGCTACCTACTTACTACTAGGTACATCGAAGACAAGATTCATGTAGTTTCGGCAATATAAAACTAAATATATATACACACTTTTACCTACATGTATCTATATAAAATATGACAGTACGCGCAATATTTAATGCTTGAAGTTAGTTACAAGTCGCCGCGAAGTACGCCATTTTATGGCATAGAATGGCATGAGGAAGAAAATATGACAATAGTTCAATTTCCTTAAGCCATCATTGAAACTCGCTTTTTTTCTCGTCTGTGTGATTGTCGCGAGCTAAGAGACTGGGGTAAAGCTTACACAGGCAACTTCACTCACTGGCATTTAAATTTTAGACGTACTGTACACATATTTATTTGTATAAATGAATATAAGTCTTTACCTAATGTTAAATATATAACATCTATAATACATACAAATCACATACGTAAATATATCTGTAAAATATACAAGATGCTTTTCTTTTGTTATACCAATAAAATAATAATAAAACAAAATGGTTAACGATTTTTGTCTATCAACCAAAGAATATGCAGAGCTCTCTTTAATGTGAGAACTGCTTTATTATTGTCGATGAAAACTTAGAAAAATGAAAATGGGTACGATGATGATAGATTTTTGATGGTAAGTGGTGATGGTAGAAGGTGGTGGTGCTGCTGTTTAGTACCGCGCGCGTCGGCTCTTGTGGCGCACGTGGTTGGCAAGGCAGAGTCCAAACACTACCGCGACCAACTGAAAAAAAAAAATATCGGTAAGAATTTTTTATGTTAACTGCCTTAGTAGTCTAGAGGTAACAGACTACCTACTTCTGCTATACTAAAGTCATGGGTATGCGATTTTTACCATTTCCGGAAGTTTTCCAGTGCTCAATGAAATGAGACTATTTTTGGCTGGATTTTATTTTACAAAGTATAAGATCCCATTAGGTTGATAATCGAAATACATTCTCCCTATTTTCTATTAAAATTTAGGTATTTTTTAATTTTACGTACCATTCGTGGACTGGGTCGATGTTTTCTGGCAAGTATCCGTCCCTTATCAAACCTGATGTAATGATAAGACTTATCCATCATGTGTTCACCGACTAGCATCACTACAGACATCCCTGTTTTTTCGATTTTTCAGCAATGTGCTCTTTAACGCGGGTGAATACAGCTCTCATCGTTTGGCTAATATATAAGAGTTTACAACCACAATCTATACCGGCCAGGATTTTGGCCAATCCCTTTGTGTTGTAAATGTCCATAGCCAGTTGGCTTGTCTGCTTGTCTGGCAACCTTTTGATATAAAAATATGGTATCTCGTAGGTACTGACCTCGATAGCGACAACAGCAATGGCAACGATTTCAAGGGCGAGCCCGAAGGTTTCAATGAAATTGTTGATCTGTGTCTGGCAGCCGGGATACGCGTTGAGTATTGTGCAGGGGGCGGTCGCGCAACACGATTGTGGCAGCACTGGAGACAGGTACGAAGTGGCGCCGGTGGGACCGCAGCATTGGAACTGGAAAGTTAAAAAGAAATGAAAACATATGCAACTCCATTTTTTATGTAATGGAAATGGCAAACAAGCGTGCAGTTCACATTGATGTTAAGTGAAGACTGCAGCCCACATACACACCCAGAGAAAGACCAAGGCCAAAATGCAGATGCGTTACCACTCCTAAGGCCTAAGGTGTTATGCCGCTGTGCCGGAAATTACAGGGCCATACATAACGACCTGACTGGAACCCGATAGTGCTGAACACTACCATTTTGAGGCATATATATATTAGGTAATGCGGTGGTTTTTACCCCCGCGAGCTCCGTCACTGGAACTCTACTACCTACGATTTTTTTCATGTAAAGATGGTATAGGTACATTATCTTCACAAAAACTAAAGGTCCACACGTTACAATACAATGCAAGTGCGAACACTGAAGTTTAACTAGTTTTTCCTCTTGGCAGAAGGGAATCTGGCCGTCGCGTCAAACCGTCGGACGCCCAATGGAGTTGGGGCGTCGGGACGCTGGGCGTCGGGACGCTGGGCGTCGGGACGCTGGGCGTCGGGACGCTGGGCGTCGGGACGCTGGGCGTCGGTACGATGGGCGTCGGGACGCTGGGCGTCGGTACGGTGGGCGTCGGGACGCTGGGCGTCGGGACGCTGGGCGTCGGGACGCTGGGCGTCGGGACGCTGGGCGTCGGGACGCTGGGCGTCGGGACGCTGGGCGGCGGGACGCTGGGCGTCGGGACGCTGGGCGTCGGGACGCTGGACGTCGGGACGCTGGACGTCGGGAGGCTAGGCGCCGAGACGCTGGGCGTCGGGACGCTGGGCGTCGGGGCGCTGGGCGTCGGGACGCTGGGCGTCGGGACGCTGGGCGTCGGGACGCTGGGCGTCGGGACGCTGGGCGGCGGGACGCTGGGCGTCGGGACGCTGGGCGTCGGGACGCTGGACGTCGGGACGCTGGACGTCGGGAGGCTAGGCGCCGAGACGCTGGGCGTCGGGACGCTGGGCGTCGGGGCGCTGGGCGTCGGGACGCTGGGCGTCGGGACGCTGGGCGTCGGGACGCTGGGTATCAGGACGCTGGGCGTCGAGAGGCTCGACGTCGGGACGCTGGGCGTCGGGACGTTGGACGTCGGGACGCTAGGCGTCGGGACGCTCGACGTCGGGACGCTGGTCGAAGGAACGCTAGGCGTCGGGACGCTGGGCGTCGGAACGCTGAGAGTCGGCACGCTGGGAGTCGGGGCGCTGGGCGTCGGGACGCTGGGCGTCGGGACGCTCGACGTCGGGACGCTGGGCTTCGGGATGCTGGGTATCGGGACGCTAGGCGTCGGGACGCTGGGCGTCGATACGTTCGACGTCGGGACGCTGGGCGTCGGGACGCTGAGTGTCGGGACGCTGGGCGTCGAGACGCTCTACGTCGGGACCCTGGGCGTCGGGACGCTGGGCGTTGAGACGCTCGACGTTAAGACGCTGGGCGTCGAGACGCTCGACGTCGAGACCTTGAGCGTCGGGACCTTGGGCGTCGGGACCCTGGGCGTCGGGACGCTGGGCGTCGGGACACTGGGTGTCGAGACGCTCGACGTCGGAACGCTGGGCGTTTGGACGCTGGGCATCGAGACGCTCGACGTCGGGATGCTGGGCGTCGGGACGCTCGACGTCGGGACGTGTGTGTTATATATAAGTATGTGTATGTTAATGTATGTATATTATATATTTTGTATGAGTGAGCGTGTGTAGTGTGTGTGTAATAAAGCAGATCACAGTTTAAAAAAAGGTATAGTTCGCTTTTTTTTACATTCCAAAAGGGCCCCGAATTCTTGCGTGCCCAAGGGCCCCAGCATTGTCTAAGACGGCCCTGATTGGATAGTGTGGTGGCCTACGCCCTCGACTTCTGACACTGGAACACTCTACCACCAGTAAATAAATAGATGAAACATCAGATCATGCAAGATCATGTCATCTTTTCCAAAACATTAAAGAGATGACTTACGGCATTTTCTATCGCGTGGAATGATTCCGGATCTTTGCTGAAAGCATCGTTCAGCCAGACTGGGACACGTGTCGTGAAGTCGTCCATCCTCACGAAGATCAAGACCGCCAGTGTTATCTTGCAGATCATCAGCACCAGCATGAAGATCGCGTACTGGAAACAAAAATATATTTTATTTCAGAAACAGGTAACAGAGGACACGACCTGCTTGAAAGAGTGTACATGTATCTGCACGGATCTTGAACACTGCCTTTCCGCTGTGCAGAAGTGAATTTAATACTGTTGCAGGTATAAATACTCGACATTTTTATGTCATGAGCATATCATGAAATAATTGAGAATTTCATGAAATGGTTGTATTTACTTTGCAGTTTATTGAATATCGTAAAGAAGTCGCTTTTACCCTTAATCATGATCATCATCATATCAGCCATAGGACGTCCACTGCTGAACATAGGCCTCCCCCAATGACCTCCATGCCGACCGATCGGAAGCGACGTGCATCCAGCGGGTACCTGCAGCCTTCACTAGGTCGTCGGTTCATCTTGCAGGTGGACGCTCTACGCTGCGCTTGCCGATACGTGGTCTCCACTCGAGAGCTATGTGCCCTGACCATTGCCACTTCAGCTTGGAAATCTGCTTGGCTATGTCAGCGACTATCGTTCGCCTACGGATCTCTTCATTTCTGATTCGATCCAGTAGGGAAACGCCGAGCATAGCCCTCTCCATTGACCGCTGAGTGACTTGGAGCTTTCGTACGAGACCCATAGTGAGAGACCACGTCTCGGCACCGTAGGTCATCACCGGCAAAACGCACTGGTTAAAGACTTTCGTCTTCAAGGATGCAGCAGGGTGCACCACATACAGGTGAGGTTGGCTTGAGTCTCGATGGTGTTGGTTGAGACCCCTTACATATTATACCCTTAATAATTGTTTTATATTATTTCGCATTAACACATGCTTGTGAAATATATTTTATTTAAAGAAAAATGGAAAGAATTTTTTTTTTAAGCATGTGTTAATCGAGACTCAAGCCAACCTCACCTGCACGTGGTGCACCCTGCTGCATAACAAACGAGGCTCTGGCGACCTGACAACACGCACTGGACCAGCGTGGCGGGTTATGGTCTAAACCCCCCAGATGGAAATGCAGACAAGAGAAAGGCCCCAAGTGCCCGGCGGCTCCAGTAGCAAAACCGGCGTGGACGGGCGCTGGTCGAGCTCTGGAGCCAGGGGTGCTAAGAATCTCGGCATGCACAACGGAAAACCGACGTAGGTTATCACTGGTAACATACAATACACGCACTTTAAGGACAGACGAGAAAATTGCTGATCTGCAAGAAGAATTGAACAAGTTGCACTGGGACATCTTGGGGCTATCTGAAGTCCGTAGAGAGGAGGGAGAGGACACGATAACCCTAAAGTCTGGCAACTTGTTCTTCTACCGGGAGGGCGACCAGCAGTCCCAAGGTGGTGTCTGGTTTATCGTCCACAAGTCTCTCGTTAACAGCATTGAATGCATCACGAGTGTGTCGAGTAGGGTCGCGTACCTGATACTCAGAATATCCAAGAGATATTCCATGAAGGTCATCCAGGTCTACGCACCGACCTCGGCACATCCGGACGACGAGGTCTAAGCTATGTATGAGGACATCAGTAGGGCCATACATACTTCCAAAACGTATTTCACTGTTGTAATGGAAGACTTCAACGCAAAACTGGGCAAGGGATGCGATAATGTGCTGAGAGTGGAGCAATTTGGATGTGGGCATCGGAACCCTAGGGGCCAGAGGCTGGCCAACTTTCTGGAGAAGGAGGAACTCTTCATGATGAACTCCTTTTTCAAGAAGCCGCCTCATAGGAAATGGACCTGGATGAGCCCCGACGGTTCCACAAAAAATGAGATAGACTTCATTATGACCACCAAGAAACACATATTCAATGATGAAAGAAAAATGGAAAGAATTTTTTTTTTTTCTTTAAATAAAATATATTTCACAAGCATGTGTTAATGCGAAATAATATAAAACAATTACGTACAAAACGTTCTAAACGGCACACTCACAGAAACATGTGCATCGACGCTCGAGTAGCGAGTGACTCGGAGCTGCAGCAGCAGCAGCAGGCGTTAGAAACGCTCTGTTTATATGAGTCAAAATGGCGGCCTCTTACCATCTGTTTGTCATCTGTAAGGTGACTAAGCGAAAATTTCTACGAGCTTCTGGCTATGAAATATTTGCTGATTTAACTAATGTAAAAATATTGTAAAATACTTACAGTGACCAACATGCAATTGCTCTCTCTGATGGCACCACAGCATCCGAAGAAAGCGATGATGAAGACGATGCTGCCCAGCACCATCGAGGTGATGGGGGCCACTTCGATATTGGCATCGGCTATGTCTACCACGGACGCGACCTGCAACTGGACTGCGATACCCAGACCCAGGAGCGTTAGACCTGCAAGCTGTAAACGGAAGAAAAATGCATAATAATATTTTATTTTATTTAATTTATTTAAAACACATTTACACTGCGTAAAAGAGAATGTCCCTCAGTAACACTTGGAGGTGAAAAACTACCAAAAGCTTAAATATCTTTGACTTCATCTAGATTCTAGATCAAAGACTAACTTGGACCAATCATATAAAGGCTAAAAGGAAAAAAGAAGACCTCAACGTCTATATTGATCGATAGGTAAACGGAAACTCACAAATTTTAATACTTAAATACACCAACAGGAGGTTTAATAAATGTGCTACAAAGTATGAAGAAAAGCTCAAAACAAAAGCATTCAAACCAACTTGGCAGGAACCTGGCTAATAATAATGCTGATACCACAAGGCTATAACGATGGCAAATATTGCAATTAGACCACAGACACTGATTTAGGAGTATTCTGAGACTGAGAGGAGAGTATTTGCTGAAATACCCTCTAAATACAACACAAACCAAGCCCAAAAATCTGATAATGGCTGAATAGCCGATTGACGAAGAAAAAGTAGTCACAAAAAAAATTATAAGTAATGAAAATGGCAAAAAAGCATAATTAAAAGATGATCCAATAAACATGGCTCGTAAGAAGGAAAAAAATAGGAATTTAATGAGGACGGGGAGAAAGATAATAATATCTTATGGTAGTAGTTACTTTTCGAAGAATGTACGATTACAATCATAAAGCGTGATCAGTATCTTTCCATATTGCCACTAATGGCAGATCACACCAATCTAGATTGGAAACGATCTTTTCATCGATCCGCTATCAGCATCCAATAGGCTAGTTGACCTGTGTCAAACATTATAATATAAATCTTTATTTTTTGTTTTTATATTATTTCGCATTAACACATGCTTGTGAAATATATTTTATTTTAAAGAAAAATGGAAAGAAAAATTTGACTTCAGGCGAGACTCGAACTCGCGGCCTACTGGGAATCTAGTCCAGCCGCTCTTCCAATTGAGCTACTAAAGTCCTGCCCGATTTGTCAAATCTTTCCTTCACATTTATTGCCTTCACATTTATGGTATGTGTTAATGCGAAATAATATAAAAACAATTATTAAGGGTAAAAGCGACTTCTTTACGATATTCAATAAACTGAAAAGTCTATTATATCGGTTATAGTATCTTAACTAGCATGGTTGGCAATAGATGGCGCTACTGCTACCATAAAGCAAGGCAATAAATGTGAAGGAAAGATTTGACAAATCGGGCAGGACTTCAGTAGCTCAATTGGAAGAGCGGCTGGACTAGATTCCCAGTAGGCCGCAAGTTCGAGTCTCGCCTGAAGTCAAATGTTTCTTTCCATTTTTCTTTAAAATAAAATCTTTATTTTTTGTAGTACTATATGGTTATGTATGTATCAAAGAGACATGACACCTTAGGTCTCAGGGGTGGCAACGCATTTGTATTTTGAACTCTGGTTTTTATGTAGATGTTATAGGCTGCAGTCATCATTTAACATCAATGTGAGCTGCATGCTTGTTTGCCACCTTTCTTACATATAAAAAATCTTGATGTCAGGATTCAGAACGTAACGTACACCGTGTGATTTTATAGTATTGTACATTGACTTTTCGAAGTAGGCCTATGACACTAACGGCGATTCCAAGCCAGTCTCATTTTGCAAGTATTTTCGTTATATGTATTGCATCACAATGCAATTTCTTTTACTTGTTATCATTCAAATTTCAAACACGCATCATAACCACGAAGTTTTATCAATATGCAATCAATATGCGGTACACACCGTACACACTGGCCCATAAAGTGTTATCGTTGCGTTATAGGGAACAGACTTACTCCTGATAAGATACCCCTTATCTTTAACAGTACATACAAAGCTTAGGTAGAATATCGAGTGATCATAATAATGTTTATCGCTGAAACCTGACTGTACCTACGATACGAGTATATTTGAAATTAAAAATGTTATAAGTATGACACATGAGTCGCTAATTAAGGTTACCTACGTAAGTATTTTTTGACGTGACAACGTCTTAAATTAGGTTGCGGCTCGGAGTCACTCATGAAAAAGTGTAACGCCCGGTAACGTAACGATGAGTCACCGAACGAGAGAGAGGCCTGCCGGACCGGCGAATGCCTTTCTACCGAGAAAAAGACGTTGTCACGTAAAATCTTCGCCCGTAAAACCGACTTTACAGGCAACCAGTTTTTTTTTGGTAGAGTTTCAAGTGTAGGAGCTCGAGGGCGTAGACACAACCGCATTACCTAACCTATCTGCCGCTTAATGGTAGTGTTCGGCACTATCGTGTTCCGGTTAGATGGTAATGTATTACCACACCGCGGACACTCCGCTAAATTCCATACAAACTCTTAATTTGGTCTCTATTACACAGACGTCAATCAGTGACGTGTATTTACACGTGCACCTGTGTGCGTAGCACGTAGAGAATACCCACACAACAGAAAAAACAAAGCATACCAAACGCCGCCCATTAAAGGGGAGGAGGTCGGGTGAGGCGGGGAAATCGGGCGGGACGTCGAAGTGTCCATTCTATACGTAGTATTATTATATATTCTCTGGTATTACTATCACAGAGACATGACACCTTAGGACTCAAAGGACGCATCTGCATTTTGACCTATGGTTTTTATGTAGATGTCTATAGCCTGCAGTCATCATTTAACATCAATGTGAGCTGCATGCTTGTTTGCCAACTTAGTTACATTAAAAAAATCATCATTATCATTTCAGCCGCAACATGTCCACAGCTGGACCAAAGCAAAGCCTCTCTGTAAGGGATGCCCCCTTTAAGGTATGTCATAACTGGCATGCGGATTGGCGATCGCAGTGGCGGTAGTTTCATCGCAGGCGCATGGACAGCAGTCCATCTTGGGTTATTGCACTTTCTACCGCCTTATTGGTATGGTTTGACCACCAATATTCGGTTGCGGTACACTCTGGTTAAATTTCGGGCATATTTTGAATTGCCAGTAGGTAATTGAAGTATACTACCTCCTCCCCTTTAATGGGCGACGTTTGGTATTCTTTGTTTTTTCTGTTCTGTGGGTACGGCCCTGTAATTTCCGGCACAGAGGCATAAGACCTTAGGCCTCAGGAGTGGTAACGCATCTGCATTTTGACCTTGGTCTTTGTGTGGGTATCTATAGGCTGCAGTCATCACTTAACATCAATTTGACGAGAGATTTTTGTTTCGGGTCTGGGTGTTTGTGTATGTGTTGTATGTGTACAACGGCACCCACGACACAGGTTTATACCTACTGTGGGGCTGTGAGTGTAAGCGTATTTTATTTTTATTTATTTTAATGTGAACTGCATGCTTGTATACCACTTCCATTACATAAAAATAAAAAAAAATAAAAAAATAAAACTTATATGATCAAGTAAAAGTGGGGTTAGATTGCTTATTGTTAACATGGTTTAATACAAAATGTACTGTGTAATGGGTTGACCAGTATCAAGCACCTATGATAGAAAAAAATACGCACGTATCTTCACGCCAAATCCCTCACAGGGTAAAACATAATTAAACATAATTAGAAAAACAGGTACCTAGTAAGGAAAAGTTAGTTATGTTAATCGCCCTTTCACTTTTTTAAATTGCAGTTACATCAGGGGGTACATCTGCAATCAGCGTTAACATGAATCCCGTAATAAAATCCTATTCATTATCTGCGAAGCTATGAAACAAAAAAATGGTAGGTAGGTATCCATCCAATTCCGAGTAAACAGTATTATCAGATATGACTGTTGTTCCAATTTTCCAATTGTCTGAAGATTACACATACCTAGGCGTTGCCTAATGCCAACCTAAACCATTTTATAAATAGTTCTAGATTTAGCCTCGGTTAATAATAATAATGGCAACCCATTATACGTCCCACTGCTGGGCACGAGTCTCTCCCCTTTTTTGGGGGGAGGCCTGGAGCTTACTCCACCACGCTGCTCCAATGCGGATTGGTGGAGGTGGGTGGGTTAGTGGCCAACCCGCTGTCGGATGTTTTCAAACCGCCCAAAAGGCCTCCGAAAAGGTTTAACGACTGCTATCTATCGATAGCAACCGGGACCGACGGCTTAACGTGCCCTCCGAAGCACGAAAACGCGCATTTCATTTGCTACTAGCGGTCACCCATCACACTACCCGACCGCGCCCGTAGTGCTTAACCGAGTAGATCGCTTATATTTCACATCCTTCTCTAACTTATAGAAATATGTTAAAGTTAGAGGGGGCAGAGAAAGTTAGGCCTGCGCAGACGAAGGACTTTTGTCGTGGACCAAAAAATCTCAAGGACTTTTTGGCGTATACAGTTTATAAGAGATCTATATCGATGGATAAAAAAGTACCCTGGGGAGAGTACTTCGTCTGCGCAGGCCTTAACAAATATTTTGGTGCAACCCAGGCTGTGTGTCTAAATGCATTTAAGTTTCTTCAAACTTACTTTAATTTGGTATATAATCTACCATAGGTTGGTAGATAATATCCTTTTAACGTTTACGTTAACATTCCTCGCAGTAAAATTGTTAAATAAAAAAGTTAAGTATTTAATAATAGACATTATTTCATACTCACTAAATGAATCATAACATATAGGTATGTGAGGTAGAATTGAAAGATGCTATCAGAGAAATATTGATAGATAAACTCACCGCAAAGAACAAGTTCGCGAAGAACAATATATATTTAACCAAAAACTCTCCGCAGCCCATCTTGACAGGTTATTAAGGTATATTTAAAGAGAAATAAACGATTTAAAAAATAAAGCACAGGTAGACTACACTCGCGACGTATGACCAATAATGACTGAGTTGAAAATGGCGGCGTTACACTATCAATGGCCGATAAGCATTTTTAAAGCAGAGTGACTGGCGTCATCTTTTAAATCGTTACTAATGTCCCATTCCTAACAATGATGAATAGTTTTGAACCAACGGAAATCGCGGAAATGAGTTTACTAATTCCCAAAAATCTTATATGTCTGATTGCATAAAATTGAGAATATAGATAGTAGGTTCAAAAAAAATCATACAAAAAGAAGTTCAGTAAAATCACAAATCATAATTCATACTTGAACCAAAGATCATGATAAGATGAACTTAAAAATAATACGCAACTTCACAAAGGAGTAGGTTACAAAGGTGCATTCAAGGCTTCAAGCATACATGCAAACACCCACGATTCAGCAATTACTTTTATCCTTGTAAAAGGCAAGGGGTGGCGAGCCTGTTACCATCTCAGCACAAAATCAAACTCCGAGGATGGCACTGGGAAACTTCCGAACAGTGGTGTGCCGACCCTTGCATTAGCAAAAAACCCAACACTTAGCCTCGGTCCCGGAGATGGAACCCATGTACCCAGGACCCCAGAGAAGCAGTGGTGGGAGTTTGTACTGTTCGTAAAGAATAACGACCCGTAGATTCTCCTTTTTTATGTAATGGAAGTGGCAAACAAGCATGCAGTTCACATTGATATTAAGTAATGACTGTAGCCTATAGACACAAAGACCAAGCATGCAGTTCATATTGACGTGAATGAATGAATGATGACTGGAGCCTATAGACGCCCACGCAAAGACCGAGGTCAAAATGCAGATGCGTTACCACTCCTGAGGCCTAAGGTGTTATGCCTCTGTGCCGGAATTTACAGGGCCGTACATTACCACCTGGGGGCCGACCGCCTAACTGAAATGCTTTCGTTTGTGACATTATCTTGTCCGTTTCGTACCGCCTATTAAAAGATTTTGCTCTAAAGTAATACCTGCGAACGAAAACACTTAAAGGAAAAAGTTAGGCGGTACGAAACTGATAAGATGTTATCATAATGGAAAGCTAATTTACTGATGGTAGAGCTCCAGTGACGGAGCTCGCGGGCGAAGGCACCACCGCATTACCTAATATACTTGCAGCTAAATGGTAGTGTTCAGCACTGTCGTGTTCCGGTCAGGTGGTAATGTATAATGTATGGCCCTGCCCTGTAATTTCCGGCACAGAGGCATAACACCTTAGGCCTTAGGAGTGGTAACGCATCTGCATTTTCTATATTATATAGTCGTCACTTAACATCAATGTGAACTGCATGCTTGTTTGCCACCTGCATTACACAAAAGCAATTAAAAAAAACAGAGGATTGAAGCTAGAATCTCTGGCCTGGTAGTAGTTTATTACCAAACATATCACAGTTAATTATTAATAGTAGTATACGACATATTATTTTCATCTGACATAACTTACTTATCAAATGAAAATATTAATAATTTTTACTTGCATGATTTTACAATGTACGCTATTTTACTAAAGGAAATAGTCATGGCAATTGCATTTTTAACATATTGCTCAGTAAAAAGAAATAGGCGTTTAATATATTTTTGTATGACTTCACGCAAGTCCACTTATAGTGATCGCTTGTGGTTCGCTCATTTAATTACTTAAAAAGGGTAATTATTTTAACTACTACCTACTCAAATAAAATACGCTGTATACATAACATAAGTAGTAGGTACCTGGTCAGTAGTTTGATAGTTATAAGGCATCTGATATTTTGAACGCTAGCTAATAAAAGGTAAGACCTTAGTCCCATGCAACAGATTGAAAAAGACAAGCAACGCGATGAAATCCTTTTTTTGCTTGTTGTTCAGTCTAATAACGTATAGTCACTGTAGGCATGTGTTAAAGGCTGTAACTGTAGGTAACGAACACTACGCAGGGCAGAATGTCACAATTTTGGAACAAACAAAACGCTTACATTTTTTGTTCCCGAAATATGAACAAAATGAGGTCGGCCATGTATGTAACTACTGTTATTTTATTTGTAGGTGGTATGAAAACGATAGCCATAACCATATTATCGATACATGTTGAATGAAACACGAAAACAATCGAAGACGCAAACAATGATAGAAGCGATTAAGTTCGGCGGACTAGCCGATGATCAAACGAAGGTAGTTCCACCCCATCTTAAGAGGTGACCGTCTCATGAAATGATCGAACTTTTCTACGATCTTTTTGTGGACCATTCTACAAAGTTAAATATAAGTACTTACCACTAGATAAGTAGTAATAAGGAACTACGGATATCGTCTCCGCGTTGCTCAACCTATTAAAGTATAAGCTAGCCTCCATCCTAAGAACTACTTTTTATGCATTTGAAAAAGAAAATATTTCTTAAATAATAGGCGACGACGACAAGCGACTACACTTACATTTATACCTACTTAGTTAAACTGATAATATGTATGTATGTATGTATCTTGACGCCAAGTCCCTAACGGGGTAGGCAGAGAGTGTGGAGCGCCAGTTATCCCGGTCCTGACACACCTCCCGTGCCTCATCTACCTTCATCATTACCTTCATACATGCACGCCGATTCCTAAGACTTTTGACCCCACCAACAGACAGCACTCGATCTATCTGGTCGCACCTACCTCAATGTACAATACCACACCGCGGACACTCCGCCAAAATTCCATACAAACGCTCAATTTGGTTTCTATCTATCAGTGACGTGTATATACACTGTGTGAGTAGCACGTACAAAATACCAACCGTCGCCCATAAGAGAGGAAGGGGTTGTGTATGTGCGCAAATCGGGCGGGACGTCGAAGTGTCCATTCTATACGTAGTATTATTACATATTCTCTGACAATACTCTAACAGCTTTCAATACTTATCGTAGGTAGATAGATATATATGTGGTACATATGCCTGTTCCAGAGACTACATAGATATTAATAGATAATAATATTTCCAGTTTAAGACAATACTAGGGAAGTAGGTACATGATTATTCACGCAATGTGTATTAGCAGTATTAGGTAAATTCAACTTTAAAAGGGCATGACAACATGGGACCAGAACTCTGATTGCGACAATTTCCAGTAGAGCAGCTACGTCATCGCGTGTAGGATTGCCATCGGCAGAACAAAAAACCTGATTTGCGCCTAATTAGACCTAATTTTTCGTACTAAAAGCAGAAGTCATCTTATTTACAGTCAAATACTTTTATAATTAATTTTTACGAGCCGGTTGGTCCAGCGGTGTGGGACGACCGTTTGATTCGAAGGGTTGCGGGTTCAGTCCCCGCCCCGGGACAAATATTTGTAAGGCCTACATATATTTGTTTCGGGTCTGGGTGTTTGTGTATGTGTTGTGTGTGTACAACGGCACCCACGACACAAAAGCTGTGAGTGAAAGCGTATTATAAAAATACACATTTTAGTCACACAAAGAGTTATTAGGGGTCGCAATACCGAACATTCATTTACATTAGTATATTACTTATCTATATTTAGTTTTATCTTAGTGATGTTCTCCAATAAGTACCTACTTATAATTTTTCTTATTTTTAATTTGACATGTATATCAATTGTTGTTCACTTTAATTTATTTTGTTTGTTTTTGACGTGTCATAAGCGGTGCTTGTCACCCTAAATATGAATTTCTGATTCTGATTCTGAACAATTTCATTAAAACCGGTATTTTAGGTGCAGAATAAAGATGAATCACGGCATTCGAATGCTAGGGTTAGCAATCTATTGTCTAGCAACTACAAGGTGCAGTGAAGGTCCGGTTGCGACAGCCCTGCGGCATCTCCACGCCCCGTTGTTGGACCCCGAAAAGCGAAGCTTGAACTAGGTAGGTAGGTGGCGGGCGAGGCAGTAGCTGGGGCAGAGAAAATAATATATACAAAATAAGAGAACAAACAAAAAGAAGGAATAAAACATATAAATATGTAGGTAAAATAAACTACCTCTGAAAAAAAAAATAAAAAAGGAAACATAAAAAAACAAGTGTTAAAAAGCTGAAAAAGAGGCCTCCGCCCTCGCCGGGGAGTCTCCTTGCGCACCCGTCTCCCACCCCACCAGCCCCGAACACGTTCTTGATGTCTAGGGGGTGTATATGCCCGGGAAACGAGGAGCTCCTCAAGCCCTGATCCACCCCAGGGAGGTGACAAATAATTGTTTTATATTATTTCGCATTAACACATGCTTGTGAAATATATTTTATTTTTAAAGAAAAATGGAAAGAAAAATTTGACTTCTTTCTCTTTTACTTTTTTTTTTTAATTTGAATTTTTCTTTCCATTTTTCTTTAAAAATAAAATATATTTCACAAGCATGTGTTAATGCGAAATAATATAAAACAATTATTAAGGGTAAAAGCGACTTCTTTACGATATTCAATAAACTGAAAAGTCTATTATATCGGTTGCCTAACTAGCATAGATGGTAATAGATGGCGCTACTGCTACCATAAAGCAATGCAATAGATGTGAAGGAAAAATTCGACAAATCGGGCAGGGCTTCAGTAGCTCAATTGGAAGAGCGGCTGGACTAGATTCCCAGTAGGTCGCGAGTTCGAGTCTCGCCTGAAGTCAAATTTTTCTTTCCATTTTTCTTTAAAAATAAAATATATTTCACAAGCATGTGTTAATGCGAAATAATATAAAACAATTATTAAGGGTAAAAGCGACTTCTTTACGATATTCAATAAACTGAAAAGTCTATTATATCGGTTGCCTAACTAGCATAGTTGGTAATAGATGGCGCTACTGCTACCATAAAGCAATGCAATAGATGTGAAGGAAAAATTCGACAAATCGGGCAGGGCTTCAGTAGCTCAATTGGAAGAGCGGCTGGACTAGATTCCCAGTAGGTCGCGAGTTCGAGTCTCGCCTGAAGTCAAATTTTTCTTTCCATTTTTCTTTAAAAATAAAATATATTTCACAAGCATTTGTTAATGCGAAATAATATAAAACTTATTAAGGGTAAAAGCGACTTCTTTACGATATTCAATAAACTGAAAAGTCTATTATATCGGTTGCCTAACTAGCATAGTTGGTAATAGATGGCGCTACTGCTACCATAAAGCAATGCAATAGATGTGAAGGAAAAATTCGACAAATCGGGCAGGGCTTCAGTAGCTCAATTGGAAGAGCGGCTGGACTAGATTCCCAGTAGGTCGCGGGTTCGAGTCTCGCCTGAAGTCAAATTTTTCTTTCCATTTTTCTTTAAAAATAAAATAGGTGACAAATAATCCAGTCCAGGAGCAACTACAAAGTGCAGGATTCGGCTAGCATACCTACTACTAGTGTCAAACAAATCGAGTATTCGTGAAATTAAAACCGTTATTCGTTAGACCGAAATATGGACCGGTATATCGATATTTGCAAATTCCGGTATCTCGATTGGCAACTTCTAATAATTATCTATGCATTTACAAAATGCTTAACGTTAAAAGTCATAAACATGTACGCACAATGCGTTAAGCCTACCGAAAGCCGGACAGGCCGGACATATCAATGTTTGGTCGGACACAACCCAAAAAACCAAAACATGTCAGGCTTCTACCGGTGAGATGGCAACCCTAATCGCAAGGTATTTCCCGCCACGAATTTACTTACGAAACTTGTATAGTAATATGCAAATCGATATAATCTATACTTATAATAAAACTGTAGAAGTGTAAATTCTGTACATTAAAAATATTGAATAAATAAATACTAGGGGATGTTACTAGATCGATACCAAACCCAAATATGTGATTAGAATTTTTTTTGTCTGTCTGTCCGTCTGTCTGTCTGTCTGTTTGTTCAAACATCACAGAAAAACTACCGGTCCGATTACAATGAAACTTGGTATGATTGTATTTTAACCTTTGGCGCACAACACTGGGTACTTTTTATCCCGGAAAAATGTCTGTTTGGCTGTGTGTTTGTTCACGCTAATATCAGAAACGGCTTATTCGATTTGCGAATTTCACTAATATATTGTGGTAAGTTTCACTTAACATTTAGTGTTTGTTTCATGTAAATCGGTTCAGAAGTAAAAAAGTTATGTCAATTTAAAGAATCATATCGAATATTTTTAAGCCATTCTGTATCTTAGTTTTATCTTTTTGGGGGTTTCGTACATAAAAGGTAAACACGTACCCTACGGATAACTAATCCTCCGCTGTCTGACTGTCTGTCCGTCCGTCCGTCTGTCACCAGCCTGTATCTCATAAATAGTGATAGCTAGAAAGCTAACATTATGTATTTCTGATACAGCGGTATATAGATCATATACGAAAAAAACACGTTTATTGTATGCCCCCTTGGACCTCTTAACATTTTCATTTTCTTATTTTTAGTAATTAATTAATTTTATATAGTGAGAAAGAGGGTCATTTTCATTATTTTATCGCTTTAAAGACAACATTAATTAATTACTAAAAATAATAAAATGACAATGTTAAAAGGTCCAAGGGGGCATACAATACACGTGTTTTTTTTTCGTATATGTTTTGCTCGATCATAATAACGGTAGGAAGTAGACGCTTAAAATTTTCACAGAATTTTAGGTCTTATGTTGAATATTACCTTCCATAATAAATATATATTTCTATACAAATAAATAAAATTGGAGTGTCTGTTTGTAATATTAAAATAACCGCTTTTTACTAAATGCATATGTATGTATACACGGTACATATACCAAAACAACATTTTTTACAATTTTTGTCTGTCTGTCTGTCTGTTTGGCGGGGCTAATCTTGGGAACGGCTGGACCGATTTTGACAGGATTTTCACTGAGAATAGATAGCTGATATGATAAGGAATAACTTAGGCTACTTTTATCTCCATACGTCCATACATAAATACATACATACCTACATACAAATAAGTAGAATTGGAGTGTATGCGACTTTGACGGGACTTCCACGGGTAGGTAGCTGATGTAATAAGGAGTAACTTAGGCTAGGCTTCTTTTATCTCCATACATACATACATACAGACATACCTACATACAAATAAATAGAATTTGAGTGTCTTCGATTTAGACGGGACTTTCACTGGCAGATAGCTGATGTAATAAGAAGTAACTTAGGCTACTTTTGAACTAGCTGCGCCCACGACTTAGTCCGGGTAGATACTGAACAATCATATTTTTTCTCACGTGGACGAAGTCGCGGGCACAGCTAGTAATAAAATATGACGTGACAGACACACAATATTAACGGAATGCAGACAAATTTCGTATGTATTCGCGGTACACACCGGTCAAACTGGTCCTCGGAAAGAGGAAACATCGAATTGGTGATTGTCGACAACGATTTTTATGAAGTTAAAATAAATAAGTAGAATAAGTACCTATGATGAGAGTTTTTTTTAGGAGAACTTATCATATATAAAAAAAGTAAATAAAAAGTATTCAATTCATCAACTTAAATATAATTTCAGTTCTTGTATCATCAATTCATGATTATAACTCTGAACTGCTGAACAGTAGGTTTACTATTTGGCGGCAGATAAATTAGGCAGATTAATTTAGGAACACCACAATAACCTTTTTTACTGGTGGTGGAGCTCCAGTGACGGAGCTCGCGGTCGTAGGCACCACCGCATTACCTAATATCCTTGCCGCTAAATGGTAGTGTTCAGCACTATCGTGTTCCGGTCAGCTGGTAATGTACAGCCCTGTAATTTCCTTAACACGTTACGCATCTGCATTTTGACCTTGGTCTTTCTGTGGGTGTCTATAGGCTGCAGTCATCACAACAGTTCAACATCAATGTGAACTGCATGCTTGTTTGCCACATCCATCACATAAAAAAAACCTGCGGCCAAGTTCACCAATATTCTGGGCTCTCAATGATACCTCTACCATTTTTTGGTTTTCAAATTAACGAATGTCTTTATTTAATGCAAAAACTAGTTTAGGATAATAAATGAAAAACATTAAAAAATATGCCATAAAGTCGATTTATTCATTTTTTGTTAGTTAAAAGTAATAATAGATTTACCGGTAGTAGAAGAGCTCTAGTGACGGAGCTGGCGGGCGTAGGCACCACCGCATTACCTAATATACTTGCCGCTAAATGGTAGTGTTCAGCACTTTCGTGTTCCGGTCAGGTGGTAATGTACGGCCCTGTAATTTCCGGCACAGAGGCATAACATCTTAAGCCTCAGGAGTGGTAACGCATCTGCATTTTGACCTTGGTCTTTGTGTGGGTGTCTTTAAGCTGCAGTCATCACTTAACATCAATGTGAACTGCATACGTTTTTACCACTTCCATTACATAAAAAAAAGATAAAGTGTTGTTATTTTTCTACTGGAACTCTACGGTTGGTAGAGATCTGATCAAACACTTATAACTAATTAGGTATAATAAGTTACCCACATGGTCTAAGGGCAAGATTCACAGACCGCACTACGACTTTACTTTCGAGCAAAGTACACTTCGAACTGTCAAATCCCATACATTTCTGACAGTTCTAAGCGTACTTTGCTCAAAGTAAAGTCGTAGTGCGGTCTGTGAATCTCGCCCTAAGATCCGAAGGTGGCGGGGGGTCACCCATCTCTAGAGCACAGATTTCAATGGAGATGCGTGGAAGTTGTACCACCATCAATGTAAAGGCTTGTTGGCATTTTCTTGACATGGAAAAATCTTTTTGTAATTCACATATATTCATTACAACTAGTAAAAGTACAATTTCAAGCAATTACAATTTTATAAAAGTTTGAAAACTATGAAAAGAGTCTATGGTAAGACCTAGGTACTCGTAACTTTAAATGTGTCACAATCTCATTTACCAATGAGAAGCGACAAAATAATATGAATCATGCATCAAAGCCCTTCTTTACACTATACACATATAACATACCCCACTTTAAGAATCGAATTTAAACCTATCATACCATACTGCGTGATATGTCACTGAAATTGTTCGAATTATACCGGTATTTTTAGAGATCAACTCTGTGAAGTCATTAGCACTTCGAAATGAATACATAATTTAGTGCCGCACGAACCGCGCGAATGAGTAAACGCATGGTCGATAGTATCGAATGCTTTACTCAAAACTATTTCACGTGTGAAATAAAATATTTACTTTTAAAAAAATATAAGAATCGAACTATTCTTGATCTGGTGTTACAAATTAGTAGAAGTTTGTCAAAATGTCTAAGAACCATCCTATAGAAGATAAATTGGAGTCCCACAAGGTAGTGCCCGATCTGAACGACTTGGAAATGGTTTTTGGGACTCCTAAATCTCCGAAAAGTGCAATGAAGCCGAACACTCATTTGATCGAAAATGAGAAAATACCTGGAAAGGAGTTGGTGAGTTTCTTATTTGTATTGTAATGTTAATTTAGACCCACAATTTTCGGCCAAGTTAAATTAAGTAAATGCGAAACATTACAGCCAAGTGCTAAACAGTTAATTTAATTACCGTTCCGATATGATCTTTTCTAATAACTTAATTACTATCAGCAGTTTCATGGTCATAGATCTCTACAATTATATGAAACTACATTAGACAAAGTTAAACGTTACAAGTAGTTACAATTCGTGTAATTGGTAATGTTATGCTCCATTTAATAATTATTTATTTAGAATGAAATATCTAGGATTTTATGTATATGTAATGGGAGTTATAGTAAACCGGAAACTTGAAGCGTAAAAAGATTGAACTTAGAAACTTTAAGTCAATAATTATTTTTGTAAATTTGCATAGCCATTTGAATTTTTATCTTATAGGTATGAGATAGAGACAGACACTAAGAAAATCATAGATGTATAAGTAGATAATAAATCAATGAAGAAAATAAATAGCATACCTTCCTACTTATTTAATCATGTCATTGACCCTTCAAGACAAGTATCACCAGATTTTACCGTAAAAGACGTCATCAAACAGAACTAAAGTTAAATACAAACTATAGAACAATTTTGAGAACAGTACACATGTCATTGTCACAACAAATCGTAATTGTTTTTGAAATACTTATTTTGGAACGATTGGAAAAAAATATGAAAGTGATTTTTTTCTAAGAGCACGCACACCGACAGATAAGTGCGACAGTCTGTGGTTAGTTACATTACATTTTTGTCGTTTTGTTTTATTTCCGGTATAGATATTGGATTATTACGCTAAGGAAATATAACCTCTTACGTGCGTACCTACATAAGTACACGTACTGTTTTTTGTTGTGTGTATTTCCGTTTTCGTTCGATACACCCATAATTTTGCCGCTATTCCAATCACGCAATATTCCTTGCATGGAAGGAAAACATGGAGTGGTAGACAAAACATCTCATCAGAATCTCTTCTTTTAAAACCTCTTGCACCCCTTTAATATTTATCTCTCTTGGCACATAATCATCACCATCAATGTTCTGGCTTCCAAGGCTTTTGATTTAACTCTTGACAATATTTGACGTATTTTAATATTGTCTTCTTGATCTCTCTCTGTGCCTGTAATATTCACATTTTATATTATGCCTGTTTCATCGTACCTACGTGTCACTTTTAAGACTTAGATAAATATAACTACGTTAAGAAAAACCGACTTCAAAACTGAAAAGTAAAAAATAATAAAGATTTAATTGTAATTATGTACTACCTATTACTTATATGTGCTATTTACTAATAAGTTTGAAGTCGGTGCCAAGCCTTATACAAATAATTATATTTTAATCACTTAAATATGAATACGAGCAAATTAATACACTGAACAAAACGTAACCGGCGAATCTTGGGTGTTTGCATGTATGCTTGAATTCATGCATTTACCTCTGCCTACACCTTCGGGGATTACAGGCGTGAAGTTACGTTTTAATACAATGAAATGCCTACTTTAGTGATTTTGGCTTGGCACCGACTTCAAACCTATTAGTAAATAGCACATATAAATAATAGGTAGTATATAATTACAATTAAATCTTTATTATTTTTTACTTTTTAGTTTTGAAGTCGGTTTTTCTTAACGTAGTTATATTTATTTAATACTTTTTAGTTTATTGCTGCATTGCCAATTAGATGAATGTTAACATCTGCTAAATTTGTAAAATCTGACTGTTTTAGCTTCGTGACAATTAGATACCTAATTTAAATTGTTTAGGTGTGTCGATACAAAGTTACTACACGACTAAACGAAATCAATGAAAAAAAATTATCCACGAAGGAGTAAATAAGCTGTGTTGTGTCGACGATGAGTAAATGTGTCATTGTCACTTGTTGTCATCTTGTTGTCATGCGCATTAGGACTATCTAGGACGTCATTGGATTCAACGAACTGTATGACAACTTGCCGTCTATTCTTATTCCTTTAGTCTGAGGTGAAAGTAAGTAAAAAAATGCTCTTAAAATAAAAACCTATCTGAATCAAATTTTTATGGGACCAATTCGAAACTATTCCGAATCAAACAAAAAAAGAATTACGTAAATTGGTCTAGAAATCTCGGCGAAAAACACGTACATATATAAAAAAAAACCGGCCGAATTGAGAACCTTCTCGTTTTTTGAACTCGGTTAAAAAATGCAATCTACTTAAGTATCAAATAAAATAAAAAGACTTCATGTAAATTGGATCTTTTTGATATTATTAAAAAATTTCTACAGTGTCCGTTAACATCACATATTTTTTTCAATATGCCAAGTTAACTTTTTACAATTTCTTCTTCTCAAGAATTGGAAATAAAAGAAAAGAAAAAAAAAGGGATCGTCACAATGAGTAATCGTCACAATCAGCAGTTCCAAGTACAATTATGAAGTAGGTAGGTACTGAGAAACTTTAGCAAAAAATCCATTAATACACATTGCTTAATTGATCTTCCTCGACAGGGGTATAAATTCGTTTATTAGCAATAATGGCTATCATTTCGACTCATTACAAAACGTGTTTTCCATTGGCTTTCCAATGATACGCATTTCAAATCAGGGAAATGAATTTTTGCTCTCGCATTTTTGCACGACCATATTAATTCATACCGAACTATGGATAATTTTATTTCCATTATTTACTCTCTAAACAGTGGATGATATAGGTCCCTACATCTATTTACGGCGGCTTATGTGGTTAATCTATTTCATATTATTATCAAGTTTAAATTTATGTACTTACTTACAAGGTATTTGTCAGAATTATCTGACGAGAAAATTTATTTTATTAAAACAAAGTAGGTACCTTTAATACGATTGTTCAAAATAAATATTTATAGTTTCCGTTATTTTGATATGTTCTTAGGTTTTCGCGAGCTACACTCATTGAAATAAAACTATTTTTACGGATTTATCTCGCGTATATTAAACTAAAATGATTTTTAAAATCAACCCGACGTTTCGGTCGCTTTTCAGCTTCCGTGGTCCCGGGCAGACTGCCCGGGATAGTAATAGTTTTATTCCGTTATTTTGGTGGAATTTATAAATTGCCGAACATATAAACTGTTATACCTATTTGATAGTGGTTACAATTTGGCTGATATCGCTGGTTTAATTTCAAGTGAATCAGATGTTTTTTAAGTCTAACAATACCTCTGACAATACTATCTAAACAATGTCAATAACCTTAATGACGTAATTAAATAACATCTAAAATTATTTGTTTAACCAATTTCTTTAAATGAGGAAAAATAGCTTGGGTTTGCCACTCTTGAGGCATAATCTACTTAACCTCTTCGGAATGAAAGTTATTGGGACTAAGTCGGTAGTTGAACACTATCTTTTAGCGGCAGATGTGTCTATTTTAACCTACGCCCTCTATCTCTAGCCCATTCGATGTCTACCACCAGAATCTATATTTTTTATTCTGTAGTTTCAAACTTATATAGACTTCCATTGTTCCAAAGACCATGTATTACGTCAAAACCTTTATTAAAGAATGATTCAACGAGTCAAGAATCGAGACAAGAATCAGATCTTATTACTTAGTTATAGGTCGCGCCAGGTAAAAAGAACGCTGGCGGTCAAGCTGCGCGTCATGTGTTTTTATTTCATTTTATGTTATTCTATGTAATATAGTTTTCAATCTGCCTACCAATACACGAAACCGCAAGCGAAAGCTAGATCAAAAATAAACCAATAGGGCTAGTACTTTCGTGCGCGAGTGTACCGATGTGGGAACACATCCCTTCTACTTTCTTCCAGCGTTCTTTTTACGTGGCGCGACCTATACTGTTGTTGTTATTGACTTATGTATAGCCATTTGCAGTTTATTCTATAGATAGCAACTGCATAACCTCGTAACTGACAATAACTGTCCTCTTCATGTTCCGAGATGCATAGTTTAATGTTTGTTTCTAATCTATACAAATAAATTAAATTGGAGTGTCTGTTTGTAATATTAAAAACGTAACTTCACGCCTGTAATCCCCGAAGGGGTAGGCAGAGGTAAATGCATGCATTCAAGCATACATGCAAACACCCACGATTCGCCGGTTACGTTTTGGCCCATGTAACAGGTGGCGAGCCTGTTGACATCTCCGGGCACATTACCAAACTTTGAGGTACTGGGAAATTTCCAGAAAATGGAAAAATCCCAATAGAACCAGAGATAAAGGCTTTTTCACCATTATCTCTGATAACCCCCTACCCGGGAATCGAACCCAGGACCTCAGCGTAGTAGTAGTGGCCTGCTACCACTAGGCTACCGAGGCAGTGTAATATTAAAATAACAGATTTTATTAGGTACATGCATACACGGTACATTTACCATGATAACATTTTTTACCAATTTTGTTTGCTGTTTTTTACGGTTAATCTGGAACGACTGGACCGATTTTGTCTTGCAATGATTTGGAACCACCGGAAACTTCTGCGATAGTACATTATTCAACCGAGTAAGTATATACTTGCCATAGTAGCGGGAATAAATTACCATGTCTGTTGTCAATATGATATGCACCTGCCCATCACGTGCACTTAACCTACGTGTAGTCATGTCCTGGCTAACCAGCATCTGAGTAGGTCATGTTGCCTTGGCATACTTAACACGTATTTACATATTTGTATTACTAATCGCAATTTAATTATACAATTTTAAAATATTATCGGTAATGTAATTGAAATCATTGGCATAATTTTGCGCTTGTTCCCCGAACATTTAAACCAGGGTTTCTCGAACTTTCGGCTCTACGTACCCCTGTTGAAAAGTATCCCGAGGTGACGGCAAACCCCTCAACTATTAGGTATTTATACTGTCGAGTTGTTCTATGTCGCCACCGCATTATACTTAATTTATACTGGTGGTAGAGCTCCAGTGACGGAGCTCGCGGGCGTAAGCACCACCGCATTACGTAATTTACTTGCCGCTAAATGGTAGTGTTCAGCACTATTGTGTTCCGGTCAGGTGGTAATGTACGGTTCTGTAATTTCCGGCACAGAGGTATAACACCTTAGGCCCCAGGAGTGGTAACGCATCTGCATTTTGACCTTGGTCTTTGTGTGGGTGTCTATAGGCTGCAGCCATAGCTTGTTTGCCACTTCGTTTACATAAAAAAAAAAATAATCTCATCTTCATTATTCCAGCCAATAGATGTCCACTGCTGGACAAAGCCTTCTCCAAAGACGCCCACAACAGTATTGTGCGTCACTAAAGGAGTCATGATCACCACGCTTGGCAGGTGGATTGGCGATCGGAGTACCAGGGTCTTTAGTGTTCCTACTGACTACTGGGTCTGATATTCGTATTTCACCAAATAGCTTCCAGTTGAAAATCAACGTCGGACTTCGGCCTGATTTATGCTGAATTGGAATCTATTTGGACGACCCGGTTAGTCCAGCGGTATGAGATGACCGTTTGATTCGAAGGGTCGCGGGTTTCGATCCCCGCACCGGGACAAATATTAATTTGTATGGCCTACGAGTATTTGTTTCGGGTCTGCGTGTTTGAGTATGTTTTTGTGTATGTGTACACGATACAGGTTTATACCTACTGTGGGGCTGTGAGTGTGAGCGTATTTTTAACCGACTTCGAAAAAAAGAGGAGGTTATCAATTCGTCGGAATCTTTTTTATTTATGTATGTTCACCGATAATTTGAAAACGCCTGTACCGATTTTATTATTATTTATTATAGTTACCGCGGGATGCATACCCCTCGTCATTATACCTACCTATCTATTTACCTACTCCGCCCTATTGGAATAGATTGACCGCCTTTGTTTGGTTGTCTGACATGACTAATTTAAGGCTGACCTACCATGACCAAATAGGTCGAGTTCTGTCTGATGGTGGGGTCAAAAGTCTTAGGAATCGGCGTGCATGTATGAAGAGAATGATGAAGGTAGACGAGGCACGAGAGGTTTGTCAGAACCGGGATGTCTGGCGCTCTACACTCTCTGCCTACCCCGTTAGGGACCTGGCGTGAAGATACATACATACTAATTTAATAGATTACCTTCCTATTTAGGTAGGTACTTAGTACATTACTATCTACTTACATCAAATACCTATCGATAGAGGAACCTTGATTTTTTCTAGAGTTCTAGTCTATCTCTAACAAATTTCATCAAAATCGGTTCAGTGGTTTAGTTTTGCCATGAGTGCGTTACAGACAGGCAGAGTTCCATAGTGTCGCAAATAACTAATTATCACGAACATTAAAATGGCAACCCTTGATACGTCCCACTGCTGGGCACGATTCTCTCTCCTTCTTGGGGGGTGGCCTGAAACTTACTCCACCACTCTGCTCCAATGTGGGTTGGTGAAGATACGGATTAGTGGCCAACCCGCTGTCAGATGTTTTCAAACCGCCCATAAGGCCTCCGTCAGCCACTATAATACCATACAATAGAAAACAAACTAGGTAGGTACCTATACGACAGCAGAGTAAGCAGACATCACGATATAAACTCAGGTCAACGCCCTGCCTACCCACACATTGACTCACTCATAAACGTCATAACAAAACAACACCGCGGCCTTCGTATGTAAAAAAAACTACTTACATAAGTATGTATAGAAATAGAAATAGAAATAGAAAATATTTTTATTTCGAATAGATCTTTACAGATACTTTCAAAACGTCAATAAACCATAAACTACCTAGAGCGAATAACCATTAGATATAGTAAAGAAAAATCATATATTAATAGTAAATTAAAAATTAAAATTTAAACTATTTGGTTAAAACATAATAATCATAAAATTTTTCAATTCCTTCAATGATAATAAATGAAGAAAAAGAAAAACTTATTCGTCAAGATCAATGTTATTCACTTAGCAGAGTTCCAAGTGCAGTCACTACTGAGAAGAACTCCGCTACCCAACAAACTCACTATTTAAATATTTCCGTATGTACATACCGATATGAATAGTGTATGTTATGACATAGTGCGATTTTCCTAGTTTAGTGGTGGAAGTAGGTACATTTAGTGACATGACAATTACCTACTTTATTTGTTCCCTGCCTATATCCTATCCCTCGAACTACGAAAAAACTTAGGAGCAATCATAGGTAGGAAGGTATATTAGATAACACATTAGCACAGTCTAAGAACGTACCTAATTTATAGCTCTTTTTATGTAAGTATACCAATCTACTGTGATTTTAGTTCCCAGAATAGGTAGGTATCATACGCGGTCAATAGCTTTGCACATCTTGTACTGCCACATTGGGTCAGTGGTCGCAATCGCCATGGTGAAGCCTGAGGTCCTGGGTTCGATCCCCAGGTCAGGAAAATCTGTTATTGGGTTTTTTCTGTAAGGAAATTCCCAGTAGTAGCCCGGAGTCTGGTCGTGCATCGGAGAGCACATAAAGCCGTCGGTCCTGCGCCCGATCTCTCTCCGGTCGAGTCTGATTGCCGTCCCATCTGACTATGAGAGTGAAGGAATAGAGATTGCACCTGAGTTTGCGCATACATTTGTGCACTATAATATCTCCCGCACAGTTGGCTAGTCTCCGTTGAGATTGGCCGCCGTGACCGCAATTCGGTCTGGAGGACATTATTATTATTGTAAACATCTTGTAAACTGTCGCTCGATAGTGGGCAATGTCGATGACGAAACAGGAAAATCCGAGAACAGATTTTGGCACCTGAGAACAAATGCTCGCGACAAATTTAAAAACAAATTTAAAAATAAATCAATGGGATGCCATGATGACAGGGATAAGCAATGGAATTATATTCAATTGTAGGTAATTATTATCAAGTAGTGCTAAAAAGAGCGAAGCCGCTCGCAAGACCTACCTTTTCTCGATAGAAAGTTTCTTAGCTCTAGTTCATAGCTCTAGTTTTTATTGATAGATTAGTCATTTTGATGATCATCAAAATGACTAATCTATCAATAAAACCTAAGGTAGGTAGGTACTTCTTAAAAGGCTAAGATGTAAAGTTTGTGAAGTAAGGCGTGTAGAGAGGCGAGAAAAGTCAGAAACTTGACTCTACATATGAAGTCTGATGTGTTTTTGACGAGCTAGTGCGAGCCATGCTCCCGTCTTGGCAACATTTTACATGAAACTGTTTTGGATCGTTTGTTGTTTACTACATGTACCCTGCGCGCGTTAATACGTCACCAACTAAAAAATGACAGTGGCGCGATCTGTCGAATTCGCCAACTCAGAAACCTTCGTGGGCTCATGGGACAACAGCTTTGCTAAAGATCATCACATGATCAAATGCGTAGTTTACGATTCTATAAAGGACATACAGACAAAAATTCATTTTTATTTATAAAGAAGATTTGACATAGTTACTTAGTACAGGTATTTTTTTTTTATTTTATGTAATGGAAGTGGTAAACAAGCATGCAGTTCACATTGATGTTAAGTGATGACTGCAGCCTATAGACACCCACACAAAGACCAAGGTCAAAATGCAGATGCGTTACCACTCCTGAGGCCTAAGATGTGATGCCTCTGTGCCGGAAATTACAGGGCCGTACATTACCACCTGATCGGAACACGATAGTGCTGAACACTACCATTTAGCGGCAAGTATATTAGGTAATGCGGTGGTGCCTACGCCCGCGAGCTTCGACACTTTAGCTCTACCACCAGTAAAAGTACATATATGTTTTTTAACTGTCGATTTACACGATTTAGCGTATGTGAGGCTCCTATAAGACTACAATAACTGACAGGGTAGAGAGTAGAGAGAGACCCTGTCTATGAGTTAGGTATCTCACTTCCACCACGTTTTGATATCTAAGAGCTATGTCGCTCAGTTTTGTTATGAGTACATAAATGATAACGATAATTAGGCTAACAAGCTTACTAATTTGTACCTCGATTACTTACAATTATCTCTAAAAAGAGACCTTGACCGCATGACATGTTCATATCTATGGACTGAGGATATCCTTTGATAACTATAAGGTGCATTATTTACACATGCCATTGACTTTTAGTGTCTTCAGTTCTTCTTGAGGACTATCTGCCGCCAAATATTAATGTTCAGCACTATCGTGTTCCGTTTAGATAATGTATCCTATGATAACGTCTAGGCCCAGGAGCGACCCCATCTGGAATACTGCTCTCATTTGTGGGAGCCCCCAAATACCAGCTTGGTACGCTTGACTCCCTACAAAAACGTGCCGTTCATATTGTTAACGATCCAGGACCTACTGACAGGCTCGAACATCTGCCAGATTTTTATTTTTCCAAGTCGGACTTTCGAAATTTTTTGAGTGAAAAAAGCGGAATTCTCTCGTCAAAAGGGACATAGTCAAAATTCTATATAATAATAAAAATAATAATGGCAACCCATTATATGTCCCACTGCTGGGCACGAGTCTCTCCCCTTTTTGGGGGGAGGCCTGGAGCTTACTCCACCACGCTGCTTCAATGCGGATTGGTGGAGATACGGGGTTAGTGGCCAACCCGCTGTCGGATGTTTTCAAACCACCCATAAGGCCTCCGACAAGGTTTAACGACTGCTATCTATCGATAGCAACCGGGACCGACGGCTTAACGTGCCCTCCGAAGCACAGAAACGCGCATTTAATTTGCCACTAGCGGTCACCCATCACACGACCCGACCGCGCCCGTAGTGCTTAACCGAGTAGATCGCTTATGATCTACACAAGCCGCTGGGCCATATATTATTCTATATATATATCTTTGGCTGCAGTCATCACTCAACATCAATGTGCACTGTACCAAGGCTTGTTTGCCACATTCTTGACATAAAAAAAGGATTAAAACCAGCCTTAGGTACCTAAACTATTACTTGTTATGTTAATACCTATTTACCCACAGAAGATGACAAAAGGCCCCAAGACAATAACACATTATCCATTCGGGATTCACCATTCAGTATGTTTCCAATTCACACAGTAAATTTGCAACATTTTACTTGCAGCTTAATAGGTATAGGTACCGAAAATAACACGGCGGTGACTCAATTATTCAACTACTGGGAAAACCCGCTTTCAATATTTACTTAGTATGTGTTAATTACCCTTATTATAGAGCTTCGGTAGTTAGATAGGCCGGTCGTGGGTAGAACTGATAAGCTCCCGGAAATTCAAGTTTCTGCTGGTTATTGCGGATACATATGTGATGAATGTAAACAGATTCCCGTCCTATTAGGCTAATTAAGTATATACATAAAAATTTAAACTTCACGCCCGTACCTATAGTAGGGAAGTAGGCAGATAAAGCTGTGTTAGGACCGGGCTATTTGGCACTCCAAGCACTCTGCTTACCCCCTAAGGGCGAGAAGATACATACTACCGCCCCTGCCCTCCGTAGTTCACTGCGCCCTGATAACTAATTACTTAGTTGATTTCTCAGAGTAGGTATTATATAGGTACCTATCTACTAACTAAACTCATTATACTCAAGAACAAAAGCATAACAGTAGATATTAACATAATGATGACGACACTGGTAATCACTCACAACTTACCAAAGAAGGAAAGATTCGTACGCCTTAGCAGAGAATATGTAATAATACTACCTATAGATTGGACACTTCGACGTCCCGCCCGATTACCCCGCATCACCCAACCACCTCCCCTCTTATGGGCGACGGTTGGTATTTTCTACGTGCTACGCACACAGGTGCACGTATATACACGGTACTGATTGATGTCTGTGTAATAGAGACCAAATTAACCGTTTGTATGGAATTTTGGTGGAGTGACCGCGGTGTGGCCTTAGTTAATAAAAGTTTCAATTGTTAGCGTTAAATGACTCCATATAACAAAGACAAAATTAGCGCTAAGCCAAAGCAGAGAATATGTAATAATACTACGTATAGAATGGACACTTCAACGTCCCGCCCGATTTGCACACATACACAACCCCTTCCTCTCTTATGGGCGACGGTTGGTATTTTGTATGTGCTACGCACACAGGTGCGCGTGTGAATACACGTCACTGATGGATAAAAACCAAATTAAGCGTTTGTATGGAATTTTGGCGGAGAGTCCGCGGTGTGGCCCAAGTTAGTTGCAGTAGGTACTTGTATTTCACGTCGTTCAATACGAGTAAATAATCGAGCGTGACCATATATACAAGAGTTGGAAATATTGGGATTAACTTGACCCGTTGGACAAATTACATTACAGCAAAGCTTTTCACCAAGAAAGAGGTTAAGAGTCGGTCCATTAATCACATGCATTGTTGTTAATGTTTTTTGTATATCAATGATCACATGTCATGTTTTAACTACTGTTGTCTCCCTCTTGCTGGCGATGCGTGGTGAAGTTTTGATTAATCTCTAATTAATCTGAGATCGTGTGTTTGTATCTTCGTAAATAGTTATTACCAAAATAAGTAGGTCTACGGTAATGAAAGATCTGGGGGTCATTTTTGATCGTAGACTTAATTTCAATGAACACGTTACTATCGTTGCAAAAGAATCGTTCCAGCGTTTAGGATTTGTACTGAGGAATGCCCGTGGCTTTATTAGTAATTGCGTAATACAGCTTTTATACAACGCGCTAGTCCGTAGCAAACTGGAGGCTAGTTCATGCGTGTGGAACCCACATCACTCCACCCACGAACTCCTACTAGAAAAGGTACAAAAGGCATTTCTAAGATACCTTTACAAACACAAGTTTGGTTATTACCCACTCATGTACCCCACGGCTTTCCTCCTGGGGTGCCTCAATTACAACTCCCTGAAGACCAGGAGAGCCAATGGGCAATTGGTCATTATGTTCAAACTCCTCCGTGGTTTGATTGATGCTCCGTGCCTTCCCAATGAGTTGGCTCGTTTATACGTCCCGCCCGTCCAGGACAAATACTTGCGTGCTAGGAAGCATAAACTGCTCGCTGTACCATCTACTCGGACAATTGCACACGCTAACTCCTTTGTTCCGCGCGCGCTCTCCGTCCTCTGTGCTCTATTGGAGGCCTTTCCCGACTTCGACTTGTTTGTGGATGGATGGAAGGCTGTTGTGAGTACGTGTTTGCAGTTCAGTGAAATTCTCTGAACATGATAAATCTTATGTTTTTAATTTAATTTTGTATATATAATTTTTGTTTTGTTTTGATATGACATGTATCCGAGTTAGTTAATGTAATTGGACTTGTTGTCCGTTCAAGTTAACTATAAATAAATAAATAAATAAATCTTTTTAGTTAGGTTTCCACACAAACCAAACCAACTACATGCGGCAGTCCAGCTCAAAACCAACCAAAATGGTATATCTATTGCATTATAATGGAACGAATTAAGTGGCTGGTGAAAAATACTCATAATTTTATATGAGTTAATAGTACATAATACTTAAATAGTAAATACCTAAGGCTTCAAGCATTTACTATACATTATTTAGGTATCTACAGAAAACGTACCTACATCATCTTTTATTCTGTGTTCTCCCATGCGAGTTTGTTAAAACCTTGTACCTGTGTAGGAGTAGGTACGTACAAATGATAATAATTATGAATCACATTTTTAAAATTACAGTGATTCATAAGGCTTTGGTAACTGATTTATATTCAGATTCATGAAGTTAGGTACTGACACATGTGGCTCATTTGGTTTTTTGAGCAGATAGTTATTTCACAGTCTAAAGAAAACGAACGTGTTAAGTTATATACTTAACGCAATTTTGTCGGTCACTAATTCGGTCCAGGAAGACCAAGGCTGACCTACCATGACCAAATAGGTCGAGTTCTGTCTGATGGTGGGGTCAAAAGTCTTAGGAATCGGCGTGCATGTATGAAGAGAATGATGAAGGTAGACGAGGCACGAGAGGTTTGTCAGAACCGGGATGTCTGGCGCTCTACACTCTCTGCCTACCCCGTTAGGGACCTGGCGTGAAGATACATACATACTAATTCGGTTACATTTTAAAACATCTTAACTTAAATGCGTCCGCGAGATAAGTTACAAGTTGCAGAAGAACGCGATTTTATGCGCAAGAAGCATTGATATACAAAAAAACCATCAAATAGAAGAGATTTAAAAGGAGGAAAATGAAGGAATGGTTTGCTTTCCAACATTGTTTAGTTTGAGTTAGTGTAGGTGTCCCGATTTGCGCGGGACGTCCCGAACCGATTGGCTATGGGGACTCGTCGACGTTAAATGTCCCGATAAATTAATCATCATCATTATCTGAACCGAAAGACGTCCACTGCTAGACAAAAGCCTGTCTAAAATCAATAATCTTGGGTTTTTGTTAAACCCGAGGTTTTTGATAAACTAATAAATTGCCTTGCTTTTTGCTGTACTGATTGTTACTCCTTGGTCCCGATTTTTTTTTTTTTTTTTTTTATTTATGTAATTGAATTGGCAAACAAGCATGCAGTTCACATTGATGTTAAGTGATGACTGCAGCCTATAGACACCCACACAAAGACCAAGGTCAAAATGCAAATGCGTTACCACTCCTGAGGCCTAAGGTGTTATGCCTCTGTGCCGGAAATTACAGGGCCGTACATTACCACCTGACCGGAACACGATAGTGCTGAACACTACCATTTAGCGGCAAGTAAATCAGGTAATGCGGTGGTGCCTACGCCCGCGAGCTCCGTCACTGGAGCTCTACCACCAGTAAGAATTTTATTTTACCTACTGTCCCGATTTAAAATAAATTCGACCTCGCAACACTAGTCTGAGCGGTCGCGAAGTAAAGGACACGCGCAAAGTTTATACAGGCAACATCACTCATTGATATTTCAGTTTTTTGCGAACTGTACTAAATAACATGAAATTAGACCTTTATGAACAGTAAAAACTGTTTAGGAATAAACCCGATTTATAACATTGGTGAAATTCACCCTAATCATGCAATACGCATTGCCACGCATTCAAATGGTACAGTTTTTCAGGTGGGCAGCAGACGCGGCAACGACAGCGATGTGGAGCTGATCCATCCGTCGCAACCACTCCTAGAGCCAGACAAACAGCCACCCAAACCTCCACTAGCTGGTACGCTAAACAAAGTATACATTTAAAAATCTGAAAAAGCCTTGAAAACTTACGTCGGAGATATAGTATATAGCCCTATTGATAGAAAGTAGCCCTATTGAGACAGCGTGTAAGGCCACTCAGGACTTGTAAAAATCATGTTGTTTGTGCTTAATTTTTGTATTTTCGGCCAAACATCTTCAATGACACAATGAAGCGCGCATGGCCCCGCGGCTGGTGCAGATCGGAAGCGATCTACTCGGTTAAGCGATACGGATGCGGTCGGGTGTGTGATGGGTGACCGCTAGTGGCAAATTGAAATGCGCGTTTCCGTGCTCCGGAGGGCACGTTAATCCGTCGGTCCCGGTTGCTATCGAAAGATAGCAGTCGTTAAACCTTGTCGGAGGCCTTATGGGTGGTTTGAAAACATCCGACAGCGGGTTTACCGCTAACCCCGTATCTCCACCAACCCCCATTGGAGCAGCGTGGTGGAGTAAGGTCTAGGCCTCCCCCGAAAAAGGGAAAAGACTCGTGCCCAGCAGTGGGTTGCCATTATAAGCACGATGATAGTGTTCAGCACTATCGTGTTCTGGGAAGATGGAAGTGTATGGTCCCGTTCTAGCTATCACATGGCAAAATATATTAGGCCGGAGGGGTGGCAATGGATGCATATGAGTTTGTTGTCCTCCTGTTTATGTCATAAGGTTAGTCGTCACTGCCATCCATATGAACTGCATACTTGATTGTCACCATTATTTTTACAACGTCCATTTTATACAGTTCCATGCATTGGGCGAACATGTAAAATATTGATAATAAACATGAACTGGAATATTACAAAGATTTCCTTATTTTAGGTCCAGAAATAGACGATCTTGATGGAGGCCCGGGTGACGCGACACCCTATCCCGGCATAGACGATGGTCTTTTCGAGCCCATAGACAAACTTGGCACACATCATGGAGGTAACTTACCACTTTTATTTCAAACTACCCAATATTATAGAATAATGGTCACCTTAGTATTTTCTAGCTAAAAAAACTCTCAACGCTTACGCTTTCCCAACCAAACAGCCGAATAGGACAGGCTATTTCTTTGCCCAACCCGTAGGCATCTCGACATCAGATAATCATGATCATAATCATTTATTTACCAGAATGTAGTGGGTACATGTGGTGAGTTAATAACATTATAGCACTATCACATTCTACCATTACAATGGTGTGTAAAATATCCATAAACTTAATAAAAAATGTCAAAATATTATTATTGTAATTCGAATATTTATAATTAATTAATGTCAAAGTTATTATTGCAAATTGTGGTCAATTAGATTTTATTAAATCGATAAAGTTTATTGAAGATTTTTACCTTATCTATTTGCCGCTAAATGGTAGTGTTCAGCACTATCGTATATCGGCCAGGTGGCAATGTATGCCCCTGCAACTCCTATTATTTCCAGCACAAAGGCATAATAACTTAGAGCTCAGGCGCGGAAACGAATTAACTGTGTAATTTTATTGGTTTACCATTCTCACTATGCATTCTTCTCCAGCACTACATTTCTAAAGCTTCCTTCTTATTCTTACTTTCTCTTAAAGTCCACACCTCAGCGGCCAGCGCCATTTAGGAATATGCATAGAATTGGGGTAGTAAAAAACACCAATGTCCTGACCTAACAAGTCGCATTTTAGTGGTTGTGTGAGATGTTTTTATTTGTTTAACTATCAGTTACTGTAATCAAAATAAAAGTGTCTTGTCAGTCTTAGAAATAATAAGTAGTTAGGTAGGTAAGTAGTTTGTAGAATGCGTTCTAATTCTAGTGCAATTAGGTACCTACGACATTTTTGATCTAAAACAGTGATTCCCAAAGTGGTCCATATAGACCCCCTGGAGACTCGATGGGGTCTACGTATATGCGTAAATGAAAATGGGATATATGGGAAAGCGATATAAATGTTAGCAAGGGGGTCCACCCAAACCAGAAAATAATTGAAAGGGGTCTACAAGAAAAATAGTTTGGGAACCTCTGATCTAAAGAATGGAAGAAAATATTTTTGTTTATTCGTTAGCTACAAAATAGAGTCTGTCAATTATTCCTTCTTAATCCGCAACCGAAACTAACGGATGATCCGAAATAATTTCATATCCGTAACTGTAACCAAAACTCATTCGTATGTGTATTCGAAATGTGAAATCTGTAACATCCCTACAATGCATCAACATTAAATCACCAATGCATAATTTCCAATCACACGACGAAAAAAAATAAAGCACCGCCATTGTAAAACCTATTTCTACTGTCCTATCAGCGTATTAATGTATTGGTCGGTGACGTTCTTGGTTCGGATGGTTCGGATCCTGCTGGAAGTGCAGTTTTAAGATAATTTGAATGACGCGTGGGTTTTACGTATGTTCTCGGAAATGAGAAAGTTTTTATGCTCCAATTACAACTGGCCGGGTGAGTAATGGGCGGCCGATGTTATGTTAGGGTATAACTAAACACTATAAGGTAGGTACTAGGTCCTACTCTACAAGAGTACGTCAGACTGCGTCATCCATAACCGTGGAGCTATACCACCGTCTCATATTGCAATCTTACTTTGTTTTGACGCATGATGAAGGTCGACGAAAAGCAAGCTTTAGAGCAGTTAAATAGGTATTCAATTCCAAAGATAGTACATACCTATAATATCTTTGTTCAATTCATTCAATTTCAGTTAAAACCTTTTGCCTTGACGTATGTTCTATGTAAAACAAGGTAGGTCCTAGGTATATAAGTGACCTGTAGAATGGTTAATCTATACTTATAATAAAACTGTAGAAGTGAAAATTCTGTACATTAAAAATATTGAAAAAATAAATACCAGGGGATGTTACTAGATCAATACCGAACCCAAATATGTGATTAGAAAAAAAATTGTCTGTCTGTTTGTTCAAGCATCACAGAAAAACTACTGGTCCGATTACAATGAAACTTGGTATGATTATACTTTAACCTTTGGCGCACAACACTGGGTACTTTTTATCCCGAAAAAAATTCTGTTTGTCTGTGTGTTTGTGCACCCTAATTTCAGAAACGCCTTATTCGATTTGCTGTTTTCACTAATATATTATGGTAAGTTTCACATAACATTTAGTGTCCATTTAGAAATAAAAAAGTTATGTCAATTTAAAAAATCATATCGAATATTTTTAAGCTATTATGTATCTTAGTTCTATTTTTTTGGGGATTTCGTACCTAAAAGGTAAAAACGGACCCTACGGATTACTAATCCTCCGCTGTCTGTCTGTCTGTCCTTCCGTCCGTCTGTCTGTCACCAGGCTGTATCTCATAAATAGTGATAGCTAGGTAGCTAATATTTTCATTAATTATGTACTTCTGTTACCGCTATAAAAACAAAATGAATTACAAAAAATAAGAAAATGATAATGTTAAGGGGTCCAAGGGGCCATACAATAAACGTGTTTTTTTTTCGTATATTAATATTTAACGGTACATAGCAAGTAGACGTTTAAAATTTTCACAGAACTTTTAGGTCTTATTTGGTGGCGTTAGTGGTGTTGGTGGCATTGGTGGTGTTGGTAGTGGTGGTGGCATTGGTGGCGTTAGTGGGTTTGGTCATTGATGTCGTTGGTGGCATAGGTGTTGTTGGTGACTCTGGTGGCGGTGTTGATGGCGTTTGTGGAGATGGTGATGGTTTTTAGTCGCGATGGAGGCATTGTGGCGTTGGTGTCGTTAGTGGTGTTGTTGGTAGTTTTGGAGGCATTGGTTTTGGTGGTGGTGGTGGTTTTGGTGGCGTAGGTGTTTGGTGATGTTGGTGTTGGTGGTGGCGTTGATGGGGTTTGTGATGGTGGAAGTGGTAGCAGTAACAGCGGTGGTGGTGGTGACGATGGTGGTGATGGTGGTGGTAGTATTCAAGTAGTGTTGGTGGCATTAGTGGTTAAAACTGCACAACGTTAATATTCAATTTTTCACATCCGCCATCATGAACCTAAGCACAGACATTACATATCATATTTTCTGCCCCAGATCTACGGTAGACTCGATCGAAACCTATTTGCAATTAAAGATCGTAAAAAAAATATTATTCTGAGTCGAGAACATGTATCGCAAAATTCGTAATCTTTGATAATTCGTGAAATAAAATAAAATAATTTTATAGATTCAAATGTCAATGCCCGCCATTATGACGTACACATTTCATTTTTAATAAATGACATTGATGTATTACAGAAACTGGACAGGGCAAGCTATTTTCAAAAATCAATTAATTTTTGTTACTTTCGCTAAACCTGTAGTGTATTTTTTATTTTTACTTTACAGCGATACAAAGTTAGCCGGGCCAGCTAGTACTTAATATTTCTAATAGATAAGTATGTAGGTACTTGATTACCAATAATTTAGGTAATGTAAGTTAACTAAAAAGTTTCTCAAACGTGCTAACATTTTTTATTTTATGAACAAACAAAAGAGAAAGTAGGTATACGTAGTGGGTTTATTATGTCTTATCGTGTACCACGAACAGGACAATATTGCATTTATTATGATCTGTGACACCATTATCTGCTGTGGGACATTGTAGCTGCACTACGGGTCATATTATGTTTATCTTTTTGTTTTGTCTTATCTTGCCGTTTGTAAAAGAAAGTATGGAACATTCTGTTGATACCTATTTTTATCATTAAGTATTTTTGGACTATTATTTATTTTATTTTGTTTACTTTGACATATTAATCAACGTATCAGTTGTTATTCGCTTTAATTTTATATTTGTAATTTGACCTATCACAAGCAAATTCTATTATTTCCAAGTGATTAAATGAATTTTTGAGTTTGAGTTTGAGTTTATCACAATTTAAACTCAATTTCATTTTATTTATGAATATTTGATGATGATTTCATTGGCGTTCGAAAAATACAGTTTTTTATGTATTGTAGGTGGCAAAAAAGCATGCAGTTCACATTGATGTTAAGTGATGACTGCAGCCTAGACACCCACACACAGACCAGAGTTCAAAACGCAGATGCGTTGCCACCCCTCTTAGGGGTGTTTATACCCCTTAGTGGCCATCTAACCAGAACACGATAGTGCTGAACACTACCATTTGGCGGCAGATAGATTAGACAGGTACCTAATGCGGTGGTGCTCCTACACTACACTGGAACTCTACCATCAGTAAAAACAAACAAAATTGTTTAACGAAGATTATCAACAACAGATACCTATACTTTTTGTACAGTTGAATATTTTGAACAGAAGCGCTTATGACATATTTTATCCCTAAGTATGTATATAGTTTATACCTACCTACTTTTATTCCCCTTTTCAAAAATTCATCGCGATCAGAAAAGTTGATCTAAAAAAAATTGTGAATACGCAATGTTGCCTAACATTGCGTATTAAGTAGGTATCTATTAGCTAATTTTTTTGGATGTATTCCAACCGTATGATGACCGTATTGTATTCTTCGAATTCTAAAGCAATAGGGAATAATTGTTGTGTACATAATAAATTGTCACCGAGGATGTGGCTTTTCCCTGTAAGTTCACCTTGACCTGGTCTTGTGTCCGGCCGCGTCCGGAGATCTGATATTTCACCCACCGCAGGGTTCTTTTCACACAAACAACGATGACGGTGAATCATTCCAATGGGGTAGTAACCGTAGTAAGTGCAATAACGCAAGACGGACCCCCCTATCCATAGGATGACTGTCCTCTAAAACGTAACGTAACGTCACGCCTGCATTCCCAAAGGGATAGGTAGAGATAAATGGATTCAAGTTATTTGGCATATGTAACAGGTCCAAGCCTATTGACATCTCCACACCAATCTCCGAGGTTGGCGCTGGGACACTTCCAGAAAATTGGAAAATCCTAATAGCAGCAGTCATAAAGAAAAATACATCTACATCTCTGGTAGCCCCGACCCGGGAAGATCTCTGGAATGCCCACCTACTATTACCCTGTTACTATTACAAGATCACCTAATTCCACATATTTAAACAATGAGCATGTAAATAAGTGTTAGCCTTGTGTTTATTTATTTTGTGGTAGGTATAGGATAGGTAGATATACGCTAGTTAAACTAGGTTATCGATCAAGGGATGTGGTCAAATTGACCGTACCCGTGATTGTGGTGGTTCGATAAATATAATAATTTTATCGACAATTATCGTTAGTGCTTGCAGTGTTAAATTAAACAATTACTGTACGCCTGTGTTTTCCTGAAGTCATAGACAGAGATGTAGGCCATATTACATTATCATAGTAAGCAATGCCGTCTTCACCATAAGGGCACTCGGGGCCAGTGCCCAGGGCCCCCCATCCTCAGAGGGCCCCGAAGGACCGACAATTCCTGGTGTGGTTATAGATTGGAATGAGATATGAAAATGGTTGGGTGCGTGTGTGTGTAGGTATGTGTATGTCAGTATTGTGAGTGTATGTATGAGTATGTGTGTGTAGTGTGTGTGTAATAACGCAGACCACAGTGAATTAAAAATGCATAGTTTGCTTTTTTTACATTCCAAAAGGGCCCCGATTTTCAAGACGGCCCTGAATTAGTAAGTAGGTGTGTGCATAAGTACTTTAGATACGTACATCGGAAAAACTCCCCATTTTGAGGGTTCCGTAGCCTATAAGGAACCCTTATAGTTTCGCCCTTATAGTATATGTCCGTCTGTCCGTCTATCCGTAGACTCCGCAGCTATGATCGAAGGCTCGTTGGAGAGAGTATTGCAAAGCTACTCGTATATTAATTAAAGCTTATTTGTCACGAATATATAACAGCAATATTGCATACTTACTTAATTAACCTCCCCTCCACGTAAAATGGAGTTGTAATTTTTTTTAATGCGTATCCCACCGTTTGGTCTTCATCGTTGTTTAGTCTTCAAAAAATATTACGGGTTTTAGAAAACCATTTTCCGGTACTTGTTTAGACTAGTTAATATAGTTTTGAGCAGCCCCTCCCTCTGAAACAATTTAGATTGATATCTGCTACATAATTTAGACCGATATACAAACCTGCTCGGTGTATCTATGGTATCTTTGCTGTGATTTCTAATTCACAGAAATGATGTATAACCTTAATTTGCAGAAGGAGGGCACGTGAACCATGGTGAGGACACGGTATCACACCACTCCCACATCCCGACCAGGGACGACGCGGTCGGCACAGAAGACGGTAAATGGCCGTGGCACTCCACCGACGAGGCCGACTATCCTTACGGTGATTGGTCCACTGCATGACATATCAACTCACCAATTTTTATGTCCTCAATTAACAGCAATTTCTGACTTATATGTGCCATGAGTGGGTACTCCAACTTGTCCAGCCCTATAGACAAACTGCCACCTACTAGATACTTTTTCCTTGACAAAGGTTGTCAGTTTTGGTCTGTATATTTGGTATTGTGGTTGGCGATTGTAAATGGCAACTCTTGCTCTTGTAATTGACCGTAGCCTTCTCAATGAATCTTAAGTATCAACGGCTCGACCGTCTAACGCAGAGTCTTCCCAAACTATTTTTTCTTGTAGACCCCTTTCAATTTTTTCTGGTTTCTGTGGACCCCTGTCCTTGCTACATTTATATCACATTCAAAAATTGAAAATATGGCAATTTTTATGTACGCCTATGTAGCCCCCCATCGGGCCCCCATGGACCACTTTGGGAATCACTGGTATGATGTAAGGAAATTAGTACTATCAGTGTATGTGTTGAGATCCATTATCGTGGACCCCCATTTTCATTTCATGGACCCCCAATTTTTTTTTTCGCTGACCCTACCCCTTTCTTGTTATCATAGACCCCCAGGGGTCGATATAGACCACTTTGGGAATCACTGGTCTAACGGAATCGCTTTTGTCTTCTTTGATTGTTCTGTTCTTGTCTTTACTATCTATGAGAGCTAAGCGACAGTCAGATAATGGCAGAGGACATGGTGTGACATCACATGTCATCTCGGCTAGGTTAGCAATGCGGTCTTAAAAGCATCCCCAGCTCATGTAATCGCTCGTAGCCTTTTCACTTCGGAGAATGTTTTATCAGCAGCTATACCGCCTTAAAGAATCGCTTTTTTCTGCGTTGGCCTCTTTGACATTTTTTCTTGTATTGTACTGCCTCTGAGAGCTATAGTGATAATCCGATTATGGCATGGTGTCTACTCTCACCAGGCACGACGCGGTCGGCACGGAAGACGATAAATGACCGTGGCACGTGGCACTCCACCGACGAATCCGTCTATTACTTACGGTGATTGGTTCACTGCATGACGTATCCACTCACAAATTTGTATGTCAATAATAAATAGTAACTAGGTATGCCTACTTATTTTTTACCTAAGTTTCAAACGGAAAGACGGATATTACACAAATAGCTACCTTTTCTTTTCTGTTAGCGCTAATTAGATCATTACAGATTGTGAGTTACATATTTCATGACTTGATGCTTGAAAACAAAAATTTCTAGTAACGTAGTAGAAATAATACAACGTGTAACAGGATTGAATGTACAACCCGAAACTAGTAAGTTAAGAATCGATAACCGAATCGATTTCAGACATTTTTGATACAGGTGACATTTTGTCCCAAAGTTAATTAAAATTAAGGAAATTATGGTCACCCATTTGGTGAACAGTCAATACAAACGAAAATGAGACTAACGTCTATCCAAAATAAAATGCTAGTCTCAACAAGTTTATTAGATTTTATTTTTAAAGAAAAATGGATAGAGAAATTTGACTTCAGGCGAGACTCGAACTCGCGGCCTACTGGGAATCTAGTCCAGCCGCTCTTCCAATTGAGCTACTGAAGTTCTAGTATTATATCGGTTGCCTAACTAGCATAGTTGGTAATAGATGGCGCTGCTGCTACCATAAAGCAATGCAATAGATGTGAAGGAAAGATTTGACAAATCGGGCAGGTCTTCAGTAGCTCAATTGGAAGAGCGGCTGGACTAGATTCCCAGTGGCCGCGAGTTCGAGTCTCGCCTGAAGTCAAATTTTTCTTTCCATTTTTCTTTAAAAATAAAATATATTTCACAAGCATGTGTTAATGCGAAATAATATAAAAAACAAGTTTATTAGAACTCGTTGAGACGTGCTTTTTACTATTATAAAAAATATATATAGTAGTGGAAAATAAATATTAATCTTATTACTAGCGAGTGTTAAATAAGGGTACGCAAGTTACGCTACATCACTTTTGTTCGGTTCGTGCTTTATGTGTAGCCGTAGGTAGAGGTAGGGTAAGTATGCATAGGGTGTGCAAACTGTTTTTACAAATTGAGAACAACTCATTTCTTAAATAAAGATATTAAATACATAAACATGCAATTTCAGTTCATGTATTATGATTTTAACTCGATTTTCTAATCGAGGTGTTAGATGGTGTGCGTTATTCCCGTTACATGCTGTACAGTCATTGTGATGGAATTATAAAGTCTTAGGTCAGGTTAAGTTATTTTGTTATAACTAACTATATTCAGTAATATCATTATGTAGACATTGGGGTCAGACTGGTGAAGAAATTTTATAAGTATGATTTTTAATAAATACGGCAAATTATGAAGGTTTCTACCTAATTTAAATTTAACAAAAGAAAGCATGAATGCAGTTAATGTATTGACATCTGAAACGGTTCATTCATATCTACTCGGTTTATCAAAATGCATGCCTCACCATCAACATACAAACAACAATAACTTTCGGACCATAATATTGTTTTCCTCACATTCAATACCTAAGTACATACTTTTAGTGATTAGTTATTCAAAAAACTATGTGAAGTAGATGGCAATTGTAATATATTATGTACTTTGTAACGTACCTACCTAGTCAATCATACAGGCACTGATCCAAATTAAGTAATCTAATGGCTGAGAATATGTATTAATACTACGTATAGAATGGACATTTCGACGTACCGCCCGATTTCCCCGCCTCGCCCAATCTCCTCCCCTCTTATGGGCGACGGTTGGTATTTTCTACGTGTTACGCACACAGGTGCACATGTAAATACACGTCACTGATTGATGTCTGTGTAATAGAGACCAAATCAAGCGTTTGTATGGAATTTTGGCGGAGTGTCCGCGGTGTGCTAACGGATGCACGCGGAAAATATGCACTCTAAGCAGTAGGTATGCAGCTATAGAATGGCTATTTTCAACTTCTTTTCATAAAATTATTTGGTTCCCACGACCCAAGTTAAACAAAGCAACCGAAACGTTTGATGCAAGAACTACAATGATGTAGGTATTTATTATATTGTTTATCGTACCTACGCGCGATTATAAAGTAAAGGGGGATATCATCAAATCAGTAAAAATAGTTTTAAGTAGGTATTTGCTGTATTACTAACAGATTAAACAGGTCCTTGTAAAAAAATACCTAAAAATGTTTGAGTAATATGTATGTAACACATTATTATTGCCTACATATTTTTTTTTTCAGTTAAGTTTCAGAAGTCGAGCTATTATATTCCACAGCTAAGGTTTAAAGTGTCTCTTACCCCCGTTGAACGATTTCTTAATCGTATTTCAGATGGTGTCAATGGATTCGGTAACCGATTCGGGTTGGATGATCGGCCCGTTTCTCCGTTCCCTGGGGTAAGTTAGTCCAAATTTCAGTAATACTTTTATAGACTATATCTTAGTGGCCATTAGGCCTAGGTATATGGATCCCTCCACCAATCCGCATTGGAGCAGCGTGGTGGAGTAAGCTCCAGGCCTCCCCCCAAAAAAAGGGGAGAGACTCGTGCCCAGCAGTGGGACGTATAATGGGTTGCCATTATTTATATGGATCCCAGTCCAATTCGGTTGAGTAGGTAAGTAGTGATATTAGGTTTCCTTCCATTTAAGAGATCACCGCTGTATCTATATGTAAAGAAAGTGCAGTAAGGGAGCTCGAATACATAATATATATTTTTTATTTGATAGGGTATATAACCCCATTTCGAAGAACCTCCTACATAGCGCCGAGGGTGGGTACACCTCAGTGGAAAATTCGTCGCAGAGCCCATATTTTGCACGTTCTGTTTCAACATTAAAATAATTTATCTATTTATTGGGAAAACTAACATCAAAACAGACATTTTAAAAAAATAACAGAGGGACTGTGAAAGGTGAATAATGGACCTCTCTTTCTCTCCAGTCGACGATACCGGACGTGAACACGTACCAGCAGAAGAAGAACCTGGCGCAGGGCATGATGGACCTGGCGCTGCTGTCAGCCAACGCCAACCAGCTGCGCTACGTGCTCGAGTCCGCCACCACGCACCCCTACTACTACCCCAGTCTGGTCTTCATATCCATGTCCATTATATTACAGGTAAACAGCAATTCTTTATTTATGAAACATAGATTCGACACCAGGGGCGTAACTAGCGTAGAGTGGCTTGGCGATGTCCGGTATAAAAATTTGTTTGGGGCTCTTTTCAAAAGTCCCGAAACAAATTTCTTTCAAAAAATACTATTTTGACCCTGTGTGGCATATCTTCGATTCATTCATCCACTTGGTCCAAATAACAAGTTCAGAAGGACGCGCGAGCTAAAAAAAAACCATTTCCCTCCACAACTTACACTTTAACTTTTTACTGGTGGTAGAGCTCCAGTGACGGAGCTCGCGGGCGTAGGCACCACCGCATTACCTAATATACTTGCTGCTAAATGGTAGTGTTCAACACTATCGTGTTCCGGTCAGGTGGTAATGTACGGCCCTGTAATTTCCGGCACAGAGGCATAAGACCTTAGGCCTCAGGAGTGGTAACGCATCTGCATTTTGACCTTGGTCTTTGTGTGGGTGTCTATAGGCTGCAGTCATCACTTAACATCAATGTGAACTGCATGCTTGTTTACCACTTCCATTACATAAAAAAAAAAAAAAAAAAAACTTCTACGAGTATATTTGGTAGGTACTCAAATGGGTAAATTGGGGGCCCTGGCCCACGCACATAGGGCCCCGTATAATTGATAACGGCAGATACGACAGTAGATACGCCCCTGCTTGACACCACGTTTAATTTTACTATCAAGTTTTAAGTCAAGAAGTCCCCCGTCCTTCACACAACTGCCTAGCTGGTTACATTTTGAAACCCTCCACTACCTAATATGGCCCTTTCTGATGATAGACGTTTTTTCTTTATTCTTTACTAACAATTCATGCGTGAAAAGCTCTTTATAGACCTAAAGGCACAGGCAAACAATAAAAACGAAGTCCTCTTATAAGACACCAAAATTATAGCTGTGACGCTTCGAAAATTCTTAATAGAACAACTTTTGGAGCCTTTTTCGTGATTAGTAAATTCATTGAACCTACTAAGATTATTAAGTTGGTTGCAATAGGAAACAGAAAACGGTTACCTACATACCTGATCTAACGCTTTTGGTGCTATTGTCTCCAGATCGCAGTAGGCGTAGGCCTGATCCTGAACAGCCGCTACAACGTGAAGGACGACAAGGACATCTGCAAGGCGGACAAGATCAACAACATGACGGTGCTGGGCGTGTTCCTCGTCACCATCGTCAACGTCTTCATTGCGTCGTTTAGCGTAGCCTCCAACAACACTGTGACCACGGCTTCGCAGACTGGTGTATAGTTTAATTTTGTGACATTAACCATATAGTAGGAGATACTGAACCATCAGAGTAACGTTGGCCCTGTAAGGCTAGAAAATTTTGTAATGATGAATTATAACATGCTAAGTACAAAAACCAACGCCAGGCAAGGATCAACCCGTCACGTCATCTGGATTTCTGATGAGAAACGTTACTTCCATGTTTTAGATCAGAGGTTCCCAAACTATTTTTTCTTGTAGACCCCTTTAATTTTTTTTTCTGGTGTCCGTGGACGCTCCTCCTCCTTGCTACATTTATATCGCATTCGCATATTTCCAAATATTATTCACGCCTAGTCCCATGGACCCCAGGGGGTCTATATGGACCACTTTGGGAATCACTGTTTTAGATCGTTATTGTAGCATGTTATGACACATGCCTACAAATTTTTCTAGGCTAACAGGCGTTCCGTTACTCGAAGGGTTCACTAGCTCTTGGACCAATACCAGCCGAATAGGCTCTTGCCGAGACAGCCTCAATGTTTGTTTCGAAACATAGGCGAGTCCCATGGCGCAGGTCGAGCCATTATAAGGCTTTTAATTAAACGGTTATGAAATACGACAGTCAATAAGTGAGAATATTTTCGGCTAAACCAATTTTTCCAAAGACAAAGATTTTTTAATGCTGTTTTTTGTGAAACAGATTTATAATAAATCTACAGTTTTATAAGCTTTACCTCTATATTAAGGTTTTTAGTTCATAAAAAGGTGCTTTGTATGAATGATGAACTTAAGCGCTCAATAGCAACTGTATGTATGTTTGCTAGATTACAATGCTCAAAACCTATATGCATTTAATATTAATATTTAAGAACATTATTAAAATGTACTAATTTGAGTCTCAAAATGATCTGTAATATTTTATTTTATACTCAAGGGATAAGATCTCACGTTTTAATATTTAGAAATTCGATGACTAGAAGCGGTAACGACAGGTAATAGCTATAAGAATAAGGTGGTTATTGATAACTTACACTGTTGGATTGATGATAAAGTGTGTTCTTATTCATATTCTCTAAATTATTTTTTTGGAAAATTATATTTTCACAATTGCACGTATTATTGTATAACCTATACAAAATATAGTCGATTATACATAATTTTAGCTACCGCTTGTCTAGGAATTCCGGCATAGGACTTTGTAATTTATTGTTAGTGCCTTGTACTATAAAATATACATATATTCCGTACATAGAAAAAATTTTTTTTTTCTTCCAGAATTTGCCTTTCAAATGACCAAAGATCAATCGGCAAAAAACATGTGAGATACTAATAAATGCCGTGTACGCGTGAAACCAACCAAGAACAAATGGCATTGAAAAGTTGCTATGAAATTTCTCAAATAAAACACCAGTGACTTCAGAATCCAAAATGTATTGAATACAAAAAAAAAAACAAATCTAATAAAATTGTCAGGTGGCAATTTTGTAAATTATTCTATTAGAATAATAGTAAATCGAGGGGCGCGCATTTGCACTTTTCTAGCCTACCTTACATACAATTAGAAAAAATGCGGGAGACTCTCGTGCCATCCTACGTTATAATGTTTACATCACACAGCCGACGCGATGGGACGTTAACAAGACGTCACTATACTAAAACACAGCACCCTATGCCAAAGAATCGTGGCAAGCGAGATTTGTAAATTTTATTAATAAAAGACAATATTTATTTATTCAATGCCATTCAATGCCCAATGCATTGAATAAATATTATCTTGAGAGAACTTATAAAACATTTGCCGATGTTTGGAAAAAGTTTACCTCATCGGAATATTACGTTTAAAAGTTGTTACTTTTAATAGTAAAGACCACTTTTATTTCAGTTAAGTGAAAATAGAGGTTCTCATTCGATAGTTGTTTAAACTTGAACATTTAAAAAAAATATTTTTACAAATCCTTGTATGGAACTCGCCCAAACTCCTTAACGTTCGGCGCCATGTTTCATAAGGACAACGTCTCTCTCCCTGTGTGAGGCAAGCATTACTTTTATAATATTATTGGGTAGCACAGCACGTCCATGAAATATTTCATTATCAATCAAAGACTTCAATAGTTAAAATTAACTAATATTATTTCATGTATCAGCATTCCTCGTTTACTACTCTGTACAAGAGTCACCCGCGAGCATCGGATTTACAATTTTTATATGACTAAAATTATACTTTAAACATTTCATACAAACTGCCGTCCGTTATCAATATACAGTTAGGCTACTTGCATCCTGCAGCGTGTCGCCGGTCGCGTACGCGCGCGACTGGTGCAATTTGTATGAAGCTCCATAGTGGCTTTCATTGTGCCGCGTGCTCGCCGGTAGCGTTTTTGTACTGCGTGTCGCCGGTCTCGCCGGTCTCGCCACACGCCACCGGCGACACGCTGCAGAATGAAAGGAGCCTTAGCGAGTCAGTCGCTTTGTGACGATCTAATAAAGAGATCACGAGCCAAGATGCAACCGTTCATAGTACTACAGTCCCTAGCAAGAATTGTTGGACATCGGCAGGACAAACGCTTCGGCTAGTTTTTGGCTCTGTAGAGCGTTAACTCTTTCGCATGCCACCTATGTGACGTTTGTCAATCATTTTGATCATATTTTGAGCAATGCCGCACTATCAGTGCTTACGTATGCAGTGTGCAACAGAGACAACGCTCTACGAAGTCGAAACAAGCCGAATGTCTCTTTCCTCAGCTCGATGTGGTACATTTCTTGGCGACTACTGTACATCCCAAACTAATAATATCGGAGAAAATATCATTGATATATACTACTACTTGGGCAATCTAGTGGGTCTGTGAAACCGCAAACATCCTTCGTAAGTCCGGTGAACTGGCTAAGTTCCTAGTAAAATATACATAGGAAAAACCCTAAAAAGGCGTGGCGTGGGCACAGTAAAAATATACGTTTTAGCAAATAATTAGTGTTTCAATCACGATTCGCCGGTCACGTTTTGACTGATCCACACGATTTGATGCATTCCATTTTCAAATCAAACGCCTTGAACGGGTAATTTCAAATATAGACTATAGTACTTAGAAGTACCCTATATAAGAAATATAAAAGAACCATACATATAGTGTAAATAATTAATCGCAATCAACATAAACTATCCTCTTGAAATTAGTTTTTTTTTCGAATCGACATAACCTCTCCATATTGCTGTAATAGTAGTATATATTAATCTATGGTAAATATAGAAAACACTTAAGATAGGAACGAATTTGATTAGGGAAATAGAAATTATAGCGTATCCATACAAACAGTCACGCTAAGTTCAGAAGCTGTCTCAATAGTGTATGGTACCCGGTGATAAATATTACGCATCGACCTTACGAAAGAGACAATCGGCTTTTGGTTTCGAAGAGAGTTGTCTCTTTCGCACATTGCGTACGTGACGTCACACTAAAGCACTGACAATTCAAAAAATAATATGAATTAATCGTGATCGACAAAATTTCAAAATAAATTAAACTACATCTGTCTCATACGGGTATCCAGATGTCAGTTCTAATTATTTATCTGTGTTCAGAACATGGACAAAATGGCCGACAACGTTAAGTGGGTAGTGTGCGAAAGAGATGACCCTCTACAAAGCCGATGTGCAATATACATCGCAGGGTACATCGGTTAAGCTACGAGTGGTTTGTTATAAACTACCTTACGATTACTGCACAGCATTCACTTTCATATAATTGCCAGTCAATATCGCATCGCCGACAGCGAATATTGTGAAATAAATAAATGCCATAAATATTTTATTTGCTTAATTATTTTTACAATGGGGCCAAGTTTTATTTAGGAATATTACATTTTTCAATTGGTTAATTACGAAAATTATCTGCTCTTTTTATATATGATACATTCAGCGAGTGTCCAAGTAAATAACTACAGAATTTACTATGATTTGACCACGTTTCTGAGTGTTCCTGGCCAAAATTTGTCAAACAAATTGAAATGACATCGTTCCTAACGACAATCTAATAAATTTTATTTAAAAAAAAAGGAAAGAAAAATTTGACTTCAGGCGAGACTCGAACTCGCGGCCTACTGGGAATCTAGTCCAGCCGCTCTTCCAATTGAACTACTGAAGTCCTGCCCGATTTGTCAAATCTTTTTCTTTAAATAAAATATATTTCACAAGCATGTGTTAATGCAAAACAATATAAAAAAAAAGACAATCTAATAAGTTTATTTTCAGAAAAAATTTAGTAAATCTGACTAATATTAATATTTTTTTAACAAAATCAGCACTAAATAAGTAATTTTGAAGCATATGTGTTGAAATGGATTCAATCGGATAGGTGACTAAATACGGATAGATGTAAAAAATATTTTTTTACAACTCCAAAAAGAAAAGTTCTGAGATATTATGATAAAAAATCTTTCTGTATAATTTTATTGTTGTAGTAAATACTTATTGCAATTTTTAAGTTACTTTCGAATAATATTTTAAACAAAATAACAGTTTAATTTTACATGAGGTGTGATTCGTTATTTCAAAATAAAAATATGCTTTATATATTATTTCATAACATTATCTAAATAGAAATGCATTTGTGTATGTTTAGAAACATATAATAGCAATGCTTTTTCGTAATCAAAAAGTTTAGTGTAGTTTACAAGCAATCAACGTAAAAATAATACCACGTTTTTGCGAGCAGAGTATCAGAGTTACTAGTGCGAGTTCTTTGATGTATTCCAACACGAAAACAGTCATTGGCATATAAATAGGCAAGACGTTCGATAGTGGTGAGTTAAAATGTTGTCAAATGACACACAATGACAACACATCGGAAAATGTTTTTTAGAATCTAAGGTAACATTTTTAAATAGTTTACCGATCACCTTAAATATCTTTTTTTTTGACAAATCTTGCCATTATCTTTTTGAAAGTTCGAATGAATCACAATAATCGTTGCTGTTAGTTCCGACTGTGAAGTTATTCGAATCAGTTTATTAAACTCGCACTAGACACTCTAAAAGACGGTGAAGTAGTGACGACATGTCGGCGTGTTGGCGTGTAAGCGGTGTCGGCGTGTCGGTGGCCTGTGGTGGTGAGGGATGGGGGGTGAAGAGTGAGGGTTGAGGAGTTGGATGTCTAGATGGCGTCGATATCGAGGTCGATGTCGGCGTCGTCGTCGGCGGCCGGCTTGGGCGCGGCGGCCGTCGTCACCGCCTTGATGGGCGTCACCTTCGCGCGGTCGTCGTACTCGATCTGTCGGAGACGTTGTTGGTTATAAAATCAAACAACACAAATCCACACTCCGATGACTACAAATAAATTTTTGATATTATTGTGTACTGCATTCGTACGCGACCGAAATAATGGCGGTTAGGATCCATAATGAACTTAAAAAATATAGTAACATCTCTGGACACGGACCCCGACGGACCTCAATATCCTCGTCGCTGGAGTCCTCCTCGGCCTCCTGCAGCCTGTCGAGGGGGGCAGGGGGGACGCGCGACCCCCCCCAGACACACGGACCCACCTCGATGTCCTCGCCGCTGTCGTCGCCACTGGAGTCCTCCTCGGCCTCCTGCAGCCAGTCGAGGGGGGCGGGGGGAGGGCACGCGGTCCCTCGCCCCCCCCCCCAGACACACGGACCCACCTCTATGTCCTCGCCGCTGGAGTCCTCCTCGGCCTCCTGCAGCCAGTCGAGGGGGGCGGGGGGGCACGCGGTCCCTCGCCCCCCCAGACACACGGACCCACCTCTATGTCCTCGCCGCTGTCGTCGCCGCTGGAGTCCTCCTCGGCCTCCTGCAGCCAGTCGAGGGGGGCGGGGGGGCACGCGGTCCCTCGCCCCCCCCAGACACACGGACCCACCTCTATGTCCTCGCCGCTGTCGTCGCCGCTGGAGTCCTCCTCGGCCTCCTGCAGCCAGTCGAGGGGGGCGGGGGGGCACGCGGTCCCTCGCCCCCCCCAGACACACGGACCCACCTCTATGTCCTCGCCGCTGTCGTCGCCGCTGGAGTCCTCCTCGGCCTCCTGCAGCCAGTCGAGGAAGGGCTGCACGCGGCGGCGGATGTCGGCCACAACCTCCTTGGGCGCGTACTTGCGGGACGGCTTGGCCGCCCACTCCAGGATCGTCTTCTCCTCCACTACGTCTAGGTCGTACAGAAGCTGCGAGATGATAAGATCCTTCGATATTTAGTGTTCAATACATCGCATTACAGACAGCGACGTTTCAAAAATAAACGCGCGCACATACGTAGATTATTTGGTCCTAGATTGTCAATTGAATCATTTGAGCGAAACCAAAAAACTGATACAGTACCCAATTTTCACAGAACAAAGTCCTACGACATTTTCCTACGGGGAAATTCCGCCGACGTCAACACTATTTTTGTACTGCAAAATACACAGTTACCTTGAGCGCGGCGGGCAGCTTGGGCAGCAGGGAGGCGTGGCGCGCGGCGAGCGCGGTGAGCGCGTGCAGGGCGGCGCGAGGCGCGGGGCGGGGGGGCGAGGGGCAGGGACACACTACACACCTTGAGCGCGGCGGGCAGCTTGGGCAGCAGGGAGGCGTGGCGCGCGGCGAGCGCGGTGAGCGCGTGCAGGGCGGCGCGAGGCGCGGGGCGGGGGGGCGAGGGGCAGGGACACACTACACACCTTGAGCGCGGCGGGCAGCTTGGGCAGCAGGGAGGCGTGGCGCGCGGCGAGCGCGGTGAGCGCGTGCAGGGCGGCGCGAGGCGCGGGGCGGGGGGCGAGGGGCAGGGACACACTACACACCTTGAGCGCGGCGGGCAGCTTGGGCAGCAGGGAGGCGTGGCGCGCGGCGAGCGCGGTGAGCGCGTGCAGGGCGGCGCGAGGCGCGGGGCGGGGGGGCGAGGGGCAGGGACACACTACACACCTTGAGCGCGGCGGGCAGCTTGGGCAGCAGGGAGGCGTGGCGCGCGGCGAGCGCGGTGAGCGCGTGCAGGGCGGCGCGAGGCGCGGGGCGGGGGGGCGAGGGGCAGGGACACACTACACACCTTGAGCGCGGCGGGCAGCTTGGGCAGCAGGGAGGCGTGGCGCGCGGCGAGCGCGGTGAGCGCGTGCAGGGCGGCGCGAGGCGCGGGGCGGGGGGCGAGGGGCAGGGACACACTACACACCTTGAGCGCGGCGGGCAGCTTGGGCAGCAGGGAGGCGTGGCGCGCGGCGAGCGCGGTGAGCGCGTGCAGGGCGGCGCGAGGCGCGGGGCGGGGGGGCGAGGGGCAGGGACACACTACACACCTTGAGCGCGGCGGGCAGCTTGGGCAGCAGGGAGGCGTGGCGCGCGGCGAGCGCGGTGAGCGCGTGCAGGGCGGCGCGAGGCGCGGGGCGGGGGGCGAGGGGCAGGGACACACTACACACCTTGAGCGCGGCGGGCAGCTTGGGCAGCAGGGAGGCGTGGCGCGCGGCGAGCGCGGTGAGCGCGTGCAGGGCGGCGCGAGGCGCGGGGCGGGGGGCGAGGGGCAGGGACACACTACACACCTTGAGCGCGGCGGGCAGCTTGGGCAGCAGGGAGGCGTGGCGCGCGGCGAGCGCGGTGAGCGCGTGCAGGGCGGCGCGAGGCGCGGGGCGGGGGGGCGAGGGGCAGGGACACACTACACACCTTGAGCGCGGCGGGCAGCTTGGGCAGCAGGGAGGCGTGGCGCGCGGCGAGCGCGGTGAGCGCGTGCAGGGCGGCGCGAGGCGCGGGGCGGGGGGCGAGGGGCAGGGACACACTACACACCTTGAGCGCGGCGGGCAGCTTGGGCAGCAGGGAGGCGTGGCGCGCGGCGAGCGCGGTGAGCGCGTGCAGGGCGGCGCGAGGCGCGGGGCGGGGGGCGAGGGGCAGGGACACACTACACACCTTGAGCGCGGCGGGCAGCTTGGGCAGCAGGGAGGCGTGGCGCGCGGCGAGCGCGGTGAGCGCGTGCAGGGCGGCGCGAGGCGCGGGGCGGGGGGCGAGGGGCAGGGACACACTACACACCTTGAGCGCGGCGGGCAGCTTGGGCAGCAGGGAGGCGTGGCGCGCGGCGAGCGCGGTGAGCGCGTGCAGGGCGGCGCGAGGCGCGGGGCGGGGGGGCGAGGGGCAGGGACACACTACACACCTTGAGCGCGGCGGGCAGCTTGGGCAGCAGGGAGGCGTGGCGCGCGGCGAGCGCGGTGAGCGCGTGCAGGGCGGCGCGGGGCGCGCGCGGCTCGAGGCGCGCGAGGCGCACGAGCAGCGCGCGGTGCTTGCGCACGTCAGCCGCCAGCGCGTTGGCGCGCACCAGCACCTCGAACACCACCAGCAGCGCCTTCGACTTCACCTCCAACCTGCCCCGACGGAATTAATCCTTTTAGTTGTAGCTCCTTGGAGCCACCCGGAAGCCGACCGGCGCCCGACCGCCTCGAACGGTTTGCGCTCGTTACGTCGACTCCGCCCCGTATCGCCTCGACCGCGAGCCGTCGACGCGCGGGCGGTTCGCGATCCACGCGGACGGCGAGTGGACCACTCGGTGACCACTAGCTTATCTTGCGTTGATTTTTCATTGCCATCTGGCTGTTCGCGCGTCAACAAAGGTTCATTCAAGGTCACACGTAATGAAAAAATTTGCCGTCCACTTTGTCGCAATGTATCATGCAATGTTACAGAATTCTGATAGTATAGACGGCTTGCTCTACAATGTCAAGCCACGCGACGCGCGCGTCTGCTGTCTATGCATACATTATTATGTCGTGTTCGTGTGTATGGAGTTTTACTTATTTTTAATATTTATTTAAAAATACAAAATGGATAGTGAATGTGATCCATTAGAAGTCGAAAAGGAACTTCGTTCCAATCGGGTGTTCCGCATATGACACACACCTCAGACAGTTTTTAACAAAATATACGGTACCGCTCGGCCTCGTGCACGATGTCGTTGATGGCGCGCGCGCCCTCCACGTCCCCGGCGTCGGCGCGCTGCTTCACGAAGGCGTAGAACAGGTCCATGCGCTGCTTCTCGTTCTTCTCGCTGTCCTCAGACAGCGTCATGCTCTTGGCGCCCTCCGTCAGGTCTGCCGAACACGACACGCGAATCAAATACACCCGACGATACTTGTACCACCTATATCTCGTCCGACTATCTTTGTACCTCATTTTATTATAATTAAGCATACATACAACGAATTCGACAGAAGTTAACATTAACTTTCTTTTATGCCCATTAGTTTGATTGTCGAACTGGTGAGATTTTTTTCTCATTTGTTCGACCGCTGTCAGCAAAAAAAAAACCACTTAACCCTGAAACAACTTAACATAACTTCCGCTCGTTCGGTTACGTGGTTTGTGTGATGTGTGTAATGTGTGTGTGTGGGGTGTGTATGTGGTGAGGGTGGGGTGCGTGTGTGGTGAGGGTGGGGTGGGTGTGCGGTGAGTGTAGGGGTATGTGTAGGGTGTGTGTGTAAATGTAGAGTGTGTGTTTGGTGTGTGTGTGGACAGTGTGAGGTGTGTGTATGTGTACCTTGCATGCGCGCGCGCACGGCGGCCTCGCTGACGTCGACGGTCCAGTTGCCGTCGTCGTCGTGTGGTGAGTGTGGTGTGTGGGGTGTGTGTGTGTGTGTACCTTGTGTACTACGGCGGGTTCGCTGACGTCGACGGTCCAGTTGCCGTCGTCGTCGTCGTGTGTGTGTGTGTATGTGCGTGTACCTTGCATGCGCGCGCGCACGGCGGCCTCGCTGACGTCGACGGTCCAGTTGCCGTCGTCATCATCGTCGTCGGCCCGCCGCCCCTTCTCCTTCTTGCTCTTGGGGTTCGGCGTCGTCGGCGTTATGGGCGTATCGCTCTCCTGCAACGCACCGTTACCTTACTTCAATTGTGGCATTTCATTGGATTTTCACAATAACACATGCGCGTGGGTGACTGGCGAATCGTGTCATTGTTACGTTATGTTCAGAAATGAAGTAGCAAATATAAAAAGGCAAAGAGAATGTATGTAATGGAGACTGACGTTCTTGGCGTCGTGGGCGTCCCCGTCGTGGTTGCCGTTGGCGGCCTGCCCCGACCGCTTCGACCGCTTGCCGCGGTTGCCCTCCGTCAGCGACGAGCCCTGCCGAAACAACCACACATAACAATATAAATTACTAGCGGCCCGCCTCGGCTCCGCGCGGGTCCCACCGCGGATACTCCGCCAAAATTGCATACAAACGTTTAATTTGGTCTCTATTACACAGGCATAAATCAGTGACGTGTATTTACACGTACACCACCTGTGTGCGTAGCACGTAGAGAATACCAAACGTCTCCCGTAAGAGGGGAGGAGGTTGGGGGAGGCGGGGAAATCGGGCGGGACGTCGAAGTGTTTATTCTATACGTAGTATTATTACGTATTCTCTGCGCGGGTGCAATGTTACCTATCCTTTCCTATTCATCTTAGCGTGATATTACTTAAAACCTTCCTTGATAAATGGGCTATCTAACACAAAGAATTTTTCAAATCGGATCAGTAGTTCCCGAGAATAGGGCGTTTAAGCAAACAAACAATCTCCTTAGCTTTATAATATTAGTGTAGATTGCATATATTCATTGATTTCAGTAGACCTAGCATTTCTTTCACCTGCTACCTACGCAACCAACAATAACAACGGATATTCCGCTATCTGAAAATTAAATTCAAATAGGACTAATACGCGACGAAAGGATTTTAGATGAGATTGGGCCAAGGAAGCCCACATAATTCTCATAAACAACAAGAGAAAACACGCAGCACTATGGTTGAAACATCTCTCGAGGTACTATCGAAGAAACATTTGACTGGTCAAGTCGGTGCCTTATACAAGGTGTAGCCGGAAAGGTCCAACAATTTTTCAACAGTCCATGCCTGTACCGATGTTGACTTCATTCCCCAAGGTCTTTTTCTCCTGAGAATATAAAATCATCAGTAATTAAGAGTCAAACTCTAATTCGATTTGTCGTTTCAACCCTGACAACAATATTACAGCTGACAGCATATATCAGTCGAAGGTGAACGCTATGCATGAATTGCTGAGATGCTGCACACACACATGCGTTCCGTTCGCCTCACCGTCACCAAACACCGTATGTTTGTGTGAAATACTGAGTTATTTTCATTGACAAGTTGTTAAGGTTGTCAAATAAAAAACCAAATAATTAATTTTGAAATTTTGTATAAATAAAAAGTTATGATTTCATTGTTATTATTTACCTTAAATGATTTGAAACTTGATATAGACGAACACCTGTTAATATTGATGGACCTTTCCGGCTACACCTTGTATACATTAGGATAACGTCTAAATTGCAATGTGACACAATATACCGCTAGAGACAAACCTGCATGCTAGGATCGGCGGCGGGCGGGTTCTTGAGTATGAATGTGTTGAGCTTGTGGTTGAAGTCGAGCACGCCGTGGTAGCCGCACGCCTTGCAGCCCTGCGATATCGTGTTGCGCTTCGTCGACACAATCAACTCCGTCTCCGGGTTGTCGCACTCCGGACACAGGACGAACTTTCGGATGAACCTGCAATTTTGAAACGGAGAATTGTACAAGCAGTAGTACAATTATAAAATACTAGCTGTTGCCCGCGGCTTCGCCCGCGTGGATGTCGTTTTATAAATGACTAAGTAGCCTATGTTCTTTCTCAAAGTCAGCTCTATCTCTGTACCAAATGTCATTCAAATCAGTTCAGTCATTTGGTCGTGAAAAGGTGACAGACAGAGTTACTTACGCATTTATAATATTAGTAAGGATTTCACGTCCGTGGTTCACTCTCGCAAAAGTTCACAAAAACCTACGTTTGGTACCTATTAAATGTAGTTACCTGACATTTGAACGGGACACCTTTTTGACGCATCCGTGAGACACACAATACGTGTAGGTACCTATGTGATAATCTTATAAGTTGTGTTGTCTTTTTGGCAAGAAAAGTCATGGCATATTGGGAAGAAGACTCTAAATAACATTTTTCTATACCAAGTACTTTGCTATCAAACATTTGAGGTCAGGTAACTTTTGACAGAATGAAGTTTGTCAGGTCAGCTAGTGCAAAATATAGCGTGATTTCACACCATTATTCCTGAAGGGGTAGGCAGAGACAAATGCATGCATTCAAGTACACGAAAATCGCATGATTCCCCCGTTACATACTTAATTATTAACGTCACGAAACACATTATTACATTGCGAAAATTAAAAAAATCCCAACAGCTCAAAAGTATCCCTCAGAACAAAATTTCGCCCAATGCAGCAGTAGTGGGCTAGTGGCCCGCTACCAGTAGAATAACTGTGACAGTTATAATACAAAGTAGGACAATATTTCGCAACTGACCCATCGAGCAGATCCTGGAGCTTGGCCGAGTCGTGGCTGCCGTTCACGATGAACCGCTCGTTCTTGAAGTCGAACTGCGTCTGCGCGCCCAACTCGCAGCCGAAGTACTTGGTCGGATCTGCAATGGAATAAGAATTTTGCTTTAATTATTAATTACGAAACACGACTTGGATTTCTTTGACACGCTCCCGTTCTAGTTGGCCGCAATTATGGAATTCCTCTCCCTATCTGGTCTAAAACTAAACCATGTTAACCACTATAAGTTTTAGTTTAGGTTTGGTAATAAATATAATCATGCGAGATGGGCAGCATCGTCCCGCGATAAAAGTACCGCTACAGCGAACGCCAATCCGCCTGCCAAGCGTGGCGATTAAGGGCTCGGGAACACATATCTGCGAGCTCACACGAATACATCGCCTGCGGCGTCGCATCACAGTTTTGTGTAACCGCCGATTTAAGGCATATTCTCCCTAAATGACGCACAAAACTGTTGTCTTGGGTAAAGCTTTGTCTAGCAGTGGACGTGTTTCGGCTGGAATGACGAAAAACATTTATATTCAAAATAGCTATTTCTTAGTACTATATTAAAATTTAATGTTACAGTGTAGTATTGTACGACAGATCTCATTTCACTCGTCTATCGACAAATCGTCACCGACAGATATAACAGATCCGATGCTAAAATAGAATGCGACACAACGGAAACTTCTTAATGGACCCCAGGTGGAGGTCTGAGCGCGATCCAATTTGTCGCTCCCGTTTACGCCACTCGCCACTCCAAACCTTGTTACGGATTTTATTTCGTTTAAGAATGCACGCGTTGTTCATTTAGTTCACATTCGGCAAGACTATATTTGACTTGGATGTTGCTGTTGCTTTACATTTTGATTTCGTGTGTTCAATTGACGTATGCCGCCGAGGCATAGTACTAAATTTTGGTTGATTTTACTTTAGGATTACATTGACTAGGATTTCTATCTCACCTAATGCTATAAATGTTGTTCACCTCGTCTCGACGGCTGCTGCATATCTTTATTTCCTTTTTTGGATAACAAAATAACAATATCGCATAGATTGATTGCGATCTCACATCTATTCGGCAAATCGATCTGATAGATAACAGAATGGATGGTTGGCTGTTAGAGAATGCCTAGTGGCTTTAAATCCGCCTAGTATATTCGGTGCATAGAAAGAATAAATAAATAAAAGATCCGATACGAAAATGGAATGAGGAACACAGCGGATCTTACTAGACCCAGGTGGAGTCTGGGCCCGATTCGATTTGTCGCTTCCATTTACGCCAATCCAACCTTGTTACGAATTTTATTTTAATTTACATCGCCATACGTGAGATATTACGGTAAAAATGTTTCATGTGTGTTTTTACTGGAGGTAGAGCTCCAGTGACGGAGCTCGCGGGCGTAGGCACCACCGCATTATCTAATATACTTGCCGCTAAATGAAAACTACGTTCAGCACTATCGTGTTCCGGTCAGGTGGTAATGTACGGCCCTGTAATTTCCGGCACAGAGGCATAACATCTTAGGCCTCAGGAGTGGTAACGCATCTGCATTTTGACCTTGGTCTTTGTGTGGGTGTTTATAGGCTGCAGTTATCACTTAACACCAACGTGAACTGCACGCTTGTTAGCCACTTCCATTACAATAAAAAAAAAAAATGTGTCAAAAAAGTTTCTATAAATCTTTTTTAGTAACTGGTATTTCCATAGAGCAGAGCAGCACGGGCCACCGGCCGCGGCGGACTGAAGGGGAAGTAGCCATAGCGTTTATTACCGATGCAACACAGTCTGTCATTTTTTGGGGGGGAAATGCGTCCGACACACACGCACACTACAAAAATCGTCTATAGCTACGAAACTCACACCTTGACGTTGACAAAATACAGAAAAAAATTCACGCACACATTTAAACATCTAAGCAACAGGTATAGGCCCATTTGGGCTTGTACGTTGACAGAGAGGAAAGCCTGCATATGGCTACTCCCCTCCGGTGTTGCTCTATGTGTATTTCTAATTAAAAAAAAAACACAAGATGTCATAAATTCACCTAGATTCGGGCAAACGTCATCGACAATTAACAGATCAATTGGGAAAATGGAATGCGAAATAGCGGAAACTTCTTAATAGGCCCAGGTGCAGTCTGAGCGGCAATAGCGCGATTCAATTTGTCGCTCACATTTACGCCTTTCCAACCTTGTAACGATTTTATATATCTTTTTACAATCCACGCGTTGTTCGTTTTGTCCACATTCGGCACGACTACGTTCAATGTTGCTACTTTTACATTTTGATCTCGTAGGTTTGACAGTTCTTTGTTTTTCAAACTATTGCGACAGTGACGAGCTTTGTCGAACAAATTATGATTTTGGTTCACCATTGTTTTCTCGTCATCACTTCAGGCGAAGAAAGCTGGACAACAGCCTGCCTCTTTACGCACAAGTGTTGTGCATAATAAGGGGGAGGATATGCCAATCCACCAAAACAAAAATTTCATGTAAAATATTGCTAAGACGAGACCATATCGCTCACACTGTAAGTCACTCAGATTTTTGTTCCAGGTTTCTTACTCTTCACGGCTAATTTTATAAACTCTACTAGTTAAAATGCGTGGCTTGGTGGTTTTGGCAATAGCGAAAGAATTATTCTACTCTAGAGGCCCCCCTCCTCTTTTGTTGTTTTGTTTTTGTTTAGTGTTGGTTGGAGCCGAAAGGCTCCGAGGAGGGCTCGGCAACGAGCAGCCGCCGGTGGGGTCGCGGATGTGTGCGATAGCGTTCCCGTGACCCCGCCAGTGATGGCGGACGAGTCGGAACACCCAGAGGGTTTTAGTGGGTAGACGGATGCCTTTCCCGAAGTCCCACATAACCCACCCCTCTCCCCAAGGGTGCGTAACGCATTTTCCCCTGGTAAAAAAAAAACGCTTAGGCGATACGAAGGTTCGGGACAGCTAGTTTTATAAAAACTAGTGACCCACCCTGGTTTCGTACGGGTAACATTTATCATAGATATAAACCTTCCTAGGAAAACCCACTTTCCAACATTTTAAACAGGAACTAAATCAGTTCACAATCTTTCGAGATTAGCACATACATACAGACAGAGAAAATAGGTAATGTAGTGATAGTGATAATGAAGTGAAGTGATAGTGATAGAGATAGTGATCAAGCTGTAAGAAATATATCTTCCGTTCGAAAATGTGTACTTAAAATATAAATCAGTGCAACTTTTATTCAATTTTAACAGTCAAGCTTCCCGCCAAAAACTCCCGAATGACGTCCTGCGAAAGTGACTTTTTGCGAAAATGACTTTCTGAGAAAATGACCTTTTGCGAAAATGACTTTCTGCGAAAGTGACCTTTTGCGAAAATGACTTTCTGCGAAAGTGACCAATTTTTTCGAGATGACGATTTGCGAAAGTGACGTTCTGCGTCAAAACCGAGGAGGGGATGGGGTCGTCTCGACGATTTCAATGAACCTGTGGGAATTCACGTAAAGGAAAAATCCTCCGACCAAGCGAGGTGACAGCGCTTGGCGGGCCTCAGCCCAGATATTAAATACAATATATAATAATATTAAATACAAAAAATGGGACTTACAGGTGGCAGGTCTCCCCAGCGCCTTGGCGACCTCCGGCATGTTGACGATGACGGTCTTGATGCCGTTCCCCTTGCCCTCCACCTTCGCGCAGATGCGCGGCATCTTGTAGCGGTAGAACGCGTCCGCGACGCTGCGGTTCACGTTCACGGAACCCATGGTTGATGATTACTTGTGACTGCTGTGCTTCCTAAATTAAACCTAACTAATTATTCCGCGGGTGGTTTTTTCTTGACACTGGATCTGGAATTTTAAAATTGATTATCATTAGGCTAATGAATGAAAAGCATAATAATTACAGTGTCGCTTAGAAGTGTTTATATTTAGCTTAATAATTTGTCCATCATTATCCCGCATCAACTTTATTCGAGGATAGAAATTCAGCAGCAACTTAGAAGACATGACATGACAACTTTGATGATGTTAAATGTTAACACATTTTATAGGCCATAAAAATAGGAAAAGGGGAAGCGTAGTGAAACAGTACGGAGTTACGAGTTAGCCATCTGGTACTACATATTACCTACTACACCGTGTACTTACGAGCTAAAGAGAGAGGTCTCGCGGGTCGAGTAACGAAATAATGTCTGGCCCTACATTATACTCCGCATGACAAGCCATGGGCAAGCTATGAATGAACAATCCAGTGTATCACTCACCAGCTAAAAGAAAGAGGTCTCAGGGATGGGCTAGTGAATGCAATGGCAGCAATGGCTGATCTTTACATGGTACTCTAGATAGAGTCCAATGAGCGAGTTGTGAATGAACCTGACTGTTCGACTCACCAGGTAAATGCGAGAGGTCTCGCGGGTCGGCTAGCGGAGCGGCATGCGGGGCGGGTGCTCCCGCGTCGCGCGCCAGTCACGTCTGCCGCAACGGCAACAGCTTCCGGTGCCTGTTACTGCAAAATTTTGATGTTCTGCAACAGAACATGACGCGGCTACTTCGCGTGAGGTACACAAGTCTTTAGTATATCACCTACTCTTTGTCATTTAATAGAATTGACTGCCGGGTGAAACATCGGCTGGTTACGGTGCGCATGATATACAAGACTTTTGCAACCTCCTCTGTTGGCCAAGAAACGCTTCGGCTGAATTTAGCCTCTGTTGGCTCAGTTTTACGCCCTACGTTGCAATTGTACGGCCACGAAGAGAATGAGATGCTGAAGTCTGTCAATTGGATTGATTGATGATGCGTTCTGTAATTAACTGCGACCACTGGCCTGGGCCTGTGCTGTACTGGTGAATCCGATATTTTATGAAATTAAAACAACTGAAGTAAAATATTATATATATTTGTGCATACATCTAATAAACTGATCTGCGTTTTAAACAATTACTCTATTGCCATCAGTCGAGATCCGAAGACTAATTGACTTCAGGATCGCATTCATACAGTAGCCAATCTATAATTCGATGAAATCCTAGAGAATCGCAATTTGTTTTGGATTATAAAACTATTATGTAATTCAGATTGATGATATTTTTTATCAATTTTATCTTTAGGCCAGTCATTAAATTCTTAATTACCACTGACAGCTTTAAAGTTTTTTAAGAAATTCGGGAATTTTCCAAAGTTAACCGACAAAATTAACCATGTAGCCAGTGCACAGAGCAACATTACAGCCGAAACGTAGCCTACTAACGCAATTCTGACAATAACTTTGGATAAACCCCCCCACAGATAAGCATTTCTATACGGGCTGCGGGGGAGTTTGCAAAAGGGGGGCGGGGTAAGTACCGACATTCGGCAGCGATATCGAACAAAGTTTGCGTTGATAATGGGACAAATTTCGCAGCGGGGAACGGCGACACGGGTGGGTGGGGTAGTGAACGTGAAGTTTCAACTATCCCACTGAGGGTTGCTGGTAGATTAAACGACAGATAACATTGCGGGCTTTGTAACTTATTTTTTTGTCTGTTTGCAAGTGTAACAAAAGATCTTGAAGAAAATAAAGCCCATATTCATTTTTGTGTAAACCAAAGCATAGCATTACATTACCGCCGTTGCTGCCTTTTTTATTCTATGTTTGTAGATAGCTTATCTCGTGACAGCCTACCGGACAAGTGGCGAGCGCAAATGGCTCTCTACTTTAATATTTAAGCAAGACAATTGCTATAATACCAAAAACAGAGTAATGCTTTTATCTAATGGAAACTGTGGGTCCCAAAGTCCCAAGTTAGGTTAAAGGTATTGCTGGGTAGGGAAAGGTATATAGGGTTGGGAAACTATCGCTCTAGTCATCGCTTAGTGTGTTGCTGTCTAAGGCGGTACGAAAAAGAGCCATCGCTGTTAGGTCGTTGAGTTGCAGGACACGTTTGGAGTTATAAATTTTAAAAAACCTCAACGTCTACCACTCATTACTCTGATATAAAAAAAACAACTTCAATCGTGTAGACGTATTTAAATACGTCTTCCGTTGTTCACGTCGAAGCCAATTTAAATTGGCTTCGACGTGAACAACGGTCATAAACAACTTAGAATCACGCGACATAACAGTGGACTTCGGTTACAGTAAATATTGTGTGCCGGCCTCCACAATAATAGCGTAAACTTGGAGGTAGAAGAACATCAAGCCACCAACAATTTGGCATTTTGCTGGTACAAGACTCCGTACAACAGTCCATCCGCGACCATGGCTCTTGCGACTGAGTCAAAACGTAGGAATATAGGTAAAGAAGTGTTTTTATCCCATATTAATATTGCGTCACGTCCCGGTTCTTATAATTAGTGTGATGAATGCTGGGCGATGAGGGGCGTATATTATATAAGGCGGTATACAGACCTGCGAGCAGTATAGCTTGGTATGTGAAGCGTCATGCACGCTCGTCGGCAGCCGGCCGATCTCCACGTCGCAACACACCGACCACTCGCCTCACTCTGTACTGATGTCTCTGGAACAATGAATGGATCTCTATGTAATAATTGATCTGGAGTCTATATAAATAATGGAAGTATATAGTGGCGGATTAAGGTCATCAGAGCTCCCGGGTGGCATTAGGTCCCTAGCCCTCCCCCCCAATCGTTTATTTTTCTTGTAAAATTTCTTGTAAAAGAAATCTTCTGGAAATTTCGCTTCTTTATGTCTCAGTTTAAATGTTCTTTCTATCTTTCTTTATGTACTGGAAGTGGCAAACAAGCATGCAGTTCACATTAATGTTAAGTGATGACTGTAGCCTATAGACACTTACACAAAGACCAAGGTCATAATGCAGATGCGTTACCACTCCTGAGGCCTAAGGTGTTATGCCTCTGTGCCGGAAATTACAGGGCCATACATTACTACCTGACCGGAAGACGACAGTGCTGAATACTACCATTTAGCGGCAAGTATATTAGATAATGCGGTGACGCCTTCGCCCGCGAGCTCCGTCACTGGAGCTCTACCACCTGTAAGAGTTCTTTATTGTCAACCGCATTATGTTCTATTTTTTTTTATGTGGTGACAGCAGGCGTCCGTATCTTTTGGTGTAAATAAAATAACACTACAACAGAATAAAGCCACTTTAAGCATCGTTATCTGTACGCAGTAACGAATGACGTAAAGTGAAGATTACTTTGAGATTGTTGTTCAAGCCCCCCAAGAAAATATTTACTCTCAAATCACTTTCGAAACTCTGATTAGGTTACGCCGATAATGTCAAGTATTCCATGTCACCACCCTATCTCCTCCCTCCAGCTTAGCCCAATTTACATAAAGAAAGCAGCGTCTTGAAAGTGATGTGAGAAAAAATTAAAAAAAAAAAAAAAACATTTTTTTTTTCATGCTTTACTTATTTATCTGTCAGATGAGCTTTGATTATGTCAAAAAATACGTTGGTGCAACGAATTCTGCAGTAACAAGTCAATGTTACTGTTATTGTGAAATATCCGGCGGCCGTTCTGCCGCTTGACTCTAGCAGACAATATGTAATAATATTGTCAAAAATGGACACTTCGACGTCCCACCCGATTTCCCCGCCTCACCCATCACCCCCCTCGAGAGGCAGTTGAATAAACTTCAACAGTGAGGTTGAAAGCAGACGATCGAGCGATCTATTTTTAGTTAATATCGTCACGTAGTCAGTGCTACGACTTATTTCACGATTGTTTTAGGTTAATTTAGATCAGTGATTCCCAAAGTGGTCCATATATACCCCCTGGGGTCCACGGGACTCGATGGGGTCTACGTAGGCATTGGAAATATGGGGATGTGATATAAATGTAGCAAGGAAGGGGTCCACGGAAACCAGAAAAAAATTAAAGGGGTCTACAAGAAAAATAGTTTGGGAACCTCTGATTTAGATCATAACCCTATGTGCTACATTTCTGTGTGCGCGTGTACTGATTGATGTCTGTGTAACAGGTAACCAGAATAAGCGTCGTATGGATTTTTTTTGCAGTGTCCGGGGTGTGCTCTCTACCAAACACTTGGTAACCGACCTGTTTGAAACTTCACATAAATTGACATAATAGGTTGGGGAAAAAGTCTTTTCGCATTATAGTATGTATGAACTTGTAAAAAGATGAACAGAGAACAAATGCAAGGGTAGTAGTAGATGATGCAGTGTTAGAACAGGTTGATGAAATTGTATATCTTGGATGTGCTTTTAGCAAGGATGGTAGGTACACCACTGATATAGAAAGAAGAGTGCTTGCTGGGAATTGCGTGAATGGAGCGTTGGGTAAGCTGCTAGAATCTAAACATCTCAGCCAGCGGGCTCGACTAGCCGTACATAATGCTGTACTTACTCCAACGCTTTTATATGGAAGCGAGAGCTGGGTATGCAGGAAAGAGCATGAAAGTAAGTTGAACGCGGTCGAGATGAGATCTTTGCGCAAGATCTGCGGTGTATCACTCACCGATCGCGTTCGTAATGAAGATGTAAGAAAGAGACTTTGTGTGAATGATAGTATCGGTGTAAAAATGAAAAAAGGCATGCTCCGATGGTTCGGGCATATAGAAAGAATGTCGAATGAGCGAATGACTAAACAGATATACAATGCGAATGTGGATGGTTGCAGAGGCCCAGGAAGACCAAGGCTGACCTACCATGACCAAATAGGTCGAGTTCTGTCTGATGGTGGGGTCAAAAGTCTTAGGAATCGGCGTGCATGTATGAAGAGAATGATGAAGGTAGACGAGGCACGAGAGGTTTGTCAGAACCGGGATGTCTGGCGCTCTACACTCTCTGCCTACCCCGTTAGGGACCTGGCGTGAAGATACATACATACATACATTGTAATAAAATCTCTTTGGCTGTAGTATTTGTATCTGGCTGGTTTTGGTATCATTGAAAGTTAAAATTTTAAAGAACATAATTCCAAATTCCAATTAGGCAAATGTGTGATTTTCATTTGTTTTTCGTACTGTCAAGATGAGTGAACCTAATGAAGAAATTCGATACATTTTAAAATTTTACTACAAGAAAGGTAAAAATGCAACACAAGCCGCAACCTAGTACAGTGTCTGTGAGATTAGCACAAATTTGGTTTAAGCGTTTTCAATCCGGAAATTTTGATGTCAAAGATGCACCTCGCTCTGGTCGCCCTATTACGGATAAAATGGATGCCATTTTTGAAAAAGTAGAGCAAGATCGACATATCAGTAGTTACGACGTAGCTGAAAAACTGAGAATTGATCACAAAACAGTTTTGGCGCATTTGAAAACAGTTGGGTACAAAAAAAAGCTCGATATTTCTCACTGAAAGAAACCTAAAGAACCGTGTACTCATTTGTGATTCTTTATTACGACGTAATGAAACCGAATCATTTTTGAAGAAGCTGATAACTGGTCATGAAAAATGGATCACGTACGACAAGAACGTACGAAAAAGGTCGTGGTCAAAGGCCCGTCAGGCTTCACAGACTGTGGCGAAACCCGGGTTAACTCGCAATAAGGTGATGTTGTGTGTGTGGTGGGATTGGAAGGGCATTATTCATTATGAGCTATTACCACCAGGCAGGACTATCGATTCTGAACTCTACTGCGAACAACTGATGAGATTAAAGCAAGAAGTTGAGAGAAGGCGGCCGGAATTGATCAACAGAAGGGGTGTGATGTTTCATCATGATAACGCTAGACCTCACACATCTATAGCCACTCAGCAAAAATTAAGAGAGTTTGGCTGGGAGGTGTTAATGCATCCGCCGTATAGTCCTGACCTTGCACCTTCAGATTTCCACCTGTTTCGGTCTCTTCAGAATTCTTTATGCAATGTTAGGTTAACATCACGAGAGGACTGCCAAATCTTCTTGTCGCGGTATTTTGATGAGAAGTCCCAAAATTTTTATAGCAATGGGATCATGTCCCTACCTATAAGATTGCAAAAGGTTATCGAACAAAATGGTACATACATACTTTAGTTAAATTTAAATAAACTATATTAAAAAATGTTTTCAATTAACTTAAAAAATACGAAGAAACTTTTTCTCGTAATACATGACAGATGTCAATAATTCGACTCCTATAGAAGTCATAGAACCGTGCCTATTGCTCGTGTTCATAATTAATTAATATAAAATATATAAACTGGAAACGTGATCGCTCACTATGGGCCTCATAAGAAGGCTCAAGGTCACTCAGAGAGCAATGGAGAGAGCTATGCTTGGAGTTTCTCTGCGAGATCGAATCAGAAATGAGGAGATCCGCATGAGAACCAAAGTTACCGACATAGCTCACCGAATAGCGAGACTCAAGTGGCAGTGGGCAGGGCACATAGCTCGACGAACTGACGGCCGTTGGGGCAGAGCAGTTCTCGAATGGCGACCGCGTACCGGAAAGCGAAGTGTGGAGACACAAGATGGACCGACGACCTGGTGAAAGTCGCGGGCAATCGCTGGATGAGGGCGGCTCAGGACCGTTCGTTGTGGCATTCTTTGGGGGAGGCCTTTGTTCAGCAGTGGACGTCTTTTGGCTGAAATGATGAAGGTGTAAAATTAATGTACCTATGGAAATACAGTTTTTATTATGTTTATGGAGTTTAAATTAATAGAACCAGAATAATCCATAACATAATTTGGTTGGTCCGTCGAGCCGGATTTTCCGAATTTTCCTTTTTTACATGGCTTCGTAAAATGACAAATCCTTTCACGAAATTCACGTAATCGTGACCTTGTATGTAGAATCACACTAACGTAACAGTATATTAAATTATCCAACGCCCCTTATATTGAGTCACTACGAATTTAATTACGATCAGTCGTGTCAACGCCATACCTGACCTTAAAAAGGCCAGACTCGTTTAATAAATTAGAAACGTTGTTTTTGCCCCGGTAGCTTTAAGTATTCACTACTGCTAGGTAGTTCTTCTTGCTAGACTTCTCAGGCTGAGAGACATCTCTCCATCCGACAAAGTAGACTAGTGTGGTCTTCAGACGAGCCATCTACGCACTACGTAAGACTAATTGTTTAAAAGAATTGGCAGTAACTGCCTCGGTAGCCTAGTGGTAGCAGGCCACTACTACTACGCTGAGATCCTGGGTTCGATTCCCAGGTAGGGGGTTGTCAGAGATAATGGTGTAAAGTCCTTTATCGCTGGTTCTTTTGGGATTTTTCCATTTTCTGGAAGTTTCCCAGTACCTCGAAGTATGGTAATATGCCCGGAGATATCAACAGGCTCGCCGCCTGTTACATGGGCGAAAACGTTACGACGTCACTTTTTCTCCAACCGAGGAAGCTAACGCCGGACTTCAGTATAGTAGTCTGCTACTGCTATATCGCTGAGGCAATTTATCTTTCAGATTTCTTTCTAGACAACAACTGCGATCATCTTATTCATTCAAAATAAATGCCTATCTTAGGTATGTATCTTCACGCCAGGTCCCTTACGGGGTAGGCAGAGAGTGTAGAGCGCCAGATATTCCGGTTCTGACAAACCTCTCGTGCCTCGTCTACCTTCATCATTCTCTTCATACATGCACGCCGATTCCTAAGACTTTTGACCCCACCATCAGACAGAACTCGACCTATTTGGTCATGGTAGGTCAGTCTTGGTCACCTATCTTAGGTGATATTCACAATATTCGCCTGCACGTGCCCACCCGAAAAAGCCGGGCGCGCTCAAGCGTAAACGTACTTCACGCATCGCGGGTTCCGCACAGATTATGGATTACGCAATTATCTGGTTTACGCAGGATAATGGACGATATACCTATTATTAGATAGTCGCTTTCGATTTATTAAGCTTAATTTGTGAACAATCAGACGAATAACAGTTTTGTCATGTTATAAATGTAACAAAAGAACTGGTGTTCTTCTGGCCAGTAAGTAAATTCTGCAATCTATAACCATAAATAAATAAATAAACAAAATTTGCGCCAATCATAAAAATACAGATAGCAAAGAAGTAGTTTTTTCCCTCTGTTCCAGTCAATTACTATCTAACGGGAGTTCCATAGTACTTATCATCACTGTAGACGAAAGACGCCCACAGCTGTACAAAGCCTTCCGCAAAGACGCCCACAACCATAGATGTATAATACTAAAGATTGGCAATTGAGTAGTCAGGACGAGACCAAATTCGGATTACGTCAGTGGTGCGTGACATGTGTTTGTGTGTGAGCAAAATAGTGCTACCAAGGCTTCAGATTTTAATATCGATATCGATGATCGATGCAATCTATCTTTTGATTTTACACACATCTACCAGGGAATATTTTTAAATAAATGAAACTACAAACATAATTATTTTTATTTTCCTCCAACCATAATTAATTTACTATAGAAATGCCGTTTATAATTAAATTATTTTTATAATATTTATAACAGCGCAGTTTGGCTATGAAACTCTAAACTTTTAATAAATGCATTAAATAACGTAAAAGGATATTTTATATAATTATGTTTATTGTATAAAATATCCTTGATTGACATATACAAATTATCGATATGGTAAAATCCCTACAAAGGTGAGGTTATAAAATAGAAGTAATTCACGTATTTGTTATTATTTTATAGTTAATTCTTATGCATTCAAACCATTCATATTATAAAACCTGTTAATTTTGTCTATCCGTTTATGTACAAAAGTGTTGTATCAGAACTAAATCCTTGCATTTAGAGAGCCAAACATTTAAGTCGTACTTACATGTGAAATTAATGACTATGTGGGTTTTCATTCTTAGATGAGTTATATTCAGGTACTGCACCAATAAACCTTAAATTTCATAAAAATAAAAGGAAATTGTTGTGTTCACGACTAACGCCAGGGTGTCTCAGGCCGAGAACGTGTCTGTAAATGGTCCTGCCTAGCTATCTCGCTCTCACACATGCGTATAATATATTCTTTCTCTTTGTATTGCCAATCTATCACAATCGATCTACGGATGCTTACGTAGGCAGTGTGCAGCAGAGATAACGCTTTATAACGCTTTATGACGCCGAAACTAGCCGATTGTCTCTTTCATAGGCTCGATGTGCATTATTTCTTGATGAGCACTGTACGTAAAGTTTGACTGTAAATCGGCTAAACGAAAAATGGTTTCGTGGCAGCACAATGCCTATTATTTGGATCATTCTATCTCTAGATAATAAATCTATGCCCACAACAGTGTTATGCGTTAGGGGAGAATATACCACAATCGCTACGCTTGGCAGACGGATTGGCGAACGCAGTGGCGGTAGTTTTATCGCAGGAGGCTGCTGCCCATCACAGGTTATACATTTACTACCCCCTATTGGAATGGTGACCCCCCCAGGTCGCGGGCAATCGCTGAATGAGGGCGGCCCGGGATCGTTCGTTGTGGCATTCTTTGGGGGAGGCCTTTGTTCAGCAGTAAACGTCTTTTGGCTGAAATGATGATGCTGATTGGAATGGTTTGCCCGACATTGTTTGGTTGACCGACTGGCCTACCGGAAGAATTCTCCTCCACTATAGGGAAGCGGAACTTCAGGCCTATCTCCGAAGGGTGAGGCATATCGGGCCCGTTAATTTGAACTAAAACAAATTCCAATACATACAACACAGTGCGTGCTGCAAATTTCGGGGAAAACTTGGGCCAGCTAAGGTCAGAGTTGGTCACAGAACTTAGGATAATAATGGAGCGAGATTGAAACCCTACGCCTGTTCCCTACCAGGCAGAGTGAAGATGGAACCAACTCCAACCTATCGATCAAAAACAATTTACAGTATCCAACAAGAAATAATGCACATAGACCTCCGGAAGAGACGTCGGCTTATTTCGGCTCTGTAGAGCGTTATCTTTTTCACACCTTACCTATTTGACGTTTGTCGACCATTTTGGTCAAATTTTAAACAATGCCGATCTACGGATGCTTACGTAGGCAGTGTGCAGCAGAGATAACGCTTTATAACGCCTTATGACGCCGAAACTAGCCGATTGTCTCTTTCATAGGCTCGATGTGCATTATTTCTTGATGAGCACTGTACGTAAAGTTTGACTATAAATCGGCTAAACGAAAAATGGTTTCGTGGCAGCACAATGCCTATTATTTGGATCATTCTATCTCTACCTTTTGAGGATTCGGATGGTGAAAAGGAACAAACGTATTGTTGATTATGTCAACCAGTACCTATCTATACTATAATTTGATAGATTTTCTTAGAGCTATCGAGATATTAGTTAATTCTACACCAAAAATTATGTAGTATCGGTAACACTGAATGCCAATCTTTAAAACAATATACACTTAGCGACGACGAAACTACACGAAACGTAATCTAATCTTAAGCGTATTCAAACAAGATAGATATACAGTTAAAAAACTAAAAGTATCAAACATCAATGGGCGTTGAAACAAACAAATCACTTACGTTACACGTTGATAAGCACAGAACAGAAAATTGTTTTTTCTGTTCTGTGTTGATAAGCGTGCATTCAATTCGATAAGCCATTGTAGGCGGCACTAAGAAATATTATGGAGAATCAAAGAGCTGGCAAAGAATCGCGGAGGCGCGTGGCAAAAATGTGTGTGTCGCGTGTTCAGCCAAAACAATACACCCACACATGCAAGTCACGTTATTGTTGTTAAGCAATTTGAAAAATAATCATGTCGGAAATATAGCTAACCGCGAGTAAGTTATGTGTTGTTTAGAGACTTGGAGAACCTCTGAAACGCAATAAATAAACAATTTGGACTTTAATAGTGGATAGGAATAGGACCATAGAATCAAAACATAAAATTAAATACGTTCTAAAAACATTTGGTTTTGAAATTATCTGAAACCATTTACCTATTCGAAAAATACAAAATAAAATATCATCAAGGAATTGCACGGAAGCAAGTTCAAGTTAAGAAGGAGAATACTTACAAACATATTTTTCCAATTGTCTTTTTGATAATCCCATTAGCAACCCGAGGATCGAACCTAGAACCCCAGCATAGCAGCAATGTAGTGGCACATGGGATACATAAGAACCCTCACCTATAACCGAACGCAATTTACACATTGAAACGGCGCTCGCGTCGCAATACTATTATTTAAGTCAAATTTTTAAGGTGTTTTGCGCGGTATATTATTTATACAGGCTTGAAACATTAACAATTTATTACTTTTTCGACTATAAATCTGCGTCACGATGGAGTAATGTATGCGACAAATCTTAGCAAAGGTCACGGTTATCGCTCGCCAATCATAGTTTAAACGAGTTGCGAAGTTTACGGTAAATAAATAGGTACGTGTGTTTTACAATGAAATAGTAGCGATATTTTTTATTCTGCTAGGCTGCCTTCGAATAACCTGTTTATATTTTTAGCTCTATAGTGAACTGGTTTAAATAATAATAATATTGATATTTTTATAAAGTTTGGAAAAAGAATCGCCATCTGACCTCTAAAGTGTGCTGATATGAACATTAATTATATTTTCAATTTATTACTGGTGGTACCCCACGAGATGGACCAACTAACTGGGGTCTTTCATGACATAATAAGCGATATTAAGTATTATTAATACATAATAAATCAAATGTAATATCATGAACATACAAGTTACGTTTTTTTTTCACCTAAGTAAAGAAAATATTATGCATCGTCAAGACCAAGGGGTCGATGAAAAGAAGTTTCCACTGCGGCATAATTTGCCTCGTAATGGTCGTAATCAATAACCTGACCTTCATTATAAACCATATACATTACGTAAAAAGGTGTCATGAATTCGCGTTTTTAAAAAATTGTTGTAATTCACTAATGGATATTATTGAAACTACTCGCTATTATCAGAAATCCGGCTCGAAGGACCAACAACTGAAATAGACATTCCTCCTCATACATAAAAGTACTTTAGTTAAAAGAGTTGGTAATCGGTGATTAGTAATCACTTTTGTCTTTCTGTACCTTATAACGTAATAAGATGGATAACTACTGAAGCATATTTTTACTTTCTGTCGAAAATGCTTACCAAAACAATCACAAAGAAAATTCCAAAGTCCTCGAAAGTAAACCATCATTATGAGAAATGCTTTCAAGAATTAACAAGTGACAAATTGATTAACTTAAATCAAACATTAATTTATTCGCGCATCAACAAGCGTAGAGTCTTATGAGAATGTGGCAGGAAATAATCCAAATTGAGAAATCAGATGCAATGAACATAGATCCCATCCGAGATGTCTCGTCAAGCCCCGAAGGCCGCGCTTCATTAGCGGTGCAAAGGGCTGAGGCCCTCGACTCGAGTGGCAATCCACGTCACGGGACCTGACAGAGAAATTCAGAGAATACATGCTACACTTAACTAAGTGTCTTCACTGTGAACCAAAAGGTGAACGATGCTGCAAAGAAATGCGGAGAATGGAAAAATAACATTTTGGACAACGACTATTCGACTAACTACTGGAAAGGGACTGAATGAACAATATGTTTCCCTGAATAATCATTAAACTAACCGAAACAGATAACTAATTCTTGGCAACCTAAAGATCTGTTTAGAACCAAACAACAAACAAATTTTCCTACTAAAAGAGAAGGTTTTCAAAGAATTGGATTTCAAAGAAAATCTCCAGGAGATGTACAACTAAATGTGAAAATTCCTTGCTTGTAGAAAATAAAGTCAAAAAATAATAATTCATTTTCAAACCACTCTTATAAATCGTTCTTGATATGGTATCGGCATTAACGTTTAAATTGATCCATCATCAAACTCCGCATACATACAAAGTAAATGAAAATCGCACCAAAAGATTCCATAACACAGTTAAAGATAAGCGAGCTAGTATAAAAGCTAGTACGAGGTGCCGCCGTCCCTTCACTCCCAACATCTTACGCCGCAACAACTTATGGGCCGCAATGCGCCAGGCCCGACCGCGACGCCGCACCATTTTACTCTACAGCACGGTACTAGCTTAACTTGCTCGACTCTCATTAACCTACATATGAGAGTAATTAACTCAGGTGCAGCAAGAGGATCGCACAAATCTTGGGCACTTACATAAAGTCAGGTTTCTACGAGCGTGTGAAGATGCGGACTTATCAAGAACGTTTGCTGAGGGAAAAAACACCAATGATTTATTAATTAAAGAACACCATGCCCTTTGTCAATTATACATGTTAAAAGCTAAGTAAGTTTGTGGGCTGGTTTTTACAGATTATTACGTATTAAATCTACCATATCTTGTTATTTAAGGATATACCTAATAAATGCAAAATTAATATTGCGCCTTAAATTTTACTAATGTCTATTTCCATGTAAACAACTTCCAAGCTTCTCTTATACTTTCCGACTTCAACTTTACTTGTAATGTAAATAAACCAGATTTAAAGTTATCACGCTAGTGCTAGTGGGGCACTCGGGTAAAATTTGTATAACTATATTAGACTCATGCAACCCTTCCCAAAGGAGATGTTGCGAGCTCGGCCCTGGTTCGTACATGTCCTCAAAAAATGGGTAAATTATAGAAGAATCCGAAAAAAATACAATTAATTTTATCAAGAACATATTTTAGAGTTACCACCACATTTAATTCAAACGATTTTATCATTTTCAACCATGTTCAACACGGCGGCGATACAGCCAACGCTTGGTATCAATCGATTTCGATAGTATTTATAAAATATTTTTTTTCTCCAAGTAAGAAAAGAAGAGAAAGAGAGAAAGATAATCGAAAAACAATTACGAAAATGTCAAAATTACATCGCCCGCCATATTCGCTATGTTGGTTTTAAGCTGCAATTCTAACTGCAAATAATGATTTGTAACTGCAAACAAAGCTAAATAAGTGAAAATATGCAGTAAAAACGTTTTTATATTGATTTTTTTTTTTTATGTAATTGAAGTGGCAAACAAGCATGCAGTTCACATTGATGTTAAGTGATGACTGCAGCCTATAGACACCCACACAAAGAACAAGGTCAAAATGCAAATGCGTTACCACTCCTGAGGCCTAAGGTGTTATGCCTCTGTGCCGGAAATTAAAGGGCCGTACATTACCACCTGACCGGAACACGATAGTGCTGAACACTACCATTTAGCGGCAAGTAAATCAGGTAATGCGGTGGTGCCTACGCCCGCGAGCTCCGTCACTGGAGCTCTACCACCAGTAAAAAGTAAAGTAAAGTGATTTTGCCTGTTTAATGATATTGTGTACAATACATGGCCGGAGGTCCATACATTTTTGCAACATCTCCTTTTGCCCAAAATTCAATTGTGTTTATGATTTACAAAAAGAATCGGGGTTAAAGAGTCAATCGCGTGACGCAATATTTAAATTCAAATTAACGTTGTGATGTGTTTATATGTATAGAACGTTCTAATGAGCCTGGATCAGTTTGCATGTCGCTCGGATAAACTAACAACAATTTGGGCGTATTTCGTCACGAAATTAAAACTGGGATAGTCTACATAAGTTAATTAGCCATAAATTATAGCAATGCGTAGGTAATTAGAACATAACAATGATAATATATAAATAATTCTAATGTAGTAAATGACACGAGCTCTTTCTGTTTCATATTTCCACGTCATTAAACAGTAATTAAAACTCATGGTAACAGTTCTTTCACTTTTATTAGTTTAGCCATGCTTACGCCATGTTATCTGGATTAATAAACAAGAATTAAAAAACGCTTAGGTAAAGAATTGCTTTTCCACTAATCTATAATATAAAAATAAGTCGGGTTTTCCTTCCTGACGCTATAACTCCAGAATGCACTATCCGATTGCCACGGTTTTGCATTCGTTGGAAAGGTCTCTGGCTCCGTGAGGTTTATAGCAAAGAAAATTCAGGATTATAAAACTACATCCACGCGGGCGAAGCCGCGGGCAACAGCTAGTCTATAATATAAAAATAAGTCGGATTTTCCTTCCTGACGCTATATCTTCAGAACGCACGAACCGATTTCCATAGTTTTGCATTCGTTGGAAAGGTCTCAGGCTCCGTGAGGTTTATAGCAAGAAAATTCAGGAAAAATATTTATAAAACGACATCCACGCGGGCGAAGCCGCGGGCAACAGCTAGTCATATATAAATATAAAATACTAGCTGACCCGGCAAACTTCGTATTGCCTCACAATGAAATAATGTGTCAAAGGTTTGATAGATACGGACTATTTGTATGGAGAAATAAAATAGTGGTTTTTACTATTTCCCTTCAATTTCTTCATATTTTCTTACCTTTTAAACCTTTCCTGGACTTCCAAAAAACATTCAAAACCAAAATTAGGCAAATAGGTTCTCGAGTATTAGCGAGATAAACCAACAGCAATAGATTTTTGTATGTATAGATAAACATAATCAACATGAAATGAAAGTGAGACGTGTCCAATGCCCAAAATCGTTATCACGTATTCTACCAAAATTCAGATAATTTTGCAGGGACCAAAAAGACCAAGATCTGAAATAAACAATAACAAAAAATATAACAAAACAAAACAGATTCCCAATAAAAAAAAATCGAGTCAAAACAACCACTCGAAGCTTTCATACAGCAACAGGCAAGCGTCACGCAACATCGCCATTATGAAACCAAAATACCCTTACTCAATAATTCGTAGTAACAACATTGACACGGGAAGTGTTTATTTTGCATCTAGAAAGAAGACATCTAGGTGACAGGTGACTGGTCGGATACATTTTTTTTAATGTTAGGAAGGTGGCGAACAAGCATGCAGTTAACATGGATGTTAAATAATGACGGCAGCCTTTAGACATCTACACAAAAACTAGAGGTCAAAATGCAGATATGTTGCCACTTCTTATTACGGACAGAGAATATGTAATAATACTATGTATAGAATGGACACTTCGACGTCCCGCCCAGTTTCCCCGGAACACCCAACCTCCGCCCCTCTTATGGGCGACGGTTGGTTTTCTACGTGCTACGCACACATGTGCACGTGTAAATACACGTCACTGATTGATGTCTGTGTAATAAAGACCAAATGAAGCGTTTGTATGGAATTTTGGCGGAGTGTCTGCGGTGTGCTACGGGGTCGTACATTACCATCTAACCGGAACTCGATAGTGCTGCATACTACCATTTGGCGGCAGATAGCGGATAGGCGGAACTTTATTACCAGTAAAACCAGTAATTATATAATAGCTCTCAAAATCATGATTTAAAATGAATTCGTACCAAGCAAAGCTCAACTTTTCAAGATCCTATGCCACATAAGGTATGTCGTGGGGCGCTCTTTCTAGCGAGCTATGATGCAGTGACGTACGTACTGCACCTGCGAACCACCACGACCGTAATGTTCGGGCGTTTGAATGTACGGGCGGACCTATTGTCCGTCCGGCGCCGGATGCCCCGCTCGTAGTGTTGACACCGATGGCAGTATACGCCGGTCTGGATCTGCGCCGCCAGTGAGAGGGGTGGAGGTGCGGGGAAGGGGTGTTTCAGTAAAGAAACGATCGGTTGCATATGATATGACCGAAAAGCAGGCCAGCCAAGCCTTGGTAACCCTACCCCGACGACCTAGTTCTATCGTAGAATCACTGGGGTCTTCCAGTCTTCCAGGTTCACTTTTTCTTCTTGTTACTTCACTTGTTTTCACTTGTTTTCACTTGCTGGAGACCATGTCATACTTTCGAATTTGCCCTGAGCCCCATTATTCGAACAATACCGTAAAGAGAGCCTCATTTTTCGGTCGTATTTTGCCCGAATTTGTGCTTATTTTTTGTTATGGCTGACCTGGTTTTCTTTCTTCATTTTTAAAGTTCTCATAGTTACATACATGTGTTATACATATTTACAATCGTTACAGTTTTCTCTATTATTGTACATAAGTTTTATTAACATTCATAAAAAGACTAAAAAGTTATTCGTAAGTAAATATAAAAAATGTAACAATTTTCCGCGTATTTCTTTAAACATTTCTTAATAACTTTTATATGCTATGACTAATTATTATAAAAGGTACATAAAAACAAAGAACAAACATTACTCTATCCGAAAACAATACACAAATAAACGTGACATCTAAAAAAGGAACCTAAAACATTCGTAAAATAAGAAAATGATAAAACATAAAATAATAAGAAAATTACGTTTCCTGCCTATATCCTTTACATTATAGAGGTTTAATTATATAAAATGACTTCCTATAATAAATTCTCACATGACTAACATTATTTGAAGTTGATATAAGGCAAAGAATTAAAATCGTATCCAAAACTATCGTACGAGGAGAACGTCTATACATAGCTATACATCTATACACGTTGTTTACTTTCTACAAACGTTACGCGAAGATTACTTTGACGTACACTTACACTTTTGGTCTTTGTCACACAAACACATTCATTGATCACCTTTGTCCGTGGTCGTCGCCGACATCCTCCCCCTCGTGCGAAGCACCAACTCCTGGCCCGGCGACTCGGTGCTCTCGACTCGGTGCGATGGCTGCCTCCCCGCAGTCTGGCTCGCTGGTCGATGCTCTGCCGTCGATCTCGACGGTTGTCCGCTCCTTGTCGCGCTGCGCTGGCACCAGTAGCACCAGCTTGGAGCTGGGGCGCTTCAGCACGCCCCCGGTAGTGCGCACTTCTAGTACTCGAGTGCGCCCGTCGGGTCCTGGGTAGGTTCGGACCACCTCGCCTCTCGGCCAGGTTCCTCGTGGCAGCGTGGAGTCCACTATGAGGACTGTGTCTCCACACTGCAGGTCTCTCGTAGCAGCCCTCGCGTCGATTCTTCTCGGGATCAGAGTTGGAAGGTACTCTTTCACCCATCTGCTCCAGAAGTGGTCGGTCAGTCGCTGAGCTACTCTCCATGCACGCCGGTCGGTGAGGTCGTCGTCGGTGAAAGCTCCCAGTCGGGTGCCGCAGGATCTCCCAATTAGGAAGTGGTTGGGAGTGAGGGCACCTTCTTCAGTGTCTTCATCGGCTTCTATAAGCGGTCTCGAGTTCACCAGATGCTCCGCCTCTAGCAGCAGTGTATGTAGAACCTCTTCTCTGGGGTGTCTTTCCTTGAGGGTCACCGCCAGGGCCGTTTTGATGGACCGGACCAGGCGTTCCCATGCTCCCCCCATGTTCGGAGCTCCAGGTGGTATGAACTTCCACTTGATGCTCATACGTTCTGCAGCGGTGATGAGGTCATCTTTGTTGAGGCTGGCGAAGGCTTCTTGAAGTTCTTTGTTGGCCCCCACGAAGTTCGTACCGTTGTCGCTGAAGATCGTCCTTGGCATTCCCCGTCTCGCAGTCATCCGTCGCAGCGCCAGAATCATGGAGTCCGTTGACAGAGACGCTGCTAGCTCGACGTGAACGGCTCTAGTTGTGAGGCACGTGAACAGGGCGCCCCATCTCTTCTCATGACGTCGGCCTACCGTGACGATCGGTAGAGCTCCAGTGACGGAGCTCGCGGGCGTAGGCACCACCGCATTACCTAATTTACTTGCCGCTAAATGGTAGTGTTCAGCACTATCGTGTTCCGGTCAGGTGGTAATGTACGGCCCTGTAATTTCCGGCACAGAGGCATAACACCTTAGGCCTCAGGAGTGGTAACGCATCTGCATTTTGGCCTTGGTCTTCATGTGGGTGTCTATAGGCTGCAGTCATCACTTAACATCAATGTGAACTGCATGCTTGTTTGCCACTTACATTAAATAATAAAAAAAAAAAAAAAAAAAAAAAAAAAAAAAACGATCATAGGCCCGAAGTAGTCTACGGCGGTGCATGTGAATGGTGGTTCTCCATGTCGTAGTCGCTCCAGCGGGAGATTCCCCATCGGCTGAAGCTGTGGCGTGCCGCGGTATACTTTGCACCACTGACACCGATGAACCGTCGATCTCACTGCAGATCGTAGCCCCAGGATCCAGTAGCGCTGCCTCAACTCGTTGATCACCATCGCGTGGTTGCCATGGTTGAACTCTTCGTGGTAGTGTGCGATGAGCAATCTGGTGATGTAGTGCTTGCTGTCTAGCACCACAGGTCTCTTGTCTTGCCGGACATGTCTTGCTGCGTCGATTCTTCCTCGGAGTCGTAGTAATCCATCTTCTATGACGACATCTAGTTTCTTAAGTTTGCTGTTCCTCTCGAATGGTTTCATCTTCTCGACGCAGCGTACTTCTTCATGGAAGCTCTCTTCTTGGCTTCTTCGTAATAAAATCTTCTCAGCAGTCTTCATTTGGTCGGGTTCAAGGGGAATCAATCTTCTTTCTTGGGTCTTCTTGTTCACGGGCTTCACGGCTACCTTGGCTTTTTTCTTGTTACTTTTCCAGGTAGGATCTTGACGCTCAGACTTGCGGGATACGTTCACTGGCAGCTTCTGTTTTCGGCACAGGTCGACGAACTGAAGCACTCTTGCAGTTGTCCTCACCAACCGGGTCCAGGAGGAGAATCTGACTGGGTCCGGTGTCGGGTGTTTGTCGACGGTCTTCGTGGTTCCCACAATCGGCTTCTCCTTTTCTTCGCCGGTGGGTTCTGTCTTGATGGTGCGCGGCTTCGGCCAATCCTCCTCTTCTAGTGCCAGGAACGCAGGTCCGTGGAACCATCTATGGTCGCTCCCGAAGTCTCTGGGTACGTTTCTCGTCGCGTCGTCAGCTGGGTTCTGAGCCGTAGGTACCCAGCGCCATTCTTGAGGTTTCGTAGTGTCTTCGATTTCCGCCAAACGATGTGCTACGAACGGCTTGAAGGTCCTAGGGTCTGATTTGATCCATGCTAGGACTGTGCTGGAGTCGCTCCAATAGACTTTCTTGGCGACCATGATGTCCAGCTCCTCTTCAATCGACCGCGCCATTCTGGATCCCAGTAGCGCAGCTTGCAGCTCCAGCCTTGGAATGGACACCGGTTTCAGGGGAGTGACTCTAGCTTTGCCCGCTAAAAGTGTCACTCGATGTCCGCCGTCTTCGTCGCGTTGCCTCAGGTAGATCGCGCAGGCGTAGGCTTCTTCACTCGCGTCGACGAAAACGTGAAGCTCCCCCTCGGTGTTGGACTGCGTGACGCGCCTTGGTACCCGAAGATCCTTTAGTAGCTGCAGGCTGTCTAGGTAGTCTGACCAAATCTTGTTGTCTTCTTCTGTGATGTTGTCGTCCCATCCGACGCCGCTCCTCCATATACTCTGAATGAGTTTCTTGCCTTGGATGAGCACTGGCGATGCTAGCCCCAATGGATCGAATGTTGACATCACGGCGCTGGTGACTTCTCGTTTGGTTGGCACTCTCTTCTGTTCGACCACCTCTTCATGTATATTGCGAAGACACGTTCTGAACCCGATCTCGTCGCCTTTGGTGAACCATCTCAAACCCAATGTCTTCTCTTCTTTAGTCCCCAACTCTACTTCTTTGCTGTTTTCTTCTGGGGTGAGCGTCTTCAAAACTTCTTCATCGTTAGAAGCCCAGCCCCTCAGCTCGAACCCGGCCTTCTTGTGGATCAGGCTCACTTGGCTGGCTATCTCGACTGCTTTTTGACTTGTCCCGAAGCTGTGTAGGTAATCATCCATGTAATGATTACGTTCGATGGCTCGTGCTGCTTCGGGATATTCTTCTTGATGTTCAGTCGCATTCTTGTTCTTCACGAAGATAGCAGCACTCGGGGAACAGGCGGCGCCGAAGATGACCGATGTCATTCTATACTCCTTCGGCGTTTCACTTCGCTGGTCTCCCCTCCATAGAAATCGAAGGCTGTCTCGATCTTCTTCCCGCATTTTCACCTGCAGAAACATCTCCTTGATATCTGCTACCACAGCGATTGGTTTCTGGCGGAACCGCAGAAGTACTCCAAATAGTGACTGCAACAGATCTGGTCCCGGCAGCAACTCGTCGTTGAGGCTCTTCCCTTGGCACTTGGCAGCAGCATCAAAGACCAGCCTTATCTTCTTCTTGGTGGGGTGTGTCACGGCGAAATGGGGCAGGTACCATTTCTTCTTCGATGCGGATTCGTGTTGTACTTCTTCGGCATAGCCGCTGTCGAGAAGATTCTTCACTTGTGCTTCGTATTCCTGCTTCAATGCCGTGTTCCCGTCCAATTTCCTTTCGATGTTCTTCAATCTGTTCTCGGCTTGTCTGTAGTTATCTGGCATGGTTCCTTCTTTGTTCTTCCAGAGCAAGCCGGTCTCGAAGCGCCCATCGTCCAGTTTTCTTGTGGTTTCTTCTAAAATTGCTAGAGCCTTTTCTTCCATATCTGTCGTTGGTCGGCGTGGCTGGATTCCTAATGATTCCACGGCGAAGTGTTCTTTGACGATCTTCTCTAATTCTTCCTCCTTTGAAGATACGTGCGCGCAGGTTACGAAGTTCACTGGTCTCGTTCCATCGGACCCGTGTAGCACCCACCCGAGGTAGGTCAATGATGCTACGGGTTGACCTCTTTTCCCTTTGCGTGTGGCTCTGGACACGATGAGCTCCCAATTGTCTTGTCCGATCAATAGCTTGGGTGACTCTCCTTCATAATATAACTGGTCCGTCATTGACTTGAGATGAGCGCATTCTTCTATTCTTTTCTTGTCTAGTTTCTGAGGCGTCAGGTTAATGTTGTCTATGGTTCGTGCCCCAGAAATACTTCTTTTCTTTGTCTGATGCAATCCTTTTATCTTCACGCTTACTCTCATGGAGTCTCCTTTGGTGATGGTCTTTCCTCCCACCGTTTCCAGAGTGAGTGCTTCCACGGGTCCCTCGAGGCCAATCTGCCTTGCAACCGTGGCATCGAGCAGCGTGACGGTTGATCCCTCATCCAGCAATGCCAAGACTTGGGTAGTTCCTCTTGGTCCATACAGTTCAACGGGAGCCATCTTCAAATACGCCTTGGCTGTCCTTGCCGTGTTCACTGATAACATGACGTTGTTCGCAATTTCTTTTTTCTCTTCGGGCTTCGGGATATCCCCGCGGTCTTCATGAAGCACGAAGTGATGCCATCGTTTGCACACCTTGCATGGAGGACGTCGGCATGTTTCTTTACGATGTCGTCCTTGGAGACATTTGAAACACAATCTTGACTTGACAGCGGCGTCCCATCGTTCCTTCATTGGCAGCTGTAGAAACTTGCGACATTCGAGTAGGTGATGATCGTTCTGGCAATGTGGACAGGTCTTCTTTTCTTCTGTTTGTTCTGAAGCGGCGTGTGCAAATTGACGTCGTGGAGGCTGACGCGATTGATGCATAATTTCTTGTGTCGCGTACGGTCCACATCGGTCTGCTTCCCTGTTGAGGAACTTCATTAATTGCACCAGGTCTGGATCTTGATCCGTAGCATCGGCGGCGAAGTCGTACCACCGATATTGCAGTACCGCTGGCATCTTGCTCACGATGATTCGTACCATCTCTGGTGAGTGCAGGTACTGAGGTTTTCTTAGCCCCCGTATAGTCGCGACGGTGTTGTTCACTTGGCTGGCGAACACGCAAATGTCACGTGCGTTTTCATGGATCCTGGATAGACTCTTGACTTTTTCTAATTCCATCAGGATCAGGGCTTCTGGTCTTCCGAATCTTCGACGAAGGGCTTCTAGTACTTCTTCAGGTGGGCACTCCGAATATAACAGGCTCTTGATTGCCTCTCTTGCTGTGCCCTTAATAGACCGCCGCAGCCGCGCCATATTCTGTGCTTCCGTAAATAGCGGTGCGGTGTCTTCATAAACCGTCCTGAAGGCGATCCATTCATCGCTTCTTCCGTCGAAGCCGGGTAATTCATGCACGTAGTTAGGTTGCGATGCTGATACATGTCGTGGCGCAACACTTATTGCTTTAACGATGGCCTCCGCAAGTTCCTTATTTCCATTTCTTAATGATTCCGCTTGGTCTTCTGGCTTGACGGCGGCTGCGGCGGCGGTGGTCGTCGGAGGTTGGCTGGCCCGCCCCCTCCCGGACGGTTCCTGCCGGTGCCCCTCCCCGGGCACATCTCCTTGATGCCCCTTCCCGGACACCCTGTCCACCGTCGACTGCACCCACGTCTGGACGTTCGACTCCCAATCTTTTTCTTGTTCGATTTCGGAATCTTCGTTCTCAATCTGGACCAGCTCCCATTGACTCTGGGCTAGTGCCGCAGCTGCCTTTGCTTCTTCTAATTGACGACGCGCCAATTCCATTTTGGCTTCCAATTCTCGACGCCTTGTTGTCTTCGTAGAGCGCGTCTTATTTCCCGTTGCCGTCGTAGTTGGTGCAATAGGGGCAGCAGGGGCAGCAGAAGCGGCAGGAGCAGCCACCACAGAGTCTTCTTTGGTCTCTGTTCCCGACGTCACTCTTGATTCGTATGATGTGGTGAGTGTGCCTTCTGTATTGGTGCTTGAAGATCCCGTTGTTCCTGAAGATTCCGTTGTTCCTGAAGATTCCGTAGTCTCTGGAGTCTCTTCTGTGGCGCGGGGTGCAGCCGGCCGGTCTGCTGGTGAATTTCCTCGGTGGCTCCTGGTGACTGGCATGGCGGCGGCAGTAGTCCGTAGGTCTGGTGTTCAACACGAAGATCCGGCTCGAAGGACCAGCAGATGTCGTGGGGCGCTCTTTCTAGCGAGCTATGATGCAGTGACGTACGTACTGCACCTGCGAACCACCACGACCGTAATGTTCGGGCGTTTGAATGTACGGGCGGACCTATTGTCCGTCCGGCGCCGGATGCCCGCTCGTAGTGTTGACACCGATGGCAGTATACGCCGGTCTGGATCTGCGCCGCCAGTGAGAGGGGTGGAGGTGCGGGGAAGGGGTGTTTCAGTAAAGAAACGATCGGTTGCATATGATATGACCGAAAAGCAGGCCAGCCAAGCCTTGGTAACCCTACCCCGACGACCTAGTTCTATCGTAGAATCACTGGGGTCTTCCAGTCTTCCAGGTTCACTTTTTTTTCTTGTTACTTCACTTGTTTTCACTTGTTTTCACTTGCTGGAGACCATGTCATACTTTCGAATTTGCCCTGAGCCCCATTATTCGAACAATACCGTAAAGAGAGCCTCATTTTTCGGTCGTATTTTGCCCGAATTTGTGCTTATTTTTTGTTATGGCTGACCTGGTTTTCTTTCTTCATTTTTAAAGTTCTCATAGTTACATACATGTGTTATACATATTTACAATCGTTACAGTTTTCTCTATTATTGTACATAAGTTTTATTAACATTCATAAAAAGACTAAAAAGTTATTCGTAAGTAAATATAAAAAATGTAACAATTTTCCGCGTATTTCTTTAAACATTTCTTAATAACTTTTATATGCTATGACTAATTATTATAAAAGGTACATAAAAACAAAGAACAAACATTACTCTATCCGAAAACAATACACAAATAAACGTGACATCTAAAAAAGGAACCTAAAACATTCGTAAAATAAGAAAATGATAAAACATAAAATAATAAGAAAATTACGTTTCCTGCCTATATCCTTTACATTATAGAGGTTTAATTATATAAAATGACTTCCTATAATAAATTCTCACATGACTAACATTATTTGAAGTTGATATAAGGCAAAGAATTAAAATCGTATCCAAAACTATCGTACGAGGAGAACGTCTATACATAGCTATACATCTATACACGTTGTTTACTTTCTACAAACGTTACGCGAAGATTACTTTGACGTACACTTACACTTTTGGTCTTTGTCACACAAACACATTCATTGATCACCTTTGTCCGTGGTCGTCGCCGACAAGGTAGGTAGGTATTCAAAGTTCGGAGCTAATTGTTTTTTACTTTGTCATAGAATCTGTAAAGAATCCGATGTCAACATGCATGTGATTGTTGCCGGAATAGGTGTAATGACAGTTAAAAAAAAAACTAATATAAAAATCTGTTAATAGTCTACTACAGTTCCTTCTCATCTTCTTCACGACCTCAAATACACTTTAAATGGCACGTTTTATATGGCAGCTACCTCCAAAAAGGCATTGTTGCTCTAAAACCCCTGATTGTATCTCCGACGGACAGAAGAACGTTCTATATTATTGATCCGACGCCATGATCGTCATGGCACCATAAATTTCTTTCTAACCTTTTAAACCATCCCTGGACTTCCAAAAATCATTCAAAACCAAAATTAGGCAAATCGGTCCAGCCGTTCTCTCGTTCAAAAAGGAATTGTTGCTCTTAAAACTCCTACAAGTACCTCCGACGGACAGAAGAACGTCCATATATCGATCCGACGCCATGATCGTCTACGCAACGCGCATACTTCAGCTCCAACTTCATTAAAACATGACACACAGTTTGAAAATAGTTTGTCGATAGGGACGGAAATCAGAGACCGATTAATCGAGAAATGCAGTTCACATTGATGTTAAGTGATGACAGCCTATAGACACCCACACAAAGACCAAAGTCAAAATGCGGATGCGTTACCACTCCTGAGGCCTAAGGTGTTATGCCTCTGTGCCGGAAATTACAGGGCCGTACATTGATACACTCGTCTTGTACACTTATAACTGCCTCAGTAGCGTAGTGGTAGCAGGCCACTACTATTACGCAGGAGGTCCTGGGTTCGATTCCCGGGTCGGGGACTATCAGAGATAACGGTTAAAAATCCTTTATCTCTGCTTCTATTGGGATTTTTCCATTTTCTGGAAGTTTCCCAGTACCCTGGAGTATGGTAATGTGCCCGAAGATGGCAACAGGTTCGCCACCTGTTACATGGGCCAAAACGTAACCGGCGAGTCGTGGGTGTTTGCATGTATGATTGAATGCATGCATTTACCTCTGCCTACTCCTTCGGGGATTACAGGCGTGAAGTTACGTTTTTTTTTTGAAGTTACGTTATAACACTTCGATTCGAATCGATTCAAATGGCGATCTTTGTCATAAAAATCGCCATCCCTAATTGTCGGTCGTCGTTGGCGATGAGACGGGCTAGACTGATTGGCGCCCGGGCCGAGGGGACACGGCGTGCGATTGACAAGCGTTCATTGATGGCGATGATTGACGAAGATAGATTATGTGAGGGCGGAAGTGATTGAAGATTACAAATAAATACAGCTCCTATATTAGCTGCACTGTTTGCGGCACTTCCTAGTATGATAAATTAAATTGGAAAGGTTTCATGGAAAGCATTCCGTTGATACCTATTTTATTACTGGACTATTTTTGGACGATTATTTATTTTATTTCAAAGGTTTTCTTTGACATGTTATTAATCAGTGTATCAAATTTTGTTTTGCATATTGACCTATCACAAGAACTGTTTATAATTTCAAAGTGATTTAAATGAATTTTGATTTAATTTGAAAGTTACTGAATAGTTTGTTGGAATATTATGTCTCGTGAGTTGTTGACATTGTTATCTTAATAATAATAGGTTCGGTATTTTTCAGATTTAAGAGACACTCTAGAAGATTAAGAAGAATTCGAATTAAACTAACATAATTCGAAGACGAGAAACTCTTTCAGCTTCGCATTCTGCAACAATACAATTCAATAATGTCACGAAATAGCGTCGATTAGATCTCTATTTAGAGCCCTTGTACATGCAGTTGAAGCTCTCCACCAGATACCATCATTATCAGCCGCACAATGAGAGTGGCGACAATGGCCAGCGCCACCAGTGTGCAGTGTGCAGGCGTCCCAATCGACAGGCCACATCGCCCGCTTCCGCCTGCAACGTCATATGCACAATGTGCCATTGTATTGGTGTAGATATGCTGTTTAACCCCATTGATTCTTTAGCAAACCATTGCATATTTAACACTGATTGTAAACAAATACTGCACCTAAGACACAAAAACTAAGGTGTTACTAGGAAATGTAGAGTGTACCCGCAAAACTCGTACGTTAGTTACGAGTCATTGCGAAACAGGCGACTTTATGACATAGAATAGAAGGATACGCTGATACGCGAGAAGGAAAATATGGCAATAGTTCGCTTTCAATAGGCCAACATTGAAAATAACTTTCTTTATAGTCTGTGTGGTCGTTGCCAGTTAAGAGACTGGCGCAAAGTTTAGGCAGGCAATTTCATTCAACTGACTGACTTTTTACTGGTGGTAGGGCTCAAGTGACAGAGCTCGCGGGCGTAGGCACCACCGCATTACCTAATATACTTGCCGCTAAATGGTAGTGTTCAGCACTATCGTGTTCCGGTCAGGTGGTAATGTACGGCCCTGTAATTTCCGGCACAGAGGCATAACACCTTAGGCCTCAGGAGTGGTAACGCATCTGCATTTAGACCTTGATCTTTGTGTAGGTGTCTATAGGCTGCAGTTATCACTTAACATCAATGTGAACTGCATGCTTGTTTACCACTTCTATTACATAAAAAAAACTGAATTTCAATGCTGTAAGTTTCTTTGCTTCTGCATCTGTCGATTATCGGGTTGCACAGTATCATATAATCGGGAGGCAATTGCGCTGGACACATACAATTTGGCGCGAGATGGGTTAGGTAAGGATGAATTACCTAAAGGACTCAAACTTATTAGTTTCTTTAGGAGTCTCGCATTGAGGAAATCTAATAAATAGAAGATCTTAATAGATTTCAAGTTTCTAATTATCTGTTTCGCAAGTAAAAGATTATTGATCTGTAAGTGTGTTCTTTTTATGTAATGGAAGTGGTAAACAAGCATGCACTTCACATTGATGTTAAGTGATGACTGCAGCCTATAGACACCTACACAAAGACCAAGGTAAAAATGCAGATGCGTTACCACTCCTGAGGTCTGAGGTGTTATGCCTCTGTGCCGGAAATTTCAGGGCCGTACAACGGTCGGTACAACGTGTACACGGTCAGAGGCGGTATAACAACAAAATGTGAAAGCTGCCAACTATATTATTGTCAACTTGGGTCGGTTAAGAGCCTCTAAGCGGGTAAAGTTAACTTGATTTACCTCTCCACTGATCAAGCGCGGGCGAAGTCGAGTGGAAGCTCGCTATTCATTCCACTACGTTATCCCACTTAGTAATATTGCGAAATGTCGAACCGTTTGGGTACTTCATATATACTTACATAACTATCTAAGTAGATCGAATGCTATTGGCATTAACCCATTTACTATCTCACATAGACGCAATATTTATAGGGGCTTGCATACGTTAAATCATGCATATCGCCCATTTTTAAGCCCGTATTCTGAAAAACTACAAAATTTATTCTCTCCCAGTCTATTATCCCACGAAACTAGAATAAAAACCATGGATCTCCTCGTTCAATTTTTAACCATTATTTTATGGGTATTAATCAATAATTTGTATTTTTCATACAAAAACAGGGTCAATAAAATCATTCGCAATTCAACTGCATAAATATAAATGACCACCGTGCATCAGGTGTTTTACATGCAAAAAATATTATTATTTTCGCGATATAACGAGGCAGCGATTGTCAGTAATATCAGTAACACACGACCGGATTACCGAACTATAACGGTAGTAATGTGACTCTACTAGAAAATAAATATCGTAGAAAAACAATATTTCATTGCACTACAATCAATTACCCTAAAGGGGCCACCCTAAAAGCTTATTTCCGACCAAATGCATTCGTCGCCACAGCAGGAAATGGGCTCTAGATTGGAGATTGTCGGCACTTCCCAATCGGGATCACCTTCGACATCCTTGCTATTCGTGATTCAAATGACGGTATAAAAGAGGGTATATAACGCAATAATAAATAAGTGTCACATGAAGATATCAATAAGGTTACTCGTGGTAAAGCTCCAGTGACGGAGCTCGCGGGCGTAGGCACCACCACATTACCTAATATACTTGCCGCTAAATGGTAGTGTTCAGCACTATCGTGTTCCGGTCAGGTGGTAATGTAGGGCCCTGTAATTTCCGGCAAAGAGGCATAGCACCTAATGCCTCAGGAGTGGTAACGCATCTGCATTTTGACCTTGGTCTTTGTGTGGGTGTCTATAGGCTGCAGTCATCACTTAACATCAATGTGAACTGCATGCTTGTTTGCCACTTCCATTACATAAAAAAAAAAAATAATAAAAATAAAAAAAAGGCTTAAAAAATTTTGTTGACGATCTGATTTTTAGATCTTTACCTAATGATGTTAAGCTCCTGCCACGGAGCTCGAGGGCATAGGCTAAACTTCATCACCCAATCAACAGTACCTTTGACAGAGTCTCTTACTTCGCAACGACCACACAGACGAGGCTGGCTCCGGCCTGGTTGGAGTGCAGGTGCACGCTTCTAGTGTGGATCCGGAGTCTTGGGACCAAAGCAGCCCGGACCGGAGGAGTTACGCGGTGACTGATAGCACGGCTGCCAGCGGGGTTGTAGACATTTAACTGTTTCCGTGACCCCGACGCTAAACGCGGAAGAGTCAGTGAGTAAAAGTCGCATACTACCACCTGTCTGTTCCACGGTACGCCCATGATGGTATTCCTCGCGTTAAAAAAAAGGCTCAGTCCAAGCCAACACACATCTCTGCTCTGACCAGTATTTTTTGTCACGTAGGTGGCAAACAAGCAGTTCACAAGGATGTTAAGTGACGACTGCAGTCAAATAGACATCTGCACAAAAAATAGAGGACATAATGCAGATGTGTTGCCACCCCTGACTAACCCTGACACCTAAGTTGTTATGTCTCTGTGATAATTATTACCGGGCCAAACATTACTATCTAACCGGAACACGATAGTGCTGAACAGTACTATTTGGCAGCAGATAGATATCAGTATCCCTTATTATCTACATAGCTAGTCATTTTCTCTCTTCAAAATCGTATCTCCGTTTCAATGAAAACCAGACGTAATCTCTCCCGCAAGTCCCGCATTGCGACGATCTTTGATTAATGAGCTAATATAGTATTCTTTTGAACTGTTTTCGAATTTAGGAAGCTCTGTAATTTGTTTATAAAGTATACGCTCATGTGCGAATTTTACTCATGCCTTTCAAGTTGGATGATAAAACGATTTGCACCATATATACTTTCCTATCGCACCATCGAAGGCCACAAAGCGTGTTTGTTGATTTAAATAAAATTCGAATATAAAGAAAAGGTTTTACAAATTATTTATATATTATAGCAAAAATTAAAAGTCCTGCGATTTCAAGAGGATGGAGGAGGAGGCTACCGAAGTTCAAGTGGGACTTCGGTAGCTTAGTGATTATAGTGGCTGGACTGGTTATCCTGAGGTCGAAAGTTAAGTTCGTGCTCGAAGTCAAATATTTCTTTCGTTTTTTCTTTAATTTCTAAAATGACGCTTTTAGTAACATTATTAACCTATTATTCCGGAATCAAATTTTACAGCAAATAACTGAGAGAAACTTTTCTCAGCGCCACGCTTGTCCAAGTTTTGATTCAATCTTTACTTATTGACCCTTTCGTCATTTTTGATAATAATAAGACAAGTTTCAATAGTGTGAAATGTTGAATATAGGCAAGTGCCGGATCTCACTGACAATGACAATCATGGTCTATTCTTAAGAAAGGACATATGTTTTTTGTGTCAAAGCAGTCTTCTACGAAAACTTTTAAACCCCTTTCTGCTGGCGTATAATGAAACTTGATTGACATCAATTTCATAAATGGCCGCTTTTCTCAAATTTTGATAATTATTACGGTAGGACAAAGCAATAATGTACGGAATACCTATTGATCATCAAATTGTGATTGTGCGCGGCGGTTTACGACTTGATTCCGGGCGGCACGCTTCACTTCAGACGCACCGGATATGGGATAATTTGCTTATTTATCAATAGAGAAATAAACATTATTTATGTTGTTATGGGTAATAACTATAGCTATTTATTTTTAACCGAGTTCAAAAAACGAGAAGGTTCTCAATACGGCCGGTATATTTTTATGTATGTACGCCAATTTCGCCGAGATTTCTGGACCGATTTACGTAATTCTTTGTTTTTTTTTTTTTTTTTTATGTAATAAAAGTGGCAAACAAGCGTGCAGTTCACATTGATGTTAAGTGATGACTGCAGCCTATAGACACCCACACAATGACCAGAGGTCAAAATGCAAATGCGCTGCCACTCCTGAGGCATTAGGTGTTATGCCTCTGTGCCCGAAATTACAGAGCCGTACATTACCACCTGACCGAAACATGATAGTGCTGAACACTACCATTTAACGGCAAGTATATTAGGTAATGCGGTGGTGCCTACGCCCGCGAGCTCCATCACTGGAGCTCTACCACCAGTAAGAACGTTGTGTTTGATGCGGAATAGTTTCGAATTGGTCCCATAAAAATTTTATTCAGGTAGGCCCATTAGTTTTTATTTTATGAGCATTTTTTACTTACTTTCACCTCAAACTAAAGGAATAAGATTAGACAGCGTGTTGTCATAACAATGCGTTGAATCCACTGACGTCCTAGATAGTCCTAATGCGCATGACAACAAGTGACAGTGACATATTTACTCATCGACGACACAACACAGCTTATTTACTCCTTCGTGGATAAACGCATAGAGTTCAAAAATCAATTTTTTTTTTTCAATGATTTCGTATAGTCGTATAATAATTTTGTATCGACACATCTAAACAGTTTAAATTATGTACCTATCATATTGTCACGAAGTTAAAAGAGTCAGATTTTACAAATTTAACATATGTGAACATTACTCTTATTGACAATGCAGCAATAAACTAAAAAGTATTAAAAAAAATAACTACCTTAAGAAAAACCGACTTCAAATCTAAAAAGTAAAAAATAATACAGATTTAATATTAATGATATACTACCTATTATTTATGTGTAAATAACACATATAAATAATAGGTAGCATATAATTAATATTAAATCTGTAAAATTTTTTACTTTTTAGATTTGAAGTCGGTTTTTCTTAACGTAGTTATTTTTATATAAGGTTGGGGAAAAAGTTTCTTCGCATTTTTTAAGATAATTCAAAACATTTTTTAATATAGTTTTTTAAATTTAACTAAAGTATGTATGAACCATTTTGTTCGATAACCTTTTGCCATCTTGTAGGTAGGGACATGATCCCATTGCTATAAAAATTTTGGGACTTCTCATAAAAATACCGCGACAAGTGGATTTGGCAGTCCTCTCGTGATGTTAACCTAACATTGCATAAAGAATTCTGAAGAGACCGAAACAGGTGGAAATCTGAAGGTGCAAGGTCAGGACTATACGGCGGATGCATTAACACCTCCCAGCCAAACTCTCTTAATTTTTGCTGAGTGGGTATAGATGTGTGAGGTCTAGCGTTATCATGATGAAACACCACACCCCTTCTGTTGATCAATTCCGGCCGCTTTCTCTCAACTTCTTGCTTTAATCTCATCAGTTGTTCGCAGTAGAGTTCAGAATCGATAGTCCTGCCTGGTGGTAATAGCTCATAATGAATAATGTCCTTCCAATCCCACCACACACACAACATCACCTTATTGCGAGTTAACCCGGGTTTCGCCACGGTCTGTGAAGCCTGACCGGCCTTTGACCACGACCTTTTTCGCACGTTCTTGTGGTACGTGATCCATTTTTCATCACCAGTTATCAGCTTCTTCAAAAATGATTCGGTTTCATTACGTCGTAATAAAGAATCACAAATGAGTACACGGTTCATTAGGTTTCTTTCAGTGAGGTCGTGAGGTACCCAAATATCGAGCTTTTTTTTGTACCCAACTTTTTTCAAATGCGCCAAAACTGTTTTGTGATCAATTCTCAGTTCTTCAGCTACGTCGTAACTACTGATACGTCGATCTTGCTCCACTTTTTCAAAAATGGCATCCATTTTATCCGTAATAGGGCGACCAGAGCGAGGTGCATCTTTGACATCAAAATTTCCGGATTGAAAACGCTTAAACCAAATTTGTGCTACTCTCACAGACACTGCACTAGGTCCATAAACATCGCATTTTTTTTTTTCGCGGCTTGCGTTGCATTTTTACCTTTTTTGTAGTAAAATTTTAAAATGTATCGAATTTCTTCATTAGATTCACTCATCTTGACAGTACGAAAAACAAATGAAAATCACACATTTGCCTAATTTGAATTTGGAATTATGTTCTTTAAAATTTTAACTTTCAATGATACCAAAACCAGCCAGATACAAATACTACAGCCAAAGAGATTTCATTACAAGTTCATACATACTATAATGCGAAAAGACTTTTTCCCCAACCTATTACAACAGTATTCAGATTTAAAGTATAACGTACCTGCGAAAAGGCATGTTATGTGATTTAAAAAAACATACCTACTAAGCCAAATAGACGAAGAGATATGAGGTACAAATAATGAAACCACTAATCTAAGTGACCATTTCTGTCAGTTCGTTATACCAAAAGTCGCGTAAAAGAACATAAAAGGAACCATTACAATCTGCTTTTTAGGGTTCCGTAATAAACAAGGAACCCTTATAGTTTCGCCATGTCCGTCTGCCTGTCTGTCCGTCCGCGATTTAGCGCAAAAACTATTGGTGCTAGAGACTTGAAATTCGGCACAAGTATACACCTTAATCACGCCGTCAAAGTGGTAGAATAAAAACATAAAAAAAAAAGTTCAGGTATCTCTCGTACAAGTAACGCGCGAAAAATTTTTTTTTAATAAGCAAATAACTTAGATTAGTGATCTGTTCGTACAAATGGTTCGTATCCAATCAGATTTTTCCATCATTAAATTCCAATTCAACTGTTTGTTTTTATTATACAAATCAATAATTGGAAAAGCTTAAATGTTATGTATCAAAATCAACAAATAGCTTAATTTTCACGTCAATGTTCAATCTAAAAGATAAAATTTACCAAATTTTACCATAATCGATGCCAATTGGAAATCCATTCACCAGGGATCGACATATGAATCGAGCCCGCGGCGTTGCAACCCATCGTTGCACATGCGGCCAAGGCTTCCCAGGACGCATATATGAGGGGAAACGGGGGATAGGCGAGGGGTGGGGGGGCGAAGCAGGGAGCCAGAGGGATGGCGCAAGGACGCGTGCGCCGAGCTATCGATCGAAGCGAGCATCCTAAACCAGCCTGCGAAACACTTTAAAAAAATTAACGTCTGTGCAATGGCCGATGATTGTATTTCAAATGTAAACCTTATTTTATCTTATTTGAACGACCTAGGGAATGGAATATATAATAATATATAATTCGGGGATCCCAAATGTTATGCGCGGTCCCCCGATGTTAAAAAAATGTTATCCCACTACCCCGGTCATACATTGAATGGGATTGGACAGCGGAAGTGCCAAAAGAAATTGCTAACCAAACAAAAGCCAAAATAACATTGTTACCTTGTTGAAGACATGAATTTCAGAGCGGGTTACAGACTTGACTGCTGTTATATATTTTTTTTTTTCATAATCTTAATATTACTGAAAATTGACTTTTTAAAAGTTGCATCGGTTTCAGTGAAGTTCTTCATAAATTATTTGCGGAAGCTTACCCACCAACTACGCAGGATCCAGTAAATACCAGGGGGCCGACCGCCTAACCCAAATGCTTTCATTTATGACAACATCTTAGGTAGGTGTATCAGTTTCGTACCACCTAACTTTTTCCTGGAAGTGTTTTTTCGTCTGCAGGTAAAAAGGAAAATGTTTTAATAGGCGGTACGAAACAGACTTGATAACGTCCTAAACGAAAGCATTTCAGTTAGGCGGTCGGCCCCCTGAACCCTCAGTATTGATAACGGCCAGTCCCGCAAAAAGCGTGATTGAAACTTTCCTCCCATACCTCACACCCTTCTGAGTATTTGAGTATTTTTAAATGTAGTACGGTTGCGGAAAAATCAGTTTCAAAATAGCATTACTAGACCAGATGGCTACCCTCCTCTCACCTAGTCCTACGGCGAAGTTCCGGCGTAAATTTACGGTTTTAAAGCATCACGTCCTACAAACGTCATTAGATCAAAGAAGGACTGTTTTCAGACCTTTGCGCAGTTAATCTTTTGTCCGACTGTATTTATTTAGGACTGCCCAAGGCATAGTTCACGAATACTTAATTTCCTTAGCAAATAGGAATTTCGACATTCGGACAAAAGGTGTCGGCGTGAATAATGATAATCTAGGAGGTCGCCCAGACCGAATTTCGGTCTCAACGGAGATTAGCCAACTGCCCAGGAGATATAATAGTGCAAAGTATGTACCGTACTAGTATTCGACCCAGCTGTGTATCAGTTAATGAGGTAGTAATGTTGTATGGCTTTAAAATTACAACCGGACATTAATGCCAGTCACACATTTAACTGCGCAAATTCCAGGTTTGCACGAGAAAACGTAGCCGTGTTTGGGCACAATTTTTACGCAACTTATACAACAATTGTCATAGTTGGCTTGTCCCCATATCGTATGTTGTGAATTCAGAGTGTATATGTATGTATGTATGTATCTTCACGCCAGGTCCCTAACGGGGTAGGCAGAGAGTCAGAGTGGATTTACGAAATGCCCCTGCATATATTTCCCGAAGCCCCACCGTTTATCTAAACGTCCCATGGGTTATGCACGAGTTTATAATAGATACACAATTTATTATGCCTCGCCATTTTACGAGCCGCGCGTTTCTAGAAACTAGAATGCCCAATATATTACTAAGGATGACTAACAATGGCGGAAAATTAATTAATACAATTAACTATAGATCAGTTATAGAATAACAATGGACGATCGCGATTAATTAAAAATTATGCATAATAATTAATGCAATTATGCATTTCTATCATAAGACTCTCCTCTGAACTCCTGACTCTCCGAAGAACTGCCTCAGTAGCGTAGTGGTAGCAGGCCACTACTATTACGCAGGAGGTCCTGGGTTCGATTCCCGGGTCGGGGACTATCAGAGATAACGGTTAAAAATCCTTTATCTCTGCTTCTATTGGGATTTTTCCATTTTCTGGAAGTTTCCCAGTACCCCGGAGTATGGTAATGTGCCCGAAGATGGCAACAGGTTCGCCACCTGTTACATGGGCCAAAACGTAACCGGCGAGTCGTGGGTGTTTGAATGCATGATTGAATGCATGCATTTACCTCTGCCTACCCCTTCGGGGATTACAGGCGTGAAGTTACGTCGTATCATAAGAAAAGGATTAACGTCGTCGGGACGTGACGACCCAATCGCCCTCCAGTGTAGGAGAATTGAGAGAATTCTTCCGCTGGTGCACTCAGTCAACCGAACAATAGCGGTCAAACCATCCCAATGATATAACTACCGCCACTGCGATCGCCAATTCACCTGCCAAGCGTGGCGATTATGGCTTATTCTCTCCTAATGACGCACAACACTGTTGTGGGTCTTTGAAGAAGGCTTTGTCCAGCTGTAAACGTCTTTCGGGCTGGAGTGATGATCGTAAGTAAACGCATCGTAACGTTCTCATGTAATTTAACCCACATAACCATGGGATATTTGGCGTTACACACTCTGCCTACTCTGTAAAGAAATTTCCGTGGAGATACATTACTGTGAGTGTTATAGTACTGATCTGATCCCGGTAGATTGTTTGGTGAAAGAGTAACAAAAATCTATCCTCACTATCTTTCACGTTTGTACTAGATTGTAGTGTATAAAGAATAACAGTTTTATTTATTTGTACAAAACAATACACACGGAAAAAGATAAACTATGATATAACCGCAAGGACTAAAGGAATCTATGCGATGACCAACAGGGTCATTACATCGAAGCCGTGTGTGGCGCTTCATTCGCAGGTTCGATCCCCGCACAAATATTAAAAGCCCTACAGATATCTGTATCGAGTCTGGGTGAATAAATCAAACCCAGGACTCCAGCGTAGCAGTAGCGGCCTGCTACTACTTACTAGATACATTACTGCGGCTGTTCAATATACGAACAATCAAATATTAAACAATGCTCTTATCTTAACGTGAGCTGTTCGAGAGCTCTTGGATTAAACGTAAGATAAAAATATTGCACTGTGAGAAACCATTAAAAATCGAGAGCCGGGAAGTACGAGACAATTTAGGAACAAAAGCGAACGAGAGACCGATAAAAGGAGTTTCTTGAGCGAACATAATTGGAAATATATCGTAGATGCTACGACTCAATAGATTTCGGAATGTCATTTACCGATTTATAGGGATCGGCCATGATTCACTTGAATTGATAATGCCTCAGTAGCGTAGTGGTAGCAGGTCACTACTATTGCGCTGGAGGTCCTGGGTTCGATTCCCGGGTCGGGGGATATTAGAGATAACGGTTTCAAATCCTTTATCTCTGCTTCTATTGGGATTTTTCCATTTTCTGGAAATTTCCCAGTACCCCGGAGTTTGGTAATGTGCCCGGAGATGGCAACAGGTTCGACACCTGTTACATGGGCCAAAACGTAACCGGCGAGTCGTGGGTGTTTGCATTTATGATTGAATGCATGCATTTACCTCTGCCTACCCCTTCGGGGATTACAGGCGTGAAGTTACGTGATAATGCCGTTCAATGGTTGAATGTCGCGAAATAAAGTTCACATCGTTCTGTTTCGTTTCAGAAAGTATCATGGCAAGTTAAGAAAGAAAAGAAAGAAAGAAACGCTAATCTGTAACAATATACATTAACAACATAATTTTTAAAACGTGCAATAATTAATGGTACATTTGTTACAAATTGGCCCCAACTCAGCGTGTGCTGGTTGTGGGACAACCAGCGCTGGTCTTCCGTTAGGGCCATTTTGTCCATCATAGACGGCTATACATAGCAACAGCAATAAACAAAAAACAATAAAGTTTATAAGAACAAAATGCTTAGGTAATTGTGTATTTATAAAAAAAAACTAAAAGAAAAAAAAAACAAGGATGTAGGTACATACACCTATCACGATCGACAGCTTGGTTATTGGTTTAGTCCATATTGGTCTTATTATTTAGTTAGTATTAATATTATTCATTTATTTAGTCCATATTAAGCATATTTGAAGTTTGAAATATTTCTTTTTGAACATAAAATAAAAATTATGATAAAGATGAAAGATATCGGCAATAACAGATCGTTGAAATTGAGGAACAACGAGATCATTTACGAACAACAACAAGCAGAAGTCCGATAAAGGAATTTCCTGCAGATAAATTAATTGGAAATGTAAAGGAAAAGTTACGAGTCAATGACTCCTGGAATCTCACTTATCGATTTATTATCCTCACTCCGTATTGAAAACTTGAGACGTGCCGTAAGAAGCATATCTTAATATATATATCTTAATATATATAAATCTCGTGTCACAATGTTTGTCCTCAATGGACTCCTAAACCACTTAACCGATTATAATGAAATTCGCACACCATGTGCAGTTCGATCCAACTTGAGAGATAGGATAGCTTACATTACGCTATGACTAATAGGAGCAGAGCAGCGCGGGCGAAGCCGGGGCGGGCCGCTAGTAAATTATATAAAAGACAAATTTAAGATGAGACACGAAGTCATTTGAAAGAAGTAGCCATTATGAACATACATCAAATATTAGTAACGATTATTTGTAACAGTCAAATTCGTCCTTAAAATTTGTTAAATTAAAAAACAAAAAAAAGGGTTGAGATAGATACGTGGAAAACCAAAATTTGGACGTTTCCAACTCCTTGTAATTCATTAAGTTTCAGTAGGTTTGTTAGGGTCCAAATACCTGCATTTCATGACAATTGGCTAAGCTGTTTGATCATGAAAACGTAACAGAGCTCACTCACAGAGTCACTGGAGCTCTACCACCAGTAAATACATGCGGTATAAAAAGACGAAAATAACACAAACTGTGTAATGTTACGCGTATATTCCCAAAGGATCGCATCGCTACACTTGTCACAGACTGGTATCATCGTATCGTTCCACGGAACAAATCCGCGCACAGTTCCGCGCGTAACTTCAGATCGTTGACCTGCCAAAAGGCCGTGCAATCTGGGTTAAATTATATTAAAGGTCACACTTTCAGTCGCGCCGCCAATTGGTTCCGGTGTTCGGTTCAAACGGTTAATAAGTCTTGTTCAATTGTTGCGCGGCTAACGTTATTACGACGGCAAAAGAGGATAATGCTTCAATAAAACATTATTCTTTATCTCTATGTCCTGTATCTTCATTTTTAGGGTTCCGTAAACAAGGAACCCTTATAGTTTCGCCATGTCCGTCTGTCTGTCTGACTGTCGTGACTTATTAAGCTTTAAAGTGCAAATTTTCGTTAAGAGTCAAGTGTCCTCCTCCCTCTACCAACTAAACGGTTGTTGTTAGAAATTCAAACGTAACAGCAATAGTAGCTACATATTTATAACGAAATTAAAAGGAAAACTATCACACTTAAGTTGGCTTTACAAGTTTGCGACTAATACGGCCAAATATTCAAACTTCACTTAAATCTAAGTGGGACTTAAAAGTCTTCTGTCTTTATAAAACACGTTCAAACGATAGAGATAGCGCACATTTGAGGGTTGCTTAAAATTTTGACCAAGTTTTGACCAATACCGGACTATCAATCAATGCTTATGTCGGCAGTGTGCAGTAGAGAAGTCGAAACTAGGAGATTATTTCTTTCGTAGGCTCGATGTGCCTATTGTGTATATCTTGTTGGGTACTGTAAGTACTTACGCAAGTTGCCCTTTTGTATGGGTCATTATGTAGACATTTTAAATCGTCATCTTTATAATTCGGACACTCGATTAACCCATTTCCATATTACACAAAATATGGCTAGGTTTAGCTAGGTTTGGCTAGGTTGACGCGCTACAAGCACGTTTTATGAATGTGGAAGAGCCGCCCAGGAAGCGCATCTGATAGTTTGGCCTCTGTGTCATGTTGGCTGCTCCGCGACTGACCTCAAGAGAGCTACAGATTCCAAAGGAATATTGATTAAAAGCGAGACACCTATAAATTAATATAGACCGTCAGAAGTATCAGTAGAGTCAAGGCAACTTCAACTGTTGTTGCATTTCTCATATCGCCCCATCTTTGGGTCATCAACGGTAATGATAGGTTTACGGATGTTATTTATCTGGGCATACATCTGGTCGCAACAATAAACTGGAACTACTCACCCTATCGCTGGTGTTATCTATTGGTTAATATGGAAACATGGATGCATAGCGGCCGTACGTACCTACCTACTAGCAATTTACTGGTTTTTTTTTAACAAGTTACACGGTTTTATATTCTAATGTTAAAATGGAAACTGGTTTATAAGAATCATTCCAAAAGAAATAAATAATGATGACCAAATTGTTGCAATTAAATAATATGCGAAAATTAACACAATATATTGCATATTGTAGGAGATAATTGACGTGACTTTTTATCAATTTAGTAACTTATTAAAATTAACAGAAAACGGGTGAAAAGAAGTGTTGTCAATTTCTACAAAAAACAAAAATCTTATCATAGAAATAATACCTACATAGGTATATCAAAATTTTACCCAAGACGTTGACGGCTCGACAAAATCATGGGAATATGCCTAATTGTCAAGCTTTGCATGCGGATTGGCGATCACAATGGTCGAGGACAATGCAGTTCTGTTTCGTTCGTCTGGGGTGTAAGGTAAATTACTGTACCCAGGCATAAAGATATTTTTTATAAAAGCAGATGACAGTAATAGGAGCGTACAACTTATTTTACAGAAACTGTAATAAAACAAGCGTTAGGAACTAAAAATAGTCATCAGGAAAATGGCAAAGAAAAAATGGAACTGTCCCTTGAAAAATAAAAAACAACAGACGACTTTTTTTCTAAAGTACCTACGCTAAATTAACGTTCAGCTCTTTAGTTAATCGAGCGATCAGTGCGGGGGTGCAAGTATCTGGGTATCTGGGTCAACCGTCAGATAGGAGCCGATTATACGCCCCAATGAATCATTTGAAGTCTGGATACCTACATGGAATGCGACAGCAAGTATTTTGTAAAACGCGTTTTCCCTTATTTCTAGTCCTGCTGAAGTTGAAGGCTTCCCATTTGTCGGCTATAGTGGTATCATGGGTGGTGGATGGCACCTTTTCCCGTTTGCCTCGGTTAATTGCGCTAAAAAGGGTGGAGGTCAATATGAAGAAGAAAGCGTAGCATCACATTCCCACACAACATTCCAAATGTTGTCACCAGGGCGTTGACAGATGCTGTTTCCCCTATAACAAAACTATAAGGGGAATGCGAAAAATGTTCCCAGTTGTCACCGGCGGACAATGCTGGAGAGGACTAATGGGAAACATTCGTGAAGTTCGCTTGTCTTCATTGGAACTCTCTCATCTTACAACAGAAATAATTTAGGACGCAAGTTACGACACTAGACTGTATTTCACTGTGCCTTTACGTTTAACACTACATGACTTGACTGCTACATTTTATTCAACTGTTTCGGGCGGATGATCCTTTATTGTATGTACATATGTATATGGAACTGTTCAACATCCAGTTTCTCAGTAGCACTGATAAATACTGGACTCTCAAAGGGTCTCTCGTAAAGAGAACCTAACTGCCGCAGACGGTATGGCTTATATTCAAACCGACTTATGAACTGTCAAGAAATTACAATTTCGATAATAATAGATTTTTTTTATGGAATGGAAGTGGTAAACTAGCATGCAGTTCACATTGATGTTAAGTTATGACTGCAGCCTATAGACACCCACATAAAGAACAAGGTCAAAATGCAGATGCGTTACCACTCCTGAGGCCTGTGTTGTGCCTCTGTGCCGGAAATTACAGGGCCGTACATTACCACCTGACCGGCACACGATAAATAAATAAATAAAATACGCTTACACTCACAGCCCCACAGTAGGTATAAACCTGTGTCGTGGGTGCCGTTGTACACATACAACACATACACAAACACCCAGACCCGAAACAAATATCTGTAGGCCATACGAATATTTGTTCCGGTGCAGGGATCGAACCAGCGACCCTTCATCAAACGGTGGTTTCGCATCGCTGGACTAACCGGGTCGTCAAACGATAGTGCTGAACACTACCATTTAGCAGCAAAATGGCACGGCAATGCATTTCTATAGGATGCGTTGTTTCTCCGGACGACTATTAATAGGAATGACCAGAAAACAATGGGTCGGATGCAAATTTACGATCGTTTATTCAATTTGATCTCGTTATGGCGCCTGACCGTTGGAAGTTTGGCAGCAGTTTTGATGTTTGCTTCGAGAAAACACCACTCTACATTAGTTATATACCTGGATAACGAGATGTCCTTTGGAATATAATTAACGTAAAACAATAGCCCTGGAAATGCAATAGAATCGATTTGCTGTCTTGTTTCAAACCAATGCGCGCGTCCTATGTTAGAGAAAGACAGCGAATTAATTTTATTGCTATTCAACGACAATTAGGTTACGAGAATTAGGCCCCTGATACCTACTACACGCATAAAATGATACGCACGCATATAGATGCGTTATACTATTACTTTTGGGCTCCCACACGATGCGAATGAGAAAAGAGTTATGTAATAGATGAATATAGACAGATACCAAACCAATAGAATAAATAGAAATAGAAACAAACCAAGTAGGCCAAAGGAATCGTCAAGTGACGGCGACCAATTATCAAGGTTGCCAAATCAAACTTTTCCAGCCGCCATAACCGGACAACAAATTTAATCTGATCATACTTGGTGAAAATGGTAAAAAAGGGTAGGTAATTAATGAAAAAGTTTTTGGCCAAAGGCAAAGTCAATCGGTAGAGCCAAAAAGACCAGACCTACGAAAGACAAACTGCCTCAGCTGCCTAAACCGCAAGTTACCCGGCGATCATAAAAAAATCATGTGTGATCAAATTTAAAAACCTGCGTCTTGACTGCCTGACTCGTTTCTCTCCTAGTTTATCTGACTTTCGTGAAAACCTCAGTTGTCGGGCCACAGACAACCCCACGAACGACAATACAACCTGCCGCTGTTGCAGGTTCCTCGACGATAAATCATACGCAACGAGACTCGGTCATCGTGGTTTGTGCGACGCGAGAAAGGCCGAGCGTTGACCCGCCTGCGTTGGAACCTTGCAACGCGTTTAGGACGTAACACACGCGAATAGCGGACACCTTTCATAGCTAGACATCAGTAGTCCAACTAAGCACGAAAAACTATTGAGTCCTCTACTACCAGTAGGCAACCAAACTCGAGGGAAAAGGAAAATGCTGAAACAGTGACAATAATGCATACCGATGCGATAGTGCGGCCTCGTCATTAGAAAACATAGAGCAAGCAACACGGGCCACCGGCCGGAGGGGAGTAACCATATGTAGGCTTTCCCCTCTGTCAAAGTACAAGCCCAAATAGTCCTAAGCCTGTCGCCCAGAATTTTAAATGTGTGCGTGAAATTGTTAATTTAGTTTGTCTGTGTGTGTATCACGCGTAGTTCCCCCCGCAAAAAATTACAGACTGTTTTGCATCGGTAATAAACGCTATGGCTACTCCCCTCCGGTACGCCGCGACGGCCGGTGGCTCGTGTTGTTCTATGTTAGAAAATAACATGTTTGCCCCACCAAAGTCACCCGGAGAGACGGCGGTTACATAACATCAGCAACACTATCAGAGTTTATCGGACGTCGAGTCTACCCAACGTTTTCTTAATGCCATTGAACGTATAACTTTACTATCATTGCGCTGTATGCTTCGCGATAAGATATTTATATTCAAACGCCCAGATATTTGTATTGAAAGTACCAAAGACATCATAAGAAGTAGACCGTTAATTCGACATCATCAGTCCACTGAGCTGTTTAAGATTATTTCTGGTTCAGAAGTCTGAAGCTAGAGAAAACTTGATCTATTTTTACGGACAATAAAGTCTCAGAGGACTGTCCCTCGTCTACGCATGCGAAGACTTTAATAGTATACAGCTGTAGCAGACAACACGTGTAAATAATTTTAGGCGATCTATTACGCAATACATTCTAAGTTCTACAAAATAAGTGCATTAAATGTTTCGACAAAGTACTTTCACAAATGCGCTCATTTACATGATGTTTTCCAAACGTTTCCATAGAAAGTACGCTAAAACAACTTGCAACAATATTACACAACTTAACGATTAGGACATTTTGTTAATTGCTATTAATTAAAACTGTCCACTGTACTATTGCGCTGAGATTTTGAGTTCGATCACCAGGTCGAGGAATACTATATTCATCCCAGAGGACCACATACTACCTACAGCTTTTAGTAATGTATTTTTTATTTAACGAAGTTGGCAAATAAGCTTGCAGTTCACATGGAAGTTAAGTGATGACTGAAGCCTATAGACACACTAAAACAAGAGGTCCAAATGCAGATGCGTTGCCACCCCCATCTAAGTTTTTATGTCTCTGTGATAGTTTTTACGGGGACAAACATTACGTATGTAACCAGAACACGATAACGCTGAACACTACCATTTGGCGGCAGAGAGATTGGGTAATGCGGTGGTGCATAAGCCTTCGACAATGGAACTCTATCACCAGTTAAAGTGTCCAAATTTTAAATCTCAACAATAATACATTTGGCCGCAATTTGAATTTTTTTTTTTTGGGAACAAATTTTTATTTACTTGTTTTTTCAAAAAAATATCGTCTACTTTCGCATTATAGTATGTATGAACTTGTAATAAAATCTCTTTGGCTGTAGTATTTGTATCTGGCTGGTTTTGGTATCATTGAAAGTTAAAATTTTAAAGAACATAATTCCAAATTCAAATTAGGCAAATGTGTGATTTTCATTTGTTTTTCGTACTGTCAAGATGAGTGAATCTAATGAAGAAATTCGATACATTTTAAAATTTTACTACAAAAAAGGTAAAAATGCAACGCAAGCCGCGAAAAAAATTTGCGATGTTTATGGACCTAGTGCAGTGTCTGTGAGAGTAGCACAAATTTGGTTTAAGCGTTTTCAATCCGGAAATTTTGATGTCAAAGATGCACCTCGCTCTGGTCGCCCTATTACTGATAAAACGGATGCCATTTTTGAAAAAGTGGAGTAAGATCGACATATCAGTAGTTACGACGTAGCTGAAGAACTGAGAATTGATCACAAAACAGTTTTGGCGCATTTGAAAAAAGCTGGGTACAAAAAAAAACTCGATATTTGGGTACCTCACGAGCTCACTGAAATAAACCTAATGAACCGTGTACTCATTTGCGATTCTTTATTACGACGTAATGAAACTGAATCATTTTTGAAGAAGCTGATAACTGGTGATGAAAAGTGGATCACGTACGACAAGAACGTGCGAAAAAGGTCGTGGTCAAATGCCGGTCAGGCTTCACAGACTGTGGCGAAACCCGGGTTAACTCGCAATAAGGTGATGTTGTGTGTGTGGTGGGATTGGAAGAGCATTATTCATTATGAGCTATTACCACCAGGCAGGACTATCGATTCTGAACTCTACTGCGAACAACTGATGAGATTAAAGCAAGAAGTTGAGAGAAAGCGGCCGGAATTGATCAACAGAAGGGGTGTGGTGTTTCATCATGATAACGCTAGACCTCACACATCTATAGCCACTCAGCAAAAATTAAGAGAGTTTGGCTGGGAGGTGTTAATGCATGCGCCGTATAGTCCTGACCTTGCACCTTCAGATTTCCACCTGTTTCGGTCTCTTCAGAATTCTTTATGCAATGTTAGGTTAACATCACGAGAGGACTGCCAAATCCACTTGTCGCGGTATTTTGATGAGAAGTCCCAAAATTTTTATAGCAATGGGATCATGTCCCTACCTACAAGATGGCAAAAGGTTATCGAACAAAATAGTACATACATACTTTAGTTAAATTTTAATAAACTATATTAAAAAATGTTTTGAATTATCTTAAAAAATGCGAAGAAACTTTTTCCCCAACCTAATATATAAAAACTCTGAAAAATCACGGCTGCCGTTGCACTTAGCCGCGTACTTATTTTCGTTCCGCCCCGATAACTTTTTACGTCCATAACGTAGGTACATGTATTATTTATATATCAAATGAAAGCTATTTTTTCTCTCATTATTATGATATATGGGAGCCAAATTAAATCGGTCGCAAATAAGAGTTGCTGGCTGTTAAGATAAAAAAAGATAATTAAATATACTTGCGGCCAAAAAAAATAGGTATGCAGCATATCTGGATGAACGAAATGATTCTGCAGTGGGATTCAGGTAATACTTGTGAAGGTGTCGTGTAGCCGTGTGATGTCTTATTTGAACGTCACTGACGTAAATAAAATACAATGTATAAATAAATACCCTGTGTATTAAAAACATCAAGCAAGTAGTAACCAAATGTATGCAATTTTACTTGCAAATGTATCCTGAGCGTGCCATTCACTTGCATAATATGTCATGTTTTTGCATGCAAGCTACTTCCATGTTGTGACTGTATAATGTGTGTATTAAAAGCATCGCAATGAGAATTATTTGGGTCAAAGTCCTCCTGCGTTGACCCAGTAAGGACTTGATATCATAAAAAGTAAAGGGAAACAAGCAAGCAGTAAAATGTATAACATTTATTTATTATTTGAGATTTCAATTATTTTTGCGTATTTTTTAAAAATTACTTTATTTAACCTTGCAAAGAAAAATGTGGCTTCAGACGGGACGGCTTGATTTGCGATCACAGTGATCGCAGGTGACATTCTTCCCACCCAGTGACATTCTTCGTTCAAACAAACAAAAATAAATATGAAAAAAAAAAAAGCGAATACGCGCAACCAGATCAAAAAAAATAACAATAAAGTTGCCCGTATACACTCGCGAGAACTTTGTTGTGTATAACCAATAAAATATGCCTCTTCGGGAACGCAGGAGTTGAAAAAAAAAAAAAAATTCTTCGTTCCAATTTTCTTTTAAAATATTTAACTCGCATGTGTTATTGCAAAAAATCTAATATAATAAAACAATTACTCAACGTGACACTACTATTACAATCTATAGACTAGAGTAGACCAATCTGCATTTCATAAATTGCTACTCCCGAATCCCAAAATCTCCTGTTTGTGCAGACATTGTAGGTAGGGCAATCGACGGTATGCTTTGGGAATTTTGGGATTAAACACGAACATTAATCATGTCTTTCCAAAACAAACGAAATCAACAAATGCGCAATCAGTGGAGTTAATTAGCGTGTATTTTAACGACACTAGAAATGGCGTACGCGATATCGTCCTTCGCTGACCGAAAACGGTGATAAGCAATGTGCAATTCTAAAAATACTTTGGATACAAAATACACTGCAATTACAATGTAATCTATTGTTTACTTCGTAACTTCGTAACTTCACGCCTGTAATCCCCGAAGGGGTAGGCAGAGGTAAATGCATGCATTTAAGCATACATGCAAACACCCACGATTCGCCGGTTACGTTTTGGCCCATGTAACAGGTGGCGAGCCTGTTGACATCTCCGGGCACATTACCAAACTTTGAGGTACTGGGAAATTTCCAGAAAATGGAAAAATCCCAATAGAACCAGAGATAAAGGCTTTTTCACCATTATCTCTGATAACCCCCTACCCGGGAATCGAACCCAGGACCTCAGCGTAGTAGTAGTGGCGAACCTATTGTTTACCTTTGTTATTAACTAGCGGCCCACCCCAGCTTCGCCCGCACTGCTTCGCTCCTATTAGTCATAGCGTGATTATATATAGCCTAAAGCCTTCGTCGATAAATGGGCTATCTAACACTGAAAGAACTTGTCAAATCGGACCAGCAGTTCAGTGAGATTAGCGTGTTCAAACAATCAAACAGACCAACAAACTCTTCAGCTTTATAATATTAGTATAGATTATTAGAATAGAATAGAATAGAAAATATTTTTATTTCGAATAGATCTTTACAGATACTTTCAAAACGTCAATAAATCATAAACTACCTAGAGCGAATAACCATTACATATAGTAAAAGCAAAATCATATATTAATAGTAAATTAAAAATTAAAATTTAAACTATTTGGTTAAAACATAATAATCATAAAATTTTTCAATTCCTTCAATGATAATAAATGAAGAAAAAGAAAAACTTATTCGTCAAGATCAATGTTATTCACTTAGCAGAGTTCCAAGTGCAGTCACTACTGAGAAGAACTCCGCTACCCAACAAACTCAGTAAGAGCTCTTTATTTTATTATGGAGGGGATTGGAACTGGCTTCTTTTGAATCTAATATATAAAATTCTCGTGTCACGGTGTTCGAACTTGAACTCCTCCGAAACGGCTGGACCGATTTTAACCAAATTTTGCATGCATATTCAGGAGGTCTGAGAATCGGCCAACATCTATTTTTCATAACATTTTTGGACATTTTTTTTTTTAATTTTATAGGGCGATACGAAGTTTGCCGGGACAGCTAGTTGTTTTTATATTATTTCGCATTAACACATGCTTGTGAAATATATTTTATTTTAAAGAAAAATGGAAAGAAAAATTTGACTTCAGGCGAGACTCGAACTCGCGGCCTACTGGGAATCTAGTCCAGCCGCTCTTCCAATTGAGCTACTGAAGTCCTGCCCGATTTGTCAAATCTTTCCTTCACATTTATTGCCTTGCTTTATGGTAGCAGTAGCGCCATCTATTACCAACTATGCTAGTTAGGCAACCGATATAATAGACTTATCAGTTTATTGACTTCTTTTGATTGGAATTTGTAGTGTGAATATCTATCTACATTTTGGGTTTCCCCCGACTTCCAGGTTCGATAAAAAGTATTTACGTCGTGTCATCTGTTTACTAGTTCTAAAATCTTACTACTATTATAAATGTGAAAGTATGGATGTTTGTTTGTTGCTCAATCAAATTTCGAACACAAGTCGAGAACATAATGGCACGTAGGATACTTTATATCCCGTTCCTTAGAGAATTTTTAAGTTCACGGGGGCGAGGTCGCGGGCAAAAGCGAGTATTATAATATTTAAAGCATTAAATTTAATGGAACAGTAGTAGCATGGATCCTGTTGATAGAACTTCAAGGGGGGTGGAAAAGATTACCATAAAAGAAAGCAGAACCAAAGTAGTACGTGACAAAGACACGGCAAAGACAAAATAACATTAATTACATAGGAAATTTAAATAGGAACTCCAAGTAAACCCATCATTTTAACGCGACTGCTAATAGATTGCAGTCGCGTAAAAATGATGAAAAGTAGAAATTTTGAAATCCTTTACAACAAAACCGGTTAACTTATAAGTAGAAAGTATCAGAGACGCAATTACTTGCTATTGATTACAAATATTTTTTATCGTTTGTTGTCCATGCAACAATATAAAGAATTAAAAGAAAGAACATTGTTTCAATGCTAGGGCAAAGTTAAAAACTTTGCAGCAAGATTGTACGCAGGGGTGACACCAAAAACTACGGTTTAGAAACTTTATACATTAACTTTGCCCTCCTGCGTTATTAAAAGTTAAAACTTTTCAAGTGTCTGAAGAAGTAATTTACTAAGCAATATATTTCCTGCGTTTTAATTAAAAGGTAAACAATTGGTAGTATAGCTCCGTCCGTTAATAACTAGGTCTATAGGCTCCGTCGAATGTTATCAGTTTTTACTGGAAGCCTTTTGCGTCGGTAAGTTTGTACCTACATGTAATATAAAAACCGCTTCAATGTTTACCTAATCTTCCTGCTGCTAAATTATCGCTATTTTGTTTCTTTCTTAATAAATCAACTTGTAGTTCGTAATGGCACTCTAGGATAGAGCTCATCAGAATAACAGTATTGCAGCACCTGCTGTAACAAATGAAAAATGAGATGAGCGCCTTCTCTATTGTTTTCACACAGCCATACTGTTTTTTTAGGTTTTTTTGTTTTCTACTTTTTTTTTTTTACTTTTTTCCAAGAGATAAATATTTATCTTTCTTTCTTTACAATGTTTCGACAATTTTATTTATCTAACGGTCCATCTGTTTAAATTCACAGGTAAAAAAGTTGGGAGTCTCTGATCACAAATAAACCAATGGTTCCCATTGCGTTCTGCATTTTTCACGATCGCATTACTTTTTCGCATTATTTTACTTTCTTAGGAAACATATGAAAGAAAAACACACTCATTCGCCCCTCTCACCGGCTACAACAGGATTACATATCAAATTTCAGCACCGGCGCGACAATGCAAGTGGCATCACACAATGTGTTCTAACTGCAAAGTGGATATTGATCGAAGGGACGGAAAGCGTGTGGATAGCGCCTATTGTTCCAGCGATGTGTACCACATCCTAACACGCGGGCTCACTGTCACAAGAATCAGTGCCCGAGAACATATCATAACTTGTGTTTTCATACGGACCCTGTTAAGCAGAAAAGATCCAGTCAACATATCATGTGTAATATCTATATATTATGTCCTACAGGGATCTAGAATAGCCACACTTTCAACGCTAACTAAACAATGAAAGAAAATCACATAAATTATTCACGAGTTATAATAACATCGACAATATCTGTTCCAATATTGAATATCTATTCAAAGCGTCTTTATCAGATAAGAGGAGAATTAACGAATCCCGTCGCGGATTTAGCAGATTCTCAAGCAAATCTCGCAGCTGAGAGATGTCCAATAACCCATTTTGCATTAGCGACGTGCCCTATCGTTCTATTGATTGACACAATAAGCTTAGACTCGGGATGTTTTACAATTGACTGTATTACGAGATGATTGGTTCTACGGTGTCTTGAGAAGATGCGTCCTATTCTTCGGTATTTCTTGAAAATTGAGCCGATTTCACCGTCGTGTCGTCACTATATTTTTTTGTTTTACAGATTTCAGGATTTAGAACATCCTCACTTTCAACGACTATCCGATGCTACTGAACAATGAAAGAAAAATTCAACTCACTTTAATTTTTCACGCGTCATAAAAACATCGTAAATAGCTATTCCAATATCGAATAACAAATGTTCAATTCTGTATTCAAAATGGTGAATTATCGGCGTCGGGCACGTCTTAAGTCCCAAACGTTCGCACGAATCCCGTCGCGGATTTAGCAGATTCTCATGCAAATCTCGCAGACGAGAGATGTCCAATAACCCATTTTGCATTAGCGACGTGCCCCGTCACGTTCTATTGATTGACACGATAAGCTTAGACTCGTGAATGTTTTACAATTGACTATTGATTATGAGGCGATTATATCAGTAAGTATCGTGAGAAGTCGCGTAATATTTTTTGGTGGTATTCATTATAAGACGAATAAGAGTTGGGTGATGATAACGTGAAAATGAAGGGCGCATGGCCGAGCGGCTGGTGACGATCTACTTGGTTAGGTGATACGGGTACGGTCGGGTGAGTAATGGGTGACCGCTAGTGGCAAATTAAAATGCGCGTTTCCGAGTTCCGGATGGCACGTTAAGCCGTCGGTCTCGGTTGCTATCAATTCTTAAGGGCGGTTTGTAAACATCCGACAGCGGGTTGGCCACTAAGCCGTATCCCCACCAACCCGCATTGGAGCAGCGTGGTGGAGTAAGCTCCAGGCCTCCCCCCAAGAAGGGGAAAGACTCTTGCCCAGCAGAGGGACGTATCAAGGGTTGCCATTATTAACGTGAAAAAAATGCTTTTTTTGTCTAAAAACTTGACCTGGATTGACCATATGATAGACAAACAAACGGGCCATCTGATGGAAAGTGGCCACCGTCGCCTATGAACATTTGCAACACCAGGGGAATTGCCAACGCGCTGCCAGCCTTGAAGGACTCAAGAACCCTATATTGTACCACCGAGGGAAATTCGTTCCACAATTTACATGTTTTAGGCAGAAACGAAGGTGAAAACCGCATCGTTGAGCACTGCCACGTGTCCAGTCGGTGAGGGTGGAACTTCTCTCTAAGGCGGTTGTACGGTGTAGGAAATAATGAGTCGAGAGTGGCACTGTGTCGAACAGTTCAGCAGAGCACTTACCATTGTAGAGGCGGTATAAACACGGTGTATGTCGCGGTTACAAATAAAAGCTATACTTATTTAATGGATTTTCGGTAAGCGATTCAGCTTTCAATGTCGTATGGTCATGAAAGAATTTGAACTTCACGTCTCGAGAACGAGTAGTTGAAACCTATTTAGTTTGCAATTTACAAAATACAGTGCTCAACAATAAATGTTGCACACCGAGCCTAGGAAGGCGACTTCGGCCTATTTAGGGTCCGTAGAGCGTTATCTCTTTCACACCGTACCAATTTGACGTTTGCCGACCATTTTGATCAAATTTTGACCAATACCGGACTGTCAGTGCTTACGTAGGCAGTGTGCAACAGAGATAACTCTAGCAACTAGGCTAAAAACGAGGCGATCGTCTCTTTCGCAGGCTCGATGTGCAATATTAATTGTTGAATACTGTACATTTATTTGAATATATTATTATTTCAAATCACGTGACGCCAACAAGTCTTAACTTCATTGCTATGCAACCAACAGCTGACGCGGTGCTTGACGTAACTACAATGTAACATATTGTATAACACGATATCAGGCGTCCAATGTTATCAGAATAATCCCTCTAATCAATGATAATGAAGTCTGGTCGACAGTCTTTTGTAGTGGCGTATTCTTGGATGGGGAGGTGAGTCTTAAGTAAATAGGTAACTTATAAATTGGCCAAGTTTGAATTGAGCTCTCGAATTTGAGGTTTCTTTGTGTAGTAATCATTTTAAATATTTAAAAAGTAACTGGTGATGTTCTATAACTATAGTAGCCACTACTAATATGCTGGGGTTCTGGGTTGGATTCCCGGGTCAGGGATTACCAGACATAACGGTGTGAAATCTCTGGTTCTATTGGGATTATTCCATTTTCTTGTAGTTTCTCAATAACTCAAGAGTTTGGTAATGTACGCAGCGATGTCAACAGGCTCGCCTGGGCCGCCCTAGGCCAAAACGTAACGAGGGTATTTGCATGTATGCTTGAATGCATGTTTTTACCTCTGCCCACATCTTTGGAGATTACAGCGATGAAGTTACGAATATTTTGAGACGACTGTAATAAACCACTCAATAATTTGACACAACATAGGTACAAGACGATAAACCCTAATGAGTGACAACTACAGAATTATGCTGTCGATAAACGCGAACGAAGATAATGTAGTAGGTAATTAAACTAACTCCACCTAATTTAAATAAATGTAATTAATTACACTGCGATTACATAACTTAATTTTGGCCTTACAAGGAGTTGTTAAAGAAATGAAAATGAGAAATGTCTGAAAAGAAGCCCTCTTCTAACGCAGACACAAAAGGATGAACGACCAACTTCGTGATCAAAGGGTTACCCTTTTTTTAATCTTCATTAACAATCAATATGTATAATAGAGGAAAAGACCCATTCCATGAGTAAAAGACATGGAAATCTGCCCTATAGGCACTCCACCAAAGTATGATATGAAGACCTGGGAGCACTAGACATTATGTTAGGGGCGTAATGCTTACTGCTGCGCTAGGGGTCCTCCGATCATCGGGTCAGGAGTTTTCTTTTGTACCCAGTGATCTCAATAGGCTCGCCACAAGGGACAAAACGTAACTGGCGGATCATGGTAGTTTTATTGCTGGATGCTGCTGCCTATCCCGCGACCTATTTACTACTGTCCTATTGAAATGGCTTGACTGCCATAATTCGATTGACTGACTGAACCAGCGGAAGAACTCTCCTCCACTTGAAGGCGGTGTAGTCGGCACATAATAATAATGGCAACCCTTGAAACGTCCCACTGCTGGGCATGAGTCTCTCCCCTTTATGGGGGAGGCCTGGAGGCTGACTCCACCACGCTGCTCCAACGCGGGTTGGTGGAGATACGGGTCAGTGGCCAACTTGCTGTCGGATGTTTTCAAACCATCCCATAAGGCCTCCGACAAGGTTTTACGACTGCTATCCATTGATAGCAACCGGGACCGGCGGCTCAACATGCCCTCCGAAGCACGGAAACGCGCATTTTAATTTGCCACTAGCGGTCACCCATCACACACCCGACCGCGCCCGTGTCGCTTAACCGAATAGATCGCTTGCGATCTACACCAGGCGCGGATGGCCCCGCGCGCTTGCGACACTAGAAAGAAAGCAATTCAGTTGATTTACTGACATCTCAATGTGGTAAATAACTTAAAATTTCGGCACCACGAAAACATTTGAAACAAAAGGAATGTGAGTAAGATCGGCCCTTGGTTTTAACACTACTACAATGTTTACGACAGACAACAGAACTGGAACACATCACGACCGACAATAGAGGCATCAAGTTACAGGAAGCGCGCAAATAGTTTAAAAGTAGCTACCGTTCAGTCCGTATAAACATAAACAATGATTTGTAATGTGAAACGCATCGGATCCGATGCCGTCCGGCCGCGGCATCTCATAACATTTTTGTTGTTGTGATTCGAACCATTCAACTTGCATGGTAATAATAATGGCAACCCATTATACGTCCCACTGCTGGCCACGAGTCTCTCCCCCTTTTTTTTATTGGTAGGCCTGGAGCTTACTCCACCACGCTGCTCCAATGCGGATTGGCGGAGGTGGGTGGGTTAGGGGCCAACCCGCTGTCGGATGTTTTCAAACCGCCCATAAGGCCTCCGACAAGGTTTAACGATTGCTAACTATCGATAGCAACCGGGACCGACGTCTTAACGCGCCCTCCGAAGCACGGAAACGCGCCGTTTAATTTGCTACTAGCGGTCACCCATCACACTACCCGACCGCGCCCGTAGTGCTTAACTGAGTAGATCGCGTATGATCTACACCAGCCGCCGGGCCATGCGCGCTTTGCATGGTAATGCAACCGATTAATTGTGTCAACGTTTCCAATTATTTAAGTTATAGGTACTACTTTTGGCGCGATTGTGAAAAAATATGAGAGTGAATTTTTACGATGCGCGTGCTCACCGACAGATATAAGCGACAGTCTTGAAGTTAGTTGCTAAACTTTTTATAAATTCAATCGTATACCTATGCAACGGTGATAGAGAGTCTCTAAATGTTCACCACTATCGTATTCTAGTCAGGTGGTACCTAATATACGGCTCTGTAATTTCCGGCACAGTATATGGGAAAGGCCCCTATGGGAAAGGCTTTTGTCAATCACTTTCCTTCTCTACACTAAAGACGAATTCAGAAAGTGGTGAGCAGCTCACTGCTGTGTATACACTTCGGGTCTTGCTGTTACGTGGAAAGAAGAACCTAAGGGTAAGATTGACAGACCGCACTACGACTTTGAGCAAAGTATGCTTAGAACTGTCATTATAGTATAGACACAGTACAAATATGAACAGTGTGGAAACTACGTAAAAAATGTTGAAACGTCACACTCACACAAACATGCGCGTCGACGAGGCCTCTAAACGGTTCTCGCGGTTCTGCAGTACTGAGTCACTCACTACATCGAGCGTCGATGTGCATCTTTGTGTAAGTGTGCCGTTTTGATCGTTTTGTACGTAGTTTCCATACTGTTCATACTGTGGTATGGATTTTGTCAGTTCGAAGCATACTTTGCTCAAAGTAAAGTCGTAGTGCAGTCTGTGAATCTCGCACTATGACTATGAGACACTTTACAGCATCTTGTGTTTCACCTTAAAATTCTTCTTTTTCTGCTAAAAAGCTGTGAGTTGGCAATCATACCTTAATGGAAAAATTAAGATAATAATAGACAATAAAAAAAGATAGAGTAATAGACAAATCTGTTTAGGTAATTAAGCATGATTGAGCAACAAACAAACACTACATTTAAAATAGTAGTAACATGTTAAATATTGTAGGCATTTGTGTATGTGTATGTGTTTAAGTTCTTTTCAGCCTAGACACTCAAGAGGTCAAAATGCAGGTGCATTGCCACTGCCAACTGCGACACCTTTGTTGAAGTTGATACCTATTTTTATTATTAAGTATTTTTGGGTCATTATTTATATTATTTTGTTTACTTTGACATATTAATCAACATATAAGTTGTTATTCGATTTAATTTTATATTTGTAATTTTACCTTCTATTATTTCCAAGTGATTAAATAAATGTGTGATGGATAATATACGCGAGATAAATCCGTAAAAATAGTTTTATTTCAATGAGTGTAGCTCGCGAAAACCTAAGAATATATAAATGTTTGAGTTTGTCTCTGTAATAGTTACACGGCCATACTTTACCATCTAGTCGGAACACTATAGTTTAGCGGCAGATAGATTAAGTGACAAATCTCTGCTTTATGCAGCTTTGAAAGTGGAAGATCAATGCATTGTGAGAGTAACTGGCTGTGAGATATTCAAAATATGATAAACAATGCCTATTAATATAATTTTAATTGACATTAACTTCTTAGAAAACGGCCTAATTATAGTGATAACAAGGGCAATAACATGCACAACCAAGATTTCTTTGTTTGTATAAAAACTTAGTTGACCTAAGTATCTTCATGAACACAAATTTAGATAATCCCTTGATAAGTTGCCAGTGAAGAATTATTGGCTATTTATACAAATTGTTGTCATTAATTTGATTATCTAAGCGAAAATAATACACTGCATGCAAAAAAAAACCTAATCACTTATGGTTAAATGCCTCAGTAGCCTAGCAGTAGCAGGCCACTTTTGCAACACTGGGTTCAATTCCCAGGTTGGAATGGAAATTTAAAAAGAATATATGTCAAAAACTGTGCATTTCCGTAATGTGAGACTGAAGAAGATGCTTCCTATTAACGAGTACTATCTACAAAAAAAATGAACTTCCATATCAATGTCAGCTTTCAAACTTTAACCAACCAACATAAACATCTTGTTTAAACGATCATTAATTAATTTAGATTATACAAATGATTTTTCCAAGCATTATGTCCAGAAATTACATCAATGTGCCTAAGTGGAATGAATATTATAACTTTGGTTTCAAAAACAAAACTCTTTCACACTTTTATTATGTAGTCTATTTTTGGGATACAGAAAGTAAGGTTAAACGTTCCGACGCTTGACAGCGATTAGGAAGTTCATTTTTTTTTTGAAGATAGTACTCGTAAATATAAAGCGTTTTGTGAAGTTTTACTTTTCGAAAATGCACAGTTCTTAAGATATATTTTTTCAAAATTTCCATACAAATCGACTAGATCGCCATTTTAAGTTTGTTTATATGTCATGTCTGGTGGCAGCATTGACATAAAACGTTTCATTACTCATCAACGGCATTTAGTTCTATTTCATACCATGTTACTTATTTACGTATTTTTCGATTTCGATAATTAATATTGTTCTATTATAAGTATTCATTATGTTTTGTGTAAATAATAACTTCTGTAGAACATATTATCGGTATATTTTTACTTTTTTTACACATAAAATATACAAATTCGTTTTTACTTTGTTTGGAACGGAACGCAACGGACGCCATTTTGTTTGTTTTACATGCAGTGACAGCTGTGTCAAGCAGTCAGCGTTTGTTGCCCTAGCAGTTGAGATCGTTTTCACGTACTCCTGTAAGATTTCCAACGAGTGACTACCATGGCGTCTCCTACCCATATTTCCCATGAAGAGTTGGTTAGGTTAGGTTGTATATGTAAAAACAGCGCGCGAGCCGAGCGAGCGAAGCGAGCGTGCCGCGGCAGCGGCCGGCGAAGCGCCAGAACCAAACTGTTGTTTAGGAAATACAAGCGACAATTTTTTTTTTCTTTTAAATCTACGCGTTTTTTGTAGATTGAGGAGTGTAGTATTGGGGAGGGAAGGGTACACCCTCCTTCACACCATTTATCATGCCCTAAAGCCCCCCTCTTACTTCAAAATGGAGTATTTTTAATGGAATCAGTGCTATAGCATATCTCCTAAAATCTGGGGTTTCGACCTGAGGGGGGAGGTATAAGGGGGTTGGTTGCCTCCCTCCCCTCCCCCCCTCCCCCCTTACCCCCACAAACCAACGGTAATTGTTGGAAAGTTTTACCCACCAAAAAATTCGAATGTGTTACAAAAATATCCTAACCTATAAATTGTAAAATACAATAAGGCAGAAGGGTTCCACACTCCAGACCACATTCACTGTCAGATATAAAAAAACTTCACTCACCTGTAAATCTTGCTAAAGTCATATAAAATGGTAGCGCCCCACTGGACGAGAGCTCACAGATGGGATGAATTGTTGATAGTTCAAGGGAGCTGGCTCCACGGAAATCCGACCCGGGCTCTCCAACCTGCCACAATGCAATATTTAACTTCACTAACAGCTCTAACCCACACTAACACTAATCCATTGCCAAAATCTAATCAACTTCGCTATTTCACCAACTATTCCAACCCGAAACGTACACTCCAGCTGGCAAAAACGTGGTACCTATCTAGTGCCTACTCACTATGTACCTATATAGCTAAAATATGGATTGAAGATATTCGATATTGCAGATATGTGTACCTTCCCCTATGACGAAGCGTCTTCTGGATCCACACTCCAGAGTTTTATAGAACAATACACTCAACTAGAAGCACGGTTCACGAGAGAATAACGAACATAAAATAAATTCAATTACACCAAACGAGCACGATACCGTGGCTAAAAATGACGACAGAAAATAAATGAAAACGCACACTTTCTTATGTTTCTGGAACTGTGTTCATACCGGAAACGGTAATTTTTTAAAACTTGCAACAGTGCACATCGTTTTATAATTATTTGAAGAGACGCATCGGAAAAATATAACATTTCTAATAAATAATGTACTAGAATTTAAAACATCAATTTCGAATAAAACAAGTAAAAATCGTGATCTAGTTTAAAATTGGCATCAGGAAAAGACGTAAAAAGGAAAAATTTTTGTTTGTCAATTGTCAACGATAAAAAAATATTGATCGAACTACTTAAAAAATATGCAGAATTTATACACAAAATCAGACGAAATGTAATACAAAGAAGCTGACAATTATATTATTCAAATTATTTATGAAAAGTAAAGTTTGAGTTGATTTTAAATTCTTCACATGCGGCATAAATATAAATGTTGTAAAGGAAAACATACTTGTACCGCAGGAAATAAAATAATCCATGAGGTTTTGGCGGGAACCTTGAAAGAGACGTATGGTGCTCTTATTTTATTTCATTTTCTTGGTGTATTTTTAAGTTATATTGAATAAAGTTGGTGGCATTTTGTTTGATATAGGTTTATTACAGTGCAAATAGAATACCAGTGCGAAAACACGACCTTTCAGGTTGCCTCCAAAACTTCATTGTAAATGTTCTGGTAAAGTAGCCATCGCTTTACTCGACTTAACTTGACTGTAACTCACTTGACTGACATATTATACTTGATAACTTATATACTTGATACTTACATATTATACTTGATATTATACTAACTTTGACGCTGCTTAAATAAATACGAAATATCGTTTAACTTGACACTGGCAATATGCGTAATAGCGATGCCATAATAACAAAAAAAAAAAATAATCCATAGAGACGTCAAAACGCAAACGTCAAACGTCAAAGTCAAAAAAAAAAAAGAAAAAAAGGCATGAGTTATGAATTTGTGAATAATTTTTCGTCGATATTGCCCTAAACTTAAAACTGATCTTTCGGTTGTTAAAATAGTAGATAAATAACAGAATAATAGTGGAACCAATTAGCTGACAGTGTTATTACCTTACTAGTACTCAGAAATGGTAAAATATTTAACATAATCGCTTAAGTGTTGAGGTTAGGTCTGTAATTTTAAGTTGAATTTTTCTGAATTTCAGCATTTGTGTCGACAGTTATTGTATAGTCCCGCTCGGTGGAAATGTGTAGTCCCTGTTAATGTGAAAACTACAGTATTTTCCCTCAGGTCTGATCAGGTATGTTGTTTTATAAATCCGATTATGATGCAATGCCTATAGTCGAATCTAAGAAACTTTTGGATATCATTAAAGAAAACATATTTTTTTGCCTGTATTTCATATACTTTAGTTTAATTTTATACTAAATTTTAACTAAAACTAATAATATTCATGATTTATTGATTTATATTGACTCTTGATGATGATCTTCACTATTGTAAAATTCCAAATTTAAATCCTGACTGTGGGATTGATACTGAAATCTCAGGGCTAGTAATATCGCCTTGCTGCCACAAAATCACGCTTTAAATTATTGAGAAATTCACCACAACATTGTTCAAATTCAGTACACAGTTCAAGAATGCCGCCATTATTCACGGAAAGGATTCTTTTCATCCATCATCGAAAATATAAGAGAAGACATTGCAAAGAATAAAGAGATGAAAGAAAATATCAAAAAGTTTAGAGAAGAAGCACAAAAGTTAGAAAACTCGGAAGCATTACAGGCGGCAAGAAAAAAGTTTCATGCTGTTGAATCCGAAGCTTCAAAAAGCTCTGAGGTGTTTAAAGAGACGCTGGAAGGCATTAAGGGTAAAATGGAGCATGTTATAGAGGAAGCCAGCAAAACCGATATTGCTAAGAAGGCTGGTAAGATTTGAAAGAGATTTCTGTGAATCAAACTTTTTTTAAAAGGAATGATAGAAACATTATTTACACAAAAACGGTTAGGTATGTTAAAACATATCTCAGTCGTTTGAAAGGATAATGGCATGATTTGTACAGAAAAAATGAAAAAAGGTACACAGTAAAACAGCATGCAAATATTATCCAGTGAACCTAAACAACATTTTCTGATACTTAAAATATTTTTTACTCTCCGGAATACAAAAATTGAAATTGAACTTTAGTATGGAGTGATTCTACTGTTGTTAGGAAAGACGATTTTTTTTCTGGTGATTTTAAAATAATTAACATACCAGAAAATGTTTTTTAGGTTCCCTAGATAATATTTCTAATCTGTTTTACCTTGTACCTTTTTCTAACTTTTTTGTACAAATCAATGTATGAAACTTTCCATGATTCTATAGTGTATCATAAAATTAAAAAAAAATGTTGTGTATCATATGATACAATATACAAGCACCATGTATGTCTTGTGTGTTAACACCACAACTCTTCATAGATTTTATAAAGCATAAATATTGCTATGACCTAGGATTTTCATAGAATATTTGGAGTTAGAATGGGTCATTTTGTGTAGGTTATAAAATAAATAATAATAGTCATTCAGTAAAATTTAACTTTATTGTAAATTTTATATTATTTTTTGCAATAGACCACTGGGTATCTAGTCTCACCGCTCTTCCAAGTGAGCTACCGAAGGCCACGCCCGATTTATTATTGTAAATTGTTATTGGAGCTACCTTATAAGTAAGAAGTGAAGCTCCATTCATCCTTATCAAGTTAAACATGCCTAATACTTTTCTGTGTCAACATTTTATTACATAAAGAAAAATCTATACTAATATTTTAAGAGGTAATAATAAAATAAAAGTATGACTAAGTGTGTGTGTGTGGGTGTGCGTGTCCGTGTGTGAGTGCGAGTGCGCATACATATTTGTGTTCCAGTTACATGGTAATAGCTATCACAGAGACAAAACAAATTGAGCCTTGGGGCGAGATTCACAGACCGCACTACAACTTTACTTTCAAGCAAAGTACGCTTTGAACTGTCAAATCCCATACTGTACTGACAGTTCAAAGCATACTTTGCTCAAAGTAAAGTCGTTGTGCGGTCTGTGAATCTCACCATTAGAGGTGACAAGCTCATTCATTTATCATCAATGTGAACTTAATGCTTGTTTGCCACCATTTTGCTATTTATTTTTCAGGTAAACTTACAGAAGACATATCAAAAACAGCAAAAGATGCAGCGGAAAGTTTAGCAGATAAGAGTCAAAAGTTGGGACAAACTTCGGCCTTTAAAACTATCTCACAAGTGAGTTTCTTACTTGTTTGATTTATATAATATTATCAATTGATTACTCAACTGTATGTAAACAAATTATATTATAAGTATGTGGGGCCGTTTAAGTATTACGTCAGCACTATGGGGGGGTGGGGGGGTCTTTGCTCTGCTTATTTTTAATGACATGGGGGTCGTTATTTTACATCAGTAAAATCTAATCTCTATGCTAAATCTATTTTCTTATTTTTAAAATTATAATTGTAATATTAAAAAAACAATACATTAATTGAAAAATGTTTACGTAAGCATGGGGGGAGGGGGTAAGAGCTTTGCTTACTTTTGCTGACAAGGGGGATGGGGGGGGAAAGAATTGTAATAAATCTGCTTACGTAATACTTGAACGGCCCCTGTGTATCTATACAACGCGTAACAGGATTGAATGTACAACCCGAAATTAATTTGTTCAGAATCGATACCCGTATGATTTCAGGCATTTTTGATATGGGTAATATTTTGTCCCAAAATTGATTACAATTAAGGAAATTATGGTCACTTATTTGGAGAACAGTCAATACCAACGAAAATGCGACTAACGTCTATCCAAAATTAAATGCTAGTCTCAACAAGTTTATTAGAACTGTTAATATGTGCTTTTTAATGTAAATAATAATTTCAGAAATAAAATAGTGGAAATTAATCTTATTACTAGCAAGTGTAAAATAAGGGTATGGTTATTGGCAGGTTACGCTACATCACATTGCAACAGTGTGGGTATGTGAGTAGGTTCGTGTTTTTATGTGCGGCCGTAAGAAGAGGTAGGGATAAGAATACATAGGGTGTGCATACTGTTCGTACAAATTGAGGACAATTGTTTTTTTTTTTTTTTTATATATTATTTCGCATTAACACATGCTTGTGAAATATATTTTATTTTTAAAGAAAAATGAAAAGAAAAATTTGACTTCAGGCGAGGCTCGAACTTGCGACCTACTGGGAATCTAGTCCAGCCGCTCTTCCAATTGAGCTACTGAAGCCCTGCCCGATTTGTCAAATCTTTCCTTCACATCTATTGCATTGCTTTATGACGAGTTCGAGCCTCGCCTGAAGTCAAATTTTTCTTTCCATTTTTCTTTAAAAATAAAATAAATTGAGGACAACTTATTTCTTAAGTAATAAATATTAAATACATAAACATGTAATTTCAGTTCATGTATTAAGATTATAACTCTATTTTCTAATCGGGGCGTTAGAGAGTGTTCATTATTCCCGTTACATGTTGTATAGTTATTCAATGTTTTAATAAGCATTATAAAACGAGGTCCCTGCGTGAACTTACAAAGGTCCTTATTTTAAAGAAAAATGGAAAGAAAAATTTGACTTCAGGCGAGACTCGAACTCGCGGCCTACTGGGAATCTAGTCTGGGTAATAATATAAAAACAATTATTAAGGGTAAAAGCGACTTCTTTACGATATTCAATAAACTGAAAAGTCTATTATATCGGTTGCCTAACTAGCATAGTTGGTAATAGATGGCGCTGCTGCTACCATAAAGCAATGCAATAAATGTGAAGGAAAGATTTGACAAATCGGGCAGGACTTCAGTAGCTCAATTGGAAGAGCGGCTGGACTAGATTCCCAGTAGGCCGCGAGTTCGAGTCTCGCCTGAAGTCAAATTTTTGCTTTCCAAATTTCTTTAAAAATAAAATATATTTCACAAGCATGTGTTAATGCGAAATAATATAAAAACAATTACAAAGGTCCGTCAATAGGGACGTTGAATAGATTCAAAAAGTTTAAGGAAAAAACAAATATGTAGTGTAGAAAATACATAAAATTAAATATAACTGAGATTTGACTCAATCCCCTCCTCTCCTCCCATTATCACATATATTTTGCAAGATGTATGACTGTAGTTCATTTGAGTTGAATTTATTCTTAAAATAAAAAAATAATTTATCTATCTAAAATTAGTATTGAATTGTGCTCAAAAAGTGGGCCAGATAACTGAACTGAAAGGTGGTCGCTCTCTATGGGCCTCATTAGAAATCTTAAGGTCACAGACAGAGCAATTAATAGTGACTGAATTAGTATTTAAGAATGCAATGGAAATTTTTTGATACGCATATGACGCAGTTTAATCTCTACCCATTTTAAATTTGTTTGATTAAAAATAAAATGGCTAAGACAGTACTATTCAAAGGTCTTAATAATGCAATGCAATTGATATTATAAATAATTGTTTGGCAGGCGACGGAGGTGGTGAAGAACGAGATATCGCCGCGGGGGCTGGAGGGGCGCGTGTACACCTCCCCGGGGGCGCTGCGGAAACGTGTCGAGGTGGGTTTTTTTTTTATTATGGCATCGCTGTTACGCATGTTGTCAGTGTCAAGTTAAACGATATTTTCGCAAATTAAAACTAAACGAAGTGACCGCATACTTCGTTTACATCCCAGAACTCAACGTCGAGCCGAAACGGGGTGACAGGAAGTTTGAAAATTTTAAATTCATAGTTTAACAAATAGTCTAAATTCTAGGAAACTTGGGGTAATTGTGTCATTATTTTAGACTGATTCTCAAGATGTTATTTAAGGTTACTGTTACCGCCAAATTTATACACCGTATTAACCGAGCGCGCGCATCGCATTGTCGCCTTCCTTCCCCCTGCCCTCTGCCTTCCGCCCTTCCTTCGTCCTTGCTCCTGAGACGGTGGAGGTGCGACGGAGAGGGCCAGCGCTGCATCGACACAAGCACAGACTAGTATATATACTGACACAAGCCCGTTGAACGCGAACGCGCGCGCACGACACACACCGCACCTCATACCGTATACCGCTAACCCGCGACCGCTAGAACATCGGCTGCAGTAGCAGCCCACCGCGCAGTTCAGTGCCGAGGAGTTCATCCACCATCGTCAAGGTACCCCAACATCCCGTCTTTTTCCCCTCACTACCAATCTTCGGTATTCTAAACCGCTTAACTTACCTAGTCACCAGTTACGGTTCCAAAGTTTAAATGAACAAAAATAATAAAAATTAACCACAATAACCGAAAAATGTTTACATTTTGACCAAATTTCTAGGTTTTCCTTAAATACCCATAATTTTCAAACTACATGGGATAGATTTTTTTTCAGATTTTTCTCATGATGGTTACAATCAATCCTGTCACCCCGTTTCGGCTTGACGTTGAGTTCTGGGACACCCTGTATAGCGGAGTAAAAGTTAGAATCAGTCAGTCAGTCAATTATTGAATATGTCAGTCAAGTGAGTCATACTCAGATTAGTCAGTAATTCGAGTAAAGCGATGGCTACTTTACCAGAACATTTACAATGAAGTTTTGGAGGTAACCTGAATGGCCGTGTTTTCGCACTGTTATTCTATATCATCATTCACGGACACTGTAATAAACCTAGGTATATCAAACAAAATGCCGCTATTCTCGAGGTGGGTTTCTGTTAGCGATGCCCAATGGCCGCGTTCCATTAATCGACCGCAACTACCGTAACGCCATTGACTTAGGTGACAATTCTTTTTACTTGTGGTAGAGCTCCAGTGACGGAGCTCGCGGACGTAGGCACCACCGCATTACCTGATTTACTTGCCGCTAAATGGTAGTGTTCAGCACTATCGTGTTCCGGTCAGGTGGTAATGTACGGCCCTGTAATTTCCGGCACAGAGGCATAACACCTTAGGCCTCAGGAGTGGTAACGCATTTGCATTTTGACCTTGGTCTTTGTGTGGGTGTCTATAGGCTGCAGTCATCACTTAACATCAATGTGAACTGCATGCTTGTTTGCCACTTCAATTACATAAAAAAAAAAAAAAAAAAAAAAAATCATCCGCAAATGTAACTTATCCGCGGATGAAATGTCACTCTTTACAAATAGAAGGGGTCGACTCATCCGAAGTTTTGTTGTTATTCGGAGCAGTCGCCACCACTTAGGTAAATTACCAGTGGTCCTTTCATCCAAAGTTGTGCAACACCTATATTATACCTATCCAAGATGGCGGCTGCATGAAGTTGTCAACTTTTTCCTCATGGGTGTCGTTTTCATGGTTCTTGAGGGTGTTGAATTCGATAGTGGTGTCAAAATGTAAATCCAAGATGAAACCCATGACGACAAAGTTGTCAACTTCATGCAGCCGCCATCTTGGATTTACATTTTGACACCACTACCGAATTCAACACCCTCAAGAACCATGAAAGGCCAATCGACTCAGAACGTGACACGATTTCGTGCGTGCAGCCAGCTTTCATGGATTTATTTATCGGTTTTTGTAAAGTATAAGGTTGTATGTCCAGGTGGGCAACGAGGAGCGCACCTTCGCGCCGGACACGGAGACGCTCGGCCTGGAGCTGCACAAGGACTCCAAGTTCTACCAGCAGTGGGAGGACTTCAAGAACAACAACCAGTATGTCAACAAGGTGCGTTCTGCCTACTTTTTTTATGTAATAAAAGTGACAAACGAGCATGCAGTTCACATTGATGTTAAGTGATGACTGCAGCCTATAGACACCCACACAATGACCAGAGGTCAAAATGAAGATGCGTTGCCACTCCTGAGGCCTAAGGTGTTATGCCTCTGTGCCGGAAATTACAGGGCCGTAAATAACCACCTGAACGGAACACGATAGTGCTGAACACTACCATTTAGCGGCAAGTATATTCGGTAATTCGGTGGTGCCTACGCCCGCGAGCTCCGTATACTACTTAGACTGGGTTGCATCATACTACCTCCTGGTGGTAGAGTTCCAAGTGTAGGAGCTCGAAGGCGTAGGCATCATCGCATTACCTAACCTATCTGCTGCACGCGTGCGTTTGTGCTTGTTAAATGCTTAATTATATTTATACATACCAATTTCCTGTATACAATCCATGGGGTACTTAGTCTGAACGGACCAAAAGGAATGGACCGTAGTCCATTCGGCCGTAATCAAAAAACGACTACGTTCCAACGGCCCGGTCATAAAATAATTTAAAAGTACAGTCGCATACAAGCGTAACAGTCGTATGGTTTATAAATGTTCACTATAAAATATTTACATATATAAAGTAGTATTTAAGCAAATAGTTGTAATCTAAGTACACAAAATTTTAACATCTTCTATTTGGCACGACTTCAGGTACCTAACTCAACAATGACCCTTTCTTATCAACGAATCACAAGCAGGCAGTTTATCTGTTACGTCAGAGGAGTGGCGAAAAGAAGGTTCATAATAATATGCAATCAGTGTTTTTTAGGGTTCCACAGTAAACAATAAACCCTTATAGTTTCGCCATGTCCGTCTGTCTGCCAGTCCATCTGCGGTTTAGCGCAAAAACTATTGGTACTAGAGACATAAAATTTAGCACAAGTGTACACCTTAATCACGCCGACAAAGTGGTTTAATAAAAACACGAAAAATAAAATTATTTAGGGTACCTCCCCTACACGTAACGCGGGTAACTTTTTTTATTTTTCGTTTTCTATATATTGTGGGATATCGATGGATAGGTCTTTCAAAAATGTTACAGGTGTGCTTACATCATTTTTGGATTTAGTTTACTGTTCGTGAGTTATTAAGCTTGCCAATTTTCTTTAGAGTCAAGTGTCCCCCCACCTCTGCCAACTTAACGGTTGTTATATAACGAAATTAAAAGAAAAATTATCACACCTAAGTTGGCTTTACAAGTTTGCGGTAATAGTCGACCAAATATAATACTCGAAATTTTTTAAGAACTCCATACAAAATATTTATATATTTTTTTCATTACATTACTCAAATCTAAAAATTACGGAACACTTCACTGCGCGTGGCCCAACACGCACTTGACCGAGTTTTTTTTGTCAGTATGTTTAAGTGGTTGATTTTTTTATATATGTATATATAGGTATATGTATCTTCACGCCAGGTCCCTAACGGGGTAGGCAGAGAGTGTAGAGTCGTTTTTATAAAGAAAATAATACAAATTTAAAAAAAAGACTTAAGTATTTCAATTTATAACTTTTGCACTCGAATGTACTTCATGTATAAATTTGTTTACAATATTTTATGATCGGTCCGTTGAGACGTAGACGATTTTTGATTACGGCCAAAGGACTACGGTCCATTCTTTTTGGTCCGTTCAGACTAAGTACCCAATTCATGAGCATCTACATATTTAATAATATTTGTATTTGTATTTGTTTGTTTAAATATAAGGAGTACATACAGTATAAAATTAAAAGCACCATAAAACCTTGAGTAGGTTTGTCAAGATACTTCCATTCGTCTTAGATGTTATTCAATAACGGCTTTATAACAAAAACTTCCAATAAATAGGTACATTGAAAAGAAAGACATGAAAAATGTTTTTCACACTATTTGCCTGCTCCGCAAGGGACTTATCGTGAAGATACACACATACATACATGCTCATGAACAGCACCTTCACATTATAACATTGATTATCGAAATAAAACAAAAAAAAATCTATATAATTAGGTATCTACCTTCTGCTATAATAATACTGTCATCACTGTCATTCAACAATATAACATTTTATGTACAGGTATTAGATTGGAAAATAAAATACGAGGAATCCGACAACCCCGTGGTGCGAGCGTCGCGTCTCATCACCGAGAAAGTGGGCAGTCTGTTCGGAAATCTGTTCGAAAAGACCGAACTGTCCAAAACCCTCACCGAAATATGCAAGATAGACCCCACTTTCACCGCCCAGAAGTTCCTCGACGACTGTGCGAACGACATCATACCGAACATTCTCGAAGCCATGGTCCGGGGTGACCTGGATATACTCAAAGACTGGTGTTACGAAGGCGTCTTCAACATACTAGCAACACCTATCAAACAGTGTAAACAACTCGGATACCGCTTGGATTCGAAGATATTAGACATCGAGAACATAGAACTAGTGATGGGTAAAATGATGGACCAGGGTCCGGTTCTGGTGCTCACATTCCAGTCTCAGCAGATCATGTGTGTTAGAGACGCGAAGGACAACGTTATCGAAGGCGACCCCGATAAAGTGATGAGGGTCAACTACGTTTGGGTGCTGTGTAGAGACCCGCAGGAGTTGAACCCGAAAGCGGCGTGGCGGCTGCTAGAACTGTCGGCGAATAGTGTAGAACAATTGATTTAGGTGTTCCTAGTTTGTTAAATTGTTGGACTATTTTGTATATGAGTAGACTCGTCCTGTTGTGTTGGCTGCTATTGGTCGCTGGACACGAGGGTTATTAAATAATTTTAAGTTTAAAACTAAAACATACCATTCGAAATTGATTCATTATTTAAATTCGCGATAATACAGACACGAAATCAATTATTTCTAGCAAAACAACTTGTTTATACCTGTAGATTTCTGATTTGATCACATTTGCGTTTCTCAAAGTAAACGTGTACATAAAGAAAGAAAGGAAAGGAAAAATGGTCGTTTCGAAGGTTTACAAGCACTGTGACGTTGCAATTTAAGCGTTGACTTTGAGAAAATGATAGATCATGGACTCTATTGCAGTGATTAGGGTGTTTTAGCATTAAACTCGAAAAAATTGTTCAAGGTTCAATGTAAGATCTGCATCAATATGTGTTGACATATTGATTGACTGATTAAAAATCACTGCCTTCATAAACTACTAATAATCGTCATCCCTCCCTCGAAGCGTAACAGAGGAAGGGGATGGTTCGGGGGTCGAGGTGCAACTTCCCCGGGCCTATCTGCTCCCGAAGCGTCGGGGGCGTACCATAAAAAATAATCTGTTACATTGGTGTACTACCATGGAAGATGGCGTCTATCGTAATATCTGCAGGAGAGTCAAGTTGATACTGTACTGCTACGTATCACTAAATATAGAGTATGTAAAAATACAGAAAAGAGACATTTATAACAAGAAGTGCTACACTTAAATGCGTCCGTGAACTTGGTTACAAGTCCCTAATAAAAGATGGAATTTTATGGTGTAAAACAGATACGCAAGGGGGCAAATGTAGATCGCTTTCGTCTGGCTAACATTGAAACTAGCTCTCTACCTCGTTATAAGACATCAAGCTAAGAGACTGGCGCAAAGTTTACGCGGCTAACTTCACTCAGTGGCATTTAAGTTTTGCACGTACTGTATAGATGTCGCAGTATGATAGATAAAGCCGTAATATAGTTATATTCTTAGGAATATAATTATATACCGTGATATAGTCATACGTACTATCTTACCTCGTGTTGGTCGAGCGTGGTGGGGAACATGGGCGCGCCAGGTTAGGTTTCTTTTTTGTGGACAGTACAATCATGATTTTATTCCTAGTAAGATAGTAGTGCTTTCTTATGAGTATTATTTTTATATTATTTTCGTATTTACTGGTGTTAGAGCTCCCATCACCGCATTACCTAATACACTTGTCGCTAAATGGTAGTGGTCAGCACTATCGTGTTCCGGTCAGGTGGTAATGTACGGCCCTGTTATTTCCGGCAAAGTGGCATAACACCTAAGACCTCAGAAGTAGTAAGAAAGAAAGAAAACATTTATTAAGTAACGCATCTGCATTTCGACCTTGGCCTTAGTGTGGGTGTCTATAGGCTGCAACAAGTTTCTTATGGAATACGCAAGTTGAAATATATTTTTCATCATCAATTATTGTGGATGAGCGTCCTTTTATTAAATAATTAATGTACAATCGGTACATTGAAACAATGTAATTGGAATGGAAACTCAGTTATTGATGTTGAAGGAAACGAATATATGTGTATTTTATTTAGCATGGAAGAAATGGAACCGGCCTACAACTGTCAAACGATTTCCAGTCTACAAGTCAATCTACTTATGCGTTTGCAATATAAAGTAATCCCACTGTGCAATAGAATGCCATTCTAATCAATCGTATCTTATGTTACGTGATACAAAAAAATGGAGATATTGACTTTACATCGACAACATTTTATAGTCCGTTTGCTTGGCGGAGCGTTTGTTCGCTACGCTAGAATTATTTGCGTGCCAATGAAATTCGCTACGCTTGCTTATGTAATTTTAATTTCTATTTCGTAGCGTCGATTAACTAGATTTGCGTTTTGGCTAGGCCCTCTAGTCATTTAATACTGCATACTACGATTCCTCGAAATATTGATAACATACTGATATAGTTATACATTTTTCAAACAAACTTAATTATATCATTTTCAAATGCTGCCTTCATAATAATGCCCATAAGATCTGCATTTAAAGTAGTCCACTAACTATGAATGCATGTTTTATTCTTCTATCAGATAACTTGGATCAACGGAACTTAAAAAATACATAACAACCATACCAAAGCTGGAAAGAGGTATACATACAATAACTTACCTTTCCTTTTACATATTTGTAAAAGATTTGTAATGCAATTTAAACTATATATCGAAGAGAGAGATTTTTTTTTTCTTCTATCAGTTTGTATGATATGTTTTATTTTTGAATAAATTGTTTTATTTATTATTCTTTAATGTTTTCACTTTCAATCAATCCCATGATGGCTAGATGTTGACTGACTATCGAGCTTTATTATTTATACATGTTCTTAAACTCCCAATATCTATCTGTCTGTCCGAATTCCACGATTCTTATTTAGACATGCACAGCCTATGATTATAAATTAAAAGAAAGAGATTCGTATACATCAATTAATTTGAAAATCTTTCGTTACCGGGAAATAATGGAAAAGGATGCCGATGTATTGAGATAAGCGCCAACTGTAAGGTTTCTAATGGCCGAATACTCAACCGTCACTCAATTTTAAGCAACCCTCAAATGTGCGCTATCTCTTTCGTTTGAACATGTTTTATAAAGACAGACAAGACTTTTAAAGTCCCACTTAGATTTAAGTGACGTTTGAGTATTTGGCCGTAAGAGATGTAATAATATATCATTTTCGAAATGTTACTATACCAAGTCTACCTCTGTTACCATAATGTGTTCAATAATATCACTAGTAAAAACAATTTCTTTGATTCTGAAAATCAGCTGTCTTTAAGGGAGACGAAAGCGATAGAAATTTGGTTTTACTGGTGGTCGAGCTCCAGTGACGGAGCTCGCGGGCGTAGGCACCACCGCATTACATAATATACTTGCCGCTAAATGGTAGTGTTCAGCACTATCGTGTTCCGGTCAGGTGGTAATGTACGGCCCTGTAATTTCCGGCACAGAGGCATAGCACCTTAGGCCTCAGGAGTGGTAACGCATCTGCATTTTGACCTTGGTCTTTGGGTGTCTATAGGCTGCAGTCATCACTTAACATCAATGTGAAAAAAAAGAAAACAACATAATATTTTATATTTACACGTGTAAAAACGTTTCTTATGATGAATAAAATAAAAGTCAAATTCAATAAACATTATTTATTAGAGGCACATTCAATAAGACGGACGTCGCCATCGTACAATATTATATACAAACCTAAACGATTAGTGCTTACGCTACGTGAGAGTTACTCAATAAAATGAAATGAACGCGATGACTAGGTTACTAACAAAACAATTATTATACTAGGGAATGTCGCATCATCACTTCATATGTGGTTTATGAGATTAAAGATCTTAAACATCTGATTTGCGACTTAACGAAGCAAAGGGGTATTCAAGATTTTTATATAGTGTAAATTGGATAAAATCGATGCAAAAACCCCTTTGCCTTATGTAAGTATTGTAACACAGAAGTATGTTTACGACACACATATGATTCTGCACAATAACAATAAATAAAACACTTAATTATTTGTTTTATATTATTTCGCATTAACACATGCTTGTGAAATATATTTTATTTAACGAAAAATGGAGAGAAAAATTTGACTTGAATTTGACTTCAGAGGTTGCCTAACTAGCATAGTTGGCAATAGATGGCGCTGCTGCTACCATAAAGCAATCCAATAAATGTGAAGGAAAGATTTGACAAATCGGGCAGGACTTCAGTAGCTCAATTGGAAGAGCGGCTGGACTAGATTCCCAGTAGGCCGCGAGTTCGAGTCTCGCCTTAAGTCAAATTTTTCTTTCCATTTTTCGTTAAATAAAATATACTTAATTATTTGTTATTTTTGCAATATTGTGATAGATGAGCAATTATACAGCGCACTATTAAATTGAATAATATGTGATTGTACAAATGAAAATAAAAAAAACATAAACAATGGTTGAACTAAGTGTAATGTGTTGTGATGATTGCTTCAATACTGCTTAATTCAACGGTTGTAATTAAATCGAAGACGTTAGTAAAACACCCATAAACCACAAAACATACGAAACGGGTAAACTAAACATGCCTTTGTAAAATTTATTCTTCCCTTAAATAATACAGATAAAAAGGTGCACAAACATTATCCACTATTATGCTTATATTATGTTACAATACGCTCAAGCTCTTTCATATACCAATAATATTCGCAGTGTTGCAAGTGTAAAATTCACAACAGTGTTGCTACATGCAAATAATATATAACTGAAACGGATCACGTTTCAAGACTTTCACAACCGCCTCTTTATAATATAATGCATAAAATATAAATAATTGAGGCATATTTTAACAGAACTTTGTACTATTTGCTAGGCGTCTCAGCAGTTAATAGCAGATTTCCATGAATCAATAATTAAAAATTGTACATAACACTAAAAACACACTCAGATGCAATTCCGACATTTATATATAAAAAAAAAACAATAAAAATTGCACAACTTATCTAAATTAAGCTAATAAATCACTATGTGACTCAACGTGCTATGTAGAAAATTGCTCATTGCAAAGACGTGCTGAACATAAAACGTATTTGTGATTGTAAGATCACTGTTCTTCATACATACATAGGCCGATGGTAATCGTTGCCTTGTTCGTTAACAATAAACGTATAACTTAAAACACATTCATAGTTTATTAATTTGATGCCTCCTATCTATAATGTAGTCATGCAAAATATACACAATTGCTTTGAAACTATTTTTTTTAATGAAATTGAGAGGCTGTGGATAATTTCGTTCAGAAATTAAAGATAAGAAAAAAAAAGATAATAGGACTTGTATATATTTAGCATAATAAGTTTTATGTAGTTTTATGTAGTCCTTACAAATGTACACAATTATTTTGAGGATTATTTGAACAAAAGTAAGATATAAATAGGAATGAAAGAACTATATTCAATCGCATGTAAGAAATTCCCTGACAAACTTTTCGAAACAGGTTTTCGTCTATTTGGTTTCAGATCTCTCTTAGTTGTGTACAGGGTTGTAAATATTTCCATTACCAACTCCTATCAGGACTACAGACTCAGACTTGATCACAATCTCATTAAATTTATAAATAACAACATTTTGGTCTCCATATACAAGCAATACAAGTTAAATATAAGAGGGTTACAAAGTGAATTGGGGTATAATTTTGTAATTGGGTATAATTTAACTTATTTGGGGCTACTCTAAAATTGTGTAATCATTTATAATTGGGAAAATGTATACTATACGGCTCGAAATAATTTTAGATGAGCCGTTTTTTTTAAATAGTTTTTAGGACAAACATACGACTTTTTTATAATGAACGTTCTTATAAATAATTTTAGTTTAAACAGCTCCGGCTTTTATAGGCGATTAACTACTAAATCAAGGTATTTTCATGTGCTTAGTAAGTATATGTAAAATATATACTTCAAAATTAATCGTGTTCGAAGTTACACTTATAAAGTACTCACAGACACATAAAATTCTCGTGTAATTACGTATAAGAGAAAAATAAATTGTAGACATTAATTGCAAAGGAGAAGGTTAAAAATTGATATAGGTAATTATAACTCAAAAAGGACTGTTTTGGAAAGCTACCTTTTTATTTAACAGCGCAAGATAGCAAAGCCAAGATTTTTGTTCGAAAGCCTTAGATTATGTCATTGCGTCCGTAAGTAGTCCCCTACAAAAGCCATCTGGCTCTCAGTTTATCATTCAAAATCTCTCTTTATTAACAAAGCATAACTTCGATACGCCGAAACAATTTAAAGGAGATGTTGCAAAAATGTATGGACCTCCGGCCATGTATTGTACACAATATCATTAAACAGGCAAAATCAATATAAAAACGTTTTTTACTGGATATTTTCACTTATTTAGCTTTCTTTGCAGTTACAAAACATTATTTGCAGTTAGAATTGCAACTCAAAACCAACATGGCGAATATGGCGGGCGACGTCATTTTGACATTTTCATTTTTTAAATTGTATTTTGATTATATAGTACTTGGAGAAAAAAGTAATATTTTTTAAATACTATCGAAATCGATTGATCCCAAGTGTTGGCTATATCGTATTATATAATATGGTATCGCCGCCATGTTTAACATAGTTGAAAATGATAACATCGTTTGAATTAAATTGGTTGTAACTCTAAAATATATTCTTGAATAAATTAATTGTATTTTTTTCGGATTCTTCTTTAATTTACCCAATTTTTGAGGACGTGTACGAACCAGAGCCGAGCTCGCAACATCTCCTTTGATAACAGTTCATGACACAGTATCCGGTGAGTCCGATGCTCCCGTTGTCCTAGTCTAAGGCCCACTGCAGGAGGGCGGAGTCGTTCCCGCCGGCCGACAGCAGGCGCGAGTCGTCCGCGAGGAACCTGACGCACGTCACGTGCGCCGAGTGCCCGCCGTACTGGTGACACAGCGACTGCGACAAACCTTAGTTGTTAGCTTGTTGAAGGAGCACCGCATTACCTAATATACTTGCCGCTAAATGGTAGTGTTCAGCATTATCGTGTGCCGGTCAGGTGGTAATGTACGGCCCTGTAATTTCCGGCACAGAGGCATAACACCTTAGGCCTCAGGAGTGGTGACGCATCTGCATTTTGACTTTGGTCTTTTTGTAAGTGTCTATAGGCTGCAGTCATCACTTAACATCAATGTGAACTGCATGCTTGTTTGCCACTTCCATAACATAAAATTCACCCTTCCATAACATAAAAACACCTCGTTAGCATTCATATAGAAAGTACACAGAACAGTTTCTTGCAACTTTTTGAGCCTGCCCCGCGTGATAGTGTTTTGCTATTGCGTTACATTCCAATGTAAGTTGCATTTAATTTCCATTTGCACACAAAAACCGGATTTTAAAAAAAAGATGCGCCATCCTTGTAACCCAAGTTTTTCTCTCTAACGAAGAACGATTTTTTTTTATCTAACGAAGGTAGCAAACATACAACAGTGGTAATGCTACGCCCTTTATATCCAATAATGGAACGCCACCACAAATTAAAGTGCTACTCTTATGACAAACTATTTAGACACAAAAACATAGAAGGTAGTGAGACTAACCCTGAACTTCCAAGCTCTAAGAATAAATAACTCGGCGACACCTTATAATTTGGAATGTGTGATGAACATCAACAGGCTCATGGTAAGCTATCTACTCTTTCGTAGCATGAAATTTATTAAAGGTCACCTTTGGCTGGGAGACAGGGTACGCATATAGTTTCACTTTGCCGAAATCATCACCAGTGGCTGTCAGTCGAGCGTCGTGTGATCTGTGAATAAAGAAAGGTATAAAAAAATATATGAATATCGTATAATTTTTTGATGCTCTTAAATAAAGTTTTAATATTTTTAACAAGCTCGCATTTCTCAATGTTTGAAAAGACAAAAAATGCCAGTCTATTATTAACTTAAACGGCGAAAAACACCATATCATTGTTTTTTTTAAGTGTCGTAGCCTACAAGCAACCCTATTGGTTTCGCCATGTCCGTCCGTTTGTCCGCATCTATGCTCGTAGATTAGTACTAGAAAGCTGAAATTTGGCACGAATGTACATATCAGCTATGCGGAGAAAGTAAGACAAATTCAACTTTACGTGTATGGGGATACACGTAAAGTTGAGCTAATTTTTTTTCTTTACGCATCTTTTTACAAAATATTGTGTGTTTGAGACAACACGTTTTCAATTAAAAATTTTCTTTAAAGTGTGATTTTTTTGTTAAAAGACGCTCCGAACAATGTTGTGCGTCACCAGGGGAGAAAGTCTTAATCATCACGCTTAGCATGTCGATTGGCGCTCGCACTGGTGGAAGTTTATTCACGAGACGCTGCTCTGTTATTCACTGCCGCCTATTGCAATGTTTCGATTATAGAAATGTAAATAACATCGTCTTGTTACTTAGATTTCTTTGGGTTTGATTCATGCCGCCGCCATTGCTCAGCTGAAGCATATTTTATTTAATCATAATCATTTATTTGCTGAAAATGTTGGAAGTTTATTATTTATTATTATTATCACTAGCTGGCCCGGCGAATTTCGTATCGCTTTATAGAAAAGATAAAAAATACACTACAGTTTTAGCGACGCTAACAAACAGCAACTGATTTTTGAAAATTGCCTATCCTGTCCAGTTTCGTTACATAAGCTATCTGCCAGTGAAAGTTCCGTCAAAATTGGTCCAGCCGTTCCCGAGATTAGCGGGAACAAACAGACAGATAGACAAACAGACAAAAATTGTAAAAAATGTTGTTTTGGTATGTTCGCTATGTATACATACATACATATGCATTTAGTAATAAGCGGTTATTTTTATATTACAAACAGACACTCAAATTTTATTTATTTGTACAGATAATACTTTGACAAAGTTGAGTAGGACCTAGTGCAGGAGTTGATGTCGGTGCCGTCGGCGGCCTCGGGCCACACGCCGACGGTGGCGAAGGTGATGGGGCAGTTGTTGCTGGCCCACGCCGCGTCGCGCATCGCCGTCGCCGACGTCACTTGCCGGCACGTCGTTGCGTTCCCTGGGACGAGGGTTATTCAACTTATTCAACGGTCATTATTAAGGTTCGATTCCACCAAAATTTCATGGCAAGTTTCATACATTGATTTGTACAGAAAAAAGCAGAAAGAAAAATAAGTGAGAAAAGCTTAGAAATATTATCTAGGGAACGTATGTATCCATCTATCTTCACGCCAGGTCCTTAACGGGGTAGTTAGAGAGTGGAGCGCCAGATATCCCGGTCCTGACACACCTCCCGTGCCTCATCTATCTTCATCGTTCTCTTCATACATGCACGCCGATTCCTAAGACTTTTGACCGCACCATCATGGTAGGTTAGTCTTGGTCTTCCTGGGCCTGTGTAACCATCCACATTCGCATTGTATATCTGTTTAGTCATTCGCTCATTCGACATTTTTTCTATATTCCCGAACTGGAATTTAAAATATTTTAAAATCACCGCTGAATGGGTATATTTCTGAGCACACCATTCTATTACCTACCGTTTAAATTCTTACACAAGACTATATCAATAAACATAAATATACTCACAGTATAACAATTCATAATCCCCGGAATTACTTCTAATGTACTGGCTGTCTTCAGACCAGTCCAAATGTGTGATAAAACTTGAATGACCCTGCAATAATACATTTTTTAATGTTGGCAATATTATAATGACATTCACTATGACTCCTAAAGACCTTTTTCCTGTCAAGCGGGTTTACATCCGCACGCGGGTGTACCCGCATGCGGGTAAACACGTCTGCGAGCCACACGCAGAAGAACAATCTGCACCATTACAATTTGGTGCGTGCCGCTAACAGATACAGTCGCGTACAGATTGTATATAAAAAAGCCATGCTCCGCACCCCGCACGCGGATGCCACGCATCAAAGGAAAATATTGTATGAAACCATGGGATCCGTGTGACACGGGCGCGGGTCACACCCGTGTGCGGACGCAAATCTGTTTAACAGGAAAAAGGCCCTAAGCGTAGCACAAATAATGACAAAAGGCATTAGATCACCAATTCTCGAGCGTCTGCATCATGTTTCTGGAATATCAATCACGCCTCGACGGTTTAGTGGCAGGCAACTACTTCTACATGTTTTAATTACAATTTGCATTCAACTGAAATGAATCCGTGAAGTCAGTTATAAGTAGCTACTTATACTTTCTATACCTTAAAATCGAATTCTTCGCAGCAGCGAAGGTTTTATATCGGATAAAATACTTCAAGACCACAAGAAATACTTAATGAACAGCAAAATTCTTTCCCTAAATATGAAAGATTCTAAAACAAAATTGGCGTATCTTTGATGTCTGCGTCTTTTGTTTGCGTACCCAGTTCAAAAAAATCACCCGTGAATATATAGCCCTAAAGTATAGAACAACGAGAATTGGTTTTCAAATGAAAATTATTCTTTAGCCGAACTTGTCTGCGTGAAGCTCTAAAAAGCATGCTTTCTTTTCAATTGATAGCGTATGATATAAGGTGATGCCATTTATGGCGGTTGGTGTTTTGCTAGCAGCAATGAAACCTGGCGATATTTGTACTTTGGGTATTAGTTAAATTATCAAATTATTTTTTTATAATCTGATGTGTATTTTAGAGTAATAGTAAAAAATAATGACAAATTCGGTTACTTATTTATTTTGAAACACCGATAGAAGACTACAGACAGATAGAGATTACCTAATTCTACATTCAAATGGTAGCAGAACTTTTTTTAACTTTACAAGACTTGAGACGTCTGAGTTGAAATAAATTGTTACAGATAACAGGAAAACATGAAAATCTGACTCCTCCATCTTTGCAGTGATTTATCCTTAACTTTACACCATTCAATAGCAATCTATCTATCAACCATCAGTTTCATAACGAAGACCAAAAGAAGATCGTAATACAAATACATTTTTGAGTTTTCTCAAGAATATGCTAACTGAGCTGTTTCTATTCAAACACACATAAAGCTCTCTAACTACAAAACTTATCAGGTAGCGTAATTATTTGCATACAATAGAAATAATAATGGGAAAGGACTCTAATATCGATTGTTAACAAATCGATAACTTTTTTTTACACCAGTCAGTTCAAATTATTTATTTTCGTTTTAAGGAATTTATACTTCATCATCTTCATCATTTCAGCCAAAAGTCGTCCACAGCTGGACAAAGGCCTCCTCAAAGATTGCTACAACGAACGGTCCTGACACTGCCTACGCTTTAGATCTTTTAAGTATCGGTGGGTATCAAGCACGCAGTTCACATTATATATTTCTAACTTAAAAGGTGACCACTTGAATACTTGATTTCTGATTTGTAATAGAAATAAATAATTTATAGAAATAAAGAATTTTATTTTATTGTAGGGTAAGAAAAAGGAAGTAAAGTTATGTTTTAAAAAGATATTAAATAAGAATAAAATATGCTGAATTACATTACCGCTATAAATATTTCTATCGCCTTTACTCAAAATGCATGCACTACAGACCTACAGACTAAGACTCGATATACAAACTGGATTTACCCTTCTACGTTTTTTCTCCGTGCACTATGCATGAAATTATGAACATTAGATTATGAGGTTGTACGTATGATTGTGTGTGTGAGAGAGATTTGCAGTTATTTCGCTTGAAGCTTAATTTCTGTGATAAACAAAGAGGATGTTATAAAAATTTCATTTAATTATCATAATTCGCTGTACCATCAAAGAAATGTTCGGTTGGTTACGTGAGTGCCTCATTAGTAACTTCACGCCTGTAATCCCCGAAGGGGTAGGCAGAGGCAAATGCATGCATTCAATCATACATGCAAACACCCACGACTCGCCGGTTACGTTTTGGCCCATGTAACAGGTGGCGAACCTGTTGCCATCTCCGGGCACATTACCAAATTCCGGGGTACTGGGAAACTTCCAGAAAAAGGAAAAATCCCAATAGAAGCAGAGATAAAGGATTTTAAACCGTTATCTCTAATATCCCCCGACCCGGGAATCGAACCCAGGACCTCGCCTTATTAGTGTTCTTATAAAGTCTAATACTCGTATGCAATGTTTGTGGATGACAGAAAACATCTTCGATGGTACAGCTTGTGAGGTTTACCTATTCGATTGGTAATAGGTTCATTTTAGTTTAAATCTTCGCTTATTAGATATTCTAGACTAGAGAGAAAACATTGTACGTTAAAATGGAGCCCAGAAAGTAATTAAAGGCATTCAGTTTGTTTTGCGTCACTAATTTGCCTTGGGTAACTTAGTGTCGTGGTTGGCAATTCTGAGCATATTTTGTAGGGAAGGAAATAAAAAAAATGGATAAATAATGGTTTCCATTTTTTCTTTTAAAAATAATGTAGGGAAGTTATAGCTTTCAGTGTACATGTAACTTATACAAAGTAAATATTATGTACACTTATATTAAAAAGAGGAAAGATTTGTGTTTTTGCTTGTTTGTTTTGAAAAGGATCGGTAACTACGGAACCGATTTGAAAAATATTTTAGTGTTAGATAGTCCATTTATCGAGGAAGGCTATAAGTAATAAATAATATATCACGCTTAGATGAATAGGAGAGGGTAGGTAGGTAACATTAAATAAAATTAGACCTATATTAAATTGGCATGAGCACAACCAGATCCAAAATGTTACATGCCTCTTTGGGCTATGTACCTACATAATAAATAAGAATCTGTTTCTCTGCGTAATTGAGTAAGTAATTACTATAACTTACCAAACATTTCCCTAGCCTGGAGTACCTCGCACCGTCGTCGTCCACCTGGTAGATGTATATGAAGTTGTCCCGCGACCCCAAAGCCACCATCTTGTTGTTTGGCGAGTACTGGATCGTTTGTATTGGTTCCGTCCTTATAACAACACATTAAGAATTAAAATTTACTATTTGCAGGGGCATTTATAGCTTTTTGGTATATGGGATGATTAGAAGCACGATGCGTATGTTTCAGGGTATTGGGTTGTTCACGAAGTAATATTTTTTACGTAGTGTCTTTATGTAATGAATGTGGCAAACAAGCATGCAGTTAATGTTAAGTGAAGATTGTCAAAATTTCTCTATCTGTTTTAATTCTTCTTTTGCAATAGGGTGGATGGACTTCGGCGTAAAATTTAATTCTTTTAATAGATCTGTTGAAATGATTAATTGCAACACTGAACGCCATCCATAGTTTATATTTTGTATCTGTTCACAAACTTTTACTGTTGGCAACCTTACTCTGTAATCTATTGCCTTGTCACTTTACAATATACATTATTCCGTCGATTTGCTTAGTTCGTGTTATTATTTAATTTCCTAGTTTTATCAAGTAAATACTTAAATACTAACATATTACAACAGGTTATGGGCAATATATGTCCGATAGTATATTAGGGAATTATTTCAAAATATAAACGCTGTGATTCAATTAGATTAAAGTTAGTTAACCTAAAAATTCAAATCAAAATCGGCCATTGCCGGCGTGCTTAATTTTTTTTTTTCTCCCAGCAATTTCAGCTTATTTTTTGAGAAAAGTACATAAAATGGCATCACAAATAACAATGGGTACTATTGAGAAACTAATTGGAAGAGAAAATTACCAAAGTTGGAAGTTTGCCGTAAAAAACTACCTCGAACATGAAGAATTGTGGCAAGAGATTGAACCTGATCCAGCCTATATATCTGATAGCAAGAAAAATATAAAAGCAAAATCGAAAATAATACTGTTGGTGGACCCAGTTAATTACGTCCATGTACAAGAGGCTGTAACAGCGAAACAGGTTTGGACTAAATTAGAAAAAGTGTTTGATGACTCAGGGCTTAGCAGAAAAGTAGGTTTATTGAGAGATTTGATCACCACTAGCTTGGACAATTGTTCGAGTGTCGAAGAATATGTCAATAAGGTAATGTCAACAGCTCACAAGTTGAGAAATATCAATTTTGTAGTAGGTGACGAGTGGCTGGGTACGTTGCTGCTCGCTGGTCTCCCAGATTACTACAAGCCTATGATAATGGCTTTGGAGAGCTCCGGTGTGAATATTACTGCAGATTATGTAAAAACTAAGTTGCTACAAGAAGTTAAGGTATCAGATTCAGCTGCTTACTATGCCAAGTCATATAATAAGCAAAGTATGTCAAAGCAAAAAAATCCTAATAACCAATTTCAGAAAAAAGGGCAATCCAAAGGGCCACGGTGCTTTGTATGTAACAAGTATGGTCACATGAGTAGGGATTGCTACTTTAAAGACAAAAAAAAGGTTCTGTCAAACAATGACAATTCAAATAATGGTTATTATGCTGCTTTTTCAGCTGCTGCTGCATTGGATGGGAGTTGCTGGTATGTCGATTCCGGAGCATCACTGCATATGTGCAATAACAAGAATTGGATGTATGATGTATCCCCATCAACTATCAACAATATTAAGGTTGCAGACAATAAAACAGTAGCAGTAAAAGGCAGTGGCAAGGTGGATTTTCAGATTAGAGACTCAGATGGCTTAATACGGACAATACAGGTCAGTGATGTCTTATATGTACCCACCCTGACAGTCAATTTACTTTCTGTAAGCCAAATGGTAAATAAAGGCTGTGAAGTAAAATTTGAGAGAGATAGTTGTCAGATATACCAAAGTAATAAGTTAATATTGACAGCATTGCATCGCAATAACATGTATATATTGAATAATGTTTCTGAAGCACCGGCATTGCTATCAACAGCAGATGAGCGAGATATAAATTTATGGCATCTAAGAATGGGCCATCTCAATTTCACAGACTTACAGAAGGTAACTGATAGCGCAGACGGAGTTGAATTATCAAAAAAAGGTAATCAAATTTGCACAACTTGCTTAGAAGGAAAAATGAGTAGACAACCGTTTAAAAATACTGGTACTAGGGCTTCAGAATTGCTCCAATTAATTCACTCAGATTTATGTGGTCCGATGGAGACAAGTTCTATTGGAGGTGCCAGATATTATGTTACGTTCATTGATGATTATAGTAGGAAAGTATCCGTCTATTTCATGAAGAGCAAGTCTGAAACTTTAGATAAGTTTAAAGAATTTAAGAATTTAGTAGAAAATGAAACCAATAAGAAAATAAAAACGTTACGCACAGATAATGGAAAAGAATATGTAAACAATGATTTTAAATTGTTTTTGTGTAAATCTGGTATCCAGCATCAAACAAGTAATCCATATACACCGCAGCAAAACGGTATGGCAGAGCGTATGAATCGCACATTAGTAGAGAGAGCTAAATGCCTAATTTTGAATTCCAGATTACAGAAAATATTTTGGGCTGAAGCGGTCTCAACAGCGGCATATATAACAAATCGTTCACCAACAAAAGCTTTGGACTACAAGACGCCATATGAATTGTGGACAGGTAAAAGACCAAACTTAAATAACATGAAAATATTTGGTTGTCACGCAATGGTTCATGTACCAAAAGAAAGCAGACGAAAATGGGATTCAAAAGCTACTAAGATGATATTTGTGGGTTATTGCGAATATACTAAAGGCTACAGATTGTATGATGAGCGTAAAAAACAAATATACAAGAGTAGAGATGTTGTTTTCTTGGAACACACAGCTAGGAATAATTGTGTAATTATGCCACTTACTTCTTTGCAAGAACAGGAAACAACAGCCAAACAAGAATCTGATACCGATACTTTAGTAAGTGAAAGTTCAGAAGAGGAACAATTGTATGATGCCAGCAGTGATATGTCAAATTCAGAAAGAGGTAATGACCCAGATTACACACCGGAAAGACATGATGACGATTCTATACCATTAAGAAATATAACTCTGAGGCCAAGGAATATCAAACCCAAACCTACTACTTATTTTTGTTATGAAGAGAAATCAACATGTTCATCAGCATTATTAAAGGAACCAGAGACTGTGGAAGACGCTCTATCAAGCCCAAAAGCAAAAGAGTGGAAAGAAGCTATGGATAGCGAGTATGAATCGCTTCTTCAGAATAATACATGGACGTTGGTAACTCTACCTGAAGACAAAAGAATAATCCCTTGCAAATGGGTTTATAAAATGAAAATAGATGCAAATGGTGAAGTTGTACGATACAAAGCAAGATTAGTAATAAAAGGATTCAGACAGAGGAAAGGAACTGAATATAATGAAATTTTTGCTCCCGTAGTACGGCACACTTCAATAAGATATTTGTTTGCACTAGCTGTAAAAGAAAATTTATATATAGATCAAATGGATGCAGTTACAGCATTTCTGCAGGGAGACATAGATGCTGAAATATATATGAATCAACCACCTGGCTATGAACACGGAAAAGAAGTTTGCAGATTAAATAAGTCTATTTATGGCTTAAAACAGGCGAGCCGCCAATGGAATTTGAAACTTACTTCTGTTCTCAAACAGTTAGGATTGGAAAGTACATCTGTTGATCCATGTATTTACTACAAAAATGATAATGGAAACATCATCTTTATATTGATCTATGTTGATGATTTATTAATTTTTTATAATAATGAAGAAAAAGGTAAAGAGATCAAGCTACAACTTAAAAGTAAATTTGAAATGAAATCACTTGGACCTGTCAATTATTTTATTGGCTGGAGGATAAGTCAAAACGCGGCCAGAGACCAAATTTATATTGATCAGACTGCTTATATAGAAAAAATCCTACAGAGATTCAATATGACAGATTGTAATCCAGTCCATTCGCCCTGTGATCTTAGTTCCAAATTGATCAGCACAGGAGATGAAAATAATATTATTAGTAATGCACCTTATCAAGAAGCTATTGGAAGTTTACTTTACTTATCACAAGGAACAAGACCAGATATTTGTTTTGTTGTAAACAAATTGAGTAGTTTCAACAACAAACCAGAATCACAACACTGGTTGGCAGTAAAAAGAGTGCTACGCTAGTTAAAAGGAACTAAGGATTATAAATTAAAATTTTGCCAAGATAGAGATGAAAGAGGAGTGTTTGGCTACTGTGATTCAGATTGGGCTTCCGACATTAACAGCCGGAGATCATGCTCGGGCTACATTTTTTTGTTTCAGGGTGCTTCAGTCTCATGGTGTTCTAAACGACAGAACACAGTTGCCTTATCAACCATGGAGGCTGAATATATGGCACTAGCTACGGCCACACAAGAGGCTATGTGGCTAAGGCATTTAGAGTCAAAACTAAATTGGAAGCTTACAGATGTGCCCACCATAATTTATTGTGATAATCAAAGCGCTATCAAATTTGCAGGTAATGATTCTTACTGTGCTCGCAGCAAACATATTGATCTGAGACATCATTTCCTCCGAGAAAGAGTTGCTGATAAGGAAATTCAACTCTGCTATGTTGGGACTCAAGATATGGTTGCCGACATACTTACAAAACCAATTTCTCCGAAGAAGACTGATGACTGTTCCATGGCTATGGGTTTGCAATTAAGAAGAGGATGTTGAAATGATTAATTGCAACACTGAACGCCATCCATAGTTTATATTTTGTATCTGTTCACAAACTTTTACTGTTGGCAACCTTACTCTGTAATCTATTGCCTTGTCACTTTACAATATACATTATTCCGTCGATTTGCTTAGTTCGTGTTATTATTTAATTTCCTAGTTTTATCAAGTAAATACTTAAATACTAACATATTACAACAAGATCAAACACAAAAAAAGTACGTTCTTAGGTTTTCGGGAACTAAACTCATTGAAATAAAACTACTTTTTGGATTTATCTCGAGTATATTAAACTAAAATGATTATTTAAAATCGAATCCGACGTTTCGGTCGCTCTTCAGCTTTCGTGGTGTCGGGCAGGCTGAGGTGGCATTTGTCTGACAGCAGTTTGAAAAATCATTAGGTGCAGCTACTTTCATCAAATCAATTTCGCAAACGTCTTGCGTAGCGTTCGTTCATCATTTAAGTTTAATATGCGCGAGATAAATCCGAAAACTAGTTTTATTTGAACAAAAAAAGTAATCAAACTTAGTGGCCTCAATTGTTTTTTAACTATTCCTTAACGATGTTGAAAAAAAAGAAGAGTTTTAAAGGTTATGGCTGTCCAATGGCCCCCTAATAATGATCAAAGAGACATAACAACTAAGGTTTTAGGGGGTGACACATCTGTGTTTTGACCTCGGGTTTTCGCGTACATGTCAACAGGCTGCAGTCATCACTTAACATCATTGTGAACAGCATGCTTGTTTGCCACCTTCCCTACATGAAAAAATAAAGCAGAACACGAGCGGGAGAGTACAACTCGCAAGACGATCGGCCGTGGCGGGCGACAGACGTCCTCGGGGCCGCCGGGTCGGTGCGGGACCCGACGGGGCCTGCCGGCACACCTACCCGTCGTGGTGCTGCGCCAGTAAGTCCCGGGAGTGCGGCTCGAACACCAGCCAGCGGCCCGACATGCCGCCCACCGCCACCACGCCGCCGTCGCTCGACCACGCACAGCACTGCACTTGTTCCTGGAATTGTATAAGACTAATAATAATGGCAACCCATTATACGTCCCCCTGCCGGGCACGAGTCTGTCCCCTTTTTGGGGGGAGGCCTAAAGCTTACCCCACCACGCCGCTCGGGTTAGTGAGCGACCCGATGGCGGATGTTTTCAAACCGCCCATAAGGCCTTCGACAAAGTTTAACGACTGCTATCTATCAATGGCCCTCCGAAGCACGGAAAAGCGCATTTAAATTTGCCACTAGCGGTCACCCATCACACATCCGACTGCGCCCGTAATACTTAACTGATTTGGGTGTTACGTTAAGTTTTAAAACGGGAAGGTCGGATACATATAACGTTATAGCATGACGACTTGAACGCCCCACCTTAGGTCTTCGGGGATTATAGGCGTGGTTAGTTAGAGCGCTACACCCCAGATACTGGTCTAAAATTCCATACAAAAGTTTATTCTGGTTACCTATTACAGACATCCCAGGAGAGCCCAAGAAAGGATTTTCTCCACCAAATCTAAGATTTTGCCTCGAGCTTGCCTCGCATTCAAATTATCAGAAGTTTGGATGGCAGCTTTGATCGGTATTTGACATATTCGAGTAATTTTTCACTTTCATTTTTGAAATAATCAAATATTTTTGAAACAGGCGCGTGTCACGAGCGCGTCAGATCTTCTGAGATGGTGTAAAATGTGCCCAAACAATGCTCTTATTTAAAATTTAGACGATTTGAAAGATAAGTACGATCAAAGCGACCTTATGATTTTTTAGGGCTATCCTTCGGGTGCGGCACCTTAAACAACTTAGATTTAGTGGAGGTAACAGACGGGGGTAACAGGGGTGCAAGGTATCTCCCATATCTTAATCTGACGCGCTCGAGTTGCAAGTTGTAATGCATTTTACTGGTGCTAGAGCTTCAGTGACGGAGCTCGCGGGTCTCGGTACATCACTTAATTAATATACTTGTCGCTAAACGGTAGCGCTCAGCACTATCGTGTTCCGGTCATGTGGTGACGTACGGCCCTGTGATTTCCGGCACAGAAGTCGAGGAGCGGTAAGACATCTGCATTCCGACCTAGGTCTCCGTGTGGGTTATTATAAGCTGCAGTCAGTTTTTACTGGTGGTAGAGCTCCAGTGACGGAGCTCGCGGGCGTAAGCACCACCGCATTACCTAATATACTTGCCGCTAAATGGTAGTGTTCGGCACTATCGTGTTCCGGTCAGGTGGTAATGTACGGCCCTGTAATTTCCGGCACAGAGGCATAACACCTAATGCCTCAGGAGTGGCAGCGCATCTGCATTTTGACCTCTGGTTATTGTGTGGGTGTCTATAGGCTGCAGTCATCACTTAACATCAATGTGAACTGCATGCTTGTTTGCCACTTTTGGTACATAAAAAAAAAAGTCATCACTCGACATCAACGTGAACCGTACGCTCGTTTACCACTTCCATTAAAAAAAAGCATCCCGGATTCCCCCACCGCCGGTGCCGTACCTCGATGTCCTTGCTCCACACGGTGGAGTGCGACAGCGCGTCCCACAGCTGCAGCAGGCGGTCGGCGCCGCCCGTCACGAACTGCGCCAGCGCCGGGTGCGCCGCCAGCCCCCACACCTCCTCCGCGTGCCCTGCAACGGTGCGTCGCTGTTAGCGGACTACACGGAAGCTGAAATCTGGCCCGAAACGTACATCGAGGTGACATAATGTCTCCGAAAACGAACACTTTACAGCCGATCTTCGAGGACTTCAGACGATTTTGGGTCACTTAAAACCTTCGGCTGACTTTGGCCGATTAGAGATCTTTAGCCGATCTTGGAGAAGAGAAACCCAGCTGCGGGTCCCCGCGCAGGATGCAGTTCCTGGTTGTGCCCACGTCCAGCACTCCCCTCCTCCCCCCTCACGTACCGAGCACGGCGGGAGAGAAGCCCAGCTGCAGGTCCCCGCGCAGGATGCAGTTCCTGGTAGTGCCCACGTCCAGCACTCCCCTCCTCCCCCCTCACGTACCGAGCACAGCGGGAGAGAAGCCCAGCTGCAGGTCCCCGCGCAGGATGCAGTTCCTGGTGGTGCCCACATACAGCACCCCGCGACCCTCACACACGACCCGCACGCCGCCGTAGTGACCCTCGATCTGCAGACAACACGTCGTATTTGAAGAGACGTCGATTAGATATAACATTGGCAGTATTGGACCACTTAAAGGATGGCGGCATCTTTCAACGGAAAATACTGCAGCGGAGTAAACAACTCACACCAATTTCAGGGGGCCGACAGCCTAACTGAAATGCTCTGGTTTAGGACGTTTCGTACTACCTATAAAAACATTTTGCTCTTATGTACATATACCTAATGCGATGTTCTCATAATTGAAAGCTAAACGATAGCATTGAGTTAAGCGGTCGGCCCCTTGGTTAGTATTGATTTCACGGCTGACACTAACAGCGCTTTCATACAGTCTAACACTGTGTTTCTATGTGCATATTCACACGTATATCCTATTCTGGTACTGACTAAACTAGCGCGGTGATACTCCAACATCATCAGAAACTGAATTGAAAGAAGTTTAAGATATTGCCGGTAGAATCGCCTGTGTTTTATTTATAGCAGTATATATATTGCAAGTTACATTCATGTAAAGTACTATTGAAGAAATGCTTATATGAATAAATATGTAGACGGACCCGATTAGTCCAGCGGTGTGAAACAACTGTTTGATTTGAAGAGTTGCGAGTTCGATCCTCGCACCGGGACAAATATTTGTATGGCCTACAGATATTTGTTTCAGGTCTGGGTGTTTGTGTATGTGTTGTGTGTGTACAACGGCACCACGACACAGATTTATGCCTAGGGTGGGGCTGTGAATGTAAGCGTATTTTGTTTTTATTTTTTATTTTATCAGTGTATGTGCTGTACATATTACAAAATGACTTACCACGTTCTCCAAGCCAGCAGCGTTCATGTCAGCGTCGAACATAACAAGGCGGCCGTCTTTCCCCCCACCCGTCAGGATGGCGCCGTCCTTCAGGCAGCACACCGAGAACACGGAGCCGGAGTGAACCCCGCGGACCAACTTCTGGATGGTGTTGGTCCCCCGGCCCCACACTATGATGTTGCCGTTCGAGTCGCCCGATAGGACGTCACCTGAAACATTTTTCATGTCCTAAAGTTGACAAACAAACAAACGGACCACCAGATAGATGGAAAGTGGTCACCATCGTTTATGAACATTTGCAACACCAGGAGAATTGTCAACGCGCTATAAGCCCTGAAGGATTTTTTTGACGCCCTTTTTGTAGAACCCCATATTGTAGCATCGAGGGAACAGTTCCACAATTTACACGTTTTAGGCAGAAACTAACGTGAAAACCGGTTCGTTGAACACTGCCAAGCATCTAGTCTGTGTGGGTGGAACCCCTTTGGGGGGGTAGTGCGGTATAGGAAAAGAGACGGTGGCACCATATCAAATAGTTCAGCAGAGCACTCATCGTTGAAGAGATGGTAAAAAATCCGCCTATCAGTGAATCCTGGTACGTTAAAGTTACGAATCGCGTGTCTTTGTCAAGAACAGAAGCGTTAAAACGTTGAAGTTGAAATGCCATACGGATATGCAACTAAATGTTAAATTATTTACACATTTTTATTCTACTAAGACGTCTTATTGAGATTTTTCAATGTAAGAACCGGCAAAATCTTAAATTGTCCATAGAAGGGGGCGCGTATGAAGAAAAGAGACGAAACATTAGCACATTTAGCATTAGCAAATTAGACTTCAGGCAGGTTTTTAACTCTCGCTGCGATGGGATCATTGGGATGGGATCTAAAAAAGCAGCTCAAACCCGGCAATCTGCTCCTGCACTCACCGCTATGATTAAAGCCCAGACACGTGACATATTTGGGCTTATCCCTGGTCTCGAAGATGCCCATCCGCTTGTACAGCACGTTAGTGGTGTCGAGCGTCCAGAAGGCGATGTGGCCCTTGCCGCACGTCACTATCTGGTTGCGGTCCAGCGGGTGGAACTCTGCCGCCACCACCGTGTCTACCGAACACTGGGGACAAATTAATTGTTTACTAGCAACCCACCCCGGCTTCGCACTTCGCAGCATTTATTATATGTATTGTATCCTTACAATACATATAATAAATGTTCCCCGTGCGCTCGCATATTGTACGGCGAATCGTCTTAATGACTTGTTCTTGGTCAAAAACCTTGATATCTCGGTAAATATAAGTACGATATAGATAAATTATTATTATACTCGTAGACTAGCTGACCCGGCAAATTTCGTATTGCAATTTACAATTCCCCATTCAATTTATTCATATTTTCTTACCTTTAAAACCTTCCCTGGACTTCCAAAAATCATTCAACACCAAAATTAGCCAAATCGGTCCAGCCTCGTTCTCGAGTTTTAGCGAGACTATATATATATATATATAAGATGTATTACCTTCCTCAGAAAACCTTCTTGCCAACATTTCAAACAGGAACAAAACTGTTCACAACTTGCCGAGATAAGCGCATACATACAAACACACAGATAAATTAGGGGGACTTTACTTTATAATATGTAGTGATGAAGTGATAGTGAAGTGATGATGACGCTAACATCCGATAGATGGTTTCGTCTATAAAATCGGTGTCCAGAAAGCTTAAGAATTTGAGCTAAAAGGAAGTTTAAAGACAATCGAGCCAAGATTTTGTTTATGGAAATTGTTTATGTCTTAGTTACCTTCAGTGCCGGATTAAGCCGGTGCGGGGCACGTAGCAAATGTGACCATGGGGCCCTAGAGTTACATTGCCTACCGAAATTTAGGATGTAAATAAAACAACATTTACGAAAAGGAATCGAAAACAAATTTAGGGGATTCCCCCTGTAAGTATTGTGGTATTGCCAACTTGCAACATAATAATATAGGTACCTATATAATTAGTGGTCAACGCTCCCTTTGAGAATAGCTAAGGTGTATTACATATTTGTGTTTTTTTTTGGGCACAGGCACGGGGCCCCCAACGGCGCGGGGCCCGTAGCATTTGCTACTCCCGCTATATGGCTAATCCGGCACTGGTTACCTTGGTCTCCGCGAGGCAGTGCCCCTTGTCCGGGCGCTGCCACTCCCACACGGAGATGGTGTGGTCGGGCCCGTCGTCCACGCAGGCCAGCAGGCCGCCGCCGTCGGCGCGCGAGAACGTGACGCACGCCACCGCGCCGTCCACGTGGCCCGCGCCCAGCACCGCCAGCGTGGCCAGCGACACCGAGTTCCACACGCGCACGTGCGGCTGGAGACAACTTGTCGTGCTCAGGCCCAGTTGCACCGTGCATTAGAGGTTAAAGCGTGGATGTAATCATACGTGCGATGACCCACGATTCGTCGGGTTAAGTTTTGCCTCGTATAACACGTAGCGAGCCTCAAAAGAAGGCCGAAGGTCACGCAAGAGCGATGGAGAGAGCTATGCCAAGCATAGCTCTCTCCATCGCTTCCCCGTTCGAATCGGAAATGAGATCCGCATGAGAACCTGCTGACATAGCTAGAAGAGTTATCGAATGGGGGAGGCTTTTGTGGACGTCTTTAGGCTGAAATTATGATGATAGGTAGTAATGAATGGCCATGCAAAACAAATTAAGACTTCAGTGGTAACAAAATATCTAAATAATTATTGTTTTCTTTTTGTAGATATCTGTTTATTGGTTGTAGTATTCACTTTCCATCCATTTGAGCTGCATGCTTACCACCTTCACATAAAAAATGTTAACTGTAGTTCAATATGATCCAATGTTGATTCAAACTGTTACCAACACATACACTAAGGGACCTGCCCCAATACCACGAACCGGATTATGAACATAAGAATATTAAAATCTTAAGATAATCAAGGACACACTTACCCTGGCATCAAGCCTATTATGTCCCGCACATTGACCACTGGCCACAACCAGTTTATTGGGGTGTATGGCCAGGCACTTGACGTCGTCCGTATGGCCCGTATAGTGCCTCTGACACTGCTCCTCAACGTTGAACAGGACCACAACGGCCGCTACGAAGTACACTATCTCCCCAGTCGGCAGCAAGTATAGGTTGCTGCGGCAGTCTTTGCCTCTGGAACAAGAAGATTAATCATTTTACTTTTTTAATTGAATTATTTTACTTTGAGTATCGATTGACATCGCACAACGGTGTCGCGAATCGCGAATCGGAAAGATTCACCATCAGATATGATGAACTACTCGGAAGTTTTGCATAAACCGTTTTGAAGCTACTTTTCAAAGCATATCGCGTAATAGAAATAAAACTATTTTTACGGATTTATCTCGCGTATATTAAACTAAAATGATTTTTAAAATCAACCTCTCTGCAAGACCTCAAGATACCATAAGTAATTATTGTGTTAATCCTGAACGCTACGCAAGGCGTTTACGAAATCGATGGAGGTAGCTACATATAATTTTTTCAAACTTCTGTCAGACAAATTTCACCTCAGCCTGCCCGGGACCACGGAAGCTGAAAAGCGACCGAAACGTCGGGTTGATTTTAAAAATCATTTTAGTTTAATATACGCGAGATAAATCCGTAAAAATTGTTTTATTTCAATGAGTGTAGCTTGCGAAAACCTAAGAACATATCATATCGCGTAAGTTAATACCTTACCCCTTATTCATAAACGTATTTTAGCTAAAGTGTTGCTAATCTCTGCTTTGTCTCTTTCTATCCTGCACATTTGACAATGCAACTGACAAAGACAAAGCATTCTATAGCTAAAACATAGAGCGTCATGGTCTTTGACCAAGCTCTTTAAACGGAGAATAAAAAAAAATAGCTAAAACATATCTAATGTACGTTTATGAATAAGGGGGTTAGTATTTAACATGCATATAAGTGCGATAGTAAATATGCTAAAATAAAAGATAACCTATTAGATTACCTAATAGGATTCGATCTCCGTACGGGGACAAATAATAGTATGGCATACAGATATTTGTTTCGGGTCTGAGTGTTTGTGTGAACAACGGCACCCATATAGGCTTATACCTAGTGTGTGGTTGTGAGTTTAAACGTATTTTTCTTTTGTATTGGACTTTTGTTATCATGGTAATACAAACTATCTATTTCCGCATAGAATGCTTAAAAAAAACGACAAGGCGGATGTTTTTACTGCTCTTCAATATCTCATCATTCGATTCTCATATTGAATTATAAATTTGACAACCGTGGTTCACTCATGCTAAGGTTCCTGTTGAAAACCAGCGTCAGGTACCTCGTATACCTATGAAGTTACCTGACATTTGCTGAACAGGACACCTTTTTGGCAGCCGTGAGACATATATTACGAGCCTATGTAATAATTTTAGAAATTGTGTTGTCTTTTCTTCGTTTATTGCTAGATACCTACGTTTTATGTCTGACGAAGTAGATTTTTTTTTTTTTTTTTTTATGTAATAAAAGTGGCAAACAAGCATGCAGTTCACATTGATGTTAAGTGATGACTGCAGCCTATAGACACCCACACAATGACCAGAGGTCAAAATGCAGATGCGCTGCCACTCCTGAGGCATTAGGTGATATGCCTCTGTGCCTGAAATTACAGGGCCGTACATTACCACCTGACCGGAACACGATAGTGCTGAACACTATCATTTAGCGGCAAGTATATTAGGTAATGCGGTGGTGCCTACGCCCGCGAGCTCCGTCACTGGAACTCTACCACCAGTAAAAATAATAAATCTATGGTTTTATGTGTCTCGCTGTGTGTCAAATAAATGTTTCTTTCTTTTTTTCTCTCTTTCATCTTCCTCTTTCAGAAATTTTAATCATATTTTAGTAGCATCTTCTCTAGAGTTGATCTCTGTAACCTAGAGATAGATCTATATTCAACGTTTTTTTTTTTTTTTTTTTTAATGTAATGGAAGTGGCAAACAAGCATGCAGTTTACATTGATGTTAAGTGATGACTGCAGCCTATAGACACCCACATGAAGACCAAGGCCAAAATGCAGATGCGTTACCACCCCAGAGGCCTAAGGTGTTATGCCTCTGTGCCGGAAATTACAGGGCCGTACATTACCACCTGACCGGAACACGATAGTGCTGAACACTACCATTTAGCGGCAAGTAAATTAGGTAATGCGGTGGTGCCTACGCCCGCGAGCTCCGTCACTGGAGCTCTACTACCAGTAAAAAGGTAAACATGTTTTGTTCCGATTTCCGACCACATCCGATCACGTATACAGAGCAAAAACATTAGTCGTGGTGACATAACATTACTCCATAAGTTCCCGGGCACGTATCGAAGTCATTGGGACGCGACCGGCGGGGTTTTTATGCGCAATTCCCACGTTTCCTTTCAGTGAGTCAGTGTTGGTCATCACACACTTGACCACTCAAGCGAGACGCGGCCTTGAAATTGCGGAAGATGTTTTTCATTCATCGACTTCGTATTTGTTTTTCTTTATCTACCCGGCCAGGCTTTGTTCGGGCGAGATTAATGTATAGTAAAGAAAATTAAGGAAGACGTATACCATATTTTGGTTGAATGTGTTCGAGGTGAGGCTCATCGCAGGGCTTCATTAGAAATAGGACATTGCAACAGTGTCCTGGCAGATCCTACTACGGATGACGCCAAAATACTGTTGCAACTATATCAATTGTCAATGAGCTAATGTTGTTTAATTATTTTTTTAAATGAAGAATGTAATTCATGTGAACGTATAGAGCGTCATGGTCTTTGACCAAGCTCTTTAAATGGAGATTAAAAAAAAAAAAAAAAGAAAATTAAAAGTTCGCTTATTAAGAAAGTGTTAAGAAAATAAAACATGTCAACTTAAATAAATTATTTCGCTTATGATTATGTCCCTTCGTTCAGTGATTTGGGATTTGTATCCCTTTCCATAAATATCTATAGCCATGGCAGAATTAGTGGTTCATCAATTCGGATAGTATTTTGAAAAAAGAACTGTCAGATATAAAAAAATCACAAGCAAAATGATTCTGGATTTTTTAAATCGGAATTTTTAGACATATCGCGTGAGAATGTCTTGCATGTTTTCATTATATTTTTAAGTCAAAGGATTGATAGAGACAAGCAGACAGGCCACCTGACTAGTAATTTTTTTTTAATTTTTTTTTTATGTTTTAAAAGTGGCAAACAAGCGTGCAGTTCACATTGATGTTAAGTGATGACTGCAGCCTATAGACACCCACACAATGACCAGAGGTCAAAATGCAAATGCGCTGCCACTCCTGAGGCATTAGGTGTTATGCCTCTGTGCCGGAAATTACAGAGCCGTACATTACCACCTGACCGGAACACGATAGTGCTGAACACTACCATTTAACGGTAAGTATATTAGGTAATGCGGTGGTGCCTACGCCCGCGAGCTCCGTCACTGGAGCTCTACCACCAGTAAAAAAATGCACTGATGACGGTGATATCTACCAACATATCTTGACATAATAAATAACAGTTACTAAAATATCCGCTCCAACCTAATATCGTATTGTGACTTACATCTAAAGCGTGTATAATAAATTTAATTAAACGATCACCAGGAACAAATTTACCCAAACGAGCAGCACATTCGAAAATAATAGGTTTGTGATTGGTCAATTTACCAATTGTAAGTTTTGGCTTTGCGACAATTGCCGCCTACGTCGACCACCTTTAAGGCATTGTCGGGCATTCATATTCTTTAACGGTAGTGTGTAATTGAATTTAGAATAAATGTCACCGAGAAAAAGGCAGAAGCGTCCTGCGATGAAACTACCGTCACTGCGATCGCCAATCCGCATGCCAAGGGTAGCGATTATGGCATATCCCCCTTATTGGAGAGGCTTTTTTTATGTAATGGAAGTGGCAAACAAGCATGCAGTTCACATTGATGATAAGTGATGACTGCAGCCTATAGACACCCACACAAGGACCAAGGTCGAAATGCAGATGCGTTACCACTCCTGAGGCCTAAGGTGTTATGCCTGTGTGCCGGAAATTACAGGTCCGTACATTATCACCTGACCGGAACACGATAGTGCTGAACACAACCATTTAGGGGCAAGTATATTAGGTAATGCGGTGGTGCCTACGCCCGCGAGCTCCGTCACTGGAGCTCTACCACCAGTAAAAGCAGTGGACGTCTTACGGCTGAAATGATGATGATAAAGAAAAGAGCTGTGTCTTTCAGTAGCAGGGATACGCTGGGTGAGAAAAAAATGTTCTGAGATTTCTCTTCACGAGTTTAGTGGAAGCGGGCCACTACTGCTTCGCTGAGGTCCTGGTCGATTCCCCAGTCGAGGGCTACCGGCAATAAAGATGTAAAATCCTTAACCCTGGACCTATGGCATTGTTCAATTTTTGGATGTTTCCCATTACCTCGCAGTTTGGTAATATGCCCGGAGATGTCAACAGGCTCGCCGCCTGTTACTTGGACCAAAACATAACCGGCGAATCGTGGGTGTTTGCATACATTCAAACATACATGAAAACACCCACAATTCGCCGGTTTCTTTCCACGACACAGGTTTACTTTACAACTAATTTGGGGCTGTGAGTGTAAGTGTATTTTATTTTACTTTTCATGGTGATATCTAAAAATTACAGTATTGACTTTCTGCATGCCGTTTGCAATTATCATTGCCTTAAAAAAGAGCAGTGCGTTCACGCCTTCACAAAACTAATTATACACTTTTTACATTACGCCTAATTCTCTGTAATAACCCTACCAAAAGTAGACTAATGATCACAGACGAATGACCATCGCTCCGTTGTGAGTTGCCGCGCTTTTAGCCGTACCCTAATTACATTATTTAGTTGAATAGAATAATTGTTACAGAGGTGCGGCTTATCGTGAGTCGTACTGAAGGCTTGAGGTAGTTACATACATGTAGAGCAAGTATATGTCGTTCGTTTGATTAAAAGAACTGTCTCAATACTGATCCATTGACAAAAAGAACCGGTTCATTCGTCCCGCGCAATTGATTGATCGATTCATTGATTCAAGGATTGAAAAAAGTCGTACACTAAATCTCTAATGTAGAGTTCACGCAAAACTTAAATGCGTGTAACAAACATACAAGTTAAGTATAAAAAGTCTTTATTTATGAATAAAGACTTTTTAGGAAGTTCCAGTACATTTTTTCTAGATTTACTGGTTTAGGTTGTCAGTTGACCGCGATGTCGCTTAACTTTTAATATGACCAGCGTTTTTTATGTATATGTGACAAGGAAAATGTTGAATATTCATTTTTAGAGCGCTATTTCCAGGGTGTGTGTTATCAGGTGATCGTCGGCCTTGGGAGTTATCGATCGTACCTCATTTATAATAGTTAGGTGCGGTCCAAGCTCGATGTCAATGTTTTATAATGAACTAGCTGTTATATGGCATTTCGGGGTCGGCGTAGGTAATCTTTCATAGGCCGTCGGCGGGGTAATCTTTCATAGGCCGTCGGCGGGGTAATCTTTCATAGGCCTAGGGCAGCCAACGTATCAAATCCGCCCCTGGTCATTTTACTGTAAAGTTGATTGTTATTTGTGAACTCACCTGTACCCGTAAATCCATTCCAACTTGAGCTTGCCCTGCCGTGTCTGCGCTATCTTCACGGGGTCCAAGTTGTTCTGGTTCTTGATTTCTTAGAGTTACACCACGGCCCGCTGAGGTGCATCCTCAAGGAATTGTCCTCTCCACTGTACTGTCATTTTACTGTTACGTTGATTGTTATTTGTGAACTCACCTGTACCCATAAACCCATTCCAGCTTGAGCTTGCTCTGCGGGGGTGGTGCAACCTTCGCGGGGTCCAAGTTGTCCTGGTCACTAGGCCCGTAGAGTACCACCGGCCGCCCGCGGAGGTACATCCTCATGGAATTCTCCTCCTCGTTGTACTGACATGTGTGTGTGCTGTAATGATTGGAGTTTAGGTTATGTTTATTCAAGAATAGTTCGTTTTTGAAGATGCTTTGTTTGTCACTGATTGGATCAAGGATTCTTGATTAATTTTTTATATTGCTGACCCGGCGGACATCATACCGCCCTTAGAGTTAAATAATTTGTCAATAAAGATCTGAAAGGTACGGATTTGTGTAGGATTTTTTTTATTTTGTTTTTATTATTTTACTTTCAAAATACAACTTATACTTTCTCACCCTTTTAACCTTCATTGGGCTGCTACGAATATTTAAAAAGGAAAATTAGCCAAATCGGTCAAGCTGTTCTCGAGTTTTGTGAGACTAACTAATGTCCAGTTTAATATGTAGAGATTGCATATTAATTTACAAATATTTGGGAGATATTAATTTACAAATATTTGGGAGTCGGAGATATTCATGTAAAAAGCAAATTATTCTTTGAGCGAAGCATGCACGAGTTCAAAAGACTCTGATTAGAAAAATCTAAACGGAACTTTGATTTAGACAGAATTCGTTCGCTAACATAAATTACATTTTGGAAAGTGTGACATTATATTGAAAAAAGTACTTTCAAAGATTTGGATGGATCAGTATACTTCGGAATAATAAAAGAACGATGATTAACAAAAAAATATTTTGCGGATTGATAAATTCTTCGTAAAGTCATAAAAAATATAATAGGTTGGGGAAAAAGTCTTTTCGCATTATAGTATGTATGAACTTGTAATAAAATCTCTTTGGCTGTAGTATTTGTATCTGGCTGGTTTTGGTATCATTGAAAGTTAAAATTTTAAAGAACATAATTCCAAATTCAAATTAGGCAAATGTGTGATTTTCATTTGTTTTTCGTACTGTCAAGATGAGTGAATCTAATGAAGAAATTCGATACATTTTAAAATTTTACTACAAAAAAAGGTAAAAATGAAACGCATTCCGCGAAAAAAAATTGCGATGTTTATGGACCTAGTGCAGTGTATGTGAGAGTAGCACAAATTTGGTTTAAGCGTTTTCAATCCGGAAATTTTGATGTCAAAGATGCACCTCGCTCTGGTCGCCCTATTACGGATAAAATGGATGCCAGTTTTGAAAAAGTGGAGCAAGATCGACATATCAGTAGTTACGACGTAGCTGAAGAACTGAGAATTGATCACAAAACAGTTTTGGCGCATTTGAAAAAAGCTGGGTACAAAAAAAAGCTCGATATTTGGGTACCTCACGAGCTCACTGAAAGAAACCTAATGAACCGTGTACTCATTTGTGATTCTTTATTACGACGTAATGAAACCGAATCATTTTTGAAAAAGCTGATAACTGGTGATGAAAAGTGGATCACGTACGACAAGAACGTGCGAAAAAGGTCGTGGTCAAAGGCCGGTCAGGCTTTACATACTGTGGCGAAATCCGGGTTAACTCGCAATAAGGGGATGTTGTGTGTGTGGTGGGATTGGAAGGGCATTATTCATTATGAGCTATTACCACCAGGCAGGACTATCGATTCTGAACTCTACTGCGAACAACTGATGAGATTAAAGCAAGAAGTTGAGAGAAAGCGGCCAGAATTGATCAACAGAAGGGGTGTGGTGTTTCATCATGATAACGCTAGACCTCACACATCTATAGCCACTCAGCAAAAATTAAGAGAGTTTGGCTGGGAAGTGTTAATGCATCCGCCGTATAGTCCTGACCTTGCACCTTCAGATTTCCACCTGTTTCGGTCTCTTCAGAATTCTTTATGCAATGTTAGGTTAACATCACGAGAGGACTGCCAAATCCACTTGTCGCGGTATTTTGATGAGAAGTCCCAAAATTTTTATAGCAATGGGATCATGTCCCTACCTATGAGATGGCAAAAGGTTATCGAACAAAATGGTACATACTTTAGTTAAATTTAAATAAACTATATTAAAAAATATTTTTAATTATCTTAAAAATTGCGAAGAAACTTTTTTCCCAACCTAATATATCAAGCATATCAACGTTCAAAATCGATCATCAGTCACAATTTACATTTTAAGTTAATTATATAAGGCGTCTATTTGTCAATCAATAAACGCCATCTTCAAAAACTATGACGCATATTCATTTGAAAGATTTTCTGTGAGGTCAAAGACATTGTCATACAATCCATCATCGTAGTAGGTTGTAACCTCTTGTAGATTTTATCAGCAAATAAGTAGCTGTAATAGGAAATCATAAATAATAGAAAGGCCGTAAGGAAGAAATTAGGTTCCAAATTTCCATTTAGGTAGAAAACGTGGAAAATATTGTTACATTAAGTTTTATCAGTGATTGTTTCATATGCTCAGTAGTCTACTGATAGCAGGCCACTACTACTACGCTGGGGTCCTGGGTTCGATTCAAGTGAAATTCTTTATATCAGGTTCTATTGGGCTTTTTCCGTTTTCTGGCAGGTTCCCGGTAACTCTTCGTTTGGTAATGGGCCAAAACCATAGAGCAACACGGGCCACCGGCCAACCAGAACGGTCGGTAGCCCTTGTTTCAAAATCGGCGAATTTACCTCTGACTACTCTTCGAGGATTACAGGCGTGAAGTTACGTTTTTGTTTAACATTAGTTAAATTTTAATATTAATACTTGGAAAAGAGGTTATTTAACCGTTTTTATAGAAATATTTGGATCATAGAGTTTCGAACCCATGACCCTATAACCCGTAGCAGCACTGGTCTGCAGAAATCATGAAAAAGCTTTACTTTAATCCACTATCACGATTCTACTTGCCTGATAGCAATCAACTTCGACTTCAATAAAAAACTGCCTTGAAGAAATTTCTCAACAAAACCAGTCTTAAATACCTCTGATGTAACCTTTCAAGTACCAAAGTAGGTCCTTATATCCACATAATATGTTACGTTTAAAACCAGGTTATTGCTAAAAATAAAACACGTGGTCGAACCCCGAGCCATATATGGACGATACAGTAAAGGTCTTCGTTCGCCAAACTTTTGAAGCCATATATGGACTAGAAATGTTAAAGTTTCAGTTGGAGCTTATGGACGTAGGCCTGCACCACCGGATTACTTAATTCATCTGCCACCAAATTGTACTGTTCAGAGTCAGAGCTATCTATCTATTCTAGTTGGATGTATGTATGGATACGTAATTAAGTATCACAGAGACAAAACGACTCAAGCCTCAGGGGTGGCAACGCATCTGGGATTTTTATATCCGTATTTGTGCAGATGTTTATATTTTTAAGTAATGAAGGTGGCAAACAAGAATGCAGTTAACATTGATGTTGAGTGATGACTGCAGCCTATAGACACCCACAAAAATACCAGTCAAAATACAGATGCGTTGCCATTGCCACCCCTGAGACGTTAGTTGTTATGTCTCTGTGATAGCTAATGAACACTACCACTTGGCGGCAGATAGATTAAGTAATTCGGTGGAGCCTACGCCCTCAGGCTCCTACACTGAAACTCTACCACCAGTATTCTTTTAGGCTTTAGTAGGTATTGAATTACGATCAATATGGACGCCATATTTGTTAGCCACCATCATAATAAAAATACAGATTCAATAGACGTTTATTCCATAAATAAATACAGGACCCGAAACCCGCTTAAACCTGCCTATGGCAGTAGCATAAACAAAGCATTGAAAACCATATTGATTTTTTATACAAAGGCAATGTTAGAAGCGTTAGTTAGTTAGTTCACAACAGCAGTTATTTGCGATAATTAAACATAAATTAACATTTAATTAGAATATTATTATAAAAACACAACATACCTGGTAACAACAAAAAAAAAAAAACACAACACAACGGAAATGTTAGTAAAATAACCAATTACCCTATATCGCTTACTCATAATATTGAATGCCAAAAAAGACTTATAATATATTTTTACACGTTAAACTAACTATTGATATACCTAACGGTTCTTTGCGCTCAGTACGCGAATGTTTGAGGTAAAAGCAAAAACTTTTCAATACGCGTATCAAATTTGTAATAAATGAAAAAAAGAAATGAATACTAAAAGAAGAATATTATATTAATATCTTTATAATCCAAGGCTTTTTTAATTTCAGTTAGTTTTTAGGTAATCTTCGAACTTGGGGTTGCCGTTAAGGTCAATTTTACCCATTTACCCAGCAACATTTTTTATTAGTGTGCGGGAAAATACCTATATGATTGTAGGTAAGAACTACCATAAAAATATATTCCACAATTCTCAGTACAAAGTTACAAATACAAAGCTAAGTTTATAACTTGTCTTTTATATGCCTCTCCACACAAAAGTTAATTATTTATTTTAAAACTGTTGCAGAACTAAACACAACAAGGTTATCTTCAAACAACAATCCTATTACAATCAATATTGTATCTCTTATTGCCTATATAGAACCTACTATCATAAACCAAACAACGAATGGTGAATGTTAGTCACGTCACTCGTAATGTACGAAGTAAAGTCAAGAAAAATGAATACTTTAAAGATGACGTAAACAATGCACTTGAGACTAAAACTGATAGCATAAACGAATAAGCAGGTATGAAGATAAAGAATGATTCAAAGTTATCAGCTCTCAATTTTAATCATGAATGAAGTACTGAAATTACAACGCATTTGTTAAAAATAGACGATATTTTGCAAGCTATAATTTCTATGTCATTTGACCAACTAGAGAGTCATGCTCATTGACCGTAACACCGCATTATAAAGCGCTTAAAAACCCAAGCGACTTACATAGAGGTGAATGGCATCGTTAGCGGCTTTATTTTAAAATTCGGCAAAAATTAAACCAAATCTCGATAAAACCCACGTTGCAAGCTGCCAGCGACCAATTTAGATGAGAAATAAACTAAAATTAAAGAGAATAAATTTTAAGCATTACATATGTAATAAAAATAAAAATTCCCAATTTAAGATTTAAAAAAAAATGTCATAAAGTTATTATCATTTACCCGTCGTCCATGATTTGATTGAACTTTTTTTGAATCACAAATAGCGCGTTCGCGATAACTTTTTAAAACCGGTTTTGGTGGCACTGGTTGTGTTTGATACAGCCGGCGTCCGAGAAAAACATTTGCAGACTGCGCGTGGATCGAGGTAATCGGAGCGAGACTGGAATGTTAACAGTTGCTGTAGGACAATCCGTCTTGTGTCAAAACCATAACCCATTCGTTGTACAGCTACAGAAAGTCTGCTATATAAAACAGGCAGTGTATTCTAAAATAAATGAAGTGATTTATCACGTTTTAGCTTGGTGCTTCTTCAAGATAATACACTATACTCGGTAAAGTGAGTCATATCCATTACATAGACTGACGTATTGTATTGTCTTAAAACAAGTTGAAGGAAAAGAGCGGCGCACGTAAACTGGCTAGATCATCTCTGGAGGATTAGGCGAGGTCACCGTCATAGATGGTCAAGATATGCATTGTCTTTGTATATATACTATTATCTTATGATATTTTAATTATTATTGAATTACAAATTATTAAAACAAAGCTTATCTTCTCAATAGAGAAGGCACCGGGACGAGGTTGATATAATACTATCAATCTGGTTGCTGCAACTAATATTTATTCAAATGAACATGTTATCATATCAATAATATCTCATATATTATTATATACAATTTTTTAAAAAACTAACTTTAGTAAAAATAAACATCTACCTACCTTTAAGTTAAACGGGATTGAATATACAAATACTTTCAAGTTAGATCTTTTATATTATCCAGAAAATAACGTTTTAATACACATTTTATGTTTTTATATATATCTAAGGGTAATTGGAATTATTTACTGCGGATTGCGTTACACCAGCGTATTTTTGACATTATCGAAGTTACTTTTGTAGCAAGTGAAGTAACAACATCTGACAGATACTAGTCGTCCTTATGAATCCTAAAAAAATTGGATTAAGAGATATTTTTACCTCATCGGAATAAAACGTTTTCTAATTTTAAACATCGACAAATAATCTTCTTTTAAATCTAATTTTAAAATTGTTTTACCTCGTTAATTTTCAATAAAATATTCCTGCTATGATCCTTTCTGTCTAGGCTTCAGGCATTTGGGAACTGAATCATTTACATACCACTTGCCATTACACTCATGTTAAAAATATCCTAGGTATACCTACAGTTATCATACAATCCTTCGTATAGGTGTGGGTGTCACAGTAGGTGTTTGAATCGTACGATAAAATAAATTTCTTCAGCAATACCTGCGACAGGCAATTTGTTAGGTTTTAAATTGATAACTCAAACGTCCGGTACTGATTTGGTAATGATGCAACCTTTGCGCTTTTGGAAATTTGATAAAGTGTCTAGATTTTTTAAGATTAAGCATGTAATGTACTTGCCTATAGGGATACCATCAGTTTATGGAATTTTTTGTTTTTTTATAGCAGCCAGCATTGAGGCAAATGTATATATGACTAAAAAGGTATAAATAAGATAATGTCCGACTTTTAGTGTAAAGTTCGGCCTAATTGAGTGCAGGGTCAGGTTTTTAGAATTCCGTAGTCAAATGGCAACAGACGGAACCCTAATATGTAATGGAAAATATAGGTATGCTTTGTATTGTTTCGGCTGGTAACCCTGGTTATGTAGGGAAATTAAGCTAGCGAATAGCAAATTGATGTTGCTTAACTTTATCCTCCCTTCTTCCTCGTGAAGCAATAAATGAGGAAGATTACACAAAAATAGTAAGCAAACGTTTAGCAACTAAATTTACTGCAAGCCGTTACGGGATTACTTACTATTTACGATTACTACGGGGTTCCTCTTCTTATTTTTCGCTTATTAATATATAGTTTACTCTTTTTTGAACTCTGGCACATCTGGAGTTCAACGCAAATGTTAAAACGTTAAGTTTTTTTTTAAATAAAATAGAACCAAAAGCATTTTTATAAATATATGTAGATACAACGGAATAAATCCCATAAAACATTCTCATGCCAATAAAACATTTGCTTATATTTTAGAAATTATATTTACGGATTTTGTCGCTTGTTCAATAATCCCAACTTCTTTTACCCGACGTTTTGATTCCAATACTCCCCAACTTCTTCTCTTACCCGACGTTTTGGTGGTTTTCCAGCTACCGTGGTCACGAGAGAAGTTGGGCGTACTGAACACGCGAGGAAATCCTCAAATATAATTTCTACACTTTGTAAAACCTTGTAAGATCTATAATATAAAAATAAGTCGGGTTTTCCTTCCTGACACTATAACTCCAGAACGCACGAACCGATTTCCACGGTTTTGCATTCGTTGTAAAGGCCTCGAGCTCCGTGAGGTTTATAGCAATAGTTATTTATAAAACGACATCCACGCGGGCGACGCCGCGGACAACAGCTAGTAAAAATATAAAATCCAAAAGCGCACAAAAAATTAATAATTGTGTTAAACATATTATTATGATTATTGATGTTATTTTCTACAACCAAGACCCGAAAAGTAAATCAAAAGAAGAGCATGTCATTGTACAGACTATCCTAATGTTATTTTCCACCTCAAATCCAGTCAGTAAATATTACACTGAAAAGTATCTATTAAATACCAAACAACGTGCAAACCCACCACCAATTATACCACCGCAGCCACCACCATGACAAAAACGTTGACTTACCCGTGTTTCAATATAGACCCGTTTTGCGACGGCTTAGAGTACAAATTCAACAACGACTTGGTCGTCGTGAACCTACAGCAAAAGAAACAGCATGAGATACACGAAACATAGAGTGCGAAAGGGCGAAGAGCGGACTGTTGTGAATATTCCTTACAGTTGGAGCAAATGTGCCCATATCATCAGTTATTGACCGTAAAATTTCATCAATAGGTACAGACAAAGCTTGTTGAGCGCCAGGCTTAGAAATAAAAATTATGCTATCTTAATACTATGAATAATCTTGTTGCAACAACCTTTTTTTTATGTAATGAAGGTGGCAAACAAGCATGCTGTTCAAATTGATGTTAAGTGATGACTGCAGCCTATAGACATCTACACAAAAACCAGAAGTTGCTCGTTGTCACCCCTGAGACCTTAGTTAAAGTTATGTCTCTGTGATAGTTATTACGGGGCCATACATTACCATCTTACCGGGACACGATAGTGCTGAACACTACCATATGGCGGCTGATAGATTAGGTAATGCGGTGGTGCCTACGCCCTCGAGTCCCTGCACTGCAACTCTATCGCTGGTAAAAGAGTTTATTTTTATAAAGGCTATTGTCGCGAAGGAATATCAGCCATATTGAACTACATCTGTCCAAATCTCACCTGCTACTGGATATGAGTCCCTGTGCATTGAAGTCTCCAGTGGAGTTCCATCGCTTGGTGAGGCTGTTCCCGGCTGGAGAAGCGCTTTGGTTGCTCGAAGTCGAGTTGTTCCGAGACCTGCAATCATTGCTACTGACTACTGCTGTCTACTGAGCTTAGCTGAAGCTATGTGGCAACAACTGATAATAGCACGTACTAATTAATTATGCTTCTATATTGTGTGAACAATTAAAAAAACATTATGTAGAAATATTAAGTGTGATTATTATTGGAACAAATTAATATTTTTAAGTAATGTTTTTTTTTGTAAGCGAATTCTCTGATGGGAGGTGTATTTTTGGAAATGGGATATGTTTTTTGTAACATTCATCATTTTAGCAGAAAGATGTCCACTGCTGGACTAAAGCTTCCCCATAAAGGGGATATGCCATAATCGCCACGCTTGGCATGCGGATTGGCGATGGCAGTGGCAGTAGTTTTATCGCAGGATGCGGCTTCCCATCTTGCGTTATTGCATTTACTACCGCCCCATTGGAATGGTTTGACCATCATTGTTCGGTTGACAGCCTGCGGTAGTGGAAGAATTCTCTTCCAGTAGAAGAAAATTCTGCCGCTAGTAAGCGGTGGTGTCGTCACGACCCGACTCCATACAACTTTATTTAAACTTTTCTCAATGTGTTTATTAGCTTGGTTAAAGCATAACGAATATATTTTCAACATTGTTTTTATATTATTTCGGCCGCGAGTTCGAGTCTCGCCTGAAGTCAAATTTTTCTTTCCATTTTTCTTTAAAAATAAAATATATTTCACAAGCATGTGTTAATGCGAAATAATATAAAACAATGATCATAGCTTTGATGTTATAAATTCATTGCTTTATTAGTCCACATTTGGAGGGCACACCAAATATCTATATCTACATCTATTTTGTGCAAAAGCCGCATTTTATATTCATAGCAGCTACAATAATATATGACGATAAAAATCAAGTCTATCATTGTTGAACTGCCTCAGTAGCCTAGTGGTAGCAGGCCACTACTACTACGCTGGAGGTCCTGGGTTCGATTACCGGGTCGGGGGCTACCAGAGATAACGGTTTAAAATCCTTTATCTCTGATTCTTTTGGGATTTTTCCATTTTCTGGCAGTTTCCCAGTACCTCGGAGTTTGGTAATGTGCCCGGAGATGGCAACAGGCTCGCCACCTGTTACATGGGCCAAAAACGTAACCAGCGAATCGTGGGTGTTTGCATTTATGTTTGAATGCATGTATTTACCTCTGCCTACCCCTTCGGGGATTACAGGCGTGAAGTTACGTACGTTATTATGTGAGATGTGCGATTCGGGGTAAGGAGATAACGGCTAGTTTAAAAAGATTCTGAAGACGTTTGTCAATTTCTATATAGGTACTTATGTATTATGCTACTCTTAGGTCAGACTATCTTGGATATTATGTCGACGCATTCAATCATGAACTGTCACTGAAAACCCAACTCGACTCCGACCGAACCGCGTCCTACTTTCTTTAATAGTTTACTTAATTTTTACTATTATGTATTTACTATTTGGGGTTTTTATCCCTATCTTAGAGGGTGATATGATGATATATTAATATGATCTTATTCTATTCTATGTATAACAGTCGAACTATAGCATATTTACTACTTACCTTAAAGCTATCAATTTCTAAGATTCGAAATTGCATCTACTAACTAAATAGAGCTTAACATGAGTCCATGGAGCTAATATAGGCACACGGTAATTAAACAAAACTGTCACTTTCTAGACTTATTTCACCTACCATATCTATTCATGTCTTGATTATTTGGTAAAAAAAACTGGTTGCCTGTAAAGTCGGTTTTACGGGCGAAGATTTTACGTGACAACGTCTTTTTCTCGGTAGAAAGGCATTCGCCGGTCCGGCAGGCCTCTCTCTCGTTCGGTGACTCATCGTTACGTTACCGGGCGTTACACTTTTTCATGAGTGACTCCGAGCCGCAACCTAATTTAAGACTTTGTCACGTCAAAATTAACTGCATCGACGTAAGTATCAGAATCACTTCTTCATCGGTATTTTTATTCTTAAGTTCCCATTATACCTACCATGAAAAAAAAAAAATTCAATTTAATTAATATTTACGTTGAAGCGCGCATGGCCCAGCGGCTGGTGTAGATCGTGAGCGATTAGTGGCAAATTAAATGCGCGTTTCCGTGCTTCGGAGGGCACGTTAAGCCGTCGGTCCTGGTTGCTATCGATGGATAGCAGTCGTTAAACCTTGTCGGAGGCCTTATGGGCGGTTTGAAAACATCCGACAGTGGGTTGGCCACTAACCCACCCACCTCCATCAATCCGCATTGGAGCAGCGTGGTGGAGTAAGCTCCAGGCCTCCCCCCAAAAAGGGGAGAGACTCGTGCCCAGCAGTGGGACGTATAATGGGTTGCCATTATAATATTTACTTCAAGCCGTAGACGAGCGAGACGCGAGAAAAAATCCACGTAGACGCGAACTTGCCTACCACCCGCAGTTCATGAAAAGAGCAACCATCCCATTCTTTGAATCAGAATCAGAATCAGAATCAGAAACTCATTTATTCATTTAGGGTGACAGGCACCTCTTATGACACGTTAAAAACAAACAAAATAAATTAAAGTGAACAACAATTGATATACATGTCAAACAAGATAAAAAATATATGTAAAGTCAAGAATATCACTAAGATAAAAAAACTAAATATAATAAACTAATGTAAAAAGTATATCAGTAGAATGTCTCATTTCCCCTTTAGCTCCTTTGGCTCTTTGACATATCCAAATTCGCTTAAAAGAGCGGCCGTGATTTACACTCCTCTTGATCGCGTCCAACGGTGACGTCCTAGCGTGATAGCCGGCACCCGACCAGCACCGCCTCGTTTTACGCAGTCGCAGTTGACGGGTGGTACAGCAGGACAACTGCAGATATTCCTTAGACCCGATTTCTGGCCCGAAGGTGTGGTTTTTAGACTTTACTGGGTGGCGAGACGTACGCCTCGGTGAGAGTGATTAGTTTTTTTAAATAGTGTAGTATTATTGTATTTTTTGTGTTATCTGTGTAGCGTTTTATATGGGCCCTGGTTGTCTGAAATAAATAAATAAAAAAATACGAATAATCAATATACCAAATACCTACGCATCGCCACGTACTCGTCTCGCCCCAACCCTAGCACGACCCGTGAGTCGTGACAGCTATCACTCATCGATGACTAGAAATGTAGACTGAAGGGGACACTGCGTAACCCCTTCTGTGCCCCTAAATATTATTGGTGTACGTAAGTTCCCACCTGTAAGGTTGCGTGTGTGTGACATGTGGCGCCGGCGTCGCGCGGGGGGAAGGGGAGGGCGCAGGCGACAGCGATGACGATGAGGCGGGCGAGTCCGACTGCAGGGACCCTGTAGACTGGTGCTGAGGTCCGCGTCTGGAAAAGATGAATTAAAATATGATTAACAGGAATCAAAACAATAGGGTATTTATTGACTAATATTTTTTTAAAATGTAATTTCAAAATGTAGGTATAAGAAATGTTAGTAAATATCGTCATTGTCTACTAGTCTATAACTAATAGTTTCTTGAGATATCACCATTCGAAAGTTGCAAGTTATGAAATGATCTCAAACGGCTCATACAAAATTGTACAGGCTTGTGACGTCACATGCTTGTTTATACTTACGAAATCAATGACGAATTCAAGAAATCTTAAAATATCTTCGTTATTATTGCCGTTTTGTAAATAATACGCTTAGTAAAAATGGTCAGGATTTGCACAAGAAATCTAATAAGTTCTGTAATGATTTTTTTTTTTTTTTTCATATTCAATTTTTTTTTATACTTACTTCTCTACAAAAATGTGACGTTTTTAATAATTTTTACATTTAGTATATTTACATACTTTTCATTTTTATGTTACTTTCGGAGTACGTAATTTTTTTTTTTAATAACACATCGTCATATACCCTATTCTACGACCGCTTACAATGAAAAGAAAAGCAGTTCTTGTCTTGAGAGTTTAATAAAACTTAAAATTCACTAGCGGACTGATGATTACCTCTGTGGAAGTGAAGAGGCGCTGGAGCCGTAGCTGGAGGTACGTTTGGCGGTCTCCCGGTACGAAGGCTGGCGGATCCGAAGCTCACGAGTGGGAGTGCCCGTGGATCCTGGGAATAATAGAGATAGAGGTTAATATCCAATGGTTTTACTATAGGAAGGTCAGTTGCCATTGACTCCAGGGGCTTTATGAATGTCCAGTTATATGTAACTAAAGTACGGCTAAACCGTTTTTTTTTCCTTAGTTTTACCTCCACCTGCAACAAAGGTGTAGCTAGATAGAATAACTAAGGCAAATTGTTTGAAATAAGTCTTCATTTACTAAGTCTAAGGGCGAGATTCACAGACCGCACTACGACTTTACTTTCGAGCAAAGTACGCTTCGAACTGTCAAAACCCATACATTTCTGACAGTTCTAAGCATACTTTGCTCAAAGTAAAGTCGTAGTGCGGTCTGTGAATCTCACCATAAGTGCCGATTTCACCGTCGTAATAAAACATGTTTAACGTTCTTAAACAAGTTTAATAACACTATTTGGATGTCACCGACGAAAGTTGTTCGTGATAAGATTGAAATTGGATGCAAATTTTAAGCTATACCAGCGAATATGTAATGATACTACTACGAGTATGAACACTTCGACGTCCCACCCGATTTCCCCGCATCACTCAACCTCCTCCCCTCTTATGGGCGACGGTTGGTATTTTCTACGTGCTACGCACACAAGTGCACGTGTTAACTGATTAATGTCTGTGTAATAGAGACCAAATTAAGCGATTGTATGGAATTTTGGCAAAGTGTCCGCGGTGTAACTCAGTTCTTAGAGCAAATGATGCAGTCCGCCCTTAGACGGGACGAAGTTTGCCGGACCAGTTAGTATTTTATAATGATTATCGAACTTCTAGATAAACATAGTTCGTGGATATCAACAAAAAATGATATAGGTATGAGTGGTACTTCTAAGTGAAGTCTTCGGATCAGATCGATTCTCCATGGTTTGGCATGGCAACGCAACAATTATACCAACGTGCAATTTGCCATGCCTGCTTTTATCCCGGTCACTCTCTTGTTCTGTACGAATTGAATACAAAACGTAAACGTAACTTCACGCCTACAATCTCCGAAGGGGTAAGCAGAGGTAAATGCATGCATTCCAGCATACATGCGACGACCCATGATTCGCCGGTTACGTTTTGGCCCATGTATCAGGTGGCGAGCCTGTAGTAGTGGCCTGCTACCACTAGGCTACCGAGGCAGTTAAAAAAGTGAGGTTTTAATTAGTTTTGGCACCCACTTATAACTGGAATCAAGGGTCTCAATTTTGAATTATTCCCAGTTGCCCCCGCGGCGATTGCCACCGGAGGCAAATGGGACAAAATTTTCCCAGTTGCCACCGGAGGCAACTGGGAATGATTGCCCCCGCTTCGGTTTCGCTGTACATTGCTTTCTCCATCGTAGAGAATAAAAGCGATTGGAAAGAAATATTATGAAAGTAAATTTTTAAGCACCGACAGCTAAAAGTATGTATGTATCTTCACGCCAGGTCCCTAATGGAGTAGGTAGAGAGTGTGGAGCGCCAGATGGGAGTCGTTTTCTTGGTTCTCGAGGGTGATGAATTCGATAGTGGTGTCAAAATGTAAATCCAAGATGGCGGCTGCATGGAGTTGTCAACTTTTTCGTCATGGGTGTCGTTTTCATGGTTCTTGTGGGTGTTGAATTCGATAGTGGCGTCAAAATGTAAATCCAAGATGGCGGCTGCATGGAGTTGTCAACATTTTCGTCATGGGTGTCGTTTTCATGGTTCTTGTGGGTGTTGAATTCGATAGTGGTGTCAAAATGTAAATCCAAGATGGCGGCTGCATGGAGTTGTCAACATTTTCGTCATGGGTACCGTTTTCATGGTTCTCGAGGGTGTTGAATTCGATAGTGGTGTCAAAATGTAAATCCAAGATGGCGGCTGCATGGAGTTGTCAACTTTTTCGTCATGGGTGTCGTTTTCTTGGTTCTCGAGGGTGTCCAATTCGATAGTGGTGTCAAAATGTAAATCCAAGATGGCGGCTGCATGGAGTTGTCAACTTTTTCGTCATGGGTGTCGTTTTCATGGTTCTTGAGGGTGTGGAATTCGATAGTGGTGTCAAAATGTAAATCCAAGATGGCGGCTGCATGGAGTTGTCAACTTTTTCGTCATGGGTGTCGTTTTCATGGTTCTTGAGGGTGTGGAATTCGAAAGTGGTGTCAAAATGTAAATCCAAGATGGCGGCTGCATGGAGTTGTCAACTTTTTCGTCATGGGAGTCGTTTTCATGGTTCTCGAGGGTGTTGAATTCGATAGTGGTGTCAAAATGTAAATCCAAGATGGCGGCTGCATGGAGTTGTCAACTTTTTCGTCATGGGAGTCGTTTTCATGGTTCTCGAGGGTGTTGAATTCGATAGTGGTGTCAAAATGTAAATCCAAGATGGCGGCTGCATGGAGTTGTCAACTTTTTCGTCATGGGTGTCGTTTTCATGGTTCTTGTGGGTGTTGAATTCGATAGTGGTGTCAAAATGTAAATCCAAGATGGCGGCTGCATGGAGTTGTCAACTTTTTCATCATGGGAGTCGTTTTCTTGGTTCTCGAGGGTGATGAATTCGATAGTGGTGTCAAAATGTAAATCCAAGATGGCGGCTGCATGGAGTTGTCTACTTTTTCGTCATGGGAGTCGTTTTCATGGTTCTTGAGGGTGTTGAATTCGATAGTGGTGTCAAAATGTAAATCCAAGATGGCGGCTGCATGGAGTTGTCAACTTTTTCGTCATGGGAGTCGTTTTCATGGTTCTCGAGGGTGTGGAATTCGATAGTGGTGTCAAAATGTAAATCCAAGATGGCGGCTGCATGGAGTTGTCAACTTTTTCGTCATGGGAGTCGTTTACATGGTTCTTGAGGGTGTTGAATTCGATAGTGGTGTCAAAATGTAAATCCAAGATGGCGGCTGCATGGAGTTGTCAACTTTTTCGTCATGGGAGTCGTTTTCATGGTTCTCGAGGGTGTTGAATTCGATAGTGGTGTCAAAATGTAAATCCAAGATGGCGGCTGCATGGAGTTGTCAACTTTTTCGTCATGGGTGTCGTTTTCATGGTTCTTGTGGGTGTTGAATTCGATAGTGGTGTCAAAATGTAAATCCAAGATGGCGGCTGCATGGAGTTGTCAACTTTTTCGTCATGGGAGTCGTTTTCTTGGTTCTCGAGGGTGATGAATTCGATAGTGGTGTCAAAATGTAAATCCAAGATGGCGGCTGCATGGAGTTGTCTACTTTTTCGTCATGGGAGTCGTTTTCATGGTTCTTGAGGGTGTTGAATTCGATAGTGGTGTCAAAATGTAAATCCAAGATGGCGGCTGCATGGAGTTGTCAACTTTTTCGTCATGGGAATCGTTTTCATGGTTCTCGAGGGTGTGGAATTCGATAGTGGTGTCAAAATGTAAATCCAAGATGGCGGCTGCATGGAGTTGTCAACTTTTTCGTCATGGGAGTCGTTTACATGGTTCTTGAGGGTGTTGAATTCGATAGTGGTGTCAAAATGTAAATCCAAGATGGCGGCTGCATGGAGTTGTCAACTTTTTCGTCATGGGAGTCGTTTTCATGGTTCTTGAGGGTGTGGAATTCGATAGTGGTGTCAAAATGTAAATCCAAGATGGCGGCTGCATGGAGTTGTCAACTTTTTCGTCATGGGAGTCGTTTTCATGGTTCGTTAATATTGATGCCGAGTCCTTTCCAGTTCAGAAGCTTGAAGACGTCTTCCAATGCAGCGGTGAACAGTTTCGGAGATATAACATCTCCCTGTCTCACACCTCGCTGCAGTTGGATAGGTTTCGAGTTCTGATCCTGAAGCCGGACCGACATGGTGGCGTTTTCATACAAGCTCCTCAGCACCTCGATGTATCGGTAGTCAACTTGGCACCTCTGGAGTGACTGTAGCACAGCCCAAATCTCAACCGAATCGAAGGCTTTCTCATAGTCCACGAACGCTAGACATAGGGGCTGGTTATACTCTTCTGTCTTCTATATAACCTGCCGCAGCGTGTGAATGTGGTCTATGGTGCTAAAGCCTTTACGGAAACCGGCTTGTTCGGGAGGCTGGAAGTCGTCGAGTCTGCGAGATAGACGGTTCGTAACCACTCTCGAAAACAGCTTATAGACGTGGCTTAGAAGTGCGATGGGCCTATAGTTTTTTAGAAGGGTATTGTCGCCTTTCTTAAAGAACAGTACCACCACACTTCTGTGCCACGCTTGTGGCGTTTTGCCCTCGGATATGACGGAATTTAACATCAACTGAAGAGCTTCTAATACTGGCCTTCCGCCTGCTTTCAGGAGTTCAGCAGTGATTCCATCATCACCCGGCGCCCTGTTGTTTTTGAGCTGTTTGAGAGCCGTTCTAATCTCGTCTAGACTGACGTCCGGGATATCTTCGGTGTAGTGTCGGTGTAGTACCAATGGTTTTTGCGCTAAATCGCGAACGGACAGACAAACAGACAGACATGGCGAAAGTATTAGGGTTTCTTGTTTATTACGGAATCCTAATAATGGGTGTGCTTACTTATGTCCGCAAAGTGAAAGTCCAAAAATCAGAAGAAAGTGAACACTTAATTAATTTTAAAAATCAGCACTATTTGTTTCAACACTAACAAGAACCTTGAAAACAACACCCATGACGAAAAAGTTGACAACTCCATGCAGCCGCCATTTTGGATTTACATTTTGACACCACTATCGAATTCAACACCCTCAAGAACCATGAAAACGACTCCCATGACGAAAAAGTAGACAACTCCATGCAGCCGCCATCTTGGATTTACATTTTAACACCACTATCGAATTCCACACCCTCAAGAACCATGAAAACGACTCCCATGACGAAAAAGTTGACAACTCCATGCAGCCGCCATCTTGGATTTACATTTTGACACCACTATCGAATTCAACACCCTCAAGAACCATGAAAACGACTCCCATGACGAAAAAGTAGACAACTCCATGCAGCCGCCATCTTGGATTTACATTTTGACACCACTATCGAATTCCACACCCTCAAGAACCATGAAAACGACACCCATGACGAAAAAGTTGACAACTTCATGCAGCCGCCATGTTGGATTAACATTTTGACACCACTATCGAATTCAACACCCTCAAGAACCATGAAAACGATACCCATGACGAAAAAGTTGACAACTCCATGCAGCCGCCATCTTGGATTTATATTTTGACACCACTATCGAATTCAACACCCACAAGAACCATGAAAACGACACCCATGACGAAAAAGTTGACAACTCCATGCAGCCGCCATGTTGGATTTACATTTTGACACCACTATCGAATTCAACACCCTCAAGAACCATGAAAACGATACCCATGACGAAAAAGTTGACAACTCCATGCAGCCGCCATCTTGGATTTATATTTTGACACCACTATCGAATTCAACACCCACAAGAACCATGAAAACGACACCCATGACGAAAAAGTTGACAACTCCATGCAGCCGCCATGTTGGATTTACATTTTGACACCACTATCGAATTCAACACCCTCAAGAACCATGAAAACGACACCCATGACGAAAAAGTTGACAACTCCATGCAGCCGCCATCTTGGATTTACATTTTGACACCACTATCGAATTCAACACCCACAAGAACCATGAAAACGACACCCATGACGAAAAAGTTGACAACTCCATGCAGCCGCCATTTTGGATTTACATTTTGACACCACTATCGCATTCAACACCCTCAAGAACCATAGAAACGATACCCATGACGAAAAAGTTGACAACTCCATGCAGCCGCCATCTTGGATTTACATTTTGACACCACTATCGAATTCAACACCCTCAAGAACCATGAAAACGACACCTATGACGAAAAAGTTGACAACTTCATGCAGCCGCCATCTTTGATTTACATTTTGACACCACTATCGAATTCATCACCCTCGAGAACCAAGAAAACGACTCCCATGACGAAAAAGTTGACAACTCCATGCAGCCGCCATCTTGGATTTACATTTTGACAGCGTTTTGATTTTTTGTCCAAAATCAATAGATAAATATTTTTGTTTTCGACTTTATGTGTGTAGCATATAACTTCAGGATAGCACTTTTATCTGGCGCTCCACACTCTCTACCTACCCCATTAGGGACCTGGCGTGAAGATACATACATACTTTTAGCTGTCGGTGCTTAAAAATTTACTTTCATAATATTTCTTTCCAATCGCTTTTATTCTCTACGATGGAGAAAGCAATGTACAGCGAAACCGAAGCGGGGGCAATCATTCCCAGTTGCCTCCGGTGGCAACTGGGAAAATTTTGTCCCATTTGCCTCCGGTGGCAATCGCCGCGGGGGCAACTGGGAATAATTCTCAATTTTGACTTACCTGTATACGCATGTAATAACTCCGTTATACATTGGCGCTCTACGTATAAAGTTATGGGAAAGCTAATAATCTCGTGGTTCATTATTTCGGCCCTGTAATTACCGGCACAGAGGCATATCACGTTAGTCCTCAGGAGTGGTAACGCATCTGCATTTTGACCTTGGTCTTTGTGTGGGTGGAGTCATAGGCTGCAGTCATCACTTAACATCAATGTGAACTTGTAGCATGCTTGTATGCCACTTCCATAACATAAAAAAATGCACCGATATTTTCATCTACGCATTCCAAAATTCTTTACAAAATTTCGCTTATGTGATTTTTTTATTACCAAGAACATGACAATTCGATATTTACGTCTGTGTGTCTCATGTAAAGTACACAGCAACTAATAAGGTACGTCATTAATATATTCTTAGCCAAACAAGAACTAAATATCTGTATATTTGCATAATTTAAGTGCGCGCAGAATCCACAATAGTTTGGTTTAGGGTTCCGTACCCAAATAGTAAAAATGAGACCCTACTACGAACTTCGCTGTCCGTCTCTTACGTCTGTCTGACAGCAGGCTGTATTTAATGACATGGATTAGGCTTATCTATGCTAGCTAGACAGATGAAATTTTCACGGACAGTTAAAATACATATTTAAAACGTAACTTCACGCCTGTAATTCCCGAAGGGATAGGCAGAGGTAAATGTATGCATTCAAGCATACATGCAAACACGCACGACTCGCCGGTTATGTTTTTGAAATCGAAAAATCCCAATAAAACCAGAGATAAAGGATTTTAAACCGTTATCTCTGATAGTCCCCGACCCGGGAATCGAACCCAGGACCCTCAACGTAGTAGCAGTGGGTTGCTACCACTACGCTACTGAGGCAGTAAGCATATTTCTACTCCCATATAACCATTAAAATTTGCAGATATTAATAACGGTCACCAGTAGACGCTTGAAATATTAAAATTATATTTATTTATATATTCACTTCAAAAGTTAATAATAAAATTAATATAAAGCCAGGGACTCCCAAAAACGTGATTTTTTTAAATAGATATTCTAATTAAATTATTAAAATAAATTAAATTAAATTTAATAGATATAATAGATATAGAGGAACCCTTCGCGCGCGAGTCCGATTCGCATTTGGCCGGTTTTTCTACATGTTACGGTCACCGCATCTCGACTACAATTTAATGAGTAATTTGTACGCGTTTGGCAATTTGTCTTCCAGACCATATCGCTTGTACTTGTCATGTTTTCCAAACAGTTTACATGGTCGCAACGGGATTTTGAGATAACCTTTTCCCGTTACACTTGTGTATGCGATATTCCGTCTGTAAGAAGGTCAAAGTAAGCACGGCAATCCCAGTGAGTGTACATTTTTTTCCTCAAAATAATAAAAGAGTGTAGGCATGATTGTAATATTATTTTTCGCAATAACACCTGCGAGTGAACTTTAGAAATTAAAGAAAAAACGAAAAGAAAAATTTGACTTCGGGCAGGAATCGAACCTGCGACCTTACTTCGGTAGCTTAGTGGCAAAGCGGCTGGACTGGTTATCCTGAGGTCGCAGGTTCGACTCCTGCCCGAAGTCAAATTTCTCTTTCCGGTTTTTCTTTAATTTCTAATGTAGGCCTAATAATTGGCCTTCTAATGTAAATTTATGAACCTGATGATACCAAATATTATTTATGTGACGTTTGTCGACCATTTTGATCAAGTTTTGACCAATACCGGGCTATCAGTGCTTACGTAGGCCGTGTGCAGCAGAGATAACGGACTAGTCTCTACGAAGTCGAAACGAGCAGATTGTCTCTTTCGTAGTTTCGATGTGCAATATTACTTGTTGGGTACTTACTGTTAACTGCCTCACTAGCCTAGTGGTAGCAGGCCACTTCTACTACGTTTGCATGTATGATTGAACGCATGCATTTACCTCTGCCTACCCTTTTGGCGATTACAGGCGTGAAGTTACGTTTACTTACTGTACTTAGATAACACCTAATGTGTCACGTCACTAACACCACTGGTATTCACAAATCTGACAAAAGCATTTGCAGAATATGTACGATAACAATCTGATCCTGCTAACAAAATATAACAAACCAGTTGTAAAACCGTTTCCCAGCATTAACCGTTAGTTTACGGTAAACCAAGCACTATCTTTTAGCCTGATCGGCGGATTCTGTTCCTCCCTCCCGATCAACTTTTCATTGAATGAATAGAACACCCAGATCCGTTTACATGGTAATATAGGCCTAGGGCCTCGTCACAGATAACGTTATCTGTGGGTCCCGTAATACTATCATTACAATACAACTTAGGCCTCAGGCCTCAGCCTATTTTTATTTTAAGTTATAAACAGAATAAAAAATAAGAATTAAATAATGTGTCAAAGGTTGGTAAGCACGGACTATTTGTATGGGAAAATGAAATTGTTGTTTTAACTATAACCCATACAAATTCTCCATATTTTCTCATCTTTTAAACTTTTACTGGTCCAGCCGCTCTCGAGTTTTAGCGAGACTAACGAACAGCAACTGATTTTTATATACATATAATAATATAATAATAATGGCAACCCATTATACGTCCCACTGCTGGGCACGAGTCTCTCCCCTTTTTTTTTTTTTTTTGGGGGAGACCTGGAGCTTACTCCACCACGCTGCTCCAATGCGGATTGGTGGAGGTGGGTTAGTGGCCAACCCGCTGTCGGATGTTTTTCAAACCGCCCATTAGGCCTCCGACAAGGTTTAACGACTGCTATCCATCGATAGCAACCGGGACCGACGGCTTAACGTGCCGTCCGAAGCACAGAAACGCGCATTTAATTTGCCACTAGCGGTCACCCATCATACTACCCGACCGCGCCCGTAGTGCTTGACCGAGTAGATCGTATACGATCTACACCAGCCGCTGGGCCATGCGCGCTTCATCTACATAGATAAAGATTATTATGCGTTGCTGTTTGGGGAGAGCCCTCACCAAGGAGAGGCGATTGTTATAATTATTGTTCTCAATGACCTCTGGGTCGTCTGTTTTTAGGTCGTCTACAGGCTATAGTATTCACTTACCATCAACGCGAACAGCATGCTTGTTTGCCATCATGACACGATCAAAGCTGAATCTATCAAAATATAATTTCATAGTAACAACGAGCGTCGTACCTATGTGCTTCCCACTCGATTTAAGGATTAATTACAGCTGTCGCGTTTGACGCAAAATAAATGACAATCTGCCTGCATATATAATTTTATAATGATTTGTGATCTAAACAGTTAGAATGTAAATGAAGATTGGCAGAGAGGTAATTGCACTGTAGTTTATAAATTGTTACCCACTGTGATATCATTTACTTGGAATGGACGCCGGGTAATTGCCCGGTTTTAGTAAAATTGAGTCGCAGCGGTGCAAAATATGCTAATAACTACAATTTGGTACGTCATATATCTTGTTAACTTGCTACAGAGCCCGTACCATCTTATTGTGATGCAGTTTAGACGCTGCCCTAATCTTGTATCATTTGTTATCACTTATATATTATGTGATTGTCTTATGTAACAGCACGTACCTATATAGAAACGAGACAAAGCTAATAGCGTTGCAGTATAGCTTGATTATAAAAGGTTATGGTACGGCCGCAGATCGCTCTAAGCTAGCTGCTAGAACCCGCGGATATCGTTTCTTCGTCGGCTTTGTGACCTGTAACAGCTCCTCAACAAAACCTCAGGCCGGAATATTTTCGTGACATATCAATACCTTATCCTCACTTGTACTTTCATGGGTGTAATGTGTAGTCCCCGTTTCTGTCCAGTGACGGGTGGACTACTACCTACCCAGACTACTTTTAATTTCAGCAATACTAACTTGTGTTCTCAGGTGTATATGCGCCGTTTCTCTGTCCGGTTAGAGGTGGACGTCCTTCAAGGGCGTTGAGGCGCCGCAACGCATCCGCCAGAGTTGACCGCAGACATAGCAACTCCTCGGCTTGGCGGGAGCACCGCACCTCCAGCTCTGCGACCCGCGCCACCAGCCCGGCGCCCTCGCCTTCTAGCATTTCATCTGTAATGCATAAATTATACGTTAACATACAATGAGGTCGTGTACATACGAGTAGGCAACGGGAACAAACAACCGGTTCCGTTTTTAAATTGATTTGACAGATATTTTGTATGATGTTTTCACGTCAGCTGTCATGTTACTATGGGAAAGTGCAGGTACCTGCAGTTAATGAATGCACAAATCTGGCACCATGATATCAAGAGGAATGTCCAGTCTAGTAAGTACTTTAGTACATATAGGTCAATGTTAACATGGATATTTTTTGTTGTTTTTGCTGAGGGAATGAAATTTGAGGGGGAGCAGCCAGAATAGATGTCCTCCACGCCTTTGTAAAATCATCCTATGGACTAGTCACCAAAGTTTTCGCTGACAAGTGAAACGTTACACATTATTTACGTATCTTCATCCCAAGATATTTAAAGTAGTATCATATACCATACTCTTAGAACTTCTAGATGTGCTGTTGTATGGTAAAATATGAACGTAATTAGTGGTGGCGGCTTTATGGCGTGATACTATCTAATTAAATGTCTTCTTTACAGTTTTGAGTGAGTTGAAATGTAATTATTCGGTTATTTTGATGGTGTCATTCGTTATCTACTCGAGCCCGACGATCGAGCATCACGTTTTTTATATTTTTTAGATAACCTTTATACAGTTGAAACTTGGTATATTTGCGATAGTAGTTACAATTACATTTTCTTAATTTGAAGCATCAAGGCGACAATTTTGTTTAATATTAGGGGTCAAATATATCCCTATAAATATCTTTCGATAATTATTTATTCATAAAATTCGTGCTTACAACCGATATATCATGTCACGATGATAACGCGCTATTTCATAAATAATTAATACCTACATCTGATCAGATTAATCAAAGAAAATTATCTAGAGGGAAAAACCTGATAGTGTTACACAAGGCTGGGCACATTTTAACGATTTTGACGATGTCGAATTTTGGTACAGGGTATTAAATGTAACTTCACACAATTAATGTCCGAAGAGGAAGGCAAAGGTCAATGCATGCATTCAAGCAGTCTTGCAAATACCCGCGATTCACGTTTTGTCGCGTGTAATGGGATGCAGGCCATTGACATATCCGGGTACTAAACTAAGAGGTAGTCACTGACGCAGGAAAGAGTATTTATTTAAAGTTTAAAGGTAATAAAGCCCTTTTAGATATTAAATTCGGGAATCACTCCCAACCCAAAACCAGCGTTAAACTCTGACCTGGGAAAATTTAAAACTGAATCTGTTCCATCCCATATTTTTTAAAGAAAAATGGAAAGAAAAATGTGACATCCGGCGAAACTCGAACTCGCGGCCACTGGGAATTCAATCCAGCCGCTCTGCCAACTGAGCTACCGAAGTTCACACCCGATTTGTCAATTCTTTCCTACTGCCAGCATAAGGCAATGTAATAAATGTGAAGGAAAGATTTGACAAATCCGGTGTGTCAGAGGAAGAGCGGCTGGACTAGATTCCCAGTGGCCGCGAGTCTCGGCTGAAGTCAAATTTTTCTTGCCCTTTTACTTTAAAAATATATTTCACTAGCATGTGTTATTGCGAAAAATAATATAAAAACAATTGTTCCGATCTTCTTAAGCCACAGGCACGTACCTTCATTAATTTTTTCATTAGCACCTAAAATACATTTTAAAATAAAAAAATAAGCACTGTTATTTGAAATCTTCAAAAGCAATTGAAAAGTCACGTTACATCAAATACCTATGTGATATAAAACAATCACAACGCTGACAATCATAATCCTATGCACAAATGCATGTCAAGGCAGCCAATACACTATCAACAACAGCACAGCAAAAATTCTGCCGACGCTAAGGTCAAAATGTCGACATGTACCTACATACAATATGACTGTCTTTGCTATTGTTCTCAACTTTTTGCTAAACACCCGTTAAATGAGGGCAATTGTTTCAATGTTTACAAAACTGCCGTCTGACAGCGTGACGGCTAACAAAAAACTTTTTGATACGAATTTGCGATTACAGTAATGAAAAGGAAGTCGCAATTGCTGTACAGCTGCAGAAATTTGCATAATACAACTGTTTCGAATACAGCTGTTTGGATTTGGATGTATTGTTGATGTATATTAGGTTTATATATTAGTCAGTCAGTTGTGACGCGTTGATCATGAGACTACAAAATGTATCCCATGTTTTTTTATTAACGATATTTTTAGAGGCTTTTCCCATAATGGTATGCCAGCCCTATCTTACCCTAACCTATGAAGCCTCAATAACATTTATTAAAATGAATTATAGATAATTTTAGCAGCGTCAAATTCATTTAACCTATTTAGCTCAATATAATGGATTTTCGTTGATTATCACTTTTATTTAACACATTCAACAAGAAGATGGTGTACGTCTACTACAGTTCCAACCACTTTAACAAAATACAGAAACAATTTCACGCACACATTTAAACATCTAGGCGACAGGTAAAGGCCCATTTGGGCTTGTACATTGACAGAGGGGAAAGCCTGCATATGGCTACTCCCCTCCGGTGTCGTTCTATGGTTCCAACAAACTGACATACATCACAGTTAGGCAACTCTGATAATTTCATAAGAAATATGAATTTTCTACAGAGATAGTGACCGGATCGTAACCTATGGGCAAGTCCGACGTAGATTTGGTCTGATGTGTTTTATTTAGGGATAGACAGTTGTATAATCTATTAAATCTCCAAGCAATGTTTTCGCTAAGATTCGTGAGTTACGTTGTTGAGTCTCATAAGTCTACCTATTGACACTTCGTCAAAGTTCACTGAGAATAAAAATGTCTCAATTTTATTTCCGACGACGCACATCTGATAAAGATGATGAGATGTCGGACCTCCAGAAGAAGCATTGAATCTTTGTAAGTTAAGTACCAATAATATAAACTTACACGTAAGACGCCGCGGACACTCCGCCAAAATTTGGTTAAACGCTTAATTTGGTCTCTATTACACAGACATCATCATCAATCAGTGACGTGTATTTACAGGTGCACCTGTGTATGTAGCACGTAGAGAATACCAAACGTCGCCCATAAGAGGGAAGGAGGTTGGGTGAGGCGGGGAAATCGGGCTGGAAGTCGAAGTGTCCATTCTATACGTATTATTATTACATATTCTCTGCTCATGGTGTCCGCAGGGGAAGGACTCGCCCGAGAGGGGGTATTACTCTGGGGGTATTACTTGCTCGACAGCTGCGAGCGAGGAGCTGCGAGGAGCGACTCTCCATTCTCACTCGCATCTCACTCTCATAAGCATCAATAAATTAACTAAAAACTTACGCCACGCAGCGTAGACGTCGTTCATGGTGTCACCAGGGGAATCACTCGCCCGGGAGCTGCGGGAATCCCCGTGGCTCTCCATTTTCACTCTGTGCTCACACTGATTGTCTACCACAACATGTCCACTACACATAACATTTTATTTGGCACTTGAGTTTCTTCAACTGTAGTCATAATATCACTGAGTATTCAATGAATTTGGCACTGAGTGACTATAACATATTGTTCAACCCAATTATAAGAAATAGACCGACATAACGCACGACCGCTAAGCGTTTCTTTCGACCAAGTGACCACGTTCGTGACCATTTCTGACAACGGATATTATACTGCCGAGTGTACGTTGGTGTCAAAACCGAACAGTTGAGTCTTTGTCTTTGTCACATTTCCTCTTTTAATATGTATAGCAGTTGAAGCAAATTTTATAGTACGTCTATTTCTTATATTGTCATTGGTTCTACATAGAAACGAGACGTGAATTGACGTGATATCAAACGTAAACACACATAGACGGACAATCGTAGGTACAAATTGGTGCTAGTTTTTTCAATCCGTGCCTGGAGATTCCAAGGAGCAATAAACATAATACATCATTCTTATAAAAAATATCTCATAAAGAGAAATTTGACTTTGTGCAGTATTCGCACTTACGACCGAAGGATAACCAGTCCAGCCACTTTACCACTAAATCCCACTCTTAGCGATACAGTCATTTTAGAAACTGAACCGAAAAATCGTGAGTTCCATTTAGTAAAACTATTCTACTAACAATAGTTTGCGTAACAATAATATTCCGACGTAAAACAGTGGTCATTGTTCAGGCTTATGTCACATGACATGTGCCTGAAGGGAAAAACAACGAACAATCGTCTATTGTACTCAGTTGCTAGACATGGATGTACATTATATTGACGTCGACTGTACAGTATGCCCAAAACTGAAATTCGTCAGAATCTGAATTTTATTCATTAACTAGCTGCCCCGGCGAACTCCGTATCGCCTTAGATGTATAGAAAAATTAAATGTTAAAAAAATCGAGAAATAGTATTTGGTACGAATCACCCTTATCACTTAGGGCCATGAAAAATAGATGTTGGCCCATATTCAGACCTATCCAATAGGTACACAAAATTTCATAAGAATCGGTATAGCCGTTTCGAAGGAGAATGGTAACTGAAGCGCGCATGTCCCCGCGGCTGGTGTAGATCGCAAGCGACCTACTCGGTTAAGCGATACGGGCGCGGTCGGATGTGTGATGGGTGACCTCTAGTGGCAAATTAAAATGTCAGTTTAAATGCAAACTTAAAAATATAATCAAGAATACCTATCACTAAAATAAAACTAAATGTAATACTAATGTACTACTATGTCAAAAGTACATAGATAAGTAGGTACATCCTTTTAATATAAAAAATGCCAAGACATTACACAGACGGATTCACTTGGAATCTCGCCAATATCAAAATTTAGCCGCCATGAAGTTGCTGACAGGGTTGTCATCCGTTAACATTGTTCCCTTGCAGTAGACCACGTTTTTGGATCACCTGGTTGGAGTTCAAGAACTTTTGAAAGAAGCTGATCTAATCTCTCTTATCAAATTATTAGACCGTGAAACATTTTTGTGGAAAAACCAACTTTTATAGAAAATTTTGTGAATGCTCAAATGGCAACCCTGGCCTCGAATTCCTCAAACATGGTTAGACTGAGAATGCAAACGAGCAAAATTGGAATCGGTGTCGGCCATCATGGCACCGTTAGGAGAGCTACACGCTCAATAAATATTGCTCTTGGGTACCCCGCTTGAAGGCTGCGTGCTCACTAAGCTGTGTTTTTCTAACGAGATCATTCGGGAGGCTGAATATCCTGTTATTATAGTACCAAAGTGGCAATTACACCTACATGCAAACCATTTTTAGGGTTCCGTAGTAAACAAGGAACCCTTATAGTTTCGCCATGTCCGTCTGTCTGTCTGTGTGTCTGTCTGTCTGTCTGTCTGTCTGTCCGTCCGCGGTTTAGCGCAAAAACTATTAGTACTAGAGACTTGAAATTTGGCACAAATATACACCTTAATTACGCCGACAAAGTGGTAGAATAAAAATGTGAAAAAAAAATTTTTTAGGAACAAATGACCTCCCCTACCTACTAGTAACGCGCGGATATTTTTTTATTTTCGATTTTCATATAGTGTAAGGTATCGTTGGATTGGTCTTTTAAAAATATTATGGGTGTGCGAACATCATTTTTCGATTTAGTTAACTGTTCGTGACTTATTAAGCTTTAAAGTGCAAATTTTCGTTAGACTCAAGTGTCCCCCCCCCTACAGACTAAACGGTTGTTGTTAGAAATTCAAACGTTACGGCGATAGTAGCTACACATAACGAAATTAAAAGGAAAACTATCACACCTAAGTTGGCCCTGCAAGTTTGCGAGTAATAGTCGACCAAATGTAGTTTACTAGAAAATTTCAAACTCTCCACTCTCGACTCCATAGAAAATATATTTTCATTACATCTCTTACTCTGTAACTACGGAACCCTACACTGCGCGTGGCCCGACACGCACTTGACCGGTTTTTTATGTCAACATGTTGCCAGACAAGTAGACGGGCCACCTAATGGAGAATGGTCAGCGTCGCCTAAGGACATTTTGAACACCAGGGGAGTTGACAACGCGCTGCAACCTTTGAAGAGCTCTTTTGACGCCAGTTTTGAAGAACCCTATATTGTAGCTACGCTGAACAAACATCTTAGAGAGTTGTTTGAAAAGAAAAAGTTCGTTTTACAATTTGCACGTCAGAAACGAACGCGAAAAAACATCCTGCTATTAGGATACAAAATAACAATTTACGGATTTACGTATCATTTCGTACCTTCTGTCGAAAGATTTTACAAAATATTTATGCAAACCAAAACATCACAGAGGCCAATTAAATTAATCACAAGCAATAATTATCAATAACTAGCTGACTCGGCAAACTTAGTATTGCTTGAGAATGAAATAATGTGTCAAAGGTTTGATAGATACGGACTTTTTGTATGGGAAAATAAAATTGTGGTTTTTATTATTTCTCTTCAATTTCTTACCTTTTAAACCTACCCTGGGCTTCCAAAAATCATTCAAAATCAAAATTAGCCAAATCGGTCCAGCCGTTCTCGAGTTTTAGCGAGACTAACGAACAGCAATTGATTGTTATATATATATATATATATATAGAAGGCATAATATTTTTACGAAAAATCCGCAACAGCGCACGACAGTGTAACATTCGCCTTACATTCGTTCCATTGAAGTTGTATTTAATGTAGGTAGGTGTGTTTACACGAGGACGCTCGCTCTTTACACAAATACTGGCATCAACAAGCGACAAGTGCCGTAAAAGATAACACGGTATTCAGGTCTTGTTGTAAGTCCTATGTTATTAGGCACAAACTTGTTAGTGTTTGTGGAAACGAAAAACACACATGGTGCTAATATTTTTACGTTTTGGAGGTGTTAAGATGGAATAAGGATGATTTTTGCCTCGCAGATACGAGGGTGGATCCAAAAGTTCGTGGCCCAAACTACAAGGAGACATGACATCTTTTTGAATTTACCGTCATTTGTTAGTATGTCTTCTATTGATTTATTGTGCGCAGTTTCATTCCGATACTGCACAATATAAATTTTCTGTGATTATTTGTTTGAAGCAATCTGACGCGATTTTCAATAATGGAGAAAATTTTACATCGTGCAGTCATTAAGTACCTGAATAAAAAAGGCCTGTCGACTAACAAAGTCATGACTTCTGTTTTTTGGGATGCGAAGGGCATTATTTTTGTAGATTATTTACCGAAAGGTCAAACTATTAATTCTAGTTATTATTGTAACCTTTTACGAAGACTACGAGAAGAAATAAAAGAAAAAAGGCCGGGAATGTTGCGTAAGAAAGTTTTGTTCCATCAAGACAATGCACGTGTTCCCACTTTTCTTTCATTTTCTTGGTCGGGCTTCGAACTTTTGGATCCACCCTCGTAATATAATCGTAATTTTAGTTACAACAATTGCTCCGTTTTTCAAAAATGTATGAAATTTAAAGTAAATTGGTGTAAGTTGGCTGTAGTGTCGAGAGTTCGAAGGTGTTAGCACCAGCGCAACTATCTGCCCGCAAATAGTAGCGTTCAGCACTACCAGTTAGATGGTCATGTATGCCCCGTAGTAACTTTCACAGGCAAAACAACTTAAGCCTCGGGGGCCGACCAAGACTTGCGGCTTTGGATAGAAGTCTATAGGCTGCAGCCGTCATTTACCGTCCATTATTTTGAACTGCAAGTTTGTTGCTCTGTTTCTCACCATCAAAACATAAAGAAACTAGGCCAGAACGCTTAAAAGCACTGTCTCAAACTGGCTGAAGGCATTTTAATTGACAATTATCGTAATTAAAACCGTAGATCCCGTTCATCGTTTAATTGCAGCATAAAACGCTAAATGCTCTTGTCTTAACCACTCGTCTTACCTACCCAGCAACTTCTTTTTTATGTCAAAGCATTGACAGACAAGCAGACGGGCCACCTGATGGAAAGTTGTCACCGTCGCCTATGAACATTTGCAACACCAGGGGAGTCGCCAACGCGCTGCCAACCCTGAAGGACTCTTTTGACGCCATTTTTGAAGAACCCCTAATTATAGCACCGAGGGAACACCTCAGAGGGAAGTTCATTCCACAATTTACACGTTCTGGGAAAAAACGAACGTGAGAACCGCAACGTTGAACATTGCCAGGTGTCCAGTCGGTGAGGGTCGAACTTCTCTCTTCGGCGGGTAGTACGGTGTAGGAAAAGAGACGGTGGCACCATATCGAAGAGTTCAGCAGAGCACTCGCCATTGTAGAGACGGTATAAAACGCATAGACTCCCAACGTCTCTGCGCAGGCTCAAAATGATTAATAACCATGACTATCGCTGAATAGCTTCTACGATGCTTTCGTAAGTCTCAATCCCGCTTCAGCCTTTAGTCGAAAAAAAAAACCAAAGAAAAAACTATTTTACTGGTGGTAGAGCTCCGGTGTAGGAGCTCGATGGCGTAGGCACCACCGCATTACCTAATCTATCTGCCGCCAATAGTTCAGCATTATCGGTTTCCAATTAGATGGTAATGTATGGTCCCGTAATAACTATCACAGAGACATAACAACTAAGGTCTCCCAAGGCACCCCATCTGCATTTTGAGCTCTGGTCTTTGTAATATCATCTACACTATAATAATATCATCTCGAGTTCCTCCGAGAGAACTGGGCTCCGTCTCGTCCGCCACAGAGAGGTACGGCCGGACAGAGCATCAGGTCTCTCACCTCTGGCTTGCCTTCATTGGCCGGTCAGAGTGGGGCGCTAGAGGTATGGCATTTGCAGAAATTTAGATAATAGGCTGTTGTCTACATTTCTGCAAGAGCCATACACTCGGGGGTGGTAGTGTCGAAAGGCATAATAGCGGGGAAGCCCGCTCCGAGCTCGAGATTACTCGCTCATGATGGTGAAACTGGGGCCACACCTCTCGACACCCCCAGCCTCTCTCAACAGTGTTGCCCCCCGTCGACCATCGGGTTGGCTGTTTGGGGGGCCCACCAAGGAGAGGCGAGTCACCACCTGCCTAAAGTAGGATTCGATAATGTGAGATGTTGAATATAGGCAGGTGCCGGATCTCACTCCATAGGCCCAGCCAGCTAGTCCCTCCAGTTCACCCACATAGCCCAAAGTTTGGCGAATCACTTATCATTACAATAGTCCCATTATATTCTGCGGGGTCTGTCTGTGTCTGTATTAACTATTGATGCAGCCAGAGAGAGGTCCCGCCGAATATAACCCATTACAAAGTAGATCAAAATTCTCGAAAGGGCCTCTACGTGTTGGACCTCCCATGTCCCCGCGCAAGCCTGACAAAGGTCCGGGGTTCAAATTGGATCCCGTGCTGACGAGAGACATAATAATAATGTATGTCGTATGCTGCCTCTGTTTCAGACTCTCGAACCATCAGTCAACGTGTCGAGCCAACGTCTATCGGATCAGGTGCGTGTCATTCAGCGTGGACGCATGCTGGATGACAGTGTACTTGATCGGCTACGCACCGAGATGCAGGGTTACCGCTCAACCCCTGCCCCACCACCACCTACGGTACCGACGCAACAAAACATTATAGCGAATGCACCGGAACCCGTTGATGGGGAGGAGGTAGACCAGGTAACAACTGTAAGTACCCGATGCATTGATCAATTGAAGAGCGCCTTGGAGCATGCTCTTCGTGAATACCGGTCCACTTTGCCCGCGGATAGGCCACGTTTGCCTCGGTTGCCCATGTATAAACGGAATGTGGCGCTACTGTGTGCTCTGAATTCGCTGTTGCCAGAATACATTGATAACAGCGAAAATCTCGGTGATACTCACTCGATCTTGTACAGCGCGGCTGTAGCGGTGTGCCGTGTAGCTCGTGTCAAGTTACCAAGTTCTGATAAAGCTACGCGGCCGAAACCTACATCGCCAGTCTGGCAGTGCCGGATCGAATTGCGTATCGCTGAGGCCAGAGCACTCATTGGCAAGCTAATCTGCTTCAGGATGGGCAATACACGCCCAAGGGTGGTGCGTTTTGTGAGGCGGGCGTTTTCAGGGACTGGAGTCTGCCCCCAGGACTATCCAGCTCGCCTCACAGAGCGCATTGACTTCCTGAAGCAGAAAGTTTATGCATGGGCAAACCGGATTAGGCGTTATAAAGAACGCGTGGACCGGTACGAACAGAATAGCATGTTCCAAAGTGATCAAAGGAGGGTCTATAGAATGTGGGAGCGGCCTAACCAAGGAGTGGCTGACCGGAGTCGGCCGGATGATGACGCTATGCTTTCATTTTAGCGCAGCATCTGGTCGGAACCGGTCGGTCACTCTGAGGGTGGCTGGATGCAGGATGTTGAAAGAGCGTGCGAACCAATTCAAGAAATTAATTTTATAAACATAACAGAAGAAGACGTAGCCAATGCAGTCCGTCCGATGCCGAACTGGAAATCGCCGGGACCGGACGGACTGCATAATTTCCGGTCAAAGTGGCTACGAAGTTCGCACGCTCATTTAGCAATCCAGTTTCAGGCATCTCTGGAATCAGGCTCACTCCCACAGTTTCTAACGACTGGTGTGACCCACCTGCTCCATAAAACAGGTAGTACCGCGGAACCCAAAAATTATAGACCAATAACTTGTCTACCGACGGTTTATAAGGTTCTTACATCCATTCTGAGAGTTAAAATAACTAAACACATTGAAGACTCCTCCATCTTATCTCTCTCTCAGAATGGATGTAGGAGTGGGTCCCGCGGTACTAAGGAGCTACTCCTCATAGACATGGCAATTAGTCAGCAGGTTCGTCGTAACTGAAAGAGTCTGTCGACTTGCTGGGTAGATTATAAGAAGGCCTACGATTCCGTGCCGCATACATGGCTCATGCGGGTCCTGGAGTTGTATAAAATTCATTCAACTCTTCGGGCCTTTCTGGGCTCATGTATGCTGCAGTGGTTCTTCGGTATCCAGGGTCTCGGCAGCCCCTGGCGGTTGGCGAACCTGTGAGAATTGCCAGGGGCATTTTCCAGGGCGATAGTCTGAGCCCCTTATGATTATGCCTGGCCCTGAATCCTCTCAGCACGGTGCTAGAGGCTTCGGGGCTTGGCTATCGTTTGCGAAGAGGTGGTCGGACGATATCTCACCTGCTATACATGGATGACCTGAAATTGTTCGGTTCCAGTAATTCCAACCTGTCTGAGCTACTGAAGGTAACTGAAAACTTTAGTAACTCTATCAGGATGGAATTCGGAATCGAAAAATGCGCTGTTATGCATGTACGACAGGGGCAGATAATGGAATCCGAGGGAATTAATCTCCCGGGTTCCATACCGTTCCGAAACTCTCTGCCACCGAGAGCTATAAGTACTTGGGTATGGCGGAAGCCTTAGGTATACGCGAGGTCGAGATGAGACAATCGTTGAAGGAACGTTTCTTTGGTCGCCTGACAAAAGTACTGAAAAGTCTTTTGTCGGGCGGTAATAGGGTGCGCGCCTTCAACGGTTGGGTCATGCCGGTCTTGCTGTACTCCTTCGGCATACTCAAGTGGACTCAGACCGAACTGGATGCCCTTGACAGGCGAGTCCGCTCTTTACTGACAGCGCACCGCATGCATCACCCACGATCTTCGGTGATGAGATTATACATCCCACGGAGATGTGGGGGTCGTGGCGTTCTAAGCGCTAAGACCCTACACAACCGTGAGCCGCGTAAAGATGATCGACATCACCGTCCCGCATGATGAGAATCTCGTGAAGGCCGAAAAAGATAAGGAAATTAAATATCTTGATCTGGCTCACGAGGATGTCGCCATGTGGGATGTGGATTCGGCCATCATTGTGCCGATAGTCGTATCGGTGAACGGGCTGATAGCGAAGAGCCTCGACCAACATCTCAAGAGGCTCTCGCTAGGTGGATGGATCAAGGGTATGATACAGAAAGCAGTACTCCTCGGCACGGCACGCATAGTGAGGAGGTTTCTGTCTCTGTGTCCCTACCACCGGCAGTTTGGACCCTGCTCCCGCTGCCGGCGGCACACTATTTATTATTTTTTTATATATATATTTGTTGTTTTTTTATACATATATATGTAAAAAAATAGTTAATAAGTCTCATGAATAAATAAGTGGAATAATAATAAACTCTTTATTGTACACCAAAACAATTAGGACATTTACGGTACATAAAACATTTTGCACAATTGGCGGTCTTATCGCTAAAAGCGATCTATTCCAGGCAACCGGTTGGAGGAAATGAACTGTATAAATAAGATGGGGGTGCACGGGGAATAAGTGAATAAATTAATAGTAATTCTAAAAGGGAAATATAATACATAAATATATATACATATTTTAGATAAATATATATATATATATATATATATATATATACGAGTAGGTATATATTTAATATATTTATTTATTTATATATTATTAAAATATGTATATATATTTATGTATTATATTTCCCTTTTAGAATTACTATTAATTTATTCACTTATTCCCCGTGCACCCCCATCTTATTTATACAGTTCATTTCCTTATAATATATATATATATATATTAATACATACGTATACATGAAAATGAGGAAATCATAACAAAAATAAGCAATAACGACTATTGTTGCGAGGAAAGGTAAAACTCATACAGATGTTTCTTAAATGTTTGAAGGGTTTGCAGCTGACGAATATTATTGGGTAACCCATTCCATAGACGTACAGCTGCATTAGAAAAGGAATTAGAGTAATAGGAAGAAGTATGCGAGGGAGTCAGGAGTTGAAGATTAATAGAAGAACGTAGAAAATGGGAGCTAGAGAGGCTAAAGTAGTGGAAACGTTCTTTGAGATAAAGAGGGTAGTGGGGATAGAATAGTACCTACACAGCAGAGAAGTGAAAGAAGGCGGATGGGCAGCCACTTGAGTTGAACGCGAAATTCGGAAACATGGTCGTATTTGCGACCATGGATAGGCTGCAGTCATTCCTTAACATTAACGTGAGTGAACTGAATGCTTGTTTACCACCTCCATTACTTAAAAAAAGATAAATAAAGTATTATCCAAAATTACTTATCAAGTGTACAAAATCAACTTAAATTATTATCATTACAAACAATTTCGTCTAATCAAACATTAAACAAACAAAAATTACAAAACCCAAAGAACAATTTATTAACCGCTTTAAGGTTTTAAACACTATAATTACATTCAATTACACAAATTAAGTAACGCCTGGGTACAAAAACATGCGAGATTAATGCGCCGTGTTAAGGTTGTGGTTATTATGTTAACATATTTTTTATGTTATTTTATGATTGATAGATCACGTTTGTTTAGATGTATATCTGTAGGTAATAATCGTTACGTTTTCTAAAATTTTTCTAATTTTCCCGCTCATCTTTCGAACTATTTTCATAAGAGCCTTCTGCTAAACATTTACAAACAAATAGAGAACTAGTGAAGTCGGCGACCGATCTCGAGTTTTGCGCTTACTCACGCATTTCACGGTTCGTTTCTATTTATATGTATAGAAGAAAATCTGCTTTCGACCAAAACTGACTTGAAAACATCAAGCACCGATTCATATTAAAGTGTACATAGTACATTTATCGAAGAAGGTTATAAATTGTATAACATCACGCTATGGAGGCAATAGTAGTGAAGTGTGAAGTACCTATTAAAGAAAATGGCAGAGCCAAAATAAAGGCGAGTCATTTTAAACAACGTCAAAAAGGTTGAAGATAACAATTTGGTTATCAATTTTGTTGGTAAAAATAAAGTAAATAAATGTACTGTGAATGTAGCATCGAAAATCACTTGAAAACATTTTGGTTTTTTATGTTTATAGGTTGACAGACAAGCAAATGGGCCACCTGATGGAAAGTGGTCACCGTCGCCTATTAACATTTGCAAGTATTGCAACACCGGGAGAGTTACCAACGCGCTGCCCTGAAGGACTCTATTAACGCCGTTTTTGAAGAAACCCGTACTGTCTAAATGTTATACTGTCCAAGTTCCTAAAAATAATGTTAGTATTTATTGAAATAAAACTATTTTTACGGATTTATCTCGCGTATATTAAATAATTTTTTCAAACTTCTGTCAGACAAATGTCACCTCAGTCTGCCCGGGACCACGGAAGCTGAAAAGCGACCGAAACGTCAGGTTGATTTTAAAAATCATTTTAGTTTAATATACGCGAGATAATTGTATTCGTACGTCGTTCGTGTATGTCTTATGGCGTATTGCCGCGCCTAATGTTCCACAAGCACAAGTCACATTAGAAAAAATAAAATAATCGTTACGTTTTCTAAAATTTTTCTAATTTTCGCGCTCATCTTTCGAACTATTTTCATAAGAGCCTTCTGCTAAACATTTACAAACAAATAGAGAACTAGTGAAGTCGGCGACCGATCTCGAGTTTTGCGCTTACTCACGCATTTCACGGTTCGTTTCTATTTATATGTATAGAAGAAAATCTGCTTTCGACCAAAACTGACTTGAAAACATCAAGCACCGATTCATATTAAAGTGTCAAGCTGCAGGAGCCCGCCGGCGAGCTGCTAAAATAACAGGTCATCTGCGTAACAAACACGAGAAATGGTGAAAAAAATTATGTCAGCAATGGCTTTTTACGTTTTTAACATAATTATGCACAAGATGAATTCCTCAAAAACTTTCAACGTGACTTTCAGAGTAGGTTTAATGACACGCCTTACGTAATGTCAAAATCATGCTATAACGTTTTTACTGACACGGAAAGTGTACTACCGGTCATGTAGACTGGGTCAGTCATCGTGAGAAACAAGTTGAGACTCAGGCCGTTATTGGTGGTCCGTTGATTGACGGAGCTAGAAAGCGTGAGCACCAAAATAATCCATAATATGTATGGCCCTGTAATAACTACCGCAGAGACATAAACAACATAACTTTAAAAGCGTCCCGATTAGGTGCAAATCGGGATATGTTCCAAGATTCCCAAAAATCGGGACGGCCGCGCAAATGAAAACATTTACCTTTACAATATGGCAACACTTAGCCTATATAAAGATCATTCTTAAATAACTTTAAGACGATACGTCGCTTTTATTTTTTAAGAGTATCGTGCGAACAAATCTTTATTTTTTTGTGTAATAAAGGTGGCAGACAAGCATGCAGTTCACATTGATGTTAAGTGATGGCTGCAGCCTATAGACCCACATAAAGACCAGAGGTCAAAATGCAGATGCGTCGCCACCCCCGACCTTAGTTGATTTGTCTCTGTGATAGTTATTACGGGGCCATACATTACCATCTAACCGGAACATGATAGTTTTTTTTTATGTAATGGAAGTGGCAAACAAGCCTCTGTGCCGGAAATTACAGGGCCGTACATTACCACCTGACCGGAACACGATAGTGCTGAACACTACCATTTAGCGGCAAGTATATTAGGTAATGCGGTGGTGCCTACGCCCGCGAGCTCCGTCACTGGAGCTCTACCGCCAGTCAAGACTTCCCATCAAAGACATGACTGGACCACCCGTCTCTTTTTATGCAAGTGCCTTTCATTTGAAACAACTAAACATCAGGCAACAATAAACGGTCGAGTTCTTACAACATTACAGATTACACTCTAATATCTTTATTTTCTCCAGAACCTTCCCACGAACTCTGCACTTTCACGCTGCGCCGTGGGAAATCACGTGTCTCTCTCTAAACTACGATTGTTGATAAGGACAGTCATATTTTGTGAGCGTGATTTATGTTTGTATGAATGGAAAAAGTGATAATGATTGAGAGTAGATTGATAATGAAACTTATCTTTCGACGAAAAAGTACTTAATCATCAATGAAATAGATGAAGCAAAGACAAAATTTGTCTATCCATACTGAATCCGAGTATCTTATAATAGTTTAGATCAATTGACCTTTATTATTAGCTTTTAAAATATTCTTGATATGAACGACATCAAAATAATTAATAAATATTATTAGGATAAATGAATATACATATACTTTTCATATCGGAACAAACCGATAAAATGGTTCCAATGAGGCTTTAATTTCTATATTTTGTCTCTTCTATAGTGATTAAAGGAATACCAATATAAAACACCGGAAAACAATAGCGCCGAACACAAACGGCATGACGTGTTTTATACGCACGAGGAGTCGCGCTGATAATCATGATATGCATTAAAAATGTACAGTGTTCAACAATAAATATTGCACATCGAGCCTAGGAAGGAGACTTCGGCTTTTTTCGGGTCTTTAGAGCGTTAACTCTTTCGCACCGTACCTATTTGACGTTTATCGACCATTTTGATCAAGATTTGACCAATACCGGACTGTCAATGCTTACGTAGGCAGTGTGCAACAGATATAACGCTCTACGAAGTCGAAACGAGCCGATCGTCTCTTTCGCAGGCTTGATGTGCAATATTAATTGTTGAGTACTGTTGATAGATACATGACATAACAGGACCGGAAACAAGCATGTAGTTCACATGGATGATAAATGATGAGTCTGCAGTATATCTATGACGCAGTCTCTCTATAGACACCTACACAAAAACTAGAGATCAAAATGCAGATGTGTTTGCCACCCCTGAGACCTTAGTTGTTATGTCTCTGTGATACCTATTACAAGGCCATATATGCATTACAATCTAACCGAAACTCGATAGTGATGTGCAGTTCAGCACTATCAAACTTCGAGGTATTGGGAAACTTCCAGAAAATGGTAAAAATCCCAATAAAACCAGATAAAGGAATTCACACCGTTATCTCTGATAGTCCCAGATACGGGTATCGAGCCCAGGGGTGTGACCGCCTATCGACATCGCTATTGTCGTTGTCATTGCTGTCAAATTTTCATGTCGATTTTTACTTAAATTTTTTACTAATAAACAATAATCGAAATAATCTACCATAATCGCTTGTTTCTCTCCTACGAGAGCAAGAAAAACAATCAGATTATCGCTACTGCTTTTAAAGGAGCTACAAATTGTCATGAAAATTTGACAGCAATGACAACGACAATAGCAATGTCGATAGGCGGTCGCACTCCAGGATCCGAAGTACTGGTCTGCTACCATTACACTACTGAGGCAGATAAAACATAAAAACAAGGTTTTCCAACATATTCATTTGATGTAAAATAATTTGTTTTTAATGGACACGTCTGTTTAAATACCAGACATGGATCGCGACCTCACTTTGCTTAAGTTGGGCGAATTTTGTAGCCAAGGTCAACGAAATAGATTAAGCGGTTTTGTTCATCGTTAAGCTGATTATGGATAATGGAAGTTGGAACTTTGAAACGTTAATTGTTTCAGTTTCATTTTGTTAATGTTCTAAATCGTCTGTTTTAAATTTTCACCATTTTTTGAGGATGGTTGATGCTTAAAAGTCAGTATTTTTTATGTACCTACTTAATAAAATTATTTAACAAGTTTCTTTCTTATCTTGGATAATAAGATATAAAAATATAGAAATAAAAAAAAACTTAAAACAATTATTTTTTATTTTTGCAATGTTAACTACTTCTTTGCATATTGCATATCTATAATTAATTATATCATTAATACAAAACAATAAACGATGATTATTGCATTCTTGAGCCATTAATCGCGGGAATCAAAGACCATTATCATTGTACATAATTGATTATTCAATTAAGCATTCATTTTAAATTCTATCCTTTATTAATCCTTTGTTTACAGTAGTAAGTCATGTATGTCGAGCCGTATTCGTTCCGCATCAACGAAAACGATGGGTTCTAAACTCACATGTCAGGGCAGTTTTCAGGGAAAATATATATTTATGCAACACTTTATACTTAAGCTGATTGGTTCAACAAACACGGCTATATAAATTTCAAACACGGCTATGCAAATTCTTCATAGAACCCAAAAAAAATCGCCTTATGAGTATAAAATAGTTTAGCAACTAACTTCAGACTGTTGCTTTTATCTGTTTAGCAACTAACTTCAGACTGTCGCTTTTATCTGTCGGTGAGCGAGCGCATCGTGAAAATTCACTCTCATGATTTTTTCCAATCGCGCTAAAAGAAGGTAGGTATAACTTCAAAAATAGTTTGCGACCTATTTTCGGTGACAAATCGAATATACACAAAACATTTTTGGTGGTAGAGCTCCAGTGACGGTGCTCGTGGGCTCCACCAACTCGTCGCTAAATGGTAGTATTTATCACTATCGTGTTCCGGTTAGGTGGTAATGTACGGATAGATAAAAAACCAGTCTACTTTTTCGTACCTAGACAAAAACTTCAGTGTTTATGACATCAGTCAAACGACCCTGACTTGCCGGATGGATGTAGACACCGTAACGTATGTACCTACACAATTTCCATAATTATCTATGAGGGAACAATGCAACAATTACCACACACGCAGAACAGAACATTCAGGGACGTACATGGTAAATATTTTAATCAAATATTGTTAATCGGATGACATCATCGAACAAATAAAACAATGTAGAAGCGAAAATTTAAGAATTTCCAAACGTAATTAAGTTCCAGCTGAATTGGTTTTGTTCATGAAAATATACGCTTTATCGCAACATGCCGTCATCTATACAATACATACAAATACCTGAATAAAATTGGAGAGTCTGTTTACACGCTACATATACCAAAACTAATTTTGTTTGTCTGTCTGTCTGTTTGTTCCCGCTAATCTTGGGAACGGCTTTAGCGATTTTGACGGGTCTTTCACTGGCATCTGATAGCTTATGTTATAAGGAGTAACTTAGGCTACTTTTATACTAGCTGCGCTCACGACTTCGTCTGGGTAGATACTGAATAGTCATAAATTTTCACGCGGATGAAGTCGTTAAAAATATTTTTTTAAATTAATGAAAAATAATGAATATAGAATCTCCACTAATTCAAGATTTTCAAATTAAGTACACAACACCTTAAGGATTACGTAAACGTAACATCACGCCTGTAATCTCCGAAGGGGTAGGCAAAGGTAAAATGCAGACTAGCCCCTCGCTCACAAGAAGAGGAACATTCTTCCGGTAGTGCACTCACTCAACCGAACAATGGTGGTCAAATTATAATAATAGGGCGGTAGTAGATACATTAACAGGATGGGCAGCAGCATCATGCGATTTAAGGTACGATTCCGAACTCGGCAGCACGCAGCAGTGCTGCTGCAGCACCATATTTCTCTATTTTCTATTGCATTGCTGTCGAGACAGTGTGAGATTACATTCTGACCTACGCGACAGCTCGGAATGTAATCTCATATAAACTGATAGATAATATATGGAGACTAGTAGTGCTACGGCAGCCTACAGCGGCAGCACTGCTGCCGTGTTCGGAATCGTACCTAAAAGTAGGTACCGTCACTGCATGCAGTTGCGATGCCAACTGTGTCGACTATGGTCCATCTTTGGGGGAGTTTATATCCAACAGGTTTATGGCCCCGTAATAACTATCACAGAGACATGACAACTTAGTTCTCAGGGGTGGCAACGCATCTGCATTTTGACAACTGGGTTTTGGGCAGATGTCTATAGGCTGCAGTCATCACTTAACGTCAATGTGAACTGCATGCTTGTTTGCTACCTTGCACCTTGCCAGACTGTTTTGCATCGGTAATAAACGCTATGCTCCCCCCTCCGTGTTGCTCTATGTGGCAGACAGATTAGGTAATGTGGTGGTGCCTACGCCCCTGAGTCCCTAGACTGGAACTCGATTACTTCAATCAAAGCAAAGGACACGAGCTGGAAAATCCTTCCAAGACATTTTTGGAGTTAGTCCTGTTTTATTCATGACAGCACGCCGGCTCGGTCACGTTGGTGTTAGAAATTGAAATGATCTGATGTCACCACACCAATGTCAAATGGTCACGGCCAGGTGGAATGTAAAGTACAAGACTTAATTCTGTCTATAGTCAGTTTTAATTATATGTATCCGTTTTACTTTCAATCACCTATCATAATAGGTATTCAACATGAATGGAAATGTAGACTTATGTAAAAAGACTTATTTTAATATTTTCATCTTTTTAAATCCCTACTCCTACTAATATTATAAATGCGAAAGTAACTCTGCTGTCTATCTGTCTGTTAACTTTTCACGTCCAAACTACTGAACCGATTTTAATGAAATTTGGTACAGAGATAGAGCTTACTTTGAGAAAGAACATAGGCTACTTAGTTATTTATAAAACGACATCCACGCGGGCGAAGCCGCGAGCAAAAGCTAGTCATAAATAAACGCTTAGGTGAGGTCTTTTTTATGTAGTGGCATCGCTATTATGTAGATGACGCAACTCAGCCTAAGTTACCAATATGCCTAGTGTTCTATTTCAAACTGAACAAAAAGAACCACGATCACAAGCCCTCCCACCACGACCACACACGTCCCGACAAGTTCCAAGCCGCTCCAGAACCAGTCCGGTTTCCCGATTGAAAGGTCCTCCCACGGAACCGGTGCCATTCCAACCGCTATCGTGATCATGGAACGGCTGTGATATACCGTAGGTATATTGCGTTTCGCTTAGGACGATTTGTTTGATGTGGTTAAATATGGGTATGGTAATCATTCATAATCAAATGAATCGCAATACTCGGTATCGAGTTGAGGAGTACCAAGTGATATGGTATGGAAATTATGGTTAGACTCTCAGCGGGAGTCAATATTTCTATATTTCATAACTTTAGCTGAGACACGTTCACAGCTGGACAAAGCCTTCCCCAAAGATGCTTACAACTTACAACTATTGTGCGTTGTGCGACATTAGGGGAAAATAATAATAGGCCAAACTTTTCTTGTCACGTTTGGCATACGTATTAACTATTGGCGGTCGCAGTAGGATGTAAAAACAGGTCAAATATCTGATAAAGGAGTCCTACCTTCGAAAATTGCGTTTAGGAAGACATCGATTAAATTCAGAGAGGATAATGTTAAGGGAGGTTAAAATTTCTTGGATCTACATCCGAGAATTAATTAATAACCAGGAAAATTGAAGTGCCCGTTTCGATCGATTCGATGAAGTGCAATGTTTTAGAGCTAGTGTAACTTAGTAGTGTACGAAAATGACCCTGTTTAATGAGTCTAACCCTGTCGAATGAGTCAAAATCCAATATCTGTCAAAGTCGCGTACATAAGGGCGCTATAATGGGTCCGCCAGACATTCAGGTGGGTTCGTATCAGGTTCATCGGCACCCGTTCCCGACAGGCTGGCGTCTGCCGGGATCGACCCAGTGGCGTGTCTGTGCGTAACAGGATTGGTCGGCCGATCGTATTCTTTGACTGCAATAACTGCTGTGTTGCTGATTCGTAGCATTATAATTACAAGATTATGTTACTGCGAAATTGCCGTTCATAGCTTCAGAAAGTCGATTTTAATATTTTTGTTTACTGGTGGTAGAGCTCCAGTGACGGAGCTCGCGCGGCCGTAGGCACCACCGCATTACCTAAAATACTTGTCGCTAAATTGTAGTGTTCAGCACTATCTTGTTCTGGTCAGGTGGTTATGTACGACCCTGTAATTTCCGGCACAGAGGCATAACACCTTAGGCCTCAGGAGTGGTAACGCATCTGCATTTTGACCTTGGTCTTTTTGTGGGTGTCTATAGGCTGCAGTCATCACTTAACATCAATGTGAACTGCATGCTTGTTTGCCGCTACCATAACATAAAAAAATATATATATAGGATTCAAGTAAATATAACTTCAATAATTCTAGTCTTTTGAGCAAAACGTTAATCAATCTCTGAGCGAGATTCACAAATCGCACTACGACTTTTCTTTGACTTGAAAGTCAACGAAAAGTCGTACAACAAATAAACGTTGAAACTTCGACTCTACGTCAAAGTAAAGTCGTAGTGAGGTCTATGAATCTCACCTTGTAATTTAAAATAAGGTAAATAATTTATTATGCTGTGTCCGTACCGTGTGCATATTAATACATTTAGGTACTATATCTACTTCTGCTTTTTAGAAAGACATGGCCAAACTACCGAAATGGATGATGTCTAATGCTGATGACTGACTATCAAATCATTCGACCGAATAATAACAGTTTTTTAAGGAAATACGAACACCGGGTAAGGGTGACTAGGCTATTTAGACGTACAAAGCTCCCTTCGGTTTGTAAAACGGATATGAATCATGTATCAAGTTTCTTTTTTTGTATTCATTACACATGACTTAACGGAGGAAATAGGATATTAATTACAAATCTAGTTCTTCTTGAGGAACTGTGTATCGACAAATAGTTTATCATTTACTGACAATAATTAAGAAAATAATGGACTTTGAACTTTTGACTTATTCACAGATATGCACTAATTCAAATCCAAATTGTAAGTGTTTATAAATCCCTACTTCCCTACTATATTATATTTATATATATATTTTATATTATAAATGCGAAAGTAACTCAGTCTGTCTGTCCGTTACCTTTTCACGTCCAAACGACTGAACCGATGTTGAGTAGAGCAGAGTTAGAGTTGACTTTGATAAAGAACATAGGCTACTTTTTGTCTCCTTATATTTCTCCACCTTCTAAGCAGTGGAATGTGTAGTCGAATTAATGAGATCATAGAGCAACACGGGCCACCGGCCGGCGGACTGGAGGGAAGTGGCCATAGCGTTTATACCGATGCAAAACAGTCTGTTATTTTTTGCGGGGTGAAATGCGTGCGACACACACGCACACTACAAAAATCGTCTATTACTACGAAACTAACACCTTCACTTTAACAAAATACAGAAACAATTTCACGCACACATTTAAACATCTAGGCGACAGGTATCACTCATTTGGGCTTGTACTTTGACAGAGGGGAAAGCCTGCATATGGCTACTCCCCTCCGGTGTTGCTCTATGAATGAGATTCTGTATTGCATTTTTGGAAATTCTGCATTTATTAACTTGCCACCTTGTTACATAAAAAGCATGCTACACGACACTAACCAACCATAACATACGAAAAAAAGGGCGACGAATTGTTAACCCCTTTTTTAGTTGAACTATCGAACGTCGAAGTAGCATTGAAAGCTCATGAATTGTATTGGGCTTGGCTACCCCAATAGTTATCCTAATTGCGATGTGGGTGCGGAACGATTATATTGCGTGCCCCGGACGAGGGATAGTTTGTGACACAACCAGAAATAGATTGTACATGACCCGCATGACCCAGACTACTATAGGTATAAAAGGCCACAGACCAGAGAGTAGGGTATTTTTTACGAGACGGATAGTTTGTGTCCCGACCAGAAACAGATTGTGGACGACATGACCCGCATGACCCAGACTACTGTATGTATAAAAGGTCACAGAGCAGAGAGTACGCTTACATTTTTTAAAATGTTAACAAGCTTTGTAGTTGTGATGACTGCAGCCTATAGACACAAAACCAGTGGTCAAAATGCAGATGCCTTGTGGACCCCTTGGACCTAAGTTGTTATGGTCTGTTTTTTTTATGTAATGGAAGTGGCAAACAAGCATGCAGTTCACATTGATGTTAAGTGATGACTGCAGCCTATAGACACTTACACGAAGACAAAGGTCAAAATGCAGATGCGTTACCACTTATGAGGCCTAAAGTGTTATGCCTCTGTACCGGAAATTACAGGGCCGTACATTACCACCTGACCGGAACACGATAGTGCTGAACACTACCATTTAGCGCCAAGTAAATTAGGTAATGCGGTGGTGCCTACGCCCGCGAGTTCCGTCACTGGAGCTCTACCACCAGTAGAAGTGATAGTTATTAAAACCTAATATAATATTTTGAGATAACGTGATTGGAAAATAATTGTCTAAGTAATTATTTCTTGTTTCCTTTTTGCTATAGGTACCTACTTACTGAAAAAAGAATTATAATCACAATAGAAGTTCTCGAATTAAAAAAAACCGGACAAGTGCGAGTTCGACTCGCGTGGTGAGGGTTCCGTAATTGAAATAAATATTTTCGACGATATTACAGATTTAAAAAGCAGGGACATTGCGGTTACGGTGGTACCGGCAGGGGGGTTATATTATTAAGAACTTTCGATTTAATTTGAATACTCAAACTTCTTATAGGTTTTCCAGTAATCTATAGGCAAAGAACTATTTTCCCCATTTTTTTCAAAATTTTAAGTTCAGTAGTTTCGGAAATAGGGCGGGTATGGTCAATTTTCGTCGTTTTTCTTATGCAAAAATTATTAAAAAAATATATATCTGAGATGCTGTCAACAACCTCTTTCATTTGATATGTCACACGACACAGTTTACGATTTTTTTTTAATTTTCTGATTTACCCCCCGAAAGTGGCGCCCTTGTTTAAAATTTATTATTTTACTTGACGTGTTCATCTTTGGGTCACCAATTTACATATATTCATCAAATTTCAACTCAATCGGTAGAGTAGTTTCGGAGCGAATTGGCTGTGACAGACGGACAGACGGACGGACAGACAGACAGACAGACAGACAGACAGACGCACGAGTGATCCTATAAGGGTTCCTTTTTTCCTTTTAAGGTACGGAACCCTAAAAACAACATATTAAATCCGTTTTTCAAACCATACCTAGTTATATGCCTTTATTTAAGCGCATAAGGCAATATCCATAATATAAATGCAATTTTGGCTTCTTTTTACGTTTAGAATATGCACTTGGAAATCAATAGTCAACTGCGAAATCAATCATGCAGTGCATTTAAAATTTCATTAACGATATCTGCATACATGCTTTTAGTCTTCAGTCTAAAATAGATAATATTGGAATGTGTCAAAAAATACATTTAAAAACACCCTGGAATCTCCACATCACTATCAATTATTGACCATCAATTAACTCAATTAGTCTTATTGAATTTATTTTTACGCACAGACAAAAACACAATACTGCCTACGAACAAAACACCCACAATTATCATTTTCACCACAAACACGACACATTAAATTACTCTTTACATTTTTAAAAAACATAAACCCCGGCACAGGTAACCCGGTACACTGACTGGGATAGACAGCTGATCAAACATTACGGCGACAAGGTTCCATACGGCGATCTCGAATGCGACCTCAGCAACTGACGCGGAAAGGATGGAACCGTGTGCTAGTAAACAGGGTTGTGCGCATGCGCGGCAACACAAAGGGGATATTTCGGTGGACGGCACATGCGTGGTTTCCGAGTAAATATTTGAAAATATTTCCCTTGAATAGAAAAACATTTGTTCATATAAAGTGTGTTTGCAGAAGCCGAAACGCTTGTCTTTCTTTTGGTTTCATTAAAACCGATATATTATGGGGATGCCGGGGATGGCAATTAGGTACAAACTGATAAGTATTTTTTTAAAGCTATTATTATTAATTCGGGGGTTCATTTGCGTTTATTCGGATCTCGTGAAATATTATAAGAAGTTGCTTTCTTTACTGGCGTAGGGTACTCATTATCATTCTAATGACTTTTTTTTTAATTGGTCAAGTAGTTTATTCGTTATAAAGTACCTACATACAAAAAAAAATGAAATGTTTTTTCTTCTCAAAATGAAAATTATGAGCATAAATGCCATTATAGTACACAATGCAAAGTCACCCCGAAAACCGCCGGTGATCTGAGGTTAGGCAATGTTTTTACGATCTACGCCTAGAAGCATCGCCACTGGAGCTCTACCACCAGTAAAATGTATCATTACTTTGCATATCTTCTGAAGATATAATACTTATATACAGTAAACTGATCGAAGCCACCCATACCATCGTGGAAAATTCATGACGTGGGTGCCGTGCCGTGGCTTTGATCAGTTTACTACGTGAAATATAACACTTAAGAAATCATAAAACAACAATATAAATAATAGCCTATTACTTAAAAGAAACCGATTTGAAATATCGATATTTCCGTATCGATTTTGACATCCCTAACAATTGAGCATTTGATGAAACTAACGAAATGATCCGTGACCGTTTATTCAACTGGTTTGCGGTCCACTTTGTTGGATCACGATGTTTCAAAGAAAGAAACGGTCAATAAAGTTTGTAAATTGAAGAATATCCGCATTCAATGTTTACAATATCAATATTACTTTGGATTCTAGAATGTTAACGAAAAATTGAAGAATTATAATTGCACTGTGCGTAAGTGTGAAGTAAGTGCTATTATTGTTTAAACAATAAATTCAACGATTTTTCCTATGAAATCTTACGAGACAGATTTTATTAGGTATCATTCAGTATGTTCAGATAACGATTGACTATAAATAGCATTCATCCTAATCTAGATTATGGTCTATAGCAGAGGTTCCTCTTTGGTTTCCAACTGAGTCATTGAAATAATTATAGGACTTATGTTATGTATAATACATAATAGTGCGTGCGGGTGGGAGGCGGCCGCCGCGCCCGCACCCCCCACCAATTGTCATTGTATCGACACTCGCTTTTACTGTTACCGTTTGTAATACACGCAGCAATAAATTGCATTTCAACACGAAGACTTAGCCTTTTAATCTTTGCAAGCCTTCGGACTCCTCACCAGCAGATAATTAAAGTCCACATACAATCACACAGACCTGGCAGGGTCACCAACAACTTATGAAAAGCAACGCATCCCTCGATACTGTACCGAAATATTTTTAGATAAAGAATTACCATCAATGTGAACTGTAAGCTGGTTTCTCCACAAACATCAAAAAATACCGCTAAGTCAAACTATCGAGGTCGAATCATTCCATATTCCACAATTTCTTTTAATTACAGAATACCAAAGTCAATGGTTTTATAGCTAAAGTATAATTCTCAGCATCAGAAGAACTAGCAAAACTGGATTTGGCAAAAATGCTCCCTAAACAGGTTTTTAGTTTGTATAAATTCCAAATCAACAAGGTCGCTGATGTAATGTTTATCTCTGGTTGACCTCTGTAAACCCGATAGATTTAACTTCGGCATTCGATTTGTTTAATACCAAAAAACAGTGGATTCGGGCTTTTTATTCAGCGTGGCGCAGATTTAGAACTTTGTTTGGAGGATTTGAGACAGATGAGGCCAGACTTTATCGAGGTATGTATGTATCTTCACGCCAGGTCCATAACGGGGTAAGCAGAGAGTGTAAAGCGCAAGATATCCCGATCCCTCCTTTATCGAGGTAAATAGAAAAATAAGAAGTTATTTTAGTACTTGGAGAGGACTCAATAGTTTGGGGAAGGATTGAACCTCTCTCCCATCCTCCATCACTACTCACGGAATAGCGACTAGATATGTAAGAGATCCTATTAGATGTAGATATCCCAGTTAACCTTGCCTGGTCAGGGATCCTGCCTTTTCGTTGGCAAAACCTGTCCTTCCATATTGAACTTATACGGATACCTGAATTCGAGGAAAAAGAAATTAGATTGACGAAATCTCTCTATTTCATTGCCTACACATATTACAGGTGTCCATAATACATTTGATTTCTTTAAGGCATGCTAAGCCTTCAAACATAGATAAAAAACGTGGTTTCGCTACGTAATTTTTTTATTTTCTCGCCATCCCTCAGGGGGTAGGCAGAGAGCTGATATAATACATATTACTACCTAGCGGCCCGCCCTGGCTTCGCGCGGTTGCATTGTTAAACCCTCTCTTGTTGATCTTAGTGTGGTTGTGTTGTGATGTGTTCTCGATAAATGGGCTATCTAACACAGAAATTATAGTTCAAATCGGTTCAGTAGTTCCTGAGATTAGCGCGTTCAAGCAAACAAAAAAACAAACTGTTCAGCTTTATAATATTAGTATAGATATGGGCTCACACTAATTTCAGACATGGCAATAACTTGACCTGAGAAGGCAACTCATTTGCATCAAAACTTATAAATATAACTTGTAGGTCTATATGTTGCAGCCACCATAAATGTGACCTCTAAGCTTATTTGCCACTTATATGACATTAAAACAAATATTTCATCAATACCAACCCACGGTACCCACTGTAAACAAGTTATAAAGCAAATATTGCGGTGTATTCTAGTATTAAGAGGGTCAAGAGCTCATGTATTTGTCGGAACAAGTGGCGCGCGATGTAATTTCTCTCATTCATCATTTCTATCCTTGAGCTTGTTCCAAAGCAATCGACAATGTAATGAGATGTAATGACAATAAGCATAAGGCTAGATACACACTGTTGACAACAAAAAGGCCTTAGAATTGGAAACCTAAGAAAACAGCTGATATACACATCGTCATCATTTTAAAGCGAAAACACTTATGTACTTATTTTTTGACCGAATTTTTCACAAAATTATAAAACTAAGGATATTTTAACGTGCACGACCTGCAGCATACTTACTCGTATTATCAGTATGCGGCGATAAGAATGAGTATTATTATTATCTACAAAAACTTAACCTTATTAACTCCGCTACAGTCGTCTGGCGTGACTTGACGAGAAATTAAGTATTTCTATGTTATATGTCATTTCACTTTTTTATATTATACTAGCTGTTTCCCGCGGCTTCGCCCGCTTGGATGTCGTTTTATAATCCTGAATTTTATTTACTATAAACCTCACGGAGCCCGAGATCTTTCCAACGAATGCAAAACCGTGGAAATCGGTTCGTGCGTTCTGGAGTTATAACGTCAGGAAGGAAAACCCGACTTATTTTTATATAATAGATTATTACTTAATATTCTGAATGATAATGTACCATGATTCACCAGTAACCTATTATTTATTGCATTGTTGGCAATAACACATACGAGTGAAATATTATAAAGATTTTTTAATGCAAAAATGGGAAGAAAAAATTACCACCGAAGAGGTGTGGCAACGCATCTGCATTTTGAATTCCGGTTTTTGTGTAGATGTCTAAAGACTTAACATCAATGTTATCAGGTGCATGCTTGTTGCCACCTTCATTACAAAAAAAGACTTGAAAGTTCAGTGTGTAATCAGCTTAACATGTAAATAACCGTTATCTTTGTAGAACACTGGGTCGCAATTTGCAATGTTAATATTGGCTCATAACAATATTATCGTCGGGTACTGTGATTTAATCCGTTTTTTCAGGACTCAGGGTTCGATAAAACTGATCATGTGTCCGGTCGTCCGTGTCGAGTTGACGAATAACCCACATATCAGCCAAAAGATGTCCACTGTTGGACCAAAGCTTCCTCATTAGGGGGATATGCCATAAACGCCACGCTTGGCATGCGGATTGGCGATCGCAGTGGCGGTAGTTTAATCGTAGGACGCTGCTCCATCTTGCGTCATTGCACTTTCTACCGCCCGCCCTATTGGAGAATGGTTTGACCGAAATTGTTCGGTTGACTGAGATTCTTTGAATTAAAGGAGATTCTTGCCACTAGTGGGCGGTGGGGTCGTCACGTCCCGACGCTAGCGAAAAAATCGATAAAACTGATACCTAGAATAAATCTGTAATGATTTTTTTGAAGTGAAAACTTTAGCGCCGCATTTTTGTAATGGGTAAAAAATGTTAAACTCGTGTCAGGACACGACCCTGATCGAAAATGCGTAAGACGTGACCAGAATTGCGTCCGCCTACTTTTTGGGGGACACAAAGACAGCTGACATTGTGGTAGAGGTAATGCGGCCATCTGCTGCCAAATGCCTACGCCCTCGATTCCTTACACTGAAACTCTACCACCAGCATATTGAACTATTTCCCTTGCCCTCTGTCAATGAAGCTGACATGAGAAGTTCCATGTATACATCTTTCTATGAATTTCCATCTCATGGACAAAGGTTTAAAAAAGAAACCTGTGTGTTTTACTGGTCGTAAGGCTCCAGTAGCGGAGCTCGCGGGTATAGGCACCATCGCATTACCTAATTTACTTGCCGCTAAATGGTAGTGTTCAGCACTATCGTGTTCCGGTCAGGTAGTAATGTACGGCCCTGTAATTTCCGACATAGAGGCATAACACCTTAGACCTCAGGAGTGGTAACGCATCTGCATTTTGACCTTGGTCTTCGTGTGGGTGTCTATAGGCTGCAGTCATCACTTAACATCAATGTAAACTGCATGCTGGTTTGCCACTTCCATTACATAAAAAAACACACACGGAAAGTCAGGAGATCACAGGTTGTTTCACAATTTCACTGCAAAACAATGGTTTCCTACCGTACATTATAATCATGGCTAATCACTTTTCGCGGTTTCCAATTATTTCTTATTCTATTCTTCTCACACCGCAATTTGAACTTTGTACCGACGACTATGGATTTAATTTAACGTACACTTACAAATCAATGATATTTAACAGCAAGTGGGATGGGAATGTAGTTCATTGACTTGCTACATTGAATGGTAATGAATCTCTCATTGTTAGAGTTGCTAAATTAAACGTTTGATTATGTATTGGGTTAGTTGAAAGTGATATTGTTTGGCATAGGGCAGGGTTTCTCAAACTTTCGGCTCCACGTACCCCTTGAAAAGTATTCAGGTGACAGCGAACCTAACTCAACTAATTTTATTTGGGGAAGGGGGGGGGGGCCCTTCCCCAAATAAAATAATAAAATTGACTGTTGAAGAAAATAGTGTTTTTATTTCAATAAAAGGTAACAAATAAAGTGCCAATAGATAGATATATATTTTTACGAGGTACTATTAATGAGATGGGTGTGATCAATTATTTCCATATTAGCAAAAAGCATAGCAATAGCAATTAGCATGCTAAGACTCATGAATACACATGCTTATGAAATTAACGCGAAATAGCATTAATTAACACCGCTACTAAGAACCTCTACTCCCTAGATAACATAGCAGTGTAGTTTTATTTCACTTTAGTGACTTCTGGGCTACTTAAGTATAAAAAGTTTAAAAAGTAATTAAGATCGAAAGTTATTTATGGACTTTCAAATAGTGTCGAATTACATTTGAAAGTGTGTTTTTTAATGTTAACGCGTTATAAATATTTCTAATCAACGAACCGTTATAATTTATAGGTTTTCGGAGTGCAAGTTGAGTTGAAAATCGAATCGACATTGCTTAATAAACATGATGTATTGAAGTTTACAAATGTTCCATCATGCAATATGTATTGTTTATGAGGATTTTGATGCGGCGGTGGTACAGAGCTCGCGGGCGTAGGCACCAACGCATTACCTTTTAGACTTGCCGCTAAATGGTAGTGTTCAGCACTATCGTGTTCCGGTCAGGTGGTAATGTACGGCCCAGTAATCTCCGGCACAGAGGCATAAAACCTTAGGCCTCAGGAGTGGCAACGCGTCTGTATTTTCACCTCTGGTCATTGTGTGGGTGTCTATAGGCTGCAGTCATCATTTAACATCAATGTGAACTGTATGCTTGTTTGCCATTTTCATTGCACATCATGGCACATTTTACACCTTCTTAGAATATCTGACACGCAATTCGACCCACGAAGTTGATGCCACGCCCTTTTCAACAACATTTGATTGTTTCAAAAATGAAGGTGAAAAATTACTCAAGAATGTCAGATACTTAGAGAGGATGTAAAGTGAACCCAATCAAAGCTCCCATCCAAAATTCTGACTATTTGGATGCGAGGCAAGCTTGTGGCGGAAGCCCTAAGGATTCGGCCCTTTATGGAAATCTTAGATTTTGGAGGTAGTGAACGGGAGCAAGGTATATTAATCTGCCGCGATGGAGAAAATTCAAAAATCCTCTCTTGGGCTCCCCTACTATAATCTCATAGTAGTAAACGGCCTCAAATAGTCGGTTTCGTAAACGATATTGTCGCCAGCTAATTGGTTCTCATTACTACTGGATTGCGTCCGACGTGGATCATTCACGGTTGACTTACAAGGCCATAAGTCTAGCTGAGTGATTTAGGTTTCATTCACTAGCTGAGTATTAACGCGACAAAAACTTTATCTATAGAGCAACACGGGCCAGTCCGCCGCGGCGGACCGGCGGGGAGTAACAATATGCAGGCTTTCCCTTGTGTCAAAGTACAAGACCAAATGGTCCTATGCCTGTCGCCCAGATACGATTTTTGTAGTGTGAGTGTGTGTCACACTTATTTCCTCCCGCAAAAAATTACGGACCGTTTTGCATCGGTAATAAACGCTATGGCAGCCCCTCCGCACAGTGTGAAATTGAACTTCAATCTCGGACATTATAATTTTATACAAAATTTAGGTAGATTTAATCATAATAATACATATAAAAAATATCTGTTAAGAAATTTTAGCTAAGAGAGATATAAATTATTTTCTATAAGGTCATTGAACTTTGCGAAAACTTATTACGACTATATTTACCAAAATATTATTTTTACTCCCTTAAATTAAATCAAAAAGTAACAATCAATATTATATTTATTATTTATCAAAATCTGAAGTTCCTAAAAAAAATCAATTTGATAGTAATTATTTTTCATATTTACAAAAAAAATACATAAATAAAATCTTCCACAAACCGGTCGCATTTTTTTAGCTAAAATAATACACATAATAAATGTATCTTACAGTAGATAAAATATGAAACATTTTTATTGCAGGACTTCGGAGATATGACGTTTCTAAATTTTTTACAAATTTCTATGGAAATAGGGCTACCAAAATTTTTTTTAAAAAATTACGGAAAGTAAACGTATGAAACAAGACGTGACAAACTGACTGCCCATCAACATGATTATTCAGTTTATTCATGTATTTTATTATAATAAGGCTTCTGGAGAGCACTTTTACATCGTAATTTTTTTTTAACTTCCTAGTGTGAATAACCAAACCACTTACAATAATCAAAAACATTTATTATTTTAGCTAAAGTGTTGGTAATCTCTCCTTGGTCTTTTTCTATCCTGTACATTTGACAATGCAACTGATAAAGACAAAGCATTCTATAGCTAAAACGTATCTAATGTACGTCTATGAATAAGGGGGATAATATATTAAAAAGAAACGAAACATTGGAAAGAATCAATTATTTGTCAGTCTGTGTGTCAGTACAGACATATGTCAGTCAGTTTGTTAAAATAGACATGTACAGCTCTATGTAAATGTTTCAAAATACTCATAAACAAAGAGTATACAAATACTAAATATTTAACTGCCTCAGTAGCCTAGTGGTAGCAGGCCACTACTACTACGCTGAAGGTCCTTGGTTCGATTGCCGGGTCGAGGACTATCAGAGACAACGGTTTAAAATCCTTTATCTCTGGTTCTATTGGGATTTATCAATTTTCTGGAAGTTTCCCAGTACCTCGGAGTTTGGTAAAGTACCAGGAGATGGCAACAGGCTCGCCACCTGTCACATGGGCCCAAGCGTAACCGGCGAATCGTGGGTGTTTGCGTGCATACTTGAATGCATGCATTTACCTCTGCCTACCCCTTCGGGGATTACAGGCGTGAAGTTACGTTTTTAAATATGTAAGAATTTCTTCTGCACTCAACTAAGTATCACGTCTTAATTTAATAAAAATAATTATTTATGCTATAAAAAGTGTTCTTTAATAGCAATCCTTAATTTCTATTTACAAGCATTGTGAGACAAGTGGATTGGAAACCAGATAATACACCTAGCTCAACACAATAATTATAACGTTGTTGAAGGGACAACTAGAAGCAATAAATGTTTCCTAAACCTTATCTTCAACTTCAGAGTTCTCTTTTAGGTTGATTATTAACATGCCACAATATTAGTGGTACAAGTACTTATTCTCCATAGTACATATGATAGGTAAGTCTGATTACAATAAGATAGGTGATCAAATATATTAAAAGCAAATATGATTTATTTTTAAAATCGCCTATTTAGATGATGACATAGTTATGGTGACAACCTTAACCTACATTTAGCATCTGTTTTTTTTTCAGTAGTTCATTAAACTATTCTTGATATGTGTGTATTTAAAAAAAATGCGACCTTGAAGAGAATAACAAGAAAAAAAAATATTTTGAAATCATACTAAATCAAAATTAACTCAACAAGGAGATGTAATTAGTTATATTTTTTCTGATGTGTAGGTGCATTTCAAATGCATACATATCCTGATTAATAACTTTTATTGAAAATTTTAACAGGAAACGAGATATTACGTTTCTATGGAAATTATGTCTTTTTCTCGATTTTATTAATTTCTCTGAAACTATGAAAGATATAGCTATGAGAGTTTTTTTAACCTTACTAATTGACAATTATCTTTGCATTAAATACATAAAATTAGCGTGTCCGCATCTAAGGGTAAATTCCACACTGTGCTCCGGTCCGCCGCGACCAGTGGGCCGAGTTGCGCTATGACTTTATCTAATCTGTCAAATAATAGTTTTTTTATGTAATGGATGTGACAAACAAGCATGTAGTTCACATTGATGTTATGTGATGACTGCAGCCTATAGACACTTACACAAAGACCAAGGTCAAAATGAAGATGCGTGGCCACTCCTGAGGCCTAAGGTGTTATGCCTCTGTGCCAGAAATTACAGGGCCGTAGTACTTGCGGACATTATTTCAAGTCATACATACTATTCAGCGTAAACGTTTTAACCACTTTAAAACAGACGATATGGAAATTTGCCCTATTTCTCCAGCAGAGGCACGAAGATTCGTCAGCGTCCGTTTTAAAGAATATCACAACTGGCTGAAGCACTACACGACCACGATTCGATTGCTCAACAAAATTAGAGAAGAATTCATCGATATATTATAAAAATCAATTGCTGTTCGTTCGTCTCGCTAAAACTCGAGAACGGCTGGACCGTTTTTGGTTTTAAATGATTTTTGGGAGTCCAAGGAAGGTTTAAAAGGTAAGAAAAATTTAGAAATTGAAAGGATATAGTAAAAACCACAATTCTTTTTTTCCCAATCAAATAGTCCGTATCTATCAAACCTTTGACACATTTTTTAATTCTGAGGCAATACGAAGCGTGCCGGGGTCAGCTAGTCTTTAATAATTTACATATCGAAAGTTATCCTAACATTCATCACTGTCTTTTTTTTTTTTTCTTTAAACCTACAATGACAGATATACAATTTTAACTAATGTCACTACTTACTACTCAACGAAACTACTTTCATCATGTTAATATAGCTTTCAAAAACAAAGGAGATGTTGCGAGCTCGGCTCTAGATCGTATACGTCATCAAAAAATGGGTAAATTAAAGAAGAAACCGAAAAAAATGCAATTAATTTTATCAAGTATATATTTTAGAGTTACTACCACATTTAATTTAAACGATTTTATCATTTTCAACCATATTCAACATGGCGGCGACACAGCCGACGCTTCTTTTAATTGGAAATCGATTAGTTTAAGTTCTTAGTATTAACACATGAAATCGATTTCGATAGTATTCAGAAAATATTACTTTTTTCTCCAATTTCTATAAAATCAAAAAACAATTTAAAAAATGAAAATGTCAAAATGACATCGCCCGCCATTTTCACCATGTTGGTTTGAGTTGCAATTCTAACTGCAAATAATATTTTGTAACTGCAAACAAAGCTAAATAAGTGAAAATATGCAGTATAAAACGTTTTTATATTGATTTTGCCTGTTAATGATATTGTGTACAATACATGGCCGGAGGTCCATACATTTTTGCAACATCTCCTTTAATGAAATGGATTGGAATGAGATAAATAACCTCGCATTACCCACGTACCTATTCTATCACTCACTTGCGACATTACTATTACTTAGTTCAAGGCTTAGTAGTACCTAGGTATGTAGAGCTGTAGAGTTTTTTTTTATGTCATGAAAGTGGCCAACAAGCATGCAGTTTACATTGATGTTAAGTGATGACTGCAGCCTATAGACCTCCACACAAAGACTAGAGGTTAAAATGCAGATACATTACCACTTCTGAGGCCTAAAGCTCACCGCGGACACTCCGCCAAAATTCCATATAAACGCTTAGTTTGGTCTTGTACATGTATGCTGACGACGTACAAATATACATATCTTTCGATCCTAAACACTATAAAGATGCCGTAAAGGACATAAATGAAGATTTAAGTAGATTAGTTGAGTGGTCCGATAAAAATAACTTAGTATTAAATCCATCTAAAACTAAATATATGTTGTTGGGAACAAAAAAACAAGTAAGTAAAATCCCACATACTATTAATGTTAATTTAATGGGCAAATCAATAGAACGCGTCGAAGTAGCTCGCAATTTGGGACTAAATATAGATAGTAATCTTAGGTTTGAAAACCACATAGCAGAAACGGCGCGTAACTGCTTTTATCGTTTAAAGGTATTGTATAAAATAAGACAGCACCTCTCTGAAAACTTACGCGTACAATTGGTTGAATCATTGGTGTTATCTAAGCTAAACTACGCGGATACGGTTTACGGGCCCCGGCTGTTAGCTAGAACCGAATGCCTAATACAGCGCATACAAAATGCCTGTGCACGGTTCTGCTTCGCTATACCTACTAGGAGTCACGTGACGCCATTTCTTAACGGGAATTCAATGTTAAAAATGAAATCCAGACGAAAATACCACTTGGCATGCCTACTGTTTGGGGTAATAAAATTTAAGGAACCCCTCTACCTATTTGATAAATTGAGCTGGGTGCGGAGCACTCGAGAGTGTTCCCGAAAACTATCTATACAGCCTCATAAAACAAACTCTTTTAAAGGCACTTTCCGCTACGCTGCTTCAAAGATATGGAACAACATTCCACCACCGTTAAGACAGGTTATCGCTTTAAATACTTTTAAAATAAAAATAAAAGAATACCTATTAGAGCGACAGCGGGAGTATCCTAATTTGATCTCAAATAATAATATGTCATTTATTTAAATAAAAAATACTAATCAATAAAACATAATCATATAATATGCATGTACCTATACATAATACCTTTTCAGCTTGTGATGGTAAGCGACTGATGAAATTATTCGTTCTCTATAATTCGAAATTATCGAAATAAAAGTTGAAACATATTACTTGTGTCTTGTTGTTTATTTAAATTTTTGTTTAATTTTTTTTGGACTATAATATTATTAACCATTTATATATTAAATTAAAGTATCTATTTAGTTACGCACACATTATTTATTCTTATTTATATAATCATTATTTTATTGAATTATAATTATTAAATGTTTGACATCCGTGAATCAACTCGGGTAGGTACCAGTTGAAAACCAGCGTCAGGTTATCTACCTGACACCATGCTGAACTGGGTACCTTTTTGGCGCGGCCGTGTGACACAACTACTTATTACTCATAAAAATAGGTTATTATTATTTAATGTTTTTTGTAGCATTTTTTAAATATTTTTATACGGTGCTTTTTTTTTGTCTTTGTGCATTATGTGTAACTGTTTTTTTTTTAATATTTTTATTATTATTATTATTTTTAACTATGTTCTGTTGTGTCTTGGGCCCTGCGCCGAATAAATGTTTTTCTTTCTTTCTTTCTTTTCTTTTTCTTTATTACACAGACATCAGTCAGTGGCGTGTATTTACACGTGCACCTATGTGCGTAGCACGTAGAGAATACCAAACGTCGCCCATAAGAGGGGAGGAGGTTGGGTGGGGCGGGGAAATCGGGCGGGACGTCGAAGTGTCCATTCTATACGTTGTAGTATTATTACATATTCTCTACCTAAGGTGTTATGCCTCTGTGCCGGAAATTACAGCGCCGTACATTACCACCTGACCGAAAAACGATAGTGCTGAACTGCCACTGTGATGGGTAACTCGTATGCATGCAGATCCAAGCATACATTCAAACACCCACGATTCGCCGGTTACGTTTTGGACTATGTAACAGGTGGCGAGCCTGTAGACATCTCCAGGCACATTACCAAACCACATAATTACATCCATGTGCAACTGCATGCTTATTAGTCACCTTCGTTAGTTATTAAATGTATTCACGTGATATACAAACAAGCATTGTTTTTTAATAGTAGTATTATATACCTATAGGATACCGTTTCGTTAGTAAACAGCGTGTTACAACACTTACAACAGCTAGATTGTGATGAAATTATTGATGCTCAGCTCGGACTGCGTTTCAAGTAATAGAGCAGGATATGTCACAACTTCTACAGTGGCCTATAAATAGTAGTACCTACTGTTTGGATATTGTATTTAAAGTAAGTAATGAAATAACCTAGTAAATAGAGAGGGGGCACTATAGCAGAGAATATGCAATAATACTACGTATAGAATGGACACTTCGACGTCCCGCCCGATTTCCCCGAATCACCAACCTCTTCATCTCTTATGGGCGACGGTTGGTATTTTGCACGTGCTACGCACACAGGTGCACGTGTAAATGCACGTCACTGACTGACGTCTGTGTAATAGAGACCAAATTAAGCGTTTGTAAGGAATTTTGGTGGAGTGTCCGTGATGTGACTGTAGTCAATTTTCCGTCTATTTTTTTTTTAATAATTTCAAAATATCAAAAAATCCATAGGGAATTGAGGTCCTTACATAAAGTAACTTTTTATGTCATGTCATAAGGTTGACAGACAAGCTGAAGAGCCACCTGATATAAGGTGGTCAAAGTCGCCTAGGAACATTTGGAAGACCAGGGGATTTTTTTCCTGGTGGTAGAGCTCCAGTGACGGAGCTCGAGGGCGTCGGCTCCATCGCATCAGTTCAGCACTATCGGGTGACGGATAGATGAGATGGTAATGTTTGGCCCCGTAATAGCTATCACAGTGACAAAACAACTAGGGTTTCAGGGGTGGCAGCGCATCTGCATGTTGACCTCTGGTATTTGTGTAGATGTCTTACGGCTGCAGTCATCACTTATTCTATGTGAACTACATGCTTGTTTGTCACCTTCATTGCAAAGACAATAAATTTTTTTTGGAAATAAAAACATTGTTTGCTACGTCCCTCACTAGATGCACGTTTATTCACATATCGGAATTACCACGTATGTGTTGATTAACATATTATGTACTCGTACGTATATGTGTGATATAGTGTAAGGTTACTAATAAACACTAAACCAAGTTGTACGTGTGTGATGTGATGTATGACCGCATCACGCGGCGCCAAAATGGCCGACCGCTAATCACGACTCTATACAATACACATTGTCAACGAGCTATTATGCTAGTATGACTGTATGTGCTAGATTTGTTGTAGGTACTACACATGTTAACAATAAGACATAGCATAGGACAAAACATTTACCACTTCGACAGAAGCCACTGATGACCAGCGAACCATATTAGTAGATTCGATTTTGCCAGTGGAATAAGATCTAGACTGCTTTAGCAATACTACACTGGGGTCCCGGGTTCAATTTCCGGACCGGGACCAACAGAGATGCATGTATGTTTTTATGACCCCACTATCAGACAGAACTCAACCTATTTGGGCATGGTAAGTCTTGATCTTCCTGGGCTTCTGCAACCATCCAGAGAGGCTATCAGAAATGATGGTGTAAAAATCCATTATCTCTGGTTTTATCGGGATTTTTCATTTTTCTGGCGGTGGTTATGCGTTCGGAGATGTCAACAGGCTCGCCACCTGTTCCATGGGTCAAAACGTCACCAGAAAGAGGCAGTACCAAGAAGGATAAGAAGTTTTTTGAAGTTCGTTTCACAGATTTGTAAATGAAGGATGATGACTGTGAGTAAGTATAGAAGACTAGCCTAGGTTTTAATTTTAGCAAATGTATGTATGTATCTTCACGCCAGGTCCCTAACGGGGTAGGCAGAGAGTGTAGAGCGCCAGACATCCCGGTTCTGACAAACCTCTCGTGCCTCGTCTACCTTCATCATTCTCTTCATACATGCACGCCGATTCCTAAGTCTTAGCAAATGACATAACGAAATAGACCATATATTAAATTCTTATGATAAAATCATTCGATGATATAATCGAGGACACGTTGGATGTCTATAGAACATCTAACGACGTATTCTATTGCCTTAGCTAATATTTATTTATATTTGCTCCGTCACGTGTCATGTTTTATCATTTAGCACGTTTTTGTTCGTGAAGCTTATTCAGTACCCGTCTAGGATCTTGATGTAGAGAGGTTCCCAAACTATTTTTTCTTGTAGATCCTTTAAAATTTTTTCTAATTTCGGTGGACCTCTCTTTGCTACATTTATATAACATTTCCATAGTTCCAATTTTTATTAACGCCTACGTAGACCTCGATCGAGTCTCCCGTGGAGCCCAGGGGGTCCACCTGGACCACTTTGGGAATCACTGATGTAGACATTATTTTGTTGATAATGTTTAAAAACGACTCCAATAGGATTAGTGAGACGGGGTAGGCAGAGAGTGTAGAGCGCCAGATATCCCGATCCTGACATACCTCTCGTGCCACGTCTACCTTCATCATTCTCTTCCTACGTGCACGCAGATTCCTAAGACTTTTGACCCCACCATCAGACAGAACTCGACCTATTTGGTCATGGTAGGAGTAAATGCAAATAACGCGGGATGGGCAGCAGCATTCCCCGATAAAGGTACTTTTGTGAAGGCTTTTTTATAAAGCAGAGGACGGTCTTTCGGCTGAATGTTTTTAAAATAGTCGTACAAGGGTATTGTTGTAAAGTAGTTTTACCTGGCCAAACATTCAACTTCCTGGACATTTTGAAACAAAATCGCTCCTCTCATGGCTATCGGTTAAAGAAGTAAATATACCTCTTCTGACGTTCCTCCTTTTAAAGTCGTTTCGTCCACATCCTCGCATATTTTTCAAGTACCTACATTCCCAGATAAATAACTTACTCCGATATGGTTTGACTGGTAAGAACGGTTTTCGTGTATCAATGCGATGTTTTCAAGATGGAAGAGTAGAAAAACTATTATTCCATCCAGGATATACGGAGCTACAATGCATCAATAGAAGACTGGTCGAAATATTACTTCCTTCGACCGAAAACGGGCCGTCCCCGTTCTCCCGTATAAAACGAGAAGCGTGACGTCACACTCTTAACTGACTAGACTGCAGTCAGTGTGTACTCAAGCGCATCCAGTAGTTCTAGGTTTTGTTTTTGATACATTGAAATTGGCCTCTGAATTTTGTGTCAAGGCCACGTAAAAACACTACCGCGACTCGGCCGCCTTGCCTTGCTCATCACTTCGATCCTGGCTAAGTTCATGATTTTATGATCACGTCTAAAAGTAATAGCGATAAGCAACAGGTGCAAAATCTCTAATATATAGAATTATCGTGTCACAGTGTTTGTACACTCGATACTTGTACGTTGGAATACTCCTACGAGACGACTTCACCGATTATCAGAAAATGTTTGTGTGTATTGGTAAGGAGAATCGGTTGTAGAACATTTTCTGGTAACACAAATTAACTTAACTTCAGTCGTGTTAATAAATTGCAGGTATGTTTCTGTTTGGCATAAGTTACATGGATCGGAAATACTTCAAGTATTCGCTTATTTCAGATAGTTCCAGTTGTTTATTTGAGTTGCTGATTTTTGACCCTGCAATGGCTATAATATTATTAATATACTTTGGGCCTCCCCCAAAAAAGGGGAGAGACTCGTGCCCAGCAGTGGGACGTGTAATGGGTTGCCATTATTATTATTATGGCTATAAAAACTTGGTATGTTTTTAAAATCTACAAACATGGAGCCATATATGGAAGAAATAAGTAAGTAGTATTTTTGATTTGAAGTGACTTGTCCATAACATTCTAAACATCTCACTAAATTGGATAAGTGGGGGCCCCTTTTTATGCAGCCTATGCAACTGCAGTAGTGTGCAGTAGCGCGTGACGACACAGGTGACGAGGCGACGGGTGCCGGATGTCAGCCGGTGCGCGTGCGCATCGACCCGTGCATTGACTATTGGGTTGAGGTATCTTATTTATCTATATTTTTTTTTATGTATACGGTATAAAGTTGTTGGTTAAAACTAATAAATTTTAAAATTATACTTGTAAAAGAAACACATCAAATACAATGGTAAAATAAATAAAATACCGACATAATTAAGTGATGAATTTCCCGATTTTTAGGGAAGAAGAAAATTTGCATGAACAAAGTTGTAAACAACAGCAGAGCTAGTTTAAGTAGTTAGGTATATATATATAAGATATATTACTGAGGATTTTCAAAATAAACCACAAATTGTTTCTCTGAAAATACAAAGATTTGTTTTATTTACAATATAACAATAATAATTATTTTAGTACAGAATTACATTTTTGTCTCACCTGAAAATACAAAGAAACGACATTTAAAGTTCACTAATATCGATTCCTCAACTATATCCTTTCGTTTGTCTTTCTACAAGTTTCTTATAATATTTATGCACATAAAAATCTAAAAATCATCCGCCATGAAATCACACCTCAATCTGTCATTATTACTCCATCTAAAAATTATATGCCACAGACAATAACTTATAACCTCATTACATCCCCCCCCCCAAAAGAGAAAATTCGTAATAATATATCTAATAAATAAATAAGTTTTCTAATCTTCATATTCGCTTTTATTATCGTCATCTTCCTTCTTCAGCTTTTGTTGGAACAGGTTGTAATTTTGTTATGTGGAATAAAGTACAATAATAATAAACGTTTTATTACGTATTACATATAATAAATAAAACTTAGGAGCCTAAAATTTAGTTAAATATTAAAAAATTTTAATAATGGTTCAGACCTCCCCCGAAGTCAAAATTTTCTTTCCATTATACCATGCGTTATTTCGAAGAAAAAAAAAAAAACAACAGCTCCATCATCCGACTGTATGCGTTATTATATTATTTTCATATTCTTTCATATAACGTTAACTAAAGTGTCAACATTATATTAATCCTAATATACATATCTAAAATGGAAATAATAGTAAAGACTTATCTACAATATGCAATCGGAAGAAATATTCGTTTAAGTTTTTAAATTACCAACATTCATTGTTGGAAAAATTAATTCACATAGGTACAGTTATAACTAGCAAAAAAAAAAACAAAAATACCGAAAAATTCTCATGTTCTTACATAACAATTTTATTATATTCATGTTCCCAGAGAGCTGTGACGTTTCTTGTAGTGTTCCCACATGTTGTTCCCTCACTTTTTCCTTTGTTTGCGTTATCGCATAGTTATCGTATGTATTATGAGTTCAATCGGGGCGTGAAAACACACTGCTCGGGTGAGAACTCTTGGACGTTGGAATTTGCGAAACCTTCCTCTAAAACAGAGGTTCCCAAACTATTTTTTCTTGTAGACCCCTTTCAATTTTTTTCTGGTTTCCCTCCACATTTATATAATTCCCATATTTCCATATTTTATTCACGCCTACGTAGATCCCCATCGAGTCCCATGGACCCCAGGGGGTCTGTATGGACCACTTTGGGAATCACTGCTCTAAAATAGTCGAGGAGATGGACTGGTGATAGAACTCCAGTGACGGAGCTCGCGGGCGTATGCACCACCGCATTGTCGCTAAAATGGTAGTGTTCAGCACTATAGTGTTCCGGTCAAGTGGTAATGTACGGCCCCGTAATTTCCGGCACAGAGGCATAACACCTTAGGCCTCAGGAGTGGTAACGCATCTGCATTTTGACCTTGGTCTTTTTGTGGGTGTTTTAGTTATTACATAATCATCTAACCGGAACACGATAGTGCTGAACACTACCAATTGGCGGTAGATAGATTAGATATTGCAGTGGTGCCTAGGCCCTAGAGCTCATAAACTGCTGTGTATGTGCTGAGTGCTGGAACTCCACCACCAGTAAAAACGCAAAATGTATTTTTTTTTTAATGCTTACTCTCACAGCTCCACAGTAGATACAAACTTGTATCGTGGGTGCCGTTGTACACATACAACACAAACACAAACACTCAGACCCGAAACAAATATCTGTAGGCCATACAAATATTTGTCCCGGTGCGGGGATCGCACCCGCGACCCTTCGAATCAAACGGTCATCTCACACCGCTGGACTAACCGGGTCGTCACTCAATTTTTTTGCACCTCTTCTCAACTCTTCTCAATTGTTTCATGTTGAATAATAAGTGTGCTTCCAAAAAATATGACTTACGTTACCTACCAGTTAACCGTATTAAAATAAAAGTGAAAGGCTTTGTCACTTATGCTTACGTCACGTTCGGACACTTGATATTATACAGTTGGGTAACTGACAAACAGAGCATGTGCTTGCTAAACTCAGGTATGCTAGTGTGGACTGAGATTTTCGAAACTGATTGCCTAAAGCTAATGTTAGTCAGCATTTTGGTCATAAAAGTGATATACAACTTTAAATTTTTTTATGTCACGAAGTGGCAATAATCTTACAGTTAACATTGATGGTAAGTAGGTACCTAATACTGTATAGTCTATAAACGTCTACATCAAACCAGATATTTAAATGCCTCATTTTATAAAGATAGATACTAAGCTGTGCCCACGACTTCGTCCGTGTAGATACTGAACAGTAATTTTATTAAATTCTACACGGACGAATTTGCGGGCACAGCTGGTTTAAATAAACGTTATGTAAACCGCATTCTACTCTGTTTAAAAGTTTTGAAGCAGTGCTTGAAGAAAATTTTCAATTGACCATTAAGTATTGACCATGCGAATGTGGATGGTTGCAGAGGCCCAGGAAGACCAAGGCTGACCTACCATGACCAAATAGGTCGAGTTCTGTCTGATGGTGGGGTCAAAAGTCTTAGGAATCGGCGTGCATGTATGAAGAGAATGATGAAGGTAGACGAGGCACGAGAGGTTTGTCTGAACCGGGATATCTGGCGCTCTACACTCTCTGCCTACCCCGTTAGGGACCTGGCGTGAAGATACATACATACCATTAAGTAGGTAGGTAGTTCTTTTTCCCTTAACCGGTTTTTTTCGAAAAAATCTGTGAAAACCGCGTTCAAATCAGTTGAGTAGTTTCGAAGTTATAACGTAGGTACCAGACAAACAGACAGACAGACAAAAAATCCAATACTTTTTATCGCCCCCTATCAGTTTTTTAGAAAAAATTTAATGCACAGACATTATTAGGCGATATTTAGGTACTTTGGTAATACTTAGCTATTAATGAAAAATTTGTACTTACTGGCATGGTCGTCGTCCAGCAAGTTGTGGTACCGGTGCTGTTTCTCGTTCGCGTCCAACCTCATCATCACGCCGGTCTACCACACCATCGCGATCTGGTGACAACGTCATTGCACGAGTTTAATCAATCATACTTCAAAAATCTTAATAATATGTATAATAAATAATAATAATAATGTCCTCCAGACCGAATTTCGGTCACGGCGGCCAATCTCAACGCAGAATAGCCAACTGCGCGGGGGATATTACTCGTATAGTGCACAGGTGTCTTTGCAAACACAGATGCACTCTCTATTCCCTCACTCTCATAGTCCGATGTGACGGCAATCAAGACAAACAAACAGAAAAGAAATTAAAAACCGTTTTTTTTTGTTTCTGTTACTCTTCTTTAATCGCTCCATATCAGTTTTTTGGAATAATATTAAATAGACACTCGATTTTTAATGTCTAATTAATAATGGCAACCCTTGAAACGACCCACTGCTGGACACGAGTCTCTCCCATTGTTGGGAGGAGAACTGGAGCTTACTCCACCACGCTGCTCCAATGCGGATTGGTGGAGATACGGCTTAGTGGCCAACCCGCTGTCGGATGTTTTCAAACCGCCCATAAGGCCTCCGTCTTATATATGTATTGATTAAGTACGTGTTTATCTACAAAAGCCTGTAATGTATCTGACGAGATGTATTATCTTCTCGAAGAAAATCCAAATAATGATAATGCACTAACCACAAAACGGTGCTTAACCCCAATCGAATACGGACGTTCTGATAGCCCATCACTTAAATTGGCAATTTATCAATAGATTATACTTAGAAAATCTCATTTGTTATCAGATGATTATTTCAATTCCCATAGTTCCGCTATTTTAACGGGATCCTGTCCCATAACGCTGTATCCTACAATTTCCGACCACAAGTGGCCATTGTCTGTGTATCTTGATCGGTGTCATTACGAAAGTGGGTAAGTGAGAGCTTATCAGATCTGTTATTTTATTGCTTTATGGATTTCATAATTTTAGAAAAGCAGGTTTCTGCCTTTTCGGTTTAGCGTTGGGATTGTATTTTGTGTTCCCATTCTACGAGTATGAAACGAATCCGCCAAGACACGCGAGTCCGCCGGCGGCGTATGAACAATTGAAATCAAATGTCATTTTTCTCTGACGCTGAGCTGACGGTTTAAAGGGGTAAACAATGCAGTTCCTGGTAAGAGAATTCCTTGAGATTCCATCGATTTCATTTCTATCACAGTGGCAGAATAAAATAAATTAATGAGGCTAAAGGAATGGTCACGCATTGTCGTATGCGATAAGGAAATCGCCGAGAAACACCATTGCGAAAGATGCAATGATTTGGCAAAACAGAAACGTCTGCAACGTAACAAAAAAGTGACTGGTACGGATTTAGTTTCCTCAATTTTCATGTAATGCACCTGAGTCCTGGACCATCCTCTCTGTAGACAGGAATAAGATTGATGCCTTCGAAATGTAATGTTGGGGAAGAACGCTGAACAAAAACCTTGGAGAGCAAAAAGAACAAACCCTCCTTTCTTGACTGTCTAAAAATAAAGACAAGACTCTCCACAATCTGCTACCGACGCATTCTGTGCTACTTTGGTCAAATAGCACGGAGACAGCCAGATAGCCTTGACAAATTGGTTGTCGTTGGCAAGGTAGATGGAAGGTTACCTAGAGGCCGATCACTTAGCCACCGGTGTGATCCCATTAAAGAAGTTATAGGAATTACTGTCGCTGCAGCGCTCCTATCCAACATTCAGACGATTTCAAACTTTTGAAATCTACTGTGTGATACAAATTTTGGACGCCGCAATCAGTTTCTTAATCTATTTAATCCTATCCTATTAGACAGGTACAGGAAATCCTTCTCAAAATGTGTTTAAAGTCGTCAAATATTTAGCTTCAGGTTTCCTTACCCTTATCTATTATCTTACTCACGATAAGGTGTCATTCACATAACTTTTTGTTAAACATATGAGGAAATATATTTTATGACCATCGTACTTTCTCCAGGGCTGGCAGCGCGTTGGCAATTCTCCTGGTGTAGTAAATGTTCATAGAAAAATCAAACCGACTTTGTAAGGGACCCTTGTAGAATTATGGATAATTTGAAAGGCAAGGAAGCTGTAAAATTATCACACAAGGTGAAATGCCTGTGGACTCTTAGTCCACCAAAATCCAAAATACTTTTCGTTACCGAAATAAAAATGTTCTTACAATAGCCTACCATATTAATCTTTGGATTACGATGAGTTAAACTGTTTTAAACTTCTGATAATATTATTTGGATTTACAACATACCTATTATTTCAAAAAAAATTAAAGCGGTTTTGGGTTGAACCTTTTTTGCTCACTTTTTGTACAAGGGAAAGAGTCCCTGATTCCATAAAAGTATTTTTTTATTTCTCTTTTTAGGATCGAGAAGCACACATAGAAACGTTATGAAATTTAAGGATCAAACAAAATAGGTACACAATGTTATTGGTGAACAGTAAGCTTTTGTGAGGCATAGCGCGCTTTGCGTCACCGTGCGTGTGCGCATCGTACTAACCTACTCGTATTGTTGACGTTTGGTTAGGGTTGTCACGTGGGAAGTAAATATGGGTGCTTTAATGGTGTGAAAGTGTTAAATATACCAAATATCATAAATTGAAGAGTTTGGTTGAACGCGATGATCTCAGGAACGACTACTTAGTTCTATTTAAACAAATATTTTGTCTTTCTTAGTCCATTGAACGAGGAAGGCCATAGAAGATACTACGAAGAAGACATCATTAAGTATTTGAAAGCGCTCTACTCCTATTGGAAATGTAATCCAATATGATTACATTTCATTAATGTTTTATTTGTAAAATTGGTTGTTATTATTCCTTGTAGGTATGTAATGACTATCACAGAGACATTACAACTAAGGTTCTAAAGTGATTCTGTAGTTCATATTAGGTATACCATGTGATAATATTATCAAATCGTGACCCGTAGTCGAAAGCGGCTTAATATAGAATTAAATTTTATCTATTTCCACGCGAAATATAATAATATGGACATTATAAGTATTTACAGGTTATATTATCAATAAACGTGTTATTGAGTGTTGTTTGTTTTATGAATTGATGTTTGGTTTATAATGAAGCTGACGTAAGAGCATGTAAATGAATAGTAGGCACCTGACGACTAAATATTCCAGTTTAAAAAAAAATGTATCGCCCAAAAGAAGCGGCGTTGTGTCGTCGATGCCCAAAAGTGATCAAAGTTCACGGTCGAACCCCAATATATGGAACCAATAGGCTAGTTGACACGTGTACGTACGTCAATTAGCCTATTGATGATGACACTCGAGAATTTGTCTAATTGAAATAATGGCCTAAAAGGCACGGATGAATATTGAAATAATTTCACGATGGGAATCTATATTGCCATCCTGAAATTATTTCAATATTCATCCATTAGTTAGTCCATTACTTCAATTAAACAAAATATTCTCGAGTGCCGGCTTAGCGATAAGATTCGATAACTAATTTCATATCAATGTTAGTCCACAAGCGTCCTTGTACTACTGATATGATAAGGCATAAGGAAGTACATCTTAATATAGAAAATCGAATGACGAATATGTAAATGAACTGCGTAGATAAGACATATTTTCAACGAACTTTTTTGCTTGTGTTAGTTCCAGTCGCAGAGCTGGTGGACACAACAGGTAGAAAAGCCTTTTTTGAGGTGAGCATTCTTTAGCATCATTGTGATTAGGAGGTCGATGAAACGAAAAAGCAACAGCACAAAGAATACTCTCACAAACACACAAATTAATAAGATTTAACGTCAATGAAAATGATATAACCTAGGAAGCATACAATAAAAAGAGACAGACACAAATTCGTGAGACTTGACGAAGAAGAAAATGAGATGGAAAGCAATATACAGTGTCTTATAAATTTTTATTGAAGGTTTCACTTTGTGTGAATTGCAAACGTGTTTTTTTATGGGATAGCAATTCTCATAATCATAATCATTTCAGTCGAAATATGTCCCCTGTTGAAGAAAACACTCCCACAACCGGTCTACCTCAAACGGGGCCTGTCCACGCTTTGTTTTCCGGTACCCTGTCGCAACTCGAAAACCCTTTTGCTCCAACGGCCATCGGTTCTTCGAGCTATGAGCCACTGCCACTTGAGTTTCGCTATTCGGTGGGCTAAGTCGACCTCTTTGATTGTCATGCAGATCGCCGAATTCCTGATTCAATCTCTCAGGGAAACTGATAGCACTCTCCATTGCCCTTTGAGTGGTCTTGAGTCTTCTTAAAAGATCCATAATGACGACCCGGTTAGTCCAGCGGTGTAAGATGACCGTTTGATTCGAAGGTTCGCGGGTTCGATCCCCGCACCAGGACAAATATTTGTATGGCCTACAGATATTTGTTTCGGGTCTGGGTGTTTGTGTATGTGTTGTATGTGTACAAGGGCACCCACGACACAGGTTTTTACTTACTGTGGGGCTGTGAGTGTAAGCGTATTTTTTATTTTTATAATGAGCGATCACGTTTCAGTTCCCTATGTCATCACTAGCAACTTAAGCCTTCGTCTTGAGACACTTTAGGTATCTCATGCCTTACTACTCATGGTAATACAAGAAATGTTCATCCTAGGGGAACACATCTTAATCTAATAATCTAAATTTTATTATTACTTTCATAATTTTATTAAAAATACATTAGCCTGAGACATTACGATGCTGTATTATTAGGTATGTTTTTTTTATTGTTCTTTTATCATGATTCTTACGGTACATAAATAACTTCAGTTCGATCAAATAAAATTAAAATTCATATGATTAAACTGACATTGTAAGTTGATACGAAAGTCGATTACAAAAATTGAACCTCTGATCTCATAGATTTCTTTTCGCAGTAGACGTGCTAATTGCGTCAGTCAAAAAGCCAAATTCACTATGAATCACACTTGAAAAGCATATTGATGTATGATTTGCATATGTGCATTATCTATAGTTCGAGAGCTGATGAGAAAATTTTGGTGTTCCGTTTCGAACACTCTTAAAACGTAAAAGTGTTAAAGTAGGTACCTGCATCAGTGCTCATGCTCGCTCCTCTAATGGAACAACTTATTTAATTTATATGTTACAAAAAAAAACACGATAATTTTTGAGTACTTCGAATTTTAAAATGTCGAGATTTTCTATAATCTCTTTGAGATTTTTTGACAGTACCTACTACAAAAATAGGTATATCTATTTTTGTAGTAGGTACAAATGTTTTCTTGTTTTAAACATATTTTTACCTGTATTGGTAGTCCAAATTTTGTTTCAATTTTCCTCAAAAATTATACAAAAATCAAAATGGAAAAATTCTGTCGATAAATATTTTAGACAATCTACAAAAATTTGCAGTGCATATTACTTATAAAGTCAACATATAAAAGTAATATACATATTTTAAAACAACGATTTCGCGAAACAGCGAGGCAGATCTGTAAGCAATTCTACTATCGACTACTGAAATAACACACCGGAATTGTTTAACAGTTCTTCCACTACTTACTAGTTATTTGACATAGATATACCGAATTTAATTTAATTTAAAATATTTGTAACGTTCAAAATACTGGATCTTCGATTGATGAATTGTAAACGCGTCATTATCACACAGATAAGGCATGTTATTCCAGTTCGAGACGAAAAAATTGCAATGAACTCGGTCAGTTCGTGGAACGTTTCATTTGCATGAAGCATTTTTTCTGATAATTTTAAAAGAATATATTAGTTTTATTTTTATAAGGTTCGGTCGTGTTTTAAAAGCGAGGTATGCAAAAAGTTACCATATTTATAGATAAATAACTTATCCACTGGTGCTAGGCGCAGTCGCCAGTTAGTTACATAATCTTATCTGCCGCTAGATGGTTTATTATGTAATTATGGTGACAAACAACCATACAGCTCGCATTGATGGTACGTGTATACTACATCCTAGAGACATTGACACAAAAACCGGAGGTCAATATGCCACCTAAGCCGGCCGAGGCCTTTATACATACATATATATATGCTTTTTCTCTGTGATAGTTATAATCATAGATTTATTATCGTTCTAAATCTCTGGTTATAACAGAGTCTTACATAACCATCTAAACAGAACATGATAGTTCTGAATACTAGCATTTGGCGGTAGTACCTACTTAAGCCTATGACCTTAAGCTCCGACACTGGAACACCAGTTTTGAGAACTCTAGTTCTTATATTTATTTATTTATTTATTTATACTTTATTGCACATAAAAAAAAGTACAAAAGGCGGACTTAATGCCTAAACATAAGTAATATATGTATGAAGCGCGCATGGCCCAGCGGCTGGTGTAGATCGTAAGCGATCTGCTCGGTTAAGCACTACGGGCGCGGTCGGGTAGTGTGATGGGTGACCGTTAGTGGCAAATTGAATGCGCGTTTCCGTGCTTCGGAGGGCACGTTAAGCCGTCGGTCCCGGTTGCTATCGATAGATAGCAGTCGTTAAACCTTGTCGGAGGTCTTATGGGCGGTTTGAAAACATCCGACAGCGGGTTGGCCACTAACCCACCCACCTCCACCAATCCGCATTGGAGCAGCGTGGTGGAGTAAGCTCCAGGCCTCCCCCCAAAAAGGGGAGAGACTCGTGCCCAGCAGTGGGACGTATAATGGGTTGCCATTATTATTATTTATTATGTATTATCTTCACACCAGGTCCCTAACGGGGTAGGCAGAGAGTGTAGAGCGCCAGATATATCAGTTTAGTTTATTCATTTATTTCATATAATTAGGCTCCTGGAGAGCACTTTTACATAGTCATTTTTTTTTAAACTAACCTAGAGTGAATAACCACTAATAATAATCAAAAATACATAATAAATAATAATCAAAAATACATAATAAATAATATCGGTCCCGACATACCTCTCGTGCCTTATCTACCTTCATCATTCTCTTCATACATGCCCGCCTATTCCTAAGACTTTTGACCGCACCATCAGAAATAACTCGACCTATATGGTCATGGTAGGTCAGTCTTGGTCTTCCTGGGCCGCTGCAACCATCCACATTCGCATTGTACATCTGCTTAGTCATTCGCTCATTCGACATTCTTTCTATATGCCCGAACCATTTTTTTCATTTTTACACCGATACTCTCATTCACACAAAGCCTCTTTCTCTAGTTCTTAAATGGATACATATCATCTATGTAGGCCTATGTAGGCTGCAGTGAAACGCACACTTATTTATACCCTTGTTTTTATTACGCACCATACGCTTAGCCACTTTCATGGCTTTATTAACAATCATGAGACCCTAAAAAATTAGAACCTTTTTTAAAAGGTTTTTTCTAAAAGACAAACATGAAATGATTCTTTAAAACAGCTCATAATTGACAACCCTAACATGTATTTAGGCGTGGGCCGCGCGTCGGCGCAGTGCATTGAGCTGCGAGGAATTAAAAAAAAAAACTCGATGGCGCCGGCTTAATGCTCAATACGCTACACAGGTTACATCACAAGGCGCCTGTGTAGGATTCTAGTATTAACAATCGAAACGTAGGCCGTTTTTTTGCTGTGCCCACACCTGTGCCTTTGGGATTTTTAACCTGACTGTTTTTTGGTGCAGAATATCGTAAGAGAGATGTCGACAGTTTTTTGGAATCCGGGTTGATAGTTACCTGTTTGAAACAACCTAAAAGGAAAAGGAACTAAAGCTTTAGTAGCCAATCTTGGTTAGTCCAGCTGTATGAGACGACTGATTCCTAGAGTCGCGGATTCGATTCCCGCACCCTACCGCTCCTCACCCGGGTCTAGGAATTTGTGTATGTGTTGTGTGTGTACAACGGCACCCACGACACAGGTTACATACTCGTACCTAATGTGGGGTTATGAGTGTAAATGTAAACAAGCGTATTTTACTATATTTATTTGTTTCTGTCTAAGCAAAGAAGCAAAATCGTTTTCGATTCGCCGTACAGACGCTCCACAACCTATGAATATCTTAAATAACTGTACAACTATCAAAATAGATCAAAACGCCTATTAAAAACGTAAATGGTCGTATCTAAAATAATTGTATAACGTAAAATAAAAATACAGACCGGAAAAGGCGAACATGTCCGCCTAAAGTTGTTTGGCTAGCTAGATGGCATACCTAGATCTGTCAGTATCAGGTGAGAATTATTAGATTTTTTCGGGTCAGCATCTCGTCTGTTACCATGAAGTAATGCAGGCTTTACCATGCATATAAAAAGAAACTACTAACAGTCGGACTCGTGCTTCATCGTCACTGATGAGGCGAGGATTCTACTCAATTGTAAAATGTTGTGTTATTTTGAATATCATACGTCTTAAAGGATTGCGTACCTACTATAGAACTATTATAACTTATTTTGCTTTTCATCTTAAACAATATTTGTTAATGGGCCCATTAGGCAATCAACATCGTGAGGAACGAAATTATCGTATTCGCAAAAACATTTCTAGTAGTTGCTGTTTTGGACTCTATAATTTATCATGCTCCACCAGCAATGTTATACGTCACTAAAATAATTGATAAAAATCAAGATAATAAAGAAATGTAACTCGAATATCTAATACACACTAATATGATATCGTTAGAATGTAGATATCGCGACAACAATACGCAACATATTTGCGATGGTTCACAAAGATAAACTTCCTGAAATTGATTTCGGTCTATGACAAGGCTAATGCAACAAAAACCACGTCACTATTCAAGGCAAAGATATTTAGAACAATGGACAGGAGAATATCCTTAACTGTTGACTCAATAGCCGATGAAAGATAATCTTGGTTGGCTGGAGGCCGTTTGGTATTGCGCAACGTAGAAATAATAAAGGGAAATCTATTTATTTATCTAATATTGGGAGCTGAAAATGGAGAGACTCGGCGTAGTCTTTCGGCTTAAGTGATGATATCCACTGTAAAGGCTTTTGTACACAACTGGAAAAAAGCCTTACCCAAATATTACTTTAATGTTGTGCATCATTAGAAGAGGACATGCCATAGTCGCGATGAAGCTGAAAATATGCAAAGCTTGAGAAAAAAACAGAGAAAACGTTCAGGATTATTTGAATTAGGACTTTTATTAGTTTATTTTGAGCTACTTGTATTAAATTCAGATTGGTTTTAGACGCGGAACCCCAGATTTGTATTAGATATTCTATAAGTGGTTTTATTAACGAATTATAAATTGTGTAGCGTATTTGCTATGTCCACTTGATGAGAATCGGTTTCATTGGCGGTAGAGCTCCAGTGACGGAGCTCGCGGGCGTAGGTACCACCGCATTACCTAATATACCTACCTGCCGTTAAATGGTAGTGTTCAGCACTATCGTGTTCCGGTCAGGTGGTAATGTATGTCACTGTAATTTCCGCCACAGAGGCATAACACCTTAGGCCTCTGGAGTGGTCACGCATCCGCATTTTGACCTTGGTCTTAGTGTTAGTGTCTATAGGCTGCAGTCATCACTTAACATCAATGTGAACTGCATGCGTGTTTGCCACTTCCATTACATAAATAAAAATCGGTATACATACAAAATACACATAAAAAATATGTAAATGCGTATCGTAAATCCATGCATATATTATCTGAAGGATAGAAGGTGATGCAGAGGGAGATGCATCCAGCATATACCTCTGCATATATCTTCTATCTTCCATTCAAACAAAAAATAAACAGAATTCGCCAATTATTTAAAATTCCAAACAAAATAAGATTACGGTAAAATAATAACATTCTCATCTTGAAGGTTTAACAAAAGGAGAGTTCAATGATTCAGTTTCGGATTACGTCTTTAAAATGCAAGTCAAATAATTTACAATGAAATGATTCTGCAACAATTGCATTCCACGGTGTATCGAGACCACAAATGATGCAATCGAACCGCTGATTGGTGCAATTTTGCATCAATCAAGTTAATTGGGTACTCCATTAAATGCGTAGCTTTTAAGAACAATTAGGTTTCAGTGTTTCAAGAGCCTAATGGCCTCGATTATGGCAGGTAAGATTAGTTTTATGTGTTTTATTTATGTAACAACGGCGGTCAAACCATTTCAATACGCGGCGGTAAACAAAATTATGCTGGATGGGCCTCAGGCTGCAGTCATCACTTAACATCAATGTGAACTGCAGGCTTGTTTGCCATTTTCATTGCATTAAAAAAAATCTCCAAACACATTTTGTAAGTTACGTTTTCGCACGTTTTCGCGAGCACCACGAATACTTTGTAGAAATTATATTTGCGTATTAATATTGGCGACTTTATCACGGTATACTGGGTAACTTCCCGATACCCGAGTCCCTCGGCGTTTGGTAATGAGCCCGAAGATGTCAACAGGCTCATCTGTTACATGGGCCAAAACGTAACCGGCAAATCGTGGGTGTTTGCAAGTATGTTTGAATGCATGCATTTTACCTTTGCCTGCCTTCTGGGTTAACAGGCGTGAAATTACGTTCCAAGTTGACCAAAGGCGTCCGCCTATGTCCATAGAGAAACCCAAGGGGTTCCATGTAGGATACGGTACCCTAAAAATTACATAATTACTTTTACCTCTTGCCTACGCCACCAATACAATCCAAAACATAAATAGTTTATTTTTCGATACATGAAACCAGGTATCGTAACATGGCTCGTATTACAACCGGCTATTGTATGCATATGACAGACGGCGAAAGTGGATCTCGCGGGAATCGAACCGGCAACTCCCTTCACTCTGTATTAACTGAATGAATCCATTTCGAATACGTCTCGTATTAAATGAGTTAAGCGATGTAGACTGCAGGTCGCAGCATCTTTTTCGTCGGTTTTGGCAAATTTCGTGGATATATCAACGTTTTAGTTAACAAATGATGGTCTCAAATTTTCTAGTGCAAAAGTATAATAACTTAGGCTTTGTGAATGGGAACGCATCTGGACTGAGACCTTTAATTTTAACGTACTTAGGTCTATTTTGTTTTAGAACGCAGTACTGTCGTGGTACTGATTTTATCGATGAGTTTTATGTTGAGTATGACGCGTTTAAATACATTAGTTTCAAATCTAATAAAGCGAAGTTTCGCTTCGTGTAAGATTTTTAACTGACCAGGAGTCATTTTCGGGATGTGAGCCACCCTGCTGCTCGTTCAAAAGGGCCGAAGATATCCGTTGCATGTCCAACGTAATGTGGGCAACAATATCAACGGATTGAGTACCGAACAGCAACCAAACAAGTGGAAGGCTCAGGATGAGATGACAGGTTGAATTGAACTACATATAGTAGTGGACATCGATTAGGGGAAGGAGGGTCTGCCTTAGACCTTTGCCCTACTGCAGAGGGTCAGCATAAGATAAAAGTACATATAAAAATTATAACTTCACTATGGCCCAAAACGGTCCATTAGGAAAACACGTAACCAATGAATTCGATAAATGATTAGATACGTGTTCCAGTTGTGCACGTTCGATTGTTAATAAATAGATAAATGTTTAGCACCGTCCGTATCTCTCTGACGGATCATTTACGCCCACCGAACCAATGTTCAATTTGGGAACCTAAAGCCATTCGAAACGAGACAGAAATTAGCCTGGCTTCGTTTATGTATGAAGTCTTTGGTGACGTCTTGCTACGGCGCCTGAGCACAGAGCAACACCCCCCTACGGTGTTGCTATATGCAGGCTTTCCCTCTGTCAAAGTGCAAGCCCAAATGGGCCTATACCTGTCGCCTAAGTGTTTATACATATGTGTGCGTAAATTGTTTCTGTATTTTGTTAAAGTAATGGTGTGAGTTTCGTAGTAATAGACGATTTTTGTAGTGTGCGTGTGTGTCGCACGCATTTCCCCCCGCAAAAAATTACAGACTGTTTTGCATCGGTAATACACGCTATGGCTACTCCCCTCCGGTCCGCCGCGACCGGCGGGCCGCGTTGATCTATGCGCCGGAGCGGTGCGGTTTTTCGTACTGCGAACGGACCATCGCTTTTCCCCTTTCTTCGGGACAAGAGTGCCGTTCCTAACGTACTGCCGTCGGATCGCGGTTGTGTCGCTTCAAATATAAGAGAAAACCAACCAACCATCGTACGTACGACATCATAACGTCTATTTTGAAGCCTTATGAAGCCTTAGTACTCCTGCTGGTCACTTCTAAAAACTAAAAACAGTGCGTACGAAAACAGAAATATGTAACCAAAGAGTTCGGTAAATGATAAAATACGTGTTCCAGTTGTGCGCGTTCGATTGTTATTAAATAGATAGCGTTTAGCACCGATCGTATCTTTTATCTGACGGACCATTTACGCCCACTAAACGAACGTGGTTTGTGATAGCGAATGTTTCTTTAAAATGTTTTTATTAAGCCGACCATATGTAACTATTTATGGCGTCGGAAAGTGACGATCCAAAGTTCGTGCGCGCATCTCCCATGATTGGGCCCATATAACCAGGAAGGTTGGTGGGGCCATGGGGAGGTTGGCGGGTTATGCTCATAAGTGGAGAACTCTTCCGCTAGTTCACGTGATCAGTGATAATGCTGGCAATAAAACTAGGTCCACCTCATGGCAGGTATCCAGAAGCGTTCCACAGGGATCTATTCTCGGACCTCTGCTTTTTATACTATATAGTGCTGATATCACTAATCACATAACCCACACCAAGTATCATCTTTATGCAGATGATCTGCAAATATACTACTCTTTCGATCCACAAAACTGCCAAGAAGCTGTAATTAAAATTAATGAGGACTTGGATAGGATTGCAGATTGGGCAAAAAGAAATTGTCTCTCACTGAATCTTAGCAAATCTAAACACCTAATATTAGGCTCAAGGGATTAAATACAAAAAATATGCTCTTTTAATCCCTTAATCACCATTAATGGTTGCCCTGTAGAAAGGGTTGCCGAATCTCGCAACCTTGGAGTGGTTATGGACGGGCAACTGCACTTTGAGACTCACATTCTTCAGGCTGTGTAGGCAGGCAGGTTCTAATGTAGCTTTATTTTGTAAAAATCATTGGTCTACAATGAAGAATATTCTATTCTTTATCTTATTCCTCAAAGGCTTTATGACCATGTTCATTTTGTTTCGCCGTTTCAGTCGCATCGTAATTTACTTCCTAGTGTAGACTCAGCTTAAGATTTGCATAAGTAAATAGCATACGAAGTAGTACTAGGTATGCAAGTAACTGCTTACATAATGAACATAAAACTGTTTATTTAAAACCATGTCATAGTTTCGTTTTCGTAATGGTAATTATATAAAAAGATTGATTACGTTGCTGATAAATACGTACTTGTATATTTTATAACACAGGTCATTAGTGGTGTAGTAGTACTTTTTAACTGGTGGCAAGAAGTGCAATTAAATTATTTTACCGGTGGAAGAGTGCCAGTGTCGGAGAATGAGGAATTTTTACTGGTGGTAGAGCTCCAGTGACGGAGCTCGCGGGCGTAGGCACCACCGCATTACCTAATATACTTGCCGCTAAATGGTAGTGTTCAACACTATCGTGTTCCGGTCAGGTGGTAATGTACGGCCCTGTAATTTCCGGCACAGAGGCATAACACCTTAGGCCTCAGGAGGGGTAACGCATCTGCATTTTGATCTTGGTCTCTATGTGGATCTATAGGCTGCAGTCATCACTTAACATCAATGTGAACTGCATGCTTGTTTGCCACTTCCATTACATAAAAAAAAAAAAAAATGCGGGCGTATGCACCACCGCATTACCTGATCTATCTACTTATTTTTTAATGTAACTAAGGTAGCAAACAAGCATGAAGTCAGATCGATGTTAAGTGATGACTACAGCCTATAGACATCTACACAAAAACCAGAGGTCGAAATGCAGATGTGTTGCCAGCGTGAGACCTTAAGTAAGTAGTTGTTGTTACTGTTGTGATAGCTATTACGGGGCCATTCATTGCCATCTTACCGGAGCACGGTATGTTGAACACTACCATTGCGGCAGATAGTTTAGGTAATGCGGTGGTGCCTGCACCCATGAGCTCCCACCCCATGGAACTCTACCACCAGTATTCGGTAAATGATCGGTAGAGTAGAGCACTGTCGTGTTTTAGTTTAATGGTATGGCCTAGTAACATCACAGAGGTAAAACAACTTATGCTTCAAGGGTGGAAAAGCATCTGTATTTTCACCTCTGATTTATATGTTGATATCTTATTAGATCGGCCGTAGTATTCGCTTACCATTAATGTGAACTGTATGCTTCTATGCAACAATCATAATATAAAAAGACAAAACAATGGACAGACGGAACATCGTATAATTTATATGAATGTATTGTGTAAGGATAACTATTAGCTAAGAGTCAATTACGATAAAAAATTACTTAATAAAACAATTACGTCATGTGTTTAACAGATTAACATAATAAAATTAAGGTATCTCAAATGTTTTTTATTCAAATTACAGACCGTTTACGAAAATACTCTTCAGTAGGAATTTATAATGTTTCCATTGGTAATGGAGCAACTAAATTATGAGCCTTGAAATGAGATATTTTTGCTCATACTGCTTTGAGCGCGATTGGAAAAAATGATGAGAGTGAATCTTTACGATGTGCGCGCACACTGACAGATAAAAGCAACAGTTTGAAGTTGGTTGCTAAACGGATCAATTCAACAGTCTGAAGTTAGTTACAAAACTTTTTTTTCTTTTCTCTTTTATTTCTGGTACACCTAAAGCTGTTAAATAACAAACCAAATGGTTTAAGGAAAAAGCAATTATAAGTAAAACGATTTAACTGTTCGCGTGTCGGTTTCAGCGTTTGTTTGGGTAACGATGGGACCAAGGCACCATTTAAAGTCTAACCATGACTAATTGTTTCAACATGATATGAACTAATAAAAACCGGCCAAGTGCAATTCGCGTTCACAGGTACAGTAGTCTTTTTCTAAGATTTTTATAGGTTTTCCAACTTCAACTAAGTATTTTCTGTAGGTAAGTACTTAATTAATATATATGTGAGAGATAAATACATATGGAGACGTAGTATGCCAGCATTCCTGGCCATACCACGTTGTCGGACAAATCTGCTACAAGAGGCACCTCTGACGCGGAGTCTTCGCACTATGAATCTCATTGCTACAGATATAGATATATTCACTTGTTCTCTGAGTGAATTTACGAAGGTAGCTTTAGGTGTCATTAGTTATAAGTAATGCAATACAATTAGCAATCATACTTAATTGAATAAATTGGAATTATATCAATATGTTATTGTATGTTAATGTAATTTAATTTTATAATGTATTTTGAAATTATTTAATGTGTTTTAATCTATTTTAATTGTGAATGTTTTTTAATCTTTAAAATAATATCTATTGCTTGTCTATCGCATTGGGTAGCCACCTGTAAGGATAGATTTAACTATGTGAAATAAATAAATAAATAAATAATTATTTTTTCAAATTTGGAGGCGTGTTACTTAGTTTTTTTATATGTCTTTTTCATGCCAAGTACCTACTTTTACAACGTAAGAAATATGCGCGAAGCGCCAAATATCTTGGTCCTTACACAAGATACTACTTATACCAATTTTTTTGTGGTTCGTAATAACTTAAACTGCTTAATTCATGAAAATCTCTTTGCAGAACCGACACATTGTTAATAGGGACTATTGAGAATTGAATATAAACACTATCACAGAGACATACAACTAAGGTCTCAGGGGGTGGCAACGCATCTGCATTTTGACCTCTGGTCTTTGTGTGGGTGTCTATAAGCTGCAGTCATCACTTAACATCAACGTGAAAACTACATGCTTATTTGCCAGATTCATTACATAAAAAAAAAACGCGTCATAACCACATATTTTTGGCATGTAGATATCTACATACATACCTATAAAACGTATCAATCTATTTACATAATCTATTGTAAGAAATAATACACAATAGCCGGACAAGGATCATTAGGTATCAGATAAGATTGCCGTCGGACGTTACCAAATACAATGACTGACTTCACTTCACACTTCCTAGCGAATATAGTATGTTATGTGATCGCAATATGAAAGGCTATCGGAATAAGCTAACACTAGACTTCCAGTATTCACCAAGAAATATTTCTCATCGACTTAAGGAAGGAGACTTCGGCTTATTTCGGGTCTATAGAGCGTTATCTCTTTCGCATCTTACCTATGTGACGTTTGTCGACCATTTTGATCAAGTTTTGACCAATAACGGACTGTCAGTGGTTTTTATTTTTGTAATGGAAGTGGCAAACAATCATGCAGTTCACATCGATGTTAAGTTATGACAGCAGCTTATAGACACCCACACAAAGACCAAGGTCAAAATGCAGATGCGTTACCACTCCTGAGGCCTAAGATGTTATGTTTTTGTGTTGGAAATTACAGGGCCGTATATTACCATCTGACCGGGACACGATAGTGCTGAACACTACCATTTAGCGGCAAGTATGTATATTAGGTAATGCGGTGGTGCCTACGCCCGCGAGCTCCGTCACTGGAGCTCTACCACCGGTGGCTTACGTAGGCAGTGTGCAACAGAGATAACGCTCTACGAAGTCGAAACGAGCCGATCGTCTCTTTCGCAGGCTCGATGTGCAATATTCATTGTTGAGTACTGTACTTAAATGTTGATTTTCAAGAGAGGAATCAGAAGAGGTTTTCGCAACGTTCCCAAGCTTGATGGTGAAACAGAACGGTAACGAACCTGCGACCGTTCTCACGAGGTGAGCGGGTGCGGGGCGCGGGTCGCTGACCCATCGCTCTGAGGTCAATTAGTGAAAGTATTTTTTTGTGCACCCTATTTCCGTTTGTAATGCAATAGATTCTGTTTGCGGCAATGGTGTAGTTCTATTTATATTGTTGGAAGATCGTGAAGAACAATTGCGATATAAATCCGAAAACTAGTTTTAGGTATTACAATTAGTGAAGCTCGCGAAAATCTAAGAACGTACTAAGATCAGAAGGTAACTAGGTACTTAATCTATATATATAATATGTATATAAAAATAAATTGCTGTTCGTTAGTCTCGCTAAAACACTAGTGTTCAGCACTATCGTATTCCGGTCAGGTGGTAATGTATAGCCTTGTAATTTCCGGCACAGAGGCATAACAATTGAGGCCTCAGGAGTGGTAATGCATCTGCATTTTAACCTTGGTCTTTGTGTGGGTGTCTATAAGCTGCAGTCATCACTTAACATCAATGTGAACTGCATGCTTGTTTGCCACTTCCATAACATAAAAAAGGTGACACTGGAACTCTACCACAAGTAAAACTACCGTGTTAAAGAAGGGTAACGATTTAAAGAATATTTTTTAAATAAGTAACACTATCGATAATATTTTATTTAAAGAAAAATGGAAAGAAAAATTTGACTTCAGACGAGACTCGAACTCGCGGCCTACTACTGGGAATCTAGTCCAGCCGCTCTTCCAACTGAGCTACTGAAGTCCTGCCCGATTTGTCAAATCTATCCTTCACATTTATTGCATTGCTTTATGGTAGCAGCAGCGCCATCTATTGCCAAACTATGCTAGTTAGGCAACCGATATAATAGACTTTGCAGTTTATTGAATATCGTAAAGAAGTCGCTTTTACCCTTAATATTTCAATTTTTCTTTAAATAAAATATATTTCACAAGCATGTGTTAATGCGAAATAATATAAAACAACTATCGATAATGTCGCCTAGCAACAATGTTAACCTTTAAGATCGCCGATGTACTAAGGTCACGTACTTCACAAAGGACATGCAGCATCCACGTAGTGCGCGGTCGGTGAGCTCCGCAAACTGGTTGGTTACTTTGGCTAGTTGATGCGAACTACCACGCCGCGTTTTGTACGTGTACCTATAATTATTTCAATTTTTTTTATTGTTTAATATACCTAGTTAGACACCTACCTAGGGCATGCCCCAGGATTGCTTCAATAATGACATACCTATTATAGTAGAGGAGCCCAAAAGGGATTATTTTTATTAAGATGGGAGATATCCCAAGGAGATAGTCCAAGGTATCCCTTGCAACCTGTTGAGTACCTCCACCAAATCTAAGGTGGGGTAATACAAGGCCGAACCCTTAGGGCTCCGCCACGAGCTTGCCTCACATCAAAATCGTCAGAAATTTTAATGGGACCTTTGATTGGGTTCACTTAACATCCTTTCTGTGTACCTATCTGATATTTTTCAGTAATTATAGGTACACCTCCATTTTTTAAAGAACCAATCTAAAAAGAGGGTGTTGGTAAGGGGATGTGTCCCGTTGTGGTGATATGCTCCTATCCAAAATTCGTTCGATTCGGAAGAGAAGTAAAATAGGGCGACCATTTGAAAATTTTTAAGGAGTGCTCTACGGGCGGGTCTCTAGGCATATACTTAATTTATATATATATATTTTCAAGAACGAAGAAGATATGTAGGTACCTACAATACTTAGGACCACAAAAATGATCACTATCGTGGAATTTCACCACTTTAGCACGACTAATACACCCAAAGACAATGTATTTGATGACTTCATACCTACCCATTGTCTATTTGTTTAGAAATCGATTTGTAATAAAATTATCCAACAATTCTATCTAAATCACATGCAAAGACAGCGTTTCACTGCCAACATCATTAGCATGCATGGCCATAGGTGAGAAAGTATACCCACGAAACTCGAAACATTTGATTATAAATGCGTTCAATGACTGCTGGTGACTGCTGACGACTGCTGACGAAAACATACAGTTGTTGCTATTAAGAATAATTATATATATAAAGCAATATTTTTTTTTAATCAAATTCAGGTACATTGCTTGTTACAAGTGTACCTAACAAGTTTTGCAACACACGATTACAATATTAAAGTAATGTAGGTATCTACGTAACTTCACGCCAGTAATCCCTGAAGGGGTAGGCAGGGCTAAACGCATGCATAGGTATATGTATAGCACATAACGTGGCGAGTCTGTTGACATCTCCGGGCACATTACCATACTCCGAGGTATGGGGAAACTTCCGAATACAGTACAGTATACCCCATTCCCTGTGTTAATTACTACACGGCACATACCGACATAGGTATGTAGGTACACCCACTTGTAATAAAAAACTTGTGAACTATTAAAAAAATATTATAACTCAGAAGTCGCCTGATCTGAGAATATAGGGATAAATGGAATTGTTTGATTACAATATCTGGAAAAACCCTACGCGTCGAAAGAATGATCATCATCTTCATTTCAGCCGAATACGTCGACTTCTGCTTTCCTTCACCAGGTCGTCGGTCCAGCTCGGTCATTTTCTTCGCTTGGCAAGAGACCAGACATTTAAATGTAGATGGACTGCCCTCCCAGCTAAGCTGTTATTCCCATAGAGCAACACAGGCCATCGGCCGCGGCGGACCGGCTTTCCCCTCTGTCAAGACTAAAATTAAATGGTCCTATGCCTATCGCCCAGATAGGTTGGTATTTAACCTCCTGAGGCCTGGGATTTTTTAAAGTAAGAAGAAAGAAGAAGAAGAAATTACTTTTAAAAATATCTGATGCAGATGCCTCTCGGACACTTATCGAGGAAAGCAGGACTAGACTTGTGTCTGAAATCGAGCACTCTCTGGAGCGGGTCTCGGATGGGGTCGACTTAATTTAGTACAGTTTAACCCCTCGAAGACACAAGTCTGCGCGTTCACCGCTAAAAGAAACCCATTCATTGTAGCACCACAGTTCCAGGGCATTCCGCTCGCCGTTGATAAGAGTATCGGTATTCTGGGCGTTGACATATCGAACGAAGTGCAATTCGGGAGTCACATTGAGTGTGAGACCAAGTTGGCATCCAAAAAGTTGGGTGTGCTTAACAAAGCGAGGCAGTATTTCACATCGGGGCAGCTACTACAGCTTTATAAGGCCCAAGTGCGGCCCCATCTGGAATACTGCTCTCATTTGTGGGCGGGAGCCCCCAAATACCAGCTTTGTCCACTTGACTCCCTACAAAAACGCGCCGTTCGTATTGTTAACGATCCAAGACTTACTGACAGGCTCGAACATCTGAGCCTGCACAGAGACATTGGGAGTCTGTGCGTGTTGTACCGTCTCTACAATGGTGAATGCTCTGCTGAATTGTTTGACATGGTGCCACCGTCTCTTTTCCTACCCGCCGAAGAGAGAAGTTCCACCCACACCGACTGGACACCTGGCAGTGCTCAACGGTGCGGTTTTCACGTTCGTTTCTGCCCAGAACGTGTAAATTGTGGAACGAACTTCCCTCTGAGGTGTTCCCTAGGTGCTACAATATGGGGTTCTTCAAAAATGGCGTCAAGAGTCCTTCAGGGCTGGCAGCGAGTTGGCAACTCCCCTGATGTTGCAAATGTTCATAGGCGACGGTGACCACTTTCCATCAAGTGGCCCGTTTGCTTGTCTGTCAACCTTCAGACATAAAAAAAAAGAAATTAGCGTATTTCAATACCTATGAAAATAAAACTTTCTAATCAAACTCCAGCGAAACAAAAACAAAACACAACGACGTAAACAAGAACGTAATACATAACCAAATCTAACCTCATAGTTACTAGATTTTTCTAAAAAACTCTACGCCTTCTTTATATTTATTTTTATTGTGTCACATTTGCTAATAAGGGTAAAACTTTCCAACAATTACCGTTGGTTTGTGGGGGTAAGGGGGGAGGGGGGGGAGGGGAGGGAGGCAACCAACCCCCTTATACCTCCCCCCTCAGGTCGAAACCCCAGATTTTAGGAGATATGCTATAGCACTGATTCCATTAAAAATACTCCATTTTGAAGTAAGAGGGGGGGCTTTAGGGCATGATAAATGGTGTGAAGGAGGGTGTACCCTTCCCTCCCCAATACTACACTCCTCAATCTACAAAAAACGCGTAGTTTTAAAAGAAAAAAAAAATTGTCGCTTGTATTTCCTAAACAACAGTTTGGTTCTGGCGCTTCGCCGGCCGCTGCCGCGGCACGCTCGCTTCGCTCGCTCGGCTCGCGCGCTGTTTTTACATATACAACCTAACCTAACCAACTCTTCATGGGAAATATGGGTAGGAGACGCCATGGTAGTCACTCGTTGGAAATCTTACAGGAGTACGTGAAAACGATCTCAACTGCTAGGGCAACAAACGCTGACTGCTTGACACAGCTGTCACTGCATGTAAAACAAAATGGCGTCCGTTGCGTTCCGTTCCAAACAAAGTAAAAACGAATTTGTATATTTTATGTGTAAAAAAAGTAAAAATATACCGATAATATGTTCTACAGAAGTTATTATTTACACAAAACATAATGAATACTTATAATAGAACAATATTAATTATCGAAATCGAAAAATACGTAAATAAGTAACATGGTATGAAATAGAACTAAATGCCGTTGATGAGTAATGAAACGTTTTATGTCAATGCTGCCACCAGACATGACATATAAACAAACTTAAAATGGCGATCTAGTCGATTTGTATGGAAATTTTGAAAAAATATATCTTAAGAACTGTGCATTTTCGAAAAGTAAAACTTCACAAAACGCTTTATATTTACGAGTACTATCTTCAAAAAAAAAATGAACTTCCTAATCGCTGTCAAGCGTCGGAACGTTTAGCCAAAAAACTGCTTTATCAGAACTTAATATCACGTTGCTATGTGATTAGTGCGTTCATCAACCACTTACTAACCCACTTGTCCATGACGGCAATAAACATAGTAAGTAAAAGTAATCATGCTTAAATAAATAAACCCGAGATTGCAATTTTAGTCTGACGTCAAACGATGAGGTCTGTTGACCTTGAACATACCTATTTTCTATACTGGCAGGTTGTATTGATGACGTGGTTCGTAAGATTAATTATTTATACAGAAACTATGATAATTTACTATCTACGATCCTTTATTCTTAGGCGAAACAAATAGATACGTGTCTATTTCTCTATTTTGAATTTGGAAGCTTGTCTTCAAGCAGAATGCCTGTGCCAAAGCCGACTAACTAGCTTTAATACTTTACAAAATGTTTTTTTTTCCTGCAGTTTACAGGTAAATAGGTTTAATAGGTATTCAGCTTGATTATTTTATATTCTTGCTACATGCAATATCAAAGAACGCAGTGTGGTATCGATATTCGAGTTATCTAACAACAGGGTCGGTCGGTTCACAGAATATGTGTCAACGGCTGAATGGCATCTCATTCAAAATCACCGACCACCGCTAATCAATAATCGAACCACCGTTAAAGGGTCGAGAAAACACCATAGAGAACTCACCAAGCAATTGGAATAGAAAAATCCGACACGACCCACAGTTCCGTTAAAAGTTTTGCTCGCGATTTTAACTTGAAAATCACGGAAAAACTTCGCAACACACACAGGTTTGTTCACTGATATTTCGCACTTGATCACTAATTCACTCCACGATTACCCGGTATGTCATTTTAGTTCATTAACATCGATACGTGGTACGTAAAGAGTTTGATAAATTTTTGAATAACGAACGACACGTCTACCACGAACGAAATTGGAGGGGACACTAGCGCCAGCAAGCGGCGCGGGCGGGGCGGCCGCAAGGTGTAACTATCCGGTACCTGTAGTACCTGTACAGGTAAGGTCAACAAAAGTATTTGACGACGGGAATAAAGATTTCTGGTTTGAAATGTTAAATTGTTATGAATGTTATGTATGATCAGTTACCTACTTTATGAATGGAACTGATACTTTTATTATGTTGTATTTATTGTAAGTAATGCAATAATAAATCGATACATAAGTAAGTACATACTTATCTACGTTTTACTAAATAATCTACTATTAAATATTAATTAATTCATTAATACGCTGTACCAACGTAGGTAATCATGATAGGTAGGTAATATCCTGAAGCAAAGTTCTACAGTATTCTTGAAGTTAAATAGGTAAGATACTTATTGAGATAGCTACCTACTTTATTAAAATTACCTAGTTATTCATTAAAAGAAAGTAAAAAAGAAACATTTCTATATTTTAAATGCTGCCTAATTGTTAAATTTGTTTTACGTGTTTAAAGCAAATTTAACAATTAGGCAGCATTTAAGAAATGTTAGCCTAGTATTTAAAATAATCAAAACATTTTTATTTTGTGAAAGTAATTTATTAATTCGTGTTCTCTAGTCTCTTTTGATCTTGCTCAATTTGTAAAATCATTGACAATGTCAAAGATCTAAATATTAATTACCGGTTTAATAACCTCTATCACAACGGGCTAAATATAAAAAGATACGCCACTGTCGTTACATTTAGATAAGACTATCTCACTTTCTTGAACCCGTCTCCGTGTGAGGTCTCTTGTGGTGGTGTCTTGTGAAATCAACTCACAAATCTTATCAGAGCGAACAACAATTAATTTTGCCTGTGGTTTTGACGATTCGTTTTCTAGTGACTATTTTGTTCGTGGTGAAACAAAATACAACATTGTTATTTCTTGGTATTTGAACTATTTGTATTAAATTTTACCAACCTATGTCTACAGGGCGGATCTGCGACTTTGCAATAGTCTCTTAAGTAGGTAAGTAGTTGATAATTTCACGATAAAAGATTCCAAACAATTCCGTAGCCCATATTTATCGAAATTGGTTCAGTCACCGGCCAAGATAGACAAGACAAGCAATGCGAAAGTAAGTATAGTTTCGCATTCTTAATAATGGCAACCCATTATACGTCCCACTGCTGGGCACGAGTCTCTCCCCTTTTTGGGGGGAGCCTGGAGCTTACTCCACCACGCTGCTCCAATGCGGATTGGTGGAGGTGGGTGGGTTAGTGGCTAACCCACTGTCGGATGTTTTCAAACCGCCCATAAGGGCTCCGACAATTTTTAACGACTGCTATCCATCGATAGCAACCGGGACCGACGGCTTAACGGGCCCGCCGAAGCACGGAAACGCGCATTTAATTTGCCACTAGCGGTCACCCATCACACTACCCGACCGCGCCCGTAGTGCTTAACCGAGCAGATCGCTTACGATCTACACCAGCCGCTGGGCCATGTGCGCTTCAATTCGCATTCGCATTCTTATTTTATACATAAAATAACTTCTAGCAGCGACTTTTTCTAAGAAATTATTTACCAGGATACAAAAGAGGAGTAGTGATCTTTAATATGTAAAGAATTATGTCCTGAAGGTCCATAACCATAGGTCTATTCCTAGAAGGACCATAGGTCTATACCTAGATCTTCCACGTGAGATCGACGTGACCCAGGTGTTTCCCAGCTTTGTATTGTATCTCTATATTCCAATTATACTATATTTATTTCACTATATTGAATATCATATTTTACTTACTCGCTTCTCATAAAGCCACTGTGACCAGGCCATACGGGATCAAACAATTTGGGGCGTGGGCTTAAATCGTATCCATTTTGGCTTATGAGCCTTTGGAGTGTTCAAGGCTTTGAAAATGTCTACTGAATTTAATCTCTCCAGACACGAGAAAAATATGACAATTGAAATTCAATTGTGTCTCGCCGCCGGAGGCCGTACGATCCTTGAAGGATTAAGGACAAATGAAAGGAAAAAATATAATATAGTTAAACGATATTGTACACATTTTACCGGCACAGATGTTTTGTTGTTTATGCACGTGTCGTAGCCATATATCAAAATTGCTCACGTCATGAAATGGTCGCATTTCATGAAAAAAGTAGACGAAATTTCAATTCAATTATATCCCTTATATAAGTACACTAACAAATCCTGTTAGTGTACCTATTTACAGTTTGTTAATTAATTAAATAAAAATGTCAAAATAGAATGCCAGTAATTTACGTAGAAAATTACTTGCGTAAATTTCGTTATGTAATGATTACAATTTATGTATCTTTTATTAGAATTTAAATGTGACTCACACTAAAGAGAAATCACGTGGGTAAATAAATGAACAAACCATTTAAAACAGATAATTGAAAGATACAAATGATTAAAACATTTTTTAAACTTTCGTTTTCTCCTGCAGTAATATTTTAAATCTATTCTAAGATCAGAATTTTGTTTGGAACATAAAAAACAATTAACAAGCTTTTATTACCATTTTATAATTTGCATATTATAAGTTTAAAATTTGCATAATTATATGTCACGCAGCGTTGCTGTCCGTAGTGGTCCATTCGTAAATCAAATGCCGAATCACATCATCATCGAACGAGAACTCACTTTCGTATCAAGCTTTCAATGTAGGTCACTTATCATATCGTCGACGCATCACGTACTTTTTTCTTGTCCTAAAAAACGGTAGTTATCATTAGTAGGTGTAAGATGTCAAACTTCATCAATATTATAGAATTCTTATTTATATCAAGTCATACATTCGTAATACGTAGGGAAGTCCGCAGTTTCAATTGCGTATTGACATTGTCTCCCATCTAGATCGACCATCGCGATCGGCACGACCTTTGGCATATCTAGTTAAAAAAATGTCGGCCATTTTATGCTAATAAAAATTACCGACATTTTTTTTATCAAATTTCATACATAAACAAACACGTCTTGCATGTATTGCCTATCAAAATATGTTCATAGAATCTATTCAGATACATTTTTATCTATTCAGATACCTTTAACTTTTAATAAATACTACCTTTCCTTTGAATAAATACTAGCAAATAAAATAAGCCCACGTTATTCACTCACCATGTACCTGATAGTACTATAGTACTATCAGGACGTAGTAGACGTAGGTACGACCTATAGGTCGTACCTACGTCTACTACGTCCTACGTAAATTTTTGAAGTTTTGAAGAAACAAACATTTTTTTTCTTAGTTAACTGTTAAATATATTTTTAAAATTATTGAAATTGAATTTAATGTTACTCTTTTATTACAAAATTTTCTGCTGATCATACCAAAAATCGCGTTCCGTGATCCCCATATTCGCAAAGATGAGAATGCAGACGCAGACTTTTTTGAAACCGAAAGCAGGTACGACTTGTGCTCAAAGGAGCAGGTGGTTCTTAAAAAAAGAAGAAATTTAGTTGCATCAACTTACATACATTTCCATCTTATTTCTTACTTAAATAAAAATAACTCTTACAAACCAAGCAATGATCAGTTAACAATTTCTTACATTCATCATTTTGATCGGAAACAATAATTCACTTTTACTTATTTATCAGCTGTTAATGTTTTTTATTGAATTCAGCTGGATCGATTTTTAATTATGGAAAGGTATTAACAGATGTCCTTAATCAATTGTTGTGTTAAAAATAGATGGCAGATGGTTTGAGCATCTGAGGAATAGTTAGGTACTGTTGGCAGGGTATCAGCTGTTTTTAAACATATGTGAATATCATCTAAAACTGTGCTAATATTATTACCTAGTTTTTGATGTCATGAAAGTGTCAAACAAGCACACAGTTGACATTGATGGTGAGCAAATAGGTGCTGTAGTTTCAAAACATCTGCATATAACCAGAGGCCTAATTATTCTGCTAACGTAATTAGCAGTACAAATTATTAACCATTCTAATATTTTATTTTTCACAATAACACATGCGATAGATTAAAAAATATATTTATTTAAAATTAAAAAAAAAAATCTTTTCATTTTTTTTTAAGTTTCTTAATTAACAGCTAATTAAAGGATCGCGATTATTCGGATTTCAATCGAGCCCCAATGACAACTACGACTAGTAACGTTAGCAGAATTAGGCTCCAGGGATTGCAATTGACAACATTTCATATTTTTAACCTACATGTTTTATTACATTATTCAAAAGGTTAATCCAAATCTAGGGGACCCGTGTTTAACCATTTTTTGAAATTTTGTACTTTTCATTCATAATTTCTACTTTGAAAGTTAGTGTATTCTAAAAAGACGTATGCGCCATATGACGTCACACATATGGTGGAATGGCGATAGAACCACTGCCTTGTGCCGTGACCCTTTAAAAAAAATTGTACATGTCACTGTCTTGTCGTCAGCTTGTCAAACTCGGTGTAGGGCTGTGATCTTTTTATTTTAAAAATACCCGTACCAGTGTTCTATACATCGAAAAAATTATCGATATATCAATATAATTTTAAAAAATTCTTTGACCCTGCGTGTCGTCGATTAATCTCTTCCTTGATCCAACTACAAATAAAAAATATCAATATTATATCAACTAAGGCTAAGTCGTTGTTTATGACTTTAAAACTTGTTTTTTTTATAATAAATAAGTTCGTAGCAGCTTTTCATAGATTTCGTAGTAGGGATGGCGATTCTTTCTGAAATAAATCAATGTTTGAATCGAAGTGTCCAAAATCCATCCACGATTAAATCGACATTGAAAAAATAGATCTTCGATTATCGATCTATTTTTGATTTGGGATATGTAATACCAAATTTCAAAGAAAACAGACGACCAAAAAAAAGCAACTCAACAGTGTTCAATGCTGGTATAATGCTTCCTATACTCACGTTTAAACGTTAAATCTTATGATTTGTATGTTTCCTATGTCCCTATGTGAATTAACCAAAAAGATCGATCTTCGATTTTCTAGTGTATAATATCGATTCACTAGATCAATCCAGTACAGTGGATCGATTTAAATAAATTATTATAATTATTTAAATAAGAATCGATTATTTGGTTCCTAAAGATCGCTTTTCCGATTAATCGATCTCAGGTCTCGGATCACCATTATACTTTGACATTGACGTATCCGCATCAATTTCACACATCTTGTCACAGAGTATGTAACAATAATGTTTTCATCTAAAGATAGGCAATGGTAACTACTTCATTTCACCATATAAGTGACGTCATCACATGTTTTTCCGTTTTATTTTTTTTTCACAGTAATTAGGAAATAAAAAAATATGTATTTGAACTCAGAAAAGAAAAATAAAGAAACTGTATTTTTCTTTTAGGTTCGTGTCAAATTTGAAATGTTGTCAATTCAGATGCGTTGCCATGTCACTTCTGAGACCTGCCTGACCGGAACTTAAAACTGTTTGCTATCGGCCAGTGGGTTAGATGCGGTGTTGCCTATTGCTGCTATTGTACCTGTGTCCTCGTGCCTCCTTAATGGAGCTTAATACCACAGGTGGTAATATACGGCCCTGGAATTTGTAGCACAGAGGTATAATGATAGATCTCAAAAGTGGTACCGCAATTATTTTTCTGGTTTTTATTTTGATAGGCTGTATTGTTTGTCATTTAATGTAATTAAAAAAAAAACTATAAGAATCGCTACCATAATAAAGCCTTATGTCTTATGTAGAATACTTTGAGAGAGCGAGTTATAGAGAGGTGACAATCTGGAAGATATTGCTGATGGGCAAAGTAGAGGGGAAACGGTATCAGCTGGGAGGCTTTTCCATCGGTCTGAGCAAAGATGTTAGAGTCTTTAGGTCTGACCAATTAGGTACTCTTCACGAAAGAGACGTCAGTTTACCATATTAATTGAGGTCTCTATCGTCCAGTCTCTATTCACATCGCCTAGGATAAGAAGACATGGTGAAATATAATCCTGAGGGAATATTACCTATGTACGTATCTCTTTTTAACTGTCTCAGTAGCCAACTACTACTACGCTGGAGTCCCGTGTTCGATTCCTGGGCCGGGCGATATCAGAGATAACGATGTAAAATCCATTATCTCTTTTTCTATTGGGATTTTTCCATTTGCTGAAAGTTTCCCAGTACCTCGAAGTTTGGTAATGTGCGCGGAGATGTCAATAGTCTCAATGTCATTGTTGCGTGGGCCAAAACATATCGTGCGTGTTTGCATTGTATGCTTGAATGCATGCATTTACCTGCATCTACCATGCATCTACCCCTTTGGGGATTACAGGCGTGATGTTACGTTTATTTCTTTCTATCTCATGAATATTTTCCACTTAGTAAGCATCAATGGAAAAACATACATTTTCAATATTCGGTATTAGGCCAAATACCGAAAATGAAATTGTCCGAATACTTAGGCCGAAAATTAATGTCATCACTAGCTAAAAGTACCTAAGCATAGTATCATAAAGCCACCATCCCAACGTCCAATTTGGCTAATGGACGCTCGATTATCTGTTTCCTGTGCCACACCCAAAACCCACGGCAATAACCTTGACCGATTGTATCCGACTGTGCCCAATTTGCTCTGTTATGGCTATTTACCATTCACGGGTAAGGTTTATTGTTGCAGCCTAAGTGAGGAAGTCATTTGGACAGAAGTAGTGCTGGAGTTTAATGTTTTAGCTACGATTTACATAATTTTAAGAAGAATCCACGGTTTAAGTATCTTTGACAATGTAAAGCGAGGTCTCGTTTACTGATATTTGGAATAATTTGTAAGTAATTTTCAATTGTTCTGTACGAAGGAATATATGTTTACGGCATTGATATACAAAAAACCTTGACTTGAAAAAGATTGACGTGATACTATTTGAAATGAGCGCTAAATTTTCATTTTAGCGCTATTTGCGCGCGGACGGTTTTGAGACGTTGAGTGTGCATTGAGAGGCATAACACCTTAGGCCTCAGGAGTGGTAACGCATCTGCATTTTGACCTTGGTCTTTGTGTGGGTGTCTATAGGCTGCAGTCATCACTTACCATCAATGTGAACTGCATGCATGTTTACCACTTGAATTACATAAAAAAAAACTAGGCATTCACTGGTGGTAGAGCTCTAGTGACGGAGCTCGCGGGCGTAGGCACCACTGCATTACGCCAAATGGTAGTGTTAATGTATGGCCCCGTAATAGCTATCACAGAGACATTACAACTTGGGTTTCAGGACTCTCAGGGGTTGCAACGCATCTGCATTTTGTCCTCTGGTTTTTGTGTAGACGTCTATAGGCTGTAGTCATCACTTAACATCAATGTGAGCTGCAGGCTTGTTTGCCACCTTCTTTACTTAAAAAAAAATATTTAACCGGAACAACTAGGCATTGCACTGGAGTGGCAAGGCATTTGCATTTGGACCTCTGGTTTATGTGTAGATGTTCATAGCCCGCAGTCATCACTTAACATCTAAGTCAACTGCTTGCTTGTTTTCCACCTTTGTTACATTAAAAAAACTTGTAGTACGTGCGTAGAAATGTAAATACATCCGAGCTTACCTACCTAGTTATCGCTCGTGATCCGCATTGCGTATGCGCATAGAGCGCCCCAAAATGGCCGACACTCAGGTACCTATTGTTCACATTGACGCACGTCACATGTTGATAGAGTAATAATCATTATGAATGGAAATAGAAACACAATTATTTTCTAATTTAGGTTTGGAAATCCTTAGGTGTAATTATACTTGAAACTCAGAATGAGTTACTTTAGCTTGTAACGGGAGTTAGAGTGACGGAGCTCGAAGCTCGAAGGCGTAGGAACCATCGCATTGGGTAATCTATCAGCCGCCAAATAGTATTATGGAACTGGGAAAATGTAGCCTTTTTTTATGCATTTAAAAGTGGCAAACAAGCATGCAGTTCACATTGATGTTAAGTGATGACTGCAGCCTATAGACACCCACACAATGACCACAGGTCAAAATGCAAATGCGTTGCCACTCCTGAGGCCTAAGGTGTTATGCCTCTGTGCCGGAAATTACAGGGCCATACATTACCACCTGACCGGAACACGATAGTGCTGAACACTACCATTTAGCAAAATTAGCCTGTTGATGATAATGATAGTAGGTACTTATGTGGTATCGTAATTCCGCTTAAATAAAGTAACCTCTCCACTTAATGGTTAGAGTTTTGGTGATAGAAATGAGCAGATTTCTACTCCATATCATGACAGCCTGTGGCGACAATATGGCGGTCATAAATACAGACATTACTTTCTATAACGATAGATTGAAAGCGAGGACTGATTAAACGAATGCAATTCTTGTTACGTAAATAAAAACGAACGATAAGCATTCAAAGCACGCTTGAAACATTTCGATTATTCAATGGCTTGAATAGATATTCAAATGCATTGAGACTCGTTGATATATGATGTAAATGTATTGAGGTGTTCACAGCCTTAAGTTAAGCACCGTAAGTTATTGTGTTCGGATGGGGAAACCAATCAGATAGAACTTCGAGAACTGCCGCGTTTCGACCATATATTTATAAGTCGAGCTAGTTATAATCTTACCATCGTATTTAAGATTTAAAATCCCGTTTATTATGAAAAAACGTGATCTTATGATAAAAAATGAAAATGAAAATTTTATTTTGTGCTTAGCCAGGACACATATTATTATGTACAGTATGTATACACAATGAAATACCTACCGACAATGTAACAAAAAAAAAGAAACAAGATTAAATAAAAAAGAGAAACAATAATAAATAATTAACTAAAATAATAATTTTACCTAAATTAATAAATGATCACCTGAAAGACTGATCTCAGTTTATTTTTACGGGCTTCAGAAAATTAGGATGTGGTAGCTACTAAATAATCTTATGCATACCTGGTACAGATACAACATAATCTTTCTAGAGCACATTACCATGAAGGTAAATTAAGGATCCCCTCGTAATGCAGTCGCTAAGATGAAGCAAGGGTAATGCGAGTTGCAGACTGAAAGCTAAGCTAACTTAGTTTAGCGTAGCTCGCGTAGCTGACGTAATTTTTCGTACGGAATACTGTGCAGACTATTACGAAAACCTGCGTCAGCTATGTGAGCTCTACTAAACTAAGTTTGCTTAGCTTTCGGTCTGCGCACTGCATAAAAGGGAATAATTCAAATAAAATAGCAGTCTTGAGAGACATACCACCTGCTTTTCAGATGGTCAGCTGGCAACGTCCTTCTCTACTCTTATGACGCAGGCCGTACCTAGTTATAGTGATCAGTACTGAAGGAAAAGGCTTTTCTTTCTCCTGGCATTTGGACTTAAATAGACAGTATCAATTTCAAATATTAATATCCCAGCATTGAGATGTTGTTTATAATAATACTACAAAAACTTAACCTTTCTACATTCGAACTTTCTAGGAGTTTTTGTCAGGCACGGAAGACTTGGAAGATGCGCTTGTCGCCCGCGGCAAGGGACACGAAACTTATTACCTTTACTTTCAAAACACGAATTAGAGAATGAAAGTGTTTCTTTGTATAATAACATGTCATTATTGTCAATACGGTACAATTGATAGAAGTATAAAGGTGTATACAATCAATACAATCTCGGTTGGTGATTAAGCATTTAGCACACATGAGGATGAAAGGGAAAGTCTGAAATCTTCCTTAGTTTGCGGATGTTTATGTGAATTTCTTCCGCTTTCTGGATCTCCTAGACTTAACTAATGCCGCTAAATCAAGAGCGACTCATCGATGTGTTGTGAAAAGATAAGTTTACCGGCATACCAAGTCAGTATTAAAACATAAACATGTCTCTGAAGCAGAAATTAAAGGAGATGTTGCAAAAATGTATGGACCTCCGGCCATGTATTGTACACAATGTCATTAAACAGGCAAAATCAATATTAAAAACGTTTTTTACTGCATATTTTTACTTATTTAGCTTTGTTTGCAGTTACAAAACATTATTTGCAGTTAGAATTGCAACTCATAACCAACATGGCGAATATGGCGGGCGATGTCACTTTGACATATTCATTTTTTAAATTGTATTTTGTTTAAATAGTACTTGGAGAAAAAAGTAATATTTTCTAAATACTATCGAAATCGATTGATCCCAAGTGTCGGCTGTATCGCCGCCATATATAACATAGTTGAAAATAATTAAATCGTTTGAATTAAATGTGTTTGTAACTTTAAAATATATTCTAGATTAAATTAATTGTATTTTTTTCGGATTCTTCTTTAATTTACCCATTTTTTGAGGACGTGTACGAACCAGAGCCGAGCTCGCAACATCTCCTTTGCGGATTTTCTCGCGTGTACTACACTTCCGAACTTCTTATACCCGACGTTTCGGTCGCTTTCCAGCTACCGTAGTCACGGGCAGACGGACAGAAGAAGTTTGGGAGTGTTGTATACGCGAGAAAATCCGCTCATTTAATTTCTACAATGTGTGAAGCTCGCGAAAACCTGCGAAAATGTTTTGTCTCTGTGGCTTGTCACACCAAATCGTGGTGTTTGAACCCACGCTGCTTGTTCCTAGTCCTAGCAGATATTAGGAAATATATTCCCTTTCTTCCTTTTGTAGCCTGCTAGGTCGCCGGCTTTCACTTCTGAATCACTGGTTGACCTCCAGCATACCGGCAGGTTTATTTATAGTTAATTATAAAAACCTAATTAACAAGCAAGCTACAAGCCCATTTCTAGTGGACATTGATAAATGTCATACTGAAATTTCGCATTCTCCCATGCGACTGCATATCAGGATTCTAAAATAAATTTGAACTTAGTGGTAACGTTACTCAGCTAGTGTCTCAAAGATTTCAAGATGTCACTCAGGAACTTGTCCTCACGAAATTCGCATGTTTACATCGACCTGCTGTCGCGTGAATACACAGCATTATCATTTGTATGCACCATAAATTAAGTTGTTAAGCAAACTACCGTCATGCTGGCATGTTGTAAATCAGGCCGTTTGAATATGGAACTGCCACCGTGCATTTAACTTCGTTGTGACAGTTTAGCACGCCATTTTAGGATTCTGCCATATCTGTGCGTTTAGTGGGCTTTTAAACAAAATTACCACAAATCATTGAGTAAGTTACTGGTGGTAGAGCTCCAGTGACGGAGCTCGCGGGCGTAGGCACCACCGCATTACCTAATATACTTGCCGCTAAATGGTAGTGTTCAACACTATCGTGTTCCGGTCAGGTGGTAATGTACGGCCCTGTAATTTCCGGCACAGAGGCATAAGACCTTAGGCCTCAGGAGTGGTAACGCATCTGCATTTTGACCTTGGTCTTTGTGTGGGTGTCTATAGGCTGCAGTCATCACTTAACATCAATGTGAACTGCATGCTTGTTTACCACTTACATTACATTAAAAAAAAAAAAAAAAAAAAAAAAAAGGTTTTCCATAGCGTAGGCGCCAATTTTCGATAATAGGTGCGGTATTTTATTTTATTTGATGGCATGGTAGTTCTTTATATAACTACTGCTACTCTAGTCATCGAACTGCTTCTTTGTTTTCCATTATCGTTACATAGTGAAATGACATTGGGAGTTTTCTGGACTTCCATCGGACTTTGAAGGCGTTACCTAATCTATCTGCCGCCAAATGGTAATCTCCAACGCTATCATGTTCGGATTTTGCTACCATTATCATTTCGGAAACTCTGAAACTCTACTGCTATTAGAACTTAGCTTATGAGTGCTATTGCTAATTGGTTATCCCAGGCAATCAATGATTACAGAAAAAATATTCATAACCAATGAAAATCTAATTCGATTGGTCACGGAGATAATTTACTGAAGATGCATTTCATTTGAATAATGCATTCCTGTTATATACCTAGTGTTGCAAAAATGTTAATCGTGAGGTTCCACAATTTCCTGATTTTATCCGCTTCATCGTTTTTAATCTTAAACTCAGGAAATGATACGTCAAAAGGTTCGCGTTGTTATAATCATGAAAACATAACAATCACTCTACCCACCATGGAAAAGAGAGGCGTAGAGAATCTTGGCAGGCTACTACAAATTATTGGTTTTTGGTTCCCATCAATAATTAATTTGACGTAGTTGTATGTTCTGATTTACTTAAGTAGTGGCGGATATGAGGAGGCGAATGGTCGAAGTCATCCGAGTTAAATGCAAAGCTCAAGAAAAAAATCTTCATCCGCCTTTACGTCTAAAACTTCCTACCACGATTCATCTCGTCGATCATCATTATTCGTTAGAAGTGGACGCTCGACAATCACAACCACTAAGCTACAGTATATTTCTGCCTTGCCCACCCTTACAGCGTCAGCAGGCATGTGATCACACAATTGCGAGCAAAGCTTTAGATGCAAGAATGTGCACTTTCATTGTCATTATACAGTTCGCGGCCCGATCACCTTGGCCCCGCACCACATCGTGACATCCACGTACTCTACATACCCTTTATAGGTAAATCGTGGAGCGATTTATGGCATGTCCAAAGATTCTTCAACTGCCTCCAAGGTAAATAACATTTAAAGATTGTGGACAGAAATATTTCGCCTAAGATCTTTGTATTTTCTATTCGTAATAATTGTGTGTAGCTTTTTTTTTGAAGATCAAGGCATCATCTCACTGAGAAGGTTTATATGTAAATATCCTCCCATCATCGCGAAATTTTTGTACATCTACTAAAGAGAAAATATTCCACCATACATTGTTTTTTTATAAAAGTATCTCAAGAGGTTAACTTTGATGGCAGCTCACTTTTGCAGCTTGTTTTTTTGCGCGTAGGTTTTATAAATGTATAGATGTCTATCAAATTTCCAGCACCTCTTTGATTATTACAGTTAGAACATATATTAAATACCTATTATATTCATAGTTAGAATCACATTCGTATTTATTATACTTTTGAATTTTCAAGTAGCTTACAATTGAAGTCACAGTCATGCAAGAGCGGTGTCGCGAACTGGTCCGACCATATTCAGTCAGCCATATGGTCCTGCGACCCTGGCCAGAGGTCGCCGAAAGTTCACCATGTCTGTTACTGATGCAGAATCATCAGGCATTAACATGCTTTGATTTCCTTTTCTATAATGTACATTAATTTATCAATGAATTCGTCATTAAATTTTTAATATATGTAGATAAATAAATAAATAAACTTCATTAAAGTAGTAACAAGGTTTATGTGTGTATTTATGTATCTTCACATCAAATCTATTACGGGGTAAGTAGTGAATGTGGAACGGCAATAATAAAATAAATAAAATAAAATACGCTTACACTCACAGCTCCACATTAGGTATTATATAAACCTGTGTCGTAGATGCCGTTGTACACATACAACACATTCACAAACACCCAGACCCGAAACAAATATCTGTAGGCCATACAAATATTTGTTCCGGTGCGGGGATCGAACCCGCGACCCTTCGAATCAAACGGTGGTTTCGCACCGTTGGACTAACCGGGTCGTCCGGGTTGTCGCAATAAGGTTTATGATATGTATAATACATATATTAGGTCTTATTTATCTCGTCTATTTATTTATACAGGGTTAATTGAAATTAGCGCATCACCTCTTGCAGGTAGCCTCTCAACATGAATCCCAACAAAAAACCCTAATTTCAATAAACCCTGAATCCTCGCTGGTAGAGTATCAGTGTCGGAGTTTGTAAGCATCGCCGTATTTACTTAATCTATCTGCAACCAAATAAATCACAGACGCATATAAAACTTAGACCTTAGGGGTGGCAGCGTATTTGCTTTTAGACCTCTGGTTTTTGTGTGGATGTCTATAGGCAGCTGAAGCCTTAACTTACCATTCATGTTAAATGCATGCTTGCTTGCCACTTTTTCAAAATAAACATCAAAAACTTCGAATAAATCACAACGTTTTGACGACCCGGTTGGTCCAGCGGTATGAGATGACCGTTTCATTTGAAGGGCCGTGGGTTCGATCCCCGCACTGGGACAAATATTTGTATGGCCTACAGATATTTGTTTCGGGTCTGGGTGTTTGTGCATGTGTTATTTGTATACAACGGCACCCACGATAAAAGTGTATACCTAGTGTGGGGCTGTGAGTGTAAACATATTTATTTATTTTATTTTTAATTCAAATGGCTTGACATAGACAGACGGACAGTGGATTCTTAGGGTGAGATTCACAGACCGCACTAAAACTTTACCTTCAGCAAAGTATGCTTAGAACTGTCAGTAAAATAAGAGCTTTACCCGTACCCATGGATAAAAACGGGACCATGAAAATCATAAATTACCGGAAGTAACCGAATGCCCGTGTGAAAGAAGGGTTATACTGTAACTTATTATGATCAAATTGGAGTTGAATATATCAATCTGACTGCAGTTCTCATATCCGTGATTTTGTCGACAAGTGGGTCAGTGGCGCGTGGGATATGTTATAATTTGAATTTAATTTTTCTCACGTTTTAATGGGGATTGGGTGTAATGCTTCAATTAATAGTCATTTATGTTGATACCTTTCGTTCGTTTAAGTTTTTACTTTAATTTTGTTGATATCACTTGATCCCTAACATAGAGCAACACGGGCCCCCGGCCGACCGGAGGGAGCAGCCATAGCGTTTATTACCGTTGCAAAACAGTCTGTAATTTTTTACGGGGGAAATCTGTGTGACATATAACAAAAATCGTCTATTACCTACTACGAAACTCACACCTTGACCTTAACAAAATACATAAAGAATTTCACGCACACATTTAAACATCTTGGCGACAGGTATAGGAACACTTGTGCTTGTACTTTGACAGAGGAAAAAGGCTTCATAGTAGGGAATATGCATAAAATTTAAAATTGTCTCAAATATTTTTTTCTCGAATACTTATCAATATCATATTATAATAACAAAGTTTTTTTTTATTTACTAATTATTGAATGCCATTAAATATTATACTCGTATTATGTAAATAGTGCAAAATAAGGGAACGAAATTCAAACTTCCTAAACGCGCCGCCATTGGTCGAGATGAAATAACACTTTGTGTGGTATTTTTCTAATACTATTTTTGCACTTAGGTACTTACTTGTAAGATGGCTTTTTTGCTTCTTCCATGATTTGTAGAGCAATTAAAATTGAAAATACGTATGAAGTAACACAAAAGTTTAGAGTCGTCAAAATGACGGTGTTTGAAGAGCTCAAATTTACTCAATGTTTTAAATTTCACTTTGAAAAATAGCTATAATATTTTCAGGCCTATTTATAATTTTTCTACGATATATATAAGTAAATGATTAATATAAGACGAAAAAAAAAATTCATGAATATTCCCTATTATGGCTACTCCCCTCTGGTCCGCCGCGACCGGTGGCCCGTGTTGCTCTATGATCCCTTACAACTCAAATCAAATTGGGGTCAAGCAATTGGCGTCGGGACCTCGCCGCTCACTAGTGGAGAATTTTTTTTCCGCTGGATGTCTTGTCCTTTTTTTTATGTAATGAAAGTGGCCAATAAGCATGCAGTTCACATTGATGTTAAGTGATGACTGCAGCCTATAGACACCCACACAAAGAGCAAGGTCAAAATGCAGATGCGTTACCACTCCTGAGGCCTAAGGTGTTATGCCTCTGTGCCGGAAATTACAGGGCCGTACATTACCACCTGAACGGAACACGGTAGTGCTGAACACTACCATTTAGCGGCAAGTATATTAGGTAATGCGGTGGTACCTACGCCCGCGAGCTCCGTCACTGGAGCTCTACCACCAGTTACTATTTCTTTCTCGAAAAAACTACCGGACGGATGTGGATGAAACTATAACTATAGGCTACAATTTGCAATGATCAAAGTACACGCGGACGAAGTTGCGGGCAAATACAAGTATAGTATAACTTTGCTGCATAGCAGAGCCTATGTAGGTTGGATATTTTTCGTTTCCAAACCAGTGACATTTAGGTACCAGTGCTACACCTAAATAAGGTTAGGAGCGACAAAGATAAATACTAGTAGGCTAGATGGCCTTTGTTAGCCAATTCTGGAGTCGTGCCTACCGTGGATTATGTGAATCACGCTATGAAGGTTTCAACGGTTTATTTTTTTAATTTAATTACATTATAACTTGGTTAGATACTAATCCCGAGAAGTCGGTGTATTCCTGGATTGCTCTAAAGTTATAATGGAGCTTTCTATGCTCCATTGTAACTATTGATTTAGCGAAAACAATATTTTCGCTATAATTTAAATATAATGTGGCCCCGTAATAGCCATTACACACACATAACAACTAAGGTCTCAGAGGTGGCAACCGGCAACGCATCTGCATTTTGACCTCTGGTTTTGTGATTATTACGTTTTCACTAAGTAGTTTATATTCTAATTTTAATTTACTATTAATATATGTTTATGCTTTTACTATATTATTATGTAATGGTTATTCACTGTAGGTATTTTATGATTTCTTGGCGTTTTGAAAGTATCTGTAAAGATCTATTCGAAATAAAAATATTTTCTATTTCTATTTGGTTTTTGTGTAGATGTCTATAAGCTGCAGTCATCACTTAACATCTATGTGAACGGCATACAAAAAATAATAGGTCTAACCAATGAATTATAGCACTAGCAGCCCATTTATATGTATCTTCACGCCAGGTCCCTGACGGGGTAGGCAGAGAGTGTAGAGCGCCAGATATCCCGGTCCTGACATAACTCTCGTGCCTCATCTACCTTCATCATTCTCTTCATACATGCACGCCGATTCCTAAGACTTTTGACCGCACCATCAGAAATAACTCGACCTATATGGTCATGGTAGGTCAGTCTTGGTCTTCCTGGGCCTCTGCAACCATCCACATTCGCATGCGTTAAAATATTCTAATTTAGCAAGGGTGCAGGTAACACTTAGGTACCTGTCTGGCATCGTTGGGGTCTATATCAATGTTATTGATTATTCTCACGGAATAGATAAATAAGGATGGAAAGCCCTTTGCTTCAACTTAGTATTAGAACCAGTGTCGCCGCTTTTCTCCCACCCTGCAATTTCTTACACAAATGTAACACCATCTCGACAATCACCCACACATTAATCTCGGGGCAGCTATTCGTTTGCGTAAGTTTGCATTCTAAGATGTAACGCCCGTATACAATAAACACTCGCACGCACACAACAATATACTCACCAATAAACTAGTCGAAGTGTAGCGGACGCATTACATGCTGTACATTGCCAGCGGAGACAGTAATAGCGTTAATTGAGCGAGTGCTTAACGAGCAATGTATTCGCTAGCAGTAACGTTTAAATAATGCAGTTTAAGTTCGAATATTGATATTCCTTTGTATATTTATATGTTTTTTACAAGTATTATAACAATAAATGTCATTTGTGACTTACCAATCAAAAGATATATCTCCTCGCTTTATACTTGAGGTCTGACATTTCATATTACATGTTAAAATTGGCACTAGATGGTATTTTACCAAGAGATGCGTCGTTCGAAGCAGTCTACACGACACTACGAGCGGCGAACGAATGGTTCTGCCGAATTGTGTGTGTACACGCATAGTTGTCGTGCGCTTGCCACGCCCACATTACCATTCCATCTTTATTTATCTATTCCGTGATTATTCTAATGCAGAGGTTCCCAAACTATTTTTTCTTGTAGACCCTTTACAATTTTTTCTGGTTTCTGTGGACCCCCGTCCTTGCTACATTTATATCACATTCCCATATTTCCAATTTTTATTCACGCCTACGTAGACCCCCATCGAGTCTCCCATGGACCACTTTGGGAATCACTGGTATGATGTAAGTAAATTGGTAGTATCAGTGTATGTGTTGAGATCCATTATCGCAGACCCCCATTTTCATTTCATGGACCCCCAATTTTTTTTTTCACGGACGCTGACCCCTTTCATTTTGTCATAGACCCCCGGGGGTCGATATAGACCACTTTGGGAATCACTGTTCTAATGTGTAAAATAAAAACAGTTGTAGACCCATAGCTTAGTAAAAGTTCAGTAAGTAAAAATAAAAACACATCAATTATTATTAAAACAAGTGAATCTTCGCAAAGTAGGTGTAATTGAAGTGCATTATACTCGTAGTAGTGCGGCTGTAATTTGGAGCAAACGTACGAGAGTGAGAAAGTGATATAGGTAGTTTGGTTCGAATCAAAGAGTAGCATATCACAGATGCGTTTTAGTTCCTTTTCTGCCTACGAAAGTTGATTTTTGGTGACGATAGTTGACTTTATTAATGAGAGACTACATTTCTTTATTGCATTTTGTTATTCACACTTAAATTAATTAATTCTCATGTTACTGATGTATAATTGACGATTATACTGCCAAAATGTGATTTCAACCAATTCTTCTAGTCAACCATTTATTTGTAGTTATTTTTTTTAATTGCATTTAGTAATTTCAAGCAATACCGACTTTAGGTAGCAAATTGATATTAGCAGGAACATTACAGGTTGATGACAATTGATGACCGAAACCTATGAATTTCTTTAGTAAGTATTTTTGAATGAGTTGTATTGTGGAGCTACCATAGTATTCAAATTTGTAAATATTTCCGCGTTTATATCAACATTCACATAAAAACATTACTGTTTTTGTAAATATAGGTATGTACGGTATTTTGACGCCACGTCCCTTACCGGGTAGGCAGAGAGTGTGGAGCTCCAGATATCCCGGTCCTAGATAAGATAGGTGCTCTCAGAAAAACTGAACAACGGGTAAAATGTTCATTATATATGAAAATATTCATAAAACCTAAACAGTACCTGTAACATTACCGTATCTTAATTTCTATCTGTACCTTCTCCGTCGAGTGGGATTATTTTTTATATATTACTAGCGGCCCGTACCGGCTTCGCACGGTTGCAATTTAGGTACTTACATAATATTACGACTATGAATTGAGATTTAAACTATCCTATCTCTCAAGTTGGATCGAACTGCACATGGTGTGCGAATTTTATTATAATCGGTTAAGTGGTTTAGGAGTCCATTGAGGACAAACATTGTGACACGAGATTTATATATATTAAGATATTTATCTAATAGTACGTTTAATTTTTTCAGCTAAATGATAGGATAGCATAATGAATGCATAAAAAACATGCATAAATTTGAGAAAACAGCTAATCTTTCCTAATATTTCCAAAGATTCTAAACAATAACAAATATTATCTCGTCGAAATCACCACACCGCTTTTTTAGATACAGAGTAAGTAGATGAGATAATTATCTACTTACTCTGTGTCTAAAAAAGCAAACAATTACACACATAAAAAATGCAATGAATTAATTGAGATGAAAGCTGTTACCAAACGTTCACTCACCGACATAGAGCAACACGGGCCACCGGTCGCGGCGGACCGAATGGGCGTAGCCATATGCAGTCTTTCCCTTCTGTCAAAGTACAAGCCCAAGTGGGCCTATGCATGTTGCCTAGATGTTTGTAATATTTATTTAAGTGCACAATTTTTTTAGTAAAATTAAAATACATTAAAAAAGTCACAAAACTAAAAATAAGTTAAGTTAATTTTTAGTAATTATCCTAGATGTTTAAATGTGTACGTGCAATGGTTTATGTATTTTGTTAAAGTCAAGGTCTTGAGTTTCGTGGTAATAGACGACTTTTGTAGTGTGTGTGTGTGTGTTACACGTATTTCCCCGCAAAAAATGAGACTGTTTTGCATCGTTAATAAACGCTATGGCTACTCCCCTGCGGTCCGCCGCGGCCGGTGGGCCGGGTTGCTCTATGCTCACCGAGCTTTCTCGTTTCCTTAATTAATTACTTAATGTTATGTTAAGATAACACGCTTAATGACTGATATTCTCATTCTGATATGGTTATCGCTTAATGATTAAACTAGCTGTAGCTTGCGGTTTTACCTGCGAATTGAAACTCGTTCCTCGTTATGTCGGCTAACGGTGCGAGAACCGGACAACTTGCTTTGGTTTGTGAGGGGTAAGGAAGAAGTATGTGCCTATGTTTGTATATTCACGCCAGGTCATCCAGATATGCTGCAAACCTAATTTTTACTAGAGAATTATATCCACTAGGTTACCTATTAAAAATGGCCGCAAGCATTTTTCTTTGGGACAGTATTCATTTTAACTTGCTTTTTCAATAATATAAAGACTGAAAAATCACACCTGCCGTTGCGCACTTGGCCGCTCCTACATATTTTCGTTCCGCCCCGATAACTTTTTACGTCCATAACGTATTCGTATCTACATGTATGTATTATTTAGGTATATGTCAAGTTAAAGATTTTTTTATCTCATTATTAATAATACACAAAAACCAGAGGTCAAAATGTACCTAAATGTCTCCCATGAGACTTAGCCTGGGTTGCACCACGACTTTTGTCAAAGTTATTGTAACATTTCACATCCTACTATAACTTAAGGAAATCTATTTTATTTTTAAAGAAAAATGGAAAGAAAAATATTACTTCAGGCGAGACTCGAACTCGCGACCTACTGGGAATCTAGTCCAGCCGCTCTTCCAATTGAGCTACTGAAGCCCTGCCCGATTTGTCAAATTTTTCCTTCACATCTATTGCATTGCTTTATGGTAGCAGCAGCGCCATCTATTACCAACTATGCTAGTTAGGCAACCGATATAATAGACTTTTCAGTTTATTGAATATCGTAAAGAAGTCGCTTTTACCCTTAATAATTGTAAGGAAATCTGTTAAAGTTAGAGCACAGCAGAGTTACAATAACTTTAACTTTAACAAAAGTCGTGGTGCAATCCGGGGCTTAAGTTGTAAATTGTAATGTATCCGTGATAGTTGTCCCGGGACCATACAAATACATACAGTTGTAGTGAATACAGCAAAGGAGATGTTGCAAAAATGTATGGACCTCCGGCCATGTATTGTACACAATATCATTAAACAGGCAAAATCAATATAAAAACGTTTTTTACTGCATATTTTCACTTATTTAGCTTTGTTTGCAGTTACAAAACATAATTTGCAGTTAGAATTGCAACTCAAAACTAACATGGCGAATATGGCGGGCGATGTCATTTTGACATTTTCATTTTTTAAATTGTATTTTGATTATAGAACTTAGAGCAAAAAGTAATATTTTCTAAATTCTATCAAAATCGATTGATCCCAAGTGTCGGCTGTATCGCCGCCATGTTTAACATAGTTGAAAATGATAAAATCGTTTGAATTAAATGTGGTTGTAACTCTAAAATATATTCTTGAATAAATTAATTGTATTTTTTTTGGATTCTTCTTTAATTTACCCATTTTTTGAGGACATGTACGAACTAGGGCCGAGCTCGCAACATCTCCTTTCTGAAACGGCTCAGAACTAGAGCTACAATCTTGGGAGGGCAAAGTCGGTCGTTACCCTGGCGTTCTTCCCGTTCGAGAAAGCTGGTTACGATTGGCGTTTAGTACCGCAATGTTACAGGATAAGGGCTTGGCCATATCGATTTGAAGAGTAGGTTATATAAGACTTTATTATGTAATGAAAGTGGAAAACAAGCATGCAGTTCACATTGATATTAAGTGATGACTGCAGTCTATAGAAATTTGCAATCGTATTTTACCACCTAGGTAAAATAGTAGCTCAAGAAATTACAGTTTCCCTCAAACTTCATTCTAGAAATGAAGCTGCATTACTTTTACTGGTGATAAAGTTTACCTAATGAATCTATCTGCCGCCAAATGGTTGTGGTAGAAGAATTTTATTACTGGTGGTAGAGCTCCAGTGACGGAGCTCGCGGGCGCAGGCACCACCGCATTACCTAATATACTTGCCGCTAAATGGTAGTGTTCAGCACTATCGTGTTCCGGTCAGGTGGTAATGTACGGTCCTGTAATTTCCGGCACAGAAGTATAACCACTATAGTAACACGATAGTAACACCTTAGGCCTCAGGAGTGGCAAAACATCTGCATTTTGACCACTGGTTTTCATGTAGATGTCAATAGACTGCAGTCTTCACTTAACATTCATGTTTGTTTGCCACCCTCGTTATAAAAATATAGAGCTAATGGGTCCAGCAAACTGGAGGGCAGTGGCGGTCGTTACCCTGGCATTCCTGACGTCTGAGAAAGCTTGTTATTATTGCTGTTTAGTACCGCAACCTTATACCAAGGTAAGGGGCCGGCCATTTGATTACATTTGTTTTTATGCTAGGCAAGTGACTTGTTTACCCTAGCTCATACCTACTCTCTCTCTATATCTCTTTCTGTTTTTTTTCTCTTTCTCCTTTTTTGTGTCCTATGGTTTTTGTGCTGGTACTGGTTTAAAATTAATTGTTTTGTGTTTTTAAACCTGTTTGTTTTTGTGTGTTTTTCGGCTATGCGCCCAATAAACGCTTTTCTTTCTTTTACTTATTATATAATAAAACAATCTCCCACTGCGTCTGTCTGTCTGTCTGTCCGCGATAAAAGATTTCTGTACAGATTTTCATGCAATTTTCACCAATCGATACATTGATTCATGAGGAAGGTTTATGTATATCATTAGTTAAAGTTTTTTTTATGTAATGCAAGTGGCAAACAAGCATGCAGTTCACTTTGATTTTAAGTGATGACTGCAGCCTATAGACACCCACACAAAGACCAAGGTCAAAATGCAGATGCGTTAATACCTATACCATCTATATGTACTAAAGTAATACATAAGACATGCCACTTGGTAGCATGATTCCAGTTACCAGAAGTCAATATACCACACATTCACATATTAACATGACAGGACAGATGACGTAAAAATGTCTCAACTGTCAAATCAATTAAAAAATCATGCGATCATTTACATATTATTATTATTATTATGTATCTTCACGCCAGGTCCCTATCGGGGTAGACAGAGAGAGTAGAGCGCCAGATATCCCGGTCCTGACAAACCTCTCGGGCCTCGTCTACCTTCATCATTCTCTTCATACATGTACGCCGCTTCCCAAGACTTTTGACCCCCCCTATCATTTACATGTTTTTTAAAAACCGGCCAAGCTGGTGGTACTTGTAGGTCTGTATATAAAATTTGAATCAATTAACATAAAACTTACTGGTGGTAGAGCTCCAGTGACAGAGCTCGCGGGCGTAGCCACCACCGCATTACCTTATATACTTGCCGCCAAATGGTAGTGTTCAGCACTATCGTGTTCCGGTCAGGGTGGTAATTTACGGTTCTGTAATTTCCGGCAGAGAGGCATAACACCTGAGGCCTCAGGAGTGGTAACGCATCTGCATTTTGACCTCGGTCCTTGTGTGGGTGTCCATAGGCTGCAGTCAGCGTTTAACATCAATGTGAACTGTAAGCATGTTTGCCACTTCTATTAAATTAAAAAAAAGATGTTGTCATAATCGAAAGCATCACGAAAGCATTAGAGTTAGACGGTCGGGCCTCTGGACACAAGTCGTGACCTACAACAACAAGTCAACATCAATAAATAACGTTCTTATTAAAATAGGAGAGAGCCGCGCTCGTAATCTTCACTGCATATGTGTTTCTTATGATAATAGAGTGGTTTTAATTTTGAGACGGTTTCGCTGGCAGGTGCATTACGTGATTTCTCTAAACCAGTGTTTCCCTTTTTTTTATATTGCAATCGGGACTTATTCGCGTACTATTTAAATCGAATTATTTACCTCGACACTCGACGTTTCGGCCGTAATCCACGGCCGTGATCACGAGTAGACTGCTTTAAGTCCTTTACAGTATAAAAATTGTTTTCTTTAGACTGTGATAACTCAAACTCAAACTCAAACTCAAAAATTCATTTAATCACTTGGAAATAATAGAATCTGCTTGTGATAGGTCAAATTACAAATATAAAATTAAAGCGAATAACAACTGATACGTTGATTAATATGTCAAAGTAAATAAATTAATAATAGTCCAAAAATACTTAATAATAAAAATAGGTATCAACAGAATGTTCCATACTCTCTTTTACAAACGGCAAGATAAGACTAAACAAAAAAATATGGGACATTCCTTGTCATTCACTGGCAGAGTTCCAAAGCCCACATTACTGAGAAAAAACCTGCCAAAACAAAACTCAGTAGGGTCTTTTCAAAATATGTTCCTTAAAACTATTTTCACAATATGAAACTTATAACTATGTTTTACAATATCAAGTACAATGCACATTCATTTCACAAAATTATTGTTTAGTCTTGTGGAGCTAGACCAGCATTTGTCCAGGCATCTCTATCCTTTAGATAGTCATCGAGTCTATAGTACGCATTTTTACATAGTGTGCGTTTAATACATGACTTAAATTTATTATCTGTAAGTTCAAGAATGTTGGACGGAATTTTGTTATAAAACTGTATACAACATGTTAAGAAACATTTATGTGTTTTCGATAGGCGAAAACTTGGAAATACTAATTTATTTTTATTTCTGGTATTATAAGTATGTATATCATTAATTTTCTTAAATAAGTGCAAGTTTTTCCTAGCATACAATATATTTTCATAAATATATTGGCAAGGGACCGTCATTATATTTATTTGCTTGAATAATTCTTTCAAGGAGTCACGACTATTTAAGTTATATATCGCTCTAATAGCTCTCTTTTGTAATATAAATATTGAATCAATTTCAGCTGCCCGACCCCACAACAAAATACCGTAGGACATGACACTGTGAAAGTAGCTGAAATAAACGAGTCTCGCAGTGTCGACATCCGTTAACTGTCTAATCTTCCTGACGGCATAAGCAGCAGAACTCAGACGTTTTCCTAACAGTTTAATATGAGGACCCCATTGCAATTTTGAATCAAGCGTTATACCTAAGAAGACAGCTTCACTAACAAATTGTGTTTTATCATTGTTGAAGAATATTTCCCCTTCTTTACTTTTGACATTTGGAAGAGTAAAACGAATACATTTAGTTTTTTTACTATTTAATGCAAGATTATTTACTGTAAACCAATTATGTACTTCTTGTATGGCTTTATTAATAGTATCATAATTTGGTTCTTTTCTATTCACTTTAAAGACCAGCGAGGTATCATCGGCAAATAAAATTGTTTTAGGCTCACTGATTGGCATCAAATAGAGCAAATCATTTATATATACTAAAAACAGAAATGGACCTAATATCGAGCCCTGTGGTACACCCATTTCTACTTTAGAGCCTGGTGATTTTACTCCGTTAACTTGTATTTTCTGTTCCCGGTTTTCTAGATATGATTTAATAAGTTGAAGGGCTTTACATCCAAGGCCATAGTGCTCAAGTTTGCACATTAACGTATTATGGTCCACGCAGTCAAATGCTTTTGAAAGGTCGCAAAAGATTCCTATAGCATCCTGCGAATTTTCCCAAGCTTCATAAATATGTTTAAGTAAAGCAACACCGGCATCAATTGTATTACAACCTTTTGTGAAACCAAATTGTTGGTGGTGTAAGATCTTATTTTTATTAAAGTGCTGCAGCAATTGATTAAGTATCACTTTCTCGAAAACTTTACTGATAACGGGAAGAACAGATACCGGCCTATAATTATTCGGGTCTTTACTATCCCCTGATTTAAATAATGGTACGACTTTGCTCAGTTTTAATAAATCCGGAAAGATTCCCTGCTCAGTACATAAATTAAAAATTGAAGATAAATAAGGCGCTACAGTACTAATAATCGATTTACACACTTTAATAGACATACCATAAATATCTTCAGTAGCTTTGTTTTTGAGCTGATTAAATGTGGATATGATTGTTTGTGGACTAATATGACTAAATGTTAATTTAATATGACAAGGCTCTACGTTCCTTTTAAGAATGTCAATCGATATCCCAGTAGAAGAATTTAAAGGTGCCGTAATTTTGAATGGAATATTAGCAAAGTAATCTTCAAAGTGTGTAGCAATGTCTAAATCTGAGCCTAAAATACCTTGTGGTGTCTCCAAAAGGACACGAGTTTCAGACCGCTTGTTTTTGCCCGTTTCACTATTTATTATTTTCCAGGTCGCCTTCATTTTATCGTCTGCATTTTTAATTTTATTGCTTATATAAATTGACTTTGCGTTTTTACATACACTTTTAAAAATTTTTGAATATGTAGCGACATACTTGTTAAAATTTGGATTTTGCATATAAGTTTTAAGACCATAAAGTTCAAATAATCGTTCCCTACTTCTTCGAATGCCATCAGTTGCCCAGTCACAAAAACTAAATTTACACTTTGCGGTTCTTGTTCTAATTTTAAAGATATTATTAAAATGTGTATTAATAGTATCAAAAAATTGTGCATAAAAATCATTTGCACTACTTATGTCAAAATTTTGAAAATATAATTTTTCTTTTAAAATATTATTGAAGTTATTCAATCTAACAGATGTTACTGGTCTATGTGTTTTTTCAATTTTGCTGGAAGGTTTATCTACTTCAAAAGTAATTGTCTGGCCGCTATGATCAGATGGCAAAATGTTAACAATATTTGTAGATATATATTTACATTCACAAAAGATATTATCTATACAAGTTGCCGAGGTTGGGCTCACTCGGGTGGGTTCCAAAAAAACATTGCGTAAGTTGAATGATTTAAATAGATTCAGTAACCTATTGCTGTTTGAATTATTTTCTAAAATATTAATGTTAAAATCACCACATACAATTACAGACTTTCTACCTGAACATAGTTTTTTTAACAAATCTTCCATAGTGGACTCAAACACATTCAAATTCTGATAATTTGGTGGTCTATAAACGCACACTATTATATGCTTATCCAGCTCAACACAAGAAACTTCTACAATATGTTCAATCGATAACTCAACTATGTCTTTACGTTCCCTGGATTTAATTGAGTTTTTTATCAAAATTAAAGTGCCACCATGTTGCATAACTTTTCTATTGTAACAACTAACAACAGAATAATTCTTATAATTAATCATGATTTGGTTTTCTTTTAACCAATGTTCAGTTAAACAAACAATGTCATACTGGAATACTGGAATATGAATACAAATCGTGAAAGATTAAAACAATTCAGTGTTTCCCAATCATTCTTCTGTCGTTTTTAATTCAAACCCAAGCCATTATATTTGTATTAGGTAAAATAAAACACATTTATTAAAAACTAGCTGCTGCCCGCAACGTCGTCTGCGTGAAGGCAGTACAGCACCAAACATACCTAAGATGCCAGTGTCGCTTTAGCATTATAAGCATACAACTTTTAAAATAGCATGAAATTAAAACTATAAGTTTTTTTTTGCAAGCGAAGCAAGTGAAGGGAGTCATATGGGAATCCTGCTGAGTTCAGTCGTAAGATGTGACTGAAGGAAATAGAGAAAATAATGCAGGAATGTATTCCCGGACACAAAAGAGTTAAAATATGTACAAAGGTATCAAACCTTACGACACTTTCCTATAAACTACGTTGGTAGTTCTTCTGCCGGGAGCAAAAATGTAAAGAGAGTCAGAACTGGTGACGCGGTAGCAAGCGACGTACAGTTGCCAGTGTGAGAAGCAATTCGTCCTGAGGTTAACACCCGCTGACCTCAATGTCTGCCCTTGCGACTTATTGTTGGTCATCGCGAAGCAAACATTAAACTGGAACGTGAAGTCAGAAATGCCATGGAATAATGTGTGGCGTCATCTTGTTCGACGACAATATTTATGGAGGTGTACTGTACCACTTCATTTCCTATTAATTGCTGCAACGTGATCATTTTTGGGCGTCAAAACGGGCCGTTTTGATGTCCAAAAATCACACACCCAAAACGTTGTATTCTGCTGGTGCGGTATACGACTGACGCCCCTGTAGACACCGAGGATGAGTTCTTCTAAGCTGGATACATCTCTGCCGAGAGACTCAACGAAGCACCACCTGTCCACCTCTCTCTTCTGGTAGAATGCTTTCGCGAAGACTTAGAAGGACATCAGAAAACTTTTGAGCACGTGCATTGTCACCGAGCCGAGCACTCATATTAATGGTCAAGCGCAGCGAACGAACTCGTTAAGATCGTTTCAACAAAGCATTCACCTCGTCAGCCCGCGATCTTCGCGTTACCACGGGTAGCTTCTGCCGGAAATACAGTCGTACACCAAAAACAGTCGTTTCGGCGCTCTCTAAATGTAAGAGAATTCTAAACATGGCATGTGCTGTCTTGCTATCTGGAAGCAGTGTGGCAGCAATTCCCGACGCTACAGCAATAGCAATTTTGCCTTGCCTCCTGACCTCTGCAAGTATGCCAATGGTAACAAATGTTTTTCCTGTTCCACCAGGAGCATTCAAGAAAAATATTTTACTCTGGTTTTGTCCAACGCTTTCAAGGACGGTATCTTAAATTTGTTTTTGCTCTGAAGAGAACAAAGCCCAGAGACATGGTCGTTTCGCCCGGATCGTAATTTGTCTCAGCGTTATACTCCCAATTTCTACGGACTTGATGCGGTGATGATTGGGGAGCTAGTAACCCATATTTGATAGTTCAATCGGTGGTGGAAATGACCACATCTTGAAATGAACTAAGACAGGTGTTTAGCATACGTTTCGTAATTCATTAGTTACTTCGACTTCGTCTTCAGTAGCACGTGTCTCAAAGCTCATAGAAAATCTGCAGACAGATGATGGCGATACTTCTCCGTCACTGACGCTTGCCTCCGCGAGGGTGTCATCCTAGTTTTGGTCACCGTCAAGAACTTTACATTACATTACATGCTACGCAGGGTGCGCGGTAAGTGAGATACTCCACGCCATCAAATGTCCTCAGAAAAGCGAAATACGTTGGGCCTTGGACCGTGTGAAGTAACAACCGCAGGAAATAGCTATCGCCATTATTTGGATGCACGATACCTATTAACCTTACCCAATGCGGTGTCCTTGAAAATTACCGGATATTCATGCGAAATTTGAAGTAAATCCATAAAACTGTACGTTGAATATTTTCTAAAAGAATACTTGAGACGTGTTCTGCAATAGAAAACGAAGCCAAAAATACAGTTTTCAGATTTTTTGTCTGTTTGTCTGTATGTATGTCCGGGCTAAACTAAAAAAGTACTAAATGAATTTACTTCAAACTTTGCATGAATATTACTAACCGGTCCGGTCAACATATAGGCTACAAATTATCATGTTATCTCCTACGGGGGAAGAGCTGTGAATCTTTAAAATCGTAGGAAAGTCAAAACTGTACATCGATTTTTTTGTTTTAAAAAATATTTGGGGCTAGATCTGCTATCGATATCGAAACTCGATATTCTTACTGGTGGTAGAGCTCCAGTGACGGAGCTCGCGGGCGTAGGCACCACCGCATTACCTAATATACTTGCCGCTAAATGGTAGTGTTCAACACTATCGTGTTCCGGTCAGATAGTAATGTACGGCCCTGTAATTTCCGGCACAGAGGCATAAGACCTTAGGCCTCAGGAGTGGTAACGCATCAGCATTTTGACCTTGGTCTTTGTGTGGGTGTCTATAGGCTGCAGTCATCACTTAACATCAATGTGAACTGCATGCTTGTTTACCACTTACAATACATAAAAAAAAACAACAAAAATTGTGTTTGTTTGTCTATTGTTGTTTGTCTGTATGTATGTCCGGGCTAAACTCAAAGGTGCTTAATGGATTGACTTCAAATTTCGCATTAATATCCGGTAATTTTCAAGGACACCGCATTGGGTAAGGTTAATAGGTATCGTGCATCCAAATAATGGCGATAGCTATTTCCTGCGGTTGTTACTTCACACGGTCCGAGGCCCAACGTATTTCTTTTAGAAAATATTCAACGTACAGTTTTGATTAAATGTAGAGATTTCCGTTCGAATGAGGGATTTTCCCGCAATAAAAAGTAGCCTAAATGTTGGCCAGGCTTATTATCTATACACCACAAAAAGTTTCATTCGAATCCGTCCAGTATCTTCGAATATTAGCCTGGACAAAGGGACAAACAGACAAACAGACAGACAAAAAAATTCAAAATCATTGAAAAGTGTTCTAATACTATTTTAGCATCGCCCCCAATTATTATATTTTATTATATTATAAGTACATATATATATTATTATAAGTATATATAAGTTTTATTATAAGTATATATATATATATATATATATATATATAGAGTATAGATATAGATATTTACGACGCGTCGATCGATAATAGGATTAGCACCAAGCACAGTCTAAAGAAAACGAACGTGTTAATTACCTAGTAAGGTAATATTTTTAAAACAAGGCGGGAAGGTTGCGACCCAGTATTTTATTTTAATGGCCCGGTACCGGGTCGATTTGGCAGTTGCCAAATCGTGACCAGTGTTCCAGTCGTTTAGAGCAGCGTTTCCCAGTTGAGAAACGCTGCTCTAAAAGTTAAATCTTTTTAGGGTTCCGTACATCAAAAGGTATATACGGAACCGACATTGTATCACTCGTGCGTCCGTAATTTTGTTATTGTATTTATCTTATTCTTCGTGGTAATTTATTAAATGTTTAAAACGGTATATTTTCTTATCTCTACACTACGCAAGTATACCTAATTTAAATCGCAATGTTCTCACGGGAATGGAGAATTTACCTAGTTATAGTAGCGGGCTTAACCACCGACCGCAGTCAGGAGGGTGTCATTATTTTAATTGACCATTACAGACCAGTTTAGACGAGGTACGTACCGAGGGAGTCAGAATCAGAAACCGAATGCTCCTGAGTAAAAAGGACAACCCTTTTTACTCAGGAGCATTCGCCATTGCAATAGTTTTTTGCTGTAACAGCATGCCAGTTAAGTACTAGCGCGACGATACCGCAACGATACGCTAGTGTAAGTGAAGACTAACGTAAATCCCCGAAGAGGTAAGTGCATGCATTTAATCATACATGCAAATACCCACGATTCGCCGGTTAGGTACGTTTTGGCCCATTTAATCCCGACCCGGGAATCGAACCCAAGCGGGGACCCAGTGTAGTAGTAGTGGCCTGTTACCACTAGACTACAGAGGTAGTTAAAGTAAGTGAATCATTTTTGCGTCTATTTGTTTCTTGATTTAAATTTCCCCCTTTATGTATAGCTTAAAGCATTAACGTACCCATCAGACAAAAAACAACAGTTCAATAAAACCAATCAAAATAAATACAACAATTACAATTGGACAGAGGCATTGATTCGTCTCATATTTGGAGTGTGAAAGTAAACATGAAGTAATTGCTGATGTTATCGAGGAGCTTTGCTATAGATGGCGTGTTACTAATTGACAAGCCGGCCGATTTTCTGCGTCCGGCGTGTCAGAGAAGGTTCAGGTATTTATTTACAAAAAGTGGAAAATTTCTCTACATTATAAAGATGTTCAGATCATGGTTATTGTGATGGACAATGTATTTATTTGTTATTTATTAGGCAGCAGTTAAAGTTAAGTTAAAGTACTATGTACATTCAGAATCAGCAAGATTTTACAGATTTCTCGAACTTTTTATTCATTCATCACTTTTATCAATATTGACCAAGACCTACGTGATCTCTTCTTCGGATAGTACATTAAATATAGTTAATACAAAGTAGGTATTAATTATATTTAATACAAAGTGTAAGTGTGTGCTATAACAATCTTCCATTCGCATTTGAAAATAAAACTGTTGATGTTAATAGATGGATGGATTATAAACGATTAATTAAAGACTGCTTTTTTAATGCCGTGATAGTGACCAAATATTTTAGATACTATTCCTATAAATAATAGATACATATTTGCCTACATAGAAACTAGAGGCTTATATCTCGATGTATATGTGGTGGCAAACTTGGAGCTTAACACTTTTTGTGCCTGTGCCAGAAACTATGAGCTGAACTCATCTACACTGCCATCTCACCAGATATCGTGATCTGGTGGAAGCTCTGACCACTTATAATGTACACTCTAGTACCACAAGAAAAATAATGTTTGTATGTATCTTCACGCCAGGTCCCTAACGGGGAAGGTAGAAAGGGTGGGGCGCCAGACACCCGGTTCTAACACACCTCCCATGCCTCATCTACATTCATCATTCTCTTCATACAGCACGCCGATTCCATAGACTTTTGACCCACTATCAGACAGTATTCGACCTATTTGGTCATGGTAGGTCAGTCTTGGTTTAAATAATTAAGTATGAAGGATTATATTTGACTATATTTGACATCAGTAATGAATATCAGTCATATCAGGTTTTTCTAAAATTCGGACACATCTAAATTTTCATAAAACGTAACTACAAACTTTCAAGTACTGTTATAGTGGACGGTAATATTGTCTATGGGAGAAAGTTTATGACTTTTACTAGTTTTTAAACGCTGCTTCACTCGTCTTGTCATTCAGCTCGCCATATATGGGTGTGTTTATTTTCCCGTTAACGCACCTAACTCGACGTTTACGCAATCATAGTCATGTTCAATGACTCCATTTGTTTTGGTTTATATTGTCTTATTCCTAGGCACCCACGGTATTAAAATAAAGAAGCCGCAATAAATAATTGCTTAATGGTGGTGGTAAAGTTCAGTGTAGGAGCTCGAGGGCGTAGCCACCACTGCTTCACCTAATATACCTACTTGCCGCTAAATGGTAGTGTTCAGCACTATCGTGTTCCGGTCGGGTGGTAATGTACGGCCCTGTAATTTCCAGCACAGAGGCATAACACCTTAGGCCTCAGGAGTGAGTGCATTTTGACCTTTGTCTAAGTGTGGCTACAGGCTGCAGTCATCACTTAACATCAATGTGAACTGCATGCTTGGTTGCCACTTCCATTACATTAAAAAAAAAAGTGTTCAGCACTAGCGTGTTCCGGTTCGACGGTAATGTATGGTCCCGTACAGTGCTCATCAAAAAAATAATGCACATCGAGCCTATGAAAGTGACAATCGCCGAGTTTCGGCTTTATAGAGCGTTATCTCTGCTGCACACTGCCTAGGTAAGCATCCGTAGTCCGGTATTGGTCAAAACTTGGTCAAAACTTGATCAAAATGGTCGATAAACATCAAATAGGTAAGGTGCGAAAGAAATAAGCCGACGTCTCTTCCTGAGGTCGATGTGCATTATCTCTTGTTGGATACTGTAATTTTAACTATCACAGAGACATAACAACTTAGGTCTCATGGGTGGGAAAACATCTGCATTTTGACCTCAGATTTTTGTGTAGATGTCTATAGACTGCAGTCTTATGAATGTGAGCTGCATGCTTATTTGCCACATTTCTAACATATAAAAAATACAATAAGATTTTTCGGGACATTTAGTTTAGGCGGAATTTGAGCATTCACTTGAGCAAATAATTATATTTATTTTTACGGCCCTGTAATTTCAGGCACAGAGGTATTACACCTTAAGCCTCAGGAGTGGTAACGCATCTGCATTTTGACCTTGGTCTTTGTGTGGGTGTCTATAGGCTGCCGTCATCACTTAACATCAATGTGAACTGCATGCTTGTTTGCCACTTTCATTACATAAAAAAAAAAGATAATAATGATTGTTATTTCTAGAATTAGTTGAATTGACACTCTAATCCCTACCTACTCTTTGAATTAATAACCCATCTAAAAACACACTCTCGCCAACTAATCGGAATGTCGGCTTTTGTGCAGGTTCACTGACCTCATCGGTGACCTCTGGTCAAGTTATCTGACCTCGAAAATCATTGTGTGTGTCCACAATATAAAAATATCTATCATTGTGATCGTATGGCTGTTGTAATCACTTGAATCGGCGTCAATTCTAGTAGGTAGATATGTTTACCTATAGCAAAAGAATCAATCCTATTAGCATAGAATAGAGAATGATATTTCATACTGGTGATAGCTCTAACACTGGTGCTCACCATCCATAGGTATCTACATGTAATTCGGTTGTTGAATTTAAAAATTTTAATAAATTCTCTACAGCGCTACAATATAGGTACATCTTATATATAACAATCAATTGCTGTTCGTTAGTCTCGCTAAAACTCGAGAACGGCTAAACCGATTTGGATAATTTTGGTTTTGAATGATTTTTGGAAGTCCAGGGAAGGTTTAAAAGGTAAGAAAATATGAAGAAATTGTAGGGAAATAGTACAAATCACAATTTCATTTTCTAATATAAATAGTCCGTATCTATCAAACCTTTAACACATTATTTCAATGCGAATATGACGAAGTTTGCCGGGTCAGCTAGTAATAAATAAAATACTAGTTAATTAACTTAGTATAACCTAGTACATAGGCATAATTTTTGTATGTAATGGAAGTGGCAAACAAGCCAGCAGTTCACATTGATGTTGAGTGATGACTGCAGCCTATAGACACCGACACAAAGACCAATGTCAAAATGCAGATGCGTTACAGCTCCTGAGTCCTAAGGTGTTATGCCTCTGTGGCGGAAATTACAGGGCCGTAAATAACCACCTGAACGGAACACGATAGTGCTGAACACTACTATATTAGGTAATGCGGTGGTGCCTACGCCCGCGAGCTCCGTCACTAGAGCTCTACCACCTGTGAATTTTTTTATCATCATTGTCATGATTGTAATAAAATGAAACAAAACTGAGTTTAGTAATTTTTATTTGACTATTCTGTTCTTCCACAGACCAGGTAGAGGTTCGGTGCAATGGCGAAGCTAGCAAGGGTGTCACACGGGGCGGATAACAAATAAAAAAGGAAATAGGTACTACCCATTCTTTTGTATCTTATTTCTCCATTCGCCACCGTTGTGTTCGCCAATATTTGAGCAAATTCTGCTTCTGGCGCCCACTGGTATTCTAGATGAGAAAATGAGTTTTGCGTTGCTTACTTTCACGTCTAAACAGCTCAAATTTGAGTTATTTAAAAAGAGGGTGTCACCCCCAAATGGGTGGCACTGGTTCGGTGGTTTTGGTTCTCCTCATACCTACCAATAAATTTTTTGTGAGGACATAAATGACATGGATACGATCTGAGAACTTTTCAACCGTCGATCACTATTTTTCATCAGTGGTAAATCTACATTATTGTGTCCTGTTTTATTGTTTCATATTTAAGGACTTATTATCGATATCTACATTGTGGTCGACATCATACGAGTACAAGCTTAATTATTTAAGAGTCCTGACAGTGAATGTGAAGCAGCATGCCTGGGATTCGTCGGCAGCGTTCCACATCTTCAGTTGAATTGGAAATTTACTCTGAAATTAAGGAAGATTTAGTAAGTACCTATTTTTTTTTTTTGTTAGATATGAGGGAAGTAAGATAAGTAAGGTGGTAAATAAGCATGCAGTTCACTCACTTTGATGTTATGTGGTGGTAGCCTATACAGACACCCACACAAAGACTAGAGGTCAAAATACAGATGCCTTGCCAGCCCTGAGACCTTAGTTGTTTTGTTTCTGTGATAGATATTACGGGGTTACATATTACCATCTAACTGGAACACACACAAGGTCCAGAGGTTAAAATGAAGATACGTTGCCACCCCTGAGACTTGAGGTGTTTTGTCTCCGTGCTAGTTATAACCGGAACACGTCCAGTTAGATGGTAATGTGTGTGGTGTGCAAAAGTAGTGGTCAGCACTAGCTGAACACGACTTTTTTGCAGCAGATTCAAGCCTAACATCGCTAGCTTTATTTACTCATTTAAGATTAATCGCTAATATCAGTTTTGAAACATCTAAATCTTTACTTTTAAGGAAGATATCTTTTCATGCTCTTATTTGTGGGCGGGAGCCCCCAAATATCAGCTTGGTCCACTTGACTCCCTACAAAAATGCACCGTTCGTATTGTTACGATCCAGGAATATCTGAGCCTGTGCCCAGAACGTGTTAATTGTGGAACGAACTTCCCTCCCTTCTCCTTTCCCGGTCCGTCTGCTTGTCTTTCAACCTTCAGGCATAAAAAAGACATAAAAACCTGAAACTCACAGGCATTCCCTTATCGATTTTGAAAACTGTGGTGATGGTGCTGCGTATGTTCTCCTGGATAGGGCAAGACACGGCCCCGCACGCGTCTGCTGGCACCTTCAACACTGTGTTAAACTCGTTCTGGTTGTTTTCATCACTGAATATAGCTAGCTTCATCTGATCGGCTTCAAAATCTGCAAGGGATAATTATCATCTTAGAAGTCATCCAGCTAATGCCAAAACATCAGCGGCCGTCTATTCGATATCGAAAGCCTCTGGTCGATATACTGGTGGTAGAGCTCCAGTGACGGAGCTCGCGGGTGTAGGCACCACCGCATTACCTAATATACTTGCCGCTAAATGGTAGTGCTCAGCACTATCGTGTTCCGGTCAGGTGGTAATGTATGACCCCGTAATTTCCGGCCCATAGAAAAATACGTGTTTTAAGACTGTAGTCGTCACTTACCATCCATGTGAACTCTATGCTTGTTTGTACTATCATTGAATAAAAAAAATCTCACGTGGTGTGAAGTCAGCAGTAACGGAGTAGACCTTGTTGCGGCGGAGCAGGCAGAACCCGGGGCCGTCGGGGCACGGATCCACAATTACGTTGTGTATGCTACATTGTGAACTTTCCACTGAAATCAAGCAATCGTCATCATAATCAGTGTATTATATTTATATTCAAAATCAATAATAGGCAACGGAACTCGATGGTGAAGTTACCATCACATTAAGTATCTAATTTATTTGTCGCCAAATGGTAGTATTCAGCACTACCGTGTAATGTATGGCCCCATAAATTATCACCGAAGTGAAAGATCTTAGGACTTAGGGGTGGCACCGCATCTGCATCTGCATAATCATTGACCTCCGGTCTGGTGGCTTTTTTTGCCACCATTATAATTTAAACAAAAAAAAAGGGGAAATGAGATATTCTGCTGATAAACGTATACATACTGATATATCTACATTAGTATATTATATTCAGTTTTATTATATATTAGTGATATTCTTGATTATGTTTTTTTTAGTTTGTAAATTGACATGTATATCAATTGTTATTCACTTTAATTTATGTTGTTTGTTTGTGATGTTGTTTGTCACTCTAAATCAGAGATTCCCAAACTATTTTTCCTTGTAGTCAGTCCTTTCAATTTTTTTCTGGTTTCCGTGGACGTTTCCTCCTTGCTACATTTATATCACATTCCCATATTTCCAAATTTTATTCACGCCTGCGTAGACCCCCATTGACTCCCATGGACCCCAGGGGGTCTATATGGACCACTTTGGGAAACACTGCTCTAAATTAATAAATTGCGGATTCTGAATCAAAAGTTATGGGATGCAAATAAATAACTAAACCAGATTACCAACTCGATCCCGAATGGTAAGCTAATGTACATTATTTGTGTTTATCTATTTATAGACGATACACCAAATTACTTAATTTTATATAAAACGACGTCAGTGCCGGATTAGCCATATAGCAGGAGTAGCAAATGCTACGGGCCCCGCGCCATTGGGGGCCCCGTGCCTGTGCCCCAAAAAAACACAAATATGTAATACACCTTAGCTATTCGCAAAGGGAGCGTTGACCACTAATTATATAGGTACCTATATTATTATGTTGCAAGTTGGCAATACCACAATTCTTACAGGGGGAATCCCCTAAATTTGTTTTGGATTCCTTTTCGTAAATGTTGTTTTATTTACATCCTAAATTTCAGTAGGCAATGTAACTTTAGGGCCCCATGGTCACATTTGCTACGGGCCCCGCACCGGCTTTATCCGGCACTGAACGACGTAATTCTAGAACTAGAAAGTAGTCATTTACATCTATAACTAGAAAGTAAACAAGAACCCTGTGGTTTTGAAATTAAATGTATGCAAATGTTTACTTTAAGTAGTAGAAAACAAAACAAGTTTTTCTAAAAAATGTAGGTTCATTAGCATTATTACATTATCTATTAAATTATTTTAGAATAAACTTAATTGTGAAAATGAAAAGGCGTGAAGGTACATACATACAAACTTCCGAAAATTGCTTTTTTCGGAATTTTCTCTTTGATATTACAAGGTAGGTATGTATATGAAAATGTTTATTAATAGTTATTTTATATGTTTTTGATCTCAATATGTAGGTACATTGACCTCTTTATAGAAACGATGACATTATGAACTCGTGCTATCGAGTTTTATCAGTCAATATAGGTAGTTCTCCTTTACAAGAATGGAGATGTCGAGTATTTTTGCCAAAAATTGCCTATAGGCAAGTTAGAAGTTAGTTATTATCTGTGAAACGTCTAGTAGGTATATACCTAACTATTGTTTTTAAGATATATACTTAATGATGAAAGCAAAACGTAGTGAGTTGTGAAATGACTCAAAATGGCTCACATAAAATTGCTGGATATTATGACACAGTTTGCCATGCGTATGTTGAACAAATAGGTACCTAGTCTAAATGTGCAGTTCTTATAATGTAAAGTGAAAAATTTTACTCAAAATTTTTGGTAATTTATATCAAAATCAGAATCAAAATCAGAAACTGATATATTCATTTAGGGTGACAGGTACCTCTTATGACACGTCAGAAGCAAACAAAAAAAATTAAAGTGAATAACAACTGATATACGAGTAGGTATATGTCAAACAAGCTAAAAAAATATATTAATATATGGTCAAGAATATCACTAAGATAAAACTAAGTATATTATACTAATGTAAATAAGTATATCAGTAGAATGTCTAATTTCCCCTTTTACAAACTGATAACAAAGAGTAAAGAGAAAAGAAAAAGAGTCATTCTTTGTCTATAATCATTTTATTTCTCATAATTTGTATAATTTCTGTACCTTTTTATGATGAAAAGTAGTAATTTGTTGTCAACAAATGAAAAGAGTGTACAATAGGGTTATTTTACACTCTTTTTATTTGAAATACCTATGTAAAAATCGATACTTACCGCCAGAACAATTCTTCTTCCTCACATATTCACCGTCGACCAGTAAAACACACAGACATACCAGCAACACGCGCACTTCCATTATGTGTGAACTGTAGAACATTGAGCTCGGTACTGATTACAGAAGCAATGATGTTGATAAATTTATCTTTATAGCAAAAGTATTATAACCGAGTCAATTCAAACTTCAAAACGTGAAGGGAATCTTGCAGGGACACTCCAAGCATAGCTCTCTCCATTGCTCTCTGCGTGATGTTGAGCCTGCATCAGTTCATCGAGTGAGAATGATTCTCGTCCAAATCTCTGTATCAAACGCCCTTTTGCATTTCGGTTAACTCACTTCCATCGGGTGAATATGAAACGTAAAACACATTTGTTTTCCGAATAACCATACTTTAGCAGATTACATTTTATAATCGACCAGATGGCTGGTCGATTATGGCTGGCTATTTTGATGCGAAAGCAATTAGTTTTGCGAAAATATGTAGTGGAAAAATATGAATTGGGATATAAGTATACAGTACATGTCAATGGACCAACGCCAATTAATTCTTGATCCGGGAAATATAGGTCGTAACGAGTACATTGATAATAATATGTCCTTTATAACGTGGAAATGTTCAAAGACACTAAATAACTATGTGCCCATTTACGCCTAAACATTAACAAACCATTACAAACAGCTAATTGAAAGATTTAGACTACTGTAGACGATAAAACATTTTCCAACTTTAATTTTTTAGGGCACTAAAATATTTTAAATCTAAAAAAACCATGTAAAGGATTGTACCTAAATCAAACAAATACAGATACAATTGTCATCCTTAGGTTTCTTTAAGTGATGGGGTTTACTAAAGCATTCCATCCTTCATCCATCCTTCCATCCTTACAAAATTATTTTCAAGGTTCCATCCTTTTTAAATTATGACAATAACAACACGCGGGCGGACATACAGCCGTCGTGTTTTCCAATTTTTTATTTTCTTCACACGGAGATACGGTTCTGCGGTCAACAGTTTTTGCTAGTACTTCTACTATAAAGGCTGGGTTGCATCATATTGCTTTAGCTTTTACAAATTTGTTAAAGTACCGGTTGAACAAAAAATTACTTGATCAACTTGAAAATTATTAAATGACGGCAACTGCTGGCCGTAACTGGCCGAAATGCGCTGGCTAATGTTAAAGTTAACCTCAATTATCTGTCAGATGGTGAGGGTGTCAACCCTGATAACTTTAACTATGACAAAAAATACACTGGTGCAACATATTTCGATCGCAGCAGCAATTGGACTGTCGCGGCGATACCGGAACAGAATACTGGTGGTAGAGTTTCAGTGTAGGGACTCGTGAACGAAGGTACTACTGCATTTTATTGGTGGTAGATCTCCAGTCGCTGACATAGCCGAGCAGATCTCCAAGCTGAAGTGGCAATGGGCAGGGCACATAGCTCGGAGAAGCAAGCGCAGCGTGGGACGTCCACCTGCAAGATGGACCGACGACCTGGTCAAGGTTGCAGGTACCCGCTGGATGCACGTCGCTTCCGATCGGTCGGCATGAAGGTCATTGGGGGAGTCCTATGTTCAGTAGTGGACGTGCTATGGCTGATATGATGATGAGATCTCCAGTGACGGAGCTCGCGGGCGTAGGCACCACTGCATTACCTAATATACTTGCCGCTAAATGGTAGTGTTCAGCACTATCGTGTTCCGGTCAGGTGGTAATGTACGGCCCTGTAATTTTCGACACAGAGGCATAACACCTTAGGCTTCAGGAGTGGTAACGCATCTGCATTCTGCCCTTGGTCTTTGTGTGGGTGTCTATAGGCTGCTGACATCACTTAACATCAATGTGAACTACATGCTTGTTTGCCACTTCCATTACATAAAAAAACTTACCTAATTTAAGTGCCGCCAAATGGTAGTGTTCAGCACTATGGTGTTCCTGTTACATGGTACCTATTGTATGGTCCAGTAGTAACTATCACAAAGACATAAGAATTAAGGTCTTAGGGGTGGCGACGCATCTGTATTCGACTTCTGGTTTTTGTGAAGATATCTATAGGTTTCAGTCACCACTTAACATCCATGTGAACTGCATGCTTGTTTTTCAACTTCATTACATAAAAAAGTATGTTCGTCTGAAAGTCTGAATATACGTAGGTACAGACACATCATCCTGCATGGAACCGACACGGTCTGTGGCTGTGTGAAGGCGTTGTTATTAGGATAGTATATAGAGCAACACGGGCCAACTTGCGCGACGGACGGGAGGGGAGTAGCCGTAGCGTTTATTACCGATGCAAAACAGTCTGTCATTTTTTGCGGGGGGAAATGCGTGCGACACACACGCACACTACATAATTCGTCTATTACTACGAAACTCGCCACTTGACTTTAACAAATTACAGAAACATTTTCACGCACACATTTAAACATCTACCGCCTTATTCATAAACGTATTTAAGCTAAAGTGTTGCTTATCTCTTCTTTGTCTTTTTCTATCCTGCACATTTGACAATGCAACTGACAAAGACAAAGTATTCTATAGCTAAAACGTATCTAATGTACGTTTATGAATAAGGGGGCTAGGCGACAGGTATAGGGGGGTAGGCCCATTTGGGTTTGTACTCTGACAGAGGGGAAAGCTTGCATATGGCTACTCCCCTCCGGTGTTGCTCTATGGGATAGTATTAATAAAAATACAAATAAATTTAAATAAGTATATTATAGTCGGTAAATAAATTAATATTATTTATTTCTTCAGTTCCACTTTAGTCGTGAAGCAACACACTTGGCTCTCATCGTCTTCATTCCACACCTTCCATTTGAAGTCGAATTTACCCTGTAATCACAAATTAAAAGTCATGAATGACGAGCTATTTCGTCCAGCGGGCCCAGTGGCGTGTGACGACCGTTTTAACCAAGGGGGTTCGATCCCCGTTACGGGACAAATAGGCATATGTATGTCCTACAGATGTTTGTTTCGGGTCTGGGTATTTGTGTATGTGTTGTGTGTGTACAACGGCACCAACGACACAGGTTTGTACCTAGTGTAGGGCTGGCTGTGAGTAGAGGTAATTAATTTTTTTTTATGTAATGGAAGTGGCAAACTAGCATTCAGTTCACATTAATAATAATAAATGTTTATTCATTAACCCTAACAAGTGATGACTGCAGCCTATAGACACAAAGACCAAGGTCAAAATGGAGATGCGTTACTGAGGCCTAAGGTGTTATGCCTTTGTGCCGAAAATTACAGGGCCGTACATTACCACCTACCCGGTACACGATAGTGCTGAACACTACCATTTAGCGGCAAGTAGGTAATTCGGTGGTGCCTACGCCCGCGAGCTCCGTCACTCTGAGCTCTACGATTTTTATTCCCGATGCCTCATTTTCCGCTAAATTTTAAAAATAGGTACCTACCTATTTTATTACAAAAAATACACGTGATCTTAGGTGGGGGTGGGAGGTTAATCTAAAACCTCATCACGTATCACCAAGGAGGGTCAAAGTGACGCTAAAAAACATCACGTGATTAATGGACGACCCTAGCCGAGGATCGCACCCACAGGACGTAACAGGACACTGCTAAAGGTCCGATATTTTGATAGGGAATACATGTAGGACGTGTTTGTTTTTGTAAGAAATTTGATAAAAACAATGTTTCATTCGGTAAACAGATAGGTGACGAACTTCAAAAAAAAATTCAAATCATTTATTTCAAATTGGTCTACAAGGACACTTTTGCATTGTCGGGTTATAAGCTACCTAGAGAGAATGACTTATAATAATAATCCAATAGGTATAAATAAATACCAATTTAATAATAATATTTAACCGAGACGTGAATCATCAAATTTTTCAATTCCTTCATAGAAGAAAATTAAGAATCTGTTCGTCATAATCATAGTCATTTACTTAGCAGAGTTCCAAATGCAGACTACTGAGAAGAACTCCGCTACCCAACAAACTCAGCGTGTTGCTCTTTTGTCAAAACCTAAGATTTAATACAAATATTATTAAATAGAATAAAGATAATGTGAACGTCCATGGCATATAAATATTTACGTATTCTTCACCTATGCCCTACCCTACCCTGCCTACCTCTACCTAGATTCAGCTCCTTCCCTACTAAGGGTAAAAGTAAACATACATTGGGATGTTTCTTGCTGACTCTGAAGCTGAAGTTCATGGTCTGTTGTTTGCCGGCCTCCGTAGGGCAGGTGGTGTAAGGGCACCCGTCCAGTCGGTATATGTCAGGGAACGCGATGTCCCCACTTGGACTGTCCCAGAACACACCAGTCTTCAACTTGCCGGCGGTGAAGTCTGGAATTGCAATCAACTATAGTTATTACGAGGATTATGAATCAAGGCAGGATGGGATGGGCAGCAGCGTCCCACGATAAAACTATCTATTCCGTGTATAAACCTGTGTCGGGGGTGCCGTTGTACACAAACAACACATACTCAAACACCCAGACCTGAAACAAATATCTGTAGGCCATACAAATATTTGTCCCGGTGCGGAGATCGAACCCGCGGCGGATTTCTTCAGTACGCCATATTTGTTTACCTTTTCGGCCAAGTTTATCTGAATGGGGTATACATAAAAACAAGAGGTTAAAATGCAATTGCGTTTCGATCTATTCTGTGAATTGCCAACCCTGAGATAAGTCTCAGGGTTGCCAACGCACAGAACAGATGGAACTTAAGAGTCGTCATGTATCTGTGGTAGTTATTACGGGACAATACAGAACCATTTAACTGGACCACGATAGTGCCGAACACTACCATTTAGCGGCAGATAGGTTAGGTGATGCGGTGGTGCCTACGCCCTCGAGCGCCTACACTTGGAAATCTACCACCAGTAATACATTCTCCATGCTTGCGGGAAACTCAGGGACCTCTCCCTTTTGTCCAGCCAACACCTTTCGTTTGAAATGATAATGGAAAATAGAAAGGAGACGTTCCAAAAATGTATGGAGTTTGAACCTGCACCTTGTACGCTATATTGAGAGAAGAAGCATATAATACTAAATCATTTTCAGCTATTCAAATCGTTTATCATACCTTCAATTAACTGTCGTAATTCTATTTTATTTTATTATTTCAAAACTGAAAGAATGTCATAGTAGCAATATGGTGACATATTGTTGTCATAGAAAAATTACGTAATAAAAATATATCTGACAAAAAAACGACGATTCAAATTATTTTTTGAGTATTTTTCCATAATTCTACGTATTTTTCTCCATTTTTTGATATAGTGTACAAGGTGCGGGCCCAACATGGAACTTGTCCTTTATTGACTCACTTGGTATGAAGTCAAAATCGAGTGTAGGGCTAGTTCCCTTGATGATCCGACAGAGCTTCGGGTTCCTGCAGGGCGTCACTCGCACTTGTGTCACTGTGCACGCCTCACTTGACACTGGAAAGGATATAGTACATAGTCGTATTACAACATCAGATCTGAATTCTCATTTCTTTTATGAAAATAAAAAATATGACATCTCCGGGCACATTACCAAACTTCGAGGTACTGGTAAACTTTCAGAAAATGTAAAAATCCCAATAGAACCAGAGATAAAGGATTTTACACCGTTATCTCGAATATCCTCCGACCCGGGAATCAAACCCAGCGTAGTAGTAGTGGCCTGCTACCACTAGGCTACTGAGACAGTTATTTCTTCTTCTATCATTCTCTTAATCTAATTCTTCTCTAAATCTTATGAATGTCTGCGTCTGTCTGTTTTTCATTTCATCGACTTTGAAACACAAAAAGATTTAACTTTAGAAATAAGCTTCAGCTAAATTCACTGGTGGTAGAGCTCCAGTGACGGAGCTCGCGGGCGTAGGCACCACCGCATTACCTAATATACTTGCCGCTAAATGGTAGTGTTCAGCACTATCGTGTTCCGGTCAGGTGGTAATGTACGGCCCTGTAATTTCCGGCACAGAGGCATAACACCTTAGGCCTCAGGAGTAGTAACGCATCTGCATTTTGATCTTGGTCTCTGTGTGGATGTCTATAGGCTGCAGTCATCACTTAACATCAACGTGAACTGCATGCTTGTTTGCCACTTCCATTACATAAAAAAAAAAAAAGCAGTGTAGGAAATCAGTTTTCCTTATTCACACTTTGTCACTTTGTTACAAGATTAGAGGTGAAAGTATAGACATCTATTAATTGAAGCTAATTAGCACACTACCGCAACTGTGGTGCACGTGTTAACCCCATTCTGGCACGCGTTATGGACAGTCAATACATTCGGTACACATTGATAATCATATATCAATGACACGTTTCTAAGTTCAGTATGAGGTAACCGAGTATATTGAGTGCATACGTTACTCTGGGGTTACGGGGTCAAGATGAGACAAAGAAAAAAACTAATTTACATGCGCATTTGCCGTTTTACTTCCACTTGCGGGAGATAATCCAAAAAACTATGATAAGAAAGGGGATGTCTACAATTTGATCATATTTAAAAACACACACACAGTATCAGTACAATTTGATCATATTTAAAAACACATCACAGTCATCAATCAGTGACGTGTATTTACACTTGCACCTGTGTGCGTAGCACCTAGAGTATAGGTACCAAACGTCGCCCATAAGAGGGGAGGAGGTTGGGTGAGCGGGGAAATCGGGCGGGAGGCATCCTTATAGTTTCGCCATATTCGACCTAATCCGATTGTCCGTCTGTCTGTCCACAGCATAGCTCACAGACTCTTAGTACAAGAATGCTGTAATTTGCCATGCACATATACAAATGAATCGCTCCGACAAAATGATAGATACAACAAAGTTGAAGCGGAGCTGAGCTGAGACATACAAACATTTACCAATGATATTGCTCAAATCACACAATTCATCTCCGCTCTGCCTTAGTGGAAACAGTATCTATTAGCTGAGAGAGAAGAATTATATTATAATGTAATGAGCGTGATGCCTTGCAAAGCGGAGCCTTGTCATGCTGAACTGTGCTGCTCTGTGTTAGGTGAAGCGGGGCTTGGCGGGGCTGAGCTAAGCTGTGTAACTGGTTGAAGTTGAGCCGAGCCGGGCTGAGCTATCCTGTTTACACTGAAGCAGAGCGAAGATGAGATATGTGATTTGAGCAATATTATTGGACCGTAGGGGAGTAGCCATATCAGGCTTTCCCCTCTGTCAAAGTACAACCACAGGTATGCCTATGCCTGTCACCTAGATGTTTAAATGTGTGCGTGAAATTGTTTATGTATTTTATTTAACTCAAGGTGTGAGTACTACGAAAGTAATAGACGATCTTTGTGGTGTGTGTGTGTCATACGCATATCCCCCCGCAAAATATGACAGACTGTTTTGCATCGGTAATGAACGCTGTGGCTACTCCCCTCCGGTTCGTCGCTGGCCGGTGGCCCGTTTTGCTCTATGGTTTCGTTGGAAAAGTCTTAAAATCGTCAAGACACGAGAGACCGCTGAATTTGAATCAATTGTCATATTTTTCTCGCGAGCTGACGGTTTAAAAATGTTGGGGGTTACGAATACCAATTTTGAGTTACGGAATTTGTCTTTATTAATTTTTTTTTATTCCCAGGAGGCTGTTGTTATGCGATTCGTCAGGGAGTTGAATCTACAGATTTATTAGATAATAGTTGCCTAATAACACCAATGCCTCACTACCTACCGTGTTTACGTTATAAATGACTTTATGTTCTATTCCATCAAAAGCGGTTAGAATTTCATTTACAACGGTGTATTTAGGGACTAATAGGCCAATATTTTGGTCAGTATTTTTTTACTGAGGTTAAACCTGTAAGAGTCTGCAAAAAGAAAGGAATATTCAGTAGGTAACTTCATGCTATCATTAACTGTTATAAATATAGGTAACTATCTATTAAAGGAGATGTTGCGAGCTCGGCTCTGGTTCGTACACGTCCTCAAAAAATGGGTAAATTAAAGAAGAATCCGAAAAAAATACAATTAATTTAATCAAGAATATATTTTAGAGTTACAACCACATTTAATTCAAACGATTTTATCATTTTCAACTATGTTAAACATGGCGGCGATACAGCTGATACTTGGGATCAATCGATTTCGATAGTATTTAGAAAATATTACTTTTTTCTCCAAGTACTATTTAATCAAAATACAATTTAACAAATGAATATGTCAAAATGACATCGCCCGTCAAATTCGCCATGTTAGTAATGAGTTGCAATTCTAACTGCAAGTAATCTTTTGTAACTGCAATCAAAGCTAAATAAGTGAAAATATGCAGTAAAAAACGTTTTTATATTGATTTTGCCTGTTTAATGATATATGTATCTTCACGCCAGGTCCCTAACGGGGTAGGCAGAGAGTGTAGAGCGCCAGACATCCCGGTTCTGACAAACCTCTCGTGCCTCGTCTACCTTCATCATTCTCTTCATACATGCACGCCGATTCCTAAGACTTTTGACCCCCACCATCAGACAGAACTCGACCTATTTGGTCATGGTAGGTCAGCCTTGGTCTTCCTGGGCCTCTGCAACCTTCCACATTCGCATTGTATATCATGTATGATGATATACAATGCGAATGTACACAATATCATTGTTTAATGATATTATGTACAATACATGGCCGGAGGTCCATACATTTTTGCAACATCTCCTTTATTAACGGGTCACAACAGTGATAAGAGAGGTCTTTGTTCTGTAACATAAATAAATTTATTACGGCTGGTTACTACACGCTAATACTACAAAGAAAGATCAAGATGGTATATACAAGTGGGGTCCACATTATTAAAACTTTTTTTGCTGATCACCTGAGCATCGAGAGGACGTTATCATCGCATACTAGAAAATCATTTGTCTTATTTTTCTCTTTAGCTGACGGCTCGAAAGGTATAGACAGGTATATTGTAGCCTTTAAGAATCTATATAAGAACCAGAGATTTTTTAATAGTTAAAATACAAATGTTTGAAGGCAATCTAGCCCCTTTATAATTATAAATCCTCTCAATATAGGTATTTCGTTTAAGTACCTAGGCGATTAACAAGTGATCTTGACTTACGGCCAAATATTGAAACGCCACTTAATTCTAAGTCGTACTTAAAAGTCTTATGTCTCTATGAAACATGTGCAATCGACAGAGATACATATTGTAGGTACATTTATTTATTATTTTTTGCTGAAGAGAGAGAGAGATCAAATGAGCATGTTTACTCGATGACACAAAATACAAGATCGCTTTTTATTATTGATCGAACCTATCCTTTGTTATCGACGTGTGATGAAAAAAAATATCCAAGTAGGTACCTATAGAAAATTCACCGCGTGTGAATATTATATTTATAATATTTCCATACATTTTTTTTATGATGGTGAAGTCTCCTAAACACACCATTTTTTGAAAGTCGTATTCTTTAAAAAAATAGTGTGTTTGTTTTGAGCGGGTGTCTATCGGAACCCTACAATACTGGATACGCGAGAAAATAAGGACACCCCCCTTACTCGCAGGGGAGGTAGGTACCGTCCCTAAAAATATGTATAAAAAAATTGTTGTACCGTTTTGTAAGCAAAATAAATAATGATGTACAGTCGAATTCAATTACAGCTTTTTTATGTAAACTAACGAGTCTCTGCGCTAACTTGCGGACAGACGGACGGACGGAAATGGCGAATAAAGGTTCCTTGTAGACTACGGAACACTATAAATAAATAAAAAACTAACCTTCAGGGCAGGTCTTGAAGTTCGCCACTTCGCCATATCCCACAGCAGCCAAAGCCAGAACAAATAAAATCACTCTCACCGCCATCTTGTCGCTTCAAACACACAATTGAGAATGGCTAGTGGTTGTTCAAATCTTATCACTTTGACTCTTCACCCCAAGTTGTTTATTTATTACAAAATGTTCATCGTAATGACTGATACCTACTGACGGAAAGTGGTTAATTGCTGTATTTGGTTTGCGGATCTAATTGCGATGTTTGTGAAATTGTTGTAAACATTTCTTGGAAATAAAAATAAACATTTCTCCACTACTACTACGCTGAGGTCCTGGGTTCGATTCCCGGGTAGGGGGTTATCAGAGATAATGGTGAAAAAGCCTTTATCTCTGGTTCTATTGGGATTTTTCCATTTTCTGGAAATTTCCCAGTACCTCAAAGTTTGGTAATGTGCCCGGAGATGTCAACAGGCTCGCCACCTGTTACATGGGCCAAAACGTAACCGGCGAATCGTGGGTGTTTGCATGTATGCTTGAATGCATGCATTTACCTCTGCCTACCCCTTCGGGGATTACAGGCGTGAAGTTACGTACATTTCTTGGAATATCTGGTAGTAGAGTTCCAGTGTAAGAGCTCGAGGGCGTAGGCACCATAAGATTATCTAATTTATCTGCCGCTAAATGTTAGTGTTCAGTACTATCGTGTTCCGGTTAGATGGTAACGTATGGCCCCGTAATAACTATTATAGACACAATAACTAAGGTCTTAGGGGTGGCAACGCATCTGCATTTTGACTCTGTGTCTTTGTGTGGGTGTCTATAGGCTGCAGTCATGCAACATCAATGTGAACTGCATGCTCGTTTGCCACTTACATTACACAAAAAAAAAAGGCACCTAATATAATTTCTGCGGTCCATAGTTAGACAACAAGGGCTTTTATGGTGAGATTCACAGTCCGCACTACGACTTTACCTTGAGCAAAGTAGGTATGCTTTAGAACTGTCAGTACAGTATGGGATTTGACAGTTCGAAGCGTACTTTGCTTGAAAGTAAAGTCGTAGTGCGGTCTGTGAAACTCGCCCTTAGACTCCGACAGTGAAAGAAAAAATGGAACGGAAAAAATTGACTTTGGTTAGGAATTGAACTTGCAACCTCAGAACAAGTAGTTTAGCCGCTTAACCACTAAGCTATCGAAACTCATATCCGAGCTTCGATTTCACTTTCTTTTCTAGATTTAACCAATTCGGGTTCGGTGAACGACATCCATTGATAATTAATTAATAGCTATACCCACTTACAATCGATATGATAGACTGCCGTTAAGATAATATCGTTCAAATGTCGCTGTACCATTAATAATTGTCATATTAATGTAATTTCCGGCACAGAGGCATAACACCCTTAGGCCTCAGGAGTGGTAACGCATCTGCATTTTGACCTTGGTCTTTGTGTGGGTGTCTATAGGCTGCAGTCATCACTTAACATCAATGTGAACTGCATGCTTGTTTGCCACTTCCATTACATAAAAAAAAAAAAAAAACAAAAAAAAAAAAATTTTGTCGCAATAACGCTTGCGAATGTAATATGAAAATAAAGAAAAAATTGACTTCGGGCAGGAATCGAGCCCCCGACCTCAGGATAATCAATCCAGCCGCTTTACTTAAACATTACATGACATAAAAAAGGGATACTGACTACTTTCCCAACAAAATCTTACATTGTTTTTAAATTAAAAACGAGGAAAATTTACATAAAAAAGTTTATTCGTCGTATTTACAAATAATTCCCCAATAAAGAGGGATACAAAAGTAACTAGTATTGAGTACATTATGTTTCGTTGTTTGTATTAAGTACGTATGCGAGTATTTACAAAACATATTTACAATTTATTAAAGTTAGAGCTACGTCACACAAGCGAGCTTTATCACATACTCTAATAATATTGTCAGCGATAATATTATCGCCGGCGATATTTTTATCGCATATACATATTTTTTGTTGAAATGACAATAAAAAAACTAAAAAAAGCGATAAAAATATCGCCAACATATTTTTGAGATAAACCTTTATGCGGAGTTACTAGGTATTAAGTGACAATAATTCCAATAGGGATGTTAAATAGTTTTTTTATTGTCATTTCAACAAAAAATATGTTCGGCAACACTGCGCTTTTGTTTACATTAAATACTTATCTACTTTATCGACCTAATAAGTTGTTGCAAATTGCGTAAAGAATTTGAGAGTGAAATTATTTTAATTTTGAAGTCAAGTTTATTTTTCATAATTTTTCGACATTTTCAAGTCACTCGTACGATTCGACTCCAAATATTCTATAACTACAAAGTTTCTACCAATGTGGAAATGTCCGGTCGGTCACGTCGGTGCCATATTTGGAGTGACGTGAATGACAGGATATTTCTATTTCCTCAATGGTATGTACAGTTCGCTCAAAAACAATAATATCTTTTCGATCTTCTATGTTATAAAGGTCGCTCGTATGTCATAGTTCATAGATACATGCCGATTCGTTCTTTGGCATATCATTGCATACAAAAAAAGAAGTTTAAAGCTTACAAATAGGCCCATGTTCTGTTTGTTTTTATACATCTGTAACTGACTCTATTGTTATATAATTTAATTTTTTATCAAAGGCTCACTTTAGGTAAACAATCGTTTGGTATTTGTTATAATTAACAATTTTTAACTACATATTTCTATTGTAATTAGACTCTTTAAATATACAATGCCAATTTATTATAATCGTCTTGTATATATCATACACAAATTCGGAAAGGAAATCGCCAATAATATTAGCGTTAAGTAAACACAAGACAAAAAAATATACTAATAGTGGGCACTTATAATTATCTTAATTGACAACGCTGTATTTACAATTTAATAATAGCATTTGTAAATTCGAGATTAACTTATGATACTGTAGATCAGTGATTCCCAAAGTGGTCTATATAGACCCCTGGGGGTCTATGACAAAGGGAAAGGGGTCTGCGTCAGCGAAAAAAAAATTTGGGGGTCCGTGAAATGAAAATGGGGGTCCACGATAATGGATCTCAACACATACACTGATAGTACTAATTTACTTACATCATACCAGTGATTCCCAAAGTGGTCCATCAATCAATCAATCAATCAATCAAATCATTTATTTGTTAGTAAGATATATGGCAGACAGTCCATGGGAGACTCGATGGGTCTCAGTAAACATTGTGTGGGACCAAGAAAATAAATAGCTTTTCTTCTTTCTTTCTTTCTATCCAACAAAAAGTTTATCCTTTTTTATTATTTGGAAAATTTCATCGCGTCAAAGTAGGCTATCTATAAAATAAAATTAGTATAAAAATAGTTAAATACTTGCCTCATGGAATGTCATGGTTTCGATGTCATGTGGTAGATACTCTCACTACTCTTTATCTTAATATTCGTAGTTTTATTATAAACTAGCTGTGCCCGCGACTTCGCCCGCGTGAGAATGTATGATTGTTCAGTATTTACCCGAACGAAGTCGTGGGCGCAGCTAGTATTAAAGTAGCCTAAGTTACTCCTTGTCACATCAGCTATCTGCCAGTGAAAGTCCCGTCAAAATCGGTCCAGCCGTTCCCAAGATAAGCCCCGCCAAACAGACAGACAGACAGACAAAAATTGTAAAAAAAAAATGTGGTTTTGGTATATGTACCGTGTATACATACTTATGCATTTAGTAAAAAGCTGTTATTTTAATATTACAAACAGACACTCCAATTTTATTTATTTGTATAGATAGTAGATATGATTTCAGAAGCAGATTATCTTTTCTAAAATTAAATGCTGCTGAAAAATTATTACCTTCGGTTTTATATTCCGTGTTTTAGGAAAAGTGAACATTTTGAAAACAGCTTTTAAATAAATCATTAACGGAAAACATTATACCGTTACAACAATTCCATTCTCGTCATAGGTTCAGTTGTACCAATAGATTAGTTAAAGTTTTGTCAAATTTAACAATAACAGTACCTAACATTAATTTTAACAATGCCAATTAAATGCGTTGCACCAGAGTATTTTTTGGCAAAGATAAAGTTATCAGGGTTGACAGATTCCCTTATCATATGACTGATAATTTTGAGGTTAACTTTAACATTAACCAGCGCAGCTCGGCCAGTCACGGTTAGTAGTTAAAGTTATGACGACACTTAACAATTTTCAAATAGTGCATCATTTTTTTTTCTTAACTGGTACTTTAAGAATGGTTAAAGTTAAAGTAAGATGATGAAACCCAACCTTATGATCAGAGATACTATTCTTAACCGACAACCGACAAAAAATGCTTTATTGCACCACTACAAGAGTAGGTATGTTATGCTAAATTACAACAGCCAGTTGTTCTAAATTCTCATGAAAATTATTGAATGTTATTTAGAATTACAACAGACAAAAATTTAACTTTCTCTAAGTGTGAAGTTTCTTTAACAACAGCAATATCACCAATGATTTTTGCTCATATTTTTTATACCACGAGATACGGTTAGTAATTTTTGCGTGAATCCGGACCGTTATGCCAGAAGTCTCAGAAACAGGTGGCGCTAGCATGACATGGCAACGTAGTTTTTCAGTAATTTCTCGATAGATGGCGCCACTAGTAGTTTACATCGCACTAGGGTTGTGTTCCGTCTCAGCTATATAAGACCAGGCTGAACTTAGTCGAATTAGTCTGCCCGTGACCACAATAGCTAGAAAGCGACCGAAACGTCGAGTGTAAGAAGTTTGGTAGTGTTGTATACGCGAGAAAATCCGCAAGTTTAATTAAAATTTTCTACAACATATTGTTTGACTTTACTCTTAGACCTGAGTCGATCACTCGCGTCGGGATTCGGGTCGATCGCGACCTATTGACAAGGTGATCGAGTCTAAATGACTCGATCGTTTGGGTCATTTGGGTCGCGACTCGATTTCGCTCAAACGTATACTGTAGCTCATGATTCTCGTGATTCGAGACCCATCTGATAAGGATGCGAGACTCGAGATCGCGATCCACACATTATGTCGCTGGCTATTTTTCATTTTAATACATTTCTATTAATTATCACTATAATTTCATTCTTAAGCTTTATAGGTTTAAAGAATAAATTTTACAATTAGATAAAATGGTGCAGGGGAGCTTGATCGATAAAACTGTAAACAAACTGAAGTGTACCTTATGCTTAATGTGATAGAGTTCACGAGAAACAAAGTACCCAATGACCCAAAGGACCCAAATGATCGACTTTTTTTGTACGTCACGACCCGATCACTTGTGTTTGGATCGTGATTCAATCAAAGTGATTCTATCGCTCGCGATCGACTCAGGTCTATTTACTCTTAAAAGTAAACATGATTGCATTATTAAACAATAGCTAAAGTAGTAGTGGTGGTATTGTGGTCGTCTCTAGACATGTGGTGCAGATCCTGATGGATGCCAGCCTCCTTGAGGATCCTCATGCGGGGTCCGAGGGGTACGCCGAGAGCCCGAAGTTTGTCTTCGCCAACGTATGGCAGTTCTGCAGCACCCACTTTCTCTTTTTCCAGTAACCCCGCGTATTTCTGAAAAATGCAGACGTAGTCATATCTGATTATTTACTTAATTTAATACTTAATTAGTTAAATAGGCTAGTGCTTATAATTTTAAGACCAAAAATAAATTGGAATATGATGAAACCTATTTGAAAAGTAAAAAAATATTAAAAGGAAAAACCGGGCGATCTGAGTTCGAGAAAGGGGGAAGGGAGGAAAGGGATGAAGAGGGAAGTGGGGGAAGAGGGGCAGTGGCGGAAGGGGAGTAGGGGGTAGGTATAAGAGGACATTATCACCTACAAAAAAAGTGTTTGGCCTTTTAATGCCCCCTTACTGATTCACTCATAAATAAGTTATTATGCATAGCGAATGAATGCAACTATTTATGCAATGGACATGAACCGCGCTCTAGCACTTTTGATAAAAGGGGACATCCTACAATGTCGTCTCCTGTTGGGTAAATATTAGTCCAATAAACAAGTAATCAGTCGGAATTCTAGATTTAAACTGACCTCATATCCAAGTTTCTTCAGGAACAGCCTCATGAGCGGTGGTTCGTCGCCAAAGAATTTTGTGAGCCTCTTCACCCTGTCAGGATTGCTGAAGGAGTACGGGTCGAGGTGACGGCTATGGCCTGACCTGATGTATTGTTGGGATCTGCAAAAAAAAAGATTTCCATTCTCATCAATCAGTATTTGTAGAGTTACAGTGTTGAAGCTCAAGAGCGTGGGATCACAAACGCAACTTCACACCTATCCCCGAAGGGGTAGGCAGGGGTAAATGTAAGAATTGGATGTCCCCCCTGTATGTGTTCTCCAGCTCCTGCATGACGAGGTGCTGGGTGCGCATCTCGTCCTCTGCCCCCGGATGTGTGCTACTGTGCTACTGTGCTACTGTGCTAGCGGGCTGGCGAGCTACCTGCACATGTGGCGCAGCGCGGCGAAGTCCGCGCGCACGGCATCCAGCTCCTGCATGACGAGGTGCTGGGTGCGCATCTCGTCCTCTGCCCCCGGATGTGTGCTACTGTGCTACTGTGCTACTGTGCTAGCGGGCTGGCGAGCTACCTGCACATGTGGCGCAGCGCGGCGAAGTCCGCGCGCACGGCATCCAGCTCCTGCATGACGAGGTGCTGGGTGCGCATCTCGTCCTCTGCCCCCGGATGTGTGCTACTGTGCTACTGTGCTAGCGGGCTGGCGAGCTACCTGCACATGTGGCGCAGCGCGGCGACGTCCGCGCGCACGGCATCCAGCTCCTGCATGACGAGGTGCTGGGTGCGCATCTCGTCCTCTGCCCCCGGATGTGTGCTACTGTGCTACTGTGCTAGCGGGCTGGCGAGCTACCTGCACATGTGGCGCAGCGCGGCGACGTCCGCGCGCACGGCATCCAGCTCCTGCATGACGAGGTGCTGGGTGCGCATCTCGTCCTCTGCCCCCGGATGTGTGCTACTGTGCTACTGTGCTAGCGGGCTGGCGAGCTACCTGCACATGTGGCGCAGCGCGGCGACGTCCGCGCGCACGGCATCCAGCTCCTGCATGACGAGGTGCTGGGTGCGCATCTCGTCCTCTGCCCCCGGATGTGTGCTACTGTGCTACTGTGCTAGCGGGCTGGCGAGCTACCTGCACATGTGGCGCAGCGCGGCGACGTCCGCGCGCACGGCATCCAGCTCCTGCATGACGAGGTGCTGGGTGCGCATCTCGTCCTCTGCCCCCGGATGTGTGCTACTGTGCTACTGTGCTAGCGGGCTGGCGAGCTACCTGCACATGTGGCGCAGCGCGGCGACGTCCGCGCGCACGGCATCCAGCTCCTGCATGACGAGGTGCTGGGTGCGCATCTCGTCCTCTGCCCCCGGATGTGTGCTACTGTGCTACTGTGCTAGCGGGCTGGCGAGCTACCTGCACATGTGGCGCAGCGCGGCGACGTCCGCGCGCACGGCATCCAGCTCCTGCATGACGAGGTGCTGGGTGCGCATCTCGTCCTCTGCCCCCGGATGTGTGCTACTGTGCTACTGTGCTAGCGGGCTGGCGAGCTACCTGCACATGTGGCGCAGCGCGGCGACGTCCGCGCGCACGGCATCCAGCTCCTGCATGACGAGGTGCTGGGTGCGCATCTCGTCCTCTGCCCCCGGATGTGTGCTACTGTGCTACTGTGCTAGCGGGCTGGCGAGCTACCTGCACATGTGGCGCAGCGCGGCGACGTCCGCGCGCACGGCATCCAGCTCCTGCATGACGAGGTGCTGGGTGCGCATCTCGTCCTCTGCCCCCGGATGTGTGCTACTGTGCTACTGTGCTAGCGGGCTGGCGAGCTACCTGCACATGTGGCGCAGCGCGGCGACGTCCGCGCGCACGGCATCCAGCTCCTGCATGACGAGGTGCTGGGTGCGCATCTCGTCCTCTGCCCCCGGATGTGTGCTACTGTGCTACTGTGCTACTGTGCTACTGTGCTAGCGGGCTGGCGAGCTACCTGCACATGTGGCGCAGCGCGGCGACGTCCGCGCGCACGGCATCCAGCTCCTGCATGACGAGGTGCTGGGTGCGCATCTCGTCCTCTGCCCCCGGATGTGTGCTACTGTGCTACTGTGCTAGCGGGCTGGCGAGCTACCTGCACATGTGGCGCAGCGCGGCGACGTCCGCGCGCACGGCATCCAGCTCCTGCATGACGAGGTGCTGGGTGCGCATCTCGTCCTCTGCCCCCGGATGTGTGCTACTGTGCTACTGTGCTACTGTGCTAGCGGGCTGGCGAGCTACCTGCACATGTGGCGCAGCGCGGCGACGTCCGCGCGCACGGCATCCAGCTCCTGCATGACGAGGTGCTGGGTGCGCATCTCGCTGGACAGGTGCGCCACGGAGCGCGCCAGGGTCACCACGTGGGACTCCAGCCGCTGGAACCGCTTGTTGATACCCTGCCGACAAAACACACGATTTATTATCATGAAACTGAGGGCGTAGCCAAGTGACGATTTCCAATCTGATATGTTCTTAGGTTTTCGCGAGCTACACTCATTGAAATAAAACTATTTTTACGGATTTATCTCGCGTATATTAAACTAAAATGATTTTTAAGATCAACCTGACGTTTCGGTCGCTTTTCAGCTTCCGTGGTCCCGGGCAGACTGAGGTGACATTCTATGTAGCTACCTCCATCGATTTCGTAAACGCCTTGCGTAGCGTTCAGGATTAACACAATAATCACTTATGGTATCTTGAGGTCTTGCAGACTGCTGCGGCTGGGATTTTCTTGCTAAGTATGGGATCCCATGATGTTGATAATCGCCATCCATCTTCTCTATTGAAATTTGGGTGTTTTTTAATTTCAATAGCCTCGCGTACCATTCGTGGAATGGGTTTGTGTTCTCTAGCGAGTATTTGAATTTTATCAAACCGGATGTAGTGGTTCGGCTTATCCGCTATTTGTTCACAGACTGCAGACCTCCCTGTTCTTCGGTTTTTGACATCAGCAATGTGCTCTTTAATGCGGGTAGATACAGCTCTCTTCGTTTGACCAATATATGAGAGTCCACAATCACAATCTAATTTATAAATGCCAGAATTTTGTAATGGAATATTACTTTTAATGGGTCTTAAATACTGATGAATATTTTTATATGGTTTGAAAACTGTTTTAATGGAATTCTTTTTTAAAATGTTGCTGATTTTATCTGTGACACCCTTAACGTAAGGTAGTATACCTGGTTGTCGTTCTACTGTAGGTGGTTTCATCATTTTAGTTTAATATACGCGAGATAAATCCGTAAAAATAGTTTTATTTCAATGATTTCCAATCTACAATTGCTAACGCTTAAGCTTTAAACTTAAGAAGGCTCAAGGTCACTCAGAGAGCAATGGAAAGGACTATGCTCGAAGTTTTTCTGCGAGATCGAATCAGAAATGAGGAGATCCGCATGAGAACCAAAGTAACCGACATAGCCCACCGAATATCAAAACTCAAGTGGCAGTGGGTCGGGCACATAGCTCGCAGAACTGACGGCCGTTGGGGCAAGACAGTTCTGGAGTGGCGACCGTGTACCGGAAGACGAAGCGTAGGCAGGCCCCCCACGAGGTGGACCGACGATCTGGTGAAGGTCGTAAGCAATCGCTGGATGAGGGCGGCCCAGGACCGTTCGTCTTGGCAATTTTTGGGGGATGCCTTCGTCCAGCAGTCTATGGGCGTCTTTTCGCTGGAGTGATGATAATGAGAAGCATCTCCTCTCACCTTAAGATCGTGCTTCTTCCTGTGGTCGTTGGAGCTGCGGCGCTTGTCGCGCGCCGGCCGGCTGCTGACGGAGCTGGACGGCAGCGACGACATGCTGCCGTAGCGGCGCTTCGACGACAGCCTGCTTTGTACAACACCACTATTATTACATTCGCTTTTTAGGGTGCCGTACCTAAAAGGAACCCACTAAGAATTCGCTGCCATGTTCCTCATAGATTCAAGGTCACGCAGAGAACGACGGAGAGAGCTATGCTAGAAGGTTCCCTGTGAATTTATGGAGAGTGTAGCGACATCTTTACGATACGTCATTCTCTCTAGGTAGCTTATAACCCGACAATGCAAAAGTGTTTTTGTAGACCAATTTGAAATAAATGATTTGAATTTTGAATTTTGAATACTGAATAAACTATAGCTATTAGTATCGGTTGTATAATAAGTATTCGTTGGAAAAAGACGATACGACCACTCCAAGACGATACAATGAAATATGATAGAGAAATTCGACTGACAGATGTGGGAACTCGGGAGCTTAATAGGTAGAACATGGGTTCAAATCCGATCCGAAGTCATTTTTGTTCCATTTCTAATTATAAAATCTTAAATAGATAAAGACAGGACTAAGTTTCTTTTCTTTGTGTGCGGAACTTGAAAATGTGGTTTTCAAAATTTTCATGTGACACAGACGTTTCCGAAGTCTGGCCGGAAGTCGTCTCCACGCAATATGAGGTAGACAGTGCTAAATGTTACTGTCAACAGTTTCCAGAAACGAGGTGCCATGTTTTATGGGGCTTCTACGATGAATATCGGATGGAGGTGCTGCATGAGTTGAGATGAACAATGATTTAGCTGGACTTCGTTAAAGACCTTAGTTGATGTCCCGAAAAATATCCAAAAACCCGCACATCGCTGGCACATTGCTAAGATACCGAATTGAGTTACTAAATAGAATAAACGGATAGGGAAGTCAATTATGCAAATTAGTGCGAACTTTGTTATGAAACCAAACATTAGTTTTAACAAGCCCCAATTGGGGAAGAGAGTTAACAAAACAAGGATACTTAAAAATAGAAAGTAAAGATATTTAAAGATTTCCATGTTCACCTGGACTCCCAAGTGGGATGCTTAGCCAGGCTCGCAGGCTTCCTGACGCCCAGCAGCTGCAGCACCTCCGCGTACATGTTCTCCAGTCCGCGCAACTGTCGCCGTATGGCGCGCGCGTCCCCGGTCGACGCGTCGCTGTCTGTACGTCCGTCCAGCAGGGAAGACAGGTCGAGACTACGCGTTGTCGTGGACGTCATGTCTGTCGTGTCTAGGCCGAATACTGGAGGAAAAATGATTGGTTAAATTTATATGGGTGCATATAGATTTAAAGGTTTTTTTTTCAAAATATAGGAGCCACATAAAAGAAAAGGCTTAACCTAACTTTGCCTTGCCTGTTGGATACTTCCACTAAATCTAAGGTTTTTATACAGTGGCGCCCCAGTAGGGCCGCCCTTAAAAGCTTAAAAATTCAAAAGGTCACTTCTTTACGGAATCGTTTGAATGTTGGATAGGAACTTTGTTTGGGCACCAATTTCGCAGAATATCTGACGCGTCCTTGACCCATGATGTTGAATACCATTTCATTTTTGAAAAAAAGGGTTTTTCAAAAATAGAGTTGAAAAATTACTCAAGAATGTCAAATCCTTAGAAAGGATGTTAAGTGAACCCAATCAAAGCTTATCCAAAATTCTAACGACTTCGATGTGAGGCATTTATATAGAAAATCGTATACTTAGTGGAGGTACTCAACAGTGTGTTAAGGTATCTTCTTTAACTTAATCTGACGCGTTCAAGTAAATCGAAAAAAAGGAGAGAGAGAAATAATTCGAACGAAATCATTCATAATCGCACATAGTTATCTCAGATTACTTGAAAGAAAAGGAGTATCCTTATCATCTTTAGATAAATAGAGATGCACAAAATATATTAAACTTACAATGTTTTTTGTAATGATGATCTCGTTTAGAAGAATGTTTCTTGTGAGAGTGCCAGCGAGGAGACTCTCTCCCTCGCCGGCGCTCCTCCGGGTACTCCGAAGAACGGCCCGGCAAGCTGAGGACAATAGCAATATTAATTATAGTAGCAATTTAAATTATCTGTTCCATGTTTCAAATAAACCGTTTAATAAAAAATAAGTACTTCGTAGGAATCTGGTATTTCGAACGGTCCAGCTATATCTGCTAAAAACTCTGTCCTAGCTGGGGATGTCTCGTAATTTTAGTTAATTTGATGATTATTTTCGATCATATTTGATCTCTCATGCATATGCTAAAGGTCATTTTAGCTTTATTTTTCATTTTTTTTTATGTAATTTTAAGTAGCAAACAAGCATGCAGTTCACATTGATGTTAAGTGATGACTGCAGCCTATAGACTCCGACACAAAGACCAAGGTCAAAATGCAAATGCGTCACCACTCCTGAGGCCTAAGGTGTTATGCCTCTGTGCCGGAAATTACAGGGCCGTACATTACCACCTGACCGGAACACGATAGTGCTGAACACTACCATTTAGCGGCAAGTAAATCAGGTAATGCGGTGGTGCCTACGCCCGCGAGCTCCGTCACTGGAGCTCTACCACCAGTACATTTACAGTACATTTTTTACTGGTGGTAGAGTTGGTAGAGGTTTTTTTTCATAACATTTTCGCAGGTTTTCGCGAGCTTCATGCATTGTAGAAATTAAATTTGGAGATTCTCTCGCGTATACAACATTCATTCGTTTATTTTTCATGTCAATAGGCTCGACAGAATGCGCCACGGATGGAGAGTGGGTACTGTCACCTATGAATATTTGCAATAACATGTTCCCAACTGACCATATTTTTGAAGTGACAAAGTCCTATAAAACGACGAACGCCGGCTGCACGTACGAAAAAGTGTCACATTCCGCTTGAGCCGAGCGTGCAAACGATTTTTTAACGGCAATTTTATCGCGGGACGCTGCTGCCCATCCCGGATACTCCTACCGCCATGGTTTGACCGCCATTGTTCGGTTGACTGACTGCACTAGAGGAAAGCGTGCAAACGATAGCGAGACACGATCGGCCTAAGCGTTCGGCTTGTGACGCATATATTTTTTTATGCTATCACGTTAAAGTATCATCCGTAAACCTACTTTACAGGTAAAACATTTTTTAACGATAACAATAATGCGGCCTATCGAAAACTCGTCGAAAATAAGTTAATTCCACAGTCTGTAGGTATATTGATGATAAATATGAGTATACCTGTTCCTCTTGTGCATGTCCGAAGAAGGCGACAAGGGCGGCAGCGGCGGCGTGACGGAGCTGTCGGAGCTGGCGGAGCTGTCGAGGCGGAGGCCGGCCAGCTTGGGCTCCAGGATCTGCCGCAGCTCGCACTCCACCAGGTCCGCCCACTCGTTCTCGCCCGCTGTGGAAGGAAATACATCTAAATTAAAGTGTGTTCTTAAAGACCTAGACCTAAATATTAATCTACTCTAGTTGAGAATGTAAAGTAAAATATAATTTATTTTTGACGTGACAACGTCTTAAATTAGGTTGCGGCTTGGAGTCACTCATGAAAAGTGTAACGCCCGGTAACGTAACGATGAGTCACCGAACGAGAGAGAGGCCTGCCGGACCGGCGAATGCCTTTCTACCGAGAAAAAGACGTTGTCACGTAAAATCTTCGCCCGTAAAACCGACTTTACAGGCAACCGGTTTTTATTTTTACAAACGATCTTATGAGTTTAAGATGTTACATGCGAAGACAAACGTGAAATCAATATAGGTTTATCTTTAGATATATTTTCAGTAGTTATTAAAATGCTTAAATATGCTGTATTTTTTTTTGATTATTAAAATTTAGATTTGTGAACATGGCTTGCAGTTCTTTCTTTGCTATTACATGAGCATAAGCCTATAAACAATTGTCAGTTTCACGTAATTACAATAGCCCGAGAAATAATTATTTCTATATACCACCAGTCAAAAATCACATCTGTATGATACTATGTACTGCAGAAACATTGAACACCATTTCATGACTTTAGAGCCTGAGTTGCACCAAGATATTTGTTAAAGTTAAACAACAACAATACACTTTATTGTTCACCAGACATAACATTAAAAGAAATACATAAAAGAGAACTTAACACAGAACAATAGGCGGCCTTATCGCTATATGAGCGATTTCTACCAGACAACATTTGGGTAGAGGAAAAGATGTGATAGAAAATGGATAGGGGTGTACATACTGAAAATATACGTCAGAAATAAAAAAATACATATCATATTAATATATATCAACAAAATAAGTAAATAATTATAATATATATATATATGAGAGCTGAATTAAATGATATGACAATAACAGTTACTAACAATAAATCAGCGTCAAAGGTTCAAGACAAGTAAAAATCACGAATGCGTTTTTTAAAAGACTCAAGAGATTGAGCTTGTCGAATAGGCAAAGGTAAAGAGTTTCATAAGCGAATGGCCTCCACCGTATAGGAGTTGGACACAAAAGATGAATTATGAGAAGGAGTTTTTAGAAGGAGGTTTTCGGATGAGCGAAGGAAGCGAGGATGAGTCTGGCTTAGATTATGGAACCGTTCTTTCAAGTAAGGAGGGACTGTGGATGAAATAGCAGACAGTAAAGATACGACAGAATACGTGAATGCGCAGCCGGATTGGTAACCACTTGGTTGGTTCTTGAACCAAATAATTTAAATTAAATTTAGAGACAAAAGAGACAGCCTCTTGCTCCCACTTTAAAAAGGTAGAGAGAAATCCACCACTTAGTAATAAAATTAAGTTAAGCAAAAAAAGTAATATTGTTAACCTGGTGCACCAGAATATACAAGGGATGATGGGTAAAGACTTAGAAATTGAGTTATTTATGAATGATCGTAATGTAGACATCTGTTGTTTTACAGAACATTGGTTGAAATCCCATGAATTAATATTCAATTTCAGCAGGCACCAGGTTGGTAGTTCGTTCAGTAGAACACATGCAATACGTGGTGGCTCTCTAATATTGTTAAATAAAAACCTTAAATTTAAGGAACGTAGGGACATAATAAATCTGTCTATTGAACGAACTATTGAAATAGCCTGTGTTGAGCTTGAGCGCTTGATAATTTTATGTATATATAGACCTCCAAGTGGGTTATACGATTATTTTGAAAAACAATTGGATGAGGTGTTGACCAAATTATTTGAATTGAAGAAACATATTATTGTTTGTGGTGATTTTAACATTAATCTACTAGATGAAACGCCAACATGTATTCGATTTAAATCATTACTGATGTCATATAATTTGCATAATGTGTTTCTTGAACCTACGAGAATCACCCCGTGCTCTGCAACCTGCATAGACAATATATTTATTGATTTCAAACCTAACCAAAAACATGTTTTTACTGAATTAAGTTCTGATCACTGTGGTCAACTAATATCCTTTCATGATGAAATCAAAAATAGAGATTCAAAACAAGACATAGTGTTTGTTCCTATCAATGCGAAGCGGATTAAGAAATTTAGAGAAAATATTAAGCCAAAACTTTCATATGTACAGTACCATGATGATCCAAATATATTATACAGTAACTTTTTTGACATTATTGCAAAAGAGTACAATCTAATCTTTACTAAAAAGACAAAAAATGTAAGAAGTCATAAGTCATTTAATGAATGGGCGACTGTTGGAATACATAAGAGTAGGCAGAGATTGTATGAACTTTATGGTGAAAGATCATATAATCATAGTAATTCTTTTAAACATTATGTTAAAATGTATTCAAAGATATTTAAAAAAGTGTGTGCCATAGCTAAGTCACTACATATTAAAAATAGAATTAAAAATTCAGCTAATAAAATTAAAGCGACATGGAATGTCATTAATAGCGAAACTGGAAAATGTACTGAGCGCAACTCTGATTTTAATTTAATTATTGACAACGCACTTATTTCAACTGACAAAGAAGTTGCCTCAGCATTCGAAACTTTCTTTGCCAATATTGCAGTTTCTACCACCGAAGACCTTATTTCTTCTCCTACCGTCGCTGAATCGTTATTACTACATAGTGTAAAAGAAAGTAAATTTAAGTTTAATTTTAAGTTAGTAAGCACTGCAGATGTTATGCATGCTTTTAAATGTATTAAAATTAAGAATACTAGTGATTTATGGGGCATATCTGTAAAAATTGTACACTCAGTAATAGACATAATCGCACCATATGTAGCGACTATGTTTAACAACAGTATTGTAAGTGGTGTGTTTCCTGATTTAATGAAAAATAGTAAAGTTATTCCATTATTCAAATCAGGTAGTACAAGTGACCCCACAAATTTCAGACCCATTTCTGTGCTACCCACGTTAAGTAAAATTTTTGAAAGGCTAATTTTAAATCAATTACTTTCACACTTCAATCGTTATAAACTTTTACATGTAAAACAATTTGGATTTACCAAGGGTTGTTCAACTACTGATGCAGGTGTTGAACTTGTCAAACACATTTTTGAAGCTTGGGAAGAATCACAGGATGCTCTAGGGGTATTCTGTGACTTATCCAAAGCATTTGATTGCGTCCAGCATGAAACATTGGTCAGAAAATTATACCACTACGGAATTCGAGATACCGCTCTCGAACTTATGACTTCATATTTAAGCTCGAGAACCATGTATGTTGATATAAATGGAACGAGATCTCCTGGCACTTCGATGGATATGGGGGTCCCGCAAGGCTCAATTCTGGGTCCATTTCTGTTTTTAGTTTATATTAATGACTTGCCATACATTGTTAACGATAATCAAGAAATGATATTATTTGCAGATGATACCTCTCTCATATTCAAAATGAAAAGGCAACAAGTAGCTTGTGACGATGTAAACAATGCCCTCTCTAAAATAGTACATTGGTTTAGTGCTAACAACCTACTGTTAAATAGTAGAAAGACAAAATGTATTAAATTTTGTACACCTAACGTTAAACAGGTTGCAACCAATGTGAAACTAAACGAGGAAGCATTGGAATTAGTAGACTCCACGGTATTTCTTGGCTTAACCGTGGATACAAAATTGCAGTGGGGTCCTCATATTTCCAATCTAGCCCGTAGACTAAGCTCCGCAGCGTTTGCGGTAAAAAAGATACGATCCTTAACTGACGTTGAGACGGCTCGATTGGTTTATTTTAGCTATTTTCACAGTATTATGTCCTATGGAATTTTACTATGGGGGCATGCCGCCGATGTCAACACCATTTTTGTTTTACAGAAAAGAGCTGTGCGTGCTATCTACGGGCTAAGTCCGCGAGTGTCTCTCAGAGATAAATTTAAGGAAATAAATATATTGACTGTAGCTTCGCAATACATTTACGAAAATGTACTGTATGTACGTAAAAATATTAGCGAATTTCCTAGTAGAGCTAATGATTATATGAATACTAGGAACAAACACAAGTTGTCTGTGCACACAACACGACTGCATAGGGTGAGTAATTCTTTTAGAGGTCAATGTATACGATTCTTTAACAAAATACCTGAAGATGTTCAAAGTCTTTCGATTAATAAATTTAAGAAAGTTATCAAAAAACGCTTGTACATGTGCAACTATTATAAAACATGTGATTACCTTAATGACACTGCACCATGGGATTGAAGCGATCGCTCCCAGGCTATTTCGAAAACCTGTACTTTGGATTTACAGACTGTGTTAGATTTAAGTTTATATTCAAAAGAGCTGTACTGAGTTTCTTCAGTGGCGGAGTTCTTCTCAGTATTGACTGCCCTTGGAATTCTGCCAAGTGAATAACCTTTATTATGACGACCAAATTCATTCTTTCTCAGTTTCTTTTGAAATGGGGAAATGGAGGAATTTGTAAATAATTGATGCTTTCCATATTATACAAAATTGTTCAGTGTCTTTTTAATTTATTATGTATTTTTGATTATTATTAGTGGTTATTCACTCTAGGTTAGTTTAAAAAAAAATGACGATGTAAAAGTGCTCTCCAGGAGCCTAATTATATGAAATAAATGAATAAACTGAATAAACTAAACTTGAGTTGTTCGCGAAATTCTGAAACATGGTCGTATTCGCGAAGACCAAATACGAACCGGATACAAATATTTTGAAGGCGCTCAAGTTTATTCAATTGCTCTTGCGTAAGATCAGGGTGACATATGTCAGCATAATCTAATATAGGAAAGAGAAGTGATCTAGCTAGTGCAACTTTAGTGGCAGCAGGTAAGAAGTACTGTAATCTCCTTAACGACCCAACCGCAGCAAACATCTTCCTGCTTACCTGACTAATTTGGGGTGTCCATGATAACGTACGGTTCAATATTATCCCCAGATTTTTTACTTCACTCGAATACTGTATCGTCACCTTCAAATAGAATAGGTGGTACATTGGTGGGATCAATTTTAGCGATCAATCGAGAGCTGCCAATGATGATAGCCTGGCTTTTACTCGGATTTACTTGCAAACCGAAGGCTTTACACCATTCAGAAATTTTAAAGTTATTGTAACATTTCACATCCTTCTCTAACTTTAACAGATTTCCTTAATAATTGTTTTTTGTATTATTTCGCATTAACACATGCTTGTGAAATATATTTTTAAAGAAAAATGGAAAGAAAAATTTGACTTCATGTGTTAATGCGAAATAATATAAAAAACAATTATTATGGGTAAAAGCGACTTCTGTACGATATTTAATAAACTGCAAAGTTTATTATATCGGGTACCTAATTGGCATAGTTTGGCAATAGATGGCGCTACTGCCCCCATAAGGCAATGCGATAAATGTGAAGGAAAGATTTGACAAATCGGACCGGACATCGGTAGCTCAGTTGGAAGAGCGCAGCTTTAACAAATACGACGAAAAGGAAGAAAAGAAAAGGAGAAAAAGGTGCGACCCAGGGTTAGTATGGAAAACTACAAATGAACTCACAAGGTCCCGCAGCCTGCTGACTGGTCCCAGGCTGCGGCTGCGCGCGGGCGCGGGGGACGGCGTCCGAGTCCGCGGAGGTGTCGTGCAGGCTGGCGTCGGGCCGCCGCCCGCTGGAGTACGCCACGCTGCCTCGCCCGGAGTCCACGTTGGACGACTGACCACCATTTTTGTCGTAGTCTGGAAATTTTATAAGAGGCCGTTCAAGTATTACGTGAGCACTATGGGGGGGGGGGGGGTCTTTGCTCTGCTTATTTTGGATAACATGGGGGGTAGGGCAGTCTAGATGATGATTACGTCATCGGTAGTTATTTGCTTATTACATCAGTAAAATCGAATCTCTATCCTAAATCTATTTTTTTTATTTTTAAAATTATAATTATAACATTATAATTAAAATATTAAAAAAAACAATACATTAATTGAAAAATGTTTACGTAAGCATGGGGGGGAGGGGGTAAGAGCTTTGCTTACTTTTGCTGACAAGGGGGATGGGAGGGTAAAGAATTGTAATAAATCTGCTTAAGTAATACTTGAACGGTCCCTAAGACAATTCGTAAGTATTTTGTATTTTTTGCAACGACACTTGAGAATTATAGACTAAAGAGATCGATTCAGGTAACGTTGAATGTATGATTTTTAATGTACTCGTAAACTGCAACCGTTTTCCGAGAGTCTAACAATCGTTTGCTTCCATTTCAGAGAATTTTTTTCTTCTTTCCATTTTCTTCCCTATTGGAAGAAGACAAAATAAGTTTTTTTTCCAAATTAAAAAAAAAATGCAGAGAATCCTATAGAATACAGGAAAACCTATGAGTGTACGATATTTTAGGATAAGTTGAAAAAATAATGTACGGGACTCGCACATGACTTCGACCTACTTTTGTAATTAGAAAGATTCTTGCGTGACTGAGGAATGACATCATGTGATAATTCACGAGACTCCTAAAAATCACTTAATGTGAGTGTATCGTTATAAACGTTTATTCTGGGAACGTATATGTGAAGTTTGGTTTAAGAATATACTATTAATTATAAGATTTACCTGAACTAGCACCAGAACCACTCGCTCCCTTTTTGCCATGTGCTTTAAGGTCTTCTATCCTGCTCGGAGTTTGTCTCGATGATGACGGCTGAGGATTATAGACTTCAGGTTTACCGCCAGAATGGTACACACTATCTGCTGACTTCTGACTTGCGCTTTCTGCTCTCTCCCCTTCTGCAGAATTAGAGGCTTCTTCCTTATGCCTCTGCCCTAAAGAGTCTGGTGTTCTTCGAGACTCTTTATGACTGTCAGGAGTTCTTCTATACATTTCATGTGCTCTCTCTTGTCGATTAGATTCCGACGATCTTCCACTGTTTCTCATACGTTCTTCAAAACTGGATCTAGCTGGCATTCTGCCTCTGAATCCACCATCGTCTGACTCTCTTTCTTCATTCCTCGGCAGACCATTTTCGTTTGGTGTCCCATCGAGAAGGTTGCCGTGAGAATTCCTTCGTGACCGGTCGTGGATCTGCGGGGTTGTGATTTCTGGTCGATGGTGGGGCTCGTCTAGGAGGTGAGGGTGGGAGGCTGCTCTTCTGCCTTCTATTAGTCCGCGTTGACGTATGATCTCACGCTCCAGTTGTTGAGGACTTCGGAGATCAGGTCTCGAATGCGAGTTATCAAACTGTAATCAAAAATTGGTTTTATGGTCACACGTTGGTCTTCGTCGGTTATTATTATTTGCAACTTGAAGAACCCCATATTGTAGCAATGAAGGAACACCTCAGTGGGAAGTTCGTTCCACCATTTACACGTTTGAATTTACAAAAAATACGTAACGATACCACTCCGTACCTATTGACACTGACACAAAGATAAAACCTCAGGAGTAGCATCGAAATTATGTTATATATTATTTCAAACTTTTAGTTTTTAAGTAAAATAAAAATCTAATGGCTATTTATTTGCCACAAATGCTGATCGCACGCTTCTTAATTACTTAAAAACAAAAAAGCGGCAATTACTGTTCATATAATTGAGCAGACGAATTTCTTCAAATATTGCATAACAACTACACAGTCATGAATATTTTGTTAATTAAGTTACAAGACAAAATAGACCAATTGTCCGCCCACACTCGTAATTGGCTATTTCAAAGTCGCTTTATAGTTTGACCATATACGGACCATAAGACCATTCCGGCGAACTTGAAATGATTTAAGAAGTACAAATGATCGTAAAAAATAATTGAAGTATAGGTCGCGCCAGGTAAAAAGAACGCTGGCGGTCAAGCTGCGCAGTAGACGATTTATCGATCTATTTGGTGGTATGAGGTGCGGCGTTTTCAATCTGCCTACCAATACACGAAACCGCAAGCGAAAGCTAGATCAAAAATTAACCAATAGGGCTAGTACTTTCGTGCGCGAGTGTACCGATGCGCGAACACATCTGTATGGTACATATATAAAGTTTGTATGTTAGTTTGTTAAGTTAGTATGTAACGGAAACAAGTTGTTTCGTTGAATGAGTTTATTAGACTGATGTATTAAAAGTAGGAAGCGTCACACGCAGGAGCGCAAGATTAGCGTTTTACAAAGGTTGCCACAATAAAAGTTATACAATGTGCAGCTTGCCTGTACATGCTGCCAACTCAAAAAGAGAGAAAACAATATAAAGTAAAATGTAAGAATACAATAACGTTATTAAAAAGAAGTTATATTAAAAGTAAAACTTCAAGTAATGAAAACATTAATTCAAACAAAGTTATGTAAAATAGCAAAATAAAGTTAATTGTCCGCGAAACGCAAACGATTTGTAATAGGCGACGTAGCCTTATTTACTTTCTCACTCACGACACTATACTTTGGCTCATTTATCGGATGAGCTTCACCCACATTTCTCACTTCATCACTTCTGCTGTCGCGGGGTATTTCCCGCATCTCGTACGCATTGCCTTCCTCTTGCTGGTGGTCCGGCGTCTGAAGCCGTTTACTCCTTAATCTGAGTATCATCCATATTCCAATGGTAATGCAAGCGATTGCTACGATACTATACAAAGAGTACTGATGTATACTGTTAGTCGTATAGTTAACATGTATTATGTCTTGTTGCTCCTTTACCTCATCTATTTTCTTTTTCAAAGTAACGAACGCTTCTTCATGTCTTTCAGGATAATATGTTATATTAAATCGATACGATGAGTTTAAAAATGAGTTAATGTTAGATTCTGTAGGCAGTATAATTTCATTTTCGCTTAAGTTTATCTCACTGTAGAAGTTGTTATGTGAGTGAATCATAAAATTGTGCCCTTTCAATACGCAGCCCTGACCTAGTGTAATGATACCCGAACCATGTAGTGATTGTAGCGCCATACCGTCTGGACAAAAAATGCGCACGGGGCAGTCTTGGCAACACGAGAAGAGCCACGCGCCATCTCGATGTACAGGTGTCCACCTGTCGCTGCAATTTGATATCATTGTTCGGCAGTTGTCTAAAGGTTTATTGTTTATAATTTGTGCCTCACACATTGTCTCGGTCACTTTGGTATCATACATAGGTAGGTTTAAATGACATAATAGTTTATATCGATTAAGTTGTACGCATTCTTTTAGGTAATCAGAAGTTAGAGGTATTATGACATCTTTTTTTAAGTTAATTGCACTATATTCTTGGGTAGGTATTATAGTTACGGAGTTTTGCATTTGTATCAACGGTATTGGCAGAACTCGGTAAATCTCATATTGAACGTTATTTATAAGTGGTAATTTTATTTCAAATATTATGAAATCATTAGACAATCTTGCATGCACTTGTGATAGTTTATACATCTCTGTTGCACATTGGTGGCTACTCGAACATGGTAAAGACAACTCATTTGGTAGGCGTCCTGAAATTATGTTGAGTTGATCTTGGAATTCATCTGGCTTTAGCAGGTGAACATCTAGGTGTCCATTACGAATGTCTGTCAGCATATCAAGTAGTAATTGTTGGACTCTTCGTACGTTAGATATCATCAGGTTTGCAGCCATTGTCAATGAAGTTATGTATATAATGCTATCTTGTACTAGTTTTACTTTCTCTTCTTCTGCCGCTAAATGTTTATCTATTAATATAAATTGTTTATTCATGACATCCTCATTTCGTTTTAGTATATTATACTCGCCTTCTATGATAGACGTTTGGTTTTTATATAAGTTAAGTAGGTGATTTTCATTACTCTGTATAAGTTTTATGTCCTTTTCATACCTTTGAGCAAACCTTTCATCAAGTATACCAAACAAAGAATTCGCTATGTAGCCTACTCCGTTAATTAGTCCTCTCTTCACGCGTCTACCATGTTGCGAACGTAGTATCATATTGTAGTGCTTCAATTCGTTTATGTCATGAGTTAACTGAGATTCAATAGTTTGATCGATAGCTCTATTTTTTAAGTAACCTTTTAAATGTGACACTAGGGACTCCATGTACTCAAAACTATGCCAGTACATCGATGTATTGTAGTAAACCACCATCTTCCATTCGTCTTGTATGACATTCATTTCCGCAATTTTGTCAAAGTAAATATGTTTAGCTGGATTTAACGACGTTATGTTTAAAGTTTTCTGAGTATAACCGGGTATAAATGCAGTCATCAATAAGAGAAGCATGCAAATATAATTTTGGAAGGATCGTTGTTTGCGCCGTCTTGTGGGCCTTTTTGAATTGGCTTCCTTCTGGATATCATTTCCCGTTTCCTGTGTGTCTCCTTCAGTTGGTATAGGTAATGGTATCAGTTTTGTGATTGGACGTTTTAATACGTTGTTTTTCGTTTTAATGGTCACCACACGTATATGACCGTCTTTGCCTGGGTGAATGTCTGTAACTTTCCCCATTAACCATTTTCTAGGAGGAAGGTTGTCCTCTTTGATAAAAACTAGGTCACCTATTTTCCTTTCTTTGGAAACGTGTTTCCATTTAGTACGTGTCTGCAGGGTATGTAAGTATTGTTGAGACCATTTCCGCCAAAAATCACGATGCATCTTTTCAGTCAGCTGCCATCGAGTTCTTATATTGTTTGGTTGCTGTTCTGGACTAAGAGGCTCGGACAAAATCGGTCCTCCTATCAAGAAATGGCCTGGTGTCAAATACTCCAAGCTGTCAGGATCTTCCGTAAGTGGAACTAGAGGCCTCGAGTTTAAGCATGCCTCGATCTGTGTGAGGAGTGTCGTGAACTCCTCAAACGTCAGTTTTTGTTCGCCGAGGACACGTTTCAGGTGGAACTTCATACTCTTCACGGCCGCTTCCCACAATCCGCCAGCGGTAGGCCATGCCGGTGCATTAAAATGCCACGCGACATTCAGGTCAGACAGTTCTTTCATCAGTTCCTCGTTGACGTAGTATTGCATGGCTTCTTTATATTTTTTCATTAGTACTTTGGCGGCCCCTACAAAATTTGTCCCATTGTCGCTGTACATCGCCTTTGGAGTACCACGCCTGGCACAAAAGCGTTTGAATGCAGCCAGAAACGCGTTTGTACTTAAGTCTGACACTAACTCCAAGTGAACAGCTTTAGTGGACAGGCATATAAATACAGCTATATAGCCTTTCGTCACTTTAATCCCCCTGCCTTGATTGGCCTTCACCTCGACTTGTCCAGTAAAATCTACTCCGGTATGAGTAAATGACCGCGATGGTGTGACCCTGGGCTCTGGAAGATGTGACATTAGTTGACTGTTTCGGACTGTCTTAAAACGAAGACATTGAACACATTTTCGTATCAGTCTCTTTACTATTCTAGTGCCTCCAATTATCCAATACTTATCACGAATATATGATAAAGTCAACTGGGCTCCGCCATGAAGCGTCATAAGATGAGCCTTGTTTATTAAAAGTTCCGTAAATTTATCATGACTCGGTAAAATAATCGGATGTTTCTGTGACTCTTTAAGTTTAGATTGGGCTAATCTACCACTCACTCTGAGTACCCCAAAGTTATCCAAAAATGGAGTTAAATTTAAAATGTGACTCTTTGTGTGTACATATCCATTCTTTTTAAGTTGTTTGATATCATCACCAAAATGCTTAGCTTGTACATGTTGTACTATAGTATCACGCGAACGCTTTAATTCAGATGTCGTTATGTAGTTATAGCGAGTAGTGCTATTTTTGTTACGTGTGTTATGTATGAAACGGAACACCCATGATAGTATGCGAGTTATATTGTTTATAGAGCTATATTTATTTAAAAGCTCATCTATTAATGTGAGTGTAGTTTGCGAAACACATGTTTGTTTACCTTTCTTTTCTTCTTCTGTAACTTCATAGATTTTTGTTTCATGATTAATATCCGTTTTAAGCCACGCCGGGCCTTCCCACCATAGAGAGCAAGATGACAGCTGCGAAGGATATATTCCCCTGCTAGCACAGTCTGCGGCATTGTCCTTAGATTTAGTATATCTCCAATGATACGCTGGAATAATGTTCACTATCTCTTGCACACGTTTTGCTATGAACGATTTCCACCTTGTGACGTCACCTTGTATCCATCCTAAAGTAACGGTAGAGTCCGTCCATGCGTATACATTTATGTTATGTTGCGGGATCGATTCTTTGACCTTTCTTAACAATTCGGCCAATAAAACAGCCCCACAAAGTTCTAGTCTAGGTAAAGTGACGGCCTTTTTTAATGGAGCCAGTTTAGTTTTAGCGGTTATTAGTCTGATGGTAGGTTTACCATGTATGTCAACCGATTTACAATATATAACGCATGAGTACGCTTTCTCCGATGCGTCGCTAAACCCGTGCAATTCAATATCCTTCTCATCATTATGTAACCATCGCGGTATCTGTATATTATTTATCAATGGCATTTCATCCTTAAATTGTTTCCACTCTTGTTGAATATCATTTGGCAATGTATCATCCCAGTTTATTCCAGCAGTCCATACCTTTTGAAACATAAGTTTAGCTTTAACTGTGATCGGGGACAGCCAGCCTAACGGGTCATAAAGTTTAGATATTTTCGACAATAGTATCCGTTTAGTAATTAAGTCATCCTCGCCATCGGTATTTAAAGATTGTTGGAATGTAAAGTGATCCGTGTGAGGGTTCCATATAATGCCCAATGTCTTGTTAGTTTGAGCGTGTCGAAAATCAAACATGTTTTGATTTATCTGATTAGGTAATAGACCCTCCAGTAATCGTCCATCGTTACTCGCCCATTTTCGAAGGTTGAATCCCCCCTTTTGTAGAATCCCAATCAGTTGTTGTTGTGTTTCTTTCGCTTGCTGGATATTGCCACTAGTACCACCTAACAAATCGTCCATGTACAGCTGATTACTCAAAGTCTCTACTGCTAACGGATACTTATCTCCTTCATCGCGAATAAGCTGTTTTATTGTACGCATAGCGAGAAATGGAGCGGATTTAGTACCGTATGTTATAGTACACAGCTGATACTCCTCTATTGGTCTGTCGGGATTGTCTCGCCATACTATTTTCTGAAGATGCTGGTCTTCCTCAAGTACTAATATTTGTCTGTAAAATTTCTCGACATCTGCTGTGTAAACGAATTCATATGTTCTCCAGCGTAACATAATGACCAGTAAATCCTGTTGAAGATTGGGCCCACATTCCATCAGCTCATTTAAACTGTATCCAGAATGTGTTTTTGACGACGCGTTGAAAACTACGCGCAATTTAGTAGTCGACGACTCCTGTTTTATAACTCCGTGGTGCGGTAAAAAGCAACTCGGTTCCTTTTGTTCATTACATTTTTTCATATGACCCAGCGATACATATTCTTTCATAAAATCCTTGTAGTTCTGTTGTAATTCATTGTTTTTTATTAAGCGTTTCTCTAGTTGCAAAAATTGTGCTACGCATTGCGGTTTAGAGTGATCTAAATGTTTATCAAAACCTGTTTTCATGGGGATTTTGACTTCATATCTACCATCCATTCGCCTTTTAGTAGTGCTTTCATATAGGCTCTCACAGTATTCATCCTCAATTGTCATAATGTTAGTATCACCAGATATCTCCTCCATCTCCCAAAACCGCGAAATATCATCAATGTTATTCTGTAAAACGTGACAGTTAAAAGTTTTCATATTACCTAGTAACACCCATCCCATTCTAGTCTGTTGAGCGATGGGAGTATTGATAGGTCCACGTAGTATGCCATCCATAGTTATAGTCGCATACACTCCAGCATCCAGTAATATGTCAACTGGCCTAGAAATGTTGAACTCCGGATCGGCAAGTTGAATGTTTTGAATGTGAGGCCATGCCTCTTGAATAAAAGAATAGTTAGGTAAGTTATTCAATACTTTAGTCATCACTAACGCATCCGTAGTAAAAGTAAAATTGTCATACAAAGACTCGCAAACAAGTTGAACCATTCCTCTGCTTTGATTACAAGAGGAACCTACTCCCGAAATAGTTGCATTTTGTTTGTGCCTACGCAATCCCAATCTTTGAGCTGCATTCTCAGTAATCAGATTTATCTGAGAGCCCTGATCTAATAGCGCCCTAAGTTGTATAAATGTGCCGTCGGCAGCCCTAATTTTTAGCAGAATCGTGGCTAATAAAGTCTCATCATAGTCACTCGATATATGATTCGCATTACGTGATGTATTCGAAGTCGGTATTACTTTAGGTGTTGTTATCGTGGGTTTTATTTTGTCAGCTGCGACGTTCTCATGCATGCTCTCGTTACAAGCTTCATGAAGCATGGTGTGATGCGCTTGGTTACAGACCTTACACCGCTTCGTAGAATAGCATTGTTTGCCATTATGACAGTATAAGCAGTTTTTACATACATTTAACCGAGAGATAGTTCTCGACATAATTTCTGACGTCATGTTACGGAATGTTTTACAGAATAATAAGATATGATCCGTTGTTTTACATAAAGGACAATCTCTCAAAGATGATGCATGATATGATTTTGGATAATATTGTTTAGGTTTCGAAACTAGACCTCTAGATGTTGTAGGTAGATATTTTGAGGAAAATTCCTTGTATGCAGGTTGCGGTATGACTTGTTTCATCGGCTGATTAACCGATTTATTTTTCTTAACAGGCTCTAAAGCGGTAAACTTTCCTTCTAAAAACGACATGAGCTCCTCGAATGAGGGCAGTGCCCTCGGGTTTTTCCGTGATTCCATATAACCCGTATAAGTCTCCTGGTCCAATTTCTCTGTAACTATGTAACTAAAGTTATAGTCTGCATGTCCCGCACTTGTCATCCGCATAACAATGATGGTTGGGGTTCTGCTCCAACAAACCTATCATTGATATGCAGAATGAAGAGCGTGGGAGATACGCAGAGCATTGCGGTACACCTTTATTTATTGGTACGAAGTCAGCTTTAAATTGAAGTAGCATTGTGGTAGGTAACAAATAATAACTCTTTATGGGATTCACTGACACTTTACTTTTAATGAATGTCAAACTTTGTTTATTATATTTCACCGGCGCGGGAGTTTAATTAATTCATTTGAATCAGCTTTACCTGCAGAGACCTTAGTTTCTACTAATTTAATTAAGGAAGTGTTGTAAAACATTGCTTCTTAACATGATATTAAATCGTAAATGGTAACGTGACAGCTATTAAAAGTGTTTATTACCATTAGACCTAGTAGTAGGATATAAAATGACCATATATGCTGTGATGGGTTTCCATATGGTAAGATAGATTATGTCCATAAAGATGGTGATAATTAATGATTTGCATGTGGATGAATAACGCACAATGTCGTTAATTAGGTATTCACTGTCACCATTAATCAGAAAAGACCACTTTATTATTTCTGACCCTAATGATGGGATTGCCTACGCGAGTTTAAAAACGAAGTAGTTTATCTCATTGTGTATATATTTTTGTATTTTACATGCTAAAATATCTGAACAAAATCGTTCGCCACTATGTTTTTACTCCGGTCAAATAAGACATTCAAAGATACATAAATTCGCTATCAACTGAAAATAAGTAAAATTGTTCAAAACACAATTCGTTCCCATCGTTTCGGTTTAAGGAACAAAAGTACTCGAGGTCTAATAAAAAATGGGTTTTTCGCGATTTTATTCAAAACGGTAAGTTTTACCGTAAAATTAGCTCAGACATAAATTGTAGATCATAAAATTATCTATAAAAATGGTTACAACAGATTTTTTTGTAAATGCCACCATTACTGAGTTAAAACGATGCAAAAAGTTGCAAGCGTCATGATATTTTAAGCTCACGTAAAAATTATTATTCTTTGACAAAAAACAAAATTGGGGGATATCGAAAATATACAGCGGTCAAGGCCATCGATGTATCTTCAGGTAAACTAAACTCTACCGCCACTAATTAAATCTTTTTAAAAACACATCAGTCCCAAGGAAGCGTTGCACTAAAATGATGTAGAGGCGATATCACCTCATCAAATAGCGTTGTACGAGTAATTGCGGCGTGGGAAAGTTTAATTGTTGGGAACGATTGTTCTTTATAAAGTGGGAAATGTTGGAAAGGCGTGAGATTTGTATTTTAGGGTTCCGTATTCGAGATATGAGTTGGTATGTGGATGTTGAGTGTAAATGCAACTACATATTACACTGAAAGACATGATTAAAGTGACAGTTACATCCCTCTATAATTGCATATGTTTTAGGCTTCCCAGCAAGGCTATAAGACAAGGACTGACCACAAAGTCAACAAGGTCAACAATGTATATCAATTGATATTCACTTCATTTTGTTTGTTTTTGACTTGACATAAGCGGTGTTTGTCACCTTAAATGAATAAATGAATTTCTGATTCTGATTCTGGTTTCTCTTAGCCCCTAGACAGTTGCAAAAATATTTTACTTGCGCGGTGAAGTAGACCATAAGGCTGTTTCCAGATTAGCGATTAAATATAAAGAACGCGGGATGGGGAACAATGTCTCTCGATAAAACTACCACATCTGCGATCGCAGGCTCGCATACCAAGCTTGGTTATTATGGTCTGTAATTTCCAGCACAGAGGCATAACACCTTAGACCTCAGGAGTGGTAACACATCTGCATTTTGACCTTGGTCTTTGTGTGGGTGTCTATAGGCTGCAGTCATTACTTCACATCAATGTGAACTGCATGCTTGTTTGCCACTTCCATTACATAAAAAAGAAATGGCATATTCCCCCAACATGATGCAAAAGGACATAGGGTATCTTTCGGGGAGGCTTTTGGATTTTACGTCTATGAGTTGATAAGATATTCTAGATCAAAAATATTGTTCTACTAAGTTAAGCAAATTGTGTGTGACGTGAACATTTATTAAAAAATCGCTTGGTACAGCATGACAAAATTACCTGAGACTGTGGCCCAGTTTTCAGCGAAGTGAAGTTGGCCATGGACCTGACATCCATGTCCCGTTGGTACACTGCACTTCTCCTGCCTGGTGGACCGTACTGCTGGTACAGTGCGTCTGCCCCCAGGGCTTGTGGCCTGTGAGGAGACGCTAACATCTCCTGCGATCTGGCTTGATTGAGCATCATCTGCTGCTGCACTATCTGCTGTTGCATCAGTTGTCTGTATAATAATGTTTGGGTTAAGAGAAAGATCAATTTAACAGTCTAATTAACTCTCATACAATGAAACGCTCTATTCCTATTGATGTTAACAATGAAGAAAATTATTTTTGGAGCATTTTTCATTTGATTAAATTTTGATAGCCTAATTAGCTAACATGTTAATTTTTTTCAAAATTTCCTAACAATAATGTGATTTTAAATTTAATGTTGACTTTGTCTATGCATAACACAAAGTAGGTACCAGAAATACAATCTGTTTGATCATCATCAGAACGAGGTGAACTCCATATTTCCACCCCAAAATTCCCATTTTCTTGCAGCCGATTACTACACACCAAAAATATTTTATGATGTTTATACTAGTTAACACGTACCCGTTAAAAAGGCAGAAACAGTTACGGTGAGTGATGTTTCAGTAGACCCTAAGAAGGCCGATACCTCTTAAGCTACGAAAAATTCTTGGAAATGTACCTGTGCGGTGAAGGACTGGGGTACGCCATATTATTCGCCATCCCATGACTGTATTGCATGTCTGGTCGATTTTGAGGCATCGGTCTTCCATAAATCCCTTGATCTACTTTCCTCGGTGTCTCTCTCGGGGTTTCCCTCGGAGTAATCTGTTCAGGCTCTGGCCTCTTCCTTTCCTCTGTATTATTCAGACTTGGTTCTTCATTCTTCTCACCTTCATTACTATCTTTACTTTTAAACCTACTGGATATCATGTCTTTTAACGTATGATACGTTTTGCTGACAGTTTTATTGCTTTTAGGTGCATCTCTAGTGTTGTCTTTGCCAGTTTCGACTGTAACGATCAAGTGTGAATTGTTTTGGGTTTCAGTTTTGGGACCGTAGTTTTTGGCGGGTATTGGCGGTTTCGGCGAGTCGTAGTTCTGGTTTCTGGCTACGGCTCCCTGGTTTTGGTTGTGCATCGCGTAATTGTAGTTGGTTTCGTGGTACTGCCTGAAGTCGCCAGATGTACCCGCTTGCTGGTTCTGGGGAAGGGAAACATTTATTGGTTTATTTGGTTTGTGTGCCATTCGATCTTGGGAATGAGCAACTTCTTATGTTATCGTTTAATTTTCGGGGTGAGTGTAAACCAGCTATTTTAGTTCTAAATCTAGAGCAACAAGATAACAGTTCTTTGAACTATTAAGTCTACTGCGATAGAAAAACCACATGACTTGCTTTTTATGTTATGATAGTGGCAAATAAACATACAGTTCACAGTAGCCTATTATTATTTCTATTTCCGTTGTCCTACTCGAGGATCAAACCCCTGAACTTATGAATACCTATTTTTTTATATTGACTCATGTAGGCGGTACGTCTCGATATGGCACTAGTCTACTTCACGAGGTAATCGGCAAGAGCAGAGGGTGCTCTCAGCCTAAATAAAAGTTAGCGCAACGTAAACGCATGTACGGCCCTGTAATTTCCGACACAGAAGGATAACACTTTAGGCCTCAGGAGTGGCAACGCATCTGCATTTTGACCTCTGGTCATTATGTGGGTGTCTAAAGGCTGCAGTCATCATTTAACATCAATGTGAACTGCATGCTTGTTTGCTAAGTTAATTGCATTAAACAAACTGCCTAAGAGAACTGTCAGTGGGTCCGAACCTCGGCTTAGGGCGTTGCAGAGGGACCCATAAGACATATGCGATTAGGGGCTGTGCAACTGTCGCTTTAGTCATCGGTTGGTGATAACCGGACACGACCACGCAGGTCGTGCTAGGGTCGATGGTGGCGGGCGCGGCAAGAAACGCGACGGCGCGTTTGTCGGCTGTTTGTGATCTTATGGGTATATCTATCTCATGGCATTGTCTGCTTTTCGTTTCTTAATTTTTATATTATCCACAGTCATTCAGATTATGACCATTTACAATGTCTATAACGCAATCCTTTGAAAATATTTTTTCTTAGACAATGCCTCCTATTGTTTGAAGTTGGAGTACTACGATTTGTGAACGCAATGGCAGTTTTTAAATTGTTTAATGTAATTCGCAAGCAACCAGAATTTTTTGCTAATTGTTGACATTTGTATATCTACCGCCACTGCTCATCATCAATCCGCTTGCCAAGCGATTAATGGCATATTCTTTCCTAGTAATATACAACCTTGTTGTGGGCATTTCATTCAAAATAAGCTCCTCGAAGCATTTTATAAATCATCATCATTATTTCAGCCTTTCGGATATCCAACGCTGCACCAAACCCTCTCCATATAAGGGCTATGCCATAATCGCCACGCTTGGCATGCGGATTGGCGATCGCAGTGACGGTAGTTTTATCGCAGGACGCTGCTGTCACATGGAGGTCTATCTCACATTATTGCATTAACTAACGACTTATTGCACGACACGGTATTCAGGGTCCGGCAGAAAGGGTGGGCGTGGCCTCGCACCGGGTTGCCGCTTATTACACTGTCTGGTCGACAGGGCCCTAAGTCAGTCACAGTACAAATATGAACAGTATGGAAACTACGTACAAAATGTTGAAACGGCACAATCACACATACATGCGCATCAACGAGGCCCCTAAGCGGTTCTCGCAGTGTTGCAGCTCCGAGTCACTCGCTCCTCGAGCATCGATGCCTATGTTTGTGTGAGTGTGCCGTTTAGAACGTAGTTTCTATACTGTTCATATTTTTACCGTGGGTAGTTAGGGCGTTAGGCGGATCGGGCCGCTCCGGTCGCCCTAATTAGGGCCCTAACTTGCTATCGGACCCTGAATACCGTGTCGTGTAATAAGGCCATTAGGGCGGCCACACAAAAATGCAATGCGGATTGGCGATCGTAGTGACGGTAGTTTATAGTATATAGTTTATACTGCGATAGTATGCTGCTGTCCGTGTGTTCATATCACACATATATATTTAATTAGTTGAGGGATTCGCTGTCACCTGGATACTTTTTAACAGGGGTACGTGGAGCCGAAAGTTTGTGAAACCCTGCACTAGTGAAATGATTCTCTTCCAGTAGAAGAAAATTCTTCCGCCAGAAGAATGGGGGGGGGGGGGTCGTTACGTCTCGACGCCAGAATTTTTATAAATAATAAAACACCATTTTACTTCAACTTTTACCAATTAATAAACTAGACCGACAACAACCGGCAACCAGACGGACGGAAACTATACTAATATTACTTTCAAGCAAAGTACGCTTGGAAATGTCAAATCCCATACTTTTTTTTTTTTTTTATGTAATAAAAGTGGCAAACAAGCATGCAGTTCACAATGATGTTAAGTGATGACTGCAGCCTATAGACACCCACACAATGACCAGAGGTCAAAATGCAGATGCGCTACCACTCCTGAGGCATTAGGTGTTATGCCTCTGTGCCGGAAATTACAAGGTCGTACATTACCACCTGACCAGAACACGATAGTGCTGAACACTACCATTTAGCGGCAACTATATTAGGTAATGCGGTGGTGCCTACGCCCGCGAGCTCCGTCACTGGAACTCTACCACCAGTAAAACTGTACTGACAGTTCTAAGCATAGTACTTTGCTCAAAGTAAAGTCGTAGTGCGGTCTGTGAATCTCAGCCTAAGAGCCTCCATAGTTCCCATATCTTTGTGAGGCATACATTGGACACTAGAAACATCAAACATTATACGCAGATATCCATATGGTTATATAGATAGTTTTAATCATCGAATCACCCAAATACCAGCTTGGTCCACTTGACTCCCTACAAAAACGCGCCGTTCGTATTGTTAACGATCCAGGACTTACCGACAGGCTCGAACATCTGAGCCTGCGCAGAGACATTGGGAGTCTGTGCGTGTTGTACCGTCTCTACAATGGTGGGTGCTCTGCGGAACTGTTTGACATGGTGCCACCGTCTCTTTTCCTACACCGTACTACCCGCCGAAGAGAGAAGTTCCACCCACACCGACTGGACACCTGGCAGTGCTCAACGGTGCGGTTTTCACGTTCGTTCCTGCCCAGAACGTGTAAATTATGGAACGAACTTCCCTCTGAGGTGTTCCCTAGGTGCTACAATATGGGGTTCTTCAAAAATGGCGTCAAAAGAGTCCTTCAGGGCTGGCAGCGCGTTGGCACCTCCCCTGGTGTTGCAAATGTTCATAGGCGACGGTGACCACTTTCCAACTTCCACTTTTTCAATCACTTTTAAGCCCCTCGTAAAAAGCGAATAAAATAAACAGTCGTAGAAATCTATAGTACAATGGTGGTAGCTGGGAATCGGAGGCTGGTGAAAGACGTCCATAGACGAATGTGTTGCGACAGAACAGTTGGTGGGAATGCGAGAATGGTGGTAACAATGCAACATTAATTCATTGTTGAGGTCGATGTAGGTTTTTGACTTACAGCTACACGACTCAAAAGCTTTTTAAGTTTGAAGTAGAATTTAGCAAGATTTATGTCAAGTGGCAAACAACAGTTGATATTGATGGTACTGCTTTCTTGGATAGATTCGTTAAAATTGCAGCGAGACAAAACATGTTTAAATAGTTACGTTTGTATTTAATAAGTGCGATACGTTTGTCTGTCTGTCCGTCTGTCACACGGTTTTATTCCGAAAGTACGGGACCGATTGAGTTGTAGGGATTGGAGTGCGTAGGTACCACCTTATTACTGATTGCTCAGCATTATCGTGTTCCCGTTAGATGGTACTGTGATAACTATTACAGAGACGTAACAGATTAGCATTAGCTAATGTACTTGCCGCTAAATGGTAGCGTTCAACACTATCGTGTTCCGGTCAGGTGGTAATGTACGGCCCTGAAACTGCCGGCACAGAGGCATAACACCTTAGGCCTCAGGAGTGGTAACGCATCTGCATTTTGACCTTGGTCTTTGTGTGGGTGTCTATAGGCTGCAGTCATCACTTAACATCAATGTGAATTGCATGTTTGTTTGTCACTTACTTCTTACTTACACTTAGATCTCAGGGGAAACGCATCTATATCTGTGGTACTTAGGCCCTCGAGGGTTTAGACAGAAATTTTACCACCAGTTGAGTTACCATTAATGCGATATAGATAAAGCCTATAATTTCTTTTCTTTGCTTAGTGCAGTCGGGTAAAAAACTATAATTTTAGCTTATAAAATATTATGAGTAAGTACATCAATAATACGAATTAAACATAGGTAACTAACTGAATTAAAATTGTTTGTTCTCAATGTAAGGAAAAAATCTACTTAGTGATATCATATTATCAGGTACTTTAAATAAATTGCTATGAATTTAGCTTAACATAATATTATTACAATCTGTAAGAAAAAAAGGATTTTCTTCGAATTTAAAGCTTATTATGTAATATTGTTTATACGTACATTTTCGAGAGCAAACTCAACCATTTTTTTACACTCCACACACAATAAGGTTTTTACATACTACAACTAGTTACATGTTTAAAATATTTTTAACTATTTTCTTCTTTTTTAAACACTCCTCTATAAATCACTTCACTTCATAAAGGATACGTAACAAATTTCAACAAAAACATAACCACTTTTTTATTATTTTTAAAAATGTTAATTATCTTTTTATAAATCTTTCTTTGTATCGATAGATATAAGCGGATGCGCTCGCGCCGCCGCCGCCGACTCAACTAGCACTCTAGCTTAGCGTGCCGCTTCGTTACGCCGAATATAAACTATCATAATTGCTCAACGAACATTACCGATGCAAGAATATGATCCAATAAGAATTAATCGGTTCTTTGTCACGAGAGATGAGTCAGATGCGTAACTGCTTTGGGTAAGGGATATTATTTTATTTGAATCTTGTTCAAGTTACTATGTTAAGTTAAAAATATATAAAATATGCGGCAATTTTGTGAGAAGTTTAATTACATCGCTAGAATTATATTAATTTTGAAAAGTATATAAGAATAATATATTTTTTTAATTACAACTTTTATTTAATTTCGACTTCCATTGAAGAAAATAAATCAATAAAAGTATTGTTGAAATTACTTAAATTTACGAGTATCACTATCTTCTCTATTTAATGATATGGATGTCCGATACAAAGGCAATAAAAAAACGATTACGACGTATTTTATTGCGATATGTATCGCATCTCGTTAACTCTAATGTCGAGCAGTTGATGCCGGATTCGATACGTAAAAACGAACGGTATTAGACTTTCACTCGCGTTACGAATCAGATGTGTAGCACCGTTTTTAGTCCATAAATATGGAAAAAAGTGTTTTCTGAATATCAGCTGATCGAGAGGAAAATTGGAATGCTGTGTTTCAAAACTTCAAATATTTATTTTAAATTGGTCTACAAAGACACTTTTGCATTGTCAGTTTACAAGCTACTTATGATGAATGATGCTTTTCTGTATGATATTATTATGCAGATGTTAAGTTCACATTTCTTATGAGTATTTAAATGACTACAATATTAATTAATGAACGGAACAATCTGGCTAGTGGGTTTGGGTTTTACCGTTGATTTCAATATTCCATATTAGAGATTTTATTTTAGCAAATAAGGACGAATGAAAAAAAAACTGTGATGACTTCAGTTATAATGGGCCTATTATATATTAGTAAAGAAAAATTACTAAACTGAAGCGAAAAATTAGTTTGGCAAATAAAAAACTATGTTACAATTATTGCACAGATTTTCGATATATGTGCTGACGATAGATATTAGGATAACAGAGGTAAATATATCTATATAAGCATGCTTATATCCTAGATTTGATATCCCCCGACACTAGAAATCTATAACCTCAGAGTAGAAGCAGTAGCCTGCTACTGCCGAAGGTAGACCTTTAGTTACTAAGCTCGAGAGCGTAGGCACTACCGTTATATGATAGTATTCAGCGTTATCGTATTCCGGTCAGGTGGTAATGTAATTTTTATAATTTTCAGCACTGAGGCCTCAAGATTGGCAAAGCATCTTCTCTGAAATGTCTGGTTATTATGTAGATACAAATATTTAATGTAGTAGTTTATAAGCTACTGCATTAACTTACCATCAATATGAACTGTAGGTATATTTGTTTGTCCCTTCATGACAAGTAAAATTTGCTCAATACTGTAATTTTGTGTATGTGTTTATTACTGGTGGTAGAGTTCCAGCGTAGGAGCTCGAGAGCGTAGGCACCACCTCATTACCTAAAGTATCTTCCGTTAAATGGTAGTGTTCAGCACTATCGTGTTCCGGTTAGAGAGTAATGTATGGCCCCGTAATAACTATCACAGAGACATAATAACTAAGTCTCAGGGGTGGCAACGCATTTGCATTTTGAGCTCTGGTCTTTGTGGGTGTCTATAGACTACAGTCATCACTTAACATCAATGTGAACTGCATGCGTGTTTGCCACCTTCATAACATAAAAAATATGTATATGGCATTCTCGCCCAGTCAACCATACTTGTTCTCTCATGACAAGTCAAAGGACATGTTGCGAGCTCGGCTCTGGTTCGTACATTACCTCAATAAATGGGTAAATTAAAGAAGAATCCGAAAAAAATACAATGAATTTATTTAAGAATATATTTAAGAGTTACAACCACATTTAATCTAAACGTTTTTATAATTTTCAATATGATTATTAGTGGAATTTGTCAAAATGTCATCGCCCGCCATATTCGCCATCTTGGTTTTGAGTTGCAATTCTAACTGCAAATAATGTTTTGTAACTGCAAACAAAGCTAAAGAAGTGAATATATGCAGTAAAAAAACGTTTTTATATTGATTTTGCCTGTTAATGATATTGTGTACAATACATGGCCGGAGGTCCATACATTTTTGCAACATCTCCTTTGCTCTACACTGTAATATCATAAAGCTTTAACGTTAGCCGTAAGGAGACGGCACGCGCGTTCACCGTTGTTTTCGACGTACGCCCGCCGCCGCTACGCCGCCTGAATACATAAGACGTCGTGAACCCGACACACGAGGACATGCTTATTGTTGCTTATCAAATGAATAAACCATTTGTTTATTTAATGACAACCAACCAAAGAATGTTATTAGTGGTAGAGCTAAAAGCTCGGAGTGCTTTGCGTCATCGAATCAAAGCAGAAGTATATTACCTTGCACACTGTATCAAAAGATAGAGAAAAATACGTTAATTCATGGAAAAATACTCAAAAATAATTTGAATCGTTGATTTTTTGACGGAAATATTTATTTTACGTAACTTATGTATCACAAAAATATATCACCATATTGCTACTATGACATTCTTATATATACATCTTATAAACAAATAAATAAAATTGGAGTGTCTGTTTGTAATATTAAAATAACCGCGTTTTACTAAATGTATATGTATGTAATATATACACGGTATATATTTTTTTCAATTTTTGTCTGTCTGTCTGTTTGTAATGTAATTTCAACGAAGACAAATTACGCAACATACTTCATGACCTCCATAATACGTAACTATATGGTAGTAGACCGATCGAGAGCATCAGACACCCTCTGTCCCACCGAGTTGATATAGAATTTTATGACAGAGTTAGCAGGTAAGCTCATAGATTTATTATCTACTTAAATCTATGGGTAAGCTTGTTTAGCTGTAGCGTTGGAGGCATTTGTTTTTATATGTAACGAACGTAGCAAACAAACATGCGGTTCACATGGATGACCTGAGTTGTTATATATCGTCATCTGGAAGACTGCTCTCATTTGTGTGTTGTTGTGTTAATGATCCAGGTCTAACTGACAGGCTCGAACATCTAACCTGCACAGAGACATTGGGAGTCTGTGTGTGTTATATCGTCTCTACAATGGTGAGTGCTCTGTCGAACTGTTAAACATGGTGCTACACCGTACTATCCGCCGAAAAGAGAAGTTCCACCCTTACCGAATGGACACCTGGCAGTGCTCAACGGTACGGATTTCTCGTTCGTTTCTGCTCAGAACGTGTAAATTGTGGAACGAACTTCCCTCTGAGGTGTTCCCTAGGTGCTACAATATGGGGTTCTTCAAAAATGGCGTCAAAAGAGTCCTTCAGGGCTGGCAGCGCGTTGGCAACTCCCCTGGTGTTGCAAATGTTCATAGGCGACGGTGACCACTTTCCATCAGGTGGTTCCGTCTGCTTGTCTGTCAACTTAATGACATAAAAAAATCTCTGTGATAGGTATTACGGGGCCATAAATTTTGTTTCCACCATTTTGAACTGTATGCTTGTACTAACATGGCAAAAAGTAATACAGATAAGTCATGTTTTTATATACGTATGTATAATGTTGCATAGATGAGTCTTTCATCAAAATAGGTATTTAGGTATTTTTATTACAATCATCATAACGATTTTCATATTTAATTATGTTTTTTTTTTCATACAAAAACAGCTTCATGGTTCCTCTTATCGCGGTCACTATACCAGATATTATAAGCTCTAATAGGTATATGAAACAAAAAATATTTTATTATGTCTTAAAAATGTACTTTAAGCATATGGAAAGATTTATATTTAAATACCTAGTAAAATATAACGTGAAAAATTCATTGAAGTCGTTATAATTCTTTGTAAATTTGAGGTTATAGGTATTTATGAAAAAAAAAAAGTGAATTCGTTTACTGAATAATGTTAAAGTGGTTATATACGAGTACATTAAGGTGTAGGTACGCACTCAAAATAGAGTGTTCCCTCCTATTGTCACGCTGTGTCACACTATTTGTGACCTCCCCCTCTCTAAAAATATTACGTCACAAAAACTAAGACTCCCCCTCGATTATGACATTTTAAAATTAATAATAGTCTCTTTGGGGGTAGCAGTGAAATAAATTGGACACGTTTTGAATTCCCTTGCATTTAAATTAAATTAATAATTTTAATAACAATCTATTTCACTGAATATTTATGAATATATTTTGTATGTAACACTATTTACCTGCTGGCATTTATAAATCCTTCAAACTTTTCTGATATCTGAGTCTGAACACTGAACTTAACACACACTTTAAAAATGGAGTCTTTCAAGGGGTCTTTGAGTGCACTGGCTGATATGTTTAATGCTAGGATGGAGGAATTCCAAAAGGAGCTCAAGAATGGTCCGCCACCATCCGAAACTTCATCCATACTGGTATCTGATTTCTCAGCATTCCGATCATTTATATTGTCTGCGCTCAGTACACTTCAACATCAAGTGGATTTTCTGGCTCTTGAAGTAGATCGGCAAGAAACTGCAAGGCGGAGAAAAATGCTCATGCTCCACGGGGTACCAGAGAATAAAGATGAAGACACAGCGTGTGTGGTTGCAGAGCTTGTGACTGGTAAGCTGTCAATTCCCAACTTTACAAGTAATTGCATTAGCCGGTCACATCGCATGGGTCAACAAGGTGACAAACCCCGACCTATTGTTGTAAAGTTCAGAGAAAGTTTGGTACGAGACAAAGTGTGGTTCTCTAAAACTAAATTAAAGGGTTCGGGGGTCACACAGTCGGAATTTTTAACGAAGAGGCGTCACGACATTTTCATCGAGGCTCGTCGACGACTAGGAGTAAACCGCTGCTGGACCAAGGACGGTGTAATCCATCTCATCGCTGTTGATGGTACGCGACATCGTGTTGAAAGTCGTGCGGAATTAAATAACGTCTTGACCGCGACGACTGAAGTAGCTCCTCGACCAGCAGTAGTGACTAATCCACCCGCCGACAAGACCGCTGGTGTCCGACCCAAAAGGAACATTTCGAAAAAATGAATGAGTGTTATCCTATTCACATTTAGTTGACTTTTCTCTTACTCTTCAAATCTTAATATTGGGTTACCCACTGAACTTGTTTAGATTTATTTGATTGTTGTTTTGTTTCAATGTTTTATGTCACTTTGTCAAATGTCATTATTCTTGTGTTGACATTTTATATATATTTTTTTTATTTTAATTAATGTCTATGGTTATTAAGCTGGCCTTACACGATACAACAAAGTCATCGTTGTTAGCTTACTTTTCTTAATTTATTTTTTCTCTTTTTTGTTTATAAATTTTTGTTCTGTTTTATTATTCTGTATACAATAATAATTTACATAAGTGTTTGAAGTCTGCCTGATCGTCAAAATATTTATTCTTTTTTTTTTAACTAATCTAGACATCTGTATTGTGTTGTTAGCCTTACTTACTTGAAACAGTACGTGATGATACATTTTTACCTTTTAAGTTTAAATTTTTGTTGTCATTTTTGCCAGCGGGTGATAAACAGTTAGTTTTTAATTTTACTTATTATTATAATTTTATTTTAATTATTATTTTTAATTATTTTAAGTTTTTATTTGTATTTTTGTTAACAACAACAACAACAACGTATGTGTTCTGTTAGTGATAATGAGGATAATGGATCGTTTTGTGATTTTCTTTCTGTTTCTTCTTCTTCGGATAGTATCGATAGCTTTCATAGCCTGCCTACCCTCTCTTCTACGCTTGACACGAATTTTTCTGATGTGATTAAAAATTTTAATATAGTACACATTAACGCCCAGAGTATTCCAGCACACTATCCCGACTTGTTGGCTTCATTTGCAGACGCTCACCTCCACGCAATCCTTGTTTCAGAATCTTGGTTAAAACCATGTCTCCCCTCAACTTCTTATGCCTTACCTGGTTTTCATCTCATTCGTCATGACCGCAGCGATCGCGGTGGAGGTGGAGTGGCTATATATCTCCGTTCCCATATTCCATTTTCTGTAGTACATAAATCGCCTGATCCTAATAATGGAGCGGAACACTTATTCATCGAAATTATTTTTGCAAAAACTAAACTTCTCCTTGGTGTTTTTTACAGCCCCTCTTTAGCAGTAGACTATTTTTCTTCTTTTGAAATTCTTTTAGAAAATATTGTATCTTCATACGATCATACTGTCATTATGGGCGATTTTAACACATGTCTCCTGAAAAATGACACGAGATCGACTCGTCTTATATCAGTAGTTGACTCTGTGAATCTCCATCTTCTCCCTCTTTCTGCAACTCACTTTTTCCCTAATTGTTCTCCCTCACTTCTTGATCTAATTATTGTATCTAACCCTGATCACGTGGCTAAATTTGGTCAATGTCCTTCCAACGCTTTCTCTTATCACGACCTTCTTTATGCATCTTATAAAATACGTCCCCCTAAAAGTAAATCTCGCATTCTTTTACAACGTAATTTTCGTGGAATAGATGTGAACAAACTTCGAGATGATGCATCTAAAATTGATTGGACTGTTGTTTCTAGTGCTACCGACATCAATGAGCAAGTCGCAATCTTTAATTCTTTAATTATTCAATTGTTTGATGTACACGCTCCTATTCGTCCAGTAAAAGTTAAGCATCTTCCTGCTCCCTGGCTCACTGACGAAATTAAACACGCTATGTCTAAAAGAAACAAAGCCAAAGCCAGATTTAAACTTTTTCCGACCGAAATTAATCACAGTAAATATAAACTTCTTCGAAATCGCTGCAACAAGATGTGTAGAGATGCACAACGACGCTATATTCATTCCTCTGTCCAAAATGTAGACCCTGCTAAGGCATGGCGATTTCTGAGAACTTTGGGAGTTGGGAAAAATTTGTCTAATTCTCTTCCTTGTGACCTAGATCCTGATCTTTTGATTCAGTTTTTTTCCTCTGCGTCTCCTTGTGATGATTTGATAAAAATCAATACCTTAAATGAGCTTTCACGTCTTCCCACTCCTGACTTTCCTGCCTTTTCATTATGTCAAGTGTGTGATCGTGATGTTGTGAGGATCATTCAGGATATAGATTCTAATGCGGTCGGTAGTGATGGAATTAGTCGTAATATGATCCTTCCTCTTCTTGAATTCCTCGCTCCTGTTATCACTTCAATCATGAACTTCTCTATCACTTCCTGCTCGTTTCCAAATATTTGGAAAGATGCCAACATTATTCCTCTACCTAAAAAAACCAATCCTGTCTCTTGTTCCGATTATCGCCCTATTTCAATCCTTCCTCTATTATCCAAGCTTTTAGAACGCCTTATCCACACCCAACTAAATTCCTTTCTTGCCAAGCATGCAATCCTAAATCCCCTCCAATCCGGTTTCCGCACTGGTCATAGTACGACTACTGCCTTAATTAAAATCACTGATGACATTCGGTGTGGTATGGATAAACAACTGTTTACTGTGTTGACATTGCTGGACTTCAGCAATGCCTTTAACACCGTAGACTTTGACATTTTGTTGGCTATCCTGCGTTCTCATAACATATCTCCGAATACAATTGACTGGTTTCGTAGTTACTTGTGTGGACGCCGGCAACGTTTGCAGACAGGAGAACGTTTCTCTTCTTGGTGCACAACCTATGCTGGTGTCCCGCAAGGTGGCGTGTTGTCCCCTCTGCTTTTCGCTATTTTTATAAACTCCCTTATTCAATATATTACTTCTCTCTACCACTTGTATGCAGACGATGTTCAAATATATGTACAGACTTCTCTAGATGATCTGCCTAGAGCTATTGCCGCATTAAATGAAGATCTATCAAATATTCTGAAGTGGAGCATTTCGTTTGGCTTGAAATTGAATCCATCTAAAACGCAGTTGATACTATTTGGTAGCTCTAGGATAATTCATAGGATTGATTGGAAAACATTGCCTAATGTTGTATTTGATGGCCATATCATTCCATTTAGTGACACTGTTAAGAATTTGGGGATCACTATGGATCGGTGTTTGTCATGGACTCCACAGATTAGTCAGGTGAGCAGAAAGATGTTTGCTGCGGTTAGTTCTTTGAGAAGATTGCAATATTTCTTGCCTATCTCCACGAAAATTGAATTAGTAAATTCATTACTTTTTCCTATTTTTGATTATGCCGACGTCTGCTATTTGAATCTAACACAGGAGCAACTTAACAAATTAGAGCGACTTCAAAATTTGTGTATTAGGTTCATATTTGGATTACGCAAATATGACCATATTTCCAACTTCCGTAAACAGCTCAAATGGCTCCCGATCCATCTTCGCCGGAATACTCATGTTTTATCTCTTCTCTTTGGCATTTTGTTCAACCCACAAACTCCCACCTATTTAAAGGAACGATTCGACTACCTTTATCTTTCTAAAACTAATTACCTTCGTTCTACACATAATTTAAAGCTAAAAATTCCCTCCCATTCAACCGATTTTTTGGCGAAATCCTTCACCGTGTCAGCTGTTCGTCTGTGGAATGCTCTCCCCTTGTCTGTGCGTCAAGCTCAGACAGTTCAAACTTTTAAAATTCGTGTGAAAGAGTATTATATGAATCTTTAATCGTTCCATTTTTCTCTCTTTCTTGTTTTTTTGTATCTATCTATCCTGTTATCCTTATTTTCATTTTATTGTATCTTACTATATTATATAATTATCTCTATCTTCTTTCTTACTTGTGTGTTTATTGTTGTAGTTTTTTTTTTTCTTCATGTCTTGTTGTTGTGTTTTTGTGTTTTGATTATTCTTTTTTTTTTTTTGCGTTTAGTACACCCCTGTTGTTTTGTTTTTTTTTTTGTTTAATCCTACAATGTTGGTTGCCTGGAAGAAATCGCTGTGCAGCGATAAGGCCGCCATTTGTGCCATTTCCTTTTTTTTTTATTCTTTAATATGTTTTATTTGTGTGTACAATAAAGAGTATTGTATTGTATTGTATTGTATAGTCAAACGATATATTAATTTAAAACATTTACATGAACTGCGAACGTCACGTAGCCGTGGACCCTCTCCCCGTGAATATTCTCTGGCTCTATGCGACTAAGTCTAAATTAAAAGATTTGTCAAAAAACGCACATTGTAAAGAAACAATTAGGTTCCTAGTATTTAAATTTTGTCACAAACATCAGGAATTAAGTGATCTTAAGAAATAACCTTTCGTTCTTCGCTTGAATATTGAATGCTTTGTTGGGAGAATTCCTTATACAGGGTAATTTGTTCAAGAGTTTTATTAGCTGAGATAGCGAAAGAGTCGGACATAAAACCCGTGTGGTGAGGAGGTAAATGAAGGAACAGATTTCCTGATATTGAAGCCAGGAAGATCAAGACTGACCTACCACGACAAAATAGGTTGAGTTTTGTCTGATGGTAGGCTCAAAAGTCTTAGGAATCGGCGTGCATGTATGAAGAGAATGATAAAGTTAGATGAAGGACGGGAGGTATGTCAGGACCGGGATATCTGGCGCTCCACACTTTCTGCCTACCCCGTGACCTGGTGTAATGATACATACATTATAATATTTCATGATAGTAGATATTTCTGATAGTAACCTAATACTTCAAAAACTACAAAATCCAAAATCACTAAAGAAAGCACGATTCTAATTCGATCCAATTATCATACAGTGAAGAATCAAGCACTGAACACTGAACACAAGCCACCTGTGTCGTCTTCCTCCGGCTTAACGACGCGTGACAACTCACCGACCATAACAGTTCCTTGCCCCTCGCTGCGGCCTTATGGCGCTTTTAATCCAGAAAAAATTATGCAGAGAAAAAAATAGATTCCTTTTACTCACTATTTAATTTTGCAAACATTACGTTACAATTAAATAGAACTAGTATTTAGGTACCAATCAATCAATCATTACAGCCGAAACATACCTACTGATGGACAAAAGCCTCCCCAAAAGGTAAATATAGTTCACAGTTATGCAAAATCTAAGGGGGACGGTTCATAATATCCGCACTTGTCATGTGGATTGGTTATCACAGTGGCAGTAGTTTTATCGTGGGACTTTTCTGTCCATCGAGCATTCTTGCATTTACTACCGCCCATTCCCTTTCATTTACTTCAGCCGTGAGACGTCCACTGAGGGACAAAAGCCTTCCCCAACGATGCTTACAATAGAGTTGTGTGTCATTTTGGTGAGAATATGGCATCGCCACGCTTATCGCGAGACGCTGCGTTTTTTAATATACTATCGTACTATAAGAATGGTTTCACCGCCATTGTTTGGTTGACTGACTACACTAGTGATGTGGAGGAACGGGTGGAAGAATTCCGACGAAAAGGGAGGATCCTCCGACCAGGCGAGATGGCAGCCCCTGGCGGGCCGCGGGCCAGCGACTGACGTTGGGAAGTTGTATATATGCCAACTCTTGAGAAACTTTCGTATGTGCGATGTAGAAGTTGCTTTTCACGTCCCGACGCCTAAGTCTATTGAAGATTGTCATCAGAGAATTGAATTGTCTTCTAGAAGATAGGTATTACCTCAAAGGAGTCAGTCTTAGGAATCGGCGTGCGCGTATGAAGAGAATGATGAATGTAAAAGAAGCACAGGAGGTTTGTCAGGAATGGGATATCTGGCGCTACACATTATCTGCCTACCCCGTAAGGGACTTGGCGTTAAGATACATATATACTCAATCAGATTTGGGAAGAGTTTACTATGAAATAGGCTTACCTCAGCATGTGTCCACGCGGACAGGGCCTTGGGCGGCGTGTCCGGGGCCACTGCGCCCAGCCGGCCCCGCTTCCTGGCCTCCTGCAGGATCGGCACCTTCGAGTTCTTGTCACCAGAAGACAGGATCACTTCGCGTTCTATCTGTAAATACAGGTTGTGAGTGAGGAGAGAGTTACAACATTTAACATTTTTTGTAAATTTTTCAAAACTACATCTATTTTTGTTACTAGCGTTGGGACGTGACGACTCCACCGTTCATAAGCAATCTACCTCTGGAAGAATTATCTTCTAGCTTATTCTTCCGCTAGTGCAGGCAATCAACCGAACAATGCCAGTTAAACCATTCCAATAGGGCGGTACTAAGTGCAATGACGCAAAATGGGTAGCAGCGTCCTGCGATAAAAGTAGTTTATTTTTATTTTATTTTATTGGCGGTAGCGCCACTGCAATGGCCAATGCCAAGCGTGGCGATTACGGCATTATGTTTTATGGAGGCTTTGGTCCAGCAGTGAACGTATTTTAAAATGATGATGATCTATTAAAAAAGTCGTCATAAAGGCTTTCCCAAGACAGTAGAGTAATAGTAATAGAAAATTACAACAGATTACAAAAGGATTCATAGGAAGAGTAACATTTTATCCACATAGCAACTGTTTTAAACTTCATACCCGCACATAAATACATTGCTAAATAAAAAAAACTAATTGATTTGTTGCTTTAATTTAATATCGATACGCGAGATAAATTTGTAAAAGTAGTTCTATTTCCATTTCCTGAGGATGTTTTTATGATAAGAAAGCGGCAAACAAGTACCTATGCAGTTCACATTGATGCTAATTGAAAGGATATCTTGGATAAAACTAGAGCTCTTGATGTACATTTGTTGCCACTATTTGATATCTTTACAATTTTTATGGTAGCGATGAACGCTACCGGTATTTATTGGTTTGGAAATGCTTACGAGTTAAGACATTTGAGCACATCATTCCACGCTTTATTTTGCTTCGGTCATTTGATGGAAAGTGGTCACCGTCATCTATGGACATTCGCAACACCACCAGCGGGGTTGTCAACGCAAAACAATATAAACGTCCTCTTGTTTTTTTATTTCAATTGCTAACTTTTAGCGACAATACCACCAACATCTGATGATAAACCAATTGTGCCTCACAAGGTTTTTTTTTTTTTTTTTTTATGTTATAAAAGTGGCAAACAAGCGTGCAGTTCACATTGATGTTAAGTGATGACTGCAGCCTATAGACACCCACACAATGACCAGAGGTCAAAATGTAAATGCGCTGCCACTCCTGAGGCATTAGGTGTTATGCCTCTGTGCCGGAAATTACAGAGCCGTAAAAGGTAAGGTTGTCTTCATCGTGCTGCCATCAAACTTTATCAGTTTGTACTACTTAGAGAATATCCGATCTATCACGTTAAAACGTGTAGTTACATATTTTTAATTGAATGCCTTAAAACGAAAAAAAGAATTATTCGTAACTAATTTATTAAAAAAAATGGTTATGAAAAGGTAACGGACTGGGCTTGTTAATTAGCTTTCCATAGCTTACTGGCCCGGTACCCTCGTATCACCTATTTACCAGTAGACTTTCGTTATTGACTCATAGCAAGACCTTCTACCAGCTGACTCACCAAATCTTTTAGATTCCTAATCAACCATTTATAAAATTGACCATTTGTCAACATTATCAAACTTACAAATTTGCAAAATCTGGTCACTTCACAGTTTATTGACTCAAAGCCATAGAGCAACACCGGAGGGGAGTAGCCATATGCAGGCTTTCCCCTCTGTCAAAGTACTAGCCCAAATGGGCCTATACCTGTCGCCTAGACGTTTAAATGTGTGCGTGAATTGTTTTTGTGTTTTGTTAAAGTCAAGGTGTGAGTTTCGTAGTAATAGACGATTTTTGTAGTGTGCGTATGTGTCGCACGCATTTCCCCCCACAAAAAATGACAGACTGTTTTGCATCGGTAATAAACGCTATGGCTACTCCCCTCCTGTTCGCCGCGACCGGTGGCCCGTGTTGCTCTATGACTCAAAGCAAAACATACAGGTAATGTACCTTCTACCGGCTCGCTTACCAAATCTTTGAAGTTTTTTATAAACCGTAAATTAAATTGACCCACTAGCTCACTCACCAAATCCTGTAGGTTTTAAATTAAATTATTAATTTAAGTTAAATTGACCACTTGTCAACATTATCAAACTTACAAATTTGCAAAATCTGGTCACTTCACAGCTTAAATCACGTCACAACAATCCGATAAATGGTAGAACAATGAATACTTTCACTGATCTGAGATCTCTCCGTTCGCTACATAACTTAATAAAAAGCTAAAGTCGCATGTGGAGAAATCATGCATGAGCCATTGAAGGTTGGGTAGTAGTTGTACGGATGGGTTACATCATCGGATTCAACATGATAAGTATTCAAATGTGTTGAGAATAGGTATTATGTGGTGTGAGAGCAAGATAAGATTATGGATTTACTAGACTGAACCACACTGGTGATAGAACTCCAGTGACGGAACTCGCGGGCGTAGGCACCACCGCATTACCTAATATACTTGCCGCTAAATGGTAGTGTTCAGCACTATCGTCTTCCGGTTAGGTGGTAATATACGGCCCTGTAATTTCCTGCACAGAGGCCTCAGGAGTGGTAACGCATCTGCATTTTGACATTGGTCTTTGTGTGGGTGGCTATAGGCTGCAGTCATCACTTAACATCAATGTGAACTGCATGCTTCATGTATCAAGCGGTCGTCACCTCGCTGGACTAACTGGGTCGTCTTGCGACAAAGATATAGGCACAAAACTTCGCCCCCGTAGTTAACTTCTGCAATCAGCTACCGGCCACGCTTCGCTGTCCCTCACTTTGATGATTATTGGGGAAGTTGGCCGTGCCCGTGGGAACTTGGAGATAAAAATAAACTCGAAATATAATGTTGACTAAATTTGCAAATTATATATGAAATAAATCTCAGATTACTGGGGTTTTGGTATCAAATAAAAAAAAACAGTGAAGGTGGCATATAACATTACTTAAAAGGACAGTTCATTATCGAAGGCAATTAAGCTGAAATAGCTTCTGGGGACTGCGAAATTAATGATAATTACAAAGTAAACAAATAAAATTCATAAAAGAAACAATCCGATACTGCCTAAGGAGCATACTTCTTAAACATTAAAACATGTAGCTGAAAAAAAAAAAACAACAATGAAGGTTACGTAAGTCACAAAAAGACAATTAAATTAAGCATCAAACCCATTTTTCAATTTTCAACAAATAAATGACTGCAAAATAAAACTATTAAAAATCAACAAATGGAGAACCTTTATCGTGAGGATCTAGATCTAAAAATAATCCGGTGGCAACGACCTAACCTAGGCATAGCTGTGACGTGAATAAAATGGCGGGAATTTTGCAAAAACTGTAAAAAGGTGGTGTAACTTTTTTCTCGATTGGTGTCCTTTGTGATTTAATTGAAAGCCTTATGAAAGTATTGGCGAGAGTTGAGGAGCTGAGGAGGCAGAAGGCTGAACAATCTCAAAATAAGAATATAATTATATAAATAACTAGCTATGAATTTAACAAAATTATTGTTCAGTAGGTATCTGCACGGACGAAGTCGTCGAAGTATAATATATTTCATAAATAAAAGTAGCTTAAGTTACTCCTTATTACATGAGCTATCTGTCAGTGGAAATCCTGTCAAAACTGGTCCAGCCGTTCTCGAGACCGACCGGAACAAGCAGACAGACAAAAATAGTAAAAAATGTTCCTTTGTATAATTTAGTAAATTACGGGTAATTTTTATATTACAAACAGACACTCAACACAATTTTATTTACTCGTATAGATTAAGCACGCCGTCAAAGATCTACCCCCTTATTCATAAACGTATTTTAGCTAAAGTGTTGCTAATCTCTCCTTTGTCTCTTTCTATCCTGCATATTTGGCAATGCAACTGACAAGGACAAAGCATTCTATAGCTAAAACGTATCTAATGTACGTTGATGAATAAGGGGGTTAAAGTTTAAGAAACAGCTGTTTGTACATATAGAAATAAATTAAAAACAATAATAATATCGAAAACGCAAAGTATGGTTCCGAAATGAAAGAAACATTATTTAATTTGCTATCAAATTTTAAACTTTCAAATTCAATTCGATAATATGAACGTACAGAGAAACGAACTTGTCACGTATAGAGAAAAGAAAAAGAGACATTTTTTGTCATTCACTGGCAGTAAGAATTCTTAACGTGAACTACGAGGTGTCTTAAGTAGGGTTGTTGAGGAAGTTGAGGAAGAGGAGGAGGAAGAGGAATTGTGACGCGCAAATTTAGAGGATGCGGATGAGGAAGAGGATTTTTTAATGAGGAAGAGGATGCGGATAAGGAAGCGGAAGAGGAAGAACGTACGTAACTTCACGCCTGTAATCTCCGAAGGGGTAGGCAGACGTAAATGCATGCATTCAAGCATACATGCAAACACCCACGACTCGCCGGTTACGTTTTCGCCCATGTAACAGGTGGCGAACCTGTTGCCATCTCCGGGCACATTGCCAAACTCCGAGGTACCCTACTGGGAAACTTCCAGAAAATGGAAAAATCCCAATAGCACCAGAGTTATAGGATGTTTAATCGTTATCTCTGATAGTCCCCGACCCGGGAATCGAACCCAAGACCCCCAGCGTAGTAGTATTGGCCTGCTATCACTACGCTACTGAGGCAGTTATTGATATTATAATAATAATGAACCGTTGAAACGTCCCACTGCTGGGCACGAGTCTCTTCCCTTCTTGAATGGAGGCCTGGAGTTTACTCCAACACGCTGCTCCAATGCGGGTAGGTGGAGATAGCGGTTAGTGGTCAACCCGCTGTCGGATGTTTTCAAACCGCCTATACATATGGCCTGGGACAATGTTTAACGACTGCTATTTATCTATAGCAACCGTCGGCTTAACCCTTATCCCATCGGCCCCCTCTGGGACCGGCACCGGGGTGGTCGTTAGTTTCATTTGCCCCCTTCATAGTTATACTGCAATGGTTTATTCGCATTTCGTATCGGACGTTAGGTACCAATAGTCGAAAATTGACATAGGTGACAATTTTTCAATTTGGCAATTTGTCAATGATTTCGTCATGAGTGTCGTTTTCATGGTTCTTGTGGCTGTTGAATTGGATAGTGGTGTCAAAATATGGATCCAAGACGGCGGCTGCTAGAAGTTGTCAACTTTTTCGTCATGGGTGTCGTTTACATGGTTCATAAGGGTGTTGAATCCGATAGTGGTGTCAAAATGTAAATCCAAGATGGCGGCTGCATGGAATTGACAACTTTTTCGTCATAGGTGTTTTACGGCATTACGTCATTACGGCAATGTCCTAATTTTTCAGATCGGATGCATTTTTGTTATCAGCACCCCAAAAAACCTCGAAATTGATACCCATATCATTTTTTGAAAGAAAAAGTCTGTCCGCCATCTTGGGTTTACATTTTGACACTAGTATCGAATTTAACACCCTCATGAACCATGAAAACGACACCCATGACGAAAAAGTTGTCAACTCCATGCAGCCGCCATCTTGGATTCACATTTTGACACCACTATCGGATTTAACACCCTCATGAACCATGAAAACGACACCCATGACGAAAAAGTTGACAACTTCATTATATTTTGACACCAATATCGAATACAACACCCTCATGAACCAAGAAAACGACACCAATGACGAAAAAGTTGACAACTTCATTATATTTTGACACCAATATCGAATACAACACCCTTATGAACCAAGAAAACGACACCCATGACGAAAAAGTTGACAACTTCATTATATTTTGACACCAATAACGAATACAACACCCACAAGAACCACGAAAACAACACTCATGACGAAAAAATTGTCAAATTGAAAAATTGTCACCAAAGTCAATTTTCGACTATTGGTACTTAACGTCCGATGCGAAATGCGAATAAACCATTGCAGTATAACTATGAAGGGGGCAAATGAAACTAACGACCACCGGGGTGGCCGTTGGCACTATTAGTGCGGCCACCCCGGTGCCGGTCTCAGAGGAGGCCGATGGGAATAAACGGGCTTAACGTGCTCTCCGAAGCACGGAAACGCGCATTTTAATTTGCCACTAGTGGTCACCCGTCACATACCCGACCGCACCCATATCGCTTAATCGAGTAGATAGCTTGCGTTCTACACCAGCCGCGAGGCCTTGCGCGCTTCAGAAAGATGAAAGGACCCAACCCCCAAAATCCGCTGTCTTGTCTCTATGTTCATAATTAAGTATATACATACAAAAAAATATATTAAAAGGGTATTTTCCAGTGGAGCAAACTATGAATCTAAACCATTCTCAAAACACACACAATAATGAATCATCAAAATCGGTCCAGCAGTTACGGACGAGTTCAGTAACATACTCGTATTAAACAACACACGCACACAAAAAAAGATGAGTGAATGATACAATATAATTAAGAAATTTGAAATGAAAATAAGAATGCAGTCTTTATTTCTTTGTTAATTAGGTACTTAAGTCGAATATTATTAATCAAAATAAAAGAATTGAATACTATTAGTCAAAATTAATTGTAGAGAGGTTAATTTTTATAAAAAATAATTTGAAAGCTGTTTTCCCTGACAACCGGTTTCTTAGCAATCCAACATTGCTAAGAAGTCGTTCACTGGGAAAAATGAAGAAAGAGAAGATAGGTATTGCCATAGATACAGTTCCGTAAAGCCCCGAATATTTCGATTTTTTTAGTTGCTTACGCGTTTAAACATAATAATGTATGTAATGTATGTCAGTAAAATTAAAACAAAATAGCAAGGAACAGCGCCAGTGACGGGTGGGGAGGTCTCGCTCGCTTGTTCGGCCCGGCATCGCGCTGCGGCGTGTGTGTGCGTTGCCATGGATACGAGACGCGCATGCGCAATGAAATTCCTCATAAATTCCTCTTAAATTTTGAGGAAGCGGTAGCGGCAGAGGAATTTTTTGTTTTTATTTTTGAGGATGCGGAAACGGTTGAGGAACCCATAATATTGCGGAACTTAATCATTATGAGGAAGAGGAAGAGGAATCCTCAACAACCCTAGTCTTAAGCATAGATTTATTATCTACTTCTAATAAATGTATGGTCTTAAGAGTTTATGTTTACTGCTCTTTTTTAAAATCTAGCAACACTGCTACCATCAACCATGACAGCTGTGACGAGGAAGATGGATTGCGAATGTTTTATAAACATACCTACACAAAGAAAATAATGGCTATATTTAGACCTTCTTAGAAACCTTCGCAAATATTATTACTACGTGTTCTCGATTGTAATTCGTTTAGAAATTACACGAGTTTTTATTCACGCGTTTAGCAGAAGCTCTCAGAAGAATCCTGCATCTTAATATTAGTTTTTTTTGAGGATATCTATACGCATCAGTATATATATCCCCAAAAAAAACATATATCATGCTTGTTTGCTACGATCATAAAATACAAGAAAAGAAAGCAAATTATCCGTTTAAAATATATACCTAAAACAAAAGATTAAGTACTAATCTACCCTAAACTTTCTGTTAAAGATTAAAATTGGTATTGGTATGTGTGAATAGGATTTTCTGTACCTATGGTAATAATGATATAAAAGTGGTATTTATATTATGATGAATGTGGTAACCGAACTTCCTACAAAAACTTTAGAAATCGTGAGTGTATGTAATATTCGTATTTTCGTTCAATAATGTTGAATAAATTTTTATTCGACTCGAGACGGTTGGGTCGATATACTTTACCAATCAATCCGCGATCGTGGATTCGAAACTCTGCCAAGGACGTTGATGAGGTGGTAAAATGTATGCAATTAGTTTCGCTCTAGTCATTGGTTGGTGAAATATTAAAAAGATGCTAGTACCTACTAATAAAATTAATTAAGAATATACCTAAATATTGCCGATTCTGAGACCTCAAATGTAATACCTCATGTTTGAAATTAAGGGTTCGGTATTTAGAGCAGTACAGATGTACAGTTATGATGTTATGTTCTTTATTGACCAGTGATACTTACGGGAAATTTAGCTGAGTGTGTGTGGAGAGCCGCTGGCACCAAGGGAGCGGGCGCGCCCGGCAACGCGGCCTCCGGCGCCGGCGGCATTCTGTACGGCGGCACCGACTCGACCGTACCTGTAAGTCATAAGACGATATATATTACTGACGAGAATCATACTATAGAAAAGATTCCGACGAATTGATAACCTCCTCCTTTTTTCGAAGTCGGTTAAAAAGGAACGAATGAAACATTAAAAACATAAGGTATTCACTAGTACTTTAGCACACTAGACTTTTACAGCACTAGAAGTTTGATAATCAGTTGGTGTTATCAGAGCTTTTATGTTTTGGACGACCCGGTTAGGTTAGGTTCTGTTAGGTTAAGCTCGTTTCCATTAGGTACCGGGACAAATATTGTATAGCATATTATTTGTTTTGGAGTCTGGGTGTTTGGGTTGTGTTGTGTGTGTGTGTTAACAATGACACACACGACACACGCCTATACCTAGTGTAGGTGTGTGAGTGTAAGCGTTTAAAAAATAAAAATTACAGATAACATTCATTTATTGTGCTCGACTCGACTTTGTATGCGAAATCGTATCGACTTCTTTTCACTTGGTAACTCATAGTAAGGTATAGCAAAGCTGCGTGTTTCGAAACTATAATTTGTGCATTCGAAACGTATTCATATTGTGAGGGACTTGTAATCGAGTATAAGCGTGATAGCTTATTAGCAATAACAATAATGTTTTATTGCTTACCAAACTCAAACTCAAACTCAAACTCAAAAATTCATTTAATCACTTGGAAATAATAGAATTTGCTTGTGATAGGTCAAATTACAAATATAAAATTAAAGCGAATAACAACTGATACGTTGATTAATATGTCAAAGTAAACAAAATAAAATAAATAATATTCCAAAAATACTTAATGATAAAAATAGGTATCAACAGAATGTTCCATACTTTCTTTTACAAACGGCAAGATAAGACAAAACAAAAAAATAACAAAGAACTTTATATCGTACCTATAATAAAAAAATCACTTTAACTGTTTTATATTATTTCGCATTAACACATGCTTGGGAAATATATTTTATTTTTAAAGAAAAATGGAAAAAAAAAATTGACTTCAGGCGAGACTCGAACTCGCGGCCTACTGGAAGAGCGGCTGGACTAGATTCCCAGTATGCCGCGAGTTCGAGTCTCGCCTGAAGTCAAATTTTTCTTACCATTTTTCTTTAAAAATAAAATAAATCACAATAAATTAGGAGTCATTGTATCAATTTTTTTTAATGTATTGGAAGTGGCAAACAAGCATACAGTTTACATTGATGTTGAGTGATGAGTGCACCCTATAGATACTAACACAAAGACCAAGGTCAAAATGCAGATGCGTTACCACTCCTGTTGGTGTGGTAACGCATCGGTAAGGTGTTATGCCTCTGTGCCGGAAATTACAGGGCCGTTCATTACCACCTGACCGGAACACGATAGTGCTGAACTCTACCATTTAGCGGCAAGTATGCGGTGGTGCCTACGCCCGCGAGCTCCACACTGGAGCTCTACCACCAGTAAAACAGTTAGTTTTGCCCCAGTGCTAATATGAATAATTTGTACTGGGGTTTTGCAGTTAGTCTAGTTTAGAAGACGACCAGACCGGAAATCTCCTATAGAGTTCAAGTGTAGGGACTCGAGGGCGTAGGCACCATCACATTATCTATCTGCCGCCAAATGGTAGTGTTCAGCACTATTGTGTTCCGGTTAGATGGTAATGTATGGCCCCGTAATAACTATCATAGAGACATTACAAAATTACAACACATCTGCATTTTGACCTCTGTTTTTGTGTACACGTCTATAGGCTGCAGTCATCATTTAAAGTCCATAACAGCAGGCTTGTTTGCCACGTTTATCACCCTAGCATTTAAAAAAATGATAGGGTGATAGGGTAGGTTTAAACTTATTTAACTAGCGACTCGCCCCGGCTTCGCACGGGTAGCATTTATTACATATGCATTGTGGTTACGCGCCCGACTTCTTTGGTAAATACCGTGTTATCTCGGTAAATATGAGTACGATATTGATAAATTATAGATACAAAACTTCCTCAGTAAACTCTCTATCCAACATTTCAAACAGTACAACATTTTTTTACTGGTGGTAGAGCTCCAGTGACGGAGCTCGCGGGCGTAGGCACCACCGCATTGCCTAATTTACTTGCCGCTAAATGGTAGTGTTTAGCACTATCGTGTTCCGGTCAAGTGGTAATGTACGACCCTGTAATTTCCGGCACAGAGGCATAACACCTTAGGCCTCTGGAGTGGTAACGCATCTGCATTTTGGCCTTGGTCTTCATGTGGGTGTCTATAGGCTGCAGTCATCACTTAACATCAATGTGAACTGCATGCTTGTTTGCCACTTCCATTACATAAAAAAAAAGGAACAAAATCCGTTCACGACTATCCGAGATTACCGAATACATACAGACAGAGAAAATAGGGGGACTTTATAATACCTATAATATGTAGTACCTATATTATGTAGTGTAGTGATGTTCTTCATTGACAAACATTTTTCATTATTTATCAAAATGTTAACCCTACAGGACATACTATCATAAGGCTTAGAATTCGTAACAACAAACCGATGTCTTTACGAGACATGAAAATAAGACAATAAACTTGACGACCAACGTCATTACAATAACTTGGGAATAAATTGATAGTTTTTTTTATAGTGTAGCTTTTAGCGAAGAGAAATTCCACATCTAACACCAAACAGCAGTACCTACTTACTGCATTCTGAAAGGTAATGACCACGGGTAATGACCCTGGTATTACTTTTACTGGCATTACCTTTTTACGCGAATAGATAAGTAAACGAGTAAACTGTGTGCTGGGTCAGTCATTAGTTTTTTATGACATGGAAATGGTACATAAGTTTGCAGTTACATACAGTAAAATAGAAAGAGTGGTAGAGAGAGTGAGAGAGAGAGAGTACTCTCTCACTTTAGACTTATCTTACCATTTGTATATGAGAGTATGGAACATTCTGTAATACCTATTTTCATTATTAAGTATTTTTGGACTATTTATTTTATTTTTAAGGTTTACTTTGACATATTAATCACCTATAAGTTGTTATTCGGCCATCGGCCGCGGCCTTCGGCCCTTGTTGCTCTGTGCTTGGAAATATTAAAAAAAAATCTTGAGATAGGTCAAATGACAAATAACAACTGATAGGTGGAAACATAGAGCAACACGGGCCACCGGCCGCGCCGGTGGTGTGGTTTTGTGTAGATATCTACACGCTACAACTGCATGCTTGTTTACCACTTTGATTACATAAAATAGACTCGCCACCTGCCTCTCTGTCTTCCAATATAATAACAACATGGGACATTACTGATGACTCATGGAACCTATCGCGCGTCGAAAACTTCGAGCGTATTTAGTGCCCTCAACCATTATAGAAGTGGGTGTATCGTAAACATTTGACATGATCTTCGTCTTTTCCATGTTCCCTTACCATTTGGAAACACAAACGTTTATTGTAAGATAATGTAGTTTGCATAACAAGTGATTTGAAAAAAATTGGGATATTGTGTTATGTCCTCTAGTTTTCCCATTGAATAGTTTGAATTGCAATGCACATTTTTTTTATGTAATAAAAGTGGCAAACGAGCATGCAGTTCACATTGATGTTAAGTGATGATTGCAGCCTATAGACACCCACACAAAGACCAAAGGTCAAAATGCAGATGAGTTACCACTGCTGAGGCCTAAGGCGTTATGCCTCTGTGCCGGAAATTACAGGGCCGAACATTACCACCTGACCAGTACACGATAGTGCCGAACACTACCATTTAGCGGCAAGTATATTAGGTAATGCGGTGGTGCCTAACTGCCTACGCCCGCTACGAGAAATATTACACATCAACCTTAGGACGGCAGAGGACGTCCACTGCTGGACAAAGGCATCCCAAAGTACCTAGTAGTGGGTGTAACGTAGATATTTGACAAGATTTTTGTCTTTTCCATGTTCAATTTAAGACCCAAATGATTAAATTTTTTTTTTTTAATGCAATGAAAGTGTCAAACAAGCATGCTGTTCACATTGGTGTTAAGTGATGACTGCAACCTATAGACTCCGACACAAAGACCAGAGGTCAAAATGCGTGACCACTTCTGAGGCCTAAGGTGTAATGCCTCTGTGCCGGAAATTACAGGGCCGTACATTACCACCTGACCGGAACACGATAGTGCTGAACACTACCATTTAGCGGCAAATATATTAGGTAATGCGGTGGTGCCAACGCCCGCGAGCTCCTTCACTGGAGCTCTACCACCAGTAAAATTCAATTATATGTATTACAAAAATATTCATGCGAACCGCTCATGACTTGTACCGCACACAATGAAATGATGATACACAATTTCCTCAAGAAAGTTATCGGTCGACGCGGCCATGATTGCTAACAGTCGGATGGAGTGGCCACCCGATCCGACCACTTGCTAAATTGATACCATTCTGTCATCCATTCCATTATAGTAATTGTCGCCTAGCATAGAAATACCGGTTTAAAACGTTGAACATTGTAAATATATGCTAGTGAGGGAACCGATACAACAAAACTTTTCAGTTTAATATATATTAGTCCGGCCAATTTAGGCCAAAAATAGGGGTAACCTTGCATTAATTCCCAGAAAGCTGAAAATTTACATAGATGTTAGGGACACCATTATTATGAGATTGTGTAAAGTCCTCATCGATCTGATGACTGCAAAAATTTTTATTCGAGGGCAAAAATTGCAAAAACGGGTTTTTTTAATTTTTCAGCGAAACGGTTAGTTTTATGATAAAATATGTATAACTAAAATTGGAGAGCATGCAAAATCTACAAGGATTTAATTCTTTGCCCTTTGACTACAGAACCAAAAAAGCTCACAGTTATACATGAATTAGAAACCTACATTTTGTTAATGACTCAGTGTACCGTGAAGAGCCGGAGACAATATAATCTGCAAGTCAGCTGATTGCAGATGTAACTGTATGATTTGTATCTATTTGTACCTGATCCATGACTGGCACAATAGCAGTCGTATCAAGGTCAACAGAGGAAAGAAAGTTTGTTTGTATGTTTTCTGGCGTCAGGTCGGACGAAGAAGTGTTTCTAGTAGATAAAAAGGAATATAGAAAAAAAGGATAGAGAACGCTGGCGGTTATTCCACCGAGAATAAGACAGCTCTTAAATAGAAAAGAAGAAAGAGAGCGAAAGGGTCATCATGTCACGCTACTTCATTAAAGTATCATAATAATAATGGCAACCCATTATACGTCCACTTGGCACGAGTCTCTCCCCTTTTTGGGTGGGAGGCCTAGAGCTTACTCCACCACGCTGCTCCAATGCGGATTGATGGAGATACGGGTTAGTGGCCAACCAGCTGTCGGATGTTTTCAAACCGCCCATAAAGCCTCCGACAAGGTTTGACGACTGCTATCTATCAATAGCAACCGGGACCGACGGCTTAACGTGCCCTCCAAAGCACGGAAATGCGCATTTTAATTTGACACTAGCGTTCACCCATCACACACCCAACCGCGCCCGTAGTGCTTAACCGAGTAGATCGCTTATCTACACCAGCTGCAGGGCCATGCGCGCTTCATTTAAGTATTGCTTACAATCAACTGCCATTTCAGGATTTGATAAGATACTGTTCACACATTTCGCAATTAGAATAATAGCCTGCACACACGACAACCGATACAATACATGTCGTGTCGCACCAAAACGGGCGTGAGCTTTCCATTGTCCTTGTCGATATGCAAATCTCATGGATAAGTGTCAATTATATTTATATAAAATATATTTTAATACTATGATGTCCATACTCGATGGCAGATTGGCAAATAACCTTAGATTAGTGGGTTTTGGGTTCCGAAACAAATATCCTCGCACTGAGACAAATATTTGTATTATTTGTCTCAGTGCTAGGATGGAACCCGCGAATCAAACGCTCATCTTACACCGTTGGTCATCTATCAAATTATGGCAACCCAGTGGATATATATTCTCTAGATTCTAGATTATAAATATGCGTAAAAATTAGGTTTGCACAGTGCAACATATCTGGATGAACGTAATAATTCTGCAATGGAATCCTACCCTATAACCGGATAGTCAAATGACCGATCATCATATCAAGAGTAGGCCTTTTTTCCGATGTGGAAATGTCTGAGCATTCAATCAGCTATCTAAGGAGGGGGGGAGGGGGAAACGGGATATGGGGACTGGAACCCTCTTAAACCACATCGGTGCCGACTTCAGTGTATGAAGGGAGGATCCGGGTACACTAAAACGACTGCTCCGGTTTCCCCACGCACTTCGCCTCCATAAGGCTCGTGCACGGGGACTCTGACAGCCCCATTCAACGCATACCACAACGACCTGCGGCTACCACGTCGCTGTCGAGAGTAGACCCGCTTGTGAGTTAGGCCTATGCACACGAATGTGCCTATCCCTTCGGTGAAATAAGCGTGAATTTGTAAAAAATATGAGAAGCATATGTGCCTCAAATAGACACCTATTATCGCAGGTACAAAGCTGCGAAAGCATTTCCGTTGAACGGTGTTCATTGACACATTGCAAAATCAACTTTAAAATTCCACTATTACAGTATATTTTCACGACGCCTTTTTGAAACACGAATTGTACCCTCTAAAATCAAGTGCTAAGAAATTTCAACTTTAAATTGAAAAACATTAGAGTTTATTTTCAATCGTGTCAGAATTCACGCCTTAGGTGCACCGGCAGATGCTTTGCGTTTTTTGTTCGTTCGTACAGAAGGCATGTGTTTTGTTTTAAATCTATGTGAAGAATCGGTTCTTTTTTCGTATTTTTCTGGTTTCTTTGTTTCTGTTATGAAACGAATTGATTGTTCAATTATTTTTGTTGAATAAACGCCCTCTGATCTCTCTCTTTATGTTTTTTTATTAATACCCTGTTTCTAATATTGTAGTAAATTGATGGTAGAGTTCGTATGGATCTAGAATCCTAAAAAGTGTAGTTACTAACCCATTTCCTAATCTATCTACATATTATATTAGGGATTCTTATAAGATCACTCGTGCGTCTGATAAATAGTGAATTTTCCTGTTTCAAAAATTCAGAAGAACGTACCTAGGACAATATTTTAGAATATTATTAATTTTTATCATGAATTATTGCGAAAACTCAAGTTTTTTGTGTCTGCTATGCTCTCAACCTATTTCAGCACAGAAAAAAGAAGTTAATTAATTGTACGTAATCTTCTGAACATAAGGCAAACTTGCATTTGGCTGCTTTTTGGGAAATGAAAAGGCAAAGGTTTTTAGGAAAAAACTCTTGTCACTTTACTAACTTTTGTGACCAACCAAAAATGACGTAGGTAAGTATACTTAAAAGTGATGAATGTAGAAGTGGTTTGTAAATACCAATATGTTGGCACCACGGTACCACACGCTCTCTGCGCATCCTAAAACTTAGAGCAAAAACAGACGTAAAGTACACAAAACCTTCATGGAAGAGCGACGCGACGCATACTAAGCCGTACTTTTATTAATTTTGTCTTATCAGCGAATCAATCACATATGTCCCGCCACCATCGTCAATTATTATTCGTCGTCGATTATTATTATTCCAGTCAACCCCACTATCACTTCACCTGTCCAGCGACAGGTCAAACTTGTAAACAGTGAAGCGTGAACGCCACAACAATGGCCGACATCCAAGTTAAGTCACAATGTCACGATTGTCGGTTACTCTGAGTCACGGAGCGATGGGCCTTGAGCAATGAACAGTCGATACGAATGATTTTAAAAGTCGAATAAACTAGCCGCTGACAATATTTCTGTGGGTAGTAATAATAATAATGTCCTCAAGACTGAATTTCGGTCACCGCGGCCAATTTCGACGGAGAATAGCCAACTGCGCGGGACATATGTGCACAAATGTATGCGCAAACACAGGTGCACTCTCTATTCCTTCACTCTCGTAGCCTGATGGGACGGCAATCCGACATGAAAGGAGAGAAATCGGGCGCAGGACCCACGGCTTTACGTGCACTCCGAGGCACGGGCACTAGACTCAAAGATTCAAAGCTTCAAAGATTTATTTGCCAAAAGTATGGTACATGTCAGGTCTTAGAAACTAAGCAATGGTTTCACATACTATGCCAGTAAAAATTAGCATGCAAATTCTGACTGACTGACAGACAGAAATAATTTAAAATCGACATTAATCATTCATATACATATATCATTCACATATAAGACTCCGGGCTTCTATTGGAAATATTTTCACAGAAAAATCCCAATAACAGATTTTTCCGACCTGGGGATCGAACTCGGGACCTGAGGCTTCACCATTGCGATTGATGGGTAGTAGCATGGGCATCGCCAAGACTTGGCTGGAGTAAGCAGCTGCCACTCTCTACAAAAATTTCGTAATATACGGCAAAGACCATAGAACAGGTGTCAAATTGCTCTCCTAGAGCCAACCTGCTCCTCTCCTATAGCCAAACTGCTCATCTGCTTTTCATCTTCGGCTGACGACACCCTTGGGTAGTAGCTAATATTATGTATATTACTGATACGGTGGGATCAGTCGGAGACTTATGCCCGTTTTCACAATGGACTCCTAATTTTAGAGAGTCCCTTAACAAAGTTAAGTTGCGGGTTGCTAAATTCAAAAGGTGCCAAGTCGCCCGATCGTGCGAGTTTTTGTCGGGCGAGATGACGAATAACTCCTTGATGCAACCCAGCCTAAGTGCCCCTTATTGGGCCTAATTATTTTGAAGTAAAACATGGTAAACAGGATGTGAAGCATATCGCGGTACGATCAGTTCGCGCAAATCGTAAATATGTAGAATGTAAGTAATGATGCAACTAGATGAGTATCCGAGAGAGCTTTTTACCGGTTCAAGTTAAAATGCTTGTGAAACGTCTCTAAACATATTGAATTTATTAGATTTTATGTGAAATAAAATATAATAAAAAAAGCTACATTATTTAACTTTCACTTATATTTATACGAATAAAAAGAAAACTCCTAGAATATCGTAGAATATAGGGATCATAGAATCTAAAATAGCAATCGAAACTGAGTGGATTTTATTAATTAGTTTAGTTTTTTTATGTTATGGAAGTGGCAAACAAGCATGCAGTTCACATTGATGTTAAGTGATGACTGCAGCCTATAGACAGTAACACAAAGACTAATGTCAAAATGCAGATGCGTTACCACTCCTGAGGCCTAAGGTGTTTTGTTTTGTATCTACTACTACTTGCTAAACTATCTTGAGTATATATATAACCATATTGTGTTCCATTAAGATGGTAAAGTACGACTTAGGTTTCAGAATTAGAATTGGTTCCAATGCAGATCTATATCAGATCTGCATTGGAACCTCTGAATTTTGTGCAGATATTAATAAACCATAGCAGTCACTTAGCAAGCATAATATGTAGGTTTATTTATAATTTCATACCTATATAGGTACCTAATAACTAATACTACCTAACGCAATCAAATCAAATTTCATTTAATCACTTGGACATAATCAAAATTTCTTGTAATATAGTATGTAAATAGTATGTTCTTAGGTTTTCGCGAGCTCGGTTCAATTTTAAATAATAATTTTAGTTTAATATCCGCCAGATAAATCCGAAAACTAGTTTCATTTCAATTTCTTGTAATAAAAAAAAAATTACTCAAACAATATTACTTATTATTAAACTTATCTAACTGATACACTATAAAAATATGTTCTCTTCTCGTTAATTGTTATTTCATAAAAGTATTTTCTGTAGTTATCTGACTTAATACAGCCAGACAATACCTACTTGATATTCTCAAGGTTTTAAACGATAAATATATTGTTCTTCTATTCATCTAAAACAATAACTTTGAATACCAACACAGTTGAAAACTGTTTCAATGTATTTAACCATGGCGGGTTAGCAGCAATAGATACCTGGATTTGGGATAAAGGCCTGTCTCAACTGTAACGCATTTAAGAAGCAGCCATAATTAGTGCCTTCAAAATTGGATATTACCTCAGTATTGTTTTTTTTATTTTTTATTTAATGGCATGCGCTGTTATGCTTTTTGCCAGTGTCAAGTAAAGTGGTGAGTTAGTATTAATTAGCAAAACCCTCGTGAATGTGGAGAAATAACCTGTCTCAAATGTAATGCATCCAAGAAAAAAGTCATTAGGTAAGTCCGCCATATGTACTTATCATGTGCATAAAAGTATAAATAAATAAGATCTTACAATACTTTTTATTCAGCACAAATTTAGAAGCGGCCATTTTGTCTTAATTTAAGCATAAAATATCTACCCCTGCTATTCCTGTGATCTAAGTTGTTTTGTCTCTGTGATAGTTATTACGGGGCCATACATTACCATCTATAGCTAATAGTGGTGCCTACGCCCTCGAGCTCCTACACTGGGACTCTACCACCAGTAAAACACATTTATTTTATTTTTGATGGATACATTTTAGCGGCACTGAGTAAGCATTTTCTATGTTAACTAACTGTCACGGTGTTCTGTGGCAAGTTACCTTCTCAATTGTGGTTACATTAAACCAAGTTATATTCTTTTGAACATCATTGGACAGTAGACTAATGACCTTTACCCTTCCAGGAACAATTGAAAATCAATTGTCATATTATCTCGTGACTTGACGAGCTATTCCCTCACAAAATAATATATGTCAGGGCGGATTTCACCGTTAGCTCTCAGAACAGTTTTATTAAACGCGTTTTAGCTTAACTGAGCTTAAAATTTGCATCCAATTTCAGCTTAATCACGATCAATTTTCGTCGATGTAATCTAAATAGTACTATTGAACACGTTTAAGAACGTAAAACGGCCTTTAGTGGAAGTTTTAGCTCAAAAGCTGAGATAAGGTCTCTACTATGTATATAAAATATAAAGATGACTATAGTGGAGCTAAGAAATTTAATTTAAATACATAATAAATATCATTTATGAAAGATCATCAGGACTACTGAGGGCACTATAGGTATAAAGCTTTTTAACTGATCGTAGAACTTTAGGTAGCGGAAAGTCCAAAAGCAACTTCAACTATGTATTTAACGCGCTCTAATTACCATTAACTACTAAAAAAAGTCAATTAGTTTTAATTTCTAATTGGAGTTGTACTCCATTTGTAATCCTAACTACGTACATAATTATTTGTCACTTGATTAACACCAATTAAGACGAAATAATTATGTTTCAACAAATCTAGCAAAAAACATTTTTCAGTCAAAACAAGTTACTTCTGTTCCTCCTAATTGATAAGTTTTAATTTATTGTAAACAAAACCATCTCATAAGCAGTCAAAAACTTGTTGCTAAAAACTTTATCTTCGAATGCCATAACAAGAAAGTTTTATTGGGATTATATTAACATTTATTTCCTTCAAGGATAGATTTATGAGTCAGAGTATTGTATCAATAAATAAGGCTTAAATACAACGGTCATAAACCTCAGATTATGTCAGTTTCACTTCTAGAATTCAACATGCCACCTTGTTTAGCGTCGGACATAATTAAAACCAAAATATTTAATAAACCGATTGGACGACAAGATAATGATGATTTCGCCGAAGATAAAATTAATCGCATCGTAAAGTAACAATAAAATTGTTAAAATAAACCCGTTTAAATAAGACGTTACCTGTATTTATTAAATGCAGATACAGATAGCGTTAACGGATCTTGAGTATCTTGTAGCAAATAAACGGAAAATTAATTCGTGGCACTCCCATTTGTGAGTGACAGATTCAGACGCGATTTTAAGTTACCGTAAAGCAAATAGAGTAAATGTTTGGTCTACACGATACGAAATCTCCGTTACACGTATCTAAGAGATGCAAGGACACATACCGGGCCGTCCGACTTGAAAACTCGAACAAATAACGGTTGCCAACACAATAACATCAGATACAACTTAACACTGAAATAAATAAACTTGGGGCACACATGTAACAAACAGAATTAGCACGGAAACAACAATAACTACTTTAGAAAACGTATTGGTTAGACATTCACCTCGAGTCAATGGCGCGCGCGTACTGGCGTGCTGTCCGCTCGGCCCAGAACCCGTTCCGTAGAAAAAACTTCCAGCGTCGGCCATTGCGACCCTTTGCATATTCCGCTCGACATTCATCATGGCATCTCTACGAGCCTCTAATTTCTCTGGAACTAGTTGTGTGTCGCTGTCCCTGGAACCATTTTGCGTGGATACACTTAAAGGTAGAACGGGTACACCGTAGATGGATTTCTTCTCTGTTATACCGATGATTCTCGGTTCGGGTGTTTGGTTGACGAATGCGTTTACTTTCAATATTTCGTTAGCTTGATGTAATAATTTTCTTTGTATGTTCTCTATTTCAGTTTTGGATGCTCTAGTGTTCTGTGAGAGGTCAGCAATAAGTTTGTTGACGTTGAAATTAGCCATCGGATCAGTGTTCATGTTTATGGCTTCAATCTTCATGTCTAATATGTCGGGTGGAGTGACGATGATTGCGGGCAGCTTGTGGGCATTACCGGATTCCTTTGGTCTACCACGTTTCACTTTCCTCACAGTCCTGGCCATTACATTGTCACTGATCGCCTAATGGTGATTGCTTCCATTCTTTTGTGTCCATTTACATTCTAGAGAAATAGTTTTTATGTTTTCAAATCATCCATTTCGATTTTGTGAAGGCTTTTTAAATAAAGGCTGTTTTAATAGTGAAGTATTTTATGACTCTATGTTTAACTGAACTAAGATATCCATTTTGTGTCTAAAATTATTGCTTAGCCGTATTTAGAAGCGAAAAGTAATGTGGACTTTATAATGAGATGAGAACATAAAAGTGGGCGTGTTATGTGTCACATCTACTACTATTTATACGTCTACTGGTCAAAATGCAGATGCATTGCCACCCCTGAGACCTAAGTTATTTTACCTCTGTGATAGTGATCATGGCACCGTATATTACCACACCACACCCGGACCTACTAATAAGTAAGAGTGATAATAATAATGGCAACCCATTATACGTCCCACTGCTGGGCACGAGTCTCACCCCTTTTGGTGGGAGGGGGGCTGGAGCTTTCGATAGCAACCGGAACCGACGACCTAACGTGTCCTCCGAAGGACGGAAACGAGCATTTTAATTTGCCACTAGCGGTCACCCATCACACACCCGACCGCGCCCATAATGCTTGACCGAGTAGATAGCTTATGATCTAAACCAGCCGCAGGGCCATGCGCGCTTCGATAGTACTGGTACCATTTGGTGGCAGATAGATTATTTAACGCGGTGGTGCAAATGTGTTGGAGTTCGGACAATAGAACTCTTCCACCAGGTCAATGTTTTATTGGGTGAATTAGCCATTCAAAATTCAAAAAAATTCAAAATTCAAATCATTTATTTTAAATTGGTCTACATTAATATGTCGTACTTATATGTTTTATGTCCATTTTCAATTCCTAAAAAGTCTTGCATGATTGATCAGTGCTATTGTCATATTTTCTCGTGACTGGGTGACGGGTGAAATCAATTGTCATATTTTTTCCCGTGACTGGGTGATTTGTCATGTTATCCTCATGACTGGGTCACGGGTGAAATCAATTGTCATATTTTTCTCGTGACTGGGTGACGGCTGAAATCAGTTGTCATATTTTTCTCGTGACTGGGTGACGGGTGAAATCAATTGTCATATTTCCCGTGACTGGGTGATTTTTCATGTTTTTCTCATGACTAGGTGACGGGTGAAATCAATTCTCATATTTTTCACGTGACGGGTTTAAGAAACAACGCCTGTGACACACTTTATTGTCACACACGTGTAAAACATTACTATAATAAAGTATTTCCGCGAAATAATGACATAGAAAATAAACTTGGCATACCTAGACATAAAATAGAACTTTCTAACTGTGTGATTTCCTGTGATAAAAGATTTAAAAACAGTTTTGAACGAAGATAATGAAATACTTAACTAAAATTGCGATAGTGTGAAATTATAGGTCATTTCTGTGTGATAGAGTCATTTATTAAGAAGGTGTCAATTTGATTGATCAGCTAATAATTGTCGAATTTGTTATGAATTATAATGAAATAGTTAAATATCATTACAAAAATCAATCTTTACTAAAACTTAAACGACTAGATTCACTAGGTGTTAGTTCCTACACGATTTTTTAAATGTAATTAGGGTGGCAAACAAGCAAACAGCTCACATTGATGTTAAGTGATGACTGCAGCCTATAGACATCTACACAGAAACCAGAGGTCAAAATGCAGATGTGTTGCCACCCCTGAGACCTAAGTTACGTCTCTGTGATAGTTATTACGGGGCCATACAACGGACGATCGCTTGAACCGAGAGTCGCTTGTTCGAACCCCGCACCGAGACAAATAATAATAACACATATAACATGTATTTTTTGTCATCAAGTGTCAAACACGCATATAGTTCACATCGATGGTAAGTTAATACTGTAAATCTATACAAATAAATAAAATTGGAGTGTCTGTTTGTAATATAAAAATAACCGCTACTAACTAAATGCATATGTATGTATACACGGTACATATACCAAAACAACATTTTTTACTATTTTTATCTGTCTGTCTGTCTGTTTGGCGGGGCTAATCTCAGGATCGGCTGAACGGATTTCGACGGGACTTTCACCGGCAGATAGCTTATGTAATAAGGAGTAACTTAGGCTACTTTTATACTACCTGCGCCCACGACTTCGTCCGGGTAGATACTGAACAATCATAAATTCTCACGCGGACGAAGTCGCAGGCACAGCTAGTATCTATATAAAAACCAGTGATTGCAATGTAGATGCGTCCCCGACCCTCGCACGACCCGCGTGGTAATTTTTATATCGGTTACCACCAACCGATGTCTCGGGTAAAAGATGCACGGCCCCATATGTAACTATAGATTGTTTTAAGGGTATGAAACCTTAAAAAAGAATGTTTAAAAAACTCTCCTCAAATTACAATTTAAATTAATTTCAACTAATGGTTTGGTCAAACACTGATGATTATTTTTAATTGACCAAATTGTCAACTGAATGAAATAAAAATCAAATTAAATTACAATATCCAACAAGAAATAATGCACATCGACCTCAGGAAGAGACGTCGGCTTATTTCGGATCTGTAGAGCGTTATCTCTTTTGCACCTTATTTAATTATTTGACATTTGTCGACCATTTTGATCAAGTTTTGACCAATACCGGACTACGGATCTTTACGTAGGCAGTGTGCAGCAAAGATAACGCTCTATAAAGCAGAAACTAGACGATTGTCACTTTCATAGGCTCGATGTGCATTATTTCTTGATGAGCACTGTAGTAACGTATGACATGACGCCGATCGATTGCATTCATTCCCACGTTAGAAATCAAGTGAAATCAAATGATATAGAAATGTTTAATCGTTGATTTCCTTCGTTATTCAGACTAGTGCTGTGATGCGGCTAGATACGATTTATTGAACACATTCTTGTCCAGAAAACAGAGTTTTTTTAACGTCATGAAGTGGCAAACAAGCGTACCATGCCATTGCACCGACGGATAAAGTAACAGTCTGAAGTTATTTGCTAAACAGATAAAAACAACAGTCTAAAGTTGGTTGCTAAACATTTTTTGTCGTTTACTTCTGGATTGTTACGCTAATGAAATCTAACTTCTTAGATGCGTACACAAGTACACACACTTTTTACGGTTCCGTAGTTAATAAGGAACCCTTATAGTTTCGCCATGTCCGTCCGTTTGTCCGTCTGTCCTTCCACGGTTTAGCGCAAGTTCCAATTTTCGTTAGAGTGAAGTGTCCCGCCACTCTACCAACTAAACGGTTGTTGTTAGAAATTCTAACGTTACGGCAATAGTAGCACCATATTATTATAATGAAATGGAAAACTATAACACATAGCCTAGGTTGCACCAAGATATTTGTTAATATTATATTTGTTTTTTACAAAGTTCGCTCGATAAACTACCTGAAGCTATGGCTACATTAAATGATGATCTCGCAAATATTTTGAAGTGGAGCATTTCTTCCATCATTTTCTTATTTAAAAATTAATCCTTAAAAAACACAATTAATATTATTTGGCAGCTCTAAACTAATTCATAAAATCGATTGGAATATCTTACCTAATATAGTATTTGATGGTCACATTATACATTTTAGTGATACTGTAAGGAACCTGGGAGTAATTATGGATCGTTGTTTATCATGGGCTCCGCAGATTAGTCAGGTGAGCAGAAAGGTGTTTGCTGCGGTCCATTCTCTAAGAAAATTGCAATATTTCCTACCTGTATCCACGAAAATTTAATTAGTTAATTCCTTACTTTTCCCTATTATTGATTATGCCGATACCTGCTTTATGAATCTAACTCAGGAGCAATTAAATAAATTAGAGCGCCTTCAAAATTTATGTATTAGGTTCATATTTGGACTGCGCAAATATGACCATCTCTCTAACTTTCGCAAACAGCTCAAATGGCTCCCAATCAATCTTCGCCGGAATACTCATGTCTTGTTGCTGCTGTACAAAATATTATTTAACCCACAAACGCCCATTTATTTAAAAGAACGCTTTGATTATTTGTATCTCTCTAAAACGAATTTCCTTCGCTCTTCGGTCAATTTAAAACTTAAAATACCTACACATTCTTCCTACTTCCTAGCGAACTCTTTTACTGTCACAGCTGTTCGTTTATGGAATGCTCTCCCCTTAACGACGAGGCAGGCTCAAACTGTTAACACATTTAGAACACAAGTTCTTAATCATTACCTGTCAGTCTAAATAGATTTACCTTTTCTTCTAAATTCTTCTCTCTATTGTTTTCTGTAACTTTAAAGTATTTATTTTTGTTCCTGTATACTAATGTTATAATTATATATTTTTTAAAAGTTATTTGCTTGTAATATGTACGCTCCTCTTATTATTTATGTTGTATTCTCCTTGTTATCTGGTTGCCTGGTAGAAATCGCTGTGTAGCGATAAGGCCGCCATTTGTGCTTGTCCTCCTGCCATTGTATCTAATGTATTCCTGATTGGTGTACAATAAAGAATACTGTTGTTGTTGTTGTCTAGCTTAAAGCTCTTAAAAGCTTTCTTCATGTTAGAGAAGGATGTGAAATGGGACAAAACTTTAACAAATATCTTGGTGCAACCCAGGCTTAAGTTGGCGTTACAAGTTTCCGAGTAACAGTCGACCAAATGTATTTTACTCGAAAATTTTGAACAACCCCACAGAAAAAATATATATTTTCTCATTACATTATTCAAACACAAAAACTACGGAACTCTACACTGCGCGTGGCCCGACACCCACTTGACTGTTTTTTTAATGTTTTTGTATGTAGACAACAAGCCTGCAGCTCACATTGATATTAAGTGATCAGTGCAGCCTACATACATAAAAACGACATCGACATAAAAACCAGAGGCAAACATGCAGATGCGTTGCCACTCCTGAGACCTATGCCTATCTTGTTGTCTCTGTGATAGTGATAGTTATTACGGGGCCACTGCATTGAGGCAATATAAATATTATTTATAAGCCTACGTACAGCGTACCAAATTCCAAGACAACAATTGAATACCTCTGCCATTTTGAAGTCTCAAAAATACATAATTAACCATTCGAAATGCATGTCTACATAATTACAATCATTATTGTAATAATTTTTGTGTGAAAACTTGTAACACGTACTATTATTAATGCAATAGTCGTGGCTTCTGGAGGTAATAGATATTTCATAGTTGATTATTCTTAGCCTCCGGTTCGAATGCGAGCGATGTTATCTATGTGCGACTAGCGCGCACCAATCTATGAAACGGCAAAAAAACATTTATAGTACGGGCATATTTTTTTTTAAACTTATTTCATTTTAAAGCGAATTTATGACTAAATACCTACATTAACGGGTAGAGAGGTAGAGTTTCATCAGTGTTGAAATCGGAGGGTGTAGGGAATACTACATTACGTTGCAATTAGTAGTGTAATCTATGGAGCCGTAATTTCTGTCACAGAGGCATGCAATATATAACAATGTTTGACAGAAGTAAGCAGCAAAGCGACAATTAATTATAAACTAGATTAGAATTATAGCGAAGCTTATAAAGCTACATTATGATTTTCAGATCGCCTCGGTAGCTTAGTGGAACTTAATAAAGCTAAGATTTTAGGTCCTGGCTTCGAATCCCGGGTAGGGGAATGAGTGATATCAAATTGATATTGGTTTTTACTTTGAAGATTGTGAAGAACACAAAAATATTTGACCTAATGTGTTTCGCTTTGTGTCAGTGGCACAGTAGCAAAATATTATCGCATTCAATTGGTGACTGTGTTGTCAAAGTCGAGGGCGAACGTTAGTTAATCTGTTGCTAAGTGACTGACAGATAATGCACAATCAAAAGTCCTGGTTGTAGAGAGCTCAAAATTTGTAACTTCACGCCTGTAATCCCCGAAGGGGTAGGCGGAGGTAGATGCATACATTCAAGCATACATGCAAACACGGTTACGGTTTTGGCCCATGTAACAGGTGGCAAGCCTGTTGACATATCCGGGCACAATTTCCTTGGGTATGAATTTGGGGTTTCCTTGTGGGATGACTAAGGTAGCATTTAACGAATTTCCTATGGGAAAGGTAATTACGTGTATACGAAGTCGTGGTCAAAAGCTAGTTAGTAAATAGCTATCGCTATTCTGCGACTATCAAACCGCATCCGAAATAATTCGCATTTGCAAAGCATTGAACTATATTTATAATGAATTAGGCATCTTGAACAAAGACCGATGTAGTAATCTATGTCGAAAGTGTGTCATATTGTCAAACTATCTTTTCCCGCTGTAGGTGTGAGATATTTTTATCACTCATACGATTAGCTACTGCATCATTAGTCCAGTAGTCGTAATAGAGGTGCTGAGACTGAAAAGCTGTAATTAACACTGGTGGTAGAGTTCAAGTGCAGGAGTTCGAGGGTGTAGGAACTACTGCTTTACCTAATCTACCTGCCGCCAAATAGTTTCAGTTAGTTTAGTTTAGTTTTAGTTTCCAATAGTTCAGCAGTATCGCGTTCCGGTTAGATGATCATGTATAGCCCCGTTAACTATTACAGATACATAACAACTTAGGTCTCAGGGGTGGCACCGTTTTTACATTTTGACCTCTGTTTTTTTGTGTAGATGTCTATAGGCTGTAGTAATGACTTAACACCTGTGAACTGTATGCTTTGTTGCCACCTTCAATTAGTGAATTTTTGCATTCTAATATAATTCATAATTATTGCATAGTTAGGTATAATGACAGCGTTTGACCCATTTAAAGGTAATGTGTAGCTTTACAGACTGACAGAGAGAGAAAACACAGTAATCGACCAATTTCAAAAACACGTAGGTGTTTAGAATATAATCGCAAATAATGACTACAGAGGTTTTGTAAGCTCAAGGAGAGAACATGCAATACTTAATGCACAAGTTAAAAGCATTTATGTAGGTACTTTGTACACTTTGGACCTGTAATTTCAGGCACAGAGGCATAGGCATCTTAGGCCTCAGTAGTAGTAACGCATCTGCATTTTGACCTTGGTCTTAGTGTGGGTGTCTATAGGCTGCAGTCATTACTAACATCAATGCAGATACATTACTACTCTTGAGGTCTTCAGTCAATTGCTCCCGTGCCAGTTATTATACTGCCAGCACGGAAATATAAAACACTAGCTGTTGAACGCGGATTTACCCGCGTGAATTTCGCTTAAAAAGTAGCCTATGTCCTTCCTCAAAGTCAACTCTATCTCTGTACAAAATTTCATTAAAATCGGTTTACTCGTTTGGACGTGAAAAGGTAACAGACAGACAGACAGAGTTACTTTCGCATTTATAATATTAGTAGGGATTTCTACCTTTTTAGTAAGAGATAGATCACTTTCCACGTTGCCAGAATTTTGCCATATCTAAGTGGCAATTGAGAGCCCTAATTTACAAAACCTGTCTACACAAATTCGTGGGCGTTTAGGCCATAATCACAAATAATGACGTAACAAAAGCTGTGGAGATCGTATTTGGGCCGCTGGAACAATATCCCGCGCGTTGCCACACGCCTCATGCACAATTTATTTCCGATCAAATATGGTGTTGAATTAAGGCGAAGATTCTGATAGTTTCAAGACACTAGCCCCCTTATTCATAAACGTTCATTAGATACGTTTTAGCTATAGAATGCTTTGTCTTTGTCAGTTGGATTGTCAAATGTGCAGGATAGAAAAGGACAAAGGAGATGTTAGCAACACTTAAGGTAAAATACGTTTATGAATAAGGGGGTTTGTCTTTGACTTTTGTAGCCGATAAAAGAACATTGTTAATTAAGTCTGCAGTATTCACTTTTTTATGTAATGGAAGTGGAAACAAGCATGCAGTTCACATTGATGTTAAGTGATGACTGCAGCCTTAGACACTAGCACAAGGACCAAGGTCAAAATGCAGATGCGTTACCACTCCTGAGGCTTAAGGTGTTATGCCTCTGTGCCGGAAATTACAGGGCCACACATTACCACCTGACCGGAACACGATAGTGCTGAACATTACCATTTAGCAGCAAGTATATTAGGTAATGCGGTGGTGCCTACGCCCGCGAGCTCCATCACTGGAGCTCTACCACCAGTAGTAGTACTTACCATCTAAGTGAACTGCATTCATGTTTGTCAATAATTACACAATATGTTCTTAAGTTTGGGCGAGCTACATTGAAATAGAACTATTTTTACACATTTATCTTACATTAACATTATTACATGAGACATCCATCACAAACTTATTAAATTAAATGGGATACATATTAACATAAAGTAAAGGTTTGACAACCAGGTTAGTCCAGTGGTGTGAGACGACCGTTTGATTCGAAGGGTCGCGGTTCAAATATTTGTATGGCTTACGGATATTTGTTTCGGGTCTCTGGGTGTTTGTGTATGTGTTGTATGTGTACAACGGTACCCTGGATACAGGTTTGTACATAGTGTGAGGCTGTGAGTGTAAGCATAAAAATAAAATAGAAAAAAAAGAGGTGATTCACCACTGTTCTATATCTGTTCTGTATCTTTACGCCAAAATCCTCACGGGGCAGGCAGAGAGTGTGGAGCGCCAGATGTCCCGGTCCTGATACACCTCCCGTGCTACTTCCACATTCATCATTCTCTTCATACATGCACGCCGATTCCTAAGACTTTTGATCCCACCTTCAGACAGTACTCGACCTATTTGGTCATTGTAGGTTAGTCTAGGTCTTTCTAGGCCTCTGCAACCATCCACATTCGCATTGTAAATCTGTTTAGTCATTCGCTCATTCGACATTCTTTCCCTTTGCCCGAACCATCGGAGCGTGCCCTTTTTCATTTAGGTATACACCACTACTCTCATTCACACAAAGCCTCTTTCTTACATGAATGTTCTATTTTAATATTTGTTCTATTTTTTTGTTCTATTTTTAACGAACTTTATGCAGCTTCGCCTTAACAGTATTTGTTTGGAAACAGTGTTTGTCGCGAACATTGTTGCTGAGTTACAAGTCGGTATTCCCGATTTTATCGTACTACAGAACTGGAGTTGGATATAGTCGTACAAATAGTACAACATGTATGCATAAGTGCAATATCAAACTGGCAGATAAACCTACATCTATACAGTTAGGAAGACCTTGGGGTAGTTAGAAATCCCCCCCCAGGGTTTCCCCCTTGTCGTGGCGGGGGGGAAGGAACTAGAACTCCTTCGACGCTCCGTCGAGGCCGAACTGTGTGCCCGACCATCCGGGTGTCTTGGGACGCCTGGTGTTGTGAGTGGTCTGGGCCGGGACCTCCGGGCTTCGGACTAGGGGACGTCCGTCGTTCGGATGGAGAAAGGTCCCGAGGTGGCTGGCGTGCACGTGTTCCGCACGCCACTATTATCGGTTGGAGATAAAGGGCTCCAACCTCGGAGGGATTGGAAACGAGCAGCCGCCGGCGGGGTCGCGGATGTGTACGTAAGCGTTCCCGTAACCCCGCCCCGCCGTGATGGCGGACGAGTCGGAACACCGCGGGATTGAAGTGAGTAAGTACGAGTCTTACACTACCCGCCGTCTGTTCCCCTAGACGGCGGGAGCACATGAGGGTTTCTCCGCGTTATTAATAAAAAAGTTAGATGCCACCGCATTACATAAAGCCCCGTAATTGCTATCAAAGAGACATAACAACTAAGGTCTCAGGGGTGGCAACGCATCTGCATTTTGAACTCTGGTTTTTGTGTAGATGTAGTCACTAAACATCCATGTGATCAGCACGCCTGTTTGCCACATTCGTAAAACACAGAGAGCACAGCACAGGGGAAAACAGGTTAGGCCTTAGAAGAAAAAAATACTGATAGTAAAGCTTGCAGTAACGGAGCTTGAGGGCGAATGCACCACACATAGAGGCATTTAGGCACATTACGTTATATTTTTGTCTACCTTCTCTACTTCATACCTGCGAACGGGCCGCCTAGCCAAGCTAGCGACCCACCAATACGAGAGAAGTGTATGTTCCGTAAAATTTGTAACTTCTAAAATAAAGAAGGTCCGGCGGCCCTGTGATATTTCGAGTATACTATTTATAAGCTTCAGAATTCACTTATCATCAATGTGAACTAAATTTTGCCACTTTCATGACATAAAAATCATTAATGCCTATAGTTTATGTGTAAATGTCGAAAGATATAAGACAAATTTGGTGTGAACGTAAGATAAATATTTATTTCACCTTTATTGCTTTTCAAAACTCAATGCAATTCACTTAACATGTCAAACGATATTTTAATGAATACCCAAAGTGGCATGACACGCGCCTATTAGAGGTTTATTTATGAGCATTATCGAATCAGCACGTACAGGTTACGGTACCTATATGCGCTATTGTTTGAATAAGGGTGAAGTTACCCAACATCATTAACTTACTTTAAAGTTTTACTGGTCATATTTACAGCTCTACCACCGTAGAGCTCCAGTGAAGGAGCTCGCGGGCGTAGGCATTACCTAATATACTTGCCGCTAAATGGTCAGGTGGTAATGTACGGCCCTGTAATTTGCGGCACAGTCCTCAGGAGTGGTAACGCATCTGCATTTTGACCATAGGAAGGAGACTTCGGCTTATTTCGGGTCTGTATAGCGTTATCTCTTTCGCACCTTGACAACGTGACGTTTATCGACCATTTTGATCAAGTTTTGACCAATACCGGACTACATAGAAACATAACGCTAGCGATATTCCTCTTAGTCGGACTATCAGTTCCTACGTAGGAAGTGTGCAGCAGAGATAACGCTCTACGAAGTCGAAGCTAGCCGATTGACTCTTTCATGGGCTCTCTCAATATTCCTTGCTGGGTACAAAGATAATTCCGACATTACGTTTGTATATTCTTCGTTACTGAAGATCATGATTCCACAAATATATCGGGCATTATATGGCGAAAATACCTATATTCCCTAAGAAAAAGAAAATGTCGATTTTATCTTCAGATAAATATTTTACTGCTATTCGAAATGTATTGCCGCTACGATATAATTAATACCTAAAGTACCACGACACGTGTCTCTATTTAAAGGCATAGTTGAGAGCATTATCAAATCAGCACGTACCGCTTACGGTACACGCGCCATTGTTTGCTTGACTAATTAACTTATTGTTGAGACTCCTGTCGACTGGAAATCCTGGTCATTGTCTTTTTGGGCAAGGTGAAGAAACGGGAAGGAAGGTCTACTGTATGTTGTTAGATCCGGATTTATAAGGCTGTTGAAATAGAAGTATTGATTGTAAGGTTAGGTTAGGTTTTATCGGAAGATTTTTTGAAGTGGAAGATTTAAGAGCTCTATATGTTTTTACGATGTGCAAAGGCTTTTGGAATCCGATGGCCCCCAAAGGGGAAAAGCCGGGATATGAGGCAATTGGACCCTCTAAAGTTAACAGTCTAAAACGGGTGTAGAAGGGGAGAGGGGAGATCTGGATACACTATATATAATACCTATTTACTGGAGGTAGAGCTACAGTGACGTACTTCTAGGTATGCCCTAGTTATGGCACCACAACATTGTCTAATCTACCTGTCGCTAAATGGTAGCATTCAGTGCTATCGTGTTCCTGTCGGGTAGTTATGTATGTGCGGGCCTGTAGTTTCCGTTCTATACATCTTTCATCATCTTTTTCACTGGTATCTTGTATGTATGTATCTTCACGCCAGGTCCCTAACGGGGTAGGCAGAGAGTGTAGAGCGCCAGACATCCCGGTTTTCACTGGTGTTAGAGCTTTTTTCACTAGTGACGGAACTCGCGGGCGGCACCACCGCATTACCTAATACACTTGCCGCTAAATATTTATTTATTTACTTATTTATTTATCAGCACTATCGTGTTCCCGTCAGGCGGTAATGTACGGAACTGTAGTTTCCGACACAGAGGCATAACACCTTAGGCATCAGGAGTGGTAACGCATCTGCATTTTGACCTTGGTCTTTTTGTGGATGTCTTTAGGCTGCAGTCATCACTTAACATCGACGTGAGATGCATGCTTGTTTGCCACTTCCAAAACATAGAAAAATCTACATAAAAACCAGAGATTTCAATGTAGATGCTTTTCCACCCCATGAGCTAAGTTATTACGTCCCTGTGATAGTTATTAAGGGGCCATACCGAAATATAATAGTGCTAAACACTACCATTTAATGATAGATAGATGCGATGATGCCAACGCACTCGAGCATCTGACTGGGATTCAACCACTAGCATCTGCTTTTGTTACATAAATATTGAAAGAAACTCAGTTGTTTTATATTATGACTGTATAAACAAGTGAGTTTCTTCTTCTATACTATAGGGTCATGGTACTTTCCCGACGTTATCTTTTATGGGATGTTATTTAATAATTATTATCCGTTGGATTGTTATGCGCACGCGCAATTGTTAAGTGAACGGTGTTTTGCACGCATTTTTGAACGTACGTTTCTTATAAATGTCGAAGTCTGTCGTATATATAGGTATATGACTTGATTCATATGACATACTAGCTGTTCCGGCGACTTCGTCCGCTTAGAATTTAACAACATTATTGTTCAGTATTGACGCGGATAAGGTCAGCCACGTGGGCACAGTTAGTGTAATATAATTCATAAAAAAGTAGCCTAAATACTACCTATTTCATGAGCTATCTGCTAGTGTAAATCTCATAAAAATCGGTCCAGCCGTTCTAGAAATTAGCTGGAACAGACAGACAGACGGACCGTCAGACAGACAAAAATGGTAAAAATGTTGTTTTGGTACATATAACCAATATGCTAAATAAAGTTTTACTAAATAAAAAGCGATTATTTTTATATTACAAACAGACACTCTATTATTTTGGGTTGGCTGATTTTTCCATTTTCTGGAAGTTTACCAGCACTTCGTAGTTTGGCAATTTGACGCTATCCTTGCGTGACCTACCCTGAGTGAGAAAATTGGGTGTATTCTATATGCGTGAGGCAAAATATACGAGTACTTTTACAAATATATTAATTAAAATTGCCCTTTCCAAATAATGCACAATACGGTCATACGAATCCCTTTCAACATACCGCTTCCTCTTAGTTACTTAATGATATAAATGTAACTCGTTGCATGTTTTGAGTAATAAACTTATAATAATATTGTAACTCTAATCCGCTATTCTGATGAATGTAAGATACGAAATACACATAAATATTACTTCAACCGTAGCATTTCACTGTAATGAAGGTAAATAATGTAACTATGTCTACTTATATAATATGTATGGTAACTGCCTTAGTAAAGTACCTACCCATCAAGGAATATTGCACATCGAGCCTACGAAAGAGACACACTGCCTACGTAAGCACAGTTATAATACGAGGAATAAGAACAAGTTGTCTCTGCCAAGTTTTCGACTGACGAAAACTAATACATCTTTCCTAAAATATAGTGTAGAATTTTATAACAAGATCCCATCCGGGATTGCTGAACTCACCGATGGTAAATTCAAAGCATTAATTAAACGCACTCTATGTAAAAAGGCTTACTATAAACTCGAGGACTATCTCAAGGATAGAAATGTTTGGCTAAATGCTGATCTAGCTCCACAAAGGTGTTAAATGTAATAATCAAAGTGTAATGTTGATATTATATTGTTAATTTTAAGCTTGTTTAAATTATGGAAAATTGTAAAAATATGCCTAAGAGATATTTTAAAAGAGCCGACTGAGTTTTTTCCGGCAAGTTTTTCTCAGATCATATTGGCCTTTGGAACTTTGCCGGTGAATGACAAAGAATGACTCTTTTTCTTTTCTTTTTACTCTTTGTTATAAGTTTGTAAAGGGGAAAAAAGACATTCTACTTATATACTTTTTACATTAGTTTATGACATTTAGTTTTATCTTAGTGATATTCTTGACTTTACATATATTTTTTAATCTTGTTTGACATGTATACCAATTGTTATTCGCTTTAATTTATTTTGTTTGTTTTTAACGTGTCATAAGAGGTGCCTGTCACCCTAAATGAATAAATGAGTTTCTGATTCTGATTCTGATTCAAACGGTTATCTCACACCGCTGGACTAACCGGGTCGTCATGTTTGCATGTACGCTTGAATGCATGTAATCACCTCTGCCTACACCTTCTGGGATTACAGCCGTGAAGTTACGTTACGTTCTCAATTGTACGAAACCTTGTTCACCAAAATTTCAAGCAAAATTTGACGCATCAGTGTGGGACTTTGGTAGCTTAGTGGTAAAGCGGCTGGACTGGTTATCTTGAGGTTGCAGGTTCAATTCCTGCCGGAAGTCAAATTTTTCTTTCCGTTTTTTCTTTAATTTCTAAAGTTCACTCGCATGCAAAAATAAATGTAAGTAATAATGTCACTTAGATTCAGACTACTTATTTCAACAATTGGTATTGCCCTTAGTCTCCCTACATAGTCATCGTGCGTAGGAGGAGAGTTGGTATAATGGGAGCTTGCTCGAAATTGTGTCAATGACTGTTTAGTATGTATGCCCTAAGAGCTATGTTAAAAGGCTATGAACATTTGTAGGTTACGAGAAGAATGGTAATGTTTTATATATATATATATATATTAGGTATGTTATGGGAGTGGCAAACAAGCATGCAGTTCACATTGATGTTAAGTGATGACTGCAACCTATAGACACCCACAAACACGAAGTCAAAATGAAGATGCGTTACCACTCCTGAGGCACAGTAAATTTCTATATTTACATTGTGCCTGAGGCCTAAGGTGTTACGCTTCTGTGCCGGATATTATAGGGCCGTATTACCACCTGACCGGAACACGATATTGCTGAACACTACCATTTAGCGGCAAGTATATTAGGTAATGCGGTGGTGCCTCCGCTCGCGAGCTCCTTCACCTTCATTTAGGAGGTCGAGCCAAGGCAAGCCATGAAGTCCGCGTTTTGGATAATTTTTGCTCTACTTCCAGCTGGTATAACTTCCTCATTTAAAGCTCAGTCATCCGATGTAGCATTTACATGTTTATGAATGGAGTTCGCCAACTTGGTGTATAAAATCGTGATGCATATTTAATTTAGTATTGATGGTTTTATAGGGAAGTGCCGAATGTTTTATCGATATGTCTATAAAAGTCATTTATGTTTCAAATGACATGCAGTGGCGTAGCTATGAGAGGGGATGGCACGTACCGGGTGACACCCGTTTGGGAGTGACATCCTAGGGATTAACTATGTTTAAATAACTGAAATTGGTTTCTCTTTTTTTGAGTATTTCCTGTTTCGGGGTTCGATCCCCGCACCGGGACAAATATTTGTATGACCTACAGATATTTGTTTCGAGTCTGGGTGTTTGTGTATGTGTTGTATGTGTACAACGGCACCCACGACACAGGTTTATACCTACTGTGGGGCTGTCAGTGTAAGCGTATTTATTTATCTATTGTTTATCGACATAATTTGAAATAGTAATTCATTTTGTGACGTATCATAAACGATTCTTGTAATCACACACAATTAATAAACTTTTTGGATTCGACTCACTTTTTTCACTTTTAAATACTTTTAATCTCTATCAAATTTTAAATATTTTGACCAACGTCACTGCCATCATCAATTAACATATCTTAATCTGAAAATAATGAAGTAATTTATGCCAGGTACACTACTTTTGGTATATCATTATTTAACGGAAATAAGTATGTACAATATTTTTACTCTTTCAAAAACAAACGTACGAGACGACACTATGTAATAAAAAATAACTCTTCAAGTGTTCTATTAAGAACAACAATGTTCGTATTCTCTCAAACTTTTATTATATATCCAAGGTGTCGGTTAACAACATAAATAAGCAGATGTTGCAATAATTCAAAAAGCCCCAACAAAACGGAAACTGTTCAAGAAAACAAAAGAGTCTGAATAAGATAAATCATTCAGCCCTTCGAGATGGTTTGAAATGTTCTGCGAAATATCGACCGGAAGCTGTCATTATCACATCATTAAATTCTTAGAATTGATACATTATTACTACTTTTTGGAGTTTAATTAACATTGTTTCCACCAATAATTTTGATTTTGTTTCTCAAATCTACAAGAAAAGTATGTGCCAAACATAATTTTTTGTTTAATGTGATGTTAGTAATTTAAACTTGATAGTTTTTCATTTTAATAAAGGTTGAGATTTCCAAGTGTATTTACTACATAAAACAAAAAAAAATGAACTGAATTAAATGTTTTTGACACAAAACGAAATTGTCTCGATTACTGTGAAAAGTCTACCTATGTAGGTTGTTTATTTTCTATCAAGAGTTATCGATGAACACACAATCCCGCACTAGTAATTCCGAATTGTGACTTTACAGTTTTTTTAAGTACTATAAAATTATGTATTTCATAATTATTCATACATAACGTTGTCACCTTTCACGGGTTTCTTACAAAATCCTAATGTAATTGATTGAAACGTGATTAGACTTAAGATTTTAAATTGAAATTTGGAAATTTTCCTATGATTAGTAATTTTTAAGTTATTTAAAAATATATCTTTAAGCAATCATATTATTTCATGTAGACATATACGAATAAAAAAAAATTACGAATTGTAGGCCGCATATCATAGTTTCCTTTGCCATAAATCACTATTTTTCACTTTTCAACTGAACACAGATTAAAAACACGTCACTGACATTTCGACACATGAACCATTTTCGCGGTATTACTCTAGTACAGTAGAGCACAGATAGGCGCAAGCGCACAAATTAAACTGAGTTGCCTCCTTACATTGGCCCAAAGATTCGCTTTCGTGCCGTTCAGTGACGTAGATGTGAGAAAATGTAGAGTTGACCTTATTTTCCATTATTTAGAGGTACTTCTAGATTCTCACATGTCATTACGTACATTGTGAAGATAATTCAGGTGTTTGTGATTCAACGTTTCTCTAAAATTACTTATTTAATATAACAGATTATATTTAACATAGCATTTTTCTTTAATTTTTTTTATTCATTTGAAAGTTGATCTATAGTTGATAGTATTACAATTACACATAATTTTGTTTTCTGATAAAAATACCTATAAGTATGATTATCAAATAATAATAATATATCAATTTAAATGTTAAGTAGTCCTTCAAAATAACAATACGTTCTTTGAAATGTACCTCAAATTGGATTATACTTATTAAAATACTATTTATAAGTCTTACCTACTTATAATTACGTAGTTTTAATAAGCCCTTTGTACCAAACATGTTATTAATTCAAATTGCTTTATCTACGCGTAATTTATGTAATAAGATAAAAACATTAAATTTACCGTAAATGAAAACAGTTATCTTCCATAAAAAAAAAACTTTTTATTGCAAACTTGCTAAAGTAAGCCAATTATTTTGTTTGAGACAATGTCGAAGGAAAGTTCTCACAGTTTGTAATAATATTTTATTGTTTCAAATTTAAAAACTATATAAAGGAGACAACGTGCTACTTAATTAATTTACGATATGATGAAACTTTGTTCTTTGTTAAAAGTGACGTTTGATGATATCAGATGCATTTGTAATATTATTATATCAGATTTATTAGATATACCTAGTTCTCATTTTTAAAATTAATAATCAACTACAATCTGTATCCATGCAATAATAATCTTATATGTATGTTGTTATATGCGACGTTTTTGTGTTTAAATTGATCAATCTAGTCTTAAAAGCAGTATATATTTAAATTTATGACAGATCCATAACATTTACCATAACTCTTTCCCGAATAATAATTGACTCACAAAAGTCTATCCATGTACTTGAGAGTTTGAGTTTAAAAAAAACGATGTCAATGCTAATACGAAAAAAAACCTTACAACTTATATCTATAATTGTCAGACCACGAGAAATATGTGACAATTGATTTCAATTGTGTCTGTGTCAATATTGGCCTCCTAATTCGTGAGAGACTAACACAGACAAATAGATATGTGTTGTTGTAATAATATGAGAATATAATATATGGTGGTCAAGACAATACGGATACAAAATGCTATGCAATAGCTTTACCGCGGCAGTCCCCGAGTGCCACACGTCGATTTTTTAAGTAAGATTTTTTATTGTTATCATCAATGAGCTCAATATATAGAGACACCGGGACCAAACAGCCGGTTCCGTTTTTAAATTGATTTGACAGATATTTTGTATGACATTTTCACGTCAGCTGTCATGTTACTATGGGAAGGTGCAGGTTGCAGTTTTTTGCAATAGTATGCAAAAAACTGGAACTATGCTGTCAAGTGGAATGTCCAGTCTAGTACTTTTGTACATATATATATTTTCTTTTCTTTTCTTTTCTTTTCATCGTCGTATCTATCCGCTCCTAAGTCTGTGAGTTCCCGGTGCGGTACAGTCGGTCACACGTGGCTGCCTCAGCTAATGTGCTTTACCGACCGTCGACCGGACGAGCGTACCATCTTAGGATAAACTGAAGCAACCCTACTCTATTGATGTTACATTTTATATGCAGTAACTTTTTTTTTGTTTTTTTTTTTATGACAAGATGCAATGATTTGCATTTGATATGCGTAGTGCATACCATCTTCAGATAAACGGAAATAAATGTACTATGGCTAGGTATCTTACATTTTGTATCTAGTGGCAGTGCTCTAGTGTTGGAGCTCGAGGGCGTAGGTATCTACCGCCGGATGACCTAATCTACGAGTATCTGCCACAAAAATGGTAGTTTTCCGGTATGACCCTGTGATAACTATCAAACTATCATAGCAACTAAGGTGTCAGGGGTCAAATGCTTTCGTTTAGTTTTCGTTTATGACATCATCTTGTCAGTTTCGTACCGCTTAACTTTTTCCTGGAAGTGTTTACGTCCACAGGAATGTTTTAATAGGCGGTATGTAACTGACAATATAACGTCGTAATCGTAAACGAAAGCATTAGAGTTAGGCGATTGGCTCCCAGGGGTGGCAACGCATCTGCATTTTGTGTAGATATCTATGTATAGGCTCCTATCATCACTTAACATCTATGTGAACTGCATGCTTGTTAGCCACCTTCGTTACATAAAAAAGTGGATGGAAGCTCGGTTAGCCAACGCCACCTTGACTATATGGTCAGTCAGACACCGCTGGTAGAAGCTGTACCAGAGAAGACAACCAGAGTCTTGTTCGTTTGCTACTTCTAACCACGTAAAATATACATTTCCTCATGAAGAGATCTCCGTTGCGATCGCTCGTCCCACATTATCGCTCCACATAATTACTTGTACAGCGAACTGATGTAGGGATCATTTTAGTGTAACCATGATTTAAGCGTTATAGAAGATTTTGCTTAAATTCTACTTTATTAAATATTTTTTTTATTTGCCACTACGAAGCTGGAGGTCCTGGGTTCGATTCCCGGGGTCGGTATCTATTAGAGATAATCATTTATCTCTGGTTTTATTGGGATTTTTCCATTTCCTAGAAGTTTCCCAGTACCTCGGAGTTTGGTAATGTGCCCGGAGATAGCAACAGGCTCGCCACCTGGTACATGGGCCAAAAGCGTCACCGGCGAATCGTGGGTGTTTGTATCAGGGGTAACTGAGGTAGTTTTATCGGAACCGTCGGAACCGAAGGCGGATCCGGAGTTTTTAAATTTGCTTTATCGGAGTCGGAATCGGAGTCGGAAGAAGGATCAAAAGTGGTGACATGAGAGATAATTTTTATTTAAGGACAAATAAAACATATTTTAGTCAAATTTTTCAATTTTCAAATCGATTTAATGGTTTTATTTGAATTTATTGTATTAGCGCGGATAGATCTTTGATTGAAATGAAATAATCTGGAGGTAAAAATTAATGAATAAATTAATACAACTTACCGCGTACTAGGTACACTCCTATATTATACTCAAATATTCTTGGTTGAGTTGTTCCTTTTGTATTTTATGCAGTTCAGTCTGAGCTATTTGGGAATGATTAAAATGCGTCGATTTTTTTTTGCATTTTGATAATAAGGCTTTAATTTCTTCATCACAATCTAAAAATGTTCGCACACACAGTTGCAACTGATGTACCTACAGTGCAACTGACATCAAGTATATCGCCGAGTTTCATTGCTCGTTTCATATTAGATCCAGAGTCGCGTACAATACAATGAATTTTCTCTTTTATGATGCCCCATTCCATCAACATACTCTTAATTTTTTCTAGAACTAGGTCTCCTGTATACCTTCCATAAAATGTGTGGCATTTTAAAATAACTTTTAGCTTATTAATTCTTCGACCTCCGAATAAGACCTTCGATTTAAAAGTGTCGGAGCCGAAGTCGGAACCGAAGGTGCAATAATAATCGGAAGTTCCGACTTAACGGAACCGGAGTCGAAGCTCCGTAACATCCCTGGTTTGTATGTATGCTTGAATGCATGCATTTTGCCTCTGCCAACGTAACTTTACGGGATTACAGGCGTGAAGTTTCGTTTTTTTATGTGCCAAGAAGTGGCAAACTAGCATACAGCTTACGTTGATGGTAAGTAATACTGTAGCAGCTTATAAACACCTACATGAAACCAGATACTTCAATTTAGATGTGATCTTCAGGTTTTATGCCTCAGTATTAGAAATTACAGGCCGTTCATTACCAGCTGACCGGAACACGATAGTAATAATATAATAGAGGTAACCCATTGTACGTCCCACTGCTGGGCACGAGTCTCTCCCCTTTTGGGGGAGGCCTGGAGCCTACTCCACCACGCTGCTCTAATGCGGACCCGCTGTCGGATGTTTTCAAGCCGCCCATAAGGCCTCCGGCAAGGTTTAACGACTGCTTTCTATCGATAGCAACCTGGACCGACGGCTTGACGTGCCCTCCGAAGCACGGAAACGCGCATTTAATTTGCCACTAGCGGTCACCCATCACACTACCCGACCGCGCCCGAGGTGCTTAACCAAGTAGATCGCTTACGATCTACACCAGCCGCCGGGCCATGCGCGCTTCGAACACGATAGTGCTGAACTATAATTTGACGGCAAGTATATTAGGTAATGCGGTGGTGGCAACGCCCACGAGCTCCGTCACTGGAGTTCTACCACCAGTAGAATCTATACCAGAAACTGCCGCCTCTTTGTGTATGAGGACAGTAGCTGTTTTGAAATTAAAGAAACCTCGAATCGACCTACAATCTTACAACAATAGCTCCCATATTGTCCGGGGGTCAACCGCAAGACTACAGAACTGGGAAAATAATGAAACAAAATATGACAATAACTTGCGAAACTATAGACAGTACGGTCACACGCACAGGCATATTTCAATGGATTAATACAATGAGAACGTTACGTAAAAAAAATGGTGTGTCCTTTTTTGATATGCAATTAAAAGGGATACATCGTTCCACGTCTTTACCATAGAATGGAGAATATGGAGTTCTCCAAAAATAGTGTCTAAAGAGTCCTTCAGGGCTGTCAGCGCGTTGGTAACTCCCCTGGTGTTGCAAATGTTCATAGGCGACGTCGACCACTTTCCATCAGGTGGCCCGTTTGCTTGTCTGTCAACCATCAGACATAAAAAATATGCTAACAACACTGTATTTATATATTATTTAAGCTTATTTGCCACTACATGAAATAAACAGATATACAATGCGAATGTGGATGGTTGCAGAGGCCCAGGAAGACCAAGACTGACCTACCATGACCAAATAGGTCGAGTTCTGTCTGATAGTGCGGTCAAAACTCTTAGGAATCGGCGTGCATGTATGAAGAGAATGATGAAGGTAGGTGAGGCACGAGAGGTATGTACGGAACGGGATATCTGGCACTCTACACTATCTGCCTAAGATACATTTTTAATGTACGGCCCTGTAATTTTCGGCACAGAGGCATAACACCTTAGGCCTCAGAAGTGGTAACGCATCTGCATTTAGACTTTGGTATTTTTGTAAGTGTCTATAGACTTCACTCATCACTTAACATCAATGTGAACTGCATTTTGTTTTTTACTTCCATAATATTAAAAAGAACATACAGACATACATGTAATAAAAAAAAATCCTGTCCGCACACTTCCAATCCACATAGGCACCATCTTGAAGAAGCAGCCCGCCACGCGCCACGAAGCGTGTCGTGGCGTAACCATGTTAAGTAACCACGTCAGACACGATAAACACCCCTATCGACCGCACGTTACGTACTAGAAAGTCCGTTTTTGCTTGCTCGTCATTTATTTCTCGGTATTGCATGGAGTGTTATGTTTTGCGAGATTTATATAGGATTCAATGAGTTTTTTAGTTCAGTTCTATGTTTTTAGTAATATTGTATTGATTACAATGTATATACCTCCGTAACATGTTATTTTACCTAAAAAGGTATATTTTTAGACTGTTCATAGTGATGGAAAAGATCTTAAGTGTCTAAAATAACTAGTCTTTCAGTTTTTTGAAGACGCTGCATATTGACTTATGTAGCATTATCTGCGATTCAATTAGGGCGCTGCTAAAATCTTTTCTCATTTGTCTTATGTGACAGCGCTATGAACAAGTACCATAACGGCGCGCCTTGGCGACTGGCGTTTTTCATAAGATAAAACACTGACAACGTGAGAAGAGAATATGCCATAGAAAGAGAGGCATAATATAATCCGAATATGAGGGTAGAGGCTTGGCAATCTAAAATACACTTTATTGCATTATCGTCAGAATTAACATTAATTTATTTTTTTTATGAAGTAAACCCTCTGCATCTACTACTGATATGTGGCAGTTTCAATATGAAAATGAGTTTAGCCTTTCTATCCTTATTTATCTATTCTGTGACTACTATAGTATAACATCAATATGAACATACGACACGTTTGTATGCCACTAGGTACATAAAAAGAGATAGATATCTAACTTCAGGCCTGTAATCTCCGCAGTGGTACGCAGAGTTATATGCATGCATATCAAGCATGCAAACACCCTCGATTCGCCGGTCACGTCTTGACCCATGCAACAGGTGGCGAACCTGTTGACATCTCCGGCCACATCACCAAGCTGTGAGGTGCTAAGAAACTTCTACTGGAATAATCCCAATAGAGCCTAAGATTTTGTATCGTTTTCTTTGATAGCCCCCGACCCGGGGATTGAACTCAGGTTCCCAGCGTATTAGTAGTAACCTGCTGCCACTCGGCTAATTAGGCAGTTAGAGAGATAGATATGTACAGATTTATATCACAGTATAAAGAAAACTTACGTGTTAATTACCTAAACACTGTGTTTATATGATGTATTCCTAGCGCATGCCTCATAGTAGGTAACTGTGGATACCGTGTTATCATGACTTAGCTTCGTTAGAGGTTACATATTGTGCTTTATGTAACTATCATTAATCTGTACACATGGCGAAGCAGATTCTAGCTATAAAATAAATAATCATCTTTTGACTAAGAAGCATACAGGGCCTGTACCATTTTTAATGAAGGTGGCAAAAAAGCATGACACATTGAAGTTAAATGATGACTGCAGCCTATAGGCACCCACACAAAGACAGATGCAGATGCGTTGCCACCCTTGAGACCTTATTTGTTAATATTATGTCTCTATGATAGTTTTATATGTTTCTATGTATATTCGATACAAATATACAAAACAAACATAGGTTCTTTATTTTTAATATTAGCACACCGCAGACACTCCGCCAAAATTCCATACAAACGCTTAATCTATTACACAGACATCAATCAGTGACGTGTATTTACACGTGCACCTGTGTGCGTAGCACGTAGAAAATACCAACCGTCGCCCATAAGAGGGGAGGTGGTTGGGGGATCGGGGAGATCGGGCGGGACGTCGAAGTGTCCATTCTTTACGTAGTATTATTACATATTCTCTGATATTAGTACAGAAGTAAAGAAGAAACAAAATTAATAGCTTAACCTAAAACACTTAGAACAGTGTTGTGGATGTCTTTGTGGAAGGATTTGTCCAACTGTGGACATCTTTCGGCTGGAGCGATGATGATTACAAACTTTATAAAATATGTGTAGATTAGGGTTGCTGAGGAAGTGATTATGAGGAAGAGGAGGAGGAAGAGGAATTGTGATGCGCCAATTTAGAGGATGCGGATAAGGAAGAGGCTATTTTTACTCTTGAAACGTCCCACTGCTGGGCACTGGGCACGAGTCTCTCCCCTTCTTGAGGGGAGGTCTGGAGTTTACTCCACCACGCTGCTCCAATGCGGGTTGGTGGAGTTACTTGCAAGGTTTAGTGGCCAACCCGCTGTCGGATGTTTTCAAACCGCCCATAAAGCCTCCGACAAGGTTTAACGACTGCTATCTGTCGATAGCAACCGGGACCGTCGGCGTCCTGCTCTCCGAAGCACGAAAATGCGCATTTTAATTAGCCACTAGAGGTCACCCGCCACACACCCGACCGCACCCGTATCACTTAATCGAGTAGATCGCTTGCGTTCTACACCAGCCGGGAGGCCTTGCGCGCTACAGAAAGATGAGAAGAGGATGATACGAAGATATAAATACTAGCGGACCCAACCTAAAATCCGCTGTCCTGTCTCTATCTACTTAACTAAGTATATATTAGGTTGGGGAAAAAGTTTCTTCGCATTTTTAAGATAATTCAAAACATTTTTTAATATAGTTTATTTAAATTTAACTAAAGTATGTATGTACCATTTTGTTCGATAACCTTTTGCCATCTTGTAGGTAGGGACATGATCCCATAACTGTAAAATTTTTGGGACTTCTCATCAAAATACCGCGACAAGTGGATTTGACAGTCCTCTCGTGATGTTAACCTAACATTGCATAAAGAATTCTGAAGAGACCGAAACAGGTGAAAATCTGAAGGTGCAAGGTCAGGACTATACGGCGGATGCATTAACACCTCCCAGCCAAACTCTCTTAATTTTTGCTGAGTGGCTATAGATGTGTGAGGTCTAGCGTTATCATGATGAAACACCAGTTATCAGCTTCTTCAAAAATGATTCGGTTTCATTACGTCGTAATAAAGAATCACAAATGAGTACACGATTCATTAGGTTTCTTTCAGTGAGCTCGTGAGGTACCCAAATATCGAGCTTTTTTTGTACCCAGCTTTTTTCAAATACGCCAAAACTGTTTTGTGATCAATTCTCAGTTCTTCAGCTACGTCGTACCTACTGATATGTCGATCTTGCTCCACTTTTTCAAAAATGGCATCCATTTTATCCGTAATAGGGCGACCAGAGCGAGGTGCATCTTTGACATCAAAATATCCGGATTGACAACGCTTAAACCAAATTAGGTCCATAAACATCGCAAATTTTTTTCGCTGCTTTCGTTGCATTTTTACCTTTTTTGTAGTAAAATTTTAAAATGTATCGAATTTTCTCATTAGATTCACTCATCTTGCCAGTACGAAAAACAAATGAAAATCACACATTAGCCTTATTTGAATTTGGAATTATGTTCTTTAAAATTTTAACTTTCAATGATACCAAAACCAGCCAGATACAAATACTACAGCCAAAGAGATTTTATTACAAGTTCATACATACTATAATGCGAAAAGACTTTTTTCCCAACCTATTATATATACAAAAAAAAATAATTAAAAGAGCATTTTGTAGTGGACTAACCACTACAAAATGCTCTTTTAATTATTTTTACTATGAATCTAAAATCTAAACCATTCTCAAAACACATACGATAAAGAATCATCAAAATTGGTCCAGCAGTTAAGGACGAGTTCAGTGACATATCTACACAACGACATTGCTAATGCCTTTGACCGGGTCTGGCACAGGGCACTTCTCGCGAAACTTCCGTCCTACGGTCTTCCCGAGAGGCTATGCAACTGGACAGCCAGCTTTCTGTCTGAGTGTTATATACAAGTCTTAGTTGACTGTCAGCGCTCAGACAGACTACCTATCAACGCTGGTGTGCCGCAAGGTTCTGTGCTATCTCCCACGCTTTTTCTTCTGCACATCAATGAAATGTTGGAGCAAAACTCCAATTTTCATTGCTAGACCGATGATAGTACGGGATATGCACACTACACTAGCCGTGCAAATGCCTCTCGGACACTTATCGAGGAAAGAAGGACTAGACTTGTGTCTGAAATCGAGCACTCTCTGGAGCGGGTCTCGGATTGGGGTCGACTTAATTTAATGCAGTTCAACCCCTCGAAGACACAAGTCTGCACGTTCACCGCAAAAAAAACGCCATGCATTGTAGCACCACAGTTCCAAGGCATTCCGATCGCCGTTGGTAAGAGTATCGGTATCCTGGGCGTTGACATATCGAACGAAGTGCAATTCGGGAGTCACATTGAGTGTAAGACCAAGTTGGCATCCAAAAAACTAGGGGTGCTTAACAAAGCCAGGCAGTATTCACTTTCACTTCGGGGCAGCTACTACTACTCATACTGATTTGTATGCGGGAGCCCCCAAATACTAGCTTGGTTCACTTGACTCCCTACAAAAACGCGCCGTTCGTATTGTTAACGATTCAGGACTTACTGACAGGCTCGAACATCTGAGCCTACGCAGAGACATTGGGAGTATGTGCGTGTTGTACCGTCTCTACAATGGTGAGTGCTCTGCTGAACTGTTTGACATGGTGCTACCATCTATTTTCCTACACCGTACTACCCGCCGAAGAGAGAAGTTCCACCCACACCGACTGGACCCCTGGCAGTGCTCAACGGTGCGGTTTTCACGTTCGTTCTTGCCCAGAACGAGTAAATTGTGGAACGAACTTCCCTCTGAGGTGTTCCCTAGGTGCTACATTAAGAGGTTCTTCAAAAATGGCGTCAAAGGAGTCCTTCAGGGCTGGCAGCGCGTTGGCAACTCCCCTGGTGTTGCAAATGTTCATAGGCGACGGTGACCACTTTCCATCAAGTGGCCCGTCTGCTTGTCTGTCAACCTACAGACATAAAAAAAACACACGCACACCAAAAAAAAAAAGATGAGTGAATGACACAATTTCATTTAGGAATTGAAATGAAAATAAGAATGCAGTCTTTATTTCTTTGTTAATTATGTATGTAAGTCGAATATTATTAATCAAAATAAAAGAATTGAATACTATTAATCGAAATTTATTTTAAACAGGGAGGTTAATTTTTATAAAAAAATATTTGGATGCTGTTTCCCCAACAACCGATTTTATAGCTCATCATATACCAATACAGCATTGCTAAAAAGTCGTTTGCTGGTACATTTGATGGAAGAGAAGATAGGTATTGTAAAGATACAGTTCTGTAAAGCCCCGGATATTTCGATTTTTTAAGTTGAGTACGCGTATAAACAAAGTAATATATGTCAATAAAATTAAAACAAACAATCAAGGAACAGCGCCGGTGGCGGGTGGGAAGGTCTCGTTCGCCTGTTCGGCCTGGCACCGCGCTGTGGCGTGTGCGTTGCCATCGATACGCGACGCGCATGCGCAACAAAATTCCTCATAAATTCCTCTTAAATTTTGAGGAAGCGGTAGCGGAAGAGGATTTTTTTATTATAATTTTTGAGGATGCGGAAACAGTTGAGGATCCCAAAATATTGCGGAACTTCCTCATTATGAGGAAGAGGAAGAGGAATCCTCAGCAACCCTAGTGTAGATGTATCAAACAAGTCTGGTTCTATACTCCTAAAAAGCTGTATCGTATCTCGTAGCGTGCCAGACACATCTTCCGCCCGCATCCGCTTTGTTTTCGCTTCCACGCTCATTGTTCTGAACCTGAGTGTAAGCGTTATGTTAGATGGCCTACATCAATAGTAGGGGAACCCAGGATGCTATTTTTGTATTTACTAGAGCGCGTCGGATTAAGATATGGAGATACCTTGCACCCTGTTGGTTATCGCCACTAAATCTAAAGTTTGTAGACTATAGAGCCGCGCCCGAAGGGTAGCCCTAAAAAAATTCAAAAAGCTGCTACGATCTTACTCATCTTTCGAAACACGCCTGTAATCGCCGAAGGGGTAGGCAGAGGTAAAATGCATGCATTCAAGCATACATGCAAACATCCACGATTCGTCGGTTACGTTTCACACTACTCAATTTCCGAGGTACTGGGAAACTTCAAAAAAATGGAAAAATCCCAACAGAACCAGAGATAAATGATTTTAAACCGTTATCTCTGATAGCCCCCGACCCGGTAATCGAACCCAGGACCTCCAGCGCAGTAGTAGTGGCCTGCTACCACTAGGCTACGGAGGCATTTGCAACTATTTTTATTAAACTAAAACGATTTTATAATCAACGTTTCGGTTTCAGTGTATAATATATGGTTTCGGTCGCTTTTCAGCTATCGTGGCCTCGGGGAGACTAAGGTGACATTTGTATGTCAGCAGTTTGAAAAATTATATGTAGCTATCTCCATCGCTTTGTAAACGCCTTGCTTAGCGTTCAGAATTAACACAAAAATGACTTTTGGTATCCTGAGGTTTTAGGTCTTACAGACTGGTGCGGCTGGGATGTCATTTTACAAATTACAGGATTCCATGACGTTTAAAATCGCCATCCATCTTCTCTCAAAATTTGTATGAGTGTAGTTTTACTTGTTTGTCACATTATTTCTCTTCTTACTTGTTTTGTTACATTGATACAAATAAATGTTCTTTCTTCTTCTTCTTCTATTAAAATATGGGTGTTCATAGGAAGGCTGACTGGTCTGTGCGTATCAGTTGTTATTCGCTTTAATTTTATATTTTGAAATTTGGGCTATCACAAGCAAAATGTATTATTTCCAAGAAATTAAATAAATTTTTGAGTTTGAGTTTGTAATGGTTACTTGTGTTTCACACTGTACAAATCTGCACCTTGTAACGCAATTACGATAATTGTTGACTAAATTTGTATATAATTACAAATTTAGTTATTTCGTTTATTATGGCTCGAGTTACCCAATTCAAAGATTACAGGTTTATTTTTGTTATGAAAGTGGTAAACATAGAGTTCACATTGATGACAGAGGATACTTCGACTCGCCGGTTACGTTTTGGTCCATGTAACAGGTGGCGAATCTGTTGCCATCTCCGGGCACATTAGCAAACTCCGAGGTACTGGGAAACTTCCAGAAAATAGAAAAATCCCAATAGATCCAGAGATAAAGAGTTTTTAAACCGTTATCTCTGATAGCCCCGACCCGGTAATCGAACCCAGGACCTCCAGCGTAATAGTAGTGCTGCTACCACTAAGCCACTGAGGCAGTTTAGCTAATAAACAAACTCTTATAAAAATGAGGACCCCAAATTATAAAATTAAGATCACACCGACATTAAATATAATTAAGTGTGGCCTCATAACGACTCTAAATCATAGAGAACGTGTTAACATGAACACGTTTATATTTGAATTTCGAATAACAATTTTGAAGGTGATTCGATCGATAAATCATGTGCATGCGTGTAATGAGTGGTTGCAGTTGTTGTTCCGATATTAAATTTAACCGACATTGAAAAGAGGTTATCTTTGTTGGAATCTTTTTTATGTGAACTCCGATTGCAACAATGCCATGACCGGATCAGTTTTCTTGTCAATGTAATTAAAATGTCTTCGAGATAGTTTATTATCAATTGAAATAATTCATCATCATCATATCAGCCATAGGACGTCCACTGCTGAACCTTTCTGCCCCAGCGGCTATAGGTTCTCCGAGCTATGTGCCCTGCCCATTGCCACTTCAGCTTGGAAATCTGCTTGGCTATGTCAGCGACTTTCGTTTGCCTACGGATCTCCTCATTTCTGATTCGATCCATTAGGGAAACGCCGAGCATAGCCCTTTCCATTGACCGCTGAGTGACTTGGAGCTTTCGTACGAGACCCATAGTGGGAGACGTCCCACGTCCCACGTCTAGGCACCGTAGGTCATCACCGGTAAAACGCATTGGTTAAAGACTTTCGTCTTCAAGGACTGCGGGATGTTTGACGAGAAAACGCTCCTTAACTTCCCGAACGCTGCCCAGCCGAGTTGGATTCGGCGAATGACCTCTTTCTCGAAGTTCGACCTGCCTAGTTGTATGGTGTGTCCTAAATAGACATATTCGTCGACAACTTCGAGGATCGAGCTCCCAACGGATACTGGAGTGGACGATACAAGGTTTTATTAAACATGACCTTGGTCTTATCCATGTTCATTTTAAGGCCCACTCTTTGGGACACTCCATTGAGGTCTTTGAGCATTGTGCTGAGATCTTCCAGCGACTCTGCCATGACTATAATATCGTCGGCAAACCGAAGGTGAGTGATGTATTCGCCGTTGACATTGATGCCTAGTACTTGCCATTCCAGGAGCTTGAAGGCGTCTTCCATAGCATTGGTGAAGAGCAGGGGTGAAATCACATCTCCCTGTCTTACTCCCCTCTGCAAAGGAATCGCCCTCGTGCATTGGTCCTGAACTCGGACTGACATGGTGGCGTTTTTATACAAACACTTCAACACTTCGATATACCGATAGTCAATGTGGCAACGCTGTAAAGACTGCAGCACAGCCCATGTTTCAACCGAATCAAAAGCTTTCTCATAGTCCACAAACGCTAAGCATAATGGCCGGTTATACTCCTCGGACTTCTGTATAACCTGCCGCAGCGTGTGTATGTGGTCTATGGTACTATAGCCTTTTCGGAAACCGGCTTGTTCGGGAGGCTGGAAGTCATCAAACCTGCGAGCGAGACGGTTCGTGATCTCCCTCGAAAACAGCTTGTAGACATGGCTCAGAAGCGAGATGGGTCTATAGTTCTTCAATAGGGCTTTATCACCTTTTTTGAAGAAAAGCACCACCACGCCTCTGTTCCATGCTTCTGACGTAGTACCTTCGAATAGGACGGAATTAAAGAGCTTCTGAAGGACTTTCAGTAACGCTGATCCACCCGCTTGCAGAAGCTTTGTCGTGATGCCGTCCTCTCCAGGCGCCTTGTTGTTCTTAAGTTGTTTGAGGGCCATCCTAATCTCGAACAGGCTGATGTCCGGGATATCTTCGGTATAGTGTCGGGTTAATTTGGCTCTCGGGTCTCTGACCAAATCAGAGGCAGGTTGTGCGACCGAGGTATATAACTGCCCATAGAACCTCTTGATCTCCCGCAATATCTCAGGCTTAGTCGGCGCTAAACTGCCGTCCTCTGTCTTCAGCTGCATCAGCCGGCTCTGTCCAATATACAGATCCCTTGCAAACATTTTGGAGCCCTTGTTTCTCTCTATCGTTTCCTCAAAACATTTTGTGTTGAAGGATCTGATATCGAGCCGCAAGGACTGTTGGATCTGTCTATTAAGTTGCCGGTATTTTTCAGCTTCATCAGAGGTCTGCAGTGCCATTGAGCGTCGTTCTGCCATAAGGTTGAGGGTATGATCGGTAAGTTTTTGAGGTCTTTTTCGTCGGCGAGTTTTGAAGTATTTATACCCCACCGACTGGACAGTTTCTACCAACCTGATTATTCATATCGTCCACTGAGATGCAATCCTCCAGGCAAGCAAAGCGATTGTTGTTAACGAGAGACTTGTGGACGATAAACCCGACACCACCTTGGGACTGCTGGTCGCCCTCCCGGTAGTAGAACAAGTTGCCAGACTTCAGGGTTATCGTGTCCTCTCCCTCTCTACGGACTTCAGATAGACCTAAGATGTCCCAGTGCAACTTGTTCAATTCTTCTTCCAGCTCAGCAATTTCTTCATTCATCTCGTCTGTCCTTAACGTGCGTGTATTGTATGTGTACCAGTGATAACCTACGTCGGTTTTCCGTTGTGCATGCCGAAGTCGTTTGACGGAAGCGACTCACCCGAAGATTCTTAGCACCCCTGGCTCCAGAGCTCGACCAGCGCCCGTGCACGCCGGTTTTGCTCCTGGAGCCGCCGGGCACTTGGGGCCTTTTCCTCGTCTCCATTTCCATCATGAAATGGGGGTTTAGACCATAACCCGCCACGCTGGTCCAGTGCGTGTTGGCAGGTCTCCAGAGCCTCGTTTGTTGTGTAGCAGGGTGCACCACGTGCAGGTGAGGTTGGCTTGGGTCTCGATGGTGTTGGTTGAGACCCCTTACACCCCAATTGAAATAATTAAACACCGTAAATTAACAGCTATCTTACCTGTTTTATATTATTTCGCTTTAACACATGCTTGTGAAATATATTTTATTTAAAGAAAAATGGAAAGAATAATTTGACTTCAGGCGAGACTCGAACTCGCGGCCTACTGAGAATCTAGTCCAGCCGCTCTTCCAACTGAGCTACTGAAGTCCTGCCCGATTTGTCAAATCTTTCCTTTACATTTATTGCATTGCTTTATGGTAGCAGCAGCGCCATCTTTTGTCAACTATGCTAGTTAGGCAACCGATATAATAGACTTTGCAGTTTATTGAATATCGTAAAGAAGTCGCTTTTACCCTTAATAATTGTTTTATATTATTTCGCATTAACACATGCTTGTGAAACATATTTTATTTAAAAAATATATAAAGAAAAATTTGACTTCAGGCGAGACTCGAACTCGCGGCCTACTGGGAATCTAGTCCAGCCGCTCTTCCAATTGAGCTACTGAAGTCCTGCCCGATTTGTCAAATCTTTCCTTCACATTTATTGCATTGCTTTATGGTAGCAGCAGCGCCATCTATTGCCAACTATGCTAGTTAGGAAACCGATAGCGGCTGGACTAGATTCCCAGTAGGCCGCGAGTTCGAGTCTCGCCTGAAGTCAAATTTTTCTTTCCATTTTTCTTTAAATAAAGCTATTTTACCAACTACCACCGCTAAATTGTAGTGTTCAGCACTATCGTGTTCCGGTCAGGTGGTAATGTATGGCCCTGTAATTTCCGCCACTGAGGCATAACACCTAATGCCAGAGGAATGGCAGCGCATCTGCATTTTGACCTCTGGTCATTGTGTGGGTGTCTATAGGTTGCAGTCATCACTTAACATCAATGTGAACTGCATGCATGTTTGCCACGTTTATTACATAAAAAAAAATTTACCTTATAGATTTTTTTTATGTATTGTAAGTGGCAAACAAGAATGCAGTTCACATTGATGTTAAGTGATGACTGCAGCTATAGAAACTCACACAGAGACCAATTTGAGGACTAAGGTGATAAGCTTTTGTGCCGGAAATTATAGAGCCGTACATTACCACATTACAGGAATACGATAGTGCTGAACACTACCATTTAGCGGCAAGTATATTAGGTAATGCGGTGGTGCCTACGCTCACGAGCTCCGTCACAAGAGCTCTACCACTAGCGAAATCTTCTAGAATCGGTTCTATTAGAATAATCTTTTTGAATTTTTACATCAAAACTTCTATTTTTAATATCAATACTCTAATTCTTGAAACGACTAAGTAGAAACTATTTTAAAAGCATAACAAAGTCGATGAGCAAACACTCAAGTGTTCAGTCAACTTTAACCGTCGCTTACAACCGCGCCTCCTGTGCGGCCACGGAACCAGCAAGCGCATAAGCTTCTGTAAAACGTTTGCCGTACGACTACAAGAGGCCTAAATAGGGATAGATCCCTAAATTTATCTAAGAAAGAGTTTAGGTGACTTAAATTTATTCTCCAAATCACTCAAAGAAACATAACTCGAGCGTCGTGACTATTGAAATAGGATGGCAGACATAGGCAAGAAATTGTCATTTTCTGTAATTGTATATTCTCTGACACTGATCTGAGTACCACAGCCATGTCGACGCAATCAAAAATTGTAATTCGTTTGAACATCATAAGTAATGTTCAAAATTAAAATCATAAAAGTGTTTGTGGTATATATACTTACCCTCTTATTCATAAACTTATTTTAGTGTAGCTAATCTCTCCCTGGTCTTTTTCTATCCTGCACATTTGACAATGCAACTGACAAAGACAAAGCATTCTATAGCTAAAACGTATCTAATGTACGTTTATGAATAAGGGGGGTAGGTTTTATTTTCCATTCGCTTATAGTAGGGGAGCCCATGACTCTATTTCTAGATTTACTTGAGCGCATCATCATATGGGAGATATGTACCTTGTACCCTGTTGGGTACATCTACCAAATCTACATTGATATATCTGTAAAATTGTATTTATGTTAATGTTTATAGACTACAGTATTATACGGTGAAGTGCGCTTGGCCCCCTCGGCTGGTGTAGATCGGAAGCGATCTACTCGGTTAAGCAACACGGCAGATTAGTGGCAAATTAAAATGCGCGTTTCCGTGCTTCGGAGAACACGTTAAGCCGTCGGTCCCGGTTGCTATCGTAAGATAGCAGTCGTTAAACCTTGTCGGAGGCTTTATGGACGGTTGAAAACATCCGACAGCGGGTTGGCCACTATCCCTTATCTCCACCAACCCGCATTGGAATAGCGTGGTGGAGTAAGCTCCAGGCCTCCTCCTAAGAAGAGGAGAGACGTATCAAGGGTTGCCATTATTATTATTATATGGTATTACACTTATCATTAATGTGAACTCGTAAGCTGGTATTTTAGACCAATATTTATATCAAAGCAAAGCAATACTATCAATATCGCCATTTTAGTGGCCACACAAACAACCCACAACGACAACCACAGGTGCAGCGTTGCCGCCTCGTCCTTGGTATTTGCAACCCTCCGACCATCCCTAAAGCAGGTGTCCACTGCCATTCTATATTTATCCATCTTTGTTTGGGAGGTATTGCGATTAGTCATAAAGGGGCATATAACAACACAGGTCACCGAAGGGGAGTAGCCGTAGCGTTTATTACCGATGCAAAACAGTCTGTCATTTTTTGCGGGGGGAAATTTGTGTGACACACACAACAAAAATCGTCTATTACTACGAAACTCACACCTTGATTTTAACAAAATACATAAACAATTTCATGCTTGGGCCCACTTGTGCTTGTACTTTGACAGAGGGGAAAGCCTGTATGTGGCTACTCCCCTCCGGTCCGCCGCCGCGGCCGGTGGCTCGTGTTGCTCTATGCAGAGACATTATAGCTGAAGACTCAGGGGTTTGTGTAAATGTCTATAGGCTGCAGTCATCACTTAACATCAGAAACAGAAACAGAAACATTTATTTATTTGACACACAGCGAGACACATACAACAGACATAAAACGTAGACAACAAAGAAAAGAGAACACAATATCTAATTTTTTTTACTGGTGGTAGAGCTCCAGTGACGGAGCTCGCGGGCGTAGGCACCACCCCATTACCTAATTTACTTGCCGCTAAATGGTAGTGTTCAGCAGTATCGTGTTCCGGTCAGGTGGTAATGTACGGGCCTGTAATTTCCGGCACAGAGGCATAACACCTTAGGCCTCAGGAGTGGTAACGCATCTGCATTTTGGCCTTGGTCTTCATGTGGGTGTCTATAGGCTGCAGTCATCACTTAACATCAATGTGAACTGCATGCTTGTTTGCCACTTAATTTACATAAAATAAAATAATAAAAAAAAATAATACTAAACATCAATGTGAACTGCATGCTTTTTTGCTACCTTCTCCACTTGTTTTACATTTTTTTTTTATCTCTGAAGATTGACAGACAAGCAAACGGGCCACCTGATGGAAAGTGGTCACCGTCGCCTATGAACATTTGCAACACCAGGGGAGTTGCCAACGCGCTGCCAGCCCTGAAAAATGTTTAAGTATTGTTGGATTCTGTCTCTAGTACCAGAGAATATGGAATAATACTACGTACCTACTAGTACAGTCATCATCAAATATAACATAACCTTTGTTTAGAAAGTACATATGTCCACCAAAATGTCAAAGTATGTATGTATGTATCTTCACGCCAGGTCCCTAACGGGGTAGGCAGAGAGTGTAGAGCGCCAGACATCCCGGTTCTGACAAACCTCTCGTGCCTCGTCTACTAAAATGTCAAAGTCGTCGCAAATAAGTATGCAACGAAAAACTATAATTACCAATTACGAAACATCTAATAAGTACGTATGTTACACGCAATTTTCATACTTACAGTGTATGTATAAAGTCCTTAATTGCGTCAAGGTGATAGGCAGCTGCATAAATTAATCTATAGGTATATTTAGAACCTTAATACCGTACAAATAGAAGTCATCCATTCGGATGATTTATAATGAAAGCATGCGAAATGTTACACCGATTATACTTCGAGCAAGCATCTATTAAGTACATAATAACATACTAGAAGGCATCTGATGTTTTGGTATTTAGAACGGCATTGTAAAATAGAATTTGTATTTTTTGTGTTATGTAGTGGCAAAACAAGCATACAGTTTACATCATTTTGTCTGGTGGTAGAGCTCCAGTGACGGAGCTCGCGGGCGTAGACACCACCGCATTACCTAATATACTTGCCGCTAAATGACAGTGTTCAGCACTATCGTGTTCCGGTCAGGTGGTGATGTACGGCCCTGTAATTTCCGGCACAGATGCAAAACCAGAGGTCTAAATGCAGATGCGTCACCACCCTTGAGACCTTAGTTGTTATGTCTCTGTGATGGTTGTTACCATACATTATCATCCAACCGTGATATCTAGAAATTTTCACAAACTATGTATTTGTGAACATTTCTAGCTATAATATATAACAACAAATACTAAAAATTAAAAAAATGATCGTGACTTTTTCGTATTTTTGTTCAATTTTCATCACGGTAGCAGATAGACGCTTGAAATGGTCAGTTTTATAGACGATAGTACGGAACCCTGTCGTGCCCGAGTCCGAATCGCATTTGGCTTGTTTTTGTTTTTTTGAGGTACGAAAAAAGAAGTAGGTACAACCGAAGGTATGATGTCATCTACGGAACACCATAAAACATTTGGCCTAATTAATCTTTAAAAAAACCTATATCGCCCTTCATGTTTACCGACATTTTTTATTATCTTGATTGACATGATATTATAAGTCCCAAAGCGATTTTTTATCTACAATCAGGTGGGTGGACGTTTATGTAGCGTGCTTGTTTTCAAATCGATCGTTTAATCCAACTTCCTGGTGACCGGTCCTGGAAAGGTTTAGGTGATTACCGTTCGCTATCGCTATTGATGTTGTATTGATTGTAATTGATATAAGTTCGGCTCTCTTTTACATTACTGGTTTCAAAAGCCGCTGAATCGAATTTCTAATTTTACTTGCCTAAAAATATTTTTTTATTTCATTGGTATACCTAGTACAAAAATATACATTTTAGGGAAAGGGGATAATGAGCGTGCGAAGTTACGGGTAAATACTAAAAGAACATATAAAAATTTAATGACTTTTTTATTATTTCGAGATTGAAAAAAAATGGAGGTTAACAGAATGTCTTTACAAAAATTAATTTATTTATTATTCACATAGCACACAAAACAGATAACAATTTCATTTTACATTCAGAAGTTTGTATGAATATAATGACCTAAATTGAAATCCAAATCATGCATGCCTATGAGCTACATTACTTATTTAAGCTTTTTTTCGTTACAATTTTCAAAATTTCAATCATTTACAAGAAAATATACAAATGAAAATATATCGATGCTACACGGATTTTTGAAGTAACTGTTATTTTCTTTAGTATTACAGAGTCCAGTACTACTACGCTGAGGTCCTGGGTTCGATTCCCGGGTAGGGGGTTATCAGAGATAATGGTGTAAAGTCCTTTATCCCTGGTTGTATTGGGATTTTTTTCATTTTCTGGCAATTTTCCAGTACCTTGAAGTGTGGTAATGTGCCCGGAGATGTCAACAGGCTCGCCACCTGTTACATGGGCCAAAAACGTAACCGGCGAATCGAGGGTGTTTGCATGTATGCTTGAATGCTTGCCTACCCCTTCGGAGATTACAGGCGTGAAGTTACGTATCACAGAGTAAAATAAATGAACAGAATGTTAACGTTATTATAAATGGGGACACAATCGCTTTTCTATTGCGATTACGATGTAGAACTGTAATTAGCTTTTTGGCCGCAACTATGTATTTTAAGTGGGCGTCAACTCTCTGATTGACGAGGTCAGCTGTTTTTTGTTGACTACTTTAATCCAGGGATAGGTCATGGTGATAATAATAGTACACCTAATCTTATTTTTAGGGTTCCTTACCTCAAAAATAAAAACCGGAAGGCTTATAAATTGATTCGTGGCTCTGGCTGTGTGCCTGTCGGTCATAGCAGAATTTTCCGAAGGTGCTGGACCGATTGCGTTGAAAATTGGTTCTCGCATGTGAATCAACGACCCAAACATGAACGTGCGGCGAGAGTAAGAGAATTTGAAAAACAGGGACCGCTTTTAGAAATGCGGTGTGTGGCGAGGCTTTAAACCGAAGCTCACGGGTTTGGACTCCGTACTGGGACTATTCTTATAATTTTGTAATGGCCGAATACTCAAACGTGACTCAATTTTAAGCAACGCTCAAATGTACGCTATCTCTATCGTTTGAACGTGTTTTATAAAGACAGTAGACTTTTAAGTCCCACTTAGATTAAAGTGACGTTTGAGTATTTGGCCGTAAGCGTAGGCAGAGAATATGTAATAATACTACGTATATAATAGACACTTCGACGTCCCGCCTTATAAGGGCGACGGTTGGTATTTTGTACGTGCTGTGCACACAGGTGCACGTGTAAATACACGTCACTGATTGATGTCTGTGTAATAGAGACCAAATTAAGTGTTTGTATGGAATTTTGTCCGCGATGTGGCGTAGGTGGAAAACATTTACAGTAAGAACACTGCTGTTATGATTGCGATAAGTTTAGGTAACAGTCACGTACTGAAAAGTGATTAATTTTCAAACTGTAGTAGGCGTATTCTGTAATTCGGTAGCTGTCTAACGGGTTACAGAATACGCCTGCTGATAAACATTGATCAAATTCTACATTGCATAAAATATAACCATGAAACCAAAAACTTGTAGAAACGCTCGAGAACGCCATACCTATACTTTAACGAAAAAACGAAAGGGAATTCTAAGATAACATATGCCATAGGACTGCAGGATTGTAAAAAGTAATAATACAATATTGAGAGTAACATAATAATCCAGTGTAAATATCACAAATAATATCATATCTATTTATTGCATATTTGTTATTGTGAAAGCTAACAGCAAATTCTACAACATGAATTACGCTACATACATAATGGTAATGCGAAACGCAGCAACTGCATTTACACCATGAGAGAATCACCGCCCACCGCCTTACAAAATATGACGCAGTTTTATAACAATTTTATGACCAATATCATGCCTATATTATATAGTTTATCCGCTTAGGGTAAAATAATAACATTGTAGGTTATTTAGCAAGCTAGAGATCGCTTTATAAAGTTTAAGATAGATTTTAGATTTTGTAAATAAATAACCATAAAGCCTTAGCCAGTTTAATGGTTTTTTTAGGTTATGGAGTATCAAACAAGCAAACAGATGGTAAGTAGTCGCCACTAAACACCAGGCTAAATCAACGCATTCTTCAAAAACTTCACAAGAGTATTAATAAATACCGTAAATCTATACTAAGTAATATTATAAAGCTGAAGAGTTTGTTTGTGTGCTTGAACGCGCTGACGGAACCCTATATCGCGTGTGGACCGACACGCGCTTGGCAGATTGTTCTTTATAATGTTACCATAGATATAGCTCACAGACTAATTAGGGTATGTCGTCGAAGATATATCTACAGGATAACATAGGATTCCATCCTGGATGGTATTATTACGTAATGCGGTGTTCTAAACAGGTATTTCTTTATTAAAAAAGCTGCCATCGCTTTTCCTTATACCCCGAGAAAGCGTGGGAGTCAAACATAATAATAAGTACAAAGCCTAATCTTTTCTGGAGAACATATGATTAATACGAGTAAAAAAACAATAATTCGAGCCTACGTCAATAACTACGTCTCAACCACACGCAAACCTTATTGGTACACGCAAACTTGTTCCATTGTTTTTCAGGGTTCCGGACCTTCGTAGGTACAGGCCAAGCTCGAGACGGACATTCACAAAGTTTCGTACAATTGAGAAAGGATTGTGAACAAGATTTGTACAGAAAAAATGAAAAAAACGTACACGGTACTTACACAAAACAGATTTGAAACACCTACTTAATATTTCTCTGCCTACCCTGGCGCGAAGATACATACATACTTAACATTATCTAGTTTTTTTAATGGACTAGTTCCATCCCGAGTTGACCTGCACCGCGTGCCATCCATTTGGGGGTGACATTCACTCTTTAAATAACCAAAATTTGAGCTGTTTAGACGTGAAAGCGCAACACAAAATTCACTTTCAAATTTGTAATACCAGGGGGCGCCAGAGGCAGAATTTGTTCAAATAAGGGGGCACAACGCGAGCGGTGGGGAATAGAGAAATAAGATACGAAAGAATGGGCAGTATTTCCTTTTTTTTTTTGCTAATACGCTCCGGGTGCCACCCAAGTTAGCTACGCCACTGCGACCCTGGTCATACTGCGGCTGGTGGCCCGTGTTGCTATATGGACCCTAGTACGTTTAACAATTTAAAAAATTACGCTGGTTCAACGCATTCCTCAGTAACAGTTAAAATCAATGTCACTGTTATTATCAAATTTGATAAACTTATATAAAAGCGTGCATGGCCCCGCGGCTGGTGTAGATAGTAAGCGATCTTCTCGGTTAAGCACTACGGGCGCAGTCGGGTGTGTGATGGGTGACAGCTAGTGGCAAATTAAAATGCGCGTTTCCGTGCTTCGGAGGGCACGTTAAGCCGTTGGTCCCGGTTGCCATCGATAGAGTTTGAGAGGGGGAGGCCTGGAGTTTCCTCCACCACGCTGCTCCAATGCCTCCAATGCGGGTTTGTGGAGATACGGGTTAGTGACGATACGGGTTAGTGACCAACCCGCTGTCGGATGTTTTAAAACCGCCCATAAGGCCTCCGACAAGGTTTAACTTAACGACCGCTCGTTAAGCCTTGTCGGAGGCCTTATGGGCGGGCGTATCTCCACCAACCCGCATTGGAGGCATTGGAGCAGCGTGGTGGAGGAAACTCCAGGCCTCCCCCCAAAAAGAGGAGAGACTCGTTACGTATCCAGCAGTGGGTCGTATAATGGGTTGCCATTATTATTATATTAAGAAGATATTTTAAAAAGATTGAGTAAAAGTAATTAAAGACGTTCATGTAACACTTATCTATCTTTAAAATAAACAAGTATACTGCCATCTATCAAATAGAGTCCGAACTATTCGTGACAACATGCTTGGTGCCTTGTATTTAAACTTGTACTTGTAAGCAGTTTTAGGCGCGAAAGTGACCTGACCACACTCCATGTTTAACAATTTTATTAAATAACATTTATTTTATCAAATCATCTTCAACACTTACTGTCGAGTCCATAATCTGCTGGCAGACCCAAAATCCCTCGACGCCTTGAATCCAGTTTGATTAATCACTAATTAGTCCACAATAAATTATAATTAGTCCACAATAAATTATAATAAAACACGTACACAAAGAATCTATTTAAGAACACTTTTGAAAATAAAAACAGGACACGGGGCGTAATTTTGCGCGAATAATTTTTAAATCGTTCGAACGTCGGTTTCCATTGAACGCAAGATTTCGATCTGTTTGGGTTTCGAATCACGCATGCAGGTGTGTTTTGTCTGTAAGTAGGTAGGTATACTTGAGCTAACACAGCAGACTGACACAGGTAACACTGTGTCGATGTGGACGATGTGTGCTTAGCGCGGAGCGTTTAGTCCTAAGTTTAGTTAAATTGTTTTAGTGCATAATATTGAAAGAAAGTTTTTTCTTATAAAATCTTTATGGCCCTTTGTCATTTGTCAATTGCCATTTATTGCATACAAAACTAATTATTTGGTTATCACTGATTGTATATTCTTACTTATAAGTAAAGTTACCTTCCATTCCTACTTCATTAATTTCAAAATGTGTTGCTCAGCAGATATCAACACTTGATTTTGTGATTGAGTCAGTACAGAATTAAATTGTATTAATTAAAATCATCAGAACAATGGTAGGTTGTTGTGTTTTCTTGCGTGCTGGAAAACATCACTTCCTTAGTTATATGTCGTCTCGCTCACCCAAATATAATATGCTATGTATGTTATTCACTCAGTCTGACGTATTTTTATGCATTGTTTGTAAAGTGGGGCTTATGAATTAGGGAAACAATTAAGTTTCAGTATCGGTTCAATGTGAACATTAAAATTATAGCGTATTCGTTTTTTGTACTCAAGAATTTGATCTCTTTTATGGATGTTGTTAAATTGAAGTTCTCCTTATGTAGAGAATCTTGTAATGTTTGGTCGTCTGTGTGAAAGTTTGTCAGTGTTGAAAACATTGTGATTATTATGTATTGCTTTTTGTTTTGGTTCTAAATAAATATCAAAAGCCCTATCTATTCACTAACCTTCCTAGCCTTCACCTGTCATTAATATTTTAATACTGCATCTATTTCATCACCAGATTCAGATTTGGCCGAACTACCACTCTAAATACGGTAATATCAGAAATTAACAAGTACTTAAAGGTTATATGAATTAGAATAATGACCTACTATTTCGATAGCTTTGTGTTGACTCTACCACTTTTAATCCAAAAGCTAAGCTACTACTTACCCTAAAGTGTTTTCAGCCTATTCTTTCTCTGGCTACCTGTCACTAAAAGTGTAGAGAAGGTAAAGAGAGGAGAGGAGAAAGAGAGGAGAGAAGAGAAGAAATAAGATACACATTGAAAATATTGAAATAGTTCAGTGTTCACTGTTCAATAATGAAAAATAGTAGAAGCTTAAAGTACCTACAGGAACGGGGAAAACCTTGCAAAGTCAATTTATGTGCATGGAGACAATTTTTGGAATAGAATATCTAAGTAGAGATATAAGAGTGATAGAGGTGAGAAATTGCAATTCATCAAAAGTGCGAAAATCAAGAGAGTTTATATAAGCTACCCTACGTAGTTAGGTACCATGAAGTCAGAGAATATGTAATAATAGTGCGTAACCTACTAATCAAGTGGCGCTCTACGTTTTCAGCTACCCAGTAAGGGACCTGGCATAGAGATACATCCATATATACATAAACAATGGTATCTACTTAATATTAATTTAATAAATATACATGAGCTAGTTCCACATTTGACTGAATTACGTGTGAGTGTGACTCCATCATCACAATTCTAAATCACTGATAACCTATTTAGCAATGTGTGACGTAATTGTATGAATATCTATTGTTACCAACCAAGATCTAGGTGACGGCACAAAAGGAATTTTGATCGTAAACAATTAAGTGTTAAGACATAAAATGGCTTACATACAAAATAGATGTTATCTATAACTGTTGACCGTTTGTGGCGGCGATTCAGAGAAGTGATGTGAGAACACAGAGGCCTCATTTGAATTTTATACTTCATATTGCATACTGACCGTAATACGTGGAACCGATGGTTTGGCCCGTGACTTGGGTGAACGTCGAGGTGATTGAACCATCGGGCAGACCCTGGAGATCTTGCCTGCACATTTTCTGTTGAAATAAGCATGAATTTAATTGTCCATTACAGAAATACGACGTTTTGATGCAAATCGTAAACAGCGCCATCTTGTGTGTTGTATCGGAACTACACCGTTCGAAGCTTAAGATAGTGTTAACTGCTAATGAAGGTTATTCCTTGAATCATAGATGGCGTTGATAAAATAATAAGTTAAGTACCTGATCACAATCGTCCCTGTTTCTTTGGTCTTGGCTTAGATTAATATTTTTCGTCTGCATTTTCTATTTAACCTCGTACTTGTATCTGGAAATAGTAATCCATATTTAAGGATGATTTACATTCATTGAATCAAGTTACATAGAGCAGATAGTCATGAATAAGACCATTTCATGAATGAGCTAACAGTAGATACGAGAAATATTTTATGTAGGTACTTAATTGTATGTATGTATGTATCTTCACGCCAGGTCCCTAACGGGGTAGGCAGAGAGTGTAGAGCGCCAGACATCCCGGTTCTGACAAACCTCTCGTGCCTCGTCTACTTAATTGGTGTTATTAAATGTTCGTATAAGCTCATAACAGTGTCAATATAGTTGGGGATTGAGAAATCTTCACCTTTTTTTAGGAATAAAAGTAATAGGTAGAACAGACATGAAATATTAATAAAAGGGTCTATACTTGCAGAATTGCAGTTTAGTAAGTAGGTATACTTATAGACCGATGTTGGTTTTAAATATTGTACTAACTATTAACAAGCAAGCATGCTGTTCACATTGATGTTAAGTGATGACTGCAGACTATAGACACCCACACAATGAACAGATGTCAAAATACAGATGCGTTGCCACTCCTATGCCTCTGTGCCGGAAATTACAGGGCTGTACATTACCACCTGACCGGAACACGATAGTGCTGAACCCTACCATTTAGCGGCAAGTATATTAGGTAATGCGGTGGTGCCTACGCCCGCGAGCTTCGTCACTGGAGCTCTACCACCAGTAAAAATCCTCTATCCGATATTATCGCAAACTTTTATTTCGGTTTCGGATACAGAGCTCCCTAACATCCCTGGTGGCACACCGCGGACACTCCGCCAAAATTCCATACAAACTCTTATTTTGGTCTCTATTACACACACATCAATCAGTGACGTGTATTTACACGTGCGCCTGTGTTGCTAGCACGTAGAAAATACCAACCGTCGCCCATAAAAGGTGAGGAGGTTGGGTGATGCGGGGAAATCGGGCGGGACGTCGAAGTGTCCATTCTTTGCAGTATTAGGTATTATATATTCTCTGCTGGTGGCAAGTTTTCAACAAAGAAAAACAAAATATGACCAACAAAATATGGGCAACTCTGCTGTCAAGTCCGCAGATGGATTAGGATCGAATATCAGAACGGGTTTGACGTAAATCCCGCGTGAAAATATTTCGCCAAAATTGAGGCGGAAGCAGGAAAAGGTTGAAAATATTGTTATACCCACGCTCGCTTTTTTAATATTGTGAAAGGGTTGATTTAAGAAATACAGGGTTGCGGTGACTGATAAGTTATAGATGTTTTTTTTTTTTTTTTATTCTCCATTTAAAGAGCTTGGTCGAAGACCATGACGCTCTATACGTTCCCATGAATTACATTCTTATTTTTTTTTTTTTTTTTTTTTTATGTTATAAAAGTGGCAAACAAGCATGCAGTTCACATTGATGTTAAGTGATGACTGCAGCCTATAGACACCCACACAATGACCAGAGGTCAAAATGCAGATGCGCTGCCACTCCTGAGGCCTAAGGTGTTATGGCCTCTGTGCCTGAAATTACAGGGCCGTTAATATTATTAAACAACATTAACTCATTGACAATTGATATACTTGCAACAGTATTCTGGCGTCATCCGTAGTAGGATCTGCCAGGACACTGTTGCAATGTCCTATTTCTAATGAAGCCCTGCGATAAGTTATACATGTTCATGGAAGATTCGTAAAGAATAACTGCTGCCATAGACACCTACATAAAAACCAGAGGTCAAAATGCAGATGTTCTTTAAAATTTTAACTTTCAATGATACCAAAACCAGCCAGATACAAATACTACATTCAAAGAGATTTTATTACAAGTTCAAACATACTATAATGCGAAAAGACTTTTTCCCCAACCTATTACATCAGAATACATCTACACAAAATACATACGTGTCACTTGATATCCTGGGGTGTCGAGTCGTTTTGGCTCTGTCATAGAAATTACGGGGCCCTACATTATCTTGAATTATCAACTAACTGGAACACGATGGTGATGAACACATAGGCGACAGATAAATAAATGAATATAAAATACGCTTACACTCACAGCCCCATTTTACTGGTGGTAGACTTCTAGTGACGAAGCTCGTGGGCGTAAGCACCACCGCATTACCGCATTACATATACTTGCCGCTAAATGGTAGTGTTCAGCACTATCGTGTTCCGGTCAGGTGGTGATGTATGGTCCTGTAATTTCTGGCACAGAGGCAAAACACCTTAGGCCTCAGGAGTGGTAACGCATGTGCATTTCGACCTTGGTCTTTGTGTAAGTGTCGATAGGCTGCAGTTATCACTTAACAGAAATGTGAACTGCATGCTTGTTTACCACTTCCAATACATAAAAAAAAGCCCCACAGAAGGTATAAACCTGTGTCGTGGGTGCGGTTATATGTATACAGAACACCCAGACCCGAAAAAAATATCTGTGTGCCATACAAACATTTGTCTCGGTGCGGGGATCGACTCCGCGACCTTTCGAATCAAACAGTCATCTCACACCGCTGGACCAACCGGGTCGTCAACGATAGGTAATATAAGTGGTGTTACCCTTGAGTTCTGACCCTAAAACCCTACCGAAAATAAATATACTTTTGTGTGAAAGTACGCACCTTTTGGAATTTATTACCTAGATAATGCGAAAATTATGTTCTGAACTTGAGCGATATCTTACGAAACGAAGTTAATTGGTTTATTGATATGGGTTTTGTAATTTCCGGTACAGTGGCAAAGCAATGTGTGATAAAGAAATACATATGCGTAATACATGTGCGTGTTATACCGTCTCTACAATGGTGAGTGCTCTGTCGAACTGTTCGACATGGTGCCACCGTCTCTTTTTCTACACCGTACTACCCGCCGAAGAGAGAAGTTTCACCCTCACCGACTGGACACCTGGCAGTGCTCAACGGTGCGGTTTTCACGTTCGTTCTTGCCCAGAACGTGTAAATTGTGGAACGAACTTCCCTCTGAGGTGTTCCCTAGGTGCTACATTAAGAGGTTCTTCAAAAATGGCGTCAAAGGAGTCCTTCAGGGCTGGCAGCGCGGTGGCAACTCCCCTGGTGTTGCAAATGTCTGCTTGTCTGTCAACTTAATGACATAAAAAAAAAATATATATATATATACATACACATACATACATCTATAAGTAAATTAAACGTTCATGTTGTGGTAATTTAATTATTGTGCAATGAAGTCGTTAATTTTAAATTGGTATTCAAATACCTAAATTCTCTTTTGAATTGTCATGTTATAAGGTGTATACGAAGGTCATGTTACCTATATACGAAGGTGGCTAACAAGCATGCAGTTCACATAGATGTTACGTGACGACTGCAATCTATAGACACTTACACAAAGACCAAGGTCGAAATGCAGATGCCTTACCACTCCTGACGCCTAAGGTATTATGCCTCTGTGCCGAAAATTACAGGGCCGTACATTACCCCCTGACCGGAACACGATAGTGATATACTATTAGGAAAGGAAGGAATATTAGGAAATGCGGTGGTGCCTACGCCCGCGAGCTCCGTCACTGGAGTTCTACCACCAGTAAAATTTGCCACAGGAACCTGTCTCGTGTAATACCCCGGGTGTGCGAGGAGCCACCTGGGCCGTATCGATTCAGTCCGACCGCCCATCCTTAACCTATATTTTAGTGCCTAATTCTGTAACAACTGTAACACATTTCAAGAATTGAAATAGCAAATTCTAACTGTACTAACAAAAGACTTACTACGTGTAAGTTCCGGAACATTTCCAACTACCCTCGTATTCATTCACATCGCGATAGCGTTCCTTCGAACATTAAAACTTTAACTAAAGTAACTTGAACATCGTTTGCCGACGAGTTTGACTTGATGCCAAATATGAAACCATAGAGCAACACGGGCCACCGGCCGACCGGAGAGGAGTAGACATACCCCCTAATTCATAAACGTGTTTTAGCTAAAGTGCTGCTAATCTCTCCTTTGTCTTTTTCGATCCTGCACATTTGACAATGCAACTGACGAAGACAAAGCATTCTATAGCTAAAACGTATCTAATGTACGTGTATGAATAAGGGGGTTAGCGTTTATTACGGATGCAAATCAGTCTGTCATTTTTTGCGGGGGACAATTTGTGTGACACGCACAAAAACAACCTTAACTTTAACAAAATACCTAAACTCTTTCACACACACATTAAAACATCTAAGAAATACTTAAATTTTTACTGGTGGCAGAGCTCCAGTGACGGAGCTCGCGGGCGTAGGCACCACCGCATTACCTAATATACTTGCCGCTAAATGGTAGTGTTCAGCACTATCGTGTTCCGGTCAGGTGGTAATGTACAGCCCTGTAATTTCCGGCACAGAGGCATAACACCGTAGGCCTCAGGAGTGGTAACGCATCTGCATTTTGACCTTTGTCTAAGTGTGGTTGTCTATGGGCTGCAGTCATCACTTAACATAAATGTGAACTGCATACTTGTTTGACACTTCCATTAAATAAAAAAAAACAATGTGTGACACACACAAACACAATTTCTCACACACATTTAAACATCTCGGCGACAGGATTAGGACCAATTGGGCTTGTACTTTGACAGAGGGGAAAGCTTGCACACAGTTACTAACTACTCCCCTCCGGTCCGCCGCGACCGGTGGCCCGAGTTACTCTTTATATGAAACACAGGTACAGACCTGATGTTATGTTCCCTTTGAAAATTGTAACTTTCGGTTACATTATTGTTTGGCAAAATCATGAAAAAAATATGATAAAGTGTTGTGACATGCGCGCATATTATTCTTATACGATTTTTTGGATGAATTTGGACATGTAGAATTGGTCATACATAGAAATAGAAATAGAAATAGAAAATATTTTTATTTCGAATAGATCTTTACAGATACTTTCAAAACGTCAATAAATCATAAACTACCTAGAGCGAATAACCATTACATATAGTAAAAGCAAAATCATATATTAATAGTAAATTAAAAATTAAAATTTAAACTATTTGGTTAAAAGATGATAATCATAAAATTTTTCAATTCCTTCAATGATAATAAATGAAGAAAAAGAAAACTTATTCGTCAAGATCAATGTTATTCACTTAGCAGAGTTCCAAGTGCAGTCACTACTGAGAAGAACTCCGCTACCCAACAAACTCAGTAAGAGCTCTTTTAAATGAGAGCTTAAATCTAGTACAGATTATCGTGAAAAATCAAATAGTTATAACTATCATAGGGTCGCAGCGTATCAGCAGTGGGTTGCTAACACTGAAGTACTGAGGCAGTCACTTTATACTTTATAGACATGAAAAAAGTCTTTTGGAAATTGTACACAATAATAATGTCCACCAGACCGAACTTCGGTCACGGCGGCCAATCTCAACGGAGACTAGCCAATTGCGCGGGAGATATTATAGTGCATAGGTGTATTGTATACGCAAACACAGGTGCACTCTCTATTCCCTCACTCTCATAGTCCGATGGGATGGCAATCCGGCACGACTGGAGAAAGATTGCGTGCAGGACTGACGGCTTTACGTGCTCTCCGAGGCGCCGGTAGCAGTCGTCGGGCTATTACTAAGAATTTCCTAACAGAAAAACCCAATAACAAATTTTCTGATAGAACCCAGGACCTCAGGCTTCACCTTCGCGATTGCGAGCACTGACCTAGCGAGACAGTCACACAACACAATATAAACCTGCATAATGACTAAACGGTAGAGTTCTTTAATTAGAGGCTTCTATCCCCAATACGCGATAATGTAAAATTAAGTCTGACCATGCCAACGGCACTATAGACTATAGACAGGAAATTAATTACAAGACACGCTGTACTGTAGCTTTCTGTCACTGTAAAAAAGTCTAATTTCCATTAACACAGTCGCCTTCACGGTAAGGTACCCATGGGAATAGGACGGTCGTGGTTTGTGGTTTAAATCAATCGATCCACTGTAGTTACCGCGATAATCGAATAATAATCGAAAGACCGACTTGAAAATTCATGGCTTTTGTATTCGGTTACTGGTGGAATACCCTGTGTGACTGTGGAGAATCGGTTCAGACGATGGCTCATTTTTTTATGTATTGGAAGTGGCAAACAAGCATGCAGTTCACATTGATGTTAAGTGATGACTGCAGCCTGTAGACACCCACACAAAACCGAGGTCGAAATGCAGATGTGTTCCCACTCCTGAGGCCTAAGGTGTTATGCCTCTGTGCCGGAAATTACAGGGCCGTTCATTACCACCTGACCGGAACACGATAGTGCTGAACACTACCATTTAGCGGCAAGTATATTAGGTAATGCGGTGGTGCCTACGCCCGCGAGCTTCGACACTGGAGCTCATCTGATAGCCTTCTGTATCCCAATAGCTGCTTCACAAGCGACCTTAGCACTCTACTGGTAGTGCGGTGGCCATTGCCAAATTTTGGGCCACGATTCTTTAACTCATTACATTTTGCTTTGAAGTCGTTGACACGAAGAAGAAGACTGGTAGCTCTGGTGACGGAGCACTATCGTGTTCCCAAACTATTCCAATAGGGCCGTAGTAAGTTTGGTGGTAGAGCTCCAGTGACGGAGCTCGCGGGCGTAGGCACCACCGCATTACCTAATATACTTGCCGCTAAATGGTAGTGTTCAGCACTATCATGTTCCGGTCAGGTGGTAATGTACGGCCCTGTAATTTCCGGCACAGAGGCATTACACCTTAGGCCTCAGGAGTGGTAACGCATCTGCATTTTCACCTCGGTATTTGTGGGGGTGTCTATAGGCTGCAGTCATCACTTAACATCAATGTGAACTGCATGCTTGTTTGCCACTTCCATAATATAAAAAAACAAACTTTTCCGACATGCAAGGTGCAAGAAAGCCGCCAACTACCCGGCGACAAAAAGTTGCCGAAATAGGTCGGCGGCCCGGCGGGCTCAGTGTGTATTGCGCTTAAGAACATAGATATTATATTTTATTTATGAATTGTGTTTGTCTTTAACATACTTTTTGTGGAAAAAGCAAATAAATGCTGTCTTTCAAGAATACATACAGTAACCTATTGTTCTCCTTATAAGATGTTACGGTACAAAATGCTCACATAACTAACCTTTTGTTCCATTTTTTTTTAATTTTCTCACTTTTTATTTTGCAATTTCCCACTACAAATAATTATAAACAAGTCAGGACGTGCGAACTGTTGAATATTTATTATTTTAACATACTTTTTCTTGAAGCGAACTGGTGCAATTGTCATTTTAAGGGTCCTACTAGATTGTTACTTGAAATTATCGTTTAAGAAAGAAATTATGAAAACGAATTTTACTTCGAATTTTGAAGGGATTGAAATATGCGGCCCTGTAATTGCCAGCACAGGAGTAGGAAATAGCAAGTGTAAAAAAAGGAGTAATTTTTATATGACAACAATAAGTCACCATAGGTGACTTGTGTTGTGGGATTTGAATAGCTGAAAATAATTTAGTATTTCATACTTTTTCTATCAATATACAATGCGTACAAGGTGCGGGACCAAGCTCCATACATTTTCTGATCCCTAAGGTTAATTATGCCTCTGTGCCGGAAATTACAAGGCCATAAATTACCACCTGACCGAAACACGATAGTGATAGTGCTGAACAGTACCATTTAACGGCAAAAGGTAATGCGGTGGTTCCTTAGAGCTCCGTCACTGGAGCTGCCACCAGTAGAACTTATTTTTTGTGATACAACTCATTTATTGCTGAACTGATAATTTATTTAAAGCTAAAGTTAGATGATGCAACCCGGCCTAAGACTTCTAAAATATTCAAAGTACCCATTATAAATAGCTATGCTCCCTCCCTCACTAGAGTAACTTTAGAATGTTATCTCTAAAGCGTTTAACTTATCAGTATAATGTGGCTCCACGCTTACCCATTCCCACGAACTTTCTACCGGTAAAGTCTGAGGGAAGTTTTTTAATTAAGACATCTGTCCAAGATGATAAAAAGACGATTTCCGCGTTCTGTTTGTGATTGGTTTTCGGTAAGTCAATGATTTAATTTTGAATGGAATGATGATTTGTACAAGGATATGTGTAATTTTAATTATGTTTATATTAAAGATCAGTGTTTTTTCGTTTTATGAGTGAAGGCGCCAGTATATACCATATAGCTAAATTAATACGTCCAGACAAAATTTAATATTATTTTTAAGCATAGGTCAGACATGACAGAGAATGTTTTTTATTTTACTGTTCTTTTTTTGTTAGGTTTATTTTAAACTAGCTGTTGCCCGCGGCTTCGCCCGCGTGGATCTCGTTTTATAAATAATTTAAATTTTACAATCCCATGGAAATGTAATTAAGTTTCTCGTCGCGTACCTATATATGGAGTCTTAATCACGTCTATAACTAAGAAATCTCTATTTGATTTAATTCCTTATATTTGAAAGTTTAGGGGTGATTGTGGCAAAATACTGAAGCACGTACCTATTTTTTTATACCTAACAGAAAGACTGGAACATCACTTTGCAAGTCTCTAACTCAGAAACTACCAAAATTCCCACGCAAATTTTAACCTCAATTCCATACAAACAGTACCCCTCCATTTTGCCGCTTTAGGGGGAAATTTTTTCCATTTCACTTAAACAGATCATTTTTACAATTCCTAATCATGAGCCTGAGTATGAGTATACCAATTTTTAAACTGTTTAGTTCAGGAATGAGAAACTTTCCATAAAAAAATTACCACTTCATTTTCCCCCTTTAGGACAGAATTTGTCCATTTCGTCTACACAGATCAATTTTTATTGTAAACCAAAATGTTTATACCTGTTGTCATATAGTCCTTTATATTTATCTCTAAAAATCCTTTCTTATATATCATAAAAGGAACCCTTGTACCAAATTTTAAGTCTCTAGGAACAGTAGTTTTATATAACATTTTCGTATACAATTACAAAATCAAAAGCAAATAAATAATCAATGTAGAATTAACCGTCTAACTCACAACAAAGGTAGGTAGCCAGCGCTGCTCCGACTTAAGTGCAGATCAAGAAGACAGCGTTAGCGCGTTTTAAAAAATTTGTGACCCCATCCATCAAAGGCCATGTGTAACACTGCTTCTTATCTTTTGCCAAGAATACTCTATTAATATAAGTTTTATTGGGGAAATTGTAAAGGGGAAAAGAGACATTTTACTGATATACTTTTTACATTAGTTTATGACATTTAGTTTTATCTTAGTGATATTCTTGACTTTACATATATTTTTTATCTTGTTTGACATGTATATCAATTGTTATTCGCTTTAATTTAATTTGTTTGTTTTTGACGTGTCATAAGAGGTGCCTGTCACCCTAAATGAATAAATGAGTTTCTGATTCTGATTCTGATTGCTTTATCTTTTTTTTTGTACCAAAGAGCCTGTTCACTAATATTCCATCTTGAAAATTGCGGTAAGTCCCATACCAATTTCCATTACCCATTTTTAGGGGTGTGGGGGTACATTTCAAAAAAAATATTGATGCAACTATTTTTCGTACATAACATAAGAAGCCCGTTAACCAATTTTCAGGAAAATTTCAAAAACACAATTTACATGGTGGTAGAGCTCCAGTGAAGCAGCTCGCAGGCGTAGGTACCACTGAATTACCTAATATTCTTGCCGCTAAATGGTAGTGTTGAGCACTATCGTGTTCCGGTCAGGAGGTAATGTACGGCCCTGTAATTTCCGGCACATGGGCATAACACCTTAGGCCTCAGAAGTGGTAACGCATCTGCATTTTGACCTCTGATCTTTGTGTGGGTGTCTATAGGCTGCAGTCATCACATAACATCAATGTGAACTGCATGCGTTTTTTATGTCACTTTCACGACATAAAAACGGCATTAAAAATTGACAAAATACCCGCACAAACTATCAACTCCTCTCTTAAGGGGGTTGGAGCAGATTTCTAAACAAAAAGTGTATATCTTAAGAACTTTAACGTTGTTTTCTTTAGTAACAAAGAGTCCGGATACCAATTGTTGGCTAAAGTCCAATACAAAAAAATTGGCTTGTAAAATGTATTTTTTTAAATAAAGTTTTCAAAACAACATATTTGCTGTCAGAACCTCTGCAAACCATAAATATTGTTATATTATCGGGGTAAACTTGTAAAAAAATCAATCAAATCACCCGGCCACTGCCCTTTCGAAGGTTGTAGACGGACCTTAGAAAAACGAAGCGTATCAAAAAAATTACTCCATTACAATGATGGGAGGGCCAACGATCGAAGGGTTAGTTAATGGCGCGCGGGCCAATTACTAGTGGCCAATTATGGCCCACTTCATTCACAAAACTACCTCAACCACGGAGCGGATTAGTTCTTGGTTAAGGAGCTTTTACATTGCATGTGGTTATGTTGTATTTTTGTTAAAAAGTGTTAAAAACATGTTTTTGTATAAAGGTATCTACAATATTAGGTTGTTGATGTCATGTGAACTGTGTGTTAATTTTCCACCATGATTACATGATAAATTTAGGTTAGGATTACTCTTAATACACTGGACCCGAGAGCAACACGAGCTACCGGCCGCGGCGGACTGCAGGAGAGTAGCTATAGCGCTTATTACCGATGCAAAACCGTCTGTCATTTTTTGCGGCGAGGAATGCGTGCGACACACACGCACTACAAAAATCGTCTATTACTACGAAACTCACACCTTGACTTTTACAAAATACAGAAACAATTTAACGCACACATTTAAACATCTAGGCGACAGGTATAGGCCCATTTGGGCTTGTACTTTGACATGGGGGAAAGCCTGCATATGGCTACTCCCCTCCAATGTTGCTCTATGCACTGGACACTTCATCATTATAATAAAATTTAATAATATAAAATGCAAATATCGATGTTCTTGTATTGTTTAATATAATAACTTAATATAAAATTGGTAAAGTGGTACACATTGTCTTGTTATTTTTTTGGTATTTCTTTTTGGTACCAGTCTATTTTTGTCTGCTTTTTGTTTGTATTTTTTGGGCATGCATCTTTTTCTTTCTTTCTCTTTACATAAAAGCTTACTTACAATTGCAGTAATCTCATCTCTCATCTGGTTCGTTTGAAACATAGAAGAAAATTCAACGCCCTAGTTTGTACACAATCGATCATAACGTGTTCAAATGACCATGAAGAATGTATCAACAGCTCGTCATTTTACCTAGAAGTGTGGGATGGAGAAAATGGGTATTGTTTTTTTATGTTAAGTAGTAAGTATCAACATGTAATATGCTATAATATCTACACTTGAAGGTTTTATTTGAATGTATAATGGTTTATTTGTATTCGATTTACGCTTTTGATTTCCATAAAATTTATGAAAAGAATGCGCTCAGCTACATAATGAAATATTTTATTGCTGGAAGGTAAATGAAGGTACACAATGTCTTATAATTATTCGGAGTAGAAAATATTAAAAGTTTATTTTGCTTGATAGTATGTAGGTATGTATAGCAAAAAATGCAATTATGTAATTTTAAGGCAGTACTTAAAGTATTTTCCTTAACCACTTGAAGATTTACATACAGTGTATTTTTTTTTCTTTAAAAAATTGCAATTCAAAATATATTTTTCTAAACCCTACGCGTCAAGTGTAACAACTCCCTAACTAATCGGCTAAACAACACCGAAACTGGTTTCGGTTAAATTTTAATCACCGTTTAATGGTATCGTATATAATTGTATTGTTCAGAGGGATAGACTTAACTCGATGATTGTTTCGAGTGAAAGTAAGGATGTTACCGATCGATATTAACGATTCTCATCGATTTAGTCACGATGATATTGAAATATAGACAGGTTTTTTGGTGTAATTGCTATTGAACTTTAACGTTGTTTTCACAGGGACGTGCCGTTCTTCTACTGGCAGATAGTTCGTCCACTAGTGCAGTCAGTCATCCGAACGATGGCGGTCTAACCATTCCAATGGGGCGGTAGTAAGTGCAATAATGCAAGATGGGAAGCGTCCTGCGATAAAACTATCGCCACTGCGATCGCTAATCCGCATGCCAAGCGTGGCGATTATGGCACATCCCCATTATGGGGAGGCTTTGGTCCAGCAGTGGACATCTTTCGGCTGATATGATGATTTGGTGTAATTATGTTTTCTTTGAGTTTGAAATGAATTTCTGAATTTCAAACTAATTTTTGAGTAGGTTAGTAATCAAATTGTAGTAACAAAAGTTACTACAATTTCATTGTCCTCTACTGGTGGTAGAGCTCCAGTGACGGAGCTCGCGGGCGTAGGCACCACCGCATTACCTAGTATACTTGCCGCTAAATGGAAGTGTTCAGCACTATCGTGTTCCGGTCAGGTGGTAATGTATGGCCCTGTAATTTCCGAGAGGCATAACACCTTAGGCCTCAGGAGTGGTAACGCATCTGCATTTTGACCTCGGTCTTTGTGAGGCTGCAGTCATCACTTAACATCAATGTGAACTGCATGCTTGTTCGCCACTGCATTACATAAACAAAAAGTTGCTTTTTAACCGACTTCAAAAAGGACGAGGTTCTCAATTCGCCTGTATCTTTTTTTTTGTATCGATCTGAGTGCCCATATTCATTCGTCGAGTGAGATATACCTACTTAACGACATACTTATAAAATGGTTGAGTCAACGAGGTTAATCCCTACTTCCCTACTAATATTATAAATGCGAAAGTAAGTCTGTCTGTCTGTCTGTTTGTTACCTTTTCACGTCCAAACGACTGAACCGATTTTAATGAAATTTGGTACAGAGATAGAGTTGAGTTTGAGAAAGGACATAGGCTACTTTTTAAAAGACATCCACACGGGCGAAACCGCGGGCAACAGCTAGTACCTTACATAGAGAAGACAACGGGAAAAAAAATTAAATTTCAGTTCCATTTTTAAATTGATTTGACAGATATTTACCTATAATAGGTTATTATTAGTCTTTTAATTTGGTACTAGCGATCCGCCCCGGCTTCGCTCGAGTAGCATTCACCTATTATATTGTGGAGATGCGCCCGACTTCTTTGACAAAAACCGTGATATCTAGGTAAATATATAAGTACGATGTTGATAAATTATAAACCTTACTCAAAAACCCTCTTTCCAACATTTCAAACAGGAACAAAATCCGTTGACAACTTTCTGAGATTAGGGCATACATGAGACAGAGAAAATACCCCCTATTTTCTCTGCCTGTATGTACTTTACTTTATAATATGTTGTGATGATTTAATTTGATCTCGGCCTAAAATTATTTCTAATCCCTGAAGCAGCTAATGGACCCTATATGGTCCAAGAATAATAAGAAATCGATTGTCATATTTTTCTGGCAGCCTGAGGGACACACATTTTACATAAAAATACTGGAAGCCATACGTATGTTGTCACACACACCATAATGCCAGCGAATCTCAAACATTATTTTTGGTATTCAATAAATTATGAAACGATATTACAGTACATTAAGAACTTTACTGAAGCAATTTTGACTTGGAGTGGCATTTTTATTGGCCCCGTTAAGTTAATTTTCCCGTTAAAGCACTCCCATTAACATAACAAACGTTTCTCAAGTAGGCACGGTGCGACAGTCGGAGCCTTCGAAAAGATTTTGATAAAAATATTGCAAAAAAAATCTATACAAATAAATAAAATTGGATTGTCTGTTTGTAATATAAAAATAACCGCTTTTTACTCAATGCATACGTATGTATACACGGCACATATACCAAAACAACATTTTTTACTATTTTTGTCTGTCTGTCTGTCTGTTTGTCCTCGCTAATCTCGGGTACGGGTGGACCGAGGATTTTATTTCAAACGAGTGTAGCTCACGAAAACCTAAGGACCTATCCTTCAAATCTGTCTAGATCAGTGATTCCCAAAGTGTTCCAGGTGGACCACTGGTGCATGAGAGACTCGATTGGGGTTCTATGTAGGCGTGAATAAAAATTGGAAATGTGATATCTGGCTATCCATTCGGATCAACCTTGAGACATACTTGTCATTACATTGTTGGTACCTACCTACCTGTCTGTTGTGCCAAATTGCTTATCCTATCTCTTGTTTATTGTCGAAGGTATGTTGTTTGTTAAATATTATACTTTGTGTTTCTGTGTTGTTATCCAAATAAATGAATTCTATTCATATAAATGTAGCAAAGAGACCGAAGAAACCAGAAAAAAAATGAAAGGGGCAAGAAAAAATAGTTTGAGAACCTCTGGTCTAGATAGTAGTTTGAGCTGTGCGTTGATAGTTCAGCAATTACCTACTACCTTTCCCTTTTATATATTTAGATTAATCCACGGCAAACCTTCCATGGCACCTGAGCCCTCTAATGTATAAAGACCGGACGCTGGACAAAGGGCACGTAATCCTTGAGGTTTGAAAGGGCCTTTAGTGACGCGGTTCATTCATGATTGTCTGCCCTAATTATGTGTGGAAAGGTCGAATAACATTGTCTTTATTTAGCTTCAAACAAAGCCTACATTGGTGTGTGAATGTTCCATCCCAAATGTACTTTTTATTACTGGTGGTAGAGTTCCAAGTGTAGGAACTCGAGGACGTAGGCAACGACGCATTACCTAATGTATCTGTTAAATGCATAGAGCAACACGGGTCACCGGCCGCGGCGGACTGGAGGGGAGTAGCCATAGCGTTTATTACCGATACAAAACAGTCTGTCATTTTTTGCGGGGAGAAATGCGTGCGACACACGCGCACACTATAAAAATCGTCTATGGCTACGAAACTCACACCTTGACTTTAACAAAATACAGAAACAATTTCACGCACACATATAGACATCTAGGCGACCGGTATAGGCCCATTTGGGCTTGTACTTTGACAGAGGGGAAAGCCTGCATATGGCTACTCCCCTCCGGTGTTGCTCTTTGGTTAAATGGTATTGTTCAGGACTATCGTGTTCCGGTTAGATGGGCATGTATGGCCCCGGAATAACTATCACACAGACATAACTAAGGACTTTGAGGTGCATAAGAGATGGCAACGCATCCGCATTTTGGCCTCTGGTTTTTATGTAAATGTCTATAGCCTGCAGTGCGACACTGTAAATTAAAATTATCTGTGGTATATAGTGCTCGGCAACACCATATAGTAGGTATGTTTTATACATATTGTGCCTATATATATTTTTTTTAGTCATGCAGTTCACATTGATGTTAAGTGATGACTGCAGCCTATAGACACCCACACAAAGACTAGAGTTCAAAATGCAGATGCGTTACCACTTCTGAGGTCTAAGGTCTATGCCTCTGTGCCGGAAATTACAAGGTCGTACATTACCACCTGACCGGAACACGATAGTGCTGAACACGACCATCTAGCGGCAAGTATATTAGGTAATGCGGTGGTGCCTACGCCCGCGAGCTCCTTCACTGGAGAGCTACCACCAGTAAATCTATACGCAAGCATTATTCATAGTTACTGTTTTTGTCTGCCTGCTTTTATGGCAAAATTCTAAAACGATTTCGATAAAACTTAACATCGGAATAGAACAACAAAAGGACACAGGTTACTTTTTAAATTTCACGCGTGCAAACTAGTTGGTAATAAAAAACTATTGCTCCATAGAATGTCGATTTTCAATGTCAACCATCGTAACCGATTGAAAAATATAAATTACCAAACGCGAATAACAAATAGTAACATTACAAAGCTTTACACGTAATGTCTATGTACGGAAGCATAAGTTAGTACAAGAGATAGTACAAGAGACGGTATTAGAAATATATACCTTCATCTGTTATTTGGTGTCCCCGCAATCGGGCCATAGATTTTTCCAAAGATTGCACGTGCATTGCTGTTTGTTCTTGTTGTCTACTCTATATATTGACCTCCAAATATACTATATATTTGGAAGAAAAATGGAAAGAAAAATTTGACTTCAGGCGAGACTCGAACTCGCGACCTACTGGGAATCTAGTCCAGCCGCTCTTCCAATTAAGCTACTGAAGCCCTGCCCGATTTGTCAAATCTTTCCTTCACATCTATTGCATTGCTTTATGGTAGCAGCAGCGCCATCTATTACCAACTATGCTAGTTAGGCAACCGATATAATAGACTTTTCAGTTTATTGAATATCGTAAAGAAGTCGCTTTTACCCTTAATAATTGTTTTATATTATTTCGCATTAACACATGCTTGTGAAATATATTTTATTTTTAAAGAAAAATGGAAAGAAAAATTTGACTTCAGGCGAGACTCGAACTCGCGACCTACTGGGTACCCAGTAAAAATAAAATATATTTCACAAGCATGTGTTAATGCGAAATAATATAAAACAATTATATATTTGGAGGTCAATATATATGTTCCCGTTGTCTACTCTATACAACATGTAACGGAAATAATGCGCATCGAACACCCCGAGTCGAAAATCGAGTTATAATTATAATACATAAACTGAAATTACATGTTTATGTATTTAATATTTTTTATTTAAGAAATAAGTTATCCTCAATTTGTACGAACAGTATGCACACCCTATGCTTACCCTACCTCTTCCTACGGCCACACAAAAAACACGAACCTACTCACACATGCACACTGTTGCAATGTGATGTAGCGTTACCTGCGTACCCTTATTTGACACTCGCTAGTTATAAGATTTATTTCCAGTATTTTATTTCATAAATTATTATTTATACTACAAAGCACGTCTCAACGAGTTCTAATAAACTTGTTGAGACTAGCATTTTAATTGGGATAGACGTTAGTCTCATTTTCGTTTTTATTTACTGTTCACCAAATGGGTGACCTTAATTTCCTTAATTATATATTTGGAGGTCAATATGTAGAGTAGACAACGGTAACAAACAGCCGATTCCGTTTTTAAAATGAATTGACAGATATTTAATAAGACGTTTTCACGTCAGCTGTCATGTTACTATGGGAAAGTGTAAAAAAACTAGCTAGTAAAAAAACTAGCAACTAACGTAACTTCACGCCTGTAATCCCCGAAGGGGTAGGCAGAGGTAAATGCATGCATTCAATCATACATGCAAACACCCACGACTCGCCGGTTACGTTTTGGCCCATGTAACAGGTGGCGAACCTGTTGCCATCTCCGGGCACATTACCAAACTCCGGGTACTGGGAAACTTCCAGAAAATGGAAAAATCCCAATAGAAGCAGAGATAAAGGATTTTAAACCGTTATCTCTGATAGTCCCCGACCCGGGAATCGAACCCAGGACCTCCAGCGTAATAGTAGTGGCCTGCTACCACTACGCTACTGAGGCAGTAGCAACTAACCAAGGGAAAAATCCTGTCTTTAGTGTACTGTACTTTAGTACTTATAGGTCAATGGTCAATGCATAATACAGATTTCTGTATTAGTTATGTTAATTTTTACACTTAAGTTATCCAATTATCTGGTTTGAGGTCGCTATTTTTTATAACAAGATTTTAGGTTTTTTGATTTTTAGTGTAAATGTCGATAAGTAAGCTGTGCGTATTGCGATCGCCAATCCGCATGCCAAGCGTGGCGATTAAGGCTTCCAACGTGAGCTCAGTAGCGTAAAATATAAAAGTATGATATACGTACATATTTATTTAGACGAGTTTGCTACTGTTAACAGTTGAGGAGTTTTACTGTCCTTTACTGTCTTTCATCTTTCTAATCAGAGCCCCTATGACAGTCATAACTATTCAAGGATGAATTTTTGTAATGATCACTGTTGTGGGCGTCTTTGGCGAAGTATTTGTCCAGCCGTGGACGTAATACGGCTGGAGTGGTGATGATGATGATTACCTAGACAAAGTCATTTTGCTTAAAATTTTCCGTGTACATTTCTATTCTAACCGTATCTTAGACTATGACTATTGACGTACACTGACCTATTGGTCGGAATGTTTGACAAGTGATGAATAAGCTTCCAGGAAGGCACGCTTTGATAGAGCCTAGTGTAGGGCTTTCAAAACTTAAGGCTTTAGTTTGCCATTAACACTAAATTTGAAAATAAGTTAGACAGTTATATTAAAACTAGCCGACCCGGCAAACTTCGTATTGTCTCAGAATGAAATAATGTGTCAAAGTTTTGATATACTCGTATACGGACTATTTGTATGGGAAAATAAAATTGTGTTTTTTACTAATTTTTTCATATTTTATTACATTTAAACCTTCCCTGGCTTTCCAAAAATCATTCAAAACCAAAATTTGCCAAATCGGTCCAGTCGTTTCGAGTTTTAGCGAGACTAACGAACAGCAATTGATTTTTATATATATAGATGAGTTGATGAAGTTGGTAGTAATATTTTTATTTTATTTTCTTTTTATGAAGGAGGTACATAAGTGGTAAGCAAGCATGCAGCTCACATTGAGGTTAAGTGATGACTACAGCCTATAGACATCTACACAAAAACCGAAGGTCAAAATGCAGATGTTTTGCCACCCCTGAGACCTAAGTTTGTTACGTCTCTGTGTCTCATATTTATTACGGGGCCATACGTTACCATCTTACCGGAACACGGTAGTGCTGAACACTACCATTTAGCGGCAGATAGATTAGGTAATGCGGTGGTGCCTATGTTAGCGAGCTCCGTCACTAGAACTCTACCAGCAGTTTTTTTTAATTATTTGTTGTTATAACGGTAACAGAAATACATAATCTGTGAAAATTTTCAATAGTCTAGCTATCACGGTTCATCAGACGTACCTGAAGACGGACAGACAGACAGCGGAGTCTAAAAAGCTATTCTTTAAGGTTTTTTGGTGGTAAAATACCAGTGTAGGAGCTCGTGGGCGTAAGCACCACCGCATTACCTAATCTATCTGACGCCAAATCATTACTGTCATGATCCGGTTGGTTATGTAATTTTTTTTAATGTAATGAAAGTGGGAAACAAGCATGCAGTTCACATTGATGTTAAGTGATGACTGCAGCCTATAGACACCCACAAAATTACCAGAGGTCAAAATGCAGATGCGCTGTCACTCCAGAGGCTTAAGGTGTTATGCCTCTGTGCCAGAAATTACATTACCACTTGACCGGAACACGATATTGCTGAACACTACCATTTAGCGGCAAGTAGATATATTAATGCGGTGGTGCCTACGGACGCGGCTCTGTCACTGGAGCTCTACCGCCAGTAACATAACCTAATAACTATCATAGATATAGGTATAATAACTAAGGTCTCTGGTCCCTATTAGAGTACCTAGTATCTCTTCGAGCACTCTCCGAATGAGTTTCATTAGTTTATTGATTAATTCATTAATTAACAAAGTGGACATCTGTCGCCGCACCTGCAAACTGGGGGCTATAAAAGTGAAAACATTATCGAACAATATTTTATTTAAAGAAAAATAGAAAGAAAAATTTGACTTCAGGCGAGATTCGAACTCGCGGCCTACTGGGAATCTAGTCCGCTCTTCCAATTGAGCTACTGAAGTCCCGCCCGATTTGTCAAATCTTTCCTTCACATTTATTGCATTGCTTTATGGTAGCAGCAGCGCCATCTATTGCCAACTATGATAGTTAGGCAACCGATATAATAGACTTTGCAGTTTATTGAATATCGTAAAGAAGTCGCTTTTACCCTTAATAATTGTTTTGTTGAAAAATGAATAGGATAATTTAAACTTTGATAACTGTTTGTTTTTTAAGATTTGTTTTTGTTGATAAATGTTTTTGGAATTGATGAAGAGAGGCTGCCTGCAAGAGGTTATGCGTTAATTACAAATAACCCTGTATAAATAAAAATCTTAGGAAGTCTTCAGATTACGAAGACGGAGGGATTAACATATTTTGACAATTGCTTTTCGGACTTAAACATCATGGAAACGGCATCTTATCCAGCCTCAGGTCTAAGAGACTTCTTAGGCCTTAGGCTTGTAGTTATTACGGGGCCATACATTAAACCATCTAACTGGAAGACGATAGTGATGAACACTACCATTTAGTGGTCGATAGATTAGGTAATGCGGGGGTGCCTACGATCACGAACTTCTCCACTAGAGCTCTATCACGAGTAAATAATAATAATATATCAGCCTTATTACAACGTAAAGGATAAGTTCTACGTTGGGCCCCCACCTTGTACATCATATCAAAAAATAGAGAAAAATTCGCAGAATCATGGAAAAATACTCAAAAAATAATTTTAATCTTTGTTTTTTTGTCGGAAATACCTATTTATTTTACGTAATTTTTGTATGACAGGAATATGTTGCCATATCGCTACTATGACATTCTTGTTTTCGAAATATACTTACGACAATTAATTGAAGATTTAATAAACGATTTGAATAGCTGAAAATTATTTAGTATTTTATGCTTCTTCTCTCAATATAGTGCACATGGTGCGGGCCCAAGCTCGATACATTTTGGAACGTCTCCTTTATTAAAATACAGTAATATTTTTGTATAAAGCTAAAGATCTACGACATCTTGCCTTTCTTGCCTTTCATCCCTTTACGAGTCGGTACATAATTACAGACCATCCCTCACCCTTAACACCATCAACACGTAATACTCTCTACTATGTTAGACCTCTTCGGCCTGAACCTAATCACTTACCATCAATTTGAATTGCTGCCCATTTGCTACTTTGTTTATGAATAAAAAACACGGGGTTTGTTGGGGACCAAATGGAGTCGTTTGGCCGAATGACATCATTTTCATAGCTCTGTGTTTGGATTATGAAGAAAAATCCGCACAAGTCTTAAAAGGCTTCAGTATTACATAGCAATATTTAATGTAAATTGTATTTTTGTTGGCCACTTCACGACATAAAAATAAAATCAATTGAAAATATTCTGTTTTTGTAAGCCTCCTGAGCCTTCTAAGACTTGTTGGTTTTTCTGTAATCTATAGGGACAAATACCTACATAAATAAAATTTATTAATACGACCACTTTTGTGAAAATGTGGAAAAAAAATAGGTAGATGAAGAACGGGAGGTCTGTGTGGCCCGGGATATCTGGCGCTCCACAGTCTCTGCCTACCCCGTTAGGGACTTGGAGTGATGATACAATTTTATTTGTTAAATATCTATTTTGTCTGTTGTGTGTATGTTTGCCCATCATGTCAAATTTAATGGCATATGAGAATTTCAAATCTGTTTATTTAGTACGCGTAGCAACCACCAGACGCTACGAATCTACCTATATGTTAGCTTAAGCAATGTGCTAATCACACGTGGAACATAGATGTATATGGCTCTATAATGTGGAAGTAAAAAAATAACTTATTCTTCTTTGAAATGACTTCAAATCTATTAGTAAATAGCACATATAAATAATAGGTAGTATATAATTACAATTAAATCTTTATTATTTTTAACTTTTCAGTTTTGAAGTCTGTTTTTCTTAACGTAGTTACATTTATTTAATACCTTTTAGTTTATTGCTGCATTGCCAATTAGATTAATGTTCACGTCTGTTAAATTTGTAAAATGTTACACGACAAAACGAAATCAATGAAAAAAAATTATCCACGAAGGAGTAAATAAGCTGTGTTGGGTCGTCGATGAGTAAATGTGTCATTGTCACTTGTTGTCATCTTGTTGTCATGCGCATTAGGACTATCTAGGACGTCAGTGGATTCAACGCACTGTATGACAACTCGCCGTCTATTCATAATCCTTTAGTCTGAGGTGAAAGTAAGTAAAAAAATGCTCATAAAATAAATAAGAACTGATGGGCCTATCTAAATCAAATTCTTATGGGACCAATTCGAAACTATTCCACATCAAACAAAAAAGAATTACGTAAATCGGTTCAGTAATCTCGGCGAATTTCACGTACATACATAAAAAAAAATATATATATACCGGCCTAATTGAGACCTTTCTCGTTTTTTGAACTCGGTTAAAAAGATGAACATTCATACACACATCTTCACAAACTTGAGAAATAACGTTAATAACGTGTAATAATCCAAGTTATGGATAAGTGGAACTTAATTTTAAGTTCTATCCTCATTCAATATCTATAATACAAAATACAGACATTGAAAGAGGTGCAATGAAGGTTCATATTTTGAAGATATTCCTACAATTTTATCTTACTTTAAATCCCTTAAAATAATGGGGATAAATAACCTAAATAGGCAATGTTTACGAGCGAACATCCTGGTTCTTACATTTTGTTGTACTTTGTAAAAGACTTCAAAAACTAACAATTCATATTATACAAAAAAAAAACAATTTACCTTATCAAAAACAATGTTAAAATCCAAGAAAAATATCCACAAAAAATCACTGCGCACACTCACACACGCACAGACCGATCAGTTTCCATATCACGTCACTCCGTTATACTTCGCGGAACGTGCGCCGCGCGCGCACTATCGTTCTATACTGGGCTGGGGGCAAGGAACATAACATACTACTCTACTGCGGCCTATACAGGACCTACTGTCTCCAATTCTGTGCCGGTTTTTTTTTTATGTAATAAAAGTGGCAAACAAGCATGCAGTTCACATTGATGTTAAGTGATGACTGCAGCCTATAGACACCCACACAATGACCAGTGATCAAAATGCAGATGCGCTGCCACTCCTGAGGCATTAGGTGTTATGCCTCTGTGCCGGAAATAACAGGGCCGTTCATTACCACCTGACCGGAACACGATAGTGTTGAATACTACCATTTAGCGGCAAGTATAATAGGTAATGCTGTGGTGCCTACGGCCGCGAGCTCCGTCACTGGAGCTCTACCACCAGTCAACAACCGATTGTACCTATACCATTGGTCATTTAGCTTTAGGCTTCCGTAACTCAAAAAAAAAGAATGTTTGACACTACATGACATTCAAAAAAAGTGTATGGACACTTTTTTTGAATGTCATGTAGTGTCAAACAAGCATACATTTTACATTGATGGTAATATTGTAGCCTATAAACATATACACGAAACCAAAGATTTCAATGCGTATCCACTTCTGAAGTTTAAGGTGCTGCTGCTTCTGTGCCGGATATTACATGGCCGTACAACCTGACTGGAACACGATAGTGATGAACACCATTTAGCGGCAAGTAGATTAGGTAAGGTGCCTACGCCCGCGACCTCCGTCACTGGAGCTCTACCACCAGTAGTATACTAAGTTTTTTTTTTTTTATGTAATTGAAGTGGCAAACAAGCATGCAGTTCACATTGATGTTAAGTGATGACTGCAGCCTATAGACACCCACACAAAGACCAAGGTAGGTCAAAATGCAAATGCTACTCCTGAGGCCTAAGGTGTTATGGCTCTGTGCCGGAAATTACAGGGCCGTACATTACCACCTGACCGGAACACGATAGTGCTGAACACTACCATTTAGCGGCAAGTAAATCAGGTAATGCGGTGGTGCCTAAGGGTTTTCTTTTTGAGGGATAACAATGTGACACGGAAGATTCTATTAGGCTGATGGGATCATCAATGTGTCTGACTGTGTGTCCGTGTGTCACAGTCAATTTGCTTCAAATACAAATAAAGATGAAATTTAATGAGCGATATAAATAAATCCGTTTAAAGAGGCCATAAGGTAAGATAAAATGAGGCCTTCATATTTTGGTGGATTTAATTAATGATGTACCATAAACAACAAACATTCTTAACAAATACATTATTTAAAATAACGACTCCGTAGCCTAGTGGTAGCAGGCCACTACTACTACGCTGAGGTCCTGGGTTCGATTTACGATTAGGGGGTTTTCAGAGATAATGATGTAAAGTTCTTTATGTCTATTTCTATTGGGGTTTTTCCATTTTCTGGAAATTTCCCAGTACCTCGAAGTTTGGTAATGTGCCCGGAGATGTTAACAGGCTCGCCACCTGTTACATGGGCCAAAACGTAGCCGGCAAATCGTGGGTGTTTGCATGTGTGCTTGAATGCGTGCATTTACCTCTGTCTACTCCTTCGGGGATTACAGGCGTGAAGTTACGTTAAAAGTACGCTTGACAAAGCCTGAAGCCTCCTGAAGTTATAGTAAAGGAAACCTCAAGTTAAATCAATTTGTTTATTCAAAGTAAACATCTAATATAGCAATAATTTGAAATAGGTGTTCAAATATTGAGTTTATGAGACCTTCTCTGGAATACTAACAAGCTAATAATTAATTGGGCGAGTTTGCTACTAAATCAGTTAGGCTGTTCATTGCTGTTACGGAGTTCAAGTAATGCAATTTGCGGGGAAGGGTAGAGGGGTCTTGTGAAACGTTATGACGTGTCTGTCTGTGTGTCGCGATCTATTTGACGTACCTATAGGGGCAGGAGCAAGGGTACGAAAAACGTGTTATTTTAATTAAAAAAATAGGGAATTAAAAACTTTTATAAAAATAAGAATAATATTTATTGGCCAAAAAAATAAAATATGCAATACATGGATTATATGACAAACAAGCAAATACGAGTATAATAATAGTTCTAACAGTAGGTAAAGGTGCATATTATAGGTAAAAATGCTCATTTGCTTATTGCACGTGACGTTTTAAGAGGGAAAGGAGGGTTTTTTTATAATGTAATTTATGGCAAACAAGCATGCAGTTCACATTGATGTTAAGTACTGACTGCAGCCTATAAACACTTACGCAAAAACCAGAGGTCAAATGCAGATGCGTTACCCCCCTGAGACCTTATTGTGTGTATCTGTGATAGTTATTACGGGGCCATACATTACAATACATTACATCTAACCGGCACACTATAGTGCTGAACACTAGAACACTAATTGTTTTATATTATTTCGCATTAACACATGTTTGTGAAATAAATTTTACAAGCAAATCGGGCAAGGCTTCAGTAGCTCAATTGGAAGAGCGGCTGGACTAGATTCCCAGTAGGTCGCGAGTTCGAGTCTCGCCTGAAGTCAAATTTTTCTTTCCATTTTTCTTTAAAAATAAAATACTAGAACACTAGTTCAGCACTATAGCGCAGCACTGTAATGGTAGTCCATTTAGTGTCAGATAGATTAGGTATTCGTAATGCGCTGGTGCCGCGCCCTAGAGCTCCTACATTTGGAACCCTACCACCAGATATTTCATGTCCTAATGATGTAGGTATGTATGTATCTTCACGCCAGCGGAGAAAAGTGGCTGTGATATACGGACGGACAGAAAAACAGACACGATGGATCTATAAGGGTTCCGTTTTCCATTTGGTTACGGAATCCTAGAAAGAATGGTAGTAGAAATTTTATCTGATCTTGGTACACACTGAACAGATCTTTTATGTCATTAAGTTGACAGACAAGCAGACGGGCCACCTGATGGTAAGTGGTCACCGTCGCCTATGGACATTTGCAACACCAGGGGAGTTGCCAACGCGCTGCCAGCCCTGAAGGACTCTTTTGACGCCATTTTTGAAGAATCTATCTAAGAATCTCTATAGTAAATTAAAAATATCAATAACAAAATGTATACGGACTATTGCAAACAGTTGTTTCCATTACAATCCTTTGTTATATTTGTATTCCACGTCAATGATCCGTATTTTATTAAAAAGGTTTTTGATGGTAGTGCGACTTTAAGATATAGGTGTGCCTAAAATTTTATGAGAGAGATATTATTATACTTATGTTAATTCTATTGGTGACTAGCTGTGCCCGCGACTTTGTCCGTGTGAGAATTTATGATTGTTCAGTACTTACTCGAACGAAGTCATGGGCGCAGCTAGTATAAAAGTAGCCTTAGTTTCTCTTTATTACATAAGCTATCTGCCAGTGAAAGTCCCGTCAAAATCGGTACAGCCATTCCTGAGATTAGCCGGAACAAACAGACTGACAGACAGACAAAAATAGTAAAAATTGTTGTTTTGGTTTGTGTACCGTGTACATACATTTGCATTTAGTAAAAATAGGTTTTTTTTATATTACAAACAGACACTCCAATTTTATTTATTTATATAGATAAACAAGCATGTAGTTCACATGCATGGTAAGTGGACAGTGTGGACACTGCAGTCTATAGGTAATAGAAAAACTCGAAAGATCACTACCCCATTACCCCAGTCACCTACTGAGCTATCGAAGGCCTGGCTACCTGACGCCTGAGTACCTATCATAGTAGACAAACGATTTTTTTTTTAGATTTACTTGCATCACCTTTGACGTGTTAGGGCGAGGTTTTCACCTGTACGTATATATTATTATGATAAGTATTATAATAAAATATGAGTACTAATAGGTACCTATATTGCAAATTGGCCCTGTAATTTCCGGCACAGAGGCATAACACCTTAGGCCTCAGGAGTGGTAACGCATCTGCACTTTGATCTTGGTCTTTGTGTGGGTGTTTATAGGCTGCAGTCATCATTTAACATCAACGTGAACTGCATGATTGTTTGCCACATCCATTCCATTTTGGGAGCTACCAGAGATAAAAAGCTTTACACCTTTCTATTGGAAATTTCGCACTTCGAGGTGCTGCGGTTTGGTAATGTGTCCGAAGACGTCAACCGGCTCATCACCTGTTACATGGGACAAAACGTAAGCGGCAACGTAACATGTGGATGTTGGCATGTATGCTTTAACGCATGCTTTGGAGATTGATTACAGGCGTGGTGTTTTGTTACGATTATTAAATATTTAACTGCCTCGGTAGCCTAGTGGTAGCAGGACACTACTACTACGCTGAGGTCCTGGGTTCGATTCCCGGATAGGTGGTTATCAGAGATATTGGTGTAAAGTCCTTTATTTCTGGTTTAATTGGGATTGTTCCATTTTCTGGAAATTTCCCTGTACCTCAAAGCTTGGTAATGTGCCCAGAGATGTCAACAGGCTCGCCACCTGTTACATGGGCTAAAAACGTAACCGGCGAATCGTGGGCGTTTGCATGTATGCTTGAATGCATGCATTTACCTCTGCCTACCCCTTCGGAGATTGCAGGCGAGAAATTAAGTTTATAAAATAATTATTATTTGAATACTTAAAAAGTAAAGTAAAAAACATGAGTCGCGCGTGTGACGCCTGCCTATTTGAACCTGGATTTATCACGCTGACAGTAAAAAACAGAAAGCGCAGCCAAGCGTTTTGTTTTAATATTGAAAAAGCGCCGAAAATTCGCAGGTGTGAAATTTTTCGCTGGCTGCGAACCTACTATTTGTAGGGGAGAAGAAATGTGATTCCGTTCCAAGTGTTTATTTCTTTGAATGGAGGGTGATTATTTGAAAGTGTACCCTTTCAACGTCACAAGAATTTTCTAAACCCGTACAGTTGACGAAGTAATCGATGGAAATACATTAAAGAATCGATTAATAATTAGAAATGATTTATGAATCTCGTAATGCAGCATTGTCATCCTCAAGTTGTTATAATGAAAGGATTCAAGAAACAGTAAGTTTGTAAACACGTTTTTTGTAACATCCCGTGGAAGTGTCCTTGTAGGAACAACAAAAAATGGCGGATGTTCTGTTCCGTCAAGCGAAACACTATCCTTATGTTTTATGTCCGGGGAACTGTGTGTTTATGTTTTTTTCTTCACTTTTGTTACACAGTTATGTTATTATAAAAGCTAGTAGCGTTTTCATTTTTATTTACGTGGATAATATATACATTTATTTTAATGAATTGTCCAAATCGCCTCTTTACAAGAATAACGTGACATTTCATCTAAATAGTTCTTTATGAAATGCAACATTATTCTTACAAGAATAACGTGACATTACATCTAAATCGTTCTATATGAAATGTCACATTATTCTTGTAAAGAGGCGAAATACTCGTTGTTACAAGTTAAAGTTCGCAATCACGGTTATAAATTAATTCCTTCTATAATTGGTAGTACTCGAGTGGTGACTAGCGTAGGTTGACCCCACAAGGTGGGCCAACGGCCTGGTTAAGGTTCTGGGCTATTGTTGGATGAGGGCGGCCCAGGAACGTTTGTTGCTGAAATCTTTGGAAGAAGCTTTTGTCCAACAGTGGACGTCTTTCGGCTGGAATGATGGTGATATTCATCATTCCTATTTAAATATCTTACACGACGATCTAGAAGATTCTTGCTTGACTTCACCTGCCTTAGATGTTTGAGCTTTTAGTATGGGTTTTAAGGTGGCAAACAAACATGCAGATTACATGAAAATGACAAAAAAAAACCAGACGTCAAAATGCAGATGCGTTTTAACCCTGAGGCCTAATGTGTTTTTGCCTGTGTGATAAGTATTTAAATCGGGGTTTCTATTAAATATTTCTAAATTAACGGAGAACGCTTTTTATATTTCGCCTTTTGTGTGATGAGTGTGTCACTCAAAGCCCGAGGCAAATATTTTGCGAAAATAGTTGAAATAATCAGACACTCTAAAGTATACACATAGGCATTATATGTACATACACAATCACCAAGCCATTCACTTAAAAACTTAAAAACACATAGAATTAAATTAAACAGTAATTCATAAATAAAAAAATGACACATATATAAAACGTGTTATGACCGGACACGCTTATCAGCGCTTCCGAATTAAAAGTCAATTAATTACATTAATTTCACTACGTTCACTTCCTTTCCTGGTAGAGGTACCATTCGAGCGTTCGTTACAACGGTATTCATTAAGAAGCGTGTACACGGTAGGTAATGGTATATTAATGCGCACAGGGCCTTTTTTATACCTTTAATTAATAAAGTTTACGTGGTTTTGGTAGCCCTATGGGATAGGGATGTAACTCCGCCATTGCCGGTCCCAAGCCCGGATGCAAAAGGAGGAGGGTTGGTCAGAGAGTGACAAAGTCTGCTTTAAAATAGTCAACGCCGAGCATCGGGCGGCGGTCAAATAACCAGACAACTTCGTAGCCACCCAGCGCACGAAGCGGCTACAGGAGCCCAGAGGAATTAAATGACCTCTAAAAGACTGAGAGTGGAAGGACACGGGAACCCACCATTCATCAAACTCCCAAGAAAACTCCCCCCAATGGAAGTACAAGAAACTGATACAGATTTGTCATGCGACCCGACTAACCCTCGGCGCTACCCAGTACCCGGGCTGGCTAGTGTGAAATGGACTACCGGTATAACGGTATTCATTAAGGAGCGTGTACTAGGTAGGTAATGGTATATTAATGCGAACAGGGCCTATTTGATACGTTTAATTAATAAAGTTTACGTGGTTTTCGTAGCCCTATGGGATAGGGATGTGGCTGGAATAAATATTGTGTCGTTTATTTTCTATTTAATTACCTAAACATTTTATTTTTATGCCTTATACGCCTGTGTTTTGTTAAAAGGATAGGCGATATTCTTTAATAATTCTCTCTGTTATTAATTGTCTCCATAGTCTGGTCGTAGCCGAACGTTTCTGCTACGCTGGGATCCTGGGTTCGATTCCACAGGACACATAGAGCAACGCGGACCACCGGTCGCGGCGGACCGGAGGGGAGTAGAAATAGCGTGTATTACCGATGCAAAACAGTCTGTCATTTTTTGCGGGGGGAATGCGTGCGTGCGACACACACGCACACTACAAAAATCGTCTATTACTACGAAACTCACACCTTGACTTTAACAAAATACAGAAACAATTTCACGCACACATTTAAACATCTAGGCGACAGGTATAGGGGCATTTGGGCTTGTACTTTGACAGAGGGGAAAGCGTGCATATGGCTTCTCCCCTTCGGTGTTGCTCTGTGACAGGACATGATAAGTGCAATTTGTACTATTATGTGTTCTGTAGTGCTATTGTGATTTTCTGTTTTCTTTCTAATTTCTCAATGCCAATCTCAGAGTTTGGAAATGTGCCTGTAGACTTCAATAGATTATTTTCATATTACATGAGACATAACGTAACCGGCGAATAGAACGGATCGAGGAGGGGTCGAACTCCTAGTTTCTATCCTTCGATTTAATTATAATAATAGTATTTTATTATTATTTATTTATTTATTTATTTATTTAAACGTAACTTCACGCCTGTAATCCCCGAAGGGGTAGGCAGAGGTAAATGCATGCATTCAAGCATACATGCAAACACCCACGATTCGCCGGTTACGTTTTGGCCCATGTAACAGGTGGCGAGCCTGTTGACATCTCCGGGCACATTACCAAACTTTGAGGTACTGGGAAATTTCCAGAAAATGGAAAAATCCCAATAGAACCAGAGATAAAGGCTTTTTCACCATTATCTCTGATAACCCCCTACCCGGGAATCGAACCCAGGACCTCAGCGTAGTAGTAGTGGCCTGCTACCACTAGGCTACCGAGGCAGTTATTTATTTAACTTTATTGCAAACACATAAATGTTGTACAAAAGGCGGACTTAATGCTACTAAAAGGCATTGTCTACCATTGTCTACTATTATCTTCATTTGTGACCACCAGATTTTGCATAGACGTTTTTATGAATGAATATATTATTAATTTCTTCGAGTAAATTACACTTACACAAGAAAATACAATAAAATAAATACAGAGGGAATATCAGAAAATTTATTCATAATAATTTAAGAATAACAATAGACAAAAAATTTTTTTTTTTATTGTATTGGCAAAGAAGCATGCGGTTCACATTGATGTTAAGTGATGATTGCAGCCCATAGACACCCACACAAAGACCAAGGTCGAAGTGCAGATGCGTTATCACTCCTGAGGCCTAAGGTGTTATGCCTCTGTGCCGGCAATTTCATTGTGATTAAAAAAAAATCTGAGGTACAGCAGTTTACAGTTTATGTGAACTGCATGCTAGTTTACCACCTCCGTTGTTCAAATTAATGTCATAAAAAGTAATAAATATGTACAGTGTTGCGAACACGATAAAATATACCTTATGTCATGGTACCTAAGCCGAATTATTTTTAATTTTTTTCTTTTTCTTTTTTACTTCTTCTTTCTTTTTATACTATTAGCCAAAACGAGTGGCCGTAGATTTTTTTAACGCACTTACTTATGTAGGCAGCACATCTCGCGACTTCACTGGTCTAATTCCTTCAGCGAGCATAGAACAACACGGGCCACCGCATCGGCCGCCGCGGCTGACCAGAGGGGAGTAGCCATATGCAGGCTTTCCCCTCTGTCAAAATACAAGCCCAAATGGTCCTACGCCTGTCGCCCATACGTTTAAATGTGTGCGTGAAATTGTTTATGTATTTTGTTAAAGTCTAGGTGTGCGTTTCGTAGTAATAGACGATTTTTGTAGTGTGTGTGTATAACACGTAGGGGAACTACGTGTTATACACACACACTACAAAATTCGTACATTGTCTTCCCGCTAAAAATTACAGACTGCCTTGCATCGGTAATAAACGCCATGGCTACTCCACTCCGGTCCGCCGGTGGCTCGTGTTGCTCTATGTCAGCGTCAGCGGGCAATCGGGGAACGCAGAAGGCGCTCCAGCCTAAAGTGGCCGTAGACTGAACGATCTATACCTTCATTACCTACCCTCTGCCTACTCCGTCGAAAAAATACAGACATTAGCCAGAGTTGCACCAAGATATTTGTTAACGTTATTGTAACATTTCACATCCTCCTCTAATTTAAAGGAATCTGTTAAATATAAAACAAATGTTTTGGTGCAACCCAGACTTAGTCCTGTAGAAATTCTGATCCGTCAATCTATAATAGTCTAATACCATTCACTAAAACGATCTAAATCCGGGTCATTGAATATCCAAATGTTATCAGGATGCATTAGAGTCGGCGCACGGTTATTTGAGCTTATCTTCATTTTATTGACTATTACAGCACCGTGGGAAGTCATAGTCAATGGCTCGACTAATCATAACAGTATCAACTGTATTGCCTTTTTAGGGTTCAGATTAATGCTTTCGTGATGCTTTCAATTATGACGTTATCTTGTTAGTTTCGTACTTCGTTCGTTTCGTAGGCTTCTTCTGACCTGCCATGCAGGTTGGCGTTGTGTGCCCTTAGGTTGGTTAAGGGCTTCGGTGGAGGAGGCACGCATCGCCAGTTGAGAGACGGTAGGGGTTCTTTTTTGTTTTTTATAATTGGTTCCAGTTTTCCAAAGCCAATTTACTCCAATTTCCATGACAGATGACGTGACAATATCTCACATAAATATCTGTCAAAAAAATTAAAAACGGGACCGGCTGTTTCATCTCCCCATGTCTTCTCTATACCGACAGGGTTAATTTAAATTAGCGCATCACCTCTTTCAGGCAGCCTCTGTGCCTGCTAGAGGTGATGCGCTAATTTCAATTCGTCCTTCTACGATATACCCTAATCTATGTATTACCTAAACTCGTTGCTGGAGAACATTATCTTTGTCCTTCAAATATGTGGTTTTATTATGTACAGAACCATTAGAGCGCGAGTACCATTCGCATTTTTATGTCTTATGCAGTATTACCGTATTAATAATCATAAAAATATGCTGCTATACATTCATTATTTATATTTGATACTTCCTACTGACCCAAAAATCAGGTAACTACATTAAAATGTGATTATTTTCTGCGTGTGACGTACGACTGTTATCTAAAGAGGCTCAATATTGTGGCCTCAGGCACAGTGTTAACATTGGCCCTTTCCCTGTTGACATCCCCAGACACATTACTAAACTCCGAGGTATTGGAAAACTTCCATAAAATAGAAAAATCCCTATAGAACCAGAGAGAAGAAAATAATAATCTGTTCGTTTCAAATGCACCACTGAGAAGAACTCCGCTTCCGAACAAACTTAGTATGTTGCTCTTTTTGGAAACATCCTTGGATCCAATAAAAATCGTAGTTGAAGTCGATTTTTAACCGAGTTCAAAAAACGAGAAGGTTCTCAATTAGGCCGGTATATATATATTTTTTTTATGTATGTACGTGAATTTCGCCGAGATTTCTGGACCGATTTACGTAATTCTTTTTTTGTTTGATGCGGAATAGTTTCGAATTGGTCCCATAAAAATTTGATTCAGATAGGCCCATCAGTTTTTATTTTATGAGCATTTTTTTACTTACTTTCACCTCAGACTGGAGGAATAAGAATAGACGGCGAGATGTCATCTTGTCATACAGTACGTTGAATCCACTGACGTCTTAAATAGTCCTAATGCGCATGACAACAAGATGACAACAAGTGACAATGACACATTTACTCATCGACGACACAACACAGCATATTTACTCCTTCGTGGATAATTTATTTCATTGATTTCGTATAGTCGTGTAATAATTTTTCTATCGACACACCTAAACAATTTAAATTAGGTATCTAATTGTCACGAAGCTAAAAGAGTTTCAGAATTAAGAAATTTAACAGATGTGAACATTAATCTAATTGACAATGCAGCAATAAACTAAAAAGTATTAAATAAATATAACTACGTTAAGAAAAACCGACTTCAAAACTGAAAAGTAAAAAATAATAAAGATTTAATTGTAATTATATACTACCTATTATTTATATGTGCTATTTACTATAGGTTTGAAGTCGGTGCCAAGCCAAAATCACTAAAGAAGGCATTTCATTGTATTGAAACGTAACTTCACGCCTATAATCCCCAAAAGGGTAGGCAGAGGTAAATGCATGAATTCGAGCATTCATGCAAACACCCACGATTCGCCGGTTACGTTTTGTTCAGTGTTAATTTGCTCGTATTCATATTTAAGTGATTAAAATATAATTATTTGTTTAAGGCTTGGCACCGACTTCAAACCTATTAGTAAATAGCACATATAAATAATAGGTAGTATATAAGTTAACAATTAAATCTTTATTATTTTTTAATTTTCAGTTTTTAAGTCGGTTTTTCTTAACGTAGTTATATTTATAACTATTAAAGTATCTGTTTATAGTTAAATGTCATTCGTGAAAAATAGAGTTTCTATGAAATCGCTCGCTGATTAAAAAAAAAATTCTGGTTATCCCTAAAAAAATATTCTAAAATTTTGCAAATTCATCCGTCGTGGAGTGCCATTACTGTTTAATTGTTGAATGTTTGTTAAATAAATTATTCTTATTCTTATTCGTCTCGAGATGTCACTTGTCTACTTCACCGAGCAATCGGCGAGCGAAAAGGGGTTTCAGCATCAAATCACATATAGCCTAGGTGTGATATGAAGCCGAAACCCCGCGGTATTAAAAAAAAAATCCTTTTATTTCCTAGTGCTTAATTTGTTTTATTTTTTTTTATTGCTAACATATTGACCTAAATTTACATATTTAAATCTATATTTATATATTTAAATCTAAATTTATATATTGTATTATATGTATTTAGCATATAAATCAAAATTGTGTATTTAAACAGCGTTAATACATTTTTATTTTATAGATTTGAGCTATATACTTACTTAGTTGATTTTATATAAATATAAATTTATATAAATACCTATATCTAATTATTAGTTTAGCATAGTTTGGAACCCCATTATTGGGTAAAGGCCTCCTCCAAAGCTGCTCAATTGTATACCCCGAGGTATTATTAAATTATATTCATATTATCATTTCCTTGTATGCGTACACCGTCAACAGGCTAGCCAAAAGCAAATTTACCCACGCTCCTAACAAATAAATCACGGTATTAAACGTAAAACGTGGAACGCGACATGAATTTTAGTCTTCAATTAACTCCCGTGGTGTTTACTTACTGCTACCTCATAGCCTACAACCGATAGTGATATTGACGCACACTGGATGAGGCAATTAAAAAGTGCTATTTATTAAATCTAAGTTTAAGGGAAAGACTTACAGACCATGACGACACTCTACGACTTCACTTTGATTTAGAGTCGAATTTTCAATGCTTATTTTGTTTCACAAACGTGACGAACTCTTATACTTTTTTAATGCTAAAAGAAGGACAGACAAGCAGACAGGATACCTGATGGATAGTGGTCACCGTCGCCTATAAACACTTGCATCACCAGGAGAAATGGCAACGAGCTGCCAGCCCTAAAGTACCTACTTCTTTGATGCCGGCTGTGAAGAATTCCATAATTATTGTAGCGCCGAGGGATGAAGTTTCCCAATTTGCACGTTCTGGGCAAAAAGAAACGAACGCGAAAACCAAGAATTTTGTTAGATGCTATATGAACAACATTCTTATTTTGATCAAAAACCTGACCAAAGCATTAACTGTGTCAAATATACAAATAAAAGAATCTGGGGTTACTGAAAGAAAGAAAGAAACAATTTATTTAGACAGACAGCACGGTTATAAACAAACAAAATAAAATAAATGGAAAACAGTTAACAAATAACACATATAAACATTTTAAAAAAAATCTAGTGTGGAACACAAGATGTCTCAAGGCTGGTCTAAAAGGGTGCCCAGATCAGCTTCACGTCGATTTGAAGATATTATCTAATCGACGCTGGTTTTCGTTTGGGACCTACTACCTATTGCTATACTGCCTGTTCAGCTCTTATCTAAATATATTTTTAAATACATCTAAATATATTTAAAATGGAGAATATACCCGTAATTATTTCGAAGTCGTATCTCCCACAGTGTGCGCCAGAATGAAAACGATCAGGAAATTAGGGTTGCCAGAGATACGGCTGCGCGAATTTCTGGCGAAGATAGGAAATAAGAGAAACATGCATATCTGGGGCATATCCGGCACATACACGAAACGTGACAGGTAGCAAGCTGGGTCGGGTCTGTAATTAGGAATCCAGAATGTTGTTTTATTAATTTAACTTATCTACAAGTTTTGGTTATTCAAAACGCTTCCGGAGTTATTGGAGGAGAGGAGATTTTACACATGAGACATTACGAAATTAATTATTAACAATATCAATGATCTGACATTGGAATTCAATAGGAAAATAATATCTTTGTTTGATTCTCACGCACCTATTAAAACGTGTCTAATCAAAGAAATTCAATATCCTTGGATTACAGATACGGTTAAATTAATGATGAGGCTCAGAGATGAAGCACTTAACAAATATCGACATACAAAAACACTCACATTAAAAAAAAGCTACAAAGACCTAAAATCTTTGGTCACGAACGCCCTTTATACCGAAAAGAGTGCTTATTTCAAGTTCAATATTAACAATAAAATAAAAAACCCAAAATTATTATGGAAAAACTTAAAATGCACATTAATACCCGACAACAAGAATTGCCATGAATTACCGCTTCATTTCTCCGACCCTAACCTGATAAATAAGCATTTCCTTAACGTACCTGGCAGTACTGTATGTAATATTTCATATATGAACTATTTTCAATTTCATAAATTTTCTGATTGTACTTTTTCTCTTGTTCCTGTAAATCAGAATACAGTCGCACGATGCATAAGTAACTTAAAATCAAATGCTGAGGGATACGATGGTATATCATTGAACATGGTATTATTAACACTACCCCATACACTAGAATTCATAACATATCTAATTAATCAGTCAATTCAGTCATCAACTGTTCCAGACGTGTGGAAGATGGCCATAGTAAGACCCTTAGCCAAAAAAACCAATGCCATTACCGTAAGTGATCTACGTCCTATCAGTATTTTACCATGTCTCTCTAAGATATTGGAGAAAGTTGTACATGACCAGTTAACACACTATTTGGAGCAAAATAAAATTCTACCTATGTTACAGTCGGGGTTTAGGAAGGGACGCAGTACTTCCACAGCCTTATTAGATGTCACAGATAACATCCTATCTGCGCAGGATAAGGGAATGTGCACCCTGCTTGTTCTACTTGACTACTCACGCGCGTTTGATGCAATAAATTTAAATTTGCTTTTTTCTAAACTTTCGTATTACGGATTTGACCGAAAGACAGTGCTTTGGTTCTGTAGCTATTTGTCAGACCGGCAACAACTGGTTGAAATTAAATTAAGCGATGGAACTTGTGCTCTTTCTACACCGGCATCAGTCAAGAGAGGAGTTCCCCAAGGCTCAATTCTTGGCCCTACTCTCTTTTCTTTAAATTGTGCGGATCTGGTTAAATGCATTAAAAAAAGTCAATACCACATATATGCCGATGATGTGCAAATATACCTCTCTTTTGAGCCGAAGCACTACAAAGATGCTATAAGGGATATAAATGACGATTTGAGTAGACTGTTCGAGTGGTCCAATAATAATACGCTAGTCTTGAACCCTACCAAAACCAAGTACATCTTGTTAGGAACTAAAAAACAAATTAGTAAAATTCCAAATACGTTAAATCTTAAATTAATGGGAACACCAATAGAACGCGTTGAAGAAGCTCGTAATTTAGGACTAAACATGGATAGCGGTCTTAGATTTGAGAATCACATAGCAGAATCGGTACGTAACTGCTTTTATAGGTTAAAGGTACTGTACAAAATAAGACCATATTTAAGTAAAGAATTACGCATGCAACTTGTTGAATCATTAGTACTGTCTAAACTTAACTACGCTGACACGGTGTTTGGGCCCCGGTTGTTGGGTCGAACTGAACGCCTCATTCAACGAGTGCAAAATGCCTGTGCACGCTTCTGTTTTACAATACCAGCCAGGGATCACATCACCTCGTATATAAATGACCATTCGATACTAAAAACGAAATCTAAACGTAAGCTTCACTTGGCATGCCTACTATTTGGTGTAACGAAATTTAAGGAACCTCTTTACTTGTACAATAAATTAAAATGGGTCGGTCAAACGCGAGAATGTTCTCTTAGACAATGCTCACGACCTTTGTCTATACAACCTCATAAGACGGCTTCTTTCAGAGGCAGTTTCCGCTATGCGGCTTCTAAAATATGGAACAATATCCCGCCACCGATAAGACAAGTCAGCTCTTTATGTACGTTTAAGAAATATCTCAAACAATACCTACTAGAAGAGCAGCGGAAGCTCGCTTCTTTCGTGACCAATAATACGTCACTTTTATGAGTTACGCATAGAAAAAGAAAAATAGGTAGGTAGGTTGATGATCGATAGTACGTAACGTGATAAGTGAAGAATAGTAAAGTTAATTAAATAAAAAACGTACAAAAAAGAATATGGGTAAGGAAACTTGCTTCATTTCATGTAGGTAGTACCCGAATCCTAAGTTTGCGACGGCGAGCTAGGTGCTGACTCGCCAACTCTGATTGGCGGACTGCCCATAAGCAGGGAGAACCTTCACCCATCGTCGGTTATCACTGCATAACATCCTGGAGACCTGGAAAGTTATATAAACGATCGTCAAATATGACTACATCGTCGACAGCAGCTGATGTATTTTTGAACGTTAATACCTACCTACCTCCCAACAGCAATGGTATTACAATTTTCTTTAGGCTGTGGTATTCATATTTTTGCATTGGCAAATTATTTTATATATTATTTTTCCTCTTATACAATATTAAATTATATCATTATAAAAAAATATAAATATAATACATTTCTAATTAACCATTAGCAGTTTTTAATTTTTAAAAAAAGTTACCTTGTATTTGCGGCCTTCAAACATATAATGCAGCAGTAGGTATATAACAAGGACGTTCTCCATTTTGTTTATATCTTTGTTTATTTTTCTTTCACTGTGCACCGCCCTTTCCATATGAATATCATTAACTGCCATAGCGTTCCTCTGTAAATTATATAATAAGGATATATGTATAGGTACATAGTGATCATAAGGTGAATTGTTCTCATAAATAATTCATACAAGATGAGTCCACAAACCTTTGTAACGTTGTATACACGTACTACGCCGTATCACTTGTATGGATTGGTACCATGAGTGAAGTATTAAATACTTAATATGCCCACAAATATCGGACGTAAGTTACCTTAACGCGGTTTCACGTACGCGACACCGGCGCATCGGCATCGCAATAAAGCCTGCTGCGCTCGGCCGGTCGTTATCGCGCTGTGGTGCCTGTGGTGGGGATGACGCATCACTCCCGGTGACTCCCAGCTCCCGGCGATCGACGCGCCACCGCACAATTGCGTTATAATTATTTCATTGCATATTATTATTATTTATTATTATTATGATATTTAATAAGATGTTTTTTATCTACTTATATTTTATTTACTTTGGTATTAATCTATTTATTATTGTTTGTACCTACTAGTATGTATTACATTTATCGTTTAATTAAGTATGTTATTTTAATGGCTTATTATCTGTTTTATATCCGTATGTATGTACCTTGTATAAGTATTAGTACAATTATCCTTTATTATAAATTTGACATCCGTGGTTCACTCACTTAGGGTCCTGTTGAAAACCAGCGTCAGGTACCTTTTACATGAAGGTACCTGACATTTGCTGAACAGGACACCTTTTTGGCAGCCGTGAGACACATATTACGTGTATAGGTATGTATTAATTTTTAGAAAATGTGTTGTCTATTCTCTGTTACCTGTTACGTTTTATGTCTGTTTTATGTGTCTCGCTGTGTGTCAAATAAATGTTTCTTATCTTATCTTATCTTATCTTAAATTTTTCAAAATAGACATAGGTAGATATGGGTATGTATTGCATTGTCTAAAAGTAAAAAACTAAAGTAGAATAACCTACGTTAAAAATCCTTAAAATCTAAATACCTGATGGTTATTTTATTCCAATTAAAATAACGGAAGCGTTGAAATGTGTAATGGATATGTATATGAAGATCATAAAGCTAAAACTTGAAATACATATGTATCTTGTGTCAGAGAAGCAAAGTCCTTAGCTTTCACGGGAAATTCATCGTTATCAGGCCGTCCTAGGACGGAAACTGACATGATAACTTGAAATTTATACGAAAAAGTATCGAAATAACTCTTATGAAAGTCATAACGTTTTCAAAACCTGTGTTTGTGACCGATACCCGTTCCAAAATCTTTATCTGGTCTTCATTAAGTACCTATCATTTTAATAAATATTTATTAGCCTGTTTTAATTCATACACGCCAAACTTTAGAGACATTAGAGAGTAAATTTACTATGTATATAATACTGGTGGTAGAGCTCTAGTGACGGAGCTCGCGGGCGTAGGCACCACCGCATTACCTAATATACTTGTCGCTAAATGGTAGTGTTCAGCACAATCGTGTTCCCGTCAGGTAGTAATGTACGGCCTCGGTCTTTGTGTGGGTGTCTATAGGGTGCAGTCACCACTTACCATCAATGTGAACTACATGCTTGTTTGCCACTTGTATTACATAAAATAAAACTATAATACTAGCGCGGCGATACCGCTCATGTGAACAAGTCCATAGAAACACATACGGCACTAAAACGGATCCTGCACGGGACCGAAACGGTATCTGTCTATGTGATAACGTTATAAAGGTACCTAGATATCTACGGAACCCTAAAAACTTTCACCATAAATTGTAAACTGTAACTCTCGCGTTCCACTAGCTCGCGTTCAGAACCATAAATTACCTTTTTTCAAAGAAACTTCGACTCACCTATCCCTAATTAACAATCCTTCAAACAGCGTGCAAACAGCTTAACCGGAACTTTAATCACCTTAACTTAACTATAACAAAACCCTTCTACGGGTAAATTATCAGAGTTTGAAGTTTTTCGATTATCGATCTTATTTGTAAAATATAAGGTCCTATTTTCTAAGGATGTGTGTATCAAAAATTAACACAACGGAACACTGATGGGAGGGTTTAGAATTTAGAAAACTCGTTGAAGGTTTTTAACTGCCTCAATAGCCTAGAGGACACTAGTACTACGCTGGAGTCCTGGGTTCGACCTCCCGAGGATATCAGAAATAACAGTGTAAAATAGTTTTTTTATGTTATGGAGGTGGCAAACAAGCATGCAGTTCACATTGATGTTAAGTGGTGACTGCAGCCTATAGACACCCACACGAAGACCAAGGTCAAAATGCAGATGCGTTACCACTCCTAAGGCCTAAGGTGTTATGCCTTTGTGCCGGAAATTACAGGGCTGTACATTACCACCTGGCTGGAACACGATAGTACTGAACACTACCATTTAGCGGCAAGGCGGTGGTGGCTACGCCCGCGAGCTCCGTCACTGGAGCTCTACCACCAGTAAAGAAGAAGTTTATCTCTGGTTCTGTTGGGATTTTTCAATTTTCTGGAATTTCACGTTTCCTCGGAGTTAAGTAATGCCCGAGTGTCAACAGGTTCGCCTACTCCTTCGGGGATTTTAGGCGTGAAGTTACGTTTTTTACGATATGTTAAAGGGTAGATCGCATTGAAAATGGATCGGAAAGCTCTCATACAGCTATTGTCCGTGATATTCATCAAGTAGTCTGTCCACCTAGTGGACCTTGCATACGCGGTTGCCACTCGAAAACTATTCTCTCACAACGGGCGTTGGTTCTTCTTCTGCCTACTGCCACTTTCCCAATTTGATGTTTTGGTTCTCATGCAGATCTCATTCGATTTCTGATTCGATCTCGCAGGGATATACCAAGCTCTCAGCTGTCGCCCTCTGAGCCTTCCTATGAGGCCCATGATGAGCGACATATCAGTTCTGTGTCATCACAAGGTACCCTACCCACTGGTCAAAGACCTTTGTCTGGACACACTACGGGAACAGGATACCGATATTTACTTTTACTGGTGGTAGAGTTCCAAGTGTAGGAGCTCGAGGGCGTAGGCACGTTAGTACTACTTAGTACCTAACCTATCTGCCGCTAAATGGTAGTGTTCGGCACTATCGTGTTCCGGTTGGATGGTAATGTTTGGCTTCGTAACGACTATCACAGAGACATGACACATTGGGTATCAAAGGTGCCAGCGCATCTGCATTTTGGTTTTATGTGTAGATGTCTATAGGCTGCAGTCATCAGTTAACATTAATGTGAGCTGCATACTTGTTTGCCACCTTCATTATATATAAAAATAAACACAGAACAGAAAAAACAAACCTCGCACGCCAAGTTTCACTCAAAGAGCAACTCGGCCCACCGGCCGCGGCGGACCGGAGTAGCCATAGCGTTTATTACCGATGCAAAACAGTCTGTAATTTTTTGCGGGGGAAATGCGTGTGACACACACACACTACAAAATTCGTCTATTACTACGAAACTCACACCTTGACTATGACAAAATTCATAAACAATTTCACGCACACATTTAAACATCTAGGCGATAGGCATAGGCTCTATTGGGCTTGTACTTTGACAGAAGGGAAAGCCTGCATATGGCTACTGTCCTCCGGTCCGCTGTGGCCGGTGGCCCGTGTTGCTCTATGGCTTCACTCGACTGCATTAACTTGTACGGCATAAGGCATTATATATAAATCTGCCAAAATGTCCACGCATTAAAAATACGGCAATACTGCTAAATTGGGTATTTTATGGTCATTGGGACATATTTAGGGTCTGGATATTTTATGTTCGTTTCATGATCATCGTTCTAATCTTCAGTTAAGACTTGTAAACCTACTGCAGATAGTGGGATTCCTGTTTATGCCATGAATGTCACAGACAACTGTTTTACTTCTCTTTGCTGTTTTCCAAGTTAAATAATTATTTCCTAGATTTTTTTTTATATTTTCCTATTTAAAACGGGAAAAACTATCATTTTTTATTCAATGAACGTCTGCTTTCTTAAATGATCTCATTTAAAATTATACAACCATGTATACATAAGAACTCATAATAAGATCTTTCGGTGGCTTTCCTAGCTCCAACATTAATTGATAGGATTGTCGCAAACGAAGTCAACCAATGTATGTATGTATTTTCACGCCAGGTCCCTAACAGAGTAGGCAGAGAGTGTGGAGCTTCAGATATTCCGATCCTGACATACCGCCCGTGCCTCATCAACCAATGTAGCTGTCCAAAATTCCACCAATATCAGCCAATCCAAGTAAACTATGCCTATCAGACATGATGGTCTGTTATACATAGTTGGCAAGTTTTTTTATCATGAAGTGGCAAACAAGCATACAGTTGACATTGATGGTACGTGAATATTGTAGCCTATACTTACATGAAACAATGTAGATTCATTGCCACTCCTTAGGCCTAAACTGTTATGCTTCTTTGGCGTGACTACCTACAGTTTTTTTATGTTGCAAAGGTAGGAAACATGTGTGCAATTCATATGGGTGTTAAGTGGTGACTGCTGCCTATAGACATTTACACAAAAACCAGAGATCTAAATGCAGATGTTTTGCCACGACAGAGACCTTAGTTCTTATTTCATGTCTCTGTGATAGTTATTACGGGGATATACATTTTTTTTATGTATTGGAAGTGGCAAACAAGCATGCAGTTCACATTGATGTTAAGTGACGACTGCAGCCTATTGACACCCACACAAAGACCAAGGTCAAAATGCAGATGCGCTGAGGCCGTGTTATGCCTCTGTGCCGGAAATTACAGGGTCGTACTTTGCAGTCTACCACCAGTAAAACAGTATTGCCTTGTCCTATATCCTAGCCCCAAGATTCATTCATAGGACTATTTCAAAGAAATCAACCAACGAAGCTGTTCAAAATTCCACCAGCATCAGCCAGTCCACATGTTTGAAAGGCATGATTTAGCGCATGCGCATTCATAGAATAGTAATGGCGGCGCAACACGTGTTCTCAACTGTTTTCGATATTCAAACTGTTACATGTTTAAAATATGGTTACAGATAACATAAAGTTATTTTCAATGAAATGCCGTATACATGAATGAAGAAATATAAAGGAATATAATATATTATATACAAGAAATGACTGTAAATGTTGTGCATGATAGATTCATAATAGCACAGTTATGAACCTTTTTTGTTTTTTTTGTTGCAATTTTAGTAGTTTTGTAAAAAATACGCAGATGATGCGGTAATTGTTAGCTCTACACCATCTGGGCTACAAGCACTAGTCACAGTCATGAAAGAGGATTGTATGGAGAAAGGCTTACAATTGAATGTGGATAAAACTAAAGTATTAGTATTTGAAAGAGATGAACAGAGAACAAATGCAAGGGTAGTAGTAGATGATGCAGTGTTAGAACAGGTGGATGAAATTGTATATCTTGGATGTGCTTTTAGCAAGGATGGTAGGTACACCACTGACATAGAAAGAAGAGTGCTTGCTGGGAATTGCGTGAATGGAGCGTTGGGTAAGCTGCTAGAATCTAAACAACTCAGCCAGCGGGCTCGACTAGCCGTACATAATGCTGTACTTACTCCAACGCTTTTATATGGAAGCGTGAGCTGGGTATGCAGGAAAGAGCATGAAAGTAAGTAGAACGCGGTCGAGATGAGATCTTTGCGCAAGATCTGCGGTGTATCACTCACCGATCGCGTTCGTAATGAAGATGTAAGAAAGAGGCTTTGTGTGAATGATAGTATCGGTGTAAAAATGAAAATAGGCATGCCCCGATGGTTCGGGCATATAGAAAGAATGTCGAATGAGCGAATGGCTAAACAGATAAACAATGCGAATGTGGATGGTTGCAGAGGCCCAGGAAGACCAAGACTGACCTACCATGACCAAATAGGTCGAGTTCTGTCTGATGGTGGGATCAAAAGTCTTAGGAATCGGCGTGCATGTATGAAGAGAACGCACGAGAAAAGTAGACGACGCACGAGAGGTTTGTCAGAACCGGGATATCTGGTGCTCTACACTCTCTGCCTACCCCGTTAGGGACCTGGCGTGAAGATAGATATTGTAAAAAATAAATTAAAAAAAAACAGAGTTAACACAAGTTATGGTGTCATAAGAAAATTTTATAGAGTAGTTATTCAGAATTTCTAGGCAACGCATCTTTTAGGGTTCCGTAACTTAAAAGAAAAAAAAACGGTGACTCGTGCGTCTATCTGTCTTCTGTCTGTCTGTCTGTCCGTCCATCACAGTCTTTTTTTCTCCGATAGGTAGATAGTACCGGAGAGATTGAATTAAAATTTTAAAAACATATGTTAATCATTGACATAAATCTAGGTACACTTTATAAAAAAAAATAAGTGAATTTTGGCATTAGATGAAAGTTTCAATGGACGTTTGCTATTTAAACATGCCAAGACAGCGGAACGGATACTGCGACTCGCACTTGACCGCTTTTTTGCTAAAATACATAAGAAGAATTAAAATAGAATTATGATTAAGTCCTAGCACCCATCTTAAGCACTTTGCCAGCCTTTTCCACGAAGCATTGACCCTGGTGACAGGCGAGATGTATTCCCATTAGACTTAATTGGAAACGCCCTATTACCGGCGGCTCGGGAAATTGATATCGCTACTAAAATTTCAAATATCGAATTATGTTTTGGCGTCTAAAGTCTTACACTTCGATAGGTACAGTTTTACTGGTGGTAGAGCTCCAGTGACGGATCTCGCGGGCGTAGGCACAACCACATTACCTAATATATATATATGTACGTATCTTCACGCCAGGTTCCTAACGGGGTAGGCAGAGAGTGTAGAGCGCCAGATATCCCGGTCCTGACATACCTCTCGTGCCTCGTCTACCTTCATCATGCTCTTCATACATGCACGCCGATTCCTAAGACTTTTGATCCCACCATCAGACATCAGACAGAACCCTACCTATTTGGTCATGGTAGGTTAGTCTTGGTCTTCCTGGGCCTCTGCAACCATCCACATAGGCAGTGTGCAACAGAGATGCGCTCTACGAAGTCGTAACTAGCCGATTGTCTCTTTCGTAGGCTCTATGCACAATATTTCCTGTTGGGTACTATAAATTCCACTTTAATTTAAGTGTCGTTTCAGTATGTGGCTCTTCTAGAACACTGGAGATACCCCATTTTATGCTCATTTTAAAGTAAAACAAGTGTTCGCGTGAGGTCTCGTAGTAGCGTGAAGAGATGGCGTGGAACTGATCGAGATTGATGCACCGTAATTGAATATCCCAAGAAGTTTGTATTGAATGACGTGCAACCACTGATTATGATCGCCATTTGCCAATTGCGGTTGTGTTTGCAAAGTATGGATAAAAAAGGTTAGTTTCTGAACCTAACTTTCACATATTTTGAAAAAACCCTCCTGAGTTTTGTTTTGGAAGGTTTTTTCTCAGTAATGTGGGCTTTGGAACTCTGCCAGTGAATGACAAGGAATGTCTCATTTTTTTTGTTTAGTCTTAACTTGCCGTTTGTAAAAGAGAGTATGGAACATTCTGTTGATACCTATTTCAATTATTAAGTATTTTTGGACCATTATTTATTTTATTTTTGTTTACTTTGACATAATAATTAACGTATTAATTGTTATTAATTTTACTTTTATTTTGTATTTGTAATTTGACCTATTACAAGCAAATTCTATTATTTCCAAGTGATTAAAATAAAATAAATTTTAGAGTTTGAGTTCGAACCTTACGGGTTCTTACAAAGTGAGTCAGGTATTCAGATCAACCAGAGCATTCAGATCATCCAGTTCAATATAAACCTTCGAAATAACCTGAAAGCGATCGTTCCAATCACATGGTGCGGTGTCAATAGATAATATAATATAGATGACCTTGTAATAATAATTTTGTAAGAATTGCACATTTAAAAGCGTTTTTTTTTAATTTAAATTTATTAATTCTCGATAAATTTAAATGGCAACGCATGTAAAATCTATGGTTTTTATCTAAATATTTAAAGGCTACAGTATCCACTTACCATCGATGGAAACTGTAAGCTTGTTTGCCACAACATAACACAAAAACAACAATAGGCCTAGTAAGATGGACTTGACTTTTGACAGAAAAAAATTAATAGTCTAGACAAACGAATAAACAAAGATTCTTAACATGGTGGTTTACTGGTGGTAGAGCTCCAGCGGTGGCGCTCGCGGGCGTAGGCACCACCGCATTACCTAATATACTTGCCGCTAAATGATAGTGTTCAGCACTATCGTGTTCCGGTCAGGTGGTAATGTACGGCCGTGTAATTTCCGACACAGAGGCATAACACCTTAGGTCTCAGGAGTGGTAACGCATCTGCATTTTGACCTCGGTCTCTGTGTGGGTGTCTATAGGCTGCAGTCATCACTTAACTTCAATGTAAACTGCATGCTTGTTTGCCACTTCCATAACATAAAAAAAATGAAACATCGTCAAAACTAGTTTAAGTATTCCAGATGGAATGGAACTATATTTCCCCGACCTAAGTCTGGAGAGAGTCCCATAAATCCTTCACTCAAAGCCCAAAGCAAGACTGTAAGACGCGGAAATGGGTTTCATTAAAACTTTATGCACCTTCACAAGTTATAATGAGGCTGTAAACATCGCTTATTGCAAAGCTCAGTTTCAATGTCGAAAATAATTTAAGTGTTTGTCTTTACGCCAAGTTGAAATTTTTAAAAAGCCGCCACCTACCTACGCATCTTATTTGCAAATCGTCAGAATTTTAGATACGAACTTCATTTGGGTACATTTACATCCTTTCAGAATATCAAGATCCATACCCGGATTTACCCTAATCTAATGCGCGCTATAAATATAATATAATCTACGGGCACACCGCGGACACTCCGCTAAAATTCCTTACAAACGCTTAATTTGGTCTCTATTTACACAGACATCAATCAGTGACGTGTATTAACACGTGCACCTGTGTGCGTAGCACGTAGAGAACACCAAACGTCGCCCATAAGAGGGGAGGAGGTTGGGTGAGGCGGGGAAATCGGGCGGGACGTCGAAGTGTCCATTCTATACGTAGTATTATTACATATTCTCTGCTACGGGCTAAGTGCAAGAGTGACAGGGTGGATTGGACATACTAGTTACACCATGCTTAAATAAAGCTGTGTACAGAACCCACTGATAAAGCTACAACTTTTAATAACCCTTTTGCTATTTTGAAATTGCTAAAAACGTTGTTTTCTTATTTCTTACAATTGTACAATGTTTTGGGACCAAAATGGTTGTTACTAAGTAAGGTATGAGTATTGACAGTTCTAAGGGTGAGATTCACAGACCGCACTACGACTTTACTTTCAAGCAAAGTACGCTTCGAACTGTCAAATCCCATACTGTACTGACAGTTCAAAGCGTACTTTGCTCGAAAGTAAAGTCGTACACGACGACTTTATTGTGAGCAAGGTATTCTTAGAACTGTCGGTAAAGTATGAATTTTTTTTTCCGTGCCGGCAGGAGTGAAAACTTGAACATTAACGTTGTGCATTTATGATCACCACCACCACCACCGCAACCAGCAACAACACCACCACCACCACCAGCACCACTACTGTCACGGCAATGACAGCTGCCACTGGGTTCCCAAAAAGTAAGCGGACGCAAATTGTGGTCACGTATCCGTCTTACGCTCTTTCGATCAGAGTCACGTATTCTGACGCGAGTTTAACATTTTTTACCCATTTCAGAAAGTGCAAGGCACCGCTAAAGAAGTTTTAACTTATACATATTATTATACCTATCTAACGCATAGTAAACCATCGCTAATTTTTGTGTTTAGTCCAACCAGTTACAGTTAAATCTTAGAGAACAACAAAATGATATATACATATACCTACATTTGATATACCTTTCCCGCAATCAGGTGGACGCAAGTTTGGAATCCCCTCATAAATCCCGGAATCCCGTCGATCCCGGCCGACAGGCCGGCGGATTACGACTGAAGTGGACTTCGCGAGATTTTAGCTATCAGTACTTTATCACCATTGTTTTTGTAGGCTTGATTTCTCTTGTGAGTTTATTTTTTTATTGTTTTGTGAAAATGGAAACGGAGCTGCTTACATGTCAATACCAATGTTGCATCTGTCAGATAGATCGGTGTAGGTTTATTGTCAATTGAATTCTTCAAATAAATGTTAAATTATACTCCGAAATTTGGAATAAATAATAAGTACCATTCGTACGCCAATCGATAAGTTATCTAGATTATGTTTGTGCTATTTGGAAAAAAATCATACAAAAATTTAAACAGCTCTCAATTTAAGTTCTGTTATTCCAAACCAGTTCAATTAATCCCGGAATCATCATAGAGGTGTAGATATGATTAGGATATTAATCTTATCAATCATTATTTAAGGATCATACAGTTGGGCAACGCCTATGGCACACCGCGGACACACCACCAAAATTCCATACAAACGCTTAATTTGGTCTCTATTGCACAGCCATCTGATGAGTGACGTGTATTTACACGTGCACCTGTGTGCGTAGCACGTAGAGAATACCAAACGTCGCCCATGAGAGGGGAGGAGGTTGGGTGAGGATACATATATCAAAATAATTGCTACGTAACTTCACGCCTGTAATCCCCGAAGCGGTAGGCAGAGGTAAATGCATGCATTCAATCATACATGCAAACATCCACGACTCGCCGGTTACGTTTTTAAATAATTACTGTTTGTTAATAATAATAATAACGTATGATGGCAACCCATTATACGTCCCACTGCTGGGCACGAGTCTCTCCCCTTTTTGGGGGGGAGGCCTGAAGCTTACTCCACCACGGTGCTCCAATGCGGATTAGTGGAGGTGGGTGGGTTAGTGGCCAACCCGCTGTCGGATGTTTTCAAACCGCCCATAAGGCCTTCGACAAGGTTTAACGACTGCTATCCATCGATAGCAACCGGGACCGACGGCTTAACGTGCCCTCCAAAGCTGCTGTTCGTTAATCTCGCTAAAACTCGAGAACGGGGATGGTTTCAAAGGTAAGAAAATATGAAGAAATTCAAGGGAAACAGTAAAAACCACATTTTCATTTTCCTATACATATAGTCCGTACCTATCAAACCTTTGACACATTCTTTCATTCCGAGAAAATACGAAGTTTGCCGGGTCAGCTAGCCATAAAAACCTAATTTTGAAGATCTCCTTAGCATGATGTTCACGCGCAATGGTGTAGGAGCGTTTTGCGGTGGCGGGCCGGAAGGCAACCGGTTCCACAGGAAGCCACCACGACGGTATTGTTTAGGGGGGGCCGATAGATCGCGATTGAAGTCACCCGCGACTGTTGACTAAAAATGTATTCAGTTTTTTTTTTAATGGCTTCGCTATTACGCATATTTCCAGTGTCAAGTAAAACGATATTTCGTATTCGTAATAAGCAGCGTGAAAGTAGTAAAAGTCAGAGTCAGTCAGTCAATTATCAGTCAGTCAGCGATGGCTACTTTACCAGAACATTTACAATGAAGTCTTGGAGGCAACTTGAAAAGACCTGTTTTCGCACTGTTCTTCTATTTCACTATACACAGGCACTGTAATAAACCTATATCAAACAAAATTCCACCTACTTTATTTAATACTAGCTGTGCCCGCGACTTCGTCCACGTGAGAAAAAATATGATTGTTCAGTATCTACCCGGATGAAGTCGTGGGCGCAGGTAGTATAAAAGTATCCTAAGTTACTCCTTATTACATCAGCTATCTGCCAGTGAAAGTCCCGTCAAAGTCGGATACACTCCAATTCTACTTATTTGTATGTAGGTATGTATGTGTGTATGGATGTATGGAGATAAAAGTAGCCTAAGTTACTCCTTATTACATCAGCTACCTACCCGTGGAAGTCCCGTGAAAGTCGGATACAATCCAATCTACTTATTTGTATGTAGGTATGTATGTATGGATGTATGGAAATAAAAGTAGCCTAAGTTACTCCTTGTCACATCAGCTCTCTGCCAGTGAAAGTCCCGTCAAAATTGGTCCAGCCGTTTCCAAGATTAGCCCCGCTAAACAGACAGACAGACAAAAATTGTAAAAAATGTTGTTTTGATATATGTACCGTGTATACATACATATGCATTTAGTAAAAAGCTGTTATTTTAATATTACAAACAGACACTCCAATTTTATTTATTTGTATAGATAACTCAAAAATGCAATGAGAGAATGAAATAAACTAAGAGCACCATACGCCTCTTTCAAGGTTCCCGCCAAAACTCATGAATGCAGTTTCTTATAATGATTTGAAAGTAGATAAAACGAAAAAGCGTCAATAAAAAGAGATAGAAACGTAGATTAGATACGTTTTAGCTAAAGAATACTTTGTCTTTGTCAGATGCATTGTCAAATGCGCAGGATAGAAAAAGACAAAGGAGAGATTAGCAACACTTTAGCTAATATACGTTTATGATTAAGGGGGTTAAGATTTCACGTGTGGGAGAGGAATGAGTTATAAAGGATTATACGGTGTTTGTGTGCGCATGCGTACAAACTTGACTAGAAACTTACTACAAAGCTTTAGTTTTTGAGGGTTTCACACGTTTCACAGTTTACAATGATGTTATGTGATGACTGCAGCCTATAGACCACACAAAGACCAAGGTCAATGCTGGAAATTACAGGGCCCTACATTACCACCTGAACGGAACACGATAGTGCTGAACATTACCATTTAGCGGCAAATATATTAAATAAAATAAAAATAAAATTCATTTAATTCAGGTTATTTCCACCCATATTAGGTAATGCGGTGGTGCCTACGTCTGCGAGCTCCGTCACTAGGCTGCAGTCATCACTTAACATCAATGTGAACTGCAAGCTTGTTTGCCACATCCATAACATTAAAAAAATTGGCGAGATGTAGATTAGGTAATGCGTTGGTACCTACGCTCGCAAGCTGGAGCCAGTAAAAGATTTTGAATACTGACCTCATTGCAAAAAAAGATGACGAACGAAAACAACGTCATAAATATTAAAACAGTTGGCACAAACAGTAGTTAAAAGTACAAATAAATTAATTTAACAAGCCCTTGTAAATCTCCTAATTAGTCGTTATTCATTTGAGACTTAAGTTTATCTGTTCAAGGTGAAACAGCCCTTAAATTATTAGATTTAAGAGTGGAAACCACGCGGCGTTTAGTGATCGAGATTACCGCGAACAAAATAGGCAGTGGCCTCCATTTGTGGAGTTTTAATTAACTTTTAATCCTCGTTCGAAAGCTGTAGACGTAAAACAAAGGGCTATGTGATGCGGGTCCTATTAAATTACATACACTATTGATTATTGTAATTTACTGTTAAAAAAAAAATGAAGCAATCGCGAACTGACTTGGTTTTTGTTAGGACTCATGTAGGCGGCATGTCTTGAGACGTAACTTCACGCCTGTAATCCCCGAAGGGGTAGGCAGAGGTAAATGCATGCATTCAAGCATACATGCAAACACCCACGACTCACCGGTTACGTTTCGGCCCATGTAACAGGTGGCGAACCTGTTGCCATCGCCGGGCACATTACCAAACTCCGAGGTACTGGGAAACTTCCAGAACTTGGAAAAATCCCAATAGAACTAGAGATAAAGGATTTTAAACCGTTATCGTAGTAGTAGTGCCTGCTACTAGTAGGCCTGCTGCCACTACGCTACCGAGGCAGTTAAACGTCTTGAGACGACACTAAAAGTAAATAAATACGCTTACACTCACAGCTCCATATTAGGTATAAGCCTGTGTCGTGGGTGCCATTGAACACTCACAACACACACAAACACCCAGACCCGAAACAAATAAATATCTGTACTGGAGCTGTAGGTACTCTGCAGACTAACCCCCTTATTTATAAACGTACATTAGATACGTTTTAGCTATAGAATGCTTTGTCTTTTTTAGTAGCATTGTCTAATGTGCAGGATAGAAAAAGACAAAGGAGAGATTAGCAACACTTTAGCTAAAATACATTTGTTTATTATATTATTTCGCATTAACACATGCTTGTGAAATATATTTTATTTAAAGAAAAATGGAAAGAAAAATTTGACTTCAGGCGAGACTCGAACTCGCGGCCACTGGGAATCTAGTCCAGCCGCTCTTCCAACTGAGCTACCGAAGTCCTGCCCGAATTGTCAAAATCTTTCCTTCACATTTATTGCATTGCCTTATGGTGGCAGCAGCGCCATCTATTGCCAGACTATGCTTTTGACAAATCGGGCAGGACTTCGGTAGCTAGGTTGGAACAGCGGCTGGACTAGATTCCCAGTGGCCGCGAGTTCGAGTCTCGCCTGAAGTCAAAGTTTTCTTTCCATTTTTCTTTAAATAAAATTAAATACGCTTATGAATAAGGGAGTAAGGGCGAAATTCACAGACCGCATTTCGACTTTACTTTCGAGCAAAGTACGCTTCGAACTGTCAAAACCCATACATTTCTGACAGTTCTAAGCATACTTTGCTCAAAGTAAAGTCGTAGTGCGGTCTATGAATCTCACATTAAGGGCGACATTCACAGACCGCACTACGACTTTACTTTCGAGCAAAGTACGCTTCGAACTGTCAAACCCCATACATTTGTGATAGTTCTAAGCAGACTTTACTTTCAAGCAAAGTACGCTCCGAACTGTCAAATCTCATACTGTACTGACAGTTCTAAGCATACTTTGCTCAAAGTAAAGTCGTAGTGCGGTCTGTGAATCTCACCATTAGATACACGACGCACTTGAAGGTCAGGCACAATTTAGGTCTTAGGGGTTGCAAATTATCAGCATTTTGACCTTTGGAATTGTCTGTATTTCTATAAGCTGATAACTGGTAGATATTTTACGTCTGCCTTCTTATAAAAATTAGATCTTTCTAACGTTATCTACAATTTGAACTTTGATACCTGAGGTTACCGCAATATTTCTAGGCATCAGCGACCCAACGAGGGTTATTTTGCGATTTTTATATTTTCTTTTGTGTTTTATAAATATGAAAGTAAATAAGGAGAGAAAAGCTAAAATTATGTTCGCAGTTTTTAGCCTAAATTAATTTACACGCCAGCATCATGCCTGAGTTTCTGCTATTATAAAAACATCAGGCGCCATATATTTTTTTCTAAACAACAACAGCCAGACTTTTTCAATAGGCAGTTTAAACGATATAGGTAAAGAGATGATGCCATTTGTTTTCAACTAAATAGGGTTTATCACACATTGTTTATCGCAATAGAAGCAATGTAACACTAAATGTGGTTTTGTTGGCGGCAACAATGAATTTACTGCTTCTGAACTGGGGCAATCGTTGTACTACTTTTGTTTACGACATAGATTTATATCGTATTGCTTTGCAATAAAATTATAACCATTTCCTATTGTGTATGGCGTTTGTGGTGAAAATTAAAAGGAGATGTTGCAAAAATGTATGGACCTCCGGCCATGTATTGTACACAATATCGTTAAACAGGCAAAATCAATATAAAAACTTTTTTACTGTATATTTTCACTTATTTAGCTTTGATTGCAGTTACAAAAGATTACTTGCAGTTAGAATCGCAACTCATAACCAACATGGCGAATATGACGGGCGATGTCATTTTGACATATTCATTTGTTAAATTGTATTTTGATTAAATAGTACTTGGAGAAAAAAGTAATATTTTCTAAATACTATCGAAATCGATTGATCCCAAGTGTCGGCTGTATCGCCGCCATGTTTAACATAGTTGAAAATGATAAAATCGTTTGAATTAAATGTGGTTGTATCTCTAAAATATATTCTTGATTAAATTAATTGTATTTTTGTCAGATTCTTCTTTAATTTACCCATTTTTTGAGGACGTGCTCGCAACATCTCCTTTAATGTCGTAAATAAACGTACAAATTCGTCGCAGAACTTGAAAGTAGGTTTCTAAAATATTTTTTTTTAATCTCATGGAAGTGGCAAACAAGCATGCAGTTCACATTGATGTTAAGTGATGACTGCAGCCTATAGACACCCACACAAAGACCAAGGTCAAAATGCAGATGCGTTACCACTCCTGAAGCCTAAGGTGTTACGCCCCTGTGCCGGAAATTACAGGGCCGTACATTACCACCTAACTCGAACACTACCATTTAGCGGCAAGTATATTAGGTAATGCGGTGGTGCCTACGCCCGCGAGCTCCGTCACTGGAGCTCTACCACCAGTAGGAGATAGATATATTATGTTAGTTGACTTTAGTTTTGCTTAGGCTGTCCTTCTGTCCTCGCCGATTGCCTAGTGAAGGAGACCAGTGGCATGTCGAGAAGTGCCGCCTACATAGGGCGGCCTCGAGATAGAACTAGTATTCTAAAAAAAAACTTGGCGACTTTTCGAAGTAGGCCAATGGTACTACAAGGATTTCTCAGTCTCCCTTATCGTCGTAGTCTTTACATTTCGTATATTCCCAAGTATATTACGACTGTGACAGAACTCTGTCTGGTTTCGCTTTAACAGTTAAACTGCCCATTGTTAGCTGAAAATTTAATACAGAAAAGTTGGAATCCCGACGGAGGACACAGGCTTTAAATGATCGCGCAATACGCCTAAGGCGGTCATTTGAGTTTGTGAGTCTACATCCTACTATCACCCACTGGTGCGGCAGTCCATTAACCTCATAAATTATTGTAAGACCAGCTGACCATAAAATAAATAATAAAGACATTGCCGTAAAAAAAAACCAAGCGAGTCCCATTTCCCATTAACGGTGTAAGCAACGCGTTTGATTAAATTTATTTTCTTGCGCGATTATTTTTGCTACAACTTTTAAGATATTTTAATCAGGTATTATTGTAATAATCTGCAGGAAAGGCAGCAACTAAAATTTTTAATTTGATATGGATGAATACTGTATTGGTCTAAATAGCTTTAAAAATTACCGCATTGTAACTAAGTGTAGGGTACACCTTTGATTGAAAAGAGATTTGTGTATGAAAATAATGTTAATTGAATGTAACCTAAAACTAAAAATAAAATGTATGATATTGTATGATAAATGAGTGCTTTAGTGAGTACTCATGCTCTGAGATCGTAAGTAGAACCATACCGCGGACACTGCGCCAAAATACCATACAAACGCTTAATTTGGTCTCTATTACACAGAAATCAATCAGTGACGTGTATCTACACGTGCACCTGTGTGCGTAGCACGTAGAGGATATCAAACGTCTCCCACAAGAGGGGAGGAGGTTGGGTGAGGCGGGGAAATAGGTCTGGACGTCGAAGTGTCCATTCTGTACGTAGTATTATAACATATTCTCTGGTAAAACTGAGAAAATAGGAAATAGCTTTCAGTGAGTAATCTGAAAGGGGAAAAGAAATTCCAATTTCCCATTGTCAAGATTGTTGAACCGATGAAATATGCGGTCATCGTAATGGTTGCGGAAGGTTTTTGCCATCGATATTCATACACTGACCCATCATGTCTTGAGGCTAATGTTAATAAGAATTAAGTAGTTTTTTTTTTGCCAATAAATTGTAGTTGTTCAGCACTGTCGTGTACCGGTCAGGTGGTAATGTACCAGATGATAGCCTAACCTAACCAGAACACTATAGTGCTGAACACTACCATTTGGCGGCTGAAAGATTAGGTAATGCGGTGGTGGCCTCGTCCTCGAGTCCCTACAGTGGAAGTCTTCCAAGAGTAAAAATTACTTCGAACATAATTTTTGTACAAAATACATTCGATACTTTCAATATAATTCTTGTGAAAAAAATACTAAGTGATACATGAAATACAAGTGGAATTTTTTTTGCCTTTACCGGGTCTTACCAGATGGTGAGGTTCACAGACGGCGCTACGACTTTACTTTGAGCAAAATACGCTTAGAACTGTCAAAACTCAAACTCTACCGACAGTTCTCAGCATACTTAGTTGGAAGTTAAGTTGTGTGGTCTGTGAATCTCATCATGAGATCGTAAGTAAAAGTGAGAAAATAGGAAATAGCTTTCAATGAGTAATCTGAAAGGAGAAAAGAAATTCCAATTTCCCATTGTCAAGATTGTTGAGCCGATGAAATATGCGATCATCGTAATGGTTGCGGAAGGTTTTTGCCATCGATATTCATACACTGACAATTGATGTCTTGAGGGTTAATGTTTGTAAGAAATTTAGTTTTTCAGGGCTTATTTTACTGGCAATAGAGCTTCAGTGACGGAGGCGGGCGTAGCCACTACCACATTGAAACTTGTCGCTAAATGGTATCGTTCAATACTGTCGTGTTCCGGTCAGGTGTAAATATACGACCCTGTATTTTTCGTTATAATTCTATGCTATAGAGGCATAGTACCTTAAGCCTCAGGAGTGGCAACGCTTCTACATTTGAACTTCGGGTTTAATGTAGATGCCCATAGGGTGCAGTATTCACATAACTTTTTGTACATGTAATGAGGGTGGCAAACAGTCATGCAGTTCACATTGTTACTAAGTGATGACTGCAGCTTCTATAGACACAAAAACCAGAGGTTAAAATGCAGATAGATGCGTAGCTCCCGCTGAGACCTTAGTTGTTATGTCTCTGTGATAGCTGTTACGGGGCCATATATTACCATCTAACCGGAACACGATAATGATGAACTCTACCATTTAACTGCCTCAGTAGCTTAGTGGTAGCAGGCCACTACTACTACGCTGGAGATCCTGGGTTAGTTTCCCGGGTCGGGGACTATCAGAGATAACGTCACGTAACGTAACTTCACGCCTGTAATCCCCGAAGGGGTAGGCAGAGGTAAATGCATGCATTCAATCATACATGCAAACACCCACGACTCGCCGGTTACGTTTTTGACTTTTTCCATTGTCTGGAAGTTTTCCAGTATACCGGAGTTTGGTAACGTGCCCGGAAATGGCAACAGGTTCGCCACCTGTTACATGGGCCAAAAACGTAACCGGCGAATCGTGGGTGTTTGCATGTATGCCTGAATGCATGCATTTACCTTTGCCTACCCCTTCGGGGATTACAGGCGTGAAGTTACGTTTTCTACCATTTGGCGGAAGATAGATTAGATTCGGTTTGAGTGTCGTTTGGAATGAAAAATTCTGTTTCTGTTTTGTTTACTGAATTATATTGAGACGTTTAATTCAAGATCAAACGATGTGCTTATCGCTGAAAGCCCTTTGAAGGCCTCGTGTCGCGGCGCCTTTCCGGCTCACATTTGCCCTTCTGGGACCCTTTTGTTACGCTTCGTTTATCGTACTTCTTTATATCTGATTCACTATAAAATCTGATGTCTGAATTATGTTTTTTGTCGAGAAGATCGTGCGTTTTGGATCCTCGCGTGGGATACGTGTCACGAATAATTCTATACCATAACATCTAAGAAAATTTACTGCGGCTGCCTATCTTTCTGCCTATTCGAAATGTTTTTCCTCTTTATATACCTAGCACCTGTGATACCTAGTTTATGAATTGCCTCAGTTGGCTAGTGGTAGCAGGCCACTACTACTTCGCTGGGGTTCGATTCCCGGGTCGAGGGATATAAAAAAATAACTAAGTGTTTCTAAAAAAAATCTGGATTTTTCTGGAATTTCCAGAAAATTCCAATAGAACCAGTGATAAAGGACAATTAAAATAATTTTACTGTGTTTTTTATGCCATTCGTCAACTCAACACCCCCTAAGTAAACATCAACGTATATACAACATGTAACAGGATTGAATGTACAATCCGAAACTAGTTAGTTCAGAATCGATAACCGAATCGATTTCGGGCATTTTTGATATAGCGAATTTTTTGTGCCAAAATTAATGACAATTCGGGAAATTATGGTCACCCATTTGGCGAACAGTCAACAAAATCGAAAAAGAGACTAACGTCTATCCAAAATAGAATGCTAGTCTCAACAAGATTATTAGAACTCGTTGAGACGTGCTTTTTATTATAAATAATAATTAAAAAATAAAATAGTGGAAAATAAAAATTGATCTTATTACTAGCGAGTGTTAAATAAGGGTACGCAAGTTACGCTACATCATACATTACTTACTTTTTTCGGTTCGTGTTTTATGTGTGGCCTTAGGTAGAGGTAGGGTAAGTATGCATATGGTGTGCATACTGTTCGTACAAATTGAGGACAACTTATTTCTTAAATAAAAAATATTAAATACATAAACATGTAATTTCAATTCATATATTATGATTATAACTCGATTTTCTAATCGAGGTGTTAGATAGTGTGCATTATTCCTGTTACATGTTGTATAGCGATTAAGATAACATCGGAAAAAGGAATTAAGAGAAAGTTAATCAATTATAATGTTACAGACGACATCTTAGTTTAGTTCGGGAATAGTTCGTCTGTTAGTTTAGGCCGTAGGTGTACCTAAGTAAATAGTTTTTCTTTAAATAAAATATATTTCACAAGCATGTGTTAATGCGAAATAATATAAAACAATTATTAAGGGTAAAAGCGACTTCTTTACGATATTCAATAAACTGCAAAGTCTATTATAACGGTTGCCTAACAAGCATAGTTGGCAATAGATGGCGCTGCTGCTACCATAAAGCAATGCAATAAATGTGAAGGAAAGATTTGACAAATCGGGCAGGACTTCAATAGCTCAATTGGAAGAGCGACTGGACTAGATTCCCAGTAGGCCGCGAGTTCGAGTCTCGCCTGAAGTCAAAAATTTTTCTTTCCATTTTTCTTTAAATAAAATATATTTCACAAGCATGTGTTAATGCGAAATAATATAAAACAATTAAAAAGTTTTGTTTGATTGAATCTCGAATGATAATAGAAAACCTTTTTTTCAATACATGCAGTTCACATTGATGTTAAGTGATGACTGCAGCCTACATACACCCACATAAAGACATAAGAGAGAAAATGCAGGTGCGTTGTCACCCCTGAGACCTTAGTTGTTATGTCTCTGTGATATGTACCGTCTGGTACCGTCTAACCGGAACACGATAGTGCTAAACACTACCATTTAGCGGCAAGTAGGTAGATTTGGTTTCACAACGTTTTGAATCACATAAGTACATACATGTAATAATAACCACCGCATTACCTAATATACTTGTCGCTAAATGGTAGTGTTTAGCACTGTCGTGTTCCGGTCAGGTGGTAATGTACGGCCCTGTAATTTCCGGCACAGAGGCGTAATACCTTAGGCCTCAGGAGTGGTAACGCATCTGCATTTTGACCTTGGTCTTTGTGTAAGTGTCTATAGGCTGCAGTCATCACTTAACATCAATGTGATCTTCATGCTTGTTTGCCACTACCGTTACGTAAAAATAATAATAATAATAATGGCAACCCACTCTCTCTCTCCCCTTTTTGGGGGGAGGCGTGGAGCTTATTCCACCACGCTGCTCCAATGCGGGTTGGTGGAGATACGGGTTAGTGGCCAACCCGCTGTCGGGTCTTTTCAAATCGCCCATAAGGCCTCCGGCAAGGTTTAACGACTGCTATCTATCGATAGCAACCGGGACCGACGGCTTAACGTGCCCTCCGAAGCACGGAAACGAGCATTTTAATTTGCCACTAGTGGTCACCCATCACACACCCGACCGCGCCCGTATCGCTTAACTGAGTAGATCGCCGATCTACACCAGCCGCGGGGCCCGGCGCGCTTCACACATACATATTAGTTATTCAGTATATGTTTCAAAGCCAATATTAATACATTTCTCCTTTCCTTTTTGAAATAATAAAAAGGAAAACAATTCATCCCTATTTAGCCAAAAGGAAAATTCTTGGTAAGAGCTTATTGATATTCAAGACCGCCAGCCACGCCTCGGATCAGTATTTATATACCGACATCACTTTAGTCACAAAACCCTAGGATACTTATATTGGACATAAATAAATTTCTGAAACGATCGTTAGGGGCGTAAAAGTCCATTCGGAGCAATTTACCACCAATTTAAGATAGATGGCATTGTATTGTATGGCGCCTTCGAATCGATCGAATGATAATTCGATTAATTGCTCTTGGAAAATAAACATAATGGCATTAAAAACTGGATTGGATGGTTCTGATGTGGTCAGTGTAAGTCATATTTCCTGTTTGTGGAGTGCCAAGTATCGTTGTTCGAGGGTGTAGGCACCATAACATTAAATTAGCTTTTTTATATAATGGAAGTGGTAAACGAGCAAGTTCACATTGATGCGAAGTGATGACTGCAGCCAAGGTCAAAATGCAGATACATTACTACTCCTGAGGCCTAAGGTGTTATGCCTTACACGATAGTACTGTACACTACCATTTAGCAGCATGTACTCGTATATTAGGTAATGCGGTAGCGCCTAAGCCCGCGAGCTCCGCCACTAGAGCTCTACCACTAGTAAAAACCACTCATTATTTAATTAAGTCAATGCGCAAAACCTTTTCGTTTTTCAAATCGCGAAAACATCTCAACATATTCATTGTGAAGCTATCACGACAGACAAAGTAAATAACTTGCCAACAATTTCTATCACCATCACAATCCGACACAGAGAACAATAGCACGATGCTTATCTTAACATGTGGGAAGCGAATTTTCTAAGTAATTTATAATATAGAAAATAATGACCAACTGTATTTAGGAAGAGGCTTTGTGTGAATGGGAATATCAGTGAGATATTATAGAAATGAGCACGTTCTTGCTGACGATTTTTACCGTACGCGCACACAGGGAAATTTAAAAAAAAACGGGTTGCACCCCTGGAGTGCCGGCAGAATTGACAACTTGAATATTATCCTTGAGCATTTTTGACCACCTCCACCACCACCACTACCACCACCAACAAACCCAAACCCAACTCCAACCCCAACCCCAACACCAGCACTAAAACCAGTTGTTCAACGCTCACGCTTGCACGCTCGGCTTAGGCGGAACGTGACACTTTTTCGTACGTTCATCGATTTATAACGTCAAAATATATATGTGTATATACCGTATACACAGTTATTTATCACTCTTATGACAAAAAACCTCGCTCATTTCGCTACCTTTGTTTCACAAAAACAATCAGCCACACGAAAATTATGTATACCCTGAACTCGATTGTAACATGCGGAACAAAAACCTCATTTTCACGTAATAATTGTATGAGGAAAAGCCACAAGGACGACTTGATACGGAAAATTCTTAATTAATATTTCTTACAGCGATCACGTGTAAAAGATCACATGAAGAAGAGTGAGTAATATGTATATTCACTTTGATATTTTGTTTATCGTCGCTCTCTATGGGCCCCATAAGAAGGCTCAAGGTCACTCAGAGAACAATGGAGAGGGCTATGCTCGGAGTTTTTCTTCGAGATCGAATCAGAAATGAGGAGATCCGCATAAGAACCAAAGTAACCGACATAGCCCACCGATTAGCGAAACTCAGGTGGCAGTGGGCAGGGCATGACCATTACTATGACTTCACATGCATGCTAAAATCACTACGTCAAATAAAGAAACACCCATTAATAACTATACCCGACCCGAAGATCGAACCTCCAAATCAGCATCGAGCTTACGACCACTATTCACAAACCGCACTACGACTTTACTTTGAATTAGAGCCGAACTTATATAGCCTATTTTGTTTCACAGATGTGTTAAAAGCCTTGCTTTACTTTAGGAGGCACATCTTTACCAAATAAGGCAAGTAGAGTATAGTAAGATAAGAGTTTGACTCGTCTTTGGAACAAAATAAACATTGAAAGATCGACTCGAAGTCACAGTAATGTCGTAGTACGAGATAGTATCCAGCATGAAATAATGCACATCGAGCTTACGAAAGAAACAGTCGGCTAGTTTCAACTTCCTCTGCTGCAAGCTGCCTACGTAGGCACTCTGATAGTCTGGTATTGGTCAAAACTTGATCAAAATGATCGACAAACGTCATATAGGTAAGGTGCCAAAGAGATAACGCTCTACAGGCCCGAAATAAGCCGAAGTCTTTCCCAAGGTCGGTACTATACTCTGTGAATCTCGCACTAAGTCCATGACTATGGAAGACCTTTAAAGAAATAACGGCCACAATGACCGTTATTGACTATTGACATTTCGTGACTGTTGGCCTTCTCCAGGAAAATTTTAGCTAATACAAATGCAAAAATCGCAAAGGAAATATGTAAGTTAATTCCTCGCCAGTAAGGGTGAAGCCCCATTAGTGCGTTGCGTTGCGTTGCGCCGCGTCATCGCAACGGAACAACGCATTGTATGCCACACTTGTGTTGCGTTGTCGCTGCGCCAACGCAACGCAAGAGGGTATGCACATAATTTATCACTGTAATGTTCATGTGATTTATCCCATATAATGGGTCTTTCTTGGACCAATGATAACGGTCTAATGGGACTTGTCATAAAAAATATATGGAAAACGACGCAGCGACGACGCTGCGACGACGCAACGCAGCGCAACGCACTAATGGGGCATCGCTGTAACATTTTCATTTCTATTTCCTTATATTATTATCAGTAATGGTTTAAGTTAGTATTGGGTACGATGGGGTTGACATGTCGTGAGACAAAACCCCTTCAAAAAATAGAAAAAAAAAAGGACAATTATTACATTCAGCGCTCCATGCTTACCATATAAAGGATCGAGGATACAAAGACGACTTCCCGCCACTACAGTTATAAATTACAGGGACGAGTGGTGACAAATGCGAGGATAACTGAGTTACCCTTTAAAGTTGGCGACTTGCGCAATGTATTGTGGCATTTGGTACATAATTTTCCGCATAACTTTGGAGATTTATTTACTTTCATTGCAGTATATTAGTATTTTTAGAATATTTTCTTTAAATATTATACAACACTGAGATTATTACTGTAACGTAGTGGTATTAGGCCATTACTGGTACGCCTGATGTCCCATTCTTGGTTTCCGGTTTGAATTGCAGCCTATTCTACACAAAACAAGCCTATTCTTCAAAAGGAGAGCGATGCCACCCCTGAAGCTTAGTCTATTATACCTCTGATAAAAATAATGGGGACATTGATTCATTAAATAGGTATCTAGAATACGATGAGATTTAGTCACACTATAGAGGCTTGAGCGAAATGGTTGTATTAGCTGGCTTTCTTTGTACAACGTCAAACCAAGAACGAAAGCGGGACGCGAAAGCGAACCGTGACGGTTGTATTTATTTACAAAACTTTTAGTTTAAAAAGTTAAAGTTTAATTTCTTTTTTTATATTATGTATTTGTCGTCTTCAGAATTTTTCTCTGACAGGAAACTTTGAGTTGCAGGACGTCACAAGAATGAAGTGATCCCACCACGCTTCGCTTTCGCCACGAGTTAGTTTGCTAATCCTAGTTTGACGTCTCTGCTTCGCTTCGCATTCTCCATGTTTTCGGTTCGCAGTTGTTCTTCTCTTGCATTACACTCTTAACAGAGTGGTTGGATCGTATTTCCAGGTGTAGTGGCTCGCTTCACAATCCTTCGCCACTCGCAGTTATGTTTGGGCTTAAAAAATGAGAATACGTACTAACCACAATCTTCAACACTTCAAATTCATCATCAGGCCTTTGCAACAAGCACTTTCTTTCTACCTCCAAATATAGTTACACTTCCTGCAGTTTCATATTGTGAAAATAGTTTTAAGGAACATATTTTGAAAAGACCCTACTGAGTTTTGTTTTGGCAGGTTTTTTCTCAGTAATGTGGGCTTTGGAACTCTGCCAGTGAATGACAAAGAATGTCCCATATTTTTTTGTTTAGTCTTATCTTGCCGTCTGTAAAAGAGAGTATGGAACATTCTGTTGATACCTATTTTTATTATTAAGTATTTTTGGACTATTATTAATTTATTTACTTTGACTTATTAATCAACGTATCAGTTGTTATTCGCTTTAATTTTATATTTGTAATTTGACCTATCACAAGCAAATTCTATTATTTCCAAGTGATTAAATGAATTTTTGAGTTTGAGTTTGAGTTTTGCACAGAAATAACCTGAAAATATAATAGCTCACACTGAATTAGCCCCAACAGTTATTTCATTCGATATATCATACTACCCCACTGACCTCTGCAATGTAACTAATGGGCCGCATAAATTAAGGACCCTTCGGACGGTTAAACCTTGGATAAATGTAAAAGATTTGATCAAAACGTTTTCCAGCAGGCGCGTGTAGTTTTACAAGCAGTTAATGTTACTTTCAGTGTAAATATTGTTTTTGGTGTGTGGATATCTATCTGTCATAATAATATGAGAAAAAACGTAACTTCACTGCTGTAATCCCCGAAGGGGTAGGCAGAGGTAAAATGCATGCATTCCAGTATACATACAAACACCCACGACTCGTGGGTGTTTGTATGTGGGCACATTACCAAACTCTGAGGTACTAGGAAACTTCCAGAAAATGGAAAATGCCCAATAGAACCAGAGATAAAGGATTTTAAGCCGTTATCTCTGATAGTCCCCGATCCGGGCATCGCACCCAGCACCCCCAGCGTTATAGTAGTGGCCTGCTACCACTACGCTACTGAGGCAAATATATACACAGAAATCTATTTTAAGGATGTACTGCTGCACTAAAGCCAACTCATAAAGGGGATATGCCATAATCGCCACGCTTGGCATGCGTATTGGCGATCGTAGTGGCGGTAGTTTTGTCGCAGGACGCTGCTACCCATCTTGCGTTATTACTGCTACCCCACTTTGGAATGATTTTACCACTATTTTTTGGTTGACTCCATTAGTGGAAGAATTCTCTTCCAGTGGGAAAAATCTAACGATTTAAGGGGATACCTTCCTTTAAATAGATTTTAGTAGGTTATATAGATGGCAAGTGAATAATGAACACAAACGCGGTCAAGTCCGATCGGATTCGCCCATGGATAAAGGATTTGCAGTTTTTCGAAAAATATATGTAGAGGAGTCCCCCGAGTACCGGACAGTTAGGTTTTTGAGGAAAAAAAATATAAATTAATATTTTTTTATTAGGTTGCTTCTTATTAGAGCCACTAAGTAATATTAAGCATCGAATTAAATCAACATAAACACAAATGAATAACTAATTAAGCACTAAAAGGAACTAATAAATGGACCTAGTTTTTTGGTATCATTGAAATTTGGCACCGGATAGGTATATTCAGTCTTTTTAAATACGGCTTTCTCTCTTATTGTGTAAAGTAATTTCAATGACCTATTATACTAAAATATGAATTTTAAGAATCAGAAAACAAATTTTTGAAACTACCTGTTATATTGCTTTCTTTTTTTTATTAGGGCATAAGTTTCGCTGCTATCTCTTGTACTCTCCAAGCTCCTCAATTAGGCATTTGATATTGTTTCAAAAAAAGAATGAATAAACATTTTGCATGATCGTGTAAGTCTTCCTTAATTGCGGCACACGGTAAACACCGCAGCTGGCGGGTGTCGCTGGCGGATGCATCCGAACTAATTATACTATATCTGAGCAGTTTATTCTGATTTATTATGATTCTGTTTACTAATTGAATCTTGCAATAAATTATTATGACTGCTTCAAAGGATTAGTTGAGCGGTGTCGTGCGGCGGGTTGCTCACTTCCATCGCACCGCGGACACTCCGCCAAAATCCCATACAAACTCTTAATTTGGTCTCTATTACATAGACATCAATCATTAACGTGTAAATACACGTGCACCTGTGTGTGGGTAGCACGTAGAGAACACCAAACGTCGCCCATAAGCGGGGGATGGTTGAGTGAGGCGGGGAAATCGGGCGGTCAAAATTTTCATTCTATGGCATGTATGAAGAGAATGATTAAGGTAGACGAGGCACGAGAGGTTTGTCAGGAACGGGATATCTGGCGCTCTACACCCGGTTAGGGACCTGGCGTGAAGATACACACACTTAATATACTTGCCGCTAAATGATAGTGTTCAGCACTATCGTGTACCGATCAGGTGGTAATGTACGGGCCTTGTAATTTCCGTCACAGACGCATAACACCTTAGGCTCAGGAGTGATAACGCATCTGCATTTTGACCTAGGTCTTTGTGTGGGTGTCTTTAGGCTGCAGTCACCACTTAACATCAATGTGAACTGCATGCTTGTTTGCCACTTCCATTACATAAAAAAAACGAACCCATGAAGTAGTAGTGGGTATGCAACCAAAAGGCTACTGAGGTAGTTCTAAAATTATATGTATGAGTATATCTTGTACATACTCAAATAGGTACCCATTATTTGCGTCTGGTAACCGGTAACATCACGCCTGTAATCCCCGAAGGGGTAGGCAGAGGTAAACGCATGCATTCAAGCATATATGCAAACACCCACGATTCGCCGGTTACGTTTTTGGCCCATGTAACAGGTGGCGAGCCTGTTGACATCTCCGGGTAACTCTCTGTAGAAATAATTGAAAATTAATTAGGTGGATTGCAAAACAACAAGGATCATAATCACAATAAAGTGCTCGCTCAGTAATGATAAACATGGGACACGTTCAATTCACTGAGCTTTCGAACTCACGCCTCTTCACTACTAATTCTAGTGACACACTAAGAGAAACTATTATTCAGTTTATTGTTATGATGACTGCATCAGGTCTAGTGGTAGTACGACTGGCAAAATATGGCTACTAGGTATAATAAAAATCTTATTGGTGGTAGGGCTCCAGTGATGGTACTATCTCGGGCTAAGGCATCCCCGCATTACCCAATCTACTTGTCTGCAGTCATCACTAAACTTCAATATAAACTGCGTGCTTGTTTGCTACTTCCATTACAAAAAAAAAACGTTGAAATGAAATCGGTTTCTTCGAAATTGTGGCTTTTTAAATGTCCATGGACTAGAATAATCGGAGGACTAATCTATATCTATACTTATAATAAAACTGTAGAAGTGTAAATTCATAACATTAAAAATATTGAAAAAATAAATACCAGGGGTTGTTATTAGATCGATACCGAACACAAATATGTGTTTAGAATTTTTTTTTGTCTTTCTGTCTGTCTGTCTGTTTGTTCAAGCATCACAGAATAACTACCGGTCCGATTACAATGAAACTTGGTATAATTATATATTAACCTTTGGCGCACAACACTGGGTACTTGTTATCCCGGAAAAATGTCTGTTTTGTCTGTGTGTTTGTGCACGCTAATAACAGAAACAGCTTATTCGATTGCTCACTAATATATTGTGGTAAGTTTCACTTAACATTTAGTGTTTGTTTCATGTGAATCGGTTCAGTAATGAAAAAGTTATGTCAATTTAAAGAACCATATTGAATATTTTTAAGCTATCCTGTATCTTAGTTTTACCTTACAGGGGGTTTCGTAAAAGGTAAAAATGGACCCTACGGATAACTAATCCTTCGCTGTCTGTCTATCTGTCCGTCCCTCCGTCTGTCTGTCACCAGCCTGTATCTCATAAATAGTGATAGCTAGAAAGCTAACATTTTCACAAATTATGTATATTTCTGTTACCGCTATAATGTAGACGCTTAAAATTTTCACAGAATTTTTAGGTCTTATGTTGTATTGTAACTTCCATAATAAATCTATATACGTACAAATAAATAAAATTGGAGTGTATGTTTGTAATATAAAAATAACCGCTTTTTACTAAACGCATATGTATGTATACACGGTACATATACCAAAACAACATTTTTTGTCTGTCTGTCTGTCTGTTTGGCGGGACTAATCTTGGGAACGGATTGACCGATTTTGACGGGACTTCCACGGGTAGGTAGCTGATGTAATAAGGAGTAACATAGGCTACTTTTGTCGCCATACATCCATACATACATCCATACCTACATACAAATCGCACCTTAAAAACGCATCTTAAAAAGTCTGCTTCGATATCCTATATCCCGATTATCATCTGTTCCACCTAGTGAATACAAAATTATATTCAAAAATTACTCTACTAAGTAGACTAATTAGAATGTTCCCTCTTTTTAGTGACAAATCCTAAATTTAATTTGCTAGCGTTTCAGTTTTATCTTGAGAAAGATTTTCCTTAAATCAAAAAAAATCATCACTGGCTCAGAGTTAGGCTATTTTCGTACAATTCTTACATTCATGCAACATTTAAATTTATGTATGTGTTGCTGCTGAACTGTTTAATGCCGTAAGAGGAAACCATGCATGAAGGGTTTTGGCACAGCATGGGGCTTGTAAGTTTTGTTCTAAACATAATGTTTATTGCTATTTCATTTATTGCACAGTTGTAAAAAAGAACACAGTCGCCTCGCCACCGAGAAGTTATGAAATAAATTGATTATTCGATTTACGTTGGTGGTAAGTTAAATGAATAATTCAGGTTATTAATACTTACTTACCTGAATTCTCAATTTTTCAGTACATGTGACATGTTATCATGATACTGTGATGCTTGAAATTTGTGTGAGGTCTTTGGAAGACTAGCTTAGCCTAGCTTACTTACTACTTTTTTATGTTATGTAATAGGTACACGCATGCAGTTCACATTGATGTTGAGTGATGACTGCAGCCTATAAACACTTACACAAAGACCAAGGTCAAAATTTAGATGCATTACCATTCCTGGGGCCCAAGGTGTTATGCCTCTGTGCCGGAAATTACAGGGCCGTACATTACCACCTGACCGGAACACGATAGTGCTGAACACTACCATTTAGCGGCAAGTATATTAGGTAATGCAGTGATACTTACGACCGCGAGCTCCGTCACTGGAGCTCTCCCACCAGTAAAACTATTAAGTTATTTTATTTAGTTTTAAGATTTTCTTTTTTTGAAAAAGATAGTTTATTGTACTAATACTTAGTGTATCACTATCCCAATGACCATCCGCTTCAGTGAAACGTTCAGTGAGTAAATAACATCGCGGCGAGCGCATGTGTGACGACGCGCGACGTTTTGTACAACTAGTGCGCACGCGCCCTTGCTTTGTGTTTCAGACTTGTTTTTTTTTCGGTGAGTTCTTTTTGTTTATCATGACTTTATACAATTTTTGTGGGTGCAATACAAAATCGCGATGTAAGTGGTTTTGATGTTTATAGTTTGTAGCCTACAGAAATACACACATAAAATAGAGGCTTCTATGTGGACGGTATTGCCACTACTGAGATAAACAATCTTTTGCCACTGCGTCGTCTGCACAAATGACATTGTCGTATTAGCTTTATCATTGGAATTTTATCAGCCGAGTTGTCTTCTGGAGCCTACGAAAATGTCACTTGTGATCCGTGCTTCAGACATAGCTTAGTCTTATCAAGAAACTAAGCCTGGGTTGCACCAAGATATTTGTTAAAGTTAAAGTCATTGTGACATTTCACATCCTTTTCTGACTTAAGGTAATCTGTCAAAGTTAGAGAAGGATGTGAAATGTTATACTAACTGTTACTTTATACTGGTGTTTTTTTTATGTAATGAGCGTGGCAAACAAGCATGCAGTTCACATTGTCACTGAAGCTCTACCACCAGTAAAAAGTGGTAGAGCTCCAGTGATGGAGCTCGCGGGCGTAGGCACCACCGCATTACCTAATACACTTGCCGCTAAATGGTAGTGTTCAGCACTATCGTGTTCCGGTCAGGTGGTAATGTACGGCCCTGTAATTTCCGGCACAGAGGAATAACACCTTAGGCCTCAGGAGTGGTAACGCATCCGCATTTTGACCTCTGGTCATTGTGTGGGTGTCTTTAGGCTGCAGTCATCACTTAACATCAATGTGAACTGCATGCTTGTTTGCCACTTTTATTACATTAAAAAAAAACAAATATCTTGGTGCAACCCAGGCTTAGTGTATCACCATCCTAATATCCTTACGCTTCAGTGAAACGCTCAGTGAATGAATATCCTCGCGGCGGGCGCACGTGTGACGTCGCCTTTGTGAAACACACGACTAGTGTGCATACGGCTTTAATGCTTTGTGTTTCAAACAAGGTTTGTGGGTTGTTTTTATGGGTGAATACCTATTTTCAGTGCTTCGAGGATTAGATCTGAATTGCGTATACGTTAATTCATACTAACGAGTATTTTTTGATAACGTCTTATAAACCGATGGACGCTGCATGCACGAAAAAGTGTCACGTTCCGCTAGAGCCGAGCGTGCAAGCGAGAACGCGTCATAAGCGAGAGTCACGATCGGCGCAAGCGTTCGGCTTGTGACGCATGTTTTTTTATAACGTTATCACATAAATAATCGTCCGTAAGCCAACTTCACAGACAACGATTTTTTTTGTTATGAAAGTAGCAAACAAGCATACAGTGAAGTTTAGCATCATCCGCTAAACTTCGATTACCCGGGTCGAGAGCAGGGGTGTGTGACGATGGCTGGATTCGTATGCAACCATAGAGCAACACGGGCCGCCGGCCGCGGCGGACCGGAGGGGAGTAGCAATAGCGTTTATTACCGATGCATAACAGTCTGTCGTTTTTTGCGTTGAGAAATACGTGTGACACAGACACACTACAAAAATCGTCTATTACTGCGAAACTCACACCTTGACTTTAACAAAATACATAGACAATTTCACGCGCACATTTAAACATCTGGACGACAAGCATAGGCTCACTTGTGCTTGTACTTTGACAGAAGGGAAAGCCTTCGTATGGATACTCCCTTCCGGTCCGCCGCGGCCGGTGGCCCGTGGTACCCAACTCACTGGGCAAACATTTTTTTTTCGTCTACAGATATTTTGTTAAAGAAAAATGGAAAGAAACAAGCATGTGTTAATGCGAAATGATATAAAACAACAGATATTTGTTTCGGATCTAGGTGTATATGTGTGTACAACAGCACCCACGGCAAACGGGAAGCTAGTTGGTAGTTTATGCGTTGCTCGCGTACATAGTTTCGTGGGTATATAGGTGACTCCTGCTACCCGCTGACTCCCATTACCCTATCTTCCCCTACATTTCCATACATTATTCCGATCGCGTTCGTAATGAAGATGTAAGAAAGAGGAATTGTGTGAATTATAGTATCGCTGTTAAAATGAAAAAAAAGGCATGCTCCGATGGTTCGGGCATTTAGAAAGAATGTCGAACGACCGAATGACTTAACAATGCAATACAATGCGAATGTGGATGGTTGCAGAGGCCCAGGAAGACCAAAACTGACCTACCATGACCAAATAGGTCGAGTTCTGTCTGCTGGTTTGGTCAAAAGTTTTAGGAATCGGCGTGCATGTATGAAGAGAATGATGAAGGTAGTCGAGGCACGAGAGGTATGTCAGGACCGGGATATCTGGCACTCTACACTCTATGCCTACCCCTTTAGGGACCTGGCGTGAAGATACAACAATTAAAATAATAATTATCGTAGCTAAAAACCAAGGAAAACATCATGACATGGTTTTCTGGAAGCATTGATTGCGTGCCTTGAGGGTGAAAACGGAACCCTTTAGCCAAGCCTCAGCTGTCTGTTCGTTCGTCTGTCCATCAATCTGTCATAAGGCTGTATCCTTGAAATCGTATTATCTAGATATTAATCACAGTCAATTGTCGGTTCACATAATTGTAAATAAATAAACCCGCCAAGTGCGAATCGGACGTTCTTAATAAGAATTTCTTTAGAACATTGCTCCTCTGAAAATAATAACTTTAAAAAATAGACCGTCGACCGGTCAACCGTCAACCGAGTTCCGAATTACTACCGTATCAGGGCAAATTGCAGAAAGGTTCTCGAGTGGAGACCACGTATCGGCAAGCGCAGCGTAGGACGTCCACCTGCAAGATGGACCGACGACCTAGTCAAGGCTGCAGGTACCCGCTGGATGCACGTCGCTTCCGATCGGTCGGCATGGAGATCATTAGGGGAGGCCTATGTTCAGCAGTGGACGTCCTATGACTGATATTATGATGATGATGATGGCCAAATTCGACAAGATCTGGAATAATGCTCTCATCTGTGGGCGGGAGGGTGTGTGATGACGGTGGTCCACTTGACATCTAAGCCTTAGCATGAGACATCGAATGTCTGTGCGTTTTTACCGACTACTTACGACTTTTTACGACTATGATGAGTGCTTTCCTGAACTGTTTGATATGGTACCACTGTCTCTTCCTACACCGCACTACCCGTTGAAGAGAGAAGTTCCATCCACACCGTCTAGACACGTGGCAGTGCTTAACGGTGCGATTTTTGCCCTCAATTCTGCCGAGAACGTGCTTGTTGTGGGACGAACTTACCTCTGAGGTGTGCTCTTGGTGCTACAATCCGAGCCAGAGAAGAGCCCCTCTTCAAAATTGTCGTCAAAAGAGTCTTTCAGGGCTGACAGCGCGTTGGTAACTTCCCCAGTTTTGCAAAAAAAATGTAATGGGCTAACGGTGACCACTTTCTATCAGAACTGTTTGTCTGACAACCTTTTGAAATAGAAAAAATATATTCAAGTCAAAAGCAATACTTAACATTTTTTTTCTATGCTTCTAGTTAATTTATTTTTCACATTAAACCAACCACTTCTTATTTTATTGATACTCGTATAATTAACGTGAATCCTGTACATATTTATGAGGCTGTAACATTTACAACCTAATCGCTAGTTTATGGTCGTCAAATGGAGGGTAAGGAAAGTTGTAAATTATGTAGGTCAGGATTAATGAGGTCTGTCTTGTGATCTACCTATGTGACTTAGTGGTAAGCCGCCAGTACCTGATGTCCCAGGTTCCAAGTAAGAGAATAAGAGAATGTTTAAAGTGATGGCTACAGCCTATAGGCATTCACAGAAAGATCAGAGGTTAAAATGCAGATGCGTTGCCACTCTTGAGACTTTAGAAGTTATGTCTCTGTGATAGTTATTACGGAGCCACACCTACATACCATCTAGCCGGAACACGATAGTGCTGAACACTACCATTTAGCGGCAGATAAATTAGGTAAGGTAGTACCTACGCCCTCGATCTCCTACGACACTGCAACTCTACCACCAATAAAACAATCATCAATATGAGCTGTATGCTTGTTTATCACTTATTAATATTATTACATTTTCTCTGCCGATAGAATATCGCTTGTCCCGTGCTCTCACTTGCACGCTCGAGTCAGGCGGAACGTGACAATTTGTCGCGCGTACAGCTGGCATAGAGCTATATGGGCCACCGGCCGCGGCGAATCGGAGGGGAGTAGCCATATGCAGGCTTTCCCCTCTGTCAAAGTACAAGAACAAGTGTTCCTAAGCCTGAAGTGAAATTGTTTACGTGTTTTGTTAAAGTCAACGATTTTTGTAGTGTGTGTGTGTGTATCACACGTAGTTCGCAAACCCGCAATTTGTGTTTTGCATTGGTAATAAACGCTATGGCTACTCCCGGTGGCCCATGTTGCTCTATAGCAGCTAGCTTCATCAATTTCAGAGAATATGTAATAAAACTACGTATAGACTGGACACTTCAACGTCCCGCCCGATTTCTCCGCCTCACCCAACCTCCTCCCCTCTTGTGGGAGACGTTTGGTATTCTCTACGTGCTACGCACACAAATGAAGCAAATTTGTCATCATCATCATCATCATATCAGCCATAAGACGTCCACTGCTGAACATAGGCCTCCCCCAAGGACCTCCATGCCGACCGATCGCAAGCGACGTGCATCCAGCGGGTACCTGCAGCCTTGATCAGGTCGTCGGTCCATCTTGCAGGTGGACGTCCTACGCTGCGTTTGCCAATACGTGGTCTCCACTCGAGAACCTTTCTGCCCCAGCGGCTATCGGTTCTCCGAGCTATGTGCCCTGCCCATTGCCACTTCAGCTTGGAAATCTGCTTGGCTATGTCAGCGACTTTCGTTCGCCTACGGATCTCCTCATTTCTCAATTGTCTTATTTTATGTATAACAACAACCGCACCCTAGTATTACAACTAGTGTTCTACCACAAAACATAATTCTGCTCAGAAATCAATACGACGAAATTAGCTGGGGTAACTTCGTTGATTATAATTCAATGGTAATTCTGCCAGTGCCTTAATTAACCCCCAGAAGGCCGTTTATGATTTGGAACGAGATATTAATCTCCCTTTTCAATGTAATTATATTTAATGAGACGGCTGATCTTTGAAAGGGAGAAATTGGTTTATTTAACTCTGTATGTTCACTGGGTGTTTTTTGAAAAGATATCCGTTTTCTTCTTTCTGTGTTTTGTTTTATGGCTTCTTTTTAAATGGAGTTGTAGTTTTTTTTTTTAAATAAAACTCTAATAATATATCACACAATATAGCAGGATTTGTTTTGTAAGGTTCCCATTTCAGTTGGTTCCTATGTTTTAAATTCATTAAATTTTAGAAATTAAAGAAAAAACGGAAAGAAAAATTTGACTTTGGGCAGGAATCTAATTTGCGACATCAGGGTAACCAGTCCAGCCGCTTAAATAAATTTTAAATGTTTTCCGTAAATTTTAAATTTTAAAGTTCACTCGCCTGTGTCATTGCGAAAAATAAATATTACAATCACTTAATTTTGTTACACATTCGTGTTTGGACCACTGATTTGTACGCGTGTATCAAATTTGCACGCTTCGAAGCCTAAATACCTCACCATACTCAAATATTATCCAATTCCAAGAACATCACATACATACCTATAACTGATATCCTCCCGTTTTAATTTTCAAGTTAAAATAGTTTATTGCCATTTTGTGGAGACATAGAACGCGCTTAACAAGACCAAGTTTTATGGGATTCCAAAATACATCTAAAAATAGAATAACAGTTTCCAAGTCTTGGTCACGGGTCATCGGAAATATCGCTCCAGATGTCGATCTATAAATAAGTGGATAGGAATACTAAACGCAATCCACAGGTGAGGGGCCTTGGATATATTTTGAGACTGACAGTTAGTATAAACAAGTTATTATTATTTTAATTTTGAATTCCTTCGATAGGTTCAGGATAAGTCGAAATTTAAATACGTGTTGTAAGGGCTACTATAACTTGGATTATACTTATGCAGGGAATGGGTGGAACCATAGAGCATCACGGGCCACCGGCCGCGGCGGACCGGAGGGGAGTAACTTTAGCCATATAGCATTTTTTACCGATGCAAACAGTCTGTCATCTTTTGCGGGGGGAAATACGTATGACACACACACTACAAAAATCGTCTATACTATGAAACTCACACCTTGACTTTAACAAAATATATAAATAATTTCACGCACACATTTAAACATCTAGGTGACAGGCATAGGACACTTGTGCTAGTACTTTGACAGAGGGGCAAGCCTGCATATGGCTACTCCCCTCCGGCCCGCCGCGGCCGGTGGCCCGTGTTGCTCTATGGGTGGAACCTTGGAACTATTGTAATAAAATTTCCTTGCCAAATTTTGGGGTAAGGGAATGAACTGGATGGATTAACAGGGCTAAAGAGTGAGATTTGGCACCTGCCTGTATTTAAAATCTCATATTGTTGAAACCTACGTTAAGCAGGTGGTGATTCGCCTCCCCAAACAGCCAATTCGATAGTTGATGAGAGGCAACACCTTGCGAGCGAGTGAACTCAATGGCTGGTATCACTATTCACCGACACGTCGCCACAAGCTGCTCTTCCCTCTAGCTTAAACTTTTAGTAGCGTAATTAATTAAATGAAAAATTGTTCATTTTACCATTGGTAACAAATAAACAACACAATAATTTATATAGAAATCTAAATCTTATCCAAGTATTTATTTTTTTCAAATTTCAAATAAATTTTAAATAAAGAATCTCTTTTGGTATTCCACGAAGCATTTAAGATCAGTCAAATTAAAAATAAGTTAATTAATAATAACATGATTCAAGGAATTCCTTATTAAAAAACTTACGAATATGTGTTCTTAAAAATATATCACTATTAAGAAAAATGACGTTTCAGTTTTTATTTATATTGTATATATTTTAACGGACAATATTAATGACAATGCATTATAGATACATTGGTGTTATATTGAAACTTCGAGAGTAAAATCCCTTTTCTACACATTTTCATTCTTATACGATGGTTACACTTTGTACATAATGTAGTTCGTTTGCTTGTCTATCTGTCTGATTAAAATGAAAATGAAAAAAAAAACGAATTCGTAGAATTTTACGTATTATTATTATTTCATTGTAAGCTTTCTTTATATAAGACTATAGGGAGAAAGAAAGGTTCCCTTCCAAATGGCTCATCCAAAATCAAATGGACAGACCACGGACAGATAAAATAAATAGTAGCTTCTCATTCAGTGTTTACGTAACCCCAACGTCTTAAAATCACAGATCAACAGTTTTTTTTTATCACGGGAAGTTTAAATTCTATTTTTGTTTCACTATTTCTTTGCTCAGTTAGCCGTTGACCGTGAACTCGACCTGAGACTGATTTTATTTTTATGTAATGAAAGTGGCAAACAAGCGTGCAGTTCACATTGATGTTAAGTGATGACACAAAGACCGGAAGTCAAAATGCAGATGCGTTGCCACTTCTGACGCTTCTGAGGCCTTAGGTGTTATGCCTCTATGCCGAAAATTACAAGGCCGTATATTACCACCTGACCGGAACACGACAGTGCTGAACACTACCATTTAGCGGCAAGTATATTAGGTAATGCGGTGGTGCCTACGCCCGCGAGCTCCTTCACTGGAGCTCTACCACCAATGAACCTGCTACTATGTTGTTGGCTTGTTGGAAATACGTGGTTAATAAATCACGCCTCTATTTCATGGAGAGGGCCAAGAGTATGCCAACATGTATTGATTCATCTGAGGGTGGTCAAAAGTCTAAGGAATCGGCGTGCATGTATGAAGAGAATGATGAATGTCCAAGAAGTACGGCAGGTGTGTCAGGACCGGGATATCTGGCGCTCCACACTCTCTGCCTATCCCGAAAGGGACTTGGCGTGAAGATAAATACCTACATAAATAAAATAAAAAGCTCTCTACGATATTTGAGCAGCTTGAGAAAGCCGTTTTGTCTGCAAATAGAGGTACGAATTGTTTCAAGAAATAAAACTTGAGGTTCCTCTCACATATTGGTTAATTTTTCACCGTCTTTACACCTATCTGACAGACAAACTGTAAAATAAATTCTACTCCCTAACGTCACGTTTCATTAGAGCCACTACCTCGACACGTGCTGACTCCATTAAAAGTTATTTCAAAAGCGCTTCATGTCAAGGTTGCCTCGTTACTACACTTAAGGTTCAAATTGGTTCAAATTACAGTTTAGGTGTTCGTGAAATTGAATTTTTAATAGTTACGCTCGCGACGGTTGGGTTTCAATCAAATGGGATGCTCAGGTGAATTTCAAAGCGTTTGACTTTGTTTTGCATTGCATAACTGCTGGTTCTTCGAGCTGTGTGCCTCCCCACTGTCACTTGAGTTTTGCTAAATCTGTGTTGCTTAGAAGATAATACAACGGTAGAGTTCGAGTGTCTCTTAATACTGCCTTAGTCTAAAGAACGTATCTATTAATGCTGTGATTTGGCATACAAATCATTCATGCCTAAAACTGGTAAAATAAAATAATAATATCCTCTCTTACGAGTAAACTGTACGCACGTTGTGTTTGATGTCGTTGAATTCGTCTATAAATAAAAATATTGTGGAACAGCGTTTTTCGATGTCTTGCTTGATTAGTTCAGGTATTTTTAAAATCCGCATTTAAAAAACAGACTTAACATATATTGTACATTCAATAAAAATAAAATACACATTCCTAGCAAAATCACTACAAATTTTCTCATTGGCACTTTTTAACGGGACAAAAAGCATCATTCGTTTATCCTCGGTACGGTTTATTAGCAAGTCATTCATCTATTCAATAGTTTTTGCTCGATAGAGGCAACTCGATATCTATAGATATTGACGCTGATGTAGATCTGTCACAAATCGATCTATTACGTAAAATACGTAGATAGAATTGTTTTATATTATTTCGCATTAACACATGCTTGTGAAATATATTTTATTTAAAGAAAAATGGAAAGAAAAATTTGACTTCAGGCGAGACTCGAACTCGCGGCCTACTGGGAATCTAGTCCAGCCGCTCTTCCAATTGAGCTACTGAAGTCCTGCCCGATTTGTCAAATCTTTCCTTCACATTTATTGCATTGCTTTATGGTAGCAGCAGCGCCATCTATTGCCAACTATGCTAGTTAGGCAACCGATATAATAGACTTTGCAGTTTATTGAATATCGTAAAGAAGTCGCTTTTACCCTTAATAATTGTTTTATATTATTTCGCATTAATACATGCTGTAGATAGAAGGCATTAAATACAATGCTTCATCCTGCGTTGTTTTGAGATGACTAAATACTGCAGTCTTATGACATCTTCGAAAGATTTATAAGTATGATAAATTAGCACTGTAGCTTAAAATATATTTATTTCTAAATTGGAAGTGGCAAACAAGCATGCAGTTCACTCCTGAGGCCTAAGGTGTTATGCCTCTGTGCCGGAAATAACAGTGCCGTACATTGCTACCTGACCGAAACACGATACTGCTGAACACTACCATTTAGCGGCAAGTATATTAGTACCATTTAGCGGCAAGTATATTAGGTATTATATATTAGGTAATGCGGTGGTGCCTACCCCCGTGTGCTCCGTCACTGGAGCTCTCCTGGTGATGCTAAAAATGAAAACATGATATCAAATATCTTTCAAAAACAATACCGTGAGATAATGTTATATTATTATATTTTCTGCTTCCCGGAAAACGTAATTTTATAATATTTATGTTGGACACTCTATTCGGTAAAATAATTGGATGCCGGCGGGTCTGAGTGACCCAGTCGGGCGTAGGAGGTTATTGATAAGTTTTGTTATTTTTGATAACAGATCCTACAAATATTTTAAACTGGCTGTGCCCGCGACTTCGTCCGCGTGAGAATTTATGATTGTTCAGTTCCACCCAGACGAAGTCGTGGGCGCAGCTAGTATAAAAGTAGCCTAAGTTACTCCTTATTACGTAAGCTACCTTCCCGTTCCGTCAAAATAGGTCCAGCCGTTGCCGAGATTAGCAGGGACAAACAGACAGACAGAAAAAAATTGAATAAAATGATGTTTTGATATATGTACCGTATATACATACATATACATTTAGTAAGAAGCGCTTATTTTTTTATATTACAAACAGACACTCCAATTTTATTTATTTGTATAGATGTATAGATGTGAAAGTTTATATGTTAGTATGGATGTTTCTCTTTCACGAAAAAACCACTGGACGGGTTTGGATGAAACTTTACGTGTACGTCTTACGCATTTTCGATCAGGGTCACGTGTCCAGGGGTGCGACCGCCTATTGACATTGCTATTGTCGTTGTCATTGCTGTCAAATTTTCATGTCGCGCAATTTTTTTGCCTTAACTAAATAACAATAATCGAATTAATCTACCATCATCTCTTGTTTCTCACCTACGAAAACAAGAAAAAACCGGTCAAGTGCATGTCGGGCCACGCGCAGTGTAGGTTCCGTAGTTACAGGGTGAGAGAGGTAATGAAAAAAAAAAATCTATGCACTTGTTCGAAATTTTCGAGTACAATACATTTGGTCGACTATTACTCGCAAACATGCAAAGCCAACTTAAGTGTGATAGTTTTCTTTTTAGTTTCGTCTAACGAAAATTTGCACTTTAAATCTTAATAAGTCACTAACTATTAACTCAATTGAAAAATGATGTTCGGACACCCATAATATTTTAAAAAAACCTGTCCAACGATACCTTACATTATATAGAAATCGAAAATAAAAAATAATATCCTCGCGGTACAAGTAAGGGAGGTTACCCGAAATATTTTTTTTTCATGTTTTTATTCTACTACTTTGTCGGCGTAACTAAGGTGTATACTTGTGCCAAATTTCAAGTCTCTAGTACCAATAGTTTTTGCGCTAAACCGCGGACGGATAGACAGACAGACAGACAGACGGACCTGGCGAAACTATAAGGGTTCCTTGTTTACTACGGAACCCTAAAAACGATCAAATTATCACTACTGCTTTTAAAGGAGCTACAAATCGACATGAAAATTTGACCATTAGTTTTTGCGCTAAACCGCGGACGGATAGACAGACAGACAGACAGACAGACGGACCTGGCGAAACTATAAGGGTTCCTTGTTTACTACGGAACCCTAAAAACGATCAAATTATCACTACTGCTTTTAAAGGAGCTACAAATCGACATGAAAATTTGACAGCAATGACTATAACGACAGGCATTGTCGATCGATAAGCGGTCCCACCCCTGGTGCGAGTTTAACATTTTTTACCCATTACAAAAAGTGCAAAGTACCGCTAAAGTCGTACTTTCGCGATTTTATTGATACGGACGGATATTAATTGGCCATGATTATTCGTAGCCATGAGCTGTAAAATTTGATCACACACACTAATGTCAGATTGATTCTAATTATCAGTAAGTGAAACAACGTTTTGTACTTAAAACCGTAATGAACGCATTGGCAATAATTTTTTATACCATATTTAAATTATTCCTGTATTTTTTTTACATGCCTAATGGTAGAATTTGGTGAACTACTTATATTTAGTAACGTAGTGGTAGCAGGCCACTACTATTACGCTGGAGGTCCTGGGTTCGATTCCCGGGTCGGGGACTATCAGAGATAATGGTTTAAAATCCTTTATCTCTGCTTCTATTGGGATTTTTCCATTTTTCTGGAAGTTTCCCAGTACCCCGGAGTTTGGTAATGTGCCCGGAGATGGCAACAGGTTCGCCACCTGTTACATGGGCCAAAACGTAACCGGCGAGTCGTGGGTGTTTGCATGTATGATTGAATGCATGCATTTACCTCTGCCTACCCCTTCGGGGATTACAGGCGTGAAGTTACGTTACTTATATTTATTAAATAAGATCTGTATATAAATTGTAAACTTCATCATCATCATCATCATTTATTGTTGGTAGAGTTCCAGTGTAGGAGCTCGCGGGCGTAGGCACCACCGCATTACCTAATTTATCTGCCGCTAAATGGTAGTGTTCAGCACTATCGAGTTCCGGTTAGATGGTAATGTATGGCCCCGTAATAACTATCACAGAGATACAACATCTAAATTCTCAGGGGTGCAACGCATCTGCATTTTGACCTCTGGTCTTTCTCTGAGTGTCTATAGGCTGCAGTTATCACTTAACATCAATGTGAACTGCATGCTTGTTTGGCAGCCTTGTGAAATAATAAAAAAGTCATCACTCCAGTCGAACGACGTTCACAGCTGGACAAAGGCTACCCGAAAAACGCGTTCCATAGTATCGTGCTTCATTAGAGGAGAATATGCTATAATCGCCACGCTTGGCAGGTGGATTGGCTATCGCAGTAGCGGTAGTTTTATCGTGGACGCTGATTTTTTTTTTTATTTATTGGAAGTGGCAAACAAGCTTGCAGTTCACATTGATGTTAAGTGATGACTGCTGCCTATAAACACCTACATAAAGACCAAGGTCAAAATGTAGATGCGTTACCATTCTTGAGGCCTAAGGTGTTATGCCTCTGTGCCGGCAATTACAGGGCCGTACATTACCACCTGACCGGAACACGATAGTGCTGAACACTACCATTTAGCGGCAAATATATTAGGTAATGCCTACGCCTGCGAGATCCGTCACTGGAGCTCTACCACCTGTAAAAGGCTGGCTGATGCCCATCTCACGTTGTTATTTTCACTATTGGAATTATTTGACTGCCATTTTATCGACGACCCGATTAGTCCAGCGGTGTGAGACGACCGTTTGATTCGAAGGGTCACTGGTTCGATCCCCGCACCAGGACAAGTATTTGTATGGCCTAGAGATATTTGTTTCGAGTCTGGGTGTTTGTGTGTGTTCAATGGCATCCACAACACAGGTCTATATAATACCTAATGTGGATCTGTGAGTGTAAGCGCCCTAACGCACTAGCGGTTAGCCGAGGGTAGCCGCGCGGCTAGCCGCTTTTACAGTTTAATATGCAACCGCCTGTTATTGTACGCACTATACATAACAGGCGGTTGCATATTAAATTGTAAAATCGGTAAGCCGCGCGGCTACCTGGGGTGCGACCGCCTATCGACATTGCTGTTGTCATTGTCGTTGCTGTCAAATTTTGATGTCGATTTGTACTTTAACCAAATAACAATAATCTAGATAATATAACCATTAGCGCATGTTTCTCACCTACGAAAGCAAGAAAAACAATCAGATTATCAGTACTGCTTTTAAAGGAGCTACAAATTGTCATGAAAATTTGACAGCAATGACAACGACAATAGCAATGTCGATAGGCGGTCGCACCCCTGCTCCCGTGGCTAACCGCTAGTGCGTTAGGGTGCTAAGCGTATGTCGTATTTCGTATTGTTTGGTTGAATGACTGCACTAGTGGAGGAATTCACCTCCACCTCAGAGAGGGAGATGGATTCACGTCGCGACGCCTTCTTAGTGAATTTAATTGGTTTGAATAATGATTCACATTTGAAGCAAGTAAGCATAAATAAAGAACTGCTTCATTTAGGCACATTAAAGTAGATATAAATGAAGACAAAGAAGTTAAATAGCCTGTACTCGAGCACAGTTTGACTTCAAGATAGGTGACGGCGGTAAGTGGATCATTAGATACAGGATCTGTTATGATATAGGTATCTGTCTATTAAGTCTGTATTCAAACGTATTTCGCAGTAAAGTAGGGAACCCGTATTCATACAATATTCAGATCATATTTCAACAATACAATACAATTAAAATACTATACAATTATAATCTCGGGAACGGGTGGACCGATTTTAATGCGACTTTCACTGGCAGATAGCTCATGTAATAAGGTTATTTATGAATTATATTAAACTAGCTGTGCCCACGACTTCGTCCGCGTATACCGATACCTACTGAACAATGTTTTTGTTAAATTCTATGCGGAAGAAGTCGCGAGCACAGCTAGAAAGAAATACTATTAAAAACAAGAACAACTGGAGTTTTCATCATTCGATTATTTAAATTTCAGAGTTATTAGAGACTATGGAGACCGTCTCCTTTATTTTTGAACAAATTTTCTTGTATATAACTCCGGTTTCCGATTTCCGTTAAATTCAATAAAAATAACAAGCTTAACTACCGCGAAATAAGTTGTGCCCACGCATTCAAGTTTACCTATTTATCTGCCTACGCCCTCAATGTTTGCTACTGAAGTTTTTCTGTCAGTAAAATTAAATGATTTCCTGTAGAATTCGTTGAACCGTTCGTTTTTTTTTTCTTATGTAATAAAAGTGGCAAATAAGCATGCAGTTCACATTCATGTCAAGTGAAGACTGCAGCCTATAGACACCCACACAATGACCCGAGGTCAAATGCAGATGCGATGCCACTCCTGAGGCATTAGGTGTGATGCCTCTGTGCCGGAAATTACAGAGCCGTACATTACCACCTGACCGGAACACGATAGTGCTCAACACTACCATTTAGCGGCAAGTATATTAGGTAATGCGGTGGTGCCTACGCCCGCGAGCTCCGTCACTGGAGCCTGTAAAAACCAGTTATTACCAGGAGGGATATAAATATACCTATAGGTATACCCACTAATGCCTCACATTGGCTTCGCACGGATGTAATTTAGGTAAGTACATAATATAGCGAATATAAATTTAGATGTAAGCTATCCTATCCTTCAAGTTGTATCAAACTGCACACGGTGTGCAAAATTTTATTAAAATCGGTTAAGTAGTTTAGGAGTGTCAAGGTACTTAATTTACTTTATTGGCGCGGTGACCCAAAATGAGTCTTGGCCTTCGATATAAGAATGCGCCATTTTTGTCTGTTTTGCGCTGCCTCTCGCCAGTCTTCGACCTGAAGGTCACGGAGGTCACCCATCACTTCAGCGATACTTGGGACGATCAACTGGACGTCGGCCACAAGATCGCCCCAATTATGGCAGTTTCACTTCTTTTTTTTATGTAATGGATGTGGCAAACAAGCATGCAGTTTACATTGATGTTAAGTGATAACTGCAGCCTATAGACATCCACACAGAGACCAGGATCAAAATGCAGATGCGTTACCACTCCTGAGGCCTAAGGTGTTATGCCTCTGTGCCGGAACTTACAGGGCCGTACATTACCACCTGATCGGAACACGATAGTGCTGAACACTACCATTTAGCGGCAAGTATATTAGGTAATGCGGTGGTGGTCACTGGAGCTCTATCTTCACTGCTTGAGCCTCTGTCACCAAATGTTCGATTTCTTTATTTTTCCTTCTCTTCCAGATTCTTTTCTCGTACCGAACAGTGCCTAGAATATTCCGGAGCACTTTCCTCTCGGTCACTAGGATTTGTTTTTAGTGTCTACGTAGGTATAGGTATATAAACTAATAAAAAATCTAGACACCCACACAAAGACCAAGGTCAAAATGCAAATGCGTTACCACTCCTGAGGCCTAAGGTGTTATGCCTCTGTGCCGGAAATTACAGGGCCGTACATTACCACCTGACCGGAACACGATAGTGCTGAACACTACCATTTAGCGGCAAGTAAATCAGGTAATGCGGTGGTGCCTACGCCCGCGAACTCCGTCACTGGAGTTCTCATCATCATCAGCCATCGATCGTCCACTGCTGGACATAGGCCTTTCCCAATTTTCGCCACCACACTCGATCTTCGGCTTTTCGGACCCATCCGCTTCCTGCCAACCTCTTTAGGTCGTCAGTCCATCTGGCAGGGGGCCGTCCCACCGGGCGTTTTGTACGGGGTCTCCACTCTAACACACGTCTGCCCCAGCGGCCGTCGGCTCTACGACAAATATGCCCCGCCCACTGCCACTTCAGCCTAGCAATTCTTTGAGCTATGTCGGTCACTCTGGTTCTCCTTCGGATTTCCTCGTTTCGGATTCTATCTTTCAGAGATACACCGAGCATAGCCCGTTCCATAGCTCGCTGAGCCACTTGGAATTTGTGGACGAGGCCTTTCGTAAGAGTCCATGTCTCCGCCCCGTACGTTATTACCGGAAGGACGCACTGGTCGAATACCCGAGATTTTAGGCATTGAGGCAGTGGCGAAACGAAGATTTGACGAAGTTTTCCGTATGCTGCCCAGCCCAATCGTATTCTTCTGTCAGCCTCTTTAGGCCGTGGGTCTACGAATGAATTGAGCATGACCTTAGTCTTATCCAAGTTCATTCCCAGGCCCACCCGTCTGGAAGAAACGCTTAGGCTTTGCAGCATCTCTGATAACTCATGCAGCGATTCGGCCATTATAACTATATCGTCAGCAAATCGAAGGTGTGAAATGTATTCTCCGTTGATATTGATACCCTGTCCACTCCAGTCCAGTGTTTTGAAGACATCCTCTAAAGCGTTAGTAAATAGTTTTGGAGAGATTGCATCTCCCTGTCTTACTCCTCGCTTTAGAGGGATTGGTCTTGTCTGGACGTTCTGGATTTGGACAGTCATCGAAGCGGCTTTATATAAACATTTCAGCACCTCGACATACCGCCGACAAGACAATCGACTTGACATCGCTGCAGAGAATTGAGAACAGCCCAGGTTTCGATGGAGTCGAAGGCTTTTTCGTAGTCCACAAACGCAAGACACAGAGGACGATTATATTCTTCGGTCTTCTGTATGACCTGTCGTAGCGTGTGGATGTGATCTACGGTACTGTAGCCTTTTCGAAACCCGGCCTGTTCAGGAGGTTGAAAATCGTCAAATCTTCGGGCAAGTCGATTTGTGATGACTCTTGAGAACAGTTTATAGACATGGCTCAGAAGTGCTATCGGTCTGTAGTTCTTGAGGCGCGTTCTATCACCTTTTTTAAAGAACAAAATGACCACACTTCTAGACCATGCCTCCGGCGTTGTACCTTTGTTTAAGACGGTATTAAATAACTTTCGAAGCTGCTCCAGGACAATACGTCCCCCAGCTCTTAAGAGTTCCGTGGTAATACCGTCTTCCCCAGGTGCCTTGTTGTTTTTGAGTTGCTCAAGAGCCATCCCAATTTCGGCAATCTCGATGTCCGGTAGCTCATCCGTGAAGTGACGGGTTAATTTGGCACGTTTGTCATCCGCGTCTTCATTGGTGGGTTTGGGTGCATGAGAGGAGTATAGTCTTCCATAGAAAGTCTCGGCTTCTAAGAGTAGATCTGGTTTCGACTTAATTACTCGACCATCAGATGTCGTCAGCTTCGCCAAATGACTCCTTCCCAATTGCTTAGCAAATACTCGCGATCCTCTATTTCGCTCTATAGCATCTTCGATTGCTCGAAGATTGCTTTTGCGGAGGTCGAATCGTATTTGTTTCTTTACCCGCTTATTGAGAAGGCTGAAATTTGGCGAATCCGCAGATATCTCCCGTCTCTGTCTCATCAGATCCACTGTTTCAGCCGAGAACTTGAATGATTTGCTCCTCTGTCTTCGTTGGCAAAAAGCCTCTCCCACCTCCCGCATAACATTCGTGAACTGATTGGTACATTGGTCAACGTCCTCCGTGGTTTCCAGCAGTTTGAATCGGTTTTGGAGTTCCAGCTGGAACTCATCTGATCTAGCACCGATATGGCGCTGTGACGGTCGGAGCGTAGACTTTATCAGGCGATTTCTCTCAAGTCGGAAATTTATATTCAAAGTCCCTCGTACAAGTCGGTGATCACATCCGGTATTAAACCTGTTAATCACTGAGACATCTTTGAATATAAACCTGCTATTCGTCATGATAAAGTCGATCTCATTTTTAGTCACGCCGTCCGGGCTTCGCCATGTCCACTTCCTCTGAGGCTTTTTCTGGAAAAAAGAATTCATCAGAAAGAGCCTCTGAGATTCGAGGAAGTTAACTAGCATTTGGCCCCTCGGATTTCTGCTACCAATACCGTGTGATCCAATAACCGATTCTCCGCGTTCTTGTACTCCCACTTTGGCATTGAAGTCCCCCATAACAACAGTGAAGTGGGTCTTGGTGGTGCTGTGTAAGGCTCTTGTTATATCGTCATAGACGGCCTCGACCTCATCGTCAGAGTGTGTCGACGTGGGAGCATAAACCTGTATCACTTTCAGAGAATATCTCCTAGTGAGTCTGAATATGAGGTATGCTACCCGAGTGGACACACTGCTGACTTCCATCACGTTGTTAGAGAGAGCTTTGTTAACCAATATGCCAACCCCGCCTTGTGACGTCCTATCGCCTTCTCGATAGTAGAGTAGGTGGCCCGACTCCAGGGTTATCGTGTCCTCTCCCTGTCTTCGGACTTCTGATAACCCTAGGATGTGCCAATTTACGTGTCCTAACTCCGACTCGAGCTCAGCGAGATAGACGTCTTCCTTCAACGAACGAGCATTATAAGTAGCCAAATGTAGTCGTTGGTATGTGTGGCGACCGGATCCCTCCCGGAGATTCTTCGCACCCTCTGCCCCGCCGTAACCACGATCGTCACCACAATGGTCGGGAATAGCAGGGCCACCGGGAACTGAGGGCCGTTTCTTTCGGTGTATTGGCATGGGAAGTGTTGCCCATACTCGCCACGCTGGGCAAGGACGTGTTGGCGAGCGCAGGGCCAGGCTCCCTTGCACTGGTGACGCTGCTGCCCGTCACCGGCCTAATTTGAAGCCTGGCCGATGGGATGGGTATACCGCCATCGTTCGGTCGTCAGAGCCTCGTTCGTTAATCAGCAGGATGCACCACGGGCAGGTGAGGTTGACAGTTTGGGGGCACTTAGATATAATGGCCCCCTTACATCCCTACTGGAGTTCTACCACCAGTAAATGTATATACCAGTATATATTTTTTTATCGAAATTAGTATCGCGTAACGACCCGGTTTTAAAAATGTGTGTGATAAATGTGAATCGCGAGTGTTTTAAAAGTTAAAAAATCTTATGTCGCGGTTCTTGTGGTCACAATCCTTCAATAAACCATTCACGATCGTCCATTCTTCTATTCATTTGACTCATCACAAACATGGGTGAAAACGAAACCTGAATATCCACGATAAATGCATGACACAGTAAATTGGAATCGGCGTGCATGTATGAAGAGAATGATGAAGGTAGACGAGGCACGAGAGGTTTGTCAGAACCGGGATGTCTGGCGCTCTACACTCTCTGCCTACCCCGTTAGGGACCTGGCGTGAAGATACATACATACATACAGTAAATTGCATGAGTATGTGTATGTGTAATAAAATAATAATAATTTAAAAAAATCACAACAATACGCGTTGCTGAGATCCTCTTTTAAATAAACTTGATTACTTGTGCCAGAAAATCTCGCTCCTAAAATTAATTTTGGGAATAGAAAAAAATAGGTACCTATTGCATTACCACTGGCAATATATTTCTATGTTCCTCTAACTTCAGCATTTCATCTTCACTTATTTCCAAGCAAGTATACACAATTGCACAGTAGGTACACAAATCTTTACTTAATGTTATAAAGCTGAAGAGTTTGTTTGTTTGTTTGTTTGAAGGCGCTAATCTCAGTAACTACGGATCCGATTTGAAAAATTCTTTCAGTGTTAGATAGCCTATTTATCGAGGAAGGCTATAGGCTATATAATAGGTTGGGGGAAAAGTCTTTTCGCATTATAGTATGTATGAACTTGTAATAAAATCTCTTGGGCTGTAGTATTTGTATCTGGCTGGTTTTGGTACCATTGAAAGTTAACATTTTAAAGAATATAATTCCAAATTCACATTAGGCAAATGTGTGATTTTCATTTGTTTTTCGTACTGTCAAGATGAGTGAATCTAATGAAGAAATTCGATACATTTTAAAATTTTACTACAAAAAAGGTAAAAATGCAACGCAAGCCGCGAAAAAAAATTGCGATGCTTATGGACCTAGTGCAGTATCTGTGAGAGTAGCACAAATTTGGTTTAAGCGTTTTCAATCCGGAAATTTTGATGTCAAAGATGCACTTCGCTCTGGTAGCCCTATTACGGATAAAATGGATGCCATTTTTGAAAAAGTGGAGCAAGATCGACATATCAGTAGTTACGACGTAGCTGAAGAACTGAGAACTGATCATAAAACAGTTTTGGCGCATTTGAAAAAAGCTGGGTACAAAAAAAAGCTCGATATTTGGGTACCTCACGAGCTCACTGAAAGAAACCTAATGAACCGTGTACTCATTTGTGATTCTTTATTACGACGTAATGAAACCGAATCATTTTTGAAGAAGCTGATAACTGGTGATGAAAAGTGGATCACGTACGATAAGAAGGTGCGAAAAAGGTCGTGGTCAAAGGCCAGTCAGGCTTCACAGACTGTGGCGACACCCGGGTTAACTCGCAATAAGGTGATGTTGTGTGTGTGGTGGGATTGGAAGGGCATTATTCATTATGAGCTATTACCACCAGGCAGGACTATCGATTCTGAACTCTACTGCGAACAACTGATGAGATTAAAGCAAGAAGTTGAGAGAAAGCGACCGGAATTGATCAACAGAAGGGGTGTGGTGTTTCATCATGATAACGCTAGACCTCACACATCTATAGCCACTCAGCAAAAATTAAGAGAGTTTGGCTGGGAGGTGTTAATGCATCCACCGTATAGTCCTGACCTTGCACCTTCAGATTTCCACCTGTTTCGGTCTCTTCAGAATTCTTTATGCAATGTTAGGATAACATCACGAGAGGACTGCCAAATCCACTTGTCGCGTTATTTTGATGAGAAGTCCCAAAATTTTTATAGCAATGGGATCATGTCCCTACCTACAAGATGGCAAAAGGTTATCGAACAAAATGGTACATACATACTTTAGTTAAATTTAAATAAACTATATTAAAAAATGTTTTGAATTATCTTAAAAAATGCGAAGAAACTTTTTCCCCAACCTATATGATATATAGCCTATAGCCTTCCTCTATAAATGCGCTATCTATCACTGAAAAAACTTTTTAAATCGGACCAGTAGTTATGAGATTAGCGCGTTCAAACAAACAAACTCTTCAGCTTTATAATATTAGTATATAATTATTACTATCTATCCCTTAAAGGAAGACGTGAAGTTTTTATAATGGAAACATGTCGCAAAATGTCGTTTTTCAAACTCAGCCTTGTACCCGTCAATCTATGTAGTAATGAATATGATTACCGTGTCTTCTGTAAGACAATCATAAAATGTTGCATGTACAAAATTGTTTTTATTTGAAGAATGACAATTTACTGAAAATAGCAGAAAACTAAATGGTTAATGAAACGTATTAATTAAAAAGTTGGGGCAAGGTGCAATAAATACGCTTACACTCACAGCCCCACAGTAGGTATAAAACTTGTGTCGTGGGTGCCGTTGTACACATACGACACAAACACAAACACCCGGACCCGAAACAAATGTCTGCGGGGATCGAACCCGCGACCCTTCGAGTCAAACGGTGGTTTTGCACCGCTGGACTAACCGGGTCGTCGTCGCAATGTAGGTTTGGTTGACCCTATGACCCTATTAGCTTAGTTGGTAACATAGAGCAACACGGTCCACCGGCCGCGGTGGAGCAGTGGGGAGTAGCCATATGCAGGCTTTCCCCTCCGTCAAAGTACAAGACCAAATGGGCCCATGCCTGTCGGCCCATATTTTTAAATGTGTTCGTGAAATTGTTTATGTATTTTGTTAAAGTCAAGATGTGACTTTCGTAGTAATAGACGATTTTTGTAGTGTGAGCGTGTGTCTCACGTATTTCTTCCAGCAAAAAACAACAGACGGTTTTGCATCGGTAATAAACACTATGGCTACTCCCCTCCGGTCCGCTGCGACCGGTGGGCCGAGTTGCTCTATGGTTGGTAAAGAAACAATATCTGGGGGAATTCGTATACGGCCCGAATCAATAAATGGCCCCATCGTAATTATCACACAGGCAAAACAAATAACGCTTCAGAAGTGGCAGCAAAATATCTGCATGTAGTAGTCTAGTAGTCTGTCTATAGGTATTCACTTAACATTAATGTGAACTGCATGCTTGTTTGCCATTATCATTCGGTGATCAGTCTTTAGAACTTAAAATTTTTAGTTCAAATTTAGGACAAACTGTATTTCCATTTCATGATGGGTGGGGTCAAAAGTCTTAGGAATCGGCGTGCATGTAGGAAGAGAATGATGAAGGTAGACGAGGCACGAGAGGTTTCTCAGGACCGGGATATCTGGAGCTCTACCACCATTATCTAAGATGCGCCATATTTTTGTCCTAATTATAATCAATTGTCCGAATGATGACTTTTTATGTGACGAAGCTGGCAATCTAGCATGTAGTTCACATAGATGTTATGTGATGACTGCAGGCTATAGACATCTGCACAAAATCAGAGGTCAAACGGTACGTGTTTCGTCTCTGCGATAGTTATTACGGGGCTAAACATTACCATCTAACCGGAACACGATAACACTACCATTTGGAGGTAGATAGATTTGGTAATGCGGTGGTGCCTACACCCACGAGCTCCTACACTGGAGCTCTACCACCAGTAATGTCTTGTTGGAACTTAATGACCCAAGTCATGAAATGTATGTATCTTCACGCCAGGTCCCTAACGGGGTAGGCAGAGAGCACAAAAGTACTTATATAATTATGAGGGTCAAAAATACCCCTATGCAAAATTTAATCTCAATCGGCTCAGCGGTGTGATTATGCAAGCGTGACAGACAGACAGACAGAGTTACGTTTATAACACGTTCTACGTGTATAAATACCGAAAGTTTCTGGATCTAGCCAATCACGATAGTAGAACAAAAAACCGGTCAAGTGCGTGTCGGGCCACGCGCAGTGTAGGGTTCCGTAGTTACAGAGTAAGAGATGTAATGAAAAAAAATATTAAAAATTTTGCTATGGACTTGTTCGAAATTTTCGAGTAAAATATATTTGGTCTACTATTACTCACAAACTTGTAAAGCCAACTTAGGTGTGATAGTTTTCCTTTTAATTACGTTATATGTAGCTACTATTGCCGTAAAGTTTGAATTTCTAACAATAACCGTTTAGTCTGTAGGGGGGGGGGCACTTGAGTCTAACGAAAATTTACATTTTAAAGCTTAATAAGTCCCGTACAATTAACTAAATTGAAAAATGATGTTCAAAGACGCATAATATTTTTAAAAGACCTATCCAACGATACCCCACACTATATGGAAATATAAAAAAATATATATCCTGCCTAGATGTTTCAATGTGTGCGTGAAATTGTTTATGTTTTTTGTTAAAGTTAAGGTGTGAATCTCGTAATAATAGACGGTTTTTGTAGTGTGTGTGTGTCACACGTATTTCTCCCCGCAAAATATGCAACAAGTAGGGGGAGGTTACCCTAAATATATTATTTTTTCATATTTTTATTCTACCACTTTGTCGGCGTAATTAAGATGTATACTTGTGGCAAATTTCAAGTCTCTAGTACTAATCGTTTTTGCGCTAAACCGCGGACGGACAGACAGACAGACAGACAGACAGACAGACGGAAATGGCAAAACTATAAGGGTTCCTTGTTTACTACGGAACCCTAAAAACGAAGTCTTTGTATGGCTTTTTATGGGCTACAAGAATTTCGGTTTAAAATTCAGGCTCAGGTAATTACATTTCATGTAGTGCATCGGCATTTGGACCATAATACTATAGGTCGCGCCACGTAAAAAGAACGCTGGAAGAAAGTAGAAGGGATGTGTTCGCGCATCGGTACACTCGCGCACGAAAGTACTAGCCCTATTGGTTTATTTTTGATCTAGCGTTCGCTTGCGGTTTCGTGTATTGGTAGGCAGATTGAAAACTATATTACATAGAATAACATAAAATGAAATAAAAACACATGACGCGCAGCTTGACCGCCAGCGTTCTTTTTACCTGGCGCGACCTATACCTCTATTGTTCTACGCAAGATAATAATATAGGTATTGTCGAGTAACTGACACAAAGGCCTGACATGTCAGTCCTCAGGCACAGCAACGCATATTGACATTCGTAGCGCTTTCAGAAATGCGTCGTTGGTTTTGTGGAATATGCTAATATTATTACCAAGTCTTTACTTGAGTATTTAAGTTCGATTGTCAGATAAGGAAATGAAATTAGTTTGCGATCGCAAACTAGCATGTCATTCACATGAATTATTGATTGTCGAGTAACTGACACAAAGGCCTGACATGTCAGTCCTCAGGCACAGCAACGCATATTGACATTCGTAGCGCTTTCAGAAATGCGTCGTTGGTTTTGTGGAATATGCTAATATTATTACCAAGTCTTTACTTGAGTATTTAAGTTCGATTGTCAGATAAGGAAATGAAATTAGTTTGCGATCGCAAACTAGCATGTCATTCACATGAATTATTGATTGTCGAGTAACTGACACAAAGGCCTGACATGTCAGTCCTCAGGCACAGCAACGCATATTGACATTCGTAGCGCTTTCAGAAATGCGTCGTTGGTTTTGTGGAATATGCTAATATTATTACCAAGTCTTTACTTGAGTATTTAAGTTCGATTGTCAGATAAGGAAATGAAATTAGTTTGCGATCGCAAACTAGCATGTCATTCACATGAATTATTGATTGTCGAGTAACTGACACAAAGGCCTGACATGTCAGTCCTCAGGCACAGCAACGCATATTGACATTCGTAGCGCTTTCAGAAATGCGTCGATGGTTTTGTGGAATATGCTAATATTATTACCAAGTCTTTACTTGAGTATTTAAGTTCGATTGTCAGATAAGGAAATGAAATTAGTTTGCGATCGCAAACTAGCATGTCATTCACATGAATTATTGATTGTCGAGTAACTGACACAAAGGCCTGACATGTCAGTCCTCAGGCACAGCAACGCATATTGACATTCGTAGCGCTTTCAGAAATGCGTCGTTGGTTTTGTGGAATATGCTAATATTATTACCAAGTCTTTACTTGAGTATTTAAGTTCGATTGTCAGATAAGGAAATGAAATTAGTTTGCGATCGCAAACTAGCATGTCATTCACATGAATTATTGATTGTCGAGTAACTGACACAAAGGCCTGACATGTCAGTCCTCAGGCACAGCAACGCATATTGACATTCGTAGCGCTTTCAGAAATGCGTCGTTGGTTTTGTGGAATATGCTAATATTATTACCAAGTCTTTACTTGAGTATTTAAGTTCGATTGTCAGATAAGGAAATGAAATTAGTTTGCGATCGCAAACTAGCATGTCATTCACATGAATTATTGATTGTCGAGTAACTGACACAAAGGCCTGACATGTCAGTCCTCAGGCACAGCAACGCATATTGACATTCGTAGCGCTTTCAGAAATGCGTCGTTGGTTTTGTGGAATATGCTAATATTATAACCAAGTCTTTACTTGAGTATCTACGTTCGATTGTCAGATAAGGAAATGAAATTAGTTTGCGATCGCAAACTAGCATGTCATTCACATGAATTATTGATTGTCGAGTAACTGACACAAGGGCCTGACATGTCTGTCCTCAGACACAGCAACGCATATTGACATTCGTAGCGCTTTCAGAAATGCGTCGTTGGTTTTGTGGAATATGCTAATATTTTTACCAAGTCTTTACTTGAGTATCTACGTTCGATTGTCAGATAAGGAAATGAAATTAGTTTGCGATCGCAAACTAGCATGTCATTCACATGAATTATTGATTGTCGAGTAACTGACACAAAGGCCTGACATGTCAGTCCTCAGGCACAGCAACGCATATTGACATTCGTAGCGCTTTCAGAAATGCGTCGTTGGTTTTGTGGAATATGCTAATATTATTACCAAGTCTTTACTTGAGTATTTAAGTTCGATTGTCAGATAAGGAAATGAAATTAGTTTGCGATCGCAAACTAGCATGTCATTCACATGAATTATTGATTGTCGAGTAACTGACACAAAGGCCTGACATGTCAGTCCTCAGGCACAGCAACGCATATTGACATTCGTAGCGCTTTCAGAAATGCGTCGATGGTTTTGTGGAATATGCTAATATTATTACCAAGTCTTTACTTGAGTATTTAAGTTCGATTGTCAGATAAGGAAATGAAATTAGTTTGCGATCGCAAACTAGCATGTCATTCACATGAATTATTGATTGTCGAGTAACTGACACAAAGGCCTGACATGTCAGTCCTCAGGCACAGCAACGCATATTGACATTCGTAGCGCTTTCAGAAATGCGTCGTTGGTTTTGTGGAATATGCTAATATTATTACCAAGTCTTTACTTGAGTATTTAAGTTCGATTGTCAGATAAGGAAATGAAATTAGTTTGCGATCGCAAACTAGCATGTCATTCACATGAATTATTGATTGTCGAGTAACTGACACAAAGGCCTGACATGTCAGTCCTCAGGCACAGCAACGCATATTGACATTCGTAGCGCTTTCAGAAATGCGTCGTTGGTTTTGTGGAATATGCTAATATTATTACCAAGTCTTTACTTGAGTATTTAAGTTCGATTGTCAGATAAGGAAATGAAATTAGTTTGCGATCGCAAACTAGCATGTCATTCACATGAATTATTGATTGTCGAGTAACTGACACAAAGGCCTGACATGTCAGTCCTCAGGCACAGCAACGCATATTGACATTCGTAGCGCTTTCAGAAATGCGTCGTTGGTTTTGTGGAATATGCTAATATTATTACCAAGTCTTTACTTGAGTATCTAAGTTCGATTGTCAGATAAGGAAATGAAATTAGTTTGCGATCGCAAACTGGCATGTCATTCACATGAATTATTGATTGTCGAGTAACTGACACAAAGGCCTGACATGTCTGTCCTCAGGCACAGCAACGCATATTGACATTCGTAGCGCTTTCAGAAATGCGTCGTTGGTTTTGTGGAATATGCTAATATTATAACCAAGTCTTTACTTGAGTATCTACGTTCGATTGTCAGATAAGGAAATGAAATTAGTTTGCGATCGCAAACTAGCATGTCATTCACATGAATTATTGATTGTCGAGTAACTGACACAAGGGCCTGACATGTCTGTCCTCAGACACAGCAACGCATATTGACATTCGTAGCGCTTTCAGAAATGCGTCGTTGGTTTTGTGGAATATGCTAATATTATAACCAAGTCTTTACTTGAGTATCTACGTTCGATTGTCAGATAAGGAAATGAAATTAGTTTGCGATCGCAAACTAGCATGTCATTCACATGAATTATTGATTGTTTGTTATTTACTGGTGGTAGAGCTCCAGTGACGGAGCTCGTGGGCGTAGGCACCACCGCATTACCTAATATACTTGCCGCTAAATGGTAGTGTTCAGCACTATCGTGTTCCGGTCAGGTGGTCATCAAGATATCAGAATGGAAGTGGCAAACAAGCATGCTGTTTACATTGATGTTAAGTGATGACTGCAGCCTATAGACATCCTCACGAAGACCAAGGTCAAAATGGAGATGCGTTACCACTCCTGAGGCCTAAGGTGTTATGCCTCTGGGCCGCAATTACAGGGCCACCTGACCGGAAAACGATAGTGTTAAACACCACCATTTAGCGGCAAGTATATTAGGTAATGCGGTGTTGACTACGCCCGCGAGCTCCGTCACTGGAACTCTACCACCAGTAACTCTCTTTCAAACCGTACCTATTTGTCGTTTGTCGACCATTTACATCAAGTTTTGACCAATACCGGACTGTCAGTGCTTACGTAGGCAGTGTGCAACAGAGATAACGCTCTACGTTATCGAAACGAGCCGATCGTCTCTTTCATAGGCTCGATATGCAATATTAATTGTTAAGTACTGAACATTAACCTACTGCTGCATGGCCATTTAATTACTATTTAACCACCAAATGAAATGGCCGGTCATATAACAAGTATTCTTTTATTTAAAAACTAGCTGTGCCCGCGACTTCGTCCACGTGAGAAAAAATATTAGGTTGGGGAAAAAGTTTCTTCGCATTTTTTAAGATAATTCGAAACATTTTTTAATATAGTTTATTTAAATTTAACTAAAGTATGTATGAACCATTTTGTTCGATAACCTTTTGCCATCTTGTAGGTAGGGACATGATCCCATTGCTATAAAAATGTTGGGACTTCTCATCAAAATACCGCGACAAGTGGATTTGGCAGTCCTCTCGTGATGTTAACCTAACATTGCATAAAGAATTCTGAAGAGACCGAAACAGGTGGAAATCTGAAGGTGCAAGGTCAGGACTATACGGTGGATGCATTAACACCTCCCAGCCAAACTCTCTTAATTTTTGCTGAGTGGCTATAGATGTGTGAGGTCTAGCGTTATCATGATGAAACACCACACCCCTTCTGTTGATCAATTCCTGCCGCTTTCTCTCAACTTCTTGCTTTAATCTCATCAGTTGTTCGATGATTGATAGAGTTCAGAATCGATAGTCCTGCCTGGTGGTAATAGCTCATAATGATTAATGCCCTTTCAATCCCACCACACACACAACATCACCTTATTGCGAGTTAACCCGGGTTTCGCCACAGTCTGTGAAGCCTGACCGGCCTTTGACCACGACCTTTTTCGCACGTTCTTGTCGTACGGTGATGAAAAGTGGATCACTTTTCATCACCAGCTATCAGCTTCTTCAAAAATGATTCGGTTTCATTACGTCGTAATAAAGAATCACAAATGAGTACACGGTTCATTAAGTTTCTTTCAGTAAGCTCGTGAGGTACCCAAATATCGAGCTTTTTTTTGTACCCAGCTTTTTTCAAATGCACCAAAACTGTTTTGTGATCGATTCTCAGTTCTTCAGCTACGTCGTAACTACTGATATGTCGATCATGCTCCACTTTTTCAAAAATGGCATCCATTTTATCCGTAATAGGGCGACCAGAGCGAGGTGCATCTTTGACATCAAAATTTCCGGATTGAAAACGCTTAAACCAAATTTGTGCTACTCTCACAGACACTGCACTAGGTCCATAAACATCGCAATTTTTTTTCGAATTTCTTCATTAGATTCACTCATCTTGACAGTACGAAAAACAAATGAAAATCACACATTTGCCTAATTTGAATTTGGAATTATGTTCTTTAAAATTTTAACTTTCAATGATACCGAAACCAGCCAGATACAAATACTACAGCCAAAGAGATTTTATTACAAGTTCATACATACTATAATGCGAAAAGACTTTTTCCCCAACCTATTATTTTTGTTCAGTTTTACCCGGACGAAGTCGTGGGCGCAGCTAGTATAAAGTAGCCTAAGTTACTCCTTATCACATCAGCTATCTGCCAGTGAAAGTCCCGTCAAACAGACAGACAGTCCGGTATTCCCGTCCGGTAGTCCGAATCGTCCCGTTCCCAAGATTAGTCCCGCCAAACAGACAGACAGACAGACAAAAATTGTAAAATATGTTGTTTTGGTATGAGTACCGTGTATACATACATATGTATTTAGTAAAAAGCGGTTATTTTAATATTACAAACAGACACTCCAATTTTATTTATTTGCATAGATATAGATGTATAGATAAGTTTACAATAAAAAACTTGATTTCTCTATTAATTAAAACTGCTGACAATATGACGATGCCTTACAACACCTAACAGGAAAACAAGTACCTTGGAACTCTAGGCAAATTTCCCGCGCCTACGTCACGATTTGAGTGGGTGTGAGCGAGAGGAATATATGGACACTTTCGGGAATGAACGGGACGCTAGACCTACGTGTATCTTGTACAGCCTGTCATAGAGTAGGAAGGGTTCATGTTTGTTTTTTTATCGGAAAATTTTGTCTCCCAGGGACTTTTTTGGTGTGCGAACTCTATAATTATTTTTAGTATGATAACGTAACTTCACGCTTGTTTTCCGCGAAGGTGTGGGCGGAGGTATGGCGGCTACGTTTTGGGTCATAAAACAGGTAGCGAGCCTATTGACATCTCCAGTCATATTACCGAATTCTTAGTGTCTGGGAAACTTCCAGAAGAAATTCCTGGTGGTAGAGTTCCAGTGTAGGAGCTCCACTGCATTACCTAATCTATCTGCCGCTAAATGGTAGTGTTCACCACTGTCGTTTTCCGGTTAGATGGTAATGTATGGCCCCGTAATAACTATCACAGAGACATAACAACTTAGGTCTCAGAGGAGGCAACGCATATTTTGACCTCTGGTCTTTATGTAAATATCTATAGGCAGCAGTCATGACTTAACATCAATGTGAACCGCATGCCTCCTTGCCACCATCATAACATAAAAAACAAAGTAAAATAATAAATTAATTGATATTGAAACAATCTTGTAATAAATGAGGAAGTTACCTTAACGTTATACCTACGTACTTACGATACATTAGATAGAAACAATGAGTAGTAATTGGCTATTGAGTCAGTGTTTTATTATTGCTTATAACGATGAGTTCTAGTCGTAAAACAGTTTGTTTACAATGAAGCCATAAATTATACTAAGCCATCTATTTTCTATAGTTTGGATATCTTAAATTATGTGCTTACGTTATTTAAATCACGAAAATTGTATTTGAATTACGGATTCATAGTTGTATTACTATTTCTCACGACTGCTACATTTCAAAAATTCTCACGATTTAAAGTTAGGCTGGTATACTTTTAATAACGTAAGTGTTAGTGTATAGAATAAACAAGGATTAAATTTTAATGAAGTCGCCGTAAAAATATGGTAATTTTAATGATTTTTTATGTTAGGGTGATGATAAGTTTTTATTAATCATACAGTTATTTTGTCCGATACGAGATTTTCCAAATTTTATAATTTATGCAAGAATGTTATTAATAAAACGATGAACAAATGGCCTTTTGCTGGGTTTTTGAACTTTGATTTACCATGCATTAAACTTAACATAAATTAACTTTAATGTAAGGAAAATTACTATATAAACTAATTACGTATCTACTAAGTCAGATTTAATAAAGACACTTTTATTAAAATAACGTTAATTTTTTTAAAAAGTCTTTTTTTGGTATGAAAATCACAATTAAATCACATCTCTCTTTACTTTTTACTTTGAAATGTTAAAGGCAAACAAGTTAATACATCCAATTGTGTTTCCTTTCCTTTCATGTCCATAGATACTAAACTTATTAAATTCACATAAAAAATAAATGCAAAAAGTCAGGATAAAAGAGTATTCATATTATTTCATCCATTCTTTACATTGATCATAATTATTAATAATAATCATAATCATATTATCATTTGATTGTATATTTTTTCTATATCTCTCTTGGCTATCACGTATTTCATATTCATTCTATTGTTATTTTGTTATTTTCATACCACTTCTATCTCTATTTGATACTACAAAATGTTCCCTATTTAAAATAAAATGCCTAATTATCTTCTTTTTCATAATTGTATTTTGTTGTCATCTGTTATAGTTCAGTTTGAACTGTGCAAATCTTTACATCAAATACGAGCGAAGGACATATCACACAACTGTAGAGTTGGTCGTGCCAATGAATTTATCACGCCAGCTAAACATTATGCTAATCCGTGAATATTTCGATCTTATCGTAATGCGTGTGGTTTTTGAACAAATGTTGTTTACTGGCTGGCGTTGTTATGCAATGATAGTTGATAATCTGCGTAAAATTAGTGGACTTTTACATTGAATTAAGCTAAGGTACATTGGAATAGTGGTTTAGGAATGGTTATCTATAGATTAAAAAGTCTTGTTATTATCTTAAATATTTTTTTTTTGATTTGGACGATTGACAATCAAGTAAAAAAATATACATATTAATACAATGCTCTCTATGGACTTTTACGAGTACATTGACCGGGTTTGATCAGTAAGCCACTACTTATGTAAATACAATATTACATCTTTATAGTATACTTTAGGTCTCAGGTAGTCAATACATCTGCTACAAAATCCTTAGTTTCTTATGTGTAATACGTATGTATAAAATCCTTTAAATTAACTAAGGTTCGCATGCTGCTGTTTTTATGTGGGTAAATACTCAGAGACTGCAAGGAATTCATTAAATTTCTATCTTAAAATTATTGTTAAGTAAAGTTTTACTCATTCATATAATTTTATCGACACATAGCTTATTTTTAACAAAATAAACAAAACTAAAGTCTCTAAACAATACCAAAAAATGTCGTATCTGCAATTACCCGGCTCGCCGCTTAATCTTTGCCGTTATCAGCGTCTCCGGGCCAGTCCGGGCCGGCGCGTCATCGCTTGCGTACGTACAGCTGAAACTGTGATAGTGTGCTATACGGATTTGTTCGCGCGCGGGTAAGATATTTCAATTATTTAACCTGTCTGTTTTGTAGGTTGCATTTTCTATGATCTTTTTAAATGGATTTCGAGTATTTTTTGGTTCGATATTCGTTGGGTTCTTGGCCGTGTATTATTTGTCTGAAGGTATTATATTTATTAAACCTCAATAATCGAGTACCTAACAGCTGTATGTAACTGCCACGTTTTAGATTATTAAAATAACAAATTAAATCCGTATGAACAATGGTTCCTAAATAAATCTAAGCCTGTGGAAATATATTACGTCAATTGTCAATTTATAGACAATTTTTTATTGAAGGCTGAATTTTATAGAGCTACTTATTATGAAGGCTACTTATTATTGCCAGTATACTTGCTTATCTATACATTCCATACAATTCTTTTCATACATTCCTTACATTCTATACTTATTATAAGAATACAATTATTTTACTTTATAATTGGAGTTGTTTGAAGAATAAAAATAACCGCTTTTTACGAAATGCATAGGTATGTATACACGGTACATATTTTATATCAATTTAACATTTTATCCAATTTTCGTCTGTTACAACTAATCTCGGGAACGGCTGGATCGATTTTGACGGGACTTCCACTGGCAGATAGCTCATATAATAAGGAGTAACTTAGGCAATTTTTTCATGAATTATATTATACTACTAAAAAATATTTTTTTTCAATTCTACGCGGACGAAATCGCGGGCACAGCTAGTCTATTTTACAACTATATGTACTTAGGTTAGTTAGGACCACAGATTTATTATCTACTTCGTTAGGACTATGTCTCAAAACCATAGGTACTTATAAAGATTATAAATTATGGTTATAAATTATTTATAAGAATTGGTATTTCAGTGTATTAAAATAAACAAAGATTCTCGGTTTTCGCGAGCTACGCTCATTTGAAATAAGACTGCTTTTACGGATTTATCTCGCCTATATGAAACTAAAACAAGTTTTAAAATCAACCCGACGTTTCGGTCGCTGTTCAGCTTCCGTGGTCCCGGGCAGACTGAGGCGACATTTGTCTGACAGCAGTTTGAATAATTATTATGTGCAACTACCTCCATCGATTTCGTAAACGCCTTGCGTAGCGTTCAGGATTAACGAAAAAGTGACTTAAGGTATCTTGAGGTCTTGCAGCGCCTTCTGCGCCCCGTGAAGTAAACTAGTGCCGTCTCGAGACAGGCCGCCTACACAAAGCCCGAACAAAAAAAAAATTGCATTCTGGTGCGGCTGGGATTTAATTTTGCTAAGTATGGGATCCCATGATGTTGATAATGACCATCTTCACTATCAAAATTAGGGTGTTTTTTATACTGGTGGTAGAGCTCCAGTGACGGAGCTCGCGGGCGTAGGCACCACCGCATTACCTAATATACTTGCCGCTAAATAGTAGCATTCAGCACTATCGTGTTCCGGTCAGGTGGTAATGTACAGCCCTGCAATTTCCGGCACAGAGGCATTACACTTTAGGCCTCTGGAGTGGTAACGCATCTGCATTTTGACCTTGGTTTTTGTGTGGGTGCCTGCAGTCATCACTTAACATCAATGTGAGCTGCGTGCTTGTTTTCCACTTTCATAATATAAAAAAAGGTAATTCAATGTTGCCTACGCCCTCGAGTCTCTACATTCGAACTCTACCACCAGTGACAGTATGTATTATTGTGATAAGAATTGTAAGAAATACCGGTATAATATAGAAAAACCTACCGAAGCCCAAAACCGAAGCGCGCATGGCCCAGCGGCTGGTGTAGATCGTAAGCGATCTACTCGGTTAAGCACTACGGTCGCGGTTGGGATGGATGACCGCTAGTGGCAAATTAAATGCGCGTTTCCGTGCTTCGGAGGGCACGTTAAGCCGTCGGTCCCAGTTGCTATCGATGGATAGTAGTCGTTAAACCTTGTCGGAGGCCTTATAGGCGGTTTGAAAACATCCGACAGCGGGTTGGTCACTAACCCACCCACCTCCACCAATCCGCATTGGAGCAGCGTGGTGGAGTTAGCTCCAGGCCTTCCCCCAAAAAGAGGAGAGACTCGTGCCCAGCAGTGGGACGTATAATGGGTTGCCATTATTATAGAAAAACCTATAAAAACTTTATAGTGTACAAGGTTACATACCAGTGCGATCGACTCGCACTTGGCCGCTTTTTAAATTGCTAAGCTGGGTTATATATTTGACGTTATAAAGATTCTCGTTATCCTTACTGGAAAAATAAATTACCGAAAGAAAATTAAATATCCTTCAACCTCTATTCCACGAACACGTAGGCCGATGTGTACTTATTGACTACTGTTTACGCCCACAATTATGTTGTTGAGTTGCCCTGAACACGTAATTCGATTGGGAATTCAAATAAAAAAATAATTATGTTCGTATTTTCTATTAGAAGAAAAAGTAACTGCCTGAGGGGCTTAGTGAACCATTTCTAGGAATTATTGGTAGAAACTTATAAATAAAGACTTTAAAAGTAATAGACCAACAATACAACTGTTAGACATGGTGCCACCGTCTCTTTTCCTACACCGTACTACCTGCCGAAGAGGGAAGTTCCACCCTCACCGTCTGGACCCCTGGCAGTGCTCAACGGTGCGGTTTTCACGTTCGTTCCTGCCTAGAACGTGTTAATTGTAGAACGAAATTCCCTCTGAGGTGTTTCCCAGGTGCTACAATATGGAGTTCTGCAAAAATGGCGTCAAAAGAGTCCTCCAAGGCTGGAAGTGCGTTGGCGACTCCCCTGGTGCTGCAAATGTTCATAGGCGACGGTGACCACTTTCCATCAGGTGGCCCGTCTGCTCGTCTGTCAACCGCCAGACATAAAAAAAACATACGTTTACTATGAATTTAGCTTCCAGTAGAAGCTGATTTCATAGTGAAGATGAATAGAGAGAAGTTATGCATCTTCACACTAAGTCCTTATCGTGGTAGGCAAAGAACATTGACTGAAAACAGATATACTATTAACAATACATTTTGAAATATTTGTAGAAGGTTTAAAAGGTGAGAAAATGTGGAATAAGTGAGAAAAATATAATTAAAATAGCAGTCATTGTTAGAGGTTCGTCTCGTCTTTCAGATTTAAAAATACGAGGATTCAAAGATTATTGTCAGACGTTTGCTGCGTCAGCCAGAAATAGGTCAGTGATCAAACGATATTCATGAATTGATGTTTTGATCGTTAAGAAATGAGTTGCTCCAATCGAAAGTAATTGTTTGATGTTTCGTAAAAGATACTAAAAAAATAAATTTCTGACGTCTTTTTGCGAGAGGAAATGTAATCTAAATAACCTACAACCTCTCATACACGAACACGTAGGCAGGTGTGTACTTAGTAACTACTGTTTACGCCTACAATTTTGCTGTCGAGTTCCCCTGAACATGTAATTCGATTGGGAATTCAAATAAAAAAATAAATAATGTCTGTATTTCCTGTTTGAGGAAAACGGAACTGCCTCAGGGGCTTAGTGAACTGCTTCTGGGAATTATTGGTAGAAAGTCGTACCCAAAGACTTTATAAGTAATAGACCAACAATACATACGTTTACAATGAAATTTGCTACAACCGATGTTGCACAGACAGAAGCCCATGTCCTATACGGGGTAAGCAGCCTTCCATCACTGTTGTAGTGGATTTCGGTAGCTCAGTTGGGAGAGTGGCTGGACTTTTTTTTACTGGTGGTAGAGCTCCAGTGACGGAGCTTGCGGGCGTAGGCACCACCGCATTACCTTATATACTTGCTGCTAAATGATAGTGTTCAGCACTATCGTGTTCCGGTCAGGTGGTAATGTACGGCCCTGTAATTTCCGGCACAGAGGCATAACACCTTAGGCCTCTGGAGTGGTAACGCATCTGCATTTTGACCTTGGTCTTTGTGTTAGTGTCTAAAGGCTGCAGTTATCACTTTACATCAATGTGAACTGCATGCTTGTTTGCCACTTCCATCACATAAAAAATACTAGAGATCCCAGTGGTTGCAGGTTCAAATGCCACCTGAAGTCAATTTAAAAAAAAAAATTGCTTTGAAAATATTTAATTTGCTTGTTTTATTGCGATAAATCAAATAGAAAACAATCATCATCATCACAAAAATGTACATATACCTCACAATTCTTTTAAAATAAGACACTCGTGGGAGCACAGAACCTTAAAATTCGTTCCATTAAGCACTAGAAACGACATCAAGGATATTTAACAACCAAAATTACTCAACGTCAAATGAAGTCATTATGGAAATTTATTCTTTTTGTCTCTCCAGAGCTCAATCCATTGTTTTTTTAGGGTTCTGTGCCTCAAAAGGAAAAATAGACCCCTTATAATATTATTTCTGCCTGTCTGTCAGTCACCGCTGATTTGCTATGAAAACAATCTATTAGGTTTACCAAAAATAAAAAAAGCGAAAAAAAATATTTCTTAGATAGTAAATTAATTATAATGTAATAATTTATAACTTACAATGTAAATAAAATTATACATACTGACAATTAACCTCAAATATATAAATGCACTAAAACAGTAAGTACCTACCTATATTAATCACCCATTAAAATTAAAACCACTTTTACCACTTATAATAAGAATAAATATTTTTACTGATAAATTATCAAAAAATATCTATCACCATAGTATATACGATTGGATTAATAAAAAGTTTAGGAACCAACTTCAAACTGTCACTTTTATCTGTTTAGCAACTAACTTCAGACTGTTGCGCATCTGTCAAAATACGCGCGCGTCGTAAAAATTCACTCTCATCACTTTACCAATCGCGGTAAAAGAAGTTTAACTCAAAAATACAGCAAATGGCTCTTTACATAAAGATTACAGAAATACGTTTTACTTGTTATTATTATATTTTATTATTTACTTATAGATTACAGAATGACGTTTTACTGGTGGCAGAGCTCCAGTGATAGAGCTTGAGGGCGTAGGCACCACCGCATTACCTAGTCTATCTACTGCCAAATGGTAGTGTTCAGCACTATCCGGTTAGATGGTAATGTATGGTCCCGTAATAACTATCACAGAGGCAAAAGATCTTAGTCCTTAAGGGTAACGCATGTGCACTTTGACCTCTGGTTATTGTGTAGATGTCTATAGGCTACAGACTCACTTAACATCCATGTGAACTGCATGCTTACTTGATACCATCATCGGATAAAAAAGACGTATAAAAAGTTAATGATATTAAAAATAATATCATCATTCTACGGAACTCGGTGCAAGCGAGTCTGACTCGCACTTAGCCACTTTTACGTAATATGACAGTTTCTTAAATGTCATCTAATAAAGGCGTCTGTTTTTCTGCGAAGTCATTACTGAAAGAGTTGATTATGAGCTGGCAAATCTATTTAATGTTCTTTTTCCGTTTTATTTCCTTGGGGACATAATGACCATTACTATTAGGCTTGATATAACGATTTTGAGCTCAGAGTAGAGTAGTAGAGAAAACCAGACGATTTTGGATACACGATACGCATGTGATATTACAAAAAAAAATCATTAACAAAGGAGATGTTGCAAAAATGTATGGACCTCCGGCCATGTATTGTACACAATGTCATTAACAGGCAAAATCAATATAAAAACGTTTTTTACTGCATATATTCACTTATTTAGCTTTGTTTGCAGTTACAAAACATTATTTGCAGTTAGAATTGCAACTCAAAACCAACATGGCGAATATGGCGGGCGAAAATGCCGCTAATAACCTTATTGAAAATGATAAAATCGTTTGAATTAAATGTGGTTGTAACTCTAAAATATATTCTTGAATAAATTAATTGTATTTTTTTCGGATTCTTCTTTAATTCACCCATTTTTTCAAGTACTGTACGTACCAGAGCCGAGCTCGCAATATCTCCATTTATTTTTACATTATAGTGGTTGAGACTTCCCAGTAAGTTATCAATGATATTTGTGTTGGGAATGTCTCTCTACTTCCCAAGTGGGTAACAATGAGAGTTTTCTTTTTAAAACTATGTAGGTATTATTCAAGTTAACGAAGATATCATAAGTTAAGGTTTTTAGTTATATTTTCTTTAGATAGACCTGTGTGTGCGTAAGTGCGTGCGTGTGTGTGTGTGTGTGTGTGTGTGTTTGTGAGTGAGAGAGGGGCCGTTCAAGTATTACGTAAGCAGATTTATTACAATTTTTTACCCCCCCATCCCCCTTGTCAGCAAAAGTAAGCAAAGCTCTTACCCCCTCTCCCCATGCTTACGTAAACATTTTTCAATTAATGTATTGGTTTTTTTATATTATAATTATATTATAATGTTATAATTATAATTTTTGAAATAAGAAAACAGATTTAGGATAGAGATTAGATTTTACTGATGTAATAAGTAAATAACTACCGATGACGTAATCATCATCTAGACTCCCCTACCCCCCATGTCATCCAAAATAAGCAGAGCAAAGACCCCCCCGCCCCCCCCATAGTGCTTACGTAATACTTGAACGGCCTCGGAGTGTGCGCGTGGTATTTTGTGAGTGTTGATAATATTCTCCAACTTTGTGTAGATATATTTGATAGGTACTACTTTACCCGGACCAATAAACTTTCAATTTCCTCGTATGACATTTTCATTAGCCAATCTGTCAGTATAGTTTGACATCTATACAGTGCCATGGAGTATATTTTCAGCACACTATTGATTTTATTGTAGAAGTAAACTAGATATTATGACAAAGAGCAACTCGGGCCACCGGCCGTGGCGGAGACTGATGGTGTACATGCCATATAAGAAATAGAATAGCAAAGAAGAATACCAAAGAATAGCTTCTTTTATGTAAGGAGTTCGTTGTAGCGCCAATAGCATCTAAAGAGTACAGGCGGACGGGCTGAAGTGCTTGCCTGATTTTTTTATTGTTTTCGTTATTGATGATTTTGATTTTTTAGACTGACCTACCATGACCAAATAGGTCGAGTACTGTCTGATGGTGGGGTCAAAAGTCTTAGGAATCGGCGTGCATGTTTGAAGAGAATGATGAAGGTAGACGAGGCACGGGAGGTATATCAGGACCGGGATATCTTGCGCTCCACACTCTCTGCCTACCCCGATAGGGACCTGGCGTGAAGATACATACATACATGATTTAGAAAAGTGTCCGACTTTATTATATGCCCCTCTTTTTTACTTACCCCATCACATTACCTAATAAACTTGCCGTTAAATGGTAGCGTTCATCACTATTGTGTTCCGGTCAGGTGATAATGTATGGCCTTGTAATTACCGGCACAGAGGCATGCAGATGCGTTAGGCCTCAGGAGTGGTAACGCATCTGCATTTTGACCTTGATCTTTCTGTAAGCGTTTATAGGCTGCAGTCATCACTTAACATCAATGTGAACTACATGCTTGTTTGCCACTTTTATTACATAAAAAAAAAAGAAAAGTAAAAAAAAAAAAAATCATGGCGAACTGCAAGTTTGTTTGCCACTTCCATTACATAAAAAAAACATGGACATCTCTACACTGAAGTCACCCAAAATGGAATACCATAATACCAACATTCAAAATTACCTTTCATCGTGTTCAAATGTACCACCGAATGCAAACATGTTTTACTTCAATTACACGAATTGGTCACGTTTATGTCCCGAAACACTCGAAATTGATGTTACAAAATTGCCCTGACAAATTACACCCCCACGGCCTCGGTAAAGGATAAGCGTCCATTTACAATTTAGCACTAAAATGGCCTATATTTTGCTGGAGTCAAAGTGTTGGGACGGCTCCCTATTGAATAACGGATGAGATGTACCGAATAGTAACCAATTCTTGGACCTAGTTTCGGTTATTTCTTTTGTAGGTGTAAAAGCCGAATAAACCCGGCTTTAAAATTGGTTTTGATTTACGGCTCAGAGACCAGAGAGGTACGTGAATGATGGCATTCGTTTTTTTTGTTGCTAATAGTCCTAATAGGTATTTTTTTGATGTCGGGACGTGGAAATTTCATAGATATCCACAGTCCTGACATGTACATCGAACAGTGTGGGACACAGCTCACTAATATCACCCATGCATCTTTGTCATACACCAATCCCTATTTTTTTTAACAGACGTATAATAATGGTAACCCTTGATACATCCTACTACTGGGCACGAGTCTCTCCCCTTCTTGAGAGGAGGCCTGGAGCTTACTCCACCACGCTGCTCCAATGCGGGTTGGTGGAGATAAGGGTTAGTGGCCGACCCGCTTTCGGATGTATTCAAACTGCCCATATGGCTTCTGACAAGGTTCAACGACGGCTATCTATCGATAGCAACCGGGACCGACGGCTTAACGTGCCCTCAGAAGCACGGAAACGCGCATTTTAATTTGCCACTAGCGGTCACCCATCACACACCCGACTGCGTCCGTATCGCGTAACCGAGTAGATCGCTTCCAATCTACACCAGCCGCGGGGCCATGCGCGATTCTTTCTTCTATTCGACGTAATGTATATGACTAATTGAGAAAGCTACGCTGGACGTTTCCCTGCGAGATCAAATTAGAAATGAGAAGAGGATACAGGATACTACATAAAAGTAGCCAAATTAAAGTAACGACTTTAAGTAATAGTTTTACTGGTGGTAGAGCTCCAGTCCGTCACTGGAGCTCTACCACCAGTAAAACAATTACTCGTACTCTCGTGGGCGTAGGCACCACCGCATTACCTAATATACTTACCGCTAAATGGTAGTGTTCAGCACTATCGTGTTCCGGTCAGGTGGTAATGTACGACCCTGTGATTTCCGGCACAGAGGCATAGTATCCTAGGGCTCAGAAGTGGTAACGCATCTGTACTTTGATCTCCGATCATTGTGTAAGTGTCTATAGGCTGCAGTCATCACTTAATATCAATGTAAAAGTTATAAATAGAAATAAATTAGGCCTAAGAATTCAAAATAGTAAAATATCTGTCAGCATAGACAGGTACATAAATGTTTAAAATGGTAAAAGCTTAACTAGATAACAAATGTCTCTAATTATGTTAGAGGAAAAATGAAAAAAAAAAATATATCAATGTAAACTGCATACTTGTTTGCCACTTTCATTACACAAAACAAAATACAAAATCCATCATCATCATCATTACTCTAGCACAGTGATTCCCAAAGTGGTCCATATAGACCCCCAGGGGTCCATGGAACTCGATGGAGGTCTACGTAGGCGTGAATAAAATTTGGAAATATGGGAATGTGATAAAAATGTAGCAAGGAGGAGGTCCACGGAAACCAGAAAAAAATTGAAATGGGTTTGAAAGGGGTCAAGAAAAAATAGTTTGGGAACCTCTGCTCTAGCCTAAATACACGCCACTCAGTAACACCACTGTTAATTATTTTTCTAGCTAGTGAGAAGAAACTATTTAGAAAAACCGAGTAGGGCTTTGAATATAAACGTTGTATTTATCACCTCTCAAAGAAGCCAAGGCCGTGCACTTATACAGTCCTATTAAAAACCTGGCAACCTTTATATAGGGCGACTAAAATTATTGTTATGTGATATCGTAAAATATAATGATGAAACCAACTCTGCCCAATGGGTTATTATTTCTGAATGATTCTACTATCACGATATCATTTTACGTCTTAGTGTGTCAACACAATATGCCGAAGCTACGCGACGGTAGTTCGGCACTATTATGCCTGCAATGCTATTTGAATTACTGAAAGTTTATTCATTTATTTCATATAATTAGGCTCCTGGAGAGCACTTTTACATCGTATTTTTTTTTAAACTACCCTAGAGTGAATAACCACTAATAATTATCAAAAACACATGATAAATTAAAAACGAAATTTAAGAATTTTGTATAATAAGGAAAGAATCAATTATTTACAAATTCCTCCACTTCCCCATTTCAAAAGAAACTGAGAAAGAACGAATTTGGTCGTCATAATAAAGGTTATTCACTTGGCAAAATTCCAAGGGCAGTCAATACTGAGAAGAACTCCGCCACTGAAGAAACTCAGTACAGCTCTTTTGAATTTAAACTTAAATCTAATACAGTCTGTAATTACAAAGTACAGGTTTTCGAAATAGCCTGGGAGCGATCGCTTCAATCCCATGGTGTGGTGTCATTAAGATAATCACACGTTTTATAATAGTTGCACATGTATAAGTTTTTTGATAACTTTCTTATATTTATTAATCGAAAGACTTTGAACATCTTCAGGTTTTTTGTTAAAGAAGCGTATACATTGACCTCTAAAAGAATTACTCACCCTATGCACGTGTTGTATGCATAGACAACTTGTGTTTGTTCCTAGTATTCATACAATCATTAGCTCTATTAGGAAATTCGCTAATATTTCTACGTACATACAGTACATTTTCGTAAATGTATTGTGAAGCTACAGTCAATATATTTATTTCCTTAAATTTATCTCCGAGAGACACTCGCGGACTCAGTACCCGTAGATAGCACGCACAGCTCTTTTGACACAGCACAGCACAGCTCTTGTGATGACACACTATGTGTGTAAACACTATGCCGAAGCTACGCGACGGAAGTTCGGCAGCTGATTTAACGTTTCGACGTCTTCGGCTGATATGACACACTATACATAAGTTGTTGTTTTTTTTTATGTAATGGCAGTGGCCAACAAGCGTGCTGTTCACATTGATGATAAGTGATGACTATAACCTATAGTCACCCACACAATGACCAAGGTCAAAATGCAGATGCGTTACCACTCCCGAGGCCTAAGGTGTTATGCCTCTGTGCCGGAAATTACAGGACCGTACATTATCACCTGACCGGAACACGATAGTGCTGAACACTACCATTTAGCGCCAAGTAAGGTAATGCTGTGGTGCCTACGCCCGCGAGCTCCGTCACTGTAGCTCTACCACCAGTTAAAAGTGCTGAACTTACGCGACACAACTTCAGATCAGTGTGGTGCGTGTCGGCATAAAGTGTTTACACACTAAATCGAAATAACGCTCCGTTATAGCGTACAGAGCAACTTCGGTCGGGCGTGCGACCGAAGTTCGGTTCGATTGCTGAATTCACACACTATGCCTACAAAGGTGAACCACACTGAACTGAAATTGTGCCGCGTAAGTTCCGCACTTATAGTGTGTCATATCAGCCGAATACGTCGGAACGTAAAATCAGCCGCCCAACTTCCGTTGCGTAGCTTCGGCATAGTGTGTTTACACACTTATAGAATTCAGTGGAGACATAAGTTACTTCATGCCAGGGTATGTATTGATGTACGGGAAAACGGACGTAAAGGAGTAGCCATAGGTAAATGCATACATTGTACGTCTGCTTAGTAATTCGCTCATTCGACATTCTTTTTTTTTTTTATGTAATTAAAGTGGCAAACAAGCATGCAGTTCACATTGATGTTAAGTGATGACTGCAGCCTATAGACACCCACACAATGACCAGAGGTCAAAATGCAGATGCGCTGCCACTCCTGAGGCATTAGGTGTTAAGCCTCTGTGTCGGAAATTACAAGGCCGTACATTACCACCTGACCGGAACACGATAGTGCTGAACACTACCATTTAGCGGCAAGTATATTAGGTAGTCTTTCTAAATGCCCGAATTATCGGAGCATGCCTTTTTTTAATTTTTACTACTTCACCGGGCAATCTCAAAAATCAAATGAGTGTAGTACCTACCTATTTCCCATAGAAATAATCTTAATCACTCCCGATTATGCAGTTTAACCTCCAAGAGGGAATCAAACAGTATATTCATTAATTATGTGAACGTCAGATCAAGAGTAACAGAGTTAGGGTAAATCTCATTCAGTCTGTACAGTTACAGTGTAATTACCCGACGAAGATTTATTAGGGTTGCCACTTTCTAAAACACCGGTGAAGTGCGAGTCCGATTCCCGTTCACAGAGTTCCGTTGCGTTATTTATAAGGCTATCTTAAATACAATAGACAACTTTATATATATACTATTAATTAATTTTTTTTTAAAATATTTTTTTAAAAATTTTAGATATCAGTAATTCATCATTTGTTTCAGAGATGAAAGAGATAGAGCGATAATTCGAAAATTTCTTTAATTCGTTCAAAACTTTGGAAAAAAATGAAAAAAAAAATGCCTGTGATCCTTTAAATAAGACTTGTTATTTTTATGTTATCAAATAATTAGATTTGGTAAACTTTTTTTTTTGCTTAAAATTTTCTAATGTAGTTAGGTAAAGTTGCAGTCACTACAGATGGAGTGAGACATACAGACATATACTCGTGTTATGCTATAAGGCTTCTGTATTTTTTTTAAGGCTGATAAACCTATTGATTGAAAATCACCTATCTTCCATTTACTTATAAGTTTAAGAAACTTTCATTTTGCTCAAATTGATGAAAGTTTTAACAAGAGTTTTCCTTTTGATCAATTTTGTGGGCTCGGACTTACTAAGTTTCTTTTGTGAATAACTTGAACTTTGTTATACTTATATCCTTTGTTCTTTAGACCCCAAGGCAATGTATGGAACTACAAAATAAGATGCAATAATACATTCAGTCGGTGTAGAACTGATAATGTAGATAATTAACTTTGTTCGAAGTAATTGTACACAACTTCTAAAACACTCGCGTTTAACATTCATTTCACTGTTTTTGTGAACCAAGCGACGCGACATACCTAGTCCAATAGGATAAAAAACGTATTTAATTTTAACTAGGTATATCTCTATGACGGAGTCAAGCATTGTTATATAGGTGGTGAGCTTATTATTCTCTGAGCACATTCTACTAAATTCGTACACTGGCACTGGCACACTTCCGAAAAATGGAAAAATTCCAAAAAGAAGAATATCTTTTTGGGATTTTCACAGAATTTACCTCCTCAACTCGGGGTTCCAGACGGAGTCAAGCATGGGAGGGGTGTCATGACCGGATATCTGGCGTTCCACACTCTCTACCAACCCCGTAAGGAACTTGGCGTAAAAATACATACATACATATCCGGGGCTCAGACTACAGCGTAGCAGTAGTGGCTAATTGGCGTAGATAGTCAAGCATGGGAGGGGTGTCAAGACCGGATATCTGGCGTTCCACACTCTCTACCAACCCCGTAAGGAACTTGGCGTAAAAATACATACATACATACTCGGGGCTCAGACTCGTAGCAGTAGTGGCTCGTTACCATTACACTACTCAAGCAGTTATAACAATAAAATAAAAATAAAAACAGTAACTAACTCTAAAAAGCGAAAAAACATATCTGAAAAAAGTAATTCTTAAAGCCTGAATGAAAGTACGGCCGCCCAATATATGAACGCAAAAAACAGGATGTTGGCGACATTTGGCGGTCAGCCAGCCGTAAAGAGCCAAAGCAATGTGTAAAAAGCTTTTAATATGAAGATGTCGTCACTATTTTTTGATATTAACTCATAAATTTGGGAAAATGATTTGTTATTCACATATTTCCATCGACAAATTCAGTATTTTATGGGAATTAAAAATGATAAAAACATTGCAAACGTTTTCGACGGTGCCTGGTATGATATTCCAAATTTTTATATTCGAATGTGATTTTTTTTAGGGTTTCGTAGTAAACAAGGAAGTCCGTTTGTCCGTCCGCGGTTTAGCGCTAAAACTATTGATACTAGAGACTTGAAATTTGACCTTAATCACGCCAACAAAGTGGTAGGATAAGAACATAAAAAAAATATATTTAGGGTAACCTCCCCTACATGTAACGCGCGGATATTTATTTTTAATTTCGATTACCATATAGTGTGGGATAGGTCTTTCAAAAATATTATGGATGTTCTAACATAATTTTTCAATTTAGTTAACTGTTCGAGACTTAAAGTTTTAAAGTGCAAATTTTTCGTAAGAGTCAAGTTACCGACTAAACGATTGTTGTTAGAAATTCAAACGTTACGGCAATAGTAGCTTTAAATAATGAAATTAAAAGGAAAACTATGACTTTTAAATTGGCCTTGCAAGTTTGCGAGTAATAGTCCACCAAATGTATTTTACTCGAAAATATCGATCAACTCCACAGAAAAAAAAACATTTATTTTTTTCATTACATTTATTACTCTGTAAGTACACTATATACGGAACCCTACACTGCGCATGGCCCGACACACACTTAACCGGTTTTTATATCCTAAAGTGGCAAACGCGTATAGATTTCACGTTGATGGTAAATAAATACTGTGTACCTATTTCCATTCCTGTAATCATAACATTTTTAGTTACGTTTATTTTTATTTCTATGAAAACAAAGATTTCAATGTATATACAATTGATTGAATATTGTATTAATCCCTGTTGTATAGTCAAAGTCAAAGTAAAACATTCATATATTTATTTTTAAAGAAAAATGGAAAGAAAAATTTGACTTCAGGCGAGGCTCGAACTCGCGACCTACTGGGAATCTAGTCCAGCCGCTCTTCCAATTGAGCTACTGAAGCCCTGCCCGATTTGTCAAATCTTTCCTTCACATCTATTGCATTGCTTTATGGTAGCAGTAGCGCCATCTATTACCAACTATGCTAGTTAGGCAACCGATATAATAGACTTTGCAGTTTATTGAATATCGTAAAGAAGTCGCTTTTACCCTTAATAATTGTTTTATATTATTTCGCATTAACACATGCTTGTGAAATATATTTATTTTTAAAGAAAAATGGAAAGAAAAATTTGACTTCAGGCGAGGCTCGAACTCGCGACCTACTGGGAATCTAGTCCAGCCGCTCTTCCAATTGAGCTACTGAAGCCCTGCCCGATTTGTCAAATCTTTCCTTCACATCTATTGCATTGCTTTATGGTAGCAGTAGCGCCATCTATTACCAACTATGCTAGTTAGGCAACCGATATAATAGACTTTTCAGTTTATTGAATATCGTAAAGAAGTCGCTTTTACCCTTAATAATTGTTTTATATTATTTCGCATTAACACATGCTTGTGAAATATATTTATTTTTAAAGAAAAATGGAAAGAAAAATTTGACTTCAGGCGAGGCTCGAACTCGCGACCTACTGGGAATCTAGTCCAGCCGCTCTTCCAATTGAGCTACTGAAGCCCTGCCCGATTTGTCAAATCTTTCCTTCACATCTATTGCATTGCTTTATGGTAGCAGTAGCGCCATCTATTACCAACTATGCTAGTTAGGCAAAAATATAAATATATTTCACAAGCATGTGTTAATGCGAAATAATATAAAACAATTATTAAGGGTAAAAGCGACTTCTTTACGATATTCAATAAACTGAAAAGTCTATTATATCGGTTGCCTAACTAGCATAGTTGGTAATAGATGGCGCTACTGCTACCATAAAGCAATGCAATAGATGTGAAGGAAAGATTTGACAAATCGGGCAGGGCTTCAGTAGCTCAATTGGAAGAGCGGCTGGACTAGATTCCCAGTAGGTCGCGAGTTCGAGCCTCGCCTGAAGTCAAATTTTTCTTTCCATTTTTCTTTAAAAATAAATATATTTCACAAGCATGTGTTAATGCGAAATAATATAAAACAACATTCGTATAGTTATATATTACCTGTACTTCAAACAACCAAAATATTAATAACTTACTCATATAACTCAATTATTAATATTTAAGCGTGTTAGAAAACAATAATATATTACATTATTATTTTCTAACTCTATTGTTTACTTAAAAGTTGACAACCCTACCTTATACTAACAACGGCCCTCTCTGCGAGACGTTCTCAATGAATCTAGTTTGTCAAGTGGATGCTTACTCGACTCTTGTGGTGTTGGAAGACATCGTGTTATACAAAAATGAATGTTTGTCTGTATATCTATACATCTATACAAATAAATCAAATTGGAGTGTCTGTTTGTAATATTAAAATAACCGCTTTTTACCCAATATATATGTATGTATACACGGTACATATACCAAAACAACATTTTTTACAATTTTTGTCTGTCTGTCTGTCTGTTTGGCGGGGCTAATCTTGGGAACGGCTTTACCGATTTTGATGGGACTTTCACTGGCAGATAGCTGATGTGATAAGGAGTAACTTAGGCTACTTTTATCTCCATACAACCAAACATACCATACCTACATACAAATAAATAGAATTTGAGTGTCTCCGATTTTGACGGGATTTTCACTGGCAGATAGCTGATGTACGAGTAATAAGGAGTAACTTAGGCTACTTTTATACTAGCTGCGCCCACGACTTCGTCTGGGTAGATACTGAACAATCATATTTTTTCTCACGTGGACGAAGTCGCGGGCACAGCTAGTCCTTTATAGAATCGTTAACTATGCATTTGATCATGTGATGATCTTTGACAAAGTTGTTTTGCATGATTTCGACAGATGGCGCAAGTGTCACTTTATAGTTGGTGGCGTAGCAACGCGCGCAGGGTTGCTAAATAATGTTAATAAACAGGTGAAGTATTCACCTGTTAAAAAACTACGACAAAACCAGATTCAACAATAAAAATCGAGCAAAAAAAATTACAGATTGAATTTTAAACAGATTATCTAACGATTTATATACAATAAAATAAATAAAAAACATTATGCAATAATACTGATTAAAAAACCAGATATCTTTTGGATTTAATCTGCATTTTATTTTATTATTTTGGTTTTAACAGAAAAATCTACTTCAACATTTAAAGTATTTTAAAGCCATTAAGAGTGACTAATAAAATATGTGATGCATCTGTAAGGAAATATAAAAAGGTAGAGAAACATTAAGGCTGTAGAACCTTTATAATTCAACTGAACATAGATACAAAAGATTTCACTTAAAACCAACACGGTAACGAGACTAATACGATGTCTTTTATGCATTACGCAAAACACTTTATCATATATCCTTGAATATTTCGTTTCATGCTAATGAAATGGACTAGAAGAATACATTACGCCATTGTTTTTTCGACACAGTTACATATATTCAGATTTTCATATCGAGTTGTTGTGGCTTTCGTAATGTTTCAGTATATTAGGCTTTTATTAGGAAAAATGGTCATTTGCATGAAATGGTTGTCAAATATGCCTCGCTAATGTACTTTTATATTTTTTTGGGCTTATAATTGAACGATTTACTGTAAAAGATATAGATATAGAATGAGGAACATGCTTAAAATTTTTTGAGAGGTATGTGTGGAGGAACGGATGGAAGTGTTCCTCCGGCGAAACGGGAAGATCCTCCGACTGGGCGAGGTGATAGTGCCTGGCGGGCTACGGTCCAACGTTTAATGTTGGAAAATTGTATATACTACTGGTGGTAGACCGCCAGTGACGGAGCTCGCGGGCGTAGGCACCACCGCATTACCTAATTTACCGCTAACTGGTAGTGTTCGGCACTATCGTGTTCCGGTCAGGCAATTCCGGCACAGAGGCATAACACCTTAGGCCTCAGGAGTGGTAACGCATCTGCATTTTGACCTTGGTCTTCGTGTGGGTGTCTATAGGCTGCAGTTACTTAACATCAATGTAAACTGCATGCTTGTTTGCCACTTCCATTACATAAAAAAAATGGAAACTCTTGAGAAAACTTCGTATGTGCTATGTAATTCGATTGATACGCCATCTTCCGTACTGGGCAAGTAATTTGGTGTTTCTATGGTATTCCACTAGGTGGCGCCGTATGTAGTGGATGCTACATATGTAAGAAGGGGTATATGGGGATTCACTTTCTCTGCCTACCCCGTGAGGGACTCGGTGTGAAAATACATAATCATCATCATCACAAAAAACCTCCACGTAATGTTGCAAGCAGAAAAACAACGTTTATCGAAAAAATATTTCACAAGCATGTGTTAATGCGAAATAATATTAAAAAAAAACAACGTATATCGAATTAATTACCTGTGACTTCCCAATTACTTTCAATTGCAATACAATATTAATCTATAAACATAAAATTGCTTCCATCTGAAACCACGATAAGGAGAAATGTATATTGAATTTTATTTTAAGAATAAATATAGAATTACAACATCCCGCAACTTCTCAAATAACTGTCAAAAGGAATATCGTGATCATTGAGTAACGTGTTTACCATTCAATTCAATCAGATTCTGGGCTCGTTTGTAAAAGGAATGAATCACATAAAAGTATTTACCCTCACATCTTACGTATGCTGTGACGTCATCAATTTTCGCTATAGGGTCATCACTTATTTATTTATAATGTTCGTAATATAAGAATATTTACGTTAATAACTCTGACCTGTCCTTTTCAACAATTATTGTCCTAGAAAAATTACTTTTGAATTGGATTTCATTAGCTATCATACTTCAAACAAGGAGAAAGAATATTTTGACTTTAGTCCACAGTTGAACAACTCAATCTACTGCATATTGTTACTCGTTTGGCTAAAAATATTATGCAAACAATGAAAAAAAAATTTGAAGTAGCAAATTTCATTGAAAAACATAAAATAAGCTCCATGTTAAGGCGCGAGGAGGAAAATTTGTGCATAGAATTTTATTAATTAAAATAATAATGAAATACAAAATCTCGGCGAGTTCTCAAATAACAGTCAAAAATATCTTGATCATTCAATGAGTAAATATTTACTATACAATTCAATAAGATTCGGGGCTTGTTTGTAAAAGGAAGGACTTACATGAAAATATTTACCCTCACATCCTACGGTTCTTGTGACGTAATCAATTTTCGTTATAGAAGCTGTACAATTATAGATCGAGTTTAGGGTTGTCACTTATTTATTTGTAATCTTCGTAATATAAGAAACATTTACGTGACAACTCTTACTTGTCCTTTTCAAAGGTCATTGTCGTAGTAAAATGAACTTAAAATAGGATTAAATTAGCTGTTTTACTTCAAACAAGGAGAAATAAATATTTTAACTGTAGTCAACAGTTGAACAACTGAATCTATTGTATACCTGTCTTCTGTTACTCGTTTGGCCTAAATAATATGCAAACAAGGAAAAATACACTTGGAATGTCAAATTTAATTGAAAAACATAAGTCAAGCCGCAACGAGAAAAAAATACTACAGAATTTTATAGCGAGATCTCAAATAACTGTCAAAAATATCTTGTTCATTCACTGAGTAAATGTTTACCATTCAATTCAATCGTTCTCACATCCTACGGTTGTTGTGACGTACTCAATTTTCGCAATAGAGGCTGTACAACCATAGATCGAATTATTAGAGCTTAGTGTTAAGCTGACTCGACTGGTTATCCTGAGTGTAAATTAATTTTCGGTTTTGGTGATAATTATCAAGTGTTTACTGGTGGTAGAGCTCCAGTGACGGAGTTCGCGGGCGTAGGCACCACCGCATTACCTAATATACTTGCCGCTAAATGGTAGTGTTCAGCACTATCGTGTTTCGGTCAGATGGTAATGTACGGCCCTGTAATTTCCGGCACAGAGGCATAACACCTTAGGCCTCGAGAGTGGTAACGCATCTGCATTTTGACTACTGGTCATTGTGTGGGTGTCTATAGGCTGCAGTCATCACTTAACATCAATGTGAACTGCAAGCTTGTTCGTCACTTCTATTACACAAATAAAGGTACTGTTTATAACACCTATTTTTGTCATCATTGTGGGGCACTCCGATTTTGATACCTGTTTTTTACTGGTCCGCAATTTATACAATAATAAAAAACCTGCTCGTATTCACAATAGAAATAACTGTTCTTTGGCTGAACTATATTTATAACTAGGCAAAGCACTTAATAGCCATTATTATTATATGGCGTTGGTAACTAATCCCATAGGATATAAAATATAGGCAACGCTGCCAACTGTAACAATAAATTAAAGCGATTTGATGTTATCGCGGCATTTATTTTTAAAACCTTATATCGATATTCATGTACGGAGTCGTGAGGATTATGAAATAGTTGGGTAATCGGCTGGTATTTTTAGCAAGTCTATTTTAAGTAGTAGTATATTTAAAGTCGGGTTATGATGGGTGACCGCTAGTGGCAAATTAAAATGCGCGTTTCCGTGCTTCGGAGGGTACGTTAAGCCGTCGGTCCCGGTTGCTATCAATAGATAACAGCAGTTAAACCTTGGCGGAGGCCTTATGGGCGGTTTGAATAACATTCGACAGCAGGTGGGCCAGTAACCCGTATCTCCACAAGTCCGCATTGGAGCAGGGTGGTGGAGTAAGCTCCAGGTCTCCCCCCAGGGAGAGACTCGTGCCCAGCAGTGGGACGTATTAAGGGTTGCCATTATTATTATGTCTCTCGTCAGCACGGGGCCCAATTTGAACCCTGGACCATTGTCAGGCTTGCGCAGGGATATGGGGGGTCCAACACGTAGAGGCCCTTTCGAGAATTTTGATCTACTTTATTATATTTGCCGGAACCTCTCTCTGACAGCATCTAGTGAATACAGATACAGATAGACCCCGCAGAATACATGGGACTATTGTTGTAATGATAAGTGACTCGCCAAACTTTGGACTATGTGGGTGAACTGGGGAGTGAGATCCGGCACCTGCCTGTATTCAACATCTCACATTATTGAATCCTACTTTAGGCAGGCGGTGACTCGCCTCTCCTCGGTGAGTCTCCCAAATAGCCAACCCGATGGTCGACTGCCGGAGAGGTTGAAGGTGTCGAGAGGTGTGGCACCGGTTTCACCTTCACGAGAGAGTATTATATATATTTGGTTATAGACAGCATTGAAATAAAACTATTTTTACGGATTTATCTCGCTTATTTAAAAAGATATCATAAGTAATTATTGAGTTAATCCTGAACGCTACGCAAGGCGTTTACGAAATCGATGGAGGTAGAAGCTACATATAATTTTTTCGAACTTCTGTCAGACAAATGTCACCTCAGTCTGCCCGGGACTACGGAAGCTGAAAAGCGACCGAAACGTCGGGTTGATTTTAAAAATCATTTTAGTTTAATATACGCGAGATAAATCCGTAAAAATAGTTTTATTTCAATGAGTGTAGCTCGCGAAAACCTAAGAACATATCATATAGATAGCATTTTAGAGATATATTTTGGACCTGTAGGTACCGCATTACCCAATCTATCTGGCGCCAAATGGTAGTGTTCAGCATAATCGTGTACCAGTTAGATGATACTGGCCCGTCCTAACTATTACAGAGACAGACAAGTAAGGTCTCAGAGGTGGTAACACAACTGCATTTTGATTCGGTTTTCGTGTAGTCTATAGGCTGCAGTCATCACTTAATATGCATTAGCTTGTTCGCCATCTTCGTGACATTAAAAAAAAAACCTAATTATCTGATTTACCTTGTGAGCGTGGAACCCTAAGCAGAATTGATTACAATCTCCAGGAAATTGTGAATCCGTAAACGGGTAGGATATTAATCGTCATTTCTTTTGGAGTTCAATAGTCAAAGCTGGTCAAAGGGATGTTCATAATTTCTTATCAAATACCTTTAATTGACTACCTCGCCTTTTTGAGCCTCAAGTTATTTTTAGCCCTTGAAATCGATTTTAAGTTATTTTCAATGGTTGAAAAGTTTATTCAAATTTTGTCGCTTATAACCAGTTTATTGGAGCTTTTAAATTAATTGTTCATTGACTGTTTTCACTTAAATTTATTGTAAATACATTTTTTATGATGGTGTCAGTAAAGCATTTAGTTCATATGAATCACAACACAATCACACTTGAGTCTAACGAAAATTTGTACTTTAAAGCTTAATAAATAACGAACAGTTAACTAAATCGAAAAAGATATTCGAACACCCATAGTATTTTTTAAAGACCTACCTATCCAACAATACCCCACACAATATGGAAATCGAAAATTAAAAAAAATATTTGCGCGTTACAAGGTTACCCTACATTTTTTTTCACATTTTTATTCTACCACTTTGTCGGCGTGATTAAGGTGTATACTTGTGCCAAATTTCAAATCTCTTGTACTAATAGTTTTTGCGCTAAACCGCGGACGGACACACAGACAGACAGACAGACTGACATGGCGAAACTATAAGGGTTCCTTGCTTACTACGGAACCCTAAAAAGAATAAATAATTTCGAAAAATGAATATTTAACATAAAACATCATTACGAAAAACATCCGAGTGCTGATATTCTTTAAATTTATTGACGTTAAATTATAACAAACCACACGAGAAGATACACCGTAAATTATAGTTTTCAACACAATTGAGCCGCGAAGTAAACATTACATTGGTTATCTTCAAACACTTGTTTATTAGTTTGCTTTATTTATATTCTTGTGGAAATCCGTGTTATGGTTGGTGAAGTTCGTTGTTTATGGATCTTCAATATGTTTTGTTAAATATATTTTATTTTAAAGAAAAATGGAAAGAAAAATTTGACTTCAGGCGAGACTCGAACTCGCGGCCTACTGGGAATCTAGTCCAGCCGCTCTTCCAATTGAGCTACTGAAGTCCTAAATTTGACTTATATTTCACAAGCATGTGTTAATGCGAAATAATATAAAACAATGTTTTGTTAAGTACAAATTCCCTTTCTATAATATTGATGAAAAACAGAAGGAGCGTAAATCATATTATTATTGATATTTTATAACAGAAGGAATCTGCAGCCTTAGTCTTGGAACACGTCCTGAGAAGGATATTAGCAATGGAGGTGGGACACACAGCTGAATGGAAGACATAAGGTGATAGGATATGCCGACGATCAGGCCCTGCTGAAATTCATGACTTGACGATGAACTTCACGCCTGAAATCCCCGAAGGGGTAGGCAAACAGCCACGATTCGCCGGTTACGTTTTGGCCCATGTAACAGGTGGCGAGCCTATTGACATCTCCGGGCACATTATCAAACTTCGAGGTTACTGGGAAACTTCCAGAAAATGGAATAATCCCAATAGAATTAGAGATAAAGGATTTTATTTATTTATTTATTTAAACTTTAACGCACACATTATAAAAATGAGGTACATAAGGTGGACTTAATGCCTTTAGGCATTATCTGCTAGTCAACCTTAAGGTTGTACAAGAAAAACCACGAAATGTTGTAGAAAAATAAAATAACTATGAAATAAAAAAAACTACAATGACTAAAACACGAAGCAGATAATTACTTACGTAAATAACTAAAGATATATTAGAATAAATACACAATCCAAAACATATGTATGTATCAATATACATAAACATATAGCTATATATGAATCAATATATAAATAACATAAATAATCATAAATATAATAATAATAAATAGGAAAGCTTAAATATGATGACATTTCTATATTAACCAGTGTCAACAGCCAGTGAATTCAAATAATAACGACGAAGCTTGAATTTGAAAGATACCTTACTCGGAGCCTTTTTTATGTCAAGGGGTAGCCAGTTCCAAATTTAATAGCAGAAACAGCAAAGGACTTTGACACAAAATTAGTGCGGTGAAGTGGTATATCAAGAATGAGTCGATCAGACGAGCAAAGGTTTAGATTGTGGGAATCACCCAAGAAATTGAATTTTTGCTTAAGGTAGTTGGGAGAACAAGGATCGTTGAGTATCGAGAAAAGTAAACTGAGAATTCTAAGAGATCTCCTTTGACGAATAGGAGGCCAGTTGAGTTTACCTGTAATGTGAAATATGATCGAATTTACGACGCCCGAAAATGTAACGAATACAGTTATTGAGGATACGATCCATTTTGTTAATATGTTCTTGGGATAAATCGGAGTAACAAACATCTGCGTAATCCAAAGTTGGAAGTATGAGCGACTGGACTAAAAGGGTTTTAGTAGAAGGAGGTAATTTTTTTTAAAATCTATAAAGAGACCGCAGCGTGGCCGTGGAGCTTTTACAGATGTTAACTATTTGGTGATCCCAATTGAGAGTCGAATCAAAGTGCAAGCCTAAATCTTTGACAGTTTTATTAATAGGAATAGTCGAGTTGTTCAAAATCAAAGGAGACAGGTTAAGTACATTTAAATTGTTGATGTAGACAGAGCTACCTAAAATAATTCCTTGGCTTTTAGAAGGATTAACTACAATTCCAAATTTGTCAGACCAATTTGTTAAAGTCAAAAGATCGTCATTAAGGGCAGAAATGGCAAGATTTAATCAGCGTTCAAATGATAAGAGCAGCCAAGTTCGCGAGTGACATAGTTAATAAAGAGAGAAAATAATAGAGGAGAGAGAATGCCGCCTTGCGGCACACCAGCAGACAAATCGCACCAACGTGCACAGCCTGCTGACGGCCGCGTAGATATGAAGAAAACCAATCCAGGACTAGGGACGAGGCACTAATATTTGATAAAATGGAAATGAGTACATCGTGATTCACGGTATTGAAGGCGTTCGAAAAGTCTATTAGAACAAGAACTGTGAGCTGAGACTGCTCCATGCCCAGTCTCACGTCCTCAACAACATTGAGCAATGCTGTAGATGTACTGTGGCCACATCGGAATCCGGATTGAAAGGAGTGAACTACAGCTTCTAACAATTTGGACACAAAGGGAAGGATGGAGATAGGTCTGAACTGGCTGACATGGCATGGAGAGGAAATTTTCGGGAGGGGAGTAATAAAGGCTTTGCACCAACAGGATGGGAAGGCTCCGTTCTGTAGAGAGAAATTAATAATATGATTAAGCACAGATGGGACAGATTCCTAGAAGAGATGAAGCATTTTTCGGCTAACTCCACATCCTATGGCGTTAGACTTTAGAACATTAAAAATTTTAAGAACCTCGTCACTAGTTACTGGAGAAAAAGAAAACACATTATTCGTACAAGATGGCAAGGAAGCAAGGTAGCGAATGGTATTGTTTTTAACGTTTTGGTCAAGTAATGGAGCTGAAGCAAAATGTTGATTTAAATCATTGATAGTGAAGTTAAGAGCGGAAAAACTGAGAGAAGGCCTAGCAAAACCAAGAGACTTTAGAAACTTCTAAACAACTGCCGGTGAAGAGTTCTTAACATTATCGAATAATGTTAAGAACATTATTCGATAATGTTAAATGAAGCAGCGTTTGGCGGCTCTTACCATTTGATTTCAGCAGTTTCTGGCCCGTTTATAAAGTGTCTAGTTCACCTCACTGCGGTCCCTTTTACAAACACGAAAGGCTTTGTCACGGCGCCTCATAGCCATCCGGACACCCCTAGAAATCCAAGGTGCAGGCGCGCGCTTAATACGAACGTAATGAAGAGGAGCAAAATTATCAAATAATTTCAAAATGTTTTCATTCAATTTTTTAACTTTATCGTCAGCTGAACCCAATCCATCGATTTCAGACCACTCAACTCTCCGAGCATGTTGTTTAAGTGCCTCTTCATCCAATTTAGCAAAATTACGAATGAATTTAATAACTGGGCGGATCTTGAGCGGCCTAATGTTGTATGAGAGAACCAACAGGTCATGCCGCGACACACCAGGGACAGAGAACTGTCCATGATCAACGATATTTTCCGGATTATTTGTGATGATGAGATCAAGCCAGGAATCCTCAAAATCGATGTTATACCGTTATCTCTAATATCCCCGACCTGGGACTCGAACTCAGGACCCCAACGTAGCTAAGGAAAAGCTGGTTACAAATCCTCAATAATTGTTTTTTATATTATTTCGCATTAACACATGCTTGTGAAATATATTTTTTAAGAAAAATGGAAAGAAAAATTTGACTTCAGGCAAGACTCGAACTCGCGGCCACTGGGAATCTAGTCCAGCCGCTCTTCCAACTGAGCTACCGAAGTTCTGCCCGATTTGTCAAATCCTCAATGTTGGAAGAGACATTGCAACCATATATTTCCCTGTTTGTTTGCTTGAACGCGCTAATCTCAGGAATAACTAATCCGATTTAAAAAATTATTTCAGTGTTAGATAGCCCATTTATCGTGGAAGGCTATAGGATAATAACATCAGGCTAAAATGAATAGGTAAGGGAATCATTGCACCACGAAGCCGGGGTGGACTACTAGTTCTTTATATTCGAGACAATAATAAAGCCTAGCGTCATATTTTACTGGTGGTAGAGCTTCAGTGACGGAGCTCGCGGGCGTAGGCACCACCGCATTACCTAATATACTTGCCGCTAAATGGTAGTGTTCAGCACTATCGTGTTCCGGTCAGGTGGTAATGTACGGCCCAGTAATTTCCGGCACAGAGGCATAACACCTTAGGCCTCAGGAGTGGTAACGCATCCGCATTTTGACCTTTGTCTTTGTGTGGGTGTCTATAAGCTGCAGTCATCACTTAAGATCAATGTGAACTGCACGCTTGTTTACCACTTCCGTTACATAAAAAAAAAATATATATATTTAATCAGCCTCCATTTTCCATACAAAATCCGCGCTAAAAATCCTATACACCACACTCGAGTTCTCACAAGTATTTCTTTCGAGCGCCGTTACATGTTTTATCATACGCATTGAAAAGATTGCCAAGAAAAAGATGGCGTGGAAATTGAAAATATTTCAATCTTAGGATCGCGATCTAAATATAAAATGCCTGCGCGTTTGAAGATTCTTTCACGTAGTTTCCTTAAAACAAATGGACTATATAAAATACGGGATAGCCTCGGGATCTGAGTCAGGGATTTAGGGATAATAGGAGGCTCAGTTTGTTAATTGAAAATGTGTTTGGACAATAGTTGTTGTTAGGCATGGGGGCCCAACATAGAGCAACGCGGGCCACCGGTCGCGGCGGACCGGAGGGGAGTAGCCATAGCGTGTATTACCGATGCAAAACAGTCTGTCATTTTTTGCGGGGGGAAATGCGTGCGATACACACGCACACTACAAAAATCGTCTATTACTACGAAACTCACACCTTGACTTTAACAAAATACAGAAACAATTTCACGCACACATTTAAACATCTAGGCCTTAGGCATCTAGGTATAGGCTCATTTGGGCTTGTACTTTGACAGAGGGGAAAGCCTGCATATGGCTACTCCCCTCCGGTGTTGCTCTATGGGGCCCAAGGACGATCCCACTGGTGGAGGGTGATCCTTCTGCTGGAGCAGTCAGTCAACTTAACAATAACTGTCAAACCATTTGTTTTCTGGTGGTACAGTACAGTGACGGAGCTCGCGGGCGTAGGTACCACCGCATTACCTAATCTACTTGCCGCTAAATGGTAGTGTTCAGCACTATCGTGTTTCGTTCAGTTGGTAATATACGGCCCTGTAATTTCCGACACAGAGGCATAACACCTTAGGCCTCAGGAGTGGTAACGCATCTGCATTTAGACCTTGATCTTTGTGTAGTTATCTATAGGCTGAAATCATCATTTAACATCAATGTATGCTTGTTTGCCACTTTCATTACATAAAAAAAATATATATATTTGCACTTATAGGTATGCAGTCGTGTTAATAATAATAAAAATTTTCAACAAAACTTGGTTTGAAAAAGATATTCCTTACAGGTTTTGAGACATGATTTAAACTTTAACTACAAATGAGCGAATGTATAGCCAAATATTTCTTGCTGCTACGGAGCCCGTAAAATACGATGCTGACTTGTTCTTGGAAACTTTAGGGTTGTTGATTAATTTATTTTTATTGATTTTCTAAAAAGCATTGGATAAATAAATACTATTTGTCTTAGAAACATAGTCAATAAATGATAGTAGCGTTTCAAAACGTTGCGAGAAGTGAAATGACTCAAAACGGCCCTTAAAAAATTGCAGCACTCATGACGTCACAGAGTGTACGACAACGGTGAATTGAATTAATCAAGAAATGTTAGAATATCTTCGTCAATACTGCGTTTATGTGTAACGTTGATTTACTAAAAGTTGTTGGAAATTGTATAAAGATTCTAAAAGTGAAATTATTTCGATTTTTAAGTAAACTTCTATGTCACTATGTTTCGTCATTTAAGAATTCTGTTTTCTATGTATGTATGTATGTATCTTCACGCCAGGTCCCTAACGGGGTAGGCAGAGAGTGTAGAGCGCCAGATATCCCGGTTCTGACAAACCTCTCGTGCCTCGTCTACCTTCATCATTCTCTTCATACATGCACGCCGATTCCTAAGACTTTTTACCCAACCATCAGACAGAACTCGACCTATTTAGTCATGGTAGGTCAGTCTTGGTCTTCCTGGGCCTCTGGAACCATCCACATTCGCATTATGATACTCCAATATTCGTAAATTTTGTACTTTTACATTCCATTTGCATTAAATTTTCATATCATGTGATAAAAAGTACTGATTTTATACCTAGGACACAACCCTGTTGTCAGTAAAAATATGAATATTATAATACGCTAAAAATACTAACTCTACTCTACTGTAGCTCTGATGATTTTGTTTGGGCATCTGAGTTACAAGATTTGTAAAATATAATCTATAAATCACGTCTGTAAAACACGGATTATTGAAAAAGACTGGTCCCTTTAGTACATTTTTATGATATGCAAATAAAATATGAATGAATAATGAATAAGCTGAATAAATCATTTCAGTTCCAGCCTTTCAACTCGCAAAATACTGTTTTGATGTGAAAAGGAACTGAATGATGTTCTATCTAAAAATTGATGCATGAATAGTTATTTTTTGTTTTGTTTCATGCGTTCGGACTTGGACATCTACCTTTTAATTTAATGATGATGGCAAACAAGCAAGCTTCCATATGAGTAAACCTAATTATACATCAAAAAGGGAACTTCACTCCTGTGATCCCCGAAGTGGTTGGCATATGTAAGTGCATGCATTTTTTTATGTACTGGAGGTGGCAAACAAGCATGCAGTTCACATTGATGTTAAGTAATGACTGCAGCCTATAGACACCCACACAAAGACCAAGGTCAAAATGCAGATGCGTTACCACTCCTGAGGCCTAAGATGTAATGCCTCTGTGCCGGAAATTACAGTGCCGTACATTACCACCTGACCGGAACTTGATAGTGCTGAACACTACCATTTAGCGGCAAGTGTATTATAGGTAATGTGGTGGTCCCTACACCCGCGAGCTCCATCACACGAGCTCTACCACTATATGTATACTTACATGCAAACGCGCACGATGGGGCGGTTTCGTTTTGTAACAGGTGGCGAGCTTATTGACATCTCCGGGCACATTACCAAACTCTGGGTACCTACTAGAAAACTTCCAGAAAATGTAAAAATAGAACCAATACAACCGAAGATTAAGGATTTATCTCTAAAAGCCCGAACCCAGGCATCGAACCCAACGCCATAATGTTATTTAGCATTTCACTTTTCAAAGATTTATCCCCTTAATCATAAACGTTTTTTACTGGTGGAAGAGCTCCAGTGACGGAGCTCGCGGGCGTAGGCACCAACGCATTACCTAATATACTTGCCGCTAAATGGTAGTGTTCAGCACTACCGTGTTCCGATCAGGTGGTAATGTACGGCCCTGTAATTTCCGGCACAGAGGCATAACACCTTAGGCCTCAGGAGTGGTAACGCATCTGCATTTTGACGTTGGTCTTTGTGTGGGTGTCTATAGGCTGCAGTCATCACTTAACATCAATGTGAACTGCATGCTTGTTTGCCACTTCCATTACAAAAAAAAACAACGTATTTTAGCTAAAGTGTTGCTAATCTCTTCTTTGTCTCTTTCTATCCTGCACATTTGACAAGACAAAGCGTTCTATAGCTAAAACGTATCTAATGTACGTTTATGAATAAGGGGGTTAGTATCAAAAGTGATAGCTCGTTCAAAGCATCGTCGCGTTGTTGAATACAATTTCCGATATTCAGGGAACCCTAATAAAATAAACTGTATCGTCTAACCAACTGCTTGTAACGTAGTTTTGATGTTATATAGTTAGGGGTTGTCCCAAGAGGCACACCCTTATTGTGTTTACAGATACCTTACAGCAACTTGAGAAGGCAACGTCACATAGTAAACATGAGTGATATCGAGTAGGTAAAGTCATAAATATAGTATACCTTCAATCGTTATTTGTTATATAATGAAAGTGGCAAACAAGCATGCAGTTCACATTGATGTTTAGTGATGACTGCAGCCTATAGACACCTACACAAAGCCCAGAGGTCAAAATGTAGATGCGTTACTACTCCTGAGGCCTAAGGTGTTATGCGTCTGTGCCGGAAATTACAGGGCCGTACATTACCACTGACCGGAACACGATAGTGCTATACACTACCATTTAGCGGCAAGTATATGAGGTAATGCGATGATGCCTACGTCCCCGAGACTCACTGGAGTCCCTCCGTCACTGAAGCTCTACCATCAGTAAATAGGTATCAAGTCACGGACGTATCGTATTGCCTTTTCCTCCCTGTATAAGATAGAACATCACTGCTTACTCTTCCGAGGGAAAAAACCGGTCAAGTGCGTGTCGGGCCACGCGCAGTATAGGGTTCCGTCGTTTTTAGGTATGTGTAATGTAATGAAAAATAAATAAATATTTTCTATGGAATTGTTCAAAAAATTCGAGTAAAATATATTTGGTCGACTATTACTCGCAAACTTGTAAAGCCAACTTAAGTGTGATAGTTTTCCTTTTAATTTCGTTATATGTAGCTACTATTGCCGTAAAGTTTGAATTTCTAACAATAGCCGTTTAGTCTGTAGGGGGGGGGACACTTGAGTCTAACGAACATTTGCACTTTAAAACTTAATAAGTGACGTACAGTTAACTAAATTGAAAAATGATGATCGGACACCCATAATATTTTTAAAAGACCTATCCAACGATACCCCACACTATATGGAAATCGAAAATAAAAAAAATGTCCACGCGTTACAAGTACGGGGAGGTTACCCTAAATATTTTTTTTTCGTGTTTTTAGTCTACCACTTTGTCGGCGTAATTAATCATTTCAGCCAAAAGACGTCCACTGCTGGACAAAGGCCTCCCCCAAAGAATGCCACAACGAACGGTCCTGGGCGGCCCTCATCCAACGATGGCCCGCGACCTTCACCAGGTCGTCGGTCACCACGTGGGGGGCCTGCCTACGCTTCGTCTTCCGGTACGCGGTCGCCACTCTAGAACTCTTCTGCCCCAACGGCCGTCAGTTCTGCGAGCTATGTGCCCTGCCCACTGCCACTTGAGTTTCGCTGTACTGCGTGTACTTCGAGTATTCGATGGGCTATGTCGGTTACTTTGGTCCTCATGCGGATCTCCTCATTTCTGATTCGATCTCGCAGGGTAACTCCGAGCATAGCCCTCTCCATCGCTCTCTGAGTGACCTTGAGCCTTCTTATGAGGCCCATAGTGAGCGACCACGTTTCTGTTCCGTATGTCATCACTGGCAACACACATTGGTCAAAGACCTTCTTCTTCAGACACTGCGGTAAATTGGACGAGAAGATATAACGCAGCTTCCCGAACGCTGCCCATCCGAGTTGGATTCGGCGATTGACCTCTTTCTCGAAGTTGGACCTACCTAACTGGACCGTTTGTCCCAGGTATACGTAATCGTCAACAACTTCGAGTGTAGTACCCTCGACCATAACAGGAGTGGGCGTAACAAGGACATTCGACATAATTTTCGTCTTGTCCATGTTCATTTTAAGGCCCACTCGTTGGGAGGCCCTACTGAGGCCATTGAGCATTGTGCCAAGGTCTTCCAGGGTCTCAGCCATGACTACGATATCATCCGCAAATCGGAGGTGGGAGATGTACTCGCCGTTAATGTTGATGCCGAGTCCGTTCCAGTCCAGAAGCTTGAAGACATCTTCCAATGCAGCGGTGAACAGTTTCGGAGATATGACGTCTCCCTGTCTCACACCTCGCTGCAGTTGGATAGGTTTCGAGTTCTGGTCCTGAAGGTGAACCGACATAGTGGCGTTTTCGTACAAGCTCCTTTGCACCTCGATGTATTGGTAGTCGACTTGGCACCTCTGGAGTGACTGTAGCACAGCCCAAATCTCGACCGAATCGAAGGCTTTCTCATAGTCCACAAACGCTAGACAGAGGGGCTGGTTATACTCTTCTGTCTTCTGTATAACCTGCCGCAGCGTGTGTATGTGGTCTATGGTGCTAAAACCTTTACGGAACCCGGCTTGTTCGGGAGGCTGGAAGTCGTCGAGTCTGCGAGATAGACGGTTCGTAACCACTCTCGAAAACAGCTTATAGACGTGACTTAGAAGTGCGATGGGCCTATAATTTTTAATAAGAGTATTGTCGCCTTTCTTAAAGAACAGTACCACCACACTTCTGTGCCACGCTTGTGGCGTTTTTCCCTCGGATATGACGGAATTGAACATCAACTGAAGAGCTTCTAATACTGGCCTTCCGCCCGCTTTCAGGAGTTCAGCAGTGATTCCGTCATCACCCGGCGCCCTGTTGTTTTTGAGCTGTTTGAGAGCCGCGCTAATCTCGTCTAGACTGACGTCCGGGATATCTTCGGTGTAGTGTCGGGTCAGTCCGGCTCTAGGATTAAAGTGTGTACTTGTGCCAAATTTAAATTCTCTAGTACTAATAGTTTTTGCGCTAAACCGCGGACGGACAGATAGACAGACGGACATGGCGAAACTATAAGGGTTCCTTGTTTACTACGGAACCCTAAAAACCGTGATATTTGGGATTTATGCAAAAAAAATTAATAATCCGAAATCCATTTCAATCGGATAACACTCGAATAATTATGCATCCGATTGAATCGTTGGTATTGCTGTACGATTGGCGTACGAATAATCGAGATGTGTTCATTGATATTGGAATTGAGGCACAATATTGATTATAATTATGATTAGTAGGTTATGTGGAGTCATATTAGTCGTGATATGCTTCAGTTTTATTAGTATCAAACTAGGGCTGTCCTTACCTAATTTACCTACCAGTGGCGATTTCTCTAAGATGGCGCGTATGACGCCGCCATACCATAATTTTTAAGCATTAAAATGTAAATAATCATATATTTATAAGACAATTTATAGTATGATATATTTTATATTTACAACCTAAATACTTAAACATAAAATGCAGTGCTGCTGTATTCTATCACGAACGCAACTTGCAAATGTCGTCGCGTTCGGTCGGCGTTTTGATTAGAAAGAGCAGTGCATTTTAAATAAACAGCTAAGAAACAGACGCGGAACTGTAATAAACAACTACATTACTCGTTGCCAGCTATTCATTATGCATTCGGTGTAACCGAGCAAGAAAATAGAGCATTGGTGTGTAAACATAGTTATGGGTAAAGATACCTATTTTAGTTTTGTAAGTGTCTATAGGCTGCAGTCATCACTTAACATCAATGTGAACTGCATGCTTGTTTGCCACATACATTACATAAAAAAAAAACAAAATGATCCCAAAACGTTCTACGGGCCACTTTAAACTCTGAAATACCTGTTTCGTTCAGTTCTCGATAAGTAAAACGCACTCGTGCCAAAATACCATGTCTAATGCATTTGTAAATAGATAGCGTTATCAGTAACATCATTGTTAACACACTAAGCCCCCGTATCGCAGATAATGGTGGAATTTTATGCAATACCTCTTTTTGTAGGTGAATACAGGTATGCGGTTGACGCTGATAAAAAAATAATGCAATCCGATATCTAAAGCATTGCGAAGTTTAAAATATTGTGTTTTTTTTAATGAATTAGTAAATATTTTACTTCTTTTACGTGTTAGAGTAGCTATAAGCCTTAGGGGGAAGTCCCGTAACGTCGGACGGCACCTACTGCCGGACACTTTTCTATTCATTTACTATTACGGCAAGTATAAAGCTGTTCGATTCAAAGTACAAGTAAAAGGGGTGCGGGGGGCACAAAGAAGTAGGATCACGCGCCGCGGATCCAAAGATCCAGCCACTGACGCGCAAAGCAACGGCTAGAGGAGGCATTCGCTGTTTTTGGCGGGAAATCACGGTGTTACGTAAAAAATCGATGTAAGTTATTCTGATACATTTATGCATTTACATTTGAATGCTATTCAAAAATTAAAGTAGTTGTTGATGGTAGAAGATTATAAGGTTTTTTTAAACAATTTTGGTAGGTATCACCTAATGTACGAAACTATCTGTCGCTTAGCACCGGACACTAAGTAATCCCTTAATACCGGACAGTTAATATATTGATATTTCTAGTGAAAATTTACATTATTTATTCTAATTATTTCATTTTGGTTTAGAGTATAGAAGAACGAAGAGAATACGTACGGCCCTGTAATTTCCGGAACAGAGGCATAGCACCTTAGGGATCAGGAGTGGTAACGCATCTGCATTTTGAACTTGGTCTTTGTGTAGGTGGTCTATAGGCTGCAGTCATCACTTAACATCAATGTAAACTGCATGCTTGTTTGCCACTTCCATTACATAAAAAAAATCGAAATGGAAGAGAAGAAAGAGAAAGTATCATGGGAGTCACAGAACTTACAAACTGCTATTGATAAGGCTAAAGAACTGAGTATTAGACAAGCTGCAATGCGATACAATATTCCTAAAAGTACTACACATGACAAAGCATAGAGGGAAAACAAGATAAAAAAGTGAAGTAGAACCATTAACTGATACATTTAACACAAACACAACAATTTGCTTAGAAGACTGGATTCAGTGCTCGTCCTGTCTTGGGTGGGCCCGGATGGTCGGAGGTCCGGTGGATCCCGGGTGGGCATATGAAGCATATGCAGACGTTCCAGAGACCGGAAATGGCTACATATGTGATCGATGCAGGCAATTCTGAAATGTTCAAATATATGTCCGGTACTAGGTGCCACTTTTTTATATTGATTTTTTTATTGTCAAGGTTTGATTATTAATATCAACTATTCTTACGCAGAAGTTGAGTTTTTTTTTTAATTTAATTTGATTTATTACTTTGTTATTTACTGTAAATCATTAAAAAAAACATTCTTTAAAATATTTTTTATTTTATTTACAAAGAACCTTAGGTGTCCGCCACTAGGGGACTTCCCCCTACATTTTTTTTTTAAGAATGTGGCAAAATCAATTTAGGAAAACTAATGATTAGGAAGCGCCTTTTTTACTTTTTTTTTAATTTAATTTCGGGAAAGAAATGATTTTAGAAAATAATTGAAGAATTTGATGATATCTGGATGTATTTGGATGTATTTGGAGTTTGGGAGTCCATCGAGGACAAACAACGTCAGACGAATTTAATATATTGTACTTACCTATTAAGATATTGTGTGATTTATTGTGATAAGGCTTTATTGTAAGAATTACAATTTATTTTCATAATTTACAAATAAAAAAAATTAAGTCTATCGAGAAAATAAAAAAATTACTTATATTTTTCAGAAATGGTTATAAATTTGAAAAAAATTACAAAATTGTTCTTTACCTCTATACAATCATAAGAAATTCACCAATGAACGGAATCCAACGAGTCCGACTCACACTTAGCTGCTTTTTATAAAAATAAACAAAATATTCCAAGCCCTTGACATATCTTGAACGAACCTATACTTCTTAGGTTGAATGATGAAATATTCTTTTTATACACACACATAAAACAGTTTCAATGCTGTTTAAAAATAACTCATCCTTAATATTTTACTGGTGGTAGAGTTCCAGTGACGGAGCTCGCGGGCGTAGGCACCACCGCATTACCTAATAAACTTGCCGCTAAATGGTAGTGTTCAGCACTATCGTGTTCCGGTCAGGTGGTAATGTACGGCCCTGTAATTTCAGGCACAGAGGCATATCACCTAATGCCTCAGGAGTGGCAGCGCATCTGCATTTTGACCTCTGGTCATTGTGTGGGTGATTATAGGCTGCAGTCATCACTTAACATCAATGTGAACTGCATGCTTGTTTGCCACTATTATTACATAAAAAAAAATAAAAAAAACAATCATATTTCGAATGTTTGATCTAAAATCTAATGGAATACTCGTAGATAATATCTATAATTTGATAAATTTAAAAGATTTACAATTTTCAAGTTCATCAAAAGCGGCATGACGTAAGTGCAGATGTCATACATATTTGCATTGTTTGTGTGGATTAATAGTAGACGAAATTTAAATAATACTTGCTGAAGTAATTTTTTTATTTCATGTTTTTTTATGTTATGAAATGGCTAACAAGCATATAGTTTACATTGATAGTGAGTGAATACTGTAGCCTACTGGATATCCTGAGGTCGCAGGTTCAATCCCTCTCCGAACTCAATTTTTTCTTTCCATTTTCTCTTTAAGGTCTAAACGCACTCGTATGCGTTGCGAAAAAAATAGTGCAATGATATACAAACATGACATGATGACATTTTAGATGCCGATTCATGTGACTCTAGCATTCTTTATTCAGTACTAAGGTGCGTTCCGCGTTGGTCACACTATACTAGTGTCAACACGAGGAATATTGTATTCACCGTGGTGACACCGTAAAAGAGATTGACTCAATTGGCGATAAGAAAAAAAACAAATACATTTTTAAATAATTGTTACGTGTAGAAATGCTAAAAAAACCGGACAAGTGCGAGTTCGACTCGCGTGGTGAGAGTTCCGTAATTTAAATAAATATTTTCGAAAATATTACAGATTTAAAATGCAGGGACATAGCGGTTACGGTGGTACCGGCAGGGGGGATTATATTATTAACAATTTTCGATTTAATTTGAATACTCAAACTTCTTATAGGTTTTCCAGTAATCTATTTGATATGTCACACAACACAGTTTACGATTTTATTTTTAATTTTCGGATTTACCACCCGATATTGGCCCCCCTGTTTAAAATTTCTTATTTTACTTGACGTGTTCATCTTTGGGTCACCAATTTACATATATTCATCAAATTTAAACTCAATCGGTCGAGTAGTTTCGGAGCAAATTGGCTGTGACAGACGGACAGACAGACAGACAGACGCACGAGTGATCCTATAAGGGTTCCTTTTTTCCTTTTTGAGGTACGGAACCCTAAAAACGTAACTTCACAACAAGCCTGTATTAATACCCGAAGGGGTAGGCAGGTAAATGCATGCATTCAAGCATACATGCAAACACCCACGAGTCGCCGGTTACGTTTCAGGTGGCGAGCCTGTTGCCATCTCCGGGCACATTACCAAACTCCGAGGTACTGGGAAACTTCCAGAAAATGGAAAAATCCCAATAGAAACAGAAATAAAGGATTTTAAACCGTTATCTCTGATAGCCTCTGACCCGGGGATTGCACCCAAGACCTCCAGCGTAGTAGTAGTGGCCTGCTACCACTAGGCTACTGAGGCAGTTAAACTAGGTGTTACGTATTCTATCTACTCGTAAGTAGAAATGTATTAAGACCTTTTCCATAATAGATCATACTACCTATATCTTCCTTCCAATTTAGTTCAACAATCCACCCAGTTTATATTAGCACAACGATCGGCAGGACTTGTATGACATAGCTAGTGCAGCGTTAAAGAGGTCAGTGATTTCGATAGCACCTAAATTGACGTCAACTCAACAGCCTGCTTTAATCTATAAATCAATCAATCATGAAGTAGACTCTGGTTTAAATCGTCCATTGTTAGGTTTAACTACTTAGGTCATCATCAACAGAATTGAAACAAATATTGATTAGATATTTTTTTAATGTAAAAGAAAGTGGCAAACAAGCGTGCAACTCACATTGATGTTAAGTGATGATTGCAGCCTATAGACATCCACATAAAAACCAGAGGTCAACATATAGATGCGTTGCCACCCCTGAGACCTAAGGTGTCATGTCTCTGTGATAGTTAATACGGGGTCATACATTATTGTTACTAACAAGTTTCAAATAAAACTCAATGCATATGTATGCATTGCATATGTATGCATTGAGTTTTGCAACAGACCGTCCATTTTATTTATTTGTATGATGTATACAGATGTACAGATGTACTCGTATAGTTTAGTTTTTCTACTTCCAGTTTCAACAAAACACACACCAATAATACTATGTAAACCTATCATTCTTTCAAGATACGATTCTCTTAAGTCTTACTCGCCTGTCTACACGAAGACAAAGCTTTCCACAAATCCACAAATTGTTTACATATAGTTAAGTGAAGTGTGTCTCGCAAACTCTGTAGCAGGGGTGCGAAGTTCCACCTCGAGCTATTATTATGACCCCCCTCCGTATGGCGTGGATTTGATGGGTCAGTGCGGTATACAATAGGGCAAGCGTATAATTGGTTATGACAGATTTTATATCTCTCCTGAAACATCGTCTTTAATTTTGTTATTGGTAACATGTTTTAATAGAGTTATTATTATTACTGTCATCACTTATGAGATGTACAAAAAATCTGAGATTTCAAGATAAATTTCTCTTAAGTCTTAACGCTTGTTTACACAAAGACAAAGCTTTCCACAAATCCACGATTTGTTTACTTACGTAGTGAAGTGTGTCTCGCAAACTCGGTAGCAGGGGTGCGAAGTTCCACCTCGAGCTATTATTACGTTTCCCTTTCCATATCGGCGTGGATTTGATGGGTCAGTGCGGTATACAATAGGGCAAACGTATAATTGGTTATGACAGATTTTACATCTCTTCCGAAACATCGTCTTTAATTAATCATTCTTATATTTTGTTATTGGTAACATGTTTTAATAGAGTTATTTTGTCATGGAGTGGCAAATAAGTTTACATTTCACATTGATGTTTAGTAAATTACTATCACTTATGAGATGTACAAAAAATCAGAGATTTCAAGATAAATTTCTCTTAAGTCTTAACGCTTGTTTACAGAAAGACAAAGCTTTCCCCAAAAATCCACAATTTATTTACTTACGTAGTGAAGTGTGTCTCGCAAACTCGGTAGCAGGGGTGCGAAGTTCCACCTCGAGCTATTATTATGATCCCCCCTTCATATCGGCGTGGATTTGATGGGTCAGTGCGGTATACAATAGGGCAAGCGTATAATTGGTTATGACAGATTTTATATCTCTTCTGAAACATCGTCTTTAATTAATCATTGTTATATTTTGTTATTGGTAACATGTTTAAGTAAAGTTAATTTGTCATGGAGTGGCAAATAAGTTTACATTTCACATTAATATTTAGTGAAATACTGTCTTATGAGATGTAGGTACAAAAAATCTGAGATTTCAAGATACATTTCTCTTAAGTCTTACCGCGTGTTTACACGAAGATAAAGCTTTCCACAAATCCACAATTTGTTTACTTATAGTTAAGTGAAGTGTGTCTCGCAAACTCGGTAGCAGGGGTGCGAAGTTCTACCTCGAGTTATTATTATGTTTCCCCTTCCATATCGGCGTGGATTTGATGGGTCAGTGCGGTATACAATAGGGCAAGCGTATAATTGGTTCTGACAGATTATAGATCCCTTTTGAAATATCATCTTTAATTAATCATTGTTATATTTTGTTATTGGTAACAAGTTTTAATAGAGTTATTTTGGCATGGAGTGCCAAGTAAGTTTACATTTCACATTGATGGTAAGAGAAATACTGTAGTTTGTGAGATGTACAAAAAAATTGTTGCAATATTTTTATTAAAACACCAGTAAAGCAAATAAATAGGTGCACATTTTTACTTACCTATATTTAAGTACCTACTGATAGCTGCACTATCAATAATTGCTAATTGGTCAAAATTTGATCAAAATGGTCGACAAACGGCAGATAGCTAGTGAAAGAGATAACTCTACAGACTGTAGAAGAGAAAAGATTTTCGGCTAATGTCGACTCTGTAGACTGTGTAGACGGTAGGTATACAGAGTCGAAATTAGCCGAAAATCTTTCCTTAGGTCGATGTGCAATATTTCAAGGTCCGACTGTACCATAGAGCAAAACCGGAGGGGAGTAGCCATATGCAGGCTTTCCCCTCTGTCAAAGTACAAGCCCAAATGGTCCTATACCTATCGCCTAGATGTTAAATGTGTGCGTGAAATTGTTTCTGTATGTAGCCGACTCACTATATTCTGTATAATTAGGTATATGTATGTTAAACACTTAATATAATAATATTTATTTAAACCTACTACACTATTATTATATATTCCATTTATAAATGTTATAAGTACCATACACATACCCTAAATATATATTATACATATAATTCATGACATTATATTATTATGTATTTATATTAATAATAATATTATATACAACTTCCCAACGTCAATCGTTGGGCTGCGGCCCGCCAGGCGCTATCACCTCGCCTGGTCGGAGGATCCTCCCTTTTCGCCGGAGGAATGCTTCCACCCGTTCCTCCACATGTATTTTGTTAAAGTCAAGGGGTAAGTTTCGTAGTAATAGACTATTTTTGTAGTGTGCGTGTATGTCGCACGCATTTCCCCTCGCAAAAAATGACAGACTGTTTTGCATCGGTAATAAACACTATGGCTACTCCCCTCCAGTCCGCCGCGGCCGGTGGTCCGTGTTGCTCTATGGACTGTATACTCTATGTACCCATCCATGATCAGTAAATTGCTGATGACAGATGTTTAATGTCTTCTGAAACGTCTTGATTAATCGGTCTTTAATTCCCCAATACCGTTAGTGATTTATGTTTGTTTTGATTTTCATAATGGAGCGAAACATAATTCTTAACAGTTCATATAATATCTATATTACTACGAGTATGTCTTGTAAGATAAGACTATTTAATTTGCCTCTGCATCGTAGTTTACAAGGTGGTTAAACGCATAACAGTTTTCAGAGTTGTCCGATTTTAATAATTGGGTATTTTATTGGATAGGGTGTGTGTGCGTGTCATTTTTTTGTAAGCCACAAAAAATATAAAAAAAAAATGACCAAAAATGAAACCGCCGAATATAAATGTAACTGAAAAGCAAAAAATAAAATTTTGAGTCGGCGCCGACTCTTAAGTTTTATTTTTTGCTATTCAGTTTCATTTATTATCGGCGGTTTCATTTTTGGTTGAAAAGTTTTTTATGATATTTTTTTATTTTACTGATACTGTAGCTCAAGTGATGGAGCTAGATAACGTAGGCACCACGACACTGTGCTAGCATAATCAAAAGGATTCGAAAAAACTTACTTCTTAGGGGTGGCAACGTAGTCCATATTTTGACTTCCACCGTTTATGTGGTGGTAGAGCTCTGGTGACGGAGCTCGTGGGCATAGGCACCACAGACAGAATCAGAATCAGAATACACGTCACTGATTGATGTCTGTGTAATAGAGACCAAATTAAGCTTGTGTATAGAATTTTGGCGGAGTGTCCGCGGTGTGGTGATAGACACCAGAGTTCAAAGGCATTACATGACACGATATTCAGGGTCCAGCAGAAAGCCGGGTAGCCGCTTATTACACCATCCAGTCGACAGGGCCCTAACTCAGTCATAGTACAAATATGAACACATACAAATGAATCACACAAACATGCGCATCAGCGACCCCTAAGCGCTTATGCAGCTCCGAGTCACTCACTACTCGATGCGCATGTTTGTGTGAGTGTGCCGTTTTGAACGTTAAGTACTTAGTTTCCATACTGATCATATTTGTACTGTGTGTAGTAAGGGCGTTAGGCTGACCGGGCCGCTCCGGTCGCCCTAATTAGGGCCCTAACTCCCTAACTACCCTGTCCCTTACTATCGTACCCTGAATACCGTGCCGTGTAATAAGTTCATTCGTTCTAATCCTCGTCAAGTTTTATTTCAAGAGTCATATTACTTACTTGAATTATTATTATTACCGAAACAAATTTCTCTATTCCATGTATCTATTATTAGCTCGCCATTACACTGCGGTTTCCATTGTCTGTCTGCGCTTGTCAGATACGACCAATTTAATTATACGGAGGCTAGTTAACGCCTTGTCATCTTATAGGTACATAATAATTTATGTCTAGGATAACATAGTTAATTATATTATGCTAGATATTTATTGTGGTCTAGTTTAAAAGCTTTTTAGGAGTAAATTGTCATATTCTTTTTATACGTAGTAGGTTTTCTTTTCGTACATATTTTGTATTCTCTCCATATATCACGACTTGAGATTTATTGAATTTATGTAGCTAAAGTTAAAATAAAAATAATAAGGTGATCTTACACAGTGTAAACGTTTGGTCTGAAATGTATTTTATTACGTTTTTTTATATCTTTATTTTCATTTGGGGGTTTCAATCTAGCGAGACCATGTCAGCCCCATCGTATCCTAAGTAGAAAGAGATAAATTACCACCGTCTTTGCATCGTGTTTACAAAATCATATACTAATCTCGCTCTTTCACTACATGGCTCCGATAAAATACTTTGAATTTACCACTATTTTTCTCTCTCCCTTGGTAGGTAGTGTTCGGCACTATCGTGTTCCGGTCAGGTGGTAATGTACGGTCCTGTAATTTACGGCACAGAGGCATAACACTTTAGGCCTCAGAAGTGGTAACGCATCTGCATTTTGACCTTGGTCTTTGTGTGGGTGTCTATAGCCTGCAGTCATCATTTAACATCAATGTGAACTGCATGCTTGTTTGCCACTTCAGTCACATAAAAAAATAAAAAAATCTAAAATTGGTACGCCAACACAAAAGTTGAACCCGAGATCAGAGCCTTCTTAATAACATGGAGTTATTTACATTTAACGTTCAATTAATTTAAAAAAAATTGCCAAAGAAGACGCATTAAATGTTAATAAATCTGTGTACTCCCCACAAGCTCGCAACTTTGTAAGTCGCTTCAAGTAAATTAACTTTTGATCAAATTTGTTGTTGCGTATACCCTCGGGGATCACTCTCTCGTATCAAAACGGAGTCAGCTTTTTAATTTTTTTCTACGCGATTAGATGTGAAATTAATAATTTTACTAATCACTGGTTCTTTTAATAAGATTATGACTCACGATTTTTTTATGTAATGGAAGTGGCAAACGAGCAGGCAGAGTTCACATTGATGTTAAGTGATGACTGCAGCCTGACACCCACACAAAGACCAAGGTCAAAATGAAGATGCGTCACCACGCCTGAGGCCTAAGGTGTTATGCCTCTGTGCCGTACATTACCACTTGACCGGAACACGATAGTGCTGAACACTACCATTTAGCGGTAAGTATATTAGGTAATGCGGTGGTGCCTACTCTCGCGAGCTCCGTCACTGGAGCTCTACCACCAGTAAAAATCACATAATACTCCAATATGAACTATAGAATAGCTTCATTCGCTTAAAAAAGGTCTTATTTTGTTTACTGGTGGTAGAGCGCAACGACTCGAGTGCGTTGGCACCGCATTGCCAATCTATCTGCCGCCAAATGGTAGTATTCAGCACTATCGTGTTCCGGTTAGATGGTAATGTATGGCCCCGTCATAACTATAACAGAGAGATAACAACTTTACTAATGTCTCAGGGATGGCAACGCATCTGCACTTAGACCTCTGGTTTGTACCTCTGATCAGATAATATGTAATAATACTACGTATAGAATGGACACTTCGACGTCCCGCCCGATTTGCCCGTATCACTCAACCCCTTCCTCTCTTATGGGCGACGCCGACGGTTGGTATTTTGTACCTGCTACGCACACAAGTACGCGTGTAAATACACGTCACTGATTGATGTCTGTTGGCCGAATACTCAAACGTCACTCAATTTTAACCAACGCTCAAATGTGCGCTATCTCTATCGTTTGAACGTGTTTTAAAAGTAATAAAAACCAAATTAAGCGTTTGTATGGAATTTTGGCGGAGTGTCCGCTGTGTGCTCTGGTGTAGATATCTAGCGGCAGGTAGATCGAGCTCAGTCACTGGAACTCTATCACCAGTAACAGAAACCAGCGCTAAAACAAACTAGGCTTTACTATGTGAGATAGAAATTTCTTCAACTTGTGTGCTAACTCGGAACTCAACTCTCATCTTCAAGTGATAACTTCGTTGAACTTCATCTGGATATAAAGCGACGCGGAATCAATATCTAGACTTTGAAACTTGAGACAAATTATATTTATCGATAGTATATTGGACGTTCTATCAAGTTATTGAAAGATAATCTTGTCGACTTCACTTAAAATTGCTTACGGCTGCTGAAAATGTCCGAAAGATATTTGGTTTGATATTTTGCAATAGCCAAAGTAAAATTGAAATCGTGGATGATTTTTGACAACATCTTTAATTGAAGGCATCTTTTATTGTGTTTCTATGCCAGATATGTGTATATGCCTGTAGTTCTTTGAACACAAAAAGCAACGCGGCTCACCGGTCACGGCGGACCGGAGGGGAGAAGCCATAGCGTGTATTACCGATACAAAACAGTCTGTCATTTTTTGCAGAGGGAAATGCGTGCGACACACACGCACACTACGAAAATCGTCTATTATTACGAAACTCACACCTTGACTTTAACAAAAAACAGAAACAATTTCACGCACACATTTAAACATCTAGGCGACAGGTATAGGCCCATTTGGGCTTGTACTTGACAGAGGGGAAAGCCTGCATATGGCTACTTCCCTCCGGTGTTGCTCTATGTTTGAACATATTCATTTAACATCCAATAAAATCCAGCAGAGCCACGCTCTTGGCCAGTTATAAGGATGTGTACTGACTTCACTTGCACTTTATTTAATTTAATCACTTTATTCAGGTAAATTACACCCATTACAGAAATAAAATCATACACATTGAGAATTAAGAAGATTAAATAAATATAAAATTTGCATATGTCATCATTAAAATAAAAATAATTTAATTTAAGTCTAAATTATAAAGATATTATTAAATTTAATGTTTGAATCTAAAAATAAAATCATATCAAATCAAATAAAGTCAAATTATAAAATCATAAAATTTAAACATAATAATAATAAATACAATGTCAGTCAAAGTCAGAATACTCTTGCTGGCATTGGTACATCTATATGTCTTCTACAGCAATGTTGAATGTAGTGACAGTCTAGCCTTGCCGCGATCATTGCCAAGACGGTGTTGGAGCTAGCCCATACTCTGCGTACCATGGACGCGGCGCGTTTGCGCATGGTTGCGTGGAAGCAGTCGGTGTTCGCTTCCGCGAACATACCCGAGATACTGCAGAACCGGGGTAGCCCCATCACCGCCCTGAAAGCATTGTTAAACTGGACACGGAGAGCGTTGTAATTTTTCATTGTATATGTCGCTTACAGGCTGCACGTATAAAGCGACGTACAATAAGCTTTAAAGAGTGTTACTTTTACCTGTTTTGAGCTTGATATTTGCCCTGACTGACAGCGCTCTCCGCTCCCGTTCAATATCAGCATGATCGTTTAGGTCAGAGGTGAGTACATGTCCCGAATATTTATAATGCTCTACCCTTTCTAGACAGATATTATTTAGTTTGACCTGTGGAATGACTACAGGGCATTTCCTTCCATCGGCACCGAATACCATAACATGACTTTTACCGACATCGTATTGCAATCCATGACCACAAGCATCTTCCTCAGTCCGCACACCGAAGCGCTGAGTAGCACCATGTCATCTGCATAGCTCAAATTGTTGACACAGACACCGTCAATATGGCATCCGACATTCCGACCGCTAAGCGCCTCGATTAGGCCGTTAATATAAAGATTAAACAGCGTGGATGACGTCACTCCACCTTGCCTGACACCGCACTCAAGCTGATACGGATGCGACATTGCGACACTTGACGCAATTAGACTGGTGCTCATATCAGAACTGGAACACTGATGAGCTCCTGCGGCAGGTTTACATTCCACAGTTTATCCCAGAGCAGGTTGTAACCTACACGGTCATAGGCCTTCGACAAGTCAAGAAAGCACGCATATACTGGTGTTTTACGATCGGTGTAGTACTTAACGGTTTGTTTTAGACACAGTATAGCACTTTCTGTGGACAATTTAGGACGGAACCCAAATTGATTGTCGTGTATTGTAACGTGATTATTTAACTGTGTGTTAAGCAAACCGTCAAATACTTTTGCAATGATAGTGGCAAGAGAAATAGGTCTATAGTTACCTTCATCTGTAAGGTCACCAGTATTGTTTTTCACTATGGGCACTACCAGAGTTTTCATTAAATCGGCGGGCAAGTACGAGTGACTCACACATAGGGAGTAGAACATCAAAATTCTTGAAATATGGGGTCCAGCGTGGCGAAGGTGCTCAATGCTGAGTCTATCATGGCCCGGCGATTTGCCTCCCGACATGGATGCTAAGACTTTAACTACATCCTTCGCCAAAAATCTAACCTCCACTTGCTGCCTGTTTCTATCGACATCGAACACCTTTTCCACAGGATCCAAGAGAGATTTTACACAAAAACGTTCTTTGAATATATTAGCGATTTCCTTCGGATCACTGGTCCCACCGACGCTAGCAGGGAGGCCAGGTCGTACATTTAGTTTATTGGTACCCTTCCAAAAGCCACGGAAATCACCTTCACTATGCTTAACAGCAAGTGCGTCCATGCGTATTTGGTCTTGATGGTCTTGACACCATTTTAATCGGGTTTTTTATACACACGCTTGCTGTCACACATGTCATTATACAGAGGACCCATTTTGGGCCTGCCGCACATAACCCACTCTAGAAACCTAGATCTGGCCTCCCTGTGAGGCTCGGAGACGTGTTTGTTCCACCCGATTAAGCGCGAGCGACTCCCGCCTCTCTTTGTACTCCCCCGACCTGCCGATATCGCCGCGTCGTGGAGAACGGTTACAATGTCAGAGTAAAGAGAGTCAAGAATGTGCCTGTGATCACAGTTATCACAAAAATAGTCAGCACATTTAGCGAACTCCAGAGAAAAAGCTATAAATTTTAATTTATTGTGGCACTCTCTATTAAACAAAGCTACTTGTTCCTCACTTCGTTCACCTCAAATTATGTCACTATTTTGCGTACATATTTCATTTACCACTCGTGGGTTCAATAATTTTAGGTTACATTTAACAATTAGTGGAAAGTGGTCCGACCATCGAGTGTCATAATTAACATTCACGCTGACAACAGCTTGCTTCGCCGCGAGAGTTGTGATACAGTGATCCAGCCAGCTATTTGTTCCATGCACGTCACTTATGAAAGTAAATGTACCGGAATCTCGACCTAACATGTCTACATCTACACATAACCAATGCTGTTCATTACAAATCTTAGTTAATTCACTGTAAAACAACTCACCCGGATCCGCATTGAAGTCGCCCATAATAAACACTGATTCAATGCCGTACTCATCCACAGTAGCGAATTTATTGAACTTAAACAATCTGTAAAGTCTACAAGACTTTATTTTGTATTTATTTTGTGGATTGTCAACATAGTTTGTAGGTAAGTACGCACTCACTATTATAACCGGTCGGTCACTTGTTACAATTTTAATTGCACAGATTCTCGCGTTATCACATGATAGCACTGACACTTGTGGAAATGCACTGTACCGCCATAATAACTTTATGCAAACAAGAATAGTTAGTAAAAAGAAAAAAAAAATACGCTTACACTCACAGCCCCACATTAGGTATAAACCTGTGTCGTGGGTGCCGTTGTACACATACAACAACACATACACAAACACCCAGACCCGAAACAAATATCTGTAGGCCATACAAATATTTGGCCCGGTGCGGGGATCGAGCCCGCGACCCTTCGAATCAAACGGTCATCTCACACCGCTGGACTAACCGGGTCGTCAAAGTTTCTTATTTGCATTAAGTTTATCTCTCATAATGATACCTCCTCGGCATTAATCAAGAATTATATTTCTCTAGAGGAACGAGTGGAAATGTTCCTCCGTTGAAAAGGGAGATCTTTGGATTAGACGAGATGATAGCACATGGCCGACCGTGGCCCAACACTTAACACTGGGAGTTGAATATAGGGCAACTCTTGAGAAAACTTCGTATGTGCGATGTAACTCGGTTATACGCCATCTTCTTTCCTAGACATACTTTGTGTTTCTTCAGTGTTCCACTAGATGGAGGCTTATGTAGACGCTACATAAGGCACCACTTACCGAAAACAATAGCTTTGTCTTGTTACATTCATCACATAAAATATAATATAATTTACGATCGTAGCAGACGAGATCGTGTATCTCGGTATAAACATGATGAATTTTATTCCGAACACGTCCAACAGTCGCCTAGTCACCCAGACTGACCTTCCAGATTTCTAGATGGATACCACTTTACGACTACATAACATTAATAATTTTAGGCCTTATGCGTAGTCTAGCTGCTATATAATATTTTTCCAATGCCTTTGCGGCCACATCTTTGTAGCAAATAAAAAGAAGGAAGGAATTTATTGGAGATGAAAAATGAATAAGGCTAAATGCTATAAAAATATGAGTTTTATTTGCTATGGTAAATAAATGTAGCATGGAACTGACTTACCTTGCCAACAAACTGTTTCTTCAGTTTGGCGAGATTTTAGTATTATTTCAACTTAAATATGTATCTGTGAAAGTTTAAATAAAGATAAAAAGCAAGTGCCTACTGAATGGTATGTACCAGGTAACATTGCTTTCCTAGTTTAAAAGCCAAAAAAAATAGATTGACTTAAAAATAAACACAACATATTATGATTCAGTTTTAAAAATGTTTATTTAATTAATTTTAGTTATTAAGTTTTCATACCAGAAGTGATAGACAAGCATAAAAGATAAGCCAAGCTCATACAAAATGTATACCATCACCTGTCTTACAATTGCAACAGCAGGGTAGACGAGTCTGTTGATTATTGCATTCTAAAAACTTAACAGCTTAAATTCCTACGAATAATTGTTTTAAATTATTTCGCATTAACACATGCTTGTGAAATATATTTATTTAAAGAAAAATGGAAAGAAAAATTTGACTTCAGGCGAGACTCGAATAATTTGACAAAAAATATATTTCACAAGCATGTGTTAGTGCGAAATAATTTAAAACAATTATTAAGGTGGTTAAAGCTGTAAAAGTCAGTTGGCTGTGACCAATTAAGCAGAACCATGATTTTTCTAATATTTAATAATATACTTCCCTATCTTACTCATGTAGTCAATTTCTCTTTAGAAACCGGCACTTTTCCATTACTTTGGCGTAAAGCAAATATTTTACCTCTTCCTAAAGTCCCTAATTCCTGTTTAGAAAATCATTTTCGGCCTATCTCCATTCTTCCCTTTCTCTCAAAAGTTTTAGAAGCTGTTGTTCACAAACAACTTGCTCGTCACATCTTTTCCAACAATCTTCTATCTCAATACCAATCTGGTTTTCGACCAAGACACAGTACGACCACGGCCCTCTTAAAAGTCACTGAACATATAAAGGCAGGCATGGAAAAATCACAGCTGACAGTATTGGTTTTGATCGATTTCTCGAATGCTTTCAATAACGTAGACTACGATATTTTAATTACTATACTCAAGCAATCTGGTGCCTCATTGCTGGTTAAGGAATGGTTTTCGTCCTATCTTCGGGGTCGTCAGCAGGCAGTTCGCGTCGATCACGATGTATCTGATTGGTGTGAATTAGTCTCTGGTGTACCCCAAGGCGGTATTATTTCTCCTTTGTTATTTTCAATCTTTATTAATTCTCTGACGAAAAATCTTCACTGTGCTCACCATTTGTATGCCGACGATTTACAACTTTACGTTCAGACCGACCTCAATACCTTGGAAAACGCCATTAAAAAATGAATGAAAACTTAGACATCATTGCAGATTGGTCACGAAGTTTTGGTATTACTGTCAACGTCAATAAATGTCATTCCATCATCATAAGTAGTTATTTTTTCATCAAAAACATAAATTCTGATCAACTTACGCCTATCTCTTTAATAACTCGCCTATTTCTTTCGTACATCATGTTAAGAATTTAGGTCTACATATTGACTCATGTTTAAGTTGGGATAAACAGATTGAGTCCGTTAGTCAAAGTGTTACGGCTTCGCTGCGGTCTCTGTATAGATTTAAAAACTTTTTACTCATCAGTACTAAAACTCTACTTGTACAGTCACTCGTGTTGCCTATCATAGATTATGCTGATGTCTGCTATCCGGATCTATTACAAACACTTCTCAATAAATTGGATCGCTTGCTTAATAATTCCATTCGCTTTATTAATGGTTTACGGAAATTTGATCACATCTCTCTCTGTCGCTCTCGGTTAGGGTGGCTTCCTATCCGACAACGACGATATGTCAGGTTACTTTGTATGTTATTTTCTTTGATCAACGATCCTAACTCTCCCGACTATCTTAAGTTACATTTTAATATTCTGGGCGGTTCACATAATTTACACCTTGGTTCTTCTGAAAATCTTCTACTTTCCTTGCCTTCTCACCGTACTGGTTTCATGTCTAATTCATTTGCAGTTTCAGCAATAAAACTTTGGAATGCTCTCCCCGTGGATATCAGAAAGTCCTCCTGTAAATTTTGTTTCAAACGAAAGCTCCGAGCACATTATTTGAATATGCCTTGAGTTATTTTTTCATTTGTCAAATTCGTCTTCATTTATACGTTTATTTAGGTTTGTACGTATTTCTTATATTTATTCACATGTATATGTATGTATATATATGTATCTATATATGTATAAATGTTATATTTATGTATAAGTATGTATATTTGTATCCATTTATTTATATATATTTATTACAATACTTTTCCTGTGAGATATTTACGATTTTGTATTTGTTTTTTTTTTCTATTTGCACCACAAACTGTTCTCTTCTCCCAAAGGTTGACTGGTAGAGAATGCTTTTTAGCATTAAGTCCGCCTCATGTACTATTTCATGCAAAGTTTAAATAAATAAATAAAAGCGACTTCTTTACGATATTCAATAAACTGCAATGTTTATTATATCGGTTGCCTAACTAGGCATGCCTAATGAGGCAATAGATGGCGCTGGTGCCACCATAAGGCAATGCAATAAATGTGAAGGAAAGATTTCACAAATCGGACAGGACTTCGGTGGCTTAGTTGGAAGAGCGGCTGGACTAGATTCCCAGTGGCCGCGAGTTCGAGTCTCGCCTGAAGTCAAATTTTTCTTTCCATTTTTCTTAAAAAAATATATTCCTACGAATAACATAAAAGTAGTTACTTAAAAAATAAAAAATGAATATCCTTAAATTCGATAGTATTCTAATGATTTAGTCACATTTTTGAGTTATCTTGTTATGGATTTCTCCCTCCGAATGAAAACACATTTTTGCTAACTCAAGATTGTTTCTGTCAGAGCGTAACTGAACACAAAACAGGAGATCAGATAAGATACCCCTTGATTGATGTAAACCTTGGAATTGAAATCTCAGGCTATTATTTGATCGCGTGAGGTTTACGAAAAACGATAAAAGGAAATGTATTAAGATCTGATAAATGAAGAAAAATGGGGCATGGTGTTTTAGATAACACCACCAAAATTTCCCATGGGCGGTGATTTAAGGTCAAAAGAGGAATTATAAGCAAGAGGAATGGCCAAAATCTTCAAGAGCAATCGATGCTTTGACAGTGATGTAGATACATACATCTATTTCAATCCGAATGGCTGATACTACCTGCCAAGACACTGATACCATTTACTTCTAGAAAGGTAATGGAGTGAACAACGAATAATGAAACGATAGGTGCAAAATATTGAATTAAAATCATTCTGTCCTTATTATGATCCAAACTTTTTAATATTTTGGCAAAAACGTTTACATGACATGACAATGTGTTCGAGTTGAACTACAGATTATAGGAATTTTCCAAAATTAATTCAGCAGTAACAGAGATTAGCCCCATGGAACAGAAATAACCGGATCTGGAAATCATATTGTTTATGTTATAGTCATTGTCATTTATTTGCTAACTAAGTAGATACGATACATAAAGGTCACAAATTAGGTTGCAGTAATACTTAGTTGCCATTTTCTGACACTGCAAAATTTCATTAATTTTTTTAATAAAGTTTAAACTAAAATGTGTGATTTTTAGTTCAATCTGCATCTAATCTAATCTATTAATATAGTTACTAACGTTATTGATACATACTCGTACAGTGTCATACAAATTATATTATAACATTGTCATATTTAAATGTCTTATTTTATAGAAAACATAATGATTTTAATTTTCAATTTTTATATAATTTTTACACAATGTACAGACCGTCATATTGGTAAAACTTATTTGATTATATCTAGCGATTTTTAAATTTATATTTTATTCGTTTTTTATTGATATACCTACAATATCAGTGAAGGCATGAAAATACATACATACATTATACATATAACCCTATAGTTAAGGATTATTGACTTTATGATAAATAGTTTTAATTGACCCTTACACCCGTACCAGTAGTTTGACATCTAAATATATTACCCTAATATTATGCGGGGCTAAGTTAAGCTCCCTTAAGCTTCCCTTCACCCTTTTCACGGTATTTGGAGCAAAAGGACAATAGGTCTACTTCGAGTTACGTTAGTTTAGAAAGTTAAACTCGGTTTCGTATTTCCCGTTTAAAGTTGGTAATGAAGTTCAATATATTTGTTGGAACTTTCTGCCTCAATAATACAACTGTACAATATTTGAGAACAGTTAAACATGATCCAAAATGTTTTGGTACTTGAAGCATATTTCTATTTATCTGAGTATTATGATAAAAAGGGGAACCTTCTGTTTGGCAAAATATTTTTCGTCAAATTTTACTGCCCAAATAATTTATCGCACTAGTTTCATTCCTAAAAGGATCTTTAGCAACTTAATATTTCGCATTTTAATCACATGGTCAAATATTAATTGGACAAATTTTTACTGCTCAAGTTTTATTAAGTCAAATTTAATATACATGGGCGCCCCCGACTTAGCCAGGTTGCGGACGGTGCGGAGTGCGAGATCTGCCCGCCGCACCGTTCGGTGTTAGGTTTTTTTTTTCGCTGACAGTGCCAGTGCAAATTAGATCTAATTGATTTGCCATGTTTTAATGCGGTATATGACATATTTGCATGTAATTATTTGTTAAACAATAAATTACCGAAAATAGTATTGCTAACTTACGAATATTGCGAAAAGCAGTTTTGCCAAATAGTTTTATTGCGAAATGAAAACTTGGGAACCATTTTGGCATGTGATACTTTGGGGTACGTTTTTTGCACAAAAACTAATAATCTGATGAAAAGATTACCAATCCATTGACCATGTAAAAAGAACTAGACAGAACACATCCCTTAGTGGCACGGTTCCAGTTTTCAGAAATGAATGACAGATGACGTGGAAACGTCTCACATACATATCTGTCAAATTTAAAAATGGAACCGGTTGTTTGTTCTTGCTGTTTTTTTTTTGTTTGTTAACCTCGTTGCAATTTAATGAAAAATGAATTTTTCTTTTGAAGATTAATAAATATTAATGAAAACGATTTGTCAATATGTATTTATGATTATATTATAATCTTAAACAAGTGATTACAGCAATTCTGCTTTATAGAAAAAAATTGCTTTAGAGTCTCCCATACATTTACTGGTTGCATTTACAGCGTTTTAACGTAAAAAAAATAGTTCAATTGCTGTAATCTACAATTATATAGATAAAAGGTGCCTTCTTGTACATTTAAAGTATTTGTATTGATAAAGGATCCAAAAACACATCTACGTTTAAAAAATGACATTCGTAGGTTTAAAATTTAGAGAGATATGACTTTTTAATTTTTTTTTTTTTTGGATCTGGTGAACGCTTTGCATTTTGTGGGTTACAGCAGTTTCGCTTTTTGCCGTCGATATATACACAGCGTTAAAACGTCTAGATTAATAAAATTCAAATTCAATATCAAGTAATAACTTCAAAAAACAGTAAGCTGGTAACACCCATAATTGAAACAAATCCATAAAATAATTTACCCACCTTAATCTCTCTAGACACGAGAAAAATATGACAATTGAAATTCAATTGTGTCTCGCCGCCGGTGGCCGTACGATCCTTGAAGGATTAAGGAAAAATTGCGGAATTTTCTCCTGGGCGTGGGCTCGGATTCATTGGAGGAAAAGCTTCGAATCGAGCGTGTATGGCAAATATTTGACGTGAAATGCATTTGGAAATTCATGAGCGAGTAACATTATTTGATTTCGTCCTTATAATTCAATCATTGTCAGTCCCTGTGTTGTACTGAGGAAAAAGCGTTCTATTGTCGTAAGCTTTATAATGAACGACGACCTTCTCGCTTCCTTTTTCCATTTTCACTTTATTACCCAAAGACATTTTGTCATTACCTTAAATAGGTCGACTAAGATTTTAAATATGATTGATTTGTGAGGGAACATTATTATTATTAATGGAAAATTTGACAAACTGAAAAATATGTCAATTTTGTGGGTTCCGTAGTAAACAAGGAACCTTTATAGTTTCGCCATGTCTGTCTGTCTGTCTGTCCGTCCGCGGTTTAGCGCAAAAACTATTGGTACTAGAGACTTGAAATTTGGCACAAATGTATACCTAAATCACGCCGACAAAGTCATAGAATATAAATATGAAAAAAAAATTGGCTAACCTTCCCTACATGTAACGCGCGGATATTTTTTTTAATTTTACCAACTGGTAGGGGGGGGGGACTTGACTGTTACGTAAATTTCCACTTTAAAGCTCAATACGAGTAAGTCACGAATAGTTAACTAAATCGAAAAAAGATATGGAGAGATAAACAATATTTTTAAAAGACCTATCCAACGATACCCCACATTATCGGAAAATCAACTTAAAACGTAACTTTGAATTTCTAACAACTCCGTTTAGTTAAACGGAGTTGTTAGAAATTCAAAGTTTATAGTAATAGTAGTTAACGGTAATAGTAGCTACATATAACGAAATTAAAAGGAAAACTATCACACTTATGTTGGCTAAACGAGTTTGCGAGTAATAGTCGACCAAATGTATTTTATTTTAATTGAATTTTGAACAACTCCATAAAAAATATTCATTTATTTTTTCATTATATTTCTTTCTCTGTAAATACACTAAATACGGAACCCTAAACTGCGCGTGGTCCGATACGCACTTGACCGGTTTTTTTACCATTAAAAAGAAATTATTTACCTGTAAAGTCGGGTTACGTTACAAAAGAAAACATGCGTCACAAGACGAACTCTTAATTCTATTTTAAAATTTAGATTGGTACCTAAGTCTTATTACTTACGTAGATAGAACTAGCCATAGAAATATACTAATAAAGGGCTTTCCCTTTATTATTATATTCTATCTACGTAAGTAATAAGACTTACCTATCTAAATTTAAAATGATGTTGTAAAGTTTATTGTGTGAAAACTTTCGAGAAATAATCTTTATAAGACTTGCTTCCAGATAAAAGTTGACCACATCTAAGAATTACGCTTGAGGCAACTTAAGTTTTATTGTACTTCAAAGTATCTAAAATTATAATAATAATATATAAAATTATACCTATTCAATATACCTACTATTTATCTTAAAATTAATAAATAAAGCTGTTACATATGTGCATGATGCATGTGTATCAAAAAAATCCACATCGCTGTCGTTCTGCGCCAATGTGCCCAGAAGGATGGCAGCATTGCCACGTTGAATGGCACTGCTTACTCTTTGGCTAACCCTTTGATCACACAATGTCTCCAAATAGGAGACACACACTGGGGTCCTATGGACCTTAAAGGGCACAAAGAGGTAGTCATGTGGAGTTTCTTGATGCATGTACATAACCGCTTTATTTGTTAATTTTCTTATACAGGGTTAATTTAAATTAGCGCATAACCTCCTGCAGGCAGCCTCTCTAGCCATCAATTCCAACAATATTTTTTCTACGACTTTTTACGAATTTTGATAAATACCCCAAAAAAAAAAACAAAAAATGATTTCAAAAGTTCAGAAGAGCATAGCCGCCGCTGCGTCACCCCGCAACCCCGCTCCCCGCTACACGTGGCGATATTTCGCCTAGGCAAAGGTGCGTCTTATACCTACGCTAAGAGTAAATGCCAGTTTAGAGGCAAAAAAAAAATTGGAATGGGAAAATTTAAATTTTGATAACTATGAATTTTAAAAAGTCGTAGAGCAAATGTTGTTGGGATTGGTGTAAATAGGCTGCCTGCAAAAGGTGATGAGCTAGTTACAAATAACCTTGTATAACGCACACACATTTTACTTTAAATGAAATTACAATTACCGTGTATCTCAAACCCGTATCTAACACCACGTTAACACCAAGTTTGAGCGTAATGTTTCCTGACGCAAACAATCGCCTGCTATGACGGCAATGGCATGTTTTGTATCATTCGCCAGATCGCTACTGTGCCATTAGAACCGGCGCAATTACAAACAAAGAGCTTCGAAGGAAATATTTAAAGTAATTTATTTTTAACTTCACACCTTACAAGCGATCTTCACTCATCTTCCTCGGCTACAAAGCTCTATTTGCTGTAGCATTGTTTATAGCTTGTAAAATATCTTTGACGCTTGGTTTTAACTTTGCAGATTAGTCTGGTAGGTATGTTGGAAAATGTTGAGTGGTAATATTGTCTAGTATGAAGTACTCTGAATAAATATATTTTATTCATCGACAGCATAAGCGCTCAGCAAAATTGGTTGTATAGGGTTGACTAGCGAGTTTTTTTCTTCAGAAAACAATAAACCAATAAACCACCTTCATGAAAATATCACTCAAATTTTGCTAACATTAATGATTTGTATTAAATCTATTTTAAACTTTTACAATATTACTAATTGAAGGGTTGTAAGTCTAAACGGTCTAAGTGCCAATTTCATGTTTTAGAGATATAACAAAAAATGGTTATAAAATACACAAATTCATGAAATAATTATTTATTTTTACTTAAATCAATTAAACACATATCTTTTAGTTATATTATATGGAAAAAAATAAAATTAGATAGGCAATCAAGAAATTAATACGAAATAAACATTCAGTATTTGAGAATGTCCTAAGTGTCAAAAGAAATAATATTCAAAATGGGCTAAGTGCCTTTATAAAAGATATTTAAAGAGTTCTCAGGTTTAGGATTGACTAATCAAATGTTCGTAATAAGCTTTATTTTCGGGGGGTATGTATGGTAGAATTTCCTTTAAATCCTTTAATTTTTCTTTAGAAATATTATTTTGAGCTTCTAGCACTGGCAAAACGTAGTTTTCAAGTTGATTTGGTGACTTGCCTTTTTAAAAATGTTGATACTGTCCCACGGTATTGAATCATTGTGCGATTCTATTAAATCAACTTAAGGTAACTTTTCTTTATCGATGCGGATCCAAGAAATAGTTGAGATTTTTAACTTAGCAGTATTTAAAAAGATGGCGGATGCCTGATTAAAGTCTTTAAAATCCATTTGCTCTAAATTAATCACGGTAAATGGATTATTGTGACACGAGTCTTGAATCATTTTTGCGACATCCTTTCGTTCGAAACATTTAACGACTTTCTTCCTTTTTTCAATTTGAGCGAAATCTCGATCGCAGGACATGAAAGAATGACCACTGACCAAGTATTTATGATCAATAGTATCACAAATACCGTTAGCTACCAAATAGATCAAGGCAAAAAGAACCATTCGGTTTTTGTTCTGTCCAATACAGTTATCACTCCAAATAACTGCTTGTTTTTTAAAAGTTTTAATTGACATCATGTTTAGTACCTTGAAAATAGAAGAGCTTACTTCATTACCACCTCTGCCTGCATACGACTCGTTCCAAAGGCACATGTATGCTTGCTGATTACCAGCAATATAAACACATAGGTTGTAGCATGATAGACGACGACCCGGTTAGTCCAGCGGTGCGAATCCATCGTTTGATTCGAAGGGTCGCGGGTTCGATCCCCGCACCGGAACAAATATTTGTATGGCCTACAGAAATTTGTTTCGGGTCTGGGTGTTTGTGTATGTGTTGTATGTGTACAACGGCACCCACGACACAGGTTTATACCTACTGTGGGGCTGTGAGTGTAAGCGTATTTTATTTATTTATTTATTTATTTATGATAGTTGCCTACTGTACTACCGCACGCACACAATCACAGTCCCTTTCGAGCGGAAGTACGTTGGCACTTAGACCGCGCCACAACTTTAACGGTGTGTGTTTGTTTTTTTTTTTATGTAATAAAAGTGGCAAACAAGCATGCAGTTCACATTGATGTTAAGTGATGGCTGCAGCCTATAGACACCTACACAATGACCAGAGGTCAAAATGCAGATGCGCTGCCACTCCTGAGGCCTAAGGTGTTATGGCCTCTGTGCCTGAAATTACAGGGCCTTACATTACCACCTGACCGGAACACGATAGTGCTGAACACTACCATTTAGCGGCAAGTATATTAAGTAATGCGGTGGTGCCTACGCCCGCGAGCTCCGTCACTGGAGCTCTACCACCAGTAAAATGTGTGAGTAAAAAATTGAAAGACACATGCACTTAGATCCATTTGAATATTATTAGGCTTGGCACATACATTGTATTTTTGTAATAATATTGTTTTTCTCTTTTTGGCACTTTAGAATAACAACCCTTCAATTATTATTGTAATATATCGTCACTGTTGCCTTAAAGAATATAGGTTTGAATAGTTTTTCATTTTAAAAAACAATAAACATACCATTTTCATGAAGATATCACTGACACAAATTTTGTTAAGGTTAGTGTTTTACTTTTAATAATTTTTTCATTAATCACTTTTATAATATCACTATTCCATATTATTTCGCATTAACACATGCTTGGGAAATATATTTTATTTTTAAAGAAAAATGGAAAGAAAAATTTGACTTCAGGCGAGGCTCGAACTCGCGACCTACTGGGAATCTAGTCCAGCCGCTCTTCCAATTGAGCTACTGTTACAATTATTTAATAATTGTAACAATTATTAAGGGTAACAATTATTAAGGGTAACAATTATTAAGGGTAACAATTATTAAGGGTAAAAGCGACTTCTTTACGATATTCAATAAACTGAAAAGTCTATTATATCGGTTGCCTAACTAGCATAGTTGATAATAGATGGCGCTGCTGCTACCATAAAGCAATGCAATAGATGTGAAGGAAAGATTTGGCAAATCGGGCAGGACTTCAGTAGCTCAATTGGAAGAGCGGCTGGACTAGATTCCCAGTAGGTCGCGAGTTCGAGTCTCGCCTGAAGTCAAATTTTTCAAAAATAAAAAATATCACTATTGTAAAGTTACTGTTTCCTCACAGAATAAAGGCTTGACAAGCGAGTTTCATTTATTTCAGGAAAAAAAATACTCCATCTTGATGAATATATCAATTAAATTTTGCTAACGGTATTGTTATGTATTAAATCAATTGATAGTTTTTATAATATCACTAATGTTATAAACCGTTACTGTTTACTTATAGTATACTAGCGGTGCCCGCGACTTCGTTCGCGTGAAATTTTATGATTGTTCAGGACCCGGGCGAAGTCGTGGCGCAGCTTATATAAAAGTATCCTAACTTACTCCTTATTACATAAGCTGTCTGTTAGTGAAAGTCCCGTCAAAATTGGTCCAGCCGTTCCCGAGATTAGCGGGAACAAACGGACAGACAGACAAAAATTGTAAAAAATGTTGTTTTGGTATATGTACCGTGTATACATACATATGCATTTAGTACAAAGCGGTTATTTTAATATTACAAACAGACACTCCAATTATGTGTATTTGTATAGATTGTGTAGGTATTTTTTGTGGTTTCATTGTAATACAGAATTTTTCAATCTGTATATTGGTTTGTTATGACAATATTTTTTTAACATAACGTACGAGTATGTGATATTTATGTATGGAATATCCAGAAAACACAATGGATGCTGAACCATACTCATTCCAACTACATTAACCGGTCGTGCACTTACCATGTTAAATTCACAGATGATTATCCAGAAAGCACAATGGATGCTGAATAATTTGTACGAGTAGATACAATTGAAATAATAGTGCAGTTAAAATTTCACACATTAAAATCTCATTACGACTGACTACAATATGCTTGTGAAAGTGTTTATCTGTATGATCTGAGAGCCAACGATGGAATAATGGGAAGGTGTTTTAGACATGACCAAAAATTGATAACACAAATATATATTGAAATAGAGAAAACCTTCAAAATGTGAGTCTGGCTTAAAAGGTTTATTCGGAAAGGGGGCGTCCATAAATTACGTGAGATGTTTAAGGGGAGGAGGGGGTCGAGACAAATCTCATCTAATCTTACGTTGGGGAGAAAGGGGGTCTCGGGAAATATCACGCAATTTTTTTTCTGATTTAGTAGATGTTATTTTTTTAATCGCAATCGTTTCGATTTTCGTACTCTATTGCTTAATCTTCATCACACTTATAGCTATCAGCAATATTAATTACTAGTTTTAACTAGTTGTAAATAAAAGTAAGTAGGTACCGCCGAAGCATTTTTTTTTTCTTTTTTAATAAAAATCCAAAGCGCTTACATAGGTACCTACTTTGTGAAAAATCTCATGTGAGATTGGAGGACGGGGGAGGGGGTTGAACAAAATCTCACGACCTCTCACCAGGGGGGAGGTAGGGACAGAAAATAAAAAAAAATCCACCTCACGTAATTTATGGACGCCCCCAAACTGCGCCGAATAATTTACTTTTAGATAGTTAAATTATTATATAGGTTTAAGTGTTTTATGTTATATTCTTGTAGATAATGTTTGATAGAAGAAATAATTCCTATTTTGAAATACCTGTACGAAAACAGTGTTTCAATTTCAATGCTTCGATTATAAGTTTGAAATTGGAGAAAAAAAGATTTTAATAAAAATACTTTTTCTATGAATATCACAAACTCACCGACAGAAAAATATTTATACTTATATTACAACTACAGAGACTATATAGACGTGCATATGCATATTATGACGCTTGCAACTATTTGCATCGTTATATCTCAGTAACGGCGGCTATAAGGAAAAAAAAACTATTTTAATAGATAATTTGATGATCAACATTTATATCTTGGTAGAGCTCCAGTGACGGAGCTCGCGGGCGTAGGCACCACCGCATTACCTAATATACTTGCCGCTAAATGGTAGTGTCCAACACTATCGTGTTCCGGTCAGGTGGTAATGTATGGCCCTGTAATTTCCGGCACAGAGGCATAAGACCTTAGGCCTCAGGAGTGGTAACGCATCTGCATTTTGACCTTGGTCTTTGTGTGGGTGTCTATAGGCTGCAGTCATCACTTAACATCAATGTGAACTGCATGCCTGTTTACCACTTCCATTACATAAAAAAAAAAAATCTCACCGTGAGTTTGCATTGATGAAACATTCACATAAAAACATGTTAAAATGATAGGTTTGACAGCAGTGCGAACTGCGAACGCTAGCACCAACAAGACATTCATCGCAATACATACTTTATGCGACGAGTTGCGAAACATCATCATGTTTAATGTTTTAAGTGCAAACTAGGGGTCAGGTCAACCTCTTTATAATTAAGAAAACTTAACGTGAAAAATTTCATTCTTACAATTCCGTTGCACACAGTTGACACAGTATAACAATTCAAAACAAAACAATACTGTATCTTAAGTTAAGAAAACCTTTCACGGGCAATACTTAGAAATAAAAAGAGTCAAACGACGTTGTTTGTATCGAGTCAAAGCACAAACCTTCGCGATATTACCATTGTTGGTTTCAGGCTTCCCTCTTTTCTATTTTTACTATTGCGCATAGGTTTCAATACCTAATAATAATAAATGTAGCTTTAGACAAATACAAGATCTTTCTCCGGAAAGTATAATCTTTCCGGAGAAAGATCTACGACGGATACGAGCTTCAGTTCAATTCAAAAAACATATAAATTTATAGAAATAAAACTAGTTTTCGGATTTATCTCGCGTATATTAAAATAAAATGATTATTTAAAATCGAACCCGACGTTTCGGTCGCTTTTCAGCTTCCGTGGTCTCGGGCAGTCTGCAAATCCGAAAACTAGTTTTATTTCAATGAGTGCAGCTCGCGAAAACCTAAGAAAATACTAAATATGTAGAATTAACTTATGAAGAGTCTAGTTATAAAAGAAAAATTTAGATTGAAAATAATATCGACTATTTCAATTAAGGTAAATGTAATAAAAAGTACTAATGATCGTCATCACCCACAAATAACTATGAATAAAACTATATTAAAGCATATAGTTAAGTATTTACTGGTGGTAGAGGTCCAGTGTAGGGACTCGAGGGCGTAGGCACTAGCAATGGATTAATTAGCATTCGCATTAATTGATAGCATGCTAATACTGTATTAGCATTTCACAAATTAATTGATGTTGTGAAATTCTGCGAAATGTGAAACGCTAATTCGCAATTATTTTGTAATTATCTTCGATATGTTTGCATTTAAGATCGTATATTAAATGAATGCGTGAGATTTTTGAATAATAATTAGTGTGACACCCTATAACATTCATAAACTTGCATATTAACAGAAATCATATTCTTCATTAGGTATCAATTATTACTGTATTAGCAAATAGAATAGCAATAGCAATTAGCATTCTAAGACTCACGAATTCACATGCTAATGAAATTTACGAGAAATAGCATAGCAGGCACCACTACACTACTAGTCTATTAGCCGCTAAATGATAGTGTTCAGCACTATCGTGTTCCGGTTAGATGGTATGTACATATACAGTCAATAATTTAATTTTTTTTTAGTTTTGAGATCTTTAAATCTCAATTTAAATTCAACATCGAAATAAACAGTCACTCAAAAGAAACCTTTCGAGAACTTACCAATATATAACGCTCACAAGAGTAACCAAGCCAGCACCAATTGGGTCGTCAAACTAACCCATTGTTGACCTCTCATCGAATACAAAGCAATGCTTTTATCTGAGCGTAGATTTATCGCTATACCCTTTGTTCTGTTTCAGTGGAGTACGATCGGCCGATTTAAAACTGATCACGATAGCCCTTGAGGGGCTGTAAAACGGGAGTGAGAAACAATTGTAGTAAAAAGGTCTGCCTTTCAAATACTGCATCTAACATAAAAAATATTACTGGTGATAGATGTGGAACTTTAGTTTCAAAACTAGAGGGAGTAGGTACTGAAGAACTACCTAATGTATTCGCAGGTCAATAGTGGTATTTGGTATTGCCGTATTCCAGCTAAAGACGGTAATTCAACGCAACCACAGAGGTCTTCCTTGGGCAACTCCCTTGTAAATTTATTTGGGCTGTGAGCCCTCTGCATTTGCTGATTGTCACGTGAAATAGACTAGTATAGAATCGTCTAGAGACGAGCCGCCTACATATGCTCAAAAAATGGCTAAGTATGAAGAATGAAATTGCGAGAGGCAAGCAAAAACTGGTATGGAAACAGCATAGGCTCCGATTTAGTCAGAGGAAACAGTTTTAAACAAACTGGACAAGTGCGAGTTCGAGTCGCGTGGTGAGGGTTCCGTAATTTAAATAAATATTTTCGAAAATATTACAGATTTAAAATGCAGGGACATAGCGGTTACGGTGGTACCGGCAGGGGGGGTTATATTATTAAGAATGTTCGATTTAATTTGAATACTCAAACTTCTTATAGGTTTTCCAGTAATCTATAGGCAAAGAACTATTTTCCACATTTTTTTCAAAATTATAGTTCAGTAGTTTCGGAGATAGGGGGGGGGGGGGGGGGAATGGTCAATTTTCGTCGTTTTTCTTACTTATATAACTTCAAATTTGTTTATGCAAAAGTTATAACAAATATATCTGGGATGCTGACAACAACCATTTTCATTTGATGTCACACGACACAGTTTATGAATTTTTTTTTTTTAATTTCTGATTTAACCCCCGAAAGTGGCCCCCCTGTTTAAAATTTATCAATTTACTTGTCGTGTTCATCTTTGAGTCACCAATTTACATATATTCATCAAATTTCAACTCAATCGGTCGAGTAGCTTCGGTGCAAATTGGCTGTGACAGACGGACAGACAGACAGACAGACAGACAGACGCACGAGTGATCCTATAAGGGTTCCTTTTTCCTTTTAAGGTACGGAACCCTAAAAAGAAAAAAAAAAAAACAATTTGTATTTTATATTTAGTTAACGTTAACTGTATGGTTATTTGTCACTTTGATGATATTATCGAATCAAGATAATTAGCACGAAAATGTTCCTATTTTGAATAGCAATTTGTGTTATAAATTTACAACTTGCTACTCAAAAGAGACAAATATTCCAAGTTACTATCAGGAAGCCTCCATTAGATTCGTTGTTCGAAGTCCACGCAAAGTATCTAGAATTACTGTAAAAAAGCTGTTTTACGAATGAATCTGACGTATACCTACTTAATAGAATAAAACGATTTTAAAACAAATCCAACATTTCAGTCACATTTAAACATGCGGTCCCGCATGCTAATGAATACAATGACGGAAAATAACTCAAAAGAGCCAATTAATTCATGTTAATTGTATTTGTAGGATAACGGTAATTAATGGTAAACGTGATTTTCAACAGGATTTTAAAGAGGGTATTGTGACAGTTTTAGTACCTATATCTTCTTTATTTAAATAAACTAGCTGTTGCACGCGGCTTCGCCCGCGTCGATGTCGTTTTACTATGATCTTTCTCAAAGTCAGCTCTATCTCTGTACCAAAAATCATTAAAATTGGTTCAGTCGTTTGGACGTGAAAAGGTAACAGATAGACAGACAGACAGACAGAGTGACTTTCGCATTTATAATATTAATAAAGTAGGGAAGTAGGGATTACGTGTCACGGTGTTTGTCCGCGATGGACTCCTAAACTGCTTAACCGATTTTAATCAAACTTACACACCGTGTGCAGTTTGATCCAACTTGAAAGATAGGATAGCGTACATCTCAATTTATAGTCACAATATTAATTTATTGCAAATTATTTGTTTACTATCCGATAACCAGAATTATCTATTAGCTCCAAACGATTCTAACAGATGTCGACGATGTCTGTTGACTGGGTTGAGTAACTATTCAATAGATGGCGCTAACATAACAAAAACTTCAACCACAGCAACGCGTGGCCGGAGAGTTTTGGCGGGAACCTTGAAAGAGGCGTGTGGTGCTCTTATTTTATTTAATTTTCTTGGTGTATTTTTTGAGTTAAATTAAATAAAGTTGGTGGCATTTTGTTTGATATAGGCTTATTACAGTGACTGACAGACGGACTGATAAATTGACTGACTGGCTCTGACTTTTACGCTGCTTATTAAGAATACGAAATATTGTTTTACTTGACACTGGCAATATGCGTAATAGGGATGCCATAATATTAAAAATAAAAAACGCGTGGTCTGCTTGTTTAATACAAAATAATGAATTTATAATATCACTACCATTTTTACTAGTGATACTTACAGTAGTGTTGTCAGTGTTGAAGGACTTGAAGGTCGAGGGCGTAGACCTATATTACCTAATCTTTTTAATGTCAAATGGTAGTGTTCAGCACAATTGTGTCACATTTTAATGGCAATGTATGGCCACTATATCGCAGAGGCAAATAACAAGACTGGATACTAGAGAGATACTATAAGTAAAATACCCCTCTATTTTATTTATACGCTGCAGTTGTCACTAAATGGATATTTAGTAGGTAACGACTTTTTTTTAATATTTAAGTAAACGAATTTTGTAAATATGCGTCACCGTAATTAATATCGAGCAAAAAGCTTAAATATGCATTTTATTCTGTTCGAGAATTAGTTGCCTTAGCGGCAACAGAAATACATCATCTGTAAAATTTTCAACTCTCTAGCTATCATGGTTCATAAGATACGCGTACAGCTTGGTTACAGGCGGACAGCAGAGTATTAGTTATAGTGTCCTGTTTTTACCCTTCGTATACGGGGAAGCATAAAAAATACAATATTTGTTTATTTGCCTTAATAATCTGTCACTACCGGTCTTTAATTCTCGTGTAAATACCAAAGAACAATTTTACCATTGGCTAAAAGTTTCAACATGTCCCAAAATAAAACATTTCCACGGGTCTTTTCATTTGGTACGAATTCACGAATAAAGTTTACATTTAATAAAATCGCCAAGTAATTTCTATTTGCAAAACAAAATGCAAATGGGCGATTTAAATTGTAAATAATTTAAGTGGCGCTCAAAGACCCCCTTGCGTCGTCCCTTCGTCAGGCACCATTAAATTTGTCCATCGTCCATATAAAAACAAACGAAACTTAATTGAAAATTATATTTCACGTTTCAATTCTATGTTAAAGATTTTTTTAATGTAATGATTGTGGCGGACAGGCACCAGTTCATATTGATGCTAAGTGAATACTGCGGCCTATAGACCTTTATACTGACGCAGATGTCCTGTCTCCCCTGAGGCCTAAGTGGGTTTGCCTCTGTTATAGTTATTAGGGAGCTATACATTACTGTCTTACCCAAACAGGATAGTGCTGAACACTACTATTTGGTGGCAGATAGACTAAGTACTGCTGTGGTTCCTACACTCTCAAGCTCCTACACAGAAATTCAACCACCAGTAAAAAATGTAACGATCTAAATAAGAAGACAATTTTTAAGGTTCTGTAATGTTTTACACTTTGTTTTAGAAGTTCTGTATTTGGGAGACACGAAGCGATGTTTTATTTAAGCCATGTAGGTATTATTTTATTAAAAAGTTTGGGATGCCAACTTTATAAAATTACAGCGAAAAACATAGAATAAAACAAAATGTTTGATTTTGAATCCGAAACAGTTTCCAAAAATTATTTGAAAACTATAAATATTTTCAGTAAATGAATCAATAATACCACTAATGAGACTTAAAAGTAATCAACGAACATTTTTTTTATTTAATGTTCGTGGCAAACAAGCATGCACTTCACGTTGATGTTAAGTGATGACTACAGCACACCATAGACACCCACACAAAGACCAAAGGTCGAAATGCAGATGTGTTGCCTGAGATCTTAGTTTTTGTCTCTGTGATAGTTACTACTGGCCCTGGTTAGATGGTAATGTATATGACCATCTAACTGGAACACGATAGTGCTGAACACTATCATATGGCTGCAGATAAATTAGGTAATGCGGTGGTGCCTACGCCCTGGAGCTCCTACACTGAAACTCTACCACCAGTCAAAAAAGTTTTTGTTCTTAAAAGTTAAAACCGACAATCATAACGATAACTATAATAAATTACTAGGTATTAGGCACACTAGGCACTTCAAGATATGCTTTGTCTACAAAGACCAAAGGGATATTTTCTCCCAAAGCAAAGGATTTTCAAACTTGAATTAAATTAGGAATTTCAATTACAGAGTTTAATTGAATAATTTCAATGTTTCTTTAATCATTAATTAATGTATAATTATGTAGAAATTAAATTTGCGTATTTTCTCCCAACTTCTTCTTTTACCCGTACGTTTCATCACACATCATAATTATTATTGTTTCTTCTCGCTGTTTTTTTTTGTCACGTGTATTTATTATCGCTGTCTTTTTTTAAATTTTACGGCTTACTTTAAGTGTGAGGTAATGGTTGTCCGAATAAATGCTTTTTCTTTCTTTCTTTCATATCTATTCTTGATCGACTGTCAACGCACTACCTACTCAGAGAAAGCATAATAATATATAACATTTGGAAAAGACGTTTGTTTTATAATTATTGGAATATGGACTTTTTTCCAAAATGTGGTGGATAAATAACTACTATTTGTCTTTGAAACATATGGTCAATAAGTTGTTTAGATACAATGTCTCAAAATGTTGCGGAAACACTCTACAACAGAGGTTCCCAAGCTATTTTTTCTTGTAGACCCTTTACAAATTTTTCTGGTTTCTGTGGACCCCCGTCCTTGCTACATTTATATCACCCATATTTCCATTATTATTTCACGCCTACGAAGACCCCCATAGAGTCTCCCGTGGACCACTTTGGGAATCACTGGTATGATGTAAGTAAATTGGTACTATCAGTATGTGTTGAGATCCATTATCGTGGACCCCCATTTTCATTTCATGAACCCCCAAATTATTTTTCGCTGACGCAGACCCCTTTTACCTTGACATAGACCCCAGATGTCGATATAGACCACTTTGGGAATCACTGCTCTACAACATGTGTGTTTCTTTAACGTTAGAGATATGAAACATGTAAAAATACAGAGTATGAAAATAATGTTCTTTGAACCACAGTATGTTATCAGTATTTTTCCATCACTTTTACTGGTGGTAGAGCTCCAGTGACGGAGCTCGCGGGCGTAGGTACCACCGCATTACCTAATATACTTGCCGTTAAATGGTAGTGTTCAGCACTATCGTGTTCCGGTCAGGTGGTAATGTACGGCTCTGTAATTTCCGGCACAGAGGCATAACACCTAATGCCTCAGGAGTGGCAGCGCATTTGCATTTTGACCTCTGGTCCTTGTGTGGGTGTCTATAGGCTGCAGTCATCACTTAACATCAATGTGAACTGCACGCTTGTTTGCCACTTTTATAACATAAAAAAAAAAAAAAAACTTTTCCCGATATTTATTCGAATTATAATTCTGGATCACAATCTACTTACCGTTTTCTCAGAAAATTGCCGAATATCATACTGTCAAGCATTGTCATTCATCATGCTTGTTTGGTGGTGTTGGAAACATACAATTTTAAATGGCGATATTGTTTTGGTGTGTCAGTGGGAATTGTCATTGTCATTTGTGTGAGTTGGCTGTTCCTTTCTCTATCGCATTAAACTTGGGACGAGAAGGCTATGTTTGATTGAGCTCCCCAATTACCAAGGAAAACATTTCGTCTAGGTGGAGGCGGGTCCCACCAACGTCGTGTCACCAAATAGTGAAGCGTGACGACTCCGACGTCACTGACGGCGACGACCAACCACGGAGCCTTCGATCAATCATCGTTCAATCTTCCATTTTTATTAAATTACACTTTTTATTACGGCCGCTTTCCCTTTAGGACATCTTGTGTAACCAGTGCATTATAACATACTAGCTTTCGACCGCGGCTTCGCTCGCGTGGAATTTGGTCTGTCGTAATAAGTTTCGTGACATATTTTTAATAAAAAATATTATACGTGTTGTTTGTAAGGCTCAAAGAGTTCGCATACCGAGTTTTAACTTTCTACCTTGAAAATTGTGGAATGCTCCATTCAAATAATTTTCAGGGGTTGTTGGAATTTAAGGAGACAAAAAGTAGCCTATATCACTCTCCACCTCTTCAAGTATCTCTACATAAAAAATCACAACAATCCGTTGCTCCGTTTTTAAGTGAAAGACGGACAAACTAACACACTTTATAGTATTAGCACAGTATAAAGGTAATTAACATGTTCGTTTTCTTTAGACTGTGGTATTAGTATGGATAACTTTAAATTACCTTTTTATTTAAAGAACCACCTCCTCCATCCACTCAAATTCGTGCATACCACCCTTAACACATACAGAGTCAGCATTTAACCGTATCGAAATCTCCAAAGTTCACAAAGAAAGTAATAAATTAAACGGCTGGTTAGAATAAAGTTATCAAAGAACACGAAACTTGGCTCACAATATATAGCATAGTTAAAGATATATATCGTCTTGGCTCGCATTTGGTCCTGACTTTACAAATTTGGCTCCACTTTACCGTATGTTGGTTTCACATGTGGAGGAACGGGTGGAAGTGTTCCTCCGACGAAAAGGGTGGATCCTCCGACTAGGTGAGGTGGCAGCGCCTGGCGGGCCGCGGCCCAACGATTGACGTTGGGACGTTGTATATAGGCTAACTCTTGAGAAATCTTCGTATGTGCGATGTAATTCAAATGCACGCCATCTATCGTACTAGACAAGTACTGTGAGGTTTTCATATGTGTTCCACTAGTTGGCGCCTTAATGTAGTGGACGCTACACACATCTATAGGGTTTCGCAAGCCATTGTTTTATGATGCTGTAATAGTAAAACATAAGGGTTACACAACAATTTTGTTTCTATATCGTTTTACGTTTTAGTATGTACGAGTTGTTTTGGCAAAGTTCGTACCGCCTTAGTATTATTAAATGTGATATAATAATAATAATAATGGCAACCCATTATACGTCCCACTGCTGGGCACGAGTCTCTCCCCTTTTTGGGGGAGGCCTGGAGCTTACTCCAACACGCTGCTCCAATGCGGATTGGTGGAGATACGGGTTAGTGGCCAACCCGCTGTCGGATATAAAATATACAAACATCCGACAGCGGGTCAAAATAAGGCCTCCGACAAGCTCCGACTGCTATCTATCGATAGCAACCGGGACCGACGGCTTAACGTGCCCTTCGAAGCACGGAAACGCGCATTTTAATTTGCCACTATCGGTCACCCATCACACACCCGACCGCGCCCGTAGTGCTTAACCGAGTGGATCGCTTATGATCTACACCAGCCGCGGGACCATGCGCACTTTAATTTTAATGTGATGTTACGCTTTATTTTTTGAAGTTTTACATCTTTTGACGCGATTACAGTAAAATATGGGAGTGTTTTTTAACGATTCGCACACCGACAGACAAAGGTGACAGTCTGAAGTAAGTTGCATAACAAATAAATTCAACAGTCTGAAGTAAGTTGCTAAACTCTTGTTTAATCTGAAAAATTCTATGAGGCGAATTTTATGTGAAACAACTAAAGAAGCTCAATGTTTGTAAAGACTTAATAAAAGTGACACATTCCAATTAGGTACGGTACACCTACAATTAAAACCTATAATATAAAAAACCTCTTCGTGGTATTGGCTATTTTGATGATTCACTTGTCTAAATAATAATATGTTATTTTTACGTTTAATTAGGCAAACATTCCTGTTCAGTCCGGTTATTGTATTGTAAACTACATACAAACATTTCAATTATGTGTGTTTAGTGAAACTTTAAAAAGCTTTTATGATATGTGTCCATTGTAAAAAGAAGATATTAACGGGTTTATAAACATTCAACAATGTCTGGTTCGTGAATCTTCTCAATTACCTACTGTTTTATAAACCATCTGAATGGTTTTGTCTACAAGAGTACTGTTAGTGCCTAAAATATAGTAGGCATCATTTAAGGTGAAACAGGTGGTGTTTCTGCCAAATCAGGTGGTGTTTGTCCAAAAGCAGGTGGTGTTTATGCCAAAACAGGTGCCTAATTAGAATAAGGTTGTTTACGTTTTGAATCACACCTGCTAGCTATTGTAAAGATAACGACTCGAATGTTGTTTACGAAGTCGAGTAATTGAGGGTAAATATAAACTTGTCAATAGTATATATGGGCTTGTCAATAGTATATATGGGCTTGTCAATTGTATATATGGGCTTGTCAATTGTAAGAGGGGATCGGTTGAATTGTGGTCGTCACGGTGAAATGAAGTGCTGCTAGTGCTAATTTAGTTCTTAACAGTACTTAATGACTTTTAGCAGTAGTATTATTTTTAAATTATTTAATAAATATTAATGTAAAGAAAACTGTACATACTTTTCTTAAATAACATTTCTTAATTCTAAATTGTGACAAACGTCACCGAGCCATGTCAAAAAATAATACTTTAATTTTTTTTAAAAAGATTACGCCTATAAAGCATTGGAGGTTTCGGGGGTTCCAGATCAACAAAGAGATACTTACACCCGCTATCAGATCATTTTACTAGGTATGCATATATTTTGACATCGAGTACTCAAAATGCAAATTATTTCATTAAACTTATTAAAAAATATACAGAAACTGATGACAATGAAATGATTCTCTCAGATCAATACCCGGTAATAAATTCTAAGGAATTCAAAGATTTTTTGTAAGACAATAATATTTCAATCGTATTTACAGCAGTAAACTCACCTTTCTCAAATAGCTTACACGGGAGATTAAACCAAACTTTGGTAAACAAAATCAGATGCAAGATAAACGAGCATGCCACGAAAGTAGCATGGTCAACTATAGGGCACAACTGTGTAAAAAAAATACAATGAAACAGAGCATACTGTTACTGGATATGCCCTTCTTTATGGCACAGATGTTACAATTTTGCCAAATGAGCTGAAACAGAAGAAAACTGAGTATGATTTCATTCAAGACAGGAAAAGATCTCTAGTAAATACAATCAGATCACGTAATTACAACAAGACAATTTATGACAAAAATCGAATAAATATAGACTTCAAAGTTGGTGATACTGTTTTTGTAGAAAACGGAAACAAACTTAACAGAAAGAAGCTTGATGAATTAAAAATCGGACCTTATAAGATAATAGGAAAAATATCAAACTCAATTTACAAGATAAACACTGACCATAAGAAATCAGAATCTAATTTTTTCCATATATCGAAGTCGACTCCAGTTCCTGTGCATTCGCTGTGCAACGCTCGTTGGTTTTCTTCTCTTAGGGGGGGAGATGAAAAGAAAACTATACATACTTTTCTTAAATAACATTTCTTAATCCTAAATTGTGACAAACGTCACCGAGCCATGTCAAAAAATAATAATTTAATTTTCTTTAAAATGATTACGCCTAAAAAGCATCTCGTAATTTTAGAGTGCATTGTAAAAATCGACACCGTGTTAAATAACATTAAATGTCGTTTCTTTATTTACAGGTAAGGTTTCATTATTGTGATAAAGTTATTTTATACCAATCTTTAGTGTACATGTTAAATAAATAAAAACACAATAAATCTTTATTTACAGAGAAACTCAGTTGTATTTGATTGACGGTGTCGCTATAAAACATTTTTTTTATGTAATTAAATTGGAAAATAAGCATGCAGTTCACATTGATGTTAAGTGATGACTGCAGCCTATAGACACCCACACAAAGACCGGAGGTCAAAATGCAGATGTATTACCACTTCTGAGGCCTAAGGTGTTATGCCTCTGTGTCGGAAATTACAGGGCCGTACATTACCACCTGACCGGAACACGATAGTGCTGAACACTACCATTTAGCGGCAAGTATATCAGGTAATGCGGTGGTGCCTACACCTCCAAGCTCCTTCACTGGAGCTCTACCACCAGTAGTTTTTTGTCGTTTTGTTTTATTTGTGATGTATTGGATCGTTACGCAAAAAAAATATACCTACTTCTTACGCAATGCACAATTTTTAATTAAAGAAAGTACTTGAAATACTTTTGTGAACTTTGATGGTTTTCTAACCATAAAAAACCGATGGTATAAAATTAAACAGCGTGAAAACGTCCCCGGTCGATGTCATAAAAAAGTTAAGTATCTTCATCGCAAAAAAACACAGACCATTAAATAACGTCTTGATAATAAAATCACATTGTCAGTTTAGGCCGTAGGCACCACCGCATTACCTAATCTATCTGCCGCCAAATGGTAGTTTTCAGCACTATCGTGTTAGACTGTAATGTATATCCCCGTCTATCACAGAGACATAACAACTAAGGTCTCAGGGGTGGCAACACATCTGCAGTTGACCTCTGGTTTTTGTGTAGATGTCTATAGGCTGCAGTCATCACTTTACATCCGTGTGAACTGCATGCTTGTTTGCCATCCTAGTTTCATAAAAAAGCAGAAAATTTATTGTTGGGTACACAATAAAATTGTCAGTGCTGAAATGCGCATAATTTTTGTTACATCTTAGAATAAGAAATATAAAAATGAGAAGTCAATGGCGTGTGAAATTAGCAATTGACAGCTGTTTAGGTTGAGTTCATTCCACTGAAATGTCTGTGGTTCATTTCGTGAGTGCCTACATTCACAAAACCTTTGTGATAATGACATGAGATGTGTATTCTTTAAAATCATAATAGTACAAAACACTATCGGTATTAGCTATATTTTTCTTATACTGTGGTACAAGGTTGGACATTATTTGAACCGACATGGTTGTTATTCAAATTCTGTACAGTTTATGCCTATGAATAGAAAAATTAAGTGTAAATTTGAACCTTTTTGGGCCTGTTAATGGAAACCATAAAATAATATGGGCCAAATGAATAAAAAAACAATTTGCCCAATTACCAAATTGGCATTGTTTGTTTTTAAATCGAACACTATTATAATATATAGTCGGACAGTATCTCGTCCTGTTCTAATATAACAAGCAAAATCACATTAATCATGAATTTTAACACAATTTTCTACAAAAGTATTATAAAAATTAAAACAAGCAACAGTAATATTGTCTAGAAAACTAGCTACAGCTACTTATGCAAGTCAATAAGTCTTCGCATAAGAACCCAGCAGGAATTGACTGCTACAGTGAGATTGGAGCGGAAATACTAATTGGCTATTTAGCAAGATGGCCTACTTAGACTAAAGCTGTGTTTTATAATCATAAACATTAATAAGAAACTAGAAGCAGATCTAAAGTAACTATAATAACTGTTTTTATATTATTTCGCATTAACACATGCTTGTGAAATATATTTTTGCCTAACTAGCATAGTTGGTAATAGATGGCGCTGCTGCTATCATAAAGGAATGCAATAGATGTGAAGGAAAGATTTGACAAATCGGGCAGGGCTTCAGTAGCTCAATTGGAAGAGCGGCTGGACTAGATTCCCAGTAGGTCGCGAGTTCGAGTCTCGCCTGAAGTCAAATTTTTCTTTACATTTTTCTTTAAAAATAAAACTATAATAACCTTTTAATTTAATGTATTCTGATATATGTTTCTGCTAAGATCCAAAATATTCATGGATAACATCTGGAGTTGCAGTTAGACTTTTTTGGTGAGATTCACTAAGACTTAGTCTTGGGTTCGGTTGTACCCAAATGTTTCTTAAAGTTATATTTTTTGTCAAATTTAACAATAACATTAACATTGACTTTATCATTGACAGGAGTTTTGGCGGCAACCTTTGAAAGAGGCGTATGATGCTCTTAATTTATTTCATTTTCTTGGTATATTTTTCAGTTATATATTAAATAAATTTGGTGGCATTTTGTTGAATGTAGGCTTATTACTGTGCTCGCGTATAGTGAAATAGAATAACAGTGCGAAAACACGTCCTTTCAGATTGCCTTCAAATCTTCATTGTAAATGTCAGTGCTTACGTAGGCAGTGCGCAGTAAGTTATGCTCTATGAAGTCAAAACGAGCCGATCGTCTCTTTCGCAAGCTCGATGTGCAATATTTATTGTTGAGTACTGTACTTTACTTGTCACCCTGGTTCATAGAGCAACACCGGAGGGGAGTAGCCATATGTAGGCTTTCCCCTCTGTTGAAGTACCCAAATGGACCTATACCTGTCGCCTAGATGTTAAAATGTGTGCGTGAAATTGTTTCTGTATTTCGTTAAAGTCAAGGTGTGAGTTTCGTAGTAATAGACTTTTGTAGTGTGCGTGTGTGTCGCACGCATTTCCCCCCCGCAAAAATGACAGACTGGTTTGCATCGGTAATAAACGCTATGGCTACTCCCCTCCAGTCCGCCGCGGCCGGTGGCCCGTGTTGCTCTATGCCCTGGTAACTTTAACATTGTCAAAAATACGCCGATGCAACGCATTCTGCAGTAATTGTTAAAATCAATGATACTGGTTCTGTAATAATATTATTACTATCATTAAAGAATTGAAAATAGCTCTTAGATTACGCTCAAGACACATTCCATCAAAGAATTTTGCTTTTTTAATGAACAAAGTCTCTTCACCTAATTGTGACGATTGCGGAGTAGTTGAGGATGTTACACATATTTTGGTGGAATGTGTCCGAAACGAGAGGTTTAGGGTTGTGAACCTCGGACCTAGAGTCGGACAAGTTGGCCATTTGAACAGTATTCTTGCGTCCCCGACGTCGCAGGAGGCCAGAATATTGTTTAAATTGGCCGATTTAGGTTTAAAATAAAAAAAATATATATCATAAGTTAGTATTTAGTAAGTATTTTTGTTATGTTTTCATATATATCTTTTTTGTGTCTAATATTTATGTTATCATATATAAATATTTTTTTGTGTCTAATATGTGTGGTGTTTACGGGACGATGTGGTGGCCTTGCGACAAAGTCCTTTAATAAAAGAAATCAAAAAAAATCATACCCTCATAAATAAAATTGGAATAAAGTGAAACCAATCAAATTTCAGAGTTCTGAATTACATAGTTACAACACAGATTGCTACAAAGCATTTACAAATAACAAGAAAACAGATGTAAGCGTGAGCCAATAAATCTGAACCAAAGCCTGGCATAAATCGCTTCAACGCAAGAGAGGAATATTAAATTGGCTGCTTAACAAAATAATATACTGCGATTCATAATAATAAATATTAATCAGGATCTATGATCCAATTTGCTTAACAAACAAACCTGCAGTTCACGTGGTTCGTATATGAACACGTCAATACTTTTTTATATAATAAAAGTGGCAAACAAGCATGCAGTTCACATTGATGTTTAGTGATGACTGCAGCCTATAGACACTTACACAATGACCAGAGATCAAAATGCAGATGCGTTGCCACTCGTGAGGCCTAAGGTATGCCTCTGTGCCGGAAATTACAGGGCCGTACAATACCATCTGACCGGAACACGATAGTGCTGAACACTACCATTTAGCGGCAAGTATATTAAGTAATGTAGTGCCTATGCTCGCAAGCTCCGTCACTGGAGCTCTACCACCAGTTAAGTTGCCTTTGTGGTAGTTATTATGTGGCCAAATATTACGATCATACCGGAACACGACAGTATTGAACACCATTAGGCAGAAAATAGATTAGGTAATGCGCCGCCGCCTAAACTTAATTTCTTAAAATCAGGACATTAGGTATGCAATACCTAGGATGGACATGAACGTACTTACTTCTTTTTTTTCTGAAGATCAAAAACCTCATGAATACTAACAACCTTAACACAATCTAAACGATAATGGTAGCAAAACAAATAAAGATCGGAACCCTGAATAAAATTACACAGTTACAATACAGATTGCTACAAAGTATTCACAAATAACAAGAAAACAGATGTAAGCGTGAGCCAATAAATACGAACAAGAGCTCAGCATAAATTGACTGCTTGAACACGACCGGTCCGAAATATTCATTGGATGTTAAGCAAGATAGGCTGTTTGGATTGCAGCTGTGATGTGTCTCTGACGATGAGACTATTTCCTAGTTCAATTTCTACAACATAATATTTTTTAACTACTTTTTACAAGTTGCTCCTGACTAACAGATAATTATTTGTCTAATAGAACCGAATCCGAAAAAGAATATTATTTTTTATTTGTGATTCGGTTCTCAGAAAACCTTAAAATCTTACAACATTGATTATTGCTTTCATATGAAAAAATGTATGGACTCTCCATACTAAGGTATTATATTTAATTTTTATAAATTAAAAAAATAACAAACGGGTGTCATTGACGGTGTGAGCAATGACAACTTGGTGTCAGCAGTGGCATTATTAAGATTTTTGGTTAGATATCTATGGGCTGTATTCATTTACCATCAAATGCGACCTGAGCATGTTTGATGATCTATAATTATCTTAAAGGTGATTCACTTGTTGTACTTCATACATATTATCATTTAGGGATTTTAGGGAAATCTCCGTAGCGCTGATCATAAGCATTTAGCTTTACTCCACTTAATTGTTTTAAACTTTCACGATTTGTATTCATATTTTGATATTGTTAACGGGACTTAATCGCGTACTATTTTAATCGAAGTATTTACCTCGACACTCGACGTTTCGGCCGTAATGCGACGGCCGTGGTCACGAGTAGACTGCTGCTCCATGGTGTCATCGTCTCGTACCCGCGCCAGTTCTTCGAACTACCCGCGGTTGGTCGTCATTATTTCGATTCAATACATTAAGGTCCCGACACACAACGCTCACAACATCCGACGATTTATCCGAAGATACATCCCGACGTCTACATTTCCCGATAACCGGATTCCATGGATATAGGTTGTCAGTTTCGTGGAATCCGATTATCGTCGGATGTTGTGAGCGTTGTGTGTCGGGACCTTAATGTATTGAATCGAAATAATGACGACCAACCGCGGGTAGTTCGAAGAACTGGCGCGGGTACGAGACGATTACACCATGGAGCAGCAGTCTACTCGTGACCACGGCCGTTGCATTTCGGCCGAAACGTCGAGTACTTACTCCACCTCATCGATAAACTTTCTTAGGCATCCACCTCCCAGGACACTTCGAGCAATCTCAAGTCTACGATAAAGGGATAAAACCAGAAAATGCACTCGAGCTACGTAAATTAAAACTTGGAGCTCTTTTGAAAGCGTTCAAAAGTATGATGAGGAAAATTTTAAACTAAACAACCACAGGGTCAACAGAATAATAAGTTTTAAAGACGAAAAACCGCTTATAAGTCCAAAACACAGTCCCTTTTTAAACTGTGAGTTTGAATGGCCATTCAATTACGAAGTTTAGACCCGAGAGCAGATTGTGACAGAAAATCGCAATTCGCCATTTTGTCGGTTCAATATAATTTTATTAACAGACGCCCCAACAACAATTTAACTTCTTATCCAATATTGTAAGGAGTACTTGTAACTCTGCAAAGTTGAATATAATTGGTTATAAACAATTATTGTCGGGTAATGTTTCGTTTATGAATTGTTATATTTAAAGGTTTGAAGTTGTTAATTGATTTCTTAGAAGTCATAAAAGGAATAACTGAAGGTATAACTTCAATTTTAGTTAACGCGTTATTGATGTTTTTGATTTTTTTTTTGATATTATTAATTTTAACAATATTTTTCTGAACGTAAAAATCATTTCTATAATTTTATATATCACTCAGAAAATAACAATACATTATCAATTTCATATGAATCTTAGAAGTTACATAAATTACTATAATCATTATCTAAAAGTTATAGACAACTGTAGACTATTATGTTATGTACTTTTTAGCAGACTAGGTGAATAAAGTAATATCAGTATCCAATATAAAGCGTGTAAGATAATAAATGCAAACCCTGAAAAAGATTTGTTCAGAATCGATAATCGATAACAGAATTAAAATTTATTAGATACAATTATGTAAATCAAGGTCACCCATTTTGAAAACAGTCAATACAAACGAAAATACTGTTTTGAACTATCTAGAGCAAAGAAAAGAAAAGAAGAGATTAAAACTACATGTGAAGCTCTAACTAGTTTGGTGGAACTGGACTTTAACTCGGCTAATGTCATTTATCTAGTTAGCAAGTTACTGGGAACTAGGCACAATCATTCGAACTAAGTCTACGTGAGACGTTCTGGGGACCAAGTTGTATGAAAGGTTCATTAAATCAAATTTACTACATGCAATAAATGAGGATAATTATAATGATACCAGATTTTAAATGTTACCTATGTTTGTGAAAAGTTGCACTAAATACAGCAGTATTATAGTTTTGTTACAATTGACATGTATGTTTGACATGTTTGTTTGGTTTTGCTGCTTCTGTAAGCTATTAGTGGTAAGCCACTACAAGACTGGAGTTACGGGACCTTAAATCCCGGGTTTGATCCTTAGAATGACTAAACACAGTCAACCTGTCGGATGATATCGATTTTTAATAGATAATTTTCAGATGAAATATGTGGTCACGTTTGGTCAACCGCCTAAACCGATTGTGACGAAATACAACATCGAGGTAATTTGAACTATATGTAAGCTGTTTTTTGTGCCAACACCAAAATCAGCGTTGTTACATGAAATACCTACATATGTAGTAAATGAAACGACAACGATAAAAAATTTTTCCTCTACTGACCCTAAAAACTCGAGTCCACTCGCACGTTTTGACTCTCAACGAAGCGCCTATAATCTGATTGTAGACGTCCCTCTCAAACCGTATTACAATACAATTTTCTCTTTTCAGGTAGCGCCAAGGATGCTGCGATAAGATTAGATAACTGAAGATGTGACGCCGTGGAATCCGAGACATTTTTGTGGAAATGCCGCTTGAAATACGTGAGATTGTGTTAGAAGTGAGAGAGATGTAAAAAGTGGAATATATAATGTGGTTTTGATAGATAAAAGTGTAGTTGATAACACAGTAGAAGTGATTAAACATAGTACACATAGAAATGTTGTAGAAGTGAAGTTGTGTAAAAATGTCAAATTAGTGGTTTTTAGCAAGTGAAATGGGGTGCCAGTTAGGGAAGTTAGCTGCTTCGGAGCGGCGGGGAGGCAATGGTCGGGACCTGGCGGATGGACCGCCTCCGGCGACCGATCCGAGGTTGCCGCTTACGGCCAAACAGAAGTACTCCATGTTGGCCTCATGGAAGGGTATTTCTAGGGCCATGGAGAAAACTGGGATTTGCATGTTTATAAAGTAAGTACTTTTTGTATTTTTTTTTAAACTTGAATATCATATTTTGAAAACTTGAAATATTTTAATCACCAAAAAAGGTTATTAAAAGATTGTCTTGACCACGTTATGGGTTATCTTACAAATAATTTAGATCAAAAATCTAACATGACAACAAAGGAAACCAAGAAACAAGACTCACCGTGTAGGTGTTGCGAATTTAGGATAAAAACCCGACGGCAATCATATTCATCCCATGGGACCTTTTGTTGTCTTTGATTTATTTCCGCGTATCGTTAAAGAAGCGTATAATATATGATTTGAAAGAATATTTTCAATAATCTCAAAGTTAGCAAACGGGCTTAACCAATGCTGTTCCTAAATTTGTCCTTGGAAAATTAGTTGATTTTTGTATTAACACAAATCAGAGAACAACCAATAAAATTATTCAATAAAGGCTTAAATCAAATTCAATCTGTCTACATTTTAATCTGCAAGCCCAGACCACTTAACGTGCTCTCAACTCAACATCATTGAATCTTTAATGGTGTGTATATTAATTACACTCCACACCTTTAATTGGTGGTATTCCAACTAAATGGAGCGGCTCCATTCAGTTGGAATAATTCGAACATCAAAAGTATTGTCCAGGATTTATTTTCAAAGTTATCTGATGGAAATGAGCCGGTCGATAACTCTGTGGGACAGAGGCAAAAAGAAATAAAAGGTAGCCTAGACGAGCACCACAACTATAGCTGTATAATTTGAACACTGAATTAACGCAGTGTACACCATTTTAAGCACTAAATAGAGAAGGTATAGAAGTGAAGCATAAACTTTTTTCTTTCGGTTGAAAAGAATTGTAAAAATCTTTCTCTGGAACAGTGAATTTCCTAATCTATTCTCTGTACCTATACACCTATACATACAAATAAATAAAATAACAGTGTCTGTTCGTAATATAAAAATATCCTTTTTCACCAAATGCATAAGTATGAATGTATAAACGGTTCATAAAACAAAATAAACTTTTGTTTTCTTTGTCTAACTAGGTATCTATCTCTAGTCTCTAGATGTCTGTTTGTTTGGTCCGAATAATCTCTGGAACGGCTGGACCAATTTTGAGAAGACTTTCACTGGCAAATAGCTGAAAAAGAACTTTAGTTCCATCATTATCATCCTCATTACAGCCTAAAGAAGTTCATTGCTGGACAAAGGCCTTCCACAAAGATTTTCACAACGAACGGTCCTCGAATATTTCCATAATATAAGTAATTAATAAACATTTATAGATAAATGGTTAGATAAATGTTAAAAATTTAACAAAAATAAGGAATAAATGTTAAGACAATACAAAACATGTTTAACTCTATGAAATCAACTGTCAACCCAATACAAAACGACTCAACAACATTCCAGTACCCGCAAAATATTATAAAATTCATTAATTCCACACAAATGAATAATCCAACGAGCTAGGGCTCCCCTATAGTTATAAACGGAGACAATCCAGCTTTCTAGGTCAACTGGGGCGTTGGTAAGCACTTTCATTATGAAACCTATATTGAGCTACTATGGGTATAAGCATAATTATATTGTTCTATTGAGAATTGAAATGGTTTCGTAATTTGATTATGTAGAGAAGTTTTTGTGTATTTCTTTTATATTTTGCAAGAAAGTTCCTTGATGCGGTTTTAGGGTAGTGTGATTTAGTAAAAAGCGTCATGCGTCTTAAGCTGTGTGTGTATGTGTATCAAACCTACTACCAGAGAATATGTAATAATAATACGTATACAATGGACACTTCGACGTCCCGCCCGATTTGCACACCCCCTTCCTCTCTTATGGGCGACGGTTGGTATTTTGTACGTGCTACGCACACAGGTGCGCGTGTAAATACACGTCACTGATGGATAGAAACCAAATCAAGCATTTGTACGGAATTTTGGCGGAGTGTCCGCGGTGTGCTACTACAAACAAATATGCTCATGAGCAGGAGAGTGCGTAGCCGGGTGCACAACTCTCTCGCTCTCTCTCTGTCTCTCCGAACTTTTTTATTAATATTTTTTTTTCCTGAAATATTGAACGAAACTTTCCCTTTGATTATTTGCATTGAGAAAAAAACTTACGTAACACGTCACGTTCACGTCTGTAATCCCCGAAGGGGTAGGCAGAGGTGCATGCATACAAGCATACGTGCAAATTACTTTATTTTATTTACATATGTTTAATATTCAAATTGCACAAACCTATTCTTAAAGCAAAAGAAAATTAGAAACCCATCATTATATCTATAACGCAAAGTTACATTTACCATTGTATTCATGGAAACTGTTGACAATGATATAAATCATTGTGTTAAATTGACTCGAAAATAGAGACGTTAACTGTTTCGGTACTACAAAGTTGGTATTAATGGAATTGGGTTAATGGAATATTAATATCGTCAAATTATATTTCAATTGTGTGACCCAAAGAGGATCGTAATGAAAACTATTAGGTTAGGATCCCACTGCAGAATCATTTCGTTCATCCAAATATGCTGCAAACCTAACTTTTACGCATGTTTATAATGTAGAGAATATATATCCACTAGGTTGCCTATCAAAATTTGGCCGCAAGTATTTAAAATTAAATTATTTTATATTTAACAGCCAGCAACTCTTATTTGCGGACGATTTAATTGTCTCCCGTATATCATAATAATGAGAAAAAAAATATCTTTCATTTGATATGTAAATAATACATGTTATGGACGTAAAAATTATCGGGGCGGAACGACAATATGTAAGGGCGGCCGAGTGCGCAACGGCAGCCGTGAATTTTCTGTCTTTATACATATTGCCGTGACGTCGACAATATTTTTAAAAAAAAAAACAAGTAAAAAATTTTTTCTGAAATATAAATATAAAAAAATACTTTCGACCCTTTTTTGATAGGCAACCTAGTAGATATGTATTCCATTGATTATAAATATGCTTAAAAATTAGGTTTGCAGCATATCTGGATCAACGAAATGATTCTGCAGTGGGATCCTAACGTATATGTGACAGAGAGAAATTGTAGTTTAATATAAACCTGTAACTATGGATGACACAGGGCAGAGATAATGGTTTTCATATTAAACAAATAGCTTACATAATTATAATATTATTGTGTTAATCTTTTTTTATTGAAGAGCTGATGTTAATAGCTTTAACATCAGCTTTTCAATCTTAAAAGGGCAAAATTATAATCATTGTTATTGGTGGATACTACAATTAATTACATTAAATTAGAAAGACAAAGGTCTCAAGCATAGCGACGCATTTACATTTTGACCTCTAGTTTTTTGTAGATGTTTATAACCTGCAGTTATTACTTAACATCCATGTGAACTGCATGCTTGTTTGGTTACATAAAAATATACAATCTGTTTATTTTTTATAATAACAAAAATGGGTCAGGTTCATAGTTCACGCCTGTTGCATTAAAAAATATAGGTCCTGTATGCAGTTTGTGAAAATATTTTTGAACATCAAAATGCCACTAGGAATTTCATAATAATAAGGAAAAATATAATACATAACTTTTTTCGACAATCTTAAACCAAAAATTCTCCAATATACAGTACGTACCAATGAAATTGAAATTAGCATTAGAACACATTATGAATTGAATTGTGGCAAAGATGTAGAATGGTAGATAAATTTATCTGTTCCGCATTGCCCGAGCATCTTACAGCGAGATTTGCGAAGAAATAAACCAACGCAAACAAGAAACTCGCGACGCGAAGTACTCGTCAGCATCTTTAGAGCTCTGGTGCTGACAATAAACGAATCTTTTCAGACGGTTGCGAAGTAAAAAACTGCTCGACGGGAAACTCGCCTACATTAAAATTTTATATTGCAGACACAAGACGAAAAAACTTTGTTTGAATAAAAATAATTTTATGCACAGATATTATGCACATTTCTAAAAAAGATAAATTGAAGTATAAGGAATGCAGATTTAAGTTTATTTATATTCTTGTGGTGGAAAAGGACGAGTGTAGTGTAGTTTTCTTTACAAAAAATGTCTTTAAACTTCTACGCGACATTGAGATTCTTTTTGATTTGTAAGAACTTATTATACTTTTTCGAACCCTGAAATTAAAATCGTTTCCTCCTCGCATGAAGTTTAGAGAAAGAAGCATTTCAAATCAGTCAGCCTAATTTTATAAATGTACAAATAAAAAAATCACCAGTTCAATTAACCTATTCCACATTAACCTGAAAATCGTAAAGCAAGAGTTGCGAATAATAAATACTAACAAAATCAAAATTTATTTTCCTTCACAAAATTAGGTACATTCTTATTTTCAATACATTTTTTGCTCTTAAATCCTAGTTTTGTGAGGGACTGGTACTTGAAATAGGTTTCTGTATGAAACCAGTGCTACAGGTCACCAGGCCCTTCATCATCACTGGTCTTCGCGCGCACTATTCGCGCGACGCGGATGCAGCACCGGGGCATCCCCCTCTGCTGCAGCTTCTTCTGCCCTGCGGCTGCAGGACGGCGTTTGGCACCCCCTTGGGGGCTGTGGTGGAGGAGGTGGGCACCATGGACTCATGCCACCATGGTATTGGCGTCCAGGTCCTGCTGTGCTCTCATCCTCTTCTCTTTTCTTGGTGCGATCTCGAGCGGGCTTAATCCTTCGGCACTCGGCTGCAACAACAAAGGGTGGCGGGCGTCCCCACCAAGATGACGACGCCCACAGTTATACGGCGCAACCATCGCCCTGGCTCTAGCTGGGCTTGTGGCCGCGCCCCAGGAGGGAACCTTCTTCACCCGGGACTCGAACCCAGGTCAGGTGATTTCAATCCTACCTATCAGCAGGTCAGGTCGAGTCAAGCTCGCTAGCGCTGCAGGTCACGAAACTCGGGGTCTAACCCAGCTACCTCGTCATCGTTCCGGGTGCTCCGATTATTGCCGGAGCAGTGAGGATTTCGCGTGGGAGAGGTCTCCCATCAGGAGGCCTACTGTGCAGTGGGGCAAATCCATGGAGGTGCTCGTGCGGCCCATTCTCGGCGCGGTCATACATGCCGCGCGCAAGACGTGCCACGAACTCCTTCACGGATTCCACACGCAGGTCCCGTGCTATGACGTCATTTCGAACGTACCTCCCCGCATTGGCAATTAATCGGAGACACACGTTCTGCTGAGTTTGTAGTCGTTTATGCTGCGTCGCAGAGCACAGCGCATACCACGCTGGCGCCGCGTACGTCAGCCTCGACCTGATGTACGTTTTGTACAGGCGTAGTTTGGTGCGCAGCGGCAGTTTTGAGCTCAACACCGGGCGCAGCATCGACCGCGCTGCCGCCGCCTGACACACCACGTGATTCACAGTGGGTGTCATGCGCAACGCACGATCGATGGTGCACCCGAGGTATTTGGCCTGTGTCTGCCACTGCACGTCCTCTCCACGAAGCCTGAGTGGTGGCAGCCGGCAGCGGGTTACTCGCGTAGGGAGAGCGGCCGTCTTACCCACATTGACGGCCACCCGCCACCTGTCAAACCACTCAGGTAGTACATCCAGCAGACGTTGCATTCGTTCGTGGGCTGTTTGCAACCGGGGCGACGACGTTAGGTAGGCGCTATCGTCGGCAAACAGGGCCAGCATGACATCCGGTATGGTCGGGATGTCGTCTGTATACGCCGCATAAAGCGACGGTGACAGACAGCTGCCCTGGGGGACTCCTGCACGGATCGAGTGTTCGGCCGAGTCAACTCCCTCCACCGAAACGTAAAACCGCCGGCCTTCGAGGAAGCTAGCCACCACCCTATGCAGGCCCGATGGTATCTCTACCTTTGCCAACAGCCCAACATGCCACACCCGATCGAAGGCCTTTTCGATGTCGAGAAAGACTCCGATCGAGTACCGGCCCTTGTTGTGCTCGTTGGCGAGGTAGTGGAGCACCCTCGCCAGCTGGAGCGTTGTTGAATGCCCCGCGCGGAAGCCGAATTGCTCCTCCCTGCACGGGAGGTGCGGTCTCAGCCTCCGCAGCAGAAGCCGCTCAAACAGCTTGGCGAGGTGTGAAAGCAGAGTTATAGGGCGGTAGCTAGAAGCGTGGCGGCGGTCCTTACCCGGTTTTGGGAGGACTATTATTTTCCCAAGTTTCCAAGATTTGGGACCAGGCCCTTCCCGCAAACAGTTTTCAATACAGCAACCAGCTGGTATCAAAAGTTATGTAGGTACAGCTAAAGAATTAGCATGTATAGTATCACGAACGTAACAATAAGTGCAATACAACTATGTAAGAAATAAACCAACACAAACAAAAAACTCACCACTCGAAGTACTCGTCAGCATCTATAGAGCTCTGGTGCTGACAATAAACGAACCTTTTCAGACGGTTGCGAAATAAAAAACCGCTAGACGGGAAACTCGCCTACATTTTATATTGAAGATACGAGACGTGACTGGGCAAGTTTTATGTCTCATTATAAATTATATCTACAGCTTTCATGCACGTACACGCACGTAAAACATACATCGAAGTTTTGGTTGCTTAGAATTTAAATACATTCGTAATTGTTGCGCCGTTGGATAAGTGGTAGCAGGATAATAATATCCGCAGGTTAGCAATAGAAATAATGGGATAATTATTAAGAGACTTATATATATGTATAGGCGGTTCGTCTTGAGACGGCATAAGTCTACTTCACCAGGCATTTGGCATAAATTAGGGATTGGCAAATGGGAAAAAGATATCGATATATATCGTATCGATATTTTTCAAATATATTGACAAAAACTATCGATATTTTGATATACCGACGATATTTTGACGACCCGGTTAGTCCAGCGGTATGAGATGACCGTTTGATTCGAAGGGTCGCGGGTTCGATCCCCGCACCGGGACAAATATTTGTATGGCCTACAGATGTTCGTTTCGGGTCTGGGTGTTTGTGTATGTGTTGTATGTGTACAACGGCACCCACGACACAGGTTTATACCTACTGTGGGGCTGTGAGTGTAAGCGTAATTTATTTATTTTATTATTATATCGATATTTCTTGACCAATAAGCGATTATCTATCTGTCTTGCTGCAGGCTACTGGGCCTTCAAATGTGAATCTCACCCTCAGTATGTATTAAGTTTGAATGACGTGACGCACAAACAGACAGACGAGCTTTAAAAATATATATTGATTTTGATATCTGAAAATAAATATCGAAAATCGATATATCGCGGAAAAAAATTAATATCGATTATTTTCAGGAAAACTATCAATTTTCTTCTTAAATTTGAATTTTTTTTTTTCAAATTCATATTATTTATTGCGTCATGTCATATGGGTACATAGGTGGTTTTGCCCCAGCCTAGCATAAAGAGCTTTAAAATTTAATGTAAGCTTTAAAATTGAATGTATGGCAGAACGACGTTTGCAGCATCAGCTAGTTGAAAACAAAACCTCTGTTCCCACCTCATAAAACACTGTTGCATTATACGTTTAACAAATTAAATTTCATTAATTAATTTACAGACAAAAGTGGTCGAGCGGCGACCACGGGCGATGCTATTCATTAAAATTAATTAAATAACGTAATTACACGTGACACCATTAATGTCAACTGAATATGGTGGTTTATATTTCAGGTCAGCAAGTATTTTAAAATATCTTTGAAATAAATATGACATAAATAACTGCCTCGTTGTTATAGTGGTATTGTTCCCTTGAGATCCGCAAGGTTCGATATCCAGTTTGAGGAGTAAGTGCTGTTGGATTGAATATCATAAAACAAAGAAAAAGCTAAAAAAAAACAAGAAAAATTATTTAAATAAAAAGTGTATGAATCCTCCTTCAGCGAGTTCCCCTGCGTGCCAGCATCTCCCGTTTAGGACCACGCCCCTGACGCCTCGGGGCCAGGTAGGCCCGGGGAAGGAGGACATTCCTCGATCCCTGAACCATCCCCCCCCCCTTCAGTTGCGCTTCACGCGCGGAGGGAGGGATGATAAATAAACAGCAGTGCTGTTGGTTTTTTTTTTCAAGAGTTAGGAATCGGCGTGCATGTATGAAGAGAATGATGAATGTAGAAGAAGCAAAGGAAATGTGACAGGACCGGGATATCTTTTTTTATTTATTGAAGAAGGCAAACAAGCATTCATCTCACATTGATGTGAGTGATGACTGCAGCCTATAGACATCTACTCGTGCATAAAAATCAGAGGTTAAACTGCGTTGCCACCCCTGAGACCTAAGGTGTCATGTCTCTGTGTTAATTATTTGGGAGCCATATATTACCATCTAACCGGAACACTATAGTGCCGAACACAACCATTTAGCGGCAGATAGGTTAGGTAATGCAGTGAAGCCTTGAGCTCCTACACTTGGAACTCTACCACCAGTAAAATATCTATATCGCTACTCACTCTCTGCGTAACCCGTAAGGCCCTTGGCGTTAGGAATTTGAAAGAAAGAAAAGAAAAGAAAGAAGGAAAAAAAAATATTAATTTGGACAGTAAAAAACAAAACAGAAAAAGGAAAGATATAAAACAAAAAACAGGAATTTATACAAAAACGAAACGTAATTAATAAAATGTCCAAAAGGGTCCCCAACTCAGCATTGTGCCCGATTAAAAACCCGGCGCTGGTATTATGTTTGGGCCTTATAGTGTGAACCACGGATGCCTAACTGCTGCCAATAAAATAAAACAAAAAAAACACATTAAAAAACAAAAAAGAAGAAAAAAAAAACACTAAAACAAGATATAAAATTAAGATAATAATGTATTTAGGATACATACATACAGAACTTAAATGGGCTGTGTTCAACAGAAATAATACTCTATGAAGTCGAAACCAGTCGATTGTCTCTTTCCTAAGCTGGAAGTGCAATATTTCTTGCTGGATCATAGAGCAACACGGGCCACCGGCCGCGGCGGACCGGAGAGGAGTAGCCATAACATAGGCCCGGGACCGCGGCTGCGAAAAACCTCTTTAACCGTTTGTAAGCGGCGCGCGGGGGAATAGCTGAGGGAGAGAAATGAATATGGCCAAAAAAAAAGTGTATGAAGCCTCCCTCAGCGAGTTCCTCTGTGTGCCAGCATCTCCCGTTTAGGACCACGCCCGCGACGCCTCGGGGGCAGATAGGCCCGGGGAAGGAGGACATTCCTCGACCCCCGGACCCCCCCCCTTCTATTGCGCTTTACGCGCGGAGGGAGGGATAATGAATAAACAGTCAGTCCATAGCGTTTATTACCTATGCAAAACAGTCTGTCATGTTTTTCGGGGGGAAATTACGTGTGATACACACACACACACACTACAAAAATACTACAAAACTCACACCTTGACTTTAACAAAATACATAAACAATTTCACACACCCATTTAAACATCTGGGCGACAGGCGCAGCACCCAGCACAGTACAGAGCAACACGGGCCACCGGCCGCGGCGGTCCGGAGGGTAGTAACCATATGCAGGCTTTCTCTCTGTCAAATTACAAGCCCAAATGGTCCTACCATTGTGCAAGCAAGCCCAAATGGTCCTACCATTTGGGCTTGTACTTTGACAGAGAGAAAGCCTGCATATGGTTACTACCCTCTGGACCGCCGCGGCCGGTGGCCCGTGTTGCTCTGTACTGTGCTGGGTACTATAAAACACAAGTTCGTAGCAAGCTACGAGTGCGTAGTACCTACGTAGCGGTAATGCAGGCCCAGCAGAGCTACGTAGCATAGCGTTTAATCGTTCTAAAAAATTCCTTTTATGTCTTGAAGTGGTAACAAGCTACAGTTCACATTAATGGTAAAGTAATACTACGCCAGGCTCCGGCTACGGCAGAGAGTGTGGAGCGCTAGATACCCCGGTCCTGAAATACCTCCTGTGCTTCTTCTACCTTCATCATACTAAGAATTCACGCACGCCGATTCTTAAAAAAAAATTGTCACCTTGTAATTTGAAATGGCCATTTTTTATACGAGTTCCATTATTTTTGTGTCACGGAACCCAGTTACTTTGGTGGTACGGAACTCTAAAACTCTAAATGGTTTTTAACATAACATTTATGTAACTTTGATATGTGTATATGTCGTGCTCAAATAAATATAATTGTAGTGATGAAAATAAATTGTTAAGCCGCTATAAACATTAATCTACTTTTAGCGGTATATTGCGATATTTCAAAGCATCGTCCCTTCCTTTTGTCTATTGTATGTCCCGGGGGAAATTGGTTTTCAATTAGGCACCATGACTGTCTTGTAATACTAAAAATGAATGATATTTTACTTTAAAACTAGCTGTCCCGACGAACTTCGTATCGCCTAACAAATTGGTGGTATATAGAAAATAGTAAATACGATAGAAAATTAAAAAATAAAAAAAAATTACACAAAAATAATTTTAAATGTTTGGGGTGAGCTACATCTATCCCTTCAGTATTCTGCGTCGTTCTTGTCTTTTGAGAGTCAGATTTTTTTAAATAGATTTTGGAATAGAAAATAAATTATTTGATTACACACGGTTTGCGACCGTGTGCAACGTTACCTGCAACATATTATTTAAAATCAAATCATGTAGTGTCACTTAAACCTTTATTGATAAGCATCCGCTTATGCTGCCGTCCGAGTCTATAGAATGACTTACTCAATTGAGAGGTTTCCCATTTAATTAGGTACAATTGGTCTGAAAATTTGACGGCAGATAGATCAGTTTTTGCTATTAGAAGGGGAGCCCAAGAAGGGGTTTTTGATTTTACTCCAGCGCGTCAGATTAAGATATAAGAGATACCTAGCACCCCGTTCAGCACCTCCACCAAATCTAAGATTTCTAAAGTCCCGAACCCTCAGGGTTTCCGCTACGAGCTTGCCTCTCATCCAAATCGTCAGAATTTTAGATGGGAGCTTTGATTGGGTTCACTTGCATCCTTGTGACTTGTATGAGTAACTGACATTCATCAGTAACTTTTCACCTTCATTTTTGAAAAAGTCAAATGTGTTTAAAAAGGACACGGCATCAACGTCATGGATCAAGAGCGTGTCGGATATTTTGAGAGTATGTTAAATGTGCCCAAGCAATGCTTTTATCGAAAATTCAGACGATTCGGAAGAGGAGTAAAATAATTCCATCGGGTGCGTCCCTACATACATACAAACCTTAGATTTAGTGGAGGTAAACCAACAGGGTTCAAGGTGTCTCCCATATCTTAATTTGACGAGCTCGAGTAAATACAAAAACAGCATCCTGGGCTCCCCTACTATATACTAGTGACTTGAACTACGGATGCTTAATAAAGAAGCAATTTTTTTTTTTTTTATTTAATGGAAGTGGTAAACAAGCATGCAGTTCACATTGATGTTAAGTGATGACTGCAGCCTATAGACACCCACACAAAGACCAAGGTCAAAATGCAGATGCGTTACCACTCCTGAGGCCTAAGGTCTTATGCCTCTGTGCCGGAAATTACAGGGCCGCACATTACCACCTGACCGGAACACGATAGTGTTGAACACTACCATTTAGCGGCAAGTATATTAGGTAATGCGGTGGTGCCTACGCCCGCGAGCTCCGTCACTGGAGCTCTACCACCAGTAAAATTAAAAATTAAAAAAAGACATTCCAAAGCCATCAAAAGAGACATCAAAATATGAAAGAAAGTTTGAACGCAATCGCCATTTGGACTTAGGCAACTTGGATGAGTTTTTGTCTCCTCATAATAACGTAGGAAAGTTTGTTGTCAAAGTCATGTCTCGCCTTGTTTTTGTTATATTGCGAATTGTTTGAGGCTCAACGCATATATTACGTCCATTATATTATATGATCTCTTTAAGGTCCGTAAACGAACGGTACAGTAAAAACAGGGTGAAAGGTATTTTTCAACAGATTTTTTATCGGTAGTGATTGTTATTGCAACTATGCTTATATGTTAGGATCCCACTGCAGAATCATTTCGTTCATCCAGATATGCTGCAAACCTTATTGTTATGCATATTTATAATTCAGGAATATATTAATATCCACTAGGTTGCCAATCAAAATTTGGCCGCAAGTATTAATAAAATTATTTTATCTTTAACAGCCAGCAACACTTATTTGCGGCTGATTTAATTTGACTCTCGTATATCATATAAAATGAGAAAAAAAAAAGCTTTAATTTGATATATAATACATGAACGTTATGGACGTAAAAAGTTATCGGGGTGGAAAGAAAATATGTAGGGGTGGCCAAGTGCGCAACGGCAGCCGTGATTTGAGTCTTTATACATATTGCCGTGAAGTAGACAATATTTTATTTGACGAGCGAGACGTGACTTTGACAACAAACTTTCCTACGTTATTATGAGGAAACAAAAACTCATCCAAGTTGCCTAAGTCCAAATGGCGATTGCGTTCAAACTTTCTTTCATATTTTGGTGTCTCTTTTGATGGCTTTGAAATGTTTTTTTTTTTCGGAATTGCTTCTTTATTTAGCAGCCGTAGTTCAAGTCAAAAGGTCGCTACGATTTTACTCCTCTTCCGTATCGTCTGAATTTATCATGTATAATTTAAAATGTCCTACCGTATAAACGCGTACGTTCCTTCACGAAATACTATGGAGACTTGCGTAAACATATTGAACCGAGGTCTGAGTACGGACGGTCAATATTAATCAAAAATTCAAAATTATACGTATATAGTATGACGGTATAATTTGAGTTCAGACCTCGGTTCAATATATATATATATTTTTTTTATGTAATAAAAGTGGCAAACAAGCATGCAGTTCACATTCATGTTAAGTGAAGACTGCAGCCTATAGACACCCACACAATGACCAGAGGTCAAAATGCAGATGCGCTGCCACTCCTGAGGCATTAGGTGTTATGCCTCTGTTCCGGAAATTACAGGGCCGTACATTACCACCTGACCGGAACACGATAGTGCTGAACACTACCATTTAGCGGCAAGTATATTAGGTAATGCGGTGGTGCCTACGCCCGCGAGCTCCGTCACTGGAGCTCTACCACCAGTAATGTTTACGTAAGTCTCCATAGTATTTCGTGAAGGAGCTACGTGTTTATACGGCAGGACATTTTAAATTCGGAATAGTTACGCGTAGAACTAATAGAAAACCGAAAATCAATAATTTTTGGATGTTATTGAAAACCGTTGTATTTTGGTACGCTTTTTCGTCACACACTGGTTCTACTGGTGGTAGAGCTCCAGTGACGGAGCTCGCAGGCGTAGGCACCACCGCGTTACCTAATATACTTGCCGCTAAATGGTAGTGTTCAGCACTATCGTGTTCCGGTCAGGTGGTAATGTACGGCCCTGTAATTTCCGGCACAGAGGCATAACACCTTAGGCCTTAGGAGTGGTAACGCATCTACATTTTGACTTGGTATTTGTGAGGGTGATAGGCTGCAGTCAATGTGAACTGCAAGCTTGTTTGCCACTTCCATTACATAAAAAAACACACACATCAAATGAAATTACTCATATGAGATGTATATAATGATCTACAGTATCTATGCATTAAGAAGATATATTGCACGTCGACCTTGGTAGAGAGACTTCGTATAATTTCAGCTCTATAGAGCGTTATCTCTTTTGAACACGATCTATGTGACGTTTGATCGAGTTTTGAACTATTACGGCTTACGCATAGAGAGCAACACGGGACGGGGGGAAACCGGAACTGAGGGGAGTAGCCACATGCAGGCTTTCCCCTCTATCAAAGTACAAGCCCAAATGGTCCTACGCATGTCGCCCAGATGTTTAAATGTGTGCGTGAAATTGTTTATGTATTTTGTTAAAGTCAAGGTGTGTGTTTCGTAGTAATAGACGAATTTTGTAATGTGTGTGTGTATCACACGTTGTTCCCTCCCCACCAAAATGACAGACGGTTTTGGATCGGTAATAAACGCTATAGCTACTCCCCTCCGATCCGCCGCGGCGGCCGGTAGCCCGTATTGCTCTATGCAGCTTACGTAAGCAGTGTGCGACAGTGATAACGCTCTACGGGCTCGAAACTAGCCTATTGTCTCTTTCCTAAGCCTAATGTTTTTTTTAAAGTAATGGAAGTGTTCAACAAGCATGCAGTTCACGTTGATGTTAAGTGATGACTGCAACCTATAAACACCCACACAAAGACCAAGATCAAAATGCAGATGCGTTAGCACTCCTGAGGCCTAAGGTGTTATGCCTCTGTGCCGGAAATTACAGGGCCGTACATTACCACCTGACCGGAACACGATAGTGCTGAACACTACCATTTAGCGGCAAGTATATAAGGTAACGCGGTGGTGCCTACGCCCGCGAGCTCCGTCACTGGAGCTCTACCACCCGTAAATATTGTGCAATATTTTCTGATGGATACTGTACTAGACCTCTAATCCAGCCGTATTGTTGTAACTAAAATAGTGTCTGTCTTCAACTGCCTCAGTAGCCTAGTGGTAGCGGGCCACTACTACTACACTGGAGGTCCTGGGTTCGATTCCCGAGTTGGGTGCCATCAGATTTTTTTTTTTTTATGTTATGGAAGTGGCAAACAAGCATGCAGTTCACATTGATGTTAAGTGATGACTGCAGCCTATAGACACTCACACAAAGACCAAGGTCAAAATGCAGATGCGTTGCCACTTCTGAGGCACCTTAGGCCTCAGAAGTGACCTTATGCCTCTGTGCCGGAAATTACAGGGCCGTACATTACCACCTGACCGAAACACGATAGTGCTGAACACTACCATTTAGCGGCAAGTATATTAGGTAATGCGGTGGTGCCTACGCCCGCGAGCTCCGTCACTGGAGCTCTAGCACCAGTAAAAAAAATGACGGTCTAAAATCCTTGACTCTAGTTCTATTGGATTTTTTACATTTTCTGGAAATTTCCCAGTACCTCGGAGTTCGGTAATGTGCCCGGAAATCGCAACAGGCTCGCCACCTGTTATATGGGCAAAAAACGTAACCGGCGAATCGTGGGTGTTTGGATGTATGCTTGAATGCATGCATTTACCTCTGCCTTCCACATCGGAGATTACAGGCGTGAAGTTACGTTACGTTAACATAATGTCCCAATCAATACACTGAATCCCATGATTCCTGAACACAATGATCGATCAGGCTGATACCGTGGCATAAAGGCCTCTATTTCGCCTTTATGTCCGTAGCCTGCACAGTAAAGTAATTAAGCGTAAATGACAATGACCCTCTTCGGGTAAGGCTGAAATAGAATTACGCTCCTGAAAGAGCTGCAAGTTAATTGCAGCTGCGTGCAAGCCTATCACGGTTCAAAGACACCTTTTTAGTTTTAATTAATATTATTAATTAATTAATATTTCAAACCATTTCGTATAATATTGTTCAGAATAAATAAAATAAAGCCATTATGTTTGCTTTTTCACTATCTGTATAGCATTAACTAGTGTTACGGTAACTCAGAAAAATGGGACAGAATAATTTGACTTTGAGCAGGAATCGAACCTGCGACCTCAGGATAACCAGTCCAGCCGCTATACCAATAAGCTCCACACCAAATACGTCAAATTTTGCCTTCCTTTTTTTATTATAACCGATTTAGGCTCACTCGCATATGTCATTCCGAAAAAGAATATATTACAACCCACGGCAATCTAGATAGCAATTATTTACATTTCTGTGGGCTTATGTAATTTAATGTAATGTAATTACTTCAGCAATAAAGAAACCATTTTATCGCAAGTAGCATTTATCAGAAAATTTAATATTACAAACAGATATATTTATAGACTTAAAAACAAAATTACGGTAATTTTAAAAAATTGTAAGAAGTAAATTTCATTTTGTAACAGGCTTATATTACGAAAAGTCCCTTTTCCGCGTATGCCCGAGCGTGAGCAGTAAAGAAAAACTGGTTGCCTGTAAAGTCGGTTTTACGGGCGAAGATTTTTACAACGTCTTTTTCTCGGTAGAAAGGCATTCGCCGGTCCGGCAGGCCTGTCTCTCGTTCGGTGACTCATCGTTACGTTACCGGGCGTTACACTTTTTCATGAGTGACTCCGAGCCGCAACCTAATTTAAGACGTTGTCACGTCAAAAACAAAGAGCAAATGACAATGGGGTAAATACTATCACTGACATATTTATAGTCTTACTCCCTTATTCATAAACGTATTTTAGCTAAAGTGTTGCTAATCTCTCTTTTGTCTTTTTCTATTCTGCACATTTGACAATGCAACTGACAAAGACAAAGCATTCTATAGCTAAAACGTATCGAATGTATGTTTATGAATAAGGGGGTTAGTATATGTGTATGTATCTTCACGCCAGGTCCCTAACGGGGTAGGCAGAGTGTAGAGCGCCAGATATCCCGGTCCAGACATACCTCTCGTGCCTCGTCTACCTTCATCATTCTCTTCATACATGCACGCCGATTCCTAAGACTTTTGACCCCACCATCAGAGAGAACTCGACCTATTTGGTCATGGTAGGTCATTCTTGGTCTTCCTGGGCCTCTGCAACCAGCCACATTCGCATTGTATATCTGTTTAGTCATTCGCTCATTCGACTTTCTTTCTATGTGCCCGAACCATCGGAGCATGCCTTTTTTCATTTTTACACCGATACTATCATTCACACAATGCCTCTTTCTTACATCTTCATTATCTTTAACGCGATCGGTGAGTGATACACCGCAGATCTTGCGCAAAGATCTCATCTCGACCGCGTTCAACTTACTTTCATGCTCTTTCCTGCATACCCAGCTCTCGCTTCCATATAAAAAGAGAGTTAATAGATAGTTAAGGTTGCTCTCAAGAATTGTATCTATAAGTATAATAATGGCCTTAAAGTAACCTTTGATTTGTCCCACTGCTGGGCACGAGTCTCTCCCCTTCTTTGGGAGAAGGCGCGGAGCTTACTCCACCACGCTGCTCCAATCCGAGTTGATGGAGATAAGGGTCAGTGGCCAACCCGCTGTCGGATGTTTTCAAACCGCCCATAAGGCCTCCGACAAGGTTTAATGACTGCTTTCTATCGATAGCAAACCGGGACCGACGGCTTAACGTGCCCTCCGAAGCACGGAAACGCGAACCCATCACACACCCGATCGCGCCCGTATTGCTTAACCGAGTAGATCGCTGCCGATCTACTCGGTTATGCCAGCCGATCACCAGCCGAGGGGCCATACGCGCTTCATATATAAGTATGTAATAACTAAAATAGCATAAAGATCATCAAACTGAATTCCATCACAATTATCAATATAGATGATATCACGACATAAAAGCCCCCATTTCCTCTATAAGCCTCGAGTGTGCAGAGTAATCAGGAGTAAACGATAATGACCCTCCCCGGGTGAGGCTGTAATAGAATTACGCTCCTGTGATCGGACCGTAAGTTAATTGAAAGTACGTGAAAGCCTGTCACGGTTAAAATATATTTTTAGTTTGAATAGATATTACAAATTCTGTAGGTGAAAGTTTAAGGATCTTTAATACATTTTTTACATTAAGCCCTACTGCAACTTATTTCGAAGATATTAAGATTATATACAACATTAAGTCTAAGAAGAACTACGTGCATGAAGAATACAGATAGTTAAAGGGATTAAAAAGCAACAACATGAAGACTTAACAGCGTGCATGAAGCGTGACAAATTATGTGATCGTATGGTTACTTTAATGTTACTATTGTAGAAATTAAACTTGCGGATTTTCTCGCGTATACAACACTCTCAAACTTCTTACACCCGACGTTTCGGTCGCTTTCCAGCTACCGTGGTCACGGTCACGGGCAGACAAATTCGACGAGACGGAACACAACCCTAGTGCGATGTAAACTAATAGTGGCGCCATCTATCGAGAAATTACTGAAAACTACGTTGCCATGTCATGCTAGCGCCACCTGTTTCTGAGAAGTCTCTCATAACGGTCCGGATTCACGCAAAAATTACTAACCGTATCTCGTGGTTTTGCAGATTTACTAGGTTGGGATTTCAATTTGGATATGATTGGATCCCAATTCGTCGACAAACGCCAACCATCCTCTCTATTGAAATTTGGATGCTTTTTATTCTCAATAGCCTCCCTGAACATCCGTGGGATAGGACGATTTTCTTTTGATATTATCTGAACCTTATCAAAACTAATGTAGTGGTTGAGTTTGTCCGTTAGATGTTCACAAACTGCAGACTTTTCGGTTCGTTGGAGTTTGACATCGGCTATATGTTCTTTCACCCGGGTCAATACCTGTCAATACCTGGTCTGTGTAAGAAGTTTGGGAGTGTTGTATACGCGAGAAAATCCGCAAGTTTAATTTCTACAATGTATGAAGCTCGCGAAAACCCACGAAAACGTTAATGTCAGTAGTTTAGTTTAGTTTATCTATACTAATATTATAGCCCATTTATCGAGAAAGGCTATAATCATCACGCTATGACTAATAGGGACGCCAGCGCAGGCGAAGCCGGGGCGGGCAGCTAGTGTATATATTAATTATGTGTCTATAGCATTAAAAACTAAACCCTGAAAATTAGATGGAAAATACTATCATAAGTATATTAACAGGTTTCACGGGCAAGTTAAACTGGCCTCAAAGATAAGTAAATTATAATTAAATATCCATAATAATATATGAAACACCATAACCAAAACAAGGTACCAATCAGCAACGCCGAATTCCATTACAATGATCAATGTGGCTGATATCGCAATATAAAAGCCTCTATTTCCCCTGTAAGCCCCGAGTGTGAACAGTAAAGCAATCAGAAGTAAATGGCAATGACCCTCCCCGGGCAAGACTGAAATAGAATTATGCTCGTGTGAAGGAGCCGTAAGTTAATTGGAGGTGCGTGAAACCTAAATGAGAGCTTTGAGACTGTAATAGTATTTATTATACAACCAATAAAGAAACCATTTTTGTCGTTTCATGAAAATTAACAAAAAAGCAACGTGAAATATTAGAAGCGTAAATACTTTCACAAATATAATTATAATCTATACTTATAATAAAACTGTAGAAGTGTAAATTCTGTACATTGAAAATATTGAAAAAATAAATACCAAGGGATGTTACTAGATCGATACCGAACACAAATATGTGATTAGAAAGTTTTTTGTCTGTCTGTCTGTCTGTCTGTTTGTTCAAGCATCACACAAAATCTACCGGTCCGATTACGATGAAACTTGGTATAATTATACTTTAACGTTTGGCGCACAACACTAGGTACTTTTTATCCCGAAAAAATGTATGTTTGTCTGTGTGTTTGTGCATGCTAATTTCAGAAACGGTTTATACGATTTGCAGTTTTTACTAATATATTGTGATAAGTTTCACTTAACTTTTAGTGTTTATTTCATCAATCGGTTGTTTCGCTATCGGATGTTTTCAAACCGCCCATAAGGCCTCCGACAGGGTTTAACGACTGCTATCTATCGATAGCAACCGGGACCGACGGCTTTACGTGCCCTCCGAAGCACGGAAACGCATTTTAATTTGCCACTGGCGGTCACCCATCACACACCCGACCGCGCCCGGAATGTTTAACCGAAGAGATCGCTTACGATCTACACCAGCCGCTGGGCCATGCGCGCTTCGTATATATTTATATATAGTCTTAATAGATAAAGGTTTCCTCAAAAATTGCAGCCAAGTAAATCTTCAGTTGTTTGACTAAAATGGCGTCGCAATGCACAAACTGAATTTCATCACAATGATCTATCTGGCTGATATTGCAACATAAAAGCCCCAATTGCCCCTGTAAGCCCCGAGCGTGGGGGGTAAAGTAATCAAGAGTAAACGACAATGACCCTCCCCGTGTAAGGTTGAAATAGAATTACGTTTCTGTGATAGAGCAGTAAGTTAATTGGGACTGCGTAAAGCCTATCACGCTTAACTATACGGTTTTGATATTTTTTAGATAGAAAGAGAACATTAATTGTCATCTTTTGGAAAATCATTGTATTTGTACCAGTTGAGAGAATTAATTCCTAGCAGTCATTTTTAGAATGAATACGTACGTACGTAACTGCACGCCTGTAATCCCTGAAGGGGTAGGCAGAGGTAAATGCATGCATTCAAGCATACATGCAAACATCCACGATTCGCCGGTTACGTTTTTGGCCCATGTAGCAGGTGGCGAGCCTATTGACATCTCCGGGCACATTACCAAACTTTGAGGTACTGTTAAATTGCCAGAAAATGGAAAATTACCAATAGAACCAGAGATAAAGGACTTTACATCATTATCTCTGATAACCCCCTACCCGGGAATCGAATCCAGGATCTCAGCGTAGTAGTAGTGGCCTGCTACCACTAGGCTACCGAGGCAGTTATAGAAGTTAGAATGAATAGATTTTTAAAATACAAATAGAAAACACTTTATTCATTGTTTTTATATTATTTCGCATTAACACATGCTTGTGAAAACATATTTTTTTAAAGAGAAATGGAAAGAAAAATTTGACTTCAGGCGAGACTCGAACTCGAACTTATCATACCTATATCCAAACTAACAAAGAAAACAAAATAAGAAGGAGATGCACTGGATATCTAAAATTAAACAGTTTACAACAAAAAACGAAATGACACCATAAAATGAGAAAATCACTAGGTAGGTACTTAAAATGATCATGAAAAGGCTATAATCGTTTCCATGAAAAGAATTTAAGTAAAGAAACAGCCTGCTTCAGTATCTCATCATAATAAAATAATTAAACCTTAGTGTACTTTCTCGTATGTATGTATGTATGTATCTTCACGCCAGGTCCCTAACGGGGTAGGCAGAGAGTGTAGAGCGCCAGACATCCCGGTTCTGACAAACCTCTCGTGCCTCGTCTACCTTCATCATTCTCTTCATACATGCACGCCGATTCCTAAGACTTTTGACCCCACCATCAGACAGAACTCGACCTATTTGGTCATGGTAGGTCAGCCTTGGTCTTCCTGGGCCAAACTGTGTACTTTCTCGTATCAAAAAATATTTATATACATACATAGCGTATGTTGTTTGTTATGATAATAATTATCCGACTTATCTTAAATCGTGAGTTGCCCATAAATAATACTAGCTGTGCCCGCGACTTCGTCCGCGTGAGAATTAATGATTGTTCAGTATCTACCCAGACGAAGTCGTGGGCGCAGCTAGTATAAAAGTAGCCTAAGTTACTCTTTATTACATAAGCTTTCTGTCAGTGAAAGTCCCGTCAAAATCGGTCCAGACGTTCCCGAGATTAGCGGGTACAAACAGACAGACATACAGACAGACATACAAAAATTGTAAAAAATGTTTTTTTGGTATATGTACCGTGTATACATACACATGCATTTAATAAAAAGCGGTTATTTTTATATTACAAACCAGAGAATATGTACTTAATAATATGTTACAAACAGACACTCCCATTTTATTTATTTGTATGTATGTATGTATTTTTATTTGTACCTATAGACTATGCGACTATGTTCTGACATCTTACAATCCAATTTTTCTGGTGTAAAGTAGACAAGCTTACCTAACCTGATAACGTAAAAAAACACTTGAATATAAAACATAAAAACAAATTTCGTCGGCAACCGGTAGGTTTTATTTATATTGATTAACATAGGCCTGTGTTCCTACACAACGTGAAATGCGGACAACGATATTGATTGCCTGCATTCTACATAAAACATCACAAAAATCTAATTTCGAAAGTTGAAAAATTCCGATAGAATTCCCTCAGTGTGGATTTACAGAAAAACTGATAGGTATCTCATATTAACTGCTTCAGTAGCCTAGTGGTAGCAGGCCACTACTAATACGCTGGAGTCCTGAGTTCGATTCCCGGCTCACTACCAGAGAGAATTGATATTGACTATCAGAGTTAATTGTGTAAAACCCTTTATCTCTCATGCTATTGGGATTTTTCCTATTTCTGGAAGTTTTCCAGTATCTCGAGGTTTGGTAAAGTGCCCGGAGATGTCAACTGTTAGATTAGCGTGTACGGGGATCACAAGTAATACGCAAGGCGACCGGTAGCACACTGAATTTATTTACATGAACCAATGACAAGTTAGACATAGACAATTGACAATAAGACACAGATAAATACACAACAATGGACCAATACGAAACTGGCGAATCGTGGGTGCTTGTATGTATGTTTGAATGCATGCATTTGCCTCTGCCTACCCCTTCCGGGACTACTGGCGTAAAGTTACGGTTTTACGTCATATCAGTAAAACCAATAATCTTTCTAGGCAAAAATAAACGTAATAAAGAAAATAAATAGCTACTTTAAAAAACTCGGAGTCGTTCGTGGCAAATATTAATATTTTACGTGTATTGATCGGTTTTACCCGTTCCACACGGCTGTTGCCTCGTTAGTCGGTTGGCATCAGAACGGTATTGCTACGTTGAAGTCCGGGATATGATTGTGTGGTGTTATGTGACGTCCTGGTAGAGCCGGGCGAATCAATAGGTTTTAAGTTGGGATCCCACTGCAGATTCATTTCGCTCATCCAGATATGCTGCAAAACTAATTTTTACGCATATTTGTAATCTACAGAATATATATCCACTAGGTAACCTATCGAAATTCGGCCACAAGTATTTTTAAATTAAATTATTTTATCTTTAACAGCCGGCAACTCTTATTTGCGGTTGATTTAATTTGGCTCCCGTATATCATAATAATGATAAAAAAATGCTTTAATTTGATACATATATAATACATGAACGTTATGGACGTAAAAAGTTATCGGGACGGAACGAAAATATGTAGCGGCGGCCAAGTGCGCAACGGCAGCCGCGATTTTTCACAGTCTTTATACGTATTGAAAAAAAAAGTAAAAAAAAAATCTTGCCCAAAAAAATAATGATATAGATAAAGATGTATAAAAATATATAGGCAACCTAGTGGATATAAATTCTCTAGAATACTCTAGATTATAAAAATGCGTAAAAATTAGGTTTGCAGCATATCTGGATGAACGAAATGATTCTGCAGTGGGAACCTAGCCTATTTGGTCCGTATTACACGGGACTCGAAAACGTTAGCGGCAATGGCCTACCATGCACCTGTGCTGGCGTAAGTAAGGGGTAAGATAAAGGAATGCATGAATTAATATCTTAATTTTATCCCTTCGGGGACAAGCACGAAATTGCGTCAAAGGTAAGTAAATAAAATACGGAGCTCGCGGGCGTAGGCACCACCGCATTACCTAATATATTTGCCGCTAAATAGTAGTGTTCAGTACTATCGTGTTCCGGTCAGGTGGCAATGTACGGCCCTGTAATTGTCGGCACAGAGGCACAATACCTTAGGCCTCAGAAGTGGTAACGCATCTGCATTTTGACCTCTGGTCTTTGTGTGGTTGTTTATAGGCTGCAGTCATCACTTAACATCAATGTAAAATTACTAAGCATTCGTCCCGGTGCGGGGATCGAACCCGCGACCCTTCGAATCAATCGGTCTCACACCGCTGGCTGGTCGTCGAACGAGGTGACGTAATAAGTAAGAACTTATATCTAGTCTGAGTTTTCCGTGACATGCTAATATTAATATTTGACTTGTATTGATCGATTTTGCCTATTCCACCACTGGGTATCGTTGGTATCTGTATTTTTTTTTATGTAATGAAAGTGGCAATCAAGCATGCAGTTCACATTGATGTTAAGTGATGACTGCAGCCTATAGACACCTACACAAAGACCAAAGACGAAATGCAGATGCGTTACCACTCCTGAGGCCTAAGGTGTTACGCCTCTGTGCCGGAAATTACAGGGCCGTACATTACCACCTGACCGGACCACGATAGTGCCAAACACTACCATTTAGCGGCAAGTATATTAGGTAATGCGGTAGTGCCTACGCCCGCGAGCTTTTGATGAAATTTGTTATACAGATAGGGTATTAGATTTATAGGATTAGGGTATTAGTATTGACTAAGATTATAGGATACTTTTCATCCCGAAAAAATGTTCCTGAGGGATGCCATGGGACGATTAGAAAATGAAAATGAAAATTTTATTTAGCGCTTAGCCAGGACACATATGTACAGTATATATACACAACAAAATACATAAAGAGACCACGTTGGCCATCGCCGCTATGAACAATCATTTACAGAATCACACTGCACAAACCGCCAATACAACGCGCCGACGCGTTTCGCGCCGCGCCCGCCCCTGATCCCGACCTTATCCCCGGCCCCGCGAGGCCGATGACATTCCGGTTATCACCAACCGAATGGAGTAGAGCGAAAGTTGCACCGCCCATAATCGCATATGTCTCATATGTCCCTCCGCAACGCCCTAAGCCGAGGCACGGACCCGCATGGGTCACCCTTAGGCAGTTGCGCTAACTTTTTTGCTAGGCTGGAGCGCCTTCTGCGCTCGCCGATTGCCCGGTGAAGTAGACTAGTGCCGTCTCGAGACAGGACGCCTACATAAAGCCCGACCTAAAAAAAAAAAAAAAAAAAAAAAAAAGAAACAAGTTTAAATAAAAAAAAAGGAATAAAGTAAGTAAATAATTAACTTAATTAATAATTTTACCTAAATTAACTACCTATATGAAATTTATATATATATTTTTTTATGTAATAAAAGTGGCAATCAAGCATGCAGTTCACATTGATGTTAAGTGATGACTGCAGCCTATAGACACCCACACAATGACCAGAGGTTAAAATGCAGATGCGCTACCACTCCTGAGGCATTAGGTGTTATGCCTCTGTGCCGGAAATTACAAGGTCGTACATTACCACCTGACCGGAACACGATAGTGCTGAACACTACCATTTAGCGGCAAGTACATTAGGTAATGCGGTGGTGCCTACGCCCGCGAGCTCCGTCACTGGAGCTCTACCACCAGTACAATAATAATAATGTATATGTGTCGCACGGCTGCGCCAAAAAGGTATCCAGTTCAGCATGATGTCAGGTACCTATAAGGTATAAGTACCTGACGCTGGTTTTCGACTGGAACCATTGGATGCATGTTCACGGATGTCAAAGGTCTAATAAATATATTAATATGTATCTGATTTGATGAGTTTCCACTGATTACGCGAAAAGGGACCTACACGTGAACGGAGCCGCGGGCATCAGCTAGTAATACATAGTGTAATACTCCCGTAAATGATTTACTTGCTGTGTTTTAAGGGGTGCTTTGAAAAGAAACTGATTCTGTTTATAATATCAAATTTCGTGGCCGATATTGTAATCTTCGCATTTTGGAGAAAAAAAGAACGATTTAGTCCAGCTGTCGTGGTAAATAGCAACGACTGGAATCCATTATATTGATAGGCGGTAGTATCGAGGTGAGCTTATTTTGAAAACTACTGAGTTTTTTTGTCGGTACCATTTGTATGAACAGAATGATGAAGGTAGACGAGGCTCGAGAGTTATGTCAGGATCGGGAAACCTAGCGCTCTACACTCTCTGCCTACCGCGTTAGGGACCTGGTGTGAAGATACATACATACCTAATGTGGGCTTTAGAACTCTGTCAGTAAATGACAAAGAATGTCTCATATTCTTTTTGTTTAATCTTATATTGTCCGTTTGTAAAAAAGAGAATGGAACATTCCGTTGAGACCTATTTTAATTCAAAACTGTTTTTGCACGATTATTTATTTTATTTTAAAGTTTTACTTTCACGTATCAATTGTAATCAACTTTAGTAATTAATATATCACAAGAAAATTTAATATTTCCAAGTGAATAAATGTATTTTGAATCTTGAATCTTGGAGTACTTTATAATACGTCTACAAGTTTCGGAATCAAACTTTACAAATGTAGGTAAACAATATGACGCGTAACAGACAATGGGCGCGCCACAATGGCGTCCGATGAATGCACGTATCATTGCCCATTGAAACTGCAACGTAACTGTCACCACCCCGCTAACTGTTGTCACGTTTGTTACTGCAGTTGTATGCCAGCAATGCAATTTTCTGAATTATTAGCGATATTTTTTGTGTGATTTACCATTAAGGAAATAAAATGATTATGTGGCAAAGTTGATAATGGAATGTGTGTTTTATAGTCGTAACACATATCCGGATTTAGTACGGAGCGGACAGCGGATTTGATACGCTCCGAATCAAATATGGCCGTGTGTAGAGGAGTCCGGCGGGCAGAATTATTATTAATCAAGTCCGATGCGGTCCGCTCGCACGGATTTGGTCGGCGGATTGTGCGGGTGAATCCGGTCGTGTATTACGACTATTAGCCAAAAGATTCTCTATTTTTTCAAAAGAATAGAGAGAGATTAGTGTCTACGTGCAATAGTGCGTATAATAAATACGCAAATAATATACTTGTTGCATTTCTTGTTGATTCTTTTTACATCTCTAAACTTCGCAGCCACCGATGTCGTGCATGTCATATATTTGATACTCGCTGTTGCCCGCGGCTTCGCCCGCGTGGATATCGTTTAAAAAGTAGCCTATGTTATTTCTCAAAGTCAACTCTATCTCTGTACACAATTTCCTTAAAATCGGTTCCGTCGTTTGGACGTGAAAAGGTAACAGACAGACAGACAGAGTTACTTTCGCATTTATGATATTAATAATAGTAGGGATAGTACGGATTAAATGGATTTTATCGATGTATCTTCACGCCAAGTCTCGATTCTAACACACCTCACGTGCTTCTTCTACATTCATCATTCTCTTCATACATCCCCACCGATTCCTAAGACTCTATATCCCACCATTAGACAGTACTCGACCTATTTGGTCAAGATAGGTCAGTCTTGGTCTTCCTGGGCCTCCTAAATGGATTGCATCATATATTTTTATGGTTTTTATATTTGCACCAACAAGTTCCTAAACTAAATAAATGTAAACAATATGGCGAATGATAGACAATGGGCGCGTCTCTATGGCGTCCGATGAATGCACATAACATTGCCCATTTAAACTGCAACGTCACTAAACTACCCCAGCTTACTGTTGTCGTGTTTGTTCTAAGTATTGTTGTTTACGCTCAAATGTTATTTTCTATGTTACTAGTACAGTTTCTGTGATTCACCATCATGGGAATTAATATTTATGTTTCAAAGTTGACACTGCGATGTGTGAAATTCCATTCTGATACAATGAATGCCTATATTTTCTTTTACAAAAATAGAGTCTACCTGCATTTTTGCATGTTACAGATACGTCTATGATTTATTTGTTGTGTTGGACGAGTGCCATGAAAATGGTCTGATTTTATTCACATTTTTCATACTTTGTGACTACTGATATTATTTTCATCTTTTGAATTGAAAAAGAAACGATGTAATTGAGTTAAACTCTATCTAGCTAAATAACAATACTGGCCTGTTAATAGCATAAAATGGATTTAATATAATATTATTATGCATCATTATATATATGTATTTTATATATGAAGCTTTGTGTGAATGATAGTATCGGTGTAAAAATGAAAAAAGGCATGCTCCGATGGTTCGGACATATAGAAAGAATGTCGAATGAGCAAATGACAAAACAGATATACAATGCGAATGTGGATGGTTGCAGAGGCCCAGGAAGACCAAGACTGACCTACCATGACCAAATAGATCGAGTACTGTCTGATGGTGGGGTCAAAAGTCTTAGGAATCGGCGTGCATGTATGAAGAGAATTATGAAGGTACACGATGCACGAAAGGTTTGTCAGGACCGGGATATCTGGCGCTCTACACTCTCTGCCTACCCCGTTAGGGACCTGGCGTGAAGATACATACATACATATTATGCATCATGTATTAGCAACTAATCAACTAAAAGTCCCATAACCAAACTACACAAATGTTAAACAATATGAACGAGCGACAGACAATGGCCGCGCCACAATGGTGCCTGATGAATGCACGTATCATTGCCCATTGAAACTGCAACGTCATCCTAGCTGTTGTCATGTGTGTTATTGTAGTAGTTTATAGTAGTTTACTCACAATTGTAATTTTTTAAATTACTTGAAATTACTTTTACTTGAATTCTGAATTCTTCTGTAACTCACCATCGGCAACATTAAAGTTTAGATCTTTTAAATTACTATTGGTACATTGCATTTTTGACCCAAACTTCGTGCTTGTATTTTATTACGGAATAAAGAAATATGTAACGCATTCATTTAAAAAACGTAACTCCACGCCTGTAATTTCCGAAGGGGTAGGCGGAGGTGAATGCATACATGCAAACGCCCACGATTCGCCGGTTACGTTTTTGGCCCATGTAACAGGTGGCGAGCCTGTTGACATCTCCGGGCACATTACCAAACTTCGAGGTACTGGGAAATTTCTAGAAAATTGAAAAATCCCAATAGAACCATATAGACAAAGGACTTTATTACTTTATTACCCAGGACCAGAACCCAGGACCTCAGCGTAGTAGTAATGGCTGCTACCACTAGGCTACCGAGGCAGTTGAACATTACCATTTGATCACATATAGATTAACTAATGCCACACGACCTCGAGTTTTGACACTGGAACACCACCACCAGTATTAAACTGATGAAAAAGTAGCTATTGGTCTACTACCGCTGTTAAGCAAACGCGTTGGTTTCCAATAATATTACTTAATTTTTCGTTTGATCCACGAAATTGATACCAACATAATTATTAAAAGCCAACCCATAAATCAGCCGAAGCGTTTATTAGATTTTTACTTTTGTAGTAACTTAGTAACCTTGCCAATTTGCCCGTTTCTAGACTTCAAAGTTTCGCATTGGAGTTTTGGCGGGAACCTTGAAAGAGGCGTGTTGTGCTCCTATTTTATTTCGTTTCTTGGTGTATTATTGAGTTATATTAAATAAAGTTGGTGAAATTTTGTTTGATTTAGGTTTGTTACAGTGCCCGTGTAAATTGAAATAGAATAACAGTGCGAAAACACGGCCTGTCAGGTTGCCTCCAAAACTTCATTGTAAATGTTCTGGTAAAGTAGCCATCGCTTTACTTGAATTACTGACTGTGACTCTGACTGACTGACTGATAAATTGACCGACCGACTCTGACTTTTACTCTGCTTATTACGAATACGAAATATCGTTTTACTTGACACTGGCAATATGCGTAAAAGCGATGCCATAACAAAAAAAAAAAACGTTTCGCATTTCCGATACGAACTTTGTGCCTCATTTCATTTCCCCTTCTGAAATAAATAAGCACCAAAAACATTCACATTACCATAACACTTTTTTAATTTGACCAACTAGATTCAGAAACACTTACACCTTATTCCTTAACGTACATTAGATAAGTTTTAGCTATAGAATGCTTTAATCTTTGTCAGTTGCACTGTCAAATGTGCAGGATAGAAAAATACAAAGGAGAGATGAGCAACATTTTAGCTAAAATACGTTTATGAATAAGGGGGTTATTTTATAAACTAAATTAATGGAAAATTTGAAAATAATTTAAGCGGAAAAGCGAAAAAAACCAGCGAAAGGGAAATACCAGCCGCGCTGCTGTGTGTTCTTTTTATGCCCCGCCCAACATGTGTCTATTTTTTTTGTTATGTTATGGATGTGGCATACAAGCATGCAATTCTCATTGATGTTAAGTGATGACTGTAGCCTATAGACACAAAGACCAAGACCAAAATGCAAATGCGTTACCACTCCTGAGGCCTAAGGTGTTATGCCTCTGTGCCGGAATATACGTGGCCGTACATTACCACCTAACCGGAACACGATAGTGCTGAACACTACCATTTAGCGGCAAGTATATTTGGTAATGCGGTGGTGCCTACACCTGCGAGCTCCGTCCCTAAAGCTCTACCACCAGTAAAAGTTTCCCTTTGTTACGCCATTAATTGCTAATTGCTAATTGAATGCGATGATGGCACATCGTATTCCAAAATGATTAGTTAGCAATTACTCAATGGATGTTCATCGACCACGATTCAATTAAATCAAAAAGGGAATAATAAATTCGACTCTCGGATTTCTTATTCCTTTATTACTTATCCTTAGGGCTTCGGTAGCTTAGTGGCAAGAATTTTAAAAATTAGTCCACGATTATCGGCATAATCAGCGAAGTAATCCCTTCTAGAAGTCAGTTGAAGCAGGCTTTCAAATAAACGTTACTGCAGAGGTAAATGCATGCAAACACCCACGACTCGCCGGTTACGTTTTTGGGCCATGTAACAGGTGGCGAGCCTGTTGACATCTCCGGACACTTTACCAAACTTTGAGGTACTGGGAAACTTCCAGATAATGGAGAAACTCCAATAGAACCAAAGATAAAGGATTTTGCACCGTTATATCTAATATCCCCGACCCGGGAATCGAACTCAGGACCCCAGCGTAGTAGTAGTGGCCTGCTACCACTAGGCCACTGAGGCAGTGTAGCTTTCAAATACAGAAATATTTATACATCTTGATAATAACATATAACGCTAGTAGTTTTGCGGGTGGTAGAGCTCCAGTGATGGAACCCGCGGGCGTAGGCACCACCGCATTTCCAACATTACCATTAAGCGGCAAGTATATTAATACTTGCCGCTTAATGGTAATGTTCAGCACTATCGTGTTCCGGTCAGGTGGTAATGTACGGCCCTGTAATTTCCGGCATAGAGGCATAACACCTTAGGCCTCAGGAGTGATAACGCATCTGCATTTTGACCTTGGTCTTTGTGTGGGTGTATATAAGCTGCAGTCATCACTTAACATCAATGTGAACTGCATGCTTGTTTGCCACTTCTATAAATAAAAAAAAAGCAACATAATAGGTTGGGGAAAAAGTCTTTTCGCATTATAGTATGTATGAACTTGTAATAAAATCTCTTAGGCTGTAGTATTTGTATCTGGCTGGTTTTGGTATCATTGAAAGTTAAAATTTTAAAGAACATAATTCCAAATTCACATTAGGCAAATGTGTGATTTTCATTTGTTTTTCGTACTGTCAAGATGAGTGAATCTAATGAAGAAATTCGATACATTTTAAAATTTTACTACAAAAAAGGTAAAAATGCAACACAAGCCGCGAAAAAAAGGAGATGTTGCGAGCTCGGCTCTAATTCGTACACGTCCTCAAGAAATGGGTAAATTGAAGAAGAATCCGAAAAAAATACAATTAATTTATTCAAGAATATATTTAAGAGTTACTACCACATTTAATTCAAACGATTTTATCATTTTTAACCATATTCAACATGGCGGCGATACAGCCGACGCTTCTTTAAATTGGAAATCGATTAGTTTAAGTTCTTAGTATTAACACATGCAATCGATTTCGATAGTATTTAGAAAATATTACTTTTTTCTCCAAGTACAAAAAACAATTTAAAAAATGAAAATGTCAAAATGACATCGCCCGCCATATTCGCCATGTTGGTTTGAGTTGCAATTCTAACTCCAAATAATATTTTGTAACTGCAAACAAAGCTAAATAAGTGAATGTATGCAGTAATAAAACGTTTTTCTATTGATTTTGCCTGTTAATGATATTGTGTACAATACATGGCCGGAGGTCCATACATTTTTGCAACTTCTCCTTTGCGATGTTTATGGACCTAGTGCAGTGTCTGTGAGAGTAGCACAAATTTGGTTTAAGCGTTTTCAATCCGGAAATTTTGATGTCAAAGATGCACCTCGCTCTGGTCGCCCTATTACGGATAAAATGGATGCCATTTTTGAAAAAGATCGACATATCGGTAGTTACGACGTAGCTGAAGAACTGAGAATTGATCACAAAACAGTTTTGGCGCATTTGAAAAAAGCTGGGTACAAAAAAAAGCTCGATATTTGGGTACCTCACGAGCTCACTGAAAGAAACCTAATGAACCTGTGTACTCATTTGTGATTCTTTATTACGACGTAATGAAACCGAATCATTTTTGAAGAAGCTGATAACTGGTGATGAAAAGTGGATCATGTACGACAAGAACGTGCGAAAAAGGTCGTGGTCAAAGGCCGGTCAGGCTTCACAGACTGTGGCGAAACCCGGGTTAACTCGCAATAAGGTGATGTTGTGTGTGTGGTGGGATTGGAAGGGCATTATTCATTATGAGCTATTACCACCAGGCAGGACTATCGATTCTGAACTCTACTGCGAATAACTGATGAGATTAAAGCAAGAAGTTGAGAGAAAGCGGCCGGAATTGATCAACAGAAGGGGTGTGGTGTTTCATCATGATAACGCTAGACCTCACACATCTATAGCCACTCAGCAAAAATTAAGAGAGTTTGGCTGGGAGGTGTTAATGCATCCACCGTATAGTCCTGACTTTGCACCTTCAGATTTCCACCTGTTTCGGTCTCTTCAGAATTCTTTATGCAATGTTAGGTTAACACCACGAGAGGACTGCCAAATCCACTTATCGCGGTATTTTGATGAGAAGTCCCAAATTTTTAATAGCAATGGGATCATGTCCTTACCTACAAGATGGCAAAAGGTTATCAAACAAAATGGTACATACATACTTTAGTTAAATTTAAATAAACAACATTAAAAAATGTTTTGAATTATCTTAAAAAATGCGAAGAAACTTTTTCCCCAACCAATATAACGCTAGTACAGACCGACTACCCTTTCTATGATTGCCAATACACTTTAAAACCGTTGCAATATTGCAAACATGACTCCTCAAAGGACAGTCTACACTGCAAGGAATTACTGGAGACCTAGGACTTGTCTGAATTGGTTTGTACCTGTGTTGTGTTTATTCTGTGCTGAGCACTGTTTGTTATACGAATGTCGGAGAGATTCCCTATTTTAAACAATTATACATGTATTGCAGCCACGGAATAGATAAATAAAGATGTAATGGTAATGTGAGCGTGGCAAGCGCGCCACAACTATGCGTGAACTCACACAGTTCGGCAGAACCATTCGTTCGCCGCTCGTAGTGTCGTGTAGACTGCTTCTAACGACGCATCTCTTGGAAAAATACCGTGTAGTGCCAATTTCAACATGTAAGATGAAATGTCAGACCTCAAGTATAAAGCGAGGAGGTATAGAAAGATATTCCATCGGTAAGTCACAAATAACATTTATTGTTTTAATACTTGTAAAAAACATATAAATATACAAAGGAATATGAATATTCGAACTTAAACTGCATTATTTAAACGTTAGTGCTAGCGAATACATTGCTCGTTAAGCACTCGCTAAATTAACGCTATTACTGTCTCCGCTTGCAATGTACAGCATGTAATGCGTCCGCTACACTTATACTAGTTTATTAGTAAGTATATTGTTGTGTGCGTGCGAGTGTTTATTGTCCGCGGGCGTTGCATCTTGGCAGAGAATATGTAATAACTTAGTATGCAAACTTACGCAAATGAATAGCTGCCCTGAGAATTAATGTGTGGGTGATTGTCGAGATGGTGTTATATTTGGGAGAAAAGCGGCGACGTTGGTTCTAAAACTAAATGAAGCAAAGGCCTTTCCATCCTTTTTTATCTATTCCGTGATTGCAGCAGTATCAGTCAATTGCTGCAACAAATAAGTGAGATGGATGCCGTTTCTGTTAACTTCATACATCCTTCATTATACATTAATTTCACTGGTGGTAGAGTCCCATTGCAGGGACAGACTTACTTGACTTATGGTCCTATGTCCCCTGGATGGGGCAGAGGGCGTCCACAGAGTGGTTCTCCATCTCGATCGGTCTTGAGCCTCGCGCTCGATTTCACTCCAACACTTCCCGATGTTCTTCAATTCGTCAGTAACCGTTCGTCGCCAAGACTGTTTTTTTTTTTATTATTATTATTTTTATTTTTAGGACGAATGATGGGAGGCATGGATGCCTCGTTAGGGTATTTGAAGCATTTGAAAAGCCTCCAGTACTATGTATGAGAGGGATCAAGGTCAATGAGCTTTTGCTCCCAGCGACCGTTATAGACTTCCACCTTGCATTTCTTGGCCTGACGTTGCCAGTATCGCATGGTGGATTTTCTATCGGCCGTTGGGGCAGAGTAGTAAGCTCTGGTAGTTGCATTCCTTTCCCTCACTATCTCCCGTACGTGTTCAGGGATAACGGCGTGACTGGGTACAGTCGCGGGTTTTTCCTCTGAACATCCGTCTACGACAGATTGTACGTGATTAGTGAGAGTAAGGATTGCACTATTGACTTCGTCAGTGGTCTGAGATCAGGGAGGGGATCGAATCTAAATCTGCGGATGTGGTGGTGGCCAACTTGGATCTCACTTGAGACCAGTCGGTCACCACTCTCATCGGGATGTCGCTACGACCTGTATCAGTGGGACCGCTATGGGGGATAAATTCTATGATAACAGGTCTATGGTCAGAGTCTAACTCGTGTAGCACTCGTATAGAGTGTAGACGCAAGTTTACATTCTTTACAAGTGCTAGATCGAGTATTTCGGGTCGTCCCATGCTGTCGTCATAACAATAGTGGGTGGGTTCGAGTGGCACTAGAATGTCTATAGGTGCTCTGTCAAGATAACGTTCTAGAACGGTCCCTCGTGCGTTAGACGAGTTACAGCTCCACATTATGTGTTTGGCGTTGATATCTCCTGCCACTATGACGGAGTCGCCTAGCTTAAATAGACGATCTAGGTCGCCTACTAAGAGATCGCGTTGGGGGGATAGATACGCCGACACTATAGTGATCGGCTGATGACCGGTCATCGCTAATAGGCAAACCGAGACTTTAATGTTCTCCAGGTCGTCGGGGGGGGGATAGAGGCGTCGAATGTATTGTCCTCTTGTAATATATAAAGGTGCCCCCGAGGGCACCGTCTGTACGATCGTTTCGTACTAACCCATAATTGGCCAAGCTTGGGTTTCGGCGGGCGGGTTTTAAAAATGTCTCCTGGATGAGGAAGGCATCAATATTTTTGTCGCGGAGAAATTCTCCCAGCTCATCGCGGAGGCCTGACATGCCATTGGCGTTAAAAAACCCTATTCTAAGTGAATAGGGTTTTGTCCTGCTCGATAAATTATTTAAAGGCCGTATGGCCATTTTGGGTTTACCGGGGGGTGTTGTTTATCAGCCGGTTGACGTCGGCTGCGGCCAGGACCATTTCTACAATGGCGTTGGGAAGGTGGGGATTAGATTTAAAATAAGAGTATCTGTCCAGCAGGGGCTGGAGTTTGCTCATGTCGAACATGCGCGAGAAAGAGAGTACCTCGATGATGAGGTCGAGCGGCGCCTGAGGGGGGCCGGGGGTGGGAGCCTTATGGGCCATGGGGGGGCCTGAGGGGCCTGGGTGGGTTTGCGGCGAGGTGCGGCAGTGGCGGCCAGCGGGGGCCTAATGGGGGTTGGCGCAGGGGCCGGGGCGGGGACCGGAGCCGGGCCGGGGCGCGAGCCGGGGCCGGGGCTGGGGCCGGTGTAGGGGTGGCCTGAGGGGCCACCGCGTGTGCCTGAGCGACCGGGAAGGTCGTGGGCGGCGGGATTGCTCCCTTAAGAGGGGGGTAATGAGTGGTACTCATTAGAGAGGGCGGAGGACCGGTCCTCCATGCGGGGGCTAGGATGGGGTTGGGGGTCCTCTCGAATTGAGGGGCCGCTCTGTGTGGGATTGGACGACGACCCCTGGATGGGATTCGTGCCGCTTTGGGTGCCTCCTTGCACCCCCTATAGTTGGCGGGGTGGCCTGCCTGCCCACAGAGGATGCAGCTCGGGGGTTCCGTGCATGCAGCCCTGTCTTTTGGGCGCGAGCATTCTGCCGTTGCGTGGTCTTCCAGGCACTTGACGCACCTGGGGCGCATCCTGCACCGACCAGAGTCATGGACGTATCTCTGGCAGTTATGGCACTGCCCTATGTGTCCCTTTTTATTGGGAGGCTCGACACGGATGCCGCTGAGGCCCGCGACTTCTTTAATGTTAAAGACGCCGTTGGCCTCTTTGGTGTGCTCGAGTACGACTAACACCATGTTTAGGTGGCCGTTCTGTCCCTTGTGGCCTCGGTGCATCCTGTGCACCTGCAACACTGGGAGGGCTTTGATCTCTTTAAGGTCGGCCATAATTTCCTCGGGAGAGAGGAAGATGGGGATGTTGCGTATTACTACGCGACGATGCTTCTCTTTCGGGCGTACGTAAATTACTGAAGGCCCCTTGCGTCAAAGAGCGCAGTGGCCGTACGGTGGTGCGCGGATGTCTCAAGTTGGATGTGATAACATCCTTCCTTTGGGTTCCATCTGGTGTGGAGGGGGACGACCCCTTTGACCTTCAGCGATGCTGAGAGGTCGGTCCAGGTAAATATCATATATAATATCGGACCCAAGGAGTTTGAGAAGGAGGGGGGGGGGGCGTTTGGCTTTAGGCGCTCCTGGGGCGCTTGCCCGCGAGCTCGCTGAGGGCGTGCTGGCTTGGGATATGTGCGCGGGAGATGCGCTACCTTGAGAGGTTACCGCGGGGGCGGAGGGGGAGGCTGCGATTCTCACAGCTTTGGCGGGAACGGAGGGCTCCTCGGCCTGGCTTTTGCGGGTCTTCCGCTTTTGCTTGCCTCCTGTCCTACGGACATTGCGTCTGAGTCCGTGGAGCGTTCCTGGCCGGGAGTGGGGGAGGGGGGCGTGGACATTGCCTTGTCTGAGGGTAGGGACGATACGGAGGCGGACTCCGATTGATCCCAGGTGTGGGTGGACGCTGAGTTGTCAGAGGACGACGTGGACTTAGTGCGGTCCGAGGAGGAAGCGGACTCAGAGTAGTCCGAGGAGCCAGAGCGGCCAATGGGCGAGCGGGAGCGAGAACGCGGGGTTTCGCAATTGGGTTGGCTCGAGCGCGGGGAGCGCGAGCGGGGAGGGGTTTGTGTCGCATCTTGTACGACGTTGGGGGGACTTGACGGCAAGTCGTCGGGGAGCTCCGCCAGAATGCGGTTTAGTTTCTCATTAATTTTGTTACTCTTAAGGAGTAATGAAACGGCGTAGTCGAATCTCGCCTTTTCAGACATGATGTCTGGAAAGGGTCGAACGAACGCACGGGGGAGAAATGGTCACGCTTTTTGCGGATGTGGTGGTATTTTATCCCTACTACGTCCTACTTTCGCACGGAATAAGAGGATTCGATTAGACGAACACGTTCCCCGGGAAGAACCCACAACAAACCCGCGGCAATCGTGTGTTTAGACGCGCCTATGAATTACACGCAGTGTATTATCCCTATCTCCCGGGTGGTAAATTACCTCCTCGCCGGGAGGCGAAGAGGGTGTGTCCTACTGGTGAGCCCTAAGCTTGTATTGCCCTTGGCTAATCTTAATGTGCCGAGGGGCTCTAAGGTAACGTCTGTCTGTCAGTACTTGTACGGCAGAGACTATGGGGTCACTCCAAATGCCTCTGTTCTAACCGTACACTTCCGATTTCGCTTTAGCCTGAAGGGCGCAGGAACGTCACGGGTCTTCGTTCAGTCGGTTTCGTTGGCATTGTTAAGTTTCAGCCGCCTTACCCTGAGGGGGCCAACTTTACGAAACTTCGGTATTGGTAGAAACGGGATAAACCCTAATTCCACGAAACACGGCGGTCGGTCAAAGGACTGACCGTCATTATCGGTAATTAGGGCGGCGATTCTCCGAATCACAAGAACAATAGCACTCGCGATAACGCTCTACCTGAAGGGAGAGCGCGAACAATAGAAGCGTGCGTTCGAGACGAGCGCACGAACCGGAATGTTCGTTTCGCCAAGTCTGCTTCGGACGAACACGTTTTCGCTTTCCTTAGGGGTTCCAGTCCAACGCCTGTTTTGATACGTGATCAGGACCCCTTCGGCGAGTGTGGCCAATCCAGTCTTACTGGTGGTAGAGCCCCAGTGACGGAGCTCGCGGGCGTAGGCACCACCGCATTACCTAATATACTTGCCACTAAATGGTAGTGTTCAGCACTATCGTGTTCCGGTCAGGTGGTAATGTACGGTCCTGTGATTTCCGGCACAGAGGCATAACACCTTAGGCCTCAGGAGTGGTAACGCATCTGCATTTTGACCTTGGTCTTTGTGTAAGTGTCTGTAGGCTGCAGTCATCACTTAACATCAATGTTTTTTTTTTGTTATGGAAGTGGCAAACAAGCATTCATTGTTTGCCACTTCATAACATAAATAAAAACTTAGGGCGCCTAACTTGTTCGTCGATTGAAGTTTCGTGGCAGTGTTAAAGTAGGTTGACATTTGAGATTTTCTCGGGTCAGTATATCCCATTGGAGGGACCACCGTATTATCTAATCTATCTGCCGCAAAAAAGTAGTGTTCAGCACTACTATAGTTCCAGTTAGATAGTAATGTATAACCCCATAATAACTATCACAGATATAAAACAACTAAGGTGTCAGCCGCAATTCATCTGCATTTTGACCACTGGTTTTTACGTAGATGTCTATAATTTATATTTATTTATCACTAGCTGACCCGGCAAACTTCGTATCGCCTCAGAATGAAATAATGTGTCAAAGGTTTGATAGATACGGACTATTTATATGGAAAAATGAAAATATGGTTTTAACTGTTTCCCTTCAATTTCTTCATGTTTTTTTACCTTATAAACCTTCTCTGGACTTCCAAAAATCATTCAAAACCAAAATTAGCCAAAACGGCCCAGCCGTTCTCGAGTTTTAGCAAGACTAACGAACAGCAATTGATTTTTACATATGTAGATTATTTCCTATCAAACCGAAAAGACATTCAACTGCATTTAAAAATCAATTTACTTTCCACCAAGAAACATTTCGTTAAAAAATGTGGCTACAATCTTCTTTTACTGCGATGTTTAATGTACTTGAAAAAGATAAAATTGCACAGTTGAAATAAGTTTTCCTTACTGCAAAATTATTTACGAGCGGCAGGGCGGTACTCAAGACATTAGTAACAAAGATCCAGGTACTTCTCGATTGCGAATGAATTTAATTATAATTGTATTTACCCACTTTATCAAATAACTGAAAAGGATCTGACGGGACTGAGAGAAATTGCTTCTTAATATCTTGAGAGGCAATATTTCTGACTCCTTATTGACTCAAGTTAAGAGGATTTTTTTATACTTTGTTACTTTGATATTGCGAAGGAATGTATATAGAGTGTAGAATTTGAAGGTTCAAATAGGCTCACACAATGTTTGGGCCCGTTATAACAATCACATAAGATCTCAGGGTTGGCAACGCATCTGCATTTTGACCTCTGGTCTTTGTGTAGATGTCCATAGGCTGCAGTCATCACTTAACACCCAAGCAAGTTGCATCTTCGTTTGCTACGACCAATAGGTTTTACTGGTGGTAGAGCTCCAGTGACGGAGCTCGCGGGCGTAGGCACCACCGCATTACCTAATATACTTGCCGCTAAATGGTAGTGTTCAGCACTATCGTGTTCCGGTCAGGTGGTAATGTACGGCCCTGTAATTTCAGGCACAGAGGCCATAACACCTTAGGCCTCAGGAGTGGCAGCGCATTTGCATTTTGACCTCTGGTCATTGTGTGGGTGTCTATAGGCTGTAGTCATCACTTAACATCAATGTGAACTGCATGCTTGTTTGCCACTTTTATTACATAAAAAAAAAAAAAAAAAAATAGGTACATTGCATCAAATAAATACATAAACGAGTTGTTTATTTTCTTAATGTATATATTTTTTTCAATGCCTTTGTATTTTCACATTCAACGCCAAGCACACGGATCCGTGTAATGAGTTGGTGGCCGCCCGCACGGTACGGTGTATTTTGCCCAAACAAATTTCAAAGATCTATTGCACAGTCAGCTCTCGAAATACAGTCACAGTATATAGCTGGCCACTCGGGCAATCCATGAATACAAAATAAACGAATACACGGATCCGTGTATCCCGGCCACCGGCAACGTGCTTTTTGGCCTGGGCCGTGGCACATGGGTCCGTGTATTGTTTTTTTTTTTTGTTGTAAATATGTTATATTGTATTTTAAATTGATAAATGTTACTATCAATGAGTTATTACATCTAAAATTTTACATTTCCGCTGGAAAAAAAAGAAAATAAATAAATACACGGACCCATGTGCCACGGCCCAGGCCAAAAAGCACGTTGCCGGTGGCCGGGATATCCGGCCACCGGCACTGTTGATGGCCGGCTACACGGATCCGTGTATTTGTTTATTTTTGGCCTTTTAGGGCTGGGCTATTGAAATGTTTGGCAGTGAATGTGTTAAAATCCTTTATCGCTGTTGTAAGAATAATTTTATTTTGTTTTTTTTTTCACATTAGCTTTCTAGATTATCAAACCCAGGATTAACCGAATTTTGTAACTTAGTCCAATGATTTTAAGCCACGAAGAAAATACGAAAGGATGTTTAATTAAAAGTTAACTGCCGGTTTAAAGATACTTCAACAAACTTCTAGAGTACAAAGTCTTCTTTTTCTGATTAATGTTTAATGTACCGGAAACTGTGAAAGATAAAACTGAATAATTAAAACTCTACTGCAATTCTTTTAGACTGTGTGACTGTAAATTGCAGCTGGATATAAAATATAATAGGCTGTGATTTAAAATTATTAATGTTCCAAACTTTGCAGTGTCGGTGAATATTTACTTTTCTATAAAGGTTCGTTACCTTTAGACACACCAGCTTACAATTCACATGGATGTTAAGTGAAAATCGCAGCCTATAGGCAATAGTAAAGACTAACGTCTATAAAACCTATATCGATAAAACACAAACCTCCTTATTCACAAACGTACATTAGATACGTTTTAGCTAAAGATTGCTTTATCTTTGTCAGTTGCATTGTTAAATGTGCAGGATAGACAAAGACAAAGGAGAGATTAGCAACACTTTAGCTAAAATACGTTTATGAATAAGGGGGAAAGACTATAGAATTACAGAAGTGACATCATAAAAAATGAAGGTCGCTCCCAACAAAAAAACATGGATGTGTCGCAGGTCGTAAAAATAATCTCACTGTCCACTGGAATAAGTACACCCAGGGGATATAAAAAATGAGTTCTATTTGTTCCTTTGATATTTGTATTTAATGGTTTATAGGGTTCAGTCACAAGGATACAAGGAACCTTTAGATATAGTTACGCCAAGTACGTCTGTCAGCATGCCACCAAATGGTAGTGTGCCGGTAAGATGGTAAGAGGTTATCTGTGGATGGTAATGGCCCCTGAGAGACTTACCCCCTTATTCATAAACGTACATTAGAAACGTTTTAGCTATAGAATGCTTTGTCTTTGTCAGTTGCATTGTCATATGTGCAGGATAGAAAAAGACAAAGGAGAGATTAGCAACACTTTACCTGAAAATACGTTTATGAATACTTCTTATTAAATAACTTTGGTCTCAGGGGTGGCAACGCATCTGCATTATAACTTCTGACTTTTGTCTAGATGTCACTTAATATCTATGTGAACTGCATGCTAGTTTGCCACCTTGGTAACATAAGAAATACATACAAACATTTTAGTATTTTCTCTTTCACTCCTTTAGGCATAAATATCACGAAATATGAACACGAACCCTTTTGCTACTTCAATGAAAGCCATATAACCTTCAAGACTTAGCTCATAACTTGCTACCATTCCCATCATCACTAGGATACTTATTCTACAAACAAAAAAAATACACAACAGACCATGTATTAAGGTTGATATTGCAATGCCCCCGTTACCTGGAGGCCTGAAATAGGTCAAGGATGCTCCGCTCTATAGTACCGGGGATGTTATGGCCTTTGTTACAAAAATAGCTAAAGATGGTTATGTGGAGTGATTTTATTTAGCGTCTCAATTGGACTTGTGATGGGTAATTGTCCGTAAAACGTAACTTCACGCCTGTAATCCCCGAAGGGGTAGGGAGAGGTAAATGCATGCATTCAAGCATACATACAAACACCCACGATTCACCGGTTACGTTTTTGGCCCATGTAACAGGTGGCGAGCCTGTTGACATCTCCGGGCACATAACCAAACTTCGAGGTACTGGGAAATTTGCAGAAAATGGAAAAATCCCAATAGAACCAGAGATAAAGGACTTTACACCATTATCTCTGATAACCCCCTACACGGGCATCGAATCCAGGACCTCAGCATAGTAGCAGTAGCGTGGCCTGCTACCACTAGGCTGCCAAGGCAGTTCAGTAAATTGTCGGTAAATTTTCATGTAAAGTGTTTCATTCAAAGTCATTCGTCTACGGGTTCGATTAAAAAAATATGTACTTACCTACCTTTTTCGTACGGGCTTAAGTGATACATCTTATTGATTTATTGTTTGTCTTACTGGTGGTAGAGCTCCAGTGACGGAGTTTGCGTGCGTATGTACCACCGCATTATCTAATATATACTTGCCGCTAAATGGTAGTGTTCGGCAGTATCGTGTTCCGGTCAGGTGGTAATGTACCGACCTGTGATTGCCGACTCAGAAGCATAATACCTTAGGCCTCAGGAGTCTGTAGGTATGCCCTACAAATATTTGTTTCAGATCTGAGTGTTTATGTTTGTATATGTGTTGCGTGTGAACGGGGGGGCTGTACGTGTTATTTATTTATTTTATACTGGTTAGAAAAGTAATCATCTGCATACCATATATTTTTGGTTGCGATGATGTCGTGCTCGCAGCGCGTTTCAACTGCGTGAAACGCACGTCGACGGCACCTGAATAAACGTTGTGTGCGTACGCGTACCAAAACTTCGCGGTACTCTATCCTCCAAGAATCTCCAAATCTAAATGCAAAAATCTAGAAAAAAAACCAAATACCTCTTCAAATCTCATAAGTAGATACACAGTTTCAAACAAACAAAAGCTTTCTTCTTTGTAAATGAACTTAATAATATGTATAGCCCCGTAACAGCTATCAAAAAGACATGGCAACGCATCTGCTAAAAAGAAAAATCCGGACGAATTTAATACTGTTTCAAATCTGATTAGTAAATCTCCTTCAACCAAAAGAAAAGTTTCTTCTTATCTTCTCTTACAAAATAAATTAAATAATATCAGTGTTGTACTTCATGCGTGCCTGGTACGGATAACTGGTATAAGGAATTTAGTATTCTATCAATACGATACGATCAAGTTTGTGTACGCGTAAATATATAACGAACCGATTCTGGATATTTCGATTTCATTTTGATACGAAGGGATAGATTTATGACGTATATTTTTTAAGACTTTCACTTGAGAAATTGATAGCAATTTGGGGCGCGTACATGCTAACTGCTCCTTATGCAAAAAATATAGAAACACTCGAGCGAATCGGTTGTACCGATTGCTTTTATTGATGGGCTTTTAATACCAAATTCCGAGATCGAGTATTATCACAAATGAGAAAAACGAATATTTATCAACCAACTAGCCCATATGGCGTCGAATCAGAATTGAGGCAATCCGCATGAGAACGATAATAGCCCACCGAATAGCGAAACTCAAGTGTAGCAGCACACATAACTCGAAGAACCAACGAGCGTTGGAGTAAAGGTGTTCTCAAATGACGACCGCGTTCAGGAAGACAAAGTGTGGACAGTCCCATCACACGAGGTGGGCTAACGACTTGATGAAGGTTGCGGACAATCGCTGAATACCAAAGCCCAAGACCATTCGTTCAGAATATAATTAGATGAGGCTTTTGTCCAGCAGTGAAACTCTTTAGCAGACTTATATTTCCAACTTGGGAATCAAATCTGGGATCTAAAGTCGAACAATAGTAACATAAAACCACTTAGACACGAGCCAGTTAACAAAAGATGATATAATTCCCAATCTGAATTCTTCAATTTCCATAATTTCTCTTAACTCCTTGAGAGAAGGCCCTTACAATTTCGGCTGCTCAAACAATCTTTGGCAAACCTGAATTTGAATTTTAATGAATTCCACGATGGACGGCCATGATAACGTTTTGTAGGATTAACTTAATGTAATTAATTCATGTGTATCTTTACAATTTTTTGATTAATTGAATTTTTTTAGGGAGTTTCCTCAAGTTTTTATTGATACCTTCTTTTTTTTATTATGGAAATTGCAAAAAAATATACGCTTATTACGGTTCTGTAGAGTGTTCTCTTTCGCACCTTACCTTTGTGACGTTTGTCGACCATTTTGATCTAGTTTTGACCAATACCGGACTATTAGTGCTTACGTAGGCAGTGTGCAGCAGAGATAACGCTCTACGAAGTCGAAACTAGCCGTTTGTCTCTTTCGTAAGCTCGATGTGCAATATTTAATCCTGGGTGGGTACTGTACAACAAAATGAACAACAAAAAACAATCGGTTATAAATCAAAAAAGGGAAAGCAATATTTGACGCATTGGTGTGGGACTTCGGTAGGTTAGTGGTAAAGCGGCTGGACTGGTTATCCTGAGGTCGCAGGTTCAATTCCTGCCCGAATTCAAATTTTTATTTCCGTTTTGTCTTTAATTTCTAAAGTTCACTCGCATGTGTTTTGCGAAAAATAAATAGTACAACTGTACAACAAATTAAGGTTTTTTTTTTTGGAACGGACTTATGTAGGCAATTTGTCTCGAGACGGCACTAGTCGTCTTCAACGGGCAATCGGCGAGCGCACAAGTGCAGAAAGCGCTCCAGTCTAAGCGATTTTAAGTGAAAATGCAGTGTACAGGCAGAGAAAATGTAGTAATACTACGTATAGAATGGACACTTCGACGTCCCGCCCGATTACCCCGCATCACCCAACCTCGTCCCCTCTTATGGGCGACGGTTGGTATTTATATATCAACGTGCTACGCACACAGGTGCACGTGTAAATACACGTCACTGATTGATGTCTGTGTAATAGAGACTAAATTAAGCGTTTGTATGGAATTTGGGCGGAGTGTCCGCGGTGTGGTACAGGGAAAAAATTGTTGATGATTAAAAGTCTAACTTATAAAAAATCCATTTTTTATAGATGCGGAATCCTTCGCTCACCTCTCCTCTCATTTAGCCATTTTTTATTATCTAATTATAACACACCTATCTATAAATATTTTTATTAAATATATGCGTATCATTATTATTTTATTAATAACAGAATGCGAACGAAATTTGCGTGTATTTGTTTATAAAAAAAAATTAACTGAAGTAGAACGTTATTTTCAGGAGTTAGTAAAGCCGAGTTAAACCATAGTTTTATGGGCATCGACATAAAATGTTTATGGTGGCGATATAACAGCTTTCTCGAATAACGGGGTAACATTAAAGCACGTTGTTGCTTTATTTTGGAAACTGGTTCTATTTTCAAATTTTATCAGAATGTGGAAACTGCTTTGGTGGCTTTGCGGTCACTATTGCTTATGCTATTAAAGGTTCGTTAGTCTCGCTAAAACTCGAGAACGGCTCTACCAATTTGGCTAATTTTGATTTTGAATGATTTTTGGAAGTCCAGGAAAGGTTTAAAAAAATATGAAGGTATTGAAGGGAAAAACCACAATTTCATTTTTCCATACAAATAGTCCGTATCTTTCAAACCTTTGACACATTCTTTCATTCTGAGGCAATACGAAGTTTTCCGAGTCAGCAAGTCATTGAAATAAAACAATTTTTCATCAATATTATATTCTTGGCATGGAGATGGACCTCAGTTGTGTCCATGGTTGTAACCACTCCATGTTTGACTCGAAGTCTACGGATTATAAGAGATCATAATATTCAGGTTCAACTACTGCTACTCTGGGGTCTTGGGTTTTGATCCCCAATTCGGAGGCAATCCATAAAATTGAAAAATTATTTGTCCATTTACTTCAAATCTCTCATTCTCAGAGTTTGGTAATGTGACCGGAGATATCCTAAGGACATACTGGAAAACTTCAGATAAGTAAAAAAAACTCGATAGCACTAACCTACCATTTGACCCGGTAAGGGGGAAGCTAGGGGTAATACCACCCTCTCTTATTGCAGATTTATATCTATCTTACTTTATTTTTACGTATAACACATGTCAAAGAAAATTTTGATTACTGAAATAGTACTTAGTAACACACGTCCGGATTTGGTACGGACCGGACAGCGAATTCTGTACGCGCCAAACCAAATCTGGCCTTGTGTAGAGAGAGAGAGAGAGAGATGTCCGGTGGACATAATTATTATTAAAGAAGTCCGATGTGGTCCGCTTGCGTGGGTTTGGTAGGCGGATTTGGTCCGCCGTACCAAATCCTGTTACTACAAAGATGACGTTCGTTATATATCAAAACAAAATAAGACTGCTATAAGACATGTTGGTATCCCCCCCTCCCTTCCCCAGTGAAGCAACTGCGGCACGCTGCGTAATATCGGTCTATTTTTTATAATATCTTTGCATGAATGCATCGATCTACCCCTGTCTATCCTTGCGGTGAATACAGCCGTGAAATTACGTTTCTTTGAAGCAATACAAAGTTGCTGGTTATGGCCACAATAAAATATAAAACCTATTGAAATATAATCTGCTTGCTTCGCATTTTTCCGCCCATTGTGAACAGATCCGTATATTTTATGCGTGAGATAAAAATGGTGATTTCTCTATTTTCCTAACAAAAAATATTGTATTTGTGTGTCAGATAGAATTTAACAAGCCAGTGTTTTCCTCGGGCACGTCATCAGATATTATTTTTATGTGTGTAGGAAATGTTATATAAGTATTTGGTTTTACTAGTTTTTGTAAGGAAGTCTTTCTTTCTTCCTTCTTTCTCTTCTTTCTTTCTTCTTATCTGTTATCCGACCGTGTAGGTACATCTGTTTGATGCAACGTTCACTTATCATCAATAAGTACTTCGTTTTTGTGTTGTTTTTTATAAGAACTAACATCACTTCAGCCGCAAGACGTCCACTGCTGGACAAAGCCTTCCCCACAGATCCCTTCAACAGTGTTGTACGTCATTAGGGGGGATTAAGCTATAATCCCTAAAAGCTAGAAAGATTTATTGAAATAAAACTATTTTTACGGATTTATCTCGCGTATATTAAACTAAAATGATTTTTAAAATCAACCCGACGTTTCGGTCGCTTTTCAGCTTCCGTGGTCCCGGGCAGACTGAGGTGACATTTGTCTGACAGAAGTTTGAAAAAATTATATGTAGCTACCTCCATCGATTTCGTAAACGCCTTGCGTAGCGTTCAGGATTAACACAATAATTACTTATGGTATCTTGAGGTCTTGCAGACTGCTGCGGCTGGGATTTAATCTTGCTAAGTATGGGATCCCATGATGTTGATAATCGCCATCCATCTTCTCTATTGAAATTTGGGTGTTTTTTAATTTCAATAGCCTCGCGTACCATTCGTGGAATGGGTTTGTGTTCTCTAGCGAGTATTTGAATTTTATCAAACCGGATGTAATGGTTTGGCTTATCCGCTATGTGTTCACAGACTGCAGACCTCCCTGTTCTTCGGTTTTTGACATCAGCAATGTGCTCTTTAACGCGGGTGGATACAGCTCTCTTCGTTTGACCAATATATGAGAGTCCACAATCACAATCTAATTTATAAATGCCAGAATTTTGTAATGGAATATTACTTTTAATGGGTCTTAAATACTGATGAATCTTTTTATATGGTTTGAAAACTGTTTTAATTGAATTATTTTTTAAAATGTTGCTGATTTTATCTGTGACACCCTTAACGTAAGGTAGTATAGCTGGTTGTCGTTCTACTGTAGGTGGTTTCACGCGGCCTCTGTGACGGACGGGTGGTACATGGAGCTTGTTGTTATGTAGCACCTGGCGTAGGTGCTTCAGCTCCCCCTGAAGATGGTGGTCGTCACAGATGCCTCATGCTCTCTGAAATAGAGATGAGCCAACGGCAGATAAATGTGCCGGGTGATGGTGTGATTCACCATTAAGGTACCTATCAGTATGGGTAGACTTCCTAAACACAGTGTGACTGAGTGTGTTATTGGTTTTTCTAATTAATAAAGTATCTAAGAAGGCTGTCCTGTTCCAATTCCATAGTGAATTTGATTTTATGGTGTATGGAATTGAGATGTGAAAGAAAAACAGAAACATTATTGCTATCCAATATGGTGAATGTGTCATCTACATATCGTTTATAAATGCGAGGTGTTATGGTTGTAGTGCTCAGGGCTCTCTCCTCAAAGTCCTCCATGAATATATCGGCGACTATGGGAGAAACTGGGGAGCCCATGGCAACTCCGTCTATTTGTAGGTAGAATTCCCCATTCCACATTAGATAGCCAGATGTCAGGCACCATTCAAGTAGTTCTGCATATTGACGGGGCATATTGTGAGCAATTAGCTTTCTTTTAACAATCTCGACACAATCCTTAACTGGTAAACATGTAAATAAGGATTCAACATCGAAGCTGACTATTGTTTCATTTGCTGATAGTTGTAGATGTTTGACTTCAGCAATGAAACTGTACGAGTCTTTGACATACGCTCTAGTGTGTCCCCGCAATAGTTTTATTTCAATGAGTGTAGCTCGCGAAAACCTAAGAACATATCATGCTAGAAAGATTTTTTTTGTAAAAAATATGGGTGTATTTTTTACAAAAAAAAACCCTTTCTAGCTTGAAGAAACTGAAATTGGTTAAAAAATACGACGTTATAAAAACGTCACGGCTATCCCGTGACACACACCCTACACAATATGGCGGCCATAACTGTCACTAGCATTTTACGGCACCTCTGTCATGGCTCAATATCGCTGAAATGTACCCTTTTGCGATGAACCACTTCAATTGGGGTCAGTTATGTTTTCGTAGCTATCTGGATAATATCCATCAATGTTAATTGCCAGCTTGCAAGTGCAAAAAAGTTTAGGCATTAATGCGGAAATTTCAAAAAACTTTTTCTATATTGAAATTTCTGTATATATAATAGAATTTGCTTGTGATAGGTCAAATTACAAATATAAAATGAAAGCGAATAACAACTGATAAATACGTTGATTAATATGACAAAGTAAACAAAATAAAATGAATAATGGTCCAAAAATACTGTGCAGGACGCTCCTGAATAGTGTACAGTTCGTCGACAGCACTCGGAATACTCGGATCACTACCTAAGGAAGAAATCAGAAGAAGGAAAATAATAGTGAAGAGTGAAAAAGCGTTTTATTAGAAGATCGGTAGAGCGTGTCACCCTGGTTCGCTTGCACTGCTATATCCGCCATACGGCGTGCGTTTTCAATCCAGTAAATAGTAAAGTGTGGTTCACCACAAATACTTAATAATTCAAATAGGTATCAACAGAATGTTCCATACTCTCTTTTACAAAATACGATAGATTCCGCTAACATCCCAGAGAACTGTAAGCTTGTCTGCTACTTAATCACATTGTACTGCTTAATCACATAAATATGAGCTTAATAGAAAAATAAAGACACTCAATAGAAATACTGGAATTGGTCCAAAAATACGACGTCATAAAACCGTCACAGGTGGTTACCCTATACGAAATGGCGGCCGTAACTGTCACTAGCATTTTACGGCACCTCTCTCATGGCTCAGTATCGCTGAAATGTACCCTTTTGCGATGAACCACTTGAATTGGGGTGTGTTATGTTTTGGTGGGTAGCTGGATAATATTCATCAACGTGAATTGACAGTTTGCAAGTGGTAAAGAAGTTTAAAAGTCACATTGATGGTAAGTGATAACTGCTACATATAAACGTTTACCTAACACGGGAATATAATGTAGTGTATGGCTCCGTAATATTTATCGTACAGGCAAATGACTTGGTTCTGGGGTGGCAACACATCTGCATTTTGATCTCCGGGTTTTGTCTAGATGCCTGTAGATGCTGTATTTTATGAATAGAGCATAGACAGACATCTAGCTAGCTAGCATCAAGAAAGATGTCCACTGCTAGAGGATACGCCATAATCGCCACGCTTGGCATGCGATTGGCGATCGCAGTGGTGGTAGTTTTATTGCAAGATGCTGTTGCCCATTTTGCGGTACCTCACTTACCTACTATTGCGCCATTGGAATGGCTTGACCGCCATTGTTCGATTGACTGACAGCGCTAGAATTATCTTCCAGTAGAAGAAAACGTAACTTCACGCCTGTAAACTCCGGAGGGGTAGGCAGAGGTAAATGCATGTATTCAAGCATACATGCAAATACCTACGCCGGTTACGTTTTGTAACGTTGTCAAAAAAAAAATGCGTGACCGAATTCTAAAATTCTCTCACCATTTGGAAGCTGCACCTTCCCTGAGTGACATAGACTATAATTACACCCGTGCAAAGCCGGGGCGAGCCGCTAGTAACATAATAAAGTAATTGCGCATTCATTTCAAAAAATCTATGACAAAAGAGACACAAAATATGTTTACAACCTCTGCAGCAATGTTGATCACTTAAGCTCTGGGATCTAAAAAAATATCTAAAACAACGTACAAAACAACGGACGCTCTGATAAAGTACAACGACTTTATTTTTACCCTTTAAGGGTTGGAAAAACTTCTAAGTTTAGCTTTACTCGGTACAGTTGTCAGCAAAATTAAAATTAAACTTACGTAGGGGAAAATAACTTGGTCAATTTACTTTGACGAGGGTACATTCACGCCGAAAACTCTAAAATATTTTTCTATGTAAGTAAGTCGATTGATGATTAATAGTGGAAACCATGAATATTTATTTTAATATGCTAGACGCCTGGGGCTATACCACCCTCTCGTATTTTCATGAACATTTCCTGTACTTATTTTAGAAGACCCATTTTTTTTGGCAGATTTTTCCCTCGTGTGCTTCGTAACTAGCTAATGAATAATGTCTCTTATACCTTTCGTTGGGTCTTATTATGTCCGTTTCTAAAAGAGAAAATATAACATTCTGTTGATATACTTATTAATAATGCTCCTAATGATAATTCGGCACGAATATACATTTAAGTAATTCCGATAAAGTGGAAAAATAAAACCTTTAAAAACTAAATTCGAGGGTTCTTCCCCTACACGGAAAGTATACATGACATGTTTGTATCATAAGAGCTTCTTACTACTTAGGTTCACAGCACATACATAATTATGTACGCAACTATGTCCAGATGTACGAAACCATGTACTTAGGTAATCAAGCCATTCACCTTTTCCCGGTACGTGAATCCATCATCTGACCTCTCAGATCCACCGTTACCGTTCAACCAATCCTGTCGTTTATCATAAAATGGTCTTATTATTTTTTCACTCTCAACTAGATACTCCATGAGCTTCCGTGTAGGTATGTACCTTCCACTTCCATAAAATGTTAACAATTTCGCTGTCGACTGTACTCGTACAATATGAATATTTTACAGCGAAGAACGCGTGTTGAAGGAAAATTATTCATACATACTTTGGTATATAAATATGTACGCTTTAAGCGAACTTTGTGACGACTAAGGTCCGTGTTGTATCATTTTACTTTTATTGGAATATAACTACACGCCTGTTTCTATCCAAAGGTGAGGGCAAAGGTACACCTGAAGTGTCTTGAAGTTTCATGAGAAGACTTGAAATCAATAAAATACACGTGCGGGTTTTATTTATTTCTAAACTCTACTTATACGGAAAACTCATTTTTTGCTCACATTTGGCGATGAAGCATTCGGTTCTGCACTGTTTTTCTAAACTGGCATATTTTTTAAACCTATCTTTATTATCCTATATTCCTATGTTTATGTTAAAAACTAGCTGTTGCCGCGGTTTCGCCCGCATGGATGTCGTTTTATAAATAACTACGTAGCCTATGTTCTTTCTCAAAGTTAACTCTATCTCTGTACCAAATTTCATTAAAATCGGTTCAGTCGTTTGGACATGAAAAGGTAACAGACAGACAGACAGAGTTACTTTCTCATTTATATTAAGTAGGGATTATCTAAAGCCCATATTAATAGGCAGTATCTTAGTATATATATTATGTCTATAATCTGCAGTCATCACTTAACATCCATGTGAACTGCCCACCTTCTTTACATAAAATAATAGCGGTAATCAGATGGTAGTTAATAATACGGTTAAGTTAGGCAGTTCAGTTAATGAATAACCCGTCGCTATAGTCGAACCGGAATGGTTGGACCACATGTCTATTGTCCAGACACAATTCGAAGCAACACAGTACATAAGTATAAATGTTTTTAATGTGTTGCTATTAGCAACTGAAATAACTTCCTAAAATTAAAAATTTAATTAACAGAGAAGATAATCTATCCCCCTTATTCATAAACGTACATTAGATACGTTTTAGCTATAGAATGCTTTGTCTTTGTCAGTTGCATTGTCAAATGTGCAGGATAGAAAAGTACAAAGCAGAGATTAGCAACACCTTAGCTAAAATACGTTTATGAATGAGGAGGTATATCTATATCTATAAAAATCAATTGTTATTCGTTAGTCTCGCGACTCCGCCCGCGTGTTAATTTATTTTTGTTCAGTATCTACCCGGACCAAGTCGTGGGCGCAGCTAGTATACCTATATAATTACAGTGTGGCCAACGCTCACTTTGAGAATAGCTAAGGTCGCCTTAGTAAGGTGTATTACACGGTGTATTACATATTTGTGTTTCTTTAACGTAGCCTAAGTTACTCCTTATTACATAAGCTATCTGCCACTGAAAGTCACGTCAAAATCGGTCCAACCGTTCCCAAGATTAGCCCCCCCAAACAGAAAGACAGACAATAGTAAAAAATGTTGTTTTGGTATATGTACCGTGTATACATACATATGCATTTAGTAAAAAGCGGTTATTTTTCATTTACAAACAGACACTCCAAATTTCATTTATTTGTATGTATGTATAGATTATAATGTTGCAAGTTGGCAATACCAAAATACTTGCAGGGGGAATCGCCTAATATTGTTTTCGATTCCTTTTCGTAAATGTTCTGTTTTATTTACATCCTAAATTTCAGTAGGCAATGTACCTCTAGGGCCCCATGGTCACATTTGCTACGGGCCCCGCACCGGTTTTATCAGGCACTGATCTCTGGTGGAAAAGCAGCCTTATGTGTAACCAAAGGTACACAACATTGTTGGAGTGAGTTCAACTTCATGGAAGCAAGAGTTAGGTTTCTAGAAAGTTCGTGAAGGAATAATATCGTAAAACAAATTAATATGGTAAAAGTGAGAAAAGTGTATTCATGCGTGAACATATTCTAATTAGTAATGTGCCAGATTGTTAAAATATATATGCGCAGATACGGATACGTTTTTACTGGTGGTTGAGCTCCAGTGACGAGGCTCGCGGGCGTAGGCACCACCGCATTAATATACTTGCCGCTAAATGGTAGTGTTCAGCACTATCGTGTTCCGGTCAGGTAACGGCCCTGTAATTTCCGGCACTGAGGCATAACACCTTACTTAGGCCTCAGGAGTGGTAACGCATCTGCATTTTGACCTTGGTCTTAGTGTGGATGGATGTCTATAGGCTGCAGTCATCACTTAACATCAATGTAAACTGCATGCTTGTTTGCCACTTCCATTACATAAAAATCGTACGTATATTTACTTTGAGGTACTGTGGATATCCTAGAACAGTGTTGCTCAAACATTCTTAGTAGAAAGATTATATAAGAACGAAACGAAATATGGAGCTGCTGCTTATTTTTTACGAAAAAATCTGAGTTCGCGGAAAATTACGAAAGTTTTATCCTAAGGTCTGATTCCACTCCAAGTCGGTATCTAAGCAAATTTATTTTGAAGGTAAACTAGCTAACCCAGCTTCACACGCGTAAAAACAAAAGACAAAATAAGTTACGGCAGATAGTAGGTAATTTTTTTAAAATAAAAATCGGGAAATTTGCGACCTGGGTATTTTATATTGACGGCCCGGTACCGGGTCCCGACCCGGCAAATGGGAAACGCTGCCCTAGAAAAACAAAAACAATGAGTACGACAATCCGAAGTGACATGCTACCGAAAGCAATTCGTCGTTCGAACAATGAAGTAATAACCACGATACGGTCCTCAAAGGGACTGGACTATGAGGGCATTGTGGGGGTCTGTATTGTACCTTTCACAAAGAGGTCCATGAACCTTAATATCATAGTTTTGAACAATAAGACGTCAAATTGAATTTGGTTCGGAACTTGTGCATTTGAATACAATAATCGCGACGGATTTTGATTGGTATTTGGTGTAAGAGATCAATACTGTATTGATCTAAATAGCTAATAATAGTAGCTCTCCTATTACCGCATTGTAAGTTACCAATTTTTCGGAACTTGTAATAGGTAAGTATTGTATTTATAAAAGATATACCTATGCCATCCTAAGCTTTTTTGGAAATCTACCAAAGATAAAACATTCCATCATACATTGTTTTGTATGTATGTATGTATGTATCTTCACGCCAGGTCCCTAACGGGGTAGGCAGAGAGTGTAGAGCGCCAGACATCCCGGTTCTGACAAACCTCTCGTGCCTCGTCTACCTTCATCATTCTCTTGTAATATCACAAAAGATTTAGGCAGCATTTTCTTAATAAAAAGCAACTAAAGAATTAGGTATGTATGTATGTATCTTCACGCCAGATCCCTCACGGGGTAGGCAGAGAGTGTAGAGCGCCAGATATCCCGGTCCTGACATACCTACCTCTCGTACCTCGTCTACCTTCATCATTCTCTTCAAACATGCACGCCGATTCCTAAGACGTTTGACCCCACCATCAGAACTAAAGAATTAACGAAATAAAAAGCCTATAGGCATTATTTAAGGAACAATCATACACAGTACACATGGTACATAATAGGCTTTATTAAGCCTACGTATTTGTCTACCGACAGAATCAGAAGGTCCATCATTTAAGTCTCGTTAGGGCTGCTAGGGGAATAACCCTCGGGGATTGACCTTACACCACCCACTTTGCCCCAGTTCCCGGGATAACCCGACGAGCTCTAGCCTCTAATTGTTTTAAGTGTTTTGTTGAGTTCGTATGAAATTGTTCTTGTTTTAAAAATGCTTGAAATTTATAACATAATACCTTTTACATTTTACAGAAAAACAGTTGTAAAGTACAGTGTAATGTATTAACACTCTCATTTAGCGGCAACCAGATTAGGTGCCTAGTGGTAGCAGGCCACTAATACTACGCTGGGTTCGATTCCCGGGTCGGATGTGTAAAATCTTTTCCCCCTTATTCATAAACGTACATTAGATACGTTTTAGCTATAGAATGCTTTGTCTCTGTCAGTTGCATTGTCAAATGTGCAGGATAGAAAAAGACAAAGGAGAGATTAGCAACACATTAGCTAAAATACGTTTATGAATAAGGGGGTAAGTCTTTAGTTTGATAATGAGTCTGTTACATGGGCCAAAACGTAACCGGCGAATCGTGGGTGTTTGCATGTACCTTTAGTTGCATGCATTTACCTCTGCCTACCCCTTCGGATATAACAGGCGTGAAATGACGTTTTTAGTTTAGGTAATGCGGTGGCACTTACGCCGAGCTCTGTCACTGGAGCTCTCCCACCAGTAAAATGCTTGTAATTTAAGAATAGTAATAAGAATTCCTGGAGTCTGTTTCAGCCAAATACCGATGATGTCCAAGACGAATTCAATTAAGCGTCTTATTGTTCAAGACTGTGACATAATAGTTCATGGACCCCTTTGTAGTAGGTACAATACGGACCTCCACAATGCCCTCACAGTCCAGTCCCTTTGAGGACCGTGCCGTGGTTAATATTTCATTGTTCGAACGACGAATTGCTTTCGGAAGCATGACATTTCGACTTGTCGTATTGTTTAAGTATTTTCATTTGTTTTTCTATGCTTAAATGATTAGTCTCCCTATTTTCGTTGATGAGCACAATGTCGAAATTAGATGGGCGTTATTAATTAAAAATAACTTCGGGTAGAATTTTGACCTTTAACCTCTAAAAAAAGTAAAAAAGTAGAAAGGTTACTTTTTAAAGAAAGGCCACTTTACAAACGAAGATGCTAAAGTCTTTAAATTTTTTCCATATGTCTTTTCCTAAAAAGGTACACTTCTTAAAACGAGGTCATAGAAACTCAACAACATATTTAAAATAATTAGAGGCCAGTGGTCGTTGGGTTATCCTGGTGAACTGGGGCAAAGTGGGCGAGGTAATGTCAGTACCTGAGGGTTATTCCCCTAATAGCCCCAACGAGAGCTAAGTGAAGGACCTTGGACAACTCAATGATATTCTCGTGATGAACTCAATTTATTTCTAAGAGATATTTTTTAAAGAGCAGAGAGTTTTTAAGTCTCTTTGGAACTCTGTGTTCCGGTCAGGCGGTAATGTACGGCCCTGTAATTTCCGGTACACAGGCTTAACACCTTAGGCCTCAAGAGTGGTAACGCATCTGCATTGTGACCTTGGTCTTAGTGTGGGTGTCTATAGGCTGCTGTCATCACTTAACATCAATGTGAAGTGCACGTTTTGTTTACCACTTCCATTACATAAAAAAACTCTGCCAGTGAATGATAAAGAATGACTCTTTTTATTTTCTCTTTACTCTTTGGTTTCAGTTTGTACCTACATTAGTATGTTATATTTAGTTTTATGTTAGTGATCTCCATTATACATTTTCTAATTTGTAATTTGACATGTATATCAATCTTTGTTTTTGACTTACCATAAGTGGTGCTTGTCACCCTAAATGAATTAATATTCTAATTCTGATTCTAATGGACAACTCTGTTTTTTTCATACACGCTCGACAATTCTTAAAACTCTTGACCGCTTAGGACAGCTTGACCTAAAACATAAATGTGAAATATCTCAGTAATTAACAATCTGTTAATTAACTTCGTAACTAGCTTTGACGACCCGGTTAGTCCGGCGGTGTGAAATGACCGTTTGATTCGAAGGGTCGCGGGTTTGATCTCCGCACCGCGATAAATGTTTGTATGGCCTACAGATATTTGATTCGGGTCTAGGTGTTTGTGCATGTGTTGTATGTGTACAACGGCACCCACAACACAAGTTTATACCTACTGTAAGGCTGTAGTGTAAGCGTATTTAAAAAATGTAAAAAAAAACTGGACACATATAGGTATTTCGTGTGGAGGTATGGTTCCAAAACACATTTATACATGCTTGCAAATATACACCTACACGATTTGACAGTAATATTTTTTAAATCTCATTATTATTATTAAATACTAAACGACACTTCACATTCCTACCTATTTATTTGTATTCATGAACTAACTAATAAAGCTTATCAAAACCTACTAGATAGCAATACTAAAGATAACCAAGTACACCGCAATATCAATAGACCAATACCGTTTACTGAAACCTGATTTGCGAATCGATAATAGTCCATACATACACATACTCGTACCAAGTCAAGTGTGCCAGAGAGATGTTAGAAATCTCTCAAAGGATTGTATTCCAATACATTAAAATCGAACTAAAGCTATAAAAGCTTTAGCTCCAATTTCTGAAGGTTCATAAAATGGGTGCCATTTTCTTGGCTTCACATAACCATACCCTTTATGTTAGTTTGTTCTGTTATTTTTTATATTTGTATACTAGCTGGCCAGGCAAATTTCGTATTGCCTCAGAATGAAATAATGTGTCAAAGGTTTGATATATTTTATACGGATTATTTGTATCGGAGAATAAAATTGTTTTTACTGTTTCCCTTCAATTTCTTCATATTTTTTACCTTTTATACCTTCCCTAGACTTCCAAAAATCATTCGAATCCAAAATTAGCCAAATTGGTCCAGTCGTTCTCGAGTTTAAGCGAGAATAACGAAAAGCAGTTGATTTTTATATGTATATATAAACGTTGTGTGGGACCAAGGAAATAAATACTTTCTTTCTTTCAAATTAACTTACTCAGTATTAGGCGTCGGGGCGTGACGATCCCACCGCTCACTGGCGGAAGAATTTTCATCCACTGGAAGTGAACTCTTCCACTAGCGTAGTTAGTCAACCGAACAATGGCGGTCAAACCATTCCAATAGCGGTAGTTTTTTTATGTAATGGAAGTGGTACACACGCATGCAGTTCACATTGATAGTAAGTGATGACTGCAGCCTATCGACACCCACACAAAGACCAAGGTCAAAATGCAGATGCGTTACCACTCCTGAGCCCTAAGGTGTTATCCCTCTGTGCCGGAAATTACAGGGCCGTAGAGGCCGTAGGGTAGTAAAAATAAGAACGCGGGATCGCAACACGGAGCGTCCTACGATAAAAACTACCGCCAATGCGAATGCCAAGAGTGGCGATTATGGCATATTCTCACTCACATACTGACTCTGTGGATAACAATCCTAAACGCAATCGAGCACATCACAATATGAATAGAGCAATATAACGTTTACTATGAAACTGGATTAGCGAATCCACGGCACTCACTCGCCATACATACATACATACAAAACGTGCTCAAACTGGGACGTGACGAAAATTTCAAGCAGGTACGCCCTCCAGTACTATATTCAAACTATTCTAGAGCTATAAATATACGAGAAATGAAATTTTTCCAATGATCGCACATAAAGCCGTTATTATCAGTGTTTGATTTTGACTTTTTTTATATGTAACGAAGGTGGGCAAACAAGCATGCAGTTCACATTGATATTAAGTGATGACTGCAGCCTATAGACACCCACACTAAGATCAAAAGGTCAAAATGCAGATGTATTGCCACCCCTGAGACCTTAGTTGTTACGTCTCTGTGATAGTTATTAAAGGGCCATTAATTACCATCTAACTGGAACACGATAGTGCTGAATACTACCATTTGGCGGCAGATAGGTTAGGTAATGATGTGGGGCCTACGCCCTCAATAATGCCTGAAGAATTCGAGACAGAATGGTCATGATGTCTCCTAACGTTTTCACAGTCATTGCCCGTGGTACGCCTATTTCACCTGGTTAAACCAGGGGTCAAATTTTTTGCCCATGGTACATCTCTTGTGAGTTAGATGTACCAGGGGTAATTATTACTTCCGGTGGTCCACCTGCTAGATAGTTCAACGGAATGTATTGCCCATGGTCCACCTAACAATTTTCAAATGTTAAGAAAATACTAATTGGTACAGACAGAAAAACGTCCAAGTTTAATTTCTTTTTGGTTTTAAATTCTAGATGATGTTTCTTTTCTACACTCATTGAAATAAAACTATTTTACGTATTTTTCTCGTGTATATTAAACAAATTAATTAAAGAAAAATAAACTAGAGTGGTCATCCCTGAAATATGTGAGATTTTTTTGCAGGTCTAGTATATACTGGATATACATGTGAAATGCATGGTCTTTGTCATTCTTTTGACCGCAGATATTCAGATACTGTACGCAATTACTGTTATTTACTACTTATACTGTCATTCATTAATAAATTTTATTCAATTCCATGGCTCTTCTGTTTCTGATTCTGATATAAAATAATACAAAAACAGGCTACCTCGTCGATCCATCAAACAGAATATAACGAAAATTTAATAAATTGCGTAGTTTAATTAAAAAGAGCGGCGCTAAATTGACGATAAAATATATTTATAAAATGTTATTAACCAGATAAAAGACGCCATAACAATTAATGTTAATTCGCAGAAGCCGAAACAATGGACAATCAAAACTTTACTCAAGCCAACAGCACGTAATTTGCTGAGCTTTCTCGCGGGTAATGTCAATTCACTAATGTTACCACATTTTACTTTATTTCCTAAAACTAAATCATTTAAGTGGTCCAACCTGAAGTTATGGATCTCATAATAATATGTTGGTTAAAGGAGATGTTGCGAGCTCGGCTCTGGTTCGTACACGTCCTCAAAAAATGGGTAAATTAAAGAAGAATCCGAAAAAAATACAATTAATTTATTCAAGAAAATATTTTAGAGTTACAACCACATTTAATTCAAATGATTTTATCATTTTCAACTATGTTAAACATGGCGGCGATACAGCCGACACTTGGGATCAATCGATTTCGATAGTATTTATAAAATATTGCTTTTTTCTCCAAGTACTATATAATCAAAATACAATTTAAAAAATGAAAATGTCAAAATGACATCGCCCGCCATATTCGCCATGTTGGTTTTGAGTTGCAATTCTAACTGCAAATAATATTTTGAAACTGCAAACAAAGCTAAATAAGTGAAAATATGCATTTGAAAACGTTTTTATATTGATTTTGCCTGTTTAATGATATTGTGTACAATACTTGGCCGGAGGTCCATACATTTTTGCAACATCTTCTTTTGACCAATAAACACGCATGGATGAAACAAACATGTATGGCTTCGGCAATAAACTAATAACTATCATAGACACATAATAACTAAGGTCTCAGGGGTTTTTTAATCGAATAAAAGCTTTAAATTTTATTTTCAATTTTGTTTTTTTACTATTTATCTTTAATGTACATTATTTAAAAAAATAATTTAAATCTAAATGTTTCACATACTTTTTCATACAAATATATATAAAATAGCATACAAGTTATTAAATTTAAATAACATGAATAATAATATGCTCTAATATTTTTGTGCAAATGTCTATCTAAGTCATCACTTAAACCCTATGTGAACTGCATGTTTGTTTACCATCTTTGTTATATATAAAAAAGTAAATACTACACTGAGAAACACAAAAATCTAAAGTTAAAATGCAGATGCCTAGCACCCCCCTAGAGTTGTTTTGCCCTTGTGGCAGAAATTAAGTGACTTGACATCGCCCTCTATCTGGAACATGTTAATGCTGAACGACTTGGCAACAGATAAGTTAATATGGGCCCTACAGTTTCGAGTTTTGAACCAAAAATCTCTACCGCAAGTATGTTTTTTTTTATGTTATGGTAGTGGCAAACAAGCATGCAGTTCCCATTGATGAAGTGATGATTGCTGCCTATAGACACTCACACAGAGACCGAGGTCAAAATGCAGAAGCGTTGCCACTCCTGAGGCCTAAGGTGTTATGCCTCTGTGCCGGCATTTACAGGGCTGTACATTACCGCCTGACCGGTACACGATAGTGCTGAACGCTACCATTTAGGGGCAAGTATATTAGGTAATGCGGCGGTGCCTACGCCCGCGAGCTCCGTCACTGGAGCTCTACCACCAGTAAAAAATCGGTATGTTGTCTTTTATATACAAAATAGGTATAAGTATTTCAAAAAAAATCAGAGCCGCTAGCGATACGACATCGCGCAAACTCATGCTACATAATGCTTTGTTCCTAATCTATCTATCAATCACAAATTCGGATCTCATTACCTAAGCTTTTTATTTAGGAGAGATTAAATTACCACGGTAAATATAGGTTCGTGTGTTCTTGTTAGAATTTATAAAACGCTCCGTGGTCCCATAAAGTACTTTTTAAGTGACTACACAATCAAATACTTGACGCTTACAGTTTATTCATATACTTCATACTAGCTGTCCCGGCAAACTTCGTATTGCCTCACAATGAAATAATGTGTCAAAGGTTTGATAGATACGGTATTGTATGGGAAAATAAAATTCTGGTTTTTACTATTTCGCTTCAATATCTTCAAATTTTCTTGCCTTCTTAACCTTCCCTGGACTTCCAAAAATCATTCGAAACCAATATCACCCAAATCGGTCCAGCAGTTCTCGAGTTTTAGCGAGACTAACGAACAGCAATTGATTTTTATATATATTTCATATAATAAGGAAGTGCACTTAAAAAAACTTAACTTCACGCCTGTAATCCCCAAAGGGGTAGGCAGAGGTAAATGCATGCATTCAGGCATACATGCAAACGATTCGCCGGTTACGTTTTGGCCCATGTAAACAGGTGGCGAGCCTGTTGAGAACTCCGGTTACATTACCCAACTTCGAGGTACTGGGAAATCTCAAGAAAATGAAAACAACCCAATAGAACCAGAGATAAAGGACTTTACACTATTATCTTTAATTGGCCCCTACCCGGGAATCGAACTCAGGACCCCATCGTAGTAGAAGTGGTCTGCTACCACTAGGCTACTGAGGCAGTGCACTTTTTCATCCTCAAATTATTTACAACTATCAATAAAGGGGTACTAGGGCGTTAGGAATTGGGATGTGATGATCCTGCCGCCCATTAGAACAGGAGATTTCGGCGGCTAGCTAACTATTTGTTTTGAATTGTCCCTATTTATAAATAACCCTTTCGAATATCCGCCCGACTCATATAAATGTATTGAATAAAAATGAAATTACTAAGTAATCCTATCTTATTACCATACATATTAATAATCCTATCCTATTTTGAGTTTGAGTTTAATTTATCTCAAAGAAACCTTAGAAAATATAATCTTTATTCCTATGAGACATACTTCATATAAAACTTACGTAACATAGCTTCTAGCTCGCTCAGCCTCACAAAGAGGCGGCCCCAAAGCACTTAGCCCTGAAGCGGACAGATTTGACCTCGAAATTTCAGCGTTCAGTGTAAATGTGATATATTAAACTGATAATTCCATCAGCGAACAAATATCTTGATATGACTTCATTCTCGTTATATTGAAATTCTTGTGAGGTCATCAAGAAAATACGAATCGTTTTACTCGTTTAGTAATGTTGCGAACTTACAACTATTAACGTTCTATATTTTAATTTATAAATACGTATAAAAAACTGATCTATAAATGTGTGTATATCACTTTTTGCCTACACCGTAAGAGACTTCTGGATAGAAAGATCAGTACATGTTGGTAATGGTGTGAAATTAAAAATTATTAAACTCGAGAATGTACCTAAATATTTAATCAAAATGAAATTACGTGAGTCAATTAAAAAAAAGGCCACTTGACGATAAAAAAATCAAAGCAACTAAGAGGATAAGTAGATAACAATTTTGAGTTGAAAACTTGCTATACGCTACACTGTTATTTGCTTAAAACAGCAATTTCATCGGCATAATGACATTGTCTTTTTTAATAACCACATTTCAAGCTAAGCGTTTGCTTATGTGAGTGTCCGTAAATTTAGCAAATCACACAAAGACGAATAGACTGTTGCGTTAATTTGTTTTCTGTCATAACAACGTCTGCCGTGATTTTGATTCTTTGTTTTGCATTTTCTAGTCTAATAACCTGCTTTATCATTTAGATTATTGTGCGCTCTGAGATTCTCATTTCTCTTTAAATTAAAATGTTTTTACTTTTAGAGAGCCTACTTCTTTCTTCTTAGTAAATCTGATAACCTATTATAAAGTTTACTATTTGCTTTTATAATTTTCTTCAAAACGGAAAACAACTATCAGACACTTGTAAACTTATAAAGCAAGAGTATTTTCTCTTTTGTTGTATTAGGAAGATATTGAAGAGCTACACTTGTAGCTCACTTAAATCTACAAATTGTCTACAACCTTTCCCACTTCTAAGATAGTGACTTCGTAATAATTTGGGATATGATATCTATTATAACAAACAGAAACGAAATTGTGGTAAGCACTTTAAGGATTCAAAAATAGATTAGCTACATATATTTCTTACTTCCTTGAACTCTATGGTTATTGTACTAAAAAAATATAATAATATGAATATAATATATATAATAATAATATTTTTTAATTGTAAGATGATGACGCTGGTGTTTTACGTGTTGATACATTTCGATATGAGTATCAAATAGGACGTCACCTACTTTTATAATTCTTTACTTCGCTCTGTGACCATATAGCTTTGAAAAAGACTAAAATCGTGCCGTTGTAAGCTATGTAGAGAGTTTCCAACGTATGCAGTATTTGCTTAATTACTTAACCTAAATCGTAAGCCTAATATTAGTTCGAGTGTACCTAACCTGATCTAACCGCAAAACTTGACGCAAACTGTTAGTCATTGTGACAAACTGCCACTATCCGACGAATTGACGATTAATGACATGTCAGTTCCAAACGCAGGCAAAATTGCTTTAGGGTTATCAATCGCAATGACAAGACTTTTTTTCGAGCAAATATAAATTATCACAATGACTAAATCCATGTGTGCGTCTGATGTGAAAACCACTCGAATTAAAAATATATTTTTCTTACAGATTGTTCGAAGAGAATCAAGATCTTCTGAACATGTTCGAGAAATTTCGTCAGTATAGAACAAGAGAGGAACAGATCAACTCCATGGAGTTAGCTGAACACGCCAACAACGTGATGAATACCCTTGACGAGGGTATCAAGGGTCTGGATGATCTAGATAATTTTTTCGCGTACATTCACCAAGTCGGCGCTAGTCATAGGCGGATACCTGGATTCAAGGTTGAATATTTTTGGGTCAGTATGATTTATTACTGTAATATATCACACAATTTCGCTTCTTTTGAAGTTGAAGGAATAGGAATCATCTATTAATGCCAAATATCTTTGTCGTCACCAACCATAAGTAAAACTAAATCATTTTATTTTGCAGTGCTTACATATTAATGTCAGAGGGACGTAAATTACACTGTAGGTTAGAGGAAAAGTTGAGTATTGATAGCCGTGACTAAAAACAGCCAAAGTATCATCCAAATCTCACTCCATAATAAATTCGTCAGTATTTCCAATATTATATAGTGACTTGTGTATGACTTATATGTCTGGACCGGGATATCTGGCGCTTTACACTCTCTGCATGCTGCAGGAACTTGGCGTGAAGATGCATACGAGTACATACATGTAGTTCGCCATATCATAATCTCTATTTACAGTCGTATAAATATAAAGGTTAGGTTTTGAAGCCCTTGTCTTTTTGTATTCAAAGGCTGTAGCCATATGTGAACCATCTGTTTTTCCTTAATTTATCTTATCATCATCATCAGTTGAACAGAAAGAAGCTTTCATCCACTGCTGGACAAAAGATACCCAAACCTAATCTTTGGTTTTATATGATATGCAACAATCGCCACGCCGGGCATATAAAAAAAATACGCTTACCCTCACAGCCCCACAGTAGGTATAAACCTGTGTCATGGGTGCCGTTGTACACATACAACACATACACAAACACTCAGACCCGAAACGAATATCTGTAGGCCATTCAAATATTAGTCCCGGTGCGGGGATCGAACCCGCGACCCTCCGAATCAAACGGTCATCTCACACCGCTGGACTAACCGGGTCGTCAAATATATCGTCGTCGCATATGGGTTGACGATCGAAGTGACAGCGGTGTTATCACGGAACTCCGCTGACATTCCGCGTTATTGTATTTACTGTCGCCTATTGGAATGGCTTGACCGCCATTGTTCGGTTGACTGCACTTGTGAAAGAATTCTACTTCACTTATGGACCCATCGTCACATCCAGTCCGATGCTTTGCATTGCTATCTATCGAAATTAAATTTTCGTTTGCTACTACATTACACATACTACAGTACATTAACCTATTCCCTATCCCATTGCAAACACAATATCTACCTTAAACAATGCAAACACTCACATGTGATTCATGGGATATGGAACCTGTTAATGTAAAATAAACCTTACCATTACTTCATGTTACAGGCAAAAGTCCTAAATCACAACAAAAACATTTTGTTCTTCATTTCCAAATCTCTCTCAAGATAAGAGACCTTAAACCAAACATCTCAATATCGCCCCAACAAAACGTTACAAATCATTACCACGTAATTTTTCAATCTGCAAAGCCCTTTCGCTTTCACTTTCCAGCCCTTTATCTTCACAACGTTTAAGTGAGAAATTGGCTTTGTGTCATTCCAAACACGTCCATACCAAAACTGGATTGGAAAAATTGTTCTGTATATATCACTTTATGCTTCGAGTGATAAGAAAAATATGTTGGTATTTCTGTTAAATTTCTCTCGAAAACATTTTATTGTGTTCGGTGTGAGCGTGTTTCAAGAACGTTAACTTCACTGCCATTGCTTTTGTATTTTCGATTCTTTCAAATCTGTGCATAAAGTATAGCGATTCTTCAAGCTACCAGAAAAATATGACAATTGATTTCTTATTGTTCACTTGTATCTGCTGCTTCGGGGATTAACTTAATGTTGCAAAATTACCATAGCATGCATATAAAGTCAATTAATTTCTCTAATTAACCGAACACCGGTATTCGACGGAATACGCTCGCATGAAGAAGCAGGCTTGTAAATGGTTGCTTATTAGCAGAAATAGCTGACCACACCCGCTCTCATACGTCATATTTGAGCAAGTGGATCGTTTGTTAGGGTCAGATTATGGTGTAACCTGGTGATCTTTTGACAAGAAGAAGCCATATCCAATGGCGGAGCTTGACACACTAAATTCATCATCTAATCTTCTTCTCAGTTGAAAAAACATAGTTAAATTTGCTCGCTTGCACCTTCTATTTTTCACCAGGTGCGCCCCAAATCGTTAGATGCGGAAATTAATGATTATAATCATTTAACTGCCTCGGTAGCCTAGTGGTAGCAGGCCACTACTACTACGCTGAGGTCCTTGGTTCGATTCCCGGGTGGGGGGTTATCAGAGATAACGGTGTAAAGTCCTTTATCTCTGGTTATATTGGTATTTTCCATTTTCAGTTTGGTAATGTGCCCGGAGATGTCAAAAGGCTCGCCACCTGTTACATGGGCCAAAATGTAACCGGCGAATCGTGGGTGTTTGCATGTATGCTTGAATGCATCCATTTACCTCTGCCTACCCCTTCGGGGATTACAGGCTTGTTGAAGTAACGTTTTATAATTATTTTAAACCTATTCCAATCTCTGTTAATAGTTAATTCTTTATTATCGAGAGAATGGAAAAGACTAACAGCCTAATTAAAGACAAAAGCTGCATTGGAAAAATTGCTTAACACCATCATATCATAAAAAAGCATCTGAAAGGAGTGCTGCGTTAAAAAAACATCCAATTTGAAAGCACTTCAAGTGCCAAGTTGACTACTCAATTAAACTAGAGGAAAAAATTGAGAACCAGTTGAGAGCGTCTTAATGAAATAAGTTAAAAATATTAAGAGGGGCATCCTCCCTATGACTCAACAAATGTACCCACATTTATCGATCAACACTTTAAATAGAATAAAGGTAACGTGTAGGCCGTAAGGCATGCATAAGTCATGGGATCTGAGGTCCAAAACGTACGGGTCATCATAATAAAGATATATAAGCGTGAGTGACTTTATACAGGATTGTAAAAATTCGGGCCGCTACGTGATATCGAATTTAATATGTCATGTCATGTAGCACTAGAAGTTGGAAGAATCTTTCTATAGATGAAAGCTATTTTTTATGTGAGCAAACAAGAGTTAACGTAGATGGTAAGCTACACTCTATAAACATCTATTATGCAAACAATACAAGTCAAAGTGCAGACGCCAACCCTTAGCGCTAAGTGGTTTTTCCACTGTCCCAGATAATATGGGGTTATGTAATACTATCCAGTCGGAACACGATAGTGACAAACGATTGGTTAAGGCAAAGGCGTCCTTAAGCTGTGTCACCGGGACTTCATTCAACGATTAACGAAAAAAAAAGTAATTTGGTGAAAACAGAGCCATAGTCAGGTATAAACTTGTAAGACTTTTCATTACGGTAGCAAAAATTTTCGTCAGAAAATCATTTAACTAAACAACCAAGGATGACAATTACTTGGAGCTGTATTAGGGTTAAGTTTCCTTGCTAAAAAGCTGTAAATATATCCGCCGCAAAGACGGCGAAAAACAGTAATGATGTATGCAAAGTTTGCTCTGAAATTTCTAGAATATTAACTCGTCAAGTCACGAGAAAAATATGACAATTGATTTTCAATTGTTCCTGTTCTTGAAAGGTTACTAGGAGCGCATACTTTTGCTCAAATGACGATGTGTACCTTATACATTAACTGTATGACATAATGCTCCATTTCCATCCACTAACATGAAACATAATCAGCATTATCTAAATAAATGAGCAATATTACCATAGCATGCATACTAAGTCAATTAATTTATCTAATTAACCGAACACCGGTATTCGACGGAATACGCTCGCATGAAGAAGCAGGCCTGTAAATGATTGCTTATTAGCAGAAATAGCTAACCACACTCGCTCTAATACGTCATATTTGAGTAAGTGGATCGTTTGTTAGCGTCAGATTATGGTGTCACCTGGCGATCTTTTGACAGAAAGAAGCTTTATTTTCTTCTTTTATTGAGAATTGAGCCATATCCAATAGTGCAGCTTGAAGACGTCAGCACACTTAGTACATTATGTTTTCCTCTTCATAGTTGAAAACATTTTTTTTTTGTTTTTCGCCAGGTGTGCCTTAAATCGTTAGATGAGGAAAATCATTTTAAACCTATTCCAATCTCTCTTAATAGTCTTAATTCCTTCTTTTCTTTGTTCTGTGAAATGACGAAATTATTTAAGGTAAAGGCTTTGAGATTTTATCTAGAAAGACAGACAGATAAACAAATAGACGTGTCGTAAGGCTTTATTTTATTATAAATTATAAAGCTGAAGAGTTTGTTTGTTTGAACGCGCTAATCTCAGGAACTACTTGTCCGATATGAAATATTCTTTCAGTGTTAGATAGCCCATTTATCGAGGAAGGCTTTAGGCTATAACATCACGCTAAGACGAATAGGAGAGGGTAGGTAACATTGCACCCACGCGAAGCCGGGGCAGTCCGCTAGTATGTTTATATAGGTGAACGAGAATCGAGTACGGAGCAGCCTATATTAATATATCCCATGATTCACCAGTCACCTTTTATAGGTAGTAGATGCTTATAGACTGCAATATTGCCCATGGCACATGACGTACGTGTTAACACAATGATATTATAGTATTTATAAGCTCATTGTGTTAACAAAACGCTTGTTTACCATTGCAATAAAATAGTAGATTGGAGTCTAAGTTCTAAATCGATCACTGGTGTCCTTCTAACAGAAAGACTTTTACCTGCTAAAAGTAAACAACACAAACTTAAATAGGTATATTGTTATTAGCAACGCTCCCTAAATATACGAGCAGAATTAATATTTCTCTATATTTGTACAGCTACTACCCACAAGCCAATTTGTCTAATTATAAGCAAACACTGAACTCAAGTGAGGACTTTCGCATGAAGAAACGTTTTGATAATGATTGCTTACTTACATTAGCAGTAATAGCCTGCCGCACCCATCGCTCCAATATGTCATATTTAAGTGAGTGGACCATTTATCAGGATTACAAGGTTTTCGTGAAGCATTTTGATGAAGTGGAAATATGTTCACAACGATTTTTACTGGTGGTAGAGCTCCAGTGACGGAGCTCGCGGGCGTAGGCACCACCGCATTACCTAATATACTTGCCGCTAAATGGTAGTGTTCAACACTATCGTGTTCCGGTCAGGTGGTAATGTACGGCCCTGTAATTTCCGGCACAGAGGCATAAGACCTTAGGCCTCAGGAGTGGTAACGCATCTGCATTTTGACCTTGGTCTTTGTGTGGGTGTCTATAAGCTGCAGTCATCACTTAACATCAATGTGAACTGCATGCTTGTTTACCACTTCCATTACATAAAAAAAAAAAAAAAAAAAAAACGATTCAAATTTTTTTATGGCACGAGAGTGGCTAGTTTGCAGGCATTTACACCTCAAGTCGACTCTACACTTGGCAGAGAATATGTAGTAATACTATGTATAGAATGGGCACTTCGACGTCCCGCCCGATATCCCCGCCTCACCCAACCTCCCTCTTATGGGCGACGTTTGGTATTCTCTTCGTGCGACGCACACAGGTGTACGTGTAAATACACGTCACTGATTAATGTGAAAATGTAAATTACAAACATGTAGTAAAAGATTTGAGGCCTCCGTCGTGGCAACAGATTGGCATTTAAATATCTTTTTTTTCTAATCTAACGAAAGTGGCAAACAAGTAATGCAGCTCATAATTATGGATGTTAAGTCATGACTGCAACCTTAGACATCTATACAAAGACCAGAGGTTAAAATGCAGATGCGTTACCACTTCTGAGGCATATGGTGTTATGCCTCTGTGCCGGAAATTGCAGGGCCGTACATTACCACCTGACCGGAACACGATAGTGCTGAACACTACCATTTAGCGGCAAGTATACTCGTATTAGGTATACCATGACCAAATAGGTCGAGTACTGTCTGAGGGTGGGGTCAAAGTCTTAGTAATCTGCATGCATTTTACTGGTGGTAGTGTTCAGTATCAGCACCGTCATTGGAGCTCTACCACCAGTAGAGCTATTTGACTGCATATAGATTAGGCAATGTGATGATGCCCTACTATTTCAAATTCCAACACTGAAACCAAATGTAATGAGTTTCTTGTTTGCTAGCGCTAATCTTCGCACATATTTGGAAATATAGTTTTATGTATGATAGTCGCTAAGCTATACGCTCTAACATCCTCTCTATAATCCCCTAGAGATTATCAGGTTATTAGAACAGCGCTGCGGCCGTGCGTAAGCGAGTGTGGGATTACCTTTGTAGTGAAATAAATACATTACGCAAAACATTTCAAAACGCAAGTAAAGCAATACAGAGCTAGCATCACTCGAGAGCAATAGAATTGTGTCTTAGGTACTTCAGTAATCAGTACTTTTTATCATATCATATGGAAATTTAATGCAAATGGAATGTAAAAATACAAAATTTACGAAAATTGGAGTATGAAAAAACAGATTCCTTAATAGTGACATAAGAGTTAACTGAAAAATTAAATAATTTCACTTTAAGAATCTTTATACAATTTCCAACAACTTTTAGTAAGTCATTATATCTTAACAACTATCACTTATTGACTATATGTTTGTAAGACAAATAGTATTTATTACATTATCGAATGCTTTTTAGAAAATCAAAACAAACAAATGAGTCAACAACCCTATTGTCATAATATCAACACAAGGAAATTAAAGACAAAAGCAGGATCATTTTAATGGATTCAGTTTCACACCCGTCCTTAGCAAAAAAGATACTGTATAAAAAAAAATATAGTTAATCCTTCTGTCTCTGCACCACACCAACGAACCTTTTTGAAGGAAAATGCTTTATAAATAACATTTTTTTTTAATATAATGCCATTTTTATTACGCATATTGCTAGTGTCAAGTATAACAATATTTCGTATTCGTCTTAAGCAGCGTAAAAGTAAGAGTCAGTCGGTTAATTATCAGTCAGTCAGTCAAAGTCACAGTCAGTATTTGTATACTCTTTGGTCACAGTCAGTAATTCGAGTAAAACGATGACTACTTTACTAGTACACTTATAATGAAGTTTCGGAGGCAACCTGAAAAGCTATGTTTTCGCTTTTCGCACTGTTATCCTATTTCACTATACACGGGCACTGTAATAAACCTATATCAAACAAAATGCCATCAATTTTATTGAATGTAACTCCAAAATACACCAAGATAATGAAATAAAATAAGAGCACCACACGCCTCTTTCAAGGTTCCCGCCAAAGACCAATAACAACATTATATTTATTGTTTTTCCTTTTGTTCCAGAAAATTGAAGCACCATTCCTAGCAGCAGTGGAATCTACTTTAGGCGACCGATATACGCCAAACGTGGAAAGCATTTACAAAATAACAATAAAATTCATTCTAGAGACACTGGTTGAGGGTTACGAAAAAGCTGGAGCCAAACCAACGTGAAATGTATAATCTGTACTGATTAACTCCTAAGCCAATTCTGTGACGTCAATTCTTTGGCCAAGTCGTGTAACATTTGGCAATGTGTAGCCAAGTTTCAAAATCAGATTATGAAATCGCCTCGAAACTGAGAAAGACATACTCGATTAACACTTTGATTGTAGTTTTAAGTGTTAACTGCAAGTGTTAGTGCTGCATTAATTAATGGGTCAAGTGAGTTCCAAGTGTAAGTGTAAAGTGTGATATTTTAGTTTGCTCTTGAAACTAAAATCGCATTGGTTTTTTTATGTAATGAAAGTGGTAAACAAGCATACAGTTCACATTGATATTAAGTGATGACTGCAGCCTATAGACATCCACACAAAGACCAAGGTCAAAATGCAGATACGTTACCACTCCTGAGTACTAAGATGTTATGCCTCTGTTATGGAAATTACCGGGCCGTACATTACTACCTGACTGGAACACGATAGTGCTGAACACTACCATTTAGCGGCAAGTATATATGTTATGAATTTGGATTAATGAGCACTTAACACTTGAGTGCTGAGTAATAGCTTAATGCAATCAGTGGCACCTCGCAGTGTTAATTGGTTAACCAACCACGAGTGTTCAGTATACATATATTAGGGGACGTCATAAGGCCTTCAGATTTAAAAGGCTATTACACGACACGGTATTCAGGGTCCGGCAGAAAGGGTGGGCGTGGCCTCGCGCCGGGTTGCCGCTTATTACACTATCCGGTCGCAGTACAAATAGACGGGCCGCTCCGGTCGCCCTAATTAGGGTCCTCCCTAAATGTTATTACACTATACCCTGACCCTTGCTATCGTACCCTGAATACCGTGCCGTGTAATAAGTCCTTTTACACACAAACATTTCTTTCATTCTTGTATTAGAAACGAAAAATGTTATACTTTTTAGTGTAACCATGTGTTTATCAGCTTTATCAGTCTTGTGTAAATGAAATGTAAATAGAGTTTACCAAAGTCAAAAGCGAGATGTAAAATGTAGCAAAAGTAAGGCTTCGCCAAACTGCCATTTCCAATATAGAGGTAACAACTTATGTCACAATGTTACATGATCTCTCGATTTTGCGGTAGGTACCTAAATATGTAACTAATGTGAATATTTAAGTGTAACTAATTTCTTTTGTGAATACAGGCTGTAGTCATATTTGGGGTCATAATCTTAGTTGTAACGATAGCAGTTTGTACGAAAAAAATATGAAATATACCTACAATGTTATCGTTTCATTCTTCAAAATGTTTATATAGAAAAATAGAGAAATAATTATTGTTTATGCCGTTGTATAAAAAAAAAAGAAAAAAGCAGGTTTTAGATTGACAAACAAAAAGAGTAAAGAGGAAGGAAGGAATATATTGCGTGTGGTAATGTAATACCTATTTTGTTATTTTTTTTTAATTAATTTTAGTTACTTTTATTATCTACTAGCTGTTGCCCGCGGCTTCACCCGCGTGGATGTCGTTTTATAAATATTTTTTCCGAAACTTTCTATAAACCTCACGGAGCCCGAGACCTTTCCAACGAATGCAAAACCGTGGAAATCGGTTCGTGCGTTCTGGAGTTATAGCGTCAGGAAGAAAACTCGACTTATTTTTATATAATAGATTACCTAACACAACATTTTGTAATGATTCGTGGAAGAGCTAGATCCTCTGGCACAAGCAATCATGTTTACTTAAAAGAAGATCTCAGCAACGCGTATTTCTTTGTCATATTTTGGCTACTTGCCGTACCCAAAATATTACACGATTTTTTATTTTATTGATAAAATCATATTTTTAATTTCATTATATGACTTATTTCTGGTCTGTAGAGCATTATCTCTTTCGCACCTTACCTTTATGACGTTTGTCCACCATATTGTTCAAGTTTTGACCAATAGCAAACTATCAGTGCTTACGTAGCCGTAGGCAGTGTGCAGTGCAGCAGTGATAACGCTCTATGAAGTCGAAACTAGCCGATTATCACTTTGGCAGGCTCGATACAGTGCTCATGTAAATATTTACTGATGAGCATTGTACGTACTGCAATTTTACAAAACATTGTAAAAACGATTCAATTTTTTTCTGAAGTTTTTTTTAAATAAAAATATAATGATTTCTACCTATGATAGAAAATAATTGAAAATGAAAAGAAAATGGTTGCATTTAATGTAAATAATAGTATCGGGTTTGAGTCAACAACAAATTTTTCGTGACCGACCCGTGGTACAACTGCGATGTCCAACTGGTTGTACTACGGGGAAGTAAAGTTACCGATAGTACTACACGTAACTTCACGACTGTAATCCCCGAAGGGGTAGGCAGAGGTAAATGCATGCATTCAAGCATACATGCAAACACCCACGATTCGCCGGTTACGTTTTGGCCCATGTAACAGGTGGCGAGCCTGTTGACATCTCCGGGCACATTACCAAACTTTGAGGTACTGGGAAATTTCCAGAAAATGGAAAAATCCCAATAGAACCAGAGACAAAGGCTTTTTCACCATTATCTCTGATAACCCCTTACCCGGGAATCGAACCCAGGACCTCAGCGTAGTAGGAGTGGCCAACCGATAGTACTACTCTTTTTTTTATATTTATGATTATGACCCGTGGTACAAATGTGAAATTATGTACAACTGGTTGGACCACGGGGATAAATATTTCCTTTCAAAAGATGACAAGGATCGAAAGTAAATCATGGACAAGAGTAGCCTTATAGCTGTCAAAAGGTTCAATAAAAACGAAAATGGAAAAAATCCTAAGTTATAAGGGAAAGAACAAACTTGTGTTTTAGATTCAGATAATAATATACCCTAATTCTTTACAAAACGGATGCGGATCACAGAGAAGTCAAGTACACAAGTGAATTAATTCCCGGTCTATTAGCCAAGATCCTATTTAAATATTTGCTTCGCACCTATTGCTGACTTACTGACCCTAAAGTTAGTACAACTGGTACTACCTAGCAAAACAATGAATAAAAAAGTTATCGTTGATATCTGAATATGTCTTTTTAATAAATACGGCCTGTTCCATAAATTTATGCAATAAATAGTAGGGGTTTTAGCTTAATTTTAATTTTTACTCGTTGTATCATTCTACTGCTGGAGTTCGAGGGCATGCATTACCTTATCTATCTGCCTCTAAATTCTAGCATTTAACACTGTCGTATTCTTGTTAGATGGTAATCGTATGTCCCGAATTTTCTGCAAAGAAGCAAAATATCTTAGACCTCAGAAATGATATAATACCTTCAATCTCCGTGGTTTATGATTTGTTTTCATATAATTATTTATACTAAGCGTTTAATAAATTAAAAAAAAATTTTTTCACTTTGACGTGGATGTCAATACTTAGTCCGCATTAAAATAAAATTATTTTTACGGATTTATTTCGCGTATGTAATGAAATTAAACTGAATTTGTTTTTAAAATCAATCAGAAAAACAAAAAAAATAGTTTTATTTCAATGAGTATAGCTCTCGAAAACCTAAGAGCACAAAAGCTTAGTAGTCTGCAGTGTCCGCTTACAACAAATAGAAAATGAGTGCTTGAAAAAAAATCAACACAACGCCTTTCTTTAAATAAAAATGACAGGGGTCAAAGAAATCAAGGCTTGTAACTTCGTCTCCACTCTATTAACTGAAGACCTATTCAAATATACATATAACCATGACGCCCATTTCTGACCATGACCCAAATGTGACTAAAGCCTAAACGTTGAACAAAAGCTATCATTTGCAAATGGAAATGTAATAATTTATTGACTATTAGTACGCTTCTAATATAAGTATTATCAATAATTGTAATTATTTTTAAGGATATAAATATTATGTAGCTAAATGATGTGAATGGAATAATTTTGGCGATTTTATTGTTCATATTTTTACATATAATTATAACATGACGTCATCAATTGAACAAGTGGTTGTAGAGCCAGTGACGGAGCTCGCGGGCGTAGGCACCACCGCATTACCTAATATACTTGCCGCTAAATGGTAGTGTTCAGCACTGTCGTGTTCCGGTCAGGTGGTAATGTACGGCCCTGTAATTTCCGGCACAGAGGCATAACACCTTAGGCCTCAGGAGTGGCAACGCATCTGCATTTTGACCTTGGTCTTTGTGTGGGTGTCTATAGGCTGCAGTCATCACTTAACATCAATGTGAACTGCATGATTGTTTGCCACTTGCATAACATAAAAAAAAAAAGTGGATTTATCTATAATGGTGACAATCCATCCTTCTAAGATTACAAAAAGAATCGTGGTTAGATTTGTACAAATAATATAAAGGTAAGGTGTATTTAACAGCGTATCGTAAAGAAGTCGCTTTTACCCTTAATAATTTTTAATATAATTAATTATTTAAAGCTTTGAAAATTTTGTTAATAACCCATGCAATATTTTTCTTAATTGTTTTATATTATTTCGCATTAACACACTTGTGAAATATATTTTATTTAAAGAAAAATGTAAAGAAAAATTTGACTTCAGGCGAGACTCGAATTCGCGGCCTACTGGGAATCTAGTCCAGCCGCTCTTCCAATTGAGCTACTTCATTCACAGAGGGGACTTCATTAGCTCAATTGGAAGAGCGGCTGGACTAGATTCCCAGTAGGCCACGAGTTCGAGTCTCGCCTGAAGTCAAATTTTTCTTTCCATTTTTCTTTAAATAAAAAATATATTTTTTTTTATTTAAAATATTTTTGCTTCTCCGATATAATTTAAAAATAAAGTTTACTAAGGAGGGCTGTCGGTAGGAAAGACTGTTATTATTTCCGTTGAGGTTATAAATTTTCTAAATATATTATGCTGCTATATATATTCTGCTTGGTAACTTTTCTTATTTTTATTTTGTTCAAATCAATGTAGGGAACTTACCACGATTTTTATCGTAATTTTAATAAAAATCGCATAATTATATGTAAAAAAGCCAAATGATGCTTGTAAAAGAAATTAAAATTTTAATCACTTATTTATTTATTGTCACTTCGCTATGGTATTTCTGTCAAATTATTATGCTACATTATTTCGTTTTTTTTTTGTAAATTACAGTACTTATCATAACTGGTCCAAAATTTGAAGAAACATTTTACATAATATAATTATGTATTTTAATAACATTGTCTTCCTTTAAATTTTTACTTTACTTAAATCAACATTGGAAGACAGTTTATAAGAATATATTTATAGATCTGAAAATAAGTTTACAAAATTGAACTAATTACCTATGTAGCACACAAAATGAAAAGTGTATTCAATACAGATTTCACACTTATCCTCCTCACATACGGATATTCTGTTCTGCGAATAACGGTTTTTATCTAAACTCAATAAACTGAGCGCGACGTATAGTTAGGAAACTCTCCGCTTTTCCGAAATCAATCAAGAACAGCTTCTATCACTATCGCATAAAGTGCCAGTGTGGTCATGCACTGGCCGAATGACCACACAGGCACCTTAATGACCACACAGGCAACTTCCCTGATACACTACGCATAATAATGAGAATAAGCGTAACTAAGTCAAACAAATTGTTTCATGCAAATTGACACACCATGGGCGGGGCATAAAAAGGACACACCGCAGCGCGTCAGGCTATTGCACGTTGCCTGTCACTCGACGAAATGACCTTGTCGCGACCAATCGAATGCAAGCATTATCTATGTTGAAAGTGTGAGTGTTTGTTATGATGGCATTATTTTGCCACTAGAAACAAATACGAGTAGGTAAGCCACTTAACGGGATACTGCATGGAACCGAAACGATATGTAGCTGTGTGAAAGCGCTGTAACTTTTCAATCTCTCAGATATAATAAAATTATAAAAAAAAGAACAACCCATGACAATGGCCTCAATAGACAAGATAAAATCCGAAGAAACATTCAATTTACGAAGTTTCAGAGATTTCAAATAGAATTTACATTGTGAAAAGAAATATTTACTTAGACGAAATTGTGAAAAGTTGAAATACGAACAGGGCCAAATGGTAACATGATAATAGTTTTTTGCGACAGCATCATTTTCTATGTTACATTAATTAACTTCATCTTCGTGGAATAAGATTTATATATTGTCATTTTTGCGAGTTGTTTTTTCTTTGATATCTTTACAAAAATGTGTGACGTTATACCTTTATTCACTAAGAGATGGTACTGTAGCGTCTACTACTACCTACATAGGGCGTCACCTAGCGGAACATTGAAGAAGCACAAAGTACTTGGCTAGTACGGAAGAGGGCGTATGACTGAGTTGCATCGCACATACGAAGTTTTCGACAGAGTTGCCATATATACATCTTAACTACGTACGTTACGTACGTTAACCGTTGGGCCACGGCCCGCCAGGCGCTATCACCTCGCCTGGACGGAGGATTCTCCCTTTTCGTAGGAGGAACTTTCCATCCGTTCCTCTGTGACCGTTCAAATATTACGTAACCCCATTTGGGGGGAAGGGGGGATCTTGAAAAACGTTACGATGTGTTGCAAGGGCAGGAGAGGTTCAAATAACGTAGATAACATAGATTTTTCGTATTTACAAAAAAAAATGGGTTTATAGGTAAAAATGCTAATTTGGGTGTTACATAACGTATTGAGAGGGGTAAAAGGGGTATATAATGGCGGCGAGAAAGAGTAAAAAATCTTTAAGAATTATTACGTAATACAGTGGTGACCCCGACGTGATTGAAAGCAACCTTCTCACTATCAACTCTTCAGCCACTTTCGTCAAACGTCATCCTCATATCACCAGCACGATTAAAGATAGTTGTTAGACAGACAGACGCTACAGGTGACTTAGTTTTATAATATGTATAGACTAGACATCGCTGTCGCTGAATATGGTAATGAGATATCATCTTGACTACAAATTGAAGTTAAGCAGTTAACAAAGCCCAAAATAAATGATAAAGCCCGGTCTGCATTAACAAAGCCTATTGAAATTCATTACAATTTGTTTTGATGACTTCAATGGGCCATTTTCATCCTGTCAGTGGTTTAATTTGCAAATAATTCGAACGAGTCGAGAGGCCATTTTGAATTTTATACGTTTCCAAATTGGTATTAAAGGGTTGTTTGTTTTTTTTAGGTTGACATTGTTTTTGCATTTGGGAATCTCGGCAGGGTATGTTTGGAATCAGATAGACTAGGGGATGTGAGGACGAGGTATGAATAAATGATCAACATCATCATTTACCGGAAAGTCGTCCACTGCCGGATTCGGATATTCATTATCGGCACTATTTTTAAATGCTTTTAACTGGTAGAGTGAAGGCGCTCAAGAACGTGGGCACCACCGCTTTACCTAATCTACCTGCCACCAAATGGTAGTGTTAGATAACGTGTATTTGCATGGTAATGTATGGCCCCGTAATAACTATCACAGAGACATAACAATTTAAGTTCAAGGCTGCAGTCATCACTTAACATCAATGTGAACTGCCTGCCTGCTATTTGTCATCTTGTTTACATAAAAAAGTACCATTGAAGAAGTTTTCGGTGACCCAAAACCATTGCAAATTAGACTTTACAGCCAATCAAATAAGGCACCGACGAATGTTTATAGGGATTTCGTTTTTAGATCAATTTTGAATTTGAAAATTAAATTTTGTACTGTCTTTCCCGTGCTGAAGGTATGGATCTTCACGTCAGGTCCCTAACGGGGTAGGCAGCGAGTGTAGAGCGTCAGATATCCCGGTCCTGACATACCTCTCGTGCCTCGTTTACCGTCATCATTCTCTTCATACATGTACGCCGATTCCTAGACTTTTGACCCCACCGTCATCGCATTGTACATCTGTTTAGTCATTCGCTCATTCAACATTCTTTCCATATGCCCGAACCATCGGAGCATGGCTTTTTTCATTATTACACCAATACCATCATTCACACAAAGCTTCTTTCTTACATCTTCATTACGAACGCGATCGGTGAGCGATACACCGCAGATCTCGCGCAAAGATCTCATCTCGACCGCGTTTAATTTACTTTCATGCTCTTTCCTGCATACCCAGCTCCCGCTTCCATATAAAAGCGTTGGAGTAAGTACAGCATTATGTACAGCAAGTCGAGCCCGCTGGCTGAGATGTTTTGATTCTAGCAGCTTAACCAACGCTCCATTCACGCAATTCCCAGCAAGCAATCTTCTTTCTATGTCAGTGGTGTACCATCCTTGCTAAAAGCACATCCAAGATATACAATTTCATCCACCTGTTCTAACATCGCATCATCTACTACTACCCTTGCATTTGTTCTCTGTTCATCTCTTTCAAATACTAATACTTTAGTTTTATTCACATTCAATTGTAAGCCTTGTGCTGAAGGTAGTTCATTTTTAGACTGAAATCGGTTTATAACGACCTAATTTCTCAGTCAAAATAAAACAGCTTTGAAATGGTTGTAATATTCATGAAATATAGTTTCTCTATTGTCGACATATTAATACCCGAGGCCTTTGATCAAAGGCATTGGAAATTTATTAACAAGAACATAATAACTAAAACGGTTTATTTGCATCCAACAAAAAGTTTTACTAGTGATAGTGCTCCAGTGATGGAGCTCGTGACTAGGGAATACCGCATTCCCTAAACCACTTTCTGCAAAATGGTAGTGTTTCAGTAGTTCAGCGCTATCGTGTTCCGATCAGATGGTAATGTACGACCCTGTAATTTTTTTTATGTTATGAAAGTGGCAAACAAGCACGCAGCTCCAATTGATGTTAAGTGGTAAAACTGCAGCCTATGGTCTATACACCCACAGAAAAACCAAAGGTCAAAATGCAGATGCGTTACCATTCCTGAGGCCTAAGTTGTTATGCCTATGTGCCGGGAATTACAGGGCCGTACATTACCATCTGACCGGAATTCGATGCACTGCTTCAGGTATAAGTAGTATTGACCGGAATACGATTGTGCTGAACACTACCATTTATTTTTATATGGAAGCGAGAGTTGGGTATGCAGGAAAGAGCATGAAAGTAAGTTGAACGCGGTCGAGATGAGATCATTGCGCAAGATCTGCGGTGTATCACTCACCGATCGCGTTCGTAATGAAGATGTAAGAAAGAGGCTTTGTGTGAATTATAGTATCGGTGTAAAAATGAAAAAAGGCATGCTCCGATGGTTCGGGCATATAGAAAGAATGTCGAATGAGCGAATGACTAAACAGATATACAATGCGAATGTGGATGGTTGCAGAGGCCCAGAAAGACCAAGACTGACCTACCATGACCAAATAGGTCGAGTTCTGTCTGATGGTGGGATCAAAAGTCTTAGGAATCGGCGTGCATGTATGAAGCGATTGATGAAAGTAGACGAGGCACGAGAGGTTTGTCAGAACCGGGATATCTGGCGCTCTACACTCTCTGCCTACCCCGTTAGGGACCTGGCGTGAAGATACATACATACATACTATTATTTAGCGGCAAGTAGCGAAGGCACCACCGCATTACCTAACATATTTGCCGCTAAATGGTAGTGTTCAGCACAATCGTGTTCCGGTCAATACTACTTATACCTGAAGCAGTCAATAAATAAAAATATGACTTAATAACCTGGACATGGAAGTCGAAAAAATGGAAATAAATGGAAGTATGTATAAACATTAAATCCCTTAGGATTTCCATAGAAAATATCGTCCCAAAATCCTCAAGCAATATAAATTAGAGCGCCGACCTTCCCAAGCCTTGTAATATTTCAAAAGGGAAAACAAAATGATCATTTACAAGGAAACTCAAAAGCGGGACCGAATTGTTTGCGGATGAAAAAATAAATGATCATTAAACAGACAAAGGTACCATAAAGCCTCGGGCTGTAGGAAGGATTTGCAATGTTCGATATTTGAAAATGTTATTAATAGTAATAAGAATGGCACGGTCGCCATATGTCGGGCATGCCGCCGGCCGGGCGAGTCTCTCAGGCATATTGTGTCTGGCTGTTCGAGTCTTGCCAACGGCGAATACTTGCACAGACATTTATTTATTTATTCTTTATTGTTACAAAATAATTGACAAATGATGTAACAAATGGCGGACTTAATGCTAAAAGCATTATCCACCAGTCAACCATTGGTAGTATAGAGAAAATAGTAGGCGGTGTAAAGAAAAAAGATATTATATCTATATATATAAAAATGAATCGACAAAAAAGTATGACTTCCCATAACTTGAGAACGGCTTGACCAATTTGGCAAATTCTTTTTTTAAAATGTTCCTTGAAGTCCAACGATGGTTTTTACGGCGAGAAAAATTTAAATAATTGCCGGAAAACCCCTTAAAACAGCCCTTTTCTTTTTCCCATACAAATGTTTTCTAACTAAAACGTAAAGTCAACTTGAGCTTTATTGCTGTTGCATAAAGTTCATATTAAATTACAAGTACTCACGGTTGTCTAAGCAATGTAGGTGTGTTCCTAACGTCAAAAAGTCAATTTGCACTTTATTACCGCTGAACAAAGTTCATACTAAAGAAAGGTTAAGGGCTCTTAAGATTTTTCTTTTTTTGGAAATGTGCGATCAACCAACCTCCTAAGAGAGGAGGTGATAGTTTGTACGGGTATTTTGTCAATTTTTAATGCCTCAAAATTGGTTTACAGACTCTTTTGTTGCATCAATATATTTTTTTAATCTTCCCTCAATCCCCTTAAAATGGGTAGGGAAGTTGGAATGGGACTTTCCGCAATTTTCAAGGTGAAATATTAATGAACAGGCTCTAATTAAATAGATATTTTGTAAGTTATTAAACGACATCCACGCGGGCGAAGCCGCGCATAAAGTTCATATTAAATTACAAGCACTCACGGTTGTCTAAGCAATGTAGGTGTGTTCCTAACTTCAAAAAGTCAATTTGCACTTTATTACCGCAGTACAAAGTTCATACGAAAAAGAAAGGGAAAAATTAAGTGGTAAAATTTGTATGGATAGTTTCTCATTCCTGAACTTAACAGTGTAAAAATATATAAAAATGCAACCCGTTTTCCTTGGTCACGGCATCACGCGTGAATGGCTGGACCGATTTCACTAATTCTTTTTTTGTTGTATTTCTTATTATGAGGAGAAGGTTCTTAAGGAAAAAAATATAAGAAAATAAAGTAAAGGGGATAGGCAGATGCCGTTTTCGGCCTTAAGTTGGTTTTAGGTTTGGCTAGCGATATTTAATCGTGTCATAGGTGATAAAGCATGACAGAGCCCCTAAAAATTATGTATTTCTAACAAGTAGACACTTTAGTAATGTATAGTATTAGCATTAAGTTCAAATAAGTTTTGTATAAGAAATTTTGATAAATAAAGAAATATTGAAAAATATACATTTAATTTTGCATTATGCATTTGGCAATATGCATAACAAGCGATGCGATAAAATTAAAAAAAAATTGTTTATATTTACGAAAAACCAATTGGGGGCGATGTTAAAATAGTATTAGAACACTTTTCAATTATTTTTAAATTTTCTGTCTGTTTGTCCCTTTGTCCAGGCTAATCACCGAAGATACTGGACGGATTCGAATAAAACTTTTTGTGGTGTATAGATACTAAGCCTGGCCAACATTTAGGCTACTTTTTACTGCGGGAAAATCACTCATTCCCACGGGAATCTCTACATTTAATTTCCTTTTCCTATACAAATAGTCCGTATCTATCAAACCTTTGACACATTATTTCATTGTGAGGCAATACGAAGTTTGCCGGGTCAGCTAGTAATAGATAAATCTGATCTAATAATAGAATATCACATACAATCTAATGTTTAATTGTTTTATATTATTTCGCATTAACACATGCTTGTGAAATATATTTTATTTTTAAAGAAAAATGGAAAGAAAAATTTGACTTCAGGCGAGGCGAGGATTTTTCTTTCCATTTTTCTTTAAAAATAAAATATATTTCACAAGCATGTGTTAATGCGAAATAATATAAAACAATTAAACATTAGATTGTATGTGATATTCTATTATTAGATCAGATTTATCTATTATATAATATCTTTTTTCTTTACACCGCCTACTATTTTCTCTATACTACCAATGGTTGACTGGTGGATAATGCTTTTAGCATTAAGTCCGCCATTTGTTACATCATTTGTCAATTATTTTGTAACAATAAAGAATAAATAAATAAATGTCTGTGCAAGTATTCGCCGTTGGCAAGACTTTTTGACTTCACTTCACATTTGACCCCACCGTCATCGCATTGTACATCTGTTTAGTCATTCGCTCTTTCAACATTCTTTCCATATTTTTCTTTCCAATTTTTCTTTCCATTTTTCTTTAAAAATAAAATATATTTCACAAGCATGTGTTAATGCGAAATAATATAAAACAATTATTAAGGGTAAAAGCGACTTCTTTACGATATTCAATAAACTGAAAAGTCTATTATATCGGTTGCCTAACTAGCATAGTTGGTAATAGATGGCGCTACTGCTACCATAAAGCAATGCAATAGATGTGAAGGAAAGATTTGACAAATCGGGCAGGGCTTCAGTAGCTCAATTGGAAGAGCGGCTGGACTAGATTCCCAGTAGGTCGCGAGTTCGAGCCTCGCCTGAAGTCAAATTTTTCTTTCCATTTTTCTTTAAAAATAAAATAATCTAATGTTTAACTCACATACAATATTATACTTTAAGATAAATACTATATACCATATTTATACAATAATATATATTATTAAACAAATATAGATATTATATATACACATACGAATCTAATGATGACTATGAGAAGCATGTGACGCATAATGAGCCTTGACCCCTTTTTTAAAGGCGATTTTTGTGGTGAGTCTTCTTATTTCCTCCGGGAGAGCATTCCACAGACGTGTAGCTTGAAGTAGAAAAGAGCTGGATACAAAACATTACCAAGTAGCCAGGATTATACACCAGCAACTTGCCCTGAAATACAACCTTGTGGCCGCGGAGGTGCCGTACTACAGGTATGCACCCGACCCAGTGCTTGAAAATGGCCATGTCATAATGTTTTGGGATATATCTCGGCGACTCTCACAGTCTTTCTCTTCGTTCATCGGAGAATTTGACGCTTGCAATACCTTCCCACCATTCTGTTTTTTTGTCGAAATCTTTGGTAATATCTGCGATTAAGCTCTGGAACACGCTGCCCCTTGACATTCGTAAGTCTCCCTCTAAGTTTTCATTCAAACGAAAGCTCTATAGTCACTTCCTGGAATCGATGCCTTAGTTTTAACTTTCTGTCGTCCTATGCATATATATCTTCTATATATATAAAAATGAATCGACAAAAAAGTATGACTTCCCATAACTTGAGAACGGCTTGACCAATTTGGCAAATTCTTTTTTTAAAATGTTCCTTGAAGTCCAACGATGGTTTTTACGGCGAGAAAAATTTAAATAATTGCCGGAAAACCCCTTAAAACAGCCCTTTTCTTTTTCCCATACAAATGTTTTCTAACTAAAACGTAAAGTCAACTTGAGCTTTATTGCTGTTGCATAAAGTTCATATTAAATTACAAGTACTCACGGTTGTCTAAGCAATGTAGGTGTGTTCCTAACGTCAAAAAGTCAATTTGCACTTTATTACCGCTGAACAAAGTTCATACTAAAGAAAGGTTAAGGGCTCTTAAGATTTTTCTTTTTTTGGAAATGTGCGATCAACCAACCTCCTAAGAGAGGAGGTGATAGTTTGTACGGGTATTTTGTCAATTTTTAATGCCTCAAAATTGGTTTACAGACTCTTTTGTTGCATCAATATATTTTTTTAATCTTCCCTCAATCCCCTTAAAATGGGTAGGGAAGTTGGAATGGGACTTTCCGCAATTTTCAAGGTGAAATATTAATGAACAGGCTCTAATTAAATAGATATTTTGTAAGTTATTAAACGACATCCACGCGGGCGAAGCCGCGCATAAAGTTCATATTAAATTACAAGCACTCACGGTTGTCTAAGCAATGTAGGTGTGTTCCTAACTTCAAAAAGTCAATTTGCACTTTATTACCGCAGTACAAAGTTCATACGAAAAAGAAAGGGAAAAATTAAGTGGTAAAATTTGTATGGATAGTTTCTCATTCCTGAACTTAACAGTGTAAAAATATATAAAAATGCAACCCGTTTTCCTTGGTCACGGCATCACGCGTGAATGGCTGGACCGATTTCACTAATTCTTTTTTTGTTGTATTTCTTATTATGAGGAGAAGGTTCTTAAGGAAAAAAATATAAGAAAATAAAGTAAAGGGGATAGGCAGATGCCGTTTTCGGCCTTAAGTTGGTTTTAGGTTTGGCTAGCGATATTTAATCGTGTCATAGGTGATAAAGCATGACAGAGCCCCTAAAAATTATGTATTTCTAACAAGTAGACACTTTAGTAATGTATAGTATTAGCATTAAGTTCAAATAAGTTTTGTATAAGAAATTTTGATAAATAAAGAAATATTGAAAAATATACATTTAATTTTGCATTATGCATTTGGCAATATGCATAACAAGCGATGCGATAAAATTAAAAAAAAATTGTTTATATTTACGAAAAACCAATTGGGGGCGATGTTAAAATAGTATTAGAACACTTTTCAATTATTTTTAAATTTTCTGTCTGTTTGTCCCTTTGTCCAGGCTAATCACCGAAGATACTGGACGGATTCGAATAAAACTTTTTGTGGTGTATAGATACTAAGCCTGGCCAACATTTAGGCTACTTTTTACTGCGGGAAAATCACTCATTCCCACGGGAATCTCTACATTTAATTTCCTTTTCCTATACAAATAGTCCGTATCTATCAAACCTTTGACACATTATTTCATTGTGAGGCAATACGAAGTTTGCCGGGTCAGCTAGTTTATAATATATTATTGTATATATTATCTATATACTGTATAAGATATGTATATAAGTATTATTTATGATACGTAAATATAATAATTATATCTAATATATTTTTATCTTTTTATTGATTGTTAAATACAATTTATAATGTTTTTGTTTCTAAACAATACCTATTTCTTACTGTCCATATAGTTTTTATTATTGCACCCCTACTATCAGTATCCCACTACCTCAAGGTTGACTGGTAGAGAATGCCCTATGGCATTAAGTCCGCCTTATGTACTAGGTGCATTAAAGTTTAAATTAATACGTAACTTCACGCCTGTAATCCCCGAAGGGGTAGGCAGAGGTAAATGCATGCATTCAATCATACATGCAAACACCCACGACTCGCCGGTTACGTTTTTGGCCCATGTAACAGGTGGCGAACCTGTTGCCATCTCCGGGCACATTACCAAACTCCGGGGTACTGGGAAACTTCCAGAAAATGGAAAAATCCCAATAGAAGCAGAGATAAAGGATTTTAAACCGTTATCTCTGATAGTCCCCGACCCGGGAATCGAACCCAGGACCTCCAGCGTAATAGTAGTGGCCTGCTACCACTACGCTACTGAGGCAGTCTGAGTCTGAGTTTAAATTAATAAATAAATAAATATCATCACTGACAGGACTATTGTAGCCAATAAGCCGTAATAGTGGTGATAAATCGATTGGAGCGCCGAGCAATTATTATTGATATTACCGTCCCCCATGATGGTAACCTCGTGAAGGTTGAAAAGGATAAACAAATAAAATACCTTGACTTGGTGCATTAGTATTATGAAAATATTTAAATAACAACATCGGACAGATAATTGACACGAACAATAACGTTAACGAGCGAAACTTGGACGGTTACAGTAGGTAAGGTAAACAGGTAAACTTATGACGTTATTTAACAAGTTTTATTATCGTCGACAAAGCAAGAATGAAAGCTGGTTATACAACTGCGTAAAAAAATAGTCGCGTAGACTAATTTTTTACGCAGTAATAACCAGCTTTCATGAAATTCTTGCTTTGGCGACGTTGCTTTCATATTGTAGCGTCCACTCCACACAGTACTTGTCTAGTACGATAGATGGCGTGCATGCGAATTACATCGCACATACGAAGATTTCTCTAGAGTTGGCATATATACAACTTCCCAAAGTAGGGCCGCGGCCCGCCAGGCGCTATCATCTCGCCTGGTCGGAGGATCCGCCCTTTTCGCCGGAGGAACACTTCCAACCGTTCCTCCACAATATCAAAAGATTGAATCACAATGAACATTTTTTGGTACTTTGAAAAAATATCCAATGTACAGTCTACACTAAAACGTACCGAATTATTCTGAAAATCTGTATTGAATACACGTTTTCCTAAAGTAACTATTTTAATTTTTATGACATGGATTGTATTCATACCTCCTTCAAATATATGTAATAGCTGTATTGTATATTTTAAGAGTAAATATTTGGTATTTCGAAACCAAAGGGTAACTGTTTTAGATTGTATACAAAGATCACGCATTAGTAATTAATATTGTTATATTTCAAAGTTGTGAGTCGATGTACAGTCATCGACAAGTATTGTATTTATAATTTAAGTTTATTAAAATATAGTAGTACCACCACATTGCTTAATTTACTTACTGAATTAGTAGCGCTATTAATTTCCGATTAAGTGGTAATGCACAGCACCGGAATTTTTGGCACAGAAACATAATAGCTTAGGCATCAGAAATGCGACGTATCTGTATTAAACTTTCTGGTTTTATTATAGATGTTTAGATCATTTGTCATCAATGTAAAGTCTATGCTTGTTTTTTTTTATATTATTTCGCATTAACACATGCTAGTGAAATATATTTTATTTAAAGAAAAATGGAAAGAAAAATTTGACTTCAGGCGAGACTCGAACTCGCGGCCTACTGGGAATCTAGTCCAGCCGCTCTTCCAATTGAGCTACTAAAGTCCTGCCCGATTTGTCAAATCTTTCCTTCACATTTATTGCCTTGCTTTATGGTAGCAGTAGCGCCATCTATTACCAACTATGCGCGAGTTCGAGTCTCGCCTGAAGTCAAATTTTTCTTTCCATTTTTCTTTAAATAAAATAAGTCTATGCTTGTTTATCATTTTCAGATATATATACAGATGTCAAGGAATATATTCAAAATATCTCGCATCATAGTCATACTTTTGAACTTCGAAGATGTAAGATACTTTTATAACCCATTTTTTCAATATTTAATAAATTGAAGAATGAACATAATTTTCTAAATTACATAGGAAGAACCTATATTATACATGATCCACGATCTTATCTGGAATTTCGTATTTTTCATGAGTACAATTATTATTTTAATAATACATATAAATATTGTTTGTCGATTTTTCCGAACAATTTTATTTGTAACATCAAAAAACTCTTGGATAATTTAATTTATGTCGTTGACTGTACATGTAAGTGTAAGATAAAAATGTATTTACTGATGAATTTAAATGAATGATGGATGTTTGTAATTTGTAATATAAAAGTAAGATCGGTGTATTGAAGTGTTACTTTCCGTTTTAAAATAAATATTATTTAAAACTGTGATTTTAAGTTTTTTTAAGTTAACCTAAGAAATAGGTACTTTTTATTATGCATTCTTTTCATAATATGAAGATTCTAACATGTTTCAATAATATTCTATTATGTATGGGCCCGTAATAACTAATCATACAAAAATTTACTGGTGGTGGTGGTAATTTTTTACTGGTGGTAGAGCTCCAGTGACGGAGCTCGCGGGCGTAGGCACCACCGCATTACCTAATATACTTGCCGTTAAATGGTAGTGTTCAGCACTATCGTGTTCCGGTCAGGTGGTAATGTACGGCTCTGTAATTTCCGGCACAGAGGCATAACACCTAATGCCTCAGGAGTGGCAGCGCATTTGCATTTTGACCTCTGGTCATTGTGTGGGTGTCTAAAGGCTGCAGTCATCACTTAACATCAATGTGAACTGCACGCTTGTGCAGTTCACATTGATGTTAAGTGATATAATAATAATTCTAACAATAATAATAATGATATAGATGAATAATAATAATAATGAATAATAATAATTCTAACCTTCAGGAATGGCAACACATTTATATATTTATTTATTTAATCTTTTATGCACAAAAATTATACATAAAGCGGACTTAACGCCACTAGGCATTTCCACCAGTCAACCTTTGGGTAGTTAAGATAACAACGAAAGTAGGTGCAGCATTGGTACAAATATTTGAAAATAGAAAAAAAACAAATACATTCTTTTTTTTATGTAATAACAGTGGCAAACAAGCATGCAGTTCACATTGATGTTAAGTGATGACTGCAGCCTATAGACACCCACACTATGACCAGAGGTCAAAATGCAGATGCGCTGCCACTCCTGAGGCATTAGGTGTTATGCCTCTGTGTCGGAAATTACAGAGCCGTACATTACCACCTGACCAGAATACGATAGTGCGGAACACTACCATTTAGCGGCAAGCATATAAGGTAATGCGGTGGTGCCTACGCCCGCGAGCTCCGTCACTGAAGCTCTACCACCAATGAAAAAACACATCTATATTTTAACCATCGGTTTTTGTGTAGATGTCTATACGCTTTCTATCTTACCATCATGCTTATTTGCCACTATCATAATATAAAAAAAACACTAAGGACAAATCCAAAGACAGCTCTGAAGCTTAAATCCGTAAGCTATAGAGCGTCATCATCTACTTCACCCGTAAGAAGTCCACCGCTGGACAAAGCCTTCCCCAACAATCCCAACAAAACGGTTGTGTGTCATCATGAGAAAATGCCATAATCGCCACGCTTGGCAAGCGGTTATCATAGTGGCGGTAATTTTATCGCCAGACGCTGCTGCTCATCCCGCGTTATTGCATTTACTGCCACCATAATCGCATGGTTTCTATGTTGTTCGGTTGACCGACTGCACAAGCGAAATAATAAAATTGTGGAACGAACTTCCCTTTATGGTGTTTCCTCGGTGCTACAATATGGGGTTCTTCAAAAATGGCGTCAAAAGAGTCCTTCAGGGCTGGCAGCGCGATGGCAACTCCTCTGGTGTTGCAAATGTTCATAGGCGACGGTGAGCTCTTACCATCAGGTGGCCCGTCTGCTTGTCTGTCAACTTAATGACATAAAAAAAATCTTTTGCTCTAATGGCAGTGGGGTTGCCACGTCCTACTGTCTACTACAGAGTGTGTTTACCCATTTCACTAGGGAACCCTAAAAATGATGTCAATGCAGTGTCAATATAGTTTAACATAAAGTTTTATCAATGATCTAATAATTTCACCGTTCCTGCCACAATGCAATTCACCACCCAATTATGGTAGCGTTGCCTTTATGACGTATGACCACCATAATGTCAAAAAAGGCTGGCATTATCATACAATTGCGGTGTGCCATAAAAAAGGTATTGCGTAGGGATGAGCCTTGTTACCGGTAACATTGTGATTTATCGGTTTAATGTTATTTCGATACGTTTTATTGTGTATTCGATGTCATTATTTTCATCTTAGTTGGCCTCTAAGCTGAACATTCTTGTGATATTTCTAATTATTTTTTTAATGTAGTAAATGTGGCAAACAGCAGTTTACAGGGATGTTAAGTTATAACTGCAGCCTATAGACATCTTCACAAAAACCATAGGTCGAATGTAGATGCATTGCCAGTTGACACCCCTGAGACCTTAGTTGTTATTTCTGGATCGTGTGATAGGTATTGGGCCATACATTATCATAGGTATAACCGGAACACGGTAGTGCTGAATACTTCCATTTGGCGGCAGATAGATAAGGTAATGCGATGGTGCCTTTGCCCTCGAATCCCTGCACTTCCTACTCTACCACCAGTGATTTTTGTTCTGGGTCTGTTTTATTTTTTATACATGCCTATATTTTGTTTTTACATGGAATATGAATGTATCTACAGTTATGGATAAAAACTTTCATTTTACGCTTCAATAAACTCTCGTTTATTATCTAACTCAAATATAAAATCTTATGTACGTACTTACATTACCTAACTCCATCGAAATAAATAGTAAAAATATCACTTCGTGACGAAATAAACGCTAATGACTGTTTCACGTCACTTCATGAATTAACTTATCGACTGGCACGTCACTATGACTATTTACACAATCGCAGTATTCAAATATACGCTGTTCGCAGCACTAGTCCTAATAAGCTTTAGAAATAGAATAAAAAAGTGTTATTTAAAAATTGTGATGTACATATCATTGTAGGTAACAATAGTTAACGACATAAAACTTGACAAGTGTTCAGATTTTTATACAAATTTCTTCTAAATTCTTACCTTTATCAAAAGAGTTAAAAAAAATAATAAGAATTCAGTGATTATTTAAGTAAAATAACAAAGTGTTTACAAACATCAAAGTGAAAAGTGTTGACTCACTCAGTTCAACTAAACTCGAACAATGGGTTGCAAGTTGTCTCAATTAGCTGCATCAGAGTTCTCCAACGACCCCCTCGACCGTCCGCCACCCCCTGCCGACCCCAGGTCCCCCCTCACAGCTAAGCAGCAGTACTGCATGCTGGCCTCGTGGAAAGGTATCTTCAGACAGATCGAGAAGACCGGCATTATATTGTTTGTCAAGTAAGTTTTTAGTTACATCTATGGAAGTAGGTACCTAGGTACAACCATTATTTTAATCCTCAATTATTAGAGAGGAATAAAAATGTTAGGAATAGATCTCCGTATTAATGATTATGATTTGTGGAAATCATAGCCATATTTAACGATCTAACAGGTAGGTACATTATTTACATAAATATTTTTTTTATAAATCTTACAGCTCTCTCTCTTACTACTACTAATAGTAATAGGTCATAGTAATAGTACGCACAATATAAAACTGAAAGTGTTTAGATTTTGAAAAATAATTTCTTCAATATCTGTTCGTAATAAAACGTATTGAAATCAAATAACTGTTCAATTCAATTAATTGTGTTTATTCAAATAAAACAATAAAGTGTTTATCAACAAACATTAAAGTGAAAAGTTTTAATAATGATTGACACTTTCAACTAAACTCGGATAATAGTTTGCAAGTTAGTAAATAAGTTAATTGGTTATTAGAAAAGTTATCTTATCTAACTTCACCACCGACACCTTCGAACATTCGCCACCCTCCGCTGACCTAGGTCCCCTCCACCTCACGGCCAAGCAGCAGTACTACATGATGGCCTCATGGAAAGGTTTTTCGGCACAGAGGCATAACACCTAAGGCATCAGGAGTAGGTAACGCATCTGCATTTTGACCTTGGTCTTTGTGTAGCTGTCTATAGGCTGCAGTCATCACTTAACATCAAAGTGAACTGCGTGCTTGTTTGCCACTTCTATTACATAAAAAAAACCTTAATAACTATTTAATGTTTGAACGTATTTCCTTAATGATAATTGTTATCTGCCGGTGGAAATCTAAGCCATGCATAACTATCCATTCGGTAATTATCATAAATGAGATTAAAATGTGAATAATTCCATCAACCAATCTACTTCCAGCAGTTTCAAGTAAGTAGGTATTACTACAATACTGAACGACTAGGTACTAGGATTTTAATAATTACAATACAGTAATATCCCGGATTAGGCTAGTAAAGTCGGTCTTACCATCGATAAAACTAAAACAAAAGTAATGACTAAAAGAGAAGAAGTAGCCATAGTAGTAGATGAAGAAAGCATTAAATATGTGCAAAGCTACATATTTAGGACAACTATTAGCATTCCTAGATCAAACTGACCTAGACAGGAGAGTAACTAGTGCATGGAATAGATATTGGTTCCCTAAAAGAGATATTTAAAAGTACGCGATTCCCTACATCAATTAAGAAAAAAGTGTTCAATTCATGTGTCTTGCCGTGTCTCACATATGGATGCCAAACCTGGGCACTGACTCGCAAACATCTTGAAATACTCAGATCATGTCAGAGAGGAATAGAAAGGAGTATGATAGGCGTTACACTAAAAGATCGTAAAAGAGCCGAGGAAATCAGATCCATAACGAAACTAGAAGGCATATTAAAGAAAATCAAACAGTTGAAATGGCGACGGACAGGACATATGACTCGAGACAGTACAATGAAATGGAGCAAAATGTTAACGGAATGGCAGCCACGGGATTGAATAAGAAGAAGAGGCAGGCAAATAAAAAGATGGGCAGATAACCTCAAGACTATCGGAGGAGCATTATGGACAAGAATAGCTAAAGGTAGGCAAGAATGGAAAAAGCTGGAAGAGGCCGATGGGACGCATGACACGCTGAACAATAAAATCGCATCCTTCGATGTGCTAGAATCAGGAGCGGCTCTAGCTCGTGTAGCGCCCGTGTGCAATGAATGAAACCTTGGCGCCCCCTAGGCCTCGCTTCTGTTATATCATTGTTGTACCAGGATGGTCCTAGACGATAATATGCTCTTAGCTGTCTCAGGGAGCGCCGCGGCGCCTGTGTGTCTATCTACTAGGTTCAAATTACTCATTTTTTGGTCTTTCAGATCAGGTAATTACAGGTATATTAATATCAATAATGTGTGCTTGAACTTCTCGAAAACCGAATACTGACAGAGCGGAGAGAAGACAATGGGCGCGGTATGATATAAAAAACCGCGTATCTCGGATTTCGCGTAACACGGGGTAGCTTAAGTCGGGGTATTACTGTATTTAGAAATTAAGGCGGCGTGATGTGACGACCTGTCAACCGAACAACGTCTGTTGACCTCTTCCGGGCAAAATAGGTGTGAGGTTATTCATCATGAAGTAAATGAAAACACAATTTAACACTGAACTAGAAATTCAATTATTAAAACTGTCTTTACCCAGCTATAATCCCAAAACCCCGAACTTTGAAATTACAATTCAGACTGTTAAATGCATACGGGTCCGCAAATTACTGCGCTACCTAAACCGGCAATTTCAGTATTATGGTCCCGTAAGAGCTGGTAATTCCGCATGCTATTAGGACTGTGCCGCGTAAAGCTAAACTATTTGCGGTATACCTACGAAGCAGATTTACTTCAGTTTAGTGATTTAGTTTCTAAGCACTCACATCTCGTCGGTCGAAGCGTGGATAGGTCCTGAAGAAGTAGGCAAAAATTTGTGAATTTAATAGGTATCGGTTGTTAAGATAAAATTTAATAAATGTGGGAATTGAACGAACTTCCTCTGAGGTGTTCCCTCGGTTTAAGTACCGAAGGGGTTCTTCAAAAAAGGCGTCAAAAAAGTCCTTCAGGGCTGGCAGTGCGTTGGCATCTAACCTGGTGATGGAAATTTTCATAGGTGACTGTGATCACTGTGACCACTTCCTACCAGGTGGCCCGTTTGCGTGGCTGTAACTTTTAACCATAAAAAATCTCTTCACGTCAAAACCCTTGCAGGTTAAGAAAAGACTCTGAATAGCCTAACACACCTCCTGTGCCCCTTCCACATATCAATCACTTCATACATTTACTCCGATTCCTTGATTCTTGACACCATCGTTCGACATTTTACGAGCTATTTGGTCTAGGTAGGTACGCTACCTAAACTGGCTATCACAGCGTATTAGGGGTCCCGTAAGAGCTGGTAATGTCACATGTTATTAGAAGTGTGCCGACTGCCGAGCAAAGCCAAACTATTTGCGTCATACGAAGCGGATTTACTTCAGAGATTGGTGATAGGTATTGTCTCTAAAAACTTTAAATCACATCTCGTTGGTTAATATCGGATAGAGGCGTGACAAAGGCCGCGCGCGTATCCTTTTACGTTATTTGTTAACTACTGTTGTCGTCTTATGTATGTATGTATGTATGTATCTTCACGCTAGGTCCCTAACGGGGTAGGCAGAGAGTGTAGAGCGCCAAACATCCCGGTTCAGACAAACCTCTCGTGCCTCGTCTACCTTCATCATTCTCTTCATACATGCACGCCGATTCCTAAGACTTTTGACCCCACCATCAGACAGAACTCGACCTATTTGGTCATGGTAGGTCAGCCTTGGTCTTCCTGGGCCTCTGCAACCATCCACATTCGCATTGTATATCTGTCTTGTCGTCTTATCATACTCGTAACCATAGAGGAAGCGTTATAATTCCATGCTTATAATTCTATGCTCGTGACTAACTCGTGAGCAATTTTTCATTCACGAAATTTGTATTTTACTCTTGAAATTCCTTAAAAATATAATATCCGTAATCGAAATCATCTGAAACTAACGGATAAGCCGAAGTAATTTCATATCCCTATTCGTATCTGAAAGGAGAATTATACTGTTCCACACATTTCTGGGCCCAGTGTTACATAACACTGAACAAATTATGTCTTTTTCAAATGACTATAAAATATATAAATTGAAATTTGGGCATTTGTTTAATTGCCCGTTGTGTTAGATTGTTAATTTTATTGTTAACTATATAGTTCAAAATGTACTGCGTAATGGATTAACCAGTAACGATTTTGCGGCCCCAAAATTACCAGTTTCCTTTCATATCCTTAACATCCCTGGTGTACACCAAAATGGACCTACGCGATACGTTAGTTTTCATTGTGTGAACGTGCAATTGCCTTCATTTGACGGCAGGCGCACAGTTACTATCCCGCAGATGGAGCCAGTGCCGGATTTGGACTTCGGCGGCCCGTAGGCAGAGCATCTGGTGGAGGCCCACAAATCGTTTGTGGTTAACTATTTAGAGTTTCTACTAAGATCAAGTTAAAGAGGAGAGCAGTTGCTCTCTTGTTGCTAACTTCACCTACTCAGTTGAATAAGTTGAAAGCTAACATAACATTATTGAGGTACCGACAAGCTAAATTATTTTTCGTCTGAGTACGCGTATTGATAATATCGTCAAAGTGTATTGCCCTCAAAAAAAAGTTTTTCGTCTAACAATATGTAAGAAAACTCGTCATTTTTTGGTTTCTACTAAGCCTTTATCGATTTAATTTAGTTTTTTTTATGGTGAGGTAGCGGCCTCCTTGTGGTGGCAGCCCATATGCAATGCAGCCGGCACTGGATGGAGCCATCAAGTACTGCAGACTACAGCTAATATTTGTACAGGTACCTACAACACCCAGGAACTCAAATTGCAGACGCGTTGTCATCCAAAGGGCTAAGCCCTTTAGCTTAGGCCTCATTTTGCTACTATAATAGTAATTACCGTGTCATGAATTACTCGCATTACCATATAACCGCAACATAAAAGTGCTGAACACGACAAGTGACATTTGGCGGCAGATAGAACTTTACCACCACTATTTTGCTAGTGCTTCCTTTTGATACAACACATAAATAGATACGTTACGTAGTACGGAGTTATACTTACCAAGTTGAATTGGTTTAGGTTAAAATTTTTAAATTTAAAAACCCATAATTTAATATTTATTTTATTTACATACTTACAAATTTTTATGCTCACCTATGCGTGTTGAATGACCCAACACTAACCAACGAAATATCCTTCATAATTTCTCTACTGGTGGTAGAGCTCCAGTGACGGAGCTCGCGGGCTTAGGCACCACCGCATTACCTAATATACTTGCCGCTAAATGGTAGTGTTTAGCACTATCGTGTTCCGGTCAGGTGGTAATGTACGGCCCTGTGATTTCCGGCACAGAGGCATAACACCTTAGGCCTCAGGAGTGGCAACGCATCTGCATTTTGACCTTGGTCTTTGTGTGGGTGTCTATAGGCTGCAGTCATCACTTAACATCAATGTGAACTGCATGCTTGTTTGCCACTGCCATAACATAAAAAAAAAATATATTGCTTACGAGTATTTTCCATCCATTGGGTCAAGTATTGGTAATAAAAGATCCGGACGAATTGAGAACCTCCTCCTTTTTTTGGAAGTCGGTTAAAAACGACAAGGAAATAAGCTTACGATTTATTACTGCTCCATTAACCTTATATTACCCGAGCTAAATTCGTTTGCTTAGATGTCGCCACAAATGAGTTATTAATTGTACTAAGCATTAAGTACCGACAACCTTAGCGGCAAGTATATTAGGTTATACGGTGGTGCCTACGCTTGCTCCGTCACTGGAGCTCTTACACCAGTAAAATAAAAATTCCTCAACTTTTTGAATTAATGCGATTATTTCATAAAAATGGAGGAATTTTTAAAATGGGTTTAACCACTTATTAACGTTCACGAGTATTTAAAAAAAACATGTTTCGTCGACGCAAACACTGAATCATGTTACATTTCAATTTGAACGAGATAAACATTTATGAGAAAATTTAAATTCGTTAGGAATCCATATCAATATACCTACATAAAAATGAAATAACGAAATGTTTCGGGAAAAAAATATCCGATTTGATGCAGTCAAACGACTATCATCATTCCAATCAAATATTGGATATCTTTTTATTCGTTATTGTAAGGAGAACGTTCGTTTATATATCTAATTAATAAAGTCTTACCCCCTTATTCATAAATGTATTTAAGCTAAAGTGTTGCTAGTCTCTCCTTTGTCTTTTTCTATCCTGCACATTGGACAATGCAACTGACAAAGACAAAGCATTCTATAGCTAAAACGTATCTAATGTACGTTTATGTATAAGGTTAGACTTCAGACAGTACTGACGGCAAAATTATGAAGGTACGAAGTTTGCCGGGTCAGATAGTTAGAAATAAAACATGTTTTTCAAAATAACATAATCATTTATTCATAATAATCGTCAGAATCAGAATAATCCGATTGCGCGGTATCAGAGTTCTTGCCGTCGGATGACTCTTTAACATTAATTTCATAAGAATCAGTTGTTTCATCTATAATATGATCCAGTGGTTCTAATCTGCATTCTTCTTCTTTTACTTGATTAATGAAATTTTTCCATTTCTCTGCTGAAACGTTGTTTAAAGCTTCCTGGAGCAGTTTCGGGATGTCTTCCATTTTGAATTTAGTACCTTTTGTCGCCACATATCTCTTGACATCTGTCCACACCAATTCTAAAGGGTTCAAATCACAGTGATACATAGGTAACCTCAATACCTCTATCCCAACTCGTTTCGCCATGTCATCGACTGCGTACGATTGGTACTGGCTTTTTACACACGCCGCCCTTTTCAAGAGCTGAGCTTTATTTTCAGTTGGTTCGAAAAAAATTTGCTTAGCGGAAAGCCATTTTTGGATATGTTGTTTAGTCCAGCCCGGAACTGGAGCTTTATCTAGGCGTCTTGAGTGATAGCTGATATTATCCATTACAATCACTGCATTCATCATAAGTTTAGGTAGTACTCCTTGAAACCAGTTTTCGAACTGATCTTTACATATCGATTCCTGATAATCTATATGATAATCGTCTGTACTTTTGCATTCAAAGACCACGTCCGATTCCGGCTTGATTTCTTTTTTATCATGTTCACCACCATTCACATGTAATACAGATATTCGTTCGCCTCTAGGCATAAGATCAGCCAACAATGATCGTTCGTGTGAGTGCATGGTAGTATCCTCCCACACTAAGCTTACAATGTGTGCTGAAATTAAAATTTACAACATTATCATTAACAAATAGTAACTAAAAACCTTGAATTCAGTAATGTTTCGGTTAGCCACAATGTTTATTACGAGAATAGAATTAATTTTAGATAATTAGCAGTCGATCTCATCAATAAAAATAACGTGTTCATAAAAATCTATTGTAAAATAGCATATCTAGAACAGTCTTCTAAAGGTACAATCGATCCCTATATATAAGAACACTAGAATGACTGGATTGTCAAAACTCCAGCTTAAACGAAACCAAGGCTGTCGGGTCAGCTGATTACGTGATAAATCCTGCCAAGGGGAAGGGGAGGGGCCCCCCTTCGGTCCCCCCTTCCCCTGGGTCCCTTCTCCTCCTTCGAGAGCCAAACTGCAAAATCCTCCTAGATCGTCAAAACATGTGTATCTCAAATGTATAACGTATGTATAAATGTAAATAAATAAACATATACATATTTCTGATGCATGTAAAAGACACTTTTTGCATGTTTGTTTAGAATTATAAAAAAATTAAATTGTTGAAATGTTAAATTTTTGATAGCTTAGTTCAATTTAAGACAAAAGTTATACATCAAGGCAAGTCTAATTAATTAATGTGTACCCGAGGTAAGTGGGTACTCCCTGACAATATATATACCTACATATATTTATAATACATAGAAGAGGAAAGGGGAGGGGTCATAGTCCTATCATTTGATAATTTTGATAGATACATATGTCACACAATATTTACCCTAAAAATATTTTTTTAAATTTTAATCTGTGATTTTAAAAAAGTAGGTATATGAACGCTTTTGTTGTACCTACAAAATCAATGACGAATTCAAGTAATCTTAAAATATCTTTAATAGGTATTGCATTTTTTAAAATAGTTTGCATATTACAAGTTGTTGGGATTTGTACAAGGAATCTACATAATACTTTTATTATATTTAAAGTTAATCAAAATTTTTAATTATTTTTTAAAAAATTTAGCACTTTTTTATTTTAATAACTCTTTAATAATAATGCACCGATTTTAACAATTCTTATGTAAATACTTTTCCTTTCCATCTTACTTTCGAACTATTTAATTCAAAACAAAAAAAACACATTGTCAAATACCCAAATACAGGGTCGTACTAGGAACACGATAGTATTCACACTATCATTTAGGGGTAAGTAGATTAGGCCCTACGCCCGCGAGATCAGTCACTGCAGCTCTATCAGCAGTTAAAAAATAAAATTGTTACCTGGATTCACCCAAGCTTCGTCTAAATAATATATTGGTCGATTTTGCGCTCGGTAAGTTCTTATCTTTTTCAAATATTCAATACGCGACAGTGCAATTTTATCATTCTCCACTACCCGATGAAGCTTATCGCATGTAAGAAGCCTAAACGACATAACATCTTTGAGTAATTTTCTCAATGATGTCCGACTCATATTGGGTAGTAATTGGTCAGATTTTATGACTTCAAGCACTGAATTGACGGTGGGTAATTTTTTATCAAAATAAAAGCTATGCACTATTCTTCTAACGTACGATTTGTCGCAGTAATCAATCATTCGAAGTAATGTACGACGTTTTTGAAGTGTCGGCGGCTGTACGCGGTCTGTTTCGACGAATTCTTTTATGACACGATATACAGCCGATCCCGATATGCCCAAAATGTTACCCGTTAAAATTTTAATTTTGTGTTTTGAGCCATATTCATCATCTGTCCAGGAATCTTTAACATGTTTATACACGTTTAAAATCATCAGCTTCTCAGATTGGGTAAATTGCGCTCTATTCTTCGTCGAGGGCAATGAACCACAATCTACAAATACACAGGGTGGCGCAGACGGCCCTGGTTCCATATTCAAGCAGTAAATAATAATAAACGTATAACTGAATTGAAAACAGCTCAACACAACACAAACACCTCTTAGAATATCGAAAAACTGAGCGAACACAAAAGCACCTCAAAGTAGAATGTCGTTCAATAATTAAAATAGAGTAAAAATGTGAAAAAAATTGATTAATTAAATAAACACGTGCACTCAAACAAAGTTCCGTCCGCGTACTGACTGACTTCATCGTGTCGGTTTCGCCCACGGACGGCGGGTGACGCGGCGTTGCGCTCATGTGCGAACGTGACGCAATACGATAACATTTATGGTAGACAGAGACAAGTGATAACATTCAATTTTACATGCACCACGACCGCACTTCCATGAATAGAGAAGTGAGACTTGTTCGTGTCGTGTGAGTCGTGTCCCTCAAATTGGTCACCGTGTCGAGTCGACTCATTGACCTTTATATATGGACTGGCCATACCTACAGAATTGACGTGTTTGCCTACAAAAATTTAGCCGATTACAATGGCCGCCTTTCATAGGGTTGTTTTGATAAATATCGATATCATCTTCTAATACATGAGTGGTTAATATCGATATTTTATCAACACGAATTCTTATTCTTTCAAAGTATGTATGCTTATTCTTAGTAAAATCCACTCACTAAATTAGAGTTGAGTATAATTGTAATAATTATGATGTAGTAATAAAATGTACCCTGTAATTTGCATGCAAATTAAATGGTGAAATATAAAAGAAAGCTATATTATATACTGAAGATGCAAAAAAGGAGAAAAATGATTTAATCCACATCAATTTCTTCTTCGATATTTTATTAAGAAACAAGAAATTCTATCGAGTATAATGCTAATACAATGTAATATTACATAATTTAAATTGATATGAAAATAATTTTATATCGATTATTTGATATATCAGGTTAGTATTCGTACATCACTATATAAAAATGCTGTTTTTAGAAAAGAATGAATAGCATTACAAGTCGTATAAATCATACGAAACTTACACAGGTCTTCAAAACTCTTACTAAAACATATGACTATATATCACTGCATTTCAAAATCCCACCGAATACTACACAATCCGTGAAAATTTGTACATAACCTCACAAAGTTCAATCCAAGATTATTCTCGTTTTTCCTTACACCACTCTGTTTTAAACAGTACGAGAGCATAATCAGTCAACATAAAGCAAAACCTAGAATACCACATTATCTAGTTAAAAGATTTAGTTTTCAAGAAAACAGCAAAAATATTACGAGCACCTGTTTGTTTGACAACAGATGTACCACAAATCGGGCGCATACAATGGCGCCGACGGGCACACGAAAGCATAAGTATGACGTCGAAAACCAATCCATTAACCAATGGTGGAATTTTGGCGGAAACCTTGAAAGAGGCGTGTGGTGCTGTTATTTTATTTCATTTTCTTGGTGTATTTTTGAGTTATATTAAATAAAGTTGGTGGCATTTTGTTTGATAAAGGCTTATGACAGTGCCCGTGTATAGTGAAATAGAATAACAGTGCGAAAACACGGCTTTTCAGTTTGCCTCCAAAACTTCATTTTAAATGTTCTGGTAAAGTAGCCATCGGTTTACTCGAATTACTGACTGTGACTCTGACTGACGGACTTATAATTGACCGACTGACTCATACTTTAACGCTGCTTGTGAATACGAAATATAATTTTACTTGACACTGGCAATATGCGTAATAGCGATGCCATTATACTAAAAATAAAAAAAAGTATGACGTCACATCAAATCATTTCGAAAATTGATACTCTGCATACATCTTGTGTCTCTTTTTACATAGGGAGCTACTGGTTAGTTAGAAAGAGTCAAACCTGTTTTTGTCAAGACATGTGAAGTGCGCAACGGCAGCTGTGATTTTTCAGTCTATATACATATTGCCGTGAAGTGGACGATATTTTATTGAAAAAACTAGTAAAACATATTTCCTTCCCCAAAAAAATATAAAAAAATACTTGCGGCCATTTTTTGTTAGGCAACCTAGTGGCAAAATAGTGGATATAGGATATTCTCTAGATTATACTTAAATATACGTAAAAATTAGGTTTGTAGCGTCTCTGGATGAACGAAATGATTCTGCAGTGGGATCCTAACCTATAAGTAAAATCTGGAACTGACAGATTTTTTTTTTCAATATTGAGTGATTCGAAAGTGCGTAAATAGTGAAAATAGAATTTGCGTAAACCGATCTGAGTTTTTGAGAAACGAAAAACATCGCTCCAACCAATAGTTATTTAAGCTTTTTGCACATTAATGTACATAAGGCGGACTTTATGCCCAGTGGCATTTTCTCCCAGTCAACCTTAGGGCCTAATAGAGCAGTCGAAGAGGTGCAATGATTAGTAGTAAGTAAAGTTATATCAAACAATAGGTATTTTGAAAAAGTTTGCTATTGTCTTTGTCAACATTTATGCTTATTTTCACTCGCACTACACACAGTATAGAAGAAATACAAAATAAAAAAGCAATTAGCTCCTAATTATTTCGCATTAAGGCAAACAATAATTAATAAGTATACTGGTGGTAGAGCTCCAGTGACGGAGCTCGCGGGCGTAGGCACCACCGCATTACCTAATACACTTACCGCTAAATGGTAGTGTTCAGCACTATCGTGTTCCGGTCAGGTGGTAATGTACGGCCCTGTAATTTCCGGCACAGAGGCATAACTCCTTAGGCCTCAGGAGTGGTGACGCATCTGCATTTTGACCTTGGTCTTTGTGTAATTGTCTATAGGCTGCGGCCATCACTTAACATCAATGTGAACTGCATGCATGTTTGCCACTTCCATTACCTACCTACATTAAAAAAAAGTATTGAAAAATATTCGTTCTGCACTTCTACATAACATAAACTATTATAAACTACAGGTGTGCCAAATTTCATACTCCTAAGTCACCGCAATTTCCGTAAAAAGGGGTCCAAAGTATTTGCTTCGCATATTAAAGATAAACGCGTTTACAGAGCGTAACAATACTGATAACGGGCAATAGATTATCTGTCAATTCTGTCATCTCCGTCGTAGTGCCGCGCCGGCCGACAAATTTTATCAGACCTCGGGCGCTTTCGTTAGGTTTCGGTAAACTTCGGTTATTCGGTTGGACAGCAACAGACGGTTGGTTCGGTTGCACCAAAGTAAATGTAAAATTTCTTCATCCTCCTCTAAGCCTGGGTTGCACCAAGATATTTGTTAAAGTTAGTTTTTTTTTTATTTTATGGCATCGCTTCTTATGCATATTGCCAGTGTCAAGTAAAACGATATTTCGTATTCGTAATAAGCAACGTTTAAGTTAGAGTCAGTCAGTCAATTTATCAGTCCGTCTGTCAGAGTCACAGTAATTCGAGTAAAGCGATGGCTACTTTACCAGAACATTTACAATGAAGTTTTGGAGGTAACGTGTTTTCGCAGTTTTATTCTATTTCACTTTTCACGATCACTGTAATAAGCCTATATCAAACAAAATGCCACCAACTTTATTTCATATAACTCAAAAATACACCAAGAAAATTAAATAAAATAAGAGCACCACACGTATCTTTCAAGGCCAAAACTCCCAAAAGTTTAAGTTATTGTAACATTACACATTTTTCTCTAACTTTAACAGATTTCGTTCTCCTTCCTCTCTAAAATTAGATTATCTGGTAAAGATCCATTTGAATGGTAAGACCGCCTATTTTCCATTTTCTATTCTTTTTGTACTTGTATCATTTTATGTGTACAATAAAGAGTATTCCTATCTTATCTACCTAACTATTTCTACTATCATTGGTGGTAGAGCTCCAGTGACGGAGCTCGCGGGCGTAGGCACCACCGCATTACCTAATATACTTGTCGCTAAATGGTAGTGTTCAGCACTATCGTGTTCCGGTCAGGTGGTAATGTACGGCGATGTAATTTCCGGCACAGAGGCATAACACCTTAGGCCTCAGGAGTGGTAACGCATCGGCATTTTGACCTTGGTCTTTATGTGGGTGTCTATAGGCTGCAGTCATCACTTAACATCGATGTGATCTGCATGCTTGTTTGCCATTAAAAAAGGGGTGTACTTCTACTCAATCGGTGATGTTTTCTAAGTGGGTACTAAATTTCTACTCAATCGGTCCAGTATATACCTACTTCATTTCCGTCAAAATCGGCCCAACCGTCCCAAAGATTAGCCGGAACAAGCAGGCAGACAGACAAAAATTGTAAAACATGATATAGGTATTATGTAGGTACCGTGTGCACTTACTTAGGAAAAGGCCGTTATTTTTATAATACAAACAGACACACCAATTTTATTTAGTATTTGTATTGTTAAAGAGAATTTTATTGAGCGAAGCGCGGGAAACATTGTTCCTATTTATAGGTATGTATATCTATCATTATATTATTAGTTTTAGCTTTTTTCCTTTTTGTTTTTTTCTTCTTTAGGCACGTTATGAAAAAATGACGATAGTGAAATTGTAAGATGCGCGCGCAGCACCGCATCGCAACAAGAGTAACAGGTTGAAGATGTCAGCATTAAATTATATTCAGTAGTGGTTTATATATTATATTTTTTGATGAACAATATTTATTATTCGTAAATATTAGTGAAAAAAAATGTGCTTATGTACTTTTGCAAGTGCGATAAAAATTAAAATCGAATATCAATTCAAAATATTTATTTTCTCACGCGCGTATAAAAATGCACACAGCTATTTTTTTTAGGAACTTACATATAATTATATCAATCAATGTTTGGAAAGAACAATCTATTAACATTTCTATTTATAGAGTGTGCCGTGTGGTGTGGTCGCAGAAATCGCAAATCGCGGCACGGAGCATGAAGATAAGGATGAAGAATGCCGCACTACTATCTCTGTCATACTCACGCAAATAATAGTCTGTTGCGTCACGCTCGCACCACACACCGCACAGACACCGCGCGCGCCTTCCCCTTGCTCGTCGGTAGTACGGCACGCACGGCGAATGGCGAGCGACACCGATCGACGATCGACTTACGATTACGACAAATCAGTACGCGGACGAGGTCTCGTTTTAGTGCACGTGTTCTTTTTTTCTATTAAACAACGCTTTTGTGGAAATATCATTCTATTTTAATTATCGAACGATCTTTCATTTTGATATAGGCTAGTGACCGCTCAGTTAGCCGATGTTTGTGCTTTATTGAGACGTCATCATTGTTAAGTTGCCAGCCTATTAATTTTATTTTTGTGTTTTAAAATGAAACGAGTGGCGTCTACATCCGGTGGTGATAGCGTTGAACGTCCGCGGAAGAAATATAAAGTATCGTACTTTAGGAGATCGGAGAAGATAATGATTTTACACGTGTATAAATACGTCAAAGAGACGCTGTGTGAAAAAAATACCCCACAGCCAATAATCCGAGCGAAAACCAGCGATATTTTGGGCGTAACGAAAACGGCCATACATAGTATTGTTAAAGAATATGCTGAAACAAATGGCTTAATGAATTCCCGACCACCACGCGCCACATTAATTGAAAAAATGGATTACTACGATAAATCTTGTATAAGAAGAATAGTGCACAACTTTTATTTAAAAGGAGAGTTACCTACACGTTTAAGGGTGTTAGATGCCATTAATTCCGACGAATCCTTACCGAATGTGAATCAGCATTGGCTAAATAAATTACTCAAACAATTGTCGTTCAGGTTTGTTAGATGTAGGAAGCAGAATGGAATAGTCGACAGTGAAAATATTGCACTGTCGCGTATTGAATATTTGAAAAAGATGAAAACTAACCGAGAGCAAGGTCGACCCATATATTACTTAGATGAAGCTTGGGTGAATGCAGGTAATTTTTTATTTTTATAATTTCTTTTTACTTCTTGCCGCTGACTTCACAGAATAACAAGAGGTGTTTTTAGCGTGCTACCTATACCCAAAAAGCGGCCAAGTACGAGTCGGACTCGCGGTCATATCGTTCCGTAAAATGAATGAATTTCCCAATTCCCGTATTCTCATAAATACCATTCATACACTTCTTAAAGGTTTTTTCTGTTATGTATAGGTTTCAAAAATAAAGTGAGGATATGGACAATTTTGACTATTATCTTGAATATCTTGAAAACTATTCAATATGTCAACATTTAAAACGTACCTACATATTTGAAATCCTTACAATGAAACATATCAGATAAAAACAGTTAGATTTTTTTTTTCATTCTTAAATTATCCTCCAATAGTGGCCCCTATGTCTGAAATCCACTTATTTTGGTTACACATTCATGTTTGGGTCACTAATTTACATTTGTAAACCGAATTTCAATTCAATCAATCTAGTACTTTCGCAGAAAACTTTTTTTTCAATAAATTTAAAACGAAAACTTCGTAGTTATTTAACTCTGAAGTTGAAAGTATTTTTGGATTATCAATCTTCCTTCCCAGCCCTTGTTTCCGAAACTACTGATAGGTGATACAATTTCGAAAAAATATGGATCGTATATCTTTACCAGAATATATTAATTTACAAAAAGTCGGTATATGATGTAGTATAGGCAATCTCCTCATTATACGAAACTCCGTGAAAGAGCCCAACTAAGACTTGGCTGGTTTTTTTTTCTAAAATTTATAACGGGGCGTCCGGATCATTTATCAGATTCATCATCACTCCAACCACAACACGTGCACAGCTAGACAATGCCCCTGTTCTCCTTTCATCATGCTTCTCACTCTTGTGGGCATCTTTTGAGAAGTGTATATTCACTTCTTTTTATCAAATGAAAGTTTAAAATTAGGTGTATATATATAATATATAACACAAATTACTGGAGTAATAGTATACTGGACTGTCACAATGCAAAGATTTATCCTTTTGAGATTACTCTTAATATTGCAAAATCAACATATTTTGCACGGCTACGACTACGGCTTCTCGGATTAATATTCGAATGATTTTTTTATTGATGCATATTTTATTGTTGTAATTATTGAGCTGCACCCGTCAAAAGTCTAGCAAGGGACTGTGCATCTAGAATATAATAAATATTCCATTCCAGTACCAATACCAATATAAAAATGTACTTTCTTAAACTCACAATATCATGTGGTTATTTTTTAAATTTATGATATTTTGTTTCAGGACATACTGTAGGCATTATGTGGGAAGACACTACAGTGCAGTCATACGAAAAAGCATTGTTGGAGGGTTCGTCAACGGTCGCTGAGAATACTATACCCAAAGGCAAACGATTATTATTACATGTACGTAGTAACGTTAAAGACGACGTTGAGAAAAAAGCGCCGGAACCAGAATGGGTGTTTGAATTAAAAAGTACGGACAATAATCAAACATCGATGAGCGTAGCCAAGTTCGAAAATTGGTTTCAAAATGTACTACCGCAGCTAAGGCCAAACGCTGTGGTTGTCATGGATAATGTCAACATTCACTCAAGATGCCTAGATAACTTCCCAGTTACAGGTTGGAGTAAACAACGCATCCAAGAATGGTGTCTATCGAAGCAAATACCTTTCGTAGAAGATGAAACAAAAGCTGAACTCTTTAAAAAGGTCAAACGTTTTAAAAGCCAGTACCGATCGTACGCGATCGATGGCATGGCGAAAGAGGTTGGTATAGAGGTACTGAGATTACCTCCATACCACTGCGAGTTGAACCCCATTCAACTGGTGTGGGCAGAAGTCAAAAGATATTATTGCGAGGAGATGAAAAGTAATATATCCAATACGGAAGAGGGCTTGAAACTGCTCCCGGAGGTTTTAAACAGCGTTTCAGGAGAAAAATGGCAAAATTTCATTAATAAAGTAAAATTAGAGGAAAGCAAATTAGAAAAACTGGACGATATTGTTGATGTCATCATTGATTCTTTTGCATTCAATGGAAGAAACGAACTTATACCAGATAACAGTAGCTCTGATTCTGAAGACTCGGATTCTTCTTATTCTGACGATTAAAATAATTATTTCTATTATTCTGTGTTTTTATTAGACTTTACGAGCAAAAAACCGATTATGGTATACGTATTATTTTAAAAGTAGATACGTTATTCCACGTTATTCATACAAATATTCCTCATCACATGTGACACATTATGACATAATAATATTTTTTTATATAACAGCCGGATATTCGAACTCAATCCATTTTTTATTCGACTTTCGGTCGATACTTCAATCCGTTTGTCAAAAAGCAAAAAAGGCGTTCCAATATTTTTTTTTAATATGTTATGAAGGTGACAAACATGCATGCAGTTCACATTGGTGTTAAGTAATGACTGCAACCTATGGCCAGAGGTAAAAATGCAGATGCGTTGCCACCCCTGAGACCTAAGTTATTATGTCTCTGTGGTAGTTCTTACATTAATCTACAGAAAAACTTATTGTCCGTTGATAAATCGCTCATTTGCAGCGACAGTGACATAACTGCAAAAAAAAGGCAAAACTGACCTAATTATACCAAAATGATCTCCATAGTCATGCACGTTGAGAGTAAAAACGCCATATTTGTAAGTTTGAAAAAGAGCCGCTAGAGAACCAACAGTCGTTGTAATATTCCATTTTGGCGCGCAAATACCGGGCGACAACGGTTTAACAGTCAGTTGCGCGAGGGGTCCCATTAAGTGTGCAAGTGTCAGGGAGTTACATCGTCGCTAAGGTAAATATGTCAAATTTTGCTATCTAATATTGGTGCTATAACGACGCTACTGTATTTTATGACATAATCAACTTGAAAAGACAATAATTTTAGAACTGCAATGACTTATCGTATAATTGCGCCACTTTTTTTTTAGACTTTAATGTAATTATGCAAATATTGTTCTAAAATGCTTCTATTAAACAACAATTATGACAAATTGCAATAACCTGATTTTAAGTATAACTTATTTAAATATGTTTTTATTGTATTAAACTTTAAGTCATTATAAAATGGGAAGCCGAGCACGAATGTTAGTCAAACTGTGTGAACAAGAATGTTCAAAATCTGGTAGTATAAAGGATCAATCTGATGCTTCAAAACAAGTTATTGCTGCTAGTGAAAATGGTAAATAAAACTCTATGTTCTTGTATAGCATTTGTTTAATATTATTGCAACGTTTTCCAGGTGCTAACGTTTCTTTGCTTTTCAGGAATATTTTGTGCAGAACAAAAAGAAAGGAGCAATATCATTACAAATATTGATAGCGGTTGCTCCAGTCAGTTTTTCTCTATTAGATACAATTATTTGTTGGATTTGATTCTCGTTATTGTAACATTGTAATTGTATTCGGTTGAGTAGTTTTATTTAAATGATTGTGTACTTAGTTTAGCACTGACAATGACCGAAAATGTTATTTCTGGCATGAGGGACTTGCCAATAGAGGAGCTATAGAAATTGGATCTTGTGTATTCAAATTTTTAAAAGCCACTGCAGAACGTCATCCCTACTGCAACATAGTATTTTACTCTGACAACTGCTGCGGTCAACAATAGAATGCGGTCAAGAATAGGTACATTTTTATCATTATTTTTACAGAAATTAACTTAAGTTCATACTTATTAGTATGGACTTTATTATTTTACAAAAGTGATAACAAGTCTGTTTGTTTAAGCTTTCATGGCCAAAGCCGGGTGCACTTTGGCCGAAAAGCTTAACAGATAGACATGACAGATTAGGTGGAATTTGATGTTTGTTATGAAGTTAGTTGAACCGTATATGCGATAATTTTCATCCCGGAAAAGTAATTGGCCCCGTTGAACGCGTGCTAAGATCCTTGCGCCAACAGTTTCTGTATAGGTAATTTGAATGTTAATGAAATACGTTTGAGACCAGCTTATGATACTAAACTTACAATTTCTAATAAAAAAGCAGGATTTGCGTAATTTTGTTAGAAAAAAATTATGTTCCCAGATGCTATTCTGTACATTATGAAAGTTTGTTTTGTAACTTTAAATTTTGTGATTAATCCCTTTCTTATTTTACATATTTTTTATAATTATTGTAAGTTATGCAAGTAATTTGACTACTTAAAAATAATTATGAGACTGAAATGTGTAAGGATTGTTCAAACATTCCATTAATTCTAGTTTTTAAGACTAACTTTTTGGATGTGCAGGGTGATTTAAAGAGTATTGTAGAATGTATTTGTGATTTTTCTGTGCCATACTACTACTTTTCTACTATGACTATATTTTCTATATTGACTATTTTTTATCATATTTAATTTAGTTTAGTACTGAAAAGTTCCTAATATAGAGTTATTAAGAGAAAAACTCGACTACATTGTAACTATGGTTAGATAGGCTATTATTAAATTATAATAAGGACCATAATTATGTAACCAGTGGCTGTCATTGATTATGATTATTATTTAAATTAAATGAATTTTGTTAATTGATTAAATTTGTTTTATTTTTTTAAGCACAAACAACAAAGGTCATAATTACACGAATCTTCTTTTCCTAGGATTACATTGACGCAACTGTAAGTCTTACCATGTATTTTTTTTATTTTCGATTGATATGGATTGTGCATTGAAAAAGACATGAGCCTATTTTCAAGTCAAAGGTTTAAACTACAATAAAAAAATATTAAAAAAATCATTAGCTGTAAGAATAGGCAAGAATCTTCATTCGTGTTCCGAAAAAATCTTAAATATGGCGTAGTGTAAAATTAACATATTTGCACTTGAGTCACTGTCGCTCCAAATGAGCGATATATATTTCCACTGTTCCTGTTTCCTTTTTGCCACTTTTATATATATATATATATATATATATATATATAAAAGTGGCACTTTTATACCTTGCCACTTTTTTTTTATACTTTGCCACTTTTATATATATATATATATATATATATATAAAAGTGGCAAACAGGCGTACAGTTCACATTGATGTTAAGCGATGACTGCAGCCTATAGACACCCACACAATGACCAGAGGTCAAATGCAGATGCGTTGCCACTCCTGAGGTCTAAGGTGTTTTGCCTCTGTGCCAGAAATTACAGGGCCGTACATTACCACCTGACTGGAACACGATAGTGCTGAACACTACCATTTAGCGGCAAGTATATTAGGTAATGCGGTGGTGCCTACGCGCATATATTGGGATGTTGACAGCGTATCGATGATATTTTGATCGGTTTTTTCGTTTGAAATTTTAAATCTAGATTGGTGTGATCTGCAATCCAAGTAAATTAATATATAAATAAATAAATACGCTTACACTCACAGGCCCACACTAGTTATAAGCCTGTGTCGTGGGTGCCGTTGTACAGACACAACACCAGCGACATAGGTTGAGATCGATGCACAACACAAACACCCAGACCCGAACCAAATATTTGTAGGGCATAGCATTCTAAACATTATTGTCTGAAAAACAAATATTATAAGAAGAAAATATTAACTAGCAAAATATTGATAACTAGGTATTGCTCGCGACTTCGTCCGCGTGTACTTTTAATCTTTACAAAGGAGATGTTGCAAAAATGTATGGACCTCCGGCCATGTATTGTACACAATATCATTAACAGGCAAAATCAATATAAAAACGTTTATTACTGCATATTTTCACTTACTTAGCTTTGTTTGCAGTTACAAAATATTATTTGCAGTTAGAATTGCAACTCAAACCAACATGGCGAAAATGGCGGGCGATGTCATTTTGACATTTTCATTTTGTAATTGTTTTTTGATTTTATAGAAATTGGAGAAAAAAGTAATATTTTCTGAACACTATCGAAATCGATTTCAAGTGTTAATACTAAGAACTTAAACTAATCGATTTCCAATTAAAAGAAGCGTCGGCATGTTGAATATGGTTGAAAATGATAAAATCGTTTAAATTAATATATGTATATATATATATATATATATATATATATATGTATCTTCACGCCAGGTCCCTAACGGGGTAGGCAGAGAGTGTAGAGCGCCAGAATTTAAATTAATAAACTCTAAAATATATACTTGAATAAATTAATTGCATTTTTTTCGGATTCTTCTTTAATTTACCCATTTTTTGACGACGTGTACGATCTAGAGCCGAGCTCGCAACATCTCCTTTAGCCTGTATGTTTTTCCAATGTATAACCTATAGGTATTACTGTAAAGTTTCATCCAAATCCGTTAAGCAGTTTTTTCGTGAAAGAGTAACAAACATCCATACTCACAAACTTTCGCATTTATAATAGGTACCTATTAATAGGATTATTAAATACGTTCTTTAGACTGTGCTGTAAGTATGGTAGGTATGTCTCATTGGGGCCGTTCAAGTATTACGTCAGCACTATGGGGGGTGGGGAGGTCTTTGCTCTGCTTATTTTGGATGACATGGGGGGTAGGGGAGTCTAGATGATGATTACGTCATCGGTAGTTATTTACTTATTACATCAGTAAAATCTAATCTCTATGCTAAATCTATTTTCTTATAATTATAATTATAACATTATAATTAAAATATTAAAAAAAACAATACATTAATTGAAAAATGTTTACGTAAGCATGGGGGGAGGGGGTAAGAGCTTTGCTTACTTTTGCTGACAAGGGGGAAGGGGTTGTAAAGAATTGTAATAAATCTGCTTACGTAATACTTGAACGGCCCCATTCGATTTTAAACGAATAACATATAAACAAGTTTGTAAAGTGTGTATTTTTTTAAGTTTCCTCCTTTAAGATAGGTAGGTACATCATTTTCCTCAACCCAAAGGTTGTCTAATAGAGATCGTTCGTCTAGTGATAAGGCCACCTATTGTGTACTTTGTAGGTGACTGTTTGTGTAGGTATACTTATCTTGTTTGCCACTATCATTGCTTACTGGTGGTAGAGCTCCAGTGACGGAGCTCGCGGGCGTAGGCACCACCGCATTACCTAATATACTTGTCGCTAAATGGTAGTGTTCATCACTATCGTGTTTCGGTCAGGTGATAAAGGTCAGGGCCCTACCCTGTAATTTCCGGTATAGAGGCATAACACCTTAGGCCTCAGGAGTGGTAACGCATCTGAATTTTGACCTCTGGTCATTGCGTGGGTGTCTATAGGCTGCAGTCATCACTTAACAGCAATGTGAACTGCATGCTTGTTTGCCACTTTCATTACATAAAAAAAAATCAATATTTTGTTATCGAGCAATTATCGAGATATATTTTCTCCTTATATTTTTAGTTGTTCAGACAATTATATAATTATTATATTCCATTCCAGGCTTATCGAATTTCTCCCTTATTCCTCTCATTCGTCCGTTTACCTTGCTGTCAGCAACATGATACTTATCCATCTTATTGTTCTCGTACTTTATCAAAACGTTATTGTGTGAACAACTAAAAATATAAGGAGAAAATATATCTCGATAATTGCTCGATAACAAAATATTGATTTTTTTTTTATGTAATGAAAGTGGCAAACAAGCATGCAGTTCACATTGATGTTAAGTGATGACTGCAGCCTATAGACACTAACATAATGACCAGAGGTCAAAATGCAGATGCGCTGCCACTCCTGAGGCATTAGGTGTTATGCCTCTGTGCCGGAAATTACAGGGCCGTACATTACCACCTGACCGGAACACGATAGTGCTGAACATCACCATTTAGCAGCATGTATATTAGGTAATGCGGTGGTGCCTACGCCCGCGAGCTCCGTCACTGGAGCTCTACCACCAGTAAAACTGCTGATGCTATAAGTATGGATTTCATTCGATTCAAAGCAACATTGTAGATATGTACTATTTATTTTAGTGAACTTTAGAAAGAAAAATTCGGGTTATTCGTCATCTCGCCCGACAAAGACTGGACCGATCGGGCGAATTGGCACCTTTCGAATTTACTTAATATTTCTGTCGTCAACTCGCACGCTCATACAAGGTACAGTCAGGTAAATAAAATTTTAGAAACGACTTCGAATAAAACGATATTATATTTATCTGAAATAGATTTATACATAAAACTATTTTAAAAATCGACCGTACACTGTCAAAGAGGATTCCGACGCGAAAAGAATAGCGCTCCTCTACACCATACCACCGAGTTAAACAGATCATATTGGCCTTTGGAACTTTGCCGGTGAATGACAAAGAATGACTCTTTTTCTTTTCTTTTTACTCTTTGTTATCAGTTTGTAAAGGGGAAAAGAGACATTCTACTGATATACTTTTACATTAGTTTATTACATTTAGTTGTATCTTAGTGATATTCTTGACTTTACATATATTTTTTATCTTGTTTGACATGTATATCAATTGTTATTCGCTTTAATTTATTTTGTTTGTTTTTGACGTGTCATAAGAGGTGCCTGTCACCCTAAATGAATAAATGAGTTTCTGATTCTGATTCTGATTCTGATTCAGATTTGTGCTCACAAAAGGATAGCGCTATCTTTTTTAATTATCTAACCCTTTATCCCAATCGTGGCAAAAATCGTGTTCTGTGATAATTATAACTATTGACAATTATTGTATGTTGTAAGAAGTAGTTATAATAAGCCAAATGCTGTTGTGATATTGTTAATACTATTTATATTTTAATTACAGCCATGTTACAATGAGAAGATAATTATTATCAAACTTTATATTTAAAAGGATCAAAAAAATTACTATAAAACAGAAAGAAACTATGATAAATATGCTATTGATAAATATATTACTACCACAGTTACCGAACTCAGATTCGGAAACATAAATATTGAATTATGTATCAAAAGTCTGGTATAGGTCGCGCCACGTAAAAAGAACGCTGGAAGAAAGTAGAAGGGATGTGTTCGCGCATCGGTAAACTCGCGCACGAAAGTACTAGCCCTATTGGTTTATTTTTGACCTAGCTTTCGCTTGCGGTTTCGTGTATTGGTAGGCAGATTGAAAACTATATTACATAGAATAACATAAAATGAAATAAAAACACATAACGCGCAGCTTGACCGCCAGCGTTCTTTTTACCTGGCGCGACCTATATTACAATTTTTTCATGTTTACTTTCATAACGTAGGTAGGTACATTTTTATTTACACATCAAATTAAAGCTAAAATAATGTAATTAAAAATACTAGCTGCCATGTTTTGATAGACAACCACGTTCGTATACATATATTCTCTAGATTATAAATATGCGTAAAAACTAACCCCCTTATTCATAAACGTACATTAGATACGTTTTAGCTATAGAATGCTTTGTCTTTGTCAGTTGCATTGTCAAATGTGCAGGATAGAAAAAGACAAAGGAGAGATTAGCAACACTTTAGCTGAAATACGTTTATGAATAAGGGGGTAAGTTTGCAGCATATTATTATACTAGCAGCCCGCCCCGGCTTCGCCCGCGCTGCTCTGCTCCTATTAGTCATAGCGTAATGTAAGCTATCCTATCTCTCAAGTTGGATCGAACTGCACATGGTGTGCGAATTTTATTATAATCGGTTAAGTGGTTTAGGAGTCCATTGATGACAAACATTGTGACACGAGATTTATATATATTAAGATTTTGCCGTGTTGTGGCAATATGATAATATGCGGATGTTGTATGTGTGTAGCAAGACGGTTATTATAATAAAACTAACATCTCACTGGCGGTGCTGTATATTGGCTAAGTAGTTTATACTTAGCCAATATAAGGCGGTTACACTGTGGTCACGGCAATGTTTGGATAGCGACTCTGAGTGACTGTGGTAACAAGGGATTCTTATGCGTAACTAAAAGCTAAAACAATGGTTTCATTATGTGACGCTAATACAAGGGTCGGCACAATATCGATGAACGAAATAATTTTGCAGCGGGATCCTAAGCTACAAGTAATACTGCGAAGTGGATCCATTGTTTTAGTGTGAAAATATTTTGCCTGTCTTCGGCCACGACCTCTATGGGAACGAAACAAAGACTTGCTTTAACTCAGGTTTTCTGTTGATTTTTATACCTTCGCGCAGCATTTTTATAAAGCTTGTCTTGTACTAGAATATTTTACGATATTCAATAAACTGAAAAGTCTATTATATCGGTTGCCTAACTAGCATAGTTGGTAATAGATGGCGCTGCTGCTACCACAAAGCAATGCAATAGATGTGAAGGAAAGATTTGACAAATCGGGCAGGGCTTCAGTAGCTCAATTGGAAGAGCGGCTGGACTAGATTCCCAGTAGGTCGCGAGTTCGAGCCTCGCCTGAAGTCAAATTTTTCTTTCCATTTTTCTTTAAAAATAAAAATATATTTCACAAGCATGTGTTAATGCGAAATAATATAAAAACAATTATTAAGGGTAAAAGCGACTTCTTTACGATATTCAATAAACTGAAAAGTCTATTATATCGGTTGCCTAACTAGCATAGTTGGTAATAGATGGCGCTGCTGCTACCACAAAGCAATGCAATAGATGTGAAGGAAAGATTTGACAAATCGGGCAGGGCTTCAGTAGCTCGATTGGAAGAGCGGCTGGACTAGATTCCCAGTAGGTCGCGAGTTCGAGCCTCGCCTGAAGTCAAATTTTTCTTTCCATTTTTCTTTAAAAATAAAAATAGAATATTTTAGTTCTGAAATTGGAATGAATGCTCCAGTTGCCGTTGTGTTTGGGCTACAATTGCATATAATTTTTTTACTGGTTACCACCGCTATACTTAATCTACTTACTTGCCGCTAAATGGTAGTGTGCAGCACTATCGTGTTCCGGTAAGCTGGTAATCTAATTTCCGGCACAGTACAAAATGTAATATAGGATAAATAGGTTCCTACTATAAATATACCGGTATGCTCGATTTCATTATATCCTCCGTAAAAATTGACAGAATATTCAAATAAAATACAGCTACAGTTTCATGCCTATGGCTTTAACATTTCACATTCTGTTTGCTGTTGCCTCAGGGTATAACGACTTTATGAAGTCCGTGGAATATTAAAATCCATAACGAACTGTGCATTCCGTACTAAACTAACATGTATTTTTGCGTGCAGAACAATCACAGGAACAGATTGTTCTAGAATCTTATCAGTACAGTATCCAAAAAAGATATAATATAGCACATCGGCCTTTTAAGAAGCAGACTTCGGCTTATTTTGGTTCTATAGAGTGTTATCTCTTTCGCACCCATAGAGCAACACGGGCCACCGGCCGCGGCGGACCGGAGAGGAGTAGCCATAACATTGATTACCGATGCAAAACAGTCTGTCATTTTTTGCGGGGTGAAATACGAGTGACACCCACACGCAATACAAAAATCGTTTATTACTACGAAACTCTCACCTTGACTTTAACAAAATACTTATACAATTTCACGCACACATTTAAACATCTAGGCAACAGGCTAGAACATTTAATTTTGTTCTTGTACTTTGACAAAGGGAAAAGCTTGCATATGGCTACTCCCCTCCGTGTTGCTCTATGTTCGCACCTTACCGATGTGACATTTGTCGACCATTTTCATCAAATTTTAACCAATAGCGGAGAATATGTAATAATACTACGTATAGAATGGACACTTCGACGTCCCACCCGATTGCCATGCCTCACCCAACTTCCCCCCCCCCCCTCCTCTTATGGGCGACGCTTGGTATTTTCTACGTGCTACGCACACAGGTGCACGTGTAAATACACGTCACTGATTGATGTCTGTGTAATAGAGACCAAATTAAGCGTTTGTATGGAATTTTGGCGGAGTGTCGATAGGTACCGGACTATCAGTGCTTACATAGGCAGTGCGGAGCGGAGACAACGCTCTACGAAGTCGAAACTAGCCGATTATCTCTCTCTATCCTGGGCTCGATGCGCAATATTTCTTGTTGGAAAGGTACGCATCTGCATTTTGACCTCTGGTCTTTATGTATGTAATGGGCTCTAAATTTTACATCCCTCTCTAACTGTAACAAATTTGTTATAGCTAGAAAAGGATGTAAAATTTTACATAATGATGGTGTAACCCAGCATAAGTGTCTATAGGTTGCAGTCATTACTTAACATCAATTTGAACTGCATGTTTCAACATCAATTTGAACTTTGAACATGCTTGTTTGCCACCTACACAATAAAAAAACCTAAGATGTTCAGATAGGTAGATGTAATGACGTAATAGATACCTAACCCAAAACATAGCATAGTTGTTAACCCAATCCTTTAACAAGGAGGACCTTAAATTAATTGAACTTCCACTCCAACAATCAAATGATTATTTAATCAGGACCACTGACCACTATGATTTCAATCTGTTCAAACACAATAGATACCTATAGATGAAATACTTATAATTATACAATGTCGTCAAAAACGCCTATAAAACTTTTAGCCTACTGGTGGAGCTCCATTGACGGAGCTCGCGGGCGTTGGCACCACCGCATTACCAAATATACTTGCCTTGAATGATTTTTGGAAGTCCAGGGATGGTTTAAAAGGTAAGAAAATATGAAGAAATTGAATGGAAATAGTAAAAACTACAATTATATTTTCCCATACAAATAGTTCGTATCTATCAAACCTTTGACACATTATTTCATTCTGAGGCAATACGAAGTTTTCCGGGTCAGCTAGTCATTACATAAAAAGGTACGTACAGTACCTAACAAGAATTATTGCACATCGAACTGAAAAAGACCATGGTTTTTTGCGATTTCGTAGAGCATTATCTCAGCTACACACTGCCAACGTCAGCACTGATAGTCCGGTATTGGTCAAAACTTGATCAAAGTGGTCCACATACGTCACATTGGTTTAAGGTGCGAAAGAGGTAAGGCTCTACATACCCAAAATAAACCGAAGTCTTTTCCTCAGATCGAGATGCAATATTTCTTGTTAGATTTTGTATGTATTATTTATATATAAAAATACAAAAAAAATATGTCTTTTCTTTCGTTTATTTTTTTGTAACTGCAAAACAACTCAAAGGACTTTACAAAAAATATTATACGAGCTATATTGCGGAAAACCTGAAGAGCTCATTATTTCAGTGGAAGCTAGAGAAACAAAAACATAGACGTCCACAATCCAACGACTATTCTAAATCAAGTTTATTACGAAACTGAGATTGCAATAGCTTTCCATATAGCGTTCCTGATAGGCTTGGATGAAAAATATCGATACTTAAAATCTCTATTTCGTTCGGGTTCAATTTCGGAGTGTACGTTTAAGCACTCGAACAAAACCAGCGATTTAAATTTAAACCAGCAATATTCTGTAGCCTGCATCAATGTTTTATTTATGCACGTAATTCTGAAATTTTAAACAGTTAGGTAAATACATTTGTATCTCTTCTATTCGTGTTATTAAAAAAGTCCCCCGCCGTTTTTGTCAGTATATTCACGATAAACCCAAAAATCCCTCGGATTTCCAAGCGGTTTTCATCAATAGTGATTCATGATGAAAGGTTTGTGTATATAATTTGTGAAAGTTTTGTGTAAATTGATTTAGAACTTAAGAAAACCATACAAATAAATATCGATACTATTAACATTATCGATACCATCTATTGCCACCATAAGGCAATGCAATAAATGTGAAGGAAAGATTTGACAAATCGGGCAGGACTTCGGTAGCTCAGTTGGAAGAGCGGCTGGACTAGATTCCCAGTGGCCGCGAGTTCGAGTCTCGCCTGAAGTCAAAATTTTTCTTTCCATTTTTCTTTAAAATATTATCGATACGATAATATAATATTTAGGATTATATCGATATTTATTTTTGCATTTATCCATTCCTAGTTTCTAGAGAAGTCTAGACAGAAACGATATTTCGAGAACACTCTATTAAGGACCCCAAGGTATGCCTGGCTTACTACCTTACTCTAACTGCGGAGAACCAAGGGTTGTTAAATCAACTAAAATAATGGGTTCAGTTTGAGAAAATGTGTTTGTTTACAGCAATCAGCTTAGAAGATAACGAGTGCAGTTTCTCTGATATCTCCGGGTACGACAGACGTGTGTAAAGTTCGTGCATAAATGAGATAACTTACAAGCGTTCCGATACTCGAAGGGTTCACTAGCTCTTGGACCATGTTAACACCTGTCACTGTCGTTGCAAAATACGATAATATGCTAGTGAAGTCTGAAGAGATTGAGAGAAAAAAAAAACATATTTGAAATTCAATCAGAGACCTTTGAATTAATACTCATTTGTATACTCTTTGGAATACTCCAGCAATTTTAACTATGACTATCAGCTACTGAGGTCAGGAAACCGATAGACGAGAGAGATGTAAATTCGTATTGTCTATGAAGAAAACATTTCCAAAGGCAGAATTTAGTTTGTAAATTGACACGTATATCAATTGTTATTCCCTTTAATTTATTTGTTTTACACGTTTCATACATAAGTGATGCTAGTCATCTTAAATGAATAAATAAAGGAGATGTTGCGAGCTCGGCCCTGGTTCGTACATGTCCTCAAAAAAAGGGTAAATTAAAAAAGAATAAAAAAAAAATACAATTAATTTATTCATGAATATATTTTAGAGTTACAACCACATTTAATTCAAACGATTTTATCATTTTCAACTATGTTAAACATGGCGACGATACAGCCGACACTTGTGATCAATCGATTTTGATAGTATTTAGAAAATATTACTTTTTTCTCCAAGTTTAATAATCAAAATACAATTTAAAAAATGAAATTGTCAAAATGACATCGCCCGACACATTCGCCATGTTAGTTTTGAGTTGCAATTCTAACTGCAAATAATGTTTTGTAACTGCAAACAAAGCTAAATAAGTGAAAACATGCAGTTTTTATATTGATTTTGCCTGTTTAATGATATTGTGTACAATACATAGCCGGAGGTCTATACATTTTTGCAACATCTCCTTTCTGATCGTGATTCTGAAAAGATTTTGGTAGCCAGTGTCGAGGGGTGTGACCGCAGGGGTGGCTCTGTCCGGCTGACAAGGGCGGTAACCTCAAGGGACGAGCAGACCCGTCGCCGGCGGCCTGTTGATTTTCTTTCCTACAAAATAAATAATTCCGAAATTTTAATTACGCTAAGCACTTCCTATGTTTTCAAACGCATGCATAACTAGTGAGTACTAACTGGTGGTAGAGCTTCAGTGACAGAGCTCGTGGGCGTAGGCGGCACCATCGCATTACCAATATACTTGCCGCTAAATGGTAGTGTTCAGCACTATCGTGTTCCGGATAGGCGGTGATGTACGGCCCTGTAATTTCCGGCACAGAGACAACACCTTAGGCCTCAGGAGTGGTAACGCTTGAATATACATAAGGCGGATATCATTCACACCGTCAGCGATAACTTCCAAGAAATTAATTTAAATTACCTATATAGCGTCTTCGACGAAATTTTCCAGGCGACTTGATTTTTTCCGACACCTGTAATATTTATCCTTTTATTTCACCCAATTCACAAAACTGTAATAAATTATACACAAACCTTTCATGAATCAGTTTATCTATTCGTGAAAATCGCATGAAAATCCGTGTACAGGTCTATAATTTTATTGCGAACAGACAGACAGACGCGGCCTGGGTCTTTGTTTTTAACCGACTTGGAGAAAAGAAAGATCCGGACGAATTGAGAACCTCCAGTTCTCAACAAGATCCGGACGAATTGAGAACCTCCAGTTCTCAATTCGTCCGGTATGGTGGCAATAGATGGTATCGATAATGTTAATAGTATCGATATTTATTTGTATGATTTTCTTAAGTTCTAAATCAATTTACACAAAACTTTCACAAATTATATACACAAACCTTTCGTCATGAATCACTATAAATGAAAACCGCTTGGAAATCCGAGGGATTTTTGGGTTTATCGTGAATATACTGACAAAAACGGCGGGGGACTTTTTTAATAACACGAATAGAAGAGATACAAATGTATTTATCAAACTGTTTAAAATTTCAGAATTACGTGCATAAATAAAACATTGATGCAGGCTACAGAATATTGCTGGTTTAAACATAAATCGCTGGTTTTGTTCGAATTATGCATCATGATGGTGTTTAAATGTACACTCCGAAATTGAACCCGAACGAAATAGAGATTTTAAGTATCGATATTTTTCATCCAAGCCTATCAGGAACGCTATACGGAAAGCTATTGCAATCTCAGTTTCGTAATAAACTTGATTTAGAATAGTCGCTGGATTGTGGACGTCTATGTTTTTGTTTCTCTAGCTTCCACTGAAATAATGAGCTCTTCAGGTTTTCCGCAATATAGCTCGTATAATATTTTTTGTAAAGTCCTTTGAGTTGTTTTGCAGTTACAAAAAAATAAACGAAAGAAAAGACTTATTTTTTTTGTATTTTTATATATAAATAATAGGTTGGGGAAAAAGTCTTTTCGCATTATAGTATGTATGGCAGCCAATTCACAAAACTGTAATAAATTATACACAAACCTTTCATGAATCAGTTTATCTATTCGTGAAAATCGCATGAAAATCCGTGTACAGGTCTATAATTTTATTGCGAACAGACAGACAGACGCGGCCTGGGTCTTTGTTTTTAACCGACTTGGAGAAAAGAAAGATCCGGACGAATTGAGAACCTCCAGTTCTCAATTCGTCCGGATCTTTATTTTTTTTAATAATAGTTACAGGTATTAATATGTTGTAAGTGTTGTAAAACATTTTTATTCTACGCTTGTAAAACGTGTCTAACGTCTAAAATAAGCATTGTACAATTTTGTTGTACATTTAAATAAATTTCATTTTATTTCATAAATACTCAAATAAAACACTACAAACACCCTCATCGGTGCCATTGTTTGAAACGTTGTGAGTTTCAATACTCACGTATTACCTCAAAACAACAAACGGGTGAAAAGCCTTTATACTCGTATATACATTTTAAAACACCCTTTCACCCGACTTTAACCCCACACCGTTCACCCACCCAGCAAACCTTCTACGTTTATATTACGTGCATAACATAAGGCAGATTATTGCGAATTATTTTGGTACATGAGAATAGTCTGTTAATTAACTCTAACGGCTAATTAAATATATTATCTAGTAACCGATAAAGCGTTCTAATTAATGGTAAATATCGCAACATATATACTGTATGAAACATTTTCAGATTAGGTATGAGCACAGAACAGAATAAACAATTTTCTGTTCTGTGGGTATGAGCGTCGAATTGATTTCACAGTAGGCAGTATCGCAATATATAGTGCATGGAACATTTCTACATTATGAACGTCGAATTAATTTTACAGTAGATTCTTACTTATTCATCAACGTACATTAGATACGTTTTAGCTATAGAATGCTTTGTCCTTGTCAGTTGCATTGTCAAATGTGCAGGATAGAAAAAGACAAAGGAGAGATTAGCAAACGCTTTAGCTAAAATACGTTTATGAATAAGGGGGTTAGATCTTATCAGTTTAAAATCCTATTAATGTTATAAATGCGAAAGTTTGTGAGTATGGATGGATGGATGGATGTTTGTTACCCTTCACGAAAAAACTACTGGACGGATTAAATTTGAATAAAACTTTACAGTAATATAGGTTATACATTGGAATAACATATGAGCTACAATTTTGCAATGATTAAAAGTACTCGCGGACGAAGTGGCGGGCAGAAACTAATTAAACCTAAAGCTGAAAAAGGTGATACGCACAACCAGATCAAAAAATACAGCAAAGTCATATTAGCTAGAACTCTGTTGTGTGTTGTTCAAATTAACTATGCAGCTTCGGGAATGCACAAGCACCCAAAAAGGGTTGAAATAAAAGCAGATGTATATCCTATCCGCGAAACGATATGAAAAACACATAATATGGGCGACTTGTGGTTCGCAATGTCACTCACGGCCCCACCAGAATACCAGCGCTGTAGTGCCAACTACAGCAATTAGCTGAGGTGGGTGCCATTTTTTTTTGGTCTCATACATGCATCATGCCATAGGTAATAATTATCTCTACAGGTATAGGTATACGTTATCGTAGTTACTTAAATATAATATGTTGTGAAGCGCGCATGGCCCAGCGGCTGGTGTAGATCGTAAGCGATCTGCTCGGTTAAGCACTATGGGCGCGGTCGGGTAGTGTGATGGGTGACCGCTAGTGGCAAATTAAATGCGCGTTTCCGTGCTTCGGAGGGCACGTTAAGCCGTCGGTCCCGGTTGCTATCGATGGATAGCAGTCGTTAAACCTTGTCGGAGGCCTTATGGGTTTGAAAACATCCGACAGTGGGTTGGCCACTAACCCACCCACCTCCACCAATCCGCCCAAAAAGGGGAGAGACTCGTGCCCAGCAGTGGGACGTATAATGGGTTGCCATTATTATATATTATTATAATATGTTGTCATTTATGATCTCTTTTTGCTATCTCTATTATTTATTGCCTTGTTGATGCATTGTGTGTATAAAAAAAAAAAACTTATTCTTATTCTTTCTTATTCTTAAAAAATGTATACTAACTTTAGAGTTAACCTACGCAATATAAGATACGCAGTGGCTCAACGTCTCGTAGGTACTTATTTTATGCTTGAGCTACTACTATGCACACACATCCTATTGTTCAATTCCTTCTTGTTGAAAAGAGGCACAGCTCATACCCTTGCCTAAAAAGCCAAATCCAAAATCTTTTTCTCTGAATACCGTCCTATATCGAAAATATATGTCTAGGTGCGGGGATCGAACCCGCGACCTTTCGAATCAAACGGTCGTCTCACACCGCTGGAATACCCCGGGGTTCGGTAATGTGCCCGGAGATGTCAACAAGCTCGCCACCTGCTATATGGGCCAAAACGTAACCGGCGAATCGAGGATGCTTGCATGTACTTACCTCTGCCTACCCCTTCGGGAATTACAAGCGTGAAGTAATGTTACGTAATGTTAGAACGAAGATTTGTGAGTTTCCTAGCGTCCCAATGTTTTCTTTCTGTTTCAAAAGCAAACCAAACTATTTCACATTGCAGTGGGCACATAAACATAGTGGACCAGAAGAAAGTTAATAAAATTTGTTCATTTGAGATAGAAAAGACAATGTGGCGCCCATTCATTTTTATTACGTTTCAACTTTAGTTCGGTCATAAAATCTATCAATTTGGTTAGTGAATCCTATTTGGTAAACCAAACTAAAACTACAATTTTTCTAACTAAAACTACTACTATTACTACTTTTCCAAACTAAAACTATTTTTTTTTATGTAATGGAAGTGGCAAACAAGCATGCAGTTCACATTGATGTTAAGTGACGACTGCAGCCAATAGACACCCACACTAAGACCAAGGTCAAAATGCAGACGCGTTACCACTCCTGAGGCCTAAGGAGTTATGCCTCTGTGCCGGAAATTACAGGGCCGTACATGACCGGAACACGATAGTGCCGAACACTACCATTTAGCGGCAAGTATATTAGGTAATGCGGTGGTGTCTACGCCCGCGAGCTCCGTCACTGGAGCTCTATTACCAGTATTAATAAAATATTTTCTACGTGTCTGTCCACAGAAACAGATCGAATATCCAGAGTACATTCAGTTATAAATAATATCTCATGGCAAGACAAGACTGGAAAACGATTGCAATAAAAAAGCGCAAAATATAAAGTAGAAATCTTTTCTTCTCGTCTGTACACAATAGCAGATCATAGATTATGAGTACATTCAGTAACAGCTATCAATCTGGTAAAATAGCGGATATAAAATTGAAACTGCGGTAAAGCAAAACAGTAGGTTATCAAACATACCGTAATAGAAAATTGAACATTAAAGCTAAACACTTTTTTCGAGTCACTTAAATCTAGAATTCAGCTAAAATCGTTTTTGAGCACGAATTACAAAATCTATTAAAAATAAAACTATACATAAGCATATAATTTATTTAAAAGTATAATTGCTTACTTAGGTAACCTATAGCGCCTAATATCTAAAATAACAGATTTGTACAGTATTCCCATTTCGTAGAAATATATCGGTACCAATAAAATCCAACCGGTATCGATATCAAACGGTATATTGGATAAGTCGAGCACCTTTGTTCATTTCCGTTAAACAACCTTCCTGCATTCCGTAGGCGTGTGGATATTGGTACGAATTTGAAATATCTCATCGCAAACATTTATCTTACTGGGAACTTACTGATGATAAACAAAGATTTAAAGAAAATGGGTTTTGGAAGTCCAGGAAAGGTATAAAGGTGTTTTATGAAGGAATTGTAATGGATTAGTAAAGACCACAATTTTATTTAGCATACAAATACTCCGTAATGTGTAAAATGTGTACAGTCTTATTATTTTTCCGTTAGTGGCTGAGGTATACCAGGCAACGAGCATACGCAGCTATTGTACGTTAATAGTTCAAACAGATATTGTTACATAGCACATCCTTCTCTAACTTAAAGAAATCTGTTAAAATTAGAGAAGGATGTGAAATGCGACCCAGGGTGAGAGTCTATTTTCCTGTCAAGGGGGTTTTTACCCGCATGCGGCACAAGGATGTGCCCGCATGCGGGTAAAAACGTCTGTGAGTTACATGCAGAACAAAAAAATCTGCACAATTGCATTTTGGTGCGTGCCGCTAACAGATACAGTCGAATACAGATTGGACCATAGACAATACACATAGATTGGACATAAAAAAGCCATGCTCCGCACCACGGAATTTTATCTGTTCTGTGCTGCGCACCCCGCATGCGGGTGCTACGCTGCGTCAATCTTCTCTTCCCTTTCTCTATCTGGAGCCACGCGTCAATGGAAAAGATGTATGAAACGAAGGGATCCGTGTGGCACGCATGCGGGCCACACCCGCCTGCGGACTCAAATCCACATGATATGAAAAAGGCCCTTATGAAGAAGGAGATGTTAATCCAGATAATACATGTTGCATCTCCCGGAGCTAAGTATTACGCCTGTACCGGAAATTTAGTCCGTGGCTCATTCACTGGAGGGATGCTTAAAATTTATTTTTTATTGTAGCAACCGGCTCTGGTTTTGGATACTTTTAATATTTCATAAAACAACCCTTCCGGAAGCTAACTTGGCTTTGAAAACCACATGACGAAATAATAAATACTCAAAAAGTTAACTTCAATTTGTGCAATTAAAATGGTACGATACAAAATAATCAAGAAACCAAACCTCAGATGATATTTGATATTTGAGTAATGAAAGCAGCAAACAAACAGAGTTCACATTAATGTAAAGCATTCTTTGGGTATTTACAAAAATAAACTAGATAGTTACCTTATATTAGATGATAATACCTAATTCACAACCCAATGGTGGTCAACTTGTCCTTTCAAGCTTCATCACTAAAGTTATAATAACGGTAAAATTATAATATATTTTTTTCTATGTTGCGCTTTTTGTATTTTTTGTCTAAAACTAAAAATAATTATATTCTACTACATTATTTTTCGAAACACAGTTTTATTTTCAAATTCAATTACTTTTATGTAGTAGATAGACTTCATCAACAAATACTTACACAACAGATTGATACGATGTTCCCATTTCGAGAAAATATCATTTCAATAAAATTTCACCGATATCGATATCAAACGGTATATTGAAGAACTGAGGCAGCTCTGTTCTTTTTAGTTAAACAACCGTCTTACACTGTGAACGCGTAGTACACGTAAATCTCGACATACTGATTTAAATAATTTAAAACATACATCAACTATTTTAATTGGGAAGATGTCGAATCAGCTGTTGAATTTATTACATTTAATATCTAGACACCTAAATAAAAATAAATCACCGAAATGTTTAAACGACTGCACAAATTTTATAAAAAAAAAATATTTAAAAAATAATACGAAGTATTTCAACAGATAAGATAAGAAAAAGTATTTCAAAATCTTCGACTTAACCGACGTCAACTTTATCTAGAAGTATATAAGTAAGTAAGTAAGTGTGTAAGTATAAATTATACAATCCTATCCCTACTAATATTATAAATGCGAAAGTAACTCTGTCTGTCTGTCTGTTACCTTTTCACGTCCAAACGACAGAACCGATTTTATTGAAATTTGGTACAGAGATAGAGCTGACTTTGAGAGAGAACATAGGCTACTTAGTTATTTATAAAACGACATCCACGTGGGCGAAGCCGCGGGCAATAGCAAGTATTTAATAATTTAGCACGGAAAATAACAGTGGGTAAACGAGGGAACATCCATTAGTCCTATTCGATATCAATTTCAAAATTTGCTTTAAATGGGAAGCAGATACTGGCAGATACTTTATTACCTTCTTATACTCAGGTTACAGAGGCTATATATCTAAAAAGGGCAGGGGTGGATTTCCCTATGGGCCGAGTGGGCCCGGGTCTAGGGCGGCAAAATTTAGGGGGCGGCAAAATTTGGTCCTTTTTTTTAAAGTAATTGCCTACGTGTAAAATCTCAAAAATGTGTCCATACAGTATCTCGAGAAAAAAATTACGTATGGCAATTTATGAATGGCAATTACGATTATTAGAAGAATTAATTAAATGGGTACATAATACCTACACTGCCCTTGGGTAAAACCACTGTAAAGCCATTTTATGGCGAATAACTTATCACAATTGAAAAACAATATCACTATCCGGAGATTGAACTTAAGAATTATATAATGAAAAAAGAAAGTTTCCCAGTAGCCGAGCTACGTAATAAAGACGTTTTCCCTTACAAGATAGACAAAACAAATACCGGACAACAAATAACACTAATGGACACCCAAAATAGTGGAAAGAAGACGAATTGGCGATAGATAAATATTTAAGTTTCGTGGCGCATGGTCCAATATATTGCAAGCTTGGTTTTTTCAGGAGAATGCTCAAGAAAAAGCCACATTTGATTTATAAATTTGTAATGTTCAGCCCTATCATATATATCCATCACAAATACACATAACCTTCCGGTTATGTGTATTTGTGATGGATATATATGGCCCCGTAATAAATATCATAGAGACATACCAACTATTGTCTTAGTGGTGGCAGAACATCGCATCTCTGGTTTTTGTGAAAATGTCCTTAGTCTGCAGTCTTCACTTAGCAACTGTCTGATTTCTTTCCCACTTTTGTTACGTAAAAAAATATAAATCCACTCATTACCCTTTACCTGTTAATCTATACATAACCATCTTTCATAACCAGCACTGGTAGGAGCTAAATATTTCCTCTTTTTCGCAGAAGCACAGCTAGCGTTATCTCGTTATCATCATATCGGCCGAGAGATGTCCACTGGTGGACCAAAGCCTTCCCAAATGGGGGATATGCCACAATCGCCACGATTGGCATGCGGTTTGGCAATCGACGTTTTAGTTTTATCGCAGATCGCTGCTACCCATCTTGCGTTATTGCACCGCCATTGTTCGGTTGACTTTTTTTTTTATTTATTAAGAAAAGTTACAAAAACAATTTAAATGTAGCTACAAAAATGCCACAAAACCCTTAGGTAATGGGTTTGTCCTGGCACCTTTACATTCGAAGCTCTAATACTATTTAAATACTATTGAAACATATCTTTAAAGCTAATTAGGTATATTACAATATTCTCGAGAGCGATATAAAATTTGACAAGGATAAGCTAATTAGTTATCTACAGAACCTTAAAAATATATACTTAACACTAAGAAAAGGCTACACATACACTATGAAGTGCGGTACGGGAAAAGGTGTAGGTACCTATCAGTCAATAGACATGATTTAAACAACATCATAAATACCTAATGTCTATGTGCATGCGCAACGAGTGCATCGCGCATCCCTTCGCATTCAATGAATTGAAACCAGTTATTATTGCAACCTTATACAGGTTGCTCCAGTGTTTGATTTCTATTAACTATATTAAAGATAGATTAAAATGAGTTTGGAAGTTAATGACTACTTAGGTTGTACTATTTGTGTCTAATAAAATATAAATGATAATATATAATAATTATAAATTATATTGATTATGTATTATAATAAAAGTTGTTTTACCTAAAGTTCATTTTTAATGATTTGTATATAATGTCGTTTTAACTTATATTTTACATTCGTATGATTCAGTGTGCCTCTCAAATCAACAGGTATTTTGTTATATAATCTTGGTAAAATATATTCAGATGTTCGTCTACCATAGAAATTTGAACGTTTAGCGAATGTTATCATATCTTTCCTGCTGACTTGCCTTGTATAGATGTTATGATTGATAGGATTCAAAAAACGTTGCGTTCGCAGGTACTGTTCAGTGAACAAAGTATATTCAACCTTCTCATGCACCGGTATAATCTGACAGTAACCAAATAAAGCACGATAATTACCTTTATGTAAGTTTTTTATTTTATCAGGTACTATTAACTTGAGCAATCTGATTTGAAGGTTATAGATTTTGTCTAGGTATGACTTATATGTGCGACCGTAGCTAGAAATACCGTACGAAATAACAGACTGGCTGCACTAGAGGAAGAATTGACTTCGAACAGAAGAAAATTCTTCCGGAGGTCGTCACGTCCCGGCGCCAGCCAAATGGGGACGTATCTACAAAGTATCCCGTATCCTAATATACAATGCCTTTATAACACGGCCATTCGACTGCTTCAATTAAGCATTCGACAACATAACCGCATAAATTGCAGTGAGATCGCAAACTCCTCAGTTCCCCAAAGACACGTCCTAAGCAAACAGAAGGCGGATCATTAATGTGAACTTGCTCCGTGGATATTTTTTCATCATTTGATCACGAACGAGGCATCCATCTAACTTGGCTCTTCAGCTCTTAATCGATACAAGCACTGGTTACTCCAGCTATTCATGTCGTATCATTTTTTTCTAGTAAATTCATTGCAATCTTCAGATATATTGTAAATAAAGGGAAATCTTTACATTATATTTAATATACTAGCTGTGCCCGCGACTCCATCGGCGTGAGAATTTATGATTGTTCAGTACGACCCGGAGGAAGTCGAGGGCGCAGCTTGTAAAAAAGTAGCCTAAATAACTCCTTATTTCATCAGCTATCTGGCAGTGAAAGTCCCGTCAAAATCGGTCTAGCTGTTCCCAAGATTAGCCGGAACAAACAGACAGACAGACAAACAGACAAAAATTGTAAAAAATGTTGTTTTGGTATATGTACCGTGTATAGACACATATGCATTAAGTAAAAAGCGGTTATTTTAATATTACAAACAGACACTCCAATTTTATTTATTTGTATAGATAATAACCCAGTCGTATCTGGAATCGGGCTCACACACGGTTTCTAACGACTGGAGTGACCCACCTGCTCCATATATCAGGTATTACTGAAGTACCAGATATTCACAGTAGCGTAAGAATGTTTCAACCAGCAATATCAGCGCCATGCGCTGGTAAGATTGTGGCGTGTGATATCTCAAATGCTTTTTTCTAATAACGGATTCCGTCGAGGTGATAACATAGCTGCCTCAGAAGTCAACGCTACCTTGAGACCTTTGCTTTTAGACTGCAGTGTTTATACTTAGTCTGAACTATAAGCTTTTACCACTTTTATAAAATACAATGCGTTTGGCATTATTCCCGTACAAATTGCTGTGAGATCGCGTACTCTCCAGTTCCCTGAGGACACGTCCTAAGCACACACAAGGTGGACCATCGATCGTGAACTTGTGTATGCCTCGTCATTTGAACACCTAAGAGGCATCCGTCTAGCTTGGCTCTTAATAGGTACCTTTTAATTGTTACATGCGTCCAAATAGGTCAATTCTTTTTTGTATCATCAAAGTGGCATACATTTTACTGATGGTTGATTCCCAATGTAGAGACTCGAGGGCGTAGGCACTACTTAGGTAATTTGGCGGCAGATACTTTACCTAATATACCTATTTGCCGCTAAATGGTAGTGTTCAGCACTATCGTGTTCCGGTCAGGTGGATGTACGATGTACGATCCCAATGTACGACCCTGTAATTTCCGGCACAGAGGCATAACACCTCAGGCCTCATGAGTGGTAACGCATCTGCATTTTGAACTTGGTCTTTGTGTGGGTGTCTATAGGTTGCAGTCATCACTTAATATCAATGTGAACTGCATGCTTGTTTGGCACCTTCATTACATAAAAAAAAACTCTTCTCGAAAGTTTTTTTTTTTTTTTTTTTTATGTAATAAAAGTGTCAAACAAGCATGCAGTTCACATTGATGTTAAGTGATGACTGCAGCCTATAGACACCCACACAATGACCAGAGGTCAAAATGCAGATGCGCTGCCACTCCTAAGGCCCAAGGTGTTATGGCCTCTGTGCCTGAAATTACAGGGCCGTACATTACCACCTGACCGGAACACGATAGTGCTGAACACTACCATTTAGCGGCAAGTATATTAGGTAATGCGGTGGTGCCTACGCCCGCGAGCTCCGTCACTGGAGCTCTACCACCAGTAAACAAGTGACAACTCATTTCACCATTAATATGGGTCATTGACGACACAACGCAGCTTCTCGATAATATGGGTCAACTATAGCGTGTTTGTCATTTACTAAACAATAAAAAAATATTTTAAGATTTAACATCAACTTTACACGGAGAATAAATTTTCTGCGAAACCGCTACAATTTCCTTTATTACAACCGACAACAAAGACCATATTAACATATTTAATTAATCATGTTAAATTCTATTCGCAAGGCAGAGAAAATATAAGTTTGTATAATAAAACGAATTTCCACGAATTTCTCGTTCCGAGTTCATTAATTAGGGGTTATGGTTCCGTACCTTGGATAATATATTGAAGAACCCGCAAAATAAATCTTTCAGGTACTCCGGAAAAGGAAAGGATTAGTAATGAAAAACTTGACAGCGCTTATGTACAAAAAAAACGCTTATAAGAATCCAAGGTTTCATTAAACCTCAAAGAATTAAGAAATTACATTTTCATAGCCTCATTAAAATGCGAGGTTACGAATAAATTTGCGACATTTCATAAGGGTTTTTGTTTTACACTGTTGTAAATTTAGCTTGTACAATATATTTTTATTTTTGAGAAGCGCGCATTGCTCCGCGGCTGGTGTAGATCGGATCATAAGGATTTTTGTTTGACGCTGTTGTAAATTTAGCTTGTACAATACTCGTATATTTTTATTTTTGGGAAGCGCGCATAGCCCCGCGGCTGGTGTAGATCGGAAGCGATCGACTTGATTCAGCGATACGGGCGCGGTCGAGTATGTGATGGGTGACCGCTAGTAGCAAATTAAAATGCGCGTTTCCGTGCTTCGGAGGGCACGTTAAGCCATCGGACCTGGTTGCTATGGATAGATAGCAGTCGTTAAAACTTGTCGGACGCCTTATGGGCAGTTTGAAAATATCCGACAGCGGGTTGGCCACTAACCCTTATCTCCACCAACCCGCATTGGAACAGCACGGAGGTGGAGTAAGCTCCAGGCCTCCCCCCAAAAAGGGGAGAGACTCGTGCCCAGCAGTGGGACGTATAATGGGTTGCCATTATTAATAATGGCGACCCTTGACTGCCCATAAGGCGTCCGACAAGTTTTAACGACTGCTATCTATCGATAGCAACCAGGTCCGATGGCTTAACGTGCCCTCCGAAGCACGGAAACGCGCATTTTAATTTGCTACTAGCGGTCACCCATCACATACTCGACCGCGCCCGTATCGCTGAATCAATCAAATTATTATATATTTTTGATCATCTTGTTATTTCAATCACGCTTTAATTTTTCGTGAACTACGCTTATTGAAATAATTGTTTTTTCGAATTACATCATCATCTACGACGACTTTCGGCTGAACTGATGATGATCTGCACAAAAGCCTACTCCCCCCCCCACCCAAACAATGTCACAATAAACCGGGACAGGTCCACCTTCATTCTAACCATATTTTATATTGATTTTACTTAAGTTTTGTCATTTAATTTCAATCGGTCGGTATATTGTGGATCCCCGAAAAATGCTTTCCGGGCCCCAGGTGTCCACCGAGCAAACTTTGAGAACAACTTCGTAATCTTTTTAAATAGTGATCACTTTTATTACTTCTTTGCAGGCTCTTCGAAGAAAATGAAGACCTCATTCACTTATTCGAGAAGTTCAGCGAACTCCGAACGAAAGAGGCTCAGGTCAGCTCCGCCGAGCTGGCGGAACACGCGACGAAAGTGATGCATACCCTGGACGAAGGCATCAAGGGTTTGGGAGACATGGACTCGTTCTTCGCGTATGTCAGACACGTGGGTGGCACACATCGCCAAGTTCCTGGATTTGAAGCTGCCAATTTTATGGTGAGCAGTACTTCCTCCGCGTGAGAATTCATGATTGTTCAGTATCTACCCGGACGAACTCGTGGGTGCAGCTAGTATAAAAGTAGCCTAGGTTACTCCTTATCACATAAGCTATCTGCCAGTGAAAGTCTAGAAAAGGAAATAGATAGATTAGTATCTACACACAACACAGTTGTTGAAGCATCGGAACGTGATGAGCCCACCAACCATTCCAACAGGAGGGCTATAAATACTCATCCATAAACAGGAGGGCTATAAGAACGCGAGACAGGCAACAGCGTCTCGCGATAAAACTCCGCGAACAAAGCGTAGCGATTTTTTTATGTCACGAAGTTGCGTATATATAGCGTGCGAACACCTACATGAAACAAGAGATTTCAATGCTAACCTCAGGGCTAGAAATTACAGGGCATTCGATAGTGCTGAACACTACCATTTAGCGGCAAGTGACAAAGCGCCATATTTTCCCCTAATGACGCACAACACTATTGTGGACATCTTCGGGGAAGGCTTTGACCAACAGTGAACGTATTTCGGTTCCGTGAGTATAGGCGTATCTGTACATATGAAATACTTGTCCTGAATGAGAATGACTGACGGATCAACGTAGAGCCTAAACCGTTGATCGCGAAAAGGTCATTTCACCGAGCAGCAAGGAAACGTGCAAAAGCCTTACGCGCTGCGTGTGTCCTTTTTATGTACCGCCCACGGTGTGTCTATTGTCGTGAAACCATTTTATTTGCTTATTTACGCTTCTTTACATTATTATTCGAAGCCGTTGTTGAATTATGACTCAGGTTTAAAGCTAGAGTATTTTAGAAACTGAACGGAGAAGACAAACAGGTATAAACCACTCGTTAACCCAACAAGTTAGTATATATACATCTGTTTTAGTTTTAGCTAGTTTTGCGTTTAATTCGCTAAAGTTTTGCACCAACTACAATTCGCGGTTCACTTCAGCAGAACACATTTTCATTTAAATAACAGATATTTTTATTTCGCGTGGAGTGCACCTGCTGGTCGAAATTGCTGTCTGTATGAAATATAGTCTACAATAAAAAGATATGGTGTGGACATGTAGAAATTTTAATGTACTGCTACGTAATGTGTAGTTTGTCAAAACACTTTTATTATGTAAAATCTGCATATTGACGATTGACCTCTGGTTTTTGTGTAGATTTCTATAATCTGTAGTATTCACTTAACATCCATATGAACTGAATGCTTTTTTGGTACCTTTGGTACATAAAAAAAATAAAAAAGATGTGTTTAACGTCAACTTACGAGAAAATATGACAATTGATTTCATATTGTTCGTGGCGGATATCGACCAAATGCGGCTAACAATAACGCATAAGAAATACATTTTCGCAATGAAGAAATTATTTATCAATAAGATCCATATCATATTGGAGAGAATTAAATTATTTTAAATTGACTTCTTACAAGATTCGAACCTACGACATCTAGCTCATCCGTTTTCAGGTTCAATTCCGTGTTCCAGTAGTCGCAAATCCAGTTCGAAAAGAAAATTCTCTTCATTTTGACTTCAAAATCTACTACGAATTAAAATATAATATGAAAATGTTCATGAACAGCTCCACAAAATTATCTTCTAGAACCTTCCATTAGCCTCTATTCTATTGTCTAAGTAGCGAGACAGTAAAATTTACGGTCCCATAATTGTATTAAGGCGCATCCTTTCAACATACAGCTTGGCAAAAAGATAAAGTATTTGTACATGCCTCATGACTGCCCTAATAAAGGCAATTAATTAATTCATTCATTCATTCATTAATTAACATGGGCACTGCTATATATGAATTATAATTGATTATTAAAAAGTTTTATGCTGTGGTAGCGGATATGGATAGAAAAACTTTTTTTTTAATTTTAGGCCAACGCAGCGTTATCCATTTGCCGTGTCGGTATCCGGTACCGGGCCATCAAAATAAGATACCGGGTTGCAACATTCCCTTCTAGTTTAAAAATATTAAGTGGGTCGCGGAGGGCCAGTGTGAAAATTACCGGGCCATGACAGAACAATGTTTGGGAAACACTGGGCTAACGTATGACCACCAACTCACCTGATGGAAAGGAAAGGATCTTCTTCTTGGTCGTTAAACTCTTGACAGAGTCGTCGTGGTTGTCACTTCAGGGTTGGTGGCTTGCTTCACAACTCGCCGCCACTCCTCACGTACCGAGGCTTTTCGGGTGCACTCGTAGAAGGAAAGGATAACCATCAATTAATCAGTCAAGCAATAAGACATGGCCAAATTTCATTTCGCCAAATAGGTCGAATAGGTACCTACTGATCGAAGATCAGGAGTTTCAAGATTGGCGTTTCTTGTTGAAAAGAGTTCTGAATATAAAAGAGACAGGGAGGTGCGTAAGGATTGAAATATTTGGCTTTCAACGCTTTCTGTCCACCGAATAATATAATATACCGCCAAACAATACGTACCAATGAAATATAACGCCTATAAAGGACTCTTAATGGGACAAACCTATTGTTTCCGGCTACCCTACTGTTTGGACCACATAACAAAATTATCTTTAAAATAGGTACCCTTTTTATATTAATCGGATTGGCCTGCTTTCAAAATATTTATCAGTGAAACATAAGTTATTGCGCTGTCAGCAGCCTTTCCAAAAGCTTTGACCGAAACAGAGAAGATGTGATAATACTTACTACATAAAAAAATCCCCTCTTGCAGCCCGCAACCCCCTTGGGTACTAGTCTGGCAGCCTCATAGACTGTGATTGCGAGCGGGTAACTGTGTGTGTGCGTGTAAGAACTCACTGATTGACGTCGGTGTAGTAATTTTAGCCGAATGTCCAATGTGTGGCCGAAAGAACTAAACCAACACCTTACTTATTTCAGAAAATCGAGCAGCCATTCCTAGAAGCAGCGAAGACTACCCTCGGGGATCGGTACACGCCAAACATTGAGAACATATACAAAGTGACCATCCGGTTTATCCTTGAGAACCTGGTGAAGGGATATGAGGAGGCCGGCGAGAATGGAACGAATAACAAATAACGAATGGCCACAATACAACTGTTACAGCCAACAATATCCGTCAAGAAATAATGGCTACGACACATATTTCCGACAAACTTTTCTCTATCAAATGATCCGCCTACAGAATGGCCCTTGTATGGCCCTATAATTTCCGGCACAGAGGCATAACAGGCCTCAGGAGTGGCAACGCATCTGCATTTTGACCTCTGGTCATTGTGTGGGTGTCTATACGTTGCAGTCATCACTTAACATAAATGTGAATTGTATGCTTGTTAGCCACTTTTATTACATAAAAAAAAATGTTTCGTTTATCAGTTGTTCAACGACTAAGTCTTTCAACTACGAAAGATTCGCCGACAAAACGTTTTTTCCATGAATTAATTGAGGACAGTACCTTACATTGGGCGAGATTGGGAGGGCGACCCCGACTTAAAAGGCTATTACATGACACGGTATTCAGGGTCCCTTCTGCCGGACCCTGAATGGGCGTCGCCTCGCGCCGGGTTGCCGCTTATTACACTATCCGGTCGACAGGGCCCTAACTCAGTCACAGTAAAAATATGAACAGTATGGAAACTACATACAAAACGTTGAAACGGCGCAATCACACAAACATGCGCATCAACGAGGCCCCTAAGCGGTTCTCGCGGTGCTGCAGCTGAGAGTCACACGCTACTCGAGCGTCGTATGTGTTTGTGTGAGTGTGCCGTTTTGAACGTGTTGTACGTAATTTCCATACTGTTCATATTTGTACTGTGTGTAGTTAGGGCGTTAGGCTGACCGGGTCGCTCCGGTCGCCCTAATTAGGGTCCTCCCTAAATTTTAATTCACTACCCTGACCCTTGCTATCGTACCCTGAATACCGTGCCGTGTAATAAGTCCATAAGCCAGGTTAGGTCGAAGGGTGCCGCAGCGCGCATCGTTCGGTGTAAGGTATTTTTGTTTTTTCGCTGACATTAAATCCATGAAAGAATCGTTATGTCGGCGAATCGTTCGTAGTTGTAAGGTTTTATCGTTGAACAACTAATAATCGAAACATTCTGTCGGCGACTCATTCGATACGGACACGTTTGTCGAAGCTAAGTAGAAATATTGCAAATCGAGCTTAGGAAACAGACAATCGGGTAGTTTCAATGTCATACGGCCAAATACTCAAACGTCACTCAAATCTAAGTGGGACTTAAAAGTCTTCTATCTTTATAAAACACTTTCAAACGACAGAGATAGCGCACATTTGAGCGTTGCTTAAAATTGAGTGACGTTTGAGTATTCGGCCATTAGAACGATATCTCTGCTGCACACTGCCTGCGTAAGCTCTAATGGTCCGGTATTAGTCAAACTTTATCAAAATTGTCGACAAACGTCACATATGTTACGAAAGAGATAACGCTCTACAGAGCCGAAATTATCCGATGTCTCTTTCGTAAGGTCGATGTGCAATATACCTTGCTGCTTACTATATTAAATTAAAATATAAAGTGTTTCATACGTTTTAAATAACAAATGGTCACTTTCACAATATCCGCAGAACAGAAAAAAAATATGTTCTGTGATAACTCTCTGTTTTTTACGTAACTTAGTGGGAATCAATTTGATAGGTACCTACCATGCACTAGGGTCCTTAGTCTGAACGGACCAATAAGATTGGACCATGGTCCATTCCACCGTCATCAAAAAACGTCTAGGTCCCAAAGGACCGGTCGTAAAAAAATATTTACAAATCCATACACCGAGTACATTCGGGTCCAAAAGTTATAAATTGAAATTTTAAGTAATTTTTTTCTTTAAATTATATCATAATGTTAGATAAATTAAGATATAATTTTAAGATTTATATAATCTGCTTTAAATTGACGTTAGGTATAATTTTAAGTACCAACATTTTTGGAAAACAGCCATGTAGTGCATATTGCCTACCTATCTATTCTTACACACCCTAAAATTTCCTGACCACTTTAGAATTGTTTCAGGATCCTTTTATAAGTATACAAGTATACACATAAACCTGTTTACTGGTGGTAGAGCTCCAGTGACGGAGCTCGCGGACGTAGGCACCACCGCATTACCTTATATACTTGCCGCTAAATGGTAGTATTCAGCACTATCGTGTTCCGGTCAGGTGGTAATGTACGGCCCTGTAATTTCCGGCACAGAGGCGTCAGGCCTCAGGAGTGGTAATGTATCTGCATTTTGACCTTGGTCTTTGTGTGGGTGTCTATAGGCTGCAGTCATCACCTAACATCAACGTGAACTGCAAGCTTGTTTACCACTTCCATTTCATTAAAAAAAAACCAGAGATAAAATGCTAGGCTGCAGTCATCACTTAACAACAATGTGAGGTGCATGTGAAAAGGTTAAAAAGTCTATTTTTGTTAAACCAATTTTGTACCTATTTTATACCTATCCTTTAAATAATATATATATAATAATTTATAATAGGAAAAAAGGTAACAACCATCAGAGGTACCGCTACCATCGTCCTAGTAATTTAACTCTGGCTTCATGTTACTTACTTAAATGTTTCTCAATGGAGGTATTAAAAAATGTACCTACATAAGAAAGCATTAAACGTTATCTTGGCAATAGTCTTATTAGTCAGAGTACTGCACTACTTCGTTTATTCATATATAGCTGTGCCCGCGACTTCGTCCGCGTGAGATTTTATTATTGTTCAATATCTACCTAGACAAAGTCGTGGGCGCAGCTAGTATAAAAGTAGCCTAAGTTACTCCTTATTACATAAGCTATCTGCCAGTGAAAGTCCCTTCAAAATTGGAAAAGCCGTTCCCAAAATTAGCGGGAACAAATAGACAGACAGGCAGACAAACAGACAAAAATTGTAAAAAATGTTGTTTTGGTATATGTACCGTATATACAAACATATGCATTTAGTAAAAACCATTTATTTTAATATTACAAACAGACACTCCAATTTTATTTATTTGTATAGATTTCATATAATTAGGCTCCTGGGGAGCACTATTACATCTTTTTTTTAAACTACCTAGAGTGAATAACCACTAATAATAATCAAAAATACATAATATATTAAAAAGAAACGTTACAATTATGTATAATATGGAAAGAATCAATTATTTACAAATTCCTCAATTTCCCCATTTCAAAAGAAACTGAGTAAAGGAATGAATTTGGTCGTCATAATAAAGGTTATTCACTTGATACACAATGAAATAACATATAGGCTACAAGTTGTAATTATTAAAAGTACACGCGTACGAAGTCACGTACAAAACCTAGTCTTCTCATAAGTATATCATATCGACGAATATGTTAGACGAATAAAAATTAGTAATACTATTATAAATTAACTTTTGCCTTTGATGCAATAAAATTATTAATATTATTTCTTTTGATCAACATATTGAGTCAAAACTAGTTTTGAGTGTTTGATTTTAGTCAATCGATCTTATCTTATGAGCTCTTTTAAAGCAAGTTTTTATAGGTTTTCCTACTTATGAGTCGCTTTCTAGGCATGGTAGAATAAGTTTTTAGATTAGAAAAGTTATCAAAAGGAACAAAGCCATATATTGCGTAGAAATATATTTTATGTGTACTTATTAAAAGTTTTTAATAAAATGTACAGTTTGAGAAGAATTTGATAAGTGTTTTATTTTACTTCGAAAGTGACCTAAACCTAAAAATCATCATGTAATGAATAGTGTGAAGCGCGCATGGCCTAGCGGCTGGTGTAGATCGTAAGCGATCTGCTCGGTTAAGCACTACGGGCGCGGTCTGGTAGTGTGATGGGTGACCGCTAGTGGCAAATTAAATGCGCGTTTCCGTGCTTCGGAGGGCACGTTAAGCCGTCGGTCCCGGTTGCTATCGATGGATAGCAGTCGTTAAACCTTGTCGGAGGCCTTATGGGCGGTTTGGAAACATCCGACAGCGGGTTGGCCAACTAACCCACCCACCTCCACCAATCCGCATTGGAGCAGCGTGGTGGAGTAAGCTCCAGGCCTCCCCCCAAAAAGGGGAGAGACTCGTGCCCAGCAGTGGGACGTATAATGGGTTGCCATTATTATAATGAATAGTGTACCCAGCAAGAAATATAGCACGAACCTACGAAAGAGATAATCGGCTAGTTTTGACTTCGTAGAGCATTATCTCTGCTACACTGCCTACGTAACATCGATGATAGAACTAAAGCTGCGTTGTGTCGTCGATGCTACGCAAGTAGGTACTGACAGTCCGGTATTGGTCAAAACTGGTGCGAAAGAGATAATGCTCTACGGATCCGAAATAAGTCGGAGTCTCCTTCTTAAAGTCGATGTGCAATATCTCTTATTCGATACTGTACAGTCATCATAATTTCAGCCAAAACACGTTCACTGCTGAACAAAGGCCTCCCCCAAAGATTGCCACAACGAACGGTCCTTGGCTGCCCTCATCCAGCGATTGCCCGCGACCTTCACCAAGTCATCGGTCCATCTTTTGGGGGAGCCTGCCTACGCTTCGTTTGCCGGTACCTACGCGGTTTCCACTCAACAACTCTTCAGTTCCGACGGCCGTCAGTTCTTCGATCTATATGCCCTGCCCACACGAGTTTCGCTATTCGGTAAGCTATGTCGATTACTTTGGTTCTCATGCGGATCTCTTCATTTCTGAATCGATCTTGCAATTTCTAGAGTTCACTCACATGTATCATTGCGAAAACTAAATATCTTGCAGAGAAACTCTAAGCATAGCTCTCTCCATTGCTCTCTGAGTGACCTTGACCCTTATTAGGCCCATAGTGAGCGACATACTGTACAGTACTCAACATTTAATATTCCATATCGAGTCTACGAAAGAGACCATCGGCTAGTTTCGACTTCGTAGAGCGTTATCTCTGCTGCACATTGCCTACGTAAGCACTGTTTTTATTTTATTTTACCTGTTATGTTTATGTTCTTGTGTGAGTGAGTGTACCTTGAGAGAAAATATTTTTCTTTCCTTATTTAAATCAAGTCAACGAAGCCTTAATCGATTCTGGTACATCAAATGTTCCAGAATCGATGAAGGCTTTTAATCGCAACTCGCATTTCGCCAGTGTCAACAACAACCATCGACCTGCCCATTGACCTCTTGCAACATTCCCGAAATAGTACAAAGTCGATAGCCGAGCCCCGAGCGCCACTTGATAACCCACTGAAGCCATCAGACGATACATTTGAGGTGAAAATAATGATTACTTCAGTCTTCAATCCAGGATTGTATAACCATAATTATGGAGAACTCAAGAGTAAAACACTTGCACACTTTGCATAATCTTATATTTAAGAATGACGAGTCACATTATTTATTATCAAACGCCTCCTGAAATGGCTTGATCAATTTTCATGTAATTTTATCTATATTTGTCTAAATTTTGTCTAATTTTGTCTATATATCTATTCCCAGATATATAGACACATCGGCCGTATTATAACCTCTTATTTAATTGTCAACCTTAACTGAATCACTATTAGCTTTGTTTCGTTTCTTCATGCGCGCTATCATTTAGTACAAAGTAAACAAAAATTTTGCAGCGCCTAAATTGAATCATAATAAGACGTCATGGTACAGGCCCCGTACAGCTTGTAATAATTATTATTGTCCTCACATTAATATTTGTCCTTACATGCACCGTCATATCGATCTTCACGTTCGTGAATGAATCGCAATATGTCACAGGCTTAGGGGTCATAGCTCACTAGAGCCACTCCAGCATCATACCAGCGCTCGACCGCCTCAAGCGGTCTGCGCTCATTACATTACATCTACTCCGTATCGCCTCGACTGCGGGCGGCGCGCGGTCTACGCGCTGACTGCGAGTGGACCACTCGGTCTGTCTGCGTTGACTTTGCATTGCCAACGCGCTGTTTCCGCGTGGACCGCCCGCGCACTTAGTGGTTCGCGAGTGGTTCACAAGTAACATGGCATCGTTCACCCGTGGACCACCCGTCGAAAACGAGTGGACGCCGTAAACCGAGGCGGCGCTGGCCGGGTGGCTGTAGTGACCTATGACCCTAAAGGTATAATGAGAAAGGCAACCAATACTTCTCTAAAAATAAAAGTCAATTCATCATACCTAAGAGGTAGCTCAAAAACAGATAATTTTATAATCTCTTCAATTAATTTTAACAAGTGAATTCGCAATTCACAAAATGGCGGCCTGTGATGAGCTACCCACGCCGCCGTTGAGAGGAATCGACCTAAATTATTTTACGTGAAACCGACCTAATTACAGTCTATACTGTAGGCTTTCTTTACTGCACGTGATTTCGTTTCAGATTATTTTTTGTGTCGGTGCGATTGGTCCAATTCGCGATTAATCATTTTTATTTTTGTTAAATAAAAGTGGCAAATAACCATGCAGTTCACATTGATGTTAAGTGATAACTGCAGCCTATAGACACCCACACAATGACCAGAGGTCAAAATGCAGATGCGCTGCCACTCTTGAGGCATTAGGTGTTATGCCTCTATGCCGGAAATTACAGGGCCGTACATTACCACCTGACCGGAACACGATAGTGCTGAACACTACCATTTAGCGGCAAGTATATTAGGTAATGCGGTGGTGCCAACGCCCACGAGCTCCGTCACTGGAGCTCTACCACCAGTAAAAATAAAAATGGTCATATAAAAAAACCTATCACCGAAGGGGCAGAGGGCGAGCAAGCTAGCCCACCTAATTTAGGGGCAAGTATACGAGTATTAGGAAATGCGGTGGTGCCTACACCCGCGAGCTCCGTCACTGGAGCTCTACCACCAGTTAAAAGTAGATACTTGTAAGTAGGTACCATAATTACAGGTTTCATATCCGCATTTCAGCAGTATATAGGTACTTAAACTAGGTATTCAAAGTTTTTTATTGCATTCATGTGAAGCAACCCGCCTCGTCTTCGCACGGGTGCTTTGCAATGGGGTTACATACCTACGTGATATCGAATGTCGATAATATCGATATATCTAATAATATCTATTGTCTTGATATCAAAAACTATGCATCAACGGGTCGCTACATCTACGGATTCTACGGTACTCCACATCGATGAGATTTGAAGATTGTCATTTTTTTACAGCGACTTTCATTATAACGTATTAAAATTATAATGAAACAAATTATAATGAAACAAATTATAATGAAACAAATTATAATTAAACAAATTATAATGAAACAAATTATAATGAAACAAATTATAATTAAACAAATTATAATGAAACAAATTATAATTAATTGAAATGACTAAATATCGATAGCCATACATCATCAATCGTAGCTACATCTACGGTACTCCAATGTTACCTACATAACCTACTTTACTACTACTAATGCCCTCCCCCCAAAAAGGGGAGAGACTACTAATGCTATTATGGTACTACATAATCTATAAAGTTGCGAAAGCGGTTATTTTATGCCCGTATGCTAGCGGGCAGTTCCCTGATTCCTGATAGTAGAAACGAACCTTTAAAAAATGCCTTCCAAACAAGACAAGTACGCTACAATATAATTGAAAGTTTCCAAAAACATATTGGCAAGTATTAAAAGTACTTCGACCAAATATTGAGACGACGGAAAACTGTTGATTAATTGAAAGACATTTCGTTTAAAGGAACTTCAAATAACGATATCTATATGCAGATTTACAATATAAAACGGAACACAAAAATATGTCGACAGCAACCGAACACATAAATCCCAGACCTTTAAAATTAGGGCTGGCAAGCTTCAAGCAAAAGAGTAGTTTTGGTCATAAGGATATCATCACCAATAATTACAGTTATTAAGTTAAAGTGTACTCCAGTCTAATAGACAACTATGTTACTTCACGCCTGTATTGCCAGGTGGGTTTGGCAGATGTAAATGCATGCTGTGTAAAAACACTGATTGATGTCTGTGTAATAGATCCCCAGAATAAGCGTTTGTATTGAATTTTATTGCATTACTTATACCACAACCCGAACAGGGTTGTGGTATAAGTAATGCAGATCCGCACTCTCGCAAACATGCGCGTGGCTCGTTCGCCACGCAGCCACGCACCCCACAGCGTAGCGCGGGGCAGTATGCGGATCGCCTTACCCAACGTTTCAATCACCTGCCAGCATAGAGCAACTCGAGCCACCGGCCGCGGCGGCGGACGGAAACAGTCTGTCATTTTTTGCGGGGGGAACAACGTGTGATACACCCACACTACAAAAATCTATTACTACGAAAGGCACACCTTGACTTTAACAAAATACATAAACAAGTTTACGCACCCATTTAAACATCTGGGTGACAGGCGTAGGAACACTTGTACTTGTACTTTGACAGAAGGTAAAGCCTGCATATGGCTACTCCCCTCCGGTCCGCCGCGGATGGTGGCCCGTGTTGCTCTATGCCAGCTACCGATTTCATGGTTATGGAGCATGGGAATATAAGTAATTCACCGGCAGACTCATTCAACTGAATTGATTTAATTAAATGATAATAGATCATTTTATTTATATAATCAAGGTGGCACACAAGTGTAAGTAGTAGTAAGTGATGACTGCAGTCTTTAGACACATACAACAAACCAGAAGTGAAAATGCAGACGCATTGCCATCCTAGAGATCTTAGGTGTTATGTCTCGGGGATAGTTATTACGGGGCCATACATTACCATCTAACCGCAACACGATAGTGCTGAACACTACCATTTGGCGGCAGATAGATTAAGTAAAACGGCGGTACCTACCCTCTAGCTCCTACACTGGAACCAACAGTAAAATAAGGTCATATACAGTACTCAACAATTAATATTGCACATCGAGCCTGGGAAAGAGACGATCGGCTCATTTCGACTTCGTAGAGCTTGTCTCTGTTACACACTGCTTACATAAGCACTGACAGTCCGATATTGGTCAAAACTTGATCAAAATGGTCGACAAACTTCAAATAGATTCGGGTCTGTAGAGCATTATCTCTTTCGCACCGTGCGAAAGAGATAATGCTCTACAGACCCGAAATAAGCTGAAGTGTCCTTCCTAGGCTCAATGTGCAATATTTATTGTTGAGCACTGTCAATTTTGTAATCTATCAAATAGGCAATCGGACAGCTATCGAAAATAAATGTAAACTATGATTAGAATGAATGTTTGTGAAGTAATACGATGACTCATTAAATATATTTTATTTTTAAAGAATAATGGAAAGAAAAATTTGACAGATGGCAGGTTCGACGCAACGTTGAATGTTCGCGTGTTTTATCACAAAATCTCACAAACTCAAACAGTTCTGAGTTCTGATGTGCTGCCTATAAACATTGGTATGTTTACAAAGTCCTGTCAAAATTTAATACTTATTGAAAAAAAACTATTTTTACTGATTTATCTCGCGTATAATAAACTAAAATGATTTTTAAAATCAACCCGACGTTTCGGTCGCTTTTCAGCTTCCGTGGTCCCGGGCACCCGGGCACACAGACCAGAAAAAATAGTTTTATTTCAATAAGTATTAAATATTGATTTTTAAACTTTCACGATTTGTATTCATATTTTTATAGTTTTGTTTCGTTATGGATGACAGACAGACTTGGTGAGCTTTGTGCAATAAATCAGTGACATTTTGTTTTGTTCTAAGGAAAAACAACACAGTAGGTATACTGACATGTGAATGCTTGTTTGCCACCTTTATTACATAAAAGAAAATATAGTATTATTCATCAGCCAAAAAACGTCCACTGCTGAACAAAGGCCTCCCCCAAAGAATGCCATAACTAACGGTTCTGGGTCTTCCTCATCCAGCGATTGCCCGCGACCTTCACCAGGTCATCGCTCCACCTCGTGGGGGGCCTGCCTACGCTTCGTCTTTCGGTATGCAGTCGCCACTCCAGAACTCTTCTGCCCCAACGGCCGTCAGTTCTGCGAGCTATGTGCCCTGCCCACTGCTACTTGAATTTCGCTATTCGGTGGGCTATGTCGATTATAATAATATAGTAGGTACCTACAGTAGAAGCTCTTTATTCGCGCTTCCTTCATTCGCTTTTTCACTATTCGCGGATAGAAAAAATGCGACGCAAGTCCTATATTCGCGTCTTAAGATTTCTTTATTCGCGGATTGAATCGGTACATCGGTACATTTAAATTATTATGTCCCTAAATAAAACGCATTCGGTATCCGTTATCAACGCGTCAAGAGATAAATAAAATAGACCTTATTACAACCACGTCTAGATTGTGTTTTCAAAAGCTAACGGCATTGTTTGTTTCGTTCGACGGTTCATTTGAGGTAAAGTGTTTTGAGTAACAAGTTGAATGCTGCCACAATTGGACCATTGCCTAAACCTGAAGATATTATGTAACTTACCAAAATGTATGGTCAAAAGCTTAAATTAAACTGATTTTTATGTGTTTGCTTTTTTTTAGGAATGTATCCCCTATAATTCTTTATACATTACCATTCCATATTCACGATTTCTGTATTCGCGGCATATTTACGGAACGTATACCCCGCGAATAAGGAGCTTCTACTGTATTATTATTTACCTAAATATGTTTAAATTATGGAAAATTGTAAAAATATGCCTATGAGATATTTTTAAAAGAGCCGACTGAGTTTTTTCCGGCAAGTTTTTCTCAGATCATATTGGCCTTTGGAACTTTGCCGGTGAATGACAAAGAATTCCTCTTTTTCTTTTCTTTTTACTCTTTGTTATCAGTTTGTAAAGGGGAAAAGAGACATTCTACTGATATACTTTTACATTAGTTTATTACATTTAGTTTTATCTTAGTGATATTCTTGACTTTACATATATTTTTTATCTTGTTTGACATGTATATCAATTGTTATTCGCTTTAATTTATTTTGTTTGTTTTTGACGTGTCATAAGAGGTGCCTGTCACCCTAAATGAATAAATGAGTTTCTGATTCTGATTCTTCTGATTCTATATTTTTACAGTCACTTAATCCATCTTGACTCCAAGTCTAAATCTATCGCTTAGCAAATCGCCTGCAACCTTTGAATAATTCTTGAAAATAAAGCTTAGCGGAAACAGATATTTGCGGCCAAAGGGAATAATGTCCCGGTACAAACGCGGCTCGCTTCCAATTCTGCCTGAGCGGTAAGAATACGGTAAGCCTTCTTGGCTCTCTCCACTTTGAGACCGTTTGACTAGGGTTGTCAGTTATGATATTGACAATAGGGAATCGGACAACTTTTGAGAATGTGTCTAAAATTATTCTTTATGCGTTTATTTAACCATAAAAAATAATAATTTTATTATTTAAATATATTAAAGTACCAGAAACTACACATACATTTTATAATTTCAAAAATGCCGCGTAAACGGTGCCGAATGACTCTGAACAATGTGCCGTCAACTGTTTGCATACAAAGTGAATCTTTTAATTCCATACGACTAACCAAGTGCGAATTAATTTTGTTGAATTTCGTATAACTTATTTTTCGTGTAAATAACGTAGAAAATATAAAAAAAAGAGCCAATAAATCAAAGTATCACTTGTGTTAAATATATGTTGTACAAACATATGACGTCACGTCCTGTGATTGATGTTTCGTTCAACATGGAGCACAGATAAAAAATATTAAAATTATTACATTTTATTTTGCAATTTAAAAATATAAATCATTAAAATTTCACGAAAATATTTAATGATTGTTTTTATATTATTTCGCATTAACACATGCTTGTGAAATATATTTTATTTTTAAAGAAAAATGGAAAGAAAAATTTGACTTCAGGCGAGACTCGAACTCGCGACCTACTGGGAATTTAGTCCAGCCGCTCTTCCAATTGAGCTACTGAAGCCCTGCCCGATTTGTCAAATCTGTCCTTCACATCTATTGCATTGCTTTATGGTAGCAGCAGCGCCATCTATTACCAACTATGCTAGTTAGGCCACCGATATAATAGACTTTTCAGTTTATTGAATATCGTAAAGAAGTCGCTTTTACCCTTAATAATTGAAAGAGCGGCTGGACTAGATTCCCAGTAGGTCGCGAGTTCGAGTCTCGCCTGAAGTCAAATGTTTCTTTCCATTTTTCTTTAAAAATAAAATATATTTCACAAGCATGTGTTAATGCGAAATAATATAAAAACAATTATTAAGGGTAAAAGCGACTTCTTTACGATATTCAATAAACTGAAAAGTCTATTATATCGGTGGCCTAACTAGCATAGTTGGTAATAGATGGCGCTGTTGCTACCATAAAGCAATGCAATAGATGTGAAGGAAAGATTTGACAAATCGGGCAGGGCTTCAGTAGCTCAATTGGAAGAGCGGCTGGACATCTAGTCCAAAAATATTAAAATTACTACACATCCCAGTAGGTCGCGAGTTCGAGTCTCGCCTGAAGTCAAATTTTTCTTTCCATTATTCTTTAAAAATAAAATATATTTAATGAGTCATCGTATTACTTCACAAACATTCATTCTAATCATAGTTTACATTTATTTTCGATAGCTGTCCGATTGCCTATTTGATAGATTACAAAATTGACAGTGCTCAACAATAAATATTGCACATTGAGCCTAGGAAGGACACTTCAGCTTATTTCGGCACCGTGCGAAAGAGATAATGCTCTACAGACCCGAAATAAGCTGAAGTGTCCTTCCTAGGCTCAATGTGCAATATTTATTGTTGAGCACTGTCAATTTTGTAATCTATCAAATAGGCAATCGGACAGCTATCGAAAATAAATGTAAACTATGATTAGAATGAATGTTTGTGAAGTAATACGATGACTCATTAAATATATTTTATTTTTAAAGAATAATGGAAAGAAAAATTTGACTTCAGGCGAGACTCGAACTCGCGACCTACTGGGATGTGTAGTAATTTTAATATTTTTGGACTAGATGTCCAGCCGCTCTTCCAATTGAGCTACTGAAGCCCTGCCCGATTTGTCAAATCTTTCCTTCACATCTATTGCATTGCTTTATGGTAGCAACAGCGCCATCTATTACCAACTATGCTAGTTAGGCCACCGATATAATAGACTTTTCAGTTTATTGAATATCGTAAAGAAGTCGCTTTTACCCTTAATAATTGTTTTTATATTATTTCGCATTAACACATGCTTGTGAAATATATTTTATTTTTAAAGAAAAATGGAAAGAAACATTTGACTTCAGGCGAGACTCGAACTCGCGACCTACTGGGAATCTAGTCCAGCCGCTCTTTCAATTATTAAGGGTAAAAGCGACTTCTTTACGATATTCAATAAACTGAAAAGTCTATTATATCGGTGGCCTAACTAGCATAGTTGGTAATAGATGGCGCTGCTGCTACCATAAAGCAATGCAATAGATGTGAAGGACAGATTTGACAAATCGGGCAGGGCTTCAGTAGCTCAATTGGAAGAGCGGCTGGACTAAATTCCCAGTAGGTCGCGAGTTCGAGTCTCGCCTGAAGTCAAATTTTTCTTTCCATTTTTCTTTAAAAATAAAATATATTTCACAAGCATGTGTTAATGCGAAATAATATAAAAACAATCATTAAATATTTTCGTGAAATTTTAATGATTTATATTTTTAAATTGCAAAATAAAATGTAATAATTTTAATATTTTTTATCTGTGCTCCATGTTGAACGAAACATCAATCACAGGACGTGACGTCATATGTTTGTACAACATATATTTAACACAAGTGATACTTTGATTTATTGGCTCTTTTTTTTATATTTTCTACGTTATTTACACGAAAAATAAGTTATACGAAATTCAACAAAATTAATTCGCACTTGGTTAGTCGTATGGAATTAAAAGATTCACTTTGTATGCAAACAGTTGACGGCACATTGTTCAGAGTCATTCGGCACCGTTTACGCGGCATTTTTGAAATTATAAAATGTATGTGTAGTTTCTGGTACTTTAATATATTTAAATAATAAAATTATTATTTTTTATGGTTAAATAAACGCATAAAGAATAATTTTAGACACATTCTCAAAAGTTGTCCGATTCCCTATTGTCAATATCATAACTGACAACCCTAGTCAAACGGTCTCAAAGTGGAGAGAGCCAAGAAGGCTTACCGTATTCTTACCGCTCAGGCAGAATTGGAAGCGAGCCGCGTTTGTACCGGGACATTATTCCCTTTGGCCGCAAATATCTGTTTCCGCTAAGCTTTATTTTCAAGAATTATTCAAAGGTTGCAGGCGATTTGCTAAGCGATAGATTTAGACTTGGAGTCAAGATGGATTAAGTGACTGTAAAAATATAGAATCAGAAGAATCAGAATCAGAAACTCATTTATTCATTTAGGGTGACAGGCACCTCTTATGACACGTCAAAAACAAACAAAATAAATTAAAGCGAATAACAATTGATATACATGTCAAACAAGATAAAAAATATATGTAAAGTCAAGAATATCACTAAGATAAAACTAAATGTAATAAACTAATGTAAAAGTATATCAGTAGAATGTCTCTTTTCCCCTTTACAAACTGATAACAAAGAGTAAAAAGAAAAGAAAAAGAGGAATTCTTTGTCATTCACCGGCAAAGTTCCAAAGGCCAATATGATCTGAGAAAAACTTGCCGGAAAAAACTCAGTCGGCTCTTTTAAAAATATCTCATAGGCATATTTTTACAATTTTCCATAATTTAAACATATTTAGGTAAATAATAATACAGTAGAAGCTCCTTATTCGCGGGGTATACGTTCCGTAAATATGCCGCGAATACAGAAATCGTGAATATGGAATGGTAATGTATAAAGAATTATAGGGGATACATTCCTAAAAAAAAGCAAACACATAAAAATCAGTTTAATTTAAGCTTTTGACCATACATTTTGGTAAGTTACATAATATCTTCAGGTTTAGGCAATGGTCCAATTGTGGCAGCATTCAACTTGTTACTCAAAACACTTTACCTCAAATGAACCGTCGAACGAAACAAACAATGCCGTTAGCTTTTGAAAACACAATCTAGACGTGGTTGTAATAAGGTCTATTTTATTTATCTCTTGACGCGTTGATAACGGATACCGAATGCGTTTTATTTAGGGACATAATAATTTAAATGTACCGATGTACCGATTCAATCCGCGAATAAAGAAATCTTAAGACGCGAATATAGGACTTGCGTCGCATTTTTTCTATCCGCGAATAGTGAAAAAGCGAATGAAGGAAGCGCGAATAAAGAGCTTCTACTGTAGGTACCTACTATATTATTATAATCGACATAGCCCACCGAATAGCGAAATTCAAGTAGCAGTGGGCAGGGCACATAGCTCGCAGAACTGACGGCCGTTGGGGCAGAAGAGTTCTGGAGTGGCGACTGCATACCGAAAGACGAAGCGTAGGCAGGCCCCCCACGAGGTGGAGCGATGACCTGGTGAAGGTCGCGGGCAATCGCTGGATGAGGAAGACCCAGAACCGTTAGTTATGGCATTCTTTGGGGGAGGCCTTTGTTCAGCAGTGGACGTTTTTTGGCTGATGAATAATACTATATTTTCTTTTATGTAATAAAGGTGGCAAACAAGCATTCACATGTCAGTATACCTACTGTGTTGTTTTTCCTTAGAACAAAACAAAATGTCACTGATTTATTGCACAAAGCTCACCAAGTCTGTCTGTCATCCATAACGAAACAAAACTATAAAAATATGAATACAAATCGTGAAAGTTTAAAAATCAATATTTAATACTTATTGAAATAAAACTATTTTTTCTGGTCTGTGTGCCCGGGTGCCCGGGACCACGGAAGCTGAAAAGCGACCGAAACGTCGGGTTGATTTTAAAAATCATTTTAGTTTATTATACGCGAGATAAATCAGTAAAAATAGTTTTTTTTCAATAAGTATTAAATTTTGACAGGACTTTGTAAACATACCAATGTTTATAGGCAGCACATCAGAACTCAGAACTGTTTGAGTTTGTGAGATTTTGTGATAAAACACGCGAACATTCAACGTTGCGTCGAACCTGCCATCTGTCGGAAACGTCGGCTGCGTCTAAGTAAAAGCATGGTCACAGTGAAACTGAATAGCACGATTTTGCGATTATGCGACTAAGCAGTGAGCCTATGGGCGGAAAAAGCTAAAGCAATCGCAATATCTTCACGCCAAGTCCCGGCGTGAAGATATTGCGATGCGAGTACATTCATCAATTTGTTCATACAGCGATTCCGAAGATTCATGACACCGCCAGATAGTACTTGAATTCAGTGCAAATTGAAAAACCGGTCAAGTGCGTGTCGGGCCATGCGATGTGTAGTGTTCCGTTGTTGTAGTTTTTAGGTTTGAATAATGTAATGAAAAAAAAAACTGTGAAGTTGTTCGAAATTTTTAAGTAAAATACATTTGGTCGACTATTACTCGCAAACCTGTAAAGCCAACTTATGTGTGATAGTTTTCCTTTTAATTTCGTTATATGAAGCTACTATTGCCGTAACGTTGGAATTTTTAACAACAACCGTTTAGTTGGTAGAGTGGGGACACTTGACTGTAACGAAAATTGACACTTTAAAGCTTAGTAAGTCACGAACAGTTTACCAAAATCGAAAAATGATGCTTACACATTTTTAACATTTTTAAAAGACCTATCCAACGATACTTCACAATAAAGAAAACGAAAAGAAAAAAAAATATCCACGCGTTAGATACCGTACCTTAAATATTTTTTTATTTATTTATTATTTCGCCCAACCCATTCACTACACTTCACAACACCTACACACAAATATAAACCATTAAAAAGTTATTCCAAATAAAATATAATTGGTTTATGAACAGTGTGACGACATCCTTAGATCGTCAGTATTTATCGCACCTAATTTATAACATCACTTTTGATTTGTAAGTTTGCGCAAACTTCTCGCGTATCACTCAAGCCTCAAGACGGAGTTGGGTTATATTTCATAACACAAACAAACTCAATTTTGACGGGTTAACTTTATGCGTCTTCACGCTTCACGCCAGCTCTTTGCGAAGTAGACAGAAAGCATACATTCATTTATTCATATTAGTAGAAAAATGTCCACTGCTAGAAAGGCATGTCCTCACCATTATGTATGCCGCCATAATCGCCAATGATCCCATTAAAACCAGAGATAATAGATTTTACATCGTTATCACTGCTAGCCCCGACTGGCCCCGATCCGGTTATCGAATACAGGACCCCAACGTAGTAGAACTGGCAATGCAAAAAAGTGCCCGAATTTCAATTTTTACTGGTGGTAGAGCTCCAGTGACGGAGCTCGCGGGCGTAGGCACCACCGCATTACCTAATATACTTGCCGCTAAATGGCAGTGTTCAACACTATCGTGTTCCGGTCAGGTGGTAATGTACGGCCCTGTAATTTCCGGCACAGAGGCATAACACCTTAGGCCTCAGGAGTGGCAACGCATCTGCATTGTGACCTTGGTCTTTGTGTGGGTGTCTATAGGCTGCAGTCATCACTTAACATCAATGTGAACTGCATGCTTGTTTGCCACTTCCATAACATACAAAAAAAATATCTAATATAAGTATGTATAGTCATTTGAAAAGTACTTAATTTGTACCCACAGTGTTAACACCTGGACCCAGAAATGTATGGAACAGTATCATTCTCCTTTCTGATTAACTTAAACAAGTTCGAGTAGAATGCAAATAAAAATAACAGCAAAAAGTAGAAGAAGAAAGAAAGAAGAAAGAAAGAAGAAAGAAGAAGAAGAAAAAACATTTAATGGCGCAGCGGATCAAATACTGCATAGAAAAACAATAGAAAAAAAAATTAAACATTTAAAATACAAGTAGGTTGGTACGACAAAAAAAAACAACATTTATGAAAGCATTGACATTATAACACAAAAAAAAGAAAGAAAACTGTTAATATAAAAAAATAGGTACCTTGTAACAGAAGAAAAAGAAAAACAAGATCTCACGGCTGCACCAAATAGTTCCCAGTTCAGCATAATGTCAAGCCGGAGCCTGACGCTGGTTTACAACTGGAAACTGCTCGGTGGGACACGGATATCAGTCCTAAAAGTCTATATCAATATAATAAATACTTACTAGGAATAAACCGATACATAAGTGCAAATAAATGTTACATATTATTATATTATATTTATTATATAAGTAGATAAAACAGGTTAAACTAAACAAAAAACAAAAAAAAAATATACGTACTTGAATATCAACAAATTACATAAAATATTACATAATATAAAATAAAACGTACAAAAATGTATAAATTTATAGGTATATAAATATACTTATACGAGCGCATACAAGTGCGCCGAGATGTCATCTATCTCCATCTCTGTTTGGTAGGTACCTATATCTGTTCACCACACGACCTCCCCCGACTTCATCCGAGCGCTGACGACGGCGTCGCTCAGCCGCCGTTTCCCAACCGAACTTTTCCGAACGAAAGGTGGGAACCAATTATTAATTATTAGGTCGCGTGGTGATTAGCAGTAGCAGTAGCAAGTAGCAGCTAATCTTAACATTATCATCAATCCATCAACTAAATAGAATATAAAGCTGGCAAATATAATAACGAATAAGCAGTACGAAAGCAATCTACAATTAATCCAGAGAAATTGTGTTTTTATGGTCCCAAAGCCAGATTAGATCTGCCAGGGATCTACAGCGAGGGTTTACGACGCTGAAATAATTTTAATCTTTCGAAACGACCCTAAGCTCGTTGTAGGGTTAACTGAATAGTAACAAGCTTACGGTTGTGAATAAATAGATTACTTTTCGGGGTTAAAAGTTTGTGTTATTGTACCGAAGGATGGAAATTGATCCTTATTGCTAAGACTCCGCATATTATATAAGTTGTTAGTCGCAATTTCGTCTGCATGCCTTTTGTTTTGAACATAAGATCTTAAGACCTCCTTTTATAGGGTTCAAACTACCTGCCTGTTTAATTTTCATTACAATCTGCTCAGTGATTTGTTCAATAAGGCGTAACAGACAGTTAGAGCAACTTTCACATTTATATAAGGATCGTAACATGCCTGCAATCCTATTCAGGGGTAAGCAGAGGTAAATGCATGCAATCAAGCATGTATCTTACTGGTGGTAGAGCTCCAGAGACGGAGCTCGCGGGCGTAGGCACCACCGTAGGCATTACCTAATTTACTTGCCGCTAAATGGTAGTGTTTAGCACTATCGTGTTCAGGTTAGGTGGTAATGTACGGCCCTGTAATTTCCGGCACAGAGGCATAACACGTTAGGCCTCAGGAGTGGTAACGCATCTGCATTTTGACCTTGGTCTTCGTGTGAGTGTCTGTAGGCTGCAGTAATTACTTAACATCAATGTGAACTGCATGCGTGACTAGTACCCTTAGTGCGCGCAAGTACTGTCTGAACTACTGCAGAACACTAAGTGCTATCAGTTAGGCGCGGGTATCATCCCCTAACTGATAGCGCCGCGTTATCACGCCCCCTCTCCCTCCTCACCCCGCTTTATTTTGTTAAAGTCAAGGTGTGAGTTTCGTAGTTATAGACGATTTTTGTAGTGTGCGTGTGTGTCGCACGCATTTCCCACGCAAAAAATGACAGACTGTTTTGCATCGGTAATAAACGCTTTGGCTACTCCCCTCCAGTCCGCTCCCTCCGCGGCCGGTGGCCCGTGTTGCTCTATGGTTATTACCAAAGGGGATCTAGTGAGCTATAGCTCACTAGAGCCCCCCGGTACCCGACCAGCGCCCGATCGCCTGGAGTGGTCTCCGCTTATTACATCAACTCCGCTCCGTATCGCCTCGACCGCAAACCGTCAATGCGCAAGCCGCGCGCGGTTCACGCGCGGACGGCGAGTGGACCACTCGTTGACCAAAAGCTTGTGTTGCGTTGACTTTGTATTGTCAACTCGCTGTTCCCAAGTGGACCGCGCGCGGTCCACGCTTAGGTCACTAGTAACACCGCGTCACAGTAGATAGATTACAAACTCTAATTTTATATTTAAGTAGGTATGATATCCACTTTATACTATCGATTGCGTAATAAATACAAGTATATATCCCGATATCGTTGTCTAAATTTGGGGAAAATGTAATTCTCTGAGTGCGTCCCCTGGATAATACCTACCTTTCGCTGTTAAGCCCGGCCCCTAAGACACCGAGTGATTTTTTATGTTCACTCCTAACGACTAAGATTTAAGGTGTGCGTACATTTGGTTTAATTAAAATACGCCAATATATTTTTTTTTATATATTATTTTATATATAATGAAAGTGGCAAACAAGCATGCAGTTCACATTGATGTTAAGTGATGACTGCAGCCTATAGACACCCACGCAAAGACGAAATTCAGATGCATTGCCACCCCTCAGACCTTAGTTGTAATGTGTCTGTGCTAGTTACCATTGACCAGAGACCATGCTTAGACTGTGACACAACAAAGAATCTGAATATTCAAAAAAAAAACGTATTATCTTTCGGTTTTGAAAGAAATATATTTTATCTTTTTCACGTCTTCACGCAATTTTTTCAGCTAATTTCTGCAGCAGATTTACCACTAAGCTATCAAGCTTTCTAGGTAAGTGGTACAGCTGGGATAGTAATGCAGAGGTCACAGGTTTGAATCCAACCTGAAGTAATTTTTCAGGTATTTTATTCATTGCAATTAATAGGTACAGCACGACAAAATATTTAACTTAGGTAGAGGCTACGATATATATTTATAGCTCGATATTGACAGCAGAAAGAAAGAAAGAAAGAAAAAAAAATATTTGAACAAAACAAAATAAAAATAACATAATATTATTGACAAAGAGAGAAAAATTAATGATGCGGCCCCATTGATATATATATATATATATATATATATATATATATATAATATATATAATATAATATATAATATAATATCGTAATATATATATATATATGCGTATATATAAATATATATATATATATGTAAAGAAATACTATTTCTTTCTTCGCACTCTGTGTGTTTACTTACCATGAAGTTTGGTTATAGTTTTTAACTTTTTAATTGTCTGATTTTAAAGAAGAAACGAATTCAGAATGTCAGATGACAGATTTAAATACGAGTTGATTGACAATTGGATAATCAATGAAAATTTTAATATTATATTATTTTATGTTTTAAAAGTGAAAGAATAAACTTTCATTGTCGTTTCTTCTTTACAGGTTTGAGTTCATATTGTTTTATATTACCTAAATAAAATAGTCTCTGTATAAAAAAAACTAACAATAAATCTTCTTTACAGCAACACAAGGTTTATTTCTTTCATGTAGTAAAACAGACTTATAAAACGACAATTTTGTTTATAAAAAGATGCAAATGGAGCAGTTACGTTTTGAATTCACGATTTTACCGGCGAATGATGGAAAATCTAATATTTGTTGTGTAACCTCAATCACAACTAAAGATGAAAAAAAATTTGCTATACCAGAGGAATTACAGTCTGTTGGATTTCACGAAGAATTAATTGAGACAGCCGTGTACAACAAAGTAAAAAATAGTTTAAAGAAAAGACATCAGACACGAAGAGTTTGGATAACTATGACAGATAAATTACGAGAAATTTACATAGATGCTGATGGTAACTTACAATTTGGAGAACAATATCTGGAGGAAATTGAACATTACCGAGCATCTGAAGAACAAATTAGAGATTCGAATTCATTGGAAGAAATGTTTACAAAGTTAATAGAAAATACACATGATTTAAAAAAACAGAATCTGAAATATGTCGCAGAGAAGTTTGTGATTGAGAAATTTACGAGCAAAAACTCGAATGCAAGGCAATGGATTGACATTTTTGAGAGAGAATGTTCTCGCTTCGGTATTATGAAAGATGAACAAAAAATTGAGATTCTCCGACTATTTATGGATAAAAGTTGTGTTGATTGGTACAGCTCAATGATTATAAAATTAACACTCAACTCAGAGTGGATAGTTTGGAAAGAAAAGTTGTGTGAGTCATTCGCAAACCAAAACTGGAACCAAGTGACCTATGCATTGTTATTTAAATATAAGGATGGTTCATTAGTGGACTATGCCATTAAAAAGGAAAAACTCTTATTGGACATGAGAAATTCAATTGATACAGGTACACTGGTGGATCTGATAGCGGTAGGTTTGCCAGGTTTTGTATTAGAGAAGATAAATAGAGAAGCAATGAACGATATAGTATGTTTATTCAATGAGGTGAGAAAGTATGAACATTTGGTAAATAAAAATAGAAATGGAACGTACAGAAAGTATGAAAATCAAAGGATAAATATTACAAATGAAGGACGTTATCCATGCAAAATATGCGTAAAATTAAATAAAGGGGTTCGCTATCATTCCGAAGCTGCATGCTGGTTTAGAGTTAGAGAAGATGATAAATTAAATAAAAGATATATTAAACATGTAAATAATTCAGTGATTGAAGCAGAGTTAAATGAAACAGAACAAAAAAACTAGTAGTGACACCATTAATTAAGATCAAACTACTGTTAAATAATAAATTAGAAATTTATGGAGTATACGATTCAGGTTCAAATGTATCTCTAATTAATTCCAAATTATTAAAACTAAATACAAAAGGACATAACTCGAATGAAGAAAATATAGTAACAATTAATGGTGTCCAAAAAACAAGTGGTTTGACAAATTTAAAAATAAAAATAAAAATTTTTGAAATAGAAGAAAATGTGGATGTGTACATCATTGACGAACACAAATTCAGATATGATTTCTTAATAGGATTAGATATGATAAAGAAATACAAGCTAGTACAAAATGAGGAGTTAAAAATAACTCAGAAACAATACTTACATGAAAAGAATAGTAAAAAAATGGAGAAAAAGATAGACGAAGGTGAAAATGAAGGTAATAAATATGAAAACGAAAACAAAATTAATTTTAATGAACATATCAAAGAAGAGGAATTTGAAATAAAGGTTGGTCATTTAGATGATGATAAAAGGGAAGAAATATCTAAGCTAATACAACAATATCAATCAGTTTTTGCCAAAAACAAGTATGACGTGGGAATGGTTAAAGGATATGAAGCAAGAATAGATTTATTAATGGATAAATACTGCAGCAAGAGGCCATACAGATGCACTATAGAAGACAAAAAAGAGATAGCAGAACAAATAGCCGAATTATTGGATAATGCGCTTATAGAAGAATCTTATAGTCCATTCGCAGCACCAGTAACTTTGACATTTAAAAAGGAAGAAAATAAAAAATCAAGGCTCTGTATAGACTTCAGGGATTTAAATAAAATTGTAGTTCCGCAGGCTCAACCTTTCCCATTAATTGACGATTTAATGACAAAAACAAGAAATTGCAAATTTTTTACAAGCTTAGACGTTAATTCAGCTTTTTGGTCTATACCTCTACGAGTAGAGGACAGGAAGAAGACAGGGTTTGTAACTCAAGAGGGACACTTTCAATGGACTTGCCTACCATTTGGTTTGAAGACTGCTCCAGCAATATTTCAAAGAATATTGTGTAACATACTTAGAAAATATAAACTAACCGATTTTGCTGTCAATTATATAGATGACATCCTGATATTTTCAAACTCATTTGATGAACACATAAGTCACTTGAAACAGTTACTAGAAGCAATTCAAACGGAAGGATTTCGACTAAAATTTATAAAATGTACATTTGCATCAGATTCGGTAAAATACCTGGGACATATCATTCAATATAATTCTATCCAACCATTGAAGGACAATCTCATTTCGATAAAAGAATTTCCAGTACCAAAAACCCAGAAGAATATTCGACAATTTTTGGGAAAAGTAAACTTTTACCATAAATATATACCAAGGAGCGCAATAATTCTTGACCCATTACATAATTTGCTAAGAAAAAATCAAAAGTTTGTTTGGTCTGAAGAATGTCAAAATGCGTTTGAAAAAATAAAGAGTCTCTTGTGTTCACAGCCAATACTAGAAATTTATGATCAAAATCTACCAATAAATATTTATATTGATGGTTCTCTGCTGGGTGTTGGAGCAATTTTAAAACAAGTACAACTAGATGGTAAAGAAAAACCAGTAGCCTATTTTTCAAAAAAACTGAATGGAGCGCAAAAGAAGAAAAAGGCAATATATTTAGAATGCTTAGCTATTAAAGAAGCACTAAGATATTGGCAGTACTGGCTGATAGGTAAATCGTTTACAGTCTACACAGACCATAAACCATTAGAAAACATGAACTTAAAAGCTAGAACAGACGAAGAACTAGGTGATTTGACTTATTACCTTTCACAATATGATTTTAAAATCAAATATTCCCCTGGAAAAGATAATTTAGAAGCGGACTGTTTAAGTCGGAATCCTGTATTAGAACCAGAGGATAATCTAGAAGAACAACTGAAAGTTGTGAACTTAATTACATTAGAAGATATTGTAATAGATCAGAATCAAAATAAAGAAATACAGAGAAACAATAATAAAATAATCAAAAAACACAATTTATACTTCAAAAGAATTAGGAACAAAGAGAAAATAATAATAACAGAAGAATTCAGTATTAAATTTATAAAGCGAATACATAAAGATCTATGTCACATTGGAGTGGGACAAATGCTAACGACTATTAGTTCACTGTACGCAACAAAAAATTTAACGAAAAATATTAAAAATGTTTGTAGGAATTGTGAAATTTGCATAAAAAACAAAACAAGAGGACAACACAAATACGGATTAATGTCATATTTAGGCCCAGCGACAAGACCCTTTGAAATAGTATCAATAGACACAATTGGAGGTTTTGGTGGTTCTAGATCAACCAAGAAATACATACATCTTTTAGTGGACCACTTCACTAGATATGCATTTATTATAACATCAAAAACCCAGGGTGCACATGACTTTATAAAGCTAATAAATAAGGTCGCTGAAACCGAAGAGATTGGGATGCTCCTTACCGACCAGTATCCTGGAATAAACTCTAAAGAATTCAAGAAATTCCTTACTGACAAACAAATAACAATAATTTTTACAGCAGTGAATGCACCGTTTTCTAATGGCCTAAATGAAAGGTTGAATCAAACGATAGTTAACAAAATTAGATGCAAAATCAATGAAGATGGAGAAAACAGAGCGTGGACTACAATAGCACATGAATGTGTAGAAAAATACAATCAGACTAACCACTCAGTAACTGGCTATGCACCATGTTATTTGCTATACGGAACAGATGTTAAGGTTTTACCAAAAGAACTACAACAAGGAGGTATAAATAGTGACTGGATCGGAGATAAGAAAACAGCGCTTAATAATACCTTGAAATCACATTACTATAACAAAATGAGGTATGATAGGAATAGAAAACAAAGAGAATTCAGTGTGGGAGATCTAGTATATATAGAAAATGGGAATAAACTAAATAGGAAAAAGCTAGATGAATTGAGAATTGGACCATATAAAATAATTAAAAAGAAATCTAATACAATTTACGAGATAGATACAGGACATAGAAAAACAGAGTCAAATCTTTTTCATATCACAAAACTAATTCCAGTACAGATAACAGAGGATGAGAATGTGCAAGTATCAAATGGAGAACTGGAGTGAAAATTCACGGGTGAATTTTCTTCCCCATGGGGGGAGATGTAAAGAAATACTATTTCTTTCTTCGCACTCTGTGTGTTTACTTACCATGAAGTTTGGTTATAGTTTTTAACTTTTTAATTGTCTGATTTTAAAGAAGAAACGAATTCAGAATGTCAGATGACAGATTTAAATACGAGTTGATTGACAATTGGATAATCAATGAAAATTTTAATATTATATTATTTTATGTTTTAAAAGTGAAAGAATAAACTTTCATTGTCGTTTCTTCTTTACAGGTTTGAGTTCATATTGTTTTATATTACCTAAATAAAATAGTCTCTGTATAAAAAAAACTAACAATAAATCTTCTTTACAGCAACACAAGGTTTATTTCTTTCATGTAGTAAAACAGACTTATATATATATATGTAAAGAAATACTATTTCTTTCTTCGCACTCTGTGTGTTTACTTACCATGAAGTTTGGTTATAGTTTTTAACTTTTTGTCTGATTTTAAAGAAGAAACGAATTCAGAATGTCAGATGACAGATTTAAATACGAGTTGATTGACAATTGGATAATCAATGAAAATTTTAATATTATATTATTTTATGTTTTAAAAGTGAAAGAATAAACTTTCATTGTCGTTTCTTCTTTACAGGTTTGAGTTCATATTGTTTTATATTACCTAAATAAAATAGTCTCTGTATAAAAAAAACTAACAATAAATCTTCTTTACAGCAACACAAAGTTTATTTCTTTCATGTAGTAAAACAGACTTATATATATATCAATGTGCGGCCCATAAAATAATTGAATTTACCTCCTAAATATGGCCACACCTTTATATCGAAATTAATTATCTTTCTTTAATATGATCCCTTGCTTAATCTCATATTTCAAAAAATCAATAAGCCTTCTTACAGCGCAATGTTCACGAGTTTTAAGAAATGGCCTTACAATTTAAGACTTTAAATTATTTTCTTAGAAAAATATAAACTGAATTTTTTTATGCTGATATCTAGAAAACTACTGAACCGATTTTTATAAAACTTGCACTATGTGTAGGACATAGTGCAAGTCGTGGTAAACATATCTAATTTTATTGATGTAATGGAAGTGATAAACAAGCATGCAGTTCACATTGATGTTATGTCAAAATATAGATGCGTTACCACTCCTACCTGCCTAAGGTCTAAGGTGTTATGCCTCTGTGCCGGAAATTACAGGGCCGTACATTATTACCTCCTGACCGGAACACGATAGTGCTGAACACTATCATTTAGCGGCAAGTGTATTAGGTAATGCGGTTGTGCCTACGCCCGCGAGCTCCGTCACTGCAGCTCTACCACTAGTAAATATTGTCTACTAATTACCTGTGCCCAATCCTTCGGATAGTAAAAACGTCTTATCAATTGTTTTAAGTTAAAATATCTCAAAGTATACATCTGTGTATGTATCAGGCCATCTGTATCTATACTCTATCTATACTAATATATAAACAAATAAATAAAATTGGAGTGTATGTATGTATCGCGCATGGCCCAGCGGCTGGTGTAGATCGTAAGCGATCTACTCGGTTAAGCACTACGAGCGCGGTCGGGTAGTGTGATGAGTGACCGCTAGTGGCAAATTAAATGCGCGTTTCCGTGCTTCGGAGGGCACGTTAAGCCGTCGGTCCCGGTTGCTATCGATGGATAACAGTCGTTAAACCTTGTCGGAGGCCTTATGGGCGGTTTGAAAACATCCGACAGCGGGTTGGCCACTAAACCCACCCACCTCCACCGATCCGAAACCGACCAACCAAAACAACATTTTTAACTATTTTTGTCTGTTTATCTGTCTGTCTGTTTTTTCAGGCTTATCTCGAGAACGGCTTTGCCAATTTTGAAGGGATTTTCACAGGCAGATAGCTCACGTAATAAGGAGTAACTGTGAATCACACGCGGTCACAGCTAGTCCTAAATAAAATAAACTTGGCTGCGGTGAATTTTCCAACGTTAGCAACTAAAAACGAAATTTCGGAATATAACATAATTACGGCTAACCTTATCTCCTGAAAACCAATTTATATCCGATGAAATTACAAAACCGTTTTCAACCTTATCTCGATGTGATAAAGTTTAATTTTGGAGATGAAATTAAATGGATGAAACATTAGTGACGTTTTTCATCCATATGGTTTTTATGGAAGGAAATTTAACAGACGGGTGAATATGTGAAGCTTTTTAATAAGGATGGATTTAATCATGGATACCTATGTCCATTTAAATACGAAACTCTTTTAGGGTTCCGTACCTCAGAAGGAAAAGCGCAACCTTTTAATAATGGTTGTGTAGAGAAGTAGATCCTCGTGTTCTTGTCTCTGTCCGTCTCTGTTTATTGTGTAACATTACCAAATTCCGAGGGTGGCACTGGGAAACTTAGGAAAAAATCTGGTGGTAGAGCTCCAGTGATAGAGCTCAAGTCAACACCGCATTACCAGATTAGGTACCTGCCGCTAAATGGTGGTGTTCGGCGCTATCGTGTTCCGGTCAGGTGGTAATTGCCCTGTTATTTCTGGCACAAAGGTATAACAAATTCGACAGTCAACCAACTCAGGAGTGGCAATGCATGTATGTTTTTTATATGGATGTTAATAGGCTAAGCTCATATTGTAGGTACGCTTGTTTGTCACTTCATTGCATTTAAAGAAAAACTCAATAGCACTTATCTAAATGGTAGTATAAAGCACTTTCATGTTCTGGTAATGTGTGGCCCTGTAATTACTATCACAGCAACTTAACTAAGGTCTCAGTGGTGGTGACGTATCCGAATTTTGACCTCTGGTTTTTGTGTAGATGTCTATAGTCTCAAAATAATAATTTTCGGCACAGAGGCATAACACCTGAGGCCTCAGGAGTGGTAACACATCTGCATTTTGACCTGTGGTTTTTGTGTGGGTGTCTATAGGCTGCAGTTATCACTTAACATCAATGTGAACTGCATGCTAGCCTGCCACTTTCATTATATATAAAAAAATAACCTTCAATGAACCAGGGGGGAGTTACTATCGAACCCCCAGCTATAATGCCCTTCTTTAAGTATCGTTTTAAGTATGTCCGGTATCGCTATCGCTATCGATAGCTTTTGAGGTTATTATAAATTTTTAATAACTGCTTTGGTAGCCTAGTGGTAGCAGGCCACTGCTACTACGCTGAAGTACCGGGTTCGATTCCCGGGTAGTGGGTTATCAGAGATAATGGTCAGAGAATATGTAATAATACTACGTTAAGAATGGACACTTCGACGTCCCGCCCGATTTCCCAATTTTCCCAACATTTCATCACCCAACCTCCTCCCCTCTTATGGGAGACGGTTGGTATTTTCTACGTGCTACGCACACAGGTGCAATATTATAGGTGCAAATTGATGTCTGTGTAGAAGAAACCAAATTAAGCGTTTGTATGGAATTTTGGCGGAGTGTCCGCGGTGTAATGGTGTCATTTGGTAGATTTAGGTAGTCCTTTATCTCTGGTTCTTATAAACTTCAACATTACTACGCCCTTCAATCTGAGAACCCTTAGATAATCTAAATAGCGTAGCATATTAATATAAATCGGTGCTTAACATAAACCGTGTATAGTTTTTATGGATTACCCCATCCGGTAATTTTCCGGAACATGGGCGGAATATCAAATTACATCCTCTCACTTGATAACGGTGTGGTACTAATGTTAAAACTCACTATTTTCTATAATAATAATGGCAACCCATTTTATGTCTCACTGCTGGGCACGAGTCTTTCCCCTTTTTGGGGGGAGACCTGGAGCTTACTCCACCACGCTGCTCCAATGCGGATTGGTGGAGATACGGGTTAGTGGCTAACCCGCTGTCGGATGTTTTCAAACCGCCCATAAGGCCGCCGACAAGGTTTAACGACTGCTATCTATCGATAGCAACCGGGACCGGCGGCTTAACGTGCCCTCCGAAGCACGCGAACGCGCATTTAATTTGCCACTAGCGGTCACCCATTACACTACCCGACCGCGCCCGTAGTGCTTAACCGAGTTGATCGCTTACGATCTTACACCATGCGCGCTTCTTCCTATTTTCTATAGATATATTGAATTAATATAGGTATATTGCTCGCCAATCCGCGTGCCAAGCTTGGCCAGATTGCCAAGGTGGTATATTCTCCCCTAATGACGATACTGTAATGTTGTGAATGGTTTTGTCCAGCGGTGGACATAATAGGTTGGGGAAAAAGTCTTTTCGCATTATAGTATGTATGAACTTGTAATAAAATCTCTTTGGCTGTAGTATTTGTATATGGCTGGTTTTGGTATCATTGAAAGTTAAAATTTTAAAGAACATAATTCTAAATTCAACTTAGGCAAATGTGTGATTTTCATTTGTTTTTCGTACTGTCAAGATGAGTGAATCTAATGAAGAAATTCGATACATTTTAAAATTTTACTACAAAAAAGGTAAAAATGCAACGAAAGCCGCGAAAAAAAATTGCGATGTTTATGGACCTAGTGCAGTATCTGTGAGAGTAGCACAAATTTGGTTTAAGCGTTTTCAATCCGGAAATTTTGATGTCAAAGATGCACCTCGCTCTGGTCGCCCTATTACGGATAAAATGGATGCCATTTTTGAAAAAGTGGAGCATCGACATATCAGTAGTTACGACGTAGCTGAAGAACTGAGAATTGATCACAAAACAGTTTTGGCGCATTTGAAAAAAGCTGGGTACAAAAAAAAGCTCGATATTGTGATATGGGTACCTCACGAGCTCACTGAAAGAAACCTAATGAATCGTGTACTCATTTGTGATTCTTTATTACGACGTAATGAAACCGAATCATTTTCGAAGAAGCTGATAACTGGTGATGAAAAGTGGATCACGTACAAGAACGTGCGAGAAAGGTCGTGGTCAAAGGCCGGTCAGGCTTCACAGACTGTGGCGAAACCCGGGTTAACTCGCAATAAGGTGATGTTGTGTGTGTGGTGGGATTGGAAGGGCATTATTCATTATGAGCTATTACCACCAGGCAGGACTATCGATTCTGAATTCTACTGTGAACAACTGATAAGTTTAAAGCAAGAAGTTGAGAGAAAGCGACCGGAATTGATCAACAGAAGGGGTGTGGTGTTTCATCATGATAACGCTAGACCTCATACATCTATAGCCACTCAGCAAAAATTAAGAGAGTTTGGGTGGGAGGTGTTAATGCATCCGCCGTATAGTCCTGACCTTGCACCTTCAGATTTCCACCTGTTTCGGTCCTTTCAGAATTCTTTATGCAATGTTAGGTTAACATTACGAGAGGACTGCCAAATCCACTTGTTGCGGTATTTTGATGAGAAGTCCCAAAATTTTTATAGCAATGGGATCATGTCCCTACCTATAAGATGGCAAAAGGTTATCGAACAAAATGGTACATACATACTTTAGTTAAATTTAAATAAACTATATTAAAAAATGTTTTGAATTATCTTAAAAAATGCGAAGAGACTTTTTCCCCAACCTAATATTTCGGCTAGAGTGATATGATGATGAACTTGCGAATTGAATACGTTCTAAAAATAATACTAAAAACAACAGCAAAACGCTTTATTATAAAACTAGGTGACCAGGCAAACGTTCTGCCATACAAGAGTTTTACATTGTCGCACAAAAATTAAACAAAAACTCAAGCGAGTCCCTTGCCCTATCATCGGCTGGAGCAACGCGTTTGAATTCAATTAATTTTCATTCGTTTTGATTTTAATTATATAGAATACTAGCGGCCCGCCCCGGCTTCGCCCGCGCTACTCTGCTCCTATTAGTCATAGCGTAATGTAAGCTATCCTATCTCTCAAGTTGGATCGAACTGCACATGGTGTGCGAATTTTATTATAATCGGTTAAGTGGTTTAGGAGTCCATTGAGGACAAACATTGTGACACGAGATTTATATATATTAAGATATTATATATTAATGTGCATGAATCGCAAAAGTATTTAATTTGATAAAGATTAACACTGTGTTGGTCTAAATAGCTTTTAATTACCGCATTGTAAGTCAACAATTTTTGTAAGATATATTGGGTATAGTATTGGGTATTGGGTAAGCTATCCATAAAAACGACTTTGTTGTAGTTATGCCAAAGCGAAAATATTGCACCATAATATCGTTTTGCTGTATCACTTGTAACTCAAAGAGCTTAGGCAGCCTCTTCGATGAAAGCTCTTGGGAAAAGGAGGCTTGATTGTATCCGACACCTCCAATTCCAACCAATTTACACGAAAAATAAACAAATCATATTACACTCCTCTCTATCTTCTTCGACAATCACTCTATCTATTGGTGAAAACCATGAAAACCCGTCTTTGAGTATATCGCGAACAGCGATAAACTTGAAATTTTCAAAAATTAAAAGTAGAAAGAAAGAATTGAAATTTTCATTCAAATTAAAAGCGTGAAATCCGTGAGTTTCAATAGTAAAACAGTCCATGTTAATAATCCGGCGCGTTGTCGTGAATTTAATAAAGAATAGGCTTTCCACACTATGGGGAATTTCATTATATTCTCCCTTACACTCATGCCATCAGCAGGGACATTGGAACAGTTTCATTTAGAAGTTTCGAGTGTTGTAGGACCCGCAGTTTCAATATGATATAGGTAGGTATGTGCTAGCTGCTGACACAGGTTTTATTTAAATAGAACAAATCTTGTTATATTGTACATTGATTACATACATTATAATGTATGTAATCCAAAGTACCTAGTCAAAACACACCTGTTTTATGAATTGTGACACACTAAGTCTACTATTTTTGAATGTACATCCAATGATGTAAAATGTTACAAAAGTAATTGGGACCGTTTTTACAGTTCACTCTCGACGTAGACATTGTAAAACAACAAACTTTTTTTCGAACCAGCTCGGTTAATTTAAACTATAAACGGAAAAAGTATAAAAATATGTCTGATAGTTGTATCTCAAAAACAAAAGCTGCTACAGAAAAAATGAAGGTAGATTAAACTAGATTTGAAAGCAGTACCTCAAATTAATAAGCAACAGGCATAAAATTATATAAAACAAAAAAAAGTTTAAATTTGAGCTACAGCCACACGGTACCCGAACAGCACCTACTCGTTTTACGGCGTCCACTCGTTGTCGACGGGTGGTCCACGGGTGACCGACGCGGTCACAGTGTGGTTCAGGGGTCGTTTGGTTCTGGTAATGTGCCCAGAGACATCAATAGACCACGTAACTGACGAATTATGGTTACATACAGTAACCAAAAACTGGTTGGTTTAGCAACTTCAGACTGTTTGTTGCTGTTAAATTATTATGTTTAGCAACTAACTTCAGAATGTCAGTTTTATCTGTCGGTGTGCGCGCGCATCTAGAAAATTAACTCTCATCAGTTTTTCTAATCACCCCAAAAGAAGTTTAGATTCAAAAAATATTTTGCGTATTTCAAAAAATTGTTACATCTACATTACCGACTCTACGTAACATGTGGGCATAAAACTCTTTGTATGCAATATGAATTCTTCAACCGTTACCTTTACGACATTTTACCCATTTTAAATAAACTATATACTTACTTGTACAGTTATATCGGTTTACTTTAGATGATGAGCTTCCTGTTTGAATAAACAATAATTTGAATAATTGCTTTTTGAACGGATATTTAAATAATTCATTTATGCACACCACGCGTAAGGCTGCTGCCTGACTAATTCTAGGTTTCTGATATACTTTTGACAGCTGTTTATCTCTTTTAAAAGGCTTTTGGGTCAATAAAGACCTTTTAGAAAAAAAATAGCGTCTTCAAAACACACACAGAATGTTGAGTTTATTTATTTATTTATTTATAGTTAACTAGAACGGGCATCAAGTCCAATTACACTAACTAACTCGGATACATGTAAATTCCATGTAATATAAAAAAAAAGCGAGTTACACGCATTAAACTAAAATTATTTTTAAAATCGTCGTTTCGGTCGCTTTGTAGCTTTCCTGGCCCTGAGCAGACAATCCGTACTAATTGTTTTATTTCAACAAAATTAAAAACTAATACATAAAATACAGACAAAAATGTACAACGTTTACATTCAAGTTTTCACTTCTGCCGGCACTCCAGGAGTGCAAGCTATTGTTTTTTTTTTTTCAATTATAGATTTAAATGCTGATAATTAGATACTCATCTATGTCTATTTAAATTTTGTTGAGTATTTTCGGTAGACATATTAGTACTATTATTCGTATTTCATATCACCTACTACATCATCACAGGCCTAATAGTAAACTCAGTTTAGTAGGTTCGACCTATTTGGTTCAAAGGGGAGTCCATAAGGGACTCTCCGTTAACACAATAACACAAAAATATATTATATTCTCGAATCTAAAAGAGCACTTTTCCTACATTTCATTTCCTAAACTAAAGCCTCAGGTATACAGCAGAAGCCGTGTCCCATACAAATAATTTGTCCCCAATACATCAGGTCCTAAACAAACGAATGACGTAAATCTCGGGTAATTGGATTTCGATTGTTTGTTGCGAATTAAAACACCGTGTATAGAGAAAACACGGACGCCTGTTTTGGGTAACCTTTAAATGATAACAAATGGCGATTGTAGTATTGATCCAGGGCGGGCTACATTACGTTCTTTATTAACTTTATTTACTAGCTTACCTGGGGCTTAAATTTTGTTACATCGTAGTCATTGAATTGTTTTTTTCAGAACCTTTTTTGTATTTGTTTTCTTTTTCTTTGTTTATATTATGTTTGTTTACTTCTTTTTCGGGGGGCCATGCCTCATGACTGCCCCAATAAAGGCAATTCTTTCTTTCAAAATCACTATACGTAGATTAGGTATTTAGGCGCTAATGCGTAGGTAAGGCACCAACGCATTAGGGTTAGTGCCTTGCCTACGCTCTCAAGCACCATTAATGAAGTTCTTTCCCCGTATTTTTATGACTTGTAAAAGCTATAACGATAAATCTGTCTAATGTAATAAAAATGTAGTAATTCACTAGATCAGTAAAATAAGAAGGTTCATTTATAATCATTACTCACTGCATGTTATAAAATAAAATCCGCCTATTTTCTCTGTCTGTATGTATACGCTAATCTCGGAAAGTTGTAAACGGATTTTGTTTCTATTTAAAATTTTAGAAAGATGGATTTCTGGAAGTTGTATATTTATAATTTATCAATATCGTACTTATATTTACCGAGATATCACGGTTTTTGTTAAAGAAGTCAGGCGCGTCCCCACAATATAATAAATGCAACCCGGGGGTACTGCGGGGCAAGTCCGTAGTTAAAAATAAATAAATCATAATAACTGCTTCAGTAGCCTAGTGGTAGCAGGCCATTACTACTACGCTGGGGTCCTTCCGGGTTCGATTCCCGGGTCGGGGATATTAGAGATAACGGTGTAAAATCCTTTATCTCTTTTTTTTTGTGTAATTTGAAGTGGCAAACAAGCATGCAGTTCACATTGATGTTAAGTGATGACTGCAGCCTATAGACATCCACACAGAGACCAAGATCAAAATGCAGATGCGTTACCACTCCTGAGGCCTAAGGTGTTATGCCTCTGTGCCGGAAATTACAGGGCTGTACATTACCACCTGACCGGAACACGATAGTGCTGAACACTACCATTTATTTAGCGGCAAGTATATTAGGTAATACGGTGGTGCCTACGCCCGCGAGCTCCGTCACTGGAGCTCTACCACCAGTCTCATTTCTGGTTTTGTTGGGATTTTTCAATTTGACATCTTGGGTGTTGGCATGTATGATTGACATGTATATACCTCTGCCTACTCCTTCGGGGATTACAGGCGTGAAGTTACGTTTAAGTTACCTATTATAATTCTACCCAAATAATTTCAGTTCTTGAAACTACTCACAAGGCAGTCCCTTCATACGGAACTTTCCTTGTGTCGCGCACCATTTCACTTGATTTGTTTGAACTCGTTCCGTATCAGTATTTGCTTATGACATACGGAATGTTGGAAAGTATTTTTGCGTTATTTAAATTCGTTTACGATGCTCGGATTGAGATTTTTTGAAGTTCTACAAAGATGGAAAGTTAAATTACAATCCTGTAGAGGTTTAGTGGTTTAACCTAAATTCGCTACTAAATAGTCTGTCTGCGTGTGTTCGTGTGAGGTATTTCGGATGAGAATAAAAGAGGTTATGTACACTACTTGAATTGGTTTATTCAAGCGTGTGTCTACGGACCGAGCGTTACAATGACTGACTACTGACTGGCGTTACATAGTGAGGCTATTGCTGGATTGCAAAATACAAAATACATGTGTCCCTACAATCCCACTACCTTTCATTCCCCTTCCCACCTTTCAGTATACGGGGCTAAACATGGAATATCAAGAAACACACAAAAACGTCTGCTTCCATGCATTTCTGGATCTCCCTCCAAGTTATTTACTTTAATTTGACCTTATTATGTTATCGCTCCTCCTCGAATGGGGTGTATCACAAGAAAACACACACAGAGGACTTCGGTGTGGTATGCTCGAGTTAGGATTGATAAAGAACTGATAGAAGAAAGGTTAAATTACAATCATAAAAATATATCATAATGTTATTATAATACGTATTTTTTTTATGTTATGGAAGTGGCAAACAAGCATGCAGTTCACATTGATGTTAAGTGATGACTGCAGCCTATAGACACCCACACAAAAACCAAGGTCAAAATGCAGATGCGTTGCCACTCCTGAGGCCTAAGGTGTTATGCCTCTGTGCCGGAAATGACAGGGCCGTACATTACCACCTGACCGGAACACGATAGTGCTGAACACTACCATTTAGCGGCAAGTATATTAGGTAATGCGGTGGTGCCTACGCCCGCGAGCTCCGTCACTGGAGCTCTACCACCAGTATAATAATTTCAATTCATGAAACTACTCTCAAAATCGCTTGTCATTTAAGTTGCCTCGTGTCTACCATTTTACCGAGAGCGAGTTGATTTGTTTGTCTCGTAACTCGTTCCGTATCAGTATTTGCTTATGACATACGGAATGTTGGAAAGTATTTTTGCGTTATTTAAATTCGTTTGCGATGATCGGGTTGAGATTTTTTGAAGTTCTACAAAGAAGGAAGGTTAAATTGCAATCATTAAAATATATCATTATGCTGTTATTTATTCGTAAATAATTTCAATTCATGGATTAATTATTGTATGTATATATGTATCTTCGCGCCAGGTCCCTAACGGGGTAGGAAGAGAGTGTGTAATTTTATCATGTATTTTATTTATTTGTTCTAATAATTTATTTATTTATCTATATTTATGTAATATTACGTAATTTTGTATATAAATATAACAGTAGTATGCATGGAAGTTTTATGTAGTTGGGCGGCTTGTAATTCGCAAAGCCACTTACGGTGGTCCTATCAGAACACCACAGCAATCAGCTGAGATAGGTACCATTTTTTTGGTCTCACACATACATCATGCCGGTAGTTGTGTTAAGTTGTTTCTGTTCTTATAATTGTTTTTTTTTTTCTTTATTATTATTATTATTTGTTTATTTAGTGTGTGTGTGTGTGTGTGTCAAAAAATAAACTATTTCTATTTCTATTTCAAACTGCTCTCAAAATCCCTTGTTATTTAGTTGCCTCGTGTCGTGCACCATTTCACCGAGAGCAGGTTGATTTGTTTGCTAACTCGTTCCGTATCAATATTTGCTTATGACATACGGAATGTTGGAAAGTATTCTCGATTTCGCGAATTCGTTTGCGATGATTGGGTTGAGATTATTGAGGTACTCTACGGTTTTCGAAATGAGTATTTTCTTTATTATAGAATCAATTGGGTAACTGCAGGGTACCTTGATAAAGTTATTACTATGCTTTAAAGCTGATTGATGCTGATGAGACTATAAAGCTGTGGTTCATATCTAATAATCAACTCGCTTTTGGTGAAATGATTCCGGAGATGGGGACTTTCTCCCGAGGTTGGGGTCGTGAGCTCGACTACGGTCTGGAGCACCGATTGCGACTCTAACTGCGAGTGCTGTCGCGAAAGCGGTGGACGCTGACCTTTGTTGGTGTATCGACAGATGCTGAGGCCGCGCTGAGACTCTACAAGACACCACTGCCACCTTCACAACGTCGAGAAAAAGCCGTTGAGTAATCGCCGCTTATGAAATGGGAGCAGAAAAGAGGCAGAGGAGGATGCCTCGGAGCCTAATCCGAGAAGCGCGAGGTCGCGCGCGACTAAATCGACGGTGAAATGGTGCGCAACACTTGGCTATTTCAATACCAAGGGACTGCTTTGGAGTAGTTTTAAGAACTGAAATCACATAAGGTATTTTCCTACAAATGGTCAGGCCCAATGTGATTACACTTTCATGACATCACGTCTGTATTATGCTCTTATCACTATAGTGCTGCACAGTACCATTTGGCGGGAAGTAGATTCGATATTGTTGTGGTGCCAATTCCCGCGACCTGCATCACGGGAACCCTACGAATATATCGAGGAATAAGATTATTACAATTTTAACGTTTTATTTCCTTCATTTAAGACGCGTTTATAACGTATCTACCTCTTATTAGTTATAATAAAATCGGTTTCATCTCTATTAAAATTCTTCGACCCAAATTATCATGTTCAACCTAACAAGACTGCTTCCCCATCGTACCCTTATCACCTGACCCGACCTGTCGGGACCTGTCTACTATCTTTAGTGAAACTAGAATACATTATTTTCGCCATAATATCCGCAGTGCTGACGGTTGGACGAGTTTCAGATTATTGACTAGTAGCTGGCGTCGGGACGTAGCGACCCCACCAGCCATAATTTGGTCGCCAATCCACATGCCAAGCGTGGCGATTATGGCATATCCCCCTTAAGGGGAGGCTTGGGTATAGCGGTGGACATCTTTTGTCTGATATGATGACTAGTATACATTATCCCAACTCCCATTAGAAATAGGCATTTGTATCTCTTTAGAAGCAATAAAAGTATGTAATGAAGGTGTCAAACAGGCATGCAGTTCACATGGATTTTAAGTGTTGACTGCAGCCTATAGACATCTACACAAAGATCAGAAATCAAAATGCAGATGTGTTGTCAGATTGTTAACTCTGAGACCTTAGTTGTTATGTCTCTGTGATAATTTTTACATTACCATCTAACCGGAAAACGATAGTGCTGAGCACTACCATTTGGCGGCAGATACATTAAGTAATGCGGTGGTGCCTACGGCCTTAAGCTCCTACATTGCCACTCTACCACCAGTAAAATTAGTGTATCAGTAGATACAAATTGTTTCGCAAAAGCTAAATCTAATTGTAAGAAATTTTATTGTGGTCATATTTATAAGTATCGGTGTAGATTACAATTAGGTTTCAGACGCAGTGTCTAGACAGACTTAAGACCTAGGGGTGGGAAACGAGAAGACGTAATGGGTCATAAAAATTAATCAAGACACATTTTCAATAATATGGAAATGTAGGATTCATAGTTTTTTTAGCTGATTATGAGCTATTGAATTTGAACATTACATCATCTCCCAAAATAAAAACTTTTTTTTATGGTAGAATAGCTGTGCCTGCGACTTCGTCCACGTGAGAAAAAATATGATTGTTCAGTATCAACCCGGACGAAGTCGTGGGCGCAGCTAGTATAAAAGTAGCCTAAGTTACTCATTATTACATTAGCTATCTGCCAGTGAAAGACCCGTCAAAATCGCAGACAATCAAATTCTATTTATTTGTATGTAGGTATGTATGTATGGTTGTATGGAGATAAAAGTAGCCTAAGTGACTCCCTATCACATCAGCTATCTGCCAGTGAAAGTCCCGTCAAAATCGGAGACACTTAAATTCTATTAATTTGTATGTAGGTATGTATGTATGTATGGAGATAAAATTAGCCGAAGTTACTCCTTACTACATCAGCTACCTACCCGTGGAAGTCCCGTCAAAGTCAGATACACTCCAATTCTACTTATTTGTATGTAGGTATGTATGTATGTATGGATGTAAAAGTAGCCTAAGTTGCTCCTATTACATCAGCTACCTACCCGTGGAAGTCTCGTCAAAGTCAGATACACTCCAATCTACTTATTTGTATGTACGTATGTATGTATGTATGGATGTATGGAAATAAAAGTAGCCTAAGTTACTCCTTGTCACATTTATTTATTTATTTATTTATTTATTTACTCTTTTTATGCACGAAGATGGTGTACATAAAGGCGGACTTAACTTCACATCAGCTATCTGCCAGTGAAAGTCCCGTCAAAATCGGTAGAGCCGTTCCCAAGAATAGCCCCGCCAAACAGACAGACATACAGACAGACAGACAGACAGACAGACAGACAAAAATTGTAAAAAATGTTGTTTTGGTATATGTATCGTGTATGTGTAGTATGCATTTAGTAAAAAGCGGTTATTTTAATATTACAAACAGACACTCCAATTTCATTTATTTGTATAGATGTATAGATCAGGTAATTTGGTTTTTTATTTTGTAATAGAAAACTAAAAAATAAATTCTGCTATTAATTTCCATAGAGCAACACCGGAGGCGAGTAGCCACATGTAGGCTTTCCCCTCTGTCAAAGTACAAGCCCAAATATAGCCCTATACCTGTTGCCTAGATGTTCAATTGTTTCTGTATTTTGTTAAAGTCAAGGTGTGAGTTTCGTAGTAATAGACGATTTTTGTAGTGTGCGTGTGTGTCGGTAATAAACGCTACGCTAAGACGCGGCCGGTGGCCCTAGTCCGCCGCGGCCGGTGGCCCGTGTTGCTCTATGTCACAGCTCTATGAAAACCAACTCTAAACTTTACTCAATGAAATCACTGCGTAGAAGAACTTACCCACGTAGAACGACTGCCCTACGCAGATTCGAGTTACTACTGCTACGACCACAGAGTCAACACAAGACATGTGCTACGTGTGAAGCAGTGGCGGCGCGAGACTTAAACTTAACGTGGGCAAGGTACATTTCGCGAGGCCCTCTGATATAAGGCGAGCAACTTTTTAGAAACTGAATGCGGGATTTATAAGCAGTTGGAGGCTTAGTAGGTACCTATTAGGTCTTTCCCCTAAGGCGCGAGGCCCTTTGCAAAGCGAGGCCGTAGGCGGTGGCCCACACCGCCCACGCCTTACGCCGCCTCTGGTGTGAAGTCGCTTTCGCCAGTTTCGCCTAAAAACACTAACTCACTAACAGAACAAGCACAGAAGGTTCATTCAAAATAAAAATAAAATGAATATCAATTCTTGATACGAAGCGATAAAATCCAATTTACATCACACTAGTTTAAAGTGTCCTAGATTTTGCCTCTCTTTCAGTTGCTAATTCTTATCTTTTACGAAATGGTAAGGACTAAGCTTATCAAGGGTGGGGAGAAGTGGAAGAACCAATGGCCAATATGCTCGCACCGTTGAGTAAGTAAATTTAATTATCTTAAAACACAAAGTGCGCAATAAATTGTTATTTGCTGCTGTGATTTTCATATTTCTAAAAGTAAGCACTTGATTAAAAATGATGACAGAAGTTGTTGAATGGCAAATGCATATATCACCAAAACTTTTGTTTAACAATAAATACCTATGTTCTACTTACTTTGCAATTACTAACTGGGGTGGTGAATTCGAAATTGCGCTGGCATGTGATTACGAACTTATATTAGCTTTCTCAACATTCAGGTCAGTTAGTATTGCTTGAACACATTTTCATGAAAACAGTTTTGGATGAATTGTGTGATGTTGACTTGTTTTCGAATTGAACATATTTTCAAAGTTTAAACGGTGTTCTGTAATTGATTTGTTCAGCAGTGTTGACATACTGTATTCATCATCCAAATTGTCCTCTACATACAGTGCCGAAGTTGGAGGGGGGAGGGGATGAAGCGACGGCCCAGGACGCCAAATTTCAGGGGGGATCGTTGGAGGTGGGATCCCTGTCAAACTCGTACCCGCGGTGAATGATGGGGATAAAAAACACAGGAGCTACAAAACTTTCTACGTCCACGTCTTTAGCTCTGGGTAACGACGGAAAGATATAATTATTAATCCACGTTTACGTCAATTCAGGAAAAAATCATTTTCGATGTTGGTTTCCTAAAGTGGACGCTACAATATTCTTGCTCGGGAACTTTATGGCCGTAACTCCGGCACTGTCTTTGTCTAAATAGGTGAAAAAAAATTAAACTCCAAATAATTTACTATCCAAAAAACATATCATTCTACAGAGTCTTCTTTAATGGTTGTCGAAAAAACATACTTATGAAATAGGCCAGCCACTAAGCCACCTAGAAGCGGTGCTACCCAATACACCCAGTGGATATTCCAGATGTTCATAATTACAGCTGGTCCAAACGACCTGACCGGATTCATGGATCCAGTGTATGGTAATGTGCAGCACAGACACGCGGTAATGGCCAATCCTATAGCCAATGGTCCAGATCCCAAGCCTTTAGAATCTCTGTTCTGATCCAAAACACTCATAACTACACTGACAAGTACAAATGTCATCACAAGTTCCATCCCGAATACTTCTTCTGGCGTGCATCTTGGCGAAGGTAGCGTAGCACCGAGGCTATCCCTTGTATCTCTATTGGTAAATGCATAAGCAACGATTGATCCAGCCAAACTGCCCAGAATCTGAGCAGCAACATATAGAACTGCTTTCAAGACCCGGATATGTCCACAAATGATTGCTCCAACTGTCACAGCCGGGTTGATGTGCCCGCCCGATGTGTGGCCAGTGATTTGGATGACTGATGCAACCAGAAGACCGTTGGCTAAGGCCTCGATGATGATGACATCCGTATTTGATCCAAAGTTGGAGTTAGTGAGCAAGATTAGAGATAAATAAAGGAAAGTTCCGGTGACTTCAGCAAATAGTTGACGTAATAGTTTTCTCACATCTTTTAATTCATTTGCTCCTAAGATTTCCTTTATATATTCTTGTGTGTTTCTATCCATTGTTCAATAATTAATTGGTGTAATCGACCTCAGAAATAACAATCACTGAGATCATCTAGATGGCTTTGATTCGGTTTCTTTTTATAAAATTCGAAGGGCTGCTTTGTTGATAATACCTATTCTTGCCTATATCCTTAAGTAAGTACTTAGTCGTATTTTTAGATACCTATTAAAATAATTATTAATACCTCTACAAAACCAATGCTTAAATTGTACATTTCTTATATTTAAAATGGGTCCTCAATATGGCCACGCACCAAAAAAAAACATTAGTAGGTAACCTAATTGCAGATCCTTACCTTGCGCCGGTTTTTAAAGTTGCTCACAAACAAATTTGGGAATGGGTGCAAATAAATATAGAAATGCTTACATTCCAGGTGTCCGGAAAGCTATTAACAAACATGCATTTCTCACGAATAGTAAATGAATAACCTTATGCGTTTCCATCCCTTAGACCTGTCTGTTTTTTTATACCAGGGCAAAATGCGTTACCCACCCTTTATGTGGGACACCGGGAAAGAACATCCATCTACCCACTAAAAACTCCTGGGTGTTCCGACTCGTCCGCCATCAGCGGCGGGGTCACGGGAACGCTACCGCACACATCCGCGACCCCACCGGTGGCTGCTCGAGCCCTACTCGGAGCCTTTCGGTTCCAACCAACACTAGTGGCGTGCGAAACACCCGCACGCCAGCCAGCCCGGTATTCTACATTCGGGCGACAGACGTCCCCTAGCCCGACGCCCGAAGATCCCTGCCCCGACCACTCACAACACCAGGGGTCCCAAGACGCCCGGGTGGAAGGGTCCAAGGGCACACAGTGCGGCCCCGGGGGAGCGGGAGTGTCAGGGTCGGACTGGCTGGCAGTCGCCCCTCCGCGACCCCATCACGTCCCTATCTGACGGCGGGACCAGCCGCCTTGGGTGGTCCCCCCGACGACATACCCATATACATCCTTCCCCAGTCGTCTCCCCACCACGTGTCTATCTGAGCCACGCCAAACGCCGCTGACAACAAAAGATGGAGTGAGGAGAGATTTTTATTACCATGTAAAATAAAATTAAATGCGTATTCTTGAAAGTATTTCTCTCTTTACGGCAACAACGAGATCTAGCGTCGATCTAAAGAACGTACTGACTGAACGTATGTCAGCTGATTTTCATGTTCAATTAGTTTTAATATTGCATCTCCCTATTCCGCGGTTCCAGTTAATTCCAACTACATAAGGAGAATTAAACATCTCTTATTCTCCATAGTTCCAGCATTCAACAGTATCTAAACAACCCGTAGCCCGTAGACCGTAGACTGAGAAAAGAAAACAAGCAATTTGTAAAAAGCGTTTAGTTCATTCTTAAAGATAACGATAGATGTCACTTTCACGACCACGAATTTTGTTGATTGTGAAATAGAATAAAGATAGGTAAAAATATAGATGTTTCTTATCATATAAGTCCAATAAAATCATTTCAGCATTAATTACTTGCTCATTTCATAAGATTATAATTTTTAAAGTTAATAATATTGAGGATTGCCTTTGGATTTGCTTAGCGATTCCTTGTCCATATTTTTTTTATTGTCTGTGATTGACGTCACAGAATTTGTGACGTATTGCTTTTTCTTTCGTTTCCCTCAGTTTTTCAGTTTCAGAGTTTATGTTTTGAGTAAAAATCGATGTGATGACTCGCCATAATGTTTTGTGAATATATCTAAATCGAACCGATTAATTTATATTGAAATGGACTCGATGTGCGATTATGAAGAAAACGATATACCTATTTGGCAAGAACCGAGATGCGAGCCTCTCGGCGCGGCGAAGGATTCTTGCGAGGAATCCCCTCCAGAACAATCAGGAGACAGGATACATGCGTTGGAAGAGGAGCAAGAAATTCTATCGTCGTCCGTGTTTTCTTTGACGTCTCATCTCGCCCAGGTTGAGTTTCGTTTGCGACAGATTTTGAAAGCGCCTGCCGAAGAAAAAGATGCTATGCTTCAAGCGCTCGAAGAATTCACGTCTAGAGGAGTACCGGACTCACGTGCGGCGCCGCAAGGCAGTGCAGACCCGTGCAGCGAGTGCTTGGAACTCGAGAGAAAAATACGCAACCAACGAGCTAGGCAATCTCACTTCATTGATCGCTTGAAAGCGCAGCTGAAAGAGTTGGAAAGATTCGCTTCAGACCCTTCACAGTCAGACGACACGCATCGGACACTCATAGAAGATCTGCGTAGTGAAATAGATAGGAGTTTAGAAGAAGGATGCCACCAACCGTTGAGTGCAGATGAGTTGAGACACCAAATAGATTGCGCTGTCCGCCAATACGCTGACAGACAGCTTTCCAAAGATGAAATAATAAGCAAACTACAAGCTCATATCAATGATATGCAAAAATTTATACAGTTGATGAAAAATGAAGATGTTGAAAGCAAACCGAAAGGAAAACCGGAGCCAAGAAAAGTAGGTAAAACAGAGTTTGACAAAAACTTTAACAGGAGCAAAGTTAACGATGAATTGAAAGCTGAAACAATAAATTTGATGAGGAAAGCCTCAACTCTGATACAAATATTCACAGTATCACAATTTGGTTGCTCAGGTAACCCACACAAGAAATTCGAGAGAAAATCATCAACAATTGTTACACATTGGGGCAATTTACGGGCAAAACTAGAAATGTCCATTGACTCTGTTCATCATTTAGTGTCCAGGGAGAGACTGTCTAATAACGTGGCAGATAGTTATGATAGTGAATCGGAAGAAGGTGGTGTTGTCATAAACGATGCACCCCTAACAACAGCAGTTCGAAGACACCTTGCTGTAAATCTTCGAGATCTCCTTCAGCATGGTCTTACAGGCCCAGAATCCTCTTCTCTAGTCCCTATTATAGGTTGTTTCCCTGTACGGAGATCCTCTATGTCAAGATCAATACATGTATGGGAATTAATTTTACGATATTATGATTTGAATGATGGAGACAGATTTAATTCAACACCAGCGAGAAAGTTAAGTCAGAGTTTCAATTTAGATATTGTTGGAGGTACAGCCATAACAAATAAACAGAGCTTATTAAGCGCTATCGGCAGTATATTAGCTTCACACACTCCATATAAAAGGAGTTATGATGCCCATTTTAAAGCATTTGTTTGTGCCGCCTTAAACAGCCATAAACTTGTGCTGTGGCTAAATATTATATTGAAATGTAGGTCCCTAGTAGATACATACTATTCTTCAACCAGTTATGTTGTTAATACAGGTTTCCAGGATACATTGCAGAGTCTAGATCGTTTGACGCCTCATAACTTTGAATTGCCAGTTGATCTCGCAGTAAAACAGTTTCAGAATATCAAGGATGTATTTATGTAATATTTAAGAGTAATTTTATACATAATCACTTAACAATGCCTTCCACTTTAGCTATGCATTTGTATTTAGCTATGTGATGTATGATTACACTGATGAAGTTAAAATATGCTAGAATAAAGATACTGGTGGTAGAGCTCCAGTGACGCAGCTCGCGGGCGTAGGCACCACCGCATTGCCTAATATACTTGCCGCTAAATGGTAGTGTTCAGCACTATCGTGTTTCGGTCAGATGGTAATGTACGGCCCTGTTTTTTTTTTCGGCACAGAGGGATAACACCTTATGCCTCAGGAGTGGTAACGCATCTGCATTTTGACCTTGGTCTTTTTGTGGGTGTCTATAGGCTGCAGTCATCACTTAACATCAATGTGAACTGCACACTTGTTTACAATTTCAATTAGGTACATATAAAAAAAAGATATACAATAGAACTCAAAAAGCAACTGACTCATGGCAATGAGCATAACTTACATTTAATTTTATACTGCCTCTTCTATCAGAAAAAATAAGCATGGAACTTATTATTTTTCCACATTTCAATTCTTAATTCAAATTAATTATATTTGAGTACAATCCAATGTATCTTCACGCCAGGTTCCTAACGGGGTAGGCAGAGAGTGTAGAGTGCTTCTGACAAACCTCTCGTGCCTCTTCTACTTTCATCATTCTCTTCATACATGCACGCTGATTCCGAAGACTTTTGATAACACCATCAGACAGAACTCGACCTATTTGGTCATGGTAGGTCAGTCTTGGTCTTCCTGGGCCTCTGCAACCATCCACATTGGCAGTGTATATCTGTTTAGTCATTCGCTCATTCGACATTCTTTCTATATGCCCGAACCATCGGAGCATGCCTTTTTTCATTTTTACACCAATACTATAATTCACACAAAGCCTCTTTCTTACATCTTCATTACGAACGCGATCGGTGAGTGATACACCGCAGATCTTGTGCAATGATCTCATCTCGACCGCGTTCAACTTACTTTCATGCTCTTTCCTGCATACCCAGCTCTTGCTTCCATATAAAAGCCTTGGGAGTAAGTACAGCATTATGTACGGCTAGTTGCGCCCGCTGGCTGAGATGTTTAGATTCTAGCAGCTTACCCAACGCTCCATTCACGCAATTCCCAGCAAGCACTCTTCTTTCTATGTCAGTGGTGTACCTACCATCCTTGCTAAAAGCACATCCAAGATATACAATTTCATCCACCTGTTCTAACACTGCATCATCTACTACTACCCTTGCATTTGTTCTCTGCTCATCTCTTTCAAATACTAATACTTTAGTTTTATCCACATTCAAAGTTTTATCAACAATCCAATGTAATCATCAAAATCAATTTTACAAATAAATTATGCTCCATTCTATGAGTATAATTGTCATGGAAGTGTGCACATTTTATGAAAATGTATTACTATTGTTGCACACATTGACTTCATTTATGTGAATAATGTATGGGACGACCCAGGCTAAATGATTGAAAATGTGTGATCAAATTTCCTGACGACCCGGTTAGTTCAGCGGTGCGAAACCGCCGTTTGATTCGAAGGGGCGCGGGTTCGATCCCCGCACCGGAACAAATATTTGTATGGCCTACAGATATTTGTTTCGGGTCTGGGTGTTTGTGTTGTATGTGTACAACGGCATCAACGACACAGGTTTATATAATACCTAATGTGGAGCTGTGAGTGTATTTTTTTAAATTTTTTTTTAATCAAGGCTTGATCGAAAGCAATTGATAATCTTGCTTATCCAGCCTTCTTGGTGCGCTTGCAGATTGGTATTCAGTACCTACATAGCGGGCAGTCAAGCTTACTGATGGAATGGACAAACTTGATGTGGGTATAAATTGTATTATTAAATCAATATGCCATGGAATCTTAGGTTTATACAGTGCTTTTGACACATTAAAAAAAACATTAATGAATATTTTATGCTATGATGTATGTGTTAAGTATTGAAATCCCTTTGGCATAGTTATAATAATATCAACAATGAACCTATACTACCAGTCTGTAGGTATATTTAGTTTATTCTCTCCATAAGTTCTATTGAATCTTACAAACGCATCTGCCCCTTTACCTGGCACCTAGTTTGAGGAAAATAATAATGTGTACATTTTATTATAGCAGCTGGGAAATTTATTTTCACTTAATTTATCTTTTAAATGTCTAAAGGGGTGGGTACCTGTGTATTGTTTGTACTATATTCCATGGTAAAAAACATTTATTTTAAAATTACTACTTGTTTAAATTAAGGAAAATTGTAAAATTATGTCTAAGAGATTTTTTTTTCAGATTTGAAATGTATATAAGTGTATCAATTGTTGTTCACTTTAATTTATTTTTTTGTTTTTGACTTATCATATGAGGTGCTTGTCATCCTAAGCCTGTGTTGCACCAAGATATTTGCCAGTAACATTTCACATCCTTCTCTAACTTCATCAGATTTCTTTCAGTTAGAGAAGGATGTGGTATGTTACAATAACTGTAACAAATATGGTGGTGCAACCCAGGCTAAATGAATAAAATGAATTTCGATTGACAAAGGAAACACGGCAGAGTGAATGTTATTCATCATTTGCCATTAAACCTTCAAAGAACAAACAAGTTTTTCGAAACTACTCAGTATTAATATTTGTGCGTGAAACGGGCCTTAAAATGGTAGCTTGATGAGGTTAGAATAGTCTTGGGCGCCCAAACTGCGTATATCTAGTCCACTTTCTTGTTAAATATAAGATTGTTTATTTTTGTTGCTCACTATAAACATTCCTGCAATTTATTAGTACTTAAATTATTCTAATTGTTTTAATGTTTATATATTGGCCTAAACCTTATGTTTAGAATTAGAAATTACAATTTGTTATTTAAATGAATCTTTAAAACTTATGTACAAAAACAATTGTTGCAAATTAAAATGCATTCCACAAATGTTTGAGTTACTATTAGAAATGTACCAAAGAATTTACCAAAGTATTTTATTGTATAGTATAAATGAATATTATCACTAAATATAATGTAGTTTGAAGCATTTAACTTGCTTTTTATTTGTGTATTGTTTTTAATCCTTAGACACACTAGATCAAGTCTATAACCATGCCTTCTTATCTAGCTTGTGAAATGAGCCCGTGTTATTTACCCATAGATGTATTATACTACTTATGAATTTACATGTGTTTGTAAAAATGGCTAAGTATGTGATAAAATCAGTGCCGGATTAGCCATATAGCAGGAGGCAGCAAATGTTACGGGCCTCGCGCCTTGGGGGCCCCGCGCCTGTGCCCAAAAAAACACACAAATATGTAAAATATGTAATACACCTTAGCTATTCTCAAAGTGAGCGTTGGCCACACTGTAATTATATAGGTATATTATTATGTTGCAAGTTGGCAATACCACAATACTTACAGGGGGAATCTCCTAATATTGATTTCGATTACTTTTCGTAAATCGTTATTTACATCCTGAATTTCAGTAGGCACTCTAGGGCCTCATGGTCACATTTGCTACGGGCCCCGCACCGGCTTCAGCCGGCACTGGATAAAGTCCATTTGTTTCTCTTACTTATCTAAGTTACATTATCAGCACTACGAGGAAAATTATATTATTTGCACAAAACTGGGTAATGTACCAGTCTTTTTTGCTGGTGGTAGAGTTCCAGTGTAGGAGCTCGAGGGCGTAGACACCACCGTATTACCTAATTTATCTGACGCTAAATGGTAGTGTTCAACACTATCGTGTTCCAGTTAGATGGCAATGTATGGCCCTGTTATAACTATCACAGAGACATAATAATTTTATGTAAATGTCTAGGCTGCAGTCATCACTTATCATCAATGTGAACTGCATGCTTGTTTGCCATCTTCATTACATAAAAAAGTCATTATAGGTTACATAAAATTACAAGTGATCGATTGTAAAACAAGTTGAAAGTATAAGGATGAATAAAACCAAAAACTAAGTTTATATCATTTATATTAAACTCAATAAATAATGGACAGTAAAATAATCCAAACATTTCCAACATCAGTATAAAACGAGAACAATTCAACATTCACAAGTTTACAAAATTAACTGTATTCTAGTATCAAACAAAATATTAATTAATTACATATGGTAACATTGATTTAATATTTTTTTTAAACCCGCCGCAGTATTAGTCCCAATAGCTTTATTTAGAAATTGAGAAACTTCTATTGTACAACATTAAAATTGTGATGAAAAGTCTAATAATGTAGATAATAATAAATCTATGAATATTATACAGTGCTCATTAAGAAATATTGCAAGTCATGCCTATGAACGTGGCAATCGACTAGTTTCGACTTCGTAGAGCGTTATCTTTGCTAAACACTGCCTACGTAAGCATACGTAGTCCGGCATTGGTCAAGACTTGAAATGGTCCACAAACGTCACTTTGGTAAGGTGCGAAAGAGAACGCTAGACAGACCCGAAATCGCCATTCTAAGGTCGTTGTGTATATGATGTATTTCTTGTTGGATATTGTAAGGACTACTGAAGCGCGCATAGCCCCGCGGCTGGTGTAGATCGCAAGCGATGTCAGTTGTGCGATACGTCCGCGGTCGGGTGTGTGACGGGTGACCGCTAGTGGTAAAATTAAAATTCGCGTGTGCTTCGGGGGGCACGTTAAGCCGTCAGACCCGGTTGCTATCGATAAATAGCAGTCGTAAAACCTTGTCGGAGGCCTTATGGGCGGTTTGAATACAACAGCAGGTTGGCCGCTAACCCGTATCTCCACCAATCCGCATTAGAGCAGCGTGGTGGAGTAAGCTCCGGGTATTTGCGGGTAATCACAATCACCATTGTATTTTTTTATTGTAAATATACAACGACGCAACTTGAATAAAAACCAATTCAAGCACGTCAAACACTGCGTAGGGGATAAAAAAATATTGCCACCATAAATGCAATCACAATAAGATAATTATAACAAAAAAAACTGATGTTTATTAAGATACCCAGATAAAAGGGATTCGAAACAATAACATTTGCAATAATTTCTATATTCAAATAACTTATCTAAAACCGTGACTTACGACATCAAACGTAAAGGAGATGTTGCGAGCTCGGCTCTGGTTCGTACACGTCCTCAAAAAATGGGTAAATTAAAGAAGAATCCGAAAAAAATACAATTAATTTATTCAAGAATATATTTTAAAGTTACAACGACATTTAATTCAAACGATTTTATCATTTTCAACTATGTTAAACATGGCGGCGATACAGCCGACACTTGGGATCAATCACTTTCGATAGTATTTAGAAAATATTACTTTTTTCTCCAAGTACAATATAATGAAAATACAATTTTAAAAATTAAAATGTCAAAATGACATCGCCCGCCATATTCGCCATGTTGGTTTTGAGTTGCAATTCTAACTGCAAATAATGTTTTGTAACTACAAACAAAGCTAAATAAGTGAAAATATGCAGTAAAAAACGTTTAATATTGATTTTGCCTGTTTAATGAAATTGTGTACAATACATGGACGGAGGTCCATACATTTTTGCAACATCTCCTTTGATGAAACAAATTAGTCACTGTAGTCAAGGCCTTAGAACAATTGCGTTTCTTTCGATCAAGAAACAAAATATTTTCACTCTCACATGCTTTACAAATATTATTTCGTATCTAGCAATATCAAACATTCTGGAGGCAGTGATGATTTTTTATATATGTATGTATGTATCTTAACGCAGTCACGGGGTAGACAGAGAGAGTGGAGAGCCAGATATCCCGGTCCTGACAAGCCTTCCTTGTTTTTTCTACCTTCATAAATGCACGCCGATTCCTAAGACTCTTGACAGCACCTTTGATGATTTTTTCCTAATTAAATTTACCTCTATAGACCTTTGTTACAATTAATACAATATTGATGAGTAGTATTGAAAGTAGAAGAGGCAACGGAGATGTTTGGTGCTCCACACTCTGTCTACCCTGTAATGATATAGCGTGAAAATGCATAAAATATTGCTTGCAACATATTTAAACAACTGAACAAAGATATGTAAACAAATTTCATAATTTTGTGCATTATTTGCAACTAAAAAAAAAGAATCGTTTTTGTATAGGAAGATGTTTACACATTTACAAAATTGATTGGTATTCCATACACAGCTTGTGTTATGATTATTGTGAACATTATTTCGAATAATCCTTTGTTTTGTTTACAGTTGCTATCTTGTATCATCTAATGAAAACAATTATCGCTTAGAATCACATTCTCATACGTAGACCATTAATCCTATAGTCAGTAACGTAGCTATCTCTTGGTAACCAAAGTCCTCGGGACATATTTAAATGTAATGGAGGTTGCGAAGTATCATGCAGTTCACATGAATGTTAAGTGAAAACTTCAATTTCTAGACACTCATGTACACAAAACCCAAAAAACAAAATGCAGAGACATTACCGTAAGTGTGTCTGTGCTTAATATGAAGGGGTTCCCTATTTGTATGGCAAGTTTCAATATGTTGTAACATATTGGACAAATTGGATTTTAACAATAATATTACATGTTTTATTACGAATAGGTCCAAATTTCTTGGGCGATGACGCGGCATGCCGTGGAATGTCGCGTCATTCACCAGAATACTGCGGCACGTCGACATTCCACAAGATGCCACGGCAGCAGCACGTTCGATGCAGATTACTGTTCTGTGTTAAGGAATTGCCAAGTTCCTCCCTTAGCCAAACTACCCCCCTAGATCGTCAGCGAGAGACCCCTTGAGCTCAGGGTTAAAGACTCGATGACACTGGTGGTAGATGTGGAGTATCTCGAGTGTAGGATCTCCAGCGCGTAGGCATCACCGCATTACCTAATAGCTATCTGCCGCCAAATGGTAATGTTCTGTTCGGATGGTTCTAACCCGGTATACCCCGTAATGACTATCACAGAGACATAACAAACTAGGTATCAGGGGTGGCAACGCATCTGTATTTTGATCTCAGGTCATTGTGTTAGTGTCTGTAGGCTGCAGTCATCACTTAACATCAACGTGAACAGCATGCTTGTTTTCCACCTTCAATACATAAGAAAAGATACGCTACTACTGCCAAAGATATTAGAGGAATGAGATTGGCAATACGCACCGGCCGCTGAGCGTTCGTTTAGACTCGCGGACGGTCAGGTGACCGTTCCCGCTCACGAGTCACGAATCATCCGTTCATTGTTGTGCATTCGCCCGCCGACCGCAAATTTAGTGAGAAAAAACCGTTGAAAATGCCAAATTGTTCAGTGTTTTGGTGTAAAAACCGAACAGTAAAGCAAACTAAACCACTCAGTAGCATTACTTATCACCGGTGAATCATAATTTTGTTATTTTTTTAAGTTAAATCAAAAACAGGGAGTACTGCCAGCTAACTCCTTTACACGGAAAACAACGGACACAACTCGATTTTGTAGTATAACCATGTCTTTATACTTTTGTTCGAACTGATAATACGCCATATTTGTTACGTTTTGTGGCGCGACCAAACACTAATCAGGTGAAGTCAGGTGTGTTGGCCTCGCGCCTAATTGGTGTTTATTTGCGCGCAAAGATAACCTCCTCCCACTTACAATGGTTGAAGCAGTTTTCATTGAAAAGCGTGTGTATTGTCAATCTATTCTTATAATATCTTTGGCTACTGCCTATAGAGAAGACTGCCAATCACACCGATGTCTACTTGGGTCCAAGCATGTCCTCGGGCTTGACCCACTGGTCGAACTGTTCGGCGGTGAGGATCCCTAGCTTGATGGCCGTGTCCTTGAGGGTGCCGCCTTCCTTGTGCGCCGTCTTCGCTATTTGCGCGGCCTGGAATGTGAGAGAGAAATTGGTGAATAAAAACACTCTGGAGGTACTCTAACTGCCTCAGTAGCCTAGTGGTAGCAGGCCACTACTACTACGCTGGGGTCCTCGGTTCGATTCCCGAGTCAGGTTTATCTAGGAAACTTCCAGAAAGTGGAAAAATCTCAATAGAACCAGAGTTAAAGGCTTTTTCACCTTTATCTCTGGTTCTATTGAGATTTTCCACTTTCTGGAAGTTTCCCAGTACCTCGAAGTTTGGTAATGTGCCCGGAGATGTCAACAGGCTCGCCACCTGTTACATGTGCTAAAACGTAACCGGCGAATCGTGGGTGTTTTGCATGTGTGCTTGAATGCATGCATTTACTTCTGCCTGCCCCATCGGGGATTATAGGCGTGAAGTTACGTTTTAAAAATACTCTCGCCTATTTTTTAAATATGGTTTGGTGATGTATCTTCACGTCAGGTCTCTTACGGGGTAGGCAGAGAGTGTGGAGCGCCAGATATCTCGGTCCTGACATACCTCCCGTGCTTCTTCTACCTTCATCATTCTCTTCATACATGCACGCCGATTGTTAAGACTTTAGACCCCACCATCAGACAATACTCGACCTTTTTGGTCATGGTAGGTCAGTCTTGGTCTGCCTGCGCCTCTGCAGTTCACATTCGCATTGTAAATCTGTAAAGTCATTCGCTCATTCGACATTCTTTACATATGCTCGAACCATCGGAGCATGCCCTTTCCTTTATCTCTAAATTGGTGAAAAATGCAAAGTGGTAACCACCATTCACAGTGAAATTGTATTGTTTATTTGCCCGCAGCAAAATGATTTTGTCTTGGCAGCACAATCAACAAATTGTTTTTTGTTTGTGCCGCATATGAGTAAGTAACAAAGCATATGAGTTAATTAATAACTACTCACAGCCTCACAGCCCCACACTAGGTATAAACCTGTGTCGTGGGTGTCGTTGTACACACACAACACATACACAAACATCCAGAATGGAAACAAATATCCCCGCATCGTGACAAATATTTATATGGTACACATATAAATATTTTTCACGATGCGGGGATCGAACCCGCTACCCTTCGAATCAAACGGTCGTCTCATACCGCTGAACTAACCGGGTAGTAATTTTTTTTCAGCATTTTTACTGGTGGTAGAGCTCCAGTGACGGAGGTCGCGGGCGTAGGCACCACCGCATTACCTAATATACTCGCCGCTAAATGGTAGTGTTCAGCACTGTCGTGTTCCGGTCAGGTGGTAATGTACGGCCCTGTGATTTCCGGCACAGAGGCATAACACCTTACTGCCGTGGTATATCTTTAATGTCGTTATCTACCAAAACTCAATTTTGAGCTATGCACAAAAAACGCGGAAAAAATGTAAACCTATGTAACTCGTTCATGACAACACCAATTTGAGATTTAAAAATACGAAAAATTACGTCATTTAAAACACTTTTCAATTACTTTTGTATCACATTATAAATATAATTTAATTATAATGAAAAATGTTTTTTTTCTTTTAGTTAATCATCAATGTTTGTAATGTCTCGCGAATAATTCACTAAAATGCCGTCATGTATACCTTAACGGCTTTTTAGTGTTTCTATATAAAAAATAGTATTGACTAATAAAACACAAAAAATATCTTATAAATGTGTAGCTAAAAAGACGTAATAGTACGTAACCATGGTTTAGCTTAACATTGTTTTAAACAGAACTGACCCATGTTAGACTTTAGTGCCATTATTGGTATTTTACCGCTTTCAAGTATCGTAAATTACAAACGTTTATTAGTTTCAAGAAAAAACTTAATTCATTGTTACGCTAAAACGAATTTAAACCGAGAACCTTTTGCGTTAACGGCATTATAGCGAAACAATAGCAAAAATAACAGAATATAAAATTATTCAATCAGTGAAACTAAATACGTTTTTTTTATTTTGCGAAATTTATATTTAGCGAAAGTAGCAAAGAAGCATGTAGTTTACATGGATTTTAAATGACGTCTGCAACCGATAGACATCTACACGAAAACCAGGGGTCAAAGTGCAAATGCGTTATCCCCTGAATCCTAAGATGATTTGCCTCTGTAATAGTTATTACTAAGCCAGACATTACTAAGTATATCAACCGCGATAGTGTTTAGCACGTGATAGTGCTATGGATAGATTCAATTAAGCGGTGGTACTTACGCACTTGAGCCGCACGATCACTGGAGCCCAACCACCATAAAAAAAATATAATCAGTATTTCGTAAATAACAATTATAATTATTGAATAATATAATAATATGTAATGTTATACAGAACTTCACTTATAATTAGATTTGTTAGGAACTTTCACATCTTTACTTATACAAATATCACATGAATTGAGTAGGTAGCACTTGTGCGTTTTTTAATCATGTTAACAACCATAACTATAATGTGTATTTGTGTACATTATAAAATATTATAAATCAAACTTAATGAACTTTATCAAGTTAGACATTCTCTTGAACTTGAAAACATATTTTTAAAAATTATTTTATATAATAAAATATTGAATAGAAAACAAAAAAAATATTTTTCTCAAACGAAACTTTTTCATAAATGTTTTTAATATTTAGATATAAATATCTCAAAAAATGGTATCAAAAAACTTAACACAGCAACTTTAATCAATCAAAAAACAATTCTTAAACAAACAACATTATTATCCTATCATATTTAATCAGTCTCAAGAAACTATCATTATTTTTTAACACGCTCCTTTAAAAGCTTGTTTAATTAAACATTCATGTCAGAACTTGTGCCGGCTTGTGCATGTTCTTTAATTGGTAAATTTTTCCAAAACAATAATTTGTGAGGGGGGATTATGCTTGACAGTTTATCAAGTATATCAGCTTTTCTGTTAGGCTCGACACATTTTGGTTCAGTTCTGAATTCAAAATTCATTAAATGTGGATTTTTGAGATATTTATCATTCATGAAATTAAGAGAAATATACGTAATATCTTCGATATTGTTCTTATACTTGAGATCATAACTGCCACGAGTAAAACAGACCTCTACCATATTTTTTAAATAAGCCCTTGGCTTGGATATTTGGATTCTTCTTTGTGACACGTAATTAGGTACATTCAAAAAATTGTCGAATGACATAGAGTGTACAATTACTTTTGAGTTGTTTATTGAAGATACACACTCCTCAAAATCAGTGAAATCGTAAAGTTTGCCTTTCTTTTTCATGGCTAAATCTACCTGGTGGTGCACTTGGTCACTGCTCATAAATGTATGGCCGGGCTCAAAGTAATGAAGAGCAACTTTTTTTATAGCAATTGCCTCACTGTTTATCATGTGGACAAGCATTGAGTATAAGAGCCAATTTTTATTTTGTGCACTACAATTATCAAGCCAGATATGTACATACTCAATGTCTCTAGTACGCAAAAGAAAATTATAGAAGGCAGACATTATGTCTTCTTGTTTTCTACCTGCAGTCCCGTCATGCCAGATAAATGTAAAGGGTTTACATTCGTTTGTAATTTTGCCAAGTGGTGCAAATGTTTGGTTGTATGCTATAAGTCGCTGACAGAAAATTACAGCCTTAAATGATTCTAATCTGGGCAACATGATCACTTTTTCCAGATCTGCACTGTAAAATATCTGTGAACTATTTTGAGGTTCGCCTTTGTGTTTTGTGTAGAGCTCTCGTGCTTTTGTATATCTTTGTTGATGTTGAATCCAATTCACACAAACTGTACACTCTTCTATTAGCTGGCAAGTAACATCATGGGATGTTTGTTTTTTGTGGATATTATAAGTTTCGCATAATTCACACTCTTCATTTCAGAGTCTAGTAAACGATATGTTCATATTATTTTTAACGTGTGACCTGTATAAACTGTACGAAATTGATTTATCAGGGTAAGTCTCACAAAAATGTTTATGCATTTGAGTTATGCTAATGTCACTTGGTAGGTACCTTCGCAAAGGTGCATGTTCACGCCTGTAATGTGGTTCTAAAGGGTTAAACGATTCGACGTGTTGATTAAGTAAATCACGATCAAATTTCGGTGTTTTCTGATGTTTACCACGTTTATCTGTGAAAGGATCACTGAAAGTTCTATGTAGGATCCTGTCGTTTACTTTCAAATAGCCTAGAGTAGTAAGAAAAAATATTTTGCATACATCTATTCTAGTATCATCCTGTTTCTTTAATGTAAAACATCTTTTTGGCTGCCGTTTTGGTTGACTCGTTATTTTTCTTTTTGGTACTGCAACACACGTGTGTGAATCAACAAATGCATGTTGTTCTTGCCACGACATATCCCAATACGCTTTATTTATGGTTTTTCTTTCTTCCTCGTTAAAAAACCTCATACATTTCTTATAACATTTTTCGTTGCACCCAAGCTTGACACTATGTTTGTTTTTTCTTTCATTTTTCGCATCTAATTTTCGCTGTTGTAAAGGAGTATCATATTTTTTTCGTTTCTGTGGAGGCTGCTGTATCTCAGGTAATGTAGAACAGTAATTTCCATCAACGGTTTTGCTACGTTTGCGGAGGAATAGTCGCTCGGGCATAGATATCTCGCAACAAGTAACATTAACTGAATGTCTACGTCCTCGCTTCAAAGTTTGCTTATTATTAGAAGTAAAATTCTTGTCATTGTCATTATTCGACAACTTAGTTTGAGGCCTATTTTTCTTTTTTTTAACTACCCTCTCTGATACATCTGACTTGTTGCTTCCTGACGAATCAGATGGACAATAATCTTTGTCAAGAACAGAATCATCTGAATCAAAATCGTTTAAACTATTTTCAAAAGTGTCATTTGCAGTTAATTGTGCTTCTAAATCAAGAGGAGAAACTGGTGGCATTAATTCATTACATATTAAATTGACTTCAAAGCGTGGATTCAAAATATTATGAGGTTCTGTAACAACACGATCGACATTGGTTTTGTTCAGCAACAAAGCCTGTTTCAACTTATTTGTATCTAAATTTGCCAAATGATACGAGTTGTAGGTTGTCTGTGTCTCACAGAATGTGTCAAAGAAGCTGCTGGTCATGGAATAATGTCTTGTATATAATATATTATCGATATAAGCAGAATTAATGTTAATTTTCTTCTTTATATTTTGATTTGGCGTTAATGTTGGATTGTCTGGCTTGTCTTTAATCATATTCAAAATAGTTTTAACTCTCTTAGCTACAGCAAAGCTTCTGTAACAAAAAAAAAACGACAATGAACGAAAAAAGTTGATATAACCTGTGTCAAAATTACCGGTGCTTTTGAAGTTTGACTATAATTTTCAAACGACGCACATGACGGTTGTCGTTCTTCTCACTCGCTGAAGTTATTGAGACCCTTTACGTTTTTGATGCGAAACCAGTCAGGCGCGGACCGTGCTGGGAGCAACACGTGCAGTAACGGGAAAAAGGTAAATTTGACCCATGCCTGTATTTAATGTACCTAACTATTTTACACCCTTTTCCAAACGCATTTTAACTGGTTTAATGGTGATTTATTGTTTTTTAATTGTGTTACAGTATGGTTTTAACGTTTATTTTTGGCAGAAGTAATAATGGTCCACGAAGAAATAGAAAGACGACGTATTATGGCGGTACCTACTTGAAAAATCGGCCTCGGATGTTATACCGATGATTAGTTTTATTATTATTATATTTCAGTAAATTTATATGAGGCCAAAAAAAACGAAACACTGGTTGATATTAATTTTATGTAATTTTTTTCTGGAAGAAGTCGAATTTGATGATTTTTTAATGTAGATTTTTCAAAGCCATGTTCCTATGAATAAAAGATTTTATTTTGATTAATGTTTTGTTTTATCCTTACCTGGATATAAGCAAATTATTTCTGAAATTGATACCGAAATATTAACATTAGTACTCGTATTTATTCGGGTAATGATGACCCAGCCCCACGACCGTGTAACAATTTTCCACACCCCATGACGCCAGGCCAAAGTTTGCAAAAACCAACTTACCGACAATTACGATCCTCCATTGTTGCAAAATTGGCGGGCACAGACACTGAGCGATGTGCGTCCTTCACCAACAAGCGCTTGCAACGCATTAATTTCACCCCTGACCCCTGACCGCGGAATTAGGATCGCCCTACCCCGCCACCGCCGGCCGACGCGGGCGCTGGGCGAGATTATTTAACGGCACTATAGTGCATTATTGTAAGGTAACGACTTTTGGTCTAACTTTTAAGGGCTAATATTTTTTAGGTTTATTTTACATATGCCGTTACTGGCTCATAGCGTACATAAAGTCAAAATATACTTATACCAAATGTTAGGCTATAATGCCGTTAATCTTCGTTAACCACATTTAAATTTAACTCTTCAGTTAACGGCTTTACAGCTTAACACACTTTATCCTGTGTATTAAAAAAAAGAATTACAATAAAACAGTTAAAGTCTTTTAACCTCTTTATAATGTGCAAAAGACCGTATACCGGCAATCTAGTGAAGTAATCATAGAAAAAAAGGTATCAAAATATAATGTTAAAGAACTTTAGCAGCCATATTGTCTACCAAAGTTACATAAAGGCGTTTATGCTTATAACACACGACAGAAAAAGGTACTTAACGGCATTGTTATTAAAATTATTTCCAAAACGATTTAAGATATCAAAAAACCGCGTATATAGGTCGATAGAGAATTTTTTTCTTATTCAAATACCATCAAAAGTTGAAAATCGATTGAATGTCGGTTAACGGCATTTTAGTTATGCCACGGCAGCTTAGGCCTCAGGAGTGGCAACGCATCTGCATTTTGACCTTGGTCTTTGTGTGGGTGTCTATAGGCTGCAGTCATCACTTAACATCAATGTGAACTGCATGCTTGTTTGCCACTTCCATTAAATAACCAACCAACTCGACCAACGAGGCAGTCTTTTGAAATGGGGAAATGGAGGAATTTGTAAATAATTTATGCTTTCCATATTATACAAAATTGTTCAGTGTCTATTTAATTTATTAGGTATGTGTTTTTGATTATAGTAGGGGAGCCCAGGATGCTATTTTTGGATTTACTCGAGCGCGTCAGATAAAGATATGGGAGATTCCTTGAACCCCGCTGGTTATCTCCACTAAATCTAAGGTTCGTATATAAAGACGCGGCCGAAGAATAGTCTTAAAAAAAAAAAATGTCGCTACGATCTTACTCATCTTCCGATTTGTCTGAATTTTGGATAGGAGCATTGTTTGGCCACATTTTAAACCCTCACAGAATATCTGACACGCTCTTGACCCAAGACGTTGATGCCGCGTCCTCTTCAAAAACATTTGATTCGTTCAAAAATGAAGGTGAAAAATTACTCAAGAATGTCAGATACTCAGAGAGGATCTAAAGTGAACCCCATCAAAGCTCCCATCCAGAATTCTGACAATTTGGATGCGAGGCAAGCTCGTGGCGGAAGCCCTAAGGGTTCGGCCTTTTATGGAAATCTTAGATTTGGTGGAGGTACTGAATTGGGTGCAAGGTATCTCCTATAACTTAATCTGACGCGCTGGAGCAAATCCAAAAATCCCCTCTTGGGCTCCCTTACTATTATTATTAGTGGTTATTCACTCTAGGTTAATTTTAAAAAAAATGTCGATGTAAAAGTGCTCTCCAGGAGCCTAATTATATGAAATAAATGAATAAACTGAAACTGAAAGTCACATATAGTGTACACTCGCCTTATCGTAACCAATGTGGGGATTGAGCGCGGTGACCAACATGAGTGATTCCCGCATGATCTTGTTGATCTGGTTCACGTTGGCCTGGATGCCCACCGCGCAGTTCTTGTTGAACGCCTGGCAACCGTCGCCTGGCAATTTGAAACAAGGATTAATGATTAAGATAAGATAAGAAACATCTATTTGACACACAGCGAGACACATAAAACAGACATAAAACGTAACAGGTAACAGAGAAAAGACAACACATTTTCTAAACATTAATACACACCTATACACGTAATATGTGTCTCACGGCTGCCAAAAAGGTGTCCTGTTCAGCAAATGTCAGGTACCTTCATATAAAAGGTACCTGACGCTGGTTTTCAACAGGACCCTTAGTGAGTGAACCACGGATGTCAAATTTATAATAAATTGTACTAATACTTATACAAGGTACATACATACGGATATAAAACAGATATAGAACAGATTAGTCGTCGCTTTGCTTTTTAACACGCTTTTTAAATTGGGGTTGTATCTATGTATGTACGTAATGGATTCTTTGAGCATGAAATGGCAAACAAGCAAGGTAAATGAAATCTTCCCGAGACCACGGAAGCTAAAAAGCGACCGAAACGACGGGTTGATTTTAAAAATAATTTTCGTTTAATATAAGCAAGATAAATCCGAAAATTAGTTTTATTTCTAAATCATTTTAGTTTAATATAATAATAAATAATAATAGCAACCCATTATACGTCCCACTGCTAGGCACGAGTCTCTCACCTTTTTGGGGGGAGGCCTGGAGCTTACTCCACCACGCTGCTCCAATGCGGATTGGTGGAGGTGGGTGGGTTAGTGGCCAACCCGCTGTCGGATGTTTTCAAACCGCCAATAAGACCTCTGACAAAGTTTAACGACTGCTATCTATGGATAGTAACCGGGACTAACGGCTTAACGTGCCCTCCGACGCACAGAAACGCGCATTTTAATTTGTTACTAGCGGTCACCCATCATAATACCCGACCGCGCCCGTAGTGCTTAACCGAGTAGATCACTTACGATCTACACAAACCGCTGGGCCATGCGCGCTTCAAGGTTAGCAGTTATATACGGTTATATACGCGAGATGAATCCGTAAAAATATAAAAAAAGGTAAATGATTACTGCGATCGCCGAAAGAGAATTATTCGTGTCACTAACATATTAACACGACTAAAATATATATTTTAATTATGCTTAATATATTCATAACATTTTAAATAACTCCCTTAACAACTAGAGATTTGTTTTTTTACCCCCATTATTAACATAATAATAAATAGTAATATGGATATGCATATGTCGTAGATGCATATCCATTTTACTGGTGGTAGAGCTCCAGTGACGGGGCTCGCGGGCGTAGGCACCACCGCATTACCTAATATACTTGCCGCTAAATGGTAGTGTTCAGCACTATCGTGTTCCGGTCAGGTGGTAATGTACGGCCCTGTAATTTCCGGCACAGAGGCATAACACCTTAGGCCACAGGAGTGGTAACGCATCTGCATTTTTACCTCTGGTCATTGTGTGGGTGTCTATAGGCTGCAGTCATCACTTAACATCAATGTGAACTGTATGCTTGTTTGCCACTTTTAAAACATAAAAAAAAAAAAAAATGCACTTTTGAACTTTTGAAAACATTTAAAAAAATTTTTTTTTTGGGTTATATATCAAGAAGATGTAGAGAGTGCCTGCAAGAGGTAATGCGTTAGTTAAACGACTTCGAAAAAAGGAAGAGGTTATCAATTCATGAGATTTTTTTTTTTAAACAAACCCTGTTTAATTAATACGCGGATCAATCACCAATGAGGCGGATGGAGCGCAGCACGTTGGCGACGATCATGGGCTTGAAGACGTTGAGCTCGAAGTGTCCGTTGCTGCCGCCCACCGAGCACGCCACGTGGTTGCCCATCACCTGCGCCGCGATCATCGTCATCGCCTCGCATTGCGTCGGGTTCACTTTGCCTGCAAACAAACAGTATAGATATAGGTAACTGTATACATTTTTTGGATTTATTAGTAGGTATTTTGTATTCACTGGTGGTAGAGCTCCAGTGACGGAGCTCGCGGGCGTATACTTGCCGCTAAATGGTTGTAGTGTTCATCACTATCGTGTTCTGGTCAGGTGGTAATGTACAACCGTGTAATTTCCGGCACAGAGGCATAACACCTTAGGTCTCAGGAGTCGTAACGCATCTGCATTTTGATCTTGGTCTCTGTGTGGGTGTCTATAGGCTGCAAACATCCACTTAACATCAATGTAAACTGCATGCTTGTTTGCCACTTCCATTACATACAAATAAAAGTTAATCCATAAAGAAAAGTAAAAAAAGCCGGCTAAAACGGCCTACACACGACCCTAAAACTTAATCAGTGGCGACATCGGTACAGTGTTGGTCGGGATGAAATCTGCTACTACACGTCCCTGCCAGTGAGTACCTAACCGACCGTGCAACAGACTTTTCAGTTTATTCATTTATTTCATATAATTAAGCTCCTGGAGAGCACTTTTACATCGTCACAATTTATTTAAACTAACCTAGGTTGAATAACCAATAATAATAATCAAAAACACATAATAAATTAAAAAGAGACGAAACACTTATGTATATGGAACGAATCATTTATTTGCAAATTCATTTTAAAAGAAACTGAGAAAAGAATGAATATGGTGGTCATAATAAAGGTTATTTATTCACTTGGCAGAATTCCTGCCTTTGATCCGCCGACACTCTCAAAACAGTAAAATATAGGCATTACCCTGGCACTTGGTACCACATATCCAGAGACGAAAAAAGAAGACCAGGTTTAAAAACTGGTCGATGAAACGTCATGAACTAAGCCTATATGTACGTGACGAGACATTTAGAAGTAGCTGATTTTAGAAGCTTGCGTCCAGGCTTCTCGCACCTTCTCCTTCGCCATGTTTTCGCGCGAAATAAACAGAACAGCGCAAAGCACATCAATTCAATTCAAATAATTTATTTCAAATTGGTCTACAAGGACACTTTTGCATTGTCGGGTTATAAGCTACTAGAGAGAATGACTTATAATAATAATCCAATAGGTATTAATTAATGTATTGTCACATGTATTTGTTCATCGTATTGTCACAATATTCGAGTACATATTGCGTGAAATCAGTCCCGACACACGTGCCGACAACACTCCCTAGAAGATTATAGCATATCCTCCCCAAATCAGGATATACTTACAGTCATGACCAATATGAACCCAAAGAAGCCCCCAGCCTCTTTGGCTCTGGCTTTCGTCCAACTGTGTAATCTGTGTATGTCTTTTAGCTGAAGTGACGGTTTGCTCGATTTGAATCCTAAATCATCTTTCTTACCAGGCATGATGGAGGATCCAGGCTCGTTCTCAGGCAGCATCAGTTCGGCGAGTCCACATCGCGGCCCCGAAGCCAATAGTCTGATGTCGTTGGCGATCTTCATGAGGGACACTGCGATCGTGTTCAGGGCTCCGGACACTTCCACCATCGCGTCGTGACAGGCCAACGCTTCAAACTTGTTCGGTGCTGATTCGAATGGTATACCTGTGGACAAAATATTGCTTGTATGAACTGTCTGGCATCGAAACTATTATATCTATATATATAAAACAAAGTCGGGTTTGTCACAACATTTATAACTCGAGATCTGCTGGACCAATTTTCATGGTTTTTGATTTGTTGGATTTGTCATTCATTTTTATTTATATAGATCATAGAGCAACACCGGAGGGGAGTAGCCATATGCAGGCTTTCCCCTCTGTCAAAGTACAAGCCCAAATGGGCCTATATCGGTCGCCTAGATGTCTATATGTGTGCGTGAAATTGTTTCTGTATTTTGTTAAAGTCAAGGTGTGAATTTCGTAGTAATAGATGATTTTTGTAGTATGCGTGTGTGTCGCACTCATTTCCTCTCGCAAAAAATGACAGACTGTTTGGCAACGGCAATAAACGCTATGGCTTCTATCCTCCAGTCCGCCGCGGCCGGTGGCCCGTGTTGCTCTATGATATAGATATAGGGTAAAAAATAACTAAGGAAGCGCGTATAGCCCAGCGGCTGGTGTAGATCGTAAGCGATCTGCTCGGTCAAGCACTACGGGCGCGGTCGGGTAGTGTGATGGGTGACCGCTAGTGGCAAATTAAATGCGCGTTTCCGTGCTTCGGAGGGCACGTTAAGCCGTCGGTCCCGGTTGCTATCGATAGATAGCAGTCGTTAAACCTTGTCGGAGGGCTTATGGGCGGTTTGAAAACATCCGACAGCGGGTTGGCCACTAACCCATCCACCTCCACCGATCCGCATTGGAGCAGCGCGGTGGAGTAAGCTCCAGGCCTCCCCCCAAAAAAGGGGAGAGACTCGTGCCCGCAGTGGGACGTATAATGGGGTTGCCATTATTAAAGAATAACTGACCGGTGAGCTTGGCGATCTCAGCGGCACACTTCTCAGCGAAGCCGATCCTGGTGTTGAGGCCGGTGCCGACGGCCGTGCCGCCCAGCGCCAGGTAGTGCAGGCGCGGCAAGGTGGAGCACACCCGCTCGATGCCGTACGTCAGCTGAGTTGCGTATGCGCTGAACTCCTGACCCAGGGTTAATGGTACGGCGTCCATTAGATGCGTCCTGAAACAAGGTTTTTTTTTAAATATATTTTATGTTACAAAAGTGGAACAGACGTGCAGATAATGGCTATGTTAGGTTCAAGACGGTGGGGACGTATGAGTGGAGATTTAAAATCTATACAAATAAATAAAAAATGGAGTGTTTGTTTGTAATATTTAAAAAACAACGCTTTTTAATAAATGCATATGTATGTATACACGGTACATATACCAAAACAACTTTTTTTTCTGTCTGTCTGTTTGGCGGGGCTAATCTTGTGAACGACTGGACCGATTTTGACGGGACTTTCACGGGTAGGTAGCTGATGTAATAAGGAGTAACTTAGGCTACTTTTATCTCCATACATCCATACATACATACCTACATACAAATAAGTAGAATTGGAGTGTATCCGACTTTGACGAGACTTTCACTGGCAGATAGCTGATGTAATAAGGAGTAAATTAGGCTACTTTTATACTAGCTGCGCCCACGACTTGGTACGGATAAATACTGAACAATCATTTTTTTCTCACGTGGACGAAGTCGCGGGCACAGCTCGTTTTTAATATGTATGGTAACCATAATAACTATCACAGAGACATAACTTATTTCACAGCGGTGGCCACGCATCTATGTATAGACATAATAGTATGGGAGCCCAAGAAGGGATTTTTGAATTTACTCCAACGCGTCAGATTAAGTTATAGGAGATACCTTGCACCCAATTCAGTACCTCCACCAAATCTAAGATTTCCATAAAAGGCCGAACCCTTAGGGCTTCCGCCACGAGCTTGCCTCGCATCCAAATTGTCAGAATTTTGGATGGGAGCTTTGATGGGGTTCACTTTAGATCCTCTCTGAGTATCTGACATTCTTGAGTAATTTTTCACCTTCATTTTTGAACGAATCAAATGTTTTTGAAGAGGACGCGGCATCAACGTCTTGGGTCAAGAGCGTGTCAGATATTCTGTGAGGGTTTAAAATGTGGCCAAACAATGCTCCTATCCAAAATTCAGACAATTTGGAAGATGAGTAAGATCGTAGTGACATTTATAATTTTTTTAAGACTATTCTTCGGCCGCGTCTTTATATACGAACCTTAGATTTAGTGGAGATAACCAGCGGGGTTCAAGGAATCTCCCATATCTTTATCTGACGCGCTCGAGTAAATCCAAAAATAGCATACAGGGCTCCCCTACTATAAGAATAGAAGTATAAGTATAAACAGTTCTAAGCGAACTTTGCTGGAAGTTAAGTCGTAATGCGATCCGTGAATCTCAACGTTGAGTAAAGTTTTTGTAAAATTCTCCAACAGATGTAAAATTTTACAAAAACTTTTAACTTTAACAAATATTTTGGTGCAACCGAACCTTAGTGTTTGCGCCGCAATCATGGGGCAATGTTAGAACACTTCCGGCATCTATTATGACCGCACTGAATTCTACTGACTGCCTCGGTAGCCTAGTGGTAGCAGGCCACTACTACTACTCTGAGGTCCTGGGTTCGATTCCCGGGTAGGGGGTTATCAGAGATAATGGTGTAAAGTCCTTTATCTCTGGTTCTATTGGGATTTTTCCATTTTCTGGAAATTTCCCAGTACCTCAAAGTTTGGTAATGTGCCCGGAGATGTCAACAGGCTCGCCACCTGTTACATGGGCCAAAACGTAACCGGCGGATCGTGGGTGTTTGCATGTATGCTTGAATGCATGCATTTACCTCTGCCTACCCCTTCGGGGATTACAGGCGTGAAGTTACGTTATTTTTTTTTTTTTAATTCTACCAATTAGGGATAAAAGTTTAGGAAAATTTGCAATTATTAGGGGCAGAATTTATAGACTAAACCCACCTGCCGATCTTGACGATCTTGTCAAACTCTTTAGATTTAGCATCCAGGGTGTCCCTCAGGGTAACCAGTCCTGGCATGAGCCTGCCTCTAAGTTGGGGCTTTGGGACTATTTAAAGCTTAAAACTATATTGAAGGATGTCTCTGTATGTCTTCACTTCAAAGATTGCAGTCCACATTGATGACAAATGCACCAGCACAGCGTAATTATAACGTTCAATTTCGTTACTAATGACGATATTTTAGTCTTTAATAACAGGACAGTGTTAGGTTACTAACTACAGCACCTACTATGACCACGGCAGCGCTGAATTCTACCATTTGATGGTATTTTTTTTGGAAAATATGCAATAATTGTTAGGAACAGACTTTATAGACTAAACCCACCTGCCGATCTTGATGATCTTGTCAAACTCATTAGATTTGGCATCCAGGGTGTCCCTCAGGGTAACCAGTCCCGGCATGAGCCTGTCTCTAAGTTCCATAGCGACGGCGATGTGCATGACGGTGGGGCAGGTATCGTTGGAGCTTTGCGACTATGTATTTAAAGCTAGCAGTTTAAAACTATCTTGAATGATGTATGCGTGTCTGTACGTCTTGGCTTCAAAGATTTCAGTTGACATTGATGCCAAATGCACCAGCACAGAATATAACCTTCAATTCCGTTAATAATGACCGCACCGATGCTTTAGAGTGATATTCACAGACCGCACTACGACTTTACTATCAGCAAAGTAAGCTTATTACTGTCAAAAATCATACTTTACTGACAGTTCTGTGACGGGTTCGCGACTGCAATCACAGGGCAGTGTTAGTACACTTCCTGTATCTAATATGACCACGACAGCGCTGAATTTTACCATTTAGAAGCTGCAATTTTTTTTATAAAATTGTACTCACGACACAGGTTTATAACTAGTGTAAGTCTTAAAAAGAGGGCAGACTTTAAACATTCAAACCACCTGCCGATCTTGATGATCTTGTCAAACTCCTTAGACTTAGCGTCCAGGGTGTCCCTCAGGGTAACCAGTCCCGGCATGAGCCTGTCTCTAAGTTCCATGGCGACGGCGATGTGCATGGCGGTGGGGTAGGTATCGTTGGAGCTTTGGGACTTGTTCACGTGGTCGTTAGGATGAACTGGGTCTTTGCTGCCCAGTTTACCGCCTAAGATCTGGATCGCACGGTTGGATATCACCTGGAATGGGGAAATAGTCGTAAATATACTGGTGGTGTTCCAACGTAGGGATTCGAGGGCGTAGGCACCACCGCATTACCTAATCTACCTAAGCTATAGCAAATGGTAGTGTTTAGCACTATAGTGTTCTGTTTAGGTGGTAATGAGACATAAGAACTTAAGATCTTAGGGGTGGCAACGCATCTGTATTCAACCTCTGGTTTTTGTTTAGATGTCTATAGGCTGCATTCATCACTGCATGCTTGTTGTCTATGTTTTTTTTCATGTAACAAGGTGGCACCGTTATTTTCATTCGTTATATACAAAAACATGTGACCTAAAAAACCAACAACACTGAATCGTGCTAATACAAGTTAAGTTTTTACTGTCTGTAGATATGTTTCAATCCGTCAATATGTCCGATGCCCGGGTCAAGGCTTCGAACCCAGGACGCCAACGTAGTAGTGACCTATTACCAATAGACTAAAAAACGTAACTTCACGCCTGTAATCCCCGAAGGGGTAGGCAGAGGTAAATGCGTGTATTCAATCATACATGCAAACACCCACGATTCGCCGTTTACCTTTAATAGACTACTGAGGTAGTTTTACGTGTAGGCTGACAAATACCTCGTTGGTGTTCATGTTGGACTGTGTGCCGGAGCCGGTCTGCCAGATGACCAGCGGGAAATGTCCTTCCCGGTACAGTTTGCCAGAGATGACGTCCTCGCAAGCTTGCATTATGGCGTCCGCTGTAATCACAAACGCATAATTTAATTAATTAACAATTGCCACCTGAAGGTAGGTACTCCGTCGACACCGGAATAGGTTGAGCCGAGTCGATGGAGGGACCAGAGTAGTGGTGACATGGTGTAGTGCTTAACGATTTCACGGTGACGCGCGCGGATAATGAGAATAACATGAAATTAAAAAAAAAAAATCATGTTTGTTTCATTTCATTCAAAGTCATTTCGGGTCTGCCTACTGATATAGATTGCCTCCCTGATCAAATAGGGCCCCCACAGATAACCTAACCACTAGATATGCAAAGAAAGGGTATAGTTTTCTGTCGTTTGTAGGAGCCGACGCACCCGTATCAACGAGTGAAAAGTATTGAAAACGCGCGGTCGATCATAACCAATTTTTTTTCTCTTGCAAATAGATATGCTAACTTTAGGATATCGATAGAAACACCATGAAAAATAACATCTCTTTTCCCTTTACAATGCGTTACTCACGCCTCCCGCGACGTCCCCACTCCCCCGACCTTGACTGAATAGTTTACATAGACTCATAATGATTGCACGTCTAAGGCTTAGGTTTAGGTGGACTGTAAGGCCTACCATGCAAAAACCACCAATTAAAATTTCCGTTTTTTTACGAAAGACTCACCGATCTTTTTGTCCAAGCCAAACTCTACGTTCACCTTCGCGGCAGCCTTCTTCAGGATACCCATCGCCACTATCACGGGATACTGTGAAAAATTAAAAAGAAAACATTAATAACGGATTCCCTCCAAAACCCTCAAACAGTTGCCCGCTCAAATTCATGTCAAACGATCCTAAACCCCTTCCGTTGATGGTTCACAATATTACCAATATATCTTTTAATCATCCCTAAATCATCATCATCATCATCATTTCAGCCGAAAGACGTCCACTGCTGAACAAATGCCACCCCCAAAGAATGCCACAACGAACGGTCCCGGATCGCCCTCATCCAGCGATTGCCCGCGACCTTCACCAGGTCGTCGGTCCACCTCGTGGGGAGCCTGCCTACGCTTCGTTTTCCGGTACGTGGTCGCCACTCTAGAACTCTTCTGCCCCAACGGCCGTCAGTTTTGCGAGCTATGTGCCCTGCCCACTGCCACTTCAGTTTCGCTATTCGGTGGGCTATGTCGGTTACTTTGGTTCCCATGCGGATCTCCTCATTTCTGATTCGATCTCGCAGAGAAACTCCGAGCATAGCCCTCTCCATTGCTTTCTGATATGCAAAGAAAGAGAAAATCCCTAAATCAAGTGTTTTATTATTTGAAAGCAGACTAACCTCCAATGCTGTACAGTGAAAAAACTATCAAATACCTCAGAGTAGAGAAGTGGCAAGCGGTGAAGTATACGCGCGGACTTCATGGCTATGTTCGATGCATTGCCTTGAACACGTGTTTAAAAAGAACAGTTTGCATTGCAAACCCGTGCGCAATTTGAGGACTTATGCCTTAAATTGAACACGAGTTTGTAACGCAACAAACCCGTACGCGTTTCAAGGTAGTACCGACTCATATTGTGCATAAAAACGGAAATACGCGTCCGGGGCACAACACTATTCTATTAATTGTGGGATTCCAAGAAGACGACGACCATAGCATGTACTTGTCGTCGTGGGTTGCACAGATATCAAGATCTCCAATAGAGTTTCATAAGGTTTATACGGTTATAACTCATGATCATAAAAAACAACACAATTAGATCTACACACCTATCCAAGATATTATGCACATGCAATCGCAATTTCGTACGAGGAAAAATTCAAACGAACTAGCGGTGACCGCGTATTCGATGTTCAATTAGGTCGATGGTAACAACAATAAAATAGAATGTCTCTTGGTGATTCCCTTATTTTTGAGCAGCGTTTCTTAACAATCACGACCCAAAGTCGGAACACGAGCGGTATTGGATTGGGTCGTGCAGATTTTTCAAATACGTCGTGAGCTTGATAGCTTCTATCCTGACTGGATACTCTGCATGACAGGGTCACAGGCTTTAAATATCGGGGTCGGCAGTTAAATAGGTTAAGAAAAGCTCGTATAAAGTGTGCAAATGCAACTTAATCTCTCCTTCAATTGAAAGCGAAGTAATGCTCCTCAGTAATAAAAGAAGATAATCAAATGACAATACCAATTATTTCGTATCGTCCCGTACCAGCCAATCAACTTGAGCAGTTTAATCACTGGTATAATTCCCCTCCATGATGATAGATAGTCACACGTACCAAGGTCATCGAACAAAGAGGGTCAATTATGCAAAACGTATGTGGTAACAATGTTTTACTACCATACAATACTTGATAATTTAAACACGTAACGTTTTTAGTTTGAAGCGGTCAAAGCTACTGTTTATTTACGTTGTGTAAAATAATGTCACAAACAACAAATTACATTGGAAGTGTACCAACTTGCTCAATAGTATTGTTCACAAATTGTATTTTCCGCTTGGGCAATGTCAATTTCCAATTCATATATGATGACCTACATAGAATTTCTCTGTGTTTCTCTAAAGAGGTAGTCAGAACACATGTATTTATTAGGTTGGGGAAAAAGTTTCTTCGCATTTTTAAAGATAATTCAAAACATTTTTTAATATAGTTTATTTAAATTTAACTAAAGTATGTATGTACCATTTTGTTCGATAACCTTTTGCCATCTTGTAGGTAGGGACATGATCCCATTGCTATAAAAATTTTGGGACTTCTCATCAAAATACCGCGACAAGTGGATTTGGCAGTCCTCTCGTGATGTTAACCTAACATTGCATAAAGAATTATGAAGAGACCGAAACAGGTGGAAATCTGAAGGTTCAAGGTCAGGACTATACGGCGGATGCATTAACACCTCCCAGCCAAACTCTCTTAATTTTTGCTGAGTGGCTATAGATGTGTGAGGTTTTATCATGATGAAACACCACACCCCTTCTGTTGATCAATTCCAGCCGCTTTCTCTCAACTTCTTGCTTTAATCTCATCCGTTGTTCGCAGTAGAGTTCAGAATCCCACCACACACACAACATCACCTTATTGCGAGTTAACCCGGGTTTCGCCACAGTCTGTGAAGCCTGACCGGCCTTTGGCCACGACCTTTTTCGCACGTTCTTGTCGTACGTGATCCAATTTTCATCACCAGTTATAAGCTTCTTCAAAAATGATTCGGTTTCATTACGTCGTAATAAAGAATCACAAATGAGTACACGGTTCATTAGGTTTCTTACAGTGAGCTCGTGAGGTACCCAAATATCGAGCTTTTTTTTGTACCCAGCTTTTTTCAAATGCGCCAAAACTGTTTTGTGATCGATTCTCAGTTCTTCAGCTACGTCGTAACTACTGATATGTCGATCTTGCTCCACTTTTTCAAAAATGGCATCCATTTTATCCGTAATAGGGCGACCAGAGCGAGGTGCATCTTTGACATCAAAAGGAGATGTTGCGAGCCCGGCTCTGGTTCGTACACGTGCTCAAAAAAATGGGTAAATTAAAGAAGAATCCGAAAAAAATACAATTAATTTATTCAAGAATATATTTTAGAGTTACAACCACATTTAATTCAAACGATTTTATCATTTTTAACTATGTTAAGCATGGCGGCGATACAGCCGACACTTGGGATCAATCGATTTTGATGGTATTTAGAAAATATTACTTTTTTCTCCAAGTACTCTGTAATCAAATTACAATTTAAAAAATGAAAATGTCAAAATGACATCGCCCGCCATATTCGCCATGTTGGTTTTGAGTTGCAATTCTAACTGAAAATAATGTTTTGTAACTGCAAACAAAGCTAAATAAGTGAAAATATGCAGTAAAAAACGTTTTTATATTGATTTTGCCTGTTTAATGCTATTGTGTACAATACATGGCCGGAGGTCCATACATTTTTGCAACATCTTCTTTCCGGATTGAAAACGCTTAAACCAAATTTGTGCTACTCTCACAGACACTGCACTAGGTCCAACATCGCAATCGGCAATCGCAATCGGCTTGCGTTGTATTTTTACCTTTTTTGTAGTAAAATTTTAAAATGTATCGAATTTCTACATTAGATTCACTCATCTTGACTGTCAAGATGAGTGAATCTAATGTAGAAATTCAAATGAAAATCACACATTTGCCTAATTTGAATTTGGAATTATGTTCTTTAAAATTTTAACTTTCAATGATACCAAAACCAGCCAGATACAAATACTACAGCCAAAGAGATTTTATTAAAAGTTCATACATACTATAATGCGAAAAGACTTTTTCCCCAACCTATTATGTACAAGGAACCTGTTGAAATTAACCCTGCAAAGATTCTTCTTGAAAGAAAAAAAAAACCAAATGATTACTCTTGGATACAGAGATCTAACGCGGAACCTGTAGATACCTTCGGCATAATAAAACGACTGTTCTTAGTAATTTAGATAATCTTTAGCTAGACGGCATATAGCAATTATGGTAACTAGAACGTTAAGGCATCTAAGACATATATCGACAATTCGTAATACGTTTAACATAGCTAGACGGGACGGCATATAACAATATCTTATCGGCATACCGATGATGTCTCCAATACGGAAATTCATGAAGGATCGTCTGCACACTATACAGCTTGTCGATCCAGCTTGCCAAGCGGTAGCTAGACGGTATATAATAATATTCTACCGACATACGCTCTTCGATGCCGCAAATGTGGAAGTTCATAACGGACCGCACCGTCTGCGCGCCATACATCTTGCCATCTAGCAAGTCTAACAAAAGAGATGTAACTAGACGGCATATAAAAATGTTACCGGCTTGCGTTGTTCGATGCCCCCAATTGCCCAATTGCCAAATGCAGTTCATGACGGACAGCAACCTCTGTGCACCGTATTGCTAGCCGTCTGACAAATCCACTCAACTGTAGCTAAACGGCATCTAACAATATCTTACACCAGAGAAAATGTAATAATATGGCTCTACGCTCCTCGATGACAGCAACGAGGAAGTTCACGACGGACCGAACCGCACTGTCTGGACACCGAACAGCTTCACGTCTTAGAGTCTAAATCACACAACTGTAGCTAGACGGCATATACAAATATCTTACCGGCATACGTTCCTCGATGCCGCCGATGGGGAAGTTCATGACGGATCGCACCGTCTGCGCGCCGTACAACTTGTCATCCGGCACGTCCAACTCTCCGAACGTGTCGCGTTCTTTCCTCTGTAAAAATACATCGTGAATTTAACTATATTGATTATTTTTGAACTGAAACCGTGCACACATCAGTCGTTTCAACAGGCTTTGCTTATGTGTCCAACGTAGAGCGACAGTCGGCCTAATCGCCTAATATCTTATCCTCCCCGCCCTAAACCGAGGTTCGGACCCACAGGGGTCTCCCTTAGACAACAGCTATTACTTAGTCACAGATATTACGTATACCTACATGGAGCATCGCTTTCAATATCAGTCATAGATATTACGTAGGTATACCTACATGGAGGATAAAAAATCCGCGAAGTTAGGATAGGACTAGCAGAGGACTTGCATAAAAATAATTTGAATGTGGTTTTGCTCATAATTATTTACGTAATGAACGTGTATATGTAAATAAACGTTCTCAAAAATAAAGTATACATTTGTTTGTTACTATGAGCTTATCTCTTGGAAATTGAATAGTACTTATATTTATTTGTATGCCATAATAAACAACGTCGTGTTAACTGGATAACTAGCGATAAGAGATTGAAACGCGAGTATTTAAACTAATATTGTCGTCTATAAGACGTTATATTATTATGTAACTAATGGAGAACTACCACATGCAGTCTGTTTCTCTTGAACTTTCCGAAGAAATCTACATACATAAATAAAAATGAACCACCGAAATGTGGGTGTGTATGTGTATATTACGCGCATGACTTCCAAATGACTTTCTTTTACGTGTTCGTTATTAACAAGGGGTTTGTATAAAAAAAAATTTGCACAATATGACGGTACGTCAGTTTGCCGCGACAGCTTAGTAGTTAGTCTTAAATTTAACTAATATGAAAGAATATCAGTTGTTTTAGATTATGTACTTTTTCCAAAAAAATAATAAGTAGGTGCTTAGAATAAGTTCTTCTGAAATATAACCACATGGTTAAACATACATAGATCTGTAAAATAACTAGATATATTAGCATTTATTGTAATGACGTACTGATAATAATTTAAAGATTTTTAGGTGTGATTTTAGCATAGAACATGGATTTGTATGTTTTTGCTCATTTATATTAAAATGGCTAATCGGTTTTGAAATTGATAAGTAAATAAACAGCTCACTACAAATTTATTCATCAAATTATTTGAAAAATATCTGAAGAAGAAATTAAAGAGGTGATAGTTTGTACGGGCCTTTTATCAGTTTTTAATGCCTTAAATTTTTTTTACAGAGCTTCTTTTTGAATTATAGGTAGGTAGGTATACCTATATCGAGTAGGTAATTAAACTATATCTTAATCTAAATTATTATCCGTTTTTTCTTTAATTTCTAAAATTCACTCGCATGTGATATTGCGAAAAATAAATAAATTATAGTTGATAAATGTTGACGTGTCGTTTAGTTTACCTTTTTATCACATATCATATTATAGAAATCGTACTTACCATTTTTACTGGCTTCCCATCGGGATTCAGACACACAGTGCAAGCCATTGTTTTGTTGATAAGATAATTTTATTGCACAATTAACCAAATTAACTCAAAATATGTATTATTTTAGCAAAACAGTCATCTGACAACCGCGCCAAAAGGCGACAAACTTTTAATTATTTTTTTTTCGAAAACTGAACGCGACTTTACACTCGGCCGGTGTTTTTTACTTTTTAACAGCAATACGCTAATGGCGTTGGCTGTTCTAAAGCCGGCCACTGACTGACAATAAATGGAAAGTCTTAATTATGGCCACTGCCAATGAGAATAAAACAAGTTTGTATGGAACGTTTGAAAGGCGAACTAAACCGGTCAGGGCCCCTCCAAGACAGAACGGTACTAAGCAATTAGGTATGTGTGCGAATCGTTTTATATCACTACATGAAACCGCACCAATCGACGTTGGTGGACAAACTGATTTTAATTTGGTTTCTCGTCGTTTGATAAGCGACGTTATCAATAAACATGTTTAGTTTACACTTGTAATTTACATTATTTATTGCATAGCTGCCAGTTTCAATGGATGTCGTTGACTTGTTGAAGAGTAACCTCCTAAATTGGACGTAAGGTCATAGAGTTACTAATATAGCGGTTTCCGATATTCACACGCCAATTACCACAAACTAGCAATACCTATATCACATTGATGATTAATGAATAGGTACCTACTGTAGCTTAGATATAGAAATCGACATAAAAGAAAGGAATTCAAAACTTTGCCTTTGCTGGGATAGGTATAATCTGTATTGCCTCTGTGCCTGATATTATGTGGCCTCACATCACCATATTATCACAACACGGTAGCACTATAGAGTAGAGATACCACGAATATTCGGCCATTATTCGGTATTCAGCCTATTCGGCCATTTTTTAATATTCGGTATTCGACCGAATACTCTGCACTATTCGGCCGAATACCGAATAATAAATCATGGAAATAGAATACCACATATTTTTTTTATGTAATGGTAGTCAAAAAAATACGCTTACACTCACAGCTCCACAGTAGATGTAAACCTGTGTCGTGGGTGCCGTTGTACACATACAAAACATACACAAACACCCTGACCAGAAATATCTGTAGGCCATACAAATATTTGTCCCGGTGCGGGGATCGAACCCGCGACCCTTCGAATTAAACGGTCATCTCACACCGCTGGACTAACCGGGTCGTCAAAGTAGTGGCAAACAAGCATGCAGTTCACATTGATGTTAAGTGATGACTGCCGCCTATAGACACCCACACAAAGATCAAAGTCGAAATGCAGATGCGTTACCATTCTTGAGGCCTAAGGTTTTATGACTCTGTGCCTAAAATTACAGGGCCGTACATTACCACCTGACCGGAACACGAACTCAAAACTCAAACTCAAAAATTCATTTAATCACTTGGAAATAATAGAATTTGCTTGTGATAGGTCAAATTACAAATATAAAATTAAAGCGAATAACAACTGATACGTTGATTAATATGTCAAAGTAAACAAAATAAAATAAATAATAGTCCAAAAATAGGTATCAACAGAATGTTCCATACTTTCTTTTACAAACGGCAAGATAAGACTAAACAAAAAAATATGGGACATTCTTTGTCATTCACTGGCACTGCACGATTGTGCTGAACACTGCCATCTAGCGGCAAGTAGGTATATAAGGCATTGCGGTGGTGCCTACGCCCGCGAGCTCCGTCACTGGAGCTCTACCACCTCAAACATCAATATTTCAATAAGTGTAGTGTAGTAAAAACATATTTATTATCTCAGGACCAAACCTATAAAAGTCTATGTAGGTATAGTATTAGTCATGTGATAACATAGAGGAAATTAGTTACCTAATTATACGGAATCCTGTGAACACAAATCTGACTCACATTTGGCGTTTTGGTTTACCGGTTTGGTAACTTACAGCTTGAAGTTAAACACTGTTGGCGTCGGGACGTGACAACCCCACCGCCCACCAGCAGAGGAATTTTATTCTACTGGGAGAGAATTCTTCCACTAGTGCAGTCAGTCAACCGAACAACGGCAGTCAATCAATTCTAATGGGGCAGTAGTAAGTGCAATAACGCAAGATGGGCAGCATTGGCCTGTGATAAAACTACCGCCACTGCGATCACCAATCTGCATGCCAAGAGTGGACGGCACGTCCCATACAGCAGCCTAAAAAAATGGGAGGTGCAGATGCATTGCCATCCCTGAAGCCTAAGTTGTTTTTCGTCTGGGATAGTTATTAAGGGCCATGACCATCTAACTGGAACACAATAGAGCTGAACACCATTTTTGCTAGAAATACCACATTCTCGGACAAATCTGCTATGGAGTCTTTGCACTACGAATCTCATTGCTAAGGATATAGATGTATTCACTTATTCTCTGAGTGAATTTACGAAGGTAGCTTTATAAGTAATATATCATACATGATTGATGTATAATCATACATACTTAATTGGATTAATTGAAATTGACAACATTTCAAAATTGACACGACCCTAAAAGAAAAATACCGTTTCTTTACTTTTCTTTTCTGAGTTCAAATATATATTTTTTGTATTTTTTTATTTCTTAATTTCTGTGAAAAAAAAATAAAACGGAAAAACATGTGATGACGTCACTTATATGGTGGAATTAAGTAGTTACCATTGCCTATCTTTAGATGAAAACATTATTGTTACATAATCTGTGACAAGATGTGTCAAATTGATACGGATACGTCAATGTCATAGTATAAAACTAGGAAGTAGGGTTGGTGATCCAAGACCTGAGATCAATTAATCGGAAAAGCGATTTTTAAGACCAAAAAAATCGATTCTTATTTAAATAATTATAATAATTTATTTAACTCGATCTACAGTACTGGATTGATCTAATGAATCGATACTACACCCTGGAAAATCGAAGATCGATCTTTTTGGTTAAGCGTGAGTATAAGAAGCATTATACCAGCATGTCCAGCATTGAACACTGTTGAGTTGTTTTTTTTTTTCCTTACTCAGTTGTTTTCCTTGAAATTTAGTATTACATAGCCCAAATCAAAAATAGATCGATAATCGAAGACCGTTTTTGTTCAATGTAGATTTAATCGTGGATGAAAGAATCGCCATCCCTACTACGAAGTCTATGAAAAGCTGCTACGAACTTATTTATTAAAAAAAAACAAGTTTTAAACAACGGCTTAGCCCTCAGGCTGTTGATATAATATTGATATTTTTTTCGATATGTCGATATTAAAAACTAATTTAAATGTAGATTTATACATTCGATATTTTTTTTATATTTTGAGAAGCTACGATGTTTTTTTTGCTCGATCGTCCTTTTATAATTTTGTAGTTGAATCAAGGAAGAGATTAATCGACGACACGCAGGGTCAAAGAATTTTTTCTAAATTATATTGATATATCGATATTTTTTTCGATATACCGAACACTGGTACTGATATTTTTAAAATAAAAAGATCAACAGCCCTACATCGAGTTTGTCAAGCTGTCAACGACAAGACAGTGACATCTACAATTTTTTAAAGGGTCACGGCACAAGGCAATGTTTCTATCGCCATTCCACCGTATGTGTGACGTCATATGGCGCATACGTCTTTTTAGAATACACTAACTTTTTTCAAAGTAGAAATTATGAATGAAAAGTACAAAATTTCGAAAAATGGTTAAACACGGGTGCCCTAGTTTTGGATTAACTTTTGAATAATGTAATAAAACATGAAGGTAAATGAAATGTTGTCAATTATATCAGATCTGTTATTGGATTTTTTTTTGTATTGTGTTACTATTTAAATTTAAGATGAATGTAATTTAATTTTTTGTTGTATTTTGAAATTATTGGATGTAGGTATTTTATGATATCTATTGCTTGTCTATCGTATTGGGCAGCCACCTGTAAGGATAGATTTAAGTTGTGAAAATTAAATAAATAAATAAAAATAAAATTTGGCGGCAGATAGACTAGGTAATACGGTAGCGCCTAAAATTATATACAACTTTTTACAGAATCTTTCTTATGATAATACAGAAAATCTCCTAGTGTGGGATTTCGACACCTGTTCAAGTTTATATATAGTAAGAAGTAATAGTATCTTAGTAGTAAGTATAATTTAGAACGTATACTCAATTGTTAATTAAAAATTCAAATAGCTGTAGTTCTCTCCAGCCCGAAACACAGATTTTACCTTGTTCGGGCAAACATGAAATTTTTGTCCAATTTTAAGTATTAAGATATATTCTGCACTCTTCTACACTCTCTACACTCTCTGCCTACCCCGTTAGGGACCTGGCGTGAAGATACATACATAAGATATATTATTATTATCGTAAATGTTTTAACTTATTTTTTCTAATAAACCATTTCATTAAATTTTTCTATTTAATAATTATGAAAATGGGTAGATGCCTTTGCTGGAGGGCACACTCGAATGTTCTAATGCCTTAAACTCATTTGCTAAAAGTGGCCGCACTGATTGCAAATAAAAAATAGAATAAAAAAAAATTAATACAAGTATGTACAACTTTCACTTCACCCAAAAGATATCCACTGTTAGACAAAGGCAGAGAATATGTAATAATACTATGTGTAGAATGAACACTTTAACATCCCGCTCGATTTCCTTACCTCAACCAACCACCTCCCCTCTTATGAGCGATGGTTGGTATTTTTTACGTGCTACGCAATAGAGACCAAATTAAGTGTTTGTATGGAATTTTGGCGGAGTGTCCATGGTATGACAAAAGCCTTCTCCAAAGATGCTTACAAACGGCATCAATGCGGGGAATATGCATATTCACCATGCTTCCCTGGCAGATTGGCTATTGCAGTAGCAATAGTTCTACTGTGAGATGCTGCTGCTAGTCCCACACAATTATATTAACTACCACCCTATTTAAATGGTATCATTGCCATTATTCAGTTGACTGACTGCATTAGTGGAAGAATTCTCTCCCAGTAGAAGAAAATTCCTTCGCTAGTGGGCAATAGGGTGGTCACACCCTGACAGCAGCAATTTTCGACTTAAAGCTATAGCTATAAGTTAAAAACCAAAATACCAAATGTGAGTCAGACTCATGTTCTACTAGTGGGAAGTGGGGTTGTCATGGCCCAATACCTCAGCAGCTTGAGGCATAACATTGTTTCATGATATTTTGCTTTATAATTTTTGGTATAGATAGAAAAGAATATGAAAAAAAGATGAAGAGCCTTTTGGAAAGACAAGGCATATACAATAAAAGCCTTTAGAATTTATGTAGCTAATTACAGGCAGCAGTTTTCACTTAAACCATCACTAAGAACTGAGAAGAATTACATTTGACATTAACAAATAAAAAATGTAATAAAAGTGGTAAATAAGCATGCAGTTTACATTGATGATAAGTGATGACTGCAGCCTATAGACACCCACACAATGACCAAAGGTCAAAATGCAGATGCGTTGCCACTCCTAACGCCTAAGGTGTTATGCCTCTGTGCCGGAAAAATACAGAGCCGTACATTACCACCTGACTGGAACACAATAGTGCTGAACACTACCATTTGGTGGCAAGTATATTAGGTAAAGCCTATGCCCGCGAGCTCCGTCACTGGAGCTCTACCACCAGTAAAAATAGATAGTTAGAAACTTAGCATTATAAACCATAGCAAAGTTATATCCCAGTAATCAGTAAGAACACTGCATTTATGTATCACAGAAACATGATTCTCCTACAATAGATACTATATCAAGATTGTTAGTTATTACACATGCGAATTTTAAAAATGAATAAGCCATAAACTTTACGTCGAAGACCCCAAATCGCAGACCGATTACAAATTTTCTGAATTACTTTACTATATGATGGATAAACTAGGAGCTACTTTAAGAAATTTTCAGATTTTCCTATAAATTCAGCTTTAAATAATATGAAAGTATGGACTGAAAGCGGACACAGAAAGGTATAAATACAAGTTTGTCTATCGATTATGCAACTTACCGCAGCCACATTTGTTGTCGAAATGTCCCGTTTATTCATCAATCTCACGACACATCTTAAGTTTTTAGATGAATTCATAAACACTGAAGACAGTTTAAACATGGAAGTCGCCATGATTTACTGAAATATAATAGAAAAGATGGAAAATAAAATCAACCGCTCCAATAGATCATTCGAATCGAAACGAATAATGTCAAATTTGACATTTTGACATTTTTGACAATTGTTAGTGAGTTCCACAGATTACTAATAATGTGAGTAGCAGAGATGTAGAGCTCTACTCTAAAATGTAGAGTTTGAACTAAGATTTCAAAATCTAGATGTCCATGGGCACCCTTTCAAAATGGAAGATAATCATGTTTCACTACCTACTCTCTAAGCCAATTTACAGGAATAGATTCAATACAATATAATATTTTTAGTCTGTCTTATTTATTAACATGCATAGGTAACACTAATTAAATATCATCAGTAATACATAAAGTTGGTGGGCGAGACACCGTTACGTAAAACTGAGTTTCACTTGAAACTATTTTTCCGTGCAACGTAAAATGAAAAGAAACATTGTAAAATGAGCTCTAAAAAACATGATACAAAACATGATTTGTTCTTAGTTTTGTTCCCTAAAACGTTGAAGCATTCCCTATTAAAAACTCTTTAAACACAACTACTTTAATTTATTATTATTTATTTATTAATAAAAAAAAAAATTTACGCACTAAACTTAGCTTGGGTTTCACCACGATATTTGTTAGAGTTAACTCTAACTTTAACAAATTATTCCCATTATTTTCTAGGATACCACATCCGATGAAAACTAACCCTGGCTGTTTATCAATGTTTTAGTAACCGAGATCCGGCTTTAGTCTATTCGTCCAAGCACGCCCACGGAAGTAGATAAATTCTTATTTTGATCGCAACCAAATACTTGTGCTGCTATAAGCGGCGAATTATGGAACTATTTTACCGACTCGGTCTCGATCGGCTTTTTTCGGGTCAGTCACGCCTAGACTCGTTCGAAAAGCGAAACTAAATTCATTCCATGGCGATGTACGAAGACTGATGCTCTTGTTGTGGACTCTTAGTGCAAACGGGTTATTTTACTCATAGAATCGGGCGCTGTTAATCGTTACTAATTATTTAGTAAGAATAATGTTGTGATTTAGGCCGTCGCTTGTGGTGATAAGTGTTTTTGTTGGAAATACCAAGTGATATTGTACAAAGCGAATATTGTGTAGTGTTGCAATAAGTGATTCAAGCCATTTACCAACTGTACGTGGATACCTAAGGATTGTTCCGTTTGAGAGATTATAATTACATAAGGTGAGTTTTAGTTCTAAACAGTTTTACAAATCGGTCGGCGGTGCGTGGCGTATATTGAAATGGCTTCCGTTTATCGACTGGCGTGCGCGATAATGGCTGACTTTCTTTTCACTGTTCGCCGTCGCAGGAAAAAGCACTAGTGGCGTCCGGAACGAATCAATTTAGGTTCATATTGTGATAAAATGACAGTGTAATGGTTTTTTGTGTCGGTCCGCGTGCGTAGGTGTTAGATTAGGACGTCGGGTGGGTGGTACAGTGAATGCAATCAAACTACAACCGGTCGTGTTCTTATATTGACGGCTTATCGGTAGAGTGCCTCACTTTACAGCCGCGGCTCTGGCTTTATACGTTGATGATCGATAAAAAGAAAACTTCGATTTTTAGATAGGTTAACGTTTATGTTCAGAGCGATCGATGGAGCCCGACCGGGCTTTAAACCCCAAATGTTTGTTGTTCCAGGTCTCTGAGTGAGCCCTACAGCCGTCCCGCTATGAGACTGCGCTCCCATATCGAAACAAGTAGAAATATTTAGAAGCCCGTTTCATTGTAAAATCGCCATGGATTTACTGTAAGTATTATTCGATGTCGTCGATGTGTTCAGTTCAAATTCGTATTTATAATTTTTATTTTGAAATCTTTTATTTTTAATTATCGTTGCGCAATCACGTTAAACTCCCTCGTACGAACAGCATGCCAGAATGTATTATTTTTTGTTATTTCTCCCCCCCTTTTAATGCTGAGGCTTTCGTCGGCGTGTTACTATGAGCACTGACCGCGTTGAGGGTGCCGTTTGCCCGTTCATTCCTAGTACTAACCTATTTTTGTACGCGATTAAAAAAATATCCTGTCTGTAAAAACACACCGTCCGACATTTACAGGTTGTACACTTTGTTGATGTCTGGTTTATGTCCATAATACTCGTGTACCCAACTAGTGGTTTCCGTTCTAAATGGTACGCAACAGTTTATAATTAAAATATCTTTAGTGACATCACCTTTCAACGCGTTAAATTGTGCTAGGCGTGCACAAGCAACGGTATCGACGCAAGCCAGTTTGTTTACTGAAAAAAATAGGTTGGTACTGAATGATTAGGAAGACGGGTCACCGAGCGTCCTCGATCAGCTAGCGTGATCGCTCCAATCGCACTGGACCCCTCCGAACCGTCGAGTACTCGCGCGCGCGTCAACCACACTCACAAGGGGACGTCCGCCGGCAGGACGGGTTGTCAACACCCATTCCCCGCGTTAGCTAGGCCAGAATAGGGTATAGGCGAGATGCGGAGAGTGCGGTGCGATGGGAAGCGAAGCGAAGCGGCCGGTTGCTGAGCGGGTGTGTCGTTCCAGATGGGCGGGTGGTTGCCTGCGCGGGCGACGGCGGTAGGACACATGCGAGCGCGGCATGTGGCGCGTACTGCTGGCCCTCGGGGCCGCGTGCGTCGCCGCGCGCGCCTCCCAAGACGTGGTGCGCACGTTCTCCGACCCGGTCCAGACGCCGGCGTCCCTCTTCGACCATCTCGTCGTCGATCGGAACACGGGCCGCGTGTACGTCGGCGCCGTCAACCGCATATACCAGCTGTCGCCCGACCTAGAGGTCGCGCAGTCGATCGTCACCGGCCCGGTCAATGACTCCGCCCAGTGTACGTTCGACTGCCCACCGGACTTCGTGAAGAAACCCACGGACAACGTGAACAAGGCCCTCGTGATCGACTACGCCACTAGCCGCCTCATAACTTGCGGCTCGGTGCTCCAGGGGCTGTGCTCGGTGCGGAATCTGAACAACATATCGCATGATGTGAGGGAGGTGCGGGAGCCGGTGGTCGCGAACAATGCCAGCGCGTCCACCGTGGCGTTCATCGCGCCGGGGCCGCCGAATCCGCCTATGACGCAGGTCATGTACGTCGGCGTCACCTTCACGGGTAACTCGCCGTATCGTTCCGAAGTGCCCACCGTGAGCAGTCGATCTTTAGAAGAAGACAGACTGTTTATGATCGCGCGAACTGCGGTCACTACGGGGACGAGGATGTTTGTGAACTCTTTATCGCGCGAACGGTATCCCATAAACTACGTGTATGGATTCAGCTCTGAAGGCTTCAGCTATTTCTTGACGACTCAACTTCGCGGTGTCGGTTCAGATACGTATTACAGCAAATTGGTTCGTGTTTGTCACGATGATGAAAATTATTACTCGTACACGGAGATACCGATGTCTTGCATCGGCGAAGGCGGTGGTAACTTTGGCTTCAACCTCGTTCAAGCGGCGTTCGTTGGAAAAGCTGGTTCTGTACTCGCTAGCGAACTGGGAATAACCGCTCAACATGACGTACTTTTCGCTGCCTTTAGTCAAAGTGAGTCGATAAACACAAATACGCCATCGAATTTCTCAGCTTTGTGCGTTTACTCTCTTAAAGCTATCCGCCGCAAGTTTATGCAAAACATAAAGACCTGCTTCAATGGAAACGGATCGCGTGGTCTTGATTTTATATCACCATCTCACACTTGCATCGGAACGAAATTGCAATCGATAAGTGAAGATTTCTGTGGTTTGGACGTAAATACTCCTCTGGGAGGTGAACAACCAGTTGAAGCAGTGCCAGTGATTGTATTTAAAAAGAGGCTAACGGCTGTGGCGGCCACGGCGACCGGAGATTACACTGTAGTATTTGCCGGAACTGCTGAGGGTCACCTCAAGAAGATCGTCGTCGAGAGCGCAACATCTGCCTTCGAATATGGAGACATCGTGGTCGACGAACGCTCCCCAGTAAATAAAGACTTGTTCTTCGATACTCAATTGATGCATTTATATGTTATGACTGAAAGAAAAGTGTCTAAAGTGAAAGTGCAAGAGTGTAGCGTTTACAAATCGTGTTTAACCTGTCTCGGAGCCAAAGATCCATATTGTGGATGGTGTTCCTTAGAAAATAAGTGCAGTTTAAGATCAGATTGTCAGGATGCAGCAAAAGATCCTCTATATTGGATCTCTTATCGAAGCGGGCGTTGTACAACAATTACCCAAGTGACGCCAAATTTACTGCAACGTACGACCGCGAGAACTTTAGATTTAGTTATTGAGAACTTACCCAGTCTCAATGGTCAATTCTTATGTGCATTTACGGCTTTAGACCGTACACTTACTACTAATGCAACTAGAAAATCTTACGGCGTGAACTGTACAACTCCACGTACCGATACACTCCCACCTATTCCTGCTGGTCAGCATCATTTCACAGCTAAATTGTCCGTGCGCACTACACAGGGACCGGATTTCGTAGCTACAAACTTTACATTCTTTGACTGCAATACATATAGCTCTTGTACCCAATGCGTAAGCTCGTCATTCCCTTGCGATTGGTGCGTCGATGGTCACCGCTGTACTCACGATACTGCTGAGAACTGCCGCAACGATATCTTAGTAACCGGTGTCAGTAGGATAGGCCCCAGCTATCGCTCTGGTCCGGGTTTCTGTCCCACCATAAATTCCACTTCTGACGGCACAAACGAGATTCTAGTACCGTCCGGCGTCAAAAAGGCTATAAAGGTTAAGGTACATATTATCGGCCAATTTATAGTTCAGACACGGTTCGTGTGTCAGTTCAATATCGAAGGACGCGTGACTCATGTAAACGCTCAACTTCTCGCCGATACAATTTACTGCGAAGCCGTTGAATTCACGTATACATCTCGCGCTCCTAATATTACAGCGTCATTTGCCGTTATATGGGGTGGATCTAAGCCTTTAGATAACCCGGACAACACCCACATACTAATATACAGATGTAACGATATGGCGGATAACTGCGGTATATGTTTAGCGCTTCCGGAGAAGTTCGGTTGTGGGTGGTGTCAGGGCTCCGATCGTTGCGAGGTTCAGGAGCAATGCGGTGCTCCTAGCGTGTGGTTAAATCGTACACAAACTTGTCCTAACCCCGAGATTAAATCGTTCAAACCACAGTTAGGTCCGTGGGATGGTGGAACTAATATAACTATCGAGGGAATTAATCTAGGTCGTAACATATCTGACATCTACAACGGCGTCACTATAGCCGGTATTAAATGTCAACCTATTATAGAGTTGTACGTTAAAACTAGACGGATCGTGTGTACGGTCGACGGTCCAGGCGAAGAGGTCCCACGGGATGGGCCCGTTGTTGTTCGCGTGGCAGATTACAGAGGAGAATCTGAACAACATTACGCGTTCGTCAATCCCAAAATAAACTCAATTCATCCGAAATACGGTCCACAATCGGGCGGCACAAAATTACGTATAACCGGCGAGTATCTTAACGCAGGTAGCAATATACAAGCTCTTATCGATGATTTACCATGCGCTATTCTATCCGTATCGCACGAGGAAGCCGTGTGTAGAACGAGCCACTCGTATCAACTGAAAATGGGTACACTGCGGATGCGTTTCGATAATGGCATGCGAACATTGGAACGTGAGAAGTTCGAATATATTGAGGATCCTGTTGTAGTTACCGTTGAATCGGGCCCGCCGTTAGCGTCGCAACGCAAACAGCCCAAAGGCATTCCGTCCGGCGGGATAAACATCAAAGTTACAGGACGGAATTTCCATTCCGTTCAGTTTCCACAAATATATGTCTATCACGATAATAGACCTTATATTGCCCCTTGTCATAGAGTAGATTTCCAAACTCATCTCATTTGCGAGTCACCGGGCATAGAGAGCGCTGGCCTAAATAATCTAGATCCTGATAGGCCTTTGGAATTAGAATACGGTTTCAATATGGATGACGTACAGAGCGTGCAAAATCTTACTAGTAAAACTCGTGAAGCGTTCTTGCTCTATCCCGATCCTATTTATGAGAAGTTTGACGAGGATATTAAGTATTATAAGTCTGAATATTTGACGATCAATGGTCAAAATTTGGATAGGGCGTGTACCGAAAACGACGTCGAGGTACGCATTGGTGACAGCTTGTGCAATATCACGTCTATGTCGAGGCACCAGTTGACGTGTCGCCCCCCTTCGCGTGACGAACTGCCCGATGATGTTAACGCACCCGAAGTGGTCGTCAAAGTCGGTCGCGCCCTCACTTACAAGATAGGTAAATTATCTTATTCTTCGCAAACCGGCCTGCAAGGGGCTATCGGTAAGCCAGTATTATTCGGTGTTATAGCAAGTATAGTAATACTCGTATTTGTATTTGTCGTGTTTCTAGTTATGTATAGGAGAAAATCCACTGAAAATATTAGGGTATTGAAGAATATGCAGGAGCAAATGGATATTTTAGAATTAAGGGTAGCTGCGGAGTGCAAAGAAGCATTCGCAGAGTTGCAGACTGAAATGACCGATCTCACGGGTGATGTGACGGGCGGTATACCATTCCTTGACTACCGCACGTACGCTATGAAAATATTGTTTCCCAACATAGACGATCACGCCGTCCTCCAGTGGGAACGTCCAGAGCTTATTAGGAAAGAGAAGGGTCTGAAACTGTTCGGACAACTAATTATGAATAAAACATTCCTTTTATTATTTATTCGTACTTTAGAAAGCAATAGATATTTTTCCATGCGCGATCGTGTGAATGTAGCTTCTCTTATTATGGTAACTTTGCAGAGTAAGATGGAGTATTGTACTGACGTGTTGAAGACGCTGTTAGCGGAACTTATCGAAAAGTGTATGGAGGGCAAGAGTCATCCTAAATTATTGCTCAGACGTACCGAAAGCGTCGCAGAAAAAATGCTCAGCGCTTGGTTTACATTCCTTTTATATAAATTTCTCCGAGAATGCGCCGGTGAACCGCTTTATCTTCTGTTTAGGTCGATGAAGGGTCAAGTAGATAAAGGTCCGGTCGACGCGATATCGTCCGAGGCGCGGTATTCCCTCAGCGAAGAAAAACTTATTAGGCAGTCTATCGATTTCAAAGCGATTATGGTGAGCGTCTCCATATCGCAACAAACTATTTTCGTAAGCGGCTTAGAAGCGACTACTGAAAACGTACAAGTCAAAGTTCTAGACTGTGATACGATTAGCCAAGTTAAAGAGAAGTGTTTAGATGCAATATATCGGGCCACACCCTATTCGCAAAGGCCGAGTCGTGATGAGCTAGATTTGGAATGGCGCACGGGCGCTTGCGGTCGATTAATTCTGTATGACGAGGACAGTACTACTAAATGCGAAGGCGAGTGGCGCAAGCTTAATACCCTTAATCACTACCGCGTGCCTGACGGTGCTTGTCTCAGTCTCGTAGCCAAACAAAGCTCCGTGTACAATCTGTCCAACATGGAGAAGAACGATAAATCGCACACGTACGAAACTCTCAATCGTGGTAAATACGGCTCCGCTAGTCCACCAGCTAGCCCGCTCAAATACGAACACGGCGGCGGTTTTAAGTACTGGCATCTCGTAAGACACCACGACGGCGACGCACACAAGGAGGGCGAGCGCGGAAATAAAATGGTCTCTGAAATATATCTCACGCGTCTCCTCGCTACCAAGGGTACATTGCAGAAGTTTGTCGATGATTTATTCGAAACTATATTTAGCACGGCGCACCGCGGCTCCGCGCTGCCTCTTGCAATAAAATACATGTTCGATTTCCTTGACGACCAGGCGCTCCAGCACGCGATATCCGATCCCGAAGTAGTGCACACGTGGAAAAGTAATTCGCTTCCCCTGCGTTTCTGGGTTAATCTTATCAAAAATCCTAATTTCGTGTTCGACGTGCATAAGTCAAACACCGTCGACTCCTGTCTGTCGGTGATCGCGCAGACCTTCATGGACTCCTGCTCGACATCCGACCACATACTCGGCAAAGACTCTCCCTCTTCCAAGCTTCTGTACGCTAAAGACATACCGGTATACAAGGAGTGGGTGGAGCGGTACTACGCCGACATCAAGCTGATGCCGGCGATATCGGATCAGGACATGAACGCGATGTTGGCTGAGGAGTCCCGACTCCACACTAAAGAGTTCAATACGAACTGCGCCTTGAACGAGCTGTACGCTTACGCCGTCAAGTACAACGAGCAGTTCATGGTGACGTTGGAAGAGGACGAGTTCTCGCAAAAGCAGAGGCTCGCGTTCCGCCTCGAACAGGTCCACGGCCTCATGGCGCACGACTACAATATATAATTCGACCGCCCGAGGCTCGAACCCCACCGCCCTCTACTGTATATACTGCCCCCGCACATATCTATGCTGGCAATTGTATATATTAGATAGTGTACAGTCTTTAATATTGTAATTTTTGTATAATTTCAGCGGTCCGATGTCGTTTTTTAATTTTATATAATGAACTTTGTATTGATTTTACACGACGAACCCGACCGGCCGCGGTCGTGCCACAAGTATGCATCGTAAACTATAAAAAAATTGTGTATGTCTGTCTATGTGTGCTCGCGTACGAGTCATTGTTACGTCGATCGGTGTAATGTGTGTCGCAAAATCGCATGTGAGCCCGCCGGTGAGCGTTGCCTACGCTCGGCGGCGGGCGTTTTAAATTTGTACTCGCAGTCTACTTAACGAAATAACCGACAGTGAACCGGAGAGCGATTCCATTAATAAATATCGTCGAATGTACTCTGTTGTTTGATTACGCGCAGCGCCATTGTCCGCGTCAGACGAAAGCCCCCGCGTTCGGCAGCTGTCGGCAGGGAGTCCAGCCTTCGCCTCGCGCGCCCCGCTCCCGTGCACCCATCCTCTGTCGGTCCATACTTGCCCCGCGGGGCGCGCGTGGCGAGGCGGCGGTCACGCTTGAAATGGGCGACCCTGCTGTTTCAGCCGGTACGTGCGGATCGCGGCGCGAACGGCATTCGCGATCGCCAACAACATATACTGCATCCCCGCTTACGTGGTGTGGATGATGGCGCTGCGTCTCACGAGACCCTTGTACGCACCCCTCTATTGGAAGATCGAAGGGATCATGTTCCACTGGCTGCTCTCGATGGTCTCCCTCTGGTCGTGGACAGCTGGATATGAGAGTAAGTACCATAATCATTTACCACAAACACTGAAAGGGAACGCACACAAAAGTGGAATACGCTGATACGAGGACAAGAATAAAATACAGATACATACATCTTCGTGCCGTTTGGATTAATCATTAACAATGGAGCAGACTGTATGTGATGTAGGAACACGCAATTAAGTTACTTATGGCCCCCACAGGATTAATTCGTGGGGAATGTTACACACAAAATTACACTCGTAAATATACTTGGGTTGATATTTGTTTGATAGTGAAGCTTGCGAAAAGTCTGCCGGTAACCATTCAAGTATACGGGATTGTGTTGTACTGCTAATGACCGCGGCCAACAACACGGCAAACATTTTTTCACGTCGTGTTTGTTAGATATGCCGTATAATTTTTCACGAAAGTATTATTGTACGGTTATGCAAGACTATACATTCGCCTATGCCTTTATAGAGGCACTGAAGTGTAATTACCAAATTGATTGCCTTTATCGTGACCTATCAAATTAGTTTTGATATTTAACGTTTTCATTTATTAGTGGAGTGACAGGGTCAGGTGTTGTTTATTTTTTAACTATATTCTTCAATTTCAACAATTTGATAGCACAAAATGCGATACGTTTATTTATACATCCAGTATAAAGGAAAAGTGTTCCTTAATAAACGTTTAAAGGCGGCCATTATGTGGCAAACAAACATTCAGTTTACATTGATGGTAAGTAATACTGTAGTCTGAAAACATCTATAGGATACCAGAGATATCATTGCCACTCCTAAAGCCTAAGGTACCGTAACACCACAAATGCTGAATGAACACTACCATTGGATATATTCCCAGTTGCCCTCGCGGCGACTAGGAAGTGACCCACTTCAGTTTCGCTGTGCATTGCTTTCTGCATCGGCCTGTAATCTCTTAAAAAAAATTATCAGTCAAAAAGGGCAACTGGGCAAATTATATCCCATTTGCCTCCGGTGGCAATCGCCGCGGGGGCCAATCGGAATATATCTACCATTTAGCAGTAAGTAGATGTTATACTTATTCCTGAAAACTTTTCAATATCGATCAGTCTTCTGGGATAGCTACTAATATTGATCAACCTTCTGGGATACTGGCTTTAAGATACAAAATATTTATAACCTCCAGTAGGGTACCATGGTTTTGTTTCAAATTTGTCAACACCGAAAAAATAAATTTTTTTACAAAAGACTTACAAATTATATTTTTTTAGCTTTATATCACGTTACCTACGTAATAAAAAGCTAAAAAAAAATAAATGTATTAAGTAATTAATTACGCTACTAATAGATTTTTTATCACACATAATTTGACGCTCGAGTAATATTATTATGTAAGATACGTGTAGGCTAAAACTACGTAAACGTAACTTTACGCCTGTAATCCCCGAAGGGGTAGGCTGAGGTAAATGCATGCATTCAAGCATACGTGCAAACACTCACGATTCACCGGTTACGTTTAGGCCCATGTTACAGGTGGCGAGCCTGTTGACATCTCTGGGCACATTACCAAACTTCAAGACTGGGAAATTTCCAGGAAATGGAAAAATTCAAATAGAACCAGAGATAAAGGATTTTAAGGTGTTATCTGTGGTAAGCCCCTGACTCGGGAATAGAACCCAGGACCACCAGCGTAGTAGTAGTGGCTACCACTAGGCTACAGAGGCAGTTAATATTTATTTATTTCACTAAAAAACACTAATTGCCGTCATCGTCACCTCGACCGTAATTACGCTAAGGATTTTTTATCAGTTATACGAATCTTTGCTTTACGCTGATATTTATAAAGATCAAAACCCCATGCGTCATCTGGTGGAACGTCCTTGACAACACGCGTGCAACTTTGACCTTTATCTCGTGTGCGTAAAGTCTTAATTTCATTGACAAAAAATAAAGAGTTGATGGATGTGTTCGCGCATCTAGGTAGTGACTACAGAATATCATGAATTTTCTGTACGCATTTGGTATTGCGATTATTCTTCTTCAAGTAATCTATATATATACAAATAAATAAAATTGGAGTGTCTGTTTTTAATATAAAAATAACCGCTTTTTAACTAACTGCATAATATATACGTATGTATACGTATAATATGTGTACACACGGTGCATATAACAAAACCACTTTTTTACAATTTTCATCTGTCTGTCTGTCTGTTTGTTCCGAATAATCTCGGGAACGGCTTTACCGATTTTGACGGGACTTTTACTGGCAGATAGCTCATCTAATAAGGACTAACTTAGGCTACTTTTTTATTTAAGAGTTTAGAAAAAGAAAAGGCGGCATTCTTTGTCATTCACTGGTTCAACAGGCCGATATGTACTGAGAAAAACCTCACCAATAATTCAAGTATTTGTATAACAGCATTATTTATAATTCTTGCAAATCGTTATGTACTTACCTAACCTTCGTTATTTAAATTTAACAGTTAAATGGAAATTTCATTCTATTTCATAAAATAACATTCAAATTAACAGACATGTGTTAATAAGATTATAGCGATTAACGCCTTTTAATTAAAACACTCCGCTGGAATATTGTAAGAGCCTTACCACACTAGCGATTTCTTTGGGCGATTTACACGCACGCGCGCCGTCTCTGCTAGGTATATTACCGCGATATAATACCGTTCTTAATCGCCGCGACATCGCCACCCGCCAGCGGTGATATCGCTGCGTTTATGAGCACGCATACATTCACCTGCTAGCATTAGCTTTAGGGTTCTTTAAATTTAGGCGTTTTGTCACAGTACAAATACGAACAGTATGGAAACTACGTACAAAACGTTCGAAACGGCACACATACACAAACGTGATCATCGACGCTCAAGTAGCGTGCGTCTCACTACTGCAGTACCGCGAGAACCGCTTAGGAGCCTTGTCTCAATTTTTCTTTAAAAATACTTGACTTGCATGTTATTGCGTAAAATAAAATAAGTTTAACAATTGAAATTAGATGGTAATGTAATTTTAAACTTGGTATCAGAATATTGTAATTTGTAAGTAGAATTAATTTCAACAATTTGTATTTAAACAAATGCAAAAATGCTTTTGCTAATTAATTATGCAAACATTTGAATAACATTCCTAATTTATCAATGACAATGAGCTAGTTACTTTTGTTATTGTTTCTCTTTTCATTCATTAAAATTACAAGTTTAAGCAATTACTGTTGCCGCATCGTACGTTTTGTATGAAAACAAATGACCGTCCGCGCGCCATACGACAAACGCACCGCTTCGGCACTGCAGCAGTCCGACACAAGACTGCAGTACAAATATGAACAGTATGGAAACTACGTACAAAACGTTGAACGGCGCAATCACACAAACATGCGCATCAACGAGGCCCCTAAGCGGTTCTCGCGGTGCAGCAGCACCGAGTCACTCGCTACTCGAGCGTCGATGCGCATGTTTATGTGGGTGTGCCGTTTTGAACGTTTTGTACGCAGCTTCCATATTGTTCATATTTGTACTGTGTGTAGTTAGGGCGTTAGGCTGACCGGGCCGCTCCGGTCTCCCTAATTAGGGCCCTAACTCCCTAAATGTATAAATGTACTACCCTGACACTTGCTATCGTACCCTGAATACTGTGCCGTGTAATAAGTCCAATAGCCCTGTAATAACTATCATATGGCCGAATACTCAAACGTCACTCAATTTTAAGCAACCCTCAAAAGTGCGCTATCTCTGTCGTTTGAACGTGTTTTATAAAGACAAGAGACTTTTAAGTTCCACTTAGATTTGAGTGACGTTTGAGTATTTGGCGAAAGAGGCATAACACCTAAGGCCTCAGAAGTGGTAACGCATCTGTATTTTGACCTTGGTTTTCGTGTGGGTGTCTATAGGCTGCAGTCATCACTTAACATGTGAAAACAGTATGCTTGTTTGCCACCTTCATGAAACAAAAAAAAACCTTCAGCTTCATGCCTAGGAAGTCATATTTAGGTATGTGTTAAATAACAATGTTCTAACGGCAAACAGAGCGTGCGATTTGGTTCCGCGCACGCTTTTCCTATTGTTTCCGTGGCCGTTGAGTTTTAGCTGCAATTATCTAAGACGTAATAGCTGAAATTGTTGATTAACTCTGTGATTAATGTTTATAACATTGATCTACCTTAAGCTGAGTTGCATCATCGAGCTTAAGCTTTTAAATTTTGTTAAAGTACTTACTGGTTAAGCAAATAAAATCTGTTGAAAATTGTTAAATGAGATCATAAATTTAACTTTATCTGGCTGAGCTACGCTGTTTAATGTTAAAGTGAAGCTTAAAATTATCTGTCAGATGCATAGAGCAACACGGGCCACTGCGGCCGACCGGAGGGGAGTAGCCATGGTCATGGCGTTCATTACCGATGCAAAACAGTTTTGTCATTTTTTTTCGAGGAATACGTGTGACGCACACATTACAAAAATCTATTACTACGAAATACACACCTTGACTTTAACAAAATACATAAACAATTTCACACATTTAAATATCTAGGCGACAGGCACAGGCACACTTGTGCTTGTACTTTGACAGAGGGGTAAGCCTGCATGTGGCTACTCCCCTGCGGCCCGCCGCGGCCGGTGGCCCGTGTTGCTCTATGGTCAGATGATAAGGGAATCTGACAGCTCTGGTAAATTTAACAATGTCATAAATACGCTGGTAAAATCTATGTAACTGTTAATGTTAAGTAAATTTGACAATAACCGCAACATTATCAAATACTACTACTACTAATTACTACTAATCAATTCGAATGGTGAAAGAATTTAAAAAATCGGTCAAGTAGTTTTTGAGCATATTCAATATAACCAAACAAAGTTTTCCTCTTCATAATATTAGAGTAGATTTTGGTGCAACCGAACTTACGTATGACGTGTATTGTATACAATGTACATTTTTTTTTCTGTGTTATAAAAGTGGCAAACAAGCACGCAGTTCACATTGATGTTAAGTGATGACTGCAGCGTATAGACACCCACACAATGACCAGAGGTCAAAATGCAGATGCGCTGCCACTCCTGAGGCATTAGGTGTTATGCATCTGTGCCGGAAATTACAGGGCCATACATTACCGCCTGACCGAAAGTGACCTGACTGACTGAAAATAGAATACGCTTTCAACTGGAAGCCATCGATATACCTACGAATCTCACACCTTTCCTCTCAACTTCGTGATTCAAATATATGTATGATATTTAAAATGCAATCCCCTGATCTAGGTTGGTTATAAGTACTTAGATTACCTACCTACTTAGATTAACTGCCTCGGTAGCTTAGTGCTAGCAGGCCACTACTACTAAGCTGAGGGTAGGGGGTTATCAGAGATAATGGTGTAAAGTCCTTTATCTCTTGTTCTATTTGGATTTTTCCATTTTCTGGAAATTTCCCATCACCTCGAAGTTTTGTGCCCGGAGATGTCAACAGGCTCGCCACCTGTTACATGGGCCAAAACGTAATCGGCGAATCGTGGGTGTTTGCATGTATGCTTGAATGCATACATTTACCTGGCCTACCCCTTCGGGGATTACAGGCGTGAAGTTACGTTTAAGTTACCTGCTTAGATAATATTTGTTTTTAATAAGTAGGTAGGTATACCGATTTCTGATATGCTGTGCTAGGTGTGCACATACAAAAAATTATTTGTACTTATTTTGTAAGCGCACGTATCTACTATTGAGGTTAAACCATTATGCAATAATATTTCAAGTGTATTTATTAACCTATTATTCAAATTTCGATTTTGACCGCGTATTTTCAGAATAGGTGATTAAATAGGTAATAAATAAGTACACACAATATTGTGTATGAATTCATATAATAAATACCTACCTACTAAATTCAAATTTTCACGATTGTATAAGCAGTCTTCAAGTGTATTTGAATATTATAAAACGTGAATTTTGAGTTGAATTCAGCCTACCTTATGATAGTAATTACTATGCGACCGAAACGTTGGGTTGATTTTTAATAATCATTTTAGTTTAATATACCTACGCGAGATAAATTTGAAAAACTAGTTTAATTTCTACTGGTGGTAGAGCTCCCGTGACGGAGCTCGCGGGCGTAGGCACCACCGCATTACCTAATATACTTGCCGCTAAGTGGTAGTGTTCAGCACTATCGTGTTCCGGTCAGGTGATAATGAACGGCCCTGTAATTTCCGGCACAGAGGCATAACACCTTAGGCCTCAGGAGTGGCAACGCATCTGCATTTTGACCTCTGGTCATTGTGTGGGTGTCTATAGGCTGCAGTCATCACTGAACATCAATGTGAACTGCATGCTTGTTTGCCACTTTTATTACATAAAAAAAAAGAATTATCATAAGCTTCCTTGTTAAAACTACTCTGCTACTCTGCTACTCTATTGCCCTGGATCGCTTTTGCGTACCTAACTTGTTTAAAGGGAAAGGTTTTCTCCCTATGCCTCTCTGTTAAACTTTCTCGATCAAACCTCTGGGCCGATTTAGAAGAACTTGGAGAAATTTGAAAGAACAGAAATTACTTTTTGGATGTAAACCAAAGATCATCGAGGAAATCCGCTAGTAGATTATAACTATCTACAGTAGATGGTAGAAACCTGTAGAAACCGATGGTAGAAACCGTCAACTCACTATGTGACGTACAATTTGTGTACTTTCCGCTAGTAGATGGTAGAAATCTGTAGGTTTATAAGGACAAATACTGTAAAATTGTTGGTGCTCTACCTACCAAAAAGGGACTTGGTCTGAAGGTAAGTAGATTATAAAAGTTTTCCGCCGAATCAGCAAATTCCGGGCACTGTAGCATTAACAGTCTGCAGTCCCCTATCCTTAGGGAAATGTATCCCTGCAAGTTGCCTGTTTTGGAATTGCACTATTCTGCGTAATATCTACAATTTGTCCAGAGTCAAACCGACTGTTTCTTGGAATAAATCTTTACTACCTATAGAGATAATTAATGATAATTAATGCACACATCTGCATTGACATCTGGTTCTTGTGTAGATGTTTATAGGCTGCAGTCATCGCTTAACATCCATGTGAACCGGTTTTCCAAAAAATATTTTTGTATGAATCTTCACGACAGGTCCCTAACGGGGTAGGCAGAGAGTGTAGAGCGCCAAATATCCCGGTTCTGCCATACCTCTCGTGCCTCATCTACCTCCATCATTCTCGTCATACATGCACGCCGATTCCTAAGACTTGACCGCACCATCAGACAGAACTCGACCTATTTGGTTATGGTGGGTCAGTGTTGGTCTTCCTGGGCCTCTGCATCCATCCAATATTTTTGTGATGCACGCCGATTCCTAAGACTTAACCGCACCATCAGACAGAACTCGACCTATTTGGTCATGGTAGGTCAGTCTTGGTCTTCCTGGGCCTCTGCATCCATCCAATATTTTTGTGAATAAGAAAATTCATTTTATAACTTGACACTTTATGAAATTCAAACAATGCGAATTTATAATTTTATTATAGCCGTCCGAAATAATCAGGATGTATTATGACATCATTATGCTTTTGACCTTCGTCAATTTAGCATAATAATAATTATTCTGAATTCAAATGTAGTTTCAACTATTAGGTATACAAGAAATATACATACAATTGGAGTTGTATATGAAATGTATGAGTATTTCAATCATAAGTTATATTAGCTCTGGGAGAAATCTCATCACTATCATATCCACCGAAAGACGTCCATTGCTCGACATAAGCTTCATCCAAAGATGCCCTGTTGTTATCATATGGGGAATCCCTCCATATCCATGGCATAATCGCCACCATAGAGCAACACCGGAGGGGAGTTGCCATTAGCAGGCTTTCCCCTCTGTCAAAGTACAAGCCCAAATGGGCCTATGCCTGTCGCCTAGATGTTTAAATATGTGCGTGAAATTGTTTACGTATTTTGTTAAAGTCAAGGTGTGAGTTTCGTAGTAATAGACGATTTTTGTAGTGTGTGTATGTGTCAAACGCATGTCTCCCCGCAAAAAATGACAGATTGTTTTGCATCGGTAATAAACGCTATGGCTACTCCCCTCCGGTCCACCGCGACCGGTGGGCCGAGTTGCTCTATGGTTTGACCGGTTGACACCATGGGTTAACTTAACTGGAAATCTCTAATAAATGAAAATCATGACCTTCTTCCTGATCCGAGTATCGCACCCGGGCTCTTATTCTTTCACTAGGTATCTAATGATTCGTAATAATTCGTATTTTGTCTCCAAGGTCACTCGATCGGATCGTTTTGTTTACGTCACCTTATCAGCAAGCGCATCGATTTTGATAAACGATGACGTCAACTCACAACGGGGCGAACTATTTGTTGTATCTATCTTCACGCCTCAAAGGGATAGAGGTAAAAATATGTGTGCATATATGCAAACACCTAGCCTGTGCCACTTTGAGACACACCCTTTTTGAGCACAAGTAGGTAGGTTATAAGTCTATTGATATGCAGATCCCATGTGAACTGAAGAAGAAGAAGAAAAATATTTATTTTCAAGGCACACACACAACAACCAATGATAAAGAAAGTTAAAAACAAGTGAAACAATTGTTACGTATTTGGTTGTGGGAAGCCAAGAGAAACGGCACTCACCTCAGCTGATTGCTGCAGAGTGACTGCAGCACTGATATTCTGGTGGGTCCTAGTGGCATCACGAACTTCAAGCTGCCAGACAATGACTGTACTTCATAAAAAAAAAATTGCCAGAAACTGCATGTTGTTTGTTTGTTTGTTAAGTGATGGCTGCACCCTATAGACTTCTTCACCAAAACCAGAGACAAAAATGCAGATGCATTGCTACCCCTGAGACCTTAGTTGTTACGTCTCTGTGATAGTTATTACAGGCCATATACCTACTGATATTCCTACTCTGATGGCCGAACCCTCAAATGTGCGCTATCTCTATTGTTTGAACGTGTTTTATAAAAACAGAAGACTTTTAAGTCCCACTTAGACTTAAGTGACGTTTGAGTATTTGGCCGTGAGACTTCTGAGAGCTCTGAGATATAACATTCAAAGAGCACATTACCAGTTTTTGAGTTACAATGGAATCTTATACATATTCTTCGACCCGGGGTCGCCCCTGGATATCGAATGGTGGTGGCTGCGTCTTCCAGCTCATACACTTTACCACCAGTAGGTAGGTAATCTGTAATCCTTGCCCCTATTCATTAATTATTACTTTTTTCTTGCACAGTTGTCAATCACAATGATAAAAGATAACGGATCTTTAATAGAATAACATATTAAGTGTCAAATATTCAATTATAACTTAGAATATCCACTCGTTGAATATCTATTCTTTGAATATATCCGGACCTATGTGTTCCTTGGCCAAATTTGTTAATTCATTGAACTCTCCCTAAAATTTTTCCTGCCTTTTTAATTTACACTTTGTATACTTCATTGAGTCAGTAGGTATTGAAATATCCCACCACGAGATGGTAACCGTATGGTCAGAGTCGGATTTAATGTAGGCCATAATAAATATAAAAGATAAATAAGCTGCCTCTGCCTATTGGTAGCAGGCCACTACTACTATGGTCCCATAGTAGTAGTGGCCCACCCCCTTGGCGTCCAAGGTTCGATTCCCGGGTCGGGGGCTATCAGAGATAACGGTGTGAAAGCCTATAGCTCTGGTTTTGGGTTTTTTCCATTTTCTAGAAGTTTCCTAGTCCCTCGGAGTTTGGTAATGTGCCCGGAGATGTCAACAGGCTCGCCACCTGTTACATGAGTCAAAAATGTAACCGGCTAATCGAGGGTGCTTAGTGTCTGCCTACCCTTTCGGGGATTACAAGAGTGAAGTTACGTTAACGTGTTGAGTTAGAAGATAATTAGGTACTCCCCAAAGAGAATACATAAGAACAAAGATTACATAGTGGGTAACTACTCTACCCCAGGGTTTTAAATACGGACGTCAGAGCATGCAGTTCATATTGATGTTAAGTGATGACTGCAGCCTATAGACATCTACACAAAAACTACAGGTCAAAATGCAGATGCGTTGCCACCCCTAAGACGTTAGTTGTTCTGTCTGTGTGGTAGTTATACTGGGCCATACATTACCATCTAACCGGAACACAATAGTGCTGAACACTACCATTTAGCGCCAGATAAATTAGGTAATGCGGTGGTGCCTACGCCCGCGAGCTCCGTCACTGGAACTCTACCACCAGTAAACCATGTCCACCAGCCCTAACCCATGGTCACCATTAACTTTATGTACTCGTTCAAATCGTACACTTACTACTGGTATTCTATAATATAAAAATAAGTCGGGTTTTCCTTCCTGACGCTATAACTCCAGAACGCACCAACCGATTTCCACAGTTTTGCATTCGTTCGAAAGGTCTCGGGCTCCGTGAGGCTTATAGCAAAGAAAATTCGGGAAACATTTCAACGCGGAAGCCGCGGGCAACAGCTAGTTTACAGTTATAAAAATCATACATCTTGTGACGCTATTTATGACATCTGTTTATATATCTATAATTAGAATATAAGCACCTGTTCCTCTGCTAAGGTATGAATCTCTTCTCTTAACTTGATACTTCACACCTGTCTCCGCTTGATATATTTGAAATGATTTGCATATTTTATTATTTTATATCTATCATGCCAGTATCAAGACTGGATTGTCGCTGTCATAAACATTTTTTGATACAATTACATAGTTCGTTTTGTTTAAGTGTATTGCCGGACCGATGGCATGATTATAGAGTACTTGAAGAAATATTTCTTGATTAATTATTGAATTTATTTTATTATTTCTTGGTAGATTACTAACATGCGTTCCTACTACCGCGGTCAAGGCTGTGCCAGAAATTAGAGTCCTGCGTAACCACCTAACCGTTTGGGCGGTACCCAGTGTACACTGCCATTTAAGAAAGGGTAGATATATTATTATATATATAATATTCACGATTCTCTCCCCTTCTTGGGAGGCAGCCTGGAGCTTACTCCTCCACGCTGCTCCAATGTGGGTTGGTGGAGATTAGGGTTAGTGGCCAACCCGCATTGGAGCAGCGTGGTCTCCTCCCAAGAAGGGGAGAGACTCGTGCCCAGCAGTGGTATGGAAGATCTGATGATAAGGCCTCCAACAAGGTTCAACGACCACTATCTATCGATAGCAACCGCGCATTTTAAATTGCCACTAGCGGTCACCCATTACAAACCCGACTGCGCCCGTATCGCTTAACCGAGTACGGGGTCATACACGCTTCAACGCAACTTGCATTAGATCAATTTATTTTTGTGCAAGTATACATAATTAAGTACACGTCGGATATCTGTATTGCAATGTTCACTTCCCACTTTTATAAAAAAAAACGTAACAAGCATTCATGCATGCGTTCACACATTCATGATTCGCCAGTAATTTTTTTGTGTCCCATGTAATGACTTGAATGATGAGCCTATTAATATACATCACAAGACAGACATGTATTGCGTATTTTGATTTTAACTTTTGGATTCACTTAAATGTGTGACGTGAATTAAGTAAATAAACTGCCATGCTAATCGTTTACTTATAGCAGAGAATATGTAATAAGACTATGTGTAGAATGGACACTTCGACGACCCGCCAATTTTCCCCGCCTCACACAACCTCCTTCCATACTTATAATAATTAGTGAATTACAATAGCTAGTTACGAATGCCACCACTAATGTACCTAATTCTGGGTTGCACCAAGATTTTTGTAACAGGTAAAAGTTAGTGTCACATTTCACATCCGTCTCTAACTTAAAGACATTTGTTAAAGTTAGAGAAGGACATAAAATGTTATACTAGCTTTAACGAATATGTTGCAACCCAGCCTAAATGTTACTATTATTGTTAAATTTGACAAAAACCCTTGTTTTTTTTTACTGGTGGTAGAGCTCCAGTGACGGAGCTCGCGGGCGTAGGCACCACCGCATTACCTAATATACTTGCCGATAAATGGTGGTGTTCAGCACTATCGTGTTCCGGTCAGGTGGTAATGTACGGCCCTGTAATTTCAGGCACAGAGGCCATAACACCTTAGGCCTCAGGAGTGGCAGCGCATCTGCATTTAGACCTCTGGTCATTGTGTGGGTGTCTATAGGCTGCAGTCATCACTTAACATCAATGTGAACTGCATGCTTGTTTGCCACTTTTATTATATAAAAAAAAAAAAAAAAAAAAGATTTTACATATATTTTGGTGCTATCGAACCTAAATGACATTTAATGACTGGTTAAATAAATTTAGGTAGCCATAAAACGTTATCGTGTTAAAAAATAAAAACGTGCTATTGTTAAACGTGTTTATTGTCTTTTCAAGTTATCTCGTAGCTGTGTCGCGTGTTTGGTCTATGGTCATTTGGTGACATAGAAACCTACATTTTTTCTACATATTGCTAGGTAATACGTTGCATGATAGTGCATAGTTGGAATAAAAATTGGCATTACTTGACAAAATATTTGGGGCAAAATGTAATGCGGGTATTCACATATGAAGCAAAACGATTGGATGTACTTCGGTACTTGGTACATGTTTTAAGTAGGTAAAACTAATCTCCGTTTACTTATTTAGGCATCACCGCATTATTAATATATCTGCCGCTAAATTGCAGTATTCAACACTATCGTCTTCCGGTTAGATAGTAATGTATGGCCGTCGCATCTCCATTTTGACCTCTGGTTTTTGGTCTATAAACTGCAATCGTCACTCAGCATACATGTGAACTGCATGCAGGTTTGCCACCATCATTGCATAAAAAATTACTTTACCCTATTAAAATGGTATAAGATTTTATAATGCCTCTATAATGATTAAGCAGAACAAAGAACAAAAATTAACCCGTAGGTACTGAAAACGGTTTCGCACTAGAACGGATTAACCATTTTCAACCACTTAACGGGAACCGGAACGGTTTTTCCAGACACTGGTACTGATGCCTAAGTTCATTTGCATCCGTTCTCACCTTTTTTTTTTTGTAATTGTTTAAATGGTTTTATTAATGTGTGTCCCGTAGTCCACCTACTTCTCCGGGAGCCTAAAAGGAGATGTTGCGAGCTCGGCTCTGGTTCGTACACTACCTCAAAAAAATGGGTAAATTAAAGAAGAATCCGAAAAAAATACAATTAATTTATTCAAGAATATATTTTAGAGTTACAACCACATTTAATTCAAACGATTTTATCATTTTCAATATGAATATCAGTGGAATTTGTCAAAATGACATCGCCCGCCATATTCGCCATCTTGGTTTTGAGTTGCAATTCTAACTGCAAATAATGTTTTGTAACTGCAAGCAAAGCTTAATAAGTGAATATATGCAGTAAAAAACGTTTTTATATTGATTTTGCCTGTTAATGATATTGTGTACAATACATGGCCGGAGGTCCATACATTTATGCAACATCTCCTTTGCATCCGTGATAGTCATTACGGAGCCATACAAAATATGTATTATTAGTGTATTATTTATGTAACGTACTACATAAATAAATAAATAAAATACGCTTACACATGTCATGGCTTACACTCACAGCTCTACATTACGTATTATTAGGATAGCCTCAGTAGTATGTACGGAATTCTTAAATTAAACGACAAAGCTCCAATAACTTTCTTTACGCCTTTATTTTTCATCCAAAATTAACACGTCTTGTCATTCACTCGATCCCCGCACGAACAATTGTTTTTCCCGCCTTCGATTACAACCACAGACCAATAATTACAACTACAATATGTTAGCCGTTTTTATCTATGCTGCTATTCTATATCTATGGCTATCGATACATTGTTTACTCATTATCATTATACATTGTAATAAATCTAACGTGGCTCACCGTTGAATAATATGAACATAATGCAAATATTCATTATGTTAGGCATAAATACAAATACTAATAATTATACCATATGCCAATAGCTCCCAGGCTTAAATATAAACACTGATATAGTATACCATAGGCTAACAGCTCGGCCTTCCTGTTGATAGCGAGTCCTCTCGCGTTAACATGTAAGTCTATGATGTAAGTTCTAAGAACAAGTCATCAAGATTAAATGTCTAAATTCTTATTTCAATAATTAAAAAAAATAATAATAATATGTAAGTACTCTATGTTAAGAACTATGAACTCAAACCTTTTTCTTATAAATATATTTAAATATTTAATTATACATATTCTTTGACTTGGTGTCACAAATTATGTCCATCAATTTTAGAAGTTACAACCTCTAGTTAAAACAAGCCAACTATAATTTGAGATTTGAAACAAAGTTATTATGATCCAATATTACATGACCATAGATGAGATATTAATTACTTATTATTTATTTTTATGTGAATATTACAAATATTTGGATTATCCTAATACATTTTATTTAATAATTATTTAATTTAATTTACTAAATTAATCCTCACCTCCACTATCCGAATTATTTTCCTCACAACTACTTTCTAGATCCCTACTAAAGTTCAACCAAGGCTGTATCTTGTCAACTGCTACTACGGCTTCATACCGACGATTATTTTTACGTGTTAGGAGTGTATCTTCTATCATGTACCTGTCATTTGGAAGCACCCTTGTTACCCGATACGGACCTTGGTATTTTACAACTAATTTTTGAGACTGTCCGTCATGTGGTACTTGCCGTTCTACGCGAACCAAATCTCCCTCCGAATAGCACTTAGCTGCTTTCCTTTTGCTATCGAATCTTCTCTTATCCTTGGTTTGTTGTTCTTTTATTTTTGCAACTGCGTCGCCTCTAATATCCACTAACTTATCTGTAGGGGTTGCTTTTATAGTGTCGTCTAAAACATCGCTTAAAATCCCTTCACTTTTGCTTTTTATGTTGAACCCAAAAAGAAGTTCGGACGGTGTCTTTTGGGTTGTCTTGTGGGTTGTAGTATTGAGCCCTAATTGAATGTCTGGGACTTGTTCGTCCCAATACTTTTCATTTTTGCCATGGGTCGAGGTAGAGAGAGCGTCAAGTATGGTTCTATTGAACCTCTCTACTTGACCATTCGCCCGAGGAGTAGCCACAGCGTTGACTATGTGCTTAATGCCATAAGTCGTGGTGAACTCCTTAAAAGCCCCGCTTGTGAAACTAGTACCTCTGTCAGTTATAAGGCGCGTAGGGACACCAAAACAGCTAACATGGTCTTTAAGAACTTTAATTGTAGTTGCTGATTTGGTATCTCTCACAGGTCTTACATTTACGAACTTTGTGAAGCCATCTACAAGAACCAGTATATAGCAATTGCCCTTTTTGCTCTTTATAAATGGGCCTAAGTGGTCTGCGTGCAGTGTATGAAATGGCACGCTTGGCTTTTCAATAGGGTGTAATTCTCCCTCTCGCTTCCCGCCCGGCGCTTTGTGATGACAACATTCCAAACAAGATGTAACGTATTTTTTTACGAATTTTCGTATCTTGGGAAACCAGTAGTTTTTGCGAATACGTTGCAGGGTTTTATCATAACCACAATGGCCAACATCATCATGATTCATCTTTAAAACCTGCCAACGTACACCTTTCGGTACAAGCCACTTTATTTCATCTCCTTCGATTCTGTAAACTCGGTTGTTTTTAAGTTTGTAGTTTTTATGGACATCTATAACTTTTTCTGAATTAACATCAGATAAAATTTCTTTTATCCTTTTGACTTCGTCATCGGCTGATTGTACGGTAGCTATCCAGTCTTGCTCGTGACTGTCGACAGCGAGAATGTCAAAACACTTCTCAGGGTTCTAAAATATTTTGAATTCGATGCCCATGAGGTAAACTCTGAATCGATTTAGCGATGCTACTACAGCCAACGTCTCGAGATCGTAAGAATGAAGTTTCCGTTCTTCTGGATTTGTTTTGCGACTAAAATATGACACAGGTTGAAACACACCATTTGAATTAGCTTGTAGTAAGATGCCTGCCAGTCCATCTTTGCTGGCATCTGTATGTACCTGAGTTTCTGCTTTATGATCGTAAAGCGCAAGTGCTGGCCTGTCAATCAACATTATCTTAATTTTATTGAATGCACTCTCCTGCCTTTCTTCCCAGATCCACTTAGCTTCCTTTTTTAGTAAGTCCGTTAGCGGCGCAGCTATTAAAGCATAATCCCTAATAAACCGTCTAAAATACCCCGACAGACCAAGAAACTGTCTCAACTCGTGTTGGTTCGAAGGTCTTCGGAATTTCGACACCGCTTCGGTTTTCCGTTGCCCCGGCCGAATCCCACTGGAGTTAACTTCATACCCAAGGAAGTCAATGGTGTCGAGGAAAAAGTGGCACTTGTTTAACTTAAGCGTCAGACCACCTTTCTCGAGAAGCCCTAAGACTTCCTCTAATCGCTGCATGCCTTCAGCAACGTCTTTTGCGGGGATGAGAACGTCATCCATATATACTATCGCATATTTAATTTTCGCTTCCAGCAATATCTTATTGATAGTACGCTGAAAAACCGATGGTGCATTTACTAGGCCAAAAGGCATCCGGTTATACTCATACTGGCCGTCTGGGGTCACGAAAGCGGTTTTATAACGTGACTCCTCAGCTATCGGTATCTGATAGTATCCAGATGCCAAATCAAGCGACGTAAATACCTTATTGCCAGCCAATTGATCTAATTGATCCTCGATCCTAGGGAGGGGGTAATGTTCCTTCTTAGTTTTACGATTTAAGGCCCGATAGTCAACGCACAAACGCTTTTCGCCGGTTTTCTTTTGCACCAGAACAATAGGACTCGCATATGGAGACGTCGATTCCCTAATTATACCATGATCAGCCATTTCTTGTACCATGTTCCTCACTAAGGCACGGTCTGCGTACGACATGCGGTAAGGGCGATAGACAACCGGTTCGGTGTCTTCAAGTTCGATTACCATCTCTGTTAAGTCCGTGAAGCCTAGGTTATTAAGCCCACTTGAAAAGCAATTACTAAATTTCTCAATCAACTGTTGCAATTTCAATCGCTCTTCATAGCTTAAATTATCGCTACAGTTCAGACTGTCATTGTTTTGTGTTTCGCAAAATGTAACACTACACGAGCTTATTTCAAATTTAGATTTTTCAACGCCCATGCGATGAACTCTCGTTAAAAGTGTCCCCTTCTCAAGAGTTATTAAATTGGGTGATGCATTATAAACCAATAGCACGCCGGCACCGGCTTTTATTTCGTACTCCCCTGGAAGGAGATAATGTTCTTTTCCTTCACATCCCCTTAATGAACCATTAACGTAAATGCGCGTGTCCGAGCCAGAACTGGAGATAACTGGGACGGCGCGTAATGTGTTCGAAGGCATTTCGATGTTTTTATTAGTAACGAGGTGAATTTTATCGCTGCAAACTTTCTGAAAAATAACTGAAGTCGGTGTTTTTGTAATAATGATATCAGGCCTTTCCGTAAACGAATGACCTAATAGAACAGACTGATTGATAACATAGTCATCTACTACGTATAAATTTATCGTCTCTTTAATTCCTTGAACCTCCACAGACGCCATTGTCATGCCTACTGGAGAAACGATATTCGCGCCTATACCTCTAAGAACCGGCAAATCGTCGGGTATCACGATATCCAGGCTAAGTTCTCTGGCTTTCGACAATTTTATAAGAGAGCACTGGCTACCTAAATCTAAATGGCAGTCAATGACCTGTTCATTCACCTTGATGTTAATCATATATTTAGCCGTTAAGTCCTCAGTCGTACATAATTGAGCAACCTGTTTCTCATTCTTACTTTTATCCTTGCTCATATTCGTATCGCGGTCTTTAATTATATTTTTATTTTTATAGCAATGAATCGATAAGTGACCAGACTTATTGCAAGCAGTGCAGTTTGCTAGCGGCTTCTCGCATTTGAAACTCGGGTGACCAATTTGGTCACAGTTGTAACACGTCATTTTAAAATTACTAAACTTTGCAGTAACATTGACACCCTTGCGATCATATCGTGATTTCGGATTTACGTCGTTAAATTCGCGACTTTGCCCCACCTTAACAGTCCTAAAATATTTTAAGACCTGTTCGGGTTCGGAAAACTGTGCTGCCTGTGCACCTACTTTTACCGCCCTGTCTTCAACGCCGTACAGTAGACAATCTACAGCCTGTCGCCCATATATCTTACAGCGATTTAACATATTAATTTTGGCATAATAATAAATCTCTAGGGATTCCCCATATTTGACCTTTTTGGCCAACATTTGAGTCAAGAGTTCAGCGTAGTCTTCACGGACCGGAAATGATTCCATTAATTTCTTTTTCCACTCCGCCCAAGTAAACAACATTGATGGTAAACTCTGATACCAAGATTTAGCTACACCACTTAATTTGGGAAGAGCATAGTGTATAATTTCTCTATCCTCCCAATGATAAATTTCAGCACACTCTTCTACTTTTGTTAACCACGTTAAAACTGATTGTTCTTTTGACATAGGGTCAAACTCGGGTACAATGTTAGTATTAAAAGTCAGTTTAGGCTTTTCTGAACTCTTGACTGATTGCAAAATTGACAAAACCTTATCTAATACGTTATCAGTAGAATCAGTAGGTTTATACCGTTTAGAGGTAAGCGATCGTACCTCATCATAATCTCTTGACGAGCTGCGACTTCGCTTCCTCCCTTGCCTAATCCTGTATCGACTCGAACGTCTCGTGTCAGTGACCTCGTTGTCACTGGATTCGGAGCGCGAACGTGAACGCGAATGTCTGCGCACCCCTTTCGCTGGCGTCCGGAGCGACCTCTCCCCGACCGTATGTAACTTGAGTGTTCTTCGACCTTGATGCTCTCCATCAAGGTTGTTATATAAATTAACCTCAGTATCGCGCACCCGCGATACCCCTGGTTGTTCCGAGTAATGTCTCCACGTCTTTGCCTGATCCTCAAACCTGGATCGTCCTGGCCATGACCCATTACTCACTCCACGTTGCCGAAAGTCTCGACCCTGACCCTCAAACCTGGGTCGTCCTGGGTCAAGATTAATCGACACATTTTCTGGCTCTCCATCTTTCGGCCGACTCATATCGAGACCTGAAACTGACAGGCAACCGCTTAACTAGCTGTCACAATACCAATGACTCACGACACAACAATATAAACATACATGTAAACATTTTTATTTAACAATTAAAATTTTTGTTTTTGTTTTTATGGAGTACATAAAGTTGGTCATTGGGCTTTTGCTCGGAAGCACGTCCGGCCTCCGGATCCTGGTCTATGGAGGCGACGTGCGGGCGACTTGGAAGCGACCTTTTTTATATAATTGAGGCAAGTCGTGTATATATGGGCATCTTCATTACATAGACAGGATAGATTTTGGCTTCCAGGTGCATTGGTTGCGTTCCACTAAACGGCCGCAACAATTGTAACGCCCGCTGTATTGTTCCACCTAACGCCCGTGGTCGATTAGTGGAACGTACCCACTACAATATCCATGGATTTAAAAAAGTCATGTCAAATAAAGATATACGATTCAAGATCCGACCCTTTGCCACAAGAGAAAAAAAAAAGATGATAGGACAATTCGACAGTTCAAACATAGCGATTCCCGCCAATTTGTATTTAATTATACGGCACGTGTATAACAAACCTTCTTACAAAACAATTAATTCACTTGACGAACATTTATAGAGATAAATATCAGTTATTATTGCATAGTTAGCACCCACTTAATCATGTGTGATCACGACATTCCACATTAACACAATTATAGAGATTAGGTCCTTACTTTTGTGACTAAACAGAACATCGACAATTTTTTTTAGTCCCAGCCTCACTCTTTTGTTTCATTAAACAACATTTTACAATTACCTACTCAGATTTCGAACAAAGTAGGTAGGTACCTTTTTACATACTTATTGACACGCTACGAGAAACTGAAGTAGCTATCAACAACTAATAACAAGGGAAAGAAAAAAAAAGACAATCTAATTCTTCTAAATCTAAATCTTTTTCGTGTACCATCAGTATTAATCGATCATGATATCCTATCGCAACATTGTAAAAGTCGTACTTACGTTTCTTCCTATTTTCTTTGTAGGCGTAGATCGAAACGAATAGGTTTTCGCTTTCGTCGATCCCACTTCTGAGACTATTAGGATAGCCTCAGTAGTATGTACGGAATTCTTAAATTAAACGACAAAGCTCCAATAACTTTCTTTACGCCTTTATTTTTCATCCAAAATTAACACGTCTTGTCATTCACTCGATCCCCGCACGAACAATTGTTTTTCCCGCCTTCGATTACAACCACAGACCAATAATTACAACTACAATATGTTAGCCGTTTTTATCTATGCTGCTATTCTATATCTATGGCTATCGATACATTGTTTACTCATTATCATTATACATTGTAATAAATCTAACGTGGCTCACCGTTGAATAATATGAACATAATGCAAATATTCATTATGTTAGGCATAAATACAAATACTAATAATTATACCATATGCCAATAGCTCCCAGGCTTAAATATAAACACTGATATAGTATACCATAGGCTAACAGTATTTAAAAAAACCTCTGTCGTGGATGCATTGTACACATACAACACATACACAAACACCCAGACTCTTAACAAATATCTGTATCCCATAAAAATAGTTGTCGCAGTGCGGGGATCGAACTCGCGACCCTTCGAATCAAACGGTGGTTTCACACCGCTGGACTAACCGGATCGTCGAACATGATTATTTTCTCTAAAGAGTAATAACCAGCTACTTGTATACACACTGCAACGTGTGTCGCAGACTTCGATCAATAATTTATTGATTGAAGGTCACCGGCACAGCAGTGCACTGCAGAAGACTCAAGTCTCTTTGACTATGAATGAAGGTCATTCGTATATACAATATCCAACAAGATATATTCCATTGTATGCAGGCAAGAGCATGAAAGTAAGTTAAACACGGTCGAGATGAGATCTTTGCGCAAGATCTGCGGTGTATCACTCACCGATCGCGTTCGTAATGAAGATGTAAGAAAGAGGCTTTGTGTGAATGATAGTATCGGTGTAAAAATGGAAAAAGGCATGCTCCGATGGTTCGGGTATATAGAAAGAAAGTCGAATGAGCGAATGACTAAACAGATATACAATGCGAATGTGGGTGGTTGCAGAGGCCCAGGAAGACCAAGACTGACCTACCATGACCAAATAGGTCGAGTTCTGTCTGATGGTGGTGTCAAAAGTCTTAGGAATCGGCGTGCATGTATGAAGAGAATGATGAAGGTAGACGAGGCACGAGAGGTTTGTCAGGACCGGGATATCTGGCGCTCTACACTCTCTGCCTACCCCGTTAGGGACCTGGCGTGAAGATACATACAAACATACATATATATTGCACATCGACCTCAGGAAGGAGACTTCGGCTTATTTCGGATCTGTTGAGGGTTATAAGACTTATTACACGGCACGGTATTCAGGGTACGATGGCAAGGGTCAGGGTAGTGTAATAACATTTAGGGAGTTAGGGCCCTAATTAGGGCGACCGGAGCGGCCCGTGTATTTGTACTGCGACCGGATAGTGTAATAAACGGCAACCCGGCGCGAGGCCACGCCCACCCTTTCTGCCGGACCCTGAATACCGTGTCGAGTAATAGTTTTTTATCTCTTTTGCATCTTACCTGTGTGACTTTAGTCAACCATTGTGATCAAGTTTTGACCAATACCGGACTGTTAGTGCTTACGTAGGAAGTGAAGTGTGCAGCTGTGAGATGTGTGCTGGTCGATTGTCTCTTTAGTAGGTTTTTTTATACTATATGTAATAAAAGTGGCATGTGCAGTTCACATTGATGTTAAGTGATGACTGCAGCCTATAGACACCCACACAATGACCAAAGGTCAAAATGCAGATGCGTTGCCACTCCTGAGCCCTAAGGTGTCATGCCTCTGTACCGGAAATTACAGGGCCGTACCACCATTACTATTACCACCTGACCGGAACACGATATTGCTGAACACTACCATTTAGCGGCAAGTATATTAGGTAATACGGTGGTGCCTACGCCCGCGAGCTCCGTCACTGGAGCTCTACCACCAGTATGTCTATCCCTTAAGGGACTTCGCGTGAAGATACAAAGACTGTTCTTGTTCTGCAAATAACTCTGTACAGTTAGGTAGATAGGTACACTCAAAGAAATGCCCGCGCATATCGACACAATTATATATAGCTTTTATTAAGCAGCTTATAGAGTTCTCGTTTATAACCCGATCGAACCTAGTAGGTACATTCTCGAAAATATATTCAGATATATTGTTTATGAAATATTTATGACTATGTAAATGGCGCCGGCAGAGATAAGAACAGCGGATGATAGAACAATGCAAGGTGAGTGACAAGATTTTGATGAATAAATGATCTTGTATATATATTACATACCTACTTTATTCGGGAAGCGATCACATCAAGATGTATGTATTATTGTATTTACCTATGTAATAAATATAGCCTTTGTAATAGTAGATATCTAGTCTTTGCAATTCACGAGCGCGGGTGACGCTCGTTTGTAGTAAAGACGTGTCTACACGTATTTAAATGCGTGTGTGCAAGCGAGAGCGGGCACGCGACTGTCCGCTTGAGGCACACGCACACTGTGACATAGTACATGTACACATTGTCGTTAACCACAAGCAAACACCGGCCGCGCTCTAGAATTGGAAGACAAGAACTAAAGTATGAGCAAAAAAGTATTGGCACAAAGTGGCAAATAATACAGTTGACATGGATGATGGTGAGTAATTACACAGTTAGTAGCCATTTACGTTTAGTCTCTAATATAGGTGATAATGGAGATTTCAATATAGATACTTACCCACTCCTGAGGCCTAAGCTCTTTCGTCTGTGTACCAGATATTACGCTAACTGAATTCCTGACCCAGTAATTTGCGATACCGACTCGTGGTACAACTGCGATGTTCAATTTGTTGTACTACGGGGAAGTAAAGTTAAGTTACTCATAGTCCAACTCTTTTTTTTTATATCTGGTCATTGCCCGTGGTACACCTACTGAGTCCACCTGGTTTGGAGGAGCCTAGAAAACTGAATATTGTATCAATTGAATGGCCCTGTACCATGACGCCTTATTGGGTTTCAATTAAGGTACTGTCAAAATTTTGTTTCATTTGTCTATATGACAGCGCGTATGAAGCGAGATAAAGCTAATAGTTATTCGGGTTACGTTCCGCAAAAAGAACATGGTACGGCCGCTCGAAGTACTACCTACTCGATTTTCAGTCTGGTTAGCTGGGCTGGTTTACAGAATCACACCTTCAAATCAATGTATCCAATAGCAGAAGTGTCCTGTAAGCCGAGATGGTAATTAAACTTCAGAAACCTGTTATTCCAATATTAATATTATTCCCTCTCTGTAAGAACGGCGGCTCGCATTTGGAAAATTGAATTCCATAAGCTTGCACGGCACGACTGGCGTCTTCTAATGGAGTTGCCAGGTAAACCTAGTTTATGGGTAATTGAATATTGCACGCCATTGTCGCTGCTAGCTGATTGGACAAGGTTATTTTCTTGTGACTACGTATTTCTATGAGAAAATGTCGAAGTATTCAATTTTGTATTTTAATATAAATATTAATATAAATACGTGACGAAGCGAAATAAATAGGTGAGATAAATCCGTAAAAATCAGGATTATTAGAATAAAATTAACAAGTTAAATTACTAGGAGTATTAGTTACTCGTATGATAATGACGAAGAACATAATTGGAATTTCAAATTTAGTTTGATGGAAAATTTGGCAACTGGTAATTTGATTTTAAAGAAAAATGGAAAGAAAAATTTGACTTCAGGCGAGACTCGGCCACTGGGAATCTAGTCCAGCCGCTCTTCCAACTGAGCTACCGAAGTCTACCGAAGAGCTACCGGAGTAGCCAAATGCAGGCTTTCCCCTCTGTCAAAGTACAAGCACAAGTGAGTGTTTCACACGTATTTCTCCCCGCAAAAAATGACACATTGTTTTGCATCGGTATTAACGCTATGGCTACTCCCCTTAGGTCCGCCGCGGCCGATGGCCCGTGTTGCTCTATGGTGAGGACCTCTCTTTTGTTTATTCCCGGGGCAGTAGCCCCGTTGCCTGTCTTCTAAATTACTTACTACAATTTTTTGACTTCATGTCACTGTCATCTGCAACGCCTCTGGACGCCTCTGGTGTAGATCTTCTGGAACTACAAAAATCAGTAACTGTAGATATCTTTGTTGCATAAGTATATTTATGAGTTTATTTCAACTGTAAGTAGCCATTAGCTGTGTGTACTTAGCAAGCACTAGGTTTTCTCTGTGACTCATGTTTGTCCAAGGCGGTCAGTATGCATTATCGTGCGGTCATTTATTTATACACCTGACATAATGCTTGTCGTGATGAAATCTATTCGAGTTTTATGAAGGTCGCACCGGCCTTTGACTTCAGATAAGTATAATAAGTCGATAAGCATGTTGTTGTAAAATCCAGAAGCTTGGTAAAACCTAAGATTTTACGGTAAAACCAAAGACTCATTGGTAAATGGCCAGGATGGGATGAGTTTTTCTACTTATACTAGAGAATATGTAATAATACTACGTATAGAATGGACACTTCGACGCCCCGTCCGATTTCCCCGACTCACCCAACCTCCTCTCCTCTTATAGGCGACGTTTGGTATTCTCAACGTGTTACGCACACAGGTGCATGTGTAAATACACGTCACTGATTGATGGCTGTGTAATAGAGACCAAATTAGGCGTTTGTATGGAATTTTGGCGGAGTGTCCTGTGACTGGGCCCAGAAATGTATGGAACAGTATCATTCCCCTTACGGACATTGTACCAACGAAACATCGTGAATCTTAGGTTCTACTGGAAAATCTGGACACTAGCGGAAGAATTTTCTTCTCCTGGAAGAGAGTACTTCCACTAGTCAGTCAACCGTTTTTTTGGTGGTAGAGCTCCAGTGACGATGCTCGCGGGCGTGGGCACCACCGCATTACCTAATATACTTGCCGCTAAATGACAGTGTTCAGCACTATCGATCGTGTTCCGGTCAGGTGGTAATGTATGGTCCTGTAATTTTCGGCACAGATGCATAACACCTTAGGCCTCAGGAGTGGTAACGCATCTGCATTTTGACCTTGGTCTTTGTGTGTGTGTCTATAGGCTGCAGTCATCACTCAACATCAATGTGAACTGCATGCTTGTTCACCACTTCCATTACATAAAAAAACAGTAACTTACTCAGAACAGAGTGCCTAGTGCGAGATTTCCGATCGCGATTTTCGATCGCGATCGCGTAAGAGTAATCGTAGATTTGTATGGAATTGAAGGAGCGTCATCTAGCGGTGAACAGAGGACGCTCCTTCAATTCCATACAATTCGCGTAAGTGTTCATTAAATCTCGCACTGCTACTTGCAGATAGATATTTAATATTGACAGTTTAAGGAGACTTGTGTACCTACATGGTAATGGATGATCTGTCCAAGACTTAGGACTTACTATGTAATAATGAAGGTAGATATTAAAAATGTCTATTACGATTTATGATCAATAAAATATTTATGGATTATTAACTAGTTACTAGTAGCTACTTCGTACGCGTACAGGCTACTGAAGGTTCACCATTGTTATTTCTTCCCAAAATAGTTTTGATTACAAATGATCTTGTTTATTTTTAAAAAGAGCAAATATTGAGGTTTTTGCTGTGAGGTTTATCTCAGTATACCTATATCTTTTTGAACCCTGTCAGTTAATGACAAAGAATGCCTCCTTTTCTATTCTTTGAAATTAGACGTTCTACTGATGTACAGTACTCCACAATTAATATTGCACATCGAAAGAGACGATCGACGAAGAGCGTTGTCTCTGTTGCACACTGCCTACGTAAGTAAGCACTGACAGTCCGGTATTGGTCAAAACTTGATTAAAATGGTCGACAAACGTCAAATAGGTACGGTGCGAAACAGATAACGCTCTACAGACCCGAGATAATCCACACGTACACACTTATGTGTACCTAAATAGTCATGACATGTGTACAATTATTACATTAGTTTAACATACCTAGTTATTAATTTCTCACACACCACTACTACAGGAGTTAAGAAAAGTCAAAATGTTTATTTACGTAACTTCACGCCTGTAATCCCCGAAGAGGTAGATGCATGCATTCAAGCATACATGCAAACACCAACGATTCGCCGGTTAGGTTTTGGCCCATGTAACAGGTGGCGAGCCTGTTGCCAGGCAAATTACCAAACTCCGAGGTACTGGGAAACTTCCAGAAAATGTAAAAATCCCAATAGAACCAGAGATAAAGGATTTTAAACCGTTATCTCTGAGCCCCCGACCGGCGAATCGAACCCAGGACCTCCAGAGTGGTAGTAGTGGCCTGCTATCACTAGGCTACTGAGGCAATGTTTATTTATCATTTGGGATTTTAATTTAAAATAAGTTACTTTAGAAATTAAAGAAAAAAACTGGTTGCCTGTAAAGTCGGTTTTACGGGCGAAGATTTTACGTGACAACGTCTTTTTCTCGGTAGAAAGGCATTCGCCGGTCCGGCAGGCCTCTCTCTCGTTCGGTGACTCATCGTTACGTTACCGGGCGTTACACTTTTTCATGAGTGACTCCGAGCCGCAACCTAATTTAAGACGTTGTCACGAAAAATAAATAGTACAATCACTTACTTATCATTAGTAAACTACTTTTATTTCAGAAATAAACCCTATGCGGACGAACCCGCGGGCGGTTGTAGCGGTTTATTTATCACAGCTAGTGATAATTAAACCGCTACAATGTTTCTCACCATAGGTATATTAACTGTTTTGATAAAAAAATACCTATCACCTTGCATGTAACTTACCAAAGCGAACTGCCGTTATCAATATCGTTATCTCGATGTTTTACTGTGTGTATGAGGAATGTGAGTCACCTGATCAACACGTTTGTGCGTGTTTCCGTTTAATCGAAAGGAATGTTTAAGTAGTAGGAAATAACCGGGCAAGTTCGGGTCGGACTGTGCTATGTAGGGTTCAAATATGTCATGTATTGTATTTTCACAATAATACAACAGCTAAATAGACGATATATGTGATAAGTTTTTTACTTATAATAATATAAAAAAAAATGAAAATAATATAAAAAAAAATGAAAAAATGAAAAAACAAAAACTTTCAGGGTGTATTTCCACGAGCAATAAATTGGATACATATTGTGTGAAATTTGCAACAATGTTTAATTTTAATTCAATTAATAGTTAATAGAAGCGCGCTTAGCCCAGCGGCTGGTGTAGATCGGAAGCGATCCGGGCGCGGTCGGGTGTGTGATGGGTGGTCGCTAGTGGCAAATTAAAAATGCGCGTTTCCGTGCTTCGGAGGGCACGTTAAGCCGTCGGTCCCGGTTGCTATCGATAGATAGCAGTCGTTAAACCTTGTCGGAGGCCTTATGGGCGGTTTGAAAAGCATCGACGGATCATCGGAGAGACTCGTGCCCAGCAGTGGGACGTATAATGGGTTGCCATTATTATTTTAATTATAATAGTCAATAATAACTCTATACCCCTATAGAGATATAATCTTAATAGGCAATCTTAAGCATTTTAGCAAAATTGAAAAAAAATCGGGTTTTGACTTTTGATACCATGTAGGTACCTAATGTATACGCTGTTACTGTTATCCTGATAATCTCCACAAAATCCTATAAAATAGCCAGACTTCAGTTTTTTTAGTTTGTTTCGAGCTGAACTTTCAAAGTTGGGCTCTAAACAAACTTAAAACCAGTTTATTACGTGTTGTTTTTGTTGTCGTGGTCACTGCTAGTAAATAATAAAAATATTGCCATCATCGTTGGCTAGATTAAATATATAACATATTAAGTATGCCAATAAGGAAAACGTTCCGTCCGAGATTTGTTCTTGAGATTCTCTATTAATAGATGCAGATTGTTGATATCTATTTATTGTCATGGAGGAGGCAATATATCTATTTACAACACCTCACTGATGTGTCTACCCTGTGTAGGGTTGGCAGGTCGCTAAACCTAGCCGGACAGACCATCAAGTTTAGCCGGACATTTGGGTAAAAAGGCCGGATACTCGCAATAGAAGCGTTCGGATGAGCTCGGCGCTCGCTCGTTTAAGAAATGTAAAAAGCCTGTCTAATGGCCTTATTACACGACACGGTATTCAGGGTCCGGCAGAAAGGGTGGGCGTGACCTCGCACCGGGTTGCCGCTTATTACACTATCCGTCGACAGGGCCCTAACTTGGTCACAGTACAAATATGAACAGTATGGAAACTATGTACAAAACATTGAAACGGCACAATCCGTGCTGCAGCTCCGAGTCACTCGCTACTCGAGCGTCGATGCGCATGTTTGTGATGCATGAGTGTGCAGTTTAGAACGTTTTGTACGTAGTTTCCATACTGTTCATCTTTGTACTGTGTGTAGTTCGGGCGTTAGTCTGATCGGGCCACTCCGGTCGCTTTAATTAGGGACCCTAACTCCCTAAATGTTATTACACCACCCTGATCCTTGCTATCGGACCCTGAATACCGTGTCGTGTATGTACCTTTTATGTATGACTAGCATTCCAGAGGTTTACAATTCGATACCGGATTTATAGGGTTCCGTAAAGAAATGGCAAAACTAGATAGTAAAATATAAGGATGGGGAAAAAGTCTTTTCGCATTATAGTATGTATGAACTTGTAATAAAATCTCTTTGGCTGTAGTATTTGTATCTGGCTGGTTTTGGTATCATTGAAAGTTAAAATTTTTAAGAACATAATCCCAAATTCAAATTAGGCAAATGTGTGATTTTCATTTGTAAATAAAAATAAATAACGGCTAGCAATATCATTATCTGTCAACAGAACCCAGCGCCTGAAGTATAATACACACTTGGCCGTTTCTTTTTATGCCATAATCCATTCCCAAGGATTAAGGATGACGGAACAAAAAAAAATCGATGTATCGATAACTGTGAATATACTGTTTATGTAGGCTTAATTAATTAATTTATTTAATTCTTTATTAAACATTGTTCTTACATAAGCATAAACATTTACAATGGACCCTGCACTAAGCTAGGCTTGTATCGCAGTGGTCCTTAATATTTCCATTAAGATAAAAACAAGACAAAAGTTCGGTAATTTGAGAAAAAAAATATAAATAAAAATAGTTAAGTACATTAAAAAAAATTAATAAGTTAAAATGTTGATCTCGATATATCGACAAAAAATGTTTTATCGGCGAATTAAAAGCAATAAAAAAATATGTACCTATATGTAGGTATATTATATTACTTCAGTTTTCCGCTTTTGTACATATTTAAGTTTTTATACAAATTGTACATTATTTTAATGTAGGCACGTACCTAGTTATAAATAAAACAAACGTTGTCAGATTAATTATCAGTAATCTTTTTTATTAGGCTAGGATAACAAAAATATCATAAAGGGAAAATTAATCTTCTAAGAGATGTAAAATAACGTTTTTGATATCATTATCGATAAAAAGACATCGGCAAAAAATATCGACATACTGAATTCAAAATATCGATATCGACACATCGATAATTTTCGACAAGCCTACCAAGGATCGCATAAACGAGGCTGGCTTTCTCCGTGGAATTCGTTGAAACCACACCAGCTTGTCAGTCGGTTATTGCCCTTGCATACTTACATCGATAAAAACGCGTTGATGGACATGCTCATTAAAAATCGACGAAATCGCAACGCCACCGGAAAGAAAATCGTGTGTGTTTTTGCGTAATTGCCTATGACATGAATCGCCTTTTTTGTGGCACTAGCGTATGTGGGACAAACTGTTTGGATGAATAAAATATATAATGTACTTACTTTTAATTCAATTTATTCTTTATCAATGGCAGGTTTAACTTATCATAATAAGTTAGTAGTTAGTAATACCTAGGATTAGTGCTGGATTAAGCCTTTTTGATGCCCTTAGTAATCTACACATGACTTTTTTTCCGTTGATGCGCAAAAAAAAAACAAAAAAAAATGGAGATATTCCCCGGTAGGTATACTAATGGAATCATGTAGGTACTTACTTTTTAACTCATAAAATTATATAAACTTTTTTTAGAATATTACGGGGAAATAAGTACGTAGAGCGCGTAGGCACCACCGCATTACCTAATAAACTTGCCGCTAAATAGTAGTGTTCCGCACTATCATGTTCCGTTCAGGTGGTAATGTACGGCCATGTAATTTCCGGCACAAACGCATAACACCTTAGGCCTCAGGAGTGGTAACGCGTCTGCATTTTGACCTTGGTCTTTTTGTAAGTGTCTATAGGATGCAGTCATCACTTAACATCAATGTGAACTACATGCTAGTTTGCCACTTCCATAACATAAAAAAAAACTACTGGTGCTCCCCAAAGACATGATGCCGTAAGCAATTACTTGGCCCCCCCTTAATCCCGCACTGCCTGTGATGGTTATTATGGAGCCATACATTGCCATCTATCCGGAAAACGATATTGAACGATAGTGTTCATTGATCATCATTTGACCTACATTAGGTAATGCGGTGATACGCCTTTGAGCTCTGACACTGGAGCTCTACCACAAGTAAAAACTTTATGTACCTTCACGCCAGGTACCTAACGGGGTAGGCATAGAGTGTAGAGCGCCAGATCTCCCGGCCCTGACAAACCTCTCGTGCCTCGTCTACCTTCATCATTCTCTTCATACATGCACGCCGATTCCTAAGACTTTTGACCCCACCATCAGACAGAACTCGACCTATTTGGTCATGGTAGGTCAGTCTTGGTCTTCCTGGGCCTCTGCAACCATCCACATTCGCATTGTATATCTGTTTAGTCATTCGCTCATTCGTCATTCTTTCTATATGCCCGAACCATCGGAGCATGCCTTTTTTCATTTTTACACCGATACTATCATTCACACAAAGCCTCTTTCTTACATCTTCATTACGAACGCGATCGGTGAGTGATAATAAAAACTTTAACTTAGTAAATTCAGAGTTTTCACCCAAGAGTTTCATGTCCGCTTTGATCCCGAATGTATCTTTTTCTTGAAACTATTTTTAGAGAATCCTATATAAACTAAAACGATTTAAAATCGTCCAGACTTCAGACGTTTCGTTCGCTTTTCAGCTTCCGTGGTTTGGTTGAAAGAACTGCAATTTGAACGAAGAGATATATTCTCTTAGATACTTACGATCAAATGAAATGGCTTTTCGATTATTTTGCCGCGCTCTGAGTTTAAGAACTTAAATATTAAAAACTAGCTGTTGCCCGCGGCGTCGTCCGCTTGGATGTCGTTTTAAACTTGAATTTTTTCCTGAATTTTTCTATAAACCTCACGGAGCCCGAGACCATTCCAAAGAATGCAAAACTGGAAATCGGTACTTGCGTTCTGGTTTTATAGCGTCAGGAAGGAAAACCCAACTTATTTTTAAATTAAAAATAAATAGTCTGTCTGCCGACTTAGAGGAATAACGTCTGCCGATAAATAGTAGCGTTGAATCTTGAATATGATCTAAAGGGTGGCCACTCATCTGCATTATGACTGCATCTGATATTTGTGTAGGTGTCTATACGTTGCATTCATCACTAAACATGTATGTGAACTGCCTGACACCGCCAAATTACGACGCTGCCAGTAGTAGTGACCTATTACCTACCTACCTACCTACTGGTGGTAGAGCTTTAGTCAAGAAGCTCGCGGGCGTAGGCACCACCGCATTACCTAATATACTTGCCGCTAAATGGTAGTGGTCAGCACTATCATGTTTCGGTCAGGAGGTAATGTACGGCCCTGTAATTGCCGGCACAGAGGCATAACACCTTAGGCCTCAGGGGTGGTAACGCATCTGCATTTTGACCTTGGTCTTTCTGTGGGTGTCTATAGGCTGCAGTCATCACTTAACATCAATGTGAACTGCATGCTCGTTCACCACGTACATAAAAAAAACTAATCTGGCAGTCTGGCATTAAGGCCAAAATATTAGTAGCTAATATGATAAAATAAGGTGTTTGTAAATATTATTAAAATCTGTCTAAAAGATAACTGCAATATCTATCTATCCAAAAAACCGGAAACAATCAACACAACGTATTCCATTTTTATATAATTCAACGTCGAAATGGACTTGAACTTATATAAAACTTACGTAATCATAATCTATACGTGAAATTGATTTAATATGAAACGATACAATAGCTAGAAACTGTATCGGACCGGTATAACCTTACCAGTGATTCTCAAGCTGCGGCCCGTACGTTGCGTGCAGTCTGCAGTCCGCAGACCTTTGAGAAGCTCCAAACTCCTAATGAAGAAAAAAGCCTAATCTAGTACAGATACTTTATTGTTTTGCGATGAGGTTTTATTCAGCTCGGAGAGGTATAACAACTACGTTGCCACATATGAGGTATAAAGTCAGGAGTGGCAATGCCTTTGATGTCTGGTTTTTGTCGATGATAGATTGGTCACACTAGTCACTTACCATCCATGTTGAATTGCATGCTTGTTTCTCACATTCCTCGATGTTTATAAAACTCTTGAGTGATTGAGTGGCTGACAGACAACAAACAGCCGAAACTACCCGTTCAAAGTTGTATTTTGGCTATTGGTTGAATGTAGACGAGAGAGACTCTATATATATATGACAGAACGTGCAATATGTGCTTAAGAAGTCGCAAGCGAATTGCTAGTTGTAGTTATAATTTATAGTTCCAGCGTTAGTGTTCGAGGGCGTATATACTTGCCGCTAAATGGTAGTGTTCAGCACTATCGTGTTCCGGTCAGGTGGTAATGTACGGCCCTGTAATTTCCGGCACAGAGGCATAACACCTTAGGCCTCAGGACTGGTAACGCATCTGCATTTTGACCTTGGTCTTCATGTGGGTGTCTATAGGCTGCAGTCATCACTGAACATCAATGTGAACTGCATGATTGTTTGCCACGACTGCATGACTGCACGTACATGCACGCAAAAACATGCGGACCGAGAAAAGAAAAGCTTGTGTACCGCTGCCTTACGTGGTCCGCTTCTCGTTGAGGACGGTCGACGACCCTCCCCGGAATGTTGCTGCATTTCGAGTGGCGAATTTGCATGTCACTATCGAGCCACGATGCCGGCAAAATTGACTTTTTTATACTAGCCAGTCACAGTCACACGTTTCGAATTTTCGATATACTGGCGCAAGTTTAACATAAAATCACACATGTAATCACAAAAGGGTAGACAGAGGGAAATTATGAACTAAAATATAGGTACGTAACAGATTTAAACACCCGCGATTCGCCCGTTACTTTTACGTTTTGGGGCATGTAATAGGTGGCGAGCCGATTGACATCTCCGATGGTTATCCTGAGATCACAGGTTCGATTCCAGTCCGAAATCCAATTTTTCTTTCCATTTTTTCTTTCATTTCTATTAACAATATTATTAAAAAAAGGAGGTTGGATCAGCGATGTATGTATCTACTTAAAGATTACGCAGAATAGAGTGACTAGGTATAGAATAGAATAGATTTCTAAATTAAGTAGTATAGATAGAACACACTGATTAGCAATTATATTTACTGCTTACAGATTTTTTTTTAAATACTGGAAGTGGAAAACGAGCATGCAGTTCACATTAATGTTATGTGATGCGGCCTATAGACACCCACACAAAGACCAAGGTCAAAATGCAGATGCGTTACCACTCCTGAGGTCTAAGGTGTTGTGCCTCTGTGCTGCAAAATAACAGGGCCGTATATTACCATCTGACCGAAACACGATAGTGCTGAACACTACCATTTATATTAAATATATTAGGTAATGCGGTGGTGCCTGCGCCCGTCACGAAGCTCCGTCACTGAGCTCTACCACCAGTACAGATACGACGTATCAAATATTTTTGTATTATTAACGTATTACGACGACCCGGTTGGTCCAGCGGTGTGAGATGACCGTTTGATTCGAAGGGTTGCGGGTTCGATCCCCGCACCGGGACAAATGTTTGTATGGCCTACAGATATATTGTTTCGGGTCTGGGTGTTCGTGTATGTGTTGTTTGTATATAACGGCACCCACGACACAGGTTTATACCTACAGTGGGGCTGTGAGTGTAAGCGTATTTTTTTTTTTTTTTTTCAGGCAAAACTATCGATAAGGCGCTCGTAGAGTACAAAGAACTCATTTGACTCGGATGGAATGCCAAAATGATACTGCACTGCCACGATTCAGGCCAACCAACCGCTTTAAAGCAGTTTTTTATTGACGACCAGATACCCAGTTACTTCGTTCGCTTTTAAAGTTCTTTCCAAAAACTTTCTTTACGACTAACATGATACCTATACAGTACCTATCCAACAAGAATTACCTAATATACTTGCCGCTAAATGGTAGTGTTCGGCACTATCGTGTTCCGATCAAGTGGTAATGTACGGCCCTGTAATTTCCGGCACAGAGGCATAACACCTTAGGCCTCAGGAGTGGTAACGCATCAGCATTTTGACCTTGGTCTTTGTGTGGATGTCTATAGGCTGCAGTCATCACTTAACATCAATGTGAACTACATGCTTGTTTGCCACTTCCATTACATAAAAAAAGTATAATATCAGTTCAATACACATTGTATTGAATAATTTATGTGCGAATTGAAAACATGGCAGCATTTCAAATGCCGGTAAGTTTGACGGACGAACGGGTTTTATAATGTCCGACACGATTCAGAATGATTTAGCGTTAGGTACGTGCTCAAAAGGAGGAATGGAAAAATCATTTTTAGGGTTCTCTATTTAAAAAGGAAAGACGGAACCCGTATAGGATCATTCGTGTGTCTGTTTGTCTGTCTGTCCGTCATAGCCGATTTTCTCTGAAACTATTGCGCCGATTAAGTTGGAATTTGGTATACCTATATTACAAATCCGTGATTCAAAGTACGCGTAACCTAAATAAATTAGATATCCATAAATGGGAGGTACTTTTAAGGGATAATGACTTATAACTTGTTGCAAGATCTTATTTTAAAGACCTATTTTTTTAAATAATTAAAGATGAACAGATTTGAATTTAAATTTTTTTCTTCGCACCGCACATAAAGACTTATTAGACGGCACGGTATTCAGGGTACGATAGCACGGTAGTGTGATAACATTTAGGCAGTTAGGGCCCTAATTAGGGCGACTGGAGCGACCCGTGTATTTGTAAGTACTGTGATTGAGTTAGGGCGCTGTCGACCTGATAGTGTAATAAGCGGCAAGCCGGCGCGAGGCCACGCCCACCGTTTTTGCCGGACCCTGAATACCGTGTCATGTAATATATAGCCTTTATAAGTAAGACATAATATCTATGCATTTGGGGCGGGCGGGCTTACAAATCTGTAGTAAGTGTTTAAGGTAGTGTAGAAAATCTCTTAATTGTGTGGAACTCTGTGAACGCGAGTCCGACTCGCACTTAACCGGTTTTTTTTCGCGCTACGCCATTTTTTTCTTTGTCATTCTTGCATACTGATTGTAGTTGCGATGTCAGTGTTAATTCTAGTCGTTCAAATTCATTCGGTGTTTGAAATAGGCTTAAAAACGGGTTTGAACAATTGAATAATTACTTTATTATAGGTAAAAAGCTGTGACTCAAGTTCCGTGATATCGCGTGTTCTTTGGTTTGGGCGATTAGTCTGTTATTTTTCAGGATTCAAACTATTTGTTATGTTAAATTTCATCGCAATCGGTTTAGCGGTTTGTTCAAGAAATATTTTCAAACCCCCTGAACCTCTCTGCAAGATCTTCGGCCGCCCTCATTCAGCGATTGCCCATAACTTTAACCCTCACGTCGTCGGTCCAACTCAAGTGGGGCTTGCCTGTATTATGATAATAACTCGATTTTCTAATCAGGATATTAGAGAGTGTGGATTATTCCCGTTACATGTTGTATATAATTTAAATTTTAATTATATTGACATTAAAAATATAAAAATATAATTATAATATTTTTACTGGTGGTAGAGCTCCAGTGACGGAGCTCGCGGGCGTAGGCACCACCGCATTACCTAATTTACTTGCCGCTAAATGGTAGTGTTCAGCAGTATCGTGTTCCGGTCAGGTGGTAATGTACGGCCCTGTAATTTCCGGCACAGAGGCATAACACCTTAGGCCTCAGGAGTGGTAACGCATCTGTATTTTGGCCTTGGTCTTCATGTGGGTGTCTATAGGCTGCAGTCATCACTTAACATCAATGTGAACTGCATGCTTGTTTGCCACTTACATTACATAAAAAAAAAAATGTTGACAGATTATAATTTAATTTAATTTCTAACACTTTAACTATTAAGTATTGTAAAAAATTTGCTAACCCTTTGTTATGGAAAATTATCGGATTCTTATGTTATGGCTGAAATCAATGATTATATAATAACTAACGTTCGAAATTTAAATTAGGGTTATTTAATTACTTAGCGAAATTTATTGAAATAATGCTTTAATAATTACCTACATTGTAAACTCTAAATTTTGCATGCCTAAACAGGTAAAAGGTTGGTGAAACAACTATTTATTTTGTAACAACAATTCTTTATACCCATGTTTATGCAAATAAAGTGTATTGAATTGATCTGTTTCGTCTCTACTCGAGTACTCTTCTGCTCCAACGGTTCATCGAGGTATGTGCACTGTCCACTGGCACTTGAGTTTCGCTATATGGTGTATACTTTATTTCCCATCTCCTCATTTGATCTCACAGATAAACGCTGACCGTATATCTCTGCGTGACCGTGAGCCTTCTTATGACGCCCATAGTGAGTGGCCCCATCTTGAAACGTGGGCGCTAGCTATGGATCTATTAAGATTTGGTATATTTATATGGAATGATTTTTTTAACTTATAAAATTACTTAAAAAGCGTAATATAGGATTTAGATTGGGTTGAATGGTTAGAAGTTCGCGTGTGTTAAAAATTAACGAAAATGTGGCTCAAAGTCTGTATAGTTATTTAGTGCTTATTTACAAGAATTAGGTATATCAGGTCTTGCCTTATCAAACTTAGGTAGCGACGTAAAACCTTAGTCACGCGCGTTACGTTACTCATTTCTGTAAACTAATGAATATTTCTTAGAAATTGATTACTAATTAAATTCCCGGACAAAACACTGACTGAACTTTTTTTCTATGGAATAAAATATGGAATATTATTTAAGTTTTTAAATCATTTTCGTATCGATTTGAAGATAACATAACTATGTCGGGCAATTTGGACATGATGGCCTATATTTGAAAAGCAGTGTAAATATTTTTCAATTAATGCTTAGGATTTGAAATTAAATGATAGATCCTTTATAATAGAAAATGAATTCCATTTTTTATTTTGCCGTATGCATATCCGGAACAGTCATGCACGCTTAAATGTCTTTGCCTTTGGCGGCGTCGTGTGGCGGGTTGCTCACTTCCCTCTAAAATGGTCGAGGAGGGCAATGGCTGTCACATGCGTCATACTCGTGAACGGGTGCTGTTGGTGGGGACTGGTCTGTTCTGGTTTGCAGGGGCTACATCACATTTAGTAGATAGCAGTTTATTTGCATCTATGCTATGGACGTTGACATTATTTGATTTTTCACGATAATCTGTACTAGATTTAAGCTCTCATTTAAAAGAGCTCTTACTGAGTTTGTTGGGTAGCGGAGTTCTTCTCAGTAGTGACTGCACTTGGAACTCTGCTAAGTGAATAACATTGATCTTGACGAATAAGTTTTTCTTTTTCTTCATTTATTATCATTGAAGGAATTGAAAAATTTAATTTTAATTTTTAATTTACTATTAATATATGATTTTGCTTTAACTATATGTAATGGTTATTCGCTCTAGGTAGTTTATGATTTATTGACGTTTTGAAAGTATCTGTAAAGATCTATTCGAAATAAAAATATTTTCTATTTCTATTTCTATTTCTATACCATGATAGAAGATTCGCACTAGCAGCCCTGGAGTTTGGTAACACAACTCATTGCAACAATCTAACAACAAGGCTCAACAACAAGCATGCACTTTTTTTTAATGTTATGGAAGTGGCAAACAAGTATGCATTTCACTTTGAATTTAAGTGATGACTGCAGCCTATAGACACCCACACAAAGACCAAGGTCAAAACGCAGATTCGTTACCACTCCTGAGGCCTAAGGTGTTATGCCTCTGTGCCGGAAATTATCATTACCACCTGACCGGAACACGATAGTGCTGAACACTACCATTTAGCGGCAAGTAGGTATATTAGGTAATGCGGTGGTGCCTACGCCCGCGAGCTCCGTCACTGGAGCTTTACCACCAGTTAAACGGCGTTTGCCTTATACTTCATTCACAAATTCCAATTATGTAAAAAAGTTATTCAATTTAATTCATAGCCGGCGCCCGGCGCCGTCGAAAATATTTAGACGCGTTGCATCCAAAATTTAAAATCGTATCGGTCAATCAAAAGAATCGCCTTTAGCTACAGTTCAGTGCACAAACAACGCCGCTATAGGTTCAGTGGTAATTAAAGCACCATAACTCTTTATTGCTATCACGTGCGTATTGGTAATAACTTTATACCTTCTCCGATATGGCAGCACGCACGATATGTCATGCTTACACGCTTGGGTTTTAATGGACGGGTAGGCAGAGAGAAGAGAGAGACATTAAGGCGTTTATATTTATCTCTCTCTCTCTCTTTTCTCTGTCGTAGGTGGCGAAACTGGCGAATCTTTTGACCATACATGTTCTTTTTAATGTTATGAAGTGGCAAACAATTAAACAAGTTAACATTGATGGTAAGCATAGAGCAACACGGGCCACCGGCCGCAGCGGACTGGAGGGGAGTAGCCGTAGCGTTTATAACCGATGCAAAACAGTATTGTCAGTTTTTTGCGGGAGGCGATACGTGTGACACACATACATTACAAAAATCGTCTATTACTACGAAACTCACACCTTGACTTTAACTAAATACATAAACAATTTCACGCACACATTTAAACATCTGGGCGGCAGGTAAAGGCACACTTGTGCTTGTACTTTGACATAGGGCAAAGCCTGCCTATGGCTACTTCCCTCCGCTCCGCCGCGGCTGGTGGCCCGTGTTGCTCTATGATGATGAGTAATACTGTGGTCTATAAACATCTACATGAGACTGGAGATTTCAATGGCAATTTTCTGCGAAACATTGTAATTTAACATACATTAAGTACTGCATCAACATTAAATAGAATATCATACGAGCGCTAAAACATTCTAGCACATATCCTTGAACAAGTCCCATGTTAAACGTCGCAACATATGACCAAGTCAACCTCAACTTGTCTCAAACACCTGAACTCTATTTCTATTCAACTAAAGTTTAAATTTAAAGAGCACATCCTAATACTGTACAGCGAAGTAATTGAACTCCGTAACTTATCGACAATCAACAGCGAAAGTACGGTTAATATTGCAAGGTTTTCGGATGGACCAGTTCTTGATGGGTGGTCGGCTGAGTGCCGATCAAGATAAATAGGCAATTTGAATCGGCAATAAATATTTTGGTGGTGAGATCTTTACGGTTGTGTGAGTGAAACAAACGGAATGTTATCAATATCTAACATAGGCAGACTAGACATCCCGGCATCACGCTGTTAAAATAAATGACTTAGCATTATTTTTATCACTGGTGGTAGATTTTCAGTGATGAGCTCGCCGTAGTCACCACCGCATTACCTTATTTGCCTACTCGCTGCTAAATTAAATGAAAGTACAATAAATATTGCACATCGAGCCTAGGAAGGAGACTTCGGCTTATTTCGGGTCTGAAGAGCGTTATCTCTTTCGCACCGTACCTATTTGACGTTTGTCCACCATTTCGATCAAGTTTTGACCAATACCGGACTGTCAGTGCTTACGTAGGCAGTGTGCAACAGAGATAACGCTCTACGAAGTCGAAACGAGCCGATTGTCTCTTTCGCAGGTTCGATTTGCAATATTAATTGTTGAGAACCGTACCTACTGTAATACCCCGACTTACGCTACCTCGTTTTACGCGAATTCCGAGATTGGTACGCGGTTTTTTTAATAATACAGCGCGTATCGGTTTTCCCACTCCACTTAGTCAGTGTTCATTTAGCGTGAAGGTATAAATTATTGATTTACCTATAATTATCTCATCCAAAAGACCACAAAATAGTAATTTGATCCTAGTATTTAGGTAAATGCAAAGGCCTCGACTTAAGCGAATTCGACTTACACTGCTATCACTTGGCTTGGTGCTTCGCACCTATGGCGTAAGTCCGAGGTATTACTGTATTCAATGCTATCCGGTCCGACGTGCACGACCCTGAAATCCGGCACAAAGGGTTATACGGGTTGCAGACTGAAAGCTAAGCTAATTAGTTTAGTTGAACTCGTATAGCTAACGCAGTTTTTCGTACTAAGTAGTTTGCAGTCTGAACACAAGTATGAAAAACTTCATACTACTCACCTACTACTACTAAATGTGATGGAATTTAACACGGAGGTAGCTGGTAGGTAGAGGAACCTTGGGGAAGGACATAAAAAGGCTAATACACGAAAGGAACAACAAAAGAAACAATTTATTTAGATAGACAGCACGGAGACATAAATAAACAAAATAAAAAAAAACTGCCTCGGTAGCCTAGTGGTAGCAGGCCACTACTACTACGCTGAGGTCCTGGGTTCGATTCCCGGGTATGGGGTTATCAGAGATGATGGTGTAAAGTCCATTATCTCTGGTTCTATTGGGATTTTCCATTTTCTGGAAATTTCCCAGTACCTTGAAGTTTGGTAATGTGCCCGGAGATGTTAACAGGCTCGCCACCTATTACATGGGCCAAAAACGTAACCGGCGAATCGTGGGTGTTTGCATGTATGCTTGAATGCATGCATTTACCTCTGCCTACCCCTTCGGGGATTACAGGCGTGAAGTTACGTTTACGTAAAAAAAAATGACAAACAATTAACAAACAACACATATTATACTTATACATTAAAAAATAAATCAAGGCGACACACGACACGGTATTCAGGGTTCGGCAGAAAGGGTGAGCGTGGCCTCGCGTCGGGTAGTCGCTTATTACACTATCCGGTAGACAGCGCCCTAACTCAATCACAGTACAAATACACGGGCCGCCCTAATTAGGGCCCTAACTCCCTAAATGTTATTACACTACCCTGACCGTTGCTATCGTACCCTGAATACCGTGCCGTGTAATAAGTCCTATAGGCTATTTTTTGTTCCAAAACTAAATACCTACCACGCGGACGAAGTCGTGGGAAACAGCATTCTTAAAAAAAATATTATAATTTATGTGTTGTTTTAACCCATTCCCACCCCCCCACCCACGCCATAATCGTAATACCGATAATATCGATTTATCGGCTGTTATCATCATTAAGTCTTCCTTAGTCGATATACTTATCATTAATTTGTTTACTTACATAAAATGCGACTATTTCATGTAGTAAACTGGCAAAACGTTTTCACATTGATGTTAGGTAAATCATGTACCCATATCAATATAAAAACAAGGTCTCAATTCAGATGTCATTTCTCAGCCCTAACTTAAAAATATATATATAAAAATAATAATAATTTTCAGTGCCAAGCTTGTCCAAGTCAACATAGCACGAACAAGGTTATTAATAAAAATCATTACCTAACAAAATGCGTCGAATTAAAAAACGTAAAAACAATCAAAATATTTAGGTTAACATTTCTTGAAAATCATAAATTAAGAGAGCTTCTAATATTCGGCTTGAAAACGATTTGAATAATATAGGTAGCTCATGTTGACCCTGAATACTCTGATATTCTACATACAAACAAACAAACATTTAAAACACTTTACAATATTAGTGTGACCTACCTACACATATAGATTCACTAGCCATCTGTGACCTATTTTGGCCAATGAGAGTAATCAGGTCACTACAACACGTGGTTTTCGTTCATACAAAACGGCCTATATTTATAAATATAGGGTAGGTATCTGCAACTTCTAATTTTATAAAGAGGAAAGCACACATTTCCCAAAAAAATCTAGTAAAATACTTACTTACTACTTTTTCTTTTTTTTATGTATCTGTATATATTGGAAGTGGCAAACAAGCATGCAGTTCACATTGATGTTAAGTGGAGACTGCAGACTATAGACACCCACACTAAGACCGAAGTCAAAATGCAAATGCGTTACCACTCCTGAGGCCTAAGGTGTTATGCCTCTCTGCTGGAAATTACAGGGCCGTAAATTACCAGCTGACCGGAACACGATAGTGCTGAACACTACCATTTAGCGGCAAGTATACTCGTATGAGGTAAAATTTCTAATTTAATGACGAAATTGAAGACTAGTAGTTCTTATCGTACTTTTCAATTGTGAATGTGGATGATTGCAGAGGCTTAGGAAGACCAAGTCTGACCTACCATGACCAAATAGCTCGAGTACTGTCTGAGGGTGGGTCAAAAATCTTAGGAATCGGCGTGCATGTATGAAAAGAATCATGAATGTAGAAGAAGCACGGAAGGTGTGTCAGGACCGGGATATCTGGCCTACCCCGTAAGGGAGTTAGCGAGATGATACATATATAAAGTATCACAAGTAAGGCTGTTCATTCAAATTCCATTGTCACGAACAAAAGAACAATGGTGGCACAGGACTGACGTCACAGGAAGATCCCAATTCGATTCTATTCCGACAATCGAAGGAACTCGGATGGTATTTATAGTATTTCTTATTTTAAAATAATCGCCACGTAGGAGGACATCGTTTGAATATGATTTGTTTAAGTTTGCCGATTAGTGTTGTAGCTGATCTTTTTCGCTTAGACTAATCGATAATTTTACATATCGATTTTTCGTGTGAATATAAATTACAGATTGTAATTGACGCCTGAATTTCTTCGTAGGCTTTCGTCGTATACCGATGTAAGATACACGCATGCAAGCAGTCATCTGCTTTTGTGACCTCAATAAAGTAGAGATTTAAAGGATAACACCTTAGGTCTCGAAAGTGGCAACGCATCTACGTTTAAATTTCAAGTTTGATGTAGATATTTATAGTCTTTGGCGTTGCTAATATTTAAAAATTGTTTACGTGAATAGGCACTAAAAAGGACACACCGCAACGCATCAGGCTATTGGACTACAGGGTACGATAGCAAGGGTCAGGGAAGTGTATTAACATTTAAGGAGTTGGAGCCCTAATTAGGGCGACCGGAGCGGCCCGGTCAGCCAAACGCCCTAACTACACACAGTACAAATATGAACAGTATGGAAACTACGTACAAAACGTTCAAAGCGGCACACTCACACAAACATGCGCATCGACGCTCGAGTAGCGAGTGACTCTGACCTGCCACACCGCGAGAACCGCTTAGGGGCCTCGTTGATGCGCATGTGTGATTGCGCCGTTTCAACGTTTTGTACCTAGTGTTTACATGCTGTTCATATTTGTACTGTGACTGAGTAAGGGCCCTGTCGACCGGATAGTGTAATAAGCGGCAACCCGGTGTGAGGTCACGCCCACCCTTTCTGCCGGACCTTGAATACCGTGTCGTGTAATAGCTTTTATAGCACGTTTCCTTATCGCTCGGCGAAATGACCTTGTGTCGACCAATCGAATACAAGTATTGTCTTTAATGATAGTGTGAGTGTTTGTTATGGTTTGTTTGTGTAAATGGAACTTAACTCGAAATGATGATTGTATGAGTAACATTTCTATACATTATTATCCTTATTAGTTAAATAACGGGTATTAAAGGGATAGTGATACTCAGATTACAGCAATTGCTCTCATAGGCAGCGACAGAGAAGAAGACAAATCAAAGAAAGATCAAAACCAATTCATTTAAGCGATTAAGCCAATGATGTTATGTTTTTTGAACGTTGTTATGTGATAGTTTTGTCAATTCAATAGTTATCCACGGTTCGTTAAATACGGGTAGTGTCGTAAATAATTTCTTAATAGAATTGAAAGTTCGTAAAGACTTTCGGCTGTTTCGTATTTTATTACTAGCTGTGTCTGCGACTGTGTCCGCGTGAGAATTTCTGATTGTTCAGTATCTACCTGAAGAAGGTGTGGACGCAGCTAGCATAAAAGTAGTGTAAGTTAACTAAGTTATGCCTCCTTATTACATAAGCTACCTGCCAGTGAAAGTTCCGTCAAAATCGGTCCAGTCGTTCTTGAGATTAGCGGGGACAAACAGACAGACCGACAGACAGACAGACAAAAATTGTAAAAAAAATTGTTTTGGTATATGTCCCGTGTAAACATTCATAGGCATTTAGTAAAAAGTGGTTACTTTTATATTACAAACAGACACTCCAATTTTATTTATTTGTATATTATAGATTGCAAAGTTGTTTTCCTATAGGTATTAATATTGGTCTACCTTTTTATGAAATAAATGCCAATTTGTCCAAAATTGATTGCTATTGCTTGAATGGATGTTTGTGAAACTCTATTGTTATAAAGATATTGGTATTTAATATAATATATATTTTTAAATCTTTGATAAATAACTTTAACGTTACTTTTTCACCACATTTATCTGTTTGACTCATTGTGAACGTTTCACAATATTTTATTTAAGTTATTGTTGGTTATTATCGTTTTCGATATTTTTTTCATTTGACACAACACTCAAATTCGTCCATAGCTACGAAACGACAAAAAAAAGTAAATCGGTTAATGAACAGAGTAAAAAAAGGTTTCTTCCTGTTTATTTATCCTTTTTAAACAATAAGATGGACTGGTGGTGGAGTTCCAAAGCTAGGAGCTCGAGGGCGTAGGCACCAGCGCATTACCTAATCCATCTGCCGCCAAATGGTTATGTTCAGCTCTATTGTGTTCCGGTTAGATGTTAATAATGTATTGCGCCGTAATAACTATCATATGTATGTAACAACTAGGTCTCAGGGGTGGCAACGGATCTACATTTTGACCTCTGGTATTTGTGAAGGTGTCTGATATATAGGTTGTCACGTAATATCTGTATGAACTTCTGTATCCTTGTATGCCATCTTCGTGACATAAGAAAGGCTTATTTTGATAGGTATATCTTCGCTTACTTCTTATGCAACTGTTTGTAAACACATGTCTATGCCTCGTAGGTTTTGTTTAATAGGGGTCTATACAAGGTCGAAAGTATTCCATGTTCCAAAATGCTGACACCTATGTTGGAACACTCATTGTATTGGCAGTGAAGAGTCATCTTCAACGTTGTTTCATGGATTTTATGAATACTTAATCAATATTACACAATTATCTGATCGATATAAGTGTAATCGATACGAAGATCGATGAGTGTATCGAGCGAAATGAATGGGCTTACATCCCTAATTGTTGATTTATCTCTGACGGTCCGTGACACGAATGTTCCGCTGAGCGAGCAACTTGCGAAACACTTTTGTTTAATTTAAATAGTACGTAATAATAACTTAATTATACATAGCTACGGTTTACCTCATTGTTTCTTTTAACGAAGAAAAGTAAGGGATCTCCTTCATACAAAAGCGCTTCTCTAATCGTTGGTGGCGCACCCAAGGGACTCGTAGATAGACCAGAATATCGGAGTCCGCGCAGAGACATTGCAAATTTATGTATTTTCTACCGTCGCAATAGTCAATGCCATCGTCTCCTTTTCTCTTCCAGAAAAGTGAAGCTCCAACCGCACTGATTGGTTACATGGCAGTGCTCAATGATCCGATTCGTCCGTTCGATCTTGCTCAGAACGTGTTAGTTGTAAACTTTCCGAGGTATTCCCCCGGCGCTACAATATGGGGTTCTGCAAAACTGGAGTCAAAAGAGTCCTTCAGGGCTGGCAAATCTGCAAGCTGGTGTTGCAAATATTTATAGGCGATGGTTACCATTTTCCATCAAGAGACTCGTCTGCTTGTCTGTCGACTTAATGACATCATAAAAATAAAAAAAATAGATTTTCACGTTAATGATGATACTTTGAATGCACCTATTCACCGGTTAAGATTACAAGAAATACCAAAGATCCGAGGGTGGGGTCAAAAGTCATAGGAATCGGTGTGCATGAAGGAAGAGAATGATGAATGTAGAAGAAGCACGATAGGTATGTCAGGAACGAAATATCTGGCGCTACGAGACCTGGCGTGAAGATACATACATACATAAATACCAAAAAATCAGTATGCTATTTTCCTAATCAACTATTACCTATATCACCCATTCAGTCTTGTTATCAAAAAGTTTAAATCGGTGTAGGTATACAGCTATTTCGTATTAGCCCATATCAACGGATACCTATACCACATTTTCTAAATGTCTGGTAAAATGTATATATAATTGAATAGATACGATATGTCAGACTGAACTATGTTAATGCATTTAAAAGTGTTCCGTTCCAAATGGCCCAGTTTGAACAAGAAATCGAATTTATCTTCGAGTTAACGCATTGAAATAGCAAACTGACTTTTAATATAAAGATTCCAATAAATTTTGCACTCGTTTATTTGCAAATGAATAAAGTTTTGTTTGAAATTTGGATGTTTACAACAAATTTCGTAGTCGTAAATGAAAAAAAAAATTAACCCTCTACATTTTATCTTTTTTACTGGTGGTAGAGCTCCAGTGTCGGAGCTCGCGGGCGTAGGCACCACCGCATTACCTAATATACTTGCCGCTAAATGGTAGTGTTCAACACTATCGTGTTCCGGTCAGGTGGTAATGTACGGCCCTGTAATTTCCGGCACAGAGGCATAAGACCTTAGGCCTCAGGAGTGGTAACGCATCTGCATTTTGACCTTGGTCTTTGTGTGGGTGTCTATAGGCTGCAGTCATCACTTAACATCAATGTGAACTGCATGCTTGTTTACCACTTCCATAACATAAAAAAAAAAAAAATCTTTGAAACCGCGCCAAATATCTATCTTCACCTATAAAGAGATTCGAATGTATATCGTCTTGTATACTGTTCAATTCTTTGTTAAAAACAGGTCCATTTTACTTAATCAATGAGCATTTATTAAAAAGATTTCGATCGCGAAGACGGAGTTACAAGAAAAATAACACAACCACTCTTTACTCGTATAATCTTCATCTGGAAAGTTTAATTTACTATGGGCACGATTTTAACTTCAATCACAAAACAAAGAAAAATATATATCAGTGTATTTGCAGTTTATTTTGTGAAATTTTCAACTTGATTCAGTTTCATTAAACAGATGTCACGTTGATTCGATACCATTGACCCCGTTGTCGGTGACTAATTAAAAATAAACAATACGCGCTTTTACTTGTCACTGTCAAAATTTGCAACACATTTCACATCAACAAACCATGTCTATTCTCGTTTAGTTTTAAGCCTATTTTGTATCTGTGTCTTTGCTGATAATGGAAATAAACGATTATTGATTATTGATTATTATTATTATTTTCCTTTATTTTTCTACAAACATTTCTCTACTGCAAATAATATTATTTATGTTGTCATCATTTCCAATAATGATTACATTAAATTCCAATCAGTTTTTTTTTGTACATAATGGCATCGCTATTACGCATATTGCCAGTGTCAAGTAAAACGACATTTCGTATTCATAATAAGCAGCGTTAAAGCAGTTAAAGTCAGAGTCAGTCAGTCAATTATCAGTCAGTCAGTCAGAGTCACAGTCAGTAATTCGAGTAAAGCAATGGCTACTTTACCAGAACATTTACAATGAAGTTTTGGAGACAACTTGAAAGGATGTGTTTTCGCACTGTTATTCTATTTCACTATACACAGGCACTGTAATAAACCTATATCAAACAAAATGCCACCTATTTTATTTAATACACATAACTCAAAAATGCACCGAGAAAATGAAATAAACTAAGAGCACCACACGCCTCCTTCAAGGTTCCCGCCAAAACTCCCAATCAGTTTTTATTAATTTATTTTTCCTTGATTATTTTTTTTGTGGCTGTCGTGGTTGCGAGTCCATGTGTACATCATTCCGTTCAGTTTCATGAATTGGTCCATTGATTGGTTTTTGTTTATTGGTCACGTACATTGTGACTCAATGTCCGGCCGTTGTAAATATAGTAGTTGTAAGTATTTTTGTCCCTCGTCGCTGCGGCTGCGAATGTAAACATGTGAATATGTGGGCATTGTGTTGGTCTATTCAATCTATTGTATGTTTTTTTCGTGAGATATCTTTAGTTCCTTTTTACATAATATCATAATAATACTCATTATTCCGCTTCAAGAATGAGTGAATAATTTTCTTTGAATGCTGAAAAAAAAGTAGAAGTGAAACAATGTTTTATGTTTTGCAAATAATTTAAGTGCAGTATTTTCAATTCACGAGCGCGGTGAACGCTTATTTGTGGTAAAGACGTGTCTGTATCTGTGCTCGTGGAAATGCATGTGTGCAAGCAAGAGCGAGCAAGTGACTGGTCGATTCGTAAGGCACGCACACTCGCATACCGTACGTAGGTATACACTTAGGAGGAATCCCCCTAGCGCCGGACAGCACATAGTACCGGACAAAACCTCTACAAGCAGGATTCAGCATCGAGTTCGAGCCTCGCCTGAAGTCAAATTTTTCTTTCCATTTTTCTTTAAAAATAAAATATATTTCACAAGCATGTGTTAATGCGAAATAATATAAAAAAAACAATTATTAAGGGTAAAAGCGACTTCTTTACGATATTCAATAAACTGAAAAGTCTATTATATCGGTTGCCTAACTAGCATAGTTGGTAATAGATGGCGCTACTGCTACCATAAAGCAATGCAATAGATGTGAAGGAAAGATTTGACAAATCGGGCAGGGCTTCAGTAGCTCAATTGGAAGAGCGGCTGGACTAGATTCCCAGTAGGTCGTGAGTTCGAGCCTCGCCTGAAGTCAAATTTTTCTTTCCATTTTTCTTTAAAAATAAAATATATTTCACAAGCATGTGTTAATGCGAAATAATATAAAAAAAACAATTATTAAGGGTAAAAGCGACTTCTTTACGATATTCAATAAACTGAAAAGTCTATTATATCGGTTGCCTAACTAGCATAGTTGGTAATAGATGGCGCTACTGCTACCATAAAGCAATGCAATAGATGTGAAGGAAAGATTTGACAAATCGGGCAGGGCTTCAGTAGCTCAATTGGAAGAGCGGCTGGACTAGATTCCCAGTAGGTCGCGAGTTCGAGCCTCGCCTGAAGTCAAATTTTTCTTTCCATTTTTCTTTAAAAATAAAATATATTGTGTGTGTTTGGCTTCCATTTATTAATTGTTAAGTATACTTAAATGAATATTACTTTTATACTTAATATTAAAACAAATTTTATTATTATCAAAATTTTGTAACGGTACTTTTAACCCCTCGAAATTAAACCTGTCCGGTACTAGGTGCCAAATTTCAATGATACCAAAAAAACTATGTCCATTTAATAGTTCCTTTTAGTGCTTAATTAGTTATTAATTAGTGTTTATGGTGATTTAGTTCGATGCTTTATATCACTAAGTGGCTCTAAATAAGAAGCAACCCAATAAAAAATATGAATTTATATTTTTTTCTCTCAAAAACCTTTAGTGTCCGGTACTCGGGGGACTCCCCCTACACTTTGTCACGGCGTAACACAACCAAGCGCCGTACGTACTCGAGATTGTCTAGCTGAAACTATACTATTATATTCGCTCTCACAAAAAAAACAAATGAAACGAAATCTTAAGATACCTTTGTGCAGTCATTCGTACTTAAGGTTGAACCTTTGCCAACTTCTTTAGGGTAAATTCCGGCGTGAAGGTTTTTTAAATTGTAGACACGAGTATGTTCACCAACTCATATTTTATTTGTCCCACCTCAGTTTCTCGTTAACTTAAGCCCAGATTTCGAGTCTGCGGCTTTTTTGTGCGAAACGTTACCATTTATAACCGTCGAGTCGGATATAATAAATCATTCATCTCGGACAGGTGTTAAAAATGCATTTCTTTTTATAATCCCCCTGTATAGTCTTATTCATTTTGCGGGGTGAAATGTTTTTGCTGTAATCGTACGGTCGGCGACGGGGTTGTTTTCTTTAATGGATTTTCCGAGTGATAAATGCTGTGTCGCTCGTTGTATTGTTTGTAAGTGCTCCTTTCGGATTCGATATAGAATTTTAAAGTCCGTAGGTATGCCTTTTCATAAGTTGCTTACAAAAATACAAAAAGCAGACTTTGGACTTTGATGCGTTAGTTCTTACTTTTACTGATGGTAGAGCTCTGGTGGCGGAGCTCGCGGGCGTAGACACCACCGCATTACTTCTATCTGACGTCAAGTGATAGTAATCAGCACTTAACATCAATATGAGCTGCAATCTTGTTTTGCACCTTCTTTACATACATATAAAAAAACAAATGCTGAATGCGTTTGCCTAAAATAACGAAAACCTTGAAATAAAACTTGTTTTCGGATTTATCTCGCGTTTATTAAACTAAAATGATTATTTAAAATCGAACCCGACGTTTCGGTCGCTTTTCAGCTTCCGTGGTCTCGGGCGGACTGAGGTGGTGATTGTCTGACAGCAGTTTGAAAAAACCAAACGAAAACCTTAGCTTCTAGAAGCTGCAGTTATTACTGTCGTTATGGAATGCATACCCGTTTTCGTCTCTATTCACATAAGGTCAAATACCTGCACGGAATTAGTACCAATCCCGCGAAAATCTCGAGGGATTGCATATTGCAGAGTTGCAATCTGTAGTAAAAGGTAAGGTAAAATTGCCTTGCTAGAATCTCGAGAAAAGGATTTTTTTAGCGTTTCGTTTTTAAGGGTTCCGTAGTAAACAAGGAACCCTTATAGTTTCGCCATGTCCGTCTGTCTGTCTGTCTGTCCGTCCGCGGTTTAGCGCAAAATATATTGGTACTAGAGACTTGAAATTTGGCACAAGTCACCTTAATCACGCCGACAAAATGGTAGAATAAAAACATGAAAAACATTTTTTTGGGGTAATCTAAGTAGGGGTACTTATGACGCACGGATTTTTTTTTTTATTTTCGATTTCAATATAGTGTGGGGTATTGTTGGATAAGTCTTTTAAAAATATTGTGAGTGTATAAAAAGTTGTCATACCTATGTCCATATATATATCTATATACATTTTTTCATAATTTAAAAATCAATACATTTGAAATTATTCAAGAAAGTAGCTGATTCCTCAAATCTCCGATATTGACCGGAAAAAGAAATACTCCCTATTTTTAAATATATATTTTTTGTTATAGACGTGGCAAACAAGCATGCAGTTCACATTGATGTTAAGTGATGACTGCAGCATAGAGACACCCTAGATGCACATGCGTTATCACTCCTGAGGCCTACGGTGTTATGCCTTTGTGCCGGAAATTACAGGGCCGTTCATTACCACCTGACCGGAACACGATAGTGCTGAACACTACCATTTAGCGGCAAGTATGTTAGGTAATGCGGTGGTACCTACGCCCGCGAGCTCCGTCACTGGAGCTCTACCACAAGTGAAAATTATTATTGAGCGCATGACTTTATTTTTCTTTGCTCATCAAATTTTAATATGTATTAGTACTATTTACTGGTGTGGAGTCCCCTGCAAGAGACTCGAGGGCGTAGGCACCACCGCATTACCTTATCTATCTGCCACCAAATGGTAGTGTTCAGCACTATCGTGTTCCGGTTAGATGTTAATGTATAGCCCCATAATAACTATCACAGAGACATAACAACTTAGGTGTAAGGGATGGCCACGCATCTGCATTTTGACCTTTGGTTTATGTGCAGATGACAATAGGCTGCAGTCATCACTTAACATCCGTTTGAACTCCATGTTTCTTTGCCATCAAACACATAAAAAACCTTTCAATTGTGCGAAACCCTCTCCACACGAGACCGGCTCACGCTTAACATTTTCTTCACAGTGACATCTTATTAGCTAAAGTTCGTTATAATTGTGCTCCATTTTATATCCAATCTTATTTCTGTAAATAAGGGCAGGATAGAGCTTTGTCTGAGTTCTTGAAATTTAACGCAACCTCGGGGACATCATAAAGACATTACAGTACAGACGGACACATTAACTCTAAAATTAGTATGTACTTGCCGAGTGAAGGACAAGACAAAACCGCAAGAACAAGTTCTTTGTTAGAATGGAAACACACGGCCGTGTAAAATGAGCGCGAGCGTTAATGTTTAAAGAAAACATATTTTTACAGTTTGGTTTAGAAACTGAGATTTAAAAATATTTTTTGTTTCCAAGGATGTCCTAAGCCTAGCGTTGACTATTGCCTAACCGAATCTTATTTTATTATTCACTAGCGGCCTGCCCCGGCTTCGCACGGGTGCAATGTTACATATATTACTATGATAATAAAATATTAGAATTCTGATTGTGAAATAATTTTCATGATCGGTTCAGTATTTCTGAAGATAAGCTTGGTTTGTTTCACAAACAAACCAAGTTGCAAAACTTTACCTCTTTATATTACTATAGATGAAAACAGAATCGTATAGGCGCTCGTTGTTCGACGCTGTTTTATACTCAATGTATGTTCGGCGAATTTTGGATTCGACTCGACTCCGCGAGCCTAGTGGACGTCGCCCTTAAGCAGTTTGAAAACCCTAGGACTACGTTCGGGTAAATCATTTTCACATTGATAACGTAAAACTGGCCTGATTGGGCGACTTGGGACCTTTTAAATTTTAATAACATTTCTATCGTCAACTCGCCCGACCATAACATTGTGAGGGGGATTGTGTACAGTCAACTACAAAAATCTTTTTTTAAAACGTTTAATATTTTATGGTTGGACTTTAAAATAAGACAAAATCTTATTATATCATAAATTTTAGATACATATTTCTATCAAAAGATGTTATAAATGATATAAAATAGAATCAACCAAAAGAATGTGCCTTGTTATTATCTAAGTATAAAAATGTAAAAAAAAAATACAAAATACAATCAACAATATCACAAAAGCATTTGGCTTATTATAACTACCTACTTCTTATAATATTACAATAATTGTCAATATAATTATCACAGATTACGATTTTTGTTCTTATTAGTTGTCAAATCAAAATATTCAAAAGATTGTAATACAAGACTTTTGATACATAATGCAATACTAATGTTTCCAAGTCTGAGTTCGGTAACTGTGGTAGTAATATATTTATCAATAGCACAAGTTTCTTTCTATTTTAAAGTAATTTTTTGATCCTTTTATTAAATATAAATATGTATGTATGTATCTTCACGCCAGGTCCCTAACGGGGTAGGCAGAGAGTGTAGAGCGCCAGATATCCCGGTTCAGACAAACCTCTCGTGCCTCGTCTACCTTCATCATTCTCTTCATACATGCACGCCGATTCCTAAGACTTTTGACGCCACCATCAGACAGAACTCGACCTATTTGGTCATGGTAGGTCAGCCTTGGTCTTCCTGGGCCTCTGCAACCATTTACATTCGCATTAAATATAAAGTTTGATAATATTTATCTTCTCATTGTAAGATAGCTGTAATCAAAATATAAAAAGAATTAACAATATCACAAAAGCATTTGGCTTATTATAACTACTTCTTATAACATACAATAATTGTCAATAGGTATAATTATCACAGAACACGATTTTTGCCACGATTGGGATAAAGGGTTAGATAAATAATAAAAAAGATAGCGCTATCCTTTTGTGAGCACAAATCAGTTTAGCTCGGTCGTGTGGTGTAGAAGAGCGCTATTCTTTTCGCGTCGGAATCCTCTTTGATAGCGTACGGTCGAGTTTTTAAATAGTTTTATGTATAAATCTATTTCAGATAATATAATATCGTTTTATTCGAAGTCGTTTCTAAAATTTTATTTTAAATTTATTTACCTGACTGTACTTTGTATGAGCGTGCGAGTTGGCGACAGAAATATTAAGTAAATTCGAAAGGTGCCAACTAGCCCGATCGGGCGAGCATTTGTCGGGCGAGATGACGAATAACCCAACGCAAGATGGGCAGCAGCATCCTGCGATAGAACTGCTGTCACGGCGAATTCGCCAAGCGTAGCGTTTCTGACATATCCCACTTATGGGGAAGTTTTGGTACAGCTATGGAAATCTTTCGGCTGAAATGATAAATATGAATCAAAAGTATTCTCAATAGTCAACGGTTCAACCCAGAACAAGGCACCGTATGGTTCAATCCGTGTCTTACGACCTCATATTACAGCACATCTGTCGATTTATGGCGCTGTTAGCTGGTGCTTTCACTGCGTCCCCTTAACAACTTGTTGGACATTTGGACATAACACCGTATTTTTTTTTTTTTTGGTATAATGGCATCGCTCTTACGCATATTGCCAGTGTCAAGTAAAATGATATTTCGTATTCGCAAGAGCAGCGTAAAAGTATCAGTCAGTCGGACAATTATAAGTCAGTCAGTCAGAGTCACACTAGTCACAGTCAGTAATTCGAGTAAAGCGATGGCTACTTTACCAAAACATTTCAAATTAAGTTTTGGAGGCAAACTGAAAAGCCGTGTTTTCGCACTGTTATTCCATTTCACTATACACGGGCACTGTAATAAGCCTATATGAAACAAAATGCCACCAACTTTATTTAATATAACTCAAAAATACACCAAGAAAATGAAATGAAATAAGAGCACCACACGCCTCTTTCAAGGTTCCCCCCAAAACTCCCACCTTAAAATTGTGAAATAAAAAATGGGCCAAACATTCGTCCAATAGGACGAATAAGGGTATGTAATAACATACCTTGGTCATATCAACATGAAACCAAAGATTTCAATGGAGACGCGTTGCCACACCTGAGGCCAAAGGTATTATGCCTCTGTGCCGGGAATTATAGAGCACATTACCACACCGGAATATTAGTTTTCAGCGTTAAATATACCTGTTAAATAATTTATTAGTAGTGATAGAGTGAGCGTGGGTGTTTCATACTCTAGTTTAACAAATGAAATAAACTGAAAACTTTATTTCATTTTTTGAAACACCGGTTTTTCTCTGGAGATGGACGATATCGATATACTTTTAACCTAATATTGAATTATGTGAAGCAAGTTATGATTACAACGAATGTTGAATATGGAACTGTGTCCCCAAGGAGGTACGAATGGACGGGTTTAATGATCGCTAGTCTCGGGAGATGCGAAAAATTGTTGTACTTGTTTCTTCCGACCTCATATTACAGGGCATCTGTCGATTTATGGGGCAGTTAGCTGGTGCTTTCACTGCGTCCGCTCAACAGCTTGTACCAACGACATAAACAGACAGAAAAATTAATGTTCCCTATTACACGGGTCGTTGAATAAATTCGTCACTGCATGCGTGCAAAGATGTGTTCCGAGAGTCATAATCAGTTATGAAGGTGGTATGAATATTGCTCGATCAAGTACTGATATCGACAAGACTGACGACAATTGTATTGTTTTATTTTAATGTACCCGAAACAAAATATTTGTATTTAATCGATAGAAATGTTATTAATTGTATATCTACTCATCATGTTTTTGGTTTTGCATGTTAAAAGTTATTTTTCAGTTAGTGAATTAATGTGATTATTTTGAGAAAATAAAATTCTTCAACCACAAATATGCCTGCAATTCAAGTCTCGGAGTGGCGACCTGGAGTTTCTGGTTTTTATGTAGATGTTAAATGGCTTCAGTATTCATTTAACATCAATGTGAACTGTGTGCTAGTTTGCTACTGTAAAAATACGATCATATTATGATCAAACTGCAGATTCGATTAGACTTAGTTTTATTTTTATAGAATTACTATCTTTTGCCAGCAACTTTGTTCGCGTATACTTAAATATTTATGGAACCTCTGAACAGGATAAGGTATCTTCTGTGTTACAGCCATATAATATTCTACATGTTTACAAAATTTCATAGATATCCGTCCAGCCTCTTTACTGTGATTGAGCAGCAAGCAAACAGACATCAATACTTTTACATTTATAATAGTAGTAAGAAGTGAACATACCTCTAGTTTAACAAATAAAATATATATTTTTTAAATGGATTTTTTTAAATTTTTGACTTCAGGCGAGACTCGACCTCGCGGCCACTGGGAAGTCCACACCTTTTAGATAACTTAATAAAATAATAAACTTTATTTCAAATGTTTAAATACCGGTTTTCCTCTAGAGACGGACCTAGTCGATAAACCTGTAGCTTAATATCAAAATATGTGAAGCAACGTTGGATAACAACGAATGTTGAATCTGAAACTACGTCTCGGAGGACGTACGGACGGACGGTTTTAATGTTGTCGGGGGATCGAAAAATTGTTGGACTTGTTTGTTTTCACCATTTATTTGGGTCTAGACCCTAGACTTGCGAAATTTGAATAGAGTTCGTTTTTTGAATTTCGTGGTGGTTTGATGTTTGATCTGCGTCAAAAGTTTTTTTTTATGACATGGAAGTGGCAAACAAGCATACAGTTCACATTGATGTTAAGTGATGACTGCAACCTATAGACACCCACATAAGGACTAAGGTCAAAATGCAGATGCGTTACCACTCCTGAGGGCTAAGGTGTTATGCCTCTGTGCCGGAAATAACAGGGGCGTACATTACCACCTGACCGGAACACGATAGTGCTGCACACTACCATTTAGCGGCAAGTATATTAGGTAATGCGGTGGTACCTACGCCCGCGAGCTCCGTCACTGGAGCTCTACCACCAGTAAAACTTTAGTTCAATTGTTTGTTCCTTCTAAAATACTTAACAATTTTTCACTAGCGATTATTGAAACTTTTCCCGTCCATCAGACTGGATAGCCAATATTAAAGTTTCAATGATTATTTTTAACTTTTGCATATGTACATGATTCAAACATATGTACCTACTTTTCACTACTCCGAAATGATTGCTTCAGGTCTAATATTAGATTTTTGTTTGGATGAAAGTCATTGTCGGATAATTGTTCCTAATAATAATATAATATACTATAAGTACCTAATGTAATACAGTATTTGTCTACTTAAGTATATTGTTATTGTGTACCTGACGTATCAAAAATAAACATTAAAATATTTTTTTTTCTATCAAAACCTTACAATAAACGTTATTCATTTGTTTTAAAAAATGTTACCGTTGGTTCCAATTAAACAACCCAAAACAATGAGGAAAAAGCGTAACAGTTGACCGATTTTTTATGACATTTCCAAAACCGACGATGTTTTCGCAGCTCTACGTTTATGGATGGCTATTGTCTCGTAAATGTCAACCTATTTGACATTAAGTGACATTTCTGTTTCGCGCCCGAATCCACAGACTACGTGTCGGCACAATTGATTTGACCCATACAAGTTTATTATTAAAAAAATAACAGAGACATCGTATAGAATGAATTGGTACATATTTTTTAACATTGTGGATTTTCGGAACTTTCCTTTTTTTTATATAATGGAAGTGGCAAACAAGCATGCAGTTCACATTAATGTTAAGTGATGACTGCACCATCAATGACTGACTACCACTCCTGAGGCCTAAGGTGGTATGCCTCTGTGCCGGAAATTACAGGAATTACCGAAAATTACCTACTAATTAGTAAGTTGTGTATTCTAGTTAAAAACGTAACTTCATGCCTGTAATCTTCGAGAGGGTAGGCAAAGATATTTACCTCTGCCTGCCCCTTCGGGTTAAACGTTAAATATTGCAAATTCATTTAAATTAAGTAAAGGAAGCGCGCATGGCCCTGTTGGTGTAGATCAATCTGCTGGTGTAGATCTGAAGCGGTTTACTCGGTTAAGAGATTCGGGCGCGGTCGGGTGTGTGATGGGTGACCGCTAGTGGCAAATTAAAATGCGCGTATCCGTGCTTCGGAGGGCACGTTAAACCGTCGTTCCCGGTTGCTATCGATAGATAGCAGTCGCTTAACCTTGTCGGAGGCCTTATGGGCGGTTTGAAAACATACGACAACGGGTTGGCCACTAACCCTTATCGCCACTAACCCGCATTGGAGCAGCGTGGTAGAGTAAACTCCAGGCTTCCTCCCAAGAAGGGGAGAGACTCGTGCCCAGCAGTGGGACGTATCAAGGGTTGCCATTATTTATATTGATGTATAGATTTAATCCATTCTTAGTGACGTCACTGGAATATCTTACAGTGAGTACCTACCCGCTAAGAAATATTTCACATCGAGTTTAGGATAGAGACAATCGGCTAGTTTCAACTTCGTAGAGCGTTATCTCTGTTGCATACCTAAGCACTGATAGTGCGGCATATGTCGAAATTCATGATCTTAATGGTGGACAAATGTCACGTAGGTAGTGTGCGAAAGAGATCACGCGGAGACAGAGCCGAAAATAGCCGAAGACTCTTTGTTAAGGTCGATGTTCAATATTTTTGCTAAGGACTGTGTCTACCTTACGTATCGCTTTCCTATTGTTTGGTTCCTCAAATGTTCATAACACACCAAAGCTCTTTTACCTCTACTAATATAATACACTATCTCTCTCACATATTTGTAATGAAATTTTTCGCTCTTTTCGCTATAATTCCAAATCCACAACCTTATCTCACCGGAATACAGAACTAATTGCCAGAATTTTAATAATTGAACGTTATAATGAGCAACTATCTCGACAGTTCTAGGAATATTTCAAATGCGTTTGATCCCAAAACCGCAAAGCTGAGGCAACCAATTTAAGTTGAGCTTTGTTTAGTGCGAGCTCCAATGCTAATGAGAGATTGGTTGCTAATTGTTTTTTATGTGTGTCGTTGAGACGTCTAATCGTAAACAAAGGGTGCTATGTGTGTGCGTCATCAAGTAAAATGTAGTACAGTGGTTCATTGGTGTTTTAATGTTATAAAGGCAAACAAACATACAGTTCACGTTGATCGTGAGTAGGTAAATATCTCTACTTACTATGAACATCAAATCAAAACTGCCTCGGTAGCCTAGTGGTAGCAGGCCACTACTACTACGCTGAGGTCCTGGGTTCGATTCCCGGGTAGGGGGTTATCAGAGACAATGGTGTAAAGTCCTTTATCTCTGGTTCTATTGGGATTTTTCCATTTTCGGGAAATTTCCCAATACCTCGAAGTTTGGTAATGTGCCCGGAGATGTCAACAGGCTCGCCACCTGTTACATGGGCCAAAACGTAACCGGCGAATCGTGGGTGTTTGCATGTATGCTTGAATGCATGCATTTACCTCTGCCTACCCCTTCGGGGATTACAGGCGTGAAGTTACGTTACGTTATCAAAACAAAAATCAGATATTTCTATGTTGCAATTTCTGCGACTTAAGTTGTTTTTCCTGTATACCGGAAATTACGGAGGCGTACCTACATTACGAACTGACCGGAACACACATTAATAATTATTTGATGAGATTTTTTATAGAACAAGAATATTGATTGCTTTTTGAAAGCTGTGGCATAAAATTTATTATTTTTTTAAATTTTTAACCACCGACGGAAAAAGAGGGGTAATTTCCTTCACACTTCAATTAATTATTATTCATTGAACGTGTGAAGGAATCTCAAACAATACCTATTGAAGATAAGAATTTGTGATTTTTGTTTAATCATTAGTTTTAGTACCTACCTATATCATGTTCCATAGGTACCACTTCAACAAAAAGCTGATTCGGCAGTTTAAAAAATACCTACATATTTAAAAAGCTTAAAATAGAAAAATAATTTAAAAACACCGACTTAAAAAGGCATAAAAAAAAACGTAACTTCACGCCTGTAATCCCCGAAGGGGTAGGCAGAGGTAAATGCATGCATTCAAGCATACATGCAAACACCCACGATTCGCCGGTTACGTTTTGGCCCATGTAACAGGTGGCGAGCCTGTTGACATCTCCGGGCACATTACCAAACTTTGAGGTACTGGGAAATTTCCAGAAAATGGAAAAATCCCAATAGAACCAGAGATAAAGGCTTTTTCACCATTATCTCTGATAACCCCCTACCCGGGAATCGAACCCAGGACCTCAGCGTAGTAGTAGTGGCCTGCTACCACTAGGCTACCGAGGCAGTTCATAAAAAAAGTGAAAAATAAATTATTGTTGTTGGTTAACTATTTGTTTCAAGAGACGCCGACGAAAAATGGACATGATTTAAAAACAGCTCGATAGTAATTAAGAAGAAAAAAATGTAGTTACATACATCGACATATTTTATTTTAGATGCTTCTTTATTTCGATTTTTTTTTAATTTTTGTTTCCCCCTTAATCCTCTTCTGGCGTACAATAATCCTTTGTGAACTATGTACATAGTACATTATTGTAAAAACAAAGAAAGAAGTGTACCGAATGCACAAAAGGAAACGCTTTAAATAAGTTTTTGATCCAAGTGACACGCGTCTGTGTGGCCTTGGCGTATTTGTGTGCGTGACTAAGCGTTAGATCAAAGACGAGTATGCGCGGGCGCAAGTGCAATTGGAATACAATACAATGCGTGCGATTGTGGGTGGGGAAAGCTTCTCAGAGTAGATAACCACTCTTTAGTATCTCGATGAGTAAGGCTTAGTAATTGTTTGTATCTAGATTCGTTTGGAATTTATTTTGGTTTTCAATTGCTACCGTCTAATGGTAGCAGGCTACGTTTGGGCCTTTTCGATCGCCTTGTAGTATAGTAAGTGCTAATGGATTTCTTAAAACAATTTTCTCAGTACCATCTTCACTATTTGGTAATGTGTCCGGAGGTGTAATTCAGATATCTCAACATCTAATAGGTATTACACGAAATAAAACGTAACCAGTCGTAAAAAAAATTAAATAAAATGATACCCCTACATCAATAGAATGATGCCTCAGCTATAAAAAGACGTGGCACTCGGGGACTGCCGCGGTAAAGCTATTGCATAGCATTTTGTATCAACTTATGCAATTATAATTATTTATTTATTTTATTTATGCAGTATTTCTTTTTTTCATTGATATTAATTCAAGTTACACTTTTTGAGCGTGGTGACCGATAAGAAAACATTTTTTTTCTTTTATTAAATAAATAAAAAGTTAATATTGTTTGAAATATTTTTATTATTTTACAATACATATAAACAGCTGCTTATGTATTCGTCCGATTTCTGAGCAGCTCGTCTCGATTCGTGCGAGCTTCGTAGAGTCGTACAATACGTCTAGTTGCACGCACACAAACACTGTGTCGAAGACTGCCGAAAAGAAACGACGTTAGACAATGCACGGCCTTCAAGCCACACCTCCGTGCCCGTCGAAGTGGGGAGCGTGAGGTTTTTTTTCGTTACGGAATTTCTGGATTCAGTCCCCGCGCTCAAGGCCCTTGATAGAAGCTATGCAATAGCTTAAAAAAATGAACGACCCTGATAAATTGTTAACCACTTATGGAAGATAAGTCCTCCCTTTTCGTCGGAGGAACATTAAATTACCTATTTCCTCCGTTTGTGATCATCCTCCGACCAGGTGAGCTGATAGCGCCTGGCGAGCCGCGGTGCTACGGTTATCGTTGGGAAGTTGTTAAAAGGGCAACTCTTGCGAAAACTCGTATGTGCGATGCAAATCGATCATACGCCATCTTCCGTGCTAGACAAGTAACTTTGGATTTCTTCAAAATTCCACTAGGTGGCGCCTTATATAGTGTACGTTACATACTCATTGAATAGAATAGAATAGAATAGAAAAACTTTATTTGTAACAACTTATAAAAACAAAAAACTAAAACTAAGAACACAAAATCAAAGTTGTTACAAAAAGGTCCCCAATTCAGCATAAAGCCGATCTTACGAGCGGCGCTGGTCTTCCATTGGGGCCGATTTTGTGACATAGGACCTAAATCACGCCAGCAAAGCGTCTGTCGTATATATTAAATACCTATACATAATAAAGCTATACTGATAAAAAATACAAAGTTACATACTTATTCTATTATATAAATACAATCATTTATCCTAATAATTACAGATTAAATGTCTACCTACAATCGAAGATTTTGTTTGAAATTTGTTGATACACGGTACACTTTATAACGATGTATACATGCTTTAACTAAAATCAAGATAACTAAATAAAAATAATAGGCGTTATAAGAACTAGTGTACCGTTGTAACGTTAGTTGCCGTTGCGAACAGTTCTAATGCCATTGACTTGTCAATCTTGACATTTGACATATTAACATATTAATAACAGAAAGAAGAACAATTATGAATTACAATCTTATCGCTTAAACTATATTATGAAGAAAAGTGCAAATAATAAAAGGAAGCAATAATATACACTAGAAATTATATACCTTGCGTAATATAAAACCAAAAAGTTACATAAAATATACTTAACCTTATCTTCAGGTAAGCTAAATTAGTACAGAGTTCATCAGTTCTGTATTTTGTCCGTGCGACATCAAAAAACACTAGTGTCATGTATAAGATCCTCCTCCGACTTCTGATGACGAAATATAAACTTTTTAATCGAGTGTTTAAAGCCATGTATACTTTGCAGGTTTCTTATAGGCGGTGGAATGTTATTCCAACATTTCGACGCGGAGTAACGGAAGCTACCTCTAAAGGCGTGTGAGCTGTGGCGTTGTGTCATTAACTGAACCGCACACTGTCGAGTTCCACGGGTACTAGACATCCAGGATAACTTTTTATGTAGATATGGAGGGATGTTAAATTTAATCACACCAAAAAGAAGACATGCCATATGAAGCTTTTGCCGATGTCTCATTTTTAGCAAAGAACGACTGTTAAGAAATGGTGTGACATGAGCCCTGAACGGTATATCGAAGCAAAACCGGGCACAGGCATTTTGGACGCGCTGGATGAGTTTTTGTGTCTTGGTTAGAAGACGTGGGCCAAAGACTGTGTCCATATAATTCAGCTTTGATAATATTAGGCTTTCAGTTAACTGTATACGTAACTGTTCTTTCAAAAATGGTCTCATTTTATAAAGTACCTTCAACTTATAAAAACAATTTTTTATTGTATTAGCGACATGTTTTTCAAATCTGAGCTGGGAATCCATATGTAGACCTAGATTACGTGCTTCGTATACTCGTTCTAAAGGTTCTCCCATTAACAAGACAGCCCGGGATGAATTTAAATTCCTTAACAGATGGCCACTACCAAAAACTAAATATTTTGTTTTAGATGGGTTAAGAAACATACAATTTTTATGTGACCAATCAGCTAATCTTAAGAGATCATCATTAAGTTTATCTATTGTGCTGTCTATATCAGAGGGTTTGCATGATATGTATATTTGTATATCGTCTGCATAAATATGGTACCTACAATTTTTTATGACGGTTTTAATGTCTGCTGAGTACAAATTAAAAAGAATTGGGCCAAGGATAGATCCTTGAGGAATACCTCTACCTACCAGCCCCTCATCTGATATAACTGTAGAACCATCAGTATTGTTCAATTTTACTCGTTGAACACGATTGCTCAAATAGCTATCAAACCATTGCATGGCTTCCGCATCAAATCCATAATAATTTAGCTTCAATAAGAGCAAAGGAATACTGAAATCATTGAAATCTTTGACTTTTGTTTTGTTGTTGTCTGGCGATTTTTTTTTCGATTTTAATGTTTGTTGTCGTCAATATGAACTGCATCCTCATTTTTGTCTTCTAAATGTAAACATAATAGTGACAATGTATACTATACTAGTATACAGTTTAGTTTCAGTTTTTTTTTAGTTTGAGTTTGAGTATAAACTTTACGAAACAAGAGATCTCACAGCAAATGCATTGCCTCACTATAAACACCGAAGATGTTTGGGCTCTGTGTCAGAAACAGGGTAGTGTATTCAATCGGGAGAAGCGGAGGAAGTATTCAGAAAGTAAAGAATACGAAGTTATTCAGCAGATGATAGAAACTCTATAACAGTCAAGAACTTCCCAAGACCACGGAAGTTGAAAAGCGACCGACACATCGGGTTGATTTTAATTAAAAATAATAATTTAAGTTTAATATACGCGAGTGAGTTTAATATAAGTCGTTAAACCTTGTCGGAGGCCTTATGGGGGTTTGAAAACATCCGACAGCGGGTTGGTCACTGACCCACCCACCTCCACCAATCCGCATTGGAGCAGCGTGGTGGAAGTAAGCTCCAGGCCTCCCCCCAAAAAGAGGAGAGACTCGTGCCCAGCAGTGGGACGTATAATGGGTTGCCATAATAATTATTTATTAATATACGCGATATTAATCCGAAAACTAGTTTTATTTCAATGAGTGTAGCTCGCGAAAACCTAAGAACATACTAAGTTAAAAACTTGCTGCTTTCATAAAAAATGTTTTTAAAGCAACGTTATGAAACCAAAATCACTCAGCATTTTATTATCTATCAAAAATTTGTTATGCATTATCCTGCAACCGATTAATCGTATCGAAACAAAAAATCGACGTAGCAACATCCATTAATTCGCTTTTAAGATAGAATCGGAAGGTAATCGATCATTTGGTGTTGAAAAAACTCAAGGACTCCGATCCCGGACCGGTTCTGATTCCCACACACCGGAATCCCGTATTCCAGGATGTTTGTGAACATGTTTGAACTAGCTGTTAGGTTTTCACTAATTAGACGGGTTTTATGGTTCGAATCCGGAGGTATATTTTGGATTCGGATATTAAGTGTTTTTTTTAATTGGTAGTAAAACGTTGTAAGATTTTTTTTTGTGTTACCGGTTTTTATGTCATATAATTATTATTGTCATTCATAAGTTGTACAATATAGATATTTAGGTAGAAACTATTGATGCAGGTGCGTAGAAAGGCACCTAGAGAGACCGTTTAGACTTGAGATAATAATATTAAGCGTACCTACAGTAAGGTAATATTATCTCTGCCGTTAGCAGAGAGTAATTAGGTAGAGCCTACACAGTGAAACTCTGCTATTGAATGTTTTTATATTTTAGTATATTCGTTTAGTATCTAGTAGTTAACCACCAAATAATACCAATATAATATATCAGTCAGTTTAATTATATATCATATAATTTGACAATTTGGACTTACTTTCTACATATCCTCCAGTATTTTGTTCTCATATTACCCAATGGTGGATTCAGGATTTTCATTTGAGAGTGGAGAGCTTGAACCATCTTCCACTCGAATCACAGCCGCCTGGCATCCTTCAGGATCCGCTACTGCTGATAAATAAAACAAAAAAGTATTATGATCTATACAGTCATCATGTTTCAACACGGTTGAATCACAGACGGATTTAAAATCTAAACAAGCATCAATTTTATACTGCCGCAAATGATGAATTGAATGAAAATATTATGGCCGCGCATCAGATTCGCAAACAGTCCGCTTAATTAAAGACAATAATAACGAGTGCTTTCGAATTAAAACCGACGGACCGGTCCGCGCAGTAAACCACGGACGCAGCTGCTGTTTGGGGAACAATATTGACTGTGCTCATACTCATACTTTTTAACATTTAGTACAATTATGCCACGAAATAAAGAAACAACAATACAGACTGGGACAAACGCCGGGAAAGTAGGTATTACAGATATTGAAGTTGAAGCAAAGTATTTCTTTACTTTTCGAAATAAAAACTGCATCTAAATATTTTTAAGTCTTACGGGACTCGGGAAAGGAACTCAAAGATGGAAATAATAAACAGACGGTTAAGTAGTATCTCCAATCGATAGAACACCTGATTAGACACATAAACACCAATCTCTTTAATAAACATTGCATCTAAAATAAAAAGTGAATCGAAATAACAAGGTCTACATAGTTAAAAAACAGACGGATTTTAAATCCCAACAAGGATCAATTTTATACTGCCGCAAATGATGAATTGAATGAAAATATTATGGCCGCGCATCAGATTCGCAAACAGTCCGCTTAATTAAAGACAATAATTACGGGTGCTTTCGAATTAAAACCGACGGACCGGTCCGCGCAGTAAACCACGGACGCAGCTGTTTTCGGAACAATGATGATTCTGTCATACTTTGTAAAATTGAGTATAATTATGTCACGTTATACAAGGACTTCACATTGATGCTTAATAATTAGTGCAGTCTATATACCTTTTGATACAAAATCAAAAATCTTACATGTCATCAAGTGGCAAACAAACGTACAAACCATTCATCTCGATGATATGTGAGGTTAACTATTGCAGCTTTCTTTGTGTAACGAAGGTGGCAAACAAGCGTGCAGTTCTCATGGATGTTAAGTAATAATTGCAGCCTATACACATCTGCACAAAACCAGACACCAAAATGCAGATGCGACCTCTGAGTCCTAACCTGTTACAGTGCTCATCAAAAAATATTACACATCGTATGAAAGCGACAATCGGCTAGTTCCGACTTTGTACAGCGTTATCTCTGCTGCCTATGTCTACGTAAGAAATGATAGTCCGGTATTGGTCAAAACTTGATAAAAATGGTGGAAAAACGTCACATAGGTAAGTTGCGAAAGAGATAACGCTCTACAGACCCGAAATAGGCCGAGTCTCCTTCTTGAGGTTGATGTCCAATATTTCTTGTTGTATGATGTACGTCTCTGTGGTAGTTATTACGTCATACATTATATTCGTCATCATTTTTTTTATGTAATGGAAGTGGCAAACAAGCATGCAGTTCACATTGATGTTAAGTGATGACTGCAGCCTATAGACACTCACACAAAGACCAAGGTCAAAGTGCAGATGCGTTACCACTCCTGAGGCTTAAGGTGTTATGCCTCTGTGCCGGAAATTACAGGGCCGAACATTACCACCTGACCGGAACACGATAGTGCTGAATACTACCATTTAACGGCAAGTATATTAGTTAATGCGGTGGTGCCTACGCCCGCGAGCGCCGTCACTTGAACTCTACCTCCAGTAAAAATAATACTAGTCCTCTCAAATATCAATGTCTCGCTCCTGAAGGCTAAACTGCTATGCCTCTAGTAAGTTCAGTAGAAAGAGTAGTCTGTAAAAAGAAGAATACGGTGAACACGCCCCCCGAGATTAGTTGCGATACCTCGCTTAAACTCTATCACCACGAAAGACGTCCACTTCTGAACAATGTATTCCCCAAATACGCCCACAACAGTGTTATGCGTCATTAGGGGAGAGTATGCCGAAATTGCCATGTTTGACAGGCTGATTAGCGATTGCAGTGGTGGTAGTTTTATCGCGGGACGCTGCTGTCCATCACGCGTTGTTATTATTACTACTGCCCTATTGTAATAGTTTGACCGCCATGGTTCGGTTGACTAAGTGCACTAGCGGAAGGATTCTCCTCAACTAGAGGGCGATAGGGTGGTAATGTCCCGATGCCTTCACGTCGCGTCACCAACTACCACAATAACAAGAATGGCAACCCTTGATACGTCCCACTGCTGGGCACGAGTCCCTCCCCTTCTCAGGTGGAGGCCAATTACCACAAGGTGAGGTAATATTGCTTCTGCTTTTGAGATTCGCTTATCCCTTGGATCTCTAGTTACGTTTTGACAAGTTAGGACAATTATTACTAAATCCGAATACAAAATATAAGAAGTATTATTGAAAACGCAGTTCGATTTTAAAAACCGATAGCCATATATCACCCACCGAACCAATTGACAGCGTATACGCAATAACTGTCAGACATTCCATTTTCGATCATAAAAAGCGAGCAGACGGTAGCATGTGTACTATCGCTCAACGTTCGATTGTCAAGGGCCCGTTTTAAATATAGAATTTATCTAGAAGGGCGGCGGAGATATGGCCCAGAGCGGGGTAATTATATCGTGGCTGGCTAACGTTTTTTAAACGTTTGTACTGTACTGAAATAGTTAAACTGGTATTGGATGGAACGGCAATTAATTATGAGGGCTGTTTTGCTGCAGTTTTTTGTTCAGCTGTTTCAAAGCTAGTTAATCTACTGTTTGGCCAATCTAGTAAGGCATCGGGACATGACGTCTCCACCTGCTATTGGAGGAGAATTCTTCCGCTAGTGTGATTGCACTAGCGGAAGAATTCTTTTCATCAGCCGAACAATGGCGGTCAAACCATTCCAATAGCTGTAGTAAATCGTCAACCCGCATGGAATTATTATGGAATATTTTCTTCAACAGTGTTGTGTGCGCATCTTTGGGGAAGGCTTTTGTCCAGCTGTGGACATGTTGCAGCTGTAGTGATGAATTTACTACTAAGAGAACATTTATACAGTTTTACTGGACGTAGAGATGGAACAGGAACATTCTTCAAGGTCGCAAGTACCTTTGCATGAACCTAATCTATGTGAGAAAAATGGTAGTGTTCAGAACTTCCAATTTTCAGTTCAACAAACTTCTGACTTTACTACTGTAATCAGTCAGTAATTGTGACTCAGTCTGATATTAATCAGCAGTGAAATAAAATGAAATTCCCGTGGGAACTGGCCTGAAAATTAATATAAACACTCGTTTTAAATAATGCAACATTGCGTAAACAAACATATCAAATGAAGATTTTGGATATCCAAGTATTTTTTTCAAGAGGAAAAAGGAACTAAGAATAAAAGATCAAATAAAAATTTGTGCTAGAAACTTTGATGTTGACAAACTGACTGTGACCTATGTCGATGTCAGAGTAACTATATTCGAACTGCAAAATTAAGTGAGTCCCACAAACGAAATGATCTCGATATGTTCTTAGGTTTGATCGAAATATCAGGTTAACATTAAAAAATAATTTAACCTTTTTTCAACTACAAGCCTAAACTTAACCGCTATTATTGCTATGTTACGTTTACAATTTTAACTTTTTAACACATTTTATTGGTTAACAAATAGATGAAACTTGACAACTTTTTAATTCTATGGACATATTTTGATAGGCAATACATGCAAGACGTGTTTGTTTATGGATGAAATTTAATAGAATTAATGTTTCATCCGGTAGCTAAACAGATAGGTGGAGGTGAAGGTCGACCTATATTCGGCTCCCGTACTATATAAGACGTACCTATCATGATTTCGATAGTCTTTTTTACGAATTTCACCATCTCCACTCATCCATCATCATGTGTGCTTCAATAACATACTTCGAATGAGCTGTGCTGGAGCAGAATGCCTTAAATTCTGTTGAAATGTTGTAAATAACGTGTATTTACATAAAAGCAGTCGGATGTGTAACGAGACACCGTATGCAACCGCTGTTTGTCTGTGTATTGTCGGAATGCTTCGCCGGCGTAATATTGCAGTTTGTATTTATTTTTAAACAATGCTTACGTGTCATTCTTTACTTTGTTTGACTAATTGTTTGGATATCTGATGGCAGATGGAAGTAAGATACCTGATTACTTTTTATGTTATGATAGTGGCAAACAAACATGCAGTTCATATTGATCATTAGTGAATACTAAGTACAGCATATAGACATTTACACAAAAAACAGGACCTACGTCAAAATGCAGATGCGTTGCCACCCCTGAGGCCTAAATGTTTGCCTCTATGATAGCTGTCATGAGGCTATACATTCTGGCTATAATTGGTATTGTTCAGCGCTACTGGCTTCTGGTAGAATAGAATTGTATGGACCGGTTGGATTGGTTAAATGGGCTTGATCATGGGCGTCACCAGGCGTGGCAGGCACTGGAAGTGGACGGAAGCTAGAGATTAATATATAGTCCAAAATACATGAACTTTGATAGATTTTTTTTTTATATCGTTATTTTTATAGACAACCAGACGGGCCACCTGATGGAAAATGACCACCATCGCCTATGAACATTTGCAACACCAGGAGAGTTGCCAACGCGCTGCCTGCCTCGAAGGACTCTTTTGACGCCATTTTTGAAGAAATCCATATTGAAGAATTGAGAGAATCTAAAAATATTTCTCTCTGCTGACACATTTATATGAGTACAATTCAATGTGTATTATCTGCAACATTTGTTAGCTCCACGTTTGATAAGATAACAGTGTCCTCATGTGTCACCGAGTAACCGCTGACACAATTCTTTATATAGTTTGCACCATTCTGATATTGCCTCTGATTGGTGGACAGTTCCGTGGCTCGTGCAATATTGCTAAAAATGTCTACAATGTTGTCCATTCGGTAAAACCTTGAAAATCAAACAAAATTCATTAAGAATTATGAGAAGATCCATATATTGACCAAAGTTGATTTCTAAAGAACGATTGTAGGTACCTTTTGAGGTAAAAAGAACATTGCCTGATATTTATTTAAATATAGGCTTATGACTTCACCGGAATAAAAGTAGCCTTTTATACTTTTTACTATATAAAATATGTAGTCCAGAGGTTTTTAGCTTGTTATTGCCATAGTTTTCTGTTGAAAGTATTATCCTAGCAGGGTGTCTCCAGTCTCCACGCTTATTATTAATTTGTTTTTTTATGAAACTAATAAAAATTATTTACTATGAAAGTGACAAACGAGTAACTCGCTGTTGTACTAGGTACCGCAGTGTTGCTTATACGCTCGAGCTCCGACACTGGAACTCTGCCACTTACTTCAATGAGACGTACAAAACTTCGTCTAGCATTCCGTTCAACATTTTGCTCTTCATGTTATCATAACCTGACCATGTCCATACATGCCGTATCATGTTGAGTGATGCGCGAGTCAAGTGCATTCGGTTGCGCAGGCGCAGAACAGGTTCCCCTTCCCCCCATCCTCTCTTCCCCTCGGTGTGTCGCCCGCATTCCTGGCGGGGGACTTGAATGGGTAAATACAGCTAAAAAACGATGACATTGTTTTATTTTTTCTGGCGTTTTTGAGGGTTATACCAATACGGGCCTGTTTTTTGAGATGTGATGAGAATATGGTTTTAATATTTAAATTAGAGGGTCCGGAATTTGTTGGAAGGGCTTGTGTTAATGATGATAAGTTAAATAGTTGAAGAGCTTCAACGGACAAGATTATGTAATAGTGTTGAAATGATTTAAACCGAATCAGCGAGTGTGTCATTATCGACGACCCACTTGGTCCAGCGGTGTGTGACGACCGCTTGATACCATCATCGTCGGTTCGATTCCGCATTACCTAATATATTACTTGCCGCTAAATAGTATTGTTCAGCACTATCGTGTTCCGGTCAGGTGGTTTTGTCGACCTGTAATTGACGGCACAGAGGCATAACACCTTAGGCTTCAGAAGTGGCAACGCATCTGCATTTTGACCTCCGGTTATTGTGTGGGTGTCTATAGGCTGCAGTCATCACTTAACATCAATGTGAACTGCATGCTTGTTTGCCACTTCTAATACATAAAAAAATATATATTTGTAAAGCGTGCAGATTTTTTACGAGTCTGGGTGTTTGGCACACACAACACGGGCAGAGAATATGTAATAATACTACGTATAAAATGGACACTTCAACGATTTCCCCTCTTCACCCAACCTCCTCCCCGCGACGTTTGGTATTCTCTACACTGGACACTTCAACGTCCCGCCCGGTTTCTCCGCCTCACCCAACCTTGTACCCTCTTATGGACGACGTTTGGTATTCTCTACGTGCTACGCACACAGGTGTACGTGTAAATACACGTCGCTGTTTGATGTCTGTGTAATAGAGACCAAATTAAGCGTTTGTATGGAATTTTTGGCAAAGTGTCCGCGGTGTGACACGGGTTAAACCTTGTGTGAAGTTGAGTGTAATGGCCAAATACTGTTACGTCACTAAAATATAAGTCGGACTTTAATGACGTGACTTTTCACTGGTGGTAGAGTTCCAGTGTAAGAGCTCGAGGGCGTAGGCACCACCCTAATCTATCTGCCGCCAAATGGTAGTGTTCAGCACTATCGTGTTCCGGTTAGATGGTAATGTATGCTCCCTCAATAACTTTCACAGACATAACACCTAAGTTCTCAGGGTTGGCAACGCATCTGCATTTTGATCTCTGGTTATTATGTAGATGTCTATAGGCTGCAGTCATCGCTTAACATTGATGTGAACTGCATGCTTGTTTGCCTTTTTCGTAACATAAATATGTATCTTCACGCCAGGTCCCTAACGGGGCAGGCATAGAGTATAGAGCGCCATATACCCCGGTCCTGACATACCTCTCGTGCCTCGTCTACCTTCATCATTCTCTTCATACATGCACGCCGATTCCTAAGATGTTTGACACTACCATCAGACAGAACTCGACCTATTTGGTCATGGTAGGTCAGTATTGGTCTGGACATCACTGCAATATAAGAAATGGAATTCGCAAAAATGCATAAAACAAAACAATAAAGGGGCTTACACACGAATCGTACAATTCGTGTGTAAGCCCCTTTATTGTTTTGTTAATTGCGGGCCCGCTGACAAAACAAACGTACAATACGGCCGGAGGCCTTAATTAAAATTATTCATGTCGGCAACATGCACCCGCGCATGCTACCTGCCGACATGTCGACATGTGGGCTTGTCGGCGACTTGTGTGTGCTCGGTTGCACTGAACGCTTGGCGATATTCGTGCAGTGACGTGGCTTGTTTGTTTTGGTGGTCGGCCAGATCGTGTGCGGGAGTTTTTCATCTTGCATTGAGATGTTCCTCTGCATATTACTAGACTAGCGACCCGTCCCGTGCAAAGCCGGTATTATTATCTATTGTAAGGACGCTCACGACTTCTTTGACGAAAAACGTGATGACTCCATAAATATAAGTACGATATTGATAATAATTATAGAACTGCCTCGGTAGCCTAGTGGTAGCAGGCCACTACTACTACGCTGAGGTCCTGGGTTCGATTCCCGGGGATCAGAGATAATGGTATAAAGTTCTTTATCTCTGGTTCTATTGGGAATTTTCCATTTTCTGGAAATTTCCCAGTACCTCGAAGCTATGCCCGGAGATGTCAACAGGCTCGCCACCTGTTACATGGGTCAAAACGCAACCGACGAATCGTGGGTGTTTGAATGTATGCTTGAATGCATGCATTTACCTCTGCATACCCCTTCGGGGATTACAGACGTGAAGATACGTTTTTTTAAACCTTCCTCAGAAAACCCTCTTTCCGACATTTCAAACAGGAACACAATCCGTTCTCGACTTTCCGACATTAGCGCATACATACAGACAGTGAAAATAGGGGATCTTTGCTTTATAATATGTAGTGAGTAGTGACAGCGATAGTGATAGTGATAGTGATTATGATAGTGATGAAGTGATTATAGATCCGACGGTAATTGGCCCCGATACACATACTGCTTAGAGGTCCCGATTTGGTTAACCCGGGCTTGATGACTTGAAGCGATCATCCTGTGCACCCGTGATCCTTATTAGAGATTTTACTGGTGGTCGAGCTTTGGTGACGGAGCTTGCGGGCGTTGGTATCACCGCATTACTTCTATCTGCCACCAAATGGTAGTGTTCAGCACTATCGTGTTCCGGTTAGATGGTGATGTTCAACTCCGTAATATCACAGAGACATGACGCCTTAGGTCTCAGGGGTGGCAACGCATCTGCATTTTGACCTCTGTTTTTGTGTAGAGGTCTATAGGCTGCAGTCATCGCTTAAAATCAATGTTGAAGTAAAGCTGCTTGCTTGTTTGCCACCTTCATTACATTAAAAAAAAAAAAATACTTTATAAGTATGCAGACGAAGACGCATGTAATCGCTAGTTATGAAATGAGCTAGACCAGTTGAGATGGTAGGTTATCAGCTCACTGATAACGCCGTCCGGTGTGTCATTGTTGCTATCGCGTTTGTAAATTGTTCATTTTAATGTGTTTCATATTTATGAATCTGATTATTCGAAAATTTTGTACATAATATACTTTGCTCCTTAAGATCGTGCAGCTTCCATCGCATTATTAAATTATTGTATCTGCCAATTTGAAGTGTATAGTGTCATAGAATAGACAATATCCCATGTGTTCCCATTAGACAGGAGGTTCCTATGGTTCCTGTTTTGATGGTGGTATAAAAACCGAAAGTCAAGCTGCAGATGCGTGGCAACGCATCCCCTTAGCAGTATCTTTGAACACCGACATCTAATTTAATATTACAACCAATTAAATATTCACTAAACAACTCAACTAACAACAAACCATAGAGAAACTCAGCCCACCGGTAGCGGCGGACTGGAGGGGAGTAACCATAGCGTTTATTACCGATACAAAACAGTCTGTCATTTTTTGCGGGGGGAAATACGTGTGACACACACTCACACTACAAAATTCGTCTATTACTACGAAACTCACACCTTGACCTTAACAAAATACATAAACAATTTCACGCACACATTTAAATATCTCAGCGACAGGCATAGGACCATTTGGTCTTGTTCTTTGACAGGGGGGAAAGCCTGCATATGGCTTCTCTCCTACGGTCCGCCGCGGCCGGTGGCACGTGTTGCTCTATGCAACAAACTAACTAATGTTCATTAATTACATACTCGTAGTATCGATGCACATAGAAGTTTCAAAATGATCATAATCAACGCGCACCGGTGACTCATGAATGACAGATGGTGTCGGGTGACATTACATCATCGGATTACGGTGTGACGTCTACTGGACTTGCGTGAAATGCTCGTACGAATGTATCGAAGGAATTTGTTTGTTCATTGAACTTATCGTTCAGAAGGTCAATGTCTACTTATCTGTATTGATTTTATAATCGAATGTACTTATTGCTATATTTTATTGATTAGCTCACCCGGCAACTACAGCTCTAACGCCGTATTGCCTAACAATAAATGTCAACACCACGGCTGTACCAATTTTTTTTTTTAACTTTCCGGTTTCCATCATCCTGTAAGATTTTCGTTTTCGATTAAAGCGTAAAGAGCACATTTCTGGGGGAAGTTCATTCCACAATGTATACGTTCTGAGCAGAAAAGAACGTGAAATCTGCACCGTTGATCACTGTCACGTGTCCAGTAGATTTGGATGGACCTACTCTCATCGGTAGGTAGTGGGTGTAGAAAAGGAAACGATGGCACTATAACAAACAGTTTAGCGGAGCCGTTTCATTTTAGAGACTGTAAAAAACGCACAAAATCTCTATTTCTCTGTGCAGGCTCAGAGGTTCGAGTCTGTCAGTGAGTCCTAGGTCGTTTACAATGCGAACGGCACATCTTCATAGGGAGACTAGTGGACCAAGCTGGTATTTAGAGTCTCCCATTCACAGATAAGAGCAGTATTCCACATATGCCGCACTTGGTTTCATAGGCGATGGTAACCACTTTGTGCTTTGGTGGCCCGTCCCGCCTGCTTGTCTGCCAATCCTTCGACATAAAAAAAACTTGGGCTTTAAAAAGCTGCAGCAGTTTTCCCGATGTGAAATAATGCCTCGCTTTGTTTAGCATCCCTAGCTTTTCAGATCAACTATGTCAACTTACTCATACTCTCAATGTGACTGTCAAACTTCACTTACGATATGTTAACGCTCAAGATAAGAAATACTCTTCCCAACGGTGATTGGAGTGCCCTGGAACTGTGGCTCTAAAATAACGCCTTATTATATTTGATCATATTTGATTTTTTTTTCATATATTTGATCATATTTGAAAACACTGTTTCATTGTGCCAGTTTAATTTTACTAGATTCAAGTTTACCTGATCATTTACTACACTTACGACACGAATAAGTTCATTAGTGGATTTAAATTGACACGGGAAACTATGTATCTTCCCAAAAAATATAGGAAATTACTGGCTACGCTGATAGCTTATAATATTAACAATGTTATATGTAATATAGCAAATGCTATTAGAAGTTTAGAGAGTAACATAAGTGTTACCAACAATTTTATGAATGACGTAGAGTGTAATAGCATCCAACCCCTGATGACATCTGCCAACACCAGGCACTCTGAGTATTCTCTGGCACAGGGGGGAAATACAAACTGTACATCCTCGCTGACTGGTATTGGCGGAGGCGTCATGGGTTGCACTCTCAATTATTTAAACTAGATTCTAAGACAGAAGAAGTTACCAATATTGAACATACTAATAAACCGGTATCTTCTGGCATTTGCACTCTTAATAAAGTCAACAGTTTGGTAGTATTACACCAAAATATTCAAGGGTTGCATTCCAAGTTATTGGAATTAGAACTAGTTCTGGAGAAATTCCAGTATGAAATTGTTTGTTTATCTGAACATTGGTTAAAAAAAAACCAAATCTTGATTAATTATAAGAATTATTCTGTTGTTAGTTGTTACAATCGAAAAGTTATGCAACATGGTGGCACTTTAATTTTGATAAAAAACTCAATTAAATCCAGGGAACGTAAAGACATAGTTGAGTTATCGATTGAACATATTGTAGACGTTTCTTGTGTTGAGCTGGATAAGCATATAATTGTGTGCGTTTATAGACCACCAAATTATCAGAATTTGAATGTGTTTGAGTCCACTATGGAAGATTTGTTAAAAAAACTGTGTTCAGGTAGAAAGTCTGTAATTGTATGTGGTGATTTTAATATTAATATTTTAGAAAATAATTCAAACAGCAATAGATTACTGAATCTATTTAAATCATTCAACTTATGCAATGTTTTTTTGGAACCCACCCGAGTGAGCCCAACCTCGGCTACTTGTATAGATAATATCTTTTTTGAATGTAAATATATATCTACAAATATTGTTAACTATTTGCCATCTGATCATAGCGGCCAGACAATTACTTTTGACGTAGATAAACCTTCCAGCAAAATTGAAAAAACACATAGACCAGTAACATCTGTTAAATTGAATAACTTCAATAATATTTTAAAAGAAAAATTATATTTTCAAAATTTTGACATAAGTAGTGCAAATGATTTTTATGCACAATTTTTTGATACTATTAATACACATTTTAATAATCTTTTTAAAATTAGAACAAGAACCGCAAAGTGTAAATTTAGTTTTTGTGACTGGGCAACTGATGACATTCGAAGAAGTAGGGAACGATTATTTGAACTTTATGGTCTTAAAACTTATATGCAAAATCCAAATTTTAACAAGTATGTCGCTGCATATTCAACAATTTTTACTCGTTACCACAGAAACTAAATCGTAAGAAGTTTTAACATGAAAATCCATTAAAACTTGCTGGTGTAGGTTAAACCTTGACATCGCATAACGATGCATTTGCTATTTTTTTTTTTTTACCTTTTAATTTTGTAAATATTGTAGGTATTTCAAGGTGTTGCCTAGTCCGTCTGCTTATTTATTTATTTAATAGTCTTATTCACTTATTATCATTAGACACACCATATATTAATATATTTATTAGACCTTTGACATCCGTGACCATGCATCCAATGGTTCCAGTCGAAAACCAGCGTCAGGTACTTATACCTTATAGGTACCTGACATCATGCTGAACTGGATAGCTTTTTGGCGCAGCCGTGCGACACATATACCTTATTATTATTATAAACTTAATATAGGTCGTTAATTTAGATAAAATTATTAATTCAATTCATTATTTACTTACTTTGTTTCTATTTTTTATTTAATCTTGTTTCGTTTTTATTTTGTTTCATTGTAGATAGGTATTTTGTTGTGTATACATACTGTTTAAGTGTCCTGGCTAAGCGCCAAATAAAATGTTCAATTTCATATTCATTAAAGTTTATAAAATTTACTAACTAATCACATACAAAGTTGGCAAAGAAAGACGTAACGTAAGTACGTGTTGATGCAATTATACACCTCAATTAACATTGTTGCCAACAAGCATGCCGAACAAACGGCCTATTGCGCAAGAACCCCCTTTTGTTATCTCAAATCAATTGCGTTGTCGAACAATGATGTTGTAGGTAGGTAGGTAGTAAACATGTAGATGTGTCACTGCCTGAGTATTGTCTAATGGTAGAAGGATATTACTGCTTGATTGGATTGAAAGTGCTACTGGAATGTTTCCATTTTCCGGAAGTTTTCCAGTGCCACCCTTGGAGTTTGGTTAGGTCATCATCATTTCGGTCGATCTATTGGATTAAGCGATACGGGCGCATTCGGGTATGTCATGAATAACCGGTAGTGGCAAAATAAATAAATGTTTCCGTGCTTCGGAAGGCACGTTAACCGTCGGTCCCGGTGCTGCATGGTGGCTCCAAGAATGGAGAGACTCGTGCCCAGCAGTGGGACGTATCAAGAGTTATCATTTTATATATTATATCATTATCCTCATTTCAGCCGTAAGACGTCTCCTGTTGGACTTAAACCTCCCCAACAAGGGGGATATGCCATAATCGCCACGCTTGGCATGCGGATTGGCGATCCCAGTGGCGGTGGTATTGTCGCAGGACGCTGCTGCTCATCTTGCGTTATTGCACTTACTGCCGCCGCATTGGAATGGTTCGACCATTGTTTGGTTGACTGACTGCACTACCGGAAGAATTCTCTTCTGAATTCTTCCACCAGTGGGTAGTGGGGTCGCCACGTCCCGACACCGACTACGTTTGATTACGTTGTTAGTAGGCTCGCCACCTTGTACATACTAAATGTTGCTTGCGAATCGTAGGTTTTTACTTGTGCTCTTGAATGCATTTACCTATGCCCGCCACTTCGCGGCGTGAAGTTACGTAAATCAGTTTCGCGTCGCGAGCATGTGCGCGCCTCACTTCAATGACTCAATGTAAGCAAATATAAAAAATTGTGAATCATATTGCATTTTGATATGTTCAGACGTAATAAAAAGCCATACGCGTTAAACATTACTGCGTAAAAGGGATGAATGAATATGTATCGATTTATAAATAAGAGTGAGTGTTATTTTTTCAGAAACATGACATCATTAATGACGTATTCAAAGTAATTTGAATAAATATTTTGTTGCGGTCTGTCACCAGATAGTATTAGGTAAATCAGGTGGTAAAAATTAAGTAGCACGATGATGCCTACACAAAAAAAAGTCAAATTGTGGTCCATTGCTAGTCTTGAGGCCTAAGTTGTATTGTTTCTATGATAGTAAAAATGCGGCCCCATATATAACCATCGAAATGGTACACGACTGGCTCACGGGAACTCACCATCATAAAAAATAAATAATAGATAGAATAGAAAATCAGCCAATTCACAAGCCATGAAAGTGTTCTAAAACAAAAACTGGACATACTCGTATCTACCACGAAAACAGTGTTTCGGTTTTCAATACAGACATCCATTCATAAAGAATGCAAGTTGCATATATAAATTCTGATTGATGTCTACCACAGCTGGCATGGTCTGTTCGTGGTTCGGACGCATCTATGTGAATCGACGCGTCAATCTCGTCAAACAAGTTACAGAGTCTTTAAATAAAAAGGCTACGCTTTTGTCTTTGTGAACCACGCTAACAAGAGAGGGCACGACCTCGGGATTTTATTTTGGGATGAGACTTCGTGTAGTGTACCTTCAGAGTATTACAATTTAAAATTTAAGGACTCCTTTTTGCTAAATAACATTATTTTTTTATTTAAATAGTAAGTTTATTTATTTGTGAGAATAATTAAATATGTCTCTAAAGTATGTATGTATGTCTCTGAGATGTATCTTTAATATGTCTCTAATTAGCTATCTGTTTTCAAATTGTTTCAATGCTATTAAGATTGTAAAAGCTGTTGGTTCTCCTAAAATAAATAAATAAAAAGGAGCCGCGTTAACAGCCTACCAGTCAGTCAGTCAGTCAGCCTACGGTCTAGTGTTCGCGCATCTATATATCAGGTAGGGTTTTTTACTTAATTAAGAACAATGGATTCTTACTTAGTTATTTTATTACCTACTAAACTTACTGGATTATTTGTGATTGAGTTCAAAGATGTAGTCAAAGAGCGTTGTACCTCCTTCGCTTTGTAAAGACAAACAAAATACTATTTTCATCTGTAGGTATATATATAGTACTCAACAATTAATATTGCACATTGAGCTTGCGAAAGAGACGATCGGCTCGTTACGACTTCGTAGAGCGTTATCTCTTTTGCATACTGCGTACTTAAGCACTGACAGGCCGGTATTGGTTAAAACTTGATCAAAATGGTCGACAAACGTCAAATAGGTACGGTGCGAAATCGACAACGCTCTACAGACCCGAAATAATCCGAAGTCTCCTTCCTAGGCTCGATGTGCAATATTTATTGTTGAGCACTGTAGTTAATCGTTATGTCATGTTTTCTTCGTACAATATACTCATTATGTGCAAATATGTTTTCATTATTCAGAGTTCGACATAGTGACATGACAGCTCCTGATATTGTGCTGTCCTAGATATCAATAAACTATTTTACATGACTATTTAGATCTTTTTAGAACAAAATACTGAAACATATTATTTTGCAAGTAACTAACTAACACGTAATTAATACGTATACCTACATTAGAACTACTTCGATGTACCGAACATTTGTTAATGAAGATTCAACCAAAAGTTAAATCCATCCTAAACAAAAACGTTCTACTCGCATAGGTATGTCCGTGGGGTCACAATTAAAATCGTGATCACGTAAAGAATCATTTGCGTTTACATTAACCGGGGAAATTACAATACAATGCGGCCCATGTCTGGCCATGTTTCGCTGAATTGTGGACCGGTTTGTCCGGCAAGGTTGCTTTCTTTGCGTCCAATAGTTCAGCGCGCCTTTAGATTATATATTTGCTGCTATGCGACTGGCTTGTGTATGTTATATAGAGCTTAGGGGTAGAGCTTACTTATGTCGTATAAACTTTACGTTCGTTTAATTTTAATACCTAGTTTAAACTAACGTTCAAATAGCTTTGGGAATCACGATTAGGTTGGTGTTCCCAACCAAACAAAAACCATTTTGTATTCGAATTCAAGTTTGAACAGTATTATTTTGGTAAACTTCATCCTAATTAAAACATGAGTGAATTTTCTGGTGTATGTCTAGTGGAATATGGTTTATGAACGCGTATCCACGAATACTTAGTAGATTTTTTAAGAAAAATTGGTGGAATATACCTAATCAATTCCGTTCTCGAGTCTTACAGTAGTAACACACGTCCAGATTTGGTAAGGAGCGGACAGCGGAATCGGTATGCTCCGAACCAAATCTGGTCATGTGTAGAGGAGTCCAGCGGACATAAATATTATTGTTCAACTCCGCGCTCGCGCGTAAGTATTTGGTCGGCGAATTCGGTTCGCCGTACCGAATCCGGTCGTGTGTAGACGAGAGTGGATTTGGTCGGCGAATTCGGTCCGCCGTACAAAATCCGGACGTGTGTTACTAACAAAATTAAGATAGCTAAGTGAAACTAACAAAATTAAATGTTATTTAATTTTTTTAATGAGTTATCTTCCTTGAGGATGACCTTCAAGACATAGCTTGGCACGCTGTAAATATTCGTACGGTATTAACTGAGAACACTTTGCGGTAGAGCTGGTGGGACTTAATTATACCTTTCGTATATTTGAATTTTCGTCCTAAGCAAATTCAGGGTTCTGTTTATTAAAACGAGTCTTAGTTCTCGTAACTGAGTGCCTATATTTTAATAGATTCTTCGTGTTATTTGAATCTTCAAATTTACTTAAGGTAAAAACGTAAATTTAAGTGCTTCCGTGCTCTTTTGGTGGCGAATTGTTGATTCATGAAGATGTCACAGAAAAAGTTTTTTTTTATGTAATGAAGGTGGAAAACAAGTTTGCAGTTCACATTGATGTTAAGTGATGACTGCAGCCTATAGACACTAACACAAAGACTAGAGGTCAAAATGCAGATGTGTTGCCACTTCTGAGGCCTAAGATGTTATTAATGCCTCTGTATCGGAAATTACAGGACCGTACATTACCACCTAACCGGGACACGATACTGCTGAACTAGTGTTCACCACTAGTGCTAGTTGTACCATTTAGCGACAAATATATTAGGTAATTCGATGCTGCCTACGCCCGCGAGCTCCGTCACTGAAGCTCTATCACCAGTCATTTTGTGTGTGTTCCTGAAAACTACCGTAACATCAAAAACATTAAAAGATAAAAGAGCAACACATATAATTCGGGAATTGGCAATTGTTTATATGAACGAGGAATGTTTTTTCTGGTCCAGTGTAGGGAGTCGAAGGCGTAGGCACCACCGCATTATCTAACCTGTCTGCCGCCAAATGGTAGTGTTCATCATTATCGAGTTCCGGTTAGATGATAATGTATGGGCCGATAATAACTCTACCACAGAGACATAACAACTAAGGTCCCAGGCGTGGTAACGCATCGTCATTTTGAGCTCTGATTCTGTATAAATGTTTATAGTATATAGGTGCAGTTATTACATAACATATATATGAGCTGCATGCGCACATGTTTGCCACCTTCATTACATAAAAAAACCGGAAGATCCCCAAAAATGTAATCAGCTAAAAGATCATTGCTAAACAAAAGAGCGTGTAAATAGTGGAACGAACTTCCCTCTGAAGTGGTCCCTAGGTGCTCCAATATGGAGTTTTTCAAAAATGGCGTCAAAAGAGTCCTTCAGGGCTGGCAGCGCGTTGGCAACTCCTCTGGTGTTGCAAATGTTCATAGGCGATGGTGACCACTTTCTATCAAGTGGTCCGCTTGCTTGTCAGTCCACCTTCAGACATAAAAAAGCCTCCTCCAAACATGCCCGCTACGAACGGCCCCGGTCCTCATCCAGAGATTACTTCCGATCTTCAGCAGGTCATCGATCCATCTCGTTCTGGGTTTGCTCACGCTTCATCTTCTGATTGGAGTTTACCACTCAAGGACCATTTTCCTCCAACGGCCGTCGGTTCTTCGACCAATGTGCCCTGCCCTTTTCGCAATTATAAATGTTATTTAATTGTGAAGCAATCCTACTCCGATGGATGCGGTAACAGCAAGATCTTATGCTAACAGAAGCTTAATACAAACTTAATAAGTCGCGATTCATACGACAGTATAACGGCGGTGACCTTTTAGGGACAGTCTTTCGCTTTTTCACAGCGTTCCATTCCTACGTGGCCATTTATTCTCAACGAAACTGGACATCTGTGGAATTTTGCCAAGTAAATATGTCTAAATGTTTTAATCCTCATTAGAAAAGAGACGGTTTCTAAAAATTTGGATAGTAGATGATGACATTTTCACTGTGGTCGAATAGTTTTTCTTTCAAAGGGATTAATTTACAGTCGGTGTCTAATCTAAACTTAATATTATAAAGCTGAGTTTGTTTGTTTGTTTGAACGCGCTAATCTCAGGAACTCCTGGTCCGATTTGAAAAGTTTTTTCAGTGTTAGATAGCCCATTTATTAAGAAAGGTTATCATATCATCACTATGACTAATATGAACAAAGCAGCGCGGGCGAAGCCGGGGCGGGCCGCTAGTTTAATAATATAATTTAACTAACTCAGGTAGCAGTTATGCTACGTTGAGGTCCCGGGTTCGATTCGTGGGTCGGGTTACTACTAATAGTACGATAATTGCTTCTGGGATTTTAATTATTTCGGAAGATTGGAGTTTGGTAATATGTCCGGTGAATATCAATGGGGTTCATCTTCTTTTATATGTGACCTTTGTTCTTGATGGTGTTGATACCTTATTGAATCTGAATGTTAAAAATATAATGGTTTGTGCATTTCCCTACTCAGAATCATTGACACAAAGGGAAAATAATTGTATTTATTATTTGAACAATGTAATTCATACATTGACTTGTCGTCATAGTGACAAATTATTTTATTTTGACACTAATAAGTTTATTAGTGGATTTAAATTGACACGGGAAACTATGTATCTTCCCAAAAAATATAGGAAATTACTGGCTACGCTGATAGCTTATAATATTAACAATGTTATATGTAATATAGCAAATGCTATTAGTAGTTTAGAGAGTAACATAAGTGTTACCAATAATTTTATGAATGACGTAGAGTGTAATAGCATCCAACCCCTGATGACATCTGCCAACACCAGGGACTCTGAGTATTCTCTGGCTCAGGGGGGAAATACAAACTGTACATCCTCGCTGACTGGTGTTGGCGGAGGCGTCTTGGGTTGCACTCTCAATTATTTAAACTAGATTTTAAGACAGAAGAAGTTACCAATATTGAACATACTAATAAACCGGTATCTTCTGGCATTTGCACTTTTAATAAAGTCAACAGTTTGGTAGTATTACACCAAAATATTCAAGGGTTGCATTCCAAGTTATTGGAATTAGAACTAGTTCTGGAGAAATTCCAGTATGACATTGTTTGTTTAACTGAACATTGGTTAAAAGAAAACCAAATCATGATTAATTATAAGAATTATTCTGTTGTTAGTTGTTACAATAGAAAAGTTATGCAACATGGTGGCACTTTAATTTTGATAAAAAACTCAATTAAATCCAGGGAACGTAAAGACATAGTTGAGTTATCGATTGAACATATTGTAGAAGTTTCTTGTGTTGAGCTGGATAAGCATATAATAGTGTGCGTTTATAGACCACCAAATTATCAGAATTTGAATGTGTTTGAGTCCACTATGGAAGATTTGTTAAAAAAACTATGTTCAGGTAGAAAGTCTGTAATTGTATGTGGTGATTTTAACATTAATATTTTAGAAAATAATTCAAACAGCAATAGGTTACTGAATCTATTTAAATCATTCAACTTACGCAATGTTTTTTTGGAACCCACCCGAGTGAGCCCAACCTCGGCAACTTGTATAGATAATATCTTTTGTGAATGTAAATATATATCTACAAATATTGTTAACTATTTGCCATCTGATCATAGCGGCCAGACAATTACTTTTGACGTAGATAAACCTTCCAGCAAAATTGAAAAAACACATAGACCAGTAACATCTGTTAGATTGAATAACTTCAATAATATTTTAAAAGAAAAATTATATTTTCAAAATTTTGACATAAGTAGTGCAAATGATTTTTATGCACAATTTTTGGATACTATTAATACACATTTTAATAATATCTTTAAAATTAGAACAAGAACCGCAAAGTGTAAATTTAGTTTTTGTGACTGGGCAACTGATGGCATTCGAAGAAGTAGGGAACGATTATTTGAACTTTATGGTCTTAAAACTTATATGCAAAATCCAAATTTTAACAAGTATGTCGCTACATATTCAAAAATTTTTAAAAGTGTATGTAAAAACGCAAAGTCAATTTATATAAGCAATAAAATTAAAAATGCAGACGATAAAATGAAGGCGACCTGGAAAATAATAAATAGTGAAACGGGCAAAAACAAGCGGTCTGAAACTCGTGTCCTTTTGGAGACACCACAGGGTATTTTAGGCTCAGATTTAGACATTGCTACACACTTTGAAGATTACTTTGCTAATATTCCATTCAAAATTACGGCACCTTTAAATTCTTCTACTGGAATATCGATTGACATTCTTAAAAGGAACGTAGAGCCTTGTCATATTAAACTAACTTTTAGTCATATTAGTCCACAAACAATCATATCCACATTTAATCAGCTCAAAAACAAAGCTACTGAAGATATTTATGGTATGTCTGTTAAAGTGTGTAAATCGATTATTAGTACTGTAGCGCCTTATTTATCTTCAATTTTTAATTTATGTATTGAGCAGGGAATCTTTCCGGATTTGTTAAAACTGAGCAAAGTCGTACCATTATTTAAATCAGGGGATAGTAAAGACCCGAATAATTATAGGCCGGTATCTGTTCTTCCCGTTATTAGTAAAGTTTTCGAGAAAGTGATACTTAATCAATTGCTGCAGCACTTTAATAAAAATAAGATCTTACACCACCAACAATTTGGTTTCACAAAAGGTTGTAATACAATTGATGCCGGTGTTGCTTTACTTAAACATATTTATGAAGCTTGGGAAGATTCGCAGGATGCTATAGGAATCTTTTGCGACCTTTCCAAAGCATTTGACTGCGTGGACCATAATACGTTAATGTGCAAACTTGAGCACTATGGCCTTGGATGTAAAGCCCTTCAACTTATTAAATCATATCTAGAAAACCGGGAACAGAAAATACAAGTTAACGGAGTAAAATCACCAGGCTCTAAAGTAGAAATGGGTGTACCACAGGGCTCGATATTAGGTCCATTTCTGTTTTTAGTATATATAAATGATTTGCTCCATTTGATGCCCATCAGTGAGCCTAAAACAATTTTATTTGCCGATGATACCTCGCTGGTCTTTAAAGTGAATAGAAAAGAACCAAATTATGATACTATTAATAAAGCCATACAAGAAGTACATAATTGGTTTACAGTAAATAATCTTGCATTAAATAGTAAAAAAACTAAATGTATTCGTTTTACTCTTCCAAATGTCAAAAGTAAAGAAGGGGAAATATTCTTCAACAATGATAAAACACAATTTGTTAGTGAAGCTGTCTTCTTGGGTATAACGCTTGATTCAAAATTGCAATGGGGTCCTCATATTAAACTGTTAGGAAAACGTCTAAGTTCTGCTGCTTATGCCGTCAGGAAGATTAGACAGTTAACGGATGTCGACACTGCGAGACTCGTTTATTTCAGCTACTTTCACAGTGTCATGTCCTACGGTATTTTGTTGTGGGGTCGGGCAGCTGAAATTGATTCAATATTTATATTACAAAAGAGAGCTATTAGAGCGATATATAACTTAAATAGTCGTGACTCCTTGAAAGAATTATTCAAGCGAATAAATATAATGACGGTCCCTTGCCAATATATTTATGAAAATATATTGTATGCTAGGAAAAACTTGCACTTATTTAAGAAAATTAATGATATTCATACTTATAATACCAGAAATAAAAATAAATTAGTATTTCCAAGTTTTCGCCTATCGAAAACACATAAATGTTTCTTAACATGTTGTATACAGTTTTATAACAAAATTCCGTCCAACATTCTTGAACTTACAGATAATACATTTAAGTCATGTATTAAACGCACACTATGTAAAAATGCGTACTATAGACTCGATGACTATCTAAAGGATAGAGATGCCTGGACAAATGCTGGTCTAGCTCCACAAGACTAAACAATATTTTTGTGAAATTAATGTGCATTGTACTTGATATTGTAAAACATAGTTATAAGTGTCATATTGTGAAAATAGTTTTAAGGAACATATTTTGAAAAGACCCTACTGAGTTTTGTTTTGGCAGGTTTTTTCTCAGTAATGTGGGCTTTGGAACTCTGCCAGTGAATGACAAAGAATGTCCCATATTTTTTTGTTTATATTTTCCCATATTATCTTGCCGTTTGTAAAAGAGAGTATGGAACATTCTGTTGATACCTATTTTTATTATTAAGTATTTTTGGACTATTATTAATTTATTTACTTTGACATATTAATCAACGTATCAGTTGTTATTCGCTTTAATTTTATATTTGTAATTTGACCTATCACAAGCAAATTCTATTATTTCCAAGTGATTAAATGAATTTTTGAGTTTGAGTTTGAGTTTGAGTTTAAACAAACGTTACATTGCGTGACCCGACACGCACTTGGCCAGTTTTCTCATTTAATTTTGCAAGTTTGACATATTTATTTATTGAATTTTTTTACGGAGTTATCTTGTGTAGGTATATGAAAATAAAATAATTATTTTAAATCAACCCGACGATCTTCATTTTTTGATATCCCCATCGACAACAGTACAGCGAGTCTAAAGATGGGATTGTCCCACCTGAAAAAAGAACTCATGGTCACGTTATCCATTCCTCGAGATTAACTATCTCGGTGACGTAGATGGTAATAATGAGATGTCGAACCTGTTGTTGGATGTCTTCGAACATCAAGTTTTTTCTTCGAGCTTGTTCATACCTGTCGAATGGTTAAATTGGATTGAATTTGAGATTCGATGAAGCGCTGTCGAAGACTGTGGTATAAGTAGTGGTTGATAGATTGCTTCTGACTAAAGGAATATGAACAACAGGCGCGTCACTAGGCGATAGTTTTGGAAGTATACTGATACATGTCATGTTTTACGAACATATCTGTTATAACCTACTGCTGAAAATAGGCTTATCTCAAAGATGTCCAAGACTTTTGAGCGGTCTGCCACCAGCGGCCTCCCGTCACCTTGATGAAGTGGTTGAATATTCTTTTAGAGCCATCCCTAACGGTCGCCTCAGGACGGCCCTCAGGAGATCCTTACACGCCTGAGCCTTAGACAGGTGCTTATGGTAAGACCGCTAGCCAGACCAGAGAGGGACTAGAATAGATAGGGGCCCGGCTGGAAACCCCACCTTGACTATAAGGCCAGACCCGTAGTGCATTATTTTACGATTAAGCTAGATCTCTTGACCATGCATTTCGACAAGAGCAGCACATCACCTGTGGGGGTTCGGTCTGGATTAACTCTACCAGCTCTCCAGTGCGTATGCAATACGTTCGCCCTAGAGCACTTACTGCGCGACGTATTTGTGGGCACTAACAGTGGGCCTAACGACGGAGGCACGGTCTTAGAGTTAGCTAGATCTTGACCGTGCGTTTGGACAAGAGTAGTACAACTCTTGTGGGAGTTCGGTCTGGATTAGCGCTACCAGCTTTCCAATGCGTATGCCATGCGCCCGCACTTCACGTATATTGATATTTGTGACGACTAACAGTCGTTTGATAACGGAACAACGGTCTAAGAATTCTTCATTTGGAGTCGTGGCTTTCATTGGTGGTCAACTGATTGGACGGATCGAAAAAAGAAAGAAGCTAAGAGGTAATGCACTCTTACTACTCGGTTCTCGGATGCAATTTTATAGTTCATCGGGGTAGCAAATGGGAGCGTAGCGAAAGTTTATAGGCTTCAGTATTCATTTACCATTAGTGTGATCTGCTTGTTTATTTACCACTTAATGACATAAAAAAATATCTACTTACATCATTTTAACAACCACTTTCTGTCTTTCTGTCTATCCTTTATTCTCATATTATAGCTGCATTCGTATTAGTAAACCAACTAAGATATGGTTAACCTTCATCTCAGGATTGCTACGCCTAAAAAACGTTGTTCTGATTTGAAAGCTTAACTCAAATCCTATCAAAAACCCTTCCATACTCTCGATACCCCAATAAAACGTGATGTATAACCGTAAAAAACCGATTCACGATATAAAAAACCCGACGTGGACCCCCACAGAGCAATTATCACTCGGGCACTCGTCATCGCCGGCGTTAAATTTAACTGCAATTACATATGAAATATGTAAATTACTCTATGCTCCAGTTACCCAGTTGATGCAGATTTTCGTGTGGAGTTTTAATAGTGGGATATTTTATTATGTCGACAATTTTGATAGTAAACTTTTTATTTCTGGTGGCAGAGAGGGAGCGTTTCATGCAATGCATTGCCTTACATACATAGTTCTGGCTCCTCAATGGAATGGTGAGGCAAATAATCTTAGACATATGTATGAAGCGCGCATGGCCCCGCGGCTGGTGCAGGTCGTAAGCGATCTCCTCGGTTAAGCGATATGGGCGCGGTCGGGTGTGTGATGGGTGACCGCTAGTGGCAAATTAAAATCCGCGTCTCCGTGCTTCGGAGGGCACGTTAAGCCTTCAGTCGCTATCAATAGATAGCAGTCGTTACACTTTGTCGGAGGCCTAATTTGACAGAGGGTTGGCCACTAACTCTCATCTCCACCAACCCGCATTGGAGAAGCGTGTAACCTCTAGGCCTCCCCCAAGAAGGGCAGAGACTCGTACCTAGCAGTGGGACGTATAACGGGTTGCCATTATTATTATAATTATAACCCTTGATACGTCCCACTGCCGGGAACGAGTCTCTGCCCTTCTTGGGGGAGGCCTAGAGCTTACTCCACCACAGTTCAAGGGTACGCATCAAGGGTTGCCATTATTATTATATGTATGTGCATTTCGACCTCTGGTTTTTGTGTAGATGGGTAGGCTGCAGTCGTCACTTACCATCTATGTGAACTGCTTAAATATACACTTACCTTACCACCAATGTGTACTGGATACTCAATGTTTTCGATTCGATTCATCCGGATCCATATCCATTTGCAAAAACCCAGTTGTGGTAGTGACAACGTATCCGCAGTTTCCCATTCGATCCACAACTGTTTTATTGGTGAATCTAGAACAACAAGTGTATTAAAATTGTGCTAGCGTTCAGTGTTGGATGTAGGACACAGCTTTGAGTTGTTACTTAGGTAATTAATGTTATATTTTATTGTATTTTTCGTAGTTACCACCGCATGAGTGTTATACGGGACCTTACCTAATCTATCTGTCGCCAAATGGCAGTATTTAAAAGGCTATTACACGACACGGTATTCAGGGTCCGGCAGAAAGGGTGGGCGTGGCCTCGCGCCGTGTTGCCGCTTACTATCCGGTCGACAGGGCCCTAACTCAGTCACAGTGTAAATATGAACAGTATGGAAACTACGTACAAAACGCTGAAACGGCGCAATCATACAAACATGCGCATCAACGAGGCCCCTGAGCGGTTCTCGCGGTGCTGCAGCTCCGAGTCACTCGTTACTAGAGCGTCGGTGCGCATGTTTGTGTGAGTGTGCCGTTTTGAACGTTTTGTACGTAGTTTCCATACTGTTCATATTTGTACTGTGTGTAGTTAAGGGCGTTAGGCTGACCGGGCCGCTCCGGTCGCCCTAATAAGGGCCCTAACTACCTGAATGTTATAACACTACCCTTACCCTTGCTATCGTACCCTGAATACCGTGCCGTGTAATAAGTCCATTAGCACTATCGTGTACCGGATAGATGGTAATGTATGGCCCCGTAATAACTTATCACAGAGATATAACAGCTATCTCTCAGGGGCGGTAACGCATCTGCATTTTGATTTATGGTCCTTATGTGGGTGTCTAAAGGCTGCAGTCATCACTTAACATCAATAAATATTATATATTTACTATAATAAATACGCTTACACTCACAGCCTTACAGTAGGTATGAACCTGTGTCGTGGGTGCCGTTATACACATACAACACATACACAAACACCCAGACCCGAAACAGATATCTGTAGGCCATACAAATATTTGTCCCGGTGCGGGGATCGAACCTGCGACCCTTCGAATCAAACGGTTGTCTCACACCGCTGGACTGACCGGGCCGTCAATGTGAGCCATGCTTGTTTGCCACTTTTATTTCATAAAAAATATTAGGTAGGGGAAAAAGTTTCTTCGCATTTTTTAAGATAGTTCAAAACATTCTTTAATATAGTTTATTTAAATTTAACTAAAGTATGTATGTACCATTTTGTTCGATAACCTTTTGCCATCTTGTAGGTAGGGACATGATCCCATTGCTATAAAAATTTTGGGACTTCTCATCAAAATACCGCGACAAGTGGATTTGGCAGTCCTCTCGTGATGTTAACCTAACATTGCATAAACAATTCTGAAGAGACCGAAACAGGTGGAAATCTGAAGGTGCAAGGTCAGGACTATACGGCGGATGCATTAACACCTCCATTCATTAGGTTTCTTTCAGTGAGCTCGTGAGGTACCCAAATATCGACCTTTTTTTTTGTACCCAGCTTTTTTCAAATGCGCCAAAACTGTTTTGTGATCAATTCTCAGTTCTTCAGCTACGTCGTAACTACTGATATGTCGATCTTGCTCCACTTTTTCAAAAATGGCATCCATTTTATCCGTAATAGGGCGACCAGAGCGAGGTGCATCTTTGACATCAAAATTTCCGGATTGAAAACGCTTAAACCAAATTTGTGCTACTCTCACAGATACTGCACTAGGTCCATAAATATCGCAAATTTGTTTCGCGGCTTGCGTTGCATTTTTACCTTTTTAAAATGTATCGAATTTCTTCATTAGATTCACTCATCTTGACAGTACGAAAAACAAATGAAAATCACACATTTGCCTGATTTGAATTTGGAAATATGTTCTTTAAAATTTTAACTTTCAATGATACCAAAACCAGCCAGATACAAATACTACAGCCAAAGAGATTTTATTACAAGTTCATACATACTATAATGCGAAAAGACTTTTTCCCCAACCTATTATACACAATAAGAACGTTCTTAATGACTTATGGCGTAGGTTCCTCGTAGTAACATATTGGGGTCAAAACATTTTTAATACTCGTAGTCTTACAATTAACAGTTGTTTTATGTGACGTAGTGCCATTAAGGATGTTTGATATCAGCTGTCGTTGGCACATGTTTGACCATATTAGCGGATTACCGTTATCGGAGGCAGGTGTTAGAATGCTCAGGGTACCGCTGGTGAATAGAGAAATCCTGTATCATATTTTTAATATCATGAATTGGCAAACAAGCATACAGTTCACATGGATGTTAAGTGATGACTCCAGCCTCAGAAAAACCAGAGGCCAAAGTGCAGATCCGTTGCCGCCCCTGTATACCTAGTTAGTTGTTATGTATCTGTGATAGTATTTTTTTACGCGTATGTTATGGAAGTGGCAAACAAGTCTGCAGTTCACATCAATGTTAAGTGATGTATGCGGACTATAGAAACCCACAAAAAGACCTTCAAAATGCAGATGCGTTACCATTTCTGAGGCCTACGCCTCTGTGCCGGAAATTATAGGGCCGTACATTACCACCTGACCGGAACACGATAGTGCTGAACAGCTTCTACACTTGAACGCTACCACCAGTAAATGATTTGATGTTTTATTTAGACAGGCGGGACTTGAACCCAAGACCGCTGGGAACGCTAGTCCAGTTATTGTCACTCTACTGTTGATGACCACAGGGGTTTTAGATTCGAGTCCCGCCAGAATCAAAATTTTTCGTTCCATTTTTTCGTTAGGTATACCTACTTACTATATCACTCGCAAGCGTAAATATGCGTGGCTGGATTTGAACCCGCGTCCACTGGGATCACTAGTCCAGTTCTAATAACCAGACTGATCGGATACCACTATGCCAGTTAAAAAAACTTAACTTCACGCCTGTAATCCCCGAAGGGGTAGGCAGAGGTAAATGCATGCATTCAATCATACATGCAAACACCCACGATTCGGTTACGTTTTTGGGCCCATGTAACAGGTGGCTAGCCTGTTGACATCTTCGGACACATTACCGAACTTCGAGGTACTGGGGAACTTCAAGAAAATGGAAAAATCCCAGAGATAAAGGATTTTTACAGCGTTATCTCTGATAGTCCCCGACCCGGGAATCGAACCCGTAGAACCCCAGCGTAGTATAGTAGTAGTGGCCTACTACCACTAGGCTACTGAGGCATTATCAGTCGGTTATTTTAACCGCCAGTTAAAATAATACTTATTAGAAGTTTATAACCTACTTAATGATATGCTAATTGCATTTCAATACGAATTACAGATTAATTGTCGGCGCATACCTTATTGTAGTTCATTAATGATTCTAATGTATAATTACCTGTGTTAAGCGCGTGTTGCTGAATGAATTCCGTAACATATTTTCAATATCAGTATAAAAAATCTTCTTAAAGTATTTGTTGATCTAGCACAGTGATTCCCAAAGTGGTCCATATGGTCTATATGGACCACTGGGGTCCATGGGATTCGATGGGGGTCTACGTAGGCATGAATAAAATTTGGAAATATGGGAATGTGATATAAATGTGGTAAGGGACCACGTCGGAGTCCACGGAAACCAGAAAAAAATTGAAAGGGGTCTACGAGAAAAAATAGTTTGGGAACCTCTGATCTAGCAGAAGGTAACCTTCCCTATTTATAGTCAAGGTGCGACCTTCTCTTTCTGAATACAACAAGAAGAAAACATTACTTTCAAAATTATTATTTTTTAAATAAATCAAGACAGAGAAGATCAAGAATCTTCAATAATGTTATTATGTTTGTAAATCCATTGTCACTCTTACAATTGGGACAGAGTTACGATACATCTCAAGTTATAGTCCGTCAAGTCTTGTAGGCTAAATAAAAGAATTAGAAGTTAATATATTATAGCAACAGTCTGAAGTTATTTGCTAAACTTTTTTTTGTGGTTTTGCTTTATTTCTGGTATATTGGTTAGGATTGTTACGTTAAAGAAGTAAAACATAAGTACACACAGTGTGTGTGTGTGCACACACACACTTTTTTAAAGCAAGTAAGCATATTGTGGTTGGTAAGTGAATACTGATGCCAAATGCGTTGCTACCCAAATATTTACTTACATTGTTCTAATACGGAACCCTAAACATGGCGACCGAGATCCAATTCGTTTCATATTGGACCAGTGAACTGGTTTCGATTGATTAGTTAATTGCTTTGCTTGTTTTGAAGTTAAAATGAAAATTGGGATTAATAGATGTTTTCATTTTTTAGAACTATGCCTTATCGCGTGTTTGACGGATGGAGGCTAAACGAAGAAAAGTGTTCGACCGGTTACAATGCTGTTCCCACACCGTAGTTATATAACGTTTGAGGATGTTGCATAACATTTGTTGTCTAACATTTTTTACAAATTGTCACAATATTTAATGACTATGTATATTATATACAACTTCATGTTACCTATACATCTATCTAATAACAAAAGTTATAATTCATTATGCGAACAAAACAAATCCTTATCCAAAAGGTTTGTTGTATAAATGACATAATTTTTCAATTGAGAGCTATTTCTAGCTTCATCGTAAGGCAGACCCCAAACTGATGGTTACAAAATGTTATACGATGTTACATAATGAGTCGAATCAGGGGTGCGACCGCCTATCGACATTGCTATTGTCGTTGTCATTGCTGTCAATTTTTCATGTCGATGTTTACTTAAACTTAACAATAATCGAAATAATCTACCATTATCGCTTGTTTCTCACCTACGATAGCAAGAAAAACAATCGGATTATCGCTACTGCTTTTAAAGGAGCTACAAGTCGACATGAAAATTTGACAGCAATGACAACGACAATATCAATGTCGATAGGCGGTCGCACCCCAGTATGGGAGTGTTTTTTACTTAGTATAACAGTTTTGAAACGCAATAGATAGATGTTGCATTCTGTTATAAAATGTTATCGTCCTACTAGTAGGTACATAATGTTCTATAATGGTGTATTACTGCTGTGTGTGAGGGACACTTTTTGGACCACTTTTATCGAGGATATTTCATTATGTGTAGTGTGTTGTATTTTTATGTAACGAAGCGAAAGTGGCTAACAAGCATGCAGTAAACATGGATGTTAAGTGATGACTGCAGTCTATAGACATGCACACAAAAACCAGAAAGTCGAAATGCAAATGCGTTGTCACTCCGGAGAACTAAGCTACAATGTCTCTGTGATAGTTATTACGGGGCCATACATTATCATCTTACCGGAACACTATGGTGCTGGACAGTACCATTTCGCGCCAGATAGATTTGGTGATGCGATTGTGCCTACGCCCACACTGAAATTCTACCACCTGTAGCATCTAAAGTAGTATTGCAGTCAGAAATCATAATAATAAATAATAATAATATCGGTATGGCATTTGCAGAAATTTAGATAATAGGCTGTTGTCTAAATTTCTGAAAGAGCCATACACTCGGGGGTGGAAGTGTCTAAAGGCATAATAGCGGGGAAGCCCGCTCCGAGCTCGAGATTACTCGCTCGTGATGGTGAAACCGGGGCCACACCTCTCGACACCCCCAGCCTCTCTCAACAGTGTTGCCCCCTGTCGACCATCGGGTTGGCTGTTTGGGGGGCCCACCAAGGAGAGGCGAGTCACCACCTGCCTAAAGTGGGATTCGATAATGTGAGATGTTGAATATAGGCAGGTGCCGGATCTCACTCCATAGGCCCAGCCAGCTAGTCCCCCCAGTTCACCCACATAGCCCAAAGTTTGGCAAATCACTTTTCATTACAATAGTCCCATTATATTCTGCGGGGTCTGTCTGTGTCTGTATTAACTATTGATGCAGTCAGAGAGAGGTCCCGCCGAATATAACCCATTACAAAGTAGATCAAAATTCTCGAAAGGGCCTCTACGTGTTGGACCCCCCATGTCCCCGCGCAAGCCTGACAAAGGTCCGGGGTTCAAATTGGACTCCGTGCTGACGAGAGAAATAATAATAATAATAAATACTCTTTATTGCACACCAAAGACACAAGGATACATAAAAAGAAACTTAAGTAAATTGTGAAACAAAGGGCGGTCTTATCGCTAGAAGAGCGATCTCTTCCAGGCAACCCAACAAAAAAAGAGAAACTTATAACTAAGAAGGCGGGGTGTGCGACACTATAAGAAAAAATATAAAATAGGTACACAATAACGAACAATCATAGTGTCAAGTTTCGAGCCACGTGAAAACTTGCGTGGGTAACTCATCTGTTTTTGGTATTTATGACTATATTGGACAGTTTAAATATAGAAACTTCGGTTCGCTTACTGTACGTTACATTATGGTTGGTTCATCGATAGCGATTTTAGGGTTGCATTGTCTAGCGTGATTGTTGCGACAATACTTGAGAATGGTCTTATTCGTGTAATAAAACAATTATAAGAATAGTAAAGAAGTTGTATAGATATACAACTTCTTTACTAATATTAAATTGCAGTGAAGGTATGAACTATAAAAAATATTAAAAAAAAAAATTGTTCCGGATTATCTCTGGAGCGGCGGGGCCGATTTTGACGGGATTTTCACGGGCAGATTTCACTTAGGCTCCTTTTTTTAAATTAATCTCTACCTAGATGACGTCGCGGGCACGTCCTTTCGTCTGTCTGTCATCAGGTCTATATCTTATGAATTGTGATAGCTAGAGAGTTGAAATTCTGGGGCTTCAGATATAAGTCTCCGCAATTATTGGACAAAACACTTTGAAATAAGGGTGACTCAACTGGAGATGTTTGGGTATAACCAATATGAACTGCATGTTACAACACTTACCATACCGCATGTTTGAATTTAATCGCACCAACGAAACCGTACCTTAAAACAGAACGCATTGCAATTTGTGATAATTCAAACCGCAGACGTCGAGCGATGTTGATCTACGATAAAATGGCATCGCAGTAAACTATCGGCTGTGTAAAGGACGGTACAATGTAACTCGATGCAAATGTCGAGACCAATCTGTATATCGAGTTGTGCAATCGATTGCTGAAATCGTTCACCTAAAAATCTTTATCTTATCCTGTACTGTAATCAGCTGAGTTTATGTAAATAGCTTTTACTTACTCTGGCATATTTCATAACTGCTTTTGAGAGTTCCATTTGACTTGTGACTTCACCATTAGATATCGAGAAAACAACAAACGCATCATCGATTTTAATTCTACTATCAAAACTTGAAACTCGACTTACGAGTCGAGTTTCAAGTTCACATCATCATGGAAAATCTATAATAATAAATTATAATGTTCTCCAGACCGAATTGCAACTGCACAGTAGATATTATAGTGCGCAAGTGAATGCACAAACCCAGATGCTCCTTATTCCCTCACCCTTATAAACCCGTGGGACGACAATCTGCTACGACCGAAGAGTGAGTGAGTTATGTGCTCTCTGAGGCACGAAACAATAACAGATTTTGTTGGCTACGGAACGCAAAAGAAAGATCTAAGGTCGTCAAAATATAATTAACCAACACTAGATCAAACCGGCCGCCGACATTCTTGAGGTCCTCTCTTTCAATTCTATCACTTCTGCCGAAAGACCTCCACTGCTGGACAAAGCCTTCCCCAAAGAAGCGAGAATTCATAATATGGCATACCTAAACGCCGCGCTTGGCAGGAGGATTGGCGGTCGCAGTGGCGATAGTGTAATCGCGCGAAGCTTCTGTCCATCCAACGTTATTATATTGACCCTATTGGAATGGTTTAACCTCCATTGTTTGGTTGACTACCTGCAATATCAACAGTTCGATTCGCGCGTTAATTCTTGCCCAGAACGTGCAAATTGTCGACCAACTTCCTCCCGAGGTGTTCCTCCGGCGCTACAATATGGGATTCTTCAAAACTGGCGTCAAAACAGTCCTTCAGGGCTGGCAGCGCGTTCGCGAATCCCCTGATGTTACAAATGTTCATAGGCGGTATCCATTTTCTATCAGGTGGCCCATCTACCTACTAGTTTGTCAATGCTCGCAAAAAAAAAAATAGCGGAAGAATTCTCCTCCACGAGAAGACGATGAACTCATCACGTCCCGATACTTTCTGACGTTCCGACGCCTTCAATTCTATCATCATCATCATCATTTCAGCCAAAAGACGTCCACAGCTGGACAAAGGCCTTGCCCAAAGATTGCCACAACGAACGGTCCTGGGCCGCCCACATCCAGCGATTGCCCGCGACCTTCACTGTGTCGTCGGTCCATCTTGAAGGCTTGTGTACGCTTTGTCTTCCGGTACGTGGTCGCCATTCCAGAACTTTTCAGCCCCAACGGTCGTCAGTTCTTCGAGCTATGTGCCCTGCTCACTGCCACTTGAGTCTCGCTATCTCTCCTCATTTCTGATTCGGTCTCGCAGAGAAACGTGAAGTATAGCTCTCTCTATTGTTCTCTGAGTGATCTTGAGCCTTCTTATGAGGCCCATAGTGAGCGACCACGTTTCTGTCCCATATCTTCTGTGTGTGTTGCCATCACTGGCAACACACACTGGTCACAATTCTATCAATGAAATCGAAATAACAATATATCACAGTAAGTTTACTCGAGGTACTAATAAAGAGGAAATAAGGTCACGCAAATAAAAATACTACACGAGGATAACTCGAGACATTTAATTAAAAAAGCACATCCGCTAACAACCATAAAAACAGCAATTACACCTCTCTCCGCGGCCGCGAGTGGTCGACTCGCGGTTTTTATGAAAAATTGTATTACACGAGAATTAGAACGCCCATGTTATTGCTTGTTAACCTTTGACTTTTGTACTAGATGAAAACATTCATACACCATGATAGTAAACATCGCCACGAACACTGACATGACTCTCACAAAATATGACACTCTAAAGCTTAGGTTTCACGAAGAGTTTCCTTGATCGAGAAATTGTTTTCTGAAACCCGTATATCACCGATATATCAAAGACCTTTCCAAAAACTTGCGTTAGATTTATCTTACTACTTCGGCGTAACTGCTTACGCCGAAGAATGCCTACGTATATTTCTTTTTATGTAACGAAAGTGACGAACAAGCATACAGTTGATGCTACATCAATGTGATGTTAAGTGATGACTGTAGCCTATAGATAGGCCGAAGGTGTTATGCCTCTGTGCCGGAAATTACAAAGCCAGGCAAATAACAGCTTTAGTACTAAGCGTCTCTGCGGACAGACGGACGGACCGACGGACATAGCGAAGAATTCCTAGTAGACTACGGAGCCTTAAAAAGCATTTACACTATCCAGCTCATGGAAAAATCCTTCCCCAAAGACGCCCACAACACTTGTGTTATTCGTCTTTAAGGAAGAATATGCCACACCTAATCTCCACGCTTAGCATGCCGGTTGGTGATATAAGAGCTGGTAGTTTTATTGTGGGAGGCTGCTGTCCTGATGAATTCTACACTACTAGTGGCTGCGTAGCCGTCACGTCTCTATGCCTCCTGAAAGTGAATATTGTGAATCTCCTGTCAAAATACTGATACCTACTCACGGGGCGCAATGACAAAAGAAAAGTATTTATTTTAACCACATAAGCGGACTTTCTCCCATCAATATCACATAAGTAATGTCCCGTGAAATGTCAAATGAGTGCATACATTCTACTGGTTTTCCATGGCACTGTGTTTGTGGTAAACTGGAAGTGCGTTAGGTGTATGAATAAATCAATATTGTCGCGTCGGCACCAGGTTTTTCCCGGAGCAATAAACTTTAACGACCGCACCGTATTCTATTGTGTGTATTGCATTTTTATCTAGTTTTGATTGGCGTTTAGGCAAATGGGTTGATTGATATATATAAAAAAAAACGTAACTTGTAGAGTTCCAGGAGTTCAAGGTCGTAGGGACCACCGCATTACCTAGTCTATCTGCTGCCAAATGGTAGTATTCAGCACTATTGTGTTCCAGTTAGATGGAAGGCACGGCCCGGTTATAATTTATCACAGAGACATAACAAATAAGGTCTCAGGGGTGGCAACTCTATCACTATGTCTGATTTTTGTGAAGATGTCTATAGGCTGCATTCATCATCATCACTTAACATCAATGTGAACTGCATGATTGTTTGCCATTGCTTTGCATTGCCTTCATTACATAAAAAATATGGTTCCATAAATACCATTAAACCTTAATGCTCAATATCGAGGGATGTACCTTAATAAGGATAACTTATTTATGTCATGAAGTAGCAAAGAAGCATACAGTTCACATTGATGGTAAGTAATACTGTAGCCGACCAACATCTCCATGAAACCAGAGAAATCAATAGTAGATGCGTTACCACTCCTGATGCCTAAGCTCTTATGTCTCAGTGCCGGAAATTAAAGGACCGTATATTACCACCTGACCAGAACACGATAGCGCTAAACCCTAGTATTTAGCGGCAAGTAGATTAGGTTTAACTGCCTCAGTAGCGTAGTGGTAGCAAGCCACTACTACTACACTGGGGGTCTTGGGTTCAATTCCCGGTTCGGGGTCTATCAGAGATAACGGTTTTAAATCCTTTATCACTGGTTCTATTGGGATTTTTCCATTTTCTGGAAGTTTTCCAGTACCTCGGAGTTTGATAATGTGCCCGGAGATGGCAACAGGTTCGCCACCTGTTACATGGGCCAAAACGTAACCGGCGAGTCGTGGGTGTTTGCATGTATGCTTGAATGCATGCATTTACCACTGCCTACCCCATCGGGGATTACAGGTGTGAAGTAAGGTTTTTTTTTATTATGTAATGCGGAGTTGCCACCTGCCTACGAGTTCCGCAAGTTTCCCTATAACTGGATTTTCTGCTTCAATTTAGCAAAATCCGAATAAACTATTTTACCCACCAAAAAACTACACATTTCTACGATCTGTAAAAGCAACGCTAATGAAAGTAGATAAAACGTGATCCCATTTAAACGTCCAACTCCAACTAATTCAGTTTCATTTATCACGACGTCTGATAGGGAAAAAAGGTGTTATCTACGGCTGACGCGCCGCTTAATTATAAGTGAGACAATGGCTCGGATTTGAATTGGGACAATGGTTCACAGCTTAGTCACTCAGGCTTTTGCTGGACTGCTCTTTGTAGTGCTGAAGACGTTTTGGAGATTTGAAACACTCCAGTCTATTTGGGCGATGGTTTTCGATGGTTTCTCTAGCTTTACAATTGCTTAATCTGTATTTTTAACCGACTTAAAAAAAGGAGGAGTTTCTCAATTCGTCCGGATCTTTTTTTTATGTAGGTACGAGTATGTTCACCGGTTATTTGAAAACGCCTGTACCGATTTAATTTTTTTTTTTTTGTTTGAAAGAGTGTGCTTCACCGTTGGTCCCATTGTAACCATGTCAATATGTGATGATGGGATCCTGGAGAAATCGAGAGAACTCTTCAAATTTCATAGCACACTTGAATGATTTTCGATATTTTTTATGATAATAATTTTCCGTGCCGGCTATTACCGAACTGCCTGCGTGATTAAATTAATTTCCTTTCAATGTTTACTACTTAGTTATTTATGTTAATGAATAAGTTTCGCTTTTTGGCTACCCTTTCTTTTACTTACATTTTTTTTGTAAAAACTTTTTATTTTGTTTGTCAGACTGCGCATCAAGTGCCTTGTGTTACAGATGTTATATGCGAAAGCTCCTAAATAGTTTTAACTTTTATTTTTGTATACAGTTATATTTTCACTGTCTGCTTTCCAAAAATGATAAAATAAACTAAAAATAAAATAAAATACTTCACAGGTGGTCCCATTGTCACCATGTCAAGATGTGATGATGGGATCCTGGAGAAATCGAGAGAACTCTTGAAAGGTTTTCGATATATGTAATAATGTTCCGTGTGTTTGCTTTCGGAAAGCACAATTTGATGAAGTGGAACTGTTATTTTTTTTTTTAATTGAAGTTCTTTCCTAATACAATTTTTATTTTATACATAGAACTCGCCAAACTTAATAAAAGTTTGATGGCGAGATGATTATGAAGACCATATAGTTATGGTACCTTCGTTGTTGAAATACCTACTTTTACTGTAATAATACTAATAACACATACAAGAACACATTGCTATATTGAGGTCGTCTATCAATCCATTTAGAAACGTAAAGTTCAATGATATGGTCCAACAATTTATCGGGCCGACCTAACGGAAAACACGTTTTGTACATGCCAATATTCAATATTCGTCTCAGATACCTCGGATCTATTCCTGCGGCGGCAAACAACGCATAGAAACCTGCGCGAACGCAACGTGGCGCCACGCACACATGGAGGCAGGGCCTGCGATTGGCCGTATATTGTCACACATTTACAATATCTTATTGATCACCTCAAAGTCGCGGCCTTGTGAGCTATACGTGAGTCATGTTGGTAGTTTTTTGTTGCGTAGTGATGTCAGTGATTGTTTATGTGAAAGTGTCGATATCGATTGGTTATGATTTGATTTAAAGAAAACTATTCGCTGTTTATAGATATGAGACGGGTTAAACCGTCGGCTATAGCCAGCTACGTACCTTAACGATGCAATTATCTTGGATCATATAACGATTGCCGCTAATTGGAAAATAAAGCTGCGAGAACAGTATTTGAATGAAAACATAGTAACATAGATATCCAGGATTATGACTGTGTGATTTTTTAAGCTATTGCATAGCTTCTATCGCGGGCATTGAGCGCGGGGACCGAATTCACAAATTCCGTAACGCAAAAAACCGGACGCTCCGGATTACAAATTTTAAACTCATTTAAGAAAAGTCATGTATAATTTCGCCGTCCGACCTCGGAGGTAGCGTGGCCGAGCGGTCTAGGCGCTGGTTTAAGGCACCAGTCTCTTCGGAGGCGTGGGTTCGAATCCCACCGCTGCCAAGATTGTTTTTGTTCATTTTTTTTTATTGTTTGTTTTTCCATTCAATATTTAAAAAGTGGTAAATATTAATAGAAAATTATTGTTTAATTTATCTATTTTTTTCTTTTATTTGCATTTTATTTTGTTTTGCATAATTTTAGATAATTATGTAAATGCAAAAGCTTTACCGCGGCAGTCCCCGAGTGCCACACGTCTTTTTTTCACAAGTTATCGTAGAAGTTATCATAACATATTATCTCTAAGATACAATTTGGTTTGAGTTATTAAACAATACATTATATTAACTGTGAGCATACTGCGGTGAATATCACAAATGTTTATTTAGATATTATCTAAAATAATACTTTTAGAGTGATTTATGTCCATTAATAACAAAGTACATAATAACTGTTCAAAATAACTAAATAAATGTATGGCCAAGGGCAGAAGTTGAAGTTTTCTATCCATTTAGATAATTATCGTCCACGAATGGGGTAGTGGGGTTTGTCACTAACAATGCATAAAACATTATCAGATGGTTAATGACAGTTTTAAATTGTGTGTATTTTGTTGTCTTTGTTTGTCTGTTAATCTGATAGTACCTACCTATGTAGTATAATGTCTTTTATCGATTTTGGGGTTTGTTTCGTTTGTGATTTGCGTCACACAGCTAGTTTAGATACGTAATGAAGTCAAAGTATTTTTTTAGTTTAAATATTTTACTAGGTATATTAGTGGTAGGGGTCGGAAGCTTAGGCATTTTTGGACTGCCTAATCTACTGCTAAATTTTAATGATATTAGTGCTTACTTGTGCGAAACACAGTAGTGATAATATTAGGTAGTAATCATGTTACTCGTACTATTAAGTTTAATTACTATCAAACATGCTTCTGGTGTCATTTCTTTCTTTAAAAAGTTGCTCATACGGTTTCTTTTAACGTAGGAATGGGTTATAATGTACGTGTTAAATCTGTCGTTAGTACTCAAACACATAAATTAGAAACATGGTTAAAGTTTATTGTTTGTGAAAACATCAGCTTAAAGAAATGAAAAAGAGGGTCTCAAAATAAATGCATCGATCGTTTTATAGTCTTAGATGTGTAGTCTCTACGTCCGCGTACCAAATTCACACTCGCTACACACGACCGGATTCGGTCCGGCGGACCGAATTCGCCGACCAGTGCCGCGCGAGGGGACCGCATCGGACTTGATTAATAAAAATTATGCCAGCGGACATAATTTCCAGATTTCCAGCGTCCAGATTTGGTTCGTACCAAATTCGGACGTGCGTTATAACTATTAGAGATGCAGTTCTCCAAATATGTATCGACATTTTCGATACAATCACCTCACTTAAAATCGATTTGAAATTATGAAAGTGGTTCATAATAATTGAACCATAGCTTTGATCTATGTTTGTAATTGATAGAAAATGATCTGAATCACTTTACCAATGCCGTGATTGTGAGCATACGCTCTAGGGTGATTCTGTAACGCCAGGTAACACAAAGAGTTCACGTCTTCACGTACCTTTTTTAACAAATGCAAAGCGCCATTTCACAGAGCGAGATGGAGAATCATCTCACTTCGATGAAGTTTTTTTAACAGAATATAATAAACATGTTACAATTACTTCACTAGCCCGAGGAGGCTCTTAATGATCAACTGCATTGATATCTTCAATCAGCATACTCAATAGTGTAATTAGTAATTTTACCTACTCAGAGTTCTGTACACTGTGCCAACACTATCAACACAGAGAACACATTCTGTCATTTACTATCGATGAAGTACAAAATACGAGTATATAATAGAAATAGAAAATATTTTTATTTCGAATAGATCTTTACAGATACTTTCAAAACGTCAATAAATCATAAACTACCTAGAGCGAATAACCTTTACATAGAGTAAAAGCAAAATCATATATTAATAGTAAATTAAAAATTAAAAATTAAACTATTTGGTTAAAACATAATAATCATAAAAATTTTCAATTCCTTCAATGATAATAAATGAAGAAAAGAAAAACTTATTCGTCAAGATCAATGTTATTCACTTAGCAGAGTTCCAAGTGCAGTCACTACTGAGAAGAACTCCGCTACCCAACAAACTCAGTAAGAGCTCTTTTAAATGAGAGCTTAAATCTAGTACAGATTATCGTGAAAAATCAAATAATGTCAACGTCCATAGCATAGATGCAAATAAACTGCTCTCTACTAAATGTGATGTAGCCCCTGCAAACCAGAACAGCACCCGTTCACGAGTATGACGCATGTGACAGCCATTGCCCTCCTCGACCATTTTAGAGGGAAGTGAGCAACCCGCCACACGACGCCGCCAAAGGCAAAGACATTTAAGCGTGCATGACTGTTCCGGATATGCATACGGCAAAATAGAAGATGGAATTCATTTTCAGCCAGGGTATTCACATTATTCAACCCTTAACAATAGTAGATACTAATTACTGAATACACGAAATCACAGTATCATGAAATAGCCTGGCAGCGATCGCTATAATCCCAAGACGTATTATCATTAAGATAATCACTGGTCTTATAGTAATTACATTTATATAAACGTTATTTCATTACTTTCTTAAATTTATTGATCGATAGACTTTGAACGTTTTTGGGGATTTGATTAAAGAACCGTATACATTGACCTCTAAAAGAATTACTGACCCTATTCAGCCGCGTTGCATGCATGGACAACTTGTATTTGTTCCTAGTATTTATACTGTGATTGTTACCTATTGTAGGAAACTCATTAATGTTTTTGCGGACATATAATACATTTTCATAAATATAATGGCAATCCTTGATCCTTGATACTTCTCGGGAGGAGGCCTGGAGCTTGGAGCCTGGAGGTACGGGTTAGTGGCAAACCCGCTGTCGGATGTTTTCAAACCGCCCATAAGGCCCCCGACAAGGTTTAACGACTGCTATCTGTCGATAGTAACCCGGGACCGACGGCTTAACGTGCCCTCCGAAGCACGGAATTGCGCATTTTAGTTTGCCACTAGCGGTCACCCATCACACACCCGACCGCGCCCGTAACGCTTAACCGAGTAGATCGCTTCCGATCTACACCAGCCGCGGGGCCATGCGTGCTTCGAAATACGAGTATGCTTAGCTCAATGTTAAGGGGCTTAAATGAAATCATTACAACTAATAATTGATACTTATTAAGTATTTTTGGACCATTATTTATTTAATTTTGTGTACTTTGACTTATTAATCAACGTATCAGTTGTTATTCGCTTTAATCTTTAATATTTAATTTAGTAATTTTGACCTATCACAAGCAAATTCTATTATTTCCAAGTGATTAAATAAATTTTTGAGTTTGAGTTTTGAGTTTAATATTACCTAATGCTTTCGCTTTACCTAATCTACATGCCGCCAACGGGTAATGTATGGCCCCGTAATGACTGTCACAGTGATGTAACAACTTAGGTTTTATAGGTGGCAACGCATCTGTATTTTGACCTCTGTTTTTTTGTACACGAACCTTCGTGTCCGTGTGGGCTTCGGTAGCTTAGTGGCTGGACTGGTTAACCTAAGGTCGCCGGTTTGATTCTTTCCCGAAATCCAATTTTTCTTTCCATTTTTCCTTTCATGTGATATTGGGAAAAATAAAAATATGATTGTATAGGTACTTGTTTGCCTTTTTCATGGCCTAAAAAAGTCCCATAAGATTTTCACTGGTGGTAGAGCTCCAGTGACGGAGCTCGCCGGCGTAGACACCACCGCATTACATTATACACTTGCCGCTAAATGGTAGTGTTCAGCACTATCGTGTTCCAGTCAGGTGGTAATACGAGTATATGGCCCTGTAATTTCCGGCACAGAGGCATAACACCTTAGGCCTCAGAAGTGGTAACACATCTGCATTTTGACCTTCTAGTCTTTGTGTGGGTGTCTATAGGCTGCAGTCATCACTTAACATCAACGTGAACTGCATGCTTGTTTGCCACTCATAATTTAAAAAAAATGATATCCATTAATGCAACTGTCCTCTGCGTATATTTCGATGTTAAAACATACGAAATTATTAAAGAAAGCACCCAAAGGTTTTACTTTTCATCGTAAAGTGCAAACGGAGACTTAGTATAACTTGAGTGGCAGTTTAAACTGATAGAATATTCAAAAGCGACGATAAAGTCATTGTAACCTGGCGGGCGGTGGACGAAGAATATTGGATGAAGTGCCCAGACATTGGCATGTTTACAATAGGTTTTGACTGCTTCTATTTACTGGTCAAACCAAAACTGAACTGCCTCAGTAGCCTAGTGATAGCAGGCCACTGGGTTCGATTCCCGGGTAGGGGTTATCAGAGATAATGGTGTAGTCCTTAATTTGTGGTTTAATTGGGATTTTTCCATTTTCTCGAAATTTCCCAGTACCTGGAAGTTTGGTAATGAGTCCGGTGATGTCAACAGGCTCGCCACCTGTTACATGGGCCAAAACGTAAGCGGCGAATCGGGGGTGTTTGCATGTATGCTTGAATGCATGCATTTACCTCTGCCTACCCCTTCGGGGATTACAGGCGTGAAGTTACGTACGTTTACGTTTGAAGTTACCAAATAACCTTAAAAACTGTAGTAGTCAAAATTATATGAAGCGACCAAAAATATTTTTTTCTTCAAAATAATCGGTCAAGTGCGAGTCGAATTGTGTGCACAGGGTTCCGTTATATAGGCTAGTTGACAATTTTTTCCCTCATCAATTCACATACGTGTGAACTGCATGCTTGTTTGCCACTATAAATAAAGAAAACCCAGCCATTAAATCAGTCACTTTAAAGAAAGATTTAAATGTAAACTCAAATGTGAATTGCATGCTTGTTTACCACTTCTTTTACATAAAAAAAAAATATATATATATATATATATATATATATATATATATTTAATCGCTTAGAAATAATAACATTTACTTGTGATAGGTCAAATTACGAATATAAAATTAAAGCGAATAACAACTGATAGGTACGTTGATTGATGTCTAAGTTAGCAAACATAAAATAAATAATGGTCCAAAAATACTTAATAATTAAAATAGGTATCAACAGAATGTTCCAGACTCTCTTTTCTTCTATCTTTTTCCAAACGGCAAGGTAAGACTAAACAAAAGAATATGGGCCATTTTTTGTGTCATTCACTAGCAGAGTTCCAAATCCCAAATTACTGAGAAAAAACCTGCGAAAAACAAAACGCAGTAGGGGTTTTTCAAAATAAGTTCACTTACAACTAAGTTCACAATATGATACTTATAACTATGTTTAACAATATCTAGTACAATGCACATTCATTTCACCAAATTATTGTTTTAAGTCTTGTGGAGCTGGATCAGCATTATCCAGGCATCTCTATCCTTTAGGTAGTCATCGAGTCTATAGTACGAATTTTACTTGTATATTGATTCAGTAGTCAGTACCCATGTTCTACTTAAATAAATATTTTTATATCAACAACAATTTAATTAACAATGTAGGTTAAATAGATTAGCTCAAACAAACAGGCAACGCAAATATTATTCGTTAAATTTACAGATGGCATATTAAATCGTTTGCTAACAAGGGACTCGGTTAATGTTTGAACTGATTGTCCTAATTCGTTAATTATTGATTAATTGTGTTTGTCATATACATTATCAGCTATTAGGTGTCTATTACTATTCGATGGCGTCGGGACGTGACGACCCCACCGCCCACTTGCGGAAGTATTTCCTTCCACTGGAAGAGAATTCTACCACTAGCGCAGTCAGTCAACCGAACAATTATGGCGGTCAAACCATTAAAATAGGGTTGGGTGGTAGTAAAAATAACAACGCGGGGTGGGCAGCAACGTCCTGCGATAAAAACAACCGTCACTGCGGATCGCCAATCTGGCAGCCAAGTGTGGCGATTATGGCATATTCTCTCCTAAAGACGCACAACCCTGTTGTAAGCGTCTTTGTCCAGCAGTGGACGTTATTTGGCTGGAATGATGATGATGATGCGTGATCTTCTACCGCTCGCTAAAGGGATAGGTTCCATTTGCATTTTGTATTCTGGTTTTTGTAAAGATGCTGTGTAGATGTTATGGCCTGCAGTCATCACATAACATCCGTGGAAACTGCGTGGTTGTTTGTCATCCTACGTAAAAAAACAACAATTAGAGATAGATTACATTTTTGATTAACCCTAAAAAATGTAGCCGACAAAAATCGATGGCAACTCACAAATCCACACATCAAAAACAGTCCACAAAAGTTTTTTTCATCGAATCACTTGCCGTCGTCGCGTGGGGTCCAACACGTGGGACAATAGACCAACCCCTCTTTTGTACACCAGCGTCCTTTGAACCCGCCCCGATCTTTACACTCGCACACGGTTTGGCCGTTCGGGGTGAAAGTTCCAAACTCAGGGTTCAACTTAAAATTGCTGTTAACAGCTGTGAATTTTACGTGATCCTCGGACTTGTCCGGGTATGTAAGAGTTGTAAGTTGGTTTATAAATTGTTGATTGTTTTTATCTGTTAACTAGTGTCGCTCGCTGACTTCATCCGTGAATTACGATAGCACAAATAACGTTCTTTTTTCGTTACAAGTTTATCAACTTTGCTTTATATTTACAAATGCGTACGCGTACGATAGGTACCTAATAGCTTTATAGAAAAATATACTAATAATACTATTCTATTCTTTTTATTATATATTTTTGTAAGTCTTTTTTCAGCTTATGAAAATGGACAGTAGACTAAAAGTATAAAACACTGGAAAAATACTTGTCTACGTCGAGGATTTACTACTTAGCATCTATGTGGACAACAAGATTGTTTGCCATCCGGCACAGAGGTATAACACCTTAGGCCTCAGGAGTGATAAGGCAGCTGCATTTTGACCTTGGTCTTTGTGTAAGTGTCTATAGGCTGCAGTCATCACTTAACATCAATGTGAAGCTTGTTTGGCACTTCCATTACATAAAAAAAAATACGTTCCTTATATTCGATAACACGTAATTACAATACAAGAATATGTATTACCTATATTTAAATGATGAAACAATACCAGGGAAAATGTAATCCCCAGATATTCCCGCGGGACGGGTGAGGTTCTAATATTATTCCTTTTCTTAACGGATCCCCAATAGAGCATTATCATACATTTTTTAAAGATTCCGTCCGCGTTTCCCGGGCTCCCTTCGATCGGAATAAAATCAGACAGAAGTTCGTAGTGACGTATAATGTGATAAAACGAGATCTTAGTGATGTCACTATGAATACTTAATCGAGTTTTATAAGAAGAGTAGTGAGGATTAGTGTGAGGGTGATATTTAGGTACAGTAGTGGCAGAGTTCGATGGTGTAGGCAGCAACGTCCTACAATGAAACTACCGCCATTTGGATCGACTATTATAACTTTATAATTTATTTCGGAAAACAAACAGTTCATTTCACTATATTAAAATCACTTAAATAAATTAACAGTTTTTTATGTAATTAAAGCGGCAAACAAGAATGCAGTTCACATTGATGTTAAGTGATGAAAAACCGAAGAACAGGGAGGTCTGCAGTCTGTGAACACATAGCGGATAAGCCGAACCATTATATCCGGTTTGATAACATTCAAATACTCGCTAGAGAACATAAACCCATTCCACGAATGGTACGTACATGAGGCTATTGAAATTAAAAAACACCCAAATTTCAATAGAGAAGATGGATGGCGATTATCAACATCATGGGATCCCATACTTAGCAAGATTAAATCCCAGCCGCAGCAGTCTGCAAGACCTCAAGATACCATAAGTAATTATTGTGTTAATCCTGAACGCCACGCAAGGCGTTTACGAAATCGATGGAGGTAGCTACATATAATTTTTTCAAACTTCTGTCAGACAAATGTCACCTCAGTCTGCCCGGGACCACGGAAGCTGAAAAGCGACCGAAACGTCGGGTTGATTTTAAAAATCATTTATTTTAATATACGCGTGATAAATCCGTAAAAATAGTTTTATTTCAATGAGTGTAGCTCGCGAAAACCTAAGAACATATCATGTAAGTGATGACTGCAGCCTATAGACACACACAAAGACCAGAGGCCAAAATGCAGATGTGTTGCCACCCCTGAGACTTTAGTTGTTATGTCTCTGTGATAGTTATTACGGGTCCATACATTACCATCCAGCAGAAACACGATAGTGCTGAACACTATCATTTGGATTCATGTGGATGGTTGCAGAGGCCCAGGAAGACCAAGGCTGACCTACCATGACCAAATAGGTCGAGTTCTGTCTGATGGTGGGCTCAAAAGTCTTAGGAATCGGCGTGCACGTATGAAGAGAATGATGAAGGTAGACGAGGCACGAGAGGTTTGTCTGAACCGGGATATCTGGCGCTCTACACTCTCTGCCTACCCCGTTAGGGACCTGGCGTGAAGATACATACATACATACTATCATTTGGCGGCAGATAGGTAATGCGGTGGTGTCTATGTCCTTGAGCTCCTACGCTGGAACTCTACCACCAGTAAACACTAAACGTTGCTGCCCATCTTGCATTATTGCACTTACTACCGCCCCATAGGAATTGTTTAACCGCCACTGTTTGGTTGAGTGACGTCACTTGTAGAAGAATTCTCTTCCAGTAGAAGAAAATTGAAGTTGGATATCTATAGGCTGCTGTATCCATCAGCCTGTATACAACATCATGTATACAGTAGCCTGTAGACATATACATATATTTTCAATCAATTCATGTTAAAATGTACCTATAAATTTAACTGACTGCGTAGTGTAATGGAATAGTAAGTGGCTAGGTATATGCTGAGGTTCTTGGTTCGATTTTCGAGTTGAGAGGCAAATGTAAGTACAGTACTCAACAATTAATATTGCACATCGAGCCCGCGAAAGAGACGATCGGCTAGTTTCGACTTCGTAGATCGTTATTCCTGCTGCACACTGCCTACGTAAGCACTGACAGTCCGGTATTGGTCAAAACTTCATCAAAATGGTCGACAAACGTCAAATAGGTAGGCGCGAGAGAGATAACGCTCTACAGACCCGAAATAAGCCGAAGTCTCCTTCCTAGGCTCGATGTGTAATATTTATTGTTGAGCACTGTATCATATTTTTTATGTATTCATGCGTGCACTTCTGCCTACCCTTTCGGGCAATTACTAGATACGTTATGTAGGTATGTTATAATAGTAGTCGATTCTAATATAATGTAATGACTTTGGAATTACAGGGACCCAGTATATTGACAATCTCTTTTGTAGTTAAGAAAAAATGCATTTTAATATTTAATGTTCTCACATTTATCATTTTTAATCCTTATCGATTGCTTTGAACCCAATTGGCTCGAAGTTGCAAAAGACCGCGATAGGTGGAAGAAAATAGGGGAGGCTTTAGCCCAGCAGTGGGACAATTAAAGCTATTTATATATATATAATCCTTATCGATTGCTAACAATTCCAACAAAGATCCGAAATATTAAATCAAAAGTAATACGACTTTTATTTTTCGTTATCTTAACCTTTTTCCTCTCACACATCAATTTACAACATTTATTTCAACAGATATTGCTCTCGGATTAGGCTTACGGTTCAACAGAGCAAAAGGAACGGTTGCCATTACAAAGACATTACAACCGGTGTAAACTACCCAACCCTACCCTACCGCCCCTTACCTTGTCTTTGAGGATTTATTATTACTACGCAATATTGCATTTGGGGGGTTGAGATCGCATGGTGCATTTGCTGGCAGCTGTCTGTCCATCTCTGGGGTGTGAGAGGCCGGAATCGCGATTTAACCCGTAACCACCGGAGGATAGAGATGATTTTCGAGGTTTTCACAACCATCGCGGTCTAATAGGCCCATGTGTTGCAGCTTAATGAGCGCGTTCGATCTTAATACTTAAACGGTACGGCTAGAGAGGGTTTTCGCTGTGAGCCGGCCTGGTCTCATGTGGGATATAACCCTCAGTTAGATTTGGGCAGAAAAAAATTACTTAATGGGATGTTTTCTGAATGAGCAAGCGACAGCGGATTTCGTTTTTTTCCCTTCCAAAATTCAAGTGGGTAGATTTGTCCTGGGAATTCGTCGGTCGGGTTTTATTAAAAATTTATATTATATTTGTACTGAAATCTCTCTTATACATTCATTTAAATAATATTATAATAAAATTACTTAAGACACATGGTGCGTGGATTTTTTCATGGGTGAAGGCACACGTAGGTTATTTGAAGTGTTATGTTTAAGATATATTTGGTAATTGTTATATGTTCTAATTATTTTTAATACTTACGCTATTCTTTTTGACTTGCAACGTTAGCAAATAGCTTGCATTTAATTTAATGAATAACTGCGTTTTAAACCCGCATATTAGTATATGTTATGCATTACTATAGACTTAAAACATTTGTACAGATTTTTTCTTTTAATATTGTTTAAATCATAGAGCAACACGGGCCACCGGCCGCCGCGGCGGACCGGAAGCCGTAGCGTTTATTACCGATGCAAAACAGTCTGTATTTTTTGTCACTACAAAAATTGTCTATTACAACGAAACTCACACCTCGACTTTAACAAAAAATACATAAACAATTTCACGCATTGCAGTGTTCCACCCGTTCCAGTTGTCGTAGGTTCAAGTCCCGCGTGAAATCATAATTTTCACTTAATTTTTACTATAAATACGGAATACTTAGACACCGATATAAGTTTTAGAGTATGTGCATACTCACTAGCTTGGCTAGGCGGCCCGTTCACAGGTAGTGGGTAGAAAAGGTAGACAAGAAGATAACTTACTATTGTTAAATTCGAAGTACCTAGGGATTCCAATCCCGCAGCGGGATTGATATGCGGGATTCATCAATCCCGCGCGGGTTATAGTTTCACCAAGTCCGTCTGTCTGTCTGTCCTCCCGCGTTTTACAGCAAAACTATTGGTAACAGAGACTTGCAATTTGGCACAAGTATACACCGTGGTCATGCTGACAAAAAGGTAGAATAAAAACATGAAAAAGAAATAATTAGGGTACCTCACCTACATGTAACGCGCGGATAATTGTTTTTTTTTAGTTAGTGTCCAGTGTCCCCCCCCCCCTCTACCAACTAAACGGTTGTTGTTAGACATTCAAACGTTGCGGCAATAGTAGCTACATATAATGAAACTAGCGGCCAGCCCCGGCTTCGCCTGCGCTTCTCCGTTCATATTAGTCATAGCGTGATGATATATAGCCTATAGCCTTTCTCGATAAATGGGCTATCTATCACTGAAAAAACTTTTCATATCGGACCAGTGCCTGAGATTAGCGCGTTCATTCAAACAAAAAAACAAACTCTTCAGCTTTATAATATTTAGATTAAAAGGAAAACTACCACACTTATGTTGGCCTTACAAGTTTGCGCGTGATACGGCCAAATCCTCAAACGTCACTTAAATCTAAGTGGGACTTAAAAGTCTTCTGTCTTTATAAAACACGTTCAAACGATAGAGAAAGCGCACATTTGTGCTTAAAATTGAGTGACGTTTGAGTGTTCGGCCCATAGTCGATCAAATGTATGTTACTCGAAAATTTTGAAGAACTCCATGGAAAATATTTTTTTTTTTCATTAAATTATTCAAGCCTAAGAACTACGGAACCCTACACTGCGCGTGGTCCGACACGCACTTGACAGGTTTTATAAATATAAAGTTTTAATTTAGTAATTTTTTTTAGCATTAGACAGAAAGAATTTAGGTGTTTTTATCAGGTGAGTTTTAAGTAAAAAGTTCAAAAATGTCGATTCTTTTATTCCGAAAACTAATTATACATATACAACACTGTCCTATTTTCAAATATTAGGTTTTAAACAGTATTTGGCAACATGTTTAATTTATAAAAAAATAAACTTATGCGTTTTCTAAAACGTCTCCTATAAAAGACCTAAAGATGTAGTGGTCAAGATCACAAAACGAATGAAATACGATATTATAACAAATTAAAAAGAATACTTTTATCACGCACGCACGACGCCCATCATAGTATTTTAATAAAGTCGGATTATACACAATGACAATTTTGCTGCTATAAATATCATATTCAAAAAGTTTTGTGATACCTGCTTCTGGATTTTCCTTCGGTCTAATTCTAAAAAAATGTACTATAATAAAATATGTCTCACATATTATTACAAATTATTGTTTTCTGACAAAATATTAATTAAGTAAGTGAGAAATATTTAGTAAGCCAATCAGTTCTCTAAGACCTTAATTTAAAATGTCTGGCATCAAGTTTTATTTAATTTTAACTTTACATCTAAAAACAGATTACCTTACGTAATCAATATAAATAATAATGATATTTAGAATGAATTTGTGCTCTCTCGCAAAACTTCAGGAACGTTTCAGCAGCTAATTTAAATTTGCGGGATCCGCGGATCCGCGCCTTGAAGGTGCGGGATCCACATGATTGATAAGAGGCGCGGGATCCCGCGGGATTGCGGGATCCCACTTTGCGGGATTGCAATCCCTAGAAGTACCTACATTCGAAGTCATCTTTACAATTAAAATTGTAATTAAACCCCCAAAAAACAATTAATTTTGATGCAAACTTTTGAACTTTTATTTCCATACTAAAAGCACAGTTCTGATCGGCACTAGAAATGGCGCGTTTTAGAATTTTCACGTGACGGATTACGACCGCTGAGTGAAGTGACCTAGGTCAGGCTCTGCAGTGTTCTTATTTCGATCTAACTTTCGAATTAGACTGCGTCAGTGGTCTAGTGGTAAAACATGCTGAGGATAAAAAAAACCACGGAGCCTTTGTTGTTCCGTGCATACCTAAAACCAACCAACATTTACAGCACTAGATCATGATGACCATAGATATCAAAAATGCATCTATGGCCTGGGCTAAGATTGCTGCTTGTCACCTGTCATTCATGTTAAATGTCAAGTGAGCTTGTTAGATACGTACGAAAAAAATAAAGAAAATGAGAATTTTGAAAAATATACGTGGCAAGTTGCACGTCCATCGTTAGCAACCGGGACCGACGGCTTAACGTGCCCTCCGAAGCACGGAAACGCGCATTTTAATTTGTTACTAGCGGTCACCCATCACACACCCGACCGCGCCCGTATCGCTCAACCGAGAAGATCGCTTACGATCTACACCAGCTGCGGGGCCATGCGCGCTTTAATGATTACCTAGAGTTAATAACTAAGTACTACATGAAGTTAAGCATATTTAGTAAATTAAAAAAAGGGATTCAAAACTTACAGTTAAAATATCATAGAAAATATGCAAATCCCAAATACATAGGCTTATTTATTCAGAGCTAGAAACATGATAGAAAATAGTACTCTACGATTGCTAATCAAACTCTCTCACATTTCGGCCACTATCCAATACCAGTTGAAACTGAATAAACAGTTCTCTCGTAAACTGCGCATCCCACAGCGGGTTGCATTAGTTATGTAATCACTCGATCCGCAATCCGGCAAAAGCAGAAATGTTTGCCTAAGCATTCGTAGAAAAATATTCCCTCTAAACGCTTAAAATTCTTACATACTCCGCAAAGACGGGAACTCGATTCAGCTCGGCCATTCAGTGTGTGACGACCAGAATAACGTAATCCACCGCGCTCGTCTCGGCTTTAGGCTCATAAGACGATAGCGGGGGAAGTGCTTCTTCCACCAGAGACCAAGGTACGCTGGCAGGTGAACAATGGAGGTGTGAAAGGGGTTTTAAGTAAACACTCTTTTGTTGAGCGGGCTCATAGCTGCGAGGGCGTTCAGCAAATAGATTATGGTGTAAGCATTGTCGTTGCCCGGTTGTCTGACAATGCTCCGTTTAAATACCAGTTCCGACCTTCTTAAGGTGTCCTTGTGATTTGAGATTTTAGAGGCTTTCAACTTAGGCTGTTCGGAAATCGAGGGAAACTGCATGCTACGAAAGGACGTAACCAACGCATTTGGGTTATTTATAGTAGAAAAAAAGTTTTGGTCCAGATATTTCATTTGGAGAGTTAGGCCGTGTAGAGTTAGGAGATAGGCTGTTCTCCATTGTGATATGATGAAATTTTTATAGGCAAAATTTTAGTATTCGAAGGCGAAGCTTAAGCGTGTAGGCATGCATGGTGCTGACTGCTGACACTCTTGTGCATGTTTTGGAGGGGTTGGCTCCAGAATCTTTGTTTCGAGTGTCTCGACCCAACTTTACGTTCAAACGCTAACGATTTTAATGTTAGGATTTGCCATTGTAAAATGTAGCTTGGATGGCTTAATTTAGGGATACTCGGATCAAATATTGCGCAAGCAAATATTACGGCAATGACACTTGTCGATTTTACTCGTGCTCTGTTACAATATTCCTTAAAAAAATCAACGCGATTTTTTATGTTATGATGATGATTAACCAGTATCAGAGAATATGTAATAATACTAAGTATAGAATGGACACTTCGACGTCCCGCCCGATTTGCACACATACACAACCCCTTCCTCTCTTATGGGCGACGGTTGGTATTTAGTACGTGCTACGCACACAGGTGCACGTGTAAATACACGTCACTGATGGATAGAAACCAAATTAAGCGTTTGTATGGAATTTTGGCGGAGTTTCCGCGGTGTACCAGTATTCAGCTCAGCAGCCTGCCTTTTGCAAGCGGTTTGCAGGCAGCCTACAGACAACTAGACAAAACAGAATTAAAATGCAGATATGTTGCTACCCCTGACGTCTAACTTGTTTCGCCCTTGTGATAGAAGTCACGGAGCCACGCATAACTATCTGACCGAAACACAATAGTGCTGAACACTACCATTAGGCCGTACATAGATTAGGTAAAGCTGTCTTAGGATCCCTAAAATCTTGGACAAGAACTGCGCCTAATGGGAACACTCAACGGGTCAATGTGAAATGCAAGCTCGGCTGTTTAAAAAAAATCGATGCGAAATTTTCGTTTGCGTGATTCACCTACAACGAGAACGTATAACATAAACATTGGTCCGAGGGAAGTTAGGAGCGAGCAGTAATTGACAGGGCAGCATATTTTACAGTACTTGCGGAACAACTCGCGATGGGGTATCTCGCCCTATGCTGCGTACGTGAGTGAATTAAAACTTTGAGAAGGGGAGAACACCGCTTTTCTCAGGTTTGTTGGGCGTTAGGCTTGCTTTGTACTTGCGATTTTACGACTAGATAATACATTTTTTTTAAAGAAAAATGGAATGAAAAATTTGAGTTCAGGCGAGACTCGAACTCGCGGCCTACTGGGAATCTAGTCCAGCCGCTCTTCCAATTGAGCTACTGAAGTCCTGCCCGATTTGTCAAATCTTTCCTTCACATTTATTGCATTGCTTTATGGTAGCAGTAGCGCCTTGTATTGCCAACTATGATAGTTAGGCAAGATTCTCTAGATTCCCAGTAGGCCGCGAGTTCGAATCTCGCCTGAAGTCAAATTTTTCTTTCCATTTTTCTTTAAAAAATATTTCATAAGCATGTGTTAATGCGAAATAATATAAAACAATTAGATAAAACATTTGACTAGTTGAGCTTCAGCTAGTGAAGTTGAACAGCTAAATGGTAACCCCATTATTCATAAACATATTTTAGCTAAAGTGTTGCTAATCTCTCCTTTGCCTTTTTCTATGCTGCACATTTGACAATGCAACTGACAAAGACAAAGCATTCTGTAGCTAAAATGTATCTAATGTATGTTTATGAATAAGGGGGTTAGTGTTCAACTCGATCGTGTTCTAGTCAGGCTGTAAGGGCCCATTATTTCCGGCCTATCTTGTTCTTCTTCTAGGCATAACAGCTTAGATCTTTGATTTTTATTTTTACACTTACGATTTTTATTTGTTGCCGAACTACAGTTATTTATCTGTCCACCAAAAACGGAAGTGCCTGAGAAATTTACCTCTATTTTTACTGAAAATATTGCATCAAACAAGTAGGTACAGGTACCTTCATTTAAAAATTGTGTCAGTAGTCTAGCGATAGCTGGTTACTTCTGTTACGCTGAATCCTGGGTTCGATCCCGGGTTTGAGGCTAAGTGCTATTGAGGTTATTTCAGTTTATAGAATTTTCTCAGCGTTACCTTCCGACTACGGTAATATTTCAGGCGAAACGTTGATGCTTGTATAAATACATTCATTTACCTCTGCCGAACCTTTCGGGGAACACAGGCATGAATATATGTAATATTAACCGCACGTATACCTATATTTTAGGTGTTTACGAAATCTTAAGAGTACAGAAATAACTGATCCAATTTTAGTAGAGACCGTAACGTGCAGTATCTAAACAAATTGAGGAAAATTGTAGATGCATATGAAAACAAACCGTAAGTCGATCGAAATGCTCATTTCATCCTTGATTTAAACTAAATCCGTTGTTAACATTCACTGAAAATAATTTTGAGTCTGAAATTCCATGCATTATTGCGTATACGGGCCATACATTTCCATCTAACCGGACAACGATAGTGCTGAACACTATCATTTGGTAGATATACTCGGTGGCGAGGTGGGGCTAAAGCCTGGAACTGGACACCATTATAACATAAAAAATATATTTATTGGTGGACCCATAAATATGTTAATGGATAGAATTTTAGTGTAGGGACTCGAGGGTGTAGATCCCACCAGTGTTCAATACTATCGTGTTCCGGTCAGGTGATAATATACGACCCTGTAACATTCGGCACAGAAGCATTACACCTTAGGCCTCAGGAGCGGCAACGCATGTAGATTGAAATCTCTAGTTTCGTGGTGTTGTTGATAGGCTACAATATTACTTACAATCAAAGATATTATAAGAATAGATTGACAATACACACGCTTTTCTATGAAAACTGCTTCAACCATTGTAAGTGGGAGGAGCTTATCTTGGCGCTAAATTAAAAACACCTGATCAGTGTTTGGGAAAAATGGCGTATTATCAGTTCGTACACGAGTATAAAGACGTGATTATACTACTAAATCTATATGTCCGTTGTTTTCCGTGTAAATTTAGTTAGCTGGCAGTACTCCCTGTTTTGACACGATTCATTTGATAATGGACGATGTGATATATTGGTTTACTTAAAAAAATAACAAAATTTTGACTCACACTCACTGGTAATAAGTAATGCTACTGAGTGGTTTAGTTTGCTTTGATGTTCGGTTTTTACACCAAAACACTGAACTACATATTTGGCATTTTTAACGTTTTTTCTCACTCAGTTTGCGGTCGGCGGGCGAATGCACAATAAATGGATGATGCTTGTAACACGTGAGCGGGAACGGTCACCTGACCGTCCGCCAGTCTAAACGAACGCTCAGCGGCCGGTAACTCCTCTAATATTTCTGCTTACAACCATTGTAAACTGTATGCTTATTTGCCACAAACACATAATTTTTTTTTAGTGTGTTCATATTGCAAATCTGCACGTGCGTTCCAGCCCTTAGCAACGCGAGCGAAGTTCGGAGTGTAGAACAGTGTAGAATATGAGTGGTGGCACATTGTGATGCGCCCCGCTCTCTGTGTGCTAAATAACTTACATGTATTTTTCCGCATCTTTATTAATTTATTCTCGAATTCTCTTGCTGTTGTATTTATGCTTGAAAACAGTAACAGCCAGCTTTTTTCCTTAAATATTTAAGGTAAGTATTGGTTTGTTTCACAAAGCGTTATCGTACAAATATAGCAAGTCTATTAAGTAAGTGGGTGCAAAATTATAATCACATTTATAGTACAATTTATACCAACATTCTTCGCATCTCTCTCTTTGCGTCTCTCGCATCGTTAATAATGCCTAAAGATATAAATCTTAATATATATAATTCTTGTGTGCGGGTGTATTTGTGTATGTCACTGAACTCCTAAACGGCTGGACCGATTTGAATGTTTTTTTTCCTATTAGTTTAGATTCACAAATCAACCTAGGTAGATGGTGCTGCAGTTGGTATATAGGTTATTTACATATACTTATTCTGAGGCAATACGAAGTTTGCCGGGACAGCTAAATAATAATAATAATAATGATCTATTTTCTCTAGAAATATATGAAAGCGTAGGGTCACTCACTCATCACGAAAAGAAAATACAAGTTGGTACTAGGAGTATCAAATTTTGTAAGTGGGTTCTTTTTAACACGTAGGTGCTCACTAAGACGCCAAATTCGACCCCTAACGGTGTGTTTTTGGGGGTAGTAGTGTGTACGAAACATAACTAACGCTTTCGCACCCCTATAGGTAGAATAGTACCGTACTAGTAGTAATGTGGGTAACAGTGCACTCGTGCGAAGCCGGGGCGGGCTGCTAGTAAATAAATGACAGATTCCCTGAAATTTGGAGTGTGAGAATAAAATTGAATTCGAACAAGTCAGCTTTGAACCAGCAATTTGTGTCTTATCTACCATAACTCGTCGGATCCTAGATCGAATAGCTCACTATAATGAATGAGTCAATGACACCAGAGAATGCAAAACGATGCAATCTATACACCTCCCACGTTCACACAATACCACTCTATGTTCTAAAACATAAGCATCAAAATCGATCGACAATCGTTTCACAAGTAGAACACTAGTCGGGGTATTCATATCCATTCAATGATCACGTTACTGCACGAACTCTATACCTTATTGTTGACATGAGACGCTCTCTGTCTCTTTTCAACATGTACGCTTTGTTTATTGTCCTTGTCGCGTTTGATAGGCGTTGCATTGTACTCCACTGTTTTCCTGTGTTCCTGGTACTAATTGCTGATTGTGGGGCATATGGAATTTATGGGATTCGAGTGTTTTGTTGAAGGGCTTAGAAACACGCAATTCTCCTAATGGTGGTAGCTAATGTGTCACCTACTTGTGGCAGGGCTCGACGCTAAGTGATACGAAAGAGCTCGACGTTGTAGGGAACATTCGAGTCAGCCCGTGACCACGGTAGCTGGAAAGCGACCGAAACGTCGGGTGTATGAAGAAGTTTGGGAGTGTTGTATACGCGAGAAAATCCGCGTATACAACACTCACAAGTTTAATTTCTACAACATTCGATCAAATGTGTACTTTCTGTTGCTTACATCCGTCTACAGATGGTATGTCTACACTTAAAGAAAAACGTATCTTTAGAATTTGAGGTCCCATAAATATTTTCAACAATTAATGGTACCCCAACCTGATAATTTGACAGCTATCCTGATACCATTCAAAGACAATCAAGAGTGCCATCTGATACCAGGGATCTTCTCCCCTGATATTTTAAAATAATTTATTTATTTCACAAATAAATCTTTAACCAAATAATGTGTTACCGTTTTTTTTCAATTTTACACAATATTTCTCACATTATCTCTATGAAAAATTGTGTTTGTAGCTTTAAAAATTATATGAATGAAGTTTCTTATTGTTATACACATAGAGCAACGCCGCGACCGGTGGCCGGAGTTGCTCTACATATGCAATTTTGTGTTGAAGCTTTTTTCTAATCATGTAACTTCTACATACATGTTTTTAGGGTTCCGTACGTCGCGGTATTTTGATGAGAAGTCCCAAAATTTTTATAGCAATGGGATCATGTCCCTACCTACAAGATGGCAAAAGGTTATCGAACAAAATGGTACATACATACTTTAGTTAAATTTAAATAAACCATATTAAAAAATGTTTTGAATTATCTTAAAAAATGCGAAGAAACTTTTTCCCCAACCTATATGTCGCATATGGCTGTTCGAAGTTCGTCGGGTGCGCTAGTTTTACTCTTCCTTTGTCTTACACAAAATTCAATATTATTGCCACTATTATCACTTACAATCCCACTTCTCACTACCGAGTGCTAAGATATTCGTTTGTATCGGAAGTTAGTCCATTTAACTGGTACGGAACACTGAAGTGTTCAACACTACCTGTGCAACGGCAGATTGATATGGTAATGCTGCAGCATGCATACCTGTGACTCCGAGCTTTTGGCTGAAATGATGATGATGAAAAGCCATCATCATTTCACCCAAAAGACGTCCACTGCTGGAAAAAGGCCTCCCCCAAAGATTGTCACAACCAACGGTCCTGGGCCGCCCTCATCCAGCGATTGCCCGCGACCATTACCAGGTCGTCGGTCCACCTCTGCCGAGCTGCTTTATGGCACATATGGCATATCACAGGGACAGAACCACTAAGGTCTCAAGTGCGGCAACGCATTTTCGTTGGCTTCAATTAGAAATCCGGTTTTTGTTTAGATGTCTTTAAGCTGTGTTCATCACTTAACATCCATGTAAACTGAATGCTTGTTTGTCATATTCGTTAAAAAAAGCTGTAAAAATATAGACTTTTGACGCATTCTATGGTAGTACCAGTGTATTTAAACCAATTCTTAGTGAGCATCAGCAGGCGAATGTACCAACACTAAGATATAAGCAATTTCGCAACAGAACGAAGATTTCTATAGGCATTGTATTAATTAACATTTAAAACAATCCAATGCGAACGTTCGTCGCCCTTTACAAATAGCTTAACGAGGTACAAATGTAGTGAACCAATCAATTTAAAGGGTTATTACACTTCACGATTTTTCGGTCACACTTTATAGGATTGGCCTAAGATGGTGTGGTAAGAAATAGAAGGGAAGTTTCCCGTAACAAGGTCTTTTGTGTGTTTCCGAGTCCTTGAGACCTCTTTCGCCCTATCGATTGAAGATTGAAGATGGGTGGGATATCTATCACAAAACTGGCTTTTGTGTAGATGTTCTACAGTAATCACTTACCATCAATGTGAACTGCATGCTTGTTTGCCACCATTATTACAAGAAAAGCAGGGAGCTCAGTTTTACCAGCGCGAGCGCAGAAAGGTCACAGCGAAAAAGTCACCGCTAAAGAAACTTTTGATATTTCGATAAAATTGGTGCAAGAGCGACATTTTGGTTTTGAATGATTTTTGGAAGTCCAGGTTTAAAAGGTAAGAAAATATGATGAAATTTAAGGGCAATTAGTAAAAACCACAATTTATTTTTACCATAAAAATAGTCCGTATCTATCAAACCTTTGACACATTATTTTATTCTGAGGCAATACGAAGTTGCCGGGTCAGCTAGTGTATAATGTTTATATGAGCGATTTCTTAGGTAGTGTAATAAACGACAGCCAAACTACGAGACAGGGCTGAAGTAGTATATCTATGGGGCTCACGAGAGGCAAGGTCCGAGTAATCGTGTAGTGTAATAGGCCTTTTAAAGTTGATTTAGTTTATGAGGGGTATTTGTTGCGATAACGTCTCTAGATAACACGGGATGTGTTTCTATTGAATACTGTTTTATGGTGTTGTCGTGATTATTGTCATTATCATTCTACAGTCTATAGTTTATAACAGCTTTAAGGGACTATAATGTATTTAACTGCCTCATGTTGCAGGCCACTGCTACCACGCTGGGGTCCTGGCTTCGATTCCCGGGTCGAGGGATATCAGAGATAACGGTGTAAAATCCTTTATCTCTGTTTCTATTGGGTTTTTTCCCATTTTCTGGAAGTTTCCTAGTCTCGAAGTTTGGTAATTCTGGTAAGTCTGTTACATGGGCCAAAACGTAACCGGTGAATCGTGGGTATGTATGCTTGAATGCATGCATTTACCTCTGCCTACCCCTTCGGGGGTTAGAGGCTTGAAGTTACGTTTTTTATAATATGTAAGTATGTAATCAACTAGATGATTGGTTTTTCCCGCGACTTAGCAAGGAATTCCGAAAAAAAATGACCCATCATAATCATAATCATAATCATTTATTTACCAGAATGTAGTGGGTACATGTAGGTACAGATGGTGAGGTAATAACATTATAGCACTATCACATTCTACTATTACAATGGTGTGTAAAATATCCATTAACTTAATAAAATATGTCAAAATATTATTATTGTAATTCGAATATTTATAATTAATTAATGTCAAAGTTATTATTGCAAATTGTGGTCAATTAGATTTTATTAAAGCGATAAAGTTTATTGAAGATTTTAATAATTTAATATCAATATTTAGGATAATAATAATATATATTTATTTAGTCAAATTATTGAATCATTAATCAATCATATATTGTTTTATGTGTCATATAATCCTTTAGGTCATAAAAACAATGTTGATGTAGCCATTGAGTCAGTTTTTTTTTAAATAATGGTAATTGTGTTTCTTTAAGCGTCGTCGGTAATTTATTGTAGACTCTTATGGCGTTAACATAAGCATTTCTTTTATGCAATTCAATCCTATATTGTGGTATAAACAGTTTAAATTGATTTCTGGCCCTAGCATTTCTACTTGTATATTCGGAATTAAGTTTAAAATAACTTCCCAACCCAACTTCCATTCAAACTTTTTTTTTCTATTAAAACCTCTAAATCTTATAAAAAAACTGTATTACGTATTTTTTAATAACGTTATAACGTATAAATAATATCTTTTGTAAAAATATAGTACAGTTACAGTTTCTTCATGTCAAGATCATTAAGGGGTAGACAGACTCCTTACTCCTTAACAACTCCCGTGCCTTTTCTAAATTCCTCATTCTTTTATACATGTGTAGGTTCTTAATAAGAGAATACTGATAATAATATTCTGTAATGGTTTGCTACACCAATGCGTGATTTAGCTGCGTTCATATCGGAGTATAAGGATGCAAATAATGTATTTCGCAATCGGCGATTCGAATGCATTAAGTAACTAGGCTAGGGATCTATCACGCTCCCATTATATCTTATTTCTGTATGCAAACATCGTTTTATTCGGTTTCCATTAAACATGCAACCTATGATTCATCATGGGAATTCTGTGACATTTATTCAAAACTAGCTGCGCCGGCAACTTCGTCCGCATAGAATTTAATTCTATTAATACATTTTAGTAATTCCATAAACGAATTTAATAAAATCGGTTCTGCCGTTCCAGAGATTAGCCGGAACAAACAGCTCCATGGTAAAAGTTAATCATCAGATCATCCACTGCTCAAGGACGTCCACTGCTGGACAAAACCGGGGAGGTTTTGTCCATGGATATGCTAGGACAGAGATAAATCTACTGCCCATCTTGCGTTATTGTACCTACTACCAAATGGTTTGACCGCCATTGTTCGCTTAACTAGCTAAGAGTTCGGAACCACTAGCGGAAGAATAATATTCCAGGTTTTTCATACGGTTCATAGTGATGAATAAAATGACTACTTAAAAAATCGATACTGACTTAAAATTACCATGTATTTAAAAGTAAGCAAAAATTACGTACCAATAGCGCCCTGAAAATCCAAGCTTTCTCAAATTCAGGTTACATCAGGGAACAAATCTCAAGTAATCAGTAGCTTCTTGAAACAAATATAATATTTGTTCAAACTATTTAAAATTCAAAGGACAACACGGTCCTCCGAGCTGACTCCTACCTACGGAATAAAGTGGCGTTATGAATAAATTAACTCTGAATCCGTTCACTTCAAATAAGCCAGCCAATCAAACAGTGTCTGGTACCTTTAGGTATATTACAGCAAGTTTTGGAGTTTTCCAAAATAATTAGTTTCGCTATTATCTACCATGAAATGTACGGGCATCATCATCATTAATTTACGGTGTTCATTTCACATACCTAAGTCTCCCAATCAAACCAAACGGTGTCTGGCGTCTTTAGCTAGGTTACAGCAAGTCTCGGATTATTTTGGACTAGTTTGGGATATTGAGATTTTTTTCAATGGACAAGTTTTCCAAAAGATTGTCTGTATTTCGCGATTATCTACGATGAAATTTACAGGAAATACATCCTTGAGTTCGTTCATTTCACATAAGTCAGATCAAACGGTGTCTGGCGCATTTACTCGTAGATAGTATACAGCAAGTTTTGGATTATTTTGGACTAGTTTGGGATATTGAGATTTTTTCAATTTACAAGTTTCCCAAAAGAATCCCTGTGTTTCGCGATTATGTACGATGCGATTTAGGGAAAATACTTATCTAAATAATAACTCTGAATCCGTTCACTTCAAATAAGCCAGCCAATCAAACAGTGTCTGGCACCTTTAGCTATATTACAGCAAGTTTTGGAGTTGGGGATAGTTTTCCAAAGGAATCACTGGGTTTGGCGATTATCAGTTCTGAATCAGTTCACTTTAAATAAGCCAGCCAATCAAACAGTGTCTGGCGCCTTTAGCTATATTACAGCAAGTTTTGGAGTTGGGGATAGTTTTCCAAAAGAATCACTGGGTTTGGCGATTATCTACGATGAAATTTAGGGGAAATACATCCTTAAGTTCGTTCATTTCACATAAGTCAGCCAATAAAATAGTGTCTGGCGCATTTAGCTAGGTTACAGCAAGTTTTGGATTATTTTGAAATAGTTTGGGATATTAAGATTTTTTCAATGGACAAGTTTTGCAAAAGAATCACTTAGTTTCGCGATTATCTATGATGAAATATAGGGAAAATACTTCTTTGAAAATTTTAATTGATTATTACCATTAGAAGCGATAGCTACACAGCACAGTGAGATATGAGGCCGTGTAAACCTATTCCAAGTTGCATCCAGACAGTATTGACGCTGGGATCCATTGATTTTGTGGTTAATGACGTCACTGTCTGAACTATTATTGGAACATGCAGCCCGAACCCTGATCGCTGCCGGGGGAATATTGTCTTGACGTGTTGTTAATTGACGCGTAAATTGAAATCTTGAGCTTAATCGAAGGCTTAGGGTCTACGAGTATTAGGTTGTTGCAAATTTGATGGGTATCCTTGCAAAGTGATGCTAATCAGACAAAGTATGTAATCATGCTATGTTACATTTGGTATATCCTCATGATGACTCTATGGTCAACTTAAGAAATATTTTTAGGAGCTTTTTTTGGAGCACATTATTTGTTAGCACTGAGAACATAGTCCGAAGATAGTTGGAGCCGATTTCCGGAACTTGTGAACCGGATTGGCGCATAATGGGAAAATCCTATGACGATTGCTTTTGTTATTTATCATTTCATAGAGAAATCTTGACTTAAGTCGTACAAGAGTGTAAAAAGTCACTGAAATCGCTTGTATCTTCGGAATAAACGATGAGCATATCATTCTTTTGTCATATTTTGCTCACCATTTACTTCTCTGTTTCGATGGCACGAGTATTACCATTAGATACGATAGCTACACAGCACAGTGAGATATGGGGCCGTGTAAACCTATTCCAAGTTGCATCCAGACAGTATTGACGCTGGGATCCATTGATTTTGTGGTTAATGACGTCACTGTCTGAACTATTATTGGAACATGCAGCCCGAACCCTGATCGCTGCCGGGGGAATATTGTCTTGAAGTGTTGTTAATTGACGCGTTAATTGAAATCTTGAGCTTAATCGAAGGCTTAGGGTCTACGAGTATTAGGTTGTTGCAAATTTGATGGGTATCCTTGCAAAGTGATGCTAATCAGACAAAGTATGTAATCATGCTATGTTACATTTGGTATATCCTCATGATGACTCTATGGTCAACTTAAGAAATATTTTTAGGAGCTTTTCTTAGGCTCCATGACTAGATGACTCCAGCTTATAGTAATGTACACAAAAACCAGAGATCAAAATGCAGATGCGTTGCCACCCCTGAGACCTAAATTGTTATATCTGTGATAGTTTTTTTTACGGGGCCAAATATTACCATCTAACCGGAACACGATATTGCTGAACAGTACCATAAGGCGGCAAATATATTAGGTAATGCGGTGATGCCTACGTCCTTGAGCTCCTAGGCACTCTACCACCAGTAAAAAGGTGGTGCTTCTGGCTTCGTTCCTACTGTTATGTACGTCCTCTCTCACGGATCAGGAGGCCAATATAGGTGGTGACACAATTGAAATCAACTGTCATATTTTTCTCGTGACTTGACGGTTTAATTAATCAGTGCTGATAAAATGGTCTTTATAAAAATATATCGTTTTTCAACGCCTTGGAATGTATCCAAGTCTTGGATAAATCAAAACGTGGAATCGTTTATAAAGTGGGCATCGCGTGAGAATCGCTTCAAAGGCGCCGACCGACATTTATTCGAAAGTGGGGTAGGTTAATTTTGCAACTAGATTAACGGGTGCCGAGATGCTACCGTATTCGCAATGCAGATGTGCGATACAGGTTGTTTCATCTCCGAGCAAGCTTTCATCGTAAAAGAGTATTTCTACAGTTCCCTTGAAGCGCGCACGGCCCTGCGGCTGGTGTAGATCGCAAGCGATCTACTCGGTTGTGCGAGACTGGCGTGGTCGGGTGTGTGATAGGGACTCATAAATCATAAACAATATCTTTAGGTTTTGGTATTATTTGTCTATGATTATGTGAACGCAGTTCTATTGATTGAATCGAAATCTCAGGAACACCGGTGAAATCGGACGGAAATTGATCGTATTTAAATGCAAGTTTTGCAAAACTTGCATTGATACGACTTGTTTTTTTTTTAATTTTTATCTTTAGATTGGCAGCAGTTGGGAATCCGGAGTGTGTATAAGGCCCCAACATAATACCAGCGCCGGGTTTATTAATCCGGCACAATGCTGAGTTGGGGACCCTTTAGGACAATTTTTTTATTTAGTTTTGTTTTTGTGTTAATTCAATTTATTTGTTTCATTTATTTTCTGTTTAGTTTTCTATTAGTAGGTAGGTACCTATTGTCTTAATAAATATATTTTCTTCTTAAAAAAAAGTGCGGTGTTTTTTTACTCGAAACATGGCTATATGTTACCTTATTATTATGATAATGTAACACACACGAACGTTTCATACAATAATTGACCACGTACAGGTAAACGGCTCTATTACGCATCCCTCCAACAAAGCATATCAAACACATTCCGCCCAAGGAAACCAGGCCATTACCTCAGTAAACACACGTAGACTGACGAAAAATCTCTCTCATTTCCCCACCTCACCATTTCCATACAATCAGCGGGACGCGCAGATGACAATAATTCACTTTCATTTCCTGAACATACGCGAGCATAAAGGAAATTACTCCAGATATGAATCGAGAACGATTTACGACTGGTACAGTCGCGCGTGATGGTGTTATGGGTTTGCGATGATTTTTAAAGATGTTCCATGTATATCAGTGTTTCCCTGAAGGGAATAAATTATATTCATCTAATAACTGTTTCGGTGAATTTTGTGTCGACTTAGCGGTAGTAAAATAGCCCACAAACACACGCGAAAATTATATGCAACGGTCAAGCCGTTTCCGAGAAATTCGAAAGCTAACGGTATATTATGATGGTAGCCATTTGGTTACTAGTTACTTTTTTGAATCCTCTTTAATAGGAAACGATCTTTTTGACATTTATCGGCCATATCCCGACTCGGTTCGTGTCAATGGCAGTCTACTAATTTGAAAAAAAAGTTCTTTGACACTTACCCTAAAACTGGAAGATGCATTGCGAGACCACAAGCCTAACTTATATGTTTGCTTTGAAATCTTTATCATATTTCTTAATGAGGGATATTGAGCGTGGACTGTTTTTAAGAACATATTATTTAAAAGTGATATTTGTGTTGCACTCATTATACTAGAAGTTGGTATGGGAAAAAGGCCGTGGAATGAAGTGAACGACTGGATTAATAAAATGAGAATGATGAGAATGATTGAGCCGATTGAAGGCGTCGTCACGCTCCACGATTCGATGACACGATTTTGATGAGGCCCACTCCCACAAAACAATAAATCAATAACGATTGGTACGTTCATCATCATCATCATCATTTCAGCCGAAAGACGTCCACTGCTGAACAAAGGCCTCCCCCAAAGAATGCCACAACGAACGGTCCTGGGCCTCCCTTATCCAACGATTGCCCGCGAACTTCACCAGGTCGTCCGTCCACCTCGTGGGGGGCCTGCCTACGCTTCGTCTTCCGGTACGCGGTCGCCACTCCAGAACTCTTCTGCCCCAACGGCCGTCAGTTCTGCGAGCTATGTGGCCCTGCCCACTGCCACTTGAGTTTCGCTATTCGGTGGGCTATGTCGGTGACTTTGGTTCTCATGCGGATCTCCTCGTTTCTGATTCGATCTCGCAGAGAAACTTCGAGCATAGCCCGCTGCAGTTGGATAGGTTTCGAGCTCTGGTCCTGAAGGCGAACCGACATAGTGGCGTTTTCGTACAAGCTCCTTAGCACCTCGATGTATCGGTAGTCGACTTGGCACCTCTGGAGTGACTGTAGCACAGCCCAAATCTCGACCGAATCGAAGGCTTTCTCATAGTCCAAAAACGCTAGACATAGGGGCTGGTTATACTCTTCTGTCTTCTGTATAACCTGCCGCAGCGCGTGTATGTGGTCTATGGTGCTAAAACCTTTACGGAACCCGGCTTGTTCGGGAGGCTGGAAGTTTTCGAGTCTGCGAGATAGACGGTTCGTAATCACTCTCGAAAACAGCTTATAGATTGGTACGTTATTAAATAATAATTATGAAAGAACAAGTGATAACCGTGCATCTGATATATTAGTTAAAAACACAAGTGAAAGTGAAAACCGTGCATCTTATGGTTTTCAAAGATGTTGATCGAGAGTATAGATGAAAGTTATCCTGTAAGCTAAATTATTTTAATTTCTAAATGAACTTAATTTTGTTTTGAAACCATTTCACGCGATTGTACAGCCCGTCAACGCGTACGTTCTACGTCAAAATAAACGGAGGTGCGCAAATCATGTATCGAAATGTGAGCTAATGTAGTGAGTGCTTAGAATTAAATGAGCATTATTCAGCACTAGTGTTTTTCTTGATTTTATGTGGTCTTATATGATAAAGCGTTTCCCACAGCGGGACAAACTTCAAAATGAACCCTATAAAACGAGACTAGAATTGCTTCGATCGCTTATTGGAAATCGGTGAACATGTAGGCAAAAAAACACCAGGATTTAACGCTGTCAATATTCTCTGACGCTGTACCTGTTGATGTGACACTCTACATACTCCTGGACCTCCTCCATACCACCATGTCTTATAGAAATCTTAATTTTGTTCGATGTATGACAAATGTCAACGAAAACTAAACATTAGTTTAGACTTCTTAAAATCTAAATTTGTATTGACCACGAATTTATCTTTTCCGTGGTATTGAATTTGGTTATACGTCAAGACAAAGTAAGATTGAAATAGGTAAGTCGACCAAAAGAGATGATCGTATTGGTCCTTGATTGCTTTATAAGTAACTCGGGTGACCTTGACACTAACTTGATGAAAACTGCATTACATCGCTATTTTCCTAAAGTGATGGTAATTAACACATTATGCCAGAGCAGCAATGTGCTGCTGAGATCCTATGAAATGAATTTCAACCATGTTACAAAATATGCCTCTGATCTAAAATATCTAAATACAACGTTCTAAAACTGATCGGTAAACAACTTTGCGATTTTAAACCTTCAAACATAACATTTTATAGGAAAAAAGATTAATTTTACCATACTGAGATTGTGCTCAGAACGTTCTGATAACGTGATTAATGATACGCTATAAAAATGAATAATTTATACTAATATGGCATTCCATAATTGTAATACAAATTTTATCGAACATTACGTCCAATTTAATGATTACATCCCATTGTACTCTGCTATTAATCTTGACAAAGAGTTGTTTCGGCGGCAATTTTTTACCCCTATTAACGGTAAACTAAGTGCGAGTGAGGCGGCATACGAACCTCTCGCTCGCGCATCACGAGGTCGGAATTCGTGCGTATGCGCCATTCATCCCGTTTCTAGTTTACCCAAACAAAGACGTTAGGGATGTGCGGCTTTGAATCCCAGTGCTCGAATCTCGGTTTTCCTATCCCGCCAAAGTTGTGCAATAATAGGTACTACATATTTTTACAGATTTCTACAGTACTTTTTTTTAAGACATGTAGAACGACTTATTTTAATATCAATTAAAGAGAATCTTTGTTGTATTATAAATGGATCATCTTTTATTTTACCAATTACTTCAGTGCTTTTAATTAAATTGTCCCTGTAATTATTGTTTCGTATCTTTTGTTCAAATATTTACTTATATTTCACCTATTGTATTAACATACATTACATGTTAATTGTTATCTAATCAGCACCTCGTACAAAATTATGTTCATTGAAAATTCTAATCGTTATGCATCAATTAATTACACAGAAATTCGCGATTGCGGAACTTCTGCAATAATTACGCCATAATAAATTATATTATCAATAAATTACGGTACATTTATCTACTCGCCTAAATGAATAAAACATTAGGCCCCGGGCGTGAAGTTATTTAGTAATATACGCCATAATCAAGCATTTATGGGAATTGTTTTGAAATATAGGTTGTTCAGTAATGTGTGTTACCTATATACTTTTCAGCTATGTATATAGTAAGTTTTCTTTTATGTAATAAAAGTGGCAAGCAAGCATGCAGTTCACATTGATGTTTAGTGATGACTGCAGCCTATAGAAACCCACACAATGACCAGAGGTCAAAATGCAGATGCGCTGCCACTCCTGAAGCATTAGGTGTTATGCATCTGTGCCGCAAAATTACAGGGCCGGACATTACCACCTGACCGGAACATGATAGTTCAAAATTCAAAAGTCAAATCATTTATTTCAAATTGATCTACAAGGACGCTTTTGCATTGTCGGGTTATAAGCTACCTAGAGAGAATGACTTATAATAATAATTCAATAGGTATTAATAAATACCAATTGAATAATAATATTTAACCGATACGTGAATCATCAAATTTTTCAATTTATTCATAGAAGAAAATGAAAAATTTGTTCGTCATAATCATAGTCATTCACTTAGCAGAGTTCCAAATGCAGGCACTACTGAGAAGAACTCCGCTACCCAACAAACTCAGCGTGTTGCTCTTTTGTCAAAACCTTAGATTTAATACAAATATTATTAAATAAAATAAAGATAATGTGAACGTCCATGGCATATAAATATTTGCATATAAACACATACGCAAATACCCATCAACAGCTTAGTATCGTGATAGAAAATAACACCCGCAAATCACAACAGACCAGTCCCCACAATCAGCACCCGTTCACGAGTATGACGCATGTGGCAGCCATTGCTCTCCTCGACCATTTTGAAGGGAAGTGAGCAACCCGTCACACGACGCCGCCGAAGGCAAAGACATTAAAGTGAGCATGACTGTTACGATTACCAGTGAGTGATGATGAAAAGAAAATCTGTTTGTGGCCAGAGCATACACAATATCAATATCTATTAACATAAGTACAATTATATGAAATAGCCTGGCAGCGATCGCTACAATCCCAAGGTGTACTATCAGTGAGATATTCACAAATTTTATAGTAATTACATTTGTATAAGCGTTCTTTAATTACTTTTTTAAATTTATTAACAGATAGACTTTGAACATTTTTTGGGACTCTATTATAGAATCGCATACACTGACCTCTGAAAGAATTACTTACTCTATGCAGTCGTGTAACATGCATGGACAACTTGTATTTGTTCCTTGTGTTCATATTATGATCATTCGTTCTCGTAGGAACCTCATTAATATTTTTCTGGACATACAATAAGTTTTCGTATATATATTGACAAGCAACAGTCAAAATGTTTGTTTCCTTGAATTTATTTCTCAGAGAAACTCTCGGGCTTAGCCCGGAGATAGCACGTACTGCTCTCTTTTGCAAAACAAAAATAGTATTGACGTCGGCGGAATTGCCCCATAGCAAAATGCCATAGGACATTATACTGTGAAAGTAACTAAAGTAGACCAGCCGAGCCGTCTCCACGTCCGTCAATAATCTTATCTTCTTTACTGCAAATGCTGCTGAGCTAAGTCTACTGGCCAATTTGGCAATATGGGGGCCCCATTGCAATTTAGCATCCACGGTAATGCCAAGAAATACCGTAGAGTCTACTAACTCCAATACTTCCTCATTTATTTTTACATTGGTGTCCACAAGTTTTATATTAGGAGTGGTGAACTTACTACATTTTGTCTTTTTACTATTCAACAATAAGTTATTGGCACTAAACCAATGTACAACATTAGAGAGAGTATTGTTCACATCGTCAAATAAAGCCTGTTGTCTTTTAATATTAAAAATTAAAGAATTGTCATCAGCAAACAATACCATATCTTGACTAGCGTTGATGATGTACGGCAAGTCATTTATATAGACTAAAAAAAGAAACGGTCCTAGAATAGAGCCTTGCGGGACCCCCATATCCATTGAAGCCCCGGGAGATCTCTTTCCATTGACATCAACAAAAGTGCTGAACACTACCATTTAGCGGCAAGTATATTAGGTAATGCGGTGGTGCCTACGCCCGCAAGCTCCGTCACTGGAACTCTACCACCAGTAAAGTAAGTTTTGGTATCCCGTTTCTTCTACTTTGTTTTTGGGACGTTGTACCTTTGTTTATATAAATAAAAGCAAAACTATGGAAAATATCAATTTATGATTATTATATTTTGCACATTTCGATAAGTTTTATCGTTTGTATAAAATTCTCGTAGCACAGTGTTTGGAACAATACTCCTCCGAAACGGCTGGACCCGTCAGTATGAAATTTTGTGTATATGGTTTGTATGTATGCTCCAGAAAACTGCGTTTTATAGGCATTACATTCAAAGAAGTGTGGTCAGAACAAATACAGCATTTCTTACTTAAGAATTTTGTATGCGCCGGGATTAAAGTTCATACACATCACTAAGCGATCTAATGTCCGATCCGAGGAAATGTATCCCTTCTCGCTCACTCACACGTAGGCGAATGTACTTTCTACGCTCACGCGCATCTCCGCATCTCGTTGCTTGCCATCGCATTTTAAGTCTTATTGTTGTTTATTTTAAAATTATATTTACTTTGCAGTCGAATGATATTTTGAGATTTAATGTTATTTATGTCGTTCGTGACCGCACTCGGTATAGTTCTCGGTTTTGTACAGTGTTGAAAGGAGATAGATGATTGTTCTGTAGAAGATTTTTGCTTTTAGAATTGAGTTGTATTGTGTGTTTTATAAGCATGTTTTTCGTTTGTCAGTCGTGAATAGAGCCTCCAGGCGATGGCACTGCATCGTTGTGAAACGCTATGGGGGTTACATTGTTCGGTTATCTATACTAATAAATAGTTTTGTATTTTCGTATTGGATTAGTATAGATCGAGTACAAGTAAATTTGATATTTTTGATAAACGTTTTAACGGTTTTTTGCCCTCGTGCTCCAGTTTAGTTGCGATAGAAGTCGTATTGCCAACAGCTGGTTCTAAAAGTAGTTCGCTATGTTGTACTTAACTTGAGATACTTGTAAAGTATAATTAATTACTACATATTTTGGTTTGACTGATGGTAGAGCTCCAGTGACGGAGCTCGCGGGCGTAGGCACCACCGCATTACCTAATTTACTTGCCGCTAAATGGTAGTGTTCAGCACTATCGTGTTCCGGTCAGGTGGTAATGTACGGCCCTGTAATTTCCGGCACAGAGGCATAACACCTAATGCCTCAGGAGTGGCAGCGCATCTGCATTTTGACCTCTGGTCATTGTGTGGGTGTCTATAGGCTGCAGTCATCACTTAACATCAATGTGAACTGCATGCTTGTTTGCCACATCTATATACATAAAAAAAAAAAAAAAAAAAACACTACAATTTTATATAGTAATTTATACAATATTATTGACACAATATTATTATAAGCAAAGAAGGTGGCAAAGAAGCATTCAGTTTAAATTGATGTTATTGATGCTTGCAGCCTATAGACACCCACATAAAGACCAAAGGCCAAATATTTTAAACTTATTGATTCAAAATTAACTTTCGTTGAGTTTACAATATGCGTCAAATAACTGTACAGCGTCCAGTTTTTAATACAGATGCGTTGCCCATATTGCCACACCTGAGACCTGAGTTTTTTTTTTTTTTTTTTTAATGTTTTAAAAGTGGCAAACAAACTTACAGTTCACATTGATGTTAAGTGATGACTGCAGCCTATAGACACCCACACAATGACCAGAGGTAAACATGCAGATGCGTTACCACTCCTGAGGCCTAAGGTGTTATGCCTCTGTGCGGGAAATTACAGGGCCGTACATTACCACCTGACCGGAACACGATAGTGCTGAACACTACCATTTAGCGGCAAGTATATTAGGTAATGCGGTGGTGCCTACGCCCGCGAGCTCCGTCACTGGAGCTCTACCACCAGTAAAGAGTGAGTGAATTGTTGAGTGAGTTAGTTGTTCCGTCACTGTGATAGTTATTACAGGGCCATACATTACCATCGAACCGGAACACGGTTGTGCTGGCGTCCTACACTACCATTTGGCGACAGATAGATAAGGCGATGCGGTGGTGCCTACGCCCTCGAGTTCCTGTACTGGCACTCAATCCCCAGAGAATTTACAAACTACTCCAAACATCTGCACCCAACAGTCTTAGCAGTCCTAAGTATTTTTTTTTTTTATGTAATAAAAGTGGCAAACAAGCATGCAGTTCACATTCATGTTAAGTGAAGACTGCAGCCTATAGACACCCACACAATGACCAGAGGTCAAAATCACAATGACCAGAGGTCAAAATGCAGATGCGCTGCCACTCCTGAGGCATTAGGTGTTATGCCTCTGTGCCGGAAATTACAGGGCCGTACATTACCACCTGACCGGAACACGATAGTGCTGAACACTACCATTTAGCGGCTAGTATATTAGGTAATGCGGTGGTGCCTACGCCCGCGAGCTCCGTCACTAAAGCTCTACCACCAGTAAACCCCCCAGTAATAACCCTAACATACCACCTATAGGGTACGTCCCGTGAGTTTGATGTTAGGGTTATTGCGTTAAACCAAATATACAGTCGCTTATGCTGCATACTTCCGCAAATTTTCAAAACTCGCAAGGGAATCAAAACCTGCAGGGCACTTTCAGTGAACTCAGAAAATTGAAATTAAAAAAAAAATCACAAACATTGTGACCAGTTAATCTGTTGACATACAACAAAGATTACACAACGCAGAGGTGTCAAACTCATCTGAGTCATCCAACGGAATCTAACCACCTACGTACCCCGAAGTGGGCCACAAACATCAACGATTGAACAACAGTACCGTCTATTTGTCTGTGAAACTTGACAACTCAATTGAAATGTTGCATCATTGTGGAGAATTTTGAGAAGTGCTTAGATTTTTCTTTTATGGTGTGTTTTTAATTATATACATAGCTGAATGAATGAAAACTTATTTATTTGCTCAGTAAACTGTACACTGGCTTGTGTCCTCTACCTTCTAGCTGTAAAGAGCACAACAGATCTTTGCTAAGTATTTAATTTATTGAATATGGAATTAATACAGTAAATGGAATTCCAACCATTGTTGTAACCGCTCAACCTTTTCCACAAAGGTCAGCTTTAGATTTATGTCTAAAACTTATTACGGGCGATATTACAAGCGTTATTGCATCCGTTTCGAAACCTTTGGCCCTTTGAGTGCAAATTTTGATAAATCTTTACTCGTGAGGCTGATGTTAGGTTAGGGTTAGGACTGTTACTGCTTGGCAGGTACCTTCGGAATTAAAGATAACTGTTTTAAGTCGTTTTTTATCAAAAGATGACGAACAAGCAAACGTGTCACCGAATGGAAAGTGGCCACCATCGCCTATGAACGTTTACCATGCCGGAGATGCCAATGCGCTGCCAGCCCTGAAGGACTCTTTCAACGTCAGTTCGGAAGAACCCCATATTGTAGCGCCGGAGGTCTTCCCCCGGAAGAAGTTCCACAATTTGCACGTTCTGGGCAAGAATGAACGGTCTATTGGATACTCTACGTATCCAATTAGTGAGGGTGGAACATATCTCTTCAGCGGGTGGTGCGATGTAAGAAAGGATACGATGCCACCAAACCAAACCAGTAAAGCAGAGAACTCACCATTGTAGAGGCGGTAGAAAATGCACAGCATTCGATGTCTCTGCAAACTTATATTTTCGAGTCTCTCTGTGATTCCTGGGTCATTGACGATTCGAATGGTGCGTTTTTGTATTGAGTCAAGTGGACTTAGCTAGTATTTACAGGCACAGATGAGGACAGTATTCCAAATGGGGCCTCACTTGAGTTTATATAGCTGTAGTAGTTGCTCCGTTGTATAATACTGACTCAATTTGTTTAGCAACCCGAGTTCCTTGGATGCCACCTCAATTGCCAGATTTATGTACAATTAAATTGAAGTACTAAGATCAAGTCAAGTATTTTTCACTTTTAAAGAAATAAGGCAAGTTTAAAATGCATAGACCGTATCGTAAAACTAGACCAAATGGTTAAAAACATTACGCCATATGCCTTGTATTTGGTAAGGAATTTCCTTAAAATATGTTTAATACAACCCATTTATATTAATTAGTCACGCTTGCCGACTTCATCTGACATCTGTCTTGGTCGACTTGCCAAATGTTTGAACCAATATTTTCCAAACGCCCGCGCCTCACCGAAGCTATGCACAGAGAGTATTATCTTATAAAGTGTTAGAGTTTCAGTGTCGAAGACCAAAGGTATAGGTACCACCGCATTACTTAATCTATCTACCGCCAAATGGTAGTTTTCAACTCAATCATGGTTCAGCTAGATGTATATGTGTAGCTCCGTAATTTCACCGAAACCAAATAAATTAGGCTTCAGGGATGACAGCGCATATAGACCTCTTTTCATCCATGTTTATGAATTGGATGCTTGTTGGCCAGGTTTATAACAAAAGCGCCGAAGTGCGAGTCGGCCTCGTGAATAGATGGTTCCATTAAAAATCGACTTGAATATTTGGTATTAATTTAAATTAGAAACCTGAGAACAAAGGCTTGTCAGACATACAGACAGACGACAAATTGACCCAAAAAAACACGCACCACTTAATGTTGCGTTTTGTTACCTTTGAGACAAGCAACCCTAAAAAAATATATCTTTCTGAAATTGCAAAAAAAAGGTAATTATAATTTAAAAGCTTTCAAAAATTAGCAATGTTATCTTTCATGTTGGATCATATATTGGAGCCAACTCCATTCGGTGACATTCGTTGATGGGTGATTTTTGATACGCCATAATTGGTTCGCATGACATACCAAATAATGCGTTGATCCTATTATGGATTAATATTATGGCTTGGTTTTTATCTGCGTAACGTATAGCTCTTTTTTGCCAATCAATTAAAGATTTAAATATTATCACAGTAATCCGTAGATAAAAAACCTTGAGAATTCTATGTTGCTATTTCTTTATAGGTAAGGATCTCACTGCAGAATCATTTCGTTCATCCAGATATGCTACAAACCATTTTTTTACGCATATTTATAATCTAGAGAATATCCACTAGGTTGCCTATCAAAATTTGGCCGCAAGTAATTTATTATATTTAAAAAAAAAAAATATATATTTTGTTTGTTTGTTTTTTCAATAAAATATCGTCCACTTTAATAGTGATGATGAGACAGAAACGTGGTCGCTCACTATGGGCCCTCTCAAGAAGGCTCAAGGTCAGTCAGAGAGCAATGGAGAGGGCTATGCTCGGAGTTTCTCTGCGTGATCGAATCAGAAATGAGAAGAGAACCAGGTGAGCTTTGTCAGTAACTTGACAAAGCTCACCGAATAGCGAGACTTAACTGGCAAGAACTGACAGCCGTTTGGGGAGAGCAGTTCTAGAGTGGCGACCACGTACCGGAAAACGAAGCGTAGGCAGGCCTCCCACAAGATGGACCCACCACCTATTGAAGGTCGCGCGCAATCGCTGGATGAGGGCGACCCAGGACCGTTCGTTGTTGCAATCTTTGGGGGAGGCCTTTGTTCAACAATGGACGTCTTTTGGCTGAAATGTTGATGATGAAACTATGGGATAAATATTCTCTAGATTATAAATATGCGTAAAAAATAGGTTTGCAGCATATCTGGATGAACGAAATGATTCTGCAGTGGGATCCTAACCTATTAGTACCTACCACTGGCAGATAATTCTGATTGTATAATTATAATACGTGCTGGCGTCGGGACGTAATGACCCCACCGGAAGAATTTACTGCTACTGGAAAAGAACTCTTCCATAAGTGCAGGCAGTCGACCGAACAATGGCGGTCGGACTGCGATGGGACGGTAGTAAGAGCAATAACGCAAGATGGGATTCTTCCACTTTTTTTATGTTATTTAAGTAGCAAACAAGCATGCAGCTCACATTGATATTAAGTGATGACTGCAGCCTACACCTAGACACCCACAGATAGACCAGAGGTCAAAATGTAGATCTGTTTCCACTCCTGAGGCCTAAGGTGTTATGCCTCTTTGCCGGGAATTACAGGGGCGTACATTAGCACCTGACCGGAACACGATAATGCTGAACACTACCATTTAGCGGCAAGTATATTAGGTAATGTGGTGGTGCCTACGCCCGCGAGCTCCGTCACTGGAGCTCTACCACCACTTCGATTGACAATCCGCATGCCAAGCGTGACGATTTTTTTTGGCGTGTCTTCTCGTCGATTGTTTAAATGTACGACTGTTGGCCACTTTTGAAACATAATAAAAATTAAATGTATTTTAATTAAACTCTCTTAACATTTATGTATGTAAATAGAAACGTAGACCTCAGTGTTAATTGAAGTTCAATGACACTTTGAATGGAAACCGCAATGGGTCATAATTAGTCACACAAACAACACAAACATGTAAATAAACAGGAAAACGTCTAGAGATATAGCACGTTTAAGCTTAAAGTCCATTGTTTTTAGTAGGGGACCCAAGGAGGATATTTGTATTTATCGAGCGCGTCATCTATACATTAATAAGACAGAAAAAATCGAGTATCTGTACGTTAAATATTTTTTCAAAAGAACTCATGGGGGCGATTCAAGAAGAAAAAAAAAACACAATTTTGGAATTTTTGACAATTTGTCCGGTGCGTTATAACCTCAAAACTACTCAACGGATTTTAATGAGGTTTTCACAGGTGGATGACATATTAGGAGCGTTTCGAAAACTTTGTGTCGTCAAAATCAGTTAAGGAAAAAAGAAGTTATGGTCAACTGAAAATTTACTTCAAGCACTGCTTCAAAACTTTTAAACAGTGTTGAATGATGCGGTTTACATAGGCGTTGGTGGATATAGTGACGTTGGAGGCGTGGGTGGCGTTGGTGGCATTGTTGACATTGGTGGCATTGGTGCATTGGTGGTGGTGTTGGTGGCGTTGGTGGCATTGGTGGCATTGGTGGCATTGGTGGTGGTGTTGGTACCGTTAGTGGCGTTAGTGACATTGGTGGCGTTGCTGGCGTTGATAGTGGTGGAGTTGGTGTCGTTAGTGGCGTTGGTAGCGTTTGTGGCATGGGTGGCATTGATGCCGTTGCTGGCGTTGGTGGTGGTGATGGTGGTGGCGTTCGTGGCGTTGGAAGCGTTAGTGGCGTTGGTGGCATTGGTGGTGGTGTTGATGGCGCTAGTGGCATTGGTCACATTGGTGCCGTTGCTGGCGTTGGTGGTGGTGATGGTGGTGGCGTTCGTGGCGTTGGAAGCGTTAGTGGCGTTTGTGGCATTGGTACCACTTACGCATCTTACTTCTAAACCATCAGGAGTTTCGTTTGGTTACTTTGACCAAGCGACGTGGATGCCGTGACCTTTTCAAACGTCAAAAATGCATATGAAACAGTATATCTAGTCAAGCATTTCATATACTGATGGCCCAATTCTCAAACGTCCCTTAATTTTGAGCAACCCTCAAATATATGCTATCTCTGTCGTTTACACGTGTTTTAAAACACTTTTAAGTCCCACTTAGATTTGGCCGTTAGAAAGGGGGGGAGGGGTATTAAATGAACGTGATCGAAGCTCCCATCAAAAATTCTTACGATTTGGTTTATAATAAAGTAATGGTGACTTTTTGAAAAATTTTAACAGCTGCCTTTTATAGGATGCTCAGATTTGGTAGATACTTCAATTCAATTCAATTCATTTATTGCATAAATCAAGAGATGTTTAGTACGGGTGGTAATAATAATTATCTAAGTGCATCATGAAACCCTCTTGGGTATGGCAATATTGTTGGCGAAAAATTAAATTATAGGTACATATTTTAAATTGCAAAATTACATAAAACTATTATTATTATTATTTTTTTTTTTATGTTATGGAAGTGGCAAACAAGCATGCAGTTTACATTGATGTTAAGTGATGACTGCAGCCTATAGACACCCACACAAAGACCAAGGTCAAAAGGCAGATGCGTTGCCACTCCTGAGGCCTAAGGTGTTATGCCTCTGTGCCGGAAATTACAGGGCCGTACATTACCACCCGACCGGAACACGATAGTGCTGAACACTACCATTTAGCGGCAAGTATTTGAACGTGAAGCAGATTTCATTTCATTCATGTATTATTATCATGTCAAGATCAATTTTATATTGGAAAACAGTATTGTTATTATATAATGAACCCAATAAGGCTTTAGTTTTAATAGGTATTTTCAATAAAATATTCAAATTAATTAAAAATGTCATATATGTTTTTATTTTAAAGTAAAATGGAAAGAAAAATTTGACTTCAGGCGAGACTCGAACTCGCGGCCTACTGGGAATCTAATCCAGCCGCTCTTCCAATTGAGCTAATGAAGGACTTCAGTAGCTCAATTGGAAGAGCGGCTGGCTCCCATTGAGCTATTGAAGGACTGTGTGTTAATGCGAAATAATATAAAAAACAGTCATCACTTAACATCAATGTGAGCTGCATGCTTGTTTGCCATATTCTTACATAAAAAAGAGTGCAAGGTATCCTCCATAACTTGATCTGAAGCTCTCTCGCAAAATCTCCTCAAAACCTCTTGGATTCTCCCCTACTATTTAAATATTGTGAGTAATAAACCAACGTCGTAAAGTAGGTTATCAATTTGCGTTGTACTCGTACATTCATACATAAATTCGTAATAATTCTGTAGAAACTATGGATTTGCCGCAAATATCGTTTTACCTTATGAAACGATATTTGCGGAAAATCCTAACAATATAAGTTTTTTTTTTTATGTTATGGAAGTGGCAAACAAGCATGCAGTTCACATTGATGTTAAGTGATGACTGCAGCCTATAGACACCCACACAAAGACCAAGGTCAAAATACAGATGCGTTGCCACTCCTGAGGCCTAAGGTGTTATGCCTCTGTGCCGGAAATTACAGGGCCGTGCATTACCACCTGACCGGAACACGATCGTGCTGAACACTACCATTTAGCGGCAAGTATATTAGGTAATGCGGTGGTGCCTACGCCCGCGAGCTCCGTCACTGGAGCTCTACCATCAGTACAAGTGATATAAAATATTAGTCTGAGAAAGATCCTTTCACTGGGTCCATAGCCACCGGTGGCTTGGCGCTCTGTGCTGTGCAAGCCGCCCGTGGTCCACTATTTTTAATGTACGTATATTGTTTTCTTTTTTAAATATACATAAAAAAATATTAAATATGTCAAAATTAATCTATACTATAATCTATACTAATATTATAAAGCTGAAAAGTTTATTTGTTTGAATGAACTAAAACGTTAAAAACATAATCCGGATCAATGCTTGCCCGGTTGGAATCTGCAATTCAAAATGTCCATTATTCCTGTAAAATCCATTTCACGGGAGCACAAAAAAAAGACATTGACATTCCCTGTATCTATCTATCTATATCATCTTCTTTTTCTAATATATAAAAAATTCGGTCATGTGCGTGTCGGGCCACGCGCAGTGTAGGGTTCCGTAAAGGCAGAGTAAGAGATGTAATAAAAAAAAATTGTATGTAATAATCCCATAATATTATAAAAGACCTATCCAACGATACCTCACACTATATGGAAATCGAAAATAAAAACCTGACATAAGTATATATAGTAACTTCCTTACATAAAAAGTTTTAATGGTTTTGATTTTTATCCGCAATTTCATCCTCCCAAATTAGTTCGATGACGATTTTGTTGACAAAAACGATTCCATCCACAAGCTATGTGCAATCAGTTTTAAACGTTAACCATGCATAAGTTCAATGTATAGCTGTTAGTGGATTTGCATGAGTTCGGTCGGTTTCCATTCATTAGTATGAGTAATTTGTGACGTCTGCCTGCTGGGTCAATGGTACTGGCGACGAAGATGCGTCCTTTGGCCTAATTTGCTTTCCTTATTTTATCTTGGTTCTTGTAATTTAATTGATAATGTGCGTCATTCAATGGCCATTGAGCGAAAATTCTAATCCAAACTAAACAATGACATGATCTAAAATAAAATAACATCGTCAAATTATTCATGCGATTTCAGAATAATAGGAATAATAACAAATAATTTATTGATGAAAGTTAAAATAATAAAACACGACCGGATTCGGTCCGGCGGACGGACTTCGCCTACCAAACCCGCGCAAGCGGACCGCATCGGACCAAATCCACGGTCGCTACACACGGCCAGATTTGGTTGTACCGGCGTACCGAATCCGTTGTCCGATCCACACCAAATCCGGACGTGTGTTACGACTATGAATGGCACATACTCACTGCTTATACTGCACTGTTGGTATCTATCCGTAAAAGTTATAAACTGTAGTAACTGATACTCTCTCTCTCTCTCTCTCTCTCTCTCTCTTTCTCTCTCGTAATTAGCTTCTCGCGAATCTTTCATAACACCATTGACCTTTATGTAATAAAGTACTAGACATTCCCCTTGATAGCATGGTTCCAGTTTTTTTGCATACAATTACCTGTACTTTCCCATAGTAACATGACAGCTGACGTGAAAACGTCATACACAATATTTGTCAAATCAATTTAAAACGGAATCAGCTTTTTGTTCCCGGTGTCTACTCTTTAAATTGACCTCATTGCTTAAAATTTGAATTTTTGAGATGGGTAAATAACATGAAAAAAAGAATATTTCGAGGAAAGACATTAAAGCACACCGCGGACACTCCGCCAAAATTCCATACAAACGCTTAATTTGGTCTCTATTACCCAGACCCAGACATAAATCAGTGACGTGTATTTACGCGTGCACCTGTGTGCGTAGCACGTACAAAATACCAACCGTCGCCCATAAGAGGGGAGGAGGTTGGGTGATGCGGGGAAATCGGGCGGGACGCCGAAGTGTCCATTCTATACGTAGTATTATTACATATTTTCTGATTAAAGTAGGTATCAAAGATAAAAACATCAACGACACTAGCTTTAAAAATTTTTGCTTTCCTTACATTTTGGATCATTTGATTGTTATATAGGTTGGGGAAAAAGTTTCTTCGCATTTTTTAAGATAATTCAAAACATTTTTTAATATACTTTATTTAAATTTAACTAAAGTATGTATGTACCATTTTCTTCGATAACCTTTTGCCATCTTGTAGGTAGGGACATGATCCCATTGCTATGAAAATTTTGGGACTTCTCATCAAAATACCGTGACAAGTGGATTTGGCAGTCCTCTCGTGATGTTAACCTAACATTGCACAAAGAATTCTGAAGAGACCGAAACAGGTGGAAATCTGAAGGTGCAAGGTCAGGACTATACGGCGGATGCATTAACACCTCCCAGCCAAGCTCTCTTAATTTTTATAATTTTTTCTGAGTGGCTATAGATGTGTGAGGTCTAGCGTTATCATGATGAAACACTACACCCCTTCCGTTGATCAATTCCGGCCGCTTTCTCTCAACTTCTTGCTTTAATCTCATCAGTTGTTCGCAGTAGAGTTCAGAATCGATAGTCCTGCCTGGTAATAGCTCATAATGAATAATGCCCTTCCAATCCCACCACAAACACAACATCACCTTGTTGCGAGTTAACCCGGGTTTCGCCACAGTCTGTGAAGCCTGACCGGCCTTTGACCACGACCTTTTTCGCACGTTCTTGTCGTACGTGATCCACTTTTCATCACCAGTTATCAGCTTCTTCAAAAATGATTCGGTTTCATTACGTCGTAATAAAGAATCACAAATGAGTACACGGTTCTTCAGGTTTCTTTCAGTGAGCTCGTGAGGTACCCAAATATCGAGCTTTTTTTGTACCCAGCTTTTTTTCAAATGCGCCAAAACTGTTTTGTGATCAATTATCAGTTCTTCAGCTACGTCGTAACTACTGATATGTCGATCTTGCTCCACTTTTTCAAAAATGGCATCCATTTTATCCGTAATAGGGCGACCAGAGCGAGGTGCATCTTTGACATCAAAATTTCCGGATTGAAAACGCTTAAACCAAATTTGTGCTACTCTCACAGACACTGCACTAGGTCCATAAATATCGCAACTTTTTTTGCGGCTTGCGTTGCATTTTTACCTTTTTTGTAGTAAAATTTTAAAATGTATCGAATTTCTTCATTAGATCCACTCATCTTGACAGTACGAAAAACAAATGAAAATCACACATTTGCCTAATTTGAATTTGGAATTATGTTCTTTAAAATTTAAACTTTCAATGATACCAAAACCAGCCAGATACAAATACTACAGCCAAAGAGATTTTATTACAAGTGCATACTTACTATAATGCGAAAAGACTTTTTCCCCAACCTATTTATACAGTTATTAGAACAAATATTGTTGGAATTGATATAGAGGTAATGCCTGCAAGAGGTGATGCGCTAATTTCAATTAACCCTGTATACAGAATGTTTCCTTAAACTTTTTGACGATTTGATTTTCTGCCTTTTGAATTGCCTCAGTAGCCTAGTGGTAGCAGGCCACTACTACTACGCTGAGGTTATTAGAGATAATGGTGTAAAGTCCTTTATCTGTGGTTCTATTGGGATTATAACATTTTCTGGAAATTTCCCAGTACGTATCTCGAAGTTTAGTAATGTGCCCGGAGATGTCAACAGGCTCGCCACCTGTTACAGGGGCCAAAATGTAACCGGCGGATCGTGGGTGTTTGCATGTATGCTTGAATGCATGCATTTACCTCTGCGTACCCCTTCGGGGATTACAGGCGTTAAGTTACGTTTTGATTTTCAAAGAATCAAATCGATTTTTTGAAATGGTCCAAATGTCTCGCTATCTTAATTCAGAGACAATTAATTAAGTTTCAAGGGTAGCAAACAAAGGGTAATTGGTATTGCCTACAAAAATGTGGTCTGGTGTCACGACTGCCGAGTAATTTATAATGTCTGCCGCTGTCTGGTCAATGGTACTGGCGACAAAGGATCTGTGTTTTTGGCCTAATTTGTTTACCTTACATTTTGGATCACGTTATTTATTTTATTTTAAAGAAAAATGGAAAGAAAAATTTGACTTCAGGCGAGACTCGAACTCGCGGCCTACTGGGAATCTAGTCCAGCCGCTCTTCCAATTGAGCTACTGAAGCCCTGCCCGATTCGTCAAATCTTTCCTTCACATCTATTGCATTGCTTTATGGTAGCAGCAGCGCCATCTATTACCAACTATGCTAGTTAGGCAATAATAATAATATATATATATATATATATATAATATGTTTCACAAGCATGTGTTAATGCGAAATAATATAAAACAATCACGTTATTTGATTATTATTGTGTGTCATACAAGTGATAGAGTAGAGCTCGCGGGCGTAGGCATCACGGCATTACCTAATTTACTTGCCACTAAATGGTAACTGCATGTTTGTTTGCCACTTTCATTACATAAAAAAAGCCTAAGGGTCCTGTGTGATCCGACAGTCGCGGGTTCGATCCCCGTACCGGGGATGTACATATTTGTTCCTTGTCTGGCTGTTTGTGTACATATGTACTGTGTATGTATAACAGCACGACTCAGGTTTAAAATCAAGTGTGAAGCTGTGAGTGTAAAAGCATGTTATTTATTAATTCTAAAATCAAGTGTCCAATGTAATTATCATATCCTGCCACTGGCGACCCTAACCGCGATAGTGTTATCGTATTATTATTGAGGACGTTACTCCGTGTGAAATTGTTATTTGTTGTTATAGTGTATAATAATAATAATAAATTATGGCAACCCATTATACGTCCCGCTGCTGGGCACGGGTCTCTCCCCTTTTTGGTGGGAAGCCTGGAGCTTATTCCACCACGCTGCTCCAATGCGGGTTGGTGGAGATACGCCAACACGCTGTTGGATGTTTTCAAATCGCCCATTTTTTTTGTATGTTTGTATTTATGTATCTTCACGCCGGGTCCCTAACGGGGTAGGCAGAGAGTGTAGATAGCCAGCGCCAGATATCCCGGTCCTGACATACCTCTCGTGCCTCGTCTACCTTCATCATTCTCTTCATTCATGCACGCCGATTCCTAAGACTTTTGACCCCACCATCAGACGGAACTTGACCTATTTGGTCATGGGAGGTCAGTCTTGGTCTTCCTGGGCCTCAGCAACCATCAACATTCGCATTGTATATCTGTTTAGTCATTCGCTCATTCGACATTCTTTCTATATGCCCGAACCATCGGAGCAGGAGCTTTTTTAATTTTTACACCGATACTATCATTCACACAAAGCCTCTTTCTTACATCTTCATTACGAACGCGATCGGTAAAAAAATAAACTACTGTTAGAATTTTCACTGTAGCATCTTATAAACAGTGTTTCAGACACGTACTAGCTCGCACGTTCAGTCCCCGGGCGGCGCGCGTTTTTATGGCAGCGTAAAAATGATGTCCCATGTTTGGAAGTTTGTCGATTATTTATTTCGTGCTTTACGATGGCTCGGTGTTATAAAATGTCGCAGCTCTAGATAGAATGCCTCGTAGCAAGGATTTTACGCATTCTTCACAGTATAAGAATTATGGAGAACTTTTTGTATTATGTACTCGATCTATTTGGTCGACGTCAGTCTTGGTCATCCTGGGCCTTTGCAACCATCCACATTCGCACTGTATTTCTATTTAGTCATTCGCTCATTCGACATTATTTTTATATGCCCGAACCATCGGAGCATGCTAATTCATAATCAATTTAAAACTACTTTACTATTCCATCTACAATATACTCTATCTAACTATCTGACCCCAATACATGTGACTACATACGTTCATAACGAAATAAAAATATTCCCATTTTACATTACATTTTGTACGGCCCGTGTCTTTATTCCTATGTGTTCTATTGCTTGTAAACCGACGTCAAACAATTGTGAAAAGGGTTAGAATACAAGCGGTATTTCGTTTGTCAGAATATGGTGTGGTGTCACTGCGGGCATACTTTAATATTGAATAGATTTGAAGGCTATAAATAATCGAATGCCATAGAACCACAGTCTAAAGAATGTTAGAACGTATAAAATATTATACGACGGTACATATGTCCATATCATCGATCGACCGTTCGATCCCATAATTTAGGAAATGCTTGTCATTAATTCAAATGTTTAGTTTCACATTAGATGCCGGGATTGATCTCTGGATCAGACGGTGAATGTTTTTTTGTTTTTCCAATTGAGTTGATTCTTGGTGACACTTCTTTAATTAAGAAATGGCAATAAGTTCAAAAACTGCTTGCTGAGTGTATACGTGAATTCTGTATATAACCGTTGTTCTCTGCATGTGGCTATAATGTGTTTCTGTTTTATATTCATACCATATTCCTCCGTAATACTAAAGAAGACGCTTTTTACTGTGAAGTCATTTTATTTTGTGCTTGAAAATTATAAAATCGAGAGTAGGTAGTGTGCAAATATAGTTAAATGATACATAAAGATGCTTATGAGTCTTGTCCTACACAGTCCATATAGATCTACCCGGAGATCATGCATTTTTGCTAATGTATGTCTGAAAACTTACCGCTGTAACTAGCACCACGCCTCGCCACTAGCGCTGGCCGTGCAATATTTGCCTGCCGTGGGAGCAACACGGCAAAACTCGGCGAGGACGTGCCCCGTGTCGTGTCCACGTTATTGCCACACCTGTCACACGCGCGTTTGATCCTCGGCCGGGGTATTGAAATTTGATCAGTTTTCGTATTGTACGATAGTTTCGTACATTCATGTAGTTATTTTCTGAAAAAGTCGAATTTAATGTAGTTGAATGAGACATGTCTTTACCTGTCTTTGCCTCCACAGCCCTTATAGAGTGGCCTTGAGATAGCGCGGATTTTTGCTTATTTTACGTCTTATATCAGAAAACCCTCGTGGAGTCATTCACACACCAACATGTTCAGGAATAAAAATACAAGTACATAAATGTTAATGTTAGTATAGAAATGTTATTGTAACACTTGATATATTTGTCTAAACTTGTTTTTCTTTTGTTGCAGGTAAGTTGAACATTCAAAAATGGTCCTTCGAGCCGGATATAGAATTCCATCATACAGCATAAACCCTCGCGCCATTCAATTTCCGAGTTGCAACATTGTTAGGTCAATCCTGATTTATATACGGATTTTTATGCTGGTTATCTATGTAGGGTAATAGCTGGAGCTTGAACTAAATGGTTCTAATATGAAATATGTTTTACGACTACCCTACAATGTTGGCTTTCTTCTTTTTCTTGGCCTAACCATTATGAACCACTCGTCCTCGTTTTATATGAAGAATGGTACGGTATTATTTTAAGGTGAATTACATTTGTATTATTTCGGCAGAATATTTAGATTATGTAAAGATGAATTTGTGGGAATCCTTAGTAACATGGGTCTCGGGTATCAGTCTTTTTCATTCATTTGTATCAAATTGCAAATCGTAAATTTATTTTATCAATCTTGCGCGGCAACATATCGCATGTAGCCGCGTCGCACAACCGAGTAGATCGCTTGTTTGCTGCTTACTCGGTAGCACGGTCGGGTGTGTAATGGGTGACCGCTAGTGAAAAATTTAAATGCGCGTTTCCGTGCTTCGGAGGACACGTTAAGCCGTCGGTCCCGGTTGCTATCGATAGATAGCAGTCGTAAAACCTTGTAGGAGGCCTTATGGGCGGTTTGAAAACATCCAACAGTGGGTTGGCCACTAAACCGTATCTCCACCAACCCGCATTGAAGCCAGGCCTTCCCCCAAAATGGGGACAGACTCGTGCCCAGCAGTGGGACGTGTCTCTCCCCATTTTATATAATCGTATAACCTACTGCGGGTTTGTAGAAATAAACATGCAGTTCACATAGATGATAGTTGATATATTCAAAATCTATAGGTAAGAATGCAAATACGTTGCCATTCCTTGGGCTTAAATTGTTTTGCTTCGTTGGTAGTAATTACGGAGCCATACCAGAAATTACGGCATTACAGAATCCCTAGGGTAAAGGAGTTACACCGTATCTCCATTGAAAACTCTTTGTTTTTGCGAAGATGTCGTGGGTTGTAGCTTTCAGTTACCATCAATAAACATGCTCATTTACCATTCTTATGACTTAAAGAAAATAAAGTGGTTCATAATACTTTTTAAAAGTTATATCATATTTAATACTAGATGAGATATACCCTGGTGAAGTCGTAAAAAGTGAGTAATTTCTTCTAACTTTTTAACTGTTGGCCGAAAAATTCTGGAACACATTAAGATGTGTAGGTCTTAAAAATACTTTTAACGGAAATTGGCTTGAATAAGACATGTTTTAGTAGCAAACAGCACCATTGAGTACAAGCAGCGCTGTATTGGTTTATCCAGTGGTTGCCAACTTTTAAGAATACAAAATAAGAAACTAAAACTTACATCTTACTGAATCCTTGTTGAACTTATGTGTTTTGTTATGTTGGTGCCAAACAAGCGCGCAGTTTACACTGATGACAAGTGAATACTAAAGTCCATAGACATTCACACATAAACTATAGGTCAAAATGCAGATGCGTTGCCACCCCGGAGATCCAATATGTTTTGTTTCTGTGATAAGTTTTTTTTTATGCAATGAAGGTAGCAAACAAGCATGTAGTTCACATTGATGATAAGTGATTACTGCAGAAGTGATGATTGCCCCTGAGACCTTAGCTATTTAAAAACACTTATTCTCTGATGATTGAAGTCAGCACTAGCCTGTAGTGGCCTGATATCACTCAATCACCAACGCAGTTAAGGTGAACGCACACTTATCCGTGCCGAACGCACCGAAGGAGCCGAACGAGCTGAAGTCAAATAAGTCTACTACATAGGTACACCCACACGAAAAGAATAGGAAGGAATTGACCGCGACGAAGAAATCGTTTCAGATTTTGCAGATTGTACAGTTGCTCTTCATAATCACGTACTAATTCTATCAAATTACAAACACCTGTTTTTAATACAAATGAAAAAGTACTCTCACGTTGCTCTGTCTTATACAACTGATAGAATGCGATCGCATCGCCCGAGTCGGCCTCATCAGCCGAAACTGATGACGTAATCCTAACTCGTCTTGAATTTCTGGGGTTTTGCCGACACACACGAAACGGCGCGGGCAATTGTGCGAAGTTTCATACGATTTCATATCAAGAATTCTAAAATTCGTTTCGTTAGGCTCTTTCGGCCGATCGGATAAGTGTGCGTTCACCTTAGATACAGATTAATATTTCGTAGATAAGAAAACAAAACAAGAATTTCGTTTCACTAACGGTGTAGTGTTTTTCGTTTAATATCTGTATTGTAACACCAATTACCCCATATCTATTGAAGTATGTCTTTCACGAAATATCTACTTTTATAAACAGTTACAAGTTATTATATGAATGATGGCAAATTGTTCGGTACGGCGCGCCCGAAAAAGATAAAAATTTCACACCCGATCCGTGGGAATAACGGAATTCGCTTTTGTTGCGCTGTATCGACGTTGTGTCGATTGCTGGCAGTGATTGTGGTCCAAGTTACGTGCTTCAAGCGTTTGAAAAAAATAAATCAGTAGTCGTATTCTGTAACTCAATAGCCGTCAATTTAAAAACACTGATAATTTTCAATACTATGTTTTTTTTTTTTTTATGTAATTGAAGTGGTAAACAAGCATGCAGTTCACGTTGATGTTAAGTGATGACTGCAGCCTATAGACACCCACACAAAGACTAAGGTCAAAATGCAGATGCGTTACCACTCCTGAGGCCTAAGGTGTTACGCCTCTGTGCCGGAAATTACAGGGCCGTACATTACCACCTGACCGGAACACGATAGTGAACACTACCATTTAGCGGCAAGTATATTAGGTAATGCGGTGGTGCCTACGCCCGCGAGCTCCGTCACTGGAGCTCTACCACCAGTAAAAACTATACTATGTACTGTAACATTGCAGTTTTCCAAAAAATATTGTAATTATAACGTTACGTCACAACAGCGATGAAGTGCAAAGTGGTTTCCGACATGATGTCAATCGAGATAAATAATACGGTGGTCGTGTCATTGACACTTACAAATTACAGATGTATTGCTCATCGTGATATTTTGACCTTTATTGTATTAAGAACTTTAACAATGTAACTTATACTATTTCGTGACCCCAAATCTCACCTCACTCTTTCCTGGTTTAAAATTAGTTGCTTCTTTTTATTTAAGTAGACGATTTATCTGGGTGAAGTGGGTTATTAAATACAGGAAGGCTGTGTTTAGTTGTAATATTTATCGTCTAGTGTAGTTTGAAACACAAACAATCGAGTCAATTTTGATTCTCATATTTGATCACAATTAACTGCGCCTCAGTTTCATCCATTTCTTCCATCAAATATGTTTTTCGTTCATATTTAGTTAGACCGACATTTACAAACCAATGACATTAAACCTGTCATTAACAACTGCGTATGTACAAGAAACACAACAATTCTAATCCAATCTCGTTTTTTGATGTGATTTGAAAATATTTTTAACCTGAGGTTTATGTTTTATATATCAAAGTCTTAATACGAGTATGTTAAACGTTCAGTTATAACACAACTTTGCTAAATTGCAATATGTATAGTTTTGTCCGTGTAATTTTGTAACCTTTTTACTGGTGGTAGAGCTCCAGTGACGGAGCTCGCGGGCGTAGGCACCACCGCATTACCTTATTTACTTGCCGCTAAATGGTAGTGTTCAGCACTATCGTGTTCCGGTCAGGTGGTAATGTACGGCCCTGTAATTTCCGGCACAGAGGCATAACACCTTAGGAGTGGTAACGCATTTGCATTTTGACCTTGTTCTTTGTGTGGGTGTCTATAGGCTGCAGTCATCACTTAACATCAATGTGAACTGCATGCTTGTTTGCCACTTCAATTACATAAAAAAAAAAAACCTACCATATTGTTATACCCAAGAGAGTTTCATGATGCACTAATATATTATTACCACCTGTTTTAAACATATCATGATATATGTAATAATGGCAACCCTTGAAACGTCCCACTATTGGGCACGAGTCTCTCCCCTTTTTGGAGGGAGGGGGAGGAGGAGGAAGGAGGATATATGCAATAAATTAATTCAATTGAATTAATAAACTGGAGAATTGGCCACCGCTTATCGCGTGTAACTTATACCGCCATCAAAGTTATTGTGTCACATTATTTTTAAGGCAAGTCTTGTCGGGTGCTAAAATTATGTAATTTGCGGTCAGTTCGTGATTACAGTTGAATGAAGGAGGTTTCGAACGGTTGTATATACAGATAAGGCATATGTGTGGCCTTAAATTGTATTTATGTGCTTGTCCTTATCTGATACGTACAAAAAAGTATCGATTCGCACGGTTATTACTTAATGTTTATATTATAAAATTACAATTAGCCAATACAACAACTTATAGACAGAGCTTTTTAATGAATTAATTAAATTAACTTATATAAAATAATGATTGTAGAGCCAACAACATTGAAAAACACGGAAATATGAGTATTTAAAAAACTCCAAAGGTAGTGTTTTAAGAATGGATTCACGCGAACTTTGAATTAAAAACACGCGCTAATCTCAGGAACTACTGGTCCGATTTGAAAAGCCAGTGTTAGATAGTCCATTTATCGAGGAAGGCTATATATCATTACGCTATGACTAATAGGAACAGAGCAGCGCGGGTAAATCCAGGGCGGGCCGCTAGTTGGACATTTTCGTGCATAAAACAATTCTCTGTTTCAAAGGTTGCAACTTATCTAAATTATTTGTATTGGTAAACCAATTTTCTAATTTGCAATCGAAATACATCATAAGCTACCTGCTTCTCCACATAAAAAATGAGACAAAGGACCACTACGATCTCAAACAAGACAGTAGAACAAATCGCCGCAACGATAGCGTCAAAATGGCACACAATTATAACAATTAACTAAGATATACATCTTATGTTCCAAGTCCAACCCTTATTTTTTTCCCCACAAACCGCTATTGTCCTCGGCTACTTTACAATATAGGGATGGGAACGGCGGATATCGACGCTCAATCGACCGTCGATAAAAGGTGTATATTTATGTCGGTGAGGTGTTTCTTTTATGCAAGATTTTGTTGGAGGAAATTTTTATTTTATCGCGCACATTGAGCTTGTCCGACAATACAATGTAAACAATGCTGTTGATGTACATTGTATTGAAAATGTGAACTGATCTGAATGGATAAAGATTATACGCGTTTATTTAACAATGAATGAGGATGTTTATGTGAGTGATCTCTTTGATGATTTCTTTCGTATACATGTTGATTTTATTTCATCTTATCGTGTAGTTACCTACCATTAGATATTTTTAGTAGGTTTATCGTGAAAGTTGTACATAAGAATAGTAGGTACGTACTAGTACCAGTCATTGACTGTCCATTTCAGAGACTAACTTTTTCCTCTGTCTTGGAAATTATCTATTATTGTCATTGCTCTTGCATATAATATGATTTTAATGATTAATGAAAGTAGACGAGACACGAGAGGTATGTCAGGACACTCAGGACCGGGATATCTGGCGCTCTACACTCTCTGCCTACCCCGTTAGGGACCTGGCGTGCACATACATAATTAATGAAAATAATGTTCATATTAGTGTTGCAAAAAAAGCACTTAAAATAAATTAATTACAAAGTTCATTCATTTTCATGTAGGTACTCTTAGATTTTTTTTCATTTACAACAATCATAATTTTTGGTGCGGGACTTCGGCAGCTTAGTCGTAAAGCGGCTGGATTGGTTATCCTGACGTCGCAGGTTCAATTCCTGCTCGAAGTCAGATTTTTCTACTTTTTTAATGGTTATACATAATAATATAAAATATTTTGCACTCTTATTTTTTTCGGTTTACAAAAAAATATAATTTAAATATAAAATGCACTCAATGAAATACAGAAACTCCCTTAATTTAAAATTATACCTTTAGGTATGCGTAATGCGTATCAGTTGAATTTGAAGAAGAAGAAGAAGTATTATGATAATGCTATACATTATCGCATGCAACGGAATCACAAAGATTTAAATCAAACTATACTGAAAGCATTAACGGATATCGATAACATCTAATCCCATTAACGGATATCGATAACATCTAATCCCCATCACTACGGAACCCAATACTTTTACGCTTTTGTTCGGCCATATTAATGGCTCTTTGACGTATCACTTGTCCCGACACGTCCGATATGGAGCGGACAGGTCCCGACATGATTCCGCCTTTAAATAACACTCGGGACCCCGGCCTCATATTTGTCGTGTTCTTGTGTAGATACCGGGGGATATTGGATGGTTTTTCAGAATGAAGTGAAGTTTATTTCTGCTTCGAACCTGGTAAGCTTCTAGATATGTCCAGTACTGCCGACGTTTAGTATGGATAAGGCTTTAAGCGAAATGTGGTTTTGGAAAAGAATGCTGCGAATATCGTGGACAGCTTAAGGCTGATTCACTCATATCAGTGAAGGCACGATTCCGGCACAGTACCGGGACAGTTTTTTTTTTTATTTTATTGAAGTGGCAAACAAGCATGCAGTTCACATTGACGTTAAGTGATGACTGCATCCTATAGACACCTACGAAAAGACCAAAAATGCAGATGCGTTACCACTCCTGAGGCCTAAGGTTATGCCTCTGTGCCAAACTGTGTTCTCCGTGAACGTGAACACTAACATTTAGCGGCAAGTATATTAGGTAATGCGGTGGTGCCTATGCGACGCGAGCTCCGTCACTGGAGCTCTACCACCAGTAGAAGTACCGGCACAGTGCCGGCACCGTGATGATTATTCATACATTTTCTATGAAGGTATACCAGACACCAGTCAGTGTTAGTGACAACGCGGTATTCTGACTAGTGTCAATTGAAAATATATGAGGGAATGATTGACACGGCGACGGTACACTTGTTCGAATCAGCCTTTAAAAAACAGTCAGTGTGTGGCAATGAATGACAAAGTCTCTTCTTCTTTCCTAGGCTCTTTGTTATCAATTTGTAAAGGGGAAATGAAACATTCTTCTGATATACATAAGTAGGTAGATTATTTTGATATATGAAGTGTCGTTTTCCGGTCAGGTGGCAATGCACGGCCCTGGAGTGTCAACGCATCTATCAATGTTGAAGTCTTTGGTTTTTATTACAGATGCGCCGAATATTAGGTTGTTATTCGGTATTCGGCATATGCCTTTCCACTATTCGTATTCGGCCGAAATATTCGGTTTTGGTACCGAATATATTCGGTTCGTATGCTATTTACTGGGTCGTCCGCCGTATAGTCCCGAACTCGCACCTTACGATTTTTATTTATACCCGAAAATAAAGGAAAAACTTCGAGGAAAACGTTTTATGGGCGCCGAGGAAGCAATGGCTGCGTTTCAAAATGCCGTCGACTAGGCCCCTCAGGACAAGTGGGCAAAGTGCTTTTCTCTGTGGCTTCACCGAATGCAGCGATTAATTGATGTAAATGGAGACTATTTTGAAAAGATATAATAAAACTTATAATTTGCTCAGTATTTGATTTTCTAAGAACTTTAAGTGTGGCCCTCGAATGCAAGCAGCGACATGTTAGAGAACCGGGTTTACGCGGCAAAAAAAACAAAACGGTAAACCGAATAATTCGGGCGAATATTCGGTTCGGTATAGGTTGAACCGAAGTAAATGGGTCAAACCGAATTTTATTCGGTATTCGGTTATTCGGTGACACCACCGTCGTCAAACGTCCCGACGCCCAGGGTCCTGACGCCCAGCGTCCCGACGCCCGACGTCCCGACGCCCAGCGTCCCGACGCCCGGCGTCCCGACGCCCGGTGTCCCGACGCCCGGCGTCCCGACGCCCAGCTCCCGACGCCCAGCTCCCGACGCCCGGCGTCCCGACGCCCGGCGTCCCGACGCCCGGCGTCCCGACGCCCGGCGTCCCGACGCCCAGCGTACCGACGCCCAGGGTCCCGACGTCGAGCGTCTCGACGCCCAGCGTCCCGACGCCCAGCGTCCCGACGCCCAGCGTCCCAATGTCGAGCGTCTCGATACCCAGCGTCCCAGCGCCCAGCGTCCCGACGTCGAGCGTCTCGATGCCCAGCGTCCCGACGTCGAGCGTCTCGACACCCATCGTCCCGACGTCGAGCGTCTCGACGCCCAGCGTCCCCAAGTCGAGCGCCTCGACGCCCAGCATCCCGACGCCCAGCGTCCCGACGCCCAGCGTCCCGACGCCCAGCGTCCCGACGTCCAGCGTCCCGACGCCCAGCGTCCCGACGCCCAGCGTGTTGTTCTTGTATGATCCAAAATTAACCGAAATTTATATCCAGAAATGCTGCCCAAAGCCAATTTTCCGCGCGAACGAAGATGCGGGCACAGCTAGTTTAAAATATAACTTACCTATAAATAAGCGAAAATATGAGAGTATTCATGATTTTTCTTTGCAAAAACTACCTGACAAATACGATATTCGAGTGAATAATTCGTGTGTGCAACTGTATCACTTATTTGTTTTATCATTCCACGATTCATTATAAAATTGGAATTCGTATTCAATCGTTTATAAGCACTATTGAACCGTTATTGTGGGTATTGTTTCGGTTTTATTGTTTTTACCAATGAGCTGTTTTTACCGTCGCGTCGTCTCTGCGAGTATATTTTTGTTGTAAGTTTGTTTTATTGTATACACGTGTTGTTTTTTACAATTGAACTTTGCGTGTATTGTGGGGTGGTCTTTAGTGATTTTAAATGTTTAAGTTTTTTTTTTATGTCATTAAGTTGACAGACAAGCAGACGGGCCACCTGATGGTAAGTGGTCACCGTCGCCTATGGACATTTGCAACACCAGGGGAGTTGCCAACGCGCTGCCAGCCCTGAAGGACTCTTTTGACGCCAGTTTTGAAGAACCCCATATTGTAGCACCGAGGGAACACCTCAGAGGGAAGTTCGTTCCACAATTTACACGTTCTGGGCAGAAACGAACGAGAAAACCGCACCGTTGAGCACTGCCAGGTGTCCAGTCGGTGAGGGTGAAACTTCTCTATTCGGCGGGTAGTACGGTGTAGAAAAAGAGACGGTGGCACCATGTCGAACAGTTCGACAGAGCACTCACCATTGTAGAGACGGTATAGCACGCACAGACTACCAATATCTCTGCGCAGGCTCAGATGTTCGAGCATGTCTGTAAGTCCCGGATCGTTAACAATACGAACGGCGCGTTTTTGTAGGGAGTCAAGTGGACCAAGCTGGTACTTGGGGGCTCCCGCCCACAAATGAGAGCAGTATTCCAGATGGAGTGTGATTCGGATCTATAGACTTTTGATTTTTGTGTCAATTTTTTTTCTGTTTTTTGTGTTAAGCAGGGTTTCTCATACCGAAAGTATGAGAAACCCTGCTCCAATCTCCACGTACCCCTGTTAATAAGTATCCAGGTGACAGTGAACCCCTCAACTAATTAATTTTGACTCGGTATCAAGTCGGCTTATAGTAAATCTTGTCGCGAACCTCCTGCTGTCGAACTGCGAACCCAACTTTGAGAAACCCTGGTCTAGAGGTTCTAATCGTTAAGTGTGCACAAGCGATTATTTCGTAACTATCGCAGATTTCAAAAAACTTTAAACTGATTTCGAAAATATACAATCAATAACTGATTTTGAAAGTACAAGAGACAATCTTTCTAATAAGTTTATATTATACTAGCAGTGCCCGCAACTTCGTCCGCATGAGATTTTATGATTGTTCAGTATCTACCCGGACGAAGTCGTGGGCGCAGCTAGTATAAAAGTAGCCTAAGTTACTCCTTATTACATAAGCTATCTGCCAGTTAAAGTCCCGACAAAATCGGTCCAGCCGTTCAAAAATTGTAAAAAATGTCGTTTTGGTATATGTGTATACAAACATACCTATGCATTTGGTAAAAAGCGTTTATTTTTATATTACAAACAGACACTCAGATTTTATTTATTTGTATAATAGGTTGGGGAAAAAGTCTTTTCGCATTATAGTATGTATGAACTTGTAATAAAATCTCTTTGGCTGTAGTATTTGTATCTGGCTGGTTTTGGTATCATTGAAAGTTTACATTTTAAAGAACATAATTCCAAATGCAAATTAGGCAAATGTGTGATTTTCATTTGTTTTTCGTACTGTCAAGATGAGTGAATCTAATGAAGAAATTCGATACATTTTAAAATTTTACTACAAAAAAGGTAAAAATGCAAAGCAAGCCGCGAAAAAAAATTGCGATGTTTATGGACCTAGTGCAGTGTCTGTGAGAGTAGCACATATTTGGTTTAAGCGTTTTCAATCCGGAAATTTTGATGTCAAAGATGCACCTCGCTCTGGTCGCCCTATTACGGATAAAATGGATGCCATTTTTGAATGAAAAGTGGATCACGTACGACAAGAACGTGCGAAAAAGGTCGTGGTCAAAGGCCGGTCAGGCTTCACAGACTGTGGCGAAACCCGGGTTAACTCGCAATATGGTGATGTTGTGTGTGTGGTGGGATTGGAAGGGCATTATTCATTATGAGCTATTACCACCAGGCAGGACTATCGATTCTGAACTCTACTGCGAACAACTGATGAGATGAAAGCAAGAAGTTGAGAGAAAGCGGCCGGAATTGATCAACTTGGTTTGGTGTTTCATCATGATAACGCTAGACCTCACACATCTATAGCCACTCAGCAAAAATTAAGAGAGTTTGGCTGGGAGGTGTTAATGCATCCCCCGTATAGTCCTGACCTTGCACCTTCAGATTTCCACCTGTTTCGGTCTCTTCAGAATTCTTTATGCAATGTTAGGTTAACATCACGAGAGGACTGCCAAATCCACTTGTCGCGGTATTTTGATGAGAATTCCCAAAATTTTTATAGCAATGGGATCATGTCCCTACCTACAAGATGGCAAAAGGTTATCGAACAAAATGGTACATACATACTTTAGTTAAATTTAAATAAACTGTATTAAAAAATGTTTTGAATTATCTTAAAAAATGCGAAGAAACTTTTTCCCCAACCTATAGATTAGCCATATTAGTCTGCTACAATAGATTATACCTACCTAAGTATAAGCCACCGCAAAACCTATTAACTTTGTTTTTGGTTATATGATACAATGTTTATTCTGTGGAAACCTTTTCCATATTGAAGCGCATCTTAAAAACAAGCTTCAGAAGATAGTTAACAAAACTTTAACAGTTCCGTAAGTTTTCACTATATTCACAAGGAAACAAGATAACCTAGTTAAATTTTTAACCGCAACGGAAGCGCCTATGAAAAAGTTAACGCAATATCGGTACATGTCTTTGTTATTGCTTTGTTGCGCTCACACTCGCAACTCCGCAACTGTAGTATTAACTGGTTCAGCTTTTATGGGAGACTCCTATTGTGGGTCCTGCCTGAATAATCAAGAGAAAGTTGCTTGGCTATTTATGCCGTCCTGGTACTTTTTACTTGCGCAAACTTACTCTGTTAGGTTTATAATACCCTGGTACCATTTCACTATTATTTGTATGGAGTCCTTAAGGCATTTTGGATAAATACAAGGATCAATGAAAAATCATTAGCCATTTGTCATTTGTTATTGTCTTTGTGTTGGTCGTCAACACTTCGCATGTTAACGCAATGTTTTGTACGAGTAACTAAATATAATAAATAAAAATAGATAAACTTAAAGAACAACTCGACTCAAATACCGACATCTGTTTCTGTGGTATCGTCATCTTTTAATTTTCCTATACATTAAAAAGAGAAAATTGAAACACATCGTATTATATTGCTTCAAATAGGTAACACTCTTAACCTACACGAGACTTGTATTCTAACTTGATTCAGACGGGAATCCTATTGAAATGTGCGACTGCCTATCACATTTATATATTGTCAATGGAAACTTTGTCTGCTATTGTCTGCTCTTTATGTCGCCCTGGTACTTTTCGGTCATGTTACTTCCACTGTACTTGGTTGGGGTTCTGTTGCGTGTTAATGTTGGTTCTGTGGTTGTGGTTGTTGGTTCTGTTGCGTGTTAATGTTCGGCCCTTATTTTAAAAATTCTATTCAATATTAATTATTTCAAGTGTTTAGATAAGTTTAGTAATAATTATTTTTATATTTTGCTGTTATTTGTTACATTTACATGTAAGTACCCTATATGAGTTTTTAGGGCTCCGTAGTAAACAAGGAACCCTTATAGTTTCGCCATGTCTGTCTGTTTGTCCGTCCGCGCTTTAGCGCAACAACGATTGGTACTAGAGACTAGAAACCGGGCACAAGTATACATCTTAATCTCACCAACAAAGAGGTATACATAAAAAAACGTGAAAAAAAATATTTAGGGTACCCTACAAACGCGCGGATATTTTTTTTTATTTTTCGTTTTCTACGTAGTATGGGATGTTGTTATATAAATCTTTCAAAAATGTACACTGTGCGTGGCCCGACACGCATTCGACCGGTTTTTTTATGCTGGCCAACCAAGTATGTTACTTGGTAATATCAATCTCTCATTTGTTTTCTTTACTCAAAGGATTTTAAAAGGATGAAGAGCTCATAACATTATTTTTGCCCAAAACTTTATCTTACGAGTATTACAGAACTTAATGAGAGGCAAATGATATTCAAGCCCTTAACTCATCTGAAATTTAACTATCGAGGTCAAACGTTTGAATATGCAAGGACTTTGCATGGCTACACTTTTGAGGGTTGAATGTTCAACTCTTTTATCTTCAAAGGCTATATTTAGGAGCAGTTTTAAATATGTAAAGGGTGTATGAGTTTTGTTAGCTCTTATTAATTGGGTATAATTTGGCGTGGTCATCGCTTTGATGTGATATCATCACATATTACATATTACAACTTATTAGGCTTTAGCTTTTATGATATGAAAATGGTGTTCATTTATATCGAAAGAAATTACATTTTTAAACTTCTCAATGGTGGTAGAGCTACAGTGACGGAGTTCGCGGGCGTGGGTACCACCGCATTGCCTAATATACTAGCCGCTTAATGGTAGTCAGTCAATTGATCGTCGCGCGCGCAAAGCGCGCGGCCCGGAAGCAGCACCGGGGCTGGCCCCCTTTGCTGCGGCTTCTTTTGGCCTGCCATGCAGGTCGGCGTTGGGTGCCCTGGGATTCAAGGGCTTCGGTGGAGGAGGTACGCATCGTCAGTCGAGAGAGGGTGGGGGCTTTATACATATTTGTAATTTTTTTTTTGTTCCTTTTTCTCTTATTTTTTGTTTTTTTTGTATTATTGTTTTTTTTTTGCATTTTTTTTTTAATAATTTTTTTTTCATTTTTTGCCACTCCACGTACCTCCTTCTGGCGTGCATACCTGCCTCTGTTGCCGTCGCTGTGGTTCGGTGACGTCGTGACGTCTCGCAAGTTGCGGTCGCCTCGACAGCAGCGGCCTCCAGTGACCACGGTGGCGTCGCGGGCAAGCGTCGACCATTCATCGACCGGCCCTGCGACGCAACTTCTTCTTCTTCTCAAATGGTAGTGTTCAGCACTATCGTGTTCCGGTCAGGTGGTAATATACGGCACAAAGGCATAAGACCTTAGTCCTCATGAGTGGTAACGCATCTGCATTTTGACCTTGGTCTTTGTCTGGGTGTCTGGCTGCAGTCATCACTTAACATCAATGTGAACTGCATGCTTGTTTGCCACATCAATAACGTAACAAAAGAGAGATTTCGCATTACAACCGGATTGTTGTAAGTGTTCAATACTATCGTCACTAGCTATCATTGTGGCAAATTCACTTGAGCTGATGCCTGATGGTGTGATGGTGTGGCATTTGTATTTTGACCACCGGTTTTTGAGTCTTCAGTATTCAGAAGAATATGGAAGGGAAAATTTGACTTCAGGCTTGACTTGAACAACTCTTATCACTAATCCATGCGCTCTACAAACTGTACTACTGAAGCCCAAAAGTGGGATTCGGTAGCTCAGTAGTAGCTTGGCTTAGATAACTTATGTACGGATAGTTACACCCATATTCTAAGTCGTAATCTCGACCTTAACTCAACCTTACTCAATGGAAATGGTATTCTTAGTTGTAACTAATAACGTCAACTCGATGTTTTGCCTCCGTTTGAGGTAAGAAAGCAATTGTCAAACTCGAAGGTACCTCACGACCTACCTTCAACTTTTGAGGAGTAATAACATTTACGCCATATTCTTGCGCTCAATAAGTTTTTCGTGTCGAAACGGTCTGGAAATATAATTAAATACCATATTTTTCTGTAAAAATGGATCTTTAAGACTTTGTGAATGATCTATATGATACCTAATCCATACAATTACCTCATAGGTTAGGATCCCACTGCAGAATCATTTCGTTCATCCAGATATGCTGCAAACCTAATTTTGAGTTGGTGGTTTGGGTTTTGGTTGATTCACAGGTCCTGGCTTCGATTCCCGCGAGCTGTAATAGATAATGGTTAAAAATCCTTTATCTATGGTTCTATTGGGATTTTTAATTTGCTGTAAGTTTTCCAGTAGGTCCGGGTTTGGTAATGTGCCCGCAGATGGCAACAGGCTCGCCGACTGTTACATGGGCCAAAACGTAACCGGCGAATCGTGGGTGTTTGCATGTATGATCGAATGCATGCTTTTACCTCTGCCTACACCTTCTGGGATTACAGGCGTGAAGTTACGTTAATATTTCTGGTCACGTTATTTGCACGTTTCCAGTTTGTAATCGATGTTGAAATTAATAGCAGCGGACACTTTTTTCTATCGTGTAACTTGTTTGAACGTTGGCAGTAAATAAATCTAACAAATATTTGTGTGGAAGCCAAAAAACCGTTTATGCGGCTTTTTAACTAACATCCGACCGCAAATTGGTGAATGGTTATTGCTTTTGACCGCGCAGTTTACAATGTTTTTGATCTAAATGTAATAGTGTGTTGATACCTTCGGCCGCAGGTTTTATTCGGGTTAATTTTTGCACGATTCCTACAATTTTGACGCCATAACTCTTGGCTGAGAAGGTAACTCTGAACATTGTTGCTGTTATTGAAAATTATTTTTTACTGGTGGTAGAGTTCCAGTGTAAGGACACGAGGGCGTAGGCTCTACCGCATTATCTTATCTATCTGTATGCCAAATGACGACTCGGTTAGTCCAGTGTGAGGCGACCGTTTGATTCGAAGCGTCGCGTCGTGAGTTCGATTCCCGCAACGGAAAAAGTGTTTGTATGGCCTACTGATATTTGTTTCGGGTCTGATTGTTTGTACACCCACAACACATACTGTTGTGGGTGTACATCCACTCCGCTCCGTGTCGACACCGGATCGCCGTCAACGCGCAAGCGGCATGCGTTTTACGCGCGGACGGCGAGTGGACCACTCTGTAACTACTAACTTGTCTTGCGTACACTTTGCATTGCCAATGCGCTGTTTCCAAGAGGACATCGCACTATCCGCGAGTGGTTCACAAGTAAAATCGCGTCTTTCACCCGTGGACCACCTGTCGACAACGAGTGGATGCCGTAAAACGAGGCGGTGCTTGTCGGGTGCCGAGTGGCTATAGTAAGCTATGACCCTTATAACTAGGCTTCCCATACGTGCCGGTTTGACCGGGATAGTCCCGGTTTGAGATCCCTGTCCCGGCGTCCCGGTCAAACTTGAACAGCACCGACACCCCAACCTCAAATATGAAAAACACAAATTAAGCGAAAAGCAAAATGAATATGAGCCTCTCTCTCTTCTGCGTCACGGTTTGGCTCTTCGTAATTATGCTAAGCCTACTTATAACTAATGTGAAGCAGTGAATTTATTTCGTGTTATTGCAGACTTGTGTCAGTGTATCTGATCAGTCATAAGACTGAACATGAGCTGCGACTTCTCAAAATTGTCTCGCTTCATCAGCTATCGGCACAGCCATTGGCCACTCGTGCAATAAGGACGACTGTTTTACTGGTGGTAGAGCTCCAGTGACGGAGCTTGCGGGCGTAGGCACTACCGCATTGCCTAATATACTTGCCGCTAAATGGTAGTGTTCAGCACTATCGTGTTCCGTTTTATATTATTTCGCATTAACACATGCTTGTGAAATATATTTTATTTAAAGAAACCTGCCCGATTTGTCAAATCTCTCCTTCACATTTATTGCATTGCTTTATAGTAGCAGCAGCGCCATCTATTACCAACTATGCTAGTTAGGCAACCGATATAATAGACTTTGCAGTTTATTGAATATCGTAAAGAAGTCGCTTTTACCCTTAATAATTGTTTTATATTATTTCGCATTAACACATGCTTGTGAAATATATTTTATTTAAAGAAAAATGGAAAGAAAAATTTGACTTCAGGCGAGACTCGAACTCGCGGCCTACTGGGAATCTAGTCCAGCCGCTCTTCCAATTGAGCTACTGAAGTCCTGCCCGAAGAAAAATTTTGTAGTTCGAGTTCGAGTCTCGCCTGAAGTCAAATTTTTCTTTCCATTTTTCTTTAAATAAAATATATCGTGTTCCGGTCTGTAATTTCCGGCACAAAGGCATAACACCTAATGCCTCAGGAGAGCAACGCATCTGCATTTTGACCTCTGGTCATTGTGTGGGTGTCTATAGGCTGCAGTCATCACTTAACATCAATGTGAACTGCATGCTTGTTTGCCACTTTTATAAAATAAAATAAACTAAGGAAGGAAGGTGTAAGTCTCGTCCTTCCAACTTCTATCGGTTTATTGAACCGCTTTATTACTTCCTCTGGTGACGTCATCGGGAATTAGGCTCTATTGTGACTGGTGTGATGTCAATGGCCCTATTGTAACTGTATCCTGAGGGATTGGAACTCGGCTAGCATCATTTTGACAGTCACTTTGCACTATATTGGTATTTTGATGTAACTTGATAAATAATATGTTCTTAGGTTTTCGCAAGCTAAACTCATTGGAATAAAACTATTTTTACAACATCATGGGATCCCATACTTAGCAAGATTAAATCCCAGCCGCAGCAGTCTGCAAGACCTCAAGATACCATAAGTAATTATTGTGTTAATCCTGAACGCTACGGAAGGCGTTAGCGAAATCGATGGAGGTAGCTACATATAATTTTTTCAAACTTCTGTCAGACAAATGTCACCTCAGTCTGCCCGGGACCACGGAAGCTGAAAAGCGACCGAAACGTCGGGTTGATTTTAAAAATCATTTTAGTTTAATATACGCGAGATAAATCCGTAAAAATAGTTTTATTTCAACTTGATAAATAGGTTCATTTTTTTTTTTTTTAATGTAATGGAAGTGGAAAACAAGCATGCAGTTCACGTTGATGTTAAGTGATAACTGCAGCCTATAAACACCCACACAAAGACCAAGGTAAAAATGCAGATGCGTTACCACTCCTGAGGCCTAAGGTGTTATGCCTCTGTGCCGGAAATTACAGGGCCGTACATTAGCACAATAGGAATGAGATTGTACTGGTGGTAGACTCCCAGTGTAATGACTCGCGGGCGTAAGCACCACAGCATTACTAGCACTTATCTATCTGCCATTCAGCACTATCCTGTTCTGGTTAGATGGTAATGTATGGCCTCGTCATAACTACAATAAAGATATCACAACTAAGATTTGAGACGTAACAATTAAGACTGGCAACGCATCTGCATTTTGACCTTTGGTCTTTGTGTGGGGGGCTGCAGTGATCATTTAATATCAATGTGAACTGCATGCTTGTTTTCCACCTTCAAAACATAAAAAAAATCTTCTTTATTTTTTCTCACAATCAGCTTTATGTGGCTTGCTCGAGGAGTCCAAATAGCTTGATTGAGATTTAAAACTGGTAAAAATATTTTTTATAGCACTGTACTGTAGCAAACTGTTAGGTACTTATCGCTGAGGCAGTACTTCGCTATACACACAGATACACATGACATGATGATAATGAGCGTTAATTGAAATATATACTCTGATAAGTAAGGTACACGCGTATGTAGGTTGTTGAATTTTATTCTTTATTTCCTAATTTTTGACTCGAAAGTCGCTCAAATGTTTGAAAATAATTGAATACTCACTAGCGCAACACGTTCATATTTGAGTCACTGATATGTGCACCAAATATCAACTCAATCGGTGCAGTACCTTCAGAGAAAAGGTGGACGAGTGATCTTATAAGCATATGAACTTATATTATACATAATTTATTTTCCATTTTAGGTACGGAAACCTAAAAATACATCGAAGCGCATGCCTCATAGTGTCTGTCGCCTTATTTTTAATGCTTGGCTTTGGCTACCGATTTGATGGAATACAGAGCTCTTTAAGCATCAAGGGCGTGGTGTGTATGTGTGCTGTCCGTAGGAACGTCGAGATTGGCCTGGTGTGAAGGATGCGGGACGCGGCGAGCGGCGCGCACACTGAATAACAATGTGCGGTGTGCGTTTTGACAGCGGGTCTTGCCCTATGGTAAATATCTGTCTGATAAAAAAAAACTGTCAACGATGCCAAAAAGAAAGTTTGTTGATAAAGTTCGTATTTTGCACATAGGTTACCAATATGATGAATTAAAAAATTGCGTCAAAAAGAGTCTTTCAGGGCTAGCAGCGCGTTGGCAACTCCCCTGGTGTTGCAAATGTTCATAGGCGACGGTGACCACTTTCCATCAGGTGACCCGTTTGCATGTCTGTCAACCTTCAGAAGAAAAAAAAAAGAATACGTCGTGATACTTTTCTTCTATCTTGTAGATATCCGAAGTATCCTAGTGTCTAGTATATTACAATTACAATTATATGCTAAAGTTAAAATATTTGGTACCTATAACTATGAAAAGAAAGTAAAATATAGTATGTAAGTATGCTAGATATCGTATATATCTGGCGCTCTACACTCTCTGCCTACCCCGTTAGGGACCTGGCGTGAAGAAACACACACACAAGATATCGTACCATCCGTAGACATCGTATACCTGAAAGTTGTTTACATCTTAATTACATATGTATCAAAATAAATTAAAGTAACTGTAGTCATCCATTTCAATTAAGATCCTCACCTTACTTTTCAGCGAATAGTTTCTGGAACGATACAAAAACATATTTCATCCTATCTAAAAGATACTGTAGTAAAAAGTTACTATTAGATCTTAGTAAAGAGCTTACGGGTGTTAGAGTTCCAGTGTATGGACTCGAAAGCGTAGGCATCATTTTTTTTTTTTATGTAATTGAAGTGGCAAACAAGCATGCAGTTCACATTGATGTTAAGTGATGACTGCAGCCTATAGACACCCACACAAAGGCCAAGGTCAAAATGCAAAGCGTTACCACTCCTGAGGCCTAAGGTGTTATGCCTCTGTGCCGGAAATTACAGGGCCGTACATTACCACCTGACCGGAACACGATAGTGCTGAACACTACCATTTAGCGGCAAGTAAATCAGGTAATGCGGTGGTGCCTACGCCCGCGAGCTCCGTCACTGGAGCTCTACCACCAGTAAGCTCATCATCGCATTACCTAATCTATCTGCCAGCAAATGATAGTGTTCATCACTGTAGTGATCCGGTTAGATGTTAATGTATGGCTCCGTTATAACTTCTACCTACTGCATTCTTATTTCCCACCTTTGTTACATATAAAAGCTCTTATTAACATAAACGAAGAAAACAAACAACAGTATCTTTCTATAGGTGTGTAAATTATGAATCAAATCGGGAAAAAGATCACTGATTTCCTTTTAAAATAAATTATTTGCTAATTTAAATCTCGATTTACCTAACAATCCTGCCATCTCGACGCACATGACGCCAAAGTCAAACGTACTCGATATTTCACACACGAGAGCGTACTTATTTAAGGGATCAGAGGTGCCAGGGCTTGATTTATTCACGGGACTGTAGGGATGATCCCTTAACGATATGTCGATGTCGACATTATGTAGCATCGATAAGCATCAGGTTCTACCGTGAAATCTGAAAACCATTGTATGTAAAAATGTTGACAAGATAACATTTTTTTAAAATAATTAAGATGTACGAGGAAGTTCGACTAATATACCTACATAACGCATTTTTACAACCAATGGTTACTTTTGTTTTTCAATAGTGCTGTTCAGTAAACAGTACGTTACAATAAATAGTACGAATTTACGAAAAATTGGCGATTTCATTAAAAGCAATTTACGGCACGCTTTAGGCACCCACACAAAGACCAAGGTCAAAATGCAGATGCGTTACCACTCCTGAGATCTAAGGTGTTATGCTCCTGTGCCGGAAATTACAGGGTCATACACTACCACCTGACCGGAACACGGTAGTGCTGAACACTATCACTTAGCGGCAAGTATATTAGGTAATACTGTGGTGACTTCGCCCGCAAGCTCCGTCACGGGAGTTCTACCACCAATAAAACTCACTGGTGATTTGAAGGAAACCACCAGTGCTTCTTGTTTGAGGCTTTCTTGTTCGTGGTTTGAGGGAAACCGCCAGTTCAAATATGTTCTAATGACTTAAAATATGTTTTGTATTTGCTGTGTAAATATGTTTTTGAGTACTGCCGTACAGAGAACAAATTGTTGTCATTCAGATTTTTTAAAAGTTACTAAGAGTCTATGAATATAGAAAGTCGTTTCAAGGGAAGGTTCAATGCTCTATTTATTTAAAATGGTGCTGTTCCCTCAGTTTTTTGTAGGGTTAGCTTATCTTAAAGGCAGTTCTTAGATTCATAGCATAAAGGTTATCGGAAGGTTTGAGTTATACCTGATACCGTTGTCATAGATGGGGCTAAAATAGGAAAGGTTCGTAGAATTTGTGTATGTGCGTCGATAGCGCTAAACTACCATTTAGCGGCAAGTAGATTTTTTTTATGTTATGGAAGTGGCAAACAAGCATGCAGTTCACATTGATGTTAAGTGATGACTGCAGCCTATCATCCGACAGACACAGATAGACACCCACACAAAGACCAAGGTCGAAATGCAGATGCGTCACCACTCCTGAGGCCTAAGGTGTTATGTTATGCCTCTGTGCCGGAAATTACAGGGCCGTAAAAGATTAGATAATGCTGTAATATTTTATACCACATTAACGTTTAAATGTATATTATACCTACTAGCGGCCCGCACCGACTTCGCACGGGTGCAATTTAGGTACATACTTACATAATATTGTAACTGTAAATTGAGATGTACGCTATCATATTTGGTAAGTTGGATCAAACTGCACACGGTGTTTCACAAGTTTGATTAAAATCGGTTTAGTAGTCTATCGCGGACAAACAATGTGACACGTAATTTATATATATCACAAGATTAAGACTAGGTAACCTCAGAATCAGAAATTCATTTATTGGTTTAGGGTGACAAGCACTTCTTATGATAAGTCAAAAACAAACAATATAAATGAAAGTGTACAACAATTGATATACATGTCGAATTACAAACCTTTATTATCCTTGTAGAGACCCAATCATGGACTTCATTTCTAGATACTTTAATTAAGTAAAATGTCTTTAGTTACGTTAGTAAAGTACGGAGAAAGGAAATAAAAATCTTGCTACTGGTAGTAAGATAGATTACTAAAAGATTACATTTTGTGTTGTTTTTAACTGGCGGTAGAGCTTTTGTATGGTAAAACTCGAGGGAGTATTGCTATCACTGCTTCTGACAGCGTAATAAATAGCAGATATATATATTTGTCTATGCTAAGCGCGTATGGCCCAGCGGCTGGTGCAGATCGTAAGCGATCTACTTGGTTAAGCACTACGGGCGCGGTCGGGTAGTGTGATGGGTGACCGCTAGTGGGTAATTAAATGCGCGTTTCCGTGCTTCGGAGGGCACGTTAAGCCGTCGGTCCCGGTTGCTATCGATGGATAGCAGTCGTTAAACCTTGTCGGAGGCCTTATGGGCGGTTTGAAAACATCCGACAGCGGGTTGGCCACTAACCCACCCACCACCAATCCGCATTGGAGCAGCGTGGTTGGAGTAAGCTCCAGGCCTCCCCCCAAAAAGGAGAGAGACTCGTGCCCAGCAGTGGGACGTATAATGGGTTGCCATTATTATTATTATTTTATTATATATTTTTATAATAAATCGTTTGAAATTCATACTGATTTACTATGTCGCTCATTAAAACAGCCACGAGTAAAGCCTATTATTGAACAATCGTTACTGAAAAAGTTATTATCGTGATTTAGCACACCGCTCCAATATTCAGGTCAAGTCTTATGCTATAAATTATCTCTAGGTCAATGAAAGTCCCTCTTACCCATGAATACGATGAGTGTAATCTTGAATATTAAGCGTAAAACGCGGTGAAATATTGCCACTCTATTTACACGGTCTGTGCGCCGCGGTAGACATACTTGGCCTGATTCGATCGCCCCACCATCTTAGTGCACATATTTCTACCGCATTATATTGTAGTGTGGTACAGATTTTATTTATATAGGTAATAAAAGTTTTTTGTGACGGTAGATAAGGTTCAAGTGATAGCGCTCAATGCTATAGGCGTCACCAGAATTAGAATGTACGGCCCGGCTTTAATTTCCGACACAGAGTTATAACACCTTAGGCCTCAGGAGCACAGGTAACGCATCTGCATTTCGATCTTGGTCTTTGTGTGGGTGTCTATAGGCTGCATTCATCACTTAACATCAATGTCAACTGTATGCTTGTTTACCACTTCCATTACATTAAAAAAATAATATAGGGTGACAAGCACCGCTTATGACACGTCAAAAACTAACTATGGTATGCAGGAAAGAGCATGAAAGTAAGTTGAACGCGGTCGAGATGAGATCTTTGCGCAAGATCTGCGGTGTATCACTCACCGATCGCGTTCGTAATGAAGATGTAAGAAAGAGACTTTGTGTGAATGATAGTATCGGTGTAAAAATGAAAAAAGGCATGCTCCGATGGTTCGGGCATATAGAAAGAATGTCGAATGAGCGAATGACTAAACAGATATACAATGCGAATGTGGATGGTTGCAGAGGCCCAGGAAGACCAAGGCTGACCTACCATGACCAAATAGGTCGAGTTCTGTCTGATGGTGGGGTCAAAAGTCTTAGGAATCGGCGTGCATGTATGAAGAGAATGATGAAGGTAGACGAGGCACGAGAGGTTTGTCAGAACCGGGATGTCTGGCGCTCTACACTCTCTGCCTACCCCGTTAGGGACCTGGCGTGAAGATACATAAAAACTAACTAAGTAAATTAAAGTGAACAACAATTGATAAACATGTCCAATTACAAATTAGAAAAATTTTAAGTAACTAGCTGGTTCCCGCGGCTTCGCCCGCGTGGGTGTCGTTTTATAAATATTTTTTCCTTAATTTACCTGAATGAACCTCACGGGGCCCGAGACCTTTCCAACGAATTCAAAACCGTGGAAATCGGTTCTTGCGTTCTGGAGTTATAGCGTCAGTAAAAAAAACCCGACTTATTTTTATATTATAGATGGAGAATATCACAAAAATAAAAGTGAATATTGTATAGATAGAATCCTTCGCGGATTACAGATGTGAAGTTACGTACATCAATATGTAGAACTCTATTTCCACCCAAAATAGTTAATCTCCGAATACCTAACTAGACCGAGAACCCTTTGCCTAAGTGCTTGCCTATAGGTTATTCGTAGTTATTGAATTATGTGTGGGAAATCAAGGATGGTCGTCCCAGTGTTTAATTATGTACACATGCTCTGAAATTAGCGCGGCCTTTGTGGGGCAGTGCTGATTACATGGTTCATACAGATATATCCGTTGAATATACAGGGTTAATTGAAATTAGCGCATCACCTCTAGCAGGCAGTCTCTTTAGATATTCACAACATTGGAATCCCAACAACATTTGTTATACTTACGACTTTTAAAAATTAATAATTTTTAAAATTTAAGTTACCATCAAATTAAATTTTTGCCTCTGAACTGACATTTAGTTTGAGCGTAGGTGTACCACGCACCTTGTATAGACAAAATATCGCCACGAGCAGCGGCGGCGATGATCTTTTGAACTATTTATATTTTGTTTTTATTTTTTAAGATTGGTCAAATGTCGTAGAGGTAGTGGTGGTAGAGGTCCAGTGCCAGGACTCGATGTCTATACAAATAGATAAAATTGGAGTGTCTGTTTGTAATATTAAAATTACCGCTTTTTACTAAATGCGTATGTATGTATAGATCCGAAGCGAGGATAAACTGGCAAATAGCTTAAGCCTACGCTACTCCTTATTACATAAGCTACTCTACCAGTGAAAGTCCCGTCGAAATCGGTTCAGCCGTTCCCGAGATTAGCCCCAACAAACAGACAGACACAAAAATTGTAAAAAATGTTGTTTTGGTATATGTACTATGTATATATGTAACATACATATGAATTTAGTAAAAAGCATTTTGTATTACAAACAGACACTCCAATTTTGTTAATGAGTATTTGTATAGATATGCTGCATCACAGAAAAAATGTTAGAATCTCCCCTTTGTATTATAGGTGCCTAAAATAATACCACAGAATGTAGTAAAATTGAATACTGTCCCAGAATTCTGTGATCAAGTTTGCCGAACTGAAATTCGATTTCACGGTGTTCCGTTAGTTAGGACTGCCTTGCGGCTAGGGTTGTCCAATTAGTTAAGACGGTTAGGTTATACATGCTGTGTCTGTCGATTGGGTAGCTATTTAAAAAAAAAACGTAACTTCGCGCCTGTAATCCCCGAAGGGGTAGGCAGAGGTAAATGCATGCATTCATGCATACATGCAAACACCCACAATTCGCCGGTTATATTTTTGGCCCATGTAGCAGGTAGCAAGCCTGTTGACATCTCCGGGCACATTACCAAACTTCGAGGTACTGGGAGATTTCCAGAAAATGGAAAATCGCAATAGAATCAGAGATAAAGGACTTTACACCATTATCTCTGATAACTCCCTACCCGGGCATCGAACCCAAAACCTCAGCGTAGTAGAAGTGGCCTGCTACCACTAGGCTACCGAGGCAGTCCAGGCAGAGCAGATCAGGTTTGCCGAACTGAAATTGGATTTCACAGCGTTCTGTTAGTTAGGACTGCCTTGCAGCTAGGGTTGTCCAATTAGTTAAGATGGTTTGGTTATACATACTGTATTTGGTAGCCATTTTTAATTGATTGTATAAGAGCGCACGACCCCGCGGCTGGTGTAGATCGGAAACGATCTACTCGGCTAAGCGATACGGGCGTGGCCGGGTGTGTGATGGGTGACCGCTAGTAACAAATTAAAATGCGCGTTTAAAATTGAGGACCTTGCAGCTAAAGGGGGGCAGATCCAAATTTAAAAACTATCGGGTATTTAAAAAAAAAGTGTTTAAATATTAATGGTTGCTCTTATGTATTAAAGTTAGATGTTATAGTATTATATAAACATATATACATATTTTACTGATTGTTTTGAGGTAAATCAATTAGTTTTACAATTACTATGATTTTTTAAAGTTTGGATCTGCCTCTGTTTTGCACCAAAATTAAAGAAATCTATTATCCTATTTTGTAATATAGATAATAAAACACATCATTATAAGTATTTATTTATTTTAAGAATTTTAATCAGCACTTAAAATATTAAAGTTAAAAATGTTTAACTAAAATTATATATTTAAAGGTCAACTTCAGCTTGATCATCGTCGTTTTCGCTAGAAATGTCATCTGTCGGTCCAACAGCCTCACTTGTAAGGGCCCTGTAGAAATACAGTTTGTTTGGTGGAACGTAGTTCTTTACCAGCTGCATAACATCTTTGTATTTTGCCTTTTTCAACGGCAATGCATGATCATATACCTGTTTCTGGGGCCCAACGGATATATTGGCTTGAGGATTCCTCATTATGGCGAAATAATCAAACACAGGCGTTCCTGTTATAACACTGACTGTAATAGTGTCAATGTGGTCTTTACAGTATTCAAAAATGCGATACTATGATATTTTAAATCTTTAATCGCACTCAGGAGGCCGATAAATATCAGACGATCCGCTACTAAACGGCTCAGAGTCACTCATTTTAAACACTATTTTTTTATTTTACGTAAATACGATTCATTTACATCAAAGGCGCCTTTGATATAAAAGAATCGTTAATCAATTAATTAATTAACTTAACAAAACATACATCTTAATAGGCCGGGTTCAAAGCGAGTACTGACTTGGTACAAGTGACGCAATCATTTCATTTGTCGCAAAAAAGTGGCAAGTCCGGACCTGTTCCCTTCTTGCACCAAACGGAATAGGGTGGCAGATCCAAATTTTGTTGAAGCGCGCTTGTTTTTCGTCGGATATGCCTCATTCATGCATCAAACGATAGCTCTATTTTTTTGTTAAAAGTTAAGGTGAAAAAACAACTAACGGAAAAATTTGGACTTGCCCCCTTTTTGCTGCAAGGTCCTCAATTATGCTTCGGAGGGCACGTTACTCTAAGCCGTCGGTCCCGGTTGCTATCGATAGATAGTAGTCTTTAAACCTTGTCGGAGACCTTATGGGCGGTTTGAAATCATCCGTCAGTGGGTTGGCCACTAACCCTTATCTCCACCAACCCGCATTGGAGCAGTGTGGTGGAGTAAGCACCAGGTCTCCTCCCAAGAAGGGGAGGGTCTCGTGCCCAGCAGAGGAACGTATTAAGGGTCGCCATTATTATTATTATTAATAATAAGTCTGTGTGTGTTCCGATAAAAGATACCTTACTTGTATAATTTTCAGATCTCTCGCATGTTAGGTGCACGTACGGTAGATAAGTTTATATGGGCCTTGGATGGATTACTTGTATCAAGTGATTTTTAGGACTTAAAATAAAGCCGTGTTACAGTTTCCTTCCTCGTGAAATGTTGGCTAAAACCACTTATCTGGGGGCACGGGAGTGCTCCCGCCAATACGAGCCAAGTGAAGCGCAAGGGTACTTACAACCTACCTTTTCTCAAAACTTTCTTTAGGTTTTCGAACCCTAAATTAGCGGGAGTACCAAAGCTGAAAAAATTAAGAAAATATTGTATTACTCGTAAATATTCTTGATATACGCACTGTATCCGTACCCCCTTATTCGTAAACATATTTGAGCTAAAGTGTTGCTAATCTCTCCTTTGTCTTTTTCTATCCTGCACATTTGACAATGCAACTGACAAGGACTGATAGCGAAAACGTATCTAATGTAAGTTTATGAATAAGGGGGTAAATATATTACATTCAGGTATCTGAAATATTGGAGAATGTGCTAAGATTGAATATTGTACCAGAATTCTAGCTGTGATCAGGTTTGCCGAACTGAAATTTGATTTGACGGCGTTCCGTTAGTTAGGACTGCCTCCCAGCTACGGTTGTCCAATTAGTTAAGATAGTTAGTCTATTCTCGCTATGCAGGTAGCTGTTTTTAATTGACTAGGCACATGTATATTTTACTGGGGGCAGAGTTCCAGCGTAGGGTCTCGAGGGCGTTCCTAATCTATGCCGCCAAATTGATAATGTAAGTAAATGTAGGAATAAGTCGAATCGTATAGTGCCCGTCCCCTCTCCGCGCTACGCACTATAGCAAAAGTGTCGTGAGGATTTTTCGTGTCTCTTGGCTAGCCCCCTTAGCCAGCGTACCGTGCAATTTTTTTTTTTTTTTTTTATGTAATGGAATTGGTAAACAAGCTTGCAGTTCACATTGATGTTAAGTGATGACTGCAGCCTATAGACACCCACACAAAGACCAAGGTCAAAATGCAGATGCGTTACCACTCCTGAGGCCTAAGGTCTTATGCCTCTGTGCCGGAAATTACAGGGCCGTACATTACCACCTGACCGGAACACGATAGTGTTGAACACTACCATTTAGCGGCAAGTATATTAGGTAATGCGGTGGTGCCTACGCCCGCGAGCTCCGTCACTGGAGCTCTACCACCAGTAAAATTAGAAACTACGTTCCAAAATTTGGCTTTAGGCGGGGCTTGAACCCGCGACCACTGGGATTTCTATTCTAGTCCAGTCGCTCTCCCAACTGAGCTATCGATGTCCACGCCAGATTTGTCAAATTTTTCCTTCACATTTATTGCATTGCCGGCAGTAGCGCCTTCTATTGCCAACAATTCTAGTTAGGTGCTATAGAATACCTACCTGTAGGTATAACTGATGGTATATACCTAATGATGATTTGTAATTGTAAAACATTGTAATTGTAATAAATTGATAATGGTTTTGAAAATTTGTTTCATCGGTCAGAGATTTCAACTTCGCTCATTGTTTCAGATATTATTATAGGTATTTAGATATGTAAGTCTGTAAGTTATTACGTAAGTTTCTACTTACACTTGGCAAAGTTTTTTTTTAATTTTCTCAAATATTTCTTTTGTCTCGTATGTGCGTCTCCCGATTGCATCAATAAACAGTTTTTCTTTCTTTCTTTGAAAAAAATGTTTTGGGTTCTTTTGAATACAAAATATTTTCAATCATTGCCGAGTGTACGAAACTATGAAATGTTATTGAAATGGTGAAAGGTTGAAAATGGTATTAGATACGTTTCAACACGGATGGTTTTCAGACGTAGGTACTAGATGTGGAATTGTACCTAAAATCGGAAATCACATGAATACTTATCTGAAATGCTATGAAGCTTGAATTAAATTCCATTATGCGATAACTTAAATATCGCAGTTCATTTGGCAATGTTAATTATGCTAGCAATTAGTGTTCCGGTAACAATGTGGCAATAATCCGATTGTATGGCATGCTACTGGAAAGTTCCTATATTGCCGGAACGAGGTTTGGATATAGGCTACTGTTATGCATGCATGCATGTCTTTGTTCGCAGAATAGGCTATTTATTTGTACTTTTTCGGCTATAGAATCGCAAATGTCATTATACGAGTATATTAGGTGTTATGTTATTTTACTGCTCCGAAGTTCTTGCTACGTTGCCCGTTTCGCCGAAATCGTTAATAGATAGGTTTCAATACGGATAGTTTTTAGACGAACTAGATGTGGAATTGAACCTTAAAATCTGAAAACACATCAATACTTAACTAAAATACTTTGAAGCTTCAATCAAATTCCATTATGCGATAGCTTAAATATCGCAGTTGATTTGGAAATGTTAATTATGCTAGCAATTAGTGTTCCGGTAACAATGTGGCAATAATCCGCCGGTATGGCATGCTACTGGAAAGTTCCCGTATTTCTGGAGCGAGGTTTGGATGTAAGCTACTGTTATGCATGTCTTTGTTCGCATAATAGGCTTTTTATGTGTATTTTTTCGGCTATAGATTAAATAAAGATCGCATATGTCATTATATATTAGGTATTATGTTATTTTACTGCTCAGAAATTCTTGCTACGTTGGCCGTTTCTCCGAAAATGGTATTAGATACGTTCAATACGGATGGTTTTCACACTTACTTAATGTGGAAATGTACATAAAATCTAGAATCATATCAATACTTATCTAAAATACTATGAAGCTTCAATTAACTTAAATATCGCAATTGTTTTATATTATTTCGCATTAACATATGCTTGTGAAATATATTTTTGTTTTAAGGGAAAAATGGAAAGAAAAAATTGACTTCAGGCGAGACTCGAACTCGCGACCTACTGGGAATCTAGTCCAGTAGTTGGTAATAGATGGCGCTGCTGCTACCATAAAGCAATGTGAAGGAAAAATTTGACATATCGGGCAGGGCTTCAGTAGCTCAATTGGAAGAGCGGCTGGACTAGATTCCCAGTAGGTCGCGAGTTCGAGTCTCGCCTGAAGTCAATTTTTTCTTTCCATTTTTCCCTTAAAACAAAAATATATTTCACAAGCATGTGTTAATGCGAAATAATATAAAACAATTATTAAGGGTAAAAGCGACTTCTTTACGATATTCAATAATCTGAAAAGTCTATTATATCGGTTGCCTAACTAGCATAGTTGGTAATAGATGGCGCTGCTGCTACCATAAAGCAATGCAATAGATGTGAAGGAAAAATTTGCCAAATCGGGCAGGGCTTCAGTAGCTCAATTGGAAGAGCGGCTGGACTAGATTCCCAGTAGGTCGCGAGTTCGAGTCTCGCCTGAAGTCAATTTTTTCTTTCCATTTTTCTATAAAAATAAAAAAAATTAAATATCGCAGTTCGTTTGGCAATCTTAATTAAGCAAGCTATTTGTGTTTCGGTAACAATGTGGCAATAATCCGCCGGTATGACATGCTACTGGAAAGTTCCGATATTTACGGAGGGAGGTTTGGATATAAAAGCTACTATCATGCATGTCTTTGTTTACAGAATCAGCTATTTAAGTGTATTTTGTCGGCTAAAGATGAAATAAGCATCGAAAATGTAAATAATAATAATATAAATGATGGCAACCCATTATACGTCCCACTGCTGGGCAAGAGCCTCTCCCCTTTTTAGGGGGAGGCGTGGAGCTCACTCCACCACGCTGCTCCAATGCGGATTGGTGAGATACGGGTTAGTGGCCAACCCTCTGTCGGATGTTTTCAAACCGGCTATAAGGCCTCCGAGAAGGTCTTACGACGGCCGAAACACGGAAACGCGCATTTAATTTGCCACTAGCAGTCACCCATCACACACCCGACCGCGCCCGTAATGCTTAACCGAGTAGATCGCTTACGATCAACACCAGCCGCGGGGCCTAGCGCGCTTCAAAAATATGTAAATAATGTGTGTTAAATGATTTATTTTACTGTTGCGAGATTATTGCTACGTTCCCCATTTCGGCGAAAATGGTATACCTACGTTTTAACGGGATACGTTGCAGTACATGGTTTTCAGAAATACTAAATCTTACGTTACGTTACTAAATCTGGAACGTTATCTCAAATCTGGAATCACATTGATACTTCTAGAAACCATATTTGCGGATTTTCTCGCGTATACCACTACTCCCAAATTTCTTCTTGTGAGTGCAGATGCATTTTTCCAATGGTGAAAGAACTCTTGAAATCGATTCCGTAGTTTTTGTCTGAAAACGTTACAAACATACATACAAAAACACAAATATTTCCACTTTATAATATTAGTATAGATAAGCGATCCTCATTCAATCTATTGCTAACAAATTATACTTTTAGCGGTGGTAGAGCTCCAGTGCCGATTACCTAATCTACTTGCCGCTAAATGGTAGTGTTCAGCACTTTCGTGTTTAGGTTGGGTGGTAATGCACGGCCCTGTAAATTCTGTGATCCAAGTTGGACGTGGAGTCCATACGTCCATAAACCTATTCCAATATGCCTCTTATGCTTTCATACTGGTGGTAGAGTTCCAAGTGTAAGAGCTCGAGGGCGTTGGCACCACTGCATTACCTTACCTATCTGCCGCTAAATAATAGGTAATGTAAGGCTCCGTAATAACTATCACAGAGACATGACACCTTCGGTCTCACGGGTGGTAACGCGTCTGCATTTTGACCTCTGGTTTTAATGTAGATGTCTATAGGCTGCAATTATCACTTAAATTGTACTGGTGGTAGAGCTCCAGTGACGGAGCTCGCGGGCGTAGGCACCACCGCATTACCTAATATACTTGCCGCTAAATGCTAGTGTTCAGCACTATCGTGTTCCGGTCATGTGGTAATGTACGGCCCTGTAATTTCCGGCACAGAGGCATAACACCTTAGGCCTCAGGAGTGGTAACGCATCTGCATTTTGACCTTGGTCTTTTTGTGGGTAACTTTAGGCTGCAGTCATCACTTAACATCAATGTGAACTGCATGCTTGTTTGCCACTTCCATAGCATAAAAAAAACATCAATGCGATATGCACGCTTGTTTGCCATCCAAAAAATGTGGAACTTGGAATCTAATATCGCGAATCATTGGATCATTCATTCTGTTTTCTGCCTTTGGGGCAATATAAGCGTAGTATTACCTGCTCCATATTCTAGAACAATATTGACTGCCGTCCTGAAATATAATGGAGGCATCAAATTCCAGTGAGCGATGACTTTAATATTCCAATCAATCCAGAAATGCTAATTATGCGAGCAATTAGCTCCAGTAACAATGTGCCAATAGTGCTAATAATCCACAGGTATGGCACGTCGCGGTTGATGGGAATCTGTGACGTATTTGATTATAATTCCTTGGGTTTATTTGTATTTTCCTATGTATATGTGCTTGGCGTATGGTACCTAATTTAAGCGTTAATTTGCACATGAGTTTCAATATATTTTAAAGCTAATTGAGTGAAAACACAGGTCAAGTGCAAGTCGACTTGTGAGCATGGTTCCTTGTAATTGTAAAAATTATAATAACTTACCATTGGATAATTTATTGATAATGGAATTAATTCCTTTGTTTTTTCAAAACTTTAGGATTAAACAGTTTTGGTGATGAAGAAGGAAGTGGTCTATTTCCACTAATTATCTTCAATAACTTTGAAACTGTTTAATTATACTACATTAGCCGGCAAATTCCGGTTGGGTGATAATATAGGTATGGCCCCATTATAACATCAATGTGAAATGCATGCTTGTTTGCCATCTTCATTACATAAAACAATGAAAATTGGTGACTTCTGTCTCAAGATTTCTGATTACGACCAGTAATGGCAACAGATATCGAAATTCAAACGTAGTCTACGTTTGAATTTCGATATTTGTACAGCTCCAACAGATACCCTATATTATTTTATATTTATTAAATATTTAGGTATACAGTCCTATACTAAATATTTGATTGAGGAAAACCCCCTTCACGGCGGCTTCCCTCGCATAAAAATATGCCAGTACTCGCTTATGACTTTGATGCCTGAAAGAATTTATGAAATTGAACTGGTATCTTTTATTAATTCACATAAAACAGTTTTTCTATTTTTCTGAAAAAAAATCTTCTGCTTACCTATTATTTATGTGAAAGTAACTAAACCTGTCTATCTGTAACACTCACGACGAAACAACCGTATAGCGCTGAGCCGATTGTGATGAAACTTAACAAGCACGTAATTGGAACTCTAAGAAAGTGAAAAAAATAAAAACTACACACATTAAGTCGCAGGAAATAACTAGTAGATTAAATTTAAATGAGTCATAATAATGGCAACCTTTGACACATATCACTGCTGGGCACGAGTTTCTCCCCTTTTCGGGGAGAGGCCTGGAGTTTACTCCACCACGTTGCTCCAATGCGGGTTGCTGGAGATACGGGTTAGTGGCCAACCCGCTGTCCCATGTTTTCAAACCGCCAATAAGGCCTCCGACAAGGTTTAACGACGGCCATCTATCGATAGCAACCGGGACCGACGGCTTAACATGCCCTCCGAAAGTACGGAAGCGCGCATTTTAATTTGCCACTAGCGGTCACCCATCACACAACCGGCCGCGCCTGCGTCGCACTACCGAGCAGATCGCCAGCGATCTACACCAGTCACGTGCGCGAAAAGCTCACAGTGACATATACCCGAACAAAGAATTTAAATTCAAATTCAAAAAAACCTATTATTAAGGTATCTGTCTTCGTTTAGAGATACGCTAATCTTAATATAAAAAGCATTTTAAAATGCTATCGAAAATTAAAACCACTTTTATTACATGTCAGCTCCATTAACTACGACTTTCCAAATTAAGCTCACCCACGTGTATTCAGACCATCAATCGTTGGACTCCATTCGTCTTACGTCGGCGGCCGACATTTGTCAACAGTCCCGAATGGCCATTTGTTGAACGTATGCAGGCACTCCACTGTATCCATCAGTTTGGCAGTCCTGATTCACAAGGTATTACTTTACCTTGCGTATTAGAAGATGTCCGTGGAAAATCTGGCGCTCCACACTCTCTGCGTATCCGTGTACTTGGCGTGAAGATACATACATACAATCTTACCATGGTGAAGTCGCTAGTCTCGCTAGAAATAGGCGGCAAAAGTGATTAGGCAGTAATAAGAATATTTGAAAGAAAATTACGACGTTTTCCGTCTATGATAATAAAACTAAATTTACTACTGTTAAAGTTTACGCATTTAACACACACACACACACACACACACACAAAACTCAAACATACATCCTTACAGACTCGTTCGCACAAACACATAAATCGCACTCGCGAACGCTCACTCAGACATACATGAACATACTAATACGCTCTCACTCAATTCACTCAAACACACGCATTCAGGTGTGTAAAAATACCCACTTGTGCATTGTCAATGTGTGACTTAAATATCACAATATTATTTAGGTACCTACACCGATAAAAACAACGAATATCAAAATAATAATACGTAACTACGTAAATACGTAATCTACGTAACTTTTATTTAAAGACATCATCATAGACAATCATAATATCTCTTCTTGCTATCATTATATTATTTGCCGTTTTCTTCTCAATCATATCGATATATATTTATAATATGTATGTTTGTATATTATATATTTATTTATGTATATTATATGTATAGATATATATTTTATATAGTGTAATATTTATTCGTAGGTTATTTCCCTGTTTTATAATTAACTATTTAATTTATAAGTTTTACGCGCCTTTCGTTGTTTTCTATTTACCCAAAGGTTGACTGGTAGACAATGCCTTTTAGTAGCATTAAGTCCGCCTTTTGTACAACATTTCTGTGTTTGCAATAAAGTTAAATAAATAAATATCAAACTTGACTCCATTACCGATAGTTCAGTTATACCATCGCGTGAGTAATGTTGCTTACCTATGATGATCTCGAATCATCAATCGTTGGACTTCATTCGTCTTGGCTGGCGGCCGGCATTTGTCAACAGTCCCGAATGCCCATTTGTTGAGCGTATGCAGGCACGCCACTGTATCCATCAGTTGGGCAGCCTTGACTCACAAGACTGACTTACTGTACATAGCGTATTGGGATTTGACTGTAGAAAAGTTACAGACTCAAGTGTATCAGTGATCAGTAAAAGGTTGGGAGTACCAGAGTAGACTTAATTAATTATTTGTAACTTTTGCTAAGTTCACAATAATTATATGTACTTACTCATAACTATCCATTATTCACGTTCCTGTAGGATTTTGGGGGAATTATCACGAAGTGCTTCTTAATTACATACGCACAAACGCACGCACGAAGGTACAAGCGCACGAAAACCTTCACACCAGTGCCCCGTTCACACACACAGAAACACACGCAAACATACAAGCTCACGCTCGACTTTATTTCAATGCACACTACAACAGTATCTTACTTAAGTGAAAAATACCAACAGCCGAGCTGGTGTCTAAGACAGTGTCTTTGAGCATGTTTTCCTCCACTCACTCTTCATAATTTGTACTGGTGTAGAGCTCCAGTGACGGTGCTCGCGGGCGTAGGCACCACCGCATTACCTGATTTACTTGCCGCTTAATGGTAGTGTTTTGCACTATCGTGTTTCGTTCAGGTGGTAATGTATGGCCTTGTAATTTCCAGCACAGAGGCATAACACCTTAGGCCTCAGGAGCCATAACCCCTGGTCATTGTGTGGGTGTCTATAGGCTGCAGTCATGGTAAGTGACCATCAATGTGAACTGCATGCCTGTTTGCCACTTACATAAAAAAGAATTATCATCATCACTCCAGTCGAAAAAGCGTACATTGCTGCTGACAAAGCCTTCTCCAGCGACGCCCACAATAATGTTTTGCGTCGTAAGGCGCGAATATGCCATAATCGCCACGCTTGGCAGGCGGATTGGCGATCGCAGTGGCGACAGTTTTCGCGGGACGCTGCTGCCCATCCCGCGTTATTATATTTAGGTACCGCCTTGGAGTGGTTTGACCATTGTTCGGTGTTTGACTAACTGCGTGCTGATGTTTCAGTGGTTGACTGACTGCGCTAGTGCTAGTGGGTGGTGGGGTCGTTGCGTCCCCACGCCAGAGCACTCACTCACTCTACCTACACAAATTTTCGAATTTTTTTGACTACTCGGCTGCCGTTAATAACTTTTTCTCAAAGAGAAGACGTGTTTTCGAGTTAGTGATGAGTGATAAGAAATAATTTGTGATGTGTGCTTGCCAAAATGGTAAAATACTATAACAAAACCAGAATTCTGCTATACAAATAAATAAACCTGTTAAACCTGTCTTAAATGATCATTTCTAACCAACCTGTTTTCTTAGATGAACATTTCTGACCAGAAAAAAAAACCATTTATATTAGCAACATCTCGTGGTGGAGCTCCAGTGAAAGGGTGGTAGAGCTCACGTTTGTAGGCACCACCTCATTACTTATTATTTTGTAGACTAGTGTTCATCAGTGTCGAATTCCGTTAAATGGTAGGTTATGTATCATCCTATAATTTCAGGCACAGAGCATAACACCTTAGGTTTCAGGAGTGGCAACGCCGAGTGACATCTTACTAGATTAAATCTCTAGTTTACTATCGATATTTATATGTTTTTTATTAAGGTTGACTGGTAGAGAATGCCCTATGGCATTAAGTCCGCCTTATGTACTAGGTGCATTAAAGTTTAAATAAATAAATAAATAAATGTGAACTCATAGAGCAAAACTGGAGGGGAGTAGCCATATGCAGGCTTTCCCCTCTGTCAAAGTACAAGCCCAAATGGGCCTATACCTGTCGCCTAGATGTTTAAATGTGTGCGTGAAATTGTTTATGTATTTTGTTAAAGTCAAGGTGTGATTTTTGTAGTAATAGACGATTTTTGTAGTGTGCGTGTGTGTCGCACTCATTTCCCCCCGCAAAAAATGACAGACTGTTTTACATCGATAATAAACGCTATGGCTACTCCCCTCCAGTCCGCCGCGGCCGGTGGCCCGTGTTGCTCTTTGTGTGAACTATATGCTTGCTTACTTGATGACGTAACAAATCATAGATGTCTCCAACATCTCTCAAAATAGACCCCACTCAGGTCTTCTCCAACGATCAATCATTCGTCTTCATTTGTTATAGACTTACAGCCAGTATTGATCAACAATCCATCTCGAATGGGCATTCGTTAAAGGGACAAACGTCTTAACAAAATGTCACGGTACTGTATTCATAAATTGAGTGGGAAGACAATCTCGAGTTTGGTGCTATACATACATTGCATACATACATAGTAATACACTTTAGAAAAATTTAAACGTAATTTCACGCCTGTAATCCCCGAAGGGGTAGGCAGAGGTAAAATGCATGCATTCAAGCATACATGCAAACACCCACGATTCGCCGGTTACGTTTTTGGCCCATGTAACAGGTGGCGAGCCTGTTGACATATCCGGGCACATTACCAAACTTCGAGGTACTGGGAAATTCCCAGAAAATGAAAAAGTCCCAATAGAACCAGAGATAGAGGATTTTACACCATAATCTCTGGTAAACTCCCTACCCGGGAATCGAACCCAAGACCTCAGCATAGTACTAGTGGAAAAAATGTAATTCTCAAATTTTTTTTTGAGAGCATGCGATTTTTAATACCTAAAATATTACAATTAAAAACAGTTATAATAGTCCAACTTTGACTCAATGCGTTCATAAATGGAATAAGTTATGGTTTTTAAATACCATCAAGTATGGGAGCCAACCCTTTAACCCAATCAAATCGTATGATTTGTTTATATGAATTTATATGAATGAAGAAGTAGACTTTGGAAATAATTCACATGAATCATAAGACAAGTACTTAAGTCAGTGAGTACCTAACTACATTCAACTTTAGTCTTAAATATGTCTTAAAAATTATTTGTCATTATTAGGCTTCTACTGGGACAAAAAAATCTCCAGGTGTGCGGACCAAATTCCTCTTTGGCTGGATTGCATCAACTTAATAATGGCAAACCATTATACGTCCCACTGCTGGGCACGAGTCTCTTTCCTTTTTGGGAGGAGGCCTGGAGCGTACTCCACCACGCTGCTCCAATGTGAATTGGTGGAGGTGGATGGGTTAGTGGCCAACCCGTTCAACCTGTTCAGCATCAACTTACTTAAGCAAAACTTGAAAATGGTTAAATGAAGTTATGACTTTAAATGTTAATTGTAACCTAACCTTAACTGTATCAGAAATACTCTAGTGTATTTAAATCTGCCAAAAACTGTAACTTTTATCAATATTAGTCCGGTCAATTTAGACATTGACCCTTGCGAAAATTCCCAGAAGGCTGAAAATTTGCATAGATTTTTTAAAAAAATGGTTAGTAGGTATTATGAAAAAATTGTGTAAACACAATTTTTGTAGATAATTGCATGATCTCCAATTATTTTCTGACATATTTGATCATAAAACTAACTGTTTTGCTGAAAAATTCGAAAAACCCATTTCTGCAACCTTTGACCTTGAATAAAAAAATTTGCAGACATGTGATTGATACGGACTTTACACAATTTCATAATAATGATGTCCCTAACATCTATGTTATCAGTTTTCTGGGAATTTATGCAAGGTTACCCCTAGTTTTGGGCTAAATTAACCGGACTATTATGGTGTAATCGAACCTTAGAATTGTATAGTCAACTCACACTCCAGCAATGTACAGTTGCGTCCACAAAAACATACGCTCAGCGACACAACCATTTCGCGACACACGTGTCTACTTTGATGTACGGCCTAGCGTTGTGTCCGAGACTGTACCTGTATAACCATTGTTCTCACGTGTGCCTGAATATTTCATACAGTTATCGTAGTAATAAATTTTAGCGCGCGACACTTCGAGAATGTTCGTTGATTTTGTGTAAGGATGAAAATTAATACCGCCTAATGTCATTGGATACACTCGTACGATCTCTTTGTTTGCGTTCGATAAAATATCGCATTGTATTGCGGGATGACAATGATGGGTGACGGTAATAGACCACTGCGATAGCGGCTGTGATATTGTGCAGTTACCAGTATTAATATGTCAACGAGACTTGTAGAGAAAGGAGATGTTGCAAAAATGTATGGACCTCCGGCCATGTATTGTACACAATATAATTAACAGGCAAAATCAATATAAAAACGTTTTTTACTACATATATTCACTTTTTTAGCTTTGTTTGCAGTTACGAAACATTATTTATTTGACGGCCCGGTTAGTCCAGCGGTGTGAGATGACCGTTTGATTCGAAGGGTCGCGGGTTCGATCCCCGCACCGGGACAAATGTTTGTATGGCCTACAGATATTTGTTTCGGGTCTGGGTGTTTGTGTATGTGTTGTATGTGTACAACGGCACCCACGACACAGGTTTATACCTACTGTGGGGCTGTGAGTGTAAGCGTATTTTATTATTTTATTATTATTATTTGCAGTTAGAATTGCAACTCAAAACCAACATGGCGAATATGGCGAGCGATGTCATTTTGACAAATTCCACTAATAATCATATTGAAAATGATAAAATCGTTTGAATTAAATGTGGTTGTAACTCTAAAATATATTCTTGAATAAATTAATTGTATTTTTTTTGGATTCTTCTTTAATTTACCCATTTTTTGAGGTAGTGTACGAACCAGAGCCGAGCTCGCAATATCTCCTTTGTTTAACATATGTTTTTTATTTAAAGAGAAATGGAAAGAAAAATTTGACTTCAGGCGAGACTCCAACTCGCGGCCTACTGGGAATCTAGTCCAGCCGCTCTTCCAATTGAGCTACTGAAGTCCTGCCCGATTTGTCAAATCTTTCCTTCACATTTATTGCATTGCTTTATGGTAGCAGCAGCGCCATCTATTGCCAACTACGCTAGTTAGGCAACCGATATAATAGACTTTGCAGTTTATTGAATATCGTAAAGAAGTCGCTTTTACCCTTAATAATTGTATTATTTAAATATATTTCACAAGCATGTGTTAATGCGAAATAATATAAAACAATTAACATATGTTATTGCGAGAGGAGAATAAGTGATACTAGAGATCGTCCATGATAGTTGTAAACTTGTAACGCAGTCTAAAGAAAACGAACATATTAATTATGTTTTTCTTTATACTGTGGTCGTAATGAAATTTGACCTTTATTCACGAAATGTAAACGAATGAATTTTATAATGAAAATCTATAACCTCTGCATGGTGTTATAGAATTTCCGTTTTACCACCACAGTCTGCGACATTCTGTTTGATATTTTAATATTAGAAATGTGTACGTAATTTGTATATTTGTGTATCAATTTCATGGTTTTGTGTTTATTGTTTACTAGCTGACCCGAAGTTTGCCACTTCGTACACTATATCGTATTATTTTTTTAAAACTTTCTCGTTATTTGAGTAATAAACCCACAGACACGTGTTCTTGCTGAAAAACACAATATAAGTCTATAATAAAAGCAAGTCTAATCAAAATACCCGAAATTCATCCCTCTTAAAAGAAAAACGTCTCCCTTTCGTCCAGTAATCACTTCTTGGACCACGCTCACATAATCAAGGGACAATGCACTCATTTGCTATAAAAACCCCAATGGTCCTTCGGCCGGACAGTGAATGCTCAATCAATGCGTTCATTTACTAATATCCTCCGATAAACTCTCGTTGTGCACATATTGTTGGGGGAAGTGCCCCTCTTAATCTGATTAGTGTATACGGGCACGGTCACGACCTTAGATGTAATGCAATCGACGAGTTCCAAATGCTGGATAGTGTGAAAGGACCTTTGGATTGGGGTTACGTAACGGTTGGCAAGAAAATGGCGCTGAAGAAATGTTTTGAAAAGGATCTTTTCTAATGCATTTTGAAATGTCATTTGTTCTATGTCTATAGTTTGTGGTGGCTTAGTGTTAGTCAATCACTGAATTAGTGATATATATTTGGAGTTTTCGAATAGAGGAAATGTAAAGGTAATTTGGTAATGTGCCCAATGAATGTCCGCCAATTCACATGTGCGGACGGCGCTTGATTGTAATTAGATGTGACCATAGATGGTGTGATAGTGTGCGTACCTTAGGAATCGACCAATTGTAGGAATGCAAGTCCTTATTCGCGTACATACACATCTTTATTCACTTGTATTTCTTTATTTTCTTGTATTTCACTTACCGCTAAATGGTTGTGTTCAGCACTATCGTGTTCTGGTCAGGTGGTAATGTACGGCCCTGTATTTTCCGGCACAGAGGCATATCACCTTAGGCCTCAAAATTGGCAACGCATTTGCATTTTGACCGTAGGTCATTGTGTGGTTGTTTATAGGCTGCAGACATCACTTAACATCAATGTGAACTGTGCCATCAACTGATGCTTGTTTGCCACTTTTATTAAATAAAAAAAATTATGATAGGTTACCAATTTTGTGGCAAATTACAAACCAAGAGTACCCACTTACCATGTTCAATTACTTAATACACCTTCGTTCCAATCAATATTCACCCAATTCCCCGCCACCTTCCAATATCGAGATCAGCACGAATCCATCAGAATTTTACCCATGAATACAAATGAAGGGCGAGAGCAGAACAAACAGCGATGTTCGCTGAGCCCACAGATACGTATTGAGAGGGTTATTGGAGCCGACAGCCTGTTCTATATCCACCCGACATTGAATATTGAGACGAGATTGATTTATGCGGTTAATATTGAGACTTGAGTAAATATTTTTTCACGCCCTGTTGGTGTTGAGTGAAATTATAATCTATTTTCGGGATCTGATCTAAATTCAAGGTGAAATAACATTTCCAGAAGAGAAATCTTATAAATATTTAGTTATGTGAAACTCCTGTGACATACCCCGAGAACGTGAGCGCCATTTTTTATACAGAGTAACAGTTTTGAACCATAATGTATACTTTACGGATGCTAAAATCTCCTAAAACTCCCATGACCGCAGTAATAAGGGTATAAGTCAACAAAATTAAAACTGAATAGATAAAAAAAAGGATTCAAGACATCCAGTCGAAATTTACTTGTAAGTAAGCGTAGAACAATTTCACAGTCGATAACATAATACGTTAATGGTTAATAATAATGGCAACCCATTATACGTCCCACTGCTGGGTACGAGTCTCTCCCCTTTTGGGGAGAGGCCTGGAGCTTACTCCACCACGCTGCTCCAATGCGTATTGGTGGAGAGCCTAATGCCTATTAATATTCCGCATTAAAAATATCTCAGTGGAAATACGCACAAACAATTTCATTTTCAGTTACTTAATTCACCTTCGTTCCAATCAAGATTCACCCGATTCCCCGCCGCCTTCTAATATCAAGATCAGCACGAATCCATCAGAATTTTTCCCATGAATACAAATGAAGGGCGAGAGCAGAACAAACATCGATGTTCGCTGAGCCCACAGATACGTATTGAGAGGGTTATTGGAGCCGACAGCCTGCTCGATATTCTCCCGTGATTGAATATTGCGACGAAATTGATTTATATGGTTAATATAAAGACTTGAGTAAATATTTCATCACGCCCTGTTGATGTGTTGAGCGAAATTAAAATCTATTTTCGGGTGGATGCTGATCTAAATTGAAGGTGAAATATGTTTAAGTTTCCAAAAGAGAAATCCAATTTCGAGAAATATACAGAGCGTTATTTTACAGGTACTTAGCTATGGTACTCGTATTACTCCTGTGACATACCCTGACGGTGTGAGAGCTACAGTACATACATAGCAATAGTTTAAAAACATTCGTTGGCAACTCCCCTGGTGTGGCAAATGTACATAGGCGGCGGTGACCACATTCCATCAGGTGGCCCGTTTGCTTGTCTGTCCATCTTAAAACATATATTATGGTATGTATGTTAGTATGTATCTTCATGCCACGTCAATTACATGGTAGGCAGAGAGTGTGGAGCGCCAGATATGCCGGTCCTGACACACCACCCGTGCTCCATCTATATTCATCATTCTCTTCATACACGCCGATTCCTAAGACTTTTGACCCCACCCTCAGACTGTACTCGCCCTATTTGGTTATGGTGGTCTTGGTCTTCCTGGGCCTCTGCAACCATCTACATATTATATGGTTATTGAATTTATATATATAAAAATCAATTGCTTCGTTAGTCTCGCTAAAACTCGAGAACGGCTGGACCGATTTGGCTAATTTAGGTTTTGAATGATTTTTGGAAGTCCAGGGAAGGTTTAAAACGAAGAAAATATGAAGAAATTGACGGGAAATAGTAAAAACCACAATTTCATTTTGCCGTACAAATAGTTCGTATCTATCTAACAAACATTTGGACACATTATTTCATTGTGAGGCAATACGAAGTTTGCCGGGTCAGCTAGTCTTGAATAAATATTACACCAAGGCCTGTTGGTGTTGGTCGTGGCTGATCTAAACTGAACCACGATTCCACGTATATCAGTGCCTTGAAATGAAGTTCACAAATACCCTAGACTCGGTCTAGAATGTGTAACCTACCAGTTAGCGTGGCGTAGGTACTCAGTAAATAAATAAACATCCAGATGTATTACAAAGATGCGGAGTATCGTGGGCGGTCGGCGGACTAACGAACACGTCCTGCTTTGTGCAATTGATTAATTGCGTTTGGATGTCGGCTGATGCTCCGTGAAAGTAGGGATTGACCTAAAAATAATATGTTCGGTAAATGACCACTGCGGGGTATGTTACGCAATTACTTTTACTGGTGGCAGAGTTCCAGTGCAACAGCTCGAGGGCGTAGACACCACCGCGTTGCCTAATCTATCCGTAATAACTATCACAGAGACATCTTTAGTCTCAGGGGTGGCAACGCATTAGCATTTTGACCTCTAGTTTTTGTTTTTCACCTTCGTAACATAAAACAACGAAATATTTTTAGAAATCAAATTACACTACATTAACTTCATAAAACGTAATTATATCCACTCAATTAAACCACTCCAATCACATAAAGAAAATGAATAATAATATTCCATAAAATAATAGAGTACAATAATGGGTTTCCGATTGACACAACCCTGTGCATAATACACACGCCATACACGCCTTTACTACAAACGTCTTAAATCACATAATTGCGCGATGGCAACATCGGATAGACCGATTATGGAATAACCTATGTTCGGAAACCCTCAATTTTTGTCACTCATATTGAATTATTTATGTCATAATGTCACTTTGGTTCAGTTTTAGGTGAATTAGGGGTGCAGATGTAATGGTCACATTGATTTTTGTTAGCTCGGGTCGTTGATGTGTCATGGATGTAGGGCTGGGAATGCCGGGATTTCTTTTCTTTAAGTTGAGTTGACGGGATTCCGTTCATTTTGGTGGGGAGTTATTATTGTAGCTCATGTGTATTATCTATTGCAACCGTCTACGAAGAAATGAAAGATTAAAAAAAAAATCTTCGGCCGGGATTAGAACCGGACTTCTGGATAAACAGCCCAATCCTTATACCACTAATCTTTGGTAGATTATACGCACCACGTAGCTTAGTAGTAAAGTGGCTAGTTATTCAGAGGTTAGCCGGTTCGAATCTTGAAGGAAGACTTTTTCTTTTTATTTTGTCTCTGACGCAGCAGATGGACCGTATAAGGTCCAAGAACAATAAGAAATCAATTGTCATATTCTTCGTGCTGCCTGAGGGGATTAAAAATATTTTAACTCTTTCGCACGTGTTATTGCGAAAACATACGATGAAAATAAGAAGCGCTTTGGATCACAATATGGGATGTTGTTGAATAGGTCTTAGAAAATATTGTGCGATGCAGAAAAACATTCTCTGTTGTTTGTATGTCAAGAAGTTGCAAACAAGCATACAGTTTATATTGATAGTATGTAATACTGTATCTCACAATTGGTCAACAACCAATTACCGTACTTGTTAAAACGGCCAGCATTGTGCGTGGCCCGAAACGCACATGGCAGATTTTTTAAACAAGTTTTTAAATAATTCTTATCTTATCAGGAAAGAGTTTCTATACAAAATGTGTACATCCTACCCTCTTAACGCAGACTCGAATATTCGCCTGACTTCACAACATCTCCAAGTGCCTGAGATCTTGTTATAAATAATTGTGCATCCGATTTAATCGACATCCGAGGGTGGTTCAATATTTGCGCTGATTTTTTATCGCTCGCTGATTCCCTTAATCATTGCTAATTCGATGTTTGCAGAATCGAGTAAATATTCTCGTTTATTCGATGATTATCGATATTGGATTGAGAATAGCGTCTGATTTATTGGATTTTGTTGATTAATTGGTGTGAAGAGTTTTGAGTTTGTTGGATCGAAAATTATTGAGTTTTTAATACTTATTGGCTCGCCATCTGTCACATGGGCCAAAAACGTAACCGGCGAATCATGGGTGTTTGCATGTATGCTTGAATGCATGCATTTACTTCTGCCTACCCCTTCGGGGATTACAGGTGAAAATATGTTTTTTTTATACTTATTGTGTTCTTATGTACTGTTGTAAATGTTTTGTTAAGAGATGATGCCTCCACAAATAAATTAAATCTATACAGATTATAAAACAAAGTCCCGCACTGCGTCTGTCTGTTTGAAATTAATTCAAAGACTAAAATAAATTCAAAGACTACTGATTATCTACGGATTTTTTAAAATCTATTAGCAGCAATTGAATTAATATTTTACTGTATGGTAAAACAACGATCGCCGGGTCAGCTAGTAGGACAATAATTGTGTTTAATTTTTAAGTTATTAAAAAAAAAAAAAAAAAACTGGGCCACTAACCCCAACACCTCCACCAATCCGCATTGGAGCAGCGTGGTGGAGTAAGCTCCAGGCCTCCCCCTTAAAAAGGCGAGAGACTCGTGCCCAGCTGTGGGACGTATAATGGGTTGCTATTATTATTTATTATTTATGTTACTTGTGGTAAAGTTGCAATGATGGTGCTCATGTCGCTGAATGGTAGTGTTAAAAACTGTCGTGTGCTGGTTAGATGGCATTATAGCCCGTAATGTCTATCCCAGAGCACACTGCGGACGCTCCGCCAAAATTCCATACAAACGCTTGATTTGGTCTCTATTACACAGACATCAATCAGTGACGTGTATATACGTTTATACGTGCACCTGTGTGCGTAGCACGTAGAAAATACCAACCGTCGCCCATAAGAGGGGAGGAAGTTGGGTGATGCGGGGAAATCGGGCGGGACGTCGAAGTGTCCATTCTGTACGTAGTATTATTACATATTCTCTGCCCAGATTCAACACTAATTGGGCCTAAAGCGTGCCTGAAGGTTGGCAGCAGTTGTCACTTAATATCCATGTGAATTTAAACTATACGGGACTAGGTGCGTAAGGAAAACAACCGGTTGAGGTGATACGTCATTTATTACTGGCTCTCTATTGTAGGTATTCACAATAGTACAGATAGGCACATAGACGACAGCGCGCGCTCATACATCTCAGAATTTCTTGCTTATTTGCTATCTTGTTCATATAAAAAAGCATAATTAATTGAGACGAAAACGCTTTAGTTTCAGCCAATAATAGTAAACAGTAAACGAATATTCCAATACAATGTATACTAATATCACAGTATAAGTACATACAGTAGTTTATCGCCTTTGAAGTTTGGCGATATGCCGCCTTCACCCATCAAAACGCGAATTCATTAAGGTTGTCACGTTTTTGGTTTTTATTTACGTTGTTTGTAACGCGTCAGTTTACGTTGAACATATAGGTACAAAAATCCTTAAAACATCACGCCTGTAATCCCCGAAGGTGTAGATAGTGTTAAATGTATATATTCAAACATCCTCGATTCGCCGGTCACTATTTGGCCCATGTAACAGGCGGCGAGCCTGTTAACATCACCGGGCACATTGCTAACTTCGAGGTACTTGGAAGCCCCCAGAAAATAAAAAAATCTATCAAACTATAAATAACCTATCAACAGATTTCCCTGAAATCCCTGAAACAGATTTCCCTGAAATCTGTTAATCTACCACCAATTTACCAGTCTATCATCAATCTACCAGTATTCCAGTAGGGCGGTCTGACTGATCCTGACTACTGATCCTAATATTCATCCATACGTTTTTAACTTCATCCAATATAATCCGAATATCAAATACATACCTACAAAGAAACAAAAAAAAGATTAGTTTTTAGAAAAAAAAGTTTTTCTTTGAAGGTATGTATGTATGTATGTATCTTCACGCCAAGTCCCTAACGGGGTAGGCAGAGAGTGTAGAGCGCCAGATATCCCGGTTCTGACAAACCTCTCGTGCCTCGTCTACCTTCATCATTCTCTTCATACATGCACGCCGATTCATAAGACTTGGAAGGTATTTTCGTTTTAAGTGAAGTAAGTAGGTAGGTATGTACATAAAGTGTAAAATATAACAAACATCATTAAAAAATGAAAATTAAAATAAATATTACCAGTAAAATTAACATCAATTTTTTAAATATCATCTTGCCATAAACTCCAAAAACTTAAAATAAATCAAATAAATCTGTCACCCCTTATCGCTGAGTCCCAAGTAGTTGACAGTTTTTGTAAGGACTACTTGGTACCGCCCCCTCCCTCCCGCGCGTCGCACGCCCCGCACGATTGCTCTGACATTACACGTTCGTTAGATGACTGTAGGTTAATAACATGTTCGTTTTCTTTAGACTAGGCTCAAAAACTACTAGACCGATTTTAAAAATTCTTTCACTATTTGAAAGCTACATTATCCACGGGTATTATAGGCTATATTTTATTTTGGAAAAAATAGGGTTCCGTAAGATATTTGGGTTTTTCAGACACAAGGTGTAAAAAATCAACTAGCAAAGTTACTTATTTTGCGTACGCTGCCTAAACTATAAAAGATATCGAGGAAGGCTTTAGGCTATATCTATAATCATCACGCTAAGACGAATAGAAGAGGGACATTCGAATGGAAGAGGGTAGGTAACATTGCACCCGCGCGAAGCAGGGGCGAGCCGCTAGTCTTCTATATAATACAATTTCTTGGTCAGTTATTTAACGACTATAACCGTCAGAACTAAGTATGTATGTATTTAGGTATCTTCACACCAGCCTCTCACGGGGTAGGTCGAGGGTGTAAAGCGCCAGATATCCCGGTCCTGACACACTTCACGTGCTTCTTTTTTTTGTAGTGGAAGTGGTAAACAAGCATGCAGTTCACATTGATGTTAAGTGATGGCCGCAGCCTATAGACACCCACACAAAGACCAAAGTCAAAATGCAGATGCGTTGCCACTCCTGAGGCCTCAGGTGTTATACCTCAGTGCCGGAAATTACAGGGCCATACATTACCACCTGACCGGAACACGATAGTGCTCAACACTACCATATAGCGGTAAGTATATTAGAAAATATACTTGCCGCTAAATAAAAAAAAAAATGGTGGTGCCTACGCCCGCAAGCTCCGTCACTGGAGCTCTACCATCAGTAAATACTACTGCTTCTTCTACATTCATAATTCTCTTCATACATGCACACCGACTCCTATAACTAGGTACTATCTTAAAAATATACTCTATGTGCCAACCTACTTACCGCAACAAAATAAGACTAGTGATTCCATCAAGAAGAAGAAAATATAATTAATACACATTTTTTATAATTAGCTTCTCTTGTACATAGCAGCGTATCTTTAGCCCACACAAAGAACATTTCTCTGAAAAAATCTTTCTTTGACTAAGACATCTTCCCTTTTCTTTCTAGCGAGTGGCGGACTGGGTACCGCCCGGGGCTTTGCTCGTGTTTAATTTTCCTACTTTCCCCTTTCCCCCTATTTTTCTTTATTCAATGAGAGATGTTGGATAATTTTCAGGGTTCCATATTTTGAAAACAGTTAAGAATTTGCAATGGTTGTGATAATTTTACGATGAGAGTGATATTAAAATTTATTTTTGTATAAAACTGTATTTTATGTACCAAGTGGTATCCTCCATATATCCTCCTATAAAGCTCCAGCTTTTGTTAGGGTGTATTTAGGGTGTAGTGTTACGGTCAATTTGAACCACTTTCAGTCTTTCATTATGGAACGTACTTAGCAAAAATGAAATTTCATACAATTTAACATTTTCATTTTTGTATGAAAAAGCTCATTCGTTTCGCGATTTTAGGGTTTAATTACTAAATAAAAAGTCAATTAAATCAAAAGAAGGATAGAAAACGTAACAAACACTATCACAAATCTACGCTATCGCGTAAAACATGCAAAAAATCGTTAGGTAATGCGCCATTCACAGCGCCAGACCCGCGCTTCAAACTCCGTTAGTAATACTAGGCGGTTGAGGGGACGGGGCGCGGGCGGCGATCGACTGTGTATGGACTCCGCATGCGCTGGCAGAAGCGCATCGCTCGCGTCGGCCGCGTTTGGCGCCGACCGAACGCGACGACAATCGCGAGTTGCGTTCGTGATAGAAGACCGCAGCGCTCGTAAAATGCAATTATTTATTGTATATAGGTCTATGTAATTAGGTTCTGAATATATCATTATTTACATTTGAATGCTTAAAAATTATGGTATGGCGGCGCCGTACGCGCCATCTTAGAGAAAACGCCACTGGTGAGTGGTATATATGTAAAGAAATACTATTTCTTTCTTCGCACTCTGTGTGTTTATTTACCATGAAGTTTGGTTATAGTTTTTCACTTTTTAATTGTCTGATTTTAAAGAAGAAACGAATTCAGAATGTCAGAGACAGATTCAAATACGAGTTGATTGACAATTGCATAATCAATGAAAATTTTAATAGTATACTAGCTGACCCGGCAAACTTCGTATTGCCTCAGAATGAAATAAGGTGTCAAAGGTTTCATAGATACGGACTATTTGTATGGAAAAATAAAATTGTGGTTTTTACTGTTTCCCTTAAATTTTTTCATATTTTCTTACCTTTTAAACCTTCCCTAGACTTCCAAAAATCATTCAAAACCAAAATTAGCCAAATCGGTGAAGCCATTCACGCGTGATGCCGTGACCAAGGAAAACGGGTTGCATTTTTATATATATAGACGTGGCCGGCTATGCTAACACCAAAAATTTAAAAAGTGGAAATGATTGAATTATATTTCATTCACTACCAAAATTAATTTAATTAATTTTATAGCGTCAACAACACGTGGTAATTATGCTGTTAAAATGTAGCTTATATGACACGTTTGTAGATTTACCATAACAGCGCCATCTATTGATTACTTACTCAACCCAGTCGAAAGGTATCGACATCTGTTAGAATCATTTGGAGTTAACAGATAATTGTGACTGTCAAATATTAACAGACAAATAATTAGCAATAAATTAAAATTGCGACTATAATTTGAGATTTAAACTATCCTATCTCTCAAGTTGGATCGAACTGCACATGGTGTGCGAATTTTATTATAATCGGTTAAGTGGTTTAGGAGTCCATTGAGGACAAACATTGTGACACGAGATTTATATATATTACTAGCGGCCCGCCCCGGCTTCGCCCGCGCTGCTCTGATCCTATTAGTCATAGCGTAATGTAAGCTATCCTATCTCTCAAGTTGGATCGAACTGCACATGGTGTGCGAATTTTATTATAATCGGTTAAGTGGTTTAGGAGTCCATTGAGGACAAACATTGTGACACGAGATTTATATATATTAAGATGATTATTTTATGTTTTAAAAGTGAAAGAATAAACTTTCATTGTCGTTTCTTCTTTTCAGGTTTGAGTTCATATTGTTTTATATTACCTATATAAAATAGTCTCTGTATAAAAAAAACTAACACTAAAACTTCTTTTCAGCAACACAAGGTTTATATGCCAAGTTCCTTACGGGATAGGCAGAGAGCGTGGAGTGCCAAATATCTAAGTCCTTAATCACCTCCTATGCCTCTTCTATAGAAAGTTCTAAGGCAAAATTGTGTCCTTAGTCTGTACTTGGGATAATCATATCTGGCAATACAACAATAACCTTAGTTTTGTGCCTACTCGTGTTGTTTTTTTATCATTTCATAGGTACATATTTTATAATTTTCCTAATTAACTATCATGAAATCTATTCGGTTTAACAATAATGAATAACAGTATCTACTGTATAGCCTAGTGTAACTGCCTCGGTAGCCTAGTGGTAGCAGGCCACTCCTACTACGCTGAGGTCCTGGGTTAGATTCCCGGGTAGGGGGTTATCAGAGATAATGGTGAAAAAGCCTTTATCTCTGGTTCTATTGGGATTTTTCCATTTTCTGGAAATTTCCCAGTACCTCAAAGTTTGGTAATGTGCCCGGAGATGTCAACAGGCTCGCCACCTGTTACATAAGCCAAAAACGTAACCGGCGAATCGTGGGTGTTTGCATGTATGCTTGAATGCATGCATTTACCTCTGCCTACCCCTTCGGGGATTACAGGCGTGAAGTTACGTTTTACTGTATACATATTTACTGAACCACACAATTCTAACATTGGTTTTTAAGTGTTGTTACCGTATCATTACGTCTTATTGCGATACAAAATAGGCGCTGCCAAAATTTTGTTTTATTTCTCTTATGTGATAGCGCGCATGAAGAAACGAGACAAAGCTCAGTTCAGTTTAGGTTGACAATAAAAGGTCCTATACGCCCGCAGGACTGGGACCACTACAACCGTAGCAACTACCGCATCTTAATATATGTAAAATTTACATTCAAACACCATGTAAAAGTGATGAAAACGTAACAGATAGACAGACATATTATATCATAGTTACATGAGTATATATATAGTAAGTATTAATAGAATGGATATATTTATTATAGTTCTTGTTAAATTTTGCACCTAGCTAACGTAAACTATTTTTTTATGTAATGGAAGTGGTAAACAAGGATGCAGTTCACATTGATGTTAAGTGATGACTGCAGCCTATAGACACCCACACAAAGTCCAAGGTCAAAATGTAGATGCATTACCACTCCTGAGGCCTAAGGTGTTATGCTTCTGTGCCGGAAATTACAGAGCCGTACATTACCACCTGACCGGAAAACGATAGTGCTGAACACTAACATTTAGCGGCAGTCTATTAGTTAATGCGGTGATGCCTACGCGCGCGAGCTCTGTCACTGGAGCTCTACCACCAGTAGAAATGTTATAAAATAAGAAATGTAATAATGTAAGAAGAGAACACTACAAAGTCATTATAGTATACCAAGTAAAAAAAGTAAGCTAAGGAACTCAAGCACTGCAAACCTCTCGCACTTGACGGGTTTTTACTTTTGTTTGTAAGTCTTTCCTGCTTCCAGGCACAGTGGTGTAAAATGCTGATGTAAATATTTTCCTCAGTTAAATAGTTCGTTCGTTGCAATTAAATTGACAACCCAGTTGAGTGGTGTGTTCCGCTTGATTTAATGCTCCCGGATTCGATGTCCGCACCGTGTCAAAAATGAGTTACAGTTTTTTTTCGGGTCTGCAGGGTTGGCACTGGGAATCTTCTAGAAAATAGAAACATCCCACGAACTGCGACATCTTAAACCTTTAATAGCAATTTTGCTGGTGGTAGAGTTCCAGTGTAGTTGCTTGAGGGGTTAGGCACCACCGCATTACCTAAACTATCTGCCGCCAAATGGTAGTGTTCAGCACTATCGTGTTCCGGTTAGATGGTAATGTATGGCTCCGTACTAACGATCACAGACACAACAACTAAGGTCTCAGGGGTGGCAACGCATCTGCATTTTGACCTTTGGTTTTTATGTAGATGTCTATAGGCTGCAGTCATCACTTAACATCAATGTGAACTGCATGCTTGTTTGACACCTTCATTACCAAAAATGAAAAAAAAAATATTAAGCCACAGTCGGCATTGGAATAAAGGAGATGTTGTAAAAATGTATGAACGGTATGATCCGGCCATGTATTGTACACAATATCATTAACAGACAAAATCAATATAAAAACGTTTTTTACTGCATACTTTCACTTGTTTAGCTTTGTTTGCAGTTACAAAACATTATTTGCAGTTAGAATTGCAACTCAAGACCAACATGGCGAATATGGCGGGCGATGTTAGTTTGACATTTTCATGACACTTGGAGAAAATGTAATATTTTTTAAATACTATCGAAATCGATTATTTTTGTTTTATCTACGAAGTACATAGGTCCTATCCCAAGTGTCGGTATCGCCGCCATGTTGAACATGGTTGAAAATGATAAAATCGTTTGAATTAAATGTGGTTGTACCTCTTAAATACATTCTTGAATAAATTAATTGTATTTTTTCGGATTCTTGTTAATCGGTTAATTAACCCATTGTTTTGTATTATTTCGCATTAACACATGCTTGTGAAATATATTTTATTTTAAAGAAAAATGGAAAGAAAAATTTTCATTTCCATTTCCATTTTTCTTTAAAATAAAATATATTTCACAAGCATGTGTTAATGCGAAATAATATAAAACAATTATTAAGGGTAAAAGCGACTTCTTTACGATATTCAATAAACTGCAAAGTCTATTATATCGGTTGCCTAACTAGCGTAGTTGGTAATAGATGGCGCTGCTGGTACCATAAAGCAATGCAATAAATGTGAAGGAAAGATTTGACAAATCGGGCAGGACTTCAGTAGCTCAATTGGAAGAGCGGCTGGACTAGATTCCCAGTAGGCCGCGAGTTCGAGTCTCGCCTGAAGTCAAATTTTTCTTTCCATTTTTCTTTAAAATATAATTTACCCATTTTTTGAGTACGTGTACGAACCAGAGCCGAGCTCACAACATCTCGCAAATCGCGAAAGCTAATTCGATAAGTTTTGGAGTTCGATTCTTTATTAGGTTAGGTCAAGTAACAGAGAAGGTCGGACACGTATTTTAAATTTCTTTTTATTTTGTCAGACTGCATGCGACGTGCCGTGCATGTTTTGTGTGTCCACGCTGTGCTAATGTTGAGGGAAGGCGAACCAGGTTGCACCAAGATATTTGTTAGAGTGATTGAATCATTTCACATCCTTTTCTAACTTAAAGAAATCTAAAATCGAACCCGACGTTTCGGTCGTTTTTCAGCTTCCGTGGTCTCGGGCAGACTGAGGTGGTAATCGTCTGACAGCAGTTTGAAAAATTATAATGGGCAGTTACCTCCATCTATTTCGCAAACGTCTTGTGTAGTAGTTTAATTTAATTTAATTTAATATACGCGAGATAAATCCGAAAACTAGTTTTATTTCAATGAGTGCAGCTCGCGAAAACCTAAGAACATAGAATGTTAATGAAACCTGTTAAAGTTAGAGAAGGATTGAAATAAGACAGGGTTGGCGATTGTCACCAACATGGGATCCAATACTCAGTAGAATAAAAGCCCAACCGCAACTGTCTGTAAGACCTCAAGATACGATTTGTAACTTTTGTGTTAATCCTGAACGCTACGCAAGACGTTTGCGAAATAGATGAAGGTATTTTATTTTTAAGAAAAATGGAAAGAAAAATTTGACTTCAGGCGAGACTCGAACTCGAACTCGAACAATTATTAAGGGTAAAAGCGACTTCTTTACGATATTCAATAAACTGAAAAGTCTATTATATCGGTTGCCTAACTAGCATAGTTGGTAATAGATGGCGCTGCTGCTACCATAAAGCAATGCAATAGATGTGAAGGAAAGATTTGACAAATCGGGCAGGGCTTCAGAAGCTCAATTGGAAGAGCGGCTGTCAAATATTTCACAAGCATGTGTTAATGCGAAATAATATAAAAACAATTAGATGAAGGTAGCTGCACATAATAATTTTTTAAACTGCTGTCAGACAAATGCCACCTGAGTCTGTCCGAGACCACGGAACCTGAAAAGCGACCGAAATGTCGGGTTCGATTTTAAATAATCATTTTAGTTTAATATACGCGAGATAAATCCTAAAACTAGTTTTATTTCAATGAGTGTAACTCGCGAAAACATAAGAACATACTATGTTAGAGAAGGATGTGAAATGTTACAATAAGTTTAACAAATATATTGGTGCAAGCCAACTGCCTCAGTAGCGTAGTGGTAGCAGGCCACTACTACTGCGCTGGAGAACTTGGGTTCGATTCGGGTCGGAGGCTATCAGAGATAACGGTTTTAAATCCTTTATCTGTGGATGTATTGGGATTTTCCATTTTCTGAAGGTTCCCAGTACTTCGGCGTTTGGTGTTGTGCCCGGAGATGGCAACAGGTTCGCCACCATTGGCCAAAACGTAACCGGCGAGTCGTGGGTGTTTGCATGTATGCTGGAATGCATGCACTTACCTCTGCCTACCCCTTCGGGGAATACAGGCGTGAAGTTACGTTTTTTTGGTGAAATCCAGGCTTAGTATATTACTCATTTACATCAGCTAAGAGACGTCCACTGATGGACAAAAGCTTTCCCGATGTCTCTATAGACAAAGCACTGCAGGCTGCAGTAATCACTTAACATCCATGTGAACTACGCTTCGTCTTCCGGAACATCCATCCATTCCAGAACTGTTCTGCCCCAACGGCCGTCAGTTCAGCGAGCAATGTGCCCTGCCCACTGCCACTTGAGTTTCGCTATTGGGTGGGCTATGTCGGTTACTTTGGTTCTCATGCGGATCTCCTCATTTCTGATTCGATCTCGCAGATAAACTCCGAGCATAGCCCTCTCCATTGCTCTCTGTTTGACCTTGAGCCTTCTTATAAGGCCCATAGTGAGAGTTGTGTGTATAACTATTAACAGTACTTTGGAGTCTGTTGAAAAACCGAACCTTTTAATTAATCGTAAATACTGATTTGAGCTTCGCCACACACCATTTAGCATCAATTAGTGATTCAATAACGTTACATGATAACGTGTTCAGTGAAGCGGAATCAACGATATCAACACTAATTTCCGGGATGATAATATTGTTTGAGTGTCAGTGGTTAAGATATAAAAGAAATAATGGAAAGAAAAAAATTGACTTCGGACGGGAATTGAACGAAAAAAAAGGAAAGGATAACCAGTTAAGCCGCTTTTTTATGTCTTGGCAGTGGTAAACAAGCATGCAGTTCACATTGATGTTAAGTGATGACTGAAGCCTATAGACATCCATGTAACGACCAGAGGTCAAAATGCAGATGCGTTGGCACCCCTGAGACCGCAGTTATTATGTCTCTGTGATAGTCATAACGAGGCCATACACTGCCATTTGGCGGCAGATAGAGGTAATGCGGTGGTGCCTGCGACCGCGAGCTCCGGCACTAGAGCTCTACCACCAGTAAAAGGTTCCTGGTAGACGAAAGACAGAAGCTGAAAAGCAACCGAAACTTTGGGTTGATTTTAAATTATCGTTAAAGTTTAATATACGCGACATAAATCCGAAAACTAGTTTTATTTCAATGAGTGTCGCTCGCAAAATCCAAAAAAAACATACAATTTTAACATTTTTAACCACCATTTAAGTGAACTCTATAATTTTGTTTGTTACATGTGTTATACAAGTATATCTTATGATCTCGCGTATATTAAACTAAAATGATTATTTAAAATCGAACCCGACTTTTCGGTCGCTTTTCAGCTTCCGTGGTCTCGGGCAGACTGAGGTGGTAATCGTCTGACAGTTATTTCAATGAGTGAAGCTCGCGAAAACCTAAGAACATACTATATCTTATGATTTTCCTCAACATCATAGTCAACCTACTTAGTCACCGCATTGGCCTTCATTCTGTTATCGACCTAACTACAGACGTCAGAAATTTTGTCTTTGTACTACGTTTCTCATGCTAACACGCTATCTTCGCTTTGAAACCCTATTAAAAAGTCTAATTTTTGCGTTTTACTGGTGGTAGACCTCCAGTGACGGAGCTCGTGGGCGTAGGTACTACCGCATCACCTAATATACTTGCCGCTAAATGGTAGTGTTTAGCACTATCGTATTCCGGCCAGGTGAACTGCATGCTTGTTTGGCGCTTTGATAACATACCTACATAAAAAAAAATATGATTAGAAAAAAAACCCAGGAAATCCAAGGATTTTATCACAAATTGCGTCTACAGAGTATTTCGTATTTAATGGATAAAGATTTAGACGTTGAATCTTTGAAAAAAGAATGCTTCTCAATGGAAATGTCTCTAATATTAAATCTGGAAGGTCAGGGGCATCACGCTGTGACGCCTTGAGGCCGAGGGCCGCAGCGGGGGCCCTGAAATGGGACGAATCACTTAACTGTATGAGTTATAGTAGATTTATTGCTAATGTTATAGTATTGGATTATTGATTGCTTTATTTGACAATCTGTACGCAGTTTTAGGAAATCGGATCCTACTCCAGGATTATCATTATTCACTGGTGGTAGAGTTCCAGTAGCGATGGAAATTAGTGCTTTTTCTCCTTAATTTCATAAGCATGTGAATTCGTGAGTCTTAGCATGCTAATTGATATTGCTATGCTATTTGCTAATAATGGATACCTAATGAAGTGAAATATTAATAAATAATACCTGTTAATATGTAATGTAAATTAATTAATGTTAAAGGGTGCCACACTGATTATTATTATTAAAAAATGTCACGTAGGTTGATAATTCAATATGCTGTCCTAAATGCAAACAAATCGAAGATAATAACAAAATCATTTCGTATTAGCGTTTCACATTTAACAGAATTTCGCAACATCATTTAATTTGCGAAATGCCAATACAGCAATAGCATGCTATCAATGAATGCGAATGCTAATTAATACATTACTAAGCCTGGGTTGCACCAAGATATAATATTTCACATCCTTCTCTAACTTTAACAGTTAAAAGTAGTTAGAGGAGGATGTGAAATGTAACAATAACTTTGACTAATACACGGGTGAGAAAACATCTGCATTTGGACCTCTGGTTTGTGTAGACAGGCTGCAGTCATCACTTAACATCCATGTGAACTGCATACTTGTTTGCCAATTGCCACCTTCATAACATAAAAAAGTTACATCTACAAATTATCATACCTACTATCATGTATGTTTGATCTAATTAAAACAAGTCGTGAATAAAATTAAGAGAAATGTTGTCGACAGACATTTGCATTCACTTAATGAGTAGAAACATAGAGCAACACGGGCCACCGGCCGCGGCGGACCGGAGGAGAGTAGCCATAGCGTTTATTTCCGATGCGAAACAGACATTTTTCGCGGGGGGAAACTCGTGTGACACACACACACTACAAAAAATATTGATTACTATGAAACTCACACCTTCACTTTAACAAAATATATGAACAATTTCACGTTTTTTAAACATCTAGGCGACAGGCATAGGCACACTTGTGCTTGTACTGTGCCACAGGGGAAAGCCTGCATATGGCTACTCCCCTGCGGTCCGCCGCGGCCGGGACCCGTGTTGCTCTGTGAGTAGAAATAACGCGAACGATTTCAAAGGAGGTATTTTTTTATATGCCAACGTAAACATGAGCTCAGGAATTCCGAAGCTCGAGGACTTTTCATTGAATATCTTTTGTAATACGAGTTATAAACGATTTTTTTATGTTGTTATGTTTTTTTATACTTGAAAATAGACTTAAAAAAAATTGAGTTCAGACCTTTAATCTTCGAAGGGGTAATCAGGTAAATGCATGTATACAAGGTGGTAAAGTTCCACTGTAGGAGCTCGAGGGCGTAGGCACCACCGCATTAGCTGATCTATCCGCCTCTAAATGGTAGTGTTCAACGCTATCGTGTTCCGGTTACATGTTTTTTTTTAATTTAACGGAAGTGGCAAACAAGCATGTAGTTCACATTGGTGTTAAGTGATGGTTGCAGCCTATAGACACCTACACAAAGACCAAGGTCAAAATGCAGATGTGTCACCATTCCTGAGGCTTAGGCCTCAGGAATGGTGATACATGGTGTTAGTGTTATGCCTCTGTGCCGGCAATTACAGAGCCGTACATTACCACCTGACCGGAACACGATAGTGCTGAACACTACCATTTAGCGGCAAGTATGTTAGGTAATGCGGTGGTGCCTACGCCCGCGAGCTCCGTCACTGGAGCTCTACAACCAGTAATTTTTCTTGGTTATTGAAAAAAGGAAGAAAATGTTAATTTAGTTTTCCCCAAAATCTTAACACCGCGCAGCATTTAATACCCAGCGGGGAAAGCACTTGAGGGTTTTAATAAAAACAAAACAAGATAAGCGTATCTCGGGCGCCTTAATGAAAGTGCAACCTTCAATTAAAAGACGCTCTTTGAAGCTTAATTACAGGTATCGTCTTTGGGATTCAACTCAGACGGGAGTTGAATCTGAAACTTGTTTGTTATGGATTACGTTTCGTCTAGTTTAATGCCGGGTTTGTTTTTATTTTTGGGTAATGAATGCAAAAGAACACCTTTACAGATTGATGGAGCGTCGCAACGCTAAGCTTGCGGCGCCGTCCGGATGTTTATATTGTAACGCTTACTAATGCGACGCTACATCAACCCCCTTCTTAAAAAAAGAAAAAGTAAACAATACAAATATAGTGAATAACAAGGTTAAAACTTTAGCGGTCTTATTCATAAAAAACGCTTATAGAAGCCTATCAAACGTTATATAAAATTGTTTATTCATAAACATTCTATAAACCTTCCATAGTTAAAATTCTGCTAATAGACAAAATGTTGCCAGTGCAAGGAATTCAGTGGACAAATGGATCCAACAAGAGATCAAACACGCCAAATTGTCTACAAGTTACGTGTGAAAATGACCTTATTTCAAATAAAAGGAAAATAATCAACGTCACAGGTGACATAAAGTCATGTCAAGTCATTCCTAGCTTCGTTCCATTAATCGACCACAACGACCGCGACCAAGACCGCTGAAATTGCCGTTTTGGTGAAAGCACAAAATATTGGTGGATCGGAGTGGACGCAATGCGGTCGCGAACAGTGACGTTTCGAAATTTACTTTTAATGTCTTATGAAATTCGAGAAGAGAGAGAGAAGAGCCTTTTAAAATCCATAAAGAATTACCAACCTCTGGTGGTACACGCATGAAACATTTCAAAATGTGTGTTTTAAGTACAGTGATAGACAAGTAGACGGACAACCCGAAATTTGATATATCTGGGGAATGGCCAATGCGCTGTCTGTCCTAAAGGATTTTTTGTAGGCAGTTTTAAAGAACTCCATGTCTTAGCGCCTAGGGAACAGAGAAAAGTTCGTGTCACAGCTTACATGTTTGGTAAAAAAAAAACCGTAAAATGAACGCGTGTTATCTATGGTATTATCTATGGTGGTTACTGGTGGTAGAGCTCCAGTGACGGAGCTCGCGGGCTTAGGCACCACCGCATTACCTAATATACTTGCCGCTAAATGGTAGTGTTCAGCACTATCGGGTTCCGGTCAGGTGGTAATGTACGGCCCTTTAATTTCCGGCACAGAGGCATAACACCTTAGGCCTCAGGAGTGGCAACGCATCTGCGTTTTGACCTTGGTCTTTGTGTGGGTGTCTATAGGCTGCAGTCATCACTTAACATCAATGTGAACTGCATGCTTGTTTGCCACTTCCATAAAATATTTAAAAAAAATGGTCGCCGTAACAATACCAGGTCATGTCGGTAAAGTCTAAGGTAATCGGTATAACCTAACATTACAGTAACATCTCATTTTATTTCTCATATCATCTCTCCCTTTATTCCTATGTAATGAATGGGGCGTATCATCATCATCGTCATTTCACCCGAAAGATATCCACTGCGATGTCCACTGATGGACTAAATCATATAAATAAGGAGGATATGCCATGCCATAATCGCAACGCTTGGCATACAGATTGGCGATCGCAGTGGCGGTAGTTTTATCGCAAGCTGCACGTCCTGCGTCATTTTTTGACGTGACAACGTCTTAAATTAGGTTGCGGCTCGGAGTCACTCATGAAAAAGTGTATCGCCCGGTAACGTAACGATGAGTCACCGAACGAGAGAGAGGCCTGCCGGACCGGCGAATGCCTTTCTACCGAGAAAAAGACGTTGTCACGTAAAATCTTCGCCCGTATTTTTTTTAATGTAATGGAAGTGCTAAACAAGCATGCAGTTCACATTGATGTTAAGTGATGCCTGCAGCCTATAGACACCCACACTAAGACCAAGGTCAAAATACAGATGCGTTACCACTCCTGAGGCCTAAGGTGTTATGCCTCTGTGCCGGAAAGTACATTACCACCTGACCGGAACACGATAGTGCTGAAAACTACCATTTAGCGACAAGTATATTAGGTGATGCGGTGCCTACGCCCGCGAGCTCCGTCACTGGAGCTCTACCACCTGTAAAACTTACTACCGCCATATTGGAATGTTTCGACCACCACTGTTCGGAGAAAATTCTTCCACTAGTGCCTAGTAGTAGCTAGTGGGTTGTGGGCTGGTCATGTTCCGACGCCAACTAGGACCAAAATGGGGTAAATAAATAATATAAAAGAATTTCTATTTGGTTGTTCAACATTAAACACGCTCGTCTCAAATATCACAAACTCATATAAAAATGGCACCGTCAGAAAAAATTGTGTGAACCACAAAAAAAAAAATTACCGCAAATGAAAATTTATTTTCAGCGTTGGGTGATGTATTATCCAATTACAAGTATTGGTTTTCTTTCAGATACAACATTATATTGGCTTCGCGGATAATGATTTTGTTTTAAAATAACAACGGCCTACGAATACACGCCCTTATCTGGCAAAAATGTTTGTGCTTAATGTCGAAAGTAAAGCCTGAGGTGGCTTTACTTTCGACATTAAGAACACACATTTTTATATGAGTTTGTGATATTTGAGACGAGCGTGTTTAATGTTGAACAACCAAATAGAAATTCTTTTATATTATTTATTTACCCCATTTTGGTCCACAAAAATGTTTGCTCTTAATGTCGAAAGTAAAGCCACCTCAAGAAATGAACAACAAACTTACTTATTGGTGGTAGAGCTCCAGTGACGGAGCTCGCGGGCGTAGGCACCACCGCATTACCTAATATACTTGCCGTTAAATAGTGTTCAGCACTATCGTGTTCCGGTCAGGTGGTAATATACGGCCGTGTAATTTACGGCACTGAGGACCTTAGGCCTCGGGAGTGGTAACTCAGCTGCATTTTGACCTTGCTCTTTGTGTGGGTGCCTGTAGGCTGCAGTCATCACTTAACATCAATGTGAACTGCTTGTTTGCCACTTCATTAACATTAAAAAAACAGAGGTAAACATTTTGAATAGGGATGATGACTAGGTATGAATTCACTACTTTGTATCATATCGCGTGAAAGCGATTTGCTATCTGCCAGTGAAAGTCCCGTCAAAATCGATCCAGCCGTTCTCAAGATTAGCCCCGCCACAGACAGACAGACAGACAGACAAACAGACGGAAACAAAAATTGTAAAAAACGTTGCTTAGGTATATGTACCGTGTGTACATAGGTACATATGCATTTAGTAAAAAGCGTTTTTTTTTATTACAAACAGACACTCCAATTTTATTTATTTGAATAGATTGCACGCTTGGCATGCGGATTGATGATCGTAGTGGCGGTAGTTTTATCGTAAGACGCTGCCCATTTTGCGTTATTGCACTTTCTACCGCCCTATTGGAATGGTTTTTACTGGTGGTAGAGCTCCAGTGACAAAGCTGGCGGCACCACCGCATTACCTTATTTACTTGCCGCTAAATGGTAGTATTTAGCACTATCGTGTTCCGGTCTGGTGGTAATGTACGGCCCTGTAATTTCCGGCACAGAAGCATCACACCTTAGGCCTCAGGAGTGGTAGCGCATCTGCACTTTGATCTCTGGTCTTTGTGTGGGTGTCTATAGGCTGCAGTTATCATTTAACATCAATGTGAACTGCATGTTTGTTAACCACTTCCATTACATTAAAGAAAACGGTTTGACCGCCTTTGTTTGGTTGGACTGACTGCACTAGTGGAAAATATGTCTTCAGTAGAAGAAAATTCTTCCGCTAGTGTTAGGGTTGTCACGTCCCGACGCTAGATGTTTTGAAATTATGATGATGAATAAATAAGATAGTGACCTTCATGCCAACACCATAAGCCGTACTTTCAACGGAAAAAAATGTAAATCAACGAGGAAATAAGGGTGAATGAACATGTAATAAAAATGAAAATTCATAAATTGATCTCGCACTACTAAATTATACGGCGCTTCATAAAATCGTGGATTCATGAAAATGTTAATATATTTTTTATGTCACCATCGTTTTAGAGTTCCGTAGGCGACAGTAATATTGGCTACAGTGGCTAAGTCTTTAACATCAGGTAAATTAATAATGGTTACCCACACCTGATTTTTATTCTAGAATGTCATTGAAGGAATGTATCAAAGTTCATTGTGAGAATATTTCATTGTATTGCGTAGCTTCTTTTTGTGTTGTTTTATGATTAAGATGAAGGTCATATGTTTAAATCATATTGATGCCTGATTTTTAAACAAAATCATTCATTTTACAAAATAAATTTATTTAATTTGACGAAGGCCTGAAGTCGCATTGGACTTCAGTAGCTAAGTTGAAATATCGACTGGTCTCACGTGAGATGATCATGTGTTCAAGTCCCACCTTAAGCCAATTTTTTCTTTCCTGTTTATCTTAAAAACTAGCTGTCCCTCCAAAATTCGTATTGCCTCACAATGAAATCATGTGTCAAAGGTTTGATATATACGGACTATTTGTATGGAAAAATAAATTGTGGTTTTTACTATTTCCCTTTAATTTTTTCATATTTTCTTACCACTTAAACCTTCCCTGGACTTCTAAAAATCATTCAAAACCAAAATTAGCCAAATCGGTCCAGCCGTTCTCGAGTTCTAACGAGACTTACGAACAGCAATTGATCTTTATATTATATACTCGTATAGATAGATATTTCACTCGCATGTCATAGTGCGGCAAAATTCTAAACACAAAAATAAATAGTTATTGAATTGCTGATTATAATAATAATAATAATGGCAACCCATTATACGTCCCACTGCTGGGCACGAGTCTCTCTCCTTTTTTTGGGAGGAGGCCTGGAGCTTACTCCACCACGCTGCTCCAATGCGGATTGGTGGAGGTGGATGGGTTAGTGGCCAACCCGCTGCAATTAAATTAAAATAATTACGCCGAATACCATGCCCATAAATAAGTAGGGAACCTTTCATACTCTTTCAATTCACTTTTGCCAAGTTTTTTTTATATTACCAGTTCCTTTTTAATGCTGATAGAAGTCAGGATTATTTATTTAGAGAGATCGGGGGGTGGCGCTTAAGTAGATAGACTGTAATTTGAATCTTAAATGTCTACATTTTTTATTTTAAGCCCCCGAAGTGGAATGCATTGAATTTTTGTTATGCTAATGTTGTGATTTTTCGCTGTCTTCCGAAATTCAAATTGAGTTCTGAATATCAACACTTGGGAGGCTTATTTTGTTTATGTTTAATAATGTAACAGACGTGATTTTTGTTTAGATGAAGCTCGGTTACAGAAGGAACGGTACATAATAACGCCTGTATTTGCGAGTGAACACTAGGTGGTCCTATTTCTAATTATTGGTACTCGTAAAATGATCATACTTCACAGCGTTAATAAGAAATGTTTTGATTTTGATATGGGTGAAAGAAATCGATCACTCGATCGCGAACTTTGGGAGTTATTTGAGGGTATTAAGGTTAGTATTGAGTGGTTCGCGACTTACATTTTTGGGATTTCGAACCTGCAAAGTTTAATTTCTGTCATGAAAATGGCAAAAAGGCGTAAAAACTATTTTACAGTTATTTACCAGTAGATATCTGCTGGTAAATAATTGTAAATTAGTTCCAAACGTACTCAATAGTTTCTCGCAAACAGGCTAAAATTACTAAACCGAATTTTGGTCGTATTTATGTCAGCTTGAGGTGAATTGCGAGTTGTATTTTCGGGGTTCCTGTTCTGGAGAGGCTTATGAAAGCTATGAAAGCGGTAAAAAACATACAATTTCACTTAATGCAAATAGTAGAAAGCTGTACCTACTGTGCTGTTAAAAATTATAATTTCTAGTGACACAACAGTGAACTTAAAAAAAATTGAAAAAAATGGAATGGCTAATTATCCAGGGTTGCGAGTTCGATCCAGCCGAAGTCAAAATTTTAGTTAATATCTTTTAACATACAGTTGCATTCGCTGCTAAATGATAGGAGACACCATGTGCCGGTATAATGTGAATGAATGCACTGAATATTTTCAGGTAAACAGGGTAAACTTACTTACGCGGTATTGCACGATCACCGACGATGACGACTTTGCTTACCTCAGAAACTTAGGGTGCAGATTTTTAATATTCTCCACCACCTTTACTCGAAAGTCTCGCGACGCTTAAACGATTACATGTAGTGTTTGTAGTTCGCAGTGTAAATACGAAATATTTTATTATGTCGGTCCGTTTAGATGTGCCCTGTGTTTGCTGAACGTGATGTGCGAGTTGGAGATGGATTTGATAAGGGTGAGAGAAATCGATGGCGAACGTTGGGGTTTTTTATTTGCTATTTAGGTTAGTTTTGAGTGGGTTTGTGAGTTCTATTTTTGGAATTTCGGCAGTTCACAAGGTACAAAATTCTCGGAAACTCGTATTGAAATCTACTGAAGTCTACGCATTCAACTGTTCGACTTTTTTTAAGTAACGAAAGTGACATATAAGCTTGCAGTTCACATTGATGTTAATTGATAGCAGTTTATTTGCATCTATGCTATGGACGTTGACATTATTTGATTTTTCACGATAATCTATCTGTACTAGATTTAAGCTCTCATTTAAAAGAGCTCATACTGAGTTTGTTGGGTAGCGGAGTTCTTCTCAGTAGTGACTGCACTTGGAACTCTGCTAAGTGAATAACATTGATCTTGACGAATAAGTTTTTCTTTTTCTTCATTTATTATCATTGAAGGAATTGAAAAATTTTATGATTATTATGTTTTAACCAAACAGTTTAAATTTTAATTTTTAATTTACTATTAATATATGATTTTGCTTTTACTATATATAATGGTTATTCGCTCTAGGTAGTTTATGATTTATTGACGTTTTGAAAGTATCTGTAAAGATCTATTCGAAATAAAAATATTATCTATTTCTATTTCTATTTCTATGATGACTGCAGCCTATAGACACTTACGCAAAGACCACAGATCAAAGTGCAGATGCGTTCCCATCACTGAAACCTTTGTTGTTTTCGCGTTATAACTGCCACAGACACGTGATAGTTATAACGCGCATACAAAAGTTACATTCTTATTTGCTTGGACCTTATTTTATTGTTTTTCTTATTGTAAAAAATTTACCGTGATTCAAATCTATACACATATTTGTACACAATCTTGAAACCGCATCATATATTTTAGAATGTATTATTAATGAGTAGTCAACTTTTAGAAGCCAAGATATTTTAGTATCTATTTTTAAACGCCAGGGATGCCATTGGGATTCTTTTGCAATGCAATGACAATTTCTTAATATCTATTACTCTCTCCCCGATTTGAGGATAAAAATCAGGACGGCCATCAGTGCTATCAGTTTTAATAGACATACTACAGCTAAAGAGCCGTTATTCAACATCTTGATATTGTTAGTTCTTTAAGATAGAATGACACAAACACTGAACGTCTTGGCTAATCAACGCTTATTTTAAAAGGTGCAATGTCTAAGTCATTGGAGTTGTGGTAAATTTCTTAATGGTGTGTTCACAAAAACCTTTTCTTCAGTCGTAGAAACGGGAGACGAGCCAGCAGCGTGCACCAGTCGACGTACTCTAGTCCTGGCAAACCATCAGAGTACAGCCGACGTTCCCATGCTGATGTCAGCGTGGAACCCTCGGCCGGGCGTGCTCTCCAACCTCATGTGGATCATGGATAGGGTTTTCAAGTTCACCAACTTCGGCATAGTCAGCGTGCTGCACCAGGACTTCTTTATTCAAGCGGTAAGTGGTAGTTTTATCTTGCCGGGATGTGTTTTGAAAAGAGGAGGCCTAAGTGTACGGCCATAGTAAAAAAGTGTCTAATAGAGGGTTCAGCGTGGCAAGCATGCGATAGCAGATGATCAGTGTACGCTGTGCGGAATACCAACAGCGTGCTTTTAGGCCAATATTTTCCTGAACGCAGCTGTTGCATGCAATTGGGAACAACCGTCTAGGATATGGGTTAGATCTGTGTTTTTAAATCTGTGGATCGCGACCCTAAATCCCTAAGACCATGTTCATGTAGATTCATAACATAAACGTTCATTCTATTTACACTGTGTTGTAAGTTACAAGTTGTAATCTTTGTGGTCCAAGCACGGTTAATCTTTAGCTGTTGTTCTTCTGTTTTTCATTTGGAGCAAAAGTATTTAATTTACATTTTAGAGCTCCGCTAAGAGAATTCTAGTTATAAGTGAATAAAAACCAATTGAATCGTGATAACTGACTTACATAATACCAACAGCATCAAGTTGCTGTTCAACCGACACCAACCAAGCGCTAATCATTGTACAGACGTTACTTACTCCATATTGTATACTGCGGTTGCGGTTAGAAAGTTCTTTGGTGATAAGCCATGTCCGAACACACGGGATATGGAGACGTACTGGTGTCGTGTTATATGGAACCCATTGTTGATGATTTATCACTGTCACATTTCTTATTACGGCATTTTTAACTGATAAAAAGTAGGGGGTTCCTAATTTATTCATCGAAATTGGGTGTTGATTTGAATTATATTAGGCGCTTCGCATACATATCGTCGTGACAGGGACTTTATTCATTCGCGACTACGACACTAGTAGTAGGGTAGTCATTCGCCATCCACCATCCGCCATCCGTCATCCTTTCACCCGTCATCCGTCATCCGTCATCCGTCATCCGTCATCCGTCATCCGTCATCCGTCATCCGTCATCCGTCATCCGTCATCCGTCATCCGCAATCCGTCATCTGTCATCCGTCATCCGTCATCCGTCATCTATCATCCGCTATCCGTCATCCGCCATCCGCCAATCATTACTGCAATCCTTCCTCAAGCCACGTTATAGGTACGTTTTTCATTTTGTAGTATGAAAGAGAGAGAGCGCATAAGCTGACGGTCGATACCTAATATTTTAGGCGGTATAACGGTATAAAAGCGATAGCGACAATCCATCGCTTTTGCTCCCATAGACAGTAGGAAGAGAATAAAACGTTAATCAGATGAAAAGCGATTCAGCTAGACGTTCGAGTTGTGCTAGAATTTATTATAATAGGTACACAACATTTTTTCACACGCTTCGCTTCCAAGCTGTCGTGTGGCGCATGATCGCGTCAGTCCATTGTTGGACATGAGTTTTCTCTAAAAAAAAAAACACTGGAGTAATACAATCTCCTCGCTTGAAAGCGGCCCGTCGACGTGGAAACCTGTTCAAAAGGACGATACTGTCCGTTCCATATCGTTTGAGGTGTTTTGTTACACGTAAATAATAATTTCTTTAGCGGCGCCTTGTACTTTTTGTGATGGGTAAAAACTGTTAAATTCGCGTCAGGACAAGTGACCCTGATTAAAACTTCCTACGACGGACACGTTTTTTTTATGTCAAAGGATTGACAGAAAGTTACCGTCGCCTATGAACATTTGCAACATCAGGGGAGTTGCCAACGCGCTGCCAGCCCTGAAGGACTCTCTTGACGCCAGTTTTGAAAAGCCCCATATTGTAGCGCAGGGTGAACACCTCGGAGGGAAGTTCGTTCCACAATTTGCACGTTCTGGGCAGGAATGAACGCGCGAATCGGACTGTTGAGCATTTTCAAGTATCCAGTCTGTGCGGGTGGAACTTTTCTCTTCGGCGGGTGGTGCGATATAGGAATGTAGATGAATACGTGATTTCGAGAATTGCGTCCGCCTACTTTATAGAGACGAGGTAGATGGGAGTGAGAGGGGGAGAGGGGAGGAGAGGGAGGATCCGTATAATATTTTTCCGTTACTTTTATACATTTTATATTACTATTTTATATATACTTAACTTCATAAGGGTTTCCTGTAATCTAAAGGTAAAGAAATTTTTTCAGGTCCCTTTTTCTCTCAACGTTTTACGCCAAGTAGTTTCGGATATAAAAAGAACGGTCAATTTCCGTCTATTACCGAAATATCTTGAAAACTGATCTATATGATGAAATCACTTTTTGTCCGTAACTTAATATAATATAATGTAAGTTTAAGATGTCTCATCGTACATCACCACCTGAACGGAACACGATAGTGGTGAACACTACCATTTAGCGGCAAGTATACCTATTAGGTAATGCGGTGGTGCCTACGCCCACGAGCTCCACCACTGGAGCTCTACCACCAGTTATAATCTATAAAGGTATGTTGAATTCGTTATCTACGTATGTATATGTATCTTCACGCCAGGTCCCTAACGGGTTAGGCGTGGTAGTGGTGGATGTGGAGCGCTAGATATCCCGGTCCTGACACACCTCCCGTCCCCCATCTATCTTGATCACGGCGATTCCTAAGAGTTTTGGCTTTTGTATCAGACAGGACTCGACCTATTTGGTCATGGTATGTCAGTCTTGGTCGTCCTGGGCCTCTGCAACCATTCACATTCGCATTGAATCTGTTTAGTCATTCGCTCATTCGACATTCTTTCTATATCCTTGGCCCAAACCATCGTTATTATTTCGATATCCACGTATTTTACTGAAAGATTATTAACATCATAACTTTAAAATATGACGTAAGAGAAATCCATCCAATTGTTTCGCTCGGATCACACTCAAGAGCTGTGCAAACACCGACGTGTGCCCTGTTATATGAATTATTCAATTATTTCCAACGCACCCATTTAATGGGATGCAAGGATCGAATCCCATTAGCTTAACGAATTGTTGACGTGCCTACGGATTTATTATTACAATTAATTTCATTAATTAATTGCATCGACGATTGTGAAATGAAAAATTATAATTGGATTTTCGATCTCAATTGTTTTGATTCAACGTATTGTGATTAAATTATGCGAGGAAGTTGTCATTTTGACTTACCTATTAATAATTATTATGTACTAGCTGTCCTGGCAAACTTCGTATTGCCTCATAATGAAATAATGTGTCAAAGGTTTGATCCATACGGACTATTTGTATGGGAAAATGAAATTGTGGTTTTGCTGATTCCTTTCAATTACTTCATATTTTCTTACCTTTTAAACCTCCTTGGACTCCCAAAAATCATTCAAAACCAAAATTAGCCAAATAGGTCCAGCCGTTCTCGAGTTTCAGCGAGATTAACGAACAGCAATTGATTTTTATTAGATAGATTATGTATTTTCACGCCAAATTCCTTACGGGGTAGGCAGTGGTGGTGCTAGATATCCAGATCCTGACACACCTCCCGTGCTTCTTCTACATTCAACATTCTCTTCATACATGCACGCCGATTCGTAAGTCTTTGAACTAAGTCTAAGACAGTAGTTGGTCAAGGTAAGTCTTGGGACTTATTAATCGACTTCAGTAAGGCCTTTTTTGCTTTGTGTAAAAAAAAACGTAACTCACGCCTGTTATCTCCGAAGGGGTAGGCAGAGGCAATTGCATGCATTCAATCATACATGCAAACACCCACGATTCGCCGTTTACGTTCTGGTCCATGTAACAGGTGAGCCAGCGAGTCTATTGACATCTCCGGGCACATTACCAAACTTCAAGGTACTGGGAAACTTCCAGAAAATAAATAAATTCCAATAACCGAGAACCGAGATAAAGGATTTTACACCGTAATCTCTAATATCTCCCGATCCGGAAATCGAACCCAGTACCCCAGCGTAGTAGTAGTGGCCTGCTACCACTAGGCTACTGAGGCAGTTAATCTGCTTTGTGTACTTTTTGTGTATGTCTACCAATTTCCTACTTTAAGAGTGAACAACCAATAGAAACAATTTTAGGACTGACGGAGTCGTTTCATATTTTTTAAGCGTTTCTTATTTGCCTAGATCAATTAAATGATCAATTAAACAATTAACATGAACCAATTCTTGACAGCTCGAACTTGAAAGTTTTTTTGACGACCCGGTTAGCCCAGTGGTGTGTGATGACCGCTCGATTTGAAGGGTCGCGGGTTGGATCCTTACACCGGGACAAATATTTGTTTGACCTACAGATATTTGTTTCGGGTCTGGGTATTTGTGTATGTGTTGTGTGCGTGCAACGGCACCCACGACACAGATTTATACCTAGTGTGGGGCTGTGAGTGTAAGCGTATTTTATTTATTTACATTATCTCGGTTTCTATTGGATTTTTTTTATATGATACGTATTATAATCTAAAATGCATATAATTTAAATACTTATTATACATATATATAATACATAAACGTAGTGATAAAATAACGCAAAACTTACCTATGACCAAAACTTACCTATTACTCACCAATACTCCTTTCTAGACACGTAAATTCCGCTCCACCACGCAGCTGTCACACACATGCACACAATCACACACACACACACACACACACTCCGACTCTCAGGCACACATACACACGCACACTCCACATTCACTCACCTACAAACGCTCTCTAGCGAAAAACAAAACACACCCAAATAATTATTGAAATCAAACTGTAACTCTCTTTTTCTATTGCGCTTAAATTTAAACTTAAAAATAAAATAAAATTTAATCTTAATTAGATATTGTCATAAAAGTCCACACGTTTTCTTTTTTTTTTTTATATATGTATATTTTTTGTAGCGGCTATAATTTAGGCAGTGTTTTCTTTTCTTTTTTTTTTTGTTTCTTTTACTGCGTCTTGCTGTAAATTGAGAACTGTCTGCGGGAGGGGCCTGGCGACCTGTAGCACAGATTTCATTTAGAAACCTATTTCAGGCACCAGTCCCTCACAAAAATAGGTTCGAAGTGCACAAGTACTGTATTAATAAGTACCTATAAGCCTAAAATTTGTGAAGGAAAATTAAACGTTTTTTTACTTTTACTTACTTTTTACTTTTACCTTTATTCAGTATTACTATTAAAAATCTGAATAGAAGAAGAATCCTCTACTCAATTGATTGCAATAATTTACCAGGCAGGTTTCGAACTACGATATCCTAAAGTAGTAACACAAACAGTCCATATTTCCTACACATAACCCCCATAAAGTTATTTTTAATTGCGCCGAAATAAAACAGAGGAAACAAAGCTCGGCATTAAGTCAGCCGGTATTTATGTGGCGGTGTTACAGTTCGCTCGCAAATTACTCGTTTCGGCATGATTCACTAACTAACGCTTAGTTGTTGTGATCTTTATACTTCACGGTTACGACACGATATTTATAATATAATAATGTGGCAACCCATTATACGTCCCACTGCTGGGCACGAGTCTCTCCCCTTTTTGTTTGGAGGAGGAAGAGTTTGGTCCAATGCAGGTGGTGGAGATACGAGTTAGTGGCCAACCTGCTGTCAGATGTTTTCAAACCGCCATAAGGCCTCCGACAAGGTTTAACGACTGCCATCTATCGATAGCAACTGGGTCCGACGGCTTAACGTGCCCGCCGAAGCACGAAAACGCGCATTTAATTTGCCACTAGCGGTCACCCATCACACACCCGACCGCGCCCGTTATGCTTAACCGAGTAGATCGCCTATGATCTACAACAGCCGCGGGGCCATGCGCGCTTTTATAATATGACAAAAGTGAATATAAACATGAATTAATCAATCGAACAATACCTAATAGGTGGTAAAGAAATAAAACAGAGGAAATAAAGGTCGGTATTAAGTCAGCCGGTATTTATGTGGCGGTGTTACAGTTCGCTCGAAAATTACTCGTTTCGGCATGATTCACTAACTAACGCTTAGTGGGTGTGATCTTTATACTTCACGGTTACAACACGATATTTATAATATTATGATAGAAGTGAATATAAACAATATATCTCAAAAGGTTTAGGCAGCGTGTTCGATAAAAGCTCCCAGGCGGCTTAATTTTTTCCGATACCTCGAACTTTTCTAAACGAACGAACGTCTACGCTCTAGCTTTTATAATATCAAGTTAATATATATTCACTTGATATGATAAAAGCTAATATATATATTTTTCAAATAAATATGTGAATATAGTTTAATTGTCGTCAAGTGTAAATGTCGGTGTATCGTCATTCATTGTCGCGAGAATACTTTAGTCCTGTTACACATGTGCCAGATAAATCTAATTTCTTTTGGTTAATGTTTATTGTGTCATGCACTGAGACCATCATAAATAATATTCAATCTTTGAACATAAATATTTAAATTCTGTGCAGCTGTCAAAAATTGTTTTTTTTTATTTATGTACTAGTGACTTCGTTGAAAGTTTTCACTAAGAAACACAGTTTTTTTTTATGTAATGGCAGTGATTAACGAGCATGCAGTTCACATTGATTTTAGTGATGACTGCAGCCTATAGACACCCACACAAAGACCAAGGTCAAAATGCAGGATGCGTTACCACTCCTGAAGCCTAAGGTGTTATGCCTCTGTGCCGGAAATTACAGGGCCGTACATTACCACCTGACCGGAACACGATAGTGCTGAACACTACCATTTAGCGGCAAGTATATTCGGTAATGCGGTGGTGCATACGCCCGCGAGCTCCGTCACTGGAGCTCTGCCACCAGCATATATTTATTTCAAGATTTTTCACTATTTTATGTTACAAGTAAGAGGGAAGTACACTCATTGTGTAGTACTTTAAAAGTGTGTATCTGTCAAACGACTGACTTTTAGAAAACTTTCATATTTTTTTCAAAGATTTGTCTATAGACGATCCCAGACGTATAGATTTGATGAAAAAAAAGTTTTTTAAGTTTCAGATCCAATATGGAGGCCTATATTTTATTTACATACCTATAAAAAATCCAAAATATATATGGGCCCGTAGTGGCTATCACAGAGTCACAACAAAGATCTTAGAATTAGCAACGCATTTCCATTTTCACTTTTGGTTTTAGTGAAGATGTCTATAGGCTGTAGTAATCACTTAACATCCACTTTTACTGGTGGTAGAGCTCCAGTGACGGAGCTCGCGGGCGTATGCACCACCGCATTACCTAATATACTTGCCGCCAAACGGTAGTGTTCATCACTATCGTGTTCCGGTCAGGTGGTAATGTACAGCCCTGCAATTTCCGCGGCATAAAGGCGTAACGCCTTAGGAGTGGTAACGCATCTGCATTTCGACCTTGGTCTTTGTGTGGGTGTCTATAGGCTGCAGTCATCACTTATCAATGTGAACTGCATGCTTGTTTACCACTTACATTACATAAAAAAAACCATGTGAACTGCATGCTTGTTTGGCACCTTCGGTAGATATAAGACTGTATTTGCAAAAACATTCAAATCCAATTTAAAAAATCGAATAGACCCGTTCCGTTCGTCGTACCGGTACCCGAAATAATCCACGGATTAGCGGAGGGTGAACACAACCGTTTAAGCTCTCGTTAATAATTAAGTGACAAAATGTAAATCTTAAAACCCGTGAAAACCCGTTTTTGGTCCGCGGACACGCGGCCCAAGGAATAAGGATCTATTTTTAAATGACGGTCCCCGGTTTCATCCTTTATTTATATCCGTTTGGCGGATTAAAACCGTTTTGGGGGTGCAGTAATAAATTCTTGTTTTGTCGCTGAAAATATGAAAACCACTTTCATTCACTGGTGGTAGAGTTTCAGTGTAGGCGCTCGGGGGCGTAACCACCGTATTATCTATAGATCTGCAGCCTATAGACACCCCTCACAAAGACTAGAGGTCAAAATGCAGATTTTTTTAATGTAATGGAAGTGGTAAACAATGTTAATGATGATGAGATGTTAAGTGATGACTGCAGCCTGCAGCCTATAGACACCCACACAAAGACCAAAGTCAGAATGCAGATGCGTTACCACTCCTGAGGCCTAAGGTGTTATGCCTCTGTGCCGGAAATTACAGGGCCGTATATTAATTACCACCTGACCGAAACACGATAGTGCTGAACACCTCCATTTAGCGGCAAGTATATTAGGTAATGCGGTGGTGACTACGCCCGCGAGCTCCGTCACTGGAGCTCTGCCTAAATCTAAATTAGCGTTTTTGAAAATTATTCCCTTTCATAGAATTTCCTTTTTGAATTTATCACACCGCGGACTCCGCCTAAGTGGTTACCATAATTATTTACCACATCTCAGATCGAATAAAGTTTTCGACCCACAAGTTTAGTTTACAACTTCAATTTTGGTATAAACTGAACTACCAACAAACTACGAGTATATTAATTGCTTCGGTTGGCTGTTCACCAGTCTGGATGTCTACGATTTACATAGGATGCTCGTCCTATCAATTAGTAGATCAATCTTCATATTTTAGTTATATTGATACTTTTAGATGCTTACAGGCTACATATTCATAGGCTACTCAGCTTATATATATATTTCATACTAGCTGAACCTTCAAACTTCGTATTGCCTCAGAATGAAATAATATGTCAAAGGTTTGATAGATAGGACTGTTTTGGGAAAATAAAATTGTGGTTTTTAAGGTTTCCCTTCAATTTTTTCATATTTTATTACCTTTTAAACCTTCCCTGGACTTCCAAAAATAATTCAAAACCAAAATTAGCCAAATCGGCCCAGCCGTTCTCGAGTTTTAGCGAGACTAACAAACAGCTTTCATATACTTTTAACAATAGACTTTTATATATTACAGGCTGTCCCGACAAACTTCGTATTGCCTCACAATTAAATTGTGGTTTTTACTACTTCCCTTTATATATATATATATATATATATATGATATATAGATTAGATAACATAATTAGGGTGTTGAAAAATTAGAGCTCCAGTGACGGAGCTCGCGGGCGTAGGAACCACCGCATTACCTAATAATACTTGCCGCTAAATGGTAGTGTTCAGCACTATCGTGTTCCGGTCAGGTGGTAATGTACGGCCCTGTAATTTCCGGCACAGAGGCATAACCCCTTAGGCCTCAGGAGTGGTAACGCATCTGCATTTTGACCTCGGTCTTTGTGTGGGTGTCTATAGGCTGCAGTCATCACTTAACATCAATGTGAACTGCATGCTTGTTTGCCACTTCCATAACATAAAAAAATAAAAAATAGAAACGTATTTTTTTTTCCATTTCAAAACGAAACGGAGAAAAAGAAAGTTGAAGGAAGAAAGAAGAAAGCTTGTCATAATAAAAATCATTTACAGTGCAGTCAATACCGAGAATCAATCCCCACAGTACAAACTTAGTATGTATGTATGTATCTTCACGCCAAGTCCTTTACGGGGCAGGGCAAGCTCTTTTTAATAAGACTTATATCTAATACAGTCTGTTACCTATACTCTATACAAATAAATATAATTGGAGTGTCTGTTTGTCAAAATAACCGCTTCTTACTAAATGCATATGTATACACGGTAAATATACCAAAACAACATTTTTTTCAACTTTTGTCTGTCTGTCTTTCTGTCTGTCTGTCTGTCTGTTTGGTGGGGCTAATCTTGGAAACGGCTGGACCGATTTTGACGGGACTTTCACTGGGACGTAGCTGATGTGATAAGGAGTAACTTAGGCTACTTTTATCTCCATACATTCATACATACATACATACCTACATACAAATAAATAGAATTTGAGTGTTTCCAATTTTGACGGGACTTTTACTGGCAGATAGCTGATGTGATAAGTAGTAACTTTGGCTACTTTTATCTCCATACATCCATACATATATACAAACCTACATGCAAATAAATAGAATTGGAGTGTCTCCGACTTTGATGGAACTTTGACGGGCAGATAGCTGATGTTATAAGGGGAGTAACTAAGGCTACTTTTATCCATACATCTATACACACACATAAAATCTACTTAGAAATAAATAGTATTGGACTTTAATGGGACTTTAAAGGGCAGATAGCTGATGTATTAAGGAGTAACTTAAGCTACTTTTATCTATAAATACATACAAACCTACATACAAATAGAATTGAAGTGTCTCCGACTTTGACGGGACAATTTCATTTTTCTATACAAATGTATACCCATACATAATCCGTATCTATCGAACCTTTGACACATTACTTAATTCTGAGGCAATACGCAAACGCCTCGGTAAATCTGAACAGACCAGTTCCCACCATCAGCACGAGTATGACACATGTGACAGCCATACTTTTAAAAAGTGACCGCCGATATGGCTTTCGTCAAGGCAGATCTGCTGGTGATCTCCTAGTATATCTCACGCACTATTGGTCTCACGCCTTGGACAAGAGTGGGGAGGCATTGGCTGTAAGCCTGGATATTGCTAAGGCCTTTAACCGGGTCTGGCATAGGGCACTTCTCGCGAAATTGCCATCTTACGGTCTTCCCGAGAGGCTATGCAACTGGTCAGCCAGCTTTCTGTCTGAGCGTTTTATACAGGTCTTAGTTGACGGTCAACGCTCCGATAGACTACCTATCAACGCTGGTGTGCCGCAAGGCTCTGTGCTATCTCCCACGCTTTTTCTTCTGCATATCAATGAAATGTTGTAGCAGAAATCCAATTTTCATTGCTATTCAGTCCGGGGGATGCACACTGTACAAGCCTCGCAAATGCCTCTCGGGCATTTATCGAAGAAAGCAGGACTAGACTTGTGTCTGAAGTCGAGCACTCTCTGGAGCGGGTCTCAGATTGGGGTCGACTCAACTTAGTGCAGTTCAACCCTTCGAAGACACAAGTCTGCGCGTTCACCGCTAAAAAAACCCCATTCAATGTAGCACCACAGTTCCAGGGCACTCCGCTCGCCATTGGTAAGAGTATCGGTATCCTGGGCGTTGACATATCGAACGAAGTGCAGTTTGGGAGTCACATTGAATGTAAGACCAAGTTGGCATCCAAAAAGTTGGGGGTGCTTAACAAAGCGAGGCAGTATTTCACATCGGGGCAGCTACTACAGCTTTATAAGGCCCAAGTGCGTCCCCATCTGGAATACTGCTCTCATTTGTAGGCGGGAGCCCCCAAATACCAGCTTGGTCCACTTGACTCCCTACAAAGACGCGCTGTTCGTATTGTTAACGATCCAGGACTTACAGACAGACTCGAACATCTGAGCCTGCGCAGAGACATTGGGAGTCTGTGCATGTTATACCGTCTCAACGATGGTGAGTGTTCTGTCGAACTGTTCGACATGGTGCCACCGTCTCTTTTCCTACACCGTACTACCCGCCGAAGAGAGAAGTTTCACCCTCACCGACTGGACACCTGGCAGCGCTCAACAGTGCGGTTTTCTCGTTCGTTTCTGCCCAGAATATGTAAATTGTGAAACGAACTTCCCTCTGAGGTGTTCCCTCGGTGCTACAACATGGGGTTCTTCAAAAATGGCGTCAAAAGAGTCCTTCAGAGTTGGCAGCGCATTGGCAACTCCCCTGGTGTTGCAAATGTTCATAGGCGACGGTGACCACTTACCATCAGGTGGCCCGTCTGCTTGTCTGTCAACTTAATGACATAAAAAAAATGAAAATACCCAGTAGAAGCAGAGATGAAGGATTTTACACCTTTATCTCTGAAAAACCCCGGACCCGGGAATCAAACGTAGTGGTAGTGGGCTGCTAGCACTAGACTACTGAGGCTGTTAACGTAATAACAGTATTCATTTACCATCAATGTGAACTGTATACCCTTCATATTTTTAACTAGCTATCAACAGCGACCGTGCTCGATTTCTTTCAATTGGAACTCTACCTACTACATTTTGGTATGGATTATTCAGAAACTCATTTATTAATTTAGGGTGACAGGCATCTCTTATGACACGTCAAAAACAAACAAAATAAATTCAAGTGAATAACAATTGATATACATGGCAAACAAGATAAAAAATATATGAATAATCAAGAATATCACTAAGATAAATCTAAATATAATATACGAGTACTAATGTAAAACGTATATCAGTAGAATGTCTCATTTCCCCTTTACAACCTTATATTGTGATGATGAGTTTTGTGATTTTGAAGCATATTACTGACTGGGACAGACGAACAGACTGATCGACAGCTCAATACTATAAGGACAGTCTGTTTTTCATCCAGGTAAGGTAGCCTTAAAATTTGCCTCCAATATCGTAGTCGAGAATAGGGCCCCGGAAATTGATCCACCAAGTAATAGTTCACTTAAAACACACTATCACACTAAACCACGTATGTCACGTAACCGGACATAGAACTCTGATAACAAATTCTGGTAAAAAAACGTTGAAACTATAAACCTGGTCCGGAAGTGTCGACATAGCAATATTGTTGCCACATTGTGTTTTATTGCCCTGCAACAAAGTCCAAAATCGATTGTACGTTACTATTGCATATGCTAGATTACGTTTGGTATAAGTTATGAACGAATAGCTGGTGTTGTAATGGATTTGCGTGCATTTTGCAATCCTTATGCCTCTCGATTGTAAAATATTTTTGGAATTTACTCTTTAAGAAACGATTTGAGTTATAAGGCCTGGTACGGTACTGTTTTACTGGTGGTAGAGCTCTAGTGGCGGAGCTCGCGGGCGTGGGCACCACCGCATTACCTAATATACTTGCCGCTAAATGGTAGTGTTCAGCACTATCGTGTTCCGGTCAGGTGGTAATGTACGTCCCTGTAATTTCCGGCACAGAGGCATAACACCTTAGGCCTCAGGATTGGTAAAGCATCTGCATTTGGACCTCGGTCTTTGTGTGGCTGTCTATAGGCTGCAGTCATCACTTAACATCAATGTGAACTGCATGCTTGTTAACCACTTCCATAACATAAAAAAAAGTTTACTCTTTAAGAAATGATTTGAGTTATAATCCCCGGCACGGTAAGATTATCATAATTTATGCGGAAAAAACTGTATGCTAAATCTGTAATGCCAAACTATATTAAGATGAAACTGATTATGCGACCGGAGGGAATCCCTTAGTACACTCCCGTTGTGCATCGGAGCTGACACACAAATTTTTATTTTCATGAATATGGCAAACAATCATGCAGATCTCATGAATGTTAAGTTATAACTGCAGCCTATATACTATAATTTTGATTTTGTATAAATATGTAGAACACATGGTTTGTAGAAATTACATTTGCGGTTTTTCTCTCGTATACGTAAACTTCCTCCCTTACCCTTCCCCAGGGAATGAAAAAGAAGGCGAGCTCATTGACATCTCCGTGCACGATTCCAAAGTCCGGGGGTAATTTCCAGAAAATAGGAATCCCAATAGCACTTATCTCTCCGATCCAGGTATCGAAAACAGTACGCTGGGGCGTAGTGGCTAACTACCACTAGCCTCAATAGACACTGTTTGCCACTTCCATTACATAAAAAAAAAATATGTAATGGAAGTGGCAAACAAGCATGCAGTTCACATTGATGTTAGGTGATGACTGCAGCCTAAAGACACCCACACAAGACCTAGGTCGAAATACAGATGCGTTACCACTCCTGAGGCCTAAGGTGTTATGCCTCTGTGCCGGAAATTACAGGGCCGTACATTACCACCTGACCGAAAAAATATATATTTTTTTTTTCTTTCCATTTTTCTTTAAAAATAAAAAATACATTTAAGTAATTTGTAAAATACATAAAAAAACATGTTTTCAAGTTATTAATCGACTATAGTTCAATTGGAATCTAAAGTTTATAACGCTACAATATCAAAATACAGAAATAGCATAAACTAAAAACTTGTCAAACAATAATTATTATTATAAACAGAAGCACTGTATATATTCAACAAAAACTTGTTCAGAAAATCAAAAACAGTCTTGCGACTGTGGTAGAGGAAATCTATAAATACATGCCCGACCCAAATCTCGAAAATGGTTCTGTCAAATTGGACTGCTATCGATTTGTCATAACTGAAAATACTGTTAACAAAACTAGGACAATTTTAATACAGTCGGTCGAATAAGAAGAGGAGAGGGAGAGGGTAAGTGAGGAAGTTTACGTATACGCCAGAAAATCCGCAAATGTAATTTCTACAATCCATGTGATCTACATATTATTATTTATACGTATTAATTTACAGGTGGTAGAACTCCAGTGACGGAGCTCGCGGGCGTAGGCACCACCGCATTACCTATGTAGCATTGCACACAAGGCAGTTTCAATAGCGACTGCCCCCTCGCTGTGCGGAGTAGGAAAATGAGTCAGTCGTCGCTAGGGCACGGTGGTAATAACGCATTTTTATTGTATTATAAACTGTATGTATGTGGACTAATAAATATTGTGTGAAGAAAGTTCAGTTGTATTAGTGAACACTTAATAACCCCAAACCTAATATACTTGCCGCTAAATGTGTTCAGCACTATCGTGTTTCGGTCAGGTGGTAATGTACGGCCCTGTAATTTCCGGCACAGAGGCATAACACCTTAGGCCTCAGGAGTGGTAACGCATCTGTATTTCGACCTAGGTCTTGTGTGGGTGTCTTTAGGCTGCAGTCATCACCTAACATCAATGTGAACTGCATGCTTGTTTGCCACTTCCATTACATAAAAAAAAAATATGTAATGGAAGTGGCAAACAAGCATGCAGTTCACATTGATGTTAGGTGATGACTGCAGCCTAAAGACACCCACACAAGACCTAGGTCGAAATACAGATGCGTTACCACTCCTGAGGCCTAAGGTGTTATGCCTCTGTGCCGGAAATTACAGGGCCGTACATTACCACCTGACCGAAACACGATAGTGCTGAACACATTTAGCGGCAAGTATATTAGGTTTGGGGTTATTAAGTGTTCACTAATACAACTGAACTTTCTTCACACAATATTTATTAGTCCACATACATACAGTTTATAATACAATAAAAATGCGTTATTACCACCGTGCCCTAGCGACGACTGACTCATTTTCCTACTCCGCACAGCGAGGGGGCAGTCGCTATTGAAACTGCCTTGTGTGCAATGCTACATAGGTAATGCGGTGGTGCCTACGCCCGCGAGCTCCGTCACTGGAGTTCTACCACCTGTAAATTAATACGTATAAATAATAATATGTAGATCACATGGATTGTAGAAATTACATTTGCGGATTTTCTGGCGTATACGTAAACTTCCTCACTTACCCTCTCCCTCTCCTCTTCTTATTCGACCGACTGTATTAAAATTGTCCTAGTTTTGTTAACAGTATTTTCAGTTATGACAAATCGATAGCAGTCCAATTTGACAGAACCATTTTCGAGATTTGGGTCGGGCATGTATTTATAGATTTCCTCTACCACAGTCGCAAGACTGTTTTTGATTTTCTGAACAAGTTTTTGTTGAATATATACAGTGCTTCTGTTTATAATAATAATTATTGTTTGACAAGTTTTTAGTTTATGCTATTTCTGTATTTTGATATTGTAGCGTTATAAACTTTAGATTCCAATTGAACTATAGTCGATTAATAACTTGAAAACATGTTTTTTTATGTATTTTACAAATTACTTAAATGTATTTTTTATTTTTAAAGAAAAATGGAAAGAAAAAAAAAATATATATTTCACAAGCATGTGTTAATGCGAAATAATATAAAACAATTACTTAAATGTATTATTTTTATTTTTCGCAATAACGCAAGCGAATTAATTTTAAAATTATAGAAACAAAGAAATGAAAAAATCTAAATTTCATGTTGCAAGAGTCTATTCTTTACTTGAAATTGGCGTATTATTTTGAATTTCATATCAAGCTGTGGTATGTCAAAGAAAATGTGATTAATTTCGAGGCAGCTCAGCTGGGAAGAGGTTCTATACAGGAACTAGTAACTTCGCTCATAAATATTAAAATATTAGCCAGAGTCACAATGTGCGTTGCTTTATATGCACACTATATGCTTTATATCCCATATTAGCACAAATAATATAGATTACCATGAATGTAGAAGGAACACGTGAAGAAGCGGTGAGTCAGGACCGAGAGTCACATATAAAATTTGTAGTTAGTTTTACATGTGTGTATCAAAATTCAACTCAATCAGGACTTTCGGAGCAATTCGACTGTGGCAGACAGACTGACAGACGCACGAGTTATCTTACAAAAGTGTGTTTTTTTTCGAGATGCGGTACTCGATAAAGCCTTGAACCACGTTTTAAACTCGAATCTTGTACCGCATTAATACACCGGAACAGCTGACCGCCTATCCCTTGGGACCTATTGCATCAAACATTGTATGGCCAACGGCCCCGAGTTTATGGACACTGCCCCTCTTATGAACAGCACTAGTAAAATGCAATGGTTTTACTGCCACCGTAAGAAATGCGCTGGGTACAATTTAGAGGAACACTGGAGGTCTTTGGTATTAACCCGAGAAGGTGTCAAATGACTCCTAAATGACTGTTATGGAACCTCGATCGAACATCACACACACTCGGCGAAGGGATCATTATCACATTCCAAAGACATCGGGACGTGACGACTGATAGATGAGGTAGATTTTTTCCACTAGAACAGCAGTAGTAGCAGTTTTTTTTTGTATGTAATGGAAGTGGCAAACAAGCATGCAGTTCACGTTGATGTTAAGTGATGACTGCAGGCTATAAACACCCACACCAAGACCACCGTCAAAATTCAGATGGGTTACCACTTCTGAGGCCTAAGGTGTTATGCCTCTGTGCCGGAAATTACAGGGCCGTACATTACCACCTGACCGGAACACGATAGTGCTGAACACTACCATTTGGCGGCAAGTATATTAGGTAATGCGATGGTGCCTACGTCCGCGAGCTCCGTCACTGGAGCTCTACCACCAATAAGTAGTACATTATTATTGCTCAGAAAAAATGTATATTGGTGATTTTCCCACTGGCAAATAGGCCTAGAAGCGCGCATGGCCCAGCGGCTGGTGTAGATTGCAAGCGATCTACTCGGTTAATTGGAGAAACAGTTGCTTTGTTGAAGAAAAACCTTACTGCAATTATTTTTTGCCCGGCTTAGCTGTTTTCCGACGATAAAAAACAAGTCTCATAGATAGGCCAAGTTATCAGAATAGACTATTATAACCAAGCTTTGTTTATTTCCATTGGAGATTACAAAAATGTATGATTGAGCTGTATCAGAACCAATTACGGGTTTAATTTCAAAGCAAATCCTACTTTATCCCCAATATTATTAGAACCAATTTCTGTATTCCGAGATTGTATTACGTGGATTCTCGTGGATAGGCCCAGATTATTGGTGGACCTTAGGACCGAGGTTTTGTTGGGTTGGCTAATTATTTGGGAGCATGTTCGGCATCTTGTCGTATTTTGAACATGTTTATTCTTTCTTCGGCGACGTTAATATTTAGGTATTAGGTTTATCTTAAAGAGATTTTTCGTTTTTCTATATTAGGCGTGTCAGCATGACGAAATTGATATTTCTGATTTATATTTCCCAGGAAAAGATGGAAAAATCCAATTACTATTTAATTGTAACACAATATGAGAGTTATGTAATGGAAGTGGTAAACAAGCATGCAGTTCACATTGATGTTAAGTGATTACTGCAGCCTATCGACACCCACACAAAGCAGATGCGTTACCACTCCTGAGGCCTAAGGTGTTATGCCTCTGTGCCGGAAATTACAGGGCCGTACATTACCACCTGACCGGAACACGATAGTGCTGAACACTACCATTTAGCGGCAAGTATATTAATGACCGGTAATGCGGTGTGGCCTACGCCCGCGAGCTCCGTCACTGGAGCTCTACCACCAGTAAAATGGAGAGAGTGATTTTTGACGATGCGCACACCGTTAGATAAATGCAACAGTCTGAAGTTAGTTGCTAAACCGATAAAAATAACAGCCTGAGGTTAATTGCTAAAGTTTTTTTGTCGTTTTTTATTTATTTCCGGAATATTGTATTGTTACGCGAAAGAAGAAGAAAGGTATAACTTTTGACGTGCGTAAATAAGTAGGCATTCTTTTTTATGTTATAAACTGGCAAACAAGTGTACAATTTTGACGACCCGATTAGTCCAGCGGTGTGAGATGACCGTTTGATTCGAAGGGTCGCGGGTTCGATCCCCGCACCGGGACTAATATTTGTATGTCCTTCAGATATTTGTTTCGGGTCTGGGTGTTTGTGTATGTGTTGTATGTGTACAATGGCACCCACGACACAGGTTTATACCTACTGTGGGGCTGTGAGTGTAAGCGTATTTCATTTTTTTAATAATTCACATTGATTGTGTCTATTAATGAATATCTACTAGAAACCAAAGATTTCATGTTGCGTGGTCACTCCTGAGTTGTTGTACCTCTGTGCCGAATAGTATCAGGACCGTATATCTTTAAAAAATGTATGTAGGTATGTATCCATCTTCATACCAAGTCCCTTACAGGGTAGGCAGGGAGTGTGGAGCGCCAGATATCCTGGTCCAGACACACCTCCCGTGCTCATTCTACATTCATAATTTTGTTCATACATGCCGATTCCTAAGACTTGATTTCACCCTCAATCTCATCATTCCAGCCAATAGACGTCCACTGCTGAACAAAGGCCTCCCCCAAAGAGTGCCACAACGAACGGTCCTGGGCCGCCCTCATCCAGCGATTGCCCGCGACCTTCACCAGGTCGTCGGTTCATCTTATAGGGGGCCTGCCTACGCTTCGCTTTCCGGTATCGGCGTCGGAATGTGACGACCCCATCGCCCACTACCGGAAGAACTCCCTTCTGGTGGAGAGGAATTCTTCCGCTAGTGCAGTCAGTTCACCGAACAATGCCGGTCAAACCATGGTGGTATAAGTACGTGGGATGGGCAGCAGCGTCCCGCCTAAAATTGCTGCCACTGCGATCGCCAACCCGCATTCCAAGCGTGGCGATTATGGCATTCCCCCCCCCCTTATGATGATTCACAACCAGGATGACCCTCAACCTATTTGGATCCTATTCTCGACCTGTTCTGTCATGGTAGCTCAGTCTTGGTCTTTCTGGGCCTCTGCAACCATTCACATTCGCATTGCATATATGTTTAATCATTCGCTCATTCGACATTATTTCTATATGCCCGAACCATCGGAGCAAAAAATGTGGTTGTATCTAACGATAAAGCTCGCAAGATGTTTTACCTCTGCGATCTCGTTGTCTATTTTTTGGGGATCGGGCATAATTGAGTTGCTCGCAATACCGGCGGCCTCCGAATTAAAATTAACAATTTCCACCAATCGGTATTTCCTTCGGGGCTGTGGATATAGATGAAACGGATGTGTTCCAACTTTAAGGCTTAATTGAATCTTTAGGGTAAATTTAAATTAGCGCATCACCTCTTGCAGGCAGGCTCAATCCCAACAACATATTTAAGACTAGCTGTGCCCGCGACTTCATCCAGGTGAGAATTTATGATTGTTCAGTATGTACCCGGGCGAAGTCGTGGGCGCAGTTAGTATAAAAGTAGCCTAAGTTACTCCTTATTACATAAGCTATCTGCCAGTGAAAGTCCCGTCAAAATCGGCCCAGCCGCTCCCGAGATTAGCCGGAACAAACAGACAGACAGACAAAATTGTAAAAATATTGTTTAGCTATAGGTGCCGTGTACATACATACATATGCATTTAGTAAAATGCGGTTATTTTTATATTACGAACAGACATTCCAATTTTATTTATTTGTATAGATCTTTTAGTGTTCTGTGTGTGTACTGTGAGCCCTGTGGCCTTTAGCTTTTGTGATAGTAATTACAGTGCTGTAACTGGAATTCAGTGACTGAAACCTCTGAGCGGCCAATAATATTAATTTTACTGGTGGTAGAGCTCCAGTGACAGAGCTCGCGGGCGTAGGCACCACCGCATTACCTAATATACTTGCCGCTAAATGGTAGTGTTCAGCACTATCGTGTTCCGGTCAGGTGGTAATGTACGGCCCTGTAATTTCCGGCACAGAGGCATAACACCTAATGCCTCAGGAGTGGCAGCGCATCTGCATTTTGACCTCTGATCATTGTGTGGGTGTCTATAGGCTGCAGTCTTCACTTAACATGAATGTGAACTGCATGCTTGTTTGCCACTTTTATTACATAAAAAAAAAAAAAATAATAATAATAAGATGTTTCGGTAAAGTTCTTGCAATTCACGAATGCGGTCAAAGTATGGTTGTTGTTAGACGTTAGCATGCGCACAGGTGTATCAATCGGTGTGCTTGTTTTAGTTATCGTCCAGTCGCGCGTCCGCTCTCGCTTGCACACACACATGTTTACAGGTGGTAGCTCCAGTGACGGAGCTCGCGGGCGTAGGCACCACGGCATTACCTAATAAACTTGACGCTAAATGGTAGTGTTCAGCACTATCGTGTTCCGGTCAGGTGGTAATGTACGGCTCTGTAATTTCAGCCACAGAGGCATAACACCTTAGGTCTCAGGAGTGGCAACGCATCTGCACTTTGACCTCTGGTCATTGCGTTAGTGTCTAAAGGCTGCAGTCATCACTTAACATCAATGTGAACTGCATGCTTGTTTGCCACTACCATTACATAAAAAAAAATATACGTGAACAGACACCATCTTACCACAACCAAGCGTCGACCTCGCTCGTGAATTACACACTATCTACTGTAGCCAAGGAGTCTTTAGTACGATTGCCCAGAGGGAAACAATTTCTCTACGCTATCGTCTCGAGTCACATCCAGCAAATTTATGCCCGAAGCGTAAAATATCCAAGTGTTATCAGGCGGGGCCAGGAGCGCCCCTAATTCGCTGCCACCTGATTTTCGTGTAATTAAAGACGAGATTTTGAGCCGAGGAGCTCGGGGGGATACGCACAATTTATTGTGATAAATTCTGTTTTTATCCAGGAGAACGATCCTCGTTTGAACGGGATATTGCTATTTATTTATTGTAGGCCCGCAATGGCGTTCGATATTTATGCGTATAGCAGGCTTGGTGGCATAGGACAACAGCGATGCGGAAATATTTCGAAACTTGTTGGTCAATGATTTACTTTTAATATGCTTGTGAATGTACTTTTCCTTAGATTAGATAGGTTTATTGTGATGTTACATATAACCCTTCGCTATCCCCCACAACGTTAAATTCAAAAACCAAATCTGACTTTAAAATAGGTGTTGAATTGTTTTACTATCATACGCATCATACATACTTTGCCACGAGACAATGTTTTAAGAAGACATGATAATAATAATTTATTTAATTACAACAAGTTCAGTGATGAAGTGCCAATATCAATAACATCATAACATTTTCTTTATGTAACGAAAGTGGCAAACATGCATGCTGCAGTTACCATGGATGTTAAGTGACGACTGCAGCCTCTCACTGCAGACATCTACAAAAAAACTGGAGGTAATAATTCACTTGCTTTGCTACCCTGAGACCTAAATTGTTGTCTCTGTGATAATTATTATGGACCATACATTACCACCTAACCGAAACACGATAGTGTTGAACACTGCCATTGCATTTTGACCTCTGGTTTTTGTGTAGATGTCTGGAGGCTGCAGTCATCACTTAACATCAACGTAAGCTGCATGCTTGTTGCAAATTTTCTTTCATCAAAAAACTAGTCGACATTTCATACTGTTAGAAAAATTAACCGCTTTCCAAACTTACCTACTGTGTGATATGCCTTATTCAGGATATTGTGCTGAGATCACGCTAAGATAAACTCCCTCAGGTGATATTGATGAACCCAATCCGTTGATCCTAATGCCTATCAATGCCTGGCTCAAAAAGCTTATTGTAGAGAGGTTAATATGAAAAACGACTGTTGCAGTTGAAGGTTCGATTTATTGTCCGTTAGTATAATTGTTTAACATACGTTGGTACAATATTAGGAGAGTGTGTGCATGTATGACGTAGAACACACTACTTATTAGGATGTAATTTGTTTCAACATTTGAAAGATTTAGTGGAAATGAGACGAATGTCAGGGTCTGTAGGTAATCTATATATATAAAAATCAATTGCTGTTCGTTAGTCTCGCTATCACTCAAAAACGGCTGGATCGATTTGGCTAATTTTGGTTTTGAATGATTTTTCGAAGTCCAGGGACGGTTTAAAAGGTAAGAAAATATGAAGGAATTGAAGGGAAAAAGTAAAAACCACAATTTCATTTTCCCATACAAATAGTACCTATCAAACCTTTGACACATTATTTCATTCTGAGGCAATACGAAGTTTGCCGGGTCAGCTAGTTAGAAATACAAAGAGAGTTGCCATGTGCTGACTTTCCCTTCTGACAAAGTACAAATACAAATCCTAATATTATGCCTGTCGCCCAGATGTTTAAATGTGTGCGTGAAATTGTTTATGTGTTTTGTTAAAGTCAAGGTGTGAGTTTCGTAGTAATAGACATATTTTGTAGTGTGATACACTCACACGTAGTTGCCCTTGCAAAAAATGAGACTGTTTTGCATCGGTAATAAACGCTATGGCTACTCCCCTCCGGTCCGTCGCGGCGGCCAGTGGCTCGTGTTGCTTTATGCATGTTGATATTTATGAATTAATGAATGTATCTTCACGCCAGGTCCCTGACGGGGTAGGCAGAGAGTGTGGAGCGCCAGATATCCCGGTCCTGACATACCTCCCGTGCTTCATCTACCTTCATAATTCTCTTCATACATGCACGCCGATTCCTAAGACTTTTGATATTTATAATTTATAGTATTACTTACCATCGATGTTAACTATACCTATGTTGGATTGTCATTACAGTATGATTAAAAAAATCATTGTAGACTCTAGAATAAGTTATAGTATTGCCATATATTAATAAACATACATGAGATACGTTTTAGCTATAGAATGCTTTGTCAGTTGTATTGTCAAATGTGCAGGATAGAAAAAGACAAAGGAGAGATTAGCAACACTTTAGCTAAAATACGTTTATGAATAAGGGGGTTAGCGTATAAATAACCAGTAGGATCTTAAATCAAGATGAAGAAGCACGGGAGGTGTGTCAAGACCGGGATATCTGGCACTTCACACTCTCTGCCTACCCAGTACAGGACATACATAGTGGCGTGAAGATACTCAATTGACTTAAAATTAAACACATTCATTGGAATGTAACCGGGGATTTAAATTTTCGGAGATATTTTTTTGAATATATCCAAAAATTGAAGATCAAGAGCAACTGCAAAATTTGCTTAAAATTGTTAAAATAGAACTGAACTCAGAGCTTCAAAATATGTGCCGAGGAAAAGTATTCCCGAGCGATCTCGATATTTGGCTCCCAGCCAGCAATAGTTCACTTTCAGGAATTGTTACACGATAACTACAGTTTTGGGTTGAGTTGAACGGAGGTTTTAAGTTATTCAGGTCATTGTATCCGGGTTACGATTTAAGGAATCGCGGATGCCAGTGAGACTGGGTAAAGAGGTCACATTTAAAGTAACTGTAAGAGTAGTAAGTTTGCTGGTGGTAGAGCTCCAGTGACGGAGCTCGCGGGCGTAGGCACCACCGCATTACCTAATATACTTGCCGCTAAATGGTAGTGTTCAGCACTACCGTGTTCCGGTCAGGTGGTAATGTACGGCCCTGTAATTTCCGGCACAGAGGCATAACACCTTAGGCCTCAGGAGTGGTAACGCATCTGCATTTTGACCTTGATCTTTGTGTAAGTGTCTATAGGCTGCAGTCATCACTTAACATCAATGTGAACTGCATGCTTGTTTGCCACTTGATTACAAAAAAAAAACTTCACGCCTGTAATCCCCGAAGGGGTAGGCAGAGGTAAATGCATGCATTCAAGCATACATGCAAACATCCACGATTCGGTTACGTTTTGGCCCATGTAACAGGTGGCGAGCCTGTTGATACTCTCGGGCACATTACCAAACTTCGACGTAATGGGAAATTCCCAGAAAATGAAGAAATCCCAATAGAACCAGAGATAAAGGACTTTACACCATTATCTTTGATAGCCCCTACCCGGGAATCGAACCCAGGACCCCAATGTAGAAGTAGTGGCCTGCTACCACTAGGCTTCTGAGGCAGTTAGGCAGTCAATAGTTAGTTTAGTCACATTTAGTTTTTCCATTCCATTTTTGCTACAAGAGAGAATGACTAAACAGATATACAATGCGAATGTGGTTGCACGCCCAGGAAGACCAAGACTGCTACCGTGACCAAATAGGTCGAGTACTGTCTGATGGTGATGTCGAAAGTCTTAGGAATCGGCGTGCATGTATGAAAAGAATGATGAGTGTAGATGAGGTACGGGAGGTGTGTCAGAACCGCGATATCTGGCGCTCCACTCTGCCTACCCCGTCAGGGACCTGGCGTAAAGACCTGGCACCACCGCATTACATAATCTGTCTGCCGCCAAATGGTAGTGAAGAAGAAGAAGAAGAAAGAACATTTATTTGTACCAATGTGTGAAGAGTATTTTAAGTAACAACGAGTAAAAATTAGATTAATACAAATTGGTCCTAACTCAGCATGTGCTGGTTGAAGAACAACTAGCGCTGGTCTTCCGTTAGGACCACCAAGTTTTGTCATAGTCATAGTGTTCCGGTTAGATGATAATGTATGGCCTCGTAATAATTATCACAGAGGTCAAGGACAACTGAGGTCTTAGGGGTGGCGCATCTGCATTTTGATCTTTGGTTTCATGGTCATCACTTAACATCAATGTGAACTGCATGGGTCTTTGCCACCTTTATTATTTAAAAAAATGAGGAATACTCCTGCATATTACAGTCTGTTGAGAGAGTTCACACAAGCGTTGCAGATGTTAAACCATATTTGCCAAACGTTTGAAATGTGAATGTAAAATTATTCTGCAATTTTAGGCTCAAAGGCGTATCCTTTATTCTAAAAGTCCGGAGGCAGTTCTTGTAGTAGCAACACTTCTACATTTTATACATGCAATGTTCAACATTCGTGTTGATTTTACTGGTGGTAGAACTCCAGTGACGGAGCTCGCGGGCATAGGCACCACCGCACTACCTAATATACTTGCCGCTAAATGGTAGTGTTCAGCACCATCGTGGCCGCAGGAGTGGTAACGCATCTGCATTTTGACCTCAGGTCTTTGTTGGTGGTGGTGTCGGTGTGGTGGTTGAGTGATGACTGCAGCATAGGCTGACCACGGTATTTGAAAGTGACTGAAACGTCGGGTAATAGAAGAAGTTGGAAGCGCGTTGGAAGTTGGAAGTTCCTCGCGTGTATATCATTTCTACAAAATTATCTAAAAAGCCACGCATCGGACATTCAAACTCGCTGCAACTAACATTAAAACAAAGATATAACATAATTTCTTATTCGCTGATACGTTAATAACGGCATATATTACCAGAATACAAAGCGAATAATACGATATTCCGGGAATGCAATATACGATTCAAAGTGCCCCTCGTTACCGGGTTCCATGAAATACGCTGTACCTGCATTTGCGAGCTTTCACATTTTATGTTTGATATTTACTGGTATATTCTAAACGGGATGGGGAGACGTAAGCGAGACTCATAAGGAAGTAGGATAGAAAACCGGGAAACTGGTGTAAGAATCGTAACTAAACGCTCGTAGTCTTAACATTCGATACGTGAGCTTATTTCTGAACGTACGCGTAATGTCTGTTATATTTCACTAGTTGTGCCCGCTTCTTCGCCTGTAAAGGCATATCCCTTGTGGCCCATTAAACGTGTAGATGTTTACATGAATCATCATCATTTCAGCCAAAAGACGTCTACTGCTGAACAAAAGCCTCCCTCAAAGATTGCGACAGCGAACGGTCCTGTAGTCGCTCGTAGCCTTTGCGTTTTGATCAGACAACTGAGGCGCGGGGGGGGGGCAGCGGTGGCGTGAGCGCACCCGACTCCCCTCTGTGCCCCATACTCCGCTACTGTACGCGCGTTTATATCGGTTCAAATGCGTGCACAGAGTACATTTTATCTATATAGAATGCGCGTAAATGCGCTTCATGCGCGCGCTTGTATATTACATACAAACGTAACAATCAGCGTCTACGGCGCCGAAGACGCGCGTATAAAATACGCCGTGTGTTATGGACCTAAAATAATTTTTCAAATCGGTGTAGTAGTTCTTGATATTTGCGCGTTCAAACATACAAACTCTTACTTAGCTTAATATTATTAAGTATAGATTCGCGTATGTTATTGCGAAAAAATACAATTTATTCTAATAATGTTACAAATTTAAAACAACCACGCCACCAGCTTACATTTAAAAATCTGCATAAAAGTCTACTTCACAGTTAAAATACAACTGCATAAAAAATATGTCACCCTAGATGCAAAAACCGAATACATTTTATATGACCATTTGGAGCTGGTGCGAGCGTGAATTTTGAACCGGCATCGCATTGAGCTGTATTGGGCGTTAAAGTTTAAGGCTTGTTTGGAAACTCCGACTTTAGCTGGCGCTGTGCCAGTAAAGCCGGGAGCAATTTTATGTAGTAGACGAGAGCAGTCAAGTATAATACTTTTGATATTACAAGCAGTTGTTTGTTTATGATATAGAGTTTTTCTTTGTCAAAGTAAATACCTAAATTAGTGCAATATTCAGAATTTTAAATGAGATCCGATTAGAATGAGAAATGAGAATGAAAATAAATGAGAATGAAGATTTTTTTATTAGAATGAAGCAATCCGCCTATATTTTTTTAATTTTTTGTTATTTTTTTTTTATTTTTAAAATAAAATATATTTCACAAGCATGTGTTAATGCGAAATAATATAAAACAGTTACCTATTTTTTGTTTATTTAAATATTAAAAATTAAACACATTCTATATGACTCTGCTTAACACAAATGTAGAAGTTATATGGAGTAAATTTATTCGTACTGGATGCATGGGTTTGCCTGATCAGCTCCTATTTAATTGCTAAATTGGAGCTGACTATATATCTATTATTTTGTAAAATACTACACAATTAATCATCGAATAGGTACATGTTTGCACTTATTCTATGTTAAACAGCAACTGCATATTTTTATATGTAGATGCAATAACCGAATACATTTTATATGTCCATTTGGAGCTGGTGCGAGCGTGAATTATAGAACCGGAATCGCATTGAGCTGTATTGGGCGTTAAAGTTCAAGCTCGTTTGGAAAATCTCCGACTTTAGCTGGCGCTGTGCCAGTAAAGCCGGGAGTAATTGTATGTAGTAGACGAGTAGTCAACTTTGCTGTTGAAACTCGCAGTTGTTTGTGCTGTTACATCTATCGTTGCTGAGACTCTTCTGACTATAAGTGATAAGTGGTGTAATTATTGAGGATTTGAGAGTATTCCAGAGGTATTCTTAGAATTTGGTAACGTGTTCCGCGTTGATAGGCTCGCTATAATCAAATGGCGACAGGTGTATAACCTAATAGCTGTGCCCGCGACATAATGTTTGCTGTAAGATTAGAAAAAAACATGACTTCATATTCTATTATTCCTCTTATTTCAAATATCCAAAATATGTATAAAAGTCTGTCTGCTTACAAGCACCTAACCATCCGCTACCTATATTGACCAAGACTGACCTGCCTTTACCAAAAACACCGAAAATGGTCAAAGTTCTAGAAAGTGATGAATGTAGAAGACGGACATCTCCTGAATGAGGTGTAAGAGGTGCTTTTTAGGGTGATAGGTTAGGTGATATTTAGGACTCCATACTTTTTGTGCGCCCCGCACTGTAAAGAACTCGGCGTGAATATACATACATACATACCTATATTGTAATGACTACACTCTTTAATTGATAAAGATAAGGCAGAAGTTAATTCTGACGCAAAGATTAACTCATATCCCGAGAAAGAATTAAAAGAACAAATTCATCCCAAATTGGAATATCCCACCAACAAACACGTTGAAACGCCACTCACACAACCAAAATTAAAAATCCAAGCGGAACATAATAAGCAAAACCTTAAATACCACGACATTTCATACGGAATTGCCAAGCCGACCCAATAACTCCACATTTTAATCGTCTCTAATTGTCCCCGCGGATTTGAAAAATTAAAACCCCTGAAGTTATTCGCACATTCCGCTCACCAATTCTCGCACTTATTACCTACAACACAAGGTCGCATGAATTATTAATATTACACACACTTGTGAATAAAATATGCCGATAAAACGCTCTCCGTGAAAATGGAAACCGAGGTACCCTCTGCATTTATTAGGAGTGATCCTATTCTCAAAGCGCGAGACGCGGTGATATTTCGCTAATTTTCGACGGGTTTCGGGTGTGACGTTCTGCGGTTTATATGAAAGGGGAAAGACTTATGATTTTGTGACGTACGTCAGCATAACTGCGGTGTTTATGTTTGTGCGTAGTAAATATTTTATGTATTCGTATTTTCATGGGTGAACCGAAAGTTATGTCGCTGTAAATTGGCTGATATTTTATTGGAAATGAAGAAAGTACCTAGAGTTTTATTTTGAGTTTCATTCTACCCTCAAACATGTCAGTTTTTTACCAACGAGCGATAAACATCTTAAACATTCGGATACTACAGACGTAATTAGAAATTCTCGATAATTACGTTTTTAGTATGATACAGCATCGTATTAATACTAAAACGCAATTTTACGCGTGTATTCACCAGAATCAGAATCAGAAACTCATTTATTAATTTAGGGTGACAGGCACCTCTTATGACATGTCAAAAACAAAACAAAGTAAAATAAATTAAAGTGAATAACAATTGATATACATGTCAAACAAGATAAAAAAATAATATTTTTTTTATGTTATGGAAGTGGCAAACAAGCATGCAGTTCACATTGATGTTAAGTGATGACTGCAGCCTATAGACACCCACACAAAGAACGAGATCAAAATGCAGATGCGTTACCATTCCTGAGGCCTAAGTTGTTATGCCTTTGTGCCGGAAATTACAGGGCCGTACATTACCACCTGACCGGAACACGATAATGCTGAACACTACCATTTAGCGGCAAGTATATTAGGTAATGCGGTGGTGCCTACGCCCGCGAGCTCCGTCACTGGAGCTCTACCACCAGTAAAATATGTAAAGTCAAGAATATCACTAAGATAAAACTAAATATAATATGCTAATGTAAAAAGCCTAACAGTAGAATGTCTCATTTCCCCTTTACAAACTGATAACAAAGATTAAAAAGAAAAGAAAAAGAGTCATTCTTTGTCATTCACCGGCAGAGTTCCAAAGGCCAATAGGAACTGAAAAAAACCTGCCCAACAAAACTCAGTCGGCTCTTTTAAAAATATCTCTTAGGCATATTTTTACAATATTCCATAATTTAAACAAACTTAAAATTAACAATATAATATCAACATTGCACTTTGATTATTCCATTTAATTTATTTAGCAACCTTGTGGAGCTAGATCAGCATTTAGCCAAACATTTCTATCCTTGACATGGTCCTCGAGTTTTCCTCGAGTCCAAAAGAGTAGGCCGAGGTTTACCTCGGCTTACTCTTCTATCTACTATCTACTATGTTGTATTGTGTCATCATTGAATGTAATCGTTTACGATTACATTCAATGATACATGCAAACACCCACGATTTGCCGGTTACGTTTTGGGCCACATAACAGGTGGCGAGGCTACATCTCAGGGCACTTTACTAAACTTCGAGGATGGCACTGGAAAACTTAAGAAAAATAAAAAACCCAATAGGACCGGAGATAATAGGATAATACACCCTTATCTCTGATAGCCCCCGACCAGGGAATCGAACCAAGGAGTGGTGGCAGTAGTGCTTTTGACCTGCTACTACGAGACAACTTGACAGTTTTAAATTTTTCTTAAAACTTATGTTATTCAGACCTATTACTACCATATTACCCATAGGGTTATGGGTAATATGGTAGATATTTGGCATGCGCGTTTCTCGGGCGTATGTGCGACGCAGGGCAGTAAAACGCGACGCTCATGGAACTCGCACTTCACGGGCGCCCGTACAACGCGCACGCCTATTGTGGTGGGAGGCCTTACGCAAACTTGTACATTGATTACCGTCTGAAAATACAATATAATTATGTCACCGATTACTGTGCTTCCGGACGATGCGTTTCGCGTGATTGCACAATAACACCCTCAAGACCTTTGTGGTGTTTGCCCTTACGGTGTGACGTTGTGATTCGGCCCCTCCCGACGCACGCGGTGGCCCCGGGATGCGGTCGCCTAATGGACTGGAAATATCCCATTGTTATTGTCATTATTCATGGGTACATTGTATAGAATTAGATAGACATAGGTGTTCCTATTTGAAGATACAATGGACAATTATTTTTGACTGTTTCCAGAAATTTCAAAGAATAAGATCCCATGTTATACTACCCGAGCGTAGACTCGCAAGCATGGCCACTCAAAGGTGACACACGTCATGATACGCCGCTCATCTCGCCGACCACAAAACGTCACCCCCTTCCTGCGGCCGTAAGACTTTTTCGTCACAGAAAAAGTCTTAACATGGGTGATTGTAAGAACTATATGGAAGATTCACTTCAAAAGTATCTAGTCATACAAACTGAATGCTTTCTTCAACTATTCACTGGTAGTTGCAGTATTGGAGGTCATCGGCGTAGGCACCATCGTATTATCTAATCTATCTGCTGCTAAATGGCAACGATCTGCACCATCATGTTCTAGGTAGTAATGTATGACCTCGTAAGTTCTATGACAGATTCAAAACAACTTAGGTCTTAGGAAGCTGGTGGGCTTAAAGCCTAACCTCCTTATTCATAAACGTACATTAGATACGTTTTAGCTTTAGAATGCTTTGTCTTTGTCAGTTGCATTGTCATATGCGCAAGATAGAAAAAGACAAAGGAGAAATTGGCAACACTTTAGCTAAAATACGTTTATGAATAAGGGGGTTAGGTTCTAAATTCAGGACGCAATTGAAATAGTTGTAAATGCAATCTGCATTTTGATCTCCGGTTTATGTATACATGTCTATAGACTGCAGTAACATCATTCGTATTTACTTAGCGTATTTTATCCTTGTGAAATACATTAATGTTTGCCACCTTTATTACTTAAAAATAAGAGAAGAAGACATAAGTTACCGTTAAGTTAAGTTTGTTTATACGTAGCTATCTTCCCACGGGAACGGAAAATTTCATACGCTTCCAATAATCAATATGAGACTGATGCACGGCGAAGCGTGGCTGGGATTAGCGATTACGTTTAAGGAATGGGGCGATGGTCATATTTAGAAATTGCATACTGCCGTAATTTTCGGTCAATATGCGATGTGAACTGAACTTATTTTTGATACACGTGACATAAAAAAAGACTTTCTTCTTCAAACATTTGCATAAAGTATCTAGTACTTATTACATTGCCATGTAAACTCAATTTAATTCACGTTTTAAGACGTTCGACGACACACCACTTGGCACTAACACCGGCGACACAGTCGTTTTGCAGCCGGGGCGTGTTGCCACGTGTTGCTGCCGCTTAAGTCAAAGAATCATGTAATTAGTGTGTGCGACAATTGGGAATAAATATTATTGTTTATCGACTCATTGAGACCGCATCAGTTAAATACGAGGTGGGAGAGAATGTCTAGTGTATTCTAATGTGAATTTATTACTTTTTTCTGAGGCCAATTCTTGGGGTTTCCACGAGTAGCTCTCAAAGGATGAGCCTGGAGATGCATTCATTTTTAGGGTTCCGTACCTTAAAAGGAAAAATGGAACCCTTATAGGATCACTCGTGCGTCTGTCTGTCTGTCTGTCTGTCTGTCTGTCCGTCTGTCACAGCCAATTTGCTCCGAAACTACTCTACCGATTGAGTTGAAATTTGATGAATATATGTAAATTGGTGACCCAAAGATGAACACGTCAAGTAAAATAATAAATTTTAAACAGGGGGGCACTTTCGGGGGAAAAATCAGAAAAAAAAATTGGTAAACTGTGTCGTGTGACATATCAAATGAAAGAAGTTGTTGTCAGCATCTCAGATATATATTTTTTATAATTTTTGCATAAACAAATTTGAAGTTATTTTAGAAAAACGACGAAAATTGACCACCCCCCCTATCTCCGAAACTACTAAACTTAAAATTTTGAAAAAAATGTGGAAAATAGTTCTTTGCCTATACATTACTGGAAAACCTATAAGAAGTTTGAGTATTCAAATTAAATCGAAAATTCTTAATAATATAACCTCCCCTGCCGGTACCACCGTAACCGCTATGTCCCTGCATTTTAAATCTGTAATATTTTCGAAAATATTTATTTAAATTACGGAACACACCACGCGAGTCGAACTCGCACGTGTCCGGTTTTTGTTTAGTGCACATTTATTTTTAGAATTTAGAATTAGTCTTCGGCATAGAACTGCAAATATCAATAGTTATGAAAGTGATTACGTTGGCATAGATAAGATAATGCACCCTATTTCATGAAAATTGAATATATTCATACAAAATTAATGGCACGAGATGGTAAAGCTTTCTTTAATGTATTACCATTATACTATACTTTATTAACATAAAATTCGGCCCCGTAATAACTATCACAGAGAAAAAATCTCAGAGGTGTCAATGCATCTGCATTTTGATCTCTGATCTTTGTGTGGGTGTCTATAGGCTGCAGTCATCACTTAGCACCAATGTGAACTGCATGCTTAATAAAAATAAAAGAAAAAAACTGGTTGCCTGTAAAGTCGGTTTTACGGGCGAAAATTTTACGTGACAACGTCTTTTTCTCGGTAGAAAGGCATTCGCCGGTCCGGAAGGCCTCTCTCTCGTTCGGTGACTCATCGTTACGTTACCGGGCGTTACACTTTTTCATGAGTGACTCCGAGCCGCAACCTAATTTAAGACGTTGTCACGTCAAAAAATGTTTTGTTGTTCTCCACAAAATTACTTACAATACATTTTTCTTAAAAAATTACAATGTTATTGTGGAGACAGGAGTGCCCAAACTAGGTAAGCCCTGTGCTATGGGTCTCCTGGTCTCCTCCCTGGAAGTTTTCCTTTGTATTTAACACAAAATTTTAGCTTATTTGTCACCTTTATTACATTAAAAAAAATAGTCGATTCCGTGTGAACTAGGTCGATTCCGTGTGAACTAGTTAAGTACACGGCTTATGACGTGCGGCGACACAATACTTGGCACTAACACCGGCGACATAGTCGTTTGGCAGCTGGGGCGTGTTGCCACGTGTTGATGCCGCTTAAGTCAAAGGCGGCATGTAATTAGTATTGTGCGAAAATCGGGTGCAGATACCCCGTTTAGTTGGAATGTCTGGTTCAGAATTGGTTGAATACAATACGCCGTTTCTGTCTGGCCTGTAACCAGCTGCTGAATACACTTTCTCGCGCTGCTGTGAAGAATCTATATGGAGAAGCTGTTTTTTTTTTCACATAGTTTTTGGTCAGTCAGGTTAGGCCATAGTAACAGTAGTTTCGTATAGTGCAGTATGAATTTTGAATTAATACATTTGAATTAAATTATGGAATGAATAATTTGTATTGATTTATTTATGTTTTACTATTGAACACTATTGCTATTGAATTAAAATTAACCTTGTTTCAGGCTTTGTAAAACATGTTTATTGTTTTTTTGTTTTATTTATAATGGTATCACATTAAACCTGTATCGTGGGTGCTGTTGTACACACAACACATACACAAACATTCAGAGCCGAAACAAATATCTGTAGGCCATACAAACATTGGACCCGCGAACCCGTGACCCGTCGAATCAAACGGTCATCTCACACCGCTGGACAAACCGGGTCGTCAATTATGTAAATAGATGTTTTATAGAGAGGCAATACATATATATATGTGTATGTAATTATTAGTATCTTAAGTATGTATGGCCGCGTAATAATTACAACAGAGACGTAATTACTGGTGGTAGAGCTCCAGTGACGGAGCTCGCGGGCGTAGGCACCACCGCATTACCTAATATACTTGCCGCTAAATGGTAGTGTTCAGCACTATCGGGTTCCGGTAAGGTGGTAATGCCCTGTAATTTCCGGCACAGAGGCATAACACCTAATGCCTCAGGAGTGGCAGCGCATCTGCATTTTGACCTCTGGTCATTGTGTGGGTGTCTATAGGCTGCAGTCTTCACTTAACATGAATGTGAACTGCATGCTTGTTTGCCACCTGCCGTATCGTAAAAAAATAATTTAATCCTTTTTTATGCAAGGTAATTTTGTAACATGTTTTCAGTGTAAACTTTTACTGTTATACCACAGTCGAAAGAAAACAAACTTGGTTATATTTTGACGAACCCGGAGGGTTCAGGTTAAATCGAAACTTAAATTAGTTATAGAAAACCAGCCAATTAATAAATACACAATTGGATGCATAACTTTGTCTAGGAAATCCGACCCACACCGACGTAGGTGGCCTAAAATGGCGCTAGCATAATCCATATTTTCAACTCCGTCTAACAGTCTAGGCTATTATTTTAAACTAAAGCGGGTGATCCGTTGGCGGGCTAAGACCGCTGGAACGCCACGAGCCTGCGAGCTGAAGGTATAAACCGCCAATGGAGCATCTACAGAACTGCGGTTTTAAAAGTTCGCGGTTTGGCTCGTTGGCTCTTCGTGCATGCTTGAAAACCTATGATCGCTGTAAAATACCGTCAATGGATCACCCACTTTAGTCTCACTTCGTGGCGGGTCGGTCATAGGTTAAGCGCCAATTTAAATGTCCATCTTTGGTTATACGTAATGTGACCAGTTATGTCCACTCAAATGGGACATTTTCGAAATAACCTTAAAAGGCACCGGGAAGGTGGAGAGGCTACCCAAGCCAAGACTTTGAAAGAATATGTCTCCGATATCCATGTATGGAAAGGAAAGGATAACGGACAGATTTTTTTCCGCTAATGCAGTTAGACAACCGAAGAATTGCGGTCAAACCATTGCAATTGGGCGGTAGTAAATGCGATAACGCGGTATGGGTAGCAGCGGCCCGCGCTAAAACGAGCGCCATTGGAATCCACCAATCCGCCTGCCAAGCTTGGTGATTATAGCATATCCACCACTAATGAATCATAAAACTGTTGCAGGCGCCTTTGGGCACACCGCGGACACACCGCCAAAATTCCATACAAACGCTTAATTTGGTTTCTATTACACAGACATCAATCAGCGACGTGTTTTTACACGTGCACTTGTGTGCGAAGCACGTAGAAAAAACCAACCGTCGCCCATAAGAGGGGAGGAGGTTGGGTGATGCGGGGAAATCGGGCGGCACGTCGAAGTGTCTATTCTATACGTAGTATTATTACATATTCTCTGCTTTGGATAAGGTTTTTGTCCGGCAATGGACGTCTTTCGGCTTAAATGATGATGGTATCTGTACATTGCTACTTTGTCGTAACGTAATAATAAACATTATAGTGAGAAAGCAGCATTGATATACGTAGTGCTTATCAAATTGTTGTCAATCGAGTTAGGGAATACGGCCTCTGGCTATCTCGTTTAAAACTGGAATCACAGGTTCATTAGGGCCTCGTATTAAGTATCTTGATTGACATCGTTTCGACAGCCACTTCACAGTTCATTGCTGTTTTAATTAGACTTGATAATTTACATGATTTTAAGAAAACAGCATAGTATAGCAAAGTGGTTTTCAAATTGATTGCCATTAGTAACAACGCGATATAGTATGTCTCATTCAAAACAGAAGTCATGGTTACTTTAGTTATACGTCACTGGATGCAATGTTATATCTCCGTACAAGGTCTAATAGCGATTGAGATATTTGATGATTCGCATTTTGGATTTATTGCGCTGTATAATGTTCTCTATAGAATTATCGTTGAGATATCGCTTTTGGTACGAAGATATTTCACTGTGACGTATGGTCACGAATGTTTCTCCATGTTTTGTGGTAGAGATCGAAGCATTACAAACGATTGGAAAAGCCGATCTTCGAGGTGATTTATGAGGCGTTTTTGTGATAACGTCTTATAAATCGATGAACGCCGACTGTCACGGAAAAGTGTCACGTTCCTCCTAAGCCGCGCGTGCTTCCTCCGAAACCAAATAAATAAAAATGAAATTAATACTAATTTTAAATAAAATAATAATCTTCAATTATAACCCTCTAAATATAATAATACAAATAATAAACTTATAAATAACATTCTAGAGTCATAATGAAAATGAGCAACTACATAATAAGTATCATGAAGTGATATCAATAGATGAATTAGCTAGAATTGCTCCTGTTAATCCCCCTACTGTAAATAAAAATACAAAGTGCACCTTGCTGCACTTGCCGATTATGCCTATGCTTGCACAGGCATGATCAACTACTTAACATCCATCTCTACTGGTGGTAGAGCTCCAGTGACGGAGCTCGCGGGTGCAGGCACCATCGCATTACCTAATGAACTTGCCGCTAAATGGTAGTGTTCAGCACTATCGTGTTCCGGTCAGGTGGTAATGTACGGCCCTGTAATTTCCGTTACAGAGGCATAACACCTTAGGCCTCTGGAGTAGTAAGGCATCTGCATCTTGACCTTGGTCTTTGTGTGGGTGTCTATAGGCTGCAGTTATCACTTAACATCAAAGTGAACTGCATGCTTGTTTCCCACTTTCATTACATAAATATAATACATCTGAACTGCATGCATGCAACCTTTGTAAAATGAAGTCATTGATTTGTACCTAAAAAAGGTATAATTAAAAACAGCTCTACAATATTATCTGAAGAACCCAAACAACATTGCCTGTTATTTATTGTATGTTTACCTCATCGTAATCTTCTTCTTCTTCTTTTCGAGTCAGCGGCTTGATACGTTTTAATTTTGTCAAATTTTGTCCACCCAATACCTCGCTACAGCGACTGCAGCATCGTTTGCCTTATGCAGGTCCTCTAAAGTGCAGGAGCAGGGGGCTAATGGACAAAGAAGCATGTGTTGCATCGTCTGAGATGGAGCCCCACAGTCACATTGTTCCGTAGACGGCGGAGTGAAACCCCAGTTGTGCAGGTTTTGTCTGCTACGGCCTACTTGGGAACGTAATCGGTTAAGCGATTTCCAGAGAGGCCATTGCAGATCTTGACCTGGAGGAAGACTTTCATGCACTTTTGCATGAGGTGGAGGAGGATGTTTCATTTTCCACCGTATCATTCTCAGCAGGACATTTGAGAGTAGATAGTGTGCTGTGCAGAAAACTTTTGCGGCTTTTAAGCCTCAAAAGTACCTAGTAGCCTTACCTCATCGTAATAAAAATTGTGTTTCCACAGTAGTAATCATCCATATTAAATCTTAATCTTAAATGTTTTTATTCCGGTGAACTAAAAGTATTTTATATATCGGTAAACGACTTTAGGCTTTTAAAAATATTTAAAATCTGTTTTACCCTGTATTATTTTTACAATAGGTACACTGGTGGTTCTTTGCGCATAAAAGGTACGTTTATGACTATAAATAGTCCCAGTGCAATAAATAACGTCTTGCCAGACGAAGCCACAGAAGAAAATATTGCAGTCTTAAATACAAAAGCTACGAAATACATTCCTGTTACGGGAATACTAACTATTTACGAACTATTTTATACCAAAGTGGTTAAAGTATAAGTAGGTAACCAAGTAGCACTGGTGGTAGGGCTCCAGTGATGGAGCTCGAGTGCGTAGGCACCGCCAGGCACAGTAGATTAATACACCTAATCTATCTGCCGCCAAATGGCTTTGTTCAGCACTATCGTGTTCCGGTTAGGTGGTAATGTATGGTCCGGTAATAGGGAGGCAAAAGATCCTAGGCCTCAGGGGTGGCAACGCATCTGCACGTTGACCTCTGGTTATTGTGTAGATGCTTTTAAGCTGCAGTCGTCACTTAATATCCATGTGAACTGCATGCTTATTTGCCACCACAATCACATAAAAAAGGAACCAAGTTTATTCCTTTCCAAGTTTTTTTTCTCGAACGTATTTGTTGTTACGCGATCGGAGTTGTTTATTACTTCTGCCTTTCATGTTTCATTTGCAAACGCGGTAACACATCCGCTCCCCACTCACGATTGATTACCAAAAAGTTGCCTCCGTTCAGCCCACAAAATTAGACTTTGAAACGCAATCACGTATAAAGTAAGATAATATTTTACATGCCCAATCAACGTTTGAAAAGTTCAGTCCGCTTCCACGTTGTTAGGTTGTTACACAGATTAAATCGACTCATTCTATCACCTCGGTGTGGCGTCCTCCTAATTCCGAGTCGGAATAATTTATCCTTTGTCGCGTTTCCTAATGGAATATTCACGGGGATAAAGGTGTGGTTACAATGGTTTGGAATTAGAAAGCGTGTTGAATGGTAGATTTCGTAACAATGACGTCTTTTGCCGCAGTCAGTGTAACCCATTGTTGGGTTAGGTGTCCTATGTCTCGTAGGAATGAAACATCCTGCAATATCTTCCGGCTTAAAGGAGGGCAGATCTCTATGTATTTGATATTTACTGACGAGGTGTCTTAGATTTTTTTTCACGTACATACATACCTTAAATATATATTTTTTATTATTAGTTTAGTCAGTAATTTTCATGCCAAATACCTATATTTGCTGGGTTTTTTCCCGATACCTTATTTTCCGCTAAATTAAAAAAATACCTACATACTAAAAAGACTACAACCGACTAGGTTGTAGAGTAGAGTATCCGATTAGTCGGCCAAGCCGATCACGGTTTCGGGGTCACGGTGCCCGTGACACTTTGTTTACAGCTGTTCGCGCATAATTCGCGTATATTCGTTCCTTGTTAGCTACAAAACCCTAAAAACTAGACATCATCCCTATTATAATGGTTTGGACGCATAGAGAAACTCGGCCCACCAGCCGCGGCGGACCGGAGGCGAGAAGCCATAGCGTTTATTACCGATGCAAAACAGTCTAATATTTTTTACACACACACTACAAAAATCGTCTAGTAGTACGAAACTCACATTTAAACATTTAGGCAACAGACATAGGCCCACTTGAGCTTGTCCTTTGACAGAGGGGAAAGCCTGCATATGGCTACTCCCCTCCGGTCCGCTGCGGCCGGTGGCCCGTGTTGCTCTATATTTGAACGTCATTGTTGGTTTGACTGACTGCACTACCGGAATATTTCCTTCTCCTTGCGGAAACAGTAGGGACGTCACTTCTCTACACCAAATTGCAAATGATTAATGCTAAATCGGTTTAAATTTTGATTCAAAGGGTTTTGACCTTCATAAGTCTAGAATTTACTGTCGTAATAAATTTTACCGAGTACAAATAAACTTATTTACTACCGTATCTTAGTACCGACAAATCGAAGGTCGCGACCTGTTCCAACATTGGTCCTAAGGCGATAAGGTATGAAAATTAAATCGGTGACCTTAGAGCTAAACTGGGACAATTACATTTGAATAATGCAAAGCTGTGAGCTAGTGCTATAAGACCTAGGGTAGCTTAGAACTTAAGGCTTTATTAAGTTTGCTTATACTTAAAGTTGGAATTATTCGGGGTAAGTTTTGGTACCTGATGATTACGTATGTTCTGCAAAAGGCTGAATTATATTAAGTTTTGAGATTCCCCAGTCGTCCTAGTGTAGTTTTGAAGCTTCGTATAGTTGTAACGGGAAATGTAACAAATTTTTTAAAGTCCATAGTGAAGAAGAGAGAAACCGAAGAAAGATCCAAGGTTATCACTTTCTGAATAATTTTCGATCGGTGATATACATGTATCGTCATTCACTGCAATATTCATGTACCACCAATATGTACTGTATATTTGATGATCCTTTTATGTTTCCTGTAAGGAAGGTTTAACTTACTTAGAAAAAAACACACCAAAAATGTAAATTCCATTCGAAAAAAGGTTGACTTGGAAAATATTAGAGAAAAAAAAACATACCAAAAATGTAAATTTGATGCTTTCTGTCGATCCCATAAGAGACTTGGCATGAACATAGTCGTTAGTGCGTCATTAGAAGGAGAATATTTCATAATCGCTTGGCACGCGGATAAGCAATTGTAGTGGCGGCAGTTTTATCGTTGGACGCTACGGTCCATCCCGCATTATTGTATTCACTGGCACCTATTGAAATTATTTACTGTAATGTTTATAATTGTTTTTATATTATTTCGCATTAACGCATGCTTGTGAAATATATTTTTAAAGAAAAATGGTAAGAAAAATTTGACTTCACGCGAGACTCGAACTCGCGGCCACAGTGAATCTAGTTCAGCCGCTCTTCCAACTGAGCTACCGAAGTTCTGCCCGATTTGTCAAATCTTTCCTTCTCATTTATTGTTTGCCATATGGTGGCAGTAGCGACATCTAAAGCTTGCTGAAATATATTACAATATATTTCACAAGCATGTGTTAATGCGAAATAATATAAAATCAATTATTAAGGGTAAAAGCGACTTCTTTACGATATTTAATAAACTGCAAAGTTTGTTTTATCGATTGCCTAACTAGCATTGTTGGCAATATATGGCGCTACTGCCACCATAAGGCAATGCAATAAATGTGAAGGAAAGATTTGACAAATCGGGCAGGACTTCGGTAGCTCAGTTGGAAGAGCGGCTGGACTAGATTCCCAGTGGCCGCGAGTTCGAGACTCGCCTGAGGCCAACATTTTCTTTCCATTTTTCCTTAAAAAATTTAATGTTTATGTTCCCCCATATGAACTGTACATTTGATGTTCCTTTTATGTTGCCTATAAGGGAGCTTTAACTTACTAAGAAAAAAAAACACACCAAAATGTATATTCCATTCGGAAACGATCATCGCGTTAGCATTAAGCAGACCTTAAATGTAGCATTCAAGAAACGCGCAGCGCTCTGAGGATCAAATGGGATGGAAATGGGCTTCGTGATGTAGATTCGGTGTGTGATAGTGGACTGGAGTGAGTTTAAGAGGCTCCTTTTTTAGTGGGGTCCTCTGAAACTGCGGATATAAAATAATATGTGAATGCTGGTTCCGTGGGATCGTTTCAAGGACAATTGCGTAACCTGAACGGTGATAGAATAATAAGATCAATTATTACGTCCGAAGGTGGTGTTAAGAGTGTTCAGAATCGGCGTCCATGTACGAAGGGAGTGGTGAATGTAGAAGAGGCAAGGGGTGTGTGAGGACTGGAAATTTGATGCTGTATGCTCTCTGTCGACCCGGTAAGGCACTTGGTGTGAAAATACATATATACCTACAAAATTTCAACCAAAGGACGTACTGCTGGACAAAATCCTTCCCGAAAGATACCCACAATAACGTTCATGAGGAGGGGGGGGGGGGGCTACTAATGTTGTTAATGCGAAAGTTTGTGAGTATGGATGCTTGTTACTCTTTCACAAAAAATCTGCTGGACGGGGTTGGATGAAATTTTCCAATATAACATTGGAATAATATATAGGCTACAATTTGTAATGATTAAAAAAAAAAACAGGCGAATTGAGAACCTCCTCCTTTTTGAAGTCGGTTAAAAAGTACAAGTGGACGAAATCGCGGGCAAAAACTGACAGTAACTTTTGACTCATGGTCATGGTCAAATATAACGAATGTAAAAAAAACTCTTATAAAATCTAAAATTCTGAATAAAAATTGTGATGGATCCGACAAAACTAATTATAAACTGATTTATCTCAACGTTGGTCCATCACTCAAACAATTAACTCATTTGTCAACTCGAATGGAAACGGGGGCAATATTTTAAAATTTTAAAAAGCGTTCAAGTGTAATTGCGTGATTTGGTTGAAAAATTCCAACTCACCCCCCACTCGAGGGTGGTTATCCATCAGAATGGGTACCGAGTTCTGAGATCGATCTTTTCCTAGGGAATACGGTTTCTTATGGTTCACGTTTTGAGTTTACTCGAAATAAAAGTTTGACTGATGTTTTTCTTAAGTTGGGTATCAAAGGACTACCTGTCAGTCGTGATAATGTAATTGTGTAAATGAATGTACTTACCTGCAAAAATGATGAATGGGAATTATAGACAATGTGTGATGCCATGATCGATCTGTGTTTTTAAGTCAATATAAGATTATTGGCACCACATTTATTGCTGAAGGTAGACGAGGCACGAGAGGTATGTTAGGACCGGGATATCTGGCGCTCAACACTCTCTGCCTACTCCGTTAGGGACCTGGCGTGAAGATACATACATACGTACATATTTTTATTGCATTGCCTTAAAGGCAGGTGAAGGAAAAAACGACAGTCGGGTTTGGACTTTGGTAGCTCAGTTGGGAAAGCGGCTGGACTAGAGATACTAATGGTCGCCGTACTGGTACTGGGTTCAAATCTCGCCTGAAGTCATTTTTTTTCTTTTTTCTGTTAAAAAATTGTGTAGGTGCCCAAAATTTAGCATCACAGAGATTGGCGTGAAGATACAAACGAGGATGTGAAAATGCAAGAATATCCTTAATAATGTGAGGCGTCAACTGCAAGGTCTAAGATATTTGACAAAATTCTTTATGAAACTACCATCTTTGAAAGACTTTCCAAACGACAATAATAATATGTTATTTTAGTACATTTCATAAATACTACCATTTTCAAAATGAATTTCATTCTCAATCATTGTTAAAGAGAGTCGTATCCTTCGTCAGATCTAGCTGAGAATTAGCTTACTAATTCTTCTTAACCTGTATAAATTAAAGAAAAGATGGAAAGAAAAATTGGAGTGGTGAAGCGGCTGGACTGGTTATCCTGAGGTTGTAGGTTCGATGCCTGCCCGAAGTCAAATTTCTCTTTCCATTTGTCTTTTAAATTCATTCGCATGGGATATTGCAAAATGTTCAAAGATTACAACCCCTGTAGTTAATTACCGAAGCAAAAACTACATACTTACATCTAAAAAGTTCAATACCTGTATTAATCAAATTTATCAATAACTCTATTGAGCTTGATATAATAAAATGCAACAAAATGAATCGAAGAGCATAAACTGTTCACCCCACAATTGAAGATCACCTAACCGAATTCGCCGGCTTTCGTATAGTACATTCAGAGCATTCACCGAGGTGGGGCGCAAAGGTGGTTATTGTAAATGCGACTTTTCCCGATATTTCTCCCCTCGCGAGCATCGATCAATTAATTCCCCCCTTATTGTTTCTATTCTCTTCGGTGGATTGGGTGTAAAAATGAAATGGGTACTATGCATTCAATGTTGGTATTTTGGGTCTTCGAGCGTTACGGCCGTTGGGGTAAACGTTTTTCTTTTTTCTTTTTTTATGTGTGAGCCAAACGGGCATCGCCATGTGAATATCGGAAGTGTGTTTAGGGTTCCCCGTAAAGTAACATCGGTGGCTTTTATTTTTTTAATTTGGTTCATGATGTGTAAGTAAAAGCATATTTTTTTTTCTTTCTTTTAAAATCACTCTTTGCGTTTGTCTGTGTGTCTGTTCCAGCCAATTTGTTACAAAACTTTTATACCAATTGAATTGAAGTTACGTAAGTTATGTAACTCAGTGAACCAAACATGGATGTATGCTCTTAATAATTAATGAATTTCGAATATGGTGACATGGGTCACGTTTGGTAAATAAATATAATAAAAGTGAAAAAAATTAGCAGCACGTTACGTTATTGTTTATCTTATTATTGGGCAAATTTTCAAACGTCACTTTATTATAAACAAAACTTAAATATAAGCTATCACTGTCGTTTGCGAATAATAATTATTTTAATATTTTTTTTTTTAATGAATGTATTTTCGTAATATTATTTGAAGCCTGAACTAAACTGCCTCAGTAGCCTAGTGGTAGCAGGCCACTACTACTACGCTGGGGTCCTAGGTTCGATTCCCGGGTAGCGGCCTATCAGAGATAATGGTGTAGGTAAAGTCCTTTATCTCTGGTTCTATTGGAAAATATCTATTTTTTGACACTGGTACTGGGACTACCTCGAAGTTTGGTAATTTGTCCGGAGGTGTCAACATGCTCGCCACCTGTTACGTGTTCCAAAACGTAACTGGCGAATCGTGGGTGTTTGCATGTATGTTTGAATGCTTGCATTTACCTCTGCCTACCCCTTCGGGGACCACAGGCGTAAAATTACGTTATTTGAAGCCAGTATTCCTATACCAACCAATTTTAGAAGAGGCCAATGCTTTCAAGATTTTTTATCTCTCAGGAGAGGTTGTTAATAAAAAATAAAATTAACTAAGAAAAAATATTCTTTCACTGTTGAACCCAAAAAAGAAAATTGTAGCATTGAAAAACTTTCCTCCATAATTTCTTAGCATAAAAACCAGAGCCACTCTTAAATCTAAGAAACCTGCTCAATTACTAGACGCAAGCGAGTTTAGTTTGAATCAGTAGTCTGAATACGCTTAAGATTTCATTTTCTGAATATAAATTTAAGATTTTCAACATCATTTCCCCTCATCGGTGATTTAAAAAGGTCGGCACAAGAAATTCGCTGGCCACCGAGGTTTAGGCACAGATTAACTTTGCTACAGAGTGTTTGTGTTGACCATATACTGGTGGTAGAGCTCCAGTGACGGAGTTCGCGGGCGTAGGCACCACCGCATTACCTAATATACTTGCCGCTAAATGGTAGTGTTCAGCACTATCGTGTTCCGGTCAGGTGGTAATGTACGGCCCTGTATTTTTCGGCACAGAGGCATAACACCTTAGGTCTCAGGAGTGGTAACGCATCTGCATTTTGATCTTGGTCTTTGTGTAGGCTGCAGTCATCACTTAACATCAATGTGAACTGCATGCTTGTTTACCACTTCCATTACATAAAAAAAAATAACGATGGACGAGTTTCACTTGCATTTAGGAATTCTGTCCCTGTTACACTTCAGTGCCAGTGAATAACAAAGAACTTCTCTATTTCCTTTCTCTTACTCTTTGTTATCAGTTTGTAAAAGAGGAAATTAGACATTGTACTGTTGTATTTACCTACATTAGTATATTATATTTAGTTTTATATTAGTGATCATAGTGATATAATTTATTATTATTTTTTAATTTGTAAATTGACATGTATATCAGTTGTCATTTGCTTTGATTTATTTTGTTTGTTTTAGACGTTTCTTATGAGGTGCTTGTCATCCTAAATGAATAAATATATTTCTGATTCTGATGCTTTCTTGGCGTAGACCTATTTGCTTTTACCATAAACACTGTACTGCTCTTAGAGATTATAATGGAATGTTATAATGTCACCGCTTCCTCGTAATGAATGTGGTAGGTAGGTAAGTATATTATTATGACAGACAATAATATACTTCTGATGGTGGAGTCAAAAGTCTTAGGAATCGGCGTGCGTGTATGAAGAGAATGATGAAGGTAGATGAGGCACGGAAGGTGTGTCAGGACCGGAATGTCTGGCGCTGTACACTCTCTGCCTACCCCGTTAGGGACCTGGCGTGAAGAAACATACATACGGATAATAATATACCTAACTTATAATATATAATACCTACCTTGGTGCAGTACTTGCAATCGAGATGGTGAATGCCGAAGTCTTGAGTTCAATCCGCAGGTCGGAAAAAAGATTTAGCGTCTTTTTTTCAGTTTCATTAATTTCATTTTCCAGCCCAGTCTGTTATTCGTGTCTCAGAGAGCACACAAAGCCGTTGACCCTGCGCCTAATTTCTCGGTAGTGTCAGATTACCGTCTCATCAGGCTATGAGAGTGAAGGAACAGCGACTGCCCTTGTTTGCGTATACTCGTACGCAAACACAGGTATGTACTTCATGATTGGTTTCCACCATCTGAAGATAAAAAATAAACATATTCCTTAAGCGCGCATGGCCCTGCGGCTGGTGTAGATCGTAAGCGATCTACTCGGTTAATCATTATGGGTGCGGTCGGGTGTGTAATGGGTGACCGCTAGTGGCAAATTAAAATGCGCGTTTCCGTGCTTCGAAGGGCACGTTAAGCCGTCGGTCCCGGTTGCTATCGATAGATTGCAGTCGTTAATTGTCCCCACACCGGCGAAGCCAAGAGGAACCCAGAGAGGGGGCGGCGTTTGGCGTGGCTCTGCCCGACACTCGCTGCTGTGGAGAGGAGACGGCTGGGGAGGAGGTGATTTCGTTGGCCCTGCACCCTATCCCCAGCCGCCTAACGGTGGTCCCGTCGTCGGATAGGGACGTGGTGGGGCCGCGGGGGAGCGGTTGAGGGTCGAACTCTTTCGTCGCTGCCGCACCTTTGAGGCCGAACTGTGTGCCTAAACCCCTCCACCCGGGCGTCTTGGGACGCCTGGTGTTGTGAGTGGTTTGGGCAGGGACCTCCGAGCGTCGGACTAGGGGATGTCCGTCGCTCGAATGGAGAGGTCCCTAGGTGGGTGGCGTGCACGTGTTCCGCACGTCACTATTGTCGGTTGGAGCCAATGGGCTTAAACCTCGGAGGGCTCTCAAACGAGCAGCCGCCGGCGGGGTCGCGGATGTGTGCGTAAGCGTTCCCGTGACCCCGCTCCTGATGGCGGACGAGTCGGAACACCGCGGGGTTTTAGTGAGTACGAGTTTCACACTACCCGCCGTCTGTTCCCCTTAGACGGCGGGTGCCCATGAGGGTTTCACCGCGTCAAAAAAAAAAGGCCTTATAGGGCGGTTTGAAAACATCCGACAGCGGGTTGGCCACTAACCTGTATCTCCACCAACCCATATTGGAGCAGCGTGGTGGAGTAAGCTCCAGGCCTCCCCCAAAAAGGGGAGAGACTCGTGACCATCAGTGGGACGTATAATGGGTTGCCATTATTATTACGCCTGACCTGAACGTAGTATATGCTTCATATACATTCTACGTGTAAATTTTATGCTCACGACCTACTCGTCTGTGAGATTTCATCAAATTCTATGGATTATTATTAACATAATAACAACCTAATATTAACATTTATATTAGTGGAATGAATATTCTGAATAAGGATTTATTCTCAGCGTTCAGCACAATCTAGATTGTAGACGGTAGTGATATTAAAATTGCCCGCCGGGGACCAAGTGTAGTTCTTTATTAGGATCAGGTGTTGTATGCATTCTGTGAATTGGCTCTCATAAAACTGTGCACACGGTTTGTTCATTTGCTATTTATGATGCAGTGGTGTTTTTCTGCAATCTTTATTAAAACTTTTTCTTTGAAAAATACTCTGTTTAATTAGATTAAAGACTTGGAATATTTGCGATTTGTAGGGTTTTATTAGTGCGACTTTTTTACGCGACTGCGGCATAAAGAGGGTTATTAAATGTTTTAAGTATAAAATTTTGCTTCACGCCTGTGTTCTGCGAAGGGATAGGAAGGGCGGACTCCGATAGTGCGACTGAGATCCGTCTTCTTTGGAGAATCCCAATATCTTATCCTTGATCGGGTATTTAACTCGGGACCTCGGCTCTAGGATCTTTGAAAATACAACTACAACTGCGATGCGGATAGGGACCGCATACCAAATGGCACATTCTCTCGTAATCACGCAGAACACTCTGGTGGGTAGCGGAAGCAGCGGAAGTCCAGCGGTGGAGTTTCGGCTAAGTGATGATGAGTAATTGTACTTATGGATTTAGAGTCTTTTTTTAAAAGAAATTCTTCGTAACTTCACGCCTGTAATCCCCGAAGGGGTAGGCAGAGGTAAATGCATGCATTCAAGCATACATGCAAACACCCACGATTCGCCGATTACGTTTTGGCCCATGTAACAGGTGGCGAGCCTGTTGACATCTCCGGGCACATTACCAAACTTTGAGGTACTGGGAAATTTCCAGAAAATGGAAAAATCCCAATAGAACCAGAGACAAAGGCTTTTTCACCATTATCTCTGATAACCCCCTACCCGGGAATCGAACCCAGGACCTCAGCGTAGTAGTAGTGGCCTGCTACCACTAGGCTACCGAGGCAGTTAGAAGAAATTAATTAATTAATTTATTAAATACGCTTACACTCACAGCCCCACAATAGGTATAAACCTGTGTCGTGGGTGCCCTTGTACACATGCAACACATACACAAACCACCAGACCCGAAACAAATATCTGTAGGCCATACACATATTTGTGCCGGTGCGGGGATCGAACCCGCGACCCTTCGAATCAAACGGTCATCTCACACCCCTGGACTAACCGGGTCGTCAAAGCAATCTTTTTTCATTTGGAAGATTGTTAGTGTCGTTGTCAAAATTAGGAAAGTTTTGATCATCAATAGTTAGTTTAATAGGTCATAGATCATAATATCACTGCGTACCTTGTTTCTATCTACTGAAAGAAATACAGACTAAAAAATAATTTAAAAATACTTTAATAATGAGTCTGTGTGTTGATTACGCTGTGATTCTATTATACGCCTGTCTTTTTACCTGAGACGAATGCAATTTAGAGTGATTTTGAAACAAAAATTATATCTCGTTTTACCCCGACGAGTTACCGTTCACTGACTATGCTATTTATCTTGCGTACTAGACAGGGCCATCTTAAAGAAGCTGTTTAAATAAAAGCGTATTTCTTTTTTAATTTTACTTGTACTTTTTTTGCTTTTTAGGGTTCCGTAGCAACCAAACAGCAACACTCAACAACTAAGATATATAAACGATAAAGGCTCGATATTATACTTTTTTTTTTTATTTGACTTTGGGCAATAATCGGATAACCTCATCAACATTCGGACTCAGGGTAACCAGTCTTAAGCGAGGTCGCAGGTTCGATCCCTGAAGCCCTAAGTATTTTTTTTATTTTTTTTTTTATTTCTAAGTTCACTCGCATGTGCTTTTGTGGTTAACAAAAATATTACCTTATTTTGTTATTTTGAAATAAATAAGTACTTAAGTTTCTAACCTATCTATGTAAATAGACAATACACACCATTTGCTTCCTTTTTCTCCTAAACTACTGCTAATTTACAACAAAAAAAAAAAACACACACACACTGTTGATTGAAATATTTAATTTGTTTTTTTTTTTTACTTACTCGTATAATTTTAGTAACGTGACAACAGATTTCGTTACGTTAAATCCATGTTATACCTGTATTCTCTATACTATACAGAAATCTTTACAAACATTAATTCATTCATCCATACACAAAATGCATGCCAATTTCATTCACGTACTCTAGATTTTACATACACACATGATTTATAAAATAATTAGAAATTCTACGTACGGGGTTTAAATTTTGTATCGCGTATTCTGCAAGAATCCAACTTATCTTTTTTCATCAATCTAATTAAATCTAAAACGGGAAATCTAAATCTTATCAAAAGGGCCATCGATTTTTTATTTACTACGATCCACTCAAAAGTGTGTGAAGCGGAGGGTATCGAAGTGAGGTAACGATCGATTGGCTCACCCCTCCGTTAATACGTCAAGAGACCAAATTGTATCCACATCCCCCGTCGCCACGGGAACTTGGCCCTTGTGCTGTTCGGGACTGTGATTAAATTTGATTCCACAATACAACTAACTATAGGTCCTTAACGCACTGTGGGTTGGGGAATTTAAATTGATTTTTATGTATTTTTTATTTCATGATAACATTACATCTCACGAAATAATCTATTTTTTATTTCATGATAGCATATCATCGCACGATATAATCATTTTAAAATAACGCAATATCAATGAAAACTATTGGTGGTAGAGCTTCAGTGACGGAGCTCGCGGGCGTAGGCACCACCGCATTACCTAATATACTTGCAGCCAAATGGTAGTGTTCAGCACTATCGTGTTCCGGTCAGGTGGTAATGTACGGCCCTGTAATTTCCGGCACAGAGGCATAACACCTTAGGCCTCAGGAGTGGTAACGCATCCGCATTTTGACCTTTGTCTTTGTGTGGGTGTCTATAGGCTGCAGTCATCACTTAACATCAATGTGAACTGCACGCTTGTTTACCACTTCCATTACATAAATAAAAACCTTGTTACATGTTATACCTACTATATATACCTACTTACCTCGACATTACAAAAAACCTCAGAGCTATCACACGTCGATCTGATTAATGTAGATATTTAAAGCCTCCAGTATCCTTCACATACCATGTATGATCCGAATTTTTATGTACCACTCTTCTGATTTAAAAAAAAAACTTGGTTTACGGATAATAATTTTACATGAAAACGTCATAAAAAAACATACGTCACGGAGCCGAATGCGTAGGCCGGTCGTGTGCCTCTCTCTAGCTTGCACGCTTTTTCGTACGTGCTGCCAGCGTTCATAGATTTATAAGCTACTAGCGGCACGCCTAGGCTTCGCGCGGGTGCAATTTTACCTACCCTCTCCTATTCGTCTTAGCGTGGTTTTATATATAACCTAAATTATTCCTCGATAAATGGGCTATATTATTTTGAAAGAATTTTTCAAATCGGACCAGTAGTTCCTGAGATTAGCTCGTTTAAGCAAACAAACAAACTCTTCAGCTTTATAATATTAGCTTAGGTAATAAATAAATAAAAAAAATAATCAAATAATCATTTCAAAAATTTAACTGTAATTCAGTTGATTTGCATAAATACTAAAATAAAATAATTAATTGCTAACGTCAAACAACAGTGCGTTTAGGCCACCAAAACCGAAAAGTGGTTCTTTGTTGGCAGGTGTTGAAAAAAGGCCGAGCTATTACAGTGGAGCGTCACGAAAATAAGCTGAAAGGACTTTTTTCAAAATTAAATTTTCGAAGGCCCTTTGTGGATAGTTTGAGGTTATGAAACTGTATTGTTTAATTTTGTAAAGATCTTGTGGTTAAATATGGTGCTGTAGATTTAGTCTGTAATGAGTTTTATACGAAGATATTACTTTACGCTTGTATTACCTTAAGGAGTAGATAGAGGTGTGATCCATATTATAGATACTGTAGCTTTTTTAGGGTTCCGTACCTTAAAAGGAAAAAAGGAACCCTTATAGGATCACTCGTGCGTCTGTCTGTCTGTCCGTCTGTCACAGCCAATTTGCTCCGAAACTACTCTACCGATTGAGTTGAAATTTGATGAATATATGTAAATTGGTGACCCAAAGATGAACACGTCAAGTAAAATAATAAATTTTAAACAGGGGGGCCACTTACGGCGGGTAAATCAGAAAATTAAAAAAAAAAAAAACGTACACTGTGTCGTGTGACATATCAAATGAAAGAGGTTGTTGTCAGCATCTCAGATATATATTTTTTATAATTTTTGCATAAACAAATTTGAAGTTATTTAAGGAAAACGATGAAAATTGACCATTCCCCCCTATCTCCGAAACTATTGAACTTAAAATTTTGAAAAAAATGTAGAAAATAGTTCTTTGCCTATAGATTACTGGAAAACCTATAACAAGTTTGAGTATTCAAATTAAATCGAAAATTCTTAATAATATAACCCCCCCTGCCGGTACCACCGTAACCGCTATGTCCCTGCATTTTAAATCTGTAATATTTTCGAAAATATTTATTTAAATTACGGAACCCTCACCACGCGAGTCTAACTCGCACCTGTCCGGTTTTATGTAATGGAAGTGGTAAACAAGCATGCAGTTCACATTGATGTTAAGTGATGACTGACGCCTTTAGACGAAGATCAAGGTCAAAATGCAGATGCGTTACCACTGAGGCCTAAGGTGTTATGCCTCTGTGCCAGAAATTACAGGGCCGTACATTGCCACCTGACCGGAACACGATAATGCTGAACACTACCATTTAGCGGCAAGTAAATTAGGTAATGCGGTGGTACCTACGCCCTCAAGCTCCGTCACTGGAGCCCTACAACCAGTAAAATCTTATTTTTAATGTTTTATAGTGCCAAAGAAGGGTATATAAGGGTGTTAAATCCTTTATCTCTTGTGCCATTTTTCGGATGTTTCGCAGCACTAACCTCGGGGTTTGGTAATGTGTTCGGAGGCTAAACAGGCTCGCCATGTATTAGATGGGCCAAAACGTAACCAGCGAATCATGGATGTTTGCATGTATACTTGAATGCATTTTCTACTGCCTGCTCTTTCGGGGATTCACGTTACGTTTACGTTATAAAACTTTTAAAATCATAAATGTGGTATTTTCTAAACGTTAAAATGGTTTATAATAATTTTACATTGCAAAAAATATTTCTTTTTTTTTTATGTAATGGAAGTGGTAAACAAGCGTGCAGTTCACATTGATGTTAAGTGATGACTGCAGCCTATAGACACCCACACAAAGACAAAGGTTAAAATGCGGATGCGTTACCAATCATGAGGCCTAAGGTGTTATGCCTCTGTGCCGGAAATTACAGGGCCGTACATTACCACCTGACCGGAACACGATAGTGCTGAACACTACCATTTAGCGGCAAGTATATTGGGTAATGCGGTGGTGCCAACGCCCGCGAGCTCCGTCACTGAAGCTCTACCACCAGTAAAAAATATATTATAATATTTCTTACATATTTATCATCTCTGTGCATAAAAAGAATAAATGAATGTCACCGTATTGTGATTATTATAATAGCAATGATCTTACTCTAACAAAGAATATTTTGTTTGTAGGCAACCACAACCATTGATCATTGCTTATGCTCTTAAACAAGTAATAAGATTACTCGCATGCACGAAGATAAAAATTGGTAGTAGATATATTTTTCCACTTCATGTCTCTTTATTCAAATATTATTTGCCGTCTTAGACTTGAAATAATACGCAAATAATCGCCGTACATTTTTCTACATTCAACAACCAAACATCACACATACAAAGAAAAGAAAATAATCGAACAAATAAATAATTCATGGCGATAAAACCGTCTTATTCAAACATGAAACGGAATCATTATTTTCATTTCGTCCTTTATTATCCATACGTCTACACATTAGCGACGATAGTCCCGTAGGCTGCGACGAAAAAGACCCGTAGGCTGCGACAAAAAAGTCCCGTAGCACTCGGATTGGCCAATAACAATCGATCACTAGGTACCGAACGCCGAACAATATGGGGTTCAAGTGGATCCTATTGCGTATGATGGTCATGGAAATTGACTACTTGAAATAACAGATTTAAACGATGGATTATTTTAAAAGATGAGTTTAAAAATCTAGTTATTTTAAAGTACGTATTGTGATATCGTGGTAGACGACCCGGTTTGTCCAGTGGTGTGAGACGACCGTTTGATTCGAAGGGTCGCGGGTTCGATCCCCGCACCGGGACAAATATTTGTATATCCTACAGATATTTGTTTCGGATCTGGGTGTTTGTGTATGTGTTGTATGTATACAACGGCACCCACGACACAGGTTTATACCTAGTGTGGGGCTGTGAGTGTAAGCGTATTTTATTATTTATTTATTTTATATGTTTTTCAATCAGCGGAGAACATTTTGAGTAAAACGTTGATATGTGTGTACTGCACTACGCTTTATAGTAGTTTTGCTGATTCATTAATTATCTTATTAGTAAAGTATGCGCATGCTTGTAATTTATGGAGAATATGAACAAAAAAACGAATGGTATCGCTCGTAAACCATCTCCCCTTCTACATCTCACTTCAGGCCGATTAAAATATGTTTAAGAAGATGCCAATAACAGTATCATAGTGATAATTTCAGACTGTCATGTTTATTATAATAGCGTTCATCTTGCCATTTGTTAGTTGTACAGCTCGAGTGGCCGAGCTGGCAGGCATTCGTTAATTTCTCCTCTCTGAATTAGGATTAAATATTAAAGAAAAAACGGAAAGATAAATTTGACTTCGGGCAGGAATCAAACCTGCGACCTCAGGATAACCAGTCCAGCCGCTTTACCACTAAGCTACCAAAGTCCCACACCGATGCGTCAAATTTTGCCTTCCCTTTTTTAGATTTTTAACCGATTTAGGGTCGGTGATCTGACTAGTTATCCTGAGGTCGCAGGTGCGATTCCTGCCCGAAGTCATATTTTTCTTTCCCTTTTTTCTTTAATTTCTAAAGTTCACTCGCATGTGTTATTGCAAAAAATAAATAGTTCAATTAGGTTTTAGTTAGATGAAGCTAACAGCAGTCTAAAGAACGTACCTATTAATTTGCTAATACCGACGATTCAAACACAGATATATTAATATTTAAAATATGAACTCATCTGTTAAGTTTGTCATCCTCTAGTTGCTTTGTTCAATGGTTTTAGTTACTTTAATTTAATTTGCCACTTTAATGGCAATTATATATTATATATTCTCTTGTCAATTACATTAGGTGACTTTTAATTCATACGTGAAAAGAAATTCGTTACGGAATTAAAGCCAGATTTTCAACGAAACCCAATAGGAAGTACAGTGTTCACCGCGTCAAATTAATCCTCGGTCCCTTGTGAGCATTAAGCATTCATGCCTTTGCAATTTCGTTATTCCACCCAAATGTCGGCGTTTTGTTTTATTCCTTTTCTTACAAAAAAGATAATTTCACTTTGATGCCCTATTATTGCTGTTTGTTTGGTTTTATTGAGTTAGTTGTCTGTAGCCAGGTAGACAAGTTGAAGTCTAATCTCCGAAATTGCGTGTTTCTCGCTGCTTTGGAAAATCTCCTTCAGCTTCTGGACTGGAAAGGACGGCATCGACATCAACGGCTAGTCTATCTACCTCCTCCGATTTGCAGATATCATAGTCATGACTCAGACCCTGAAAGATTACGTTGTTTCCACCATTCCCATTGAGGGCGTTGGCACCAGCGCATTACCTAATCTATCTGTTAATGTTATTGTGGAGAGAATAAATACGTTTTTTATTTTTATTTATTATATTTTATCTACCACCAAGTGGTAGTGTTCAGCGCTATCGTGTATCGATTAGATGGTAATATATGGCCCTGTATGAACTATCACAGAATTTAACGCCTTAGGGATGGCAAAGCATCTGAACTGAACTGAAACAAAAGAACTGCATGCTTTTTTGCCAGCTTGGCTGCGTAAAATTAAATAAAAAAAAACAATTTATAGCTTATAGACAGACATCTAAATAAAAACTAAGTGTCAATGGAGATTTCTTTAGAAGTTATAGAAAAAACGGAAAGAAAAATTTGACTTCGGGCAGGAATCGAACTTGCGACCTCAGGATAAGCAGCCCAGCCGCTTTAGCACTAAGCTAAAGGGGCTGTAGTACTTTAAAATTTTTCTTTCCGTTTTTTCTTTAATTTCTGAAGTTTACTCGCATAGATGTCCATAGCTTATAATATTTATTTATGATCAACATAGAGCAACACCAACCACCGGCCGCGACGGAGCGGAGGGGAGTAGACATATGCAGGCTTTCCCCTCTTTCAAAGTACAAGCACAAGTGTTCTTATGCCTGTCGCCTAGATGACCAGATGTTTAAATGTGTGCGTGAAATTGTTTATGTATTTTGTTAAAGTCAAGGTGTGAGTTTCGTAGTAATAGACGTTTTTGTAGTGTGTGTGTGTGTGTGTGTGTGTGGTGTGTCACACGTATTTCCCCCGCACATAATGACACACTGTTTTGCATCGGTAATAAACGCTATGGCTACTCGCCTCCGGTCCGTCGCGGGGCCCCTGTTGCTCTATGATCATCTAAGTAAAATGTATACCAATTCGCTTTATTGACGTACCAATAGCTTTTTTATTCAACAACAACACTACACTTACTATGTAACTTTTTAACAGCACATTTAATACTTCCAAGCGAGCGAGCCAAAATATATTTTCCTTTACATCTGTTTACCGTATACATTTGGACGCGGTTGTGGATAATTTACATATTATTGTTTCGCTGCAAAATAATATTATAACTTGTCTTGGCGAGACCGTAAACATGTTTCGAGGGTTCTAGTTACTTGTTTAATGTGCTTACGGTTTCATATCAGAATTTATTGCTGAGCTTACGTCTGTCTGTCTGTTTGGGATGGTTGTGTAGTTGATGACTACATTGTTACAAAGCGATTTTGTAGCGGATTTTAGAGTTAGAGCGGTCTATGAGCACGCAGTTTTATTTAAATTAATGTAGCTTCCGAAAATTTAATAATATTCCGACTTAAAAAATGTGGACGATTAATGTCAACACATGGAATAAAAAAGTAACAGTGAACAGTTTAAGAAAAATCTTGTCATAGGTACATACATTATGTTGTATGTCGTGTGATAGTAGGCGCGATAACAACATCACCTTTTTAAAATTATAAAGGATTAGGTAAGCTACAGTTCACATCAATGGTACGTGATCACTGAAGCTTTTAAACATCTACATGAAAATAATGTACACTAATGCTTTATTAACATAACATTTTTTTTTATTCAGCAAAACAACACTATACTTACAATGTAACTTTTTAACAGTCCGTTTAATACTACCATAACATACCTTTTTAAAATTATAAAGGATTTAGTAAGTGATCACTGGAGCTTATTAACATCTACATGTGTTAAATAAATAAAAAATAAAAAAAAAATGAAAATAATGTACACCATTTTTATTCAGCAATACAACAGCAAGCCAAAATATATTTTCCTTTACATCTGTTCACCGTATACATTTGGACGCGGTTGTGGATGATTTCCATGTTATTGTTTTGCTGCAAAATAATATTATAACTTGTGTTGGCGAGACCGTAAACATGTTTCGAGGGTTCTAGTTACTTATTTAATGTGCTTACGGTTTCATATCAAAATTTATTGCTATTTTTACGTCTGTCTGTCTGTTTGGGATAGTTGTGTAGTTGATTTTTTTTATATTATGAAAGTGGCAAACAATCATGCAGCTCACATTGATGTTAAGTGATGACTGCAGATACCCACAGACGGACCAGATGTCAAATTTTAGATGCGTTACCACTCCTGAGGCCTAAGGTGTTATGCCTCTGTGCCGGGAATTACAGTGCCGTACAGAGCTCCAGTGACGGAGCTCGCGGGCGAAGGCATCACCGCATTACCTAATATGCTTGCCGCTAAATGGTAGTGCTCAGCACTATCGTGTTCCGGTCAGGTAGTAATGTATGGCCCTGGAATTTCCGGCACAGAGGCATAACTTAGGCCTCAGGAGTGTTAACGCATCTGTATTTTGACCTTGGTCTTTGTGTATCTATAGGCTGCAGTCATCACTTAACATCAATGTGAACTGCATGATGCGTTGCCACTTATATTACATAAAAAAAACTTCGTTAAGACCTCGATACACGCGAATACAGACAAAAGAAGCATCGACACAAATGGGCAGAAAGTGTGTTTCGCATCGAAGTCTTTAAACACTTCCTCATCTCTGTACGCTTGTAGCCTGGGGCTTGGTTTACTAAAGCTTTGCTTAGGATTTACTTTGCATAATTATCGTACCTATGTTCTTATTGTCTGAGTTATTTAACGCTCTATAGCAAAAAAATTTTGCATCTTATTCTGTTAGTATTAGTTTTTCTTTTGCCTATTATCATAGAATGGTTATCGTGAAATTCGTTCTTATATTCGTGCTTTCTTTTTTCATCTTTAACCTATTTCATATTTTTAAGCTATTGCATAGCGTCTATCGCGGGCCTTGAGCGCGGGGACCGAATTCAGAAATTCCGTAACGCAAAAAACCGGACGCTCCGGATTACAAATTTTAAACTCATTTAAAGAAAGTCATGTATAATTTCGCCGTCCGACCTCGTGGGTAGCGTGGCCGAGCGGTCTACGCGCTGGTTTAAGGCACCAGTCTCTTCGGAGGCGTGGGTTCGAATCCCACCGCTGCCAAGATTGTTTTTGTTCAATTTTTTTTTTATTGTTTTTGTTTTTCCATTCAATATTTAAAAAGTGGTAAATATTAATAGAAAATTATTGTTTCATTTTTCAATTTTTTTTTTCTTTTATTTGCATTTTATTTTGTTTTGCAGAATTTTAGATAATTATGTAAATGCAATAGCTTTACCGCGGCAGTCCCCGAGTGCCACACGTCTTTTTTTAAATATTTTTCTCAATCGTATGAAAAGCTATGCATGTAATGTTGTTTTTAGAGGAACACAGAATGGAAATCTTTTCGTTTTTTAAAATAACCCAATCAACAAGGAAAAGCATCTTAGATTAGCGCCCTCAAAGAACTTCGTTAAGACCCCGGTACACACGGACGCAGACAAAAGAAGCGCCGACACAAATGAGCAGTGAATTGCGTTCACATCAAAGTCTTAAACACTTCCCGTCTTTGTACGCTTATAGCCTAGGGCTTAGTTTAGTGTTTAGTACCTAAAGCTTTTCTTACGATTTATTTAGCGTATCGTATTCTTGTTTTTAGTATTTATTAAAGCGTTATAACGTCATCTGAGTTACTTAAGTAATGCTCTATAGCAAAATTTTTTTTATAACTGATTCTGGCAGATTTTTTCATTTTTTGTCTTTTATTATGGAACGGTGGTTAGGTTAGTTGCAAAAACATGCAAAATTAATATCTTAAAAATGATATGTTTTTTTTTAAGTAACACAGACCTGGAATGAAAATCTTTTCGCATTTTAAATTAACCCATCAACAAGGAAAAGCATCTTAGATTAGCGCCCTCAAAGAACTTCGTTAAGACCCCGGTACACGCGGACGTAGACAAAAGAAGCGCCGACACAAATGAGCAGTGAATTGTGTTCCGCATCAAAGTCTTAAACACTTCCCGTCTTTGTACGCTCATAGCCTAGAGCTTGGTTTACTAGAACTTTTTCTTAGGACTTTACGTATTTTATTTTACTTACTTCCTCGTCTTTGTATCTGCGTAGCCTAGGGCTTATTTTGAATATCCTATCTTGATTCCTGTTGTTTATGTTAAGGTTAAATTGGTTCTGTGAAGCCTTGGTAACTTTTTGATTTCTTAAAAACTTAGATAAAATTCAATGGCTGCCCCAAACGAGAATCAAACTGAGGTCCAGAGCGGAGCAGTAGTAGCTTTCTACTTGACCTTGACGACCCGGTTAGTCTAGCGGTGTGAGACGACCGTTTGATTCGAAGGGTCGCGGGTTCGATCCCCGCACTGGGATTAATATTTGTTTGGCCTACAGATATTTGTTTCGGGTCTGGGTGTTTGAGTATGATTGTATGTGTACAACGGCACCCACGACACAGGTTTATACGTAATGCGGGGCTGTGAGAGAAAGCGTACTAGAAAAATATAAAAAAAAAATCCTTTTTTCTAATAAAGTAATGTATCGGAGAAGGCATCGCGTCCAATCTCGTCGTTGAACACATTTTGAAATTTCCGAGATGTCATTCAAAACTACGAAACAGATTGATATGAAGCCAGTGCTGTAGCTAACTTGTTTTTTACTCCCTGTACGATTTAAAAAAAATAATGTCAGCTACTGATACGATATATTATTAAAACGTCAAAAAGGTAATGCGTCCAAATCTCTCGTCGAGTCAAAATTCACCTTCAATCGTACGGCGGACGCGGACCGCGCATTACACGATCATGATTCTCTTTTGGGGGAAAATTTAATTTTTATCTCGGGAGATATTCCGTCTGATTTATGTACTTGCCGTCGACCTCCCATTTTGTGGGGAAGTAATGTTATTTCTGCTTTTATTATTTTTCTTGTGTCTTTGAGTTTAGTTTGATAAACATTTCACTGTTTATCATAAGGGCTTTCAATACATCCGTAGGTAAGTTTGTGGCCGTAAAATTGGTGTGTCTGTCTGTAATATAAATAGCGACAAACACGGACACTGTGCATATGTAAATTTTTTTTTTCTATTTTTGTCTCTCTGTGCCTGTCTGTGTGTCTGTTTATTTTGGTTAATCTCTGGAATGAGTGAATCGATTTTCAAGTTAAGGACAGATAGCTGATGTAACAAAAAGTTACTTAGGCCACTTATATTTTATAATTAAATTCTACGCGGACGCGGGCTCACCTGTTAAATTTAATATTATTTATATCACAAAACCCGAAAAATGGCTTAAGTCTTCATTAATCCAAGTTTTTATGTATTATTATGCATAATATCAATACTTGCTAGTGAGTCTCCCGCGAAACTTTAATCATCCTAAGGGACCATTCACATAACAGGCACTCATATCACGTAACGCCAAAATTAAGCGCATCCAAAAACCTGTCTGCACTCAACATATAAATACAACCGTTTATAAGCTCATATCATGAAACGGGCAACCTGACTCGGTTAATGCCGTGAGCGGCATTCGAGACACGTCCCGTGACTTACGTGGGACGTGGGGACATCTTAGTTTGCACACTATTTACTTGTAGTTTTAATGGTGAAGCGTCGCTTTATTGTGGCAACCTTTCCTTATTGAGGAAAAGTTTTTGAGTTTAATAATATACTGTGATGATTATTGTTTGGATAATATATTTATATATTCCTCAGGGAAATCTCACACACCAATCCCACACAGTATATATTTTATATACATCCATAATAACCACAATTACGCATGGTGTCAAAAATTTACTTTTTACTGGTGGTAGAGCTCCACCGACGGTTATCGCGGGTTTAAGCACCACCGCATTACCTAATATACTTGCCGCTAAATGGTAGTTTTCAGCACTATCGTGTTTCGGTCTGGTGGTTATGTACGGCCCTGTAATTTCCGGCACAGATGCATAACGCCTAAGGCCTCAGGAATTGTAACGCATCTGCATTTTGACCTTGGTTTTTGTGTGGGTGTCTATTGGCTGCAGTTATCACTTTACATCAATGTGAACGTTTGAACGTGCATGTTTGTTTACCACTTCCCTTATATAAAAATAAATCTAAGGCTTAACGCTGCAAAACTAAATTCGCCACAATTCGGTAGATTCTGTCGCAATTAATTCCCTGCCAATAATACAACGAATCAGCAAGTAAAACAACGAAAAATACTTAATCAAACGTAAACAAGGGACAGACAGAAGAAATAACAATAGATAATTCAACGTGATGTCGTAACGAAGTGAAAACGTGTCCAATTTAAATATACGCACGAGAAAAAACAGCGATGAAAAGATAAAGAATATGGGTTTAAGTGGTTTTGTGTGTGTGAATTTAAATTAAACAGATTTATATAACACTAGCTGAGCTCGCGACTTCGTCCCCGTGAGAATTTATGAATGTTCAGTACCTACCCGGACGAAGTCGTAGGCGCAGCTTGTACAAAAGTAACGCCTAAGTTACGCCTTATTACATAAGCTATCTGCAGTGAAAATTTCGTCAATATTGGTCCAGCCGTTCCCGAGATTAGCCGGCACAAACAGACAGATAAAAATAGTAAAAAATGTTGTTTTGGTATATGTATCGTGTATACATACATATGCATTTAGTAAAAAGCGGTTATTTTTATATTACAAGCAGATACTCCAATTTTATTTATTTGTACATCTAGTATAGATGAAACTTAACTTCAACCAATGATGTCCTACTGATAATGCAAAGTTTATCAAATAGGTTAGCTATTCGTGGACTATGAGAAAGCCTTCGATTCTTTCAAGATTTGGACTATGCTACAGCCACTCTTCACAGTCATGTCAAGTCGACTACCGTTACATCGAGTTGCTGAGGAGCTTGTACGAAAACGCTATTATGTCGGTTCTTCACGATCAGAACTCGACCTATCCAACTGTAGCGAAATGTGAGACACAGAGATATCATACCTCCTAAACTGTTCACCCGAAATAAAACCATATTATTCATCTATATTCCATTCAAACAACAAGTACCTAAATACTGTGTACACTTACATGTCATGTTCCCATGTAAGCTACGGGTTGTGGCACGAATGTCAACCTACGGCCAACCATTGCTTTAGTATTATGGCTTATTCCACAAATACCATAAGGTGCAAAAAATACTGTAGCGAGCCGTGGGCTCCACCCGCTATCAAATCATACAAGAACACTTATTTTCGGGATAAAAAGTACTATAAAGTACTATATTCTAAGTCAGCTAATCTTAGTAGGGTAGATCACCAGGCATTCATAGATTATTGTACAATAGTATGTAAGAAAGTAATTAATAGAAATAGAATAGATACTTAAGCATATGTTATTATATATAAGTAGTCTTTATATAGTAATAGCATAGATAGGCGTAACGTAATCACATTTAAAATAGAATAAGTACAAAATGTAAGTAGGATATTATAGAAATAGAACATATAATTAAAGTAGCTATAAGTTATAAATAGAAATAAATTAGGCCTTAGAATTCAAAATAGTCAAATATCTGTCAGCCTAGACAGGTACATAAATCTTTATAATGGTAAAAGCTTACCTAGATAGAAAATGTATCTAATTATGTTAGAGGAAACATTAAAAAAAACCCTATCTGTGTAACAAACTTAATCAAAATCCGTTAAGTGGTTTTTTTGTTCTTTTTTTTGTTACGGATGTGGCAAACAAGCATGCAGTTCACATTGATGTTAAGTGATGACTGCAGCCTATAGACACCCACACAAAGACCGAGGTCTAAATGCAGATGCGTTACCACTTCTGAGGCCTAAGGTGTTATGCCTCTGTGCCGGAAATTACAGGGCCGTACATTACCACCTGACCGGAACACGATAGTGCTGAAAAATACCATTTAGCGGCAAGTATATTAGGTAATGCGGTGGTGCCTACGCCCGCGAGCTCCGTCACTGGAGCTCTACCACCAGTATAAAGTTTCGGCGTGATTGACAGACAAACATCCAAACATCCAAACAAAGAAACTTTCACACTTATAATATTAGTGTGATTACCTTTTGAAATACACTACTGCGTGGTATTGGTGTGTGAAATTTCCCTGAGGAATATATAAATATTATCCCAACAATAATCATCACAGTATATTATTGTATTCGAAAACTTTTCCTCAATAAGGAAAGGTTGACACAAAAAAAGCGACGGTTCACCATTCAAACTACAAGTAAATAGTGTGCTCACTAAGATGTCCCCACGTCCCACGTAAGCCACAGGACGTGTCTCGAATGCCGTGGGCGGCATTAACCGAGTCAGGTTGCCCGTTTCATGATATGAGCTTATAAACGGTTGTATTTATATGTGGAGTGCAGATATGTTTTTGGATGTCTTTAATTTTGTTGTTACGTGTTCTGAGTGCCTGTTATGTGAATAGTCCCTTAACCTAATATTTATTTGCCACTAGTTGACCCGGCAAACTTCGTATTGCATCAGAATGAAATAATGTGTCAAAGGTTGATACTCGTAGATACGGACTTTATGTATGGGAAGATAAAATTGTGGTTTTTACTATTTCCCTTCAATTTCTTCTTATTTTCTTAACTTTTAAGCCCTCCCTGGACTTCCAAAGATCATTCAAAGCCATAATTAGCCAAATCTGTCCAGCCGTTCTCGAGTTTTAGCGAGACTAACGAACAGCAATTGATTTTTATATATATAGATTAAATAGCAGTGTATATGCAGTAACGATTAATTTGCAGTAAACGACTCAAGACTACTTTATGAGAAGTATCGTTTTATGTTTGAGAAAGGATATTTTATTTACAAGAGGACGTAGGCACCACCGCATTTCTTAATCTATCTGCCTTCAAATGGTAGTGTTCAGAACTATCGTGTTCCGGTTAGGCTGTAAACCAACATAGGTCTCAGGGGTAGCAACACATCTGCATTTTGACCTCTGGTTTTTGTGGAGGTGTCTATAGTCTGCAGTCATCACTTAACATCCATGTGAACTGCATGCTTGTTTGCCACCTTCGTTATAAAAAAAATGTGTTTCGTGTGCGTATTATGTGAAAGGTCCTTAAAGAATCGTTTGAGTTAACTGGCAATAGTCAAAGAAGATTTTTATACAGCTCGCATCTAAATGCGAGCTTTCATAGAAGCTTGTTAAGTACAGAATACTGATGAGTTTTTACTGGTTATTTTATTTTTATGGCAAAACGGAGAGAAGTGGCAAACAAGCATGCAACTCACATCGATGTTAAGTGATTACTGCAGCCCAAAGACACCCACACAAATACCAAGGTCAAAATGCAGATGCGTTACCACTTCTGAGGCCTAAGGTGTTATGCCTCTGTGCCGGCAATTACAGGGCCGTTCATTACCACCTGACCGGAACACGATAGTGCTGAAGACTACCATTTAGCGGCAAGTAGATTAGGTAATGCGGTGGTGCCTACGTCCCCGAGCTCCGTAGAGCTCCAGCTCTACCAGCAGTAAAAAATAATGATGAGTTTTTACTGGTTATTGGAGAGTGAGGGTGTAGTCACCAATCTATATGACATTACAAGACAATGATCATCGGGATATCGTGGTAAACTAACGGATCTGTTATTATAGGCACAGAGGCTAAACTGCTTACTAGCATTCAGATTATTCCAGATCGCTTTATAGTCTCGTGATCACACATGAAATTGAAGATTTTTTTAAGAATTATATTTTCTGAATTTTTTTTTTATATAGAAGGAAGATGACAAGCAAGCATGCAGTTCACACTGATGTTAAGTGATGACTGCGGCCTATAGACATCTACATAAAAACCAAAGGTCATAATGTAGATACGTTGCCACCCCTGAGACCTAAGGAGTCTTGTTTCTGTGATAGTTATTACGGGGCTATGCATTACCATCTAACCGGAACAAGATAGTGCCGAACACTACCATGTAGCGGCAGATAGGTTCGATAATGCGATGGTGCCTATGCCCTCGAGCTTCTACACTTGGAACTCTACCACCAGGTTATATAAGGTACTCTAAGACTGTAAGCGATACTTTTTTGCTTAGTGTTTTAAAACACCAGTAAAATAAAACATAGTTCTCATATTTGTACTCGTTTGAAAAAAACCCGGTGTCATCTAAACTATAAATAGAAATAGAAATAGAAATAGTTTATTTTTTGACACACACACACACACACACTAAATAAACAAATGATAATAATAATAAAAAAAAAAAAAACAATAAAAACAGAAACAACTTAACACAACTACCGGCATGATGTATGTGTGAGACCAAAAAAATGGTACCTATCTCAGCTGATTGCTGTAGTTGGCACTACAGCGCTGGTGTTCTGATAGGACCACCGTAAGTGGCTTTGCGAATTACAAGCCGCCCAACTACATAAAACTTCCATGCATACTACTGTTATATTTATATACAAAATTACGTAATATTACATAAATATAGATAAATAAATAAATTATTAGAACAAATAAATAAAATACATGATAAAATTACACACTCTCTGCCTACCCCGTTAGGGACCTGGCGCGAAGATACATATCAAATACGCTTCCAAATCACTACTTAATGCGTCCTGAGGGGCCAAAAAACTAATTTTGAAATACAGTAGGTATGTCAGGTCGTGTCCTTGATTTATTGGGGCCAGTAAACGATAAAAAACAGTAGAACTTCTTCAAAGTATTAAAATAAAACTATTCTTCGGATTTACTCGCGCATAATAATCTAAAATGATTATTTAAAATAGATAAGGATTATCTTTACGTCAATCTGATTGCCTACTCTCTAGATTTAATTAAATACATTGGCAGTTATTTAAAAATAACTATTCTGAATAAAAATCTCTAATTTAGATACAAACCAAAGTAACTAAAAGAAGTGGATAGGCCCAATGATCTATGTTTAAAATAATCATACGTCATCCAACTGGCAACTCACTAGTTTATTTATCCGGCCCGAAGGATCAAAAATCTAACTTTGATATACAGTACGAATAGCCGCATGCTTGATTCATAGTGGCCAGTAAAAGAGAAATAAACAGTATAGCTTCAAAGTACAGAAAAATTGTTCAAACATTTTTTGCACTCACTGACGGACAAATAACTAGTTTATTTGTCCGGCCCGAAGGACCAAAAAGCTATCTTTGATATACAGTACGAATGGCCGCATGATTCATACCGGCCAGTAAAAGAGAAGTAAACAGTGAAGCTTCGAAGTACACAAAGATGGTTAAAACATTTTCCTTGCACTCACGTCTGAGGCTACACTTAAGTTTGCCTCGGATATCGCAATCTGAAAAATTAGTTCGCTGACGTATACTAAAGACTGCTGCGTGATTGGAACTTGCTGCGGATTCTTTTGCTTTTCATAGTGATGATTTTGTGTATTATATTCTGTTTATTTTATAATAAACTAGCTGTGCCCGCGACTTCGCCCGCGTGATAATTTATGATTGTATAAGTTACTCCTTATTACAACAGCTATTTGCCAGTGAAAGTCCCGTCAAAATCGGTCCAGCCGTACCCGAGATTAGCGGGAACAAACAGACAGACAAAAGTTGAAAAAAATGTGGTTTTGGTATATGTACCGTGTATACATACATATGTTTTTAGTAAAAAGCGGTTATTTTAATATTATTATTACAAACAGACACTCCAATTTTATTTATTTGTGTAGATGTGTAATGTTTATATGTGAACTGAGCTATTAATATAAAAATCTATTTGTATTGTCACATCAATTAGGCATTATTTACTATTTAAATTGTGAAGTTTTGCCAATAAATATTGTCTTATATTTATTAAATTAATAACGAGGCGTTCTTATTAATTTGATACTATGTATTGTTTATGTATTCTCGTTTTTTCAATTATTAAAATTACTCTCATAAATAAGTACCCAATACAAAACACACATTATAAATTAATTCTTCCGTCACATACAACTTGAAATTTTGTCGTAAAATATTGTCAATACACTGTGTGACCCCATAGAATTTTCCAGAATTTTAACTTAAAAAAAAGGGAAAGGAAAGCACCAGCATTAATATAGAAGGTCGAGGGTCTGCGTTGTGCGATACAGAGCTCGGACATTGTGACAAATGGAAGCAATTGGTCAGCCCGTCGCCTTATTTTGTGATTCGTGAGCTAACGCGAATACGCAGCTTGAGATAAGTCAGCTGAGCGATATGGAAATAATTTGGCAATCGAAAAAGGATATTTTCTCTTGCGATTTAGGGTGTCTTATACTTATGAAATAAAAATGAAAGTGTGTATGGAGGATAAGGACGTTCTTGACCCTGTTCATCCATTTGAACTGCACGCTTGTTTGTTATTTTCGTAAAATAAAAATAAAATTAGAGCGTAAATTTTTTTTCTGTTATTTTTCGCATATTACTCACATGTCCGTGTTTATTTAAAAAAAGATAAACATTAAAAAAACATTGAGAGTAAAAAATGTTTGTTTTGTTAAATATTGGCCCTAAAAATGTTTGCCGAAATTTTACCCAAAAAAAATACAAAGTAGAAAACCAACATTAATAAAGAAGGTCGAGGGTCTGCGCTGCGCGATACAGAGCTCGGACATTGTGACAAATGATAGCAATTGGTCAGCCCGTCGCCTTATTTCGTGATTCAGCTCAGACTCAGCTCACTCTTGAGATAACACAGATGAGTGATATAATAAGAATTATTTAGCCCTGAGGAAAGCATATTTTCTTTTAACTTAATTTCTTCTTTTATATTTCTATTAATAAATAACTCAGGAGTTACTCCATTGGTTTTTTAAGGCTCCAGTGACGGAGCTTGCGGGCGTAGGCACCACCGCATTACCGAATATACTTGCCGCTGAAAGGGTAGTGTTCAGCACTATCGTGTTTCGGTGAGGTGGTAATGTATGGCCTTGTAATTTTCGGGACAGAGGCATAACACCTTAGGCCAAAGGATTGGTAACGCATCTGCATTTTGACCTTGGTCTTTGTGTGGGTGTCTATATGCTGCAGTCATCACTTAACATCAATGTGAACTCAATGCTAGTTTACCACTTCATTACATTAAAAAAAATGGTATGGTATAGGTTATGACTGTGGCAAAAAAGCGTACAGTTCCAGTTGATATTAAGTGATGGCTGCAGCCTATAGACACCCACATAAAATGCAGAGGTTAAAATGAAGATGCATTGCCACCCCTGAGAGAGAGAACCTGTTTTTGAGAAGACAACCAAGGTCGGACCTTGGTTGTCTTCTCAAAAACAGGTTCTCTCTCTGTTACCTCATCTTTGCCCCTCAGTGGACGGTAATCCAATACGACCGGAGGCCCCACCATCAGCGGTGAGATTAGATGCAGGACTGCTCTCTTAACGTGCTCTCCAAGCCACGGGTGTCGAATTTCGGGCTGCTGTGGTGAATTGCCTATCAAGAAAATATCAATAACACTTTCAAAACTATTGTCTTAATTGGGACATTTGGCTAGCATTTACGTAACTTCTTCACGCCTGTAATACCCGAAGGGATAGGCAGAGGTAAATGCATGCACTCAAGCATACATGCAAACACCCACGATTCGCCGGTTAGGTTTTTGGCCCATGTAACAGGAGGCGAGCCTGTTGCCATCTCCGGGCACTTTACCAAACTCCGAGGTACTGGGAAACTTCCAGAAAATGGAAAAATCCCGATAGAACCAGAGATCAAGGATTTTAAACCGTTATCTCTAATAGCCCCCGACCCGGGAATTGAACCCATGACCTCCAGCGTAGTAGTAGTGGCCTGCTACCACTAGGATACTGAGGCTAAGCATGTCTAGATAATATTTTTGATTTATTTCAGTACGAAGAATGTACTCCTGTAAAATTCCAATAGTTATACGGCTAGCTAGCCGTATAACACCAATGGAATAATGATATGACTTGTAATTTTGCTCAGTAAATTTCACGGAGGTATAGATCTAAAGAAACTATTTACCCTGACCCGATGTGAAACAATTTCGCCAAAAACCACGGAACTATCAAGAGTCCGAACGGTGTGCAGACGACTTAAGAGCATCGCGATATTGACAGACCCCCGAAGTGGTACGTATGGCGCAGCCTTCCTTTTACGAGTTGAAGTTACGAGGAAGGCCCCAGACGGACTATTAAAGGCTATACGGAGAGAATCTCATAAAGCTACGAAAACAACACTTTTGCGATCCGCGTCAACTCTATTACAATCCACGTACGACTCAAATTTGATCGGCGGCAACTCAGCGACAACTACCGCCTTTTCCCCGCATTCACCCATTTTGTTCCTCGTAAAACATTAACAGCGTTGCTGTATTTTTGTGGTAAGCAACAAGTAATATTAAAGTCGTAATTACAACTGGAATTACGCGAACTTTTTCTTTAATTTGGCCCGTTTCGCTTACAGGTGCGCGTTCCGTTCTACGTGGTTGATGCGAGTGATTTTACTTGGAAACGTGGTTTGGGAATTGCTTTTCTGCCCTTTCAATTGAATTTTCTTGCTGGTGGTTTTGTGTACATGTCAATAGGCTGCAGTCATCACTTAACATTTATATTAATGGCATGTGTGCCACCGTTACATTTTTTTATGTAATGGAAGTTATGCGTTACGACCTCTGAGGCCAAGGTGTTATGCCTCTGTGCCGGAAATTACAGGGCCGTACATTATTACATGGCCGGAACACGATAGTGCCGAAAACTACCATTTAGCGGCAAGAATATTTGGTAATGCGGTGGTGCCTACGCCCGCGAGCTCCGTCACTGGAGCAATACCACCAGTAAAAATGGTAGTGTACAGCACTGTCGTTTCTGGAAATTTCAAATATCAAAACGATTTTCTTAAGTTACGATCCAAAATGAATAGCTCAATGACATATACACAAAACTTTGAAACAATTACCGAGTTAATAAGAGCCCCGAGGATCGGGAACCCTAAAAGTGTGCCGTATAATTTTTACGACATTGTATAATTTGCCGAACGTAAATTTATTTTTCATTTTGACGTTTATTGCCTCTTTCGCTCAGCCACTTTAAATGGACGATTAATACGTCAAAGTTGGAAATCATGTCTCTGGTTATTTTATTCTGGTTTGGGTTTACGATCTAACGGACCTTAGGACATTCGAGGTGCCGTGAGACAATAGGTAAACGAACTACTATGACGGATAAGCTTATGTCAGGTTCGATGAATTAACAACCGGTCAAGTTCTATCCGTTTCTCACCAGAACGTGTAGAAAGAACTTCCCTCTGTGGTATGCCCCCGATACTATAATAATAATATAGCAGACCGGCCACCGTCACCTATGTACATTTGCAACATCAGGGGAGTTGCTAACGCGTTGTCAGCCCTGAGGGACACCTTTGAAGCTACCTCGGAGACACCCATAATATAAATGCAAGGTGGCTTCAAAGATGCCCTTCAGGGCTGACAACGCGTTAGCAACTCCCCTGGTGGCACCTTGGAGATACCCGTAGTATAAATCAAAGATGGCTTCAAAGGTGTCCTTCAGGGCTGACAACGCGTTAGCAATTCCCCTGGTGACACCTTGGAGATACCCATAATATAAATCCAAGATGACTTCAAAGACGTCCTTCAGGGCTGACAACGCGTTAGCAACTCCCCTGGTGACACCTTGAAGATACCCATAATATAAATCCAAGATGGCTTCAAAGACGTCCTTCAGGGCTGACAACGCGTTAGCAACTCCCCTGGTGACACCTTGAAGATACCCATGATATAAATCCAAGGTGGCTTCAAAGGTGTCCTTCAGGGCTGACAACGCGTTAGCAATTCCCCTGGTGATACCTTGGAGATACCCATAATATAAATCCAAGATGGCTTCAAAGACGTCCTTCAGGGCTGACAACGCGTTAGCAACTCCCCTGGTGACACCTTGAAGATACCCATGATATAAATCCAAGGTGGCTTCAAAGGCGTCCTTCAGGGCTGACAACGCGTTAGTAACTCCCCTGGTGTTGCAAATGTAAATAGGTGGCGGTGGCCGATCTGCTTGTCTGTCAACCTTTTGCCATGAATAAGTTACTTAGTTAATATCTGCGCTGGAGCACCAACTATAGTAATTATCTGAAATACGCGCCAATTTTTGTTCACATATTCACCGTTATTTTTTTTTTATGTAATCGAAGTGGCAAACAAGCTTGCAGTTCACATTGATGTTAATTGATGACTGCAGCCTTAAGACACCCACAGAAAGACCAAGGCATAATGCAGATGCGTTACCACTCCTGAGGCTTAAGGTGTTATGCCTCTGTGCCAGAAATTACAGAGGGCCATACATTATCACCGGAACACGATAGTGCTGAACACTACCATTTAGCTGCAAGTATATTAGGTAATGCGGTGGTGCCCTCGCCCGAGAGCTCCGTCTCTACCACCAGTAGAAAAAAAAATTACCGACTTTATTTAATTTCTTTGCTTTGAAAAAATAAATTGTTTCTACTTTTCTTTGCCTAAACTTGCAAAGAAAAGTGTCATATTCTCGTACCATTTACTAATTAGCATACCACTTTCCATATATTACATTTGATTGCATCCACGATTAATTACACCACAATTTATTAACAACACCCATAAACAAGACGCGTCTATCCCCGTTAAGCCAAATCGTCATATTTCACGGGCGCATTAAAATGGCCGAAACGGGACATTTTGTGGAAGATAAATGTTTGTATCTTAACCACCTGAGTTCGACGTCTCCCCCGTTATGAATGAGCTCGGAGAACCCTGGGTCATGGTACGTAATAACATGAGGCATTAATTTTCAATAATATGTTTCTTTTTTTGCTGAATGAATTCTCCTTCGTCGTTCAATCAATATTCATTATAATAAGACAGTAAAAATCGAGTGTCTGTACATTTTTTTTTCAACTGAGAGGAAGCGATTACATAAGAGTAACAGAAGGCAATAAAATATTTTTGGATTTTTTGTCTGTCTGGTACGTTAAAACTTCGAAACTACTACTAGGTGGATTATTATTATTATCATATTATTAGTAGCAAAACTTTGTTTCGTCAAAAATCGGTTAAGGAAAAAAGAAGTTATGGTCAATTGAAAATTTACTTCAAGCACTGCTTCAAAACGTTTAAACAGAGTTAAATAAGGTTTACATAGAAGGATTTAATTTAGATTACTCCACCTTTCACGCCCACTATCACTTTAGGAGTGGCTTTTAGTTCCTTTTCGGACCTTGTAATAGGCTGCGTCTTCTCTTTTAGAGACAAGTAAGTGTCTATAGGCTTCAGTCATCACTTAACAACAATGTGAACTACACTACTTTCTTTCTTTTCTTTCTTTAGATGAGAGTCTGGAGAGATCTAGAATTATGTTCTTTTATATCAACTCTGAAATGCTCCTTTCTTATTTGCAAATCATATATTTATTTAAACTTCAAGTGTGTACATCCCTGAGTTACAAGGAATATTCTCGATGCTTCCATAAATTCTATTCGCGTCGACAACATTCTCCGTGCACATTGTCATCAGCTCGCGACATGCTATAATAATAATTTCTATTAATTAATACGGTATTAGCAAAACTAATCCGAGACCCGCTTGCCGGAGCTCCCTTCACACACAATTAAGTCGCAACACACGATATCAATAAGTACCTAATAATAGCGAATCTCATGTCTTCAGTACTCTCTGAATATTGATTTCTGCGTACTCACATTATGAACTTTATTACTAAAGCAATACGACGAATTCTATAGCCTTCTACATCTTAGTTATGCTGTGTATCTGAATCTCTAATTCATATTACGACGCAACAATGTGAATTAGACTTTATCTCGGTGTGATAAAGGTAGTATTTTCTTTGGTGGTGATGTAAGGGGATATTTACACGTAGTCGCCCCGTGCTCGTAGCCTGGGCAACGTGCCACCCTGTTGGCAACGCAGGTGCGTTTAACACTCGCCTTTATTTTGATAGTGTTAAAGTCAAACTTGTTGCGCGTGGTGTACAGTTTTCAGTCGAGCTGTTTGAATTTCGGGAATTAGTCGCGATTCGATGTTAATTGTTTATGGTTTGTATACAGGTATGTGTGTATATTGTGGTCTGTGTATCAGATTTTCTCACCAATTCAATTAGTTTGCTCTAATGCGGAAGTTTCATGATATTTATATTATATTTGATTAGGAATATCACTAAAATGTATCTGTGGAGATCACAGACGTATACCGGGACGACCCGATTAGTCCAGCGGTGTGAGATGATCGTTTGATTCAGGGTCGCGGTTTCAATCCCCGCACCGGGACCAATATTTGTATGGCCTACAGATATTTGTTTCGGATCTGGGTGTTTGTGTATGTGTTGTATGTGTACAACGGCACCCACGACACAGGTTTATACCTACTGTGGTGCTGTGAGTGTAAGCGTATTTTATTTATTTATATTTTAGTTTAGCCTGATTTTTTATGTACGGAAGGTGGCATACAAGCATGCAGCTAACATTAATGTTAAGTGATGACTGCCGCCTATAGACATTTACACAAAAACCGGAGATCAAAATACAGATGCGTTGCCATCCCTTAGATCTGAGTTGTTATTTCTCTGTGATAGTTATTACGGGGCCATACATTACCATATAACCGGAACGCTATAGTATATTAGGTAACGCGGTGGTGCCTCCGCCCGCGAGCTTCGTCACTGGAGCTCTACCACCAGTAATAATAGGCTGTTCTATTAACTTATCGTCATTGCGAACTTTACCACGTGTATAGGTCGCGCCACGTAAAAAGAACGCTGGTGGTCAAGCTGCGCGTCATGTGTTTTTATTTCATTTTATGTAATTCTATGTAATTTAGTTTTCAATCTGCCTACCAATACACGAAACCGCAAGCGAAAGCTAGATCAAAAATAAACCAATAGGGCTAGTACTTTCGCGCGCGAGTGTACCGATGCGCGAACACATCCCTTCTACTTTCTTCCAGCGTTCTTTTTACGTGGCGCGACCTATACTACGTTCAATACATAAATAAACCGTACAGCTAACGTAAAGTTATCATACACATTTTCATAGATATTTTTGCTTCGTGTTTTTTTTTGAATTGCTACCGCACGCTACGCTACGTTGTTGCTAACGAATGTTCGAAGTTAACTCAGTTCGTAGTAATAATCCGTTTTCAATGTTTGTGGTTCCGTATGTGAATCATATATATTTTTTATTTAAATGTAATAATTTTATTTTGTGGGTTATATTCTTGTTCATAATATTCTTTGCTTTTCATAATTATAATAATGGCAACCCTTGAAACGTCCCATTAATGGGCACGTGTCTCTCCCCATTGTGGGGGAGGCCTGGAGCTTACTCCAACACGCTGCTCCAATGCGAGTTGGTGGAGATAAGGGTTACTGGCCAACCCGCTGTCGGTTGGATGTTTTCAAACCTCTCATATGGTCTCAGACAAGGCTATTAGACTGCTATCTATTCATTTCATGATATTATCTGATAAATAGTAGCACTGAATACTAGAATAAGGTAAACGCAACTTCACGCCTGTAATCCCCGAAGGGGTAGGCGGAGGTAAATGCATGCATTCAAGCATACATGCAAATACTCACGATTCGCCGGTTACGTTTTGTCCCACGTAGCAGGTGGCGAGCCTAATAACATCTCCGGGCACATTGTCAAACTTCGAGGTACTGGGAAACTTCCAAAAATTTACAAAGCCCAATGGTGCCAGAGATAAAGGATTTAACACCATTATCTCTGATACATACATGACAGCATAGTAGTAGTGGCCTGCTACCACTAGGCTAATGAAACAGCATTAGATAGCTAGCAGATTAGGTAGTGCTTCGGTGCCTACGTTACGGTCTCTGTTCCCAAGTGGACCGCGAGTGATTCACAAGTAAAACAAAAAAAAAGTATGTATATGACCTCCCTCAGCTAGTTTCCCCGCGTACCACAATCCCCATTTAGGACCACGCCCCCGACGCTTCGGGGGCTGATGGGCCCGGGGTACGAGGATTCGCCTCAATCCCCGAACCCCCCCCCTCTTTTGGAGGAGGGATGACGAAGATTAGTAGTAACGTTGCGTCGTTCACCCGTGGACCACCCGTCGACAGCGGATGGACGCCGTAAAACGAGGCGGTGCTGGTCGGGTACCGGGTGGCTGTAGTGAGCTATGACCGTTAAGCTCCATGCAATCAAATGTTAAAGATACATTTAATCATACATATTCGACTTAATCTTATATATATAAAAATCAATTACTGTTCGTTAGTCTCGCTAAAACTCTAGAACGGCTGGACCGATTTGGCTAATTTTGCTTTTGAATGATTTTTGGAAGTCCAGGGAAGGTTGAAAAGGTAAGAAAATATGAAGAAATTGAAGAGGAATAGTAAAAAACTCAATTTTATTTTCCCATACAAATAGTCCGTATCTATCAAACCTTTGACACATTATTTCATTCTGAGGCAATACGAAGTTTGCCGGGACAGCTACTGCTTTATAATTTTTAACCGAGTTCAAAAAACGAGAAGGTTCTCAATTCGGCCGGTATATATATTTTTTTTATGTATGTACGTGAATTTCGCCGAGATTTCTGGACCGATTTACGTAATTCTTCTACTTGTTCGATGCGGAATAGTTTCGAATTGGTCCCATAAAAATTTGATTCAGATAGGCCCATTCGTTTTTATTTTATGAGCATTTTTTTACTTACTTTCACCTCAGACTAAAGGAATAAGAATAGACGGCGAGTTGTCATACAGTGCGTTGAATCCACTGACGTCCTAGATAGTCCTAATGCGCATGACAACAAGTGACAATGACACATTTACTCATCGACGACACAACACAGCATATTAACTCCTTCGTGGATATTTTTTTTTCATTGATTTCGTATAGTCGTGTAATAATTTTGTGTCGACACACCTAAACAATTTAAATTAGGTATCTAATTGTCCCGAAGCTAAAAGTTAATCTAATTAACAATGCAGAGGTAATTGCATGAATTCAAGCATACATGCAAACACCCACGATTCGCCGGTTACGTTTTGTTCAGTGTATTAATTTGCTCGTATTCATATTTAAGTGATTAAAATATAATTATTTGTTTAAGGCTTGGCACTTACTTCAAACCTATTAGTAAATAGCACATATCAATAATAGGTAGTATATAATTACAATTAAATCTTTATTATTTTATACTTTTCAGTTTTGAAGGCGGTTTTTCTTAACGTAGTTATATTTATCACGAAACACTTTTAGCATTTTCGATTTTGCTGGAACTTCAACTTCGCTGGAAAATTCAAAAAATTGAAAAAATATTACAGAACCCAAAAACCTGCACATAGCTTGCATCATGTTTTTTTTGCGTCGGATTCCCTCACAATACACCGTAATGAACGCAGCGGGGCTCCCTTGAGCTTTGTCAATTTACTACTTGTTACTGCTCACTGTGCGCGTTTGCTACGGAGAGGTACTCGTATATGTCGCGTTTTTGTTATAAATTATAGGCACAAGTTTTATTTTGTGGGTGAGTAGTAACGGGTTATATATCTAGACTTAAAACGTCCAGTGTTAGATTTTTGTAATAATATTTTTTTATAAACTTTTTTTGTAAATAAAATGTATTTTTTTTGTAATAATTGCCTAAGCGCGAAGCGCCGATAATTGTGCATTGTGCGTAGATAACTGTGTGTAATCCTTTAGCTCTGGTTCTATTGGGATTTTTACATTTTCTGGAAGTATCCCAATACCTCGGAGTTTGCTGATGTCCCCGGAGATGTCAACAGGCTCGCCACCTATTTCATGGGCCAAAACGTAACCGACGATTCGAGGGTGTTAGCATGTTCGCGTGTATGCATGCAGTTACCTCTGCCTACTCTTTGCGGATTACAGGCGTGATATTACGTTTTTTTGTAAATATGTGTTACTGACTCATTAGTCTAGTAGTTAAGTGGTAGCAGGCCACTACTGCTAGTCTGGGGTTCTTGGATTCAATCCCCGAGTCGAGGACTATCAGAGATAAAGGTTTATTATCTTTTATTTCTTTTGCTATTGGGGTTCATTACCTTCCAACCCGGAGATCGTATCCTGAACTTCAATATAATCGTTCCAATGTTATTTTTTAAATGATTTTATTTAACTTTGTCATCAAAATCTTAATTCTTTCCTTTTTTCTATTTCAGGTAAGTTAATCAAGAGTTAGCTGAGAGCTGAATGTGAGTCTTAACTATATTATAATACCTATTATTAGAAAACTGGGTACTTATTAGATACATACATATTTTCAGAGGCTCGATATTTTCCATAAATTGATATGATATAACAACAATATAATTAAGCGATTAAGTAACTGACACGCACAGACTTCATTTGTCACGGGACGGATTGTGGGGACTCTGCAATGGTAGGTATGTCTCGGAAGGTGTGGCATAAAATATGCGCACATACACCCCATGTGCGCATATTTTATGTCATTATTGTTCATGGCATACTTATTTTATTTATTATCTTTTTAAGGCGAATCAACTACACTATAAAATGAAATTTAGATATTTTTACCATAAAAAATACTAAGTAATAAATAGATTATTACTTTGACTTGAAGTTCAGATATTAAGCAGTCTAGACAATCTCACATTGAAGCTCCATTTGCCGTACCGTACCATTAATAAACAAGCGAAATAATTAAGCGACCATCCCTAACTGACACGCACAGACGTCATTTGTCACGGGACGGATTGTGGGGACTCTACAATGATATGTCCTGGAGGTTCACTTTCTAAACGGGGCGGATTGTACATGTAAGTATTTTGTGGCAGTATTGTTGATGACAATTTATTTTATTTATTATCTTTTTAAGGCAAATCAACTACACTATAAAATTAATTTTGGATATTTTTAACTTAACAAAAAACTTAGTTATAAATAAATAATTTATTTTACTTGAAGTTCAGATATTAAGACCTTGACAATTTTTCATTGAAGCCCCATTTGTCGTTAATAAACAATAAACAGCAACATAATTAAGCAACCATCCGTAAATGACACGCACAGACGTCATTTGTCACGGGACGGATTGTGGGGACTTTATAATGATATGTCCTGGAGGTTCACTTATAAAGGTGGCGGGGTGTACGCGCGCATATTTTATGTCACTTTAGTTGATGGCATATTTATTTTATTTACTGTCTTTTTAAGGCGAATCAACTACACAATAAAATTAATTTTAGATATTTTTAACTTAAAAGAAATACTTAGTTATAAATAAACTATTAATTTGACTTGAAGTTCAGATATTAAGACCTCAACAATTTTTCATTGAGGCCCCATTTGTCGTACCATACCGTTACTAAACAACAACATAATTAAGCGACCATCCGTAACTGACACGCACAGACGTCATTTGTCACGAGACGGATTGTGGGGACTCTACAATGGCATGTCCTGGAGGTTCGCTTTCTAAAGGTGGCGGCGTGGTTTCGTAGTAAGTGGTATATAGGTGCACATATGATATACATATTTCGTCATCGTTATTTATGGTAAAATAATTTAATAACAAAAATGTGTATATTGCAAGTTTTTGACTGGGTTTAAAGTTTTAGTGTCGAAGTACTCATTACCTCATCTATCTTTTTTTTTTTATGTAATGGAAGTGGCAAACAAGCATGCAGTTTACATTGATGTTAAGTGATGACTGCAGCCTATAGACATCCACACAGAGACCAAGATCAAAATGTAGATGCGTTACCACTCCTGAGGCCTAAGGTGTTATGCCTCTGTGCCGGAAATTACAGGGCCGTACATTACCACCTGACCGAAACACGATAGTGCTGAACACTACCATTTAGCGGCAAGTATATTAGGTAATGCGGTGGTGCCTACGCCCGCGAGCTCCGTCACTGGAGCTCTACCACCAGTAAAACATACATACATACATATTTCGTCATTGTTATTTATGGTAAAATAATTTAATAACAAAAATGTGTATATTGCAAGTTTTTTACTGGGTTTTGAGTTTTAGTGTCGAAGTACTCATTACCTCATCTATCTTCTACCAAATGGTAGTATTCAGTACTATCATGTACTGATTTAGTAGCGATGGTAATTAATGATGTTTCATAAGCATGTGAATTCATAAGCGTGCTTACTGGTGGTAGAGCTCCAGTGACGGAGCTCGCGGGCGTAGGCACTGCATTACCTAATATACTTGCCGCTAAATGCTAGTGTTCAGCACTATTGTGTTCCGGTCAGATGGAAATATACGGGCCTGTAATTTCCGGCACAGAGGCATAACATCTTAGGCCTCAGGAGTAGCAACGCATCTTCATTTTGACCTCTGGTCATTGTGGGTGTCTATAGGCTGCAGTCATCACTTAACATCAATGTGAACTGCATGCTTGTTTGCCACTTCTATAACATAAAACAATTGGCTGTTGCTATGCTATTTGCTAACATGGTAATAATTGATATCTAATGAAGTGTATGGTTTCTGTTAATATGCAAATTAAATAATATTGAAGTGCCACACTAATTGGCCATTGCCATATTATTAAAAAATCACACTCATTCATTCATGTACGATGCAAAGAAATCGAAGATAATAACAAAATAATTGCGAATTAGCGTTTCACATTTCACAGAATTTCACAACTTCATATAAATTGTGAAATGCTAATAAAGCATTAGCATGCTATCAATTAATGTGAATGCTAATCAATCCATTACTAACGATTAGATGGTAATGTATGGTTCCGTAATAACTATATCAGATGCAAACATCTTAGACCTCGAGGTGGGAACACATCTGCATTTTGACCTCTGATTTAAGAGTCTATCAGAATCAGAATCTCATTCATTCATTTAGGGTGACAGGCACCTCTTTTTTTTTTTTTGTTATGGCGTCGCTATTACGCATATTTCCAGTGTCAAGTAAAACGATATTTCGTATTTATTTAAGCAGCGTAAAAGTTAGTTTAATATAGTCATCAAGTATAATATGTAAGTATTAAGTATATAAGTTATCAAGTATAATAAGTCAGTCAAGTGAGTTACAATCAAGTTATTCGAGTAAAGCGATGGCTACTTTACCAGAACATTTACAATGAAGTTTTGGAGGCAACCTGAAAGGTCGTGTTTTCGCACTGTTATTCTATTTCACTATACACGGGCACTGTAATAAACTTACATCAAACAAAATGCCACCAACTTTATTCAATATAACTTTAAAATACACCAAGAAAATGAAATAAAATAAGAGACCACATACGACCACATAAGACACCATACGCCTCTTTCAAGGTTCCCGCCAAAACTCCAGGCACCTCTTATCACACGTCAAAAACAAACAAAAATAAGCTCTAGTAGGTATTCCCTTATCATCAATGGATACAATATACTTGTATGCCACTACTATTAAAAAAATAATCTAAACGTATAAATTATTTAAAACGGCTTTATTAAATCTTTCACACCACATGAATGAAACCATAACTGCAATAATCTTACAAAAACTGACTGACGCTATTATCTTACAAAAATGAAAATAAATCTCAATATGATTATGGGACAATAGGCGTATCCTTCGTCCCAAACAATGCTCTAGCTTCTACAAAACAAAGGTTTTTTTCTGCATCAAGTCCACAAGTCATTAACAATTCTGAGTGCGGAACCCGAAAAATGTAATAACATTATCACCACTAGGGTAGCCTCATATCGATGGCTTAATTTACGAGTTATTTGCATCGAGTCAAAGGCGACTCGACTTAATGCCAGTGACATCTGCATACAAATGGATGTAATTTCGCAATGTGACAGCCCTAAGGCGTTCGCTAGATAAATGTTTACTAGGGCTGCGGTGCACCCCTTTGATTGTGGCCCGTTTCACATTGGATGGATGTGATTGAGCAACGTGACGGAATCTGGTTATGAAGTGATGTGTAAATAGAGCTTGTTTGATTTAATTAATGTTTTAATTGAAAAATATGTTACGTCATTTTGTTTACGTATATGTAGGAGTAGTAGATTATAATGTTTACTGTGAAATAGATTGCTTAAATGGAGTGGAATCACTTGTCTGTTGGTTGGTTTATAATTTCGTTTTGGGTAGTTTTAGTGAAGTGACTTAAAATAAATCAATGGAAATTAATTAAAAACAAAAACATAATCTTAGTCACTTATGATTTTCTACTCGAATGTTTCTCAGTACGACCCTTGGAGTTGGGCAATGAGTCTGTATTTTTTTTGTAATGAAGGTCACAAATAAGCATGCAGTTCACGTTGATGTTAAATGTTTACTGCAGCCTATAGACTAGACACTCACACAAAGACCCGAGCTCAAAATGTAGATGCGTTGAGTGCTTAGCCTTGCCCTGTGAGCTTAGTTATTATGTCTCTGTGATTGTTATCACAGGGCCATACATTACTATCTAACCGGAACACGATAGTGCTGAACACTACCATTTGGCGACACATAGAATATGTAATGCGGTGGTCTACGCCCTCTATCTGCTACACTGGAACTTTACTACCAGTGAAAATGTCACTGACTTGCCACTTAATAAAGTTTCCGGCATATTGTGGATGTTGGCATATATATGAAAATGCATGTATATTTTCGCAAAGGCCATTTTAAAATTCTATGAATGCATTTACCTCTGCATACATTTTCTACGAAGAATATGAATTTATAAATACATCCAAACGTGATGTGTATATTAGGACTGGTGTAGGAGCTCGATGTACCATCACTTAACACCTATGTGAACTGCATGCTTGTTCGTTACAATCATTACATGAAAAAGATGTATAAAAAACTCAGCTTATGCTCAGGCCTGAGTCAGACACCGGTCAATGTGAAACGTCCCCAACATTTCCTCTGCAGGAGTGAAAAGGATTTGATTTTACGTTTTATATGCTAACAGAAGTAGCTCCGTATTTTTCATAAAACATCCGACAGCTAATTAAGAGTTTGTATAAATAAGAATAAAAAAAAATATAAAACCTCTTTTCAAGAAGTGCGTCAGAAAACGTTACATTGAGTGGTTTAATGAGTTGGTTCTTGAGTCGTGTTGCGGGGTTTTGATTTTTTAAAATTTGTTATTATTTATATACAATGTGCCCCAGGGATAAGTGACTGGCCGGCGTTTTTCGAATATTTGTACACAATTAAGGATAATGACTCCTATATACTATACTATATGGAACTTACAGGCTTTGGTTTTTTAACGATTTTTTTTTGTAAATACGTTGCGTGCTTTTTTTACGATATTCCCTAAGTTTTTAAATCCTTCTTAATTCTTTTTTGCTTATTAACTAACCGACATCATAGTTTATCAAACGTAACTAAAGTGTAAAAAAAATATTTAAAAAAAAGAAAATTAAAATTCATTTCAAATAATGCTCTTTTTTTTCATTTTTTTCAAGTTAAGTCTAAAAAATGAATATTACTTTTTTATTTATTAATAAACAACATGATATTTTCTACAATACATCAGAACAATGTTTGCTACTATTTCAAACATGCACCAAATCACAAACTCTTGAATCAGACCTTTTTTCGTTACAAAACAAAAAAAAAAGAAAACGATCTCTATTATGTAGCCGAGCGCACGTTCTTTTTGTACTTCTTTTGTATTTATTTAATATATTATAAATACGAAAGTTTGTATGTTTGTTTGTTTATTATGTCTTCACGCAAAAACTGCTGAAACAATTTTCATGAAATTTGGCACACCTATAAGGTAACTTGTATTAACACATAGGATAGTTTTATTTCGCAAAAATGTTCCTGTGGGAAGCCATGGGATGATTTGACGAGTTTCCACAGGTTACGCGAAAAGCGACAGCTAGTTTTCTATAAGTTTGCCAAGAGTTTGCCAATTTGCTTATGTTAGTTTTATGGCTACGTGAATGTGCCAAAACGTAAGCGATGAATCGTGGGTATTTGCATGTATGCTCGAACGTACGCTTTACCTCTGCTTACCCCTTCGGGAGATACGGATGAGATGTTACGTTTTGTGTTCGCTTTTTGAATTTGCATTTGGTTTAATAGTCTCACTTTTACGTTGAGCATCCTCCATTAACTTTTGGATCTACAACCGTAGTTTACGACTGCATATATTTAGTTCTGTAATCAGAGTTTAAAACTATGCAATCTTTAATACCATCTGAACTCGACTTTACGTTCAGGTAATCACAAACTAGATTGCTTTTAACACAATCAACAAATGCTACACAGAGTCAACAGAGTTCTTAATTCAGCACACATACAACCCTGTCTCATTAAATAGTTCGCTCGTTTTCACCACACGGAAATGATCGCACTGTATCACCGCGACAAGGTCCCATTTCCTTTGTGTCGCCGATAGATTTACAACCTTGTTAAACGTAATTGGATGAGTATGTTGGCCGTGCATGAGACAAAGTTCTATTTGCGTTTCAGCGTGTACCTAGGTGGAACTTTGTCGAGGTACGCTCGTAACTTCATCAGGTTTGCAACGTCGTTAATTTGCTAGTTTCTGAATACGTTGTTCCCCAGTAGTGGGCAACAATGTTCGGCTTGCTGAAGTTTGGAGTGTAGCTTGAGCAATTCATTATTTTTCTATATGTACTTGCTTCATGCTTATATTTGCTGTATACGGAGAGGTACGGTAAAGGAATGAATATTATGTGCACTTATTTTTGTCTGAAGATAAGTTCTGCTTCACTGGGACCTTCTATTCAAGCTTTCAATACTGTGCTGAAGCTTTAAATTTTCTGCAAATTATAATTTTGGCAAGAATATGAAGTTGCGGCGTGCATGTATGAAGAGAATGATGAAAGTAGACGAGGCACGAGAGGTTTGTCAGAACCGGGATGTCTGGCGCTCTACACTCTCTGCCTACCCCGTTAGGGACCTGGCGTGAAGATACATACATATGAAGTTGGATCTAAACTTTTTTCTAACGCGAGCGAGTCCGTGAACAAAAGCTTGTACTCGTACATTATATTCTTCATATTTGAAGCTATATTCATCGAGATGTTAGTGTAAGGGCGTTTGTCCATCGCCGCCGTCACCGGACCGTCACCGAGAACGAGATTATTTCGGGCCGAGTTTAATATGACGTAACGGCGGTCGTTTGTCCGCCGCGACCGATTTCGCTGGTATTATTTTGTTCCAGCTGTCATGCGTGGTAGACGCGTTTTCGAACAAATAAAGTGATGGCTAGGTTAAACCGGTGACAACTTCTTCTACTGCTTTTGTACCTTTGAAGGCGTAGGCGATGCAAAGAATTTTGGGTTCATCCGCTAATACGTGAACGATATATCACAGGGGCCTTTTTTGTACACCACGCCAAGTTGCGGCAGCATGACAAGAATTTTTTTAACTACTATAGGATGTCTGATGTTCGATTGTAATAATATATATTTATCTATTATAAAATAGTTGTATGTGTCATAATCGTTGGTTGACAGACGTTTACTGGCAATTATTGCATAACAGTAACGGCTACAACGGAAGATCAGCGCTGGTCGAGAGACCAGCATTTCGCTGAGTTGTAGGCCGATTTATGACGACTTATTTTGTATTATATATGTTGTTTGTGATATTGTTATTAAGTTATGTTGTCATAAATAAAACATATTTCTTCTTCTTCTTTCATAATAAAATCTCGGGCGGTGATCTAGCGGTCACGCCGATCTACTCGCAATTTCGGCGGCCGGGATGACGGCGCTCGGGTGACGGATGTACGGTGGACACGGGGCTAAGTAATGTAAATGTATGTACCGCTACTTTGGCGCCGTTATCTCGTTCTCGGTGACGTGACGTAAACCACTGAAATAAGTCCAAATGACGGTAAGTCAAAGTCATCGATGCTTACCTTTTCTTATTTATAATTCTTATTCTTCTTATTACGTCCGCGTCTAATTAAAAATTCCCCTTGGGAGCCTCTGAACGGGATAGAAGGTATCGTATGTGTTACAGCCATACATACTCTGTGGTCAAAATTTCATTGAAATCCATCCGACCGCTTCAGCGTGATTGAGCATTAAATAAACAAACATTAATACATTCACATTTGTAATAGTAAGATAACGTGTTTTTTTTACATTTTTTACATTTTATTTGCCAAGTGTATGTTCTTTGTATTTCATAATTTAAAAAAAAAAATACTAGCTGTAATCAGCTAGCCCGCGACTTCGTCCGCGTGAGAATTTGTGATTGTTCAGTATCTACTGGTGTATTTTTACTGGTGGTAGAGCTCCAGTGACGGAGCTCGCGGGCGTAGGCACCACCGCATTACCTAATATACTTGCCGCTAAATGGTAGTGTTCAGCACTATCGTGTTTCGGTCAGGTGGTAATGTACGGCCCTGTAATTTCCGGCACAGAGGCATAACATCTTAGGCCTCAGGAGTGGTAACGCATCTGCATTTTGACCTTGGTCTTTGTGTGGGTGTCTATAGGTCTATAGGCTGCAGTCATCACTTAACATCAATGTGAACTGCATGCTGGCTTACCAATTCCATTACATAAAAAAAAAATGCCAGCTATCACATGTCATTCATACATTAGTCTTCATATTTGAAGCTATATTCACACCGAGATGTTAGTGTCACTGTAAAACCACTGAAAGGACCGCATTACATAATATGTCTGTCGCCGAGATCGCTCATTAGGGAACTGGGTCAGAGACTTAAAAAAAATCGCGTGGTTTTCCCTTTTAAATAAATGGAAAAATGTTTTTAAAGGACTATCACGAGATTGTAAAGAGCAGTCATGTGTTTGACCTGTTTGTCTGTCTGTTCGCTGAGGCGTAATTAATTTAAAATATCAAGACTATTTTTATGTAACTTCACGCCTGTAATCCCCGAAGGGGTAAGCAGAGGTAAATGCATGCATTCAAGCATAAATACAAACACCCACGATTTGCCGGTTACGTTGCGGTCCATGTAGGTGGCGAGCCTCTTCAGACAGTTTTGGGTACATTACCAAACTCCGAGGTACTGGAAAACTTCTAGAAAATCGAATAATCCCAACAGAACCGGAGATTAAAGATTTTACACCGTTATTTCGACTACCCGGTTAGTCCAGTGGTGCGAAACCACCGCTATTCGAAGGGTCGCGGGTTCGATCCCCGCACCGGAACAAATATTTGTATGGCCTACAGATATTTGTTTCGGGTCTGGGTGTTTGTGTATGGATATGTATGTGTACAACGGCATCCATGATACAGGTTTATATAATACCTAATGTGGAGCTGTGAGTGTAAGCGTATTTTTTTTAAACATTTTATTATTTCTGATATCCCTCGGACCTGGAAATAGAACCCAGGACCCCAGCGTAGTAGTAGTGACCACTAGGCTACTGAGGCAGTTATTTTTTTAATTTATGAATCACTAAGTTATAAGTTAGTACTGAATTATATTCATTACTAATGTAATTCACGCAAAAGTGTTTTATTTAAGAGAAAAGCGAACTTTCTTTGTTAATAAGTAAACTACCACATAAAATGTACGAACAAACGAAGGTTACAGTGCGTAGCATCTTGTGATTATTGCTACGCCGTAGCACGTCTCGGCGTAGAACCACAAAAGTATAGTACAACGATTCCAGATAAATATTTGTTTCATTTGTATTTTAAAATGCTAAAATAATGACATAAAAATAAATAAATAACGTAACGTAACGTAACGTAACTTCACGCCTGTAATCAGAGGTAAATGTATGCATTCAAGCATACATGCAAACACCCACGACTCGCCGGTTACGTTTTGGCCCATGTCACAGGTGGCGAACCTGTTGCCATCTTCGGGCACATTACCATACTCCGGGGTACTGGGAAATTTCCAGAAAATGGAAAAATCCCAATAGAAGCAGAGATAAAGGATTTTTAACCGTTAACTCTGATAGTCCCCGACCCGGGAATCGAACCCAGGACCTCCTGCGTAATAGTAGTGGCCTGCTACCACTACGCTACTGAGGCAGTTAAATAAATAAAAACTTTTTTATTTACCAAAATCAAAAAATACAGATGATGACATAAAAAGATATAGGTAATAACACAATACTACAAGTTATGGTACCTTATACTAGGACAATATTCTTTATAGTTACTATGTTGCATAAATCTGTACTTAATTATAGCTCTGTCTCTTAAACTAGGGTTACCTGTATTTTAAAAAACAGAGACATCTTCATTAACGTAGATATTTTAATTTTTTAATTTTGTGGGCCTATAATAGCTCTTCGGTCCAACGACCGACGACTTGGTGAAGGTCGCGGGCAATCGCTGGATGAGGGCGGCCCGGGACCGTTCGTTGTGGCATTCTTTGGGGGAGGCCTTTGTTCAGCAGTGGACGTACTTTGGCTGAAATGATGATAATAGCTCTGATTTATTTGGAGACAAAAGTATTTAAATTTTAACAGAAATAACCGTTTTTAAGAACATTTTCGACAAAAATAAATAAATTTAACTGATGGTAGAAAGATGAAGATTTAAATCAAAGTAAGTTCTCTACCATGTTATCCAGATAACATAGGACGTGTCTAAAAATACACGGTAGTGGTAAGTAACTAAAAATAAAAGGAAAACTGTCTTATGTAAGTAGGCTCCACAACTTAACGAGTAATATTCGATCAACTTATAAAATACTAGCGGCTTCGGTAGCTTAGTGGTAAAGGGGCTGGACTGTAGGAATCTTAACCCTGACAAGCATGTACATACTGGAACTATGTAAATTTTTGAAGAAAAACCCAGCTGTATTTGTTAATGCACAACCTAGCAGATTGTATGAGGCACGGAAAAATCAAAAGAATCGATTAAAATTACCTCCAAGTCGCATCGACCTATTCAGGAAAAGCCCGTATGCCAGTGCAATACGGATATTCAATAAGTTCCATTTGAATTAAAACAGGAGCAAAACACAAATCGATTTTTATATAAATTGAAATCCATTCTTAACAACAAATGCTATTACAATCTTAATGCATTTTATAATGATAAACATCTATGACATTTTTAATTAATTTGAATATTTTATTGAAAATACCTATTAAAACTAAAGCCTTATTGGGTTCATTATATAATAACAATACTGTTTTCCAATATTAAATTGACATGATAATAATACATAAATGAAATGAAATCTGCTTCACGTTCAAATAGTTTTATGTAATTTTGCAATTTAAAATATGTACCTATAATTTAATTACTCGCCAACAATATTGCCATACCCAAGAGGGTTTCATGATGTACTTAGATAATTATTATTACCACCTGTACTAAACATCTCATGATTTATGCAATAAATGAATTGAATGAATTGAATTGAACTGTTTTTCTGAGGTCGCAGGTTCGATTCCTGCCCGAAGTCACATTTTTCTTTCAGTGTTTTCTTCAATTTCTAAAGTTCACTCGCACGTGGTTTTGCGAAAAATAAATAGTACAACGTATTTTATTATTTACTAGCTATTACCCACGGCTTCGCCTGCGTGGATGTCGTTTTATAAATAACTAAGAAGCCTATGTTCTTTCTCAAAGTCCGCTTTATCTCTGTACCAAATTTCATTAAAATCGGTTCAGTCGTTTGGACTTGAAAAGGTAACAGACAGACAGACAGACAGAGTTACTTTCGCATCTGTAATATTGTTATATATTATATATATAAAATATAAAAATAATAATATAATATATAAATATATAATATATAAAAATATGTGATTTCCACTTGTTTTCTAAAATACGTGCTCCGATACGTACTTGATCTATTAATGACATCTCATTCTAAAAATCGATATTGTCGATACGATTGCGGTGGCAAATCTCGTATTTGACGCATATCAAGTTTCAAATTCTAGGTATGCAATACTAGAGGGATGAGCAGAGATGGGGCGAGAGGGGGTGAGAGGGGGCGAGAGGGGGCAGGTTGGCCATAACCTCCACCGACGCGCAATTAACGTGTACCCAAACTGACCGCTGACCCGAATTAGCGACATTACCACCGTGACTAGCTTAAGGCTGCTCGTAAACTGTGAATGGAATCCCTACTTCCCTACTAATATTATACATGCGAAATTAACTCTGTCTGTCTGTCTGTCTGTTACCTTTTCACGTGCAAACATTTGAACCGATTTTAATGAAATTTGGTTCAGAGATAGAGCTGACTTTGAGAAAGAACATAGGCTACTTATTTATAAAACGATATCCACGCGGGCCAGGCCGCGGGCAACAGCTAGTATAACATATTTTTTTTACTGGTGGTAGAGCTCCAGTGAAGGAAATCGCAGCCGTAGGTACTACCGCATTACCTAATATACTTGCCGATAAATGGTAGTGTTCAGCACTATCGCGTTTCGGTCAGGTGGTTATGTACGGCGCAGAGACATAACGCCTTAGACCTGAGAAGTAGTAACGCATCTGCATTTTGACCTCTGGTCTTTGTGTAGGTGTATATAGGCTGCAGTCATCGCTTAACATCAATGTGAACTGCATGCTTGTTTGTCACTTTCATGACATAAAAAAAGAGCTAGAGACGTTTACACAAAAACCAGAACTCAAATCTTAGATTCGTTGCCAACCCTGACACCTAAGTTGTCATATCTCTGTGATAGTTATTTCGGAGCCATACACAACCATCTCACCGGAATACGATAGTGCTGAACACTACCGTTTAGCGGCAATTAGATTAGGTGGTGCCTACGCCTGCGAGCTCCGTAACTGGATCCATACCACCAGAACCAATGGTTCTTAGTATCCTTGTAAATATTTTAAAGTTTGCATGTAGCCTTAATTCTCCGTAAGCAAGTGATGAATGACTTGAAAATACTTCAACAACTTTGTCTCTTAGCAACCGATTGACCGTCGAGGGTCAGTGGAATTGCTTTCTTATCTAAGGATGACTATTACTTGTACCACCAGTCTTGTAGACCATAATGGCCTAAACTATGTAAACTATTTAGAAACTGGCTTGTGGACTACAATTTCAGTATTGTGGTATCGTGGAAAATACTCTGTATATTTTTTATGTCTGAAGGTTGACAGACATGCAAACAGGCCAGCTGATGGAAAGTGGTCACCGTCGCCTATGAACATTTGCAACACCAGGGGAGTTGCCAACGCGTTGCCAACCCTGAAGGACTCTTTTAAAGCCATTTTTGAACCCCATATTGTAGCACCTGTGGAACACCTCAGGGAAGTTCGTCTCACAATTTACACGTTCTACGACAGGAACGAACGTGAAAACCGCACCGTTGTGCACTGCCAGGTGTCCAGTCGGTGAGAGTGCAACTTCTCTCTTCGGCGGTTAGTATGGTGACATCATAATAATATGAAACCGATGATATGGCTCTTTCATTCTTATGCGAGTGCCGATAATCCTCGAATGGGCAGGCAGAGGTAAATGCATACATTCAATAGGTACATTTATTATGCAAATATATATACGATTCGCCAGTTACCTTTTATCCCTAGAACATCTCCGGTAATCATTCCGGGATCAACCAAACTCTAATAGTAGTACTAGAAAACCTCCAGAAAATAGGAAAATCCCAATAGAAGAACTTACGTCATCCACCCGGGGATCGAATTCAAGACCCCGACGTAGTACTGGCCTGCTACAACTACACTATTTAAGCATTCAATTATTTATCTATAATATAAAAATAAGTCGGCTTTTCCTTCCTGACGCTATAACTCCAGAACCCACGAACCGATTTCCGACGGTTTTGCATTCGTTGGAAAGATCTCGGGCTCCTTGAGGTGTATAGCAAAGAAAATTCAGGATTATAAAACGACATCCGCGCAGGCGAAGCCGTGGGCAACAGCTAGTCTTTATTATAAAAATGCGTTGTACTTTGATAAGAGACCATGTGAAGTCGTCAGTAGTGGTCTGTTGTCACTATACGCGGAGGTAGTCGATTATTTTTTTAATTATAAATGCTTGATTAAAGGCCATGTCAACTCGAAAATTAAAAAACAATTCATTGTTGTGTCGAACACTATTCGTGATGAAGTTGCGACCGCTATTCTATTTACAAAACAATAGAGGCCTGTATGATTGCCTGGTGGCGGGGTGGATTATGCAAATATTGCAAATGCCGACCCTTGTTCTTTGAGTGGTCGTACAGTCTGGTGTGGCTCGTAGCAAGTTTCTGATTTTGAAAGATGGTTCGTAGATAGAAATTAACGTTTTGCCGTTTATTATAGTTTGTGGTAGGACGTTGAATTAGAATTTGTTATTGTCATTAACATGTTTGTTATTTTTATTTAAAGAAAAATGGAAAGAAAAATTTGACTTCTAACTAGCATGGTTGGCAATAGATGGCGCTACTGCTACCATAAAGCAAGGCAATAAATGTGAAGGAAAGATTTGACAAATCGGGCAGGACTTCAGTAGCTCAATTGGAAGAGCGGCTGGACTCGATTCCCAGTAGGCCGCGAGTTCGAGTCTCGCCTGAAGTCATTTTTTTCTTTCCATTTTTCTTTAAATAAAATATATTTCACAAGCATGTGTTAATGCGAAATAATATAAAAACAATGTTTGTTATTTTTATAACAATCAGGGTTACTTTTTTCTTTTTTTCCACTAGTGGTAGAGCTCCAGAGCTCCAGTGGAGCTCGAGGACGTAGGTTTCACCGCATTACCTAATCTATATGCTGCCAAATAGTAGTGCTCAGCAGTATCGCGTTCCGGTTAGATGGTAATGTATGGCCCTGTAATAACTAGCACAGAGCCAAAAGATCTTAGTCCTTAGGGGTGGCAACGTATCTGCACTTTGACCTCTGGTTATTGTCTACATGTCTGTAGTCTATAGGCTGCAGTCGTCACTAGTCATCAGGGGTGGTAACGCATCTGAACTTTGATCTCTGGTTATTGTGTAGATATTTATAGTCTATAGGCTTCAGTCATCACTTAACATCCATGTAAACTGCATGCTTGTTTGCCACCACCATCACAGGAAAATTATTTAAAAAGCAAAAGATTTTAAAAGAATAACTGCACTGTATCCATTAATTGTATTTTCAATGATGCAACGACCGGACTAGTACACAAAACTGTCCACAAAACAATAGCGCCCTCTATGATTGCATGGTCGCCTCGAGCGGGATTATGCAAATACTGCAAATCCCGAACCTTGTTGGTGCTGTGTTCGAGTTCCCGTACACACTACGGCTTGGGAGGCTTTGTGACGGAGTGTTTACGTTTTGGTGTTTTTGAGTGGTTAAAATAAGTGGGTGGGTTTTATTTGAGAAGGTGCGTAAGTATGCACATAATCTGTTCACTTATTTGATTTCCCGGTCCGGTTAGTCCAGCAGTGTGGGACGACTTTTAATTTGAGGGTGCGGGTTCGATCCCCGTACTGGGACAATATTTTTATGGTCTATCTGTAATATTTGTTTCTAGTCTGGGTGTTTGTGTATTTTTTTTTATGTCATTAAGATGACAGACAAGCAGACGGGCCACCTGATAGAAAGTGGTCACCATCGCCTATGAACATTTGCAACACCAGGGGAGTTGCCAACGCGCTGCCAGCCCTGAATATATTGTGTGTATACAACGGCACCCACGACACAGGTTTAAACCTCGTTTATCAAATTACAAGGGAATCTAACGTTTATTTCTTTGTTGATATCGACAAATTGCCCATGCAATGAAGCAATGACCAGACCAGTACAAAAAACTGTCCACAAAACAATAGCGCCCTCTATGATTGCATGGTCGCCTCGAGCGGGATTATGCAAATACTGCAAATCCCGACCCTTGTTGGTGCTGTGTTCGAGTGCCCGTACACACTGCGGCTTGGGAGGCTTTGTGACAGAGTGTTTACGTTTTGGTGTTTTTGAGTGGTTAATATAAGTGGTGCACTTAAGTGGAGAAAGTAGCTTGTTACTGTATTTAGACCCAGCCTGTGATCTGCAGTTTCTTAAGTGTAAAGCGTAAACGTAAATATTTACGAGTAGATATTTTATATTGGAAGTGTAGCATGTTTAGTTATTACTTTTCATCAACGTCCTTACCATTTTTATTGTCCTAATGGAAAAAAAAGTTTTAGGTTTCAGGAGTGGCATTTTATCTACATTAAAACGTCGTATGGCTCGTACATACTGCGCTTTGGGAGGCTTTGTGACGGAGTTTTTTTATGTAATGGAAGTGGGAAACAAGCATGCAGTTCACATTGATGTTAAGTGATGACTGCAGCCTATAGACACCCACACAAAGACTAAGGTCAAAATGCAGATGCGTTACCACTTCTGAGGCCTAAGGTGTTATGCCTCTATGCCGGAAATTACAGGGCCGTACATTACCACCTGACCGGAACACGATAGTGCTGAACACTATAATTTAGCGGCAAGTATATTAGGTAATGCGGTGGTGCCTACGCCCGCGAGCTCCGTCACAGGAGCTCTACCACCAGTAAAACCGTTGCGATCTACACCAGCCGCGGGGCCATGCGCGCTTCATTGGCATATTCTTCCCAAATGTCACCAACGCCTACAACTTCTACCTTACGTGATAATCAGTAAAAATGTACCTACCTTTATTGTTGACCATCCATCCATTAATAAAGTACGCGACGTGTGTACGGTCATATAAGAATAACAAAAGGTAAATCTGTAAATAACGACCCGCCGAAGGCAAGGACCCTAATTATTTTAAAATCAACGCCAAACGCCTGATTGATTCGCTAGAGGGTTGCTATTTGCTTATTAGATGCTTGTGAATTATGTATTTTTTACTTTCACCCTTTTTGTTAGAATGGATGTACGTTTCTTGGAACAGAGTTCCTGTGTAGGGACTCGAGGGCGAAGACATCACCGCATTAACTTATCTATCTGTCGCCAAATGGTAGTGTTATGGCTCATTTAATTTGGTCTTTATACATACTGCCGTAAAGTAAACGATATTTTATTGAAAAACAAGTAAAAAAGAAATTCTTTCCCAAAAAAAAGTATAAAAAAATACTTGCGGCCATTTTTTCATAGGCATCCTAGTGGATAAATATTCTATAGATTATAAATATGCGTAAAAAATAGGCTTGCAGCTTATCTGGATGAACGAAATGATTCAGCAGTGGGATCCTAACCTTTCCTTTTGTACATGTTTTTTTTTGTTATTATGGCATCGCTATTACGCATATTGCCAGTGTCAAGTAAAACGATATATCATATTTATTTAAGAGGCGTAAAAGTTAGTACAATATAGTCCGTCAATTATTTATTAAGTATGTGAGTCAAATGAGTTACAGTCAATTATTCGAGTAAAGCGATGGGTACTTTACCAGAACATTTACAATGGAGTTTTGGAGGCAACCTGAAACGTCGTGTTTTCGCACTGTTATTCTATTTCACTATACACGGGCACTGTAATAAACTTATATCAAACAAAATGCCACCAACTTTATTCAATATAACTTAGAAATACACCAAGAAAATGAAATAAAATAAGAGCACCATACGCCTCTTTCAAGGTTCCAGCCAAAACTCTTCATGCTTTGTCACTCTTGAGATCAAAACTGTAGCCACTGTCACATTTTTTTAGGACAGATTTTGTTCAAATTGCAATGGGGTAATAACGTTCATCGGTCAATAATTAATTGCGTGTAAATCTAAAATGGGTTCGATTCGATATCGTTCGCGGACCATTAAACATCACATTTAAACAATTAATGAACGAACTCACGCTACAACTTTCAGTATGATTTACGATCTGGTAATCCGAATATCGGGCGGCCGATACTAAAGTGCATTTTAAACTCGATTTATCGCATGAAATTGTTTATTAGATCTATTTATTTAATATTTTTTGTTCACTTTTTTTTAATTTTATGGAAGTGGCAAACAAGCATGCAGTTCACATTGACTGCAGCCTGTAGATCCCCACACAAATACCAAGTTCAAAATGCAGATGCGTTACCACTCCTGCGGCTTAAGGTGTTATGCCTTTGTGTTGTAAATTACAGAGCCGTGCATTACCACCTGACCGGAACACGATAGTGCTGAACACTACCATTTAGCGGCAAGTATATAAGGTAATGCGGTGGTGCCTACGCGCGCGACCTCCATCACTGGAGCTCTACCACCAGTTGGAAATGTTACAATAACTTTAACTTTACCAAGGTTATTGTGGTGATAACTGATATATATAACTGTGCAACAGTATCGTTTAAGCGCAATTACATTTTAAAATTGGAAGGAGGCTTCTTGTTACGGGAATGGCATTATAAGTAATATTTATTGCGAGGGCCGGCGGTAATTATTTAGCTCCCGAAGGGTGGGTACGGTTGAATGAACTAAACGCATATTTTGCGCTCAGGTTGTGTTTGTTTGAGTTAAGGTGAGATTTTATGTTTTTATTTTTGTTTTAATGTAATGAAGGTGGCAAACAAGCATGCAGTTTACATTGATGTTAAGTGATAAAGAAACACGATTACCATTATTTAAAAAAAAACTGACTCAATGGCTACATCAACATTGTTTTTATGACTTAAAGGATTATATGACACATAAAACAATATTATAATTAATTAATGACTCAATAATTTGACTCAATAAATATATATTATTATTATTATCCTAAAGTAATGCTAAATATTTAAATTGAATTATTAAAATCTTCAATAAACTTTATCGCTGTAATAACATCTCAATTAGATGACCACAATTTGCAATAATAACTTTGACATTAATTAATTATAAATATTCGAATTACAATAATAATATTTTGACATACTATTTAGTTAAGTTTATAGATATTTTACACACCATTGTAATGGTAGAATGTGATAGTGCTATAATGTTATTACCTCACCATCTGTACCTACATGTACCCACTACATTCTGGTAAATATATGATTATGATTACTGCACCTATAGATATCTACACAGAGAGGTCAAAATGGAGATGCGTTGCCACCACTGAGACCTTAGTTGTTATGTCTCTGTGATGGTCATGACCGGGCCATACATTACCAACTAATCGGATTACAGTAATGCTGAACACTCCATTTAATTTCCGGCACAGAGGCATAACACCTTAGGCCTCAGGAGTGGTAACGCATATGCATTTTGACCTTGGTCTTCATGTGGGTGTCTATAGGCTGCAGTCATCACTTAACATCAATGTGAACTGCATGTTTGTTTGCCACTTACATTACATAAAAAAAAATTACTATCAAAGTGTATGTATGTATCTTCACGCCAGGTCCCTAACGGGGTAGGCAGAGAGTGTAGAGCACCAGATATCCGGGTCCTGACATACCTCTCGTGCCTCGTCTACCTTCAAAGTAAAAAAAATAGTATAGATTTTTGTACTATCAAAGTACTCTCTTAGTAATTATATTATTTAGTCATTCAAATTACCAATTTAACAATACCTATTTAATACCATGAAACACCGCAGCTGAGAGGGGATTCTTCTAACACAAATTACTACAATTTAAAAGAAGAGTCCCACACCCAAATTATATGATCACTTGTTTTATTGATTTGGAGGCATATTGTGGTGATGCGGTGGTGCCTACGCCCGCGAACACCGTCACTTTACCGTAAAGCATTGAATGAAATCACCGATTTTTTCGAACAAATAATGGATATAGAAATATATATCCATGGATATATTCCATGGCGGACTATTTTGTAGATCTACCACATGGTTTAGGCAGCGTCTTCGATGAAAACTACCTTGATTTAATTTTTTTCGACACCTCCAACATTTTTTGTTATAATCAAACTTTATCAAATTATATACACAAACATCAAGAATATCCGTGTTCTTTGAGTTTATCACGGACAGACGCCGCGAGGGACTTTGTTTTAAATTATATATATAGTTAATTCTTCGACAAAGAATACCGAGAGCACAAGCGGACGCGGCAATATTGAAAGCTCATGGGAAGATAGCGCTTTAGAGCTTCCAACATAAAAATTCATTATAAAAACTTATGCAGTAAACTATTTTGTTTACCAATAGATTAAAGCATCGAACAATAGTGCGATTGTTTTGGAACTAAAATTTGTGAAGAGGATATTGAAAGAAAAAAAAATCAAGACATTTGTTATGAATGTGCATTAATGTAATTCAATAAATGACAAAATTTTCAAGATAAAAACGCCATGATGTTCGAAAGTCTATGGTAGAACAAAGTCACACCTGGTAGAACAAAGTCAAATCGTTATTTTATATAGGCGACGCTAGATGGCGCGAGTGACCTTGTAGCATTAACGGTAAACGTGGCGTGTTCCGAGGACAAAACCACTGATTGGTCAGTTGTTTTTTTTCACATTATTACAATTACATAAAAAGTCAATTGAAATAATCTTTAAGTGGTCGCAATACTACAACAAGTTTTATTCCAAATCGACGATCGAAGAATTATAAAATTTTAATTGGCTCACCTGTAAAATTTCCATTTTGTCAATTATGACTTTGTAGAACGGTAGGTGTGTGGAGCGGTATGATATTTTATTGTACCAATTTCATATAGATTTCTATATCGCTAACGATATTCATCAAATCACCGCATCTGCATTGAAACTGAATGATTTATTTTACGTGCTAGCTGTTCCGACGTTCGACCTATTCTTACAGTATCTTCTAAATATATGTACCTACAAAAAATTGTGCTTCATAAAAAAGTGTTATTTGGTTGATTTATTTTTTGTAATCATTTCAACATCACGTTCTTTATCTTTAACATAATATTATATTGATATTTTTTTTATGTAATTGTAGTGGTAAAAAGCGTGCAGTTTACATTGATGTTAAGTGATGACTGAGATAGACACCCACACAATGACCAATGTCAAAATGCAGATGCGTTACCACTCCTGAGGCCTTAGGTGTTATGCTTCTGTGCCGGAAATTGCCACCTGACCGGAACACGATAGTGCTGAACACTACCATTTAGCGGCAAGTATATTAGGTAATGCAGTGGTGCCTACACCCGCGCTCCGTCACTGGAGCTCTACCACCAGTAAAATTTCGATATACTATCCAGTAAATATAAATAACTTCTCAATTTGACTGTAAAATATGATTGTATCCTATCATCATTCATCACATATACCGTCATCAAATCGCTGACTCTGTGCCAACGCTTTAGTTGAATCAATTAATGGCTATACGGCGCTGCGTCGCGCTGATAACGCCACTGTGACGCATCGCGGGCTAGAATCGGAAAATTTGCATTCGACAAATGTGATTGATTCCACACTGGAAGTTTTGGTTCAAAGGGAACGTGTGCTTTTTTCTCGCTTTAGTGATGTAACAAACGAGCGTGCAGCCTGCGTTGATTGTAATGACTGCAGAATTGAAAGGGTTTGTTAAAATAGCGCTGTAACGGTATTTTGAGTTCAGGTAATTTTATTGAATTACCTACCTCTCTGTCTGTGATTGTAGAAGGCGAGGCAGGTAGTGTTGAGATGGCATAGAGCAACACGGGCCATAGGCCGCGGCGGGATGGAGGGGTAGTCTTATGCAGGCTTTCCCCTTCTGTCAAGGTAGCACAAGTGTGCCTGTGCCTGTCGCTCAGATGTTTAAATGTGCTCACACCGCTGGACTAACCGGGTCGTCCATAAACGAAAGTAATTACTTCAAAAACATTGTGTTCGATTGATTTCAACTCAGAATTAAAATTAATGATGAGAAAACTGTACAAAAAATATTGCATCAAATAAATTCCAATACAATTTCATCCGTGAAACACAACGAGCGGTAGCATCTATTTTAATAACTCTATCCATTATTGGGCTCGACAATGCACTCGTTTTGGAAATTGATCAATTCGGATATTTGTAGACTGGGGACGTGTGACGATTTTTTATCGGTTTTAAAATATTAATTGTTGATTGATCTACGCTACGTAGCCTACTTATACTTGATAGCAAGGAAAGTGGTTGAGTGTTCGGTATTCGTTCATGAGAGGATAAATATGCGTAGAAAACTTACGTAAATTTATGAATAAAAGCTTACGTTCACATCTCTACAGTAACTTGCACTCAGACTCGAAACAAATTTAGACTCGATGCTTATTTCGGTTGATCGAATCTGCGATCTCTCGGATCAAGCAGTCGTTATAAACCACTGGACTGTCTGGTTTGACAAGAGGAAGAGAGACTTCTTAACAACATTAGTGTTGTCTGAAAAATTCAAAATTCAGATATCAGCTTCTTCAAAGTTTCATTACGTCGTAATAAAGAATCACAAATGAGTACACGGTTCATTAGGTTTCTTTCAGTGAGCTCGTGAGGTACCCAAATATCGAGCTTTTTTTTTGTACCCAGCTTTTTTCAAATGCGCCAAAACTATTTTGTGATCAATTCTCATTTCTTCAGCTACGTCTTAACTACTGATATGTCGGTCTTGCTCCACTTTTTCAAGAATGCCATCCATTTTATCCGTTATAGGGCGACCAGAGCGAGGTGATGATCAGATCTTTGACATCAAAATTTCCGGATTGAAAACGCTTAAACCAAATTCGTGCTACTCTCACAGACACTGCACTAGGTCCATAAACATTGCAAATTTTTTTCTCGGCTTGCGTTGAATTTTTATTTTTTTTGTAGTAAAATTTTAAAATGTATCGAATTTCTTCATTAGATTCACTCATCTTGACAATACGAAAAACAAATGAAAATCACACATTTGCCTTATTTGAATTTGGAATTATGTTCTTTAAAATTTTAACTTTCATTGATACCAAAACCAGCCAGATACAAGTACTACAGCCAAAGAGATTTTATTACAAGTTCATACATACTATAATGCGAAAAGACTTTTTCCCTAACCTATTATATAACCAAATCTGACGGTAGCATTCTATTTTAATAACTCTATCCATTATGGGCGAGTGATGGGCGACAACAATGCACTTGTTTCGGAAATTGATTGTAGGCTGGGAGCAGGTGACGTTTTTTAAACATTTTGAATTTGTCATAGTAGTGTCGCTTCAAGTAATAAAATAGTTCAGTTCACTGGTGGTAGAGCTCCAGCGATGGAGCTCGCGGGCGTAGGCACCACTGCATTACCTAATATACTTGCCGCTAAATGGTAGTGTTCAACACTATCGTGTTCTGGTCGAGTGGTAATATCCGGCAAAGTAGGGCCCTGTAATTTCCGGCAAAGAGGTATAACACCTTAGGCCTCAGGAGTGGTAACGCATCTGCATTTTGAAGGTGGTCTTTATGTGGGTTTCTAAAGGCTGCAGTCATCACTTAACATAAATAAATACATAATAAATACGCTTAAACTCACAGCCTTACACTAGGTATAAACCTGTATCGTGGGTGCCATTGTACACACACAACACATACACCAACACCCAGACCCGAAACAAATATCTGTAGGCCATACAAATATTTGTCCCGGTGCGGGGATTGAACCCGCGACCCTTCGAATCAAACGGTGGTTTCGCACCGCTGGACTAACCGGGTCGTCAACATCAATGTGAACAGCATGCTTGTTTGCCACTTCCATTACATTAAAAAAGAGGCAAATGAGATGATCATTTCAGGGGAATGATGTTCATTGGTGGACCAAAGCCTCCCCATAAACTCTTATGTTTTATATAGTATGTATATAAGTAATACGCCCGAGGATAGGAAAAAGACGGACAGACATACAAATACAAAAGTAAACAATTTTTTTCTGGATGTTAACCCTCGAAGAAAGTAAAGGATCATCCTTACAACTAATAAAATAACGAATAAAATTCTTATTTTGCCGCGTAGATAACTCGACCCTTTGAGGGATAACTCCTTTTCGTAATGCCTTTGTTGCCGAATTAATTTATTTTTTCGGCCCAACCTCTGAAGGAGTTTCGTGAACGAGTTATTTCAGATTATAGCCGAATAGCAACAAAATGGAAACAGATATACAATCTGCTTCCGTTTTGTTGCTATTCGAGATTAAGAGCCATACTGTATTTTTTGGAGTCTGGTCTGAAAATGACCATTACGCCATCTAGTTCATCACAGCCATACTAAGACAACATTATCAATGTATTCCATACCACGCATATTTGGATTACATAATTTATTAATAGTTTTAATTTGTATAAAAACAAAATTTAAATATTAAAAATATTAATTAAATATAACCAGAAAACATAATTAAAATATTATTTGGTGAATTTCATTAGCATTGTTGCTGACAGTCTAAAAGACGTGGACGGTAAAGAGGAAGGTCTGAGAGGTTATTAAGACGTCATCTGTGACATCTGTGACATTTGTTTTTTCTCGGCCGGAGCCGATAGTGGCGACGAGCTAAAAATAATGAAGAGGCGAAAAGCCTTAAACATTTTAGCCATCATGGCCTAAATGCCTATTAAATAGGTTTTTTATCATCAATTGAGCCAGTTTCCCTAATGTCGGGAGGAGTTGGGATGCAGAGGCTTTATTCTGTTATGAGATATTAGCGAAAAGTCCTCATGCGGGTTAATTATTTATTCAATTTTTTATTTCTTTAAATATTTCTTACATTTTTTATTCCTTTTGGTTAGTTTTCATAATTTAGCGTAGAGTATATTTAACATGGGGAATTCTCACCTTACATTTTAGGTACGGATCATTATTAGAATATTTTTTCCTTCCCCAATTATGGTGTTAGATACCGTAGATTTTAGGCATGCTTAAATTAGGAGGATTCTGACTGACCTCTGGATGCGGGATGTGACCGGTTACCCTGAAGCCTAGTGGAGTAGATAATACTGGACCCCTCCGTAAGCTGTCTACTAAGGTACCATCTTAAGGATTTGTAGAAAGGATTAGGGTTACCGGCATTACCATGCCCGGGGAAAGGTAATTAAGTAAAGTATAAATTAAATTAAAAAAGGAGCAGAAATCGTCACCACTCGAACCCATTTGATATTCACGACCCTGTTTTCTTGACAGTTTGGCACTGGGTCACATTGGTAAAAAACATGTAATAATAATTTGTAAGTTACAATTTAAAAACATATAGATTAAATAACAATAATAAATAAATATCAGTGTACCAAACAAACAGCTTTTTATTCATTCTTCATTAACAAAACTGGGTTCAAGTAATTCATATATATTCTGCGAGCCCGGTTACCAGCCGGCTTTCAATACCTTCGATACGTAAGTTTTTTTTATATTTTATGTGTAAGCTACAACAAAAACTTTCTGCAAAAATGGTGGTTTAAAATATGGAGTTTTATATTTTTCTTTGAATTAGAGACGACACTAATCTCAGGGCCTTAATAAATTTACGCAAAAGGGAAACCCTTGCGGGTCAGGGTCCGATCCTCGGCTTAGGGCTTTTGTGCAGACAATTTTTCTAGTAAGGGAATCGTTTGTGAAATATTAAGCTAAAATTATTTAAGTCCAATGCCCCAGATAGTTTAAATGATATTTTAGTAAAAGCAGTTAACAAAAGAAAAATATCACGGTTAAGCAGGCTTTACAAGTTTATGAGCAATAGTCCACCAACTCGTAAAATGTGCGTGTCAGGCTACAAGCTAAAGAGCTTCTATTTTCTGACACGCACTTTTCCGCACTCCACTTTTAGAGAGGAAGAATAATATTCATTGTCTTGGTACCAAGAATGTACAGCGTACTACGTTTAACTGGTGGTAGAGCTCTAGTGACGGAGCTCGCGGGCGTAGGTACCACCGTATTACCTCTTGCCGCCAAATGGTTGTGTTCAGCACTATCGTGTTCCGGTTAGATGGTAATATATGGCCTCGTTATAACAATCACAGAGACATAACAACTTAGGTACCAGGGGTGGCAGCGCATTTGCATTTGACCTCTGGGTTTCTTGGAGTCTACAGGTTCAATCAGTACGTTTTGCTAATCAGTGCGTTTTGCCGGGTCTCCAAGTCACTCAGCGTTCAATGGAAAAGGCTATGCTCGGCGTTTCCCTACTGGATCGAATGAAATGACGAGATCCGTAGGCGAACGAAAGTCGCTGACATAGCCAAGCAGATTTCCAAGCTGAAGTGGCAATGGGCAGGGCACATAGCTCGGAGAACCGATAGCCGCTGGGGCAGAAAGGTTCTCGAGTGGAGACCACGTATCGGCAAACGCAGCGTAGGACGTCCACCTGCAAGATGGACCGACGATCTAGTCAAGGCTGCAGGTACCCGCTGGATGCAGGTCGCTTCCGATCGGTCGACATGGAGGTCATTAGGGGAGGCCTATGTTCAGCAGTGGACGTCCTATGGCTGATATGATGATAGGTTCAATCAATCGTTGTAAACTTTTGCAACATCACTCCCTCACCGTGAGTTTGCATTGATAAAACTTTCACATAAAAACGTGTTAAAATCCCTGTTTCATGACCATGTATCGTATCGCGTTTGCACTGTCATGAAACGTGTAAAATCAAAACGCTTCTCGCAAAAACGAATCAAAAGACTTGAATCGCAATAAGTTTTATCAATAAGAAGCCTTGGAACATTTTGTTTGATTAGGTTGTCAGATTTACACTCAGGGTATCGGATCTTGTCCGCTACATGTTTCGTGTTTACCAGATGGTTCGGAAAACTTAATTGTGTGATTTGCATAGCGACAATGCAAACGTCAACCTGGACATGTCATCGACAAACATGAATAAAAGACATGTTTTATGTCAATGCAAACACAGATAACAACAAATCTTGAGATGTTTCACTAAAATAATAGGTTTGACAGAAGTGCGAACGCTAACACCAACAAGACATATCACAATACATATTTTATGCGACGAGTTGCGAAACTTCATCATGTTCAATGTTTTAGTTCTTTTTTTTAATGTTATGGAAGTGACAAACAAGCATGCAGTTCATATTGATGTTAAGTGATGACTGCAGCCTATAGACACCCACACAGAGTCCGAGGTCAAAATGCAAATGCGTTACCACTCCTGAGGCTTAAGGTGTTATGCCTCTCTCTGGGTGTTGGTGTATGTGTTGTGTGTGTACAACGGCACCCACGATACACGTTTATACCTAGTGTAAGGCTGTGAGTTTAAGCGTATTTATTATGTATTATTTATGTTAAGTGATGACTGCAGCCTTTAGACACCCACATAAAGACCAATTTCAAAATGCAAATGCGTTACCACTCCTGAGGCTCAAGGTGTTATGCCTCTGTGCCGGAAATTACGGGGCCGTACTAGTGTAAATGTGTTAGTGTAAATTAGGGTATTTATTACAAAAATAGTTACATACAACAATGAACGTATAAATTGAAATAAAAAACTAATTACGCCGTGTGCAGTACTATACGAAATCCGCCCTACGGTTATGAAATAGCAATCAAACAGGCTCACTCTCAGACTATTGACCGATTAAAATTAATATGCCTTTGAGCGAGCGTGAACGCTCGGAGCGGATGCAAGCGCTTTTTTCGCTTAAAAAAGCGGACAAGCTTTTTGCCGCTTTGCGAAGTGGAATAGCGGAGGTTGTTACCTAAATCGCTTCCTGTGTTCGACGGCAAACAGTGATTTTTTTATTTTATTTTAAATGCCTTCCTTTAATCGAATCATTTTATAGTCGGCTTGCTTTATTCGTTTGTACGTCTCGACTTGTTTTTTTGTTTTGTATTGTAATATTTGTATTTTGAGTTTATTCTACAGATATCATATGTATCTAATTATTGTTTATAAACGTTTAAATACTGATAAATAAGTTATAATATTTCAATTATGTTTGTTATGGCTCGGTAGTCTCCTGGTTGCAGGCCACTACTGGTATGCTGGGGTCCTGGGTTCTGATTCTTGGGTTAGCGTTCTATTGGATTTTCCATCTTCCAGTTTTCTAGTAACTGGGTGTTTGGTAATGTGCCCGAAGATTTAAAAAAAAAATTTTGTAATGGATGTGGCAAACAAGCATGCAGTTCACATTGATGTTAAGTGTCTATCGGCTGCAGACTGTCAATAGACACTTACACAAAGATCAAGGTCAAAATGCAGATGCGTTACCACTCCTGAGGCCTAAGGTGTAATGCCTCCATGCCTCAAATTACAGGGCTGTATGTTACCACCTGACCGGAACACGATAGTGCTGAACACTACCATTTAGTGGCAAGTATATTAGTTAATGCGGTGGTGCCAACGCCCGCTAGATGTCAACAGGCTCGTTCATTCATCTCTTACATGGTGACCCATGTATACGTAACCGGCGAATCTTTTTTGTAACTTCATGACATAAAAAACCGGTCAAGTACGTGTCGGGCCACACGCAGTGTAGGGTTCCATAGTTTTTTAAGTTTGAATAATGTGATGAAAAAAAAAATGTTTTCTATGTGGAGTTCTTCAAAATTTTCGAGTAAAATACTTGTAAGGTGCATGACAGACAGACAGACATAGCGAAACTATACGGGGTTCCTTGTTTACTACGGAACCCTAAAAATGGCACAACTGATATTTCAAATGAGCCCAATGAGTTGTCATGAGTGATCTTTCCTATTCAAAACATCTTTGTAGTTGCATGCATGCGTGAATGTTGCAAACATTTAACCTAACTTATACGAACTTGATTTATTTAACTCTTCGCCTGATTGTTTCCGTAATGCAATAACCAGAGACTGGTTTAACGCTATTACTGAACTGCCTGCATGATTTAATTATATTTCCTTTGAATGTATCTGTTACTACTTAGTTATGTTAATGAATAAGTTTCGCTTTTTGGCTACCCTTTGTTTTTTTTTTTTTAAGTTTTTTTTAAAAACTTTTTATTTTGTTTATCAGACTTTGCTAATCAGGAGCCTTGTTTTACAGATGTTATATGCGAAAGCTCCTAAATGGTGTATAGCTTTAACTACTATATTTGTATGCAGTTATATTTTCACTGTCTGCTTACCAAAAATAATAAAATAAGATAAAAATAATTCTTTCATAGAATTGTAGCAGTAAAGATATTATATTAAAATCTGACAAGAAAAATTAAGCAAATTTATAGGCAGTACTATGATATTTATGTTAAATATTCCTACTAGCTGACCTGGCAAACTTAGTATTGCCTCAAACTACTACTATTTGTATGGAAAAATGTTATTGTGGTTTTTACTATTCCCCTTAAACTTCTTCATATTTTCTTACCTTTTAAACCTTCCCTGGACTTCCAAAAACCATTCAAGACCAAAATTAGCCAAATCGGTTCTCGAGTTTCCGCGAGACTAACAAACAGCAATTGATTTTTATATATATAGATAGATTACCATTTTGTCAATGAAATGTATGTACGTAATATAAGATCTGTTTTTTTTTTAACTTTCTTATGTACGCGGTATGTCTCAAGACGGCACTAGTTTACGTCACCGAGCAATCGGTGAGCGCAGAGAGCACTCCTTAATATATATTTTATATGTAATGGAAGTGGCAAACAAGCATGTAGTTCACATTGATGTTAAGTGATGACTGCAGCCTATAGACAGGCCCATAAAGACCAAGGTCAAAATTTTCAAAATTTTAAGAGGTGTGCATCTGTGCGAGAGCCGTACGGTAGGCGGTCCACCTGACCGGGATACGATAGTGCTGAACACTCCCATTTAGCGGCAAGTAAATTAGGTAATGCCGAGGTGCCTACGCCCGCGAGCTCTGTCACTGGACCTCTACCACCAGTAAAAGTATAATACGAAGGCATTACGTCGTGCTAAGTAAATTTGAAACATTTTGTAGAACACCAACTAATTTTTATTGAGTTCTATTCGTATTTTTCAACTAAAAGTCAATTTTAAAAATTTTCTATTCAACCCAAACGCAAATAGAATTTCGTCATCCGATGTAAAACACAAAAGCGTAAGCAAAAAGCGTCGCAATATCCAGCGATACCCGAGGGCAGTTACCGATGTACGAATGGTCATGTGAAGATATTTCACCGCCCAATAAATTTTCGACCTTAACATCCTAACACAAAATCGAAAATAACTCGCAGTCACATTTAATTTTGAACAAATTTATTTTTTAACTCGTTCATAGAAAATAGAACTTTAACGTGTTGAAATAAGGTTTTGATCACATATAAAATTCAATGGTATTGATATCAGCAATCGGACAAATGGGTACTGTTGACGCCATCCATGTTTGTCAGAACTCATATAGCTGGACAGTCGAATAGAAAAAGCTTTATCGCACTATCGCTTTATTTACGGGATTATTCACGCATTTCGATTTTTATCACTTTTGTTGACGACTACACGTAAATGAGTTTGTCAGTCGTATTAAAGTACAAGTTGGTACAAAAATATTTTTGAAATAAAACTTAGGTACTGGACTAGATTCCCAGTAGGCCGCGAGTTCGAGTTTCGCCTGAAGTCAAATTTTTCTTTCCATTTTTCTTTAAATAAAATATATTTCACAAGCATGTGTTAATGCAAAATAATATAAAACAATTATTAAGGGCAAAAGCGACTTCTTTACGATATTCAATAAACTGCAAAGTCTATTATATCGGTTGCCTAACTAGCATAGTTGGCAATAGATGGCGCTGCTGCTACCAAAAAGCAATGCAATAAATGTGAAGGAAAGATTTGACAAATCGGGCAGGACTTCAGTAGCTCAATTGGAAGAGCGGCTGGACTAGATTCCCAGTAGGCCGCGAGTTCGAGTCTCGCCTGAAGTCAAATTTTTCATTCCATTTTTCTTTACGTACAGGTGTTTTTTTTTTTTTAATATTGGCATCGCTATTACGCATTTTGCCAGTGTCAAGTAAGACGATATTTCGCACTCGTAAGAAGCAGCGTAAAAGTCAGTCAGACAATTAATTATCAGTCAAGAGTCACTAATTCGAGTAAATCCATGGCTACTTTACCAGAACATTTACAATGAAGTTTTGGCAGCAACCCGAAAGGTCGTGTTACTGCACTGTTATTCTACTTCACTATTCACGGGCACTGTAATAAATTTATATCTAATGAAATGCCACCAACTTTATTTAATATAACTACACGCCTCTTTCAAGGTTGCAACCAAAACCCCTACAGGTGTTTTAAGGTTCCTTGACTCGAAATGACTGTCTATATTTCTTTTCATCTTAGCTATCGTATATTACGTACATTTGAAATAACATGTCGTCAAAAAATTTTTAAAATTTTATAGTAACCTTTTACATCAGTCTTAAATTATGTTCAAGTGATAACAAATTACCAGCAGGTTCGTAGCACGGGGGCTACGGTGCTACGAAATGTTGTAGCTCGTAGGCCTATGTTTAGTCTGCGTGTTTGCATAGTAATATTTTTCTTCACAATAGTAGATGAGTTAGCTTGTATTAAAAAACAGAATTTCAGAAAGGTGAATTTTATAATTATTTAAATTGTAATGACTTGTCATCTATAAGCGCCATACACACTGAGCCCGCCGGGCCGCCGACCTATGTTGGCAACTTTCGGAAAAGTTTGTTGGCGCCATGTCGGCGGCTTGAGATGAGGAGCATACTTGTTACTGCCGCTAGAGTGTCATCGGGCAACTAAGCTTACGTCCGCATGTCGCCAACATGTCGACGAGCAAAACGCGCGGACACAGGTTGCCGACATGTTATATAGGCCGCCGGTTTGAGACGGCGGGCTGCGTCGACGGCTTGGCGGGCTCAGTGTGTATTACGCTTTATATATAAAAGCGAAAGGCAGCTCATCTCGAGTCGCTGTAACTCTACCACCAGATCAGATGTATATCCTTTTGCACAGATGGAAAATTATCAAATCTATACAAATATATAAAATTGGAGTGTCTGTTTCTAATGTAAAAAATAAGCGCTTATTACTATATGCATATATGCATATATACATAATGCGGTTATTTTTTAATAATTGCGGTTAGAGCTCCAGTGACGGAGCTCGCGGGCGCCAGGCACCATCGCATTACCTAATATACTTGCCGCTAAACGGTGGTGTTCAGCACTATCGTGTTCTGGTCAGGTGGTAATGAACGGCCTTGTAATTTCCGGCACAGAGGCATAACACCTTAGGCCTCAGGAGTGGTAACGTATCTGCATTTTGACCTTGGTCTTTGTGTGGGTGTCTTAACTTAGGCTACTTTTATACTAGCTGCGCCCACGAGTTCGTCTGGATAGATACTGAACAATCATAAATTCTATTTTTAAAGAAAAATGGAAAGAAAAATTTGACTTCAGGCGAGGCTCGAACTCGCGACCTACTGGGAATCTAGTCCAGCCGCTCTTCCAATTGAGCTACTGAAGCCCTGCCCGATTTGTCAAATCTTTCCTTCACATCTATTGCATTGCTTTATGGTAGCTTTTTATAGGTAGGTATGCTTTTTCTTTAAAAATAAAATATATTTCACAAGCATGTGTTAATGCGAAATAATATAAAACAATTATTAAGGGTAAAAGCGACTTCTTTACGATATTCAATAAACTGAAAAGTCTATTATATCGGTTGCCTAACTTTATTTATATATATAGCATAGTTGGTAATAAATGGCGCTGCTGCTACCATAAAGCAATGCAATAGATGTGAAGGAAAGATTTGACAAATCGGGCAGGGCTTCAGTAGCTCAATTGGAAGAGCGGCTGGAGTAGATTCCCAGTAGGTCGCGAGTTCGAGCCTCGCCTGAAGTCAAATTTTTCTTTCCATTTTTCTTTAAAAATAAAATATATTTCACAAGCATGTGTTAATGCGAAATAATATAAAACAATCATAAATTCTCACGCGAACAAAGTAGGGGGCACAGCTAGTTATAAATATAAATTGTTTCATATTTACCCAACTGATGTATTTATTCCACCAGCATAAGTTCAACGCACTATAGTGTTTTCTTAAGCAACAGAAGGCTTTTATTTCGTGATTGACAGATATTGAGGCGGCCAATCCGCGCCCACATACATTTTACGACACAAAGCCTTACCAACATACTGGAGACAGCCTGAGGGTCATTGTTGTACGTAACTTCACGCCTGTAATCCCCGAGGGGGTAGGCAGAGGTAAATGCATGCATTCAATCATACATGCAAACGCCCACGACTCGCCGGTTACGTTTTGGCCCATGTAACAGGTGGCGAACCTGTTGCCATCTCCGGGCACATTACCAAACTCCGGGGTACTGGGAAACTTTCAGAAAATGGAATAATCCCAATAGAAGCAGAAATAAAGGATTTTAAACCGTTATCTCTGATAGTCCCCGACCCGGGAATCGAACCCAGGACCTCCAGCGTAATAGTAGTGGCCTGCTACCACTACGCTACTGAGGCTGTTCAGGGTCATTGTGGATGGAGAAAAATAATAAACAACATAAAGAGACCTGTCGGAAACGTCGATGCTTTGAAATGTAGTACATGGAAGCTGCCTGAGATTAAGTTCTAAAGATTTTAGACTAACCCCTAGCAGAGAATATGTAATAATACTAGGTATAGATTGGACACTTCGACGTCCCGCCCGATTTGCCCGCAGCACTCAACCCCTTCCCCTCTTATGGGCGACGGTTGGTATTTTGTACGTGCCATGCACATAGGTGCGCGTGTAAATACATGTCACGGATTGATGTCTATGTAATAGAAAACAAATTAAGCATTTGTATGGTATGAAAGTGTCTGCGGTGTGCCCCTAATTTGCACTAAAAACATTAAACATGATGATGTTTCGCAACTTGTCGCATAATATATGTATTGCGATATGTTTTGTTGGTGCTCGCGTACGCACTGCTGTCAAACCTATCATGCTCGTATTAGTGAAACATCTCAAGATTTGTTGTTATCTGTGTTTGCATTGACATAAAACATGTCTTTTTTTCATGTTTATCTATAGATTTGTCTAAGTTTATGTTTGCGTTGTCGCTATACAAATCACATAATTTGTCTAATTTAGTTTTTTTAAGTTATCCGAACCATATGGTAAACACGAAACATATTATTATAATTGTTTTATATTATTTCGCATTAACACACGCTTGTGAAATATATTTTATTTTAAAGAAAAATGGAAAGAAAAATTTGACTTCAGGCGAGACTCGAACTCGCGGCCTACTGGGAATCTAGTCCAGCCGCTCTTCCAATTGAGCTACTGAAGTCCTGCCCTATTTGTCAAATCTTTCCTTCACATTTATTGCATTGCTTTATGGTAGCAGCAGCGCCATCTATTGCCTAACTAGAATAGTTAAATTTTTCTTTCCATTTTTCTTGAAAATAAAACATATTATTATAGTGGACAAGATCCGATACCCTGAGTGTAAATCTGACAACCTAATCAAACAACATGTTCCAAGACTTCTTATTGATGAAACTTGTTGTAATTTAAGTATTTTCAATTGATTCCGCAATATGTGTTTTGCTTTTACATATTTCATGACAGTGCAAATGCGATACGTTACATTAAAATAAAATAATAAAATAAACTTTATTTTTCTCCACAAACATTAAGCTTACATAAGGGGTTAATTATAATGTTAATGGGGTACAATAAAAGTTTGTGAAGAACTGGCGCCTGTACTAGATGTCAAAATAACCTGAAAAACAGGTCACCAGGTCTCATATTCAAATGTCAAACATTGTCACGAAACAGGAATTTTAACATGTTTTTATGTGAATTTTCATCAATGCTACACCGTAATATATGTATATATTTCAAAACATATCTACAACGTGTAACAGGAGTGCATGTACAACCCGAAACTAGTTTGCACAGAATCGATAACCGAATCAATTTTAGGCATTTTTGATGTAGGTAACATTTTGTCCCAAAATTAATTACAATTAAGGAAATTATGGTCACCTATTTAGTGAACAGTCAATACAAACGAAAATGAGACTAACATCTATCCAAAATAAAATGCTGTGTTCAACAAGTTTATTAGAACTCGTTGAGACGTATGTATGTATCTTCACGCCAGGTCCCTAACGGGGTAGGCAGAGAGAGAGCGCCAGACATCCCGGTTCTGACAAACCTCTCGTGCCTCGTCTACCTTCATCATTCTCTTCATACATGCACGCCGATTCCTAAGACTTTTGAACCCACCATCAGACAGAACTCGACCTATTTGGTCATGGTAGATTTGAGACGTACATTTTATAATTAATAATAATAAAAAAAAAATAGTGAAAATGAATCTTATTACTAACGAGTGTTAAATAGGGTCACGCTACATCACATTGCGACAGTGTGCGTGTGTGAGTTGGTTTGTGTTTTATGTGCGGTCGTAAGTAGAGGTAGGGTAAGTATGCATAGGGTGTGCATACTGTTCGTACAAGTTGAGGACAACTTATTTATTAAATAAAAAAATATTAAATACATAAACATATAATTTCAGTTCATGTATTATTATTATAACTCAATTTTCTTATCGAGGTGTTTAAGAGTGTGCATTATTCCCGTTGCAAGTTGTTTACTAATATTATAAGGAGGAAACATTTGTGTTTTTGTGTATTTATATTTGTCAGTTTTTTTACACAAAAACTACTGAACCGATTTCGAAAATTCTTTCACCGATAGTAAGCTGCATCTTCATTGAGCCATCTCATACGTTGAGTTTATCCCTACTTTTTTAGTGACTTTTTTAAAATCATATTCTATAAATGTGAATGTTTGTTTAATTGTCTGTTACTCCTTCACGCAAAAACTGTTGAACCGATTGTCATGAAATTTGACACAAACATAGAGGGCAACCTGGATTAACACATAGGATTTTTTATCCCAAAAAAAAGTTCCTGTGGGGCGCCATGGGATGATTTGATGAGTTTCCACTGGTTACGCGAAAAGCGACATACACGCAGGCAGAGCCGCGAGCAACATTTAGTATTCTATAAGCATCTCACAAATTCAATAGACTGTACCGTTTTCTTTAGCAACACAAGGCTTTTATCACGTGATTGACAGATATTGAGGCAGCCAATCCGCGCCCACATACAATTTACGTCACAAAAGCGCTTCACCGAAATAGTGGCGACAGCCGGAGGGTCGTTGTGGATCGGGAAAAATAATAAACTACACAAAGAAACCTGTCGGAAACATCGATGCTTTGAAATTGAGTGCTTGGAAGCTGCTGGAGATAAAGTTCTCAGAATTGAAAAGGTTGTGGGAGTATTTCTGTAAACATTACAAGTGTGAAGTGAAAGGTGCCTTGGTTATCACTGCTAAAAATGTTCAGAGTTCGATGAATGAGTTGTTGGTAACCGTTTATTGATACAGATAATTTATTGATAACGTGTTAAGTTACATGTCAGGTTGTGTGTTACATTTTTATAATTATTTAAATTAGAAATATTACATTTATTTGGCTTTACGCATGAGGTTTGTCAGGACCGGGATATCTGGCGCTCTACACTCTCTGCCTACCCCGTTAGGGGCCTGGCGTGAAGATACATACATACATTTTTCCATGTCAAACTCAAAAATTCATTTAATCACGTGGAAAGAATAGAATTTGCTTGTGATAGGTCAAATTACAAATATAAAATTAAAGCGAATAACAACTGATACGATGATTACAAAAGTAAATAAATTAATAATAGTCCAAAAATTCTTAATAATAAAAATAGGTATCAACAGAATGTTCCATACAAACGGCAAGATAAGACTAAACAAAAAAATATGGGACATTCTTTGTCATTCACTGGCAAAGTTCCAAAGCCCACATTACTGAGAAAAAACCTGCCAAAACAAAACTCAGTAGGGTCTTTTCAAAATATGTTCCTTAAAACTATTTTCACAATATGTCCTGTTTTAATCAAAATTATATTTATATGTAGCAATAATAATTAGAAAGAATAAATGAATTCAATGGCAATAATTATAGTCAATGATAAATTGATTTATTGTAATTATAAGTATTTAAATAAGTCAATATTAAATCCAAAATTTATAAAATGTACTAATTATTAATTTGCGATTCGAAATTTTGATAGGCAACTTAGTGGACATATTGTCTTGATTGTAAAGTTGCGTGAAAATTAGGTTTGCAGACTTTGCAGCATATCTGGATGAACGAAATTATTCTGCTATTCTGCGGGATCCTGACCTATAATGCCGTGTTCTGGGACTAAGATCTGTTTATTAATACGGGCTTATGAAAATAACAACTTACACAATTTCGTCATGGAACTGTTAAAAAAATATGAAGCCAACGCGCCCGAGGAGAAATTCCGAAAATGTTTCGCACGTGCCGGCGCGGCGCCGTGCCGAGGATATTTTTATTCGCAGGTGAGAAAATGAGGTTGCCATGGACTCGCTGGGGGAGTGAGATGACTGGTTTTTTTTGACTAATAATTTCATGCCTACGCCGCAGTTTGTAGATTGGATTGCCTTTCTTAGGGTTCCGTAGCCGAATCGCAAGAAACGGAACCCGTATAGATTCGACATGGCTTTCTGCAGCCAACATGCTTAAATGACTGGTGGTAGAGCTCCAGTGATGCAGCTCGCGGGCGTAGGCACCACCGCATTACCTAATATACTTGCCACTAAATGGTAGTGTTCAGCACTATCGTGTTCCGGTCAGGTGGTAATAAACGGCCTCTAATTTCCGGCACAGAGGCATAACACCTTAAGCCTCAAGAGTGGCAACGCATCTGCATTTTGACCTCTGGTCACTGTGTGGGTGTCTATAGGCTGCAGTCATCACTTATCATCAATGTGAACTGCAAGCATGTTTTCCACTTTTATTACATTAAAAAAATGATTAGAATAACACGCAAAAACTTGTTAGGTAGAAGCTCTACTAAACCGCTTTCTCATTCTTGTACAAATGAGGTCTTTTTCTACTTGGAACTTTAAAAACAAGAATAAAATCAAACCAATGCGTGTTGCTTAAGTATTGGGTGTCGATAAATATGTCTGTGTAGGTGGCTATGTTATCTGACATTGAGAACTCGTTACCATTTTTTTTCAACAATTACATTATCTATTTTGTTATTACTACGCTCAGGTCCTGGGTTCGATTCCCGGGTAGGGGGTTATCAGAGATAAGTCCTTTATCTCTGGTTCTATTGGGATTTTTTGATTTTCTGCAAATTTCCCAGTACCTCGAAGTTTGGTAATGCGCCCGGCGATGTCAACAGGCTCGCCATCTGTTACATGGGCCAAAAACGTAACCGGCGAGTCGTGGGGGTTTGCATGTATGCTTGAATGCATGCATTTACCTCTGCCTACCCCTTTGGGGATAACAGGCGTGAAGTTACGTATTTTGTTATTCATCACTTTAAAGTGGTATGATTAAGACTTTAAGGTGTTTTGAATTCAGTATTTATTTTTTTAAAGTGTTTTCTTAATTTTCAATTTGTTTTGTGATTGTTACAGCTTATAAAAATAACATCGTCCAAGTTAATGTGAAAATAACATAATCTAAGCTAATAAAAATGCTCATAAGTAAAAACTACTGATTCAAACTAATTAAAATTTATCAATCACATAATCTGCATCAGAAATCTCGTCGTAATCACTCTAACCCGATGTAAGGCAAAACTAGTTTTGTCTAGGCTAAACTAGTTCAAATAATACTGTCAATATGCAATCTGATAAACTGATAATCAATCTCTCGTTTTGTTGTGTTCAGTAAAGAAACTAAACAGGTTTTCCGTACACAAATTGTTTTAATTTACTTTGGTTTTCAAAACTACGAAATATCACTTTGTCTAACACAAAAAACTTTTAAAATACAAAGTGGTATTTACAGTTACGTCTACGTATGAAAGGATATGTTGCAAGAATGTATGGACCTCCGGCCATGTGTTCCATGTGTTGTACACAATATAATTAACAGGCAAAATCAATATAAAAACGTTTTTTACTGCATATTTTCAATTATTTAGCTTTTTTTTGCAATTACAAAACATTATCTGCAGTTAAAATTGCAACTCAAAACCAACATGGCGAATATGGCGGGCGATGTCAATTTGACATTTTCATTTTTTTTATTGTTCTTTGATGATGATGATGCACTAGTAAGATACAGGTAGCATTCGTTTTGTTTTATGTACATAGGTTACTATCACAAGCGTCGGCTGTATCGCCGCCATGTTGAACATGGTTGGAAATGATAAAATCGCTTGCATTAAATGTGGTTGTAACTCTAAAATATATTCTTGAATAAATTAATTGTATTTTTTTCGGATTCTTCTTTAATTTACCCATTTTTTGAGGACATGTACGAACCAGAGCCGAGCTCGCAACGCAACGTCTCCTTTTCACGATACGGGCTGTTAAATTTGGATCGCTTTCCATGAAGTCCCTTACTTAACAGGTTTTCCCCTGTTACACAAATTGTTTCATTGACTTTATGGCATGTAATAGTCCAGTGCGTGTGTCGTATCACAAAATAATCTGATACGGCGATTGCCTGACTGTTGTGATCGATTTTATGTGCCACTCGACATTTTAACTATCCAATGACTTTTTTTTTTTAACATTTTCTACTTTTTTTGGTTTTGGATTCCTTTTTTAGACCCTTAAATAGGGTCACCCGTTGGTAAGACATTTTTTTTTATATGTTCATATATTTAATATTAAGTATGTATTTATATTTGGGTATATTAAATATCTAAATATATAAAAATGCAACCCGTTTACCTATGTCACGGCATCACGCGTGAATGGCTTCACCGATTTGGCTAATATTGATTTTGAATGATTTGTGGAAGTCCTAGAAGAAGTTTAAAAGGTAAAAAAATATGAAGAAATTGAAGGGAAATAGTAAAAACCACCATTACATTTTCCCATACAAATAGTCCGTATCTATCAAACCTTTGACACATGTCATATTTTCATTCTGAGGCAAAACGAAGTTTGCCGGGTCAGCTAGTAATTATATAAGTATAAATATATATTTCTTATTTATTATGTATAGGTATATTATGTATATAATTCAGATGTAGGCTATACCTATTTCTAAATTTGTTAGTGTGACGTTTTGCATATTATTATTTTCTAAATTTGTACACCCCTATCTCTTTAGTTGTTAAATCTCTATTATTAGGTAGTCTGGTAGAGATCGCTTTGGACGATAAGACCGCCTATTGTGCATTTTCTATTGTTTTTTGTTGTATCCTTTTATGTGTACAATAAAGAGTATTCTTATCTTATCTCTTTGTTAGATATGATAACATTAATAGGCATTAATGAGATCAGCGTTGTAAGGAATTAATTATTAAAATTAATTCACGGCCTTGTAATTTCCGGGACAGAGGCATAACACCTTAGGACTCAGGAGTGGTAACGCATCTGCATTTTGACCTTGGTCTTTGTGTGGGTGTCTGTAGGCTGCAGTAATCACTTAACATCAATGTAAACTGCATGCTTGTTTGCCAGTTCCAAAACATAAAAAAAATTAAAAACCAAAGCCGCTTTAACAACTTTAAAATTTTGCAAGATCACATCGTACGGTTCGGTCGTATTCTCACGTAAAGTTGTGACAAACGAGCAGTTATCAATTACTTACATTGGAAGCAGTAAAAACGTCTCCAGTAACAACATTTCATGGGAAAAACAAACTAATAACGTCGATTAGTGATCGACGCGTTCTGATCAAGAAGCTTGTAAGTAAGAGTGGACAAGACACTTAATATTATTTTTAGTTGTGGTAGAGTTTTTACTGGTGGTAGAACTCCAGTGACGGAGCTCGCGGGCGTAGGCACCACCGCATTACCTAATATACTTGCTGCTAAATGGTAGTGTTCAGCTCTATCGTGTTCCGGTCAGGTGGTAATGTACGTCCCTGTAATTTCCGGCACAGAGGCATAACACCTAATGCCTCAGGAGTGGCAGCGCATCTGCATTTTGACCTCTGGTCATTGTGTGGGTGTCTATAGGCTGCAGTCTTCACTTAACATGAATGTGAACTGCATGCTTGTTTGCCACTTTTACTGTTAGGTTCGGATCCCACTGCAGAATCATTTCGTTCATCCAGATATGCTGCAAAACTTATTTTTATGCATATTAATAATTTCCAGAATATACTAGTATATCCACTAGGTTGCCTCTCAAATATTTGCTGCAAGTATGTATAATTACATTATTTTATCTTTAACATCCTGGAACTCTCATTTGCGGCCAATATAATTTAACTTCCATAATGATGAGAGAAAAAAAATGCTTTAATTTGATATCTTAATATATATAAATCTCGTGTCACAATGTTTGTCCTCGATGGACTCCTAAACCACTTAACCGATTATAATAAAATTCGCACACCATGTGCAGTTCGATCCAACTTGAGAGATAGGATAGTTTAAATCTCAATTCATAGTCGTAATATTATGTAAGTACCTAAATTGCAACCGTGCGAAGCCGGTAGTATTATATAAATAATACATGAACATTCTGGACGTAAAAAGTTATCGGGGTGGAATTAAAATATGTAGAGGCGGCCAAGTGCGCATCGGCAGCCGTGATTTTTTAGAGTCTGTATACATATTGCCGTGAAGTGATCGTAATTATAATGAAAAAAAAAATTAAAAAAAAATACATTTCCCAAAAAAAAAAAAAAAATACTAGCGGTCATTTTTTTGATAGGCAACCTAGTGGATATATGTCCTCTTGATTATAAATATGCGTAAAAATTAGGTTTGCAGCATATCTGGATGAACGAAATGATTCCGCAGTGGGATCCTATCATAAGTAGGGACTCCAGGGCGTACGCACCACCGCATTACCTAATCTATATGCCGTCAAATGGTAGTGTTCAGCACAATCTTGTTCCGGTTAGATGGTAATGTATTGTCCCATAATAACTATCACAGAGACATAATAACTAATGTCTCAGGTATGGCAACGCATGTGCATTTTGACTTTTTAATCTCTGGTCTTTGTGTTGTCTGTAGGCTGCATTTATCACTTAATATCAAAAAGTGTATAGTTGTTTGCTTCCTTCGTTACATAAATAAGTTGTTTTGTGAGGATTTTTTTATGTAATGGAAGTGGTAAACAAGCATGCAGTTCACATTGATGTTAAGTGATAACTGCAGCCTATAGACACGCACACAAAGACCAAGGTCAAAACGCAAATGCGTTACCACTCCTGAGGCCTAAGGTGTTATGCCTCTGTGCAGAAAATTACAGGGCCGTACATTATCTCCTGACCGGAACACGATAGTGCTGAACACTACGATTTAGCGGCAAGAATATTAGGTAATGCGGTGGTACCTACTTCCCCGCGAGGTCCAGTGAGAGACTGGAGCTCTACCCCCAGTAATCTCCAGCGATTTTTTAAATAAATCTATAATAAGCCGTGGTGAAGTATATTAAAACTATTTAAAAAATATCGTGGCTCCCGTTATTTACAGAATTTTCCGTGCTTAATTACGAAAAAAAAGTGAATATTCCTTTATCTATAGATTACAATAAAACCCATAAGAAGTCTACGATATCACACAGCTAACGTACAACTGACTATAAATGTCTATAGGTTGCAGTATTAACTTACCACTCAAGTTAACTGCATGCTTATTTCCCACCAATAATAGACAATAATAGAAATGGTCAACGAATGTTTTTTAATTTTAAAGAAAAATGGAAAGAAAAAATTGACTTCAGGCGAGACTCGAACTCGCGACCTACTGGGAATCTAGTCCAGCCGCTCTTCCAATTGAGCTACTGAAGCCCTGCCCGATTTGTCAAATCTTTCCTTCACATCTATTGCATTGCTTTATGGTAGCAGCAGCGCCATCTATTACCAACTATGCTAGTTAGGCAAAAACAAATCATGAGTTAGGCAAAAACAAATGACTAATCGGGCAGGGCTTCAGTAGCTCAATTGGAAGAGCGGCTGGACTAGATTCCCAGTAGGTCGCGAGTTCGGATCTCGCCTGAAGTCAATTTTTTCTTTCCATTTTTCTTTAAAAATAAAATATATTTCACAAGCATGTGTTAATGTGAAATAATATAAATCAACGAATGTTCCCTACAGTGGCAACATAAGTTATTTTTCTGTGCAATGGCAACACTATTGTTTTGTCTGTGAAATTAAAAAGGTGAAAAAATTGTCTTCAACTCGCTTCCGGTTTGTGTGATCTACTAAAACGCAATTTTTTCCAAGTTCTTCTATTATTTTCAAGAACCAGCCTTTCAATTTCAAATTAGAAGCATCTAAATACAAGTCAGCTTCAACCTCCATGACTCACCTTCGTCGACCATTTAAACATAGCTTCGTGGTTCCAACCAATAAATGTCTCGTTCGTCAAATTTTATGACCGCTGACCCTTAGTGGGTCACGGCACTGATTCCGTGTTACCGATAGCCGGGGATCGGCCGTGCCAAGAATTAGGTGATCGGAGGCGAGTTTGTGGGTCATTTGACCTAATTTAGAACCGCCATGACGTCTTGGTCTTCAGAAATCGGAACTTACGTGTGAAACCTACAAGAAGAACAACCTACAAGTTAAGACTGACCCAGACTTAAAGCCTACACAGAACGGCTTAGGGGGTAACTCTATCGATAGTGCTGAACACTATCTTTTGGCGGCAGATAGATAAGGTAACGCGGTGGTGTCTACGTGGTGCCTACTCCAGTTAAATTATATATAAGTACTAGCTGCCCGCCCCGGCTTCGCCCGCGCTGCTCTGCTCCTATTAGTCATAGCGTAATGTAAGCTATCCTATCTCTCAAGTTGGATCGAACTGCACATGGTGTGCGAATTTTATTATAATCGGTTAAGTGGTTTAGGAGTCCATTGAGGACAAACATTGTGACACGAGATTTATATATATTAAGATTAGCGGAAAAAATGTGCACTTGGAACAAACAATAATCTAATAATAGGCTCTCGCTATGAAATAATTCTATTTTCTAGCCTCGTTATAGAAGGCCTGGTACAGTGGAAGGTGGTTTTTCGTCACATGTTATGTGTTGTGAGGAGGTTTTTCTCACTACGCCTCTAACCATTGGCATTCGATTGTATGTAAAAACATATGAAATATTTAAAAAGCTCAATAAATGAGAACAACATTAATGATAATTTCAAATGCATAATTCAAATTAATATAAAACGTTAAACTCAAATAAAATATAATAATTTCATTTTGTTTATGTTATGAAAGTGGCAAACAAGCATGCAGTTCACATTGATGTTAAGTGATAACTGCAGCCTATAGACACTTACACAAAGACCAATGTCAAAATGCAGATGCGTCACCACTCCTGAGGCCTAAGGTGTTATGCCTCTGTGCCGGAAATTACAGGACCATACATTACCACCTGACCGGAACACGATAGTGCTGAACATTACCACTTAGCGGCAAAAATAATTAATAAATAAAATCGCGTATATTAAACTAAAATGATTTGATATAATCATTTTAGTTTAATATACGCGAGATAAATTCGAAATATAGTTTTATTTCAATTAATAAATAATTTCAGTTAAATACAATCCATTAGAGTATCCTATTGTATAATAAACCAAAACATTTTGTTGAGTACCTAGACAATAAAAACGGTTCATCAGTGTAACCCGTCTATCACAGACCATTTAGGAGCTATAATTAATGCTGAAGGACCTATTTCAGTTATGAATTTTTATTAAATAAACGAGAAAGGCTTCTAGCGTCCGCTCTCTGATTTAATTAATTTGGCATTTAATGTAATTTATCGGGGCCTCTCGAGCTGTAGGCTCTGAAGGAGTTTTAGGGTTATATTTAGGAATCTTTATATATTACTAACGTAACGTAACTTCACGCCTGTAATCCCCGAAGGGGTAGGCAGAGGTAAATGCATGCATTCAAGCATACATGCAAACACCCACGATTCGCCGGTTACGTTTTGGCCCATGTAACAGGTGGCGAGCCTGTTGACATCTCCGGGCACATTACCAAACTTTGAGGTACTGGGAAATTTCCAGAAAATGGAAAAATCCCAATAGAACCAGAGATAAAGGCTTTTTCACCATTATCTCTGATAACCCCCTACCTGGGAATCGAACCCAGGACCTCAGCGTAGTAGTAGTGGCCTGCTACCACTAGGCTACCGAGGCAGTATTACTAGTTTTATGTATATCTCACTAGTGTAGTGGGAGCTGGAACTGTTATGTTAAGGTCCTGGGTTAGATGCCCAAGGAAGTGCAATTGAGATTTAATATTTTTTCGGGTGTTTCCTAGTGCCACCCTTAAAGTTAGGCCTTACCTAATATAGTTGCCGCTAAATGGCAGTGTTCAGCTCTATCGTGTTCCGGTCAGGTGGTAATGTACGGCCCTGTAATTTCCGGCACAGAGGCATAACACCCTTAGGCCTTAGGAGTGGTAACGCATCTGCATTTTGACCTTGGTCTTAGTGTGGGTGTCTATAGGCTGCAGTCATCACTTAACATCCATGCAAACTGCATGCTTGTTTGCCACTGCTATTACATTAAAAAAAACTGTATGTAGACATCTGCACAAAAACCAGAGGTCAAAGTGCAGATGCGTTCCAACCTTAATAGTTAGCACTCAGGGGTGGCAAGGTTTCTGCATTTTCACCTCAGGTTTTTATGGTATATATATGTTTATATTTTGCAGTCATCACTTAATATGTGAGCTGCATGCTTGTTTGGGACCTGCGTTACATAAAAAACTGATTATTTACTAACTGTAAATAACATTTACCCGCTTGCTTGCTACTTTTATAACCTAAGAAAAGAATAAATAGGAGCTATTTTTATTTTTCGACAATAGAAAACTCAACTCATGATTGTAGGATTCTTTAAAATTGCATTACCCCTTGCAAGTAAGACGGGGGCCGATAGTCCGTAGCTCCTCTTTACCTTCGTCAAACGTTATGTTTTAGGGTTCCTTTGAAGGAAAAAAGAATTGCTCGAGTTTTGAATAAAGCACTTTGTTGTACACCTGTCTGTCAGTCCGTCAAGACCCTTTTTCTCGAGATGCGTTTCTAATGGTTACTACTTGAAATTAATGTTGAATACTGAGGTATAAGTGAGTATAAAAAATAAGCATCAAAGTCATAAATATACAAGCATAAGATTTCAAAGCAGTTTCACTTAAGACCTTTTTTACATTTTTTTTTCGTGCAAATCTTGCTATGATCCATGGATTAAAGAAAACGATTTAAGTAGAAGTAAATGGAAAATACCGAAAACCGTCAATTGTTAATACATAAGGAAGAAAATGTAATCAAAGGAAATCGGCAAATAGCTTTTAGGAACACCGGCCGACTTCTAACAAGAGACTTAATTTTTTTATGATCAAAACACTTTTAAAATTATACAGTTTACGTGTACCACCTCAAATAAATTAGGACTAAAAATATGTTTTAACATTAAGTAGTACCTAAATTAATATCACAACAATAGCAACGATCACACTAAATTGTTTAACACCTAGCTTTAGGTAATATTATTTTAAATGGGATACTCAGAGATAACCTTAAATATTATTTTTATTTCACACTTTATTTTTATATCATCACTTTAACCGAATGATGTCCACTGCTGGACAAAGCCTTCCCCAAAGACACCCACAACAGTGTTGTGCGTCATTGGGGAAAATATGCCATAGTTGACTCGCTTGTCAAGCAGAATGGCAATCGCAATGACGGTAGTTTAATCGCGAGATGCTGCTTCCTATCTCGCGTTGTTATTTTTACTACCGCCTTATTGCATTGTCTTGGTCACCATTGTTCAGTTGCTTTTAATGTCAAACACTCACATGCGCATCTTCGTGTGAGTGTACCGGCACACTTTGTACACGAACGTTTTGTACGTAGTTTTCATACTGTTCATATTTGTACTGTGCCATAATGCTGGACCGAATTTCATCTTATATTTTCAGTTAATAAGTTACTTTATAAGAATAATTGTAATACCAACGGTTTATTTTGGTTTATCCTTGAATTTAAGTTATCTGTTCGTTAGAACAATGTTGTGTTTTTATTTTGTACGGAACCCTCGGTGTGCAAGTTCGAAAGCGACTTGCATTTGCCTTTTTTCCTTTTTTTTTTTTCTTTCCGGTCGAACCCACTTCGTGTTTAAGGTACATTTCCTTTGCTTTCAATCTTCATATATGTAGTTATATTTGTTTGTATAGATATTGTTTTGTTTCGTTTTTATGTTTACTGTTGCAATGCGTAGTAGCATTATAATTAATGTAATCACCAAAAAAATATGGATTCCATGGTGCCAAAGGTAAATGATAATAATAATAATGGCAACCCATTATACGTCCCACAGCTGGGCACGAGACTCTCCTCTTTTTTTGGGGGGTGGCCTGGAGCTTACTCCATCACGCTGCTCCAATGCGGATTGGTGAGGTGGGTGGGTTAGTGGCCAACCCGCTGTCGGATGTTTTCAAACCGCCCATAAGGCCTCCGAAAAGGTTTAACGACTGCTATCTATCGATAGCAACCGAGACCGACGGCTGGCTTAACGTGCCCTCCAAAGCACGGAAACGCGCATTTAATTTGTTTCTAGTGGTCACCCATCACATTACCCGACGGCGCCCGTAGTGCTTAACCGAGTAGATCGCCTATGATCTACACCAGCCGCGGGGCCATGCGCGCTTCAAAGGTAAATGCATGCACCCATACATAGATGCAAGTACCCAAGATTCGCCTTGTCGCTAACGTCGCTATATAACTTTTTAAATGAGAAACTTCAAGAAAATTAAAAATCTAACGTTCTCGACCCGGTATTCGAATCTAGGAATAGTAGTCGTAGCAGCCTAATACCACCACATCACTGAGAGAAACTTAACTCTCCAATGATCATCAAGTCAAAACGTTGTAAAATATTACAGTATTTACTGAGGATAGAGTTAAGTTAGCAAATCTTCGCGGAATGAATATATATCTGGTTATTCTTCTATTAAAACCAATTTTATTGTTTCAGGTAAGTAAATACAATGAAGAAAATCTGCCAAACCTGCAAGAACTACTCAAGTATTTTAAAACATTAACTTATGTGTGAACGTAGAATTGAATATATTTTAAAAGCAATTATTCTCATTAGCATTAATAGCATAGCATTAATTCTCGTCCATAAAATTTTTACTGGTGGTAGAGCTCCAGTGATGGAGCTCGCGGGCGTAGGCACCACCGCTTTACCTAATTTTTATGCCGCTAAATGGTAGTGTTCAGCACTATTCCAGTTACATGGCCTAATGTATGGCCCCGTTATCATAGAGACATAACAACTAAGATCTCAGAGGTGGCAACGCATCTGCATTTTGACCTCTGGTATTGTGTGGTGTCTATAGGCTGCAGTCATCACTTAACGTCAATGTGAACTGCATGCTAGTTTGCCTCCTTCATTACATAAAAATGCTTACTTTTAAAGTGCCAAAACGTATTATTATACGTAACTTCACGCCTGTAATCCCCGAAGGGGTAGGTAGAGGTATATGCATGCATTCAAGCATACATGCAAAGACCCACGACTCGCCGGTTACGTTTTGGCCCATGTAACGTATTATAATCTACATCTTAAACCTCTTTACAGCCTTTGTTTGCTATATATCATTAACATCGGATATAAAAATGAAAAAAGGCATGCTCCGATGGTTCGGGCATATAGAAAGAATGTCGAATGAGCGAATGACTAAACAGATATACAATGCTAATGTGGATGGTTGCAGAGGCCCAGGAAGACCAAGGCTGACCATGACCAAATAGGTCGAGTTCTGTCTGATGGTCAAAAATCTTAGGAATCGGCGTGCATGTATGAAGAGAATGATGAAGGTAGATGAGACACGGGAGGTATGTCAGGACCGGGATATCTGGCACTCTACACTCTCTGCCTACCCCGTTAGGGACCTGGCGTGAAGATACATACAGACATACATTTCGAATATATTAGTAGCATACATTTTTATATTATTTTATGATAAATTGTGGACGCTTGAAGAAGCACGATGCTGCCAATCACGTCACTAGTGGCAGCAGTTCATCTCCAGCTCTGCCACCGGTTAAAAAAAATCTGCATTGTTTCTGAATATTGCAAAATTTTTATTTTTTAGTGAAATTAGAATATTCATTAAAGTTTTCATGCTATGGAATATTTTGTCCGTAATTTCCTTTTTTTGATTTCATTTATTCAAAAGCAATTAACAATGTCTTTGAAATGACAGAAAACAAAACAGTTTACGTAAAACAAACGCTAAAAAAAAAAAAATTAAAATCTGTATTTGGCAATATAAGTTTTGTATTATTTTATACTAGCTGCGCCCGCTACTTCGCTTGCGTGATATTTTTTATTTTTTTAGTATCTACCTGGACGACGTTATGAGCGCAGCTAGTATAAAAGTAGCCTTAGTTACTCCTTATTACATCAGCTATCTGCCAATGAAAGTCCCGTCAAAATCGGTCCAGCCGTTTCCAAGATTAGCCCCGCCAAACAGACAGACAGACAGACAGACAGAGAGATAGACAGACAGACAAAAATTATAAAACAGATGTTTTGGTATATGTACCGTGTATACATACATATGCATTGAGTAAAAAGCGTTTATTTTAATATGACAAACAGACACTCCAATTTTATTTATTTGTATAGATATCTCTTTTAAATGTAAACAAACGGTATCTCAAATAACTATATAAACTATTTTATTTTTAAAGAAAAATGGAAAGAAAAATTTGACTTCAGGCGAGACTCGAACTCGCGACCTACTGGGAATCTAGTCCAGCCGCTCTTCCAATTGAGCTACTGAAGCCCTGCCCAATATAAACTTTATAAACTTTTTTTTGAAAATTACTTGACTACTCGACAGGTATCTGATGAGGATAACGGATGCCAATATAGCTCTCATATAACGTAAACACCTATTGATATGAGGTATCAGAATTCGTCGAATGTTTTGGAGAACTCATCGACAATTGGGGATCAGTTTCGGTCCGCATTACCATATAAATGTGGCGACGCACAAATATGGCGGCACCTGTCATATCCGTGACATTAACGTAGAGGGGTGTGGATCATTGTTTTGTATACTTATTTGTACCATATTTGCTTTTGTAATTATCTCTAAAGAGCTTCTTTAACGCTTTATGATCTACTTTTATGTATATGCTTCGAAAAACAAAATATCGCCACCAGAACCTCATTCGTTGAAAAAAAACCTTGCTTCTTCCTACAACATTAAGTAAGAAGTTTCCTAGCATATCCAGTGGATCCAAAAAATGTTGTGCTCATTCTGAAAAATGCAATAATTTTGATTACTTTAATAGTGCGATTCAGTTCGCTAGTATATTACCTAGTTTTTGAATGGTCCACTAGATGGCGCTGTATTATATAATGTAAGCTACAGGTAAATGCAAATGTAATAAAGCAATATATAATCTATTGAAATGAGGTATTAATAGTTGTCGAATGTTTGGAGAACTTCTCCACATATGGGGATCAGTTTCGGTTCTCATTACCATATATATACGGCAATGTACAAATATGGTAGCATCTGTCATAAACGTGGCACTATTATGCGGCATGGAATTTTTGTTCTATTAGAATTTTATTGGTATAGAATACGTACAACCGTACGTAGGTTCTGTAGCGATTTTTGGCGCTGTGTGATCCAAACGCATCTGAAATCAATCTTGGACATAAAATCTTCACAATTGAAAAAACCGTTTCAGATTGAGAGTAATTGACAGCTGAACATAGGAGAACTAACTTAACTGTCTTAATAGCCTAGTGATAGCAAAGTCACCTTTGCTATGTTGAGGTCTGATCTTCGATTCCCGGGTCGGAGGTTAAGTGCAATTATCCATTTTTCTAGAAGTTTCCCAGTGCCACCCTTAGGTTTCGGAAATGTGCCCGGAATGTCAATAGTGTTGCCAACAATTAGGTTCAAAGAACGTACACAAGTACATTACGCGCAAAATCTGTATGTGTCCGTAAAGTATTTCTTTATGTTACAACGGCTCTCAAGCTCTTACACTGGAACTCTACTACCAGTAAATGTCTGTACAGTATGTGCTAAACTTAAGTACGACTGAGTGAAGTTGGCGGCGTGCTGGCTGTTTTTTTTGTTAATTTTTTAGGTACCTATCTTTGCAAAATAAATTTCCTATCCCAGTAAAAATTTGGTACAGACTCTGCAATATATTTGATGATGCTGAAATTTCAGGCTCTGAACGACCAACATTTTTACGTGTATAGACTATTTATATTGAAACGGGCGTCAGAATGCGCCAAATGTTTTGTAAAACTCATCGACGAGTTGGGGATCAGTTTCGGATCACATTACCATATAAATGTGCTGTTGACGCACAAATATGCCGGCACCTGCGATAAACTTACATAACTTGACGTTTGTACTTCGCTAAAGGGGTAGGTGGAGAAGTATGAGGTTCCTAATGACACTTTTGTACAGGCGGTAGAGTCTCTGTGTCGGCGATCGAGGGCGTAGGCAACATTACCTTTTTTTCACAGCTCCCATTGATGTTAAGTGTACTGCAACCTATAGCCTAGAAAAACCTGACGTCAAAATGCAGATGCGTTACCACTCCTGAGGCCTAAGGTGTTATGTTATGCCTCTGTGCCGGAAACTACAGAAAATTCTAAGCAAAAGCAACGTAATTTCAAGACATTTTTTTCTTTCCATTTTTCTTTAATTTCTTAATTCACTCGTCTGTGTTATTGTAAATATATATTTATATAGTTTTAAAGCTTTTACTTATTAAAATTTCGTATAAGTTAAAAGTATAAGTATCACTATTGGTCGCCTCAAGCTATTATATATATAGATTCAGTAAGAGAAATTATTCTCAAGATATCCTTCTGCATACACGCCACAAGACGCTACAGATCAAATATCATATCTCGGATACAAAATGGAAGTCCATAATATCATCCTAAACACACCAATTCCACATCAATTGTTTCGGTAGCGCAATAATAAAAATATTCTTACGAATCCCGCGGTAGGGATTAGCGCGGGATAGTTTCGGGTTGGGAAAATTGCGAGGGCCTCCAATCCCGGGGGATGGGGGAGTTATAATGCGGGATTATATATTGTAGTCATGTTATTCGAGGTGCACCGGGATATTCAATGCACGCATTGTTTATTTGAAATGTTTTTAGTTTTCTAGCTTTTATTTCGATTGTGACGTAATGGTCGTGGATTTATGAGTTTAGGTTTCAGGAGGATTTTAAATATTGGAAAGAAAATTGGGTCTCAGGTTTTCGTAAAATTACAATAGGTATCTACTACTTACATACATCTTTAATTATATGCCTATTCTCTAAATCAGTGATTCCCAAAGTAGTCCATATAGACCCCTTGGGGTCTATGGGAGACTCGATGGGGACTACGTTTATGCGTAAATAAAAATGGGATATATGGGAAAGTGATATAAATGTTAGCAAGAGGGTTCACCGAAACCAGAAAAAAATTGAAAGCGGTCTACAAGAAAAAATAGTTTGGGAACCTCTGCTCTAAATAGACTTATTTATAGGCAATATTCCTTTTGTTTTCGAATGTATTTTTGAGTTGGTAGAAAAATGTAAATAATAATACATACCTATAAAAACTGTCGTGCATGTTGAGCATAAATGGGGTAAATTTAATGTTAGGAAGCATTGACCCACTGTATGAAGGATTATTGTTATACCGTGGTAATGGCATGATGAAAAGCAGTAGGTACATTACTATTCTCATGATAATTAACAGATATGTTTTCGAATGATATTAATTATCTAAGTGGTTATACCTCTGTGTCTGTTGTCTCTCAGAGGTTTCTAGACAAGTGGTAATCCACTTGACCAAAACTCGATAGTTTCTAGACAAGTGGTAATCCACTTGACCAAAACTCGATAGTGCTGATCATTATCATTAATAATATCGCGTATTATTATATTATTATACGTTTAAACTTACACTTTATTAAAAAGTAGTTTAAAACCTTTTTTTTTTTTAATTTTACGTAACTTCACGCCTGTAATCCCCGAAGGGGTAGGCAGAGGTAAATGCATGCATTCAAGCATACATGCAAACACCCACGATTCGCCGGTTACGTTTTGGCCCATGTAACAGGTGGCGAGCCTGTTGACATCTCCGGGCACATTACCAAACTTTGAGGTACTGGGAAATTTCCAGAAAATGGAAAAATCCCAATAGAACCAGAGATAAAGGCTTTTTCACCATTATCTCTGATAACCCCCTACCCGGGAATCGAACCCAGGACCTCAGCGTAGTAGTAGTGGCCTGCTACCACTAGGCTACCGAGGCAGTTATAGTAGTTTTTTTATTTTATTGTATAATTATACCTCACAAGCATTTATTTAATGGCCGTACGTAAATCGTAATCGTATAAAATATTTTTTTTTTCTCAATATTGTTCTGACAAACAATATAAAAACAAACACCAGTCCATTATTTATTGCCTCCTTATAATCATGACTGGTATTTCTGTACCTCTTTACCTTTTCTATCTACTATTTGGAAGCTTGTCAACTGAGTTAGGCTTGTGTTACACTGAGATTATTATGAAAAATATTTATTTTTTTATGTCTATACTTAAAATGACGACCCGTTTAGTCCAGCGGTGTGAGATGACCGTTTGATTCGAAGGGTCGCGGGTTCGATCCCCGCACCGCACTGACAAATAATTGTTTGGCCTACAGATATTTGTTTCGGATCTAGGTGTTTGTGTATGTGTTATGTGTATACAACGGCACCCATGACTCAGGTTTATACCTAGTGTGGGGCTGTGAGTGTAAGCGTATATAAAAAAAAATGTATATAAAGAGCAAATATTTGTGTTTTTTTTATGAAGCACGTAGGTATACGCCGGTCGCAGGTCGCACAGAAACAACTCGTACTGAACCATCATTACTAGGACAAGTTTTCTCTATAATACCTAATGGCCAGGACAATGGCGGAGTATTGTTAGTCATTATAACAACGATTGTTTCTGGTGCAATAGGAGCGGATGCTTTATTCCACTTGCTCCTCTAATCTGTAAGTTACTTAAGTATTCCAGCTTCCATCTAGCCCAAAATTATTGCACTATTTTATCCTGAAGTGCGTGTCTTTCGTGAAGCGTTGCGCCATCTTGTATTTCAGGTGCGGGCAAAGACCCCAATGGCGCGGTATGTAAAAAATGACTAGGGGTTAGAACCGAAGGTTCTGCTGGATCTGAACTGAGGACAGTGAGCGGACGCGAATTTAACAAACACTATAATTGGATTAAAACCGTATTTAATTTCTCGTAGGAAAGCAGTTGCTGACCAATGACCTTAAAAAGGTGATTTTTTATAACCTTCACCATACTTTCCCAGCAACCACCGAAATGCGGTGCAGCGGGGCAATTAAATCGCCATTCAATTCGACTTTCAGATAACTGTTCTTCGAAACGTGATTTGTAATTCTCATTCAGAAACTTATACAGATCTCTAAGGTATGAATTTGCACCCTTAAAATTAGTCCCGTTGTCAGAATACATAACTTGAACGGGACCGCGACGCGACAAAAATCTCTTTAATGCAGCCAAAAAACTGGGTGTACTTAAATCAGTAGCCAGTTCAATATGAACAGCGCGTGTTGTTAAGCAAGTGAATACACATATATATGCTTTTTTACTTCTAACACCCCTGCCACGTATGGGGGTGTAAGCGATAGGACCGGCAAAATCGCAACCGGTATGCATAAATGCTTTAGCAGCGGCGACAGATCTGCTATCCGGCAGATCTGACATTATTGGACAAACAGAACGCGGTTTCATACGATAGCAGCGGTAACAGAGGTGTACACGCTGACGTACAATTCTACGAGCGGACAAAATCCAGTAATTTTGTCTCATAAGCGACATTAAATATTCTGGTTCAGGGTGCATATTTATGCGATGGTAATGATCAATTAATAAAGAAACTATATGATCATTCCGTGGTAAAATTATTGGATGTTTCTGATCATATGATAAATCAGAATTACCTAACCGGCCTCCTACTCTGATTAACCCGTCGCGGTCTAAGAAAGCACGAAGCTTATTAAAAACATTGGAGCATGATCCATTATTTCTGCAGTCTATAGATACCCACACAAAGACAAAGGTCGAAATGAAGATGCGTTACCACTCCTGAAGACTCCTTCACTGGAGCACTAGCAGCAGTAAAAACATGTGAGCATTTGCATTATTAAAAAAGCTAATGTGTTTAAAATGGAACAGGGAATGGGTTACCTAAATATACGAATATCCTGTGACTACACTCAGTGTACCTTGACCTTAACAGACATATTACACCAAATTTATAGCCCTGACCTGACCTTGGACGTGTATTAGGGTGTAATATGTAATAAACGAAAGTACCTAATGATAGTCCAGACCAAATTGGATCACCGTCCGAGGTCGGTTAATTCATGTTCCCTCATTGTGTATTTATTTACAATACACCGTATTTATTTATTTGTAGAAATGGAAAGATTATTTATGATGTGGTAATTGGAATTCTTTCTTGGGCAAAGGCTTACAAGTATCGATCATATACTAATACTTTGAAATATTATATAACCTAAAAGTATTTTATAGCCGACATAAAAAAAGGGGGAGGTTCTCAATTCGTCGGAATCTTTTTTTTATGTATGTTCATTTTGATATTCATTCGTCATTCAGAAAACGTGGATGTGATAAATATTTCAGGTCATTAATATAAATGACCAAATGTATAAATCACGAGTACATTGCATTACTGTTCCTAAATTCTATTTTGTCCCTTAGCCAGCAATTAAAAAAATATATATATCTGCATTGATATTAAAATCTCTATTTCAAAATTACCCGACGCTTCGTAGCCTAGTGGAAGCAGGCCACTACTACTACGCTGAGGTCCTGGGTTGGATTCCCGGGTAGGTGGTTATCAGAGATGATGGTGTAAAATCTTTTATCTCTGGTTCTATTGGGATTTTTCGATTTTCTGGAAATTCCCCAGTACCTCGAAGTTTGGTAATGTGCCCGGAGATATCAACAGGCTCGCCACCGTAACCGGCGAATCGTGGGTGGTGGCATGTATGCTTAAATGCATGCATTTACCTCTGCCTACCCTTTCGGGGATTACAGGCGTGAAATTACTTAAGTTTTTTATATGGTGCATATATCTAATGTTTATGTAATGCTCAGTAGGTACTCTTAAAAACCCAGTAACACACTATGATTCTATGTAGTGGAGCATTGGATCATAGTATCAAAATGGAACATCACCATTGTAAAGTTCGACCGCGGCAGACAGCGCGAGTTGTGTACACACGTCCCGCCGGCGCCGATAGCGTTGGACCGCTAACTTTGCCGTTGTATATTCATGAGATGTTGTTTTTTTACAATACTTACTTCCACATACACCGAGAGGATAAAAATGAGAGAAAGCCCGGAATCTATTGGAATGGTTAAGACTTTAAACTGAACTTCCGTTACCGAGACAAGTGTAAAAAAATAATTGGAAATTACACAAGGTAAAAAGTGACATACGTAGAGAAATATTAGTGTGATTGATATACGTATATCGAGTTTTATATATAAGAGTCTTTTTAAAAGCATGAAATCTTAAAAAACCAGTGACATAATGTCGATCGTCACATGAGGTGGCTCATTTTTCACTGGTGGTAGAGCTCAAGTGACGGAGATCGCGGGCGTTGGCACCACCGTATTACCTAATATACTTGCCGCTAAATGGTAGTGTTCAGCACTATCGTGTTCCGGTCAGGTGGTAATGTACGGCCCTGTAGTTGCCGGCACAGAGGCATAACACCTTAGGCCTCAGGATTGGTAACGCGTCTGCATTTTGACCTTGGTCTTTGTATAAGTGTCTATAGGCTGCAGTCATCACTTAACATCAATGTGAACTGCATGCTTGTTTGCATATGCAAGGGATCATGATATCAAAACGGAGCATCACCATTGTAAAGTTCGACCACGACAGACGGCGCAAGTTGTGTACACACGTCCCGCCGGCGCCGATAGCGTTGGACCGCTAACTTTGCCGTTGTATATTCATGCGATGTTGTTTTTTTACAATACTTACTTCCACATACCCCCCGAGGATAAAAGTTAGATACATTTCGGTATATATTACGACTTCGTCCGCGAAAAATGTATAATTGTTCAGTATCTACCCGGACGAAGTCGTGGGCGCAGCTAGAATAAATGTAGCCTGAGTAACTCTGCTAGTGGAAGTCCCGTCAAAATAGGTCCAGCTATTCCCGAGATTAGCGGGGACAAACAGACAGACAGACAAAATTTGTAAAAAAAGGTTTTTTTATTTAAGTACCGTATATACTTACATATACAGTCCAATCTTATTTATATGTATAGATTTGCAAAATTGTGATTAATATAAGTATCACAGATAAGTCTTAAAAATGGAGTAACACTTTTCCATTCTCACATGTAGTAAAGTAATGGACGATAGAGTCAAAACGGACACCTACCATACAGGCTTAACCCAGTGTACAGCGTATAAGCGTATTTTTTATTATTAGTTCTCGTCGGAACCGCTCTGAAAACAGACAGTTACAGTACCAAGATTTTTCTGGTGATAAAGTTCAAATGATCATTACATTTGAATTGGATGCACTTTTTACGTCAACTGTGTTAATTTCAGTGCTCTCGGTGTTTCGTGATACAACTCAGGAATGGGACACCGACGGTATGTTCTAAGGAAACTGTATTGAATGTAGTTTGTACGTAAATGCAGGGTATCTTCGGGGAACGGCTCATGTCCGTGTGTTCATTGCGATTCAATAGTGTAGTCGGACGCCGATATGTCATGCTATTATCCCGTATCTAATACTGGAAAAAATATGGCCAATGTGTTTCAGTACAGTTTTTTTTTGTCAAAGGATTGACAGACAAGCAGACGGGCCACCTGATGAAAAGTATGACACCGTCGCTTATGAACATTTGCAACACCAGGGGAGCCGCTAACGCGATGCCAGCTCTGAAAGCCTCTTTTGACGCCATTTTTGAAGAATCACATATTGTAGCACCGAGGGAACACCTCAGAAGGAAGTTCATTCCACAATTTACACGTTCTGGGCAAAAAAAAAACGTGAAAATCGCACCGTTGAACATTGCCAGGTGTGCAGTCGGTGAGGGTGGAACTTATCTCTTCGGCGGGTAGTACGATGTAGGATGGCACCATGTCGAACAGTTCAGCAGAGCACTCACCATTGTAGACACGGTTTAAAACGCATATACTCCCAACGTTTCTGCAGGCTCAGATTTTCGTGTCTATCAGTAAGTCCTGGGTCGTTAACAATGCGAACGGCGCGTCTTTGTAGGGAGTCGAGTGGACCAAGTTGGTATTTGGGAGTATAGTTTTTTTTGCCATCCAGTTACATTTTTTACGTGCATATACCTACCTCCTTATTCATAAACGTACATTGGATACGTTTTAGCTATAGAATGCTATGTCTTTGTCAGTTGCATTGTCAAATGTGCAGGATAGAAAAAGACAAAGGAGAGATTAGCAACACTTTAGCTAAAATACGTTCTACCCGTATCTAATACGGGTTTAGCATTACATAAACCTAGATCGAACTTAATTCGGATCTTAGACTATAAAAGACTAGAAATTTTGTTAAGGTACATGACGTACAGCAATAATAAACTCAATGTTGGCTTTATTTAACATATTTTAGTATGGCAACAGATTGGCAATCTGCCAGTTTTTCCCGTTTCATAAACATGATTGTTCAGGCATTTTTTATATCAGAATTTTGAACATTTTTATATTAATACGTTAAAACTTTCTAATTAATTTAAGTAATGAAATTGCAGTTTGAGTTATGGGAAAAGTTTATGTTTTTATGGAAAAAAATTAGCTGATTACACAAGCGGGTTGGCCACTTACCCTTATCTCCACCAACCCGCATTGGAGCAGCGCGGTAGAGTAAGCTCCAGGCCTACCCCCAAATAGGGGAGAGACTCGCGCCCAGCAGTGGGACGTATAATGGGTTGCCGTTATTATGATTATGCAAAGTAGTAAAATGGAACCTTAATTATATGTATGTATGTATGTATCTTCACGCCAGGTCCCTAACGGGGTAGGCAGAGAGTGTAGAGCGCCAGATATTCCGGTTCTGACAAACCTCTCGTGCCTCGTCTACTTTCATCATTCTCTTCATACTTGCACGCCGATTCCTAAGACTTTTGATCCCACCATCAGACAGAACTCGACCTATTTGGTCATGGTTGGTCAGTCTTCGGTCTTCCTGGGCCTCTGCAACCATCCACATTCGCATTGTATATCTGTTTAGTCATTCGCTCATTCGACATTCTTTCTATATGCCCGAACCATCGGAGCATGCCTTTTTTCATTTGTACACCGATACTATCATTCACACAAAGCCTCTTTCTTACATCTTCATTACGAACGCGATCGGTGAGTGATACACCGCAGCTCTTGCGCTTAATTATATATTATACCTAAGTACAAAATCTGGGAGCACGGTAGTGACCAAGACGAGCCCCTACTATCTGCCTTTTCTCGAAACGTTTCGTCGTATTTTTGAACCCTCCTAACTTTGGTTTGGATGGTGCCATATACTTAAAATTTTCAAGATATAATACCATGAGTACAGTAATTAACATGGTTTTTGCGAGCTACACTCATTGAAATAAAACTACTTTTACGGATTTATCTCGCGTATATTAAACTAAAATGATTTTGAATACTCGCTAGAGAACACAAACTCATTCCACGAATGGTACGCGAGGCTATTGAAATTAAAAAAACACCCAAATTTCAATAGAGGAGATGGATGGCGATTATCAACATCATGGGATCCCATGGGACTTAGCAAGATTAAATCCCAGCCGCAGCAGTCTGCAAGACCTCAAGATACCATAAGTAATTATTGTGTTAATCCTGAACGCTACGCAAGGCGTTTACGAAATCGATGGAGGCTTTATTTAACATATTTTAGTATGGCAACAGATTGGCAATCTGCCAGTTTTTCCCGTTTCATAAACATGATTGTTCAGGCATTTTTTATATCAGAATTTTGAACATTTTTATATTAATACGTTAAAACTTTCTAATTAATTTAAGTAATGAAATTGCAGTTTGAGTTATGGGAAAAGTTTATGTTTTTATGGACATACAATTTTATAATTACTTTTTTTATTTATTACTTAGCTACATATAATTTTTTCAAACTTCTGTCAGACAAATGTCACTTCAGTCTGCCCGGGACCACGGAAGCTGAAAAGCGACCGAAACGTCGGGTTGATTTTAAAAATCATTTTAGTTTAATATACGCGAGATAAATCCGTAAAAATAGTTTTATTTCAATGCAGTAATTAATCTCTAACCCCCCTATTCATAAACGTATTTTAGCTAATGTGTTGCTAATCTCTCCTTTGTCTTTTTCTATCCTGCACATTTGATAATGCAACAGACAAAGATAAAAAGGGGAAAAGAGACATTCTACTGATATACTTTTACATTAGTTTATTACATTTAGTTTTATCTTAGTGATATTCTTGACTTTACATATATTTTTTATCTTGTTTGACATGTATATGTCAAACAAGATGGGTCTGGGGTGCGACCGCCTATCGACATTGCTATTGTCGTTGTCATTGCTGTCAATTGTTTATGTCGATTTGTAGCGCCTTTAAAAGCAGTAGTGATGATCTGATTATTTTTCTTATTTTCGTAGGTGAGAAACAAGCGATAATGGTAGATTATTTCGATTGTTGTTGTTTAGTTAAAGTAAACATCGACATGAAAATTTGACAGCTATGATAACGACAATAGCAATATCGATAGGCGGTCGCACCCCTGGTCAGGTTCATGTCATTGTTTTTTTTTTCTATGATCTATTAAAAAGGGTTTATTTAATGTTATTTTGTTTTCTTTCTATTGATGAAGATTGTCAGTGTCATCATCAGAGTATTTTTTTATTGTGCTCGTGTTTTTTTAATAAAGACTTGCCACCGATTATAATTACCAAGAACTTGCGGATCATGGCTGTTTATATGTACATATTTCTGCTTGCCCCTCGAGAGAATATAGGCGCGAAGATACCTTATTTACTTAATATTGCCTTACTTGCCCCAAAAAGTTCTGCACGTAACTTCAGGCATGTATGCTGAAGGAGTAGGCAGAGGTGAATAAATCCATTCAAGCAAACATGCAAACACCGATAGGCAATAGGCATAACAGCTTTTGTATAGGAAATTGTTTCCTTAGGCCTCAGGAGTGATCCTTATTAATACCTCTGACTTAATGTAGATGATAAATCAGTATTGTATCCTATAAATTACAATATCTTATTTAACTGCCTCGGTAGCCTAGTGGTAGCAGGCCACTACTATTACGCTAAGGTCCTGGGTTCGATTCCCGGGTAGGGGGTTATCAGAGGTAATGGTGTAAAGTTGTTTATCACTGGTTCTATTGGTATTATTCCAATTTCTGGAAATTTCCCAGTACCTCGAAGTTTGGTAATATTCCCGGAGATGTTTACAGGCTCGCCACCTGTTACATGGGCCAAAACGTAACCGGCGAATCGTGGGTGTTTGCATGTATGCTTGAATGCATGCATTTACCTCTGCCAACCCCTTCGGAGATTACAGGCGTGAAGTTACGTTTATCTTCTTACCATTTATGTATGTATGTATCTTCACGCCAGGGACCTGGCGTGAAGATGGTAGGTGGAGTGGATGGTAGAACGGGGTAGGCAGAGAGTGTAGAGCGCCAGACATCCCGGTTCTGACAAACCTCTCGTGCCTCACCATTTATGTAATATATACTATATACTTGTTAACCACTTTCATGACATAAAAACTGTCTGAAAATCCGTCACTAAAATTAAAATCACCAGAGTTTTTCCTACACTTCACACTACACATCCCCTATAACACTCGGTAAAATATTGACCAAAGTTACCCCGGCGCTGGGGCTTATTGAATTAAGTACTTATCCCGGTTCATTGTTGTAAGTTTTAATGAACGTTTTGAGGATATGCCAATTTATGGTAACCGTTATCTATTGTTTAATTCCAAGAGGTGCATGTGATCACTTATTGGCTTGAGGACGTGGTTTAATTATGTTACATTTATGTGAAATAACTAAAGGGAGCAATGTATGTTTGTTGGTAGAATAGGACTTTACCCGGCAAAATTGATGTTTTTTTTTGAGTTTTTAAGTCACAAGTTTTAGGTAAGGACAGTTTTTATAAATCTGAGAACAGGCTGTAAACCGTTTTTTATGCCCCTAATAGATAAGAGTAGCCCACCTCGATTATTTTTTTTGTTGATTGGACCATCTTGTAATTTATTTTTTCATGATTCGCAATAAAATTACATATAAAATAAAAATTATTTTATTTCTGTAAATCTTTTTACAAAATTATTCACCGAGACTTCCCAGAAGGTAATAAATAAATAAAAAAAAAAATACGCCTACACTTACAGCCCCACAGTCGGTATAAACCTGTGTCGTGGGTGCCGTTGTACACATACAACACATACACTAACACCCAGACCCGAAACAAATATCTGTAGGCCATACAAATATTTGTCCCGATGCGGGGATCGAACCCGCGACCCTTCGAATCAAACGGTCATCTCACACCGCTGGACTAACCGGGTCGCAAGATACTTGTGTTGGAACTTCCGTGCCACATATAAATCAGCTAGTTGCCAAAAATTAATGATTTGGAGAAGGCGCTTTGCACATGGAGCAACTTAAGTTTAGGCAACTATCAACATTTTAAAAGTTTTCTGTAATAGTTTATAGTTGCTATAACCGCAATATTATGGCAATCTCTGAGCTACTTTCATTTCATGACATTTCCACAGCGAGATGGGAGGGAGGGTGTGAAATCGCCCGACGCGTTGTGATTGACAGTTGCGGAAACCAGCATCATGAAAGACCGGTATAATATTTAACAGTTGCTAGTTGCGGCAATTACCATCTAACTTATTCATCGATTACAGCAACTGAAAACTTTTGACGATCACCGTAACTCGAAACTCGAGTTCTGTTGCACTACTATGTGTGCGCAGTCCAATTGAAATATATGTAAACAGCTAGTTGACAGACAGTTGCCAGTTGCTGCAATAGTTGCTCATATGAGCAAAGCGCCAAAATTCGAGCACAGTAAGGATGAGATGATGGCAAAAGTAAAAAGGCTTCAGAACAATCGATGGCCAATTATGTAAATGCAGCTGTTTTCCCAATTACCAATACCTGCTTGTTTGAGGCAATTAGTAAATGCAAAGCATTTTGGGATACTCGTCCGTTATTGTAAGTGATCGTTATGATAAGAAATGTATCGGTTCTGGTCCAATTTATGAGGGTACAAATATTTTATTGAATCCTACCGCTTTACGAGGTAATTTATAACCGGAATGATATTAAATAAACAATTGTCGATTGCTATTGTTGGCGTGGTGGAGCAATAAAAGCGTTTTATTTATAAGGACATAAGTTGAAGCGCAATATAATTTTTTTAGGAGGGAAAAGTAAGTGTCACATTGACATGACACATTTGGCGGCACTAGTGCTGTGCCTAGAATTCACTACATTTTAACAACTGTGATATTTCATAATTGCATCGTTGGGTGCTAACCTAACCCAACTATGGGACTTATTACACGGCGCGGTCTTCAGGGTACGATAGCAAGGGTCAGGGTTGTGTAATAACATTTAGGGAGTTAGGGCCCTAATTAGGGCGACCGGAGCGGCCCGTGTATTTGCACTGTGATTGAGTTTGGGCGCTGTCGACTGTCGAGTGTAATAAGCGGCAACCCGGCTCGAGACCACGCTCACCCTTTCTGCCGGACCCTGAATATCGTGTCGTGTAATAGCCTTTTAAGTATTAAAAAATGGGCGCGACAGTTTTTGTCAAATTTTTTGATAAAATTGTTATTGCTGTCAATCAAATCTCATCATAAATCTCTAATGAATAAAACACTATGTTCTATATATTTTCTACAACTTTTAAGACCTTAAAGAATTAAAATCCATCTATCTACATTGGCATATTTTTTGTTTTTCCAATAACACGTTCGAGTAAATTTAGAAATTAAAGAAAAAATTTAATGATAAATTTGACCTCGGGCAGTGCTCGAATCGGCGACCTCAGGATTACCAGCCCAGACGCTTTACCACTATGCTAACGAAGCCCCTGCAAGATCCATTCGTGCCCGAAGTCAAATTTATCTTTTGACTTTTTCTTTTTTTTTTCCAATTTTTCGAATTAGCTTTTTATATACACCTTTAGGTTGAATAAAAATGATCTAATAATGAATAATAAGCCTTGAAATTGCTATTATAAAAATTGAATAAAAACAATCTAAAAAAATTTAATCAAATCTTTAAATTGTTATTACAACTGAATAAAGTTATATTAAATCTTAATTAAAACCAATAATATAAAGCAGCTTGTTTATTCATTATGTTTCTATCCTTACAAAAATCTATATTTAGAAACCGTAATTAATCTACATAATAATAAAAAAAAAACATTTAAATATATTTAAAACCTAAATAATTAAAATTAAATCTTGAAAATGCATGTAAAATGCTATAACATAATAATTGAATCAAAATTATCAAAAATTAATATGAATCTTGTAAATGTAGGTATATCCAATTTATAGGATATAGGAATTTATAGGATATCCAATTTATTTACAATTACTTATTAATGCTAAATGTTTGACAATATGTAATAAATATGTTTTTTCTAATTGTACTGCAATTTATTGCTAAAATAGTAAGCATGGAATTAAAGGCTTTTTTATTTTTTTTATTTATTTATTTATACACCTTTAGGTGTACTTTACGAATCTCACAAAAATAAACGAACTCTATAATTTTCGATTATATGTCCTAAACATAACTCCAATAGAGTTTGTTGTCAAACTTATTTTCTGGGATCCAATTTTTTATAAGAATCACCCGTCACTGAGTGTTGAGTGAGGGAAAAAATCTAATAAGCTTAAAAACTTCCTTCTGAAACTAGTTATGAAAGCCAATTAAAATTTTCCCGAATATCATTCAGAAGTTCTTCATAGATATTAAACCAATTTTATGGAGCCGTCGATTTGCGGAATCATCTTTCAAATAGCTCCTTTTTCATTTCCAACTTTTTCTTTTATTCTAATAGCCTGCGACGCCCAGACCTTCGTTATATTATAAAACCTGGAAATTCTTCTATATAATATATATATGCATTTAGTAAAAAGCGGTTATTTTAATATTACCAACAGACACTCCAATTTTATTTATTTGTATAGATTTCATATTTTGTTGATATAAAATTATCATTAATTTATTTTTTTTAAATTAACTGTTTTAATCGGTTATAAATCTACATCTTTTTTTTTTTGATAAATTTAGAGTATAAATCGCGCTATTTCACTCGCACCAACGTACATATATATTCATCGCGCGCACGCCTGGAGTAGACTTCAATGTGCCTGGGAAGATAGGGGAACTATCGAAAGTGACTGGGAATTGTGGAAACATTATTCGTATAGTTTTCTGACTAACATATATAAAAGTCAGATATATACCTGTATAGGGGACATATATAGAAGAATTTCCAGGTTTTATAATATAACGAAGGTCTGGGCGTCGCAGGCTCTCAGAATATTTGTTTGAGAAGATAATAGAAATTCCATTTTTTACCTGGTGAATATACTATGGTCTATTAGATATGCCTTATCACCACGTTTTTAATATACTTGTTGTTCATGTGTTTTAAGTATGTTTCAGGGATGGAAATTTAATTTTGATTTTTTTTTGTTTTAGGTTTGAAGTAATTATTTTATTATTTACTTACTTGAATGCGTAAGAATAAGAATAAAATAATAAATAAAAATAAAATACGCTTACACTCACAGCCCCACAGTAGGTATTAAACTGTGTCGTGGGTGCCGTTGTACACATACAACACATACACAAACACCCAGACCCGAAACAAATATCTGTAGGCCATACAAATATTTGTCCCGGTGCGGATATCGAACCCGCGACCCTTCAAATCAAACGGTCATCTCACACCGCTGGACTAACCGGGTCGTCATAAGAGGTGTTGTGTCTGTAGTAATTTGGACCAAAACTAATAATTTTGTTGTTTTGATATGGAAATTTAATTTTATTACCTATTTGCTACTGATGCATAAAATAAAAGGTTTTTGTGTTTGTAGTATGTATGTATGTATCTTCACGCCAGGTCCCTAACGGGGTAGGCAGAGAGTGTAGAGCGCCAGATATCCCGGTCCTGACATAGCTCTCGTGCCTCATCTACCTTCATACCTTCACCTGCTTGTAGTGATTTGGGGCAAATCTAATAATTTTGTCGATTTATTTATTCTATGAATGTTATGGCGGCGCGTCCAGTCGTGCCACCTTGTGGGCGTTCTCTTTCTAAACTAAATCGCTATTAGTTGTCTCGTTTCTTCATGCGCACATAAGACAAACGAAACAAAACTCTTAGGCGGTTTACACACAGGACCGCACGCGGATTGCGATGCAGTTGAGTAAACTAGTCCGCGCGTTTGGGCGGTGTAATGTGAATGGTATCGATGGATTTAATAGAGAGGCCAAGCGACATGAAATCCGCTTCACCGCCTACCGCGGCGGTGCGCGGTCCCGTGTGTAAAATGCATTACAGTGCTTTAGCTGAATTGCAATTAGATGTTCTGCGGCCGTACCACAGTACAAATATGAACGGTGTGGAAACTACGTACAAAACGTTGAAACGTCACACTCACACAAACATGCGCATCAACGAGGCCTCTAAGCGGTTCTCGCGGTGCTGCAGTACTGAATCACTCGCTACATCGAGCGTCGATGCGCATGTTTGTGTTAGTGTGCCGTTTCGAACGTTTTGTTTGTAGTTTCCATACTGTTCATATTTGTACTGTGGCTGTGCCCTATAGGCCTCCAGTAAGGATATATTCGTTTTCACCCTTATATCTTAACACCACATCTATTGAATTTTCTATTTGAACCTTACATCATTGGCAACAGATATCTAGTTAGACTAATACAACTAGCAATTTAGACACAAAGCATTCTCCAGCAACATCTGTACCATTTTCCAGTAGACCGATCAGCTTCTATCAAGATCAGCTGTGTAGCAAATGAATTTGTATCCATATAAACGCTTGGTTAGTTTTTATCCCTTTGATGTGAACTGAGAAGGCTGCGGAGCATTCGATTGGCAATTAATTGTGAAAGAAAGAAACGGAGGTCGAATTGCGTGGGTTGTAGTAAGTGAAGGGATTTTTTTAATAGACACACATTGTACTCAAGTGACTAAATCGATTTTTATGTAAAGAAGGTGGCAAACAACTTTACTTTTTACTGGTGGTAGAGCTCTAGTGATGAAGCTCGTGGGCGTAGGCACCACCGCATTACCTAATATACTTGACGCTAAATGTTAGTGTTCAGCACTATCGTCAGGTGGTGATGAACGGCATTACATAAAAAAACATAATAAACTGAGATAAAATCTTCGGAATATAATTTGAGTTGGTTGTTTATTTGAATACGTTCTAGGTATTTAGTAAACAAACAATTCTATAATAAACTAGAAAAAATATTCTCACAGAGAAAGAGAACGCGATAATATGAACAGAGTTTATCACAAGACGTTATTAAAAAAAGCTACGTACAAAATTGAAATTGCGTGCATAAATCACTACGAAGAAGCCATCTGGAAAAGATGGCACGCAACTATTAATGTAATTAAAGTCATAATTTTGGAGGGCATTCGAGTTAATAGTTTTAATAAAGGTACACTTTGCTTTGGATTATGCTCTTCATTATTAATGTTGAAGTAAACAGGTTTTTGGTTAGGCTTTTTCGTTTTCTTTATAATATACTAGCTGACCCGGCGAACTTCGTACCGCCTTTTCAATATTTCTGAGAGATTTTCTGAATATTTTTTTCCGTAAGAGCCTTCTCCTAAGAATCAAAAATACAACAAACAAAGAATAAGTGAAATCAATCCAGCTATTCACGCGTGATGCCGTGACCAAGGAAAACGGGTTGCATTTTTACATATATAGATAGAAGAACCTTCTCCTAATAATAAAAAATACAACAAAAAAAGAATAAGTGAAATCGGTCCAGCTATTCACGCGTGATGCCGTGACCAAGGAAAACGGGTTGCATTTTTATATATATAGATAGAAAAACCTTCTCCTAATAATAAAAAATACAACAAAAAAAGAATTAGTGAAATCGGTCCAGCTATTCACGTGTGATGCCGACCAAGGAAAACGGGTTGCATTTATATATATATAGATAGAAGAACCTTCTCCTAATAATAAAAAATACAACAAAAAAAGAATTAGTGAAATCGGTCCAGCCATTCACGCGTGATGCCGTGACCAAGGAAAACGGGTTGCATTTTTATATATATATATTAGTGTTCTTTTACTATGGAAGAGTTACTTTACTGGTGGTAGAGCTCCAGTGACGGAGCTCGCGGGCATGGGCACCACCGCATTACCTGATATACTTGCCGCTAAATGGTAGTGTTGAGCACTATCGTGTTTCGGTCAGGTGGTAATGTACGGCCCTGTAATTTCTGGCACAGAGGTATAACACCTTAGGCCTCAGGAGTGGTGACGCATCTGCATTTTGAGCTTGGTCTTTATCTGGGTGTCTATAGGCTACAGTCATCACTTAACATCAATGTGAACTGCATGCTTGTTTGCCACTACAATTACATAAAAAAATAAAAAAAAATAAATGGAAATACTTTCTTTCTCTCACTCTCTAAGAAACACGTCTTATGAGACAAATAGGTTAATTTATGCCTTTACTTAGGCTGTTCCTTCTTGCTTTTGTTTTTTGTTTCGTTTGTTTTTTTTATGTAATGGAAGTGGCAAACAAGCATGCAGTTCATATTATATCATACCGTCATAAGTGATGACTGCAGCCTATAGACACTCACACAAAGACCAGAGGTCAAAATGCAGATGCGTTACCACTCTTGAGGCCTAAGGTGTTAAGCCGGGAATTACAGGGCCGTACATTACCACCTGATCGGAACACGATAATGCTGAACACTACCATTTAGCGCCAAGTATATTAGGTAATGTGGTGGTGCCTACGGCCGCGAGCTCCGTCACTAAAGCTTTACCACCAAATAGAACCTAATTAAATTCGATGTAAATCCGATTTGCTAATGTCAACTGAGCATCCAGTCTAAAGTGATGTCAGTTAATATGATTTCATTCGCCCTTCAACAGAATTGTAAACTGAACAAACCCCAAACAGCTGTATACGTAAAGAACGTCATACAGACAAAAAAAGGTTCAAAGCACGTAATGAAAGGCACTTGAAAGAGCCCTCAGCCGTGTTCGAGACGAAATAAATTTTTGTTTCATGGAACTCGGTTGCATCAATCGGTTTAGACAACACGCTGACTGGATGCTGGCGGCATAGGTTAGGCTGTTGTAGACGGTTTACGATGAGTTGTATGTTTTGTATGTTTCTGCCTATTAGTGCTGTGAGGCTTAATTCGATGAGATTGCAAAAAAGTTTTAAGGTTGTTAAAATTGATAAGTATTTAAATGATACTAATTTCAGAAGTTCAAGGGTTTAGTCTTTGATACTAAAACGTTACGTAATCTAATTGATAATGAAAGCATAATTAGTGGTAATAAATATGTATTATTAATAGGTTGGGGAAAAAGTCTTTTCGCATTATAGTATATATGAACTTGTAATAAAATCTCTTTGGCTGTAGTATTTGTATCTGGCTGGTTTTGGTATCATTGAAAGTTAAAATTTTAAAGAACATAATTCCAAATTCAAATTAGGCAAATGTGTGATTTTCATTTGGTTTTCGTACTGTCAAGATGAGTAAATCTAATGAAGAAATTCGATACATTTTAAAATTTTACTACAAAAAGGATAAAAACGCAACGCAAGCAGCGAAAAAAAATTGCGATGTTTATGGACCTAGTGCAGTGTCTGTGAGAGTAGCACAAATTTGGTTTAAGCGTTTTCAATCCGGAAATTTTGATGTCAAAGATCTGATCATCACCTCGCTCTGGTCGCCCTATAACGGATAAAATGGATGGCATTTTTGAAAAAGTGGAGCAAGACCGACATATCAGTAGTTACGACGTAGCTGAAGAACTGAGAATTGATCACAAAACAGTTTTGGCGCATTTGAAAAAAGCTGGGTACAAGAAAAAAGCTCGATATTTGGGTACCTCACGAGCTCACTGAAAGAAACCTAATGAACCGTGTACTCATTTGTGATTCTTTGTAACGACGTAATGAAACCGAATCATTTTTGAAGAAGCTTATAACTGGTGATGAAAAGTGGATCACGTACGACAAGAACGTGCGAAAAAGGTCGTGGTCAAAGGCTGGTCAGGCTTCACAGACTGTGGCGAAACCCGGGTTAACTCGCAATAAGGTGATGTTGTGTGTGTGGTGGGATTGGAAGGGCATTATTCATTATGAGCTATTACCACCAGGCAGGACTATCGATTCTGAACTCTACTGCGAACAACTGATGAGATTAAAGCAAGAAGTTGAGAGAAAGTGGCCGGAATTGATCAACAGAAGGGGTGTGGTGTTTCATCATGATAACGCTAGACCTCGCACATCTATAGCCACTCAGCAAAATTTAAGAGAGTTTGGCTGGGAGGTGTTAATGCATCCGCCGTAGGACTATTCCTAACCTTGCACCTTCAGATTTCCACCTGTTTCGGTCTCTTCAGAATTCTTTATGCAATGTTAGGTTAACATCACGAGAGGACTGCCAAATCCACTTGTCGCGGTATTATGATGAGAAGTCCCAAAATTTTTATAGCAATGGGATCATGTCCCTACCTACAAGATGGCAAAAGGTTATCGAACAAAATGGTACATACATACTTTAGTTAAATTTAAACAAACTATATTAAAAAATGTTTTGAATTATCTTTAAAAATGCGAAGAAACTTTGTCCCCAACCTTATATTATAAACGTAGCCATTATGACAATATCGTTATAAATATCCGTTTTGTTATTGTACTGCTTTACGACTATGAATATTTATAATAAGCGTTTTTTTGTTTTGTTTTTATTACGTCCACTGCTGGTCAAAAGTCTCTTTTTTTGGAGGCTTTTATCAAAAAATAAAGAGTAAATTTATGATATAAATTGAGAAGTTTCTGTATTTTTGCAATGATTGTAAATCATGTATTATTTTAGAAATTATTGAAGTCACAATTTTGTTTTCATAATTTTGTAATGGCTTCTTTGATTATGGCCGACTGTGTTTCCGCACTACATAAACTCTGTCAGAAATAAAAAAAAAAACAATTTTACATACCTTTATTTACTGAAAAACTGGACCCATAGTATATTCATGTACTTTTTATTTTCACGCCAAGTCCGGGATAGACAGACAGGGTCGGGCGCCTAATATTCTTACAAAGCCAGAGATCATAAGGAAAGCCCTCAAAGCGGCGGCCAAAGACCTTGAGTCTTGGTTCCGCCGCTGGCGTATAGAGGTAAATCCTAGCAAGAGCGCTGCCATTCTCTTTGTACGGGACCGCGCTCCCAGACCTAACGTAGCCCCAGTCCAAATGTTTGACGAGCCCATCCCCTGGATAGACAAAATCAAATACTTAGGAGTGACGCTTGATCGGCATCTGACCTTCGCTGCACATGTAAAAGCAGCGCGCGCAAAGGCTGCATTCGTGTTATCCCAACTACATTGTTTATTAAACAAAAAGAGCAAGCTATCGGCCCGGAACAAAATCCGCGCCTGTACGTCCTGCATAAGGCCCATACTATGTTACGCGTCTCCGGTATTCGCCCACGCGAAAAACACAACATTACGCAAGCTTCAAACTTTGCAAAATCGATTCTTACGTAGAGCCGTAGGCGCGCCTTGGTACGTACGTAATAAAAACATGCACATTGATGCAAACCTGCCTACCATCCGGCAGTTTATGAAGCGAGCTTCAGCTCGTTATTTCGATCGGGCGAGTCACCACCCGAATCCGCTGGTCAGAGCGGCCGCGATTTACACTCCTTTTGATCGCGCCAAAAGGAGACGTCCAAGGCACGTCTTAAAAGATCCGGACGATGAGACCACGTTGGCCATCCCCGCTATGCAAAATTACCTACAAAATCACACTCCACAAACCGCCAACAATACAACGCGCCGACGCGTTTCGCGCCGCGCCCGCCCCTGATCCCGACCTTATCCCCGGCCCCGCGAGGCCGATGACATTCCGGTTATCACCAACCGAATGGAGTAGAGCGAAAGTTGCACCGCCCATAATCGCATATGTCTCATATGTTCCCCCGCAACGCCCTAAGCCGAGGCACGGACCCGCATGGGTCACCCTTAGGCAGTTGCGCTAACTTTTTTGTTAGGCTGGAGCGCCTTCTGCGCTCGCCGAATAGTGCCGTCTCGAGACAGGCCACCTACATAAAGCCCGACCTAAAAAAAAATAATAAAAAAATAAAAAAAACTATTCTTACACACCTATCGTGCCCCTTCTACATTTATCCCTACTACATGCACACCAATTCCGAAGACTCTTTATCCTACCTGCAGATAGTATCCGACCTATTTAGTCAAGGTGGGTCAATTTTGGTTTGCCTGGTTCCTCATTTTAATAGTTTTAACTGACCTCTCATCAACTTGTCGCGTCTGCTTCAAAACTTCTCATTGCCAGACAAGGGGAGCGGGTGCGGCGCGCTGTACCTGCGCGGGCCGCCCCGTATTGATTATTCGTTGCGTTTACTTTCTCCGTTGTTTTAATACGAGGTATGAAATGTTTTTATTGGCATCTTCCCCGTCTATACACGAATCAATTTGTTTGTGCCTCGTGTGATTCGGTGGAATTGGCTCTGGTGTATTGATATGTGACTCAATGGACATGTATTTAAATTGTTATTGGGAAGAATTTTCCTTTTTTAAATTTTGATTTAAAGGTCTAACTGACCTCTCGTGATAGATGTTTTTCTTTGTAGTATTAGGTTGCTTTGCTTTAAAATTTTGGGACTTCTCATCAAAATACCGCGACAAGTGGATTTGGCAGTCCTCTCGTGATGTTAACCTAACATTGCATAAAGAATTCTGAAGAGACCGAAACAGGTGGAAATCTGAAGGTGCAAGGTCAGGACTATACGACGGATGCATTAACACCTCCCAGCCAAACTTTCTTAATTTGTGTGAGGTCTAGCGTTATCATGATGAAACACCACACCCCTTCTGTTGATCAATTCCGGACGCTTTCTCTCAACTTCTTGCTTTAATCTCATCAGTTGTTCGCAGTAGAGTTCAGAATCGATAGTCCTGCCTGGTGGTAATAGCTCATAATGAATAATGCCCTTCCAATCTCACCACACACACAACATCACCTTATTGCGAGTTAACCCGGGTTTCGCCACAGTCTGTGAAGCCTGACCGGCCTTTGACCACGACCTTTTTCGCACGTTCTTGTCGTACGTGATCCACTTTTCATCACCAGTTATCAGCTTCTTCAAAGATGATTCGGTTTCATTACGTCGTAATAAAGAATCACAAATGAGTACACGGTTCATTAGGTTTCTTTCAGTGAGCTCGTGAGGTACCCAAATATCGAGCTTTTTTTGTACCCAGCTTTTTTCAAATGCGCCAAAATTGTTTAGTGATCAATTCTCAGTTCTTCAGCTACGTCGTAACTACCCAGATGTCGATCTTGCTCCACTTTTTCAAAAATGGCATCCATTTTATCCGTAATAGGGCGACCAGAGCGAGGTGCTTCTTTGACATCAAAATTTCCGGATGGAAAACGCTTAAACCAAATTTGTGCTACTCTCACAGACACTGCACTAGGTCCATAAACATCGCAACTTTTTTTCGCGGCTTGCATTTTTACCTTTTTTGTAGAAAATTTTAAAATGTATCGAATTTCTTCATTAGATTCACTCATCTTAACAGTACAAAAAACAAATGAAAATCACACATTTGCCTAATTTTAATTTGGAATTATGTTCTTTAAAATTTTAACTTTCAATGATACCAAAACCAGCCAGATACAAATACTACAGCCAAAGAGATTTTATTACAAGTTCATACATACTATAATGCGAAGACTTTTTCCCCGGCCTATTATGTAGCGGCAAGCAGATTATATAATGAAGTAGTACCTACCTCCTCTCTCTCCGCTCTACCATCAGTAATAAATAAATTAAAGCAAATTAATTAAGTACACTTACACTCACTGTCCTATATAACGTTATTCACACAACACACATACACACACACACAGACAAAGAGAGAGAGAGAGAGAGAGAGAGAGAGAGAGACCGACCCAGGCCCAAATTCATTATCTGTAGCCCGTACATGCATTGGATTTGGGCCTGTATTTGGCCCGAAATTTGTTTAGTCCGTATTTGTGTTACATTGTTTTTTTTTTATACGCATTCACTCACAGCTTTACAGTAGGTATAAACCTGTGTCGTGGGTGCCGTTATACACATACAACACATACACAAACACCCATAATCGAAACAAATATCTGTAGGCCATACAAATATTGGTCCCGGTGCGGGGATCGAACCCGCGATCCTTCGAATCAAACGGTCATCTCACACCGCTGGACTAACCGGGTCGTCAAATTGTGGTGATTGAACCTGCGACCCTAATATCAAGCGGTCTCACACCATTAGACCAAATGGCTCGTCTTGTCGTCGCTCTCTGATTAAAGATGGTGGCCACGCCTACATTGTTTTACTCACTAAGGAGTGTATCGAGGGTCATATTGCCACTAAATATGACAAGCGCTTGACACAAAACAAATCCATAAAATCCTAGTGATATTATGAAGCGCGCATGGCCCAGCGACTGGTGTAGATCGTAAGCGATCTACTCGGTTAAGCTACTACGGGCGCGGTCTGGTAGTGTGATGGGTGACCGCTAGTGGCAAATTAAATGCGCGTTTCCGTGCTTCGGAGGGCACGTTAAGCCGTCGATCCCGGTTGCTATCGATGGATAGCAGTCGTTAAACCTTGTCGGAGGCCTTATGGGTGGTTTGAAAACATCCGACAGCGGGTTGGCCACTAATCCACCCACCAATCCGCATTGGAGCAGCGTGGTGGAGTAAGCTCCAGGCCTCCCCCCAAAAAGGGGAGAGAATCGCGACCTCTTATAATTATTATTATTATATTATAAATGCGAAAGTTTGTGAGAACGGCCTGATGGATGTTTGTTATCTACTCTTTCACGAAAAAAACTACCGAACGGATTGGAATTATACTTAACAGTATTATACGAGTAGGTTATAATTGGAATAACATATAGGCTGCCTCAGTAACCTAGTGGTAGCAGGCCACTACTACTACGCTGGAGATCCTGGGTTCGATTACCGGGTCGAGGGCTGTCAGAGATAACGATTTAAAATCCTTTATCTCTGGATCTATTGAGATCTGTATAGGAAGTGGAGTTTGGTAATGTGTCCGGAGATGGCAACAGGCACGCCACCTGTTACATGGGTCAAAAACGAAACCAGCGAATCGTGGGTGTTTGTTTGTATACTTGAATGCATGCATTTACCTCTGCCTACCCCTTCGGGGATTACAGGCGTGAAGATATATTAGGCGTTTTCATATATGCGATAATTTGTAATTATTTAAAGTAACTCGGATGACGTCGCGGGCAAAAACTAGTTTAATATAAAAGATACTCGAAATAAGCTGATAGTCAATTGAAACTGAAAAAATCTTGTAACAACAATTCATTCCGAAGATAACAGTTTTTTTTGCAATGTCGCTTAAAGGTAGTGTTTAAGGGCTACCGTGTTTTGTTTCAAGAAACGGCCAATTTTATACAAATTATTAAAACTTTGTGACAAACTTTTTAGGTTGTAATTCCGTTGATTTCTTAAGAGTTGTGCTTAGACAAATATACGGACGCTGTTTTTGTATTAATAGAAATGTCCTTCTTCTTAGACATAAATATTTTTACCACTATCGAAACACCTAGACAAGTTGCACGTTTTGAAATAAAAAAAAAAATACGCTTACACTCACAGCCCCACAGTAGGTATATAAACCTGTGTCGTGGGTACCGTTGTACACATACAACACACACACAAACACCCAGACCCGAAACAAATATCTGTAGGCCATACAAATATTTGTCCCGGTGCGGGGATCGAACCCGCGACCCTTCGAATCAAACGGTCATCTCACACCGCTGGACTAACCGGGTCGTCAAAACCGGGTTTTCTTTTAAAGGATGTTGAAATGGTCCACTAGGATAAATTGTTTGGCTGTGTTTTCACTGACTAGTCAGCAACGACAATTTCGTAATTGATTACAATAAATTAAAAAAATCAAACTATTTATTTTGACTGCCTATTCTACCCTGTGACATATTTTTGAAAGAAAGAAGCAAGGCGTATAGGTTTATGGAAAGCATCATGGTGTAGTGATAACGCCACAACTTTTACCCCTTAATTTGCTGTGAAGAAAATTTCTGGAGTGGCCACCAGCCCCCCTTTCTTACGCCTATGATTTTGTAGTCCCATGTAATAGGCGGTGAGCCTATTGATATCTCCAGGTACATTTATAATGCGAAAAATTTAAAGACTCTTAAGCGAAACCTCCGGCCCGGGGATCGAACCGAAGACTTCAGGGTAGCAATAGTGGTCTGATACCACTAGGCTACAAAAACAACTAACTCGAGCGAAATATTTTTTTTGTTGTTCACAACTGAGGTCCAAATCAACATGCCGTACCTTATCTTTATCTTTGTCATCCATCTTTAAAAAAACCGCAAAAGAGAGGTTCGTTGTATGCCAGCCCCTTTAAGATTTTATTATAATCTGTTTATTACTTAACTGTTATAGAGGCAACAAAAAACATAAACTGTAAAAAAATCTACTGTTTCAACAGCTATCATGGATCATGAGTTAACTGGCAGCAGACAGACGGACAGCGGCGTCTCAATAAAAATTTCATTTTTATCCTTTGGGTACGGAACCCTAAAACGTATTACTCTCCTAGGTGTGTAGGAGTCTTCAATTTTATCGTCTCCAATATACCTTATTCCATTTGTAACGTAGGGATAGATAATGTACTTGAGTTACTTTTATTAATATCATTGTATTGTAGGTTTTTGATTAAAGGTATGTTTATGTTACCGGCCAAAGCCGATTTTAGGCGAAACTTGTTTAACCTAGGCTAAACTAATCCTTTAACTAATATAATAACTTTTGTATTAATCCTGAACGCTACGCAAGACGTTTGCGAAATAGATGGAGGTAGCTGCACATAATAATTTTTCAAACTGCTGTCAGACCACCTCAGTCTGCCCGAGACCACGGAAGCTGAAAAGCGACCGAAACGTCGGGTTCGAATTTCAATAATCATTTTAGCTTAATATACGCGAGATCAATCCGAAAACTAGTTTTATTTCAATAGCCTAAACTAGTTCAAATAATGCTGTATGTACTGTCAGCGAAAAGAAAGTATTTAACACTGTTAGTTTCGGAATCTTAAATACGCGTGTCTCTCTTAGGTGTGTATGAGCCTTCGGTTCTCTCGTCTCCAATATACCTTATTCCATTTGTAACGTCGGGACGTGATGATAGATTATGTCTTTGAGTTACTTTTATTAATATCATTGTATTGTCTGTCCGTCCCACATTGTTTTCACTTTTTCATGTGATTAGTTTAACGTTATTCAACTGCCTCCACATTGATCTATGTAACTTGATATCACGCCTCTCATTTTTCTGAAGGCGTAGGTTTTTGATTATAGTTTTTAGTTTTTTTAGTATAGTGTTTATGTTACCGGCCAAACACGATTTTAAGCGGAACTAGTTCAAATTTTAAAAATTGTACTGTTTGCAAAAAAAAAAAATCTAACACCGAACTGTGTAAGGTATTTTTTCCTTTCGACCTTACCTAGCTAAGTAGGATGCGCCCTTGGTCCCCGTCTCGGCCAAACAACACGAGAGATTGAGTCTGTACCGGTTTATCCGATTTTTTTTTAATGTAATGGAAGTGGCAAACAAGCATGCAGTTCACATTGATATTAAGTGATCAACAAGGTCAAAATGCGGATGCGTTACCACTCCTGAGGCCTAAAGTGTTATGCCTCTGTGCCGGAAATTACAGGGCCGTACATTACCACGTGCCCGGAACACGATAGTGCTGAACACTACCATTTAGCGGCAAGTAAATCAGGTATATTAGTATATCCTAGATTGCATATAGGATATTAGGTATATCCTAGATTGTATATAGGTTATACCTATTATTATATATTAAACATAAATCATTTCAGCCAAAAGACGTCCACTGCTGGACAAAGGCCTCCCCCAAAGAATGCCACAACGAACGGTCCTGGGTCGCCCTCATCCAGCGATTGCCCGCGACCTTCACCAGGTCGTCGGTCCACCTCGTGGGGGGCCTGCCTACGCTTCGTCTTCCGGTACGCGGTCGCCACTCTAGAACTCTTCTGCCCCAACGGCCGTCAGTTCTGCGAGCTATGTGCCCTGCCCACTGCCACTTGAGTTTCGCTATTCGATGGGCTATGTCGGTTACTTTGGTCCTCATGCGGATCTCCTCATTTCTGATTTGCTAAATTTTAATAAATAAACAGTTTCGCTATTTGATGGGCTATGTCGGTTACTTTGGTCCTCATGCGGATCTCCTCATTTCAGGGGGTGCTATATTTTAATAAATAAACAAAAATATATACCTTTCAAATAGTAAATTTCGCTTAACATAAGTTGATTTGTCCGACTCCAAATTGTTCATTGCGTTGTAAAACCCAAATTGGTTTACTTCGTCTGGAATAAATCTATTTTGTATTGGCTAGATTTATAAATATTTTAAAACGTTATGCTATCATAGGGCCCTGGATTTAATCTCCCAAGCGGATTCTAAATACAATGAGGCTTTTCTTAATTTTACGGAAGTTACATAGTGCATGGAGTTAGATGATGTGCCCGAAGATGTCAATAGGCTCACCCTAATTGTTTTATATTATTTCGCATTAACACATGCTTGTGAAATATATTTATTTTAAAGAAAAATGGAGACTCGAATTCGCGGACTACAGGGAACCTAGTCCAGCCGCTCTTCCAACTGAGCTGCCTAACTAGCATAGTTTGGCAATAGATGGCGCTGCTGGCAATGCAATAAATGTGAAGGAAAGATTTGACAAATCGGGCAGGACTTTGGTAGCTCAGTTGGAAGAGCGGCTGGACTAGATTCCCAGTAGGCCGCGAGTTCGAGTCTCGCCTGAAGTCAAATTTTTCTTTCCATTTTTCTTTAAAATAAATATATCTCACAAGCATGTGCTAATGCGAAATAATATAAAACAATTATTAAGGGTAAAAGCGACTTCCTTACGATATTCAATAAACTGCAAAGTTTATTATATCGGTTGCCTAACTAGCATAGTTTGGCAATAGATGGCGCTGCTGCCACCATAAGGTTATGCAATAAATGTGAAGGAAAGATTTGACAAATCAGTCAGGACTTAGGTAGCTCAGTTGGAAGAGCGGCTGGACTAGATTCCCAATAGGCCGCGAGTTCGAGTCTCGCCTGAAGTCAAATTTTTCTTTCCATTTTTCTTTAAAATAAATAGGCTCACCATAATCTGTAACATGTAAAAAATCGTAACTGGCGAAAATAATGTTTTTGCCTACTCTTTTAGTTGATACAGGCATGAAGTATACATTTTAATAAATGAGCGAAATAGAAATAAAATGTTAATAATAATGGCAACCCTTTATACGTCCCACTGCTGGGCACGAGTCTCTCCTCTTTTGGGGGGGGAGGCCTAGAGCTTACTCCAACACGCTGCTCCAATGCGGATTGGTGGAGGTGTGGGGGTTAGTGGCCAACCCGCTGTCGGATGTTTTCAAACCGCTTACAAGGCCTCCAAGACAAGGTTTAACGACTGCTATCTATCGATAGCAACCGGGACCGACGGCTTAACGTGCCCTCCGAAGCACGGAAACGCGCATTTAATTTGCCACTAACGGTCACCCATAACACTACCCGACCGCGCCCGTAGTGCTTAACCGAGTAGATCGCTCACGATCTACACCAGCCGCCGGGCCATGCGCGCTTCAATAAAATGTTATTATCTCCAAAATAGAAAATTTCGCTAAGCATAAGTTGATTTGTCCGACGCCGCATTATTCATTGCGTTGTAAAACCCAGATTGGTTTACTCCGTCTGGACTAAATCCATTTTGTATTGGATAGATTTATAGATATTTGAGAACAGTTGGAATGGCACTTTTGCTTTTATTTGTTTTTCAATGATGGATTTCGTATTCGATCAGTTGACGTCAATTAGGGCTTTGCCCGAAACAAATTGAAATACTTGTAATTGGATTTGAAATATCATTTTGTTGTTATCCTGTGGAATATTGAACATTGATTAAGTATTGCAAATAGAACCGATAGATTATATGTAATGTAAATGACCAATATATAAATAGATAAATTAATAATTTTACTAATGGCCTTACCATTAGTAAAATTATTAATTTATCTCCAGTGACGTAGCTCGTGGGCATCATCGCATCACCTAATCCGTCTCTATATCTGTATACTTCATTCTAAATTATAGTTTTCAGTGTCTTTTGTGTTCCAGTCAGGTGGTAATGTACGGCCCTGTCATTTCTGTCCGGTACAGAAGTACGCCAGTCCGCTTGAAAAGCGTGGCGATATTGGTGTACCCCCCCACCCCCGTATTGAGAAAGCTTTGGTCCAGCGGTGGACGTCTTTCAGGTTATACGAGTATGATAATACGTTTCATTGTTCAAAGATAAGAATAACGTTTTTTTTTTGTTACCTACGCATAAAAAGGGTAAAATACCTTTTTTATACAAGATAAATGCGTAAAATGCGAGAGTGCAAACTTGGCACAAACTTTACACCTGCAAATACCCATCACGGTTTACGACCAAACGTCACCTGGGTCTAGTGTTACCATTCAATTCTGCCAGACAGGACAAGAACCGGAAAATACTGGCTTTCTTGGAAATTCACTGGTGGTAGAGCTCCAGTGACGGAGCTCGCGGGCGTAGGCACCACCGCATTACCTAATTTACTTGCCGCTAAATGGTAGTGTTCAGCACTATCGTGTTCCGGTCAGGTGGTAATGTACGGCCCTGTAATTTCCGACACAGAGGCATAACACCTTAGGCCTCAGTGGTGGTAACGCATCTGCATTTTGGCCTTGGTCTTCATGTGGGTGTCTATAGGCTGCAGTCATCACTTAACATCAATGTGAACTGCATGCTTGTTTGCCACTTCCAATATATAAAAAAAAAAAAAAATTAAAGCTTTTAAATTGATAGGCGCGTCCATAGAGCAACACGGAGGGGAGTAGCCATAGCGTATATTACCGATGCAAAGCAGTCTGTCATTTTTGCGGGGGGAAATACGTGTGACACAAACGCACACTACAAAAATCGCCTATTACTACGAAACTCACACCTTGACTTTTACAAAATACATAGACAATTTCATGCACACATTTAAACACCTAGGCGACAGGTACAGGCACACTTGTGCTCGTACTTTGACAAAGGGGAAAGCCTGCATATGGCTACTCCCCTCCGGCCCGCCGCAGCCGGTGGCCCGTGTTGCTCTATGGGACGTGACGACCCCAATAGGGCAATAGTAAATATAATAACGCGCGATGGACATCAACGTTAACTATGAAGCTAACCCTCAAATCGCGAGAAAAAGTTCGGTTTCATACATTTTATCGCTCGGCGATGGCCTTTTTTTATGGCGCAGCTGATTATTTTCTATGGTGAATAAAATGACTCCTTTAAATTTGTACCGTGTCTAAAAAGCTACTGTGTACTTATCCATTTGATAGAATAACTTTATAATGTGCAGCACATATCTGTATGCAGCTTTCAATTTATAAGCTTTCAATTTTTACTGGTGGTAGAGCTCCAGTGAGCTCGCGCGCGTAGGCACCACCGCATTACCTAATATATTTACCTTTAAATGGTAGTGTTCAGTACTATCGTGTGCCGGTTAGGTGGTAATGTACGGCCCTGTAATTCCCGGCAAAGAGGCATAATACCTTAAGCCTCAGAAATGGTAACGCATCTGTATTTTGACCTCTGGTTTATCTGTGGGTGTCTATAGGCTGCAGTCATCACTTAACATCAATGTGAGCTGTATGCTTGTTTGCCACTTTCATATCCTAAAAAATAAAGGTATTTTCCGGTTCTTGTCCCGAAGTTACCGAAGTCTCACATCCCAATTGACTGTCGAATTTCTCATTCACTTTCAATTCCCGCCAGAAGTCAGTTTTTTTAATGGAATAGAAAATAACTCTTCGGGTGGATGAAAATAAAAATCTAAAGATTAAAGTGAAAAAGTTAGACAAAAATACCGAGTTTAAGAAAAGAGCAGTTTATTACTGCAAAAAAGTTTCTTATTGTTATATTTGGTTTGGAAGAAAAAGTAAAAACCCACCTCTAAACTACTTCAAAAACTAAACTAAAATCTTTTCCTATGAGTTTTATTTATTTTTATCCCAAACATCAAACGGAACTCTACCCAAATGCCCTCAAAACTGGGACATGTCCAGAAAAAACCCAAACAAATGGCTACACTACCTGCTGCAAACGGAACCCAACATTTTAATAATTCGTCACGACGCGGAACACTAAAACGTCCTTTTTATTATTCGCGGAGACATAATAGGTTCCGTGCCAATAATAAGTTGAGGGAGACCGCCCTTAACCGTCCTAATATTGGGCTCCGGCCAGTCAAATGAGATCGACGTGACCTGGGCTTTAATGGGTGGCCTTTTTATATAAGAACCTTTTTTTTGCGGTAATGATAAGAAATTGGCGTTCTGGTTATGGGAGAGATACGGGAGATGTAGGTATATTTTGACGCTCTTATTAAGCTACCTATGAAGCACCTCGTTTTAAAAGTTTAAAGCTGAAAGATGATTAAAAAACAGTAAAAGTACCTACAACCTGAAATGATTTCGTATGTATGGTAGTTGTTATGTAATGAAGGCGGCAAACATGCGTGCAGTTCACATTCGCGGATTTCTAATTATTTTCATAGCTAAGCTGCGACATAATACAAAGTCGATCGAAACAGTTAAGCGGAACATTTTTCTCTTAGCAAACTCCAAAACGGAATGTTTAAAATTCGGGGATTGTTCGTCCTAAATAAACTTTAGCTATCAAAAACCAAATTCCATCCCCATTACCCCTTCTGAACTCAATATCAAGTATTTCGTTCACGTAATTACTTTTTAAAACAGTTCACTTATTTTGTTTGCTTCTTTTTTGTTCTTTATAGTAAAAAATGCTTGTAATAAAGAAATATTTCTCAAGATCAAAGTATTTTTTTCGTTCAAAATCATATTACGCTACAAAAATGGTGCGACTTTTTATTACAGGAGATAGAAATAGAAATAGAAAATATTTTTATTTCGAATAGATCTTTACAGATACTTTCAAAACGTCAATAAATCAGAAACTACCTAGAGCGAATAACCATTACATATAGTAAAAGCAAAATCATATATTAATAGTAAATTAAAAATTAAAATTTAAACTATTTGGTTAAAACATAATAATCATAAATTTTTTCAATTCCTTCAATGATAATAAATGAAGAAAAAGAAAAACTTATTCGTCAAGATCAATGTTATTCACTTAGCAGAGTTCCAAGTGCAGTCACTACTGAGAAGAACTCCGCTACCCAACAAACTCAGTAAGAGCTCTTTTAAATGAGAGCTTAAAATTAAATCTAGTACAGATATAGTGAAAAATCTAATAATGTCAACGTCCATGGCATAGATGCAAATAAACTGCTATCTACTAAATGTGATGTAGCCCCTGCAAACCAGGACAGACTAGTCCCCACCAACAGCACCCGTTCACGAGTATGACGCATGTGACAGCCATTGCCCTCCTCGCCCATTTTAGAGGGAAGATAGTTTTTAATATATAACTTCTTTATATTTGAGGAGGCGTGTAAAATAGCACTCTCAAGGGTGAGTAATATACTCTTATAATTGTATCAGAAAGATATTGAAGTAAATCCATACAGTACGTTTTGATTTTATACCGGACATACATACGGACAAGCAGACAAAAAATCTAATAACTTTGGTAATTAAAGAACGCTGGACTGGTTATCCTGAGGTCGCAGGTTCGATTCCTGCCCGAAGTCAAATTTTTGACGTGACAACGTCTTAAATTAGGTTGCGGCTCGGAGTCACTCATGAAAAAGTGTAACGCCCGGTAACGTAACGATGAGTCACCGAACGAGAGAGAGGCCTGCCGGACCGGCGAATGCCTTTCTACCGAGAAAAAGACGTTGTCACGTAAAATCTTCGCCCGTAAAACCGACTTTACAGGCAACCAGTTTTTTTCTTTCCGTCTTTTCTTTAATTTCTAAAGTTCACTCGCATGTGTTAATGCGAAAAATAAATATTTCAAATGTAATAACTATTCTTTGGCTTCGATGTCGATTGTAGATCACGCCCCAAGTACGAGTATACTTTAAAAAAGTATTATACATATTTACAGCTTTGACTTTCCTACGATTTTATTATATTACTAGCTGTGCCCGCGACTTCGTCCACGTGACAAAAAATATGATTGCTCAGTATCTACCCGGACGAAGTCGTGGGCGCAGCTTGTATAAAAGTAGCCTAAGTTACTCCTTTTACATCAGCTTGCCAGTGAAAGTCCCGTCAAAATCGGAGACACTCAAATTCTATTTATTTGTATGTAGGTATGTATGTATGTATGGAGATAAAAGTAGCCTAAGTTACTCCTTATTACATCAGCTACCTACCCGTGGAAGTCCCGTCAAAGTCGGATACACTCCAATTCTACTTATTTGTATGTATGTATGGATGTATGGATATAAAGGTAGAAGTCTAAACTCATTTGTTTTAACGGAAACTGATGAAAGTGAGGTGAACAATATTATTAATGGTTTAAAAATAGATTGTGCAATTGGAGAAGATACAATAAGTTGCAAATTCTTAAAAGAACACAAAAGTGTTTTAGCATCGCCATTAACTTATATTTTTAATAAATGCCTCACAAACGGAATATTCCCCGATTCCTTGAAAAGGTCTGAAGTATGTCCAATTTACAAAAGTGGAGATAGAAATTGTATTGCTAATTATAGACCTATATCACTTTTGTCAACGTTTTCCAAATTATTAGAAAAAATCATAAACAATAGACTAATATCTTGAAAAATATAATTTACTTTCAGCTAATCAATTCGGGTTTCGTCAAGGTAAGTCTACGGATCACGCTGTAAATAAGCTTATAAGTATTATAAATACTAACTTATCAAAAGGAAAGAAGTGTCTTGCAATTTATTTATACCTCGCAAAGGCATTTGATGCAATTTCTGTCTCCATCTTAATTAACAAACTCGAAAAATTGGGAATCAGAGGCACACAGCTTGACCTTTTCAAAAGTTATCTTTCAGGGCGATATCAGCGTGTCCGTGTAGGTAAAACAAAAAGCACTTACCTTCCAATTACGCACGGCGTGCCGCAGGGCAGTGTGTTGGGGCCAACCTTATTTTTGATATACATAAATGAGCTTACAAATTTGGCACTCACCTCAGGAGATATTATATCTTTCGCTGATGATACAGCTCTTGTGTTTGCTGAAAATACATGGGAGGAGGTATTTCACAATGCACAGCTTGGCTTTAATGCAGTCAAAAATTGGCTACAACAAAACATCCTCACATTAAATATAGAAAAGACCAAGTACATGTGTTTTAGTATCAGACATAACAGCAAACAAAGAGGAAATAAAAACATCACCGCCCATCAGTGTGATACTGAAACTGATTGTAACTGCCAACCACTGGAATGTGTGAATGCAGTAAAATACCTGGGTGTGTCAATAGACAGCAATTTGAACTTTAAAGAACACATCAGACTCCTATGTGGTAGGGTACGTAGGCTCATTTATGTATTCAAAAGACTGAGGCACGTTGCTGATTTAAACATAATTAAACAAGTATATTATGCATTGTGTCAGTCGCTCCTGACTTACTGCATTACGTCTTGGGGAGGTTCGGCGAAAACCACAATAAAGATAATTGAAATTGCCCAGCGTGCTATAATAAAGGTATGCTTATTGAAACCCATTGATTATCCCACTACATCATTATATGAAACGTTCAAGGTCCTGACAGTGAGACAACTATTTATATTGAACACAGCTTTACTACAGCAAGGTCAACTGTCCTATAACCCACGGCTGTTAACGAAACGTAAAAAGCATTTAATGTGTAATATCCAAAACACTGGTAAAACCAAATTTAGTACAAAGTTTCGGGATTTCATGTGTCCCTACCTATATAACAAAATCAATGAATTAATAAACATTTATCCTTTAAACAGAAAACAATGTAAAATAGCATTAAGTAAATATCTAAATAAGCTAAACTATGAGGAAACTGAAGAACTGTTATGTGTAAAACAATAACATTAAATATTTATGATAATATAACATCAGCACTAAACACACACTCACACACACACACACACACAAACACATTTAAGCATATAAGACGCATGTAGCACATGCAGTAATATAATTAGATATAAGTTAAAACTAGTTAGTAAATTATATATGTATAAGAGCAAGTACACGTAAAAACTTGTAATACAAAACGGGCAAACATTTATATTAGGCATTTTCTCGAGGAATTGGCGCTGATAGTCGAGATACAGGCTTTGCCTAGTTCGGCTACAGGTGATTGATTCTTTTAGTTATGATAACACTGTAGCCCACTATATTTTTGAAATATTGTACTAAGTTTTGTGAAATAAAGATTTTTATTTTATTATTTATTATCTCTGTACCAAATTAATTAAAATCAGTTCAGTCGTTTGGACGTGAAAAGGTAACAGACAGACAGACAGACAGAGTAACTTTCGCATTTTTAATAATAATAAGTAGGGAAGTAGGGATTATGGATAGATAATAATATTTTTTTCCAAATTAATGCCGCGATGAAACGGTGTAAATATCGTTCTGAAAACAGTTCCATACACAGACCAATCAGCCTTCGTTCAATATTATAGAATATCGCATAGATATTGTAGTATGTTTATGTAGTTTCGATTTAAACTTTAATGGGATTGATGGATCGCGGCGACGGTGTAAGCCGCTTTAGAGTTGCTAATCAAAGGAAACCCCAGTTTGTTCGTTTGATCAAAATGTTTGCCGTGATTGAGCCCTTATTAATTGTTGTATACCTTATTATGAATTTTCGTAATAACCAGGGTTTGTTTTGACGCAGAACGTCACTTTCGAAAAAGGTCATCTCGAAAAAATTGGTCACTTTCGCAGAAAGTCATTTTCGCAAAAGGTCATTTTCTCAAAAAGTAATTTTCGCAAAAAGTCACTTTCGCAGAATGTCATTCACAAAATTATTTTCTCTATTATTAAGTAGGCCTAATGCAGGGAAAAATGAATAACACAAATATCAGTAACGAAAACTTTATTATAAACGAAGTCGTAGAAGCTAGACGGGAACGAGTTGCCGCCGGCTACCCGCTCCCGCGGCTATCCGCTAGTGCGTTAGGGCGCTTAGGCGATACGAAGGTTCGGGACAGCTAGTTTTATAAAAACTAGTGTGATCAATTTACGATATCAACTTGAGTCCTAAGGGCAACGGGTGTAATAGCAGAAGAAAACACAGTCACTATTACACGGTCGACAACAATTTTATTAGGCACACGTTTCATTACTATCATTCGACAGCGAATCTCTACAGCGTGATGTAACTTTCACAAGATGAACAAGTGGCGCCATCTGTTGGTGATTTACATGAATGAATTTATACATAATCGCCCACCAAGGGCAAAGTGGACCTTTGTCCTTAACAAATTTTTACAACTTAACTAAATTAAAAACTAAGGGACACAAACATCATTCCTTACATGTGGGTAGAATACATAGCTTTGAAACAGGTCTTTTAAAATTTCCATTTCTGGTCCTCAAAGTAACCACACGGGCAATGCCATCTACGCCTGGATGGACAGCAATTACTCTGCCATAGAGCCAACGAGACGGGGGCAAATTATCCTCCTTCACTACTACTACATCGTCTAAATTGGGTTGGGGATTTTGTGTTGACCATTTGTACCGATGCAAGAATTTTGTTAGGTATTCCTGCGACCACTGTCGCCAAAAGGCTTGCAACATGCGTTGAGTGTGTTGCCACCTCCTCAATGTGCTAACATTTGCGTCCTCGAAGTTGTGGTCAGGTACTGTCACTAGAGGTTCTCCTATCAAGAAGTGTCCAGGTGTTAAGATATAGTGTGATGTGGTATCCGTGATCGTCGACATGGGCCGAGAATTGAGGCAAGCTTCTACCTGGGCTAAAACAGTAGCCATCTCTTCGTACGTCAACGTCGTGTTTGATAAAATCCTTTTGAGGTGATATTTAACAGACTTTACGCCCGCCTCCCACAAACCTCCGAAGTTCGGTGAGTGAGGTGGAATGAAATGCCATTCGCAACCACTCGTAGCTAAGACCTCTGCTACTTCTTTCACCATGGACCTTTCTTCTGCCACACTGCATTTCTTTAATTCGGCAGCAGCACCGACAAAATTTGTGCCGTTGTCACTGTAAAGATGTGAGCAACGACCACGTCTAGCCTGAAAACGCTTAAATGCTTGTAAAAAGCCTTCCGAAGTTAAGTCGCTAACGGCTTCCAAATGTATGGCACGCGTTGCCATACACACAAATAAACAGATGTATCCTTTATACGATTTGTGACCTCTGCCTTTTGTGGTGCGTATCTGAAATGGGCCTGCGTAATCGACTCCACTGTGACTAAATGGACGAGTGGGAGAGACTCGCGATGCAGGTAGTTGTCCCATCAAAGGATTCTTTGATGTAGCCATGACTTTAACACAAGTTACACACTTGCGGTAATAAGCCTTCACCAGCTGCTTTGCTCCTATAATCCAGTATTTTGATAAAATGTAAGTCATCATTAACTGTGGGCCACCGTGTAGCATCTGATTATGAGCATCTATAATGATGAGAGAGGTGAGGTGAGACCTCTTTGGAATTAAAATTGGATGTTTTCTATCATGAGGTAGCTGAGAATTTTCCAGTCTGCCACCAACTCGCAAGATATTGCATGCGTCCATATATGGATTTAGGATTCTTAAGCTGCTGCGTTTCGGTAAGTCATGTCCGTTTTCTAATAATTTTATTTCGGAGCTGAAGTGTTCCGTCTGACATTGCTGTATGCAAGACTGTAGGGTACATTGTAACTCCTTCGTAGTTATAAACCCCGTTTGTCTTTCTGACTTTGCCAGTTTCAGATTCTGACTGAATCGCTTACAATAAGCCAACACTCTAACCATTCTGGTTAACGATGAGAATCTTTCTATGATTGATTCTTGAATGATAGAGGTGCTACAATGCGCTTTTATGCATTTTTCTTTCGTCTGAGCATCTTCAGCCTTTGGTTTTCCATACTCAATGGGTTCTCTTTGTAGAAAACAAGGTCCGTTGAACCACAATGAATTATTTATTAACTCAGACGGAATTTGACCTCTCGACGCTGCGTCTGCGGGATTGTTTTTGGTCGAAACATGCGCCCAGTGATGAGAATCCAGCTTAGTGATGATTTCCGATACCCGATTGGCCACGAAGACCTTCCACCGACTCGGATGACTATTTAGCCAAGCCAGGACCACCGTAGAATCCGTCCAAGCATGTAATTGAGCCTTGTCAATCTCCATGACTGAAGCAATCTCCGTCATTAACCGGGTCAACAAGACTGCTCCACACAACTCAAGACGTGGAATTGAAACTTGTTTAACTGGCGCGACCTTAGTTTTTGCAGCAATCAACGATACATGGATTTTGCCTTTGGAATCTATAACACGTGAATACACAACTGCAGCGTATGCGTCCTTGGAGGCGTCACTAAATCCATGCAGCTCGATGTGCTCTCCTGTTCGAAGCCTGATCCAACGAGGTATGGAAACTTCTCCTAACGTTTTCAATTCCTTTTTGTATGATTTCCATTCATTCAATATATGTGCTGGCACTGTTTCATCCCAATCAAGCCCTGCCAACCATAGCTTTTGAATTAGCATTTTTGAAATAATTATGCTTGGTCCTACCCATCCTAGGGGGTCATAGAATCGACTTATATCCGAAATAATTGTCCTTTTTGTTGCAGGTTCCCGGACGTCGAGCATGTCTACGTGGTAGCGGAAAGAATCTTCACGGCGGTTCCAGGTAAGTCCCACGATTTTTGTTACTTCATCTGTTTTTATTTTTAACCCTTCCTCTATTTTCTCTTCCTTAGATTGAACTCCTTCTCCCTTTCTTTCACTTTCCTTTATTTCCTGTAAGAATTCCTCACTATTGCTTGTCCACTTCTGCAACTTGAATCCACCCTTAGCCAATAGCTCGTTCATTTCCTTGTATAAATTAATTCCTTCTTCTTTAGTTTGAACTCCTGTCATTAAATCATCAACAAAAAAGTGTTTCAGAGTTTTTTCAGATGCTGAGGGGTAATCTGCGCGGTGATCGTGAGCCACTTGTTGAAGAGTTTTGACTGCTAAATAAGGAGCGGATGCCGTTCCGAAGGTGACTCTGGTAAGCCTGTAATGTTTTAATTTTGCTGCTCCTTCTTCCCTCCAGAGTATTCTTTGAAAATCTGCATCTCGCAAATCAACCTTTATCTGGCGATACATCTTTACAACGTCAGCTGCCATACAGATTGGGGCTTCTCTCCATTTTGCAACGATATGCCTCAACTCTGGTTGCAGAGTGGGACCAACAAGCATGTGATCATTTAATGATTTATTATTGGTTCCTTTACAGGAAGCATCAAATACCACTCTCACTTTCGTGGTCTCTTTGTCGTGTCTAACAACTGCGTGGTGAGGGAGATAAGTAGCATTTTTGTCATTTATATCGTTTTCCGGTACCTCTTCCATGTGACCTAATGTTAAATATTCTTTCATAACGTCACTGTATTGTACTTTTAAATTATTTTCTTTGTTAAGTTTATGTTCTAAACATTTAAATCTTTTTTCAGCGATCTCTACGGATCTGTCCACCGCAACAGGATTGCTATCCTTGAATGGAAGACGAACAACATATCTGCCGTCTTCATCTCTCTGAGTAGTTTCAGCAAAATACTCCTCACAACGTTTTTCGTCATCTGTAAACATGGCTTCACGAGGCTTTTGAACGTCTGACTCAAGTTCCCAAAATTTCTTGAGCAGTTCATTGCCATCATCGACGCAACAATGCATCACATTTGTTTCCGTACGAGCCTCGTCGGATGAAGTGGTAATGCCTGACAAGATCCAACCTAAGCTGGTAGCTTGTGCTATTGGAGTACCAAGCGGTCCTCTTTTCAATCCATCTTGAATTATTTTACTGTATATTTCAGCACCCATAAGAATATCAACTTTATTTGGGACGTAATACTGCGGATCAGCAAGTGCTTCGTTAATTTCTTCCCACTCTATCATCTCCACTTCACTTGACGGAAGAACAGAAGTTATGTTGCTAAGCACATAAGCCTTCACCGGAAATTTGACCGTTGGATCAATCCGTGATTGAATATCGATGGTGACCATCGCCTTGGAAACTAAAGTTTTGTTTCCACCCAAGCCAGTTACCTGATTCGTGGCTTGTGATTTCTTTAGACCAAGATACTGAACAGCTGATTCGGTTATGAACGAGCCTTGTGACCCTTGGTCTAAGAGTGCGCGAACGGAGTAGCGTTTTCCATTCCTAGCCAAAGCCATGACCACTGCAGTGGCCAACAGAATTTGCTGCTTGCCCTTGCCAGTAGCAAAGCACGAGACCACATCTGAGGTTTGTTGTCCTGCATCTGTAAATGCCGATGACGAAGAAGCACTACTTGAAGAAGTGGCAACTCGCCCACCGTGATTAACCTCAGCTATATTTACGTTCAAATTCGACCCAGTACCCTTAGGATGCAGTAGCGAATGATGGCTTCGCTTACAAATCCGACATCGCAAGTTAGTTCGACAGTCTTTGGCAGAATGATTACTGCCCAAACAATTAAAACAAACATTGTTTTCACTAACAAACTTACGTCTAGCATCAATAGATTCTTTGTGAAAATTTTTACACATGCTTAACTTGTGACCATCTGAACAAAATGGACACGAAATATTTATTTCATTTGTGACGTGAAGCGTTTTCACTTTACTGTATTGAACTTTATGTCCTACTGTTGATTTTGAATCAAGAAACTCAACGGCACGAAACCTTTGTGTTAAAAACTCTTTGAATTGATTATATGTTGGCAATTCATCAGATGAAATATTAGAAGTTACGTTAAACTCCCATTGCCGTCGAGACTCGGGATCCAATTTCAACGTAATGATGTGAATAATTAAAATATCCCATCCTTTTACATCAATTCCTAAGTTTGATAGTGTTGCCAAGCAATCATTTGTGGTATCGACTAAGTCCTTTAACCCACTTGACGATTCAACTGATAAGTTTTTCTGACTAAGAAGACGTTTCAACACCTGATGTGAAATGTATTTTTTATTATTATACCGCTCCTCTAACAATTGCCAACATCGATCAAAGTTAGATTCCTGGACAGGTATGTGTCTAAGAAGCTGTTCTGCTTCACCAGTCACATAGCTCTTCAGATAATGTAACTTCTGAACATTGTCCAATGTTTTATTTTGGCCGATCAATGATTGAAACAAATCTCTAAATGAAGGCCATTCCGTGTAATTGCCTGCAAAATTGGGTATACTAATTTTGGGTAGTTTGACTAGTTGCGATACCTTTGCTTCACTAACATCAGTTGAAGATAGGCTGTTTTTACTCATTTTTTGAAACTTTGATAGTACAGTTTTTAGTTCACATTTATGATCTAAGAATATTTCTTGACACTTATCATACGTTTCAGATTTTACATATTCGGTCGCATTTAGGTCTGCCGGTTTACAACTTCTCATTAATTCCTTATGACCTGTTAGAAATTCGAACCACAATTGTTCAAGAGCTTCTAATCGACCTTCTACATACTCTTGGGTTATGCGATCTCTTGGCGATTTTTTAAAATTCGATTTAGCTTTAGAAATGCGGTAATACAAATCATTCTGAAAATTGATTATGGATTCCATTGTTCAATTCACTAATTACAATTATTTATTTATATTTATGCTCGAATAACGTTTTAAATATTTTACAATAAGTTTTACAATTACCAGAAATTTAAACAAAATGTTTTGTTGACTAATGATCTACAAAAATTACAATTTTCATTAAGTCAATGGAACTATAGAGCAAATTTTCTAAGTGTCACGCATGACACCATTCGTTCGTAAAATTTTATAAGTGTCTAGAACCTTGTCGCAATGAAAAAAATAAAAAATTGGGCATAGGTTCCCCGTATCTACCGTTTTAGAGAAATTATTCTAAGTCTTAATAATTAACATGCACACAAATATTACAAGTCCAAAATCACTAATATTCGCAAAGTCAATAATGTTCACAAATTTTTATCTTCAGCTGAGCCAATTAACAAAGTCAAAAGTACTTACAATTTTACTTCACTTATCTGTTATCCACTGACACTTATTCCACTTCCGACTGCCTCACTTCCGTTTGCAACCTTCACGTGACGGGACTCGAACTTCTCCCTGCGCCGTCTGCGTGATCGACGTCGTTGGGTCTCAACTACGCCGTGAAGTCATCAGTAACTGTCACCTGACGTCACTGCTATGCACCTTATGTACCTCCGGGCGGGGCAGGTGCAGAGGGGCACGTGCACCTTGTATGCAATGCGCTCCTCTACCACTCCTCGGCCAATCCGGCAAAGCTAAGCGTTTGCGATTACAATCCGTAACCCGCTAGCTATCTAATTCCCTAGGATATGCTATATCCGACTACGAAGGACCAATGATCAATTTACGATATCAACTTGAGTCCTAAGGGCAACGGGTGTAATAGCAAAAGAAAACACAGTCACTATTACACGGTCGACAACAATTTTATTAGGCACACGTTTCATTACTATCATTCGACAGCGAATCTCTACAGCGTGATGTAACTTTCACAAGATGAACAAGTGGCGCCATCTGTTGGTGATTTACATGAATGAATTTATACATAGTGACTTACCCCGGCTTCGTACGGGAAGCATTTATCATAGATATAAACCTTCCTAGGAAAACCCACTTCCCAACATTTTAAACAGGAACAAAATCCGTTCAGAACTTTCCGAGATTAGCACATACGAGTACATACAGACAGAGAAAATAGGGGGACTTTAGTTTATAATATGTAGTGATAGTGATTATGAAGTCAAGTGATAGTGATAGAGATAGTGATTAAGCTGTAAGAAATATATCTTCCGTTCCAAAATGTGTATTTAAAATATAAATCAGTTTGCAATTTTTATAAAAAATATTATTTTTATTTTATTAATTTTTTTATTTGCACTTTGTAAAAACCGCGTATTTCGTTTTCGCGCTTTTTCAGGAAGTAGAAAATCTCAGTCTGAATATCTCAGACCCTACTTAAAAATACAGAAAAAAAAATTGTGGATGACATTCTGCGAAAGTGACTTTTTGCGAAAATGACCTTTTGCGAAAATGACTTTCTGCGAAAACGACCATTTTTTTCGAGATGATGTTTTGCGAAAGTGACGTTCTGCATCAAAACCATAGGGTTGTATGCTTTGATTGGCTGTAGTGGTTTTCAATACTGTTCTTATTTTGTGTCATAGATTGTACTATTTTGATTATGTTTGCAACAGTGGCGATTTCTCTAAGCTGGCGCGTATGGCGCCGCCATACCATAATTGTTAAGCATTAAAATGTAAATAAACATATACTTACAACCTAATTACTTAGACCGAGGTACAATAAATAATTGCCTTTTACTAGCGCTGCGGCCTCCTATCAAGAACGCAAAACGCAACTCGCGTTTGTCGTCGAGTTCGGTCGGCGCCGAACGCGTCGGGGCGAGCGATGCGCTTCTGCCAGCGCATGCGGAGTCCATACAAAGTCGTTCGCCGCCCGCGCCCCGCCCCCCGCAATCGCCTACTCATGTAGTTTGAAGCGCGGGTTTGGCGCTGTGAACAGCGCATTACTTAACGATTTTTCGCATGTTTTACGTGATAGTGTAGATTTGTGATAGTGTTTCTTACGTTTTCTATCTTTCTATTGATTCTATTGATTTAATTTTGAAACTTTTTTTTTTGTAATTAAGCCATAAAATCGCCAAAAAATATCAGCTATTTCATACAAAAATGAAAATGTTAAATTGTATGAAATTTCTTATTGCAAAGTAAGTACGTTCCTTAGTGAAAGACTGGAAGTTGTTCAGATTGACCGTCTGAAAAAACGGTTTTCAGGTTTTGCGCACTTAACACTACATCCTATATAACAAAAGCTGGAGCCACCCCAATTATAAACAATATATGTGTTTTTTTTTTTTGCAAAATAAGGGTGCTTCTCTAAACTAAGTAAACTTAAGTTATTCACAATCATAAGTACAATGATATCTTAACGTATTTTTTAAAGCGGCTTTAAGCATGTTACCCTTCCTCACATTGCAGCATTGTCTATTTTTCGCAATAACACATGCGAGTAAACTTAAGAAAATAAAAAAATCTACGTGTGGCACTCGGGGACTGCCGCGGTAAAGCTATTGCATAGCATTTCGTATCAACTTATGCAATTATAATTATTTATTTATTTTATTTATGCAGTATTTCTTTTTTTATTTGATATTAATTCAAGTTACACTTTTTGAGCGTGTTGACCGATAAGAAAACAATTTTTTTTCTTTTATTAAATAAAAAAGTCAATATTGTTTGAAATATTTTTATTATTTTACAATACATATAAACAGCTGCTTATGTATTCGTCCGATTTCGGAGCAGCTCGTCTCGATTCGTGCGAGCTTCGTAGAGTCGTACAATACGTCTAGTTGCACGCACACAAACACCGTGTCGAAGACTGCTGAAAAGAAACGACGTTAGACAATGCACGGCCTTCAAGCCACACCTCCGTGCCCGTCGGAGTGGGGAGCGTGAGGTCTTTTCGTTACGGAATTTCTGGATTCGGTCCCCGCGCTCAAGGCCCTCGATAGAAGCTATGCAATAGCTTAAAAATGAGAAAGAAAAATTTGACTTCGGGCAGGAATCGAACACTACGGTAGCTTAGTGGTAAAGCGGCTGGACTGGTTATCCTGGTTCGGTCGCAGGTTCGATTCCTTGCGAAAAATAAACATATTACAATTAATTTCAATTCATGTATATTACGATTAAAACTCAATTTTCTAATTGAGGTGTTTGAGGGTGTGTATTTCCGTTACACGTTATATATTATACAGATTACCGTGACATGCTATTAATCCTTGCCTCAATTGAGATGGCTCGAAAGAAAAATCGTTCTTATTAAATATTTTGCGTCTCAATAAAACGGGAAAGCAGCCCGGCGTTAAATACTTCGCATGCCGCGCGATCATAAACTCGGGAAATTGGAAATAAATGAAAAATACTAAGAAATATTGAGATTTTTTTCCCGTTGGCTAACAAATTTTTGTCGAGCGGCAAATCGCAAGATATAATGGCGCTGTAAATTGGAGAATGTTTGAAATAAAAATCCAATACAAATCGCTCTCGACCGGCGTCAACTAGTGGAAATGAAATATTGGGTGGTTGGCCTCGATCACGAGTAAATTAAACCTTTGTGAGCTAATGTTTGGACATTCAAAGTTCGGTGGACAGAATTGGATTTTTTTTTTCTTTATTTATGTAATGGAAGTGACAAACAAGCATACAGTTCACATTGATGTTATGTGATGACTGCAGCCTATATATAGACACCCACATGAAGACCAAGGCCAAAATGCAGATGCGTTACCATTCCTGAGGCCAAAGATGTTATGCCTCTGTGCCGGAAATTACAGGGCCGTACATTACCACCTGACCGGAACACGATAGTGCTGAACACTACCATTTAGGAGCAAGTAAATTAGGTAATGCGGTGGTGACTACGCCCGTCACTGGAGCTCTACCATCAGTGAAAAAACCTTCTTTGTTTTTATTTATTTTTACATATTATGTTATTATAATCCGACAAATTGAATTCACATTCTCGTAGCTATTGTATTATAATAGACTAGCGGCCCGCCCCGGCTTCACCCGCGCTGCTCCGTTCCTATTATTCATAGCGTGATGATATTTAGCCTTCCTCGATAAATGGGCTATCTAACACTGAAAAAACTTTTTACAAATCGGACCAGTAGTTCCCGAGATTAGCGCGTTCAAACAAACAAACTCTTCAACTTTATAATATTAGTATAAATTTTGTTTTCAAATCAATTCAATCACTAGTTTTTGCTTAGAAAATAATATGCGATGTCTTTAATGCATAACGTAAGGGCACATACAAATTATGCGTTTAATGTCGGCCTGCTTCGGTGTCGGAGTGGTGCGGTTATCGTACGACTAGCTTCTTCTTCTCGTGTCAGCGGTTCGACTTAAATGTGGTGCACGAAAGGAGCCTTCCCGAGTGGCGAATATGACTACTAATAATATTCATGAGCGCCCGGCGCACCCTGGACTCGTCGATCCAAGATTCCCTCAAAGAAGGGGGTATTGGACCGGCGTGACTAATCCTTTCAATACAGCCGTTCGACATAGGAACGGCTCTTCTCAGAGTCACATATTACTACGACTAGCTGACTTCCATACATTTTGAAGCTATGCGAGTGCAATTCGGCCTTCGATCGGCTAACATTCTGCTAACGTACTTTTGGACCGGGGTTATGTGCCTTCAAATGTATGTAAAAGCCAAATACCCATTTGAAAGAAAGAAAGGAAGAACCTACAATCCTTTATTAGTGCAGTCGCTAGACATTCTTATTAATTATTACAGGCTAAAGACAAACCAATGACTTGTCCAATTCAAATGGTATCGCAAAGTTATCTAGTAATGTAAAAAATCAGTACGACAGCCTTACTGCTCTGGTCCTGTAGCAGGACGACATAAACCGTCTAATTTGAAAGAGCCCTAATTGATGCATATCAATATATATAGATCTATACAAATAAATAAAATTGGAGTGTCTGTTTTTAATATAAAAATAACCGCTTTTTACTAAATGTGTATGTATACACGGTTCTTATACAAAAACAACATTTTTAAAAAATTTTGTCTTTCTGTCTGTCTGTCTGTCTGTTTGGTTCCGTTGATCTCGGGAACGGCTTTACCGATTTTGACGGGACTTTCACTGGCAGATAGCTTATGTAATAAGGAGTAACATTGACTTCTTTTATACTAGCTGCGCCCACGACTTCGTCCAGGTACACACTGAACAATCATAAATTCTCACGTGGATGAAGTCGCGGGCACAGCTAGTATACAATATATTATGATGGGTGCCTTCTTGTGTTGTTGAAGTGTGTTCTCATAGTGTAACATTTTGTAAAAAATAATTAACATTATGTAATTGGTACACTATGAAATACCACCCAAAGCAGATAGGACCAATAAAGCATTTTAATTTTGATTACTATACTTTCCCCTTACTTTTTCCTTTATCCCGATAGTGCTAGGCATCAGTGCGTTTCAAACATTCAAGGCAAGAGCTAGTAGTTTAATCACAATGAAATTTATCTACAACGCTTTTGTAGTTTCAGGTTTCAACTTTATTTTGCGTGATAACTGAGTAACAAACCATTACATCATTTTCTCACTCCCAAAACATAAGCGATAGCGAAAACCAGATATTAAAAATTATTGAGTTTCATAAATAAAATAACACGACTATTTTCTCCGCATATGTAGACCAAGATACATCACTATGAATAATAATAAAATCGTTTATTGATTTCTCTCTATTCTCTATGACTAAATTCACACATAGTAGAGAAGTAACTTCCCAACTAGTGTAACCCAATACTACTTAATCCCCAGGGATCAAATCCGACAACCCTCTATGCACAGACCTACGTTTTGCCACTCAAGCTTTTATTCACTGAATTGATTTGGCAGGAGCCTGGTAATACATTTCTATACATGTGCACAAAGATTAAAATAAAAATTTAGTTTCAACCTTACCTAATGAAAAAATATGCTATATTCAACAGAAGATCTTTGCGATTACGGTCTGGTTAGAAAACAGTTCGAATCAAAAATCAAAATAAAAAAATCATTTAATTACTATTCTAAATATATCAAAAACCTTAATTAATTACTGGTGGTAGAGCTCCAGTGACGGAGCTCGCGGGCGTAGGCACCACCGCATTACCTAATATACTTGCCGTTAAATGGTAGTGTTCAGCACTATCGTGTTCCGGTCAGGTGGTAATGTACGGCTCTGTAATTTCCGGCACAGAGGCATAACACCTAATGCCTCAGGAGTGGCAGCGCATTTACATTTTGACCTCTGGTCATTGTGTGGGTGTCTATAGGCTGCAGTCATCACTTAACATCAATGTGAACTGCACGCTTGTTTGCCACTTTTATAACATAAAAAAAAAATAAAAAAAATTAATCTACGTAATAAAAAAAAACATTAAAATATATTTAAAAGCTAAATAATATTTATATAAAATAAAATAAAGTTATACCTAAACTACAAACAACATGCGTCTAAAAATTCCGCATCACTGCCTTCCTGTGTTATGGTACCGAGAAGGCTGGCAGCGTTGCCTCATTGGATGGCAATGCTGATTCTTTGACCTAAAAATTGGCCAAATGGTAGTATCACACTATACTGGGATCGATCTATCATCACTGATCGGACTGTAGTTGCTAACAAGCCTGATGTAGTGTTGGTAGATCGAATGGAGCGCCGTGCAGTGATCATCGACATTACCATTCCTCATGACGAAAATCTCGTGAAGGCTGAGAAGGATAATGAAAATATCTGGATCTAGCTCACGAGATTGTCGGCATGTGGCGTGTGGATGCCGCGATCATTGTATCGATAGTCGTTTCGGTCAATGGCCTTATCGCTAAGAGTCTCGACCAACACCTTAAGAGACTCGCGTTGGGCGGCTGGGTCAAGGGCTTGATGCAGAAGGCTGTACTCCTCGACACGGCACGAATAGTGAGGAGGTTCCTTTCTCTGCGTCCCTAACCACCGGTAGCTTGGGCCGTATTCCCGCTAAACAAACAATTCAGATTTCCGCATTCCTTTAATTACTTGGAAATAGTAAAATTTTCTTGCGATAGATAAAAATGAAGTGAATGCAAAATGCAGTGATTATAATTCTAATACTATTATGCTTATGACAACATCATCAATGCGTTTTTTTTTTTTTTTTTTATGTAATAAAAGTGGCAAACAAGCATGCAGTTTACATTCATGTTAAGTGAAGACTGCAGCCTATAGACACCCACACAATGACCAGAGGTCAAAATGCAGATGCGCTGCCACTCCTGAGGCATTAGGTGTTATGCCTCTGTGCCGGAAATTACAGGGCCGTACATTACCACCTGACCGGAACACGATAGTGCTAAACACTACCATTTAGCGGCAAGTATATTAGGTAATGCGGTGGTGCCTACGCCCGCGAGCTCCGTCACTGGAGCTCTACCACCAGTAAAAAGTGATTTAGGGGATTTGGTAGAGAATACAGTACAAGCCAGTTGGTCTAGCGGTGTGTGACCAGTGTTTGAAGCTCACGGGTTCGATCCCCGCACCGGGACAATATTTGTATGGCTTACAGATATTTGTTTCGGGTTTGGGTGTTTCTATATTATGTGTTGTATGTGTACAAAGGCACTCACGACACAGGTTTATTCGTAGTGTAGGACTGTGAGTGTAGGCGTATTTTATTTTATTTCTTTTTTAAAAGCTGTAAATCAATCTGATGACTACTATCACATAACCACGTGTACGACTGAGAAGATGAAATTGGCCACTGAAACTAGAATTTTATTTTATTTTCGGCGCTGGAATTTCATTTTATTTTAGGACTGGCAGTGCGTTGACAATTCTGGTGGTATGGTCCAAATGTACGTGACGGTAACCACTTTCCATCTCAGTCAATCTGCCTTTAGATATGAGAAAAAGACACCTTATCAAAAATATTGCCCGCATAAAGTGCATTAGGCGTAGTCATTATAATAAAAGGCTTCGTTTGTCAATCAATGTTTGGCGAGCCGTCAATCAGAGGCTACGTAGAGATGATTTCCCTCCCTGACCAATTTTCCTTGTCTTATTCTGAACGTTAATTTATATTCGTAAAGTTTTACATTCGACTCGAGGTGCAAGCCATGAGATGTAGCGGAATGACTGTAATTATAACTTGGGCTTATTTTTCTATTGTAGACTAATTGCTGGAATGGATATTAAAGGTATTTGTAGGTTCCCTGAGGCTTTGAGTTTTCTTAGTTTGTGAAGATTCTCTATGGTATCCTTGAAAGTTGAAAATGTTTTGGACGGATAACAGTAATGATTGCATGTTGTAGTGCATGCGTGTATTGAATAGGTAATATGCATAATATCCCGTCGACTTATTTATATTATAGAAATAGATAGAAATAGACATGGGTGCAGAATAATATCAAATTTTCTCTGAGACATCCAAAGCCAGTTTCATAAGGCACAGGTTTATTAATAAAAAACACATTTTTCATGTAGCTATAAAAATGATACTTGTCTATACAAAAGTTGTTAATTTTATGAAATCTATCAAGATTAGAGCTATTCGTTAGTAATAACTCCGGATATAATAAAAACAAACGAATTTCTTAATGTATCGCATACTTTTATTACTTATACCACATTTTAAGGTGGTGTACACACAATAAGGAAGACGGGAGGTGTCAGCCCGTGATCACGCTTCGCCGCGTTGGTGGGGACTTGGGGGGAGGCGAGCGGGCCGAAATGGGCTCCTTTGATAATTTATTATTGAAACCTCGCTTTTATTTCTTTCCTTTTGTAATATTGTCTCCACTCGCAGCTTATTTGTTCCGGTGTAATTTGTTTGAAAATTTCTCATTTTTTTTATTCTCCTTTCGTCTCCTATTTTCCGTCGCTTATTGACGTTTATTGCTTTGGTTAATTGAGTAGTTACAAAAGGGTCTTGAAAATAGAACGAATGTTATCTCTTAATTAATGTTTCATAGAACATAACAGTACTTTCTGTTACAAATTCTGATTGATTCTTAATAGAAGTATATTTCTTTTAAATTAAACAATAAATTCCCCAAATAATTATTTTAGTTGAAAAGAAAAGCAACGGGATGTCAGAATTTGATTAAAATATTCTCGAGCCTCCCCTAATATTCAATTTTCGACAAATATTCCTATTAGGGATACACCGCAAAACTTCTGCATGAACAAAATTATCCCATCTAAATTTAATGAAACGAAATGTTGATTGTTTATTATTTCCGTAATTGTACTTATTTACTTGAATTTACTTGTAGGTGTACATACACTCCGTAATTCGGAGGGCGCGTTAAGCCGTCGGCTCCGGTTGCTATCGATAGATAGCAGTCGTTTAACCCTGTCGGAGGCCTTATTGACCGGTTTGACAACGTTTGACAACATCCGATAGCGGGTTGGCCACTAACCCGCAACTCCACCAACGCGCATTGGAGCAGCGTGTTGGAGCTACCTCCAGGCCTCACCGAAAAATGGGAGAGACTCGTGCCCAACAGTGGGAAGTTGAAAGGGTTTTTGTCATACATACACGTTGAAGTGTATTACTACGTTGTTCGGGAACCAAAATCCAAACTCTTTGGCATGTATTGCAATTATTGTAGAAACAAAAAATAATGTCGACAAAATTTAAAAAAGACAGTTTCGTCACAATGTATATAAGAACAGTGAGGAAACTAAGTACAAAGCGTTCAAAACGGCACACTCACACAAACATGCGCATCTACGAGGCCTCTAAGCGGTTCTCGCAGTGCTACAGTAGCGAGTGTCGCGTCGAGACGAGCAGTCACGTTGCGATTTGTTTTTGTTTCCGCGAGTGTTTTAAAGATGCCACGAGCTTATTGCGTGGTATACGACTGTTTGAACTCTGCATCATCGAAACCGAAGCTATCGTTTTTTAAACTTCCTGGTGATTTTGAAAGGCAAGAATGATGTATTGTTATAATACCTATCTAACATATTTTAAAAATTCTCCTGCGACAGTGTTTGTAACAATACTCCCCCGCAGCGGCTAGACCGATCATTATGAAATTTTGTGTGTATGAGAATCGGTTGTGGTCTTTTTTATATCCCATAATGGTAAGGGTGATTCACACCATTTTTTTTTTCGATTTTTTGGATAGTTAAATTGTTTATTTATACCTCTAAGGCGATACGAAGTTTGTCGAGGCAGCTATTTATTATCCTGCTTACCCGAGTGGGTGAGGGGTAGAGAAACTCGCCCGGTCTCGACAACTCGTTGCAGTATTCCACAGATTGTACTGTCATCAGAACTATAAAAATCACCCAAGTAATTAGCACTCAGTTTTGTTATTTTTAAGACAAAACAAAAAACAGAGATCTACAAGTTATATCAAAATTAAACTGTTTGCCGTACTTAAAACTATAACAATAAGATCAAGGTTGGATCATGGGTCTAATGCAGAAGGCGGTACTCCTCGGCACGGCACGGTATAGTGAGGAGGTTCCTGTCTCCGTGTCCCTAACCACCGATAGCTTGGACCGTGTTCCCGCTGCCGGTGGCGCACTATTTTTTAATTTCTTATAGGTATATGTTTGTTTTTTTTTTATAATTATTTATGTATGTAAAAATTTTAAATAAGAACAAGAATAAATTAGTGAATAGTAATAATAATCGTCTTTTGCCGGGATTAACCAACACCATAAGATTATCTACATAGACTACATATTATTATTTGTAAACAGTTTTACCGCGGTGTGACGTCATATCGTGCTGCGATTTTATATAAAAATAAAATACGTTTACACTCACAGTCCCATAGTAGGTAGTTATAATATAAACCTGTGTCGTGGGTGCCGTTGTACACATACAGCACATACACAAACACCCAGACCCGAAATAAATATCTGTAGGCCATACAAATATTTGTTCCGGTGCGGGGATCGAACCCGCGACCCTTCGAATCAAACGGTGGTTTCGCACCGCCGGACTAACCGGGTCGTTTAGGCCGTTTTGAGTCATTTCACTATTCGCAACATTTTGAATCGTTACATTTTAACAACTTTTAAGCACTTATTGACTACCTATATGTTTCAAAGACAAATAGTATTTATTTATCCAATACTATTACAGGGTAACCAATAAAAAAAATAGTCAACTTCCCAATACGATTGACTAAACGTCAGTAAATGCTAAAATAATAATACCATTATTAAAAAAAAATAGTGACATTCCCGTTGCTTCAATGGAGTGTAGGTAATTATTTTATAAGCTGGGCTTAGTTTCCATACTGTTTTTGTTCTTTATATTGTGGTTTCGTGGTAACATATTTTCGAATATTTTTCTCTAGTCTCGGAAGCGACTAAACAATGTGTTAACTGGTGTGATATCATTGGTTATAAATTAGTTATTATTAATATCTATTGCATTATTATTAAAAGTCATTTACTATAGGTAGCTTGTAACCTGACAATGCAAAAGTGTCCTTGTAGACAAATTGGAAATAAATATTCGAAGTAACGCAACAAGCATTTAAAGCTTATATGCTTTGACATTACAGATTTAGAAAACAAAACTGAAAAAAATAACAATTCTTGAATTTTCGGTCGGAGTCAACTTTAGATACTGGCGCGACTAAAAATTTAATCGTGTAGATTCGACCAAAATTCCTGTGGGATCAATTTTGAATAACTGCAGTGCCAGCGTACATTCGAGCAATTTAAATCTATTTACACGATTATTACCCTCTGTGGTCAGCGAGATATTAGATTTCCATTTATAAATTGATATCTCGAACGCTAGAGTGTTTTGTTCCCCTAACGAGTATTTATTAATTTTGAATTTTCCTGTCAGTGATGATTGGGAAAATAAAAGGAGGTCGTTCACCCAATCGAGATCTATTCCACAATCAACTGAGATTGGAGCATTTAAGTTGATTGTAGAATCGGACTCGATTTTTTTTTAATTTTATGGAAGTGGCAAACAAGCATGCAGTTCACATTATGTTAAGTGATGACGGCAGCCTATAGACACCCGCACAAAGACCAAGGTCAAAATGCAGATGCGTTACCACTTCTGAGGCCTAAGATGTTATGCCCCTGTGCCGGAAATTACAGGGCCGTACATTTTATATTATGTTAAGTCGTAAACAAGCGAGATCCGTCTAGAGATGTGTTATAATTTTTTATGCGTAACTAGCGGCCCGCCTCAACTACGCGCTGGTGCAATGTTACCTACCCTCTCCCATTCATCTAAACGTGATGTTATGCCCTGTTACTTTGGAATAACAAAATAATAATATAGTTCAACTTATTTTTTTAAAGAACATTTATTTGCAAGAAATATCCTAAAAATATAAAAACGCTAGACAGCGTACTTTGATTATCAAAGTGTCTAAAATAACTATTTCACACGGACGATAGACTTCCTCTGTCCGCGTGGAATAGTAATTTTTGCTATTAGGCTAAGCGTGTAAACACACTAGGCCGAAGCTACGCGACGGAATTCGCCTGCAATGCTATCTGAATTACTGAGAAATTACGCTGCGCTATAGTGTACAGCGTAACTTTGGTCGGGAGTACGACTGAAGTTCGGTTCGATTGCTGAATCCACACACTATGGCGACACACACCATACTGAACTGAAGTGCTGCCGCGTAAGTTCGGCATTTATTAGAAAAAAAAAATAGTTGGAAAAATAGGGTTCCGTAAGATATTTGGCTTTTTCAGACACAAGGTGTAAAAAATCAATTAGAAAAGTTACTCATTTTGCGTATGCTGCCTAAACTATAGAAGATATCGTCGATATCTTTAATCATCACGCTAAGACGATTAGGAGAGGGTAGGTAACATTGCACCCGCGCAAAGCAGGGGCGGGCCGCTAGAATATTATAAAGCTGAAGAGTTTGTTTGTTTGCTTGAACGCGTTAATCTCAGGAACTACTGGTCCGATTTGAAAGGTTTTTTTCAGTGTTAGATAGCCCATTTATCGAGGAAGGTTATAGGCTATATATCATCACGCTATGACTAATAGGAACGGAGAAGCGCGGGCGAAGTTGGGGCGGGCAGCTAGTACAAAATAATGCTCTAGTCTAGATCCACCCGAGGCACAGTTAAAATCTCAAGTTAAATATATTATATGTTAATGTCACTTTAATTAAACACGGTCGATACCTACCTCGAATTAATACATTACGCCTCGTGTGAAACGTCGCGTGAGTATAAAAGCGGCATTATCAACTGCAATTCATAATTTAAAGTCATCTTTCACTCTTATACTCACCCGAAATAAAGTTTAAAATGCTTTGGATTCTGAACATTGGGGTGCGAGTAACAACAGGGGTAGTCAACAATGAAGCTCGTTTGATAAATTGTGATATTGTCGGTGCCCTCTGTCCAAATAATAACCTGTGTTTAAAGGTAAGAAATGAATGTCATTATTCTCGAAATTTCGAAATTACGTTCTAAAGGAGTACGTTCGCATTAATACTAGTCAGTGACTTATTATGTTGTGTAACTTTATTAATAATGTTTTGTTATAATAATAATAATGGTAACCCTCCCATTGCTGGGCACGAGTCACTCCCCTTCTTGGGAGGAGGTCTGGAGCTTACTCCTCCACGCTGCTCCAATGCGGGTTGATGGAGATTAGGGTTTGTGGCTTTTTTTAACGACTGCTATCTATAGATAGCAACCGGGACCGACGGCTTAGCGTGTCCTCCGAAGCACGGAAACGCGCATTTTAATTTGCCACTAGCGGTCACCCATCACACACCCGACCACGCCCGTATCGCTTAACCTAGTAGATCGCTTCCGATGTACACCAGCCGTGGGGCCATGCGCGATTCAATGTAAAATGTTTTGTTGCTCAAGCATAATAAATAAGAGTTTTATAATGCAGACGGTAATGTTTTGTAACGAAGATGCAAAACAAGCATGCAGCTGACATGGATGTTAAGTGATGACTGCAGCCTATAGACATCTACACAAAAACCAGAAAATGCAATTGCGTTGCCACCCTTGAGACCTAAGTTGCTATAGGTATCTCTGTGTTAGTTATTACGGGGCCATACATTATCATCTAACCGGAACACGGTAGTTCTGAACACTACCATTTGGTGTAGATAGATTGGTGATAATGCGGAGGTGGCTACGCCCAAATACAGTTTACATTGATAAGTAACATTTTAGCCTACATAAATCTATGAAACCAGAGATTTCAATGTAGATGCGTTTCCACTCCTAAGGTCTAAGGTATAATGCCTCTGTGCCGGAAATTACAGGGCCGTACATTACTACCTGACCGGAACACGATAGTACTGAATACTACCATTAGGCAATGCGGTGCTACGCCCGCGAGCTCCGTCGCTAGAGCTCTGCCACCAATAACGTATTTGCGAGACTTGTATTAAATTAAATAAATAAATAGGTAGTTTATTTTTTGAATTATCGGAGTGTGTCCGTATCAATTGAATTTGCGGCGTCATCTGCAAATGTATACGGTTATCGATAACGCGTATTGATATCGGATTCGTTCCGAATGCGGTTTCGGTATCGGTATAATAACCGCGCCATTATTAAAATAATTATGTGATGCGAAATGATAGGTAAATATAATATGAAAGGTAAAATATAATATGTTCTTAGGTTATCGAGAGCTGCACTCATTGAAATAAAACTTGGACATGAAAGACGTTTGCGAAATAGATGGAGGTAGCTGCACATAATAATTTTTCAAACTGCTGTCAGACAAATGTCACTTCAGTCTGCCCGGAGACCACGGAAGCTGAAAAGGGCGCGAAGCGTCGGGTTCGATTTTAAATAATCATTTTAGTTTAATACTAGCTGACCCGGCGAACTTCGTACCGCCTTTTCAATATTTCTGAGAGATTTTCTTAATATTTTTTTCCGTAAAAACCTTCTTCTGATAATATCGTAAAAAATACAACAAAAAAAGAATTAGTGAAATCGGTCCAGCCATTCACGCGTGATGCCGTGACCAAGGAAAACAGGTTGCATTTTTATATATATATATATATTATAGATACGCGAGATAAATCCGAAAACTAATTTTATTTTTAATTGGTAAATAAATAATGCAGAATTAAGCCTACTGGTGGTAGAGTCCCAATGTAGGGACTTGACGGCGTAGGCACAACCGCATTACCTATCTGCCGCCAAATGGTAGTATTCAGCACGTATTTCGGTTAGATGGTAATGTGTGGCCTCATAATAAATACCACAGAGATATAAAAACTAAGGTCTCATAGGCGGCAACGCATCTAAATTTTGCCTTCTAACTAGCGTAAACTCCCTTCTGCTAAGCGTTTTTATAATGGCAACCCATTATACGTCCCACTGCTCTCTCCTCTTTTTTTGGGGGGAGGCCTGGAGCTTACTCCACCACGCTGCTCCAATGCGGATTGGTGGAGATACGGGTTAGTGGCCAACCCGCTGTCGGATAATTTCAAACCGCCCATAAGGCCTCCGACAAAGTTTAACGACTGCTATCTATCGATAGCAACCGGGACCGAAGCACGGAAACGCGCATTTAATTTGCCACTAGCGGTCACCCATCACACTACCCGACTGCGCTCGTAGTGCTTAACCGAGTAGATCGCTTACGATCTGCACCAGCCGCTGGGCCATGCGCGCTTCGGCAAAAAAGCGGTCTTAGCAATACCTTATTCCAGTTAGGTGTATGGCCCCGTAATAACTATTACAGAGACATAACAACTGAGGATTTAAAGGTGGCAACGCATCTGCATTTTGATCTCTGGTCTTTGTGTCTATAGGCAGCAGTCATCGTTTACCATCAACGTGAACAGTATGCTTGTTTGCCACCTCTATAAAATAAAAAAAACGATCGCGGAGACATGAAAGCTAATTTGTCAGGGATGGCAACGCATCTGAATGTTGACCTCTGGTTTTTGTGTTGAGGTCTATAGGCTGCATTCGTTGCTTAACTTGTATGTGAATTGCATGCTTTATTTAAAGAAAAATGGAAAGAAACATTTGACTTCAGGCGAGACTCGAACTCCCGGCCACTGGGAATCTAGTCCAGCCGCTCTTCCAACTGAGCAACCGAAGTTCCAAAGGAAAGATTTTACAAATCAGGCAGGACTATATATTTCACAAGCAAGTCTTAATGCGAAATAATATAAAACAATTGCATGCTTGTTTGCCACCAACATTATTGAAAAAGGTGTAATTTGCAGAATTTCTTGCTACTTTATAAATAAAGTTATGTAACAATGTAGTGTTTCTGAAAATCCTGTGTTTGAATTTCACATTGATGTTAAGTGATGACTGCAGCCTATAGACACCCACACAAAACCAAAATGCGATGCGTTGCCATCATTGAGACCTTAGCTTTCATGTTCCCGCGAAAGTCTTTTTTATGTTATGAAGGTGGAAAACAAGCATGCAGTTCACATTGATGTTAAGTGATGACTGCAGCCTATAGACACCTACACAAAGTGATCAAAATGCATATGTGTTGCTACCTTTAGATCATTAGTTGTTATGTCTCTGTGATATTTATTACGGGGCCATACACCTAACTAGAATATGGTATTGCTAAAACCGCTTAGCAGCAGGAAGCTTACGCTAGTTATGTCATTCATATGCCATTCAATTTGCAATAACAGAAAAAAGAGAGAGAACATGAAGTACTTAAGTACGTACGTAACTTCACGCCTGTAATCCCCGAAGGGGTAGGCAGAGGTAAATGCATGCATTCAAGCATACATGCAAACACCCACGATTCGCCGGTTACGTTTTGGCCCATGTAACAGGTGGCGAGCCTGTTGACATCTCCGGGCACATTACCAAACTTTGAGGTACTGGGAAATTTCCAGAAAATTGAAAAATCCCAATAGAACCAGAGATAAAGGCTTTTTCACCATTATCTCTGATAACCCCCTACCCGGGAATCGAACCCAGGACCTCAGCGTAGTAGTAGTGGCCTGCTACCACTAGGCTACCGAGGCAGTTATTTACTTAAGTACATGTAGATTTTAATTATTCTCACAAAACAAATAAACGATGGTAGGCAATAACGTTTTTTTATTGACGTTGTGCATCCAAAATAATTGAATTTGCGGCGTACCCCGCAAAATGTATATCGTTATTGATAACGCGCAGTGATCTCGGTTACGTTCCGAATGCGGTATTGGTATCGGTTACGATATTATGAACGCCTTTAACAGAGGGATTACGTGATGGTAAATATAATTTATTTTGGGCAAGATCGAATAACTAAATCACAAGAGCAAAAATAATTAATTGAAATAGAAAACAAATTTAAAAATGTATTTATTCATTTTTTATGTAGGTTTGGCGTTGCTAATCTTGGGAACGGCTGTACCAATTTTGACAAGACTTACACTGGCAGATAGATGATGTAATAAGGAGTAACTAAGGCTACTTTTATACCAGCTGCGCCCACGACTTTGTCCGGGTAGATACTGAACAATCGTAAATTCTCACGCAGACGGAAGTCGCGGACACAGCTAGTTCTAAATAAAAATGCAGCTATGAAAACTGTATATTTCTTTCGATCTATAATCTATAGTTAAACTGTTTTGTAAATGGAATACGGTAACACGATTGAATTCGTAGGTATACCATCAGCACCCGCCGTGCCGATTACCGCAATGTCAACATACGGCACGATATAGTCGCGGACGTCTGCGATGGACATCCGAGTAATTTCAATCCGCGGTCGACGCTACTGCAAATATGGATAACGCGTTCGATACCGCTGGTACGGTCAGCTAGTTCAATTTTGTATTCATTGTACCGATTTGGATTTAATAATATATATTTCTCTCGCTTTTGATCAAACTTGCCTCCTTCATAAGCAAATACGTCCATGCATTCTATTGTCACTTTTTAATCCAATTTGTTATGTATTGTTTTTGATACATTGTTTCAAATAGAAATAGAAATAGAAAATATTTTTATTTCGAATAGATCTTTACAGATACTTTCAAAACGTCAATAAATCATAAACTACGTAGAGCGAATAACCATTACATATAGTAAAAGCAAAATCATATATTAATAGTAAATTAAAAATTAAAATTTAAACTATTTGGTTAAAACATAATAATCATAAAATTTTTCAATTCCTTCAATGATAATAAATGAAGAAAAAGAAAAACTTATTCGTCAAGATCAATGTTATTCACTTAGCAGAGTTCCAAGTGCAGTCACTACTGAGAAGAACTCCGCTACCCAACAAACTCAGTAAGAGCTCTTTTAAATGAGAGCTTAAATCTAGTACAGATTATCGTGAAAAATCAAATAATGTCAACGTCCATAGCATAGATGCAAATAAACTGCTATCTATTAAATGTAATGTAGCCCCTGCAAACCAGAACAGACCAGTGCCCACCAACAGCACCCGGTTATATCTCCAAAGGTATAACTGTTAGTCACAGACAATATCTTTTTTTATTATGAGGATAATCATCTTTATTTCTTACAAAACACAGGCCTCGAACTAACCAAATTGTAAACCAAAATGTTTTTCCCCGTAATAACTATAGTAGGGACATAACAATTAAGGTCTCTGAAGTGGCAACGCATCTGCAATTGACCTCTGGATTTAAGGTAGATGCCTATGTATATGCTGCAGTGATCACTCAACATCCATGTGAACTGCACGCTTGTTTGTCCACTGGGTTACATAAAAAATGTTGCAGTCTATACAGCTTTCATTGATGCTAGTCAATATTAAATAGTATTTTAGGCATCTATTCATTTGAAAGAGCGCGGGTTCGATCTCACCACCAAAACAAACATATGTGTGACTTACAGGTGTATGATTCGGGTCTGAGTGTTCTTTTCGTGTGTATAACGGAACATTTATATATTTTTTGCCGCTACGAGCGTTTATTTATATTATCATTTATTGAAATAATTGTAGCAAAGGAGATGTTGCGAGCTCGGCTCTAGTTCGTACACGTCCTCAAAAAATGGGTAAATTAAAGAAGAATCCGAAAAAAATACAACTAAATTATTCAAGAATATATTTTAGAGTTACTACCACATTTAATTCAAACGATTTTATCATTTTCAACCACATTCAACATGGCGGCGATACAGCCGACGCTTCTTAAAATTGGGAATCGATTATTTTAAGTTCTTAGTATTAACACATGAAATCGATTTCGATAGTATTTAGAAAATATTACTTTTTTCTCCAAGTACTTTATAATAAAAAAAACATTTAAAAAATGAAAATGTCAAAATGACATCGCCCGCCATATTCGCCATGTTGGTTTGAGTTGCAACTCTTACTGCAAATAATATTTTGTAACTGCAAACAAAGCTAAATAAGTGCAAATATGCAGTAAAAAACGTTTTTATATTGATTTTGCCTGTTAATGATATTGCGTACAATACATGGCCGGAGGTCCATACATTTTTGCAACATCTCCTTTTTCAATTTTCAATATATTTTCATCAGTCTACAGGTAATATTTTCCGCACTCTTTTTTTTGCTGACCCTACGCCACAGCATCGCGATAGCATCATTAATGTGGCCTGTCAACGCGGTACCATTGTCTGTAGGCTCTGATTTTAATTACCTCATTGGCTTCACTCCCGTGTATGTTTTCGTTACGCTCATAGCTTTTTGATACACTAGGTTAGTTAGTGTGATGGGCGGTTCTGGATAATCTAGGCAATGATAGTGGACTTTATGATGGTTTACTTTAATTCAGGCTTAACGTGCGCTGTTTTAATATTAGATTACCGTTATCGGTGGGTATAAGCTGTGTTATTACGGTTGTTTGGAAAAGCTGTCAAATTTTATTTACTCGTCCTTAATTTTGTATTTTGTTATTTGTATTTGAATGGTTAGTCAAATATTGTGTGTTATGTTTTTACCATATCATTTTCACAGTGAAATATGCGAGTGAATTTAGAAATTAAAGAGTAAAATCGCGGCTGGATTGGTTTCCCTGAGGTAGCAGGTTCAATTCCAGCTCGAAGTCATTTTTTTCCATTTTTAGGGTTCCGTAGTAAACAAGGAACCCTTATAGTTTCGCCATGTCCGTCTGTCTGTCTGTCTGTATGTCCGTCCGCGGTTTAGTGCAAAAACTGTAAGTACTAGAGACTTGTTTTATATTAGGTTGGGGAAAAAGTTTCTTCGCATTTTTTAAGATAATTCAAAACATTTTTTAATATAGTTTATTTAAATTTAACTAAAGTATGTATGTACCATTTTGTTCGATAACCTTTTGCCATCTTGAAGGTAGGGATATGATCCCATTGCTATAAAAATTTTGGGACTTCTCATCAAAATACCGCGACAAGTGGATTTGGCAGTCCTCTCGTGATGTTAACCTAACGTTGCATAAAGAATTCTGAAGAGACCGAAACAGGTGGAAATCTGAAGGCCAGGACTACTATTAGTATACCGGTTAGTATACTAGCTGTTGCCAGCGGCTTCGCTCGCGTGGATGTCGTTTTATAAATAACTATATATAATAGCCTATATTCTTTCTCAAAGTCAGCTCTGTCTCTGCACCAAAGTTAATTAAAATCGGTTGGACGTGAAAAGGTAACAGACAGACAGACAGACAGACAGAGTTACTTTCGCATTTATAATATTAGTAGGGAAGTAGGGATAGGGATTGTCTTTTGAAGGGTCTAATATTAGGACAAAATAGGTGATTTACTACAGTAAAGCCGCGTTGCGTTGGAATCGCTGATTTGTTTGTCTCGGCTAATTCCATAGCTACACGGGCGCCATCTATGCACCTCATTACCATTCAAACTGCTCCGGGCTTGAGCCTGGGCTTTCGAATTTAGCAAATGTGTTGCTTTTAAAAATTTGCGTGGATTCCTTTTTTATGGAGACAACTTCATTTGAATTTTGGGTCAGATTTTTTCATGTCATGGACGTGGCATATTTATTTTTGACCTACATTGGAAATTGATGGTAAATAAATATTGCTAGGTTATAGGTTCTAGACAACTACATAAAAAGTAAGTCTTCTGAGTCTATGATCATAGACTTAGAATACTTAGACTTAGTATCATCAAAACTTCATCCATATCTGTTTACTGGTCGTAGAGCTCCAGTGGCGGAGCTCGCGGGCGTAGGCACCACCGCATTAAAATAAAATAAAATATAAAAAAATAAAATACGCTTACACTCACAGCCCCACAGTAGGTATAAACCTGTGTCGTGGGTGCTGTTGTACACATACAACACATACACGAACACCCAGACCCGGAACAAATATCTGTAGGCCATACAAATATTAGTCCCGGTGCGGGGATCGAACCCGCAACCCTTCGAATCAAACGGTCATCTCACACCGCTGGACTAACCGGGTCGTCAAATATACTTGCCGCTATATGGTGATGTTCAGCCCTATCGTGTGCCGGTCAGGTGGTAATATACGGCCCTGTAATTACCGGCACAGAGGCATAACACTTTGGGTCTCAGGAGTGGTAACGCATCTGCATTTTGACCTTGGTCTTTGTGTGGGTGTCTATAGCCTGCAGTCATCACTTAACATCAATGTGAGCTGCATGATAGTTTGCCACTACCAACACATAAAAAAAAACAAAAAAATACGGAATTTCGTCATGCACCCGGAGATGTCAACATGCCTCCTATTGCATGGGCCGAAACGTAACCGGCGAATCGAGGGTGTCTGTATGTTTGCTTCAATGCATGTTCTTACCTCTGCCTACCCCTTGGAGAATTGCAAGCGTAAACTTACGTGACACTGCTTCTTACCCTTCGCCATAATACAAGCGTAAAGTCACGTATTACCAAAAAGCAGCACCAGAACTGCCAACCATCAACAATTTTCCATCCAAATAATCCTCATTCATCCTAATCGACCCAATTAAACATCAAAGACAGGGTCTGCAGTTAACATAATCGGGAACATCCCCCTAATTATAGTTGGGTATTAATTACATAAAAAAATCGGAAGCCCCCGGCTTATCCCGATACACAATACGGAAGCCCCTGAAGATAATTACTGGCATACGGCCCGTTTAAAATGTGCTAATGTGATAATATGACTCGTCAAATGCCGATTCTTAATGTCACATTTTTGTATATTAGCCCTACTTATAAGATTATAGACAGAGGTGCAGGTATAAGTCATATTTGCAGAGTCAAGATTATTCCCGTGTCAATGGGTCACCTGTTCCATGGGCCAAAACGTAACCGGCAACTTGAGGGTGTTTGTATGTATGCTTGAATGCATGAATTTACCTCTGACTACCCCTTCGGGGATTACAGGAGTGAAGATATATACGATGTTACGTAATATTCTTCAATTGTGTTTTTTTAAGTCCCATGCGGCGGGTAAAGGTACGATTTCGAAGAGAAGAAAATTTTGACTTGGGCAGGAATCGAACCCGTGACTTCAGGATAACCAATCTAGCTATTTTATCTCCAAGCTACTGAAGTCTCCCACCTTCCATTTATTTCTAAATTTACTGAAAGTACCTTATTGAAGAAAAAAGAATAACCGATGACAGAGATCCACTGACGGAGCTCGCGGGCATATGTACCATCGTATTGCCTAGCATTTAGCGGCAAGTTCATTAAGTAGGTAGGGCAGCGCTATCGTGTTCGAAACAATCATTACTAACGGTTTGAAATAGAATAGAATAGAATAGAAAAACTTTATTTGTAAGAGCATTAAAAAAAAAAAAAAACTAAGAACACAAAATCAAAGTTGTTACAAAAAGGTCCCCAATTCAGCATAAAGCCGATCTTACGAGCGGCGCTGGTCTTCCATTGGGGCCGAAATCTTAGTAAAAATCCAATAGAACATTCTTTGTTTTTTTTTTTTTTTAGTAATGGAAGTGGCAATCAAGCATGCAGCTCACATTGATGTTAAGTGATGACTGCAGCCTATAGACACCCACATGAAGACCAAGGTCAAATGCAGATGCGTTACCACTCCTGAGTGTAACGCAATGCGGTGGTGCCTACGCCCGCGAGCTCCGTCACTGGAGCTCTACCACCAGTAAAAAGTTGTTTAGGCTGGAGCGCCTTCTGCACTGCCCGATTGCCCAGTGAAGTAGACTGGAGCAGCCTCGAGAGCTGCCGCCTTCGTAAGTCCGTCCTAAAAAAAGGAAGAAAAAAAACCTTATTTTTATGCATTGATTATGTAGCTTTTGTAGCCTTTCCATTTTGGTATTATGTTTTCCAAATGTTTCTCAATACACTGAAAGTTTCTTCCCATTAATTCTATCACTTGTATTTACTAGTATTAGTACCACATATACTATAGCTACGCGTAAACACCCATGCCTTTGAAGGCACTCACACAAAATGTTCTCGGATTGCCAACAAACTTGGCAATCAGCTATTCAGGGTTGAATTATATAGCTAGCAATTATTTGGTCGGAAACTGCGGAGCGGGGACGCGGATATTGGTTTACTTGAAGAGGCTTTTTGGTTTTTAAATAACGTCAAAATAGGTCACTAAAACACAAGGTCGTCAGTACATGCGCATCTAGCAGGAATGCGATAGTGCTAGATGCTACCATTTGGGGGCATATAGATTCAGAACTTCGAACTCCGTTAGAGTTCGAAGTTCTGACTTTTTACAGTAAAATACTATTAGTAAATTTAGAAATAAAAGATAAAAAGGCCACCCCTTTTTGTTGTTGGGTAGTTTAGTGGTAAAGCGGCTGGGTTGGTTCCCCTGAGGTTCAATTCCTGCCCGAAGTAAATTTTTCTTTCAATTTTTTTCTTTGATGTCTTAAATCACTCGCATGTCTTATTGCAAAGAATAAAATTATTACAATCGCAGTAAATTTTTCCATCCCGCATTATTGCATTTCCTATAGTGAAATTTGAATGGTTTGACTGCTATTATTGTTAGGTACACAGGTACTATTGCACTGACTGCATTTGCGAAAGATTATTCCTCTACTAGTGGGTGGAGGGGTCCTCACGTTCCGACGTCTTATGTACAACCTATACGTAACTTCACGCCTGTAATCCCCGAAGGGGTAGGCAGAGGTAAATGCATGCATTCAAGCATACATGCAAACACCCACGATTCGCCGGTTACGTTTTGGCCCATGTAACAGGTGGCGAGCCTGTTGACATCTCCGGGCACATTACCAAACTTCGAGGTACTGGGAAATTTCCAGAAAATGGAAAAACCCCAATAGAACCAGAGATAAAGGCTTTTTCACCATTACCTCTGATAACCCCCTACCCGGGAATCGAACCCAGGACCTCAGCGTAGAAGTAGTGGCCTGCTACCACTAGGCTACCGAGGCAGTTGCAACAGGCAACCTATACACTTGTAATATACCACGATATCTCCAAATATGTCAGCCTCGTAGGTGATATTCGTGTTAACGAATTTATAGACAGTACCAGCGCTGTACAAATGAAGTCATAAATTATAATTATGTTAGTCGCTTCTAGAATCTGCATATGCATGTGTCAGTTTGTTCCTTCCAATTATTACTGCAACTACATCTTGCAGGTAAAGCTTAAGTGTAGGTTTAGATTTGTTTTCACTAGTTTCTTACTCATTGCTGATAAATGTTATTGTCTTCCTGACACCATGTTTTATTTGCTTCAATTCTCGGAAGCTTAACGCCATCTTCCATGATACATTTATCAGAGTTTGCAGAACGTTCTAATTCAATTTTGCGGCGGTTCCCCTGAATGTGTCTTAGAAATCTGCTAAAAGATGCATACCTTAATTAAATTATCATCAAGACGCTTGGGCCGATGGAGTGGAAGAGAGATAGAGCATCACAAGTCGAACGTTTAGGCCGATCGTTTGTTCCACGCTTTCGCACGAACGGTTGGTGCAGCCGATTTATAAGACATTGTCACGTCAAAAAAAAAAATGGAAGAAAATTATGAGAAATTGCTGCTTTAAAAACTTTGCGTCATTGTGTATTGTTGGTACAAGAACTTTAAGAACCATTTATATTAATGGTTTCCATTTCACAACATTGGATCATCATTCCCTAATATACTGGCTGCTAAATGGTAATGTTCAGCGCTATCGTGCTCCGGTCAGATGGTAATGTACGGTCCTGTAATTTCTGGCAAAGAGGCATAACACCTTAGGCCTCAGGAGTGGTAACGCATCTGTATTTTGACCTTGGTCTTTGTGTGGGTGTCTATAGGCTGCAGTCATCACTTAACATCAATGTGAACTGCATGATTGTTTGCCACTTCGATAACATAAAAAAAAATCATAACACCCTGGGCCTCAGGAGTGGTAAGACTTCGGTCTTTGTGTTGGTGTCTATAGGCTGCATTCATCACTTAACTTCAATGTGAACTGCATGCTTGTTTGCCACTTCCATTACAAAAAAATAAATTATTACCTCATCCAGTTCCACTAAGTATCCCGGGTAATCGCTAGGCGACCGGGTTCAATCGCTTGATTACAAAGTTGTCCATTATTATAATTGAGGTATCAGAGTTTGTCGATTTGTTCTAATTGATAATTTTGCGGCGGTTCCCCTGAATGTCTCTTTGAAATCTGCTAACAGTTTTGATGAGATCGAGCTAAGTTGCTATTTGTGTGAGCGAGGCTTTTCAGTGATTCAATTAGAATCGAATATTTGATTTGTGATTCAATCAAATATTATATTGAATAATTATTAATGAAGTTATCAAAGGGATTGGAGTAAAGTTAGTAATGATTTGATATATTTTTGAGGAGTGTTCTTTTTGTAATTGTTTATGAAATAATAATTTTAAGAAATGATTTTAACGAATTCACTGAAATGTTTTGTCCAGGTTACAATACAATACTATGTATTATGTCAATGAGCTCAAATAATTCCAGGGTTACCAAGATATTTTTATTACTGAAATATAAGTCGGGGACTACTTAATGTGTTATTACTGTTAATTTAAAATTTTGAGAGTGCATCTGTTATTATTAATATTAAATTTTGAAAGTTTTGTCTACAAATCCTGTTTTGCGATGCCCCTACGGGGTGTCACTGTCACATGAAATGTTATTTAAGGCAACTTTGTAATTATTTTATGTGACTTGCAATAAACATTTGAATTTGAATTAATCGATATAATAATATATACTATAAAAATCAATTGCTGTTCGTTAGTCTCGCTAAAACTCGAGAACGGGTTTAAATAGTAAAATATTTGAAGAAATTGAAGGGAAATAGTAAAAGCCACAATTTCGTTTTCCCATACAAATAGTCCGTATATATTATATGAACACCTTTGACACATTATTTCATTGTGAGTCAATACGAAGTTTGCCGGGTCAGCTAGTCAAATATAATATTCTTACTCGAACATTCAGCGCTATTTTAGTTCTTATTTCAACAACTGAACTAATTTCGGAAATTCATCATCAACCAGTCAATTAAATAAGTGAGTGAGATTTTCCATATGAACCCCTGCATTTGGTCCTCTCTTTGCTAATTTAAGTTCTAAATTAAATAAGCTTCTACTGGTGGTAGAGCTCCAGTGATGGAGCTCGCGGGCGTAGGCACCACCGCATTACCTAGTAGTAACGTAACTTCACGCCTGTAATCCCCGAAGGGGTAGGCAGAGGTAAATGCATGCATTCAAGCATACATGCAAACACCCACGATTCGCCGGTTACGTTTTGGCCCATGTAACAGGTGGCGAGCCTGTTGACATCTCCGGGCACATTACCAAACTTTGAGGTACTGGGAAATTTACAGAAAATGGAAAAATCCCAATAGAACCAGAGATAAAGGCTTTTTCACCATTATCTCTGATAACCCCCTACCCGGGAATCGAACCCAGGACCTCAGCGTAGTAGTAGTGGCCTGCTACCACTAGGCTACCGAGGCAGTACCTAGTAGTTTTTCGCACTATCGTGATCCGGTCAGGTGGTAATGCACGGCCCTGTACTTTCCGGCACAGGGGCATAACACGTTAATCCTCAGGAGTGGTAACGCATCTGCATTTTGACCTTGGTTTTTGTGTGGGTGTCTATACCTAGGCTGCAGTTATCACTTAACATTGATGCGAGCTGCATGCTTGCTTGCCACTTCCATAACATAAAAAAAGCTAATTCACAACAACACATAGAGTTTTGTTGAAAATACAAGTTGAAGGCGATGTTTTGTTCGATTTCCGTCGCAGACCGGTGCTAACCGCAACCAATCTATTAAGCGGAAAATAAATTAGGTGCTTACGTTCCTCCAGCTCCGACATTCGGTACTCCAACGCGTCTCCAACGCTGGTACAGTAAATTGGCACTTTGATTCGTGAAACCATAGGTAATTAATTTCAACCTTTAGTATTCTTCTTTCGTATCTCTACTTGGCCACTACTACTACGTTGAGGTCCTGGGTTCGATTCCGGGTTAGAGGGTTATGAGAGATAATGGTGTAAAGTTCTTTATCTCTGCTTCTATTGGGGTTTTTCCATTATCTGGAAATTTCCCAGTACCTCGAAGTTTGGTAACGTGCTTGAGTGCCGTGTTTGCATGTATGCTTGAATGCATACATTTACCTCTGCCTACCCCTTCGGGAATAAGAGGCGTGAAGTTACGAAGTTACGTATTTTTACTACCTAGTAGATAATTAAGCGAGTTTCTTCATGATTTGTTTAAAAGCCAACTTGCCTTTCATCGAGACGGGCAGGAAATGAAGGCAAACTCTCTAAAACTCGACAACGGCTGGATCAATTTGGCTAATATAGGTTTTGAATTATTTTTGGCAGTCTGAGGAAGGTTTAAAAGATGAGGAAATATGAAGAGTTTTTTAGGAAAATAGTGAAAACAACAGTGCTTTCCCCATACAAATAGTCCGGGAGAGAAGCTGCGCTGTGTCGTCGACACAGATCACGGTGATCTGTGGTCGTTGAGGTCCGTACCTATCAAATCTTTGAGACATTACTTAATTCTAAGGCAATACGAAGTTTGCCGGGTCAGCTAGTAGCTAGATAAAAAAATTAAAAAAGCACAGAATTCTTTTGAAATCAATAAAAATAATCTGGTTGACTATATTTGAAAAATGATAAAATTAATGACCAAAAATGTTTTACATACTTAGGAGTTAATTCTGATACATGAGCATCTCAGTATAGTGTTTAGTCGTTTATTATTTGCTATACCCGTATAGAGACAGACATAATACAAGTTTCTTCATTATTGTAAAAAGGCCAGGCGAAAAACTTGCTTTTTTAAGAAACTAACCCGCCTTTCATCGAGACGGACAGGAAATGAAGGAAAACTTTGCTCCAATTTGTCGACACCAACTTCGGCTAGGAAATTAACTGGTCACACTTTCGAATAGTTTTTATTTATCTGCGATGCCCAATTAATTAAGTTTTTTGTACTTACCTGCTTGCTGCCTACTGAAACATAATAAGCTAAGAAGTTAGGAATATAAAACTCATATCAATAAAGATACCATCAAAGGAAATGTTGCAAAAATGTATGGACCTCCGGCCATGTATTGTACACAATATCATTAACAGGCAAAATCAATATAAAAACGTTTTTTACTGCATATTTTCACTTATTTAGCTTTGTTTGCAGTTACAAAACATTATCTGCAGTTAAAATTGCAACTCAAAACCAACATGGCGAATATGGCGGGCGATGTAATTTTGACAAATTCCACTTATAATCGATACTAATCGATTTCCAAATTAAAGAAATTCATCGGAACTTCTTTAAATTGATCGATTCGATACATCGTTTTTTGTTAATATGTGATGCACTAGTAAGGTACAGATATAATTAGTTTTGTTTTATCTACATAGGTACTATCCCAAGCGTAGGCTGTATCGCCGCCTTGTTGAACATGGTTGAAAATAATAAAATCGTTTGAATGAAATGTGGTTGTCACTGGTCTTCGCGCGCACTATTGAATTGAAATGTGGTTGTAACTCTAAAATGTATTATTGAATAAATTGATTGTATTTTTTTCGGATTCTTCATTAATTAACCCATTTTTTGAGGTAGTGTACGAACCAGAGCCGAGCTCGCAACATCTCCTTTAACCAAAAAGTAACTTCACGCCTGTAATCTCTGAAAAAGGGAAAAAAAACCTCTCAAGTGTGTGTCGGTCCACGGGCAGTATAGGGTGCCGTAGTTTTCGTGTTCCGGTCAGGTGGTAATGTGTGTAGAAAGAGAGTTTGTCGTCATTCTCGACCACACTTCACTGACAAAGTTTTTGAGACGACCGCACAAAAACTTATTTTAATGGCCATCAAAGAAAAACAAATATAATTCGAAAGTGTGAACAGTTAATTGCCTAGTTTCAGTTCGAGGCCCTGTAATTTCCGGCAGAGGCATAACACCTTAGGCTTCAGGAGTGGTAACGCATCTGCATTTTGACCTTGGTTTTAGTGGGTGTCTAAAGGCTGCAGTCATCACTTAACATCGATGTGAACTTATTGAAACACGTTGTGAGTTCGCAACAGACTAGCTTTTATTTCTTTCACATTCATTCACATAGACATAGTTTACATTGATCAAACTAGATGGCGTTACCAGTACTTTACAAGACATTATTTTGATATAGTACATACACTTCTAACACCCCCACTTATCAAAATAAACTAACGTAACAAAACAATTACACAACAACAATGCCAAGGGAGTCCATAAATTTATAATGCTTTATTGGACACAGCCCTTTAGTTAATATGTCAGCAGGCATTTCCTGACTAGGAATATATTTAATTTTAATAATTTTGTACTTTACTACATCTCTGACATAATGACACCGTACATCTATATGTTTTGATCTATTGTGACACTGATTACTTAACGCTAGTTTTAATGCACTTTGATTATCACAATACAAGTCAATTACAAACAGTTTATCAGTAATTTCATGCATTAAATTTCTCAAATAAACAGCTTCTCTTGAAGCTTCTGACAGAGCAGTATACTCTGCCTCTGTACTCGATAGTGAAACAGTTTTTTGCTTCCGACTTTGCCATGCAATGGCCGATCCTGACCACACAAAGCAAAAACCAGTATAAGATTTCCTATCTAATGCGTCACTTGCCCAATCACTATCTATAAAACCTTTTAAAATACTATCATCATCATAATATTTTAAACAATAATTTTTAGTACATTGTAAATAACGCAATATGCGTTTAGCATAGTTCCAATGAGTATGATTATAACAACTATTAAACTGACTGAGATAGCTCACCGAGTAAGCAATGTCTGGTCTTGTTAAAACTGCTAAGTACATTAAACTTCCAATTAATTTTTGGTAAGGTACATCAGGAACACATTTATCAGATGACTTATCTAAATTCAATTTAGTTTCTATTGGAGTACTTTGTTTTTTACATTCAGACAACTGAAATCTAGAAATTAAATGATCAATATACTGTTGCTGGTCTACAGTAATAACATTTTTACTTTTATCTAAATTAATTCTCATGCCTAGATATTGTTTTACAGGTCCTAGGTTTTTAACCTTAAATTCTGAACCTAATATATCAATTAAATGATTTGTGTCAGAGTCGCTGTTTGAAAAAACTAAAAAATCATCTACATACAGAGCCACAATAATTTTAATATTATCTTTAATTTTTGTAAACAAACATGGTTCGTAGAGACTGTTTTTGAACTCTAGTTTACACAAAACCTCTTTAACTCTATCATACCATGCAAGTGAAGACTGCTTCAACCCGTAAATTGCTTTATTTAGTTTTAATACTTTTCCCCCACTTTTGTTTACAAAACCTTCAGGTAATGACATAAATATTTTTTCTTTTAAATAACCGTTCAGAAAAGCAGTAGTTACATCTAAATGAGTGATACTCATTTGCATTTTTACACTTAAAGCAAACAATAATCTTATAGTAGAATGCCGCACTACTGGTGAAAAAGTGTCTGTATAGTCAATACCAGGTTTTTGGGAAAAACCTTTTGCAACAAGTCGAGCTCGATAACGAATGTTATTGTCTATATCAAGTTTTTTATTAAGCACCCACCTGCACTTTACTATTGTCACATCACCTGGATTGTCGACTAGTTCCCACGCATTATTCTCTTCAAAGGACTGCAGCTCATCATCCACTGCACGCCTCCACTGCTCCCTCTCAGGCCCCTCAAGAGCCTCTGAGAATAAAATCTCTTCAGATGCCGGAACAGTACTGGAAACACAAATGCCATATTTCTTGTGCTTAATGTTGCCAGAGGAATATTTATTTTTCACTGCGAATGCTGTGCCACTTCCTTCAAATTCACTAGAAACTTCCATGTCAAGTAATTTTGACTTAATGACATCTGCAGATATCGAAATACCCGAATGTTCTATTGCCATTATCATAGGCGAATAGCGATCAGACAAACCTGCTAATAATAATGACCCCACCCATTCATCGGTTATTGTAAATCCCGTGCCATTTAATCTTTGAGCCGTTTCAATTATTTGCGTGACATAGGTGCTCATTGAGTCACAATTCTCCATTCTTATGGATATCAAATGTCTGAGTAAGGCTATTTTTCGAGAAAACCCCGAGTCATCGAACATGGTTTTTAGCTTATTCCATAATTCTGCCGAGCTCTTGGTATTCTTGATATGCACGTACAATGCCGGATCAATTGTTAATATTAACTTTGCCTTCGTTTTTGCGTCATCGACTGGCTTCACGTCGAAATCTGCCGTAGGTTTTATGTATTTGTCCATGCCTTCTAACACCAACAAATTTTCGGCCGCAAAACACCATTCGTCAAAGTTCTCCCTGCCTTTCAACTTCGGGACACTGGCAATATAGTTCGTCGTCATGTTTCCGCGAAACAACACACACAATTTATCTATTTTACACTTTAAAATAACTGATAAATCAGGAGAAGCCCATAACCTATTGAAACACGTTGTGAGTTCGCAACAGACTAGCTTTTATTTCTTTCACATTCATTCACATAGACATAGTTTACATTGATCAAACTAGATGGCGTTACCAGTACTTTACAAGACATTATTTTGATATAGTACATACACTTCTAACAGAACTGCATGCATGTTTGCCACTTCCATTACAATAAAAAAAATTGCTTGAAGAATAAAGATCCGTCTATCATCAAAAACCTTCACCTCTATAATATCAACAGGATAAACGCCATGAAAACATTTGTGTGTACCATGTCAGCACGCTTGTTTGGCTTTGAACATCTGAGTCATTTATCACTTTTAATCGCAACTGTTCATCGCGTAAAACCTTACATATTTTCTAATTAAGACATGTGGCCGTAATGTAAATAAATAGATATGAAATGTTGGAATTCATCGGCGCGTGCGCACGGGACGCGCTCATGCGCGCATCCTGTGTGCGAAAGAGATAGAATGTGACAGGGTAATGTGACCTATTGTGATGCTAATTAACTATGACAAGCGTATGCTTTACAAAACACAGCGTCAGAACAAATTGTGATCAGCAATCACCATCTGTTGTTGACGTTCGTTTTACACCAATTTAACTGCGAACTACTTATGTGATACATAATATCTGCACGCGTGTATGCAGAAACTCGAAAGTGTATGTAGAAGTGTATAAGATGGTAATGTATTCATGCATTTTATGCGGTCCAACTAATTAATATCTATTATAATCGTTAATCTACTTGCCGCTAATCGGTAGTGTTCACCGCTATCGTGTTCCGGTCAATATACGGCTGTAATTTCTGGCACAGATTTATAACAAATTAGACCTCAGGAGTGGCAACGTATCTACATTGAAATCTCTGGTTTGTATGTATATGTTTATGCTACATGCTAGGTTAGTATTCACTTATCAACAATGAGAACTGCACGCTTGTTTGCCACTTCAGTACTTAGATAAAACATACATATCCTAAGCAGAATTTGAGTAGTAATTAGTCATACACCTTCTTGTCTAAATTATAACAGCTCAAGACGAAGTTAATTAACTAGTGTACGAGTATATTGCCAGTGATGACATACAGAAATAAAAAGCGGTCGCTTACTGTATATCGCATAAGAAAACTCAAGGCCAGCCAGAAAGCAATGGAGAGAGCTTTGCTCGGCATTTCACTGCGATATCGAATCAGATATGAGGAGACCCTACATGAGAACCAAAGTACCCATAGCTGACATACCCACCGAAACATGACAGTAATATTCTGCTGCCTCTAAAGTTCCCCTATAAACTGCCAATATAGTTAAAAAGTTTGGTAAATTATGACTGGTCACATAAGGTTACATTCTTAGAAAGATATAATGTAACTACTCACGCCATCTATCGCTATTCATATACTTATAACTAAACGTACATTAACTAAACTTGTATCAAAATAACAAAAAATATTTTAATACACATGCGTGAACAAACATAACACAAAAGGTAATTAATTTAAATTTCCAGTTACCTGAGAAACTTAAAACAAATTAGCTTTTTATTACGCATGCAAGAAGCAGTACGTGAGCAGTGTTCAGTGAGTACGAGTAACAAATGACGGGATGCGCACGCGCCGTTACACGTGACGCGCACGCGGTCATTTGCATTTCAAAGCTCGAAGCGGAAGGACGCGTGTTAAACACCTGTCCGCATAATCGTGAATTGTAATGGATTGATAATGACATTGGTTGTTTCAGCTTTTCATTTGTTAAAAGTAGTAATATTTTAGGACATTATTTAAAAAAGGCGTTCTGATATTTTGCCATTAAATGAATACTATGGTGTTCTAATGACATGGAAATTTTAACTGCGATATCAAGTCAGAAGTGATGGAAACCGCGTCAAATTTAAATAAGCTAACATAGCTCATAGTATTACAAAAGAGAAATGGCTAAGGGCCGAACACATAGCTCGAAGAACTGACGGCGGTATGATGAGTGTTTGGGAGTGGCAACGGCGTACCACGTCATGTTAGTAGGTCTCGTAGCTGGACCAACCGCATTTTGAAGGTCGCGAGCAATTGCTGATGAAGGCAGCTTAAGGCTGGCCATCGTTGGCACCTTTTAGGCGTTCTTTCAGCAGTTGACTGAGATAATGAATACGTTTAATGTAGTAATATTAAATAATATAGTCCACTGCAACATGTGGAGACTAAAGATCCAAACTAAGAGCTCACCAAAAAAATCAATATCACCGATATCAAACAACATTAATCGCTAAGAATGCGGGCAACACAATATGTTAACTGTTAATGCCGCCGTCACGGTTGGGGTCATTATTGCCCGGTGAGAGTGCACTTTTGGACCCCCGGCCGTACGCTAATCTACCCCATTCACGGTTAATTTAATTCGGAACGGGGGCTTACTGCGTTTCATTATTACTTTTTCTAGATATCCAAAGAAACATGTTTATTTATTTGAAGTACATAATTAGAAACGCTACTAGGTACCTGTTATTTAGTCGTCATTTTTGGAGGTTGAGGATAGACAGGATTGTGAAAAGTACAAAGAAACAAGCTTGAGCTCCCTGATATTAAATAAAATATACGAGTAGATAGGCTCAGCAAATCATCATATCAGCCAGACGTCCACTGCTGAACATAGGCCTCCTCCAATGACCTCCATGCCGACCGATCGGAAGCGACGTGCAACCAGCGGGTACCTGCAGCCTTTACTAGGTCGTCGGTCCATCTTGCAGGTGGACGTCCTACGCTGCGCTTGCCGATACGTGGTCTCCACTCGTGATCCTTTCTGCCCCAGCGGCTATCGGTTCTCCGAGCTATGTGCCCTGCCCATTGCCACTTCAGCTTGGAGATCTGCTGAAGCAAAAATTAAAATAATAATTTAATTTCTGCAAATATTTTTAAGCAAATACTTAAAAATATTTATGTACCTAATACTGAAAATCCGTATCAGTTGACCTTGGTTACTTAAGAGAAATTTGGTTGATTTTTTCAATCGGTTGCAAAATGTGTGTGTAACACAATGAACGAAAGAAAATGTGTTCCCTCGTTTCCGTATCTAAAGCTAAACTACACCAAACATATTTGGGGAGCCTATAATATTGTACATTTACTCTACGTGATGTATATTATGGACTCTCAACATATATGGGCGTTAAAAACGTGCCTAGCGAATCGTATTTTCATGTGGATAACACATGCAAGAACGCTTGCACAACCTACCTCTTAGTATCCATTCTGAGAAAACGGATAAAATTAAAAAGAAATCATACAAATGTATATTTCCACTTCAAGTACAATATTATAAAACTTCGAATAACAGACGACTCTCAAGTCATATTTATATATTTTATTATTCGTTGAGGTTTCTTATAGAGTCCTTCACAGCAATTTATTTACAGGCACAAAAGCCTGCAAATCAAGATCACCAACATTTATCTCCATAAATAACAATTCCTTACTCGCAATGGAAATTGCTGATCCGAACACACTCAGCGGAATCCATCAAAATTGGAAGTGAAACAAGTACAAATAAAACATCGAACGCTTCAAGTCTACGGCCGGCCAATTGCGCGTCGGTTACTCCGAGATCACGAGTCGTGTGCTTGGCCACTGGTTCTGCAAAAAATAAGAAAAACGAAGTGAATGACTTTGTTCACTGATTCTGTTAAAAGAGAAAAAAAACGAATTTTATGACTTTGTTCAATGACAATCAAAGCAGAGATGAATTTAGATTTACTACAGAATAATGTATATGTATCTTCACGCCAGGTCCCTAACGGGGTAGGCAGAGAGTGTAGAGCGCCAGATATCCCGGTCCTGACATACTTCTCGTGCCTCATCTACCTTATCTATCTACTACAGAATAAGAAATAAGACAAACGGAGAAGGTGGATTTACAAACTGATTTGTTTTTGCTGAAGAGATAAATTTAATTGTGATTAAGCATACATTTTTCATTTACATTACATACTTCAACTTCAGAATGCACGCGCTTGGTTACTAGTTCTGAAAAAATAAATTTAGTGATTAAATTGTATGCTTTGGCTTAGTAGCTATTCTGGGTGCCATAGTATATCTACAGATAAAGAAACAATAAATACTATATAAGGAAGTGAATTAACAAATATATTTTTGTTAGATAAATGAGCAGGATAACCAATTATTGAAAAAAAAAAACAAATCAAATTATTACAAACACAAAACTATTATTTGCTCCTTGAGCGATTGGACATCGCCACAGATTCAAAATATACCTAATAGTCACCACTAACTATCCTACGGGTCTTATCATAGTGTTATATATACTTGTCGGATTTCAGTGTCGATGTTTCGGAAGCATTTTTTTTAATAAAGTCGGCACTAGTGCTCTACCGCCGTTCAATCGGTCGATCGTTAGCGTTTACAAAAGTCCACCCGATGCTCGCAGATTGGAACTAGGAAGTGGTCCGATGCACCGTGGGAAACCATTATCGGCCACTCTGCATTGCCGACCAAGAACACCTTTTGTATGCATTTTATTGGACCCGATCGCTTTACTCTGAGAAACTCTTTGTGATTCAATAGTTGGACATAAAGATCTGTGTTGGAAGAGTAAAATGATTGTGAACTAATTTGTGGACAATTGACTTATTTAAAATTTATGTTTGTAACTAGCTGATCCGGCAAACTTCGTATTGGCTCATAATGAAATAATGGGTCAAAGGTTTGATATATACGGGCTATTTATATGAGAAAATGGAATTGTGGTTTTTACTATTTTTCTTCAATATCTTCATATTTTCTTACGTTTTAAACCTTCCCTGGATTTCCAAAAATCATTCAAAACCAAAATTAGCCAAATCGGTAAAGACGTTCTCGAGTTTTAGCGAGACTAACGAACAGCAATTGATTTTTATGTATATAGAAGACATTTGTATTTCGATTGTATTGTACATTGTAATAACTGCTTACTTGTGGAGGAATTCTTCTGCTAGTACAGTTAGTCGACCAAACAATGGTAGTGAAACTATTCCAATAGGACGATAGTAAATGGGATATTGAGCAGAACCCTGCCACTGCCATCGACAACCCGCATGCGTTGCGGGTCATATCCCCTCTATATGGGGAGATTTTTGTAATTATGTCTTTCGGATGAAAACATGTTTGTTTTTATGTAATGGAAGTGGCAAACAAGCATGCAGTTCAAATTGATGATAAGTGATGACTGCAGCCTATAGACACCCACACAAAGACAAAGGTCAAAATTCAGATGCGTTACCACTCATGAGGCCTAAATTGTTATGCCTGTGCTGGAAATTACAGGCCCGTACATTACCACCTGACGGGAACATGATAGTACTGAACACTACAATTTAGCGGCAAGTATATTAGGTAATGCGGTGGTGGCTACGCCCGCGAGCTCCGTCACTGGAGCTCTACCAACAAACATGATGAAGACTGATAGTAGTGTTAAGTGTTCTATCACCATGCTTGAGGTGACAGTTTCATTAAATACCTAGCAGAAGAACTAGCTACAACTTTTACTGGTGGTAGAGCTCCAATGATGGTGCTTGAGGGTGAAGGCACCACCATATTACCTAATCTATCTGCCGCCAAATGATAATATTCAACACTATCGTGTTCCATTTGGATGGTCATGTGTGGCCCCCATAACTAACACAAAGGCAAAAGATCTTAGTCCTCAGAGGTAGCAACACATTTGCACTCTTGTTATTGTGGTAGATGCTTATAGGCTGCAGTCATCACTTAACATCAGTGTGCTTGTTTGCCACCTTTATGCCTTAAAAAACCTTCCATTTCAAAACAGATCAATAACACACGTGACACAAATTGCAATTCATCAAACGAACTGTACAACAAACTAAACAATAATTTGTACAAAAAACAATAGTTGCAAACGTCTGGGTTCGGTTAACGAGGGAATCGAAACGAAACTTTTGCCTCGCTACCGCCCGAGATAAGAGAAAAAAGCCTTACTGTAATGTGTACACTGCTGGCCAAAGATAAGGGTGCGACAATTTAATCGTAGTAGAGTTTCAGGGTCGGCGCTCGAGGGCGTAGGATTGTATTACCTATTCTATCTGGCGCCTAATGATTGTGTTTAGCACTATCGTGTTCTGGTTAGCTAGATTTTTTTTTACATAAGGTTGATAGACGAGCAAACGGGCCACCTGATGGCAAGTGGTCACCGTCGCTAAGAACATTTACACCACAAGGGGAATTGCCAACGCGCTGCTAACCCTGAAGGACTCTTTTGATGGTATTTTTGAAGAAGATGGTAACGTATGGCCCCGTTATAATGATCACGTAGGCAAAACAGCTTAGGCCTCAGGGTTCAAAGCATATGCATTTTGACTTCTGGCTTTAATGCTGATACCTATAGGCTGCTGTATACACTTACCGTCAATGTGAATAGCAGATACTTGTTTGCAATAACAATGGTGAAGGCAGGGTTACGTCACTATCTCATTTAGTGCTACACATATACTTAATTATGTCTTCAAAGTAAAAACTGTAGGTATTATTTTTCTTAAGGCATTGAGACGTGGCCACCCTACTAATAGAAAATAATTCTTCCACTAGTGCAGCTAGTCAACTAAACAATGGTGCTCAAACTATTCCAATAGGTGACAGTAAAAAAATATTATAACGCAAGATGAGCAGTAAGCCTACTTGTCTACAACACTCTTACCCTGGGTTGCACCAAGATAGTTGTTAAAGTTAAAGTTATTGTTACATTTCACATTCTATAAGTAAGAGGGGGACTCTTACTTATAGAAATCTGTTAAAGTTAGAGAAGGATGTGAAATGTTACAATACTTTAACTTTAACAAACTTTGGTGCAATCTAGGCTTAGTGTTTGTATAGATTTGTGTAGATGTCTATAGGCTGCAGTTATCATTCAAAATCAAGGTTAGCAGCAAGCTTGTAATCTTCTACCGTCCTTAAATAAAAAAAAACATCACCACATCAGCCGAAAGGTTTCCCTAAACGGGAATAAAGGGAATAAACTTCGCCAAAGATGCCATAACACGATGTCGGCTATTGTGAATAAGTAATCTTGATGACTATTAGTAATAAAGAAGCAAGGAATACATTTTCACAACATTAAGGTACCAATATAAGAGTACCTACCATAAGAGTATTAATACTCAATCTGCCCGAGGCCACAGAAGCTGAAAAGCGACCGAAACGTCGGGTTGGTTTTAGTAGTTTAATATACGCGAGATCACTAAAGTATTGTAACATTTCACATCCTTCTCTAACTAGAAGGATGTGAAATGTTATAATATTTTAACTTTAATAAACTTTGGTGCAATCTAGGCTTAGTGTTTGTACGGATGTCTAAATGTTGCATGATTATTTTATACGAGTAATACAGGTGAGCTATGTGCTGGATTGAATATACTTATTTCTTACACAAAAATCTCATAATATTAATGTTTTGTTTAAAAATTTACCCTGTCCCCAAGTGTACAATGAAAGTTGCTACGTGCGCTGTTCTCATAGCAAAAGCAAGCCTAATTACCTGCGAACAGCTCCCCCCGTTCGAGTTATAATTGCACGGGTGGACATTTTCCTTGACCAGTGTTGCCCTGTGTAGGGGTGGGTCCCTTTTTCAACTTTTACAAAAAACAACAATATTATTTCTTAACTGCCTCGGTAGCCTAGTGGTAGCAGGCCACTACTACTACGCTGAGGACCTGGGTTCGATTCCCGGGTAGGGGGTTATCAGAGATAATGGTGAAAAAGCCTTTATCTCTGGTTCTATTGGGATTTTTCAATTTTCTGGAAATTTCCCAGTACCTCAAAGTTTGGTAATGTGCCCGGAGATGTAAACAGGGTCGCCACCTGTTACATGGGCCAAAACGTAACCGGCGAATCGTGGGTGTTTGCATGTATGCTTGAATGCATGCATTTACCTCTGCCTACCCCTTCGGGGATTACAGGCGTGAAGTTACGTTTTTTTATTTTTTAGTTCTCATTGAAATAAAATTTGGTTTCGGATTGATCTCGCGTATATTAAACTACTAAAACCAACCCGAAGTTTCGGTCGCTTTTCAGCTTCTGTGGCCTCGGGCAGATTGAGTATTAATACTCTTATGGTAGATACTCTTATAATGGTACCTTAATGTTGGGAAAATTTATTCCTTGCTTCTTTATTACTAATAGTGATCAAGATTACTTATTCACAATAGCCGACATCGTGTTATGGCATCTTTGGCGAAGTTTATTCCCTTTATTCCCGTTTAGGGAAACCTTTCGGCTGAAGTGGTGATGTTTTTTTTTTATTTAAGGACGGTATAGGTCGCGCCGGGTAAAAAGAACGCTGGGGGTCAAGCTGCGCAGTAGACGATTTATCGATCTATTTGGTGGTATGAGGTGCGGCGTTTTCAATCTGCCTACCAATACACGAAACCGCAAGCGAAAGCTAGATCAAAAATAAACCAATAGGGCTAGTACTTTCGTGCGCGAGTTTACCGATGCGCGAACACATCCCTTCTACTTTCTTCCAGCGTTCTTTTTACGTGGCGCGACCTTTAGAAGGTAACAAGCTTGCTGCTCACCTTGATTTTGAATGATAACTGCAGCCTATAGACATCTACACAAAAACCAGAGGTCAAAATGCAGATGCAGTTGCCACCCCTGAAACCTAAGTTGTTAAGTCACTGTGATAATTATAAGGGGCCATAACCGTTTTATTACAAGTGATGATGATGTACTGACCACAAAATATCACTGCGTTCAAAGTGAAAATTTACGTCATCACTCCAGCCGAATGACGCCCACTATACAAAGCCTTACCCAAAGTCGCCCACAATTGTGTTGTGCGTCATTAGAAGAAAATATGCCATAATCGCCACGCTTGGCATGCGGATTGGCGATCGCAGTGGCGGTAGTTTTATCGCGGGACGCTGCTGCCCATCCCGCGTTGTTATATTTACTACCGCCCTATTGGTATGGTTTGTCCGCCATTGTTCGGTTGACTGACTGAAGAAAATTCTTTTGCAAGTGGTTACTGGTGGTAGAGCTCCAGTGACGGAGCTCGCGGGCGTAGCCACCACCGCATTACCTGATTTACTTGCCGCTAAATGGTAGTGCTCAGCACTATCGTGTTCCGGTCAGGTGGTAATGTACGGCCCTGTAATTTCCGGCACAGAGGCATAACACCTTAGGCCTCAGGAGTGGTAACGCATTTGCATTTTGACCTTGGTCTTTGTGTGGGTGTCTATAGGCTGCAGTCATCACTTAACATGCACTGCAGGCTTGGCAGGTGAACTGCAGGCTTGTTTGCCACTTCCATTACATAAAAAAAAAGTGGGCGGTGAGTTCGTCCCGTCCCGACGGATAAAAATCTAACGGAAATCTACATAGGTACATAATATTAATGTGTATTTTTGTTTCAGGGCAGGGCAAAGCGTGAACAGTCATTGGTGGAGCTTAAAGAGCACATCCATAGGTATTATATACCTCTCGGGCGTCAGTTCATGGTGCTTTTTCCAGAAGGTGGTTTCTTGCATAAAAGAAAAGAAATCAGTCAGAGGTAAGGCGATGAAAGAAATTTTGTAATATTTTATTTTTCACACATGAGAGTGAATACAGAAAAAAAGAAAAAATTGGACTGAAAAAAATTAAATTGAATTCGGGTAGGAATCCAACCCGTCCATTCGCTTGCTTCCATCGCAACCTCAGGATATCCATTCGCTTTACCACTACTATGCATGTATATTCAACACTCAGGATCCGCCGGTTACATTTTGGTCCATGTAATGGCGTGCCTGTTGATATCTCCGGGCATATTACCATACTTCGAGGTACTGGGAAACTGCTAGAAAATAGGAAAATTGCAATAGAACCAGAGATAAAGGATTTTATGCCGTTATCTCTGATAGGCTCCGATCCAGGCATCGACAGACATTGACTCCAGCGCAGTAGTAGCGGTCGGTTACTGAGGGAGTTTCCAATCGGAGCTGGACAATTTTTTTTTAAATTTAGTTTTATTACATTTCTCCTCTTTGGTTTTACCGAATCTTCAATCAATCGTGAAAATAAAACGACATTTCCTTCAAGTATCTTTAAGAAATCATCACCAAATTCTCTAGGCAAGACGTAGTTGCTGGTTCTGGAAATTTTAAACAATTATGTGTACAAAAATTTCCTCTTTCATACATTTTCATTGAATATAAAAAATTCTACCCATATTATATACTTGTTCAATTAAACAATGAGTTCCTCGTAAAAGGAATTAGATAAAATCTATACTTATACCTATATTATTATTATATTATGTATACATTTTTTAATATTATAAAGCTGAAGAGTTTGTTTGTTTGTTTGAACGCGCTAATCTCAGGAACTACTGGTCCGATTTGAAAAATTCTTTCAGTGTTAGATAGCCCATTTATCGAGAGAGGCTATATAACGCTATCACGCTAAGACGAATAGGAGATGGTAGGTAACATGGCACCCGCGCGAAGCCGGGGCGGACCGCTAGTGTTATAATAAAATACAATAAGGCCATATTTAATTTTGTGCTAATATAATACATCTCTTGCAATTTCTTTTTTCTTTGTAAATAATTAAATAAATACATGTTACAAAACACGTGTAATGTGTACACTTCAAAAGTCAGCAAAGCCTCTTGAAGTGTACACATTTTCGTCAATAATTCTATCAAATTGTAAAGAGCTTACGTTCTCCAAGTAGTACTGGCAATCATACTCAAATATAATGAAAATCGACACATTGAAATATCCAATTGGATGTTAAGAAACATAAGTCGTTTGAAAATGTTTGTTTGATATTTTCTATACAAGATGGCTTATGAATGGTTGTAAGTTTTTTTTTTTATGTTATTGAAGTGGCAAACAAGCATACAGTTCACATTGATGTTAAGTGATGACTGCAGCCTATAGACACCCACACAAAGACCAAGGTCAAAATGCAAATGCGTTACCACTCCTGAGGCCTAAGGTGTTATGCCTCTGTGCCGGAAATTACAGGGCCGTACATTACCACCTGACCGGAACACGATAGTGCTGAACACTACCATTTAGCGGCAAGTAAATCAGGTAATGCGGTGGTGCCTACGCCCGCGAGCTCCGTCACTGGAGCTCTACCACCAGTAAATATAGGTATATGCTCAACTAGCTGTTACCCGCGGTTTTGCCCGCGTGAATCTTTTTTTTTGATCTTTTGATATGGTAAATCAAAGGCATAATCTAACGGGTTAACTTATAAAAGCAATTTGAAATCTGTGAATGGTAAGCTCAGTGAGAGTTGGGAGCCGCCCCACCAAAAAGTCATTGTTCTTGCGATTCTTGCTACTCACCGGCACTCTGGAAATGATTGGAAGGTCATACTTACCTTTGTTGAACGTATAACCCCCCACTGGCCTTACATACTTTAATCTTGCCGATTCCCTGATCCTAATCGGAAAGTTGTATCGTATAGGAGGGCTCCGCATTCCCAAACCCTCACTGTTCTTTGACATCTGAACCTCAATTATTTCTCAGTCCGAGATAGAAGAAGTTGCATTTAAATTCTTTATTTTACGTGTGGATCCGCACCCCCAATTCCTACTCCTCTTTGATACCTGAACTTCAGCGTTTCCCCGGTCCCGATCCGAAAGTCGAATTTATCTACTTACCTATATTTTTCGATTCGGGGAGGGGGAGAGGGGGGCTCAGTCCTTTATTAAGCTTTTACACGTTGAACACTTTGCAATACTTACTGACACGAAAAGTGGTATATCAAAACGTTTATGTTTATTCTTAGCCTTTTAATTGTCAACAGGTTCGCTGAGAAGAATAATCTACCGAAGTTAGAATACGTGTCGCTACCTCGAGCGGGTGCCATGCAGATTATTATGGAGGAGGTCGGACCACACAGGGATGAAGGTGCTAGCACTTCTAAAGACAATTCTAAGAAAGGTAACTTCTGATTGATTTAAGATCAAATTGCACTTCTGCAGTACATCCAAGATTAAGGAGCGAGACTAAAGAGTCATTTAAAATAAAAGCGAAATTCCCGTCTGATCGAACTTTAGGACTAGTAGTACAGATTCGAAGCCGTACCTAAGTTATCTGTCGCTAAAAGATTTTTCAGGGATTTCTGTTTTATAATAATACAGCATACTTTTTGACACAGGATAGATGTTAATTCTCAAGAGTATCGCATCTGTATTGACACCTGCACAGCTGTAACATTTGCATACAAACATAGTTAACTTTCATAATTTAAACATGAGACCAAGCTGAATTTACCCGTATACAGCTGGCTAACGTCAAAAGTCAAAGTCGACCGACATTAGACTTACATTTTTTCCATGTCATCCATCAAAGTTTTGAGGTTACGGCACCGTCCGCTGTGTGGCAGTGCGGCGCGGCGCCGTCGCCGGGAGCCGGCGTCCTTATCCTGCACATTGTTACTGACGCCGTCATGTCAAATGACATTGAAATTATATGTCTAAATAAAACTCCCTTTTTCCCAGATAACAATTTTAACCAAAACAACTCTAAGGTGATCGTGGATACAAATTCGGGTGAGAGCATCGAGTGGATATTGGATGTGACCATAGCCTATGCCGATCGAATTCCTCTTCATCTTCAGGATGTTGTGTGCGCGACGAGATCACCGTGCACAACGCACCTGCACTATCGATTGTATCCTAGTACTGATGTAAGTATGCCTTAGTCCATATATAAAAATCTCTTAATATTTTTCTTTCTTCTGACAGGATACAGCTCTACCACAGGATGAAATGTAGTTTTCCAGGGAAGTGGTAAAAGACTTAAAGAAGTGCTAGAGTGACATGAGTGAGACGTATAGTATTTAGATTTTTCTCACTGACCAATTTATTTGCCGGTTATGTTTTTGTCCGTAGTAGAAGTTTATTGTGTCTCTTACTTCTAAAAGTTAGTTTTAGTAAGTTCAAAGTTGTCAGCGGTTTGGAAATGTATCCGATAAATATTGATAAATGTGAAATTTTAATTTCAACTCTGGATTTAAATGTTGAAAACTGGAATTTGAGACTTATTTAATTTTATTATCAGTAGCCTATTCTGTACTCGTATTTATTTTAAAGTAAAAGTGAACGTTGAATTAATATATTCTGATGTGACCATCTTCCAAATCAAAGGGCTACTTGAGAAAAGAGCCTTTTTAAATGTAGCTGTAGTGGCTGAATCGAAATGTATACCTACTTATCATCAAAGTATTAAAAAGTTACAGAGAGAGAGAAAGAGAGAGTTAATGAAACTGTAAAAATGTTTAGTTTACATGACATAATTTTTAATTCTTTGATATTTTGAAAATGTTTTGTGGCACTTTGGAAATAAAACGATTTAATCGCAACTTTTGAGCTTTCTAGTTTTATTATCATGGACGCAGCCTAACACTTTAATTCAATTGCAGGTACCAGCAGACACGGAAGGTATGACGCAATGGCTCTATGACAGATTTATAGAGAAGGATAAAATGCTAGAAGAATTCTACCGCACCGGGCAGTTTCCATCTAAGGAGAACACTCCCCAGGTTGTCAGACAAGTGAGACAGGATAACCTTCGCTACCTGATTCTGCATTTATTTTTCATAGCGTCAACCTTCTTACAATACAAAATGTTTTGTGAACTATGGAGCTATTTATGGTAACGCAAGATTGCCAAAGATATGGGTAGATTTGATTTACTTTTCCGTTGTAAATATTGAAATTCGGTGATTGGCGATTGTCGTGTGTTTTCATTACTTAAATGAGATTATTTGAATTATGTATCATAGGTGTGAAGATGTGATCGGATTTCAGAAATAAGACCATAGGAAATAATTCAAATTTGATTCATATCGGGTTGTTCTAGTAAATGTATTTTACTTCACGTATTGATTGTGACCGTTCCTCTGATATTGTTGTATCGTTTTTTATTATCATTTACAATAATCTCTGTACTATTAAATGTTACTGACAAAAATTAATTAAAACATTCATAAGCAATTTGTTAATTTTCATTAGTCAATACGTGAATTCTACGCCGACTCATTTTAAGAAGGTGCGTGTTTAAGAATACATTTCTATCATTTTAATATTTCCTTTTCTTCGTTTGCATTCTTTGTTTCACCTTCGCTTTTAAAATAATTCGGTTCCAAAGCACTTTCTTATAGTGAGTTTATCTTATCTTGTATTATCTCTATATCATTATGTGAATCAAAGCGTGCTGTGACATACAAGTCAATATGTAAGTAAACTTATTAGCATAGGTTTATGTGCTTTGAGCTGTACCAAATTTTGATCACTTGACAATAAAATAGATGTTTTTAAAAATGCCTCCGCGGAGTGGGTTGTTTTAAGATTAGACGTGCTTAAGGGGTTCAATTAATGAATAAAAAAAATATCTGATGAAATTCTGTAATCTGTGGTAAAATAGCAATTATTAAAGCTTGAGATTTGAGAATCGTCTAATAATACAAAATACCGAATGATTTAAGATTCTTTAGTAAATAGCAGCCTGTGAGTTTTTTTTATTAAGAAAAAGTTAGATCTCTATATGAAACTGTCAATGGAAATGTGATATTCAATTCTGGTGCCATATCTTTCATCATACAAAGATGTTGTTGATTGTTGTATATTTAGTAAAAATATATACACGACAGCCAAAATATCGAATAATGAAACAGTTTTACCTGAAATCGGTGCCAAATAAGCTAGTAATACATGCCTTTGCCGTGTTTTACACACTGTGTACATCATCAGATTTAAGATTCTTGGCCATAACACGATTTAGTGTGAAGAATATCCTACCTTATTAGAAGAGTTACCATTCGAATAACTTTAAACACCCCAAACCAGTGGAGGCAGTTCAAAAATCACGTCGCGCATTCTATTTAATCAAGTCCTTTCGCTTGTTCTTAACAAAATCGAATTTTTATACAAACGAGTTCTGGGGTCGTTACGCGACTAGAATTCTAAATATCAAAACATTGGTTGGAAGTGGAGGAAAAAAAATAGATAATCTAATCATTGGTGTTAGGTAACTTTTTATTAAATTGCCTCTGTTGAAGCTAATGAGAGCTTGCCTTTGACAAGATGACAATTACGTTTTTAGGTATAAACGTAATAGGAGTTAAATGAATTTAGTGTCATTTTTGATGCTATATTTGTAGCATTTGAAATATATACGATTAAATTGAAGACAATTAAAAAATCTGTCAAAATAACTAACGGTCAAAATAACTAACAAAAAAAATAACTACTAACCCTGAACGGATATGTTCAGGGTTTATGTATAGAATGTGAGATTTAAACTCGTTTTCAGTTTGTGAGTTAAGTTTTGTATGTCAGTATTGCGTATGATAGTTAACATACGGTTGTTAATTGAACAATATTTCGTTTCAATTGAATTCAAGACAGAATATAATAAACAGAGAATATTGAGTAACAAAGATACGGGTTACTTTGTGTTCAATCATATTAAAACTTTACTTTGAAATACGAGTGTTACTTGCAATAACAATTTAGAGAGCATAGTTTACGCACGAATAAATACGTCTGTAAAAAGCAATCCTGTTATGTATTTCTCTATGCACTTTGCAAGTTTCTAGTTTTGTAAGATACTCAAAGGGGTATACGACGCTAATAATACACATATTTGCACAAATTCCATTACCGGCTCATATGTAAAGAGCAAAGGAACCACTTACTACATCTTTGCATGCTCTTTGAAGTCTCGATCTGTATTTCAACAGTTTGTAAAAGCAGAAAATTTATTTGCAGCGACTGCAAAACTATTTTTTTTTATTTGTTTAACAGCGTCTCTAGCAGCATTTTAATTTAAAGTTACACAACGATTTAGATTTTTTAAAACGTCTCCATTTTTAAAAAAGACGACTCTCTAGGGTTTCCTACATGTCTAAATTAGGATATATCTAGCCTGTAATAATTAATATTAAGGTCACTTTTTGTTCCAATATTTTCTGGAGCATTCTTTGTAAGGTTCAAACAGCGGTTTGTTGCGGGCAAACAGCGTTCGGAGCAGAATGAATCATAGTTAAGAATATATTTTATGTTTCGTTTTGTATAAAATAATTACCTATGTTTGCACTCATTATTATTTTACCGTTATAGTCATAAGACATCTAATCATTTCAATGTCAATTAAGTATTAGTTAGTTAATGTTACGTCACACAGCGAGTAAGCCGATCAAATGAAAAACCCGTATTGCAGACTCGTAATAAAGTGATGAAGAGATGGTTTTGCTTCAATCATCTTCGACGATCTTCACGTTGCGTAAAAATGTAAACTTCAATTTTCCTAAACAAATAATATGATATGTTTTGCACATTCTTTGTATTTATCATTTGAAGTAAGATCTATGTTACCAACAAGTGAACGAGCGTATTTACATCATTCGTTCCGTGCACTGTATGTTTGCACCTTTAGTCCACTTTGTACAGTTGAGATAAGATACTAAGATTTTTTTGTGAGGGTAGTGAAATATAATGCCAAAATACGTTTGCCGTAAGTGCCTAGGCTTTACATTGAATGCATCTGGTGGTTTATGTAATTTGTAAATAAACTAGACAGACAAGTCTAATGTATTTAACATTCATTATGTGGGCTAATAGAATACCTTTATTTTTTTTTAAGATTCCTCGACGTTTTTTTTTTTCATTTTGTTTACAATTTTTTTTTATTATTCCAGAGTGTTTATTTTAAATTCCAATTGAAACTGAAATATAATGTTTGCGTAAATAGTTGAAAATTTTAATCAATTGATAGAAAATCATTGATCAGAATTATCAGCAAAATGTTTACTGTTCAATCAGTTATATCATAAAGAGCATTAAAGAAATGTTATGTTTTGTTATTTAAAATGTTATACAAAACATTTTATTGCCGATATAACGAAGGAGACGCCATGACATGAAATTTGGCGCAACATGAGTGAGTGAGACAAATAGCAGCTCTCTTGTTCCTTTCCTATTTGTGAAAATTTTACTTTCAACACTTTCTAAATCAATGTACGCTATTATGTACTTTATTTCAGCAATTCGAAATACTAAAAAAGACGGAGAGTTATTTCATGGCCGTACTTAAAGCAGATTGAAGCATGGCTAATTATATACAATTTTTGTTTATACGAATTGTTTCTTGTGTATTATTGAACTCTATATAACAATAGAACATTACATTTCTTAAAGGTTGTTCGTACAGTGTGCTGTTCAATTAATTGATAAATATAATTCTTCACTATGATTATTTTTACTTAGCACTTGAAATAAATGAGTATGATTATTGTAGCAAATATTATTCGAATGAACCATATCTATTGTCTGAGTCAATTGATAATTGAATAGTGTCACAGATTTCAATTAAATTGCTTAATATGATCATTTCTGTGAATTATATCCGACCAAGTTCCTTTTAATGTCCAAAAGCGTGCCTTTCTCGACTAAATATTAGCTGATGAATATAAACAGAAATATGGAGTTGTTTAATTAATTAGGAAAAAATATACAAAAAAAACTTTATTCACGTTCAAACTTACGTACCTAATTTTTAGTAAACAATAATTCAATTTAATTGCTTGTTATTTCATTCATTAAAATACTTGAAGTTTTTTGTAATATAATTACGAAATCTATTTTTTTTTTCTTATTAGTTATGTCAACATTAAAAGTCTCAATATCTTTTTATTTTCACTGCATATCCAAGTATTAGAACACTTTACCAGTATGCTTCATGCATTTATCATAGATTTACCTGTAATATATATGTCGGAGCAAGAAGTTTATTGTTGGTTCTGTAAAGTACTAGGCTATAGAAATATCTTGCTAAAAATATTATTTTAAGTTAATTTGATTTGTTAGATTTTGTTATCGTTTAAAATCATTATTTCATTTAAAGAGTAATTGTATTATAAAATTACATTACCGAGTTGAGGGTAGGCCTCGAGCGGGGTTGAGGCGCCATCTATAGAGGTTATAAAATGTGTCGTTGTTGATCGAGGTGGATCATTCTTTGGTTGGTCAGTGGAGTACTATTTGATTGGCGAAGTAAGATCGATGTCGCGAACCCGCTGCTCGTTGTACTTCAAAGTTTAAAAGTGTAATTATATCAAAGAGTTTTGAGTGTAAAATTAAACAGTTATACTCGTATCAAGACGCCCACTAAACACATGACCACGAATGATGATGTCGAGATTAACGTTCTTTCTCCGACATATACAAAGTTTACATTTTGTATTCTTGGAATTTTGTCTCTCAATAAACTAACACGGGCTATGTATATTGTGATGTACCTATTTTCTTAATGTTTAGTCATGAGTTGAAATTGAGACAAAATGTTTAGTGGAATTAGATACAAAATCATTGATTTATTTTTAAGTCCATGTTTATTAATTTACACTGCTGATTTTACACTTTTGGTAAGAAATGCTTAGTTGATGTATGTGTGTGTGCTTAAATTTCAGTGCTAAATAAAATAATAATATTCCCACTCTTAACATAAATAAATAGATATGAGACATAAATGCTTAGATAAAAATGTTGTCTCAATACTATTTCAAATAACAATAATTTAAATTTTCGTCTCTCAAATAAAAAATAGAACATTAATTTTAATTCTACACAATGTTCTTCTAGAACAGTTTAATTAGTGTTTGCATTGTGATCATTTAAGCACTTGATGATTAATAAAACACTTGAAAGATAATTTATAAACCAATTAATTGGTTTAAATATGTACTAATAACTGTAAACAAAATACAGTAATTTAAAGTTTTAGTACAATCTTTTTACCTGCGTGCCGATAATTGTAAACTTGAGCTAATTGATATATGGTTGCAGTTTTATTTCTGCCTTATCTCATTCAAATAAATGTGACTTCATGTATCATTGTTACCTTATTTATCATATAAGAATATAATAAAAATAATAAATGTGTTGTAAACTTCTGAGCTTAAAATAATGCCAGTGTATTCAGAGAATGATGATAATACCGGAGCCATTAGAGTACTAAAATGTATATAATATTCACGCATTAAATATAATGACTAATAATGTATATACCTACATCGAAATGCGATTAATTAATATGAGCTGATTCACACTTGGCTTTATCTTAAATTATAGCACCTGCGGGCTAGCGTGACCTTTTATTGCGTACCCAAACTGAACCGCTATTAGCTTTGTCTCGTTTTTTCATACGCGCTGTCATATCAAATATATGAAACAAAACATTGGCATTTCCTAAAATGAATCACAATAAAACCTCATAGTGCGGGCTCTGTCCAACAACAAGTAAATAATTTTCAAGCTTTCTTCTTTTTAGTTTTAGAAGCAATCGTGATTATTTTAAGGATTTTGTTATTTTCTTTTTTTTTTTGTTCTAGTTAAGTTTGTCGTTTTGTAGATAAATAATTAGTGACGAATTATTGTGATGTAATGTGACTTCTTTATAAAAGATGAGTTATAAGTCATGTGCAGACTCAATGAGAAATTATATTTTAACGAATTTCTTCGTCGTCTGCGTCTGCTTACTATGAAAGTTGTGAAATAATTTGCGTGTATTTGAGTCGTTTTATTTATATGTATATGCTTAAGGATATGTGATTGCCAAGAATTTATATTGTTAAGATGGAGGCAGTAGTTTCGTTTGTTAGGATTTTTCTTTAGTTATGTATTGGTATTCGGGTGCTTGGGATTTTAAAGTGTAAGATGATATATACTTGTGTGAAAGAAGTGTCACATATCAATTCGAAATGTTTGGAATACAGTGAGATTGCGATTAAACAAGGAACTCGTGAGATTGTTTTACACTTATATTATTATGTAGTTTTAAAGGAGATGTTTCAACGTGGCAACTAATTTGGCATGTATGTATCTTCACGCCAGGTCCCTAACGGGGTAGGCAGGGAAAGTGGAGTGCCAGATATCCTGGTCCTAACAAACCTCCCGTGCCTCATCTACATTCATCATTCTCTTCATACATGCACGCCGATTCCTAACACTTTTAATTTAAACATCAGACAGTACTTGACTTGACTATTTAGTCATGGTAGGTCAGTCTTGGTCTTCCTGAGCCTCTGCAACCATCCACATTCGCATGGTATTTTTCGCACTATTTTTGTGTGTCCGTGAATTCTGATCATGCCACTAAAGTGGCGTATTTCCTTAAGATTATCACTACATTTATATCTTACTTGATTAATGACCTTCTCGTCAGTTTTTTTTTCAATGAATAAAGTGTTTTTGTTTTTAGACTGACACTAACTGAAAACAATTACCGAATCAGAATAGAGTAAGATTCCAGGGCCCTCAGACCTAACTCATTTTTGAAGTAACGAATTTTTACGGACGAAACTTCTGTATGTGTTTAAGATTATGTGCATACTCACTAGATTGGCTAAGCGACCCAACAACGTTCACAGGTTGCTGGTAGAAAAGGTACACAAAAATATAACTTGCCTTTGTTAAATTCGAATCACACTTTATATATGTATGTATTTTTATTTTTCTAACTGCTTCATTAGCCTAGTGGTAGCAGGCCACTACTACTACGCTGGGTTCGATTCCCGGGTCGGCTATCAGAGATAACGGTTAAAAATCTTTTATCTCTGGTTCTATTGGGTTTTTTCCATTTTCTGGAAGTTTCCCAGTACCTCGGAGTTTGGTAATGTGCCCAGCAATGTCAACAAGCTCGCCACCTGTTACATGGGCCAAAAATGTAACCGGCGAATCGTGGGTGTTTGCATGTATGCTTGAGTGCATGCATTTACCTCTGCCTACCTCTTTGGGGTTTACAGGCGTCAAGTTACTTTTTTATTTTCTATACGCTTGACTTACTATTAAGTTGCTCATTAATGATGAGAACATTTTCTATATCAACGTTCCAAATGCAGTATAATTTTGAAATATCTCCTTTTTACAAAAACACTTATGAATTCATAAAACACTTATTATGAAAATCCGACTACTGCCTCTATGTCTGTGTCCAAATTTAGGTAACCAAGAACGAATGAGTCTAACTAACACAAGTGAGATTTTTTAAAATATTACTTGGTTATATGTAATTAACATTAGTGCATGGTTTAGTTTATTTGGGAATCGAAATTGTTCAATTTTCGGTGCACATCAATGTTATTTTTATGTCTGTTTCAAAGTTATAAGGAAATTCACTTTAATTGGTTTTGAGTTAAAAGTGTGATTAGCTTTGATCAAATGTAATATATGAGAATTAAAGTGTCCAAGAATCGAAGAGACAATAGTAACTTTAAATGTATTGTGTTCTGTATTGTTTAATTTGAGAATGCTATACTGTAAGAAATCGGAGTTTAGAACAACTATTTAATATAACCAGGCCACTGGACTGGTCACCCTGAGGTCGCAGGTTCGATTCCTGCCCGAAGTCAAATTTTTCTTTCCATTTTTTTCTTAATTTCTAAAGTTCACTCGCATGTCTTATTGCGAAAAATAAAATATTTCATTTAATTGTTTTTAACTCTAGTGAAATCTTTCTGATATTAACCGAAGACAATGTTTGAAAGAGACAATTTCTATAACTGATTTTGGTTCTGTTAAAGAAATATAATATCATAGTCAACTTAATTAATAAAACAGTAGAATTCTGATGAAATCTCTATTATAAAAATATTTAAAGTAGAATGTTTATGTCGTTTTAAATGTTATTATAAGAATCTTAGATTCTTGGGCACGATATAAGTTCCTTTGCAATGCCATTTATAAATGCAAAGTTGAAACAATTTTATTTTAATGAACATGTTTTTATAGGGTTAAGAAAAATGCACTGTTTCAATACATGACTTTGTACGACAGTGGGGTTGATAAAGGGTGAGAAATAGTACTTTTGATTGATATATGGTTTTCTAAAACAGCAAATAAAAAATCTGCTAAAGCAGATTTTGCAGAGATGGGGCGTCTCATAATTTCATCCAGTTTAGTTCATCCAGCGAAGAAGTTTGTACAAAATTGCCATATTCTGTCTCACCTCACTACATGATCATATATAATAGTGACAAATGTTATATCTTTGTGGACCCAAGACACTTGTTTACGCAGATCACCTAGTTTATCAGAGTTATCAGACCGCTGGTGGACTCTTGCCGCTTGAAACTTTAGGATTTAATTTTGTAAGTGAAACGAATAAATACAATAATACGGATAAATAAGATACGTTCTTACGAAATAAAGGTTAGGTTTTGATATAGCAATATATCTGTTAATTTCATAAGCGCGGTTCAGCGCGTTCCAACAACTTTTATCCTTGACAAATATTCTGTATATTCACAAGTTCTTATATATCCTACTAGATGGCGCTATACACAATAGACGCTTTCTGATTTTGACGTGACAACGTCTTAAATTAGGTTGCGGCTCGGAGTCACTCATGAAAAAGTGTAACGCCCGGTAACGTAACGATGAGTCACCGAACGAGAGAGAGGCCTGCCGGACTGGCGAATGCCTTTCTACCGAGAAAAAGACGTTGTCACGTAAAATCTTCGCCCGTAAAACTGACTTTACAGGCAACCAGTTTTTTTTTTGATCTGTCTGTAAAAATATCCTCGTCACTACATAATATATGTTACGCATACTTCGAACAAGTGTTGACACACTCGTCAATTTGCCCATATTTATTTGTATCTCGTGAAATGTAGTGAGATGAGTGTACATGAGTGGAAATACAAATATTATTATGTTGCGTATACTTAAATGGAAATACCGGAATTATGTACAGCTGTCAGCCCCATGTCTGTATGGTTATCAATGTTGTAAATATTTCAGGAGTTTTTCCCCCAGTTTATCAATAAAGCACGTTTGTGGCACTGACGTTTTGTTTTACTTTATATACCTTGAAATATACGAGTATGAGCTGATTTAGGCCGCATCCGATGTGAGCCTGGGACGTGACGACTGCACCATACACAATTGGAGGAGAATTCTTCCACTAGGGCATTTTTTATGTAGTAAGGTGGCAAGCAAGCATGCAGCTCACATTGATGTTAAGTGATGACTGCAGCCTATAGACATCTACATAAAAACTAGAGGTCAAAATGCAGATGAGCTGCCACCCCTGAGACTTAAGGTCATGTCACTGCGATAGTTATTACGGGGCCGTACATTAATATATAACCGGAACACGACAGTGCTGAACACTACCATTTAGCGGCAGATAAGTTCAGGCGGTGGTGACTACACCCTTGAGCTCCTACACTTGGAACTCTACCACCAGTAGTAATTCTTCCCCTCTCTATACCGTCGTCGTCTTAAAGGTCGTCAGTAAGGTAATGTAGGTATTTAAAATGTTGGACACGCTTTGAGGGTATTTAAGATAATCGGAGGAATCAGTTCAGGGGACTTACCTAACTAATAATAATATCTGACGACCCGGTTAGTCTAGCGGTGTAAGATGACCGTTTGATTCAAAGGGTCGCGGGTTCGATCCCCGCACCGGGACATTTGTCCCGGTGCGGGGATCGAACCGAATTTGTATGGCATACAGATATTTGTTTCGGGTCTGGGTGTTTGTGTATGTGTTGTATGTGTACAACGGCACCCACGACACAGGTTTGTACCTACTGTGGGGCTCTGAGTGTAAGCGTATTTTTATTTTATTTTATATTGTTATAATATGCTTAACGTGAGGTCTTTATTAAGTAGAATATTCGTTTTTCTTGTTCCCCAATCCACAAGGAATACTTCTTATTTTATTATATCCATTCATCGACGATATGACATGTGTGGTCGACGTCTGCATTCATTTATTAGTAGCATATCTTAAGGCCTGCGCAGACGAGGTACTCTGCCCGGGGTACTTTTTTATCCATCTCTTGTAAACTGTATGGAATAACGCACACAAAGGACTGAAAGTACCCCGAAACTTCTTTGAGAGTTTTTGTCCTTTAGGGACAAAAGTCATTCGTCTGCGCAGGCCTTTAAAGTCTCTTAGTAGCCACTTGTGATTTCCTATGAATATACTCATCAGTCATATCAATATGGTAAAAAAAAAAAAAAAATTTTTGGGGTACTTTTTCTACGTAGCAGTTTTCACATACCATCAATTGTCATTGTTAGTTGCATAGTAATCATCATCATAATTTCAACCAAAAGACGTCCACTGCTGAACAAAGGCTTCCTCCAAAGATTGACACAACGAACGGTCCTGGCGTGGTTTTAACCAAAAGAGCCATAAAAAATAAAGAGAAAAATACCATCCAGCGATTGCCTGAACAACCGACGACCTGCACCAAGTCGTCGGTTCCTCTCGTGAGGGTCCTGCCTACGCTTCGTCTTCCGGTACGCGGTCGCCATTCGAGAAATATTCTACCCCAACAGTGGTCAGTTCTTCGAGCTATGTGCCCTGCCCACTGCCACTTGAGTCTCGCTATTCGGTAAGATATGTCGGTAAACTTGGTCTCATGCCGATCTCCTCATTACTGTTTTGCCTGCTTATGAGGCTTAGTAATATGCATGTTTTATGGCAAAATCAGCGGCCTGGCTCTACCAGTATCTTCACAAAGCATGTTTTCTCTAGAAAACTTCGTGATAAATCAAAATAAAACCACAATAGCGAAGGAAAAATGCAACAAGAATTAATACAAGTCGAGATGGCATCGTCTAATCCAATAACACACATCCAAAACGTCTGCGGAATATTGAGGGGAACTGAAAATCACTCACCACTTGTAAATAACATTTTCAGGTGCTCTGTAAAATTATATAACGTAACACATGTACCTTCAAAGATTCATTTTTTACTAGATGTGGCAGCTATAAAGTCCTATTCACTCTGAAAAAAAAACTAATTAAAATTATTATGTATGTATCTTCACGCCAGGTCCCTAACGGGGTAGGCAGAGAGTGTAGAGCGCCAGACATCCCGGTTCTGACAAACCTCTCGTGCCTCGTCTACCTTCATCATTCTCTTCATACATGCACGCCGATTCCTAAGACTTTTGACCCCACCATCAGACAGAACTCGACCTATTTGGTCATGGTAGGTCAGCCTTGGTCTTCCTGGGCCTCTGCAACCATCCACATTCGCATTGTATATCTGTTTAGTCATTCGCTCATTCGACATTCTTTCTATATGCCCGAACCATCGGAGCATGCCTTTTTTCATTTTTACACCGATACTATCATTCACACAAAGTCTCTTTCTGACATCTTCATTACGAACGCGATCGGTGAGTGATACACCGCAGATCTTGCGCAAAGATCTCATCTCGACCGCGTTCAACTTACAATTATTATGTCATGTGTAATATAAATATGTCGGGGATAGAGAACACAAACGTACTGAGCTGACTAAACCGATGATTATAGAAACTCCTTAGCAAAGTATTAAACTTATCCAGTGGTTTGATTGACAAGTGTCATCAATGACACTTGTCAGTTAAATTAGAATTTGGAAATGAGAAAATAAAAGAAGGCGGTCTGGGCCGCTTCCTTGATATAATTCTGTAACTCGATATAGCAATCTAGATTCAGTAATAGTTGGATAACGAGATATAGTAACGATTCGCGTAGTACTGAATTGATTGGCAGAAGAGATTTACATTGTGCAATGAGCATTGGTATTCCGGTAGCTATGTCCCCGGTCGTAAGAGTTTCTTGCCCGTTCTTCTCTGCCGCCGTAATCGAATGGGCGGATCTTTGGCAATAAACGACTTTTGCCTCATCTTCTGCCAAACCATGTGCTTTATTTCATCACCGGCTCGAGTTCCCACGCTACAGACGCCCACAAACACGGCTAACATATCGGCTTATGGAAAGACACGCAGACAATACTACCTAGACGTCCTAGATGTCCTGACTGGAGAGGCCTCCTGTATACATATAATATAATACATATAAAATAAAATGCTTTTATTTTATGCACTAAATTAACAAATGATATACTTAACTTAGTATTATTCGTAACTTAACTTTTCACTTTATATTTCGTTTATAATACTTTGTAGGTTAAACCACGATTATTTTTATATTTTACTAGCTGTGGCCGCGACTTCGCGACGCGACCCGCGTGAGAATTTATGATTGTTCAGTATCTACCCGGACGAAGTCGTGGGCGCAGCTAGTATAAAAGTAGCCTTAGTTACTCCTACATCAGCTATCTACAAGTGAAAGTCCCGTCAAAATCGGTCCAGCTGTTCCCAAGACTAGCCCCGTTAAACAAACAGACAGACAGACAAAAATTGTAAAAAATGTTGTAGAAATTAAACTTGCGTGTTTTTTCGCGTATACAACTCTCCCAAACTTCTTCTTACACCCGACGTTTCGGTCGCTTTTCAGCTTCCGTGGTCACGGTGGGAGTGGAGTGGGAGTGTTGTATACGCGAGAAAATCCGCAAGTTTAATTTCTAAAATGTATAAAGTCGCGAAAACCTACGAAAACGTTGTAAAAAATTGTTTATTATGTTATTTCGCATTAACAGATGCTTGTGAAATATATTTATTTTAAAAATTGAATATTATAAAAAATGTTGTTCTGGTATATATACCGTGTATACATACATATGCATTTAGTAAAAAGCGGTTATTTTTATATTACAAACAGACACTCCAATTTTATTTATTTCTATGGATAAATAGTGGTCTGCAAGAACCCATCTGCAGGCCTCCTCTAAAGAAGCCCATTTTTTCTGTCTTGTGCTGTTTGTGTCCAGATCGGTCCAGCACTTTTGATGATATGATAATAATATCATTCGTCCATCAGGTGAGCGGTCTTCTACTGCGTAGTTTCGTCATGTGTAATGTGTGTAAAACCGATTAAGATTTTACATATTTGACTATTATATCCAGTCCAGTAACCTAACATCCTTGTTACTGAAACACCGGGAGTCGATTGTGTATTGACAAAGGGAAAACTGTATTGGAGTTTTTTTATGTTTACCTAAACGGTGTTTATATTATTGCTTCTGTCTTCTTTCACGTAGAAATTGAGTTGTTACAAGTGGGTGAGTGTTTCCTGAACTGTCTTATAACGGGGAAAATTGGAAAGTACTTTTGTATAAGTCATAATGTTTGTAAGAAATTTTGATGCTTTGTACTTTTGTTTTGTTTTGTTTAAGTATCCCAGAAATATCTTGCTTTCGGTAGCTATGATCAATAAAATTTGTTTAAATATCATTAACGACAAAAGCATAAAAAACACGCCTAAGTGCGTGTTAGACCTGCGCTCGTGGGGTTCCGTACAATTAACGGATTTCCTGTGTTATCAATTATCATAAATATTAAAGACTCACCTTCAATGTGAACTGTATGCTTGTTTGCCACACCAGTGACAAAAATGCCATTATATTTTAAATATAACCTCCATTGAATCACTACTTGTTCATGTTTTTACTGGTGGCAGGGTTCTTGTGATATAGCTCGCGGCCGTAGGCACAACTACATAACCCAAGAAGTGGTACTGTCCACCGCTATAAAGTTCCGGTCAGCTAGTAACGTATGGCCCTGTCATTTCCGGCACAGAGGTACGACAACTTACACCCATATTCTAAGACGTTACTTGAAACATTGCTTGACTCACACTTAGCTTAAGATACTTTATGAGTACGCCTCGAAATTCATATTCTTAGTTGTATTTTGACAGTAAATCGTGTGTATGGATTATTTTATTTTATTTTTTTTTTCAAAAATTTGGTATTTAATTATGTTTTCAGACAGTACCCACACGAAAAACATATTGAGCGCAAGAATATGGCGAAAATGTAAATACGCCTCGAACCTCACGACCTACCTTGAGGTCGTGAGGTACCTTGAAGTTTGACAATGCTTTCTTACCTCAAACCATCGACGACACAACGCAGCTTAGTTCTATTGTCGATGCCTCAAACGGAGGAAGAATGTCGAGTTGACGTTATTAGTTACAACTAAGAATAGGTACCAATTCAATTGAGTAAGGTTGAGTTAAGGTAGAGATTACGACTTAGAAAATGGGAATAATGTTACACGTCAGGAGTAGCGACGGATCTATTTTGAAATCTCTGATTATTACGCAGATATCTAGTATTAATTTACCATCAACTGTGAACTGCTTCTTTGCCACTTGATGACATAAATAAAAGCAGAGTTGAGTACTTTTGTCGATATAGGTTAGAATCCCACTGCAGAATCATTTTGTTCATCCAGATATGCTGCAAGCCTATTTTTCACGCATATTTATGATCTAGAGCAGAGGTTCCCAAACTATTTTTTCTTGTAGGAGACGCGCGCGTCGCGTCGTCTCTGTCGAGAGAGAAAGAAAAAGAATGAATAAGTCAAATTCTATACTCAGCCTGCCCTCTCTCCGAGCGCTACGCACTAAAGCAAAAGTGTAGTGAGGATTTTTCGTGACGCTCGCCTAGACCCCTTTAAATTTTTTTCTGGTTGCCGTGGACCCCCTCCTTGCTACATTTATATCACATTCCCATATTTCCAAATTTTATTCACGCCTACGTAGACCCCCATCGAGTCTCCCGTGGACCCCAGGGGGTCTATATGGACCACTTTGGGAATCACTGATCTAGAGAATATGTAGCAACCTAGTAGATACTAGGTTGTTTATCAATATGGCCACTAGTATTACTTTTACTTGAAAGTTTCATCACACCCAGAAAACATATATCTTCAGTTATTAATTTCAACATGCCCCGTATATCAATTATTACACCCCACACTCGACATATGGACAGGCGTCGTGTAATCGTGTTAGTCGTGTGACGTCGAATAATAGCATAACATCAATCGCGACAGACCAATTTTATAAGACTTAGGGTCCCGTTTGACAATTCGAAATGGTTTTTCGAAATAAAAAAAAGCAACTTCATGTCTTTATAAGGAATAACCGGGGATATGAAGAGTTAAAATGTATTGTATGTATGCATTCACGATACGCCGGCTACGTGTAATCTCTTAAGCCGCATTTGGCCGACATCGGCCACGAACAATATGAAATCAATTGTCATATTTTTCTTGTGAGCTGAATCACTCGTAATATGTCCTAACCATATTGTGTATTCTGGACGGATAACAGTCTGAGGGTGGTACTGAGAAACTTGCTGGTGTTAGAGCTCTAGTGACGGAGCTCGGGCATAGGCACCACCGCATTACCTAATCTACTTGCCGCTAAATGTTAGTGCACAGCACTATAGTGTTCCGGTCAGGTGATAACGTACGGCCCTGTAATTTCCGGCACAGAGGCATAATACCTCAGGATTGGCAACGCATCTTCATTGAAACCTTCAGTCTCATGTAGATGTTTATAGACAACAGTATTACTTACCATCAATGTAAACTGTATGCTTGTTTGCCACTTCATTACATAAAATAGAGGTGTCACATATTGGACACAGCCGATTGTAAAGTGCCTCTTCATCTTCAAATGAGTAACTCACAATCCATTGTTTATTGTTTAAAATATTAAAAATAACTAAAACTACATACACACGAACACGACAAAACAAAACAATACACAGCAGACGCGCGCGTCGCGTCGTCTCTGTCGAGAGAGAAAGAAAGAGAATGAATAAGTCGAATCCTATACTCAGCCTGCCCTCTCTCCGAGCGCTACGCACTAAAGCAAAAGTGTAGTGAGGATTTTTCGTGACGCTCGCCTAGCCCCCTAAACCAGCGTACCGCGCGATAAGGAACTTTGTTCCAAAATTTCGTTCCAAAAATCTTGCAGAGAATAGAAATATCGCAATAGCGCTGGTGGTTTTTACTGGTCCCAGTGTAAGGACTCGAGGGCGTAGACACCATCACTTTACCTATCTGCCGCCAAATGGTAGTGTTCAGCACTATCGTGTTCCTGATGGATAGTAATGTATGGCCCCGTAATAACCATGACAAAACAGCTTAGGTCGTAGGTGGTAACGCATGTTTTTTGACCTCTGGTTGATGTGTTGATGCTTTAACATCCATGGGTACTGCATGCTTGTTTGCCACCTTCATGGCATAAAAAGGTGGTAGAGGATATACTTATGCCGTAGAGGTTCGTCGGGATAGTTAATGACGGAACCCGTTAATAGAATTGAGCTCGCACTTCGAAGTATTGATTCAATGGGGTGCAAAAAATAGCGTGAAACGAGATTATACACGAACTTATAATTTGCAATATCATCACGCTATCATGAGGGTGGTTGAATTTGATGTTTGTCGCGGATGACAGGGTTATTAGCTTTGTGAAATAAAAAACACACTATTTTGAAGTTTACATTCACTCGATGGTGTAATTGCAAAAAATAAAAATATGGCAATTATTTTGAAGTAGCTTAACTTAAAACTAATTATCGTATATCACATATATCGTATTAATATTATACATGGGAAAGTTTGTATGTCTGTTTGTTTGTTTATTACCTATTCCTTCACGCAAAAACTGCAGAACCGATTTTCATGAAATTTGGCACACACGTAGAGGGTAACTTGGACCAACACATAGTTTTTGTTCCGAAAAAATGTTCCTGTGGGATGCCAAGGGATGGGAAACGCGTTCAAATGATAGAGACAGCGGTCAGTTGAGGTTCGCTTAAAATTGAGTGAAGTTTGAGTATTTGGCCATTAGAAAGGCAATCGGCGAGCGTAGATGGCACTCCAGCCTAAATAAAGTTAGCGCAACTGCCTACTTAATATCCCTGTGGGTTTTCAATGGCTTAGAGCATTGCGTAAGGACACATTAGACATATAAATAAATAAAATACGCTTACACTCACAGCCCCACTGTAGGTATAAACCTGTGTCGAGGGGGTTCCCTACTTTACTGCGAAATACGTTTCATCGAAAAATCATTGGCCGACAACTATACATCGAAGACTTCATTGAGCGATGCTTTATTTCGCCGAAAATTTATAAATTGAAGTTTTGTTTGCCCGATGCTACGTTTCATCGAAAATTTTATTTCGAAACTTTTTTGATCAAGGTCTTTTTTCAGCGAAAACTATGGAATCCTCGATACTTCTTTGGTAGATATTCTTTTTCTTTTCTTACTGTCCAGCATGCATGACTGTGATGTGTACCTAGTGCTCTATATGGATTAGAAGATAACATATTCGGTAATCTTAACTTAATATTATAAAGTTGAAGAGTTTGTTTTTTTGTATTGAATAGGCTCAAAAACTACTGGATCGATTTTAAGAATTCTTTCACTATTCTAAAGCTACATTATCCACGGGTAACATAGGCTATATTTTATTTTGGAAAAAATAGGGCTCCGTTAGATATTTCGGTTTTTCGGACACTAGATGTAAAAAATCAACCAGAAAAGTTACTTATTTTATATTCATTACGCTAAGACGAATAGGAAAAGGTAGGTAACATTGCACCCGCGCGAAGCCGGGGCGGGCCGCTAGATAAGTATTATAGTATTAATAGATATCTACGCTAGATAATAGATAAGTATTCAACTGGTGGTAGAGCTCCAGAGACGGAGCTCGCGGGCGTAGGCACCACCGCATTACCTAATTTACTTGCCACTAAATGGTAGTGTTCAGCACTATCGTGTTCCGGTTAGGTGGTTATGTACGGCCCTGTAATTTCCGGCACAGAGGCATAACACCTTAGGCCTCAGGAGTGGTAACGCATCAGCATTTTGGCCTTGGTCTTTATGTGGGTGTCTATAGGCTGCAGTCATCACTTAACATCAATGTGAACTGCATGCTTGTTTGCCACTTCCATTACATAAAAAAAATAAAAAATTAAGGAAATTGATTCGTACCGGCGACAGTATCTAAACAATTAGAATTTTTTAAAAAAATCGCATTATATAATACTAAGAAGTCGGATAAGTTATCCTTAAAAACCAAGCATACATTCGAGGAAACAAATTTGAAGTACAAAAAACCTTCGATCAAATAAGCATCGACGAAACAAGGTATCGGTGAATCGTTTTCGATCAAACGTACATCGAGCAATGAAGCTTCGGCGAAATAAAGCATCGCTCAATGAAGTCTTCGATGTATAGTTGCCGGCCAATGATTTTTCGATGAAACGAATTTCGCAGTAAAGTAGGGACCCGTGTCGAGGGTGCCGTTGTACACATACAACACATACACAAACACCTAGACCCGAAACAAATATCTGTAGGCCATACAAATTTGTCCCGGTATGGGGATCGTACCCGCAACCCTTCGAATCAAACGGTCATCTCACACCGCTGGACTAACCGGATCGTCTAATATGCGATTAGGGACGGTGCCACTTTTGGCCAATACGAATGCCAATCGTGGTGATTAAGGCATATTGCCACCTCACAACACAGTTGTCTAGCTGTGTGAAGTCTTTCGACTGGAGTGATGAATCCTCATTTACCTACTACTTCTACTGTTAGTAGAGCTCCAGTGACGGAGCTCGCGGGTGTAGGCACCACCGCATTACCGCATACTTGCCGCTTAATGGTAGTGTTCAGCACTATCGTATTCCGGTCACTTGGTAATTTCCGGCACAGAGGCATAACACCTTAGGCCTCAGGAGTGGTAACGCATCTGCATTTTGACCTTGATTTTTGTCTGTCTATAGGCTGCAGTCATCACTTAACATAAATGTGAACTGCATGCTTGTTTGCCACTTTCATTACATACAAAAAAAATTAAGAAAATACCTATTACGCATATTCATTAAACTTTTAATTCTTCTTGGTGAAAAGATAATTATGGAAATTATATGAGTGGGGTATGCGATATTGAATTTAATGTTTCGCATTTAATATTATCGAGAACCCTTTGACCAGTAGCTTAAAATATTGAACATTAATTATTTCTAGTACTAGCACCAATTAAATTGAATATTAATTAATGAGGGTGCCTCTAATATAGTAATTAAAGTTAACAGGCATTTATAATCAGGTATTAAGTCATTAGTTTTGATGTTCATTAGTTGTTTTGTATGTATAATGTATGTTCACGCCAGGTCCCTAACGGGGTAGGCAGAGAGTGTAGAGCGCCAGGGAGTGTAGAGTTGTTTTGTAGGTTTTTGCAATACATTTGAGTTTATAGTTTACTTCATGCTTAGTACTTGTCTGTAATAAATAATAATTATGAGATTTTACTAAGTTATTGGTACTGGCGTTGGATCGAGACGACCCTATCGCCTACCAGCGCAAGAATTTTCTTCTACTGGGAGAGAATTTTTCCACTAGTGCAGTCAGTCAACCGAACAATGCCAGTCAAACTATTCCAATGGGACGGTAGTAAGAGCAACGCAAGATGGGCAGCAGCGTCCGGCGATAAAACTACCGCCACTGCGTTGCAGCCGCATTAATAATAATAATAATGGCAACCCATTATACTTCCCACTGCTGGGCACGAGTCTCTCTCCTTTTTGGGGGGAGACCTGGAGCTTACTCCACCACGCTGCTCCAATGCGGATTGGTGGAGGTGGGTGGGTTAGTGGCCATCCCGCTGTCGGATGTATTCAAACCGCCCATTAGGCCTCCGACAAGGTTTACCGAGTGATTCTTCGCCAACACCACATCTTAAATGCATCTATTCTTTCTTGTGATAAAATGGTCCATGTTTCCACCCCGTAGAGAAAAATTGGTAAAATCAGTGATTTTACGAGGCGCATCTTGGTGTTGTTTTTCGACGCCTCGCTTTTTCTATATAATTCCCAGTCGAGACATGGCGTCTTTTGCAATGGCCATCCTACGTTTGATTTCTGGGGCGCAACTTCCATCATTGCAGATACACTACTCAATAAAACACTGAATAATACACACAACTCAATAAATTGAAATTGATGTATATCCCATCCTCTGTCACAGAGACATCGACTCCCTTTTTTTCCATTAGTTCGATCGCCGAACTAGTGAGATTTTTTTTCTCATCTGTTCGACCGTCGAACTAGTGAGAATGTTTTTTCTCATTTGTTCTACTGCCAGGAAAAAAAAGTGCTCGCCCGCCGCACAGTTCGACGTAACCTGGCTAAGTTCGGGCGCCCATGGTCCCCATCACACCCAACCAACACGAGACTAATGAGAAAAAAAATGTCACTAGTTCGACGAACGGACTAATTAATCGAACTAATGGGAATAATCCGACTCCAAATTACCACAGAAAAGAGCCTAAAAAGACTATACAAAGTTTACAAAGCCTTAATAACTTATAGGTTCTATTTAACTTTAGCGGAAACACCCAAAACAATAAAACTTAAACAATTATAGTCACAATAGCAAATTAGAGGCAAGCCAAATACTAGTTAGAAATGATTGTGTCCATGTTGGTTTAGGATGTTAATCCAATAGATAAATGCGGTATTTCAGTTAATTGCGATTTCGGACGCTGATTGGACAAAGTCGGGTGTAACTAACTAGTTGTGTACACATCCCTCTCGAACGTATAAACAGGATGTATATATAGTATCTCTTTCATACAAGTTCATATCGAGGAATCGTTGACCGATTGTAATCCGCTCTAGTTCAGTTAAATGTTTATAATAATTTTGTGGAATATTGGTAAGTAATGTTTGTTATCCGATGTGATGTTATTTGTGATGAAGTCCGAGGAGTATAACCGGCCATTATGCTTAGCGTTCGTGGACTATGAGAAAGCCTTTGATTCGGTTGAAACATGGGCTGTGCTGCAGTCTTTACAGCGTTGCCACATTGAATATCGGTACATCGAAGTGGTGATGTGTCGGTCAATGGAAAGGGCTATGCTCGGCGTTTCCCTACTGGATCGAATCAGAAATGAGGAGATCCGTAGGCGAACGAAAGTCGCTGACATAGCCAAGCAGATTTCCAAGCTGAAGTGGCAATGGGCAGGGCACATAGCTCGGAGAACTGATAGCCGCTGGGGCAGAAAAGTTCTCGAGTGGAGACCACGTATCGGCAAGCGCAGCGTAGGACGTCCACCTGCAAGATGAACTACCTACTAACCTAGTCAAGGCTGCAGGTACCCGCTGGATGCACATCGCTTCCGATCGGTCGGCATGGAGGTCATTGGGGGAGGCCTATGTTCAGCAGTGGACGTCCTATGGCTGATATGATGAATGTTTGTTATTGTGAATGATACCAGACTTCGAAAAGTGTAACAGACCACACTACGACTTTACTTTCGAGCAAAGTACGCTTCGAACTGTGCTTAGAACTGTCAGAAATGTATGGGTTTTGACAGTTCGAAGCGTACTTTGCTCGAAAGTAAAGTCGTAGTGTAGGGCAAAGTAAAGTCGTAGTGCGGTCTGTGAATCTCGCACTTAGAGGTTGTGTTGTTTGAGATCGCTTGGTTACGGTGCTAAGTTTATCGTGGTGGTGTTCAATGTGTGCATTCGTTTTCAAGTGATTCATATTAGTTTTTTTTTATGTAATGAAGGTGGCAAACAAGCATGCAGTTCACATTGATGTTAAGTGCACTGCACTGTGACTGCAGCTTATAGACACCCACAAAAAGACCAAGGTCGAAGTGCAGATGCGTTACCACCCCTGAGGCCTAAGGTGTTATGCCTCTGTGCCGGAAATTACAGAGCCGTGTCACCATTCGTTCGGACGTGCCATCGACGACCCGGTTAGTCCAGCGGTGCGAAACCACCGTTTGATTCGAAGGGTCGCGGGTTCGATCCCCGCACCGGAACAAATATTTGTATGGCCTACAGAAATTTGTTTCGGGTCTGGGTGTTTGTGTATGTGTTGTATGTGTACAACGGCACCCACGACACAGGTTTATACCTACTGTGGGGCTGTGAGTGTAAGCGTATTTTTTTTTTTTTTTTTATTTAGCAGCAGATCCTACACCGCTAAAGCTCCTACGCTGGAACTCTACCACCAGTAAAAAAAATATACAAATATCTGTCTGAAGGGCATACACGTATCCGGGAATCGATCCCGTGATCATCGGATCAAGCGGTCGTCAATTAATGCTTGACCAATTGGGTCGTCAAATGTAATAGAGTAAAAGTCAAAAAGGTATTTTATTTAATAAATTAAATCAATTAATGGGTTGCGCAAACAAAACCGTGACCTTTCATACCTACACGTACCTCCACGTCGATTTGCATGAGAATTAGACGGAACCCCTACCGAGCGTACACGAAATTATTTTACAAGCACAAAACATTTTACCTTACACCTCTATCGAAATATTAAATCGACACGATTTAGCAAGTATCAAAAAGATCGCTCTTCAGACCTTTGTTTTGCAAAGTATCTGTTTAAAATCCCCACTTCCCAACTTATTAATATTATAAATATGAAAGTAATTCTGTCTGTCTGTCTGTTACATTTTCACGTCCAAACGACTGAACCGATTTTAATGAAATTTGGTACAAAGATAGAGCTGACTTTGAGAAAGAACATAGGCTACATAGTTATTTATAAAACGACATCCACGCGGGTGAAGCCGCGGGCAACAGCTAGTATCTTGTATGTAATCAAAGCAATAAAGTGACAAAAGCGCTTCAACTGTACGGTATTACAAAGGAAATGCCAGTTTTAAAAAATCAATCGCTTCAGCCGCTCGACTTTCATAAAGGTTTATTGAAGGTGCGAGGAAATTAAGCAACGGTTGGTAGGCAACTACCGAAATAATAGCTTGCTTGCAGTCATATGCTGTGTTTGTATTATTTGCAAGTAAATTGGAAAGAAGGTATTTGAAACTTTAAATAGTTAGGTACATTGTTTCAATGATGTAATGCCATAGTGAGATTTATACTTACAAGTTCTACTTTGCTGGTGGTCAGGTGGTGGTCAAGTGTCGGAAATCAAAATGATAATGGAACGGAAAACGATGTGAAAAATAAAAAAAAACCTAAATATTAACATATCTACCTAATTTATAATGTCGTGCTCAATGTTTTGTTCAAGGGGAAAGAAAGCATTTTATATATTCTAACTCTCTAAAAATTTAAAGTTTTCGTCATTGTCGTGTTCCGTTTAGAAGGAATATGTAGCAAAGAGGAAAAATTACTTATTTTACCGTCACATTGATGGTAAGTGAATACTGTGTCTAGCCTATAAACATCTACATAATACCAGAGATTTCAACGCAGACGCGTAGCCATTTCTGAGGTATAAGTCGATATGCCTCTGTGCCGAAAACTACAATCACCACCTGACCGGAACATGATGGCGCTCCTACTATTTAGCGGCATGTAAAGCAGGTAATCTAACTTCTCGCCTACAATCCCCGAAGGGGTAGGCAGAGCCTGTTGATCCTGATCCTGTTGACCTGATCTCCGGACAATTAGACGTTACCAAACTTCGAGGTATTGGGAAATTTCCAGAAAATGGAAAAATCCTAATAGAACCAGAGATAAAGAATAAGAAATATAACCAGACTTAACACCATTATCTCTGATATCCCCTACCCGGGAATCGAACCCAGAACCCCCGCGTAGTAGTAGTGGCCTGCTACCATTAGGCTAATGAGGCTAATGAGATAATGTGATGGTACTCTACACGAGCGTGTTCCGTCACCAAAGCTCTCAATTTAGCTAATTGACAATGCTAACTTTCTTTTAGTCGACTCTCCCATCCAAACGCACCATCACTCCACTCCACTCGCCGTTATTGGTCTACACAAAGAAGCACAAAATTCATATCCACCTGTCACGATGCCACTAAACATTTCATTTTATATCTCAGTTGCGAGCTAAAAGCGGATATTTTGGAGTAAATAAAATGTCCAGCTGTAAGCTTTCGCTTCAATAGAAGACTTCATAAACAGTGTTTATATAGCCTAGGGTGATATTGGTGATGCTTTTAATGTAAGTATTGTTTGATCTAAATACGAGTATAAATGGTACTTCAAGACGGTATTAATCGAAGGGGTATTTGTATTTTATTTATTAGGTTGGGGAAAAAGTTTCTTCGCATTTTTTAAGATAATTCAAAACATTTTTTAATATAGTTTATTTAAATTTAACTAAAGTATGTATGTACCATTTTGTTCGATAACTTTTTGCTATCTTGTAGGTAGGGACATGATCCCATTGCTATAAACATTTTGGGACTTCTCATCAAAATACCGCGACAAGTGGATTTGGCAGTCCTCTCGTGATGTTAACCCAACATTGCATAAAGAATTCTGAAGAGACCGAAACAGGTGGAAATCTGAAGGTGCAAGGTCAGGACTATACGGCGGATGCATTAACACTTCCCAGCCAAACTCTCTTAATTTTTGCTGAGTGGCTATAGATGTGTGAGGTCTAGCGTTATCATGATGAAACACCACACCCCTTCTGTTGATCAATTCCGGCCGCTTTCTCTCAACTTCTTGCTTTAATCTCATCAGTTGTTCGCAGTAGAGTTCAGAATCGATAGTCCTGCCTGGTGGTAATAGCTCATAATGAATAATGCCCTTCCAATCCCACCACACACACAACATCAATCACTTTATTGCGAGTTAACCCGGGATTCGCCACAGTCTGTGAAGCCTGACCGGCCTTTGACCACGACCTTTTTCGCACGTTCTTGTCGTACGTGATCCACTTTTCATCACCAGTTATCAGCTTCTTCAAAAATGATTCGGTTTCATTACGTCGTAATAAAGAATCACAAATGAGTACACGGTTCATTAGGTTTCTTTCAGTGAGCTCGTGAGGTACCCAAATATCGAGCTTTTTTTAGTACCCAGCTTTTTTGAAATGCGCCAAAACTGTTTTGTGATCAATTCTCAGTTCTTCAGCTACGTCGTAACTACTGATATGTCGATCTTGCTCCACTTTTTCAAAAATGGCATCCATTTTATGCTGATAAGGTTATAATTAAACCACGGAGGATGAACTGATGATTTCACTTTACGTATTGGCACATACTGTGTTATAACGTTTCTAATTGAACTGTAGAAAATCGATACCAAATCATTCACAGTTTCACAATTTGAAGACAAATTTTGCCAATCTATTTTATTTAATTTTGAGATTATATTGTGATAATCCGCTTTATAAAACTGATGGTGGTTACTTTTGTTTCTAGGTGATTATGTGTGACTGACGCAGTTAAATTTAGGAATAATGCTGGATGTATTGGGTCTAATTTAACTATCGTACTTGGGGGAGAAGTTGTTGTATTGTTGGTCAGGTTTGTGAGAATAATGTCCAGAGTTCTATTATCGCTATTACGAATGTTATTCACTTGTTTAAGGTTACATAAGCTCATGAAGTCCACTAAGGAACAGCCAAGTGCATATTTGTAATTATGTGGGGTTAGTTGACTGTCATCAAGAGTCCAAGTTATGAAATTTAAATGACAAAGCCAGAAATTATATAGAACTTTGACCCACTTGAAAACAGTTATTTACCAGCACGGCAAATACCTCTTTTTGCTGAGATTTAATCACTGATTACTTACACACACATTTAATCACTTTTAAACTTGTAGTTTGTGTGTAAACTTAAGACATGTCATGCATGGCACGGCCGCAGTAATACACATTTGGTAAAGTACACACAGTAAGGCAAAAGACATGGTCCATACAGACTGGAAGTATAAAATCATTCTGATTTCTGCAAAACTTTACGTTGAATATAAATAAAGTATATTATATTTAAAGAACAGTTCTTTGATACAAGTACCTAGGTTTGTTGTTGCTATTTTATTTAAGTACAATCGTTTTTCGGGTAGATCGAAAATCTATGACAGTAGTAATGTTGACCGATACCTACATTGTCAACGATACAATAGTAAAAACAGCGTTTGTAATTTAAAAAAAATATTTTTTATATTAATTACATATACGAACATAATATGTTTGGATTAAAACTAACTTTGAGGGATTAAAACTTGAGTTAGAACGTTTTAAAGTACTTGATTGTTATTTTGAGTAACGCAATTGATTGCGATTCTAATTAGGAACAATCACATTCAAGACTTTTTTAACGTAATTATTAACCTCAAGTTATACAAAAAAAAGATTTATTAACTAAGAATTCTATTTTCATAACATAGTTTTTCTTTAATTTACATTTCGTGTCAATGGTGGGTCACAATCTGTCATTGTCATTTAAATGACAAAGCCAGAAATTATATAGAACTTTGACCCACTTGAAAACAGTTATTTACCAGCACGGCAAATACATCTTTTTGCTGAGATTTAATCACTGATTACTTACACACACATTTAATCACTTTTAAACTTGTAGTTTGTGTGTAAACTTAAGACATGTCATGCATGGCACGGCCGCAGTAATTCACATTTGGTAAAGTACACACAGTAAGGCAAAAGACATGGTCCATACAGACTGGAAGTATAAAATCATTCTGATTTCTGCAAAACTTTACGTTGAGTATAAATAAAGTATTTTATATTTAAAGAACAGTTCTTTGATATAAGTACCTAGGTTTGTTGTTGCTATTTTATTTAAGTACAATCGTTTTTCGGGTAGATCGAAAATCTATGACAGTAGTAATGTTGACCGATACCTACATTGTCAACGTTTCAATAGTAAAAACAGCGTTTGTAATTATTTAAAAATAATTTTATATTAATTACATATACGAAAATAATGTTTGGATTAAAACTAACTTTGAGGGATTAAAACTTGAGTTATAACATTTTAAAATACTTGATTGTTATTTTAAATAACGCAATTGATTGCGATTCTAATTAGGAACAACCATATTCAAGACTTTTTTAACGTAATTATTAACCTCAAGTTATACAGAAAAATGATTTATTAACTAAGAATTCTATTTTCATAACATAGTTTTTCTTTAATTTACATTTCGTGTAAATGGTGGGTCACAATCTGTCATTGTCATTTAGTCTCCCATAACAATTAAGTCACTAATGTTATTCATAACCTTATTGGAAGTATTTGCTAGAAATTTGTCCATTGTTTCCAATTTTACTGGTGGTGGTAGTGTTACGTTGCATATATAATAACTAGCCCGTAACCGACTTGGCGTGAAGATACATACATGTATGTATGTATATATCTTCACGCCAGGTCCCTAACGGGGTAGGCAGAGAGTGTAGAGCGCCAGACATCCCGGTTCAGACAAACCTCTCGTGCCTCGTCTACCTTCATCATTCTCTTCATACAGGCACGCCGATTCCTAAGACTTTTGACCCCACCATCAGACAGAATTCGACCTATTTGGTCATGGTAGGTCAGCCTTGGTCTTCCTGGGCCTCTGCAACCATCCACATTCGCATTGTATATCTGTTTAGTCATTCGCTCATTCGACATTCTTTCTATATGCCCGAACCATCGGAGCATGCCTTTTTTCATTTTTACACCGATACTATCATTCACACAAAGTCTCTTTCTTACATCTTCATTACGAACGCGATCAGTGAGTGATACACCGCAGATCTTGCGCAAAGATCTCATCTCGACCGCGTTCAACTTACTTTCATGCTCTTTCCTGCATACCCAGCTCTCACTTCCATATAAAAGCGTTGGAGTAAGTACAGCATTATGTACGGCTAGTCGAGCCCGCTGGCTGAGATGTTTAGATTCTAGCAGCTTACCCAACGCTCCATTCACGCAATTCCCAGCAAGCACTCTTCTTTCTATGTCAGTGGTGTACCTACCATCCTTGCTAAAAGCACATCCAAGATATACAATTTCATCAACCTATTCTAACACTGCATCATCTACTACTACCCTTGCATTTGTTCTCTGTTCATACATAATTTATAAAAATGGTTTCGATTCGCGTCTAAAATATAACGTGGTCATGTGGGTAACTCAGAAACTCACCGCGCGATAGCTACGGTGCAGGGGATGCCGGTTTGGCGTTGAGAGCTGTGGCGAGTGATTGCAGGCGACATTTTTGTATCGTGTTACTGTAACACGTTACTGGCTATTAATTAGTAAACTATTAACTCCTAATTATTAAACATCCAACTATCATATTATATATAAAGTGTTGTGATCCCCGTAATTGGGTAAGTTGTGAATGTTTTATTTATCCTCCTAGTGTAGAAACGTATTGTGTGATTAACTGTTATTAGCAATTTAATCTAGTGTAAAAATTATTGTTCAGTCCTTCTGCTTAGTGTTTCCGTAAACCTTGACTTCAGCATAGATCGCTAATTGCTACATTTACCACACGCTTTACAAGTAGCAAGCTTGGGCGGTAAAACGTCTACGCTGGTATGTTGCAGTCAAGGTGAACTTTCGGACATTATTAAAAAGTCCTGAACATGGATTCCAGGGATCTAGTTTCCGGCTATCAGTACACCTTGAGAGTGATCGTGGTGCACCTGCTGAGGTGTTCCGGTCCTACCCGCTACCGCTGTGCAGTACCTACCCCCAAGTGAACCGCTGCGCTTGTGCATGCTGACCGCATACCTTTTATGAGGAGAGTGAGACGTGCTGGTAACCTAGGTGTAATCGTGATTGCCTTATAGAACCCCCCTGAGAACCTATGACTACCTACTTCTTTTATATTATTTATAGTTATTAAAATAAAATCAATTCTTTTTTTAAGTGTACAAAATAGAATAGGGATTAGTAGATAAAATAAATAAATAAAATAAATACTTATAAGTTTGTTTTTAATTTTAAAAGTTTAGTTTTTTTTTAACATTTTTTTAATAAATTTTTACGTCACTGGAAAAAAATTAGTTTAATTTTAATTTAGGTAACATAAACCAGTTAAAGACTTGCTAACGCAACAGTAGGTACACAACACAAACTGCAACTTTTTTAGTCTGATTATTTATGTTTAGATGTAACGTGATCCATATATCTTCGCAATCGCTTTCCCAAGTTTGGACACGGGTTGAAATTATATTACGTTTAACAGCGAGCAAAACACCGCCACCATCTTTGGTGTTATGTATATCAATTGTTATTCACTTTAATTTATTTTGTTTGTTTTTGACGTGTCATAAGAGGTGCCTGTCACCCTAAATGAATAAATGAGTTTCTGATTCTGATTCTGATTCTATTAGGCCAAAACAAAAAAAAAACTAATAGCAATGTATAGAAAAGTAACTTAGTCAAAAGATTGTTACTCATAAATAGACACATCGTGGGCAAAACAGAAAAAGTACACACGGGCATTAAATCGGAACACGCCCTGTGATAGACGACACCTCAAGTCACTTAGCCTGGGTAGCACCCATCCTTCTCTGACTTAAAAAAATCTGTTAAAGTTAGAGAAGGATGCGAATTATAATAACTTTAACTTTAACAAATACCGTGGCGCAACCCAGGATTAGGGTTAGTTGGATTTTCGAAAGCAAAAAAATAAATATTTTGATTTTTCATTCATTCAAATTCAAGCCTTCATTATACACCGACCATCAATGTGAAATGTAAGCTTGTTTTCGACACGACAAAACTACATCCGACATACTCATTACTTCATGTCGCAACTCAACAACTACCATTACTACCAAGTCGCGCCAACTATCATTAACCAACTTACATTTGTTTATGATACTAACGAGTCACGTCGTCACGTCGTCACGTGACGTCACGTCGCCATAAACACGCTGTTTACGTTCAACGATCACGCGACTGGAAAGCAAGTTTGTCAGTAATAATTTTATGATCTTATAGTTTTCACGCGATCAAAATGTTTCTGGAATAACAAGAATACGTTCCAGTTTGTAACATATCAGAGATTTTGACGGATTTGTAATATTTTATCTTACCTATAAAATTCTCGTGGCACAATGTTCGTTCCCGTACGCATCCGAAACGGCTTGACCGATTCTCATGAAGTTTTGCAAGCATATTGAGTGTATTTTATTTTTAAAGAAAAATGGAAAGAAAAATTTGACTTCAGACGAGACTCGAACTCGCGACCTACTGGGAATCTACTCCAGCCGCTCTTCCAATTGAGCTACTGAAGCCCTGCCCGATTTGTCAAATCTTTCCTTCACATCTATTGCATTGCTTTATGGTAGCAGCAGCGCCATCTATTACCAACTATGCTAGTTAGGCAACCGATATAATAGACTTTTCAGTTTATTGAATATCGTAAAGAAGTCGCATTTACCCTTAATAATTGTTTTTATATTATTTCGCATTAACACATGCTTGTGAAATATATTTTATTTTTAAAGAAAAATGGAAAGAAAAATTTGACTTCAGGCGAGACTCGAACTCGCGACCTACTGGGAATCTAGTCCAGCCGCTCTTCCAATTGAGCTACTGAAGCCCTGCCCGATTTGTCAAATCTTTCCTTCACATCTATTGCATTGCTTTATGGTAGCATATTGAGTGTGTCTGAGAATCGGCCAACATCTATTTTTCATACCTCTAAGTGATAAGTGTGATACTCAAAAAATTTTTTTTCGCATTCATGGTTTTTTTTTAATTTGTCCAATGCGATACAAGGTTCATCGAAGCAGCTACGAGTACATGAATATCTTTTGATTTCAGCATTAATATAACTCATAATTAAGCCGTCTTATGATACCAAGGATCACAAGCTAACAGTATCTTTTGATACGTCAAGTAAAATAATTTAGTGACATGCACAGAAATATCGCTCTTATTCCAATGCAATAATTCCTTTAGCGTATCGCCGAAGGCAGTGTTCATATGGCTGGTCGTCATTTAATGATGTCGTGGACGGCATGCTTTGATCTTATTTTGGTGTGGTCCAAGTTTAGCATGTGAGCAGTTTTAGATTTTATGTTTTGTCGTACCTCGGAGAGCACGTAAAGCAGTCGGTCCTGAGCCCAATCTCTTACCGGTCGTTATTTTTTATGTCTGAAGTTTGCTAGACAAGCAAACGGGTCACCTGATGGAAAGTGGTCAACGTCGCCTATGAACATTTGCAACACCAGGGGAGTTGCTATCGCGCTGCCAGCCCCAAAGGACTCTTTTGACGCCATTTTTGAGAAACCCCATATTGTAGCCCCCTAATCAGGTGGATTAATCTTATAAAAACCATAACTGGCTCCATCATCACAGTGTATCCGCAGTGCCACACATAGAGACCGGTGGAGAGCAATCGCGAAGGCTGTGGTCAACAATGAAAGACCCGTAATCACGACCACTCTGCCAAGAATTAACGACTGAGAAGAATATTGTAGCACCTAGGGAACACCTCAGAGGGAAGTTCGTTTCACAATTTACTCGTTCTGGGCAGGAGTGAACGTGATAACCGCACTGTTGAGCACTGCCAGGTGTCCAGTCGGTGACGGTGAAACTTCTCTCTTCGGCGGGTAGTACAGTGTAGTAAAAGAGACGGTGGCACCTTGTCATGGTCATGTCGGATTACGGTGCATACACTTGTGCAGAATCAGAATCAGTATCAGAAATTGTTTTTATATTATTTCGCATTAACACATGCTTGTGAGACATTTTTTAATTTAGGTTGAGAGGCACCTCTTATGACATGCCAAAAACAAACAAAATAAATTAAATTAACGTAAATAACAATTGATATACATGTCAAACAAGATAAATAATATATGTGAAGTCAAGAAAATCACTAAGATAAAACTTAATGTAATAAACTAATGTAGAAAGTATATCAGTAGAATGTCTCATTTCCCCTTTACAAACTGATAACAAAGAGTAAAAAGAAAAGAAAAAGAGTCATTCTTTGTCATTCACCGGCAGAGTTCCAAAGGCCAATATGATCTGTGCACTATAGTATCTCCTGCTTAGTTAGCTAGTTTCTGTTTGATATTATTTCGCATTAACACATGCTTGTGAAATATATTTTATTTTTTTTAAAGAAAAATGGAAAGAAAAATTTGACTTCAGGCGAGGCTCGAACTCGCGACCTACTGGGAATCTAGTCCAGCCGCTCTTCCAATTGAGTTGCCTAACTAGCATAGTTGGTAATAGATGGCGCTACTGCTACCATAAAGCAATGCAATAGATGTGAAGGAAAGATTTGACAAATCGGGCATAGCTAGTTTCTGTTGAGATTGGCCGCCGTGGCCGAAATTCGGTCTGTCTGGCGGGGGACATTATTTAAATTTTATTAAACACGTCACAGGCATTGAAACGTGACGACCCTATCACTCTCTAGTGGAGAAGAATTCTTCCGCTGGTGCAGTCAGTCAACCGGACAATGGCGGTCAAACCATTACAATAGGGGAGTAACGATAACAACGAGGGATAAGCAGCAGCGTCCCGCAAATTCTCTCCTGATGACGCACGACACTGTTGTGGGCGTCTTTGGGGAAGGCTTTGTCTAGTAGTGGAAGACTTTCGGCTGGAGTGCTGCTGAGGAAACACGACATAGGCCTTCACATATACCGTTTCGGTCCCACACAAGATTCCGTTTAGTGGCGTAGGTGTAAAAGAGCGAGTTCAGACTATCCCATAGGAGGGTCGAGGGCTATACGGCGAACACAGTAGGTATGCTATCTTTTCTTTTTTGTTGTATTCTTCATTACTGAAGGTCGTGTCCGTTATTGTAAGTATTGGTGGAGGAGCTGTCGAGTTGCTTCTAGGCCACTATTGCACGCTATTTGCAGCTTTCTTCTATCTTGCAGGGTCCAGTAATCTCCATGGCGAAAAATAAAAAAATTACAACGCTTTAAGTTTATAACTAGACCCAACAACCAATAGTAAAACTTGCCGCAACCAATACTTGCGGAGTGTATCAAAGGAACCAACTTCGGCCAACTTCGGCGAACTTCGGCAAGTTTCGGGAACTTCTCGTAATGAGATTCTTTTAGATAAGTTGCCCTTTTAATAATGAATACGAGTAATCAGCATCAAAGTTAACGGTTCGTTTTATTGTTTCCGATGTGTTGATTAGTGTTCTTGATTTATTTTGTTGGTTACACTAACTAGTGTTAGAGAGTTATCTATTTATTTATTTAAGGAGAACCAACAGCTTTTACAATCTTGATAGCATTGAAACAATTTGAAAACAGAGAGCTAATTATAGGTGCCCGCGAATATAAAACAATTTAGTATATCTTAAGTGTGTGAACACAACACATTAAACTACATCTACATCTACGCACCCCATAAAGGTGAAAAACTTAGCATAAAAAGTATAAACTTTAAATATCTACTGCATAGACGAATTGGGATCCCATTATATCCAAATTGAAATCCCAAACTAGTAAATCTGCAAAACCACGAGATACGGTTAGTAACTTTTGCGTGAATCCGGACCGTTATGCCAGACGTCTCAGAAACAGGTGGCGCTAGCATGACATGGCAACGTAGTTTTCAGTAATTTATCGATAGATGGCGCCACTAGTAGTTTACATCGCACTAGGGTTGTGTTCTGTCTCAGCTATATAAGACCAGGCTGAACATCGTCGAATTACGGGCAGGCAGGCCACCCCGCCAATTATAGGGGATGCAAAGAGGCTCCCAAAGCGGCACGAATCCCCATCAGGGGTCGTCGCCCAATCCCACCCAGAGCGGCCCCTCAATTCGAGAGGACCCCCAACCCCATCTTGGCCCCCGCATGGAGGACCGGTCCGCCGCCCTCCCTCATGAGCACCACCCATTTCCCCCTTCTTAAAGGAGTGATCCCGCCGCCCACGACCACTCCGGTCGCTCGGGCACCCGCGAAGGCCCCTCAGGCCGCTCCAAAATCGGTCCCAGCCCCAGCCCCGGCCCCGGCTCCCGCCCCGGCCCCGGCTCCGGCCCCCGCTCCGGCCCCCGTGCCAACTCCCATCAGGCCCCCACTGGCCGCTACGGCCGCACCACGCCACAAACCCACCCAGGCCCCTCAGGCTCAACCCATGGCCCTTCAGGCCCCCGCCCCCGGCCCCCCTCAGGCGCCACTCGACCTCATCAGCGAGGTACTCTCTTTTTCGCTCATGTTTGACATGAGCAAACTCCAGCCCCTGCTGGACAGATACTGCTACTTTAAAGCAAATCCCCACCTTCCCAACGCCAGGGTAGAAATGGTCCTGGCCGCAGCCGACGTCAACCGGCTGATAAACAACACCTCCCGGTAAACCCAAAATGAACATACGGCCCTTAACTAATTTATCTAGCAGGATAAAACCCTATTCACTTAGAATAGGGTTTTTTAACGCCAATGGCATGTCAGGCCTCCGCGATGAGCTGGGAGAATTTCTCCGCGATAAAAATATTGATGTCTTCCTCATCCAGGAGACATTTTTAAAACCCGCCCGCCGTAACCCAAGCTTGGCCAATTATAGGTTAGTACGAAACGATCGTACAGACGGTGCCTTCGGAGGCACCCTTATATATTACAAGAGGACGCTGCATTGCACGCCTCTATCCCCCCCCGACGACCTGGAGAACATTGAAGTCTCAGTTTGCCTACTAGCGATGACCGGTCATCAGCCGATCACTATAGTGTCGGCGTATCTATCTCCCCAACGCGATCTCTTAGTAGGCGACCTAGATCGTCTATTTAAGCTTGGCGACTCCGTCATAGTGGCAGGAGATCTCAACGCCAAACACATAATGTGGAGCTGTAACTCGTCTAATGCACGAGGGACAGTTCTTGAACGTTATCTTGACAGAGCACCTATAGACATTCTAGTGCCACTCGAACCCACCCACTATTGTTATGACGACAACATGGGACGACCCGACATACTCGATCTAGCGCTCGTAAAGAATGTAAACTTGCGTTTACACTCTATACGAGTGCTACACGAGCTTGACTCTGACCATAGACCTGTTATCATAGAATTTATCCCCCATAGCGGCCCCACTGATACAGGTCGTAGCGACATCCCGATGAGAGTGGTGACCGACTGGTCTCAAGTGAGATCCAAGTTGGCCGCCACCACATCCGCAGACTTAGATACGATCCCCTCCCTGATAGAGACCACTGACGAAGTCAATAGTGCGATCCTTACTCTCACTAACCACGTACAATCTGTCGTAGACGGATGCTCAGAGGAAAAACCCGCGACTGTACCCAGTCACGCCGTTATCCCTGAGCACGTACGGGAGATAGTGAGGGAAAGGAATGCAACTACCAGAGCTTACTACTCTGCCCCAACGGCCGATAGAAAATCCACCATGCGATACTGGCAACGTCAGGCCAAGAAATGCAAGGTGGAAGTCTATAACGGCCGCTGGGAGCAAAAGCTCACTGACCTTGATCCCACTCATACAGAGTATTGGAAGCTTTTCAGCTGCTTCAAATCTCCCAACGAGGCATCCATGCCTCCCCTCATCCGTCCCAACCAACCGCCAGCCTTCGATGACTTCGAAAAGTCCGAATGCCTGGCGAGCGAACTCGAGACTCAATGCTCTCCAAGTACAATGTCGATAGCTGCCGATCATTTAGATAAGATTAACTCTGAAGTCGAACGTAGGAACGCGAGACCGCCAACCCCTCCGCGCGAAACCGGTCCCATTCCCGACACGCAGTTCGATGAAAACGCTAACGACAATAGCGAAAATAATGATGATCCTCTCAGACCTGTGACAGTCGTAGAGGTGTCAGACCTGATCAAGCGTCTAAAAGTGCGGAAAGCGCCGGGTGCGGACGGCGTTTCCAATCGCACAGTTAGAAACTTTCCCCCCTTGCTCATTGCCCTTTTGGCTGCGATACTCAACGCAGCGTTTAAAAATAGTATGTTTCCACCCGCGTGGAAAGAGGCCACAGTTATCGGGTTTAAAAAGCCCGGTAAGCCGAGCAACCAGGCCTCGTCATACAGGCCGATAAGTCTGCTCAGTTCTCTCAGTAAACTTTACGAGCGCGTCGTGTACGCTCGACTCTTAGATTTCACCCGAGTGCGGCACTTGATCCCGGACGAACAGTTCGGGTTCCGTGCTCGCCACTCCTGTGTCCATCAAGTACATCGAATTACTGAGCATATACTCAGTAAATTCGATAGAAAGATTATGACGGGAGCCCTCTTCTTCGATATCGCTAAAGCGTTCGACCGCGTGTGGCACAACGGCTTATTATATAAGCTGTACACTCTCGGAGTGCCCACCCAAATCGTGCACATCATTCGCGATTTTCTGTCGGACAGAGGCTTTCGATATCGAGTTGAGGGTACCCTTTCGAACCGTCACACCATAACAGCCGGTGTTCCCCAAGGATCCGTACTCTCCCCCCTCCTGTTCACGCTATACACTAGCGATATCCCTGTCCGCCACGGCGTTCAGGTGGCAATGTACGCTGACGACACTGCTATTTACGTCTCTGGCAGAAAGCCAGAGATCATAAGGAAAGCCCTGCAAGCGGCGGCCAAAGACCTTGAGTCTTGGTTCCGCCGCTGGCGTATAGAGGTAAATCCTAGCAAGAGCGCTGCCATACTCTTTATACGGGACCGCGCTCCCAGACCTAACGTAGCCCCAGTCCTTATGTTTGACGAGCCTATCCCCTGGATGGACAAAATCAAATACTTAGGAGTGACGCTTGATCGGCATCTGACCTTCGCTGCACATGTAAAAGCAGCGCGCGCAAAGGCTGCATTCGTGTTGTCCCAATTACATTGTTTATTAAACAAAAAGAGCAAGCTATCGGCCCGGAACAAACTCCGTGCCTATACGTCCTGCATAAGGCCCATACTATGTTACGCGTCCCCGGTATTCGCCCACGCGAAAAACACAATATTACATAAGCTTCAAACTTTGCAGAATCGATTCTTACGTAGAGCCGTAGGCGCGCCTTGGTACGTACGTAATAAAAACTTGCACATTGACGCAAATCTGCCTACCATCCGGCAGTTTATGAAGCGAGCTTCAGCGAGCTATTTCGATCGGGCGAGTCACCACCCGAATCCGCTGGTCAGAGCGGCCGCGATTTACACTCCTTTTGATCGCGCCAAAAGGAGACGTCCAAGGCACGTCTTAAAAGATCCGGACGATGAGACCACGTTGGCCATCGCCGCAATGAACAATCGATTACAGAATCACACTGCACAAACCGCTAATAATACAACGCGCCGACGCGTTTCGCGCCGCGCCCGCCCCTGATCCCGACCCTATCTCCGGCCCCGCGAGGCCGATGACATTCCGGTTATCGCCAACCGAATGGAGTAGAGCGAAAGTTGCACCGCCCATAATCGCATATGTCTCATATGTCTCTCCGCAACGTCCTAAGCCGAGGCACGGACCCGCATGGGTCACCCTTAGGCAGTTGCGCTAAATTTTAGGCTGGAGCGCCCTCTGCGCTCGCCGATTGCCCGGTGAAGTAGACTAGTGCCGTCTCGAGACAGGCCGCCTACACAAAGCCCGACCTAAAAAAAAAAAAAAAAAAAAAAAAAAAATCGTCGAATTAGTCAGCCCGTGACCACGATAGCTGGAAAGCGACCGAAACGTCGGGTGTATGAAGAAGTTTGGGAGTGTTGTATACGCGAGAAAATCCGCAAGTTTAATATCTACAATACTGCATAGAGTTTTTAAGCGTAGATAATTTACCAAAGAAAAAAGAAATAATAACAAATAGGAAAAAAAAAACATATAAAGCAATTTGTCACTTTATACCTAGTTTAGTATGAGAAATTAGTTCTTCTCGAAAAACCTGTTACTCAACCGCCGCTTCGCCGATGCCACACTGGTACAAAATAGATCTAAATCTGTAACTTCAGATAGCTTGTTAAAAGTGCTACTCGCACGCAGTAGATAGGTATTTTGTCTGTAATTAGTCATAGCTCGCGGAACATGCAAAGGATGTTTAGGACGTGTGATAATGGGCACTCGCAGAAAGATCTTGTCTAATAGATTAATGCAATCAATGCTGTTTGAAGCTATTCTAAGGAGAAAGCTTACGTCAGCTATATCTCATCTATTTGATAAGGGAAGGAAATGAAATTTACGGCATAGGTCATCATAGCTATACGAGTGATACGGAACTTTAAGACGGTAACAGAGGTATTTCATAAATCTACGCTGAATATTTTCTATACGTGTTTCACGTATACGTGTTCTGTTGTTTCATTTTCTATGCTCCTGACGTAAGCACAGTATAAAATCTTAAATGTTTTTGCATTTTTAAAGTCTTTTGAGCTCCTCATGACAAAACCTAAGGATTTGGATGCTTTCGTACACATACTGTCTATATGCTCATCGAAAATCAATTTTGACTCATGTATTACCCCAAGATCCCTTATACACGCCATATTAATTAAAACTTGGTCTTTTAGAAAATAAGTAGATGGGGTTGCCTTGTTTTTCCGTGTAAAAGTAACAACTGAGCACTTCGACGGGTTAAGGTCTAGCTTGTTTATCTTACAGTAATCATCAAGTCTTACTAAGTCAGCTTGTAAGTTCGACACATCAGTTGGTCCTTTTATACTACTAAATATTTTCATATCGTCTGCGAAACGAAGGAGTTGACTATGATGAAAACACTTTTCTATGTCATTTATAAAGATTAGAATTAGAAGAGGACCTAACAATGATCCTTGCGGCACCCCGCTCGGCACGATGACCCAACTAGAAATGTAATTACTCGTACTTACCACGACAGCTTGTGTACGATTATCTATATAGGAGGCAAACCATCTTAAAATCTATATAAATTTGACCCTGAAAGTCCATAGAGCAACACCGGAGGGGAGTAGCCAAATGCAGGCTTTCCCTTATGTCAAAGTACAAGTCCAAATGGGCCTATACCTGTCACCTAGACGTTTAAATGTGTGCGTGAAATTGTTTCTGTATTTAATTAAAGTCAAGGTGTGAGTTTCGTAGTAATAGACGATTTTTGTAGTGTGCGTGGGTGTCGCACGCATTTCCCCCCGCAAAAAATGACAGACTGTTTTGCACCGGTAATACACGCTATGGCTACTCCCCTCCGGTCCGCCGCGACCGGTAGGCCACGTTGCTCTATGTGAAAGTCCAAGCAAAAGCTTTAAGAATAGATTAGATGGAAAATAGTCACCATTATTTTTATGAAGTGATGGTAGCAAACAAGCAATTGTTCGCATGGACGGTGAGTGTTTTTTTTTAATGTTATGAAGGTGGCATACAAGCATGCAGTTCACATTGATGTTAGTGATGACTGTAGCCTATAGACACCCACAAAAAGACCAAGGTAAAAATGCAGATGCGTTACCACTCCTGAGCCCTGCGGGTGTTATGCCTCTGTGCCGGAAATTACAGGGCCGTACATTACCACCTGACCGGAACGCGATAGTGCTGAACAATTTACTGCTACCTCAGTAGCCTACTGGTAGCAGGCCACTTCTACTGCACTGGGGTCTTGGGTTCGATTTCCGGGTATGGTGTAAAGGGCTTTTTCCATTTTCTGGAAGTGTTCCAGTACCTCGAAGTTTGGTAATGTGCCCGGAGATGTCAACAGGCTCGCCACCTGTTACATGGGCCAACACCATTATCTCTAATATCCCCAGACCCGGAAATCGAACCCAGGATCCCAGCGTAGCAGTAGTGGCCTGCTACCACTAGGCTACTTTAAAGTATATTAAAATACTAGCAGCCCGCCCCGGCTTCGCCCGCGCTGCTCTGCTCCTATTAGTCATAGCGTGATGTAAGCTATCCTATCTCTCAAGTTGGATCGAACTGCACATGGTGTGCGAATTTTATTATAATCGGTTAAGTGGTTTAGGAGTCCATTGAGGACAAACATTGTGACACGAGATTTATATATATTAAGATAGTATAAAATTATAGTAAATCCCTAATATATACCTGGTCATGGGAATAAATGTCAAAATATCAAGTTAATAAAAAAAACAGTATATCTACGGGACGCAGAAACTTCTTGTTTCATAAATCTCCCCACTTATATTTATACCCACACCTCAACGAAATCACCTAATTCACATTAGAATCTGAACATCATTAAATTACATCTCATTTATCTAATTTATAAAGGTCCGATCTGAGCCTGTTTCGTTTCGCAATAAATTAATTTTGCTTTCCCCAATTACACCCAATCAAATGATTTTAGGTCAACCCTTTTTTGGACGCTTCCGTAGGTACGTTTGTTAAAATTGGATATCGTCCTTTTATAAAGCAGCGGTTTGGAAGCGAAGTGGAACGAAAGTGCTCCCTAAGGCGTCTTACACACTGAACTGGATATATCTCAAACGGTAAAACATCCTGAGACATTATCGGACAGTTGAGAATTAAATAGTTAGATCTGCAGCTTAGGGACTGCAGATAACTGGACTTTTAATGGTGACACATCTCTATGGTGGTTTTTCTTTGTGCTTTTAGGGTTCCGTACCTTAAAAGGAAAAAAGGAACCCTTATAGGATCACTCGTGCGTCTGTCTGTCTGTCCGTCTGTCACAGCCAATTTGCTCCGAAACTACTCGACCGATTGAGTTGAAACTTGATGTATATATGTAAAATAGTAACCCAAAGATGAACACGTCAAGTAAAATAATAAATTTTTTAAAAAATCGTAAACTATGTCGTGTGCCATATCAAAGGCCCTCCCCCTATCTCCGAAACAACTGAACTTAAAATTTTGAAAAAAATGTGGAAAATAGTACTTTGCCTATAGATTACTGGAAAACCTATAAGAAGTTTGAGTATTCAAATTAAATCGAAAATTCTTAATAATATAACCCCCCTGCCGATACCACCGTAACCGCTATGTCCCTGCATTTTAAATCCGTAATATTTTCGAAAATATTTATTTAAATTACGGAACTCTCACCATGCGAGTCAAACTCGCACTTGTCCGGTTTTTTTTTAATGTTGTTTAAGAAGAAAATATATAGAGTAATCCATACGGATTACTTCCAATCATCATGTCTTCGTTTATTTCATTTTATGGGTATCTAAATTAAGGAATAAATATTTAATTTCATTTAAAAATGTAGGATAAATTTAGACTGCTAAACATGGTACCTGCGTAAACACGTGTCTTGAGTTAGAGGTTTACTGTGCGCAATTGTTTTAGTTAATAATGGTTTCACCTATGATTAATTTTAAGTTAGTCATTTTGTTTCATCTGTGGATAAAAACATTTGATAAGACCTAAGTTTTTTATTTTTTTTTATGTAATGGAAGTGGCGAACAAGCATGCAGTTCACACTGATGTTAAGTGATGACTGCAGCCTATAGACACCCACACGAAGACCAAGGTCAAGATGCAAATGCGTTACTACTCCTGAGGCCTAAGGTTTTATGCCTCTGTGCCTTAAATTACAAGGCCATTAATTATTACCACCTAACCTGAACACGATAGTGCTGAACACTACCATTTAGCGGCAAGTATGATAGGTAATGTAGTGATGCTTATGCCCACGAGCTCCGTCACTGGAACTCTACTACCAGTTAAGTATGTAGTATCATGTCTTTGGTTATATTTATGTTATAATGGAGGAAAACAAGCATGCCAATTGTAAAGATGGGAAGTGAGCACTGTGTTTGCATGTATGCATGTATAATTCGCGTCTGTGTTCGCAGAAAACAGGCGTGAACGTATCATACATAAGTTTATAATATTCAGAAAGCCATAGGTAACGAAATTAGGCGATTCAGAAAAGTGTATCGAAAGGCGCACGCAATGCACTCGGCCTTAAGTCAGCTGGTTTTATCCGGCCAAATTAAAAGACGTCCACTTGATTTAATTGGTTCGTAAGCGTCCGTTGCGAATTAACTTTTTTCATGTCCGATATTCCTGTTTAATTCGCACCACGTGACAGAGTTCTCATGCTTGGATGAAGGTTTTATTTTTAGCTGGAAATTCATATTGAGGTTTTGTCCTGATTTCGGAAGGAAATACTTGAAATAAAAAAAATCAAATGAAATACCAGCGCATTGGTTTAAAATCTTCAAATGTTTTTGTTACTCAAAATCATGATACATTGACGGAGACGGAATCCCGATTTTTCAACTTGGGTCAAAAGTCGTGGTTAAAAAATTGTTAACTGTAAATAACGGAGCCAAAAAACCTTCGCCCTGGCTTACTTGTTCTTCTTTGTTCAATATTATGATATATTATAAGTCTATTATAATTATGTCATACTATAAGTCTTGAGCAAACACAACTAAGTACTTAATCGAAAAATCGATTAAAAGGCTGGAATACGTGAACTGGAAAAATGTGTCTAATATAAACACCATACATTTAGGCTTAATTTCTTCAAACATTTTTGATACCCAGAAAGCTATTGGTAACGAGATTAGGCGATTCGACAATTCAGAAAAGCGGAGCTTGAAAGGCGCACGAATTACATTTGGCCCTAAGTTGGCCGGTTTTATCCGGCCAAATTAAGGGACGTCCACTTAATTTAATTGGTTCATAAGCGTCCGTTGCGAATTATCTTTTTTCGGGTCCGATAATCCTGTTTAATTCGCACCACGTGACAGAGTTGTTATGCTCGGGTGAAGATTTTATTTTTAGATGGAAATTCGTGTTGAGGTTTTTCTCTGGATGAGCATAATAATATAGAAATTCGTATTGAGGTTTTTTTCTAGACGAGCATAATATTAAATTATATTTTCAATTGGTGTGATATTCTTATTTTACTTGAATATCATATTCGTTTGTCGCCTGAAGTGATCATGATAATGAAAGATGGTGGCAAATAGGCATTCAGTGGATTCATAGATGGTGGTGCTGTGAATGTTTATATTACCGCCAGCAATTTTATAAAGATTATCCATTTAGACACTAAAATACGCACAGACATTTTCATCCAGAAATTTTCCATTTTCAGAACAATTTATTTTACTGATTCAGTATTGTATAAATCAAATCTCTTCGCAAACTTCAAGTGAAATACAAATCACAATGACTCTTGACTTGACTCGAGGCAAGGCAATTGGCTCAGGCAGCGCTGAGTCACCTGCGGAGACGGACGTAATCACGAATAAGCTTTCCATCGAGCGAGCCAACAAAGCTCCGTGTGAAACAAAGGTTCTAGGAGTCAGGTTGCATGGAAGTGGCTTACATTCGTATTTGGTTGCATGTAAATTAATATTATCTATATATATAAAAATCGTTACTGGTGGTAGAGCTCCAGTGACGGAGCTCGCGGGTGTAGGCACCACCGCATTACCTAATATACTTGCCGCTAAATGGTAGTGTTCATGGTACTGTTCTTTAAGAAAGGCGATAATACCCTTCTTAAAAACTATAGGCGCATCGTACTTCTAAGTCACGTCTATAAGCTGTTTTCGAGAGTGATCACGAACCGTCTATCTCGCAGACTCGACGACTGCCAGCCTCCCGAACAAGCCGGTTTCCGTAAAGGCTTTAGCACCATAGACCACATTCACACGCTGCGGCAGGTTATACAGAAGACGGAAGAGTATAACCAGCCCTTATGTCTAACTTTTGTGGACTATGAGAAAGCCTTCGATTCGGTCGAGATTTGGGCAGTGCTACAGTCACTCCAGAGGTGCCAAGTTGACTACCGATACATCGAGGTGCTGAGGAGCTTGTATGAAAACGCCACTATGGCGGTCCGGCTTCAGGATCAGAACTCGAAACCTATCCAACTGCAGCGAGGTGTGAGACAGGGAGATGTTATATCTCCGAAACTGTTCACCGCTGCATCGGAAGACGTCTTCAAGCTTCTGAACTGGAAAGGACTCGGCATCAATGTTAACGGCGAGTACATCTCCCACCTCCGATTTGCAGATGATATCGTAGTCATGGCTGAGACCCTGGAAGACCTTAGCACAATGCTCAATGACCTCAGTAGGGCCTCCCAACGAGTGGGCCTTAAAATGAACATGGACAAGACGAAGATCATGTCAAATGTCCATGTAACACCCATTGTTATGGTCGAGGGTACTACACTCGAAGTTGTTGACGTTTATGTATACCTGGGACAAACTGTCCAGTTAGGTCGGTCCAACTTCGAGAAAGAGGTCAATCGCCGAATCCAATTCGGTTGGGCAGCGTTCGGGAAGCTACGATACATCTTCTCGTCCGACTTACCGCAGTGTCTCAAGAAAAAGGTCTTTGATCAGTGTGTGTTGCCAGTAATAACTTATGGGACAGAAACGTGATCGCTCACTATGGGCCTTATAAGAAGGCTCAAGGTCACTCAGAGAGCAATGGAGAGAGCTATGCTCGGAGTTTCTCTGCGAGATCGAATCAGAAATGAGGAGATCCGCATGAGAACTAAAGTTACCGACATAGCTCACTGAATAGCGAGACTCAAGTGGCAGTGGGCAGAGCACATAGCTCGAAGAACTGACGGCCGTTGGGGCAGAGCAGTTTTTGAGTGGCGACCGCGTACCGGAAAGCGAAGCGTAGGCAGGCCCCCCACAAGATGGACCGACGATCTGGTGAAGGTCGCGGGCAATCGCTGGATGAGGGCGGCCCAGGACCGTTCGTTGTGGCACTCTTTGGGGGAGGCCTTTGTTCAGCGTTGGACGTCTATTGGCTGAAATGATGATGAAAAGCGATTTAGTCGCAATGACGACCAAGATCTTAAAATAAAGATAAAATAAACCTGTGACATCGAGGATTTAAATGTCAAGAAGGACCAAAAATTCACTATGACTTTTACTAAATATTGTAGCAAATAAATATCAAATCACATCCATAAACTCTATATTCGCTACGTCTTGAAGGTGAGCGAATCGGAAATCACTTGGTCATCGTTTAGTGGTCTGTAGCTACCGTTGAATGTAGTACAGACCGACTGGTCGTTCTTTGAATGGTGAATCTTGAGAAATAGTGAAAATATAAATCATATTGGAGCGAACTTTTCTAAGTTGTGTGTATTTTTAAACTAACAAATTACGATTTCTGAAAATGTACACTTTTTTTTTATGTTATGTAGGTCGCAAACAAGCATGCAGTTCATATTGGTGTTAAGTGATGACTGTAGCCTATAGAAATTCAAACAAAGACCCCAAAGAGGTTAAAATGTAGTACTCATTATTTATTTATTTAATTTATTTATTTAACTTTATTGTGATGAGGCGTAGTCCCTAACTAAGGTAGCTCGGGTGATCTACTCCTAAATAAAACTATTTGATTGGACTGTAACTGGTATAATTATAATATCGAGATACAGAGAGAGAGGTGACGTGCGGGTGCGATGGGGACGTTGAAAGCACTGTCTGGCGGTGCTCCGCCAAGTGAGCTCCCCCCTCGCTGGCCCGGTGGTGAAGGTGGCGGGGCTCGCCGCCTGCCCTCTGCGTCGCGCCCCGCACCGCGCCGATGCGCGGGAGTATCGTGCGCGAACATACTCCCCGCCTTGAAGTACTGTAGTCTTCAATGAGGTAGGCATATCAGGATGTATGCCCGGCGGATGTTGTGAGTGTTTTTCTTGATGACACCGAGGTCTTGCAATTCTCCCTTTGACTGACTTGATCCTCTGTTGAGGCCAGAAAATGTAATCATTAGAGAACCACGTCTATGCTCTGGAATCATTGGAGGCTGGTCATCTTGCGACTGGTGATGTCTGGATGCGCCGTCGCGACCAGAGATCGTCCAATAAGGAATTGAGAAGGAATCAGTAGGGAAAGATCTGAAGGATCAATGGAAAGTGGAGTTAAGTTGCCTCCACTTGAATTAAGCAAGTAGCCATCTCTTCGAAAGTTAAATTTGGTAGGTTGTTGACAAAACTCGCCTTAAGTTATGTTTTATTGACTTTACCGCGGACTCTCTTGAACCACCGAAGTGTGAAGTACAGGTAGGAATTAATGGAAAGTTAATACCTTTATCCAGAAAGCCAGTCGGTAGGTTTTATGAAAGAAGCTGTGTCAGTATGTTGCGTGGCTTATTCCTACGAGCAGTAAAACGACCGAGAGCAGCTAAAGAAGTTTCATTCCTCAAATCGCAAACCAGCTCGAGGCGAACGGCTTGTGGCACTAGACAAACAAAGACACATAAAAAAACATGTGATAAAGTGACAACCCTTACGACTGGTTATCATAGTTGATTGAAGAGTATTGGATATACCCACAGGATATACCTTATGTGTAAATATTTGAGATGCAAAATGATTCAAGTATGACATTAATAAAATCAAGATTATAATATTTCAAAAATATGTAAAATAATCTAGGTATTGTAATTTAAATATTTAATTTTAGGTAGTATAGTAATTATTTCATATTATGTTGTATTTTATTTTGAAATGAGATTTAGTTTAAGGTCAGCATCAATTAAAAAGAAAGATGCATTAAAAATGTTCATTTGATCAGGCCAGCAAAAAAGAAATAATTTAATAAAGACCTGCTTTGACCACTACGAGGTTAAGTCACCTGTGACGAACATTAGGTATGTTCGCGGGACAATAAGTATACGGTATAGGTGACACCGCGTATTATTACCAAAATCTTCCCAAATCTCGCACCTGAAATGGCAAACGAAAGACTTTAGGTTTGTAGCTGCTGTAGGTAAATACCTAAAATGGTTCTCGCATGCACGAGCCTCTGAACTCGTGTCGAGTTCACAAAATTCAGTTAAACTTGTATTTAAGCTTTCACTCTGAGTGAACAAACATACAGGTGTGTTTTTATTATTGCAATTTGTTTTTAACACGCCTGATAGAAGCCAACCTAATTTGGATTCGATCAAATTAGGTTTATTTGTTACTAGATTAATCTGATTCGCGCCTATATTCCCAGAATATTTCCGCTCCGACTAATGTCTAGGGATGATGGAATATTAAACGTAGGATTGGCAAGACGAAAGATCAATCTGATTCGCGCCTATATTCCCAGAATATTTCCGCTCCGACTAATATGTCTAGGGATGACGGAATATTAAACGTAGGATTGGCAAGACGAAAGATCAATCTGATTCGCGCCTATATTCCCAGAATATTTCCGCTCCGACTAATATGTCTAGGGATGACGGAATATTAAACGTAGGATTGGCAAGACGAAAGATCAATCTGATTCGCGCCTATATTCCCAGAATATTTCCGCTCCGACTAATGTCTAGGGATGATGGAATATTAAACGTAGGATTGGCAAGACGAATGCTAGATGAATTTACTAGGAAGTGAAGAAGTAATCTCAAGTAGGTAGTATGATACAATGGATGTTAATCCTATAGTTGCTTATTGAAGAATCAAATGTAAATAAAAAAATCAATGTAATTGAGCATGATTGTGAACTATTATGAATTACATTGTAAATTGTATAATTATTTTGTGTCAAAAGTCTTTAGATATAATAAGTAGCATAACGTATTGTCTTTTAAAGAAGCTCTCAAATAATGTAATTTTTCTATGTCCGCCATTTTATCGTCAGAATAAACTAAAGTAAAAGTAGTTTTAAATTATAACCAAGTCTGATAGCAGGCTGAAAAGGTAGGTAATTCAACAAGAGGTAATTTTACTCGTTTATAGTGTCTTTCCTTGTGCATACCACAAGAGCTCACCACCAAACTATCTAGTCCCGATGCCAATTTGCCACCACGTGGCAGCAAATATCGTGCGCGGGCCACCAGCTCGTAGTACTGGTTTTCGAACTGCTCTCGCTCGTTGTACCGCTCCACAGGATTCACCGCTACGCTTTGGATGTCGGTCTGCAAGGAATTATTGATTTTATTTAGGCAGACCTCTAACTCCGCAACCTGACACTAACTAAGCTTCTCACAAGTCTCGATGACTGCTAAATATGGAGCAAATTCTGTAATGCGCGCTTTAATTGAACATCGTTTTCTATCACTAACTTTGATTCGGTCGACATCGTGGGAAAAAAAAACTGAAGCCGAAGCACAAGAAAAAGAAAAAAAAATAGTTTTAAGTTGATAAAGAAAAAATAATTATTAATGATTATCAGCGGCAAGTAATAAAAAGGTTGAAATTGCGAGAAAAGTGCGAGAAGCGCAAAGAAGATAACTTTAAAAGCTTGAAAAGGTCGGGTCACGCCCATGCAGCCACGTGCTATGTGTCACGTCTGCCTGTAAAAGGAGAAAAAATATTAATATTTTGAGTAAATTATAGCTAAATATCGATGATTATTACTTATGAATGATGGCGAATGGTTAAATGGACATTAATGATTTATGACGATGTGTGACAAATTACTTAATGAAATTGAGAAATAAAAATTAAAGAAAAAAAAAAAATGCTTATGATGATGGAAATAGACTAAATAAATTTAATAGTTAGAATGAGAATGAGATGCTATTTGATTCAAGTCGATGGATGCAATTAATGGATATGTGGATGAAATGTTTGGAAATGGATGAATGTGAAAAAAAAAGATGGAAATTGGAACGATCTCACGGTTACGATGCACCACGATGATTGTTTCGTTCCTGGTTGAAGACGTCCGCTGTATTTTTCGTATTCGCCCTCGGTGAATGCGTCGGCTTGAAGATACTAGCAACGGCGGCCGCGGCGCGTAGTCCGTTGTAGAAGTTGAAGTGCGACGTTCTCGAAACGACGAAACGATTCCGCAATCTTGAACACCAATCTTCTTGTTTCTTGACGTTCTTTAGTGTTCGAAGGACCATATGTTGAGGCGTAGTCCCTAACTAAGGTAGCTCGGGTGATCTACTCCTAAATAAAACTATTTGATTGGACTGTAACTGGTATAATTATAATATCGAGATACAGAGAGAGAGGTGACGTGCGGGTGCGTTGGGGACGTTGAAAGCACTGTCTGGCGGTGCTCCGCCAAGTGAGCTCCCCACTCGCTGGCCCGGTGGTGAAGGTGGCGGGGCTCGCCGCCTGCCCTCTGCGTCGCGCCCCGCACCGCGCCGATGCGCGGGAGTATCGTGCGCGAACAATTGCAAACACAGAAATGTTCTACAAAAGGCGAACTTAATGCTACTAAAAGGCATTGTCTACCAGTCAACCTTTGGGTAAATATAAAACAATGAAAGGCGCGTAAAACTTATAAATTAAATAGTTAATTATAGAATAAGGAAATAACCTACGAATAAATATTACACTATATAAAATATATATCTATACATATAATATACATAAATAAATACATAATATACAAACATACATATTATAAATATATATATATCGATATGATTGATGATTGTGTATGATGATGTTTTTAAATAAAAGTTACGTAGATTACGCTTGAATGACAACTTGCTCGGAGCTTTTTTGATGGAGGCGGGAAACTATTATGTCTCTGTGATAGTTATTACGGGGTCAAGATACGTTGCCGCCCCTGACATGGTATCTACATTTCGACCTCTAGATTTTGTGTTGCTCCAGTGCCACCACCTAGTTAACCATTACCAAACCACTAGAAGGCTACAACCTACCAAGGGAACCACTGGAGGCTATTTGATGCAGCCGTGAGACATACCGTAGGTGGGTATTACCTAAGTTAGTCGTTATTAGGTATAGGTCGCGCCACGTAAAAAGAACGTTGGAAGAAAGTAGAAGGGATGTGTTCGCGCATCGGTACACTCGCACACGAAAGTACTAGCCCTACTGGTTTATTTTTGATCTAGCTTTCGCTTGCGGTTTCGTGTATTGGTGCCTACCATTGAAAACTATATTACATAGAATAACATAAAATGAAATAAAAACACATGACGCGCAGCTTTACCGCCAGCGTTCTTTTTACCTGGCGAGACCTATATTCTGTGTTAGTAATAAGTTTTTATTTTTTAATATTATTATTTAGCTATCTACATTTTTTTTTATTTAATTATATTTTTAAGTCCTTATTTTTAAGATGAATCTAAGTTAAAATGTAGGTACTTACCTACCTTTGTCATGTCTCAAGGTTGTAGCAAATAAAGCAGTTTCAGTTCAGTAGAAAGTGAAGTAATTTTGTTATAAATAAACATTCTGTCTTTTTTTCTTCTTTCTTTCTAATTAGTTTTACTGGTGGTAGAGTTCCAGTGTAGGGACTCGCGAGCGTAGGCACCACCGCATTACCTAATCCGCGGACTGTGACCTAACCTATCTGCCGCAAAATGGTAGTGTTCAGCACTATCGTGTTACGGTTAGATGGCTTCGCGATGACTATCTCAGAGGCATAATCAAAGTGTAATGTTGATATTATATTGTTAATTTTAAGTTTGTTTAAATTATGGAAAATGTAAAAATATGCCTAAGATATATTTTTAAGAGAGCCGACTGAGTTTTTTTGCGCAGGTTTTTCTCAGATCGTATTGGCTTTTGGAACTCTGCCGGTGAATGACAAAGAATGACTCTTTTTCTTTTCTTTTTACTCTTTGTTATCAGTTTGTAAAGGGGAAATGAGACATTCTACTGATATACTTTTTACATTAGCCTATTATATTTAGTTTTATCTTAGTGATATTCTTGACTTTACATATATTTTTTATCTCGTTTGACATGTATATCAATTGTTATTCACTTTAATTTATTTTGTTTGTTTTTGACGTGTCATAAGAGGTGTCTGTCACCCTAAATGAATAAATGAGTTTCTGATTCTGATTCTGATTCTCATAACAACTAAGGTCTCAGTGGTCGCATCGCATCTGCATTTGGACCTCTGGTTTGTATGTCTATAGGCATATATATTAGATATCTATAGGCTGCAGTCATCACTTAACATCAATGTGAACAGCAACCTTGTTTGCTACTGTGGATACATAAAAAAGGAAACATAAAACGAAATAGTTAAGTTCGAAACCCATCTTTAGCTAACTTATTTTAGTTAAAGATTTTAATTAAACGAAATAACATTAAGAATTCGATGATAGCAAACTCATCGAGGCGACGCTTTTGTCCAATTTCGAAATCATTAAACCGGATTTAAGAGCCCTCAATAACATTAAACAAAATAGCTCCGAAAGCTATTTGAAGCGCTCAGTAATTAACCAAAGTTTGATATTAAACACAAAGGGGCTAACGAAAAAGTTACTAATTAAGGTTGTATTGACGGAGCCAAGTTTGACGGTGCCAAGATTGATTCCAATAATTTGAAGAAAACGAGATTGGGGACATTACCATAATATTCCGTTTTTCAATTAAATTTGTGCCAAGCGCGTCTATGCCGTTTTGAGAGTCAACAATATATTTTATTTGATTATGCACAAATCGTCAAGGGTACTCAATATACAGGCATACCTATGTGTATAAAAAACATGCATTTTTTTACTTGTAATATTCTAGCTTTATAACTGATTCGGTGGCCTAGTGGTAGCAGGCCACTACTACTACGCTGATTTCGCTCGGGTTCGATTCCCGGGTAGGGAATCAGAAATAATGGTGTAAAGTCCTTTATCTCTGGTTCTATTGGGATTTTTCCATTTTCTGGTCTTTTTTCAGTATCTCGAAGTTTGGTTATAGTTCTATACTGTGATATTACCAAACGAAGATATTACCCCTTCGGGGATAACATACGTGAAGTTACGTTAATGTTCTAGTTTCAAGTGTTTTTCTATATTTTCAACTGTTTTAGTTGTTTTTCATGGGTGTTCAGATGGCGTTTAGGGTCCAAACGAACAAGGCTTATAAAATTGTAATTTACACAACTTATAAAATTGTGAATTACACAACTGTGAACAAAAGGCCAAACTTAAGTATCATGTTTTTTTTTTGGATTAAGTAATATTGAATGAATAGCGCATACCTTTTCATTATTTAAAGATCTTATAAATATCACGAAATTTATATTCAAAATTGTATCAGAGAAAATAATACATTAATGTGATTGTGTTTCAATGGATTCACTGGCAATAATATTTTTATGATATTGTATATTTTTTAATTTGAAAGCTAATAATCAGAACAGAACACCTAAAGAACAATGCCTGGTATTTAGCATATTCTTACCCCACCGGAATAAAAATAGTCTTTCCTACCAGCAGTAGAACCCTCTATGATAAAGTTTAATTAAATTATTTTAAATATCGTCAAATATTATTTAGGTCTTTATTAATATTTCAAAATATTTCAAGGCTACACTTTGTGCCATCGAAGAACATTAAATTCATTAATCCAAAATCATTGGAAATGAGACTTTATCGCCACACAAATAAGGCACCGACCTACCGGACATTTTTTCGATGGTACCCTATTTTTTTTTTTGTACAAATCTTTGCCATGTACTTACCTTTATCTCTCCAATAAGATTTGATTCAAGTTTGAAATCACTAATCCCTCTCTAAGAGACTTCAATAACATGATTCAATAACATTTTTACTGGTGGTAGAGCTCCAGTGACGGAGCTCGCGGGCGTAGGCACCACCGCATTACCTAATATACTTGCCGCTAAATGGTAGTGTTCAACACTATCGTGTTCCGGTCAGGTGGTAATGTACGGCCCTGTAATTTCCGGCACAGAGGCATAAGACCTTAGGCCTCAGGAGTGGTAACGCATCTGCATTTTGACCTCGGTCTTTGTGTGGGTGTCTATAGGCTGCAGTCATCACTTAACATTAATGTGAACTGCATGCATGCTTACCACTTCCATTACAGAAAAAAAAATTAAAAAATCTACGAAAACTATTTAAAGAGCTGAGTAACTAACCAAAGTTTACTATTGAGCACAAATAGGCGAACGAAAAACTTTCTACGAGTATTTAATGTTGTATCGTCGTTGTCAACTAAAATGGATACACGATTGATTCCAATAATAAGGATGAAACAAGTTTCGGGGTACAGATGTAGGTAGAAATCAGCTTGTGTTTATTCATCATTTCAGCCGTAAGACGTTCACTGCTCGGCAAAAGATTCCCCCAAAGATTGCCAAAACAAACGGTCCTGGCCCTCATCCAGCGACGGACTGCAACCTTCACCAGGTAGTCGGTCCACTTCGTGAGGATCTAGACCGTGTCGAGTTTATTGAAGATTTTACTGCCGGTAGAGATCCAGTGATGGAGCTCGCGGGCATAGGCACCACCGCTTTACCTAATATTTATTTATTATTTATTAGCCTTCTATCAGATAATTTCACAGGTTCAGTTATTTAGTTGTTTTATTAGTTGTCATATCTGTGTGCTTTTTTATAGCAAAGGCCTCCTCCAACTGACTCCACGTTTCTCTTTCTCTGGCTAGCGATGTCCAAGTACCGCCTGCCACTGCATTACCTAATATACTTGCCGCTAAATGGTAGTGTTCAGCACTATCGTGTTCCGGTCAGGTGGTAATGTACGGCCCTGTCACATTAGGCCTCAGGAATGGTAACGCATCTCTTAACATCAATACGAACTGCATGCTTGTTTGCCACTTCCATTACATAAAAAAAAATATACTAATTCACGATGGGATATTATGAAAAACATTTTTCAAAATGGTATATATAATATATATATATATATCTTATTTCACCGTTTTACATTATAAGCTTATTTTTATTTTCCCCTCCTCATTGCACTACATAAAATATTTATCACTACCCAAAGGTTGACTGGGAGAGAATGCTTTTTAGCATTAAGTCCGCCGCATGTACGTAATTGTGCAAGAAAGAATTAATAAATAAATATATATTTTTATTAAAAAAAAACGTAACCTTACGCCTGTAATTCCCGAAGGGGTAGGCAGAGGTAAATGCATGCATTCAAGCATACATGCAAACACCCACGATTCGCGGGTTACGTTTTTGGCCCATGTAACAGGTGCATATTTTTATCATGTCATAAAATTTTGAGTTGAACCATTTACCCCCACATCGGCATAACTGCTCCACTTAACGCCGCCGTACGAACATTTCGAATTCCTTCTCAACATTTTCCCTCACATCGATCGGCACGCAGGTACATGCTAATAAACTTTCACGAAGTTCCCGCTGTCACAGCCGTGTAATATAATTAATAACACGATCCTTCAGGCCCACGCGCTAGTGGACTCGTATTGGTACCAGTTTAAACGTCCCTCAATTATTTTTCTTGATTTTATTGCCAAAACAAACGGTCCTGGCCCTCATCCAGCGACGGACTGCAACCTTCACCAGGTAGTCGGTCCACTTCGTGAGGATCTAGACCGTGTCGTGTTTATTGAAGATTTTACTGGTGGTAGAGCTCCAGTGATGGAGCTTGCGGGCGTGGGCATCACCGCATTACCATACTTGCCGCTAAATAGTAGTGTTTAGAACTAGCGTGTTCCGGTCAGGTGGGAATGTACGACTCTGTCATTTCCGCCTTTCAGCCTATAGACACCCACATAAAGACTAAGGTCAAAATGCAGATGCGTTACCACTCCTGAGGCCTAAGGTGTTATGCCTCTGTGCCGGAAATTACAGGGCCGTACATTACCACCTGACCGGAACACGATAGTGCTGAACACTACCATTTAGCGGCAAGTATAACTTACCTACCTGACTGGAACGCGATTGTAGTGTATGGCTCCGTAATTACTATCACAATAAAAACTTAGGTCTCAGGGGTGGCAACGCTTCTGAATTTTGACTTCTGATTTTTGCAAAGATGCGTATAGGCTGCAGTCATCATTTGACATCAATGTGAACTTATTTTTTTTTATGTTATAAAAGTGGCAAACAGGCATGCAGTTCACATTGATGTTAAGTTATGACTGCAGCCTATAGACACCCACACAATGACCAGAGTTCAAAATGCAGATGCGCTGCCACTCCTGAGGCATTAGGTGATATGCCTCTGTGCCTGAAATTACAGGGCCGTACATTACCACCTGACCGGAACACGATAGTGCTGAACACTAACATTTAGCGGCAAGTATATTAGGTAATGCGGTGGTGCCTACGCCCGCGAGCTCCGTCACTGGAACTCTACCACCAGTAAATATTATATATACTGCATGCTTGTTTGCCACCTACATTATGTAAAAAACTTATCAGAAAGTCTATAAATACCTTGCTAGGTACTATATCCTAAAATCCATTGACACCCCAGAGAGGTAATGTAAATGTATAACTAATGTAATAGATCCACTATAGTCTTAAATTCCATCCTAAGTCTATTTCAAAGTCTTACAAAAGGATCTAAGTGGAATCAACCTACCCCCATGTTCACGAAATGACAAACTTCTAAAGCGATAGCAAATAGGTATTTGTTGACTAAATTCAGAAACGTTCAATCGATCAGTCGTCCGCCTAGTCTACGAATCTGTCTACAGTGTTCAAGTAACTATCACGTTTGCGTTTATCGAATCGGGATCGAAGGTTTACGTTTAAATATTATTAATTCTTGGATATAAGGTGTTATTAGAGATATTTTTTGAGTTAGAAAAGAGTGGAGTATATTTTTTTAATCAACTGCGGCAAATCCAAAGCCATTATGCATTAGACCTAAAAATATGTATGTAATTATATATTACTATTTTTTTATTAACTGCCTCAGTAGCCTAGTGGTAACAGGTCACTACTATTACACTGGGGTCCTGTATTGGATGTCCGGGTCTGGGGATTTTAGTGATAACCGTGTAAAATCCTTTATCTTTTGTTCTATTGGGATTTTTCCATTTTTCTGGAAGTTTCCCAGTACCTCGAAGTTTGATAAATTGTGTCCAAAGATGCCAATAGGCTCTAGGCAGAATATGGTGACACAGTGGATAAAAAAAAACGAAAAAAAAGAATACAAAACAAGTATGGAAAAAAATATACTCGTATTAAAAACAAGTAAAAAAAAAGAGCTACCCTCTCTCAGCTGGCGTTGCGTGTCTCCTCGATCAAAGCTCATAACCAACCTAAGTGCACCTAATGCCGGCCTGCATAGCCAGAAGAAGCCTGGACAAGCCAGCAGAAGGGACCAACCCCGGTGCTATTTCTGTGCCGCGAGCTTCGCGCACGCGACGCTCTACTGATGCTGATGATGACTTAGTACCGTTTAGCAGCTGCTACATAATAGAATAGAATAGAATAGAAAATATTTTTATTTCGAATAGATCTTTACAGATACTTTCAAAACGTCAATAAACTAAAAAATAAAAAAATAAGATAATGCGATGGTAACTGCACCCTCAAGCTCCATCACTGTAGCTCTACCAATAACTAGTGAGTCGCGGATAATAGTAGAAATTGAAAGGAATGACACAATAAATATCTTAACGCCATCCCCAAACACTTCATTCATGTCAATAACAATAAACAAAAAAAATGAAAGGGAAAGGGAAAAGTACAATAACATTGTCCTCCCCTTGCGGAACCCAAAATTAATATCACTTCCGTCTGTAACATCTGACGTATAATCGTAGGGTAAAAACACCAATTACTGGGCGGTCGGTGATTGACGTTTACCCTGGTCCGGCAAAATAATCCTTTTTGAGATCGCACGATTAGCGGACGTAAGCGTTACTTTAGGCCTCGCTTGCCTTGTTATTATGAGTAGTGAGTTTTTGTGTTTTTTTTTATTCTGTTGTCAATGGCAGAATTCTACTTTTAATTACACTGCACATTTTTAAAATTTTTAAATTATTTTTATGTTTTGTACTTTCTCAAAAATCAAAGTTAACGTTTACCCTGGTGGGGATAAAAAATCCTTTTTAAGATTCGACGATTAGCAGCCGTATGTAACTTTAGGCCTCGCTTGTGTTCCTTGTTTTTATTAATAGTATAGAGGGTTAGTATTTTTTTTATTTTGTGTTTTTATATGTAATGGAAGTGGTAAACAAGCATGCAGTTCAGATTGATGTTAAGTGATGACTGCAGCCTATAGACACCCACACAAAGACCAAGGTCGAAATGCAGATGCGTTTCCACTCCTGAGGCCTAAGGTTTGTGGTTTGCCTCTGTGCTGGCAATTACAGGGCGTACATTACCACCTGACCGGAACACGATAGTGCTGAACACTACCATTTAGCGGCAAGTATATTAGGTAATGCGGTGGTGCCTACGCCCGCGAGCTCCACCACTAGAGCTCTACCACCAGTAAAAAATGTTGATGATGTTGTTGTTAATCGCAGAATTCTACTTTTAATAAAAATTTTTAATAATATATGTATAATTTTGTAATTTTTTATTTTTGTTACAAACTATTAAAAAATGTAAAAAAGTATTTTGTATAGATATGAAACTTTATGTAAGTAATGAAGAAGCATACAATTCACATTGATGGTAAGTAACACTGCAGCCTATAAACATCTATACAAAAACCAGAGGTCAAAATGCAGATGAGTTGTCACCTTAGACCTTAGATGTTATATCATTACATTACCATCTAACCAGAACACGATAGTGCTGAACTACCATTAAGCGGTAGATTTAGTTCAGTACAACACCCACCATTGCGGTGGGTGGTGGGTGTTGTACTGTTAACTATTATTTACACTACATGAAAAGTCATTGCCGAATTAATTCAACCGAAAGATATCCACTGCTAGACCAAAACTTCCCCAGAATGTTTGATTTGCCTTTATCGCCACGCTTGGCATGCGGATTGGCGATGGCAGTGGTAGGTTTATCACAGAACGTTGCTGTCCATTTTGCATTAGAGTGCTTTGACCGCCGTTGTTCGGTTGACTGACTGCAACATCGGAAGAATTCACCTCCATTAGTGGGTGGTGCGGTTATCACCTTCCTAAGTAGAATGTAATAAGATGAATAAATTATGAAACATTCGCGCATTAAAACCGCGAACATCACTGAAATAACACTCGAAACCTGTTCAAGGTATTTGGAAACACAGAAGGAACAGGGGGGGGAAACACCCCCGTTGTTCCAAACGTTGATTCCAACTGTCAAAGTTTAGATGGGGCTGTGTTCTTTATTCAACCCCCTCGGGGCATGGGGGAAACTTATACCTGACTGGGGACCCGTGGTAAATAAATACACTGTTTCCGATTGAGGCTCGAAAAGCCCTGAAACTTGTGAAAAAGATCGCAACTATTGCTTTCTAGGGTTCGGCAGTTGGAGGTTGAAAACCAATTTTATATTAAAGTGGTGGAAAAGATTGCTGTTTACGTTGATGGTAATTTAATATTGCATCTTATTGATATCTATGTAAGTAAAGGTGAAATGTGGATAGAAATATTGCCCGATATTTTGTGCAAATACAACCGTCACAGAGAAAAAGTATTCAAGGGAGGTGTTAACACATAATGATGGAAGTTTTCCAGTATATTTTGGTAATGTGTCCGGAGAGGAGATATCAACAGGCGCGCCACTGCCTACTCGTGTGAGGGATGTTTGCATGTTTGCATGCATGCATTTACCTCTGCCTAGACCTTCGGGGATACCTTTGGCGTAAATTTACGTTATGTGTGGCCTGATACCACAATGCCACCGAGACAGTATCTCCACAGAATAAAAAGGTACAGAAGTCTATCTACATACAAAGCGCGCTCGAGCAACGCACACATAGCTTTAAACTGGTGGTAGAGCTCTAGTGACGGAGCTCGCGCTTCAGTGACGGAGCTCGCGGGCGTAGGCACCACCGCATTACCTAATTTACTTGCCGCTAAATGATAGTGTTCAGCACTATCGTGTTCCGGTCAGGTGGTAATGTACGGCCCTGTAATTTCCGGCACAGAGGCAAAACACCTTAGGCCTCAGGAGTGGTAAAGCATCGGCATTTTGACCTTGGTCTTCGTGTGGGTGTCTATAGGCTGCAGTCATCACTTAACATCAATGTGAACTGCATGCTTGTTTGCCACTTCCATTACAAAAAAAAACTTAGACACCGCTCACCGACACCGTAGTATTATTACATATTCTCTGCCGACACGGTACCTCGGTCGGATTCAGTCGAAACCGTGCGCGATTGCCATTTTATAAGGAAAATTCACGCCACCAAATATTACGTAAGTTGAAAACATGATTTTTTGTGTAGATATTGTATTGCCTTTAATCTCATTTAGTAGGGTTAGGTCTAGAACGTATAGAACAAAATAAATTGAGTTGTTGTTGTTTTGATATTGTAGGATAAGGTTCGAATACAACTACCACGGTCGTTTTTAGTGCATAATCCCATGTTAACAACCCTAGCGCAACCGCCGAGCGTAGGCATGAAAAGTGAAGTACATACATGAGATTGACTTCTGTACCTTTTTATTCTGTGGTATCCCGTTCTTAATTTGAGAGTGTACCGAACCACAAGTATAGGAGTTTTACTCGCTTTGGCCAATTTTTACGGTTCAGTGTGCAAAGGGGACTATTAATAGAGGGGATCCGATTACGGTATTAAACAGGAAAAACTACTGTGTAGTTTCCGAACTTATTCCTATGGCAATCTCCAAAAGAATCTTTATTGGTATATCACTTCAAAAGTAAATAACTGAAATGCAGTGGGTCACCATGGGTCACATGAGAAGACTCTAGATCATGCAGAGAGTAATGGAGAGAGCTATGCTTGGAGCCCAGCGATATCGAATTTCGATCGACATCGACAGAAATGGGGCGATTCACATGAGAACCAAAATAACCGACATAGTCTACAGAGTAGCGAAACTCAAGTAGCCGTTGGTAGGGCACATAGCTAGAAGAACTGACGGCCGTTGAGACAGAAGAGTTCTCGAATCGACGGCGCATCGGAAGACTATTTTTTATGTAAGGAAGGTTGGAAACAAGCATGCAGTTCACATTTATGTTAAGTGACGACTGCAGCCTATAGACATCTACATAAAAACCAGAGGTTACAATGCAGATGTGTTGCTAACCTTGAGACCTAAGTTGTCATGTCACATTGATTTTCAATTTCAATTTCAATTTATTTTGCTTGTTACATGGTACATTGTATGGTCTTAAAATTAAATTTTATGAGCTAAATACATGTAACACCCCGTAGGGACATCGCCAAAAATATAACAGCATTTAATATAATGTATGTAACCTACTTATAATTAAAAATATAGTTAAAATTTCATCTTCATTAAAATTATAATTATTATAAAATATTTATAATTATAAATAGATATTACGTGTAGGCAGGGCTCCCTCACGAGTTGGACCGACGACCTGGTGAGGGGTGCGGGCAATCGTTGGATAAGGGCGGCCCAGGACAATCTTTGGGGGATCTTTGTACAGCAGTGGTCATTTTTCACTGAAATAATCAAGATTAAAAACAATCAAATGTTCTTTTTCGAATTGGTTTACAATGACATTTCTGCATTGTTGTCATTTGACCTATTATGTAGTCATGATAGATAATGACCTATAATAATAATCCAATAGATATTAATGATTACCAGTGTTTTTGCATGCAGACATTTAAGGGCTTCAGTATCCCACTTACCATCAATGTTAACTGCATGCTTGATTGCCACTTGGGATATAAAAATTGAAATCAATGTTCCTGTTAACATCGACATTGGACGTCCTCAATATGAGCTTTGACGTTCACAATATCAAAATCCTATTAAAGGCTTACAGGCCGTACGGCGCGTCGCCTGTAAACTTATTTTGATTTAGACACGCGATGTTAAAATGAGAGAATTATGATATCGCTTTTTGATATAGAATAATGTAGTTAAATCATTTAAAAGTACATTCGTGTAGTAAAGTATATCAGGTCAATGTTGCCAACAATCTTGTTAAAATTAAAAATATTTTTTTTATTGGACTTACGTAGGCGGCTCGTCTGAAGTCGGCCCTAGTCTACTTCACCGATCAATCGGTAAGCGCAAAAGGCTCTCAACGTTATTTTTTTATGTATTGAAAGTGGCAAACAAACATGCAGTTCACATGGGTGTTAAGGTGGTATACATCTGTGCCGGAAATTATAGGGCCGTACATTACCACCTGACCGGCACACAAGTAAACTAGGTAATGCGGTGGTGCCTACACCTGCGAGCTCCGTCACTGGAGCTCTACCACCAGTAAAACAAAATCACACAAAAATTTACACAACTGCCTAAGGGAGACTCCTGCGGGTCCGATCCTCAGCTTAGGGCGTTTGGGGGGGACACATAAGACATGATGTAATCACATATGCCCCTAATCAGGGGCAGTGCAAATTTCTGCTGTAGACATCGGTTGGTACGTTATAAGGAAGTAATATTTGTTTTCGATAGTAGAAAACTAATTGTAAATAGCCAAAATATACTGACTGTTCAATGAACATCCCTAATAAAAACGTGACAGTATGGCCGCTGAACGAAAAATCCCAGAATAATCCTCCCCATATCCAATCTAACATTTACAGGTTTTCCCACAAAATGGACGTAATATCGGATACTCGTAGAGGGTGAAATTTTGAAGTCCGAGGCAAGTCAGGTATTGAAAAGGATTTTAATGCGGAGATCCTTTGTCAAAATATCTTTTGTCATGGCCACCGATAAAATGCTATGAATCCTACTACTATCCTACTACTATTATAAAGGCGAAAGTTTGTATGTATGGATGTATGGATGTTTGTTACTCTTTCACGTAAAAACTACTGATTGGATTTGAATGAAACTTTACCACAATATAGCTTATACATCAGAATAACACATAGACTATAGCTTATACATCAGAATAACACATAGGCTACAATTTTTGAGGTTTTTAATATGAGGTCGTAGAAAAAACACATTTTTTGCGCTTACATTGCAAACGCTGACTGAATCCTACAAGATAGATCAAAACAATTTACTACAGTATTGTACAACTTAAAAAGGTCTACAAAAAAGTCCGTGATGGTATATGTTTATCTCTTAGGAATAACCCACAATAACCATTTTTTATCCTTTACTTTGTATGAGAAATAATGGCTTATTTACGAAGCGATTTTAAGCAATACAGTATTAATCCTTATCCAATTAAGTATCTTAAATACATTGTGCATTTAATAAAGATCAATATGGCTTTTTACAGCATGTAAATTAAATAAATATTTTCGAAGATATTATATATTTCACAGATTTAAAATGCAGAGTCATAGCAATTTCGGCGATAAATACCGTTTCGGTGATAAATACCGGCAGCGGCGCCAGGCGAACGGGGCGTGTGGGGAGCGGGGTAGGTGCGGTGGGGAAGAAGTGGCTCATCGCTGAGTGCGCGACCCGAACGCGGGCAGACGCGTGAGGGCAGACATCGTTGACGGTTGTGTCCGTTTTGCGAATTTTCAAGGCACTAGCGATTGATAAAAACGTATGGTCGCCTACTTTAAGTAATATAGGCCTAAGGTTAGTTATTGCCAGGTTTCTTTTTGGTTAGGAGTTACACGTACAAATTAGGGCTCTGCAGTGCTTAGTTACCGTAGTTCTTACTTATTACTAGACTAGACGGGACGAACCTGAAGTCCACGCGAACGAAGTCGCGGGCAAAAGCTATTCCATAATAAAGCACGAAATAAAGCATTGAAGGAATAGACTTTTGGGTCTAAAAATCACAAAATTATGGAACGTGCTCTGTCTATAATTGATGTAGTTTCATCATTGAAATGCGAAAGAATCGGAACCGGCCAAATGCGAATCGGTTTCATGAACAGAGATCCGTACTATTTAATAATTCCAAATACAATAGACTTATTTATTTTTTACATTTATCTGTGATAGAGTCCTAATATCAGGGCTTGAGGGTGTAGACACCACAGCATAATTGGACACATTTGCACATACCACATGACTAACAATGAAATATATTTTTATGTTACGAAGGTGGCAAACAAACATGCAATTCACATGAATGTTAAGTGATGACTGCAGCCTGTATACAGAACTACCAGCGGTCAAATTCCAGATGCGTCGCGAGATCTTATTCGATATGTCTCTGTGATAATTATTAAGGGGCCATACTGTTTACCCCGTGTGGGGCTTAGCGTGAATGGAATATTACAATTATTAATGGTCCATTTTACCGATGTTGTAAAAACTACAAAGTTAATCATATTGATCGATAAAATATATTAATTTGTTATCGTATCAATGGATGTCGATCCCAGGTCACAGAGATGATTAAATAAAAAAGAATATCACACTCGGATGAGAGGCTTTAGGTTGCAGGCTTGACTCCTTCCCGAAGTCAAATTTTGTTTCACTCATTTCTATAATTTCTGTAAACTGAATTATTATTTATCATTTTTGTGACATAAAATGTATGGCCCCTTAATAATTATCACAGAGACATATTATTTAAGATCTCGCGACGCATCTGGATTTTGACCTCTGGTAGTTCTGTATACAGGCTGCAATCATCACTTAACATTCATATGAATTGCATGTTTGTTTTCCATCTTCGTGACATAAAAATATCTTTCATTGTAGAAATTAAATATACGGATTTTCTCGCGTATAAAACACTCCCAAACTTCTTCTTATACCTGACGTTTCGGTCGCTCTCCAGCTACCGTGGTCACGGGCAGACTATATCTTTCATTGTAATATTTTTATTTTTTCGAATTGTGTAAATTGCGAGTGATCTTTAGAAAATAAAAAAAAATGGGAAAGTATTTGCCTTCCCTTTTCGAGTTTTAACCGATCAAATTTTTATTTACCATTTTTATTTCTTTTCTAAAATATCTTTCATTGTTAGTCATGTGGTATGTGCAAATGTGTCAGAATCAGAATCAGAATCAGAAACTCATTTATTCATTTAGGGTGACAGGCACCTCTTATGACACGTCAAAAACAAACAAAATAAATTAAAGCGAATAACAATTGATATACATGTCAAACAAGATAAAAAATATATGTAAAGTCAAGAATATCACTAAGATAAAACTAAATGTAATAAACTAATGTAAAAGTATATCAGTAGAATGTCTCTTTTCCCCTTTACAAACTGATAATAAAGAGTAAAAAGAAAAGAAAAAGAGTCATTCTTTGTCATTCACCGGCAAAGTTCCATAGGCCAATATGATCTGAGAAAAACTTGCCGGAAAATTATTTCGGATATTTATTTCGGCTCAATAGAGCCGACTGAGTTTTAAAAAAAAATATCTCTTAGGCATATTTTTACAATTTTCCATAATTTAAACAAGCTCAAAATTAACAATATAATATCAACATTACACTTTGATTATTACATTTAACACCTTTGTGGAGTTAGATCAGCATTTAGCCAAACATTTCTATCCTTGAGATAGTCCTCGAGTTTATAGTAAGCCTTTTTACATAGAGTGCGTTTAATTAATGCTTTGAATTTACCATCGGTGAGTTCAGCAATCCCAGATGGGATCTTGTTATAAAATTCTACACTAATGTTTAATTTTCAATAGATTGAACCACTGAACGTTTCTATGTAAATTCACCTTTATTTGGTAAAAATCTATTCTGTGGGTAATCAGCAATAGTGTCTTTCACAAATACTTCGACGTACCTTCGCATAAACTTATATACTTCTCAAAAACGTCACCCCAAGCCGCCTTAGACCCAAAACACTAGATTTATACCCCAAAATCCCATTTTAACAGACTGTTGGGCACACTAAATCCTATAATCTATTTAGAAGACGTTCTCACCCGTGCTCGACTAAGGGCAGGCTTAATTGAAACTTCGCTGGAGGTTTTGTCGACAAGTTATTTCGAGGGATTAGTACGTACCATCTAGGGGGATTAGAACATGTCTTGGAGGTGCGATGGGTTAAAATATTTCAACACGCACGGCATTGGTTGAAAGTTTAATTTAGCTATTGTTTAATCTGTTACAATGCTGTGAATGTTTATTCATCATACACCATCAACCTAAACGCATTTTTTTATACTTTGTATATAAACAACATAGATAAGAGAACAAATGCAAGGATAGTAGTAGATGATGCAGTATGAGAACAGGTGGATGATATTGTATATTATTATCTTGGGTGTGCTTATTGCTTGCGGGTACACCGCTGACATAGAAAGGAACATCTACTTTCATCATCCTCTTCATACAAACATGTCGATTACTAAGACTTTTGACCGCACCATCAGACAGCACTCGACACCTTGACACCGCAACTAAACTCTTTCTATATGCCCGAACCATCGGAGCATGACTTTTTTCATTTTTACACCGATACTCTCATTTACACAAAGCCTCTTTCTCACGAACTTAGTAGTAATCTTCATTACGAACGCGATCGGTGAACGATACACCGCAGATATTGTGCAAAAATCACACACCCGACCGCGCCCTTATCGCTTAACCGAGTAGATCGCTTACGATGTACACCAGCCGCGGGGCCATGCGCGCTTCTAAGTGAAGTGATAACTGCAGATATTTATTTCGGGTCTGGGTGTACGTGTTTTATGTGTACAACGGCATCCACGATACAGGTATATACCTATAGTGGGGCGGTGAGTGCAAGAGTATTTTAAATAAATAAAAAAAATCAATGTGAACTGAATGCTTGTTTGCCACTTCCATTACATAAAAAAAAACCATTTGCCGCCGGCGGTCTCTCGTATCTTGACGGTTTAAATGCTCAAAAAGTATCTTAGTCTAGTCTAACCCATCAATGAAAAAAGTCGTGAAGTCTTGCATAATATCCAATTTGCGTTCACCAAGCAGAGGTTAATAAGTACATAAATCATGTCCCACTTAAGTAAGCATGACCTGCTGTACCGGGGGTGTCACAATGACAGACGGGGTGAATTTTAAACTTGTCAAAATTACACAAGCTGCCACCGAGTCGCTTATCTGGGAGACTTATTGCGGTCAGATGATGCGATGATGTTGCGAGATCGCATTGGTTTTTTTCTACTGTATACCTCAAAACATAGCGTCCTAACCACTAGACCAGTGATTCCCAAAGTGGTCCATATAGACCCTCTGGGGTCTATGGCAGACTCAATGGGGTCTACGTTTATGCGTAAATAAAAATGGGATATATGGGAAAGTGATATAAATGTTGTCCCATACAAAATGTTACTTAATCTTTATAACATTCTTGCCGAATCTATAATTTCGTATGGTTTGACGAGTTATGGAAGAACATTTAAAACATTTATTGATAAGATATACAATATACAAATTAGATTACTTAAAATTATTCTACCCAAAAAAATCAAAGCTAAATATGGAAATGACACATTGCAACTTTTTAAATTTGCGAATGTACTGCCTATCTATGAAAAGGTCAAAATGCTACTATTATCGGAACAATTCTATAATCTAGTCATACAAATACCAATAGCTCACGAAAAAACCACACGTAAAATAATACAACAAAAATTATACCTACCAAAGAAAAATTCTTACTCCTTTAAACACAAGAAATGAAATGAACACTAAAAATTATAAACGGAAAATTAAAGTGTATTTTATGAAACGACTACAAGATACATGTATAAATTAATTATTTATATTCTCCAATAAAAAAAAAATCGAAAAATAGTTTTAATGTCAATACATTAAAACTAATTCACAAATTATTTACAACAACCTGTATATGGTTAAGAGACCCCACTGCCGGCCACTGCACGCATTGATTAATCATTAAGCCGGTTCTTATACAAAGCGCACGCACACTTTTATAATATTATGTCGAGCGTTGAGCGATGCGACAACGCATCGACGTGCAAGACGATTTTTTTGTATAATGATAACTAAACGTACCTACATACTATAATTTACAAAGTAAGTTGCGCTTACTATGTAACCGATGTTAGACAGTAAGTGAGTGTCAAGTACTGATACAAACCTCATTTGTTTGGTTTAACGGTACTTTTTTATTTTAAGTTAAACTTTTTTTTTGTAATGAGAATAAATAAAAAAAAAATAAAAAAATAGGTTGTATTTATTTATTTTCTTTCTATATCATGAAATGCAAAAAACAGGCGTGCAGTTAACATTGATGGTAAGAAATAGATACTGTACAATATGAACATCTACATGACACCAGAGATTTCAATGTAAATACGTTGCCACTCTTAAGGGTTAAGGTGTTATGCCTCTGTGCCTTACAGTGTCGCATTTTACCACCTGAGCAGAATATGATAGTGCTTAACACCACCTTTTAGCGGCAAGTAGATTAGGTAATGCGGTGGTACCAACGCCCACAAGCTCTATCTCTGGAGCTCTTAGGAGTTAGGAGGATTAGGAAATTAAACTTATTTAAACTTATCATCAATGTGAAGTTCATGCTTGTTTACCACTATCATCACTTTTTACTGGTGGTAGAGCTCCAGTGACGAAGCTCGCTGACGTTGGCCGCATTACCTAAGATACTTACCGCTAAATGGTGTTCAGCACTATCGTATTCCGGTCAGGTGGTAATGTATGGCCCTGTAATTTCCAGCACAGAGGTCACACCTTAGGCCTCAGGAGTGGAACACATCTGCATTTTGACCTTGGTCTATGCGTAAGTGTCTTTAGGCTGCAGTCATCACTTAACATCAATGTGAACTGCATGCTTCTTTGCGACTTCCATTACATTAAAAAAAAGTCATAACTTTAAAAAAATACAAATTTGTAAGTATACATTCTTTGTCACTTCATTCAGACAAGGGTTGGGCAAGACATTAGACAAAATAAATCGGTTTTAGTTCGCATTTAGCAACTTAGTTCAATAAAACCTTTTAACACACACGAAACTAAGTAATTTTAAGCGTAGAAAGAGTAAACAAGTAATAAAAACATTTAACCCTTCAGGATTAGGGCGGCTTCAGTCAACAAACAACCCTTTTATTGGTTAACGTACTAGCTTAATGACTTATTTGTATTTTGTAGTAATTCAGAGTTCAAAATGATCCTCTGCTAACATCAACTTCTACGGAAGCCTTTATAGTCGTCATAAATGAAGCTACTGGCTTAAATAATAAATAAATAAATACTCTTTATTGCACACCAAAGACACAAGGATACATAAAAAGAAACTTAAGTAAATTGTGAAACAAAGGGCGGCCTTATCGCTAGAAGAGCGATCTCTTCCAGGCAACCCAACAAAAAAAGAGAAACTTATAACTAAGAAGGCGGGGTGTGCGACACTATAAGAATAATTATAAAATAGGTACACAATAACGTTAACAGACAGAGAGAGATATAACAATAGTTACAAACTGAAAACAAATTGACAGTGAACAAAGGAAGGAAGGGAATTGGAGAAGAATGATTCAAAGGAGGGTAGAGAGATAGTGAGCCTTAACTTGACGTTTAAAAGATTCAATTGTATCAATTTGCCTAATAGAGCATGGCAAGGAGTTCCAAAAACGTACGGCTTGGACAGAAAATGATTTAGTATAAAAATTACTGCAATGTAAAGGAGTATTAAGACGTAAGGTGACAGAGGAACGAAGGGAGCGGGAATGGGAAAGGTATGAAAATTCAAAACTATCTCTTAAATATTTTGGGCTCTTTGGGTTAAATAGCACTGAGTACAAAAGAGAAAGAATATGTACATTCCGGCGATGTTGAATGGGCAGCCATTTGAGCTTATTGCGATATTCGGACACATGATCATATTTGCGAAGACCAAATACGAATCTTATGAAAACATTTTGTAGGCGCTCAAGTTTGTTGAGTTGGCATTGGGTCAAATCAAGAAAACAGACGTCAGCATAGTCCAGTATAGGAAAAAGTAAAGAATGGCTTAGCTAAAGACAAGGAATTTTATTGCTGGTTCTCATATTAGCAGTAATAGTTGTTGTGTGTCGTATCGTATCATTTCGTAGTATTGTGCACGGAATAGATAAATAAGGATGGGAAGGCCTTTACCACAGTGCAAATAGGAGCAGTGTGGAAACTACGTACAAAACCTTAAAACGTCACACTCACACAAACATGCGCATCGACGAGGCCTCTAAGCGGTTCTCGCAGTGCTGCAGTACTGAGTCACTCGCTACATCGAGCGTCGATGCGCATGTTTGTGTTAGTGTGCCATTTTGAACGTTTTGTACGTAGTTTCCATACTGTTCGTATTTGTACTGTGCCTTTGCTTCAGTTTAGTATTAGAACCAGTAGCACCCCTTTACTCCCGCTATGCAACTTCTTACACGAATGCAACACCATCTCGACACCCACCCACACATACTCCTCAGGGCTGCTATTCGTTTGCGTAATTTTGCACACTAAGACAACGCCCGTAGGCAATAGGGACTCACCCGCACGCACACAATAATATACTTACAAGGAGCTCGCATGTCAGTAGTTGAAGTGTAGCGCACGCATTACATGCTGTACATTGCAAGCGGAGACAGTAATAGCGTTAATTAAGCGAGTGCTTAACGAGCAATGTATTCGCTAGCAAAAACGTTTCAAAATGCAGTTTAAGTTCGAATATTCATATTCCTTGTATATTTTTATGTTTTTTACAATTTGTGACTAACCGATGCAAAGATAATTTTCTATACCTCCTCGCTTTATACTTGAGGTCTGACTTTTCATTTTACGTGTTAAAATTGCACAATATGGCATTTTTACAAAGAGATGTGTCGTTCTTAGAATATTTGAAACCCGTCTCTGAATACATTTTTTAATTTCACCCCGCTAGTCCAGAATAAGCTCGGCTGGCGGCAAGCCAGTGACATCAAGACGGTGATCCCAAGTTATTCTGTAACTTTCGGAGCACCTGCGAGGAGAGACGCGCGTTCGGAATATTAATGCCTGCCATTTTATCTGTATCTTTCGCTATGTTACAAGAACAGTTCGGAATCATCTCGTGATTATGTGTAGTTAGAAGTTTCGAATAGGTATTTGATAGAGCGCGCATGGCCCCGTGGGTGGTGTAGATCGGAAGCGATCTACTTGGTTAAGCGATACGGGCGAGGTCGGTGTGATGGGTGATCGCTAGTAGTAAATTAAAATGCGCGTTTCCTTGCTTGGGAGGGCACGCTAAGTCATCGGTCCCGGTTGCTATTGATAGACAGCAGTCGTTAAAACTTTGTCGGAGGCCTTATGGGCGGTTTGAAAACATCTAACAGCGGGCTGGCTACCCTTACTCCACCAGTCCGCATTGGAGCAGCGTGGTGGAGTAAGCTCCAGGCCTCCTCCCAAGAAGGAGAGAGACTCGTGCCCAGCAGTGGGACGTATCAAAGGTTGCCATTATTATTATTGTATTATACTTGATAGAAACAAGCAATTTAAGAAAATGTAAGTATCTAGTATATTTGTCTTCAAGCCGAGCTAAAACTCGCGACGCAGTGGTCGCGGGTTTTAGTCCCACTTCATCATCAGGGTCCTGATTCTCGTAACACAAAGACATTGAATCGGAATTGGATCGGTTCGCTGTCTTGCTCCAACATAGGCCGTGCGGATTGGTTAAAGCAAGACAGCGAATCGATTATGTTACGATTCAACGACTTTATTTTTTAATTTTTATGTAATGATAGTGGCAAATAAGCATGCACTTCACATTGATGTTAAGTGATGACTGCAGCCTATACACACCCGCAAAAAGACCAAGGTCAAAATGCAGATGCGTTACCACTCCTGAGACCTAAGGTGTTATGCCTCTATGCTGGAAATTACAGGGCCGTAAATTACTACCTGACCGGAACACGATAGTGCTGAACACTACCATTTTGCGGCAAGTATTTTAGGTAATGCGTTGGTGCCCACGCCCGCGAGTTCCGTCACTGGAGCTCTACTACCAGTAAAAATATAGTGCTGAACACTATCATTTGGCAGTATATAGGTACAGCGATGTTGCCTACGTCCTCGAGTTCCTACATTAAAAAAACATGATACCATTATTATAATTGAAATTCAAATACAACCCTACATAACATTGTTTTTATATTATTTCGCATTAACACATGCTTGTGAAATATATTTTATTTTTAAAGAAAAATATGACTTCAGGCGAGACTCGAACTCGCGACCTACTGGGAATCTAGTCCAGCCGCTCTTCCAATTGAGCTACTGAATACCTACCTACATAACATCTTTATTTAAGAATGATCAGCACGAAGGGCATACTATAAACATAATATTGGAACGACAGTCAAGGTCTTACATTCTCGGCTGGGGTAGGGGTGCCGGGGTGGATTCTAAAAAGTTTTTGATTAATTACATTTCGCTGAGGAAATATTGCCGCGTTCCAGGTGAATTCTGTGAGACATAGAGATAATCATTATATAGAGGATCCTCAAAGCAAAATACAGGTAGTATTTTGCTTTGAGGATCACAAGTATAATTATTATAAGCTAAATAATATGTACCAATAAAATGTTACATCCAAACTATAGGACAGGTATTAATTAGCCTTAATTCTATATTTACACAAAATAGCATGCTAAAAATTCCGCATCAATGCCTTCCTATCGTACTCAGAAGTCTGGCAGCGGTCCTAATCCTTAAAACATAATTATTATGAATAAGATTGAACGAAAAAAGTGGTTAATAATATGGTACGTGTGTTAAGGTTATTTAATAGAATCAGTACGTACTGCTCGTATTTCATCATAACCATAACTTTACGTTCGCATTTTTCTAAAGAGACGACATACGTGAATTTATGCATACAGCGTGTCTACACTCATTGTCTACACCTACCTTTGTATGTTAACTACACTTTCTGAGGATGTTTCGGCATTAATCTGAAGTTAAATATTGATAAATTTCAATTCAACTCGAACGATAAAGTTGTTAAGAGAAGATATCACAATAATGCCTGACTTAGCGATCGAACCCGGATCCTGCCGAAGTTATAGTGTTTGTGGAATAATTATGATGACAGATATTATAACATAAAGTATTTTTAACAGACTTTTACTTTACCTAATGTTAATCACTCGCTAAGATTATGTTTAACTTAATTCTTGAAGCATTTATCTCATCGTCCCTATCTAATAGATTCTTCACTCTGTATCTAAAGTGTGGCAAATAACTTAAGAGTTTATTACCTGACATGTTTGAAATAGCAATTTTATTTATATCCAAAGATGGAGTCTTAGTAGCTGATATTGGATATGCATAAAGAGAAGATACCCGCAGTTTTATTAAATTGGATTATGACTTCCATGCATCTAGTATCTGCATATTTTATTAATATTTTATAATTATTAGTATCCTCAATAGTTGTTGGAATGCCTTAATAAAGAATAATATAATTACATTGTGTATGTAGAACACAAAGAAAGAAAATTACTTTCATCATAGGCATCAACGTAGAGTTCGTAGCAGTTCGTAGCTCGTAGGTTGCGTCATGAGGTGTGGTTAGTGGTATAGGGTGTTTGTGTATATATATGTTGTGTGTGTGCAACAGCACCCACGACAGAGGTTTATACCAGGTGTGGGCTGTGAGTGTAAGTGTAGTTTAGTATCTCACAATTTTATTGATTATTCCATCATTGTGTTGACTTTTATGTGTAAACTCGGTAATATTTTAAACATCAATGCACTGTCTTGTTGGTTCAGTGGCAATCGCGATGGTGAAGCCTGGGGGCCCGAATCGATCGTCATGTGAGTAAAAGTTGCTATTGGGTTTTTCAGAGAGGAACTTCTCAGCTCCGGAGTCTAGTACTCGTGTGTGAGGTAAACCCGTCAATCTTGAGCCAGATCTCTCTTCGCTCGTGACGAATTGCCGTATGATCCGGCTATGACAGGGTGAGGGTATAGGGAGTTTTTGTAGTGTGTAGTTGAGTATACACTTGTGCACTATAATGTTTCCTGCGCAGGTGTTTGTTGGTGGTATGGACGTCTCCATTGAGATTGTCAAAGGTGACTGAAATTGAGCCTGGAGGATATTATCCAACATCAGTCATTAACTTTTTTGCATATCTGTTACATGGGTCAAAACGTAATCGGCTTATGTAGGTGTATTGTATGCTTGAATGCATGCATTTACTTCTGCCTATCCGAGGACAACAGGCGTGAAGTTACGTAGCCAAGTCAGAATATGTAAAAATCTAAAGAAAAAAATGACCAAAATATACAAAAGTACATACAATACTAAAAATGACCAAAAGGTATCTAGTGTGCCGTCAATTGACTAATCGATTAGTCGCATGATCAAACGGAGCTCCGGTCACCCCAACCCTTAGGGTTGATGCCTTTGATATCAGTACCCAGTTATGGATGTGACATTAAGGTTGAGAGGTAAAAGCGAGCTGTGGTTTTTAGGGTTACAGCATTTGATTTAGTTTCCTATAAAGGTTCTAAATTGGGGAGGCTATTGAGGTACCCTTTAATTTTTGGATCCTTTGCGTATCTTTATAATTCCTAACATATGTGTGCATAGAGTCACAGTTTTGTTATTTCATCGAGTAAGATCTGAAGTAATTCGTCCTTAGCGGTTGTGGCAATACGCATAAAAATCTAAACAACAAGACAATGTTACTTAGATAGGCCTGTTATATAAGCCCAAAACGTAACCGGCGAATAAAGGGAGTTTGCATGTTTACTTGAATTACTGAAAAGACCCTACTGACTTTGAAAAATACCCTACTGAGTTAATTTTTTTCGCATTAATGTGGGATTTAGAACGGGGCCAGTGATTGACAAAGAATGTCTCATATTCTTTTCCCTACTATTATCTTGTCCGTTTGTAAACGAGATAATGGAACATTCTGTTGACTTGAATTAATATTATTCTTAAGGTTCACTAAGACGCACGTATTAATTTAAGTGGTAAAATATTAAGACAAATTATTGAAATGCCCGAAGACCTCAATCGAGAGTCCCAAAGAGTGAGCCTTAAAATGAACATGGATAAGACCAAGGCCATGTTCAATAACCTTATATCACCCTCTCCAGTGTCCGTTGGGAACTCGATCCTCGAAGTTGTCGAGGAATATGTCTATTTAGGACAAACCATACAACTAGGCAGGTCGAACTTCGAGAAAGAGGTCATTCGCCGAATCCAACTCGGCTGGACAGCGTTCGGGAAATTAAGGAGCGTTTTCTCGTCAAACATCCCGCAGTCCTTGAAGACGAAAGTCTTTAACCAGTGCGTTTTACCGGTGATGACCTACGGTGCCGAGACGTGGTCTCTCACTATGGGTCTCGTACAAAAGCTCAAAGTCAGTAACGGTCAATGGAGAGGGCTGGCTCGGCGTTGTCCTACTGGATCGAATCAGAAATGAAGAAATCCGTACGCGAACGAAAGTCGCTAACATAGCCAAGCAGATCTCAAACCCGAAGCGGCAATGGACAGGGCACATAGCTCGGAGAACCGATAGCCGCGGGGGCAGAAAGGTTCTCGAGTGGACATCACGTATCGGCAAGCGCAGCGTAGGGCGTCCACCTGCAAGAAGGACCGACGACCTAGTCAAGGCTGCAGGTACCCGCTGGATACACATCGCTTCCGATCAGTCGGCATGGAGGTCATTGGGGGAGGCCTATGTTCAGCAGTGGACGTCCTATGGCTGATGATCGTCATCATCACGATGATGATTGAAATGCGTAGAAGTAGACGTTTTAATGTGTATCTTGATATCCCATGTTTAACCCCGTATACCGAAAGGTAGGAAATGGGGGGAATGGGGGTGGTGGGCAATATTCATACTTCATAACAAATGCGTATCCAGAAGCTTATAGCCTTCAAAACTCAACCCGGACAAATTATTGCAATTACATCGTAATTAAAATTTAATTTATCGGTCTTTGAATATCGAAAGGGTGCGTTAATTGAACGCTTTTGGTTAAATGTTTGCAACAAAACGATAGCTGTCACGCACATAATTTAATAATGTCCATTTTAATGAGATATTGAACTGTACATGTACTTCGAAATAATAATATCTGGCTACAGGAAAACTGGGAAAAAGGGACATTACGTACGACCCTGTAATTTCCGGCACAGAGGCATAACACCTTAGGCCTCAGGAGTGGTAACGCATCTGCATTTTGACCTCAGCACTGCGAAGTCTTTATCGGTTGCCTAACTAGCATAGTTGGCAATAGATGGCGCTGCTGCTACCATAAAGCAATGCAATAAATGTGAAGGAAAGATTTGACAAATCGGGCAGGACTTCAGTAGCTCAATTGGAAGAGCGGCTGGACTAGATTCCCAGTAGGCCGCGAGTTCGAGTCTCGCCTGAAGTCAAATTTTTCTTTCTATTTTTCTTTAAATAAAATAATATAAAAGTAGCCTAAGTTACTCCTATTACATCAGCTATCTGCCATTGAAAGTCCCGTCAAAATCGGACCATTCCCAAGATTAGCTCCGCCAAACAGACAAACAGACAGACAAAAATTGTAAAAAAAATTGTTTTGGTATATATACCGTGTAAACATATATGTGTATGTAAAAAGCGGTTATTTTATATTACAAACAGACACTTCAATTTTATTGATTTGATAGATACTTAGATTTACGGGAAGAAGTGGCAAACTGCCTTTAAACAGACTGCAGCTGAAATAAAATAATCGACTATTTTGCCTGCCTCAGTAGTACCTAGTATTATTACATATTGTCAGTAGTCAGGCGAAATGCATGGGTATCAAAGCTAAAGGAGTATTATCCTTTATATCTTGTGCTATAGAGACTTTTTCAATGTCTGCAAGTTTCTTAGTGCCAATCGCGGAGTTTAGTAATGTGCCTAGAGATACCTCACTTGTATAGCTTTCATCTATATATATATATATATATATATATATATATATATTATAAATATAATATTAATATATATATAAGCTACGTTATATATATATATATAATAGGTTGGGGAAAAAGTCTTTTCGTATTATAGTATGTATGAACTTGTAATAAAATCTCTTTGGCTGTAGTATTTGTATCTGGCTGGTTTTGGTATCATTGAAAGTTAAAATTTTAAAGAACATAATTCCAAATTCAAAAAAGGCAAATGTGTGATTTTCATTTGTTTTTCGTACTGTCGAGATGAGTGAATCTAATGAAGAACAAAAAAAAGCACGATATTTCACGAGCTCACTGAAAGAAACCTAATGAACCGTGTACTGATTTGTGATTCTTTATTACGACGTAATGAAACCGAATCATTTTTGAAGAAGCTGATAACTGGTGATGAAAAATGGATCACGTACGACAAGAACGAGCGAAAAGGTCGCGGTCAAAGGCCGGTCAGGCTTCACAGACTGTGGCGAAACCCGGGTTAACTCGCAATAAGGTGATATTGTGTGTGTGGTGGGATTGGAAGGGCATTATTCATTATGAGCTATTACCACCAGGCAGGACTATCGATTCTGAACTCTACTGCGAACAACTGATGAGATTAAAGCAAGAAGTTGAGAGAAAGCGGCCGGAATTGATCAACAGAAGGGGTGTGGTGTTTCATCATGATAACGCTAGACCTCACACATCTATAGCCACTCAGCAAAAATTAAGAGAGTTTGGCTGGGAGGTGTTAATGCATCCGCCGTATAGTCCTGACCTTGCACCTTCAGATTTCCACCTGTTTCGGTCTCTTCAGAATTCTTTATGCAATGTTAGGTTAACATCACGAGAGGACTGCCAAATCCACTTGTCGCGGTATTTTGATGAGAAGTCCCAAAATTTTTATAGCAATGGGATCATGTCCCTACCTACAAGATGGCAAAAGGTTATCGAATAAAATGGTACATACATACTTTAGTTAAATTTAAATAAACTATATTAACTGCCTCGGTAGCCTAGTGGTAGCAGGCCACTACTACTACGCTGAGGTCCTGGGTTCGATTCCCGGGTAGGGGGTTATCAGAGATAATGGTGAAAAAGCCTTTGTCTCTGGTTCTATTGGGATTTTTCCATTTTCTGGAAATTTCCCAGTACCTCAAAGTTTGGTAATGTGCCCGGAGATGTCAACAGGCTCGCCACCTGTTACATGGGCCAAAACGTAACCGGCGAATCGTGGGTGTTTGCATGTATGCTTGAATGCATGCATTTACCTCTGCCTACCCCTTCGGGGATTAGAGGCGTGAAGTTACGTTTAAACTATATTAAAAAATGTTTTGAATTATCTTAAAAAAAGCGAAGAAACTTTTCCCCCAACCTAATATATAAAAATTAATTGTTGTTCGTTGGTCTCGCTAAAATTCGAGAACGGCGGGACCAATTTGGCTAATTTTAATTTTTGGAAGTCCAGGGAAGGTTTAAACGGTAATAAAATATGAAGATGTGAAGGAAAATTGTAAAAACCACAAATTTATTTTTTCATACAAATAGTCCGTATACATATATCAAACCTTTGACACATTATTTCATTGTGAGGCAATACGGAGTTTGCCGGGTCAGCTAGTTAGAAGTAAAAAAACGTAACGTTACACCTGTTATCCCGAAGCGGTAGGCAGAGGTAAATGCATGCATACAATCATACATGGAAAAACCCTCAATTCGCCGGTTACGTTTTGGTCCACATAACTCGTGGCGAGCCTGTAAAAGAGAGCCTGTGAAATAACATTTTTAGTTTTAATTCCAAATATGGAGACTTTCCATATTTTATATTTTTAAATGAAAATCATAAAGCTGCTTATAAAATACATCTACCTACCGAGTTTCAATTATGTACCTTGTCCTAATACTTTCGGTGCAAAGTGACTATGACATTCGGACGGACAGATCGAACGAAAATGGTAAGAAACGGAACGCTCGTAGCGTTCCGTTTCTTACCATTTTCTACGCAACCCAAAAATATCATCCTTCGATCTTCGGCATTCAACACCAGCCAATATTTATTCCGATACAAAAACACAATAAGGCCTAGTTTGTCCAATTCCTTATACGTGCCTTATCACTTTTAGGACATCTCGGTCCCTTTGTGCGTGAGAGGAACCATTCTTTATGTACGAGTTTGTTAGATGACATATTTGATTAATAGCTAGTATATATTGTGTACTGACATTGGAAGGTTGAAGAGGTTTTTCGTTTGTTTAACGTAGCTTAGGGTGCTTACATAAAGAGAGGTTGCAGCATAGAGCAACACGAGAGGGGAGTAACCATATGCAGGCTTTCCCCTCTGTCAAAGTACAAGCCCAAATAGGCCTATACCTGTCGCCTAGATGTGACCTTCAAATGTGTGCGAAATTGTTTCTGTATTTTGTTAAAGTCAAGGTGTGAGTTTCGTAGTAATAGACGATTTTTGTAGTGTGCTTGTGTGTCGCACGCATTTCCCTTCGCAAAAAATGACAGACTGTTTTGCATCGGTAATAAACGCTATGGCTACTCCCCTCCAGTCCGCCGCGGCCGGTGGCCCGTGTTGCTCTATGAGTTGCCGGTACTGAAAAGTGCGTACTGGTCGGTGCGGGTATTACATATTTCTATACTGTCTTGTGGGATCACACGTAGGAAACAGGTTAATCGGCACCGAGTGGTGCGGTTTCGCGTTTAAGGGTGTGTTTTCTTTTGGTGAAATGTTGGATTGAAAATATGTATATAAAAATCAATTCCTGTTCGTTAGTCTCGCTAAAACTCGAGAACGGCTGGACCGATTTGGCTAATTTTGGTTTTGAATGATTTTTGGAAGTTCAGGGAAGATTTAAAATGTAAAACGAAATTAAGAAATTGAGAAGCAAAAAGGAAATAGTAAAAACTTCAATTTCATTTTCCCATACAAATAATCCGTATATATCAAACCTTTGACAAATGATTTCATTGTGAGGCAATACAAAGTTTGCCGGGACAGCTAGTCTTCATAATAAAAAAATGAATGTTTGTCTGTATGTCCTTTATAGAATCGTAAACTACGCATTTGATCATGTGATGATATTTAGCGAAGTTGTTGTGCATGAGCCCACGAAGGTTTCTGAGTTGGCAAATTCGAGAGTCAGTTTTATTTGCAGCAATGCGCGCAGGTTACAGCTTGTAATATATAATATAAATAAAGCGATGTACTATTTTATTAAGAGGTTTTTTGTTTGTTTACCTGTTGGCTTTGTGTGAATGATAGTATCGATGTAAAATTGAAAAAAGGTATGCTCTGATGGTTCGGGCATATAGAAAGAAATGTCGTATGACGAAACGGATATACAATGCGAATGTGGATGGTTGCAGAGGCCCAGGAAGACCAAAACTGACCTACCACGACCAAAAAGGTCGAGTTTTGTCTGATGGTGGGATCAAGAGTCTTAGGAATCGGCGTGCTTGTATGAAGAGAATGATGAAGGTAGATGAGGCTCGGGAGGTATGTCAGGACCGGGATATCTGGCGCTCCAGACGCTCTGCCTACCCCGTTAGGGACCTGACGTGACGATACATACATACAATTTTATTAACATGGAGGAGGTCTTATGCACTACTGTTTTTAGTTTGTTAACCAATTTTTCCGTCAAATCTAGACCATATTCCGTCAAATTGACGGATACGTGAAAATCACTACGCTTGCCAAATGGATTGGCGATCACCGTGGCGATAGTTATATCGCAAGACGCTGCTCACCTCCGCTGCCCAACTCACGTTATTCCATTGACTGTTATGGAATAATTTTCTTCAAACCAATCTACCAAATCTTGGCCACTAACCCACCCACCTCCACCAATCCGCATTGGAGCAGCGTGGTGGAGTAAGCTCCAGGCCTCTCCCCAAAAAGGGGAGAGATTCGTGCCCAGCAGTGGGACGTATAATACGAGTATAATGGGTTGCCATTATTATTATTTATTAATCTACCAAACGCCAACCGTTTTAGTTTGACAATACGAATAGTTTTTTACGTTAATCACTGTACATTGAAAGCTGAGGACTCAGTTAGTCCAGCGGTGTGAGATGTCCGTTTGATTCTAAGGGTTGCGGGTTCGATCCCCGCACCGGGACAAATATTTGTATGGGCTACAGATACATGTTTCGGGTCTGAGTGTTTGTAAATGTGTTGTATGTGTACAACGGCACACACGACACAGGTTTATACCTACTGTAGGACTGTGAGTGTAAGCCTGTTTTTTTAAAGTACCTACCATCCTCAGATTAAAGTTACGACCAATTATTTACAGTCTAAAATAATACCTACCACCATCAAGCAGAAGATACTGTATTTTAATTAATACCCTCAATCACAAATACAGGAAGACCAAGGCTGACCTACCATGACCAAATAGGTCGAGTTCTGTCTGATGGTGGGGTCAAAAGTCTTAGGAATCGGCGTGCATGTATGAAGAGAATGATGAAGGTAGACGAGGCACGAGAGGTTTGTCAGAACCGGGATGTCTGGCGCTCTACACTCTGTGCCTACCCCGTTAGGGACCTGGCGTAAAGATACATACATACATACACAAATACAGTAGAAGTAATCAGAGTACCTAAACAAAACAAAAAAGCAATATTTAATATCAATGATCGAGTCTAAACAACTATTACAACCATTCATTTAACTTAAAAGCAAAATCCATACTATCATAATTAAGCGAAACTCAACATTCGCAGACAAAACTCCAAAACTATGTGTACTCGAAACCAGAAAATTCCACACGATCATAATCCATCGTATTCCCAAATTGCATCCTCCAAAAGCCGCTGCAAATATAACTACCCTCATATTTTTAAATCGGAAAACTCGACTTTATCCCCTGGGAATAAAGTTGGGAATATTGTGTAGTATCTATTAAAGAGTCGAGAGTGAGTGATTTACAGACTTCGTCACGCAAATTCGGACCGTGATATCGAGATGTTAGGATGTAAAATCGATTCTGGTCTTCTAAAGACCGGGTCCCGGGTCTCGCTTTGCTCACGAATAATCGATAACTGACGTCTAGCCAACCCACACCTGCCTCCGATTCGTTGTTTAGTCGCACAAAAAATATAAATTGATTCAATTATTTCGTTACTCTTTTAATGTTGATTATTAATTGGTTGTTTCAACACTGAAATTAGTTTTAAGGATGCTGAAATTGAAAATTTCTTTCAGTCGAGCTTACTACGATATTTTAAATTACGTAACTTCACGCCTGTAATCCCCGAAGGGGTAGGCAGAGGTGAATGCATGCATTCAAGCATACATGCAAACAGCCACGATTCGCCGGTTACGTTTTGGCCCATGTAACAGGTGGCGAGCCTGTTGACATCTCCGGGCACATTACCAAACTTTGAGGTACTGGGAAATTTCCAGAAAATGGAAAAATCCCAATAGAACCAGAGATAAAGGCTTTTTCACCATTATCTATGATAACCCCCTACCCGGGAATCGAACCCAGGACCTCAGCGTAGTAGTAGTGGCCTGCTACCACTAGGCTACCGAGGCAGTTATATGTTTATATTTTAAATTACCTTTTTTTATGTTATGGAAGTGGCAAACAAGCATGCAGTTAACATTGATGTTAAGTGATGACTGCAGCCTATAGACACCCACACAGAGACCAGACGTCAAAATGCAGATACGTTACCATTTCTGAGATCTAAGGTGTTATGCCTCTGTGCCGGAAATTTCAGGGCTCAGCACTATCGTGTACCGGTCAGGTGGTAACGGTACTACCACCTGACCGGTACACGACAGTGCTGAGCACACCCATTTAGCGGCAAGTATATTAGCTGCGGTAGGTAAAGCGGCGGTGCCTACGCCCGCGAGCTCCGTCACTGGAGGTCTACCACCAGTGAAAAGTTAACCTCAATTATATGTCATATGGTCAGGAATCTGTCGTTCCTGATAACTTTAACTATGGCGTAAGATACGCCATACAAAGCATTTTACAGTCACAGCTAAAATAAAATAAATGTTATTGTATAGGAGATGTTGCAAAAATGTATGGACCTGCGGCCATGTATTGTACACAATATCATTAACACAAAATCAAAAATCAATATAAAAAGATTTTTTACTGCATATTTTCACTTATTTATCTTTGTTTGCAGTTACAAAACATTATTTGATCGATTTGATACATTGTTTTTTTTTATAAAACGTGATGCACTAGTAAGATACAGAAAGCATTAGTTTTGTTTTATCTACATAGTAGGTAATCCCAAGCGTCGGCTGTATCGCCGCCATGTTGAACATGGTTGAAAATGATAAAATCGTTTGAATTAAATGTGGTTGTAACTCTAAAATATATTCTTCAATAAATTAATTGTATTTTTTTCGGATTCTTCTTTATTTTTCTATTTTTTTGAAGACATGTACGAACCAGAGCTGAGCTTGCAACATCTCCTTTAACAAAAACCGTAACTGTAATCATTTCGGTGGTGCAACCGAACATAATTGTCATATAACTGGGCACCGGCGCGTATGTTTTCCCTCCAGCGGCCATGCTGAAACCTGCAGATGTGTAACAAGCATTTATCAAGGAACGTCAGAGAATATGTAATAATACTACGTTTAGAACGGGCACTTCGACGTCCCACCCGATTTCCCCGCATCACCCAACCTCCTCCCCTCTTATAGGTGACGGTTGGAATTTTGTACGTGCTACGCATACAGGTGCACGTGTAAATATACGTCACTGATTGATGTTACACAGAGACCAAATTAAGCGTTTGTATTGAATTTGGCGGAGTGTCCGCGGTGTGCCAAAGTGTTGCCTAGCGCTCACTACTGGGACTATTTGTCTTGCTTCCATAACTTTGTTTATATGTATTAGTCGCTATCTTAGCTATTTATTTTATTATTCGTTGCGTAATTATGAATTTTCTTTACTTCAAGTCGTGCATAATTTTCTAGTGATATATGGACTATTATTCATTATCTTGCATCATGATTATTACTTAATCATTTCCTTCTTTAAACAAAATGGAAAACTTGCATAAAAGTAACACAGTAGGTTAGTTCAATACATTTCTGCCATTAATGTAGAAAAGCATAATAATAGTATTATGCCTGTGAACCTAAAAAGTGGCGATGCATCTACAATTTGATTTTAAATGGCTCACTTCAATTCCTTAACCAAAACATACCTAATTGTCTTATAACTGTGCACCGGCGCGTAATGTTTTCCCTCCAGCGGCCACGCTGAAACCTGCAGACGTGTAGCAAGCGTTAACGTGGCAACGTGTTGTCTAGCGCGCACTATTGGGACTTGTGTCTATTTGTCTTGCTTCCATAACTTTGTTTATATGTATACTATGTTTTTACTGGCGGTAGAGCTCCAGTAACAGAGCTCGCGGGCATAGGCACCACCGCATTACCTAATATACTTGCCGCTAAATGGTAGTGTTCAGCACTACCGTGTTCCGGTCAAGTGGCGGTGGTAATGTATGGCCCTGTAATTTCCGGCACAGAGGTATAGCACCTTAGGCCTCAGGAGTGGTAACGCATCTGCATTTTGACCTTGGTCTTTATGTAAGTGTCTATAGGATGCAGTCATCACTTAACATCAATGTGAACTGCATGCTTGTTTACGACTTCCATAACATAAAAAATAAAGATGTAAAATGTTACAATAAATTTGACTTTGACAAATATCTTGGTGCAACCCAGGCTTAGCTATTTACTACTTTTTTTTTTAAACTGTTGCGTAATTATGAGTATTCTTTACTTAGAGTTCCAATAACAAAATTAAATGCATAAAATTAGTTACAACTGCCTCGGTAGCCTAGTGGTAGCAAGCCACTACTACTACGCTGAGGTCCTGGGTTCGATTCCCGGGTAGGGGGTTATCAGAGATAATGGTGAAAAAGCCTTTATCTCTGGTTCTATTGGGATTTTTCCATTTTCTGGAAATTTCCCAGTACCTCAAAGTTTGGTAATGTGCCCGGAGATGTCAACAGGCTCGCCACCTGTTACATGGGCCAAAACGTAACCGGCGAATCGTGGGTGTTTGCATGTATGCTTGAATGCATGCATTTACCTCTGCCTACCCCTTCGGGGATTACAGCCGTGAAGTTACGTTTTAGTTATATACTTGTTATATAAGGTTGGTGCAAATAATAAAGGTAAAATAAATAAATGAAATAAATTCATTATCTTGCATTGTGATTTTTACTTACTTAATCATTTTCTTCTTTATACAAAATGGAAAACTTGCATAAAAGTATCACAGTAGGTTAGTTCAATACATTTCTGACATCAATGTAGAAAAACATAATAATGTTATTATGCCTGTGAACCTAAAAAGTGGCGACGCATCTACAATATGATTTTAAATGGCTCACTTCAATTCCTAACTCAAAACATCCCTAATTGTCATCTACGTGTGCACCGGCGCTTAACATTTCCTCTCCAGCGGCTATATTGAAACCTGCAGACGTGTAGCTTTATTGGGACTCTTGTCTGTCTGTCTTGCTTCCTTATAGGTTAGGATCCCACTGCAGAATCATTTCGTTCATCCAGATATGCTGCAAACTTAATTTTTAAGCCTATTTATAATCTAGAGAATATATGTATTTCCACTAGGTTGCCTATCAAAATTTGGCCGCAAGTATTTTTAATTAAATTATTTTATCTTTAACAGCCAGCAAGTCTTATTTGCGGCCGATTCAATTTGGTTCCCGTGTATATTAAGAAAAAAATTACCTTGAATTTGTTATATAAATAATACGTGTACGTTATGGACGTAAAAAGATATCGGGGAGGAACGAAAATAAATAGGGGCGGGTGCACAACGGCAGCCGTGATTTTTCAGAGACTTTATACATATTACCGTGAAGTGTACGATATTTTATTGAAAAATCCCGGAAAAAAAAATTAAAAAAAAAATGTTTGCGGATATTTTTTGATAGGCAACATAGTGGATATATATTCTCTAGATTATAAATATGCGTAAAAATCGGGTTTGCAGCATATCTGGATGAACGACATGATTCTGCTGGGGGATTCTAACCTAATAATTTTGGTTATATTTCGGTATGGTCAGTATTATTTTACTTTCTCTGGTTTCAGTAAAATGAAAAAAAAAATGTAAGTCGGTCCACAAGCACCAGAAGAAACGCGGACCATACAAAAAAATATACAGGCGAATTAAAAACCTCCTCCTTTTTGAAGTCGGTTAAAAATGGGTTTGTTCTTCGAAAAACTCGCAGTAGAGCATAATATATTATGGGTACTTAGTCCGAACGGCCGTAATCAAAAAACGTCTACGTCCCAATGGCCCGGTCATAAAATAATTTAAAAGTACAGTCGCATTCAATCGTAACCGTCGTATTGTCTTATAAATTTTTAGTATAAAATATTTACATAAATTGTATATAATTTAATAGTTGTAATCTAAGTACACAAAATTCTTAGGAGTAGAACGCATCTGTCTATAAGCTGCATTCGCTTACCCGAATTCAAAATGTACTCTTGCGTGCAGTTTTCACACCATAAAATTTAATAATAAAATTGCATTTTATGTGGAATTATTGTTCGTCAATCAAATAATACTATTTATCAAACTAAGCACCCCTTATTTTACTCTGTTTCTATATATCAAGAACGTCTGACCTGAGACAGCAGCCCGACTTGTGAGTGTCTGTGCATCGGCACATGAACTTTCCACACTAGTAGCCATATTGAAACATGCAGAGTAACTAAGCGCTTAAAGGGTGTTGCGTGACGGGCATCCTTGGGACATCCCGTCTGTCTCGCTTCGTCTACTTTATTAAATCGTCATTGTGCTGGTTGTACGGTTGAGACTGAGCGATAGTTACTGAACCATTATAAGATGGGCCATGTTCATTTAAACCAGTGATTCCCAAAGTGGTCCATATAGACCCCCTGGGGTCCATGGGACTCGATGGGGGTCTACGTAGGCGTTGGAAATATGGGAATGTGATATAAATGTAGCAAGAAGGAGAAGGAGGTTCACGGAAACCAGAAAAAAATTGAAAAGGGTCTACAAGAAAAAATAGTTAGGGAACCTCTGATTTAAACCTATTAAGTTTTATACAAAATCAAATATGTTGTAAAATAATATATGCGTCTTAATAATTAAAGAATATATAATTTAAGACACATTTTTTTAAGAGACTGTTGTTTTTTTTAAAATTTATGATGGTTTACGTCTTGCTTGAAATTGGGGTAGTATTATATTTCTTCACTAGCTGACCCGGCAAACGCCATTCAGCCATTGCCGGACAAAAAAAAATCAAGCGAGCATTGCTCACAGTCTGAGAAATGCGTTTGAATAAAATTTATTTTCATCCTCACATTTTTTTATCAATATGAATATAAAGATATTTTGAAATTGTGTACTGAAAATATTTCTCGTCATTTTTTATGTTAGGAAGGTGGCAAGCATACATGCAGCTCACATTGATGTTAAGTGTCATAACTTATGACTGCAGCCTATTGACATATACACAAAAACCAGAGGTCAAAATGCAGACGCGTTGCCACCCGAGACCTAACTTGTCATGGCTCTTTTTTTTTTTATGTAATGGAAGTGGCAAACAAGCATGCAGTTCACATTGATGTTAAGTGATGACTGCAGCCTATAGACACCCACACAAAGACCAAGGTCAAAATGCAGATGCGTTACCACTCCTGAGGCCTAAGGGTGTTATGCCTCTGTGCCGGAAATTACAGGGCCGTACATTACCACCTGACCGGAACACGATAGTGCTGAACACTACCATTTAGCGACAAGTATATTAGGTAATGCGGTGGTGACTACGCCCGCGAGCTCCGTCACTGGAGCTCTACCACCAGTAAAAAAGTCTCTGTGATAGTCATTACGGGGCCATACATTACCATCTAACCGGAACACGATAGTGCTGAACACTACCATTTGGCGACAGATAGATTCGGTAACGCGGTGGTGCCTACACCCTTGAGTCCCTGCACTAGAATTCTACTCAGTGACATAAATATGAAATAATGTATAATATATACCCGTGCTTCATCTGTGCTATGAAATATATCTTATTATAATTATCTTTTTAATCACTGGTGGTAGAGCTCCAGTGACGGAGCTCGCGGGCCGCACTACCGCTAAATGGTAGTGTTCAGCACTATCGTGTTCCGGTCAGGTGGTAATGTACGGCCCTGTAATTTCCCGCACAGAGGCATAACTCCTTAGGCCTCAGGAGTGGTAGTATCTGTATTTTGACCTTGGTCTTTGTGTGGGTGTCTATAGGCTGCAGTCATCACTTACCATCGATGTAAACTGCATGCTTGTTTGCCACTTCCATTACATAAAAAAAAAAAAAAAAATCAACATATTCTATGACCAACCGCTACCTCATTCACAAAAAACATTTTTACAGCTACAACTCGTGTACGAAAATGGCCACCGATCTCATTACCCCATTTATTGCGACTTCAATATCATCAAGTTTTCCAACGTGAAAAGCAATTTTTGCGCACAATAAAAACAATAATAAACAAAATACGACCATAAACACGTCCCGTTTATTGTAGCATCATCTCAAGCAGATGTTACGTGAAATTTGTGGCAGGTGATATAAAAATACTGAATAAAAGTGGGAATAAGCGAATACGGGTCTGAAGCGCCCTCATTGAGTATAGAAAGGCCGGATGCGTTGGATAGCTCGAGATAAGTTTGCCGATGCCTTGAAATGTTTTTACCTATAATAGATAAGTCTCTGTGAGGCTATTTTGCATTGCTTTTATTTATCTTACTGACCTTTTCAGCCTTCCATTTTCTGATTACCTTTTTTACAAAATAACAACTTAAGTGTACCTTTATATCGTATTGCCGAATCAATTAATTTACCTGTGCCCTTCGGTTATTACAGACGTGAAATTACGTTTTTTTTTAATGATATTTGAAGCCACGTCAACATTTTAAGTAGACCGTATTCAAATCATTTGTAACATCTAAATTTAGCGTAGGTTGTAGGCGTTTGCGTGAGTAAAGCCTTAAATAGAAATATTGTTACCAAAATAATTTACTACGCATACGATTTTAATGATTATTATAGTAGAAACGAACCCGACCTTTAGGTTCAAAGTATACAAAAGGTTATATTAATGTGAAGTTATAACATCTTATTGAATGATCATTTTAATTAAATATTAAGGATTATTTTTCTTTGAAACTGTTTTTGTTATTAAAAATAAGTATGTATGTGTCTTCACTCCAGGTCCCTAACGGGGTAGGCAGAGAGTGTAGAGCGCTAAATATCCCGCTCCGGACATAACTCTCGTGCCACGTTCATAACATTAAAAAAATGAGGCTGCATTTGTCCCTTACCATCCATATGAACTCCTAGCTTGTATGGCATCATGATTACATATCAAAAATCACCCCAGTTCGTTGAGCCAGTTTTAACACCGTGTTTTTTTGCGTGTCTATATTTTTTTTATAATCTTTGCCGCTCCCCTAGGCTCTAGGCTATATCCCCAGGCACTATAGGCTGATATTTTTTTGCCTGGGTGAACCAATTATGATAATTCTTTTCTTTTTAAACTGGTGACCACACGGGGAGTCCGTGTGGTCATTACCTACCACCAAATTAGAATCTGGTGATGACATCATAGGGGAAATCAGTAAAAATCCTCAAAAAATATATGGATATATATGAATTTAGTTGTGTGTAAACTGAATTTTTATTAGCATCAATTAATTGTTTTATTCACTCATGTGTCGCAGTTCGTATCGCGGCTTAGCTTCGCTTTAGACCATAACTTAATAATTGCTGACAGTCCATGGTAAAAACATAAAAATAAGTATTAAATTGTACCTAGACAAGAATGAAAGGAAATCCAGTCTACTGCCGTTCCCGAGCCTCTTTATAAGAGAGTGGAAAAATCCAGTAAACGTTGGAATTATGTGGTACAGATTAATGTCGGCAATTTAGAACAACTGTACCGGGATTAAGAAAAAGCTCCTTTGGGTCGAATGAATATAGCTTATTCATTTTTATGACCCGGTTAGTCCTAAGTTGTGAGAGGACTGTTTGATTCGAAGGGTCGCGGGGTCGATCCCCGCACCGGGACTAATATTTCTATGGCCTACAGGTATTTGTTTCGGGTCTGGATGTTTGTGTATGTGTTGTGTGTGTACAACGGCCCACAACTCAGGTTTATACCTAGTGTGGGGCTCTGAGTGTAAGCGTATTTTATTTATATTATTTTATTATCTAATTAAGAACTTGACTATGCAAGTTTTGATTGCTTACGAAACCTTTTTATGGGGTAGCTCAAAAAATATGAAAAGATATTGAAACGTACGTCACATCACACATCACGCTTGTAACTTCCGAAGGGGTAGACAGAAGTTAATGCATGCATTCAAGCCAGCAGTGGTGATAGCAGCAGCAGCCATTATAGGTAGATACGCTGGGATCCTGAGTTCGATTTCCGTGTCGGAAGCTATCAACGGTGTTAAAATCTTTTACCAGTATTTCTACTGAGTTTTTGACGTGACAACGTCTTAAATTAGGTTGCGGCTCTTAGTCACTCATGAAAAAGTGTAACGCCCGGTAACGTAACGATGAGTCACCGAACGAGAGAGAGGCCTGCCGGACCGGCGAATGCCTTTCTACCGAGAAAAAGACGTTGTCACGTAAAATCTTCGCGAGTAAAACCGACTTTACAGGCAACCAGTTTTTCTATTTTCCGGGATTTGGCAAGTAATAACTTCGGAGTGTGGTAATGTGCCCAGAAATATCAATAAGTTCGCCACATGGGCCATAACGTAACGGTGAATCGTGGGTGTACGTAGGTATGCTTGAGTACATGCAATTACCTCTGCCTATTCCTTCGAGGAATACAGGCAAGAAGTAAGAGATATTATACCTACATTGAGAAGCAATTTTAGCCCATAAGAACGAATATTACAGTATCTACCTACTGACTAGCGGCTCGCCCCGGCTTTGCACGGGTGGAATTAATGTAATAGGTATAGCTTGTCACTCAATGAAGATGCAGCTAATTTTAACGGTGATAAAATTTTTGAAATCGTTCCAGTAGTTTTTGTGTGAAAACGTTACAAACATACATATATATTTCCTACTGGTGGTAGAGTTCCAGTGTATGAGCTCGAGGGCGTCGGCACCAACCTAATTTATCTGCCGCCAAATGGTAGTGTTCAGCATCTGGTTAGATGGTCATGTATGACCCCGTTACAACTGTCACAGTAATTTTTACTGGTGGTAGTGCTTCAGTGACGAAGCTCGCGGGCGTAGGCACCACCGCATTACCTTATACTTGCCGCTAAATGGTAGTGTTCAACACTATCGTGTTCCGGTCAGGTGGTAATGTACGGCCCTGTAATTTCCGGCACAGAGGCGAAACACCTTAGGCCTCAGGAGTGGTAACGCATCTGCACTTTGACCTTGGTCTTTGTATGGGTGTCTATAGGCTGCAGTCATCACTTAACATCAATGAGAACTGCATGCTAGTTTGCCACTTTCAACACATTTAAAAAAAACGTATTAACTTAGGTCTTAGGGGTGGCAACGCATCTGCATTTTGACATCTGGTCAGAGAATATGTAATAATACTACGTATAGAATGAACACTTCGACGTCCCGCCCGATTTCCCCGCATCACCCAACCTCCTCCCCTCTTATGGGCGACAGTTGGTATTTTGTACGTGCTACGCACACAGGTGCGCGTGTAAGTACACGTCACTGATTGATGTCTGTGTAATAGAAACCAAATTAGGCGTTTGTATGGAATTTTGGCGGAGTGTTTGCGGTGTGATCTGGTTTTTGTGTAGATATCTATAAGTAGCAGTCATCATTTAACATCAATGTGAACTGCATACTTGTTTGCCACCTTCCGTACATAAAAAAAACAGTACTTATATGTATTAACGAGTATAAACGCACGCAAGAAGTTATATTTGTTTAGCGTAACAATCCAATCTACCAGAAAAAGTTTTGCAACTAACTTCAGACTGTCGCTTTTATATGTCGTTGTGCGTGCATCGTAAAAATTCACTCTTATCATATTTTCCAATCGCACCAAAAAAGTATAACTTAAAAAAATATGTTATCTGAATAAAAGAAAGAAAGCAAATACAATCTACTCTTGTCTTCGAGTCTCTTTACAAAGCCACTGGAAAAATCCAGTAAACGTTGGAATTAAATAGTCCAGATTAATGGCAGCAATTTAGAATAACTGTACCAACCGAGATTAAAATAAAGCTCTCTTCCGTTGAAACGTTATATTTATTTCTTGTTTTTATCTATAATGGAAATATATATGGAAATATTAAGGATCACTGCGATACAAGCCTAGCTTAGTACAGGGTCCATTGTAAATGTTTATGCTTATGTAAGAACAATGCTTAATAAAGAATTAAAAATATATATATTTATATATTTTTGATTGGAAATACTTCGACAACTGCACGAATATTTGCGCCTAGATGTTTTTATGTTAGTAGGTACCTTACCTACCTAATGTAGAAGATTTATTTTACTTACGCAAGTGACCCTTAATATCCTGACACCCTATTTAAATACATTCATTATTCATACATTATTCATACATACATTCTACTCTTGTAGTGTTTTTAAAGTTTTCCTCAAAATTGATTTAGCTATGTTCCTTTTTTAATCTACATCACTATCTACCAATTTTACTTTTCATTCGTGTATTTTAGCGCCATCTAGTTCAGTTTTCTGTAAAATATTTTGTTTTTTCCTTAAAGCGCCATCTGTTGCTACTTTGTCGAACTTAAGCGCGTGATAGCACACAACGTAGTTAAGATGTTAACGTACAGGTGACACTTTAGTCGTATTAGTCATAATACATCTACGTAGTATTAATACATTCTCTGACATCAGTTCCAATTTTGTTCTTGGTTTGAATTATTTATAATAATTTATTAATATAATAATAACCTGCTGTTATTACTTTCGTTGGAGGTGAGAAACTTTCTCAGGGTTGGCAACATTTTTGTTTTTGACCTCTGTTCCGTCTATGGGGCTTCACTAATTTAGTGAAATTGCATCTAGGATCATCATAAATGGTAATTCATGTGAAATGCATGCTTATTTGTCAACATTAGGTACGTTAAATATATTATATATTTTACGAGACTCCTGAGTGATCTCGTAAGTGTATTGAGCATTTAGTTTTAAAAATATGTATTCGTATCGCAACTGCACGCATGTTATTCCCGGAGAGGTACGCAGAGACAAGTACATGCTTTTAAGAATACATGCTCACGTTACTTGTGGCGACATCTTCGGGCACGTTATCCAACTCCGAGGGCACTGGACAACTTCCACAATATTTTTTTTATGTCATGTTGTGGCAAACAAGCTTACAGTTCACATTGATCGTGATTAACACCGTAGCCTTTGAACATCTACCTAAATGAAACCAGACATTTAATTAAGATGACGGATGCGGCGCGGTAGGTACATTTTTTTACGTTTACATTCACAGCCCCACAGTAGGTATAAACTTGTGTCGTGGGTGCCGTTGTACACATACAACATATACACAAACACCCAGACCCGAAACAAATATCTGTAGGCCATACAAATATTTGTCCCCGTTGCGGTCATCTCACACCGCTGGACTAACCGGGTCGTCATTACATAACTGGAGCCTGAAAATGGAAAAATCCCAAAAACACATACTTTTTTTTACTGGTGGTAGAGCTCCAGTGACGGAGCTCGCGGGCGTAGGCACCACCGCATTACCTAATATACTTGCCGCTAAACGGTAGTGTTCAGCACTATCGTGTTCCGGTCAGGTGTGTGATGTACGGCCCTGTAATTTCCGGCACAGTGGCATAACACCTTAGGCCTCAGGAATGGCAACGCATCTGCATTTTGACCTTGGTCTTTATGTGGGTGTCTATAGGCTGCAGTCATCACTTAACATCAATGTGAACTGCATGATTGTTTGCCACTTCCATAACATAAAAAAAAAATAATAAAAAAAAACTTTGAGACTGGTCTTATAGTATCGTCACCTTCGTCACACGTCACGTCCGGACGTCCGTCCACCCGTCTGTACGCAGCTTAGCTCAGAGACTCATTGTGTTACGATTTCGAACTTCGCTTCGCTTCGCTGCAGTGCTGCCGCGGCACTACTGGTCTCCTTAAATCATTTAAGAGTTTATATGAGATTACGTTCCGAGCTACGCGACACTATCGCGACAGCTCCCTCTGGTCGTTCTCTCATGACTGAGTCACTGAGGACCGGGATCATCCTGGCATCACTCTCGATCGGACGAACTGTCTCCATCGCCTCCGGTCTGCGGCCATTTGCACCGTGGTGTAAGAAAGCGATGCTGGATTGTCCTTGAGCTGGTCAGACCATCTGGTTGGAGTTGGGCCTCTTGCCATTTTCCCCTCAACATTTCCCACAACAATCAGTTTCTCCAAGCTATTTATGCGGCATTCCGCGTCTATATGACCAAAATAACTCGTGATCCGGCGAAGGCACACAGTGGAGAGGTCTGTGGTATCAAGTTGCGATAAGATTGAGACAGGGGTTCGCCTGGCTGTCCACGGTATGCGCAACATTCTTCGCCAACACCACATCTCAAATGCATCTATTCTGATTCTTTCTCGTGACAGAATGGTCCATGTTGCCACCCCGTAGAGAAAAATTGGGCAAATCAGTGATTTCACGAGGTGCATCTTGGTGTTGTTTGTGAGGCCTCGATTTTGCCATATAATTCCCAGTCGAGACATGGCGTCGTCGCGGCAGCAATGCAGTAGAAAATAGAGAAATATGGTGCTGCGGTAGCACTGCAGCAGCAGACTGCTGCGTGCAACCGAATTCGGAATCGTACTTTTAATTTGATGCTGATAAACATACAATTTCATCAAAATAGTAAAATAAAATTTTGAAAACCACTCCGTATCTAAAGCAAGGATGTAATTTTCTTCTTGGGTGGTTTGAGGTGTCGTTGGATATCTCATAAAATTTGGAATTTCAGAACATTTTTGATAACTTATACCTACACAGTTTTTGTAATGGGATTCGTTTGTTTAATATTAATTTTTGAAGAATGCTTTGATGTACCATTTTTGCCAGACTGAAAACTCATAACATATAAAATATCATCAAACTCAAACTCAAACTCAAAAATTCATTTAATCACTTGGAAATAATAGAATTTGCTTGTGATAGGTCAAATTACAAATATAAAATTAAAGCGAATAACAACTGATACGTTGATTAATATGTCAAAGTAAACAAAATAAAATAAATAATAGTCCAAAAATACTTAATGATAAAAAAAGGTATCAACAGAATGTTCCATACTTTCTTTTACAAACGGTAAAATAAGAATAAACAAAAAAATATGGGACATTCTTTGTCATTCACTGGCAGAGTTCCAAAGCCCACATTACTGAGAAAAAACCTGCCAAAACAAAACTCAGTAGGGTCTTTTCAAAATATGTTCCTTAAAACTATTTTCACAATATGACACTTATAACTATGTTTTACAATGTCAAGTACAATGCACATTCATTTCACAAAATTATTGTTTAGTCTTGTGGAGCTAGACCAGCATTTGTCCAGGCATCTCTATCCTTTAGATAGTCATCGAGTCTATAGTACGCATTTTTACATAGTGTGCGTTTAATACATGACTTAAATCTATTATCTGTAAGTTCAAGAATCACATCACATGCAAAATAACATTATTAACTTAATTTACCTCTTTCCCAAACCAGAGATGAAACCTAGCAAAAGCCTGCCTTCAAACCGAGGCAGCAAGTACACAATAGAAATATATTTTATGAATGTTATTGCCAAGTACTCTCACGGTCTTATTATCACGTACTTACTATCAAGGATAACATCTCAAGTGAGAGAAACATTAGAAAGTACTCGTAGGTATTACGTTTACAACAAAAACATGAGATTCATATAAGTTGGGCATATTTTTAATGTGATGAAAGTGGAAAACAAATGTAACGCGTACTAGTCCACACAAGAAGTAAATCTATCTGCCGCCAATGGCATTCATTTATTTATTGCCTTTGGTACACGAAACAGATTACATTCATACATTCATTTACACATAATAATAATAATGGCAGCCCATTGCCCACTGCTGGGCACGAGTCTCTCCCCTTTTTGAGGGAGGCCTGGATGGCTGAGCCATGCGCATTTCCATTTAATATATAATTTACACATTCCTTTTTTTTTATAATTTACACATACAATACCGTAATAATTACTAAGAACTAGATTGCAATCCAAAATGGTAAACAGATAGGTATATAATCTGATTCATATCTATATAATTTAAAAGAAAAGAAAATGAAAGTTTAAGTTATAATTCTAAATATTGTAAGATCATTAACTGGATAAGCGCTATTTGATGAAGTTCGTAACTACGTAGCCACTAGGCTATGAGGCAGTTTATTAAAAAGAGACACCTCGATACTATCTCACACATACAAGTTGATTTCGGATACTCATGACTCCACCTTCGTACAGTTCGAACGTTCGACCTATCCATTCTTAGAAAGTAACATAATATTATTCAAGTTGCGTTTACAAATAATGTACCTACTATTGCATTCAGATTGAGTACGTGACGTTAATTTTTCCTATTCAATACAAATTAGCTTCAGGCGCCTTGGGAGTTTTACTATGCCTAGATTGCAACGAGTTTCTTTGAGGACCTGATCCAATTTTAGTGATAAAGTATTGTTATTTATTTAAAAATAGACTCTACTGTCTTATTTCTATAAATGAATCATCACTCAAGCCGAAGCGTTCACTGTTGAACAAAGCCCATCCCATCAGGAATACTGGTCTCATTTGTGGGGAGCCCCCAAATACCAGCTTGGTCCACTTGACTCCCTACAAAAACGCGCCGTTCGTTTTGTTAACGAACCAAGACTTCCTGATAGGCTCGAACATCTGAGCCTGTGCAGAGACATTAGCAGTCACGCACAGAGTGCGCACAGACTACCAATGTATCTGCGCATTGTATCGTCTTTACAATGGTGAGTGCTCTGCGGAACTGTTCGACATGGTGCCACCGACTCTTTTCCTACACCGTACGGCCCGCCGAAGACAGAAGTTTCACTCTCACCGACTAACACCTGGCAGAGCAATTGATCGTTGCGATTTTCAAGTTCGTTCCTGTCTAGAAAGTGTAAATAGGGATGATGACTAGGTATGAATTCACTACTTTGTATCATATCACATAAAAGCGACTTGCAAATGAAATATAAAGATACAAAAATTATGAAAATTCGAGTTGAATCATATGCGATAGAAGAACTTAAAAGTGACGAAAATTCGGGACCAAAAGTTAGATTTCAAATAAAAAAAAAACACTTTTACGTTCTTTGTCCGTTATTCAACAAATTTTAATTAGAAATTTTATATAAAAACGCAGGATTGACGAAAATATTTTTAAATGTTTTGATTTCACCATACAATTCACAGGTTTGAGTCGTTTCACAACTCGCAACGATTTGAATCGTTATATCCTTAAAATTATTAGCTATTGAAAAGACGTATTTATTCTGCCTATACTTTTTGAAATAACAATTTAAAAAAATTAGTCATCATCCCTATTGTGGAACAAATCCCTGAGGTGTTCCCTCGGTGCTACAATATGGGGTTCTTCAAAAATAGTAGCGTCAAAAGAATCCTTCAGGACAGGCAGCGCGTTGGCAACTCCCATGTTCATAGGCGACGGTGACCACTTTCCACCAGGTGGCCCGATTGCTTGTCTGTCAACATTCAGACATAAGAAAGCCTTCCCCAAAGGCTTTTCTTTTCTTTCTTACTGGTGGTAGAGCTCCAGTGACGGAGCTCGCGGGCGTAGGCACCACCGCATTACCTAATATACTTGATTAGGTAATGCGGTGGTACTAATAATATACATTACCACCTGACCGGAACACGATGGTGTTCCGGTCAGGTGGTAATGTACCTAAGATACTTGGTGGCTAAATGGTATTCAGCACTATCGTATTCCGGTCAGGTGGTAATGTACGGCCCTGTAATTTCCGGCACAGAGGCATAAGACCTTAGGCCTCAGGAGTGGTAACGCATCTGCATTTTGACCTTGGTCTTTGTGTGGGTGTCTATAGGCTGCAGTCATCACTTAACATCAATGTGAACTGCATGGTTGTTTAACACTTCCATTACAAAAAAAAAAAAAAAAGGCTGAATTTACATGCCAAGCGTGTTAAGCAATTATGACACTCTCTCTCTAATGACGCACAACACTATTGTAAGTGTCTTCAGGGAATTGAAGGCTTTGTCCAGCAGCTTGCTATCATGAAAACATGTTATTTAATTCTACGTAATGATAATTTCCAGATGGTCATTCTAAATCGTAATAGACATAACAGTTGCAAAATTGCTTAAATGTTGTATGCTAGGATCCCACTGCAGAATCATTTCGTTCATCCAAATATGCTACAAACCAAATTTTTTAGCATATTTATAATCTAGAGAATATATATCCACTAGGTTGCCAATCAAAATTGGGCCGCAAGTGTTTTTTTTAATGTTTTTAAGTTTTTTCAATAAAATATCGTTCACGTCCCGGTAATATGTATAAAGACTCTGAAAAATCACGGCTGCCGTTGCGCATTTGGCCGCTCCTACTTATTTTCGTTACGCCCGATAACTTTGTACATTGATAACTTACATGTATTATTTATATATCAAATTAAAATATTTTTTTTCTCATTATTATGATGTACGGAAGCTAAATTAAATAGGCCGCAAATAAGAGTCGCTGGCTGTTAAAGATTAAAAAAAAAAATTCTTGCGGCCAAATGTTGATTGGCAACCTAGTGGATATATAATTATATTATCTACATTATAAATATGAATAAAAATTAGGTTTGCAGCATATTCATCCAGATGAACAAAATGATTCTGCGGTGGGATCCTAAGATATAGTACTTAGTTGTTAAAATATGAAAACAATGTGATTATAGTCTCAATGTTTCTCACAGCTTCACTTTCTTTTGCTACCTTATTTACGACAAATCGGTGATAGTTTTCTGAGCTCGTATTAGTAGGAGAGATACCGAACTGAACCCTCCAAGTAACGTTGGCCCTGTAAGGTTAGAAATTTTTGTAGGGATGAATTTTAACATGCTAACTACAAAAACTGTCACCTGGCAAGTATCAACCCGTCACGTCATCTGGATTTCTGATGAGAAAAGTTACTTCCATATTTTAGATCAGGCTTACAGGCGTTCCGATACTCGAAGGGTTCCTCGAGTCTCTACACTGGAACTCTACCACTACCTAGTAAGTATTTAGTTTCATACGTAACTTCACGCTTGTAATCCCCGAAGGGGTAGGCAGAGGTAAATGCATGCATTCAAGCATACCTGCAAACACCCACGATTCGCCGGTTACGTTTTGGCCCATGTTACAGGTGGCGAGCCTGCTGACATCTCCGAGCACATTACCAAAGCTCGAGGTACTGGGAAACTTCCAGAGAATGGAAAAATCCCAATAGAACCAGAGATAAAGGATTTTACACCGTTATCTCTAATATTCCCCGACCCAGGAATTGAACCTGGGACCCCAGCGTTGTAGTAGTGGCCTGCTACTTCTGAGCTACTGAAGCAGTTTTAGTTTCATGTACATAAATAAATAAATAGATAAATGAATAATGTAGCAACTCGCTCGACATCGCGTGAAACGATTCCTTGGCTTAGTTACACTTTTTTAAATTATTATTTGTTAATTGTAAAACGATTCTTACTAGTGGTAGACCTCTAGATTTACCGAGCATCGATCACAGTTCTTTTTTTTTTTATTTTTTTTTTATGTAATAAAAGTGGCAAACAAGCATGCAGTTCACATTGATGTTAAGTGATGACTGCAGCCTATAGACACCCACACAATGACCAGAGGTCAAAATGCAGATGCGCTGCCACTCCTGAGGCATTAGGTGATATGCCTCTGTGCCTGAAATTACAGGGCCGTACATTACCACCTGACCGGAACACGATAGTGCTGAACACTATCATTTAGCGGCAAGTATATTAGGTAATGCGGTGGTGCCTACACCCGCGAGCTCCGTCACTGGAACTCTACCACCAGTAAGTAAGTACCGGCTTACTATACTTTCAGTAAAATCATCTTGCGGACGTCGTAAAAGCTCGCATAGCTTTCATATTGAGGTAATACAACTTTCTGTTACGGAATCTCGTTATTCTGACATTTTAATGGTTTCTTGTGGATAAGTATGTGGCATTCGTTCGATTGCATCGATTTATGAACCGTCTTAATACTGATCCATTGACAAAAAAACCCGGTTCGTTCGACCTGCTCATTTGATTGACTGGTTCATTGATTTGAGGATTGGAAAAATTTGTTTACAAAATTGGTTCTATGAAATGGACCCCGTTCCTCGATCAATACAGTTTGTTCATTCGATTTAAATTATATCGAATGAACGGCTCGTTTCAATCACTCGGGTCACTGCGACCTGTGATGCTATGACAGGTCATCGAATGGGACATTTTCAACGAAACGAACCAATGGATCGCGCAGTTTTGAAGATCCGGTTCTTGTGATTCGTTCAATCACGAACGACACATATCTCCTTGTGGAGTAATGTCATCATTGTTATTGAAATGCAATTGGACGGATTCTAAGTGGCTTCAGCTTTAATGAAGTTATTAAGTTCATTTTTAATTTTAAGTCTGTAAAATTGGTTTGTTATTTAACTCTTTATGTTAATGTGTATTATTATATTCTTGTTTCTGCCTGGTTTTAGGACGATCCAGAAGCAGAAGAATTCTCTTACTGGAATTCTCTTCTCTTACTGGAATTCTCTTCTCATACTGGAATTCTCTTCTCTTGCTGGAATTCTCTTCTCTTACTGGAATTATCTTCTCTTACTGGAATTCTCTTCTCTTGCTGGAATTCTCTTCTCTTACTGAAATTCTCTTCTCTTACTGGAATTCTCTTCTCTCACTGGAATTATCTTCTTTTATTGGAAGAGATTCTTCCATTAGTGCAGTTAGTCAACCAAACAAATGCCGTCAAACTATTTTATATGGGGCGGTAGTAAATGCAATAACATAGGATGGGCCGCAACGTCCTGCTAAAAAACTACCACCACTGCGATAGCCAAAGCGCCTGCGAAGCGTGGCGATTATGACATATCCCGCTTATGAAAATTTTGAACCTTGTTTCTTATTATCTATTGCCTTGCTATATTAGCGGTTCAGGATATGTATCCTCCCCCATACGGAATGAAATTGATTTGACGGTGGCACCATATCAAACAGTTCTACAGAGCACTCACCATTGTGCGTATTTTTGTAGCTACATTTAAATAGTTTTTGTAACTTTTCTTCATAAATGCAATTCATTACAAATATTTATAAAAAAAAACCCTAAATAAACTATCTTGAAATAAATAAAGCAGATACCTTCATAAATATGTAAACATATTTTTTATATTATGGAAGTGGCAAACAAGCATGCATTTCACATTGATGTTAAGTGATGACTGCAGCCTATAGACACTTACACAAAGACAGAGGTCAAAATGCAGATGCGTTACCACTCCTGAGGCCTAAGGTGTTATGCCTCTGTGCCGGAAATTACAGGGCCGTACATTACCACCTGACCGGAACACGATAGTGCTGAACACTACCATTAAGCGGCAAGTATATTAGGTAATGCGGTGGTGCCTACGCCCGCATATAAATAAAAATATATAAATTTGATCTCCACTAGTAAATTTTTCTCCCTTAAAAGAGTGCATCAAAAGCATGGAACGTATTTCACTAAGCACCTGGTATAGACTCTATAGCCCTTTCTTCGTTTGTTACGTATTACAATCAAAACACAGAAAAACAATGTTTCACTTTTACCATGAAATCGAAACTAGAGTCAGGATTAATGAAAATATACTTTATTTTTGTGAAACAAAGTGTAATTTCAATTGAATGAAAGTTGCACGACCATGTCGAGGCCTACGATGCAAGTATAATGTTGCTGACGGTGCCGATGAACGGTCGCGTTTGTTATTTATATGTATATATTTTTTTTTATTTAAGTGACTGCGGTGTGTTTGTGTTTAATTCCGCTGTAAGTAAGTATGTTTTTAATACGATTATTTTTGTACTGGTAAATATTTTTTGTGGGTTATTGAAATCTGAATTATTTAAAAAAAATGCACTGGGTGCTAGTTAGTACCTGAATAAAATAAAACGTTGATCGTAAAAAATATATTTTTACATACCTGCCAACTTTTTAGGGAAAATTCATAAAACTATTAAAAAAATAAGTTAAAAACGTGTGTTCGTCAATTATTAAAAAAATATATATATATAAAAAAAAGTCAAGTAAACATTGGTACATAAATTTGTGAGTTACGTGTACATAATAAAGTGAGATATATTATACATAGAGATTTAATTAGGTGTAACTTAAAAAAAAATGTGTTATGTAATTGTAAATTTGAATAAATGTGGAGTCGTAAATAAAATAATAACATATTAAATTTAAAAGGGAGATTTTACGTATGATGCTTTGAATTTAAGGCTTGTAATCATAATATGTATTATACTAGCGATCCGCCCCGGCTTTGTACGGTGAGCATTTATTATATTGTGGGGACGCGACCGACTTCTTTGACAAAAACCGTGATATTTCGGTAATTATAAGTACGATATTGATTAATTATTGATGTAAACCGTTACTTTTAAAACATGCATTTTAGTGAACATAATATTAGCTGGCGAGTTTCATACAAAAATTACATTTACAAAGAGACATAATACATACAGTTTGAGAAAAAGAAATAAAATACAAGTTAAAGCTCCTAGAACTAATTATGGCAAAAGATGTATTAATATTGAGGGTGCATAGTTATACTGTAATTTACCAGACTCAATAAAATCCTGTAAAAAGTTATCATTGCATAAAAAAAAAATTAAAAAAACATATCACTAATAGTATATTTTAAAACAGTCCGCCGATTACTGAAATATAAATATAATATAATAATTATGTAATGTTACTAAGCTCAATGTAAGTGAACGATGTTTTTTTTGAGTAAATAAATGTCTTTAAACCTAAACCTAAACCTAACCTAAACCTCCTTCAGAAAATCGTCTTTCCAACACTTCAAACAGGAACAAAATCTGTTCACAACTTTTTGAGATTAACGCATACATACAGACAGAGAAAATAGGAGGACTACTTTATAATTGTGATAAATTACGTGTCACGGTGTTTGTCCGCGATGGACTCCTAAACTACTTAACTGATTTTAATCAAACTTGCACACCGTGTGCGGTTAAATCCAACTTAAGAGATAGGACTCTTACTGGTGGTAGAGCTCTAGTGACGGAGCTCGCGGGCGTAGGCACCGCCGCATTACCTAATATACTTGTCGCTAAATGGTAGTGTTCGGCACTACCGTGTTCCGGTCAGGTGGTAATGTACGGCCCTGTAATTTCCGGCACAGAGGCATCACCCTAGGCCAACACCTTAGGCCTCAGGAGTGGTAACGCATCTGATTTTGACCTTGGTCATTGTATGGGTGTCTATCGGCTGCAGTCATCACTTAACATCAATGTGAAACGCATGCTTGCTTACCACTTCCATTAAATAAAAAAAAATAGGATAGTTTACATCTTAATTTCAAGTAGGCTTAATCGTTTCGGAATAAAGTGACTGTGACATACGGACGGACGGATAGACAGACATGACCAATCTATTTAGGCCATTTTACCACGGAACCGTAAAAAAGGTATACTCTTCTTTAATTACATGATTGATAACATGTAAGTACATGTAGTATGCATATCCGGAACAGTCATGCACGCTTAAATGTCTTTGCCTTTGGCGGCGTCGTGTGGCGGGTTGCTCACTTCCCTCTAAAATGGTCGACGAGGGCAATGGCTGTCACATGCGTCATACTCGTGAACGGGTGCTGTTGGTGGGGACTGGTCTGTTCTGGTTTGCAGGGGCTACATCACATTTAGTAGATAGCAGTTTATTTGCATCTATGCTATGGACGTTGACATTATTTGATTTTTCACGATAATCTGTACTAGATTTAAGCTCTCATTTAAAAGAGCTCTTACTGAGTTTGTTGGGTAGCGGAGTTCTTCTCAGTAGTGACTGCACTTGGAACTCTGCTAAGTGAATAACATTGATCTTGACGAATAAGTTTTTCTTTTTCTTCATTTATTATCATTGAAGGAATTGAAAAATTTTATGATTATTATGTTTTAACCAAATAGTTTAAATTTTAATTTTTAATTTACTATTAATATATGATTTTGCTTTTACTATATGTAATGGTTATTCGCTCTAGGTAGTTTATGCTTTATTGACCTATTCGAAATAAAAATATTTTCTATTTCTAGTATATCAAACATGTACAGAGCCGGATCGCTATTGTAATCATAAAGCCGTGTGTTCACTGAGACACATAATATAATGATGACATATTTTTATTTTGCGCAATAACAAAATTAATGCGAGTGAATTTCAAAAAAATGGAAGAAAAAAATTACTTAAGGCAGGGATTGAATCTGCGATCTGAGGATATCCAGTCTAAATTTTTTACTACTAAGCTTCCGAAGCCCAGAAAGAGAAACATTTGTTTACGGCCCTGTAATAACGTATGTAATGGGTGACCGCTAGTGGCAAATTAATTGCGCGTTTCCGTGCTTCGGAGGGCACGTTAAGCCGTCAGTCCCGGTTGCTATCGATGGATAGCAGTCGTTAAACCTTGTCGGAGGCCTTATAGGCGGTTTGAAAACATCCGACAGTGGGTTGGCCACTAACCCACCCACCTCTACCAATCCGCATTGGAGCAGCGTGGTGGAGTAAGATCCAGGCCTCCCCCCAAAAAAAAAAAAGGGGAGAGACTCGTGCCCAACAATGGGACGTATAATGGGTTGCCATTATAATAACGTATCAGCGGGTTGGCCACTAACCCGTATCTCCACCAACCCGCATTGGAGCAGCGTGGTGGAGTTAGCTACAGGACTCCTCCCGAGAAGGCGAGAGACTCGTGCCCAGCAGTGGGACGTATCAAGAGTTGCCATTATTACAATTAATAACTTATCACAGAGACATATCAGCTAATGTCTCAGAGGTGGCAACGCATCTGCATTTCTTTTAGAATAGAATAGAATAGAAAATATTTTTATTTCGAATAGATCTTTACAGATACTTTCAAAACGTCAATAAATCATAAACTACCTAGAGCGAATAACCATTACATATAGTAAAAGCAAAATCATATATTAATAGTAAATTAAAAATTAAAATTTAAACTATTTGGTTAAAACATAATAATCATAAAAAATTTCAATTCCTTCAATGATAATAAATGAAGAAAAAGAAAAACTTATTCGTCAAGATCAATTTCGACCTCTGTGTTACCGTCTTTATGTGGGTGTCTATAGGCTGCAGTCATCACTTCACATCAATTTGAACTGCATGCTTGCTAGTCACCATAATAAAAAAAAAGAAACTCATTTCTCGAATTTGGTATTTCATATCAGCATCAGTCGAAATACCAAAAGCCTTCAATGATGCCCACAACAAGGTTGTGGGTCATTAGGGGAAAATATGTCATAATCGCCACGGATTGGGGATCGCAGTGACAGCTCTATCACTGGTGCTCTACCAGTAAACTCTCAGTGAATACACGGCTTAAAGAGTATTGTTGTAAGGTCAGGAGCGAGGCAAACCCGGTTAGGCTGCAATTGCTGTCATTACGAGATAAACATCGGAGGTAAGCGGTGGAACTTTATTAGATTCTGTTTTATTTGTCACGATATTTTAGAGTTCCTTTGGTATATTTATCTTTATTTTATATTGTGAAGAAAATTAATTTATAAGCTAACGCCAAGTTGTAATACTTGTAATACTTTAAAGTATTTTATAAAGTACTAGCTGCTGCCCGCGGCTTCACCCGCGTGGATGTCGTTTTATAAATCTGAATTTGCTATATATAAACCTCACGGAGCCCGAGACCTTTCCAACGAATGCAAGCCCGTGGAAATCGGTTGGTGCGTTCTGGAGTTATAGCGTCAGGAAGGAAAACCCGACTTATTTTTATATTAAAGATTAATTTATTAATAGTAAGTATTTTTGATCTCACATAATTATTATTAACAGCCTCAGTAGCCTAGTGGTAGCATAGCAGGCCACTATTAGGGTAGTTAGGAGGTCCTGGGTTCGATTCTCGGGTCGAGGGCTATCAAAGATAACGGTTTAAAATCCATTATCTCGGGTTCTATTGGGATTTTTCCATTTTCTGGAAGATGCCCAGTACCTTGGAGTTTGGTAATGTGCCCGGAGATGGCAACAGGCTCGCCGCCTGTTATATGGGCCAAAACGTAACCGGCGAATCGTGGGTGTTTGCATGTATGCTTGAATGCATGCATTTACCTCTGCCTACCCCTTCGGGGATTACAGGCGTGAAGCTTCGTAGTTATTATTATTAAGTAATCGCATTTATGAAATGTACAGTAAATATAGAAAACGAGGGACTTGCCGTGAAGACACATAGGTACATACATACATATAGAAAACTATTTATACTACGGGTAGAGTTACAGTGTAGGAGATCGTGGGCGTTGACACCACCACATTACATAATATTTATGTAGTCCCTTACGGGGTAAGTGAAGCGCGCATGGCCCTGCGGCTGGTGTAGATCATAGGCGATCTACTCGGTTAAGCACTACGGGCGCGGTCGGGCAGTTTGATCGGTGACCGCTAGTGGCAAATTAAATGCGCGTTTCCGTGCTTCGGAGGGCACGTTAAGCCGTCGGTCCCGGTTGCTATCGAGAGATAGTAGTCGTTAAACCTTGTTGGAGGCCTTATGGGCGGTTTGAAAACATCCGACAGCGGGTTGGCCACTAACCCACCCACCTCCACCAATCCGCATTGGAGCAGCGTGGTGGAGTAAGTTCCAAGCCTCCCCCCTAAAAAAGGGGAGAGACTCGAGCCCAGAAGTGGGACGTATAATGGGTTGCAATTATTATTATATTATATCGGGGTAATCAGAGAGTATAAAGCGCCAAAAATCCTGGTCCAGCCACAACTGCCGTACACCCCTCCATCTAATTTATCTGCCGCCATATGGTAGAGTTCAGTACTATCGTGTTCCGATGAGATCGTAATAACTAACACAAAGACATAACAACTTAGGTCTTATGAGTGGCAACGCATCTGTATTTTAACCTCTGGTTTTTTTTATGAAGATGTCTGTAGTCATCACGCTTGTTTGCCACCTTCTATCGCAGTCTATATTCACCAAGCAAAGAATATAGACCGCGCTTTTTACTTTATTGCCTCTATTACCGCATTATGTTTACATAAAAGTTATATGATTTACTCTCCCATAAAATCTCAATATCCATAAAACTTGCACCTCATACAGTATTCATCACGACCCGCGCCGCAACTTTCTAAGGACTAACAATGGTGCCTAGCTCGCTTAGGTTTTGACTTTCAATTCTAATGTGAATTTTATCGAGGGTATTGATGCAGTTTGTTGGAAAATGGTTTCCTTTGTCAGTTTTGTTCTTTTATAAAAAAAGATACATTTATTTAATTTTTTTTAAAGAAAAATGGAAAGAAAAATTTGACTTCAGGCGAGACTCGAACTCGCGACCTACTGGGAATCTAGTCCAGCCGCTCTTCCAATTGAGCTACTGAAGCCCTGCCCGATTTGTCAAATCTTTCCTCGAGTCTCGCCTGAAGTCAAATTTTTCTTTCCATTTTTCTTTAAAAAAATAAAATATATTTCACAAGCATGTGTTATTGCGAAATAATATAAAACAAAGATACATTTGTATGTATGTTTGTAACGTTTTCACGCAAAAACTACTTAACCGATTTCAAAAATACTTACACCATTAGAAAGCATATTTACTGAGTAGGGTTGTTGAGGAAGTGATTATGAGGATGAGGAGGAGGAAGAGGAATTGTGACGCGCAAATTTAGATGATGCGGATGAGGAAGCGGAAGAGGAAGAACGTGCGTAACTTCACGCCTGTAATCCCGAAGGGGTAGGCAAATGAATGCATTCAAGCATACATGCAAACACCCACGACTCGGCGGTTACGTTTTGGCCCATGTAACAGGTTGCGAACCTGTTGCCATCTCCGGGCACATTGCCAAACTCCGAGGTACCTACTGAGAAACTTCCACAAAATGGAAAAATCCCAAAAGCACCAGAGATTGACCGTTATCTCTGATAGTCCCCGACCCGGGCATCGAACCCAGGACCCCCAGCGTAGTAGTAGCGGCCTGCTATAGCTATGCTACTGAGGCAGTTAATGATATAATAATGAACCGTTATATAATAATGAACCAAAATATTGCGGAACTTCCTCATTATCAGGAAGAGGAAGAGGAATCCTCAACAACCCTATTACTGAGTAACGTAGACTATAACATTACACACACTAAAAAAAATAGCGATCCCTAATAAAAATGAAATAATGTAACCCAAAGCGTGAAAAAAATAGTAATTAGAAAATTTTGTTATTTCCAAGTCAATGCATTTTGAATCTTGAATCATAAAAACAGATCGGACGAAGTCGCGGGTAAAAGCTAGTTGTAAGTTAAATAATCTGATTTACTTTTGCAGTAGCTTATTTTTTAATCTCGTTCAAGCAAAATATCAATGAAAGTATATTTTTTGGGAAAATTCCCGAAAAGTCAGTAAATTTCAAAATATCTTCATATGAATTTGTACAGAAAAATAATGGGTATGATATTATACGATTAAAAACAATGACGTTGAACATTATTATAATACAAGAGTTTGCCACTGGGTCCGAAGTTGGCTGTTGCGTTGGGTGCAATGATGGATACCTGGTTAGGTTGGCTTCACACGATGCTTGTGGCGTGGCGTGCACACGAAGCGAAGCCTCATTAATGTAACAACTTACCTCTACACATACAACAAACTGTTGCGGTAGAAATCATTTGACATAGAAGAGTTATTTTATATCAAAATCTTTCATGATACAAATAGGCTGGAGTCCCCAAATGCAAACTTGGTCCACTTGACTCCCTACAAAGACGCGCAATTCGTATTGTTAACAACCCAGGATTTACTGACAGGCTCGAACATCTGAGCCTGCGCCGAGACATTGGGAGTCTTTGCGTTTTATACCGTCTCTACAATGGCGAGTGCTCTGCTGAACTATTTGACATGGTGCCACCGTCTCTTTTCTTACACCGTACTACCCGCTGAAGAGAGAAGTTCCACCCTCAGCCACTGGACACCTGGCAATGTTCAACGGTGCGGTTCTCACGTTCGTTTTTGCCCAGAACGTGTAAATTGTGGAATGAGCTTCCCTCAGAGGTGTTCCCTCGGTGCTACAATATGGAGTTCTTCAAAAATGGCGTCAAAAGAATCCTTCAGGGCTGGCAGCGCGTTGGCGACGCCCTTGGTGTTGCAAATGTTCATAGGCGACGGTGACTACTTTCCATCAGGTGGCCCGTCAGCTTGTCTGTCAATGTTTTGACATAAAAAAGTCCCCTTTTAAGCATTGTAAAATGCCTGTGCCAGAAGGCTCCGAAATAATCCAAATACTTGAACAGCGAAAACGTGTTTTAAGCACTCTTTTGCTGTCACTTTTGGTCTTAACCTCAAAACTGCGTTCCTCCCTCCAGTTATGATGCTAATTTGGAAAATTTGTTGCTTGTAATATAATAATAATGGCAGCCCTTGAAACGTTCCACTGCTGGGCACGAGTCTGTCCCCTTTTTAAGGGGGAGGCTCAGACCTCGCCTCAGAAAGGGGAGCAGCGAAGCATTGTAGGGGGGCATTGGAGCACTCCACCACGCTGCTCCAATGCGGGTTAGTGGTGATATGGGTTAGTGTCCAACCCACTGTCGGATGTCTTTGACCTCCCATCCCTTCAAATAAGGCCTCCGACGAGGTTTAATAACTGCTACTTATCTATTGTATTATTTTTCGATCCATGTGAACTACATTTTTGTATTTCTTTTAATATATTTGTTAATCGTAATTATATAGAGGTACGCCTTTTCTGAAGTTCTTTATTTTTGTAATGGAAGTGAAAAAAAGGCATGCAGTTCTATTGATGTTAAGTGATGACAGCAGCTTATAGACACCCACACAAAGACCAAGGTCAAAATGCAGATGCGTTACCACTCCTGAGGCCTAAGGTGTTATGCCTCTGTGTCGGAAATTACAAAGCCATACATCACCACTTGACCGGAACACGATAGTGCTGAACACTACCATTTAGCGGCAAGTATATTAAGTAATGCGGTAGTGCCTACGCCCGCGAGCTCCGTCACTGGAGCTCAACTTGTTTTTTTATTTCGCTCAATATTCAATTAAATTAAACCAAATCTTCACATCGTCAATCACTTTCCGACGTGCAATGAGCTTAATAAAAAACAAATTTTCTCTGCACATATTAATATATTAATTACATCATGAGTACAAGCACACTTGCTACTAGTCACGGTTAGTAAAAGTGCATATTTGCATATAACTCAGTTCCATCAATTTACCTTCATAATTACCATATCGAATAACTGAAGCGGTAGCCTTTCTTTTTTCATTGCCATTAAATCAATTTACACTGTATGCGATCCGAAGTTCGACTAAACGTATAAGTATGCTATTGTGTTGCAATAAAAGCTATATTTGATTGTTTTTGTATAAGCGGACGGTTCTTTGAATACGATCAAAGAACCGTCCTCTCGCTTAATGACGAGTGTGAAATCAACCTTTACTTTTGAAGTTATGTTGCGAAGGTAATAAGTTTATGTGGTTAACTTTAATGATGGGAGGATTAATGAAATCCCACCAAAAACATTTTCATGTAAAAATGTTGCCAAGACGAATCTTGTTTGCTTATCCTGTGAAAAAGTTATCAGATATCGTATAAAGCCAAGCTCCAAAGACTACACGGCCTTAACCTACATATATGCGCCCTAACTTCACATAGTCTACATTCTAGTTAAAATGTGCTTGGCCGTTTTGCTACCGTCACTTAGATTTCATAGGCATTCGTTAAATTATTTCTAAAAAAGAAACGTACGTAACTTCACGCCTGTAATCCCCGAAGGGGTAGGCAGAGGTAAATGCATGGATTCAAGCATACATGCAAACACCCACGATTCGCCGGTTACGTTTTTGGCCCATGTAACAGGTGGCGAGCCTGCTGACATCTCCGGGCACATTACCAAACTTCGAGGTACTGGGAAATTTCCAAAAAATGGAAAAATCCCAATAGAACCAGATATAATGGACTTTACACCATCATCTCTGATAACCCCCTACCCGGGAATCGAACCCAGGACCTCAGCGTAGTAGTAGTGGCCTGCTACCACTAGGCTACCGATGGAGTTTAATTAATTCTAGAGATTAAATTATTTCTAGAGTAATGAAACGGCCAAGCTACACGTTTTAACTAGAATGTAGACTATGTGAAGTTAGGTCTAGCAAAGTTAGATCGCATATATGTAAGTTTAGAGTGTGTAGTCTTTGGAGCTTGGCTTTATACGATATCTGGTCACTTTTTCACAGGATAAGCAAACTAGATTCGTCTTGGCAACATTTTCACATGAAAATGTTTTTGGTGGGATCAACCTTTACTTTTGAAGTTATGTTGCGAAGGTAATAAGTTTATGTGGTTAACTCTAATGATGGTAGGACATTAGATATATTGGCTGTTGTGATTGTGTAAGAAGTAATTGTTTGGAGGAGTCAGGAGTTTCATTAGTTTTTTTTTTTTTCATGTTAAGTGAAGACTGCAGCCTATAGACACCCACACAATGACCAGAGGTCAAAATGCAGATGCGTTGCCACTCCTGAGGCCTAATATGTTATGCCTCGGTGCCGGAAATTACAGGGCCGTACATTACCACCTGACCGGAACACGATAGTACTGAACACTACTATTGAGCGGCAAGTGTATTAGGTAATACGGTGGTGCCTACGCCCGCAAGCTCCGTCACTGGAGCTCTACCACCAGTAAAACTTTGACTTTGACTTAACATCCTCGTCCAGTGCATGCTTATTTGCTACCTTCATTACTTAAAAAAACCTTAATTTATCATAATAAACGCTTGTCGTGAAATATTCTCACGACACTATCGGTGCCTTTCATTAATTATACAACACAATTATATCATTAATTTGTAGAACATATCATTATGTGGAAAATCTGATATCATTAAAATACGTGAGAAAACAACGTTGGAGAACCATACGATAGTAATTTGCGGGATAGATAAAATACAATTGGTATGATAACCAATTGAAATTAATTAGATTAATTGGTTTATTTAACAAATGTGTCTTATTTGATCAGTTTTGAAGAGTATCAATCTTTGTTTTTACTTTTTATGATAATGCAGGCCTGAAATTTGCAAATAGAAAATTGAATAATAGCCAATAGAAGCGCGCATGGCCCAGGAAGCGCACATCTATTCTATTCTATTCTATTCTATTGAAGCGCGCATGGCCCAGCGGCTGGTGTAGATCGTAAGCGATCTCCTCGGTTAAGCACTACGGGCGTGGTCGGGTAGTGTGATGGGTGACCGCTAGTGGCAAATTAAATGCGCGTTTCCGTGCTTCGGAGGGCACGTTAAGATAGCAGTCGTTAAACCTTGTCGGAGGCCTTATGGGCGGTTTGAAAACCTCCGACAGTGGGTTGGCCACTAAACCACCCACCTCCACCAATCCGCATTGGAGCAGCGTGGTGGAGTAATCTCCAGGCCTCCCCCCAAAAAAGGGGAGAGACTCGTGCCCAGCAGTGGGACGTATGATGGGTTGCCATTATTAAGTTTTACTTAAAATGAAATAATATATTTTTTTGGTAGAGCGCCAATGACGGATGTGGGAACAAGTATACTGGACGCTAATGGTAGTGATCAGCATCGTCGCATTCCGGTTAGGTGGTAATGTACAGCGTACAACCTGACACAAAGGTAATCTTAGGCCTCAGGAGTGGCAACGTATTGAAATTTCTTTAGTTTCATTGACTACAGTAGGTACTAACAATCAATGTAAATTGTATGCTTGTTTGCCACTAAATGACACAAAAAAAATTGGTGAAATTATTAAAAGCGCGCATAGCCGGCTGGTGTAGATCGCAAGCTATCTACTCGGTTGTGCGATACGGGCGCGGTCGGGAGTGTGATGGTAGTGACTGCTAATGGCAAATTAAAATGCGCGTTTCCGTGCTTCGGAGGGCACGTTAAGCTATCTATCGATAGCAGTCGTTATAGCTTGTCGGATGCCTTATGGGAGGTTTGAAAACATCCAACAGCGGGTTGGCCACAGATCCGTATCTCCACCAACTCGCATTGGAGCAACGTGGTGGAGTAAGCTCCAGGCCTTCCAGGCAAAAAAGGGGAGAGATTCGTGCCCAGAAGTGGGACGTCTCAGGGCTTGCTGTTAATAATAGAAACGTGTGTTTTAGTCCTCTTATTAACATGCAGTCGTTATTTATATAAAAAATATTTCCACGAACTTTCCCTGTCTTTAATATTTTTAGGCTTTCTTCGAAACACTGTATTTAACTTTATTATTTCTATCTCATCATAGTACAGTTTAGAAAAAAAATCGATATTATAAAGACATTAAAAATTTCAACAATCGAAAAACATACATCATTAGGAAATACATTCGAAATAATATTCGAAAACCTTTTAAAAATAACAAAATCGTTTGTTAATCGTAACTGAAACCATGACGACTTTTAGTCGTGATGAGTTTTGACCCAAATTAGTCGTAAGTCGTGCGTAGTTTGGCCTCAATGCTTGAATAAAAGCTCAAAAATATGAAACTAAGACTAGATTTAATGACTTTATTAGTCTTGCTATACTACAAATATTTTTTATTTATTGTCATAAAAGAATTTTTACGGATTGATGACGTTTAAAATTAACCTGAAGCTTCGGTCGCTTTTCCGCTTTGTTGGCCCCGGGCAGACTAAGGTGTTTATTTGACAGCAGCTACTCCCGTCGATACCATACTTCTACGTAACTTCACACCTGTAATCATCAAAGGTGTAGGCAGAGGCCTTCAAGCATACATGCAAACACCCACATTTCTCCGCTTACGTTATAGCTCGTGTAATAGGTGGCAAACCTGATGGCTTCTCTGGACACATTGCTTAACTCCGAGGTACTGGGAAACTACCAGAAAATGAAAAAATCCAAATAGAACTAGAGCCAAACCCCCTTATTCATAAACGTACGAGTACATTAGATAGGTTTCAGCTATAGAATGCTTTGTCTTTGTGCAAATGTGCAGGATAGAAAAAGACAAAGGAGAGATTAGCAACACGATAGCTAAAATACGTTTAAGAATAAGGGTGAAAGGATTTTACGCTATTATTACAGGAGCCCGTATCCCGGATCCGTAGACTACTGATCAGGCAGATTTTTATGTTTAGTTTTTTATATAGTTGTATTTTTTAGTTTTTTATTCAAGTTTTCCTTCCGATGATATACTTTTCTTTTTTCTCTTTTGTACATTTTATCAAAATGTTAATAATATTATCTTGTGGAATTTTTGAACAACCTCTACTTTGTTTAATATGGGTTTCTTCAAAAATAGCGTCAAAAGAGTCCACCAAGGCAAGCAGCGCGTTGGCAACTCCCCTAGTATTGCAAATGTTACTAAGCGACGGTAACCACTTTCCATCAGGTGGCCCGTCTGCGTATCTGACATCCTTTGGACATACAAAATCTTGATAAATATCTAACTATACCTTGTACATAATGACTTGACACACCAGAGCTGTAGTGCCAACTACAGCAATCAGCTGAGATGGGTACCATTTTTTTGATTTCTCACATGAACCATACCGTCTTGTTATGTTGCCTTCAATTTTTGTTTTCTTTATTTATTTAGGTACTTATTTGTATTATTTGTGTAATAATAAGTATAATAAACTGTTTCCCTCTTTCATTAAATCTAAAAACAATCGTGGTTAATTTAAACATAGTGAACTGATTCTCTCATAGATATTGTTGACAGACAAAGATCAGAGGGCATAAGATCAAGAGTCAAGACGTTTTAACGAGAAATTACTTTCGCTAAACAAACCCGACATTTTATGTGTAGTTGCTGTTTGAAACGTATTTTATTTATGTAATGGATGTGGCAAACAAGCATGCAGTTCACATTGATGTTGAGTGATGACTGCAGCCTATAGACACCCACGCAAAGACCAAGGTCAAAATGCAGATGCGTTACCACTACTGAGGTCTAAGGTGTTATGCCTCTGTGCCAGAAATTACAGGGCCGTACATAACCAGCTGACCGGAACACGATAGTGCTGAACACTACCATTTAGCGAGGTCCGTCACTGGAGCTCTACCACCAGGTTATGTCTGTTACTAAAGTTTTAGTAGCATCATATTTTGTTACGCTTAGAAAACTTTACTATGTTATTAAGAATTTCAGAACTCTAAAATAACAAGTCGTAACCCTTAACAAGTCGGTAGCAATTGGATCTTCTAAATTACCATGATACTACAATAAAGACTATAATAAAACCTGTTATGTAAAAAATTATAATTATTATATTGTCATCCATGAAAAAGAAACGATGATGAATGAAGGTATTATATTATAAAATATATAATTTTCTCATTACAGATCAACGCTGGACATCATTATAGCCTTTTCTAAAACGGTTACATAATCCGTAGAATTTAAAGAGAGAACAGAAGCTCTTAAACAAACTGTTGAACAGATGGGCCATTGTTCAAAAGAGGTTACGGAAGAAATAAAAAATGAAGAGCTCACCATAATTTTTACTGTTATTGATATGAACATTGAAGATGTAATAGATAAAGCTAATGGGCGTGAAACTGAAGAGCTATAAACTGTTATGCAAACAAGTTTGAAGCACGCGTTGTGTAATATTGCGTGAATGGATGCTACTATTTATATTTGGAGCCAGAAAAACGAGGTTCGACAAATGATTTTTACAGGTCAGTTTTATTTTATTAATTACTACCCATATTTTACTGGTGGTGGAGCTCCAGTGGCGGAGCTTGCGAGCGTAGGCACCACCGCATTACCTAATATACTTGCCGCCAAATGGTAATGTTCAGCATTATCGTGCTCCGGTCAGGTGGTAATGTATGGCCCTGTAATTTCCGGCACAGTGGCATAACACCTTAGGAGTGGTAACGCATCTGCATTTTGACCTTGGTCTTTGTGTGGGTGTCTATAGGCTGCAGTCATCACTTAACATCAATGTGAACTGCATGCTTGTTTACCACTTCCTTTACATAAAAAAAGCAAATTTATTTGTTATTACTGCATAGTATTAAATATTGTTATTGTATTAACATGGATTACTAAGTAATCCATTTTGAATTGTGATTTTAAGTCTTAAAATCACAATTCAATTGAAACTAGATCAAAATTTGTTTGGTGGAAATGTATATCTCCATAAATCACAACAGGTTTTTGATCAAAGATCGGCAAAAGTTTTGATTTTATGAGAAAATATCTATCCCGAAAAACGCAATACTTTTAAAATTATTGTTGAACTCTTTACAATATTTTGAAGTGCGATTGTAGCAAGATAATATTTTCACAAAAAGTCTGTATTTATGTATGCTCGTAAGAAGTTGTGGGTATCTACTTCTTTTGCGTGATAATCCATTATACTAGAAATAAAACAAAACGATGAATTATGCTTAGCAAATAACTTCAGACTGTTGTTTTTATCTGATTAGCAACTAATTTCAGACTGTTGCTTTGATCTGTTGGTGTGTGCGCGCTTCGTAAAAATCACAACCATCATGTTTTCCAAATGCTTCAAAACAAGTTTAACTTTTAAAAATGACGCTCCAGTTTGATTGATGATTATATTATTCAATTTTAAAATACTTTTCATTGTTCAAATCATATTCAATTTCACTTCCTTGCGATGTATAATTTCACTGATATCAAAACACTTGACACTCAACATTTTCCTAGTCGCATATTTACTTTGTTGTCTACCATCCTTCGCCGATTTGCTTACTCTACCATTAAAATTTACAGCTATAATGCGTGTTGCGCTTACACCAAACTAATTGGTCTTACCAATTAATTTGGTGTAATCGTGTCAACGTTACGTTTGTAATGTATTGGAGTTTTTTTTCTGATGTCAGAATGTCAGTGTGTTTATTAATATGTATCTTCACGCCAGGTCCCTAACGGGGTAGAGAGTGTAGAGCGCCAGACATCCCGGTTCTGACAAACCTCTCGTGCCTCGTCTACCTTCATCATTCTCTTCATACATGCACGCCGATTCCTAAGACTTTTGACCCCACCATCAGACAGAACTCGACCTATTTGGTCATGGTAGGTCAGACTTGTGTTTATTAAGCTACTACTTATGTCACCTTAGTCTGCCCGGGAACACGGAAGTTGAAAAGCGACCGAAACGTCAAGTTGATTTTAAAAATAATTTTAGTTTAATATACGCGAAATGAACACTTACATACATACTTTCATAAGATAACATTTTCTCAACTTCTTCACTTTCTGTGTGGGTGTCCGAAGCTCGTGACAATCACTTATTGATTGTAAACGCTCGAGTTGCCACTTTTATGGTAATAAATTGTTAACAGTCTTTATAGAAAGGGCCCGTTCCAATTTATTGTTTTGGCTACAGTAAAAGTGCACGGTAGTGAAATGAGATATGCAAGTACCTACGCAACAAAAATATACGGATAAAAGAATATACAGCTTCTAAGATAAATGACTATTCACTTTCACTGTAAGTGACAAAATGTGTTTGATAACTCTTAATTTAATACTAGCTGTACCCACGACTTCGTCCGCGTAGATACGGAACCATAAAGGAGATGTTGCGAGCTCGGCTCTGGTACGTACAGTACCTGAAAAAATGGGTGAATTAAAGAAGAATCGGAAAAAAATACAATTAATTTATTCAAGAATATATTTTATAGTTACAACCACATTTATTTCAAACGATTATATCATATTCAATATGAATATTAGTGGAATTTGTCCAAATGACATACGCCACAATGACACACGCCCGCCATATTCGCCATCTTGGTTTTGAGTTGCAATTCTAACTGCAAATAATGTTTTGTAACTGCAAACAAAGCTAAATAAGTGAATATATGCAAATGTAAAAAACGTTTTTATATTGATTTTGCTTGTTAATGATATTGTGTACAATACATGGCCGGAGGTCCATACATTTTTGCAACATCTCCTTTGTTAAATTCTACGTGGATAAAGTTGCGGGTTCAGCTTGTCTAAATAAAATACGTATATGTAAACATACAACGCATGGCGATGAACGAGAAGCGCGCATGGCCCAGCGGCTGGTGTAGATCGTAAGCGATCTGCTCGGTTAAGCACTACGGGCGCGGTCGGGTAGTGTGATGGGTGACCGCTAGTGGCAAATTAAATGCGCGTTTCCGTGCTTCGGAGGGCACGTTAAGCCGTCGGTCCCGGTTGCTATCGATGGATAGCAGTCGTTAAACCTTGTCGGAGGCCTTATGGGAGGTTTGAAAAAATTCCGACAGTGGGACCTCCCCCCCCCAAAAAAAGGGGGAGAGACTCGTGCCCAGCAGTGGAACGTATAACGGGTTGCCATTATTATAAACATACAACTCTGTTTAAAAATTTTGAAGAAGTGCTTGAAGTAAATTTTCCTTAACCAATTTTGACAAAACAATGTAATCCACCTGTGGAAACCGCGTTCAAATCCGTTGAGAAGTTTCGGAGTTATAACGTACCAGACAGACAGATTCTTTTACGCTTCTTTAATCGCTCCGTATCAGTTTTTTGACATCCAATTTTTACTCTATGATAAGTATATGTAATGATTGGTACGAAATTGTTTCCACAAAATCGCCGGGAAGCCCACAAAAAAATTAACAGTCATTCACACATTTTCGACAGGATTTTAGAATAAAAGCTATAATTTATTATGTATTTATTTATGTACTTACGCCCTCTAGCTCCTAAGCTGGAACTCTACCACCAGTAAAAACTATTGTAGTTACCTACATAATCTCCTTCGAATTTTGATCACCAATTCTATTTTTTTTCGCATAGCAAAACAGTAGTCGAGCAATGATACTCGTACAAACGCTTACTAAAATAAATATTTATAATCGATTGGAAGCATAACTCGCGGTATAATCGTCAGAAAGTGTTCGATATCGATTTTTATCGCTTTCCTACAAATATACCGTGGTTTATGGCATGCTCCTATGCGGTATAGGGACGTTCAATGAGGATTATCGATTTGTCGATACTTAAATTGATTGTTTGTAGTTTTAGCATCGCTTACGAAACAATCGAGAATATAAAGCGATATTAATATGTGAATGACACACTACAATAGATTAGTTAGTCAATATCAATATACAATTTTATGTAAGAAGGAGAAAATCTGACAAAAGTACAATTCTAGGCGAGATATACGTTAGTCAGAGACTATCAGTAAAAAAATAGAAATAATGTTGCCAGTAAAATTAATCGTTTGTAAATATCCGAACAAAACTGAAGAGCGAAAACTCGGTGACAGACTGGATTGAAATCAATGGTCTTTGGTTGGCATCACGAGAACGGGTCCACCATCAAGATCGCGATAGCTTACTGATAACCTAAGGACGTTGGGTAAAAAAGATATATAATATTTAATATAATGTACTTATACCTATAATTTTATAAGTACAAACCTATTACATGTTTTTTTTTTTTATGTCATTAAGTTGACAGACAAGCAGACGGGCCACCTGATGGTAAGTGGTCACCGTCGCCTATGGACATTTGCAACACCAGGGGAGTTGCCAACGCGCTGCCAACCCTGAAGGACTCTTTTGACGCCATTTTTGAAGAACCCCATATTGAATAAAAAGAAGTTATGTTAGCTGTAATTTTCTTTCTAAATAAGAATATCGATATCATAAGTTGGCAATCCTTATTGTCATAAAATTAAAAAAAATGGCAGGCGTCTACCGCGTGTTTAAAATCAAGTGCATCCTTACTTTATTATCCTACTATTTATCGTACACGTTTTTCACTTTAAATTTAATAATTTTCTTATATTTTAATTAAATAACTGTATAAATGGCGAACTTAACGCTAAAAGCATTCTCTACCATTTAAATAAAGTACCAAAATTTTATTTTCGTTACGTAAATCCTTAATTTTTTCCAATAAAACACAAATAAGACAAAAACATATTTTTTTCTCTCATTCCTGGTAATTCATGCAATAGAGGGTTAAACCATTCGCTGTATGGAGAGATAAAGGATTATGGCAAGATTTGTACAAAAAAACATGACAAAATGTATAATGTTGTGTTTGAAATATTGTTTTAATTAACATAAACAATGTTTAATTTTATAATTCTATTGGAATAAAAAGTTTAAATTTTAAGTTCAGTACGGCAGCCTTTACTGTACGTAAAAAATATCATTTTTGTTCCTGTGAGATAAAAAATTATGAATTAGTACCAGGAAATATTAGCTATGCTGTCGAGATATTATTATTATTATAATTGGAACGCTGTTTTACTATCTTACTGTTTTATGTTTATTGTTTTTTTGTCTGTAAAAATTATGGCAAATTACCATGATTTATTTAGTAGGTGTGCGAGTCTTGTAATTTTTTATATTTGTCATCTCATACCTACCTAATTAATTAAAAGATACATTAAAATGTATAATTATTTAACAAAGTGTCTACATCTTTATCACAGTAATAATATTTCGCAATGTTGAATTCTCAACAGATTTTTTTGGAGTAGGTACCTTTGAAAATGCATATTTCTATTTGAGTATTCCTGATCGGTACCTTATGCAATTTTTAACCGACTTTCAAAAAAAGGAGGAGTTTCTCAATTCGTCCCGATCTTATTATTTTTTTATGAAGAACGTGAAGCAACAGGAAGCAAAGAGTATACAAATACTACGTACAGGAAGTACGAGAGTGCTGCCCTCTAGTGCATAGTACCTTCATGATAATACAAAACAGCGCCATCTAGTAACCTTACTTCATATTACCTGGTCAGAGAATATGTAATAATACTACGACCTAGCTAAGAAGCATGTTGATCAAGTTTTACATTGATTCCATAGATGGCGCTCAAAAACATTTCTAGTATATTTATTTATATTTACTTAATACTATTTTGAGTACGAAAAATCTTTCAAAAAATACGTGTACTATTGTGAATTTATTGTTTAGTGTTTTGGAATGTTTGTATTTTTTCAAATGGCAACTTACAACAATAGTTTCAGTTTCGTAGCTTGGTGCGCAAAATATTCCGATTCTTACATACCTCTCGTACCTCTTCTGATGGCAATTAATGACAAAACAATTATTCAATGCCAATGTAGATGGATGCAAGGCCTAGGAAGACCAAGACTGACCTACTTTGACCAAAAAGAAGGTACGGTCAAGAGTTTTACTGGTGGTAGAGTTCCAGTTTCCAGTGTAGGATTTGGAGAGCGTAGGCACCACCGCATTACCTATTTGGCGCGGCCGTTTGACACAACTACTTAAATGTTTTTTTTTTAGCATTTTTTTATTTTTTATTCGGTAATTTTTTTTTTGTCTTTGTGCATCATGTGTATTTGTTTTCATTATTATTTTTTTTAATTATGTTCTCTTGGCCCTGCGCCGAATAAATGTTTTTCTTTCTACCAGCCTCTAATTGGTAGTGATTTGCACTATCGTGTTCCGGTAAGATGTTAATGTATGGCCCCGTAATAAAATATAAAATAAAATACGCTTACACCCACAGCTCCACATTAGGTATTATATGTATAAACCTTAGTCGTAGATGCCGTTGTACACATACAACACAAACACAAACACCTAGACCCGAAACAAATATCTGTAGACCATACAAATATTAAAATTTGTTCCGGTGCGGGGATCGAACCCGCGACCCTTCGAATCAAACGGTGGTTTCGCACCGCTGGACTAATCAGGTTTTTTTTTTTTTTATGGAATGCTATTGGAAAACAAGCATGCAGTTCACATTGATGTTAAGTTATGACTGCAGCCTATAGACACCCACACACAGGCCAAAGTCAAAATGCAGATGCGTTACCACTCCTGAGGCCTAAGGTGTTATGCTTCTGTGCCGGAAATTACAGGGCCGTACATAACCTCCTGACCGGAACACGATAGTGCTGAACACTACCATTTAGTGGCAAGTATATTAGGTAATGCGGTGGTGCCTACGCCCGCGATCTCCGTCACTGGAGCTCTACCACCAGTGAAAACCAGGTCGTCAAATAACTATCCAGAGACATAATAACTACCTTAGTTATTATCATCTCAGGGGTGGCAATTCATCTGCGTTTTGACCCCTGGTCTTTGTGTGGGTGTCTATAGGGTGCAGTCATCACTCAACATCTAGGTATGTGAACTGCATCCTTGTTTGCCACTTTCTTATATAAAAATAGAAAAAGAGTCTTCGTGCAAACACAGAGAGTGTAAAAGATGATACTCGTATATTAAAAATAATATATTAAAGATGATTTATTTGAAGGATCGCGGGTTCAATTTTTTTTAATGTCATTAAGTTGACAAACAAGCAGACGGACCACCTGATTGTAAGTGGTCACCGTCGCCTATGAACATTTGCAACACCAGGGGAGTTGCCAACGCGCTGCCAGCCCTGAAGGACTCTTTTGACGCCATTTTTGAAGAACCCCATATTGTAGCACCGAGGGAACACCTCAGAGGGAAGTTCGTTCCATAATTAACACGTTCAACACAGACAGACAGACGGACAGACAGACAGACAAAAATTGTAAAAAATGTTGTTTTGGTATGCGCCGTTTACGTTACTTCACGCCTGTAATCCTCGAAGGGGTAGGCAGAGGTAAATGCATGCATTCAAGCATACATGCAAACACTCACGATTCGCCGGTTATGTTTTGGCCCATGTAACAGATGGCGAGCCTGCTGACATCTCCGGGCACATTACCAAAGTTCGAAGTACTGGGAAATTTCCAGAAAATGGAAAAATCCCAATAGAACCAGAGATAAAGGACTTTACACCATTATCTCTGATAACCCACGACCCGGGAATCGAACCCAGGACCTCAGCGTAGTAGTAGTGGCCTGCTACCACTAGGCTACCGAGGCAGTTATAGATTTACTATGGAAAAGAACTAGATATTTTAAACACGTTAAATTATTTTCATTGTTCTAAAAATATTCGCATGCTTACTGTATGTTATTAATGTTATTACACTTGTTTTATTTCACCCAATTACTGTTAAATAATCATAATTAACATTAACAGTAAAACACTGAGAAAAACACGCTCATTATAACGTTAGATTTTTGTTCGATTGTGTCGTGAATACGTCGTCGGGTCTAAAGTGCATCTCATTATATTCACGGAACCAGATATTACCGTTTTGACGCGTACAGTGGGAGTATTTACAGTCGTGATGTCGTATGTTTAAAAGTTTTTGAGGTTGTTTAAGTGTGTTCTATTCGGGTTTCAATCTAGAGAGACTGGGGAGTAAATCTACGATCAGTCGATATTTTATTGATTTTGATGAGATAATAATATTAATGTGAAATACTTTGAAATTTTGAAATCAAAATGTTTTATTAATTTTATTGAATTAAGATGCTTTGTTGCTGAGACATTACATCACACTCTCATATTTCTTATTTATTTTATAAAGTAGGATATTTTACTGAAGATCACAGAACTCTATTGCTTGCGATAGCGTTCTTCTTAGTACACAGGCACCGAATTCTTTGATTTGGTATATCAAACTTAAAATAGTTAAGAGATGTCTTAAAAAACAAATGTAACATAGATATTGACGACCCAGGTAGTCCAATGGGGTAAAGCGACTCTTGATTCGAGGTTTGCGGGACCGATTCCCGCGCCGGGACAAATATTTGTTTGGCCTATAAATATTATAATTTATTTCGAATCTGGGTGTTTGTGTATGTTTTCTGTGTGTAAAATGGCACCCATTACACACGTGAGAAGAATAACTAGCTTGAGGCCACAGTGAGTGTAAATGTATTTTTTCTTCGTATTAAATTATTATGACATAATTAAAAATAAAACATGAAAACCATTTAGTAATCCAAAAAATAATTTAATGACGGAAATACAGAAATCATTTTTTTGTCAATTGGTTTTTGACATACATGTAGCTGCGCTCTGATAGAATCATAGCCCAATAATTTCCTGAAGTTCAAATAGTTTAAAGATATACATATGTAATAGTATATATATATGTATTTTGAGTATAATTGTTAAAATAACTGCAATAGGAGGTCGTTTCAAAAGCCACCAAAACACTATCAAATAAAGATGCCGTGGCAGGTTCTGAAGCATTCTTCAAAAATATGTATTAAGTTAGAAGTAAATTGTTCTACACGAATAATTTGAAAAGCAAACTAAAATTGAAACTAATACTTGAATGCGTAGTCAATATAAATAACACTAAACTCATCTGTCTATCACGTTTATTTGTCGTCCCGTGTCCGAATCGTACCCAGTAAAGGTCTTAAGAAAACAGTCGGAAGTAGACCGACGTACCGTTGCGGACCCACCAGTCGAACGGTGTACTTTGTATCGTGTGTGCGAGTTAAAGTGTTCATTGACGGTGAGTTTTTAAATTAATATCAATTTAAAAATTTTAAGTATTAGGTTTTTTTTTCAGATTTCCAAAAATTTTTTTTTTTGATTCTTTAATGTTAAGCTTTGATTCTTTTAACAGGCTTATAAAAATAAAAAATAAAACTATTGTTTCGGATGAATAAATAACTTTTTAGCATGATAGAGATACGTATCAGCGAATTAAAGTTGTAAAGTTGATCTTGAAATTTACTAAGCGTTCCAAGTTTCTATCTGGTCTCATAATTACGTCTTATTTATAAAGCTGACTTATACATCGTATACATATAATGCATCACAAAAGTAAGATAAAATTTAAAATATGGGGGTCCATTCTCGATCATTTATAAAAAAAACCTTTCTATTCAAACTGCACTTACCTTACAATAGTTCAGTTCTATCGGAGCTATTAATATTTTAATGATTATTTTTACTACAGTATCCGAAAGGTCCGTTTAAATGTAATTTAGATGTAAAATCGTTATATTAGAAACATAAAATAAAATATGATATCAGAGTTAAACCTAACTCAATAACTGTTGCGTGTATATTTGTCCGCAAATCACGAAATGAGGCTGTACCTAAAGATTCTACCAAACAGAAACTTAGGCAAAGTTATCTGCCTAATTTTTAATTTCATTCAAATATCACGCACGCTCCGATATTCTTCGACATTCAAGAAATGAGTGTAAAAAGGGCAAGTTCCACATTGGGTCCGTAACCTTGTACACTATTTCAAAATATAGAGAAAAATACCTAGAATCATGGGAAAATACTAAAAAAAATAATTTGAATCGTTGTTTTTTTGTCGGAAATATTTATTTTATGTATTTTTTTTTCATATATTTTTTTTTTATATAATGGAAGTGGTAAACAAGCATGCAGTTCACATTGATGTTAAGTGATGACTGCAGCCTATAGACACCCACACAAAGACCAAGGTCAAAATGCAGATGCGTTACCACTCCTGAGGCCTAAGGTCTTATGCCTATGTGCCGGAAATTACAGGGCCGTTACAGGGGTTGTATGACAACAATATGTCACCATATTGCTACTACGACATTCTTGTTTTTGAAATATACTTACGACAATTATTTGAGTCTAGAATAAACGATTTGAATAGCTGAAAATGATTTATGATAATGTTTGTTTATTGTAGTAAAGTGCAATATGACTGTGATGCCAAACGTTTGTAAGAGTTATTAAGCCCTGCTTTTTCGAAGGATAAAATGTATTTTACTTTATTTCAATATCATCTACATGATGTTTCGCTTAAAATGTATTCGTAACTGCACACCTATAATCCCCGAAGGGGTACGTAGAGGCAAATGCATGCATTTAATCATCATCACCCGATTTGCCGGTTATGTTTTTGGCCCACGTAACAGGTGGCGAGTAAAATGTATTCACTATCAATATATAATTACCTTACTTAAGAGATGCCTACAGCTAACCCTTGACTGGTGGTAGAGCTCTAGTGATGGAGCTTGCTGGCGTAGGCACCACCGCATTACCTAATATACTTGCCGCTAAATAGTAGTGTTCAGCACTATCGTGTTCCGGTCAGGTGGTAATGTACGGCCCTGTAATATCCGGCACAGAGGCATAACACCTTAGGCCTCAGGAGTGGTAACGCATCTGCATTTTGACCTTGGTCTTTGTGTGGGTGTCTATAGGCTGCAGTCATCACTTAACATCAATGTGAACTGCATGCTTGTTTGCCACTTCCATAACATAAAAAAAGGTGGCCTGTCTGCTTATTTGTCAATCTAATGATATAAAAAAACAACTTTATTTGTCTAGTTATAGCAGACCACAGGATTAAATTTCTGAAACGAGAGCTATCAGAGATAAACGTGTATCGTGTAGGTATATGTATAGTTAGTAAGGTTGGACCAAAAGCCTTTTTTAGATTTTTTATTAGATAATCCTCATTTCGATGACTGCCTCGGTAGCCTAGTGGTAGCAGGCCACTACTACTACGCTGAGGTCCTGGGTTCGATTCCCGGGTCGTGGGTTATCAGAGATAAGCCCTTTATCTCTGGTTCTATTGGGATTTTTCCATTTCCTGGAAATTTCCCAGTACTTCGAACTTTGGTAATGTGCCCGGAGATGTCAGCAGGCTCGCCACCTGTTACATGGGCCAAAACGTAACCGGCGAATCGTGGGTGTTTGCATGTATGCTTGAATGCATGCATTTACCTCTGCCTACCCCTTCGGGGATTACAGGCGTGAAGTTACTTTTTTTTTTCGATACAGGAAATTCGATTTCTTAGCCTGAATTTCTCAAGCTCGCTGTTCAATGAAAATGTTCACTATATAACAGAGCATCTGTAAAAGTTTACACTGGATCGTTTTGTGCTAGATACCAGCAACTTTACTTTCACGTCCATATTATCAGTGTGATAAATAGTTTCAAGTGACAACTTACTAATGACCTGCATAACACATAATATGTTATTTTATTTTTAAAGAAAAATGGAAAGAAAAATTTGACTTCAGGCGAGACTCGAACTCGCGACCTACTGGGAATCTAGTCCAGCCGCTCTTCCAATTGAGCTACTGAAGCCCTGCCCGATTTGTCAAATCTTTCCTTCACATCTATTGCATTGCTTTATGGTAGCAGCAGCGCCATCTATTACCAACTATGCTAGTTAGGCAACCGATATAATAGACTTTTCAGTTTATTGAATATCGTAAAGAAGTCGCTTTTTATATATTATAAAACAAACATAATATGTTAACAGATGTTCTGATATTTTTTGGGAACTTTAAGAATAAATCATGAAATTGTAATGTGTATAAAACACCCCGGCAAGGTTTTATTTAGAATGCCCGCGACTGCGGGCGCGTGAGAATTTATGATTATTCGGTATCTACCCGGACGAAGTCGTTATAAAAATCTCAGCTTGTATAAAAGTAGCCTAAGTTACTCCTTATTACATTTTTACTGGTGGTAGAGCTCCAGTGACGGAGCTCACGGGCGTAGGCACCACCGCATTACCTAATATACTTGCCGCTAAATGGTAGTGTTCAGCACTATCGTGTTCCGGTCAGGTGGTAATGTACGGCCCTGTAATTTCCGGCACAGAGGCATAACACCTTAGGGCTCAGGAGTGGCAACGCATCTGCATTTTGACCTTGGTCTTTGTGTGGGTTATAGGCTGCAGTCATCACTTAACATCAATGTGAACTGCATGCTTGTTTGCCATTTCCATAACATAAAAAAAAAAATAATAATACTATCTGACAGTGAAAGTTCCGTCAAAATCGGTAAAGCCGTTCCCGAGATTAGCGGGAACAAACAGACAGACAGAAATTGTAAAAAATGTTGTTTTGGTATGTGTATCGTGCATACATACATATGCATTTAGTAAAAAGCGGTTATTGTAATATTACAAACAGACACTCCAATTTTATTTATTAGTATAGAGTATAGATATAGATGTATACATGTTTTGTCTTATGCAATATTGACGTATCGAATCAGTAATGAGGTGATCCGCATAAATACCAAAGCCTACCGAATAGTAAAAACTCTCGACTCGCTCGAGCACTCTCTGGAGCGGGTCTCTGATTGGGGTCGACTCAATTTAGTGCAGTTCAACCCCTCGAAGACACAAGTCTGCGCGTTCACCGCTAAAAAAACCCCATTCATTGTAGCACCACAGTTCCAGGGCACTCCGCTTGCCATTGGTAAGAGTATCGGTATCCTGGGCGTTGACATATCGAACGAAGTGCAATTTGGGAGTCACATTGAGTGTAAGACCAAGTTGGCATCCAAAAAGTTGGGGGTGCTTAACAAAGCGAGGCAGTATTTCACATCGGGGCAGCTACTACAGCTTTATAAGGCCCAAGTGCGGCCCCATCTGGAATACTGCTCTCATTTGTGGGCGGGAGCCCCCAAGTACCAGCTTGGTCCACTTGACTCCCTACAAAAACGCGCCGTTCGTATTGTTAACGATCCGGGACTTACAGACAGGCTCGAACATCTGAGCCTGCGCAGAGATATTGGTAGTCTGTGCGTGTTATACCGTCTCTACAATGGTGAGTGCTCTGTCGAACTGTTCGACATGGTACCACCGTCTCTTTTTCTACACCGTACTACCCGCCGAAGAGAGAAGTTTCACCCTCACCGACTGGACACCTGGCAGTGCTCAACGGTGCGGTTTTCTCGTTCGTTTCTGCCCAGAACGTGTAAATTGTGGAACGAACTTCCCTCTGAGGTGTTCCCTCGGTGCTACAATATGGGGTTCTTCAAAAATGGCGTCAAAAGAGTCCTTCAGGGCTGGCAGCGCGTTGGCAACTCCCCTGGTGTTGCAAATGTCCATAGGCGACGGTGACCACTTACCATCAGGTGGCCCGTCTGCTTGTCTGTCAAATTAATGACATAAAAAAAAAAAAAAAAAAAAACAAGTGGAAATAGGCAGTTTACAAAGCTAGAAGAATCGATGACCGTCGGGGCGTGGGAAAGCGGGTAAAGCGGCATATATTCTGCTTCTTACATTGATACATTTTGAAAATCCTTTTTATGGTAAAAATTCTCAACCCAAGTCCTAGACGTAGCGCCCTGCGTTCCTCTAGCTACCGTAAGGTTTTTTTCATTACACTGGTGGTAGATGTCCCGTGTACAGACCCAACGGCGTAGGCACCACCGTATTACGTAGTCTGCCACCAAATTGTAGTGTTCAGCACTATCCTGTTCCGGTTAGATTTTTATGTATGTCCTAGTTATAACTATCACAGAGACATAACAACTAAGGTCTCAAAGACCTTTGACGACCCGGTTAGTCCAGTGGTGTGAGATGACCGTTTGATTTGGAGGGTCGCGGGTTCAATTCCCGTACCGGGACAAATGTTTGTATTGCCTACAGATATTTGTTTCGGGTCTGGGTGTTTGTGTATGTGTTGTATGTGTACAACGGCACCCACGACACAGGTTTATACCTACTGTGGGGCTGTGAGTAAGCGTATTTCATTTATTTTATTTTAATGGATGGCAACGGATCTGCATTTAAACCTCTGGTTTTTGTGTAGATGTCTATAGGCTGCAGTCATCACTTAACATCACTGTTAACTGCGTGCTTGTTGGCCACCTTCGTTAGATTAAAAAACCGATGGTTGTCGGGGTAAAAGATTTCTTAAGTGGCGACGGCGTACCGAAAGACAAAGCGTGGGCAGAGAATATGTAATAATACTACGTATAGAATTAACACTTCGACGACCCGCCTGATTTCCTCTCTTGCAGCTTGCACCTCCCCTTGAGTGCCTTGCCGGCAGCGGCATTCTCAGCACTGAGGTTTCGAGCGGGCAACTGTGTGTGTGCATGTAGAAACATACCCTGATTGATGTCTTTGTAGTACGTAGCCAGATTATGCGTTTGCAGGGAATTTAGTCCGCGATGTGGCGTGTGTAAAATATTCTGGTTCTTTCATTGATATCCCCTCCCCCCTTTTTAATGGTTTTATACTTATATTTTATTTACTTTGGTATTGATCTATTGATTATTGTTTGTATGTATTACCTTTATCGTTTTATTAAGTATGTTATTTTAATGGTTTTACTATCTGTATCATATCTGTATGTATGTACCATGTTTCATTTCACTATTTAGGGTAGAAAAACTGTGTTGTGAGACTGTCAGCATGGTTAACACATCATATTTTTGATGGGATATATTTTGACATTGATTACTATGTTTTCCTGTAATTTGTTTCATTGTATAGGACTCATTGAATGCTCTGAGAACTGGCCGGTGAAAGTTCTCAGGTGCAGTGTTATGTTTCCTGGCATTGAGCTATTAAGGTCACTTTCGCTGTGGAAACCAATGTATATATTTGGGTCAATATATTTATTTGTAAACATATGAAAGGGCTACCATCTCAAGTGTAATACATATGAGATAAATTTTGTTTGGTGTCGTTGCTATGGTTACCAATTTGTTTTTGCTTATGTGATTTGTGTGTGCTTAACCATTCCTTTTTGTATGACCGTGTAATTTCCGGCACAGAAGCATAACACCTTAGGCCTCAGGAGTGGTAACGCATCTGCATTTTGACTTTGGTTTTTGTGTAGGTGTCTATAGGTTGCAGTCATCACTTAACAATGTGAACTGCATGCTTGTTTGCCATTTCCTTTACATAGTAAAGGTATCGTTCCGGACTAAAGCATTTAAATGTATGGCCCCGTAATAACTATCACAGAGACATAACAACTTAGGTCTCAGGAGTGGCAACGCTTTTTTTTTTTTTTTAAAAGTGGCAAACAAGCATACAGTTCACATCGATGTTAAGTGATGACTGCAACCTATAGACACCCACACAATGACCAGAGGTAAAAATGCAGATGCGTTACCACTCCTGAGGCCTAAGATGTTATGCCTCTGTGCCGGAAATTACAGGGCCGTACATTACCACCTGACCGGAACACGATAGTGCTGAACACTACCATTTAGCGGCAAGTATATTAGGTAATGCGGTGGTGCCTACGCCCGCGAGCTCTGTCACTGGAGCTCTACCACCAGTTAAACGCTTCTGCATTTTGACCTCTGGCTTTTGTGTAGATATCCATAGACTGCTTTTTCTTCTTGTAGTGCCTCTTCAACTAGTGAAGCAACCTTCACTAGTTGAAGAGGCACTTCGAAAAATTTGTGTCTGTCTTTTGCGAGACGATATAGTTCAGCGGCGCTTTTGATGCCGGTCCACTCGCGAATATGACCATAGACCGCAGTAATCACTTAAGGACTTATTACACGGCACGGTATTCAGGGTACGACAGCAAGGGTCAGTGTAGTGTAATAACATTTAGGGAGTTAGGGCCCTAATTAGGGCGACCGGAGCAGCTCGTGTATTTGTACTGCGACCGGATAGTGTAATAAGTGGCAACCCGGCGCGAGGCCACGCCCTCCTTTTCTGCCGAACCCTGAATACCGTGTCGTGTAATAGCCTTTTTAACATCAATGTGGGCTTTATGATTTTATGCCACCTTCTAAAAATAAAAAAAATACATTAAGAATAGAATAGAATATTTATTAAATATAACAATGTACCTACAACATCGAACATATTTACTGTAAACAATTATATTTGAGGACATTGGTATAAATTGGTCCTAGCTCAGCATTTTACTGATTGTAAAACAAGCAACGCTGGTCTTCCGCTATAGCCATTTTATTTGTTTACGTCTTAACAGCTATACATCTAGTAAACAGCAAGAATTAAAATAAATTACACAACGCCATAAACAACGCGAAAAAAAAAGAGATTAGAAATAGAAAAAAAAGAAAATATAAAAAAGATACAGCCAATAGACAGCTGGTAAACCTCAATTACATTACAATATAGACATAAGTAAATAAAATGTAATAAAAAAGTAAAATAAAATGCATTATAAAGGAGTACAAATACAAAACAAGAAGACAATTAGAAATTATACAGACATTAATTAATTCCAGTTATTATTTTAGCACTAAGAATATTTGTTTGCTAAAAAAGTACTTTAATAAATTTTTCTTTAATTAAAGCTATTATGCGGTTTCAAAAATGTATCAGTAAATATAAAATTAGACTACCTAGATAGCACTTGTTTCATGTTTTAAAGATTCCTGCTCTTTTTGTATCCTAATTATAAATTGTTTCAGCTTGTGTTTAAAGTTCTCAATACCTTTTAGATCCCTTATTGGTGGAGGAATGTTATTCCAACATCGCGTAGCAGCATAACGAAATTATTTCAACAAATAGTTTTAAAAGCGTAGGTAGGATAAAGACTACAGAAACAACTTAGCATATGAACCACAAAGTTACATCTATATAAATAAAAATCAATTGCTGTTCGTTAGTCACGCTAAAACTCGAGAACGGCTCGATCGATTTGCCTAATTTTGGTTTTGAATGATTTTTTCCAGTCCAGGAAAGTCCAGGAAAGGTTTAAAAGGTAAGAAAACATGAAGAAAATGAAGGGAAATAGTAAAAACCACAATTTTATTTTCCCATACAAATAGTCCGTATATATCAAACCTTTGACACATTATTTCATTCTGAGGCAATACGAAGTTTGCCGGGTCAGCTAGTTAATTACATAAAGATTATTTGAAGACATCCAAATGGAATGTAGGTCCACATAACAGAGTACTTTGATTTAAAGTCCTTTCACAAAACAAAACCTAATTGTCCTGCCTTTTACGGTCGCATTCCGAATACCGTTCTCCTTTGACAACGGTACTTATACAATGAGTGACACTGTTTTAAACAATACGATTGTCTGTCCGTTTATCTAGGGACGTTATCAAGGTTAACTGGATGGGGGGTCTAAATGTTTGTAAATTTTTAATTAAGAATAAAAAAACGTGGGAGTTTTGTCAAATTCATCACAATCATTAATGTTTGGTTCCAGCGTCAGGTTTATGAACCTGACAACGTGAAGTTATCAAGGTTAACTTGACAGAAGGGTATTTTTTATATATTTGTAATTTTTTTTACTCTTAATTTTATTAGTTTATTACATTTAGTTTATTACATTTAGTTTTATCTTAGTGATATTCTTGACTTTACATATATTTTTAATCTTGTTTGACATGTATATCAATTGTTATTCGCTTTAATTTATTTTGTTTGTTTTTGACATGTCATAAGAGGTGCCTGTCACCCTAAATGAATAAATGAGTTTCTGATTCTGATTCTGATTCTGATTCTATTCGTGGGAGTTTCGTCAAATGTTTGGAAATTATTGGTGTTTAGTTCCAGCGTCAGGTTTATAAACCTGACATCACGTGGAACTGGTTACCTTTTTGGCCCGGCCGTGTGACACATTACTAAACTACCTTTATTTTGCATTATTATTTCCTTTTTTTTTTCCAAAAAATACTTTTTTGTCTTTTCATTTTGTAAGTTTCTTTTTTAAAGAAACACTGTTCTGATGTGTCGTGGACCCTGCGACGAATAATTGATGTTTTTTCTATAAATATTTCTTTGTTAATGCTCAAGATATTAACCACCTTATTCATAAACGTACATTAGATAGGTTTTAGCTATTGAATGCTTTGTCTTAGTCAGTTGCATTGTCAAATGTGCAGGATAGAAAAAGACAAAGGAGAGATTAGCAACACTTTAGCTAAAATACGTTTATAAATAAGGGGGTAAGTATCTAAGTACAATAATGTTAACATAAGTAATTCTGAATATTTTTCTATGTTGTGAAGTAGCAAGGAACCGTATTCTTAATGTAATGAAAGTGATTGATGTTAAGTTTTACTGGTGGTAGAGCACCAGTGACGGAGCTCGCGGGCGTAGGCACCACCGCATTACCTAATATACTTGCCGCTAAATGGTAGTGTTCAGCACTATCGTGTTCCGGTCAGGTGGTAATGTACGGCCCTGTAATTTCCGGCACAGAGGCATAACACCTTAGGCCTCAGGAGTGGTAACGCATCTTTATTTTGACCTCGGTCTTTGTGTGGGTGTCTATAGGCTGCAGTGATCACTTAACATCAATGTGAACTGCATGCTTGTTTGCCACTTCCATAACATAAAAAAAAAAAAGTGATGACTATACCCACATAAAGACGAACTGTGTAACAAGATGTGAAAATGCAGATGCGTTGCTACCCCAGAGACCTTAGTTATTACGTTTCTGTGATATATTACAGGCCTCATTACTAACTTTTTTTTATGTAATGGAAGTGGTAAACAAACATGCAGTTCACATTGATGTTAAGTGATGACTGCCTATAGACACCCACACAAAGACCAAGGTCAAAATGCAGATGCGTTACCACTCCAGAGGCCTAAGGTGTTATGCCTCTGTGCCGGAAATTACAGGGCCGTACATTACCACCTGACCGGAACACGATAGTGCTGAACACTACCATTTAGCGGCAAGTATATTAGGTAATGCGGTGGTGCCTACGCCCGCGAGCTCCGTCACTGGAGCTCTACCACCAGTGAATATGTAATGGAAGTGGTAAACAAACATGCAGTTCACATTGATGTTAAGTGATGACTGCCTATAGACACCCACACAAAGACCAAGGTCAAAATGCAGATGCGTTACCACTCCAGAGGCCTAAGGTGTTGTGCCTCTGTGCCGGAAATTACAGGGCCGTACTCATCAAGGTTGTCAGTATATGTCTCACTTTCATGTCATTGTGACAAAAATGCACTAACTAAATTTCACTCCATAAAAAGTTATCGGTTACTTGATAATTGAAATTTCGCATATTATTGTGAATACGTCATCGTACGCACTCTGTTTACAGTTACTACATTGAACTAGCTCTTAATATAAACAAGTTTGTGTCATATTGAACCTTATAGCTTAAGATCCCGCTGCAGAACAATTTTGTTCATCGAGAAACGCTGCACACCTAATTTTTAGGCATATTTATTAACTATAGAATATATTATACCTACTTAATTACTTTTCAAAATATGGCGGCTAGTATTTTTAATTAAATTGTTTTATCTTCAACAGCCAGCAATCCTTAAATGCGGCAGGATTTAATTTGACACGCGTATTATCATAATAATGAGAAAAAATAGCCTTAATTTGATATAAAAATAATAAATGCACGTTATGAACGTACATGAACATGTGTCAGGGTGGAACGTAAATATGTAGGGGCGGCCAAGTGCGCAACGGCAGCCGTGATTTTTCAGTCTTTATATAAATTACCGTGAAGTAAACGAAAAAGAAAGTTCGAGTCCATGAAAAAAAAATATTTGCGGCCATATTTTAATAGGCAACTTAGCGGATATATTATAATTACATTTAATAATGTCTAGATCATAAATATGCGTAAAAAATGATTTGCAGCATATCTCGATGAACGAAATAATTTTGCCGCGGGATCCTAACCATATATAATAATACAGTAACAAAATCAGAAGCATATTACTATACTGCTACATTTCATAATCTTGAGTACGCTTCACGTACAAAACAGTTCAACGCGTTCTTGTATGTATGTATGTATGTATCTTCACGCCAGGTCCCTAACGGGGTAGGCAGAGAGTGTAGAGCGCCAGACATCCCGGTTCTGACAAACCTCTCGTGCCTCGTCTACCTTCATCATTCTCTTCATACATGCACGCCGATTCCTAAGACTTTTGACCCCACCATCAGACAGAACTCGACCTATTTGGTCATGGTAGGTCAGCCTTGGTCTTCCTGGCCTCTGCAACCATCCACATTCGCATTGTATATCTGTTTAGTCATTCGCTCATTCGATATTCTTTCTATATGCCCGAACCATCGGAGCATGCCTTTTTTCATTTTTACACCGATACTATCACTTGTAAAACATGAATAATTTTGAAACTCATAATCATAAAGGAACCTTGTGGTTAAATCTTTTACCCTGAATTCAAAGGATAAGTTACATATTTTTTCAAATAAAAAAAATCCGCATTTTAACCAGTTAGAAAACCTAATTCAATGACACATTAAAAAAAAGTAAATGTCACATACGTTTCCACCATAACCAATTTGTGCTACTAACCATATATTGCATAATACCTACCATAAGATTTGCTATGAAATCAACCCAATAATTTTTACTGGTGGTAGAGCTCCAGTGACGGAGCTCGCGGGTGTAGGCACCACCGCATTACCTAATATACTTGCCGCTAAATGGTAGTGTTCAGCACTATCGTGTTCCGGTCAGGTGGTAATGTACGGCCCTGTCATTTCCGGCACAGAGGCATAACACCTAATGCCTCAGGAGTGGCAGCGCATCTGCATTTTGACCTCTGGTCATTGTGTGGGTGTCTATAGGCTGCATTGAATTATCTATACCTATTATAAAACAAAGTCGACGCGTCCGTCTGTCTGTTCGGGATAAATTTTAGTATATTTTGTTAAAATACTGTATTTAAGTTCAATTATGTAAACAAATGTTAAAGAAATTTGAGATCCTTGTTTTTTTTTTTTTTATGTAATTGAAGTGGCAAACAAGCATGCAGTTCACATTGATGTTAAGTGATGACTGCAGCCTATAGACACCCACACAAAGTCAAAATGCAAATGCGTTACCACTCCTGAGGCCTAAGGTGTTATGCCTCTGTGCCGGAAATTACAGGGCCGTACATTACCACCTGACCGGAACACGATAGTGCTGAACACTACCATTTAGCGGCAAGTAAATCAGGTAATGCGGTGGTGCCTACGCCCGCGAGCTCCGTCACTGGAGCTCTACCACCAGTAAGCCCTTATATTAAGCCACACAATTTATCATACAATGAACTTTGACTTTGTTTTGGAATTCCCAAAAGTTTGAAATTAATTTATTTTTGTCATTATTTCATTTTTAAATGTTCAAGGTGTAGATCAGATTTCATCTCAATCGTAGTATTTTTGGAAAAAATCAGCTGTGATAGTATACAGGCTATGATCTTATAAGAATCATTTTTTCCTTTTGAGGTACGTAAGTAAGTGCCAGTGCTCAGCTGCTCTCCAGCTACGTCACTAATGGTGCCCTATCACCAGTAGATAGATATAAACTGATATGACATATGTTTACTGGTGGTAGAGTTCCAGTGACGGAGCTCGCGGGCGTAGGCACCACCGCATTGCCTAATATACTTGCCACTAAATGGTAGTGTTCAGCACTATCGTGTTCCGGTCAGGTGGTAATGTACGGCCCTGTAATTTCCGGCACAGAGGCATAACACCTAATGCCTCAGGAGTGGCAGTGCATCTGCATTTTGACCTCTGGTCATTGTGTGGATGTCTATAGGCTGCAGTCTTCACTTAACATGAATGTGAACTGCATGCTTGTTTAAAAAAAAAAAAATAGTGACATAATATTTAATAACATAACAAGCACGTCAATTCATACGGTTCGCTTGTTTAGTTGCTTCCTTGTATTTTTCTTGTCATATCGAATTGTAAGACCACCTTGCTGATATTGTTATGTTTTGATTTCAATTACTATATTTTTGAACTGAAACCCTCCTCCCACCACGTGAAGGGGGAGTAGGGTTACGGTTCAAAAATGATTCTACTACATAATGATTGTAGAAGAAGCACGGAGGTGTGTGCACGGGATATTTGGCGTTTTACACTATCTGCCTACCCCGTAACTATATTTTTTATTCAAACGATAAATATCTGATAAAATTTAAAATATTTTACAGATACTTTCACCCGACTTCAAACAAGTGAATCAGGTTAAACACAAAATATAATGATATAATATAATATATAATTGACTTGGTAGTTATAAAAGTTTTTATAGATACATTGTTATATATTTTTTACTTTTTTTTGATGACCTAAAATGGAATGATCAAGTACTTTTTGCGAATAAATTCATTGTCACCCGCCGTCTAGAGGATTAGCGGTTAGTGTGAGACTCTTGTTCCCGTAAACCTCGCGGTTTTCCAATTAACACGCCATTAGTAAGTGAGTCATTAAGACAGTCTTGTATAACTTCAACAGCTTCATCATTGACACAGCACGCGCTCTACTTTTATATACATATGTGTCGTTCGTTTGATTGCAAAGAACTGTCTCAATATCGATCCATTGATAACAAGACCCGATTCTTTCAAACCGTTCAATTGATTGATTCGTTCATTCAAGTATTGGAAAAAGTCGTTTACTAAATTTGGTTCTATGAAATGAACCCTTTCCTCGTTATAGCTCTGGAGTTCATATGAATCAGCGATCCGATCAATACAGATCATTCATTTGATTAATGTCACCGGTTCGAGCCCGGTTCGTCGGATAGCCGCGACTTGCGATGTTATGACAGGTCATCGAACGAACGAGTAATTTTCAACAAAATAAACCAATGGATCACGCAGATTCAAAGACTCGGTTCTTATGATTCGTTCAATCGCGAACGACTCATACATCCTCGTACTTTTATAAAAACACTTTTCGTCCATATTTTTATATTGCAAACGGGACTTAATCGCGTACTATTTTAATCGAAGTATTTACCTCGACACTCGACGTTTCGGCCTCTAGTAGACTCTACTCGTGACCACGGCCGTCGCATTACGTCCGAAACGTCGAGTGTCGAGGTAAATACTTCGATTAAAATAGTACGCGATTAAGTCCCGTTTACAATATAAAAATATGAATACAAATCGTGAAAGTTTAAAACTTTTCGTCCAGTTCTTTAGTCCATTCGTGCAGGCACGTTCTGCAAACCGCATGTTATGGACCCCCATCAAGCATAACGCGCAACATGTAATGACATAAACTGGAAAGTGCTTCCGTGATGGCACGTCCAACAGATGTGTATTAACGTGTCAGTATAGGTTGTAACTTTATTGTTCTGGTCAACAATTACTGTTTCCAAAAATGATCATGAAATGCAAATTATTTAATTATCTATACCTATTATAAAACAAAGTCCAACGACGCGTCCGTCTGTCTGTTTGGGATAAATTGTAGTATAATAGGTTGGGGAAAAAGTCTTTTCGAATTATAGTACGAGTATGTATGAACTTGTGATAAAATCTCTTTGGCTGTAGTATTTGTATCTGGCTGGTTTTGATATCATTGAAAGTTTAAATTTTAAAGAACATAATTCCAAATTCAAATTAGGCAAATGTGTGATTTTCATTTGTTTTTCGTACTGTCAAGATGAGTGAATCTAATGAAGAAATTCGATACATTTTAAAAATTTACTACAAAAAAGGTAAAAATGCAACGTAAGCCGCGAAAAACATTTGCGATGTTTATGGACCTAGTGCAGTGTCTGTGAGAATTGCACAAATTTGGTTTAAGCGTTTTCAATCCGGAAATTTTGATGTCAACGATGCACTTCGCTCTGGTCGCCCTATTACGGATAAAATGGATGCCATTTTTGAAAAAGTGGAGCAAGATTGACATATCAGTAGTTACGACGTAGCTGAAGAACTGAGAATTGATCACAAAACAGGTTTGGCGCATTTGAAAAAAGCTGGGTACAAAAAAAAGCTCGATATTTGGGTACCTCACGAGCTCACTGAAAGAAACCTAATGAACCGTGTACTCATTTGTGATTCTTTATTACGATGTAATGAAACCGAATCATTTTTGAAGAAGCTGATAACTGGTGATGATTTTTGGATCACGTACGACAAGAACGTGCGAAAAAGGTCGTGGTAAAAGGCCGGTCAGGCTTCACAGATTGTGGCGAAACCCGGGTTAACTCGCAATAAGGTGATGTTGTGTGTGTGATGGGATTGGAAGGGCATTATTCATTATGAGCTATTACCACCAGGCTATCGATTCTGAAGTCTAATGCAAACAACTGATGAGATTAAAGCAAGACGTTGAGAGAAAGCGGCCGGAATTGATCAACAGAAGGGGTGTGGTGTTTCATCATGATAACGCTAGACCTCACACATCTATAGCCACTCAGCAAAAATTAAGAGAGTTTGGCTGGGAGGTGTTGTGTATAGTGCTGACCTTGCACCTTCAGATTTCCATCTGTTTCGGTCTCTTCAGAACTCTTTATGCAATGTTAGGTTAACATCACGAGAGGACTGCCGGACTTGTCGCGGTATTTTGATGAGAAGTCCCAAAATGTTTATAGCAATGGGATCATGTCCATACCTACAAGATGGAAAGGTTATCGAACAAAATGGTATATACATACTGTAGTTAAATTTAAATAAACTATATTAAAAAATGTTTTGAATTATCTTAAAAAATGCGAAGAAACTTTTTCCTCAACCTTATTTTGTTAAAATACTATAATTATGTAAAAAAATGTTAAAGAAATTTGAGATCCTTATATTAAGCCACACAATTTATCATACAATGAACTTTGACTTTGTTGTGGAATTCCCAAAAGTTTGAAATAAATGTATTTTTATCATTATTTTTTTTTTAAATGTTCAAGGTGTAGATCAGATTTCATCTCAATCGTAGTATTTTTGGAAAAAATCAGCTGTGATAGTAAACAGACTATGATCTTATAAAAATATTTTTTTCCTTTTGAGGTACGTAAGTAAGTGCCAGTGCTCAGCTGCTCACGAGCTACGTCACTAATGGTGCCCTATCACCAGTAGATAGATATAAACTGATATGACATATGTTTACTGGTGGTAGAGTTCCAGTGACCGAGCTCGCGGGCGTAGGCACCACCGCATTACCTAATATACTTGCCGCTAAATGGTACTGTTCAGCACTATCGCGTTCCGGTCAGGCGGTAATGTACGGCCCTGTAATTTCAGGCACAGAGGCATATCACCTAATGCCTCAGGAGTGGCAGCGCATCTGCATTTTGAACTCTGGTCATTGTGTGGGTGTCTATAGGCTGCAGTCATAACTTAACATCAGCGTGAACTGTATGCTTGTTTGCCACTTTTATTACTTAAAAAAAAAAGACACAAACTGGAAAGTATTTCCGCGAAGGCACACGTCCGACAATATTTTAACGAGTCTATGTGGTCGTGGTTGGAAATGATTGATTAGCGATTATTAACATTATATATTGAGTTGGATATGTAATGTTAATAATCACTAAAGACTCGGTATTAATATGATAGAGGTAGAATAGTCGATCAGTTGTAGACATCAGGTTGTCAATGGTAGCGGGTCACTACTGTCTTTTTTATGTAATGATAGTGGCAAGCAAGCATGCAGTTCACATTGATGTTAACTGACTACTGCAGCCTATAGACATCCACACAAAGATCAGAGGTCAAAATGCAGATGCGTTGCCACTCCTGAGGCCTAAGATGTTACGCCTCTGTGCCGGAAATTACAGGGCCGTACATTACCACCTGACCGGAACACGATTCATCCCTACTAAAATGTCTAGCCTTACAGGGCCAATGTTACTCGGAGGATTCAGTATCTCTCCTACTATTATAACTATACTGGTGGTAGAGCTCCAGTGACGGAGCTCGCGGGCGTAGGCACCACCGCATTACCTAATATACTTGCCGTTAAATGGTAGTGTTCAGCACTATCGTGTTCCGGTCAGGTGGTAATGTACGGCTCTGTAATTTCCGGCACAGAGGCATAACACCTAATGCCTCAGGAGTGGCAGCGCATTTGCATTTTGACCTCTGGTCATTGTGTGGGTGTCTATAGGCTGCAGTCATCACTTAACATCAATGTGAACTGCACGCTTGTTTGCCACTTTTATAACATAAAAAAAAAAAAAACCAAGTTAATGTGGCAGTAGCGAAATATGTCGAACAAATAAAAGACATGCGATGCCACGGTCACAAGACACGCGATCAAATCGCCCACGTTCGTATCGAATCGCAGCTGACACATCACTTTGATATGGTCACGGTTACAGATTTAGGAAAACGAGAGCATCACGAATCGACTTTTATTTATTGCAAAAAAATGTATTTTCCTCGAAATGACAGGCGTACTATTGGCATACCACCTTCGCTTGAGAAGATCACTAACAATACTGTGTGCAAAATTAAGCTTCCCCCCAACAGAGAATATGTAATAATACTACGTATAGAATGGACACTGCGACGTCCCGCCCTATTTCCCCGCCTCACCAAACCTCCTCCCCTCTTACGGTCGTCGTTGGTACTACGAACACAGGTGCACGTGTAAATACACGTTACTGATTGATGTCTGTGTAATAGAGACCAAATTAAGCGTTTGTATGTAATTTTGGCGGAGTGTCCGCGCCAGCCCCGACTTTAAAGTTGCATCGCCCCTAGTCGCATATGTCTTATCATTATTTTATGTCTCCCCGCAACACCCTAAGCTGAGGATCGCACATACAGGAGTCTACCTTAGATCGTTACATAAAGTTATTTAGGCTGAGAACTTTTTGTGCTCGCTAATTGCCATTTGAAGTAGTGTAGTAGTAGTAGTACTAGTGTCGTAAGAGCTACCTACGTACGCCCATGTTTGAAAAGGGCTTGAGTGACGCATACCTCTTATTTATGGATGCTCGGCCTGGATTCACGCTAAGCCGCATTCCAGTGGGAGTGCCTTACGGTCGCTCTGGACTGCCCCCTACGCGAGGATAATGATGACGGAGCCTAAGAGCGGCGGTTCTATGAGGTACGGACCTCGGCTCAGGATGTCGTCTGGAAGTGTATTGTGAATGTTGGACTTGGTCAGAACCGGCAGAACGTTCGTATTTCGATTTGACTCGAAATACTACGAGTATTTAAACCTAGTTGTGACATGTAAATGAACAGTTAACGCGTTTTTTTGCTAGATATTATTAACGGAATATTAGCTCATATATTTACCTAAAATAATAATACTGAAGTTAAAATAAATTTATTAATACTTTATTGCATCAATAAAACATTGGTGCAAGCGGCGGACTTAACACTTAAAGCGCTCTCTGCCAGTCAACCATTGGTAGTCATAAAAATTGTTGGCGGTGCTAGCAAAAAATTAATTAAATAAACAAAAATATTGACAATAAATAAAAACTTTCAAAATATGGATAATATACCCAAAGAGACCCTGAGGGAGTTCAAACAAACATAATACTTATTTTAACTTCCTCGGAGGCTCCATGGGGAGAGAGAAGGAAGAAATATAGAAGGTGGTGAACCCGATTCGCATTTGTTTTTGTCCTTTAATATACGGAATCCTAAAGGTCAAATAATCGTGTGGAGGAACGGGTGGAAGTGTTCCTCCGGCGAAAAGGGAGGATCCACCGACCTGGCGGGCCGCGGCCCTACGATTGAAGTTGGGAAGTTGTATATATATGCCAACTCTTGAGAAATCTTCGCATGTGCGATGTAATTCGAATGCACGCCATCTACCGTACTAAATAAGTACTGTAAGGTTTCATTGTATTCCACTAGGTAGCGCTTAAATATAGTGCACGCTACAATCGGATACGATACGACGCACGACAACTGCACGTAGCTGGGAAACGAGAACAGATGAATGTAGAAACGGGCGCATTCCGATGCGCACGCGTCCGATGTTACACTATTAACATAATAGTCATGGTTTGTTGGCGTGGTTATGTCATAGGAGATAGCGGGAGAGGAAGAGGAAGCGGATTTAAATAATAAGGATAAAAATATTTGAATGGCGTCTTGAACAATAAAATGAAGTTGTAACAGAGTCGTGAAATAAGATATTTTCGGCTCTGTAATTTTCGGCACAGAGGCATTATACCTTAGGCTCTCCTGAGCCTACTTACCCTTAGGCTCCTGCCTAAGGTGGGGGTAACGCATCTGCATTTTGACCTTGGTCTTTGTGTGGGTGTCTTTAGGCTGCAGTCATCACTTAACATCAATGTTTTACTCGAAGCTCAGTGACGGAGCTCGCGGGCGTAGGCACCACCGCATTACCTAATATACTTGCCACTAAATGGTAGTGCTCGGCATTATCATGTTCCGGTCAGGTGGTAATGTACGGCCCTGTAATTTCCAGAGGCATAACACCTTAAACCTCAGGAGTGGTAACGCATGTGTATTTTGACCTCTGGTTTATCTGTGTCTAAGTCCGTTATCACTTAACATCAATGTCAGCTGCATGCTTGTTTGCCACTTGCATAAAATAAAAAATAAAAATAGTGAACTGCATGCTTGTTTACCACTTCCATTACATAAAAAAAGAGATAATCTTTGTATTCGAAAGATTTATAATAATGTCGACGCAGTTGTCCCGCGGTGTGTGACCATGTAGACCGCTTGAAGACAAAGTTTCGGGTCTTGATGTTTGTGTATGGTTTTGTTAGAATAAAGTCACCCGGTTTTACTGGTGGTAGAGTTCCAGTGTATCGAGGGCGTAGGCACCGTTTTGAGTGTAAACGTGTGTTTCAAAAAGTTAAAAACGTATTTTATTAATGTGCGTGTGTGTATGGCGAAGTAGACAAAAAAAAACGCTTATGAAAATTCATTATTTCCCGTTATATTTTTTGAGTACCAGCTTTTTCATACACATTAAATTTAATGGAATATATTACCAAACCAAAGGTTTAGAGAACACTAAAAGGTAAAAAAATCCCGCTGTTTTTTTGTAACAAAATTGTGAATACTATACTAGGTATATTAACAAAATGTTATATTTCCTGTTTTGGACTGAACTCATGATCTCATGATTATCAGAATTGCAAACATATTTTAAAAAGCAAAGAAGGCCTTGTTCATTTTGAAACGCACCAAAGTTGCCTGTTTTCAAGAAGTCAAAAATTCAGGTTAAGCTATCATTTGACACAGATGTGAGACAAAAATGAAGCGTGCCACCATTTTGTTTTCATGGTCACAATGATCGTCCATTAACTTTATACGGCGTGTATTATCACTCAAAAAATCGGCCAAGTACGAGTCGCACTCGCGTTCATAGGGCTCCACTCAATTGAGAGATTTCTTACTACAAATATATTATTATCTCACTGGTATTAGACCTCCAGTGTAGGTTCAGGACATAGCTACTACCTCATTACCTAATCTATTTACCGCCAAATAGTAGTGTTCAGTATGTATGTTTACGCCAGGTCCCTAACGGGGTAGGTAGGGAGTGTGGAGCGCCAGATATCCCGGTCCTGACACACCTCCCGTGCCTCATCTACCTTCATCATTCTCTTTATACATGCACGCCAATTCCTCATGACCCACCATCAGACAGAGCTTGACATATTCGGTCATGGTAGTGTTCAGCACTATCGTATACTGGTAAGATGGTAATGTATGGCCCCGTTATCAATTTCATTAGGACATAACAACTTAAGTCTCCGAGGTGGCAACACATCTGCATTTTAACCTTACCTACCTTGTTTTGTGTAGACGTCTATAGACTGCAGTAATCTCTTACCGCCAATGTGAACTGCAGCTTGCTTGCTACTTTACTTGCTTGCTTAGCGGTACCTTTAATTTTATTTTCTTTCATTATTTTCTCTGCATTTGTATCGAATATTAGATATTCGTTCTTGTGTGAGACCTAGAAAATAAATACTTTTCTACCATTCCTTCTCTCTTTTTTATGTAAAGAAGCATGCAGCTCACATCGATGTTAACTGATGACTGCAGCCTATAGACATCTACATAAAAACCAAAGGTCACAATGCAGATGCGTTGACACTCTTTAGAACTAAGGTGTCATGTCTCTGAGATAGTTATTACGGGGCCATACATTACCATCTAACTAAAACACGATTGTACTAAACACTACCATTAAGCGGCAGATAGGTTAGGTAATGCAGTGTTGCCTACGTGTGGTTCCTATACTTAGAACTCTACCACCAGTAAAAAGTCGCTTTCTATTTTCGTAATATAAAAACTCACTGTTATTATTAAACTAGCGGCCCGCCCCGGCTTCACGCGGGTGTTATGTTACCTACCCTCTCCTATTCGTCTTAGCGTGATGTTATATAGCTTAAAGCCTTTTTCGATAAATGGGCTATCTAACACTGAAATCAATTTTCAAATTTTTTTGACGACCCGGTTAGTCCAGTGGTGTGAAACCACCGTTTGATTCGAAGGGTCGCGGGTTCGATCCCCGCACCGGGACAAATATTTGTATGGCCTACAGATATTTGTTTCGGGTCTGGGTGTTTGTGGACGTGTTGTATATGTGTACAACGGCATCCACGACACAGGTTTATATAAAACCTAATGTGGAGCTGTGAGTGAAAGCGTATTTTTAAGCGTATTTTAAATCGGACCAGTAGTTCCTGAGATTAGCGCGTTCAAACAAACAAACAACAGCTTTATAATATTAGTAAATATACATATTATAACAACAGTTTAAAAAACATGATCGCTTCTCGCTTATGCAGCAAACTGTGAATGTCAATGCACCTTACTACGTATTTAAGTAGTTAAATGTTACGGTCAAGTATTGTAATAAACCGTTACAGGAATATCCGCGTGCAAGTACTATATTGTAATTCACCTCGAGTGAAGCAGTTGGTAATTCACTTGCATTAGTTAATGCACTGCATTTACTTTTCTTGGCGATAGGTCTAGTCACGAAGTTGACGGACGTTGACATTTATGTTTTTTTTTTATTTTTTTATGTAATGGAAGTGGCAAACAAGCATGCAGTTCACATTGATATTAAGTGATGACTGCAGCCTACAGACACCCACACAAAGACCAAGGTCAAAATGTAGATGCGTTACCACTCCTGAGGCTGAAGGTGTTATGCCTCTGTGCCGGAAATTACAGGGCCGTACATTATGTATTCTTTGCAACAACACATGCGAGTTAATCTATCTATATTGATATATAAAAATCAATTGCTGTTCGTTAGTAGCGCTAAAACTCGAGAACGGCTAGACCGATATGGCTAATTTTGGTTTTGATGATTTTCGGAAGTCCAGGGAAAATTTAAAAGGTAAGAAAATATGAAGAAATTGGAGGGAAATAGTAAACACCACAATTTAATTTTCCCATACAAATAGTTCCTATATATCAAACCTTTGACACATTATTTCATTCTGAGGCAATACGAAGTTTGCCGGGTCAGCTACTATATATATAAAAATCAATTGCTGTTCGTTAGTCTCGCTAAAACTCCAGAACGGCTCTACCGATTTGGTTAATTTTAAATTTGAATTATTTCTGGAAGCCCAGGGATGGCTTAAAGGTAAGAAAATATGAAAAAATTGAAGAGAAATAGTAAAAACTTCATCTAACCAGAACACGATAGTGCTGAGCACTACCATTTGGCGGATGGATGGATTTATACTGGAATTCAAACATCAGTAAAACAGCTTACTTTAGTTAACACAACCACCAGCTCAATTTAGTATGTATGTATGTATCTTCACGCCAGGTCCCTAACGGGGTAGGCAGAGAGTGTAGAGCGCCAGACATCCCGGTTCTGACAAGCCTCTCGTGCTTCGTCTACCTTCATCATTCTCTTCATACATGCACGCCGATTCCTAAGACTTTTGACCCCACCATTAGACAGAACTCGACCTATTTGGTCATGGTAGGTCAGCCTTGGTCTTCCTGGGCCTCTGCAACCATCCACATTCGCATTGTATATCTGTTTAGTCATTCGCTCATTCGACATTCTTTCTATATGCCCGAACCATCGGAGCATGCCTTTTTTCATTTTTACACCGATACTATCATTCACACAAAGTCTCTTTCTTACATCTTCATTACGAACGCGATCGGTGAGTGATACACCGCAGATCTTGCGCAAAGATCTCATCTCGACCGCGTTCAACCTACTCAATTTAGTAGAAGCGTATTAACACATTATTTCACGTCAAACAAAATAATAGCAGACAATCAAAACGACAGACCGCTTAAACCATATTACATAATAATAAATAACAGTTCCTAACTAATACACAATCAGTTACATTTTTGTAATTGAAACACTATAACGCAATAGCTAACGAAGCGTATATGGACGACACTATGATTTCCCAACTATGTATTTATTCGCTAGGCTCTTGTAACCCTTGGTAATGGCAATAAGAGCTAGTTGTCATGATAATCATCGTATATAGCTTCCGTTTTACTTTTAATACAATTTAGTTCAGCTTTCCAAGGCTCAAATGGAACCTAATGAGATTGGGTAGTGATTGAAGCGCGCATGGCCCCGCGGCAGGTGTAGATCGTAAGCGATCTACTCGGTTAAGCGATACGGCTGCGGCCGGGTGTGTGATGGGTGACCGCTAGTGGCAAATCACAATGAGCGTTGCCGGGCTTCGGAGGGCACGTTAAGCCGTCGGCCCCGGTTGCTATCGATAGATAGCAGTCGTTAAACCTTGTCGGTTTGAAAACATCCGACAGCGGGTTCGCTACTAACCCGTATCTCCACCAACCCGTATTGGAGCAGCATGGTGGAGTAAGCTCCAGGCAATAAGGGGAGAGACTCGCGCCCAGCAGTGGGACGTATAATGGGTTGCCATTATTTCAGCTGAAAAACGTCTACTGCTGGACAAATGCAGTACCCAAAGATTGCCACAACGAACGATCCTGGATCGCCCATAGCCAGCGATTGTACGAATCCTTAATGAGATCGTCAGACCATCTCTTGGGGGGCCGGACTATCTTCGTCGCTCGTCTCTTATCGCTTAACCGAGTAGATCACTTGCAATCTACACCAGCCGCGGGGCCATGCGCGCTTCCATTTCGGCTGAAATGATTAGAGTATACACGTCTATCCAAACATATGTTTTGTGAATATATTGCTGCAAGTATTCTTTCCTAACGCTTAACACTCGCTAACCGTGCTGCCGCATTCCATCATCGCGTTCTATCTCATCGTATTTGAATGCAAAACCACGAGATTGAGCCCGTTCGACGTCTACAAATAAAAACGAAATTCTTTTTTTCTTGTGTTCAAAAAACAGGTTACTGATTCAAACTACGCTGAGTTGAACGACCGGACGACCCTGACCATACTTCGAGTTTTACTGACCTCTATTTCCTGAAACAGGCTTTTGCCGTTACCAAAAAATAAATGAGGATGCGTGTCGGATTTTTGGCGATTCTCATAATTCGGTTATGAGGTAACGGCCCCGATTTTCGGTGCTTCGCCGTTTGGATGTTGTTTCGAGAATTCAATAAATGAATTAATACGCTTAAACTCACAGCCCAACACTAGGTATAAACTTCTGTCGTGGGTGCCGTTGCATACACACAACACAAACATAAACACTCAGACCTGAAATAAATATCGGTAGGCCATACAAATATTTAGAAATTAAAAAAAATGGAAAGTAAAATTTGATTTCGGGCAGGAATCAGACTTGCGACCTCAGGATAACCAGTACAGCTGCTTTACCACTACTAAGCTTGTGGGACTTCGATAGCTTGGTGGTAAAGCTGGTGGTTATCCTGAGGTCGCAGGTTCGATTCCTGCCCGAAGTCAAATTTTTCTTTAATTTCTAAAGTTCACTGGCATATAAAATATTACATACAAATATTTGTCCCAGTGCGGGGTTCGAACCCGCAACCCTATGAATCAAACGGTCGTCTCACACCGCTGGACTAACCGGGTCGTCAAAATTGAGGATCGTATTGTTTATGTCTGACTTTGTTGTTTACGGGCTTATCTTTTGCTATGATTTATAGAAGAGATCTATTAGAAAAAAAGTTTCAGTGCAGGAGCTCGCGGGCGTAGGCATCACCGTATAATCAAATAAACAAATAATCTATACATCTATACAAATAAATAAAATTGGAGTGTCTGTTTGTAATATAAAAATAACCGCTTTTTACTTTTTTTTTTACAATTTTTGTCTGTCTGTCTGTTTGTTCCGGCTAATCTCGGGAACGGCTCTGCCGATTTTGACGGGACTTTCACGCGCAGATAGCTTTTTTAATAAGGCGTAACTTGGGCTACTTTTATACTAGCTGCGCCCACGACTTCGTCCGGGTAGGTACTGAACAATCATACATTCTAACGCGGTCGTAGTCGCAGGTACAGCTAGTAAAAAATATTAATTAAAGAATACCTACATAAATAAAACAATAAATATTAAACATGGAAAGGAAACGAAAAAGTCTCAAAAACCGCACACGACTTAAAAATTCCTGTTTTTAATACATTCCTCACGAATACGAAAGTGATGTTTTGGTATGTCAACAAAAATATTATAAACAAATAATGGTTGAAACAAAGACAACAAAACGGGGAATACCCTGCGGTTTTAGAAAGCTCATCCGTCATCGTATAAGACTTCAACCGCAGTATAAGGAAACTAATGAATTTTGATTATTGTAAGAAATATTCTTTTAGTTATATACAACAGTACCTCAGGTTGTTTTGTGGAACGAACTTCCCTCTGAGGTGTTCCCTAGGTGCTACAATATGGGGTTCTTCAAAAATGGCGTCAAAAGAGTCCTTCAGGGCTAGCAGCGCGTTGGCAACTCCCCTGGTGTTGCAAATGTTCATAGGTGACGGTGACCACTTTCCATCAGGTGGCCCGTTTGCTTGTCTGTCACTCTTCAGACATAAAAAAAAAAAAAAGGTCGAGAAATAAGTGGCACAGAAATGTGTAATTTAAGTACCTTCGTAATTTGGATAAATGCTCAGCGGATATCAATACGCACGATAGTCAAGTTAAGTAAATTAGGAGGTTAAATTCTATTAATTTAACCATCAATTTAATCATCAACTTAATAATACGTAAATACCTTGAACAGTTTTTATTTATTATTACTGTACAAATTAATTCTTTTTTTTACAGTATATTAGTTACTTAAAAAAAATATATATTTAAAAAAAATTCTTATAGTGTGCCACCCGCAGCGGAAACCAGGTCCAAGCTGTCGGTGGTTAGGGTCACAGAGACATGAATCTCCTCCGTTCCGTTATTGTCATTATTATTATAATTAAGACATATTATTATTATTTTTATATTGATTATTTTGGGGGACACGTTTCCAAACCCGACCATAAATTAACCAAATTCGTGGGTAGTAGCCATAATTATAAAGAAGAAGAACGTTGGATTGATTTTAGAAATCATTTTAGTTTAAATTGATTTTAGAAATCATTTTAGTTTTCATTTTAGTTTTAGCTCTCGAGTAACACGGAGGAGTATAGCTCGCAATAGGCTTAATCTTAGAGATTAACTTCATATTATATGTTCTCACCCTATCAATTATAACTTCCTCTCTTCCCAACTTTCTTTACAGTGTAATACAACATTTTTATATTTTCTACTATTACACATTTTACAAAGAAGGATTCATAGCAGTTGCTTGATTCTTCGACTCTGTTAGTCCACGTCCTGGGTGACGGCGCACTGTGCAGGCGGAATGAACGGCGCATTAAATAAATGTTCGACCCCTTTTGAACATGTCCGGAGTACGAGCGGGCGTACACATTTCAAACTGTCCCGCGTGCACTACGGCGCCTTTCATTCTGCAGCGTGTCGCCGGTCGCGTGTGGCGAGACCGGCGACACGCAGTACAAAAAAGCCACTATGGAGCTTCATACAAATTGCACGCGTACGCGACCGGCGATACGCTGCACAATGAAAGGAGCCTAAGGACATGTATCGACGTGTCCGTGACAATCCGCTCCGCAATCCGCAATACGCGATACGCTGTCACTCAGGACGAACACTTATTCATCAACTTCCGTATTAAAAAACCCATAACAATAAATCTATCACTGTCTCCACAGGTTACCTCGTCCAACAAATTATTGTTTCTTAGCTCCATGATTATAACGGTTTGTCGACTCACATCTTACGTTAACGATGGGTTAACGGAACTCTTTTTTACGTTGCCCAATGGATTACCGGTTTCATAGCCGTTTTTTTTGTTTGTTTATATGTCGTACCTAATTTGATTGGAACACTTTTGATGAACTAAATTAGTAAAGGAGACGTTCCAAAATGTATGGAGACTGCTGATACACTACTGAGAGAAGAAACATAAAATACTAAATCATTTTCAGCCATTCAAATCATTTTTTATACCTTCAATTAATAGTTATAAGCATATTTCAAAAACAAGAACGTCCTAGTTACAATATGGTGACATATTGTTGTCATATAAAAATCACTATACTACAGTAAATATTTTCGACAAAAAAAAACAACGACTTAAATATTTTTTTGAGAATTATGGAAAAGTTCTACGTACTTTTCTCTATCTGTTGATATAGTGTACAAGGTGCGGGCCCAATGTGGAACTTATCCTTAAAGCCCAGGTTAACAATTATTTTGTTTTTCTTCTTGAAATACTCAGCTACGACATAAAAATACGCTATTCGGATTCAAACATACTTGAAATAAATTATATAGAATATAAGAAATAAGATTATTTATTTCCCACTTAAAGAAATTAACGCTATATGATTATATTATGTAATCGAGTGTGTGACCAAATTATGAAAAAATTAAGACGAGTCCATTCAATTTGATGAGAGATGTGTATGTTTTATTAATAAATCTAATAATGTTTTTCTTTTGTTCGCAGGTAGTTATCGTGTCGTACACCATGACGCGGCGAAAAAGTGTGTGTTCAAAGTGGACTCTAGTTTTAGTATTAGTAATTTTGTGTCAGTTTGTTCATTCGCGACCTCAAGAAACTGTCAGTTCACCACTAAGCGTTAATGAAACTAAATCATCAGAAAATCCAATAAGGTATAGATATAAAAATAATATAAGCTTAGAAATTAAGCCTGTGAGTGTTAACAATGATAGCAATGATAGGAAAATAAAGTTAAATGTTACTAACTTCAGTGATAATATTGATACGAATGTAGATCATAATAATTTTTATCCTACTAATTCTAGTTTGAAATTTTATACTGCTAATAGAGTTACCCAAAGACAAGAACGTTTAATTACTGGTTCTAAGAGCAAACAGAATATAAAACACTCTCATAAACTGAATGATATAGGTCCTAACTCTAAAATAAGAGAAGATACTTTAGGAAACCGTGAAAAAAGTCCCGTTATAAAAAAAGTAGTAACAAAGTGGTCGGACAAAACTAAATTAGAAGATTTAAACTTTTCATATGAAATTTCAGCATCAGTTGAAAGTGACAAGCCAATTAAATATGCTAATAAACAAGAATCGAACCGGTACAGTAGCACAGAAATCAATGAAGATGACATGAAATCTACTGAGTCCTATCTTACAGTGCGACGTCCTCAACTAAGTATAAAACGTGTCCCTAATTCTAAGTATCGACCTCAAACACAATATGAGAACGCGTATCCCAGCACTCAATTAATCGATAATTACCCTACATATCCAACAAGACCTGCTTACGTATTTACAACTCCAACTCCTACACCAATTATTTCAAATGTAGGCTATCCACAATCTTGGTCACAACATTTTGAACCTCACCGAAGACCAACCACACCCACTTCAGTGATAATCACAAGACCTCCCAGAGATCCCTACAATTATCATAATACAATACATAATAATTATCCGCAGTATCCAGGCAATTTTGATGTCACAACTTTCCAACCAACGAATGCATATACCGACAGAATAGTAATCAGACCAGAGGAGTACAGTGCAACTGATGACTGTCCTACAATTTACTTGACACTAAACAATACTTTCCAAGGTCAGGGCAAGGAAGCTTGTCCTGATTTGAATATAGCTGTAAATACAAACGTTGTAAATAAAAACGTTGTTTTAGAATCCGATGAAGACCCTGATACAACTTTGTCAGATGTTTTTGGCTTACCTCTTGGAGATGACTCTGGTAGTGAAGAGAATGGAAACGATTATTTTGAGTCTAGTGAAAATGACGAACAAGTTGAAAGTGCTTCAGTAGAGGGTTTGGAATTAGCTAATTATAATGCAGGCTCATCTGAAGCACAGTTAAGTGAACCAGACCAGTCACCAAGTTCAGCATTAACAGCCATAACTAAGCCAGGTCGGCCTAGTGGGAACGATGACGATGTGTTTAGCTTTTCGTCTATTATAGACTTTTTTAAGCCAGCACTCACTGCATTTAGCTGGTTGGCAGCTATCAATCCTTTAAGTTTCGGATTACTTTCATTACTTTTAACACCGTTCATATTATTGTTTGCTGGTACTTCTGGATTGGCTGCACTATTTTCACCTTGGGCATTTTCATACGGTAGAGAAGCTCCAAAGGTTGTCCATGTGTACAGGCCGCAGTGGCGTTGGGATAACGACCATAAAACATGGCATTTAAATTCTTTCCCTGATAGTCGTCGATGGGGCCCTACAACAGCCAAATATGATATAGAAAATGAAACGTGGAATCCAACGTCACCGAGAAGTAATTTCGAAAGTGATTCAGTAAAGTTTACCTGGTTTTACAGGCTAAAAGAATGGGTTAAAAATATGACTCAAAAGTTAAAGTCAGGAAATTATTCCATTGCAGAACGCAAGAATAAACGAAAGAAAAGAGAAACATGGACTATTCGAGTGAAATAGTTTCAATTCTTAAGCCACTATTTATTGTTAATGATATTATCGGAAATTAAAATGATATGACAGACATCGATAACCGCAAACATAACTTCAAAAATCTAGACGATATCATCGCCCTAAATTGTAGCTGTAGTAGTTTCAAATGTGATAATAATATTGAGTTTCAATGGTAGTGTCAGTGATGTAGATGCTTTATAGCTAACTTTACCACGAATATCTACATTCAACAGTAAGTCTTTTTTGGTTAAGGAAAATGAAACCGTGTAGATTTGAAAACAGAAAGCTGTTAGAATACTGAAATTAAATTAAATATTTTTGCCTTCACGATTTGCGGATACGCAGAGTTCGAATTTCATGTATCTCAGTTAAAAAAATAATAACAAAAACAAAATAGTATCATAATTCTCTTTCTGGTAATAATTTGATTGCTAGAATTTTTCTTACCTAAAAACCGTAATGAAGTCATTGCGTTTATTTCTTTATTTTTAATATTCGGCAATTGATTTTAAATTATACTAAGTTACAAAACATTTTCAAATGACCAATTGTGATGGGCGTAGAAAGTGTGGGTCAATTGAAATTTTCCACTTAACAAATAAAAGTCAAATGGCCGAAAATAATTTATCATTATTATATTCATTGCTCTTGAAAGTCGATGTGATTAACATTGAGAAATGTGAAATTTCAAAATTCACAAATAATTATGACTTTAGATAGATATTTTACTGAAAACAACATACATAAAGAACAACAATCATTCGCGTAAACCTAAACTGTTTTATACTTCTTAATTTCTAAATCAAAATAAAAGAGCGGACATTAAAATTATTATCATAAGCTACACTTTTTGTATCATGTATTATCAAGTAATGAAATTAAGTAATAATTAAAGTGCTCGATATACAAAATAGTCCTGTCCTGTTGCTCTATGAGCAACACGGTCCACCGACCGCGGTGGAGTGGAGGGGAGTAGCCATAGCGCTTGTTACCGATGCAAACAGTCTGTAATTTTTTGCGGGGGAAATGCGTGCGACACACTCACACCCACTACAAAAATCGTCTATTACTACGAAACTCACACCTTCACTTTAACAAAATACAGAAACAATTTCCCGCACACATTTAAACATCTAGGCGAAAGGTATAGGTCCATCTTTGACAGAGGGGAAAGCCTGCATATGGCTACTCCCCTCCGGTGTTGCTTTATGTCCTGGATGAATTAATTGTTCATTGACAATAACTGCGCGATTTTTCATTACATACATTTTTGTAAATCACAATCATAGCAAGCAAATAAACAGGGTGAACAAGTTGATACGACATTAATTTGAACTGAGTGTACCTTACACCATTCCAAATGTGCCAGCAAAAATAAAATTTAATAATAGTTACAGATATATGTAACTTCACGCCTGTAATCCCGAAGGTTGTTGCATCATACATGCAAACACCCACGACTCGCCGGTTACGTTTAGGCCCATGTAACAGGTGGCGAACCTGTTGCCATCTCCAGGCACATTACCAAACTCCGGGGTACTGGGAAACTTCCAGAAAATGGTAAAATCCCAATAGAAGCAGAGATAAAGGATTTTAAACCGTTATCTCTTATATCCCCCGACCCGGGAATCGAACCCAGGACCTCCAGCGTAATAGTAGTGGCCTGCTACCACCACGCTACTGAGGCAGTTACAGACATGTTTTAATGGATTCATAACAATTCTGGTCACTGGTATAATCTGCATTTTCTTTTAATTTCGTATAATCTTTTGCACTTTGTATGCCGCACAATAATGTTAGATGAATGTAGTTGTTTAAATATGAAAACGTCTCAGCTAGTTATCTAGAGGTCACTGGTTTGAATCCAGTCCGAATTCAGACATTTCTTTCAAATTTCTTTTTATTTCATCACTCACATGACTTGTTATCGAGAGATATATGACAATTATTAACTATACCTGCAATATTCAGACAGCCAAAAGACAAAAGCTAAACAAACATATGTACATAGATATGTCGTATGGTAAAAAAATTATGAATTGTTAGTTATAACAAATATGGATAGATAGATTAGATTAATAGAATAATTATCACCGAGGATACGTTAATTTCAAAGCGATAACCTTTTTTTTTAACTCTTAAAACACAGTTTTCATTATTTATATTCTGTTTGAAACTGAGTATAGGTAGCTTAAGAGAGCAACTTTATGAATTATTCTTACTTTACACACTCATTTAGTTTCATGAGAGATTTCCTTCTTATATTCATCCTAAAAATGTGATTATTAATTTTATTTAATTATTTTTAGCTCAATTTATACATTAGATTTTAGATATTTAGTTGTTGTAAGCAAATAACAAATTAAATAATAATTTGTGTAGGTATGTGCAATATGATAATATTTGAATTTTTGTTAATGTTTTTAAGTGAATATAATATTTATTTATTCAATTAATTTTATTTATTTTAGGTGTAGTGTAATTTATTTTAGCATAGAGTTATCCAGTATTTTTATGTTTTTTTTTATTGGTAATTGTGATCTAATAAAGGTTTTAACGAAATTTGTTTTATTTTATTTCAAACAATTTATTTGAATGAAAATTATTACATTTTGTTTATAGTGTACCTACAGATTGTTCATTTTTCAATTTTTATTCCAATAAATATTAGCTTCAATATATTTTAGTGTGTACAAATGTAAAATATTTTATGTAATACATAAGTATACCATAAAATATTGTTATAAAACACAAAAAATAAGGGTGTCATGTATCATGTGAATAATTATGTTTATTACTGAATAGCGTTAGATTTAATTTTTTGGAGAAAATAATTAATTTTTTTTTATCTATAAAATAGTTATTTGTTGATGCGTACAAAATAGTTTAAGAATTTATAAATAAGAAGATATTTTCTCTTCTTCTTTAGTTGGGCCTATTTAGTACTTATGTCGTGCTCAAGATTAATATGTTCTGAAGTACTTTTTTTTAATATTATCAGACTCTTTGCAGTCTCTAAACTCACTTAAGTCTAAGAATACTACTACTTAAACTGAGACCTTTTTATTTATAATTACAGGGATGCAGAGTCACCGAAATCTGAACAGCCGTCAACCGCATCTGAGATACCAAATATATCAAGAGAAGTCAAAACAAAAACACCTGTTATTGGTGAATCGATAAAAAAAGTGACAAGCCAACTTTTAGATAAACCTTCCAATGCATCAGAAACTTTTATTGTCACTGATACTAGAATACCACCAAAGCTAAAGACTCAGATTGCCCATAAACACAAAGTAAAGACAAGAAACGAAGATGGTGACGAGCCAATCGAAAACTCTCATGTTGGTGTCGCTGTTCCTGTGACAATGGAAGAACTGGAGACTGAAAATAAGTTGAGTGAACCCAACGAGTCTTCCACATCCAACGAAGGTATTTCAACGTGGATTCTACTGAGTAACCCCACGAACAAAGATAATATCTCAGCATCCACAGAGCCTACCAAAGTTGAAGGGAACTATAAAAAAGAAAAACCTGTTAATAAGAACAAGACTAAAAGACCACAGAATAAAGTGCCCGCAAAACGGCCAATTATAGGCAGCACTAACAAGTCTGATTTGGTTGCCGGAGGTTCAGCAATTAATGAGAATGTGTATAATAAAATTAAAGACACAGTATTAACAAATGTACAGAAAAATAAAAATGCCTCTCCACGTACTACGACACCATCTACAACAACGACCACGGCTATTCCATCAACGACAGAAATTTTGACTACTAAAAAAGAAGTAGTTACTAAAGCACCAGCTACAGTAACAGCTGCAAGTAAGTCACCGGTTAAATTGAGCAAAAAGAAAAATAAGAATAAACAGAAAGTAAGCACTACATTAGCTCCGATAGTTAGCGAATCAGCTATTCTTCCAATGGAACCAAAAGAACAAGAAATCGAGCTTGAAATCAGTACCCCAGCCACGACCACCAAAAAACCAAAACGATCTTCAACAAGAAAGAAGACTAAGACAAAGAAACGAAAGACATCAAAACCAAAACCTGGATCAGAAACTACTGCAACTGAAGTTAAAACAACCAACAAAACTAAAACATCTAAGCCCTCTAAAAAGCCCACTGCAGTTACTGGACCAATCACCACCCAGCTTTATAATTATTTCTCAAGAGAAGTAATGCCTTCAGCTGTTGGCGTAGGAGTTTTAGGATTAGCTGGTTTAGTAGGTTTGGCTAGTTATTTCTTGTATCCCTTCAGTACACCAGTAAGGCGCACCTTTGAGGTAGACAAAAAGGATGATATTTATAGGCATAATGCTGAAGAATATGCAAGCGAAGGCAACGGTCAAGCGGAGGAAGAAATGTTGGGAACTGTCCTCGCAGGAATGCCAGCTCATTCTAAACAGAAATTAAATCCTTATGCTGCTCAAACTGCTCATATTAACAGATATCCAGTAAAAAAGGAACAGGACATAAGATACCGACATGTAGCAGCTACTACAAGCTACGAACCAAATTATAACATACATTACCCACAGCAAAAAACTGGCATAGCTCACGCTGCTGTTTACGCCGAACCATTAAATTATCATCATCATCAACAATATGAAATGAGACACGCTTACACAACAGAGAGTAAATATGACAAAAGCTCAAGTGCATACACTCCATATCCAGCAGTTGAACCTATATACGCCGCTCCTCAGACAGGACCCTCAGGAATTTCTTCATTTGGGAGTGATTCATCTAGTGCCGTAGTTTATGGTGTCAAACCATCAGTTGATACTGATTTCAAACCTGTTTATCCCTATGAAGGGCAAATTTATAGCGATACCACATCGAATCCTATAACTTATGCACCAACTTCAATGTATTTGGGCTCAAATAATGACGGTGAGGAGATTGAGGGTGAAAAATATAGCGAAGATAAGTACGGCGAAGAAGAAGATGGTAGTACTGGGGACGTTGATAACAAGTTTGTTGTTGGGAATGTTCCTAAAGAACTATCAGAAACCGCTACGCCTGCTGTAGTTCCCGAACATGGGCCTAGAAAATTCTCGAGAAAACGAAGAAATTCACGTAGTAAAAGAAGCATAGTGAATTCAATCGATGACATATTAAATGCAGCTAAAGACAATAAAGATGTTTTCTTAAGCAATGAAATTGATGGGATGCCTTCTAAAATGGCGATGACAAACCCAAGTCATATCACGGATGCGATCAAAACTGAAGTTGTTGAGAGTGTTTCTACTTTGCCAATAGGTAAACCAGAAAAAACTACTGAAAATGAAATGTTCAATGAAGTGGATGTACCTACTACAGCAAAACCTTTCAGAGTTTATGAAGTTTTTCCATCTACCGGTGAGAAAAGCAGTTCTTTGATTGATGGAAAAATTGAAACAACAACAGATTCAAAGAACTTAAATACTGAAACAACGACGGAGTACAAATCTGAAACTACATCAACTATGCCTCCGTCACCTTCACCTATTTCAGATATATCTACGCTTAAACCAAATCCAACTTACAAGCCGGAAGTAATTACTTATCCACCGCTTAACCAAGATGGAGGCATTTTTTCTTTCCTAAAACGTCTTGTAGAATTTAAGTATCGGCTAGGATTAAGCATTTTACAAAGTACATCAGAATCATTAAACAGATACTTACGTTCGTTAGATTCTCATACTACTAAGGCGTAAATGATGTTGGTTTGAGATTATAGATACTCAATAGGTTACAGAGTTCTGTAATATTTATTTAACTCTATTTTTTTTAAATAGCCCATGTTTCAAATACGTGGTTCATACAATAAAATGCATTTGTGAATGTGTATGTAAGATGTATAGATAATAAGCTATTGCACAGAGAAGTATCAGATTCATGATGCTATGATGCTGCATAAACCACAATCTTAAATCAAAATCCTTATGAGCAATAAAATAATATTATAAAATGAAATAAATAAGGAATGGTGTATTGCCCATTGGTATATCTGAAATTTTAAACTCTACACATTATAATGATGAAAAAAATGATCAACAATTTTGTATTATAATTTATTTTATTTCTGTCATCCTACATTTGAAGCTGGTAAAGTTTCTAACTAACGTTTTCCAGTCAGCGGTTAAATATTAGAGTACTAAAGTTTATATACTTTGCACTTGTATCATGTGCATCATTAAAAAATACATTTAAATAAAATTAGTTATTAAGATACGTAAGGAATAAGAGACGGTAAGTTTGACATCGGTGTAAAACAGGGTTGTGTAGAAAGTTGTCATACATAGATTAGAATTATTTACAATCTAGATAAAAACTTGTTTAAAACGCGTTTGAATATTGTTGTGAGGTTATCAGTTTGCTAAGGCAAGAAAAATTTGTAATAGGTGTAACTGATTGTGAACACTACGAACACTAAGATGCAAAGTAGGTGCTTGTGATGGACGCGTTGATCCTTCCTATGAATACATCTTTAAATAAATGCATATATCCATATAAAATAGATAAAGTACTTCATACAAATTATATTTTACTTATATTCAAAGAAGCAAATGAATTTGAATCTTTTTTGGTATTGTCTACTTTCAAATTCATGTGATCTTTGGTTTTATTTTATCTATTTAGATAAAATTTTATATTTTCAGGATGTCATCCTCAATTTTGAGGCTAACCTCCTGAATTTATATGTGATAAAATTTGTTATATATTTAAGCGCCTGTATTTCAGCAAGACTTACAATTATTATGTAAAACACATTGAAAAAATATTATTTTATTACTTTGTAGTAATTTTCATGTAAATATTTGATTAAATTTATACACAAAATAGTTTATAATAATGTTGTTTTATTTTTATGCCAGTGATACATACTCCATATGTCACTTTATAATTATATATAATTTATAACAACATGAAATCAGTAATTTTTTTTCAAACTTATTTAATGTAAGGGTTGTTACGATGGAAAGGCATTACAGAAATAGGCAATAAATATAGTGTGTAGTAAGATTATTAATTCCAAGCTTTTTTCTTGAAATTCAAAAGGAAGCCACGTTTTACGGCATACAGTACTTTCTTATCATAAAGCTACGAAATTGCTGTCAGAAAATTTACAAAATAAATCTTTACGCAGCATTATCGCATACAAACTATTCATTCACACAATCAGATCATGCACTAATGGTCATATCTTCATTAGGGCTATAAGATTATTTCCTGAGAGAGTCGGTCATAATGGGCAAGGGAAGAGGTTATTAGTAGGGTACAGGCTGTTCAGTCTGTCATGCATTTTCACTTGCGAGCTTTAAACTGGAATCGCGTTAGTTGGAGTAACAATATAATATAAAAATAAAAAATAATAACGCATGACTGAACAAACCCTTCTAGTTCAAAGCTAGCAAGTGAAGATTTGATAAAATTCTCGACAAGCGGGACTCATATAACTTCAACATAATAATATACTGGACTATTTTTCGAGTATGTTATGAATTTACAAATAAGCGTACTGTTCATATTGATCTTCATATATTAATCTACAGATTTCAATGTGAATACTGTTAGGTCTTAGTTGTTATACCTACCTTTGTGCAAGAATTTACACGGACGTAGGTACATTACCAAGTAACCGGAACCACCACACTATTACCATTGGAGATATATTGATTTGGTGATGTGGTTGTGCACACAGTGGTAGAGCCTCAGCAAAAACTACTATTTTCCAAATTATTTTTATGTGACCAAGGAACGCGTGAGGGTCTCGCAGAATACGAAACGATTGATTAATCATTATCTTCACAAGCAAAATAATTCCTACTTTCATGCCATAAATGAATAGATCTTGTTAATCTTTCTTGGCCTGTTTAAATAAAATAAACAAAAGACAATCGTCGACAATTTTTTACTTCTAGCGACATCTGTGTGTTTCTACGCGTTCTATAACTATGAGATATACCTCACAATATGCATCTAGTTCATTAGACGTAACATAGATGGCGTTGTTTGGTAGAGTTTATGCGTTGGTTCTGGTATCAAGTTTTTTTCGGATTAATCCACATACCTACTTGTTAAATATACCTACATACAAAATATATTTCTTGAATAAATAAGGTAAGTATCTAATAATAATGCGGTCTCTAAAGTAGTCAAAAGTGTTCTTAATTAATCAATCAGCAAAACAAATTTGATGATTCTATAAGGTATTTGTTCACCAGTGTAACTAGTATTCAATTTAAAATAATAACGTTTTGTCCACCCTGTATAGTTATTAAATGACGTCACATGACATGGTGACCCAAGATACACAGTAAACGTCAATTGTGGGGACTTTGCGGTATTATAATTGCTGTGCAAGCCGCACTGCAATTGTGTGATAATATTGTGACACATGTGGTCGGATATATGCCATTTCATCTCGAACATAATAATGTCTCTTAGATGCTGTACCGAATAAAGCCGGTGCGGGACCCGTAGCAAATGTGACCAGTGACCATGGGGCCCTAGAGTTACATTGCCTACTGAAATTTAGGATGTAAATAAAACAGAACATTTACGAAAAGGTATCGAAAAACAATAATAAGAGATTTCCCCTGTAAGTATTGTAGTATTGCCAACTTGCAACATAATAATATACCTACCTATATAATTACAGTGTGGCCAACGCTCACTTTGAGAATAGCTAAGGTGTATTACACATTTGTGTTTTTTTTTGGGCACAGGAGCGGGGGAATTAGCATTTGCTGCCTCCTGCTATGGCTAATCCAGCGCTGCTTAGATGCTGGTTTTGCTACAAAAAACATACTTTTTTATTGTCAGTTCTTCGCAGTCTATTCATGCATGCAGAGTGAATACAGAACTTGTCACTTACATAGAACTCGTAGGTGAAGTTGAGATCGACACATTATTGAATATTGAACTTAGCTCTCATTTCACACTTATGTTTTTGACGGAAGCGAACACAAGAACCAGTTTGTAAGAGAGAGTATGGAACATTCTGTTGATACCTATTTATATTATTGGACCATTATTTATTTTATTTTTGTTTACTGTGACAAATTAATCAACGTATCAGTTGATATTCGCTTTAATTTTATATTTTGTAATTTATATATCACAAGCGAATTCTATTATTTCCAAGTGATTAAATAAATGTTTGAGTTTGAGTGGTCTACATACAGGATACATGTTATAATGTTCACTGGTCGGAATGTGATTGAAAAAATCGTAACTTCGCGCCCGTAATCCCTGAAGGGGTAGGCAGATGTAAATGCATGTATTCAAGCATACATGCAAAAATCCGAAAACTCGATTCACCGGTTACGTTTTGACCCATATGAACTTAAACAATTTTAATATTATTTGGTTAAAAACATAATTAAACCATAAAATTAAATTAATTAAAAAAAAAAAAACATTAATAACGAGCAAAACTGAACCTTCATCAAATAAACTTCACCTAAATATAAAATCATAGTTTACAAATTAGGGACTCCCATTTGACCCTTTAAACGTCTAGAGACATGCCCGGGTTATTATTTTAGGGTTAACCGAGAGGCATATAGGGATGAAAACAAATACATTAACTATCGACAAATCGATGTTTAAAATGAAAAAAGATGAATAAAAACATTGCATTAAAAAAATATTTAATAGATAATTATAATTATTACTATTATTGTGAAATATATTAAAAAAAAAATGGAAAGAAAAATTACTTATTACTAGCTCAGTTGGAAGAGCGGCTGGACTAGATTCCCAGTGGCCGCGAGTTCGAGTCTCGCCTGAAGTCAAATTTTTCTTTCCATTTTTCTTTAAAACATCGATGTTTTCCAATAAAATTGTTAGCATCCCTAAGCACGTGTGGTCATTGTTTACGATGTAAGAGGTCGATTGTACTATAAATATGAGTTTAATAGTTTGTAGCTTCCTAAGTTTCAAAGTATTTTGGTAGTGAGCTAGTATCAAGGGTTGTTTGGCCTCTTTACCCAGATTTAACTAAGTTGATAATAAGTGATACCTAGGTTTAATCTGTGGATATGTCTGCGCGAGCTTTTAATGTCGGAATAAAAAGTGTTTTGAGTTATGACCTACAAGTGTCATAAACATCCAGTGTTCCATACCATTATTTAAGAGAAACGGAAAAATACTCACGTGTTTTTTTTTTTTTTAATTTAATTGGAAGTGGCAAACAAGCATGCAGTTCACATTGATGTTAAGTGATGACTGCAGCCTATAGACACCCACACAAAGACGAAGGTGAAAATGCAGATGCGTTACCACTCCTGAGGCCAAAGGTGTTACCCCTGTGCCGGAAATTACAGGGCCGTACATTACCATCTGACCGGAACACGATAGTGCTGAACACTACCATTTAGCGGCAAGTATATTAGGTAATGCGGTGGTGCCTACGCCCGCGAACTCCATCACTGGAGCTCTACCACCAGTGGCAAAAAATTACAAATTATATTGGGGGACCACCCTTCAATACTTATTTAATTATTTATTTTTATGGGACTTTATAACTGAATGTTTTGTGAATATTTCAAGCGTTATAATTTACTTACCATACATGTGTAACCATACATCAATGTGTTACCGCAATTAATATTCCAGAATAACTTACAACGATTACTGATTGGTAACCCTCTTAAATATTTATTTTAATCCATTTTAAGTTCCTGTTATAGCGGCAACCGAAACACATCATTTATGAACTTTTCAAGTCTCTAGCTGTCACAGTTTATGACATACGGCCTTGTGACAGACAGATGGACAGCGGCGTTCCCATTTTTACCATTTTTACGTAACCCTAAAATAATTTTGGGGGAGGCCTTTGTCCAGCAGTGGAGTTTTGGCTGAAATGATGAAAATTATTTATCCCTCCAGACTCCTACATTACCTCATGCAAGTTTTGAAATGAAAAAGAATGAAAGTCGTGTGAAAATAAAAATAATAGAAAATTTAATGACAAATCCCATTTTCGTTCTAAACATAACCTATCTACACAGTTCAATACACAGCAGTAATGAAATTGCACCGCATTGTCGGTCATGCGTCCCCATACAAAAGTGGATACGCGTTAAACGGAGCGTTTCCAAATGAAATTCTATTAACAGGCAAAGTTAATCGATTTGCATTTGCAAATACAGTTAACGATGTGTTTGATTTATTATTAATTCGATATTATTTCAATTCAGACTGTTAAATTCGATTAAAAGTTGTTTGGAAGCACAAGTAGAACAGGAATTGAAATCTAATGCATACCTTTTACGTGACTGCATACCTGTTGCATTAAGATATTAGTGGTGGTCGAAACTAGCCGATCTTTTTCCTGAGCTCGGTGTGCAATATTGCCAAGCGGGTATTGTAGTGCTTTTAAATTAGAAATTGTAAAATTAACACAGTTTTGTTTTTTACTGGTGGAAGAGCTCCAGCGACGGAGCTCGCGGGCGTAGGCACCAACGCATTACCTAATATACTTGGCGCTAAATGGCAGTGTTCAGCACTATCGTGTTCCGGTCAGGTGGTAATGTACGGCCCTGTAATTTCCGGCACAGAGCCATGTCACCTTAGGCCTCAGGAGTGGCAACGCATCTGCATTTTGACCTCTGTTCATTGTGTGGGTGTCTATAGGCTGCAGTCATCACTTAACATCAATGTGAACTGCATGCTTGTTTGGTACTTTAATTACATTAAAAAACTACATTTAGAAAGAAACAAAGAACAGTCATTTGTTACATTGTAACATGTAAGAAAAGTATTGTAAGTAACATCAGGTATTGTAAAATTGCATAAATACAAATTGGTCCCAAACCAGCATGTGCTTGTTGAAGAATAACCAGCCCTGGTCTTCCGTTAGGACCATCAAGTTTTGTTATATTGTTCGCGTATTTTATATGCAGGTGTCTGTCTATAATTTGATACTGTTATCAATTGTTTTTTCTTTTACTCTACCTTAGAGTAAAAAAAACCCATGATTCTTAATCACAATCGGATCGAAGTATGATTAGTTTTTTTTTTCTCGTCTTGAGCCCTGTACACAACAAAATTAAATTCGTTTAAACACCAATACAGTCCGATAGACAGCAGTAATGAAATTGCACCGCTTTGTCGGTCATGCGTCCCCATACAAAAGTGGATACGCGTTAAACGGAGCGTTTCCAAATGAAATTCTATTAACAGGCAAAGTTAATCGATTTGCATTTGCAAATACAGTTAACGATGTGTTTGATTTATTATTAATTCGATATTATTTCAATTCAGACTGTTAAATTCGATTAAGAGTTGTTTGGAAGCACAAGTAGAACAGGAATTGAAATCTAATGCATACCTTTTACGTGACTAGTGTTGCATTAAGATATTAGTGGTGGTCGAAACTAGCCGATCTTTTTCCTAAGCTCGGTGTGCAATATTGCCAAGCGGGTATTGTAGTGCTTTTAAATTAGAAATTGTAAAATTAACACAGTTTTGTTTTTTACTGGTGGAAGAGCTCCAGCGACGGAGCTCGCGGGCGTAGGCACCAACGCATTACCTAATATACTTGCCGCTAAATGGCAGTGTTCAGCACTATCGTTTTCCGGTCAGGTGGTAATGTACGGCCCTGTAATTTCCGGCACAGAGCCATGTCACCTTAGGCCTCAGGAGTGGCAACGCATCTGCATTTTGACCTCTGTTTATTGTGTGGGTGTCTATAGGCTGCAGTCATCACTTAACATCAATGTGAACTGCATGCTTGTTTGCTACTTTAATTACATAAAAAAACTACATTTAGAAAGAAAGATAGAGCAGTCATTTAATACATTGTAACATGTAAGAAAAGTATTGTAAGTAACATCAGGTATTGTAAGATTGCATAGATACAAATTGGTCCTAGCCCAGCATGTGCTGGTTGAAGAACAATCTGCCCTGGTCTTCCGTTAGTACCATCATGTTTCGTCATATTGTTCGCGTATTTTACATGCAGGTGTGTCTATAATTTGATACGGTAATAAATTGTTTTTTTTTTACTCTAAGGTATTAAAACCCATGATTCTTAATCACAATCGGATCGAAGTATGATTAGTTTTTTTTTTTCTCGTCTTGAGCCCTGTACACAACAAAATTAAATTCGTTTAAACACCAATACAGTCCGATAGACAGCAGTAATGAAATTGCACCGCTTTGTCGGTCATGCGTCCCCATACAAAAGTGGATACGCGTTAAACGGAGCGTTTCCAAATGAAATTCTATTAACAGGCAAAGTTAATCGATTTGCATTTGCAAATACAGTTAACGATGTGTTTGATTTATTATTAATTCGATATTATTTCAATTCAGACTGTTAAATTCGATTAAGAGTTGTTTGGAAGCACAAGTAGAACCGGAATTGAAATCTAATGCATACCTTTTTTTTTTTTTTTTTTTTTTTATGTCATTAAGTTGACAGACAAGCAGACGGGCCACCTGATGGTAAGTGGTCACCGTCGCCTATGGACATTTGCAACACCAGGGGAGTTGCCAACGCGCTGCCAGCCCTGAAGGACTCTTTTGACGCCATTTTTGAAGAACCCCATATTGTAGCACCGAGGGAACACCTCAGAGGGAAGTTCGTTCCACAATTTACACGTTCTGGGCAGAAACGAACGAGAAAACCGCACCGTTGAGCACTGCCAGGTGTCCAGTCGGTGAGGGTGAAACTTCTCTCTTCGGCGGGTAGTACGGTGTAGAAAAAGAGACGGTGGTACCATGTCGAACAGTTCGACAGAGCACTCACCATTGTAGAGACGGTATAACACGCACAGACTACCAATATCTCTGCGCAGGCTCAGATGTTCGAGCCTGTCTGTAAGTCCCGGATCGTTAACAATACGAACGGCGCGTTTTTGTAGGGAGTCAAGTGGACCAAGCTGGTACTTGGGGGCTCCCGCCCACAAATGAGAGCAGTATTCCAGATGGGGCCGCACTTGGGCCTTATAAAGCTGTAGTAGCTGCCCCGATGTGAAATACTGCCTCGCTTTGTTAAGCACCCCCAACTTTTTGGATGCCAACTTGGTCTTACACTCAATGTGACTCCCAAATTGCACTTCGTTCGATATGTCAACGCCCAGGATACCGATACTCTTACCAATGGCAAGCGGAGTGCCCTGGAACTGTGGTGCTACAATAAATGGGGTTTTTTTAGCGGTGAACGCGCAGACTTGTGTCTTCGAGGGGTTGAACTGCACTAAATTGAGTCGACCCCAATCAGAGACCCGCTCCAGAGAGTGCTCGACTTCAGACACAAGTCTAGTCCTGCTTTCTTCGATAAGTGTCCGAGAGGCATTTGCACGGCTTGTATAGTGTGCATCTCCCGTGCTATCATCCGCATAGCAATGAAAATTGGAGTTTTGCTCCAACATTTCATTGATATGCAGAAGAAAAAGCGTGGGAGATAGCACAGAGCCTTGCGGCACACCAGCGTTGATAGGTAGTCTGTCTGAGCGTTGACCGTCAACTAAGACCTGTATAAAACGCTCAGACAGAAAACTGGCTGTCCAGTTGCATAGCCTCTCGGGAAGACCGTAAGATGGCAATTTCGCGAGAAGTGCCCCGTGCCAGACCCGGTCAAAGGCCTTAGCAATATCCAGGCTTACAGCCAATGCCTCCCCACTCTTGTCCAAGGCGTGAGACCAATAGTGCGTCAGATACACTAGAAGATCACCAGCAGATCTGCCTTGACGAAAGCCATATTGGCGGTCACTGATCAGCTGATGATCCTCCAGGTACTGCAGCAGCTGTGTATTGATCACACGCTCCATGACTTTGCAGAGTAGGGAGGTTATTGCTATGGGCCTGTAGTTGGCCGGATCACTGCGATCCCCTTTTTTGGGTATCGGATGCACAAGGGCTGTCTTCCACGCAGACGGTACTTTTCCATGATCGTAAGAAAGCGAGAACAGGCGCGTCAGAACGGGGGTCAGCTCGGGAGCGCACATCTTCAACACCACTGCAGGGACGGAATCCGGCCCACTCGACTTCTTGACGTCAAGGGATAACAACGCTCGCCTGACGTTCTTCTGAGTGAATTTGACGTCAGGCATAGAGCTTTCACAGCGCGAGATGGTAGGCGCTGTGTTACCCATGTCATCAAGAGTCGAGTTTGAGGCAAAGAGGCTGCCCAGGAGATCGGCTTTCTCTTTTGCCGTGTGGGCCAGGCTATCGTCAGTTTTTCGCAGTGGTGGGAAAGATGACCGACAAAAATTCTTTTCGATAGCTTTGGCAAGAGACCAATAGGCACGGCTCCCGGGAGGATGCCTCATTAGCTTCTTGCCAACTCTAACGACATGCTTGGACTTTGCTCTGGCTATCCGCAGCTTTGAGGACCTGGAGGCAGCGTTGAGTACTCTCTTTAGGTCGGAGGCATTTGGATCCTTGCAGGCGTGAGCCACAGTCCAGGTTCTGTAAGTCTCCTGCTTATGGTTAGAAGCCACAGCACAAGACTTATCGAACCAGGGCTGATACCGTCCGCCAATGGATACAACAGAGTGCGGGATGAAACAATCCATACCCTGGTGTATCACATCGGTTACAGCTTCGGCGCACGTGCTCGGATCTTCCGACGAGAAACAAAGCTGCCTCCATGGGTAGGACGACAGGAACTCCCTCAGTCCATCCCAATCTGCTGACCTGTAATGCCACACTTGCCGTGTGGAGGAGGGCTGCAGAGGCGCCCGAACCGACAAGAGGGTTTTTGAACGTACCAAGCAGTGATCTGAGGATCCTAAAGGAGCCTCGACCACCACCTGATAGTTGGCAGGATGTGAGGTCAGCAGAAGATCCAGCAAAGAGGCGGTGTGGCCCTCGACATCTGGTATCCGGGTGAACCCGGTTACGACTTGTGTGAGGCCATTAACCAGCGCAAAGTCATAAGCTGTCCTTCCAGCGAAGTCAGTGATTCGGGAACTCAACCACTCCGTATGGTGTGCGTTAAAGTCGCCAAGAATCACCAACTCCGCAGAAGGATGCTGTTCAAGCACCGTGTCGACCACCTGTTGGATGTGCTCGAACATGCGAGCTGTCTCCCCGTCTCCGCTATAGGACCTGTACACGCACGCGTAAATTCGGTTGGAACCACCGTAATCTACGCGCGCCCACAATATAGACAGGTCCTTGTCTTCAAAATGGTCAAGACGGCGACAACAGACATCCTCTCTGACATACAGACATACCCCGGCGCGGCGAATAAAATTGTTCTCCAGAGTGTAGCCGGGGTAAGTAAGATATGCAGTATCGAGTGGAGAGGATATTTGTGTCTCCGTCAGAAAGAGTAGGGCCGGCTTAGCCGTTTCCAGATGAAGATGGACGGCGTTAAGGTTGGTATGTAAACCCCTAATATTGCACATGTCCACAGTAAATGTGGGGGGGGAATCCGCTGAGAGAAGCCTACATTTTTTCTTATGTTTAACCATTTTATAATTTTTTTTTAAGCGTCGGGAAAGGGGAAGGATCATGTGTACCGCATTACTCACCCGACGAACAAAGTTGTCGGTGAATTAGACCATCTGCTCTCAGAGGTGGTGCAAATTGCTGGCCCGGGGGACGGAAGGACCCCCGATCCCCCCCGTGCACAGGCGCCTGGCCCCACTCCGGTCTCTTACTCCGGCACGGCGACTGCACACGGGACTTTGCGCCGGTTGGCGGGACAGCCTCCCAGGCCAGAGGTTAATAGTGAGGCCTGGGTTCGGGTCCCCTACTGACCGGCGGGCGGCAGCAGATACCGTTTAATCGGCTCTCCCTGGCCCCCAGGCCAACATGTTGCGTCTCCGAGCGCAAGACGTCCTTACACCAACCGGTCCGGGGGTGAACAATACGGTACACATCAGGGATGGGAAAGAGGAAGGGGGGGGGGGACTGGCTCTCAGGCTCGGAAGCCGGAACACGTCCGAAGACGCTTGGCGGCAGATTACGACCTGAGGGTGGTAGCTAGCCAGGCAGGCCCTTTAAGGGACCTTACCACCATGCAGGACACTAGGAAGGATTACGCTGATAGTGTCGACCCAGCAACCATTTGGAACCAAAAAGCAGTCGCCAGAGCCTTGTCTGTTGATCAGCAGGGTGTACCACGTGCAGGTAAGGTTGGCTGTGGCACCGAGATGGTAATGGCGCCACTTACACCCCAAAATCATCATCATCATCGTCGTCGTTCGGCGTGACGGGGACCATGGGCGTCCCCGACTTGGGCTGGGTTAGGTAGAAGGGTGGGGCGGCTTTTACGTGACTGGAGTTGAAATAAAATTTTAGTTGTAAAGTAATGGAAGAGTTTTAATATATTATCTATGCATAAATAAATGGTCACTCACTCATCACGAAATCCCAGAAAATACAAGATTTTTTTTCAGGGTGGTTCTTTTTTGTATTGTTTATTTCATTCCATTTAAAGTGCTTATATCTATGTATCTTCACGCCAGGTCCCTAACGGGGTAGGCAGAGAGTGTAAAGCGCCAGATATCCCGGTCCTGACATACCTCTCGTGCCTCATCTACCTTCATCGTTCTCTTCATACATGCACGCCGATTCCTAAGACTTCTGACCGCACCATCAGACAGAACTCGATCTATTTGGTCATGGTAGGTCTGCCTTGGTCTTCCTGGGCTTCTGCTTATATCTATTACATAATTATTAATAGCAAACATACATGAGTATTGAGTAGAGATTTCTTTAGGACGTAGTTGCTTTAAGAAAAATCTTTTGCAAAATCTTTAAGGGTGTGATTAAGGGGTTGATAGTTTATGTGAAACTTCGTTACTAGAAGTATAACATTTTACATAGGGATTATTTTTACGAGGTAGAAAGGATTTTGCGAAATTATACCCTGAAGGGTGTATTTTTGGCGTTAATAGTATGTATGAAACTGCACAAGTATAGGTTTGGAAGCAGTAATGTAACCGATTTTAGGGTCGGTTGGTCGAGCTCAGTAGCTTAGTGGTAAAGCGGCTGGACTAGTTATCCTGAGGTCGCAGGTTCGATTCCTGCCCGATGTCAAAAAATGTTCTTTCCGTTTTTTCTTTAATTTCTAAAGTTTACTCACATGTGTTATTGCGAAAAATAAATAATACAAGAAGTAATGTAGTTAACATTGCATCCGTGCGAACCCAGGGCGGGCCACTATTTAAGTATATAAGAAATTAAAAAAAAATACTCATGTTTTCCGTTTCAAAATTCAAACACAGTAAAATTGTCACCCGAATATAATTTAATACTATGACAACAAAAACTGGTTAACTCAGTTATTCATTCACGATAATCATGGCGTTTGTTTACGTTTCAAATTCATATGCACACCGAAAGATCGATTACGTAAACGTGTTTCGAATAGGGGTACAGATTAATGTGCATCTGAAGTCAGAGCAATTAGTTCGCGGCTCATGTACTACATTGTTACACCGCAACTGTCTCGATGGGACCCAAATCGTTGACGCGGATTTATAGGCAATTCTTTTTCCTGCGGTCAAATATTGGAGTCGACATTGTTTTGTGTTTTATTTTGATGTATGGCCCAGTAATAATTATCACAGAGACAAAGCAACTAAGGTCTCAGGGGTGGCAACCCATTTGCATTTTGAACTCTGTATTTGTTTGGGTGTTTATAGGCTGCAGTCCTCACTTAACATCCATGTGAACTGCATGTTTGTATGCCACCTTCGTCTCATAAAAAAGAAAAGCTAAACGAATATATAATTTAACTCAAAACTTTAAACTTTTGCATTTAAATTTTATCTTAATCCAACATCGAGGTCGCAAACTTTAGTTTTTATAAAAAAAAAAGTTTGACGACCCGGTTAGTCCAGCGGTGTGAGATGACCGTTTGAATCGAAGGGTCGCGGGTTCGATCCCCGCACCGGGACAAATATTTGTATGGCCTACAAATATTTGTTTCGGGTCTGGGTGTTTGTGTATGTGTTGTATGTGTACAACGGCATCCACGACACAGGTTTATACCTACTGTGGGGCTGTGAGTGTAAGCGTATTTTTATTTTTTATTTTTTTTAACTCTGTTCAAGATTGTTTTTTTTTTCTTAAACTCAAAATTATAATAACACATCTTAATTGCTATTAAATTTTAGGTATGCAAAGAATAGTGAGATTTATGATTATAAAAAAAAACTCATGGTTTCCATATCAAAAATCAAGCACAATAAAATTGTCACCAGAATACCATTTAATAGGTACTATGACAACAAAAACTCGTTAAATCAGTTATCCACTCACCACAACCATCGCGTTCGCGTTTCAAATTCATATGCACACCGAAAGCTCGATTACGTAAACATGTTTCGAATAGGGGTGCAGATTAATGTGCATCAGAAGTCAGAGCGATTAGTTCGCGGCCCATGTACTACATTGTTACACCGCAATTGTCTCGATGGGACCCAAATCGTTGACGCGAATTTATAGGCATTTTTTTTTCTGCGGTCAAATATTGGAGTCGATATTGATTTGTATTTTATTAGTTTTGCAAAACGCATTTAGCATGAGTTGCAGCACTAATAATAATTACAGTGTTTAGAACAGTCTATTTTTGATTTCTGTTATAAAAAAAACAAACAGTTTCTTTGTAAACAGACATTTTTTTTTATTTTACAGGCATTTAGTGCACGTCAGCTGTCATGATAATGTAAGAAAGTGTAGTGTTGACTAATTGAATGCAAAAAACTGGAACCGTGCTACCAAGACACGAGGACAAGACAGAAGGACTTACCTGTAAATGGCTACTGCTTGTCAATTAATTTTTATACTAATATGTTTCAAGAGTACCGGTATTTACCTATACCTAAAGTCTAGGGTAAGAGCTTGTTTAAAACATTTATTTTTAAATTACCGGAATAAAAATGGTCTTTCCTACCAACAGAGGAAATCTTCCATAGTGCACTTTAATTTTTTATTTTTTATTTCGGTGATGCAAATGTATATTATCATATTAAACATCAGAAAACGTTCATATGTTCTCAAAATAATATATATTTTTTGTACAAATCTTGATAATTACGATCTATATTAAAAAAAAAAAAAAAGGCAGTGGGGTAGGCAGAGGTAAATGCATGCATTCAATCATACATGCAAACAACCACGACTCGCTGGTTACGTTTTGGCCCATGTAACAGGTGGCGAACCTGTTGCCATCTCCGGGCACATTACCAAACTCCGGGGTACTGGTAAACTTCCAGAAAATGGAAAAATCCCAATAGAAGCAGAGATAAAGGATTTTAAACCGTTATCTCTGATAGTCCCCGACCCGGGAATCGAACCCAGGACCTCCAGCGTAATAGTAGTGGCCTGCTACCACTACGCTACTGAGGCAGTTATCTAAAGTTATCAGATCTATATTAACTATCATAATTGTACTTATTTTATTTTATTTTTGTTTGTTCTGTCTGTTGTTGTTATTTATTAAGAATGGATAGCCGTCTATGACGAAACTTGGTGGTCCTAACGGAAGACCAGCGCTGGTTGTTCCTCAACCAGCACATGCTGTGATAGGACCAATTTGTATTAATGTAATTTTTACTCATTGTTACTTAAAATACTCTTCGCACATTGGTACAAATAAATATTCTTTCTTCTTCTTCTTCTTCTTCTATCATACTTCTCACAATACAATGACGTCTTATTGCAATTCAATTTAAGACCTGTCAAAATTTTATTTCATCTGTCTTATATGACGAAAAAACGAGACAAAGCTAATAGCGATCAGTTTAAAATGACAATAAAAGGTCGCGGCACCGCCGCTGTTCTGTGATGCATCTCCACACCTCCCCTATCCCTCTTTCACGTCGCATTACCCACACCATTCGATAATATTTCCATTCTATTTTATTAAATCCGAACCCCTCTTTCCACATCGCTGCCTCTTTTCAGGGCCCTTTGAGATTTTTGTCACATAATTTGTTGATTTAACCAACTAAATAATATTACACTTATGGTTGTACTCGTAATACCGTGTGGGGTAGTCAAATTCACACCAAAACTTTTTTAGGGATTCGTACCTTACATGGAACCGTTCTAGTTTTGCCATGTTCGTCCGTTCGTCTGTCGGTCCGCAGCTTAGCTAAAAGACTCTTTGTACCAGAAATCTGAGAATGCTTTCTGGTACAAAGAGAAAAATATTAATGGCAACCCATTATACGTCCCACTGCTAGTCGGGCCTTTACGACCCCACCACCCACTAGCGGAAGAATTTTCTTCTTCTGGATGAGAATTCTTCCATAAGTACAGTCAGTCAACCAAACAATGGCAGTCAAACTATTCCAATGGCGCGGTAGTAAGTGCAATAACACAAGATGATAAGCAGCATTTTGCAATAAAACTACTGCCGTGATCGCCATCCGCATGCCAAGAGTGGCGAATATGCCATATGCTTTATGGGAAAGCTTTTTTATACGCCCACACTCACTGCCCCATATTATAGAGCAACACGGATCACCGGCCGCGGCGGACCGGAGGGGAGTAGCCATAGCGTTTATTACCGATGCAAAACAGTCCGTTATTTTTTGCGGGGGGAAATGCGAGTGACACACACGCACACTATAAAAATCGTCTATTACTACGAAACTCACACCTTGACTTAAAAAAAATACAGAAACAATTTCACGCACACATTTAAACAACTAGGCGACAGGTATAGGCCAAATTGGGCTTGTACTTTGACAGAGGGGAAAGCCTGCATATGGCTCCCCTCCAGTGTTGCTCTATGCCCCACATTAGGTATAAACTTGTGGCGTGGGTGCCGTTTTATACACACAACACATACACAGGGTTTTGGTCCAGCAGTGGACAACTTTCGGCTGATATGATGATGATGATGAGAAAGGTTTTGTCTATCGAAGGCATAAACTTACTTCAAAATGTACTAATATGTCATTACAGTGCCTAAAAAAGTAATCATTTCAAACATTGAAAGGATTATAATCGTTGTTCAACCTTTTCGGGGTATCACAGAAAAATATTAACGGATTTTTTATTTGGCAAATCCCTTAAATAAGGCTGTTCGAATTTTTATATTTCGGCACACTCGCCATAGACAATGGGAAATCGTAGTTAATTGTGAACAATTCGGCCATTGTTAGAACAAACGCTCGTTGGGACTTGCTAACAGTATTATGGGCTTGTTACCTTGTACTTTTTATGTGAATTACACCAAAAAAATATATATTATTTGATGTTTTTGTAAAAACTGGTTAAACGCGAGATGGTTTCGCGTTTAAACGGGTTATTAATAATTGTATTGTTTTGAAAATTCTAACAATATTTACAAATAATAATAATAAGATTGTAAACGACTCTGTACTTCCAGTGGTAGGTGACAACCGCTTTATCCCAAGGTCGTCATCGCCATCTAACCAAATACGCTAGCGCTGAATCAGACAATATGCAATAATACTACGTATAGAATGGACACTTCGACGTGCGTCGACGTCCCGCCCGATTTCCCCGCCTCACCCAACCTCCTCCTCTTTTATGGGCGACGTTTGGTATTCTCTATGTGTTACGCACACAGGTGCACGTGTAAATACACGTCACTGATTGATGTCCGTGTAATAGAGACCAAATTAATTTGTATGGAATTTTGGCGGAGTGTCCGCGGTGTGGCTGAATACTTCTTTTAACTACATTATAAAAGATAACAGAGCGTAGGGACTTAACCAGACAACCAGACGTAACAATCCTACTGCCTTTTTTTAATTGTAATAAAAATGGCAAACAAGCATGCAGTTCACATTGATGTTAAGTGATGACTGCAGACTTTAGACAGCCACACAATGACCAAGGTCAAAATGCAGATGCGTTGCCAGTCCTGAGGCCTAAGGTGTTATGCCTCTGTGCCGGAAATTACAGGGCCGTACATTACCACCTGACCGGAACACGAAACTTGAAAGACACATCTCAACTTAAAGTCGTAATATTATTTTATTGTAATTCAATTCATCACTACCATTTCTTTCGTGAACTTAGGTTTTGACGTGACAACGTCTTAAATTAGATTGCGGCTCGGAGTCACTCATGAAAAAGTGTAACGCCCGGTAACGTAACGATGAGTCACCGAACGAGAGAGAGGCCTGCCGGACCGGCGAATGCCTTTCTACCGAGAAAAAGACATTGTCACGTAAAATCTTCGCCCGTAAAACCGACTTTACAGGCAACCAGTTTTTTTTTAATTTACTGAATCCTGCTCAGTGTGGTAAAATGTGTAGAGGTATACACCAAATACAGTAACGCGGTAGAATAAAATCACATTTATGGTAATTCCCACAGTTTGTACAAGTCGAGGAACTATTTGTAACAAGAACGTCCGAAGGTCTAAGATATCATCAGACAGATGTCATCTATTAGTTTCCGAGATAGTTGCAAGGATACGGCAGATTTTGGAGACATTCCAATAGATAATATATCTCGTAACATTAGCTATTTGTGGGAAAATTCTGGATAATTATATCAGAAGCGTTTATCATGTGGATATTTGTTATAAATTATATCTGGTGTTTCCGTTATTTATTTATTTTTTTATGTATTTGAAGTGGTAAACAAGCATGCAGTTCACATTGATGGTAAGTGATGACTGCAGCCTATAGACACCCACACAAAGACCAAGGTCAAAATGCAGATGCGTTACCACTCCTGAGCCCTAAGGTGTTATGCCCCTGTGCCAGAAATTACAGGGCCGTACATTACCACCTGACCGGAACACAATAGTGCTGAACACTACCATTTAGCGGCAAGTATATTAGGTAATGCGGTGGTGCCTACGCCCGCGAGCTCCGTCACTGGAGCTCGCGGAAAAATGATTGAATGTACGCTTGATTCAGAATCAATTTGGATTACGTGTTTGCTATTTTCATTGCATAAAATGGTTATTGTCTATCTGATTATAAGTCATTGGACAGTGTTGAAAAATCTTACTTAACTTCTGGTAATATCTATTCAGTTCAAACCTTTTACAGTATTATAGTAGTATTGTAATAGGCTTTATTTATTTATTTAAACTTTATTGCCACAATATAATACATGATGACAAATGACGAACTTAACGCTAAAAGCGCTCTTTTCCAGTTAACCATCGGGAGTCTAGAGAGCTATCTGAGCGGCACAACAGTTATGGGAGAAAATTTAAAAACAAAAGCTTTTGCTAGATTTAATAAGTAATTTCCGACACAGAGGCATAGCATCTTGGAGAGGTAACGCACTGCATTTTGACCTTGGTCCTTGTGTCTATAGGCTGCAGTCATCACTTAACATCAATGTGAACTGCATGCTTGTTTGCCACTTCCATTACATAAAGAAAAAAAAATAGATTCCCGTGGTTGAGACAGGTGTATCACGAAGTTTGATATTTTCTGATACAATTGATACATTGAAACATTACATATTAAATAAAGTAATTGACTACAATGATAAACTTGAATCCTCATCTTTATACTCAGTTCATACTGTACAAACAACCCTCGAAATAAGTGCCGAAATTTTTAATTTGATACTTTACGATAGATTACGTTATGAAAGAAGATTCAAGAGAATAATATTTCTTATGAAAAAGTAAAACCCTCATCTCAGTACGAATTTACGTAATGTTTTAATATCCATTAATACAATCGGCATCGTATAATAAAGGAGACTCCAGCGTTAACGAATCAGAATGGAGTTCCAATTTGCCGAGTTGGGCCACCGATCGGAATTGCAAATAGCACTAAATTTACAAAGAATACACGAAAATTATGCGGGACTACAGCTATCCGGGGTTTGTCTTGGTCTTATGTTGATTAAAGTGTTTCAAGCTGCAGAGAGATGAAAGTTTAATTTTGAAATGAAAAATATGTTATAGTCGTAGAAATAGAAGTGTTTTAAAACCACTTGCAACGAAAACTAAGCTAGACGCGGGCCTACCGCTGCGCACGTGTATTAAGCTTTGCTTTATATGAAATTGAATGTGGTAGTGTCCACTGCAACCCACGAAGAGGCTACACATGAATTGACGTCATTGACATATGCGTGGCTAGCTCGAATAGGCGGTCACATAACTCAACACTATCAACGTGGGTTTACGTTTTCACTGGGAGTACACGAATATTGCCCACGACTATGTACAGCTCGCTTATCTATCCTTGGATTGCAGTGCGCCGTGCCACGCCACGCTATACATTATTTGTGAATCTTCATGTACTGCAGTGGAAACATTGACTCACGTTGTCAAACAAATTGATATACGCAGCTAAAATGCACCGCGTGTCCATGCACAGCATGCGTCTCGGTGGGCGCGCGCCTTATATCTCCGGGATGCGGACTAATGGCCAAATACTCAAATGTCACTAAATTTTAAGCAACCCTCAAATGTGCGCTATCTCTGTCGTTTGAACGTGTTCTATAAACACAGAAGACTTTTAAGTACCACTAAAAATTGAGTGACGTTTGAGTATTTGAAAATTTAAAGCTCAATGTTGGCATCGCATTTGCGTTTTGGCATCTGCTTTTTTTTGTAGATGTCTATAGACTGCATTCACTTTTTTTTTTTGCATTTATGCAGAGCAAGCATGCAGTTCACATGGATGTTAAGTGATGACTACAACATATTGGTTTGTGAGGACAGGGATTTTTTATATACGAGTAATAGCAGTGTGTAATGACGGTGGTAAACGAGCGTGCAGTTCTTTTTTCTTCTTATAGACATCTGCATAAAAACCAGAGGTCAAAATACAAAGTTGTCCCCCCTGACACCTAAGGTGTCATGTCTCTGTAGGTACTATGTATTATTACGGGGCCATACATTACCATCTAAACGGAACACAATAGCGCCAAACACTACCATTTAGTGGCAAATAGGTTAGGTAATACGGTGGTGCCTACGCCCTCGAGCTCCTACACTTGGAACTCTACCACCATTTAAAAATTGCAGATGGATTTCTATCCCACAATATTAACCTGTCTTATTTTGTCTAAAGTAAGTTAGTTTTGACTAAACTGCCTCGGTAGCCTTGTGGTAGCAGGCCACTACTACTACGCTGAGGTCCTGGGTTCGATTCCTGGGTAGGGGCTTATCAGAGATAATGGTATAAAGTCCTTTTTTCTCTGGTTCTATTGGGATATTTCCACTTTCTGGTCCTCGAAGTTTGGTAATGTGCCCGGTGATGTCAACAGGCTCGCCACCTGTTACATGGCCCTAAAACGTAACCGGCGAATCGTGGGTGTTTGCATGTATACTTGAATGCATGCATTTACCTCTGCCTATCTTCGGGGATTACAGGCGTGAATTAACGTTTTTTTTTTACCTTACCTTATTTTGTCTGCAAACTTGATATGACTGCCTATATTATATATCTTGATATCCTATATCCTCGCAAAATAAAAGCAAAGTCGACTTAACATAAATGTACTCTGTGGACTTAACCTCAATCGACCATAAAAATCTTGAACGTGGAGTTAGATTCTCAGCATCATTAATAACTTGTGAAGTCATGCATACCTTCCACAATAAACCAAAGGCGTATTAGTTCTCGGCCGATTACCCGCTGGCAATGCGTTAAAAGAAATAATGGCTTATAATTGAGTATGGGGGTAGTTGAGGAAAATTGGACACGAATTAGGGACGCTTTGTTCGACCGTTGGCTAATCAAGTCTTTTTTTATTTGAGGCTCGATGCTAGATTGCTTCTTATTTCCGGCTCATTGTTTCGTGAAAAACGTATAGTTTTGTTTTATACCTGAGGGCTTTGAGTCGAATTGAAACAGTAAAAACTTGCTGTTAAGTAAGTTTAGAACGTCACGTGATCATCGTAGTTAGATTTGTAGCGTATATTTAATTATATTTGTTTTAATTTGTAATTCTATTAATTATTGTTTTTGTTAATTTGTTTGTAAATAATTGTATTGTGTCATTGTAATTTAATTTAAATGTTTTGTATTTGTATATTTAATAATGTGAAATTAATGTTTTTGTATGTTGCGCGGACAAGCGAACCGAGTTTGTTATTAGAGAGATCTAACTGTGCTTGGGGGCGTGGCCTACCGCGCTGCGCTCGCACATCGAGCCCGACGGCCCGACAGTCCGTTCAGACCTCTCGCCGTAACTACTGTGTCCCTCGCTATCGCGTATTCGTTTGGCCGCGCGCATATTTCGTTCGTTTATTCCTTATTTTCTGTTCTTTATTCCTGTTGTAATATTTCTACTCCTTCTGCCTTGCTGTGGCGATCTTGTGTGTTGTGCATATTATATCTCTTTACTGTAATCTTTCTTATTTCTTATTTCTTTCCTCTTATTATCGTGCACTATCTTAGTGCTATCCACAAACACTTAAATACCACTAAAGATTTAAGGATTTTTGCTAAAAGCATAAATTCGTCTGTTGACGTTACAAGCTGACAGTAACAGGCCACATTACTTATTTGTTATATATGTCATGATCTTGTAAACAAGAATAAATATATCATATAATTTAAGGCTCCATAATAACTTTAAAAGTATATAAATAGAAATGACGGAGCTCGCGGGCGTAGGCACCACCGCATTACCTAATATACTTGCCGCTAAATGGTAGTGTTCAGCACTATCGTGTTCTGTCAGGTGGTAATGTACGGCCATGTAATTGCCGGCACAGAGGCATAACACCTTAGGCCTCAGGAGTGGTAACGCATTTGCATTTAGTGTCTATAGGCTGCAGTCATCACTTAACATCAATGCAAACTGCATGCTTGTTTGCCACTTCCATAATATAAAAAAAATCATCTACTTACATTTATTAATATTAATATTATTAATAAAAATGAATCGCCAAATGTGTTGCTAAGCGCAAAACTATAAAACAACTGGAACAATTTCTAAAATCAAGAACGGCTAGATCAGATTTTCTTTTGTATTTGTTATTGTATGAGAAAAGGTTTATTTGACAATTGCGCGGAAAATTAGATTTTTTTAGAAAACTTAACCACTATACCTATTAACATAACTAATGTAAATCTTAGAACAGAATAGAATAATTTTTATTTGTTCAAAATGTAGGTTACAATGATGGTAAAAGGGATACATTTGGTGACCCTATACCATATGGCCCTTGAAATAATGGTCAGTCGTCAATTATCATTTTAAATAGATAGTAGAAATCGATGATTAATAAGAATAACATCAAATTACCAGTAACAATCTACATTGCACCCGCACGAAGCCGGAGCGGGTCGCTAGTCTCTATAAAATTCTCGAGTCACAATGTTAGTTTTGACGTGACAACGTCTTAAATTAGGTTGCGGCTCGGAGTCACTCATGAAAAAGTGTAACGCCCGGTAACGTAACGATGAGTCACCGAACGAGAGAGAGGCCTGCCGGACCGGCGAATGCCTTTCTACCGAGAAAAAGACGTTGTCACGTAAAATCTTCGCCCGTAAAACCGACTTTACAGGCAACCAGTTTTTTTTATGTAATGGAAGTGGCAAACAACCATGTGGTTCACATTGTTTCACACATTTATTAATATTTTTTTTACTGGTGGTAGAGCCCCAGTGGCGGAGCTCGCGGGCGAAGGCACCACCGCATTACCTAATATACTTGCCGCTAAATGGTAGTGTTTAGCACTATCGTGTTCCGGTCAGGTGGTAATGTACGGCCCTGTAATTTCCGGCACAGAGGCATAACACCTCAGGCCTCAGGAGTGGTAACGCATCTGCATTTTGACCTCGGTCTTTGTGTAGGTGTCTATAGGCTGCAGTCATCACTTAACATCAATGTGAACAGCATGCTTGTTTGCCACGTCCATAACATAGAAAAAAAATTGCTTCATATTTTCCTTTTTATTTTTAAAGAAAAATGGAAAGAAAAATTTGACTTCAGGCGAGACTCGAACTTGCGACCTACTGGGAATCTAGTCCAGCCACTCTTCCAATTGAGCTACTGAAGCCCTGCCCGGTTTGTCAAATCTTTCCTTCACATCTATTGCATTGCTTTATGGTAGCAGCAGCGTCATCTATTACCAACTATGCTAGTTAGGCAACCGATCAAATTTTTCTTTCCATTTTTCTTTAAAAACAAAATATATTTCACAGGTATGTTAATGCGAAATAATATAAAACAATTATTAAGGGTAAAAGCGACTTCTTTACGATATTTAATAAACTGAAAAGTCTATTATATCGGTTGCCTAACTAGCATAGTTAGTAATAGATGGCGCTGCTGCTACCATGCAATGCAATAGATGTGAAGGAAAGATTTGACAAATCGGACAGGGCTTCAGTAGCTCAATTGGAAGAGCGGCTGGACTAGATTCCCAGTAGGTCGCGAGTTCGAGTCTCGCCTGAAGTCAAATTTTTCTTTCCATTTTTCTTTAAAAATAAAATATATTTTACAAGTATGTGTTAATGCGAAATAATATAAAACAATAATTTCCTTTGCTGCTGTACCACGTTATTCCTGGAACTACAATAAGTAGTAGTTTCTATGGCAAGCTTACACTAAAGTGTTGCTAGGCGATAAGTACCTTGAAAGTTCCTCTTAGATTTATTGAACTTGATATTGATGAGTGAATAAAAGGCATAGTTTGCGAAAACTTCGGACATCTATTTCGTTTCAAATTGAATAGAAATTTCTCCTTTTCAGAGTACAAACTGGAGTAATAAACAATATCCGAAAATTCAAAGTGTTCGCTAGGTAATAAGTGTTTGTAAGTTTATACGTATTTTAGCTCCTTTGTGGCTAATTGAAAGATATCTACTGCTGAAGAACAGACTCCCCATAAGCGGGAGCTGGAGCACTGGAGTACTAAAGCAGTCATCTAATAATATTTATCACAGAAACATAACAATTAAGGTTTTAGGGGTAACGCATCTGCATTTTGACCTATGGTCCTTATGTGGGTGTCGGCTGTAGTCATCACTTAGCATCAATGTGAACTGCACGCTTGTTTGCCACCTGCATTACATAGCGCTCCAGTGACGGAGCTCGCGGGCGTAGGCACCACCGCATTACCTAATATACTTGCCGCTAAATAGTAGTGTTCAGCACTATCGTGTTCCGGACAGGTGGTAATATACGGACCTATAATTTCCAGCACAGAGGCATAACACCTTAGGCCTCAGGAGTGGTAACGCATCTGCATTATGACCTTGGTCTTTGTAAGTGCCTATAGGCTGCAGTCATCACTTAACATTAATGTGAACTGCATGCATGTGAATCGCTGCCATTACATAAAAAAAAAACAAAAAGAAACCTAATCTGTCTGCCGTTAAGTGGTAGTGTTCAACAGTGTCGTGTTCAAGTTAGATGGTAATGTATGGCCTAATGATATCTATCACAGAGATATAACAATTAAGGTCTCAAGGATGGTAACGCATCTACATTTTGAACTATGGTCCTTAAGTGGGTGTCTTTGCCACCTTCTATATAATGATTCTTCTGTCGTAATTTTTACCATTTTAATATATAGCAATAGCTATTGCCCGCGGCTTCGCCCGCGTGGATGTCGTTTTATATATTATTTTTAGTTGAATTTTTTTTTCTTTTGCTATAAACCTCACGGAGCTTGAGACCTTTCCAACGAATGCAAAACCGTAGAAATCGGTTCGTGCGTTCTGGAGTTAAAGCGTCAGGAAGGAAAACCCGACTTATTTTTAAATTTTAAATATCAATTATTTACGACATAAAACATGAATACATCTTCCATTTGCAAAAGGATCTTATATGCAGCGTTCTCGCTTTAACAGGTTGATTATAAAGTTGTGAATAACGTCTTCACACATCAAGTGGCACGGAGTGAGCAGATGCGTCGGAAAATGTTGTTTCCACAGTACTTTGTTTAGACGGTTCACGGCTGTTTGTCGGTAACATGACGCTTTATTATTTCTGATTAAAAAAAAAAATATATATTTTTTTTTGTTATGGAAGTGGTAAACAAGCATGCAGTTCACATTGATGTTAAGTGATGACTGCAGCCTATAGACACCCACACAAAGACCAGGGTCAAAATGTAGATGCGTTACCACTCCTGAGCCCTAAGGTGTTATGCCTCTGTGCCGGAAATTACATACGTTACCACCTGACCGGAACACGATAGTGCTGAACACTACCATTTAGCGGCAAGTATATTAGGTAATGCGGTGGAACCTACGCCCGCGAGCTCCATCACTGGAGCTCTACCACCAGTATATTTATGAAATAAAATTTATAAATGTACCTATGATCCAGCTATTATATAGCCCTGGCTTCGCACTGATAGCATTTATTATGTTGTGGGGACGCGTCCGACTTCTTTGACACAAACCGTGATATCTCGGTAACTATAAATACGATACTGATAAAAGTCTCTTTTACTGGTGGTAGAGCTCCAGTGACGGAGCTCGCGGGCGTAGGCACCACCGCATTACCTAATATATTTGCCGCTAAAGAGCAGTTTCAGTAGTGGTAACGCATCCGCATCTTGGTCTTTGTGTGAGTGTCTATAGGCTGCAGTCATCACTTAACATCAATGTGAACTGCAGTTGTTTGCTACTTCCATTACATAAAAAAATTCTGGTGCTACGTAATGTACTTACTTTTCTATTAATAGACACAGTATCCAAACACAGTATCCAACAAGAAAATTAAATATTGCACATCGAGCTTTGGACTTAAGATCGGCCATCGAGTCACTTGTACGTAAATATCAACTAAAATATTCACCCTAGTTGAACCTCGAAGAAATATAACAACGTAGCATCTGATTTGAATTAATTTAGTGTTAAAATAGCTCATCTTTCAAATACTGCCTCGTTGCTCCCGTTCCGCTCAGCGGAGCAAAATAATTTATTCCATTATTTAATTTGGCCTTGCGAACCAAATAGTTGGTTTATTGGTTTTTGACAGGATTTCGTATGGTTTCAAATTCTTATGGCGCTCTTTATCTTAGTATCTGAAGGTCTCAATCCAGATTTTCGTGCAATCAATTATTTTGGCAAATCCGAGGCAGTAAAGTGAACAAAAATTTAATGTTCTATCCTGAAGAGCAGAAATTGAATCGCAATAAGATATCAGGAAACGGGGCCAGTACCCATCTTTGGACTGTTTTAAGGTTTTTTTTAATTTGTAAAAAGGTGAATAAGACATTCAATTTAAATTTAAGATTTCATTTCAAAAATGTTTCCATTCTTGAAAATTGGAAGAATCTCATATCAAAAAGTAATCCTAATTGACACCGCTAAGCTACCAAAATAATTTAGGTACTTTAAAGTTTTTGTATAAACTTTTCCTACGATTTTATTAATAACCTACCGTAGAACAATTGTTACTACGCAGTATCTGATTTGAATAACTTTATTGTTAAGATAGCTGATCGCTCAAACTGCCTCGTTGCTCCCATTCCGCTCAGGGGAGCACAATAATTTATTTCAGATTTTAATTTGGCCTTCTGAACCAAATAGTTGATTTATTGATTTTTGAGGCTCTAGCTCATTATTAGCAAAAAGATAATTTAATTGTTTTTAGGTGTATGTAAAATGTTTTTCATTTTATTATGAAAATAATTAAAATCAATATCATTTACTTTAGACTCGAGCATTAAAAACTGAATTTTATTTAATTTTGCTATCGCAAAGTTGCCATGACGATGTTGTGCTTATATACTTGACTTTGAAATCTTTTTACCTTTTATTCTTTTACCCTCTTACAATAATACTAATAATATCTGATTGGAATAAATTAAGAGTTAACATAGCTCGTCACTCAAGAACTGCCTCGATGCTTCCATTCCGCTCAACGGAGCACAATAATTTATTCAATATTTTAATTTGACCTTGCAAACCCAATAGTTAATTTATTGGTGTTTTTACAGTATTTTTTATAATGTCTTCAAGTTTTTATACCGATCTTAAGCCCTATTCAGACCTTTGCGTTATTCGCTACCGACGTGGGGAACAGATACCGCGTGATGATGCGGTATAATATATTATGACGTTCTGCTAGGTACTATGTTCCACTCTAGTCGTGGAACTTCATACAAAATATTCGAACGAAATGCGCTCGGTAATTCCACTCCCCTCGTCGGTAGAGAATAACGCGCAGGTCTGAATAGGGCTTTAATCTTCACTGAAGGTCTGATTAAGGACATTTTGGGCGATGAAATCATGCAGTTCAGGGTTTAGAACATCAAACATGATTTTTCGCCCTGCTGTCTAAGCCATCACGTCTTTTTTTCATTCATCACGCGATTAGATTTAGGAACTGCCTAAATTTTTGTGATATTTTATTTTTCGCAATATTACATGCGAATGAACTTAAAAATTAAAGAGAAAATAGAAAATAAAATTTGAATTCGGAGAGGAATCGAACCTGCTACCTCAGGATAACCAGTCCAGCCGCTTTACCACCATTACCTAATTAATATACTTGCTGCTACCATTTAGCAGCAAGTATATTAGGTAATGCGGTGGTGCCTACGCCCGCGAGCTCCGTCACTGGAGTTATACCACTAGTGATCATGTGTGATACAGATAGTCATTCAGAAAAAATCTTATAATGTAAACGTCCACAGCATATGCATTTGTATAAGTACAAATCAACAACTACGCAATAAAATTAAATGTAGCCCCAGCCGACAAGAACAGACCAGTCTCGACCATCAGCTTTTAGATTATAAATAACACTGGAAACCCTAAATACCTAAGTAATGAACTTTGTCAGTATAGTTCTTTGATAAATGTCTGCTGTTTCTGATCTGGAAATTTACAGTCTAGTACATTTATTTAAATGCTATTTTATTTTGATGTAATATAGTTAATTACCAAAGTATTTTGTACAGAGGCATTCGCTCAACTAGAAAGACGAATTTAAAATATTTAAAGTTATTAAATAAAAATAGAAAACCTTTTTGAAATTGTAATATGTCGTTCATCATTATAAACATATTTTTATATTGTAAACGGGACTTAATCGCGTATTATTTTAATCGAAGTATTTACCTCGACACTCGACGTTTCGGCCGTAATGCAACGGCCGTGGTCACGAGTAGAGTCTACTCGTGACCACGGCCGTTGCATTACGGCCGAAACGTCGAGTGTCGAGGTAAATACTTCGATTAAAATAGTACGCGATTAAGTCCCGTTTACAATATAAAAATATGAATACAAATCGTGAAAGTTTAAAACAATTAATTATAAACATAACCTAAATTCATTGCTTCTACATCTCATCTTTATTTGCCACCAACTTTATTCCATCAAATTTCAATAAAATTTCGGTAAATTTTAACCGTGGGAAATTGTTTTTACCTTGTTCTTGATTTTTTTTTCATAATTTCAGACGAAAATAAATGTTTCTACAACGGACGCTCCTGGGCCGCCCTCATCCAGCGATTTCTTCCAACCTTCATCAGGTCGCCGGTCCACCTCGTTGGGAACCTGCCTATGCTTCATCTTCCACCGATCGCCGTTCGAGAACTCTTCTGATCGAACGGCCGTCGGTTTTTCGAGTTATGCGGCTTGCTCACTGTCACTTGGGTTTCAGTATTTGGTGGGCTATGTCGGTTACTTTGGTTTTCTAGCGGATCTCCTCATTTCTGATTCGATCTCCCAGGGAAAGGCCGAGCAATAGCTCTCTTCATTGTTATCTGCGTGACCTTCATTCTTTCTTTCTTTCTTCATTCTTCTTCATTCGTGACCGTCATGCGGCCCATATTATTAATAATTAACCAATTGTATCAGTTATTTGCCACATCGTTTCTAATGGGTTAACCCATCTATAACACATCATAAAAGTCTATTATTTATCAATTTTGAGTAGTAGGTATGCCCTATTAGTACCTTTTATTAAGTAACAATTCAATGTTTGCGTTTAAATAATTTTGTTATTTTTAATTGTTAGCATTTTAATTGAATTATATTAGGGAATTAATAATTTAACTTATTTGAGTCAACAATGTAAAAAAAAATTATCATTCATTTAAAAAAAATGTTTATAAAATAAAACAATTAGTCAAAAATGTGAAACTTGGACAGAAATATGTTATACGAAAAAGTTGACGATAATCATTATTCATTTAACATATTTTTAGGAAAAGTTATTCTTTGTGAACATTTTTCTTCCAAAAACATAATTAAAATCACATCCCGACAGAAAACAATAACATACAAACGTTCAATATCATCATTAGCTTGGACCCATAAGGAACAATAATGTCCTCCAACGTTTTCAGGGACATAACATGACAACCCCCAAAAGAGCAATTTGAGCAGCTACTTAGGGACATGTCAAGCGAGATAAGGGTTTGACCGGTGTTAGACGAATCGAATCCTACTATGGGTTTTCGACAGTTGATTATACGTCGAGTTCATCTCACCAAGTTCTACACACGGTTGTTAAAGAGCGTGAAGCGCTCCACCTCCAACTACCCTTCAGTTTGGTAATGCGCCCGGAGATATCAATAGGCTATACCTTACATGGGCGTTAACCAGCGAATTATGGGTGCTTGTATGTATGCTTAAATACATGCATTTTACCTTTGTCCTTACAGGCAATAGAGGGGAGAATTAAAGTAAAAAAATATCATCGTGGTGATAGGCTTAAGTCGGCATCGGGACGTGACGACCATACCACCCAATAGTGGAAGAATTCTCTACTAGAAAGAGGATTCTTCCGTCAGTCAGCCAACCGAACAATGGCGGTCAAGCCATTCCAATGGGGCAGTAGTAGGTGCAATAACGCAAGGACAGCAACGTTCTGCGATAGAACCGCCCCTACGATCGCCAATTTACATGCCAAGCGTGGTGATTATGGCATATCCCCTTGTTAGGAAGTCGTTGGTCGAGCAGTGGACTGGACTCTTATGGCTGAAATGATGATGATGATCAGAAGCTTCAAGGATCGGACAACGGTGATATATTTTATAACTCCCACGATACGAAACTTTAAAAAGTAACCCCACAAAGAATTCGCCGACAATTTTTTCCAGTTCCAGTGCAATATTGAGTCAATACAGACATTTCTTAAATTCAAAGGAACGGACATTCTTTTCAAGTTTTACAGAATGAAAGACATTTTTCTTTTTAAAAATAATTGCGAAGTTACATTATTACTTTGCCGACATTCCTTCGTGACGGTGTCAAAGTCAATTCAGTTTGAAATTAAACATATTTTTCAATAAAGTTGATAAATCGTAACTGTCTTTTTAAATAAGTAAATCAAGAATCTCGTTCCTCCAAAACTTCATGAGTTTTTCATATTTCATCAATAGGTCATTTTTTTTCTGATACACTAGCTCGCCCCGGCTTTGCACGGGTGCAATGTATATAATATAGCCTATGTCACTCAGTGAAGGTGCAGCTTTCTATTGGTCAAGGATGCATCCTATTATTATATTCTGTAAGACGATGTTTAAATATGTATCCAAGAGTCTGACTATTTAGAAATAAGATGAGTAAGTGATGACTTTTTGAAAATTTTGAACAAATACCCTAAGGGCGCGACCCTGTGAGATTTGGTAGAGATAGTCTACAGGATGCTATGTAACCCCCCCATATCTTAATCTAAGGCGCTCGAGTAAATCCAAAAATTCACTCTTGGTCTCCTCTACTATACCGCCCTATTAACAATAGGACATCAAGTTGCAGAGCTTGCAACTATTGTTTTTTATCATAGATCACAGAATCTATGATAAAAAAACAATAAAGAAATAACTTTTCAGAAATGATTTCGACTTATTCTTAATCTAGTTACAATAGTAGTGTTTTGCTTAAATAACCCAAATTGACGCACTCTGCAGCAAGGCCTTACACAGACTGGCCTGATTGAATAGCTGGACTACACTGAGGTAATATGATGCAAACGACATTTGACGTCAGACTGTTAGAACAGGGATATGACGTGATTACACGCTTGTAGGTGAGATGAAGTGATGTTGGTCAAGGTGAAAAAATATAGATTTTTTCAAATTACGTAGCGTTTCAAATTTGAAACTCTTGGTGTACAAATAGTGCACATTTTTCCACAAATATACTGTAACTAGCGCCCCGCCCCGGCTTCGCACGGAAACAATGTTAACATTAGAACTACATACTAATATCTATGGAACTAATCTATAGGGTTGTGAAATCGTTAATTTTCCCTTAGAGCCTACTGTAATTATTTCATATATGCCATCAACTACAAAAACACACCTTTAGAGGTTGAATTTCGCAAAATCCCGTCTAAGGTAGCACCTCCGTACTTCAAAGAATCCCAATGCAAATTTGGGACTCCTAACTCTTTAAGTGACGAAACATATACATTATCAACCCAAAAACAACTCTTTAAGGGTGGAATTACGTAAAATCCTGCCATAGTGAGCACCTACGTCTTAAAAAATCTAAATGCAAAATATGAACCTCCGAGTACTAGTATTTCCTGAGATTTCGTGATGAGTGAGTGACCTTTCGCTTTTATTTTTTTACTAATATAAATATAATAGTTAGAAATAAGTTGTCCTCATTTGAGGACAACTTATTTCTGACAACAACTTATTTCTGACTGGACAACTGGCTCAGCGCCATACAAAATTAAAAAAAATTTTTTTTTAGCTCGAAATGCAGAAGCACTTCCAGCCCTGACACCTAAGTTGTCATGTCTCTGTGATAGATATTACGGGGCCATAAGATAAAAAAATTATATAACTGACTAAACACCCTAATAAAGAGAAACTTAGGCTACTTTTATCTCCATACATCCATACGTACTTACATACATACCTACATACAAATAAGTAGAATTGGAATGTATCCGACGGGACTTCACTGGCAGATAGCTGATGTGATAAGGAGTAACTTTTATACTAGCTGCGCCCACGACTTCGTCCGGGTAGATACTGAACAATCATATTTTTTCTCACGTGAACGAAGGCGCGGGCACAGCTAGTATAATTATAATAATACAATTCAAAAAAATTCTAATCCAAATTCAAAATTCCAGCCCAAATTATCGCATCTACTCAACCGGATTATAATCCCAAATAGATAAAAATAGAATCTGAATCATTATGGAGATGAGAATTATTTAAATCCAATATTTCAAGACAAAAGATCTATTGTTTCCATTGTCGTCGAAATGAGTTTGTATTTTTTTGGGACAAAATTCAACCTGATCGGTGGATATTATGAGACTCGAGTGATATTCGCTTCAATATTCGATTTTGTTTTTAAGTTTTTTCGTGATGAAAATGTCAGTTAAAAAGCTTTTAATCATAGTCCAATATTGTTTGAAACTAACTAGCTTTTAAAGTTCCGCGAAGTTTGCTTTTGAAGATAAAATATGGATTAAAAAACATATGGAGCAAAATACATGTTGAGTCACAATCGACACCCGACTTTTTTACTGGTGGTAGTGTTCCAGTGTAAGAGCTCGAGGGCGTAGGCAGCACTGCATTACCTAATCTATCTTATATTTATATTGATGTACATGTACTTTATTTTTCCGTACCGTTTTGATTTTGACATCCGTGAACGCCCTCATGTGGTTCTATTGAAAATCAGCGTCAGGCGCTACGCCTGACTTCTATGCTCAATTGGAGACCATTTTGGCGCAGCCGTGTGACACACACTATTATCTACTTATTTGTTCGTGTTACTGTGTAGTTGGTTCTGTTTTTTCTGTTTTTTCTTCTCTTTCCCCTTTTTTGTGTTCTTTTATTTTTTTTTGCTGGTACTGGTTTCAAATGAATTGTTTTGTGTTTTTAAACCTGTTTGTTTTTGTGTGTTTTTCGGCTATGTGCCAAATAAACGCCTTTTCCTTCTTTCTTTCTTTCTATCTGCCGCCAAATGGTAGTGTTCAGTACTATCGTGTTCCGGTTATACTCGTAGATGGTAATGGATGGCCCCGTAATAACTATCACAGAGACAAATCAACTAAGGTCTGAGACCTGGGTGGCAACGCATGTGCATTTTGACCTCTTTCTGTTTGGTCTTTGTGGGGGTGTCTATAGGCTGCAGTGATCACTTTACATCAATGTGAACTGCATGCTTGTTTCCCACCCATATTACAAAATATGACTTAAATCTTCAATAAACTTTATCGCTTTAATGAAATCTAATTGACCACAATTTGCAATAATAACTTTGACATTAAATAATTATAAATATTCGAATTACAATAATAACCGACCGACTGGACACCTGGCAGTGCTCAACGGTGCGGTTTTCTCGTTCGTTTCTGCCCAGAACGTGTAAATTGTGGAACGAACTTCCCTCTGAGGTGTTCCCTCGGTGCTACAACATGGGGTTCTTCAAAAATGGCGTCAAAAGAGTCCTTCAGGGCTGGCAGCGCGTTGGCAACTCCCTTGGTGTTGCCAATGTCCATAGGCGACGGTGACCACTTACCATCAGGTGGCCTGTCTGCTTGTCTGTCAACTTAACGACATAAAAAAAAAAATATATATATTTTGACATTTTATTAAGTTTATGGATATTTTACACACCATTGTAATGGTAAAATGTGATAGTGCTATTATCTAACCATCTGTACCTAAATCATCGACTATGGAACAGGAAGGCTGATTGGTCTGTGACCTACATGTACCCACTACATTCTGGTGTATAAATGATTATGATGTAGAAGCATAAAGAATCATAGATTTGTTTATTATCACAGTAAATTGAACTGCCTCGGTAGCCTAGTGGTAGCAGGCCACTACTACTACGCTGAGGTTCTGGGTTCGATTCCCGGGTAGGGGGTTATCAGATAATGGTGAAAAAGCCTTTATCTCTGGTCTATTGGGATTATTCCATTTTCTGGAAATTTCCCAGTACCTCTTGGTAATGTGCCCGGAGATGTCAACAGGCTCGCCACCTGTTACATGGGCCAAAACGTAACCGGCGAATCGTGGGTGTTTGCATGTATGCTTGAATGCATGCATTTACCTCTGCCTACCCCTTCGGGGATTACAGGCGTGAAGTTATGTACGTAAATTGAACACTCATTTGCCTTCAGTGGCAAAAAATATTCTTACATAATAGTTTATATCATGTACCATTTTCAAACTTATCAAATTCTATCAATTTGTACATATTTACTATAACAACATGAAAGCGACAGTAAGAAAACCACCAAATTATTTAGTTAATACTTTGCACTCCATAAATTAAATTTACCTTTGCTTCCGAATGTACGAAGTATATTTACCTACCGTCATAAATAACAGTTACCCGCGTCACAGACGCAAAGTAAGACGGAAGACAAAGGTGGGGTATTGTTGACATATTTCACGGAAGGCGGTGGAGAGAACCGAGCGGAATGTTAGTAAAGCGTTGCATGTAGACCTGTCTTCAATGATACAATATTTAGTGGTCACATGGTTGTGTGTCATGACAGGGGTTTTTTTATTTAAGGAGCTTTAACGCTCAGCGACTATGCCGCTCCGGTAAAAATGCAATAAAATATACAATTATCATGTTTTAAACGCCACTTCACATAATTATCTTGTTCATAGCCTTAGCCTTTCGAGACAAAGGTGAGGCTAGGGCACTATTACATATTTCAATGTTAAATATCTTGTAAAATAAAATAATTAGGATATTTGTGTTACGAACACATTCCATCAAAATTATTTGCATATCGTCAATTTTCCCTCACACATCACAATTAGCAGAGCCTACATTTTTCATAAGATTTTTTTTTTATCGAATGTGTCCGGAACGCAATCATAAAGCCCAAACTAAGGCATTTCTACAAAATTCGTTCGGCTGTACTGTTTTGTACTATATAGCATAGTACAAAACGGTACTATGTATGCTAGGGATAGATTGTAAAACTTTTATTTCTATAAGTGATGCGTATGGTGAAAAACACTAAACATTTCTACTCAACTGAATACTATATTTAAAGACGTTATGATTTAATGTTCGAAAGTGGCAAACAAGCATAAAATTCATGTTGACGAAATTAAGGAATTCCGTTCGCATACAGGTGGGGTAACAAAATGTGACTCGCTGAGCGTGGCAAAATGTGACACGGGGGAAGGGGGCTCCACGGCAACTCCACGTCCACGGTCCACGAGAAACATATGACAATTGATTTCAATTGTGTCTACGCCAATATTGGCCTCCTGATCCTTGAGAGATCATCCATGTAAGCTGCATGCTTGTTCACAACATAAAAAAAAAAAAATACTCCTTTAAAAAAATTAAATACTAAATAGAAAAAAAAACACTAAAAAGCGAAAAATTAAGTCAATTAGATAATTCCATTTGAAGGGAAATAATTTCAACCTTTTAATTTTAATAAGACAATTGCTTTAATATGGGCTACGTACCTACTTACTCATAGGTTTGAAGTACCTCACAGGTGTGAGGTATACCCTTTCAAATAAATAAAAAGGCCAAATTGGTACAGGCGTTTTCAAATTATCGGTGAACATACATAAAAAAAATATTCCGACTAATTGATAACTTCCTCCTTTTTTCGAAGTCAGTTAATAAAATATTAATAATAACACTCTTATTTAAGAACGTATTAAATTAAAAAAAAAAAAACGATTTCCTGTCACGTTAAGCGGTGTTTACCTATCGTCATAAATATCGTTTACCCGCGTCACCCTGGGCTAAAGTGAGATTGAAGACAATAGGGGAATTGTTGATATTTTGGTAAGGCGCAGTCATAAAATCGAGGACGAATTGTTTAAATTGTAATTGTAGTATGCGTATGTAGTATGCGAGATGTCGTGTGGCGTCGGGACGTGACGACCCCACTGCCCACATGTGGAAGAATTTTCTTCTACTGGAAGATAATTCTGCCTCTAGTGCAGTCATTCAACCGAACAATGGCGGACAAATGATTCCAACAGGGAGTATAAATTACAACGCAATAAGACTAGTAAAGCATGAAAGTAAGTTGAACGCGGTCGAGATGAGATCATTGCGCAAGATCTGCGGTGTATCACTCACCGATCGCGTTCGTAATGAAGATGTAAGAAAGAGGCTTTGTGTGAATGATAGTATCGGTGTAAAAATTAAAAAAGGCATGCTCCGATGGTTCGGGCATATAGAAAGAATGTCGAATGAGCGAATGACTAAACAGATATACAATGCGAATGTGGATGGTTGCAGAGGTCCAGGAAGACCAAAACTGACCTACCATGACCAAATAGGTCGAGTTCTGTCTGATGGTGGGATCAAAAGTCTTAGGAATCGGCGTGCGTGTATGAAGAGAATGATGGAAGTAGACGAGGCACGAGAGGTTTGTCAGAACCGGGATATCTGGCGCTCTACACTCTCTGCCTACCCCGATAGGGACCTGGCGTGAAGATACATACATACATGCAATAAGACTAAGCGCGCATGGCCCAGCGGCTGGTGTAGATCGGGAGCGATCTACTCGGTTAAGCGATACGGGCGGGGTCGGCTGCGTGGTGGGTGACCGCTAGTAACAAATAAAAATGCGCGTTTCCGTTCTTCGGAGGGCCTATAAGGCGGTTTGAAAACATCCGACAACGGGTTGGCCACTAACCCATATCTCCACCAACCCGCATTGGAGCAGCGTGGTGGAGTAATATCATATCATATTTATTAACTAACTCTCGAAATACATAAGGATTAATTAATAAGCAGAAGTCATTTACAGGAAAGTCCTTCTGTTGTAAAATTGTTTATTAACGTCAATCATGTCGTCAGTCTATCACCAGTAAAACCTTGGGTAAAATAAATATTTGATACATAATAACAAAATCATTGCATACAATAAACTAGTTGCCATTATGTAAAAAGATGGAAAATAAATAATAATGGGAAATAATTCACTGGTGGTAGAGCTCCAGTGACGGAGCTCGCGGGTGTAGGCACCACCACATTACCTAAGATACTTGCCGCTAAATGATAGTGTTCAGCACTATCGTGTTCCGGTCAGGTGGTAATGTACGACCCTATAATTTCCCGCACAGAGGCATAACACCTTCGGCCTCAGGAGTGGTAACGCATCTGCATTTTGACCTTGGTCTTTGTGTAAGTGACTATAGGCTGCAGTCATCACATAACAACTTGTTTGCCACTTGCTTATAAGCAGCACATAGCATAGCAGCATAAAAGCAGTTTTTGAAAAACTGTTAACTAGCCTATTGTAATCGATAGCAACGAATAAAATAAGCCGTAAATTGGCTTAACCCTAGAATAGAACTTGATCGTCTTTTTTTTCCTTATCCCAACCAAACGTGACTTTACGAGAACTTTCAACGTTATTATTGCAGTCACAGTAACTCTTATTACAAGCCACTTAGAAGTACTTTTTCACTGCTACAATTGCATGCAAAATTTGCTGAAGAGAAATCTATTGTTTATTTCTTGGACTTTATTTGTATAGACACAAGGAGGAGTTTCGAACAACGATAACCTGAAGATAAATTGGTACGAAAAGACCCAGGCTGTTGACAGATGGTGTGAAGCTCCTTGCGTTTCCTTGTTCCTTAACTCGATTTAGTTAAATGGAAGTACGTATCGCGTGCGAAAGAGACGGATGAAATGGGAATTTATTTCAACAATACGAGATTGTGTCGAATCTTATTTCGGGGTATTTATAGGTTAAGATCCCACTGCTAAATCATTTCGTTCATCCAAATATTCTGCAAACGTAATTGTTATTCATATTTATAATCTAGAGAATATATATCGACTATCAGCCTATCAAAAAATGGCCGCAAGTATTTTTTCTATAGGGAAAGAATTTTTGTTTTTTCAATAAAATATTGTCCACTTCACGGCAATATGTATAAAGACGGCGAAGAAAAATCACGGCTGCCGTTGCGCATTTGGCCACCCCTACATATTTTCGTTCCGCTCCAATTACTTTTTACGTCCACAACGTACGTGTATTATTTATACATCAAATTAAAGCTATTTTTTTCTCATTATTATGATATACGGGTGCCAAATTAAATCGGTCGCAAACAAGAGTTGCTGACTGTTCAAAATAAAATAATTTAATTAAAAATACTTGCGGCCAAATTTTGATAGGCAACCTAGTGGATATGTATTCTCTAGATTATAAATATGAATAACAATTAGGTTTGCAGCATATTTGGATGGTCGAAATGATTCTGCAGTGGGATCTTAACCTATTATAGGTTGGGGTCCCTTGGTATTGCAAAATATTCATGACATTTCACTGTCAGATGACCTTTTCCCTGGCCTTTTGGAAAATGACACATTTTGTGACGGCTTAACGGTTGATATAGATAAATATTGGGGAAAAACAATGTAATTCATCTTCTTCTTCTTCTTGGGGTGCCTCTCCAACTAGCGAAGGTTGGCGGTCAATATGGCATATTGTTCCCGGTTTCTGGCGAGACGAAACAACTCGGCTGCACTTGTTGTTCCTGTCCACTCTCGGATGTTACGTAACCATGATTTCTTTCTTCGTCCAACTCGTCTTTTACCCGCGATTAAATGCAGTCCCGTCACCCGCGAAGTAATTCATCACATCAGCTAAAAGATGTCCACTGGTGAACCAAAGCCACCCCTTGAGGGGGATATGCCATAATCGCCACGCTTGGCATACGGATTGGTGATCGAAGTGGCGGTGGTTAGCTCATAGCTATGATGTAGATGTTCAATGTTCATGAATATTATCAAAGTGAGATGTGTTTGTTTGCCACTTCAAAAATAAACTTTAAGTAATAAAAAAGACGTGTGGCACTCCGAGACTGCCGCGGCAAAGCTACTGCATAACATTTTTTATCAACATGTAATTATAATTATTTATTCATCATTTATGCAGTATTTTTTTTCTTTCGTTTTTCTTTCATAGTAATTCAACTTTTTGAGCCGATACACCAATGCCACCTAGAGGCGAGTTGCTGAACTAAAGAGACAAGCAGGAAATTAAAAAAAAACATTAAAAGTACTGCTTGTCATCGATAGATGGCAAAACTAAAAAGTATCACCGCTGTGCCGGTCGGAGTGGGAGTGTTAGGTTATTTTCGTTACGGAATTTCTGGATTCGGTCTCCACGCTCAAGGCCCGCGATAGAAGCTATGCAATAGCTTAAAAATTACCTGCTCCATCAAGGCACACGTTTTCTTAGTTGGTGAAAATATACATCACTTTTCCTCTTTTCACCACGAATAATATTTCCTCATTTTGTCTGAAGTACGCGGTATAGAAACAGCCCAAATTGCTATACTTTTCTAGGTCACCAGCAATTCATGGCTACCCATGACATTTGACGACGAAAACAACATAAGTCAGCCGATCCCCATAGTTTTCCGCTTAGTATAAAAAACAAAATCATTTCCTATATATTATAACCATTTCCCGTGGGGCACTTACCTTTATGCTTCCAAAGGGAAAAATAAAAGAGAACTGTGTTTACGCGTCTTCGATAAATACGTGGAGTGATTTATGCTCTCATAACTTGATGGGTGCGGTAGGTTTTGGGGTTCCGTATAGATTTATGGATACCAGATAATACGACAACAATTTAAATAAAGTTTACCCTGCAGCAAACCGCGGACACTCCGCCAAAATTCGTCAATCAGTGACGTGTATTTACACGTGCACCTGTGTGCGTAACACGTAGAAAGTCTTAATGCATATGAATTTCTTTTAGTCTCAGGTACGATATTAGAAATGTACACTCTCATTTGTTACTCGATGATTCGATTATGTAGTCAGCGTACATTATAAAGACCAAACATTTCAGACTCAAAGTACCGTGCTGACGTGCATATTTTTTAATAATGAAACGACTGTTGACTTTTCGGAAGTTGTGAAACGAAATACCAACAGTCGCCCATAAGAGGAGTTTGGGTGAGGCGGGGAATTCGGGCGGGACGTCGAAGTGTCCATTCTATACGTAGTATTATTACATATTCTCTGCCTGCAGCTAAAGATTGAGACGTGACGATCCAGCAGCCCAATACTGGAGGGAAAATCAAGAATGTGGCAAACAAGCATGCAGCTCACATTCATGTTAAGTGATGACTGCAACCTATATACATCTACATATAAACCAGAGGTCAAAATACGGGATGCGTTGCCCCTGATACCTATGTTTTTATGTCTCTGTGATAGTTATTACGAGGCCATACATTACTATCTAACTGGAACACGATAGTGCTAAACACTTACCATTTGGCGGCAGATAGATCAGGTAATGCGGTGGTGCCTACGCTTTCTGCGCCTACCTGCAATGGAACTCTACCAGTAAAAAAAGAATGTGTGTATGTATGAACCTTTACATCAGGTCCCTAACGGGGTAGGCAGAGAGTGTGGAGCGCCAGTTATCCCGGTCCTGACACACCTCCCGTGCCTCATCTACATTCATTATTCGCTTCATACATGATCGCCGATTCCTAAGACTTTAGACCCCACCATCAGACAGTACTCAACCTGACCCAGTCTTGGTCTTCCTGGGCCTGTGCAACCATCCAGATTCGCGAAAAAAAAAAATTATGTAATGTGCTGGTGCCTTGGTTCTATGTATACACGGAACCCTTCGCGTCTGATTCATTCTCGAACGTGTCCGGTTTTTAGGGTTCCGTAGTAAACAAGAAACCTTTATAGTTTCGCCATGTCCGTCTGTCTGTCTGTCTGTCTGTCTGTCTGTCTGTCTGCCTGTCTGTCTGTCTGTCTGTCTGTCTGTCTGTCTGTCTGTCTGTCTGTCTGTCTGTCTGTCTGTCTGTCTGTCCGTCTGTCCGTCTGTCCATCCGCGGTTTAGCGCAAAAACCATAAGTACTAGAGACTTGAAATTTGGCACAAGTATACATCTTAATTGTTTTATATTATTTCGCATTAACACATGCTTGTGAAATATATTTTATTTTAAAGAAAAATGGAAAGAAAAATTTGACTTCAGGCGAGACTCGAACTCGCGGCCAACTGGGAATCTAGTCCAGCCGCTCTTCCAATTGAGCTACTGAAGTCCTGCCCGATTTGTCAAATCTTTCCTTCACATTTATTGCATTGCTTTATGGTAGCAGCAGCGCCATCTATTGCCAACTATGCTAGTTAGGCAACCGATACAATAGACTTTGCAGTTTATTGAATATCGTAAAGAAGTCGCTTTTACCCTTAATTATTGTTTTATATTATTTCGCATTAACACATGCTTGTGAAATATATTTTATTTTAAAGAAAAATGGAAAGAAAAATTTGACTTCAGGCGAGACTCGAACTCGCGGCCTACTGGGAATCTAGTCCAGCCTAGTAGTAGTAGTAGTAGTAGTCTGCTGCTACCATAAAGCAATGCAATAAATGTGAATGAAAGATTTGACAAATCGGGCAGGACTTAAGTAGCTCAATTGAAAGAGCGGCTGCACTTTCAATTGAGCTAAACTTACTGAGCCTACTCCACTATCCATCTTTTATTGAGGCAGGATGATCGAGCGGATATTTTCGTGATAAAATACCTTTGTTCTAGAGTACCTACCTACCAAAAGACCATAAAAGCCTTGTAACGCCCGAGGACGGTCGTGTGTCAGTCCGGCCGTGACGGCGCTTCAAGCGCTGTCAGCAGTATGGAGGTTTTATACTGAGTGACGTTTGGGGATCACTCAGGCGGGGTGTCGTGTCGATGGTAGCGAGGCAACCTACTTGTTTACAGACTGTTGGAAACAAGGGGAGTCAGCGCACCATGTCTGCGACAAATCGCCATTTATCAGATTAATCCAGACCAACAGTTGTAATTAAAGTGTGGCTTTAATGTTAATTTAGTGTTAAACGGCTAATGGTTGAAGTATTCTAGGCGATAAATGTGATCAATGGAAAACAAATGACAACTCGTGAAAGCTACTAATTCGTTTATCTGAGTGTCCACTCATACGTACGCCCACAGGTTAAATAAGGAGACAGGTAATTCTGATGAAGACCCTCTTGCGTCTTTAAATACTTAAGCGTTTGCCTATGACGGATTTATTTCAAAACGTTATTTTAGGGTTCCGTAGACTAACAGGAACCTTTAGGTATAGTTTCGCTATGTCCGTCCGTCCATCCGTCCATCTGTCTGTTTACTGCTAAGCTGGTAGACTCTTAGAACTAGAGAGATCTAATTTGGCACGAATACGCATTTTAGAAACGTGGAAAAATTGGAATAATAAAATATTTTAAAAAAATGTTGTTATTTTTCTACTTCTAGTCATAACACTGTGATAATGGTTTTTATCTCCATCCCATATGGGGTGTTGTTGGATACGTTTACACGCTTAATACACTTACACTCACAGCTATAACCCACTAGCCCACACTAGGTATAAACCTGTGTGGTGGGTGCCGTTGTACACATAGAACAACAAACAAAAAAGCTAAACAAATATCTGTAGGCCATACAAATATTTCTTCCGGTGCTCGGATCGAACCCGCGACCCTTCGAATAGTCGTCTCACATCGCTGGACTAAGCGGGTTGTGCAAAATTAAATCTTGAATAATATTTTTTTGAATCTACCCGTTGTCATATTTTTTTTTAATGCTTATCCCATTGTATGGGGTTTTGTTGGATAAGTTTAACTGTAAAAACTGTAAAAATTGAGATCAAGAATGTCACTGAAAATAAATTTAGATACACTTATGTATATGTAAGTAGAATGTCTCATTTCCTCTTTTACAAACTGATAATAAAGAAGTGAGGAACAGAAAAGAAGGTTGTAATACTAAATAGTTTTATAAGTGCCAGAGGTGTAAACATTATATTCTATTAATTTTTAAGTCTCATTGTAAAAGAACTTATATGTTTGTATGAGATTAAATAAAGATCTTTAAACCTAAGTTTTAAGACATTGGGATTTGAAGAGACCATTTTACGATGAAATAAGTAGTTTAAGAAATATTTAGCTTTAAAGTTTCTTTTTTGTTAGAGTCGAGCCTATCTATCATTTTTCCTATCTAATTGCCATTCACCTGTTTAATGACATCATAGCGTATCTATCGGTGGTAATTAGACAGGAAAAAAACACAGTGATACCTAAAAGTGAAACCATTACGGCTAAGTGGTTTCAACAACATTATAATAATGGCAACCCATTATACGTCCCACTGCTGGGCACGAGTCTCTCCCCTTTTTGGGAGCCCTGGAGCTTACTCCACCACGCTGCTCCAATGCGGATTGGTGGAGGTGGGTGGGTTAGTGGCCAACCCACTGTCGGATGTTTTCAAACCGCCCATAAGGCCTCCGACAAGGTTTAACGACTGCTATCCATCGATAGCAACCGGGACCGACGGCTTAACGTGCCCTCCGAAGCACGGAAACGCGCATTTAATTTGCCACTAGCGGTCACCCATCACACTACCCGACCGCGCCCGTAGTGCTTAACCGAGCAGATCGCTTACGATCTACACCAGCCGCTGGGCCATGCGCGCTTCATCATTTCATTCATCAACAACATTACTAGTACCTAATAGTCGATCATCTTATAAAATGTACATGGAAAATTGGAACCCTTCATTGCCCGCGTTGTGTACGCACTAGGCCGGTTTTTCATTATAATCTAGCTTTATCCATACAATAGGCCTTTATTTGGTAGATATATATATTCTTTAACTAGCTCAAAAGAAATATTTCATTGATGTATTTGGAAAATCAAAATGCCTTATAAATAACACAAAGCAACCGGATTTGCACTTGACATCACAAATTTAATATCGGGAATCGAATTTACTGAAGTAACGGTTGACATCTGATTACAGGGTCAATGGTAGATTCAGGTAAATGTTGTCGATGTATCAAGTTATCGATATTTTCTAAAAGTTAATCGATAAATACTCGATACTTTAATGCTCAAATTCTATATTATTATCTTCTATCATAGCGCAACAACGGAGGGGAGTAGCCATATGCAGGCTTTCCCCTCTGTCAAAGTACAAGCCCAAGTGGGGCCATACCTGTCGCCTAGATGTTCAAATGTGTGCGTGAAATTGTCTCTGTATTTTGTTAAAGTTCAGGTGTGAGTTGTCAGTGCGTGTGTGTCGCACGCATTTTCCCCCCGCAAAAAATGACAGACTGTTTTGCATCGGTAATAAACGCTATGGCTACTCCTCTCCAGTACGCCGCGGCCGGTGACCCGGGTTGCTCTATGTCTTCTATACAAAATGATAGTCAATATGTCAATCTGTTCGTTACGTGTCCGCAGCCAAACTATTGAATCGATTGTGATGATATTTTTGATAAAGGCTTTTTTACGTAATGGATGTGGCAAACAAGTATGCAGTTTACATTGATGTTAAGTGATGACTGTAGCCTTTAGACTTTTTGACACTTACACAAAGACCAAGGTCAAAATGCAGATGCGTTACCACTCCTGAGGCCTAAGGTGTTATGCCTGTGTGTCGGAAATTATAGGGCCGTACATTACCACCTGACCGGAACACGACAGTTTTATTTTTTATTTGTTGGAATAAGTAAACAAGCATGCAGTTCACATTGATGTTAAGTGATGACTGCAGCCTATAGACACTTACACAAAGACCAAGGTCAAATGCAGATGCGTTATCACTCCTGAGGCCCAAGGTGTTATGCCTCTGTGCCGGAAATTACAGGGAAGTGCTGAACACTACCATTTAGCGGCAAATATACTAGGTAATGGTGGTGGTGGTAGGTGGTGTCTACGCCCGCGAGCTCCGTCACCGGAGCTCTACCACCAGTTTGAATTATCAGAAAGAACACAATCTGCTATTTGTGTCAATATAAAAGAGCGATCGAACGAAGTTGCAGGCAACAACTAGTTATATCTTTACTAATATTATAAAGCTGAAGAGTTTGTTTGTTTGTTTGCTTTAACGCGCTAATCTCAGGAACTACTATTCCGATTTGAAAAATTCCTTCAGTGTTAGATAGCCCATTTATCGAGGAAGGTTTTAAGTTATATCACGCTAAGATGTATAGGAGGGGGTAGGTAATATTGCAACCGTGCGAAGTTGGGGCGGGCCGCTAGTATAACATAAAATGTTAATACTAATATCACGATATTTTATTAAAAACGATATCAAAGCGACCCGATGAGTCCAGCGGTGTGAACGTTTGATTCGAAGGGACGCGGGTTCGATCCTCTCACCGAGGCAAATATTTGTATGGCTTATAGATATTTGTTTCCGGTCTGGGTGTTTGTGTATGTGTTGTGTGTGTAAAATGACAATCATGACACAGGTTTATACCTAGTGTGTGTGGGGCTGTGAGTGTAAGCGTATTTTCATTTAGTTGAATCAAACTTTTTTTGAAGTTGTTATTTTATCATAATAGTAATATATCGATTCTGTATAGGTACATCGACATTTTATTAAACTTGGCCCATCCCTAACCGAGGGTGTCATGTGGAATTTGATTTATTTCTATATTCACGGGTATTATAGAAATATTCTGTAAGGTTTCGAGTGCCACTTAGCAATTTATGACATATTTTTACGACTGTAGAAGATATCATTGTATCACGATATTATCAATGTATGAATTACCCACACGGTTAAGCCTTATTAGAATGATCGTGCAACAAACACAATCAATGAATTCAACAACACGATAAACTCTGTAGGAGACAATGAATTCAGAAATTAAAGAAAAATGGACAGAAAAATTTGATCATCGTCAGTACGGTATGGGGTTTGACAGTTTTAATAGAAAAGTATGCTTAGAACCACCAACCCGCATTGGAGCAGCGTGGTGGAGTAAGCTCTAGGCCTCCTTCCACAAAGGACAGAGACTCGTGCCCAGCAGTAGGAGGTCTCAAGAGTTGCCATTATTATGCTTATGCTTAGAACTGTCAAAACAATATGGGTTTTGACAGTTTTAAGCATACTTTGCTCAAAGTAAAGTCGTAGTGTGGTCTGTGAATCTTGCAATTACAGTATGCAGCAAAACATATTGTACATCGACATTAGGGGATAAAACGTAACTTCACGCCTGCAATCCCCGAAGGGGTAGGCAGAGGTGAATGCATGCATTCAAGCATACATGCAAACACCCCCGACTGGCCGATTACGTTTTGGCCCATGAAACAGGTGGCGAACCTGTTGCTATCTCCGAGCACATTACCAAACTCCAAGGTACTGGGAAACTTCCAGAAAATTGAAAAATCCCAATAGGACCAGAGATAAAGGATTTTAAACCGTTATCTCCGATAGTCTCCGACCCGGGAATCGAACCCAAAACTCGAAACTAGCCGATCGTCTCTTCGCAATATTTCTTGATAAGCACTGCACGAATGTAAAAAATATCAAAAACTTTTCAAGTGTGCTAGTCGAACAGTCCGAGGCAAGAAATTCCACAGCTTAACAGCTTGAACAATGAAGGACTTAGCAAAGAAGGAGGAGGAATGAGGAGGCATCATAAGGAGACGGTTGTTGGAAGAACGAAGAGAAAGGCAATTAGATTGAGATAGGAATTGGAATCGACTTTTAAGGTATTGTGGATAATGCTGGTAAAGTAATAGACAGTATAGAAGAGAGAGGATGTGTCTATTCCTGCGAAGATGGATTGGAAGCCACTTGAGCTGTATACGAAATTCAGAAATATGGTCATATTTACGTAAGCCAAATATGAACCGAATGCAAAGATTTTGAAGACGCTTAAGCTTGGTTAGCTGCTCCTGGGTTAGATCAAGATAAGATATGTCAGCGTAATCTAAAATAGGAAATAGAACGGATTTAGCAAGCATAACTTTAGTGACAGTGGGCAAGAAATTCCTGAGTCTACGAAGTGAACAGACAGCGGCAAACATCTTACTACTAACCTCGCTAATTTGAGGAGTCCAGGACATGCAGCTATCCATTTGTACTCCTAGATTCTTCACAGTGTCGCAATAATTAATATGTTTTCCATCACAGAGAATAGGAGACAATGTAAAAAAATCAATACGTTTAATCAACCTAGAGCTACCAAATATTATCGCTTGGCTTTTAAGCGGATTAACTTGCAAGCCAAATCTTTGTTAATGAGTTGTACGGTTTTAGGTAAACCTTCTAGATCGGTTTGTAAATAGATTTGTAGGTCGTCTGCATAAAGGTGGTAGAGAGAAGTAAAGTGATGGCTAATAGAATTAATGAAAATGGAAAAGAGAAACGGAGGCAGCACGCCACCTTGTGGAACGCCGGCAACAACATCACACCAGTCAGAGAACTTATCGTCTAAATAAATGCGTTGTCGGCGTCCAAACAAGTAACTATAAAACCACGCAATCACTGTCGGAGATATATTACTAGAAGGATGTAATACTGCTAAATTAAATTGAAAAGTTTAAAACACCTTACTAGTATCCAAAATCCCTACACTATTTCAAATGTAAAGATCAAGCACACCCAAAAATATGTTATTATAATGATAAAATCTTCAAAAAAGGTCTGTCAGCTTTGTTTGTGCAAACACCCACGTTGAGGCTGTAAAAATCACAAGAGGTCATATCGTCGACCCCAAGCAGGGGGTTTTCATTTCCCCCGTAATAAAGCGTCGTGAAGCAAACATTTCTTGACGTTTTACATAAAAAAGTCGGTCCGCAAACGATCACATCGATGTGATGACAAAATGACACTGTGAAGTATGAAAATTCTAACCATATTGACTTGCCCAAATCTCGACAGAGCCCGTTTATACTTCACGATATTTTATCTCGTCACCACTGATATTCGTGCATCGTAAGTGAATGCTTCTATTTCCGTTGGTGATCCCAAAAATATCTTCCATTTGATTGTTAGATAAGATTTTTAAATATTTTTTTATGTTACGAAAGTGGCAAACAAGCATGCAGTTCACATTGATGTTAAGTGATGACTGCAGTCTATAAACACCCACACAAAGACCAAGGTCAAAATGCAGATGCGTTACCACTCCCGAGGCCTAAGGTTTTATGCCTCAGTGCCGGAAATTACAGGGCCGTAGATTACCACCTGACCGGAACATGATAGTGCTGAAAACTACCATTTAGCGGCAATTATATTAGGTAATGCGGTTGTGCCTGCGCTCGCAAGCTCCGTCACTGGAGTTCTACCACCAGTACAATGTAAATACGTCCCCACTGTGCCTTTTCTTCTTCAACTTTCGTCGTCATCTTTCTATTCAACTTTCATAATAATATTACGCATGTAATAATTGAATATGTCAACAAACGCAATATGCAGTCATTAACGCGCGCTACACGTAGGTATTTGACTTTCATAGCGCATGCGACAAACGTATGCCTCACGTGCACGTTTCACTGCGCAATGTTGTATGCTGTATCAACAGCGCATCAGAACAGAAAATGGCACATTGTGGACGTAGTTCTTTTCTATGAACATGTGCAACATCAAAGATTGCAATCCTGCCAGTCCTGAAGGACTCTTTTGAAGTCAGTTTTGAAGAATCTACAATATGTGTAATGCCGTGGGACTTCGAGTTCGAACCTTGTCAGGTTGGATCTTAAAAATAAATAGTCTGTTGAATATAGATTCCAGCTCTAGTAATCTACAAATACATTTTTGTAGATTTCTAAAAATCTTAATGTATAAATGTATCAAGAGGGCGAAATCTTTATAAAAACAATATAAAAGGTACGCGCGTTGCCCGATCACCCCGTGTTTGCAAAGCGTAGCGGTTACCATGTCGCATTATTATTATCAGAGAATGTGAACTGTATACTAAATACAGTTCGCATTCATGGTAAGTGAATACTGTATTTTAAAAACATGTACATATTAAAAACCAGCGGTTGCAATAAATGTAGGTGCATTGTCACTCCTCAGGTCTAAACAGGGTCGCACATAACCACTTCATCGGAATACGCTAGCTCTGAACACTACCATTTAGCGGCAAGTAGATTAATTATGATAATGCTGTCTCTACGCCCACGAGCTCCGTCACTGGAGCTCTGCCACCAATAGATTATACGCATAAAGGCGTTATTAGGGGAAGAACTTTGTCTAACAGTGGGCCTCTTTAGGCTCAAATAATAATAATGTGTCTAAAAATCGTAACGTATAAATGTACCAAGAGGGCAAAATCTTGATAAACCAATATAAAAGGTACGCGCGTTTCCCGATCACCCCGTGTTTGCAAAGCGTAGCTGTTACCATGTCGCATTATTATTATCTGAGAAGCTCTTATTCTTATATCACTCGTTACAATCTGATGCTTTTGTGACTTGTTTAGTTAGAATAATGCTATGAGTATGAAACTTGCTCAACATTTTCGCGCTTCCTCTTAACATTTTTCAGTATTACATGCACCTGGGTTTTATTAAATTGATTGTTAAATACGCAAAGATAAACAAACATACGAGTGATACTGTAAGGGTTCCGTACCTTGAGAGGAAAAAAGGAAATAATTCGTTTATATGAGATCAAAAAGCGGCCAAGTGAGAGTCGGATTCCCCCATGAAGGGATCCGTAGTAGCGCTGGACTGAATGTTCAACATTATATTTTTTGTCATATACATATGAATTACAACATTATTTCACAGGTTGTAGGGCCTCCCAACGAGTGGGCCTTAAAATGAACATGGACAAGACGAAGATTATGTCAAATGTCCTTGTTACGCCCACTCCTGTTATGGTCGAGGGTACTCACTCGAAGTTGTTGATGATTATGTATACCTGGGACAAACCGTCTACTTAAGTAGGTCCAACTTCGAGAAAGAGGTCAATCGCCGAATCCAACTCGGTTGGGCAGCGTTCGGGAAGCTGCGTTATATCTTCTCTTCCAATTTACCCCAGTGTCTGAAGAAGAAGGTCTTTGACCAGTGTGTGTTGCCAGTGATGACATACGGAACTGAAACGTGGTCGCTCACTGTGGGCCTCATAAGAGGGCTCAAGGTCACTCAGAGAGCAATGGAGAGGGCTATGCTCGGAGTTTCTGTGCGAAATCGAATCAGAAATGAGGAGATCCGCATGAGAACCAAAGTAACCGACATAGCCCACCACATGGCAGGGCACATAGCTCGCAGAACTGACGGCCGTTGGGGCAGAAGAGGTCTGGAGTGGCGACCGCGTACCGGAAGACGAAGCGTAGGCAGGCTCTCCACGAGGTGGACCGACGACCTGGTGAAGGTCGCCGGCAATCGCTGGATGAGGGCGGCCCGGGATCGTTCGTGAGGGAAGCCTTTGTTCAGCAGTGGACGTCTTTTGGCTGAAATTATGATGATGATTCGCAGGTTTTTAAAAAACTATATTATTTTGTGCGGCGTATGTATATTGAATGTATCTATTTTAAATTGCGTTGCCACCCCTGAGAACTTAGTTATTATGTCTCTGTGATAGTTATTACGGGGCCATACATTACAATCTAACCGGAACACGGTAGTGCTGAACACTACCATTAAGCGGCAGATAAATTAGGTAATGTGGTGGTGCCAACGCCCTCGAGCTTCTACACTGGAACTGTACCACCAGTAAAAATTACCGAGAAACACAATTTGAAATCTGTGAAAACGGTAAGCAACGATGGAAACGTTGCTTACCATTCTCACGGATTTCTAATTGTTTTTTAAGTTAACCCCTTACATTGGGTTTGTTTTATCATATCTCTAAAGTCAATAAATGGAATTCACGTGGGCAAAGCCGCGAGTATCAGCTGGTATTATTATAAACTCATTTCTTTTCAATCGCAAACAGCCGTCAGCTATACATTTAGAAAACACCAATTTTTGGTTCAAATTTAATGAAACGGCGCGTCTGGTCGGAATAGAATTTTAATTTCGTGAATTTGTTGGGGAGAGGTCTATCACGCACTTTATATTTTTCAATTTTCTCCTTTTCATATTTGGAATTAATTTATTCTTACACGACTATTGTTCGCGAATTTTTTTTTTCTTTTATTTTCCATTTTCCGATGGTGGTACATTAATGCAGTCTTATTAATATAATAATGGCAACCCTTCATACGTCCCACTGCTGGGCTTTCCTCTTCTTGGGAGGAGGACTGGAGCTTATTCCACCACGCTGCTCCAATGCGGGTTGGTTGAGATAAGGATTAGTGACCAACTCGCTGTCGAATGTTTTCAAACCGCCCATCAGGCCTCCGACAAGGTTAAACGACTGCTATCTATCGATAGAAACCGGCACCGACGGCTTAACGTGCCCTCCGAAGCACGGAAACGCGCATTTTTATTTGCCACTAGCAATCATCCATCACACACCCGACCGCGCCCGGAGTGCTTAACCGAGTAGATCGCTTCCGATCTACACCAGCCGCGGGGCCACGCGCGCTTCGCATATGCGCTTATTAATATAATATACTAATATTCGGTATAAAGTGGATACATTTGTGTTTTTTGGTATGTATGATTGTAATATTTTCACACAAAAACTACTGAACCGATTTTGTCACCATTAGAAAGTTACATTTTCATTGAGTGACATAGACAATACTCATTACATTCATTGCACCCGTGCGAATCTGGGGCGAATCACTAGTATAATATGTTTAATAGCAGTGTTCAGTGCTACCGAAATCTAATAAAGTAAGTGTTAATTGTATTTATTATATGAAGTACGGAAACCTAATTTCAGGCACAAAATCAAGTATCTATGATAAGTGAAGACACAACTAGAGGTATTGATCTTCATCATGTCAGTTTGAAGAGCATAAAAACCAGAAAGCGTTGTTTCTTTTTCCATTTATTCAAACATTCTTAAAACTATTGTACAATTTGAACTACATCAAAAAGCCTGAAGAGGTTTGTGCTGATGAAGGTATTCGTTCAACTCATTCATTCAACAATTATCCTGGGTTACACCAAGACATTTGTTGAAGTTGTTGTAACATTTCACATCCTTCTCTAACTTTAACAGATTTCTTTAAGTTAGAGAAGGTTGTAAAATGTTACACTAAATTTAACTTTAACAGATTTCTTGGTGCAACTCAGGCTTAGGTTCGAATGCACCAATATGTTTTTTAAAGTTCAAACTCAAATTCAAAAATGTATTTAACTACTTGGAAATAATAAAATTTGCTTGTTATAAATCCAATTTCAAAATTAAAAAATAATGCGAATAACAACTGATACATTGATGAATATGTCAAAGTAAACAAACTATAATAAATAATGGTCCAAAAATACTCAATAATAAAAATAGGTATCAGCAGAATGTGCACTCTCTTTTACAAACGGCAAGACAAGACTAAACAGAAAAATATGGGACATTCTTTGTCATTCACTGGCAGAGTTCCAAAGCCCACATTACTGAGAAGTTGAAGTTAGATATGATAAAATTGTACATCCTTCTCTCACTTAACCAATTGTTAAAGTTAGAGAAGGACACAAGAAGTTACAAAAACTATAACTTTGACTGGTGGTAGAGCTCCAGTGACGGAGCTCGCGGGCGTAGGCACCACCGCATTACCTAATATACTTGCCGCTAAATGGTAGTGTTCAACACTATCGTGTTCCGGTCAGGTGGTAATGTACGGCCCTGTAATTTCCGGCACAGAGGCATAAGACCTTAGGTCTCAGGAGTGGTAACGCATCTGCATTTTGACCTTGGTCTTTGTGTGGTTGTCTATAGGCTGCAGTCATCACTTAACATCAATGTGAACTGCATGCTTGTTTACCACTTCCAATACATAAAAAAAAAAAAAAAACTTTAACAAAAATGTTCGTGCCGGTAGTTTGATCGGGTCTTTCGAAAAGAAAGAAATAGATAATGTATTGCATTATATGCATACCTCTCCTTACTGATTAAGAAAACAGACCAACCATCGGCCAGTAAAAAGTCAGCAGTTTGCGGGTACTCTTACAGTGCAAGTACACAGAGACGCAAAACCCTTAAAGTAAATATTGCTACGGATGCAACCATCAAAATCGCACCGCAAATGTACACATATCACGCTTAAGTGTTTGTACAAGCAAACACCATTTGTACTATGACCTGTCCCGAACAGGCGTATCTATAAAATAAAATCTATTTCCTATTCCCATTACAATACATTAGTCATCATGATTATTATATTTCGAACTTCAAGCTCCATGTCTGCTATTGTCATTCATAATTGAAAAAAAGAACAATATGGCTTACTTCCCCAACAAAACGACGATATTAAAACAAGTTACGCCACCGAAGTAACGTAACTTGAAACGTAACTTCACGCCTGTAATCCCCGAAGGGGTAGGCAGAGGTAAAAAGCATGCATTCAAGCATACATGCAAACATCCACGATTTGCCGGTTACGGTTTTGGCCCATGTAATGATGATGAGCATTACCAAACTTCGAGGTACTGGGTAATTTCCAGAAAATGGAAAAAAACCCAATAGAAACAGAGATAAAGGACTTTACACCATTATCTCTGATAACCCTACCCGGGAATCGAACCCAGGGACTCAGCGTAGTAGTAGTGGCCTCTAACACTAGGCTACCGAGGCAGTTAGCAAGATCCACCGAAGTAGCAAAATCAGAAAACCTAAATATATGGCTTTGAAACATATCTCCGACAAACGTTTCTCTATAGAATGATCCTCCGACATAATGTTTCGTTTATCAGTTGTTCATCGACAAAACCTTTAAACTTTCGTAACGATTCGCCGACAAAACTTTTTTTTCATGGATTAATTGACAACAAGACCTTACGTTGGGCTAGATCGAAAGGGCGACCCCGATTTAGCCAGCTCAGGTTTGGTTTTTGTTTTGCTGATAGTAACTCGTAAATCCAAGGAAGATTCGTTTTGTCGCCGATTCGTTCGTAGTTGAAAGGTTTTGTCGGTGAACAACTGATAAACGAAACATTCTGTAGGCAAATCATTCGCTAGAGAAACTTTTTTTTTATGTAATGGAAGAGGCAAACAAGCATGCAATTCACTTTGATGTTAAGTGATGACTGCAGCCTATAGACACCCACACAAAGACCAAGGTCAAAGTGCAGATGCGTTACCACTCCTGAGGCCTAAGGTGTTATGCCTCTGAGCCGGAAATTACAGGATCGTACATTACCACCTAACCGGAACACGATAGTGCTGAACACTACCATTTAGCGCCAAGTATCTTATAGGTAATGTAGTGGTGCTTACGCCCGCGAGCTCCGTCATTGGAGCTCTACCACCAGTGAACCGTTTGTCGGAGATAAGTTTCAGAATCAAAAATATTATTAGCAAAACGATTGACTATCGAAAAATGTCGATCGCAATCCATAGAACGGTAATAAGCAAGTTGAATTCAACTCTTCACCAACTGCGAAGTTGATCTGGAGAGACTTCAACGATTTACATGTAAATTGGGTTTCCAAATGGATCCAACCGAACGTTCATAGTTAACATTAAGACAGATTTGTTTACAGCCAACCCAACAGCGAGGACCTTATTGCAAATCGATAAGAACCAAATTTGAGTTACTCACAAAAAAGAGGAGATATACCAAATTGGTATTGGAATTAGACAGACAAATATTCCGAGACGCGTCAATTTACGACGATGACCCGTATTTCGAAGTCGTAAAGTTCAAGTTATATTGAACTATATCTTTATGGGAGACAATAAATTTGTTGGGGCATAAGTTTTAACTTTTGAAGCCTCGATAAGGACTTGCGACCCCATGTGTGATGAAGTGCTTAGAACTGTTTGTTTTGAACTGTCAAAGGTTTACGTTAATTTGACTATTTTGCCAATGAAAATACGTTTACGCAGGTTACGCAAACTTGCCGGGTTCAACTAAATTGTTTAACGGAATGGGTATAGACAATTATGTAATGTAAATAGTGTATTTTATTGACATAAAACTATTTTTACGGATTTATATGTATATTACTTATGGGACAGAAACGTGGTCGCGCACTATGGGCATCATAAGAAGGCTCAAGGTCACTCAGAGAGCAATGGAGAGAGCTATGCTTGGAGTTTCTCTGCGAGAACCAATGTTACTGACATAGCTCACCGATTAGCGAGACTCAAGTGGCAGTGGGCAGGGCACATAGCTCGAAGAACTGACGGCCGTTGGGGCAGAGCAGTTCCCGAGTGGCGACCGCGAACCGGAAAACAAAGCGTAGGCAGGCCTCCCACAAGATGGACCGATGACCTGGTGAGGGTCGCGGGCAATCGCTGGATGAGGGCGGCCCATGACCGTTCGTTGTGGCATTCTTTGGGAGAGGCCTTTGTTCAGCAGTGGACGTCTTTTGGCTGTAATGATGATGATAATATGAAACTAAAATGATTTTAAAAACAATCCGTCGTATCGGTCCGTTTTTAGCTTCCGTGGTCCCGGGCAGACTTAAGTGAAAATTTGTTTGAGAGCAGTTTGAAAAATTATCCTCCATCGAATTTGTTAACGCCTTGCGTAGCGTTCAGGATTAACGCAATATTTACTTCTGGTATTTAGAGGTCTTGCAGGCTGGTGCGGCTGGGATTTAATTTTACAAAGTACAGTATATATTATTATTTTATTGCTTGGATCTGGAGTTAAAAGGAGTAGACAACCGCGTTAACTCATCTATTTACTACTTTGTCGCATTTGGTAATAAGTCTTTGATGACCTCGTTCTGTTTCCAGAACCAGTATTCAAGCCCCGGGTAACCCATAAACATCCTTAAAAGTTAAGTGTCTTAACATGCTTTAAGCTATAACTACCTAGCGGGCTATAGCTACTAGGCGAATATATTATGATCTATATCAATAGTCACCTAAGTACTGCGCAATTTCTTATATAACCTTACTAGAACAAATAAGTAGTATTGTATAGAGGAGCCCAAGAAGGGATTTTAGAATTTATTCCAGCGCGTAAGATTAAGATATAGGAAATACCTTGCATGCTGTTCAGTACCTCCACCAAATCTAAGATTTCCATAAAGAGTCAAACCGTTAGGGTTTTTGCCACGAGCTTGCCTCGCATCCAAATCGTCTGAATTTTGGATGGGAGCTTTGATTGGGTTCACTTTACATCCTCTCTGAGTATTTGACATTCTTGAGTAATTTTTCACCTTCATTTGTGAAGGCATCAAGTGTTTTTGAAATGGGCGCGGCATTAACGTCATGGGTCAAGAGCGTGTTAGATATGCTGAGAGGGTGTAAAATGTGCCCAAACAATGCTCCTATCCAAAATTCAGACGATTCGGAAGATGAGTAAGATCGTGGCGACCTATTGAATTGTTTTAAGGGCTACCCTTCGGACGCGGCTCTATATACAAACTTTAGATTTAGTGAAAGTAATTAGCAACGTTTAAAGTATCTCCCATATCTTAATCTGACGCGCTCGAGTAAATACAAAAATAGCATCCTGGGCTCCCCTACTATTGTTACCCAGCGGGGGTGCAATTTTACCTACATTACTATTACTAATACGGTACTAATCTATATATAGCGATAGCAATTAATGCTATTTCTCGTTAATTTCATAAGCATGTGTATTGGTGAGTCTTAGCATGCTAATTGCTATTGCTATGCTATTTTCTAATATGGTAATAATTGATACGGAATGAAGCATATATTATGATTTCTGTTAATATGCAAATCAATTAATGCTATAGGGTGCCACACTAGTTATTATTAAAAAATCTTACGCATTCATTCAGTATACTCGAATTATATGACGATTATTACTCGAGTATATTCAGTATAATCGAAGATAATTTGAGCGCCACCCAAACGTATAAAAATCGATAGATAGCAGTCGTTAAACCTTGTCAGAGGCCTTATGGGCTTTGAAAACACCCGACAACGGGTTGGCCACTAACTCGTATCTCCACCAGGCCTTCCCCCAAACAAGGACTCGTGCCCAGCAGTGGGACGTATAATGGGTTGCCATTATTATTATATTAATATAGAAGATAATTAGATCACTAACGCCGATCTTGGGTCCGAATCTATCACTAAATATTAGCAAAAACAAAGTTATTTGAAACTTAATTTCAATTATCTCGTCATTAATTATAAAAGAAAAATTCTGCGGTTGAAAAGTATTTCTTTTGAAGTAAACGTTTATTTGAAGACCTATTAATTACACGTTTGAAATTTCTATCAACTGATTAATGGGTTTTCATAATACCACAGCTTAAAGAACTCATCTATTAAATTATACTGTTGGGGAAGTAAAATTCAAGTAAGGCGTGTACCGGAACACGAAGAGTAGGCAAGCCCCCTATAAGATAGTTTTTTATGTAATAGAAGTTGCAAACAAGCATGCAGATCACATTGATGTTAAGAGATGACTGCAGCCGATAGACATCCACACAAAGACCAAAGTCAAAATGCGGATGCCTTACCACTGCTGAGGCCTTAGGTGTTATGCCTCTGTGCCGGAAATTACAGGGCTGTTCATTACCACCCGACCGGAACACGATTACAGGGCTGTACATTACCACCTGACCGGAACATTGGAGCTCGCGGGCGTAGGCACCACCGCAGTACCTAATATACTTACCGCTAAATGGTAGTGTTCAGCACTATCGTGTTCCGGTTAGGTGGTAATGTACGGCCTTGTAATTTCCGGCACAGAGGCATAACACCTTAGGCCTCAGGAGTGATAACGCATCTGCATTTTGACCTTGGTCTTCGTGTGGGTGTCTTTAGGCTGCAGTCATCACTTAACATCAATGTGAACTGCATGAATGTTTGCCACTTCCATTACATTAAAAAAAAATATGTTGTAATCGCCACGCTCGGCTTGCGGATTGGCGATGACAGTGACGGTAGTTTTATCGCAAGTCGCTGCTGCCCATCTCGCGTTATTGCACTCACTACCCTCCTCCATTGAAATGGCTTGACCGCCATTGTTCGGTGGACTGATTGCACTAGGCGAAGAATTATCTTCCAGTAGAAGAAAATTCTTCCGCTAGTGGGCTGTTGGGTCGTCACGTCCCGACGCCAGGAGACAACCTTGAATAAAATGTATAAAAACTCGGTATTGTTTGAAGTAGACATTCGGACGCCGCTCGTCAATTTGTCTTTATCCTTATTTTTCCGTGACCACGGTCCGTCTGTGATACAAGTGACAAATTATGATCGATAAGAATATTACGTTTTCCTGCTTCGCAATGTATCTGAAGAAATTCGAGTCTTTTTTAGCTAGAATTCTGTTTTTGTAGGTTCCCTTGTTATGTACCAAATATTTGTATTCTTGTGAGACTCTGGTGAACATAAGTTACTTTTTAGGGTTCCAGTTTAAGGGAAATAACGCAACCTTCAGTGCCCCCAGGCATTAGGCGGCCAGCGGCCAACTGATTCCACCAAGATAAATGGAAGTGCGCGCATTATGCGGCCAGCCAATTGGCGACCACATATTAGCCGATCGACCAACGAAAAACATAGCAACCATCGCATTTACGCTATAGCGGCCAGCGGCCTAATGCGCGGGGGCACTAAAAAGATCGTTCGTGCGTCTGTCTGTCATTCTGTCAGCCCCTATTTGAAGAAAGTTCATAACCGATTGAGATGAAATTTGATACATACTATTTTAAAATCAGTGACCCAAATATGAACGTGTCAAAAAATAAGTGATTTAAGGTTTTTAATGATTTAAGATTGAACTGTAGCGTCTAGTACATAAGGCGCCACCTAGTGTAACACCGAACAAACACAAAGTACTTGTCTAGTACTTGTCTTTACTGGTGGTAGAGCTTCAGTGACGGAGCTCGCGGGCGTAGGCACAACCGCATTACCTAATATACTTGCCGCTAAATGGTAGTGTTCAGCACTATCGTGTTCCGGTCAGGTGGTAATGTACGGCCCTGTAATTTCCGGCACAGAGGCATAACACCTTAGGCCTCGGGAGTGGTAGCGCATCTGCATTTTGACCTGGGTCTTCATGTGGGTGTCTATAGGCTGCAGTCATCACTTGGCATCAGTGTGAACTGCATGCTTGTTTGCCACGACCATTACATAAAAAAAAAAAAAAATGCAGTGGCTTACGCCCTCGATATCCTGCACTGGAACACTACCACCAGTGAAAGTAGTTCTTTACCTATACATTACAGAAAAACCAATAAGAAGTTTATGATATTTGGTGAAATTCATTAATTGTACGGAATCCTGTGAAAGTGAGCCTGACTCACACTTGCCCGCTTTGTAGCTAGAATTCTGTTCCGTAGTTTCTCTTATAATGTATATACCAAATATTTGTATTCATGTGAGCCTCGAACAAATATAAGTTACTTTTTTGTAGAAAATTAATATGTTATGAAGAATTTCATCTCCAACACAATATCTGCGACCGTACATTAACCTTTTGTTGTGAAACTTAACTGGATCACTGAATTTTCTGTCTTGTTTCTTCATTATATGCTATGTTACCTATGTAAATTAAAAAAAATATCCCATTGTAGGGACTCGAGGGCGTAGGTACTACCGCATTATCAATACTTAATGCCGCCAAATGGTAGTGTTCAGCACTATCGTGTTCCGGTTAGATGGTAATGTATGGCCCCGTAATAACTATCATATAGACAACAACTAAGGTCTTAGGGGTGGCCACGCATTTATATTTGACCGCTGGTTTTTGAGTAGAGGTTTTGCTGGTGGTAGAGCTCCAGTGACGAAACTCGCGGGCGCACCACCGCATGACTCTACCACCAGTAATATTCTCCCCAATTGATGCGCAACACTGTTGTGTGCATGTTTGGGCCAGGCTTTGTCCAGCTGTGGACTCTTTCCGCTGCAGTGATGAGAATGACGACTATTACGGTACAGCACCCTTCATGGGCGAATCCGACTCGTTCTTGGCCGCTTTTTGATTAGCTTTTAATCTATCTGTCGCTAAATGGTGCTACCCAATACTATCGTACTCTCACATCTGTTTTTTCATATTTTGTATAATTTTCTTTTAAAAAAATATGCTATGTATCTTAAAACACCAACACATCTATATCTATAAATATAAAACTGAAACAACAATATACAAAAAAAAGAGGAATAAATAAATAAAAAATATATTAAAAAAACAACACAAATTATTAAAAAAATAATGATTCATAACAATGTAAAAGAATATGATTAAGTGATTGAATAATAATCGATTGTTGAAAACTAAAGTAATAACTCATATTAACAAGTCACTAATTTCTAGAAACTGTTTAAGGCCGCCCGTATACAGAAGCGGGGACCCTAAATAGGCTACCTATTGCCTAAATTCTTCTACTTAAATGCTCTTAGTAGGAGAAAAAAATATATATATCTCCTTACCAAAACCATCTACAATATACGTTCCAACTATACAGAAATTATTCAGAAACCGCACCTTTGAATATGAAATACACAAGTTCACAAGATACTCAGGTACGAACTTACGTATAAGTGACAGCGTTCAAGCGCTTTAACTAAGGCTAACTTAAATCCAAGCTGCGATCGTCTGTAAGCGGTTACCTAACTAGTTCGGTGTGCAGTCTCAATCGCTTACCGCATGCATGTCGTCACGTATTCATTTTGATAATTTACGGGAATTAAATAATTGCTTAAACTGTTTTATTTCTATTTAAGAAATTACGAATTCGAAGGAAGTTGGCTTTAAATCATGTTATTTAGTTACGGTTTAATTTATCAGATAACATTATATTATAATCTTAGATGCTACGAGTATTAAAATCCAATCTTGCTTATTTAGATACTTATTTTAATTAGTTCATTTCTATGTCAGTAATTACCTAGCCGAATTACGATACCGGGGGTAGGTTTGAACTATACCCTTTACCGACACAGAGTTTAAATTCTTGAAGATCTCATTTGGAATATTCCCTAAAATAATAATTTATCTTAGAAAATCCTTGAAAATTTGTAGTGATCTGGTGGGAATTCATTTTATTCTCTTAAAAAGAGATTCCATCAAAAAATGGGTAAATTAAAGAAGAATCCGAAAAAATACAATTAATTTAATCAAGAATATATTTTAGAGTTACCACATTACCACATTTAATTCAAACGATTTTATCATTTTCAACCATGTTCAACATGGCGGCGATACAGCCGACGCTTGGGATATTACCTATGTAGATAAAACAAAACGAATGCTATCTGTATCTTACTAGTGCATCACATATTATAAAAAAAAAACAATTTATCGAATTGATCAATTTAAAGAAGTTCCAATGATTTATTTAAAATTTGAAATCGATTAGTATAGTATTAACACATGAAATCGATTTCGATATTTGGAAAATATTACTTTTTTCTCCAAGTACTATATAATCAAAAAACAATTTAAAAAATGAGAATGTCAAAATGACATCGCCCGCCATATTCGCCATGTTGGTTTTGAGTTGCAATTCTAACTGCAAATAATGTTTTGTAACTGCAAACAAAGCTAAAGTGAAAATATGCAATAAAAACGTTTTTATGTTGCTTTTGCCTGCTGCCAATGATATTGGCCGGTGGTCCATACATTTTTGCAACATCTCCTTTCTGAATATCTTCTCACCGACCAATTTAAACAGAAATATATTAAAATTGTATGTTTAAATCCTAAACTTTGTTCTGATAATTTCTATTTATAAATCACAACAAGGGTACAACTCAAGTCATGTTACCTGTCACAGGAGGTACTGATTTTTTATTTTACGTAATTTTTTTAGTGGGCGTCAGCTCGACATAAATCCAAAAATCTTTGGATCCGACTGTTGATTAATACTTTTGAAGCTATTTACTGCGGTATTATCTTACTAAAACTATTTATAAAGTAATTATCGGCAGGACAAGATTAAAATTTACACGGAAACAATTTAGAAACCACATCTTCGAACACTAAACATGCAAATGCACAAGATACTGAAGCACGTACTTACTTACGTACAAGTGACAGCGCTCGAACGCTTTATCTTAGGCAAACTTAAATCCAAGCGGCGATACTCAGTTAGCGGTTACCTAACTAGTTCGGTGTGTGCTGTGGATTACTTAACCTCTTGGTTCTTGGTTGTGAAAGATATGTTTGTGTTAGATATTTTGAGGGAATTGAAGCATCGATTATGGAGGAATTTTAATTCGTTTGTTTGTTTTAGTGTGTAGTTGCCTGTTATTTAAATTTTGCTTAATTGATATTTAATATAATATTTAATTTTGCCAATTTAAAAAAAGTGTTGGTTTGTTTCTGCAAGAAATTATGAAGCCAAAACAAGGTAGGAACAGAAAGCTTGATATTTTGTGATTTCAATTAGAGTTTATGTCTAAGCAATGATATTTATTAAAAATATATAATTTTTCTTATCAGATTATTTGCAAAATATGTCTGCAAAATTTTTAGGAAACCTAATTTGAATAAAAAATGTCAGATTCAGATAAATATTTTATGTAGGTATATTTTTACTACCCTATAATTGAATAATGTTTCTCTTTTCGTTTAGTTTAACTAGAAATATTCAGCAAAATGACCGGGTAAATTTTTCAATGTGATATTAAATATGCAACACTGTTCAAACTATAAAATACAGAATTTTCGTACTAAACGTATCTACAAAGTGACAAGCGGTCAGAGCAACGATCTCACTTACATAGAAACAATTCAAAAACCTCGCATTTGAACACGAAACACACAAGTGCACAAGATACTGAAGCACATACTTACGTATAAGTGACAGCGCTTGAACGCTTTAACTTAGGCTAACTTAAATCCAAGCTGCGATCCTCTGTAAGCGGTTACGTTACTAGTTCAGTGTGTACAGTCTTATAGTCAGCTTTATAACCAAAACATTTTTAAAAAATCTGATGGTAATCTATCTGCTACCAAATTACAGGCAGTATTTAGGACTGTCGTGTTTCAGGTGGATGATAAAATTATTATGGCCCCATAACAATGGTTCGCAAAAGCAAAACAACGTAGGCCTTAGGGACGGCAACGCATTTGCACTTTTGTGTTGATGCATTTATGTTATAGAATTAACTTACCATTACAATAATAATAAATAATAATGGCAACCCATTATGCGTCCCACTGCTGGGCACGAGTCTCTCCCCCTTTTTTAGGGGGGGGGGAGAGATGCCTGGATCTTACACTACTACGCTGCTCCAATGCGGATTCGTGGAGGTGGGTTAGTGGCCAACTCGCTGTTGGATGTTTTTCAAACCGGCCATAAGGCTTTTTCTTTTTTTTTACCACGGGAAAATTCGTTACGCATACCCACCCTTGGGGAGAGGGGTGGGTTATGTGGGAATCCGGTAAAGGCATCCGTCTACCCACTAAAAACCCCTGGGTGTTCCGACTCGTCCGCCATCACTGGCGGGGTCACTGGAACGCTATCGCACACATCCGCGACCCCACCGCGAGCCTTTCGGCTCCAACCAACTTTAACTTTTTTTAACGCGGGGAAACCCTCATGGGCACCCGCCGTCTAGGGGAAACGACGGCGGGTAGTGTGAGACTCGTACTCACTAAGACCCCGCGGTGTTCCGACTCTTCCGCCATCAGTGGCGGGGTCACGGGAACGCTTACGCACACATCCGCGACCCCGCCGGCGGCTGCTCGTCTCCGAGCCCTCCGCAGGTTGAGCTCCTTGGCTCCAACCAACACTAGTGGCGTGCGGAACACGTGCACGCCACCCAGCTTGGGACCTATCTCCATTTGGGCGACGGACATCCCCTAGTCCGACACCCAAAGGTCCCTGCCCCGACCACTCACAACGCCAGGCGTCCCAAGACGCCCCGCCCGAAGGTCCCTGCCCCGACCACTCACAACGCCAGGCGTCCGACAAGGTTTAACGACCTACCATTAATGTGTCATATTTATTTACCCCTTAATTAAGCAACGATATATCGGTTAAATTTAATTCTTAAATTGGTATTCATTAATACCTATTGAATTATTATTATAAGTCGTTCACTATAGGTAGCTTATAACCCGACAATGCAAAAGTGTCCTTGTACACCAATTTGAAATAAATTAGTTAAATTTTAAATTTTGAGTTAAAATATATTTAAAGAGCTGTTTCATTCTGTATCCACTCTTTGTACAGTAGGCAATACGGGCCACTGGCCGCGGCGGACTGGAGGGGATTAGCCATAGCGCTTATTACCGATGCAAAACAGTCTGTCATTTTTGGCGGTGGGAAATGCGTGCGACACACACGCACACTACAAAAATCGTCTATTATTACGAAGCTCACACGTTGACTTTAACAAAATACAGAAACAATTTCAAGCACACATTTAAACATCTAGGAGACTGGTACAGGCCCATTTGGGCTTGTACTTTGACAGAGGGGAAAGGCTGCATATGGCTACTCCCCTCCGGTGTTGCTCTATGGTATCTACTGTATGACAAAAAAGCTAATTTTCTAAAAGCCTTTCTACCAGTTATGTCAATTTTAAAACGACTTCTAAATGGATGCGGTCTTATGTTAAGCGGTATACACAGTCAATCAATCACTCCAGGCAAAAGACGTCCACTGTTGGACAAAGCCTTCCCCAAAGATGCCCATAACAGTATTGTCCGACATAAGGGGAGCATCCTACTTCCCACTAATACTATAAATGCAAAAGTTTGTGAGTATGGATGGATAGATGTTTGTTACTCTTTCACAAAAAATCTCCTGGACGGGATTGAATAAAAACTTTACAGTAAAATAGGATATACTCGTACATTGCAATAACATATAGGTATAGGCTGTTCTTTGTAATGATTAAAAGTAACGCGGACGAAGTCACGGGCAAAAACTAGTATGGCATAACCGCCACGCTTGGCAGGCGGATTGGCGATATACGTTGTAATTTTTACTTATTCCGGTATTGGTCAAAACTTGGTCAAAATAGTCGACAAATGTCCTATAAGTAAGGTGCGGGGGAGATAATGCTCTATAGACCCGAAATGGGGAGAAGGAGGTTCCCCCGTGGGGCGCGGCCATAAGCCCAGCTAGAGCCAGGGAAACGGTTGCGCCGTATAACTGTGGGCGTCGTCATCTCGGTGGGGACGCCCGCCACCTTTTGTTGTTGCAGCTGAGTGCCGAAGAAGCCCGCTGCATCCATCGACAATAGAGAAGAGGTTGAGAGCGCAGCCGGACCTGGATGCCAACACCATGGCGACACGAGTCCACGGTGCCCACCTGCTCCATCACAGCCCTCAAGGGGGTGCCAAACTCCGTCCTGCAGCCACAGGGCAGAAGAAGCTGCAGCAGAGGGGGATGCCCCGTGATGGGGAAGACCAGTGATTGAGACCCGAAATAAGCCGAAGTCTCCTCCCTTAGGTCGAGGTGAAATATTTCTTGTTAGATACTAGGTATATGATATTTCTGAAACATCACCTTTGCTCAAATGAATGACACTTGTCGCAGGTGAAACGAAACTAAAAGCTAACAATCATATCATAGATTAGGATCCCACTGCAGAATCATTTCGATTTTTTTTTTTTTTTTTTATGTACTAAAAGTGGCAAACAAGCATGCAGTTCACATTGATGTTAAGTGATGACTGCAGCCTATAGACACCCACACAATGACCAGAGGTCAAAATGCAGATGCGCTGCCAGTCCTGAGGCCTAAGGTGTTATGGCCTCTGTGCCTGAAATTACAGGGCCGTACATTACCACCTGACCGGAACACGATAGTGCTGAACACTACCATTTAGCGGCAAGTATATAAGGTAATGCGGTGGTGCCTACGCCCGCGAGCTCCGTCACTGGAGCTCTACCACCAGTAAAAATCATCGTTCATCCAGATATGCTGCAAACCTAATTGGTATGCATATTTGTAATCTAGAGAATATATAATATATATCCACTAAGTTGCATATCAAAGAAATGGCCGCAAGTATTTTTAAATTTTTTGGGAAAGAAACTTTTACTTTTTTTTTCAATTAAAGAACAATATTTTATTGAAAAAAAATCGGCAACATGCTTAAAGACTTTGAAAAATCACGGCTGCCATTGCTTACTTGGAAGCTGCTACATATTTCGTTCCGCCCAATAACTTTTTACGTCCATAACGTACATGTACTGTGCCCGCGACTTCGTCCGCTTGGGAATTTATGATTGTTCAGGCACAAAGTCGTGGGCGCAGCCAGTATAAAAGTAGCCTAAGTTATTCCTTATTACATAAGCTATCTGCCAGTAAAAGTACCGTCGAAATCCGACCAGGCGCTCCCGAGATTAGCCCCAACAAATAGACGGACAGACAGACAAAAATTGTAAAAAAAAAATGTTTTGCCATGTGTACCGTGTGTACACACATGCTGTAAAAAGCAGTTATTTATATATTACAGACAGACACTCCAATTTTATTTATTTGTATAGATCAAAGCAATTTTTTTCTTATTATTATGATATACGGGAGTCAAATATAAACGGTCGCATATTTGACTTGCTGACTGTTAAAAATAAAATAATTTAATTAAAAGTACTTGCGGCATAATTCTGATAGACAACCTAGTGAATATATATTCTCTAGATTATGAATATGCTAAAAAATTAGGTTTGCAGCATATCCTGATGAACTAAATGAATCTGCAGTAGGATCCTAACCTATCACTCCCCTTCGAAATGGTAAGACTGACAAAGCATCAATATTGGGCCAACGTTTGATCAAACAAACGCCATGTTTACATAGGACATCAAACGTAATCAAACATTTGTTTTTGGTTACAAATATTTGTCGGCTGTATTTGACTGTTCTATATTGTTTTCTAATGTTTGTTCATCATTAAATATGCCCTTTCATTACGCTTTTGAAGGATTTGTTGGTGGAATGAGAGTTGTGTCGCTTAAATTGTTGTTTGTAAGCGTCTGGTGTGATTGACCTCTGAGAGTGAAACAATGTTTTTGAGTACTTGTTAATAAGAACATTAATTTAATGTTGTTGTTCGAAAGTTCCTTTCAACAATCTTGCGTACTTACAGTAAATTAGCATGGCTTGGAAGCGCGCATGGCCCGGCGGCTAGTGTAGATCATAGGCGATCTACTCGGTTAAGCACTACGGGCGTGGTCGGGTAGTGTGATGGGTGACGCTAGTGGCAAATTAAATGCGCGTTTCGCATGTGGTTTTGAGGGCACGTTAAGCCGTCGGTCCCAGTTGCTATTGATAGATAGCAGTCGTTAAACCTTGTCGGAGGCCTTATGGGCGGTTTGAAAACATCCCACAGCGGGTTGGCCACTAACCCACCTACCTCCACCAATCTGCATTGGAACAGCGTGGTGGAGTAAGCTCCAGGCCTCCCCCCAAAAAGGGGAGAGACTCGTGCCCAGCAGTGGGACGTATAATGGGTTGCCATTATTAATCATGGCTTTGGAAAACCGAAATATTTAAGTAAATAATTTTAAGTTTTGCTTAGTCATTCACTGGTGGTAGAGTTTCAGTGTAGTGGCTCGAGGGCGTAGGCACCATCGCATTACTTAATATTATAAACCGCCAATAGTAAAATAGTATAGTAGTTGTAATATTTATTTTTCGCAATAACCCATGCGAATGAGCTTCAGAAATTCTTTCGTATAGTATTGTACCATATAAATGTTTTTTTTTTATGTTTTTGAAGTGGTAAACAAGCAAGCAGTTCACATTGATGTTAAGTGATGACTGCAGCCTATAGACACCCAAACAAAGACCAAGGTCAAAATGCAGATGCGTTACCACTCCTGAGGCCTAAGGTGTTATGCTCCTGTGCCGGAAATTACAAGGCCGTACATTACCACCTAACGGAACACGATAGTGCTGAACACTACCATTTAGTGGCAAGTATATTAGGTAATGCGGTGGTGCCTACGCCTGCGAGCTCCGTCACCAGAGCTTATCCACCAGTGAACAGTGAGTAGTTAGATGGTAATGACATTAATGAAATTATATTGTATGGCTCAGTAATGACTATCATAGGGACACAACAACTTACCCCCATATTCTTAAACGTATTTTGGCTAAAGTGTTGCTAATCTCTCCTTTGTCTTTTTCTATCATGCACATTTGACAATGCAACTGACAAAGACAAAGCATTCTATAGCTAAAACGTATCTAATGTGCGTTTATGAATAAGGGGGTAAGGCCTCAGAGGTGGCAAGGATTTGTATTTTTTGACCTCTGGTTTTTGTGCAAATGTCTATACGCTTACACTCACAGGTATAGGTAAACCTGTGTCGTGGGTGCCATTGTTCACACACAACACATACACAAACACCCACACCGCAAACAAATATCTGTGGGCCATACAAATATTTGTCCCGGTGCAGGGATCGAACCCGTGACCCTCGGTTCAAATAGTTCGTTACACACCGCTAGACCAAATGGTTCGTCAAAAAGTATCCCAAAAACGCTACCTAATTGGACTGTGAACAGCAAACAGTGAAGCACAAAAGCGTAAAAATGAACAGTAGACCAAAATCAGCACTCTGATTTGCGGATTTGTTACAAATCCTAAACAAACCGCGTTGGAAATAGTTCAGTGTAAACTGACTAGCTATCGTTAAACTAGACAACAATGTGTATTTTCGTATATTTTTCTATCTATGTATAACTAACTTTCCACTGAATGCGCGTATATTACTTTCCACTGAATGCGCGAAGTATCTATACATAGATTTGCTGTCTTAGTAAAATTCGTATTACGGTATAAATATACGAACCAACTATACCACATATCGAGACTGTATGTAAAAAGTTTAGTATATCCGCATTCGCTCTACACACACTTTCATACACGTTATATACGGATGCTCTGCTTACAGCGTACTACGTTTTAGTTGAAACTCATCTTCGATATGGATTAATATTTTGGGGTAATTCGAGGGAAAAAGAATCAGCATTCAAATCTCAAAAAAGATGTCTACGGGCGATGTGCTAACTGGCGAAAACGGATAGATGCGTGCCCTATTTTAAAAAAAAAACACCAAATATTAACTTTACCTTCCTTGTAGATATTAGAAGTAGCTGTGTTTGTTAAGTCAAATCCACATTACTATAATCGTTTAGCTGACACATATCGACGCAGTAGACGTGATAATAGTCTACTTTGTCTCCAATCCGCCAAGACGGCCCTGATGCGCAAAAGTATTTACTGCATGGCACCAGTAATTTATAACAATATGCCTGACTTTTGTCCATTGATACGTGTTTACAAACAGATAAAGACGAACTTGTAAAAACTTAAGTGAATTTAGAAATTAAAGAAAAACATTTTCGGTACCTAAGTGGTAAAGCGGCTGGACTGGTAATCCTGAGTTTGCAGCTTCAATTCCTAAAACCGATATAATATACAAGTTTTTGTATAAATATAGTTATTTTAGAGCTAAAACCCACCTGATTTTGAACAAACACCACCTGATTTGGCACAAACACTATCTGTTTCACCTTAAATGATACTTATCGTACTCGTATATAAGATATGCAATGTTAGACAACAGTTTAACGATTGCTAGTCAGTTAACACTGAACTATTTCCAACGCAGTTTGTTTAGGATTTCTAATAAATCCGCAAATAAGAGTGCTGATTTTGGTCTACTGTTCATTTTTACGCTTTAGTACAGTTTCAGTGTTTGCTGTTCACAGTCCAATTAACTAGCGTTTTTAGGGATAGGTACCTTTATTCGAAATTGTGTTGAACTTTCTAGATCTAATTTCATCAATAAAAATATCGTCTCACATTTTTTAATGTAATAAAAATGGCAGACAAGCTTGCAGTTCACATTGATGTTAAGAGATGACTGCAACCTATAGACACTTACACAATGAACAGAGGTCAAAATGCAAAAATGTATGTACATACATCGAAGGTATACATACAGGTGACAAAAACAAATTAAGCGCAGACATGTTTGTCACAGAGTGACGTGCAAAAATACATTTTTTTATGTTTTAAAAAGTTAACGAGACAATATTTATTTAACAGTATTTGTCATGATTATAATTACATACAGAGATTGATATTATATTCAAATTACTTAATGTCAAGTATATTACAATTATTCAATGATAGGAAAATAAAATTATGGAATTATCAGTTTAATTATGTCAATACAAATTGTTTTTCATTTAGGAATTCAGTGACACTATAGTATGCTCTGGCGGTCGAAAAAGAGATGTAGCGAGCTCGGCTCTGGTTCGTACATGTCCTCAAAAAATGGGTAAATTAAAGAAGAATCCGAAAAAATACAATTTTATATATAATACAATAATATTTATTCAAGAATATATTTTAGAGTTACAATTACATTTAATTCAAACAATTTCATAATTTTCAACCATGTTCAACATGTCGGCGATACAGCCGACGCTTGGGTAGCGTCGGCTGACCCGGCCTAGTACCTATGTAGATAAAACAAAACTAATGCTATAAGTATCTTACTAGTGCATCACATATAAAAAAAAAATGTATCAAATCGATAAATTTAAGGAAGTTCCGATGTTTTTTTTTAAATTGGAAATCGATTAGTATAGTATCAACACATGAAATCAGTTTTGAGAGTATTTAGAAAATATTATTTTTTTCTCCAAGTATGTACTATATTAAAAAAAAACAATTAAAAAAATGAAACTGTCAAAATGACATCGCCCGCCATATTCGCCATGTTGGTTTTGAGTTGCAATTCTAACTGCAAATAATGTTTTGTAACTGCAAACAAAGCTAAACAAGTGAAAATATGCAGTTAAAATAGTTTTTATATTGATTTTACCTGTTTTATATTATTTCGCATTAACACATGTTTGTGAAATATATTTTATTTTAAAGAAAAATGGAAAGAAAAATTTGACTTCAGGCGAGACTCGAACTCGCGGCCTACTGGGAATCTAGTCCAGCCGCTCTTGAGCTACTGCAGTCCTGCCCGATTTGTCAAATCTTTCCTTCACATCTATTGCATTGCTTTATGGTAGCAGCAGCGCCATCTATTACCAACTATAGAAATCAATTGGAAGAGCGGCTGGACTAGATTCCCAGTAGGCCGCGAGTTCGAGTCTCGCCTGAAGTAAAATTTTTTCTTTCCATTTTTCTTTGATTTTACCTGTTAATGATATTGTGTACAATACATGGCCGGAGGTCCATACATTCTTGCAACATCTCTTTTGCGTAGTTTATTTTTTGAAAACAAGTTGAGGGAGTTCCTTCAAGTTCGTCTTTATCTGTTTGTTAACACGTATCAATGGACAAAAGTCACGTCAGCACAATATCAACCGAGGTTAGCTGTTAAAAACTAAACTGATTGGACTGCGCCAAAAATAACCAGTGGACCAAAATCAGCGACCTGTTTTGCGGATTTGTTTGACACCCTAAACAAACCGCGTCCCGTGTAAACTGACCAAATTTCGATACATACGATTTTGTTTATTTTTCTATTTATGGAACCAATGCCTTTTTAGAGGACTGATGTAGGCGGCTCGTTTTGACGACCCTAGTCTAATAGCCCGGACAATTGGTGAAAGAAAAGTACTCCCAGCCTAAAAAAAAATAAACGAAAATACGCTTACACTCATAGCTTCATACTAGGTCACACCGGGGACACTTCGCCAAAATTCCATACAAACGCTTAATATGGTCTCTATTACACAGACATCAATCAGTGACGTCTATTTACACGTGCACCTGTGTGCGTAGCACGTAGAGAATACCAAACGTCGAGCATAAGAGGGGAGGAGGTTGGGTGAGGCGAGGAAATCGGGCGGGACGTCGAAGTGTCCATTCTATACGTAGTATTATTACATGTTCTCTGACTAGGTATAAACCTGTGCTGTTGTATACACATACACAAATACCCAGACCCGAAACAAATATCTGTAAGCCATACCCTGCAGCCATCCCGGTACGGGGATCGAACCCGTGACTCTTCGAATCCAACGGTGCTCTAACCGTTGGACTAACTGGGTCATTTATTTTTAGAACAATATACATATAGATACATATTCAATTCATAGGTACCAAATATTCATGTAGTAACAGGAAAAGGGTCTGAATGCCGCATAAATACTTCTTGATGCCCTAAGTAATCTGATTCATAGGGAGTTCCAAGTTCTATCCTCGATGAGTAATGAGCAAAAAAAAATTCTTTGAAGGTAGTTTTGGAGAGCCTAATTAATAATGAAACTTAAAGAATCAGTTTATTTAAGCTGTATTTACTGACCATTTGTATGAAATGAAGGGCGCATGGACCCTCGGCTGGTGAAGATTATAAGCAATTTACTCGGTTAAGCGTTACGGTCGGGTGTGTGATGGGTGACCGCTAGTGGCAAATTAAATGCGCGTTTCTGTGCTTCGGAGGGCACGTTGAGCCGTCGGTCCCAGTTGTTATCGACAGATAGCAGTCATTAAACCTTGTCGGAGGCCTAATGGGCGGTTCGAAAAACATCCGACAGCGGGTATGCCACTAACCCCTCATCTCCACCAATCCGCATTGGAGCATCGTGGTGCAGTAAGCTCCAGGCCTCCTACCAAAAAGAGGAGAGACTCGTACCCAGCAGTGGGACGTATAATGGGTTGCCATTATGAAATGGTAGTATTCAGCACTATCGTGTTCCGGTCAGGTGGTAATGTACGGACCTGTAATTTCCGGCGCATAGGCATAACACCTTAGGCCTCAGGAGTGGTAACGCAGTGAGTGAGTGTAGAGCCTTATTACAACTGAAACTTAAAGAATCGGTTTATTTAAGCTGTATTTGCACACCATTTGTACGAAATGTTCTATTATCATGACAAAAGAATTGGCCCAAAAAATATACTTTAGCTTTCAAAAGACCTCACTTCCTTTCGATTTCAAACGATTCCACTACACTTTCATAAAGACAAGGGTCCCATAATATATTATTTTGTGAGTAGCATGGAATGTACGGTGTTTCGATATGTCAATAGACGCCGCAGTTTCAGTATTAATGTATACCTAAATAGTGGTCCGCCCTGGTTGCGCACACGTGATAAACAGTGAATTTCTCTGGTCTGTGGTAATTCTATATTGTTCCTTCTGTTGTCAAATTGTCAATTAAAGTCAATCATGACGTCAGCTGTCATCTGTCTACGAGTTTACGTTTGGATAGATAGAACAGCAAAACAGAGGGGTTTAGGCGGGAACCTTGAAAAGGCGTGTGGTGATCTCATTTTATTTCATTTTCTTGGTGTATTTTTGAGTTACATTAAATCAAGTTGGTGGCGTTTTGTTTAATATAGGCTTATAATAGTGCCCGTGTATAGTGTAGTAGAATAATAGTGCGAAAACACGTCCTTTTGGGTTGCCTCCAAAACTTCATTGTCAATGTTCTGGTAAAGTAGCCATCGCTTTACTCGAATTACCTACTGACTGTAGTGACTGTGACTGACTGACTCTGACTTTTATGCAGATTATTAAGAATACGAAATATCGTTTTACTTGACACTGGCAATATGCGTATAAATGATGCCATAATAAATAAATAAAAAGGAGATAGTCCAAAACCGGACAAGTGCGAGTTCGAATCGCGTAGTGAGGGTCCGTACATGGGTTATATTATTAAAATTTTCAATTTAATTTCACTGTGTTTCACTGTACTGGTGGTAGAGCTCCAGTGACGGAGCTCGCGGGCGTAGGCACCACCGCATTACCTAATATACTTGCCGCTAAATGGTAGTGTTCAGCACTATCGTGTTCCGGTCAGGTGGTAATGTACGGCCCTGTAATTTCCGGCACAGAGGCATAACACCTTAGGCCTCAGGAGTGGTAACGCATCTGCATTTTGATCTTGGTCTCTGTGTGGATGTCTATAGGCTGCAGTCATCACTTAACATCAATGTGAACTGCATGCTTGTTTGCCACTTCCATTACATAAAAAAAAAAAAAAAAAAAAAAAAAATTAAAACTCAAACTTCTTTTAGGTTTTCCAGTAATCTATAGGCAAAGAACTATTTTCCACATTTTTTTCCAAATTTTAAGTTGAGTAGTTTTGGAGATAGGAGGGGGGGAAAGGTCAATTTTTGTCGTTTTTCTTAAATAACTTCAAATTTGTCAATGCAAAAATTATAAAAAATATATATCTGAGATGCTGACAACAACCTCTTTGATTTGATTTTTTTTTTTAATTTTCCAATTTACCCCATGAAAGTGGCTCCCCTGTTTAAAATTTATCATTTTACTTAACGTGTTCATCTTTGGGTCACCAATTTACATATATTCATCAAATTTCAACTCAATCGGTCGAGTAGTTTCGGAGCAAATTGGCTGTGACAGACAGACAGACGCACGAGTGATCCTATAAGCGTTCCTTTTTTCCTTTTAAGGTGCGGAACCCTAAAAACAGCAAAAGTATATACCAAGATTCAATTATTTTAATACTTCCAGACCCAGCAAACGTTGTTCTGCTATATCATAAAAGTTAATGCTATTACCGCACAATAAAACTAACAAAAAAACAGGTGGGTGATTTGTGAGCAATGCGTTTGAATTAAATTTATTATCATGCGCGCTATTTTTCGCGATAACTTCTAAGTTATTTAATTTAGTTATATATTGTGGAATATTAAAATAATCTACATGAAATATTTAAGGAAACAAAATAATTTAATTTGAAAAAGATTAATATTGTATTGGTCTAAGTAGCTTTCAAATTATTGCATTGTAAGTGATCATTTTTTGGGAAGTTATAATATTTATAGGGATTAATAAAAATACTGCCTATACGCTTCGCGGACTTTTTTGTAAATCTACCAAAAAGAAAATGTTCCATCGTACATTTTTTTGTTATATCTCAATAGGTTCAGGCAACGTCTCCGATGAAAACTCCCAGATGGCTTGATTTTACCGAAACCCCCAACATTTATAGTTATATTCCAACAAATTTACACAAAATTTTAATAAATGACTAGCGGCCCGCCCCTGCTTCGCGCGGGTGCAATGTTACCTACCCTCTCCTATTCGTCTTAGCGTGATGATTATAGATATAGCCTAAAGCCTTCCTCGATATCTTCTATAGTTTAGGCAACGTACGCAAAATGAGTAACTTTTCTAATTGATTTTGTACACCTTGTGTCTGAAAAACCCAAATATCTTACGGAACCCTATTTTTCCAAAATAAAATATAGCCTATGTTACCCGTGGATAATGTAGCTTTCGAATAGTGAAGATATTCCTCGATATCTTCGATAGTTTAAGCAGCGTACGCAAAATAAGTAACTTACCTGGATGATTTTTTACACTTTGTGTCTGAAAAAACCCAAATATCTTACGGAACCCTATTTTTTCCAAAATAAAATAAAGCCTATGTTACCCGTGGATAATGTAGCTTTCGAATAGTGAAAGATTTTTAAAATCGGTCCAGTAGTTATTGAGCCTATTCAAAACAAACAAACAAACAAACAAAAAAATATTACCTCTTTATAATATTAGTTTAGATTTAGATATACACAAACCTTCCCCAGGAATCACTTTATCTATTGGGGCATGAAATGAAAAATAAAATGACTGGAGACATTTGGATCAGAACCGATGACTTCTGGTTTTGGAATTTCCCATCTGAGCCAACATTTGCATGATGTGCCTGCTCAAATTAACGTCCGTGTGTCGCCATATATCGCCCAAAGCGAATCGAGTGTGTCAATGAAATTCTGTTATTCACTTACGGAATAACATCTATCCGATATTATTTATTGGTTCCAGTTTACTTTCTTGGCTTCACGCACTTTTGTGAGGAAAGCGAGCGGAGATATTTCAGTATTCGTGAGTTATTTCTGGTCTTTGTGGGCATATATTATTACTTTGATGACATAGCATGAAAGTCGGGCGGTTATTTCGTTTCCCTTAACTATTAGTCGTTATTTTATATTATGTATTCCCATTTTAGCCACATAACATGGAGGGATCGGGGTAGAGTGAAGAGGAAAAAGAATGCGGTAGCGTAAAGCGGACTACCTAATAGTCCTCAAAATATGCAGGAAAGAACATGAACGTTTTTTTTATTTAATGGAAGTGGCAAACAAGCATGCAGTTCACATTGATGTTAAGTGATGACTGCAGCCTACCCACACAAAGACCAAGGTCAAAATGCAGATGTGTTACCACTCCTGAGGCCTGCTGAGGATTGACTTTAAAAACATTTTAGGCTAATACGCAAGATAAATCCGTAAAAACAGTTTTATTTCAATAGTAAAGGACTGTTTTTTTTCAATACATATTGTTACTTATTCGCTTAATACAAGTTGTATGACACAAAGTCGTCCAATATGCGCATCGTAGATAGTACTCGTATTATCATCAAAAAGTTACACTGAGAGCCCGCTTCTAAGAGTCCGAAAAGTTTCAGTTTGGTGAAAACCAATAATGAGTTTTTGCTCCAGTAACTATGTCGGAAGGTCGTAAAACTTTTATAGAGGCTGCTGCTAATTATGTAGATACCTTATGTTTTTACTGCTACGGCTTGGGGATGGTGATTTTTCAAGTAGGGAAGATTCAATTCACTTTGCCTATGCCTTGAGCTCTGAAATTGGAACTCTACTACCAGTTTACTGGTGGTGGAGCTCCAGTGACGGAGCTCGCGGGCGTAGGCACCACCGCATTACCTAATATACTTGCCACTAAATGGTAGTGTTCAGCCCTATCGTCTTCCGGTCAGGTGGTAATGTACGGTACTGTAATTTCCGGCACAGAGGCATAACACCTAAGGCCTCAGGAGTCGCATCTGCATTTTAACCTCGGTCTTTGTGTGAGTGTCTATAGGCTGCAGTCATCACTTAACATCAATGTTAACTGCATGCTTGTTTGCCACTTCCATAACATAAAAAAAAACAATTTACTTTGCCTATGCTTTGAACTCTAAAATTGGAACTCTACTACCAGTTTACGTAAAATGTAACGTTACTTCACGCCTGTAATCCCCGAAGGGGTAGGCATACATGCAAACACCCACGATTCCCCGGTTACGTTTTTGGCCCATGTAACAGGTGGCGAGCCTGTTGACATCTCCGGGCACATAACCAAACTTCGAGGTACTGGGCAATTTCCAGAAAATGGAAAAGCTCAACAGAACCAGAGATAAAGGACTTTATACCTTTATCTCTGACTAGCGGCCCGCCCCGGCTTCGCGCGGTGCAATGTTGCCTACCCTCTCCTATTCGTCTAAGCGTGATGATTATACATAGATATAGCCTAAAGTCTTCCTCGATGTCTTTTATAGTTTAGGCAGCGTACGCAAAATAAGTAACTTTTCTAATTGATTTTTTACACCTTGTGTCTGAAAAACCCAAATATCTTACGGAACCCTATTTTTTCCAAACTAAAATATAGCCTATGTTACCCGTGGATAATGTAGCTTTCGAATAGTGAAATAATTTTGAAAATCGGTCCCGTAGTTATTGAGCCTATTCATTACAAACAAACAAACAAACAAACAAAAAAATATTACCTCTTTATAATATTCGTTTAGATAACCCCGGGAATCGAACCCAGGACCTCAGCGTAGTAGTAGTGGCCTGCTACCACTAGGCTACCGAGGCAGTTACTACCAGTTTAACTACTTTTAATTTTATGCGTAATAGGTTGAGCAACTCGTGGACGATATCGTCCACGAACAATATGAAATCAGTTGTCATATTTTACTGCAGTTCAAGAGGTTAAGTGATTTATCAATCTCCGATTTTTCCTGAAACAGTGATTCAAATTAAAAAGTTTTCAATAACCAAATAATTAACAACCATACAAATCCGAATCAAATTCGTTAGTGTTGCAAAATTAACCTTTTATTTTTCTATTTTCATGTTGCATATTCCGGTTTGATTACTCTGAACTAGCGTTTGTTTTTATTGTTAGTTGTTTCTAGCATGTTCATAGTCCAGGTGTATTGTTTTGGAAAATGTTGAACGAGGCTATATCCCACCACCTCCCATTTCCATTCCTACCTTTCGGTATACGGGGCTAAATATGAGATATCAAGAAACACATAAAAACGTCTGCTTCCATGCATTTCTGGATCTCCCTACAAGTTATTTACTTTAATTTGTCCTTAATATGTTACCGCTCCTCCCCAAATGGGGTGTATCACAACAAAACACACACAGAGGACTTCGGTGCGGTATGCTCGCGCTAAGATTGATAAAGAACTTGACTTAACTCTCAGTTTACACAGCAGGTCAATTCAGTAACTTCCTGACGTTGTGCCAACGATGTGCAAAAGTGCGCAGCAGGTCAAAATTTTCATGACAACAAATTAAATCTTCAAAATAAGCTGGCCCAATAGTTGTTTTTTTTAGTCCGCAAAAGCACGTGGCATCTTCCACTAGCTTCATCGCGTAGAGACGACTCCGGAAACATCCATGTCCCGTAAGAATTTGGGAAACCACATATTCGGGCTCCACCCACACGCGAGATAGGCGCTCAGCAACGTTCGGAAAGAAACTAAATAGTTCCCGCCCGTCTGCACTCTGCTCCCATCGTTCCTGCCAAAGGGCAACGATATCATCGCGGATTTTGCGTTTATTCTGACTGCGCTCCTTGTCTGCGAGGCCACTACTTTCCTGCTCGATTCGTCCCGCTCGAAGCACCTCTAGGTCCGCCGGCAGTATCCCTGCGAGCACAGGGAGAGCTGCGGTGCCGGTGGACCTGTAGGCCTTCATCAACAGAATAAGAGATGGTCTCTGAGTTCTTAGTAGCGCACTGCGCGGCTGAAGTCACATACTTCAGCCTCGTCCCAGCCTATGTACATTCGACCCAGGCTCACCAACTTATCCCTGAGAGATAAGGAGCATTCCAGCACAAACGTCGTTCGAGTACCCCCTCGAGCGTTCTTTTTAAATGATAATTTTTCCTTAGGCCATTGTGGATCGTCACAAAGACTGATCGAATGGATATCTTCTAAAATCTGTGTAGCCGAGGGGTCTGTTCGCAAGTTACGAATAGCTACTAGCGAAAGACGTGCTTTAGGTTCTGAGACCTTTAGGGTAGTCGGCGCTGCCTCATTTAGTTTCCTTGCAGCCTCGGGGTTCGCTGTTATCACAGCGATACCCGAATTCCCAATTTTACGCACTGATTGCACCTGCATACCTAGAGCGCTTGGCTTAACAGATTTTTGCCTTTGTCTCTTCCGATGACTTAATTGTCTCGGCCGCGGGGTAGAAGAGAACTGTCAATGGGCGTTTTTCCGCGAAACGGCTGATGCCAGGTGCTTTATTGTTATGACCGGGTAGAGTCCTCATGAAGGCATCTCTGCGCCTACGCTCCTCTAGTTGCTCAGAAAGACTTGTTCAGCCTCGAGGCGCACTTCTTCACGATCCCTATCAGGAAGCTGGTCAAACAAATCCCTCTGGCCTCGATCCATTCTCGGAGGATCCCTCTCTAACCAAATTAGTTAAAATTCAGCCTTATTTAAAGAAAAAAAAAATTATAATAATAAACTAAAATAAAATATATCTAAATAAATGGTAAAAGTTGGTTATGGTAAAAGGAGATAAAATTTGCAACCAATCTGACTTTAAACCGAATAACTATGGTGTACCGCAAGGCAGCGTCCTTGGTCCGCTTCTATTTTTAATGTACATAAACGACCTTCCCAATGTTACGCACCATAAAACGCTACTGTTTGCTGATGACACTACTCTCATAGTCAAACGTGATGACGTAAAGACATACCAAAGTAACATCAATGATGCACTTGGTAATATAATTGCCTGGTTGAATAATAATAACTTAAAAAATATGTTATTTTTTAAGTTATTATTAAAACAAAACAAATTTAATACAATTTGAGACATATTATAAAAAAGACATTGACCTCAATATAATTTATGACAATATTAAAATTAATGAAGTTGACAAAATAAAATTCTTAGGACTAATGATAGATAAAAACTGCGACTGGAAAACACACATTGACTATATTTTCGACAAATTAGATAGGTTCGTCTTTGCTTTAAAAAGACTGCGTCAAACTGTGTCAACAGAAGCGGCCCTTAGACATTAATGAATATATGACAAATAAAATAAAACTGTAATTACCTAATTGTTTCCTAGTAAATCGAATATTAATTTGAGACATAATAATCTGAATTTCTGACTTTCTTTTTTTTGACATATTTAATCACATAATTACTTTAATATAATTTGACTTTAATAATTTAAATCCAAACTTAAATGCAAAATCATGACATTTTACAGGTATTTACAATTTTATATTAACACCAATAAATTTAATTGTTATGTTTAAAATATTAATAATAATATTGTAAATTTTATGACTTTCTCTGTTGTTTCCTTAATGTACTATAATGAACTATAATAATAATTAAGAAACTAATATCTACTATTTGAAATTCAACAGAAAAAATGTCTTTATTTCTAATTTGTTTTTACACACCATTGTCATGGTAGAATATTATTATCTGATTAAGCTGTACTCTCACCATCTGTACAAAACTATGTAATATTCTCGTAAATAAATGATTATGATTATGATTATGATTAAATATTTATTATTGCAACCCTACTAACTGAGTTTGTCACACGTCAGTGTCAGATGTCGACTTTACCTGACAGATGACATTGACAATGACACCAAAAGTGACATAAAAATGACAGCTTGCGTCACTTGTTGACAACAGTTGACATCAAGGCCAAATGTGAATGACCGCCGCTTGTACTGCGTTCGGAATTTGCAACCCTACACCGGAACTGCACGGTCACATTGTTCTACATACTAATATAATAAATTGCAATTCGAGATTCACTTACGTAATTGCGTCCAAAAATAAAAATGTTATCAATATTGCTAAAATATTAATTAGTCTAATAAAAATTATTAAGACCGTCCTGTAAGGATGCCGTACCGTATTCCTACGAGAAGTAGGGAACACGGGCTTTCCAAGGTTACCCAAGGCGTAAAATCTTACTTACTAAACTTACCGACGTAATGAAGATTTACTATCAAATTAAAAAATAAAATAAAAACGAATGAGTAAAGAAAATAATAATTAAAAGTAAAACTTAACTCAAATTAAGACGTAAGATCTAATAATTAAATTTTGTGCACTACGCCACGTCCGTTCGCTAGCGCGACCGACCGAAGCCTTTGAACGAAGCTAATAAAAATATTTTAGATGTTCTATTGATCAAGTGAAATAAAAATCAATTGCTGAATGAACTTGAACGCATCATATAAAAATGACTGCGACTATTTGATTCATTCCATTTGTCGTTGCAATATTTTTATTTTTTACACTAACAATGCGAGTGAATTTAGAAATAGAATAATGGCAAATTAATTTGTCTTCGGGCTAGGATCGAACCTGTGGAATCAGGATAAAGGTCCCAGTGACCACTAGGACATGCAATTGTCCCGCTTTTAGATAAAATCACCAAAAGTCTATCGAATATACATTATTAATAGAGAAAAATCTATATGAAGCGCGCATGGCCCGGTGGCTGGTGTAGATCATAAGCGATTTACTTGGTTAAGCACTACGGGTGCGGTCGGGTAGTGTGATGGGTGACCGCTACTGGCAAATTAAATGCGTGTTTCCGTACTTCGGGGGGCACGTTAAACCGTTGGTCCCGGTTGCTATCGATGGATAGCAGTCGTTCAACCTTGTCGGTGGCCTTATGGGCGGTTTGAAAACATCTGACAGCGGGTTGGCCACTAACTCGTATCTCCACCAATCCGCATTGGAGCAGCGTGGTGGAGTAAGCTCCAGGCCTCCCCCAAAAAGGGGAGAGACTCCTGCCCAGCAGTGGGACGTATAATGGGTTGCCATTTTTATTATTATTATAACCATACCTTTTTTACCAGGGGATAATACGTTACGCATACCCAACCTTGTGGATGTGAGTGGGTTATGTGCGACTCCGGCAAGAGGAAGACAACCGTTTACCCACTAAAAATCCCTGGGTGTCCCGATTCGTACGCTCTCAGTGGCGGGGTCACGGGAAAGCTTTAGTTTGCAGCCGCAACACTATAACCATACCTTGCCCGAGGACATTTAAAAAAATCTTTCTATTATTACTGGAGGTAGAGCTCTAGTGACGGAGCTCGCGGACGTAGGTGCCACCGCATTACCTAACATACTTGCCGCTAAATAGTAGTGTTCAGCACTATCGTATTCCAGTCAGGTGGTAATGTACGCCCCTTTAATTTCCGGAACAGAGGCATGGCACAATATGGGGTTCTTCAAAAATGGCGTCAAAAGAGTCCTTCAGGGCTGGCAGCGCGTTGGCAACTCCCGTGGTGTTGCAAATGTTCATAGGCGACGGTGACCACTTTCCATCAGGTGGCCCGTTTGCTTGTCTGTCAAGCTTCAGACATAAAAAAAAAAGAAAAAAAAAAACACCTTAGGAGTGGTAATGCATCTGCATTTTGCCCTTGGTTTTTGTGTAAGTGTGTATAGGCTGCAGTCATCACTTAACATCAATGTGAACTGCATGCTTGTTTACCACTTCCACTACATTAAAAAAATCTCCTTTCTACAAAACTCATTGAGCCACCACATTCACATAGAGTGTTTCTTTAGAAAACTTTAAAAGCCGATATCACTTAGCTTAGCAATATCCCAACATTCGATCGTACGGGAGGAAATTATTTTTCCGCGTCGTTTCTCCATTTTCCACTTTCTACATAACGCTGCAAGCTATGTCTGATTGAACAATGTTTTATGAGGTTTTTATACGACACAAAATGTTATTTTGGTTTTATATTATCACCTGAATTGGATTCGTTCGTGCGTGAATTTGTTTTATGGTTTGAGTTTCGTGTTTGATTTTGATATTCTGTTTGAAGGCGCACTGTTATTTCAGCTTCCATTGAAGATTGGTATACTGAGACTTTCTTTTATCATAACCGTTTGTACGAGAACGTTATATTTACTAAGGAGTTGCACAACTGCCTCGGTAGCCTAGTGGTAGCAGGCCACTACTATGCTGAGGTTCTGGGTTCGATTGCCGGGTAGGGTACTGGTTCTATTGGTATTTTTCCATTTTCTGGAAATGTCCCAGTACATCGAGTTTGGTAATATGCCTGGAGATGTCAACAGGCTTGCCACCTGTTACATGGGCCATAATCGTAACCGGTGAATCGTGGGTGTTTGCATGTATGCGCTTGAATGCATGCATTTACCTCTGTCTACCCCCTCGGGAATTACAGGCGTGAAGTTATGTTTTTTTTACGTACGTCGAGTTCCACACGTACCTTATAGTTCGGTCAAATTAGACATTCGAAGATACATACATACATTCACTATTCACTTTCTGGGTCCGGTAAAATTTCTGGACTATTTCAACCACCGTTTTGTCAACGAGAGAGTAAGGAAGTTTTATGTTTACTATTTTATACATCAACTAGCTGACCCGGCAAACGTCATTCTGCCACTCAATAAATGCTTAACCATGGCTTTAAAAAAACAGGCGTGTATCATCATCGGTGCGAGCAAAGCGTTTGAATTAAATTGCGCTATTTTTGCGACATCTTCTGGGATATTTTTTTTTTTTTTTTTTTTTTTTTTTTATGTAATGGAAGTGGCAAACAAGCATGCAGTTCACATTGATGTTAAGTGATGACTGCAGCCTATAGACACCCACATGAAGACGCAAGGCCAAATGCAGATGCGTTACCACCCCTGAGGCCTAAGGTGTTATGCCTCTGTGCCGGAAATTACAGGGCCGTACATTACCACCTGACCGGAACACGATAGTGCTGAACACTACCATTTAGCGGCAAGTAAATTAGGTAATGCGGTGGTGCCTACGCCCGCGAGCTCCGTCACTGCAGCTCTACCACCAGTAAATTTATCTTAATTATAATAATATGATGTTTTATAATGTGCATGAAATAGTTTTTATGTTGATAAGCATTAATACTGTGTTGGTCTAAATAACTTGCCAATTACCGCGTTGTAAATTACTGTTTTTTTAGAACCTATAATGGGTATAGTAAGCTATTCATAACTGCCTTAGAAGCCTAGTGGTAGCAGGCCACTACTGCTAAGCTGGGGTCCTGGGTTCGAATCCCGGAAAGAAGGCTATTAGAGATAATGGTGTAAAGTCCTTTATCTCTGGTTCTATAGGGATTTTTCCATTTTCTGAAGATTTCTCAGTCCCTCGAAATTTGGTAATGTACCCGGAGATGTCAACAGGCTCGCCACCTGTTACATGGGCCTAAACGTAACCGGCGAATCGTGAGAGTTTGCATGTATGCTTGAATGCATGAATTTACCTCTGCCTATCTCTTCGGGGATAACAGGCGTGCAGTTACGTTTTTTTAATTGTAAATGCTCCCAAGCCGCTTTATTTTTTTCGACACCGCTCAATATTTACCATCATATTCGAACCAATTAACACAAACCTTTCGTCATGAATCACTCTTTGCATTGGTGAAAATTGCATGACTGTCAGTGCAGCAGTCTTTGATATTATCACGAACAGACAGACGCGTACATTGTTTTATAATAAGTATGTATGTGTGACTGCAAAAAAACATTAATAATAAAACAAAGTTTTGAAGTCCTCAAAGCAACATTTGTCGTATATTTACTGCACGGTGGATACGCAAGAGCACGTCATTAAAACTTTGCAGTCCGAGTGGAAAAATAACAAACTGTTAAACTTTTGATTATATTCATGTATTGATTTGAATTGCTTAATTTAAAACTCATTGTTGTTAAGGCTAGCGCGCAGTGATAGTTGTATTTGAAAGTTTTATCTACTGGTAGTAGAACTTCGCTGTATAAATCTCAATGGTAATAAAGCGCGTCACAGTAACAAACAATACTTATCCATGCCAAAAATTATAGGCTATTATTTTTTTATGTAATGAAGGTGGCAAGCAAGCACGTAGTTCACATTAATGTTAAGTGATCACTGCAGCTTATAAGCACTAGACCAGAGGCCAAAATGCAGATACGTTGCCACCCCTGAGACTTTAGTTGTTAAGTCTCTGTGATAGTTATTACGGGGCCATACTTTACCATCTAACCGGGACACGATATTGCTGAACACCATTAAGTGGCAGATAATGGTAATGCGGTGGTGCCTACGCCCTCCAACTTCTACACTGGAGCTGTACCATAAGTAAAAAGTAATAAGTTTTATAAGTTGTCATAAGCGATAGGAAACGCTGTTGGTAATAAAAAACACCATTACTCGTGTATAACTAGTGTTAAGCAATCATCACGCGTGGCTAGATTTTTTTTTTTTTTTAATGTAATAAAAGTGGCAAACAAGCATGCAGTTCACATTGATGTTAAGTGATGACTGCAGCCTATAGACACCCACATGAAGACCAAGGCCAAATGCAGATGCGTTACCACCCCTGAGGCCTAAGGTGTTATGCCTCTGTGCCGGAAATTACAGGGCCGTACATTACCACCTGACCGGAACACGATAGTGATGAACACTACCATTTAGCGGCAAGTATATTAGGTAATGCGGTGGTGCCTACGCCCGCGAGCTCCGTCACTGGAGCTCTACCACCAGTAGATCAATTAGGTAGTCAATGGCTTATTAAGATTTCGATAGAAAATAGGCACTGCTGCATGGATTAAAAAAATACATTGGTGTATACTACTGGTCTGTATTATTTGCTGGTATAGCGCTAAACAAAATGGAATAAAACATGAATCTATTTAAATATATTATAATAATCAATTGCTGTGCGTTAGTCTCGCTAAAACTCGAGAACGGCTGGACCGATTTGGCTAATTTTGGTTTTGAATGATTTTTAGAAGTCCAGGGAAGGTTTAAAAGGTAAGAAAATATGAAGAAATTGAAGGGAAATAGTAAAAACCACAATTTTAATTTCCCATACAAATAGCCCGTTTTTGTCAAACCTTTGACACATTATTTCATTCTGAGGCAATACGAAGTTTGCCGGGTCAGCTAGTAAGTATATAGTGATCAAGTCAAGGCCTGGAAGTTATTTACAGAAAACAAGGCACGGTAACGCGAAAAATAGAAAAAAAACTAAGTTTGAGGATTAAATACAAATTTCCAACGCAAAGTCCCGAAGTGCGAAAGACGTTCAAATAATTTTTAAAATTTTCTCTCCCTTTTCGTGATTCTTTTCAATTACTTTATTGGATGACGTAATCATGAGCCAAGAAATATATGAACGTCAATCATAGTGAAAGAAGCCCGAGTCGATCCGAGTTTAAAAAGAGCCCATTGGAAATTGAGCCCCGGTCTTCTTTTAAACTAATTTTATTGCATTTTATGACAATAAAACCTATAGGAGGGTCATTTTACGATGGCGCTGTAAGAATTTAATTTCCTTGAACTTCGAATAGTATAAGGTTGTAATTTAGTGGAAAAATATGCGGTTATCGTTGAAAAAAAAAAACAAGATCATTTCAATTTTTTATTGAATTGATTTTCGACAATTTTGATTTTGATTTTTAAAATTACCTTGATAGCTTGGCATTATGGCCAATACTGGCTAAGCTTGGCTTACCGGATTTGATCATATAGTCGGGAAATCGATATCCGTGTTCATTATGGTGGTTCGTTTAATGAAATCAAAAGTAGATCAACTAGGAGGCATACTCAATCACACAAAAAAAAACATTTGAACGAATTGAGAACTTCCTCCTTTTTTTGAAGTCGGTTAAAAAATAAACACTTCGTATTGAAAACATCTTCCTCTTCTCTCTCTAATTAAAATAGACTCAATGTGATAAAGCGATAAAAACCATTTAGTAAAATTACTATCATTATGTACCTGCCAAACATGCATATGTAGTGCGCTGCGCCAGAGAATATGTAATAAATAATACGACGTAGCTGCGGTTCCAGATTCATGCTGTATTTTAAACACACGTGACCGATGAATTCAGCTGATGCATGCATGGAATCGTTTCATCCGAATTCACGATTTTGTCATTAAATGGGGACGTTGTTCATATACCGGCAAACACAAAAGTGAAAGATTCATAAGATCGAAATCAAACGTCTTCTGTTCGATAACTTTCGTCAAAACCTATATTTTGATTTAAATTTTTGTGACGATTTTAAATTTAGATTTTGACTTAAATCGTTATTTCTGGCACACGTACAACAGCGTAGGCCTCAGCAGTAGCCACACATCTACATTGAAATCTTTTATTTTTACGTATAATTTTCTGGACTACAATAGTATTCATTCGTATTAAATTACTAACAATTTATATTTTATTCTTTTTCATGTAATAAAAAATCATAATAACAAAATGAACAAGATACCCGCTTTCCGCTCCCGGTTATACACAATGTGACCAAATCGTGTTATTAAAAATTTAATAAGAGCACGTTGAAGTGATTGGGTTCAGTCTACAACATTGAATATTATTTGCTGACAATTAGCTTGTTTGTCGAAAGCCTTCTCAATTATTTGCAAAGCGTTGAGAACCATAAATTGTGGTATTGTCGGTTGTCTTCATTTGAGGCTAATTGTTTAAATTCGGGTCTTTATTTTGAGTCTAAGATTGATGAACACTTTAATTGATTATGTAAATATATTTTGTGCTATTTTGTACTTACTTATTCCAAAGGATAAATACGATGCTCATTCGTTTTTATCGATTTTTATTACACCATACCAATTTTAAAGGGATATTTGACTGGTTACATATTTAAATACATAGAGCAACACGGGCCACCGGTCGAGTCGGACCGGAGGGGAGTAGCCATATGGAGACTTTCCCTTCTGTCAAAGCACAAGCCCAAGTGGGCCTATGCATGTCGACTATAAGTTTAAATGTGTGCGTGAAAGGAGATGTTGCAAAAATGTATGGACCTCCGGCCATGTATTGTACACAATATCATTAACAGGCAAAATCAATATTAAAAATGCTTCTTAGTGCATATTTTCACTTATTAAGCTTTGTTTGCAGTTACAAAACATTATTTGCAGTTAGAATTGCAACTCAAAACCAGCATGGCGAATATGGCGGGCGCTGTCATTTTTACAATTGTAATTTTTCTAAATACTGTCGAAATCGATGTCATGTGTTAATTCTAATCGATTTCCAATTTAAAGAAATTGATCGGAACTTCTTTCAATTGATCGATTCGATACATCGTTTTTTTCATCAAAACTTCTTCCAAACTTCGAGGTACTGGGAAATTTCCAGAAAATGGAAAAATCCCAATAGAACCAGAGATAAAGGACTTTACGCCATTATCTCTGATAAATCTCTACCCGGGACTCGGACCCAGGACCTCAGCGTAGTACCTAGTAGTAACCTGCTACCGCTAGGCTACCGAGGCAGTTAGTTTGGGCAAAAACAACTAAACTAAACGATTTTTTATTAATACCAAAATCTGATTTCATAAACCCAGACAATACGGTGATGCGACCTTCTCAAGCTTCATCACAGACGGTCTATCAGTCAAAACCATTAAAGCAACTGTTCATAATATTCAAATTAGATTTGATCTCGGCCAAATCGAATAACACTGAAGGAGCAATCGACTCGCAAATTAAATCTTTTCCCCCAAAGAAAAAACCACTCTGACAGCTTTCTTACGCGTTTGTGTAAATACGAAATTTAAGTGCTTCTCAGAATTATTCCAATTGATTGGACGGGGGGCACGTGTCACTTTAAATTTAAGGGGGAGGACATTACGTTGAGTTTCTTTATGTCATGTACAGCGGTAAATAACTAACTACACAGGTCTTTTAAGCCAGCCGCACATACCCATACTCGGAGTCGTTCACGACACTGCGAATATCGCTTTGATATACATAGTCGATACGCGCGTACACGCTCATGTATAGGTCGCGCCACGTAAAAAGAACGCTGGCGGTCAAGCTGCGCGTCATGTGTTTTTATTTCATTTTATGTTATTCTATGTAATATAGTTTTCAATCTGCCTACCAAGATACGAAACCGCAAGCGAAAGCTAGATCAAAAATAAACCAATAGGGCTAGTACTTTCGTGCGCGAGTGTACCGATGCGCGAACACATCCCTTCTACTTTCTTTCAGCGTTCTTTTTACGTGGCGCGACCTATACGTGCCTGCGTCGATACGTTAGAGCAAATGCGGAGTTGGTTTTGCGCCATAGTTTTATGGCCTTATTACACGACTCGGTAATCAGGGTCCGATAGCAAGATTCAGGGTAGTGTAATAGCATTTACGGAGTTAGGATCCCTAATTAGGGCGACCGGAGTGGCCCGGTCGGCCTAACGCCCTAACTACACACAGTACAAATATGAACAGTGTAGACACTATGCAGAAACGTTCAAAACGGCACACTCACGAGTTCAGTAGCGAGTGACTCGGAGCTGCAGCACCACGAGAACCGCTTATGGGCCTCGTTGATGCGCACGCTTGTTTGATTGTGCCGTTTCAGATTTTGTACGTAATTTCCATATCGTTCATATTTGTACTGTGACTGAGTTAGGGCCCTATCGATCGGATAGTGTAATAAGCGGCAATCCGGTACGAGGTTGCGAGGCGAGAGGCCACGCCCACCCTTGCTGCCGGACCCTGAATTCCGTGTCGTGTAATACTGGCACTCGCACACGGCTCGTGACGGCCAATGCGAGTATGGGTATGTGCGGCGGGTTTTATGTTATGATGGTACCAAACATCACGCAACTTATTATCGCTATGATATGTTCTTAGGTTTTCGCGAGCTACACTCATTGAAATAAAACTATTTGTAGTCTGTGAACACATAGCGGATAAGCCGAACCATTACATCCGGTTTGATAAAATTCAAATACTCGCTAGAGAACACAAACCCATTCCACGAATGGTACGCGAGGCTATTGAAATTTAAAAACACCCAAATTTCAATAGAGAAGATTGATGGCGATTATCAACATCATGGGATCCCATAATTAGCAAGATTAAATCCCAGCCGCAGCTGTCTGCAAGACCTCAAAATACCATAAGTAATTATTGTGTTAATCCTGAACGCTACGCAAGGCGTTTACGAACTCGATGGAGGTAGCTACATATAATTTTTTAAAACTTCTGTCAGATAAATGTCACCTCAGTCTGCCCGGGACTATTAACCTGAAAAGCGACCGAAACGTCGGGTTGATTTTAAAAATTATTTTAGTTTAATATACGCGAGATAAATCCGTAAAAATAGTTTTATTTCAATTATTATCGCTAATCCGCAAACCAAGCGTGATGATTATGGCTTATTCTCAACTTATTACTTTATTTTTGTGAGCATCTTTGGGGAAAGCTTTTGCCCAGCAGTGGACATATTTTAGCTCATGTGGTGGTCATATCAGACAAGTATTTTGTCCAGCAGGTAGACATTTTTTGCCTCATGTAGTGGTCGTATCAAACAAGTATGTAGATCACATTAATGGTAAGCGGATATCATAGTCTATAGACGTTACAAAATGTTATAGTAGAAGTGCGACTGGTTGCTACCACTGAGACCTCTCTGAGAGTAATTGGTACAGGGCCGCGCTTGTTTTTCACTGATTATATCAGGTATACCTACTATTGTAAATATCCTTGCTGATATCTTTATTTTCCGTTGAATATAAAAACCAGTATAGAACGAATTTATTTACAAAGGACAGTCTGAAAAAATAGGTAAATGGATCAGTGCTTACATATTATTCTGAACGACAGTAAAAAATATGCTTATGAAATATAGTAATCAATTTTAAAAGGGGACATAACCGATATAAGATAAAAACTTAAAACAGTACCGCCACAACTGTTAGGTTAGGTTAGGTTAGTATAACATAGTAGGTATAACAGATCAGCGCCCGTACCACGAACTTTTATTATCGAACTATACTGTACATTGTAAGACTCAAGCTTCATAATTTACTTTTAGACACGTTGCATGAATTTTTAGATGAAAAAATTGACAGTTAAATCCTATTATTATACTGAATATTGTACGCCCATCTGTGGCAGGAATTTGGCATGATCATTGTATCTTAACTAACATCTTTAATGTACCCTTATTCCACAATAAATGAATTCTGATTCTGATTCTGAAACTGAATCGTTTCGCTGAATTAACTTCGTCTCCTGTTTCCGTACATGTTGTCATATTTTTTTTACGTAATTGTCGTGGCAAACAAACATGCAGTTGACATTGATGTTAAGTGATAGCTGCAGCCTATAGACACTTACACAAAGACCATAGGTCAAAATGCAGATGTGTTACCAGTTCTGAGGCTTAAGGTGTTTTTCCTCTGTGCCGGAAACTACCATATAATACTAATGAAACAACATTTTGGCAACGCCCAAATTGAATCGCAATAATCTGTTATGGTAGGGGTCGAGGCCCTGTACCGCGATATTTTGCATTGCCAATCCTGGGAAATAAATTCTTTTACCTCTGCGTTAGTTACTACGGGGTCATTATTATCATATAACTCTTCCATTATAATAACTAAGCGAAACGTTCTCCGTACCGCAACACTCAATATCAATAAATATTTTTTCCATTAAATTATTAATTTTTAATGGAACCATTCCGTAGTAGATTCGCCTTATATTTTTTACATGTCACTTATCCCTTTTTGTCTGCACCTTAATATATTGCAATTTCATTGCGGGTCGAACGGAGTCCGTAATGACTCCGCACCACTCTGAGCGAGTTATTTTTTTCTCTTTCCCTTATCCTTTTGCGCCACTATTTCTTGGTGTAAATACAAGCATGAATTTTACTTTAAAGAAGTAAATGGAGTCTTTATTGCATCTGATCATTTTTGTTTACCGTCTTCTTTACCCAAAAAAAATTACAAGCCGCGTTTATAAGCAAAATGCTGACTCGTATGTCACAATCACCGCAGGCTATGTAGTGCACGGCGTTATCGAGCAGAAAAATGAATTATACCCAATCTATCGAATATCCTCCGATGGTAAAATTGTTTTGGTCACTCGCTAACAATACCTATTCATCGAAGATTTTAAATCTAGTATTAGAGTGAGCGCAGGGGCGTTCACCAAAACATACGCATAGCAATGCTACGAGTATGACTATTTATTTTTCAGTATAAAACGATACCACTAAATAAGAGCTCCTTGATATTTTATTTTTTTCATGCCAGACATAAATATTATGAAATCCATTTCAGTCTATGATTGGGACCCTGACTGAAACACTTACATAAAGACCAGAGGTCAAAATGCAGATGCGTTACCACTCCTGAGGCCTAAGGTGTTATGTCTCTGTGCCGGATATTACAGGGCCGTACATTATCACCTGACCGGAACACGATAGTGCTGATCACTACTTACTATTTAGCGGCACGTATATTAGGGTGATGCGGTGGGGCCTACGCCCGTGAGCTCTGTCACTGGAGCTCTACCAAAAGTGAAATAATAAAATAAATACGTTTACTTATATTAAATACGTTTTTACTGAAAAAAAATCGCTTGCTCCAGATATTAGCTGCGATGGACCCCAACGGATATTAGAGTATCCTTCACCTTAATTAATGACCCACCCCTATCAAGACTAGGTCGTTTCTAACAAATCAGACTTAGCCCGATTTATGTCCGAGCTAAGTCCTAAATTGGATCTGAGTTTACATTTCATTACGTTTGCGTGAGTATTAAAAATGTTTTATCTCTTGTTACATTTTCTTACTAGAAAATATTCTCATCTGAATTTCAGATGATAACAGGTACTAAATCATCCATTCGTCCAATGTAACCTATAAGTGTATTAATGAAATCCAGGACCTCCATAAAGATGCGTCATCAAGCATTTACGCAAGTAGATTAGGTAATAAGGTGATGCCTATGCCCGTATGCGTCACTGGAGCACAACCACCAGTTGTAAAACTCTGACCCTGGGTTGCACCACGGCTTTTGTTAAAGTTAAAATTATTGTAACATTTCACATCCTTCTCTTACTTGAAGAAATCTGTTAAAGTTAGAGCAGGATGTGAAATATTACAATAAATTTAACAAATATCGTGGTGTAACCCAGGCCTCACCGCAGACATTCTACCAAAATTCCATACTAATGCTTAATTTGGTTTCTATTACACAGACATCAATCAGTGAATCAGTGCTACGCACTTGTGTCCGTAGCACGTACAAAATGCCAATCGTTGCCTATAAGAGGGGAAGGGGTTGAGTGATGCGGGCAAATCGGGCGGGACGTCGAAGTGTCCATTCTATACGTAGTATTATTACATATTCTCTGTCCAGGCTTAGACACGAAACGCCAGTCCATACTTAGTCAGCAACATAATATGAAAGTTAAAAATTTAGAGATACCAGCGGCCGGACAGCATCAATATATTTCCGTATAAATATTCGGAGCAGAAACGTCCGTGAAACATATCTGTCGAGTAGGAATCCTTGACGGCCCGCGACATCTCCATAAATTTTGTGGTCGCTCGTTTAAGTTGAATTTCTTAGTAACTCCGCGTTTATTTTTAAGTCGAGTCAAAAATGTTTGGACTCAAAATATATTTAGTAGACTTAGATAATTATTTAGGTGTTAAGACAAATATAACTGAGTTTGTGAATCTGTTGCATAAATCGGCTCAATAGTTTATCAAAAACTATTGAGCGATTTATTTAAAATTTGATGTATGTACTAGTGCTCATAACAAAGACGTTTGTGAAGTAAAATAAATTAATAATATTAAATAAAAGTTAAATTACTTTTGGAGTTTGTAGCATTTTGTAGCGGCTTGAACGATTTTGGTTGTATACGGTAGTATACGAAGCTGAAAGTCCTAAAGTAATTTTCGGCACAAATACATAACAGCTTATACCTCAAAAGTGGCAATCTATATTAACATCATGGAATTTTTGTGTAAATATTTTTAGGCTTTTTACTTATTATTAATGTAAACTGTACTGCTTGTTTGCAACTTAATAATAAAGTTGTATAAACCCAAAACTATATACAGACACGTACTTCGTGTTTAATTCTTATAAAACGTCAGTAATACATTCTAAGATCATTTAACTGGTCATTAACTCTGACCTTACCCTATTAACCGACACATTTGGTTCAGAATGTTTTATGGCGTAACTTAACGCATCATGAGGATAGAAGTCTCTCAAGATTCTCGTTTCATTTATTCACTCTTACACCCAATTTGAGGCGTGAGATATATCTGATTAATCAAGAGTGTAAAGATGTGGACCTATGTTTAACCATACTATTTATTACTTTTGCTGTTCACTTCTCTCGTTTGCAAAGTATCATGTTTAGCATTTCTTATCCTATTGAGCACGTCTACTTTTCATGAAGTTGGCATCCGTACAGGTTCTCAAAATATGCAAAAGTTTGTAGCGTCCACTACATTAAAGCCCCAACTAGTGGAACACAAACAAAACCTCACAGTACTTGTCTAGTACGGTAGATGGCGTGCAGTCGAATTACATCGCACATACGAAGATTTCTCAAGAGTTGGCATATATTATATACAATCGCGGCCTGCCAGGCGCTACCACCTCGGAGGTTCCTCCCTTTTCGTTGGAGGAACTTCTTCTACTTCTTTCTTCCATCTTCCATTCATTCCTCTACAGTGGTGACCCCCAACATGATTGGAAGCAACTTTCTCACCAGCCACTTTCTGCAGCACCTTCGACGACGTCATCCCTCACTTCACCAGATCGAGCGGTAATCAAGTCACGCCAGCCAGCACCTTCTGATTCAACAGGGATACTCCACACGTCTGCAGCGACCGCGCATGCCTGGACTACCCTGCAGCCACATCAGCGTCAGCACACTGCGCCGTCCCGCAGTAGCTACTACGTAGCGACTACCTCAACTCACTGAGGACTTAAGTTAAATATATTATTATGCAATAGTGCCTAAAACACTTGAAAAGGTTGTAGAGCCTAACTTGTACAGCTCCAGAGCTATCAATTCTCTAGTCTAGTAACAAAAGGATTTTCACTCTACGCCGACTTTTTACTCAACTGATTATATTTTTTATCTTTTTCTCCCATTTAACTTCAAATTTCAACCATATAAAAAGTCAGTATCAAATTCTAAGGTCATGTAAGCGTCATCAACTCGGACCTTACCCTATTAACCGACACATTTGGTTCAGAATGTTTTATGGCGCAACTTAACGCATCATGGACATAGAGGCTTCTCAAGATTCCCGTTTCATTTACTCGCTCTTACACCCAATTTGATGGCCACATGTATCCAATTCAATTAAGGGTGTGTATATTAGGGCCTACGTTTCAGCGTAGTGTTTATTTTTATTTTTAGGTAATGGAAGTGGTAAACAAGCGTACAGTTCACATTGATGTTAAGTGATGACTGCAGCCTATAGACACTCACACAAAGACCCAAGGTCAAAATGCAGATGCGTTACCACTTCTGAGGCCTAAGGTATTATGCCTCTGTGCCGGAAATTACAGGGCCGTACATTACCACCTGACCGGAACACGATAGTGCTGAACACTACCATTTAGCGGCAAGTATATTAGTTAATGCGGTGGTCACGCCCGCGAGCTCCGTCACTGGAGCTCTACCACCAATAAAAATATCAGAATATCAGAATATTTACTCATATACGCACCCTTACTCATCTAAGGGTGTGTATATGAGGGCTTATATTTCAGCGCTCTGTTAATTTGTATTGTTTTATATAAATTGTATACCTCATCATCATGACATCAACCGAAAGATGTCCACGGCTGGACTCATCAGAAATCTAAATGACGTGACGGGTTGATCCTTGCCAGGCGATGGTTCTTGTACTTAGCATGTTATGATTCATCGCTACAAAAATTTCTAGCCTTACAGGGCCAACGTTACTCGGAGGGTTCAGTATCTCTCCTACTATATCCATCTTGCGTCATTAGATTGCACTTGGTTTGACCGCCATTGTTCGGTTGACTGACTGGACAAGTAGATTTTTTTTTAGTATAAAAAATTGTTTCACTATTGGGGGTGGGGGTGGGGAGGTTGTCACGTCCCAACACCAACCATCCCAGTGCCCCGCCAGATTTTATACTTATCCAAAGTAAATTAAAATCAAATAATATTCATCCGACCTTAACAGTTCATTGGTTTAACCTAAAAGTAGGACGGCGACTAATACAATTTCAATTCCAATTTTGCCGGTTTCTCCAACACTAAATTCAAATCATAGCAACAAGTATAGAACGAAGCCAAACCAAACAGATCTTTTCAATTGTCCTTTTAACTTCGGGACATTTATTATTTATACAAAGCAAACAACCCGAAATTCCATTCAGCAAATCAATTTCCTAGAATGTGGAGATTTTTCTCGCGAGACTACCCTCAAAGTCGTTTTAAAATCAGCAACTTCACCGCTAATAAATTGTTCAATCTCATCAAAAATTCATCACCTTTGCCCTTATGTTAATATGTTCAGATATTCTTCTACGATTCCGCCTATTGAATATATTTTATTCAGTTGATTGTAAATTGAATATTGTTGGATCTGCAATGCAAATTCACTTACGAATTCTACTTTCCGATCTCGCTGCATGATAATATAGTTACCGTTTTAATTTTTAACCGATTAAATGTATTTTGTTTTCAAGTGGGACTTCTGCCGTGGAGTTGTTTTTCGTATTCCCTGTATAATATACTGCCCATTTTTGAATGTGTGGAGGTGATAATCAACCTTGTTTATTTACATACGATCTTCAATTAATGTTTATTTTTTGTAAAATAAAAAAAAATAGGTTACTTTACAGTAGGGTAAATTTTTCATACAGAGTCCTCAAAACTAAATCACTTATTCCTGGCTCGGTATGGAACTTGGGATCTCAGACTAATACCACACCGCGGACATTCCGCCAAAATTCCATACAAACGCTTAAATTGGTCTCTATTACACAATATCAGTCAGTGACGTGTATTTACACGTGCACCTGTGCGCGTAGCACGTAGAAAATACCAACCGTCGCCCAAAAGAGGGGAGGAGGTTGGGTGATGCGGGGAAATCGAGCGGGACGTCGAAATGTCCATTCTATACGTAGTATTATTCCATATTCTCTGCGAATACCTTAAATTGTATTCGATTAGTGTAAAACTTTTACTGCTGGACAAAAACCTCACCAGATGCCCACAGTGAAAGACCTTGGGCTGCCCTCATCTATTGATTATCTGCAACCATTCATCAGGTCATCTTTCGACCCTTTTACAACCTAACTGGAACTGCTTATGCTGCGTCTTCCCGTACGCGATTGTCACTCGATTGCCCCAAAGCCCGTCGGTTTTGCGAGCTTTGTAACCTGCCCACAATGGGCAGGGTATATAAACACTTGGATTTCTGCTCCTCATTTTTTTCTGACTGCCTCAGTAGCCTAGTGGTGGCAGGCCACTACGACTACGCTGGAGATCGTGAGTTCGATTCCCGGGTCGGGGGCTATCAGAGGTAACGGTTTAAAATCCTTTATCTTTGGTTCTATCGGGATTTTTCCATTAGGTAGAAATTTCCCAGTACCTCGGTGCTTAGTAATGTGCCCGGAGATGGCAACAGGCTCGCCACCTTCATGGATCAAAAATGTAACCGGCGAATCGTAGGTGTTGGCATGTATGCTTAAATGCATGCATTTACCTCTGCCTATCCCTTTGGAGATTACAGGCGTGAAGTTACGTTTTTTTCACATTTCTATCTTTTCCTATACTATTTCAATAGCTCTCATCATTGCCTTCTAGGTTGGCTTCATTCATTTTTCTGATAGGTAATTACTTTTCTAATATTGTCAACATTCATTCAATGTAACGCGCATAAAATTACTCTCCATAGCGCTTTGTTTATCTTTTATCTCACGGCTCCCTAATGTTGCATAGTCACGCTCATATAAATAACAGTTCCAATTTATTTACATAGTAAACAAAGCTATGTTATTGATTAACATATCAACAACAAATATATCCAACGTAATAATATTACTCAGCATTTGCACGACTGTGCTTGTGGATAGAATGATCGCTTATCTAGCAATATGCCCAATATGAACATGATTGTATAATCTAGTTGCTTACAGTCAAGTGTATAACATGAAAGCCTAATGAATAGAAAACTGCATTTCTTTTAGCAACTAAGCCATTTGTGCGCGGCGCGGAATTAGCACCGGGGCTGGCCCCACCTGCTGCGGCTTCTTCTGGCCTGCCATGCAGGTCGCCGCTAGGTGCCCTGGGATTCAACGGCTTCACTTATAATTATTTTTTTAATTATTATTATTTTGTTTAATTATTATTTACTGTCTTAATTTTTTTTTCTGTTTCTTTTGTCACTCCACGTACCCCCTTCTGGTGTGCATACCTACCTGTGTTCCCGTCGCTGTGGCTCGGTGAAGTCGTGACGTTCGCAAGTTGCGGTCGCCTCGACAGCTGCAGCCTCTGTTCTTTAACATAACGGCTTAGCTGGTGGCTAGTTTTTTTTTTTAAGTAATGGAAGTGGCAAACAAGCATGCAGTTCACATTGACGTTAAGTGATGACTGCAGTCTATTGACACCCACACAAAGACCAAGGTCAAAATGCAAGTGCGTTACCACACCTGAGGCCTAAGGTGTTATGCCTCTGTACCAGAAATTACAGGGCCGTACATTACCACCTGACCGGAACACGATATTGCTGAACACTACCATTTAGCGGCAAGAAAATCAGGTAATGCGGTGGTGCCTACGCCCGCGAGCTTCGCCACTGGAGCTCTACCACCAATGACAAGTCCAGGTGATGTTAGATAAGACAATCTTGTATACTTTACTGGTGGAGTTCTAGTGTAGAAGTCCAAAGGCGTAGGCACCATCGCGTTATCAAATCTATTTGCAGCCAAATGGTAGTGCTCAGCACTATTGTGTTTCGATAAGATGGTAATGTTAATAACTAACGCAGAGACGTAACCCAGTTTTCAAGGGTGTTTTAGTATAGATAGTAGTATAGTATAGATAGGCTGCAGTAATTTTATTATTAATATTATAATATTTTTTAAAGTTATAAGAGTTAAGGTGACCGATGCAAATATTCTTTCAAATATGAATCTATCCGTACCTGATAAATATGCCTCCCGTCGGCGGCGGCCGAAGTTGTTTATGATACCGCGCGGCCGTACCAGTATAGTGAATAAGGCTCCCCCCCCCCTCACGCGAACCTTATCAATCCTCAATGATGTTGCCGAGTTGACGGACTTGTTCTCATGTTCTTTGTGTGAATTCACAAGGGTGACACATTGTGTCATTTGCTATGGTGTTACATCGAAATGACTTAATATTACATAATTATTATCTTTATTAATTTTAATGAATGTCTATGTTTAAATCTATTTTTGTATCCCTAATTCCATCAAATTTTTAATTTAATATTTTATAAATTTGAAATTTTGTATTTTGCACATTATCGCATTGGATGCTCCTGTAATGATAATGGTGTTTTTTTGATAAATAAATAAATAAAAATAAATAAAATATTAAAAAAACCTTTGTTACATTAAAAAAAAACGTCTTACTGACATTTCAGTTTAATCTATACATATAATAAAACAGTAAAAGCCGCGTGTCTGTACATGTATATGTTTACAAAAAACTAATTGGGGGCGATGTTAAATAGTATTAGAACACTTTTCAATGATTTTTAATTTTATTGTCTGTTTGTCTGATTGTCCCTTTGTCCAGGCTAATCTCCGAAGATACTGGACGAATTCGAATGAAACTTTTTGTGGTGTATAGATGCTAAGCCTGGCCAACATTTAGGCTACTTTTTATTGCAGGAAAATCACTCATTCCCACGGAAATCTTTACATTTAATAAAATTGTAGGAAAGTCAAAACTGTATATTGAATATTTTTTATAAGAATACTTGGGACGTGATCTACAATAGAAATCGAAGCCAAAATAGTATAGTTTTCAGATTTTTTCTGTGTTTGTCTGTATGTGTGTCCGGGCTAAACTAAAAAAGTAGCTATTAAATGGCACCTGTTAGTAATATTCACGCAAATTTTTAATTTATTACTATTTTAAAAGTTGTTTGCTTATAATGCTAAAGCGACCCTGCCATCTTAGGTATGTTTGGTGCTGTAGAGCCTTGACGCAGACAACGTTGCGGGCAGCTGCTATTATTTTGACAAACTAAGTAGCTTAATGGGTAAGATTACCGGCGTAACGTTCTTAACAGGAAGTCGCTATTTCTTTTTTTTTCAAGTCTTATTTAATCAAAATCTTTATAATTTGTTCACATTTGCTAACGTTCAAAAACAATAAGATTATATTGAAAATACACCACTGAATTAACATATGGCCACTCTTTCCTATTATAAGTTACGTATCGTTTATATAGGCCTCCCTTTTGTTACTTCTGCTTATTCAAACGTTCCCCTATCTTTATTCAATAGATCCGAGAATGAATTTATGATATTAATTCGTTGTGAGTTTGTTGATGTTAGAAATGATAATTTATGTCTTATTCAATAAGAGCTCCTCATTATTTTTGAATGGTTATAGTCTTGTGTTTTGATGATATTGTGTTTCATTTGTTTTCATTGTTATCTAGTGGGAACGTTTCGTGTATATTTGGAAATATTTATTGAATTGTTTTATTGAAAGTTTGGATTATCAAATTCTGAAGATCTTTGCGATTTTCTACGTGGATTTTTAAATCAATTTGAAAGAATAGTCTTCGACTAAAATAAACTGAAATTTGTCCTTGGAGTGAACAATATTTGTCAGGACAGTCAACAGAATTAAAGTCACTTTGTGACTGATTGTACAAGCCAAATTTTCATTCGAACTTGTTTGCTTGTATTTTTGTCACATAAGGACTTTATTTCGATGATCATCTACATTTTTCAAACTTTTCGTATCTTTGAAAGACAGAGAGAAACTCTCTATTTATGAATTATCTATTCTCTCAGCTCCAAAGTATCACCTAATAATATAACCAGTAATATCCTTAAATAACAGTAAATTTAACTAATATCTAACTCACATATCTTCCTTTCAATCCAATATCAAATTTAATATTATAACCCAAATTCCCAATGATTACGTGATAGGATTAATACAATCGTAATCTAGCAATTGGTATCATTTGCATAATACCCGGCGAAATCCAATTACCGGGATCATTAAGACGTTCGCACGTCTGAACGTATGTGACGCGTTGCTCGGATGCTATCGTGAAAGATTGTCATTGTACGGTCAGCGAGACAAGTTACATAGAATAAATAAACTGAAGCCTATTCTAGGATGCACCAAGTTGCATGGTTTTAGAAATTAGACGATACATAGTGCAGATTAGATGCTTTTAGAATTTTGGTTTATAGTAACTGGTTGGAGATTATTCAAATAACGTATTTGTAGCTGTACAATTATTTGTTATAATTGTCAGAAAACGAGTCGAAACTGAAAAATTTTAAACTTTTAAACGGTAGTATTCGACACTATCGTATTTTGGTTAGATAATAATGTACCTTTTGCTCTGTAACTTCTGACACAGAGGCTTCTGCTTAGACTTCAGAAGTGGTAACACAGCAATATTGAACTCTCTGTTTTTTATGTAGATGTTTATAGGCTACACTATTCACTTACCCTCAATTTGAACTGAATTCTTGTTTGTCTTATGTAACAAGTTATAATATTCAGTTGCCATCTATATGAACCGAAATAATAGTATAACACATCCGGATTTGGTGCGCAGCTCCGAACCAAATCTGGCCGTGTGTGGAGGAGTCCGGCGGACATTATTATTATTCAATACTCAATCATTTATTGTATTCCATAATGTACAATACTGACTTAGGTGGTATTTAGTCCAATATATGTATCAAGTAGCGGCCCGCCCCGGCTTCGCGCGGTGCAATGTTGCCCACCCTCTCCTATTCGTCTTAGCGTGATGATTATACATAGATATAGCCTCAAGTCTTCCTCGATATCTTTTATAGTTTAGGCAGCGTACGCAAAATAAGTAACTTTTCTGGTTGATTTTTTACACCTTGTGTCTGAAAAACCCAAATATCTTACGGAACCCTATTTTTTCCAAAATAAAGTATAGCCTATGTTACCCGTGGATAATGTAGCTTTTGAATAGTGAAAGAATTTTTAAAATCGGTCCAGTAGTTATTGAGCCTTTTCAATACAAACAAACAAACAAAAAAATATTACTTCTTTATAATGTTAGTTTAGATTATAGACCCTGTTGGGCACAATTATTATTAAATTATTATAAAACGAATTATTAATTAAGTCCGATGTGGTCCACTCGCGCGGCTTTTGGTGTGTGAATCCGGTCGTATGTAGCGAGAGCGGATTTGGTGGGCGGATTCGGTCCGAATCCTCTGTGAGTCATCCTGTGTGATTCTTACTACTATAAGTATACCGCTCTCAACATTGACACAAAAAAATGACACAACAAATGAACAGAATAAAAACGTTGAAAACCTTCATTCAATCAAACAATATTACTTTTACTGCCTCAGTAGCGTAGTGGTAGCAGGCCACTACTACTACGCTGGGGGTCCCGGGTTCGATTCCCGGGACTGTCAGAGATAACGGTTTAAAATCCTTTATCTCTGGTTCTATTGGGATTTTTCCATATTCTGGAAGTTTCCCAGTACCTCGGAGTTTGGTAATGTGCCCGGAGATGGCAACAGGTTCGCCACCTGTTACATGGGCCAAAACGTAACCGGCGAGTGGGTGTTTGCATGTATGCTTGAATGCATGCATTTACCTCTGCCTACCCCTTCGGGGATTACAGGCGTGAAGTTACGTTTTAGTATAGCTATATATATACATATCAAGGATTGTTTGGCATCATCATCATATAAACAATACAGTATTTTAAATGAAATCATATTTTGGTTTTACCAAATAAGTCATACCAGAATTGTGGTGTACAGCAAAAAGTTAGTAACGTAACTTCACTCCCCGAAGCGGTCGTCATCATTATCATAATTTTGGCCGAAAGACGTCCACTGCTGGTCAGCTGGACATAAGCTGGCTAAGGGTCTTTTCATGTAATGCGGATTTACAGCAGGTATGGCCCGCATGCGTGTCACACGGATCCCATCGTTTCATAAAATCTCTTACTTTGACGCGTGGCACACGCGTGTGGGGTACGGAGCATGGCTTTTTATGTCCAATCTGTTTATGACTGTATCTGTTAGCGGCACACACCAAATTGCAACGGTGCAGATTATTTGTTCTACGTGTGGCTCGCAGACGTGTTTACCCGCATGCGGTATGAAAAAAGGCTTAAAGATTGCGACAAAAATAAAACAAAATGAGACTGAAAACTGGACTGTAAGATACCTTCATTCAATCAACCACTATTGGCCCACTCTACTGAACAAACACGTCCAACACTAGATCAAGGTAACTAACAAATAAATCTACACTAGTATTTCTAACCCAAAATCTACTTTGCTGATTAAACACCAACACCGCTTCCAAATTAATTGTCTTGTTTTCTTTGTGAGCGGCCATTTGCAATTCAAATCGGCGGCGGCATCTTGTCCAAACTTGTCGCGGTGACGAATTCATGAGCCCCACGGTAGTGTTCCGTTAGGGATTTCTAGGATGCATCCATTTGCATGTTTTTAGAAATTAGACGATACACTGGGCAGATTCGATCCTTTTAGAACTTTGGTTTACAGTGGCTTTAAGTGAGTTGAATGATTATTAAAATTAAATTTTTGTGGCTTTACAAGTTAATATTTGTTTATAATCACTCTCGTTCACCCGAGAGTGGGTAGGTATTTAGATGTATTTTGTGAATTCAGATATCGATCCTTTTTCTTAGTGTTTGATTGGGATTCATACTCGTACATTAATGGAAGTGAGTACGGCAAATCGTCATTTTTTATGTTATGATGGTGGTAAACATGATAGAAATTAAATACTGCATCCTACAGGTATCTACACCAAATACAAATGAGTTGCCACTAATTCTATTCTAAATTTTTACTTGTGGTAGAGCTCCAGAAACTCCAAAAACATAACGGCAAAATTATCTCATACAACTAAAATACAGTTACGAACATAGGTGCAAAGCCTCACTAATAACATCTAGAACTAAAGCTCCAATCCGCTCCGTCCGCGTAACTCAATCCGTCCAAATCCTCCTAAAGGGAACATACGCAAACACCCAAGTGGAATCAACTGTTTCATGAATCTCTTTGATTTTAAATTAGTTGACACAAGTTATCAAACCAGAGTTACAGTTGGTTTTGCTTCCGTAAACTAAGATATCGACCCGGATGCCAATCCTTTTTTCCTTAGTGCTTGATTGGTATACTACTTATGTAACCATGACAAAATATTTTTTTTTTGTTATAATAGTGGTAAATATGCATGCATTTTACAGCGATGGAAATAAAATACTAAACAGCCTATAGACATCTACTCAAAAACCAGATGTCAAAATACAGATGCGTTGCCATGCCTGAGGTTATGTTTTACTCCTGTGTTAGTTATAATAGCGATAAACGTTAACACCTAACCGGAACTTGATATTACTGAACACTTGGCATACCATTTATGTAATTATATCAAATCGATTTTTTTTATTTCATGATGTCTGTAAATATGATCGAAAATTGAATACTGCATCCTACAGACTTGCCTTTATGGTAGCTATAATGGCATCCTTCATATTTATATACGTTAAAACATATTATATGATGCGGTGGCACCAAAGTCATCAACCTCCGTAACTGGAACTCTAGTGACACGGATAATAAGAACATAATCACAAAATTATCTCATAGAAATAGAAATAGAAATAGAAAATATTTTTATTTCGAATAGATCTTTACAGATACTTTCAAAACGTCAATAAATCATAAACTACCTAGAGCGAATAACCATTACATATAGTAAAAGCAAAATCATATATTAATAGTAAATTAAAAATTAAAATTTAAACTATTTGGTTAAAACATAATAATCATAATTTTTTTCAATTCCTTCAATGATAATAAATGAAGAAAAAGAAAAACTTATTCGTCAAGATCAATGTTATTCACTTAGCAGAGTTCCAAGTGCAGTCACTACTGAGAAGAACTCCGCTACCCAACAAACTCAGTAAGAGCTCTTTTAAATGAGAGCTTAAATCTAGTACAGATTATCGTGAAAAATCAAATAATGTCAAAGTCCATAGCATAGATGCAAATAAACTGCTATGTACTAAATGTGATGTAGCCCCTGCAAACCAGAATAGACCAGTCCCCGCCAACAGCACCCGTTCACGAGTATGACGCATGTGACAGCCATTGCCCTCCTCGACCATTTTAGAGGGAAGTGAGCAACCCGCCACACAACAACCCGTCATACAATTGAAATACAGTCACGAACATAGGTGCAAAGCCTTTTAATGACATCTAGAACTAAAGCTCCACTCCGCTCCGTCCGCGTAACTCAATCCGTCTAAATCCTCCTAAAGGGAACATACGCAAACACCCAAGTGGAATCAACTATTTCGTGAATCTCTTTGATTTTATATTAGTTGACACAAGTTATCAAACCAGAGTTACAGTTGGTTTTGCTTCCGTAAACTAAGATATCGATCCGGATGTAAATTTTGCCGAATGTATTATTCAAAATGCAAAACTATCGCACAATGTAATGTTTAGAACGTGACCCAATTTTCTTGGTATTAGATAAGTATTTTACTATACCAAATCGATATGACGTATTATATCTATATTGATTTGCTTAGATCTAAAAATGTTGATTAGATGGCAGACGGGACGAACTTAACTTCACGCCTGTATTCCCCGAAAGGGATACCGATTTTTTTTATGTATGGAAGGTGGCAAACAGTCATGCAGCTCTCATGACTGCATGACTGGTAGTAGAGCTCCAGTGACGGAGCTCACGGGCGTAGGCACCACCGCATTACCTAATATACTTGCCGCTAAATGGTAGTGTTCAGCACTATCGTAATCCGGTTAGGTGGTACGGCCCTGTAATTTCCGGCACAGAGGCTTAACACCTTAGGCCTCAGGAGTGGTAGCGGATCTGCATTTTGACCTTGCTCTTTGTGTGGGTGTATATAGGCTGCAGTCATCACTTAACATCAATGTGAACTGCACGCTTCTTTGCCACTTCTGTGACATAAAAAAAAATACTGCAGCCTATACATGAAATTACTATCCACCTGCCCTCAAACGTTTTTTTTTAATGTAATGAAGTGGCAAACAAGCATGCAGTTCACATTGATGTTAAGTGATGACTACAGCCTATAGACACCCACAAAATGACCAGAGGTCAAAATGCAGATGCGTTGCCACTCCTGAGGCCTAAGGTGTTATTATGCCTCTGTTCCGGAAATTACAGGGCCGAACATCACCACCTGACCGAAACACGATAGTGCTGAACACTACCATTTAGCGGCAAGTATATTAGGTAATGCGGTGGTGCCTACGCCCGCGAGCTCCGTCACTGAATTTCTACCACCAGTGTAAAATGTTTCTAACCATAAAAACTTCCTTAAAAAAAATCTTCAAAAAGTTTGAGTTTCCTAAATTACAAAGTCACCTCGGGTGACAATTATGCCCGTTTGACGGAGCCCTATTAAAAGTTTTGCTCGTATCACACATGCAGCCAGTATTTACCAGGTACAAGTCTCCGCCACTTGAGTATTACAGTTACGTGACGGTTTCATTAGAAGACACCCGTGAAATATATACTTTGTTGCATGTATTTGCAACATTCATTTTTATGTTTGTTCCAAATGCAAGAATAAAAGGGATTGAGCTTGAAAAAAAAGACAGTGTGTAAATTTATTTTTGATACAAATAATAATTATAAAAAATAATGGAAACCCACTGTACGTCCCACTGCTGGGCACAAGTCTCTCCCCTCTTTGGGGAGAGGCCTGGAGCTTACTCCACCACGCTGCTCCAATGCGGATTGGTGGAGATACGGGTTAGTGGCCAACCCGCTGTCGGATGTTTTCAAACCGCCCATAAGGCCTCCGACAAGGTTTAACGACTGCTATCTGTCGATAGCAACCGGGACCGACGGCTTAACTTGCCCTCCGAAGCACGAAAACGCGCATTTTTAATTTGACACTAGCGTTCACCCATCACACAGCCGACCGCGCCCGTAATACTTAACCGAGTAGATCGCTTACGATCTACACCAGCCGCGAGGCCAGGCGCGCTTGATACACATACCTTATGTACTAGGTGCATTAAAGTTTAAATAAATAAATAAATAAATACCTCGCCTGAATTTTAAAATGATGCATTACAGTGTAATGGTAGGGCAATGGACTAACAACATAAAGTTTTTAAATTTTTTATTTAATGCATAACTTGAATAAAAATCTATTCTTTCTATCTATACTATCAATGGGAGATCCGAGCACGTGCGCTGAAGCTGTAACCGATGTGATACACCAAGGTATGGAATGTTTCATCCCGTACTCTATGGTATCCATTGGTGGTCGGTATCAGTCCTGGTTCGATAAGTCTTGTGCTATGGCTTCTTACCATAAGCAGGAAACTTATAGAACCTGGACTGTGGCTCACGCTTGCAAGGATCCCAATGCCTCCGACCTGAAGAGAGTATTCAACGCTGCCTCCAGGTCCACGAAGCTGCGGATAGCCAAAGCAAAGTTCAAGCATGTCTGTAGAGTTGGCAAGAAACTAATGAGGCATCCTCCCGGGAGCCGTGGCTATTGGTCTCTTGCCAAAGCTATCGAAGGGAACTTTTGTCAGTCGTCCTTGCCACCACTGCGAAAACTTGATGATAGCCTAGCCCACACGGCAAAAGAGAAAGCCGATCTTCTGGGCAGCCTCTTTGCCTCAAACTCGACTCTTGATGACATGGGTGTCACAGCGCCTACCATCCCGCGCTGTGAAAGCTCTATGCCTGACGTCAAATTCTCTCAGAAGAACGTCAGGCGAGCGCTTTTATCCCTTGACATCAAGAAGTCGAGTGGGCCGGACTCCGTCCCTGCAGTGGTGATGAAGATGTGCGCTCCCGAGCTTACCCCCGTTCTGACGCGCCTGTTCTCGCTTTCCTATGATCGTGGAAAGGTACCGTCTGCGTGGAAGACAGCCCTCGTGCACCCGATACCCAAAAAAGGGGATCGCAGTGACCCGGCCAATTACAGGCCTATAGCAATAATCTCTCTACTCTGCAAAGTCATGGAGCGTGTGATCAACACACAGCTGCTGCAGTATCTAAAGGATCACCATTTGATCAGTGACCGCCAATATGGATTCCGTCACGGCAGATCTGCTGGTGATCTTCTAGTATATCTCATGCACCGTTGGTCTCATGATCACTGGACAGCCAGCTTTCTATCTGAGCGTTATATACAGGTCTTAGTTGACGGTCAGCGCTCAGATAGACTACCTATCAACGCTGGTGTACCGCAAGGCTCTGTGCTATCTCCCACGCTTTTTCTTCTGCATATCAATGAAATGTTGGAGCAAAACTCCAATTTTCATTGCTATGCCGATGATAGTACGGGAGATGCACACTACACTGGCCGTGCAAATGCCTCTCGGACACTTATCAAGGAAAGCAGGACTAGACTTGTGTCTGAAGTCGAGCACTCTCTGGAGTGGGTCTCGGACTGGGGTCGACTCAACTTTGTGCAGTTCAACCCCTCGAAGACACAAGTCTGCGCGTTCACCGCTACAAAAACCCCATTCGTTGTAGCACCACAGTTCCAGGACACTCCACTCGCCGTTGGTAAGAGTATCGGTATCCTGGGCGTTGACATATCGAACGAAGTGCAATTTGGGAGTCACATTGAGTGTAAGACCAAGTTGGCATCCAAAAAACTAGGGGTGCTTAACAAAGCGAGGCAGTATTTCACATCGGGGCAGCTATTACAGCTTTATAAGGCCGAAGTGCGGCCCCATCTGGAATACTGCTCTCATTTGTGGGCGGGAGCCCGTAAATATCAACTTGGTCCACTCGACTCCCTACAAAGACGTGCCGTTCGTATTGTTAACGACCCAGGACTTACTGACAGGCTCGAACATCTGAGCCTGCGCAGAGACGTTGGGAGTCTATGCGTATTATACTGTCTCTACAATGGCGAGTGCTCTGTCGAACTGTTCGACATGGTGCCACCGTCTCTTTTCCTACACCGCACTACCCGCCGAAGAGATAAGTTCCACCCTCACCGACTGGACACTTGGCAATGTTCAACGGTGCGGTTCTCACGTTCGTTTTTGCCCAGAACGTGTAAATCGTGGAATGAACTTCCTTCTGAGGTGTGCCCTCGGTGCTACAATATGGGGTTCTTCAAAAATGGCGTCAAAAGAGTCCTTCAGGGCTGGCAGCGCGTTGGCGACTCCCCTGGTGTTGCAAATATTCATAGGTGACGGTGACTACTTTCCATCAGGTGGCCCGTCTGCTTGTCTGTTAATTCTTTGAGATAAAAAAAAATGAGTTTAAAAAAAGCAATTCCAGAATTGTTTTCAATTCGGATTGTAATCCAGGATTACGTGCATACCTACAGTAAACATAGTTTTTTTTTAAATACCGCATTACAGTACATACAACATTTTGTTTTTAAACACACATACCATTTTTTTTTTAATATTGTTTAGCATTTGTTTAGCATTTTTAATTTTGTTTATTATTTAGCATTTGAAACATTCTTTGCTAAAATTCCAGTTTCTTTGACTGGAGACCTCATCTCATCGCCTACCGTCGCCGAATCATTATTGAAAAAAAATGTACATCAAAGTAAAACTATATTTAATTTTAAGTTAGTTAATACTGCGGATGTTATACATGCCTTTAAGTCTATTAATATTAAGAACACAACTGATTTATGGGGCTTATCTGTAAAAGTTGCATATGAAATAATGGATGTGATTGCACCTTACCTAGCGGCAATGTTTAATAATAGTATTGTAAGTGGTATATTTCCTGACTTAATGAAACATAGTAAAGTGATTCCTCTTTTTAAATCTGGTAGTACAAGTGACCCCACAAATTTTAGACCAATTTCTGTACTACCTGTCTTAAGTAAAATTTTTGAAAAACTTATTTTAATTCAACTACTTGCACACTTTAACCATCATAAACTTTTACATTGTCGACAGTTTGGATTTACTAGGGGTCGTTCAACTACCGATGCAGGTGTTGAACTTGTCAAACACATTTTTGAAGCTTGGGAAAAATCACATAATGCACTAGGGGTATTCTGTGACTTATCTAAAGCATTTGATTGCGTTCAGCATGAAACATTGGTCAGAAAGTTATATCACTACGGCCTTCGAGATACCGCTCTCGAGCTTATGACTTCATATTTAAACAATAGAAATATGTGTGTTGATGTAAATGGGACAAGATCTCCCGGGACTTCAATGGATATGGGGGTCCCACAGGGCTCTATTTTAGGGCCATTTCTTTTCTTAGTCTATATTAATGACTTACCCTACATTATCAATGATGGCCAAGAGATGGTATTGTTTGCTGATGATACTTCTTTAGTGTTCAAAATTAAAAGACAGGAGGTAGATTTTGACTGTGTAAACAATACTCTCTCTAATATAGTACATTGGTTTAGCGCCAATAACCTTTCGTTAAATAGCAGTAAGACAAAATGTATTAAATTTACTACTCCTAACGTAAAACAGGTTGAAACCAATGTTAAGATAAATGAGGAAGTATTGGAGATCGTAGAGTCCACGGTATTTCTGGGCATTACCGTGGATGCTAAATTGCAATGGGGTCCCCATATTGCCAAATTAGCTAATAGACTTAGCTCGGTAGCATTTGCTGTGAAAAAGATTAGACTATTAACAGACGTCGAGACGGCTCGCCTTGTTTATTTTAGTTATTTTCACAGTATAATGTCCTATGGCATTTTGCTATGGGGAAATTCCGCCGACGTCAACACTATTTTTGTACTGCAAAAGAGAGCTGTCCGGGCTATCTACGGGTTGAGTCCGAGGGTATCTCTTAGAGATAAATTTAAAGAAATAAATATTCTGACTGTAGCTTCGCAATACATTTATGAAAATGTATTATATGTCCGTAAAAACATTAATGAGTTTCCTACAATAGGTAACAATCACAGTATAAATACTAGGAACAAATACAAGTTGTCCATGTATGCAACGCGGCTGAATAGGGTCAGTAATTCTTTTAGAGGTCAGTGTATACGGTTCTTTAATCAAATCCCCAAAAACGTTCAAAGTCTATCGATCAATAAATTTAAGAAAGTAATGAAAGAACGTTTATATAAATGTAATTACTATAAGACCAGTGATTATCTTAATGATAATACGTCTTGGGATTATAGCGATCGCTGCCAGGCTATTTCATGATCCGGTGATTTCGTGTATTCAGTAATTAGTATCAACTATTGTTAAGGGTTGAATAATGTGAATACCCTGGCTGAAAATGAATTCCATCTTTTATTTTGCCGTATGCATATCCGGAACAGTCATGCACGCTTAAATGTCTTTGCCTTTGGCGGCGTCGTGTGGCGGGTTGCTCACTTCCCTCTAAAATGGTCGAGGAGGGCAATGGCTGTCACATGCGTCATACTCGTGAACGGGTGCTGTTGGTGGGGACTGGTCTGTTCTGGTTTGCAGGGGCTACATCACATTTAGTAGATAGCAGTTTATTTGCATCTATGCTATGGACGTTGACATTATTTGATTTTTCACGATAATCTGTACTAGATTTAAGCTTTCATTTAAAAGAGCTCTTACTGAGTTTGTTGGGTAGCGGAGTTCTTCTCAGTAGTGACTGCACTTGGAACTCTGCTAAGTGAATAACATTGATCTTGACGAATAAGTTTTTCTTTTTCTTCATTTATTATCATTGAAGGAATTGAAAAATTTTATGATTATTATGTTTTAACCAAATAGTTTAAATTTTAATTTTTAATTTACTATTAATATATAATTTTTCTTTACTATATGTAATGGTTATTCGCTCTAGGTAGTTTATGATTTATTGACGTTTTGAAAGTATCTGTAAAGATCTATTCGAAGTAAAAATATTTTCTATTCTATTCTATTCTAATAAAACACAAATTACACATTTTTGAACATAATTATCAATTGAACTGAACAGTAGTACTTAAGATTGAGTTACCTACAATTCAACTCATTAAAACTCATACATCATTTTTAATTGTAAAAAATAGGGTAGTTGTAAACTTCACTTCTCCATTCTTTACTTTGTAGGTGCAAAGAAAATTAAACGTGCTTATACAACTCTACCAAGAGAATATATTCTCAGAATAAACCTGTCACCTTCATATTCTGTATGTAAATAAATTAATTCCGTCCAAAATACCGATGGCCTTAGCTTCTGAAAACTTTAATTGACTGCTTGAAATTTCAGCAATTTAAATGCATTGGTCAACGTAGCAGCGAAATCCCATTAAAGTCTATTACTTTCCTGTTGTTCTTAAATCAGGATAGAATACGTGAATCTTTGGAAGTGTTTTGGGATATGTTGTTATTGTCACAATTTTTTTTTTTTATTATAAGATGGCAGACAAGCATTTAATTTACATTGGCGGTAAATTTTAGCCTATAAAAATCTGAAGTTGAAATCGAGAACTAAGTTTCTAAGTTTTTTTTTATTAACCGAGACAAAAATCTTTGTCTAGTCGAAACGTACGTAACTTCACGCCTGTAATCCCCGAAGGGGTGACCTTGGTGACCATGCATTTAATCATACATGCAAACACCCACGACTCGCCGGTTACGTTTTGGCCCATGTAACAGGTGGCGAACCTGTTGCCATCTCCGGGCACATTACCAAACTCCGGGGTACTGGGAAACTTCCAGAAAATGGAAAAATCCCAATAGAAGCAGAGATAAAGGATTTTAGACCGTTATCTCTAATATCCCCCGACCCGGGAATCGAACCCAGGACCTCCAGCGTAATAGTAGTGGCCTGCTACCACTACGCTACTGAGGCAGTTTTCGAAATGTAAACGAAATAGATATTTGAATAGATTGACATACTGATAAAGCCAAAATCAGTTCTCAAAAACTTAAAATTAGTTCTCGATAAGCCAAAATTGAGCCTATCTGGATCTTATTTGATCCAGATAGCTAAATTTTACACTACTTCCGATTCCTATGACTTTTGACCAGACTATCAACATATTTGGTCATAGTAGGTCAATCTAGGTCTTCCTGGGCCTCTGCAACCATACACTTTAGCATTGTTTTTGGCTTATTCTCAACATTCTTTCTATATGGCTTCATTCTTCTCTGTGATGCCACTCCTCTTCCCTTTTCAAGTATTATTTCCCACCCCATTTTCTATTGAATTTTAAAATTCTGAAAGTATTTTTTTGCGTTTAATATCCGGTTTCTAACACAAAAATAAATGTTGCAAATAGTTGCAATAAAGCTTCACGTATTCCACGGGTCCCGTCTTATGAAACCGTCACGTAACTGTAATACCCAAGTGGCGGAAACTTGTACCTGGTAAATACTGGCTGCATGTGTGATACGAGCAAAACTTTTAATAGGGCCCCGTCAAACGGCTATAAGTCGCGCGGGGTTACCTTGTAATGTAGGTAACTCAAGCTGTTTGAATATTTTTTTGAGGAATTTATTATAATTATAAGTTATGTTTGAGAACACGCTAAATTGGATTTTTTTTTTTTATGTAACGGAAGTGGCAAACAAGCATGCAGTTCACATTGATGTTAAGTGATGACTGCAGCCTATAGACACTAACACAAAGACCAAGGTCAAACTCTTTCTCTCTTTATAATATTAGTAGGTATAGATGTAAAGCTGACGAGCAAAGACATTACAACAATAATCCTTGAATATTTTTTTGAGGAATTTGTTATAATTATAAGTTATGTTTGAGGGCAAGCTAAATTGGTTAGTTATTTTTTTTTATGTCATGGAAGTGGCAAACAAGCATGCACTTCACATTGATGTGAAGTGACGCCTGCAGCCTATAGACACTAATACAAAGACCAAGGTCAAACTCTTCAGCTTTATAATATAAGTAGGTATAGATGTAGAGCTGACGAGCAAAGACCTTACTACAATAATCCCTGTACACGTGTTGTATCTGAGTTACAAACAAGCCAATTACGGTGCTCTCCGTGTGCAGTACAACAATTCGTTCTGAGCTGTGTTAGGTCTGTTCCTATTGTGTAGCGCCTCGGGCATATTCATGGATGCACGCACCGTTTCTACGTGACCATGCGTAAGAGGTCCTTATCCTTGGTGCACAGAGTGCGGGTCAGCTCCATTGTTCTCCCGAAAATCAATCTCTTAGACTGACTATACATTGGACATATGCTACAAACATTTCAAGTATTAATTTTTAGTAATATTATTTTTTTTAATGTAATTGAAATGGTAAACAAGCATACAGTTCACATTGATGTGAAGTGATGACTGCAGCCTATAGACACCCACGCAAAGACCAAGGTCAAAATGCAGATGCGTTACCACTCCTGAGGTCTAAGGTGTTATGCCTCTGTGCCGGAAATTACAGACACTTATTACACTGGAGCTCTACCACCAGTAAAAATTTTGCACTATCTAATACAAAATTCTCGTGTCACAGTGTTTATAACAATACTCCTCCGAAACGGCTGAACCGATCATTATGAAATTTTGTGTGTATATTTGGTGGGTATGAGAATCGGTTATAGTCTATTTTTATATCCCTAAATGGTAGTGGTGATTCTCAACAAAAAATGTTTTTTCGATTTTTTGGACATTTCCTTTTTTTACCTCTAAGGCGATACGAAGTTCGTCGGGGCAGTTGGTTATATTTATAGAATTTGTGATTGACACTTATAAAAATCATTATTTTAATAAAAATATTTTTATTTGCTTGTAGGTAATGCTAATGCAAAACTTTGGAGAATCCAATTTGACTCTATAATTATGCTGAACCAAAACCAATATTTCGTCAGTAAATAACGATCAAAGTAAATAATAATTTAACTGCCTCGGTAGCCTAGTGGTAGCAGGCCACTGCTACTACGCTGAGGTCCTGGGTTCGATTCCTGGGTAGGGCTATCACAGATGGTGTAAAGTCCTTTATCTATTGGGATTTTTCCATTTTTTGGAAATTTCCCAGTACCTCGAAGTTTGGTTATATGCCCGGAGATGTCAACAGGCTCGCCACCTGTTACATGGGCCAAAATGTAACCGGCGAATCGTGGGTGTTTGCATGTATGCTTGAATGCATACGTTTACCTCTGCCTACCCTTTCGGGGAATACAGGCGTGAAGTTACGTTACATTTATAATAATATTCACTCATCAGATACTACAGATTCCTTTATAACAACGTCCTACATATAGAATATAACATATAGTAAATCTATACATAATGCCTGTCCTGTTGATTAGTTTCATTACGCGAGAAGCATTTGTGGGACCCTTGTTTTTTTTTTCTTTTCTCCGAGTTACGAGCGTGGATTTGTAGACAGTTTTTTATCATTAAATCCCCGATGGCGAAGTTTGATTGCTATATTTATGGAGACAGTGGTTTATTTATTGGGAAATCGATGAAGATTGTGGATGGCATAGAGAAATCGTTACAAATACAATATCTTTTATTGCGTATTTCTGGGTTTGGTAACTTTGCCTAAATACATATATGTTTTCTTCTTTATAAGCTTGGGTTGTATCTATGTATGTATGTATGTAACTACTTAATTTTCACCGGTTTCTAGAAGTCTGATCAATTTGCAATTTTGCACGTCTCAAGTACCGATGGCAATGCAATAATTAGAATTAGAAAATATAATAAAAAAACCATAACCGAATAGTAAAAAATAAATTAAAGATAAAAAAAACTATAATTTTTAATCATAAGATTTTTAAACTATATTTTTTTTTTTCATAAGTATCGACTATATCGACTATTTAAGAGTGTAAATCTAGAAAACGCCAGATAGTTATTTTGCCTGAAACATATGGTCATTCTGCCAGGGGCGGGCTATATCTCAAGCTTTGGAAGTGGTATTGCATTAATCTGGATTGAGTACTCTAGGATTCATATCAACATTTACTGTATTAACTGACTGTAGCAGCTGTAGTATTAACTTAAGATCAATTTTAATTGCATGTCAATAATCTTTAGTTAAACAATTTTGAAAACATTTCAGTACATGTCAAAGACTTATAATTCAATCCAGTATGTGGAATTATAATTAAGGCGATCCAAGGAGTCGGCTTTTATGGTTTTCATACAAAAATATATTAAATTTATACCTATGCAAATTCTAAGCCTACTCACCCATAATTTTATGATTTACAACCGATGATGTACCGCAAAATCTTTGTCCAGGACCACGTAGAAGACTGACTGGATTCCATACGAACAAGCCAATTTTGAAAAGAATAACATCAACCAAGTCCCTTATATATCTTTATTTACAAGGAAATTCATCCAATCAGCAAGATATTGATTATTTATGCAATAAAAAGCCCAAATCTGCTGTGTTTACCGCTACGAAAAAAACCTCCATAAACAGCCATAAAGATTAACATTACGACAATGAAAGGAAAACATTTCTCAATTCGCCCATCCCGCTCGTAAATAAACAAACGAATCGTTATTAGAGAAATATATGTAGAAAATTCCCAAAAGAGGCCTCGCGTAAATCAACGTTTCGGTTTAAAGAAGTAATTTCGTGGCTTCTTCATCCTATTCTAAGTTCCACCTTTGAAAAGGATTTTTTTTCGGATTCGATGGTATTAAAAAAGACTGGCAAGCGGAAACTGGTTTGGTTTGTATGGTTTTTTGTACGAATGGGAAAAAGTTTCTTCGCATTTTTTAAGATAATTCAAATAATTTTTTAATATAGTTTATTTAAATTTAACTAAAGTATGTATTAACCAATTTTTTCGATAACCTTTTGCCATCTTGTAGGTAGGGACATGATCCCATTGCTATAAAAATTTTGGGACGTCTCATCAAAATACCGCGACAAGTGGATTTAGCAGTCCTCTCGTGATGTTAACCTAACATTGCAAAAAGAATTCTGAAGAGACCGAAACAGGTAGAAATCTGAAGGTGCAAGGTCAGGACTATACGGCGGATGCATTAACACCTCGCAGCCAAACTCTCTTAATTTTTGCTGAGTGGCTATAGATGTGTGAGGTCTAGCGTTATTATGATGAAACACCACACCCCTTCTGTTGATCAATTCCGGCCGCTGTCTCTCAACTTCTTGATTTAATCTCATCAGTTCTTCGCAGTAGAGTTCAGAATCGATAGTCCTGCCTGGTGGTAATAGCTCATAATGAATAATGCCCTTCCAATCCCACCACACACACATCATCACCTTATTGCGAGTTAAGCCGGGTTTCGCCACAGTCTGTAAGCCTGATCAGCCTTTGACCACGACCTTTTTCGCACGTTCTTGTCGTACGTGATCCACTTTTCATCACCAGTTATCAGCTTCTTCAAAAATGATTCGGTTTCATTACGTCGTAATAAAGAATCACAAATGAGTACACGGTTCATTAGGTTTCTTTCAGTGAGCTCGTGAGGTACCCAAATATCGAGCTTTTTTTTGTACCCACCTTTTTTCAAACGCGCCAAAACTGTTTTGTGATCAATTCTCAGTTCTTCAGCTACGTCGTAACTACTGATATGTCGATCTTGCTCCACTTTTTCAAAAATGCCATCCATTTTATCCGTAATAGGGCGACCAGAGCGAGGTGCATCCTTGACATCAAAATTGTCGGATTGAAAACGCTTAAACCAAATTTGTGCTACTCTCACAGACACTGTACTAGGTCCATAAACATCGCAATTTTTTTTCGCGGCTTGCGTTGTATTTTTACCTTTGTTGTAGTAAAATTTTAAAATGTATCGAATTTCTTCATTAGATTCACTTATCTTGACAGTACTAAAAACAAATGAAAATCAAACATTTGCCTAATTTGAATTTGGAATTATGTTCTTTAAAATTTTAACTTTCAATGATACCAAAACCAGCCAGATACAAATACTACAGCCAAAGAGATTTTATTACAAGTTCATACATACTTTAATGCGAAAAGACTTTTTCCCCAACCTATTATATGATAAAACCCTGAAAATGGGTGAACCGGTCGGAGAATACTGTCAATTTCTATCACAAAATGTAGTGCATCTGTAATAAAAAGTTCAAGTGAAAATAAAAACATTATAGGTCAAATTTAACATATCGCCTGAATACGTTCGATTCATTCGAACTTACTAGGTGGCGATATGATCGGGTTTCATGATAGTATATTAATTTTTAACAAAGTTCCCTTATGCCCTAAAATTATCAAGTCCCCTATATTTATTTACAAGAGAATTCATCCAATCAGCAAGATATTGATTATTTATGCAATAAAAAGCCCTAATCTGCTCTGTTTACCGCTACGAAAAAAACCTCCATAAACAGCCATAAAGATTAACATTACGACAATGAAAGGAAAACATTCCTCATTTCGCCCATCCCGCTCGTAAATAAACAAACGAATCGTTATTAGAGAAATATATGTAAAAAATTCCCAAAAGAGGCCTCGCGTAAATCAACGTTTCGGTTTAAAGAAGTAATTTCGTGGCTTCTTCATCCTATTCTAAGTTATCTGTTAAGGATTTTTTTTTCGGATTCGATTGTATTAAAAAAGATAGGCAAGCGGAAACTGGTCTGGTTGGTATGGTTTTTTGTATGAATGGATTTATATATGGTAAAAACCTGAAAATGGGTGGACTGGAAATATACTGTCCATTGCTATCACAAAATTGCAAAAGTAGAAATGGTAGTGCATCTGTATTGGGAATACTTGGATTTTATGTAGATATCTACTGATTGCAATATACACGTACCAACAATAGGAATAGTTTGTTTCTTTCATAAAGTGAAAATAAAAATATTTTAGGTCGAATTTAACAGATCGCCTGAATAGGTTCGATTTATTCGAACTTACTACGTAATCATAATAGTAAATTAATTTTTGAACAAAGTTCCCTTATGCCCTATAATTATCAAGTCCCCTATATTTATTTACAAGGGAATTCATCTAATCAGAAAGATTTCGATTATTTACGGAATAAAAGCCCCTTATCTGCTCTTTTACCGCAAAAAAAACCCGCCATAAATAGCCATAAGGATTAAGATTACGACAGTAAAAGGAAAACATTTCTCATTTCGCCCATCACGCTCGTAAATAAACAAACGAATCGTTTTTACAGAAATACATGTAGAAATTTTCCGAAAAAACCACCGTGTACATTAGCGTTTTGGTTTAAAGAAGCGGCTGCTTCATTCCTGATCTTCTTATTTTGGATTCGGATTAGTACAAGCGGAAACTGGTATCGTTTATATATTTATTTGTGTACTGTCGTAAAACCTTTACGATTTATATTACCAAAACAGTCTGTCATTTTTCGGGAGGAGGGGAAGTGTGACAAATAACAAAACTACGAAACTCATATCTTGACTTTTACAAAATACATAAACAAGAAACTGCCTCGGTAGCCTAGTGGTAGCAGGCCACTACTACTACGCTGAGGTCCTGGGTTCGATTCCCGGATCGTGGGTTATCAGAGATAATGGTGTAAAGTCCTTTATCTCTGGTTCTATTGGGATTTTTCCATTTTCTAGAAATTTCCCAGTACCTCGAAGTTTAGTAATGTGCCCGGAGATGTCAACAGGCTCGCCACCTGTTACATGGGCCAAAACGTAACCGGCGAATCGTGGGTGTTTGCATGTATGCTTGAATGCATGCATTTACCTCTGCCTACCCCTTCGGGGATTACAGGCGTGAAGTTACATAAACAATTTCACGCACACATTTAAACAGGCGACAGGCAGAAGAACACTTGGGCTTGTACTTTGACAAATGGAAAATTTTTATAATCCATTCTATTCTTGCATGGCCTATGGCTTCTCCCCTCCGGTCCGCCGGTGGCCCGTATTGCTCTATGAAGCTCAGAGAGTAGCGCAACTCCTAGAAAATGGGAAATCCTAATAGCATGATGATCAACTACCACTAGTCTATGCAGGTAATTAAAAAATCAGAATGAACCCAATATGACTTAGTCATCAAATTACATTTCAGACTAGTACCCAAGTATATCAAAATTGGTTCTCAACGAGAACGGTACCCTAATAAACCGTGTTGCTAATAAAAACGCTCAGCCAAGCGTTGTCCATTTCGTAATTTACCTGAAGAAACGAAGATTGTAGGTTTCAATGGATTTTCTAGGCAAATAGAAATTTATAAAATCTATACATCTATGCAAATAAATCAAATTGGAGTGTCTGTTTGTAATATAAAAATAACCGCTTTTTACTAAATGCATAATATGTGTGTATACACGGTACATATACCAAAACAACATTTTTTACAATTTTTGTCTGTCTGTCTGTTTGGCAGAGCTAAACTTGGGAACGGCTGAACCAGTGAAAGTCCCGTCAATATGACGGGACTTTCACTGGCAGATAGCTGATGTAATAAGGAGCAAATACAAAATCTTCCTTTAGCGGGTTTATATTTTAACACGAAAGCATTTCCTGTTTATATTATACTAGCTGTGCCCGCGGCTTCGCCCGCATGATTATTTATGATTGTTCGGTATCTACCCGGACGAAGTCGCGGGCACAGCTAGTAAAATATATAAAGAGTGTTGTATTGTTGTGTGCTAGTATTGTCAAAATATTCCTTTAACATTTATGTTTGTAATGTATATCCTAAAATTGTATTCATTCCATTTGTTTTTGCATCCGTACTACAATTTTATTCCATTTTTACATAGGTTTTTTTTTTCACTTTACATATGTATGTGTATGGGTAAAAAATACGTTTAGCCAAACAAAGAGATGTGTTGTGTATACGATAGCAAAAAGTTATGCGATAGCATTCTGTTGGTAAAACTGGATAATGGTATGGAGTTTGATCGTGTATCTATCGTTTTTAAAAACGTTACTTCACTCCTGTAATCCCCGAAGGGGTAGGCAGAGGTAAATGCATGCATTGAAGCATACATGCAGACACCCACCATTCACCAGTTACGTTTTGGTGCATGTTGTTTGGGTGGTAAGCCTGTTGCCATATCCGGGCACATTACTAAATTCCGAGGTACTGGGAAACTTCCGAAAAATGGAAAAATCCCAATGGAACCAGAGATAAAGGATTTTAAACCGTTATCTCTGATAGCCCTCGACCCGGGAATCGAACCTAGGACCTCCAGCGTAGTAGTAGTGGCTTGGCAGTGATTGTTTATATTGTTTATTTTAAACGTCGCTGACAAACGCCTGATCTGTTTATCTATATATAACAGTGACAGAGCAAAATTAAATAGACATGCAGTTTGCATTGACTGTAACCGATTAGTTACTGGTGGTAGAGCTCCTGTGACAGAACTCGCGGGCGTAGGCACCACCGCATTACCTAATATACTTGCCGCTAAATGGCAGTGTTTAGCGCTATCGTGTTCCGGTCAGGTGGTAATCCGGCACAGCGGCATAACACCCTAGGCCTCAGAAGTGGTAACGCATCTGCATTCTGACCTCTGGTCTTTGTGTGGGTGTGTATGGGCTGCAGTTATCACTTAAAATCAATGTGAAGTGCATGCTTGTTTGCCACTTTCATGACAAAAAACAGTTACGTTCGTGTCCAAAACTCTTTACTGGAGCTTGAAAGTAGGTATAACATTACCTACCCTGCCAGGAGCTGAAAAGTGATGAAAGCTATTTCAGAACTGCTTGACAATGCGATTTATGTAGAAATTAAACTTGCGGATTTTCTCGCTTATACAACACTCCCAACTTGTATACGCGAGAAAATCCGCAAGTTTAATTTTTACAATGTACGAAGCTCGCGAAAACCTACGAAAACGTTAATGCGATTTATAATATTATCACAGTATAAGTACATAATTAACACGTTCGTTTTCTTTAGACTGTGATATTATTGTGGAGTTTTTTTTGTACAATATAGATACAATAATAAAAATAAAACCAATTTCAGTCGGCAATACTTCGGATATGCCTTAACCACCAGGCTTGGCTTGCGAATTGGCGATCGCTGTTATTACTCTGTGGATTTTAAAGGAAACCTTCAACTAAATGTAGTTTGAATGCGATGCTTATAATCATTTTTGAGATATGACATATTTTCAAAACTGCACATATAACCGTGTTGTTTCTTTGTTGATATTGCATCAACGACAAAGTTTCATTAGGATTTTGAAAAAATATACTGGTAAAAATTCAGTCAAACATTACTTGATACTATAGAACCGGTCATAGAAGAGTCCGAATCGCACTTGGCCGCTTTTTTATCATTGTTCTTAAAAGCAGGCATTAAAAGTATTTATTATTATAACTTTTCCCTAATCGCGAGGTAAGTAAAATGTATTTTTTTAACTTTAGGGTAAGTTGTTTCGTATAAAAATGAGGCGTAATATAAATATAGTTTTTCAATTACAATAAGACGTATGAAAAGTCAGCTCAACCTACCTTGCCATACTTTATAAGTCCATAAACCAGCTGAGCGCCGGCCTTTATAAATTAGGGTCCGAAAAGGTAAAAGGTACCACGCGAGTCCAATACGAATGCGGGTGTTAGCTACCAATTGTTGCGTAAGTGAACCGAAAAATTAGGATTTGTAACTTCACGCCTGTAATCCCCGAAGGGGTAGGCAGAGGTAAATGCATGCATTCAAGCATACATGCAAACACCCACGATTCGCCGGTTACGTTTTGGCCCATGTAACAGGTGGCGAGCCTGTTGACATCTCCGGGCACATTACCAAACTTTGAGGTACTGGGAAATTTCCAGAAATGAGAAAAATCCCAATAGAACCAGAGACAAAGGCTTTTTCACCATTATCTCTGATAACCCCCTACCCGGGAATCGAACCCAGGACCTCAGCGTAGTAGTAGTGGCCTGCTACCACTAGGCTACCGAGGCAGTTAGTTAGTTTAGTTAGGATTTGTAGTTATTTTATTGTGTTGAAGTAGCAAACGAGCGATACGAATGACGAATCTGTAATTTCCGGCACAGATGCATAACACCTCATGCCTCAGGAGTGGCAGCGCATCTGCATTTTGACCTCTGGTCATTGTGTGGGTGCCTATAGGCTGCAGTCATCACGTAACGTCAATGTGAACTGCACGATTGATAGCCACTTTAATTACATAAAAAAAAGAATATAATATGATATGATGAGTTCAGTATTCAAAAAAAGTACTTGTCAATGATCAACATTCACTACCGGATAAAGCTTGAGGTCCAGACAAAAATCAGTTGTGACATATTTTCTTTTATTTGAGAAGCAGTTTATTCACGATTTCAGCGAGGTCATGAGAGAAGTTGCTCTTTATGAGCAACTTCTGTCATGACCTCGCTGAAATCGCTAAGTATCATTATCTCTTCAATATTTTCGTTTCAGAAACATCATTGGTAGAGCTCCAGTGACGGAGCTCGCGAGCGGTGGCACCACCGCATTACCTAATATACTTGCCGCTAAATGGTAGTGTTCAGCACTATCGTGTTCCGGTCCGGTGGTAATGTACGGCTCTGTAATTTTCGGCACAGAAGCATAATACCTAATGCCTCAGGAGTGGCAGCGCATCTGCATTTTGACCCCTGGTCATTGTGTAAGTGTTTATAGGCTGCAGTCATCATTTAACATCAATGTGAAGTGCACGCTTTTTTGCCTCTTTAATTACATAGTGCCAGTTATTTCTGTATTTATGTTTTTCTTTTGGTGTACAATAAAGAGTTACTTACTTACTTACATAAAAAAACCTAAATAATATTATAAGGTAGGTTCTTTAAAAAAATGCATTGATCAATTGTTTCAGTAAGAAATCGGTACTCAAAATAAGAAGTACGAAAAGTCAGCTCACTCTGCTTTCTCATATTTTAAAGGCCCATAAATCAACTGAGCGGTGCCCTATATAAATAAGGGTACGGAAAGGTACCACGCGAGTCCAATATGAATGCTGATTTAAGCTAGAAAGGGCTGCTTAAGCGTTAAAACATTAAAACGTTAAAACATTATTAAAAACATAAAAATGTTATTTATTTTATAGGGTGGAAATGGCAAATGAGTATATACAAATGACGAATATAATATATTATGTAGAGTTCAATATATTCAAACAATATGTCCCTTATATTGTACTTGTATTTATGACCCACTTTGATTGCGGGACAAGCCTGAAATCGGGCCATACCAGGTGTGACATAAATTTTATGGCACAGTGATTGTTTTCACGATTTCATTGATGAGTCCATGGCAGAAGTTGCTCATAGAGATAATAGGTTGGGGAAAAAGTATTTTCGCATTTTAGTATGTATGAACTTGTAATAAAATCTCTTTGGCTGTAGTATTTGTATCTGGCTGGTTTTGGTATCATTGAAAGTTAAAATTTTCAAGAACGTAATTCCAAATTCAAATTAGGCAAATGTGTGATTTTCATTTGTTTTTCGTACTGTCAAGATGACTGAATCTAATGAAAAAATTCGATACATTCAACGCAAGCCGCGAAAAAAAATTGCGATGTTTATGGACCTAGTGCAGTGTCTGTGAGAGTAGCACAAATTTGGTTTAAGCGTTTTCAATCCGGCAATTTTGATGTCAAAGATGCACCTCGCTCTGGTCGCCCTATTACGGATAAAATGGATGCCATTTTTGAAAAAGTGGGAGAATTGATCACAAAACAGTTTTGTCGCATTTGAAAAAAGCTGGGTACAAAAAAAAAGCTCGATATTTGGCTACCTCACGAGCTCACTGATAGAAACCTAATGAACCGTGTACTCATTTGTGATTCTTTATTACGACGTAATGAAACCGAATCATTTTTGAAGAAGCTGATAACTGGTGATGATAAGTGGATCACGTACGACAAGAACGTGCGAAGAAGGTCGTGGTCAAAGGCCGGTCAGGCTTCACAGACTGTGGCGAAACCCGGGTTAACTCGCAATAAGGTGATGTTGTGTGTGTGGTGGGATTGGAAGGGCATTATTCATTATGAGCTTTTACCACCAGGCAGGACTATCGATTCTGAATTCTACTGCGAACAACTGATGAGATTAAAGCAAGAAGTTGAGAGAAAGCGGCCGGAATTGATCAACAGAAGGGGTGTGGTGTTTCATCATGATAACGCTAGACCTCACACATCTATAGCCACTCAGCAAAAATTAAGAGAGTTTGGCTGGGAGGTGTTAATGCATCCGCCGTATAGTCCTGACCTTGCACCTTCAGATTTTCACCTGTTTCGGTCTCTTCAGAATTCTTTATGCAATGTTAGGTTAACATCACCAGAGGACTGCCAAATCCACTTGTCGCGGTATTTTGATGAGAAGTCCCAAAATGTTTATAGCAATGGGATCATGTCCCTACCTACAAGATGGCAAAAGGTTATCGAACAAAATGGTACATACATACTTTAGTTAAATTAAAAAAAACACTATATTAAAAAATGTTTTGAATTATCTTAAAAAATGCTAAGAAACTTTTTCCCCAACCAATACGTACCCATTATCCATTCAATAATTATATTCATCTTAAAAACATCAGAGCCGTTATAATAATTCTATATGTAAATTATTGGTGGTAGAGCCTTACTGGTGGTTAATTTCAGAGGTGGTTCATTTAAAGTGGTAATTTCCGGTACAGAGGCATAACACCTAATGCCTTAGGAGTGGCAGCGCATCTGGATTTTGACATTTGGTCATTGTATGGGTGTCTATAGGCTGCAATTAACACTTAACATCAATGTGAACTGCACGCTTGTTTGCCACTTTTATTCCATAAAAAAATTGTAATGTAGGTTCTATGAAAAAAATAGCGTAATAGGATCAATTGCTTCAGCTACTTTCTTAATAAAAAGTTTTCAATCAGAATGAGAAGTATGAAAAGTCAGCTCACCCTACCTTCCTACACTTTATAAGACCATAAACCAGCTGAGCGCCGCCCTTTATAAATTAGGGTACGGAAAGGTACCACGCGATCCCAATGCGAATGTTGGTGTGAGATGGAAATGGCTGCGTAAGCGAACCGGAATAGAGAGAGTTGTTCTTCATTATACGAAATTATTTTATTACTATTATACTCGTATGTATATGAAACATCATCAATAATTATTGAATTAAATGAAGTGATGAGTTGTTAGTAAAGTAAGTTTTACTGGTGGTAGAGCTCCAGTGACGGAGCTCGCGGGCGTAGGCACCACCGCATTACCTAATATACTTGCCGCTAAATGGTAGTGTTCAGCACTATCGTGTTCCGGTCAGGTGGTAATGTACGGCTCTGTAATTTCCGGCACAGAGGCATAACACGTTAGGCCTCAGGAGTGGTAACGCATCTGCATTTTGACCTTGGTCTTTGTGTGGGTGTCTATAGGTTGCAGTCATCACTTAACATCCATGTGAACTGCATGCTTGTTTGCCAATTCCATTACAAAAAAAAAAATAAGTAAATATTCTTTATTGTACACCAGTTATGTTCAATAAAAACAAAAATAAAAGAAAACAAAGAGAAAGTACAATCAGGCAGTCTTATCGCTAATAGCGATCTCTTCCAGACAACCTGTCGGTGGAAAGAGAAATGTTAAATTACAGAGGCAGGGTGTACATCAAAGTAAGGACAAACATTATGAATAAATAAATAAATAAATAGGTAAATACATGACAAAAATATATAAACCTTATTAAAAACACAAAACTTATTATTGGCAATACGAATTATGATTTTAAGATAACGAAGCAAAGTAGTAGTCATAGAGTCGTTTTTTAAACGGCTCAAGGGTCTGTGCTTGTTTTACGTTTAAAAATCCAAGTATCGTGCCTCATAATTTACATGTGATGTTAGTAAAGACGATAATCAGTACAGATAGTACAGTACCTACTTCAAGCAGTCGTTGTATACATCATTACGAAGCACTTTACTATTATAATAATGGCAACCCATTATACGTCCCACTGCTGGGCACGAGTCTCTACCCTTTTTGGCGGGAAGCCTGGAGCTTACTCCACCACGCTGCTCCAATGCTGATTGGTGGAGGTGGGTGGGTTAGTGGCCAACCCGCTGACGGATATTTTCAAACCGCCCATAAGGCCTCCGACAAGGTTTAACGACTGCTATCTATCGATAGCAACCGGGACCGACGGCTTAACGTGCCCTCCGAAGTACGGAAACGCGCATTTAATTTGCCACTAGCGTTCACCCATCACACTACCCGACCGCGCCCGTATTGCTTCACCGAGTAGATTGCTTATGATCTACACCAGCCACCCGTCCATGCGCGCTTCTCTTTACTATAAGTCAACCTTGAAATCATTTAAGACGGGATTGTGAATTTCAGTAAAATAAATGAAACTTTAATCTATACATATATAAAAAATAATTGCTGTTCGTTAGTCTCGCTTAAACTCGAGAACGGCTGAACGGATTTATTTTGTCTTAGTCTTGAAATGTTCGTGGAGGTCTAGGGAAGGTTTAAAAGGTGAGATTCAAATAATTGCCGGGAAATCCTAAAAACAGCCCTTTTCTTTTTCCCATGCAAGCGTTTTCTTACTAAAACGTATAGTTAGTTTGAGCTTTATTGCTACTTCATAAAGTTCATGTTAAATTACAAGCACTCACTGTTCTCTAAGCAATGAAGATGTGTTCCTAACGTCACACCAGGGTGATGGTTCTGTTCAGGAGAATTTTTTGACCCCGACTTTAAAATAGGTAGGAACAAAAAACTGCTAAATTTCTTTTTTCAAGATAATGTTTTTATTCAAGGTGAAACATGAAAAATAAATTCACAACTTTACAGCTTAAAAGGAAAGTAATTAAATAACGATTAAGTATTTTCCCTTTCAACGGAATATTTTCGCGATTTTTTCGAATTTTTTATAATCAAGAAAAAGATTGGCTTTTTTCAATCTCCTTAGGTGGTTTTTTAGGTAGTATTGTTAAGTCTACTGATAAGATCAGGAAAATGTTGTCGTGAATTTATCTCAATGGATAATTTTCGGTACCTACAGACTACTTTTGCTGGTCGTGAAGTTCCAGTGAAGCATCCCGAGAGGGTAGGCACCACCGCATTACCTAATCTGTCTTCCACCAAATGGTAGTTTTCAGCACTATCGTGTTTCGGTAAGATGTTAAAGTGTAGTCCCGTATATAACTACCTTATAGACAAAACATCTAAGGTCGCAGTGGTGGCAACGCATCTGCATTTTGACCTCTGGTTTTAGTGGGTGTATTTAGACTGCAGTGAGCACTTAACAACTGTGTAAATTGTATGCGGGTTATTTTTAAACAAAAGTTAATACGAAGAATTTCCGAGAAATATCAGCACGTGTTAGATTAAAATATGTTGACAGGCTTAAAAGTAGTTTTCGTGTGTTCTAACATGATATCAGACAACTATTGACACACACTATAATTATACTTTTGTCTATTCAGTATAATTATGCTTTTGTCTATTCAGTATAATTATACTTTTATCTATTCAGTATAATTAGACTTTTGTCTATTCATTATAATTATACTTTTGTCTATTCATGAATTCAAAGTTACTCTATGAAAGAATAAAAAGACCTCACGAAAAATTGCGGTCCTTTGCGATTATGACCTCGCGTGGCAGGCACGCTTTCACCCCAAGTACGTAATGAGCGGTAGCACTTTTCCTTCCCTTCGCCATTTGGGACTCTTCAGAAACCTTGCACTGACAGCGATGTAAGAACATTAACCAGAATAAAACAAAAATATTTGTATAAAAATATTCATATTGTATTTTTATACCCCTTTCATATCACCCCTTCCGTCATCTACCATCGCCACGTACCATCGCCACGTACCATCGCCACCTACCACTGCCACCTACCACCCTCCACTTATCATCGTCAACATGATTTTTTATTCATATTACTATTATCGACAACGTTTATCGACATTTAATTCCAACCTTGATGCAGTGGGTGCACGGGTAAATAGGAATTACCCCTTCACCCACCAGTGGGTTAAGCCAGTGGGTGCACGGGTAATCACCCATTTTTAGTTTCTCAGCCTTTGCTTTATTTTTTGACTACAGAAAATTTTCACTGGAGCTCTTATCATCATGATCATTTCAGCCGTGAGACGTCCACTGCTAGACCAAAGCCTCCTCACCTCAACAAGAGGGTTATGCCATAATCACCACGCTTGGCATGCGGATTGGCGATCGCAGTGGCGGTAGTTTTATCGCAGGACGCTGCGATCGTGCGTTATTGCTCTTACGACCGCCTCTTTGGAATGGTTTCACCGCCATTGTTCGGTTGACTGACTGCACTAGTGGAAGAATTCATCTTCAGTAGAAGAAAATTCTTCCGCTAATGGTCGGTGGGTTCGTCAGGTCCCGACGCCAACCCTAATACGTCCCAATGCTGGGGATGAGTCTCTCCCCTTCTTGGGAGGAGGTCTGGAGCTTACTCCACCACGCTGCTCCAATGCAGGTTGCTGGAGATAAGGGTTAGTGGCCAACCCGTTGTTGAATGTTTTTCAAACCGCCCATAAGGCCTCCGACAAGGTTTAACAACTGCTATCTATCGATAGCAACCGGGACCGACGGCTTGACGTGCCCTCCGAAGTATGGAAACGCGATTTTTTTTTAAATTTGCACTAGCCGTCATCCGTTAAGGTGTGATTCCCTTTAATTTGCGCCATCGAAAAAACACAGCCACGAAGCAATAATATTTACATTAAGTCTATATTGTCTATAAAACGCGCTGTCAGTCCAAAGCATAAGCTTAAATAAACCATCAATAAAAGAACATACAAATTGACAAACAAAGCAAAGACGCTCAGCGAAACGGGACTCGGCAAATACCAGCCCCTTATTTATCAGGATTGGTTGAATTAATTAATGAAGCACACACAAAGCTCGTTACAGAGGCAAGGAAGGGAAGAAATTGTTCCCTATGGAACAATTGTAAGGAAGGCATCAGGGTTTTTAAGAGTAATTGACTTTTGAACGAATATAAGACAGTACAACTTCAGTTTTCTCGAAGGTAATTCTAGATAAGAGACTTCGATTGGTATTTTAGATAATAGGATCGATGGTACTGATATAATAGAGATTTCAATTATGTTTGTAAGTGATAAAGGATTAATTGAAGATGCAGGTTTCTTAAAATTATCTTGCCGAAGTGGAGATTACTATCGATTCTTTGTTCAAAGATTTGTATAGTCTGAAGTAATGTTTATAGAATCGTACACAAACAAGTATAAATATTTTACTGGTGGTAGAGCTCCAGTGACGGAACTCGCGGGCGTAGGCACCACCGCATTACCTAATATACTTGCTGCGAAATGGTAGTGTTCAGCACTATACTGTTCAGGTGGTAATGTACGGCCCTGTAATTTCCGGGCTCAGAGGCATAACACCTTAGGCCTTAGGAGTGGTAACGCATCTCCATTTTGACCTTGCTCTTTGTGTGGGTGTCTATAGTCTACAATCATCACTTAACATCAATGTGAGCTGCAAGCTTGTTTGCCACTTAAAAGGTCAAGGTCAAAATGCAGATGCATTACCACTCCTGAGGCCTAAGGTGTTATGCCTCAGAGCCGGAAATTATACGGCCATACATTATCACCTGACCGGAACACGATAGTCCTGAACACTTCCACTTAGCGACAAGTATGTTAGTAATGCGGCGGTGCCTACGCCCGCGAACTCCGTCACTGGAGCTCTACCTCCAGTGAGAATCGTGTATGTTTGCATGCATGCTTGAATGCATGCATTTATCTCTGCCCACGTCTTCGGGGAATACGGGCGTTGCGTTTACGTAAAATTTCCCCCACAGTCAGGCGTCCAGTTTTTGTGAAAAATATTTTTCCACTGGGATTTCATCGCGATGTAGGCGATTTTTTCCAACAAAAAATTGCTACAAAAAACTCGCAATTATAATACGATACCAATAACCATGAAAATTAAGATTAATTGGATCTTGCCTTAATTATAATTAAGGATAATTTTCGTTGTTGTTTCAGAGGAAAAAGGTTTTGTTTTCACACGAGATTTGAAAGACAATGGCAACGCAACTCTAGGAGTTGTGTCGAAACTTTTAGAGTCTTATTCCTTAAAACTGCACTGGCATAGGAATCTCAAAGGCAAACTTTTTAGAACACTTAATGCACAAGTTTGCGTCAGATCGCGCTGTCGACGGGAACAGAAGTATCGTTCAGTCGACCTCTATCCGCGGTAGGGTGTAGTCGCTCCCTACATTTTTTGCAACAGTGAAATTTCGCTCGCGATGTTTTGTGCTTGTGAGTTTATTCTTGGAGTTTGATATTGGATTTGTTGCTGGAGGTAGGTCAACGATTTCATAAGAGTTATCTTGTATGATATGTTTTATGTGTGAGAAAAATGTATGAAAGTTTTTTTCCATTTTGTGTGAGAAAAATTTTAGAGGATAAGGCTTTTTTCAACGTCGGTCTTGTTATTAAATGTTGTATTTATTTTTTGAATATACATGTCTGTACTAAATAGGAGACATATAATATTATTTTACGTGAACTAAAAATTAAACCAAAATTCATCCCTTATTATTATTCAGCTACTTGATTTATTTGATAATTGTAATTTGCATAGCATGTTTATATTTTCTGCATTATCTATACTGATATTATAAAGAGAAAACCTTTGTGTTTTTGTATATATGTTTGTAACGTTTTAACACAAGATCTACTGGAACGATTTACAAAATTCTTTCACCATTTGCAAGCTGCAGCTTCACTGAGTGACACAGGCGTTTTCATTGCACTCGTGCGAAGCTGGGGTGAGATAGTAGTAGTAGTCTATTAAACAGGTATTATTATTATAATCCTAATTTTGGAATATTGGCAGCTGATTGATACAGTAAGGATGATATAATAAGCTGCAATTTAAACCTTAATTAGAGGCAGGAAGAGTAATTTTCATGCGGATTAACATCCTTTTAAATTTCCTTATTTTTTTTTTGTTAACAACGATAGAGTATCTTCTTTTTATGATTTTCTACTTAAGATGAAAAAATAAATCATTATAGGACAATTGGTATATTTGTCTCTCCGTGTGTAACAGCAAATTTGCTTCAAACTACTTTGCCTATTGAAATGCAATTTGGTATGAAATGTGATTGGTGACTAAATAAATGTAAACAGAGGTATTTTAAAGATTGGGCCATTTTGAGACTATTCATTGTTAAAAATGCAAAGTACAAAATCCATCTCAAGCTTCAAGTTATAACTTTATAACTTTCTTAGTTATTACAGGGCCATATATTACCATATAACCGGAACACGATAGTGCTGAACATTAACATTAAGCGGCAGAAATATCAGGTAATGCGGTGTTGCCTACGCCCCTGAGCACTTACACTGAAGCTCTACCGCTAGTATAAATATCATATAAGGGTTCCGATAGTGGGGTCAAAAGTCTTCGGAATCGTCGTGCGTGTATGAAGAGAATGATGAAGGTAGACGAGGCACGAGAGGCATGTAAGGACCGGGATATCTGGCGCTCTACACACTCTGTCTACTCCGTTAGGGACCTGGCGTGAAGATACATCCATACATAAGAATTCCATTTTTTCTTTTGATGCACAGAATCCTAATCACTGAAGCTTCAGTGATCAGTGTCAAAAGTCTTAGGAATCGTCGTGCGAGTATGAAGAGAATGATGAAGGTAGACGAGGCACGAGAGGCATGTAAGGACCGGGATATCTGGCGCTCTACACACTCTGTCTACTCCGTTAGGGACCTGGCGTGAAGATACATCCATACATAAGAATTCCATTTTTTCTTTTGATGCACAGAATCCTAATCACTGAAGCTTCAGTGATCAGTGTCAAAAGTCTTAGGAATCGTCGTGCGAGTATGAAGAGAATGATGAAGGTAGACGAGGCACGAAAGGTATGTCAGGACCGGGATATCTGGCGCTCTACACTCTCTGTCTACCCCGTTAAGGACTTGGCGTGAAGATACAACCATACATAAGAGTTCCATTTTTTCTTTTGATGCACAGAATCCTAATCACTGAAGCTTCAGTGATTAAAATTCTGTGCATCAAAAGAAATTACTTTAAGTACCAAAGGAAAGAAGACAGGTGATTTTGAGCTTGCGAAATCGTTACTGGTTAATCCATCACACAATAAATTTTGTAATATTGCAAGAAATTTGCAATCTAACTTAAATTTTACTCAATCGTATATACTATAATTACTGACAATTCAAAAAATGCCTGAATTTATAAATAATTTATTTTATAGTCATTTGAAAATGACATAGTTTGTACTGTGTTAACACCAGGGGTGCGATCGCCTATCGACATTGCTGTCGACATTGTTATTGCTGTCAAATTTTAAAGTCGATTTTCACTTTAACTAAATAACAATAATCGAAATAATCTATCATTATCGCTTGTTAATCACCTACGAAAACGAGAATTTAAATCAGATTATCAATACTACTTTAAAAGGAGCTACAAATCGACATGAAAATTTGACAGCAATGACAATGTCAGCAGCAATACAGATAGACGGTAGCACCCCTGAGCCTTGAAATGTATGGACCAGTATCATTTTTTTTTTTTTTTTTTATGTAATTGAAGTGGCAAACAAGCATGCAGTTCACATTGATGTTAAGTGATGACTGCAGCCTATAGACACCCATACAAAGACCAAGGTCAAAATGCAAATGTGTTACCACTCCTGAGGCCTAAGGTGTTATGCCTCTGTGCCGGAAATTACAGGGCCGTACATTACCACCTGACCGGAACACGATAGTGCTGAACACTACCATTTAACGGCAAGTAAATCAGGTAATGCGGTGGTAGCCTACGCCCGCGAGCTCCGTCACTGGAGCTCTACCACCAGTAAGTCATCATTCTCCTTTCTTAATACGGTACGAAACCCGATGCATGCGAGGCCGGCTCGCACTCGGCCAGTTTTTATAAATATTCAGACTTCTTCATGACCACTCATGATGAATCTTTTTATAACACTGCACCAGATTCACGGTTATTAGACTAAAAGCTTTTTGTATAAAAGCGTCGGGTTATGGAAACGCAAGGAATTTTAGTTTTTCTGCTTTTTCCTTACGTAGATATAATAAACATAAATGTGGAATTTTCTGTATGTCTTTTGAATGTATGTGTTTATTGAATAGTATGTTTTTATGTAATGAAAGTAGAAAATAAGCATGTAGTTCATATGGATGTTAAGTGATGACTGCAGTATATAAACAAAAACTAGAGGGCATAACGCAGCGGCGTTGGAAAATATGCCATAATTATCACGCTTGGCTGATGAATTGGCGGTCGCAGAGTAGGTAGCTTTAGCACGGGACGTCATTCCTTTAGGTAATATAGAATTTTATAATTCGAAAAAGAAACATTCTATGTGAATGACAATAGATATACATACGCCGTGAAAATTTCACAGTGAAAACTTTCAATGAAATTTAAATTGAACGAGATACTTACCCCTTTATTCATAAACGTACATTAGATATGTTTATTATTGTTTTGATACCCGTTTATTCATAAACGTACATATCTAATGTAGCTCGCGGGCGTAGGCACCACCGCATTACCTAATATACTTGCCGCTCAATGGTAGTGTTCAGCACTATCGTGTTCCGGTCAGGTGATAATGTACGGCCCTGTAATTTCCGGCACAGAGGCTACCTTAGGCCTCAGGAGTGATAACGCATCTGCATTTTGACCTTGGTCTTTGTGTAAGTGTTTATAGGCTGCAGTCATCACTTAACATCAATGTAAACTGCATCATTGTTTGCCACTTCCATTACATAAAAAAATAGAATTTCTTTATTCGAGCATCGCATTGCAGCGCAGTTTTGTGTGGGCGCCTTAACTACGGAAATGCCACTGCTTTAAAAAAACCAGCCAAATGTGAGCAGGTATGCCAATTACAGCCCTAGAACCGGAAATTACGGGACTGTACATTAGAACAGTCCCCTAATTTCCGGTTCTGAGGCATAAAAAATGCGGTCTAAGGAATGGCGTTGAAGATTGAAATCTCTGGTTACATGTACGTTGTTAAAAAAAAAAAAGATGATTTCAGGCGGGAATTGAACCCGCTACCATAGTCGCTTTACTGTGCTGAGATATCAAAGTCTACACAAGATTTTCTTTCTATTTATTCTTCAAAATATTCCATTCATATCTGTTATTCCGAAAAATCAATTTTGTTACTGTCACGTTTTTGGATGTACTTAGAACAAATATGTAGTTTCATAGACGAAGTTTATTTATTAATCAGGGTATGATAATTTCTATACCTTCTTTAAGGTTATGATCATTTTTAAGCTATTGCATAGCTTCCATCGCGGGCCTTGAGTGCGGGGACCGAATTCAGAAATTCCGTAACGTAAAAAACCGGACGCTCCGGATTACAAATTTTAAACTCATTTAAAGAAAGCCATATATAATTTCGCCGTCCGACTTCGTGGGTAGCGTGGCCGAGCGGTCTAGGCGCTGGTTTAAGGCACCAGTCTCTTCGGAGGCGTGGGTTCGAATCCCACCGCTGGCAAGATTGTTTTTGTTCATTTTTTTTTATTGTTTGTTTTTCCATTCAATATTTAAAAAGTGGTAAATATTAATAGAAAATTATTGTTTAATTTTTCAACTTTTTTTTTTATTGCATTTTATTTTGTTTTGCATAATTTTAGATAATTATGTAAATGCAATAGCTTTACCGCGGCAGTCCCCGAGTGCTACACGTCTTTTTATTAATATCATCTAATATAGCAGCTCCCCATTAAATTTTTATTAATAATACGAGTAATATTTATAATTCCTTTATGTTTTATAAAAAATATATTTTGATTGGTTCAAATAATATTATTTTTAATAATGTTTTATTTATAAATATGACATTAATGAATGGTGAGTTAATACCACAACTTATACATATCAACCCCGGTATAGGTACCTAGGGTTTGTTCATACAAAACAGCAAACATACACTGTATATTTTCATGAAGTACATAATATGTTTTTCTTTGTAAAAAAGTTATTAACAGTTACGAATATGCATTGCCCAAACTTTATGGTAGGGAAAACAAAAAGTTATGAATGAAAGTTAAAAATTCACATATACTTTCAAATTCCGGGGTTGTGCGTTCGCGGTAATTAGTTTTATCATAATCCCAAGTGGCACACTTTTGTTTGTATGTTAAATACGAGTTAAATTAAAACAGTTTAACATCTCTTTATTCTCATAATAACTTCAGTCAAAAGATGTCCATTGTTGGACGTGTTCTGATTGAAAACGTCCAAAAATAGTGGTCCCAAAAAGTGTTCCCTGAAGATGCACCCCGTATTTTTTTACACTCACAGCTTCCACACTACGTGTGGGACATTACATTCTCTGCCTACCCCATCAGGGACCTGGCCTGAAGATACATACGTCTTAAAAATGTTTATCATGTTTATTGACTGATAGGTACCTACACCTTTTCCCGTACCGCACTTCATAGTGTATGTGTAGCCTTTTCTTAGTGTTAAGTATATATTTTTAAGGTTCTGTAGATAACTAATTAGCTTATCCTTGTTAAATTTTTATATCGCTCTCGAGAATATTGTAATATACCTAATGAGCTTTAAAGATATGTTTCAATAGTATTTAAATAGTATTAGAGCTTCGAATGTAAAGGTGCCAGGACAAACCCATTACCTAAGGGTTCTGTGGCATTTTTGTAGCTACATTTAAATTGTTTTCGTAACTTTTCTTAATAAATAAATAAATAAATAAAAATAGTAACTTTTTTTGCGTGCTAGTGCGAATTATGGCGTTTTATTAACGCGTAAGTACTCAGAGGTTATTGCTACGCACCGCTACGATATTCGTAGCACCCTATGCTACGACTAATACTAAGTATAGTGCGACAAGATATTGATGAGTCTCCACAGGTTACGCGAAAATATTTTTGTGGAAAATAAAATAAATACGCTTACACTGACAGCCCCACACTAGATATAAACTTGTGTCATGGTTGCCGTTGTACACACACAACACAATACATATACAAACACCCAGAGCCGAAACAAATATCTGTAGGCCATACAAATATTTGATTCGGGATCTGGGTGTTTGTGTATGTGTTGTGTATATGTGTTGTGTGTTGCGTACAGCGGCACCCACGACACAGTTTTATAATTAGTATAACACTACGAGTGTAAGCGTATTGATTTTTTTATGTAATTGAAGTGGTAAGCAAGCATGCAGTTCATATTAATGTTAAGTGATGACTGCAGCCTATAGACACGCACACAAAGACCAAGGTCAAAATGCAGATGCGTTACCACTCCTGAGGCCTAAGGTGTTATGCCTCTGTGCCGAAAATTACAGGGCCGTACATTACCACCTGACCGGAACACGATAGTGCTGAACACAACCATTTATCGGCAAGTATATCAATGCGGTGGTGCCTACGCCGAGCTCCGTCACTGAAGCTCTACCATCAGTGAAAATACTATATTGCGTATTTGTTGTGTGTGTACAGCGGCACCCACGACACAGTTGTACACCTAGTGTGAGACTGTGAGTGTAAGCGTATTGTATTGTAGTTTAGGTTAGCAATAACAGGTCATGACACAGCCGCAGGTCCTTTAGCCCAATTTGGATTCACAGTGAAACGATCCTAACAATTGATGCAACTCTAATAGCAATTAGTTGTTTGTGAATGCTGAACTGCTGTGATTTAAACTTGCATTTTAGTGCAGTACTAAATAGTTACAATAGTCTACTTTGATCCCGTGGTAAGGTTTTTAATTTAATTTGACTGGTGATGTTTTTGGTACAATAATCGTTGTTGATGACCTCGGTTTTGTAGATATTGGGGGTCTTACCCCAATTTGGATTCACAGTGAAACGATCCTAACAATTGATGCAACTCTAATAGCAATTAGTTGTTTGTGAATGCTGAACTGCTGTCATAGAGCAACACCGGAGGAGAGTAGCCATATGCAGGCTTTCCCCTCTGTCATAGTACAAGCCCCAATAGGCCTATACCTGTCGCCTAGATGTTCAAATGTGTTCGTGAAATTGTTTCTAAATTTTGTTAAAGTCATGGTGTGAGTTTCGTAGTAATAGACGATTTTTGTAGTGTGCGTGTGTGTCACACGCATTTCCCCCCGCAAAAAATGATAGAATGTTTTGCATCGGTAATACACGCTATGGCTACTCCCCTCCGGTCCACCGCGACTGGTGGGCCGTGTTGCTATATGACTGCTGTGATTTAAACTTGCATTTCAGTGCAGTACTGAATAGTTGCAAAAGTCTACTTTGAAGCCGTGGTACGGTTTTTAATTAATTTGGCCGGTGAAGTATGTGGTACAATATTCGTTGTTGATGACCTTGGTTTTGTAGTTATTAGGGGTCTTTATTAATACAGATACAAGCCTGCCCATCTTACTGGTGGTAGAGCTCTAATGACGGAGCTCGCGGGCGTAGGAACTACTGCATTACCTAATATACTTACCGCTAAATGGTAGTGTTCAGCATTATTGTGTTCCGATCAGGTGGTAATGTACGGCTCTATCATTTCCAGCACAGAGACGTAACATTTATCTATATATCTTCACGCCAGGTCCCTAACGGGGTAGGCAGAGAGTGTAGAGCGCCAGATATCCCGGTTCTGACAAACCTGTCGTGCCTCGTCTACTTTCATCATTCTCTTCATACATGCACGCCGATGAGAATGCAGTCAGGCAGTTATTCAAGTTGCCGCCGGTTAGTCCAGCGGTGTGCGATGACCGTTTGATTCGAAGGGTCGCGGGTTCGATCTCCGCACCGGATCAGTTTGTCTGTATGGCTTACAGATTTTTGTTTTGGGTCTGGATCTTTCTGTATGTGTTGTATGTGTACAACGGCACCCAAGACACAGATTTATACCTACTTTGGGGCTGTGAGTGAAAAAAAAGACAACCGAACATAGTGGTGGTGGTAGAACCTTCTCACTGGTGGTAGAGCTCCAGTGAAGGAGCTCGCGGGCGTAGGCACCACCGCACTACCTAATATACTTGCCGCTAAATGGTAGTGTTCAGCACTATCGTGTTTCGGTCAGGTGGTAATGTATGGCCCTGTAATTTCCGGCCCAGAGGCGTAACACCTTAGGCCTCAGGAGTGGTGACCCATATGCACTTTGACCTTTGTCTTTGTGTGGGTGTCTATAGGCTGCAGTCATCACTGTGAACAACATCAATGTGAACTGCATGCTTGTTTGCCACTTTCATTACATAAAAACAGAAAAAAAAAATTGGGCGGCGGGGTGGTCACGTCCCTACCATCATAAAATTAAAAAAAAAGATTTCCTTTATAATAAGTTCTTTGTGAATATTGTGCAACTGTAATTTTAACTTTCATTTTAGTGCTTCACTCAACGGCTTTAGTCGTTCAGTTTACCGTGAAGCCATTTTTGTGTTAATGTGCCTTTAAAGTTACGTGTAGAGTAGTGCTTAAATTGTATGACCTCAGTTCAGTTTTTGTGGTTCTGTGATTCATATTTGTAAAGTCTTGCTTAAAGTAGTCCCGAGTTTTTGGCGGGAACCTTGAAAGAGGCGTATGGTGCTCTTATTTTATTTCATTTTTTTAGTGTATTTTTAAGTTATATTGAATAAAGTTGGTGGCATTTTGTTTGATATAGGTTTATTACAGTGCCCGTGTATAGTGAAATGGAATAACAGTGCGAAAACACGACCTTTCACATTGCCTCCAAAACTTCATTGCAAATGTTCTGGTAAAGTAGCCATCGCTTTACTCGAATAATTTGATTGTAAATTGTAACTCACTTGACTGACATATCATACTTGATACGTACATAATATACTTGACTTGATATTATACTAACTTTTACGCTGCTTAAATAAATTCGAAATATCGTTTTACTAGACACTGGCAATATGCGTGAGAGCGATGCCATAAAAAAAAAAAGTAATCCCGTCGCTGGCTCTTTACATTTACATGTATAAATTGCAGCACGAGAAGTCGTTGTAATCGTCGTGTTGAATTTTCAAAATTCAAACACGACGGTGACAGCAGCTCTCAGAAAAGCTGAATATAGCGCGCCCTGGAAGCAACTCGTCAGCCCCTTCACCTATATTTACCAAAACGGGCACATTAAGTAATATAGAATACGACAAAGAATAAGAAGAATAGCTTTCTTCAGAATTATTTTTAATATCATTAAAAATAATTCTTTAGCAAAGTTGTTGTGCATGCGCCCATAAAAGTTTTTCAGTTGATACCATCCACTGGTGGTAGAGCTCCAGTGACGGAGCTCGCGGGCGTAGGCATCACCGCATTACCTAATTTACTTGCCGCTAAATGGTAGTGTTCAGCACTATCGTGTTCCGGTCAGGTGGTAATGTACGACCCTATAATTTCCGGCACAGAGGCATAACATCTTCGGCCTCAGGAGTGGTAACGCATCTGCATTTTGACCTTGGTCTTCTTGTAAGTGTCTATAGGCTGCAGGCATCACTTAACATCAATGTGAACTGCATGCTTGTTTGCCACTTCCATAACATAAAAAAAAAACACCAATATTTGGCAGATGGAGCCACTGTAATTTTTATTTAATTGGTGGCGTAGCAACACTCTCTAGGTACCGCCAAGCAGGGTAAAGAATCCTTAAAATACCCATAAACTCCAAATTAGTATTAAGTTTACTGCATAAAAACCATAGTAATCACTGTTTTAAGGAGGATCAATAGCAATATAACAAATTGAAATGTTAACAACAAATAAAATGGAATTACAAAAAAAAAATATTTCACTCTATTTGAAATGTAAACATCAAATGAGAAAAGAAATCAAAAAAGTATGAAACTGATAAGTTTCACTTTATATAGGCCTTCCTGTATAGTCATTTCAGAACAAAAATATTATGTTCTCTTAGTTAGCCATAATTTAGTAAAAAGATATCAATATACAATAGATTATTTCTTTATATAATTATCCATAGTAGTATCTATTCACTTTTACTGGTAGTAGAGCTCGCCGGCGTAGGCACCACTGCATTACCTAATATACTTGCCGCTAAATGGTAGTGTTCAGCACTATCGTCTTCCGGTCAAGTGGTAATATGCGGCCCTATAATTTCCGGCAGAGAGGCAGAGACCTTGGGCCTCAGGAGTGGTAACGCATCTGCATTTTGACCTTGGTCTTTGTGTGGGTGTCTATAGGCTAAAGGCTGCATCACTTAACATCAATATATATATATAAGAAAAACTTACCAAACCAATTTCAACATGTGGTAATGCTTGCTTCTCAATTTCAAAACAAAATATATCAAAGCCTTTCCGCAAGTGTCCACTACCCACAAATAACTTCAAGTTACCGGCAAGCTTTGCTAAGGGTTCACAATCTGTACCAGTTTGTGTACCATTTCAGAGCAGATGTTGCGTTGCCCTTCCCTGTCGATATACCCTTTCCAACGATGTTTGTTTATGTGCCATGCAGTAAGACATCTTGGAAATTCCCATAACATGCAAAATTCTGTAAGCCTTCGTTCATAAAGTGCGACATAATCACTGTTTTACATTATGATAAACTTCAGAAATAGATATATTTGGTAATTTTATATTGATTTTATATGTTACTGACAAATAGGTGATTGCTAAATTGGATCTAAAAAAAACTTTTTTGTGTATAGTCATGACTTGTTGACGAAAAATATTAATGAAATATTTTCAACTTTATTAGCCATTATGAATAGTACTGAACTTTCAAAACAAAAATATGATATTTATGTGTTTAACAATAAGTTAGAAAACAGAATAGGATCAGGCAAACAAATTGAGAGTAGCTAATATCCTCAATGAAACCGAATTTTAAGGAAAAGGTTAAAATAATCCGTATGTAACGTAAACCAATTGAACGCAGCACTTAATATTTATTTTATTGGTTAGACCTACAAATCTGTAAGTTGATCATCGTCTAGCTTACCACTCAATGGAGATGGATGCGGTTGCATAGAAAAATTGGGCCCCCACAAAAAAGAATATAACAAAGATGAAATATTCTTTATTTTGAAGTTAATGTGTATTATTATTTATCTTACAAACCACAATTCTGTGTAACTTGGGGGTCAAGCTTCATTTCATATTTAAAGTTTATGTACCTATAAAATATAATGTTATGACAAATGTATGTATGTGTGTTTATGAAATGGACGACGTACTATGAAAAGGTGTTTGCAAGCATGTGTTATGCACCAGTCTCTGTAAATAAAGGAATTGTTAAAAAAAACACACACTTTTAGGCACTTTTTAAATAGTTTTCGACGCTTATTAAAAATGCTAAATCGCATTCAAAAGGCAGCATGCGCGCAAACCTTTGTTTACTATTTGTTTATAATACCCAAGTACGGCTACTGGCTGAATTCTATCCGGCTAAAACTAGATGTGGCCGGTAGCCGTTGGTTACACCTAAGTGTAACACAAACCTACTCGTGGTTGTTACTAAGTGTAGCCGGTTCATACTAGGTTTATTGTCTGTAAGCATTTTGATATCAGCAAAAATATACTTAACGCCGCATCCTTCGACCTAACCTGGCTAAGTTGGGGGTGCCCATGGTCAACACCCGGTTCTATTCGGAGAGAACTGAGTGAGCCGTACTTCGGATACTAACCGCAACATAGTAATATGTTATACCTGATTAAAACAAAGATTTAATAAAAGAAAAACAAATTTAATAATGTAAGCAACAGAACTCAACGCATCGTATGAGTCTCGTATAATAGTAACTTATTATTCCCATTACCTAGAGAGTATCACAAAAACGCACGTGCGCAATTTTTCCAACCAACAGCAAAACATCTTATAGAAATAGAACCGTCTCAAATAATAATAAAAATAAAAGTAATTGAATTCGAAAATGAAAAAGAACCTTTTAAATCGATCAAATAATCCACGACAATATTTTTACGCGGACCGAAAGGCATTGACAAATAAAATAACCAAACAATAGCTCGGGGCCAATAAAAGCGTATTCTGTATAAAAGGACCTCCCTTTGCCCCCTTCCAAATCGTCCCCTCGTCACCGCAACGGTTTTGTTCGGTTCTCAACAAATTAGTTCTTTTGTTTCATTGTGAAAAGAGTTCGAATGTTTCAGCGGTCAGGAATCTTGTCTGTGGACAATTGCAGGTTAACAATTACATTGTTTAAAGATTTTGCTATTGGAGGAATTTTACAAGCAACATATCTGTAATCACTGTATTGTTAGTACACATTAGTGAGCAGACGCATCTGTATTTTGATTTCTGGTTTTGATGTAATGTCTATAGGCTAAAGGCGTCAAGTGATGACAGATTCTATCACATAACTTGATGAGTGAAGACACATACATACAAGTATGTATGTATGTATCTTCACGCCAAGTCTCTAACGGGGTAGGCAGAGAGTATTAAGCGCCAGATATTCCGGTCTTGATACACCTCTCGTGCTTCTTCTACATTCATCAGTTATCACTTAATCCATGTCAACTTTATGCTTGTTTGTCAACTTGGCTTAGTAAAAAAATAATCACGCCAAAATAATCTGTGACATCTGTGACATGTTAAATAATAAAATATACTATATTATAACCATTTTATGAGGATCTCAAACGTATTTTGTTATAATTTAGTAAAATGAAAATGAGAAATGACAATTACCTTCTTATTTCCAAAATTACTGGGTATAAAATTTGGATTACGGAAAAATACGGAAAAGAGCTCTTTATCTATAAATTACAGGAAAACCTGTAATTTCTATGGTATTTAAGATAGTATTAAAAGAAATCAATAAAACGGAACCCGGTGATCGCCAACACAGCTCGTACTTGACTGGTTTTTTAGTCCCACTAAACTTTGAGTCTCAATGAATTTACAACTACAGTGAAGTTATAATAGCCTGCTATCACCAGCCTTCTAAAGTTCATTAAACCGTGATTTATTTTTAACAAGAAACAAAAAAAGTATCCAGAATATTGAAACCAAGACCTGATTCTTAATAAACCCTCCAGGTAAGTATTTAGCGAGTTTGTGACGATACTAATTCAATTATCCAATCAGAAGTTACTAATTAAGATGAATCGACCGGCCGTATCGGACAAGAAAGAATTCTTCAATTTCACGCAATTCCTTACGTAGTTGTTAGGCGAATATTTTATTGGTATAATGAATACATTGTCTGGATTTCGAGAAACTGTTTATTAGCGGAATTGCTGATTTCTATTCAAGATTGAGAAACAAAAAGGTTAAGGGTTTTGTATAATAAATGAAAGTAGATAGTGTGAGTCGCGCTAACAAAGTCGTTTTAAAAACTATAATCTCAGGACTTTTTCCGTACACGTAAATAGAGGCTGCATTTTTTTATAAATAACATACATTTAAAAATTAAGATGAAATTATTTTATCAAAGAATTCAAATTTCTTTCGGCGTATGCCAGTCAATAGGAGAATCTAAAAATTCTATTACGAAACCCTTATTGCTTGAGAGACACTTAGAGGATTAGAGGAGATTTGTCCTCTTCACATACGCATCTTACGTACAGGGGTGAATCTAAATCTGATAAAGAAATGTTTTGATTAAAAAAACGGCAAATGAGAAAAACCCGAGAAAGTGACAAACATAACTCTGTTTTTGTAATGAAAAAATATTTCAAAACCTGGTTAGTCCAGAAGGGTTTGAACGACCACTCGATTGAATGGTCACGTGTTCGATTCTCGCAACAGTGAAAAATATTGAAATACCGCCTATGCTTTCTCAAAAGTTCGGAGAAATATGTGTGTTTTTAGTGGTGGTAGAGATTTATGGTGAGATTCACAGACCGCACTACGACTTTACTTTGAGCAAAGTATGCTTAGAACTGTCAGAAATGTATGGGTTTTGACAGTTCGAAGCGTACTTTGCTTGAAAGTAAAGTCGTAGTGCGGTCTGTGAATCTCGCCCTTAGTGTAGGAGCTTAGGAGCGTAGGCAAGTGATGGGAAAGATGTGGTGGTTCATTACTTAATCTATCTGCCGCCAAATATTAGTGTTCAGCACTATAGTGTTCCAGTTAGATGGAAATATATGACCGCGTAACAACTATCCCAGAGGCATAACAAGTATGATCTCAGGGGTAACAACGCATTGCATCGTTAATAAACCCTAAATCGGTTAAAAAAAATAAAAAAGGGAAAGCAAAAATTGACGTATAATCATCATTTAACATTCATGTGAACTGCGTGCTTGTTTTTTTGTCGTCACATAAAAAAATATATTTTAATATACAAATTTCAGCAGAAAATTACAACATTTATGACTACGAACTCCATTATACAGTTATGTTTTTAAAACAAAACAAAAACCGTACTGATACTGCAGTATATATTTATCTCTGTCCCTCTGATTCAAAATACTTCACGACATCACCCCGAAACGAATCGTGCGTATCCCCCTTTACATTGTTCCTTATAGGCTAGGATCTCACTGCAGAATCATTTCGTTCATCCAGATATCCTGCAAACCTAATTTTTACGCATATTTATAATTTAGAGAATATATCACCACTCGGTTGCCTATCAAAATTAGTCCTCAAGTTTTCTTCAAAAAAATAATTTAATTTCATGCGGCGGATTTAATTTGGTGATTATAGGAAAAGAAATAGCTTTAGTCTGATATTTGTATTATACGTTATGGACGTAAACAGTTATCGGGGCGGATCGAAAATATGTAGGGACGGCCAAGTGCGCAACGGCAGCGTGATTTTTCAGTCTTTATACATATTGCCGTGAAATGGACGACATTGTATGGAAAAAAATATTGCCCAAAAAAAAAACTAGCGGCCATTTTTTATTTTTTTTGCTAGAAAGTTTTCAGCATATCTGGATGAACGAAATGATTCTACAGTGGGATCCTAATCTATTATTACTGCATACGCAGTAATACTTATTAAATCCTCTTCAAGACGTATTAATCTCAAATAAAAGAAAATCTCTTACGGGAGCTAAAAGCAAGGTATCCCTTTATTGGCGAGGGGAGAGCCCTCGTTCTTGGATTAGGGCTAGTTGACGTCTTAACAAAATACTTTTGTATTGCGAACGACCCTCGGAGGGTGGAATTTATCTGACAAATGCAGTTTTCCTATAATTAATAGGTTTAGTTTTTCGCACGTCTTGAGCTCCTGCTTTAAGTTGGTGAGGTGCTTGATCGTGTTTATAGTTAGGGATCCGTGAAGAGTTGAGATAGAAAACTTTTTTTTTCACATATATACAAATAAATAAAATTGGAATGTCTGTTTGTAATATAAAAATAACTGCTTTTTACTAAACGCATATGTATGTATACACGGTACATATACCAAAACGGGTCTGTTTGGCGGGGCAAATCTTGGGAACGACTGGACCGATTTTGACGAGACTTTCAATATCTACAACATACATTCATACATAAATATATACTTACATACAAATAAACAGAATTTGATTGTCTCCGATTTTGACGGGACTTTCATTGGCAGGTAGCTGATGTGATAAGGAGTATCTTAGACTACTTTTATCTTCATACATCTATACATACATACATACCGATACATATACATACCTATAAACATTTTTACGTAACATACCATACAAATAAACATTTTTACGGGACTTTCATTGGCAGATGGCTGATGTGATAAGTATTAATGTAAACCAGATTTTTTAACTATCTATAAGTGTCTTTGTATAATCCGAAATTAACCAAAACTTACATGCAAAAAATGCTGCTCAAAGTCACTATTCCACGCAAACGAGGTCGCGGGCACAGCAAGTACAATAATAATGCTTGTGATGGTGGTAGCGTAGGGACTCGAGGGCGTAGACACCGCCGCATTACTTAGTCTATCTGCCGCTTAATGGAACCTATTGCCCTTTAATTTTTTAATGTTAGGATGGTGGCAAGCTAGCGTGCAGCTCACATTGATGTTAAGTGATGATTGCAGTATATAGACATCAACATAAAAACCAGAAGTCACAATTTAGATGCGTTTCTACCCCTGAGACCTTATAGCCGGAACACGATAGTGCCGAACACTATCCTTTTAGGTTTTAAATAGTTTAGGTAAATTTAATGCGGTGGTGCCTACGCTCTCGAGCTCCTACACTTGGAACTCTACCACCAGTAGAAGTTCATTAGTTTAGGTACATCATCGTTATTCTGGAAAAGTATTGGCAATCTTATCTTTTGGAAAAATCATAGTAATATACCTACTGATCGACCTAAAACTCGCTTATTTATTCAAAACCCTTTACTAATAACCTTTAAACCTTTACCACTGTTCGACCTAAAACTCGCTTATTTATTCAATAAACCTTTTCTATTAATCTTTAAACCTTTACTACTTCGAGCTCCTACACTTGGACTCTACCACCAGTAGAAGTTCATTAGTTTAGGTACATAATCGTTATTCTAGAAAAGTATTGGCAATCTTATCTTTTGAAAAAATCATAGTAATATACCTACTGATCGACTTAAAACTCGCTTATTTATTCAAAAAACCTTTACAATCCACTTTCTACCCCCAAAATGACCGTTAACCCAATTCTTTCAACTTTAAATTCACCACACAACAGAAATGATATACCCGAAATTTCTTTATTAAAACAATAACCTTACTTCATCTCCGAAACTCTGGGCATTAATATTCTTTCCCTTTAATATAAACTCTCCCTAAATAAATTAAGTCGGTAAATAAATAACTCAGAAACTGAGCAATAAAGGCGAGAAAGGAGGAAAGTTTGGTCAATGTAACACATTTTGATGCACTGTTGTTTGACTTAATTTTTTTTTGCCACAGAGATACTATGAATCTATTTCTTTAAAGAAAAATGGAAAGAAAAATTTGACTTCAGGCGAGACTCGAACTCGCGGCCACTGGGAATCTAGTCCAGCCGCTCTTCCAACTGAGCTACCGAAGTCCTGCCCGATTTGTCAAATCTTTCCTTCACATTTATTGCACTGCCTTATGGTGGCAGCAGCGCCATCTATTGCCTCACTATGCTAGTTAGGCAACCGATATAATAAACTTTGCAGTTTATTGAATATCGTAAAGAAGTCGCTTTTACCCTTAATAATTGTTTTATATTATTTCGCATTAACACATGTCATGCTTGTGAAATATATTTCTTTAAAGAAAAATTCCCAGTGGCCACGAGTTCGAGTCTCGCCTGAAGTCAAATTTTTCTTTCCATTTTTCTTTAAAGAAATATATTTCACAAGCATGTGTTAATGCGAAATAATATAAAACAATTACTATGAATCTAATATATTATTGTACTCCATAGTTATAATAACGATATCAGTCGTAGTTATCAACGATATATTGTAATTGAAATGCCGAATCTATTTGGCGACATTCCATCACAGTAATTTCTAATGCTGATGTCTATTGCAGTAACCATTTATCAAGTACGGTGAGCCAGACATTAGTTGGAGTTAATTTGTTACTTTCTATAATTAGATATGTAGTTGTTACATTTTAAAAATATGAGGTCTGCGATTAAATAATAACAATAATTTGATTTTCTACTAATATTATGTAAGAAATAATAAATAAGCGATTTTTTTTATGTTATAGAAGTGGTAAACAAGCATGCAGTTGCGGTGGTGCCTACGCCCGCGAGCTCCGTCACTAGAGCTCTACTACCAGTAAATTTTTAAAATATTAACAATATTAATTTGTTTCAGGCAATAATGTTTAAAATTAATCAATAGGCCCATTTAAAAGACATACCATTAGGTAATACGGTGGCGCCTGCGCTCTCGAGTTCCTACACTTGGAACTCTACCATCAGAAAATCTCATGAATTCGAAGTATTGCTTAATACGACATGGTATAAGTCATCCCGGTTAGTTCAGCGGTGTGAGATGACCGTTTGATTTGAAGGGTCGCGGGTTCGATCCCCGCACCGGGACATATTTGTATGGCCTACAGATATTTGTTTCGGGACTGGGTGTTTGTGTATGTGTTGTATGTGTACAGCGGCACCCACAGCACAGGTACCTACTATGGGCCTGTGAGTGTAAGCGTATTTATTTTCTAGAGATACAGCGATATATAACCAGCAAACCATATTTTATTCAGCAGTATATTACTCGTAGATACCGACAATACACCTTAAGTTACCAAGCTATTTGTAAATCCATTGTTTATTGGTACATAACCAATACAGATCCGTTATATACTAGGTAATAATATATCAAGGCAATGGATTGTTCACATAAAACAATTTTGATGGTCATACCTAACGAGATGTCCACCAAGTCAAATGAATGGACGATATTAAACACCGGTCCAGTTTCAAGGCTTTATCTCTCGTCGCTAGCCGGCTAGTCATAACTGTAATTAATGTCCAATATCTATTTCTGGGAACAGCTATAGACTAACTGAGAGTTAACCGGTTTAGATATTTGATTTGGATTATTCAGTCGTAAATAAGATACCGACAACATACCGATTAATAAATAAACAAATACGCTTACACTCCCAGCCCCACACTAGGTATAAACCTGTATCGTGAGTGCCGTTGTACACATACAACACATACACAAACACCCAGACCCAAAACAAATATCTGTAGGCCATACTAATATTTGTCCCGGTGCGGGGATCGAACTCGCTACTCTTCGAATCAAACTGTCGTCTCACACCGCTGGACCAACCGGGTCGTCATAAATTCATAAGTTACCTAGCTATTTGTACATCTATTATAATAATAATATTAGTGCCTTTGACACGTTCCACTGCTGGGCACGAGTCTCTTCCCTTCTTGGGAGGAGGCCTGCAGCTTACTCTATCACGCTGCTCCAATGCGGGTTGGTGGAGATACGGGTTAGTGGCCAACCTGCTGTATTTTTTTTTATATAATGAAAGTGGCAAACAAGCATGCAGTTCACATTGATGTTGAGTGATGACTGCAGCCTATAGACACCCATACAAAGAACAAGGTCAAAATGCAGATGCGTTACCACTCCTGAGGCCTAAGGTGTTACGCCTCTGTGCCGGAAATTACAGGGCCGTACAAGTAAGTGTATGTTCTCAAACCGCCCATAAGGTCTGCTATCTATCGATAGCAACTGGGACCGACGGCTTAATCTGCCCCCCGAAGCACGGAAACGCGCATTTTAATTTGTCATTAGCGGTCACCCATCACACACCCGACCGCGCCCGTATCACTTAACCGAGTAGATCGCTTACGATCTACACCAGCCGCCGGGTCATGCGCGCATATATACGTATACCTGAAATAAATGTGTTCCTGGAGTCGCATGTAAAAAGAGACACGCCTTGCCACATACGTGCATTCGTAATGCGTAAATAGAACTCTGTAGCTCCTCGGGGGAAATAAAACCATGGTTGTTACAAACAACATTTCCATATAAGATTTAAGAGGTAATCCACAGGGCTCTATTCAAGTACTTATAAGACAAATTTTAACTTAAATTCTTATGGTAGTCTTGTGGGAATACAAATGTTTTAGTCTTGATTACTTCTCTTTCCATCAATCTCCAAATAAATCAATTGAAAATTTTATGAACATTTTTTTATGTAATGAAGATGGCAATCAAGCATACTCACATTGATGTTAAGTGATGACTGCAGCCTATATGCATCCACATAAAAACCAGAGGTCAATGCAGATGCGTTGCCACCCCTGAGACCTAAGTTGTCATGTCTCTGTCACAGTACAAATATGAACAGTATGGAAACTACGTACAAAACGTTCGAAATGGCACACTAACACGCGCATGGACGCTCGATGTAACGAGTGACTCAGTACTGCAGCACCGCGAGAACCGCTTAGAGGCCTCGTCGAGGCGCATGTTTGTGTGAGTGTGATGTTTCAAGGTTTTGTACGTAGTTTCCACACTGTTCATATTTGCATTGTGTTTCTGTGATAGTTTGAAGACCCGGTTAGTCCGGCGGTGTGCGACCGTTTGATTCGAAGGGTCACGGGTTCGATCCCCGCACCGGGACAAATACTTGTCTGGCCTACAGATATTTGTTTCGGGTCTGGGTATTTGTGTATATGTTGTATGTGTACAGTCAAGGGCAAAGACATGTACACAAGTGTTGTTACAGAAAATAAGTCATCATAGAAAGTTGCATACAATTGTATGCACACATATGCTCAAAAATATGTACACATGACTGACCTCTCAAATATGTAAACAACACGAGCAATAATAAGTAATCAACTAAAGATGCAAAATATTGATGTCAGTTAATGTGGTATCAATATCTATACAACAAGAAAAATAACAAAATTTCATGGTATGTAAGTATTTGAGATATTATAGAGTGCCTCGGTAGCCTAGTGGTAGCAGGCCACTACTACTACGCTGAGGTCCTGGGTTCGATTCCCGGGTAGGGGGTTATCAGAGATGATGGTGTAAAGTCCATTATCTCTGGTTCTATTGGGATTTTTCCATTTTCTGGAAATTTCCCAGTACCTTGAAGTTTGGTAATGTGCCCGGAGATGTCAACAGGCTCGCCACCTGTTACATGGGCCAAAAACGTAACCGGCGAATCGTGGGTGTTTGCATGTATGCTTAAATGCATGCATTTACCTCTGCCTACCCCTTCGGGGATTACAGGCGTGAAGTTACGTGAAGTTACAGGTGTACAGGTAAACGGAACCTACGACACAGGTTATATCTACTGTGGGGCTGTCAGTGTAAGCGTATTTTTTTATTTTTGTAGTTATTACCATTTATACAGAACACGATAATGCCGAACAGTACCATTTAGCGGCAGATAAATTAGGTAATGCGGCCTACGCCCTCGAGCTCCAACACTTGGAACTCTACCACCGGTTAAAACATACAAATAAATGCGCTACAGATTTATTTTAATACGAAATGAATTGGTAATCCAAATGGATCCACTTTAATTAAGGATTATATAGAGAAGTTGATTCATCCGTTTGGAAATTGAATTGACCTATTTCAAATTATTATAAGTAATTCTTCTCGGGTAACATTTCAAATATCGTTGTTCTGAATAATTTCATTTTATGTAAAGAGCCTTAAGAATTTTACTGGTGGTAGAGCTCCAGCGACGGAGCTCGCGGGCGTAGGCACCACCGCAATAGTTAATACACTTGCCGCTAAATGGTAGTGTTCAGCACTCGTGTTTCGGTAAGGTGGTCATGTACGGCCCTGTAACTTCTGGCACAGAGGCATAACACCTTAGGTACTCATCTGCATTTCGACCTTGGTCTTAGTGTGGGTGTCTATAGGCTGCAGTCATCCATAATTGTAATGTCTCTGTGTTAGTTATTACGGGGCCATACATTACTATCATAGACAACACGATAGTGCTGAACACTACCTATTTGGCGGTATGTAGATTAGAATGCGACGGTGTCTTTGCCCGCGAGATCCGTCACTGGAGCTTTACCAGTCAGTGTCTCAATAATGTGTCTATTATCATCACTGAAGTAGTATGTTAATCAGAATATGTTTATTTCAGTTTATATCGACTTGTTTAACGAATGGTCCAAGAGCTAGTGAACCCTTCGAGTATCGGAGCTCCTGTAAGCTTAGATTTGATTTTTTTTTGTAGGGATGAGTCATAATATGCTAAGTACGATAACCATCACCTGGCAAGGATCAGCACGTCACGTCGTCTGGATTTCTGATGAGAAAAGATACTTCCATATTTTAGATATGGCAGCTATCGTTTTGCGACGATAATTAAAAAAAAATACGCTTACACCCACAGCCCCACAGTAGGTATAAACCTGTGTCGTGGGTGCCGTTGTACAGATACAACACATACACAAGCACCCAGACCCGAAACAAATATCTGTAGGCTATACATATATTTGTCCCGGTGCGGTGATCGAACCCGCGACCCTTCGAATCAAACGGTCATCTCACACCGCTGGACTAACCGGGTCGTCAAAATTACGACCCGTATATTTAATTAATTAAATTCAATAAATTACGTATGGAACGTATCATGTAATGTAAATTGTACATTAATTAGCTTGCTATTGATATACGATTGAGTCGCTCATTTGCAGTAAACAAATCATGATTCTTTTTAAATATCGGAACACACAAAAATTAACCTATATGATACAACATGAGTGGTCGCAATCGAGCCTGATCTTAAAATTTGGAAGTAACTTTTCTCATCAGAAATCCAGATGACATGACGGGTTGATCCTTACCAAGCGATGGTTTGGTAAGGATCAACCCGTTGTTCTGTTGTACTTAGCATGTTATGATTCATCCCTACAAAAATTTCTAGCCTTACATGGCCAACGTTACTCGGAGGGTTCAGTATTTCTCCAACTAATATAAAATATGAAGCCGACTGAATCTAGTACATAATACACCTGTTACTTGTCAGTCAACTACCGTTGTTGGTAAACCTTCGGTAACCGCAACGCTGTGGTTTCTGTATTATATTAACAGCAGATATATTTAAGATGAAGGCGACCGCAAATCATTGAGAATCCAGTGTAACACAGACCCCGTTTCTGTATTAACGCCTATAGGTAACAGAGATCAGCTTAAGTTAATGATTTGTTATGAAGTTACAATTTAGTAAATTTTGCTAATATTCTTCACTTACTATGGAAACAATGTATAATAAATATCATAACATTTTCTACACTACCAATATACACCTCCAAAAAGGTAGGTAGAGGTGTATAGTACTTGCCAATTTAGTTTTATGTCATGAAGTGACTAACAAGGTGGCTTGACGGTACGTAATACGGTAGTCTTTAAACATGTATATGACAACAGAGATTTCAATGTAGAGCTCCAGTGATGGAGCTCACCGGCGTAGTCCTCACAACATAACTTAATCTGCTGTTGTATGGAACCCTAAATAGATTCTTTTTAATCCAAGGGTAAATGCGTTACGCATTGGGTATGCGTTGCCCTTGGGGAAAGAGGTAGGGTATGTGGGACTCCGGGGAAAGAGACCCGTTACGCATTAAAAACCCGTGGGTTTTCCGACACGTCCGCCATCAGTGGCGGGGTCGCGGGAACGCTATCGCACACATCCGCGATCCCACCGGCAGCTGCTCGATTCCGAGACCTCCACGGAGTCTTTCGGCTCCAACCAACGCTAATGGCCTGCGGAACACCTGCATGTCGGCCAGCCCGGGATCTCTCCATTGGGGCGACGGACATCCCGTTGTCCGACCTCCTAAGTACCCTGCCCCGACTTTCTACGCCAGGCGTCCCATACCATCCCGATGGAGGGGTCCATGGGTACACAGCTCGGCCTCGGGAGAGCGGGAGTGTCAAAGGAGTTCGACCCTCAATCGTTCTTCGCGAATTCACTATCCGACAGCGGGACCACCATTAGGCGGCTGGGGATAGGGCCAATGACATACCTGTAGACCTCATCGCCAGCCGTCACGACAGCAGCGATTGGCAGGTAGTGGAACGTCAGAACTCCGCTACCTCGCTGGGTTCTTCTTAGCTTCGTCGGTGTGGGGACAACCACCACTACTAAGCCCCTCCCGCCGCCCTATTCAACGCTACTTGTACCAATAACTTACTCCCTTGCCTAAAGATTGCCAAAAGCCGAAAGATTTTCCGTGCTTCGGAGGGCACTTTAAACCGTCGGTCCCGGTTGCTATCGATAGATAGCAGTCGTTAAACCTTGTCGGATCCGCATTGGAGCAGCGTGGTGGAGTAAGCTCCAGGCCTCCCCCCAAAAAGGGCAAAGACTCGTGCCCAACAGTGGGATGAATAATGGGTTGCCATTATATGTTACTTAAAGATTCAATGTCTCAACTTTGCCTGTACTTTCAGACCACTAGTACACCAAAGTTTTTTCATAAGTATATATTTTCATTAGTACGAGTATAACGAATTGAGTTCCATTGGTATATTAAATGGAACCACGTGTATCATAATTTCGAACCGCGAACAAATTTTATTAAATGTAAAAGCACGCCCGTATCGAATATCGTGCAAGTTGAATTTTTCAGATTGATTGCTTTATTACAAAATGGAGTACTTTAATGAAGTGAAGCTATTTGGGATGTCAAATTGATATGAGCGTATTTTTATTGCATTATGTAATGTTTTTATTCTTCCATGATTCATTTTGAGGTTATGTTTGTAATTGACAATCATTTTAATTACTGATTTTGTGGCTTCATCGCAGTATCCTCTATTTCTTTAACTTGTATGCTTACATTACTTTGAACAAGCAAACGCTTAGGGTGAGATTCTACCAGCCTTTTTACCGAGTGAGTTTAAGACTGACCTTGATTTCAAAATGCAAAAAAAAACAAACCTTTATTTTCTGTAACATAGTAGCACAAAGTTTCAACAGTATTTGGAACTTTCTTTTGAGCATAATAATACTTGTGATCGAAAGTTACTCTCTTCCACAACATTATTTTAAGTAAATACCTTAACTAATTTAGAAATTATTACTAATTTACTTGAGAAAATGAACTTAAAATTAAAAAAAATTAGTGCCGAGAGATATATTTTCAAGGATGTGTATATACGTGGTGTGTGTGTGTGTATGTGTGTGTGTGTGTGTGTGTGTGTGTGTGTGTGTGTGTGATGCTGTTCACCACTACATAATTTATTTATTTATTTAAACTTTAATGCACATTTAGGTACATTAGGCGGACTTAATGCCATAAGGCATTCTCTACCAGTCGACCTTGTGGTAGTGGAACCATATTGTGGGGGTGCAATATAAAAAAAAAACCATAGAGAAACAGAGATCATAGGAAAACATTAACAAATTACTTAATGGGAGTTTACAGACAAATTACGTAATGGTATACACACACATATATATATATATATAAACATAGTTCATACGTAGGTATAAAATATACACATCAATAAATAAGATTGAATAAATACAGTAGTATAGTAGTAATAATATCGAATACATGTACATAATCAATGTCGAATAAATTTAAAAATATTTTCCAGTGTCAAATACCCGCCTAATTTAGCACTAGTGGTAGAGCTGGCACCACCGCATCACCTAATCTACTAATAATACCGCTAAATTATACCTAGTATTAAGCGCTATCGTGTTACGGTCAGGTGGTGACCCTATTCTTTTACGGCACAGAGTCATATGAACTTGACTTCGGGAGTAGCAACATTGAAAACCCTGGTTTTCATATTGATGATATTCATAAGCTAACAGTATAAAATAAAAAACGCTTACACTCACAGCCCCACAGTAGGTATAAACCTGTGTCGTGTGTGCCATTGTACACATACACACAGACCCGAAAGAAATATCTGTAGGTCATACAAATATTTGTCCTGGTGCGAGGATCGAACGCGCAACCCTTCGAATCAAACGGTCATCTCACACCGTTGGACTAACCGGGTCGTCAAACAAAGTAGTCTTCACATAGCACAAATGTCAACTGTATAGTTCTCGGTCACATCATGACATGAAAACGTAAAATATAATTTCACTGGTGGTAGAGTTCCAGTGACGGAGCTCGCGGGCGTTGACACCACCGCATTACCTAATATATTTGCCGCTAAATAGTAGTGTTCAGCACTATCGTGTTCCGGTCAGGTGGTATGTACGGCCCTGTAATTTCCGGCACAGAGGCATTACACCTTAGCCCTCAGGAGTGGTAACACATCTGCATTTTGAACTTGGTCTTTGTGTGGGTGTCTATAGGCTGCAGTCATCACTTAACATCAAAGTGAACTCCATTTTCCATTACATGAAAAAAAACCTACACATAGTTGTACTCATTAATAGTAAAATCCCGCTACGATCCCAAACGATTATAAAACTAGAAACAGAACGAACTAAAACTAGAATCACGTAGTCAACAATTACGCCATAATTTTCATCCGGTCATTACCCGGATCTATCACGTACAATAACTTCGGGATTGAGGATAAAGTGCGCTCAAGTTCCAATATTAAAATCACATCCAAGTTTTCCCGTTGTAGGCTAAGATCCGGCTGCTAGTAACTGTGTGCTTTGGGTAGTGAATATCAAAATCAATTTAAATAAAAATTAATTACTAAATCGTTTGTAAGCACGTAATTTCCAAACGACTGCACTGAATTGGTAAATCTTTTATTTATTTATTTTTTAAAGAAAAATTTGACTTCAGGCGAGACTCGAATTCGCGGCCACTGGGAATCTAGTCCAGCCGCTCTTCCAACTGAGCTACCGAAGTCCTACCGAAGTTCTATCCTCAGTTGGAAGAGCGGCTGGACTAGATTCCCAGTGGCCGCGAGTTCGAGTCTTCCCTGAAGTCAAATTTTTCTTTCCATTTTTCTTTAAAAAATAAATATATTTCACAAGCATGTGTTAATGCGAAATAATATAAAACAAATCTTTTATTTGTTTGTTAATGACAGGAAAAGTTTTGTATGAAAAAAAGTATGTAAAAAATAATGGCAAATATTGAAAATCTCCGATAGCCGTACTTAATTTGCTAAGTCAGCCAGTTATATATAATTATGTATGTTTCTGCTTGTAGGTATTTATTTTAATCTGTTTTATGAAATATAATCTCTCAGATATTCATTAAACTAATAAAAAATAATATTATTAATTATATCTTATTTAGATTAATAAGATATTTATTAATTTATTGATTTCAAGATAGTATATTTGTTGTGAAGTTACGTTGACAAATATTTAACCTCCTGAGACCCAAGTTTGAAACAGTGAGTTCCAATTGTCTTTCGATGTACTAATATTAGAACAAAATCAACAACGCACATAGACCCAAGCATAAATTTAAGTGCAATATCAAAACGCGAATGAGTATTGGTTTGACATTTACAGGGTGCGTTTATGATAACTTAGGAATGCCGAAACTTTAATCAGAACCCGAAAATCTTGTGACCTATTTTTAGGACATTGGGGCATTAGTTCGTGATTAAGTGATTTTATCTTTATTTATTCATACAAATTGCACAAATCAGTCTCAAAATTCTTGGGAAATTGTACGTATTAATTAAAAAACAAATAAATGACACTAATCAGTTTCAAAAATCTTAGAAAAAATACGCTTATTAATTAAAAACAAAGATATTAATTGAACCTTGTAGGAACATAACTCAAAAAACATGCTGTGGAAAGTCTTTCTCAGTCCATCGATCACCTGCCTGAACAATAGCAACTACAGCAGTTGGGTTCAATGCTATATCCTTGCCTATTCTACCTCCGCGAGCTCTGCTTGAGAGAATCCTTGCATTCCCGCGCTGTTGTGCTCGTTCCCGGCCCCTGCTCCGTCCTTGTCTGCGCTGAACTGGAGGGATTAGCCCTCCAATTCAATGCTTTCATCGGTCTTGGATCATCATCATCACTATTAGGTGATGAATTTGAACTTTCGTGCATTCTTCAGTGTTGTATTCGCAGTTTTGATCACTGTCGTTTTCAAAAGGATATCCAATTTCTAAAGAAGTTGAAAGATGTCTTCATCTCTAAGACCTGAAAGACCGTAAATCTGTATGAACCTAATGGTCTTACACTAAAATATAAAAATAAATGATTGAATCTGTAGTTTTTTCATTTTATTGCCACTAATGACAAAGAAAAACGCAATATTATAATTCAATTACATATACAACAGTGATCGATGTGATAGTATTAGTACATAAAAATGTGACAGATAAAAAAACGGTGTTACTAACTGTACACCGGCAAAATAATGCATGTATTGATATATTAACTTATTATCCAATAAAATAACATATGATACGTACCTGGATACCACAAGATTGATCAAATAAAATGAGATTTAACTTACCCCTTCTCGGCTGACGCGGTATGACGGCCGGTGATATTAGACGAAATGGTCAAAAAATTACACTTCTCAATGTTTTTGCAGTACTACCACATTAACAAATACCACACGAACCTAAACTGACCTGTAAAAATAGCCTGGCGCGAATTTAAAATCCTTAAATCAAGTTTAAAAATTTTGTTCTAATATTTAACTGCCTCGGTAGCCTAGTGGTAGCAGGCCACTACTACTACGCTGAGGTCCTGGGTTCGATTCCCGGGTAGGAGGTTATCAGAGATAATGGTGAAAAAGCCTTTATCTCTGGTTCTATTGGGATTTTTCCATTTTCTGGAAATTTCCCAGTACCTCAAAGTTTGGTAATGTGCCCGGAGATGTCAACAGGCTCGCCACCTGTTACATGGGCCAAAACGTAACCGGCGAATCGTGGGTGTTTGCATGTATGCTTGAATGCATGCATTTACCTCTGCCTACCCCTTCGGGGATTACAGGCGTGAAGTTACGTTTTGTTCTAATATTATCACATTGGAACTAATACGCATCTAAATATTTTTCAAACCGGGTCTATGATAGTTCATGATTTTGTTCTAAAAAAATCACGCGGGAGCCCAGGAGGATAAATTGATACTAAAAAAACCATTATATATTTAGATTAAAAGATTTTTTAGTAGTCTTCCTAAGAACTGAGCATCAACCCAGGTAACATTTAAGTGTTAATTGAAAAAACTAGTTGCCTATTTCTTAATAGCAATTCTGGTGGTAGAGTTCCAAGTGTAGGAGCTGAAGGGCGTAGGTACCACCGCATTACCTATTCTCTATCCGCTATCGCTGTTCAGCACTAACGCATTCCGGTTAGATGTTAAAGTATGGCCCCGTAATAACCTTTACAGAGACACAAAAACTAAGATCTGAGGAGTGGCTCTACATTTAATTTTTATCTTCTTGTTTCCGTTTAGATTCTCTCTCTCTCTCTCTCTCTCTCACACACACACACACACACACACACACACACACACACACACACACACACACACACACACACACACACACACACACAATCCTTTTTTTATTTTGTTTTGAACAGACACATCATCTTATTGTATTCTTTTATTATTAGGTAGTTAAGTTATTGGTTAACCTGCGTTCTTCGTAAGATTACTGGAACCTGCCTGTGTCGCTTCGGAGGAGGGCGTTGATTCTCGTGACACAGTATATTTCTTACTTTTGCGAGTGTCATCGTTTCCATTTTATTTCTGTGATCTTGTTTTATAAATAAATAATTAATTTTAAATTATTAATTTCAAATAAATAATTTTGAATTTTGAATTTTTTTTTGAATTTTTTATAAGAAACAGTCAGCAAGCTACAGTCATCCAAAAAGTAAATCTAGGTATAATTTTTTTTATCCATATAAACAATTTTCATTATCTACTCGATTAGCGCCTATATGATATATCTTGCAGCCGTATCTCGTACTATTAGAAGTCATCTGATATATCCATGATGAAATTGTTTTTCTAAAAATAATTGTGTCTTTATTGGCGCTCGATCAAGGGGTTCATGGGCGCTGCTTATAGAATTATGTATGAAATATATTGATAGGGTGATCGGAAAAATACAACGAATAATTTTATTCCTTGCATAATGATATGACAGAGTAAAGAATAATAATGATAAATCAAATAATGCAATCCAATATGTATTTTAGTGTTTGCGTATATTTAGTGATTGTGTAGGCATTTGTTGCCATATTTTGTTGACATCATTTTTTAAATTGTGTTTGTATTTATAATAGTGTAATACCTATTCCGTTATTATCGTTGAAGCGCGCATAGCCCGGCGGCTGGTGTAGGTCATAAGCATCGTGGTTCTGTTGTCGCTGGTCATAAGCGATCTGCTCGGTTAGGCACTACGGGCGCGGTCGGGTAGTGTGATGGGTGACCGCTAGTGGCAAATTAAATGCGCGTTTCCGTGCTTCGGAGGGCACGTTAAGCCGTCGGTCCCGGTTGCTATCGATAGTAAGTCGTTAAACCTTGTCAGAGGCCACCAGCTACCTCACGGTGTTGTGATTTTTATAAAATAAGTTTACGATGAAGTCATTTTTATGTATGTATCTTCACGCCAGGTCCCTAACGAGGTAGGCAGAGAGTGTAGAGCGATACCCCGGTCCTGACGTACCTCTCGTGCCTCAAAATGCTTATTTAAACTGAGATATATACGTATTTTGTTTTCAAAGTAAACCGGTAAGGAACTTATAATAATTGTCAGGATCACTTGGTTGATTTGATACAAAAGTTGGATACGTACAGTAATATTAATACATGCATTTAATAAATGATTATGAACACTGCCTCAGTAGCCTAGTGGTAGCAGGCCACTACAGCTATGCTGCCAGACTTTCCATTTTCTGGAAGTTTCCCAGTACTTCGGAGTTTGGTAATAAGCCCGGAGATGTCAACAGGCTCGCCACCTGTTACTTGAACATGGACCAAAACGTAACCGACGAATCGTGGATGTTTGGATATATGCTTGAATGCATGCATTTACACCTTCCTATCCATTCGGGGATTACAGGCGTGAGGTTACGTTTTGATAATAAAATGATTTCTAACTGGAATTTTTTCATTTCAGGTGAACATACGGCTGGTACATTGAAGGTAAAGCCTTTTATCTTTATGTAGGTACCTACACCCCCTTGTTCAGTCTCTAAACTAAATTGTATGAATTGTCTTCTATTCCAATTTAAAATATATAAAAACTTAAATTAAATTAGTCCCAACATTAATTTACATTTGTTATTTTTTTATGTAATGTTAGTGGCAAACAAGCATGCAGTTCACATTGATGTTAAGTGATGACTATAAACACCAACAAAAATACCATACCGCATAACTACACATTCCAGTTCAAGTGCGTACAGTTGAATGTTTGCTTCGCGATGACCATCAATAAGTCGCAGGGGCAGACACTGAGGACAGCGAGTGTTTACCTCAGGACAAGTTGCTTCTCACACGGGCAACTGTACGTCGCTTGCTACCGCGTTACCAGTCCTGTCTCTCTTTACATTTTGGCTCTGGCAAAATAACTACCAACGTAGTTTATAGGAAAGTGTTGTAAGGTTTGATACCTTTGTACGTATTTTGACTCTTTTGTGCCCGGGAATATATTCCTGCATTATTTTGTCTATTTCCTTCAGTCACATCTTATGACTGAACTCAGCAGGATTCCCATATGACTCCCTTCACTTGCTTCGCTTGCAAAAAAAACTTATACTTTTAATTTAATACTGTTTTATTAAAAGTTGTTTGCTTATAATGCTAAAGCGACATTGGCATCTTAGGTATGTTTGGTGCTGAAGAGCCTTCACGCAGACGACGTTGCGGGCAGCTGCTAGTTGTTGAATAAAATGCATATAATTTGTCAAATACGCAAATGAAGGAGAAAATCAAAATAGGTCTGTAGTCGAAGTATTATCTCATGTTGATATATTGCATATTACGAATATAAACCCTCTGGGACTTAGTTTAACAAGAAATAAACTGAAGAGAACAGTGTCTCATGAGACAAAATTTATAATATGAAACTTGTTACGGTCGTTTTACATTATCTCTGGATCCTCAAATTGTTGATTGGTATATTATATAATTTTGTTTTAAATCTGAATGTCAATTCATGACAGAGAGAGAGAGAGAGAGAGAAAGAGAGAGAGAGAGACTATTCTGCCACTAATGATTGCATTTCATATAATTATTAAAGCAAAGAATACATTTACAGACAAATAAATTATAATGCTGTGCCTTTATTGCAATAAAGGCAGTCCGGGTCCTGTTGAGATGAGTTGAGTTTTGGCGCCTTGAAGGAGCCGTGTGGTTAGTTTATTTAATTTTCTCGGTGCATTTTGAGTTTGCAGAGCTTATTTTGTTTGATATAGGTTTATTTCAGTGCCTGTGTATAGTGGAATAGATTAACAGTGCGAAAACACGGCCTTTCATGTTGCCTCCAGAACTTCATTTTAAATGTTCTAGTAAGGTAGCCATCGCTTTACTCCAATTAATGACTGTGACTCAGACTGACTGACTGATTATTGACTGACTGACTCCGACTTTTACTGCTTTTACGCCGCTTATTACGAATACGAAATATCGTTTTACTTTCACACTGCCTATATGCGTAATAGCGATGCCATTATTTACAAAAAACAAGCTATAATTGATATCAAATTTATTTTGTCAGACTCAAGTAGCAATATTCCCTTGTCTCAACTAACAATGAATAAACAAGGAAAGTTAGTTTTCTCAATATTATCGGGTATATATACGTTAGTAAGAATATTAGTTGTTTAAGTTGCCAAGAAATGATTTGAAGCAGCTCTCATGAGACTAACTTTAGACTTTGAAATTTAAGGTCGTAGATTATCTTTAAGCATCGGCATAGTGAAATAACATTGTTGCTTGTGATTTTGAGAGTGATAATTTTTGGAATACTTTTTTCAAACGATATTCCTTCAAAAAGAATATTATAAATGCGAAAGTTTGTATGTGTGTATGTATGTTTGTTACTCTTTCACGTAAAAACAACTAAATGGATTTAAAAAAAAAATCACAATAACATAACTTATACACATAGAATTCGCTCTTAGCTTACACATCAAAATAATACGTAGGCTACGATTTATAAATATTATTTGATTTATAACACTAATTCTGCGCAGACGAAGTCGCGGGCACCACCTAGTATCCCTATTTTTGTTGCAAACCATTTTACAACAAAATATAGGGGGTAATACAGTAGTTTATCGCCTTTGAAGTTTTGCAATATGCCGCCTTCACCCATAAAAACGTAAATTCATTAAGGTTGTCTTATTTTTTGTTTTTATTTACGTTGTTTGTAACGCGTCAGTAAACGTTGAACATATGTAAAAATCCTAAAAACATGACACCTGTAATCCCCTAAGGGGTAGGGAGAGGTAAATCGGATTCATGCATACATCCTCGATTCGCCGGTCACGTTTTGGCACATCCAACAGGCGGCGAGCCTGTTGACATCTCCGGGCACTTTACCAAACTTTGAGGTACTGGAAAGCCTCCAGAAAATAGAAAAATCTATCATGCTATAAATATCTCAACCTATCAACAATTTACCAGTCTATCATCAATCTACCAGTATTCCAGTTGGGCGGTCTATCAGTACGCCAGAATTCTAACAATTAGTATAATGTACCAATCCTAATATTCATCCATACCTTTTCAACTCCGTCCAATATAATCCGAATATCAAATACATAATACAAACAAAAAAAATATTTAGAGTTTTCTTTAAAGATTTTTTCGTTTTGTGAAGTAAGTATGTACATAAAGTGTAAAATATAACAGACATTATTATAAATGAAAATTAGAATAAAATATTAACAGTAAAGTTGACATCAAATTTTTCAATATCATCTTTCCATAAACTTAGTAAAAGAAATTTTAAATCTTGCACCCCTTATCGCTAAGTCCCAAGTAGATGACAGTTTTTGTATGGACTACTTGGTACCGCCCCCTCCGTCCCTCGCGTCGCGCGCCCCGCACGATTGCTCTGACATTACACGTTCGTTGGATGACTGTAGGTATATTAACACGTTCGTTTTCTTTAGACTGTGGTAATACTATCACTGCTATAAGTTGGATAATATCTAAGTGAAAAATCACCTAGCGATATTTTCACTAGGTGGTTTTTCAGTTAGGATGGAAATTTTACTGGTGGTAGAGTCCCAGTGTAGGAGCTCGAGGGCGTAAGCACCACTGAATTACCTAATCTATCTGCCGCCAAATTGTAGTATTCAGCACTAGTGTTCCGTTTAGATGGTAATATAAGGCCCCGTAATGACTATCACAAGGACATAACAACTAAGGCCTCAGGGGTGGTACCTAACGTATTTTAGCTAAAGTGTTGCTAGTCTCTCCTTTGTCCTTTTCTATGTTTTTTTTTTTTTTTATTGTTATTAAAGTGGCAAACAAGCGTGCAGTTCACATTGATGTTAAGTGATGACTGCAGCCTATAGACACCCACACAATGACCAGAGGTCAAAATGCAAATGCGCTGCCACTCCTGAGGCATTAGGTGTTATGCCTCTGTACCGGAAATTACAGAGCCGTACATTACCACCTGACCGGAACACGACAGTGCTGAACACTACCATTTAACGGCAAGTATATTAGGTGATGCGGTGGTGCCTACGCCCGCGAGCTCCGTCACTGGAGCTCTACCACCAGTAAACACACCTATCCTGCACATTTGACAACCTGCAACTGACAAAGACAAAGCATTCTATAGCTAAAACGTATCTAATGTACGTTTATGAATAAGGGGGTAATAATGTTACTTATCATAACCCCACTAGTTGTCTAATAATAAATAATAATGGCAACCCATTATACGTCCCACTGCTGGGCACGAGTCTCTCCCCTTTTTTGGGGGGAGGCCTGGAGCTTACTCCACCACGCTGCTCCAATGCGGATTGGTGGAGGTGGGTGGGTTAGTGGCCAACCCACTGTCGGATGTTTTCAAACCGCCCATAAGGCCTCCGACAAGGTTTAACGACTGCTATCAATCGATAGCAACCGGGACCGACGGCTTAACGTGCCCTCCGAAGCACGGAACGCACATTTAATTTGCCACTAGAGGTCACCCATCACACTACCCGACCGCGCCCGCAGTGCTTAACCGAGGAGATCGCTTACGATCTACACCAGCCGCTGGGCCATGCGCGCTTCTCTAGTTGTCTATTATATCTATAATGGCGTTTAATAAATCAGTATTTTACATTTATTGTTATAATAACTAGCTGACTACGCTTCATCCACGTGAGAATTTATGATTGTTCAGTATCTACCCGGACGAAGTCGTGGACAAAGCTAGTATAAAAGTAGCCTAAGTTACTCCTTATTACATCAGCTATCTATCAGTGAAAGTCCCGTCAAAATCGGTCTAGCCGTTCCCAAGATTAGGCCCGCCAAATAGACAGACAGACAGACAAAAATTGTAAAAAATGTTGTTTTGGTATATGTACCGTGTAAACATACATATGCGTTTAGTATAAAGCGGTTATTTTAATATTACAATCAGACACTCCAATTTTATTTATTTGTATAGATAACTTTACAGTAGTCAAAATAGCAAGATATAAGCGGCGAATCCTCAAACATCTATTAAACTCTTTTTCCTACTAGATTACCGAATAAATCTTATTGGGTGAACCAGATATAAAACCCGGAACTACAAATCTGTAAAACGCTACCACAAAATCATTACGGGAGTTGTATACGTATAATGTTACTTATCACAACCCCACTAGTTGTTTCAAGTTTCCAAAAAAAAAAAAAATATAATCTGAGGTGAACAATGTCTCCGAAGACTAACTTTATGGGGTGTGCGTGGAGTGTGTCAGGACCAGGATATCTGGGGCTCCACACTCTCTTCCTACCCCGTTAGGGACCAGGCCTGAAGATACATACATACATTATTAAATATCTTCGACAACCTTTTATGGGGGCCACGGGGAAATGTCTGTTAATTCCGTCGTGGTATAATATTATTTTTTGCTATAGTCAAAGTAACAAGGTATAACAGGCGAGTCTTCAGAGATCCATCAGACTACGTCCCATACTACGTCACCGAATAAAACTTTTTGTCCAACCCAGAAATCAAACTCAGATTCTAACCTGTAAAACACGCTACCACAAAGTCATTACGGTAGTTGTATACTAATAATGTTACTTATCATAACCCCTTTAGTTGTTTCAAGTTTCCAAGAAATAATCTGAGGCGAACAATGTCTCCGGAGACTAACTTTATCTTATAAAACTTGTTACGGTCGTTTTACATTATCCCACGGACACCTTCATCGTGATTTTTTTTTAATGTAATGGAAGCGGCAAACTAGCTTGCAGTTCACATTGATGTTAACTGATGACTGCAGCCTATAGACACCCACACAAAGACCAGAGGTCAAAATGCAGATGCGTTACTCCTGAGGCCTCTGTGCCCGTAATTACAGGGCCGTACATTACCACCTGACCGGAACACGATAGTGCTGAACACTACCATTTAGCGGCAAGTATATTAGGTAATGCGGTGGTGCCTACGCCCGCAAGCTCCGTCACTGGAGCTCTACCACCGTAACATTGGAGATTAATATTTTTATACACTTAATATTATTTGGAATCCTCATATACAATCTGGGATTCAATTGGAGACTGAGATTTAAATATTGATACAAATTAAGAAATACATTCAGAATATTATGTAGTTTTAAAAATAATATTTTTTTTAACAAAATATTTTTTTTTCTTAATTGTGAAATAAGTGAAATTGAGGCTAACACTTACTAAAAGACAAAAACGCCTAAATAGATAGCATCTACACAATGTGGTCTTGGTGTGCGTAAAGAGTGTCGATAGTGTGCGGCCGAGCGAAACACGTTCGCTCGGTCGCAGCGCTCGCTAGGAAATCGCGCGTTACGCCTCATTTTTCGTATTATACTTAATTTTATACTCCTCTTAAAATTACCGTACCGGCCCTTATACAACTCTAAATAGTTTCTAAAGGAGTAAACTTAGGTTAAAAAAAAAAACGCTTTCAATTTTGCCCTCTTATACGTCTCCGTTTTATAAATTAAATGATCCGCGTCAAAACCTTATTTCACCATACACCCTAAACCTCTTCTCGCGTTAATCTGTATTCCGAACCCTTGACCCGTCACGCATGGCTGTCAAACCTTCAGCTTCACGTTTCAAATGCCACAACGTCGTTAGGGACCCAAATTCCCTTATAATTGAGTTGCTACCTATATAGGATTAATTTGCGTATATGCTAGACTAGTGGCCCACTCCGGCTTCGCACGGGTGCAATGTTTAACTACATTACTACTTTATACGGTTGCTCTATAGGGTAGCAGAAGCTTTACTTTTCCTTAAATTAACACTGTTGCATCTGTTTCACACATCCAGTCAACCCCATAAACACACTCTTAAGGGTCGAATTTCGCAAATTCCTGTCTTACGTAGGTATGCCTTAAATAAAATCACTCTTGTTTGATATTATTTCGCATTAACACATGCTTGGAAAAATATATTTTATTTTTAAAGAACTACCTGGACTAGATTCCCAGTAGGTCGCGAGTTCGAGCCTCGCCTGAAGTCAAATATTTCTTTCCATTTTTCTTTAAAAATAAAATATAAAATCACTCTGCATAATTTGAGACGCCTAATACTCTTACTGGGAGCAACAAGTAAAAAAAAAACCTGTGGACTTAATACTTTCGTCCCAAAAAACGTTTTCAAACGTTTTCAATCTTTGACATCTCCGTTTAATAAGTTAAATGGTCCACGTCATAACCTTATTTCACCACACACCCTTAACCCTTTCTCGCGTTAATCTGTATTCCGAACCCTTGACCCGTCACGCATGGCTGTCAAACCTTCAGCTTCACGTTTCAAATGCCACAATGTCGTTAGAGACCCGAATTCCCTTATAATTGAGTTACTACCTGGACTACATTAGTGTGCTTATATGCTCCTTTAAATAATGGGAACCACGGCAAAGTCAAATATAGTAGGTACCGATAATAATATAAAAACTTCATGTTTTGATTTATATCTTTTTTATATATGTCTTATATCTAGATTTTTTTACAATTATTAAGATGTTACGTACACAGGATCTTTACTGGCTTAATCTTAATGTTACGTGCACAGGATCTTTACTGGCTTAATCTTCAAGGTGGCTTCTACACCTAATAACAAACGAAATATTATTTTATGCAACTACTTTTGATAGTTTTTTTTCGTCCCTATTTAGGTTTTTTATAAATAAATATGTGTAGTAAACTGCTAAGCTTCCAGTTGCTTGCCTTTGTTACCTACAAATATCGTTCTTTATAGGTATGAATTTCTAATTTTTTGTTTAATTTTTTTTCTATGTAGTTAAGGAATGTATAAATATAATCATCATCGCTTAAATTATTTGTTTCAGTTGCTATTTGTATGATAAATTGATAAGAATAACAATTTTTAACTCTACCTATACTAACATCACCATTTTATAAATTAAATTAAAAAAAAAAAGGTCAGCATCATCATTTTATTTCATCCTGAACCCTAAAACCCTTTTCGTATTACGTCTCGCCGTCTCGTCACGCATGGCTGTCAAACCTTCAGCCCACTACCTTCATGTTTCGAATGCCACAATGTCATTAGGGACCCATATTCCCTTATAATTGAGTTCCTGCAAAGATGGCATTAATTTGCTTACAGTCGTAACAGTCTATATATACGTATCAGTCTATTGCCTTGCATGTCCAAAATCTTAGAGAAGGTGGTATGTGAGCAGTTTAGTAAGTATCTTGAGCACTACAATATCCTCCCAGCAACGCAGTCTGGGTTTCGCAGGGGTCACAGTACAACTACGGCTCTTATCGATGTGGTTGATAATATTTTGACAGCTAGAGACCAGGGAATGGGGAGTATCCTAACTTTGCTCGATTTTTCTCGTGCATTTGATTCTATTGAATTATCTCTCCTACTTTCTAAACTTTCTTACTATGGATGTGACCTCTCAACAGTGAAATGGTTTCAGAGTTACCTTACTGATAGATCTCAAATGGTTCAAGTAACCAGTGACGAGACAGGAAATAAATCCAGATCCACTCCAGCCCAGGTATCTAAAGGTGTCCCTCAGGGGTCCATTTTGGGGCCTCTTCTCTATGTCCTGTATAGTGCCGATGTCACTGGTCACATTCTCCATTCCAAACACCACATGTATGCGGATGACCTCCAAATATATATCTCTTTTCATCCACAAAATTGTTCAGAGGCTGTAAATAAAATGAATAAAGATCTAATTAGTATTGCTGATTGGGCAAAGAAAAATTTTCTCACATTGAATCCAAATAAATCTAAAGGAGATGTTGCGAACTCGGCTCTAGTTCGTACACGTCCTCAAAAAATGGGTAAATTAAAGAAGAATCCGAAAAAAATACTATTAATTTATTCAAGAATATATTTTAGAGTTACTACCACATTTAATTCAAACGATTTTATCATTTTCAACCATATTCAACATGGTGGCGATAAAGCCGACGCTTCTTTAAATTGGAAATCGATAAGTTTTTAGTATTGTATAAGTTCTTAGTATAAACACATGAAATCGATTTCGAAAGTATTTAGAAAATATTACTTTTTTCTCCAAGTACTAAAATATAATCAAAAAACAAAAAAAGTGAAAATGTCAAAATGACATCGCCCGTCATATTCGCCATGTTGGTTTGGGTTGCAATTCTAACGGCAAATAATATTTTGTAACTGCAAACAAAGCTAAATACGTAAAACTATGCAGTAAAAAAACGTTTTTATATTGATTTTGTCTATTAATGATATTGTGTAGAATACATGGCCGGAGGTCCATACATTTTTGCAACATCTCCTTTCTGGTATTAGGCTCCAGGGTACAATTGAAAAGATTTGCTCATTTCAACCTATCATATCTATCAATGGCGATACCATTGAAAGAGTGAATGAGGCCCGCAACCTGGGAGTAGTCATGGACGGTCAACTTCATTTTGAGACTCATGTTCTTGAAGCAGTACGTAGCTGCTTCTATCGTCTTAAATTGTTATATAGAATCCGACCTTTCCTTACCGTTGAGTTGCGCACTATGCTGTGTGAATCTCTCATTCTGTCCAAGTTGAATTATGCAGATTCAGTTTATGGCTCTTGTATTCTGAGCAGAACAAATAAGTTGTTGCAGAGGGTCCAGAATGCATGTGCGCGTTTTTGCTTCAATATACCTCCCAGAACACATGTTACTCCATTTCTTAATTCAGGCAGTCTGATGAAAATGGCTTCTCGCAAGAGACTACATCTAGCCACTTTGCTGTTCGGTATTGTGTTGTCGGGAAGACCCGAATTTCTATTCAGGAAGCTGTCTTGGCGTCGGGATCGCGCTCGTATTTTCACCAGGGCCACATATGACTTATTGGCCATGCCGAAGCATAGAACGGCGGCTTTCCGAGGTAGTTTTAGGTTTGCCGCTACCCGTTGTTGGAATGACCTCCCTCCACCTTTGCGTGTCCTAAAAACGCAACGAGCATTTCGTTCTAGGTTCAAAGAAATTATCATGGAGGAACAAAAATTGGCAAATTTGTAAAAGGTAAAAACTAAATCTCACCCTTCGATGCTGCTCTGGTGCAACCACTTCATTTGCCACAGAAAGACACGTGGTTTCCCAGCACCAGTGTATGCCACGTGGCTGCTTTGTGGAGGCAGCCACGTCGTATGTCTTGTTTTCATGCCACGTACGACCGGTTTTGCCGGTTTATACTATTTTTATATTGCAATTATTTTTTGTGATATGTAGGTAAATGTTATTTAAATACACATTTCTATTTTAACTATTTTCTGTTTTGTCATGTCATAATTTTTCTGGAACCTGTCACTTGTCACTTGTCATAGTGACAGACGACAGCATGTTTTGTTTTTATTGTATCATCTAACATGTTTGATACCACGCCCCCAAATATTTTGGATTAATTATTGTATGTATATATGTATCTTCGCGCCAGGTCCCTAACGGGGTAGGCAGAGAGTGTGTAATTTTATCATGTATTTAATTTATTTGTTCTAATAATTTATTTATTTATCTATATTTATGTAATATTACGTAACTTTGTATATAAATATAACATCAGTATGCATGGAAGTTTTATGTAGTTGGGCGGCTTGTAGTTCGCAAAGCCACTTACGGTGGTCCTATCAGAACACCAGCGCTGTAGTGCCAACTCAGCAGAGCAATCTGCTGAGATGGGTACCATTTTTTTGGTCTCACACATACATCATGTTACACATACATATTGTTTTTTTTTATTATTATTAATATTTGTTTATTTAGCGTGTGTGTGTGTGTCAAAAAATAAACTATTTCTATTTCTATAACACACGTCCGGATTTGGTACGGAGCGGACAGCGGATTTTGTACGCTCCGAACCAAATCTGGCGCTGTGAAGAGTAGTCCGGTGGACATAATTATTGTTAATCAAGTCTGACGCCGTCCGGTCCGCTCGAGCGGGTTTGGTAGGCGGATTCGGTTCGCCGTACCGAATCCGGTCGTGTGTAGTGAGAGCGGATTTGGTCCGACGTACAGAATCCGGACGTGTGTTACTACTACTAGTTTTTCTTTATACCTCGTTAACACAAGGAAGGAATTTTAAATGTTATCGTTGTTGGACTAAGTTTTTATTTTTATTTCTATTTATTTAAATCATTTATTTTAAAATCTGCCTTAATATGAACATGGACAAGAGGAAGATCATGTCTAATGTCCATGTTACACACACTCCTGTCATAGTCTTTTTTTTTTTCCTCTTGTGTAGGCGGCCTGTCTCGAGACGGCACTAGTCTACTTCACCGGGCCATCGGCGAGCGCAGAAGGCGCTCCAGCCTAGCCAAAAAGTTAGCGCAACTGCCTAAGGGTGACCCATGCGGGTCCGTGCCTCGGCTTAGGGCGTTGCGGAGAGACATATGAGACATATGCGATTATGGGCGGTGCAACTTTCGCTCTACTCCGTTCGGTTTTCCGGTGATAACCGGAATGTCATCGGCCTCGCGGGGCCGGGGATAGGGATCAGGGGCGGGCGCGGCGCGAAACGCGTCGGCCCGTTGTATTGACGGATTGTGCAGTGTTATTCTGTAAGTGATTGTTCATAGCGGCGATGGCCAACGTGGTCTCATCGTCCGGATCTTTTAAGACGTGCCTTGGACGTCTCCTTTTGGCACGATCAAAAGGAGTGTAAATCGCGGCCGCTCTGACCAGCGGTATCGGGTGGTGACTCGCCCGATCGAAATAGCGAGCTGAAGCTCGCTTCATAAACTGCCGGATGGTAGGCAGGTTTGCGTCAATGTGCAAGTTTTTATTACGTACGTACCAAGGCGCGCCTACGGCTCTACGTATGAATCGATTCTGCAAGCTTGCGTAATGTTGTGTTTTTCGCGTGGGCGAATACCGGGGACGTGTAACATAATATGGGCCTTATGCGGGACGTATAGGCACGGAGTTTGTTCCGGGCCGATAGCTTGCTCTTTTTGTTTAATAAACAATGTAGTTGGGACAACACGAAGTTTTGACGATGATTATACCTGGTACAAACGGTCCAGTTAGGTCGGTCCAACTTCGATAAAGTGGTCAATCGCCGAATCTAACTTGGTTGGGCAGCGTTCTGCGACTTACCGCGGCCAATCGTTGTATTTTGAGAGCCTGCGACGCCCAGACCTTCGTTATATTATAAAACCTGAAAATTCTTATATATATGTCTCCTATACAGGTATAAGCAAAAACAAAATATACAACCACGGTCGCGGTGGCTTTGGCAGGTAACAGGTAATAAATGTGAGTAAAATTGTGTTTCAAATTTGTGATAGTATAAAACTTAGTTTTCATATACGAGTATTTTAACTTACAATCATATTAGAAACCGCCTCGTCTATTGGCGGACACTTTGGACGGTGGCAACCCCTTGCCAGACACCCTCACAGTCTAATTATTTATAAATCTACTTTCGTCATAATATAAAATCTGACTTTTATATATGTTATTCAGAAAACTATACGAATAATGTTTCCACAATTCCCAGTCACTTTCGATGGTTCCCCTATCTTCCCAGGCACATTGAAGTCTACTCCAGGCGTGCGCGCGATGAATATATATGTACGTTGGTGCGAGTGAAACAGCATGATCGGTCCAGGGCGATCTCTTTCTGCGCATCAGCTGTCTCGTACTCCGTAATATATATTGTGTAGTGTGAACGTACATAAACCGTTGAATAATTAATTTGTAATAAAAGTGAGGGAAAATTAATTTTGTTCTGAAGAGACATTAAAGAAATGTCAAACTGACGATCCGCTTAGCCCAACGGTGTGAGATGACCGTTTAATTCGAAGGGTCACGGGTTCGATGCCCGCACCGGGACCAATATTTGTATGGGCTACAGATATTTGTTTCGGGTCTGAGTGTTTGTGTAATCATAATCATAAGCATCATAATCATAATCATTTATTTACGAGAATATTACATAGTTTTGTACAGATGGTGAGAGTACAGCTTAATCAGATAATAATATTCTACCATGACAATGGTGTGTAAAAACAAATTAGAAATAAAGACATTTTTTCTGTTGAATTTCAAATAGTAGATATTAGTTTCTTAATTATTATTATAGTTCATTATAGTACATTTAGGAAACAACAGAGAAAGTCATAAAATTTACAATATTATTACTAATATTTTAAACATAACAATTAAATTTATTGGTGTTAATATAAAATTGTAAATACCTGTAAAATGTATGTGTTATATGTGTATAACGGTACCCACGACACAGGTTTATACCTTCTGTGGGGCTGTGAGTGTAAGCGTAAGCGTATTTTTATAACTGAAAGTCAGAAAAAACATAACCTTAAATATGCGAACATTATTTTACCTGATAAATATACAGATGGAGGTTATCACCGGAAATGCCATAAAACATTCACAGGCGTATTACAATTCTGAGCCTGCAGATTTTCAAAAAGAAAAAAGAGTAAACAAGAAGTCTGAGAAGTCTGGAGGCCTTTGATCAGCAGTAGACGTCTTTTGGCTGAAATGATGATGATGATGAAAATCTGTTTATTTTTTGGTGTATGTAATAGTTATTCACTCTAGGTCATTATGATTTCTAGTCGTTTTGAAAGTATCTGTAAAGTTCTATTCGAAATAAAAATGTTTTCTTTCTTGCTTTCCTTCAGTAAGAACTACTGACTGGCTGCAATAACGGAAGAATTCTCCTCCACTAACAAGCGATAGGGTCGTCATATTATCTCGAAGCCTTACTGAAGCCTTACCCACAACATAAAAATATTAATAACATTCACAGAAGTCGAAATAGCGTAATACTAAGGACTGTTTTTATCCTAAAACCATCGGAAATTTCCCGACACAATTAAATTAATTAACAAAATGCCAGTTCCAGTGAACGCGGGTTTAAACTATTTATTTGCCTATAACAGTAAAGGTCTTATGAAAATGGTCCATTTTCCTCGATCTACGTGAATGCAGTCCGTAAAATTGTAAGGTGGCGATACATAGAACGCGGTTGCCAAGTCTCTACTAAAGGTTTTTTTATGAAGTAAATTAATGGAAATTGTGTAATGAAACTCAAACTCAAACTCAAACTCAAAAATTCATTTAATCACTTGGAAATAATAGAATTTGCTTGTGATAGGTCAAATTACAAATATAAAATTAAAGCGAATAACAACTGATACGTTGATTAATATGTCAAAGTAAATAAATTAATAATAGTCCAAAAATACTTAATAATAAAAATAGGTATCAACAGAATGTTCCATACTCTCTTTTACAAACGGCAAGATAAGACTAAACAAAAAAATATGGGACATTCTTTGTCATTCACTGGCAGAGTTCCAAAGCCCATGAGTAAAATATTCCAATAATTAGTTGTTTTAAAATCTTACTTATCTTTACTTATGTAATATTACGTAACTTTTGTATATAAATATAACATTAGTATGCATGGAAGTTTTATGTAGTTGGGCGGCTTGTAGTTCGCAAAGCCACTTACGGTGGTCCCATCAGAACACCGGGTAGCTATAGGCACAATGCGCTAGGGGTATTATGTGACTTATCTAAAGCATTTGATTGCGTTCAGCATGAAACACTGGTCAGAAAGTTATATCACTACGGCCTTCGAGATACCGCTCTCGAGCTTATGACTTCATATTTAAACAACAGAAATATGTGTGTTGATGTAAATGGGATAAGATCTCCCGGGACTTCAATGGATATGGGGGTCCCACAGGGCTCTATTTTAGGGCCATTTTTTTTCTTAGTCTATATTAATGACTTACCCTACATTATCAATGATGGCCAAGAGATGGTATTGTTTGCTGACGATACTTCTTTAGTGTTCAAAATTAAAAGACAGGAGGTAGATTTTGACGGTGTAAACAATACTCTCTCTAATATAGTATATTGGTTTAGCGCCAATAACCTTTCGTTAAATAGCAGTAAGACAAAATATATTAAATTTACTACTCCTAACGTAAAAAAGGTTGAAACCAATGTTAAGATAAATGAGGAAGTATTGGAGATCGTAGAGTCCACGGTATTTCTTGGTATTACCGTGGATGCTAAATTGCAAAGGGGTCCCCATATTGCCAAATTAGCTAATAGACTTAGCTCGGCAGCGTTTGCTGTGAAAAGGATTAGACTATTAACAGACGTCGAGACGGCTCGCCTTGTTTATTTTAGTTATTTTCACAGTATAATGTCCTATGGCATTTTGCTATGGGGAATTCCGCCGACGTCAACACTATTTTTGTACTGCAAAAGAGAGCTGTCCAGGCGATCTACGGGCTGAGTTCGAGGGTATCTCTTAGAGATAAATTTAAAGAAATAAATATTCTGACTGTAGCTTCGCAATACATTTATGAAAATGTATTATGTGTCCATAAAAACATTAATGAGTTTCCTACAATAGGTAACAATCACAGTATAAATACTAGGAACAAATACAAATTGTCCGTGCATGCAACGGGGCTGAATAGGGTCAGTAATTCTTTCAGAGGTCAATGTATACGGTTCTTTAATCAAATTCCCAAAAACGTTCAAAGTCTATCGATCAATAAATTTAAGAAAGTAATGAAAGAACGTTTATATAAATGTAATTACTATAAGACCTGTGATTATCTTAATGATAATACATCTTGGGATTATAGCGATCGCTGCCAGGCTATTTCATGATACTGTTATTTCGTGTATTCTGTAATAAGTATTGTTAAGGGTTGAATAATGTGAATACCCTGGCTGTAAATTAATTCCATCTTTTATTTTGCCGTATGCATATCCGGAGCACATGGAGTCATGCACGCTTAAATGTCTTTGCCTTTGGCGGCGTCGTGTGGCGGGTTGCTCACTTCCCTCTAAAATGGTCGAGGAGGGCAATGGCTGTCACATGCGTCATATTCGTGAACGGGTGCTGTTGGTGGGGACTGGTCTGTTCTGGTTTGCAGGAGCTACATCACATTTAGTAGATAGCAGTTTATTTGCATCTATGCTATGGACGTTCACATTATTTGATTTTTCACGATAATTTGTACTAGATTTAAGCTCTCATTTAAAAGAGCTCTTACTGAGTTTGTTGGGTAGCGGAGTTCTTCTCAGTAGTGACTGCACTTGGAACTCTGCTAAGTGAATAACTTTGATCTTGACGAATAAGTTTTTCTTTTTCTTCATTTATCATCATTGAAGGAATTGAAAAAAAAATTGTGATTAATATGTTTTATCTAAGTAGTTTAAATTCTAATTTTTAATTTACTGTTGTTAAATGATTTTGCTTTACTTTATGTAATGGTTATTCACTCTAGGTATTTTATATTTATTGACGTTTTGAAAGTATCTGTAAAGATCAATTCGAAATAAAAATATTTTCTATTTCTATTTCTATTACGCCAGCGCTGTAGTGCCAACTACAGCAATCAGCTGAGATGGGTACCATTTTTTTGGTCTCACACATACATCATGCCGTTAGTCGTGTTAAGTTGTCTTCCCTGTTTTTATTATTATGTTTTTTTTTTCGTTTTTTTTTATATTTTATTATTTTTGTGTATTTAGTGATGTATTGTGTTTGTTTTTTATATTATTTCGCATTAACACATGCTTGTGAAATATATTTTATTTAAAGAAAAATGGATAGAAAATATTTGACTTCAGGTGAGACTAGAACTCGCGGCCTACTGGGAATCTAGTCCAGCCGCTCTTCCAATTGAGCTACTGAAGTCCTGCCCGATTTGTCAAATCTTTCCTTCACATTTATTGCCTTGCTTTATGGTAGCAGTAGCGCCATCTATTACTAAAGCGCCATCTGTTACCAACCTAAAATAAAGTAAGGCAATAAATGTGAAGGAAAGATTTGACAAATCGGGCAGGACTTCAGTAGCTCAATTGGAAGAGCGGCTGGACTAGATTCCCAGTAGACCGCGAGTTCGAGTCTCGCCTGAAGTCAAATTTTTTCTTTCCATTTTTCTTTAAATAAAATATATTGTGTGTGTGTCAAAAAATAAACTATTTCTATTCTATTCTATTCTATTCTATATTCTACTTTGTCTTTTCTCTTTAGTTTAAAGAAATGAAAGATATCTGCACAGGACAATTTAAGCAGACATATTATTAATAAATGAGTCATGTACGTAATTTCAACGTTAAACGTAAAAAAGTAAAACGTAACTTCACGCCTGGAATTTCCGAAAGGGTAGGCAGAGGTAAATGTATGCATTCAAGCATACATGCAAACACCAACGGTTCGCCGGTTACGTTTCGGCCTATGTAAAAGGTGGCGACCTGTTGACATCTCCGGGCACATTACCAAACTTCGAGGTCCTGGGAAATTTCCAGAAAATGCGAAAATCTCAATAGAACCAGAGATAAAGGACTTCACACCATTATCTCTGATAAGGAGGTTATCAGAGATACCCGGGAATCGCACCCAGGACCCCAAGATAGTAGTAGTCGCCTGCTACCACTAGCCTACTGAGGCAGTTTATTCTTATTTAAAAAAAAACGTAAACGCATATAAACGCTATAAGCAACGGTAACCGCATGCATTCAAGTACACAAGATTCGGCAGTGATCTTTTGTCCCATGTAATTGATTGCGAGACTTTAAACACCTCCGGGGACGTAATGAATTTCCAATGGTAGATCTAGAAAATTACCGAAAGTAGCAGTGGTCTGCTACCACTAGGCTACAGAAGTGCTAAAATAATTACAAATTGAATAAGACATTCAAAACGCTTGCCTGTGTGTTGCATCTTTAAAACATTAGTGTTTAGTTTGAGGGAAGCTAGAGTCGTTCTGTTATGACTTCTTCACTTTTATTAAGTCCATGCGACCTCAGTTTGAGTACGTGCCATGGTTCAAGATATCTATTATTACCTGGTATTTCTTATAATATCGCTTAGGTGAGTCTGCGTGTTGAATTTTTCATGTTGTTGCACAATAAGTTTGGTATTTTTCGAAAAATGAAATATATTTTTAAGTAATTACTAGAGGTACTCGCATCTTAATTTAAAAGTACCTTATATAGTTACTAAAATTTATTTAATATTGGCTACTTTGCGAAGCTGTTCAACTCAATGTGTGGGTTACGTGATGTAATGTGTGTATCAAGTTTGAGGTGTTTGTAACATTTTTTTATTAGTTCAATGCTTTTCAATTAGTTATTGCTATGAAATATTAGTTTTCTCTGGTTATATGTTACATATTCATAAACTGTAATAATAACAAATTTAATATGTTCTTATTAAGACTTTTTGAAAATTACTGCAATTTTCAGAACAAAATTTCTATAATTTTTTCTCAGCTTTCAAACATCGTTTTACTTACGTGAGAATATGTCCAATCCTTCTCCCTTTCACCACATAATATACAGTCATAAATTCAACTCATAAAATGCATTCGTTAACCAATTACGAACCCAAAAACCGGTATTAAATTTCAGCACCAAGACCCCATTGTCACTCGTTCACCGCACGTCGCTCGGATGAACATAAATTACTGGAAGCCTGCCTCCGAGCCGCTTAATAAATCACTTAATTCGCTAAAAATCTATCTCCCTTATTATTCAAGACGTAAATATAAAATCGATGGCAATGTCCGTTTTATCGGTGACATTCTATTAAGTGTGTCCTCGGATGTTACGCTTAGGGCTGTGTATCGATTTTTTGTAGAAATTAACCTAAAAAAAAATGTTTTAGTTTTGATTTAAAGTGCTGGTAGGTAAAGTCATCACCACATTACACAATGTGTCATAATTTTGTCTCGGTATAACAAAGGCGTATCGTGATCTTGGCCTAAAATCATTCGCACGAATTCATTTTTTTAATTACTTTTTTTTTAATAATTTTTGAAGTAGAAAATGCATTGATTTTTGTAATAAGCGCATAACCTCTTGCAGGCAGCCTCTCTATATAAATCCGAACAACATTTGCTCTACGACTTGTTAAAGTTCATAGTTATCAAAATGTAAATTTTCCCATTCAAAATTTTTTTGCCTCTAAACTGGCATTTACTGCTAGCGTAGGTATACCACGAACCTTAGCCTAGGCGAAATATCGCAACGTGCAGCAGGGAGCGGGGTTGCGGATGCATTTTCAACCATGTTCAACATTGCGGCAAAACAGCCGACGCTTGGGATTGACAGTACCTATGTAGATAAAACAAAAGTAATGCTATCTGTAGCTTACTAGTGCATCATATATAAAAAAAAACGATGTATCGAATCGATCAATTTAAAAAGTTGCGAAGACTCTTTTTAAATTGAAAATCGATTAGTATAGTATTAAACATAAAATCGATTTAGATAGTATTTAGAAAATATTACTTTTTTCTTTAAGTACTATCAAAAAAACAATTTAAAAACTTAAAATGTCAAAATGACATCGCCCGTCATATTCGCCATGTTGGTTTTGAGTTGCAATTCTAACTGCAAATAATGTTTTGCAACTGCAAACAAAGCTAAATAAGTGAAAATATGCAGTAAAAAACGTTTTTATATTCATTTTGCCTGTTAATGATATTGTGTACAATACATGGCCGGAGATCCATACATTTTTGCAACATCTCCTTTCAGCACCAAGATCCCATTGTCACTCGTTCACCGCACGTCACTCGGATGAACATAAATTACTGGAATCCTGCCTCCGAGCCGCTTAATAAATCACGTAATTCGCTAAAAATCTATCTCCCTTATTATTCAAGACATAAAAATAAAATCGATGGCACCGTCCGTTTTATTTGGTGACATTCTATTAAGTGTGTCCTCGGAACGCTTAGGGCTGTGCATTAGATTTTTTTTGGTTTAAGCTTAGCAAGCATTGAAATAGATTGAACTAAATATAAAATTGAGGATTAATTATGTAATATTTTCCTCGCTCATTTTTTTCCAAGTTGCTTTTTTATTATTTTTTTTTTAATGGACATGGGAAATAAGCATGCAGTTCACATTGATGTTAAGTGATGAATGCAGCCTATAGACACTTACATAAAGACCAAGGTCAAAATGCAGCTGCGTTACCACTCCTGAGGTCTAAGGTGTTATACCTCTGTGCCGGAAATCACAGGGCCGTACATAACCACCTGACCGGAACACGATAGTTCTGAACACTACCATTTAGCGGCAAGTATATTAGGTAATGCCGTGGTGCCTACGCCCGCGAGCTCCGTCATTGAAGCTCTACCTATGTTACTTCACTTATTTTTTTTTACAAGTCGCCTAAATAGTTCATTATGTCAACATCCTGATAGAGGTAAAATCCGTTTGTCACCGAATGACTTTCAGTTAAAAATCAGTGTTAGTTTCCAAATTAATAAATACTCAAAGCAAGCTATTTGGTGTAGCCGCGAGACATTTCTTAGCTAGTAAGTCTTAGTAACCTACAAAGTACCAACATACTGTAATCGGTACTTCTTAGGTTGGCACTTTTGCTTTATTTTCAGTTAAACTACTGAATTTATCTTAATATTCCAAAATGTCATGAATGTCATGTCATGCAGTCATCACTTAACATCAATGTGAACTGCATGCTTGTTTGCCACTTCCATAACATTAAAAAAAAAAAAAAAAAAATGCAATGTTTTTTTTTTTTTATTTAATAAAAGTGGCAAAAGAGCGTGCAGTTCACATTGATGTTAAGTGATGACTGCAGCCTATAGACACCCACACAATGACCAGAGGTCAAAATGCAAATGCGCTGCCACTCCTGAGGCATTATGTGTTATGCCTCTGTGCCGGAAATTACAGAGCCGTACATTACCACCTGACCGAAACACGATAGTGCTGAACACTTCCATTTAACGGCAAGTATATTAGGTAATGCGGTGGTGCCTACGCCCGCGAGCTCCGTCACTGGAGCTCTACCACCAGTAAAAATATTTTATTTAAAATTATCCACAAAGGAGATGTTGCGAGCTCGGCTCTGGTACGTACAGTACCTGAAAAAATGGGTAAATTATAGAAGAATCCGAAAAAAATACAATTAATTTATTCAAGAATATATTTTAGAGTTACAACCACATTTAATTCAAACGATTTTACCATTTTCAATATGGTTATTAGTGGCATTTTTCAAAATGACATCGGCCGCCATATTCGCCATGTTGGTTTTGAGTTGCAATTCTAACTGCAAATAATGTTTTGTAACTGCAAACAAAGCTAAATAAGTGAATATGTGCAGTAAAAAACGTTTTTATACTGATCTTGCCTGTTAATGATATTGTGTACAATACATGGCCGGAGGTCCATACATTTTTGCAACATCTCCTTTGTTACCCGTCACCACATTACTGAATCTGTCCCATTCATTTCTGTTTCGGATATAGCAACAGCATTTAGATTTGTATCTTCAGCAATAAGGCGTCCGCATTACAACATCTGGCGTTTCAGTGCATGACTGTTGTATTGATATATCACTGGTAACGTAAATCACATACCTGCATGTATTATGGCTTAGATTTCAAAATAATACAATCGTACCTAACTTCAGGCTTGAAGACCCCAAAAGCGCAGGCCGAGATAAAAACATGCATTCGAGCTGACATGCTAACATCCAAGATTCGCCTTTCACGATTTTTTTCCACGGTTCTGTTGATCTCCGGGGAAATGATCAAACTCCGAGCATAGCACTGGGAAATTTTATAAGAATATGTTATAAACTTTTAGTCATCGATCCGGGGTTCAACCCGAAAAACTCAGAGTAGCAGCTACTGATACTTGTTTTATATTATTTCGCATTAACACATGCTTGTGAAATATATTTTATTTTTAAAGAAAAATGGAAAGAAAAATTTTACTTTAGGCGAGACTCGAACTCGCGACCTACTCGCTGCTACCATAAAGCTATGCAATAAATGTAAAGGAAAGATTTGACAAATCGGGGAGAGGTTCAGTAGCTCAATTGGAAGAGCGGCTGGACTAGATTCCCAGTAGGTCGCGAGTTCGAGTCTCGCCTGAAGTCAAATTTTTCTTTCCATTTTTCTTTAAAAATAAAATAGCTACTGATACGTTGAGTTCCTAAGTTCTCCAGGATGACCCTGCTACCTGCTGCTAGATTACTGAGGCAGTTTAAAGAAGATAGAGAATTTTACTGGTGGTAGAGTTCCAGTGTAAGAGCTCGAGGGCGTAGGCACCACCGCATTAACTCATTCATTTGCCGCTAAATGGTAATGTTCATCAGCACTATCATGTTCCGGTTACATGGTAATGTATGGCCCCGTAATAACTATCATAGACATCAACTAAGGTCTCAGGGGTGGCAACGCATCTGCATTTTGACCTCTGGTCTTAGTGTGGATGTTTTCAGGTTGCAGTCATCACTTAACATCAATGTGAACTGCATGCTTGTTTGCCACCTTCATTACATAAAAATAGAGAAAATTATTAAAGTAAACATTTTAACATTATGTTCAGATAGTAGCGTGTCTACGAATGCATTATCTTTATCACCGCTACATATTCGTCACATACAGTGAATCTCATACTATATTCCCGCCATGCGTCAGAATACGCAACAAAAACACAAAGAGCAACTAACTGCAGAGAGATGTTGGGTTAATGTTGTATCCCCGAAAGGGAATCAGCATAAATCTGTAAACCAGTGAATTCGGAACGGAGAAGCATACATTACATTGCAGCCATTGATTTTGTATATGTTAGAGTTGCATTTATCCTTAGCATCATTTACCCGTAGCTAAAATAAATTGGCTTACAATGAATACTCTTGTAAAGGATTAAAAACCTAAAAAGATAATACAAGTTTGTATGAGATCTTATGGATATTACGAAGGTAATATGTTTTTTGTATGTTATAAAAGTGGCAAATAAGCATGCAGTACACATTGATGTTAAGTGATGACTGCAGCCTATAGACACCCATACAATGACCAGAGGTCAAAATGCACTCCACTCCTGAGGCCTAAGGTGTTATGCCTCTGTGACGGAAATGAACTGCATGCTTGTTTGCCACATTTATTGCATTAAAAAAAAAATTACGTAGTTAAGCCTTGTAAATGACGCTACAAACATTTTGATTTTTTTTTAAATTAAAGTTTTAAAAGTCTCCGGTGTTTTTACATCTGATAACCCTAGTCACGAGGAAATTGGTTCTTCAGCTTATATGTCGAGAAAAACCTATTTGATATGGCACTCGGCTTTAGGCTCGTAATAAAATGTGACGTCTGCTTGTTGGGTTAAAGAACTGTTACATCCAATTTGAAGTACGCCCAAATCTTAAATGGAATTTGATATGAGAGCTGAATGTGAGCTAATGTATGTGAGGATTACCTTTTGTAGAAAAATGAAACTTGAATGTATCGACAACCGTTCCAGGAATCCCATAAAAATAAGTTCGAGAAACATTGGATAGGTTATTTGCATTTGTTTAGTGGTGCGTTGGTACCACCCATCGACGACACAACGCAGCTTCTCTCCGGGTCCCATCGTCGATGGTACCACCACATTGTCCCGTGGCCTTTGGGCCACGATCTTCGGAATTTTACAAGTAAAGTAATTTTTATTCTTGTATCTGCTCATTTTTAACTCTAGTTTTATTGCATTTAAACCTTTGGTTTTGTGTCTACGTCTATAGCAATGTCTACTTTTCATTCATGTGAACTGTATAGTTAAGCCTTGTAAATGAAGATACGAACATTTTATTTTTTTTTAAAGAAATTAAACAAAATCTGCCCCATTCTTACATCTGCTAACCCTAGTCACAAGGAAATTGGTTCTTCGGCTTATCTGTCGAGAAAAACCTATTTGGTATGGCACTCGGCTTTAGGCTCGTAATAAAATGTGACGTCTGCTTTGGTGTCGGGTTAAAGAACTGTTACATTCAATTTTAAGTACGCCCAAATCTTGAAGGGAATTTGATATGAGAGCTGAATGTACAGTATATGATGGAAATTACTTTTTATGGGATTTTAAGGTGGAACGGACTGTTCAATGTACGTTGAATTCAGAAAAAATTGGATAGGTTCTTTTGAATATTATTACACTGAGGGGATTCATTTATGTATGTACGTAGAGAAGACAAGGAATAGTATTACTTTATCCTTGTGTACCTTTGGTGTAAGTAATTAAAATAAATAAATAAAATAGTTTTTATTCCATTTTTTTTATTTGTCAGTCGAGAAATCAGGTCCGTTGCATAAGATCGATATAGACTACATTTTTTTATTTAATTTTTTTTAAACACATTGAGTGCTTAAATGCGGACCCGTATAGTAAGTTAAGATGTAATTAAAAAACGAAATCTGAACAATCGAATAATGCAGACAGTTGGGCATATTACTCAATTTCGCTCTAATTGGACAATGAAACATGCTCAGTATAACGGTCCCAGGGGACTTCTCGCTTATTGCTTGCAATTACATGTAAAGTTGCCTTATTTTGCTTAAATGGATGTGTGAAAATAAACATTCGTAGCTTATTAGGTTTAACGTAAGTCAGCTTCGTAATGATATATATTTTCATGGAATTCACTTAACAGACCTTTCACGTACGCTCGTGCTGGACATGAATGGATGATAATATGCACATCGTACAAAAAAGATTAAGGTATAAAAATTGTTTCATACAAAAGACAGTACTTACGTCGATTTAATTTATACATATTCAAACTGAAAAATAATAAAATATACACTTTAGAAAGAGTATAAATAAAGTGTGTAAGAAATAAAACCAATTTAATGGATAAAGCGTGTTTATTAATATTATACACCCGTGAACGCTTACAAAACATTTATAGAAAGCGTCGTACAAAATTGTAACCCGAAAACGAAAACTGGCGAATCGAATAATGCGCAGTGTTATACATGTGACAATTACTTCATTTCGCACTAATTGGACAATAAAATATGCTCAGTATAACGGCACCTCCCAGGGGACTCCACGCTTATTGCTTGCAATTACATGTACACTTGGTTGGGTTGTTTCGATTGCATCAATGTGTGGAAATAAGCATTTGCATCATGTTAATATAATCGTAAGCGTAATCAGCTTCGTTTTAATGTCTTGGCATCCTAAAATTTATTTTCATCAAACTGGCTGCTTCAGGAAGCTGATGGCGGATAAAGATAGACCCCTACTCACGTCACTAAAACCCGACCTCATTAGGTAGATAGTTTTTGCTATATTTAATTTATGGGATACTAAATTTTTTCATACATGAGCATATTTCACCTTGGTCTACGTGAAGATTTATTTTGTATCGGTTTAAAGGACTTAACCAATACAAATCTTCACGTAGACCAAGGTAAATAAAAAACTTATAATTTTATTGGAAAAAGCGTATCCATTATCTTTATACACTAGTAAAAGCTTGTAAAACATTTTCAATAAAAGCATCGACGTATCGCATTTTTTTCTTATCGGAAAACAAAACCTAAACTGATTATGTATTCGAATAATGCGCACTGTTGTAAGTACATTGACGATTACTACATTTCGCACTAATTGGAAAATGAGATACGCTCAGTATAAAGGTACCTCCCTGAAGAGCTAGCCTAAGCGTAAAGCGCTTACTGCTAGCAATTACATGTACACTTGGCTTATTCCACTTGTTCCAATGTGTGCAAATAATCATGAGTATAAACGTAGTTAGCTTTTTAATAATATAATTTTTAAATGTAACACTTCTAGGGTTCCCTTTCAACCCAGCCTTTTTAGGGTTCCTTAGTAAACAAGGAACCTTTATAGTTTCGCCATGTCCGTCTGTCTCTCTGTCCATTCGCGGTTTAGCGCAAAAACTATTGGTACTAGATACACGAAATTTGGCACAAGTATACACCTTGATGACGCCGACAAAGTGGTAGAATAAATCATGAAATAATTTAGGGTATATAAAATTATTTATCGTATGTACCTTCCCAACATGTAACTCGGGGATATTTTTTTTTTATTTTTCGTTTAAAATATGGGGAATATCGTTGGATAGGTCTTTCAATATTAATTTATTTTTTCATTACATTAATCAAACTTAAAAACTACGGAACCCTACCCTGCACGAGGCCCGACACGCACTCGGCCATTTTTTTAATGTTTTTGCTATATCCATCGTGGGCTTAAGTAAACAAACGTAGTGTTAAGTAAGACATCCTCTTAATAAAGCCCTATGCTGTTTCAATTAATGCACTAACTGCGACGGGATCACGGGACTTATATCGTATCACTTCACGACATGACCCTGATCTTGAGCCAATATGCGAACCCAAGGCCTCACTTGCTACATTTCTCACATGCATCCCAGGTGCCATTCTAAAACCTTGAATACACTCCATACTCAAAAAAAGACTAGAGCAAAATGCGTGTTAGTAAGAATATTCGTACAATGTAATGAAATAAACGTGTCCTTTTAATTATACAACAGTTACGCTTGTAAAACATTTCCAAAAATGTGGAACAAAATTGTAACCCAAAAACGAAAACTGAACTGAATCGAATAATGCACACTGTTGTATTTATTTACATGTGAGAACTACTTCATTTCGCACTAATTGGACAATAAAATAAGCTCTGCGATCTCCGTATACGTGTTGCCGTTGCGTATCATGGTTGCCTATTTTGGACGAGTGTCGTATCAAGGCGTATGTTTTTAATTTTTATTTATTTATTTGCATAAAATGTAGGTTACAGTGATAACAAAGATTGTCGGTGGCTTTATACATTTTGTCGATGTACGACGTGCAAATTTTACAAATATAGGTAATTATACATTATCATTAATTACTTAAACCAAGACAACATAATTTAAAACGATAATTAGCATTAAATTAAATATACAAGTTGAAAATATCAGATGTGTTTCATATGTCAAATCATCACAACATTATAAGTACCTTATTGTCAAACATAAATAATTAAAAAAAAAAATAATTTAGCAGTGTCATAACTTAAATTATTTTCGGATTTGCTTTATACAATAGTATACTTATGTTTAAATGTCAAATACTGTTACAAATAAAAATCATAATGTCAATACACTTTAGTCTCATTTTAGTTTGTATTGACTGTTCACCAAATGGGTGACCATAATTTTCCTTCATTGTAATTAATTTTGGGACCAAATATTACCCATATCAAAAATGCCTGAGATCGATTCGGTTATCGATTCCGGACAAACTAGTTTCGGGTTGTACATTTAATCCTGTTACACGTTGTATACGTAATATTTATTTTCGTCTCATTTTAATAATGCGGTCTTATAATTGCAAACAATGATTATTATACTAAATGGTAATTTTTTTCTTGAGAATATTGGCCTTCTGCAATGGCAAATCATATTCTATTGTTATACATTCTAAGGTTATAAAACATATAAATGTTAATCTTAATAATTACAGTAATGCTTTACCTACTATATAATAAATAATAGGTAATTTATTATAATTAGAATAAAAATTAATCATAGACACTGAAAATACCTACGTTTTATTTCAAATTATAATAATTATTCAGAATTTCACAACTGAATTTTACTGAACAGATATGCAGCGCAAAGTGCTATACCAAAATTTTCTTTTGAATAAGCCAAATAAACTGTCAGATATGATGTGGAATAACATTATATTGCCCTTGTGTATGGGCGGGCTGCGGGCGGGCTCGCGTAAAGTAATGAAATATTTATTTAAACTTCTTCTAACTAGAACTTCACAACTTCAATATTTTTAATCAATAATATTACCATCGCATTCTCTACAAACCAAAATGTCGCAGCTTTTACACATATTACCAATGCTTCACCCTGCACTCGGTGGTTAAACCCATCGGTCAGTGTGTACGTAGCTATATTGGGGTTGACACTGACGGCTTTTAGGACGTTAAAGGTACGGTTGGCAGCGCCGTCCAAACATATTTCACGGTCCGTGTAAGTGAACTAAATATTGGTTTATTTATAGATAAGTTTAAGTTGATAAAAAGGAATTCTTTTACTGTCCTTACGACTAACTTCTACGATTAGTAAGAGTGTAAAATATTGCTATGAAGATAATATCGAAATTTTGTTTTGTACTCGTGCTCAAATCTTTTTAAACTCTTTCAGTAGGTTAATTTTACAAACATCGGCCTTTGCTATTAGAACCAAATATGGATTTAGTGATTAAGCGACCGAGGAAGCGTTCTTCTATAAATGAATACGTAATATCAAAACAAGAAGAGAATTAGTACGAAGTCAGATCTCATACAATTTTGTAAGCATGAACGATTACATTTCGTTCTATATACTGAAGCATGCTCTACAAAATAGTAAATGCTGAGACCAAAGTCCGTATTAATAGACCCAAAACACGGCATTAAGATCCCGTTTAGAATGATAAAACATGATCTAAAGATCGTCTCAAAGACTGATATCTGTCTTATAATACAGGTCTACGGCTGAATTGGCTCTTTTTGAATCAAGAATAAAATAAGGGTCAATCAATATTAACAAGGTCACCCCTATATTGAAAAATATATTTTTTTTATGAAATTAATCACTTCAATGACAAAATAATATTATCAAAGTTGTTTTAAGATTTTGATTGAATACCAGATGTTAAAAGGTCAAATAATATAAATTTCTCTCTCAGAGAATAGATCACCGAAAATTTGTTATTTTCAGGAACATCAACTTTGGAAAACTAAGGAATATTTTTGGCTTATCATTGCCTGGATTCTTGTTATTCACTATCTAACGCTAATTTAATCTTTGGGACCGAAACGTCCTTTAGTTTATAGACTGTATTTAGTTTATATTTGCACCTACTGAAACTAAGTAGAAGCATTATTATAATGTGCATACAGATTATTGATAGGTTATTTATTAAGGTTGACAGTATGCACCTGATGGAGATTGGCTACCGTCACCTATAAATGTTTGCAACAAAGAAAAAAAAAACAACAAGCGTCAGCCCTGAAGGACTCTTTTGACGTCAGTTTTAAAATACTCCATATTCGATATTTAAAACTTGCCCTGAAAAAAACGTTTGACTTATGAGAGAGCTGTAATTGCGCGTCTTCTACAGGATTAAGGCTCTCCCACACAGGAGCGTTATTATAGGTCCATAATATCGCATGCGTTACTGCGATATCTACTTTCAGTACATTTTGTATTAGGATGGTCACGTGCTGCACTGCTGCGATAACAACGCAGCAATGGAAGCAGGACGATGCGTTTCTTCGTCCTGCGATATTCCGATATGAGTTCTAGAATGTTTTGTATTGGGACGCAAACGACCGTACACACACCTGCGATAGTATCTCACGTTAGTACTTGTAGGACGTTTGGTTTTGTCGACAGATTGAGAGTGGTGACATGACTGTATGAGTGTCCTAAAAACTTTTTTATAATATGGATATCATATCATCAGATAGTGCCGTCGCGGCGCGGCGCTCTCTCGTAAGAAATATCGGACGGTAAAAACGCAGTTGTGTGCAAGGAATGTAAAAGGAATTGGGACGTATTATCGCAATACCGCATCAGATATTATCGACCTATATAACGCGCTGTGTGGGGGAGCCTTTATTGTATAAGTATCCCTGTTTTGATTTGCGACGTAATATTCTTCAAATATAGTATAAGTTGCTGGAATGTGCAATGGCGTATTCATTTCGCCTCCATGTGTATAATATTGTAACTTTGTTCTAACTTCGTATTAGTATTGTTCTATATTATATAAGATTCACATGAATAATTTTAAGACTATTCATATGATATATTTCACGATGCCGAAATACTATATAGTATTGTAGACAAGTCATATACTCATCATATGAATAGTCTAAAAATTATTCATGTGTATCTTAGCACATCTATTATAAAAATTGGACAAATCTGGTTAAAATTTGTTATCATTTAACAACAAAATTTTTGACACCATAGTTATGTCATTGCTTCTCATGAAATAAATTTAGACGATAAACACACTAAATTAGAAATAACAAAGACTACACTAGCTTGTATATTTACCAGCGCCACGAACATCTTATTCGTCGCTCGTACTTCCGACCTAGTATAAGTCGGAAAAATTAAACTTTGCAAACAAAACTTCGTCTATTGTTGTCTCTTTGGTTTCCTCAGGATTCCTTTTCACGAGTCGCGAATGTGTCAAGTCCGGGCCGGCTGTTTGCGATGGCTTAGTACCTATTTAAAACTTGACTTGAAAAGATAGTTTGATTTATGAGCGAGTTGAAATTTTGCGCGGTGTCTTCATGATTATCGTTTTATGTTTCCTTGTCCTGGTTTGCTACATAATCTTCGCCGGGTTTTAAACGAAATAATAAAAATTAAAATGGCGTTGTAATATCGTCTCTGTTTTTATAATATTTTTTTTCATTCTTAAACGTAACTTCACGCCTGTAATCCCCGAACGGGTAGACAGAGGTAAATGCATGCATTCAATCATACATGCTAACACCCACGATTCGCCGGTTACGTTTTGGCCCATGTAACAGGTGGCGAGCCTGTTGACATCTCCGGGCACATTACCAAACTTCGAGGTACTGGGAAATTTCCAGAAAATGGAAAAATCCCAATAGATCCAGAGAAAAAGGACTTTACACCATTATCTCTGATAACCCCCTACCCGGGAATCGAACCCAGGACCTCAGCGTAGTAGTAGTGGCCTGCTACCACTAGGCTACTGAGGCAGTTTCATTCTTACTTCTTTGATAAGTTAGTTACTGCAAATTTTTATGTTATTTGACGAACGACGGTGAAAGATATCATATTTATATCCTTTTGATGTTTGCATATGTCTCTTTCATTCCTTTTCAGAATCAGAATCAGAATCAGAAACTCATTTATTCATTTAGGGTGACAGGCACCTCTTATGACACGTCAAAAACAAACAAAATAAATTAAAGCGAATAACAATTGATATACATGTCAAACAAGATAAAAAATATATGTAAAGTCAAGAATATCACTAAGATAAAACTAAATGTCATAAACTAATGTAAAAAGTATATCAGTAAAATGTCTCTTTTCCCCTTTACAAACTGATAACAAAGAGTAAAAAGAAAAGAAAAAGAGTCATTCTTTGTCATTCACCGGCAAAGTTCCAAAGGCCAATATGATCTGAGAAAAACTTGCCAGAAAAAACTCAGTCGGCTCTTTTAAAAAAAATTTTTTTTTTAATTTTATAACCTGTGTGATTAAGCACACGTGTGTAATTAATAAAATAACATTTCCTAAACAATAGATAGATTCCTGACATCAAAAATTTGACTTTGCTTCCTACACACAATAATGGTGGCGCCACATCAAATAAATGTAGACGATTAACACACTATAGTAACTGGAACAAAGGCCAAAATGGCTTGCGTATTTACCAACACCGCGGACATCTTATTCGTCGCTCGTACTTCCGACCTAGTACAAGACGAGAAAAAATTAAACTTTGCAAGCGAAAGTTCGTCTATTGTTATCTCTTTGGTTTCCCCATGATTCTTTTTCATGAGTCGCAAATGTGTCAGCCCGGTCTTGGCGGTCTGCAATGGTATAATACTTTATTTAGAACGTATTTAAAACTAGTCTTGAAAAGAACGTTGAATTTATGAGCGAGCTAAAATTTTACGCATTGTCTTCAGGATTAGTGTTTTATGTTTCCTTATTTTGGTACGTAATCTTCGTTGGGTTTTGTACGAGTTGATAAAAAACGAAATGGGGTTTTACTATTGTGTTTTCGTTTATACTTTCTAAGTCAGTCATCAATATTATAAATCATATCACGATAATGAAATTTCGTGAAAATTTGTGTATGTCTCAGAACAACTTATACATATATTAAAAACATCTGTATGACATTAAATTAAATTTTGTTTTCTTAAAAAATGAATTCCTTACACCATAAGTTTGAAAATGATTCCTGCAGATTTCGATACAGTGATCACGCCAAATTGAATAAACGTAGACGACAAACACACTACATTAGTTATGGAATGGCGAAAAATGGCGTATGTACTTACCAACAGCGAGAACATCTCATTCGACTCGTAGCAAGTCACGGAAAATTTTGATTTTGCAAGAGAAACTTCGTCTATTGTTGTCTCTTTAGTTTCCTCAGGGTTACTTTTTATGAGTCGCGAATGTATCAGCTCGGTCCCGGCTGTTTGCAATGGCTTAATACCTATTATATCTTTCTTGATTTGGTTTGCTACGTAATCTCGGTTGGATTTTGTACAACGTGTTGAATAATGAAATAACTTTGTAATAAAATCTTCACATTTATAGCATACTCTTTCATTCTTACTTTTTAGTTGACACCTTTTATTCTATTATAGCTTTAATCGTAGCCAATGCTGTGTTTTATTTTGTTCCATGACGATATAATGGATGTTCAATGGATTCAGATGTGTCCAAATATTTTAGCGTATCTATAAAATTTAAACATTGTAAAACTTTAAAATTAATGTCACATTTTCCTGTCTCAATAGGACTAACGTTATAATGTCTGAAAAATCTAAGTCATTGGATTGTTTAAACAAAATAAAAATAGCGTATCAAAATTTATCTAAATTATTAATTACACGTAATAATAAACATAAGATACACATTACGTACATAATAAATATGTCATATTTCGTTTGTCATATAATATTTTCCTGGTAATACAACTTTGATATTACTTCCTACAGATGTCGACGTAGTTGTTACGTCACATCACTACACCAGTTGGAACAAAGGCTAGAATGGCTTGTATACTTACAAGCATTGCGAATATCTTATTCGTCGCTCTTGCTTCCGTCCTAGTACAACTCGGGGAAAAATTAAACTTTGCAGGCGAAACTTCGTCTATTGTTGTCTCTTTGGTTTCCTCAGGATTCCTTTTCATGAGTCATGAATGTGTCAACCCGGTCCCGGCTGTTTGCAATGGCTTAGTACCTATTTAAAACTTGCCTTGAAAAGAAGGTCAGATTTATGAGCGAGCTCAAAATTTTGCGCGTTGTCTTCGGAATTATTAGTTTTTTGTTTTTCTGTTGTTGTTTTCCGTAATTTTCGTCAGATGTGTTACTATTATTCTTTTGTTCTTACTTTTAAAGTGTAGGAACAAGTAAACATTTCATGATGATTAAATATAATTTCTCTTTATCACTTAATATTATTCGATGTATCAGCAGTATTATTTAAAAAATATACAATAACATCTGTATAATGTTTGTGTTCAAACAACAAGCAGCAGATTTTGAACAATACAACTTTGACATGCTTCTTACACATTGCAACGCAGTTATCGTGCTCTAGCAAATATATGTAGATGATAAACACTCTACCAAAGTTGGAACAAAGACCACAATGGCTTGTGTCAATGATTTACCAGCACCGTGAACATCTTATTCGTCGCTCGCACTTCCGACCCAGTACAAATCGCGGAAAAATAAAACTTTGCAGGCAAAACTTCGTCTATTGTTGTCTCTTTGGTTTCTTCAAGATGTTTTGTCATGAATCGCGAATATGTCAGCTCGGCCCCGGCTGATTGCGATGGCTAAGTTGGTGCATATTTTGAAATTTGCCTTGAAAATAACGTCAGATTTATGAGCGAGCTAAAATTGGGCGCATTGTCTTCAGTATTATTGTTTTATGTTTCCTTCTTTTGGTTTGCTACGTAATCTTCGTCGGATTTGGTCCGAGTTGATGAAAAATTCACGTCAGACACGTCATTTGATTCTGTGTTTATAGTAATATTTTTTGTTCTGACTTCCAAAGTAAGGTGTTGGTTGCAGTATTTCATATTATTTCACGACGCTCTCAAATCAGAAAATAGAAGAATCCCGATGGAACCAGAAATAAAGGATTTTACATCGTTATCGTAGTGGTAACATATTAACCAATTCATTGTCTCATTTTAAATAATGCAAATACTGCAAACATGTGATTCATGGGACAGGGAACCTGTTAATAAACCTAAAACTGCCAAAAACTATTAAGTTTTTAAAAATATTAAGTTCTAGGCCCGCCCTGGTTTCGCGCGTGTGCAATGTTACCTACCCTCTCCTATTCATCTTAGCGTGATGTTATATAGCCTAAAGTCTTTCTCGATAAACGAGCTGTCAAACACTGAAAAATTCTAATCGGACCAGTAGTTCCTGAGATTAGCGCGTTCAAGCAAACAAACAAACTCTTCAGCCTTATAATATTAGTATTAAAGTATAAAGGGTTATCTTAACACGTATAAGAACAATAAATCACAACGACACTACAGACGTCAGCCAAGTCAAGAGCAACTATTATTTCACGACTATATTGGCTATACTTCATACTCATCTGCATAACGATAGCATCGTGAACGCTGTCTCGACAAATCGTATGCAATTTATAATGAACTGCCTGAACTTCGTCTGGTATTGGGTGGAGATACACTTGGTGAGTTGTTGGATGAAGGATTTAAATATTGAGAGAATATTCGCCATGGTTTGCATAACGTTTTGTCGACTTAGTTTTTGTTCATTATATTCTTCTTTTTGTGCTTATAAATACGATTACTCATGTTTGTCTGTCCATCTACAATAGCCATAGAGCAACACCGGAGGGGAGTGTCCATATGCAGGCTTTCCCCTCTGTCAAAGTACAAGCCCAAATGGGCCTATACGTGTCGCTTAGATATTTAAATGTGTGCGTGAAATTGTTTCTGTATTTTGTTCAAGTCAAGGTGTGAGTTTCGTAGTAATACACGCATTTTGTAGTGTGCGTGAGTGTCGCACGCATTTCCCCTCCGCAAAAAATGACAGACTGTTTTGCATCGATAATAAACGCTATGGCTGCTCCCCTCCAGTCCGCCGCGGCCTGTGGCCCGTGTTGCTCTATGATAATAGCAAATCCTTTCAGACGTTACCCCAGTCCAACTTTCGGAGTATGGTAATATGCCGGAAGAAGACGGAGCGTAACTGATGAATCGTGGATGTTTGTATGTATGCTGGAATATGTACATTTACAGAGATAAATGCATGTGTTCAAGAATACCCCGAAGGGTATAACAAGCGTGAAGTTACGTTATATGAGACATTCTACTGCTGTACTTATTTACATTAGTAAATTATATTTACTTTTATCTTAGTGATAACTCCATTACCTATAATTTTTCTAATTTGTAATGTGACTTTTGCTGTTCACTTTAATTTAATTTGTTTTTTTTTTTGACGTGTCATAAGCGGTGCTTGTCACCCTAAATAAATAAATGAATTTCTGATTCTAATTCTATCAAAAACTACAGGTCCAAAATTTTGGAAAAATACTGAAAACAGTAAGTTTTTTCTAGATAGCTTCATTCAAAAACCATTCAATTATACAGAACCTTGTTCAAATGAGTCCAGTTTTCAGTTTTTGGTCGAGTTATTACAATAAACCGACGCAATGGTCGTTTATTATCGCGGCCGACAACGTTCAGCCAAAATTGAAACTCAAGCAAATACTTACATTTCAAACTAACCAATTTTAAACTCATTCAATATCTCACTCATTTCAATTCAAACAATCAATTTCGCTGATATTCCTGAAGGCATTACAAACGTCAATTCAACTTACTCGAACATTCGAACGGTAAGTTCACAAATGGTTCACTGGGAATCCTATACGAATGAATGAACCGACGGGAAAAATCCTTTCCGCCTGGGAACCGTTGTTTTCTCCTCTCAATTCATACCTTGGATGTAATTTTAAAAGAATTCTCAAGGAGCATTAGTGTTTTTGCGATGGGAATATTCTTTATCTTTTGAACGTTGGGTACTATGCTTTATATTTCGTTTGAAGTACTAAGTTGACTTCTCATCATGCATTCAAGTAAATAAGTTTAGGGAAATATTACAAGGAAAAACTAATCCCCTTATTCATAAACGTACATTAGAAACGTTTTAGCTATAGAATTATTTGTTTTTGTCAGTTGCATTGTCAAATGTGTAGAATCGAAAAAGACAAAGGAGAGATTAGCAACACTTTACCTAATATACGTTTATGAGTAAGGGGGTAAATCTATAATAAGATCGCTGCAATTTTGTTGTCCGTCGATCTGTCTGTCCGTCAAGACGTGGTCAAGAGTTAGTCTAAGAGCGCTATTATTACGTTGCATGGAGTATCTAAAAATTAAAATTAAGCACACAAGAAGGTGTTGGGGCGTGACGACCCCATCGCCTCCCCCCCCCCTCCTTGCGTTGTGAGTCCTCAATGCTGAGGGTTGTGACCTCGACGAATAAATTTCGTTTGGAAAATATTACGCCATGTCATCCTATCCTCGGCAATGTGAATGGCTTGGCAAACTGTGGCTTCTTAAGTGGAGCTAATTTGGTCGGACCATCGTAGTGGGTTTCTGCCCCTGGGTTTTTTCCCCTCGCCCTTTCATCATCATCATCATATCAGCCATAAGACGTCCACTGCTGAACATAGGCCTCCCCCAATGACCTCCATGCCGACCGATTGGAAGCGACGTGCATCCAGCGGGTACCTGCAGCCTTGATCAGGTCGTCGGTCCATCTAGCAGGTGGACGTCCTCCGCTGCGTTTGCCGATACGTGGTCTCCACTCGAGAACCTTTCTGCCCCAGCGGCTATCGGTTTTCCGAGCTATGTGCCCTGCCCATTGCCACTTCAGCTTGGAAATCTGCTTGGCTATGTCAGCGACTTTCGTTCGCCTACGGATCTCCTCATTTCTGATTCGATCCAGTAGGGAAACGCCGAGCATAGCCCTTTCCATTGACCGCTGAGTGACTTGGAGCTTTTGTACGAGACCCATAGTGAGAGACCACGTCTCGGCACCGTAGGTCATCACCGGTAAAACGCACTGGTTAAAGACTTTCGTCTTCAAGGACTGCGGGATGTTTGACGAGAAAACGCTCCTTAACTTCCCGAACGCTGCCCAGCCGAGTTGGATTCGGCGAATGACCTCTTTCTCGAAGTTCGACCTGCCTAGTTGTATGGTGTGTCCTAAGTAGACATATTCGTCGACAACTTCGAGGATCGAGTTCCCAACGGATACTGGAGTGGGCGATACAAGGTTATTGAACATGACCTTGGTCTTATCCATGTTTATTTTAAGGCCCACTCTTTGGGACACTCGATTGAGGTCTTCGAGCATTGTGCTGAGATCTTCCAGCGACTCTGCCATGACTATAATATCGTCGGCAAACCGAAGGTGAGTGATGTATTCGCCGTTGACATTGATGCCTAGTCCTTGCCATTCCAGGAGCTTGAAGGCGTCTTCCATTGCATTGGTGAAGAGCAGGAGTGAAATGACATCTCCCTGTCTTACTCCCAGAGGGGAGTAAGACAGGGAGATTCCTTTGCAGAGGCAAAGGAATCGCCCTCGTGCATTGGTCCTGTACTCGGACTGGCATGGTGGCGTTTTTATACAGACACTTCAACACTTCGATGTACCGATAGCAATGTGGTAACGCTGTAAAGACTGCAGCACAGCCCATGTTTCAACCGAATCAAAGGCTTTCTCATAGTCCACGAACGCTAAGCATAATGGCCGGTTATACTCATCGAAGTTCTGTATAACCTGCCGCAGCGTGTGTATGTGGTCTATGGTACTATAGTCTTTTCGGAAACCGGCTTGTTCGGGAGGCTGGAAGTCATCAAACCTGCGAGCGAGACGGTTCGTGATCACCCTCGAAAACAGCTTGTAGACATGGCTCAGAAGCGAGATGGATCTATAGTTCTTCAATAGGGCTTTATCACCTTTTTTGAAGAAAAGTACCACCACGCCTCTGTTCCATGCTTTTGGCGTAGTACCTTCGAATAGGATGGAATTAAAGAGCTTCTGAAGGACTTTCAGTAACGGTGATCCACCCGCTTGCAGAAGGTCTGTAGTGATTCCGTCCTCTCCAGGCGCCTTGTTGTTCTTAAGCTGTTTGAGGGCCATCCAAATCTCGTACAGGCTGATGTTCAGTATAGTGTCGGGTTAATTTGGCTCTCGGGTCTCTAACCAAATCAGAGGCAGGTTGTGCGACCGAGGTACATAACTGCCCATAGAACCTCTCGATCTCCCGCAATACCTCAGGCTTAGTCGACGCTAAACTGCCGTCCTCTGTCTTCAACTACATCAGCCGGCTCTGTCCAATAGACAGATCCCTTGCAAACACTTTGGAGCCCTTGATTCTCTCTATCGTTTCCTCAACACATTTTGTGTTGAAGGATCTGATATCGTGCCGCAAGGACTGTTGGATCTGTCTATTAAGTTGCCGGTATTTTTCAGCTTCATCAAAGGTCTGCAGTATCATTGAGCGTCGTTCTGCCATAAGGTTGAGGGTTTGATCGGTTAGTTTTTGAGGTCTATTTCGTCGGCGAGTTTTAAAGTATTTATACCCCACCGACTGGACAATTTCTACCAACCTGTCATTCTCGCCCTTTAGTGCAGGATAATTCTTTCGCTAAGGCAGTCAGTCGACTTAACAATGGCGGTCAAACTATTCCAATAGGGTGGTAGTAATAATAATAACGCGGGAACGGCAACAGCGTCCAGCAAAAAAACTACCGCCACTGCGATCGCCAATCCACCTGCCAAGCGTGGCGATTATTGCATATTTTGTCCTAATGAATGAATGAATAAAATAGCTTTATTGAAGCAGTCCTAATGACTCACAACACATGGCATTGTCCAGCAGTACACGTTTTTCGAATGATGATGGTGATGACACAAGTCTGTAATAAGCATATTTAGCTGAGAAAATACAAAACCTGTAATCTATATTAATATTATAAAGCTGAAGAGTTTGTTTGCTTGTTTCTTTGCTTGAACGCGCTAATCTCAGGAACTACTGGCCTGATTTGAAAAGTTTTTTTAATGTTAGATAGCCCATTTTTTGAGGAATATATCACCATGCTATGACTAATAGGAACGGAGCAGCGCGGGCGAAGCCGGGGCGGGCCGCTAGCTAAAAAGATGTACCAATATTTTTTTTGCAAGAAAATCTATTTCATGTAGAAACAAATATGGCCAACGTGGTACTCAACCGGTAGTATTAACATATCGTGGTTATGCACAAATTCATGTATTTAGATCTGCCCTAATCTTATAGAATAAAAGCGTGAAGTTACATTAATATTATTGTTTTTAAATAGCTACTCTAACCTGCTAATATCAAATACTAAAACACAAGAAAATTATAAAACGAAACCAAAAAAAAAGAAATCTCTCATATCTTTTTAAATGAAGTTTCCGTCAACAAACTACTGAACTGGAAGTATACCCTAACAAGTCTGTTCACAACTCCGCACGTTGCAATTGGCTGAAGTTTTCTTAGCGGAAGGCAAACTTATTCAATAACATGTGTACGATCAATGGATAGAATCAGTATTTCTTTTTTAACACGAGTATATCGGTAAACAATGTTTATAGATTTAATGGTATGGTAAAATGTTTTTCATGGCACGTCTATTTTCTACTTTGCATTTATTTATTAAGCGTGGAGTTTGTTGAGAACATTGTTTTTAACTGGCGGTAGAGTTCTAGTGTAGGAGCTCGCGTAGGTACCACCGCATTAACTAGTCTTTCTGCCGCCGACAGTTAGTGTTCAGCACTATCGTGTTCCGTTTAGATGGTAATGTATCGCCCCACAATAACTATGTCAGAAGACCAAACAGCTAAGGTCTCTGGGTCAGCGCATCTGTATTTTGACCTCTGGTCTTTGTGTGGATGTCTATAGGCTACATCATCATTACTAAACTTCAATGTGGACTGCATACTCGTTTGTCGAATTCAGTTAATAAAAAAAAGAACGTTGGGATCTTTGATTCTTACATCACAAATAAATAAAATTAGAATGTCTGTTTGTAATACAAAAATAACCACTTTTTACTAAATGGATACACGTTACATGTACCAAAACAACATTTTTTATAATTTTTGTCTGTCTGTTTGTTGGGGCTTATCTCGGGAACGGCTGGACCGATTTCGACGGGACTTTCACTGGCAAATAGCTTATGTAATAAGGAGTTACTTAGGCTACTTTTACTAGCTGCGCCCACGACTTCGACCGGGTAGATACTGAACAATCACAAATTCTCACGTGGACGAAGTCGCGGGCACAGCTAGTTCCACATAATCTTTGACAAACAATCCAATTAGTGACGACCGCCTGATCTCACGCTTGCTAGTTCCTCAAACCAGTATCAATATTTATATGGCGTACAGATGTTTGCTATATGAGTATTTTTGTAAGTACGTCAAAAGGTTGTCAGACAAGCAGAAGGGCCACAAGATGGAAAATCTTCATCGTCGCCTATGAACATTTATTTATTTATTTTTTATGTTATGGAAGTGGAATACAAGCATGCAGTTCACATGGATGTTAAGTGATGACTGCAACCTATAGACAACCACACAAAGACCAAGGTCAAAATGCAGATGCGTTACCACTCCTGAGGCCTAAGATGTTACAGACCTGTACATTACCACCTGACCGGAATACGGTAGAAAATTTGCAACACCACAGGAGTTGCCAACACGCTCTCAGACGTGAATGATCGATTTGACGCTATTTTATAAGAACATCATATGATAGCACCGAGGGGACCCCGCAACAGGAAGTTCCTTCCACAATTAAAAACCGCACTGTTAAGTACTGCTAATGTAGGTAACTAGAATTTCCTCTGCGGCGGGTAGTGCGATGTAGGAACTGTGACGGTGGCTCCATAATAAAAATGTGTTTTATATTTATTGTTACCATGTGGGCTAAAAGTAACTCAGTGTGGGGAAGACAGAGATTTATTTTTTTAAATTAATTTTATAGGAGTTTTAGTACACCTTTGTGCCAATTCCAATACAAATCCGGTCAAACATAGTTGGGGCACTCTGATGTGTTTTTTCATACTGTACTATGTTTTCTCCTTACCACTCTAACTTAAAATATTAAAAAGGCTTGTTGTTTCAAATTCAATTACAACCTCGTATTTTACGAGCTGTGTTCCAAATAAGAGTCATGGATTCCATTTACTCCGCGTCCAAAACAGGCTTCCCTTTTTAAACTTTAAATAAGTTATCTATCGGAACCCAACATTCAGTCGTGTGTAGATCTCGGTACGAATAAAAAAACCGGCTAACCGACTTTCCTTGAGTTAGCACCCGTAGGATTCCGTACAAAGTAACATCATCCCTTCAGGTTAATGACGCTTGCAGTTGGACAAAATCCTTCGACAAAGATTGGATAGGAGAATAGGCATAATCGTCACGCTTGGCAAGCGGATTAGCGATCGCAGTAACGGTAGTTGTATCGCGAGACCCTGCTTCTCATCCTATTCTATCTCTTATCAAAAGAACGGTTTGATTGCAATTGTTCGATTCTAGAACGAAGAATTCTTCTCATTAGTGGGCGGAAGAGCCGTCACGTCCCAACGCTTCCATAGTTTACGTTTGAATTAAAATTGCTGATTTCAAGGTCAAACATATCTTTGCAGATGTTTATCTGATACCGACTTCGTAAAAGGTTATTGAAGTTAGGGTACTTCTTTTAGCGCGATTAGAAACATGATGAGAGTGAATGCAGACACATCGACAGATGGAAGCGACAGTCCGAAGTTAGTTGCTATACACATAAAACCAACAGTCTGAAGTTAGGTGTTAAGCTTTTTATTAATTCCATCATATATACGACGACGGTGATAGATCATTTATCAGTAAAAATATTTATTTTGAATATTAGTGGTTAAAGTGGTTTTAATGTAGAGTTATCTTTAGACTTGATCCCATAAAAATGAGAAAAAAATGTTCTCAAAAGGGGGCATCTTTTTTTTTTCAAATCAAATCAAATCGTTTGTTTGTGTAAACAAGGATTGATGTGATAATAATAATTAGTCCGCCACGTTTCGTCAAAACAAATATTTAAATTAAAATTATATACAGAAAATATGTCCAAATAATATTACTCATGAAAGAATAAATAAAAGATGAGAATTTTTACTAATAATTTCATGTTTTCACGATTCCTAAGGATTAGGAACTGAATATACTATATTTTTTATTGGATATCTGCATATCTGCACCCGTTCTTATGGGAAAGTTGGATATATAGACCCACAAAATGAATTTATAATGGTTCTTTTTCTTCAGTGCCCGGGGCTCCTAAAATGAAGAACAAACTAGTTTCACGTTTGAGTACTTGGTATTTCTTTTTAGCAATTCCAGTGTTTTGTTTCAGCTAAACTAGGATTCCCGGCGAAATGACTGGACACTACAGATAAGATCTAAGTGGAAATAAATTCTGGTGCTATCGCTAAATCTGAAAGTAAAGCGGAAAATGCCGCGCGAATTTGAAATGTTTTTGGATTTTAACTTGGCTACTGTTTTGGATTTCGAGGCAGTAGGGTTTTTATGTTAGTGAAGTAAATATGTAGTTCACAATGACGGACAGTGTTATGCACTACTGCAACGTTAGGATCCCGAGTTCGATCCTTAGTTCATTGGGTAGTGCTAATTATTTTCAGTTGCGTTACCCGAGAATTGACTTACAGTCATTAAAGTTTGCCACGGCAGCTGAGACGGTAGTTTACGAGTTAGGTGCTAAGATCTAGGTTCAAGTTCAGTTGCCGGTAATCACTTAATTAAACCGCACTTCCCTTTTTGGAGCCGTCGAGCTGGAGGGAGACGGCGGTGACGTTAGGTTCCCGGAGTCCGGAACCCGTAGGCAGAGACTTTACTTTTACTGCAGGAAGTTAAGATATTACCTTTTTACATTTATAATAATAATAATAGTGGCAACACATTATACGTCCCACTGCTGGGCACGAGTCTCTCCCCTTTTTGGGAGGAGGCCTGGAGCTTACTCCACCCCACTGCTCCAATGCGGATTGGTGGAGGTGTTGGGGTTAGTGGCCAACCCGCTGTCAGATGTTTTCAAACCGCCTCAATAAGGCCTCCGACAAGATTTAATGACTTCTATCTATCGATAGCAACCGGGACCGACGGCTTAACATACTCTCCGAAGCACGGAAACGCGCATTTAATTTGGATTAGGATGGTTTGACTGCATAGTTCATTTTACTGACCGTTCCGCTAGTGCAGGAAGAATTCTGCTCCACTTGAGGTGAAGTGTTCACGTTGCAACGCCTTCAAACTGAGCATAACGTTTGACGACCCGGTTAGTCCAGCAGAGGTGTGAGATGACCGTTTGATTCGAAGGGTCGCGGGATTAATCCCCGCACCGGGTCAAATATTTGTATGGCCTTACAGATATTTGTTTCGGGTCAGAGTGTTTGTGTATGTGTTGTATGTGTACAACGGCACCCACGACACAGGTTTATACCTACTGTAAGGCTGTGAGTGTAAGCGTATTTTTATTATTTATTAAAATAACCCGCAGAGTTACAAGTACATATGTCTGTATAAATCTAGTTGGAAATTAAGTCGTGGTTTAGCCACAACAACAATTTCGTTTATTATAACTTATAGAACAACACTGTTTCAATTATGAAGTTGTAACAATTTGAATAGGTGTTTCAAATTATTGTGATTTTACTCGGAAATAGACCATTGTATTGGGTATAGTAAGCAATTTGTTTCGTTACTAAACTATAACCTAGTTGGTCTGGAAAAATCTTTTTTTTAATAAGCCACTGATTTTTTTTTTCATTTCATGATATTTCATTTCAAAATTATCACATTTCACGTTTGGTTTATTTTAATGTACTTTTCAAAATAAAACATACGTGTGAAATATTTTATAGATTTTATGGAAAAATCAAAATAAATATTCGACTTTGGGTGATATTTGAACAAGCGAACACCTGGCTGAAGTCAAATTACTATTCTACTTTCCATTTTTTGTATAAAATCTTTAAAATACGACGAATGTTTTTAATCTTGTCTTGTGTGAAAAAGTCTTGTCCACCTTGTATAAAAGAAAGGTATACCTACATTAAATGAGCTAAATTTTCGGTCACTGATCTAAAACAAAATGAATTACTTTAGAGAACAAATTAATTACCATTGTTATAAAATTTCCCAACTATTTTATCAATAATTGTTCATCAAAGATCGCGTATAACAATACTTGTAATAGTCATTAATGCTTCTAATTTGAGATTAGTATAATAAAGAATTAATGCTTCTTATTTAAGATTTATCAACTTGAATTAACATAGTTATTCTCTTTTCACTTTACTTCACTTTATTATAGATACAGATGAAACCAATTCTGTTGAATTACGAGGTTTTAATAATCATGATCGCTGTTAAATGAAGTGTATCGTCTTAAAGTCTAGCAGTCATAATATTGTTGGTTATCTGATTTTATTGGAGATGAATAAAGTGAATGACTTCTTTATTCTTGAGATTGACCTCCAAGTAACTCTTGTGCGCATACAAATATGTCTTTCGTTTTCGTCTACGTTTTGTTACTTTGCTGGTGATATATCTCGAGTAATGGATCTCTAAGGCGTAGGCTTCACTGCATTATCTTATCTACTTGCTAAATGTTAGTGTTTAACTTTATCGTTTTTAATATTTAAGCATGCCAGACTCGGGAGTGGCAAATCATCTGTATCTCTCATGAAATCTCTGTTTTTATTTGGTTATTCATCGGCTACAATATTTACCTACCATCAATGTGAATGTAGAAAAAATCATAATGGTTGTATTACTATTAATTATGATACTTTTATATTGATATATATATATATATATATATATATATATATATACGTGTATATATATATATATACTTTTATATAAAAACATTTAAAAGTTCTTAAAATGTATATGCCCGATACAAATTTCACTTGCTAGTTGTTTGCTCTACTTTTACGAATTATAGATTGGTATTGTTATAGCTTATAGATCAAAAAGTATATGATAAATATTGATTTATTTTTTCAATTAAAACTTGAAAAAATCTATTTTACGAAAACTTCAATTAACATTTAAATTTTTTTTTAAATAAAGTTGCTGACTTTGCCCTTAAAAAATTACCATCTGCAAAAATTTCATAAGAAAAAATACACATGCATACAAATAATGATTTTGTAAGTGTTCGGTGACATAATTTCAAACGGGAATACAGATTTGTAAGAAATATATTGTAAACGTTCTCGTTTCCTGTAGGAAATTCCCGTATTGTAGCGTGGCGAGCTGCTCGCGGAAGGGATTCTAGATTTTTCCGGCGGTAGACAGGTATTGCAAGCCCTGAATTTTTCCTATTTTCATGTTTTCCGGTCTTGGATTGTCTTCCTTCTTGATTTTTTCTCTAAACTTCTAAGCACACGTTCAAGGCTTTTTTGTTGCGATTATTTTTCAATTTTATGCGATTGGTGCATTTTTTTCACTATTTGGTCATTGTTTTTTTAATCTTCAAAGGAGAATGACCAAAGTCGCCCTGATTGGCGTCTTAACTACTTGTATGAAATTTGAACAGTAGGTACCTTAGTTTTGACTTAGCTCAAATTCATCATATAAATGTTTCACTTTTTATTATCATGAAGCGGCAAATAGAAAAACATGTTTTTTTTTGTTTTTTAGTTCGGTCTTATTGTATCTGGCCTGTCTCAAGACGGCACTAGTCTACTTCACCGGGCAATCGGCGAGCGCAGAAGGCGCTCCAGCCTAAATAGAAAAACAGTTTAAATTAATGGTAAGTGAATATATAGCATAAAAACACTTACATGAAAACCAGATATTTATTTATTAATTGTTAAGTATTTAATATTTGTCTGGTATTACTACCTGGAGAAGAATCATGACTACGCCATGCGGTTAAACTTTAATACCTACTTAATGTAAGTAAAACAGCTAAGAAGCTACACAATACTTTAAAATAGTCTTCGCTTATTTTAGTAACCTCTAGCAGGTACAGCACACAAAACTTAACCTCAAAATAACCAAAAGTTCGTAATGCAGTTTTTTGAAAACTCCTATTGTTACCTTTTTTCTTTTTTGCGCACGCATTTCTTAAGATATTGCCTATATTTTGCGAGTAATCCCGTCGAGACGCAAGAAGGGCGAACTCCTATACAAAATTGGTCATTCTCCTTTCAGGTCATCCTTGAAAAGATTTTCTGTATAATATATTTTTTTTATTTTTGTAGGAAATTTCCGTATTGTAGCGAGCGGAATGGATTTCAAATATGCCAGGTGGTGAGGTGAACAGGCATTGTTGCAAGCATTGAATATGTCTAATTTTCCTTGTTTTTATTCCCAATTGATAAGTATTATTGTACTCGAGTATAATATTATTTCCAAAGATTCAAATCTTTTTTAATTTGACGTTTTCGCTTTTCCTATTTTGCCATTACAATAAAACCTTCGTGTTTTGGGCCATTATTTAAAAGCACAGACCAATCAGCCTTCCTCGTTTAAAAGTGTTCATATCTAAGAATGTATAGTTTTAGTCGAGCTCTTTGCTTTCAGCTTTTGGAATTCTAGTTTTTATTTCCTATAAAATATCTAGTGTTTTGAATATACGATAATTTTGTATTTATAACTTTCTTATCGTTTTCTATATTCTCCGAAATTTAAGGAAAGCTAGATCTAGCTATTTTATCAATTTTAAAGCCGCTAAGAGGAGAGTAACTATGTAAATAGGAAACACATACATATGCACTACTTTGAGATTGTTTCCTAACGTCTTCTTGGCTATTCAGCTCTTGCTTAAGTATTATATCAGTAGCTTTTAGACTTATAATCGCGTCGTAAGTTTCTTCATTGGTTTTGAAAAACATGATTTCATACTGGAATATGGATTTGTAAGAGCTATAATGTGAGCGTTTTCATTTCCTGCAAGAAATGTCTGTATTGTAGCGAGCTGCTCGCGGAAGGGATTCCAGATTTGTCCGGTGGCAGACAGGTGTTGCAAGCACTGAATATTTGTTATTTTCACGTTTTCTTTGCTTGGATTTTTGCTTGTTTCTAATTGTGTGCAGAACATTGTTTTACCACACACAATCAAAGGTGCTCGTGCATCTTTAAAATATACTTTTATTTTTGTAAATAACTGCAGATTAAGTGGAGCAATCATTGTTGCTTTGATGATGGTTCAGCAATGGACGTTTTTTTTTATGAAACGGTAATGATGATGAATCGAATTAGTCTATCGTTTCCGATATTGCTTCAATGGCTAACAATGGCTAATAACTATTTTTAGTCACTTCACTCTCGTATTCTTTAGGACACTGATAACAGTCATTACTATGAAAGTTACTAATTTTACTTTCGTTCTTTCAACTTCTTAGTTGATTACCACACATACTCTATTTACTGAGACGTATTTCACACAAATAGTTAGGTAGAATTATTGACAAATCATCGTCATTGGGGGGATATGATATAATCGCCACGCTTGGCATGCGGGTTGGCGATCACTTTACTACGGCCTTTTATTGTAATGAAGGTGGCAAACAATCATGCAGTTCAGTGTTAGATAGCTCATTTATCGAGGAAGGCTTTAGGCTATATAACATCTTAGATGAATGGGAGAGGGTTGATAACATTGCAACCGCGCGAAGCCGGGGCGGGCCGCTAGTATAATTATGTATATTATTATGTATGGATGAATACACATTAATGTATTCATGCATACACAATGCATACCCATACGATTCATATATTTCATAATAGTCTCAATAAGAAGATTGTGTCAGGTACCTATATCATTGATATTTTTAGCATAAAACTAAATACCCGGTCAGACTTTTAAAATTGTCGGTTATAAAAAAGGAAATACTTCGTTTACTGCGATTCGGGTGAATCTTTTTTTTCGTGGGTAGGCGTGAAACTAAGTTGACGCGTTTTTAAGAGCTCTTGTTATTTAATTTTAATTTAAATATTTACATTTATTTTTTATCCTTAATTTTATTTCTACTAATTATTTTTATGTAAAACCAACCTGCGGTGCTCTTGATTTCCTTCAAGTCTCATCTTTAATACAACACATCACTTATTTATACTAACATAGAATCGGTAAAGGAGTCTCTTGAATCAATAGCAGAGTTATTCAACACCCGGATGGATGAATTCCAGCAGGACCTGCGAAGGACTTCTCCTTCCTCTGCAACATCTTCGTCACTGGCATTAGACTTCAGCAATTTCCGGAAATTTATCCTTGCCGCAATGAACACCTTGCAGCGGCAAGTAGAATTCCTGGGCAGGGAGCTGGATAGAATGGAGATGAGCAGGCGTCGAAAAATGCTCGTACTTCATGGTGTGCCCGAAGACAAGAACGAAAATACCTCATCTGCTGTGGCCTCAATCGTTGCAGAGCGGTTAAGCCGCTATTTATGCAGTAAATCGGTAGTCTTTTTTAATATACTAGAGGTGGGGTCTTTGTTTACCTTTTTATATGTGCTTTCATCCGATAACAGCGATAAGATTTTATCATTGTAGTCTGACGTGTCCATCACAACCGTAGCGTATCCTTTATCACCACGGAGGACGATGATGTCTTCTGATCGTCTCAACGTCGTCAATGAGCGGAGTTCTTCACGAGACAGATTAGGTTTTGGTGGCCGGCAGTGTCGTCTCAATTCCATACACCATAAAATCAAATTCACTATGGAATTGGAACAAGACAATAAATTAGCCTTCTTAGATACTTTATTAATTAGAAAAACCAATAACACACTCAGTCACACTGTGTTTAGGAAGTCTACCCATACTGATAGGTACCTTAATGGTGAATCACACCATCACCCGGCACATTTATCTGCCGTTGGCTCATCTCTATTTCAGAGAGCACGAGGCATCTGTGACGACCACCATCTTCAGGGGGAGCTGAAGCACCTACGCCAGGTGCTACATAACAACAAGCTCCATGTACCACCCGTCCGTCACAGAGGCCGCGTGAAACCACCTACAGTAGAACGACAACCAGCTATACTACCTTACGTTAAGGGTGTCACAGATAAAATCAGCAACATTTTAAAAAAGAATTCCATCAAAACAGTTTTCAAACCATATAAAAAGATTCATCAGTATTTAAGACCCATTAAAAGTAATATTCCATTACAAAATTCTGGCATTTACAAATTAGATTGTGATTGTGGACTCTCATATATTGGTCAAATGAAGAGAGCTGTATCCACCCGCGTTAAAGAGCACATTGCTGATGTCAAAAACCGAAGAACAGGGAGGTCTGCAGTCTGTGAACACATAGCGGATAAGCCGAACCATTACATCCGGTTTGATAAAATTCAAATACTCGCTAGAGAACACAAACCCATTCCACGAATGGTACGCGAGGCTATTGAATTTAAAAAACACCCAAATTTCAATAGAGAAGATGGATGGCGATTATCAACATCATGGGATCCCATACTTAGCAAGTTTAAATCCCAGCCGCAGCCATAAGTAATTATTGGGTTAATCCTGAACGCTACGCAAGGCGTTTACGAAATCGATGGAGGTAGCTACATATAATTTTTTCAAACTTCTGTCAGACAAATGTCACCTCAGTCTGCCCGGGACCACGGAAGCTGAAAAGCGACCGAAACGTCGGGTTTATTTTAAAAATCATTTTAGTTTAATATACGCGAGATAAATCCGTAAAAATAGTTTTATTTCAATGAGTGTAGCTCGCGAAAACCTAAGAACATATCATATTTATTTTTTGTTAGTATTGAATACGGTGCTTATAATTTTTTTTTGTTGTGTAAGTTTAAATTTTATTTTAGTTTTTAAATTGTTGTTATTTTTTTTTATATTTATATAAAGAGCAAGTAGGTTGTATTTTGTTAAATTTTAAACTTTTAGCTATTTATACTTAATTTTATATTACTATTTTATTAACTAGGTATTAAGTACTGATCATATGATAGATAATACGGCCATTGATAACGACAGTGAGCACTCAAATTACCTTTCCTTGTCTTCTGAAGGATTAAGTAGCAATGATAGTTTTCAAGGTCTTCCATCTTTACATGACAACCTTGACTCAAGCTTCTCAGATGTTCTAAAAAATTTTAATATCATACATATAAACGCTCAAAGCATCCGGCACACTATTCAGACATGTTAGCTACTTTTTCGAGCACTTATATACATGCTATATTAATTTCAGAGTCCTGGCTTAAGCTTTGCCTTCCCTCAACTTCATATTCATTGCCGGGTTATAATTTAATCCGCAATGACCGCTGCAATCGCGGCGGTGGGGGCGTAGCTATATAATATATCTTCGCTCCCATATACCTTTTTGTATCGTCCATACGTCTAACCAATCACAAGATTGTTGTGCTGAACATCTTTTCATTGAAGTTAATTTTTCGCATACCAAACTTCTTTTAGGTGTATTTTTATAGCCCATCTATTACGGTTGACTACTTTTGTCCTTTGAAACACTTGTAGAGGAGTTAAGGCCTCTATACAGTCACACCGTAATAATGGGCGATTTCAATACCTGCCTTCGTAAAAATGATTCGAGGAATTCAAAGCTTCAATCGATTATTAATTCCACGAATATGCATATTCTTCCCCTCTCGACTACTCATAATTTTCCCAACTGTACTCCTTCACTTTTAGACTTAATATTTGTCTATCTTCCTTAGAACATACACGGCCAGTTTCCTGCCGATGCCTTTTCTTATCATGACCTCATTTATCTGTCGTATAAAATTCATCCGCCCAAATCAAAGTCCAAAATCCTTCTGCAGCGTAAAAAAAGTAAAAGTCTTAATATGGAAAAAACTCCTGGATGACGCAGCTCAAATTGATTGGACTACTGTTACCAGCTCAGCTGATGTTGATGACCAAATTTCTTTGTTTAATAATTTGCTTATCGGACTATATGACGTACATGCCCCCATTAAACCGATACGTGTAAAACATCTTCCTGCGCCGTGGATTAACGATGATATCAAACAACTAATGCACAGAAAAGTTAATGCTAAATCGAGGTATAAGTCGGTCCTAACTGAAAAAAACAAGCAGAAATATTTTTCGTCACGGAATCGCTGCAATAGGGATTGTAGAGATTCACAACGTCGCCATATCCATACCTCAGTAGAAAACGAAGACCCAGCGAAAGTCTGGCAGTTTCTGAAAACACTAGGAGTTGGGAAGTCTAGCGCTGATTCTCTTCCCAATAATTTAGATATCAACATGCTTAATCAGCATTTCTCTACTTGCACATCATGCATCGCAGATGATGTTATAAAAACGCATACTTTGTCCAATCTTTCACAGGGGCCCACTCCTAGTCACTCCGCATTTGTGTTTAGTCAATTTGTTGAGCGTGATGTTAGGAAGAACATATTAGCGATCAGTTCGAATGCCGTTGGATGTGATAATATAAGTCGAAAAATGATAATACTTTTATTGGATATCCTTTCTCCTGTAATTACTTCAATTTTTTATTCTTGTACCTCTTCTGGTGTCTTTCCTAGTCTTTGAAAAGATGCAAATATAATCCCTCTGCCTAAAAAAACCAACCCTACATGTTTCTCTAATTATAGGCCTATCTCTATCCTGCCTTTCCTGTCCAAAGTCCTTGAACGCCTTGTTCACCAGAAATTAAGTTCTTTCCTGTCCAAACATGATTTGTTCAATCCCTTACAATCTGGATTCCGACAAGGTCACAGTACTACGACCGCTTTAGTTAAAATCACCGACGACATTCGGTTGGGCATGGATAGTCAACAGTTAACGGTATTAACATTGCTTGACTTTAGTAATGCGTTAAATACTGTTGACTTTGACATTCTACTTGCGACTTTAGGTTCTCTTAACATATCTCCGCCTGCAATTGACTGGTTTCGTAATTACTTGTACGGCTGCCGGCATCATGTGCAAGCTCAAGAGCATTCCTCAGATTGGTGTGCTGCTGCTGCCGGTGTGCCACAAGGTGGCGTGTTGTCTCCTCTCTTATTTGCCATCTTCATTAATTCTGTTTGCCTTCATATGTCTTCTCTCTATCACCTCTATGCAGATGATCTCCAAACTTACACTAGGTCTTCGTTGAGAGATCTTCCGATGGCAATTGGTGAAATTAACCGTAACCTTGAACGTATTTCAAAATGGAGCACTTCTTTTGGATTGAAAGTTAACCCTGAAAAAACGCAGTTGATTATAATTGGTAGCTCTAGGCTAGTTAGTAAAATAGATTAGGATACTTTGCCTCGGGTACTTTTCGATGGTATCCATATACCGTTTAAAAATACTGTTAAGAACTTGGGTATTACGTTGGACCAACATCTTTCTTGGTCTCCTTAATTAAGCGACATTAGTAGGAAGGTGTTTGCCACTGTTGGTTCTTTGCGTAGGTTACGCAACTTTTTGCTTATACCTACTAAAATTGCGCTTGCACATTCCTTACTGTTCCCTATACTAGACTATGCTGACGTGTGCTATCTTGATTTGACCCAATGCCAACTTAATAAACTTGAGCGCTTGCAAAATGTATTCATTAGATTCATATTTGGTCTTCGCAAATATGATCACGTCTCCGAGTATCGCAATAGGCTCAAGTGGCTGCCCATTCAACTTCGCCGGAATGCACGTATTCTTTCTCTTTTGTACTCAGTGCTATTTAATCCTAAAAGCCCCACATACTTAAAAGATATCTTTGAATTTTCAAACCTTTCCCAATCCTGGTCCCTCCGTTCCTCTTTAGCTTTGCGTTTAAATATCCCTTTACATCGTAGTAGTTTTTTCTCCAAATCCTTTTCTGTCGAAGCTGTACGTTTGTGGAACTCCTTACCCCACACTATTAGACAAATTAAAACTATTGAAAGTTTCAAGCGTCAAGTTAAGGCCCATTATCTTTCTTCTCTTTAAATGTTATGGGTATATATTCCTTTCTTTATTATATATTTTAGTTGCTATTGTTCGCTGTCATTTCCAAATTCTTTATATTTTTTTATCATACTGTCAGTACTTAGTGTAGCACACCCTGCCAGTTTAGTTTTAAGTATTTCTTTTGATTTTTGGGTTGCCTGGAAGAAATCGCTCTTTTAGCGATAAGGTCGCCCTTTGTATCACATATTTTTAAAGGGTTTTTTTTTATACATGTTCTTATGGTGTGCAATAAAGAGTATTTGTTGTTGTTGTTGTTGAATCTGGAACTTCAAGATTAACGTTTGTGGTTTGCCACCAATAAACGAGAAGTTCTGTAATCACGTTATTGGTGGTAAAAAATCATTCACTGTAATAAAGCTGATAGAACAACTTATTAGTAGCTATCCTATCTATCCACGGTGACTGTCCACTGATGTGGAATGTCATTTGATAAAACGTTACTTCACGCCTGCAATCGCTGAAAGGATAAGCAGAGGTAAATGCATGCATTCAATCATACATGCAAATACCCTCGATGTAACAGGTGGCGAGCCTATTGACATCTCCGGGCACATTACCAGACTTCGAGGTACTGGGAAACTTCCAGAAAATGGAAAAATCCCAATAGAACCAGAGATAAAGGATTTTACACCGTTATCTCTAGTATCTCCCGACCCGGCAATTGAAGCCAGGACCCCAGCTTAGTAGTAGGCTACTGAGGCAGTAAAGTTATTGTCATGTGATTTGATGAAAGTAACAATTTTTTTACTTCTTTTTAAATATTTTTTTATTATTGTTGTTGTGTGTGTGCCAAAAAAAAAAATATTTATCTTTGTTTCTTTCTAAGTCTTACTTAGCAGTTGAATTAATACTGTACAAAAAATTCACTTGGTAAAATTAACTTTTTTTTTTTTTTTTTTTTTTATGTTATTGAAGTGGCAAACAAGCATGCAGTTCACATTGATGTTAAGTGATGACTGCAGCCTATAGACACCCACACAAAGACCAAGGTCAAAATGCAAATGCGTTACCACTCCTGAGGCCTAAGGTGTTATGCCTCTGTGCCGGAAATTACAGGGCCGTACATTACCACCTGACCGGAACACGATAGTGCTGAACACTACCATTTAGCGGCAAGTAAATCAGGTAATGCGGTGGTGCCTACGCCCGCGAGCTCCGTCACTGGAGCTCTACCACCAGTAGATAATAACTATTTCATAACCATTTTTTTCACCCTTCGAATTAGAATACAACTAAACAAAAATAAATGTCATTATTATTATGAGTCATAGGTGACAAAAATGTAGCCCCAGGTCAAATCCTGATTTTAATATATCTTGCTAAGAAAAATCATGATTCATTTCTCGATCTTTTCTTTTGACGGCATTAACGTATACGTATTTACCAGAATACGTCCTTGTGTCTCGCGTTGAAATTCACGGCACATTTGAATTTTCTTTTGGCCTTTCACACTATTTATTTATAAAGACTCTTTTTCTAGATCACAGGGGATTTGTGTCTGTATCACATTTGGATATATTTTGTTGTACATTGTGGTTGTAGTTTGGAGAACTTTCTTGAATACTTTTTACTTTGATTCTTTGAAGACGTGTTACTTTAATCTTGGTTCACTTTTCTACAAATATATTAATTGCTTGGAAATTTTGGAATAATGAAAACATCTCCACTGTGGCCAATACAAAACACCACATCTGTTCGATTTTAGAGCTACTACATGACCGACATAGCCTTTATTTGAAAATGTGTGGTAAAAACAAAGAAGAGAAAAAAAAGCGACGTTCGTTTTCTTTAGACTGTGGATATACTAAAATGGCGTCGTGATGCAATAATTGTATCGTACATATAAATAGTTTGTTTGTTTTGATGAGTGTCCACAGGTTACACGAAAAGCGCCTTACAGGCGGGCAGAGCCGCGGGCAACAGCTAGTATAGAATAAAAAGAAAACATGACACTTTGAAATTCTTGATGAGTATTTTACCTACGACCTGGTAGATTTCATGAGACAAAGTGATATATAAATTTATTTTGTATGCTTATCATTTTCATTTTAATCGTTTTAATTTCAAAATAATTTCTTACCCATTTATTTTCTTATGGTTCGTATGGTATGTGGCAATAGTATTATAATAAAAATATTCTTATTTAATAGTTGTCTGAGATAAAATTAAATAATTCGTTCAAGTAACAATTATAAAATATTTAAGTACTTACCTCATTATAGATTAAGGGAAATTATTTTTATCAAGAATCAGAATCAGAAACTCATTTATTCATTTAGGGTGACAGGCACCTCTTATGACACGTCAAAAACAAACAAAATAAATTAAAGTGAATAACAATTGATATACATGTCAAACAAGATAAAAAATATATGTAAAGTCAAGAATATCACTAAGATAAAACTAAATGTAATAAACTAATGTAAACAGTATATCAGTACAATGTCTCATTTCCTCTTTACAAACTGATAACAAAGAGTAAAAAAAAAGAAAAAGAGTCATTCTTCGTCAAAGTTCCAAAAGCCAATATGATCTGAGAAAAACTTGCCGGAAAAAACTCAGTCGGCTCTTTTAAAAATATCTCTTAGACATATTTTTACAATTTTCCATAATTTAAACAAATTTAAAACTAACAATATAATATCAACATTACACTTTAATTATTAGATACATTTAACACCCTTGTGGAGCTAGATCAGCACTTAGCCAAACATTTCTATCCTTGAGATAGTCCTCGAGTTTATAGTAAGCCTTTTTACATAGAGTACGTTTAATTATTGCTTTGAATTTACTATCGATGAGTTAAGCAATCTCGGATGGGATCTTGTTATAAAATTATACACTATATTTTAGGAAAGATGTATTAGTTTTCGTCAGTCGAAAACTTGGCAGAGACAACTTGTTCTTATTCCTCGTATTATAACTATGCCTATCGGAGATTTTATCAAACAGATGTAAATTTTTTCTTGCGATAAGTATATTTTCATAGATGTAATGGCAAGGGACTGCCATTATACTTATTTCTTTAAATTGTTCTTTCAAAGAATCACGACTACGTAAGTTATACATCGCTCTAATGGCTCTCTTCTGTAATACGAAAATTGATTGTACGTCAGCCGCTGGACTGCACAATAAAATACCATAGGATATGACACTGTAAAAATAGCTAAAATAAACAAGTCTTGCAATGTCTATATCAGTTAATTGCCTAATTTTTCTAACAGCATAAGCTGCGGCACTCAGACGTTTCGCTAACTGCCTAATATGTGGTCCCCATTGTAACTTCGAGTCAAGCGTTATTCCCAAGAAGGTAGCGTCATCAACAAATTGAATTTTGTCATTGTTTATTAAAATGTCTCCTTCTTTACTTTTTACATTAGGGAGGGTAAAACGGATAAATTTGGTTTTTTAACTATTCAATCCAAGTCCAAGTACCTTGTATATTATAAACACCACAGAATCCAAGCAAAAAGCCTTTTTTTATGTAATGGAAGTGGCAAACAAGCATGCAGTTCACATTGATGTTAAGTGATGACTGCAGCCTATAGACACACAAAGACCAAGGTCAAAATGCAGATGCGTTACCACTCCTGAGGCCTAAGGTGATCCGGAATCTGTGCCGGAAATTACAGGGCCGTACATTACCACCTAACCGGAACACGATAGTGATGAACACTACCATTCAGCGGCTAGTATATTAGGTAATGCGGCAGTGTCTACGCCCGCGAGCTCCGTCACTGGATCTCTACCACCAGTGAAGATCTCATCTCTTTATTGATGTGATTTGAAATAATGAAAGGACCTCTGCTGCTGAAAATAATATAGAACACCGCTAATGCACGTCTGCTAACCACAACGTGACGGTGTGGGGTGAGAGACACTACTGCGTAGATTAAGAAGAGTACTCACTTTTCATTATTCTATTCCATTACCTTATTATTTTTTTTTTAATTCTTTATTTATTTATTTTACTCTTTATTGTACACATTACAAAAAGAAAATACAGAAACAATAGCACTTAAGTAAAAAGCACAATAGGCGGTCTTATCGCTTAAAGCGATCTCTGCCAGACAACCTAGATTGAAAGAGACAAAATTACAGAAAAAGGGGTGTACAACACAACGTTAAAATATAAATTAAAATAACAATACTTACAAAACTATGGTATACTTTATAGCTTTTAATAATACACAAAGTTTTAATAATAGATAGTTGTAACATTATAAACTTACACATATGTAATAATTTAAAATATATGTACTTAACAAAAATACAATACATACACATACATAAGAAGATAAAATATATAAATTTATATATATATATAAATACATACATACTCATGTACCTAAATCGATTGAGGGAAAAAAAGAAGTCTTACTATATTAGATAGCATGTCAATTTAAGGTTACAAAGTTAGGTATTAGGTATTTAAAAAGCTTAATCACAGTGCGATTATGTTGCTCCATACAAAGTATCTTAAAGTAGGTATATTGAAACAAAATATTATCAACTCAATAAACTTAGTATGTACGTAATTATAAAGAAGACTGTTCTGAAGAGAAAAACATGTCATACAACGTAAACAATAACTTTGTCTCGTTTGAGTGAGGATTAGAAAGGATAGCGTTACAATCAGCAGAGCCTTTTAAAACATTTTTACACATTTTTACACGTTATTATTTGTATTTGCTAAAAAATACACAAAGAAACATCATGATCAATATTAGCTGTAGGTGACAAGAACGAAGGTCCAAATCAAATCTTATATTAGAAAAAAAAAAAGACTTCGGGCACGACTACGCCGCTTTGAGGGTTCGATTCCTGCCCGAAGTCAAATTTTTTTTTCCTTTTTTTTTTAAATTTCTAAAGATCATTCGCATGTGTTATGGCGAAAAATAAATAGTACAAATCTTATATTCTTATATTTTATGCCTAAAAATATCATTACTCCATCTTTTCTTTTGACGGCATGTCTGTATTTATCACAATACGGGATTGCGTCGCGCGTTGACTTTTGTCAAATTTGTCTTTGGCCACTATTTGTTTATGAAGACTCTTTTTAGGTCATACAGGGATTTGTGTCTATCTCACGTTTGGATATAATTTTTTGGCATATATTTTGTGTATACTTTTTATTGCTTGAAGTCGTGTTTTTTACCAAAGCTCAATTTTTCGTATAAATACTGAACATTAGTACTTGTGTATCAAAATACTGGTGGGAAAGTTCCTGTGTAGTGATGGCGTAGGAACCGCCGCATGACCTAGCCTATGTGCTGCCAAATCATAGTGTTCCGCACTGCCGTGTTGTATGTATGGCCCCGTAATAACTATCACAGAGATATAAAACCTAAGGTCTCAGGGGTAGCAACGCATCTGCATTTTGGTCTCTGGTTTTTATGTAGATGTTTATAGGCTGCGTTTATTAGGCTGCGTTTATTAGGCTGCTACCTTTGTTTACAAGTGTCAATACCATTGTTTAGGTTTTTTTTTCAGAAAATTATTGAAAAAAAAATTACAAATTCAATTGGGATATTTATAGCATAAAAACCCAAACACTCGACCTTCTTTCTAACGTTTGGAAAATATGCGAGATCGCATCGATTCCCGTCGTGATAGGGAGGCCCGATAATTGCTTTTCCATTGGCTTTTTCTGGAGGGAAATATTTACTCCAATCAAATCAATTCCGATGGGTAAATTTATTTATTAGCATATAAAGAGAGTTTCGGATGCCGTGCCACTGCTTGAATGAATGCTAAAATTATCTTTTCTAGGTATCTGCGAATTCACTGTCCATATTAATATTATGAATGTGAAAGAAAATTTGTTATGCTGAGTTCTTTGTACATACATTTATTAAAATAAATTGTATACGCTTATATTTAAAGACTCACATAGATTTCTACCTAGTGTGGGTTGTGAGTGTAAGTGTATTTATATTTATATACCACTCGTTTATTTTAAAACTTATTAAATATTTTTTTACATGCTTGTATAAGTATGAAAAAACTAATGTATATAAAAAAATAAAAAATAGCTACCCGCCGGTAGCGGGAACAGGGTCCAAGCTACAGGTGGCACACCGCGGACACTCCGCCAAAATTCCATACAAACGCTTAATTTGGTTTCTATCCATCAGTGACGTGTATTTACACGCGCACCTGTGTGCGTAGCACGTACAAAATACCAACCGTCGCCCATAAGCGAGGAAGGGGTGGTGTATGTGTGCAAATCGGTCGGGACGTCGAAGTGTCCATTCTATACGTAGTATTATTAAATAATCTCTGCCGGTGGTTAGGGACGCAGAGAGAGGAATCTCCTCACTATTCGTGCCGTGTCAAGTAGCCTTTTGCATCAGGCCCCTGACCCAACCGCCCAACGTGAGCCTCATAAGGTGTTGGTCGAGGCTCTTGGCGATAAGGCCGTTTACCGAGACGACTATCGGTACAATGATCGCTGAATCCATATGCCACATGCTGACAATCTCGTGAGCTCGGTCCAGATATTTTAATTCCTTATCCTTTACAACTTTCACGAGATTCTCGTCATGGGGGTAGTGATGTCGACGATCATTGCACGGCGCTCCGTTCAATCTATCAGCTGAGCACTACATCAGGCTTGTTAGCAACAATATTTATATTATTTTTACTACTTTTGGCATGGGATGTGACGACCCTACTGCCCGCTAACAGAAGAATTTACTTGTACCAGAGAATATGTAATAATTCTACGTATAGAATGGACACTTCGACGTCCCGCCCGATTTGCACACATACACAACCCCTTCCTCTCTTATGGGCGACGGTTGGTATTTTGTACGTGCTACACACACAGGTGCGCGTGTAAATACACGTCACTGATGGATAGAAACCAAATTAAGCGTTTGTACGGAATTTTGGCGGAGTGTCCGCGGTGTGCTTGTACTGAAGGATAATTCATCGCAATCTTACATTACCATTCTTTTATGGTAAAAATATCAGACCCTAGGCATATTAGGTACGATACCATCATTACCTTGGTTTAGAGTCCAGTAATTACTAAGTTATGTAAAAATTACCCTCTAATACAAAAATATGAGTTAGTTATAGATTAGTGTATATATTTCATCTAAAACATAATGTATTAATTCATAGAGTATCTTTCGTTTTATTTAGTTCTAAGCTACAAGCTCTGGAAAATGTTACAAAACCAAATAAATAGAACTTGCATGCTTTCGAGGAAATGTTAGCTATTCCTTCCTTGTCATATGGTTTAAAGCTGACAGTAGCCGAACGAACGTTCGTTATTGAATACGTCGGTACCTACAAAATATTTGCGAGCAAACGTTCATTTTCCAATAGTTGACTTAACTCCCTATGGGGATATTTAAACAGCGATTCTATGGAAAAAATGTATTGGCTATACCAGGAAGACCAGAACAGAAAATATGCACGGTGAGATATAATTGGTTGTTTTTCTGCGGCAACACAATTTACGTTCAATAGTCGAAACAAGAGTTAAAATTTAAAAAAATATTATGTTTACTGGGTGTCCCAGAACTAGACGTCAAGCCGATACCGGGTGATAGGATAGATGGTAACTAACATGCATTTATAAATAATTGAAAAAAAAAAAAACAGAATTTACAAATAAATGTTATAAATCAGAATTTTTGTAATTTTAATATTAGTTATGAACGTAAACATACATCGGGGTGGAACATAAATATGCAGGGGCGGCCAAGTGCGCAACGGCAACCGTGATTTTTCAGACTTATATATGGGCGTGAAGTGGACGATATTTCACATACGAGAGGCAGGTTTTTTAGGTTTATCCCACTGGCTCAAAAACGGCGATTCAAAAAAAAATCCTTTGTCAAACATTTCATTTCATCTATACATACCCTTCTTGTCATAGGGATTAAAGCTGACAATAGCCGGACGAACGTCCGTTATTGAATACGTCTGTAGGAACCTACAAAATATTTGCGAGCAAACTTCCATTTTCCGATAGTTTACTTAGTTTCCTATAGGGATATGCTTTTAACAATGTTTCTATGAAAATAATCGTTTGGTAAATTGCCTCAATTACTTTTTTCATACTTAAAATTGGTTCCAAATGCAATTTAATTGAATTTTCCATTTTTTGTATCCATGGAAAATTTAAATGGCAATCAATTAATAAAATAATAGTATGTTCTTGGATTTTTGCGAGCTGCACTCATTGAAATAAAACTAGTTTTCGGATTTATCTCGCGTATATTAAACTAAAATGATTATTTAAAAACAACCCAACGCTTCGGTCCCTTTTCAGCTTTAACATGCCAGATTGATCACGTGATCAAACCACTGAGAGCACCTTACCTCGAATACTCCAGTGAACACAAATTACATTATGTGTACAAAAATGACGTATGGTATGATGTCATTTATGTCAAATAGAATACTTTCACGACACCTGTGGTAGTAGTCTAGTAGTAGCTAGTAGTCTAAATGAAGTATAAAGGCTCCTTGGCTCCATCACATCTTCGTGCCTCCTGTACACAGGCGTCTGCGGTGGTTGCTGGGGCAGAAACCCAAAAGTCCAGGAAATATACCGACATTCCTGACTGCTACACTTTCTTTCTAATAGGGTTTGAAACGGTAGGATCTTGGGGCCCTAGCGCCAAAGCATTTATCAAGGATTTGTCGGTACGACTACGTGATCCATCTGGTGATCACAGGGCTGGCGGCTTCCTCTCTCAGAGAATTAATCTTGCCATACAGAGAGGAACGTTGCTAGCATGCTGGCAAGAATGAGTGGAGGCCCCGGCCTTGAATCAGCATAGTTTTTTTTTAGTTTTGTGACTTTTTGTGTGTAAATGACAAAGTTCATGTTTGATATTTGAATATATTATAGAATCTTAATCGGTCTCTGTAATAGTAAATTAATTTGTGGCGGTAACAAAAGTATGATGTCTAAATCTCAATCTAACCTCTGCCTACCGTCTCGGGGATTACAGGCGAGAAGTTACGATTCTATGTTATGATGAAATTTAATATCATCGTACCAGTTAGGAAACTCAGATACTGAGTAAGCTAAATTTAAATAAATTTAACAACGAAATTAAAATATACCCAAAAATAATGATCGCATAATAAAAACATTAATATTCACCGATGCGACCACAATCGCAAAATATAGAGCTTCAAAATGAATAACAAATGATGCAACCATATTTGCACATTTCACGAAATGACCGAATATCTATGGAAGCAATATAAACAATTGTTCATTATTTGGCCTGCCTCGGTGGCAAAGACCAGACCAAGAGACCACTGTTAAGACCGGCGTGGTATTAATAGTGGTCTCTTGGTCTTCGAGTGGCCTTAATGTTGGCATGGCTATTGACTTCTATTCAGCTCTGATTCTTATGAGGCATATTTATGGTGAACGATAGACAAGTAACTCATACTAATACTTTTATTTTTTCGCAATGACACATGTAAATGCATTTTGAAAATCAAGAATAAAAAGGACTTGGGGCAGGGATCGAACCTGCGACTGCATAATAACCAGTCCAGTCGCTTTACCTTTATTTGTATAGCTTAGTTACTAATAGATGTCGTTACCGTAATTGGTTTAATAAAAGGAGAAGAGAAATAAGAAGCTCAGATGTCGGGCTTCGGTAGCTTAGTGGTAAAGCGGCTGGACTGGTTACCCTGAGGTCGCAATTAGGCTCCGTGTCTGAAGTTGTTTTTTTCCCCATTTTTCTTTAATTTCCAAGTAAATGATAAACGTTGAAATGATGATTGTCTCAAGACTTGTGCCACAGAAAAACAATCCTGTCCTTCTTTTTACAAGATCCTAAAGCCGCAAGCGCTCTTACAATCTTAATCCCTCAAAATTCAACCACAATCATATTCCGTAACAGAAAAACAGTCCTAAAAAGGCTCTTCAGAACCACAAATGACAAGATTGTTCCCACTGTTATGATTAATGATCGCTCCCTTTTGTCCACTAAATGTTCTCCCGGGAACTGGTCCTTTGGATATTTTTCTCTAATTACGGAGACCCAAGATTTTTCGTCCAAATCCGGTTAAATCACATCTAGGTACCTTTTACTGGGATGGATTCGTTTGACCTTAAATCGTGAGTCGTATGTTACAATTTTCCTTGAGTTACTTTGATTGGAGCTTTGAGAAGGACGCCGTTGGATTTAGGTGAATTGGTGAATTTGTTTCGGTATCGTTGTTCGATTGTTTTGTCATGATTCAGTTTTTTAATTCAGAGTCGAGAGAATTCCCTTGTTCTACAATCAATACTATATATTTTTGTTTTATATGTTATGGAAGTGGCAAACAAGCATGCAGTTTACATTGATGTTAAGTGATGACTGCAGCCTATAGACACCCACACTAAGACCAAGGTCATAATGCAGATGCGTTACCACTCCTGAAACCTAAGGTGTTATGCCTCTGTGCCGGAAATTACAGGGCCGTACATTACCACTTGACCGGTACACGATAGTGCTGAACATTACCATTAAGCGGCAAGTATATTAGGTAATACGGTGGTGCCTACGCCCGCGAGCTCCGTCACTGGAGCTCTACCACCAGTAAAACGTTCCGACGTCTTATATAAGAGAATTATTCCACTAGTGCAGTTAGTCAACCGAATACTGGCGGTCAAGCCATTCCAATAAAGGTTGTAAAATAGCAACGCGGGATGCTGCAGCTTCTTGCGATAAAACTACCGCCACTGCGATCGCCAATCCGCCTGCCAAGCGTGGCGATTATGACATACTAGCTGTTGCCCGCAGCTTCGCCCGCGTAGATGTCGTTTTATAAATAACTAAGTAGCCTATGTTCTTTCTCAAAGTCTGTACTATCTCTGTACCAAATTTCATTAAAATCGGTTCAGTCGTTTGGACGTGAAAAGGTAACAGACAGACAGACAGAGTTACTTTCGCATTTATAATATTAAAAGTAAGGATTCTCTTCTAATGACCCACAACACTGTTGTGGGCATCTTTCGGGAAGGCTTTGTGCAGGAGTGGACGTAATTCGTAAACATTATTTAGACAGCAGAGAGCAACAAAAAAGCGAAATTTTCAGAATACTACAACCAATTTTATATTGGAGAAAAAAAACAAATATAAGGGAAGAATAATATGCAATACATTCAAGCGCATGGCCCCGCGTCTGGTGTAGATCGGAAGCGATCTACTCGATTAAGCGATATGGTCGCGGTCGGATGTGTGATGGGTGATCACTAGTGGCAAATTTAAATGCGCGTTTCCGTGCTTCGCAGGGCACGTTAAGCCGTCAGTCCCGGTTGCTATCGATAGATAGCAGTCGTTAAACCTTGTCGGGTTTGAAAACATCCAACAACGGGTTGGCCACTAACCCTTATCTCCACCAATCCGCATTGGAGCAGCGTGGTGGAGTAAGCGCCATGCCTCCTCCCAAGAAGAGGAAAGACTCGTGCCCAGCAGTGGGACGTATGAAGGGTTGCCATTATTATTATAATATACAATAGTCTCTACGCTTGGCAGCCGGATTGGAGGCCGCAGAGGCAATTGTTTAATTGCCCTTCTGCCCACTTAGAATATTTTGGCTGCCATTGTTCGGTTGATAAAACTAGCAGAACATTTCTTCTCCACTAGAGTGCGATCGTTACCTTTCGACACCTTCATTCTTACCTGTATATTATAATACATACTAGAACAACCTTAATTTCAACAACAAATGGATTCAAAATCTTATGGCGTGTTCCCAAATCAATAAGATGAAAGTGTTTGACTTTCATCAAGGCCAAGTTTGAAGTGCAATTTGATTGATGAACGGCTTTACCGAGCCTGTCTGTTTTCGATAAATCAGTTGTATTATAGCTTGAGCACCGATGTATATTTTCGTGGGTTTTGATTTCTGAAGTCCATGCACGCTGAAAGAGTATGATCAACAAGTCACTTCTATTCCTTATTTTCAGTAACATCTATATAAATATGTATTTAAATAAAATAGAATCGCTAAATGTGTTGCTAAGCGTAAAACTCTAGAACGGTTGGATCGATTTCGCTAATTCTTTTTGTGTTGTAATTGTCCGGTGAAGGTATGAAAGAAAAAAAATAGATATATGCAAAAAAAAGGCAATTTTTAGATAATTTAACGATCATGTTATTATTTACTTTTTGACTGTAAACCTTGCGGCGCTTGATATAACGGCATGTCGTCAACTATCGTCTTAAACAGTTGGATCGGTGAGAAATTGATGATTGAGAATGGCATCAAACTACCAGAAACAATCTACACTGCACCCGCTCGAAGCCGGTGCGGTTCGCTAGTCTATACAAATAAATAAAATTGGAGTGTCTGTTTGTAATGTAAAAATAACCGCTTTTTACTAAATACATATAATATGTATGTATACACGGTACATATGCCAAAACAACATTTTTTACTATTTTTGCCTGTCTGTCTGTCTGTCTGTTTGTTCCCGCTAATCTTGGGAACGGCTGGACCGATTTTGACGGGACTTTCACTGGCAGATAGCTGATGTGATGAGGAGTAACTTAGGCTACTTTTGTCTCCATACATACATACATACCTACATACCTACATACAAATAAGTAGAATTGGAGTGTATCCGATTTTGACGGGCCTTTCACTGGCAGATAGCTGATGTGATAAGGAGTAACTTAGGCTACTTTTATTTCCATACAACCATACATACATACATATACAAATAAACAAAATTTGAGTGTCTCCGATTTTGACGGGACTTTCACCGCCAGAAAGCGTGGACGAAGTTGCGGGCACAGGTAGTTAATTCATAAGAATTATGGCGATCTGAAATCGAACAGCTAAAAAATTGTAACCTTGAAGGTATAGTCAAGATAAGATTAAATATATAGGTAACAATACACTACAATACACTGCTTATCCTGAGGTCACAATTTCGATTCCTGTCGAAGTCATTTTTTCTTTAAAGTATAAAAATGTAAACTCTAAACTAGTATCTACTTAAATAAGAAGTGTGTGATTTGACGGATACAATTTATTTAAATAAAAAATTCTACTAAATTTTTAACGGATGAAATTATAAATTAAAATGATTTTTTAAATCAATCCGACGCTTCGGTCGTTTTTCAGCTGCCGTGGTCTCATCTACTCGTATTTTAGTATAATATTCGCGAGATAAATCCGTAAAAAACAGTTTTATTTAAATCGCGAAACTTCATGGTTATAATTTACTTTAAAACCTCTAAAACATTAAATAACACGCATCGTCTCTAAGACAGAATCCAAGCAAAAAGCTTTTTTTTATGTAATGAAAGTGGCAATCAAGCATGCAGTTCACATTGATATTAAGTGATGACTGCAGCCTATAAACACCCTCACGAAGACCAAGGTCAAAATGCAGATGCGTTACCACTCCTGAGGCCTAAGGTGTTATGCCTCTGTGCTGGAAATTATTTTATAAAAAGAATCACTCATTGGCAGAAAACAGAAAAATGACAAGGGTCCTTGAGACGCGCTCAAGATGCAAACGTTTGGGGGTCTCTTTTATCCGGAACCGTTGTCTTTGTGTCGAGCATTGTTGGGTTAAATGACGGTTCGGGTTCTTTATGTGATTCTTGCTTTGAAATTAATGTAAGGAGGACAAGATTATTTTGTTTTTTGGAATAGAAATAACCAAACATAGATGTTATGTTCACGGCTGTACTTCTGCGAGGGGACTGGCATCTACATTAAAACGCAAACATGCGCTTAATGCTAGTGAAAGGCTACAGCGATACTGAAAATCTGTTTGCCTACTCCAAAGTAACCCAGTCAGTTACTAAACGTAACCTATATAAGTATCCTGAAATAACTCAATATAGCAGAGCATTTTTTCACAATTTGAAAAATTATTGCTCGAGACAAATCAAAAATATTTATTAATGTATGTCATTAACTGATTCCGAATTCGATTCATCAGAAAAGCGAAACACGCTCGGATGTGGGTTTCGGTAGCTAAGTGGCAAAGCGGCTGGACTGGTTACCTGAAGTCAAAGGTTCAATTTCTGGCTGATGTAAAAATTTATTTCCATTTTTTTTATTAATTCCTAACAATAAAAAATGCTCTAAAGCAACCGAGTCAGTTACTAAACGTAACTATTAAACATTAAGTGCTATGCGTATTTTTTCAGTCAGAATCCAAGCAAAAATTTATAAAAAGAATCACCCATTGGCAGAAAGCAGAAAAATGACAAGGGTCCTTGAGACGCGCTCAAGATGCAAACGTTTGGGGGTCTCCTTTATCCGGAACCGTTGTCTTTGTGTCGAGCACTGTTGGGTTAAATGACGGTTCGGGTTCCTTATGTGATTTTTTCTTTGAAATTAATGTAAGAAGGTCAAGATTATTTTGTTTTTTGGAATAGAAAAAACCAAACATAGTTGTTATGTTCACGGCTGTACTTCTGCAAAGGGACAGGCAGCTATTTAAAATTAGGCTATATAAAAAGCCTTACAAAAATACAAACAATAAATGCAAAATTTACGGTCATTTAGAGCTTTTTGGCAATATAAACTATTTGTCACGGATAGAGAACACAAACGTACTGAGCTGACTAAACTGATGATTAGGTATAGAAAATCCTTATCAAAGTACACTTGTCAGTTAAATTAGAATTTGGAAATTAGAAAATAAAAGAGGGCGGTCTGGGCCGGTTCCTTGATATAATTCTGTAACTCGAGAAAGCAATACAGATTCAAATTGTGCAGTTTGTAATAGATGTAAACGAGATATAGTAACGAAACGCGTAAAATTGATTGGCAGAAGAGATTTACATTTACAACTGTGTCCCCGGTCGTAAGAGTTTCTTGCCCGTTCTTCTCTGCCGGCGTAATCGAAAGGGCGGATCTTTGGCGATAAACGACTATTGCTTCATCTTCTGCCAAACCATGTGCTTTATTTCGTCACCCGCTCGAATACCCACCTACAGACGCCCACAAACACGAATAACATATCGGCTTATGGGAAGACAGGCAGTCAACACTACCTAGACGTCCTGACTGGAGAGGCCTCTTGTCGACACTTATAAGGTTATGGGTGGTCAAAACTCTTTGGAATCGGCATATATGAGGAGAATGATGAATGTAGAAGAAGTAAGGGAGGTGTATCAGGACCGGGATATCGGGCGCTCCACACTCTCTGCCTAAGAAACTTGGCGTGAAGTTAAAATAACGTAACTCCACGTCTGTAATCCCCGAAGGGGTAGGCAGAGATAAGTGCATGCATTCAAGCATACATGCAATCACCCACGATTCGCCGGTTACGTTTTGCCCCGTGTAACAGGTGACATTACAGTCACATGTTTGACAGTTGGCACCAATATAACCGATTCGAATTCAATATACAAAGTCAAGACAGGAAAACACCTGTTGGCCATCTAGTATACAATAAACGTACGTAGGTAACCTCATTCCTGGGGTTTTTTGGCGGGAACCTTGAAAGATGCGTGTGGTGCTCTTATTTTATTTCATTTTCTTGGTGTATTTTTGAGTTATATTTAATAAAGTTGGTGGCATTTTGTTTGATTTAAACTTATTATAGTGCTGGTGTATAGTGAAATAGAATAACAGTGCGAAAACACGTTTTTTCGTTTTCCAAAACTTCATTGTAAATGTTCTGGTAAAGTAGCCATCGTTTTACTAGAATTACTGACTGTGACCGACTGACGGACTGATAAATTGACCGACGACTCTGGCTTTTACGTTGCTTAATACGAATACGAAATATCGTTTACTTGACACTGGCAATATGCATAACAAGCGATGCCATAAAATTAAAATAAAAAAAAAACTTGATGCCTATAATATCCGAAGGGGTAAGCCGAAGTAAATGCATGCATACAAGAATACATGCAAACACCCTCGATTTGCCGGTTACGTTTTGGACCCATGTAACAGGCGGCAAGCCTGTTGACACCTCCGGGTGGGTATATTGACAAACTTTGAAGTACTGGGAAACTTTCTCTCATAAAAGATGAAATAATCTCAATAGAACCAGATTTAAAAGTTATGCCACCGCTATCCCTGACCCGGGAATTGAACCCAGTACCCGAACATAATAGTGGTGACCTGCTATCACTGGGCTACTGAGACAGTTTCAACAAAAATGGTTCTAATATTCTCGAATGGGCACAAATAGAAACTCTTATAATGAAATCATCCACATTTATAATCCGGTATTTGGAAAGGTAAAAAAGCGTGTGTTATTAATATTTTCATGCTCCTACTACATCAGTTACTTATTATTTTCACGTTTTCACCCATTTAATTTCGCAGTACTTTCCACGACTTACTCCGTATACCCGGTTGCCGTGGCAACGTATTAATACTACCCGCGCGACACATTAAAACACATTCTGCCTTTGAAAAGTCGCCGTCAAGGTTATTTTACGAGTGTAGTTAAGAAAATTCTACTGAGGGTTGTTACCGCAAGACTTGAGGGTGTGTTCAAACTTATTCGTGCGATTCAGCGAAGGATTAGATGCATTCAATGTTATTTTACGGAATTATTAGCGGCCCGCGCCTGCTTCGCGCGGTTGCAATGTTATCTACCCTCTCCTATTCATCTTAGATAGAATCTCATTTTAATATTATCGTGATGTTATATAGCCTAAAGCCTAAAAACTGAAAGAATTTTTCAAATCGCACCAGTAGTTCCTGAGATTAGCGCGTTCAAGCAAACAAACAAACTCTTCAGCCTTATAAGTATAGATCATGTGTGAAATTTATGCTTAAAAACGCTGTAGTAAATAACAGTTTTTGGTAGACCTACTCGATATCATTTTCAAGCTGTGGTAAACGCGGAGTTCCAGTCTAGGAGGCTGAGGGTATCCGTAACGCCACATTACCTTTATCTATCCCTATGTATTATTAGGTTGAGGAAAAAAATTCTTCGCATTTTTTAAAATAATTCAAAACATTTTTTAATACAGTTTATTTAAATTTAACTAAAGTATGTATGTACCATTTTGTTCGATAACCTTTTGCCATCTTGTAGGTAGGGACATGATCCCATTGCTATAAAAAAATTGGGACTTCTCATCAAAATACCGCGACAAGTGGATTTGGCAGTCCTCTCGTGATGTTAACCTAATATTGCATAAAGAATTCTGAAGAGACCGAAACAGGTGGAAATCTGAAGGTGCAAGGTCAGGACTATACGGCGGATGCATTATCACCTCCCAGCCAAACTCTCTTAATTTTTGCTGAGTGGCTATAGATGTGTGAGGTCTAGCGTTATCATGATGAAACACCACACCCCTTCTGTTGATCAATTCCGGCCGCTTTCCCTCAACTTCTTGCTTTAATCTCATCAGTTGTTCGCAGTAGAGTTCAGAATCGATAGTCCTGCCTGGTGGTAATAGCTCATAATGAATAATGCCCTTCCAATCCCACCACACACACAACATCACCTTATTGCGAGTTAACCCGGGTTTCGCCACAGTCTGTGAAGCCTGACCGGCCTTTGACCACGACCTTTTTCGCACGTTCTTGTCGTACGTGATCCACTTTTCATCACCAGTTATCAGCTTCTTCAAAATGATTCGGTTTCATTACGGTGTTAAACCCATAGCTTGGTTCAAGCTTTTTTTTATATATAAAATACGCTTACACTCATAGCCTCACAGTAGGTTTTTTAACCTGTGTCGTGGGTGCCGTTGTACACATACAACACATACACAAACACCCAGACACGACATAAATATCTGTATATAAATATTTGTCCCGGTGTGGGAATCGAACCCGCGACCCTTCGAATCAAACGGCCATCTCTCACCGCTGGACTAATCGGGTCGTCATTCTTCTATCCATTATTTTATGCATAAAATTACTGAAACAACATTCAACCAATTAAGTTTCTTAATTTGAATGAAAACATCAATTGAAGCGTTTCGCTGCCACTTTAGTTAAAAGCCTTAAATCCAATTATACCTTCAGCTTTGTACAAACGCAAAGTGTAAATAGACCCTAATTGAGAGATTTGCCGCTCAATCGCCCGCATACGGCCTATTAAGCTGCCAATATGACGTACATGTCGGAAATTATTCTAGGAATTTAATTATATCAGCGCGCTTAGTAATATAGTATGTGATCACGTTTGGTCATGAGTTGAGCATCCATTGAATGTTTGATTAGTGTAATTAGTTGGTATTATGGTTTCCATAGATAGTAATTAATATTGTGGACTAGTTTCTATTATTCACGTTAAAACAATGCTCGCTAAAAATGTTTATTCAATATGGAAACTGCGTTCATTTTATTTGGCAAAATTTACACTTTTTGTGTTATGAATGTCTTTAATACTTTTTGACCGGCTCCACACGTTGGCCCGAACGTTGGCTAACCAACGCTAAACGTTCAATGTGGATGAAGAAAATAGCATTTGGTCCAACATTGGGGCGAGCGATGCGCGTTGGTGATTGGCCAGCGCGTTTCAGCAGCCAACGTTGGGGCCAACGTGTGGATCAGGGGTTACTGGTACTAGAGTTTTAGTTCCAGAGTTAGGTGGTAATGTAAAAAAATGATTTGTGAGCCCGGTGACCTACGCCCTCAAGTACCGACACAATAACTCTACCACCAGTTTGCTAGTTGATAACTCATAAACTACCTCGGTAGCCTAGTGGTAGCAGGCCACTACTACTACGCTGAGGTCCTGGGTTCGATTCAGGGTAGGGGGTCATTAGAGATAATGTAGTGTAAAGTCCTTCATCTCTGGTTCTATAGGGATTTTTCCACTACTTCGAGGAAGTTTGGTAGTGTTTTGCATGTATACTTGAATGCATGCATTTACCTCTGCCTACCCCTTCGGAGATTACAGGCGTGATGTTACGTATGGAACGTACATTTCATAAACGTAAACGCATTAAATGGGGAAGTAATGAATGTGTGCTTGAGCAAAAATAATTCAATTAGACAGCTAAAGCGATTAAATGCCTTTTAAGACATGAAACAAATTTACGCATTGCCACTGTTTATTCTATGAATTTTAGTAGGAAGAATATGGCGTAAATACAGTTATTAAAGGGTGAAAGATCAAATTTACATTAATTAAAAGCGGTATTAACTAAATGGAGTTATGTATTGTTAGTAATAATTTGAGGGTTATTATTGAATTTTGTAGAAAACTGATATCTCAAGCCGCAAGCGTGTTCGATTTCCTTACCTATTTAGACTTATTTTAATATTTATTTATTTACTGGCTGACCCGGCAAACTTCGTATTGCCTCAGAATGAAATAATGTGGCAAAGATTTGATAGAGATGGATTATTTGTATGGGAAAATTAAATTAAATGTAGAAATTCCCGTAGGAATGAGTGATCTTCCCGCAGTAAAAAGTAACCTAATTGTTGGCCAGGCTTAGTATCTATACACCACAAAAAGTTTCATTCGAATCCGTTCAGTATCTTCGGAAATTAGCCTGGACAAAGGGACAAACAGGCAGACAAAAAAATAAAAATCATTGAAAAGTGTTCTAATACTATTTTAACATCGCCCCCAATTGATTTTTCGTAAATATATACAATGTACAGACACGATATGTATATATTAGATTTACTGCCTCTGTCTACTAGTATCAGGCTACCATTATTACGCTGGGGTCCTGGGTTCGATTTCCTTGTTGGGGTTTATCAGAGATAACGGTGTGAAATCCTTTATCAATAAATGTTTTTTCTTCTTCTTCTTCCTTTATCTCTGGTTCTATTGAAATCTTTCCATTTTCTGGAAGTTTCTTAACTTAGGTCCGGTTTGACGACGCGCTTAGTCCAGCGGTGCGAAACCACCGTTTGATTTGAAGATTCGCGGGTTCTTTCCCCGCATTGGTGCAAATATTTGTATGGCCTACAGATATTTGTTTTGGATCTTGGTGTTTGTGTATGTGTTGTATATGTACATTATGTACAACAGCATCTACGGCTTCTTCTTTTATATTTAAGAGCTATGCTCTTGTCGTGGAATAACCGCCAGCGTTCTCTATCCTGTGCTAACTTCTTGACATCCTGGTACGACACAACTTTTACTTTTTCCTTTACTTGGTCTATATAATTTCTTGTCTCTCTCTCTGTCTTAATGTCTCCCTCTGCTTCTCTTTCCTTCAATTTCCCCTTCCATGATTGTCATGATGTAATCGTCGTGTCGCACCAGGTGGCCCAGCTTTCTGCCCCGCCTGTTTTCTATCATTTTAAAAATTTGTCTCTCCTCCCTTACCAAAGCAATTACCTCTTTATTGGTTTTCTTCTCCGTCCAGCTGATTTTCTCCATTCTCCACCAACACCAACATTTCCAATGCCTCCATTCGATCTCTATCCTTCTGTGTCAAGGTCCAAGTCTCACTTCCGTATAGGGCAATGCTCCATATGTAAGTTTTAATCAATATTTTTTTACTTTGGAAGCTATTCTTGCCCTGAGTAAGTGCTTTTTGTTAATAAACTTAACATCTACGACTAAGGTTTATATAATATCTAATATGGAATTGTGAGTGTAAGCGTATTGTATTTATTTATTTATTAATGTCCTATGTCAATAGGTTCGCCAACTTGTTTGACATAGATTTGCATTTGAGATAAACCTCAGTGGTTTTAAGAAATGCATTGATAAAGAAATATATATTATGTTATTTTAATGGGCTAAATAAATTAAAAAAAAACTCTTATATGAGCCAAAACGTAACGGCATGTATGCTTGTCAGTGTCCATCTAACCAGAATATGATAGAGCTAAACACTACCTTATGGTGGCAAAATAAAAAAAAAACTTTCAATAAAGACATCTTGTATGAGTTTGCAATCAATATCTTATAATACTGAACTTTTTGAAGAGGCAATTGTGAAATTCATAACATATTGTCATTTCCTTATTAACTTCCTACGGTCATCTTAAGTGGACCTCAAAAGAATATTCTATTAACGCAGACCTCAAAAATACAAATCGAGTAAACATGTTTACGTAAACACTACCGTTATAAATAACCGCGAGAATCGTTCCGTTAAATATTTCCAAACTTTTGTGTATTGATGGTATATGGAGGGTCAAGTATGGGATTAGATAATTTATAAGTAATATGGACGGTATATTATTATCGTTTAGCGTTTTTTTATTTCGATATGAAATAATAACTGCCTCGGTAGCCTAGTGGTAGCAGGCCACTACTACTACGCTGAGGTCCTGGGTTCGATTCCCGGGTAGGGGGTTATCAGAGATGATGGTGTAAAGTCCATTATCTCTGGTTCTATTGGGATTTTTCCATTTTCTGGAAATTTCCCAGTACCTTGAAGTTTGGTAATGTGCCCGGAGATGTCAACAGGCTCGCCACCTGTTACATGGGCCAAAAACGTAACCGGCGAATCGTGGGTGTTTGCATGTACGCTTGAATGCATGCATTTACCTCTGCCTACCCCTTCGGGGATTACAGGCGTGAAGTTACGAAGTTACGATATGGGAAAAAGTTTTGTGGGTGAATCAGGAAATTGCTTAGATGTTCAAACGTTTATGTCATCTAAGAGTTTTCCTTCTGCGACATGTTATACATTTTTTTTATGTAATTAATGTGGCAAACAAGCATGCAGTTCACACTGATGTTAATAGTGATGACTGCAGCCTAAAAAAAAATAAAAAAATAGTCGTGGCTACGCAATATTCGCGAGTGGACGGGCATCAACAGCGCCGCTGAACTTTTTCATCTCGCGAAGGACAGATTAAAGTTTTCCGAACTGACAGCCAACCTTCATAGTAAGCCGGCTGATATTAACATCGATAGTTGATCTTATATCACTAATAACTGAATCGACCGTCAGCTGCTCAAGTAGCGGTGGGTGTGAGGATGTGGGGCTGCAAAAGAGGTTAAAAAAAATAAAAAATTAAGTTATAGTACGCTGGCTAAAATTTTTTCATAGATAGTTGACATCATACTGAGCTGAAAAAAAATCGTGAGCTGGATCGTGGAGGGGGGATAATGCGTCAGCTGCTCGCATGAACTTTTTAAAAAAAGTAAAATAAAGTTACTTTGATTACGCCGGATGAAATTTAACTACGTGATTCTTCAAATAATTTAGCCCATGAAAACAACAATTAGCTGCTTGTGTAGCGGTGGAGAAACCGTCAGCTGACTCAGTCGAGATTAAAAATTTTGGAGCATTGCTATTAGGCCGTTTCCTTTTAAACACGTATTTCGAGATAGATTCTGGCCTTGCTTGAACCCATAACACGACCTTCGGGCTACCTAAGCCTCTCGCCCCCAAAATTTCAAAGCAACATCTGCCTGTCCGTGTTGATCAGTACTGCCAATTCTACGAACTTTTAGGTAGATCTACCTACGCTACCCTAAGTCTACCTATCTACCAACTTATGCCTCAAAAATAACTATTTTCAAAAAAAAATCTTATTTTCTTAATTTCATGACTTGCAAATGTAAATTGTATTAAGTAAATGAATTTCATGTAAAAAAAATTCACGCCATTATTGAAAACACCACTCACTCACTTTTTCCACTTGATACACTAGTGAAAAAACTTTTTCGACGGGGCGAACTTCCCACCGTGCAGCATTTACTGAGCACGTCATATATTTCGCACCTTTGGAGCCATTCTTTCCTCCAAGATCCTACTCAACTATCGTCCACTGACTGAGGATGGGAAGAAAAAAACTAAAAATATGTCTTCAAATGGTTCGAGGGAGATTAAGTACCCCTATCAGTCACCAGTATAACGGATAGCAGCGACTTTTTTTGAGTTTGTATATTTCTGGTAGCCTAATTTTAATGATTAACATTCTCATTTATAGATGATGGAATTTATAGAAGAGAATCGAGATGAAGAACTCGATCAAGACGAAAACAGCGATTGCCTGCAGGAAAGTTCGAAACGATTTTTTTCTTGTTATTTTAGTCTTCATTTTATTTCGTTTTGGAATCGAATTCATTCCATATTATGCATTTTTTTATAAATAAAACAAGACAAAAATATACTGTGAAAGATTCTGTGTATCGCTCGAATAATCTGTCCCTTTACTGCGTTAGCTGACGGTCTTCCCACCACTATACACGCAGCTGATTGTAGTTTTCGTACTTTGCAATGTTTAAACAATCACGTAGTTTAATTTCATCGGGCGTATTAGTACTTTATTTTACGTTTTTTTTTACAACTTCATGCGAGCAGCTGACGCATAATCCCCCACGATGCAGCTGACTATTTTTTTTCAGCTCAGTATAGTGTCGATTTTTTAACACTTCCGCAACCTCTCGATTCTACGCCCACCGCGGGTGCGCTAGCTGACTCTTGGTTCAGTTATGAGTCATTCGAGATCTATGGTAGGACATGCCAAGCTATCGGCGTAAAATCACTCCCAAAAATGCAACGCTACCTCCCGGACTAGAAGAAGAAGCAGCCTATAGACACCCACACAAAGACCAAGGTCAAAGTGCAGATGCGTTACCACTCCTGAGGCCTGAGGTGTTATGCCTCAGTGCCGGAAATTACAGGGCCAACACTACCATTTATCGGCAAGTGCATTAGGTAATGCGGTGGTGCCTACGCCCGCGAGCTCCGTCACTGGAGCTCTACCATGAGTATAAATATTTTATTTTTGTTATAGATTTAGGCTTTCAAGACATATAACTGCCTCGGTAGCCTAGTGGTAGCAGGCCACTACTACTACTACACTGAGGTCCTGGGTTTGATTCCCGGGTAGGAGGTCATCAGAGATAATCTTGTAAAGTCCTTTATCTCTGGTTCAATTGGGATTTTTCCATTTCCAAATTTGGTAATGTGCCCGGAGATGTCAACAGGCTCGCCACCTGTTACATGGGACAAAAACGGAACCGGCGAATCGTGGGTGTTTGCATGTATGCTTGAATGCATGCATTTACCTCTGCCGGGGATTACACAACGTGAAGTTACGTATGTTATATATTTGTAACACAATTTTTTTTTGTATTGGCATTACCCATTTGATACCCAAGCCTAATTGACATTTCTGGGTACATTACCAAATCTTCCGAAAAATGGCAAAATCCCAAAAACATTAGACATTAAGGAAGATACACCTTTACATCGGATAGACCATACCGTAAATCACACCCTGGAGTAGGGTAGTAGTAGTGGCTTGCTACCACTAGGTACTAGACTATGAGGCAGTTACAGATCAAAATAAAAAAAAGCTATTGCACAGCTTTTATAGCGGATCTTGAGCGCGGCGACTGAATCAAGAAATTCCGTAACGAAAAAAACCTAACACCTCCACTCCGCCTACCATGTATGTATTGCGAGCAGAATACGTGAAATAGCATTTCGCACACATACAAATGAAAAAAAATGTAACAATTTATAGACCTAAAATTCGTCATATCAAGAAACAGACAAATGACATAATGCAGAATGCTGATTTGAAACCGTGAAACTGTGCGCTCGGGGTCAAATCTCAGTAGCCCAGAAACTAATTTTATATTTGTATTTTTTTATTATATGCATAATTATATTTACTATAGCTTGTCAACTTTTAAAGTTTATTTATTCCTATAAATCTAAGATGAAATGAAATATTTTTGCCGCGGCAGTCAAGAAAAAACACATAAAGAAAATGCAAGGTACAGTTTCCAAGATTTAGTCAGTCTCCGATTTTGAGACAGACTGGAAAAGTAGGCAATGAAGAACAACGTTTCAATTCAGTATATCAGTATAGAAGATATGTATTGAATACTTTTAAGCAAATATGAAAATACAATAATAAAAAAAGCAATCGAATGAAACCCGTCTGGAAATAAATAGAACACCGATCCTCAAACAATACAATCTATTTCAATAAAAATCTAAAAAGTCAAAGAATAAAACCGTGTATTATGAAACTGTTGAACTTAACTCGATACACTGCGAATCAAAGTCGCGCTCGATAAATTACAACTACGTATGTATTGTAGAAAGAATTTAGAAACCACCAGTGTAGCTCTCATAAGTTGCAAATAGAATAGAGACACGTTTTGTTTAACTCAACAGATACAAAAAGTGCATACCCACAAAAATACACATGTGCTCCTGCTACCACACACACAGACACGGAAAGACTTTAAGCGGTCTCACAGAGATAGAAGTAGAGAGAGAGACACACTCACACGCACGTAGACAAACTCGCATGCACACACCCTCGTGTTCAAAAAAATCAGTTTCAGAAATCTATTAATTCATTTAGGGTGACAATCACTTACAGTAACAAGAATGTCACTTAGAATAAAACTGAATAATATAATCTTCTTCTTAATCTTAAAAAATTACGAGCACAGTGTTTGTCCGCGATGGACTCCTAAATTACTTAACCGATTTTAATAAACTTGCACAGCGTGTGCAGTTTGATCCAACTTAAGATATATGGTACGTACATCTCAATTTATAGTCGCAAATGTGCACCCGTGCAAAGCCGGGGCGGGTCGCTAGTATCAGAATCCTTTTACTGGTGGTAGAGCTCCAGTGACGAAGCTCGCGGGCGTAGAGAAACAAACTATCAAGTTTTACATATGCCCTAAAAGAACTCCGAAAAGCTACTGACCAAAAAACTGCACTAATCGCGTATTATGCATATGCATACTCGTGGCTCAGGTATGGAATATTACTTTGGGGCAACAGCGTGGACGTTCACCACGCCTTTACGTTACAAAAAAAATGCATCCGTATCCTTACTAATATTGACAATAGAGACACTTGTAAACCGCATTTTATAAGCAATAATTTGTTAACATTGACATCTATATATATATTAGAAGCATGCAATTTTGTAAAAAAATATCCCGAAACTATCAATATGCGAGACGAACAACCGCGACGATATCAAAGTCGCCAAAAAAACAAGTTAGAAATCCCCGCCTCTAAACTTAAGATATATCACTCAGGGCCTTATGCTATGTGCGTTAAAATTTTTAATAAACTACCAGGAAATATAAGAGAATCCAAAAATAGCCTAAATTTTATTAAAATATTAAAAGAGTATCTCCTTAAAAAATGTTTCTACAAACCATCAGAATATTTTGAAAACACTGATGACTGGCTAAAATATATAAATATATAAATGCTTAAAAATGAATCGGTTTGCTCTCACTGCATTAAATGGATTGCAATACCCAAATAGGGTTCATATGTGACATTCTAACAAAAATGTAATATTACAATTAACATTATAATACCATTGTAACATTATAATTATTGCAATTACCTACTGTAACAAATGAAAGCAATAAATATTGAGTATTGAGTATTGAGTATAGAGCACCGCATTACCTAATATACTTGACGCTAAATGGTAGTGTTCAGCACTATAGTGTTCCGGTCAGGTGGTAATGTACGGCCCTGTAATTTCCGGCACAGAGGTATAATACCTTAGGCCTCAGGAGCGGTAACGCATCTGCGTTTGGACCTTGGTCTTTGTGTGGGTGTCTTTAGGCTGCAGTCATCACTTAACATTAATATGAACTGCATGCTTGTTTGCCACTTCGATAACACAACAAAAAAATATCAGAACCAGAAATGGTCAATGGTCAATGATCAAAACAGGTTCAAAAATATATTCCAATAAATAGAACTCGAACAAAGACCATCTCAAAACAAATGGTACACCGATTCTCAAACTACACAGTCCGTTTCAATATCAAATTCAAAGAACAAAAACCGGAAGGCCGTGGATTGTGATGTCGTTCAATTTAATTCGATACCCTGTGAATCAAAGTAGTGCGCGCGCTGAATTTTGTTCTATTGAAAGAATTGGGAAAACACAAAGAGTGGACAAAAGAAAATTTAAGTTAGGTCTCTCAAACAAGTTTTTGGACATATACGAGTAAATATTGTTGACTACATTTTAGTAAAATAATGATTTTAATGGTTTTTATATTCATAGATAGTCGTAAGTATAATGATACGATTATTAATTTTATGACATTTAATTAATTGGCCATCTAAGAAAAGTTTCTATATTATTTACCAATTAAAAATAAATCAAATTAAGTCCGTCGCAATACAATTTTTTACTGGTGGTAGAGCTCCAGTGACGGAGCTCGCGGGCGTAGGCACCACCGCATTACCTAATATACTTGCCGTTAAATGGTAGTGTTCAGCACTATCGTGTTCCGGTCAGGTGGTAATGTACGGCTCTGTAATTTCCGGCACAGAGGCATAACACCTAATGCCTCAGGAGTGGCAGCGCATTTGCATTTTGACCTCTGGTCATTGTGTAAGTGTCTATAGGCTGCAGTCATCACTTAACATCAATGTGAACTGCACGCTTGTTTGCCACTTTTATAACATTAAAAAAAAAAAAAAAAAAAAAACAAATTGGATGGGCTTTGGTTGAAAATGAACCTGACCGGCAAGAACGGCGGTCGACCAGGGACACCTATCAACCCTAGGGTACCAGGAGGAATATCCTCCAGCGGGATGGGAGAATTTAAGGACAGAATTGAACGCACGTACCTGGGTGTTCTGTGGGCTCGCGTGGCAATAGGTGGTTACCACCACGCGGCTGGCTTTTCCTTGGTCTTCTGCACAGTACGTGGCTCAGGGCGTGTAAGTCCGTAGAAACACATACACACTTGCGGCTTATTGTTAGTGAAATATAACGAAAAAGAACAGCGGTAACAGCGGTGCGTGCACACATAAATTTCAAAAACGAACGGAGAATGTTCTAGATCTTCTCTTCCAGATCACAGCGCCGTCGCGAGTCAAAAACGTCGGCCAATCAGTTCGCGCTCGTCCCACAGTTAATATAAAAAATACGTGCGTTCGGAAGGAATACAAAAAAGGATGACTAAAGAAGAATTATATGCGGCGCATCCACAAATAGAACACCGATTCCCAAACAACACAATCCTTTCCAATATCAAAGTCAAAGAACAAAAACCGGGTGGGCGTGGATTATGGAACCGTTCAATTTTACTTGATACACTCCGAATCAAAGCGGAGCTCGCAGAATTTTGTTGTATCTAAAGAATTGAGGAAACACCGCTTAATTCTCAACAGCTTCCAGTTTAATAGAGTTACGTTTCTTGTTGAAGTTCTTATTAAACTGTTGACAAGTACATGCCTTTATTATTTTCAGGTTCATTATAACGTAATACCACAGTCTAAAGAAAACGAACGTGTATGTACTTTTACTGTGGTAATACTATATTTATGTGTACTTTAATGTACCTACAGGCGTACGTGACCATATCGCTCTCTAATGGAGGAGGATTCGCTAGTGCTGTTAGTCAACCGAACGATGGCGGTTGTAAATAAAATGACACGGGATGGGCAGCAGCGTCCCGCGATAAAATTACCGTCACTGCGATCGCCAATCCGCTTGCCAAGCGTGGCGATTATGGTACAATCTCTCCTCATGACTCGCATCACTGTTGTATGTGTCTTTGGGGAAGGCTTTGTAAAACAAAATATAAATTGCTTTTTAGGGTTCCGTAATAAACAAAGAACCCTTATAGTTTCGCCATGTCCGTCTGTCTGTCTGTCTGTCTGTCCGTCTGCGGTTTAGCGCAAAAACTATTAGTACTAGAGACTTGAAATTTGGCACAAGTATACACCTTAATTACGTCGACAAAGTGGTAAAATAAAACGGTGAAAATATTTTTTTTTAGGGTAACCTTTCCTACTAGTAATGCGCGGATATTTTTTTATTTTCGATTTTCATATAGTGAGGGGTATCGTTGGATAGGTCTTTTAAAAATATTATGAGTATGCCAACATCATTTTTCGATTTAGTTAACTTTTCGTGACTTATTAAGCTTTAAAGTGCAAATTTGCGTTAGACCCTAGTGTCCCCCCCCTATAGACTAAACGGTTGTTGTTAGAAATTCAAACGTTACGGCGATAGTAGCTACATATAACGACATTAAAAGGAAAACTATCACACCTAAGTTGTCTCTGCAAGTTTGCGAGTAATAGTCGACCAAATGTATTTTACTAGAAAATTTCGAACCACTCCATAGAAAATATTTATTTATTTTTTTCATTACATTTCTTACTCTGTAACGACGGAACCCTACACTGCGCGTGGCCTGACACACACTTGACCGGTTTTTTATGTAAGGGAAACAAGCATGCAACTAAGGTCTCAGGGATGGCATCGTATATGCATTTTTTTATGTAATTGAAGTGGCAAACAAGCATGCAGTTCATCTTGATGTTAGGTGATGACTGCAGCCTATAGACACCTACACAAAGACCAAGGTCAACATGCAGATGCGTTACCACTCCTGAGGCCTAAGGTGTTATGTCTCCGTGCCGGAAATTACAGGTCCTGTATGGCCTGTAATTTCCCTGACAACCTGACCGGAACACGATAGTGCTGAACACTACCATTTAGCGGCAAGTATATTAGGTAGTGCGGTGGTACCTACGCCCGCGAGCTCCGTCACTGGAGCTCTACCACCAGTAGAGAGATTTGGTCTTTGTGCGGGTATTTATAGGCTGCAGTCATCACTTAACCTCAATGTGAACTGCATATGCTTATATTAGATTTATAAAGAGCTGATTGCTCGAAGTAAACATAAAACAAATTATATACACAGAAAATTCTCAGAGTAGGGTTAGGATTATAGAAATTGACTACACATATCTCCGTGAAAGGATTTCTGAGTAGGTACTACAGAAGTTTGTGAATAGGTTGATATCATGACATGTGTTATTGAGCGTTGCGTAAATTTATATTATGACTAGCTGTGCCCGCGACTTCGCCCGCGTGAGAATTTATTATTGTTCAGCATCTACCCGGACGAAGTCATGGGCGCAGCTAATATGAAAGTAGCCTTAGTGACTCCTTATTTCATAATGCCAGTGAAGGTCTCGTCAAAATCGATAGAGCCGTTCCCGAGATTAGCGAGAACAAACAGACAGAGCGGCAAACAAAAATTGAAAAAAATATATTGTTTTGGTATATTATTATGTATCGTGTATACATACATACGCTTTTAGTAAAAAACAGTTATTTTATATTACGAACAGACACTCCAATATCATTTATTCGTACGTATGTATAGATGTATAGATGTAGACTAGCTGTGTGTTCACCGCGACTTCGTCCACGTACAATTTAAAAAACTAAGGTTAAGGTTATCTGCGATATCTGTCAAAATCGGTTGATCCGTTTCCGAGATTAGTCGGAACAAACAGACAGGCGTACAGACATACAGATAGACAAAGATTGTAAGACAATGTTTTGGTAAATGTACTGTGTATACATATATTACGCACTAGCTGTGCCCGCGACTTCATCCGCGTGAGTATTTATTATTGTTCAGTATCTTACCCGGACGAAGTCGTGGGCGCAGCTAATATGAAAGTAGCCTTAGTGACTCCTTATTTCATAAGCTATCTGCCAGTGAAGGTCTCGTCAAAATCGATAGAGCCGTTCCCGAGATTAGCGGGAACAAACAGACAGACAGACAGACAAAAATTGTAAGAATTGTTGTTTTGTCAATGTATCGTGTTACATATGCATTTAGTTATAAGCGGTGATTTTAATATTACAGACACTCCAATTTCATTTATTTATATAGATTTAGGTAATAAAAACCGCTTATTTTTGTGTTAAAAAAGAAAAATAAATAAAAGATTTTTATTACGCCTGAGACACGAACAGACACTCCAATTTCATTTATTTGTATATATGTAGGGATTGTATTTTTACTCTAACAATAGGAGCAAATATTTGCCGAAAAATCAATGTCTTAAATACATCCGTTTGTTTGCAAAAATTGTACGTGGCAATGGGGGAATTTGATAGGCCTATAATATTTTATTGTTTCTAGGAAACAGAAATACTATACAGATATACTAATGAATTATTCATGTTTCATTTATGTACCTAATGAAGGTGGCAAACAAGCATGCAGTTCACATTGATGTTAAGTGATGACTGCAGCCTATAGACACCCATACAAAGACCAGTAATCAAAATGTAGATGCGTTACCACACCTGAGGCCTAAGGTGTTATGCCTTTGTGCCGGCAATTACAAGACCGTACATTACCACCTGATCGGAACACGATAGTGCTGAAAACTACCATTTAGCGGCAAGTATATTAGGTAATGCGGTGGTGCCTACGCCAGCGAGCTTTTGCAACGTTAAATTCATTTTTAAGGTGAAGCAATTTTAATATTGGTAACATGTTTTTAAGAAGTAGAATTCTGATATTCTACTGATATACTTTTTACATTAGTTTATAACATTTAGTTTTATCTTAGTGATATGTTTGACTTTACATATATATATTATCTTGTTTGACATGTATATCAATTGTTGTTCACTTTAATTTATTTTGTTTGTTTTTGACGTGTCATAAGAGGTGCCTGTCACCCTAAATGAATAAATGAGTTTGTGATTCTGATTCTGATTCTGATTAAGACGAACTTGAACTCATCCAATTTTTCTCATAATTTTAAAGATTTTTTACAATAGCTAGCAGGTGTGATTCAAAATGTAAACCTAATTCCAATTAGGCACCTTTTGGCATAAACACTACCCGATTTGGCACAACCTCCACCTGCTTTTGCACAACCACCACCTGCTTTTGCACAAAAACCACCTGATTTGGCACAAGCACCACCTGTTTCACCTTAAATTATGCCTACTATATTTTAGGCACTAACAGTACATAAAACGTACCGAACGTAGACCTATCGAAACTGAAAATATTATTTTTTTCTATTTCTATCCAATGTTGAAATTTTAAAATGGCAGCATTTTTTCCAGGCTTCAGTTCCGCGGAACGTTAAATTCATTTTTAAGGCGAAGAAATATTGGCAACATGTTTTTAAGGAGTAAAACTCTTAGCACTGCTCGTATACATCAATGCATTTTGTTCACGTGCGCTCCAGTTGTAGCTTAGATGCTTATTTCGCCTTTTTTATTTGAGAAGTATATATTTTGCTGACGTAAAATACGCTAGGGAACGTATTTGTTATGTTTTTTTATTTTGGTTTAAGACTAAGATTGTGCTTATATCCATTTATTTTTTTTTTACAAATAATGCTTGGTTCCCGTTGTTTTGGGGATAAAAGGGGAGGAACAAGGGACAGTTTTCATTGTTTTTTAAGGTTCCGTACCTCCAACGAAAAAAAAAGGTAGGCAAGTGCGTGATGAGCCGCATACAATAAGGTCGACTTATACTGGTAAATAGTTTTTTTTTCTTTTCAATTTACGGTAAGGAAACACCAGTCTTATTCCGGTGAATCAAAAATATTTTAAATACCAAGAAATGTTCTAATGTTCAATATTTCTAAGCTATTTGAACCCTTTTTTATTTTTTCCGTACTAATCAATCTATAGAACTTGCCATCATTTTTGTTTATATGACATGATTTGGAATAGTTAGAATTGGTGTCGAATACTGTCGAAGCGACACCAATTTGTAACGCCCAGTTCACGCGATCATGGCACTTTTATTGTCTGTTATTTATATTTCTGTGTGCATTTACCATAAGCAAGGTAGTGACGAGTGAAGTGAAGTGGACAGCAGGGGTAAGTTAGAAGTTATCTTCTCTTCTCTATTTAGAGAAGTTATCTTCTCTTCTCTATTTAGATGAAATTTTCGTGTCACAATGTTAGTTACCATACGCATACGAAAGGGCTGTACCGATGGTCATAAAATTTTGTGTGCCTATCCGGTAGGTCTGAGAATCGACCAAAATCTATTTTTCATACCCCTAAGTGATATAAATTATTGTCAAAAAGTTTTTTTTTTATTTCTTAGACATTTTTTTTTAATTTACTATTGTATTTGAGGGCCTTGCGGTGTCCTCGTCAACTTGTTGGAGATTTAAATTAAATGCGAAATTTTATAACAACTTGCGTATAATTATGCGAAAAGTTACAAGTGTACAGTTTAAATGTGATTTGAAAAAGGATCTGTTTAGTTCTGTAGAGTCCTAACGGTCTCCTTTCTTGATGGCCCTACCACCCGTGGCCGAGCCGGTGGCTGCGAGTTGATTTCATTGGCTGGCCGTAGCGGAAGTCATTCGTCCACCAATGATGTCGCAGCCCGATGACTTCTCACAATTTGTGTGGTGGTCGCGGTGGCCGCCATAGTGTCTATGGTGGCAGGCGTATGGCCTATTGGTCGACTGCGTCTATTCGTGGCTCGAACAACTATATAAAATTCTCGTGTCACAATGATAGTCATCTAGGCTGGAGGCCTTCTGCGCTCGCCGATTGCCCGGTGAAGTAGACTAGTGCCGTCTCGAGACAGGCCGCATACACAAAGCCCGACCTAAAAAAAAAAAAAAAAATGATAGTCATCATACTCCTCCAAAACGGCTGGACCGATTCTCGTGAAATTTAGAGTGCCTAATGGGTGAGTCTGAGAACCGGCCAACATTTATTCTTCAAAGTGGCAGTAAGAGTGATTATCGAAAAATATTTTTTTCTATTTCTTGGACCCTTTTTTTAAATATTTCTAATGTAATACGAAGTTTGTCGGGGCAGCTAGTTATTACATACATTTCGTGTAAACATAAAAAGCAGCATGCACCAAGCTTTTCTGTGCCACTCTTCTGCCACTGCTTAATCCAAAGATATTGCCCAACATTTTCAACTTTAGCTGTCTCAACTTCAGTAAATACACGAACTTTTTAAAACTTACTAGTTTTCACACAATGCAAGCTAACACCTAAGACGTAGTGGAGATTTTAGCCTCGAATGTTGAAATGTGACAAATGCACTGTTGTTTCATTAAGGTTTGGTTTTGGAAAAGGAAAGGTTTCAGACCAAAGCTATGAGATGTTCGGCATCCCAAAATGTATCAGTAATAAATGCTCGTACATCTTGCATGACTTTGGGTTGGCAACAGTAAAACAGGAGATTAACCTGCGAAGTCACAAATGCCAGAGGAAGCTGGCTTCACATGCGAACGCTTTAGCAGCCCAGTTAGCAGGATCGGGAAGTATACAATTAAAGTATAAAGTATAAGAAGGACTTTTTCTATTCTACCTGGAATGTTCCCAGTTTCTCGAAGTTTGGTAATGTGCCCGAGAGTGTCAACAGGCTCACCACCTGTTACGTGGGCCAAAACCTAACCGGCGAATCGTGCATTTACCTATGCCTACCCCTACGGGATTACAGGCGTGAAGTTACGTATTTATTTACAAAATATATATTTTTTTTATGTTAATGGTGGTAGAGATTGCGTTACGTTATCACTGATATACTAACATTTTTTTTTCATGTTTTGGAAGTGGCAAACAAGCATTGCAGTTCACATTGATGTTAAGTGATGACTGCAGCCTTAGACACCCACACAAAGACCAAGGTCAAAATGCAGATGCGTTACCACTCCTGAGGCCTAAAGTGTTATGCTTCTGTGCCGGAAATTACAGGGCCGTACATTACGGTGGTGCCAACGCCCGCGAGCTCCGTCACTGGAGCTCTTAATGAGCTCCAATGACGGAGCTCGCGGGCGTTTTTGAAGAAGAATCCGAAAAAAATACAATTAATTTAGTCATGAATATATTTTAGAGTTACAACCACATTTTATTCAAACGATTTTATCATTTTGAACTATGTTCAACATGGCGGCGATACAGCCGACGCTTGGGATCAATCGATTTCGACAGTATTTAGAAAATGTTACTTTTTTCTCCAAGTACTATATAATAAAAATACAATTTAAAAAATTAAATTGTCAAAATGACATCGGCCGCCATATTCGCCATGTTGGTTTTGAGTTGCAATTCTAACTGCAAATAATGTTTTGTAACTGAAAACAAAGCTCAATAAGTGAAAATATGCAGTAAAAAACGTTAATATATTGATTTTGCCTGTTTAATGATATTGTGTACAATACATGGCCGGAGGTCCATACATTTTTGCAACATCTCCTTTGATTGAGTTAAATGTGGATTTAACTTTACAGAACACATCCCACATCCATCCTCGAATGTATTTGTGGCACCATTACACTTCGCGTAATGTGCTCGTGACGTACAAATGGACAGTTGAACAGGCAGACTGGACGAAAATATAAAGAGTCCGTTTGTTACCCGACTAGGACAACAAGCTTGTGGACAGTTGGGAAAGCCTATGTCCAACTTCTGAATACGGAGCGTTCGTTAATAGATTAGTGAGACATCTAGGTCATGTTGTATCAGGGAACTGGCCGCTTTACTACATGAGAGAGTTGCCTGACTATGCAATAGCGAAAAGTCTAACTTTAAAAAGGCGGCGTTAATACGTAGTCCTATTTGAAATAATAAACAAATTATTTAGTGAAAAATACATACATCACTGGACTGGACTTGGATACAGTTAATTGTTTTATATTATTTCGCATTAACACATGCTTGTGAAATATATTTTATTTTTAAAGAAAAATGGAATTAAAAATTTGACTTCAGGCGAGACTCAATCAAACTTGCGGCCACTGGGAATCTAGTCCAGCCGCTCTTCCAACTGAGCTACCGAAGTAGCTGGATACAGTTACTTACCATCAATGTGAACTGTAAGATTCTTTCATAACTTCCTGCCTGTAGTCCCCGAAGAAATAGGCAGAGGTAAATGCATGCATTCAAGCATACAAAGCCCACATAACGGGTGGCAAACCTGTTGACATCCCCGGGCACATTTCAAACTTCGAGGAACTGGGAAATTTCTAGAAAATGGAAGAATTCCAATAGAACCAGAGATAAAGGACTTTACAGCATTATCTCTGATAACCCTGACCCGGGAATCAACCCCAGAGCTCCGTAGTAGTAGTGGTTTGCTACCACTAGGCTACTGAGGCTTACCCCTGAATCCTTAGTTGTTACATAAATGACTATGTTACTATAATGACGTAAGAACAATGATAGTTATTACGGAGCCATACAATCTACATATAAACAGAAATCTTTCGTGTTATGATGATGTTTATAGGCTACAGTAGCTACCCCTGGTCTTTGTGTGAGTGTCTATAGGCTGCAGTCATGACTGAACATTCATGTGAGTGACAAAAAAAATCATTAATTTCCTACACACAGATCGAACCTTAGAACTTGCTATCATAGAACACTGAGACAGTAAATGAATCGATCTTAATATATAAATCATTATCCCTTTTTGAATGTTGCTATATAAATGAAACTGTTTATAACATGAGCTCAGTTATCCAATAAAAAGGTTCAGTGTGGATATAGTACACCCTTGAAATACTTTATTTTAAAATGTGCCTGTATTTATGTACGCCGATATCCGTTATCCGAGAGCCTTTGTGTCTAAATCCGGGGTAAGAGCGACTGGTGTTTTAGGCGAGGTCCCACTTAATATTGCTCTTGAATCTTGAATATTGTCATTTAATATTGCTGCTTTTTTATGCAATGGAAGTGGCAAACAAGCATGCAGTTCACATTGATGTTAAGTAATGACTGCAGCCTATAGACACCTACACAAAGACCAGAGGACTAAATACAGATGCGTTATCACTTCTGAGGTGTAAGGTGTTATGCCTCTGTTCCGGAAATTACTAGAATAACAGTGCCAAAACACGGCTTTTCAGGTTGCCTCTAAAACTTCATTGTAAAATGTTCTGGTAAAGTAACCATCGCTTTACTCGAATTACTGACTGTGACTCCGACTGACTTTGACTGATAATTAACTGACTGACTGATTCTAACTTTAACGCTTTTTTATACAAATACGCTTTTTTATACAAATACGGAATATCGTTTTACTTGACACTGGCAGTATGCGTAACAGCGATGCCAAATAAAAATGTCAAAAGTACGCTGGTGCAACGTTAAAGTCAATAATATTGCTATAGTCAAATTTGTAAAATTTTTTTAAAAATATATTTTTGTAAACCTGAACTTTTCTATTGCTGTAGGTATACAAAAGTATCATAAAACATTTTAATTGGACTGAAAACAGATGTTGAATTTTTCGAACACAAAATGTGGAATACATACTGTTTCTGAATATATTTGTTGATTGCAAGTTCTATAAATGAAATTACATTTTGAAATATAAACTAGAAATCTTATATACTTTTAAGATAAAAATGAAAAGGTAAAAAGATTTCTATTCAAACGCCACTTACGATAAACGAGGTGTGATTATTGGCCTTTTATCGGACTACAGTTTTATAGCTGTACATAAATCTTTTTTAATGCGGACTGTATTATTAAGTAAAAACTATTTCTCTAGGTGTCAATAATTATTTGTCTGGCAATTTTTCCAGTCACAAGATGAAATGTTGTCTGTTCTTTTTGGTAGGAAAATAGGCAACAAGTAAACGGTTATCTTTAAAGCAGTTCATTTTGATGGTCATTAATATACTTTTAGCCCTTAGGCACTTTGATTCTGCGGCAGAAATGAAATGGTTCAAATAATAAATAAAAAATAAAAATATTAAAATAAAACTGGTTTCGGATTTATCTCACGTATAAACTAAAATGATAGTTTATTATCAATCCGACCCTTTGGTCGCTTTTCAGTAGTTTCGAGTAGACTGAGTTGATTGTCCAAGAGCAGTTTGAAAAATTATAACGTGCAACTACCCTCATATATTTCGACATCATCTTGCGTAGTGTTCTGGATTAAAAGAAAAATTATTAACTTCAGGTCTTACAGAATGCTGCGATTGGGATTTCATTCTCCGTCACCAAGAATTTTATACATTCTTGTTCACACATCTCAGCTTCAATCTGAATTTCAGTAGAACCGCAACCTTACGCAGGGATCCCATTCAAAAGTTATGCGCGAACATAAAAAACACATACAGCTCGCACCGCCTCTTTTGGTATCCGGATAAAATATCCGTTTAATTTGCATTACAATATGGGCAATTACGCTCAACGTGTGATCATGAATCTAATGTGATATTTGGTTGCAACTGTAATAGATTTTTATATATTTCACACTAGCTGTTGCCCGCGGCTTCGCCCGCGTGGATGTCGTTTTATAAATAAGTAGCTCATGTTCTTTCTCAAAGTCAGCTCTATCTCTGTACCAAATTTCATTTAAATCGGTTCAGTCGTTTGGACGTGAAAAGGTAACAGACAGACAGACAGACAGAGTTACTTTCACATTTATAATAATAATAATATAATAAAAATATATAGTATAAGGGGGGCAGAGCAGCTTGTGGCGAGCTGTTGGTGAGTAGCGACACCACCCCCTACCATCATCTCGAGTTCCTCCGAGAGAACTGGGCTCCGCCTCGTCCGCCACACAGAGGTACGGCCGGACAGAGCATCAGGTCTCTCACCTCTGGCTTGCCTTCGTTGGCCGGTCTGAGTGGGGCGCTAGAGGTATGGCATTTGCAGAAATTTAGATAATAGGCTGTTGTCTAAATTTCTGAAAGAGCCATACACTCGGGGGTGGAAGTGTCTAAAGGCATAATAGCGGGGAAGCCCGCTCCGGGCTCGAGATTACTCGCTCGTGATGGTGACACCGGGGCCACACCTCTCGACACCCCCAGCCTCTCTCAACAGTGTTGCCCCCTGTCGACCATCGGGTTGGCTGTTTGGGGGGCCCACCAAGGAGAGGCGAGTCACCACCTGCCTAAAGTAGGATTCGATAAAGTGAGATCTTGAATATAGGCAGGTGCCGGATCCACTCACTCCATAGGCCCAGCCAGCTAGTCCCCCCAGTTCACCCACATAGCCCAAAGTTTGGCAAATCACTTTTCATTACAATAGTCCCATTATATTCTGCGGGGTCTGTCTGTGTCTGTATTGACTATTGATGCAGCCAGAGAGAGGTCCCGCCTAGTATAACCCATTACAAAGTAGATCAAAATTCTCGAAAGGGCCTCTACGTGTTGGACAGCATGTCCCCGCGCAAGCCTGACAAAGGTCCGGGGTTCAAATTGGACCCCTTGCTGACGAGAGATATAATATAATAATGAATCGCGAAATGTGTTGGTAAGCGCATAACTCAACAACGCCTGGACCAATTTGGCCAATTCTTTTTTTAATATGTTTGTTGAATTTCAGGAATGGTATGTACGGCGAGAAAAAGTCGAATAATTGCCGGAAAACCCCTAAAAACAGCCCTTTTCTTTTTCCCATACAAATGTTTTCTAACTTTTAGTTAATAACGTAAAGTCAACTTGAGCTTTATTGCTGTTGCATAAAGTCCATATTAAATTACAAGCACTCACGGTTGTCTAAGCAATGTAGGTGTGTTCCTAACGTCAAAAAGTCAATTTGCACTTTATTACCGCTGAACAAAGTTCATACTAAAGATAGGTTAAGGGCTCTTAAGATTTTTCTTTTTTTGGAAATGTGCGATCAACCTCCTAAGAGAGGAGGTGATAGTTTGTACGGGTATTTTGTCAGTTTTTAATGCCTCAAAATTGGTTTAAAGACTCTTTTGTTGCATCAATATATTCTTTTAATCTTCCCTCAATCCCCTTAAAATGGGTAGGGAAGTTGGAATGGGACTTTCCGCAATTTTCAAGGTGGAATATTAATGAACAGGCTCTAATTAAATAGATATTTTTGAAGTTATAGACGTTTTCGAAGCTAAGTTACACAAACTATTAGTACTCCACAAAGAGGTACGCAACGGGAAACTTGATTGGGACATTTCCACGGCATCGTAAATTATAAATAAGTTATTAAACGACATCCACGCGGGCGAAGCCGCGCATAAAGTTCATATTAAATTACAAGCACTCACGGTTGTCTAAGCAATGTAGGTGTGTTCCTAACGTCAAAAAATCAATTTGCACTTTATTACCGCAGTACAAAGTTCATATGAAAAAAAAGGGAAAAATTAAGTGGTAAAATTTGTATGGAAAGTTTCTCATTCCTGAACTTAACAGTGTAAAAATTTATATACAGGCTCATGATTAGGAATAGTAAAAAAAATATAAGAAAATCTCTCAGAAATATTGAAAAATATACATTTAATTTTGCATTATGCATTTGGCAATATGCATAACAAGCGATGCCATAAAATTAAAAAAAAAATTGTATATATTTACGAAAAACCAATTGGAGGCGATGTTAAAATAGTATTAGAACACTTTTCAATTATTTTTAAATTTTCTGTCTGTTTGTCCCTTTGTCCAGGCTAATCTCCGAAGATACTGGACGGATTCGAATAAAACTTTTTGTGGTGTATAAATACTAAGCCTGGCCAACATTTAGGCTACTTTTTACTGCGGGAAAGTCACTCATTCCCACGGGAATCTCTTCATTTAATTTCATTTTCCTATACAAATAGTCCGTATCTATCAAACCTTTGACACATTATTTCATTGTGAGGCAATACGAAGTTTGCCGGGTCAGCTATATATATATAAAAAACAATTGCTGTTCGTTAGTCTCGCTAAAACTCGAGAACGGCTACACCGATTTTGCTAATTTTGATTTTGAATGATTTTCCAAAGTCAAGAGAAGGTTTAAAAGGTAAGAAAATATGAAGGAATTGAAAAATAGTAAAAACCACAATTTCATTCTCCCCTATAAATAGTCCGTATATAACAAAAACCTTTGACACATTATTTCACTGTGAGGCAATACGAAGTTTGCCGGGACAGCTAGTATATAATATAAGTAGGGAAGTAGAGATTAATACCTTTAATAACGCCCTGAATATAAGCGACTCATTGAATTTTACGGGTGTTTTTTCTTGTATGCAATGAAGGTGGCCAATAAGCCTTATATCCACTAACCTGCATTGGAGCAGCGTTGCGGAGTAAACTCCAGGCCTCTTCCCAAAAAGGGGAGAGACTCGAGCCCTGCAGTGGGACGTATCAAGGATTGCTATTATTATTTATTTAATGAAGGTGGCAAACAAGAATGCCGTTCACATGGATGTTAAGTGATGGCTGAAGCCTATAGACATCTATACAAAAACCAGAGGTCAACATGCAGAAGTGTTGCCAGCCCTGAGAGCTTAGTTGCAATTTTTTTATGTAATGAAAGTGGCAAACAAGCGTGCAGTTCATATTGATGTTAAGTGATGACTGCAGCCTATAGACAATCACACAAAGACCACAGGTCAAAATGCAGATGCGTTACCACTCCTGAGGCCTAAGGTGTTATGCCTCTGTACCAAAAATTACAGGGCTCTGTCTCTGTGACAGTTATTACGAATACATTACCATCTATTTAACCGGAACACGATAGTGATGAACACTACCATTTGGCGGCGAATAGATACGGTAATGCGGTGGTGCCTACGTAGAGTTTCAATTTAGGAGGTTGACGGCCAAATACTACAACGTCGTTTAAGTCTAAAAAGGACTTAAAAGTCTTTTGCCCTTATAAAACATCTTTAAACGATAGAGATAGCGCTCATTTGAGGGTTGCTTAAAATTGAGTGACGTGTGAGTATTCGGCCATATGGCTCCTAAATTGGAACTCTACCACCAGTTAAACCAGCTGTGGCTGCTGAGCAGAGGACATCTTCGACTCTAATGTAGTGCATGGAGTAAATACTTTTACTGATGGTAGAACTCCAGTGACGGAGCTTGTGGGTGTAGGCACCGCATTACCTAATATACTTGCCGCTAAATGGTAGTGTTCAGCACTATCGTGTTTCGGTCAGGTGGCAATGTACGGCCCTGTAATTTCCGGCACAGAGGCATAACACCTTAGGCCTCAGGAGTGGTAACGCATCTGCATTTTGGCTTTGGTCTTTTTGTGAATGTCTACAGGCTGCAGTCATCACTTAACATCAATATGAACATGCTTGCTTGCCACTTCCATTACATTAAAAAAAGAATAGCCACTACACTAGAGAGGAACCACCAAACATCAAATCTCATACCCTTTGCCCAATCCAAACAACAGTCTGGGTGCTCACAGTGGGGCTGTCAACTCAGAATTCAATGCAAGTAAACCAAAAAGAAGCGCGCATGGCCCAGCGGCTGGTGTAGATCGTAAGCGATCTGCTCGGTTAAGCACTACGGGCGCGGTCGGGTAGTGTGATGGGTGACCGCTAGTGGCAAATTAAATGCGCGTTTCCGTGCTTCGGAGGGCACGTTAAGCCGTCGGTCCGGGTTGCTATCGATGGATAGCAGTCGTTAAACCTTGTCGGAGGCCTTATGGGTTTGAAAACATCCGACAGTGGGTTGGCCACTAACCCACCCACCTCCACCAATCCGCATTGGAGTAGCGTGGTGGAGTAAGCTCCAGGCCTCCCCCCAAAAAGGGGAGAGACTCGTGCCCAGCAGTGGGACGTATAATGGGTTGCCATTATTATATTATTATTAAACCAAAAAAAACCCGCGTAAACTAAAACTGTTTAATCTCCACCGAGATTAATTTAGTTAAAACGACATGAAACCCGTTCCGTTCCGAGCTTCGCACTAAGCCACAAATCGTTCTTTGTTACTGCAACTTGAAAAGATTAGGTTTTTTAAAAGCGTTTCAGTGTGCACGTCGCTTTACTGAGGAACAGCCGCATTGGACGTTTATTTTTAGAACTTTGAGTGTTGATATTAATGAATCTTCTTTAGATGATGCTATTAAAGAGATAAAATATTAAGGAACTGTCGTGGGATAACGAGATCGTAGTGTTTGTTTTAATTATATATCTTTGTTTTGCTTTTAGAGATTTCTGACTACATTTACACTTAATTTTAAAAAATACTGGTGGTAGAGCTCCAGTGACGGAGCTCGCGGGCGTAGGCATCACCGCATTACTTAATATACTTGTCGCTAAATGGTAGCGTTCAGCACTATCGTGTTCCGGTCAGGTGGTAATGTACGGCTCTGTAATTTCCAACACAGAGGCATAACACCTAATGCCTCAGGAGTGGCAGCGCATCTGCATTTTTACTTCTGGTCACTGTCATCACTTAACATCAATGTGAACTGCACGCTTGTTTGCCACTTTTATTTCATAAAAAAGCGCTTAGGAAGATTTTCACTTAACTGAATAGCCTTACTCAATCTTATATTTTTAACTATTCTCATATAGTTCTCTATAGCTTAGTAACAATATATATCTACCCTCAGGATTAGTAGTCTAGTGGTACCAAGCCACTTACTACAAAGGGTACCGGGTGCGATTCCCGGGTCGGTGGCTATCAGAGAAAAAGGTGGTAAATCCTTTATTTCTGGTTCTATTGAGATTCTTTCCATTTTCTGGAAGTAACCCAGGACCTCGGAGTTTGCTTACGTACCCGGAGATGTCAACAGGCTCGCCATCTGTTACATGGCCCAAAACGTAACCGGTGAATCAAAGGTGTTTGCATGTATGCTTGAATGCATGCATTTACCACTACCTTACACTTTGGAGATTATAGGCGTGTAGTTACATTTGACACAATATTTGGTAAGAACTCTACTAAAGAAACTATCATAAAATGACGTATTCCAAGTTTTCTATATTCACCACGCGCAAGATATCCATGTCGCACTATATTATCACCATAAACATTCACGTCCCTTGTCAATTCCTGTAGTAAACCCTCTTTCCTGATTACCATCGCACCGTGACCGCAAACTGGTATTTTTTGATGTACCCTGACAATTCACTTCAAGGCCTAAGGTTTGAGTGGCTGAATAAAGGCTGAACGAAATCTTTCTAAGCGAAAACCGAAATATGATGAATCCTCGATGAACGACCGATGTATTTCCAGCAAAGATAGGGCACACTGTAAAATTGGCTGATATGAGACATGTCCTTAGGGATATAAGCTTCTCTTGACGCAACGGTATACAATTTTAAATGTTTTATTCAAAATCAGCTTGTCCGGCCTTTGTCTCAGTTGAAGAAATAAAGGGGACCAAATTATTGTAAAGTTTTATAGAAAAGGGTCGTTTAGTGTTAAGTAATAAGAACACAGCTTTCATGGACTAACGTAAACTTTTATATATTTCAGTGTTATTGATAAAATACGAATTTTAATTATTTTTAAACTGCCTCGGTAGCCTAGCGGTAGCAGGCCACTATTACTACGCTGAGGTCCTAGGTTCGATTCCCTAGTAGGGGTTTATCAGAGATATGTATGTATCTTTACGCCAGGTCCCTAACGGGGTAGGCAGAGAGTGTAGAGCGCCAGATATCCCGGTCCTGACAAACCTCTCGTGCCTCGTCTACCTTCATCATTCTCTTCATACATGCACGCCGATTCCTAAGACATTTGACCCTACCATCAGATGGAACTGTTTCTGTATTTTGTTAAAGTCAAGGTGTGAGTTTCGTAGTAATAGACGATTTCTGTAGTGTGCGTGTATGTCGCACGCATTCCCTCCCCCCTCGCCCAAAAATGACAGACTGTTTTGCATCGGTAGTACACGCTATGGCTACTTCCCTCCAGACCGCTGCGGCTGGTGACTTTGTTTTACATGAAAAATTTACATATAAATGAACACTCAGAAAGAATAACAAATTAACAGTGGACACTGACTTAACGCTTCAACTGCAAGTAGCTCAAATGACCCTAGAAATATGTACTACTACTATTATATTAACGTCTTTGGAGCGATTGAAATAGCAGCTTCGAAAGAACATTATATATTTGAGAGGTGGGATGGCAGGTAGTATAACCAACGTACTGCCTGATTTGTTTCCATCGTGCTGCGCCAAAGCATTCCATTTCGATTTAGCTAGCACGCCTACAGTGGTAAGAGGTTAGAAACCTTATAGAGCACATAGCATGTAAATTTCTGTACTAGCTGAAGGATAAATAAATAAATAAAGTACGGGGTACCCAATCAAAGGCGATCGAGAACTAAAAAGCTTCGTCCTCTAATTTTTACCTGCCTATCGACGTAAATTAGGTTAGCATACTTATAAACCTTAATGGTTTTCCAATGCTAGGATTAACTGATATAATTTAAAATCTTTTGTTTGTACTATAATATAGAAAATTAATTCTGAAGACCTTTGGTTTTAACGTGAATATCTATTCCATCAATATAAGCAAGCTACATACTGGCTTATCCTGTTTTTAAGATAAAAATGTCTGTTTAAAAAATCACAATCGTGTCATCAATGAACACGTGGAACACCTGTTTGCAGTAAAAATCATATTTATAATCCTGCGAACCTGTAAAATGGCCTGTGAAAGCAAAAATAGTGGATTTAAATATATTCGTGAATCTATTCAGCTTTACAGAGTACTCGGCGCGGGATTTACGGCTTATTGATGTAATCTATAGCGGTTTATATTATAGATAAACCTGGATGTTTATGGGCAATGTGGTCAGTCACCTATGTATTGAATATTTCAAAAAATATTATATGAACTAACAGCTCCATCAATATGTTTGTATTATTATTAGGATACATCAATACATATTATAATAAGACAGTAAAAATCGAATGTCTGTACGTTAACTATTTTTCCAAAACACTGATAAGAGGTAGTTGAAGAAGAGTAACAGAAACCAAAAAACAATTTTCAGAATTTTTGTCTGTCTTATATAACTTCAAAAATACTCAATGGATTTGAACGCAATTGATCACAAGTGAATTATATATAATTAGGAGCATTGTCAAAACTTTGTTTCGCCAATTATGGTCAATTGAACACTTACTTCAAGCACTGCTTCAAAACTTTTAAACAGAGTTGAATGCGGTTTACATTTGCGTTGGTGGCGTTAGTGGCGTTAGAGGCGTTGGTTCGATCATGTACGGTTCTGTACACCACCAATAGACAGAAGCAGCGGGGAAGTTGACTTTGTAATATGTAGTGATTTACAATTCACAAGTCTTTATCTGATGTATGTGCAAAGTGTTGAAAAATACTCAAAGAGTAAACTCGCTCTACATTTTAAATATCTCACACTGGAGCCGCTTAGTTCGTCAAGTTGTGGGTGAGACAATTCATAAAAAATCTATATCGAATCTTAAAGGATACACGTGTCAATAAATAACACGTGTTGGTTTTCAGAGGATTATAATGCAATCGCAGAAATAACATTCAACTTAGGGAGTAACTCAACATACATTGATGTATGTATGTATATTCATGCCAAGTCCCTCACGGGGTAAGACGTTACTTGAAACATTCCTTGACTCCACTCAACTGAGGACATTTTATGAGGACGCCTCGAAATTCATAGCAACGTATGTGTACGGATTATCATATAGATAATTCAAAAAGTCTTGAAAATTCATTTTTTTTAAAATATCATATTTAATTATATTGCCAGACAGTTCCGTCACAAAAACTTATTGAGCGCAAGAATAAGGAGTAAATGTAAATACTCCTCAAGTTTGACAATTGCTTTCTTACCTCAAACGGAGGAGAATGTCGAGTTGACGTTATTACGAGTAGTTACAACTAAGAATACCAAATCCATTGAGTGAGGTTGAGTTAAGGTCAAGATTACGACTTAGAATATGGGTGTAAGTCGCATTTTACTACGAGGCTTAACAGCAATTATGATTTATGTGCCTGAAGCCATTCATAGCAAATCTTTAATAAATTTTCGTAGCTCTCGTATTTTAAATTTTTTGAAAGACACGTTCTTAATTACCTGTGGCTATTCTCAAATAGTCATAGAACCAGTAAAAAAAAATATATAGGAGCTTGAAAGTCAATGTATTTTCTTTTTGTTTCAGATCAGGCGCTAAAAGGTAAATTAAAAGATGATGAAGATTTCAAAAACAAATTTTAAATTATGGACAATTGCTTATTCACGCTTTTGTAGTAAATAAGTATCAGTATTTTTTAACCAAAAACAATTCTACTACTCAATATCAAAAATAAAATTACCTATGTACATTAAACATAAGGAAAAATAGCTGGCAAATATACTTTCATATCGAACGGGATTATTGTGTCAATTTATACGTCGGGTCAGGTAGGGAAAAATACCTTGAACCCTTTTAACACATTATGTTGGGACCAATCGTAAGTTCCCCGAAATTCGCAACATAAAACTTCGTAATCATAATAGACAAGGCACTGAGGTTAAAAAATGTACCGAACTAGGGCCGGCGCTCACTGACGGTGTGGCACGGCATGTCACGGCAGGTTGTGCTGCGGTATTTCGCGGCGTTCCGTAGTATGACGTGGCATCCTGCTGAAAGTCCAGCCAGTCTCGCATCAATCTATTTTGCACCGACCGGATTGCGCCCCGGTAACGGAAATTATCGCTGTATGAATTTCAATCTTATTTCAACTTACTTATTATATCATAATTCTTGGACACAAAGTGAGCGATATGTCTCGCGGGAGGCGATGGCGCACCGCAGCAACCCGTGGAATGAATCGGCATGACACGTCATGCCGGAGCATCCCGCGCCGCGTCGCGTCATGACGCAGCATCCTGCGACACGTCGCGTCATCTCACAGCACCGTGGTATCGAAATAAAAAGTAACGTTAATTCTAAAATATTAAAAATAGTATGCAAAATAAAAACCTTTGCTGTGACACGCCGTGCCGTACCGGCAGTGAGCGCCGGCCCCTAAACTTATTTTATGCGGAATTTTTACCCGGAACGGACGATGGTGAGAAATTGAAGATACGTGTTTCAGCCTAAATTGTGTTCGCCTCTCAAATAAAAGTTTTAGAAGGGTGACAAAATATTGAGTTGTATTTAATCGGGAAATTTATAATTAACGTAACTTCAGACCGGTATTTCCTCTAAGGGAGAGGAAATGTAATGAGGAAATGTACATATCGTTTTATTTATTTAAGCTTTGATGTACATAAGGCGGACTTAATACCAAGTAGTACTCTCTCCCAGTCAACCTTAGGGCCAAATAGAGCAGTCGAAAGGGTGCAATGATTGGTAGTGAGGAAAATAGGTTTAAGTAGATTAAATTTGTAATGCTTATAGTAAATTTATATAAATATAGTTAAATGAATATAAAGGGGCGTTTTACTGGTGGTAGAGCTCCAATGACGGAGCTCGCGGGCGTAAGCACCACCTCATTACCTAATATACTTACCGCTAAATGGTAGTGTTCAGCACTATCGTGTTCCGGTCAGGTCGTAATGTACGGCCTTGTAATTTTCGGCATAGAGGTATAACACCTTAGGCCTTAGGAGTGGTAACGCATCTGCATTTTGACCTTGGTCTTTGTGTGGGTGTCTAAAGGCTGCAGTCTTCACTTAACATCAATGTGAACTGCATGCTTGTTTGCCACTTCTATTCCATAAAAACGTATATAGAAATTTATGATGACCTAGTTGGTCCAGTGTTTGCAACGATCGTTTGTTCCGAGTATTCGATTCCTGTACCGGGACAAGTATCGCTTGCCTATAGTACAACCTTTTTTTAGGGTTCAGTAGTAAACAAGGAATCGTTATAGTTTCGCCATGTTCGTCTGTTTGTCTTTCCGTCCGCGGCTTATCGCAAAAAGTATTAGTATTATTAATTCGGGACTTATTAAACTTTAAGGTGCAAATTTTCGTTAGAGTCAAGTGTCCCCGCCCCCTACCAACTAAACGGTTGTTGTCAGAAATTCAAACGTTAGACGCAATAGAAGCTATATACTAATGAAATAAAAAGGAAAACTATCACACTTAAATTGGCCCTGCAAGTTTGCGAGTAATAGTCGACCAAATGTATTTTACTCGAAAATTTCGAACAACTCCATAGAAAATATTTATTAATATTTTTCATTACATATCTTACTCTGTAAATACACTAAATACAGCACCCTACACTCCGCGTGGCCCGACACGCACTTTACCAATTTTTGATGTCGAGTGACTGCATCCTAATGACAACCACACATAGACCGAGAGGTCAAAATGCAGATAGAGCCTACCCTGAGACCTTAGTTCTTATGCCTCTGTGATAGTTACTGTGCCGTACATTACCATCTTACCGGAACACGATAGTGCTGAACACTACCATTTGACGGGAGATAGATTAGGTAATGCGGTGGTGCCTATACCCTCAAGCTCCTACACTAGAACTTTACCACCAGTTACTGAAATTACTGAACAAACAGACTTTACTGAATAAAATCTAATAATAATGTTCTCTAATCAAATAAATACAGGTGCAAAAATTTGTGGTTCGAAAACTTGTATTACATTCAAGAAGAAATTGAACAAGATTATCAATGTTCCACAACTATTTTAGCTTAGAAACACTTTATCTATAACTTTAAAAACTTTTCCAAGAATCTTTAACTTAAGTTTCTACAACCAATTCATTAACAGCAGTTCTAGTTAGAGTTTTCCATTATCCACTTTTTAGGTGTTTGTAAAACGATTTTTTTTCGTACTTTCCATTCAAAAAAAGTTAACGGTAGTCGATTTTAAGCCCTTGTATTTTCAAGCTATGAAGTGTAATTTATCTTCTTGGCTAGTTTTGTTAATTGCTTTTCAATATTCAACGGATTTTCCGTTTTTTATAGTTTGTCGAAAAGTCATGAAACAACCTAGAGTCATTTCATATTCAATGTAAAAGGATGCAAAAAAGAACTTTGTGTGAATGATAGTATCGGTGTAAAAATGAAAAAGGGCATGCTCCGATGGTTCGGGCATACAGAAAGAATGTTGAATGAGCGAATTACTAAACAGATATACAATGCGAATGTGGATGGTTGCAGCGGCCCAGGAAGACCAAGACTGACCTACCATGACCAAACCAATATAGGTCGAGTTCTGTCTGATGGTGGGGTCAAAAGTCTTAGGAATCGGCGTGCGTGTATGAAGAGAATGATGAAGGTACACGAGGCACGAGAGGTTTGTCAGGACCGGGATATTTTGCGCTCTACACTCTTTGCCTGCCCCGTTAGGAACCTGGCGTGAAAATACATACATAAACAAAAAAACCACTATGTTATTTTTTATTCAAATAGGGTTGTCAGTTAAGAAACTAAAATAATGTTTACTCACTTTATGAGACTCTGTTTATGGAGGTGGAACACTACTAGTAGTATACCTAGGTGGCGACTCCTCCGAATAACAACACCACTTCGGATGACTCAACGCCTCCTATTTGTTAAGAGCGACATTTCATCCACGGATAAAATACATTTGCGGATGAACTGTCACCTAAGTCGAATATTTTTTTTAATGATGAATGAAGATGCGTTGGCAACTCCGGATCTATATCCGTGACCACTTAAGCTGTTTTTTATCAATCGGAAAAAGGAAGCATTAGCCTGGCAAACAAGCATACAGTTCACATTGATGGTAAGTAATACTGTAGCCTACAAACATACATGAAACCAGATATTTCAATGTAGATGCGTTGCCACTCCAGAGTCCTAAGGTACCTGTTATGCCTCTGTGCCAGAAAACCCAGAGCTAATCCACCTGACCGGAATACGATAGTGCTGAACACTGCCATTTAGCCTCAAGTAGCAGAGGTGCCTAAGCCTTCGAGCTCCGTCACTGAAGCTCTACCACCAGCTAAATATTACATTGGAATACCTACTCCAACCTAGTATATTCATGAAACTCTAAGAGGGTGGGATATATTATTCGCATTCCTGATACCCGTCCCTTTAAAAACAAAGGAACGAAGTCCCAGTAATTATTCAACTGCATAATCCAAACCATCAATTCTAATAAAAATGACCGATTAGTAGGTGAACGTTTCCGTGTGGTAAATAATACAGTTTTAATGAGTATACAAACAATAAAACGGAAGTAACTATAAAGTATAGAGGATTATTATGAAATTATAACATCACCAAAGGGTATTTGATTCTACCATACAAAACATTATACACAATTATTTCGCAATGGCTCGGCCGATGCATGCCGGGAAATTGGCCATAAATTGTGATTATTGCATTTAAAATTAAAACGGCTATTGATTGTTTTAGAAACAAACAAATGAAAAATGTATTTTCGATCATATATTTACTATTTTGTTCTCCGGAATTTATTTTAGCGTGTTTGCTTTGAGCTTATTCGCACAAATACGCGATACGAAATTTGTATTTTTGTGTTTACTTTGGCGATCCTTTTAAAATTATACGCTACATCTGAATATTGTTTAATATTTCTTTGCTTACTTTATTAATATTATCGTACTTTTTATTAAGCAAAATTAAGTATTTTTCTGATTGTGTGCCTCGGAGGATAACAAGGAAATTCAATAAAATCACCAGTATCAATAGGTAATGTATTCACATGATTACTGTTTTGATATCTTTTTAGGGTTCCGTAGAAAACAAGGAACCCTTATAGTTTCGCCATGTCCGTCTGTCTATCCGACCGCGGTTTAGCGCAAAAACTATTTGTACTAGTGATTTGAAATTTGGCACTAATATACACTTTAATCACGCCGACAAAGTGGTAGAATAAAAACATTTAAAAAAATGTGGGGTAGCTCCCGTACATGTAACGCGCGGATATTTTTTCTAATTTTTCGTTTGCTTTGTATGGGATATCGTTATATAGGTATTTTAAAAATGTTAGGGGTGTGTTAACATAATTTTGGATTAAGTTAACTTATTTCGTGACTTACTAAGCTTTAAAATGCCAATTTTCGTTAGAGTCAAGTGTACTCCCCCCTCTACCAACTAAACGGTTGTTGTTAGAAATTCAAACGTTGCGGCAATAGTAGCCACATATAACGAAAATTAAAAGAAAAACTATCACACTTATGTTGGCTTTACAAATTTGCGAGTAATGGTCGACCAAATGTAATACTCGAAATTTTTTAATAACTCCACAGAAAATATTTATATATTTTTTTCATTACATAAATCAAACCTAAAACTAGGGAACCCTACATTGCGCGTAGCCCGACACGCACTTGACCAGTTTTTTAACAGCATGATGATGAAAACCTAAATTAATTCAAGTTGAACTCGGGCGTAGAACGTTCCGTACAGTTGCAAAATTATCTATGCTACCTTGAAAACTTCTTTTATACGAGTAGTAACACACGTCCGGATTTGGTACGAAGCGGACCGCGGATTCTGTACGCTCAGAACCAAATCTGGCCGTGTGTAGAGGAGTCCGGCGGACTTAATTATTTTAATCAAATCCGATGGCTGGAGGACTGCGAGTGCAAGCGTATTTTATTATTATTTTTATTAATGATTTCTTGACTCGAGATTTGCCTTAAAAATGGTACATCAAACAAAACGGCTTCCGATTTTTTTATTGAAAAACGCGGAAAGAATATTCATTCTTCATATTAATAATGTCTTCTGACATTGAAATGAATTTTCTGGAACAAAAAGCTGCATGAGTGTTAGACTCGTTGAAAAATCAAGAAATTTGTATGTGTATTTTGACCTCTGGTTTTTTGAGAATGTCTTTAGTAAACAGTCTACACTAAACATCCATGTTAACTCACAGATAAACTGCATGCTTGTTTGCCACTTTCATTTCATAAAAAAAGAACGCCATGGTTTATTGGTTGTAAACCATTATTTATTTCGTTTTTTTTTTTTAAGAAACATAGTGCTAGATATAACTGAAGGAAAGTCGATTAAGAAAGATCGAGAGCGGCAAGCTTCGTCATTGGAAGTCTACTAACAATTTCATAATAACAATGAAACCATTATACGTCCCGCTGCTGGGCTCGAGTCACTCTCCTTTTTTGAAAAAAAATGAAAATTGAAAATATCTTTATTGGTACAGTCCCAAGACAACAGGTGTACAATAAAAAAAAACATGAAAACTTGAATAAGAAAAAAACAAAAATTATACAGAAATAAAAAATTGTAACATACGTACTTACCACAAAAAGTTTTGTGTTATTAACCAAAAAAAAATGAGTAAAAAAAAAACAATAACAAAAGTAAAATTAAAAAATAATATGTATTGGTAAGTACCTTCTACGATAATACCCAGTGTCTCACGGCTGCACCAAATAGATTCCAGTTCAGCGATGTGTCAGGTTGAACCTGACGCTGATTTTCAACTGGATCCTATTTGGTGACTCACGGATTTCACGAAGGATACTTACATCAAATCTTACACAGATTCTTATTGAAAGGTGCGGGCAAAATGTTCATACTCTATATTAATAACCTCTTCAAACATTCAAATGAAATTTCTGGAACAAAAAGGTTCATGAGTGTGAGACTCGACAACGTAAGGCTCGTGTAAATTGCGCCGGAGCTTGACGTGAAATTACGTAAATGTTTGAACACAGACTTTTAAAGAAAGTACTTTAAAGCGGTTTGATTTTGCACTAGCGGCATGTCTCGGCTTTGCGCGGTTGCAATGTTACCTACCCTGTCCTATTCATCTTAGCATGATGTTATATAGCCTTCCTCGATATATGAGCTATCTAACATTGAAATAATTTTTCAAATCGGACTAGAAGTTTCTGAGATTAGCGCGTTAAAGCAAACAAACTCTTCAGCTTTATAATATTAGTATAGATTCCCATTAAATAAAAAAAATCCGCATGTAAACACAACGACCACTTTTTTTTTTTTTAATGTAATGGAAGTGGTAAACAAGCTTGCAGTTCACGTTGATGTTAAGTGATGACTGCAGTCTATATATACACCCACACAAAGACTAAGGTCAAAATGCAGATGCGTTACCACTCCTGGGGCCTAAGGTGTTACGCCTCTGTGCCGGAAATTACAGGGTCGTACATTACCACCTGACCGGAACACGATAGTGCTGAACACTACCATTTAGCGGCAAGTATATTAGGTAATGCGGTGGTGCCTACGCCCGCGAGCTCAGTCACTGGAGCTCTACCACTTGTTAAAAAGATTATTAGTGAGGCCTCCCACACATTAGGCGTGCGCGTTCCTCGGGCGTGTGAGCGACCGCGACGCAGGGCAGAAAAATGCGCTCACTAAGCGCGCTCGCGCTTCTCGCATGCCTGAAGAACGCACACGCCTAATGGGAGGAGGCCTTACTGTTTGTCATCTTAAGGAATTTGAAGGTAGATTAGGCACGAGAGGAATGTCAGAACCGGGATATCTGGCGATCTTCACTCTCTGCCTACCCCGTTAGGGATCTAGCGTGAAGACACATAATAAAAGGAATTTGTTATTTCAAAACAATGTTATCAGAAAAGCCACGAAAACCTACATGGTTCACGTCTTACAAATAAATACATGCGTAAGTTATTTAAATATCAAAGTTAGTTTAAATATTTGGTAGATAAATACGAAAAAAAAAAGATACTCCTAAATAAAGCCAACTCAAATTACAAATACGATACCTTCAAAGGTTGAAATGTATTTTCTGTATGAAAAACAGATTTTACAAGTCATCGAGGCTTTCAAGGCCCCTGAGAAACGGAACAGGTTATGAAGGGAAAGTTTCGGAATTGCTTATTTTATAGACATTGAGTTATATCAGTATACTCAAGATGAGGTTTTATCGTCCCTTGATGCCATATTTGTTTACAGATCAGTTCCATATTATTGATACGAAGCGCGCAAGGCCTCGCGGCTGGTGTAGATCGCAAGCGATCAACTCGGTTGTGCGATAAGGGCGCAGTCGGGGGTGTGATGCTTCGGATGGCACGTCAAGCCGTCGGTCGCTGTTGCTATCCAAAGATAGCAGTCGTTGAACCTTGTCGGAGGCCTGATGGGCGGTTTGAAAACATCCGACAGCGGGTTGGCCACTAACCCGTATCTCCACCAACCCGCATTGGAGCGAGGTGGAGTATGCTCTAGGCCTCTCCCCAAAAAGGGGAGAGACTCGTGCCCAGCAGTGGGATGTTTTAAGGGTTGCCATTATTATTATTATTGCTACAGCTACCTATCGTTTCGGTACCATGCAAGATCCCATTAAGTCGGGATAGTTTTTTAATACGTACGTTCACATTAGCATACTGTTGCGGTATCACCACGCCATTATCATCATCATCGTCATTTTAGTAGTATGACGTCCTAGTGACAGCTGTACAAAATCCTCCACCAAAGTTGCTTACAATGACCAGAGCTGTTCATCATATGGTGATAAGTCGCTGAGCAAAGCACACCATAGTCGTGTTGGTTAGCTCTTGTCTACTAAAGTCTTGTCTGAGATCGATTCCTGGGTTTAAGAAATATAATATATAAACCCTTGTCTCCTAATGAAGTATGGTTACTTATGTAATAAACATCCATTTTATTACAAAATTGTTTGACATGTGTGATTCATTCAACCAGCTAAACTTTGAAAGGGATGAGCTCAGAAGTTTCGATAAAATTAGCTTCTATCTGCAAGCTCTCGACACGCTTTGAACCGCTAAGCAAAGTTGGTTTCTATTGAAGTGACAATTTATCTTCGACGCTCCAAAGCGACCCACTTATCGTAACATGGGGGTGATTTGAGTTCTAAGTCACAGAGTAACTTATGTGGTTTGATAAACTTTGTTGATTTGTTGTTTCGTTTTTTTTAAGCTGGTGTAGGTTGCTTTAATAAAAAACCGGTTAAGTGCGTGTCGGGCAACGCGCAATGTAGGGTTTCGTGGTTTTTAAGTTTGATTTTTTTTTATGTAACGGAAGTGGCAAACAAGCATGCAGTTCACATTGATGTTAAGTGATGACTGCAGCCTATAGACATCCACACAAAGACCAAGGTCAAAATGCAGATGCGTTACCACTTCTGAGACCTAAGGTGTTATGAATCTGTTTTTACAGGGCCATACATTTATTTATTTATTTATTAAGTCTTTATTGTCACAATACACATACACTATTGTTACAAATGGCGAACTTAACGCTAAGAGCGTTCTCTACCAGTTAAACCATTACTAGTATAGAAAGTTATATGGCGGTATTACGACACAACAGACATACAGAGCATAATAATAATTCATACTTAGTATAACTAGTACATACAAATGTATACACATTGCCACCTGACCGGAACGCGATAGTGCTGAACACTACCATTTAGAGGCTAGTATATTAGGTAATGCGGTGGTGCCTTCGCCCGTCACTGGAGCTCTTCCACCGGTGAATATAAATAAATTTATGTACTAACATAATATTGGACCTATTAATTAAGATCTTTCAAGTAAGATCAAGCTGCGCACAGTTGCAAAGTTTGATTAAAATCGATTAAGTAGTTTAAGAGTCCATCGCGGACAAACACCGTGATGTGTAATTTATATAGAATTGTTATGAATGGAGATTATTTCTGTAAAAAACTTTCTTTGTTTTATATTTATTAAGTACTTATAGATCATCAGGCACATTTTTATCATCAGTGTAACTAACTATAAAATATTGCTTACGTGTTCTTCTCCCAACAAAAGATCTTACGATAACAGGCATAGTAAGTCAAATGAGTATAGTTAAATGTTTAAAATAACTTAACATAAATTATTGCCTTTGAAAATTTACAATTCTACAATAATATACTTTTGTGTATTGTTAGAATGATTAATGATAATGGACTAATACTGAGGATTAAACTCATTTATCATCAATTATTTCACATGTATGATTCCATTCCAACAGCTAAACTTCGAAATGTATGAGCTCAGGAGTTTCGATAAATTTAGCTTCCATTCGTAAGCACCCGACACGCATTGAGCCGCTGGCTAAGCAAAGTTGGTTTCTATTGCAGTGACAATTTATCCTCGACGCTCCAAAACGACCCGCTTGTAATGAACCTTATAGTTTCTGTAAAAAATAAACAACAAGCAGAAAATTCTTAGTACTTAAAATTATAACACATGTTAGGGGGTTATCAGAGATAATGGTGAAAAGTCCTTTATCTCTGGTTCTATTGGGATTTTTTCATTTTCTGGAAATTTTCCAGTACTCCAAGTTTGGTAATGTGCCCGGAGATGTCAACAGGCTCGCCACCTGTTACATGGGTCAAAAACGTAACCGGCGAATCGTGGGTGTTTGCATGTAGGTATACTTGAATGCATGCATTTACCTCTGCCTACCCCTTCGGGCATTACAGGCGTTAAGTTACGTTTTATAATACATGTATGACTCCATTAAAAGAGCTAAACTTCGAAAGGGATGAGTTCAGGAGTTTCGAGAAAATTAGCTTCCATTCGTAAGCACCCGACACGAATTGAGCCGCTGGCTAAGCAAAGTTTTGTACGGCTCTGTAATTTCCGGCACAGAGGCATAACACCTAATGCCTCAGGAGTGGCAGTGCATCTGCATTTTGACCTCTGGTCATTATGTAAGTGTCTATAAGCTGCAGATATCACTAAACATCAATGTGAACTGCACGCTTGTTTGCCACTTTAATTACATTAAAAAAAACGTTGGTTTCTATTGAAGTGACAATTTATCCTCGATGCTCCAAAGCGACCCACTTGTGACATTTAGGTGATTTGAGTCTACACAATGACATGCTCATTAAAAGCACGAAATCATGCCACTTTTGAGCAACCGTTAACATCAATGTGAACTGTGAGCTTGAGCCACTTCCATATACAAAAAAAATATACGTATTCCAAAAATTGGAATTCCTCTATAACTAATATTTGTTCAAGCTTATGATTCTATTCAAAAGGCTAAACTAAACGTTAGCACCCGACGGGCCTTGTTAATCATGAAATATTAAACTAAATAAAGAGACTTACGTAACAATTATTAGGTAAGTATTCTTATAAAGTAAACAATAACCCCCATATTCATAAACGTACTTTAGATACGTTTTAGCTTTAGAATGCTTTTTCATTGTCAGTTGCATTGTCAAATGTGCGGGATAGAAAAAGACAAAGGAGAGATTAGCAATACTTAAGCTTAATTAAATACGTTTATGAATAAGAGGGTAAGTCTTTTCTACAGTATTATAAATACGAAAATAAGTAATAATATTGTAACGTAACGTAACTTCACGCCTGTAATCCCCGAAGGGATACGCAGAGGTAAGATTAAATGCATGCATTCAAGCATACATGCAAACACCCACGATTCGCCGGTTACGTTTTTTGGTCCATGTAACAGGTGGCGAGCCTGTTGCCATCACCTGGCACATAACTGGTGGTAGAGCTCCAGTGACGGAGCTCGCGGGCGTAGGCACCACCGCATTACCTAATATACTTGCCGCTAAATGGTAGTGTTCAACACTATCGTGTTCCGGTCAGGTGGTAATGTACGGCCCTGTAATTTCCGGCACAGAGGCATAAGACCTTAGGCCTCAGGAGTGGTAACGCATCTGCATTTTGACCTTGGTCTTTGTGTGGGTGTCTATAGGCTGCAGTCATCACTTAACATCAATGTGAACTGCATGCTTGTTTACCACTTCCATTACATAAAAAAAAAAAAAAAAACCAAACGCACTGGTACTGGGAAACTTCCAGAAAAATGAAAAATATTAATAGAACCAGAGATAAGGGATTTTAAACCGTTATCTCTGGTAGCCCCCGACCCGGGAATCTAACCCAGGACCTCCAGCGCAGTAGTAGTAACCTGCTACCACTAGGCTTCTGAGGCAGTTACTCGTAAGTTAATAATATTGTCAAAGTGGAATTCGTCAAAAGCGAGACTAACGAACAATTATGCTGTTCGTAAGTCTCGCTAAAACTCAAGAACGGCTAAACTGATGGGTAATATTGGTTCTGAATTATTTCTGAAAGTCCGGGACGGTTTCAGCGGTGAGAAAAAAGGTAAAAAAATTAAGGGAAATAATAAAAACAACAACTTCATTTTCCCATTCAAGTAGTCCGTCCCTGTCCCTCCCTACCCTTTGGCACATTTATTTAATTCAGAGGCAATACAAAGTTTGCGGGTCAGCTAGTCTAATATAATTTTACGCTTATAATTCGATATCCGATTCAAAAAGCTCAACTAAACGTTAGCACCCGACGCGCTTTGTAACGGTAAACAAAATGGGTTCTATTGAATTGACAATTTATCTTCGACCTTCGAGATCGGCCTTTTAGAGAAACACGACTTGGAGCGGTCGTATGTGACTTGCAAAATATACTTGATTAGACGTTATGGCGTTGATTAATTACCGTGTAAAATTATAATATCTGACCTAGTTGTCATACCTAATATCTAATTTGTTCCCCGAAGAAGGTAGAGTATTGTTGGATTCAGTATAAGTTAAAACCCTTCTATACGGTCGGGACCCACCATCTTGTCAATGGTCGGGTCAACCAATGCTTCTATTTGTTCTACGCGGTCGGGCAGTTGAGTCAACTTGTCAGTTCTTTCAGGCATTCAAAGTAAAAGGCAGATTCACACATATCTGTGCCGACACAGTTTCGACACAGTACCGCCACTTACTGACAGACGGTTGGAGCCGACCACGGACGCATCTCATCACGAGGGATGTGCTCACGACCAAGGCCGAGACTTCAACCAAAATTGGTCGGGTCAACCGATTTCTGCACTATCCATTTTTACATTAACCCGACCAAGGATGCGATGGTCGGCGGTTGGATCCGGCAGTGTAGAAGGAGTTTTATGCTAAACATTAGTTTTGTAGTGGCAAACAAGAATGGGATCTATTGAAATAACAAGTTATCTTCAAGTTTTGATGCAGGGTTGGCATCGCATTTACATCGTCAATATGCAAATGCAATGTTGGCATCGTGGTGTATAACAACCGCTTGATTCTATGGTCCAGGGTCAAGAGTTCGATTCTAAAATTGGGATAAATAATATTCATCTCAATTTTGGGAAAAGAAATATGTTTAGGCTATATAATATAAATTATATTATTATTTGTATGGCCTTCAGATATTGGTTTAGGATCTGTGTGTTTGTGAACCCACGATACAGGTTTACATATAGGGTTGGGTTTGAGCTTAACACACATAGGCAAAACATCTTAGAGCTTAGGGTTGGCCCTTAGTCCTTAGATGTTTTATCTCTGTTATAGTCAGTGTACCCACCAAGCATCAAAAAGAAAGGTAAAGTTAAGTTATATTTATATATTTTCTGTTTCACTTACCGTAACAAGGCAATGAAAAGAAGAAGAAAGAAGAAAGAACATTTATTTGTACCAATGTGCGACGAGCATTTTAAGTAACATCGAGTAAAAATTACATTAATACAAATTGGTCCTAACTCAGCATGTGTTGGTTGTGGAACAACCAGCGCTGGTCTTCCGTTAGGATCACCAAGTTTCGTCATAGACGGCTATCCATTCTTAATTAATCACAACAACAGAGAACAAACAAAAATAAAATAAAGTAAGTACAATTTTACGAACAGACACATTTTACGATAGTAACATTATAAAAAAAAAAATCATCATATATATATATTTAAAAGAATACAAAAAATAATCAATTTGACAGTGCAGATTGACAATGTCATCAGTGTCATCACAGACAATGAGGTAGCTGCACATAATAATTTTTCAAACTGCTGTCAGTCAAATGTTACCTCAGTCTGCCCAAGACCACGGAAGCTGAAAAGCGACCGAAACGTCGGATTCAATTTTAAACAATCAGTTTAGTTTAATATACGCGAGATAAATCCGAAAACCAGTTTTATTTCACAACACACCTACATATAAACTCAAAGTGTGCCAAAATTCATACTCCTCCGTCCGCGCAATTTTCGTGAAAAGGGATCCAAATTTTTTGCTTCACATATTAATATTATGATGTGCGTAATTTTCACACTAAACGCGTGTAATTGTGAGGGAATTAGAGTCCGATGGATTTTTATTGCCAGTACGACATGGTTATTAAATGAATTCTTCCCCGTCAGATGTAATATCATTTATCATGTGGTATTAGCATTTTTTTTTCATATGACTCATGCATTTTATCGCTCATCACGTATTATTGAATATCATGTCTCGAATGAAAAGAACGTTGTTCTGTTGAACAATAGGAGGATTTTTCTAGTTTTGTATCGTGAAATTGGCGAATAAGTATGCAGTATTCATGAATAATGATAAATAGTGTTACTGTTTATTTATGACTTGTTAAGTAATGGGATTAGAATTTTTCGTACATTGTCTATTAATTCAATGTATTTTTTCGTTATTACTAGTACATGGCGGGTGTCGGGACGTGACGACCCACCACCCACTAGCAGAAGAGTTTTCTTTTTACTGGAAGAGAATTCTTCTACCATTGCGGTCATAACCCACCAACGCATGTGTTCTTGACTTCCTACAAGTTCTTTACTCTCAGTGTTTACATGCGTCCCTAGTGTCACTCTCCCCTTTCTGGAGCATGACGCCACAGCCACACCTTCGGCTCCTGCTTCTGGTCGTCCTGTGTTCGTGCTGCTGGTCTTCGCAGTCTTTTCTTCTTTCTTGTTTCTTCTACTACTACTATTGCGGTCATCCAACCGAACAATGACGGTCAATTTCAATGGGACAGTAAGTACAATAACGCAGGATGGGCAACAGCGTTCTGCCTTAAAGCTTTCGCCACTGCAATCGCCAATCCGCATGCCAAATGTGGCGATTATGGCATACCCCCTTATGGGGAGGCTTTGGTCCAGGAGTAATTGAAATTGAAATTTAATTGAAATTGAAAATAATTTTTGGCACAGATTGGAGACGCAGTACATACAGACAGACATTCATTAAATAAGGGTTAAAGACACTAAATTAAAACAGAAAAGAAAGAAAAAAAACAGGACATACAAGAGATACGTGAGACTTAAAACTACCCGTAACACAGCCTAATAAACTGTGTCTCTCACCTGTACCAAAAAGGTTCGAATTCAGTTTTGTGTCAGGCCGGAGCCTGACGCTGGTTTTCAACGCTGGAGTAAACATATTTCGTCTGAAATGATTACTAAGCACGCGTGTAAGCGTATTTATGGTAAAAGACTACACCACAAACCGATCGTCTCCTATCATCTTTATTATTTCCCATAACTTCCACTTTTAGACAAAAGCAAAGCAATAAAATTGACAACTCAATACTAGTGTCATTTGCAACTAAAATTTTCGACTTCTATTTTATTTTTTAAAGGAACACGTAAAGGGTCGTTCTACAAATTAAAACGCGCGTTTAATGGTCGTGATTCAATATGAAAATATGTTTAAAAAGAGCTTTAACCGCTGTATAAAAGGTAGCCATTACGTATGTGGTCTCTTAAGCGCACGCAAGTGTGCTTATTAGTGGAACTGTTTTGATTGGATTTTGATGTGAGTTAAATGTTTAAATCAAGTCAAGTGGCATGTGATGATGCTCTGTGTCAAGGGTTTTGAAGGCTTTAGCGCTCAATTTGTGTGTGTTGATATTTTAGATACTTTAACGTCAATTCACTTTTGTGGCAAGAAAAATGTGCTAGGATACTTTAACGTATAAATCAACACACAAATAAAAAAAAATTTAAGTAGGTACGAAGTTAAATTGAAAATTTATACGTTTGTTCTGAATAAATTTAAGGATTTATGCATCAAAATTATCATGTACAAAATTTTTAATTTTTTTTTTCGTTTATTTAATGGAGGTGGCAAACTAGCATGTAGTTTACATTGATGTTAAGTGATGACTGCAGCCTATAGACACCCACACAAAGAGCAGAGGTCAAAATGCAGATGGGTTACCACCCCTGAGACCATCTTTGATATGTCTCTATGATAAGTTATCACGGGGCCGTGCATTACCATCTAATCGGAACACGATAGTACTGAACACTACCATTTAGCGGCAGATTGATTAGGTAATGCGGTGGTGCCTGCGCCCTCGAGTTCTTACGCTGGAACTCTACCACAAGTAAAAATAGCATATACTGAGATTTCCCATTTTAAAAATATGAGAATATTTAGAAACCCCCACTTTAGAAGTTTACTAAACTGCTATGAATGTGACTGGGCTCACCACCACATGATAGTCTAAAAATATAAACAGCGTATCGAGGATATTTGCATGCATGTATGGAACTCTCTCATCTCTCTCTAACCCTTTAGAGAATACAGCTTTGAAAGTCCAAAAACAAATAATCTAGAGCCAGCTGCACATTTTACTGGTGGTAGAGCTCCAGTGAAGGAGCTCGCGGGCATAGGCACCACCGCATTACCTAATACACTTGCCGCAAAATGGTAGTGTTCAGCAATATCGTGTTCCGGACAGGTTGTAAGGTACGGCCCTGTAATTTATAGGCATAATACCTTAGGCCTCAGAAGTGGTAACGCATCTGCATTTTGACCTTGGTCTTTGTGTGGGTGTCTATAGGCTGCAGTCATCACTTAACATCAATGTGAACTGCACGCTAAATACTTAATAATTTAATTTAAAAGTGTACCATTTTATACTTAAATTAAAATACATTTAAAAGTCACTAAACTAAAAATAAACTATGCTAAGTCAAGTCCGGAGAGAGAGAGAGAGAGAGAGAGAGAACGAATAAGTCGAATCTTATACTCGGGCTGCCCCCTCTCCGAGTGCTACGCACTATAGCAAAAGTGTCGTGAGGATTTTTCGTGAGGCGCTTCCTAGCACATAAATAAATAACGTTTATATAGATTCTCCACACTCGTGAAATAACATTGTATAATTTAATTTGCTTTACATAGGGTCGTAGGATTAAGTATTCTTATACCTAAACATAAGCTTAAATTGGCATTAGTTAAGCTATTCTTAAGTAATGATTTGTACATAATAATCAACAAATATAGAAATTTGAAATTTAAATTTTTTTTTTTTTTTTTCGTGAGGCGCTCCTATCCCCATTAGCCAGCATACCGCGCGATAAGGAAGTTCGTTCCAAAAAAGAACCGTTTCGAATATCGACACAGAAACTTACCTAACAAACGCTCTTCAAAATGTTGAACTTATATATTGGTTCGGTGAACACCGTAAATGTGCTAACATGAACATGAATCAAAGTTAAAAAGCACAAACATAGGTTTCACTTAAAACTTCCAGCTCCAAGTTAGGTTTTCATTACTAGAACACTAGTTGTGTTGTGACCAGTTTTATCGTATTTCTTGGATAACAAATGGTTTCTTTTAAAACAAGTTCAGGGTGTTAACATTGAAACTGAGCGCGATAAATTTGATAGTCGTGTGTTTATAAATAACAATGTTTTGCTAGGTTCAGAACTTAAGAGTCGGATAAATTTAGCTATGAGTGTTTGTTCAAAATATCAACATTTTTCTTTTTCGGTAGAATAATTATGTTTCTAGCTCTCAAATATTTTGAAATGACTTATAAATTTTTGTACAGCAATTTCTTCTTCTTTTATAAGGTAATTTTAAATTGCTACCTGCAGGATTGGCAACATAATATTTACATCGTATTTCAGTTCTTGTTTTCATGTATTTACCTAGATTCAATAACCACCACCATGGATCACATGCTCGTTTATGAGCTAGAAAGGAAACAATTAATCTGTTATTTTTATAAAACCTTACAGTTTGGTAGTAATTAAAGGCATGAATTTTATAAAACATGAAATTTTGATTCGATATATTACAAGTGTATGTATCTCGATTCTTAATTAGATGATAGTTTGATATTTATTTTGTACATACATACTTATTTTAAAAAATATCCATAGAGAAATACTAATAGAAGTTTAATTACTAGCAGTGATGGTCATATGGCTGATAACGAAATAGTCCACGAGACTATTTTTGTTATCAATCAAATAATAAATCTAACTACCTATCCACATTATTTCTTTCTGTAACTACATCAATTTTCGACTCATAAAACTACAACTAACTTGAGTAAACTGAAACAGGATTATCCCGTCCTCTATCATGGCAACACTACACGGAGCACACAAGTCTAATTAAGAAACTTTCCGTTTTTCGTGGAACGACACTACCTGCGGTCCAATAAACGAAGTGTTACTACACCGATGGGATAGCAAACTTTGTATTTAATTATTATGAAATGCGGCGTTGAAAGTTGCCACATGTGAATAAAACAGGCAAGTACATGAAGTTTGAGATATTCTACACAATTTTGAACATCTGTTTGTTCATATAATAATAATGGCAACCCATTACACGTCCCACTGCTGGGCTTGAGTCTCTCCCCCTATTTTTCAGGGGGAGGGAGACCTGGAGCTTACTCCACCACGCTGCTCCAATGCGGATTGGTGCAGGTGGGTGGGTTAATAGCAAACCCGACGTCGGATGTTTTCAAACCGCCCATAAGACAAGGTTTAACGACTGCTATCTATCGATAGCAACCGGGAGCGACGGCTTAACGTGCCCTCCGAAGCACGGAAACGCGCATTTAATTTGCCACTAGCGGTCACCCATCACACTACCCGACCGCGCCCGTTGTGCTTAACCGAATGATCTACACCAGCCGCCGTGCCATGCGCGCTTCTTTGTCATATACTACTTTAATAATTTTTAGAGAAAACAACTTAGGTCTCCAAGGTGGCAACGCATGTTTTTGTGTAGATGTCCATACGTTGCAGTACATCATTGTGTTTTATGGGATAATGCTCAAGTTCCTTCGATATAATATATTTGTAACCATCTTTTTGTTAAATGCCTCAGAAGCGTAGTGGTAGCAGGCCACAACTACTACGCTGGAGGTCCTGGGTTCTATTCCCGGGTCGGGGGCTATCAGAAATAATGGTTTACTCTGGTTCTTATGGGATTTTTCCATTTTCTGGAAGTTTCCCAGTACCTCGGAGTTTGGTTATGTGCCCGGAGATGGCAACAGGTTCGCCACCTGTTACATGGGCCAAAACGTAACTGGCCAGTCGTGGGTGTTTGCATGTATGCTTGAATGCATGTATTTACCTCTGCCTACTGGGATTAAAGGCGTGCAGTTACGTTTATCTTTTTCTTAATCTTTTTTTGGGTAATGCGGAATTGCAAGAAATACAACTGTTTTGTTGACATGGACGGCAGATGACTACTGCGTACATGTCTGCACAAAACTAGTGGTCAAAATGCAGATATCATTATCTTCTGATACCTCAATTGTTTTGCATTTGTGGCATTAATATATAGGGCCATACATTAACATCTGATGGTAATACGAAACTTGCTGAACACTACCATTTGACCGCATGCGATAGTACCTACACTCTCGAGCTCCAACTACATGAAACTGGAAACTCTACCACCAGAGTATCACAAATATCTTAGTACTTGTAAATTATTCATATATTATCGAGATGAAAACGAAAAGCATACGAACGTTAATCATGTTGAATCATCCCGACAAAAATTGTGAGTGTGGGTAAAATAAAAAAAAAATAAACAAAATATTTAAAAAATATTTGGGTGATGTTTTTGAATATTTTGTTTATAATTTTTTGGTCATCTCAAAAGCGGCGATCAAGAATGTATATTGGCTCTGTAGTCTTACCCCCTTATTCATAAACGAACATCAGATACGTTTTAGCTATAGAATGCTTTGTCTTTGTCAGTTGCATTGTCAAATGTGCAGGATAGAAAAAGACAAAGGAGAAATTAGCAACACTTTAGCTAAAATACGTTTATGAATAAGGGGGTTTTACTACAGATACTGTAGATTATAGACATGTGCGCAAAAACCAAAAATCACAATGCAGATATGTTCATCATAAATTCAGCCAAAAGACATCCACTGCTGGACAAAGGCCTTCCCCAAAGATTGCTACAACGAACGGTCCTGGGTCGCCCTCATCCAGCGATTGCCCGCAACCAGGTCGTCAGTCCACCTCATGGGGATCCTGCCTACGCTACGTTTTCCGGTACGCGGTTGCCACTCAACCCAAATGCAGAAATTTGTTATTATTCTTAAAACCTTGAATATTTGGCCTCTGCATTGCGAGGCCGTACAGACCACTGAGTTTTTTGTTTAAAACTCAAATATAATGGTTTAAAAAAAGCGATAAAGTAACAAAATATGATTCTGAAATGGTGGCGTACGTAAGTAATAATTGCAGATAAAACTTTCAACTCAACTCAAATTTTAGTTATGCTAAAAAAACATTTTTTTCATATTTATGCAGGTAATCGAGACAGGTACAGGATGACAAACTTTAATTAGGTATTGTGCAAAAAGTTGGCGTATGTATCACTCGCAATTAGTTTGTGATTTTACGAGACAAATTCTAGCAGCTGCTAACTTTAATGGTACTAAAAAATTATAAATGTTTTTGCATTTTTGACGTGACGCTTGAATTTCACGATGTTATAAATATGGAGACAGGTCATCATCACCATTTTGGCCGACAGGTGTTTTCTCTCTTGCCTTATAATATAAACTGAATATTATGTCATAAGTCTAGTCACAAAAAAAAATAATATACATAAATTACAGTGTCACAGTGTTTGTCCGCGATGGACTTTTAAACTAATTCACCGATTTTAATCAAACTTGCACACCGTGTGCAGTTTGATCCAACTCCAACTAGGATAGCGTACATCTCAAATTATAGTTACAATATTATGTAATTACCTAAATTACATCCGTGCGAAGCCGGTGCGAGTCGCTAGTATATTATAAATCAACACTGCATTTGTTGGCAAGCTTTTAAGTTCTTTTTTTTTTATGTTATAAAAGTGGCAAACAAGCGTGCAGTTCACATTGATGTTAAGTGATGACTGCAGCCTATAGACACCCACACAATGACTGCAAATGCGCTGCCACTCCTGAGGCATTAGGTGTTATGCCTCTGTGCCGGAAGCTAATGCGGTGGTGCCTACGCTCACGAGCTCCGTCACTGGAGCTCTACCACCAGTACAAAACACATTTTACATTTTAATATTATAAATTATTTTTTGACATTTAAACAGACATATTATATTGATTATAATAAGCAAAAGTGTTCTATTAAGTGTGTGTTTTTTTTTAATAATTGTAGTTTGACGTAATTTATGATCAGTATTTTTTACTGGTGGTATAGCTCCAGTGACGCAGCTCGCGGGCGTAGTCACCACTGCATTACCTAATATACTTGCCGCTAAATGGTAGTATTCATGACTATCGTGTTCCGGTCAGGTGGTAATGTACGGCCCTGTTATTTCCAGCACTGGGACCTTAGGCCTCAGGAGTAGTAACGCATCTGCATTTTGAACTTGGTCTTTGTGTGGGTTTCTATAGGCTGCAGTCATCACTTAACATCAATGTGAACTGCATGCTTGTTTACCAATTCCATTACATAAAAAAAAAAATACTGTCGCATTATCTTGTCCAATCTGTAAAAATTCCTCAGGTTTACCCTACTGAACAGGCTTGTGGACAGAAAGCAGTCACGCGTAAAATTTCGACGTTGATGTTGCATGACGGTTTTTTCCTATGTCCCTAATTTTACTTAAAAAAATGTGAGGATAGCGCTTTTTTATTTAACTAAGGCGGCAAAAAAGCATGCAGTTCACATGAATGTTAAGTGATGACTGCAGTTTGTAGACATCTACACAAAACCCAAAGATCAAAATGCAGCGTTACTACACCTGAGCCCTAAATTTTCATGTAGGTATCCGTGATGAAACATTATAGTGCTGTACACTACCATTTGGCGGCAGATAGATTAGGTAATGCGGTGATGTCTACGCCCTCAAGCTCCTGCACTTGGAACTCTACTACCAGCAGATAATCTAACTATACATCAATACAATTACATAAAATTGGAGTGTCTGTTTGTAATATAAACAACCGCTTTTTACTAAATGCATAGGTATGTATACACGGTACATATACCAAAACAATTTTTTTTTTTAATTTTGTCTGTCTGTTTGTTCCCGCTGTTCTCGGGATCGGCTGTACCGATTTTGACGGGACTTTCACTGGCAGATAGCTAATGTAATAAGGAGTAACTTAGGCTACTTTTATACTAGCTACGCCCACGACTTCGTCCGGGTACATACTGAACAATCATATATTCTCACGCGGATGAAGTCGCGGGCACAGCTATTATGAAATAAATGTTTCAACTATCATTATTCTGAACACCAACCTTCAATTACAAAGCTTTATTACCGCATTCTAGAATCCACAAAATTGAAGCACCAAATACTTTGCACCTACTTATTCCGCCTTCACATCTATCCCGCTCTCGCAAACAGTGAGTGACAAGGATCAAGGGAGCTTGAACCGAGTCATTCCAACGTGACACGATCACATACTCGATGCGCGCCCGAAATCCGTTCTGTGTACAAACGGCTTTATACAGGCTGTTTGTTTTTGTTCCGTGGAAATGTTGGGTGAATAGATCGTATGGATTTTGAGGTGAAAATGTTTCAGGTTTTTCAATGACTAATAGTGCGAGCTTCAGAATGATATTCAATATAAAATATTTTCTGAACTATGCGTAATCTTGCAAATTTGAAGAAAAAGATTCTATAATTATTTCACTCTTTTATTTAAAACCTTATTTCCTATTTTTTTTACATATTATGTAAGTATCAAAAACAAATGTAAAAAAAAATAAAAATAGTTTGCCGCCGGCAGCGGGAACAGGGTCCAAGCTACCGGTGGTTAGGGACGCAGAGAGAGGAATCTTCTCACTATTCGCGCCGTATCAAGGAGCACTGCCTTCTGCATCAGGCCCTTGACGCAGCCGTCCAACGTGAGCCTCTTAAGGTGTTGGTCGAGGCTCTTGGCGATAAGGCCGCTTACCGAGACGACTATCAGTACAATGATCGCTGAATCCACATGCCACATGCTGACAATCTCGTGAGCTAGATCAAGGTATTTTAACTCCTTATCCTTCTCAGCCTTCACGAGACTATTATTATTATTATTATATTCTTAATTGTACACCACATGAAAGATAAGACATTGAACATAAAGAAAATAAAAATAACAATGCAGGCACAGCAGGCGGCCTTATTGCTCAAACAGCAATTTCCTCCAGACAACCTTGTTACATGGATTACAAAATCAAGGAGCCGGTAGGGTGTACTAAAAATTTACATATTACTGTATACTTATAATATGTTGTATTATATGTTACATATTATATATTACAGTAATAATAAACGATATCAGAACTATAACATAATAGAAGCACTCTTAAAAGTTCTTCTTATTCTACTACTAACTACAATTTATTTTTCGCGTGGCTAACACTGCGATAGAATTTATTTGGTGCGAAACCAATATAATATAATAATGCAGTTAACATTAATGTTAAGTGATGACTGCAGCCTATAGATACCTACACAAAGACCGACGTCAAAATGCCGATGCGTTACCACTCCGTAGGCCTAAGGTGTTATGTCTCTGTACCGGAAATTACAAGGCAACACATTACCGCCTGACCGGAACACGATAGTGCTGAACACTACCATGTACCATTTTACTGGTGGTAGAGCTCCAGTGACGGAGCTCGCGGGCGTAGGCACCACCGCATTACCTGATTTACTTGCCGCTAAATGGTAGTGTTCAGCGCTATCGTGTTCCGGTCAGGTGGTAATGTACGGCCCTGTAATTTCCGGCACAGAGGCGTAACACCTAAGGCCTCAGGAGTGGTAACGCATTTGCATTTTGACCTTGGTCTTTGTGTGGGTGTCTATAGGCTGCAGTCATCACTTAACATCAATGTGAACTGCATGCTTGTTTGCCACTTCAATTACATAAAAAAAAAAAAATGTAGCGGCAAGTATATTAGGTAATGCGGTGGTGCCTACGCCCGTGAGCTCAATCACTGGATCTCTACCACCAGTAGTAAATAATATACTAATATAAGTAAGATTTCCTCTCATATTTTTAACTAGATGTCCGCTACGCATTCTGCGTTTTTTTTAAATATTTTTAACCATTTTTTATTGACGCTCCGCTCCTATTGGTCGTACCATGATATATAGCCATTACCTTTCCTCGATAAATTAACTATCTTACACTTAAAGATTTTTTAAATCGGTTTCATAGTTCTTGAGATTAGCGAGTTCAAACAAACGAACAAACTCTTCAGTTTTATATTACTAATAAGTATAGACGTGTCTCAAAAATCCTTGTAGATATCGAGTTACTCATATTTTTCACATCAACCTGTATACTAAGCACCTTATAGAATGTCACTGACAGGTGGTTGTAGGTGGAAACTTCTCAAAAATGTCGTATTTACAGCGACCTGCCTTAAACCGAATTGTGTTGAAATAAACGATGAAGATGGAATTTTGTCCTTTATAAGAAGTGAATGGTATATAGGTAGGTAAGCTTAAAGATTATTATTACAAAACTAGCTGTGCCCGCGACTTCGCCCGCGTGAAAATTTATGATTGATAAAAGAAACCTAACTTAGCTTATTACATCAGCTATCTTCCAGTGAAAGTCCCGTCGAAATAGTTCCAGCCGTTCCTGAGATTAGCGGTAACAAACAGACAGACAGACAGACAGAGAGACAGGCAGACAGACAGACAGACAGACAAAAATTGTGAAAAATGTTGTTTTGGTATATGTACCGTGTATACATACATATGCATTTAGTAAAAAGCGGTTATTTTTGTATTACAAACAGACACTCCAATTTTATTTATTTGTATAGATTATAACCCAACGTAGTACCTATCACAGAGACAATAACTTAGATCTCAGGGGTGGTAACGCATCTGCATTTTGACCGCTGGTCTTTGTGTGGTCTATAGGCTGTAGTCATCAATTATGCATGCTTGTTTGTCACCTTCCTTACATTAAAAACGACATCAATAGAACTGGTTTGTTATCAAGCCACATCGTGATAGTCAATTTACCATCTTTTCTAACATTAACTTGACTGCTTTCTCTTGCTCATAATAGTTTTTTGGTACTTTATTTTTAATAATTGGGATTGTTATACTAGTTCTAGGTTTCGCTATTTCTTGGATTTAATTGTCGCCGAATAAACTCCGGATCTTATTTGAAATCATCTCCAGAATAATCAAACTCGGTGCCTGTTAAGGCCCCGATGATATCAGCTTCCCTCTGTTCTAAAATCAAGAAAAAAATGTACTATGTACTGTATAAATTACAGGAGGACACAGATACAAAAAAAATATAAATTAATTCTGTTGTACTTTATACAGTACGTAGCAATGAAAGGCAACGTTTCTGGGTAATTAACAGTTTTGAATAAAAAACAGTACACTAAATTTCAAGATTGAATTAAAGTATAGTAAATTCACATAAATACTTAAATATTTAATTGTAAAATAATAAGATCAATAGAGATTAACTTACGTATGCGCGGGCGCACGCTCGCATTTCGCTTTCCATCACCATTTTTGAAAAGAAAACAAATTGATTTTTGACACTTGAACTCTAGAACATTATCCCAATAGGCCAATAGATGTTGCAAGTTGAATATTTCACTCGTTCAAAAACGATACGTACACAGTATTTTTTTATTTCTTATGTACTATGGAAAGTACAGATGTACCCAGGAGGTTAAAAAATATTCAATGTACAGTTTTGACTTTCCTACGATTTTATTAAATGTAGAGATTCCCGTGGGAATGAGTGCTTAAAGCCTAAATGTTGGCCAGGCTTAGTATCTAAACACCACAAAAAGTTTCATTTGAGTCCGTCCAGTATCCTCGGTGATTAGCCTGGACAAACAGACAAAAAGACAGACAAAAAATTAAAAATAATTGAAAAGTGTTCTCATACTATTTTAACATCGCCCCCATTTAGTTTTTCGTAAATATATACAATGTATAATGTTTTATTATATGTATAGATTTTAACTGAAGTGATCAGATGACATCGTTGACAGAACTTTGAAACTTTGAATTCTCGCCACTATGAGAACTTCACATTACAGTTACTTTCAGATATTGTTACATCATTTAAAAATAGAACGTGTACGTGCCGGTAACGCGAGAAACAATTCTTTGAGAATCGTCTCATTTCAACTTAAGTGCATGTAAATGATAAAACAACAGAAAGAAGCTCTAAGAACAGATCTTGGTAAGAGTTTGCCCGCAGCTAGAAACGTATTTTTCTTGAAGGTAAATTGAATTCTATTGCATTGCGTCTTGAGATTGTTTTTTTTTGGAGGATTATTATGTTCTGGTAAGACAAGTGGCAAAAACTTGTTATTTTAATGATATTTGGTGTTCAGTTGAATTGTTGTTTTAACAAAACATGTAGAATTCTCAATGCTGAGTTGAGGACCCTTTAGGACAATTTTTAAAATTTAGTTTTTGTTTTTGTGTTAATTCTATTTTTATTGTTTCATTTATTTTTCTGTATTGTTTTCTTTTATGTACCCTTTTGTCCTAATAAATATATTTTCTTCTTCTTCTTTCTTCTCCTAAAGAATGATCAAACGAAATATATGATGTAGTAAGAGCATTACTTAGAACAATATTTTCTGATGACTGCCTTGTTAGTCTAGAGGCCGCAATTGCGATGCATAGCCTGGGTTGGACCAAGATATTTGTTAAAGTTATTGTAACATTCCACATCCTACTCTAACTTAAAGAAATCTGTCTCGGTTAGAGGAAATACGCTTAAATACGCTTAAAATACGCTTACGCTTACACTCACAGCCCCACAGTAGGTATAAACCCGTATCGCGGGTACCGTTACACACAAATAACACATACACAAAAACCCAGACCCGAAACAAACAACTGTAGGCCATACAAATATTGGTCCCGGTGCGGGGATCGAACCCGCAACCCCTCGAATCAAACGGCCATCCCACACCGTTGCGCTAAGCGGGTCGTCAAAAGGAGAAGGAGGATAACTAACATTTCAATGTTAGTTTAACTTTAACAAATATCATGGTGCAACCCAGCCTTAGGTGTCTGCTCTCGGGTTAGATTTGCAGATTGGAAAAAGCTGTTATTGAATTATTTCTGTTAGTAAATTCTCAGATGTAGCGTGGAGTATGGTGTTCTTGCCTTAGAGAGAAAAAGCCGTTGGTCTTGCGTCCGATCTCTCACTCGGGTTGCCATCTTATCGGGTTATGAGAGTGAGAGAATAGAGAGTGCACTAGTGTATGCACATAATACTTGTGTACTATAATATCTCTAGCATTACTACGCCAACGTGACCAGTGGCCAGTTTGCTGCGATTGGCCACCGTGACTAAAATTTGATTTGTAGGACCGCTACAGTGCAAACTCAGTGCAGGTATTTTAAATACCCCAGTAATAGCCTGCTACTCAGTATGTATTATAGTACTGTGTGCCTGCTACCATGGATGCGATACAGGACTTCAAAAAGTGTAACACCGAATATACCATAGAGCAACACAAGCCACCGGCCGCCGCGACGGACCGTAGAGGAGTAGCCATAGCGTTAATAACGGATGCAAAATAGTCTGTCATTTTTTGCGGGAGGAACAACATGTGATACACACACACTACAAAAATCGTCTATTGCTACGAAAATCACACTTTAACTTTTACAAAATATATATCACTACCTAGCCGCTTTCGACTACAGTGACTTGGCTCAGGCACTTTACATAGGCGAGTGTTTAGCCCTGATGTGACTTACGTAGCCAATCTTCGCACCAAATGTACGGGCGCAGACAGGACATGTCAGGGTACCTTAACAAAATACATAAATCATTTCACGCACACATTTAAACATCTGGGCGACAAGCGTAGGACCATTTAGGCTTGTACTTTGACAGAGGGGAAAGCCTGCATTTGGCTATAAATCCCCTCTATGTCGCTGTGCTGCTCTATGCCTGCTACTAATAAAGCTCTAAAGTATTTTATAATTTGTAATTATTATTATAGTCCGATCTAATAAAAGCTTGGTAACATACCTACATAACAAATTAATCATAGGATATTTATTGCTCTTAATTTCCCTTTGATCCGTTAATTTGGTACATCACAAAGAACTTTGATGAGAGTATCAATTAATATCAATAGTGTTTGATAGCACAAATGTGATTGCTATCATGTTTACTGTCAATGAATGTATTGTGGTATGTTATTTGGGTCATTTGAGTAATGAGACGATGTCTATAAGGGTAACCGTTCATTTTGCCGACAAACGTTTCAAAACTCTTCATTACAAAAGCAACGTTTCGCAACGATTTCGTTTCACATCTCAACTTGCCACAACTACATAACTACATAAATAATTCACTTGGGAATCTCCGCCGCACCGTTCGGTGTTAGTTTTTTTTTCAGTATCAGCATCAGAAACAGAAACTCAATTTATTCATTTAGGGCAGAGGTTTCCAAACTATTTTTTCTTGTAGACTCTTTACAATTTTTTCTGGTTTCTGTGGACCCCCGTCCTTGCTATATTTATATCACATTCCCATATTTCTAATTTTTATTCATGCCTACGTAGACCCCCATCGATTCTCCTATGGACCATTTTGGGAATCACTGGTATGATGTTAGTAAATTGGTACTATCAGTGTATGTGTTGAGATCCACTATCGTGGAACCCCATTTTCATTTCATGGATCCCCAAATTTTTTTTTTCGCTGACGCAGACCCCTTTCTCTTTGTCATGTACCCCCAGGGGTCGATATAGACCACTTTGGGAATCACTGATTTAGGGTGATAGGCACCTCTTATGACACGTCAAAAACAAACAAAATAAATCAATTGAAATAAAACTAGTTTTCCGCCGTATTTTATTTCCGCGTATATTAAACTAAAATGATTATTTAAAATCGAACCCGACGATTTTAAATAATCATTTTAGTTTAATATACGCGAGATAAATCCGAAAACTAGTTTTATTTCAATGAGGGCAGCTCGCGAAAACCTAAGAAAAAAATTTAAAGTGAATAAGAATTGATATAATGACTAACGATTGATATATTGTTTTGCTGACAGTATTAAATATTATTTTATACATTTACGTAATAAAATGTTTGCGAAATAATTATTGGACGAATCGTTGAGTTGACATTTGCGGAATAATTACGTAAACGCATAATGTTTGCCGTTAAAACATTAGTGAACTGTTTATGAGTAGTAATCTAAAATTCAGAAAACACTGTTGAATGTGATAATAATATAATTACATAATTATAATAACATGATATGGGCATAAATGGGCGCATTTCTCATTTTGTCGCATAGATTGCATATAATTAGAGTTTGCCTCTAGAGTCTTCAGTTTGTAACGTACGGCCCCGTAATTTCCAGTTCTCCAGTTCCAAAATTAATACTACAGGAATGGCGACGCATCTGAATTTTGACATCCACTTTTTGGTGTACATATCTATCAACTGCAGTCACTACTTACCGTTCAATGTCAATTGCATTTGGCTGCCATCATCACATAACAGGCAGTTTCTTAAATTTTGTTAATCACTTGACGTCCCGGCTTCTTTTCCTTCTTCTTCTTGGGTTGCCTCTCCGACTAGCGAAAGTTGGCGGTCAATATGGCACATTGTTCCCAGTTTCTGGCGAGACGAAACAACTCGGCTGCACTTGCTATTCCTGTCCACTCTCAAATGTTAGGTACCCAGGATTTCTTTCTTCGTCCAACTCGTCTTTTTCCATCATAATCAGTTGTAGCAACTCGTACCTATCATTTCTCAGTACATGTCCGAGGTAGGCCACTTTTCGTTGTCCCGGCTTCGCATAGGTGCAATGAATGTAATAAGTATTGCATATATTACTCATTAGTAGTAGCAGGCCACTACTACTACGCTGAGACCCTGGGGTTCGATTCACGGGTAGGGGTTATCAGAGATAATGGTGTAAATCTCTGGTTCTATCGGGATTTTTCCATTTTCTGGAAACTTCCGAGTACCTCGAAGTTTGGTAATGTGCCCGGATATGTCAACAGTCTCGCCACCTGTTACATGGGGTATAGATTAGATACGATCTTATAAAAACTTTGCTAATTTATGTTATAAAGAATTAATCACAGGATATTACTCTTAATTTCCCTTTGATCCGTTAATTTGGTACATCACAAAGAACTTTGATTAATACCAATAGTGTTTGATATCACAAAGGCGATCGGTGTCGTGTTTCATATCAGTGAATGTCTAGTGGTGTGCTATTGGGGCCATTTGACTAATGAATCATTGGAACGTTTATATTTTTTAAACAAAAATAATAATTATATTTTAATGCTATACTTATTAGGCAACCTACTGGTGGAAGAGCTCCAGTGACGGAGCTCGCGGGCGTAGGTACCACCGCATTAATATACTTGCCGCTAAATGGTACTGTCGTGTTCCGGTCAGGTGGTAATATACTGCCCTGTAATTTCCTGCACCGAGGCATAACACCTGAGCTTTTAGGAGTAGTAACGCATCTGCATTTTGACCTTGATCTTTGTGTGAGTATCTATAGTCTGCAGTAATCACTTATCACCAATGTGAACTGTATGATTGTTTACCACTTCCATTACATAAAAAAAAATCTTCGAGGTTTGTATGTTACCTAACTTATGTCGGTAGGCAGGTAAAACAAAGTTAGTGATTGATTGTGTTGGAACATGAGAATTAAAAAATATGAGACTCCAGTCGAAAGACGTCCACAGCTGGACAAAGCATGAAAGCCAAAAAAAAACGCCCAAAATATTATTGTGCTATATATTATTTCGCATTAACACATGCTTGTGAAATATATTTTATTTAAAGGAAATTGGAAGGAAAAATTTGACTTCAGGCGAGACTCGAACTCGTGGCCACTGGGAATCTAGTCCAGCCGCTCTTCCAACTGAGCTACCGAAGTCCTGCTCGATTTGTCAAATCTTTCCTTTACATTTATTTAATAAACTGCAAAGTTTATTAAATCGGTTGCCTAACTAGCATAATGTAGCAATAGATGGCGCTACTGCCACCATAAGCCAATGCAATAAATGTGAAGGAAAGATTTGACAAGTCGGGCAGGACTTCGGTAGCTTAGTTGGAAGAGCGGCTGGACTAGATTCCCAGTGGCCGCGAGTTCGAGTCTCGCCTGAAGGCAAATTTTTCTTTCCATTTTTCTTTAAATAAAATATATTTCACAAGCATGTGTTAATGCGAAATAATATAAAACAATTATTAAGGGTTAAAAAAAAAGATTCGGACGAATTGAGAACCTCCTCCTGTTTTTGGAAGTCGGTTAAAAAGCGACTTCTTTATGATATTAAATAAACTGCAAAGTTTATTATATCGGTTGCCTAACTAACATAGTGTGGCAATGGATGGCGCTACTGCCACCATAAGGCAATGCAATAAATGTGAAGGAAAGGTTTGACAAATCGGGCCGAACTTCGGTAGCTCAGTTGGAAGAGCGGCTGGACTAGATTCCCAGTGGCTGCGAGTTCGAGTCTCGCCTGAAGGCAAATTTTTCTTTCCATTTTTCTTTAAATAAAATATATTATTGTGCATCATTAGGGGAGATTATGCCATAATTGTCACGCTTGGATTGGCGTTCACAATGATGGTAGTTTTATCGCGGGACTGGCGGGACGCTGTTGCCCATCCTGCGTTGTTATTTATACTACCGCCCCATTGGTATGGTTTGACCGCCATTATTCGGTTGACTGACTGCACGCACTAGTGGAAGAATTATCTTTCAGTAAAAGATCATTCTTCCGCTCATGGGCGATGGGGTCCAACCAATCTATCACGGCTCGGGTGAAGTCGGGGGAGGTTGCGTGGTGAACAGATATGCCAAAGAGATCATGCCGCGTGCATGACGCTCTCGGCATATTTGTATGCGTCCGAATATATTACAAGTGTATTAGTATTTATCTCTCGTCAGCACGGCGTCCAATTTGAACCCCAGACCTTTGTCTGCTTGCGCGGGGACATAGGGTGTCCAACACGTAGAGGCCCATTCGAGAATTTTGATCTACTTTGTAATGGGTTATATTCAGCGGGACCTCTCTCTGACTACATCAATAGTTAATACAGACACAGGCAGACCCCGCAGAACATATGAGACTATTGTAATGATAAGTGATTAGCCAAACTTTGGGCTATGTGGATGAACTGCGGGGACTAGCTGGCTGGGCCTATGGAGTGAGATCCGGCACCTGCCTATATTCAACATCTCACATTATCGAATCCTACTTTAGGTTTATTATTTATATTTTTATGCATGCATACCTATAATCACATTTTTGTACTTACGTTTATTGTATATTATTTACTATGTGATTTGTTGTTATTCAAGTACTTATATATTTTATTTGTGTTTAGTTTAACAAATACTTATTTGCACTTATATAGGTTTCATAGTAGGTATATATTATATCGACTTTTAGGACTGATATGCGTGTCCCACCGAGTAGTTTCCAGTAGAAAACCAGCGTCGGGCTTCGGCTTGACATAATGCTGAACTAGGAACTATTTGGTGCAGCAGTGGGATCTTGTTTCTTATTTTCTACTCTAACAAGGTACTTTTTTAAATAGGTTTAAGATATAATATATTTTTTTGGCATAAAATATTGGTATATTTTTTAAATGTTTTTTTGTGTATATTTTTCTATTGTTTTTTTTTATTAATGCAGTGCAGTTTTTTTATTCAAGCGTCGGGGGCGTGTGCGTAGTCCTAAATGCGGATAGTGGAACGCGTGGAAACTCGCTGAAGGAGGTCATATACACACATTTTTTTTTGTTGTTTTTTAAGCCCATTTAGAACATTTTATGTGGTAAAAGTGGCCTAATACCACTTTACTACTAAGCCAATTTGCATCGTTTCAAATAAATGTCTTCGAAACCATCAACAGTAATTTCCGAAGTGAAAACTAGACAACTGAAATACAAGTTAACGAACTACCAGCTGACGCCGTTATTGGATTGCATCATTGTATTTAACTATAAAAGAACTTTGTCTCACGGGACGCCTTACCTAATAGCTGAGGTAAATTTGATAAAACACAACGCTCTGGAACGAGTTCCTTTATTTAAAGAAAATTGTCATTCTGTTGGCTATTTATTAGAACTTTTTCGCCTTGGTAACTAAGTGTTATAATACTACCTACTAAGGTCTTGAATAACTAAGGGTGTTAATTGTAGGTCTGAGGAACCGATTTGACATCAAGTGTTATGAAGGTTGCAAACATTCATGCAGATCACATTGATGTTAAGTGATGACTGCAGACTTCAGACACTTACACAAAGACCAGAGGTCAAAATGCAGATGCGTTGCCATACCTGAGACCTTAATTGTTATGTATCTAATAGTTATTACGGAACCATACATTACCATCTAACTTTTAAATTACTAACCGGAACATGATAGTGCTGAACATTACCATTTCGCAGCAGGTAGATTAGGTAATGCGGTAGTGCCTTCGCCTTTGAACTCTTGCGCTGGTACCTGCGCCAGTAAAAAATAGTAATTTTAAATAGTAGCCAACAATTAGAAGCGCGCGTGGTCCCCGGGGGGTGTAGATCGTAAGGGGTCCAATCGGTTAAGCGATGCGGGTGCGGTCGGGTGTGTGATGGGTGACCGCTAGTGGTAAATTAAAATGCGCGTTTTCGTGCTTCGCATTGGAGCTGCGTGGTGGAGTAAGCTCCAGGCCTCCACCCAAAAAGGGGAGATACTCATGCCCAGCATGGGGACGTATAATTAACCAACACTTTAAAGTTTCAAAAAACTTCATAGACATCACAAATTACAAACTATAAACTCGATAAAGAACAAAATTGCAACGCTAATAAGCTAAACTAGCAGACACCATTAGAGCATTGCATCATTGTATTTCAACGATAAAAGAACTTTTTCTCAAAGACCGCCGTGCCTAATAGACTGAATAAATTTGATAAAACTCAACGCGCTGCTTTCAAACTAGTTTATTTGAGGTAAACTAATATCTTTGGGTTGAAAGTTTTCTCTGATGGGTTTCAGTTAGTGTTTGCTTCATAGAGTTCTATTTTCGTTGAACGATTGTTGATTTTGAGTTGAATCTTTTTATTATTATTGGAGATCGCTCAGTAATTGATATTGAAACGCGGTTCATTAAATTCATTAAGTTCATAAATTTGCATGTTATTGAACTTCATTAGTTAAACAAGTTATGTACAAGGTTATGATGAAACTTATATTTATTATATTAAGATATAATACTATTGCACTACAGGCCGTCTTGTTTATTTTATAGAGTTTGAGAACGCATGGTTGCAACGCATCTCCAATTTTTGGGTTTTATACATAGTATTTTGAATCTTTTCAAATTCATTTGATGATAAGCTAGCCCAATGGTAGGAACAACCGCTTGATTTGAAAGGTCGCAAATTTAATCCTTGAAAAGACACAAACATCTGTATTGCTTGCAGGTTTTTACTGGTGGTAGAGCTCTAGTGACGGAGCTCGCGGGCGTATGCACTACCGCATTACCTAATATACTTGCCGCTAAATGGTAGTGTTCAGCACTATCGTGTTCCGGTCATGTACGGCCCTGCAATTTTCGGCACAGAGGCATAACACCTTAGGCCTCAGGTGTGGTAAAGCATCTGCATTTTGACCTTGGTCTTTGTGTTGTCTATAAACTGCACTCATCACTTAACATCAATGTGAACTGCATGCTTGTTTGCCACTTTTAATACATAAAAAAATATTTGTATTTATGTTAATAAATAGTCTATAAAGAGTGATAAAGATTTCTGACTGCCCTTTTGTTTAGTGGTAGCAGGCCATTACTGCTACTCTGAGGACCCCGGATTTGAACCCCGGGCTGACAGAAATAGATGCATTATTCCTTATCCGATTCGGAATCCCCTTCGGAGAATACAGGTATTAAGTCACATTCCTTTGAAGAGTAAATTTATATTTAAATTTTTGTTCAAGTGGGAAGGTCAGCGATATTCTTGCTCCATAGTGTATCGTTTAGTCGGTCGTAATCGACTCGTCCTCGATCCCTGGGGTGAAATATCGTATCCGAAATTGAGTGGACATGATTTTTGGCCTTTTTCCTTAACTTATATCGTATAACTACCTATACCTGATATTTATCTCGTTTTTATTGGAACCGATTCCTGTTTTTTGATTTTGACCACATTTTTAATTTCATATTAAAATTTGTTGGTCATGAAACTCCATTAGCAAGGTATTGGCACTATCTTCACAGTACAAATATTAAGAGTATGGAAACTACGTACAAAACGTTCGAAACGGCACACTCACAAAAACCTGCGCATCGACACTCGAGTGGCAAGTGACTCGCTACTGCAGCGTGAATCGCTTAGTTGCCAAATACCAGCTTGGTCCACTAGACTTCTTACAAAAACGCGCCGTTCGTATTTTTAACGATCCAGGACTTACTGACAGGCTCGAACATCTGAGCCTGCGTAGAGACATTGGGAGTTTGTGCGTGTTGTACCGTCTCTACAATGGTGAGTGCTCTGCTGAACTGTTTGACATGGTTACACCGTCTCTTTTCCTACACCGTACTAACCGCCGAAGAGAGAAGTTCCACCCTCACCGATTGGACACCTGGCAGTGCTCAACGGTTCGGTTTTTACGTTCTTGTGGAACGAACTTCCCTCTGAGGTGTTCCCTAGGTGCTACAATATGGGGTTCTTCAAAAATGTCGTCAAAAGAGTCCTTCAGGGCTGGCAGCGCGTTGGCAACTCCCCTGGTGTTGCAAATGTTCATAGGCGACGGTGACCACTTTCCATCAGGTGGCCCGTTTGCTTGTCTGTCAACCCTCAGACATAAAAAAAAAAATATTGTTATTAAACATATATTATAAATGTGAAAGTTTCTTTGTTTGGATGTTTGTCTGTCAATTACGCCGAATCTACTAAACGGATTTTGATGAAATTTGTTATACAAATAGGATATTAGCTGACTTAGATTAAAGGATACTTTTTATCCCAAAAAAATGTTCCTGTAGGATACCATGGGAAGATTTGATGAGTTTCCACAGATTACGCGAAAAGCAACCTAGACGCGGGCGGAACCGCGGGCAACAGCTAGTAAAGTAATAATTCTAGTAATAAACTTCTTAAATATTGTTAATGTATTTATAATTGCAGGCCATAATGCTATGCTATGCTCGAGATTTCCCAACAAGTTTGAATCAGAAATGAATCGATCCGCATGAGACTCAATGTTACTGAGATAGTCCACCAAATAGCAAAAATAAAGTAAACAGTGCACATAACTGAAAAAACCGGCTCCGTTGGGGGAGAAAAAAAAACTCAAATACCAACCCAGATCCGAAACAAATATCTGTAGGCGATACAAGTTTTTATCCCGGTGCGGGAAAAGTTGTCGAGTGGCGAACGCGTACCGGAAGACATAGTTTGTAGCCCATGGCCCTTGGCCCATGAGGTGGAACGACGCTGGATAATGGCGGTCCAGTGGTTACCCAGTACTGTTTTTTGTGACCTTGCTCAGAAGGGCCGAACTCGCCGCAAATCGTTTCGCGCGAATTCATACGCGCGTTGGAAAGGTGTTAGGCTCTAATAGGTACATATTTTAATTTTTTTTTCATGCAATGAAAGTGGCAAACAAGCATGCAGTTCACTTTGATTTTAAGTGATGGCTGTAGCCTATAGACACCCACACACAGACCAGAGGTCAAAAGGCAGATACATTACCACTTCTGAGGCCTAAGGTGTTATGCCTTTGTGCCGGAAATTACAGGGCCGTACATCACCACCTGACCGAAACACGATAGTGCTGAATACTACCATTTAGCGGCAATTATATTAGGTAATGCGGTGGTGTCTACGCCCTCGAGCTCCGTCACTGGAGCTCTACCACCAGTAAAACATACATTGAGTCCATAAAAGTAGCGCGAATCAAAAACAGGCGGATATTGCGCGTGAGTCGAGATACTAGTATCGCCTTGTTGCGTCCAGTTAAAGCGCGAACGCCATAGTTCAACGGCATGTTTCCTACTCAATTCGTCACAAAACGCACGCGCGTTGATACACTCTTCTGGTCGCAACGCTCGCGCGTGAAGGTCGCGACGAATTCGCCTCTTCTACACAAGATTTTTGTCCAGCTGTGGACGTTTTTCAGTCGAAATGATCATTTTTCATACGCCTCTTTTCTATGGCTTCACAACAAAAAACATGTCTTAATTATAGGAAACAAACATGGATATTTGGAATCAGGACTAATTCTCGGTAAAGGATAATCTCTTTGTAATCCTTGGAGATTTTCCTTTAGACAATTAGATATCAGCGGATTACCATGTAAAGTACGAGAGAAAGCGGATTGAAATTTATAAAACCAGCCAAGTGCGAACTGGATTAGACTTGTGCACCGTTGTGGGGGGGACTGGTTGTATTTCAAGATTTTTAATATTGCCTTTAATACTATAATAGAAGGGAAGCCTAAGAAAGATTTTTGAATTTACTCCAGCGCGTCAGATTAAGATACAGGAGATACCTTGTACCCCGTACAACACCTCTACTAAATCTAAGATTTCCATAAAGGGCCAAACCCTTAGATGAGTTATTGTACGACTCTACGAAGCTCGCACGAATCGAGACGAGCTGCTCCAAAATCGGACGAATACATAAGCAGCTGTTTATATGTATTGTAAAATAATAAAAATATTTCAAACAATATTAACTTTTTTATTTAATAAAAGAAAAAAAAATGTTTTCTTATCGGTCACCACGCTCAAAAAGTATAACGTGAATTAATATCAAAGAAAAAAAGAAATACTGCATAAATAAAATAAATAAATAATTATAATTGCATAAGTTAACTGTACGGTCCTGTAATTTCCGGCACAGAGGCATAAGACCTTAGGCCTCAGGAGTGGTAACGCATCTGCATTTTGACCTTGGTCTTTGTGTGGGTGTCTATAGGCTGCAGTCATCACTTAACATCAATGTGAACTGCATGCTTGTTTACCACTTCCATTACATAAAAATAAAAAAATAAATAAATAAAAAAAAAAAAAGTTGATACAAAATGCTATGCAATAGCTTTACCGCGGCAGTCCCCGAGTGTCACACGTCGATTTTTTTAAATTGTAGTTTCAATATTTGTGGAAAAAAGGTAAGAAGGTGTGTTCACGTATTTACTTCAATAACTGCAAAATTATTGTCAAAAATATATTTGTGCTTGTAGCCGCGTGATATACCCACATATCCCTTGGATGGTTTTGCTTAGTTTATGTTTCAGAGCCGACCAGGGTAGGCAACTAAATATTCAATTTTGACATTCAAAATAACAGTCAATAAAAAACAACCACAAAAACAGTTTACAGCAGTTAAATCAAACTTTATTCAATAAGCGTTCATGTGGATTCGACGAGAAGAATTGGTTCCAGCAAGTATCGATTAATTGTTCAATCAATATTCGATTGTCTCTCGATCGTTCTTTTCAACTGCATTGGTCATGCTCGATGAAGCGGCTGTGGTAATCGAATTAATTAGTGTAGGTCACAAACACTTCGACTAGATGCAGCTTGGTCAACAAACGTTCTAAATCATATTGTGCACAAGCCATATGTTATCTGGTAGTAGGGTGCCAGTATCATAAATGGCGCGGGTAGGTGATTAAACCTGCGCATACAAGCAAAAGCTTGACTTGTGAAAAGATCCCCTGGATAGTCTTGTACGATTTATGTTTCAGAGCCCACTTATCAGCATGGTTTATTGATAATTTAATTTGAACCCGAACTTTTAAAACAAATGTCAAAAATTTCGGTCATATAAAAACAACCCCCAAAATATCGGCAGTTAGCGGCAGTAAAAGCAAACTTTATTCGTTAAGCGTTCAAGTGGATTCAACGAGAAAAATTGGTTCCAACAAGTATCGATTAATTGTTTAATCAATATTCGATTGACTCTCGATCTAGGCTCTATTTAACCGCATTGGTCATGCTCGATGGAGCGGATGGAATTAATTAGTGCAGGTCGCGAACACTTTGGCTAAATGTAGTTCGGTTAGAAAACATTTTAAAATCTGTAGAGCTCATAATGGCTCAAAGTCTTATTTTACTAATGTAAAATATTTGCATGCGGGCGAAGACATTACCACATTACCAGTTTTTATATGGCTGGTATTTTGAAGAACAACCTTTAAGAGTCCTCGAAATTAAATAATAGGGCATTCAGTGGTAATTTTTCCACAAGTGTTTTATAAAATATATTCCTTTTAAGCTGGAGTATGGAGATAATTCTACTGCTAAGCGGTAGATAGATTACGTAATGCGATGGTGTCTACCTGTTCATCTTCCACACTGAAACTCTAACACCAGGAGCTGATGATGACTTTTAATATAGTTTTTATGTTATGTACGAGTAAGTTGCAAGGAATCATGAAGCTAGTGGATGGGAGAATACAGTTGTAGCCTATTGACAATTACGCAAAATTAGAGGCCCAAATGTAGATGCGCTGCTGTCAAGAGATTTAAATCTAAGCCTCTGCAGCAGAAAATTTTACGAGTTCACATTAAGTGAAACGTAACAAATATATATTGGGTGTATTCATATTTATTTTTTTTATGTAATAAAAGTGGCAAACAAGCGTGCAGTTCACATTGTTAAGTGTTTATCCACAACTGCTACGCTGGAGTCCTGGGTTCGATCTCTGGTACGGTTGAAGTTTTTCCACTTAAGTTTTCAAATACACCTTCGGCGTTTCCTTGTGCCCTGAGACGTAACTTAGCTCCCCATTCATTATATGGAACAAAAGGTAACTGGTAAATCATGGGCATCTGCATGTATACCTGAATACATGCATTTATTTCTGCTTACCCCTTCAAGGAATACAAGCACCAAGATAGGTTAAGTTTTTCTATTATATTAGGCAGATTGTCATATTTTATACAATGTACAAAATATTACAATCTGCCTTACATTTCGATAAAATCAAGAGCACTTCATGCTCACCCACTGTCGCAGTAAATTATTTCAACATGTCCTTTTAGTTTATGCGGTGATCCCATAGAATTAAAACTGGTACCAAGGGTGTAATTTCTATGTCGAAATGGAATTAGTAACCCTCGTTTATTGCTATCAGGGTGAGAACCCTTAATGACCAAATCAGTTTCACGCTTGGCTGATTTTTTACAACTATCCCCAGTTCCATCGTTTATGAGATAGACGTAAAAACGATTAAGTTGGCTGACATTGGTGAAGTTTAAACAGAAAATAATGGATCAATTTATTTGAATTGTATTTCTTCTGAGATAAACATTTTTATATGTACTTTAATAACAATATATGTGTAGGTTACAATAACTAACCACCGGTGTAACAAGGCTTTACACAACCAATTATGATATATTCTGGGACTAGTTTTTTTTAAATTATTGATTAGATGTTGTGCGGGGGTCAAAAATAATGCTTTTTTCTTTTTTCTATCTTTCAATGCCATGCAATGGTAGAAATGTTACGGTATGTATGTATGTATGTATGCCAAGTCTCCTATGGGGTAGATATTACGATATGGTGCCATGGTAAAGTGCATGCTCGTTTGCTACATTATTACTAAAAAAACGCGTCAAAAAAACTGCCACAAAACATCGTCAGACACATATAATTTTTGATACGATTCTCATACGTTCCACACATTCATTTTTCATAAGAAGGTTTATCTACTGAGAACTTTCAGGACGTCAAGCGAAACGGAACTCAAAGTAAAATTCTCGAAACTTTACATTTTCGTCACATTCACAACTCGAACGGGGGTAGATTTCATTTGATACATTGTTTCTAAAATCTCTTCACCATATCTGGCTAGGTACAAGTTTCGTACAATCCAATGTTGGAAGAGCGATTTTATTTTTCTTTTTTTAAAAGCTTTGCTTTCGCAAGCACCGTACTTTATATAACGTTACTAAAATGTACAGAACACAGACATTTCACAGACAACAGAATTTTAGTGAAATTCTTTTTTTTAATGAAATTAGAATGATCGATACTCGAATGGATTAGTTACTAGATTTCAAACTGCTGTTGTGTAGTCTGCAGGATTGTTTCTTTTTTTCAAAATTTTGAAGTCTCTGTGTATAATTTTTGGCACTGGCATGATTAACGCTTTTTTGTGGAAAATATAATTGTGCAGCGCAACTATCACAGACGCATAACAGCTTAGGTGTCAACAACTTGAAACGTCCCACTGCTGGGCACGAGTCTCTCAGCTTACACCACTACGCTGCTCAAATGCGGGCTGGTGGAGTTATGGGTTAGTGGCTAACCCGCTGTCGGGTGTTTTCAAACCGCTCATAAGGCCGAAAAGGTTTATCGTCTGTTATCTATCGATAGCAACCGGGATCGACGGCTTAACGTGCCCTCCGAAGCACGGATACGCGAATTTTAATTTGCCTTGAATTTTAATTTTGAGTAAATCGAAAGAAAAATTTGACTTCAGGCGAGACTCGAACTCGCGACCTACTGGGAATCTAGTCCATGCCTAACTAGCATAGTTGGTAATAGATGGCGCTGCTGCTACCATAAAGCAATGCAATAGATGTATAAGGAAAGATTTGACAAATCGGGCAGGGCTTTAGTAGCTCAATTGGAAGAGCGGCTGGACTAGATTCCCAGTAGGTCGCGAGTTCAGAGTCTCGCCTGAAGTCAAATTTTTCTTTCCATTTTTCTTTAAAAAAATAAAATATATTTTACAAGCATGTGTTAATGCGAAATAATATAAAAACAATTATTGAGTAAATCGCTTACGATCTACACCAACCGCAGGGCCATGCGTCGCTTCATTTTCTGCATCTTCTGCATTTCGACCTCTGGTTTTTGTGTCTATAGTCTGCAGTCATCACATGACATTCATGTAAACTGCATGATTGTTTGCCACTTCGGTTCCATTAAAAAAGGTACCTACGATACAGGTTTATAGTGAGGAGCTAACGTTAGAATTAAGCGTAGTTTCAGAGTTCAGACTACCACCATGTCATCACACTCGGTAACCACTAAATACGATAAAATGGTGAATTTGGTAAGCCAACCAAAAATCAATAGGGATTGATTTCGTAAGTGGTACATAACCTTATATACCGCTCATCACCTCTATTTGTACCGCAGAAAACAAGTGTAAATTGCGTTATATCTAAACGAGATTTGGCCCCACCCTTGGGATCTTGTAATCTCACTGAGCCCTGGATGTAACTTGTGTCTGTGCGTTCACAAATTGTACATTCATTAAAATGATTACATATATCCGGGTTCTGGACATAAGGTTTCCTTTTGTCTTTTAAGTCTGTGGAAAAAAAATTTAGAGTTTACCCCTTAAGAAACGATCTGAGTTACTTTATGAAGCCCGGTACAGAAATTTATGGAGGAGTAAAATCAAGTGTAGTGCGAAAGTTGAGGCGTTGCGCCCGATTCCTTGGCGAGTGCTGCCACCGAGCGAACGTGTTTCACTTGGCTGCACACTATCAATCTCGTTACGCACACCGAGTAAACTCTAAGCTGAGATACACACTTTTTTTATTTGGTTTGTTGATAATATTGCCTTAAGTTCCGAATGTTGTTCATTGATTGATTTTTTTTTTTTTTTTTATTGGTAACCGCCAGAACGCAGAACTGCCAGCATCACGTTTGAATGATTGAAAATAGATGGTACATAAATCAATTAATTAAATCCGCGTAGACATCATTAAATCTGAAAACACGTAATGGGTAAGGTTGGTAGATTATACTATTAAATTACTATGAGATATGAAAAATAGATCGATTTGATGGAACTCACAGACAGACACACACTAGGTATCGTATGTCGTGGGTGTGGGTGCTGTTGTACACACACAACATACATATCCTGAACAGATTTTCGTAGACCTTACCAAGTAAGTAGGCATATGTCCCGGCGCGGATATCAAAACCGTGTCTTTCGGATAAAGCAGTCGTCACACACTACTAGACCAACAGTACATCAAATTTATTAGTTGACACTATTTATAGTTGTTTTTATATTATTTCGCATTAACACATGCTTGTGAAATATATTTTATTTTTAAAGAAAAATGGAAAGAAAAAATTGACTTCAGGCGAGACTCGAACTCGCGACCTACTGAGAATCTAGTCCAGCCGCTCTTCCAATTGAGCTACTGAAGCCCTGCCCGATTTGTCAAATCTTTCCTTCACATCTTTTGCATTGCTTTATGGTAGCAGCAGCGCCATCTATTACCAACTATGCTAGTAACTATTTATAGTACATATAAATATTGAACTACTATCTTTACCCTGCTACCCGATTTTTCTTATGTAATGATCGAGAAACATACATTACGATCCGGAACATGATAGCTGTGATGATACAGCTAAACACTACCATTTGACAATAGATTGAATAAATAATTAGGTCGAGCCTTCGAGTTTTACACTCATAGAGCAACGCCGGAGGGGAGTAGCCATATGCAGTCTTTCCCCTCTGTCAAAGTACAAGCTGAAATGGGCCTATACCTGTCGCCTAGATGTTTAAATGTGTGCGTGAAAGTGTTTCTGTATTTTGTTTAAGTTAAGGTGTGAGTTTCGTAGTAATGGACGATTTTTGTAGTGTGCGTGTGTATCGTACGCATTTCCCCCCGCAAAAACTGTTTTGCATCGGTAATACACGCTATGGCTACTCCCCTACAGTCCGCCGCGACCGGTGGGCCGCGTTGCTCTATGTTCACTCTAAAACTTTACCACCAATAAAAAATCCAACAAAGAGGCAAAAATACACTTATTCTTCCAATATGGGTTACATTCGAAGAAAGAAATAAGTGAACGGTACATTTACCAAGGCTAAAGTTCGCTAGCCAGCTTATATCGATACAAACAGTAAAGTCCTGAATACGTAATCAGGTGTGTTGTCACTCCTGAGGCTTTACACTGTTTCGGAAGTCAGGGATACATTAAATCGAGTGGCACTAATACGGGTTTTAGATAAAGGCAAGTTAATTCACATGCTGGTGTATATTAAATTACCTACCCTACTACCTTACTGGTGGTAGAGCTCCAGTGACGGAGCTCGCGGGCGTAGGCACCACCGCATTACCTAATATACTTGCCGCTAAATGGTAGTGTTCAGCAGTATTGTGTTCCGGTCAGGTGGTAATGTACGGCCCTGTAATTTTCCAGCACAGGGGCGTAACACATTAGGCCTCAGGAGTGGTAAGGTATCTGCACTTTGACCTTGGCCTTTGTATGGGTGTCTATAGGCTGCAGTCATCATGTGAACTGCATGCTTGTTTTCCACTTTCATTGAATAAAAAAAAACCTAATATCGAAGTAAGACATGAATATTTACATTTTTTTCTAGAATATTAGAAATTTGTGATATCTCGACTACCGCTGCATGTATGGACCCGTAATAACTATCACAGATACATAACAACTAAGGTCTCAGGGGTGGCAACGCATCTGCATTTTGACCTCTGGTCTTTGTGTGGGTATCTAAGGCTACAGTCATCACTTAACATCAATGTTAACTGCTTGTTTGCCGCCAGCTTCATTACATAAAGAAAATAGAGACTTTATACTTTTTCTTTCTAGAAGTCACGGATACATTAAATCTAGAGGGATCTATATGGGTTTGGGGTAAAGGCAAGTCATTTTGTTAGCTGTAGTATATTAAATTAGTATCAAGGTAAAACACATTTATGGACGTTTCTCAAGGTTGTAGATATACAGAGTGGACAGTTCGATACGACATTAATTCATAGTTACAAATCATTTAAGAATGTTATCTATACCTCTAAACAAAGAAATAAAATTGGAGTGTCTGTTTGTAATATAAAAATAACCGCTTTTTACTAAATACATGTGTATGTATACACGGTACATATACCAAAACAATATTTTTTACAATTTTTGTCTGTCCGTCTGTTTGTACCCGCGAATCTCGGGGACGGCTGGACCGAATTTGACGGGACTCTCACTGGCAGATAGCTTATGTAATAAGGCGTAACATAGGCTACTTTTATACTAGCTGCGCACACGACTTCGTCCGGGTAGGTACTGAACCATCATAAATTCTCACGCGGATTGAGTCACCGGCACAGCTAATTACACAATAAATTGTATATTATTTTCGTAATAACACATGTAAGTGAATATAGAAATTAAAGAAAAAATAGAAACAAAAATTTTGCTTCGAACGTAGTCAATTGTTTTTGCGTATATAGTTTGCTATTTTACGGCCAAGAATAACACGTCCACTTGGTCGTAGCGCTCGCTGGGAAATTGCGTAACTCCTCAACTTTCGTATTACACTTGATTTTACTCCTCATAATTCAACACAAGTAGCTTTTAAAGGAGTAAACTCCAAACGGATAATTAAATCGTTTTGTGATAAAAGTGTTATGATCATTATAGTATATCTGTCAATATTTTTTTTTTAGTAATGGAAGTGGCAAACAAGCATGCAGTTCAAATTGATGTTCAGTGATGACTGCAGCCTATAGACACCCACATAAAGACCAAGGTTAAAGTGCAGATGCGTTACCACTCCTGAGGCCTAAGGTGTTACGCCTCTGTGCCAGAAATTACAGGGCCGTACATTACCACCTGACCGGAACACGATAGTGCTGAAATCTATCATTAAGCGGCAAGTATATTAGATAATGCGGTGGTGAATACGCCTGCGAGCTCCGTCACTGGATCTCTACCACCAGTAATAAGTATTATGATTATTCTAGTGTATCTGTCAATATCGTTCACATATCATTCATCCTAGTGCCATAAAATTTTTATGAGTTGTTTTTTTGCGGGGGAACGATATTGAAAAATATTTTTTCGTGGTATTGTGTTGATTGGCCAGCACACAACAGCAGCAGTGTGATTAATGGTTTCATTGATGTGTAGGCTGCATTCACTATCAGTGAACTATTTTTCTCGCGTGCAATTTGAATGATGTAAGACGATTTACTGGTGGTAGAGCTCCAGTGACGGAGCTGGCGGGCGTTGGCACCACCGCATTACCTAATGTACTTCCCGCTAAATGGTAGTGTTCAGCACTATCGTGTTCCGGTCAGGTGATAATGTACAGCCCTGTCATTTCCGGCACAGGGGCATAACACCTTAGGCCTCAGGAGTGGTGATCTGCATTTTGACCTTGGTCTTTGTGTGGATGTCTATAGGCTGCAGTCATCACTTAACATCAATGTGAACTGCATGCGTGTTGGCCACTTCCATTACATAAAAAAAATATGATATGTCGAAAATTATGTTACAAACATCATTTAAACCGAAATATGCCAATTGCTGGTGAGGGTAATAGTCTACCCATCGCAATGGCGGTAGTTTAATCGCCAGACGTTGCTGTAAATCGGTTTTTGCATTTACTACCTCCGTATTGGAATGACTTGACAGCTACCGTTCAGTTGACTGACTGAAATATCGTGAGAATAAATGAATGTTTTCATATTTCTTATATTAAAACCCTCCTGCTCAATACCACTTAGAAATAAATATCGGATCGCTTATCACTGTCCAAACATTAGTATATTTTTGTTATGGTCCTTACATTTTTTTTAACCGCAAACGTACACCTTCGAGCTTTATTACTGAAACTCTGTCACCATGATAAAGTCCCCGCGATCTCTCATGGAATGGTCCTCATCCATTCCAATGCGTGTACAACACAGATGTTCGTGAGCCCTTCCGTATCTCATTATAATAGTACAATACATTGCAAGCTCTGTTTTACAATTTTGGTATCACAACAATGTACGGGATGCATGTACATGCCTTAACGTATAACGGTAAGTAACGTCATTTAACATGATCATGGTTGTTTTGATTCGGTATTAGATTTTGGTGTATGTTAGTACATAAAATGATTTCATTTTTCGTTCTTCTCGAATATTTTTGAAGATTTCTGTATTTTCCTAAGTCGTAGACAGAGGAAACAATGACATAATCATTTGCTTTTTGTGATGAGACTCGCCGTTTAACTCGCGTATCGCCTGCGGGGTACAAAGAGAGCGGGGGGAGATGACACCGGTTGGGTAAAAGGGGTGCGCGGGGCAGAGAGCCACGTCAAAGCGCGGCAGTACATTGCCGGTGCTCGCAGCGTGCGGTTTGTATTTTGCAACGGACGCTTTGACATTGACGCACAAGGCAAAAACTTACCAAGATTAATCTCAAGATGAATCGCTTTTCCTGTTTTGCAAAAAAAAATACAAATAGCGTACAACGTTTATTCCTTTTTTAAATCCAGAAAACAATATTGTTGTTCTGCGGAGTATTTTCAAGACGATAACTTGAGAAAAGATGAAGAGATGGACAGATTTATTATGAATTTGCAAGATTCTGACTCCTCAAGCTGCTCAGACAGTGAAGACGATTCAAGCGATATGTACCTATATTCGTGATAAATAGTCCTAATCCTACATAACTTTTTTCTGTGGTTACAATTCGTGAAAGGAGTTATTGTTATTTTATTATTTCGTACCTTAGAAGCTTTTATTAAAATATTTGAAAAAAAAAATATGAGTTTATTTTTTACTTAAAAAATACAGACAAGTTTGTATATAATCATATTTTATACTTTTCCAACAATAATCTCGAGATAAGTATTTGGATTATTGAGTCAGTGTGTAGCGTTACCCGCCCCCGCTCCCCTAGTACCGCGCAGGCGATACGCGAGTTAAACGGTCGGTCTTATAGAAGTGCATGTACAATAGACATTTTGATTAACTCTTTTGTACATCATTATCAAGATACGAAAAAAGATTGCAAAAAAAGGTAAATATACCATTGTAACCAACAGTTACGATAATTCTACTAAATGTACTAAAGTTCATTTATCCTAGAGTTCACTATATTTGTATCATGAATGCAATATCAGAAAATAAATAAATATAAAGTTAGCAACAAATCTTTGATCATCGCTCTTTTTTATTTATTTATTTTCAAATAAAAATACAATACAGGCTTAACTAAATAGTACTAATAAACCTTGCTAACGAGATTTTTGCTAGTACTATACACTCTTATAATAAGATGGTAACTTATAGGTAACGTGATATTTTAAAAAAAAGTTATTAAAAGTTCTGCTATTCATTGATAGATGGCAAAACTAAAAAGTATCACCGCCGGTCGGAGTGGGGGGTGTTAGGTTATTTTCGTTACGGAATTTCTGGGTTCGGTATCCACGCTCAAGGCCCGTGATAGAAGCTATGCAATAGCTTAAAAACACACAAATGTTCATGAGCCCTTCTGTATCTTGTGATCAAAGTACAATACATTGCAAGCGCTGATTTACAATTTTGGCACGACAACAATGCAGGGGTTGCATTTACATGTCTTAGCGTAGAACGGTAACAGGTAACGTCACTCAACATACTCATGCTTGTCTTGACTCTTTCAATGTATGTCACTAAATAAAACAACTCATATTCTTCATTCTTAAAACGTGTTTTCACGCCCGGAATCCCCGAAGAAGTTGGCAGAGGTAAATGCATGCATTCAAGCATACATGCAAACACCCACGATTTGTTGGTTACGTTTTTTGCCCATGTAACAGGTGGCGAGCCTGTTGCCATCGCCGGGCACATAACCAAACTTCGAGGTACTGGGAACCTACCAGAAAATGGAAAAAATCCCAATAGAACCAGAGATAAAGGATTTTAAACCGTTATCTCTGATAGTCCCCGACCCGGGAATCGAACCCAGGACCTCCAGCGTAATAGCAGTGGCCTGCTACCACTAGGCTACTAAGGCCTTTCTCAATTAACTAAGAAACATTTTGCCCACTTTTATATTGGCAATTATAAAAGAGCTAATAAAGCCTTTCTGCATTAAACCACTAGGGCATAATGCCGAGCTTTTTATCTCTAAACAAAAGAGAACAGGTTCTTTGTATTCAAGAATACACCTTTTGGTTCTTTAGCGCTATGCTTTGGAGACAAAGGTTTGTTTTGCTGTAGTTGTTCAAAGGGATGCTTATAATAAAATACAACAAACTATTTTTAAATTAGCTGTAATAAGACGAGATATTTTTTACTAGCTGACCCGGCAAACGTCGTTCTGCCATACAATAAATTTTAAAGCCCTTGCCTTACTAAGATAAAAAATAATAATAAGCGAATCCCATCATCGGTGTGAGCAAACTTACCCGGCAAACGTCGTTCTGCTATAGGCACAATAAATCTTAAAGACATTGCCGCATGAGAAATTTAAAAAAATAACAACAAAGTTTTAAAACCGCCCATAAAGTAAAATTACTGAATTTCGTCTTAATTTGTCGAAAGTAGTCTAAATGTTGGCCAGGCTTAGTATCTAAGTATCTTAGTATCTAATGTATTTTATTCATGTTTGTCTATGACATGTACTGATGCAAAATAGTCTGTCATTTTTTGCGGGGGGAAATGCGTGTGATACACACACACACACACTACTACTACGATTAATTATTACTACGAAACTCACACCTTGACCACACAGTGGACACTCCGCCAAAACTCCATACAAATGCTTAAGTTGACGTTTGCATTGTCGCTGTATAAATCACACAATTTGTCTAAATTAGAGTTTTTTAAGTTTTCCGAACCATCTGGTAAACATGAAACATGTAGTGGATAAGATCTGATACCCTGAGAGTAAATCTGACAACCTAATCAAACAACATGTTGCAAGACTTCTAATTGATAAAATTGTTGCAATCCAAGTCTTTGTATTTGTTGCCGCGATATGTGTTTTGCATTTACATGTTTCATGACAGCGCAACCGATATACGATACATCGTCAAGAAACAGGGATTTTAACATTTTTTTATGTGTATGTTTCATTAATACAAACTCACGGTCACAGAGACATAACAACATAGGTTTCAGGGGTGAAAATGCATCTTCATTCTGATCTCTGGTATTTGTGTAGTTGTCTATAGGCTGCAGTCATCAATTAACATTAATGAAAGCTGCTTGCTTGCAGTGGCTGCGCATGGCCCGGCGGCTGGTGTAGATCATAAGCCATCTACTTGGTTAAGCACTACGGGCGCGGTCGGGTAGAGTGTTGAGTGACCGCTAGTAACAAATTAAATGCGAGTTTCCGTGCTTCGGAGGGCACGTTAAGCCGTCGGTACCGGTTGCTATCGATAGATAGATAGCAGTCGTTAAACCTTGTCGGAGGCCTTATGATGGTTTGAAAACATTCGACAGTAGGTTGGCCACTAACCCACCCACCTCCACCAATCCGCATTGGCGCAGCGTGGTGGAGTAAGCTCCAAAAAAAGGGGAGAGACTTGTGCCTAGCAATGGGACGTATAATGGGTTGCCATTATTATAAGCTGCTTGCTTGTTTGCTTTTTTAGGTAACTGTTTTTTTTTCTATTTTGTTTTTAATTGAACATTACTGGTGTACAATAAAGAATATTTACTTACTTATTTACTTACTTACTTATCCTCTAGTAATGTAGAATTTTCAACAAACATTTATTGCCAGTTATTTCTGTCCTTCAAATGAAAAATCGAACATCATGGGAACGAATAACCCAGCAACATTTGTCCAAACATCTCACAAACAGAACATTCAAGACGGCCAATAAGCCAACCGGTTGAATAGTCCTCTATAAACATAGCATTAAACCCACCCTAATATAATTTCGACGGGAGCAGCGTGACGTAACAAAACACACATAAATTGGAAGCCTTGCTTCTAAACAAGAAGGCAATTTGGTATTCCGACATTAAATTAAACACATGCTGTGCCCTAAATATTGTGAGCTCCGAAGTCATATGGGTCTAGAACGATAGATTCATTACGCGATAGGTCAATGTTAGCTGGTGATTCCCAGGTACAATTAGCTACAGAATTATTTTGATGCGTATATTGTTTTTGGGGATGGGTATGCTTTTGTGGGGTTATATGTGGGTATATTTTGTACATATACGTAATGGTGAGAATTAATTTTATTTTAATTTGTATTTAAATTTGGAGGGTTAAGTTAAGCGTATAATTTCAGACGGTCGTAAGAAAAGGGTAATTCGGACAGCTTTTTATGGCTGGAAAAATGACGAAACAGACTTACAATGTGACTTTTGAGAATACACGTAAAGACCGAGTTTCAAGGACGTCTTAATAGTTTCGGAATAAAGCGGCTGTGACCTAAGGACAGACAGACAGAATGGAGGCTGTCTGTCAGTCAGATAAATAATCAGTTTTTTGCCAATTGGCTTCGAAAGTCTAAAAAGCAGAAGGTAATAGTAATTTTACTGGTGGTAGAGTTCCAGTGCAGGAGCTCGCGGGCGTAGGCACCACCGCATTACCTAATAAACTTGCCACTAACTAATGTACGGAGTGGTAACGCATCTGCATTTCGAACTTGGTCTTTGTGTAAGTGTCTATAGGCTGCAGTCATCACTTAACATCAATGTGAACGGGACGTTTGTTTGCCACATCCATAACATATAAAAAACCATTTCTAAGTATCGAATAAAACGTCTTTAAGGCATCTTAAATAATCAGAAACGAAGTAACCAAACTGATTCATTTAACGGAATCCCTCGACACGTCTAATTGTAAACATTGATCCATACAAACACAGTGTCGTGACTGTTAAAGGTAACTTCATACACAATAGAGCCGTCAAGATTTTTTTAGTTATGATTTGTGAACCTTCCTGGACGTGACGCCCCACTAGCCCACAAGTGCACTAGCTAGTAAAATTCTTCCTAGAGCAGTCAGTCAAATTAAAAATGACAGTCAAACAACGAGCTGAACAAGCGAAACGACCTTGCCATGACAGCAGCCGACGAGTGCTAGAAAGATATTATTTAATGTAAAACCAGAAATTATTCTTACGACGAAATGTCCATGTTCTATAAAACTCGCGATAAAAAAGTTCCGTTGGTGATCAGACCAAAAGAGAAAAGATTACCGAAGATCTTTTGCAGATTCCTCGAGCTTAATTACTATATAACATTATACCGTGTAAAAAATGTGTTGTAAAATGTACAATAAAATTATGTTTTTTCATAAAAACGCTTAAACGATGTTGCTTTGTATTGGTATATTTAGTAGATAACTGTTATACTGGAAAGTAAAGATTTTGTTATTCTTGCTGAATAAGCAGTTTAATATATTTGGCATTTACAAGCGAGTTCGTTGGCAACGAATTTCTTGGAACCAAAAGTGTTATCCTATGTTTTATATTCCAGGTTATGGCTTATTTCCTATCGCGATCGTATGCAATAAATATATTATTATGTTTGATATTTAAACTTTAAATATTACTGTCGGCGACGACCACTGACAAAGGTAATCAATGAATGTGTTTATGTGACAAAGACCAAAAGTGCAAGTGTACGTCAAAATAGTCTTCGCGTAACGTTTGTAGAAAGTAAATAACGTGTATAGATGTATAGCTATGTATAGACATTCACCTCGTACGATAGTTTTGGATACAATTTTAATGCTTTGCCTTATATCAACTTTAAATAATGTTAGTCATGTAAGAATTTATTATAAGAAGTCATTTTATATAATTAAACCTCGATAATGTAAAGGATATAGGCAGGAAACTTAATTTTCTTATTATTTCATGTTATTCTTATTATTTTTTATCATTGTCTTATTTTACGTATGTTTTAGGTTCCTTTTCTAGATGTCACGTTTATTTGTGTGTTGTTTTCTGATAGAGTAATGTTTGTTCTTTGTTTTTATGTACATTTTATAATAATTAGTCGTAGCATATAAAAGTTATTAAGAAATGTTTGAAGAAATACGCGAAAAATAGTTACATTTTCTATATTTACTTATGAATAACTTTTTAGTCTTTTTATGAATATTAATAACACTTATGTACAATAATAGAAAAAACTGTAACGATTGTAAACATGTATAACACATGTATGTAAATATGAAAATTTTAAAAATAAAGAAAGAAAACCAGGTCAGCCATAACAAAAATTAAGTACAAATTCACAAATTTTCAAAAAAAAAAAATTTGAATCTCAGTCTGTCACTGACAATATTTATTAAAGAAAACAATAGCAAATAGTTCGAGTCTCGCCTGAAGTCAAATTTTTCTTACCATATTTCTTTAAAATAAATAATTAAAACAAGTTAATAATTCTCAGGTCACTAAATCTCATCACTGTACAAATATTTTTTGGAAGTGTCAATGACTAATAAATATTGCAATAGTTGTACTAAATTTCACATATAAAAAATGATTCACATTAAGAAATACGACATAAGGAGCAGTGTGCATTCGTCATTATTTGACGGCGACGAAATTAATTTCTCGCGACACTCAACTTAAATAAATGTGGTCGAAGCTCGCCTCGGCTTTGATTTTAATTTGCGTATGTGAATTTAATTTGAGTATTTTGTGTTTACTTTTCTTTAAGACTTCTCTCGCTTGACTGTACAAGGTGAATGATACTCGAAGTCTAGCATTTACTTTATTTCTCTTTGAAAAAAAGTTTTAATGTTCTCAAAATATTTCAGTAGATATCAACATTTAAATCTTATTTCTTTAAATGCATCTCTGCATATATTTTATGCTCATTATGAGTAGATTAAGTACATCCTTATATAATCTATATAAGTATATCTTTTCTTTTGCCGGTGAATGACAAAGAATGACTCTTTTTCTTTTCTTTTTACTCTTTGTTATCAGTTTGTAAAGGGGAAAAGAGACATTCTACTGATATACTTTTACATTAGTTTATTACATTTAGTTTTATCTTAGTGATACTCTTGACTTTACATATATTTTTTATCTTGTTTGACATGTATATCAATTGTTATTCGCTTTAATTTATTTTGTTTGTTTTTGACGTGTCATAAGAGGTGCCTGTCACCCTAAATTAATAAATGAATTTCTGATTCTGATTCTGATTCTGATCTTTGTCACCTAAATAAAAGATAAATTAAGATTATTCATTAATAGGTGAGTTAGAGAAGATGCATACATTATGTTGTGGTTATTGCGTCATCCCTTACAAAAAAAGTACTGTTTTTTTATGCAATGGTAATGGCAAACAAGCACGCATTTCACATTGATGTTAAGTGATGACTGCAACCTATAAACACTTACACAAAGACCGAGGTCAAAATGCAGATGCGTTACCACTCCTGAGGTCTAAGGTGTTATGCCTCTGTGGCGGAAATTACAGGGCCGTACATTACCACCTGACCGTGAAACTGACATTAGTTTTGTGCGTCAAGAGAGAATATGCCATAATGGCATTAATCGCCACGTTTGGCAGGCGGATTGGCAATGGCAGTGGCAGTAGTTTTATCGCGGGACGCTGCTGCCCATAATAATGGCACGCCTTGATACGTTCCACTGCAAGGCACGAGTCTCTCCCCTTCTTGGGAGGAAGCCTGGAGCTTACTCCACCACGCTACTCCAATGTGGGTTGGTGGAGATAAGGGTTAGTGGCCAACCCGTTGTCGGATGTTTTCTATCCCATAAGGCCTCCGACAAGATGTAACGACTGCTATCTATCGATAGCAACCGGGACCGACGGCTTAACGTGCCCTCCGAAGCACGGTAACGCGCATTTAAATTTGCCACTAGCGGTAAAATGCTAAATATGTGTAATAAGAATTATCATTCTTTCGATTAGCTCACTTAGTCCGCAATGGTATAGTTCTATACAATAAAAGCAAATAATAGTGTGCATTCATAATTATTTGACGGCGTAGAAATGAATTTCTCACGACACTCAACTTAAATAAATGTGGTCGAAGCTCGCCTCGACTTTGATTTTAATTTGCGGGTGTGAATTTAATTTATGTGTACGTTTTATATTTACTTATCTTTAAGACTTCTCGTTTGACTGTACAAAGTTGGTACTTTAAGTCTAACATTTGCGTAATTTTTTTTTTAAAGAAAAGTTTTAATTATCTCGATATATTGTGATAAATATGAACGTTTGAATTTTATTTGCTTAAATCTGTTCCTATAGTATGCTCACTAAGAGTAGATTATGTATGGTTGTTCATTTTTGACACTAATATCTGGTGCTCTACTTTATCTGCCTACCCTGTGAGGGTCCTGGCGTGAAGATACATACATACATCTGACACTTAAATTAAAGATAAATTAATGTAATGCTTAAATAGATGAGTAAAAGAATGAATATTGAGTGCATTTTCTTCTGATTGAGCCGATAAGATGCTTGAATTTCGTTATTTCTCTCAAGAAAAGTTTACAATGTGCTCGAAATATTGTTATAAGTAGGCATGGCAAGCAGGCAGACATGTTAATTTTTACTTTTACTTATGGTGCCTACGTGTAAACAATACAAAATATACCTATTTTAATACAATTTGGAAACAGAGAGTCGATTACATATTGTAATAATTGAGGATAATGTATGATCTATCGTCTAGTGCAGTGATTCCCAAAGTGGTCTATATCGACCCCTGGGGGTCTATGACAAGGTGAAAGGGCAGTCTGCGGCAGCGAAAAAAAAATTTGGGGGTAAATGAAATGAAAATGGGGGTCCACGATAATGGATCTCAACACATACACTGATAGTACCATTTTACTTACATCATACCAGTGATTCCCATGTGGTCCATGGGAGACTCGATGAGGGTCTACGTAGGCGTGAATAAAAAATGGAAATATGGCAATGTGATATAAATGTAGCTAGGACGGGGGTCCACAGAAACCAGAAAAAATTGTAAAGGGTCTACAAGAAAAAATAGTCTGGGAACCTCTGGTCTAGTGCTTAGGTTTTTGTTTTTTTTTTAATATAATGGAAGTGGCAAACATGCATGCAGTTCACATTGATGTTAAGTGATGACTGCAGCCTATAGACACCCACACAAAGACCAAAGCCGAAATGCAGATGCGTTACCACTCTTGAGGTGTTATGGCTCTGTGCCGGAAATTACAGAGCCGTACATTACCAACTGACCGGAACACGATAGTGCTGAACACTACCATTTAGCGGCAAGTATATAAGATAATGCGGTGGTGCCTACGCCCACAAGCTCCGTCACTGGAGCTCTACCACCAGTCAAGTTTTCAGGTTTTCAGTTTGTTGCATCATATATTTTTTTAATAAAACCAAAGTAGCAAACAAACAAGTTGTTCACATAGATGTTAAGAGATGACTGCAGCTTATAGACATCTACAAAAAACCAGACGTCAAAATGCAGATCCGTTGCCACCATTGAGACTTTATTTTTTTCTTCTCTATGAACTCTACCACCAGTAAAATATAATATACAGAGAGTATATTCTATACAGCAGGGGTGGCCAATCGGTCGATCGCGATCTACCAGTCGATTGCAATCATTAGTCCAGTCGATCTTGGCATTTTCCTACTTAAAACAAACAAAAAATACACACCAGTCTCGCTTGACAGACGCTCATACTTTGAAATCTTTAAGGGACAACTTCAAACTACAAACTTGATTCTGCTTATCTAACGGGAGATGCGCATACGCAATGCTTACACTTATATTACTAAGTAGTTACAAAGAATTTTCAGTTTAATTTTTTCCCATAAAAATACTTCATAATTGTGTAAGAACTATGCCGTTGCATTTCAAATTTCAAGAAGTAGGTATGTAACTGGTAGATCGCACTGAGTGTCGTCAGTCTCTCTTTACACAAAAAATTAAACTGACTTAATTCTAGCGCTAAATATAACTCCATACAGTCAAAAAGTCGAGACAATACTCCCGGCTTGCCAAATCAAATAATAAAGCGGTTTCTCATAATTAACGAAACTTTAACGATGTTGGCATTGGATTCAGCGAAAAAAATGCACACGAAGCTAAAGTTTAAGGGAATTTGAAACGAAAAACAACGAATTTAGGTTCATTATCTATGGACCATCCGATGTACCGTTTGAAATTATGCAGTTTGATATAGTTCTGAAGAGAATGGTGTTCAATAAAATATAATAAAGTATACGGAATGAACAATTTGGGATTTTTTTAAGTGAGTAGATTAGAAATCGCTACAGCCAAAAGACGTCCATTGCTGGTCAAAGCCTTCCCCAAAGACGGCCATAACAGGATTGTGCGTCAATAGGGGAGAATATGCCATGCCATAATGAAGCACGCATGGCTGGTGTAGATCGGAACCGATCTACCCGTCAGGTGTGTGATGGGTCACCGCTAGTGGCAAATTAAAATGCGCGTGTCCGTGCTTCGGAGGGCACGTTAAGCCGTCGGTCCCGGTTGCTTTCGACAGATAGCAGTCGTCAAACCTTGTCGGAGGCCTTATGGGCGGTTTGAAAACATCTGACAGCGGGTTGGCCACTAACTCTTATCTCCACCAACCCGCATTGGAGCAGCGTGGTGGAGTAAGCTCCAGGCCTCCTCCCAAGAAGGGGAGAGACTCGTGCCCAGTAGTGGGACGTATCAAGAGTTGCCATTATTAAATATACGACCTCCGATGTAGGACATTGGTAACTTAGTTGTAAAGCGTCTGGGCTGGTTATCCTGAGGTCGTGGATTCAATCCCTCACCGAAGTTATTTTTTTCTTCAAAATTCACTTACATATTTATAGTCTACAGTATTACTTAACATGAGTGTGATACCTATAAAGGTAGAAGGGTTCCAATGTAGGGATTCGAGGGTGTAGGCACCACCGCATTACTTAGTATATCTGCCGCCAAATGGTAGTGTTTAGCACTATCGTGTCCGGTTAGATGGTTATGTACGGCCTCGTAATAACTATCACAGAGACATAAAAGCTGAGGTCTCAGGGGTGGCAATTCATCTACATTTTGACCTTCGGTTTTTGTGTAGATCCCTATAGGCTGCAGTTGTCGCAAGGTAATGGTGGTGTTGGTGGCGTTAATAGCATTGGTGGCGTTAATGGTACTATTGGTGGCGTTTATTGCATTGGTGTTTTTGGTACCATTAGTGGCGTTGGTGGCGTTGATGGCATTGGTGGCTTTGGTGGCGTTGGTTGTATAGGTGGCGTCATTGCATAAAAAAGTAGCAGTGTTTAAGCCCTACATAATTACTCGTACATACAGAGCTCAACAACATACATACAGAGTTCTACTACTATCAAAATTCGATTTCGTGTCCATAAACATTCCAAGGAAGTAAATTTTAAAAAATATCGCACGCCAAACCGATTTCTCCGTCTGGCGTCTACATAAAAGCATCTGGACGAATAAAATTTAAAAATCGAAGATAAAGTTTTATCGACACTTTGAAACTGATGCAACATTTTGAGTCCAAAACGAAAAAAAAATTACCCTTATTAGACCACTCGTGTGTTTGTCTGTGTGTAGGCAGCTGTATCAATAAAGTGTTCTTCTTCTTCTTCTAGGGCCGTACATTACCATCTGACCGGAACACGATAGTGCTGAATGCTACCATTAACAGCAAGTATATTAGGTAATGCGGTGGTGCCAACGCCCGCGAGTCCGTCACTGGAGCTCTACCACCTGTAATTCTGGGAATAGAAGCTTGATGTTAAGTACTTTTTTTACTTTAGACGATAAGAACTGGAAAAAAAACTAATAAAACGAAATAATATTCTTAACAGTCCGTTCATCATTTGGAACTTAAAAGACGAGATTCAACGCAGTAAAGACTACACTCGTGGGTTTCATTAGAGAACACCATCAGAGCGCTCATTAAAAAAAAAGTTGATACCTAAATTTTAACAATTTCATCGCTTAATGTAGCTGTTACCACCAACAGGTGAGCAATTAATAAGTTCCAAGCACATTAGCATCCAGGTGTTACCTTTAATTACTTTAAACAATATAACTTTTATACATGATAATTTTACGTGTAATTTTTATATAATTTAGATGCGCGGTTCTGGAAAAAAATGTTATTTGTTGGTTTTTGTAGACTTTTACTGTGTGATGGGCGAGAATTTGAAATAAAATGGTGAAAACTAATTGGTGAATCTAAATGATTAACTAAAATTATATTACATTTATGGCACCCGTGCAAAGTTGGGTCGAGCCTCTAGTATCTTCTTTATAATATATAACAAAATCGATTCTCGCCGTCTTTACGCAAGGTGTAAAACTTTCGAATTGACATGACACATCTATTTTTTTTGTTTTGTAACTGTTCCAATATAATCTTTTCAGTGTTTGACTAGCTAAAATGAAATGTTATCATTATCCAAATATAATTTAATCGATGTTTAAATGGAATGGTGATGATTATAATGTAGTAATTGATAAAATATATTATGTTCTGAACTGTTATTTGCATGTTAATGAAGTGGTGAAATATGACAGGAAATTATTGTATTATACTGAAGATCTCATGTGCTATATTTCTAGCAAATAAATTCATTCCTTCAATCATTCATATAATTAATGCAATATTGACAACGTCTTAGGGACCATGCCATTTGGGAACAAATCTGATTTACATGAGCCTATTCCGTTTGATCATTTGATTTTCTAGTAAGTACTTTATACAATGCGAATTTGGATGTTTGCAGAGGCCTAGGAAGACCAAAATACCATGACCAAATAGGACCAAAATTCTTATCAGCAAGACATCTATCTATTTATACTCAAGTGTGCTATCAAAAATGATGGTATTATTTTTTTAAAGAAGTGCATTTCATTCAATAAATAAACTTTTTACGCTTCAAACTGTTAAAAGACGGGTCCCGTTTCCCACAGATTAAAAAGACGATATCGAGTTTTTTCTGAATATTTTCCGCAGCCATGATTAAAAGAACCGTTGAAATTTCTCGCCGACAGTGCACCGTTTCGAAATTTAAATTAAATATCTATCACGGTGAGATACTGGCGAAAAAAATCATCTGTCATTGCTTGAAGGGAAAAACCGCTGAATTGCGGGCGTTCACGCACTGTGGTTCTATTAATACATTTCTGATTATTGCTGTGAGAAAGTTACGTACAACGTTGAATAACTTTTATATGATGATAATAATAGGCAAAAAATAAAATATCCTTCCTTAGAAACGAATAATTTACATACCAATTTTATGAGTAACGAAAGTTATTTTTACACCTGTAATCCCCGAAGGGATAAGCAGAGGTAAATACGTACATGCTGGTAAATATGCAAACACCTACGATTCGCCGGTTACGTTTTTGGCCCATGTAACAGCTGGCGAGCCTCTTGACATCATCGAGCACATGAACTAACTTCGAGGTAGGTGCGAAGCGAGAAAATAGAAATATTTAATTTAAATTAGAAATGAGAGATTTTACACCTTTATCACTAATAGCTACCGACCCGGGGAATCGAACCCAGGACCAGTAGTAGTGGACTGCCAAATCATGTTGTTTGCATACAACCGTGAAAGTAGTTGAAGAAAATGATGAAGAAATTCTTTGAAAAAAATGAAATGCCTTGACCGCAGCGCGCATAGTCCGGCACTTCCAGCGCGAAGCGGTTATATCTAGTAAATGCCGGATCATTCTAGATCTCAACAATATTTCGTGCGCCGCATGTCGCCAGCGAAATTTAATTCTAAACCGCCTTGTTCTTAGTTTAAACATAAAGCGAAAGCTCGAGCAGGAAAACATTCCAACAGTTCGCCGAAACGCCAAACTATCGTTAATCGACGTGTGCCACCCATTGTACTTGTGTGAACAGTACCTGCGGCAATTGTAAAGGCAATGGTGTTCCTAGTTGAGCAATTTTACGAACTAAGTTATTGTCAGTAATAATACTGTAAGTGATTCCGGTATGTCTGGATACTAGAAGTAAATACTACTGTGCTTGTTTTCATTAAATAAAGTAACAGCTTGTGTATGCTCCACTTCCGTACGATAGTCCTTCTCAGAAATTCGAATGTTTGTACGGAAAGATACGAGCTGGAAGATTGTATGAATTGGGCTTGTGACCGGTATTTTCTAATATTCATGATTGCCTCAAGATGTCGCTTGAGAAAGCATAAATATTAGAACAAAATTAATCACGACGTGGTAATTTACAAGATAATCGGCGGAGATAGTAGGTACTTCAGGGGTTTAGTAATTTTGAGACCATTAATTTAAATACTTGTATGATAATCTACTAATTTACTCGCTCAATAACTGGGATCGTTCGATGATGGGAACACTCCTACGACAGAGTGAAAAGAACAAAACAATCATTATAATAATATTTAAAGCAATTTCTTTTTCGTTTATCGCCATGATATTGCTTTCATGGTGAATTCATGGAATGATTTAAATATTCTGCCTTCTACGTCGCTGTATGCAATCGTGACAATAAATAAGAAAGGAGTCTGTAAAAAAAATGTTTAAACCTCACACCGCAGTGCACTTAGGCCCGCCCATCCAGCGCAAACCGGTTGTATCCAGTAAATTCCGGATCATTCTAGAACTCGGCCATATTTCGTGCGCCGCGTGCTGCCAGCGAAATTTAATTCCAAACCGCCTTGTTCTTAGTTTCAACACAAAGCATAAGCTGAAGGACGAAAGCACACCAACAGTTCGCCGAAACGCCAAACTACCGTTCATCAACTGGCGCCACCCATTGTACTTGTGTGAACAGTACCTGTGGCAATTGTAAAGGCAATGGAATTCCTAGTTTCGCAATTTTGGCAGATGTACAAACTAGGTTGTTGTCAGTAATAATACTGTAAGTGATACCGGTATGTCTGGATACTCGAAGTAAATACTTCTGTGCTTGTGTTCATTAATTAAAGTAACAGCCTGTGTATGCTTCACTTCCGTGCTAAGGTCCTTCTCAGAAATTCAAGTGTTTGTACGGGAAGATGCAAGCTGGAAGATTGTTTGAATTGGGCTTGTGACCGATAATTTCTAATATTCATGACTGCTTTAATATGTCGCTTGAGAAAGCATCAATATTGAAGCAAAATTGAACACAATAATAATAACAACGTGATCATCTATACAAATAAATAAAATTGGAGTGTCTGTTTGGAATATAAAAATACACGATACATATACCAAAACAACATTTTTTACTATTTTTGTCTGTCTGTTTGTTGGAGCTAATCTCGGGAACGGGTGGACCGATTTTGACGTGTTTTTCACTGGCAGATAGCTTATGTAATAAGGAGTAACTTAGGCTACTTTTATTTATGTATTATGTTATACTAGCTGCGCCCACGACTTCGTCCGTGTAAATACTGAACAATCATAAATTCTACACGGACAAAAAAAAAATTGGAATAGATACACTAACTATACATACTGTATTGTTAGTGCCTAAAATATAGTAGGCATCATTTAAGGTGAAACAGGTGGTGTTTGTGCCAAATCAGGTGGTGTTTGTCCAACAGCAGGTGGTGTTTATGCCAAAACAGGTGCCTAATTGGAATTAGGTTGTTTACATTTTGAATCACACCTGCTAGCTATTGTAAAGTTAACGACTCGAATGTTGTTTACGAAGTCGAGTAATTAGGGGTAGAAATGAGCTTGTCAATGGTATAAATTGGCTTGTCAATGGTAAGAGGCCGCGATTTACACTCCTTTTGATCGCGCCAAAGGGAGACGTCCAAGGCACGTCTTAAAAGATCCGGACGATGAGACCACGTTGGCCATCGCCGCTATGAACAATCATTTACAGAATCACACTGCACAAACCGCCAATACAACGCGCCGACGCGTTTCGCGCCGCGCCCGCCCCTATCTCCGGCCCCGCGAGGCCGATGACATTCCGGCTATCACCAACCGAATGGAGTAGAGCGAAAGTTGCACCGCCCATAATCGCATATGTCTCATATGTCTCTCCGCAACGTCCTAAGCCGAGGCACGGCCCCGCATGGGTCACCCTTAGGCAGTTGCGCTAACTTTTTTGCTTAGGCTGGAGCGCATTCTGCGCTCGCCGATTGCCCGGTGAAGTAGACTAGTGCCGTCTCGAGACAGGCCGACTATAAAACTTAAAAAAAAAATTAAAAAAAAAAGAGGGGATCAGTTGAATTGTGGTCGTCACGGTGAAATGAAGTGCTGCTAGTGCTCGTTTAGTTTTAACAGTATGTACTTCAGGGGTTTAGTGCTACCACTAGACTAAAAAAGGCCGCCGAGTCTTCTACAATATTAATCATATCCTCACATTAAGTCAAGGATCAAGTCCAATGCCTACCTCAGGCGTACAAATACTACCTCCCCCCCCCCCTCCCCCGTTACTGATGCAGTTAATAAATACTCATTTTTAATATTCACAAAATATAAAATTTTTGGTAAATGTTATATTGTGTGCGTCCAGATTTACGACGACACTTTGAAAGTAATGCTACGTAATACTGTTTATTATATTTTCACGTAAATTATTGTATCTTGTGTTATTATGACAAACGGCGTCTCGGACTCTATTTATAAAGTGTTGCAATGAAAGCTTTATGGAAACCTTCATTTCTCCTTTATTACGACGCCAAATTATGTGGGGTAGATAATTATATTTATGGTAGGTAGGTTAGCCTTGAGGTCTGCAGTTGGATACTCTGGTCAAAGAACAGTGACATATTTGGTTTTTCTAATCTATGTATTTTTGAAAAAGTGGACTGAGTTTTTTTGGGCCTGTTTTTCTCAGATCATATTGGCCTTTGGAACTCTGCCGGTGAATGACAAAGAATGACTCTTTTTCTTTTCTTTTTACTCTTTGTTATCAGTTTGTAAAGGGGAAATGAGACATTCTACTGATATACTTTTTATATTAGCATATTATATTTAGTTTTATCTTAGTGATATTCTTGACTTTACATATATTTTTTATCTTGTTTGACATGTATATCAATTGTTATTCACTTTAATTTATTTTGTTTGTTTTTGACGTGTCAGAGGTGCCTGTCACCCTAAATGAATAAATGAGTCTAGAGAGACATCTACAATTAGTAATCTAAATAATTTCTGTTTCGCAATTGTATTTTTCAAAGAAATTTTAAATACTTTTCTTAAGGCTTACACAATGGTCTAATAATAGTCGAGCATGCTTGAAGAAATATGCATCTCTGGAAATGTCTGGCAAGCAGCTTAGCTTAAGCTAGGATCTCAAAATATACATAAAAGCGCTTGTACATTTTTTATCGCATTTGTATTCTGTTTGCAGAATGTAGTTTTACTAAATAATTTTATAACGTGGAATAGAATATGCTTTATATATGAAAGTTTCTTGCAGTTTTAAGAAAAAAGGTAAAACAAAGGTATTCTATTGCTTGAGAGAAACCTTTACCAGCCGTATCTTTTGAGCACTATCTCTTTGTGAGGTGTAAGCTTCTTTTATAACAAGCAACATTACCTCTTGTGAGCATGCTCAAGTATGTATGTACCGCTTTACAAAACAATATAAGTACACGCCTGCTTCTATTTCAGCATTCATGTGTACGGGCTTACTTCTACGTTTCATAATGCCTGTAATGGCAACCCTTGATGCGTCTCACAGCTGGGCATGAGTCTCTCCCCTGGAGCTTACTCCACCACGTTGCTCCAATGTGGGTTGCTGGAGATACGGGTAAGTGGCCAATGCACTGTCGGATGTTTTTCAAACCATAAAGCCTCCAACAAGGTTTAACGACTGCTATCTATCGATAGCAACCGGTTTTTTGAAACGGAGGTTTGAAAACATCCGATAGCGGGTTGGCCACTAACCCACCCACCTCCACCAACCCGCATTGGAGCAGCGTGGTGGAGTAAGCTCCAGGCCTCCCCCCAAAAAGGGGAGAGACTCGTGCCCAGCAGTGGGACGTATAATGGGTTGCCATTATTATTTATTATTATTATTATTCAATAGAAACATGGAACAATATCAATGCTTCTATTGAAATATGGATATTATTTCTGCCAATGGAAACTAGTGAATTCTGTTGGCCAATGCCAACGGAATTCACTAGTTTCCATTTCGTCACCGAGTTCGTTTTTCGTTTGTGAATTATTTATGGAGACAATATTCTGCCAGTGTTGGAATGTTCTGTATGTGACGTGTGTATTTGCATGAAAATGTTTTTAATCTGCATAGACGAGGCATAGACCCGGTGACCACTATACAGCGGCTGAGTTTTGCCAAATGACAGCTGATTGTTTTGAATTTGAGGTGCTTTGAAATTTGACTTCGGACAGGAATCGAAGTTATCCTGAGGTCGCAGGTTCGATTCCTGCCCAAAGTAAAATTTTTCTATGCCTTTTTTCTGTAATTCTCAAACGTCATTGTGAGCTATAGGCCGACCGTTTAACTCGCGTATCGCCTGCGGGGTACAAAGAGAGCGGGGGGAGATGTCACCGGGTGGGTACCAGGGTTACGCGGAGCAGAGAGCCACGTCAAAGCGCGGCAGTACGCTGTTGATGCTCGCAGCGTGCGGTTTGTATTTTTGCATCGGACGCTTTGACATTGACGCACATGGTAAAAACTTACCAAAATCAATCTCAAGATAAATCGCTTTTCCTGGTTTGCAAAAAAAAATAACAAATAGCGTACAGCGTATATTCCTTTTTTAAAGCCAGCAAAAAAGATCATAGTTCTACGGAGTATTTCCAAGTCAATAACTTAAGATGAAGAGATGGACAGCTTTATTATTAATTTTCAAGATTCTGACTCTTTAAGCTGCTCAGACAGTGAAAACGATTCAAGCGATATGTACCTATATTAGTGATGAATAGTCCTAATCCTACATAACTTTTATCTGTGGTTAAATATTACGTGAAAGGAGTTATTATTATTTCGTACCTTCGAAGCTATACGTAACTTCACGCCTGTAATCCCCGAAGGGGTAGGCAGAGGTAAATGCATGCATTCAAGCATACATGCAAACACCCACGATTCGCCGGTTACGTTTTGGCCCATGTAACAGGTGGCGAGCCTGTTGACATCTCCGGGCACATTACCAAACTTTGAGGTACTGGGAAATTTCCAGAAAATGGAAAAATCCCAATAGAACCAGAGATAAAGGCTTTTTCACCATTATCTCTGATAACCCCCTACCCGGGAATCGAACCCAGGACCTCAGCGTAGTAGTAGTGGCCTGCTACCACTAGGCTACCGAGGCAGTTCGAAGCTATAAATTATTAAAATAATTAAAATTATATTATTATATATTTGTATATTATTATATTCTAAACTTTGCCAACAATATATCTCCAGATAAGTATTTGGATTATTGACCCCGTGTGTAGCGATACCCGCCCCCGCTCCCCTTGTACCGCGCAGACGATACGCGAGTTAAACGGTCGGTCTATAGTATTGTTATTTTACCAGGCCTTTAAGCTTGCACAATGTGTTAATTTTAGGCAATGCAATAACGTGTTTGGTTACCATTTAGCATTAAGTATCTAACATTGTTTGACGGTTGTGTGAAAAACGTGGCACTTAATACGTATCGCATTAATATATCGTAACTTCGTTTAATTAATGCGATACGTATTAATATACTTAACAAGAATATCTACTGGTGGTAGAGTTCTAATGCTCGTAGCGTACCATCGCATTATTTTATCTATCTGCTGCCAAATCGTAGTGTTCAGCACTGTCGTGTTTCGGTTAGATGGTAATGTATGTCCCCGTAATAACTATCACACGCATCTGAATTTTGATCTCTGGTTTTGTGTAGATGTCTATAGGCTGCAATCACTTAACATTAATGTGAGCTGCATGCATGTTTGTTTGCAACATTTGTGAATTGTATGTATGTATGTATCTTTTTATCTTGTAATTTTTTATATTTCGCAATAACACATGCGAGTGAACTTTAGAAAATAAAGAAAAATGGGAAAGTAAAATTTGACTTCGGGCAGGAATCGAACCTGTGACCTCAGGATAACCAGTCCAGCCGCTTTACCACTAAGCTACGAAGTCCCATCCTGAGGTCGCAGGAAAAATTTAAAAAAAAAGTCTACTAAAAATGTTGATTTTATCAAAACATTTTCAATTTCGTAATCTTCAAATACTGTATCAAAATTTTCGTAATTAAATAGTACACCAATTATAATAGCATGTCGTTGCTATGGAAACAGATAAGGTGTTGTTTAATTTTCTGAGAATTAACGTAACTCAAAGGATTTTAATTAACGATCATTTGATTGCAAAACTTTGTGATATGTATCGGATTTTCCGTAATTACCTTGTTCAGGTAAATTGTGTTGTACGAGTATTTAGGAGGTTATTATACTTAATTAAATTAAAAATCATCAAAATAGTGCCTAAAGTATTTGCACTACTGTAGGCATCATTGGGGTGAAGCAGATGGTGTTTCTACCAAATCAGGTGGTGTTCATGCCAAAACATGTGCCTAATTGGCATTAGGTTGTTAACAGTTCGAATCACACCTGCTGCCTATTGTAAAAAATAATGACTCGAATGTTGTTTTCGAAGGGGTATAAATAAGATTGTCAAGTGTAAAAAACGGATCTTTCTTATTGTGGACGTTACACTTGAATAAAGTGCTGCTGAAACTACTTCTGGTGTTTACCTTCAACACTGCTACAAGTGCTACTGAACCTACTGCGGCTGTTTCTGGTCTCCGAAGTCCGATGTCAAAAGATTGTGCTATGTCGCAACTAGCAGCCTAATTACTAGAGCTGCCTGTCGTAGCCCACCCACCCCATTACCTAATCTACTTATTACTCGCTTTTTATGTTAAAGACAGACAAGTAGACGGGCCACCTGATGAAAAGTTGTCACCGTCGCCTATGAACATTTGCAACACCAGAGGAGTTGCCGATGCGTTGCCAACCCTGAAACACTCTTAAGACGTTATTTTTGAAGAACCTCATATTGTAGCACTGCGAGAACACCACAGAGGGAAGTTTGTTACACAATTTACACGTTCTAGGCAGAAACGAACTCGTAAACCATACCGTTTATCACTGTCAGGTGTCCAGTCGGTGAGAGTGGAACTTCTGTCTTTGGTGGGTGATTCAGATTAGGAAATGCGGCGGTATCTAAGTGGTTATATAGTTTCCATTCATCGCTGAGACGGTTTTAATGAGTTAATGATTTACGGAGACAATATTCGGGCAGTGTCAGCACAGCACGTTTTGGATTGACGTAGCGTTTTAATGTTAAGTTTAGCTTGTATGATCCAACTGAATAGTAATGAGTGACTCCGTATTTTCTGCACAGAGGTATAATATATTGGGCCCTCACGGGTGGCAACGAATCTGTGCGTAGGACTGTGGTTTTTCTATAGATGACATAGACTGCAGTAGTCACTTGCCATTCTTGGCATCTTTTATTACATAAATACAGACATTGACGTTTTAAAAATCGTAACAAATACTTACACTTTGTCGCGAGGTGATCTCACCGAGCGACAAGGAAACGTCTAATAGCCTGACGCACTGCGGTGTGTCCCATTTACACCCCGCCTACGGTGTGTCTATTTGCGTGTAACCATTTTTGACTTAGTTACACTTCTTCACATTATTATTCATTGATTCTATGTACAAATTTCCTTAGTATTACATTACATATATATTATGTAAACCTTATGCACTACCCAACCATTCCGACTTTTTAATATATGGGAAAGATCTTGATGTGTATTCATGATTATACCTCAAGTACGCTTGCATATTGGTATTAAAGTAGATCTGTACTTATGAAATGCCTTGTTCTATTTTGCTTCAGTCAGAGCGCGGATTAAATTCTAGGCTCTTGGAACAAGATATAAACTGAAAGCGTTACTGCTAAGGAACGTGAATAAGTATAACAGCGACTTTCCACAATGTTCGTAGCACAAATAGCAAAATAAATTATTTATCGTCAGTTACTTATAACTATACCTATCCCTTATAATATACGAAGCCGACACGTGGACTCTGACCGAGGGAATAACGGGTTCGTGGGTAGTAACATTTCGTTTATAACTTGTACCACAAGGAGAAATGTTACAACGAAAGCTGTACGATTTCGCAGATTACCGTTCCGCACAATCATATTTTGATGTTCATCCGTTGCGATTCGTTCTGATTAAATTTTATTTTCTACGGTTTTAATTAAAACGACTGTTCTGTTAATCCAACATGGATGTAAAGATAACACGTGTACGAGAGATGTTACGAAACTTTTTTATCATAAGTTTTATGTTTTGAGAGAGGGTGATTTTTAGGGTTCCGTAGTAAACAAGGAACCATTATAGTTTCGACATGTCCGTCTATGTCCTGAGTGTCCTAGTGCAGCGCGCATGGCCCAGCGGCTCGTGTAGATCGTAAACGATCTGCTCGGTTAAGCACTACGGGCGCGGTCGGGTAGTGTGATGGGTGACCGCTAGTGGCAAATTAAATGCGCGTTTCCGTGCTTCGGAGGGCACGTTAAGCCGTCGGTCCCGGTTGCTATCGATGGATAGCAGTCGTTAAACCTTGTCGGAGGCCTTATGGGCGGTTTGAAAACATCCGACAGTGGGTTGGCCACTAACCCACCCACCTCCACCAATCCGCATTGGAGCAGCGTGGTGGAGTAAGCTCCAGGCCTCCCAAAAAGGGGAGAGACTCGTGCCCAGCAGTGGGACGTATAATGGGTTGCCATTATTATTATTATTATGTCCGTCTATCTGTCTGTCTGTCCGTCTGTCCGTCTGTCCGTCCACGGTTTAGCGCAAAAACTATTGGTACCAGCGACTTGAAATTTGTAATCACGCCGACAAATTGGTAGAATAAAAACATGAAAATTAAATTTATTTAGGGTACCTCCCCTACATGAAACACGCGTATATATTTTTTTCGTTTTCTATATAGTGTGGGATATTGTTGGATAGGTCTATCAAAAATGTTAGGGCCTAACATCATTTTTGGATTTCGTTAACTGTTCGTGACTTATTAAGCTTAAAAGTGCCAATTTTCGTTAGAGTCAAGTGTCCTCTCTCTACCGACTAAGGGTTGTTGTTAGAAATTCAAGCGTTACGGCAATAGTAGCTACATTAACGAAATAAAAAGGAAAACTATCACACCTAAGTTGGCTTTACAAGTTTGCGAGTAATAGTCGACCAAATGTAAAACTAGAAATTTTCGAACAACTTATGGAGTTGTTCGAAAATTTCTAGTTTGAAAATATTTATAATTTTTTTTTCATTACACATATCAAACTTCCAAACTACGGAAACCTACATACGCGTGGCCCGACACGCACTTGACCGGGTTTTTTGGTTCATGTGTAAGATCACAAGACCTTGAGACCCTGGGACCTTAGTTATTATGTCTCAGTGATAGTTATTACTGGGCCAAAGTAAGTGCAAAAACGTAAGATGGGGAGCAGTGTCTTGCGATTAATCTACCCCCACTGCGATCGCTAATCTGAATGCCAAGCGTGGCGGTTATGCCATATCCCCCGTCCCACAGCTGAAATGATGGACGAGTGTTGCAACAACATTAACAGTAGTTTTAAGAACCTATGAGCTAAGATTTAAATTGCACTTAACCTGAAAATGTACTGCGTATTCACGCTTGATGTTTTCCCGGTAAAGAGTGGACAGAGGCTTATGCCTACATGAATTAATGCGTACACGCGTACAAGCGTGGACATTCATTAATGCATGACGCTTATTATGCCATATAATAGATTGCTCGAGCTGCGTGGGTATCAATGATTTTTCCCTTGAATAAATTCATATATTATTTATTTCTCAATAGTCTTATGGAAGCAGGTCACTACTGCTACGCTGGTGTCCTGGCTTCGATTCCCAGGCTTCGATAAGCAGAGATTATGGTGTAAAATCTTTTATCGGAGGAAAATCTATTGAGATTTTTCCATTTTCTGGAAGATTCTCAATGTCATCATAGGAGTTTATTATTGTTCAAGGCGATGTCAATAAGCTCGTTACTTGTAAGGTACATGGCACAAAAAGTTACCGAAGAATTGTGGGTGCTTCTGCCTATCCCCTCGATAATACAGACGTGCAGCTACGTAGTATTGGTAGCTTCGTTTCTTTTTTTTAATGTTATGGAAGTGACAAACAAGCATGCAGTCACATTGATGTTAAGTGATGACTGCAGCCTATAGACACCCACACAAAGACCAAGGTCAAAATGCAGATGCGTTACCACTCCTGAAGCCTAAGGTGTTATGCCTCTGTGCCGAAAATTACAAGGCCGTACATTACCTTACCGGAACACGATAGTACTTACTGAACACTACCATTTAGTGGCAAGTATATTAGGTAATGCGGTGGTGCCCACGCTCCGTCACTGGAGCTCTACAACCAGTAAAAAATTATTAAACATTGAATCATGTTTTTTTACATGTAACATTGCATTAATAAAAAGGCTTAGAACACAACCACACACGCGCCGACGGAATTATTTACGCAATAAAATCTCATAAATATTTCAGATAAAAAACACGGAAAAGCGAACGAAACTTCCTTATGCATGTGAAACCTGGGGGATCAGAATTTCAAACATTATCTCTGTTGTTAAAGTTATCCCATATATCATTTTCAATTCTTTTTCCTTCGGAGTTACGTTAAGTTGCTTATTCGAGCTATATTATTGTGATTAACATATATTCCCGCGAGCCATGTATAAGGGATGTTTAATCTTAAATGTTATTATTATGTTTATGATGAGACGGTATCGCTGTAATGGCGGAGTTAGGCGTATGTATCATCGCATTACCTATTCAATTCAATTTAATATTCATTTAGTTATGTGGAATTCAAAGAATTACATATGATACGGTTAAAACAAAAAAGTAAGATGTAGGGTAAAAAGTATAATATATATGTAAATATACTTGACGCTAAGTGGCAGTGTGTAGCTCTATCGTGTTCCGGACAGGTGGTAATGAATGGCACTGTAATTTCCGGCACTGAGGCATAACATCTTAGGTATCAGGAGTGGTAACGCATCTGCATTTTGATCTTGGTTTTTGTGTTAGTGTCTATAAGCACTTAAAACACCAATGTGAACTGCATGCTTGCCTGCCACTTCCATAATATAAAAAGATACATATTTTATTGTAGGTTATGGTATACAAAAAATATTATGAAAACAATGAATTCTATTTGAAAAAGTAATTATGTTCCTCCAAAATACGTCCAGGAATTACAGAGCTTAAAAGATATTTTAGCTGAAATATAAAACCTCCTTTGCGTCAAGGTTGAAAAACAGCTACAGAGTTTTATAATGAAAAAAATATTAAGGCATAAGTTGTTTTTCAAGGGAACTTGGGAATCGTTACGCAAAATATAGCCATTGCGGGACGGTCCCCATTGTAATATGGTTATAATGGTTTATGAGGGAAATTCAAATTACTTCTTTATCGGACCATAAGAAGAATTACTTCTTGGTTTTTTATTTACGGTGGTCATATTATGAATTTTCTTAGATGACAAATGAATAGATCGGTTTAAGGATGTCCTTCTGTTTTGACGCTATGCGTTAATTAGGTTAAAATAAATATAACAACGTTAAGAAAAACCGACTTCAAAACTGATAAGTAAAAAATAATGAAGATTTAATTGAAATGATATACTACATATTATTCATATGTGCTATTTACTAATAGGTTTGAAGTCGATACCTTAGTCACAGGCAGTGGATACCTTAGTCCTATTCTATAGGCCCGGAACTGCAGGGAGCAAAAAAAAGAAATAATTAATCAACCAAGGCTCCAGGGGATTTAGACAAAGCTCATCAAATTGTTAGCCACCGAGTTTACGCCCTCATAACCTTTTACGGTTCGTACGTAAAAATAGTTTTTTTTTATGTAGGGAATGAGAGTGGCAAACAAGCATGCAGTTCACATTGATGTTAAGTGATGACTGCAGCCTACCCACACAAAGAACAGTGGTCAAAATGCAGATGCGTTACCACTTCTGAGGCCTAAAGTGTTATGCCCCTGTGCCGGAAATTACATCGCCGTACATTACCACTTGACTTTAACATGATAGTGCTGAACACTACCGTTGAGCGGCAAGTATATTAGGTAATGCGTTGGTGCCTACGCCCGCGAGCTTCTTCACTGGAGCTCTACCACTAGTAAGAAGTTCCGTCCTGCTCGCCAGTCCACCTATTGTTATCTCAATATGTGTATGGTCTTCAGGGGTGGCAACGCATCTGCATTTTAACCTCTGTTTTTTGTGTGGATTTGCATATACTGCTCTCATCACTTAATATCTTCGTTACAAAAAAGTGAAAAATAGAGTTTTATTTTTACCCTTAAGGGTAAAAGCGACTTCTTTACGATATTCAATAAACTGAAAAGTCTATTATATCAGTTGCCTAACTAGCATAGTTGGTAATAGATAGCGCTGCTGCTACCATGAAGCAATGCAATAGATGTGAAGGAAAGATTTGACAAATCGGGCAGGGCTTCAGTAGCTCAATTGGAAGAGCGGCTGGACTAGATTCCCAGTAGGTCGCGAGTTCGAATCTCGCCTGAAGTCAAATTTTTCTTTCCATTTTTCTTTAAAAATAAAATATATTTCACAAGCATGTGTTAATGCGAAATAATATAAAACAATTGAAAAATAGAGGACAAGGAAAATACAGAGCAGACAAATCAATATACTCCATTTATTTTAACAATTGGATATTATGGATGAATAATCCGGTATCATCCCGATAGGGACTTGGCGTGAAGATACATACATACATCCCGATTAAGTTGATAACAATTTTGTAGATACATTTCAAAGCAGATTATTCATGCATTAATATAGCGTCATTAACGCAAAAAAATATTTATTTTAAATTGAATGAATGAATGAATGAAATAACTTTATTGATTATTTTCTTAAGACATGCCCATAAAAAATTAAAAACATCAAAATATAAACAAAAACGAAAATGAATTGGTACACGAGAACGAATAAAAAAAATATATATAGTCAGTTAAAATATAAATACCTAAAAAACATTTTAAAAAACTACAATGCGTATCTCGGTACCAACCGTGTATTATTACAGTAATTACCTATTAAAAACATTGTATAATTATATACCTATTTAAAAATACATATATATCTTAATATATATAAATCTCGTGTCACAATGTTTGTCCTCAATGGACTCCTAAACCACTTAACCGATTATAATAAAATTCGCACACCATGTGCAGTTCGATCCAACTTGAGAGATAGGATAGCTTACATCACGCTATGACTAATAGGAGCAGAGCAGCGCGGGCGAAGCCGGGGCGGGCCGCTAGTTAATATATATAAATCTCGTGCCACAATGTTTGTCCTCAATGGACTCCTAAACCACTTAACCGATTATAATAAAATTCGCACACCATGTGCAGTTCGATCCAACTTGAGAGATAGGATAGATTACATTACGCTATGACTAATAGGAGCAGAGCAGCGCGGGCGAAGCCGGGGCGGGCCGCTAGTTAATATATATAAATCTCGTGCCACAATGTTTGTCCTCAATGGACTCCTAAACCACTTAACCGATTATAATAAAATTCGCACACCATGTGCAGTTCGATCCAACTTGAGAGATAGGATAGCTTACATTACACTATGACTAATAGGAGCTGAGCAGCGCGGGCGAAGCCGGGGCGGGCCGCTAGTATATATATATTTGGCCATGTCTCACGGCTGCACCAAATGGATTCCAGTTCAGCATTGTGCCTAGCCGAAGCTCGGCGCTGGTTTTCAACTGGAAGCCATTCGGTGACGTACGGATTCCACATCCAAGGACGTTGGTATAATTATACATCATTATTAGAAATAAAAAAGTATATACATTTAGGAGCATTGTGGCGCAGGCGTCGCTGCAGTGCGGCCGTTGTGTCACAGGTAAAGATAAAATTTTAATAAGTGTGAATCGCGTCAATTTGAGGTAAAGATATATTAGCTAATATTATAAAAAAACTTTGATTAACGGTTCGAACGTAAGAATATTTGATGAAACAATGAAAGCAGCCGATTTTCTCTTTGGTAAGTTGAAACATAGTACTATTATTTGTTTATTTATTTAAACTTTAATGCACATTTAGGTACATTAGGCGGACTTAATGCCATAAGGCATTCTCTACCAGTCGACCTAGTGGTAGTGGATCCATATTGTGGGGGTGCAATATAAAAAAAAATAAAAATAAAAAACCATAGAGAAACGGAAATCATAGAAAAAAAATAATAAACAAATTACTTAATGGGAGCTTACAGACAAATTACATAAAGATATACACACACATATATATATATATATATATATAAATATAAACATAGTTCATATATAGGAATAAAATATACACATAAATAGATAAGATTGAATAAATACAGTAGTATGAATATATAAGCAAATATATACTTGAATAAATAAATAATAATAAACGACGACAATTAAAACCACCTACATCAATAATTTCAGGTAATGACTACCAAGCTTCCGTTTAAATGAGAATTTAGATGGAGATTTGCGAATGTCTAGGGGCAGCATGTTCCAGAGTTTAATTGCAGATTATTATTATTATGTGTCAAGTACCAACATAAGCTCGACAGATTATTTTTACTTAATGATGAAATTCATAGTTACGTATATTCATTATAGTTTTACCTATCACTCTCTTTTCAGCATGAGAATAAATACCTACCTTGATAAGAAGACAACACTCACGCAAGATAGTAAACCTATGCATATATACCCAATTTCGAAGAAAACAAAATATTTTATAGATATATAATTTAAAGAAAAATGGAAAAAAAAATTTTTGACTTCAGGCGAGACTCGAACTCGCGGCCTACTGGGAATCTAGTCCAGCCGCTCTTCCAATTGAGCTACTGAAGTCCTGCCCGATTTGTCAAATCTTTCCTTCACATTTATTGCATTGCTTTATGGTAGCAGCAGCACCATCTATTGCCAACTATGTTAGTTAGGTGTTAATGCGAAATAAATCTTTCCTTCACATTTATTGCATTGCTTTATGGTAGGAGCAGCACCATCTATTGCCAACTATGTTAGTTAGGTGTTAATGCGAAATAATATAAAACAAATGCTTATATTACCCAGCATAAATAAGCGAAGAAGAAAGAACGTAAAATCACATATTTTTTTAAATAATGTATGTATGTATATATCTTCACGCCAGGTCCCTAACGGGGTAGGCAGAGAGTGTGGAGTGTCAGATATTCCGGTACTGACACTTTCTCGCCTGCGGAAAGAAAATAATAAAGGGGGTAAATTCACATATCTATGTGTGTACTAATGTACTCGTACTATCGTAAGTCAATCAAGGCACATAGTAGTGCTGTATAAACTACTGTATAGAGGTAGATAGATAAGTGAATGCGGTGGTACCTACGCTTTCGGGCTCCATCACTGGAGCTCTCTCAGTATCTACCCAAGAAATAATTCAATATCGTGTAAAAGTACGTGGTTTCCCTCAAAAGCGACGCGGTTATGAAGGCATCAGCCGTTGTCTCGCAAGGTGATTTATGTTAATGAAACCCGCGACGCCTAGCGAAACAGATTGGGTATTAATAATGGAGTGAAGTTTACGTGTCGGTTACGTGTCGTTGCGTGTAATTGTCTTTTTGATCTTGTCACTTGCTTTATATCATTTGTTTTTAAATAATTCAGTGCTTTTGCCTTTAATATATTCGACAAATTGTACTAAACATTATAGTTATATAGTTAGTTATAGATACATCAATCATTATTATCAACTACCAATACGTTACAGTAGATGAATATGTTATCACAGTTTTTTTCTTGTCAAAAGCATAGAGTTCACATTGATGGTAAGTGGATACTGTAGCCTATAAACATCTCCATAGAAACCAGAAATGTCAATGTCAATGGGTTCCCACTCGTGAGGTCTGACTTACTACGCCCCTGTGCCGAAAATACAATGTCTTAGAGTGTCTACCTGATCGGAACGTTAGAATACTATAGCGCTGAACACTACCATTTAGCGGTTAATAGATTAGGCAATGTAGAGGTGCCTACTCCCACGAGTTTCATCACTGGTTTATGCATGAAATACTTGAACGTGAGAAAAAGGTAACCAATTTCTTATATAAAAAAGCTCTTCTTCCAAATGCTGTCCCTTTTAAGACATTTGCCGATTATAGTGGTATTGCGTTTAAAAGCTTCAAAATTAATGTATAATTCAGAAAAACATGAGGTTCCCCTCAAAAGACTTATCAGCAGTTGTCTCACAAGGTGATTTGCGTTGATTACCCACGACGCCTAGGGAAACAGATTGGATAATAATGAAGCAATTTTAAGTGTCGGTTACGTGTCGTTGAATGTGATTGTCTTTTTAATCACGAAGAAATATTGTTTCACTTCACATCGAATTTGAACGAGCTTCACACTTATATTCTCAGAAAGCGTAGTCACTAGTGTATTCATGCATTTAAAAAAGCGTGTGTCAATGTAAGCCTGGTAGAAATTATTTCTACCAAATAATCGTCAGTAGAGAGGAACATATTATTTAGCAGATTTTATGGACTTTTACTAAATGACAATTCAACAAAGTAGGATTATCTACTAGTGGTAGAGTTCCAAGTGCTTGAGGGTGTAGGCATCACCGCATTACCTAACCTATCTGCCGCTAAATGGTAGTGTTTAGCACTATCGTTTTCCGGTTAGATGCTAATGTATAGTCCCCGTAATGTATCACATAGACAGGACACCTTAGGTCTCAGGGGTGGCAACGCAGCTGCACCTCTGATAAAATCAAACTACTACTTCATTTTTCTTGTCGCGTATTCCTACTATACCATAGAATCGCCTTCTTCTTAGTGACTTGTGACTTATTTCACGGATGCATTAACCTATTACCTATACACACCTATTTACCTCTATGCTTTTAATGTCGTTTGTAGCTGAAACGAGCGCGTCACTAACAAGACGGCTTCGTATACTTTAGTGTTTTAACGTGGAATATTTTATGTATGAATTTGACTGTGAGTGAACATGTATTTTGAAGCACCGGGATTTTCGTAACATGCTTGCAAGTCAAATTGCACTTATGATGAAAGATTTTAAAGTGAAGGAGCACGAGAGCGTAATAAGCACCACGGCGTTACTTAATCTCTCTGACGCTTAATAATGCAAATAAGCAAATAACACTAGTTTTGTTTATCGCATTCCAGTTAGAATATTATATTAATTACATGCTTGTTTGGCATTTTCTTGTACATAATGTGAAATTTGAGTTCCCTAACATCAGTTCGTACATAAAAAATATTTATATCCGGTGATTGAATACAAACTACTTTGATGCCAGATATTTCACACGTCTCAAAATGGCTTTTTCGTTGTTTAAATGTAAAATATTAAGGTCCTTGACTTAAGATACCAACACTCAACTTTGTTTTTTATGTAATGAAGGTGGTAAACAAAGCATGCTGTTCACGTTGTGAACAGAATGCTTGTTTGTCATTTGAATCACACTTCTATTGTCAAAAAATACGTCATGGAGATAATTATATGCGCCATTTCTAAAACTGCAAGGAAAATATGTTCTGCTTTTTTCAACGCAGATAACTGAATTGATAACATATTTTACGCTAAAATACCCTACACCGTAGCGTCTTGTTAACTCTGGAACTCGTTCGTAGCGCCTGGAGACGACATTAAAGCTTGCAAGTAAACAGTCAATTAGGGACATGAATATATGACGTGGGAATTTTTAATTCCTGAAGTCAGTTTTGCCAAAAAACGTAAAATTTATATTGTAAACAGGACTTAATCGCATACTATTTTAAACGAAGTATTTACCTAGAGTCGAGTCGAGTGTCGAGGTAAATACTTAAATTAAAATAGTACGCGATTAAGTCCCGTTCACAATACAAAAATATGAATACAAATCGTGAAAGTTTAAAACAATCTAAACGAAAAGTTCTTCTGTGATGTTTGCCGAAAACTAATTCAAGAGCAAAAAAAACTTCACAGAATTTTATAAAATCCTTTGTCACCTTTAACATCGTACACTTTTCAAAAGTTTGCCCGAAATCTATAGGTAAATAATTATAACCTGTATTTATTTCTACATTTGAGGCTTAGTAGTTTCTGAGAGAGTTCTTGAGTAGCGACCGCGTATCGGAAAACGAAGCATAGGCAGGCCCCCCACAAGATGGACCGACGACCTGGTGAAGGTCGCGGGCAATCGGATGAGGGCAACACAGAACCGTTCGTTGTGGCAATCTTTAGGGGAGGCCTTTGTTCAAAAGTGGACGACTTTTGGCTGGAATGATGATGAATTTCTGAGATAAACGGTAATAGTAATTTTTTGGCAATTTTCTAATATCAACACAGGTAACTCAATTGATAAAACATTTCGAGTTAAAATACTCCACACCGTGGCGTCTTGTTAACTCAGTAATTCGTTTGTAGCGCTTGCTCGCGACATTAAAGCTTGCTAGTAAATACCCAACTAGGGACATGAAAATAAGACGTGAGAATTTTATTCAGGAACCTTCTTAGAACTGACGTTAAATAAAGTTAAAGTCAGTCTAAAATGTACCAAAAGAAATGAAAAACTGATTTTTGATTGATTGAATTTACCTCTAATGATGAAAACAAAACAAAGAAGTGGTTAGTTTCGGAGATAAAGGAAAAGAATTAGCAAAGGTTATCTATCTTCTCATCAAACTGATGCATACCCTTTTGGAGATTTTTTCTTAATCTATATTTATATAGAGGTTTTTATCCAAAAGATTATGTCTACCCCATCGTAACCTTTGAGAAATTAATGAAAAATAGTATACTCATTGAAATAAAACTATTTTTACGGATTTATCTCGCGTATATTAAACTAAAATTATTTTTAAAATCTGTTTGCCCGGGACCACGGAAGCTGAAATGCGACCGAAACGTCGGGTTGATTTTAAAAATAATTTTATTTTAATATACGCGAGATAAATCCGTAAAAATAGTTTTATTTCAATGAGTGTAGCTCGCGAAAACCTAAGAACATATCAATATTATACTCAGCTTACATCAACACCGGTAACTCAATTGATAAAATACTCTTTTTACTGGTGGTAGAGCTCCAGTGACGGAGCTCGCGGGCATAGGCACCACCGCATTACCTTATATACTTGCCGCTAAATGGTAGTGTTCAGCACTATCGTGTTCCGGTCAGGTGGTAATGTACGGCCCTGTAATTTCCGGCACAGAGGCATATCACCTTAGGCCTCAGGAGTGGTAACGCATCTACATTTTGACCTTAGTCTTTGTGTAAGTGTCTATAGGCTGCAGTCATCACTTAATATCAATGTGAACTGCATGCTTGTTTGCCACTTCCATAACATAAAAAAACTCGTTTTTTGTGTCGAAATATTCTACACCATAGCGTCTTGTTGGCTCGGAGACTCGTTCGCAGCGCCTAATATTTTACGAAGAAACCTTTTTAGAACTGACATAAAATGGATAAAGTCAATTCTGTCAAAGAAAGTAAAAACTGTAATAGTAATTCAGTAAAAATGCAGTAAGGCTTAAATTGCATTAAAAGTAGTTGTATTTTTATGTTAAAATTAAGAAACCGATCAAGTTCGTGTCGGGTTTATGCTCAGTGTAGGGTGCCGTAGTTTTTAGGTTTGAATAATGTAATGAAAAAAAAAAAAATTCTCAATGGAGTTGTTCAAAATTTTCGAGTAAAATACAGTTGGTCGACTATTACGCGCAAACTTGTAAAGCTAACATATGTGTGATAGTTTTCCTTTTTATTTCATTGTATGTAGCTACTATTGCCGTAACGTTTAAATTTCTAACAACAACCGTTTAGTTGGTAGAGGATGGAGGACACTGGACTCTAACGAAAATGTGCACATTAAAGCTTAATAAGTCAGGAACAGTTTACTCAATCGAAAAATGATATTAGCACATCCCAAACATTTGTGAAAGACCTATCCAACGATATACCACCCTATACAGAAAACGACAAAAAAATAACCCCGCGTTTCACATGTAGAGGAGGTACCCTAAATAATTCTATTTTTCATGTTATTATTCTACCACTTTGTGGGCTTGATTAAGCTGTATACTTGTGCCAAATTACTATACTATACCAGTATCAATAGTTTTTGCGCTAAACCGCGGACGGACAGACAGACAGACAGACGAACATGGCGAAACTATAAGGGTTCCTATTTTACTACGGTACCCTAAAAACGAGTCAAAAAATTGTTTCTTAACAAAAAAACTAAAAAACACTTGAGGTAATTTTTTGATATATGCGTAAACATTCGGCTTGCAGCATATCTCGATGAACGAGTTCTGCAACGGTATCCTCACCTTATAACTTGTAAACACCCATGCAGTTATCAAGGACGACAAGGTGTCTGTCTTGATGTTAATTTTCATGTTAATTAAATACTATTACTATACCTGGTATAGGGCGGAATTCATAGTATGTAAGTTATTCACTTAAGACATGTACTATTTAATGTAGGTCACACAAGCATGTACATCTACTATTTTTATTGCCATACGGCGCGCCCACCCCCAGTCCCGACCCTAGTGCGACCCGCGTGTCTTTATTTTTTTTTCTTCTAACCGATGACTAGAGCGGGTATTTAAAATGTATGTGTATTTGTATATGTGTACCTTCACGTCAAGTCCCTAACGGGGTAGGCAAAGGGTATTGTTGAGGCGTAGCCCCTAACTAATCTAGCCCAGGGTGACTACCCCGGAATAAAACTATGTACAGTACTCAACAAATATTGCAAATCGAGCCTGCGAAAGAGACGATCGGCTCGTTTCGACTTCATAGAGCGTTATCTCTGTTGCACACTGCCTACGTTGCTTACGTAGGCTTGACCAATAAATACCGCTCTGACAGTCCGGCATTGATCAAAACTTGATGAAAATGGTCTTAAAACGTGAAATAAGTACGGTGTGAAAGAATGCTCTACAGACCCTGTATATTACCCATCTGTAAATTATTGTAACTGGTATAATAATAAAATGTCAAGATACAAAAAGAGGTAACGTGCGGGTGCGTTGGGGACATTGAGATGACTGGATGGCGGTGCCAGAGAATATGTAATAACACTATGTGTAGAATGGACACTTCGACGTCCCGCCCGATTTCCCTGCATCACCCAACCTCTTCCCCTCTTTGTGACTTTTGGTATTTTCTACTTCTTCACTGATTGATGTCTGTGTAATAGAGACCAAATTAAACGTTTGTATGGAATTTAGGCGGAGTATCCACGGTGTGGCGGTGCTCCGACTGCTCCGCCAAGTGAGCTCCCTACTCGCTGGCCTGGTGATGAAGGCGGCGGGCCCCGCACCGCGCTGATACGAGGGAGTATCGTGCGCCAACAGAGATAGATGACCAAATATCCCTGTTCTTACACACCTCCTGCATTCATCACTCTCCTTATAGAATTTGTTGTTTAATTATAAATTACGTGTGATTTAATACATAGAGATACTTATTGTATGTCCTTTTCATAAATTTAGTCACGAATGACCTTATTTATATTCTGTGCTTGTCAGTTAATTTTACGATTCTCTAAGATGGAAAAAGACAAAGAACCAATTAAGAAATCCTTCGCTAAGACGTGGCTTACCTAATAAGGAAGGTTGGCAATGACTTAAATCATTATAAATGAATGCAACTGGTGGTAACCAGTATCTTTAAAACTAACATATCTAAACTTATTTAAATAATTTTATAAAGTCAAATAGTAGTTTGTTTTATTGTTTGAACGTGCTAATCTCAGATACAACTGTTCTGATATTTTGCCCTTTACACGCTCTGGCTACCCCGTAAGGGACTTGATGTGACGAAACATACATACTTTATCTCACCGGCTCTAAAAACTATATTACTTACTAGCTGACCCGGCAAATCGTATTGCCTCACAATGAAATAATGTGTCAAAGGTTTGATAGATACGGACTATTTGTACGGAAAAATTAAATTCTTGTTTTTACTATTACCTTTTAATTTTTTCATATTTTCTTACCTTTTAAACCTTCCCTGGACTTCCAAAAATCATTCAAAACCAAAATTAGCCAAATCGGTCCAGCCGTTCTCGTGTTTTAGCGAGACTAACGAACAGCAATTGATTTGTATATACATAGATAAATAGATTTAACCTAAAACGTCCTTGAGCACCGATGTCTTGCCCTTTCGTCACAAAGTTGAATAGACGGTATTTTGCTTAAATAACGTATTTCTTGACGTCATTTATTAACGTCAGCACGTTGTGACGCAGCGGAAAAAATGCCGCATGATATATTTTTAATAACAAGGCCGAGGACCAAAACGTTAAACGCGTTTTAGTGTTCACGTATTTCTTGAGAAATTATTTTTATGGAAGGGATTCGCATGTCGGCTGTCAGGACTGGATTTGAAATGACATGTTTTGGGGACAAAGCATTGTTTCGTGTTCTGCTTTTTGGTGAGTTTTTATTCAGGTGACTAGCGACCCGCCCCGGGTTCGCGTGGGCTTAATGTAGATTGTAACTGGTAATTTTTAGGGTTCCGCTGTAAACAAGGTTAACAAAGTTAACAAGGTTAAACAAACCCTTATAGTTTCACCATATCCGTCTGTCTGTCTCGCCGTCCGCGGTTTAGCGCAATAACTACTGATACTAGAGACTTGAAACTTGGCACAAGTATACACTTTAATTGCGCCGACCGAAAAACATTAAAAAATATATTTAAGGTACCTCTCCCCTACAGGTGGTAGTGTTCAGCACTGTCGTGTTCCGGTCAGGTGGTAATGTACGGCCCTGTAATTTCCGGCACAGAGGCGTAATACCTTAGGCCTCAGGAGTGGTAACGCATCTGCATTTTGACCTTGGTCTTTGTGTGGGTGTCTATAGGCTGCAGTCATCACTTAACATCAATGTGATCTACATGCTTGTTTGCCACTTCGGTTACATAAAAAAAAAAAAAAAAAAAAAGGTAACGCGCGGATTTTTTTAAATTTTCGATTTCCTTATAAAATGGAAATCGTTTGATAGGTCTTTTAAAAATATCACGGATATCCGAACATCTTTTTTCGATTTAGGTAACTGTTCGTGACTTACTAAGCTTTAAAATCCAAATTTTCGTTAGAGTCAAGAGAGAGCGCGTATAAGTCCCCCCTACGAACTACACGGTTGTTGTTAGAAATTTAAACGTTACGGCAATAGTAGCTACATATAACGAAATTAAAAGGTAAGCTATCACACCTATGTTGACTTTCAAAGTTTGCGAGTAATAGTCGACCAAATATAATACTCGAAACTTGAACAACTCCGTAGAAAATATTTACTTTTTCAAACCTAAAAACTACGGAACCCTACACTGCGCGTGGCCCGACACGCACTTGACCGGATTTTTATAGTTCCGGGACCCTAAAACACATAAAGCCGTGCAATTCCGGGGAATCATCGTTACACCTTATTTAACAGGCTCCACGCGATTGTTTCACTGGTCAATTTTCCAGTGACCTATAAGCGGCCCGCTTATGCATGTTGTAATTGCCTATAAATAGATTGTCATTGCATTGATTGCCGTTTTATGTGAACATGTGTTTAAGCTGCTAGAACCACCATAAATCCCTACTATCCCTACTAATATTATAAATGCGAAAGTAACTCTGTCTGTCTGTCTCTCTGTCTCTCTGTCTCTGTCTCTCTGTCTCTCTGTCTCTCTGTCTCTCTGTCTCTCTGTCTCTCTGTCTCTCTGTCTCTCTGTCTCTCTGTCGCTCTGTCTCTCTGTCTCTCTGTCTCTCTGTCTCTCTGTCTCCCTGTCTCTCTGTCTGTTACCTGTTAAAGTGCAATCGACTGAACTGTTTTTAATGAAATTTGGTACAGAGATAGAGTTGACTTTGAGAAAGAACATAGGCTACTTTTTAAACGACATCTACGCGGGCGAAGCTGCAGGCAACAGCTAGTACATATTAAAGGAGAAAGAGACTAACTAATACTTGTGATATCGTACCAAGTAGAGCTCAAGGGGAAAAAAAATCAAAATTCAAATCATTTATTTCAAAGTGGTCTACAAGGATACTTTTGCATTGTCGGGTTATAAACTACCTAGAGAGAATGACTTATAATAATAATTCAATAGGTATTCATAAATACCAATTTAATAATAATATTTTACCGATACGTGAATCATCAAATTTTTCAATTCCTTAAAATTTTTCAAGTCATAATCATAGTCATTCACTTAGCAGAGTTCCAAGTGCAGGCACTACTGAGAAGAACTCCGCTACCCAACAAACTCAGCGTGTTGCTCTTTTGTCAAAACCTTAGAATTAATACAAATATTATTAAATAAAATTAAGATAATGTGAACGTCCATGGCAAATAAATATTTGCATATAAACACATACGCAAATACCCATCAACAGCTTAATATCGTGATAGAAAATAACACACGCAAATCACAACAGACCAGACTCCACAATCAGCACCCGTTCACGAGTAGTACGCCATTGCTCTCCTCGACCATTTTGAAGGGAAGTGAGCAACCCGTCACACGACGCCGCCGAAGGCAAAGACATTAAAGTGAGCATGACTGTTACGATTACGGCGTGGGCAACACCGCATTACCTTTTTTATGCAATGGAAGTGGCAAACAAGCATGCAGTTCACGATGATGTTACGTGATGACTGCAGCCTATAGACACCCACACGAAGACCAATGTCAAAATCAGTGCCGGGAATTACAGGGCCGTACATTGCCATCTGACCGGAACACGATAGTGCTGAACACTACAATTTAGCAGCAAGTATATAAGGTAATGCGATGGTACCCGCGAGCTCCGTCACTGGAGCTCTACCATCAGTATTTAACCTAATCTATCTGTTGCCAAATGGTAGTGTTCAGCACTATCGTGTTCCGCTTGGATGGTAATATATGGTGCCCTGATAACTAGCACAGATGCATAACAACTTAGATCTCAGGCGAGACACCTGCATTTAGAACTCTGGTTTTTTTTAACAAATATGTTTTTTTTTAAATACGCTTACACTCACAGCCCCACACTAGGTATAAACCTGTGTCGTGAATGCTGTTGTACACACACAACACAGGTTAATGTGCGGTTTTTTTTATAACCACCTTGCATACTCAAAGACCCAGACGCGAAACGAATATCTGTAGGCCATACAAATATTTAACTTTTAAAACACTCGCGTTTAACACTCATTTCACTCGTTTTACGAACCGGGTCGTGACGCGATATAGATATTGGTAAAAAGTAAAGGTAAAAAGTGTTTTTACCCAATATCTATATCATACAAATATTTATCCCGGTGCGGGGTTCGAAACCGCGACACTTCGAATGAAACGGTCATCTCAGACCGCTGGTCTAACCGGGTCGTCAAATGACAATTTTTGGTACTTAAGTTACATCTATCTATATGTATATATAAATCAGTTTCTGTTCGTTGGTCTCGCTATATATATTGAGGCAATACGAAGTTTCCGGGTCAGCTTGTAAAAAACATAAGGAAGAATATGTATCTATACGACTATCTCATAGACATTAAAAAAAACACAAGGTTAATACATCCTATAACGATCCACTTCAGTTTATTTCAATTTTACAAATGGAACTCACAATGTTAACAAACTTTCACAAAATAATTTTCTCTATAGCATATTAATGAATATTGTAAAATCGAGAGGATACTTCAGTATCGAAAATAACGCTGGGATGTTATTGGTACAAACAACCATTCAATTACCAAATTCGTGGGTTATTAAGTGGAGGGCTGATTGGTTAATTGTAAAAAATATTAAATTTTTGCGTAAAAATTTAATGTAAACACAGAGTATTTGTTTCTAATTCAACCTATGACTGGCGTTCCTTCTTCTCTTTCATAATATGAAATTCATAAAATGTTGTTCTACACTAATTAAAAAAAACCCGTTCGAGTGCGTGTCGGGCCACGTGCAGTGTAGGGTTCCGTAGTTACAGAGTAAGAAATGTAATGAAAAAAATAAGTAAGAATTTTCTATACAGTTGTTTAAGCTTATTGAGTAAAATACATATGGTCGACTATTACTCGCAAACTTGTGAAGGCAAATTAAGTGTAATAATTTTCATTTTAATTTCATTATATAGCTACTACTGCCGTATCGTATGAATTTCTAACAACAACCGTTTGGTTGGTCGAGAGGGCTCAAACAAAAATTGGCGCTTTAAAGCTTAATAAGTCATGAACTAAGTCGAAAAATGATATATGTTCATCCCTAACAAATTTGACTTATTTACCGACAGTCCATACAACACAGAAATCAAAAATAAAAAAATATCCTAGCATTACATGTAGGGGAGGTACCCTAAAATATTTTTTTTATGATTTTATTCTACCATTTTGTAGACGTAATTAAGGTGTATACTTGTGCCAAATTTCAAGTCTCTAGTAACAATAGTTTTTGCACTAAACTGCGGACGGACAGACAGACAGACAGATAGACGGACATGGCGAAACTATAAGGGTTCCTTGTTTATTACAAAACCCTAAAAATGGTCCAGGGTACAAACAATTTGTTGATTAGTATTGAAAGTAGTCTCTGTTGATAAGTTAGTTAAAATTCTAGGAAGAATCCTACAAGAAATTACGAAAAGCTAGTAAATTTCAATGAAAATTAAAACGAAATCGATTACAGAGAAGAATTCTAAGTAGAGTTCCAATTAGATACAGAGACGAGATGTTTGACATTGCACGACCCTGTCTACCTTGTAACGGAACAGGGTCTGAAGGGACAATACACAGAAAAGTAATAAATAGAACCACATTTTAATATGTGCGTCTAAATAAGTCTAAATTTAACAAAACGTAAACACGGTGTAATTGTTTCAAATTCCACCTATTTGAGTGAAATTCCATAATATTAAATTTGGTTAATCAATCTTTTGAAAAAAAAAAACTATGAAACATATAATTTATGAATTCATATGGAAAGTAGTAGGTACTCACAAATTTACTAACAAGAATCATTCTGAAAGCTTCTGAAAAAACAAAATCAATTAAGACCGTTATTGAGAAGAATTCTCCTAAAAGTTATTAAGAATTTTAAAAAAAGAGACGAGATGTTTGACATTCACTTTCCTGCCTACCTTTTTCAAGGTCGATGGGACAATTACTTTTACTGGTGGTAGAGCTCCAGTGACGGAGCTCGCGGGCGTAGGCACCACCGCATTACCTGATTTACTTGCCGCTAAATGGTAGTGTTCAGCACTATCGTGTTCCGGTCAGGTGGTAATGTACGGCCCTGTAATTTCCGGCACAGAGGCATAACACCTTAGGCCTCAGGAGTGGTAACGCATTTGCATTTTGACCTTGGTCTTTGTGTGGGTGTCTATAGGCTGCAGTCATCACTTAACATCAATGTGAACTGCATGCTTGTTTGCCACTTCAATTACATAAAAAAAAAATTAACAAAACTGATGACGAAACTGAATTCCGTCCTCTATTGAAGACAGAAAAGAAAGCACAATATACAGTAAAGAAGAAAGAATAACAATACAACTGTATCTCATAGAAAACCATGATAATAACAAATCCTATTCATGAACCACTTCAGTTAAATAACAAATGAAACTCACAATGTTAACAAACTCTCACAAAACAATTTTCTATATAGAAAATTAATGAATATTGTAAAATCCGAGGTGCTTCATTTGATACTTCATCGCCTTTATTTGAGTATCGAAAATAACGCTGCGTTATTTTTGGTACAAACATCCATTCATTTATCAAATTCATGGCTTATTAAGTGGTGGCCTGATTGGTTAATTGGACAGAATATTAAATTTTGTGTGTGAAACTTTAATGTAAACACGGTGTAATTGTTTCAAATTCCACCTATTTGAGTGAAATTCCATAATATTAAATTTGGTTAATCAATCTTTTGAAAAAAAAAATACAAGTAAACATACAATTTATGAATTTATGTTTCGAAAGTAGTAGCTACTCACAAATTACTAACAAGAATCGTTCTGGAAGCTACTGAAAAAACAAAGTCAATTACAGATCGTTATTGAGAAGAATTCTCCTAAAAGTTATTAAGAATTTTAAATAAAGAGACGAGATGTTTGACGTTCCAAGCTCCTGCCTACCCCTTTCAGTCGAAGGGAAAATACACAGAAAAGTAATAAATGCTACCACATTTTAATATGTGCGTCTTTAGATAAGTCTTAACTTAACAAAACTGACGACGAAAATGAATTCCGTCCTCTATTGAAGACAGAAAAGAAAGTACAATACACAATAAAGAAAAAAAATTAACAATACAACTGTATCTCATAGAAAACCATCATAATAACAAATCCCATTCATGAACCACTTCAGTTAAATTACATATGAAACTCACATTGTTAACAAACTCTCACAAAATAATTTTCTCTATAGCAAATTAATGAATATTGTAAAATCAGAGGTGCTTCATTTGATACTTCAGCGCCTTTATTTGAGTATCGAAAATAACGCTGTGATATTTTTGGTACAAACATCCATTCATTTACCAAAGTCATGGCTTATTAAGTGGTTGCCTGATTGGTTGATTGAACAGAATATTTATTAAATTTTGCGCGTGAAACTTTAATGTAAACACAAAATAATGAGTGGAATTAATTTATTAAATTTGGTCAATAAATCTTTTGAAAAAAAAAATACAGTGAAACATACAATTTATGAATTCATATGGAAAGTAGTAGCTACTCACAAATTTACTAACAAGAATCATTCTGAAAGCTTCTGAAAAAACAAAATCAACTAAGACCGTTATTGAGAAGAATTCTCCTAAAAGTTATTAAGAATTTTAAAAAAGGAGACGAGATGTTTGACATTCACTTTCCTGCCTACCTTTTTCAAGGTCGATGGGACAATACATAAAAAAGTAATAAATTCTATCACATTTTAATATGCGCGTCTTAAAATAAGTGTAAATTTAACAAAACTGACGACGAAAATGAATTCCGTCCTCTATTGAAGACAGAAAAGAAAGCACAATACACAGTAAAGAAGAAAGAATAACAATACAACTGTATCTCATAGAAAACCATGATAATAACAAATCCTATTCATGAACCACTTCAGGTAAATTACAAATGAAACTCATAATGTTAACAAACTCTCACAAAAGAATTTTCTCTATAGCAAATTAATGAATATTGTAAAATCAGAGGTGCGTCATTTGATACTTCAGCGCCTTTATTTGACTACCGAAAATAACGCTGCGATATTTTTGGTACAAACATCCATTCACTTACCAAATTCATGGCTTATTAAGTGGTTGCCTGATTGGTTAATTGAACAGAATATTTATTAAATTTTGTGTGTGAAACTTTAATGTAAACACGGTGTTATTGTTTCAAATTCAAACTATTTGAATGAAATTCCATAATATTAAATTTGGGTAATCAATCTTTTGAAAAAAAAATACAAGTAAACATACAATTTATGAATTCATTTCGAAAGTAGTAGCTACTCACAAATTACTAACAAGAATCGTTCTGGAAGCTACTGAAATAAACAAAATCAATTACAGATCGTTATTGCGAAGAATTCTCCTAAAAATTATTAAGAATTTTAAATAAAGAGACGAGATGTTTGACGTTCCACGTTCCTGCCTGCCTCTTTCAGGGTTGATGGGACAATACATAGAAAAGTAATAAATTCTACCACATTTTGATATGCGCATCTTTAAATAAGTCTAATTTAACAAAACTGACGAGGAAAATGAATTCTGTCCCGTAATGAAGACAGGAAAGAAAGTACAATATGTTTGATTGTGATAGTGGACTGTATATAGAATGACACACTGGTTTCCAAGAGAATATAAACACTGAGAGATTAGGCAGTTAAAGCACTTTATTTTAATTGATACACACAAAAGTTAGGTACAATGAATACGTCAAATATGTGTTACGACCGTGAGCTCTGGGACGGAAGAGAGAGAGCGTAACAAAAAAAGCTATGTTGCCATATAAATGTTTGGTGTTGCCAACACAATACACAATGAAGAAAAAATATTAACAATACAACTGTATCTCATAGAAAAACCATGATGATAACAAATCCTTTTCAAGAACCACTTCAGTTAAATTACATATAAAACTCACATTGTTAACAAACTATCACAAAAGAATTTTCTCTACAGCAAATTAATGAATATTGTAAAATCAGAGGTGCTTCATTTGAAACTTCAGCACCTTTATTTGAGTATCGAAAATAACGCTGCGATATTTTTGGTACAAACATCCATTCATTCACCAAATTCATGGCTTATTAAGTGGTGGCCTGATTGGTTAATTGGACAGAATATTAAATTTTGTGTGTGAAACTTTAATGTAAACTCGGTGTAATTGTTTCAAATTCAGACTTCTTGAGTGATTGCCATGCTTGGCAGGCGGATTGGCGATATAATGATGAAGGTAATTTTATCATGAGACGCTGCCTATATCGTTTTGAAATAAAACTATTTTTACGGATTTATCTCGCGTATATTAAACTAAAATGATTTTTAAAATCAACCCGACGTTTCGGTCGCTTTTCAGCTTCCGTGGTCCCGGGCAGACTGAGGTGACATTTGTCTGACAGAAGTTTGAAAAATTATATGTAGCTACCTCCATCGATTTCGTAAACGCCTTGCGTAGCGTTCAGGATTAACACAATAATTACTTATGGTATCTTGAGGTCTTGCAGACTGCTGCGGCTGGGATTTAATCTTGCTAAGTATGGGATCCCATGATGTTGATAATCGCCATCCATCTTCTCTATTGAAATTTGGGTGTTTTTTAATTTCAATAGCCTCGCGTACCATTCGTGGAATGGGTTTGTGTTCTCTAGCGAGTATTTGAATTTTATCAAACCGGATGTAATGGTTTGGCTTATCCGCTATGTGTTCACAGACTGCAGACCTCCCTGTTCTTCGGTTTTTGACATCAGCAATGTGCTCTTTAACGCGGGTGGATACAGCTCTCTTCGTTTGACCAATATATGAGAGTCCACAATCACAGTCTAATTTATAAATGCCAGAATTTTGTAATGGAATATTACTTTTAATGGGTCTTAAATACTGATGAATCTTTTTATATGGTTTGAAAACTGTTTTAATGGAATTCTTTTTTAAAATGTTGCTGATTTTATCTGTGACACCCTTAACGTAAGGTAGTATGGCTGGTTGTCGTTCTACTGTAGGTGGTTTCACGCGGCCTCTGTGACGGACGGGTGGTACATGGAGCTTGTTGTTATGTAGCACCTGGCGTAGGTGCTTCAGCTCCCCCTGAAGATGGTGGTCGTCACAGATGCCTCGTGCTCTCTGAAATAGAGATGAGCCAACGGCAGATAAATGTGCCGGGTGATGGTGTGATTCACCATTAAGGTACCTATCAGTATGGGTAGACTTCCTAAACACAGTGTGACTGAGTGTGTTATTGGTTTTTCTAATTAATAAAGTATCTAAGAAGGCTAATTTATTGTCCTGTTCCAATTCCATAGTGAATTTGATTTTATGGTGTATGGAATTGAGATGTGAAAGAAAAACAGAAACATTATTGCTATCCAATATGGTGAATGTGTCATCTACATATCGTTTATAAATGCGAGGTGTTATGGTTGTAGTGCTCAGGGCTCTCTCCTCAAAGTCCTCCATGAATATATCGGCGACTATGGGAGAGACTGGGGAGCCCATGGCAACTCCGTCTATTTGTAGGTAGAATTCCCCATTCCACATTAGATAGCCAGATGTCAGGCACCATTCAAGTAGTTCTGCATATTGACGGGGCATATTGTGAGCAATTAGCTTTCTTTTAACAATCTCGACACAATCCTTAACCGGTAAACATGTAAATAAGGATTCAACATCGAAGCTGACCATTGTTTCATTTGCTGATAGTTGTAGATGTTTGACTTCAGCAATGAAACTGTACGAGTCTTTGACATACGCTCTAGTTTGTCCCCGCAGTGGTGAAAGTATCTGTGCCACATGTTTTGCCAATTTGTAAGTTGGAGTGTCAATTTGACTAACTATGGGACGAAGGGGAGCGCCAGTCTTATGTATTTTAGGGAGCCCATACAGTTTGGGTGGCTTTGGACACAAGCAGGTAAAAGTTTTGGTACGTCAAGATCCAATGAATATGAATATTTATGCAGTAAATCGGTAGTCTTTTTTAATATACTAGAGGTGGGGTCTTTGTTTACCTTTTTATATGTGCTTTCATCCGATAACAGCGATAAGATTTTATCATTGTAGTCTGACGTGTCCATCACAACCGTAGCGTTTCCTTTATCAGCACGGAGGACGATTTTAAAAATCATTTTAGTTTAATATACGCGAGATAAATCCGTAAAAATAGTTTTATTTCAATGAGTGTAGCTCGCGAAAACCTAAGAACATACTATATCGTTTTGTTATTTTAATACCATATTGGAATGGTTTGACCGCCATTTTTTGGTTGACTTATTGCACTAACAAAAAAATTATCCTCCATACTCTCATGGGGTCGTGACGCCCCCGACTTTTGACGTGACAACTTCTTAAACTTCTTACTTTCGAAATGTTAGACGATGCCACTTACTTGAACTGCCCAAAGGAAATATGCAGATATATAGAAAGGGACCGCACTACAAAGCAGTAAAAATTTACAATAATATTCCTCGTGACATTAAAACTGAAACAAATGACAAACTATTTTACAAACACTTGAAATCTTTTTTAATATCGAAATGTTTTTACTCAATTAACGAATTTATAGGTGACAAATAATTAGCGAATTGGAAATGAATATTAAATTAATCTGACTTGAAATGAATCCTTATTATTATGAATTATGACATTCTTATAATTGACATTGTATAACTTTTATTTATTATTAATTATATATAAATGAAATTATTGTATTAGATAGATTATAAAAATATTGACAATTTTATAGATGTATGTTGTTAAATATTATTATTATTTTGTTAGACACTTGCTTGACATGTCAAAATTGCGATGCCCCTTAAAAGGGCTTATGTACTTACCTGACTTATCTGTTTTAGTTTAAGACCAATTTAATGTAAGTAGGTACATTTTGCAATAAATATTGATTGATTGATTGATTGATTGATTGATTGATTGATAAATTAGGTTGCGGCTCAGAGTCACTCATAAAAAAGTGTAACGCCCGGTAACGTAACGATGAGTCACCGAACGAGAGAGAGGCCTGCCGGACCGGCGAATGCCTTTCTACCGAGAAAAAGACGTTGTCACGTAAAATCTTCGCCCGTAAAACCGTTTTTACAGGCAACCAGTTTTTTTATTTTATATGTAATGGAAGTGGTAAACTAGCTTGCAATTCACATTGATGTTAAGTGATAACTGCAGCCTATAGACACCTAAACAAAGACCAAGGTCAAAATACAGATGCACTGCCACTCCTGAGGCGTTGGCAATTACAGGGCCGTACATTACCACCTGACTGGAACACGATAGTGCTGAACACTACCATAAAGCGGCAAGTATATTAGGTAATGCGTTGGTGCCTACGCCCGCGAGCTCCGTCACTGGAGATCTACCACCAGCAGTAGGTTCCAAAACGATCTAAAATTTTAACTGAACGATATCGACACAACGTTTTCGCAAGTTTTCGCGAGCTTCATACATTGTAGAATCGACACACTTCCTTAGATCAAATAAATCATAACATCTTATCTAGTTCAAGTGATATTAATAGCCTGCGTTAGTACTCGTTACTTGCTAGTGACGTTGACAAACTGGTACCGAATTCGTGATATAGTGTTCAGTAATTAATTATAGTACATATCGATTACCATGTTTATGATTAATGAATGTGAAGCGTTGAAACTGCGGTGACGTGATTATGTCACAAGGTTGAAATCGCATGGTTAGGTCACCACCGCCCCTAGTCAAGTCTAGGGGCGGTGGGGTCCTCGCGTCCTGATGCTAGCATTTCTTTCCTCAGCGTTTTCTTGTAGATTTTAAGTTTTGCAAAATAGTATGGCTCCAGTGACGGAGCTCGCGGGCGTAAGCACCACCGCATTACCTAACATAGTTGCCGCTAAATAGTAGTGTTCAGCACTATCGTGTTCCGGTCAGGTGGTAATGTACTGCCTTGTAATTTCCGGCACAAAGGCGTAACACCTAAGGCCTCAGGAGTAGTAACGCATCTGCATTTTGACCTTGGTCTTTGTGTGGGTGTCTAGAGGCTGCAGTCATCAATGTGAACTGTGAGCTTGTTTACCACTTACATTACATAAAAAAATATATTTGCTTAACTGGTACTTGGATAAAAGTTCTAGGTCAGCAAGAAAGGAAAAGGGAGGAAGTAACTACAATAAAAAATCTCGCATCTCGATCATAATTCGACATTGATTAGTTCAGGATCCTCCGATGATGGATGATACGATCCGGCCATTCACTTTCTATCTATTCATAATCTTATTACTTAGGCTTTGGTTAGCTTGCGTTTCCAATGGCCGATGAAATATGTGGTTTATTTTCTTTTTGGTAAACATAAAACTAGTACTCTGCCTACCCCGTTAGGGACCTGGCATGAAGATACATACATTAAAAAAGTAGTCCATTAAACTTATTACTTAACTAGCTGTGCCCGCGACTTCGTCTACGTGAGAAAAAGTATGATTATTCAGTATCTACCCGGACGAAGTCGTGGGCGCAGCTAGTATAAAAGTAGCGTAAGTAACTCCTTATTACATCAGCTACCTGCCAGTGAAAGTCCCGTCAAAGTCGGATACACTCCAATTCTATTTATTTGTATGTAGGTATGTATGTATGTATGTATGGATGTATGGAGATACAAGTAGCCTAAGTTACTCCTTGTTACATCAGCTACCTACCCGTGGAAGTCCCGTCAAAGTTGCATACACTCCAATTCTACTTATTTGTATGTAGGTGTGTATGTGTATGGATGTATGGAGATAAAAGTAACCTAAGTTACTCCTTATCACATCAGCTATCTGCCAGTGAAAGTCCCGTCAAAATCGGTCAAGCCGTTCCCAAGATTAGCCCCGCCAAACAGCAGACAGACAAAAATTGTAAAAAATGTTGTTTTGGTATATGTACCGTGTATACATACATATGCGTTAAGTAAAAAGCGGTTATTTTAATATTACAAACAGACACTCCAATTTTTTTATTTTGTATGTATATAGATTTATTATGGAAGCCACAATACAACATAAGACCTAAATATTCTGTGAAAATTTTAAGCGTCTACATTATAGCGGTAACAGAAATACATAAATTGTGAAAATGTTAGCTTTCTAGCCTATCACTATTTATGAGATACAGTCTGGTGACAGACAGACGGATGGATGGACAGAGAGACAGCGGAGGATTAGTTATCTGTAGGGTCCGTTTTTACCTATTAGGTACGAAACTCCCTAAAAGAAAGAACTAAGATACAGAATAGCTTAAAAATATTTGATACGATTCTTTAAATTAACACAACTTTTTATTTCTGAACCGATTCACATGAAACAAACATTAAATGTTAAGTGAAACTTACCACAATATATTGGTGAAAACCGCAAATCGAAAGGGCCGTTTCTGATATTAGCGTGCACAAACAAACAGACAAACAGACATTTTTCCAGGATAAAAAATACCCAGTGTTATGCACCAAAGGTAAAAGTATAATCATACCAAGTTTCATTGTAATCGGACCGGTAGTTTTTATGTGATGCTTGAACAAACAGACAGACAGACAGACCAATATATATAGATACCACTTCTGAGGCGTAAGGTATTATGCCTATATGCCGGAAATTACAGGACCGTACATTACCACCTGACCGGAACACGATAGTGCTGAACACTACTATTTAGCGGCAAGTATATTAATTAATGTGGTGGTCCTTACACCCGCGAGCTCCGTCACTGGAGCTCTACCACGAGTAAAAATATATGTGGCCCCGTCATAACTATCACAGAGATATAACAACTAAGTTCTCAGGGGTGGCAACGCATCTGCATTTTGACCTCTGGTTTTTGTGTAGATAAATAAGCTGCAGTCATCACTTAATATCTATGTGAACTGCATGCCTCTTTGTCACCTCTGATATATTAAAAAACATTATTGCATAAATTATAAAAAAAAATCGTTAAAATTTAAGTAACTCACGAAAACCTAAAAACGAGATATCATTATTGGTAACTACATATTTGGGTTACCCGATTTATAAATAAAATACTTAATATGATTTGTACCTCTCAAAATATCTGTAAGTATCTTTTTAATATTTCTAGAACCAAGTAATAAAAAAACCAAGGAATAAATCTTCGAATCAAATATCTTTTATTATGAGAACGAAAATTACTAAGATAAGAAATGCGAATCGTATTTTTGTTAGATATAAACTAAAACTTTTAATAGAATTTGATTTTATATTGAAACTGAGAAATAATATGACGTGAAATTAAATTCAGATCTTGGTGGCCAACAAAGATTTTTCAATTCTCCTAGCAGCTATTTTTTTTAAAGAACTAGCAGTTGCTCGTGATTTCGCTCTGATGAATATGATAATATACACACACGACGAAATGGGTTAGTTATCCATCGAGATTCTCGAACTAGAGATTGAACCGTACCAGACTAAGTATTTGTTATAGAGTGTCAGAGATCGAAAGCGTAGGCGCCCGCGTATTACCTAATCTGTCTGCCGCAAAATGGTAGTGATTATCACTATCGTGTTCCGGTCAGGTGGTAACGTACGGTCCTGTGATTTCCGGCACAGAGGCACATGTCACACGTTTGTTTGCCACTTTTATAACATAAAAAAACCATTTGTCCATCTAAGTATAATCTTAAAACTTAAAAAACACATTTAAATGTACAGTAGTGATGTATCCCTTTTTGAAAAGCCTTTGACAGACACTATTCAATTAAATACAACGATTATGGTTAGGTTCACTTACATGTAGAAAAGATACACATTCGATTTATTTGACATCTTCAAGAAACTGAGCTTTAAATTTGTTTTCGTTTAAGAACGCTTAAAGTAGTTTTGGCTACAGACAATCTAACAACCAATAAAATACATGATAGTCGATAAATATGATGTAATAGATAATTCTTAGTAGACTAAATGGACAATAGAATAAGAAAAATAAAGTCTTACGACTCGATGTTTTATTTGTGATTTAGTAGCTATAACTGACTTATCAATTGCCGAATAAAAATAAATCTGATATCATGCCAAGAATAAATTGTTTGTGAATGCTGTAATGTTACATCTATAAATTGTAAGTTTGGTGGAGAATATGTTGTGTGTCTAAAGCTGTATCTTATTATCAATGAAGCAAAATTCTGAATTTGTGTTGACTAAATTTTAGAAGGAAGAAAATCTAATTTTTTACATAAACACGCATAATATTTTCATATTATTTCGCAGGTACACATGCAAGTGAAATATATTTTGTTCAAGAAAAATGGAGAAAAAAATATAAAAGAAGAAAAAATTGTTGTGTTGCGTTTTAATAGAGAAGATGCCTATGTGTTAATAGATGTAATAATTTACATCTATACATTTACATTGATCTATAGACTACAGTCATCTCTTAATATCATTGTGAACTGAATGGATGAGTGCCACTTCCATTACATTAAAAAAAAATACCGCACTAAAGAAAGCGACTGTTGACGTGAAGATATATGTTTTTATTTGAGCAATGTAAACAAGCCTTTATGTGTGATGAATGAATGTGACCACTGGACGCGAGCGAGGCTTCTTTCATTTGGCGACATCTTAATATTAGAGGGTTGGTTCTTCTTTCTTGGGTTATTCCTTTTTATTACTGTGAAGTACTTTATTTCAAAATTAATGATTTTGTGGTGTAGATTTCAAAGTTTTTCTGATTCGAATTGGATAAATACATTATTTGAGTTAAAAAAAAACAATACTTATGAGATTTTGTAGCTTCTAATTTTATGGAGAGTTTTGGAGTTCAATCCTAAAACATCTTAAAACAATATAGAGGTCTTATTTAAAAAGTGTTCGTATTCCAATTTTATTTTATTTATCCTTTCATGCACAAAATAAATATTACACGAGGCAGACTAAATGTTATATGGCATTCTCTGCTACTCAACTTTTTGACTATAAGAGAATACATTAAAGATGTAGAGGATTTTCAAATTAAACTCCGTATTTAAAAAAAAATTAAATGAATTACAAATAATATTCAGAAAAAAAATATCATAAACTAGAACAATTCAATAAATAACAACCATAAACTATATTTTTACTGAAAAATATAAGTTAACATAAATCACAAATCATCTTACCCACATAAACATATAAAAAATATACCTGACATATAGGTTGGGGAAAAAGTCTTTTCGCAGTATAGTATGTATGAACTTGTAATAAAATCTCTTTGGCTGTAGTATTTGTATCTGGCTGGTTTTGGTGTCATTGAAAGTTAAAATTTTAAAGAACATAATTCCAAATTCAAATTAGGCAAATGTGTGATTTTCGTTTGTTTTTCGTACTGTCAAGATGAATGAATCTAATGAAGAAATTCGATACATTTTAAAATTTTACTACAAAAAAGGTAAAAATGAAACGCAAGCCGCGAAAAAAATTTGCGATGTTTATGGACCTAGTGCGGTGTCTGTGAGAGTAGCACAAATTTAGTTTAAGCGTTTTCAATCAGGAAATTTTGATGTCAAAGATGCACCTCGCTCTGTTCGCCCTATCGAAACCCGGGTTAACTCGCAATAAGGTGATATTGTGTGTGTGGTGGGATTGGAAGGGCATTATTCATTATAACTGCCTCAGTAGCGTAGTGGTAGCAGGCCACTACTATTACGCTGGAGGTCCTGGGTTCGATTCCCGGGTTGGGGACTATCAGAGATAACGGTTTAAAATTCTTTATCTCTGCTTCTATTGGGATTTTTCCATTTTCTGGAAGTTTCCCAGTACCTCGGAGTTTGGTAATGTGCCCGGAGATGGCAACAGGTTCGCCACCTGTTACATGGGCCAAAACGTAACCGGCGAGTCGTGGGTGTTTGCATTTATGATTGAATGCATGCATTTACCTCTGCCTACCCCTTCGGGGATTACAGGCGTGAAGTTACGTAATTATTCATTATGAGCTATTACCACCAGGCAGGCCTATCGATTCTGAACTCTACTGCGAACAACTGATGAGATTAAAGCAAGAAGTTGAGAGAAAGCGGCCGGAATTGATCAACAGAAGTGGTGTGGTGTTTCATCATGATAACGCTAGACCTCACACATCTATAGCTACTAAGCAAAAATTAAGAGAGTTTGGCTGGGAGGTGTTAATGCATCCGCCGTATAGTCCTGACCTTGCACCTTCAGATTTCCACCTGTTTCGGTCTCTTCAGAATTCTTTATGCAATGTTAGGTTAACATCACGAGAGGACTGCCAAATCCACTAGTCGCGGTATTTTGATGAGAAGTCCCAAAATTTTATAGCAATGGGATCATGTCCCTACCTACAAGATGGCTAAAAGTTATCAATCAAAATGGTACATACATATTTTAGTTAAATTTAAATAAACTTTATTAAAAAATGTTTTGAATTATCTAAAAAAATGCGAAGAAACTTTTTTCCCAACCTATATATACCTTTTATTACGTTCTAATTATACTCAGTACTCTATATATACAATTGATCGAAAAACTACAAAAACTTTTATTTTTTGTAAAAATATGTTAACATAAATCACAAATAATCTTACATCAAACGGAGGTGTATTTTTGTAATTATACTAAATATTTTACAATTGATCTAATTCTAATTTTTTTTTTTCAATTTTCGTATATGAAAAACTTGTGCTTATGTAAACAGACCTTTACATATGATAAATGAATACGACCACTTGACGTAACCAAGTCTTCTTTCATTTGGATGACGTCATAATATTGGAGTCTTGGTAATTCTTGGTTTATAAATGCCCAATTTTTTTTTTTGGTATCTTTTATTATATTTGAAATATCAGAACATATTGAGATTTTAAGGATCGGGAATTACGCTACAGAACAAGAAGGTGTACTGTATAATTATTATCAGACGAAGTTCCGTACCTTAAAAGGAAAAAAGGAACCCTTATAGGATCACTCGTGCGTCTGTCGGTCTGTCTGTCTGTCCGTATGTCACAGCCAATTTGCTCCGAAACTACTCCACCGATTGAGTTGAAATTTGATGAATATATGTAAATTGGTGACCCAAAGATGAACACGTCAAGTAAAATAATAAATTTTAAACAGGGGGCCATTTTCAGGCAGTAAATGAGAAAATTAAAAAAAAAATCGTAAACTGTATCGTGTGACATATCAAATGAAAGAAGTTGTTGTCAGCATCTCACATATATTTTTTTTATAATTTTTGCATAAACAAATTTGTAGTTATTTAAGAAAAACTACGAAAATTGACCATTCCCTCCCCCCCTATCTCCGAAACTACTGAACTTAAAATTTTGACAAAAATGTGGAAAATAGTTCTTTGCTTTTAGATTACTGGAAAACCTATAAGAAGTTTGAGTACTCAAATTAAATCGAAAATTCTTAATAATATAACCCCCCCTGCCGGTACCACCGTAACCGCTATGTCCCTGCATATTAAATCTGTAATATTTTCGAAAATATTTATTTAAATTACGGAACTCTCACCACGCGAGTCGAACTCACACTTGTCCGGTTTTTACCTTTAAAACCTTCCCTGGATTTCCGAAAATCATTCAATACCAAAATTAGCCATATCAGTCCAGCCGTTCTCGAGTTTTAGCGAGACTAACGAACAGCAATTGATTTTTATATACTCGTATATAAGATAAATTTCGTGTTAACGATATGAAACATCAAAATGTTGCCAGTGAGCACCATAATTAGGACATTAAAGCCATTTTCTTGAAATACAAAAAAAAAAAACAACTAAAGATACGTCATAAAATTTTCCATCATTCCCCTTTTATAGGCAACCTCATTGTTTCTCCAGCATTATTGTTTACAGTCATCATTTTGGCAACCACGGCCCATCGGCACGATATATGGGTTTCATTTGAAGACTATTCAACTAACAGTAAACAACACTACTTACTGTACGTCCAAACTTTATACTGCAAACAACGTAGCATGGTACTAAATCTGCAGGACAATTCTAAACTTCTTAATGGTGGAATTAAGTTTGAGTAGACTCAAATGTCATTAAACAAGAGAATTTAAGTGTCGTTACCAATTCGGTGACGGCCAGAAGGTGGTATTATGATTAAATTATGGCCTGTTAAAATGTTCACGGGTAAAAGTAATGAGCAGAGAAGTTTTTGTTTTAACGGTTTTGGGATGTACTTTTAAATTTTAAAACTTTTTCGATGAAAATATGAGGTGTCTTTTCGTGTGCATGTTTCTAATTATTAAAAGTTTTCGATTTTTTGAGTGGGTGTTTTAACGTGGATGTAGTTTGATGCAGACATTATGGATTAAATTGCTGATATGCCAAATTGAAAAAAAAAAAATTGCTATGTTTTTTACAGTTTATGAATATAGTTTTCAGCTCAAATAAATTACAATACTTCTAATTTCTTTTAAGTAAGTAACTTTTATTGAAATTTATTTAATTCAAAAGTGGAATTAAGTGTATGTGGCGCTGTGGCGTGGCCAGAAGAACTGCCAAAGCGCTGCCAGCCCTGAAGGACCGGCAGCGCGTTAGCAGCTCCCCTGGTGTTGCAAATGTCCATATGCGACGGTGATCACTTTCCATCAGGTGTCCCGTCTGCTTGTCTGTCAACCTAATGACATAAAAAAAAATGCGTTCGCTTCAAAGATGTAAGAAAGGACTTTTATATGACAGAGTCTATCGGCGTTTAAATAAAAAAGAGAACATTCTCAGATGGAACCATTTTTAAGATTTTTCCTGAAATAAAGGAACAATCGCAGATATAGTTACCTATACAAAGGGATAAACCTGGTGGTGGACCCCTGGTGTTGCAAATGTCTATAGGCGACGGTGACCAATGATGTCCATAGGCGACGGTGACCAATGGAATGGGTGTTTTCCAATAGAACCATTTCTAAGATTTTTCCTAAAGTAAAGCATCGAAGATAGAGTTGTACAAAGGGACAAACAGACAGGTTTTGAAATAAGGCATCGCTCGCGCTCTCCGTTTAAAGAACTCAAATATCAGCTGCGCAAAGCGTTTTAAAATTCTGGTGTACAGTACAAAAGAATTATATGAATTTTACTGGCATTGTACCAACTAGTTGATCCAGTCACCCGAACTAAGACTACCGAAGCAAATACGTCGCGACACTGCCTTTTTTCGCAAACTTGGAATAGTTTTAAGTAGTTTAGTCTTTATTTTCTACTTTGTGTTCGTGGCCTGTAGAAACAATAGGAACTAACAGAAACTACCAAAAATGTTTGATTTTGTTTTTGTTTTGACCAAAAAGATATAGAGAATAGATATTACAGTGAAAAACAGGACCCGTACCGTGGTAATCGCAATAAGTCGGTAATGTACGGGCCTATAATTTGCGGCACAGAGACATAACACCTTAGGCCTCAGGAGTGGCAACGCACCTGTATTTTGACCTTGGTCTTTGTATGGATGTAGTCTGCTGTTGGTGATGCTATGCTGCAGTCATCACTTAACATCAGTGTGAGCTGCATGCTTGTTTGCAACTTCCATTACAAAAAAAAAGAAAAAAAAAGTCATGACGTCATGTGCGCCCCTGCTACCGCACAAGTTGCCGTGCCGACGCCCGGTGGTAGCGCTGTGCTATAACATGGTGGCCTGAGCCGCACCGTGGACATTACCATAAATCCTTAAAAGAATCATTATAGACAGACGTACAGTCGGCCTCAGTAGCCTAGTGGTAACAGGCCACTAGTACTACGATGGAGGTCCTGGGTTCGATTCGTCGGGGGAATCGAACCCAGAAATAACGGTTTAAAATCCTTTATCTCTGCTTCCATTGAGATTTTTTCCATTTTCAGGAAATTTCCCAGTACCTCGGAGTTTGGTAAAAGTGCTCGAAGATGGCAACAGGCTCGCCACCTGTTACATGGGTCCGTAACCGGTGAATCGTGGGTGTTTGCCTGTATGCTTGAATGCATTACTCTGCCTACACCTTCGTGGATTACAGGCGTGAAGCTACGTAAAGTCGGTTCAACGAATACATTCCAAAACAGAAAACTCTAAAGCAAGAAGCTACAACGATCTATAACCGTAGTAATTTTCAATCCAATAACCCTCATCTAACCAGAAGGCACTTAGTAGTTAGGCGCTTTACTTTTTCAGTTTGCAGTTTACAGCTAAAGAGCGGCGGTTCCGTACGGCAATGTCGGTCGATGCTCGCAAAAACGTTGGACTACTTGGAAGGGTTCCAAACCGGATGATTGCACCGAACGGTGTGGAGCAAAAAGCTTGCTTCGAAGTGACGGCGAGCATAAATTAGAGGTTGTTCGATTGATGTTCAATTTCTTCTCTAAACATTTCAAAAATTTTTCCCGATTTGTAATTATTTAGTAACATTGTATGTTATTGAATTTTCCTAGAAAAACTCAGAACGTATACAACAACAATCGTATCTAACGTGAGACTCTTATTCACTAAAATCTTGCGGTATTCCGACTCGTCCACCATCAGTGGTGAGGTCATGGGAACGCTTACACGAGGTCAGTCCGCTGGCGGCTCCTCGTTTTCGAGCCCGTCGGAGCGTTTTTGTCTCGTGCCCGCCGCGCTCGTGGAACTGCGGTTTTATTTATAAACTCATCGCGGTCGTAAAACACGTCGTGCGATGTGCTTTCATTTTTTACATAATTATATATCTGCATTCTACACAAGCTACGGGCCCGCAACTGCGGCGGTCATGGGTGAAATTTGCTCCGTGAGTTCTTAGCATTACATTCCGAATCCTTTGTCTCTAACCAATGCTAGTGGCATACGAAACACCTGCACACCAGCCAGCTCAGAATCCTGGAATACTTATTGTACCAATCCGGGAAGACACTGACTGCTGCAGCACAGCGCAAGCTACCGCAGCAGGCAATTTTTTTTTTATGTAATGGAATGGCAAACAAGCATGCAACTCACACCGATTTTAAGTGATGACTGCAGCTTATAGACACCGAGCTGAGGCCTAAGGCGTTATGCCTATGTGCCGGAAATTACGGAGCCGTACATTACCACCTGACCGAAACACGATAGTGCTAAACACTACCATTTAGCGACAAGTATAGTAGGTAATGTGGTGGTGCCTACGCCCGCGAGGTCCATCACGGGAGCTCTACTACTAGTGATATAATGGATTCAATTCCTTTGTGCAAACATAATGATGACAATTCACGACCATCAACCACTGAAGTATTTATTTCGCAACACATGATTATAACAACCGTTACTATTCGCTCCAATATGCACAATTAGTAATACATTTGGCATGAATATTGTATGCTACGTGAAATATCAAAACAATTTTCGCCCCGAGTTCATGCAAATGAATTGCTGTGGCCACTGAAACAGCAGACACAGCAAGTTTTGTATTGAATATTGGAAACATAATTGAAATCAAGGAATAACTTGTGTCACCTCGAGTCATTATAATTTACAATTGCTTTCTGAAAGTGATGCTAGATGTGGCTTTAAACAAGAATAAAGTCAATGAGAAATAACTCATCTATAGTGTATTTTTTTTATGTCATTAAGTTGACAGACAAGCAGACGGGCCACCTGATGGTAAGTGGTCACCGTCGCCTATGAACATTTGCAACACCAGGGGAGTTGCCACGCGCTGCCAGCCCTGAAGGACTCTTTTGACGCCATTTTTGAAGAACCCCATATTGTAGCACCGAGGGAATACCTCAGAGGGAAGTTCGTTCCATAATGAGTGACAGTACAGCTCCAGTAACAGCTCGAAGCTTAGGCCTATATTACTTAATCTATCTGCCTCACCACTAGTGAGTTCTATTTTTTTTTATTGGAAAACAAACAGTTTATTATAACTAATTAGCATTATAACAACAAATTCCTACTATCCCTACTTCCCTACTAATATTATAAATGCGAAAGTAACTCTGTCTGTCTGTCTATTACCTTTTCACGTCCAAACCACTGAACCGATTTTAATGAAATTTGGTACAGAGATAGAGTTGACTTTGAGAAAGAACATAGGCTACTTTTAAAACGAAATCCACGCGGCCGAAGGCGCGGGCAACAGCTAGTGACTAATAGAAACCAATTATATGTTTTAACAAATATTAGAATGACTTAAATACTATTACAATTACAATAAGGATTCATAACTTGAAAATATAAAAATGCGCGTCGAACCAGTGCCTAGACGACGTGTTTACTATAGATACAGTTTGCGTTACAAATAGATCTAGTTCTGGAAAATCTTTTATATCATTAAATTCGGTCACAGCATTAGAGAAGAACGAGTTAGAACGAGTTTTATTAGTTGGTAATGTATGGAGTAATCTGCATTTGATCCCGCAGTTTTGTGTAGATATTTATAGGCTACAGTTTCATAAATGAGATGGAGAAATAGAAACCAAAATAAAGCACCTGCTAGATTGCCACAAAAAATATCATTTTGGATTCTATTTCTTTAAAAATATGGTATGTTACGAAGGTGGCAAACAGCATGCAGTTCACATGGTTGTTAAGTGATGACTGCAACCTATAGACATTTACACAAAAACCAGACGTCAAAATGCAGATGCGTTGACACTCCTAAGACCTAAGTGGTTATGTATCTGTGATAGTTACGGAGCCATAAAATGTGTAAATGTAAAAAGCTGTGGGCCTATTCGTTTTATCCGTGAACATAATACGCGCTTACCACTTTTATTGTAAAATGATGATTTAGTATAGACTCAGCGCAACAGAGAGTCCCATCTAGTTCCACGAATAGCCTCTAATCATTCAACAGTCAACTTTTCAGTTATGCTAATAAAATGAAACCAGCTGAGTGCCCGCTGAACTTCCTAATGTAATAATTTCGTTTCACTCGGCTCATCCAACATTTACATTTTCTATTACCAAGTCCACACGTTTGTGGATTTTATTCATGTGGTTCCAGCGATTTGGTTCTAAATTGTTACTTTTTGTTGGGACTAAACGTGAAACGTTTGAACTATTCTTGGAATAATCCAGATCTTTGACTTGCCCAATGTTCTACATTCAAATTGAAAATTCGCCGACTGTACAGGATATATTAAAGTAAAAGAAGATTATTACAATTTGTTGAACGCTCTGTGAAAGAGACAAGGCCTGTGAAATGGCCTGCACATTGTTAATAATTAATAACCCGGCAGCTGTTAATGAAGGAAATGTATATCCACCGCACCAACAACGTTTGTTGTCACAATAACGAGCATTTTTTTGGTACCTCTGATCAACTGTGTTTATTTGTCTGATTTGTACTTGATTTTTTTATATGTCATTAAGTTGACAGACAAGCAGACGGGCCACCTGATGGAAAGTGGTCACCGTCGCCTATGAACATTTGCAATACAAGGGGACTTGCCAACGCGATGCTAGCCCTGAGGGAATCTTTTACCGCCATTTTTGAAGAACCCCATATTGTAGCACCGAGGAAACACCTCGGAGGGAAGTTCGTTCCACAATTTACATGTTCTGGGCAAAAACGAACGAGAAAACCGCACCGTTGAACACTGCCAGGTGTATCACAGAGACATAACAACTAAGGTCTCAGAGGTCGCACATTGACCTCTGGTTTTTGTGTAGATGTCTATACGTTGCAGTCACTTAAAAAACACTTAATTTTTTTTTTATGTAATGGAAGTGGCAAACAAGCATGCAGTTCACATTGATGTTAAGTGATAACTGCAGCCTACGCAGTCGGTGAGGGTGATATGTGAATATCCAGATTAGTAAAATTATTGAGATGCATTGAAAAAACTACTTAACCTTCAAGCCTTTGCGTTGATATGTCAAAATAATAAAACATGTCTGGGAATTAGTTAGTATGTGCCTTTACCATAAAAATGGTGTTTTGTTCCTAATTGAATCCTAAGCGACTTTAACTTCACTGCTTATAAAGACACCTCCGCCTATAACTGGAGTTTTCACTGTTGGTACAGTCCCCGTGTAGGGTCTCAAGGACGTAGGTATCTCCGCATTACTTAATCTATCTTCGGCCAAATGGTAGTGTTCAACACTATCGTGTTCCGGTTAGATGGTAATGTATGGCCCCGTAATCACTATCACAGAGACATAACAACTAAGGTTTTAGAGGTTTTTGAATAGATGTCTATAGGCTGCAGACACATAAAAAACACTTGAACTTTTTTATGTAGTGAGAGTGGCAAATAAGCATGCAGTTCACATTGATGTTAAGTGATGACTGCAGCCTATAATATGCCTATAAGCGGCAAGTATATTAGGTAATGCGGTGGTGCCTACGCCCGCGAGCTCCGTCACTTGAGCTCTACCACCAGCAAAGAAGCAGAACTGTATGCTAGTTTGCCACCATCGTTAAATAAAAAAAAACACAATAAATACAAATTTATTAAGAAACTCTCCGTAATGAAATGTAACTCGTGAAACGTCAAATTCAATTTATAAAATGGACGAGCAACTTGAAATGCTTAATCGATTTTAAAGTCCACTGAATTTTATTTTCGTACCCAAGATAGCCAATTGATACCCCAAAATGTCATTAAGCCCAAGTCATCAATCAATCTTACCAATTGTTGTTTTACAAGCATTGTTTGTCCCGGGGATAAACGAGGTCAAAAAAGGCCGTGGCTAATAAATCAAAGTGTTTTCAGGGAGGACAAATAAAATTTTATCATCTCGATTTTCATTCACTCACAATTTCTTAACAACTTGTTTATTCCGAGATAAAAGTGTAGAAGGGTTCCGTTAATTGGGGTTAGAGTGCTAGTTACAGCGGAAACGAAGCGTTGGAATAAGCGATTCAGTTATAGGTGGCTAAGTTATTTGTGACACCGATAAAATCTCTTCTAGTGATTTTATCGGTGTCTGCAATTCAGCTAAGCAATTTTTATATTTATTTATATGTCGTTAACGTGGCAAACAAGCATGCAGCTGATATAGATGTTAAGTGATGACTGCAGCCTATAGACATCTACACAAAAAAACAGAAGTCAAAATGCGGATGCGTTGTCAGCCCTGAGATCTTAGTTGTTATGTCTGTGTGATAGTTATTACGGGGCCATACATTACCATCTAACTAGAACACGATAGTGCTGATCACTACCTTTTGGCGGCAGACAGTTTAGTTAATGCAATGGTATACACTCCCTCGAGCTCCTGCACCGGAACTCTACCATCACTAAGATGGGTAAGTTATAAGTGTTAATGATATTCAAGTGATTTTATTGGTGTTGGCAATTCAGCTTAGTATGTTTTATATGTCATGGGGTAGTGAATGTGTTCACGTTTATGCTAAGTGAATACTGTAGCCTATTAACATCTACATCAAAACCGGAGATTACAATGTAGATGCGTATGAGCCAGTAATTACATTACCACCTGACCGGAAAACGATATCGCTGAACAGTATCATTTAGCCGCAAGTAGATTATGTATTACGGTGATATCTACGCGAGCTCAGTCAATGAAGCTCTACCACCAGTAGTTTGTACAGAGGCACCCACGACGCAGGTCCACACCAAGTGTGTGATTGTGAGTAGAAGTGTATTCTTTTATTTAGGTGTTGTTCCACTAACCTACCAATGGAATTTGCCCCATGCCCCATTTATTATACCTTTCATATACAAACTAGCGTTATGTGATTACTAAGACCCGTTCTGTCTCCGACCCTAAAGCTACTTTTATGGCATTTTTACGATGGGTAAGAGCGCTCCGAACATCGAGCACTTAATTTTTCTGACGAGTTCGTATTGCCTTCGCTCAATCGATCCTAATTTGTTCTTCAGTTGATGTACTCGCATTTTATTAATATGATAAGTTGTTATACCTTCCTGTTTGTTTTGCTAAAAGTATATTTTTTCTTATGCTATCAAAAAATAATGAATTTCGTTTTTAAAATTTATTTTTCATATTTTACAAATCAGGTACGATCATAAAGAAATTAATCTATGGATTAGGTAATTTTACCAACTCAGCGAATAAACTTTTCATCACGTCGTAGGTACAGAAGGAAACTCAACGAAAATAGAATACACATGATTTAAAATATCATTCTTCCACCAGAAAGTATTAAATTTTTCATTAAGACGGGTTTCGCAATGCTTAACGAAGGGTGCAAATGGATCTTAGCTATAAGATAAAATTGCACAGCACCAAGGAAATGATTTGCAATATGAGAGAAAGAGTGCTAATGTTCGCACAGCCCCTTTTTTTTCATTTTAAACGAAAAAAAATGACAACATTTAAAAGTAAATTATAAACCGCTTTTAATTCTACAGAAAGACAAACTAAAGATACAAAACTTCAAATGACAACATAAAGTGTCTTATTAGGCGCGTCGCTCTCAATCCATTGTCAGCACCCAATCAATCAGAGCGACAAAGTGCGGACGCCCCGTTGCCCGGGCAAGTTTAGCCGATTAGTCCGGACCCGAATGTTAAGCAGGCTGACGAATCGGTTCCGGCTTAAGACGAAGTTGCATCGGATTGGAATGCCATTGGTTTTGGGAAACAATTTGTTTCGGAAGCCTTTGATTTTGGCTTGTCTTTGAGATTCGCTGATTTGAGCTGCTACACACTTGGTACATAAGTCTTGTTAGTTAGACTGTAGAGATTTTGAAAACATATTTTTGAACTTCCAAACATATGATGTTACTTAATAAAGTAATCGTTTGTGTCATGATATTATTGAAAACATTTTCTTAAAAAAAAAACTTTTTATAAAAAAACTCAAATTTATCAAACGATTGTATGTTTCAAAGTAATATTTTCTATTACTACAAACTTGCAGCAAAAAACTTTCAGTTATAACATAAAGTGTCATATTACGCACGTCGCTCTCAATCCATTGTCAGCACCCAATCAATCAGCGTGACAAAGTGCGAAGGCCTCGTTGCCCGGGCAAGTTTAGCCGATTAGTTCGGACCCGTATGCTAAGCAGGCTGACGCAGGCATCGGTTCCGGTTTAAGATGAAGTTGCGTCGGATTGGAATGCCATTGGATTTGGCTTTCAATTGGTTTTGGAAGCCTTTGATTTTAGTTTGTCCTTGAAGTTTGCGGATTCTTGTTTTGAGTTAATTTCGTATATCAGAAAAGCTTATTCTCTACAGTGTTTTCGAAAACAGCAGATTAGATCCTTGGGTAAAGATTTTTTTTTCTAAATTTCAAAATTCGCTTGCTTGTGTTATTGCAAAATATAAAAATGAAAATGAAAAATGAAGAATGAAAAAGAAAAATGAAAAATGAAGGAGAAAAATGAAAAATGAAAATTTTATATGGCGCTGAGCTAGGACACATACTGTATGTGTATACAATAAAACAAACAATAACAAGATTAAATGAAAAATAGAAACAAAGTAAGTAGGTAAATAATTAACTAAAATTTATCCAATTCAGCATAATGTCAGGTACCTATAAGGTACCTGACGCTGGTTTTCAACTGGAACCATTGAATGTATGGTCACGGATGTCAAAGGTCTAATAAATATATAAATATGTGGTGGTGGCATCATGTAACTAGTTTCCTCTTTAGGATAAGAGCGATGTCTAACCGCTTATACGATTACTTAGAGAAAAATAATATTTTAAGTAAAAATCAGTATGGATTTCGAAAGGGTCGATCTACTGTTCTAGCAGTATATAAATATATCCAGCAAGCCTATTCATATATAAATGAAAAGAAATATGCGGTAGGTATCCTGCTGGATATGACAAAGGCATATGATAGAGTGAAATTTGATATCCTTCTCTCAAAACTATATGACGTAGGAATAAGAGGTATTGCGTACGAATGGCTGAAGTCGTACCTCAAAAATAGAAAACAATATGTTCAAATTGACTTTCACAACATAAAAACAAATACAATAGAAAAGTGTGTGTCTGATAAAAAAGTACTTAACTACTCTATTCCACAGGGAAGCGTGCTAGGATGTATACTTTTTCTTATATATATTAATCAACTTCCTAAAATAATTGACACGCATTGTGTATTGTTCGCAGACGACGTATCGCTTTTATTTGAGTATGAAAATACTGTTGATTTTAAGAATCGCTTAAACAAAACCTTCAGGCTTGTCATAAATTGGTTAGAGGCCCATAATCTTAAAGTAAACTACGAAAAAACGAAACTCATAGAATTCATACCTCACCAAAAATCACCTTTACACATTGAGTTACAAATTGATAATATCCGCCTAGAAAAGGTTAAAACGTGTACATTGTTAGGTTTACAAATTGACACTAATTTAAACTGGAAAACGCACATCGAAAACCTTAAATCTAAACTAAGCAGATTCTCATATGCGCTCTACGAACTTAAAGTAAGCACTGACAAAAATACTGCACTAGCAGCGTACTACGCATATGCACACTCTTGGTTAAGCTATGGCCTTATCCTATGGGGAAATGCTACAAATGTAGAAGATGTTTTCCTCATCCAAAAGAAGTTAATACGTATTATTATAAATATTGACAGCACCGAATCTTGCAGACCCCATTTCACCAATTTAGGAATCTTAACCCTGACAAGCATGTACATACTGGAACTATGTAAATTTTTGAAGAAAAATCCAGCTGTATTTGTTAATGCACAACCTAGCAGATTGTATGAGGCACGGAAAAATCAAAAAAATCGATTAAAATTACCAAGTTACCAATCCAAGTCGCATCGACCTATTCAGTAAAAGCCCGTATGCCAGTGCAATACGGATATTCAATAAGTTACCATTTGAATTAAAACAGGAGCAAAACACAAATCGATTTTTATATAAATTGAAATCCATTCTTAGCAACAAATGCTATTACAATCTTAATGAATTTTATAATGATAAACATCTATGACATTTTTAATTAATTTGAATATTTTATTGAAAATACCTATTAAAACTAAAGCCTTAAGGTTTATTATATAATAACAATACTGTTTTCCAATATTAAATTGACATGATAATAATACATAAATGAAATGAAATCTGCTTCACGTTCAAATAGTTTTATGTAATTTTGCAATTTAAAATTTAAAATATGTACCTATAATTTAATTACTCGCCAACAATATTGCCATACCCAAGAGGGTTTCATGATGTACTTAGATAATTATTATTACCACCTGTACTAAACATCTCATGATTTATGCAATAAATGAATTGAATTGAATTGAATTGAATTGATACATCTTTTACTTTAAATATAGTTCTATCCGAAAACTCACCCGCAAAAATGAGATTCCCTAGTGCAAATCTAGTTTCTATTGGGAAATCTATTTAGCAAGGGTAACTTCAATGAGTTAAGGTCTTATGTGTTCTTGTCCCTATATAATCAGCAATTGTTGAACATTTCGCAAGTACCTACCTAAACTGAAACAGTTTTTTTTTTACGTCATGAAAGTGGCAAACTGGCATGCAGTTCACATTGGTACTAAGTGATGACTGCAGCCTATAGACACCCACACAAAGACCAAGATCAAAATGCAAATGCGTTGCCACCCCTGAGGCCTAAGGTGTTATGCCTCTGTACCGGAAATTACAGGGCTGTACATTACCATCTGACCGGAACACGATAGTACTGAACACTACCATTTAGCGGCAACTATATTAGGTAATGCGGTAATGCCTACGCCCGCGAACTCTGTCACTGGAGCTCTACCACCAATAAAAACAGAAGAAAATAATTCTGATGACAATTTAACATTATATTTATTTTTCCTATAACAACGTGTTTTAATGATGGCAGAGTGTTATTTTAAACACAAAATGAACACTTTCATTACCAACACACATAGCAATATACCGTAATCCAATACAGTTGTATTAATCTCATTATTTCACGCGTATTGGTTACCGATTGGATTTGAAAATATAGGGGGATATATTTTGTGAATCGCTTCGTACATTCTGTAATTCTAAAAAAGAGTACTCATTCAGGGAAGAATATCTGGGGGCACTGAAATTTAATTGAAACTAGCTGACTCGACAAACTTTGTATATATGGAATATAAAATTGTGGTTTTTACTATTTGCCTTCAATTTCTTCATATTTTCTTACCTTTAAACCTTCCCTGGACTTCCAAAAATCATTCAAAACCAAAATTAGCCAAACCGGTCCAGCCGTTCTCGAGTTTTAGCGAGACTAACGAACAGCAATCGATTTTTATATATACTCGGATATAGATATATAGATGTGTCATTTTTATGTAATGATAATGGTAAACAAATGTACAGTTCACATGAATGTTAAGTGATGAGTCTATAATAGAAATCTATACAAAAATCTATACAAGTCTCTGTGATTGTAATTTACAGTAAATAATGCACGTCGAGCCTAGGAAGGAGACTTTGGCTTATATCGGGTCTGTAGAGCGTTATCTCTTTCGCAGCGTACCTATTTGACGTTTGTCGACCATTTTGATCAAGTAACCCATACCGGACTGTCAGTTCTTACGTAGGCAGTGTGCAACAGAGATATCGCTCTAGGAAGTCGGAACGAGCCGATCATCTCTTTCGCAAGAGTGAGAGTGAGTCAAGGAATGTTTCGAGTAACATCTTAGAATATGGATGTTAGTCCAGCAGTGGACGTTTTTTGGCCGGAGTGATTGATTATGATGGAGATTAAAAAAATATAGGTTCACTAATGTTTCATCAACAAACATTACGCAAATCTTCATTTCAAAAACAACGTTTTGTTCAATTAATTCCACAAGTACATAATTCCGCAAGTGTATAGTTTCGCATCTCAACGATTCGTATACTAGTTATTTCGCAAACATTTGATTTCGTGAATGTATAAAATAATATTTAATACAGTCAGCAAAAAAAAAAAACTGCGAGCCGAGCTCGCCCACCGCACCTTTCGACCTAACCTGACTATGTCGTAATATTTGAGAATATTTTTTCTACTAAATTATTTATAAAGTGAAAGTTATGAAATGATCAGTTTTGTAATAATCTGTTTTCCAAGTGAATTATTTATGTAGTGATGTAGTTGTGGAAAGTTGAGATGTGAAAATCGATCGGTGTGATGTGATGTGATTGCGAAACGATGGTTTTGTAATGAAGAGTTTTGAAACGTTTGTCGGTAAAATGAACGGGTTCCAAAAATATAAATATTATTTATAATAAAGGATCTAGTTACCAAATTTTACATAGCCAACACAATCCTATGTTTAAGAACAAGTTTAAACCAACACGCACAAACCGATAAGCTCAAACAAAGTTCCTTCAAGAACTCCCAAAACATTGAATAGACAGTCACATAAATCCTTCAAACAAACAAACATTGAGTTTTGTAATAAATTCAAATGCGTTGTAATGAAATCGTTTCACACAGCTGTCGACGGCTTACCCTTAAACCGTTCCACTTGACGAATTGCTCGAGTTGAGATTAAGACAACAGCCTCTAAAAGGCGCGACTAATTCACACCAGCGCCATATTTGGTGTGATTAACTACCGGATTAAAATCGCCCGGTTGCCAGTACTGGCTGAATATAACAATGTTTTTTTTTGTTTTAATTAAGTAAATAGGTATACAACGTGTACGAATATACGACCCAACCTCGGTTTGAAGGCACTACCGCATTACTTAATTTATCTACCACTAAATGGTAGTGTGCAGAGCCATATCGTGTTCCGGTTAGATGGTTTTGTATGGCCCCGTAATAACTATCACAGAGACAAAATAACAAAAGTCTGAGGAATGGCAACGCATCTGAATTTTGACCTCTAGTTTTTGTTTAGGCTGCAATCATCACTTAACATCAATGTGAACTGCAGGCTTGTTTGCCACCATCTTTACATAAAAAAGTCGAGGGCGCTACACAATGTCATGACACTGATGTTACAGGCTTTTGGTTCCATGACTTTAAGTATGGAGTAGATGTAGCGACCCGTTGATGCATAGTTGTCGATATCTAGACAATAGATGTATCGACGGTACATGAACTACTCGAAAGTTCTTTTATTGATAGCCACTAAGATACATAATACGTTCACTAATATTGATTTAAGTTCCGTATCGTATCAAATAGCCGAAGTCGGTTGTCAATCAAAGTTCCTAACTTCGATAGTACTCGTAGTTGTTAAAATTCAAGAGGATACCAACTTTCCTATTATGTTTCATGTTACAAGTCACGAGGGATCCTCTAAAATTTTTGATATTCAGATGAAAGCCTGTAAAAATCGAGACTAAATTACACCCGTGCCATATTCAGGATAATTAACGACCGAACCTACACGACTCGGCAGTAATTTCCGAATTTAAGAATGTGAAACGGCTTGTAGATAATATTTTTTTTAATGTAATGGAAGTGGCAAACAAGCATGCAGTTCACATTGATGTTAAGTGATGACTGCAGCCTATAGACACCTATACAAAAACCAAGGTCAAAATGCAGATGCGCCCTGTAGTATCGAGCTTGTAGAATAGGACTGAGGTATCCTCTGCCTATCGTAAGAGGCGACTAAAAGGGGAATGAATCGCGGGCGGCCAGAGTGGGGGCTCTAGCCGTCCAGCACTCGCGGTTCAAGGAAGACGGCGACCGTGGTAGCCGCAGGTCGTTGTGGTATGCGTAGAATGGGACTGTCATAGTCCCCGTGGACGAGCCTTTTGGAGGCGAAGTGCGTGGGGGGAACCGGAGCAGTGTTTTAGTGTACCCGGAGTGCACTGAAGTCGGCACCGAGGTGGTTTTAGAGGGTTCCAGTCCCTCATATCCCAACTCTCTCCCCCTAGAGAGCCAGTTGAATGTGAAGACATTACCACCTAGTAAAAAAAAAAGTCGAAATGCAGATGCGGTACCACTCCTGAGGCCTAAGGTGTTATGCCTCTGTGCCGGAAATAACAGGGCCATTTATTATGCAGTATCATGGTCACATTAAGACACACATTAAAAATCAAATTCTCGGGGCAATATTTCACAATGTTTCTTTTATATTTTTTTTTATTGAGATTTGATTAACACTTCGCAGAAACGTTATAAATTTGAAGTTTTCGTTTTTTTTTTTAAATTTTTTTCACTTTATTTGTAACCAAATATTATTAAATTTCTGTGTTAATATACATTAACTATTATGAAGATTAATTTTTGCATTTACAGGCGGTTATATTCTAACATGTTAACAAAATATAACTGTGACACTCAACATGCAATTGAATTGCCAAATTGCCATATCTTCAATCAAATTAAGGACGTTTTCGATCAAAGTACCTCGAATTCCAATATGTAGGCTTGAATATCAGTGGTCGAAGTTTCACAGTGAATCTACTCTCCTTTTATGTTCCACAAGTCACGAGGGGTGCTCTGAAATGTTTGATATTCAGATGATAGCCTGTAAGAGTTGAGACTAAATTACACCCGTGCGATATTCAGGATAATTAATGACCGGACGTAAGTAACCTGATGAAGTACTTTCTGAATTTAAAAATGTATGACGGGTTTTAGATCTTTATGATATTTTTTTTATGTAATGAAAGTGGCAAACAAGCATGCAGTTCACTTTGATGTGAAGTGATGACTGCAGCCTTTAAACAACCACACAAATACCAGAGGTCAAAATGCAGATGCGTTACCACTTCTGAGGCCTAAGGTATTGTGCCTCTGTGCCGGAAATTACAGGGTTGTACATTACCACCTGACCGGAACACGATAGTGCTGAACATACCATTTAGCGGCAAGTATGTTATATAGGTAATGCGATGGTGCCTACGTCCGCAAGCTCCGTCACTGGAGCTCTACCAACAGTAAGGATATTTAGATCGTCGTCATATTTTCATTCTGCATGTTCACACACAGATTTGGGATTCAGTACACTAAAATATATCTACGATTAAACTTTCTTTCTAATTGAAATATAGGTTTACTCCCAGAAAAACCGGGACCAATATGTTTAATTACTCCGTATATAATTGGAACGGACCGAACCACATAAGTCGTAATTTAAAACCGAATAAAAATGTTTTCAACCCATTTCCATTTCTACAAATAACGATCTGAGCGTAAGTTAATTGGTGAAAAAAATATTTTCTCTTCAACGAATTGGTTGGCCAAATAGGTTGTGAGCATTGTCATTTAATTTTTGTGTATATTAAAATGGCCGCCGATTCCCATTAAATTTATTTCGATTCCACGTTACCGCGCGGCGCATCGCTAATGCATTAAAATAGCGAATCCATGACATTACCACAGTATATATTTGTGGCTCTAATTCATGTTGTAGTTATGAGGCTTATAACGTTTGTGGACTTAATATATTATTATTTTAAGTGAATTTATTACCAGCATCCATTCGTGAATAGTTTAAAACGATTTTGAGGTGACCTTAAAATATACTACACTACCTACGTCTGATTTTTTTTTTTATGTAATCGATGTGGCAAACAAGCATGCAGTTCACGTTGATGTTAAGTGATGACTGCAGCCTATAGACACCCACACAAAGGCCATGGTCAAAATGCAGATGCGTTACCACTCCTGAGTCCTGAGGTGTTATGTCTCTGTGCCGGGAATTACGGGACCGTACATTACCACCTGACCGGAACACGATAATGCTAAACACTACCATTTAGCGGCAAGTATATTAGGTAATTCGGTGGTGCGTACGCCCGCGAGCTAAGTCACTGGAGTTCTACCACCAGTAATTTCAAAACTACGTTTTCACGACAGCTGTCATGTCTATGTGAAAGTATGGTAAATTGAATGCAAAAAACTGGAACCGTGCTTCAAAGGGGAGTGTTCTGTCTAGTAGTGTAGTACGTGTACACATATTGTAGGTCAATGTTTTCAGTTCACTCTAAATTTTACACGAAGTAATGAGGCATTAAAACTATGTTCTTTCTTTCAGATCGTGTTAACAAAAAACAGTAAACAACGACTATTGGTAAGTAATTTAATTTTGTGTTGTCATAAATATAAGTAGTAATTCTTGATCTTTCACAAATTATACTAAAGCACAAACCCCCTTATTCATAAACGTAAATTAGATTCGTTTTAGCTATAGAATGCTTACCCCCTTATTCATAAACGTATTTTAGCTAAAGTTTTGCTAATCTCTCCTTTGTCTTTTTCTATCCTGCACATTTGACAGTGCAACTGACAAAGACAAAGCATTCTATAACTAATACGTCGCTAATGTACGTTTATGAATAAGGGGGTAAGTCTTTATCGGTTGCATTGTCAAATGTGGAGGATAGAAAAAGACAAAAGAGTGATTAGCAACAATTTAGCTAAAATACTTTTATGAATAAGGCGATAAGTTCTTAGCTGGCATCAATGAATAACCATCAAGATTCTACTTTATACGCTTTAATGAATATCTCATATTTAGTTTCAAACTATGTATTTGAAATAAGATACATTATGTGAATGTATTTATATTTTAAAGAAAAATGGAAAGAAAAAATTGACTTCAGGCGAGACTCGAACTCGCGGCCTACTGGGAATCTAGTCCAGCCGCTCTTCCAATTGAGCTACTGAAGTCCTGCCCGAGTTGTCGAACCTTTCCTTCATGTGAAATGTGAACTTCATGCTGGTTTGCCACTTAAATAACATAATATTTTTACATACATAACAAAATAGTTTGTTTCTTATATTTTATGATTAGTAAAATAATATATTTTATAATTAGTTACATAAAATGATTAACTTGTTCTGTATTGGAAAATATTTCGCACTAATTTCACGTCAAACGTCAAACGCGTATACAGCGTAAACATTGTTTGACTTATTTGACTTATTGAATAATACCGTTAGTCCGGAATTTTATTATTCATCTACATAATTATAATGTTTAAGTTGTATTACTATTAAAGCAATTAGTGTTTATTTTATTTTTAAAGAAAAATGGAAAGAAATTTGACTTCAGGCGAGACTCGAACTCGCGACCTACTGGGAATCTAATCCAGCCGCTCTTCCAATTGAGCGGTCTCGCCTGAAGTCAAATTTTCCTTTCCATTTTTCTTTAAAAATAAAATATATTTCACAAGCATGTGTTAATGCGAAATAATATAAAACAATTAATTAGTGTTTAACCTGAAACCTGTGTCTGAATATAAATTTAGTGGAAAATCACGACAGAATTTTTATTATAGTCATTATTTTTTTATTGTAACGCAAGTGGCAAACAATTATGCAGGTTACATGGATTTTAAGTGATGACTGCAGCCTATAGCTGCACAAAAACCAGAGATCAAAATGCAGATGTATTGCCACCCCTGAGACCTTAGTTGTTATGTCTTTGTGATAGTTATTATGGAGCCACACATTACCATCTAACCGGAACATTAATTTGGCGGCAGATGGATTAATTAAGTAATGCGCGCCTACTTTATCAAGTCTCTACATTGGGACTCTACCACCAATGCAAATTGCTCGCAGTTCCTTCGTTTTATTATTTACTAGCGACCCGCCCCGGCTTCGCACGCGAGCATTTTTTTGTTTTTTTTTATGTTATGGAAATGGCAAACAAGCATGCAGTCCACATTGATGTTAAGTGATGACTGCAGCCTATAGACACTCACACTTAGACCAAGGTCAAAATGCAGATGCGTTGCCACTCCTAAGGCCTAAGGTGTTATGCCTCTGTGCCGGATATTACAGGGCCGTACATTACCACCTGACCAGAACACGATAGTGCTGAACACTACCATTTAGCGGCAAGTATATTAGGTAATGCGGTGGTGCCTACGCCCGCGAGCTCCGTCACTGGAGCTCTACCACCAGTAACAATTTCTTATATTGTATTTCTTATGTTTGCTATTTCTTTGTTATTTCTATATAGAATTGCATTTCTTATATTGTAGAGATGCGCCCGACTTCTGTGACAAGAACCGTGATATCTCGATAAATATAAGTATGATATTGATAAATTATAAATATAAACATTGATCAGAAAACTCTCTTTCCAACATTTTAAACAGAAATAAAATCCTTTCACAACTTCATGAGATTAGAGCACATATACACACAGAGATAATAGGGGGATTTTGTAATATTTAGTGATGTGGCTTGTATGTATCACTCACTCATTCCGATATTCTCTCACTCTTACGGCTTACGGTTACAATTGCAAGTTTTTCTTCAAAATTGTAGTTTCAAATAATCAGTTAATATTTTTTTCATTATGGGTATTCTTGTCTTTCCATTCCCCATGATCTTTTATCAATGACCCTTGCTTGCGCATTGGAGCAAAAGTTAATAATGGCAGGAAATTGATCATGAAACGTAGTGGGGTCATATAAGTCTTATCGAAATATCTTGACTGTTATTCGGTTAAAGGTTAGTAGCTATAGAACGCGACAGACGCTAAGCCAGCGCGTATTTGCATTTGGGCGATTTTTTTAACGTATATTTCGTGAGCATTTCCCGGTTAGTTGGAGAAAATCACAAAGGGCATGCAGTTCACATTGATGTTAAGCGATGAATGCAGCCTATAGACACCCACATGAAGACCAAGGCCTAAATGCAGATGCGTTACCACTCCTGAGGCCTAAGGTGTTATGCCTCTGTGCCGGAAATTACAGGGCCGTACCGTACCGTATGTACCGTATTTATGCAGACATCTAAGATTTCCTGGTAATGTTTGCCCCTTAGTAGGTATATATTAAAGAAAGAAAAGAAAAGAAAAAAACATTTATTGGTGCAGCCCCCATACCAATATCAGGTACTGCATTCATAAAATAAACAATAGAACAAAAAAAATAAACATTTACAATACAAATACGTTACACAAAAAAAAACATTAAAAAAGGTTTGACAAAAAAAAAATACTTAGACCTATTTAAAAAGTACCTAGTTAAAGTAGAACATAAGAAACAAGATCCCACGGCTGCACCAAATAGTTTTCAGTTCAGTATTATGTCAAGCCGAAGCCCGACGCTGGTTTTCAACTGTAAACTACTCGGTGGGACACGGATATCAGTCCTAAAAGTCGGTATAATAAATACTTACTATAAAAACTATATAAGTGCAAATAAGTATAACGATATGTTAAACTAAACACAAATAATATATATATATATATATATATATACATATGATGTTAAGCGATGACTGCAGCCTATAGACACCCACATGAAGACCAAGGCCAAAATGCAGATGCGTTACCACTCCTGAGGCCTAAGGTGTTATGCCTCTGTGCCGGAAATTACAGAGCCGTACCGTACCGTATGTACCGTATTTATGCAGACATCTAAGATTTCCCGGTAATGTTTTCCCCTTAGTAGGTATATATTAAAGAAAGAAAAGAAAATAAAAAAACATTTATTGGTGCAGCCCCCATACCAATATCAGGCACTGCATTCATAAAAAAAAAACAATAGAACAAAAAAAATAAACATTCACAATACAAATACGTTACACAAAAAAAAACATATTAAAAAAGGGTTGACAAAAAAAAATTACTTAGACCTATTTAAAAAGTACCTAGTTAAAGTAGAACATAAGAAACAAGATCCCACGGCTGCACCAAATAGTTCCCAGTTCAGCATAATGTCAAGCCGAAGCCCGACGCTGGTTTTCAACTGGAAACTACTCGGTGGGACACGGATATCAGTCCTAAAAGTCGGTATAATAAATACTTACTATAAAAACTATATAAGTGCAAATAAGTATAACAATATGTTAAACTAAACACAATAATATATATATATAATATATTTTATAATTAGTTACATAAAATGATTAACTTGTTCTGTATTGGAAAATATTTCGCACTAATTTCACGTCAAACGTCAAACGCGTATACAGCGTAAACATTGTTTGACTTATTTGACTTATTGAATAATACCGTTAGTCCGGAATTTTATTATTCATCTACATAATTATAATGTTTAAGTTGTATTACTATTAAAGCAATTAGTGTTTATTTTATTTTTAAAGAAAAATGGAAAGAAATTTGACTTCAGGCGAGACTCGAACTCGCGACCTACTGGGAATCTAATCCAGCCGCTCTTCCAATTGAGCGGTCTCGCCTGAAGTCAAATTTTCCTTTCCATTTTTCTTTAAAAATAAAATATATTTCACAAGCATGTGTTAATGCGAAATAATATAAAACAATTAATTAGTGTTTAACCTGAAACCTGTGTCTGAATATAAATTTAGTGGAAAATCACGACAGAATTTTTATTATAGTCATTATTTTTTTATTGTAACGCAAGTGGCAAACAATTATGCAGGTTACATGGATTTTAAGTGATGACTGCAGCCTATAGCTGCACAAAAACCAGAGATCAAAATGCAGATGTATTGCCACCCCTGAGACCTTAGTTGTTATGTCTTTGTGATAGTTATTATGGAGCCACACATTACCATCTAACCGGAACATTAATTTGGCGGCAGATGGATTAATTAAGTAATGCGCGCCTACTTTATCAAGTCTCTACATTGGGACTCTACCACCAATGCAAATTGCTCGCAGTTCCTTCGTTTTATTATTTACTAGCGACCCGCCCCGGCTTCGCACGCGAGCATTTTTTTGTTTTTTTTTATGTTATGGAAATGGCAAACAAGCATGCAGTCCACATTGATGTTAAGTGATGACTGCAGCCTATAGACACCTACACAAAGACCAAGGTCAAAATGCAGATGCGTTGCCACTCCTAAGGCCTAAGGTGTTATGCCTCTGTGCCGGATATTACAGGGCCGTACATTACCACCTGACCAGAACACGATAGTGCTGAACACTACCATTTAGCGGCAAGTATATTAGGTAATGCGGTGGTGCCTACGCCCGCGAGCTCCGTCACTGGAGCTCTACCACCAGTAAAAATTTCTTATATTGTATTTCTTATGTTTGTTATTTCTTTGTTATTTCTATATAGTATTGCATTTCTTATATTGTAGAGATGCGCCCGACTTCTGTGACAAAACCCGTGATATCTCGATAATTATAAGTATGATATTGATAAATTATAAATATAAACCTTTCTCAGAAAACTCTCTTTCCAACATTTTAAACAGAAATAAAATCCGTTCACAACTTCATGAGATTAGAGCATACATACACACAGAGATAATAGGGGGATTTTGTAATATGTAGTGATGTGGCTTGTATGTATCACTCACTCATTCTGATATTCTCTCACTCTTACGGCTTACGGTTACAATTGCAAGTTTTTTTTCAAAATTGTAGTTTCAAATAATATTTTTATAATATTTTATTTTTTTTGTTAACATTTTTTTCATTATGGGTATATTATTGTCTTTCCATTTCCCGTGATCTTTTATCAATGACCCTTGCTTGCGCATTGGAGCAAAAGTTAATAATGGCAGGAAATTGATCATGAAACGTAGTGGGGTTATATAAGTCTTATCGAAATATCTTGACTGTTATTCGGTTAAAGGTTAGTAGCTATAGAACGCGACAGACGCTACGCTAGGGCGTATTTGCATTTGGGCGATTTTTTTACGTATATTTCGTGAGCATTTCCCGGTTAGTTGGAGAAAATCACAAAGGCATATATATATTTTTTTAATGTAATTGAAGTGGCGAGCAAGCATGCAGTTCACATTGATGTTAAGCGATGACTGCAGCCTATAGACACCCACATGAAGACCAAGGCCAAAATGCAAATGCGTTACCACTCCTGAGGCCTAAAGTGTTATGCTTCTGTGCCGGAAATTACAGGGCCGTACCGTACCGTATGTACCGTATTTATGCAGACATCTAAGATTTCCCGCTAATGTTTGCCCCTTAGTAGGTATATATTAAAGAAAGAAAAGAAAAGAAAAAAACATTTACTGGTGCAGCCCCCATACCAATATCAGGTATTTCATTCATAAAAAAAAAACAATAGAACAAAAAAAAAAAAACATTCACAATACAAATACGTTACACAAAAAAAAACATATTAAAAATGGGTTGACAAAAAAAATACTTAGACCTATTTAAAAAGTACCTAGTTGAAGTAGAACATAAGAAACAAGATTCCTCGGCTGCACCAAATAGTTTCCAGTTCAGCATTATGTCAAGCCGAAGCCCGACGCTAGTTTTCAACTGGAAACTACTCGGTGGGACACGGATATCAGTCCTAAAAGTCGGTATAATAAATACTTACTATAAAAACTATATAAGTGCAAATAAGTATAACAATATGTTAAACTAAACACAAATTATATATATATATATATATATATATATATATATATATATATATGAGTACTTGAATACCAGCAAATTACATACTAAATCTTAAACGATAAACGTAAGTACAAAAAAGTGTAAGTATATAAGAATGTATGTATAAAAATATAAACTTGTAAAAATATACGGACGCATACAAATACGCCGAGAGCGTTATGGACGCGGCATGATCTCCATCTCTCTTTGGCATATCTGTTCACCACGCGATCTCACCCGACTTCACCCGAGCCGTTTCCCAATCGACTTTTCTGAACGAAAGCCGAGGTGCTAATTATTAATTAATAGGTCGCGTGGTGCGCTGCGCTGTGGTCAGGTAACGTCATAAAAAAAAAAGAAAGTACCCAAGCGAGAAAAACTATCTTCATTGCCAACAATTCACCCAATATACCAACACAAAACAATTACTGGCCCATAGGTCTAATGGATTCAACAATTGGTATCCGTCACTTTGGTAAGTACCTACCTACTATAATACTAAAAAACAATCTTCTTGAAATATTTTTAGGTATAAAGTATTTTTTATAGAAGTAACTACCTGCTTACCATTTCCAACTCTAAAGTTATATTGTATTATGATTAATGTCACGTTAAAAGATGTTTAGTAAATAGATAATTAAATTAATTTACATTATGTATCGAATCATTTTTATTTATTTTTGCAGACAATGAATCGAAAAGTGCACGAGCCTGTAAAGACGTGTACCCACAGTAAACGAGGATATAATCAAAGACAGTATGCAAGGCATGGATAAAATAACAGGCAAAAAATAGGAATAAGGTGTATACCTACTTTATACACATGATAATAGTCATCCGTTTGTCCGAAGACTACATTTAATCGGTAGGTAATATTATTAGTGCCTATGTTCAGGAGTATTATCAAACCGCGAGAATGGCACTGGGAGTCTTCCAAATTATGAGAACTGCATTCAAAATCACAACTGCATTCACTACGGGGATTAAACCCGGTAGCAGAAGTGCTCCGCTTCAATGAGACTACGGCAGAAGTAATGATATTTAACTGCTTAATTGTTTTTTTTAATCTTTTGGTTCACCGTATTTAGTCTCTTACTTCTTGGTGCAAAATGCCTATGGGTCGTTATCACGAATACAGTGCATATGAATATTTACTGAACGCGATTTTGAACATCAGAGCAGAGACTAAGAAACTTACGTAATGTCACGCCTGTAATCCCCGAAGGGGTAGGCAGAAGTAAATGCATGCATTCAAGCATACATGCTAACATTAACGATTATGTTAATGGCCCATGTAACAGGTGGCGAGCCTGTTGCCATCTCTGGGCTCATTACCAAACTCCGAAGTACTGAGAAACTTCCAGAAAATGGAAAATCCCGACAGAACCAGAGATAAAGGATTTTATACCGTTATTTCTGATAGCCCCCGACCCGGGCATCGAACCCAGGACCTCCATCGTAGTAGTAGTAGCCTGCTACCAGTAGGCTACTGAGGCAGTAAAATAAGAAAATTTATAATTGAAAAAAGAATACAAATTTCAAAGAGAGGGCCGAGTCAAAATACTGCTAAATGACATTGCCGTGGCTGGGTACACGTAATCAGACATAACACTGGTGGTAAAGTTCCAGTGTAGGAGCTCGCAGGTGTAGGTACCAGCCGCATTACCTAATTTATCTGCCACTAAATGGTAGTGTTCATCACTGTTATCGGTTCCGGTTAGATGGTAATGTATGGCCCCGTAGTAACTATCGCAGAGACATAACAACTTAGATCTCAGGGGTGGCAACGCATCTGCATTTTGAGCTCTGGTTTTTGTATAGACGTCTATAGGCTGCAGTCATCAGTTAACATCAATGTGAGCTGCATGCTTGTTTGACACCTTCTTTACTTAAATAACGTACCCAGACATAACAAGTTAGTCACCAAAACAAAACATCGAGACGAAAACAGAAAATATAGACACTAAAAGTGTAACCCATAAAACGCTTTCTCTATGTCATAGCGTATAAAATTATACGGAGTTGACATAAAACAAAGAAGCGGTATAGCAACAAAAGGAATGTTTTTTTCATTGTGTCCTAAAAATGCAAGTGGAAGGTAAATTTTCCGTAATAAAAGGAATAATGTTCATTTGTATGGAATTGGATGTTGGTATTATTTTGTTTTTATCACACGGCCACGTTAATCCGATTGTGTGGGTTGGTTTTAATGAGGCATGTGTTGTGTAAGAATAATGGCAGTAAAGGTCACCGTTCATTACGGCAGCACGGTTTTTCAGCACTGCTTAAATCTTGAAACTCAATGAGGAATGTTTATTCAAATTTGGTGTATACTTTTAAAGTTCGTTTATTCATTGTTTGACTAAAGAAGGTACAACTATTTATATTGGAATCAGATTATTAAAAGAGCCGACTGAGTTTTTTTGGGCAGGTTTTTCTCAGATCATATTGGTCTTTGGAACTCTGCCAGTGAATGACAAAGAATGACTCTTTTTCTTTTCTTTTTACTCTTTGTTATCAGTTTGTAAAGGGGAAATGAGACATTCTACTGATATACTTTTTACATTAGCATATTATATTTAGTTTTATCTTAGTGATATTCTTGACTTTACATATATATTTTACCTTGTTTGACATGTATATCAATTGTTATTCACTTTAATTTATTTTGTTTGTATTTGACGTGTCATAAAAGGTGCCTGTCACCCTAAATGAATAAATGAGTTTCTGATTCTGATTCTGATACACTAAAACAAGAACTTAACAATAATTCATATAAGTGAACGTCGCCGCTCAATATGAAAAATGGTTTAAGAATTTTGAGTATTACTGACGGTAATATTTATGACAAAATAAATCTAATATCTTATACAATGTGTCCCAGGAATAAGTGACCGTGCGGTGTTTTTCGAATATTTGAACAAAATTAAAGACAATTACTTTTTAATGATTTTTTAATTTATTGGTAAATACGCGTGACGTGCTGCAGTTTTTTTACGATATTTCATAAGTTTTTACATATTTCTTCATTATTTTTGTTTGTGACTACCCGACGTCATAGTTTATAAATTAAAATTATCAAACATAACTAAATTTAAATAAAAAGTTTAATAATAAAAAAGAAAAATTAAAATCTCTTCTTCTATTTAATTTTTTTCTTATAATTTTTTTTTAAATAAGTCTAAAAATTCCCTGATAACATCATTTTTTAAATTTTATTTATAAACTACACGATATTTCCTACAATAGCTCAGAACAATGTTTGCTACTGTTGCAAACATGCACCAAATCACAAACTCTTGAATGAGCTTTGAAGACTTTGCTCTTTTTTGCCTAAGGTATTAGGCCTCAGAAGTGGTAACGCATCTGCATTTTGACCTTGGTCTTTCTGTGGGTGTCTATAGGCTGCAGTTACCACCTAACATCAACGTAAACTGCCACTTGCCACTAACATTACATAAAAAAAAGTTCTTAAAGAAGTACGAAACCATTTTAGAATTTGAAGAAACGTAACTATGAGGACAAAAGGTAATATAAAATAAACATATTTGGGAGATTTTGTTTATTTAGTCCCAGCGGGTACAATAGCTGGTAATGGGGTTTTGCCTAAATCCTTGTGTATACTGCCGCTCAACTATAAATGTTAAAGCCGATGCTTGTTAGAAACTTGACGAGGGTTTTCAATTTGACCTTGGTTTAATTGATTTTGTCAAGTTCAGACTTTATTTTATCTTTCGCCGACGATTCATTTGGTCCAGCAGTGTGCGACGACCGTTTGAACCGAAGCTCACGGTTTGATCCCCGTACCGGGATAAATATTTGTATCATCAACATCATCATCATTTCAGCCAAAATACGTTCACTGCTGAACAAAGGCCTCCCCCAAAGATTGCCACAACGAACGGTCCTGGGCCGCTCTCATCCAGCGATTGCCCGCGACTTTCATAATCATAATCATTTATTTACCAGAATGTAGTGGGTACATGTAGGTACAGATGGTGAGGTAATAACATTATAGCACTATCACATTCTACCATTACAACGGTGTGTAAAATATCCATAAACTTAATAAAATATGTCAAAATATTATTATTGTAATTCGAATATTTATAATTAATTAATGTCAAAGTTATTATTGCAAATTGTGGTCAATTAGATTTTATTAAAGCGATAAAGCTTATTAAAGATTTTAATAATTTAATATCAATATTTAGCATTATTTTAGGATGATAATAATAATATATATTTATTTAGTCAAATTATTGAGTCATTAATCAATCATATATTGTTTTATGTGTCATTAAATCCTTTAGGTCATAAAAACAATGTTGATGTAGCCATATAGTCAGCTCTTTCACCAGGTCGTCGGTCCATCTTGTGGGAGGCCTGCCTACGCTTTGTTTTCAGGTACGTGGTCGCCGCTCTAGAACTGCTCTGCCCCAACGGCCGTCAGTTCTTCGAGCTATGTGCTTGGCCCACTGCCACTTGAGTCTCGCTATTTGGTGAGCTATGTCGGTAATTTTGGTTCTTATGCGGATCTCCTCACTACAAGTATAGCTCTCTGAGTGACCTTGAGCCTTCTTATGGGGTCCATAGTGAGCGACCACGTTTCTTTCTATCCCATATGTCATCACTGGCAACACACGTTGGTTAAAAACCTTTTTCTTGAAACACTGCGGTAAGTCAGAGGAGAAGATGTATCGTAGCTTCCCGAACGCTGCCCAACCGAGTTGGATTCGGCAAAATATTTGTATGGCCTACAGATATTTGTTTCGAGTCTGGGCGTTTGAGTATGTGTTATGTGTGAACAAGGGCACCCACGACACAGGTTTATACCTAGTGTGGGGCTGTGAGTGTGAGCGTATTTTTTCCCAATGTACCGTAACATGTTCGGAATAATCTGTTTATAATAATATAAATAATTATTAAATAGATCCAATAGATAATTTCAGGCTCGATAGACTACTATGCAATAATTGAGGATAAGGATGATCCTCTTGCCAACGTAGGCTTCAGTTAAATATTGCTACATTTGCTACACACAACTCTACACACATCTAATTAAATTACTGAAAAGTTTTACCGCCTAGAAGATGTTCGTTGTCCTCGCGAGCTTCATACTTTAAAGAAATCATACTTGCGGATTTTCTCGCGTATACTTACCGTGGTATATACCTTGACCACGGTAGCTGAAAAGCAACCGAAATGTCGGGTATGAGAAAAAATTGGGAGTAATGATATACGCGAGAAAATCCGCAAATACTTATGATTTTTACAAGTGCTTACGAGTGTGAATGAGTCCACAAATCTTAAATCCCCATTCCCGCAATCGACAAATTATAAGCATTAGTGGGGGTAAACATTAATTAATTCGTGAAAGAACTAAAAGTCAAAACGTAGGACCAGAGAACCATTGGAACGTCTTAGGTTGAATTTCAGCGTTTGCCCTAAGAACTGAGTTTAATAAAACGCGTTTTAACTTAAAATTTGCATCCAATTTCAACCTCAACACGAACAATTTTTGTCGGTGAAATCCAAATAGTGTTATTGAACTCGTTTATTTCTTGTTCAATTCATTGGTAAACCAATTTAAGAATGTAAAACGCATTTTATTACGATCGTTAAATTGGACTTTAATTGTAGTTAATATATCCCGATTAAAATGGTATAGAGCGGTATTATACTGGTGATAGAGCTCCAGTGACGGAGCTCGCTGGCGTAGGCACCACCGCGTTACCTAATATACTTGCCGCTAAATTGTGGTGTTTAGAACTATCGTGTTCCGGTCAGGTAATGCACGGCCCTGTAGTTTCCAACACAGAGGCATAACACCTTACGCCCCAGGAGTGGCAACGCATCTGCATTTTGACCTCTGGTCGTTGTGTGGGTGTCTAAAGACTGCAGTAATCACTTAACATCAATGTGAATTGCATGCTCGTTTGCCAATTTCATTACAAACGTCACCGAAACGTCGGGTTGATTTTAAAAATCATTTTAGTTTAATATACGCGAGATAAATCCGTAAAAATTGTTTTATTTCAATTTCATTACAGTAAAAAAAATTAATCACTGACAGAGATAAAAATATAGAAATATCAACAAGTATATCAATCGGAACTTTTTAGTTTGTAACCAACATGGCTTACGCTCTTATAATCTAAAAAATACGTAATTTTTTTATAAAGTCCACTGATATAAAAAAATTACAGGAAGGCTCTAATCCTAGAGTAAAGCCTAGACTAGAACAATGACCATACTGTCTCACTATTTGCATTGTGTGAAACTGGTCTATATGCAAATACAGATCCCGTGAAAGCCTATTTTTACAGGTGTCGAAAAACAGCCACGGGTACATTCGTGGTCGGAAGTGAAAATGTGCAATTTTATCGTCCAATTGTTTTGTCGAAAATATTTTTTTTATTCGTTCACTTTTTCTCGGGTGGCGTTCGGTGGGAAATACGAAATGCAATTCGATGGGATATCATCGTGTTTTACAAAGTGTTTGTTGGGTCGAATAACTGTTTATGCTTTGTTAATTTTCACGGTTCGTTCTAATTGGTTGTCAATATTTTGATAAATGATTTTAGTCATTTTACTTTTTTGTATGTCTATGTTCAATTATGGATCAACAGCAAACAGGTATAATTGAGCGCACTACTCTAACACTGTATTGGTATCATACTTTTTACTGGTGGTAGAGCTCCAGTGACGGAACTCGCGGGCGTAGGCACCGCCGCATTACCTAATATACATGCCGCTAAATGGTAGTGTCCAGCACTATCGTGTTCCGGTCAGGTGGTAATGTATGGCACTGTTATTTCCGGCACAGAGGCATAACCTCAGGAGCCTCAGGAGTGGTAACGCATCTGCATTATGACCTCGCTCTTTGTGTTGGTGTCTATAGGCTGCAGTCATCACTTAACATCAATGTGAACTGCATGCTTGTTTGCCACTTCCATTACAAAAAAAAATACTGTATGAAACTCCGGATATGTTTGAGACATTTAGATTACCCTTATTCTAATAAATCGGAGGCAAAAAGGAGGAGAAATGTTAAAAAAGTTGGGCTCAGTATCTAGATGACAGTTGCTTTGGCACTTCTGGAAGCCCAAATCTTGACCGAATCGGGGGTTTTCTCATGGTCCATGAACGGTCAACAGAGGGGATTTTCATATTCTTCTGTCTTCTGTATAACTTACCGCAGCGTGTGTATGTGGACTGTAGGTAGTAAAGTCTAAACTAAACTAAAGTCTTCACGGAAATCGGAATTGACAGAAACAAAACTTATGTTTCTACTCATAACTTCACTGTGAAGTTAAAAGTACGGAGTAATAAAACATTTGTATTAACAAAACGTATTCGTAAATTTACCAGAAATTCCACGTCCCAAAAATATTTAGCTGCCATATTTCATGATATGTGCGTGTGTAATTACGAATGCGACTGTTTCAAAACAATCTCCCGGTACTTAAGCTGCGCACTTCCCAATGCGTTGCACGTAATTTGTTTCTCTGTCCAAATATTGAGAAAATTATATTCTCTTACCTATCATGAGATTCTAATCACACATTTTAATATTTATATAGTTATTTATATTATAATGATCGAGTCAATCAGTATCATTCGCAGATCAGCAGCGAAAGGCATTAAGAAGAGACTTTTGCCACACACCAAGCAAATATAAGCCAAAATATGAATATTGAATTAATAACATATCATTATTTAAATCAAAATCATAACCTCGTCTCAAAATAAAAGCTTTATCATTAATCTGTATAGCCTATGTAGATGAGGAACGGGAGGTGTGTCAAGAATGGGATATCTGGCGCTCCACACTCTTTGCTTACCGTGTTAGGGACCTGGCGTGAAGAGACACACACACACACACACAACTGTATAGCACAGCATTGCCTAAAATGCGTAGTCGTTCTATATGATGCCTAAAAAAACATGACCAGAAAATGCATGAAACAGTTTATTTCACACTTTGCTCAGGTATAATATCGAACGCACACAGGCAATGTGTATAAAAAACGAGAGCGACAAGTTGTAACATGTGGGACGAGGAGGTAATTGAGTTTCGCTCTTCTTCGTATGCGGACCTATTTTATTTGTTGTTACAATTTTCCTAATTGAAAAATTACATCATGGAGCGAAACGCATTAATTGGAAAAAAAATGACGAAGAAAATAAACACATTTCCGTAAATATTGTGTAAATTCCATGCCACAATTTGTGTGTGCAATTAAATTGCGGACTTATCAGTCAGCCCTAGAAGCGTTAAAAAGCGTTCCACGTTTTTTAACGCTTCTAGGGCAATCATACACCTTGACTAATCAGCGTCAAAGATCCGCTTGACACTAAATCCAGCCTTACTATAAAATCGCAATAGCGTAACCACAGCTTAAGACTTCGTTAGAATCACGTACTTTGAGCGATATTTTACATCATCCCAAACGTCATTTACACGTTCCCGTTACATATCATTTTTATATTTCTTATACTTTTTTTTTCGTTTAGGCCCCTGTTTTGTTTGGTAATGGAATCGATTGAGTGGGGCAATTCGATGTATAGGTTTTCCTTGTGCTTAATATTTGTGAAAGGGCTTACAGAATTTACATATTAACTTTTCGCACACACTTAGCAGATGTTTTTTTTTATGTTATGGAATTTGCAAACAAGCATCCAGCTCACATTGATGTTAGTGATGACTGCAGCCTATAGACACCCACACAAAGACCAAGGTCAAAGTGCAGATGCGTTACCACTCCTGAGGCCTAAGGTGTTACGCCTCTGTGCCGAAAATTACAGGGCCGTACATTACCACCTGACCGGAACACAATAGTGCTGAACACTACCATTTAGCGGCAAGTATATTAGGTAATGCGGTGGTGCCTACGCCCGCGCGCCTCCGTCACTGCAGCTCTACCACCACTGCCATTGTTTAAAGAAAATTAGAAAACGAGTTATCCCTTTGTGATAATTATAACATCAGACATTACCATCTAACCGGAACATGATATTGCTAAAGATTACCATTTGGCTGTAGATAGACTAGATAATGCAGTGGTACCTACGCCCTTGAACAACACTTGAGATCTACCACCCGTGAGTTGAATATAAGACAGAAAAAAAACGTTATTAGCCGACGTCACAAACGCTTATGCATATTTACCATTCTCCACCAACATGACATTACACCAAATAACTAAGTCCAAACTAAACTCGTTTAAAATCCCATAAATAAATAGTTTTCTGTCATCACAGCGGACGAGGGATGAATAGACGTTGACCCTTTTGATGATATCAACAAAAATATATTTTGGGGTCTTTCATAATGCGTTTAGCCGAAAGGGTTATTTCCGGGACCCTCACTATGGTGACATGTCTTTATTTCGGATCCTGAAACGCTGTTAGCCCTTAGGATGTTGTCAAGTCTTTGAATAGTTCGTTAACCTTTATATTGTTTTTTATTGTGCTATAGTAGTGGCATATAAGTAAGTTCAGCTTGATGTTGAATGAATACTGCGGGCTATAGAATCAACATAAAAAATCGAGTGTTCAATGTTTGGTGGCCAATCCATTATCACTATTAATAATTAATTACTACTTAATAATGGCAACCCTTGATACGTCCCACTGCCGGGCGCGAGTCTATCCCCTTCTTAGGAGAAGGCTTAGAGCTTACTCCACCACGCTGCTCCAATGCGAGTTGATGAAGATCAGGGTTAGTGGCCAACCCGTTGTCGGATGTTTTCATAGCGCCCATAAGGCCTTCGACAAAGTTTAACGACTGCTATTTATCGATAGCAACTGGAACCGACTGCTTAACGTGCGCTTCCAAGCACGGAAACGCGCATTTTATTTTTCCACTTGCGGTCACCCATCACAAACCCGACCGCGCCCGTATCGCTTAACCGAGTAGATCGCTTCCGGTCTACAACAGCCGCGGGACGACGCGCTTAAATTTTTACTACTTACTGATGTATAATCATTGTTGCTGGTAATAAAGCTCTTGCGAGGTAGCTTAAGCGTAGACCCGCAGATACAAACTTGATTAAGCGGGACAGAGTTGAAATATTAGGGTTTTGGACCCTCAAAAACCACCTCGGTGCTGACCTTAATGCCGGATCATAGGTACACTGTCAACGCTGCTTCGGTTCCCTCCTTACACTTTGTCTCCATTAGGTTCATCCTTGGGAGCAAAAGCACAGCCCGGGCACTGGCCTAAAATTCCATACAAACGCTCATTCTGGTTACCTATTACACAGACTTCAATCAGTACATGCGCACATAGAAATGTAGCACGTAGGGTTATGACCTAAAACAATCGTGAAATAAGTCGCCGCACTGACTACGAAATTAATCAAAAATAGACCGTCCGCTTCCCCGCTTGCAACCTCACTGTTGAAGTTTATTCAATTGCCTCTCGAGGGGGTGTGATAGGTGAGGCGGGGAAAAGGCGCGGGATGTTGAAGTGTCCATTCTATAAGAAGTATTATTACATATTCTCTGTCTCTGGTAACCCCTCATCGGCGCATGCCATGTTGACCAGCTACGTCAGTCACTGTTCTTAGGTAAATGGTAGTGATGGATGGCTAGAGCCACTTTTGCTGACCGCGGCTCGTACTTCTTTTTATGCATCTCTTACGACAGGCAGAAGATACAGGAGTATCTTCTGCCTGTCTCATTCTCGGCCTGGAACATTGTTTTTTTTTATCTAATGGAAGTGGCAAGGAAGCATACAGTTCACATGATGTTAAGTGATGACTGCAGCCTATAGACACTCACAGAAAGACCAAAGTCAAAATGCAGATGCGTTACCACTCCTGAGGCCTAAGGTGTTATGCCTCTGTGCCGTACATTATCACCTGACTGTAACACGATAGTGCTGAATAGCGGCAAGTACTATACTTGCCGGTAATGCGGTGGTGCCTACGCCCGCGAGCTCCGTCACTGGAGTTCTACCACCAGTAAAAACTGACTTCAGAGCATTGCCGAGTGGAACACTTCGCACGCCAACCAGATCGAGACTTACATCTTTGCCTCCGTTTAAAAAACATTACTACCGCCCGTGTCCCTGTTAGGGCGGCAAATAGCGGTCATCCTTGGTAGAGAAGATCCGTCCTGTTTAAATTCTTACGTCACCTTCTACGAAGAAAAGTAACCTGTTTTAGATCCACCCACAATTTAATACGAAGGTATTGAAATAATTGTGTAATATAAGACCCGATCCTTGTTACTCCCACTCGAATGTGTTTCCTCAAATTATTTTTAACGAGTTCAATGTTTTATTTTAACTTTTACATTGGTACCTAAAATATTGAGATTTTCGGTATCTGAAAACCAACAAGATTATGTTTATTCAAATAGCATCCGCTGTTTGTGTAGCGATATTCGAGATTTCTGAGTTGATTTAATAGTGAAAGTAATAAATATTAAAAACTATGCCTTGGGGTTAGTTGTAAAAAATCGTGTAACAAATCAAGTTGTAACATGTTACAACTTTCCCCTATATTGTTTTTTTTTTAAATGTAGTATTGTATTATGTATGTAGTATTGTATTATGTATTTGTATTGTTATGTATGCTGATGTATGTTATTTATAAACTAATGTAATATAAACTATAACAAACTATAACACACAAACAAATAAACTATAATATTACTATGTTTTTTAGATTGAGGAAGTATGAAAGAAAAACAGAGCGTGCAACACAAACTCAGGACGTATATGAGTTAGCTACCGCTGCAGTTGCAGAAAACGTGTGTAGCCTTCGGCAGGCGAGTAAGGATAGCTGGCCCCAATAGCTGTTACAACTAACCCCAAGCAAGGGGTAAATTGTAACACTTTCCATTTTTTTACAAAAATCAAAGTTCTGAAAGATTTACTTATATATTTGATATTTTTTCATTCCGACCTTATAGAAGAATGATATCGAGCTTAGAGAAGAGACAATATAAAAATTAGAGAAGAGACTCCGGTAACGTCCCGTTTTGAGTAAAATCGAACACGAGTCTATCAATTTCACAAAGTGTCGTCTACGTCGTCAATAATTGAATGTTACGTTATTATGACGACGTCACCGTGAACCAGTTAGCGCTGGTGTCTATTAGAGCTCTCGGAAAAGTTTTGCCTATGACGTTAACGTGACTTGGTTATAGACTAGAGATCTGTTAGTTCGTTAATCGAAGCATTGTTCGTAGTGTTAGTTCGCAAATATTTTATTTTTTTGTTAGAAAACAATAAACTGGTTATAGAGCTCCAGTGAACTGGTGGTAGAGCTCCAGTGACGGAGCTCGCGGGCGTAGGCACCACCGAATTACCTAATATACTTGCCGCTAAATGGTGGTGTTCAGCGCTATCGTGTTCCGGTCAGGTGGTAATGTACGGCTCTGTAATTTCCGGCACAGAGGCATAACACCTAATGCCTCAGGAGTGGCAGCGCATTTGCATTTTGACCTCTATTCATTGTGTGGGTCTATAGGCTGCAGTCATCACTTAACATCAATGTGAACTGCACGCTTTGTTGCCACTTATATTACATAAAAAAAAATAGTAACATTTGATGAGCCAGTTGGTACAACGGTGTGTTTGAAGAACTGTTTGAACCGAGGTTCAAAAATATACTTTTAGTAAAATGTGTCTTCATACTGGTTTTAAAGTTAGTAAAACGTGCCCAAGTGTAATGAAAAAATAAATAAACAAAGATTCCAAATTTGGATCTACAACAAAACGTTTGAAAAGTTATTAAAAATCATATCCAAAAAGGTCTGACCCGAGTTCACCTTGTTTAATGTGGGTATTACAAAGTGGGGGACACAAGCCTAGATTATAATTAAGTTACTATTCAAGTTTTAAGGTTCGATTTGAGTAAGAACAAATTATATTTAACCAAACCATTTATAATTTAACAATTTCACAAATTCACTTTAGAATATTCTAAACTAAAAACTATACAAAGAACTCTCAAACTATTTACCAAAACAAAAATATTTTGTTAAATTAAATACCTGTTGACATTAATAAAGTCCACATCAAATGAATTCGTCCGATAGTAGAAAACATTACGAATTTAGTTATTTAGTGGATAAATTAAATTAAAATGAAATTTATTTTCGTAATAATAAATAACTAAGCTAAAACTCGGTTGGTTGATACACCCACATGAGATTTTTGTGAAATACGTTAATTTGTTTTTAGTGAAGTGAATAGATAATGTTTAATTTTTATTCAAGTTTTCCATATTTAAAGGTACACGAAAAAATGACGCTTCAAAGTATTTAGTGTTATTTTTTCGTGTTTTGGACTAAATATTGATATAAATAATGTGATGATTCGTGATGAATGACAGAAGCCTTAGAGCAACACCGGAGGGGAGTAGCCATATGCAGGCTTTCCCCTCTGTCGAAGTAAAAGCCCAAATGGGCCTATACCTGTCGCCTATATGTTTAAATGTGTGCGTGAAATAGTTTCTGTGTTTTTTTTAAGTCAAGGTGTGAGTTTCGTAGTAGTAGATGATTTTTGTAGTGTGCGTGTGTGTCGCACGCTTTACCCCCCGCAAAAAATGACAGACTGTTTTGCATCGGTAATACACGCTATGGCTACTCCCCTCCAGTCCGCCGCGACCGGTGGGCCGCGTTGCCCTATGACAGAAGCTCACCACCCACTAGTGGAAGAGATTTTTTCCAGTCAGTCAATCAATCGAATCAATTACGGTTAAACCATTCCATTGGGAAAGTGAAACAATGCGAGAAGGGCAGCAACGTCTTGCAATATGCACTTACGGTGGTCCCATCAGAACACCAGCGCTGTAGTGCCAACTACAGCAATCAGCTGAGATGGGTACCATATTTTTGGTCTCACACATACATCATGCCGTTAGTCGTGTAAAGTTGTCTTCCCTGTTTTATGTTTTTTTTTTGTTTTTTTAATATTTTATTATTTTTGTGTATTTAGTGATGTATTATGTATGTCAAAAAATAAACTATTTCCATTCTATTCTATTCAATAAAACTACCACCACTATGATCATACAAGCGTGGCGGTCCGCTCCGGCTTTGCACGGGTGAAATGTTTTATTTATTTATTTATTTAATCTAAATTACAGAACCATGACAGATTGCTACACATAGCCAATGCGGCACTGCAATCATATAATACATTAAGATAGTAATAATAAAAATACTAACAACTACTAAGAATAACAAAAAAAAATTTAAAAAAATTAGATTAAATTGCCCTCCGCATACCTATATGCCGTTTCTGTGAATTTCGGCAAGCTACAACCAAAGATATCAATGTGATTCGATATAATATTAAGGACATATATTGCTCGTGTCAATGGAGCGTGTTGTAGAAGGTTAGATCGAGCAGTGGGGACATGCAGCAGCTGTGGTCGGCGGCGCTGCTCTGCGCTCTTGACCGGCACTCGGAGGCGCAACACCTCCAGCACATCTGGGTGGTGCACTATTCCGCGAAGCACTCTCCACGTGTACCTCATTATCGCCATCTCCCTCCTTACCTCAAGCCTATCATAGCCAACCAACCCTTTTTTTTTTTTTTTTTTTTTTCACCAGGGGAAAATGCGTTACGCATACCCACCCTTGGGGAGAGGGGTGGGTTATGTGGGACTCCGGACAAAGATAGACGTCCGTCTACCCACTAAAAACCCCTGGGTGCTCCGACTCATCCACCCTCAGGGGCGGGGTCGCGGGAACGCTTTAGCACACATCCGCAACCCCGCCGGCGGCCGCCCGCAACCGGGCACAACTCACGAGGGGAGCCCAACGGCTCCCGGCCACGCTAGTGGCGTGCAGAGTACCAGCACGCCAACCAGCTCGGGACCCAACTTAGCCCGGGCGACGAACGTCCCTTAGTCGGTCACCCGGAAGTCCCTGTTAGGGCGGCAGATGGTGGGCATATGCCCGCCGCCGCCGCTCAGGTCGCCTGCGTAGCCGACCATCCCTAACACAAACAAACTCGGGTATATAACTGGGTAGAACGGGTAAACTCCGTATAGTTTTAAATATAGATAACGCGTAAATTTATTTTGATTTTTTTCCAACATAAGCTTATATTTAGTCTCATGTGGACTCCAAATAATGGAGTTTGTTTCCATACCATTACTTACCATATGTTACCATTACTTACCCAATTGTTTTTTTTGTAATGGAAGTGGTAAACAAGCATGCAGTTCACATTGATGTTAAGTGGTGACTGCAGCCTATAGACACCCACACAAAGACCAGAGGTCAAAATGCAAATGCGTTACCACTTCTAAGGCCTTAGGTGTTAAGCCTCTGTGCTGGCGATTACAGGGCCGTACATTACCACACGATAATGCTGAACACTACCATTTAGCGGCAAGTAGATTAGGTAATGCGGTGGTGCCTACGCCCGCGAGCTCCATCACTGGAACTCTACCACCAGTCAAATATCAGTACTGTCGTCTGTCTACCACTTTACGTTCGGATACATACAGCAGAAAACATAAACCAAGTTTCAATTATTTTAATCTATTTAAAAATTCCTTAAGTAAACTTTGATCCCGTTTAGGGATAAAGAGTATCCTTTGTGATACAGCCATAAGTACACTACCAGTGCAAACAAAAATTACACGCTTTAGCATGATTGAACAATAGACAAAAATCTATACTTTCAAAGGAGATGTTGGGAGCTCGGTTCTAGATGGTACACATCCTCAAAAAATGGGTTAATTAAAGAAGAATCCGAAAAAAATGTAATTTACTTATTCAAGTATATATTTTAGAGTTACTACCACATTTAATTCAAACGATTTTATCATTTTCAACCATATTCAACATGGTGGCGACACAGCCGACGCTTCTTTAAATTGGAAATCGATTAGTTTAAGTTCTTAGTATTAACACATGAAATCGATTTCGATAGTATTCAGAAAATGTTACTTTTTTCTCCAAGTTCTATATAATCAAAAAACTATTTAAAAAATTACAATGTCAAAATGACATTGCCCGCCATATTCGCCATGTTGGTTTGAGTTGCAATTCTAACTGCAAATAATATTTTGTATCTGCAAACAAAGCTAAATAAGTGAAAATAAGCAGTGAAAAAACGCTTTTATATTGATTTTGCCTGTTAATGATATTGTGTACAATACATGGCTGGAGGTCCATACATTTTTGCAACATCTCCTTCATAATAGTAGTAAGATTCTCTCCTGATGACGCAAAACACTATTGTGGGCATCTTCTGGGGAATGCTCTTTATCGGTTGTAGAAATGATGATCGTGATATAAATTATCTGGGTGCTTTATGTGTATTCTTTAGCAAAGAAAACTTTCGTACCGTCTGAAACGGACCTAATTATACAACATGTAACGGGAATCATACACACTCTCTAACACCCCGATTAGAAAATCGAGTTAAAATCATAATACATGAACTGAAATTACATGTTTATATATTTAATATTTTTTATTTATGAAATAAGTTGTGCTCAATTTGTACGAAGAGTACGCACTCCCTATGCATACGTACCCTACCTCTATCTACGGCCGCACATAAAACACGAACCAACTCAGACATGCACACTGTTGCAATGTGATGTAGCGTAACCTGCGTTACCCTTATTTATTTAACACTCGCTAGTAATAAGATTTATTTCTATTTTATTTCTTAAATTATTATTAATAATAAAAAGCACGTCTTAACGAGTTCTAATAAACTTGTTGAGACTGGAATTTTATTTCGGATAGACCTTAGTCTCATTTTCATTTGTATTGACTGTTCACCAAATGGGTGACCATAATTTCCTTAATTGTAATTAATTTTGAAACAAAATATTAGCTATCAAAAATGCGTGAAAACGATTCGGTTATCGATTCTGAACAAACTAGTTTCGGGTTGTACATTTAATCCTGTTACACGTTGTATAAGAAGTAAAATCAATAACAAATTTGTCTCTGTCCATTTCACATAATTTCAAATTCATCTAACAAAAACAAAATACAGATCAACAACTCTTTGGCTAAAAGGAGAAAGTGTATTATTCTGAAATGAAAGTTTGAATACTAAAGTATCCCTGTATAAATGAACGTTATTATCAAAAGTTGTGAGTTTGAGATGGTAACTACAACATAAGTATTTTCAATTTATTCATTGTAAACAGATAAATATTTAGACAAGCGAAGTTTTAACCCCTCCCCCCGCCTCCTACAATCCGGTTTATTATCTTTCTGTGTATTTTGCCAATATAAACAATCGTTTGAATGGTAATCGTAAATTATTTGCCACGTTTCAAATTTTCCCCTGTTGATTCTCATTGCTCGATGAGAACGGCTTAGTCCTTATAAATATTTGTATTCAATAATTGTTGTGATTCTTCTCGACAGCTGAGCCTTTTCTCTGTGGTATAGTAATTTAATTTATGAAATTTAATATCAATTTTTTCTGCCACATGAGCAAAAAATGCTTTGAAGTTGGCAGTGTAGAAGCATACCTATTTACCCCTGGTCAAAGTGTTAGATCTTTAGCCTGGCAGGCTTCATTTAGGCATTCATTACATATAGACTGGCCAAGAGCGAATCGGACTCGCCCTTGAAGGTTTCCTTAGTAGTAAATTATTTTTGAGTGATTGTTCACCGCTAATATTTTTACCACAACCGCACATTTACTTTTTCGTTCATACAATACGTATGTGAATTAAAAAGATATATTTGCAGTTTTTGAAAAAAAAAAATCAAACACGGTTAAGATTATGTCGTTCAAACTAAATTTCTTTGAGAGTTTTGGATAATCAGTACAACAGAAACATAATATATTTTTTTATTTTTACTTTAAGGGGTAAAAAATAATAACGGTTCTACAAAAAAACCGCCAAAACAAGAAACTGAAAGAGAAAAAAGTATTTTTTTTACTGATATTACTATGGTCGTTTATCGGTCTCTTTTGCATTTATGTCACAAAAAAATTAACATTTATTTCTGCATAAACATCTCACAGGCCTCCTTAAAATACTGGAATTTTCCGCTATAAAAGCTGGCAACCCTCCCACTTCCTAAGTAACAATTCAAACGTAATCGAACATATCCTGAACTTATCCAATAATGGACGAATCTTATCACCAACTCTTAAAGGAACGACTATACTTACAACTTGGGCCGTAAGTTTGCACTAACAGAAGGATAGAAAAAAACTCGTTAATCTGCAAGTTTCTGCAGCGGATGTAGAATGTTCTGGAACTGAAGAAATATGGGTGTCTGATTCGCTGGTGGAATGGAAAGTCAAATTGTGCATAATTTTTCTTTTTAAGGTTCCTTGCTTCAAAATGAAAAAAAAAGGAACTCCTATAAGAAAACGCGTGCGTCTGTCCGTCGATTTTTTTCAAAACTATTGGATCGATTAATTTGATTTTTACAAACATGAACATCAGAAGCTCAAACGTGAACAGGAAAAGTGTAAACATGGGGACCACTTTTTAGGCATGAATTGGAGACAAAAAAAGGTTGTCTAACTATATTATGTGATATATTGTGTGACAGACCTTATTGTCAGGATGGGTGAGAAATTTTGTATTTAACTTGGACATAAAAATATTGGTAGTAATTAAATAAAATCGACGAATATATTTAAAAAAATGGTTGCGTAAATGTAATAGGTGATATTTCTAAGGTCCTATTGAAATTTTTCTAGGTACCAAGATATTTCTAGGGCTAACATAATATAATGGTGGATCAAGTGCCTATGCTAGAACTCAACCACCAGTCGTTTAAACCGTTCCAAACATAACTATTGTAGTACAGACCGTAACACTATAGTATGCAATACTCTACTATTAAGATTGAAAATTGCGTCAAAGCGATCATGTATTTGTTTGCTCGTTTGGGCTTTTTAGCCCAAAGTGTACCGAACATGTTATATGCCGCATATGTATATGGACATCTTTTGGCTAACTAGAGCATAATTAATTTATGTTAAAATGCCTGACGGGTGCCTAAATTCCGTATCTAGACATGTGTAAAGCTAGCTCACATTTAGGGTTTCAAAGGATTTAGTTAGTATCAAAGGGTAGACACAATTACATGTAATGGTGACGCAATTGAAAAGATTAGGTTAATAGAATCCAATCGGTTCATTCGGGCACAGTATAGTTTGTATCTATACTGTGATTCGGGCCATATTATGGGCCTGGCTTGAAGATAATTTATTAATTTGATAGAATTCTACTATTGGCAAACAAGCATGCAGTTCACATTGATGTTAAGTGATAACAGCCTAAAGACACCTACATAAAGACCAAGGTCAAAATGCAGATGCGTTACCACTCCTGAGGCCTAAGGTGTTATGCCTCTGAGCCGGTAATTACAGAAGCGAACATTACCACATGATTGGAACACGATAGTGCTGAACACTACCATTTAGCGGCAAGCATATTAGGTAATGCGATGGTGCCTACGCCTGCGAGCTCCGTCTCTGGAGTTCTACCACCAGTAACGATTCTGAATTCGGATTTGGTGAACTCGAATCGAAATTGGATAGTTCATCATCACTCAAGCCGAAAAACGTCGACAAAGCCGTCCCCAAAGATGCTCACCACGCTGTTGTGCGTCATTAGGGAGAATATGCCATAATCGCCACGCTTGGCTGGTGGATTGGCGATCGCAGTGGCGGTAGTTTTATCGCGGGACGCTGCTGCCCATCCTGCGTTGTTATTTTTACTACCCTATTGGAATGGTTCGACTGATTTCATTAAATTTATATGAATGAATGGAACTCGCACCTACATGTAATCGTAACTTCACGCCTGTAATCCCCGAAGGGGTAGCAGAGGTAAATGCATGCATAGTCTGCCCGTGACCACGGTAGCTGGTAAGCGACCAAAACGTCGGGTATAAGAAGAAATTTGGGAGTGTTGTATACTTACGCGAGAAAATCCGCAAATTTCATTTCTACAATGTATGCATTTAAGCATACTTGCAAACACCGACGACTCGCCGGTCACGTTTAGGCCCATGTAACAGGTGACGAGCCTGTTGCTATCGCCGGGCACATTACCAAACTCCGAGGTACTGGGAAACTTCCAGAAAATGGAAATATCCCAAATAGAACCAGAGATAAAGGACCTGGGAATCGAACCCGGGACCTCTAGCGTAATAGTAGTGGCCTGCTGCTATTACGCTACTGAGGCAGTAAACACCTACATGTAATACGATATAATTCAATTTGAAGTCCTTTCAGTGATCTTTTACTCAAATGGACAAGGCCGAGTCAAGTTACGGTGTAGCGTGTTGAGCTATTATAGAGCTATTATATTCCTGGATGCGTGTCATTGGTTGAGTGCTAACTACCTAGCCATATACAGGTTGAGTCAAACAAAGGCTGCCTGGCGGAAAGTACTTTATATATTAAAATTGATTTGCTAACTTCAAACTCAAACAATTTCTTAAAAAGCTTTGTTTTATATTATTTCGCATTAGCACATGCTTGTCAAATATATTTTATTTAAAGAAAAATGGAAAGAAAAATTTGACTTCAGGCGAGACTCGAACTCGCGGCCTACTGGGAATCTAGTCCAGCCGCTCTTCCAACTTGAGCTATTGAAGTCCTGCCCGATTTGTCAAATCTTTCCTTCACATTTATTGCATTGCTTTATGGTAGCTGCAGCGCCATCTATTGCTAAACTATGCTAGTTAGGCAACCGACATAATATAAGACTATTAAATATCGTAAAGAAGTCGCTTTTACCCTTAATAATTGTTTTATATTATTTCGCATTAACACATGCTTGTGAAATATATTTTATTTATTTAGTTATTAATTTCCGACATTACCTTAAGTGATTCTTGGAAATCCAAATGATATATAAACATTTTGACTTTATCTTTGGTAGACTTAAAAAAAAATCCGCAATGGCATATCTTGATCGCTTTATTTTGTAAAGATTAGTTTTTACCTTCTTCTCAGTATCCCTACTAAAGCCATTCTTATAAAGAACAGTTCATGAGCCATTCATTACGAATTCCTTGTTCACATTAGAGACATCCTACATTTGACTGCGAACGGAATAGTCACGTCGGTTGCAGCATCCAAAATCAGTAGCACTTTGAGTGCAAGTTGGGGCGGTGCCTCATGAATAAATTTACAGGCAGTTTTTTCTCGAATTTCAAATATTCTTGATTCAATTCAATCACGTGCTAGGTCATTGTTTATGTTAATTTTATGGTCTACTTCAAAGGTTAACGTGCATCTCACTATCAAAATAAATGTTTAAAATAAACATTCGGACCCATACTGTTCTAACAAATAATGAAGAAAGATATTTTTCTACATTTCTAAGAGTTCTATATGGAAAAGGAATAAAGGGATCTTAACAAGATGACACGTACGTCTGTCTGTCTGTCCGTCTGTCATAGCCGATTTTCTCTGAAAGTACTGGCCAAATATGAACGTGTAACACATACCAAACAAATAGAAAGTGAATTTTAATAGGGATTCATTTAAATGTATAAAAAGGGGAATTAAGAAGTTTTTTTGAGCCATATTTATGACAAAGACAATTTTTTTTAACAATGTTATCATGAATAGTTTTGAAATTATTTAGTAAAATTAACAAAAATAGACCATGCGAATAACGGAACCCTGTGAACGCGATATCGGCTCGCGCTTGTCCGCTGTTTTATATAGATTTTTTTCCCCACACTAGACATAATTCCGATCTAAACCCATTCTTATAAAGAATAGTTCGTGAGCGATTCAATAGGAATTCCTTGTTCACATTAGGGACATCCTACATTTGACTGCGAACGGAACAGTCACGTCGGCTGCAACATTCAAAATCAGTAGCACTTTGAGTGCAAGTTGGGGGCGGTGCCTCGTGAATAAATTTACAGGTAGTTTTCTCTTGAATTTCAAATATTCTTGATTCAATTCAATCAGGTCTAGGTCATTGTTTATGTTAATTTTATGGTCTACTTGAAAGGTTAACGTGCATCTCACTATCAAATAATGTATGTAATAAAAATATACACATACTGATTTAATATTATTAAAATGAATAAAGTAATTAATATTTCTACATTTTTGTAAGGTAAAGGAAAACTGGTATCTTTATAAGATGACTCGTACGTCAGTCCGTTTGTCCAACTGTCACAGCCGATTAATCTGAAAGTACTGGCCAAATATGAACATGTAACAAAAATAAGAGAATTTTAAACATAAAAGCCACTGTTGGTTTAAAAAAAAAATCTTTGACTAATTTTCGTCATCCCTCCTTAATATTTTACCACGCGAAGCGTGAAAGGAGGATTTTGGGGATTAAGGCGAATTTTTGTACCCCGGGCTTATTCTACCCCCGAAGCGTCGGGGCCATGGTCCTAAATGGGGTTTGTGGTACGCGGGGAAAGTCCCTGATGGAGGTCATATACACATTTTTTTTTGTTTTTTTTTTATTTGTTTTTTTTTTATTTGTTTTTTTTTGTAGCTATTTAGCCCATTTAGAACATGTGTATCTTTTTATTTCTTTTTTCTCTCTTTTTTTCTTTTTATTTTTTTTTCTTCTTTAATTTTTTTTTCGGGCGTTCAAGACTAAATTTGCCTTAAAGGGAGAACCGTCTCACGATACATCACTATATGTCGTGACACATGTCTAATCTTATAAATCCCTACTTCCCTACTAATACATAAACGCGAAACTCTGTCTGTCTTTCTTGCCTGTCTGTTACCTTTTCACGTCCAAACGACTGAACCAATTTTAATGAAACTTGGTACAGAGATAGAGATGACTTTGAGAAAGATAGGATACTTTGTTATTTATAAAACGACATCCACGCGGCCGAAGCCCCGGGTAACAGCTAGTATAGTATAAAGAATAAAGTTCCGTTTGAACTAGCTTCTTAATTAAGTGATCTCATTTACGCTTTATCCACTTTGTTTGCTAGTTTTTTGATTCATGGTTGACATGGGACCACGTTGTTACCCTGTGACTAATAACGAGTCTCAGCTACGATTTTTCTACTTGGTTAATTATAGTAAGCTGATGCACGTATAGTTAGTCTGGTGTAGTTTTTTGTTTGCAAACCTTTTTAATGTAAGCGCTAAACAAGCGCACAGTTCACATTGATGGTATATGACTTCTGCAATCCATATAACCTGCATAATATGGGGTCGTGTAACAACAAGTACCTATCGCTATAGGTACGTCTCATCGGCGCCGCAAGGCTAATGAGATTCCGGTTGGAGAAGGGCTTACTGGTGGTAGAGTTCCAGTGTAGGAGCTCGAGGGCGTAGGCACCACCGCATTACCTAATGTATCTGCCGCTAAATAGTGTTCAGCACTATCGTGTTCCGGTTAGATGGTAATGTACGGCCCCTTAATAACTATCACAGAGGCACAACATCTAAGGTCTTAGGGCTGGCAACGCATCTGCATTTTGACCTCTGGTCTCTCTGTGAGTGTCTTTAGGCTGCAGTTATTACTGAACATCAATGTGAACTGCATGCTTGTTTGCCACATTTGAAACATAAAAAAAAGAGTGAAAGTTGCAAAGCCCATAATCGCATATGTCTCTCCGTAACGTCCTAAGCCATAGAGCAACACCGACGGGGAGTAGCCATATGCAGGCTTTCCCTTCTGTCAAAGTACAAGCCAAAATGGGCATATACCTGTCGCCTAGATATTTAAATGTGTGCGTGAAATTGTTTCTGTATTTTGTTAAAGTCAAGGTTTGAGTTTCGTAGTAATAGACGATTTTGTAGTGTGCGTGTGTGTCGTACGCCTTTCCCCCCAAAAAAATTACAGACTGTTTTGCATCGGTAATAAACGCTATGGCTACTTACTATGGCGACCAGTGGACCGCGTTGCTCTATGTCCTAAGCTGAGGCATAAGTCAAAAAAAATATCTAACGCGTAATTTAACAGCGACGAAGCCGGTGATACCTTGCGATACGTCGCGGAATGCGTTCGGTTGTCGCGACGGCCGAACGGCTCCGTACTGAAACAGGATTTTTGATTGTGCTTAAGCATCGGTATGATACAAACTAAACTAAACTGAGGCGGTACACTCCAAATCATATTCCTCACCATAATCAGGCACTTGGCAAATTGGAATTCCGAGAATTCACGATTCAACGTGGATACGACACTTAATATCAAAGTTTGATGGATATTTGAATAAGTTTTCTGTTCTTACCAAGTCTATTATAACTTCACATTGTTATTATATTAGGTCATGAGAATTTTCGTTTAAATTACGTGTGTAGCAATGTGTTATTTCTCATTTCTGTGAATTGTTTAGTAAATAAATATTATCCCCCTTATTCATAAACGTACATTACATAAGTTTTAGCTATAGAATGCTTTGTCTTTGTCAGTTAAATTGTCAAATGTGCAGAATAGAAAAAGACAAAAGAGAGGTTAGCAACACTTAAGCTAAAATACATTTATGAATAAGGGGGTATTTCTTTATCATGATGCATAAGCGCATAATGTATACAAACTCTAATGGCTTCTGGGGTGTCAACGCATTTGCATTTTGACTTCTGATTTTTGCGTAGATATCTATAATCTGCAGTAGTCACTGAACATCCATGCGAACTACATGCTAGTTTGGCACCTTGATACCATAAAAAAATTACCTCCTCACCGGCAAAATAATGCTGTGATGCTACGGCATCACTGAAACTCTATTCCATAGTGTAAAAAATGAATAATATAGTTAATTCTTTTAAAAACCTTAGTTGATTCCGTGACATAAATAATATCTCTAAACTAGGATTTCTTTTTTGTAATAGCAGTGGCAAACAAGCATGCAGTACACATTGATGTTAAATGAAGACTGCAGCCTATAGACACCCACACAAAGACCGAAGTCAAAATGCAGATGCGTTACTACTCCTGAGGCCTAAAGTGTTATGCCGCTGTATCGGAAATTACATGGCGTACATTACCATCTGATCGGAACGCGGTAGTGTTCAGCACTACCGCGTTCCGGTCAGATGGTAATGGCTGCGGGGACGGGGGAGGGGTTGCGGGGTGCGCGGGCAGCGCATACCGCAGGCACAGCACTCGGCGCCGGCGACAATACCGCTGACGCGAAACTTGCAGGCGATGCATCGAGGAGGCAAGCACTTCGCACGGTGTTGATGTTATTAGACACCGTCGGTGACCTCGTTACCGTCACAGTATTACGCAACTCATTTATTTGATTGCGCAAATCAGCGACGGTAACTTGGGAGGCGTCTAATTTATTTTGCACCTCTGCTAAGCTCGCCTTTAGAGAAACTATGTCTCTCAAGAGGCAAGTCACATCTACGTGGTCGAAAGTTACCGGAGGCAACTTATTCAGGTCCTTCGCCACAAATGTCGGACCTTCATCTGGATCCACCTCCTTCAGCAGGATTATTATGTCCTGCAGACTCTTCTTTGTCCCGTCACGTCTACGGGACACCATCTGGTCGCTTCTGTTTAGCGACGTATACAGCAACACTTTGGCAATTGCGATTTCTTGTTTGCTGAAATTTGATGAACAGATTTGGATGGCAGATATCTCGTCCATCACATCCAGCTTCTGCTACAAGAACGCCAGCAGCTCGTTTGCCACCAGTGTGTCACTCATGGCAAAGTTTCTAGCGACGGCTAATGCCGTGCTAAACTGTATTAATTGAGTAGTTATTACACGTCCGATCCGGAACGCGGCTCACGCACGACTCCCTGCGTTAAAATATAGACTACAGACAGTATATCGTCGAAGAGTTAAAAATCTTTTAAAAACTTTTGTTGATTTCTTGAAATCAATAACATCTTTAAACTAATATTAAATCTAATAAAGAACAGCAAAATACTTGCGTAACAACCCATTTGCTCCATAAAGAAGATATTAGTACATCAAGTGTTACCTGAACGATACGATACCTTCCTCGTTTCACCCTTTTCCGTTCAAATTTATACCTTAAGCTGTACATACAAAGTTGGATTTTCTACACAGACTCCGTTCCAACCTAATTGCTGTTTTATATAGGTTATGCCTGCGTAATAAAAATGACTCCCTTTGAACTTTGTGTTTATTTTGGAGGCAATACAGCGGTATTACTTAATATTGGAAGTTTTTGAATTCGAAATTTCAAAGGTTAGTTAAATATTTTGGGTATGATTGAAATTCCTATTTATTTAACAAAATACACAGATAATATTAATTACCTTCATGTTTATCAAAACGGTTAATGATGATACTTGGGTAACTTTAGTATTGAGAGTAAGATGATTCAGAATAAAAATAAAATTTAAAAGTTTATGTATCATTTGGGATTACAAGAGTCGCTTAAGATATGTTACAAAATTAATTAGGTATAGGCACCACTGCATTACCTGGTGGCAAACAAACATGTAGTTCACGTTGACGTTAAGTGATGACTGCAGCCTATTGACACCCACCCAAAAACCAGAGGTCCAAATGCAGATGCGTTGCCACCCCTGAGATCTCAATTGTTATGTCTCTATGATAGTTATAGCGGGGCCATAAATTACCATCTAACCGGAACACGATAATGCTGAATACTACCATTGGCCATGGTGGCAAATAGATTAGGTGATTCGGTGAATTCCGGTGGTGTTTGCGCCTTCGAGCTCGTACTAGTGTTGTTGCAATAGTAATAGTCTATCGATAGTATTGTGAACTATCGTGACCTCAAAAAATAGTCGATAGCGCGATAGTACTATCGAAAATATCGCCATGTTGCCATGCCATGTATCCATACTATTGATAGTATCGATAGTATTGATAAAATGTTCATGTACTTTATTTTCGACGCAGACATTAAATATGCATTTCTGCTGTGCTAACGAAGTTACGTATTCAAACCAATGCTTATTGAACTAAAAGCTCTCAGGAGCATTTCAATATATGCCTCAGTTCTATACCACAATTTAATTTCTAAATCGTCTTCCATTAGCACTCGTCACATGTCTGTACTACTACACGCTTCGGGATGTTATTTGAGACATAATTTTACGGTTCTCTTTCCAAATGTATAGGTAGAGCCCAATACAATATTCCATACATTAAATGCCTTTATTTAAGCTAGTCTTTCAATGTCTCAGTAGCCTAGTGGTAGCAGGCCACTACTACTACGTGAGGTTCGATTCCCGGTTCGGGCACTATCAGAGATAACGGTGAAAAATCCTGTATCTCTGGTTCTTTTGGATTTTTCCATTTTCTGGAAGTTTTCTAGTACCTCTTGTATGGTAATGTGCCCGGAGATGTCAATAAGCTTGTCACCTCTCACATGGTCCAATAACGTAACCGGCGAATGGTGGGTGTTTGCATGTCGTATTTTTTTAAATTTTAAACCCGGGGAAAATTCGTTACGCATACCCACTCTTGGTGAGAGACAGACCCATCTCACCAAGAGTGGTACGCGTAACGCATTATGTGGGGGTATAACGCAGTATGGGTTATGTGGGACTCAAGGAAAAGACATCCGTATACCCATTAAAAACCTCTGGGTGCTCCGACTCGTCCGTCATTAGTGGCGGGGTCACGGGAACGCTTTCGCACACATTCGCGACCCCCCCGGTGGCTGCCCGTTTCCGAGCGCTCCTCGAAGCCTTTCGGCTCCAACCAAAACTAGTGGCGTGCGAAGCTGGGCCCGGGTGGAGGAGTCCAGGGGCACACAGTCTGGCCTCGGGGAAGCGGGAGTATCAGTGACGAACTAAGCCTCAACCGCCTCCCGCCACATAAAAATTATCTCTGGTATTGGGATTTTTCCATTTTCTGATTCAAGTTTCCTAGTTCGTACGAGGACTAGCTCCCAACCCGGGAATCGAACCCAGAACCTCAACGTAGTAACACTACTACTAGGCTACTTAGGCAGACAAACTTGGAAACTGCTGAACTACTGATAATGGGCTAGTACTTCTTAACCACATAGTTACAGTCTTTGAATGTAACACAATCATTATTATTATCTTCAGGCGTCGCGACGTGACAACTCCACCACAAGTGGACGAGAATTCGTCCGCTAGTACAGTCAGCCAACCAAAAAATGGCAGTCGAACTATTCGACTGTGGCAACTACAACCACAGTCGAATGGTTCGACTGCCATTTAGTTAGATAAGTTTTTTATTTATCACGCGAAATGGGCAACAGTGTCACGCGATGAAACTACCGCCCTTGCGATCGCCAATCCGCTTGCCAACCATGGCAATCATACTATATACTCCCCTAATAATCATATTTGACGAACCATTTTGTCCAACAGTGGACAATTTTTGGCCGGCGGAATGACGCCCGCGAGCTCAAGTGACACGAAGTGACAGTACTGGTGATGATAGATACATAAATACGCTTACACTCACAGCCCGACACTAGCTATAAACCTGTGTCGTGGGTGCCGTTGTACACACAACACACAAAAACACTCAGACCCGAAACAAACATATGTAGGCTACACAAATATATATCCCGGTGCGGAGATCGAAGACGAGATCCTTATTGTTGTCAAATCGGGATGATGATATCTATAAGTTTAAAAATATACATCCCTCCTTTTTGAAGTCGTCATGTATTTTTTAATGCTCACAGGAAAAAATGTGTCTTACTTTTATAATACGTAGCCGCTTTTTTGTGTTCAATAAAGTAATTGGGAAATATTTTATTCATGAAAAGCTGAACTACAATGTATTCCTGGAATTATCCGCAATATAATTATTTTTTGAACACAAATGTATTTCGCAAAAAAATTTTGTTAATAATGATTACTGGGAAACTCAAAAGAAAATATTTTTTATAGATTTATGTTGTATATTGATACAGCATTTCCATTAATCTATTGAGATTAAAGGAAAATCCCAATAACTAGAAGCATATTAATGGAAATCAGGGAAACCAAATCAACAAGAAATAAAAAAAAAATACTTTCTCCTCTAGTGGTAGAGTTCCAAGAAATCGAGGGTGTACGCATCACAGCATTATCTAATCTATCTGCTGCCAAATGGTAGCACTATTGTATTCTGTGTGTGCCTACGCAATTAAGTTCTTACACTGGAACTTTATCACTTGTAAAAGGTTCCTAGCGATTTTACACCGAATTTGCCTTACGAAATGTCGAGTTGTTAGCATAAAAGATGATAATACTTACCTGCTTTCATGCAAAGTTTCGAGGGTCTTTAGACCTACTTGATCCGGCCCTGTTGCAAAAACCTTTCAAAACAAAACACTACAACTTATAAACTACCTCCTTACCAAATTTCATCTTTGTAGGTACGTCAGGCAGTTTTTGATATTTTGCGATAATTTACCTTTTGCTTTATAATATAAGAACGTTTTAAAACTAGTTCAATCCTTCATCAACAAAAACCAAACCCAGCCAAGTACACATAAGACTGTCCCAGTTAACTGAACCACAATTTCCATTAGATTCAGAAGCAGTCAATGGATCAAAGTCAGAACTGTGGTATCGCTTTAGTGAAATGACTAAGTCGCTGAGCGAATTGTGGTAAAATTGCAGGCTACGTATCAATCCGTTCGGCTAGCTCTAACCACTTGTCAGTGAGCGGTGTGATGTGCGAGGGAACTTGCTCCAGTAACTTCAACTGGAGTGATGAGTGCTTAGTAAATAGGTCAAAGGAAATATCTACTAACAAATTTTGATAACAATTTGAACCTTGATGAGATAATATTGTAACGCAATATATATGATACGTTTTTTTTTTAATGTAAAATAATCGCTTGTCTCTTGAAGGTTAACTTTAGAGTTCGATGTTATTTTTTTAAATCAATCATCATTAGCGCTAAGGCTAACATAAATCTAAAAAAATGCAATTTATAGCAACTTAATACACACACCTGTTCACTTTGTTTGTTTTTCATTCGGAACATTTTCTATTAATTTTAGATTTTATACAAAAATCGTAAGCTAAAATTTGAATTCGGGTACAATTCGAACGGCATCTGGGACCCAGGGAAACTATTCCAGCTGCTTTATAACTGAGTTACCAAAAGCCCATAAAGTAACTTGCCTAACAAACTAAGCTGTATCACCAAACGAGGCATGAACCGATCAGAGGATAGGTGTAATTGCTTCGCCATTGTGAGACTGTGATGGCTGAATTGGTGAATTAAGACCTTGTATGCAAGTAATAGTTCGAATTGATTCACACAGGCCGACCGTTAGACAATCCAAATGTTGGGATGATCACATTGTTATGCAGAAACCTATGAATGTATTATCAGTGTAATAGAGCGGCATTGGTGTTTAGGACCACATTGCATAAACTATTGTTTTTTTTTGCCGTTACCGTCGCTTATGAACAATTGCAACATCGTGGGAGTTGCCAATGCGTTGCCAGCCCTGAAGGACTTTTCTGACGCCAGTTTTGAAGAATTCCATATTGTAGCGCCGGGGGAACACCTCAGAGGGAAGTCTTCGTCCAAAATTTGCACGTTCTAGGCGGGAATAAACGCGCAAATCGGACTGTTGAGCATTTCCAAGTATCCAATCTATGAGGGTGAAAATTCCCTCTAAGACGGGTGGTGCAATATAGGAATGGAGATGATGGCACCAGATAATGCTTTATCTATACTCTGCATTGTAGATACTGTAGAAAATGCATAGTTATGCTATGTGTCTGCGCAGATTCAGGTTTACGAGTCCATCTGTGATACCTGGATCATTGACGATTTACCAATCAGAAAATCGCTCCAGAGAGTTCTTGACTTACGTTATACCATCTTCCATTTTTAGGGTTCCGTAGTAAACAAGGAATCCTTACAGTTACGCCATGTCCGTCTGTCTGTCTGTCTGTCTGTCCGTCCGCGGTTTAGCGCAAAAACTATAAGTACTAGAGACTTGAAATTTGGCACAAATATACACCTTAATCACGCCGACAAAGTGGTAGAATAAAAACGTGAAGCAAAATTTTTTTAGGGTAACCTCCCCGCCCCGGTATTAGTAACGCGCAAATGTTTCTTTTAATTTTTGATTTTCATATATTGTAGTCTTTTAAAAATATTATGGGTTGGCGAACATCATTTTTCGATGTAGTTAACTGTTTGTGACTTATTAAGCTTATAAGTGCAAATTTTCGTTGGACTCAAGTGTCCCCCCCCCTACAGACTAAACGGTTGTTGTTAGAAATTCAAACGTTACGGCGATAGTAGCTACATATAACGAAATTAAAAGGAAAACTATCACACTAAGGTTAGTTGGCCTTGCAAGTTTACGAGTTATAGTCGACCAAATGTATCTTACACGAAAATTTCGAACAAGTCCATTGAAAATATTTATTTATTTTTTTCATTACATCTCTTACTCCGTAACTACGGAACCCTATACTGCGCGTGGCCCGACATGCACTTGACCGGTTTTGTACTTACTACCATCCCATTGGAATGAAAAACTTTTTGTTTTTTTGTTTTGTGTAGTTCAAGTGGCAAACAAGCATGCAGTTCACATTGGTGTTAAGTGATGACTGCAGCCTATAGACACCCACACAAAGACTAAGGTCCAAATGCAGATGCGTTACCACTCATGAGGCCTAAGCTGCCTTATTGGATACTGTTCCACGAAACTATTGAAAAGGGTAGATGAGACAACTCGTAACTCGTTTTTTTGCAAACCTTAACGGTTGCCTCGTGAGCGCTTACTTATATCATAGTGCAACACAAAGTATACAAATTGAGTATTCAAAGATGGTACTCAATAGTGAACCAGTTATTTCTAAGCTCTCGAGTAACTTCAAAAATCCCCTCTTAATGTCGCCAATAAAACAAGGATCAAAGGTCACGGTTCCAGGCGTTCTATTTAAGTTCAGCAAACAGTTTATAAATACAAGTGAAGCCATATCATACAACTCATCACACAATATTATTATTGATAGAATTATGTATGTATTTATGTATTTATGCGATATAAATGTTTAAGTATTTATTACTTTAGAGTGTTTAGAGAATGTACTGCTGCAATATTAACGATGATTCTCCTTCCACCTTAAAGTCGTCTGGAAGAGATTGCTTTCAGCAATAAGACCGCCTTATTGTATTGCCTACTGTTATTATAATAACATCTGTATTTGTCTAAAATTCTGGTGTACAATAAAGAATATTCTATTCCATTCTATTCTAGTTTCAGATATAAATCGGTTTCTTTATAGTCTTTATAATACCGTCGACTACCGGTTCGCATTTATGTGATTCGGTCTTAAAAACAATTTTAAACTTTTCTCAAATACAGTTTTATGTGTTCAGATTTCGTGGCGGGAGGTTTAGTGACGATAAAATATTAACAGCCCCGTTTTTATGTTTGTCGTAAGTATAACACGAGTTTATAAATAATAGCAGATAGGAGAGGAGTTAAAATTAAACTTTTTTACGGACTAATCTCAGAATCAGAATCGGAAATGTATTTCATTTAGGGTGACAAGTACCACTTATGGAACGTCTAAAACAAATAATGAAAGCAAATAACAGTTGATATTCATAAACGCGACCGAAACGTCGCATATAATTAAAAAAAATATATATATACGTAACATAAACCCCTAAAAATAGTTTCATTTCTTTGGGTGAAACTTGCGAGAACATAAGAATACATCATGAGGAGAATAGTATTTGTAATAAACTTAATAATAAAATACGGTTTGAAGTTTATTTTAAGAATATTCTTGTACACACACAATCAACAATTCTAGCAGCGAATAATTAAAATTAATAGTTAATACAAAAAAGTCTAAAGTTTATTGAATAAACTATCCAAAAAGAGAAACGATAACCCTTTGCGGGTTATCATACTTAACAGCCATTAAATAGGAATATTTGGTGCTAACATTCTGGCACAGAAGCAAAAGATGCAATTAATCTGCATTTCTCATAAATGGAAGCGTCACTCACAAATGTTTACATAACAAAATCCGTCAGGTATCAACAGTGAATAACATTGTCTTACAAACCAAATTACTTTCAGCTTTATAATATTAGTATAGATGATCATTAACGTGTTTCCTCACCTTGCTCACAAAGACAATTTGAGGATAAAGGAAATTGCCGTCATTTCCTCGGGCTTTCAGAAAACATATTAATCTGTTCGCACCTGCCATTGGGTTTTTTTTATGTAATGGAAGTGGGAAACGGGCATGCAGTTTACATTGATATTATGTGATGACTGCAGTCTATAGATAAAGACCAAGGTCGAAATGCAGATGCGTTACCACTCCTGAGGCCTAAACTGTTATGCTTGTGTTCCGGAAATTACATGGCCGTACATTACCACCTGACCGGAACACAATAGTGCTGAATACTACCCTTTAGCGGCAAGTATTCTGGGTAATGCGGTGGATTCTACGCCCGCGAGCTCCATCACCCGAGCTCTACCACCAGTGAAATTTTCTTATCACAGAATCACTGCGGCCCATATTGTGTGCACTTACTACCGCCCAATTGGTATGGTTTGATCGCCATTGTTCGGTTCTCTTCTACTAGAGGGCGATGGTCGTCACGACCTACGATTTTACGTGTATTTACGTGAACTGGGTAATAAAAATCAACTGTCAACGTATTATATTAATTTATCTGCCACCAATAGTGTTCAGCACTACAGTAATGGGGTATTACGCGACCCCTTTGTACGCGGTTTCACTATAACGCGGATGCAAATTTCGCGCTCAAATGCCTCGAATTACGCGAAAGAGTGTGTATAAATTTATTGTAGTCATCAACTTCTCTATGGTAGCGGAATCCCCGCTTCCTCTGTATATTCTCCTTGAAGAATCGGGAATTCCCAGTCCTTCGACTTTATTCTACGGGGATTTCGGTATTCTACGATGTATTTTTCCGTAAAAAATAAGAGTATGTATTGCATAAAGTGTTCCTAGAATTAAAGTGATTGATTAAAATGATTTGTATTTTTTTGTAATAATTTTTGACAATTTTTAATCATAAACCTCGTTATACGCGAATGTCAGTTAACGCGATTTTTTTTGGAACGTATCCCTCGCGTAATGCGGGCTATTACTGTATTGTGTTCCGGTAAGACATATGGCTGGATAATAACTTTTTTTGTATGTCAAAGGATTGACAAACAAGCAGACGGGCCACCTGATGGAAAATAGCCACCGTCGCCTATAAGCATTTGCAACACCAGGGGAGTCAGCAACGCGCTGCCAGCCCTGAAGGACGCTCTTTTGACGCCATTTTTGAAGAACCCCATATTGTAGCACCGAGGGAACACCTCAGAGGGTAGTTCATTCCACAATTTACAATCTATAAGCTGCAGTTATCACTATCACGTTACATCTATGTGAACTGCATTCTTGTTTGCCATCATCATTACATAATTGTTTCTCTGGATGATAAATTGCGCTATGTCGGCAGTATACCATATTTGGGATGGTTTAAAATCTACTCGATATGAGTGCTCTTATTCGGCTAAATATTTTCGATGTTTTCAATATTCAAAGTCGTAATACAGGAAAAAATTCAAGGGCTGTCATAAAACTTTATAGGGTGATAACATACATTAATATTAAATGAACCCAATAAGTTAGAGTACCGGTAACATATATTGGCTCTCAAACGTACCTATAAATACCGGTAATATAGGACTGTCTAAATATTATTTCGGCTTGGCTAAACTTATCCCAATATATTCGAAATGTATTATTTTTGTTTCACAACTATCGCGTGTTTTATTGCTTGTCACCGCATCACAGAAGAAAAATATTGAAGTTTTTTTTATGTAATGTAAGTGGTAAACAAGCATGCAGTTCACATTGATGTTAAGTGATGACTACATTCTATAGACACCCACACAAAGACCAAGATCGAAATGCAGATGCGTTACCACTCCTAAGGCCTAAGGTGTTGTGCCTCTGTGACTGAAATTACAGGGCCGTACATTACCACCTGACCAGAACACGATAGTGCTGAACACTACCATTTAGCGGCCATTGTGGCCAAATTTTGATTGGCAACCTAGTGGATATATAATAATATTTATATTCTCTAGATTATAAATATGCATATAAACAGGTTTGCAGCATATCTGGATGAACGAAATGAGTCTGCAATGGGACCTTAACCTTTAATATCTACCTCGTAATTGTATGACCCTTTTAAGCAGTGTTTTTTTTTCAGGAATATCTGCACTCGGTAAGTAAGCCTAAAAAAAAAATATTATTATCAAAACATAAGGCCATTCACTGACTTAATAGGCAAGTTAAAATTAACTCAGTAAGTATACAACTTCCTTGTAGAAATTTCTAGGCAGGCATTACTCTTCTAAGAAGATGCTATCCTTAAAATATTAATACTGGCAGCCTTAACTGTGTGCACTTAAGGAGAACACAATTTTGAATAAGTGCGCAATGCTTTCTTTGTTGCATCGGTCACACCTAAGCGACTTTAGATATTTTTGCTTAAATTGTAACACACAACAGTAAAAGATTAAGATGTTGGTTTAAATACCATATTATTATGTGCTTTCTTGATTATTCACATTAAAATAAATAAAAAACGAGATATGTCTGTCAATGGTGAAGAATAATGTCTTTAATTTAGTTATAATGATAATTTATTTCAATTCACTTTTCTTGATACAAAGGCTGATATTTATCTGTGTTTTATTAATTTTATCTAAAATGAAGCGGATAGGACCCACTAAAATCTTGGTTGATAATACTATCTGATTAACATATTGATGGAGGATCTGTATAAGAGTAACGGATTAAACAAAATATTCTTCGAGGATAAGTCAAAACACGTATAAAATGATGCACTAAGCCTGGATTGCACCGCGACTTTTGTTAAAGTTCAGAATCAGAATCACAATCAGAAACTCATTTATTCATTTAGGCTGACAGGCACCTCTTATGACACGTCAAAAACAAACAAAATAAATTAAAGCGAATAACAATTGATATACATGTCAAACAAGATAAAAAATATATGTAAAGTAAAGAATATCACTAAGATAAAACTAAATGTCATAAACTAATGTAAAAAGTATATCAGTAGAATGTCTCTTTTCCCCTTTACAAACTGATAACAAAGAGTAAAAAGAAAAGAAAAAGAGTCATTCTTTGTCATTCGCCGGCAAAGTTCCAAAGGCCAATATGATCTGAGAAAAACTTGCCGGAAAAAACTCAGTCGGCTCTTTTAAAAATATCTCTTAGGCATATTTTTACAATTTTCCATAATTTAAACAAGCTTAAAATTAACAATATAATATCAACATTACACTTTGAATATTACATTTAACACCTTTGTGGAGCTAGATCAGCATTTAGCCAAACATTTCTATCCTTGAGATAGTCCTCGAGTTTAAGTAATTGTAACATTTCACATCCTTCTTCAACTTAAAGAAATCTATTAAAGTTAGAGAGGGATGTCAAATGTTACAATAACTTTAACAGATATCTTAGTGCAACCCAGCCTAAGTAAAGTTATGGAAGCTGTAATTTTTATGTAAGTGACTAATAATGTCAACTCATTATACGTCCCACTACTGGGCACGAGTCTCTTCCCTTATTGGGGGGAGGCCTGGAGCTTACTCCACCACGCTGCTCCAATGCGGATTGGTGGAGGTGGGTGGGTTAGTGGCCAACCCGCTGTCGGATGTTTTCAAACCACCCATGAGGCCTCCGACAAGGTTTAAAGACTGCTATCTATCGATAGCAACCGGGACCGATGGCTTAACGTGCCCTCCGAAGCACGGAAACGCGCATTTTAATTTGCCTTTAGCGGTCACCCATTACACTTCTCGACCGCGCCCGTAGTGCTTAACCGAGTAGATCGCTTATGATCTACACCAGCCGGGCCATGTGCGCTTCAGACCAGCCGCCGGGCCATGCGCGCTTCAGACCAGCCGCCGGGCCATGCGCGCTTCAGGCCAGCCGCCGGGCCATGCGCGCTTCAGACCAGCCGCCGGGCCATGCGCGCTTCAGACCAGCCGCCGGGCCATGCGCGCTTCAGACCAGCCGCCGGGCCATGCGCGCTTAGTAAGTGACTACTTTCCTTAAAATAAACAAAAAACAATCTCGTAACATTTTTGTTTGAATTAAATTCATAAGAATTTTAATATTATGACAATAACCAAGAGCTAGTGACGTAGGTGTGTGCGGTGCACGCTGGTACGCTACCCTTCACATATTTACATATTTAGTCATCCCTCGGGAATGATATCGTTTACAAGGGGAAGTAGATTTATTTTCTAATTTGCGGGTCAAAAGATTTCGCATTTGATATTAGCATAATTACATTGAAATAATAATTTCGGGGGAGTTCTTTTTCATTTACGTGCCATTTGGGTATAAGATTTTAACATGGTATAAAATATTACTAGGACGTTTTACTCAGAAATACATTGATATCGTTTTTTAGGGTTCCGTAGTAAACCTTATAGTTGCGCCATGTCCGTCTGTCTGTCTGTCCGTCTGCGGTTTAGCGCAAAAACTATTAGTACTAGAGACTTGAAATTTTGGCACAAGTATGCATCTTTATTACGCCAACAAGGTGGTAGAATAAAAACATGTCATTTTTTTATTTAGGATACCTCCCCTACATGTAACGCGCAGATATTTTCTTATTTTTCGTTTTATAAATAGTTTGCTGTCGTTGGATAAGTCTTTCAAAAATGTTGGTTGTGTGTCACGTGCCACGCGCACGATACGCACTTGACCGGTGTTTTTTTAAATATTATTATAAAAGACGATCCGGTTAGCCCAGCGGTGTGAGATTACCGTTTTGATTGGAAGGGTCGGGTTCGATCACCGCACCGGGACAAATATTTGTATGACCTCCAGATATTTGTTTCGAGTCTGGGTGTTTGTGTATGTGTTGTATGTGTACAACGGCATCCAGGACACAGGTTTATACCTTGTGTGGGGCTGTGAGAAAACGACATTAGTCTATTTTACCCGACAATCGGCAAGCGCAGAGGTCGCTCTCAGCCTAAATAAGGCTAGCGCAACTATCCGACGGAGATTCCTGTAGGTCCGAACCTCGGATTAGGGCTTTACAGAGGGACATATGACTGGAAGAGGATCAAGTTTTCTCCCTCCGCGACATCGTAGAGAAGCATCTGGCTGTGAGCCAGAAGGTTTTCTGCGGTTTTGTGGATTTGGAGAAAGCGTTTGATAGGGTATTACGAAAGGAGCTGTGGGAAATTTTGCCAGAGTATGGTATTGATGGCAGTCTGCTCCGTGCAATACAGTCCACGTATGTGGGCTGTCAAGCATGTGTGCGAGTAAATGGTAACATGTCACCCTGGTTTGATGTTAACATCGGTGTCAGACAGGGTTGCGTGCTTTCGTCTAGGCTGTTTATCATATATCTGGACAAATGCCTCCAGAGGGTGAAGTTGATGGATGTGATGACTAAGTGGTGAACTGTCTGCGTTACGGAGATGATGCGGTAATTGTTAGCTCTACACCATCTGGGCTACAAGCACTAGTCACAGTCATGAAAGAGGATTCTATGGAGAAAGACTTACAATTGAATGTGGATAAAACTAAAGTATTAGTATTTGAAAGAGATGAGCAGAGAACAAATGCAAAGGTAGTAGTAGAAGATGCAGTGTTAGAACAGGTGGATGAAATTGTATATCTTGGATGTGCTTTTAGCAAGGATGGTAGGTACACCACTGACATAGAAAGAAGAGTGCTTGCTGGGAATTGCGTCAATGGAGCGTTGGGTAAGCTGCTAGAATCTAAACATCTCAGTCAGCGGGCGCGACTAGCTGTACATAATGCGGTACTTACTCCAACGCTTTTACATGGAAGCTAGAGCTGGGTATGCAGGATAGAGCATGAAAGTAAGTTGAACGCGGTCGAGATGAGATCATTGCGCAAGATCTGCGGTATATCACTCACCGATCGCGTTCGTAATGAAGATGTAAGAAAGAGGCTTTGTGTGAATGATAGTATCGGTGTAAAAATGAAAAAAGGCATGCTCCGATGGTTCGGGCATATAGAAAGAATGTCGAATGAGCGAATGACTAAACAGATATACAATGCGAATGTGGATGGTTGCAGAGGCCCAGGAAGACCAAGACTGACCTACCATGACCAAATAGGTCGAGTTCTGTCTGATGGTGGGATCAAAAGTCTTAGGAATCGGCGTGCATGTATGAAGAGAATGATGAAAGTAGACGAGGCACGAGAGGTTTGTCAGAACCGGGATATCTGGCGCTCTACACTCTCTGCCTACCCCGTTAGGGACCTGGCGTGAAGATAAATACATACATACATATGACACATATGCGATTAGGGACGGTGCAACTTTCGCTCTTGTCATTGGTTGATAGAACGCGCTGAACACTATCACTATTGGCAAGTAGATTGGGTAATGCGGTGGTGCCTACGCCCTTGAATTCCGTTTAGGTCTTAGAAGTAGCAACGCATTTACATTGAAATCTCTGGTTTCATGTTCATAGATGCTAATAGACAGTACATTTTTAATATTTTTTTTATGTAATGGAAGTGGCAAACAAGCATGCAGTTCACACTGATGTTAAGTGATGACTGCAGCCTATAGACCCACCCTAAGACCAAGGTCAAAATGAATATATTAGGCAATGCGGTGGTGCCTACGCCCGCGAGCTTCGTCACTGGAGCTCTACTACCATCTTATAGGCAGTACTTTCCATCAATGTACACTGTATACTTGTTTACCACTTCATGACATAAAAAAACTGCAAGTAACGTTGAAAAGTATGTCGCTGTGGAACAACCTATTAATTTCACCAATATTTTTAATTTGCCGACACAGCATTTCGAGTAAAACACCGCATACGGTACTTTACCGGTACACGAATCACGTATCGAGCAATCCAATTATAGCTGAAAACAATATTAAGCGGGACAAACTGTACAAAGCTCTATGACGAATGTCGTGTTTCACAAAGTTCTAGCACAAGTTCGTCACTCAGACATTTCGTTCAAGTAACCGAGAACTGTGTACACTCAGAGCGAAATGACCAAAGGAATCGAATATACTGTGCAACCAAATGTTGGGGAACTAGAAATAGCATTGCGAATGGGTCAAGACTGTGGTGTACTAAACACGATAGTCTTGAGAACTAAAAAAGTATCTGCTAATTGTTTTATATTATTTCGCATTAACACATGCTTGTGAAATATATTTTATTTTTAAAGAAAAATTGAAAGAAAAATTTGACTTCAGGCGAGGCTCGAACTCGCGACCTACTGGGAATCTAGTCCAGCCGCTCTTCCAATTGAGCTACTGATTTGTCAAATCTTTCCTTCACATCTATTGCATTGCTTTATGGTAGCAGCAGCGCCATCTATTACCAACTATGCTAGTTAGACAACCGATATAATAGACTTTTCAGTTTATTGAATATCGTAAAGAAGTCGCTTTTACCCTGAATCATTGTTTTATATTATTTCGCATTAACACATGCTTGTGAAATATATTTTATTTTTAAAGAAAAATGGAAAGAAAAATTTGACTTCAGGCGAGGCTCGAACTCGCGACCTACTGGGAATCTAGTCCAGCCGCTCTTCCAATTGAGCTACTAAAGCCCTGCCCGATTTATCAAATCTTTCCTTCACATCTATTGCATTGCTTTATGGTAGCAGCAGCGCCGTCTATTACCAACTATGCTGGTTAGGCAACCGATATAATAGACTTTTCAGTTTATTGAATATCGTAAAGAAGTCGCTTTTACCCTTAATAATTGTTTAATATTATTTCGCATTAACACATGCTTGTGAAATATATTTTATTTTTAAAGAAAAATGGAAAGAAAAATTTGACTTCAGGCGAGGCTAGAACTCGCGACCTACTGGGAATCTAGTCCAGCCGCTCTCCAATTGAGCTACTAAAGCCCTGCCCGATTTGTCAAATCTTTCCTTCACATCTATTGCATTGCTTTATGGTAGCAGCAGCGCCATCTATTACCAACTATGCTGGTTAGGCAACCGATATAATAGACTTTTCAGTTTATTGAATATCGTAAAGAAGTCGCTTTTACCCTTAATAATTGTTTTATATTATTTCGCATTAACACATGCTTGTGAAATATATTTTATTTTTAAAGAAAAATGGAAAGAAAAATTTGACTTCAGGCGAGGCTCGAACTCGCGACCTACTGGTAATCTAGTCCAGCTTCTTTAAAAATAAAATATATTTCACAAGCATGTGTTAATGCGAAATAATATAAAACAATTATTAAGGGTAAAAGCGACTTCTTTACGATATTCAATAAACTGAAAAGTCTATTATATCGGTTGCCTAACTAGCATAGTTGGTAATAGATGGCGCTGCTGCTACCATAAAGCAATGCAATAGATGTGAAGGAAAGATTTGACAAATCGGGCAGGGCTTCAGTAGCTCAATTGGAAGAGCGGCTGGACTAGATTCCCAGTAGGTCGCGAGTTCGAGCCTCGCCTGAAGTCAAATTTTTCTTTCCATTTTTCTTTAAAAATAAAAGTATCTGCTAGGCTTGCAATTACTGTTCATTAGTCTTGCCAAAACTCGAGAACAGCTGGACCGATTTCGCTAATTTTGGTTTTGAATGATTTTTGGAAGTCCACGGAAGGTTTAGAAGATAAGAAAATGAAGGGAAATTGTAAAATCCACAATTTTATTTTCCCATACAAATAGTCCGTATCTATCAAACCTTTGACAAATTATTGCATTAGTATGCTTATATTATTTACTAACTGTCCCCGCGACTTCGCCTGCGTGAGAATTTATGATTGTTCAGTATCTATCCGGACGAAGTCGTGGGCGAAGCTAGTATAAAGGAGCCTAAGTTACTCCTTATTACATCAGCTATCTGCCATAGAAAGTCCCGTCAAAATCGGTTCAGCCGTTTCCAAGATTAGCCCCGCCAAACAGACAGACAGACAGACAAATATCGTAAAAAAAAAAGTTTGTACCGTGAATATTTAGTAAAAAGCGGTTATTTTTGTATTACAAACAGAAACTCCAATTTTATTTATTTGTATAGATTTAAAATATTTTCACGACGAGACTCAGAGTAGTTAATAGAGCTCGAAGATACATGCATTACTTTCAGCAGCTTAATATAATGTAATATTTTGATTATCATACTATTGTAAATCATTGCAGTCAAACGATATGCGCCTCCATAATTTCTAGTATAGAAAAAAAAATAGGTTTAGCCTCGGAAATGCCAATGCATCTTTATTGAAAACTTATTTTTTATGTTTATCTGTCATCGGGCTGCGCAGTATTTGCTTACAATTAACCGCAATATCATAATACTGTCTTAATATAGAATTAATGGAATAATAGAAAGCGTTCGTAAATATTATTACATCGTTGATTTGTGTTGCGACTTATAATAAACAACAAATAAAATGATCAAACTTACATTATGTAAAGAATAATCCAAAAACCAAGGCGCTATTTCATCTAACTTTAACTGCCACGAGTCTTCATGTTTCGAACAATAGGACCACATCCGAAAACAGTATTGTCCGGGACAATAACGTAATATTGACGAGTGCCGTAAAACTTTTACCGGTACCAACTTTATTGATACCGGTATTAAATCGGATTGGTATACGAATGCTTCTTTGTACCGTAATTCCGGTCTAATTCAATGGAATTAAGTGTATTAAGGATTATTGATTGAAGATACTGAGTTTCTATGTAATTTTACTTTTGCGACGTAGGTTTTTAGTCTTTATATAACGATATATAGAAATGTAGAAAATGTTTTGTTCTAAGATTGTATCCTGGGCTTCCAAGGAATTTATAAATTCCTTCGTTAAATAAATATTGTGAAACAAGTTGTCAGAATTCAATGATATCTTTAAAAAAAAAGTCATGGGGTAAAATATTTTTATTGTAGAACAAAATTGTTAAAACTAGAGATGTTATTAAGACATAACAAGTAGGCAATACAATTCTTTTCTAGACAACCTTAAGGTAGAAGGATATTCATTAATAAAGAAGAATCTACTGGTGGTAGAGCTCCAGTGATGGAGCTCGCGGGCGTAGGCACAACCACATTACCTATACTTGCCGTTAAATGGTAGTGTTCAGCACTATCGTGTTCCGGTCAGGTGGTAATGTACGGCCCTGTAATTTCGGGCACAGAGACATAACATCTTAGGCCTCAGGAGTGGTAACGCATCTGCATTTTGACCTTGGTCTTTGTGTAAGTGTCTATGGGATGTAGTCATCACTTAACATCAATGTGAACTGTATGCTTGTTTGTCACTTCCATTACACAATAAAAAAAATAATCATGGGTTATACAGTTCAATCTTTTTTTAACTGTGTCTAGAGAGATAAAATTGTAATAATCAAATACTTATAAACTTAGGATGAGCTATCAAAACAACCTATGTTTTTGTTTTAGTATCGATATCTCTTAATACGCAAATATGGCGTAACATAATTTCCAACTTTTAATGATACTTGATTTTAATGATTAATGATAGGAATTAGTTCCGTAGCTAACTAGAAATCCTAATAGTTGCGCTATTTCTGTTTGTCACTACACTGAGCTCAGAAACTCTTAGTGCTAAATAATAATTATTTGTCTTAAATATCTTACTGAGTTTGTTGGGTAGCGGAGTTCTTCTCAGTAGTGACTGCACTTGGAACTCTGCTAAGTGAATAACTTTGATCTTGACGAAAAAGTTTTTCTTTGTCTTCATTTATCATCATTAAAGGAATTGAAAAATTTTGTGATTATTATGTTTTAACTAAGTAGTTTATATTCTAATTTTTAATTTACTATTAATATTTGATTTTGTTTTACTTTATGTGATGGTTATTCACTCTAGGTATTTTATATTTCTTGACGTTTTGAAAGTATCTGTAAAGATCTATTCGAAATAAAAATATTTTCTATTCTATTCTATTCTATTCTAAGGATATTTAGTACTACGATAATAAAGTGTAACAGGTTAATCTTCTTTACTAGTGGTAGAGGTATAGTAACGAAGCTCGCGGGCGTAGGCACCATTGCATTGTTTTATCTTCTTTCCTGTAAATGGTAGTGTTCAGCGCTGTCATTTTTCGATCAGATAATAATCTACGGCCGAAGGTGAATCATTCGGTTGAAACATGGGCTGTGCTGCAGTCTTTACAGCGTTGCCACATTGACTATCGGTCTATCGAAGTGTTGAAGTGTTTGTATAAAAACGCCACCATGTCAGTCCGAGTACAGGACCAATGCACGAGGGCGATTTCTTTGCAGAGGAGAGTAAGACAGGGAGATGTCATTTCACCCCTGCTCTTCACCAATGCAATGGAAGACGCCTTCAAGCTCCTGGAATGGCAAGGACTAGGCATCAATGTCAACGGCGAATACATCACTCACCTTCGGTTTGCCGACGATATTATAGTCATGGCAGAGTTGCTGGAAGATCTTAGCACAATGCTCGAAGACCTCAATCGAGTGTCCCAAAGAGTGGGCCTTAAAATTAACATGGATAAGACCAAGGTCATGTTCAATAAACTTGTATCGCCCACTCCAGTGTCCGTTGAGAACTCGATTCTCGAAGACGTCGACGAATATTTCTATTTAGGACAAACCATACAACTAGGCAGGTCGAACTTCGAGAAAGAGGTCATTCGCCGAATCCAACTCGGCTGGGCAGTGTGCGGGAAGTTAAGGAGCGTTTTCTCGTCAAACATCCCGCAGTCCTTGAAGACGAAAGTCTTTAATCAGTGCGTTTTGCCGGTGTTGACCTACGGTGCCGAGACGTGGTCTCTCACTATGGGTCTCGTACGAAAGCTCCAAGTCACTCAGCTTTCAATGGAAAGGCCTATGCTCGGCGTTTCCCTACTGGATCGAATCAGAAATGAGGAGATCCGTAGGCGAATCAAAGTCGCTGACATAGCCAAGCAGATTTCCAAGTTGAAGTGGCAATGCGCAGGGCACATAGCTAGGAGAACCGATAGCCGCTGGGGTAGAAAGGTTCTCGAGTGGAGACCACGTATCGGCAATATCGGCAAACGCAGCGTAGGACATCCACCTGCAAGATGGACCGACGATCTGATCAAAGCTGCAGGTACCCGCTGGATGCACGTCGTTTCCGATCGGCCGGCATGGAGGTCATTGGGGGACGCCTATGTTCAGCAGTGGACGTCCTATGGCTGATATGATGATGATGAAGGTGAATATCAACTTAGACCTCAGGAGAGGCAATAGAAGTATATTGAAAACTCTGATTTTATGTAGATGTCTATAGGCTTCAATATTTTTCGCTATTGACTTGAACTGTATGCTTGTTTGCTACTTCGCGGCAAACAATTATAAGTGAATAGGAACGAGAAAATCCAACGCCTGACTTACGAACTCAACCTTTGAGCTCAGAATTTCTTAAACGAGTGCAGTGTAATACGGGTTGCTTATAAGAGCATAATTTAGATGCTAGCAGCAGCCTCGGAAGTTTGTTACATCAAAACGTGACTAGCTGTAGCAGATTTTAAAATAAGGGCAAAAATATTAAAAATAAAAAATATATTTTTCTAATTAATTATCTCCTCTCACGCTTTTTAATGTTCTAAAAAAACGCTTAAGCTGACAAATATAAAAAATAACATTATTAACAATTGTACAATAGAAAAGACTGCACAACTTTAGTGTTCAATTAGATATCAACCTATTAATGATTTTGTAAGCAGTAAGATAATAATGGTACTCCGAAATAATAATAAATGCACATTCAGACCTCTGTATTTTTGAAAATAAGGAAAAAGAATTGATGTGTTGTTGTTTTATTCATTTAAGCATAATACTACTATGCAATGTAAAAAAGAGAATCATTTTTGGCAGATCCAAACTAAAGGAAAACAATAAAATAAATAATACGTATGTGAACAAAACCAGCTATTATAATAACAGCATCGTTAACAAAGAATGAAACGTTAAAATAAACATATCACTTAACAAAAAAAAAATAACGTGTTTTAAAAACAAATGGTTCAACACCGGAATAAAATACCGGTAACGTACCGGTACGATCAATCATGCGCGAATGCAGCGTGTGAATGACGAACTGCTTAGTACGTGTTACGGATTGAATGAAATAAACTCGTGATTGTTTTTTTTGTCACGGCAATTTCTGTTGCGATTGACTTTTATAGTTTGCAATTTATAATCGACATATCTATAAAGTGTCAAGCGGCAGGGGCCCACCGGCGGGACGTTCAACAAAGTCATCTGCGCAAACATGTGTAAATATAATGCTGCAATAAGGTATAATAAAAATGTTTTTTGGAAACAGGTGAATTGATTTTATTTTCTTATGAATTTGTATTCTGTCGTTATGTTTACCTAGTTTATTATGAGCAATAAAGTGCTCCTAAGCTACAGAACATTGAAATATTCAACATTTCCGACATGGATACATACACTAAATAAGTAGGAGTAAGTAAGTTAATGAAGCATGTAGTGTAAATTTTACGGTGTGATGTATTATGTATATGTTTGAAGATTCTTTCAGTGAATATATGACGCTTATGAAAATCTCTTAGAATGGTATAAGTTCAAATACATTTTAATAATTACAGCCCGTATCCGAATTTCAAAACTTTTAACGTAAATCTGTGTGGTTGGTTCTTTGTAAAAGTGATACCTAATTTACAGTAGCTCTACAAAAAAACATAGAATGACCTATTGGATTTTTATAAATATTTTATTTTGTATATTATGTACTTTTAATGTCCACAGTACATCTATATCTAGACCAAATAAAGTAAATTTCATTTCATAACAAAACTGTTATATTATGTTGTTTTGTAAAAAAAATATCAACTATCCCTTTATTTATTGAATTATGACCGAGATTCTGATCTCATCTTCAAAACTTTTGCATTCTTTGCATACAAAGCAAAACCATTCTTACAGCAATATTTCATTTATGCATGATTTATATAAAATACAAAATCATAAAAACTTTTACTAGAAAAATCGCCGCGAATAAAATGCAATTGCTAGTATATTTCATTCAATTTGTAACACGTACTAAATAGTACGTCATTCACACGCTGCATTCGTGGATATGATTGATTGCACCGGTACGTTACCGTTATTTTATCAGTATTTTACTTAGTATAGTACCTGCACGCGGAACATGAAAACGAGTTTGTTTTCAGTACATATGTTATTTAACGTGTTTATTTATATCTTCATTTGAATGTTTCGTTGTCCACCATGACACTATTGTTTTAGCCATCGGGTTATTGGCGTGTTTTTTATTTTTGTTATGTATGTCCATTAATTTTATTGAATCTTATTATGTAGTTGTCTGAACTCGCTTAAAGCGTAATTGTCATAGGTATAAAACATCTACTACTCATAAAGTTGGTAAGTGGCTTCAAACTTGTTTTATTATAAAAACAGTCAAGTGCGTGTCGGGCCACCCGCAGTGTAGGATTCCGTAGTTTTTAGGTTTGAATAATGTAATGAAAAATATAAATAAATATTTTCTATGGAGTTGTTCTAAATTTTCGAGTAAAATACTTACATTTGGTCGACTATTACTCGCAAATTTGTAAAGCCAACTTAAATGTACCTACTATTGCCATTACGTTTAAATTCCTGACAATAACCGTTTAGTTGGTAGAGGGGGGAGGACACTCAACTCTAACGAAAATTGGTAGTTTAAAGCAGCCTGTAGACGTCTACACAAAAACCAGAGGTAACAACATAACAATTTGGGTCTCAGGGGTGGCAACGCATCTGCATTTTGACCTATGTTTTTTATGTAGAAGTCTATAGGCTACAGTAATCACTTTACATCAACGTCAGCATGCCAGTTTGCCACCTTCGGTCCATAAAAAAATCTGACATCAATACATATCGGCGCAGCATTGCGACGTCATAACAACAACAAGTTGTAAAGCGCAAGTGCAACAAAAACATCATAAAATAATTAATGTACCCGCACTAATGATGCCCCACCACTGACGTATTGAATAAAATGGCCAAGCTCATTTCTGCAAGGTCTATGGTCAGAGTCTAACTCGTGTAGCACTCGTATAGAGTGTAGACGTAGGTTTACATTCTTTTTTTTTTGATCTAGCACTTGTAAAGAATGTAAACCTACGTCTACACTCTATACGAGTGCTACACGAGTTAGACTCTGACCATAGACCTGTTATCATAGAATTTATCCCCCATAGCGGTCCCACTGATGCAGGTCGTAGCGACATCCCGATGAGAGTGGTGACCGACTGGTCTCAAGTGAGATCCAAGTTGGCCACCACCACATCCGCAGACTTAGATTCGATCCCCTCCCTGATAGAGACCACTGACGAAGTCAATAGTGCGATTCTTACTCTCACTAATCACGTACAATCTGTCGTAGACGGATGTTCGGAGGAAAAACCCGCGACTGTACCCAGTCACGTCGTTATCCCTGAACACGTACGGGAGATAGTGAGGGAAAGGAATGCAACTACCAGAGCATACTGCTCTGCCCCAACGGCCGATAGAAAATCCACCATGCGATACTGGTAACGTCAGGCCAAGAAATGCAAGGTGGAAGTCTATAACAGCCGCTGGGAGCAAAAGCTCATGGACCTTGATCCCTCTCATACAGAGTACTGGAGGCTTTTTAAACGCTTCAAATCCCCTAACGAGGCATCCATACCTCCCCTCATTCGTCCTAACCAACCGCCAGCCTTTGATGACTTCGAAAAGTCCGAATGCCTGGCGAGCGAACTCGAAACTCAATGCTCTCCAAGTACGATGCCGATAGCTGCCGATCATTTAGATAAGATTAACTCTGAAGTCGAGAGTAGGAACGCGAGACCGCCGATATAAGCTGTACACTCTCGGCCAAAGACCTTGAGTCTTGGTTCCGCCGCTGGCATATAGAGGTTTATCCTAGCAAGAGCACTGCCATACTCTTTATACGGGACCGCGCTCCCAGACCTAACGTAGCTCCAGTCCAAATGTTTGACGAGCCCATCCCCTGGATGGACAAAATCAAATACTTAGGAGTGACGCTTGATCGGCATCTGACCTTCGCTGCACATGTAAAAGCAGCGCGCGCAAAGGCTGCATTTGTGTTGTCCCAATTACATTGTTTATTAAACAAAAAGAGCAAGCTATCGGCCCGGAACAAACTCCGTGCCTATACGTCCTACATAAGGCCCATACTATGTTACGCGTCCCCGGTATTCACCCACGCGAAAAACACAACATTACGCAAGCTTCAAACTGTGCAGAATCGTAGGCGCGCCTTGGTACGTACGTAATAAAAACTTGCACATTGACGCAAACCTGCCTACCATCCGGCAGTTTATGAAGCGAGCTTCAACTCGCTATTTCGATCGGGCGAGTCACCACCCGAATCCGCTGGTCAGAGCGGCCGCGATTTACACTCCTTTTGATCGCGCCAAAAGGAGACGTCCAAGGCACGTCTTAAAAGATCCGGATGATGAGACCACGTTGGCCATCGCCGCTATGAACAATCATGTACAGAATCACACTGCACAGACCGCCAATACAACGCGCCGACGCGTTTCGCGCCGCGCCCACCCCTGATCCCGACCCTATCTCCGGCTTCGCGAGGCCGATGACATTCCGGTTATCACCAACCGAATGGAGTAGAGCAAAAGTTGCACCGCCCATAATCGCATATGTCTCATATGTCTCTCCGCAACGTCCTAAGCCGAGGCACGGACCCGCATGGGTCACCCTTAGGCAGTTGCGCTAATTTTTTTGCTTAGGCTGGAGCGCCTTCTGCGCTCGCCGATTTCCCGGTGAAGTAGACTAGTGCCGTCTCGAGACAGGCCGCCTACACATGGCCCGACATAAAAAAAAAAAATCTGCAAGGGTCATTCCGTCACGAGCGATTGGAGTAGTCGGATCTATTACGTTGTATTTACGAGTTAATTGTTATTTTTTTGGATGTATTTAATTGAATCCTGAAAGCGATCCTTTTGTAGTGATTAACATAATAAACCGAAATGAAAGATCAAGATGGTTTAATTCGTAAAAGCAACCCCTCCTCTTACATACATAGTTTTTAATTTTGCAACATTCCACTTGAGGAACTAAATAAATATCCAGTTTCCATAGCAACGGGAATCAACGCGCGCCTCAACCACAACAAAAGGGTAGCGCAAATTAAAAAACGTCATACCCACAAGTTTACCCGTGTCGATTGCATACGAAGCCTTTGTTACAACGGATACCGATTCTGGACAAATAGAGTTTTGTTTTTGCTGTACCGCTTGTTGATTGTGAGATGGGTTAATGATGGGCTTGGAGTGTACGAATTAGCTGACGCAGCGTAATTACGCGTTTGTCGATAGATTATGCATTATGATAGATATTTGGTGCTACGACGTTTGATGATACATTGATCCGTAATTCTTCGAACAGCGTCAGTAGTGGTAGCACTCCTGCTAGTCGAGGGAAATGGTAGAAATGTTTTGATATAAGTACCGTGTATACATACATATGCATTTAGTAAAAAGCGCGGTTATTTTATATCACCCACACGCAATAGACACTTCAATATAATTTCTTGTATCTCGTAGATTTTCCGTCGGGACACGTACACCAAACCTGCTAATCCAGCACTTCCTCGACATAAAAAATGTGTTGCTTTTTAAAACACTAGTTTATACTACATTGTTAAAATTTATTACATTGAAACTCTTCCGAAACATGATTCCGAAATTGTTATGTGGTATGCTGACAAAAAAAATAATACCTGAATTTTTCGCAGAATTTTTTCCACTAGTTTCACTCCGTGCTATCCTATCGTTGTAATGCTATTACCGCATCTCTATTTTCACGCACGGCAGAGGATGGCTAAAAACGTTGCAAATATAGTTTCTGAGCTGTACTGGCTTTGCAACAAATCAATTTATGCACGCATATTAGCATACTTCTAGTTCAGATTTTTTTGTAGCAAACTGCCTCGGTAGCCTAGTGGTAGTAAGCCACTACTACTACGCTGAAGTTCTGGGTTCGATTCCCGGGTAGGGGGTTATCAGAGTTAATGGTGTTAAGTCCTTTATCTCTGATTCTATAGGGATTTTACCATTTTCCTCGAAGTTATGTTATGTGCCCGGAGATGTCAACAGGCTCGCCACCTGTTACATGGGCCAAAACGTAACGCCGGGGAATCGTGGGTGTTTGTGTTTGCATGTATGCTTGAATGCTGCATGCATTCAAGCATACATTTCAAATTCAGATTCGTTATTGCTTTTTAGGGAAGTTATTATAAAAATAGGTCTTTCTCATAAGAGACAGTATTAGGTACGACATATAAAACACGAAAAAAATCTTAACCATACATAATTCTTTTCACATTTTTCAGATGTTCTGGAAGTTTCAATATTGTTCATATAAACTCCCAAAGTGTTCCGGCACATTACGCAGACCTATTAGCAACTTTTTCTGGTAGCCATGTCAATGCAATTCTTGTATCGGAATCTTGGTTGAAGCCATGCCTTCCTTCTACCTCGTACTGTTTACCTGGTTTTCAACTGATCCACAATGATCGCTGTGATCGTGTTGGCGGCGATGTTGCAATTTATCTACGTTCTTTCATACCATATTCTATTGTTTTAATTTCTAGTCAAACTAACGGCCACAATGTTGAATACCTTTTTGTCGAAATTACTTTTTCTCACAGTAAACTCCTCCTCGGTGTTGTGTATAGTCCTTCACTCACAATCGACTATTTCTCCGAATATGAGCAGGTTCTTGAAGATTTGACTCCTCAATATAGCCACACTATAATTCTAAGGTCCTCGAGCGACTAGTCCACCAGCAATTAAGCATTTTCCTGTCGAAACACAATCTCCTTAATCCTTTCCAATCCCGTTTCCGCCCTGGTGTAGTGTACGACTAGTGCTTTAGTTAAAATCACTGACGACATTCGCTTCGGTGTGGAAAAGCAACAGCTCACAGTGTTGTCATTGTTAGACTTTAGCTTTGCTTTCAACACTGTTGACTTTGATATATTACTGGCTACTTTGTATTCTCTTAACATATCTCCATCGGTAATTGACTGGTTTCGTAACTACTTGTATGGCCACCGGCATCGTGTTCAAGTCAACGACACATTATCAACTTGGTGTGACGTTTCCGCTGGTGAGCCGCAAGGTGGCGTGTTGTCTCCACTTCTGTTTGCCACTTTCATTAATTCTATTACACTCCCTCTTCTCTCTATCATCTTTATGCAGACGATCTCTCAGATATACACGCAGGCTCGGCAGATATACACGCAGGCTCATCTGAAAGATCTACCAGGCGCTATCAATATTATCAACACTGACCTAGCTCGTATCTCACTTTGGAGTCAAGCGCACGGACTTAAATTAAATCCTGAGAAAACTAAATCAATAATTATTGGCAGTTGTTTTATATTATTTCGCATTAACACATGCTTGTGAAATATATTTTTATTTTTAAAGAAAAATATATTTCACAAGCATGTGTTAATGCGAAATAATATAAAACAATTATTAAGGGTAAAAGCGACTTCTTTACGATATTCAATAAACTGAAAAGTCTATTATATCGGTTGCCTAACTAGCATAGTTGGTAATAGATGGCGCTACTGCTACCATAAAGCAATGCAATAGATGTGAAGGAAAGATTTGACAAATCGGGCAGGGCTTCAGTAGCTCAATTGGAAGAGCGGCTGGACTAGATTCCCAGTAGGTCGCGAGTTCGAGCCTCGCCTGAAGTCAAATTTTTCTTTCCATTTTTCTTTAAAAATAAAAATTATTGGCAGTTCACGTTTCATACATAAAATTGACTGGGATTGTTTACCCCAAGCCCCAAGTGGCTCCCAATTCATTTTCGCCGGAACACCCACATTCTTTCACTTTTATACTGTGTTCTATTCAATCCAAATGCTTCACTTTACCTTAAAGAACGTTTCCAGTACTTATGCCTCTCCCATTCACTTTCCCTTCGATCCTCTGAAACCCTTCAGCTTCACATTCCCAAGCATTCTTCTCAATTCTATTCGAAATCTTTTACTGTAGAAGCTGTTCATCTTTGGAACAGCTTACCAACGACAGTTCGGCAAGCCCAAACTGTCGTTTCTTTCAAACACAAGATCAAAGATATTTATTTAACTCAGACTCTGTAACTATCTATCCTTCTTCATCCTTCTTCTTTACCTCTTTTTCTAAAACTTATTATCATTATCTTTTGGTCATGCTTTGCTCTCATAATGTATAAATATTTATAATATTTCTCCTCGTTTCGTAATTAAATATTCATTTGTTAGTATTATTATGTTTTAAATCTTTATTATTGCTCAGTACACCCTGCCGGCATATAAATAATTTCTTTACTTTATGTTCCTGACTAAAAGGTTGTCTGGAAGAAATCGCACCTTTTGCGATAAGACCGCCTTTTGTACTTTTATTTCTTTTCTTGTTTGTATAATTTGTTTAGTTTTCTGGTGTAAAATAAAGTGTATAAATAAATAAATAAAAATAAACTCTCTGAATCGCAATCGAAAATCGGTTTAAGATTAACCAATTTTCGATTTGATCGATCTGCATCCATTCATAAATATAAATATGACATAGGTGCCACCTGATTCGTCTATAATTTCATTCTTTTCATGTCTCATAATAATTTAAGCATATTTTTTCACATTTTTACACCGGAAACTACACAAAACAAAACCTTAAATTTATTCATTCGAAATAACACAAAACCGAATAAACGTTTATACGTTTATTTACATTTAATCAGCGATCCCCTTCTATTCACTCGCGCCCAAGAAAAGATAATCTCCCCAAACCAAATCAAAAGCGTCCAGTACAAAGTTACGAAACACCATTTATTATCTCCTCGCGTCATTCCACGACAATACGTCACAGGCGAATGACAAAAGCACAATGCTAAGATGTTATTCTTATCTGTGCACAAAGAAAATGTATTTTGCGACACTCGACAATGTTTATGTAATCGTTTGTTATATGTTCAGTTATTTTTTTTTACGCAGGGCGTGCGAACAGTATAATAATGGGCGCTTTGTGGCCTATCCGAGTTTGTTATGGTGATTTTATGAGTAATGTGTTTATTTTTTTAGGTTTGTATATAGATGATGTGATTTCGATGCTTTTGCTGTAGAAAGTTATGATAATAACTGAACTGTCAACTTTTTTTAGGTTAATTCATGAAAGGCTTAGAATATCAATGTCTTTATGGCAAAAACAAGAACACATTAGTTATACATATAAGTATTTTTTATGTCTGAAGGTTGACAGACAAGCAAACGGGCCACCTGATGGAAAGTGGTCACCGTCGCCTATGAACATTTGCAACACCAGGCGAGTTGCCAACGCGCTGCCAGCCCTGAATGACTCTTTTGACGCCATTTTTGAAGAACCTCATATTGTAGCACCTAGGGAACACCTCAGAGGGAAGTTCGTTCCACAATTATAATTATAAGCAAATTGAACTATTCATACATGTATCATTAAAAAGTTAATGGATCCTATGTTTCTTCAACTCACGAAGGTTGTCGACGATTTTTTGTGGTATGGACATGCATGTATGCATATAAATGTATGTGTGCAATCGAGAGCGGGATCGTGATTGGCGGCTCCGAAAAAAACACGAGACACACCGTCACATGTAAAACAAACATTGTTGTCTGAACCCTTAGTTTGCAATTAATTTAATAACATTTTTGACCAACGATATCGCACACTATATAGAAAAAGAAAATAAAAAAAAACTCCGCGTGTTACATGTTGGGGAGGTACTCAAAATATTTTTTTTTCATGTTTTTATTCTAAAACTTTGTCAGCGTAATTAAGGTGTAACTTGTGCCAAATTTCAAATTTCTAGTACCAATCATTTTATGCTAAGCCGCGGATGGACAGACAGACAGACGGTCATGGCGGAACTATAAGGGTTCCTTGTTTACTACAGAACCCTAAAAAGGGTAACAGTGCTTAACTTATAACCATAATAGACTTATTACACGGCACGGTATTCAGGGTACGATAGCAAGGGTCAGGTGTAATAACATTTAGGGAGATAGGGCCCTAATTAGGGTGACCTGAGCGGCCCGTGTATTTGCACTGTGACTGAGTTAGGGCCCTGTTGACCGGATAGTGTAATAAGCGGCAACCCGGCGAGGCCACGCCCACCCTATCTGCCGGACCCTGAATACCGTGTCGTGTAATAGCCTCTTAATAAACGTTACAGCTTCAAGCTATTCTTTATTTTGAAACCCGTATTCTGACTCCTAACATGCTAAAAATAGCAAACATGAAAACACTCTCGGTAATGTATCCAAGGCTCATGCAATTTTCCCCATTACCCGGGCCAAATATTTCATAACATTCCCTTACAATTACACATATCATCATCCAAAATACTCCCTGAGTTCCGCTTAAGCCTGTTGTACATTAGAAATGATTTATTTTTATTACCGCACTCCCGCTCACATCAGCAATCGTAAAAGTAAGTGTGCGCGAGAAAAAATAATGTGCGTAACGGCTTTTTTTGAATGTGGAAATACTTTGTATTGTTTTTCGTGGTGTTGCATTTTGACCTCTGGTCATTGTGTGGATATCTATAGACTGCAGTCATCACTTTTTTTTTTTTTTTTTTTATGTCATTGAAGTGGCAAACAAGCATGCAGTTCACATTGATGTTAAGTGATGACTGCAGCCTATAGACACCCACACAAAGACCAAGGTCAAAATGCAAATGCGTTACCACTCCTGAGGCCTAAGGTGTTATGCCTCTGTGCCGGAAATTACAGGGCCGTACATTACCACCTGACCGGAACACGATAGTGCTGAACACTACCATTTAGCGGCAAGTAAATCAGGTAATGCGGTGGTGCCTACGCCCGCGAGCTCCGTCACTGGAGCTCTACCACCAGTAGAACACAATGTGAACTCCATGCTTGTTAGCCACTTCCATTACATAAAAAAACCGCTATAAAGCTGCTGCCACTGCACCAATCGTAAATTCGTACACCAAGTGTATGGCAACTATACAATACATGTATAATAATACTTGTCAAGTCAGCAGTTTACGTATCAAGCGCATCGTTTTCGCTAATAAGAGTTCACGTCGAATAACAATAAAGCTTAAACGCCTTTCCTCCATTTTAATTCTTGGACTCACCATGACTCAACACTTAGCGTAGCGTTTATGAAATATTACCTCGCAGTAACTATTCTCAAAGAAAACCCTACAAATAGCCAATTACCAAACAGAGATACGAAATCTAAACAAATCACCAACTTTTTGACTATTCCTCGAGCGTGGCACCTCAAACGAATGTCGGATTCAGCGCGAAGAACAGTACTTGTCCTTATTTATGAGCTGCCATTTTCTTTCCTAATATCTTTATTTTTTTCCCGGCTATAGCCGTAGGGCTTTTGGCTATGAAGAAATGTCGAGATTGTTCGTAATTTTGTTGCGTAACCGTTACACTTGGACGAATCGTGCGCTAATTCCTTTATGTTTTGTCTCGTGGCTGTCGGATTATACGGGGATTGCATTTTTTTTCTTTATGTATTGGAAGTGGCAAATAAGCGTGCAGTCACACTGATGCTAAGTGATGACTGCAGCCTATAGACACTTACATGAAGACCAAGGTCAAAATGCAGATGCGTTACCACTCCTGAGGCCTAAGGTGTTATGCCTTTGTGCCGGAAATTACAGGGCCGTACATTACCACCTGACCGGAACACGATAGTGCTGAACACTACCATTTAGCGGCAAGTAAATTAGGTAATGCGGTGGTGCCTACTCCTGCGAGTTTCGTCACTGGAGCTCTACCACCAGTAAAGTTTTGTCAATGTTTTTTCTCGTCGGCTCTCTACAGGTACAGGGCAGGCAAATAGTGCATAGCCTCAAATATCCTAGTTCTTAATACCTTTTCAGCTTTAAATAAATTTAAAATCAAATAGAAGAATAACAGAGATAAGCTTTTATAATCACACTAGCTGTGCCCGCGACTTCATCCGCGTGAGAATTTATGATTGTTCAGCATCTAAACAGACGAAGTCGTGGACGCAGCTAGTTTAGAATTAGCTTAAGTTACTCCTTATTACATAAGCTATCTGCCAGTGAAAGTCCCGTCAAAATCGGTCCAGCTGTTCCCGAGATTACAATTTTTGTCTGTCTGTCTGTTTGGGAACAAAAGACAGACAGACAAAAATTGTAAAAAATGTTGTTTTGGTATATGTACCGTGTATACATACATATGCATTTAGTAAAAAGCGGTTATTTTTATTTTACAAACAGACACTCCAATTTTATTTATTTGTATAGATGTATAGATACCACTTAGTGCTTGATCGGCAATTCCCATGACCAGACCTAGGCACTTTCCCGCAGTATGACGCCGATGTGGATTATTTTTGTACATAACCGCTTCATTTATTCATTAATCTTAGTGCCCATTTTATATAATCTCTCTTCGTGTCGTTTTCCTCATAACTGAGGGTCGGGACTGCCTCCATAGATCACCTTCTGTTTCAGGATGCTGCGCCATTGGTTCCGATTTTCAGCTACGTGTATGGCCTCGTGCATTTTTTTGTCGGGTGTGGTGTGGACTTGGTCTGTTCAGCGCGTTGAGCTTCTCCCTCGTGGTTAATAATTAATTTTGTTCGTTATCATTTCAGGAACAGCCTTTCATCTTTTACTTATTATATCGTAGTCCTTTTTTGGACTCCAAAGCAAATAAATGTGAGTGCCTTCAAAAAAAATGTTATTCAAAGCGCAAAATATGTTAAAACCAAATCCTCAAAATATTTGCAGCAAACATATTTATTTGCTTTGGCGTTCAAAATATAAACACTCTGATTTACTATTCAAGTCCCGGGACACCAATTAAGGTAGCAATTCTAGTTGGAACTGCACTGGTCAATCTGACAAATCCTTAAAGCTCTCACAAGCTGCAGAGGTAGCTGGTAATCAGCAGCAAAGGCTTCAAACCGCACTCTGATGCTCTGATAACAATGATTCACTTCAAAACTAACATGTGATTTGATACAAAGACTGCGTTGTATGTGCTTTATTTGTTTGGTATTCAATGTGATTTTGATTGATTACAGTAATTGTAAGAATTGATTATCACAAAAATTTAAATGAAGCTCTTTTCATTACAACATTTAATGGTATACTGTTCTCATACAGTTTAGTCACAATCGAAGAAATGTTCAATAAATCATGTGGGTGTTCTAATTCTTTGATAATAAGGTCTAATTTGCAGTGTTTTGAATTATCGTACACTTCCTTGATGGTACATTATGACAAGTTATCTATATAATATAAAAATCTATTGCTGTTCGTTAGTCTCGCTAAAAGTCGAGAACGGCTGGACCGAGTTGGCTAATTTTGTGTTTGAATGTTTTTTGGCGGTCCAGGGAAGGTAAGAAAATGTGAAGAAATTGAAGGGAAGTAGTAAAAACCACTATTTTATTTCCACTACAAATAGTCCGTATCTATCAAAGCTTTGACACATTATTTAATTTTGAGGCAATACGAAGTTTGCCGGGTCAGCTAGTAAAAATATAAAATCTAGGAATCCGCAGTCTGATGCTCCGAAAACAAAGATTTAGTACAAAGAGAGACTTGTGTTGTATAAGTCTCATTTGTTAGAACTTTCAGAATTATTAACTATCAAATTGAAAAATCTAAGCGCGTTTTACTAAAGCATAACAACGTGTTGCGCCCCGGCAGATGTGAAAATTTGAATATTAACGTAGTTCATTTTTGTTTTGTTGCTGTAGTTTTCTCCGTCGATGTAGCTTTACCACCAGTAAAAAATCATACATTTGCGTCCTCAATTCTCGCGGTAGCGGTTTGTAAGTGTATTTATACGATTATATATTCAATTGACTTTGTACGCAACTTTGTTATAATTCAAAGTAATATTAATTATAATATTCTTCATTCAATTTTCATAAAACCGAAAAAAGTCGCGAGACCCTTAAAAATCTAATTATGCCTTGAGTAGTACAACTCCCGCATCCGTTTTAAATGATGCCACTTCTTTAGGACTACCTTAATTTTGTTCCTTTTCAACGCTCAACAATTTCTTGGCTATTATGTCGTACGTTTATTCATGAATATTAAAAATTATGGAGGCTTTTCTTGGTATGAAATACCTACTTGGTGCTACTTCATAAGTTAGTTTTAATTAAGTTGAACAACAACTATTTATACTTTTGACGGCCCGGTTAGTCCAGCGGTGTGAGATGATGAGATGGGTTCGATCCCCAATTACAACTATTTTTGTGACAAATATTTGTATGGCCTACAGATATTTGTTTCGGGTGTTTGTGTATGTGTTGTATGTTTACAACGGCACCCACAACACAGGTTTATACCTACTGTGGGGCTGTGAGTGTAAACGTATTTTATTTTATTTAACTTTTTTTTTTTTTTTTTAATGTTGTGGAAGTGACAAACAAGCATGCAGTTCACATTGATGTTAAGTGATGACTGCAGCCTATAGACACCCACACAAAGACCAAGGTCAAAATGCAGATGCGTTGCCACTCCTGAGGCCTAAGGTGTTATGCCTCTGTGCCGGAAATTACAGGGCCGTACATTACCACCTGACCGGAACACGATAGTATTGAACACTACCATTTAGCGGCAAGTATATTAGATAATGCGGTGGTGCCTACGCCCGCGAGCTCCGTCACTGGAGCTCTAAAAAGCATTATTCGTACTGTGTTATATTTTTACGCTTGCATACACATATGCGGAAACGAACAGGAACCATTTTTGAATTGTAAACTTTTAGCAGCGCTTTGCACGTTTTGTGAAGGGTAAAAATGTTAAACTCGCGTCAGGACCCTGATTGAAAATGCGTAAGCAACAAAACAAAAAAAGCATTACCTTAATATTCAAGTTTTCCTTGTGTTAAACCTTGCCTGGACTTTTTAAAGTCATTCAAAACCAAAATAAGCCAAATCGGTCTAGCCGTTCTCTAACGAACAGCAATTGATTTTTATATATATAGATATAGATAATTATTAAATTAATTCTTTTCAGATAAAATGACTTCCAAAGTTGCAAAAGGATTTATATTTTCTGATGTGTCCTATTCCCTGGGCAATCAGTTTTGCTTGCATTAACAATTTGGATTTAAACTGAAACGCCCCGAACGTGAAATCTATCCAATATTTTACATACATTCGAATTTGTCTTGCTTCTAAGACGATGTCTTTCCTGAATCAGGAAAGAGTCCCTACTGAATACCATTTATTTATATTTACGATCCAACATTTCACGAGAATTGGAATATACCTTAAGTTAGTATTAATATATAATTATATTTTTACTGGTGGTAGAGCTCCAGTGACGGAGCTCGAGGGCGTAGGCACCACCGCATTACCTAATATACTTGCCGCTAAATGGTAGTGTTCAGCACTATCGTGTTCCGGTCAGGTGGTAATGTACGGCTCTGTAATTTCCGGCACAGAGGCATAACACATAATGCCTCAGGAGTGGCAGCGCATCTGCATTTTGACGTCTGGTCAATGTGTGGGTGTCTATAGGCTGCAGTCATCACTTAACATCAATGTGAACTGCACGCTTGTTTGCCAATTATATTACATAAAAAAAAAAAAAAATATGGATTACATTGATTATGTTCCTACCATATATCCTAACCTAATAATATCAGATTATGCCTGATAATTCTTCGTTATGGAATCGCTAATAATAAAGATGCATTATTAATTTCTTCCTCATATATGAATTTTCATGTTTCTTTTCGTTTGAATTTATATCTATATTTATAAAATAATAATAATGGCAACCCATTATACGTCCCACTGCTGGGCACGAGTCTCTCCCCTTTTTAGGGGGGAGGCCTGGAGCTTACTGCACCACGCTGCTCCAATGCGTATTGGTGGAGGTGGGTGGGTTGGCCTCCGACAAGGTTTAACGACTGCTATCTATCGATAGCAACCGGGACCGACGGCTTAACGCGCCCTCCGAAGCACGGAGACGCGCATGTAATTTGCCACTAGCGGTCACCCATCACACTACCCGACCGTGCTCGTAGTGCTTAACCGAGTAGATCGCCTATGATCTACACCAGCCGCGCGGTCCATGCGCGCTTCATGACCGTCATCTATACTTACTAATATCATAAGGAGGATACATTTGTATTTGTGTATGTATGCTTGTAACGTTTTCACACAAACAGTGCTGTACCGATTTCAATAATTAATATGAAAATATTCATTTATCTTAGTATAATCTTACAATCTTTTTAATCAACTAGCTGTGCCCGCGACTTCGTCCGCGTAGAATTTATGATTGTTCAGTACCTGGACGAAGTCGTGGGCGCAACTAGTATAATATAATTCATAAATAAAAGTAGGCTATTTACTCCTTATTACATAAGCTAACCAGTGAAACTCCTAGCCGTCAAAATCGGTATAGCTGTTTCCGAGATTAGTCGGGACAAAAAGACAGATAGACAAAAATTGTAAAAAATGTTGTTTTGGTATACCCAATATGTACCGTGTATACATATATGTTATGCATTTAGTAAAAGGCGGTTATTTTTATATTACAAACAGACACTCCAGTTTTATGTATATGTATAGATAACACCAATCAACACAGCAATTAATAATTGTCGTGGCTTTTTTTCGAAATTAAATAATGAAATTATTATCTTATTAATCGATTACGCCAATCAGAGAGAGGAGCTGCAATTAATTACAACAAAAATTATTTTGCTTACAAAATTTCGATCCACCAAAGCTCACCTATTTGTGCTGAGTCGTTAAAAGTATTACTGGCTATTAGATGTCTTAACGGCTCACTTTTGTATTGGAAACGCAATAAAAGGGCCCTTTATTATTTTATGGATGTCATTTGTCTCTTTTAGTGAGCTGGATTAACGTCGTCAATACTGAAACATGAAACACTGATATGATGGTTTTATGTTTGTTTTTGGATGATGGGCGATAATTTTTCGGATGATACGTTGGTGATTAATTGTTATTGATTGTAATGTTAGGAAGTAGATTTGTTTTATGACTTCCAATTAATTAACAAAAGATACAAAAATGTATTTTTGTAAAAAAAATATTGCGATTATTAATTGTAATGTAAGCTAGCCTATCATTCAAGTTGGACCAACCTGCACACGTAGCATTCATTTTGTTTTTTTCTAAATAAAACATGAAATTTTTGAATCAATTATAATTTCATCATCAATGTTTCAATCTTATTGATCAAAAACGTCAATCAACAGAGCCGCAATTAATAGCTATAAAAAATTGTTTTTAAAATTTCGATCCACCAAGGCTCACCTATTTGTGCTGAGTCGTTAAAAGTATTACTGGCTATAAATGTCTTAACGGCTCACTTTTGTATTGGAAACGCAATAAAAGGGCCCTTTATTATTTTATAGATGTAATTTGTCTCTTTAAGTGAGCTGGATTAACGTCGTCAATACTGAAACATGAAACACTGATATGATGGTTTTATGTTTGTTTTTGGATGATAGGCGATAATTTTTCGGATGATACGTTGGTGATAAATTGTCTTTGATTGTAATGTTAGGAAGTAGATTTGTTTTATGACTTCCAATTAATTAACAAAAGACATAAAAATGTATTATTGTAAAAAAAAATATTGCGATTATTAATTGTAATGTAAGCTATCCCATCATTCATGTTGGACCAGCCTGCACACGTAGCATTCATTTTGTTTTTTTCTAAATAAAACATGAAATTTTTGAATCAATTATAATTTCATCATCAATGTTTGAATCTTATTGATCAAAAACCTCAATCAACAGAGCCGCAATTAATAGCTATAAAAATTGTTTTTAAAATTTCGATCCACCAAGGCTCACCTATTTGTGCTGAGTCGTTAAAAGTATTACTGGCTATTAGATGTCTTAACGGCTCACTTTTGTATTGGAAACGCAATAAAAGGGCCCTTTATTATTTTATGGATGTCATTTGTCTCTTTTAGTGAGCTGGATTAATGTTTTTGGATGATGGGCGATAATTTTTTTGATGATACGTTGATGATTAATTGTTATTGATTGTAATGTTAGGAAGTATTAATGGATATTTTATGACTTCCGATTAATTTACAAAAGACATAGACTATTACTTGTGATGTAATCTATTTATAATTCCACTTGGATCAAACTCAAGCACACAAGTAGCAACGTGTTTTTTTTTTTAAATAAAACCATGAAAATAATATTTTTAATCGACAACGCCAATCAGAGGAGCTGCATTTAATAATGGCAACCCATTATACGTCCCACTGCTGGGCACGAGTCTCTCCCCTTTTTTGGGGGGAGGCCTGGAGCGTACTCCACCACGCTGCTCCAATGCGGATTGGTGGAGATACGAATTAGTGGCCAACCCGCTGCTACTGAAACACGAAACACTGATATGATGGTTTTATGTTTGTTTTTGGATGATGGGCGATAATTTTTCTGATGATACGTTGATGATAAATTATAAGTGATTGTAATGTTGGGAAGTATTAGGGGGTATTTTATGACTTCCAGTTAATTATGAAAAGACGTAAAACGAACTATTGTATTACATTTATAAAAGTAGAAAATTGATACACCCATAGTATAATTATAAATCATAATTACTAATCACCCCAATATTTACAAAAACAAGTAAATTGTAAACAGAGAGGTGACTTTGGAACTATAAATTAGAAATTTAAAAAAAGTTGTTCCACTATATTGTGTGACTAGGTTTTGCCCACGACTTCATCCCCGTGTACTTTAAATCATCACAAATTCTAGCCTGTATATTATTCCAATGTAAAACCTAAATTACTGTAATGTTTCATTCAACATTTCAAATTTTTGAATTTATAATATTAGTAGGATTTATCGTAGTATGGATAGGCCTTATTGTAAAGATTTCGAAGCTATGTTTCTTATAAATTAATTTAGCGTAAGCTTTTAAAAGTAATAAACTATTGAAGTAATTTAAATAATTGACTAAAATTTATGATAAGCCCCCCCCTCTCCTACTAATGTTCTACCACCTACTTAAAACATAGTCAATGCTTACGACGTCAAAAACAGTCGCTCGATATAAACAATACAAAGGCAAGTTTCACACAGTCGCAGTTGTTGACAACGGCTGATTAAGTCGACGCTGATTAATGAAATGCTCGTCTCGGCAGAGGACAGATGTATTAATTAGATAACGGGAGGCTGGTGTTTTCTATTAATATATATGTCACTTGTCTAGGAGATATTTGTTGGAGATGTGCTTTGTTTATCTTTTCTTTTGTTTACATTTTTGCAGTTTCTGATGTTTTATATATGTGTCACTCTACTAAATCGGCACAATAATAAAATTAGAAATGAAATAAACATTCTCGTTGCTACTATAAGTTTTAGTTCTTGGATTTCTGATTAGCCTTCATTAAATTAAACTGCTAAAAAAAGTAATTTCCAACCATACTGTACCATATTGGGGTTAGTGAAATTTCCACAACCTATAAAGTACGTCGATTGCCAATCCGTATTCCAGGCGTAGGAATTATGGAATATCTGACTATATCTTATGGGCAGGCTTTTACCCAACAGTGGAAGTCTTTCTTCTGAAATGATGATTGTGAACGCTTAACGTTTTAAGCGTTGACATACATTTAAAGACGTCTTGTGACGTTGAAAAAGCGCTGAATAAAAACAATACAAAGGCAAATTTCACACAGTCGCGTTTGTTGACAACGGCTGATTAAGTCGACGCTGATTAATGAAATGCTCGGCAGAGGACAGATGTATTAATTAGATAACGGAAGGCTGGTGTTTTCTATTAATATATGTGTCACATGTCTAGGAGATGTTAGTTGGAGATGTGCTTTGTTTACCTTTTCTTTTGTGTATATTTTTGCAGTTTCTGATGTCTTATATATTTGACTCTTTACTGCATCAGCACAATAATAAATAAATATTATCTTTGCTTTTTTTAATTGTTCAGGCATTTAAGTTTTGGTTCTTACATTTCTAAACAGCCTTCACACAATTAAACTGTTCACAAAACTATTTTTCAACCATGCTATACTATATTATTTGGTGTTTGAGAAATTTTCACATCGTTTAAAGTATGTCGATTGCCAACCCGCATAAGCGTAGCGATTAAAGAATATCTAAATACATCTTTGGGGGAGGCTTTTGCCCAACAGTGGAATTCTTTCCTATGAAATTAAAAATGTAAGCGCTTAACGTTTAAGAATCGACATATATTTTAAGACGTCTTGTGACGTCAAAAAAAGTCGCTTAATAAAAACAATACGAAGGCAAGTTTCACACAGTCGCGTTTGTTGACAACGGCTGATTAAGTCGACGCTGATTAATGAAATGCTCATCTTGGCAGAGGACAGATGTATTAATTAGGTCGCGGGAGGATGGTTTTTTCTATTAATATATGTGTCACTTGTCTAGGAAATGTTTGTTGGAGATATGATCTTTGTTTATTTATTCTTTTGTTTACATTTTTACAGTTTCTGATGCCTTAAATATTTTACTTTTTACTAAAAATTACGGAGCAATGCACCGCTTAACTCTGTCATTTAAGGGTTTTAATACAAATTATTATTAAAAACTTCACAATACACTGATGGAAATACTATATACATTGGTACGGTACCTAGTAAAACTTTATCGATCGGTCTCAACAATGTTTAAGATTTGCTTGAAATACTGGTGAGCGACCCGTTTTTAATTGAGACACAGTGAAATTCAAATACGAATTCCACAACCGATTGAATTATTTATTCTGAAAAAAAAAGTATAAACTATCGTACAACACATAGACAAACACCCAGACTTGAAACGAATAGCAGTAGGCCATACAAATATTTGTCCCAGTGCGGGGATCCAACCCGCGACCATTCAAATAAATCTGTCATCTCACATCGCTGGATTAACCGGGTCGTTAAATTGGCGGCAGATATATTTACCTACGCTCTCGAGGCCCTGTACTATGAGTCTACCATCAGTCAAGTTCTTAAATTTTAGTTTTTTTTTATGTAATGGAAGTGGTAAACAAGCATTAAGTTCACATTGATGTTATGTGATGACTGCAGCTTATAGACACCTACACAAAGACCAAGGTCAAAATGCAGATGCGTTACCACTCCTGAGACTTAAGGTGTTATGTCTCTATGCCGGAAATTACAGGGCCGTACATTACCACCTGATCGGAACACGATAGTGCTGAACTCTACCATTTAGCGGCACTAAATGGTAGTGTTCAGCACAATCGTGTATTTTAGGTATATATAGGTTAAATAGTACCTATATTATATAATGCGGTGCTGCCTAAGCCCGCGAGCTCCGTCACTGGAGCTCTACCACCAGTACACAAAACCATCAGTAAAGTCCATAAATTATAATTAAAAAATCATAATTTTCCTCTCCGTCAAGCGACAAACACAAACCCAATCCTATTTCGTTTGGCACAGCGGTTAAGAAAACACACTTTCGAGTCATAAACGTTCGCTAACAAAAAGCAACAATGGACATCCACAAAGGGTTGACAGAATGAAAAGGAATAAAATGAAAACAGAAAGGACAGAGTTGTGTGCAGATAATGGTTGATGTTTAAAGGTGGCTTAGTTTTAATGTAATGAAATCTTTTGGTAAAAAGTTACTTGAAATGTTTTGTCAGGGATATTTTAAACCTTTAATTTTAGGGACGTAACTTCACGCCTGTAATCCCTGAAGGGGTAGGCAGAGGTAAATGCATGCATTTAATCATACATACAAACACCCACGATTCACAGGTTACGTTTTGGCCCATGTAACAGGTGGCGAGCCTGTTGCCATCTCCGGGCACATTACCAAACTTCGAGGTACTGGATAATTTCTAGAAGATGGAAAATACCAATAGAACCAGAGATAAAGGACTTTACACCATTATCTCTGATAACCCCCTACCCGGGTATCTAACCTCAGCGTAGTAGTAGTGACCTACCACTGCTAGGCTACCGAGGCAGTTCCATCCATCACAAATTTCAGTAGCTTTTTTAACGCTATGCAAGACGTTTGCGAAATAGATGGAGGTAGCAGACAAATGCCACCTCAGTCTGCTCGAGATCACGGAAGCTGAAAAGCGACCGAAACGTCGGATTGGATTTTAAATAATCATTTTAGTTTAATATACGCGAGATAAATCCGAAAACTAGTTTTATTTCAATGAGTGTAGCTCGCGAAAACTTAAGAACATACTAATTTGAAGTATTTAACTTTGTATTAATTGCTTTTTTGTTTGACATACATATAAATAGATAAACTTATAATTAAATTCCATTTAATTCGTTCATCAGCGTTTGTGGCAGCAACAACTACATGCGAATGCAAGATCCAATTTCCTGTAACCGCAAAATGTATGAACTTTAATAGAGAGGGATCTAAACTGGGGAACAGGCGAATCGTCGTAGTTTCCCGTTCCCCACTATGAATGGGAATACCTGGGAATATCCCACTTGTGATGCGAAAGTTTGCGCGGTTTGTTGTTCAATTACACTTTAATGTCTTGGCGTATGAATGAACTCTCGGAACTAGAATATCACAGAACTCTGCTATAATGCACTGCCACCTGTGATATGCTAGAGAAAATAGTTTGCAAATACAGAAATATTTTAGAACTAGCTAAACCGGCAAACTTCGTATTGCCTCAGAATGAAATAATGTGTCAAAGGTTTGATAGATACGGACTGTTTGTATGGGAAAAAGAAATTGTGATTTTTACTATTTCCCTTCAATTTCTTTATATTTTTTTACCTTTTAAACCTTCCCTGGGCTTCCAGTAATAATTCAAAACCAAAATTAGTGAAATCGGATCAGCCGTTTTCGAGTTTTAGCGAGACTAACGAACAGCAATTGAATCATAGATATTTTATTTGGTTCAAAATCTTTCTGTTTTTTGTACGCATCTTTGTAAGTCTTTCATGGTGTAAAACACACATTAATTATTCTACGACAAGAAATTTCCTCAATTATTTAGACTAGTTATTATCCAAAAGTATTCTTGATCAAATCCAGTCAGATGTTTTTAAAATGTACTTCACGCCAGGTCCTTTACGGGGTAGGCAGGCAAAATCTATTTGATTATTTAAACTGCCTTAGTAGTCTAGTGGTAGTAGGCCACTACCACTATGCTAGAGTTCAGGGTTCGAATCCCGGGTCATATAAAGAGGTAAAGGAGTGAAATATCTATATCTCTAATTCTAGTGAGACTTTTCCATTTTCTGGTAGTTTCCCAGTACCTCGGCGTTTAGCAATGTGCCCGGAGATGACAACAGGATCGCCACAGGATCGCCACCTTTTACATTGGCCAAAACGTAGCGTAACATTATTGAACAACACCATAGAAAATATTTTTTTATTTTTCAGTACATTAATCAAACCTAAAAAACTGTGGAACCATACACTGCGCGTGGCCCGACATGGACTTGACCGGTTTTTCTTCAAGACTTCATTTTCCACTTCATCGGACAATCGGCGAGCGCAGGAGGCGCCCCAGCCTAAAACCGGCGAATCGAGGGTATTTACATGTATGCTTGTATATATGGATTGACCTCTGCCTACCCCTTCGGGGATTACAGGCGTTAAGTTCCGTTTTACGTTTTTCCACTTGTTTAAAGAATAGAATAGAATAGAAATAGAAACGGGCGTGGTCAGAAGTGCGATGTGTGACCGCTAGTGGCAAATTAAAATGCGCGTCATCGTGCTTCGGAGGGCACGTTAAGCCGTCGGTCCCGGTTGCTATCGACAGATAGAAGTCCTTAAACCTTGTCGGAGACCTGATGGGCGGTTTGAAAACATCCGACAGCGGGTTTGTCACTAACCTTTATCTCCACCAACCCGCTGCAGCTGGAGCTGGAACAGCGTGGTGGAGTAAGCTCCAGGCCTCCTCCCAAGAAGGGGAGAGACTCGTGCCCAGCAGTGGCACATATGAAGGGTTGCCATTATTAACCCACACATTACAAAACAAAAATACAAAGAAAACACCTACTTTGATTATGTATCATTCTGTATTCTGACAATCTTTATCAATTTACATCTGAAACAAAAACAATAAGTACGTGTATACATTACGATACGAAAAGGTTCTTAGCAAAGGAACGGATAGCCATAAATATAACATTAGGTTTTTACCTTCACTACACGGCATCTATATTAGGTTATTATGTCTTAAAATATGAGAGCTATCAGGAGGGTCGTATTATGTATCAGGTAACGTATTGAATGGATCGGAAAATATTACTTTATTTGAATGGCGACGGCTGACATATCACGGTCAGAGTGTATAAAAAAGTGGAGTAATAATCTGTGTATTGAACTTGGAAATGAAAAAGGTCTTTTTCGATAAATGGTAGGGGGCGTAGGCATCACCGCATTACCACAATTCTTACCGCTACTAATGGTAGTCTTCAGCACTATCGTGTTCCGGTCAGGTGGTAATACGGCCCTGTAATTTCTGGCACAGAGGCATAACACCTTAGGATTCAGAAGTGGTAACGCATCTGCATTTTGACCGCCGGTCTTTATTTAAGTGTCTATAAGCTGCAGTCATCACTTAACATCAATGTTAACTGCATGATTGTTTGCCTTTTTCATTGCATAAAAAAAAGAAAAATGAACTGAAAAATGTTTTTATTCACTACAAGAATATTTTAATCATACATGTTGACTTCTTTTAACCCATATCTATTGGTGGGCGAGTTGAAGATGGCGTGAGCACTACCTCATTATAGATATATTATATGGTGAAAAATGGTAGTGTTCAGCACTATCTGTGGATACTTATTTCACTATCGTCTATTTTAAGTAAGTTGTCTCTGTTTGGTATACGAAAATAAATCTACACTAATGTTATAAAGAGGAAAACTTTGTTTGTTTGGTTGTATTGAATAGGCTCAAAAACTACTCGACCGATTAAAAAAAATCTTTCACCATTTGAAACCTAAGTCCACGGGTAACATAGGCTATATTTTATTTTGGAAAAAATTGGGTTCCGTAAGATATTTGAATTATTCGGACACAAGGTGTAAAAAATCAACCAGAAATGTTATTTATTTTGCGTACTCTGCCTAAGCTATAAAAGATATCGAGGAAGACTTTAGGCTATATCTATAATCATCACGCTAAGACGAATAGTAGAGGGTAGGTAACATTGCACCCGCGCGTAGCCGGGGCGGGCCGCTAGTGAATTATAAAATTACCCTCGAATCGTAGGATATACATATCGATGAATGCGTGTCTCCAAACATTACCGCTTAGTATATTTCCCTGAAATTATTTGTTGCCTTACCCTCTCAAGGTTTATGTGAACCATTGTATTACCAATGATAAGGTGCTTTGTCGCGAGCTCCTTCATAAAGACAAGCGTAAGATTTGAGGTTCAAGCTTTAATATAGGCGTTAAGTGTGTAATGGCAGATAACTTTTTATGTTCCATGCTCTTGTTTACTGTTTTCCTTTGAATCTTGGATATCCATATAGCCATAAATGCTGTTGCTGGGGGTAACATTGTGTTCAATTTATTTTGACTGAAATAAGACTGCAAATAAATAAATAATACGATATTTTTCTTAACAAGTTTGATGTTTTTGAGTTATAATACAAGACATATTAATTTACATTATATCACTATCACAATATTTCGGGTAGAGGTGACAATTTAAGTGAATTATGTGGAAGAAAATCTTCCCCTGGTATAATCAATGATATTTTTCTTAGCCCTTAAACCAGTATAAAGATTTCAGGAGATATAATATCTACTGAAAAACTTTAAGGAGATACAATATCTCCTGAAAAACACACAGAGAGAAATACAAGAGATATTAATTTATATTGTATCAGCATTCAGTATATTATTTCAACAAAGAGGTGAAAATCTAATTAAAGTATGTGGAAGAAAATTCTTCCACTAGTATAATCAATCAACATAACAATGGCGATCAAACTATTCCAATGGCGTGGTAGTAAGTGCAATAACACAAGATGGGCAACAGACCCGCAATAAAACGATTGCCACTGCAATTATGGCTTTTTTTATGTAATGGAAGTGGCAAACAAGCATGCAGTTCACATTGATGTTAAGTGATGACAGCCTATAGACACAAACACAAAGACCAAGGTCAAAATGCAGATGCATTACCACTCCTGAGGCTTAAGGTTTATGCCTCTGTGCCGGAAATCACAGGGCCGTACATTACCACCTAACCGGAACACGTTAGTGCTGAACAATACCATTTAGCGGCAAGCATATTAGGTAATATGGCCTACGCCAACAAGCTCCGTCACTGGAGCTCAACACCAGTAGAATTTCCTTATTCTCACTTAATGGAGCACAATACTGCTGTAAACGTTTTTGTAGAAGGCTTTATCCAACAGTAAACATATATCGGCTGGAGATCACTCCATCAGATGATGATGATGATCATTGGAAACGAATTTTGACGACCTGGTTACTGGTAAGAGTGGTTGGTCCAGCGGTGTGAGACTTCAGATATTTTTTTCGGGTTCGGGTGTTTGTGTATGTGTTGTGTGTACACGACCCCCACGACAAAGGTTTATTTATTTATTTAATCTTCCAAGCACAATAAAAGTACATGAGGTGGACTTAATGCTAGGTAGCATTCTCTACCAGTCAACCTTAAGGTAGTGTAGAAAAGTCAATATGGTAGTGCAATTGAAAATTTCGCGAAAGAAAAGAATAAGGCAGGAAGTAAAATAAACTTACATTAAACCAAATAGCCTAATGATATAATAATATATTATGATAGAAATACACATATAAATACACAATAAACATAAATACGTATATATATAAATATAAATAATATACATACATACCTAATAATAATTAAGTAAAAGAAAGACGAATTTAATATTGTAAAGAAAAGAACTCAAGGCATCTTAAGATAATAGTCACGGAGCTTACGTTTGAAAGTGAATTTACTAGGAGCTTTTTTTATATCCACGGGTAGCGAATTCCAGAGTTTTATTGCCGAAACTGTGAAAGAGTTGGCCATGAAACCGGTTTTGTGTGAAGGAAGACGGAGCGCAAGATATTCGGATGTACGGAGACTAAGAGTGTCAGAATCGCTCAGAATTTGAAAATTGAGTTTTAAATAGTCGGGAGCATTAGGATCGTTAAGAATTGAAAACAATAAGCAAAGCATCCTGACAGATCGTCGTTGCCGGATGGGAAGCCACTTCAGTTTATTTCGATAAGACGATATATGATCATATTTTCGGAGTCCGTAAATGAAGCGAATACAATTATTTAAAATACGATCCAATTTATTCAGAAGTTCCTGGGCTTATACCTAGTGTAGGATTGTGAGTGTAAGCGTTTTTTCTTATATTTAATGTTTAAGTCTTCAGTCATTCTATCCTGTACACCTCTACCGTCTTAACCAAATCAAAAGTCTCCTTCCACCTACAGGTAGTCTGAAGAGATCGCTTTAAGCGATAAGACCGCCTGGTTGTATTGCCTATTTGCTATGCATCTAAATTTATTTTTGTAAGAATTATTGGTGTACAATTTTTTTTTTTTTTTTATGTTTTAAAAGTGGCAAACAAGCATACAGTTCACATTGATGTTAAGTAATGACTGCAGCCTATAGACACCCACACAATGACCAGAGGTCAAAATGCAGATGCTTTACCACTCCTGAGGCCTAAGGTGATATACCTCTGCGCCGGAAATTACAGGGCCGTACATTACCACCTGACCGGAATACGATAGTGCTGAACACTACCATTTAGCGGCAAGTATATTAGGTAATGCGGTGGTGCCTACGCCCGCGAGCTCCGTCACTGGAACTCTACCACCAGTAAATCAAAAAAGAATATTCTATTCTATTCTATTCTAACATTTCTAAATAACACTTTCGATTATAAAACAAGGTTGACTGGTAGAGAATGCCCTATGGCATTAAGTCCGCCTAATGTACTAGGTGCATTAAAGTTTAAATAAATAAATAAAAACTAGAACTCATTAATACAAAATTAAAATTCACTAACATCACAACTATGCCAAGTTATGTAAGAAAATGTATAATGAAAATCAATTTAGCCACAAAATATTCCTTCACCAAGATACTTTATATAAAACTTTTGTTTTCTTTGTCCAAACATTTGATTGAAATTCAATTAAATTGGGTGAATTAACGCTTTCTTACACTTCCAAACAAGGTTACATTTAACGAAGATTAATTATTTCGCCCCCAAATTGATTTTTAATTGGCCATCAACATTAATGGATGCTATTCTAATATTTGCGGAAGCGTTTCGATAAATTTGTACTTGTTATATTTAGTAGCTCAATAAACTTTGCAAAATTTTGTTTATATTTGGAAAAGTAACAGATAACGTCTTAAAGACTATGGCTTATACTGGTTATTATCTGCTTATAGGCTACAGTGTCATCTCACCATCAATGTGAACTCTTTGCTACATAAGGAAAAAAAATCAGAATAAAATAACCATGTGCATAATCCAATTATATTTAAGCCTTCGGTCAGTTCACTTCAAAAACTATCATAGCGACGTTAAACTGGGAACTGGATCCAGAAATAATTCAAAATGGCCATCCATCATTTCCACTGACATGATTATTATCGCGACTCGTTTCGGTCATCGCAGTATTATTAATAATTTAATAATGACGGCATATTTTCGTAAATGTAATTAAAATTCGCTTTACACTTTTAAATAGATATGGTTTGATTAAAATTGGACAGAGAATGACGTGATTGGACAAAAATTAAAAGTGAAAAGCTTTTTTGGGTAACTGTACTTGATTAAATAATTTACGCTTAATACGCTATTTGATTTAAAAGGGAATTGAGTTAAACTGGACATAATAAAAATATCTAAATAATAATAATATAATGGAAACAGATTTTTATAAAAAAAAACGTAACTTCACGCCTGTAATCCCCGAAGGGGTAGGCAGAGGTAAATGCTTGCATTCAAGTACACATGCAAACACCCACGATTCGTCGGTTACGTTTTTGGCCCATGTACAGGTGGCGAACCTGTTGACATCTCCGGGCACATTACCAAACTTCGAGGTATTGGGAAATTTCCAGAAAATGGAAAAAACCCAATAGAACCAGAGATAAAGGACTTTACACCATTATCTCTGATAGTCCTCTACCCGGGAATCGAACCCAGGACCCCAGCGTAGTAGTAGTTACAGTTTTAATAGTCAGTTACATTTTTTATAGTCAGTTTGTAACTGCATAATTTTTCGACTAGCATGCAATTCACATTGATATAAAGCGATAACGGCAGCCTTTAAACACCCACTCAAAGACCAGAGGTCAAAATGTAGGTGCATTACCACCCCTGAAAACTAAGCTGTTCCGTCTCTGTGATAGTCATAGGGGCTATACATTACCATCTTACCGGAACAGGACAATGCTCAACACTATACCATTAAGGGGAAGATAGATTAGATAGTGTGATGGTGACTACGCCCTCGAGCTCCTACACTGAAACTCTACTAACAATAAAAAATGATAAACAGAGTCCAACAAGTTTCACTGCGACAATCAGAGAGGAAGATAGGTATATTTCAATTTTACATCTTTGAAGGAACCATTTTATTATAATTTTTCCTGGTGGTAGAGTTAAAATAACGGAGCTTGCGGGCGTAGGCACCACCGTATTACCTAATTTACTTGCCGCTAAATGGTAGTGTTCAGCACTATCTTGTTCCGGTGAGGTGGTAATGTACGGCCCTTTAATTTCCGGCACAGAGGCGTAACATCTTAGGCTTCAGGGGTGGCAACGCCTCTACATTTTGACCTTGGTCTTTGTGGGTGTCTTTAGGCTGCAGTCATCATTTAACATCAATGTGAACTGCATGCTCGTTTGAAATTTCCATTACGTAAAAAAAAATATTGTTAATATTTCTGTAATGTCACCCCGTTTTAAGATATTCCCATAAACGTTCCCCATAAAACAAACGGGTTATGAAAAGATGAAGAACGAAATGAAGCATGAAGCAACAAGAATATGGTGCGAGTTCAACGAAATATTTGAGCCCAACCATAACTTGGAGTGACTGAGAAGTTAACCATTACGTTGCCTTTCGCTCCCCGGAACGGCAAGCCTGATGATGGCATTATACCATTATTTACATAATCGTTCTTATTTTCACATCAAATAATAACATTGTTCCAAAACACACCGTGACACGTTCAAATAAAACTCAAATTAGCTTGAACGCCCAAAGATTTCGACGTCCAAACAGCTCGTTATAGGACATCTGAATTAAGAATCTATAGCATTCAAAATTATAGGTAATAGTAGGGGATCCGAATCTAGATCGACCTTCACCTATCTGTGTACCGAATGAAATATTGTTTTCATCAAATTTCATACACTTACAAACACATCTTGCATGTATTGCCTATCAAAATATGTTCATAGCTATTACTAATTAGAAAAAAATATGGATTTTTTAACATGCTTCACCCACTTGTTAACCAGTCAAATGTGTTTGAAACTAAAAGTTTCAACATACAAAATACGTCTACGATATATTTTCTACGTTATATATAGGTTTATGACTACCTGGCAAACCGGTATAGGTAAACAGGTAAGTAAATATAGGAGACTGCACCGATTGGTTCACCAATAAACCTCATAGACCTCTTTTATATGTTTTAAACTTTTTGTTTCATACACATTTTATTGGCTAACAACTAAATTTCCTAATTTATTTCTTATTTTGTGAACATATATTGATAGGCAGTAACATGCAAGACGTATGAAATTTAATAAAAACAACGTATTATTTTGTAAACAGATTAGTGAAGGTCGACCTAGATATGGATCTTAGACTATAATGTTGTCAATTATTCCAAACTTGTTCTCAATCTAAAAGGTTTTATCATTGCTCGGAATATATTTGTTAAGTCGTTCTTTTGAAACATTTTCGTACGTAATTGATGGTTCTTAATGAAATCTCTGGTGTGTGGGTAGAATATAAAAAAGTTATTTCATGTATTTCTTTTTATGAGGAGGACGCAAGGACTTTCGCTTAATTAGTTGCAGGTTCTTATCCTGTTGAACTTTTAGGTTTCTTTCCGTTATTTGCCAATTTCACTTAAAAGGCACAATATCAGAAAATACAAGTAAAAAAAAAACAACCTTTTTTTAAGATAACTAAAACAAATTCGACTAATATTACCGGAAAATTAGAGAAAGATAAATATTTTTGTATATTTTGAGATATACGACGGCATCAATGTCTAGGACTATATTTTGTCAACAACGCATGCAAACACAGCTTCGTTTAAATGATCCACTTTAAACAAACGGGTTATGAAAATTGATGATAACCGAGCTAGAAATATAAAGCAACAAGGATACTCTCAACAAAGTATTTGAGCCCAACCGTTATTTGAAGTAACTGAGAATGTAACCATTACGTTGTCCTTAGCTTCCCGGAACGACAAGCCTGATGATGGCATTATACCATTTTACATAATCGCACTTACTTTCGAATAGAATACAACACTGCCAAAACCCACCTTGATGCGTTCGGCTAAAGATCATATTAGTTTCACCGCCCAAACACTGTGACGTTCGAACAGCTCGTTACAGAATATCTGTATTAAGACTCTTTAACATTTAAAATGATAGGTAATGGTGTCAATTAACCCAAGATTGTTTTCAATCTTGAAGGTTTTGTCGACGTCCGGATTATTATTAGGTCATTCCTGTGAAAAAATCTCTTATGTGAATTATGGTTCTAAATAGGCCGAAAAGTCGTCCAGATGTACAGGGTTATTTGGAATTAGCGCATCACCTCTACATGCAGCCTTTCTACATCAATCCAAACAAAATTTGTTCGACGACTTTTTAACATTCAAAGATTTTAAATTTTCATATACAATTTTTTTTTCAACTCTAAACTGGCATATACTTTAAGCGAACGTATGCCACGCACCTTTACCTAGGCAAAATATCGCCACATGCAGCGGGGAACGTGGTAAAAATGGTATTCGGAATTTTTGAAAAAAAATTAGTACTTCTTTGCGTTACAACAACAACAACAACAATACACTTTATTGTACACCAGACATAACATTAAAAGAAATACATAAAAGAGAACTTAACACAGTACAATAGGCGGCCTTATCGCTATATGAGCGATTTCTACCAGACAACCTTTGGGTAGAGAAAAAGATGTGATAGAAAATAGATCGGGGTGTACATACTGAAAAATATACGTTAGAAATAAAAATAGACGTATTATATTATTATGTATCAACAAAATAAGTAAATAATTCTACTAATATACTACTTAAATATTTATAAATAAACAAACATATTATATATATATATATATATATATATATATATATATATGCATACAAATACATATATAAATATATATTAGTGCTGAATGAAATGATATGACAATAACAGTTACTAACAATAAATCAGCGTCAAAGGTTCAAGACAAGTAAAAATCACGAATACGTTTTTTAAAAGACTCAAGAGATTGAGCTTGACGAATAGGCAAAGGTAAAGAGTTCTATAAGCGAATGGCCTCCACCGTATAGGAGTTGGACACAAAAGATGAATTATGAGAAGGAGTTTTAAGAAGGAGGTTTTCGGATGAGCCAATTAAACGAGGATGAGTCTGGCTTAGATAATGGAACCGTTCTTTCAAGTAAGGAGGGGACTGTGGATGAAATAGCAGACAGTAAAGAAACGACAGAATACATGTATTCCTGCGCAGACGGATTGGTAACCACTTGAGTTCAAAGACCAAATACGAACCGGATACAAAGATTTTGAAGGCGCTCAAGTTTATTCAATTGCTCTTGCGTAAGATCAGGGTAACATATGTCGGCATAATCTAATATAGGAAAGAGAAGTGATCGTGCTAGTGCAACTTTAGTGGCAGCAGGTAAAAGTACTGTAATCTCCTTAACGACCCAACCGCAGCAAATATCTTCCTGCTAACCTGACTAATTTGGGGTGTCCATGATAACGTACGGTCCAATATTATCCCCAGATTTTTTACTTCATTCGAATACTGTATCATCACACCTTCAAATAGAATAGGCGGTACATTGGTGAAATCAATTTTAGCGATCAATCGAGAGCTGTCAATGATGATAGCCTGGCTTTTACTAGGCTTTATTTGCAAAAAAACTGTCGGAGATATGTTAAGAGAACTAAGTATTGCTAGTATAATGTCAAAATCTACGGTATTGAAGGCGTCACTGAAGTCCATTAGAGTGAGCACAGTTAGCTGTTGCTTCTCCATACCCAACCTAATGTCTTCAGTTATCTTGACAAGGACGGTAGTCGTGCTGTGACCCTGACGGAAACCGGATTGAAAAGGATTTAAGAGGTGATACTTGGACAGGAAGGAATTCAGTTGATGATCGACAAGGCGTTCAAATATTTTTGAAAGGAAAGGCAAAATGGAAATTGGGCGGTATTCAGAGAAGGATTTGGGATTAGATTTCTTAGGCCAAGGTATTATGTGAGCGTCCTTCCAAGTGGTTGGAAAAGACGTGCTTGAAATGGAGAAATTAAGGATGGAAGTAATAATAGGTGTAAGTATGTCTGTCAGAGGAAGGATCATTTTTCGACTAACGTTATCGCTACCAATGGCATCAGAATCAATGGGGAAAAAGTGTCTTCGCATTTTTTAAGATTTATTTAAATGTAACTTAAGTATGTATGTACCATTTTGTTCGATAACCTTTTGCCATCTTGTAGGTAGGGACATGATAAAAATTTTGGGACTTCTCATCAAAATACCGCGACAAGTGGATTTGGCAGTCCTCTCGTGATGTTAACCTAACATTGCATAAATAATTCTGAAGAGACCGAAACAGGTGGAAATCTAAAGGTGCAAGGTCAGGACTATACGGCGGATGCATTAACACCTCCCAGCCAAACTCTCTTAATTTTTGCTGAGTGGCTATAGATGTGTGAGGTCTAGCGTTATCATGATGAAACACCACACCCCTTCTGTTGATCAATTCCGGCCGCTTTCTCTCAACTTCTTGCTTTAATCTCATCAGTTGTTTGCAGTAAAGTTTAGAATAGTCCTGCCTGGTGGTAATAGCTCATAATGAATAATGCCCTTCCTATCCCACCACACACACAACATCACCTTATTGCGAGTTAACCCGGGTTTCGCCACAGTCTGTGAAGCCTGACCGGCCTTTGATCACGACCTTTTTCGCACGTTCTTGTCGTTCGTGATCCACTTTTCATCACCAGTTATCAGCTTCTTCAAAAATGATTCGGTTTCATTACGTCGTAATAAAGAATCACAAATGAGTACACGGTTCATTAGGTTATTTCATTAGCTTTGTTCATTAGGTTGGAAAATACCTTACACTTAAGATATTAAAACAAAACGGAAGTGCGGGTAACTAGCGGATATTGACTGATAAGAACAAAAACTACCTATTTATTCCTGATAATACGCTTCGAGCGCACTCCCTGTGAGTAGTCTTCGGGAGGCTTCGGCTTCGATGTTCCGGGCTTCGGCTGCACCTGCACATGTTGCGTCCCCGTCTCCGGCTGCGACAGATTGGAGGAAATTCCATCCAATTCAGAAACGGACTCGATACTATGTCGTATACCATCGGGACCGACTACAACAATTGTGCCACCTCTCGTCCAGCATTTGTTTACGCCGAAACGTCGCCGAGCTTGCAGAAAGATCTCATGGCGCGATTTTGTCAAAAACTCAGAGAGAGTCACACCTGTACCTTTCAGAGTAGCTTTTCTATGCCAGACCTTGTTCCGCATTTCCAGATCCTTGAATTTAACAAGTATGGGTCGTGGTTTGCTGTTCGAACCGATTGACGCCCCAGACGATTGCAACGACTCATACAAGTGGTGGAAAAGTCAGGGACATCGATTTTATCTCCTACGATCCCCAGTACAGTAGTGGAGATGTCTTCCGATATGTTTTCTGGCACACCATGAAAGAGAAGCATCTTACGACGACTCCTGAGTTCTTGTCTGTCGATCTGCAAAGCCAGGAATTCCACTTGCTGCTGCAGTGTCTTTAGAGCTGTCATAATAAAGCTTTTAATCTCTCCAGACACAAGAAAAATATGACAATTGAAATTCAATTGTGTCTCGCCGCCGGTGGCCGTACGATCCTTGAAAGATTAAAAGCTTTAAAGTCTGCAGATATGGATGACACAGATTGTGATGAAGGAGCGGACTTCTGAAGATCATGTTGGAATTTATTCATCCAGTTGTTGAAAAGTTCAGCCAACGCAGTGATAGAACCCTGGATATCTTCCATGATATTGTACAAGTGATACAGTAAACAAAAATTGTGCGAAGCTTGTGATTTTGTGGACAAAATTTCAGGATAATAGCTGCTGTGGTGGGTAGGATATGCTACAGATTGAGGTGATGCAATAATCTTGTTTTTATTGTAACATTACAAATATTATTTTATATATTAATATCTTATCTCTTTTAAAGATGCTAGTTTTACTCCTACCCCCGAGGAAAAAACATTATTTATCAAGATTTGAAAAAAAGTCGTAGAAGAAATGTTATTGGGATTAGTCTAGACAAAGTGCCTGCAGGAGGTGATGCGCTAAATTTAAATTAATCCTGTATACTCTTGGTATTTTTGTGTCGTAAATAATAACGGGCTACTTCGTCTCTTTAGTTGGTAAGGCATCATAAATATTTGTAAGGACATCCTCCATCCATTCGGCCTACGCCAGCGACGTAGCTCCCGGGCGTAGGCACCACCGCATTACCATTTCTACTTGTTGCTAAATGGTAGAGTTCAGTACTATCGTATTCTGGGGAGATGGTAATGTACGGCCTCTAATTTCCCCCACAGAAGCTAATTATCATCAATATAAACTTTGTTTGTTTTCCATTCAATGAATAACATTCAAAAATGGCTCGTAGGACGTTGTGATTTTTTTTCATTTAGCCAATTTCATGTTAAAAAATCATCATCAGCACGGTTTTTAAATATTAATGTGGTAAATGCCACTTATAAAACTTAAACTATTAAGCCTCTTTACCGGAAATTTCGGAGTGGTTCATTACTACTTAAAGGGGAACACGATACTGAATGTCTTGCTGTAGCTAAATAGTGCTTAACTGTAACATCTAGCAACAAGTAAATTACAAAACTCCTGTTTCAGAACCATTTCCTTCAACATGACTTGTAATAAAGCCAAGAGAAAGTCTAGGAAAGATTTAGTGCTCTCTCAATAGAGCTAGAATAATACAATATGGAAGCTATTGAACCAAACATAAATATAGTGTGAGAGTCAATTGATAAATGTTGTTTCGTTGTTCATGTTTTTGGATTGATATCAAATGATCGTATAGTTTTCATAAGTTATATGGAAAATACTGTTATATTGCAAAACTTTTCTTTATTTCGACAATTTACGTAACTTCGTAACTTCACGCCTGTAATTCCCGAAGGGGTAGGCAGAGGTAAGTGCATGCATTCAAGTATACATGCAAACACCCACGATTCGCCGGTTACGTTTTGGCCCATGTAACAGGTGGCAAGCCTGTTGACATCTAAGGGCACATTACCAAACTTCGAGGTACTGGGAAATTTCCAGAAAATGGAAAAATCCCAATACAACCAGAGATAAAGGACTTTATACCATTATCTCTGATGACCCCCTACCCGGGAATCGAACCCAGGACCTCAGCGTAGTAGTAGTGGCCTGCTACCACTAGGCTACCGAGGCAGTTAACATAGTAACATTTTGATTTTGCCTCACTTGTGTGTCCCAAATTTGAACTCGTCGTCACAGCCGATTTTTTTATATTTTTAAATAAAATAAATATTTAAGTAGGGCTCTCATCCAAAAAACGTGATATTTTTGCCATTTTTTATAGATGATGTTTTTTTTTATACGTGACTTCGACTCGCGTTTGTCTATTTTTGTTACATTTTAACGGCTAAATCGATAAACCAACTCCAAGTGGATATGGAGAGCAAGAGCAACACGAGCCACCAGCGCCGAGTCCACGTCACTCTAGGTTTATCATAGAGTGATTGAACACTGATGGACATCATTGTTTTCAAATTGCGTGCGTGCGAAGCCCCGAACGGTAGTCGCAAAACTCGAAATTTTTTATATCAATGTGACAGCTACTACAGCACGCAAGTTATAAACTAGTTTGTCATTTTGCGTAAACAGCGCCATCTAGCGTAGGTTTAGGTATAGCTAATTCATTAAAACTTCTGTAATCCTCGCCCAGGTGTTGTTGTAATAAATTATATAAAACTTCTATCTTACGTAGCCACAGACCAATCAGCCTTCCTATAGACTGAGAATGTTCAATTTATTGCATACAATTCGTTCTGTTAACTGCCTGAACCTGCAGACGAAGTGGGACGTTGCGTTCTAATTCTACAAATCATAATATTTCAAAATCATAGGGATGACTAACAAACTTCGTTTATATCGAAATATGGCAAAGTTTTATGAACTGCTGAGGAAATGGGACTATATTGTTAACAGATTTTCGTAATAATATAATACGAGAAAAAAATAAAGAAAATGTTTATTTTGGATAAGTCTACATAAGTGAAGTCATAAAAAATTTAAATATACATACAGCGAATAATATAAAATAAAAACAGGTCACAGTAAATTAAAATCATGTTAATAAAATTTCACATTTTCTTCGCGATTAAGGTATGTGCCTATACTTGTGCCAAATTTCAAATCTCTAGTGCCAATAGTTTTTGCGCTCAACCGCGGACGGACAGACAGACAGACGGACATTGCGAAACTGTAAGGGTTTCTTGTATATTACGGAACCCTATGAACCCTTATTAAAACTGAAAAAAAACCTAATAAATTCTAGCTGCCCCGACGACCTTCTATCGCCTTATAGGTATAAAAAAAATAAGTATGTCCAAGAAATCGAAAAAATATTTGCCTAGAATCACCCTTATAACTTAGGGATATTGTTGGGGTTTCTGCCGTAGACAGTACCCTCGGTTGTAGGTTAAAGTTGTTAGGAGTTCACACCAAGTAAACCAACGTTAAAAGGTTTTAGTAGAATATTTATTGAGTCGCACTTTTTGTTGTGAAATACAATAACTCGCGTACGTTATGTTATGTAATCAAGCTACGACTTGCTTAATTAGGTAAAAATAATAATAATAAACGGTCGTATCGGTGAACGGACTGATAGCGAAGAGCCTCGACCAACATCTCAAGAGGCTCTCGCTAGGTGGATGGATCAAGAGTCTGATACAGAAAGCAGTACTCCTCGGCACGGCACGCATAGTGAGGAGGTTCCTGTCTCTGTGTCCCTTACCAACGACAGCTTGGACCCTGCTCTCGCTGCCGGCGGCACACTATTTTTTATTTTTTTATGTATATTTGTTGTTTTTTTTTTATACATATTATATATGTAAAAAATTATAAAATAAGTTGAATCAATAAATAAGTGGAATAATAATAATAATATTCTTTATTGTACACCAAAAATCTTAAAGAATGTAACAAAAAATATTTTAAAAATATACACTATTGGCGGTCTTATTGCTAGTAGCAATCTCTTCCAGACAACCAGGTGGAGGACAATTTTTATGAGAGTTCGGATAGGGGTGTACGACATAAAAATATATAAATATATATATATGTTTATATATATATATATATATATATATATATATATATATACATACATACATAAACCTATATAAAGAGATAGAAGATGAAGTGTGAGTACATACGAATTAACGAAATGGAAGATAATAACTATTGATTATTATAGGAGAGATAGTATTCATAAACATGTCTTTTGAAGGATTCTAGAGTTTGCACCTGACGAATAGATAACGGTAACAAATTTTATGTACTCTCAGATCACGGAAGTGGTTTGTATTAAATGAACATTTTAAGATGGCGGATAATATCAGCTAGATTTAGCGTATGCGTTGACAGAAACCGTTCGCTCTACATAAGGTGTCTATTGGATCCATTCACTGACTTAATATTCTGAAACATTAAAAGAGGACCACTCTTTTGTCAGTACGCTAATAAAAATATTTTATGTCGCCATTTTGGAACGATCGGGTTAGTGACAGCGAAGGCTATGAAACTTCTTACAAAATTTACGACCACATCTCTCTTGAAGGGTTGGCAGGGGTATAAATAATAATTAATACCTACTAATATAATACAGGCGAAAGTAACTCTGTCTGTCTGTCTGTCTGTCCGTCCGTCCGTCCGTCTGTCTGTCTGTCTGTTACCTTTTCATGTCCAAACGACTGAACCGATTTTAATGAAATTTGGTACAGAGATAGAGCTGACTTTGAAAAAGAACATAGGCTACTTAGTTATTTATAAAACGACATCCACGTGGGCGAAGCCGCAGGCAACAGCTACTTCATCATAGATTAATCATACACGCAAACGCAAACACTAACGCTTCGACGCTTATGTTTTTTTTTTATGTCAATCTTTTCGTAAAGCGTGTTTTAAATTCAAATGGATGCAGTCTTTTGTGTTTTAGTTAGTTAGTACTACTAGTGGTTTAGTTTCAATTCCACCCCTGTATTACCTAATCTATCTGTTCCTCCCCAATGAAAAAATGCAGCATTGTCGTCTTCCAGTTAGATGGTGATGACCCCCATAAAAATTATAACAGAAGCAAAACGGGTGTCAAGGTATCAACGCATCTGCATGATGAGCTACGGTATTATCACAGTATAACAGGTTCGTTTTCTTAAGACGGTGGTATTATATAGAGGTCTAGAAGCTGCAGCATAGTTTATTATTTCGCAAAAAATAATTTTAACTATGAAAAATAAAAATAATGGCAACCCATTATACGTCCCACTGCTGGAAACGAGTCTCTCCTCTTTTTGGGGGGAGGCTTGGAGCTTACTCCACCACGCTGCTCTAATGCGGATTGGTGGAGGTGGGTGGGTTAGTGGCCAACCCGCTGTCGGATGTTTTCAAACCGCCCATAAGGCCTCCGACAAGGTTTATCGACTGCTATCCATCGATAGCAACCGGGACTGACGGCTTAACATGCCTTCCGAAGCACGGAAACGCGCATTTAATTTGCCACTAGTGGTCACCCATCATACTACACGACCGCGCCCGTAGTGCTTAACCGAGTAGATCGTTTACGATCTACACCAGCCGCTGGGCCATGCGAGCTTCGGCCATGCGCGCTTCAAAAAAAATTATAATAATAAATAACATAAATTAATGAACTCTTTATCCTAATCAAACTCCCCACCGTGTTTGATTTCTGCCCGAACTCAATTTTTGCTTTCCATTTTTTCTTTAACTTATAAATTCACTCACATGTGTTATTGCGAAAAATAAGAATATTACAGTTTATGTTTGGTAATGTTTAAGATCTCTTTTGACTATTTTGTAATTAAACTAATGATTAAAGATACAAAAAATGCTAGTTAGTCTTTCTTAAAACTTCTTCAGTCAGCAGTAATAACACGTTCGTTTTCTTTAGACTGTGGTAATAGTTTGTTGGTCTGAAAGTCACAGGTTTGTTCTCCAGTTTGGCAGTAAGTAATATTGCATTTTCCTACTGGACAAGTGTTTTTTTTTAAATACGCTTACACTCACAGCCCCATACTTAGTATAATAAACCTGTATCGTGGATGCTGTTGTACACATACAACACCTACACAAACACCCAGACCCGAAACAAATAAAATATAGTTTCACCTTCAAGTTTAATCAAGTACTTGATGAATGTCAACAGGGCTGCCACGTTATTAAAGTACACTTGGAACTCAAAAATATGACTAGTTGGTATTTGCAGAAATGGAAATATTGGAGTACTTGGCAAATTAGTTTATAAGAAGCTCTCTATTTATTCCATATCTATTTTATAAAAAAGGCTGCTTTCCGTGATCAAAAGAAATTTGTAACTTGACAGGAGGTCCTCATACATTTCCAATTTTCTCTCTAATATATTACGAACAAAGCTCGCCATAGAATTCGTTTTGCCACGTGTATTTTTCGCAACTCGTCAGCTTGTCAGGCCAGTTAGCGAACGTAATGTATGTACGCTTTTATCAAGCGGCCGTCTCGGGTAGGGCTGTCGACTGTTATTTATTATTTATCAAATAAATGCGTCCCGTTTCGTAGGGTTCCGAGTTTTAACATTGAATTGTAAAAGAAAATGCGAATTTCCACTTACTTTTATCAAAAAGTAATTCGCAATAATTACGATATCATAATTAGAAAGTTAAAAAAATTAAGCAAGGAGAATATCAAGCCAAATTTAAGCATTTAAAGGGATATAATTTTGCTATTCTTTTACATTCAAAGTCTTTTTAAATGGTTGGGGATATGTGTAGAAGTTTTGAAACATTACAATAGACTTATAGAATTTTATATTTTTTGTAGAAACAGTGTGTCATACACAATTTTTAAAATAAAACAAATAGGTGCTAGTAACATTTGCAAAATCAAACGAACTCCATATAAAAGCTAGTGTCAAATAAAATTGCTCACGATAAATATTTTTGTATCTTTCTGCCTCCATATTTCCTTTGAAAAAGGTTTCAGGTAGACAACCCTAGCTGTGACCCTCGTCATTGCTTGTTAATGGAAGATTAGTGGTGCCCTGTGATAAACATTACTGAATACCACGTCCGCGGCTCTGTTTTATGGTGATGGTAGAAAAAGAGGGCTTAAGATTTTTGTCACAGTGAATGTATACTGTATTAGTTAGCACAATAATAATTTACATTTGCCGAGATATTCTTTGTTTATTTAATTCACCAAATTTGTGGCAATGAGGTCAATATACAACATGTAACGGGAATGATGCACACTCACACTTTCTCACTGGTGGTAGAGCTCCAGTGACGGAGCTCGCGGGCGTAGTCACCACCGCATTACCTAATATACTTGCCGCTAAATGGTAGTGTTCAACACTATCGTGTTCCGGTCAGGTGGTAATGTACGGCCCTGTAATTTCCGGCACAGAGGCATAAGACCTTAGGCCTCAGGAGTGGTAACGCATCTGCATTTTGACCTTGGTCTTTGTGTGGGTGTCTTTAGGCTGCAGTCATCACTTAACATCAATGTGAACTGCATGCTTGTTTACAACTTCCATAACATAAAAAAAAAAACTCACTAACACCCCGATTAGAAAATTGAATTATAATCATAATACATGAACTGAAATTACATGTTTATATATTTAATATTTTTTATTTATGAAATAAGTTGTGCTCAATTTGTACGAAGAGTACGCACTCCCTATGCATACGTACCCTACCTCTATCTACGGCCGCACATAAAACACGAACCTACTCACACACGCACGCTGTTGCAATATGATGTAGTGTAACCTGCGTATAACTTATTTAGCACTAGCTAGTAATAAGAAAAATTTCCATTATTTTACTTCTTAAATTATTATTCAAAATAAAAAGCACGTCTCAACGAGTTTTAATAAACTTGTTGAGACAAGTATTTTATTTTGGATAGACGTTAGTCTCATTTTCATTTGTATTGACTGTTCACCAAATGGGTGACCATAATTTTCCTAACTGTAATTAATTTTGGGACAAAATATTACCTATATAAAAAATGCCTGAAATCGATTCGGTTATCGATTCTGAACAAACTAGTTTTGGGTTGTACATAGAATCCTGTTACACGTTATAGAGTAGACCCCGGAAACATACAGCCGGTTCCGTTTTTAAATTGAATGAATGGAAAAGTGCAGGTAATTGTATGCAAAAAACTGGAACCATGCTATCAAGGGGAATATCTAGTCTTACTAGTACTTAAGTACATAGGACTATAGGTCAATGGTTTGCGGCTTCGCTTTTCACTGTCTTCATAATTGCCTTCTCAATTTTTTTTTTTTTTTATGTATTTAAAGTGGCAAACAAGCATGCAGTTCACATTGATGTTAAGTGATGACTGCAGCCTATAGACACCCACACAATGACCAGAGGTCAAAATGCAGATGCGCTGCCACTCCTGAGGCATTAGGTGATATGCCTCTGTGCCTGAAATTACAGGGCCGTACATTACCACCTGACCGGAACACGATAGTGCTGAACACTACCATTTAGCGGCAAGTATATTAGGTAATGCGGTGGTGCCTACGCCCGCGAGCTCCGTCACTGGAACTCTACCACCAGTAAAAATTCGACCGTAAATGTTTTTATATGTGATATCCACAAAGGATATCATTAATAAAAGTTTTATTAATGACGTTGGCTAATAAGCAGCATGCCGTTATTATATATGATAAGGAACTACTGCAGCCTGCAGATATTTACACAAAAGTAAGAAGTCTCAATGTAGATGCATGACTACCCCAGATACCTAAGTTATTGCCTTGCCTTTGTTATATAAATTATGGTTTGGACGTGAAACCGTAACGGACAGACAGATAATTTCTGTCACATTTATAATTTAAATATGGATATTGATTATATATGAATAAGATAGCCACACAATTTATTAACGTACTACATAATTTCAATACACAATTTTCATTATTGTGTTAATACTAACCCTCCACTACTAACCATACACACATCACCACAAACTATACCTATCAAGCTGAATATAAGCAACCAAAACGCAAGATTTTTGAAAAACAAAAATACACGTGCCAAAACACAGGAAACTCATCGCAGCTACACAAATGGGACCTTTACTGGGATACACTCACAGTAAATGAGACTTCTTTCATGCTGAGTGCAGCTTATTTACGTACGGTCAGGTGCGTACGAAATGGGCCTTGTCGGAATGTTTCTTGAGTAAGGAGAGGGGAACTGTTTTCCGTTTGTCATTATGATTTTATGGCAATGAAATTCGAGTTCGGTACGTTTTTGCTTTATAAATTCGTGTGTGCAACTTTTTAAGGACAAACTGATGTTTTTTGCAGGCCTGGGTGCTTTTATAAGAAAATGCTTGACTCATTTTACGTTGAGAAAATCCTTTTAAAGTTAGTCAGCATTTAAAAAAACTGAAACAATAACTATTCACGCGGAATAAAATATTCGTCTCCATTTGTTTTTGATTTTTTTTCATATCTTGTTGTAATATATTTTTGAATAAAATATATTATTATGCAATTTAAACCCACATTACTACATCTTCCTAATTGAAGTAAACACAACGCTAATCAATAATCATCAGCAAGCCACAATCTTGTTATACATGTATCAAGAAAAAAAAAACTTAACAGACAAAAGGTAAGATTTTTGAAAAACAAAAATTCTCGTGCCTATACACAGGAAACTCATCGCAGCTTTACAAATGGAACCTTTACCAGGATACACTCACAGAAAATGAGACTTCTTTCATGCTGAGTGCAGCTTATTTACGTACGGTCAGGTGCGTACGAAATGGGCCTTGTCGGAATGTTTCTTGAGTAAGGAGAGGGGAACTGTTTTCCGGTTGTCGTTATTACGAGTATAGACATGAAATTTGAGTTATGTTTTTGCTTTGTTAAGCCATTAACAATTCCTGTGTGCAACTTTTTGAATGACAAACAGATATTTTTTTATAATATGTAATGGAAGTGGTAAATAAGCATACAGTTTACATTGATGTTAAGTGATGAGTGCAGCCTGTAGACACCCACACAAAGACCAAGGTCAAAATGCAGATGCGTTCCCACTCCTGAGGTCTTAGGTGTTAGGCCTCTGCGCCGGATTTTACAGGATACATTACCACCTGACTGGAACACGATAGTGCTGAACACTACCATTTAACGGCAAGTATATTAGGTAATGCGATGGTGCCTACGGCAGCAAGTTCACACACACACTTTCACCGAAAATGATGATGATGATGAGCGGGATTCGAAGTTTTCACTTATCTTACATTTACAATCGTAGAATATACTTGTATATAAGACATTTTATGTATAGTTACTGAAAGATCGAATATTCGATAACAGGCTACCAATCCGAATATCTGAGTGAAATGTAAATACAGATTTACATTATAAAGGAATAAGCACTCAATAGACAGTAGCATTTTTGTTATTCTAGACGCACGTTAATACGTTACGTTAATATCTTAGAGGCGTAGTTAATCGTTGTGGTGCTAAAATCAGTATTTGGGTACCACTGTATGCTACACGTATATTTCTTTTGTAATATATGACTCAGTATTTTTGAGTACACAGGCAAAAGAACTTGAATCTAAACAATAGCACCGCGGATACTCCGCCAAAATTCCATACAAACGCTTTATTTGGTCTCTTTTACACAGACATCAATCAGTGACGTGTATTAACACTTGCACCTGAGTGCGTAGCACGTAGAAAATACCAACCGTCACCTATAAGAAGGAAGGAGGTTGGGTGATGCGGGGCAATCGGGCGGGACGTCGAAGAGTCCATTCCATACGTAGTATTATTACAGACATATTCTCTGACAATAGCATATTTTTGCCATGAATATGACATGTTTGCCATTTGGTCTCTAGGTATGCTTATAAATATATCTAGAGATCAAGAAGCAATTGAAATTCAGCACTAACTTAAACTGTTATGTGATGATTAGTGATGACTGTAGGTAAAAATATATATACAAAAACTAGAGGACAAAATGCAGATGCGTTGCCACCCCTAAGAATTTAGCTGTTACATCTCTGTGACAGTTATTACAGCGCCATACGCTATTTTATGTTATGGAAGTGGCAAACAAGCATGCAATTCACATTTATATTAAGTGATGACATCAGCCTATAGACACCTACACAAAGACCAAGGTCAAAATGCAGATGCGTTACCACTCCTGAGACCTAAGATGATATGCCTCTGTGCTGGAAATTACAGGGCTATTTACCATCCAACCTAAACACGACAGCACCGAAAACTACCATTTAGTGGCAGATAGAAGCAGATAATTTGAGTCATAACATGATTAAGTACGTAATTTATTGATGAATTAAAATGAAGATAAAGGAGATGTATGAGCTCGGCTCTGGTTCGTACACGTCCTAAAAAAGTCTGCCTGACCACGGTAGCTGGAAAGCGACCGAAACGTCGGGTGTAAGAAGAAGGAGTTTTGTATAAGCGAGAAAATCCACAAGTTTCTTCTACTGGTGGTAGAGCTCCAGTGACGGAGCTCGCGGGCGTAGGCACCACCGCATTACCTGATTTACTTGCCGCTAAATGGTAGTGTTCAGCACTATCGTGTTCCGGTCAGGTGGTAATGTACGGCCCTGTAACTTCCGGCACAGAGGCATAACACCTTAGGCCTCAGGAGTGGTAACGCATTTGCATTTTGACCTTGGTCTTTGTGTGGGTGTCTATAGGCTGCAGTCATCACTTAACATCAATGTGAACTGCATGCTTGTTTGCCACTTCAATTACATAAAAAAAAAAGTTTAATTTCTACAATGTATGATGCTCGCGAAAACCTACGAAAACGTTTTTTGAAGAAGATCCGAAAAAAATAAAATAAATTAATTTCAGAATATATTTTAGAGTTACAACCACATTTAATTCAAACGATTTTATCATTTTCAACTATGTTCAACATGGCGGCGACACAGCCGACGCTTGGGATTAAGCTTGGGATAGTACGATACCTATGTAAATAAAACAAAACTAATGCTATCTGTATCTTACTATGCATCATATAATAGGTCGATTAATATTATGTATGTATGTATGTATGTATCTTCACGCCAGGTCCCAAACGGGGTAGGCAGAGAGTGTAGAGCGCCAGACATCCCGGTTCTGACAAACCTCTCGTGCCTCGTCTACCTTCATCATTCTCTTCATACATGCACGCCGATTCCTAAGACTTTTGACCCCACCATCAGACAGAACTCGACCTATTTGGTCATGGTAGGTCAGCCTTGGTCTTCCTGGGCCTCTGCAACCATCCACATTCGCATTGTATATCTGTTTAGTCATTCGCTCATTCGACATTCTTTCTATATGCCCGAACCATCGGAGCATGCCTTTTTTCATTTTTACACCGATACTATCATTCACACAAAGTCTCTTTCTTACATCTTCATTACGAACGCGATCGGTGAGTGATACACCGCAGATCTTGCGCAAAGATCTCATCTCGACCGCGTTCAACTTACTTTCATGCTCTTTCCTGCATACCCAGCTCTCGCTTCCATATAAAAGCGTTGGAGTAAGTACAGCATTATGTACGGCTAGTCGAGCCCGCTGGCTGAGATGTTTAGATTCTAGCAGCTTACCCAACGCTCCATTCACGCAATTCCCAGCAAGCACTCTTCTTTCTATGTCAGTGGTGTACCTACCGTCGATTAATATTAAGTTCTTAGTATTCATATTTTTCCATACATTTTTGCAACATCTCCTTTTCTAAAATCCCGCAACTATAATGATTCAAGAACAAAGCAACATCTTCAACTAAAAGACAGATTTAATTAAATAAAAGACCCTGGCTAAATAAAAGCTGCCTGGGGATCGCGGGTCATTTATCAAAAGGTAATTAAGACAAATGTGTTGAAAACGTTTAACGGATGGTGAATTTTAAGTCCAGGGCAAAAAAATTGACATCAATGGCAGACTGTAAAAAAAATCGAATATCATCCACGCCACTTAAATTCTTGACTATTTTTGGATGATTATTTATTTTAAACTTACCCCCTTATTCATAAACGTACATTAGATACGTTTTAGCTATAGAATGCTTTGTCTTTGTCAGTTGCATTGTCAAATGTGCAGGACAGAAAACGACAAAGGATAGATTAGCAACACTTTAGTTAGAATACGTTTATGAATAAGGGGGTTAACGTTACAAAGTTAACTAAACAAGTACAATTTTATTGTTATTCACTCAATTTTTGCTTTGTAATTTAACCTATCATAGCGAAATATTATTTCCAAGCAATTATCTGAATTTTGAATTAATTTGAAGTTACGTCAAAGAAAAAAATGTCATGTGTGATGATTGATATGATTCGTGGCATACAAGCATGCAGTTCACATTGATGTTAAGTGATGAATGCAGCCTATAGACACTCACACAAAGACCAGAGGTTAATGCATCCGTTGCCACCCCTGAAACCTTAGTTGTTATGTCTTTGTGATAGTTATTACAGGGCCATACATTACCATCTAACCAGAACACGACAGCCCTGAACACTAAGTTTTGGCGGCAGATAGATTAAATATCAAAAATACAGTTGTGTCTACACCCTTGAGCTCCTACACTGAAACTCTACCACCAGTATAAAATACCTGCAATATTCTATTTCACAGATTCTATTGAAAATCTCATACGCTCATACATCAATGCCATAACAATTTGTCAGATTTTATTGTCTTTTGCGTAAACAATACATTATATAATCGTATGAAAATTTAGCGCACAACGAACACATTTACAATGGATCAAAGCAGTTGATTTGAGATGCAATGACGCTACGGAAATTGCGGCACGGGACAATGTATCAACGTTTGTGAACGATTCAAATGGTCGATTCATATTTCATGCTCGTGAAGGCCTATTGTCAATTACATTTGTTGCCAAGTATTGAGGTTCTAAATGAGAGCGAATGTAACTTTGTCAGTAGAGTAGCGGTAGCAGGCCACTGCTACGCTAAGCTATTTCGGCTCTGTGAGAGTTATTACGCGGCCATACACATATCCAACTGGATCACGATGGTACTGAATTCTACCTGTTATTGGCACATAGATTAGGTCAGACACCGTATTACCTAATGTATGTATCATTAAGAGGCAGTATTCAGTTCGTCGTTGAGTTTCGATTTTGGTCAGCAAAACTAGTTTGGCTTACCAAATTGCTGTTGTTTGGTAACACCTAGGAATTACCTAACAAACAACAACCAAAAGAACCGACTTAGCTCACCAAATAGCTAAACGCAAGCGGCAGTAAGCAGGAAGAACTGACAGCCGTTGGGGCAGAAGAGTTCTAGAGTGGCGACCGCGTACCGGAAGACGAAGCGTAGGCAGGCCTTCCAAGAGGTGGACCGACGACCTAGTGAAGGTTGCGGGCAATCCCTAGATGAGGATGGCCCAGGCCCATTAGTTGTGACAATCTTTGGGGGAGGCCTTTGTCCAGCGGTAAACGTCTTTTGGCTGAAATTATGATGATGAAAATAGTGAAATACATTCATAACAGACTTAAGTGGTAAAGCGAGTATTGATTCAATTTGGATTTTCCATCGAACTTAAATCGAAACGAAGTCCTTGTCCACTTTCACAAAAGACTAAAACTTAATAATAACATTTAGAGAAGCAAAACATTAGCATTACATAAACAGACGTAGACCAAAACACTCAATTACAATACCGGATTAAACAGTCGATTTGAGATAACAAGAATTCGTGGAAATTGTGGAATGGGACAATATATCACCGTTTGTGACGATTAAAATGATCGATTCATGTTCCACATAAAGACCTATTGTTTGTTACATTTGTCTCCAGGTAATGGTATGGGTGCTTTGTTGTATTAAGGGAGTTCTATCTGAATTGTGGAAGCCTACAATAAGGTTGTGCAATGTTAGGGGGAATATGCCATAATTGACACGCTTAGTAAGCGGATTAGCGATCATAGTGGCAGTACTTTTATCGCGAGACGCTGCTGCTCATCTCGCGTTTTTCCGTCTAATAATAAATAATAATAATGGCAACCCATTATACGTCCCACTGCTGGGTACGAGTCTCTCCCGTTTTTGGGGGGAGGCTTGGAGCTTACTCCACCACGATGCTCCAATGCGGATTGGTGGAGGTGGGTGGGTTAGTGGCCAACCCGCTGTCGGATGTTTTCAAACCATATATGGGCATAAGGCCTCTGACAAGGTTTAACGACTGCTATCTATCGATAGCAACTGGGTCCGACGGCTTATCGTGCCCTCCGAAACACGAGAACGCACATTTTAATTTGCCACTAGCGTTCACCCATCACACTACACGACCGCGCCCGTAGTGCTTAACCGAGTAGATCGCTTACGATCTACACCAGCCGCCGGGCCATGCGCGCTTCAGACGCTTATTCCATCTACGGCCGCCTTTTTCGGATAGTTTGACTGCCATTGTTCGATTAACTAACTGCACTAGTGGAAAAAATCTCAACCACTAGTGAGCGGTAGGGTCACATCCCGACGCCTAAAAAAGGTTACAAATGAGTGGTCCAATCGAAATGAGTTGTACTGACATATCCGTAAGATGCTTTCTAATTTAGCAAAATAAATATAACATTTGAATATCGCCTCTGGAGTTTACACAGTGCACTTACCAAGTTTGAATCTCTAACACCAATAATCATTGAATTACACCACATAACAATTGGGTATTTGAAAAAAAAAAATTTTTGCTATAAATGGAAAGATCATGTATAAGTTTTATATCAAAACTGTTTTTTAATTTTTTTTTTTTGCAATAATTCAAAAGTTATATCAAAATAAAAATAAGTTTTTACTGGTGGTAGAGTTCCAGTGACGGAGCTCGCGGGCGTAGGCACCATCGCATTACCTAATATACTTGCCGCTAAATGGTAGTGTTCAGCACTATCGTGTTCCGGTCAGGTGGTAATGTACGGCCCTGTAATTTCAGGCACAGAGGCATATCTCCTAATGCCTCAGGAGTGGCAGCGCATCTGCATTTTGACCTCTGGACATTGTGTGGGTGTCTATAGGCTGCAGTCATCACTTAACATCAATGTGAACTGCATGCTTGTTTGCCACTTTTATTACATAAAAAAAAAAAAAAAGTTTTTGAATCCAGTACCGAAGATACGCCGACAGCTCCCGAACAAACCCGAGTGCATGTGACGTCATAATGTTAGTTTTCACTCATAGCAGTAGATAAAGAGACAATACGTACAGTGTTTTGATCTAATATATTTAATTCTGTTGACATTGTTATAAAAACACAAATTTATATTGAAAATAGCGAATCTTAAAAAGTATCGTTTTTTTTTGTACCAATAAGTACGAATACTACAAAAACAACTTCTGGTAAAATGTTTTTAAATGTGCCCCAAGATGAAAAATGACGAAATAAATGGTTTCAAGCAGTGCACCGTGATAATCTAAAAACAAAATCGATTTTGGTTTTACTTTTCATTAATCATTAAAGTAACTGAATAAGCTTTACTTCGAACTCGACGTTCTGGACAAACCCGTCCTTTTACGACAAAGTTGAACCTATAGTACCTACCTATAGCTTTGTCGCCGTAACTCTCACGCGATGCTCTACAATTTATGAAACAAATATTTATAGTGAAAAATAAATATTTAAATATTTCTATTTATATTATTATTTTTTAACAGGCTTACCTTGATGCCTTGGCACCTCGAACTTCAACAGAATTGAACCGCACATCAGTTGTCAAAAAATTGGTTATCATAAATATATCAACATCAGGAATATTATCAGACTTTTCCTTTATAAATTCTTTATCACACATAGCTACACGGAATCAACTAACAAATTTTTTAGCAATTAATTTTCGACGTTATTGTCAAGTCACATGTAGGTAATTGCCGTAAACGCTGTACTATTCTTGAACAGCTATAACATTATGACGTCACAATTAGGGGTGACGAATCGTGGCGCGTTCATAGTCACGTCATTTTTATTTACATTTTACCAACTTTTGAATTGCTGATAATTAAATGAAAAATCTTTTTTTTTTTCAGTTTTTCGCATGACACATCAATATAATTAATAATGAAGTTTTATAAAACATAAAAAAACCAATACATTTTTTATTTTCAAATTCCCAATTGACTCTTATGAAACAAACTGTCACCATACATACACAATATTCCATGCATAACGAACGCAATTACAATGGCTGATCAAAGCAGTTGATTTGAGATGCAATGACACCGCGGATATTGCGGGACGGGACAATGTATTCGCGTTTGTGACGATTCGAAATAGCTTGTAACGGCCTATTGTGAGGCACATTTGTCTGTAGATAATGGTGTTGATTAAGCGTCGGTACGTGACAATCCCACCGCCCACTGGTACAGTAGTTCAGTTTATCAACTAAACAATGACAGTATATCATCGTCATCACTCCAGCCAAAAGACATCTAGTGCTGGACAAAGCTTTCCTCAAAGACCTACAACAGTGTTGTGTGACACTAAGGGAGAATATGCCATAACCACCTCGCTTGGCGGAGACGCTGCTGCTTATCCCGCGTTATTATGTTAATCGGCGTGCATGTATGAAGATAATGATGAAGGAAGACGAGGCACGAGAGGTTTGTCAGGACCGGGATATCTGGCGCTCTACACTCTCTGCTTACCCCTTTAGGGACCTGGCGTGAAGATATATCATCATCATACATCATTATGTTAACTACCGCCCTATTAGAATGGTTTGACCACCATTGACGGTTGACTGACTGCACTAGTGGAAAAAATTTTCTCCACTAGATAGCCATGGGGTGGTATCGTCCCAACATCATCAATGGCAGTTAAAACATTCCAATAGGATGGTAGTAAAATGTTGGCCACTAACCCACCCACCTCCACCAATCCGCATTGGAGCAGCGTGGTGGAGTAAGCTCCAGGCCTCCCCCCAAAAAAGAGGAGAGACTCGTGCCCAGCAGTGGGACGTATAATGGGTTGCCATTATTAAAATGTTGTATGCTCAGAATACCATGGATCCAAAATGTTGCTAATGTTGAGGTACTGCGTCGAATGAATGTAACATGGAATTACTCAAAATCTTACAGGAGATGAACCTGTAGTACTTTGCGCATATAATAAGGGGTAATACATACCGAATATTCCAACTTATATTGCAAGGCATCCAGGGCAAGAGAGAAACGAGAACGAAAAATGCTTCCTTGTTTTAAAAATTGAGAAAATTTTTCAAACTGCTGCAGCTTTAAAAGCAAAGATTGTCGTGATAGTCACTTACAAGTATAAGTCACATTCAATATGGACAATTCTGGCATTCAATTGGTCGCGACAAGGTCATTCGTCAAGTGGAAACGAAACGTCCAATAGCCTGACGTCGCGGTGTATCCCTTTAAGCAGCGCCAACGGTGTGTCTCTTCACGTGGTACCACTTTTATTAGATACACTTTTTTACATTGTAGCTATATATTACACAACAGTGCAGCTAATCGTGATGTCGTCATACCTATCCGAAAAAGTAATAAGGAAAAAGAAACAAAATAATTTCAGTAATTGAAAAGAAGGTTTACAATTACATTGTTTGCGTCCAAGCAACCATGACAAAGACTGAGTTCATTAGGGATTCTTGACAATTCCTGATAAATTACAAGAGACTAAAAATTCAGACTGCGAATAGCGTTTTTTGTATTTTAAGACGGAAATTTAACTAACTGAATTCACAATAAAACATGTTTTTTTTTATTTCTGTCATCTCTTTTGAAAGTATCCAAATCTTTATTATTTTAATATGCAAAGCGTGCCAATTTTGCCACAATTGATTGGGGAGGCTTTGATCCAGCAGGTGACGTTCGGCTGAAATGAGGCTAAGCAACTAAACAATATAACGAGCCTCAAGGGTAGCAACACGTCGGCATTATTTTCGTTACATTTCTATAGTGTGTCACTTAATACTCATGTTAGCATGCCCTGTTTGTCACCTTCGCAAGATAAAAATAAATTAGCTTTAGCCCGTGACTTCGTCTGCGGTAATTGCCGCTTCCGCAAGTATTTTGGGCATCACTCTCATATGTTTCTCACGGAACATACTCGTACTTGCCAATTTCAGCTAGTGGTGTCTTTCAGTCACTCAGTCATGAACGGAAAAGTTTTAAATAACTTGTTTATTACGAAATAATACATAGAAACAAATGAGTAATACGAACCATGTCAGAAAATATTATACTTAAGAATCAACCAGCGTCGTAGAGGTAAAAAAATCAACTCATGCTATTAACCCCACACCCTATCAGAATCCTCGATATAATACTCACAATATCCCGCGTGGTAATAACAGATTGATAGACCCATTTAGAATGTTGAAACAATACGGCAACATTCCATAATTCACCATCCATTCACACTCTCCCAACGGGCATCCTAAAAACAGCTACTTAAAAAGCAGCGATGAATATTGCCCCGATAATTCAAAAGCCTGTAATTTCCTTGCTGTCAGTTTCACTGCGCTAATCCTTAATAGGAAGCGAGGGGACGTTCATCTCTCTCATTGCGATGGGTTAAAGCGGGATGGTTGTATAGAGTTTGCTGCCGCCAGTTTCTGCAACGTTGGTAGTTGTGACATCGAGCTATTGGTTCGGCACAAGACTGGATTTGACGTTGCGGTTAGCATTCAATATGCGAGGATATTTTAATGAATGCGAGGTGTAGGGTTCAAATGATAATGTTCTTTAACTAGCTCTGGAGTGCGGTTTCGATTTAATACTGGCTGCGGTTTGTTGTTATTGGTATTTAGTTTTAAATATTTTTGCTATTTTTGCTGGTAATTGATAAATACAATGGTGGCAAAAAAGTTTGTAATAATTGTACTATTTATTTTTGGCAAGAACCTATGCGAGTGAACTATATAAATTAAAGAAAAAACGGCTGTTACCAATAAGCTACCGAAGTCCCGAAGTTGGGACTTCGGTAGCTTATGGGTAAAAGCGGCTGGACTGGTCTCATCCTCTGAGGTCGCAGGTTCGATTCCTGCCCTAAGTAATTTTTTTTCCGTTTTTTCTTTAATTTCTAAAGCTTATAATACACATTAACGGTAACTTGATACTGAAACCTATATAATAGACCTACGAAAAAATCGGAAGTCAGAACGCAGAAACGTTGCCACGCCTGAAGCCTAAGTAATCTTGAATCTACTGTAGTGTTATAGAGTGTCGGCAAGGGGTGTGATGTGAGTCCGTTGATTTCCGTATAACCTCTTCATTTTTTAAATGATGAACAATTTTTTGTGTACGTTCATTTTCGAATGTGTAATGTTCTGACACTGGAGCTGGCGGGTATAGAAAAAAGTTGTAAAAAAGTTCTTCCCCGATCACAATAACATTTTTGAAAGACCAGGAACACATAATCTCGAGAGAGGATAATAGTATATTAATCGTATAGCTAAATAGTAGATTAAACTCGTAATACATTATTCGATTCCATTTTTTCAACTTTTTTTTTTAATACGTAAGCCTAAAAGTGGTTTGCAAACAAACCCACCATACTGTATTAATTCGTCCCCGATCACGATAACAACGGGATATGTAACCACACAACAACACCCGGCTTAATTCTAAATACCAGGAACACATAAACTCGAGAGAGGACACAGTAATCTTACACCTCTTCGAATTATTTTCCGTAACGAGCCTCTCACGAGATATACGACCGTGGCTTGGTCACGCTCCAAGAGAATAAAGCACTTAGAGGGATAAAATGTAGCCTACATTTTACGTAGGCCTGTCCAGATAACACCCAAATTTCGAAGACCTATTTAGCTGGAGTCAGATCTGATAATAAATGGGTCAGTTATCTTCATGCTGTTTTAGTTGATTTGTATTCGGAGCGGCTTATCTGATTGTTGAAATGTAAATTAAGCGTTTTGGTACAAAGAGTAACGGGTGATACAAAAGATTAATTTATGTGTTGTTTATGTTATGATAAAGGGTGTTACTAAATGACAATATAAAAGGCATCATAATAATTATTTTCACCGGCCAAACGGGAGTTAGAAAGAGGTCGCGAGTTTCGTTCTATTTAAATTTTTCTTGTGTTACCTTTAGTACCTTAACTCGGCAGCACGCAGCAGTGCTGCCGCAGCACCGTATTTCTCTTTTATCTATTGCATTGCTGCCGTGACATTGTCACGTAGCTCGGAATGTAATGTATACTTAATACTATAAAGCTGAAGAGTTTGTTTAATTGTTTGTTTGTTTGCTTGAACGCGCTAATCTCAGGAACTACTGGTCCGATTAAAAAAAATCTTTCAGTGTTAGATAGCCCATTTATCGAGGAAGGCTTTAGGCTATAACATCACGCTAAGATAAATAGGAGAGGGTAGGTAACATTGCAACCGCGAAGCAGGGGCGGGCCGCTAGTCTCATATAAACACCAGAAGTGCTGCGGCAGCACTGCTGCGTGCTGCCGAGTTCGGAATCGTACCTTTAATAACACATATTTTACATGCTTTTCTATAATCTATGAGAAAAAAAACTATATTATAAACTTTAGGTTCAGTAGTTTTAAAGATAAAGGGGAGGGGTATATAATAGTACTTTTTTATCAAATATTTTAGGTCCAAGTTATAAAAAGAAATATTTTCGTGGTCCTCCTAATAAGGCCTGTATCACAGTGAAATAGACCAATTAAATCAGTACGCCAAAGAATGCTTAAATCTACGGACAAACCCTGCACCTCGTAGCGCAAGCCATGAATGCAGAAATCTACAAATAACTTCACTCCTACGAGTATTTTAAAAAAGAAAGAATCAGAAACTCATTTATTCATTCAGGGTGACAGGCACCCCCTATGACACGTCAAAAACAAACAAAATAAATTAAAGTGAATAACAATTGATATACGTGACATACAAGATAAAAAAAATATGTGTAGTCAAGAATATCACTAAGATAAAACTTAATATAATATGCTAATGTAAAAAGTATATCAGTGTGGTAAGGCGTGTAATTTATATTAACTTCATCTATATATATAAAAATCAATTGCTGTTCGTTAGTCTCACTAAAACTCGAGATCGGCTGTTCCAATTTGGCTAATTTTGGTTTTGAATTATTTTTGGAAGTCCAGGAAAGGTTTAAAAGGTAAGAAATTGAAGGGAAATAGTAAAAACCATAATTTAATTTTTCCATACAAATAGTCCGTATCTATCAAACCTTTGACACATTATTTCATTCTGAGGCAATTCGAAGTTTGCCGGGACAGCTAGTCTACACATATAATAAAACAGTAAAACCCGCGTGTCTCTACATTGTATATATTTACGAAAAACCAATTGGGGGCGATGTTAAAATAGTATTAGAACACTATTCTATGATTTTTAATTTTTTTGTCTGTCTGTTTGTCCCTTTGTCCAGGCTAATCCCCGAAGATACTGGACGGATTCGAATGAAACTTTTTGTGGTGTATAGATACTTAGCCTGGCCAAAATTTAGGCTATTTTGTATACTGCAGGAAAATCACTCATTCCCACGGGAATCTCTACATTTAATTTAGTTTTCCTGTACAACATCAAACCTGTGATACATTATTTCATTGTGAGGCAATACGAATTTTTCCGGGTCAGCTAGTCCTTAATATTAATCAATTTTTAAGTAACGGTTATATTTCATTTCAGTTGTGACTTTCATTTCTTTTTTGTTTTTGAGGTGTGGGGCCCTAAAAACAGATTTCAGTGTATGGTTGGAAGATTTTATGGTGAGGGCTCGTTGTGAGCCTTTATATACTCTAAGTTAACAATGGAATGGTGGTATGATCGATTCCATTGTTAACCAATCGACCACTTACAAAACTACACGTAATGGTCACCCAATAATATAGATACTAAACCAATAATACAGATAATGTCAGTGTGATTCGTTCGATATAAAAGTACCTATCAGAAGTATAAATATGTGTAGTTTATTTAATTATATATTTATACTTATAATTAATAACCTAATTTTATATGTTTACATATAACATTTATTTAATTAATTATTTAAAACTCAAAGTTAATAGAAATATTGACGGAACGTGATTTAGTATCACTGTCCGTCAGAGACGGCGGAACCAGTAGCGCTGGACCGCTACAACGCATTGACGTTAAAATCTCTTGTTATGTGGCCGATTGGCCACTGCATACCGTAAAGATTTTAGGCTAAGAAAAATTTTAAAAAAAGTGCGTGTGTCAGCTCGGACGCACGACGGGAGTTTACTTGGTGTGTATTTTCTAATATTGCATTCTGTATGATCTGGTGTTGAAAAAAGACTTTTTTTGTAAATAGATTTTTACTTTTGAGTAATTTGATTATCATAGTATGTTCTTAGATTTTCGCAAGCTACACTCATTGAAATAAAACTAGTTTTCGGATTAATCTCGCGTATATTAAACTAATATGATACAATTAGTAACTTTTGTGTTAATGCTGAACGCTACGTAAGACGTTTGGGAAATAGATGGAGCACACAATAATTTTTCAAACTACTGTCAGACATATGTCACCTCAGCCTGCCCGAGACCACGGAAGCTGAAAAGCGACGGAAACGTCGGGTTCGATTTTAAATAATCATTTTAGTTTAATATACGCGAGATAAATCCGAAAACTAGTTTTATTTCAACTTGATTATTGTTATGTAGTTCTGGGTCTTCTGTAGATATTTACAGGCTACAGTGTTCACTTGCCATCAGTGCGAATTTTAAAAGCTAAAGAAACCAATTTGCATAATCCTATAAGCTTATTTCCGTACATATAATAAATGGGACGAATAAGCATAACGTTTCCAGTAAGGATCACTGCATACCATAAAGATTACTCAAGCCAGATTATTATATTTATAGCTCAATGCAGACGCTTCTCCAGCTTAGAATATTGAGTTTACTGTTGTTATGGAACTGGACTATTTGCTCTCCGAAAACCGAATACGCATAGGTAGAATTAACTCTGAAAACCTATACACGGAAATTTCAAAGCTATTTCTATTGCAGTTAAGGAGTTGTTATTTCAATGTGCTTTTAGATTTGACCTAAGTTTTTTTAGGTGAAGACTAAGCAAATAATGACCGTCCCAATTTAAACTGAATCGCTATTAGCTTTGTCTCATTCCTTTTTCGTCCGTCCAGCCGTAAGACGTCCACTGCTGAACGAAAACCTTCGACAAAGATGACCCACAACTGTGTTGTGTGTCATTAGATATAATAATAGGTATTCTCCTTATCCGTTATAATTACTGGTGGTAGAGCTCCAGTGATGAAGCTAGCGTAGGCACCACCGCATCACCTCATATACTTGCCGATAAATGGTAGTGCTGAACACTATCATGTTCCAGTCAGGTGGTAATTTGGCAATCGCTGTCATAGGGACCACCGCCTTACCTAATCTACTTGATACAAAATATTGATGTTTAGCACTATCATGGTCCGGTCAGGGGGTGATGTACGGGCCTGAGGCAATTTAACTGAGACCTTAGGAGTGGCATCGCATCTAATTTATAAGCTACAGCTAACTTACCATCAATGTGGACTGCATAGTTGTATGATCCTACATAAGGGAGAGATTAATTACGATTTTGTTGAGCATAAATATGCGATCTTCTGATGAATACAATGTTCGCTTTTTATACACAGGTTTTTCCTAAAGCTAATATTGCTGGTAGTAATAAGTTTTTCATTTCCATTGTACAAGTATGTTTGCATGGAACTAGAACGATATTGAGAACGCTGTTCTGAGTTTACGGAGCGTTAAATGTGCTAATAAAAAAAATAAAACAGCAACGTGTCGGCAATGGCACGTCTTGTAACAGTTAGAAGGCAAGCAAATAGGATTGCTTCAAGATTTCCATTGCATTTTTTTTTTCATTTTTATGATTACTAAGGCATTATGTTTTTTGCTGTTGTGTATTCTAAGGCTTATGTTAGCCTCATTATAAAGAGGTATTTTGACTTATAAAGCTCTTAAGAGACAGTGTATTATAATAAAATATTGATCATGCAACAACGCTTAATATATAGCCCCGTAATAAATATCATAGATCGCAACAATGTTAAAAAATAAAAAAAACACAAATATCTATTCACATTTATTTGCAAAAACTTTTTGGATTGTGAATCTTATAGCTTTATGTTACCAAGTCCAGGTTGCAAACAAAGATGCAGTTCACATTGATGTTAAGTGATGGCTACAGCCTATAGAGACCCACACAAAGACCAGACGTCAAAATGTAGATGCGTTGCCACCCCTGAGACCTTAGTTGTTATGCCTCTGTAGTCGTAATTACGGGACCATACATAAAATATTGAGCTTGAACTTCAACAATACAAGAGAAACGATTGCTCGTTCAAAGGGTAGTTATAAACATCCGATGTGGGTTGATGCCAGGTTTTGCTACCCAGTATGAGCACGTTTGGCGGCGTATCAAAAGAGATCATATTTTGAATCATAATGTTATAGGTTAGGATCCCACTGCAGAATTATTTCGTTCATCCACATGTGCTGCAAACCTGTAAATGTGCAACGGCAACCTGCCTTTTTACGCATATTTATAATATACTTAGAGAATATATATCCACTGGGGTGCCTTTCAAAATAGAGCCCCAATTTTTTTTTAATTTTTTTTTGGGAACATTTTTTTTTCTTGTTTTTTTCAACAAAATATTGTTTACTTCACAGCAATAAAGAAAAGACTGAAAAAATCACGCCTGCCGTTGCACATTTACATATTTACGTTTCGCCCCGATAACTTTTTACGTTCATAAAGTACATTTATTATTTATTTATCAAGTTAAAGCTATTTTTTTTCTTATCATCTTGATATACGGAAGCCAAATTAAACCAGCCGCAAATAAGGATTGCTGGCTGTTCAAGATAAAATAATTTTATAAAATATACTAGCGGCTATATTTTGACAGGCAACCTAGTAGATTATATGTTTTCTAGATCATATATTTATGATCTAAATACACAACACTTAACAATTAGGTTTGAAGCATATCTGGATGAACGAAATAATGCTGCAGTGGGATCCTAACTATTATGCATTTTAAGTGCAGAAATATTTTTCATGCGATACAGTTAAAATGGTTAAATTTTAAGAACTACTCTGATAACTGATTATTTTTTTTTTTGGCTCCATTTGTTTATTTAATTCTTATATAGAGATTGCATGGCCCCGTAATAACCATCGCAGTAACGCAACAATGTAGGTGTCAGGAGTGGCAACGCATCTGCATTTTCAACCCTGGTATTTGTGTAGATGTCTATAGGCTGCAGTCATCACTTAACATCAATGTGAGCTGCATGCTCGTTTGCCACTTATTCACATAAAAAAACTACAGGAATTCCTCCATATTTTGATCTCTTAAACCATTAACAAAGCCGTACAAAAACGTGAATACTCACAGAAAAAATAAACACGCAGCTCTTAATACACCGTATGACCTATTTACTACATTCCCACGTCAAAACTTTTTTCCCGTGTTTTTGTTGAACGCAGTGAAGCGGGCAAGATATATGCCAGTCGCATCTACCTGGGGATGACCACAAAGGAAAAAACATTTTCTTTTCCGAACAAGTTACGCTAGTTTCAGAAGTTTTCGGATAGTGTTGATGGCTAGTTTTAAATAAGTTCGCCGATTTGGGATGTTGGATCTTTTGGGACTTGCTCGCGGCTGATATGGTAATGTAGTTTTGTACGTTTGAAAACTCACATAATGGGTTCGGCTATTATTTCTAAGGGTTCAATTTTCTTTATTGTACTGTCACAACACCTACCTTCGCACGTTTTTCCTTGAAAAGGTCAACTTTTGTCTATTATAATATACGTATCATTCATTATCAGAAATCATTAACTCATGATTCGGAAGAACCATATTTTAACTTAAGACGGTTACATGGTAATGTATAGCCCCATAATAGCTATCACAGAGACAGAACACCTAAAGTCTCAGGGTTGGCAAAGCATCTGCATTTTGACCCCTGGTTTTTATGTAGAAATCAGAATTCATTACATAAAAAAATGCTCTCAATCCTCTAAAGTTCGATACATAATTTACATACAATTCTCTTTAATACACTCTAAATATAAATTGCATTTCGCGTCATTGCCGATGTACGAGTATAAAAAGGCAACTCGCCATACTACGCAATGACTTCTCATCTTTCTAATTTTGATGGTGGTAGAGCCCCAGTGACGGAGCTTGCGGGCGTAGGCACCACCGCATTAACTTATATACTTGTCGCTATATGGTAGTATTCAGCACTATTGTGTTCCGGTCAGGTGGTTATGTACGGCCCTGTAATTCCCAGCACAGAGGCATAACACCTTAGGCCTCGGAAGTGGTAGCTTATCTGCGTTTTGACCTTGGTCTTTGTGTAAGTGTCTATAGGCTGCAGTCATCACTTCACATCCATGTAAACTACAAGCTTGTTTGCCATTTTCATTAAATAAAAAAAAACTTTCAATCCTCTAAAGTTCGATACATCATTTTCATACAATTCTCTTAGTGATAAAATTTTAATACACTCTGAATACAAATTGCATGTCGCGTCACGTCCGATCTATAAAAAGGCACATCTCCATACAACAGAATGACTTCTCATCTTTCTAAGTGAAGTCGCCGGTGTTCGGTCGAAACTTGAAATGATAAGTGCTTACATTTCCAAATGAATTTTGAATTTCGTGTCAACATTGCGTCGGTAAGGTACATTATTTAGTGTTCCTATCAAATGAAGGGACGAAATGTATTCCATTTTATGTTCATCCGAGGAAATAGTTTCATAGCGTAGGATTGTATCGAACGTATTCACAGCTAAGTTTTTTATGTAATACTAGGTGTTGCCCGCGACTTCGTCCGCGTGTACCTTTTGTCATGGCAAATTGTAGCCCATATGTTATTCCAATGTATAACTTATATTACTGTACAGTTTCATCCAAATTCGTCCAGTAGTTTTTTCGCGAATGAGTAACAAACATCCAACTTAAACATTCGCATTTATAATATTTGTGGGTGACATACAAGCTTGCAGTTTTTTTTCAATGTTTTGGAAGTGGCAAACAAGCATACAGTTCACATTGATGTTAAGCGACTGCAGCCTATAGACACCCACACAAAGACCGAAATCAAAATGCAGATGCGTTACCATTCCTGAGGCTTAAGTTGTTATGCCTCTGTGCCGGAAATCACAGGGCCGTACATTATCACCTGACCGGAACACGATAGTGCTGAACACTACCATTTAGCGGCAAGTGTATTAGGTTATGCGGTGGTGCCTACGCCCGCGAGCTCCGTCACTGTAGCTCTACCACCAGTAATAACAGTTGACATTGATGTTAAGTAATAACTTCATCCTTTTGATACTCACACAAAGACTAGAGGTCAAAATTCAGATGCGTTGCTACCCCTGAGTTCTTAGTTGTTATGTCTCTGTGATAGGTACTACATCACCATTTGACGACCCAGTTGGTCCAGCGGTGTGAGATGACCGTTTGATTCGAAGGGTCGCGGGTTCGATCCCTGCACCTGGACAAATATTTGTATGGCCTATAGATATTTGTATCGGGTCTGGGTGTTTGTGCATGTGTTGTTCGTATACAACGGCACCCAAAATACAGGTTTAGATATAAACCTGTATTTTGGGTGGGGGTATTTAGTCTGTACTGTCTTAGGTTGGTTGGGTGTATTTAGTCTGTACTGTGGGGCTGTGAGTGTAAGCGTATTTTTTCAAATTTTATTATCTAACTGGATTACGATAGTGCTGAAAACTACCATTTGGCGGCAGATAAGTTTGGTAATGCGGTGGTATCTACACCCTCGAGCTCCTACACTGGAACTCTACCACCAGTAATACTATTTATACTATATTGATTACGATCAAGTGAACAAAATTTTAACCTTTAGTTTGTCGCGCCGGGTTCATTGGACCACAAGTGAGTTTAGCAAATACTACACTTACGCCGCAGTAAGTTTTAGTTGCTTCCTTTTTTAGGGGAACAGATGTCGGCTGGCCGCTAGTGGGCGGTGGGGTCGTCACTAGCGGATGAATTTTCTTCTACTGGAAGTTCATCCTTCCAGTAGTACAGTCAGCCAACCGAACAATGGCGGTCAAAACATTCTAAGAGGGCGGTAGTATAAATAATAACGCGGGATGGGCAGCAGCGTCCGGCGATAAAACTACCGCCACTGCGATCGCCAATCCGTTTGCCAAGCGTGGCGATTATGGCATATTCTCCCCTAAGACGTGCGTGTAACTGCCTCACTAGCCGAGTGGTAGCAAGCCACTACTGAGGTCCTCGGTTCGAATCCCGGTTCGGCGATATAAGAAATTACGATGAAAAATCCTTTATCTCTTCTTCTATTGGGTTTTTTTCATTTTCTACAAGTTTCCCAGTACCGTCGAAGTTTGGTAATGTGCCCGGAGATGTCAATAGGCTCGCCGCCTGTTACATGGAAAAATAAAACGTAACCGGCGAATCGTGGGTGTTTGCATGTATGATTGAATGCATGCATTTACCTCTGCCTACCCCTTCGGGGATTACAGGCGTGAAATTAAGTTTCTTCCCTAATATCCCCCTATCTTCAAACACTGCTGTGAGCGTCTTTGGGGAAAGCTTTATCCAGTAGTGGACGTCTTTCACTTGGAGCAATGATGAAAGTCTATTTTATATCTCTGGATAGACGGCTGCATGTCATCAACCACATCGTCATTCATCCTCACTCTAATATCATTCAAATGATGATCATAATACAAATCTTTTCCTTATAGAATATTTTGATCACCAGTAGGTGATCTCAAAAAAACAACACCCTTGCCCTAGTAATAATAATAAAGATAAATCAACACCCAATCCGCCAATCTCGATTTTCATGCAAAGCTTTGGGTACTCATAAACATCATAAGGGTCATAAGCAAAAATGTTCTCGAACCTTTTTTGATATCAACCTGAAGGGATTTAGACAATAAACAAAAACCTTAACTAGAGTACGTGAAGGAACTTTTTATTATTTTTACGAAAATATAAATACCTAGGTTTGGAGTGAAATGTGGAAGTAAATTTTTTGTTATAATAATCTTTTTTTATGTTTTCAGTGAAATATGGAAGTGTTATTTTATTATTTACTGGTGGTAGAGCTCTAGTGATGGAGCTCCCGGGCGAAGGCATCACCGCATTACCTAATAAACTTGCCGCTTAATGGAAGTGTTCAGCACTATCGTGTTCCTGTCAGGTGGTAATTTACGGCCCTGTAATTTCCGGCACAGAGGCATAACACCTTAGGCCTCATGAGTGGCAACGCATCTGCATTTTAACCTCTGGTCATTGTGTCGGTGTCTATAGGCTGCAGTCATCACTTACCATCAATGTGAAATGCATGCTTGTTTGCCACTTTTATTTCATTTAAAAAAAGTAATCTTTTTTTAATGTTTTCAGTGAAATATGGAAGTGTTATTTTAGTATAGAAAAATATTTTTACGTGAGCAAATATCTTTTGTGCATAAATATACGTAGTTGCGTAAAATGAAAGTGTTGGCAGTGGTTACCACTACACATGCTTTGAAGTATACAGTAATGTGACTATCATAAAGTAAAGAACAATCTTAAGGATTGCAACGCATCTGAATGTTGACCATCAGTTTTTGTGAAGTCTATTCTATAGGTTGCAGAATACAGATTTTGTGGGAATCCTGCATGTTCCTACAAAACTTCCCATCCTTGATAATAAATATTTTAAATTTCGTTCATCATGAAATATAGAATTAGGTATAGAAGTAACTGATACAGGCGTTTTTAAAAGTGATTGCAGTAATTGCCAATAATTTCCTAATGCCATGGGATAAAATATCACTTAACTTTTATGGGAGAATGCAAACTGAAAAGGTTTACATGTAAAAGTATTGTAGCTATACAAAATTTATTTAAACGACTGAATGAGGACCGAGCACGAAAACCATACATCAGAAACTCAACAAATATCTATAAAAGCGAACCGAGACTAGCACGCAACGGCAGCCAATTGCTTACACTACTTGCAGGTGCAGTAAACCACGGCAATAAATTACATTTATGGGGCATATCCCGGGGCCAGAACTTTGAAATCATGCTACCTTGATCTTCTCACAATTCTTTGATATATTGCTCTTCTAATTCTGCCTTCTGGCTCTTTGCCAAGCACCCTGACAATACAACTGCGGCTTAGCGAAAACTTTAATATTTGTCCCGTGAAAATATATAGAGGTTGGCGACGGAAAATATTAAGTCGCGGCCATTGTATAGTATGGCGTACCTGCCGATTGGACCGTAATATGCCAAATTAATATGTCTGGTATTATGTTGGATATAATAGCATTTTATTTTGGGACGTTCCAGATTATGTTGGTTTGTATTTGATTGGTGTAATTTTCGTTTGGTGAAAGATATTTGTTAATTATTAGGACTGTTTTCTTCATCATCCTTGAGGTTTAATATCTGTTATTTTGACTGGTGGTACAATTCCAGTGTTGGAGTCTATTTGCTATCCTGTTCTAGTAAGATGGTAATGTCCTTTAATTTCCAGCACAGAGGCATAATAGATTAGACCTCGGAAGTGGCAACGTGTCTACATTGAAATCTCTGGTTTCATGTAGATGTTTTTAGGGTACAATATTACTTTGGTCCATGTAATAGACGGCGAGACTACTTTCGCTTGGCATCTTACCAAACTTTGAGGGTGACACAATGAAATGTCTATAAAAAGGCCTTTATAATTATCTAAATAGCCCTCAACTTAAAGAGTTATACGACTTTATTTCTCATAACTCCCGCGCCGGGGATCAAACCTAGGACCTCAGCGTAGCAGTAGAAGCCTGCTACTAGACGTGTGGAAAAGTTCTATATTTAATTGAAATTAAGACATACGCTGAATTTGTTTGTCCGATCAAAATTCGTTTCGTCAACGAAATGTTGTTAAAATTTAAAACATTCAATTTCAGAACAATGTTTATTACAGTTTTTGTAAAATCTCGAAACAAATGATAACTCTTTCGCTTCAATCATCGACTGTGCTATTTCAACATCTCGCGATATTTGCATCATATTTGCTCTCATTCCAATGTTGCTGATATGACATAGCCTTGCAATATTACCTGTCGAGTAATTGCACCTGGAGTTGGCACATCGCTGCATTGAAGAAGAAGGAAAACATTATTATGTTTTTATAGTTTGACAGACAAGCAAACCGACCACCTGATGAAAAGTGGGAAGCCGGGGTTAGTCGTTAGTATTAACTAAAATAAAATCTTCTGTTCTACTTAACATCACCGGAATGGCATAGAGCAATTCGGCCCACCGGTCGCGGCGGACCGGACGAAAGTAGCCATAGCGTTTATTACCGATGCAAAGCAAAAAAATAATCTGTCATTTTTTGCGGCGGTAAATACGTGTGACACACACTCACACTACGATTTTTTTTTTTTTTTTTTTATGTAACCGAAGTGGCAAACAAGCATGCAGATCACCTTGATGTTAAGTGAAGTGATGAGTGAGCTATAGACACCCACACAAAGACCAAGGTCAAAATGCAGATGCGTTACCACTCCTAAGGTATTACGCCTCTGTGCCGGAAATTACAGGGCCGTACATTACCACCTGACCGGAACACGACAGTGCTAAACACTACCATTTAGCGGCAAATCGTCTATTGCTACGAAATCACACCTTGACTTTAACAAAATACGTAAACAATTTCACGCACGGATTTAAATATCTGGGTGACAGGCATAGGACCATTTGGTCTTGAGCTTTAACAGAGGGGATAGCTTGCATATGGCTAATCCCCTCCGGTCCGCCGCGGCCGGTGACACGTGTTGCTCTATGGCGGAATGGCGACGAAAACACTGGAATATGTTTTACGTCGGAGCAAATACCTTTGCACTTTGAGCACAAGTGACCACGACTTTCCTTTCCAAATTAAATTTCCTTCGAGCCACATGGATAAGAACGCAGCGATAATATATTTTTCCATTTTATTTCAGCAATTTCTACACTTGTGAAGTGTTTGCAAAATGTCCATTATAGAACATAATAGTACTTGACTATTGGCTCAAATATGACCGTACATTTTTAAGATATTGGCTGTAAATTATTAAATGAAATTGAGTTTTTAAAAATTACTTGCATTTTTTCGTGTCTTACTAATATGTACAAACTGTATTGATCGTTTCTCTTTAAGATTAACTTTTACATTTTAGGACCAATATTTTCTATTCCACATTAAGTATATGATGATTCTTATGAATTTTCTTGATATTATATTTAAAAATGATCATTATGTATATAAGTAGTGCAGTCAGTCAAGCGAACAATGGTGGTCAAATCATTCCAATAGTAGGGCATAGTGGCCTGCGATAAAACTACCAACACTACGATCGCCAATTCACAGGCCAAGCGTGGCGATTACGGAATATCCACCTTATGTGGAGGTTTTGGTCTAACATTGGACGTCTGAAATGGCTGGCTCTTCTATAGAAGATAATGCCGCTAGCGAGCAGTGGAGTCATCACGTCCCACCGCCAGTGAAATATGATTGTTACTAGATATTATAATAATAGTGGCAAATAATTATACGTCCCACTGCTGGGCACGAGTCTCTCCCCTTTTTGAGGAGAGGCCTGGAGCTTGCTCCACCACGCTGCTCCAATGCGGGTTGGTCGAGATACGAGATAGTGGCCAATCCGCTGTCGGATGTTTTCAAACTGCCTATAAGGCCTCCAACAAGGTTTAACGACTGCTATCTATCGATAGCAACCGGAACCGACGGCTTAAGTGCCCTCCGAAGCACGGAAACGCGCATTTTAATTTGCCACTAGCGGTCACCCATCACAATACCCATGCACGCTTCTTCTTATACTAGATATTATTATGTGTAATTTCACGCACAAAGTCCAATAGCCAATTTGCCAGAAATAAAAAATTGCTACTCGTAGTAAATCAGAAACCAAGCAACTTGACAATCGTTATTGCATAAAAGTTGAACGTAATTTACGAAATCGGCCTAAAAACTTGTGTGTGCAATCTTTTGAGGCAAATATATCATGTCTGTAATGTGATATTTTGACGTATTCACAATAGTTAATGAGCATATTTCAGAATTAATCGTGTGGAAAACAATATCTTCTCAATAAAATATAACCCCGGGTTAAGATAATGTGGGAGGTAGGTCTATAAATATGAATGTTTAGACAGCTGTTACTCATCCACAAAATACGTAACTTCATACTTGTATTCGCCAAATTGGTAGGCAGAGGTAAACAAACCATTACTGGTCGTAGAGCCCCAGTGTCGGAGCTCGCGGGCGTAGGCACCACCGCATTACCTAATCTACTTGCCGCTAAATGGTAGTGTTCAGCACTATCGTGTTCCGGTCAGGTGGTAATGTCTGGCCCTGTAATTTTCGGCACAAAGGCATAACACCTTAGGCCTCAGAAGTGGTAACGCATCTGTATTTTGACCTCTGGTCTTTGTGTTGGTATCTATAAGCTGCAGTCATCACTTAACATCAATGTGAAATGCATGCTTGTTTGCCACTTCCATTAAATAAAAAAAAAAACTAAATCAATAACCAAAACGTCGGGTAAAACAAGAAGTTTGAAGTGTTATATACGCGAGAAAATCCGCAAATATAATTTCTACAATGTATGTAGCGCACGAAAACCTGGAAACGAAAACGTTAAAACAACAACGTACTCATTATTCCTACGAGTAAATATAAAATTACTTCTTCATACCATAGTTCATGTTTTTCTCCGGTGTGAATGTAGCAACGTTATGCCAACTCCAGCATTAATTACTCGATAGGTAATATTGGAAGATTGCAAAATATCAACAACTTCGAAACGAGAGTCGATATAATGAAAATATCGCGAAATGTTGAAATAACAGAGTCGATGATTGAAACGAAAGATTTAATTTGTTTCGAGTTTTAACAAAAAATGTAATAAAATATTCTTCAGACAGCCTGTTAATAACGATAATATTTGATTCATAGGTAGGTTTTGATAAATCTTATATGATTTGTATGTAAATATTTATCAGATTGTAAAAATGGGCATTTCTTAAGTGTATATCACTTATCAATAGCGTTCGTAGTAACGATGTTAGAAAGAGGCTTTGTGTGAATAAGACGGTTTTACTGGTGAAAGAGCTCCAGTGACGGAGCTCGCAGGCGTAGGCACCACCTCTTTACCTAATATACTTGCCGCTAAATGCTAGTGTTCAGAACTATCGTGTTCCGGTCAGGTGGTAATGTACGGCCCTGTAATTGCCGGCACAGAGACATAACACCTTAGGCCTCAGGAGTGGTAACGCATCTGTATTTTCATCTTGGTCTTTGTGTGGGGGTTAAGCTGCAGTCATCACTTAACATCAATGTGAACTGCATGCTTGTTTGCTACTTCCATTACATAGAGTAATCCAGTGATATAAAACTAAATTTCGTTTTATTACATGCAATCGCGTACTCGAGTGGTACATCCACATGACACTGATATGTCTTAGATAAATTTATTACCCCAAAACAATTTCACGTAATAAAGTCAATAATTATATGAGTTGTGCAGTGTAACTTTGACCGCAAATCAGCTATTCATTCAGTAGAATTTGCGGCAAATCCCGCAATGAATCTTGAGTGACCCATAAATTTTCTACGGCGGGTACATACATCAAAAACTTGACGCTCCGGTTCATGCGTGGGAACTGGGAAGATTACGGGGTAGATATGGAAAGTTGTCCGCGAGTTATTTACATATAACTTATGTCCTGGGGCTTATTATATTTATCACGAACATTGCGGAAAAAATCACGCAAAAATATAACTTAATATTTGCAAACTTCCAAGTCTCTTGTTGCTATAGTATCGAAGTGATGGTACTCCACTGCCTCTAAATCTGAGTTATTAAGTTTTAATTCAGCGATCTATCAGTAAGTATTGCCATATTTTTTTTTTCAATTACCATTACCTTCAGTAACACCATTAGAGTTAAATATACTTGAAAAATATTTATAAATAATAATAATCCCATATTAAACAACGTTAATTACATATTTACGCAATAAAAGCTATGTGGATTAAACATTTTTCCAAATTCAAAATTACCATTAAACAAGTCATTTTTGAGAATTCGCGGCAATTCTTGCTATGAATCTTGAGGAAGACATAAATATTCCACGACGGGTACATACATCAAAAACTTGACGTCCCGGTTCATGCGTGGGAAGATAATGCGGTAGATATTGAAAGTTGTCTGCGAGTTCTTAACTGCACAAAACTCATGTTTTAGGGAATATTATATTTATCACGAACATTGCGTGAAAATCACGCATGATTGTATTTCTACAAATTTTTAATTAATAATACGTTGTAAGTTTTATACTTACATAAAATATGACCTATGCAGTACAATGTAGTATTAATATACTAATTTTCAGGTGTTAGAGCTCCAATGACGGAGCTCGCGAGCGTTGGCATCACCGCATTACCTAATTTACTTACCGCTGAATGGTAGTGCAGCACTATCGTGTTCCGGTCAGGTGGTATTGTACGGCCCTGTAATTTCCGGCACAGAGGCATAATACCTTAGGCCTCAGGAATCGCATCTGCATTTTGACCTTGGTATTCGTGTGAGTCTATAGGCTGCAATCATCACCTAACATTATTGCGAACTACATGCTTGTTTGCCACTTCCATTACATAAAAAAAGCATCATGAGTTAGCGACACGTAACTTATACCCTGGAGCTTTATATTTATCACAATCATTATGAAAAATCACGCAAACATACCGACACTTCTTAGCTTAAGATCAAATAACCAGATTGGGGTTTTCTAATATGTTTTTTAAAGTTTGAGAATAGTATTAAATATCACAGGGAGAAAAATTTAGTAAACAGGGACGCTTGAGCCCAAAATTGTTCTGCCTCTCTCTCTTATACCTGTGTGTGGGAATAATGGGGTCAAATATTACGATTTGGGTGCATGTACTTTTGAGAAACCAGAAGCGTGAAAAAGAAAATGTTCAGTTATAAAAACATTAAGGTATCAAATTATCTACCAAGTGTTCAAACTCGCTAGGCGCGTTGTTAAAGTTGTTTTTATTAAAAAGTAAACGGTTAGTCCCTTTTCTCATCATCACTTCAGCCAAAATCGTCTGCTGCTTGGCAAAGTTTTCCCCAAAGACATTCCACAAGAGTGTTATGCGTAGTAAGGGGAGAATACACCATAATTGCCACGCTTGGTTAGCGCATTGGAGATCGCAGTGGCGGTAGTCCCACTAAAGTGTACAGTAGGCCCACCGAAAAGTTTCCAGTTGAAAACCAGCGTCGGGCTCCGGCTTGACATTATAATGAACTGGGAACTATTTGGTGCAGCCGTGTGATCATGTTTTTTTTTAATTTTGAACAAGGTAGTTTTTTTTTTTAAATATAAGACTTCTTTCTTTTTGTGTATAGGTATATTGTCAACCGTTTTATTAATGTATGTTTTTGTTACGTACCTACTTATATTTTAAATGTTTTTTTTTTCTATTCGTTTTCTATGCATTACGTAATATTGGTATGTCGGCTGCACAAATAAATGTTTTTTCTTTCTTAGTATTATCGCAGGACGCTGTTACCCATCCCACTTACTACTCGTATATTTACTACCTCTGGAATGGCTTAACCGCCATTGTTCGGTTCGACTGCACTATTCGGTCGGACTGACTGCACTAGCGGAAGAATTCTCTTCCAATAGAGAGCGACGGAGTCATAACATCCCGACGCCTTCAACTTAACATGAATGGTAGTGTTCAGCGCTATCGTGTTCCGGTCAGGTGGCAATGTATGGCCCTGTAATTTACAGCACAACACCTTAGGCCTGAGGAGTGGTAACGCATCTGCATTTTGATCTTGGTTTTCGTATAAGACGCTGCAGTCATCACTTAACATCAATGTAAACTGCATGCTTGTTTGCCACTTCCATTACATAAAAAAACGCCTTTACCTTTGAGGAACCAGAAGCGTGAAAAAAAAGAATTTCTATATAAAAACATAAAGGTATTCAATTATCTACCAAGTGTTCAGTCTTGCTAGGCGCATAGCTTTTATTAAAAAGCAAACTGTTAGTCTTTTTTCGTCGCTGTCTTTTAATTTAGTACTAGTTTACTTTGTGTTTACATAATGGCCGGGAATTTATAAATGGTTGAGTTTATTTTGCCTCTAACAAGCATTCTGCATATTTGTGCTCTTTATTTATTTGAATATGATTTTATTTTGTAAGATTCATATTTTGTTATTATTTAAACATGGCTGGTAAATAGACTATAAAATATTTTTTAATATATTTTTGGTTTGTACGATAAAAACATGTTTTTTGTTTTATTTTATTTTAGATACATTGATATGACGGCTACAATATTTATAGTATTTACATACAGTATTTTTTTTAAACCACAAGTAGACTTAAAAACTTTTAGAGAAAAAAAACCTAAGTAAGTTAATTAATGTATAAATAAGTATGCATATAATTAAATAATTTTATGCTCTGATTCTTACTAAATACAATATGATATTACCAATATACTATTTCTTTAAAAAATCCATGCATCTGCAAATACACGAAGTATGTATGTATGTATCTTCACGCCAGGTCCCTAACGGGGTAGGCAGAGAGTGTAGAGCGCCAGATATCCCGGTTCTGACAAACCTCTCGTGCCTCGTCTACCTTCATCATTCTCTTCATACATGCACGCCGATTCCTAAGACTTTTGACCCCACCATCAGACAGAACTCGACCTATTTGGTCATGGTAGGTCAGTCTTGGTCTTCCTGGGCCTCTGCAACCATCCACATTCGTATTGTATATCTGTTTAGTCATTCGCCCATTCGACATTCTTTCTATATGCCCGAACCATCGGAGCATGCCTTTTTTCATTTTTACACCGATACTATCATTCATACACGAAGTGTTTATATTATATCGACATACATATATATTACCAGGAAGACCAAGGCTGACCTACCATGACCAAATAGGTCGAGTTCTGTCTGATGGTGGTGTCAAAAGTCTTAGGAATCGGCGTGCATGTATGAAGAGAATGATGAAGGTAGACGAGGCACGAGAGGTTTGTCAGAACCGGGATGTCTGGCGCTCTACACTCTCTGCCTACCCCGTTAGGGACCTGGCGTGAAGATACATACATACATACATATATATTATAATTAGATAGCGTCAGTACGTGACGACCGACGCCCAATAGTGAAGGAAAATCCTCCATGCAGTCAGACAACCGAACAATATCGGTTAGAACATTCTAACAGGGCGATAATAAATACAACAACGCGAGGTGGGTAGGTGAGTGGGCAGCATTCCGCAATAAAATTACTACGATCGCCAATCCATCTGCGAAGTGTACTTGTAATAGTGGCAACCCATTATACGTCCCACTGCTGGACACGAGTCTCTCCCCTTTTTGGGGGGAGGCCTGGAGCTCACTCCACCACGCTGCTCCAATACGGGTTGGTGGAGATATGGGTTAGTGGCCAACCCGCTGTTGGATGTTTTTAAACCGCCCATAAGGCTCCGACAAGGTTTAACGACTGCTATCTATCGATAGCAACCGGAACCGACGGCTAAACGTGCCTTCGGAAGCACGGAAAAGCGCATTTTTGCACACGGCCGCGGCGCCCGCGGCACACCAGATCATGCCTATTTATTATATGTCGTTGATGTCATGTTTTATTTTAAATTTTTATTTAATTATATATATCTACATCTATAATATGATTTATACTTTTTTTAAAATATTTGATGTAATAAATTTATGGTTATTATGTATGTACTTATTTTATATTATTATCTAAATGTAATATCTTGTTTTAGTGTTTTTTTTTCTTCTTCCTTTTTGTTTATAATGTGTTTTTTTTTTGTTTTATTTTATTTTATTGGCAGCAGTCGGGCATCCGTGGTTCACACTTAAGGCCCCAACATAATACCAGCGCCGGGTTATTAATCCGGCACAATGGGGAGTTGGGGACCCTTTTGGACATTTTATTAATTAAGATTTGTTTTTGTATAAGTTCTTTTTTTGTTTTATATCATTTACTTTTTCTGTTATGTTTTTTAGTGTCTAAATTTTCCAAATAAATATATTTTTCTTTCTTTCTTTCTTAATTTTAATTTGTCACTAGCGGTCACCCATCACACACCCGACCGCGCCCGTATCGCTTAACCGAGTAGATCACTAGAAAATATGTCCGTGCCATCGCTTAACCGAGTAGATCACTAGAAAATATGTCCGTGCCATCTACACAAGCCGCGAGGCCATGTGCGCTCCGTTATTTCTACTGTCACGTGTACTGTTATCCGTTGCGTGTACTGTTACCATACCATATTCTCATGATGTACCATATTCTCACCTAATAACGCATAGTACTGTTGATAACTTTTGGAGAAAGCTTTTGCCCAGCATCGGATGTTTATCGGGTGAAGTGATATATTATTATGAAACTTAGCTAGCACAACTGCATACTTGAAAATTCCAAGCAGTGACATTGTAAGTAAGTCTCATATACAAAATAAACACTAGGAAATGTATTTAAGCATAACAAGCTTACAAACTAACCTCTTAAGTACCCATATACAATGTCTGAGCTCGCATCATAGTAAAACTAACTAGCAAAAGATAAACAAACAAAGGAAGTTTAAGGGACTCCTAGGAAAACCATTTAAAAACCGTAAACGAGTACCTGCTCCTACCGAGTGATGTTTCCCCTCCAGCTGCACTGAACTAAACAAGACTTAGGCAAGGCAGAATAGACGGGTAGCAACTAAAACGCTTGGATTTATTATATTCTTATATGATACATATATATTACGTAGTACATACTGTGTATTTTTTTTTTCAGTCCCATTATCGAGCAAAATATTCAATTGTTTTTCGCAATAACACATGCATGTGAAATCTATACAAATAAATAAAATTGGAGTGTCTGTTTGTAATACTAAAATAACCGCTCTTACTAAATGCATCCGTACCTATACACGGCACATATACCAAAACAATATTTTTTATAAATTTTAGTCTGTCTGTCTATCTTTCTGTCTGACTGTCTGTCTGTCTGTTGGTTGGGATTAATCTCGGGAACAGTTGGACCGATTTTGACGGGACTTTCACTGGCAGATAGCTCATGTAATAAAGAGTAACTAAGGCTACTTTTATACTAGCTGTACCCACGACTTCATCCGGGTAGATATTGAACAATCATGAATTCTCACGCGGACATTCTCAAATGGAAAGAAAAAGTATAATGTCGATCTGCGCTCCAGAACCAACGAACATATTATCACATATAGTATACATTCCGTTATGTTTTATTAAGTCAATATGAATTTATCAAATAATCACAGACAAATCTGTATTTATATATGAAACTAGCTGCCTGCCCCGGCTTCGCGCTGTTGCTACCCTCTCCCATTCATCTTAGCGTGATGTTAAAGTAGTAGCCTAAAGTCTCATCCCTAAATGGGCTATCTAACACTGAAATAATTTTTCAAATCGGACTTGTAGTTCCTGAGATTAGCGCGTTGAAGTAAACAAACAAACAAACTCTTCAGCTTTATAATATTAAGTATAGATTATTTCATAAAAATATCGAATATTTGACATCAATGTTAAAAACAACGCAATCTATATTTTATATTCATCGTCGAAATCTCTGTCAAATAGTAGTTAAAAGTGGCATTATAATAATAACGAAGGTACCGAATTTCCATTTTTACAGATGAACGGTGCGTATCTAAATAAATATAACTACGTTAAGAAAAACCGACTTCAAAACTGAAAAGTAAAAAATAATAAAGATGTAATTGTAAGTAGGTATATACTACCTATTATTTATATGTGCTATTTACTAATAGGTTTGAAGTCGGTGCAAAACCTTAACAAATAATTATATTTTAATCACTTAAATATTAATACACTGCACTGCAAATTAATACACTGCACAAAACGTAACCGGCGAATCGTGGGTGTTTGCTTGAATTCATGCATTTACCTCTGCCTACCCCTTCGGGGATTACAGGCGTGAAGTTACGTTTTAATACAATGAAATGCCTACTTTAGTGATTTTGGCTTGGCACCGACTTCAAACCGATTAGTAAATAGCTCATATAAATAATAGGTAGTATTTAGTACAAGTATAGGTAGTAGTTGAGAGCTTTCTCGTTTTTTGAACTCGGTTAATAAAAACGAAAAGTCTGTCGTTTATTAAGAGAATACAACATATATTATGTTGTTTATTGCCATAACCCGATCGTATTCCCAATATTGATAAAGCAAACAATTATCTAAAAGTCCCTTTTTTACAGCACCCACATAATAACCACTTATCACCCGCAGCGTCCAACCCGTCGCTCGTGTGAAGTGCCAGTTTTTTCGAGACAAGAAACAGGCCTCAGTGCCTCTTTGTGTTCGTCGAGTGTACTCCAGATGACACTGACATGTTAGAGCGTGTTTCTGTTTTGCCGTATTTTTGTCTTCTGAATTGTGTCTGCGTTTAAAAGGGTGTGTACGGTGTTGCTATATGGAGATATATGTATTTTTAGAACGTTGCATGTCGAGATATTTTTAAGATTTATGTGCCTTTTTAAGCACGAAAATGTTTGTTTATCTGTATATTTCGCTTAAGTGCCAAAACAGATGAACTGATTTTAATGAAATTTGTAATGGGATCGAAATTTTGGGATGGACGTAAGCTACATTCTTTTGAAAGAAATCTTTTATTTTTTTCTTTTCTGGGTTGAAAGTTTATATTGATTTGTGATATATTCCACACGGATGCAGTCGCATACAAGAAAGTCATACAAAGGTGGTTTTAATTTTTAAAATTGTGTATTTATCTGTCTGGTTGTGTAATTCCGCTTTCAAGTTGAACTTGAACTGATTTTAATGAAATTTGGAAAGGAGACCTTTTTTTTTCAAAAATCAAACCTTATTAAGGTTCAAATTACTAAGGGATAAATAATGTAAAAATATGTTCATATTTTTGCTACGAACCTCACGTGGAAAAAGTCGCAGACAAAAGCTAGCGTAGGTGAGAAATTCAAATAAACGAACTGTTATATGGGTGCCTAATATCTACCATTTTGTAAATAACCAATGGCCAAATACTCAAACGTCACTCAATTTTAAGCAACCTTCAATCTCTATCGTTTGAACGTTTGTAGATTTACGGAGAGTTTCATATGTCATTTACAGCCAAATACTCAAACGTCACTTAAGTCCCACTTAGATTTAAGTGACGTTTGAGTATTTGGCTAATTGGTAAATGACATATGAAACTCTCTGTAAACCTACATTCCTTATGTCATTTTAAAATATAATCATAACCTAATAACTGTTCACAGTTTAATAAAAAAAATTAAAAGTGAGTGGATCAAATCCTCTTCATATGGGGGATATGCCATGATCGCCACGCTTGGCATGTAGATTGGCGAACGCATTGGTGGTATTATCGCACGACGCAGCTGCCCATCTTGCGTTATTGCACTTACAACCACCACATTGTTCGGTTGACTGACAGCACTGACGGAAGAATTATCTCCCAGTAGAAGAAAATTCTTCCGCTAGTAGGCGGTGTGGTTGGTACGTCAGCGTTCTATACAATATCTGGCTTTACACTTTACTATGTGCAATTTACACACGTCTAGGATCAATGGAATGTGTTCATATATGCAATTTGTATTTTGTTTTTTGTTTTTGTATTTTGTATTTGTTTATTTAAATATAAGGAGTACATCATCATCATCATCATTTCAACCAAAATACGTCCACTGCTGAACAAAGGCCTCCCCCAAAGAATGCCACAACGAACGGTCCTGGGCCGCCCTCATCCAGCGATTGCCCGCGACCTTCACCAGGTCGTCGGTCCATCTTGTGGGAGGCCTGCCTACGCTTCGCTTATAAGGAGTACATACAGTATAAAACAAAAAGCACCATAAAATCTTGAATAGGTTTGTCAAGATACTTCCATTCGTCTTAAATGTTAACCAATAAAGGCTTTATAACAAAACTTCCAATAAATAGGTACATTGAAAAGAAAGAGACACATGAAAAATGTTTTACACACTATTTGGCTGCCCCGTAAAGAACTTTTCGTGAAGATACATATATACATACCTACATGCTCATGAAAAGCACCTTCACATTATAACATTGAATATGAAATTAAAACAAAATGTGTATAATTAGATATCTTTCTTTTTTTTTATGTAATGTAAGTGGCAAACAAGCATGCAGTTCACATTGATGTTAAGTGATGACTGCAGCCTATAGACACCCTCATGAAGACCAAGGCCAAAATGCAGATGCGTTACCACTCCTGAGGCCTAAGGTGTTATGCCTCTGTGCCGGAAATTACAGGGCCGTACATTACCTTTACCTGACCGGAAAACGATACTGCTGAACACTACCATTTAGCGGCAAGTAAATTAGGTAATGCGGTGGTGCCTACGCCCGCGAGCTCCATCACTGGAGCTCTACCATCAGTAACCTCTACCTTTAATGTTCTTATGTTCAATGTTATTATGGAAGCTAGACATATTATGTTTCCTTGAAAGTTATCATAGAAGCACCAATTATAGTTATTACGATGTATAGTTATTACGATGCAGTTACAGCAAGCAGCAATATTATTAGGTGCTATCGACCCGCACCGACTTCGCGGCTTTAAAATGATAACTGATAACTGACTGCCTTATCAAGGGCTATAATGTTTACATTGGAAAACTTAGTAAGAGGGTTAAGTTTTGAGAAAATTTATATTTTTCCTTACAATTATACATTTTTTTCTATCATAAAAACCTTCTCCGGACAATCTCAAAAATACATTGAATAGAATTAGCGAAATTGGTGGAGCCGTTCTGGAGTTTTGCGCTTAGCAACACATTTTTAGCAATTTATTTTTCTTTCTATAGAAGATTTAAAAAAAGTTAACCTACTGCGTCGGGACCTAGACCCACTAGAAGAAAATTTCAGCTAGTTCAGTCAACTGCAATGTTATTTGCTTTACTCTTCCAGTTTTGTCAAGGCCGAAAAAAAAAGCAGAATATTTTAGGTAGTATTTCTGAGACTTTTAAGCATCGAAAATATTTACATTTCTCATAATCTTCGATAACATTAAACCCAACAATTTTATTTTATTTTTAAAGAAAAATGGAAAGAAAAATTTGACTTCAGGCGAGGCTCGAACTCGCGACCTACTGGGAATCTAGTCCAGCCGCTCTTCCAATTGAGCTACTGAAGCCCTGCCCGATTTTGTCAAATCTTTCCTTCACATCTATTGCATTGCTTTATGGTAGCAGTAGCGCCATCTATTACCAACTATTCTAGTTAGGCAACCGATATAATAGACTTTTCAGTTTATTGAATATCGTAAAGAAGTCGCTTTTACCCTTAATAATTGTTTGATATTATTTCGCATTAACACATGCTTGTGAAATATATTTTATTTTCAAAGAAAAATGGAAAGAAAAATTTGACTTCAGGCGAGGCTCGAACTGTGTCGCGAGTTCGAGCCTCGCCTGAAGTCAAATTTTTCTTTCCATTTTTCTTTAAAAATAAAATATATTTCACAAGCATGTGTTAATCCAACAATTTTAGTTGTGTAGAACTTACTTCTTAGTTACAAATGTAGCTATACTCAATACTCAATACTTTATTGCACCATAATGTACCTACAACATTAGGATTATGGACCCTGTAGGGCACCGCAATGTAGAAGAGAGGATGATTTATACTCAATTAAATACCTAGTATTTTAACATATACCTACATTATTTATATTATTATCATAATTTATTAATATTTTAATTTAATTTTACTCTATACTTATATCTTTTTCTTGAAAGAATTAATTAATGCTGTAATAGGTTTTATTTAATAATTTTTTTTTTAATTTGGTCAAAAATGTCTTATCATTATCTAAGTTTTTTAATTTTTCAGGTAGATGGTTGTATATTTTAATGGACGTTGGATAAGTGCCGGAAGAGTGGAGGCTTAGTCGAGATGGGGGTAGCCTTAGTTTATTTTTGTGTCTAAAATTCTTGATGGATATGTCGCCTCGTTTTTCGTACATATTTGGATGATTTCGGACAAATGTACAAATTTCAAGAATGTAGATGCAGGGTAAAGTGGGGATTCTTAATCGTTGAATGTGAGGTCAAGCATAGTAACAAGCTACTAGGCTTGTTGGTACAAAATATAAATTGAGAGCAAGGAAAAAAAACTTACTAAGAAAATCCATCCTACTTTAGATTGCAAGTTTAACTATATACCCGACGCTCCCTGAGGACCACTAGGCATCGTAAGTGGCGCCTCGAAAAAGTCATAACTATTTTACTCCGAGTTGATTTATAATGTGGAACCGCGTAAAGCGTTCACGTTTATGCCTGTTCACTTTTCTGAAGTGGATATTTTAGGGTGCTTTATATTATTTGAAACAGCGTAGCGTTGCTACGGGCGTGGAGATGTCATAGCTGTTTCGTAGCAATGTCGTAGCAGGATCGTAGGAGTTTCGTAACAGAATCGTAGCAGTTTCGTAGCAGTTTCGTAGCTGTGTCGTAGCAGCATCGTAGCAGTTTCGTAGCAGGGTCGTAGCAGCATCGTAGCAGTTTCGTAGCTGTGTCGTAGCAGCATCGTAGCAGTTTCGTAGCGATTCACGTGCTTAGATTGAAATCCAAAATGATTTTAAATTTTTACTGTTAGTAGAGTTCCAATTGTAGGAGCTCGAGGGCGTAGAAATCACCGTTACCTGATCTATCTCCGCTAAATGGTAATGTTTAGCACTATCGTGTTCCGGTTAGATGGTACCTTAGGTCTCAGGGTTGGCAATGCATCTAGTATCTATCTATGTCTTTAGTTTTTGTGTAGTATGATGTCTATAGGCTGCAATAACTGCATTGTTGTTTGCCTCGGTTGTTGGATAAAAAAATAAACGCCCACTTAATGATTACCTTAAGACGTTCTTTTCAAATGTCTTTAAATGGAAACTTAAATATGTCAACTTTACTCAATAAAAAAAAAAAACTGGTTGCCTGTAAAGTCGGTTTTACGGGCGAATATTTTACGTGACAACGTCTTTTTCTCGGTAGAAAGGCATTCGCCGGTCCGGCAGGCCTCTCTCTCGTTCGGTGACTCATCGTTACGTTACCGGGCGTTACACTTTTTCATGAGTGACTCCGAGCCGCAACCTAATTTAAGACGTTGTCACGTCAATAACAAGTCAAGTAGGGCTAACTGTTTAAGAACTGATACGCTTACTTCTTACATACATTCATAGAATGATTATTATTGTAAAAATCTAAATAATGAACCAAAATTTAACCTAGTGTTTATGCGAGTGTTATGTTAATTTGATGTAACTATTATTATGTTATAAAATTATTTCTAATATACTTGCCGCTAAATGGTAGTGTTCAACACTATCGTGTTCCGGTCAGGTGGTAATGTACGGCCCTGTAATTTCCGGCACAGAGGCATAAGACCTTAGGCCTCAGGAGTGGTAACGCATCTACATTTTGACCTTGGTCTTTGTGTGGGTGTCTATAGGCTGCAGTCATCACTTAACATCAATGTGAACTGCATGCTTGTTTACCACTTCCATTACATAAAAAAAAAAAAAAAAAAAAAATTAAGCTGATTAACTTGTTAATTGTTAAAATATATGAAGTAAAACTAAATGTTTTAATTCGCAATAACCATTTATTAGTATTTTTAATATTTATTATTTTTATATTAACGTAAAATTGTGTTTATGCGAAATTTTACATTATTATCCAATATGATATAAAAGAAATGGTTCAAAAAAATTTGAACAAACCTAAGAAGCATTAAAATTAAGGATAGAGGTGATATCTAGAAAGTATTTAAGTAGCGTAAACTCACTTATTTTCTTTTTCATAATAAAGTTTTATGACAGTTTGCAGCAGGAGTAAACTGTTAAATGAAATAAAAGAATAAAGAATAAATAGTATTGTAGAAATTATGTTTGAGGATTATCTCGCGTATACCACTCCCAACTTCTTCCATTACCATACGTTTCGGTCGCTTAAAGCTACCGTGCATAGATAGTAGGAAAGAGTAACGCGAGATTCACTACCTTCTAGTGCAGTTCATCCAATAATAAACAAAAAATTCAGCCCAGTGCAAATCGGACTCGGGTACGAAATTCTTCGTACCATTATATATAAATAATGGCCAAAAAAAATTGCCGTTTTTTGTATGGAAACTACCCTTAAATAATTATATATTTTATTTTTCTTTAAGTGGACATTTTATTAAGTATTCTGTCAATATTTCAAGCTTCTATTACTAAATTATTTCCGTTATCAATATGGAGTAAAATATCACATCAAATATTGACGTGACAACGTCTTAAATTAGGTTGCGGCTCGGAGTCACTCATGAAAAAGTGTAACGCCCGGTAACGTAACGATGAGTCACCGAACGAGAGAGAGGCCTGCCGGACCGGCGAATGCCTTTCTACCGAGAAAAAGACGTTGTCACGTAAAATCTTCGCCCGTAAAACTGACTTTACAGGCAACCAGTTTTTTTTGTCTGATTTAAGCATTTTGTTTTTATGGCGGCAACAGGAATAACATCTGTGAAAATTTCAACGGTGAAGGTATCACCGGTTCATAATATACACACAGATAAACATACGGATGGATAGCGGTATCTTAGTAATATAGACCCGCTTTTACACTTTGGGTAAACGGAACACTAAGAACGTGTGGACGAATAAGTGGGTGAACAGATACATGGGTGAACGGATGAACATGTGGATAGAAATATAGACAGATTTGCCGATAGACGGATTAATTTCTCAGTAACTTTGTGGTAGGCCACTACTACGCTGGAGACTTGGGTTCGGTTCCCCGGTCGGGGGGTGTCAGAGATAATGGTGTAAAATCCTTTTTCTCTGGGTCTTTGGGATTTTTTATTTTTTCCAAGTTTCCCAGTACCTCGAGGTAATGTGCGCAGAGATGTCAATAATGCCATCTGTTACATGGGATAAAATGTAACCGGCGAATCGTGGGTGTTAGCATGAATACATGCATTTGCCTCTGCCTGCCCCTTTGTGAAACACAGGCGTTACGTTTTTTTACGTGACAGATTAATTCTCTGCCCGGAGTCGAAGTTTTCTTTACATTTTTCTTGAATTTCTAAAAAGTTATATGTAACCGAATTCAGTTTATTCATTTATTTCATATAATTAGGCTTCTGGAGAGCACTTTTACATCGTCATTTTTTGTAAACTAACCTAAAGTTAAAAACCACTAATAATTATCAAAAACACATGATAAATTAAAAAGAAACTTAAGTATTTTGTATAATAAGGAAAGAATCAATTATTTACAGATTCCTCCATTTCCCCATTTAAATAAATAAATAAAATACGCTTACACTCACAGCCCATACACAGGTATAAACCTGTGTCGTGGGTGCCGTTGTACACATATAACACATACACAAACACCCAGACCCGAAACAAATATCTGTAGGCCATACAAACATTTGTCTCGGTGCGGGGATCGAACCCGCGACCCTTCGAATCAAACGGTCATCTCACACCGCTAGACTAACCGAGCCGTCAAATTTCAAAACAAAAGAATGAATTTGGTCGTCATAATAATGGTTATTCACTTGGCAGAATTATTTTCTTACTATTCAAATAAAGAATGCTGCGTCAACGAAATTAAATATTCATGAAATTGATTCCATATCCGTACTTAGTCATCGCATTTTCTTTTACCATATCAAATAAATCCGACCGTTTCGCTCACGAATGGGGCTTAAGAACCCGTTTGATGTAGGTGCGTGAAATGACACGCTCGGGCTACCTATTCTCAAAGTACATGACCGAAATTTTGATATCGAAAGAAATTGATCAAAAAGCATTTATATGTTTTAGGGTACGTCGTGGTTTTTTAAGCCTACGTCTTTTGTTTAATCGGGATAAGGTTTTCTTGATACGGTGAAGAGAAATGCATTAAATATCATTATTTTTTTAGATCTGTGTTATAAAAAAAGCTGAGCTGGGTTGAAAAATAAATCTAAAATTGCAAATCGGTTTCATAAAACAATTACTTATTTACGGAACTAGGAATTTAATCGGGACCTCCAGTGTAGTCATAGTGGCTGACAAACTTATTCATTTAACTTCTAAAATCATTTGAAAATAGATACTTATATAACCGAATCACTTACCATCGAAATGAAGAATTCTGCTTCAACAAAATTAAATGTTCACAAAATTTAATCAATATCCGTACTTACTCATCACATTTTCTTTTACCATATCAAATATTTCCGGTCGTTTTCCTCACGAATGGGGCTTAAAAACCCGTTTGATGTAGGTGCGTGAAATGACACGCTCGGGCCACCTATTCTCAAAGTAGGTACATGACCGAAATTTTGATTTCGTACGAAATTGATCAAAAGGCATTTTATGTTTCAGGGTACGTGGTGATTTTCAAGCTTATGTCTCAATGACCTTGTTTTTTGTTTTTTTTTTTTACAGCGAACGGAAATTCTGTTGAACGGATGATGCTTAAGAATATGTTTGATGTATGTATATTTTTTTAGAGTAAACATAATGCAGTGAAGTGGACGATATTTATTTGAAAAAAAAATATTTCCAAAAAATTTTTTAAAAATTCTTTCGCTCAAATTTTGGTAAGCAACCTAGTGGATATATATTCTCTAGATTATAGAGTTGCGTAAAAATAGCATATTTCGATGAACGAAATGATTCTGCAGTGGGATCCTAACCAGAAATGACACGCTCAGACGACCTATTCTCAAGCTACAACTACATCGTACAGCTCCGTCACTGAGAATTTTGAATCTATCATTTTTTATGTAAGGAAGGTGGCAAGCAAGCTTGCAGCTCACATTGATGTTAAGTGATGACTGCAGCCTATAGACATCTACATAAAAACCTAAGGTCAATATGTAGATGCGTTGCCATCCCTGAGACCTAAGGTGTCATGTCACTGGGATAGTTATAACGGGGCCATACATTACCATCCAACCCGGACACGATACTGCCAAACATTATCATTTAGCGGCAGATAGGTTAAGTAATGCTGTGGTGCCTACGCCCTCGAGCTCCTACCCTTGAAACTCTACGACCAGTAAAAAATTATGAAATTAATTCTTTTTAACTGGTGGATTAAGAATAAGAAGCATCAAATATACATGAATCAAAATGGTGGTAGAGCTCCAGTGACGGAGCTCGTGGACGTAGGTAGTGGCATTACCTAATATTCTTTCCGCTAAATGGTAGTGTTCAGCAGTATTGTGTTCCAGTCAGGTGGTAATGTACGGCCCTGTAATTGCCGGCACAGTGGCATAACATCTTAGGCCTCAGGAGTGGTAACGCATCTGCATTTTGACCTTGGTCTTTGTGTGGGTGTCGATAGGCTGCAGTTATCACTTTACATCAATGAGAACTGCATGCTTTTTTACCATGTCCATTACATATAACAATCTATTTAACTGGTGGATTAAAAATAAGAAGTCTGAAATTTCCATATACCGAATAAGCCCCCGGATATTTGAATCGATAAACGCTCAGGCATCATATTTACGACGTTTCACACATCCATGTAAATTGATTCCGTTTACGGTGTTGTTACAACGAAACGGGTATGTAACACGATGTAAGATAGAAATAAAGCCTTCGTTTTATAACTGACGCAAACTTGAGCGCCACATAACTCTTGATTAAGAAATAAAAAATGTTTTTTTTATGAAATAAAAATAAGAGTTTTATTTATTGTCCAATTGCATTCATACGACATTGTAATATTTTTGTTTTTCGCAATAACACATGCGGTTCGACTTCTGCCCGAAGTCAAATTTTTCTTTTCCATTTTTCTGTATTTTCTAAAGTTCATACAACATTAACAAAACATAAACAGCATTATTTATTTGTGTGCAAGTTGTAACCCTATCATTAAATTGTCCAAAATCATTTCATGAAATGGTATCATTTACGTGATGAATCGTACTATACGTTTAATGGAGTTGGCTACCTAGATTGGCCGTATTGTGAGAAATGGGTGTTTAACTCAAAAATAAATGTGTTGCAAGTCGAAACAACTAGGTAAGGTTAGGCTAGAATGGTCTACAAGCCAAGTGAGCATATCAAACATGCTGCTGCAGCGACTGGCGAGTGCTAGAAATATATTTTTTAATGACATAAATAACTAGTGCAGATTTTCTCTTGAATATTAGATACTCCTCACGCACGACTTACGATTTTTTTACACAGCCATACAACACATACACAAACCCCGACCTGAAACAAATATCTGTAGACCGTACAAATATTTGTCCCGGCACGGGGATCGAACCCGTGACCCTTTGAATTAAACGGTCGTCTCATACCGCTGAACTTATCGGGTCGTCGATATCATAAGTATGTATGTATCTTAACGCCAGGTCCCTAACGGGGAAGGCAGAGAGTGTAGAGCGCCAGATAACCCGGTTCTGAAAAACCTCTCGTGCCTCGTCTACATTCATTTGAATGTGGATAAAACTAAAGTATTAGTATTTGAAAGAGATGAACAGAGAACAAATGCAAGGGTAGTAGTGGATGATGCAGTGTTAGAACAGGTGGATGAAATTGTATATCTTGGATGTGCTTTTAGCAAGGATGGTAGGTACACCACTGACATAGAAAGAAGAGTGCTTGGTGGGAATTGCGTGAATGGAGCGTTGGTTAAGCTGCTAGAATCTAAACATCTCAGCCAGCGGGTTCGACTAGCTATACATAATGCTGTACTTACTCCAACGCTTTTATATGGAAGCGAGAGCTGGGTATGCAGGAAAGAGCATGAAAGTAAGTTGAACGCGGTCGAGATGAGATCATTGCGCAAGATCAGCGCTGTATCACTCACCGATCGCGTTCGTAATGAAGATGTAAGAAAGAGGCTTTGTGTGAATGATAGTATCGGTATAAAAATGAAAAAAGGCATGCTCCGATGGTTCGGGCATATATAAAGAATGTCGAATGAGCGAATGACTAAACAGATATACAATGCGAATGTGGATGGTTGCAGAGGCCTAGGAAGACCAAGACTGACCTACCATGACCAAATAGGTCGAGTTCTGTCTGATGGTGGGATCAAATGTCTTAGGAATCGGCGTGCATGTATGAAGAGAATGATGAATGTAGACGATATCATAAGTGGTTTTTGAAGTCTCAAATGATAGACATTTTGACTTTGACTTTGACCCAGTAATGTTAGAAAAAAAGTTCTTAACTTACTTCGTCATGAATATACAACTTGTTCAATTGGTTTATAGCTTAGTTATTTCATATCTGCATTGCATCAATATAATATGCTTAAATTATAATTATGACATAGCAACTATACCTTTGGTCTTATTTGTCAAATATGATCTCAACAACATCCGATGGAACTTCGGAAACACAAATATAACAGTTTAGGAGTGGAGGTACCTTTGGTTTTATGTTGTTTGTCATTTTAATGACACGATATAAATATATTTTCGGAGGATTTGGTCTTTTTTTCGACATCAAAGTTGCTTATGAGAAATAACAAAAATGTTTATAGAGAAAATTTAAAATCTATCACCTACACCATATATAAGATTGATAAAATTAATGCATTATAAGCATTTTGGTGTAATACATATGAATAGATCTTCAAATTATCATAATTCTTTTGTTCTCATTCAAATATGAATGCAAACCAATATTCAAGATGAGAATTTATCAACTTTTTATTGTTTAATAACTTCGAATGAGTCGAGAACGCCCCAAACATTCATAACAATTCTGACATCACTTAATGTATTTATTTACAATCGCCAAACGAAAGACGTCCACTATAGGTCAAAGACTCCCACAACAGCGTTGTGCTTCATTAGGGGAGAATATGCCATAATCGCCACGCTTGGCAAGTGGATTATATTTCAAGAGCAGTGGCCCAACGATCTTCAAAGAAAAGAAAAAAAAACACTTCCCCTACTTTGGGATTCAATTCAAGTCCACACAGCAGTTTTTTTTTATGTAATGGAAGTGGCAAACAAGCATGCAGTTCAAATTGATGTTAAGTGATGACTGCAGCCTATAGACACCCACACAATGACCAGAGATCAAAATGCAGATGCGCTGCCACTCCTGAGGCATTAGGTGTTATGCCTCTGTGCCGGAAATTACAGAGCCGTACATTAAGTAGTAGTAAAAGAGTGGACCACTAAGGTGCGGCACTTTAATAATCACTTTAGTTGTATACAAATATACTGCAACTAATTCCATATATTGCTCAAATATTTCATAACCGCAAAAAGGTCAATATCAAACGTACCGACCTCTTGGTCAATCCAAACAATCGTATTTGTATTTGGTCTTCAAAGGTCTTATGTAATAGTTGCCGAGTCTTTGGAAATAATTCCATTGAGTTGTTTGTGTTTCATCATAATTATATTCGTGAAGGAATTGTTTTGATTAAATCCTTAAATATTGGAGTTCAGTGATCAATGATCAGTAAGCATTTTATCTTGCTCTGGTAGCAAAATAAAATGCTGAAATTTGATGAAAATAATTGTAATGTCCACATCAAAGTTATGTAGAGAGAAAATTTAGTCTCCTTTTTTAATGTTACAAAGCTGGCAAAAATCCATGCAATAATAAATATATTCTAATAATATATCTACACAAAAAACAGGGATGATAATGCAGATGTTTTGCTGCCTCTGAGAGTTAATGAGAGACTATACATTACCATTTAACCGAAATACAATAGTGCTGAACACTAGCATAATTGCGATAATCTACGTATGGGTATACATAAGTATATTTATTTTTATTAAGTGTTAAATGCTTGATAGTCAATTTTTGTAATTTGTGAACTAATATGTGTGTCTTTGTCATCCACAAAAGTTTGAAATGTGATTCTTGTAATTCCAAATAAACTTTTTAACTTTGTCTACAGGAAACTCTACCGACTCGTTCAGGGAAATACATGAATAAATTTATGTTTAAATTCGACATGTGTCGCCAAGTCGTTTACAGCAGCCATATGAAAATTACAGATCTTACCCAAGATGCTTATTACACATAATGCAAATTCGGTCTTGCAAAGTTTCATGACCTGCCAAGTATTCAGACGTGAACTTGAGAAGTTGCATTGTTTGATGTGGCCACTCCACGCTAAGAGACTTCTCAAACGACTTCTTTAGCGACTCAAAAGGTGAAATTATAAGTTCCTTGTCGTGTACTACCGTTGAAGTGGTGAGTACTTTTGGTTGAATGGATTTTGAAATTAAAAAGCACCTTTTAAAATCTGAAAAGAATTCCTCAAATGTACACGTCTTGCGAGCACCTTCATAAGCAACTGATGGTAGAACTCCAGTGACGGCATTTCCTAATCTACGAGCTGCAAAATATAGTGTTCAGCGCTATCATGTAAATTACTACCTGACCAGAAGGCTCTGTAATTTCCGACACAGAGGTTTATCAGCTTCGGCCTCAGGAATGAAAACGCATCTACATCTTTTTATAGATGCGTTGACACTCCTTAGGTTTTTATGTATACATATATATTTTTATTTCAAGATTTTCTTTTTGAGAGTTTTTTTGTACATATCTATAGGCTACCGTATCAATTTATCATCAACGTGAACAGTATGCTTGTTAGCCAGTTCACGACGTAAAAACCTAATACTCGTATGATAGTCCTGAGAAATAGATGCCAAAGCATGTCGACTATAACAGTTAACAATACTATGACTTATATAATATTAGGCTTCAGAGGTGGATCGTCTTTATATAAACGTCAGATTTTTGCAGTCATCACTTATCAATAATGTGAACTGCATGATTGTTTACAATAATCATAAGTTAAAAAAAGCAAAATATATATATATATTTTTTTTTATGTTATTGAAGTGGCAAACAAGCATGCAGTTGACATTGATGTTAAGTGATGACTGCAGCCTATAGACACCCACACAAAGACCGAGGTCAAAATGCAAATGCGTTACCACTCCTGAGGCCTAAGGTGTTATGCCTCGGTGCCGGAAATTACAGGGCCGTATAATTCCATCCTAACTTCTGGCAACATTGTAATGAATGCCTCCTAAAATAAATTGGTCTTTAGCCCAATTTGGTATACCGGTTGTTTATGTTGTACCCTAATTTGTTCGAAAGCAACTCACTTAAAAGATTTTCTTTTTTATATTAAAGTATCCTGAACAAAGTTTCAGAGTTTTATCTTCATCCCCTGCCGCGAGGTTTATAGCCAGAGTTAACAATATTATTCGAGTTTTATTTGTGTTTCCTTCGGTTTTCTGTATTTCTTGGTTTGTTTTTATTGTCTCGTTTAAACGCCGAAAATTGGAGTTAAAATTTTTCATACCCTTGTTTCTTTGTCGCCTGTGTGGCAAGTTTAATGCACAACGAATTGCTAAGAACAGTAATTTGTTGTGCATTAAACTTGTCAGCCTTCGTGGGAATGAACTCCCGGTGTGTTACATATTGTTTTTGTACTTGGCTTCTCTTTATGTTATACTGACACACTTCTTAAGTAATGAAGCTATCACAATTATTTGAAATGGAAGACCAGCGCTGCTCAAAAGAGCAGCTTTATGCTGAATTGGGGACCATTTTGTAACAACAATTTGTAATTTATAAAATGTCTTACTTATTTTTATTTTAGCTCTAAGTTGTTGTTGCGAATAAAGTATTATTCTATTATTTTCTATTCTATTCTATTTACGATTGATGGTTCTTTTTTCTCTCCTTAGCTCTATTGAACATGAAAGTTATCATTAACAGAAAAAAAATGTTTATTATTATTTTCTTTATAGGTATTTTGTTAATTCCTGTTTTTAATTTTTATTTTTGAAGATTAGTTAAATTTGTTCGATATAGCAAAGTAAACATATGTGAGAACATACTTTTGACATTATTTTTGTGGTAATAATAACCGCAATTCAAAATAAACAAGAAAAGAAATAATCGGTAGTATATCAATAAATGAAATTGAAATTGGCTGTGCTTATGAAATTTCGGCACTTACCAAATACGTGTAAAATATATTTAAAAAAAACTATCTATGTCCTTTGAAACCACATAAACGATGTTTCCTAATCGTCCTCTAGGTCCTACACTGACACTAAAATTAAAAAAAAATATATTTTTTTAAAAACACAGACTGTTGAGTTAGTTTTAGAACTTATTATAAAGTATCAAAGTTTTCATTTCTACAAACATGATCAAAACATATGATTTTTTTTTTTTTATGTAATTGAAGTGGCAAACAAGCATGCAGTTCACATTGATGTAAAGTGATGACTGCAGCCTATAGACACCCACACAAAGACCAAGGTCAACATGCAAATGCGTTACCACTCCTAAGGCCTAAGGTGTTATGCCTCTGTGCCGGAAATTACAGGGCCGTACATTACCACCTGACCGGAACACGATAGTGCTGAACACTACCATTTAGCGGCAAGTAAATCAGGTAATGCGGTGGTGCCTACGCCCGCGAGCTCCGTCACTGGAGCTCTACCACCAGTAAATCCTTAATGATCCTTTTTTACTGGTGGTAGGGCACCAGTACTGGAGCTCGTGGGCGTAGGCACCACCGCATTACCTAATCTACAGGCTGCTAATTGGAAGTGTTCAACACTATCGTGTTCCGGTTAGGTGGTAATGTACCTTCCTGTTATTTCCGGCACAAATGCGTAATACCTGAAACCTCAGGAGTGGCAACGCACCGCTTTGAAACCTCTAGTCTCATGTAGATATTTATATACAGTATTACTTACCATCAATATAAACTGTATGTTTGTAAGCCACTTCATAACAAAAAAAAACCTATTTCAAGTTGATGTTTCATCACAACTTTCAGAGTTCTCGACCTAGAACAGCACAAAGACCTAATCTAGTTCAAGTCACACGAGCAAATATAATTTCCTCATCTCTCACGGTGTACAGAGAGCCACACAAGTTCCCATATTAAAATGACGCGGGCACAAAGCGTGAAACGTATTCACGAAGTTGATGCCGTATAACGCGTATACGCAAGATTTAATAGGAAGTCAATTTGACTTTGTATATTATTGCGATATTATAAAAGTTTCATAAATTGATTTTTGGGGACTTGGTAACTTAGGGAACAACTTAAGTAAATACTTTGTTCGCTACCTGAGTGTGAAGGAGAGTGTGTGTGTCTGTTCAATAGGTACTAGCGCTGGAGCAAATATTTAATATTTTTCGGGTTTGGGTATCTGTTTAAAATATATTTAATGGCATTCACGATAAATTTCATCACCAACGACTATGGTTTACAGAGACAATGTAGATGAAAAATCAGTGTATACCAATATGATGACCTATAGAATTAGTTTTACTACAACTTTGTGAAATACTTGCTTGCATAATTTTAGTTTTTGTTTTCATGAGATAGCTTACAAAAAAAATATTGAAATGATTTTTTTATTTTTAAAGAAAAATGGAAAGAAAAACTGCTACCATAAAGCAATGCAATAGATGTGAAGGAAAGATTTGACAAATCGGGCAGGACTTCAGTAGCTCAATTGGAAGAGCGGCTGGACTAGATTCCCAGTAGATCGCGAGTTCGAGTCTCGCCTGAAGTCAAATTTTTCTTTCCATTTTTCTTTAAAAATAAAATATATTTCACAAGCATGTGTTAATGCGAAATAATATAAAAACAATATTGAAATGAAATTAATTTTTTTTTATATACTTGTGTGTATATAATTAGTAAAATATAATTATCCAATCTCTCATGGTGTACGCAGAGCAACACAAGTTCCCACGTTAAAATTAAGCGGGCATAAAGCATGAAGCGGAGTTCACGAAGTTGACGCTGTATAACTCATATACGTAAGATTTAATAGGAAGTCAAATTGACTTCGTATATTATTGCGATATTATAAAAGTTACGTGAATTGCTTTTTGGAGACTTGTGGAACAATTTAAGTACTTTGGCTTTTATAAGATGGAAGTAGCAGGGATGAGCTGAGTAAGTTTTTGAATTCAAATTTTCTAAGCAGTATTAGAGTTTGTGGGTGTACCTAACTAATTAGGAAGAGGTGGAGGTTTTTTATGCTTTATGTGGCAAATAAGCATGCAGCTTACATAGATGTTAAGCGACTAAGTATTACAGCCTGAAATACATCAATTTGGTGTTCATGTATTTGCCTGGGTTCGATTCTCCGAGTTGAGGACTATCAGAGATAACGGTTAAAATTAAAAATGAAAAATGTTTTATTCGTAAACAATATTTTTGTTTGACAATGAATTGGGTTGGGACCACCTAGTAAGTAGAGCAACACGCACATCTACAACGGTGTGTCCTTTATCTCTGGTTATATTGGGATTTTTCCATTTCGTGAAAGTTTCCCAATCATATACTGAAATTGTATAATAGGCTGCATTTAGCCTATAAACATTTACATAAAAAAGATCCCGACGAATTGAGAATCCCTCCTTTTGTCGAAGTCGGTTAAAAATCAGAGATTTGATTGTTTAGTACTCCTATAGTCTGAGTTTTTATATCTCTGCGCCGGAAATCACTGGGCCGTGCATCAACTATCGGATGGGACACTGCGCTGAATACTGCCTTTTAGCGACATGTAGATTAAGTAATGCGGTAACACCTACGCATACGAGCTCCTAGTTAAGGCTATGTATGGCCATCGTCTTCACAGAGGCAAAATAGGCCTCAGAGATAGCAAAGCATTTGGGTCTTGACATTTGAAAATTAATTTCGTGTAAAGGTCTTAATGCAGCAGGAGTGAGTTTTTTTGCGCAGGTTTTTCTCAGATCATATTGGCCTTTGGAACTCTTCCGGTGAATGACATAGAATGACTCTTTTTCTTTTATTTTTACTCTTTGTTATCAGTTTGTAAAGGGGAAATGAGACATTCTACTGATATACTTTTTACATTATTATATTATATTTAGTTTTATCTTAGTGATATTCTTGACTCTAGATATATTTTTTATCTTGTTTGACAATTGTTATTCACTTCAATTTTGTTTTGTTTGTTTTTGACGTGTCATAAGAGGTGTCTGTCACCCTAAATGAATGAATGAGTTTCTGATTCCTTATGTGCTACTATCATAACATTAAACGAGTGTATATCGGCAACAATTTTGATCAGCAATCACAACAAGGAAGCAATGGCAATGACCAATACAACTCATACAGTTAGTTTTAATTCCTGAATAGAATACGGACTCCATTTACCTTATATAATATTCATCGCGGATAATATTATTCAACATGAAAAAACACTTACTTGTACCAGTTGGATTTTTTCCAATGCGATTCACTTGTAACCTATTTTTTCCAAGAGTTAAAATGCGATGCATTATACAAGTCTGAAATAATAGTTCTCGCTGAATATAGCTAGTAGTAATGCAGTTGCATGCTGAATTTGGAATTGTTTTCTAGGGTTTGATTTTTGAGTGAAATAAATGAAACACTTAACACAATGACATATTATCCTTTAATTTTAATATGTCCTACTGATGGTAGAGCTCCAGTGATGGAGCTCGCGGGAGTAGGTACCACCGCATTACCTAATATACTTGCCGCAATTGGTAGTGTTCAGCAATATCGTGTTCTGGTCAGGTGGTAATGCATGTCCCTGTACTTTCCGGCACAAAGGCATAACACCTTAGGCTCAGGAGTGGTAACGTATCTGCATTTTGACATTGGTCTTTGTGTGTGTGTCTATAGGCTGCAGTCATCACTTGATATCAATGTGAACTAATATAAATGGTAGTGTTCAGCACTATCGTGTTCCGGTCAGGTGGTAATGTACGGCCCTGTAATTTCAGGCACAGAGGCCATAACACCTTAGGCCTCAGGAGTGGCAGTGCATCTGCATTTTGACCTCTGGTCATTGTGTGGGTGTCTGTAGGCTGCAGTCATCACTTAACATCAATGTGAACTGCATGCTTGTTTGCCACTTTTATTACATAAAAAAAAAAAACAAATACTCAAGCTTTTGACATTGACAATACATCATTTAGTACATTCATTGATATATTTAATTTTATAAACACCACAACTTAAATATAAATTAAGATAAAACACCCGAACACCGCTCCCATCACCAATGTAGGCGCGGCATAGAGCACAATGTGGTTTTACGACTTGTAATTTATTGAAATTTACGGCAGACGTCAAACGTGTACGCGTTGCGTTCCCGAGCTCACAAATTGTTGGATACACTGTCACGGATACGGGACGAATTTCAGCGTAAGCTTTTATGTTTTTTGTACACCGCAATAACAACTTAGGTCTTAGAGGTGGCAATGCATATGCATTTTGACCTCTGGTTTTTGTGTAGATGTCTATAGGGTGCAGTCATCACTTAACATCAATGTAAACTGCATGCTTGTTTGCCGCCTTCCTTAAATTAAAAAAAACTGGTGGTAGAACTCCAATGACGGTGCTCCTGGCCGTAGACACCACCACATCGCCTTGCACTTGGCCGAATAGAAAATAATAGAACTAGAATATACGTTTAGAAAAACCGACTTCAAAACTTAAAAGTAAAAAATAATAAAGATTTAATTGTAATTATATAGTACCTATTATTTATATGTGCTATTTACTAATAGGTTTGAGTCGGTGCCAAGCCTTAAACAAATTATTATATTTTAATCACTTTAATATGAATACGAGCAAATTAATACACTGAACAAAACGTAACCGGCGAATCGTGAGTGTTTGCATGTATGCTTGAATTCATGCATTTACCTCTGCCTACCCCTTCGGTGATAACAGGCGTGAAGTTACGTTTTAATACAATGAAATGCCTACTTTAGTGATTTTGACTTGGCACCGACTTTAAACCTATTAGTAAATAGCTTATATAAATAATAGGTACTTTTATTCTACTGAGTATTGGAGTTGAAATTTGGATGTTTTTTAATCTCAATAGAACAATTCCAAGAATGGTTCGCGAGACTATTGAGATTAAAAACATCCAAATTTCAATAGAGAAGATGGTTGGCGATTGTCACCAACTTGGGATCCAATACTCAGTAGAATAAAAGCCCAACCGCAACAGTCTGTAAGACCTCAAGATACAATTAGTAACTTTTGTGTTAATCCTGAACGCTACGCAAGACGTTTGCGAAATAGAAGGAGGTAGCTGCACATATTATTTTTTCAAACTGCTGTCAGACGATTACCACCTCAGTCTGCCCGAGACCACGGAAGCTGAAAAGCGACCGAAACGTCGGGTTCGATTTTAAATAATCATTTTAGTTTAATATACGCGAGATAAATCCGAAAACTAGTTTTATTTCCATGAGTGCAGCTCGCGAAAACCTTAGAACATACTATATAATTACAATTAAATCTTTATTATTTTTTACTTTTCAGTTTTGAAGTCGGTTATACTTTTTTTTTTTTTGTTATTATGGCATCGCTATTACGCATATTGCCATTGTCAAGTAAAACGATATTTCGTATTTAATTAAGCAGCGTAAAAGTAAGTATAATATAGTCATCCAGTATAATATGTAAGTATCAAGTTTAAAAGTTAACAAGTATAATATGTCAGTTATGTGAGTTACAATCAAGTTATTCGAGTAAAGCGATGGCTACTTTACCAGAACATTTACAATGAAGTTTTGGAGGCAACCTGAAAGGTCGTGTTTTCGCACTGTTATTCTATTTCACTATACACGGGCACTGTAATAAACCTATATCAAACAAAATGCCACCGACTTTATTCAATATAACTTAAAAATACACCAAGAAAATGAAATAAAATAAGAGCACCATACGCCTCTTTCAAGGTTCCCGCCAAAACTCCCTCGGTTATTCTTATCGTAGTTATATTTATTTAATACTTTTTAGTTTATTGCTGTATTGCCAATTAGATTAATGTTCATATCTGTTAAATTTGTACAATCTGACTCTTTTAGCTTCGTGACAATAATTAGATACCTAATTTAAATTGTTTAGATGTGTCGATACAAAACTATTACACGAATAAACGTAAATAATCTGTGTTCTGTCGTCGATGAGTAAATGTGTCATTGTCACTTGTTGTCATCTTGTTGTCATGCGCATTAGGACTATCTAGGACGTCAGTGGATTCAACGCACTGTCTAAAACAACTCGCCGTCTATTCTTATTCCTTTAGTCTGAGGTGAAAGTAAGTAAAAAACTGCTCATAAAATAAAAACTGATGGGCCTAAATGAATAATTTTTTTATGGGACCAATTCGAAACTATTCCGCATCAAACACAAAAAGAATTAAACCCCTGAGACTTAAAGTGTCATGTCTCTGTGAAAGTTATTACCGGGCCATACATAGCCATCTAACTGGAACACGATAATGCCAAACACTATCATTAAGCAGCATATAGGTTAGGTAATGCAATTGTGCCTACGCCCTTGAGCTCCTACACTTGGAACTATGCCAAAAGTAAAAAAAAACACAAGTAGTATATTCACTATAAAATTTATTGAAACAGCTCTAATTGACAGTTATGCTTGTAATACCAACTAGTTCAAAATTTGACCTTTCTTGAATTTATTCTCATCGTAGTAATACAAATTCCAATGTCTTCTGTTAACCAAGTCGATTTTTTGAACCCAAACGAATTGCATTTTTTAACTCCTGAGGCCTAAGGTGTTATGCCTCTGTGCCGGAAAAAACAGGGCCCTACATTACCACCTGACCGGAACATGATAGTGCCGAACTACCATTTAGCGGCAGATAGGTTAGGTAATGCGATAGTGCCTACGCTCTCGAGCTCCTACACTTGGAACTCTGCCGCCAGTAAAAAACACAATTACTTTAAAATTAATAATAAAATTCACTATAAAATTTAATAAAACAGCTGTAATCGACAGTTATGCTTATAACTAACTATAGCTCAAAATTTGACCTTCCTTGAATTTATTCTGATCTCATCACCACAAATTCCAATGTCTCCTGTTAACCAAGTCAATTTTTTAAACCCAAACGAATTGCAACAGTATTTCTAGCTCACAGTATCCTATCGCAGAGCAGCTTTACAAATAGGCAGATTTCATCGGATTACTTTGGCCCCACGATTTATTACAAGTAAGAACCCAATACTTATTCCTGAATTGATGTACATTCTAGCTTTGAAAGGTCTTGTAAGACTTTATAAGCGAATTGCAAATTAGTTTCACTTATGGTAGAGAGGGAAGCGCGCATGGCCCAGCGGCTGGTGTAGATCGTAAGCGATCTACTCGGTTAAGCACTAAGGGCGCGGTCGGGTAGTGTGATGGGTGACCGCTAGTGGCAGATTAAATGCGCGTTTCCGTGCTTCGGAGGGCACGCTAAGCCGTCGGTCCCGGTTGATATCGATGGATAGCAGTCGTTAAACCTTGTCGGAGGCCTTATTTTTGGTTTGAAAACATCCGACAGCGGGTTGGCCACTAACCCACCCACCTCCACCAATCCGCATTGGAGCAGCGTGGTTGGAGTAAGCTCCAGGCCTCCCCCCAAAAAGGGGAAAGACCCAGCAGTGGGAAGTGTAGCATTGCACACAAGGCAGTTTCAATAGCGACTGCCCCCTCGCTGTGCGGAATAGGAAAATGAGTCAGTCGTCGCTAGGGCACGGTGGTAATAACGCATTTTTATTTTATTATAAACTGTATGTATGTGGACTAATAAATATTGTGTGAAGAAAGTTCAGTTGTATTAGTGAACACTTAATAACCCTAAAATGGTGACCCCGCGGTTTCAGTGACTTTGAATCCCTGCAATTTCAGTGATTAAGACTTTTAGTGACGACTCATATTCCTTTTACCACCGTGTCCCTTCACATAACTGTTTCCGGTCCGTGCATACAAAATTTTCCGCATAAATTTAACACGTGTGCGTTTGAAAGATGAATCCATCTTTCCCAGTACCGCAACAATCTTCGGTTCCCGTGAAGGAGGAGACGAAGAATGACATGGCGGCAATTACCGTGTCATCGAGGGTGCCGGAATCCTGGTTAGACCAACCCAGACTATGGTTCTACCAAGTGGAAGCCATCCTGGCCCCACAAAAATTGTCGGACGACGTTAAGTACAACCTCGTCATAACAAAGTTATCTAAGGAAGCTATCCAGCAGGTGACGGATATCTTGATTCAACCCCCGGATGCGAAGAAATACGATTCACTGAAGGAGCGTTTGTTAGCGGTCTACGAGGAGTCGGAGACCCGCCAAATTCAGAAACTTATTAGTGAATTGGAGCTGGGAGACCTACGGCCGTCGCAGTTGCTCAGGCGGATGAGGAACCTCGCCAGGACTAGGATCCCAGATGACACTTTGAAGATACTCTGGCAGGGCCACCTACCTACAGCAGTGCGAGACATAATATCGGTTACCGAATCGTCGGTACATCAACCCCTCCCCTTTTGAAAAAAAAACAATTGAATCATAATTCAAAACAGGAAATATATCTTTTTTAGAACCGGGATTAAACAGTGCACAAAAGCTGTTGCAATGCGATCACAAATGCTGATCGCGCCAAAAGGTGTAACTTGATTATTACAATAACAAATACGTCTTACGTGATATATCTACTTTTGTTACCTAGCACACAAAGTACATTATAAAATATATGATTTAAAACTGGCACGGAGGTGATTGGATAATAATAATAATATATAATATCATTGTAGGGACGTACAAAAATAAATGTATAAGACATAAGAATGAGTAAAGTACGGCTTACATCCAAGGTCACAATATTAACCTTACTATTTTTAACTAAATAAGAAATTCGCAGAAAATTTTGAAATATTCAACTATACAGCAAGTAGCCTTAATACACAAATAAATCAATTTACATTTAAATCATATTCCTTTTTATAAGAAGACTAGATGTGCTCTCGACTTCGTTCGTGTGAGAATTTATAATTGTTCAGTCTACCCGTACGAAGTCTTGGGTAGGAAGCAGCTAGTATAAAAGTAGTTTACCTAATAATGTCAATGTAGCAACATATCTAGTGTTACTACATTGACATTTTTGAGATTTTAGATCGTTTTCTTCTCTCATCATCATCATCACTCCAGCCGGATGACGCCCACTACTGGACATAGCTTTCCCCAAAGACGCTTTACTGGTGGTAGAGCTCCAGTGACGGAGCTCGCGGGCGTAGGCACCACCGCATTACCTAATTTACTTGCCGCTGAATGGTAGTGTTCATTAATATACGGCCTATTAATATACGGTTTATTAATATACGGGTGGTAATTAATATACGGCCCTGTAATATCCGGCACAGAGGCATAGCACCTTAGGCCTCAGGAGTGGTAATGAATCTGCATTTTGACCTTGGTCTTCATGTAAGTGTCTATAGGCTGCAGTCATCACTTAACATCAATGTGAACTGCAAGCTTGTTTGCCACGTCCATTACATAAAAAAAACGCTCACAACAATTTTGTGTGTCATTACGGGAGAATATGCCAAAATCGCCATGCTTGGCAGGCGGATTGGCGATCGCACTGATGGTAGTTTTATCGCGGGACGCTGCTGTCCTACCCGCGTTGTTATATTTACTACCGCCCTATTCGAATGGTTTGACCGCCATTGTTCGGTTGACTGACTGCACTAGCGGCAGAATTTTCTTCCAGTAGAAGAAAATACTTCCGCTAGTGGGGCCGTCACATTCCAACGCCAGTTTTCCCTCTTCATAATAATAATAATGGCAACCAATTATACTTCTTTAGGGTTATTAAGTGTTCACTAATACAAGTCTAGTCATTATTAGGTAAACTACTTTTATACTAGCTGCTTCCTACCCACGACTTCGTACGGGTAGACTGAACAATTATAAATTCTCACACGAACGAAGTCGAGAGCACATCTAGTCTTCTTATAAAAAGGAATATGATTTAAATGTAAATTGAACTATTTGTGTATTAAGGCTAATTGCTGTATAGTTGAATATTTCAAAATTTTCTGCGAATTTCTAATTTAGTTAAAAATAGTAAGGTTAATATTGTGACCTTGGATGTAAGCCGTTTAAATGGAGAAAGGTCCCTATGTGGCTGGCGTGCACGTGTTCCGCACGCCACTATTGTTGGTTGGAGCCAAAGGGCTCAACCTTGGACGGCTCGGAGACGAGCAGCCGCCGGCGGGTCGCGCATGTGTGCGTAAGCATTTCCGTGACCCCGCCACTGATGGCGGACGAGTCGGAACACCACGGGGTTTTAGTAAGTACGAGTCTACTACCCACCGTCTGATCCACTAGACGGCGGGTGCCCATGAGGGCTTCCACGCGTAAAAATAAACTTTATTTACTAACAACAACTGTAAGTATCAATCAATATATGAAGCGCGCATGGCGCCGCGGCTGGTGTACGACCTACTCGGTTAAGCGATACGGGCGCGGTCGGGTATGTGATGGGTGACCGCTAGTAACAAATTAAAATGCGCGTTGCCGTGCTTCGGGCAGAGTAAACCGTCGGCCCCGATTGCTATCGATAGATATCAGTCGCTAAACCTTGTCTGAGGCCTTATGGGCGGTTTGAAAACATCCGACAGTGGGTGAGCCGCTAACCCAGCAGCGTGGTGGAGTAAGCTCTAGGCCTCCCCCCAAAAATGGCAGAGACTTGTGCCCAGCATTGGGACGTATAATGGGTTGCCATTATTTACTGTAAGTATCTGCTAGAATTTGCGTTTCTCAAACTATCTGTACAAATATCACGAACAGCCATAACGGAGCCAATCGCCAGCCAAATAATAACTCCACGAAAACAATAACTCCACACAGTCGGGATATCCGTGCGGTGGAAATAAAACGCAACATATTAACCACGTCACAACTTAGATTTACGATAGCTATCAATTAACTCACCCGGTGTCTGTAGAAGATAACTGTTGTTTGTAGGAAATAAATGTAACAATGTATCATATTTTTGGGTTAACCATCGGATGATATTTTTTTTTATGTAATGGAAGTTGCGAACACGCGTGCAGTTCACATTGATGCTAAGTGATGACTGCAGTCTATAGACACTCACACAAAGACCAAGGTCAAAATGCAGATACGTCATCACTGGTGTAATGCCTCTGTGCCGGCAATTACAGGGCCGTACATTATCACCTGACCGGAACACGATACTGCTGAACACTACCATTAAGCGTAACGCAATGGTGCCTACACCCGCAAGCTCCGTCACTGGAGCTCTACCACCAGTAAGCTATGCTCATTAAAAACTATATTTATAACTCAAGAGTGGCTTCAAAAGCGTTTTTAAAGACAGTTATCAATTCCATCTCAACCAAGCCTTTTTTCTCATTATTTCTACTCATACTCTCATATGAATGAGAGCATGAGTAAAGTGGAGAATATTACGCGTATATCAGCACCGAATTTGTCTTCTTTGAGTTCCCTACCTCAAAAGGATAAATCATGCGTCTGTCACAGGGCTTTGCTACATCGGGAATATTGGAATACGTTTTTTTTTATGTTTAAAATACGGAGTAAACATAGAAATATGGAATACCTCATCAGAATCAAAATTGCTTGACATGAGTTGTGAAGATATAATTTTATTAATTTAATTTTTTTTTTTAATCTTAAAATGAGCATTTTTTATTTACTCTTATTCCAGTAACCAATAATCCTAAAATTTTGAAAAAATACAGTATGAAGTCTTAAATATTGAAGCTCAGAACAAAATATTGTACGGGACCCTCTAAGCACGAATCCGCCTCGCACTTGGCCGATTTTTTATTAGAAACATAAAAACGAATGGTGGAAAAGATTGGTGCATCCTCAAAAATCGGTGACAGGAAGCATATTATTTTCAAACAAATTACGGAAAGTAATTTTACTGCAAAACTTAAGATAATAGCTCTAATCGTCGCTATGCAGATGCGTTACTCCAAGAGATTTGCTACATTGTTTCTCCTGTACAATTAATTGCACGCTCGTATTTTAAGTCGAGTGCAGTAGTTTAAACGTAGATGTTTTGTAGATGATAAAGGAAAGAAATGGTGTTCTTAACCTCGTTGAATCTTGACTGCTAACGTCCTGCAAGTAAAGTATTGCAGTCTTTAAGTGCTTACATTTTGTCAATAGGGATGATGACTATTTTTTTTTAATTGTAATTTCAAAAAGCATAGGAAAAATAAATAAATATTGTCTATGAAACGTCTACTCAATAGCTAATAATTTTAAAGATATACCGATTCAAAACGTTCCCGAGTTGTGAAACGACTCAAAACGGCTCATACAAAATGATACTCTATTCTGACGTCACGTTGGAGTTAAAACTGAATTGGATGGTGAAATCAAAACATTTTAAAATATCTTCGTCAATACTGCGTTTTTGTAAAAACATTCTTATTAAAATTTGTTGGATATCGTTTATAGAATGTAAAAGTGAAATTATTTTTAATTTAAACATAACCTTTATGTACACGAATTTTTGACACTTAAGTTCTTTTATCTCATATGATTCAGCTCGAATTTTCATAATTTTTGTATCATTATATCTCATTTGCAAGTCGCTTTTATGTGATATGATACTAAGGCCATCGGTAAAAGTAAATAATCGAAATCGGACATTCAATCTTAGTGATCATAATTTGCCTAAAAATCTCGTACTTTAGAAACACTTCACCGCCAATGTAGTGACATTCACGTAAATTAGGATAATTAGTATTGAATGTCCGATTTTGATCATCTACTTTTGCCGTTGACTGTACAGTCAGTCAACCGAATAATGGTGGTCAATCTGTTATAATAGGGTAAGTGCAATAATACTACTAATTATATCTTTCAAAACTTATCTGCTTACAACTAAATTTCAATCATCAATGATCTGATTATAGCCAAAAAGCTAACGGACACTATAACAAAAAAATGCTATTTAGCCTATCTCGTTCAGGATATTTACTGGGTAACGACAAATATTTTACAATTATTAATCTATTGACACAGATAAGTCATTGACCAGATGCGACTACCAAAAATATTTTTTATCTTTTAGAAATATTTGATTCAATACCCGATCCCTTAGAACCGTATCGTAATAATAAATAATTCTTGAAAATGGAAAGCTTGTATCGCGAGGTTTTCGCCAATCAACTTCGCCCCGGGATCCGAAATCTTGGGTTCATAAAACATGATCTTTATTATTGGGCTTTAAGAGGCAACATGAAGTACGTGGGATGGATATAGAATTACTGGATATAGCTTCGTGCATCTTTATATCGATTTTTAATTATCTATCCCCTTCATTTTTTTCTTGTTTTAAAATCATGTTTGTTTTTAAATATCTTTATCATATCTACTCATAATCGGTGTTTCCTTTATTTCAATTTTTACTTTGGGTTTTATAGAAATCGGTGAAATATCTATTCGTCTTGTAACGTTTTATTGTTTACCTTATACCGGTTACGTGTATTTTTTTTTTTATGTGATTGAAGTGGCATACAAGCATGCAGTTCACATTGATGTTAAGTGATGACTGCAGCCTATGGACACCCACACAAAGACCAAGGTCAGAATGCAGATGCGTTACCACTCCTGAGGCCGGAAATTACAGGGCCGTACATTACCACCTGACCGGAACACGATTGTGCTGAACACTACCATTTAGCGGCAAGTATATTAGGTAATGCGGTGGTGCCTACGCCCGCGAGCTCCGTCACTGGAGCTCTACCACCAGTAATATATATATATGGGCGGTAGTAAAAATAAAAACCCTGGTTGGGCAGCAACGTCACACGATAAAACTACCGTCACTACGATCGCTAAACCGCCTGCCAAGCGTGGCGATTATGGCATATTCTGTCCTAATGACTCACAAAACTGTTGTGGGCGTCTTTGGGGAAGGCTTTGTCCAGCAGTGGACGTCATTCGGCTGAAGTGATCACGTAACCTTCTCGTATATATTGTAATATACACACGTACATATAAAAGCGAAAACTCATCAGGAAATTAGACCTCTGAGACCATGTTTTGTGATTTAAAATGACTTAAAAAGGTATAGGTTATCAGGGTATGGTGTTTTCATGTGTCCGTCATTATAATCTATGTACATATATAAAAATCAATTGCTGTTCGTTAGTCTCGCTAAAACTCGAGAACGGCTGGACCGATTTGGCTAATTTTGAATGATTTTTGGAAGTCCAGGGAAGGTTTAAAAGTTAAGAAAATATGAAGGAATTGAAATAAAATAGTAAAAACCACAATTTCATTTTCTCATACAAATATTCCGTATCTATCAAACCTTTGACACATTATTTCATTCTAAGGCAATACGAAGTTTGCCGGGTCGCCAAGTCTATGATAGATATGGATTAAACTGATAGTTAGAGAAATTTCGTAATGAGCATGAAACTCAGATAAAGTACCTACTTTAGAATATACAAAAGTAGATTTGAAGAAGTTTTCGCCCATAAAATGCCGTGATTTTTAGATTACTAGTTACTTTTAACATTAAGTTACAGAAATCATTTTTTTTATTCAATAAAATTGGCAAACAAGCATGATTGCCTTAAGATTGATGTTAAGTAATGATTGCAGCCTTTGTCAAAATGCAGATGCGTTGCCACTCTTGAGGCCTAAGGTATTATGCCTCTGTGCCAGAAATTACAGGGCCGTTACATTACCACCTGACCGGAACACGATAGTGCTGAACACTACCATTTAGCGTCAAGTATATTAGGTAATGCGGTGGTGCTTACGTCCGCGAGCTCTGTCACTGGAGCTCTACCACCAGTAATGTCCTCCTGTAGTTACCCGACTGTTCAACCACTTGATATATTCCCATTTATTATATTGCACCAACGAAATATTTTAGGCACAAAGGAACGTCAGACACAAGTCTCATATATTTGAAACAGACAAGTAAATGAAACAATAAAGATAAAATATCTTGCATATCGAAGTAATTTTTTACCCCATAGTTACAATAGTAGCGTCTGAATGTGAAGTTTACTGCATTCAATTGAAAGAAAAAATGTAAAATACTTCTTTTTTAATTTTATGATAATGACAGCCTGATATATTATGGCGTTGCTACGTGTATTAAATGTTTAATTTTAAGAAATTGTTTTAAACAAATTGGATAATAAAAAGCTGTTATAATTCTGTTGTTGTTGTCTTATATTGCGTGGTTTTTTTATCATTATTATTGCACAATGATGACACAAAACATGTCAGGAAATCGATCATAATGCTAAACAGAGCGTTCATTGCTAAGTCCATTGTATTTAAGGCAACCATTTCTTTAGTACAGCATATAATCAAAATGTTTATTTATCAGGCTTCCAATCGCTATCGTTATAATTTTAATAATATACAAAATAACAAAGGATGTTTTCACTAGAACATAGTTTACTCTTTTATTTTTAAAGAAAAATGGAAAGAAAAATTTGACTTCAGACGAGACTCGAACTCGCGGCCTACTGGGAATCTAGTCCAGCCGCTCTTCCAATTGAGCTACTGAAGTCCTGCCCGATTTCTCAAATCTTTCCTTCACATCTATTGCAAGATTTGAAAAATCGGGCAGGACTTCAGTAGCTCAATTGGAAGAGCGGCTGGACTAGATTCTCAGTAGGCCGCGAGTTCGAGTCTCGCCTGAAGTCAAATTTTTCTTTCCATTTTTCTTTAAAAATAAAATATATTTCACAAGCATGTGTTAATGCGAAATAATATAAAAACAATAGTATACTCTGTTTATGAACTAGGTATTTCATTTAAAGCTAGATATACCATAATTTTATGCTTGTGTGAAGTGGATCTCATGTATATTATTATTAAGTAGATAAATTAACTTTACAACATATTATTATTATATAAGATCACATAACCGGATCGTTATATGTATGTTTTAAATATATACTATACTTGTATAGTATCCAGGCATTATGAAATTTTCATTAAATGATATTATGTATTTTGATTATTTTTCATATAACACTTTTCTATTTTAATAATTTAACTTGTATAGGACTGTTCATATTTGTTTCACTTTAGTGTCGCGTATACCTACAGCTCTCTTAACTCTCCTTGAAATGGAAAAGAGCTATTTCCACAGTTAATTTTGCCATTTATGAATATATTGTTTACTAGCTGTGCCCGCGACATCGCCCGCGTGAGAATTTATGATTGTTCAATATCTACCCGGTCGAAGTCGTGAGCGCAGCTAGTATAAAAGTAGCGTTACTTCTTATTAGATCAGCTATCTGCCAGTGAAAGTCCCGTCAAAATCGGTTCAGCCGTTCCCAAGATTAGCCCCACCAAACAGACAGACAGACAAAAATTGTAAAAAAATATATTTTGGTACATGTACCGTGTATACATAAATATTTTATGCATTTATCAAAAAGCGGTTATTTTATATTACAAACAGACACTCCAATTTTATTAATTTGTATAGATGTAGTATGATTTAGTGGCAATCAAATGTAGAAAATGAAAAAAAATCTAATAGACAGGCACGTAAAAGGGACAATAATTATTTTAGCATCACCAATAAAAGGTTACGTCCAATAATGTTCACCAACTACGCCCCGGGGTCTTATCTAGTTTAAGTGATATTTATATCAATGTATTTCCCCTACGCAGCATATTTTATGTTTTTCGATCTCGAGGGGTTATCTAGGTGTTGCAGATATGACAAGGGTTGCCACAATAAAATTATATACGGCTGGTATCTAGGAGGGGGATGAAAGGGCCACATATATTATTACTATTTGATTGCCTTCTTTGTAGATATCCACGAGATTAAGGGAAAGAAAGGAAGGGATGTGGTGTTGACAATACAATAATTTGTTTTTTTTTTTGTTACAGATTTGAATAGACGTGGTGTTAGCTGCACATAAAGAAGTAAGTACCTATTTTATCTTAATATTTTATAGCCCTGAGTGTTCCTGAACCAAAATATATTATTATCATAAGATCGATTAGAGATATTGGTACAATCCTTTTTGAAATATTAGAGATTTATTAAGTTTTTTTTTAACTGCCTCAGTAGCGTAGTGGTAGCAGGCCACTACTATTACGCTGGAGGTCCTGGGTTCGATTCCCGGGTCGGGGACTATCGGAGATTCGGTTAAAATCCTTTATCTCTGCTTCTATTGGGATTTTTCTATTTTCTGGAAGTTTCCCAGTACCCCGGAGTTTGGTAATGTGCCCGGAGATGGCAACAGGTTCGCCACCTGTTACATGGGCCAAAACGTAACCGTCGAGTCGTGGGTGTTTGCATGTATGATTGAATGCATGCATTTGCCTCTGCCTACCCCTTCGGGGATTATAGGCGTGAAGTTACGTTTTTTTTAATCATGAAGTGGCAACTGAACATACAGTTTACATTGATGAACATAAGTAATATTGTTGTACTCTGTACACGTAAAACAGAGATTACAATGTAGATGTGTTTCGTTGATTATGCCTCGGTGTCGGCAATTACAGGACCATACATTACCACCTGACTGGAACACGATAGTGCTGAACACTACCATTTAGCGGCAAGTATATTAGGTAGGGAAGCGCGCATGGCCGAGCGGCTGGTGTAGATCCTAAGCGATCTGCTCGGTTAAGCACTACGGGCGCGGTCGGGTAGTGTGATGGGTGACCGCTAGTGGCAAATTAAATGCGCGTTTCCGTGCTTCGGAGGGCACGTTAAGCCGTCGGTCCCGGTTGCTATCGATGGATAGCAGTCGTTAAACCTTGTCGGAGGCCTTATGGGCGGTTTGAAAACATCCGACAGTGGGATGGCCACTAACCCACCCACCTCCACCAATCTGCATTGGAGCAGCGTGGTGGAGTAAGCTCCAGGCCTCCCCCCAAAAAGGGGAGAGACTCGTGCCCAGCAGTGGGACGTATAATGGGTTGCCATTATTATATTAGGTAGTGCGGAGGAGCCTGCGCCCGCGAGCTTCGTCACTGGAGCTCTACCACCGGTTGCGGGCTATCTCTAGATGAGGGCCTTCCTTCGTTGTGGCTAGCTTCGCAGTAAACGTTTTTTGCTCTAATTATGATTATGATTATTATAAAAAAATATTTAAATAATGTTTACTTACTTGTATAAAATTTATCCACGGCGAAGAGCACTAAATCGCTCTATTACAGTTTTTTGTAGGTCTTGAAGTAGCAAACAATCATACAGCTTACTTTAATGGTAATAAAAGTAAACGTAAATCAAATTTTAAATGTAGATTTGTTGCTTCTCCTGAAGCCTAAGGTATTAAGCCTCTGTGCTCACTCTGAAATTACAGGGTCGTACATTACCACCTGACCGAAACACGAAAGCGTTGAGAACTGACACTAAGCGACAATTAAATTAGATAATATGCCTTCGCACCCGAGCTCATTTCGTCACTGGAGCTCTACCGCCATCTAATATTGAAAAACTATTAGGCTTCCACAGCTTTGCTTTACGGAACTCAGCGATTATGAATACCACGCAGGCGGTGCACTTAACATCGCGTTGGAAACCTTAACTGTTATTGTAATAGCTTCTAATATTATATCAGTTCTCGCTGAGTAGATAGAATTGTTGGAGACCATCCAAGTTCAATACTGCGTGGTCAGCTCCCACTCGACTTTACGATCGGAGATGGATAATTTGTTGGAATACATTCACTTATCATCGAAGTTCGCATGATTCGGGGTTCTTATGTTTATTTAATAGGTTTGTTTGGGATCGATGGCGGTTTGAGTTTTTTATGGTGCTCACCAGAAAAATGTGTTTCTTGAGAGAGATACAGATAAACATAGAAATAATAGTTATAATGGTTGTTAATAAGCCTGTAGTTTATAGGAATGGTAAGTGAATAAAATTAAAAGCAGGCTGAAGACATGTTTGGTGATTTGGTATCTTTAACCAAAATCAAATTTCAAAATGTCGATGTGTTGCCACCGATAAGGTAAAAGTTCTTTTGCTTCTCTGAATGTTACTATGGTTTCATAAATGTTCTTAGCACAATGTGTGTTTCTATTTATTATTGAAAGCTATCATAACATTTACTTGATTTGACGTTATTTAATATGACATACTTACAAGAACAGAAAGCTATCTGAATAATGGGTGCGTACCCCGTGGTCACACCGTTAGTTACACTGGTGGTACCACAGTAGAGATTTACTCAATTGTCGATAAGAACAAAACTAAATATATTTTTAAATAATTATTACGTATAGGTATTCTATACGAATAGAATCAGAATCAGAAACTCATTTATTCATTTAGGGTGACAGGCACCTCTTATGACACGTCAAAAACAAACAAAATAAATTAAAGCGAATAACAATTGATATACATGTCAAACAACATAAAAAATATATGTAAAATCAAGAATATCACTAAGATAAAACTAAATGTAATAAACTAATGTAAAAGTATATCAGTAGAATGTCTCTTTTCCCCTTTACAAACTGATAAAAAAGGTTAAAAAGAAAAGAAAAAGAGTCATTCTTTGTCGTTCACCGGCAATAAATATGTATTAAGATCTTTTCCATAATATGTCATACTATGTCATTAAAAATATTTGTCAAATAAGGATATAAAACTCAGCTAGAGCGAAGCGTTGCTAAGTTATAATAAAACACATTTATTAATTCAGTCTAAGGCGGTAGATATTAAAAAATTGACAAAAAATATTGTATTATATCAAAATAACTTGCAGTAAATCACGGCAGTACAACAGTTAATATTAGAAAAAAACTATACAACTAGGCACCCGTAGTCTTTCAATACCAAAATCTACAGATATGAATACCACAAAACCGGTGCGCTTAACATCGCGTTGGAAAACTTAACTGTTATTGTAATAGCTTCTAATATAATATCAGTTCTCGCTGAGTGGATAGAATCGTTGGAGACCATCCAAGTTCAATACTGCGTGGTCAACTCCCACTCGACTTTACGATCGGGGATGGACAATTTGCTGGAATACATTCACTTATCATATCACTTTATGATGGAAATACGCAGGATTCGGGGTCTGATGTTTATTTATAAAGTGTATGTAGTAGGTTTCCTTCAGACGGATTTGGAATATATTTTTTCCCAATTTATTAAAATAGCATTTTTTTTTTTTATTTATTCGAAGTGGCAAACAAGCATGCAGTTCACATTGATGTTAAGTGATGACTGCAGCCTATAGACACTTACACAAAGACCAAGGTCAAAATGCAGATGCGTTTCCACTCCTGAGGCCTAAGGTGGTATGCCTCTGTGCCGGAAATTACAGGGCCGTACATTACCACCTGACCGGAACACGATAGTGTTGAACTCTACCATTTAGCGGCAAGTAAATAAGATAATGCGGTGGTGCCTACGACCGCGAGCTCCGTCACTGGAGCTCTACCAAAAGTAAAAGCAGTTAAATGATAACTACTGCTACTGGTTACTACTGCTAGGTTAAGGCTCCGGGATCAATCCATAAGCCGTAGATAGTTTTAGGTTTTTTTTTATGTTAAGTGATGACTGCAGCCTAAAGACACCCACACAAAGAACAAGGTCAAAATGTCAGATGCGTTACCACTCCTGAGGCCTAAGGTGTTATGCCTCTGTGTTTGCATGTATGCTTAAATGCATGCATTTGGTTCGCCGGTTACGTTGACTGGCTAATAGTTTATGTAATAAGGAGTAACTTAGGCTACTTTTATACTAGCTGCGCCCACGACTTCGTGCGGAGATACTGAACAATCGTAAATCCTCACACGAACGAAGTCGCGGGCACAGCTAGTATAACTAAGATAGGTAAGTATTGGCTCAGTTAATTATGTTACAGATAATGTACATCAATGTTTGTGTCTTTTTCATGGTCGGGATAAATCGAGTTTGGGGTTTGTACGGCAAATAACACATAACAATATTAGTAGAGTTTCGGGGTACATCTGACGGGTTTGTTTTTTTGAGTGTAGAATAAATAAATGTAGGATAAGCTTTTTACGCAATGAAATTGTATTTTTTTTTGTTTATGTTAAATTAAATCGGCAAGCATGCTGCTCAGATAGATGATGACCATGATGACTACAGCCTGTAGAAATATACACAAAAACCATAGGTCGAAATGCAAATCAGTTGCTATCCTTGAGATTTATTACGGGGCTTTATAATACAATAAAATCTAACAATTTTAAACTCATACATTTTCAAATTACATGGCGAAATATACAGACACATACATGGGTTTATATAACATTTAAAAGTCACAAATATTTAGGCCAATCATTTTTCTACCTAGTATACATACTATAAAACATCTTTAATTATGCAAAGAACCAATAAATAATTATAACTTAAAGAAAAACTTTAAGTTTTCAAGTAGTAAATTTTAATACCAATATAGACTAAGTATCTAGAATTTGATTATAAGATTCCACCCCACATTTATTGAGTGTTCAAAGCATTAAACGCGCATTTAGTGAAATGTCTCATGAAACTTAAATTTAGTTTATAGGCCTACGTAAATTATTAGATAAATGGTTCAAATCTATTGAAATGTACAAAATATTCATACTTCAACAAATGCATAAGTCTTCTTAAGTCCTCAACGCGTTAGCGAAGACCAGAATTAATATTTAGGGCTCTGCCATAAGGGCCATCTCATGGGGGCTATGTCATAAAGGTTATGTTACTATATCAACAAAGACGATATCGCAATCAAATGTAAAAACCACACGTTATACGGCCCTGTAATTTCCGGCACAGAGGCATAACACCTTAGGCCTCAGGAGTGGTAACGCATCTGCATTTTTACCTTTGGTCATTGTGTGGGTGTCTATAGGCTGCAGTCATCACTTAACATCAATGTAAACTGTATGCTTGTTTGCCACTTTTAAAATATAAAAAAAAAAAAAAAAATCGTCAGCAAATCGGTGCAAAGTGGTCAAAAATCACGTAATAATTATTTTGCAGTTCACATCAAATTTTTGGTAATGATATACAAACTGCTTGCATTTGAAATTGTTTATAATATTTCGATTTACAGTACAGGTGTCCCTTTTATGTCCCGTTTAGATGTAATTTGCATACAATGAGTACACTACAAACTGTGTCCTACACATTAGTGGTAGAAATTAAAAAGGTGGCGACCTAAATGGTAAGTGCTACCGCTTATAATAATAATGGCGACCCTTGGTACGTTCCACTGCTGGGCACGAGTCTCTCCCCTTCTTGGGAAGAGGCCTGTAGCTTACTCCACCACGCTGCTCCAATGCGGGTTGGTGGAGATAAGGGTTAGCAGCCAAACCGATGTCGGATGTTTTCAAACCGCCCGTAAGGCCTCCGACAAGGTTTAACGACTGCTATCTATCGATAATAACCGGGGCCGACGGCTTAACGTGCCCTACAAAGCACGGCAACGCACATTTTAATTTGACACTAGCGGTCACCCGTCACACACCCGACCGCGACCGAATCGCTTAACCGAGTAGATCGCTTCCGATCTACACCAGCCGCGGGGCCATGCGCTTCACCGCTACTGCTTGATCTTATCTATCTGCCGATAATCATATTTTCTATACCGTTGTGTAGGTAAATTAGAAGTTCTGGGGAATTCAATATAAGTCATTTAATCATAATTTTATTATTTTTTTTCACAAATATTTCTGTTGTTTCAACGATAAATTTGTTTTCGCTTAAAACTTAATTTATGAAAATATTAAAGTTTGGTAAGAAATGTTCCAAAATACTGTCAAATACGCAAAGTACATACATAAAACAAATACACACAAAACATTTTCTAAACAGGAACAGCAGAATGTAGCAATTAGGGCCGGAAACGATTTTTTTCTCCACGTCACGAGTATTTTAACAAAGGCTTTTAGAAGGTACGTTTCCTTGTAGCGTACGTGGAACAGTAGGTGGTAATTTTCTTTGATAACGCATTGCATTTTTGTCACGGTACCTTATTGTTTTACTGGTGCAGCTTATTACAGGAATTGTGGTTATATTTATATGTACAACGTATACATAATAATAATAATGGCAACCTATTATACGTCCCACTGCTGGGCACGAGTCTCTCCCCTTTTTGGGGGGAGGCCTGGAGCTTACTCCACCATGCTACTCCAATGCGGATTGGTGGAGGTTAGTGGCCAACCCGCTGTCGGATGTTTTCAAACCATAAGGCCTCCGACAGTGTTAAACGACTTCTATCTATCGATAGCAACCAGGACCGACGGCTTATCGTGCCAGTGTCAGTTTTAATTATTAGTATATAATTTATTTTTTTGGATCTAGTCTTATTACTGTAAATTTAATTAAATTTACCCACTTCCAGATATAATTCTGGCATATAATAAATCAGTGATGATTTAATTTTTTTAAACACAGAATAAATCAATCAAAATATGCTTGAAAATTATTTTACAAGGCTGTCTGTTATTTCCATAAAAGCTAATATTCTCAAACTTCCTAATACTGTAAAGACCCCTTTTCGACGCATAATGGAGCCCATCAAAACAAACTTTAGAGTAGATGATGCTCAACCTACACAATAATTAAAAAACTCTTAAAGTATACAGTTTGAGAACCGCTCACTAATTATTATTTAAGTCTCTTAAATTAACTTTATAGTGACTTTTGAGGAGTTGTTATGGTTTGTGATCATTTATAAATGTAGATATCAATTATTATTTAAATATCTTTCGCTTAGTCAGTCATCAGGCCGAGTATGGTAGTAAACGATTTTTTTTTTCAAATCAGAGTGATATTGCCCGTTTGTTAAAGCGGCAGCGATTTACACTCCTTTTGTTCGCCAAAAGGAACATCCTAGGCATGTCCTAAACGATTCAGATTTTTTGGACTTATTTAAACAATTCAAACAATCTTAATTAAATACATCGTACCTGGTGACCATTGCAACATATTAAATTGGCAAGATTAACTTGTCAATGGCAAACAAGCATGCAGTTCACATTGATGTTAAGATTATAAAGTGATGACTGCAGCCTATTGACACCCACACAAAGACCAAGGTCAACATGCAGATGCGTTACCACTCCTGAGGAGTTAGGTGTTATGCCTCTGTACCGGAAATTACAGGGCCATATATTACGCTGTGCTTACGCCCTCCAGCTCCGTCACTGGAGCTCTACCAGAAGTAAAATGTCATCTAAGAAGACTGGAAAAAATCTAAGCTTATAAGTTCACTTTTCCATATTAAAAAGTACTTTAAAATTATTATGGTGCATTTTTAAAGTTGTAACAATGCGAACACAAAAACTATGAAATTGTATCAGAAAAATAGGGTTGAGTATTTCAATGAAAGACCTCTGAATAGTGTTTACTCAGTGATCGGTCACCCACTTATCAATCAAACAATCAAGATTGTCTTGTTACAAAAATTCCAATAGAGGAAACATGAAGTTCCCTTACATAACATTTTCATCAAATCAAAAATATGACAGTAGGTGCAATTTTAATTACCATTTTTTTACCATTCTACTGGAGGTCCAGTGACGGAGCTCGCGGGCGTATACACCACCGCATTATATTTGCCGCTAAATGGTAATGTTAAGCACTATCGTGTTCCGGTCAGGTGGTAATTTCCGGCACAGAGGCATAACACCTCAGGCCTCAGGAGTGGTAACGCATCTGCATTTTGACCTTGGTCTTTGTGTGAGTGTCTATAGGCTACAGTCATCACTTAACATCAATGTGAACATGCTTGTTTGCCACTTCCATTACCTACACTTAAAAAACCTGAATTTGATCACGTAATGAAATAATTTAAAAAAATGGCCAAATAAAACTTACCATACCAAACTGCATTCTATCCTAATAATTCTTCACAACGCTCCTACTGGGTTGAGAGATAAAATAATTTCCCGACTGCGTTACTTAAAGCCGCTCATAAAGCGCGACAGCGGTCGAGAGGCGTGAAACATTCTTGTTTAGAACAAGAGTGTGCAGTTTTAGTGAAATGTACCTTGGGACATTTGTAAATGAATTATGTTTCATTCATTTTACGTAACTTCCCGCCAGTAATAGGCAGCGGTAAATGCATGCATTCAAGCATACATGCAAACACCCACGACTCACCGGTTACGTTTTGGCCCATGTAACAGGTGGCGAACCTGTTGCCATCTCCGGACACATTACCAAACTCCGAGGTACGGGGAAACTTCCAGAAAATGGAAAACACCAAATAGAACCGGAGATAAAGGATTTTAAACCATTATCTCCGATAGTCCCCGACCCGGGAATCGAACCCAGGACCCCAGCGTAGTAGTAGTGGCCTGCTACCACTCCGCTACTTAGGCAGTTAATTCATTCTTTTTAAATATGTATTTTTATATGTAATGTAAGTGGTAAACAAGTTTGCGGCTCACATTGAGTTAAATGATGACTGCAGCCTATAGACGTCTACACAAAAACCAGAGGTCAAAATGCAGATGCGTTGCCACCAAGGAGACCTAAGTAGTTTTGTCTCTGTGATAGTTATAACGAAGCCATAAATTACCATCTAACCGGAATACAAGAGCTTCTTCGAGCTAGCCCTGCCCACTGCCACTGTGTTGGTTTTCATGCGGATCTCCTTATTTCTGATTCGATCGAGAAAAACTCCAATCATAGCTCTCTTCATTGCTCTCTGAGTGACCTTGAGCCTTCTTATGAGGCCCATAGTAAACGACCACGTTTCTGTCTCTTAAGTTATCACTGGCAATACACGCTGGGCAAAAACTTTTTACATGAGACACTTCGTATAATTTTCCACTCTCTAATTGTTATCTTTAATTATTATTACTTTCGAGTCCTAATTTATGAAAGCTTTTACTTAATATGTACTCTGCCAAATAATTCTACACTTGGTCGGGAGACAAAATTATTTCCTGACTGCATTACTGCTAGGGGCGAGAGGCGTGAAGCACACTTGTTTAGCGTGTAGTTAGCGGAATGTGCCGTCTTATGTTTTGTTAATTAACTTTCGTGCATATTGAAATAAAACTAGTTTTAATTGTTTTATATTATTTCGCATTAACACATGCTTGTGAAATATATTTTAATTTAAAGAAAAATGGAACGAAAACTAGTTTTTGGATTTATCTAGCGTAAATTAAACTAAAATGATTATTTAAATTCGAACCCGACGTTTCAGTCGCTTTTCAGCTTCCGTGGTTTTGTGCATATCTTATACTTAATTTTTTCATTTCTAATTGTTATGTTCAATTTTTAGAACTCATTTTTACCGTCGAGACTTAATTCAGGGAAACGCGTTTACATTTTACTTAAATGTATATAGGTACTACTGCAGTCTGTTTTGAAGTGTACTCTGCCAAATAATTCTACACTCGGTCGGGAGACAAAATTATTTCCTCACTGCATTACTGCTGGGCTTATAAAGCACGACAGCGGACAAGAGGCGTGAAGCACACTTGGTTAGTGTGTAGTTAGCGGAATGTGCCTTGTTATGTTTTGTTAATTAACTTTCGTGCATATTGAAATAAAACTAGTTTTCGGATTTATCTCGCGTATATTAAACTAAAACGATTATTTAAATTCGAACCCGACGTTTCAGTCGCTTTTCAGCTTCCGTGGTTTCGTGCATATCTTATACTTAATTTTTTCATTTCTAATTGTAATGTTCAATTTTTAGTACTCATTTTTACCGTCGAGACTTAATTCAGGGAAACGCATTTACATTTTACTTAAATGTATATAGGTACTACTGCAGTCTGTTTTGAAGTGTACTCTGCCAAATAATTCTACACTAGGTCGGGAGACAAAATTATTTCCTGACTGCATTACTGCTGGGCTCATAAAGCACGACAGCGGGCGAGAGGCGTGAAGCACACTTGGTTAGTGTGTAGTTAGCGGAATGTGCCTTGTTAACTAATTTTCGTGCATGCTTTATTCTTTCTTTGTTGATATTTAAAATTATGTGTGAAATACATTTCTCATTGTGTATACAACTTTAAAATTTTCCGGAGTAGATTAAAGATGGGGGCTGTTTTCCTCACGGTCCACTTTAGTAACGTGCTCTCGGGTTACTGCACTAAATAGCTTGATCATTCTAGCACCAGCTTCAAAACTGGTAAAGTACCGTAGTAAACTGCCACCTATCGTTTACGGTAGTACTTTGTTACAGATACATATTGCACAATTATAATGGGAGTTAATTAAAACATAATGTACCAACATATAACTCAAGTGTAGCGGGCGAGAGGCGTGAAACACACCCGTTTAGCGTTTAGTTAGCGGAATGTGCCTTGTTATATAATGTTAATGAAGAACTTTATTACATAATAACAAAAACATAAGAATATTAACTTTGGAGCCTCCATTTAAGCATACAAGCATAGAAATTATTGAACAAAATCGAAATGTACAGCCCTGTAATTTCCGGCACAGAGGCATAACACCTTAGGCCTCAAGAGTGGTAACGCATCCGCATTTTGACCTCGGTCATTGTGTGGGTATCTTTAGGCTGCAGTCATCACTTAACATCAATGTGAACTGCATGCTTGCTTGCTACTTCCAAACCATAAAAAAATACGTTTTTATGTACGTGGACGATCAAAGATCAATGCAACCTGTTAAATATTGTATAAAACTTAGGGTTTAACATATGTGAACTTTCCTTACCACGTAACAGGAACACCCGTTGAACTATCTGTTTTCAATTATAATAATGAATAATAATGGCAACCCATTATACGTCCCACTACTGGGCACGAGTCTCTCCCCTTTTTTTTTTTGGGGGGAGGCCTAGAGCTTCCTCCACCACGCTGCTCCAATGCGGATTGGTGGAGATACGGGTAAGTGGCCAACCCGCTGTCGAATGTTTTCAAATCGCCCATAAGGCCTCCGACAAGGTTTAACGACTGCTATCTATCGATATCAACCGGGACCGACGGCTTAACGTGCCCTCCGAAGCACGGAAACGCGCATTTAATTTGCTACTAGCGGTCACCCATCACACTACCCGACCGCGCCCGTAGTGCTTAACCGAGTAGATCGGTTATGATCTACACCAGTCGTTGGGACATGCGCGCTTCATTTAATTACATGAAAGAAAAACAAAGCCTCGTTTCTCAAGGAGAGTATATTTTATTTATCGGAAGCACGATTCATAAACAAACTAAACACACCACATGCCACTAAAACTTCACACTAAACAAGAGCGCTTCACGCCTCTAGACCGCTGTCGAGTTTTATGATCCGTAAGTAACAAATTTTAAATTTGAAATGAATAAAAATGATTAAGTTTCTAAACCAAGACAAGTGTAGGCACTGTGTGAAACTTATCTATTTTCATTACATCAAACAAAAACAAAACCTGATACTGGTGGTAGAGCTCCTGTGATGGAGCTCGCGGGCGTAGGCACCACCGCATTACTTATATACTTGCCGCTAAATGGTAGTGTTCAGCACTATCGTGTTCCGGTCAGATGGTAATGTACGGCCCTGTAATTTCCGGCACAGAGGCATAACACCTTAAGCCAAGTGGTAACGCATCTGCATTTTGACTTCGGTCTTTGTGTGGGTGTCTGTAGGCTGCAGTCATCACCTAACATCAAATGCTTGTTTGCCACTTCCATTACACAAAAAACCTCGTTTCTAAAGGAAAGCACATACATAGACTAAACACATAGTATGTTCTTAGATCTTGGCAAGCTACACTCATTGAAATAATACTAGTTTTCGGATTTATTTCGCGTATATTTAACTAAACACACCACATGCCGCTAAAATTGCACACTAAACAAAAGTGGTTAACGCTTCTGGACAGCTTTCCCGCTTTATGATCAGCTGTAAGTAACACAGGCAGGACATTATTTCGTCTCTAATGTACTTATTACTCGACACGGTATTCAGAGCACGATAGCAAGGATCAGGGTAGTGTAATAACATTTAGGGAGTTAGGGCCCTAATTAGGGCGACCAAAGCGGCCCAGTCAGCCTAACGCTCTAACTACACACAGTATAAATATGAACAGTATGGAAACTACGTACAAAACATTCAAAACGCGCACTCACACAAACATGCACATCGACGCTCGAGTAGCGAGTGACTCGGAACTGCAACACCGCGAGAACTTAAGGGTCTCGTTGATGCGCATGTTTGTGTGATTGGGCCGTTTAAACGTCTTGTACGTAGTTTCCATACTGTTCATATTTGTACTCTGACTGATTTAGAGCCCTGTCGACCGGATAATGTAATAAGCGGCAACCCAGCGAAGTGGCAAACAAGCATGCAGTTCACATTGATGTTAAGTGATGACTGCAGCCTATAAACATCCACACAAAGACCAAGGTCAAAATGCAGACGCGTTACCACTCCTGAGGCCTAAGGTGTTGTGCCTCTGTGTAGGCAATTACAGGGCCGTACATTAAATTAAAACTATATTATATTATGTAGTAACATTTAGGTTCTTTTTAAAATACAGCAAAATTAAAATATAAATACACGTGTATCTATAATAACCTTTTGGTAGTCATAACAGTAAAATATTGAGAATATTTTATAAAAAGGATACGTCGCAAAGAATATTATAAAAAATATCCCACAAATATTTTTCAAAGACGCAGATCAAAAGCAACTAAACATACAATCGAGATCAAATCATCTCGTACACGCGTCAGTTACCGCAGCATTGACAGGGGGCTATTGAGTTATCTTTAATTCGAAGGCAACCTAGAACGGATGCGGGTAAAAATGTGCGCTGATCCAAGTACAGCAACAAATAATGTTTTTAATTCAGTGGCCGAATCACGATGGTGTTGGTAAAACCATAAATTTTATTTAAACCTTTGTATGTTTTATAGGATATACTGGAAAAAAGATATTATATCAATGTAAAACATAATCATGTCAACAAGTCTATCAACAGTGGCAAAACTCAAGTCGTAGAGTGTCCCGAATTACCAAGAATATACGTATTTACTGCTGCCGGTTAAATAGTAATGAATCATCAGTAATGTGGACTGCATACATATGTTCCCTTTAATAGTCGTAACACACATCCGGATTTGGTACGGAGCGGACAGCGGATTCGGTACGCTCCAAACCAAATCTGGCCGTGTGTGGTGGATTTGGTCCGATTCAGTCCGCTCGCGAGGATTTGGTCGGCGGAGTCGGTCCGCCGGACCGAATCCGGTCGCGTAAGCGTTAGTTGTATAATTATTTATTTAAAACGTATTTTCTGTTTACATTTCCGTATCATCCCCTATGTATGAAGAGAATGATGGAAGTAGACGAGGCACGAGAGGTTTGTCAGAACCGGGATATCTGGCGCTCTACACTCTCTGTCTACCCTGTTAGGGACCTGGCGTGAAGATACATATATATATATATATATATATATATATATATATAAAGAATGTTGTGGCTTCCACCGTATGCTTAGTAGCGTGAAATAATGATTTTCACATGCAAATGCGACCAATTAGGATAACAGCACTAAACTTTAACTTTGTAAATTCTGTCAATTTTTCCACGATGCCATCATCCCATCCCAACTTGGTGGCAAAGAAACCAACGTGGAAGTGTACCCTTTCAAATGACACAAGAAATTTTAAAATCGGTTTACAATTGACGGGGTAATCGATGAACATTTACATAAAACAAACTTACAATGTAGTCGAATATAAGTTCAAAAAAGGTCCTCCTTTTTACAAATAAACTATTAAGCCGAACTTTAGCACAACACGATTGTGTCCTTCAATATTATTGTGTTTATATTCGAGACGCGTCCACGCCTCCCCGGTGTCCGTAAATCGGTATTTATGGCGCCACGGGCATTTTGTTCAGAATAATTTTTCGTGGATTTTTGGACACTGAGCAGTTTAAACGCTGTCTAAGCAATGGCGTAATGAAAATATATTGATAAATCTCATGGCTCCGAAACTTTTGTTAGTTTTAGTAAAATTTTGTTGGTAATTATGGCTCTCTTATACTGGCATACCTTTACGTCTTATAAAAAAATATTGCTGACTTATTTCTAAAAGTTGATTTCTTAAATGTAGATTAATTTATTATTTCATTTCTCTGAGCTGATTACAAAACCTTTATGATTTAGTGGTACCTAATGAAGTTTACAGGGATTCTGTGATCAAAAGACCGACTTGCACTTAGACGGGTTTTGTTTTTCAAACGTCTTTTAATATAAATCACAGATAACTGAACTCAATAAGCGCTGAGCTTGCTTTAAGTGAGAGGCTGGATAAAAATTCATGTTTTTTCGTCACATTGGTCGTAAAGGCCCGACCCACATATGGGACAAATCCGTCACAAATTTCAATCACCCATGTGGCGCCTAAATATTATTTTCGAGAAAAACCATCTGCCTATTGAAGACTACCTATTCTATTTTTTATGGCTACCGTACCTCAAAAAACAAAACTGGACTTTAATAAGATCAGAAAAATATAGGGTGCACTTTTGGGGGATAAATCAGGCTATATAAAAGTTTTGCTAAGTGTATAACGTGATATATCAAATAAAAGGTTTTATTGAAAGGTTATATAAATTTTCTGTACGGAATTATATGATCGCTAGTCCAACTCGCACTTGGACGATTTTTGTTTTTCAAACGTCCTTCAATATCAATCACAGATAACTGAACTCAATAAGCGCTGAGTTTGACAAAAAATAGCTTCCATTCGACAGATCAGTCGTAAAGGCCCGACCTTCATATGGAACAAATCATCCATAGCTCAATCGTGAATCTGGTTAAGGAATATACTGTAGCAAAGCGGTTGGGCTTGTTATTCAGAAGTGTAAGTTTTAATCCAGCCCTAAGTAAAATTTCTTCCCAATTTTTAAGTACAAGTTCAGTTTCATGTATTAGAGCGAAAAATTCAGTTGAACGTGTTTAGGTTATGTTAAATTTTGAACATCCTAGACTCAGAAAATTCTGGATTATTATAAGTTAAGCATGCGATATATATAGGGTAGTTAAGTTGAAAAACAAGCATACGAACCATTTGACAGAAAGTGGTGTTTCATGATCCATAGAACTACGAATCAGTAATTCATTGTGTATAGGTAAATATAAAATATGTAACTTCAGACAGTTGCTAACTTGCGTATACACTGCTATGCCTGATAGACTCCATTGCAGACCCTGTTTAACATCTTCCTTGGAGCAGCAAAAGAATATCCTAAAAAAGTTCGATTCGCAGGATTATACACTATATTATACAACTGGGGAGATTTTTGCTTTTCAAACGTCCATCACAAATAACTGAACTCAATAAGCGCTGAGTTGGTTTTAGGTGAGAGACTCGATAAAAATTTGCGTCCATTCGTCACATCATAGGTCGTAAAAGCGAGGTCCTCATAACGGACAAATCATTTGTAACTGAATTTCAATCGTGGATCTGGTTTACGCGAACGACTCTAATGTGTTAAATTCGTTTTGAAGTTTAAGACACACTGCTAGCCTTTAACATTTTGTACTTTTTATAGGTTATTGCATATTTCTACTGATGGTAGGCTTCCAGTATAGGAGCTCAAAGGCGTAAGAACCATCGCATTACCTTATCTATCTGTCGGCAAATGATAGTGTTCAGCATTATCGTGTTCCGGTTAGGTGTTAATGCATACTCTCGTAATGGATCTACATTTTGATGTTTATTTACGTTTGTGTTTATATGCGAATATTTATATGCCATGGACGTTATCTTTACTCTTTATTCTTTTTTAATTTTAATTATATTTAATAATATTTGTATTTTATCTAAGGTTTTGACGAAAGAGCTGCACGCTGAGTTTGTTGGGTGGCGGAATTCTTCTCAGAAGTGCCTGCACTTGGAACTCTGCTAAGTGAATGACTATGATTACGACCAACAGATTTTTCTTTTTCTTCTATGAAGGAATTGAAAAATTTGATGATTTACATATCAGTTAAATATTATTATTAAATTGGTATTTACCTATTAATACCTATTGAATTATTATTATAAGTCATTCTCTCTAGGTATCTTATAACCCGACAATGCAAAAGTGTCCTTGTAGACCAATTTGAAGTAAATGATTTGAATTTTCACTGGTGGTAGAGCTCCAGTGACGGAGCTCGCGGGCGTAGGCACCACCGCATTACCTAATATACTTGCCGCTAAATGGTAGTGTTCAGCACTATCATGTTCCGGTCAGGTGGTAATGTACGGCCCTGTAATTTCCGGCACAGAGGCATAACACCTTAGGCCTCAGGAGTGGCAACGCATCTGGATTTTGACCTTGGTCTTTGTGTGGGTGTCTATAGGCTGCAGTCATCACTTAACATCAATGTGAACTGCATGCTTGTATGCCACTTCCATAACATAAAAAAAAAATATTCGAGTCTGGGTGTTTGTGTATGTGTTGTATGTGTACAACGGCACCCACGTCACAGGTTTATACCTACTGTGGGGCTGTGAGTGTAAGCGTATTTTATTTATATTTATTTATAAAAAAAAAAGAAGAAGAAAAGAAGATTGCAGTATTCACTGACGTAAACTACGTGATAGATTAGCAAAACGGTACAACTGTATGAAAGCAGTATATCAAAAATATTAACTCCTAAAGTATATCATTACATCCATACGGTATCTTGAAATTGCATAGGTCTTATCTGCACGGAACGTGTCAGTTGACCTAAATTGACACTGATAACAGTGTAGTTAGCGGATCGGCGGATCGATGTACTAGCTATTTACCTTAGAACAATACGCAAAGTTATGCTACGGTATAGGCTATAAATTAATTATCAATTTCACTCTTGTGTTCCATAGAATGAGTAAGCAGGGACAATAAGTTTCTGGTGAAGCCTGATTCTTATTCTTTTCACTATAGTTATAGTTTTACATTTTTTATGTCATGAAGAGACAAAAAAGCGTACAGTTCACACTAATAATTTACTGTTTATACTATCCCTACTTCCCTACTTTTATAAATGCGAAAGAAGCTCTGTCTGTCTGTCTGTCTCCCTGTCACCTTTTCAAGGCGAAGCCGCGGGCAACAGCTAGAAGCATATAAACATAAAAAACCCGGTCAAGTGCATGTCGGGCCACGCGCAGTGTAGGGTTCCGTAGTTGTAAGATTTGAATATTGTAATGAAAAAAATGAAGGTATTAGAAATACATTCTTTTTTTTAGTCGTTCGTTAAAATTTTTCGAGTAAAATACATTTTGTCGACTACTACTCGCAAACTTGTAAAGCCAACATAAATAGTTTTTTTCTTTTAATTTCGTTATATGCAGAAATCACTCTTCTAGCGATAAGGCCGCCCGCTGTATCACATGTGATTGTAATGTTTTTTTTTGTAAACTATTGTTTGGTGTGCAATTGAGTATATTATTACTATGCAGCTACTATTGCCGTAACGTTCGAATTTATAACAACAACCGTTTAGATGGTAGAGGGGGGGGGGAGGACAATTGACTCTAAGGAAAATTGGCACTTTAAAGCTTAATAAGTTATGAACGGTTAATTAAATCGAAAAATGATATTAGCACATACCTAACATTTTAGAAAGACCTATCCAACGATGTCCCACACTATATAGAAAACGGAAAATTAAATAAATATCCGCGCATTACATGTAGGATTACACTTTAATATTTTAGGGGTTATATAGGTTGGGGAAAAAGTTTCTTCGAATTTTTTAAGATAATTCAAAACATTTTTTAATATTGTTTATTAAAATTTAACTAAAGTATGTATGTACCATTTTATTCGATAACCTTTTGCCATCTTGTAGGTAGAGACATGATCCCATTGCTATAAAAATTTTGGGACTTCTCATCAAAATACCGCGACAAGTGGATTTGGCAGTCCTCCCGTGATGTTAACCAAACATTGCATAAAGAATTCTGAAGAGACCGAAACAGGTGGAAATCTGAAGGCGCAAGGTCAGGACTATACGGTGGATGCATTAACACCTCCCAGCCAAACTCTCTTAATTTTTGCTGAGTGGCTATAGATATGTGAGGTCTAGCGTTATCATGATGAAACACCACACCCCTTCTGTTGATCAATTCCGGCTGCTTTCTCTCAACTTCTTGCTTTAATCTCATCAGTTGTTCGCAGTAGAGTTCAGAATCGATAGTCCTGCCTGGTGGTAATATCTCATAATGAATAATGCCCTTCCAATCACACCACACACACAACATCACCTTATTGCGAGTTAACCCGGGTTTCGCCACAGTCTGTGAAGCCTGACCGGCCTTTGACCACGACCTTTTTCGTACGTTCTTGTCGTACGTGATCCACTTTTCATCACCAGTTATCAGCTTCTTCAAAAATGATTCGGTTTCATTACGTCGTAATAAAGAATCACAAATGAGTACACGGTTCATTAGGTTTCTTTCAGTGAGCTCGTGAGGTACCCAAATATCGAGCTTTTTTTTGCACCCAGCTTTTTTCAAATGCGCCAAAACTGTTTCGTGATCAATTCTCAGTTCTTCAGCCACGTCGTTACTACTGATATGTCGATCTTGCTCCACTTTTTTAAAAATGGCATCCATTTTATCCGTAATAAGGCGACCAGAGCGAGGTGCATCTTTGACATCAAAATTTCCGGATTGAAAACGCTTAAACCAAATTTGTGCTACTCTCACAGACACTGCACTAGCCATAAACATCGCAAATTTTTTTCGATGCTTGCGTTGCATTTTTACCTTTTTTGTGGTAAAATTTTAAAATGTATCGAATTTCTTCATTAGATTCACTCATCTTGACAGTACGAAAAGCAAATGAAAATCACGCATTTGCCTAATTTGAATTTAGAATTATGTTCTCTAAAATTTTAACTTTCAATGATACCAAAACCAGCCAGATACAAATACTACAGCCAAAGAGATTTTATTACAAGTTCATACATACTATAATGCGAAAAGACTTTTTCCCCAACCTATTACTTTAATATACTTGCCGCTAAATGGTAGCGTTCAGCACTATCGTGTTCCGCTTAGGTGGTAATGTACGGCTCTGTGATTCCCGGCACAGAGGCATAACATCTTAAGCCTCAGGACTAATCATGGTGTTAATCTTGGGAACGGCTAGACCGATTTTGAAGGGACTTTCACTTGCAGATAGCAATGTAATGAAGAGTATCTTAGGCTACTTTACTTCATCCGGGTAATAATAATAATATAATAATAAATAATAATCAATACTCTTTATTGTACACTTTAGGACAAATAATAAACAAGACAAAATTAAAAATATGCACAATAGGCGGCCTTATCACTTAAAGTGATCTCTTCCAGGCAACCTAAAACTAGAGAGATCTAAATCAACAACAAAAAGACGGGGTGTACAAATTGAAGGAATAACATAAAACTAATAATCTTATAACAATTACGCTATCTAATATATCTCGGGTAGATACTGCACAATCATAAATTACGTGGGCTACTCTGTATTCTTAACTGTTCGTATGAAATGTAAGAGACGATTATTTTAAAATTCTCGACAGTAAATCAGATGCCCTGGGAAATCTTTTCTGGCATCTATCCACAAGCTATTGCCAAAATGACAGCGCTACTAAGTTGTTTTAAAGTCCATCAGAAAACATATCAGACGTTTTTATTTAGGACAAGGTTCTGTGGCGTATACCGAAACTTCACGCCTGTGATTCTGCGGATGGATGGGCAGAGAAGTAACTTCACGCATAAAATCCCCGAAAGGGTAGGCAGAGGTAAATTCATGCATTCAAGCACACATGCAAATACCCACGATTCGCCAGTTATGTTATGGCCCATGTAACAAGTGGTGAGCCTGTTGACATCTCCGGGCATATTACCAAACTTCGAGATACTGGAAAAAAAACAGAAAATGGAAAAATCCCAATTGAACCAATAAATAATAAAGGACTTTACACCATTTTCTCTGATAATCCCCTGCCCGGGAATCGAACCCAGAACCTCAGCGTAGTATTAGTGGCCTACTACCACTAGGCTACCAAAGGCAGAGCAGTGTTAGTTAATTTAACTAAGACTCTAAAGCGCAGAACTAAAATGTAGTTTTACGGGTGGGTAGATAAGGTGACTCGGTGTTACCTACACTACTCAGAGCCGATAATGGAGCTCAACCAATAATAAAAATAACGTAGTAATATATATTACCATTCTTTATACTGGTGGTAGTGCTCCAGTGACGGAGCTCGCGGACGTAGGCACCACTGCATTACCGAATATACTTGCCGCTAAATGGTAGTGTTCAGCACTATCGTATTCCGGTCAGGTGGTAATGTACGGCTCTATAATTTCCGGCACAGAGGCATAATACCTAATGCCTCAGGAGTGGCAGCGCATCTGCATTTTGACCTCAGGTCATTGTGTGGATGTCTGTAGGCTGCAGTCATAACTTAATATCAATGTGAACTGCACGAATGTTTGTAACTTTTACTACATAAAAAAAACTGTGTGTTGTATGGCCCCGTAATAACTACCAGAGAGACAGAACACCTAAGGTATCAAGGAAGGCAACCCATCTGAATTTTGACCCCTGGTTTTTGTTTAGATGTCTATAGGCTGCAGTCATCACTTAACATCAATGTGAACTGCATGATTGTTTGCCACCTTTGTAACATTACAAAAAACTGCCTCAATAGTCTAGTGGTAGCAGGCAACTACTATTACGCTGGGGTCCTGAGTTCGATTCTCGGGTCGGGGCCTACCTAAATGATGGTGTAAAATCCCTTTTATCTGGTTCTATTGGATTTTTTGTATTTTCTGGAAGATTCCCTGTACGGAGAATGGTAATGTGCCCAAAGATGTCATCAAGCTCTCCACCTGTTATTTACGATACATATTTTTTTAATTTTATCATAAGTATTACACATTTCTAATGGGTTCTCCTGTAATCTAATGAGGAAAAACGTTTGAGTAACTTTTTTTTATGTAATGGAAGTGGCAAACAAGCATGCAGTTCACATTGATGTTTAGTGATGACTGCAGCCTATAGACACTTACAAAAATACCGAGGTCAAAATGCAGATGCCTCTTTGCCGGAAATTACGGAGCCGTACATTACCACCTGACCAGAACACGATAATGCAGAACACTACCATTAAGCGGCAAATATATAAGGTAATGTGGTGGTGCCTACGCCCGCGAGCTCTGTCACTGGAGCTCTACCGCCAGTAAAATGTATTTTTTTGGATATAGGCTTTTCAATTTAGGTTTGAATCTATTTCCATGCCTAACAAACTGCAAGATGTTATTTTACCACTGTTACAATTTATTACAGGCCCATTATTTTCTCACTGGTAAACAATAGTGCTGAATGTCCCCTAAATAATTGGATTTACTGGTGGTAGACCTCCAGTGACGGAGCTCGCGGGCGTAGGCACCACCGTATTACATAGTATACGTGCCACTAAATGGCAGTGTTCAGCACTAACGTGTTCCAGTCAGGTGGTAATGTACGGCCCTGTAATTTCCAGCACAGAGGCATAACACCTTAGGCCTCAGAAGTGGTAACGTATCTGCATTTTGACCTTGGTCTTTGTGTAAGTATCTATAGGCTGCATTCATCACTTAACATCAATGTGAACTGCATGCTTGTTTGCCACTTCGATAACATAAAAAAAATGTCAATTTGGTGGATTACTGCTCTGCGCATTACTCACGTTCTCCGAAAATAGTGTACAGTGTACTCCGTGAGTAATGCTCTGCGCTTAGATCTTCTAATTTTGATACTGGAACTTTACCACGTTGTGAAAATAACAAAAGAACATAAAAGTAAGGATTAATAAAAATAGCAATAGAGCTCTTCCAAAAACAACAACATCTCAGACTCCTCAACGATATAAACAAATTGACATCACCACAGCACCATGATTGATCGGCCAAAACATCGTAATTAGTTTTGTTTGGAACTTTTATTTTCCGTCAAATTCATTAATATTGGCTTAATTATAAAAAGTTTGAGCGTCTCTATTGGCAATGAATAGAAATGCTCAAACTTTTTATAAATACGGCTTGTTTTTAGTTTCTCATAAAATCTTTGTACATCGTTGTATAAAGGCTTTATTTTAGTAAGTTAGTAAAGTAAAGTTTAAGTGGATCTTCAATAAAGTCCACGATGGAACATATCTTTTAAGCATAGCTTACTGTATCGTTTTATTCCGTCCAACAGTCTTGAACTTACAGATAACAAATTCAAGTCATGTATTAAACGCACACTATGTAAAAATGCGTACTACAGACTCGATGACTATCTAAAAGATGGAGATGCCTGGACAAATGCTGGTCTAGCTCCACAAGACTAAACAATAATTTTGTGAAATTAATGTGCATTGTACTTGATATTGTAAAACATAATTATAAGTGTCATATTGTGAAAATAGTTTTAAGGAACATATTTTGAAAAGATCCTACAGAGTTTTGTTTTGGCAGGTTTTTTTTCAGTAATGTGGGCTTTGGAACTCTGCCAGTGAATGACAAAGAATGTCCCATATTTTTTTGTTTAGTCTTATCTTGCCGTTTGTAAAAGAGCGTATGGAACATTCTGTTGATACCTATTTTTGTTATTAAGTATTTTTGGACCATGATTTATTTTATTTTGTTTACTTTGACATATTAATCAACGTATCAGTTGTTATTCGCTTTAATGTTATATTTGTAATTTGACCTATTACAAGCAAATTCTGTTATTTCCAAGTGATTAAATGAATTTTTGAGTTTGAGTTTGAGTTTATATTTTCCGAAAAAAATATGACTTGCGATACGATAATTGGAAAGCTATTTACATCAATAAAGTATTTATACTTGTCAAATTTAAAACTTTAATTACTATAAGCATTTCATGCATATTATTATAATGTAAAACAAATTTAATTCTAACCAATCGAATATGTACGTTGCTCACATCAACAATGGGACCTTCCTGTTTTTTTTTAATTTATTTTGAGGCAACGGCTTAACCTTTTATTGTATGGCAAAACAACGTTTACCTGATGACCTGGTAAACTTATACAATGGTCATATTCTTAATTTCGCCGTATTTATCGGATTTAACAAATAACCTTAGGATAAGTCTATAATATTTTATTCTTTAAGGCAAAGTAATAAATAAGATCATTTGTAATATATTTGTCATTAGCTGATGCCCGCGGCTCCGTCAACATGTAGATCGCTTTTCGCGTAAACTGTGGAAACTCATCAAATCATCCCATGGTAACCCACAGGAATTTTTTTTTCAGGATAAAAAGCATCGTATAATCAAAGCATCAAAATCTGTTCAGTAGTTTCGGTGTGACTTACAGACAAACATCCAAACAAAGAATCTTTCATATTTATAATATTAATGTGATACACTCAGTAGCTTTGGGATAATAATATCTAGATAATTTCATATCTAGAACATGTGATCTAAGGTTAATCAGTCCAGTTTTATCACTAAACTACCGAAGCAGGTTCGATACCTGTCCGATGTCAAATATTTCCACTTTTTCTTTAGTGTCTAAACTTAAAAGACATAAACCTAAATCAAATATGAGGGCAAGTCAAAAAGAGTTACATAGTGATGGTTTTGGCACAATGCAACTAGGGCAACGCCAAAATATGGTAAGTGAAAATTAAAAGAAAAAACGTCGAAGCCAAATGGTCAGTCACAGTAAGTGTTTCATTGTAGTGATTTATATTGCGGGTTTCACATAAGAGCTAGGTCACGTCGAATGCTTAAGAGATACTGTTAACAGGAAATCTTATGTGTAAAAATAATAATGCATTAGATTTCTGCATTATATCATGACAAATGAGCGAATGATAACCGATATGCAAATAACCGATATGAACGCACTATTAGCAATATCGTTCAAGTTATCATTAAATTTGGAGATAGAAATATATTTTTCGGGAAAAATCGCTGAATCACTAATTTTCATTCGTGAATGATCGAGTTATTTTCTTGCTGATATATTAAATATTTTGGGCTTTAAAAAAAAATATTAAATAGGATATTTCGTAATATATTTGTCAGATACTAGCTGTGCTTACTAAAATATTATCTATACAGCTTAGAATTTTTGATCATGCTCAATGAATAGCTTAGCTTAACGTGAGTATAATGTTTTAAATATAACTTGATACCTGTATTTACAAGAAGATAGGTAACGGCATTCATAGTTTTATCAACCCTTCTCATTTCTATAAAGGCACTGAGGTATTGTACATCTCGCCATAATAAGTCAAATTTACTTTTTATGTAACAAAGGCGAAAAACAAGCTTGCAGTTCACATGAATGCTAAGTGATGACTGCAGCCTATAAACATGTATACACTACACAAAAACCAGAAGTCAAAATCCAGATGCGTTACCACCTCCGAGATTATACTCGTAGTTGTTGTCTCTGTGATAATTATTACGGGGCCATACATAACCATCTAACCGGAACCATAGCGCTGAACGCTACCATTTGGTCGATTAGGTAATACGGTCGTAACTATACCCTCGAGATCTGTCACTAAAACTCCATCACCAATAATAATCTGTTGAAATAGAACTGTAAAATTAAAAGAAAATAAATGACGGTTTAAAAAGATGTGTTAAGATTTATTTGAACAAGGTAAATGATTTTTTCCTTTTAAGCCTTTTTATACATTATCAAAAGAGGACGTAGTACCTATAAAGCGGTATCTTTATATATGTATTTAGTTTAAGAACTGTTATTACAAGTCTCTATACTACAGTAAAAACAGTAAAAAAACGTTAGTCTCAAAATATCAGAAATGCAGTTACACCATTCCGCGAGTTTGGCACGCGTCGGACCCCGCTCTGCCAACACTATGTACTGTTGACCGCACATTAAAGTGATGCCAGTATGATGTCCTGACTCCTAATGGAAATCAATAGTGATTAGTGGACAGCCTAAGTGTTAAAGCGTGCCAAATACTCACAATTACTTTGAACAGTTACTGAGATGTTTTAATGTTCGTGTCTCGCATTGTTCCACACCAATTTTTTCGGCATTTAGGCTTTAGAAAAAGTAACGCATCTACGTTGAATTCTCGGGTTTTTCCGCAGATATACCTACATAATTAGGTTACAGTATGATTATTACAATATTCCCACTCGTGTAAACAGCAGGCATGTTTGGCACTTTTATAAGATAAAAAATGTCGTTAAGGGTCATAGTTCACTACAGCCACCCGGCACGCGACCATATCCCGACCGCCTTGAGCGGTCTGCACTAATTAAGTCTACTCGTATCGACACCGGATCGCCTCAACCGCAAGTCGTTAATGCGCGGACGATGAGTGGACCACTCGGAGATCACTTGCTTGCCTTGCGTTGACTTTGCATTGCCTACGCCCCGTTCACAAGTCGTTCACCCGTCGACAACGAATGGACGCCGTAAAACGAGGCGGTGCTGGTCGGGTGCCGGGTGGCTGCAGTGAGCTATGACCCTAAAATCTCTTGTACGATCTAGACATTTATTTTAACGAAATATTTCGCATCCTAATGGCCAGGCTTAACGTCTACCGGATTTGCTTGCAAATATACTCAAAATTTTTCAGTTGCAATGGTAAAAAAAATTGTTAAACTTTGATTGTCCCATATTGAAAGTCGACCATTCGATATATATTATGAAACTCCAATGATTATCTTTACTGAGAACCGAATATCAATCGAACCGTAACAGACAATTATTTTACTGGTGGTAGAGCTCCAGTGACGGAGCTCGCGGGCGTAGGCACCACCGCATTACCTAATATATTTGCCGCTAAATGGTAGTGTTCTGGTGTCCTGGGTTCGATTCCCGGGTCGAGGGATATTAGACATATCGGTGTAAAATCCTTTATCTCTGGTCCTGTTCGGATTTTTCCATTTTCTGGAAGTTTCCCAGTACCTCGAAGTTTGGTAATGTGCCCGGAGATGTCAACAGGCTCGCCACCTGTTATATGGGCCAAACGTGGGTGTTTGCATGTACGATTAAATGCATGCATTCACCTCTGCCTACCCCTTCGGGGGTTACAAGCGTGAAGTTACGTTTACCTTAATTTTAAAATGCTGATATTGAGTTATGCTACAAAATAAGAAAATATTGACAGAATATAACACAGATATCGTGATCTGCCCTTGTAATCTTCCTAAGCCGTAATCAAGTTACTGGTCTTCAAAGAAAAGTAATTAGGTCATGGCGTGACCGCGGCGAGGTAAGGAATAAGCATTTATGTATCGGTTTATTTCTAGTAAGTATTTATTATATTGATATAGACTTTTAGGACTGATATCCGTGTCCCACCGAGTAGTTTCCAGTTGAAAACCAGCGTCAGGCTCCGGCTTGACATTATGCTGAACTGGGAACTATTTGGTGCAGCCGTGAGATCTTGTTTTTTTTTCTACTGTTACAAGGTACCTATTTTTTTTTTATATTAACAGTGTTCTTTCTTTTTTTTGTGTTATAATGTCAATGCTTTCATAAATGTTGTTTTTTTTGTCGTACCAACCTACTTGTATATTAAATGTTTCATTTTTTTTTCTATTGTTTTTCTATGCAGAATTTGATCGGCTGCGCCAATAAATGTTTTTTCTTCTTTCTTCTTCTTTCACTAGAAATAATACTTAGCTTTTGTGTAATATCCGAAGGATCTAAATATTTAACGGCTGTTTTTTTTATGTATTGGAAGTGGCAAACAAGCTTGTTCCTAGTTCACATTGATATTAAGTGATGAGTGCAGCCTATAGACACTTACACAAAGACCAAGGTCAAAATGCAGATGCGTTACCACTCCTGATGCCAAAGCTGTTTTGTCCCTGTGCCGGAAATTGCAGGGCCATACATTACCACCTGACCGGAGCACGATAGTGCGATAATGCGGTGTTGTCTACGCCCGTGACTCCGTCACTGAAGCTCTACCACTCTCTTCTTTTCCAATTATTTTTTTTGATACAAATATTGTATTTTGACGACCCGATTAGTTCAGCGGTGTGAGGCGACCGTTTGATTCAAAAGGTCGCGAGTTCGATCTCGCGGCAGGACGAATATCTGTATGGGTCTAGGTGTTTGTGTATGTAGGTATGTGTTGTATGTGTGTGGGGCTATGAGTGTAAGCGTATTTTATAGCGTATTTTAGGCCTTATTATATTTATTACTAGTACTTAATAATGGTGATATTTAAAGACTCACCCCCTTATTCATAAATTTACATTAGATACGTTTTAGCTATAGAATGCTTTGTCTTTGTCAGTTGCATTGTCAAATGTGCAAGATAGAAAAAGACAAAGGAGAGATTAGCAACACTTTAGCTAAAATTCGGTTATGAATAAGGGGGTATGGCGTTATTCCATAGGTAGGACTTTCAAATGCAGCAAGCGAATGATGCTATTTAGAGTTTAGTTATAATCCCTCAAAGAAAAATAATTAGGTCATGACTCGACCACACCGTGTTATACAATAAGCTTTCATTAGAAATATTAATTAGATTTTATCCAATACTAAAGCATCTAGAACACCTATTTAATTTTTTTAAAAGGCAGTTGTGCATGTGATGCGCTTATTTTTGCAATTTTTTTTATGTTGCAAAAGGTGGCAAACAAGCATGTAGTTCACATTATTGTTAAGTGATAACTGCAGCCTATAGACACCTACAGAAAGACAAGAAGTCAAAATGTAGATGCGTTGCCACTCCTGAGACCTGGGGTGTTGTCTCTGTGATAGTTATTACGAGGCCATACCATCTAACCGGAACACGATAGTCTTCGACAACAACGACTTAGCCCTTAGGCTGTTGATACTCGTATATTTTATTTATTTATTTATTTATCACCACAATAACCTCAATAACTACACAGTTTAACATATTATAAACATAAAAAGTCGTGAGTGATTATTAAAGTAAATTGTGGGAGACTGGTGCCTAAACTAAGCAAAGCCTGTATTTCAGGACACCAGCTCTTCCCTCATAAGAAAGGATTACAGAAATTCATGAAGAATACATTGTGCTAATAATAAGGTAGATAAGGTGGTGGTAATTGTACAGATATATACCTTTCTTTTTTTAATAGAGAAATAAAGTTAAATGTTACACAAAATAACAAAGGCTAGTGTATAAATGAGCGCATGCGTGCGTGAATGTATATGTGTGTGAATGCGCGCGAGCGAGAGTGAGTGAGTGAGTGAGTGACTGAGTGAGTGAGTGAGTGAGTGAGTGAGTAAGTGTGTGTGTGTTATTTTACTATACAATTTCTAGAAGTTTTCAGTCTCTTGGTAATCTAAAGTTAGTAACCATTTCTTTAGTTTATTTTAAACAAATCATTTTATTGTCTTTAGTTATATTTAATTCTTTGTCGATTTTGTTATATAATTTTGGCCCACAAAAACAGTAAAATTTTAGGGCAAAATAAGTCCTTACTTTTTTAATGTTACAAATAGAAAAATGACGACGATATTTACTTTTGCTTATATCAATTAGTGTAGTGTCCGAGTGAACTCGAAGAACCAATGCCTAAATGAATAATTGTCGTACCGTTAAAACCTCCGATTCCCGATAAAGTAATGCTGTTTCATATCGTTGTGGCTTGGACAGCATTATTTTGAGTATAAGTCTATGAGCTCTTTCCAATTTTATTAATTTTGTCTTGTCGGCTCCTCCCCAAGACGAAATACAATACTACCATGGTGTAGGTGTAGCTTCGCCCACGAGCTCCGCCACTGGAGCTCTACCACCAGTGAAAATATAAACGACATACTATTTTACTATGATTACTTAAAAATACAGGTGCAATATCTAGAGGGTAATAAATAATTTAATTAATATTATCGGTGAAAGGATATTCCTCGTCGCGGTCACGCTGTGCCCTAATTACTTTTCTTTGAAGGCCACTCTCTTAATTACGGCTTAGGAAGATTAGAAGACTGATGACGGTATCCATGTTTTTAATTTTGTGTGTAACATTGAATTCATTTCATAAAATAACTACAACAAATATTTGCTTTTGTATTTAATGAAAGTGGCAAACAAGCATGCAGTTCACATTGGTGTTAAGTGATGACTATACCTATAGACACCCACACGAAGACCAGAGGTCAAAATGGAGATGACGCGACGAGGAATATCCTTTCACCGATAATATTAATTAAATTATTTATTACCGTCTAGAAATATTGCACCTGTATTTTTAAGTACTCAGTGTGGTAAAAGAGTTTTGGCGGCAACCTTGAAAGAAGCGTGTGGTGCTCTTATACGAAATATCGTTTTACTTGACACTAGCAATATTCGTATCTGCGATGCCATTATACCAAAAAAAAGATGTGGTAAAATAGCATGTCGTTTATTTTTATGGTGAGAGATTTTTTTTAAGTAAACGTAACTTCACGCCTGTTTTCCCCGAAGGGGTAGGCAGAGGTAAATGCATGCATTCAAGCATACATGCAAACACCCACGATTCGCCGGTTACGTTTTGGCCCATGTAACAGGTGGCGAGCCTGTTGACATCTCCGGGCACATTACCAAACTTTACTGGTACTGGGAAATTTCCAGAAAATGGAAAAATCCCAATAGAATCAGAGATAAAGGCTTTTTCACCATTATCTCTGATAAACCCCTATCCGGGAATCGAACCCAGGACCTCAGCGTAGTAGTAGTGGCCTGCTACCACTAGGCTACCGAGGCAGTTTGCCACTTATTGGCATTTTTTTTGTGACAATAAGTGGCAAACAAGCTAAGAGTTCACATTAATACTAAAGGTAAGTAATACTGTAGCGTATAAAAATCTGAGTGAAACCAGAGATTTCACTGTAAATGCGTTACCACTCTTGAGGCCTAAAGTATCTCCTCGCCCTCTTGGTCTCCATGTACTAGAAAAGCGTGGCTTTAAAATACCCCCTGCCCAGAACACAATAACGCTGAATTTTACCACTTAGCTGACACAAAAATTACCACCAGTAAAGTGTGGTCACTTATCACCGATGTTGATAAAAGAATTCCGTTGGAATTTTCATGAGATTAAAAGGGGAAATAGTAATACAAGGTTAGAACTATTTACTGGTGGTAGAGTTCCAGTGGAGAAGCTCAAGGGCACCACCGCATTATAAAAGAAAAAAAGAAAAGAAAAGAAAACATTTATTTGGGCAGCACAGAGACATGACGATACAAATTGCCAGACGATTGGTACACAGGTACAATTAAACAAAAAGCAAAAACAATAACAATTAAAAAAGAAAAAAAAAAAAAAGAGATTAAGTCTCACGGCTGGTCCAAATGGGAGCCCAGATCAGCTTCATGTCAAGTCGATCACATCAATCGACTTTATGATATTATCTTATTATCTAATCCATCTGCCGTCAAACGGTAGTGTTCAGAACTATCGTGTTCCGGTAAGATGGTAATGTATGGCTCCGTAATACTTATCATAGAGACTTAACAACTTAGGTCTCAAGGGTGGCAATGAATCTGCATTTTGCCCTCTAGTGTTTGTGTACATGTCTATAGGCTGCACTCATCACTTAACATCAATGTTAACTGCATATAACCACCAGTAGGTAAAGTGAAGAACTGAAACTGTACGCATACTATTATTTACACTTATAATCGATGCAAATAATAGTATAAGGTTGGAACTTGATCAGTTTTATATAAAGAAGAAAGGTAATACAAGGCTAGAATTATTTAAAAAAATCTGCACGCTAAATTTTAATAGTTCTAGCCTTGTATTGTATTTAAGTGCTCTTTCGAATACACAAACCACAAGTAAATTAAAAATGTCAACCTGAATACAGGTTGTCTTTTTCCCAGGGCTTTAGTGAGTTTCGTGATTAAGACCCCACTCTGACCACAACAACCTCAAGGTCCCTTTTAAGACGCCATTTACGGGCAAGAGTGGATCCCTAGCTCATGAATTGCCCGGTTTAATTATTCTCTCCTATAATTTCATGCAATAGTATTACGATCAATTTAGATGACGTGTTTTTACATAATTTTAATTAAAATTTACGCATGTGTTTCTGCAATGCGGTGGGTGCGGCATATACTCCTAATACTTATTTTTACTTTTTATATATTTAACTCAGGCAACAGAAGCCCATATAAATGGATACCTTATGCACTTACATTATTACTGTATTAGAGCTCTAGTGAGCTTTAGTGGTGGTAGAGCTCTAGTGACCGAGCTCGCGGGCGTAGGCACCACCGCATTAAAAATATTCTTGCCGCTAAATGGTAGTGTTCATCCGTTCTTGTCAGGTCTATTGTGTTCCGGTCAGGTGGTAATGTACGGCCCTGTGGTTTCAGGCACAGAGGCATAACACCTTAGCCCTCAGGAGTGGTAATGCATCTGCATTTTTACCTTGGTCTTTGTGTAAGTGTCTATAGGCTGCAGTCATCACTTAACATCAAAGTGAACTGCATGTGTTTGCCACTTCCATAACATAAAAATTATTTTTATTCCAAAAATACTGCGAAGAAAGCAGCGTGAAACAGTTGATAAAAATTACACATAAACAACCTAAAAGGAAAAAATTAATTTCTTTTCCAATTCAATCACGCTCCTCGGAAAAACTTGAATTGATGAAAATCCAATATTCAGCTATGAAAATACTAAATGGACTGACCCCAAATAGATTGTTAGGCAAGTGCTTAAGGTTGAGCGTTTTCAGATAAACCGAACTCTTGGAGTGTTCTTTGTAAACTCGTCACGTAGAGGTTAGCTTATCATTTTGTACAACAAATATTGTTGTGTGATTTGTTTTATTGCAAGCCCGCGTAATAACACTTTTATGGTTATGCCTTGGATGATATTAGGTTGATTAAAGTAACAATATTCTATTCTTAAGGGTTACAAAATACTTGAAGCGCGCATGGCCCCGCGGCTGGTGTAGATCGTAAGCGATCTACTCGGTTAAGCATTACGGGCGTGTGATGAGTGACCGCTAGTGGCAAATTAAAATTCGCATTTCCGTGCTTCGGAGGGCACGTTAAGCCGTCGGTCTCAGTTGCTATCGATAGATAGCAGTCGTCAAACCTTGTCGGAGGCCTTATGGGCGGTTTGAAAACATCCGACAGCGGGTGGCCACTAACCCTTATCTCCACCAATCCGCATTGGAGCAGCGTGGTGGAGTAAGCTCCAGGCCTCCCTCTAAAAAGGGGAGAGACTCGTGCCCAGCAGTGTGATGTATAATGGGTTGCCATTATTACATAATACTTCAATATATGTATACCATAATTACTATAAATGCGTGATGAAATTGGGATAATTTTGTTGAACTCATAGGGTAGCGACATACATTGCAACAAGTTTACACACGCACAAATATAGAATTCACAGACGCGCAATCACGAGTATGACCGAACATTTACAATAAGTCTTCAATTTTGAGAAAAATTATACAGAAATAATATTTTAGGTTCTATGTATACCTTATCTGGGCTATTCGTCAACTCGACACGGACGACCGGACACACGTGTGTCCAGTTAATTAAACTTGAAATTGTAATGACTTGTTATTTCGTCGTATGGACACGACAGTATTTTTACGTGTGTTCACATGGTGAAATTTAAATAAAACCACTTTTATGTTTTCACCAACTGGACACTGTCACTTTTTTTTGCAAAAAAGGTACAGTCATGTGCATAATTTCTTCGTACATTACATCCCACTTAATATAATAAAAACGAAAGTTTGTGAGTACGGATGTTTGTACTCTTTCAAGAAAAAACTACTGGATGGATTTGGATGAAACTTTACAGTAAAGTCAAATAGACGAAGTGGCGAGCCAAATCTAGTACTATATTATGAAAATAAACTGACTCATAATTTTGCTGAAAAAACTTAATGGTTTTTAAATTAAAAAAATAAATAAATGTGTTTTATAATAACAAACAAATTAAAGTATGATTTATTAACACGGTTTATTAACAAAGACACGGTTTGACTACCTATAGGAAAAGAGTGAAAATAGACAATATTCTCTAAATATACATATTAATTTAAAATCATTACTTCAAATATAAAAAAAAAATAAGTAGGTGGTACCAACACATAATTTAAAGTAGCAATTAAATTTCTGTATTTATTATCAAAGCCAAAGAAGTTTTGACCTAGAAAGATACACTCCTTTTCAATACAAACTTGCGAAGCTTGTTTGCTTGTTTACTAAATGTAGTTGTAATGAAGTTTGAAATATTGGCATAAAATAATGAAATAAAATATCACAAAAATCAGTAGAGCCTAATTATGGCATCACAATACTAAAATGTATAATTTTACAAATTATAATCATTCTACTTAACTCTGTAACAACAGTACTTGTCACTTTTACATAGTATTTCAGTTATAATTGAGCTAGGCACTTGTAGGTATAACAATCATTTTACCAAGTCTAAATTTATGTTGCAAAGCCTGATTAAGGTGCTTTTTAAAATCACAACCATGTATTCGTTTTTGGGTGCCACTGCGGTATTTGGCTTTTAATTAAACAAAATAACGTTTTATAAGTTTCCGTATTTTTATTGGGAAGCAGAGCATAAGTAGCAGGAATAATGATTGTTTGATATTTTGTACGCCCAATATCGACATGAATCGTGAATAGTTGATGGAATTTTCTAACGCATGTTTTAAATCATCACAGAAGAATTTCTTTGAATGGGCAACAATTTCTCACATGTTGTGATATTCAAAAACTAGAATACCGATGCGATCTACATGCTGAAATTGTTCAAGTTTAACTGTATTAGCCATATTATTGAATATCATCCACTGACCGCCTAGTGATGTGTTTCCTTTTCTATACAGTTTTTTGTTTACATTTTGGATAGTTGAGATCATCATATCAGCTGTAATATGTCCACTGCTGGACTAAAGCTTCACCATAAGGAGATGATGGGATACATACCCTCCCCCCTGCCACAATCGCCACGCTTGGCATGTAAATTGGCGATCGCGGTGGTGGTAGCATCATCGCAGGACGCTGCTGCCCATCTTGCATTATTGCACTTACATACTACCGCCCCATTGGAACGGTTTGACCGCCATTGTTCGGTTGACGGATAGTTGGGATATTAGCAACTAAATGAAGTCCTTTGTCTTGAAAAATAATCTGCGTGAGTGTACTTTGACATGAATTCGGTTAAAATGTGAACGTGTGTCCAGTTGGCGAAAAAAAAAAAATTATTTAAGTTTCACTATGTGGAAACACGCAAAAATATTGTCGTGTCTAGACGACGAAATAACAAGTCATTACAATTTCGAGTTTAACCAACTGGACACACGTGTGTCCGGTCGTCCGTGTCGACTTGGCGAATAACCCCCTTATCTAGAGTCAAATGGCAAACTATCGATATCCGCAGCGCTATTTTTATTTTCCATATTAAGTTTATTAAAAAAATGTACAACCCTGAACAAACACGGACATGCGAGGTCATATAATTAGGTTTTCAAGCACCTATTTTGAACTGTATCATTAATTTTAGATCCATGAATTAGGGATCACTGAAATCAAAACAGGGCTGTTACTTAAAACTTTTGAGCAAAACTTTGCCCTCGTTTTCTCCAAAACTATAAGCATATCAATTGCCCAAATAGCACTACTATATTGTTAATTAAAATTATCCCTCGAGAAAAAGATATTACGGCCGTGGTTTTTTTGGTCCGACTTGACGGGAGCTCTTCGGTGCCCCAAGATATGCTAATGCTAGATTTATCTACACGATTACATTTTATTAAGTGGATGATTATATACACCATTTGCTATGCACACTCCAAAAAAAGATTGTTCATAAGGCTGTGGTCACATTCCCGTTTTCCTGTATCCGAATATTCGGTGTTCCTCATTATTTATTTTTAATTCATTCGGATTACGTTTCGGTTGACGATCTCATTAAACACATTAAATTACGAACAGGAACGTCGCCGCAGCGTGTTGTAAGCCCTCAAAGGGATTAGCGAATGTGGAGTGTATTCATGCTGTTCAATTATTTACACGATTTTGCATTTCGGGTTTAAAATTGATTCAGATTTTTTATTGTGTGGTACCTTTTCGTTCACACCATTTATTCAGTATTTTAATATAGCTTTAGCTTTGGTGGTTTTGTTGAAATGAGGTATTTGAGATTATATTGTTTGTACAACTTTATCATTCGATTTATATAATTAACGTATTACATTAGGCACTTATTAAATATCCATCATAGTCCCTATACCATAGTACCTATTATGAAATATTTTATCTCACGTCAAATAAAATTAAATGTTGAAACACATCTAAAAATAACACTTTTGCAATACTTGTTTTTATATTATTTCGCATTAACACATGCTTGTGAAATATATTTTTATTTTTAAAGAAATGAAAGAAAAATTTGACTTCAGGCGAGGCTCGAACTCGCGACCTACTGGGAATCTAGTCCAGCCGCTCTTCCAATTGAGCTACTGAAGCCCTGCCCGATTTGTCGAATTTTTCCTTCACATTTTGCAATACTGTTTATGAAAATTTCAAAATGTGACAATTATTCGAATAACTGAAATGCGAAACTGTGTAAATATCAGCACTCCACATTAGTTAATCCCTTTGAGGGTTTCCAACACACCGTGGGGATGTTCCCGGTCGTAATTTAATATGTATAATGAGATCGTCGACCGAAGCGTAATTCAAATGAGTTCGAAATAATTAACGACGAAAACTGAAAATTCGCTGACGGAAATCGGGAGTGTGACCGCAGCTTTAAAACAGGCTTTTTGCTTTGAGATATATGTATAATTACATCTCGGGATTTGAATATGTAGAACATCACTGTAAAATAAAATTGTTCTTACATATTATTTAATATAAGTACCTATAAATAATATCTCCACCAATCCGCATTGAAGCAGCGTGGAGCTTACTCCACAGCTCCAGGTCTCCCGCCAAAAAGGGAAGAGACTCGTGCCCAGCAGTGGGACGTATAATAGGTTGCCATTATTATTATAAATAATACAAAATATTATTTATGTTTTACTAAGAGGCGTTATAATTACTTAATGAAGCTTAGGATATTTATAAAATTAAGCGACATTTAAGTTTCTTTGAATAATCGTTGACCGAATGGTACTAAACATTAGTGCGAAATAAATATCTCTCGATATTATCGTTTAACCTGAGGAACGTAAGGCCACCGGCGCCCAGACACAATTGATTTTCAATTGTCATATTTTTCTCGTGTCGGGCGGGTTAATGGTTAATTTTGTACAAAGTTTATAACATACATATTATTATACACACACACATACTGGGTGACTTTTTTTACCGTCTTGAAAAAAATAGGGCGTGATAAGCAAATAAAATAAAAGCCTATGGCATAGTTATTTATATTATTTTTTTATATTTTCTAACTTCATCTGAAATTAAAATTTCAAATAAACGCACGACCAAAAGTAAAAAACTTAACCTTAATAGATTTCTTTACCTACAAAATTTGCAAAAACAGGATCGTGTCAAGTTGCCGGCGTTTGTTTGTTGAAATTCAGTGTTCTAAAATTAAAAATAGAATAATGAATAGAAATGTTTAATGAAATTTTAATTTCAGATGAAGTTAGAAAATATAAAAAAATAGTATGAATAACTATGCCATAGGCTTTTATTTCATTTGCTTATCACGCCCTATTTTTTCAAGACGGTAAAAAAAGTCATCCAGTATATATTATATTCAATGTCATCTAAAGAATTAGAAGAATAATTTTTAAGTGTCACCATTATACGTCAAGACCAATTTTATATCTTATACCAATCTAACAGCATCTAAGCGGAACACACTAGTTGTCGTAATTGGAGTGTCTGTTTGTTACATAAAAATAACCGCTTTTTACTGTGTGCATATATATGAATACACGGTTCATAAACCAAAACAACATTTTTACCATTTTTGTCTGTCTGTCTGTCTGTCTGTATGTTTGCTCCCGCTAATCTCGGGAACGGCTAGATCGATTTTGACGGGACCTTCACTGGCAGATAGTTTATGTAATAAGGAGTAACATAGGCTACTTTTATACTAGCTGCGCCCACGACTTCGTCTGGGTAGATACTGAACAATCATAAATTCTCACGGGAACGAAGTCGCGGGCACAGTTAGTACAAGAATAAAAATATAATGTATACAAGAATCTGAAATGCAATACCCATTAAAATGCAGTACACACACTTAAATAAAATTATTTAGAGTGACTAAATTAAAACAAGATAAATGATCTTATTGAAAAGGCTCAACCAAAATTTTAAATACAAAAACCAAAAGGAAATCATGTAAATAATTGAAAAGCACAAACACTCCCCACATACGTTAATCTCTTTGAGGGCTTACGACACTGCGGTGGCGGTACCGTTCGTAATTTAATGTGTTTAATGAGGTCTTCGCACGAAACGTAATCCAGATGAGTTGGAAATAATAAACGAGGTACACAGATCGAAATTGGGCAATCGGGAGTGTAAATTAAGCTTTGCATATAATTTTCTTTTGTTTTTTGAACTGAGTGCAAATAAATAATAATCTCTACAGTTCAATGGAAATAGTTAAAAGGCTAGACGACACGGTATTCAGGGTCCGGCAGAGGGTGGACGTGGCCTCGTGCCAAGTTGCCGCTTATTACACTACCCGGTTGACAGGGCCCTAACTTAGTCACAGTACAAATATGAACAGTATGGATACTACGTACAAAACGATGAAACGGCGCAATCACACAAACATCAACGAGGCCGCTAAGCGGTTCTCGCGGTGCTGCAGCTCCGAGTCACTCGCTACTCGAGCGTCGATGCGCGTGTGTGAGTGTGCCGTTTTGAACGTTTTGTACGTAGTTTCCATACTGTTCATATTTGTACTGTGTGTAGTTAGGACGTTAGGATGACCGGGCCGCTCCGGTCGCCCTAATTACTGCCCTAACTCCCTAAATGTTACCCTGACCCTTGTTATTGTACCCTAAATACCGTGCCATGTAATAAGTCCATTAGTACTACTGTTAGAACCCAGGTTCGATCTCTGAGTTGTGAAATCTAGGTATATCTATCTATACACGATAATTCTTGGGAATCGGCGTGCATGTATGAAGAGTATGATGATCGTAGAATAAGCACGGGAGATGTGTCAGGATCGGGATATTGGGCGCTTCACTCTCTGCTAACTCTGTAAGAGACTTGGCGTCAAGATACATACATACATATTATAAAACTAGAGACCTATATAAAGGTAGAGCTCCAGTGACGGAGCTCGCGGGCGTAGGCACCACCGCATTACTAATATACTTGCCGCTAAATGGTAGTGTTCAGCACTATCGTGTTCCGGTCAGGTGGTAATGTAATTTCCGGTACATAGGCATAACACCTAATTCCTCAGGAGTGGCAGCACATCGGCATTTTGACCTCTGGTCATTGTGTGGGTGTCTATAGGCTGCAGTCATTACTTAACATCAATGTGAACTGAACGCTTGAAAAAAAAGTTGCTCGTTGCGTTTTTGGTTGACACACACAGCAAACACTGTAGCACGGATTTTAATGCTGTTGACTGATTGCACTTGCGGATGAATTCTCTTCCAGTTGAAGAAATTTCTTCCGATACTGGTGGGGTTGTTACGTCCCGATGTTAGAACTCTTTGTGTCAACCTATTGACTTAAAAAAGTTGCGGGTCACAGCAAAAAGCGTTCCTAACAACATCTTGTTACGGCTGCAGAATTCGCTACGACAAAACGCTCAGCACAAATTATGCTATTCCCTAACCTCCATCGCTCGCAAACATTCCTTATCAATTTCCATGAATACTATCTCTATAAAGCAATCATAGTCCTTCAATAACATAATGAACGATACAAACCGTCTCTCTCCCACAAAACCGTCTCAAGGGAATGCTTGAGACAAAACATAGCAGCGATGCCGAGTCGCTCTCGGGATCTTGATAAAAGGACCGAATTGTCCCTTGGTAGAAAAAAAAAGATTTATTACTGGAAATCTCCAGCGAATAAAGGATAAATTCTTTTGAACATACACTTATAAAGTCGTTTGTCACATTGTTGAGTGTAGTGTCTAACCTTTTTATTCTGTTCGGGTAAACTGTTGAAAATATTGTTCGAGCTTAAGTGGCTGTTTTGATAAAAAGAAAACTTGATTTCTAGTGGTTTTATTTTCGCTTAAAATATGACTAGATTTTCTTGAATTGTTATTTCGTTTGATTACTCTTGTACCTTTTAGGGCAACTAAAGGGCGTAAAATTAAAAAAAATCTTAAATTATTTTTATTTTCAAAGTTGCTACATAATATATGTTCTTTATCAATACGTTACATTAATAAACGAACTTCCTTTTGTGGTGTTCCCCAGGTGCTACAATATGGGGCTCTTCAAAAATTGGCGTCAAAAGAGTCCTTCAGGGCTGGCAGCGTGTTGGCAACTCCCCTGGTGTTGCAAATGTTCATAGGCGACGGTGACCACTTTTCATCAGGTGGCCCGTTTGCTTGTCTGTCATAAATCAGATACTGCAGACATAAAAAAAAAATGACATTGAGCCTAATCAAGTTCAATGATTTGTAATTCGCTTAATACAGTACAGGATCCCAAGACAAGATTTTTGCAGTTCTCGAGCGCGACTCTTACGGATCAGGGGGCTAATATTAGTGCAGACACAATTGAAATCAATTGTCATAAAATATTTTTCTTGTAGTATGACTGATTAAGGATATGGGGATAGATTGCAACCTGCTATTCTACGTTATGAATATGGCCAACAAGCATGCAGTTTACATTGATGTTACTTAACATCAATGTAAACTGACGAGGGCAGCCTATAGTCACCCACATATAGACCAGATGCAGTGGTCATGATGCAGATACGTGCTCTGAGCTATGTTTCTGTGGTAGTTTGAAACGGGGTCGTATATTACTATCTAACCGGAACACGAAAGTGATGAACCCTACTATTTGGCAGCAGAATGATCGGGTAATGCGGTGGTGTCTACGCCCTCGAGCTCCTACACTAGAACTCTACCAGTAAATTGTTGAGTATATACCAAATCTAAGCTGTCTATTATAGGGCGAGCACCTTTAGGGCAGCTATTAAAATATTCCAAAAAGCTGCTACGAGTTTATCTTATTACCAAAATGGGGTAGGAAAATATATACTTATTAATGGATACAAGTAGAATGTCTGATTTCCCCTTTTATAAAACACAGAACGTAGAAAAATAAAACGTGTCGTTCTTTGTCATTCACTGGCAGAGTTCAAACGGCCAATATACTTAGAAGAACTTTCTGCAAAAAAAAAGAGTGAGCTCTTTTTAAATTTTTTGTTCATTTTTACACTGATACTCTCATTCACACAAAGGTTCTTTGTAACGTAAAACGTTATTAAATTTATTGTCCCATTATTATACTGAATTAAAAAAAAAATTAAATACTACCGAAACAAATAAAGCCGTGTCTGACTACAATAATAATTATTTAAATTGTGTGTTGTTCGTCTGTCGAGGTGTCACATGAAAATCTCTTAACAGAATTTAATTTAAATATCAGGTACACATCGAAACAAGAATCGTATAATTTGTGATGCATTTTAAGGTTTCGAAGCCATATGGCTAAAAACAGAAGGCTTATATAATCGTCAAGTCTGTATGTGTACCTGTCCACCTGGCACAGTTGGTTCTCTCTGGAAGTAAGCATGAGTTGCAATTTGTCAAACCTAGGTAATTTAGTAACCCTTTTTGGGTTACCGAATACAAGTTTGAGAAATTACATGTAACGTAAAAAAATGAAATCAAGGGAGTCCTGAAAATTCTTGTTAGAAGTGTTGATGACCGGTTTCCAAACCGGCAGCCAATCTGAGCGCTGCAGCGACAGTAATTGAAATAACTTTTTTAGTGAGATCACATCAGTGGTTAGGTGATTGGCCTCTAAATCTCTTTATCTACCTTGCCCACAACAACCAATTTGTCAGTGCCATTTGGTTGTCTCCGTGCAACATGACCAATGTAGTGCAGAATGCGTTGGTAGCGGATTGTGGAAAGTCTTGTCTTTAGATGGTCAATGTCTCCGTGCAACATGGCCAAAGTAGTGCAGAATGCGTTGGTAGCGGATTGTGGAAAGTCTAGTCTTTAGATGGTCAATGTTTCCGTGCAACTTGGTCAAAGAAATGCAGAATGCGTTGGTAGCGGATTGTGGAAAGTCTCGTCTTTAGATGGTCAATGTCTCCGTGCAATATGGTCAAATTAATGCAGAATGCGTTGGTAGTAGATTATGGTAAGTCTTGTCTTTAGATGGTCAATGTCTCCGTGCAACATGGCCAAAGTAGTGCAAAATGCGTTGGTAGCGGATTGTGGAAAATCTTGTCTTTAGATGGTCAATGTCTCCGTGCAACATGGTCAAAGTAGTGCAGAATGCGTTGGTAGCGGATTGTGGAAAGTCTTGTCTTTAGATGGTCAATGTCTTCGTGCAACATGGTCAAAGTAGTGCAGAATGCGTTGGTAGCGGATTGTGGTAAGTCTTGTCTTTCCAATGTCTTCGTGCAACATGGTCAAAGTAGTTCAGAATGCGTTGGTAGCGGATTGTGGAAAATCTTGTCTTTAAATGGTCAATATCTCCGTGCAACATGGTAAAAGTAGTGCAAAATGCGTTGGTAGCAGATTGTGGAAAATCTTGTCTTTAGATGGTCAATGTCTCCGTGCAACATGACCAAAGTAGAGCAGAATGCGTTGGTAGCGGATTGTGGAAAATCTTGTCTTTAGATGGTCAATGTCTCCGTGCAACATGGCCAAAGTAGTTCAGAATGCGTTGGTAGCGGATTGTGGAAAGTCTTGTCTTTAAATGGTCAATGTCTCCGTGCAACATCGTCGAAGTAGTGCAGCATGCGTTGGTAGCGGATTGTGGAAAGTCTTGTCTTGTTATTGCTGTCCAAGGCAAACGCATTCTTCTCCAACACCACATTTCGAAGGCATCTATCTATCTTTTTCTTGTCTACAGTGCTTATGGTCTTGGGCTCAGATGCATATAAGGAGATGGAGAATCCGTACCAATCTCATTTTTGTCACATATACATGCAGCTGTGGACGTCTTCAGCTAAAGTTATGATGGTGCGATAAATAATTTTACAATAGCGTTTTGCTATGAAAAGAATCGAAGTATACTTCGAAACAAAAAACTAACCGAACACATTTATGTACGTAGAGAAACGATTCTTATAAAACCGTAAACCGTCGAATTAATATTATATTGTAACAACCTCTAACTTATTCAAGGCGGTATCCGTGATTTATGTCTTTATTTGGCCATACATTTTTTTCCACGAAAAAAAAATCGGGAATATATCCAAGAGTATAAAAATATACATCAACAACTTCCGAACAAACATTCGGTGACACCTCCTTTTAACAATCCTTGAGTGTTTTGGTCATAAATATCGAGGGCAAAGTAACTTTGGTACAGTTTTATTTTTATAGATCTTTTTAGTGCTCTTGCTGAATCAAAAACAAAATATACGTGAATGGGAATTACTGGCAGCGTACGCTATTTTTTTGTAATGCCACTAGCAAACAAGCATACGATATCTACACTAAACCAATGGTACCTAATGAAATCTGCTCAAGCCCAAGGGAATCTTAAGGCACCATCCCAAAATCCAACTTAAGCCATGGCTCAAGTTGTTTTGCTTCTGTGAAAGAGATTAGGGAGCCATACATTACCTACAACTAGAACGCAGTAATAGTGATCACTATCATTTTGCAGATAGATTAGGTCAAAAATATTATTACGCCTCAAAAAACACGCTTTTCTATTAAATCTGCTTCAACCATTGTAAATGGGAGGAAAGGAAAAGGAAAGGAAAGAAACATTTATTTGACACAACAACAAGACACATACTTAAAACAGACATAAAACGTAGCTAACAAAAAAACACATTTTCTAAAATTATAAGGTACAAACCTATATTATTATGTAATATGTGCCTCACGGTTGCGCCAAAAAGGCCTCTTCAGCAAATGTCAGGTAACTTCATTTAAGAGGTACCTGACGCTGGTTTTCAACAGGACAAAGGAGCTTATATTGGCGCGAAAATATAAACCAATCAGGCGCGAGGCAAACATACCTGACTTTGCCTGATTAGTGTTTGGTCACGCCACAAAACCACAGTATAGATACAAACATTATGGAAACTAAGCCCATTTTATAAAATATTTACCTACACTCCATTGAAGCAACAGGGATGTCACTAAATTTTTTAAATAATGGTGTTATTATTTTAGCATTTACTGACGTTTAATCAATCGTATTGGGATGTTGACAATTTTTTTATTGGTTACCCTGTAAAAGTATTGGATAAATAAATACTATGTGTCTTTGAAACATATAGTCAATAAGTACTTAAAAGTTGTTAAGATATAACGATTCAAAATGTTGCGAATAGTGAAATGACTCAAAACGGCCTAAACGACCCGGTTAGTCCAGCGGTGCGAAACCACCGTTTGATTCGAAGGGTCGCGGGTTCGATCCCTGCACCGGAACAAATATTTGTATGGCCTACAGATATTTGTTTCGGGTCTGGGTGTTTGTGTATGTGCTGCATGTGTACAACGCAATACGCTCGTGGCATCTTTAAAACACTCGTGGAAACAAAAACAAATCACAACGTGACCGCTCGTCTCGACGCGACACTCGCTACTGTAGCACCGCGAGAACCACTTAGAGGCCTCGTAGATGCGCGCGCGCGCTGTTTGTGTGCGTGTGCCGTTTTGAACGTTTTGTACGTAGTTTCCTCACTGTTCTATATAAATATAGAACAGTGAGGAAACTTTTGTCACATTGTAAACAATGTGACAAAACGTCACAATAATGGCGTACTATCAGTTCGCAAACAAGTATAAAGACGTGATTATACTACGAAATCTAGATGTCCGTAGTTTTCCTTGTAAATGAGTTAGCTGGCAGTACTCCCTGTTTTGACACGATAAATTTCATAAGGGACGCTGTGAAATCGCGTTTACCTTATTAAAATAGGTAATGATGACTCACCGGTGATAAGTAATGCTACTGAGTGGTCTAGTTTACTTTACTGTTCGGTTTTTACACCAAGAACACACAATTTGGCATTTTTAACGATTTTTTTCTGACTAAGTTTGCGCTCGGCGGGCAATGATGCTTGACGCGTGAGCGGGTACGGTCACCTGACCGTCCGCGAGTCTGACCCCTTCAAGTCATGCAGGCTTATCTAATTGTTTATTTGAATCATACTTTCATTTTATAAAATAAATTAGGTCGTCAGTTTACTATAATTTTACTAACAAATCAGCTAAAGCAAACCAACGCTTAGCACTGAAAATATTATAAAGGCACTTTACAATACTAGCACAACCATTCCAAAGTACAATGTTCTTGGCTTGCTGGCCACAAATATAAATATTTAAATATCACAATCGTTATATTCATGCAAACTTAAAACACAGTACTTCCTTTTAACCCCGTTTTGGATAACGTAGTTGCAACACAGTTAAATAATACAAGATGTAAATAGGTTCATAAATTTGAATAAAAAAGTATAATGTACGAGTTGTATGATGGGTTTGTATTATGCAAAGACTTTGGTTACTTAGTAAGATTATTCGTGCATACTGAATACTTATTTTAGACTGGCTGTGTCCACGACTTCGTCTGCCTAGATACTGAACAATTATTTTGTTATATTCAATTCAGTTCTTTATTTGCCAACTAAGTTAGTACAAAGATCTTAAATAATATTATTAATTAAATTATATTATTCTATGCGGACAAAGTCGCGGGCACTGTGATCTGTGCATTCAATTCTGTTCAAAAGTTTTGTAGCAGTGCTTAAAGTAAAATTTCAATTGATCATAACTTCTTTTGCCCAGCGATTTTAACGAAACAAAATTTTGACAACGCCCCTAATGATAAGTAACCAATCTATGAAAACCGCGTTCAAATACGTTGAGTTGTTTCGAAGTTACTATGTACCAGACAAAATAACAGACAGAAAAAAATTGCAAAATTGTATTTTTGGTTTCTGTTACTCTTCTCTAATCGGGGCGATTAGAGAATATATCAGTGTTTTGGAAAAATATTTAATGTACAGACACCCGATCTTTACTGTCTTATCATTATCATCATCATCATCATTTCAGCCAAACGACGTCCACTGTTGGACAAAGGCCTCCCCCATAGATTAGTTTATATTGGTGATAAATAGGTAATAGAGGAAGATCTACATGAAGAGAGATTTCAATATGGATGCGTTGCCACTTGTGACGCATACGGTATTATGCCTCGGTGCCGGTTTTTTTTTGTATTTCTCGGAAATTGTTGAGTACCATCACAGAGACATGACACCTGAGACCTTGTCAGAGGTGACATTTTGACTTCTGGTCTTTGTGAACTTGACTTTATACTGCAGTTATATCTTAACATCAATGTGAACTGCATGCTTGTTTGTCACCTTCATTGCATAAAAAACAAGCTATATGTTGCCATATCTGGAGCCACTGAGAGAAACTGTTTCATAACATAAACGCGCTAATCCCAATGTAAACTAGACTGGATTTAAAATATAACTAAAGGTCTTGGCTTCTGGCCCGTTGCACTTTATTTTCATTTCAAAATTTACAATGTCGTGAAATCTGCTGGTTTAAGGGCTGTACTTAATCCTTAAATATTAATCTTTTGGCCTGGATTTCAAACATTTTATGTAAACACGCATCATAGTCTGCATTGCATAATTTTGTATGATGTTTTGTAAACTTTAATTATGAAGTTAGATGATAAATATAGTTTTCCTGGTGGTAGAATTCAGTGGCAGAGTAGGCACTACCGCATTCTCTCCCCCCTCCGAGGGTTTCCGCCCGTCGTGGCGGGGGCGGGGGTTAGTAGTCGGTGGTTGTTGACACGGGTGAAGCTAACAAGAAACCAGAGAGGTGCGATGGTTGGTGTGGAAGGACGTGGTGAAGCCGCGGGCGGTTGAGGATCAGTTCGACCCTGACACCCCCGGGCCGAACTGTGTGCCCATGGACCCATCCACTCGGGTATCTCTCGGGAGCAGGGAGCTTTGGGCGTTGGACTAGGGGATGTCCGTCAACCGAATGCCTCTCCATTTGGCTGACGGACATCCCCTAGCCGGGCTCGCACGGGAGATCGGGACACTGGTATTGGTAGGTGCTGAAACGCTTCGATGAGGGCTCGACAATGAGCAGCCGCCGGTGGGGTCGCGGATGTGTGCAATAGCGTTCCCGTGACCCCGCCACTGATGACGGGCGAGTCAAAACACCCACTTAAAAAAGTGAGACGGGACTTCGGAAAAGAACATCCTTTACCAAAGTCCCACATCACCGAGCCCTCTCCCCAGGGGTGGGTATGCGCGACGCATTTTCCGATGGGTAAAAAACCATCAAGGCACCATCGCATTACCTAATTTACTTGCTACGAAATAGTGTTTTTCGTCGCTATCGTCATCCAATAACCCTGTAATTTCCGACACATTGAAATCTTTTGTTATGTTAAAAGTCAGGGAAATTGCCAATGCGTGGTTAGCTCCTCAATATGTTTGTAAAAAAATGACTTCGCGTAAATATTGAACCTGCAACCTATAACCAAGCCCTTACGTAAAACAGGAAATCCATCTCTGCCCGAAGTCAACTTTTTTCTCCGTTTTTCCATAAAGGTATTTCTTGTAGGTGTGAAAAATAACACATTGTATGCGATACGTCAATAAAAAATACCCGTGCATACCGAGAAGATGAAACTGCAATATCTCTTTGAAAATGTTTTAGAAAACGATATCATGAGAGTGTATTGTAGTAGATCAAAGTACCTAGTAGATACCGCAAAACAAAAAAACGACAAAGAACTGTTTTATCTACAAAAATTCAAACAGCAAAATTTGTAAATGGTCTCGTTTTACCGTACTTAATAAAGCTTTAAATCGAGCCAAACTATAAACCACGATTACGCTTTTACATCCAATATTACCGAATACAAACCCGTTAACCGTGTTTGGTTTTGACGACCACGTCAAATTAATGATTACTTGTAATCATTTTAATAAACGCGGCCATTTTCATAGAGCTATACGATAATGACATGTGATTTACTGTATAATATGCAGTTGTTCGGCGATTACTTTAAATTTTCAAATTTCATTAAAATTGTAAACAACGTTTAAATCACAACGTAGTTAGGTTAAATATTAAATAATAATATCCCCACGCAACCCCAAAAAACGATTTTGTTACACAATCCCTACTTCCCTACTAATATTATAAATGCGAAAGTAACTCTATCTGTCTGTCTGTCTGTTATATTTTCACGTCCAAACGACTAAACCGATTATGAAATTTGGTACAGAGATAGAGTTGACTTTGAGAAAGAACATAGGTTATAATTTATAAAACGACATCCACGCGGGCGAAGCATCGGGCAACGGCTAGTATGTAAGATGTGTTTGTTTATGTATGGAATTTTAATTTGATAAAAACAATATTTCATTCGGTAACAGATAGGTTAAGTTCGTGCTAGATTCCGATCTTGGACTAATTGTAAACAATTGCAAATTGAAACGTATCACGTCATAATTAAAATTAAAAAAAAACAAAAGCTTGATTCGTGGCCACATACTCTGAACAAAGCGCCATAGAATTTTATTAAAACTGCATATCAGCGCCATCTAGTATCACTTGTCAATGAGAGGATTTAGTTCAGATGCTATTCGACAGATGGTGCTTATATCATAAAGTCAAGTTGACGCGTATTTCTCGTAGTATTCCCAAAGAGATAGACTTCGGTAATCTAATAATTAATACAATGGCTGTTCAATCACCTAGCTGTAAAATACTGCTCTAAGCGGTTCAAATTACACAATCGTTATTATAACAACTTAACGAACATTATTGTTAAAACAAGGTGTCTTAAGAATATAACAAAATAATAATTAATACTGGTTATGCAGATTACTTGTAAAATGCATGGTTCCACATGACATTACATAATCGGTTACTAAATTGATGATGTTTTTTCCATAAAAGCGCGTACATGTCATTGTATTGCGAGGCAAACGCCGCCCACGGCAATCATTACCTAATTCACAATGAGGGCGGGGCATGTGTTCTCCAGAAAATAACACGCCAAGGCGTGCGTAGCGTGCCTACCCCATAAGGGACTTGGCGTGAAGTTGTATATATGCTTGCTTCAACTTAAGCACGAGCTCTGTGTTAAAGCAAGAAAGTGAATCGATTCCATAGTGATTGTACCAAACGCCGTCCTGTAGCCGCAGGGAAGAAGAAGCTGCAGCAGAGGGGGATGCCCCAGTGCTGCATCCGCGTCGCGCGAATAGCGTTTTCCAAAAGAAAGAAATGATATAAGATGATTATCGCAAAAAAAAAATACAAAATATATAAAAAGATTGAAAAAAGATAAAATAAAGTATTTTTATTCTTATGAAGACCTAGTACTTGCTCGCTTTAGGTCGAGTTTTTTGTACCGAATACCTTGTAAGTAGCATTTTATGTATTTTGAACAATCTAACAGAATGCAACAGTTCTGGATAAAAGCGAGCTTAATTTTCACACAAATGAATAAAACAACATAAACGATCCGATACAAAAATTTTTCAGTACGCAAAAAACTGCATCCTTCTGAAAAGTTAGTTATTTTACACTTACGAGGTATTCACTATAAGGCGTCGATATCAACCAAAAAAAACAACCCTTGCCCTTATCTGTCTAATTAATTTCTACATTCTACATGTCACACACGAGTAAGAGGAACACGTCAAACCCAAATGAAGTCGGTTAGACAGTAATTTCAGAGATAATTAGATTTTGGTTTAAGTAATTGCTTATCCGTATTAAAATTAGGGCAATTTAATGCATTCTGCGTAGATAAATAATAATATTTGATTTAAACTAATACGTACGTTTCTCTCTATTAAACGCACGCGTCTAAACGTAAGTGTGAAACCGCATTTTCTTAAAACACATAGCTTTTTTTATAAGTGCATGCATTAGTAGCGTTTTCAGTAAAAAAAATTGGATCGCGATTTGTAAACGCGCGATTTTTTATATTCCATAGTTACTAGTAGAAATTGCGTTTACATTGCGTTTAACTGCCTTCAGTTTTTATTTACTTTTCTTACTTCTTGATTTAAAACTAGCGCCAGAACACATGCTGTTTGCCAAAAATTCCTCGATGGTATTGATATAAAGTTTAGCCAAACCAGCCGCAATGTGTGTTTGTATACGGTTTTGCGTTTTTAGCTATTTCTAAACCGCTTGCGATTAATCGTGGTGCGTGCTAAGCCTAAGGTTGATTAAATTTTAACAAAACTGGATGCTTACATTTACAGAAATAAACAGGGGATCTGAACCTAGATCGAAACACTTTTAGATCACATTTCATAAAAACAAACACGTCTTGCATGTTTGCCTATCAAAATATGTTCATAGAATATATATATTTTTTAAGCTACTTGTATTTTCACCCAATATAGGTACTTACATTTTTATACACGAGTACAACGGTTTGGAATAATGCAGGCGTTATTTCTTTAATGGCTTCACGATTTAGGACATTTAGATATGGCAAGTAAATTTAAGGCTCAGACTCATTGGTGATATATTCTAACGTAAAGTATACTACATAATGATATATACGGGTCAATACCCTTATTGCTATACAGTATATACAGTATATATCATTATGTAGTATATATCCTAATGGATATAAAGAGAGGCTTGTTTCCCTAGCCCTGATATTTGGAATATTCCTTTTAATGTGACACACTAAAGTTATTAAATATTCAATTAACTATTGCTATTTCCAAACGTTTCTTGTAATTCGTGTTCTATTATCAAATTTCATAGATCAAATTACATAACATCTTGTACAAATTTCTCTTAAACAGTTATACTAAGAGAAACACGAAACAACGCGATTAGATTATCTCAAAACGTACTCCATACGAATTCCTTTCAATGAGAAAGAACAATAGTGCTGGCATCCGCTTTCATTAACCAAATGATGTCACTTGTTACAGATTGACGAAAATGGAGCGACGCCTCGCGGGGATAATGTTCGCTCTGATAACTCTCGCGCTCGTCAACGAAATGTCGTCCGTCCAAGCGAGAGATAATAACAAACGTCGAACCAAGGAAAAGACGGGTGGTTTCCTTAAAAACATATGCGACATCACAGACAGAGACTCTAAAGTACATTGCTACTGTGAAAATGCGCGTGAACCCAAAAACGTGACTAAAGCAGAATGCTGGGTGTTCAAAGGCGGTATACCACGCGATGACCTCATATGGCAAAGTTTTGCATCACAACCAACTTTGCAAACCTTATCTTTCAACGTCCGCGTTGAGGGTGCACTAGGATATGTACCAACTAAAGCACTTCACTACTTGCAGGGGCTTCGATCTATCAATATCAAATACGGCAACATAGTAGAAGTTACCACCTTTGCATTCGCAAACTTAACAAACTTGAAAGAGGCAACGCTTTCCCAAAATCAAATCGAAACACTTCAAGTTTACGCCTTCGCACATCTCCCGAACATAACCTTGATAAACCTTGAAGAGAATATGATTGTGGAAATAAGCAGAGACAGTTTCTTTGACCTGCCCAAATTACAGAAACTAATATTGACGAAAAATAACATATCCCAAATAAGCAACGGCGCCTTTCAACACACGTTCAACCTATTGGAATTGGACTTGAACAAAAACAACATATGCTATCTAAACCGTCACACGTTTGATGGATTGGCCAACTTACGGAAATTGGATCTTAGGAGGAACCATATTTACAATTTGACCGAGTTCACATTCGCCGAGTTGTGGAATCTGCAGGAGTTGCTGTTAGGGAAGAACGATTTAAAATATATATCGGAGAGAGCTTTTGATGGGTTGTCGCAGCTCCGTAAATTGTCTTTAGATGACAACAAGCTGGCAACGCTTCCGTCAGGGTTATTTGAAGGCGTGAGAGGATTGAGCTCGCTGGATCTTCGTTCAAACGAGCTACACGCATTAACTTTCGATAACATCAAGCCCATATTGGATAACTTGAAGCCAGCAAACAGCAATTTGATGTTGGAAGGTAATGAATATTTAATACTTCTGCACAATGCGCTAGAAATGTTTCAGTTAGAATAGATGTTCGTATAAGTTTAATATACTTAGCAGTTAATTCGTTTACGAGGCCAGTGGGTGTTTTTAAGTCGCGTGAAGCTATCTTTGTGATTATCGCGCTTAGAGACTCGAATACAGTTCGTGCGATCTCCGCTCCTACGCTGTCGCTAGACAAAAACGAATGCAACTTGTGCCGGCAAGCTTATATGTAAATCGCATACCTACACTGTTGGACGTAGACGTTGAATATATTTAAAATAATGTTCTTTTCAAACGTATTTCTCGTTAGGTTTTGTTTCTTAAATCCCTTCAACAGTGTCCTGATTTTATGTTGAAGTTGGAATTCGCTGCTTAAATTAGGTTAGTGATATTTTTAATACTTATATTTTGTGTAAATGTATCATCACTTCAACCTAAATACTTGCACAAAGGGACAAAGCCTTGTTCAAAGACGCCCTCAGCAGTGTTGTGCGTTATTAGGGGAGAATATGCCATAACCACCAAGCTAGACAAGTGGATAGGTGATCGCAGTAGGATTCGTTTTTTAGTAGGACGCTGCTGCCTTTCCCAAGTTGTTATATTTACTACTGCCTTATTGGAATAGTTGAATAACCACTTTGTTCGCCTGGCGTGTTAAGGTGTACTTATAACTAAAATAATAATCTTTTTATCGACATTTCTTAAAGTTTCAATGAAAAAAGAATATAAATGTAAAAATGTTGTACTTAAAACTTAGAACAGTGCAATTCTCGTATGTCGTAAATTATGACTTTCCCTTGACCAATGACCAAACCAATGACTTACTATCCAAAGTATCTGATACGAGCAATTCAGTTGAATTATAACGTCCACAGATTTCACTCGAAACTTTTCTTTCAAAAGCATAGAGCGAGTCAAACAAAAAATATCGCATAGATTTTTCAAATTGGCTCAAACAAACCGTGAAACTTTCAAAATAGCCCCTAAGGTCGGTGGCACTCGGAGTTTTTCACAACTTCCCCGAACATTCGTCATTCGAGCCATGATAAAGGGAAACATCGAACGAAGTTTGGTGAAAAATCGCGGCATATAAATACTTTGAAAGTTTAATGTTACCAGTGCATGCTTTTGTTCAGTGTTCTGAGTTGTTATGAAATAAATCGGTTTATTTTGTATTTAATGAATTCGTAAGAAGAAAAATCTTCTTGACGTAAATTCAACTGTCATAAATTTACTTTTGTTTACATGACAGTTGAATTTGGTCATATTTCCGTACTCAATCATTGTTTTACCTGATATTTGTTTACCACTTAGTAAACATAATACTGTGTGTTTGTTCTAGATTAACTTGTATCGTTATACCTATTCGATATAATTACTAAAACAACACACTTACAATTAATAAGAGAGGAATATTAATATATGTATAGATTCATCTCATGTAAAATATCCTAGACAGGTTATATTGTAGTATGTACACACCAGGTATGTAGTATCACATATCTGGTGTGAGGTACAGTAATACAGAATACACATTAAGCCTTAATTCTAATATTTTTCCAATTTGATTTTGGAGGATTGCCTGTAGTAAAATTTATTTTTATCAAAATATATAATTCAATAATCTCAATCATTCTATTTGAATCTGTTATGAAATATGAATAGAATTCATTTGAAATGTATTGTCCATTAAGCATTCAAACATATACGAGTATCAGTCTGTTAAAATTGCCGTGATTAACATCAAAATTAAATTAACTATCCAATTTAGATAAAATTCGCTGAGGGTTGAACCCTTAACGTAGATTAACGTATTAAAAGCCCACGCAAGCAGTAATAACAAAATTTTATATTTGTTTTATATTATTTCGCATTAACACATGCTTGTGAAATATATTTTATTTTTTTAAAGAATAATGGAAAGAAAAATTTGACTTCAGGCGAGACTCGAACTCGCGGCCTACTGGGAATCCAGTCCAGCCGCTCAATTCGAAGAGCGGCTGGACTGGATTCCCAGTAGGCCGCGAGTTCTAGTCTCGCCTGAAGTAAAAAAAAAAATCTTTCCATTTTTCTTTAAAAAAAATAAAATTTTATATTACAATAATTTGATAACTTTGATTACAGAAAACAACTTCGTATGTGACTGCAGATTGAAATGGATGCACATCTTACGCAACGAGACAAAGAGTCAGAACACAAAGGCATCGCTGGAAGGAGTGACTTGCAACATGGATCCACCAATAGTTAGTTCGGCGTACAACAAAATAACAGATATCGATACAAAATTAGATTATAACCAAGACATCATACATGCAGGTATCACTATCGAAACAGACAATAGAACAGATGTTAATGATAAAGATGCGAATGATGCTAATGAGATAATTTCTAAGAGAGGCGTTAAACGGAACGTATTAAAAATTTTACCAGACTCGCTTCCATGTCCAGTCGAACCTAAAACGACTGAAGCGCCTTTCATAATAGATCCAGTGATACCAGTACAAAATGAAATGAAAACGTATCGATTTCAAGAAATAAATGCAGCAAACAATGATTTCGGATTTAGCATCGTCTTATGGAGTGTTTGCTTGTTCTTCTTCACTTAGGCTTTGGTAGGTCAATTTTACGAATCTAGTCACTAAATATAAGGAGATACAGACTATTTTCCATTGATGCGATTGTTGGATGCAATTTGAATTTGGCAAAAAATCTGATGAATGAAGTACGATCTGAAAGAAAGAAAAAAAGTTGTCACGTTTAATGGGATAGCAACTGGATTCTCAATTCATTTAATATATTATGTTTTGTACTAAAGAGTTACTTTCATACAAGCAAAACTTCCAGAACGTGTAGATGAAATTAAAAAATTGTCAAGTCCGAGGACTTGTTCCAAGTTTGGGTTTCGTAGCAAAAGTTTTTGACAACTTGAATAAATTATAGCCGCTGAAAATTTTCACTTCAACTGCTTGGCTTGATATCCAGATGGCCTAATCTTGCAATTCTGAACGTCGTGAAAGAATAAAGCATTTTTTTTTAATGAAAATGCAATTTAGTTGAAACTACACTGGTTTTAGAACTCCAGTGATGGAACTAGCGGGCGTAGGCACAACCGCATTACCTACGTGCCGTTAAATGGTAATTCAGCAGTACCTCAGTTTTCCTGTCAGGTAGTAATGTACGAACCTACAATTTCCGACACAGAGGTATAATACCTTAGACCTCAGAAGTGGCAAAGCATCCACATTTAATTCTCTGGTAGACGTTGATAGGCTTCAAGCTAAATGGTAGTGTTTAGTCACGTTCCGCACAGGTGGTAATTTACAGTCCTGTAATTTTTGGCATAGAGGCAAAACACCTTAGATCTCAGGAGTGGCAATGTATCTACATTGAAATCTTTATTTTCATGTTGATAAGCTACAGTATTTCTTACCATCAATGTAAATTGTATCCTTGTTTACCACTTCATGATGTAAAAAAAATGAATTGAAAACAAATTGAATTAAAGAAAGAATCGTATAGAAGTCTGTAAATGTTTGTGATAAAAAAGAAAATCTAATTGCATCCAACATCGTAATTTAATCTAAATTTAATTTTACGAAACTAATTATTTAAGCGCACTTAAAAATTTATGTAAACAATAATGTTGATAAATCACCGTATTATAATGTGAATGTTGTAAAAATATGTTAAGTAGCGTTAAATTTAAAGGAATCACGTTCGTAGTTTTGTGTTTAAAGGGATTTCGTATGAGTGTAATCATTTATTTGAAAACCAACCAACTGTTTTTTTTGCATTAAAAAAAACGTATTTCAAATGTTTATTTAATTGTATTTTATTTAACAATTGCATACCTATCTATAAAATAACTAGAGGAACAAAATGTTGATGACTTTTAAGATGCTATGGTTTTTACTTTAAAAAACACAATAAATATGTTCGTACGACCAAATTATGTATTTGATGTATTATTATTGATATGTTTTTGTAATTTATCCAGTCTATGATGAACTTATATAAGTTATTGACACTTGGTTTTATTAGATACGTCTGTTATGGAAATTAGTACGAAATATAATCACTCACACAGTCTGTTAAAATTATTCACGTAACGAGCACTTCTGTATTTTTATAAAATGTATACATATTTACATTTATACATATTATGTTGAAATATGATAATAATGTGTTTTATATATTGTTTCGGTTGATGTCGGGAGGTAAATATTATTTCAGGGTTATTATGAATTATTAATTACTTAGAAGTTTTGTATCGACTGCGGTAGTTTGGTTAAGTGCCCAGGAATGACGTTAGGTCACCTATTATACAAGGTGTAACGGAAAGGTCAAACAATATTTCAACAGTCCATGCCTATACTGATGTTGACTTTATCCCCCAAGGTCTTTTTCTCCTGAAAATGTAAAATCATCTATTATTATGAGTCAAACTTTGATTCAAGTTTTATTTCAACCCTGATAACAACAGCTGACAGCGTATCAGTCGAAGGAGAACGCTACGCGTATGTGCGCAAGTATAAATTGCTGAGAAGATGCATTTCATACGCACACACGCGTACCGTCACCACGCACGCTATTGTGTGGGAAATTCCGGGCGTTTTCATTGGAGACTTGTTAGGGATGTCAAATAAAATTACAAATAATTAATTTTTAAACTTTAAATGAAAAAAAAGTCGTGATTTCATTTATATTGTTTACGTAAAGTGATTTGAAACTTGATATAGATGAATACCTTTCAATATTGTTGGACTTTTCGGTGACACCTTGCATACATAGAGCAACACCGGAGATGAGTAGCCATATGCAGGCTTTCCCCTCTGTTAAAGCACAAGCCCAAATGGGTCTATACCTGTCGCCTAAATGTTTCAATAAGTGCGTGAAATTGTTTCTGTATTTTGTTAAAGTCAAGGTGTGAGTTTAGTTAAAAGACGATTTTTGTAGTGTACGTGTGTGTCACGCATTTCTCCCCGTAGACACCACCGCATCGGTGGTGCCTACGCCTCGAGTCCCTAAACTAGGATTCTACCACCCTGATCTAATTATCCAATACACAATTCGAATGAAACAACATTCTGTGCAGTCAGTAAACAAAGACAAAACTAGAATTGGGTCACCCCGCACTGATCTATACTCAAACGTATGGCGCAGCAGTGTAAGCATTTCAGCTAAAGGATTTATGTATGACTTCGGTTAGTTGTGCTTGAATGTAACAGGGGATGCACTCATTGATATTTTATAATGAACTGGCTGACCAGCCAAACTTCGTATTGCCTCTATGAAATAATGTATCAGAGGTTTGATAGATACGGACTATTTGTATCGGAAAATGAAATTGTGGTTTTTACTATTTCCCTTCTATTTCTTCATATTTTTTTACTTTTAAAACCTTCCCTGGACTTCCAAAAATTATTTAAAATCAAAATATAGCCCAATCGGTCCAGCCGTTCTCGAGTTTTAGCGAGACTAACGAAGAAGAATTGGTTTTTATATATAGGTATAGATTTAGTGAATCACTGCCATCTACCGGGAGTTGCAATAAAAATATATCTAGCTAGAAATCATAAATGCTTTAGTGAGACCATTCCGAACACTGGGACCGTTTTATCGATCTATAGAAGACTGGCACTATTTGAAAAGCATTGTTATGGCGTTTTATTTAATATAACAATTACCTAAAGATTTTGCTGTACGTTGTAATTTTTTAAACGAAGATTTTGAAACTTCGCCTAAAATGTACAGAAACGTAATTATGTTATATCTGAAATCAGACTAGAAATGTTAACATCGTGCCTGTTGTTGGTTGTGATGTTTTTTTCCAGATATAGTCTTATGGCCGAATACTCAAACGTCACTCAATTTTAAGCAACACTCAAATGTGCGCTATCTCTATCGTTTGATAAAAACAGAAGACTTTTAAGTCCCACTTAGATTTGAGTTACGTTTGAGTATTTGGCCGTTGGCGTCCTAACGCACTAGCGGTTAGCCGCGGGAGGGATTTTACAATTTAATATGCAACCGCCTTATAAGTATGGTGCCTACAATGATCATTGATAAGTACCAATGAAATTGAAATAAATTGAGTTTACACTCCGGCACTGACCAGTTAATTGGCTATGTTTGGTGTCAAGTAGAAGAAAAGCAGTATATTATAATAATGTACCAATTAAATCTTACTTATGATTTGTTTATGTTATGATTCAATTAAAAAGTGTAAATTTATTAAGGTCATAAAAACAGTCCACGACTGGAACTCTACCATCAGTAAAAGTTAAAAGGATGCTAAAGGGTTATATGCAATTTAAATAACAGTTCGTAACATTGTCTTTCTAATTTCTTCACACTCACCCACATTCAGAGTGCACTTCTGGTGGTAGAGATCCAGTGATGGAGCTCGCGGGCGCAGGCACCACCACATTACCTAATATACTTGCCGCTAAATGGAAGTGTTCAGCACTATCGTGTTCCGGTCAGGTGGTAATGTACGGCCCTGTAATTTCCAGCACAGAGGCATAACACCTTAGATCTCAGGAGTGGCAACGCGTCTGCATTTTGAACTTGGTCTTTGTGTGGGTGTCTATAGACTGCAGTCATCACTTAACAACAATGTGAACTGAATGCTTGTTTGCCACTTCCATAACACAAAAAGATCATCACGCTCACGCGTTTGTATCGTAACGGTGAATCTCTGCTCTTGAATAACACGACAGAAATAAATTTGTAAGACCTTTTTGCTTACTTCAGTGTTATTTGTTAAGCCAGTAGTATTTCTACATAACTATGTACTAACAAACTGTGCGCAGATTTTTTACCACATAAAATGTAATGGGCTATCAAAATAATGACATTCTACTAATATACCTCTCTATAAGTATATTATATATAATTGTTTTATATTATTTCGCATTAACAGATGCTTGTGAAATATATTTTATTTTTAAAGAAAAATGGAAAGAAAAATTTGACTTCAGGCGAGGCTCGAACTCGCGACCTACTGGGAATCTAGTCCAGCCGCTCTTCCAATTGAGCTACTGAAGCCCTGCCCGATTTGTCAAATCTTTCCTTCACATCTATTGCATTGCTTTATGGTAGCAGTAGCGCCATCTATTACCAACTATGCTAGTTAGGCAACCGATATAATAGACTTTTCAGTTTATTGAATATCGTAATTTCAGTTCAGTTTATTGAATGTCGAATTGCCTTCTCGCGAGTTCGAGCCTCGCCTGAAGTCAAATTTTTCTTTCCATTTTTCTTTAAAAATAAAATATATTATATATATTATATTTTTTATGTATGTGATGACTGCAGCCTATAAACACCCACACAAGACCAAGGTCAAAATGCAGATGCGTTACCCCTTCTGAGGCCTAAGGTGTTATGCCTCTGTGCCGGAATTTACTAGGCCATACAGTTTTATCTAAGTGATATACTTGATTATAGTTTTTTAGTTCGTAAATTGACGTGTCTGTTATTTGATTAATTTATTTTAATTGTTTAAGAAGTTACTTAAGAGGTGATTGTTATTCTAAATTTGATACAAAAATTTCTGATTCTTTTAAATGTTTATTGTATTTGACTATAACTCATACGATATCCCAATCCGCGTGTATTAAGTACCTTGTATAAAATATTTTGACAAGTTTTTGTATGGATAAAAATTAATGGTGTAATGTTTTTTAAAAAACAAATTAATGCTGTTTTATTTCATACCCCAACACCTACCCCCTTATTCATAAACGTATTTTAGCTAAAGTGTTGCTAATCTCTCCTTTGTCTTTTTCTATCCTGCTCATTTAACAATGCAACTGACAAAGACAAAGCATTCTATAGCTAAAACGTATCTAATATACGTTATGAATAAGGAGGCTAGTTTTTAAATCTTTGTTTTAGAACAATAAGACAGTAAAAGAAAATATGTAGACCCAGTAGATTGTGTGTAGATAATATGACTAAAAAAGTTTTAGTTTATAACAAAATTCATGTAATGAAGTTGGCAAACAAGCATGCAGTTCACATGGATGTTAAGTAATGACTGCAGCCTATAGATCACACAGAAACCAGAGGACAACATACAAATGCGTTGCCTCTGAGATCTGATTTGCTATGTCTCTGTGATAGATATAACGAGGCCTAAGATAAGTGATAGATAGTGTTGAACATATTTAGTTGCAGATAGGATAACACGTATACATTTGCTGGTAGTAGAATTCATATGTAGAAACTTGATGGTACACCTCTTGTGAGTTAGGTGTACCAGGGGTAAATTTTACTCTCGGTGGTCCATCTGCTAGATAGTTCAGCGGAATATATTGTCCATGGTCCTCCTAACAATTTTCAATTGTTAATAAAAGACTAGTTGACACAGATAAAAAAATGATCCAACTTCAATTCCTTTCTGGTTTTAAAATCAAAATTATGTTTTTAGCGTAGCGTTGTGTGATCACCGTTCTAAGATAACCGAACCCATCTGTTTCGATTCTAAAAATATTTAATCGTATTACGTTGTACATTACACTTAACTCATACGAAAGCATCTGATGATTCCCTTTAGTTCCAAAATGTTGAGTATTCTACGCTAACACGGATACAGGTGGACCACGGGAAAAAATTATTTCTTTTGGAAAACCTAGGTGAACTTAGGTGGACATCGGAAAGAAGTAATTACCCCTGGTACACCCAATTAATAATAGGTGTACCACGGGGAGAAAAATTTACCCCTGGTTGGCCCAGGTGGACTTAGTAGGTGTACCACGGGAAATGACCCCCCTTGTACCGTAAGCTAGCAAACAAGGCAGTTCACATGAGTTCCATACAAAACAAGAGGTTAAAATGCAGATGCGTGGCCACCCTTGAGGCATACATTATTGTCTCTGTTGTAGTTATTACGGGGCCACACATTGCGTGATGAGCAGCAGCGTCCCACAATAAAACCACCGCCTCTGCGAACGCCAATCCGCCTGACAAGAGTGGCGATTGTGACATATTCCCACGCGTATGTTTGTATGATATGGAAGTGGCAAACAAGCATGCAGTTTAAATTGATGTTAAGTGATGACTGCAGCCTATGGACACCCACACAAAGACCAAGGTCAAAATGTAGAATCGTTAGCACTCCTGAGGCCAAAGGTGTTATGTGTGCCGGAAATTAGAGGGCCGTACATTACCACCTGACCGGAAAACGATAGTACTGAACATTACCATTTAGCGGTATGCATAGTATGTATGTCTGATGGTGGGATCAAAAGTATTAGGAATCGGCGTGCATGTATGAAGAGAATGATGAAAGTAGACGAGGCACGAGAGGTTTGTCAGAACCGGGATATCTGGCGCTCTACACTCTCTGCCTACCCCGTTAGGGACCTGGCGTGAAGATACATACATACATACATAGTATGTATATTAGGTAATGCGGTGGTGCCTACGTCTTTTGGGAAGGCTTTGTCCAGCAGTGGTTATCTTTTGATTGCAATGATGATGGTGACATTACCATCTAACTTTTTACTGGTGGTAGAGCTCTAGTGACGGAGCTTGCGGGCGTAGGCACCACCGCATTACCTAATATACTTGCCGCTAAATGGTAGTGTTCAGCACTATCGTGTTCCGGTCAGGTGGTAATGTACGGCCCTGTAATATCCGGCACAGAGACATAACATCTTAGGCCTCAGGAGTGGTAGCGCATCTGCATTTTGACCTTGGTCTTTGTGTGGTGGTCTATAGGCTACAGTCATCACTTAACATCAATGTGAACTGCATGCTTGTTTACCACTTCCATTACATCAAAAAAGATAGATTAGGTAATGCGGTGGTGCCTACGCCATCGCACCGACTCTGGTAATCCCCCTAATAACTTTTCTCGTTAATAACAAAATATTATTACTATTAATTAACCCCTAACTACATAAATCTTCAATTGGTTTCAAACCATTAATTAATACTTCCAATGATTTAACATTGCCTTCCCCTGGTTAACAAAATTTATAGTGTAATAGATTCAACCCTTTCGTATTTCGATTACGCGGTGTAATTGCCACTTACGAGTGATTAAGAGGAATTATATTTAACTATTTATTGTTGAGATTATATTTATCGAAGCGCGCATGGCCCCGCGGCAGGTGTAGATCGTAAGCGATCTACTCGGTTAAGCAGTACGGGCGCGGTCGGGTGTGTGATGAGTGATCGCTAGTGGCAAATTAAAATGCGCGTTTCCTTGCTTCGGTGGGCACGTTAAACCGTCGGTCCCGGTTGCTATCGATAGATAGCAGTCTATAAACCTTGTCGGAGGACTTACGGGCGGTTTGAAAACATCCGACAGTGGGTTGGCCACTAACCCGTATCTCCACCAATCCTAATTGGAGCAGCGTGGTGGAGTAAGCTCCAGGCCTCTCCCCAAAAAAGGGGAGAGACTCGTGCCCAGCAGTGGGACATATAATAGGTTGCCATTATTTATTTATTGTTGAATTAATATAATATCCTTTACTAGTAGTGGAGTTTCAAGTGGCAAGTTGCATGCAAATATAAATTTAAGCGTGTTAGCTAATCCTTTTTCAGGCTCCGTAGCCAAATGGCCAAAACAGAATTCTTATAGATTCGTTATGCCTTTCTGTTTATCCGTCCGACCGTAGGTCGCAGCCACTTAACTCCGAAACTATTAAGACAACTTACTTTAAATTTTACATTTTTGTAAAAATAGAATAAAATATAAAGGAGTTCGGGCGGTTTCCATTCTTTATACCAAAAAAGCCTTTTTTCATCAAACCTTGTCTATAGACTGATCTTTGAAAATTACAATGAGGTTTCTTAAACATTTTTTTCTGAAAGTCAATCATTTCAAAGATAGACATGTGCCTAACTTCTAAAATAATAGAGTAAAAACAAAAAAAATATTGTATTGTGTAATATATGGTGTATGGCCAATAACTATCACAGAGATATGAATATTAAGGCTGCAGGGGTGATATTGCATCTGCGAGTCATAAGGCCAGGTACGCAAATTTTATAGAGTAAAATCAAGCAAAACACGAAAGATTTTATTTTATACGACGACTTCGGCGACTTCGTCCACGTGAGAAAAAATATAATTGTTCAGTATCTACCCGGACGAAGTCGTGGGCCCAGCTAGTATAAAAGTAGCCTAAGTTACTCCTTATTACATCAGCTATCTGCCAGTGAAAGTCCCGTCAAAATCGGAGACACTCAAATTCTATTTATAATATTTGTATGTAGGTATGTATGTATGTATGTATGTTTGCATGGAGATAAAAGTAACCTAAGTTACTCCTCATCACATCACCTATCTGCCAGTGAAAGTCCCTTCAATATCGGAAACACTCAAATTTTATTTATTTGTATGTAGGTAGGTAGGATGGATTTTCCAATACTTCTGATAAGATAGTCAAAACTACTATTCCAAATTGTAATATAAAATTACTCAATTCTGACTACTTCCATAAATCCGCAGATACAAGTATCTTATTCCAAAAAGCTACCCCCGTTAAAATACTTAAAATTATAGAAAACCTGAACCCCAATAAAGCTCCTGGTATCGATGGCATTAAAATAAAACACATTAGAAGTATTGGTAAACACATAGCGGTCGCAATAGCTAATCTAGTTAATAGTAGTATTAAGGCTAGGAATTACCCAAATGTACTCAAAAAGGACTGTATTAGACCAATATATAAAAAAGGTAAACACAACGACTTCTCGAACTACAGACCTTTTACGCTGCTGTCATCTATCGATAAAATAGTTGAGAAATTCATATGTGGACAAATACATGAATTCTACAAAAATATGAAGTCATCAGTCCCAATCAATATGGATTTCAGCAAGGAAAGGGAACAACTGATTTGCTCGCCAAATTTACTGATGATGTCAACAAGCATCTAAATGAAAAGAAACATGTTCTGGTCTTATTTATTGATTTCTCGCGTGCATTTGATACCTTGAATCATAATGAACTAGTCTCTCGACTTGACGACTGTGGGATTTGAGGACCAGTTCTGAAATGGTGTCAAAATTATGTAATGAACCGTTCTTACGTCGTTAAGGTCAATAATACAACTAGCGATCCCGTTACTGTTACTGAGGGAATGGCTCAAGGCTCAGTGCTTGGTCTCTTGCACTTTCTGTCGTACGTAAATGACATGAGCAACTGCGTAAAGCATTCAACTTGTTTTTAGTTTGCAGATGATACTTGTCTTGTTGCTACTAGTAGAAATCTCAATTCCACCTGTCTTTATCTACAGGAAGACTTGAACAATTCAGTCAAGTGGTGCCATGATGCAGGCCTTGTTCTAAATTCTAATAAAACAAAATTATTATATATAGAGTCTCCTTACATCAAATCACAGCAATTTGATCCTATAATAGCTCACAATCATGTCTGCCTTCATACAACCGGCCCCGATGGGTGTAATTGTCCTGCGATTGAACAGGTTAAAAGTCACTTATATCTAGGATTGACGATAGACAATAAGGTGGGTGGAAATCGGAGACACTCAAATTCTTTTTATTTGTATGTAGGTATCTATGTATGTATGTATGGAGATAAAAGTAGCCTAAGTTATTTCTTATAATATCAGCTACCTACCCGTGGAAGTCCCGTCAAAGTCGGATACACTCCAATTCTACTCATTTGTTTGTAGGTATGTATGTATGTATGTATGTATGGATGTACGGAGATTAAAGTAGCCTTAGTTATTTCTTATCACATCAGCTATCTACCATTGAAAGTCCCGTCAAAATTGGTAAAGCCGTTCCCAAGATTAGCCCCGCCAAACAGACAGACGGACAGATAGCAAGACAGACAAAAATTTTAAAATATGTTGTTTTGGTATATGTACCGTGTAAACATACATATGCGTTTAGTAAAAAGCGGTTATTTTAATATTACAAACAGACACTCCAATTTTATTTATTTGTATAGATTTATTATGGAAGGTAATATACCACATAAGAACTAAAAATTCTGTGAAAATTTTGAGCGTCTACTTGCTACCGTTATTAATATGGAGCAAAAAACATACGAAAAAAAACACGTTTATTGTATGCCCCCTTGGACATTTTCATTTTCTTATTTTTAGTAATTATTTTTTTCTTTTTTGCGGTATCAGAAATACATAATTTGTGAAAATGTTAGCTTTCTAGCTATCACTATTTATGAGATACAGGCTCGTGACAGACAGACGGACGGACAGACAGACAGACAGCACGGGGAATAAAAGCACTCTCCAAAGTATATCCGGGGTAAGTGAGATACGAAGTATCTTGGGGGCAGGATATCTGAGTCTCCGTCAAAAAGAGTAGGGCTGGCTTAGCCGTTTCCAGGTGGTGGTGGACGGCGTTTAAATTGGTGTGAATACCCCTGATGTTACACATATCCACTTTGACTGTGGAAGGGGCGCCCGCTGGTAAACCTCTACTTTTTTAACTTTACCATATTATTTTTTTTTTATCAGCGTCAGGGAGGACAGGGATAAAGAGTGCCATGCTAACCGTTCAAAGGACAAAAGCGCGGGTTGGTTAGGGACGCCTGCTCGTAGTGGTGATGTGATTTGCTGGTACGGGGGACGAAAGGACCCCCGATCCCCCTCGTGCGCGATTGTCGGGTTCCACTCCGGTCTCCTACTCCGGCACGACAACCGCACAACGGGATTTTTCGCCGATTGGCGGGACAGCCTCCCAGGCCAGGGCCTGCTTCCAATAAGCGACTGAAGCAGTTCACTTTTGTTTAAAATAATTGTGATTAAAATTAGAATATGAGAATGATTTAAATATGACGTCGTAGGTCACGCAAAAATTAAAGTAGACCAATACCTACAAATAAAAAATTAAAGAGAAAACATGACAGAAGGTCAAAATAAAATGTGATAGGAAAATACCCGAATACAAGTTCAAGAAGCTAGTTAATTATTAAAGGGGAAAAGCCTTGGATTCGGTACGTTTCATTTTAAACTGTCTTAATCCTACAAATTGAAACGTCTCGCTTGCTCCTACAATTGCCCCTTGTACTTCATTCCTGCCCCTATCCAATAAATTGGAGTAATTTCAAAGTTCCCAGGGGCCTTCTACATTGACGGGACAAAATTGTTTGTTTTTTTTTATGGTTAAGTGATGTTGAGCTTAAGGGAACATGATGGTACATTGTATACACCATGTTCCCTTATGTTCTCTGTGTGATGTGCCCACTAGAAAACATTAATTATCGTAATAATATTATTATTAAAGGATCATGGCAAGATTTGTACAGAAAGAATTCAAAAAAGGTACACGGTAAAACAGCATGGAAATATTATCCAGTGAACCTAAACAACGTTTCCTGATACTTAAAATATTTTTAACTCTCCGGAATAAAAAGTTTGAAATTGAACTTTAGTATGGAGTGCTTCTACTGTTGTTAGGAAAGACAATTTTTATTCCGGTGATTTAAAAATAATTATATATATATTCACATGGATGTTAAGTGACGATTGAAATCCATAGATATTGCAATCTACAGACACAAACCAGAGATCAAAATGCAGATGTTTTGCTCGCCTAATGTCCTAATTGTTTTGCCTCTCTCATAGGTAGTTCGAGGCAATACTGGGATATCTGGCGCTCCTCACTCTCTGCCTACTCCGTAAGAAGATACATCATCATTGTATCTTTATCTTTTGGTCATGCATTTCTCTTTTTTCATAGTGTATATTATGATATTTATAATATTTCTCCTCGTTTCGTAATTATCTATTCATTTATTATTATGTTTTAAATCTTTATTATTGCTCAGTACCGGCAAATAAATAATTTCCTTACTTTATGTTCCTGACTTTAAGGTTGTCTGAAGGAAATCACACCTTTTGCGATAAGACCGCCTTTTGTACTTTTATTTAATTTTCTTGTTTGTATAATTTGTTAAGTTTTCTGGTGTACAATAAAGTGTATAAATAAATAAATAAATCATTGTTTCACCCACTGCTGGTCAAAGCCTCCTCCAAAAAAAGGTAATGCCCTAATCGCCACGCTAAGCATGTGGATTGGTGATCACAGTGGTGGTAGTTTTATCACGCTACTGCCTATTGCGGTATCGCATTTACTACCGCCCCGTTGGAATGGTTTGACCCCCATTATTCGGTTGACTGACTGTACCCGTGGAAAAATCGTCTTCCAGTAGAATTTTTCGTCGTTTCGTCCTGAGGCCAGCATAATACATACAGTACACAATTAGTATTGCACATCGAGCCTGTGAAAGAAACGATCGCCTCGTTTCGACTTCGAAGAGCGTTATCTCTGCTGCACATAGCCTACGTAAGCACTGACAGTCCGGTATAAGTCAAAACTTGATCAATTGGTCGACAAACGTCAAATTGGTACAGAGCGAAAGAGATAACGCTCTTCAGACCCGAAATAAGTTTCCTTCCGAGGCTCGATGTGCAATATTTATTGTTGAGCACTGTACATCCATTTAATTATGCTTACTTCTTTGAAGAATACAGGCTGGAAGCTGGAAGTTACGATTTTTACTGTAAGGTAATAGACACACCTTCGACCTGCACTGAATCTCACTCAACTCATCAGTATTAATACAACTCAGTTCCTATATTCCGATCTCCAATGTGAAAACACTATTGGTTAAACAATAACGAACATTCGAACTCACTCAGCTCTGGCCGAAATAAAATTTATGACATCGGCTTAATGAGATTTGGGGACATGCATTTGCATACCAAACTGATAAGGCTTCGACCAACTGCCAGCGGTGTAGCTGAACAGCAGCTGAAGCAGAGAATAAGTAATAATACTACGTATAGAATGGACACTTCGACGTCCCACCCGATTTCCGCGCCTCACCCAACCTCATCCCCTCTTATAGGCGACGTTTTGTATTCTCTACGTGCTACGCATACAGGTGTACGTGTAAATACACGTCACCGATTGATGTCTGAGTAATAGAGACCAAATTAAGCGTTTATATGGAATTTTGGCGGAGTGTCCGTGGTGTGACTTAAGCTTAAAATGATGTATATTGAATTTAAGTAGGAATTTCGTAGAGCTCCAGTGGCAGAGCTCGTGGGTGTATGCTGATACCATTAAGCGGTAAGTAGAAAAGGTAATCCGTTAATCTGCAGTAGTAGACTCCACGGTATTTCTTGGCTTAACCGTGGATACAAAATTGCAGTGGGGTCCTCATATTTCCAATCTAGCCCGTAGACTAAGCTCCGCAGCGTTTGCGGTAAAAAAGATACGATCCTTAACTGACGTTGAGACGGCTCGATTGGTTTATTTTAGCTATTTTCACAGTATTATGTCCTATGGAATTTTGCTATGGGGACATGCCGCCGATGTCAACACCATTTTTGTTTTACAGAAAAGAGCTGTGCGTGCTATCTACGAGCTAAGTCCGCGAGTGTCTCTCAAAGATAAATTTAAGGAAATAAATGTATTGACTGTAGCTTCGCAATACATTTACGAAAATGTACTGTACGTATGTAAAAATATTAGCGAATTTCCTAGTAGAGCTAATGATTATACAAATACTAGGAACAAACACAAGTTGTCTGTGCATACAACACGACTGTATAGGGTGAGTAATTTTTTTAGAGGTCATTGTATACGCTTCTTTAACAAAATACCTGAAGATGTTCAAAGTCTTTCGATTAATAAATTTAAGAAAATTATCAATAAACGCTTATACATGTGCAACTATTATAAAACATGTGATTATCTTAATGACACTACCCATGGGATTGAAGCTATCGCTCCCAGGCTATTTCGAAAACCTGTACTTTGGATTTACAGACTGTATTAGATTTAAGTTTAAATTCAAAAGAGCTGTACTGAGTTTCTTCAGTGGCGGAGTTCTTCTCAGTATTGACTGCCCTTGGAATTCCGCCAAGTGAATAACCTTTATTATGACGACCAAATTCATTCTTTCTCAGTTTCTTTTGAAATGGGGAAATGGAGGAATTTGTAAATAATTGATGCTTTCCATATTATACAAAATTGTTCAGTGTCCATTTAATTTATTATGTGTTATTGATTATTATTAGTGGTTATTCACTCTAGGTTAGTTTAAAAAAAAATGACGATATAAAAGTGCTCTCCAGGAGCCTAATTATATGAAATAAATGAATAAACTGAATAAACTGCATGACCTACTGTAATGAATGAATGGTAGTGTTTACCACTATCGTGTTCCAGTCAGGTCAAATGCACGGCTCTGTAACACTGTAATATCCGACATAAAAATATAACACCTTAGGCTCTGCATTACTACTCGTAGCTACAGTATTACTTAATATTAATTAATTACTGGTTATACTTGTTTTACAGTTCATGATAAAAAATCAAAATAATATTTTTCAAAATTTGATTTCACATTTTTATTTCCTACACTGAAGGAATCAATACTAACCATTAGATAGAGTTTCCATTGATTAAGTTTCTGATCATCGAAAATATTCCAAATCTATCTGCCTCCAAATGGTCGTGTTCAGCACTATCGTATTCCGGTCTGATGGTAATGTATGGTCCCGTAATAACTACCATCGAGTCATTATGGCAAATCCTTCTAAATCAGAGGTTCCCAAACTATTTTTCTTGTAGACCCCTTTCAATTTTTTTCTGGTTTCGGTGGACTCCCTTGCTAACATTTATATCAATTTGAATGATTTAAATGATGCATCTTTGCCTGCCTGGATTTTCTCCAGCAGTTTACATATACGGCTGAAATGATGATCAAACTGTGCATTACATTATCAAACTTAACATATTTTTCTTATCAGCTATTACAAGTCGCTTTATTACTCGCTGTCTTTTATCCTCATCCTACTTTCAACTTCTACAGACCTCAGTAATGGGCCCCGAAGGTCATTAGCGTTGATTGATGACATAGTTATGCAATATAATCTTTTGTCAAAAACCGTAGACCAGCGGTCTGCATCGTAGTTTTGAAGCTACGTATAACAACCGCTTTACATATTACTGGTGGTAGAGCTCCAGTGACGGAGCTCGCGGGCGTAGGCACCACCGCATTACCTAATATACTTGCCGTTAAATGGTAGTGTTCAGCACTATCGTGTTTCGGTCAGGTGGTAATGTACGGCTCTGTAATTTCTGGCACAGAGGCATAACACCTAATGCCTCAGGAGTGGCAGCGCATTTGCATTTTGACCTCTGGTCATTGTGTGGGTGTCTATAGGCTGCAGTCATCACTTAACATCAATGTGAACTGCACGCTTGTTTGCCTCTTTTATTACATAAAAAAAAAAAAAAAAAACATTGAAAACAGTCCAAAGTTATTAAATTGTGACATTTTGTAAATTCTAAACGAAACAAAAGACAATGTGCCATGGGACAGGAACTTTTTCCGTGACTATCAAAATAAAGTGCAGGGACAGAACTTCCAAATTGCCAACATTAACAGAGTTGTTCCACGAAATATAGTTAGAATTAGCAATGGGATATTCTCTAAAATTCCAGTTCAAAGAACTTTCAAAAAGAGATGCGAGTGAGATATTGATACTAAAATTTACTGAGCGAAAGTTTGCTGCGAGTTTTGCACAACTCATTTTTAGGGTTCCGTAGTAAACCAGGCACGCTTATAATTTCGCCATGTCCGTCTGTCTGTCCGTTGGTGGTTCTTGCACAAAATTATGCGTACTAAAGACTTGAAAATTGGCTCACGCCGACAAAGTGGTAGAATAAAAATATTTTTTTTTTACCCTGCATGTAACGCGCGGATATTTTTTTATTTTTTGTTTTCTATATTGTGCGGGGCATCGTTGGATAGGTCTTTTTAAAAAAATTAGGGTGTGGAAACATCATTTTTCGATTCAGATATCAGTTCATGACTTATTAAGCTTTACAAGGCCAATTTTCGTTAGAGTAAAGTGTCCCCCACTACCGACTAAAAGGTCGTTGTTAGAAATTCAAACGTTACGGCAATAGTAGCTACATATTAGGTTGGGGAAAAAGTTTCTTCGCATTTTTTAAGATAATTCGAAACATTTTTTAATATAGTTTATTTAAATTTAACTAAAGTATGAATGTACCATTTTGTTCTTTTGCCATCTTGTAGGTAGAGACATGATCCCATTGCTATAAAAATTTTAGGACTTCTCATCAAAATACCGCGACAAGTGGATTTGGCAGTCCTCTCGTGATGTTAACCTAACATTGCATAAAGAATTCTGAAGAGACCGAAACAGGTGGAAATCTGAAGGTGCAAGGTCAGGACTATACGGTGGATGCATTAACACCTCCCAGCCAAACTCTTAATTTTTGCTGAGTGTCTATAGATGTGTGAGGTCTAGCGTTATCATGATGAAACACCACACCTCTTCTGTTGATCAATTCCGGCCGCTTTCTCTCAACTTCTTGCTTTAATCTCATCAGTTGTTCGCAGTAGAGTTCAGAATCGATAGTCCTGCCTGGTGGTAATAGCTCATAATGAATAATGCCCTTCCAATCCCACCACACACACAACATCAATCACCTTATTGCGAGTTAACCCGGGTTTCGCCACAGTCTGTGAAGCCTGACCGGCCTTTGACCACGACCTTTTTCGCACGTTCTTCTTTCTTCTTCAAAAATGATTCGGTTTCATTACGTCGTAATAAAGAATCACAAATGAGTACACGGTTCATTAGGTTTCTTTCAGTGAGCTCGGGAGGTACCCAAATATCGAGCATTTTTTTGTACCCAGCTTTTTTCAAATGCGCCAAAACTGTTTTGTGATCAATTCTCAGTTCTTCAGCTACGTCGTAACTACTGATATGTCGATCTTGCTCCACTTTTTCAAAACTGGCATCCTTTTTATCCGTAATAGGGCGACCAGAGCGAGGTGCATCTTTGACATCAAAATTTCCGGATTGAAAACGCTTAAACCAAATTTGTGCTACTCTCACAGACTAGGTCCATAAGCATCGCAAATTTTTTTCGCGGTTTGCGTTGCATTTTTACCTTTTTTGTAGTAAAATTTTAAAATGTATCGAATTTCTTCATTAGATTCACTCATCTTGACAGTACGAAAAACAAATGAAAATCACACATTTGCCTAATTTGAATTTGGAATTATGTTCTTTAAAATTTTAACTTTCAATGTTACCAAAACCAGCTAGATACAAATACTACAGCCAAAGAGATTTTATTACAAGTTCATACATACTGTAATGCGAAAAGACTTTTTCCCCAACCTATAACAAAATTATAAATAATTAAAAAATAAATGAAGTCGAGTAATAATCGACCAAATGTAATACTTGAAATTTTGGAACAACTCCGTATAAAATATTTATTTATTTTTCCTCGATATTTTTTATAGTTTAGGCAGCGTACGCAAAATAAGAACTTTTCTGGTTGTTTTTTTATACCTTGTGTCCGAAAAACCCAAATATCTTACTGAGCCCTATTATTTCCAAAATGAAATATAGCCTATGTTACTTGTGGATAATGTAGCTTTCGAATTGAGAAAGAATTTTAAATATCGGTCCAGTAGTTTATGAGACAACCAATACAACCAAACAAACAAAGTTTTCCTCTTTATAATATTAGTGTAGATAAGTACACGTTTGCTTACATTGATGGTAGGTAGTAATTTATGGTAGTCTATAGAAATTTCATTTGCTATCTCTTTATAGCAATAACACCCTTAACGCAGGAAAATCTCTTTATATGAAGACCCGTACCACAATATTATCTCGCGTATAAAAATACAATAAACCGAATGCAACCCAAGCTATTTACGAAAATATGATAGATATAGGCAATAGAATCGTTTACTATCCGAAACTCGATGATATGCAATAATAATAAATCGCTCGATTATTCGTTTACATATGTATTGAAATCAAGTCAACTGAACTCAGCAACCCAAATCTACTTTGCTCGTCTACTCTATCCGAGTGATTTTACACATTTGGGACAGCCAAACTGAAGTGAACTCTATTACATATCATTACTACCGGAATTTGAGCAACAAAGTTTAAGTGAGAGGCGTTCGTGGACTGATTAGGGTTGGTACCTGTCGATTGTCGATTATCGAATTTCAATCACGTATGGGTTCATTATTTACGGCATGTGCAGTGAACCGAGATTTCTAGATACGAGTGACGTGTCAGCGCTTTTGTGATAATTTCTTGAGTAGGCCGTTGAGAATTTGCGTGTCGATGAATTTGATTTTATGATGAGAATCGATTTTTGAGGTGTTTAATATACCTTGTAAATTTGAAGTACGTATTACGTCTGTTTGGTGTGATAATTATGTAATTCATTTAATCCCATAACCTATTTTAAGCGAATGACTAAACAGATACAATGCAAATGTGGATGGTTGCAGAGACCCAGGAAGACCACCTACCACCGGACTGAACTACGATCATCACATAGGTCGAGTACTGTCTGATGGTGGGGTCAAAAGTTTTAGGAATCGGCGTGCATGTATGAAGAGAATGATGAAGGCAGACGAGGCACGAGAGGTATGTCAGGACCGGGATATCTGGCGCTCTACACTCTCTGCCTACCCCGTTAGGGACCTGGCATGAAAATACCTGTTTTAAACTTCTTCAAACTAAATGCAAATCTATGGAATAGATAAGAAATCCGAAATCATAAATTATTATCGAACTAACCCCATCACTGCAAAGATAACTTTCATTATTTAAGTTTCCTGTATTGTCTGTTTCGACTTCTTTTCGAAACAAGTGTGACAGACACTTTCACCGTTAGAAAGGTTTTTTTTTTTTTAATTTTCTAGGCAAATTCAATTAATCTAATTCCAATTGGTTTATAACACCTGCTGTTGTTAATTCGCTACGCTTCGTTGTTCTTCTAACTAGCTACCGGCTACGGCTTCCCCCAAAAAGGGGAGATATTATTATTATTATACTAGCCGTGACCGCGACTTCGTCCGCGTGAGAATTTGTGATTGTTCAGTATCTACCCGGACAAAGACGTGGCCGCAGCTAATTACTTCTTATTACTTAAGCTATCTGCCAGCGAAAGTCCCGTCAAAATCGTTCCAATCGTTCCCGAGAATATCCGGGACAAATAGACAGACAGACAGATAGATAGACAGAAAGACATACAGACAACAATTGTAAAAAAAATGTTTTGGCATGTGTACCGTGTATACATACATATATTTGGTAAAAAGCGGTCATTTCTATATTGCAAACAGACGCTCCAATATAAATAGATTATAGATATCGTTAGTAAAACATATTTAATAATAAATATAGCTATAAACTAAAATTATCGACCGTACCCCCATCACTAGCGCTAAAGCTCAAATTCAGTTCGTATTCAGTTTCCCGCATATCTTGATTGTACACTCAAATACTGAATATCGCCACCCGTTAAATACTGATTGGATCAACTTGTTTATCTTTAACTAATTCAAATACAGCGAAATCTTTGGGCCATTTCCATTTGAGGGACACACGTGCCTGTATAATGTGTGTACTGAAGTGGAATTTCATTATTCGATGTGTGATTTGAAGATTAATACAATATTGGAATACAGGATACGTACAAGTCTTATTGCAATTTCTTTTGTCTTTAATATGACAGCACGTTTAAAAAAACGAGACAAAGTAAATAGCAGTTTAGATGTAGGAGCTTGAGGGCGTAGGCACCACCGCATTACCTAATCAATCTGCCGCTAAAAGGTAATGTTCAGTACTATTGTGTTCCGGTTAGATGGTATAATATACGGACATGTAATAACTTGTCACAGAGACACAGCAACTAAGGTCTCAGGGGTGGCAACGCATCTGCATTTTGACCTTGTCTTTGTGTAAGTGTCTATAGGCTGCATGCTTATTTGCCACCTTCATTAGAAAGAAAAAAGACTGATGCTAAAAGGTGGTACAACAGCTTTTTTGTGGATATTTTACTGGTTTTAAAGATCCAGGGTCAAAGCTTAGTCAGTCAGTGGCGGTATTTTCATCGCGGGTCCCCGCTGCTCATTCTTCACGTATTTACTACACTCGGGAGTGATTTGGTCACGATTGTTCAATTGACTACACTAGAAGAATTTTCCACTAGATGGTGTATCACGTCCCGATATCACAATTCTCTAAATATATCCCTCAAACTAGTAGATTTGTAAACAAACCCATCATTTTATATCAAATATAATGGAAATACGAATACACCATTACAGTTTTCTATAACAGCGTAGTGGAGTCAACGATTATAGGTTTCATAACAACGCCTGCGATACCGATTGAAAATGTAAGGGCACGGACACAACACAGTTAATATTTTAGCAAAATCCTTTATATACTTATAAATATTTCAACAAAATATTTTAATGGTGGTCCAGTGTCTCTGTCTGACTCGAGGGCGTAGGCACTACCGCATTACCTTATCTGCTGCCAAATGGTAGTTTTTGGAACTATCGTGTTCGGGTTGGATGCCGATGAATGTATGGTCCCGAAATAAATATGACTAAGTAGAGATAAATAAGGTCCCAGGGTTGGCAACGTATCATTTCGACCTCTGTTCTTTATGTTGATGTCTATAGGCTGTAGTTATCACTTAATTTTCATGTGAAATGCATGCTCGTTTTCCACCTCTACTTGCTTGTTACATTAAAAAAGATACTTTTGCTGAAACATTCACTTGTTTCATTATTTTATTTCGAAATTTCAATCAAAATACTATACCGTTAAAAAGTATTGTCGAATAAAAAGTGCAGTGAAAAATACTTATTATAATGATCGAAGTTTCGGTAGGAAATACTTCGAATATTTTCAAGTAGTTTACAATGACAGTTGAGTCAGGTATATGTATATTTATTACGAAGAGAGCAATGGCTGCCACATGCGTCATACTCGTGAACGGGTGCTGATTGTGGGGACTGGTCTGTTGTGATTTGCGGGTGTTATATTCTATCACGATATTAAGCTGTTGATGGGTATTTGCGTATGTGTTTATATGCAAATATTTATATGCCATGGACGTTCACATTATTTTTATTCTATGTAATAATATTTGTATTAAATCTAAGGTCTTGACAAAAGAGCAACACGCTGAGTTTGTTGGGTAGCGGAGCTCTTCTCAGTAGTGTCTGCACTTGGAACTCTGCTAAGTGAATGACTATGATTATGACGAACAGATTTTTCTTTTTTTTCTATGAAGTAATTGAAAAATTTGATGATTCACGTATCGGTTAAATATTATTATTAAATGGTATTATATATATAATATTTATTAAATAATAATCCTTTAGGTATTTATTAATACCTAAAGGATTATTATTATAAGTCATTATCTCTAGGTAGCTTATAACCCGACAATGCAAAAGTGTCCTTGTAGACCAATTTGAAATAAATGATTTGAATTTTGAATTTGATTTTATTTAAATTTAATGCACACAAAAGGTACATAAGGTAGACTTAATGCTACTACATGGCATTATCAATCAGTCAACCTTTAGGTTGTATTGAAAACGTAAGATTGGTTCTGAAATATTATAATACGAAACTACATTTGATAAATTATATTAAAAGAGAACGGAAGATCAACAATCGCACCTACCGAGGCTATTTAATCCCAAGGTAAGGCAGAATTGGGTTTTGAGACAGCATTTCTGCAAGAAAGAGCGTAGTTTTAGCCATTTGGCTCGTGTTTTCAGTCATAATTACAGTTAGAAATATGTCTTATTTACACGTAGGTATGGAAAATAATGTATGTATCTTCACACCAAGTCCCTCACGGAGTAGGTAGAGAGTGTAAATTGCGAGATATCCCGGTCCTGACACACCTCACGTGCTTCTTCTACATTCATCATTATCTTCATATATGCACGGCTATTAGACTCTTGATCTTCATCTTCAGACAGTACTCGACCTAATTGATCAAGGTGGTCTTCTTGGTCACCTGCAACTATTCATGAAAATAGTGTTATTTTCTCAAGTACTGTTTGGTATTGGGAACATTACATTCAGGAGTAGCACTTACAATGTTTTGAATTGGGAAAGTATTCGTATAAATTTAAGATTTAGAATTAGAATCATGACTATATCTACCCCGTAAGAGACTTGACTTGAAGATACATATATTACATATAATATAATCCTTAATTTCAAGCTTAGCTTAGGCAGGTATTAAAACACCCAAGCAGTTAAATATAACTTTTCAAAAAAGAACATATTAGAGCAATGTGGAAAGACCTTTAGTTGATAAAATCGTGAATCATTCTGACTATAGAGTGCTATAGCTATTACTATCTGAGCTTAACAGTATCGTTCAGCTCAAGCCTTGCGCTGATGAAACTATTTTATATTTCCCAGGATAAATTGGATTTTCACTAGTTTTTTTTTAATTGTAAATTAAAAAAGAACTTATAAGAAAAATAAACGGTGAAATAATTACAAAAAAAAAACCCTTTGAATTAGCTGTTAATTCTGTCACACAGATGTAGCAAGTAAGGCATCGGAAGTGGCAACGTACACTGAAATATTCTAACACGTTTGTAACCACCGAAGGGTTAAGCTGAGATAAATGCATGCATTCAAGCATACATACAAACCCACTAACCGTCCGTTATGTTCTCATAAGTAGGTATTGTATGCATAAGTAAATTTGTACCCATAACATTTAAGACGCATACCGCTACTCAAATACTTATCCCCTTATTCATAAACGTTTTTTTACTGGTGGTAGAGCTCCAGTGACGGAGCTCGCGGGCGTAGGCACCACCGCATTACCTAATATACTTGCCGCTAAATGGTAGTGTTTAGCACTGTCGTGTTCCGGTCAGGTGGTAATGTACGGCCCTGTAATTTTCGACACAGAGTGTAATACCTTAGGCCTCAGGAGTGCTAACGCATCTGTATTTTGACCTTGGTCTTTGTGTGGGTGTCTATAGGCTGCAGTCATCACTTAACATCAATGTGATCTGCATGCTTGTTTGCCACGTCCGTTACATAAAAAAAAAAAAACGTACATTAGATCCGTTTTAGCTATAGAATGCTTTGTCTTTGTCAGTTGCATTTTGAAATGTGCAGGATAGAAAGAGACAAAGGAGACATTAGCAGCACTTTAGCTAAAATACGTTTATGAATAAGGGGGTTAGTGTTTCAAAGGCTTCATATTGCTATATCCATTGTTACGACAGTAACCGTATCGAGCTATGATATAAACGATATTTATTAGCTTAAGTATCAAACGTTTACTGGATAGTTTCATTGCCGGCGTACTGTATATGCCACGCACGAATAGACCACTATTTCCCGGTTTTCTCTGTTTCCAGTGAGAATATTTCGCCGAAGGTAGCGCTTGCAGAAACGGTTGGTGCGGTGGGACCACGTTATGACTATATGTTATTGAATTTGCAGTCAGTAAATGAAAGTGTGTGGTATATATTACGAGTTTCTTTGCATTAATTGATATTTGAGTTTAAGTTTCAATTTTTAAATTTATTATAAATCTTTCGTATAGTTTCTATTGCTATTGCAAAAAACGTATTTATTTATTTTATTTTCGTACGAGAACAAACAGTTTTAAATCTAGATAAGCACAAGTAATTATTAATTATTAGTAATTAGTAGTTAATTATTATAACACAATTTATGTGTATGGGTACCTTAAGGTATGTTAGGTTATGTGTTATGGTATACTAAATAATGTTCATTTAAATAAAAAATAAAATAAAATACGCTCACACTCACAGCTCCACAATAGGTACTTTATATACCTGTGTCGTGGATGCCGTTGAACACATACACAAACAACATACACTTCAAGATCGTTATACTGTGCTAATACATCATTGCTAATACATATTTCTGAAAACATATTATTTTAATAAATTAATACAGAATTGATCTGCAAAACTGTGTCTAAGGTGTTATGCCTCTGTGCCGGGTACTACGTCTGAACGGACCAAAAAGAATGGACCGTAGTCCATTCGGCCGTAATCAAAAATCGTCTACGTCTCAACGGACCGATCATAAAATATTGTTAACAAATGTATACATGGAGTACATTCGAGTGCAAAAGTTATAAATTGAAACGCTGAAGTCTTAATTTTTTTCTTTAATTTGTATTATTTTCTTTGTAAAAACAATGCTCTACACTCTCTGCCTCCCCCGTTAGGGACCTGGCGCGAAGATACATATGTAAAAATAATCAACCACTTAAACATATTGACAAAAAAAACCCGGTCAAGTGCGTGGGCCACGCGCAGTGTAGTGTTTCGTAATTTTTATGTTTGATTAATGTAGAAAGTAAAAAAAAAAACGGATAGAAAAAGTTGACTTCGGGCAGGAATCGAACCACCAAATTCTAAAATTCACTCGGATGTGTTATTGCGAAAAATAAATGGTACAATTGATTAATGTAATGAAAAAATATATAGGTTGGGGAAAAAGTTTCTTCGCATTTTTTAAGATAATTCAAAACATTTTTTAATATAGTTTATTTAAATTTAACTAAAATATGTATGTACCATTTTGTTCGATAACCTTTTGCCATCTTGTAGGTAGGGACATGATCCCATTGCTATAAAAATTTTGGGACTTCTCATCAAAATACCGCGACAAGTGGATTTGGCAGTCCTCTCGTGATGTTAACCTAACATTGCATAAAGAATTCTGAAGAAACCGAAACAGGTGGAAATCTGAAGGTGCAAGGTCAGGACTATACGGCGGATGCATTAACACTTCCCAACCAAACTCTCTTAATTTTTGCTGAGTGGCTATATATGTGTGAGGTCAGGCGTTATCATGATGAAACACCACACCCCTTCTGTTGATCAATTCCAGCCGCTTTCTCTCAACTTCTTGCTTTAATCTCAACAGTTGTTTGCAGTAGAGTTCAGAATCGATAGTCCTGCCTGGTGGTAATAGCTCATAATGAATAATGCCCTTCCAATCCCACCACACACACAACATCAATCACCTTATTGCGAGTTAACCCGGGTTTCGCCACAGTCTGTGAAGCCTGACCGGGCTTTGACCACGACCTTTTTCGCACGTTCTTGTCGTACGTGATCCACTTTACATCACCAGTTATCAGCTTCTTCAAAAATGATTCGGTTTCATTACGTCGTAATAAAGAATTTTGTACCCAGCTTTTTTCAAATGCGCCAAAACTGTTTTGTGATCAATTTTTTTGACTCAGTTCTTCAGCTACGTCGTAACTACTGATATGTCGATCTTGCTCCACTTTTTCAAAAATAGCATCCACTTTATCCGTAATAGGGCGACCAGAGCGAGGTGCATCTTTGACATCATAATTTCCGGATTGAAAACGCTTAAACCAAATTTGTGCTACTCTCACAGACACTGCACTAGGTCCATAAACATCGCAAATTTTTTTGGCGGCTTGCATTTTTACCTTTTTTGTTGTAAATTTTTCAAATGTATCGAATTTCTTCATTAGATTCACTCATCTTGACAGTACGAAAAACAAATGAAAATCACACGTTTGCCTAATTTGAATTTGGAATTATGTTCATTAAAATTTTAACTTTCAATGATACCAAAACCAGCCAGATACAAATACTACAGCCAAAGAGATTTTATTACAAGTTCATACATACTATAATGCGAAAAGACTTTTTCCCCAACCTATTATAAATATTTTTTATGGAGTTGTTCAAAACTTTCGAGTATTATATTTGGTGGAATATTACTCGCAAACTTGTAAAGCCAACTTAGGTGTGATAATTTTCCTTTTAATTTCGTTATATGTAGCTACTATTGTCGCAACGTTACCCCTGCTCCCCCGTTACGCCCCCTCTACCAACTAAATAAACGTTTAGTTGGTAGAGGGGGGGTGAAACTGGACTCTAACGAAAATTGGCACTTTAAAGCTTAATAAGTCACGAACAGTTAACTAAATCCAAAAATGATGTAAGCACACCCTAGCATTTTTGAAAGACCTATCCTATATATTATTTAAGTAAAGCGATGGCTACCTTACCAGAACATTTACAGTGAAGTTTTCGAGGCAACCTGAAAGGTCGTGTTTTCGCACTGTTATTCTATTTCACTATACACTGTAATAAACCTATATCTTTTTTTTTTTTTTTTATGTCATGGAAGTGGTAAACAAGCATGCAGTTCACATTGATGTTAAGTGATGACTGCAGCCTATAGACACCCACACAAAACCAAGGTCAAAATGCAGATGCGTTACCACTCCTGAGGCCTAAGGTCTTATGCCTCTGTGCCGGAAATTACAGGGCCGTACATTACCACCTGACCGGAACACGATAGTGTTGAACACTACCATTTAGCGGCAAGTATATTAGGTAATGCGGTGGTGCCTACGCCCGCGAGCTCCGTCACTGGAGCTCTACCACCAAAAAAAAACAAAATGCCACCAACATTTTATTATATAACTTAAAAATACACCAAGAAACTGAAGTAAAATATAGCACCATACGCCTCTTTCAAGGTTCCCCCCAAAACTCCTTTCCCATAGTAATGTTACTATGGGAAAGGAGTTTTCACGTGTTTTCACGTCAGCTACCACATGGTAGCTGACGTGTATATACGTGTATGTATATAATACGTCATACTGAATATCCGTCAAATCAATGCAAAAACGACACCGAATGTTTTATTTTCTGTGTCTACTCCCTATGGACCTCATTGACGTAAACTATCTACGTATTTCTATTTAATCAAATACCGTGATCGGTCGTTTGATGTTTAGTTTTAGATGATAAAGAACACAGTATCTATGTACATAAAGACTAAACTCAAACAAACGTTATTCAATCTATTTCCAATTAGACGAACAAAAAACTTATTTACCTTCGTCCTGACCCAGCTTTAGGTTAAGGGATAGTCGTAAAACACAACAACCAAATAATCCCTATTTATAAAGCAACCCACATGGTCAGTGTTGACCACAGTGGAGATTACTGGCTAACGAGATAAGTTTCTTATGAGACCTCTGATCTGAACTAATCTGTGAGGATGGTACGGATGTTAGAGATCGTGGAGGCGGCATATCTTGACAGAAATACCTACAGTTTAAGAAGATTTTTTTTTCTGTAATGAAAGTGGAAAACAAGCATGCAGTTCACATTGATGTTAAGTGATAACTGCACCCTATAGGCACAAAGACCAGATGTCAAAATGCAAATGCGTTACCACTTCTGATGCCTCGGTAAAGGAAATAACCTTACCACCCGACTGGAACACGATAGTGCTGAACACTACCATTTAGCGGTAAGCATATAAGGTAATGCGGTGTTGCCAACGCAAGCGAACTCCGTCACTGGAGTTCTTCCACCAGCAAAATATAATATTATTTAGTCCTTGCTATTCACTTCAAGATTGCTTGTGCATGCATAGACTTTTTAATGTGTATATGAGAATGAGTGCGCAACTTGGCGCTCCAAAATATAAATTTGGTAGAAAAACATGAATTATCTACTTTATAAAATAGAATATTATCGAATACATCGTCATGAAGGTAAGGAGAATTTTTTTTCCTGTAGTCAGGCAACCGAACAACGGCGGTTAAGCCGTTCTAAAGGGGTGGTGGTAAAAATAACAACGCTTGATAGATAGCAGCGTCCCTTCCTTCACTCACACGAACTCAACTTAGTCCGTCATGACTAACCACAATCAAGCACAGACAGCACTGGCGAACTGCACTATAGTAGAATATTCTTTAATGACAATGCTGATAATCATATTATTAACTTACTTATAAAACTTTCTTATGGTTGCAATGTCTTAGGAAAACCAAAATTGATATATTAACCGAATAGTTAGATTAGGTCAAGGGTTTTCAAAATCGGTGTGCACATACATATGTATGGAAAAAAAAAGAGCAAATGTCAAAACAGATCTACAATTTGAACGTAGATGGTTTTCAGAAGCTTAGACAAATGCTGATCTATCTTGTTCAAGCATGTCAATTACTGGTTCAAAGATCAAACGTCTAGGCAATCGACGTGCACGTGTAAAGAATAACCTATAATCCCTACTTCAATATTATAAATGCGAAAGTAACTAAGTCTGTCTGTCTGTCTGTTACCTTTTTACGTCCAAGCGACTGAACCGATTTGAATGAAATTTGATACAGAGATTAAGCTGACTTTGAGAAAGAATATAGGCTACTTAGTTATTTATAAAATGACATCCACACGGGCGAAGCCGCAGGCAACAGCTAGTGTATAATAAAAGGAGCACGATATGGTTCAAGGAATGTGGGAAGGAATGTCCTTATTTTGTACATTTTATATAATGACTAGCTGTGCCCGTGACTTCCGCGTGTGAATTTATGATTGCTCAATATCTACCCGCACAAAGTCGTGGGTGCAGCTAGTATAAAAGTAGCCTTAGTTACTTCTTATTGCATAAGCTACCTACCACTGAAAGTCCCGTCGAAATCGGTCCAGCCGATCCCGAGATTAGCCCCGACAAACAGACTGTAAAAAAATTAGGTTTGGTATACATACATATGCATTTAGTAAAAAGCTGTTATTTTTAATTACAAACAGGCACTCAAATTTGAGGGTGCGATACGGGACTTCGAAAAGTATTACACCGAATATCACGTCCCCGTAATAGATGTATAAATATGCCGCATCTATGAAACTTCCTTTTACTACATCGCGCAACGGCCGGGAATGAAGTTTAACGGAACGTGTGTCGTGCCGCGGTCGCTATGAGCCATAAGTTCGCTCATCAATTCTGCGTTGGCTACTTGCTTATTGCTTATTTTCTTATTTTGATAGGTATTCTATTTCAGATCTATTTTATTACTATGTTTTATTCTAGTCTCCTAATAATAATAAGGACAACCATTGATACGTCCCACTGCTGGGCACGACTCTCTCCCCTTCTGGGGAGGAGGCCTGGAGCTTACTCCACCACGTTGCTTGAATGCAGCTTGGTGGATTAGTGGCCAACCCGCAGAAAACAGAGCAAATTTATAGATATACGTGCTGCCTTTTGGAGAGTTCAAAGAGGTAATAAAAAGGCGAGCACATTAAAATTAGGAGTATTTTAATTCATAAAATTTAACTTTACTGCTTCGGTAGCCTAGTGGTAGCAGGCCACTACTGCTACGCTGAGGTCCTGGGTTCGATTCCCGGGTAGGGAGTTATCAGAGATAATGGTGTAATAAAGTCTTTAATCTCTGGTTCTATTGGGATTTTTCCATTTTCTGGAAATTTCCCAGTACCTCGAAGTTTGATAATGTGCCCGGAGACATGGCCACCTGTTACATGGGCCAAAAACGTAACCGGCGAATCGTGGGTGTTTGCACGTATGCTTGAATGCATGCATTTACAGATTACAGGCGTGGCGTCTGTAATCCCACGTAGGCAGATGTATGCATGTCTGCATTTAATTATACATTAATACTATAGTTTATCATATTAAAGTAATCAGATTGCCAACTGGCATAGCCCTCCTCAATATTCCTCTAGATATACCGCTCCAGGGCTATCTCCATCCACCATAATGATATTACTATCAATAAAAATGCATGTCTGCATTTAATTATACATTAATACTATAGTTTATCATAATAAAGTAATCAGATTATCAACTGACATAGCCCTCCTCAAGATTCCTATAGATGTACCGCTCCAGGGCTATCTTTATCCACCATAATGATATTACTTTCAATAAAAATGTTAACATAAATCTTACCTTAACATTCGAATTCAGCTTGTAGCATGAATTATTAGAACACGTGCCAAAGGTCGTACTAAGAAAGCGAAAGAATTGCATCTCTAATAACGATCGTGCTAACGTTACTGTTATGAGAACTTAGCTTGCAGTATTGTAGTGCCGGGGCTTGTTTACATATCAAGATATTATTTTGTTTTATTTAAATATCGTGGACGTGATGACCGCAACCACCCACTAGTTAACTGACTATCAGCCGAACAATGGCGGTCAAACTATTCCAATAGGTCAGTAAATACAATATTAGAAGCGTGTAGGTGCCTACAGTAGGTGTGGATCCCGCGTCTAACTCCATTGTTATTACAAACCCGCATGCTAAGTGTGCCGATTGTGGCATATCGACCTTGTCGGGTGGTCGTATCAGAAACGGTATAGAACTAGATTTAAAATCACAAATTTTATGTACTAACGTTCCCGTCATGAAAACCTAGCTTGCAGAAATAAGGTAAAGATAAAGATTTATTTATTCTCTCCTCAATGATTTCTTAAGTTTTTTTTAACATTTAACAGACAGGAGCGCTCAAAACTAGGTAAACCCTGTGCTATGAGTCTCCCTCAGGATTTTGTCCACTTATTTACTTGTACAATTTTAGTTATAGCTCATGAGAGTAATAAAGAGAATTAAATACTAAAAAGGAAAGCTTCGGCTGTCGTGAATGCCGTAGCTCAGACTTTTATATTAGCCCTTAAAATATGTTTAAATAAAGCGGATTTTTGGAATGAATAATATGATATATACTAGACTCGACAGATTTTTCAAGCCCCGAAAAACATTATGTACCTACGAGTACATCAAGTATGTAACAATTTATTATCTACAGCTAATAACTCCATTTACTTTCTAAAACAAGATTTTAAGGATATAGCTCAATCGTTTTCCTGTTAAGTGATAGAGGATAATAATAATTATTATGCTTTATAATAATATGGTACATAGACGGGCTCTCTTGCCATCAACATGTCACCATCTTAACAATCAATCAATTTTTATAACAAACATGTAAATTAATTTGCTCTTAATATATAACTTTTCTTTTATGTAATGGAACAGGCAAACAAGCATGCAGTTAAGTGATGCCTACAGCCTTTAGACACCCACACAAAGACAAGAGTTCAAAATGCAGATGCGTTGCCACCCCTAAGACCTTAGCTATTATGTCTCTGTGATAGTTATTACGGGGCCATACATTACCATCTAACCGGAACACAATACTGCTGATTGTTTTATATTTTTTCGCATTAACACATGCTTGTGAAATATATTTTATTTAAAGAATCAGCGCCATCTATTGCCAAAGCATAGTTGGCAATAGATGGCGCTGCTGCTACCATAAAGCAACGCAATAAATGTGAAGAAAAGATTTGACAAATCGGGCAGGACTTCAGTAGCTCAATTGGAAGAGCGGCTGGACTAGATTCCCAGTAGGCCGCGAGTACGAGTCTAGCCTGAAGTCAAAATTTTTCTTTCCATTTTTCTTTAAATAAAATATATTTCTCAAGCATGTGTTAATGCGAAAAAATATAAAACAATTATTAAGGGTAAAAGCGACTTCTTCACGATATTCAATAAACTGAAAAGTCTATTATATCGGTTGCCTAACTAGCATAGTTGGCAATAGATGGCGCTGCTGCTACCATAAAGCAATGCAATAAATGTGAAGGAAAGATTTGACAAATCGGGCAGGACTTCAGTAGCTCAATTGGAAGAGCGGCTGGACTAGATTCCCAGTAGGCCGCGAGTTCGAGTCTAGCCTGAAGTCAACATTTTTCATTCCATTTTTCTTTAAATACAATACTGCTGAACACTACCATTTAACGGCAGATAAATTAGGTAATGCGGTGGTGCCTATGCCCTCGAGCTCCACACTGGAACTCTACCACCAGTAAAGAACTTCATTAAGTACAGCCCTTTCAACGGACATCGCAATTTTGACCTGTCAAGCAAGTGCCTGTGAAGTTCATTTAAACTACCTACCGATAATTCCTGAGATATTGGATTTAAAGTCGTGATGTGTAAACGTCTCTCAGTCCCAGCTGTGGTTAGAGCGTGTAATACTGGCAGCGGAGTGCCATCAAAACATAACAGATAAGGACGGTATCTTCGCCACTGTAATAGGAACCATGTTATTGTATTGTTTGCACGTTGCTTTGCGTGTCGCTCCTTTGTTCAGGACTTTGAGGATGTTTGATTAAGGTTAAACTGCCTCAGTGGCGAAGTGGTAGCAGGCCACTACTATTACGCTGGAGGTCCCGGGTTCGATTCCCGGGTCGGGGATAACAGCGTCCCGACGCCCAGCGTCCCGACGTCGAGCGTCCCGACGCCCAGCGTCCCGACGTCGTGCGTCCCGACGCCCAGCGTCCCGACGCCCAGCGTCCCGACGTACGATTGTACGAGTAACTAAATATAGGTATATTTAAAATAATCCGTCACGAAACTTAATGTGGAAGACTAAATTCCACTCGAGCCGTGGGCAGAAGCTTGTTTATAACGTTGATCGAATGATCGACGTTCGTGCAACGAGAAAAGCAGGTAGGTACAATGCACCCATTTAAGTCAGAGAAATTGTCAGTCCTTCGGGGCCCTCTGAGAATGGGGGCCCTGCGCACTGGCCCCGAGTGCCCTTACGGTACAGACGGCATTGCGTGTACTATAGGTGTGAAGTCGCATTATACCTTCTATTTTAACCCTCTGTTTCTTAAGGTTATTGTCACGACTTCAAACAACGTGCATAGAAAGACAAAAAAAATTACGTCATGTTAAAAGAAAATGCATCACGACATAATTATGAGTTTGGACACACAGAATAACGAAGGCAATTAGCTTGAATCTCCTTTTTTATCCTTGTTTTTTAGATGCAAAGATCATTCGGAATACCTAGTGATAATGAACGTCCTATCTGTGGGCTCAAAAATTAATGGCTGGTTTCGAGGTTGCCTCATTATAACACTTTTTGTGAATAGTGAAACTTTCTAGAACAAAGGTTTTAAAGGTGCCAGTGGTATGGAATTGCGTTGATTGTGTGTGAAATTTGTATGTGAAGACTGTGCTTATATCTTTAAATGGTTATTTAGGTTCTTATTTGTATGTAAAAAAGCAATACACATTTGGTATATCTCAAAACGTAGCATTGTAATATTATTTTAAAAAATCAAACACAATTTGTACCGCTCGTAATTTGTCAATAATAAACTTGTATTTTAAATTTAATGAAGAAATTATTTATTTATTTCCAAAAAAATATGATAATGAATAACTTACGTTGTACTTAATAGCCCAACAAAAGGAATGTGTAAGGGAGAATATTTACATGCTGTGTTCCTTACAGCGCCATCTAGTACGTATTAGAAGAACTCCTTCTCATTGAAGTTCATAACTTTCAAAGGTTACACTCAGTAAGGCTCGCTTCAACGCTCGCCGATTCCCCATCGAAGAAGATTACGGTTTTATCGAGACAAGCCGTCTACATATTATTATCGTTGCGTGACCTCCAATATAAAATTCCCCTGCTCAAAATTTTTAGACATATAAAAATTAAAAAAGCTAAGTCTAGGCTAAGTTCGTGTCAAGGAAATTTTTCGCTCAGTTTAATTAATGTAAAGGTAGGACTTGCACTAGCAGTAAATGCGTCTATCCGAGTTAACTACAAGTTATGCTGTTTTTGTGTGGTGCAAATGATAAGTCACTAGCGTGTGTTGGATTTAAATTAGGTACAGAAAATATTGTATACTTAAAAATGACGCTTAATATTATAAAACTAGCAGCTGCCCGCAACGTTGTCTGCTTGAAGGCTCTACAGCACCAAACATACCTAAGATACCAGTGTCGCTTTAGCATTATAAGCAAACAACTTTTAAAATAGTATTAAATTAAAAGTATAAGTTTTTTTGCAAGCGAAGCAAGTGAAGGGTGTCATATGGGAATCCTGCTGAGTTCAGTAGTATTATTACATATTCTCTGGTTCAGTCATAAGATGTGACTGAAGGAAATAGACAAAATAATGCAGGAATATTCCCTTAATATATATTCCCGGATACAAAAGTGTAAAATTACGTACAAAGGTATCAAACCTTACAACACTTTCCTATAAACTACGTTGGTAGTTATTCTGCCAGAGCCAAAATGTAAAAAGAGACTGGTAACGCGGTAGCAAAGCGACGTACAGTTGCCCGTGTGAGAAGCAACTTGTCCTGAGGTTAACACCCGCTGACCTCAGTGTCTGCCCCTGGGACTTATTGATGGTCATCGCGAAGCAAACATTCCACTATACGCGCTTGCACTTGAATGTGTAGTTATGCGGTATGAGGGGAATGCGTGGTATAAATACTGCCTTGCCAATGCCGGGTCCCGTTATACAACTTCGGAGGAGATAAGTTCCGAAGAAGCATAATCGGGATACCTACCTTTAGCTTGATGGTATGCGATGGAAGTCCGCTTTGTGACGGGCAGTTCAGAAATGCCATGGGATAATGTGTGGCGTCATCTTGTTCGACGACAGTATTTATGGAGGTATAGACCACTTTATTGCCTATTAATTGCTGCAGTCTGATCATTTTTGGGCGTCAAAATGGCACGCTTACACACCCAAAGCGTCGTTTTCTGCTGGTGCGGTATACGATTAATGTCCCCGTAGACACCGAGAATGAGTTCTTCTCTCCTGGATACATCTCTGTCGAGGGTTCTGGAAACACCACCTATCCACCTCTCTCTTCTGGTAGAGTGCTTCCGCGAAGACTTAGAAAGACATCGGAAAATTCTTGAGCACGTGCATTGTCGTCATATTAATGGTCAACCGCAGCGTAAGTACGAATTCGTTAAGATCGTTTCAACAAAGCATTAATCTCGTCAGCCCTGGATCTTCGCGTCAAAACGGGAAGCGTTTGCCGGAAATCGTCAGTGAACAGTAATGTGACACCATCCACTCAAATGTTCGTTCCTGCGGATGTCCTGCAGGGTTCTGTCCACGGCCTCAACTGCATTTCTATTGGCCATCGTACACTCATCCCATACAATCAAGCAATCCTTGAGCACGTGTCCCTTATCACTGTTACATGACACACCAAAAACGTCATTTCGTCGCTCTCTAAATATTATGGAATTTTAAACATGGCATGTACTGTTTTGCCATCCGGAAGCAGTGTGGCAGCAATTCCACACGACGCTACAGCAATAGCAATTTTGCCTTGCCTCCTGACCTCTGCTAGTATGCCAGTGATAACAAATGTTTTTCCTGTTCCACTAGGAGCATCCAAAATCCAGGAGAAAAACATTTTACCCTGGTTTTGCCCAACGTTTTCGAGGACGGTATCATAAATTTGTTTTTGCCCTGAAGAGAACAAAGCGACATGGTCATTTCGCCTGGATCGTAATTTGTCTCAGCGATATACTCCCAATTTCTACGGTCTTGATGCGGTGATGATTCGGGGAGCTGGTAACCCATATTCGATAGTTCAATCGGTGGTGGAAATTACCACATCTTGAAATGAACTAAAACAGGTGTTCAGCATGCGTTCATTAGTTACTTCGACTTCGTCTCCAGTAGCACGTGTCTCAAAGCTCGTAGAAAATCTTCAGACAGATGATGGCGATATTTCTCCGTCACTGACGCTTGCCTTGCCGTGAGGGTGTAAACCCAGTTTTGGTAACCGTCGAGAAGGTGACGTGCTACGCAGGCTGCGCGGTAAGTGGGATACTCCACGCCATCAAATATCCTCAGAAAAGTGAAATAATAGGTTGGGGAAAAAGTCTTTTCGCTTTATAGTATGTATGAACTTGTAATAAAATTTCTTTGGCTGTAGTATTTGTATATGGCTTGTTTTGGTATCATTGAAAGTTAAAATTTTAAAGAACATAATTCCAAATTCAAATTAGGCAAATGTGTGATTTTCATTTGTTTTTCGTACCGTCAAGATGAGTGAATCTAATGAAGAAATTCGATACATTTTAAAATTTTACTACAAAAAAGGTAAAAATGCAACGCAAGCCGCGAAAAAAAATTGCGATGTTTATGGACCTAGTGCAGTGTCTGTGAGAGTAGCACAAATTTGGTTTAAGCGTTTTCAATCCGGAAATTTTGATGTCAAAGATGCACCTCGCTCTGATCGCCCATTACGGATAAAATGGATGCCATTTTTGAAAAAGTGGAGCAAGATCGACATATCAGTAGTTACGACGTAGCTGAAGAACTGAGAATTGATCACAAAACAGTTTTGGCGCATTTGAAAAAAGCTGGGTACAAAAAAAGCTCGATATTTGGGTACCTCACGAACTCACTGAAAGAAACCTAATGAACCGTGTACTCATTTGTGATTCTTTATTACGACGTAATGAAACTGAATCATTTTTGAAGAAGCTGATAACTGGTGATGAAAAGTGGTTCACGTACGACAAGAAATTGCGAAAAAGGTCGTGGTCAAAGGCCGGTCAGGCTTCACAGACTGGTTACCGGGTTAACTCGCAATAAGGTGATGGTGTGTGCGTGGTGGGAAGGGCATTATTCATTATGAGCTATTACCACTAGGCAGGACTATCGATTCTGAACTCTATTGCGAACAACTGATGAGATTCAAGCAAGAAGTTGAAAGAAAGCGGCCGGAATTGATCAACAGAAGGGGTGTGGTGTTTCATCATGATAACGCTAGACCTCACACATCTATAGCCACTCAGCAAATAATTAAGAGAGTTTGGCTGGGAGATGTTAATGCATTCGCCGTATAGTCCTGACCTTGCACCCTCAGATTTCCACCTGTTTCGGTCTCTTCAGAATTCTTTATGCAATGTTAGGTTAACATCACGAGAGGACTGCAATGAGATCATGTCCGTGTCCGTGTGAAGTAACAACCGCAGGAAATAGCTTTCGCCATTATTTGGATTCATGGTACCTACTTATAAACCTTACCCAATGAGGTGTCCTTGATTCTCGGATATTCATGGAAAATTAGAAGTAAATCCATTAAGATCCATTACTTTTTGAAATTAGTTCGCACATACATACAGACAAACAACAACAGACAAAACAAACACTATATTTGGCTTTGATATCGATAGTAAATCACACCCCAAATATTCTTTAAAACAAAAAAATCAATGTACAGTTTTGACTTTCCTACGATTTTAAAGATTTACAGCTCTTCCCCCGTAGGAAATAGCGTGATAATATGTAGCTTGTATGTTGACCGGACCCGTTAGTATTAAATAGCAAAATTTTTCTTCAAATTTTGCATGAATATTACTAACAGGCGCCATTTAGTAGGAACTTTTTTAGTTTAGCCCGGACATACATAGAGACAAACAGACAAAAAATCTGAAAACTATATTTTTGGCTTCGATTTCTATTGTAGATCACATCCCAAGTATTCTTTTAAAAAATATTCAATGTACAGTTTTGACTTTTCTACGATTATATTAAATATAGAGATTCCCGTGGGAATGAGGGATTTTCCCGCAGTAAAAAGTAGCCTAAATGTTGGCCAGGCTTAATATCTATACACCACAAAAAGTTTCATTCGAATCCGTCCAGTATCTTCGGAGATTACCCTGGACAAAGGGACAAACAGACAAACAGACAGACAATAAAATTAAAAATCATTGAAAAGTGTTCTAATACTATTTTAACACCGCCCCCAATTAGTTTTTCGTAAATATATACAATGTACAGACACGCGGGTTTTACTGTTTTATTATATGTATTGATTGGTTGATCAATTGCAGACCTATTTTAATACGATTTTTAACACTGATCATTTTTTTCATGCCATGAAAGTGGCAATAATGATAATTGAATACTGAAACCTTTAGGCATCAACAATCAACAGTACTCAATGTTAATGAAGCGTTGCCACTTCTTTAGGAGTGGAGTCTCTAGCTGTTACACTACTGTTCAAAGAATACAATATATCACCGCCGGACCCGAACACGATAGCGCTCAACAGGATCTTTTTATACCCACGACATTTAAAGCATCCAAACTTCATAAAAAATAATGAAAATCATTTAAAAATTATCGCTCTATTCTTGTCACTTAGACCACTCGCCAGGTGAGGCCAGTCATTAACTCTGTTATGGGATGGGCGAGCGAACAATTTTTTTTCTTGTTCGCCACTAAGCGGGTGTTGGCTCTGGTTGCAAAAAAAAGTTAATAGCCTGTTGTGAAACCGCTTTATTATTCCGAATTAAGCCGGCGATGGATAATTTAAAAGCCAAACTGATTGTATATCTATTCTATAAAATGTCATATTGAGCGATACATTGGGAATAAAGAAAAAAAAAATATCTTTTAGGTCTATATTTTGCTGAAAGGGTTGACAGAAGTAAATATATAAATTAATAAGTGGTGCAAGTCTTTTTCAAACAATATTTATTTAATTACATTTTTTGTGATACAGTTTGAAAGGTTGTATTAATTTAGTTTAGCACACTTTCATTTATTAAATTAAGTTCCTCTTCGCAATAATCAAAATATAACATTGAATTATATGTATATAATTATATTACATTCAATCATATTTCCCAGTTCTAAATATCATAGACATAATAAAGCTCTGTTGCTGTTTTTAGTTTGTGGTTCGTACTGCGATCCAGGATATTAAAAATAATTAAAAACCAGTGTAATGTTGCTGCTCACATACAAGCTCGTTTAAAGCAGCTTGTTTGAGATCTGTTATTTTTTATTTAAAGTTTTTAGAGCGCCTACGTAAGTCTGTGGAAAAACAAAATGGCATATAAATCCCTTAATGGCAATGTATGTCCCGAATAAAACTATTACAAGAAATAGTGGTGATGGTGGGGTCAAAAGTAGACGAGGCACGAGAGGTTTGTCAGAACCGGGATGTCTGGCGCTCTACACTCTCTGCCTACCCCGTTAGGGACCTGGCGTGAAGATACATACAAAAAATACAACTTAGGCAACATATCTGCAATATGATAATTGGTGGAATTTAAGTGTGAGAGATAGAAGGCGCAAGCAGTACCGCTTTGCCTATTCCATTTACCGCCATTATAGTAGTGTATAGCACTACAATATTCCAGTTAGCACCATCTGTCAGATCAATGTCAGAAATATCACTGAAAACAAATCGAATAGCAACATATACCGCTGTTTGTACAAAATGGTACGTGTTCAACATTTGTGAATAAGTTAGCTTCGATTTTCTGGCACGACGTATCCCGGCGCGTGTGTAAACACGGCATTACTTTTGTAAATCTCTGCACTACATAATACCGGAGATAGGAGCAAACAAATCCTCGTAGTGAATAGGGAAGTTGAAATGTTGCATTTTGATGACTTATGTTGCACCAAAGTAAGCCAACCTCCACCCCCACCATCTATTTTTTTTACGTAACAAAGGTGACACACAAACACGCAATTTAAATGTTTAGTGATGCATGTAGCCTATAGACATCTACATAAAAAGCAGAGTTTTTTTATGCAATGGAAGTGGCAAACAAGCATGCAGTTCACATTGATGTTAAGTGATGACCGCAGCCTATAGACACCCACACAAAGACCAAGGTCAAGATGCAGATGCGTTACCACTGATGAGGTCTAAGGTGTTATGCCTCTGTGCCGGAAATTACAGGGCCGTACAGTTACAGGTCAGGGAGTTACAGGGCAAAATGCAAATGCGCTGCCACCTCTGAGATCTTAGTTGTAATGTCTTTGTGATTAAATAAAATACGCTTTCACTCTACAAAATAAGGTGCAGAAGGGAGTTTTCAGGTTTTTTTCAATAAATTAACTGTTTTTAAAGTACAGTAGTTATTTGTTTATTCATCATCATTGCAGCCAAAAGACGTCCACTGCTGAACAAACGAACGGTCCTGGGCCGCCCTCATCCAGCGATTGCCCGCGACCTTCACCAGATCGTCGGTCCATCTTGTGAGGGGCGCGCTTCGTTTTCCGGTGCGCGGTCGCCACTCAAGAACTGCTCTGCCCCAACGGCCGTCAGTTCTTCGAGCTTTCTGAATACGATACGATCACGATACGTTTATTACTTTGATTTAAAAATGTAATACAATATTAAATAACAACAGATTCTTGGTAATTAGATTCGGTAGTAGTCCCACACTAGGTATAAGCCTGTATCGTGGGTACCTTTGTTCACACCCAATACATACACAAACAGCCAGACCTAAAGCACATATCAGTAGGCCATATATTTGTCCCGGTGCGGGAATTGAGCGCGCGACCCTACGAATCAAACGGTCGTCTCACACCGCTGGACTAACTGGATCGTCAAAATAGTTGTTACGAGACCATACTATCTAACTGGAACACGATAGTGAACACTATCGTTTGGTGCAAGATTAGGTAATACGGTGATACCTACGCTTTCACTACTACTGTTTGTTATTAAAATTCACAGCGACAAAAAAACAAACCATTATGAACATTTACGCGACAACGCCGAATGCATCTCATTTCGTTAAGCATATTCAGTTCGTACAAGCCCGTTTCCCCCGGGAACATCAGATAATATCGCGATGGTTGGTGTATACCTAAACGAAAACTCTTCCGGAAAAATAAATGTTTATTTTAACTAAAATATCCTGCTTCTGTATTTTTCGAATGTAATTCAACTCTGTATAAACTCAATCAATTTAAATAATGTAATAATAATTATCTTTTAAAAATCAATAATGTATAATACAAGCATTTGCTTGCGGATTGATTTTGGGAATTCGACATTCTGGACTGAAACGTTAAATACATGTTCTGACATTAAAATAGAAATCAGATCTTAAAAATGTAATTGTACTCTAGCAAATAAATGACTTATCTTATCTTATCTTTTATATCCGGACACGTTGAAACTGATATACTTAAAAAATCTACTTTATAGTCTGAACCCATTCCCTGTCCCACCTTAAACAAAATAAAACACTTGCATGTGATTCATGGTATATGGAACCTGTTAATGAGCGATCAAGGTTTTTACTGGTGGTAGAGCTCCAGTGACGGAGCTCGCGGGCGTATGCATCACCGCATTACCTAATATACTTAAAGAGTCCTTCAGGGCTGGCAGCGCGTTGGTAACTCCCCCTGGTGTTGCAAATGTTTATAGGCGACGGCGACCACTTTCCATCAGGTGACCCGTTTGCTTGTCTGTCAACCTTCACACATAAAAAAAATGCTTGCCGCTAAATGGTAGTGTTCAGCACTATCGTGTTCTGGTCAGGTGGTAATGTACGGCCCTGTAATTTCAGGCACAGAGGCATAACACCTCAGGCCTGAGGAGTGGTAACGTATTTGCATTTTGACCTCTGGTCTTTGTGTAGGTGACTTTAGGCTGCAGTCATCACTTATGTACACATATAATGTGAACGGCATACTTGTTTGCCACTTTTAGTACATAAAAAAATGGGATTATTAATTTTCGATTTAACTGCCTACGTGTTTTGTTAGCTAGCTGCTACTTCTATACAGGATTCGATTCTCCGGTCGGGGGATAAGTCAAACAAACACACAGTTCACATTGATGTAAAGTGATGACTGCAGTCTATAGACACCCACACAAAGACCAAGGTCAAAATGCAAATACACAAATACACAAATACACAAATGCACTCTTGAGGCCTAAGGTGTTATGCCTCTGTGCCGGAAATTACAAGACCGTACATAACCACCTGACCCGAACACGATAGTGCTGAACACTACCATTTCCTTTTTCAGATATGCATTTATTTTGTATTTAACTATCTTTGATAACAATAAGAACAAAACAGTCAACAACACAAACAGGCTCCCACCCAAAACTCCGGAACTTGCCAAAGATTCTAATCGAACCCATTTCGCAAACTTAAACTAGGCCAATTCAAAATATAACAAGACCGAATCATATTCATATGCACCCTTTCAAGTCTAAAAGCTGGTCCGTTGAGACCAACTTTGGATACTCGTTGCACGCCCCTAACTTTCGCATTCGCTTTGCTAGTGCGTAAATAGTGTTGCGAATGAGTTTATGTTGGTGGAAGTGAGAATTATTATTCCATTGCGATGTGCTCAAAGTGTATTCTGTATGTTCTCCAAAATGTGTTATGTCCATTTTTGTGTTAGTAGTTTCGAATACATTTTGGAGGAAATGTATTTTATTTGCTTCGCTTGAGTAGATGTGTCGATAGTATCAGAGTAATACTCGTAGTTTGTACAAAAAAGTGTTGCCCAATACTTTTTACATTTATAACACAAAACGCAAATAAAACTTCAATAATCTTTATAAAATATAGATATAATACAAATAAAACGTAACTACACGCCTGTAATCCCCGAAGGGGTAGGCAGAGGTAGATGCATGCATTCAAGCATACATGCAAACACCCACGATTCGCCGGTTACGTTTTTGGCCCATTGATATTTCTGGGCACGTTACCAAGCTTCGAGGTAGTGGGGAATTTCCAGAAAATGGAAATATCCCAATAGAACCAGAGATAAAGGACTTTACACCATTATCTCTGATAACCCCCTATCCGGGAATCGAACCCAGGACCTCAGCGTAGTACTAGTAGCCTGCTACCACTAGGCTACCGAGGCAGTTAAATAATACAAATAAAAAAGACATAATATTATCAGATGAGGACTTCGCTCAGATGGGAAAGCGGCTGGACTAGATTCCCAGAAGTCACGGGTTCAAAGTCCCGCCTGATGTCAAAATACTTTTCCATTGTTCTTTAAAAATATATATCACTAGCGTTTCTAACTACTTTTTCTACAATGTTTTCGCAATAACCCATTGCGAAAAATTTACATTAAACAATTATTCAGGGTAAAAGCGACTTCTTTACGATATTTAATAAACTGAAAATTCATTATATCGGTTGCCTACATCAGCATTGTTGACAATAGATGTCGCTACTGCCTAAAATAAATTGCTATCGATATCACTGCATTGTGCATCACTATCCCTCACATCGCAGTTAGGGTCTTTTGTGTGCGGAACACAAATTGTTGGCAATTTATTTATGATATCGCTTAAAATATCAAGATATTTGCATCGGATTACTTATCATTAATCTTCATTATACCCACCTTAAATTTTCCTATTAAGTTTTAGTTCGACTTTTTTTAACTTGACAATTTTTTTACTAACCCCTTTATTCAGAAACGTACATTAGATACGTTTTAGCTATAGAATGCTTTGTCTTTGTCAGTTGCATTGTCAAATGCGTACGATAGAAATAGACAAAGGAGGAGGATAGAATATAATAGATAGATAAGAATAAGTACCTACAATATATTTCTGTCAGATTCAATACCATCAATAAGAGGTCGAATGAAATATGCTCACAAAATGTATACTTCTATACTAATATTATAAATAGGTCACATTTTTTAGATTTGTTTTTTATTTGTTGCTTGTGGTAGTGATTTTCGGATATACTGATCCGATCATGAAAATTCTTTTACCAACAGAAAGCTACACTATTCAAGTGTGCTATAGATTATACTTTTTTATAATTAAACAAAAAGTTCAGTGAAATGTAATGAAAGAAAGAAAATTTTAAAGAAGCAGAAAACAAGAAAAATTCAATTTTTTTATGCAATGGAAGTGGCAAACAAGCATGCAGCTCACATTGATCTTAAGTGATGACTGTAGACACCCTCACAAAGACCGAGGTCAAAATGCAGATGCGTTACCACTCCTGAGGCCTAAGGTGTTATGCCCCTGTGCCGGAAATTACAAGACCATTAAGTTTATACATTATATAGGTATGTACAAGGAAATAAAACAAAATACATTACTCATTTTATCATCAAAGGAGATGTTGCAAAAATGTATGGACCTCCGGCCATGTATTGTATACAATATCATTAAACAGGCAAAATCAATATAAAAACGTTTTTTTACTGCATATTTTCACTTATTTAGCTTTTTTTGTAGTTACAAAACATTATTTGCAGTTAGAATTGCAACTCAAAACCAACATGGCGAATATGGCGGGCGATGTTATTTTGACATTTTCATTTTAAAAAATTGTATTTTCATTCTATAGTACTTCGAGAAAAAGTAATATTTTCTAAATACTATCGAAATTGATTGATCTTGGGATCGATCGTTGTCGATGTCGATGTCGGCTGTATCGCCGCCATGTTTAACATAGCTGAAAATGATAAAATCGTTTGCATTAAATGTGGTTGTAACTCTAAAGTATATTCTTGAATAAATTAATTGTATTTTTTCGGATTCATCTTTAATTTACCCATTTTTTGAAGACGTGTACGAACCAGAGCCGAGTTCGCAACATCTCCTTTATGAAAATAAAATGTATCTCTTAAGGTTGCTATTTACTTAAACAATTTAGGTGATAACTTAAAATAATTAATACTAACTCCCAAACAGATACTTAATTAGTATGTAGGTACTAATATAGTGTGTATTACCTACGTGCAAAACCGGAATCGAGACGCTAGTTGTTTATAAAATTAAATATGTCCTCGGTAGGTACTTATTTTGCAAGCAGGCAATATCGATAAAATGTTATAGTATCGCACATCACCATTTCTTACGTCCGACTTATTTGGTCATCCGTGCGGAACCACAAATGGGTTAGTAATTTATTTATGGCATCGAAAAGGATAACAACTTTCGCATCGTATTAATCATCAATGGTTCTTGAGTTTCACGCTTGTTTTAGGGTTCCGTAACTCAAAAAGAAAAACCGGATCACTAGTACGATCTCTCGTGAATCTGTCTATCCATATGTCCTTTGAACACAAACCCTTTAGTAAAAACCTCATGAAAATCCGAGCAGTATTCTTTGAGTTTATCGCAAAGAGACAGACAGACAGATCTGTCTATCTGTGTCTTTGCGTCTCTTTGTGGAACTTTGTTTAATAATAATTTTGTATAGGTTTTTTCAGTAATTCATTTTTTAGTTATAAAACTAGTACAATTTGCCAAACCGTAAGCCAAGCGTGGCGATTATTTCGTATAGTGCATTTGGGCAACTTTCGGGCATTGACCTTTATGTACGTACTAATGTACGAAACAGGACTCTCCCCTTGATAGCATGGTTCCAGTTTATTGTATTCAATTTACCACCGTTTCCTATAGTAATTTATCAGATGTCGTGGAAATGTCTGATTAAATAAATAAATACTCACACACTCACAGCCACACACTAGGTAAAAACCTATGTCGTGGTTGCCGTTGTGCCGCTTTATATCACTTTAATTTCACTGACGTTCACTGTTCTAACTGGCATATAACTGCCTTACATTAATTCGATTCAACTGTGTCCCAAGAACTATCTGCATGTATGTATCTTCACGCCAGGTCCCTAACGGGGTAGGCAGAGAGTGTAGAGCGCCAGATATTCCGGTTCTGACAAACCTCTCGTGCCTCGTCTACCTTCATCATTCTCTTCATGCATGCACGCCGATTCCTAAGACTTTTGATCCCACCATCAGACAGAATCGATCTATTTGGTCATGGTAGGTCAGTCTTGGTCTTCCTGGGCCTCTGCAACCATCCACATTCGAATTGTATCTGTTTAGTCATTCGCTCATTCGACATTCTTTCTATATGCCCGAACCATCGGAGCATGCCTTTTTTCATTTTTACACCGATACTATCATTCACACAAAGCCTCATTCTTACATCTTCATTACGAACGCGCTCGGTGAGTGATACACCGCAGATCTTGCGCAATGATCTCATCTCGACCGCGTTCAACTTACTTTCATGCTCTTTCCTGCATACCCAGCTCTCGCTTTCATATAAAAGCGTTGGAGTAAGTACAGCATTATGTACGGCTAGTCGAGCCCGCTGGCTGAGATGTTTAGATTCTAGCAGCTTACCCAACGCTCCATTCACGCAATTCCCAGCAAGCACTCTTCTTTCTATGTCAGTGGTGTACCTACCATCCATCAACTTCACCCTCTGGAGGCATTTGTCCAGATATGTGATAAACAGCCTAGACGAAAGCACGCAACCCTGTCTGACACCGATGTTAACATCAAACCAGGGTGACATGTTACCATCCACCCGCACACATGCTTGACAGCCCACATACGTGGACTGTATTGCACGGAGCAGACTGCCATTAATACCATACTCTGGCAAAATGTCCCACAGCTCATTTCGTAATACCCTATCAAACGCTTTCTCCAAATCCACAAAACCGCAGAAAACCTTCTGGCAAAAACTTTAAAGCTTTGCATCATCTGACATCTTACATTTTGAGTGGCAATTGTTTTCCTGACTTGGCACCGCCGTCGCCATTGATTTATACGCTCGCTTTCCAATTAGCCACTCCGAGTTGGTTTTATTTATTGCACTCTTTCTATTTTCCACACTTTTGGCTGGATTTGGACGATTGTTTAGACCATACGACCAGGAGGAAGAACATTTAGTATCTATATATCTTAATATATATAAATCTCGTGTCACAATGTTTGTCCTCAATGGACTCCTAAACCACTTAACCGATTATAATAAAATTCGCACACCATGTGCAGTTCGATCCAACTTGAGAGATAGGATAGCTTACATTACGCTATGACTAATAGGAGCAGAGCAGCGCGAGCGAAGCCGGGGCGGGCCGCTAGTTTTATATAAAAATCAATTGGCGTTCGTTAGTCTCGGTAAAACTCGAGAACGGCTGGACCAATTTGGTTAATTTTGGTTTGGAAAGATTTTTGGAAGTCCAGGGATGGTTTAAAAGGAAGAAAATCTGAAGAAATTGACGGAAAATAGAATAAACAAATGAGTTGTTAAAGATAAAATAATTTAATTAAAAATACTAGCGGACCTATTTTGATAGGCAACTTCTATACAACGTGTAACAGGATTGAATGGACAACCCGTAACTAGTTAGTTCAGAATCGATAGCCGAATCGATTCCAGACATTTTTGATATAGGTAATATTTTGTCCCAAAGTTAAATAAAATTAAAGAAATTATGGTCACCTATTTGGTGAACAATCAATACAAACGAAAATGAGACTAACGTCTGTCCATAATAAAGTGCTAGTCTCAATAAGTTTATTAGAGCTCGTTGAGATGTGCTTTTTATTATAAATAATAATTTAAAAAATAAAATAGTAAAAATAAAAATTAATCTTATTACTAGCGAGTGTTAAATAAGGGTACGCAAGTTACGCTATATCATATATCACTCACTATTTTCGATTCGTGTTTTATGTGTGGCCGTAGGTGGAGATAGGGTAAGTATGCATAGGGTGTGCATACTGTTCGTACAAATTGAGGACTACTTATTTCTTAAATAAAAAATATTAAATACATAAACATGTAATTTCAGTTCATGTAATATGATAATAACTCGATTTTCTAATCGAGGTGTTAGATAGTGGTGCATTATTCCCGTGACATGTTGTATATATTTTCTCTAGATCACTGGTTGTAGAGCTCTAGTGACAAAGCTCACGAGCTAGGCACCACCGCATTACCTAATATACTTTCCACTAAATGGTAGTGTTCAGCACTATCGTGTTCCAGTCAGATGGTAATGTACGGCCCTCTAATTTCCGGCACAGAGGCATAACACCTTAGGCCTCAGAAGTGGTAACGCATCTGCATTTTGACCTTGGTATTTGTGTGATGATTGCAGCCTATAGACACCCGTCTATAGGCTGCAGTCATCACTTAACATCAATGTGAACAGCATGCTTGTTTACCACTTCCATCACATAAAAAAATATATACGTAAAAATCAGGTTTGCAGCATAATTATCTGGATGAACGAAATAATACTGCAGTTCGATCTTAACCTATCATTGCATAATCGCCACGCTTGGCAGACGGATTGGCGATCGCAGTGGCTGTAGTTAGTAGTAGCCCATTCCGCGTTATTATATTGACTATTACCCTATTGGAATGGTTTGACCAACATTGTTCGGTTGACGTGGCGTCATGCCCCAGAAAGGATAGAGTGACACTAGGGACGCATGTAAACACTGAGAGTAAATATCTTGTAGGGAGTCAAGAACACAAGCGCGCGCGACATAAGCGAGGAGCGGTTCGTGCGCGTATCTCGCGAGATTCGGCCCATATAACCAGAATGGTAGGTGGGGCCATGGGAGGGTTGTTGGGTTATGTTCGGTTGCCGGACTGCCCTAATAGAAGAATTCTCCTCCATTTAAGGACGATGGGTGACGCCTCGATGTTCGACGACCTTCGGGTTGCAGTAGCCACAGGTTCATCTTTGGAAACGACAGTTCGGCAAACCTAAACTGTCGTTTCCTTTAAACATAAGGTCAAAGATTTTTATTTGACTCAGACTCTGTAACTATCTATCCTTTTTTATCATTCTTCTTTACCTCTTTTTGCTGAAACTTATTATCTTTATCTTTTGGTCATGCATGCTTATGCTCTTTCATAATGTATAAATATTTAAAATATTTCTCATCGTTTCGTAATTATCTATTAATATATTATGTCTCTCGTCAGCACGGGGTCCAATTTGAACCCCGGACCTTTGTCAGGCTTGCGCGGGGACATGGGGAGTCCAACACGTAGAGGCCCTTTCGAGAATTTTGATCTACTTTGTAATGGGTTATATTCGGCGGGACCTCTCTCTGGCTGCATCAATAGTTAATACAGACACAGACAGACCCCGCCGAATATAATGGGACTATTGTAATGAAAAGTGATTTGCCAAACTTTGGGCTATGTGGGTGAACTGGGGGGACTAGCTGGCTGGGCCTATGGAGTGAGATCCGGCACCTGCCTATATTCAACATCTCACATTATCGAATCCTACTTTAGGCAGGTGGTGACTCGCCTCTCCTTGGTGGGCCCCCCAAACAGCCAACCCGATGGTCGACAGGGGGCAACACTGTTGAGAGAGGCTGGGGGTGTCGAGAGGTGTGGCCCCGGTTTCACCATCACGAGCGAGTAATCTCGAGCTCGGAGCGGGCTTCCCCGCTATTATGCCTTTAGACACTTCCACCCCCGAGTGTATGGCTCTTGCAGAAATTTAGACAACAGCCTATTATCCAAATTTCTGCAAATGCCATACCTCTAGCGCCCCACTCTGACCAGCCAATGAAGGCAAGCCAGTATACTTTTATTTCTTTTCTTGTTTGCATAATTGGTTTAGTTTACACAGTACATAAAGTGTATAAATAAATAAATACCCTCTTACCAGCTATTGAATAGAAGGTGATTAGGTTTGTGATGAAAACATGATCAATCAATCAAACAATGATGAACAATCGTATCGCATCATATAAAACTAACCACAAACGTTAACGTATTGTAGTTTTGATTCACAGCGATGTCCCGAGTTGCGGACCGCAAACACTCTGATTAATGCTAATGTGTTCCCGTTTGATCTCTACTAGTTACAAATGCAGCTAGCTTTTAAGCCAAACTATTTAGGTATGTGTTCATGTGAGTAACAAATTCGTGTTTACATCTGTTACCTTACCTTAGAAAAAAATTAAGAGAAATTGTTTGGCATAATAACAACGTGTAAAATATAACCATTCTGTAATTCAGCGTGTTTCTATGAAGAAGAATAATAATGGCAACCCTTTTTGGGGGGAGGCTTACTCCACTTCTTCTTCTTTGTCGTTTCATTCTTAGCAGAGTGGTCGTGGTCGTCAGTCAGAAACAGGCCGAGTGACAAGTTTTGTTATACGGCGCCATTCTCGTCGGACCGCAGCCTTTCTGGTACACTCATGAACAGTGTAGTTTGCTCCTCCAACACGTTGCTATGTGGATTGGTGGAGATACGGGTTAGTGGCCAACCCGCTGTCGGATGTTTTCAAACCCACGGCCTCCGACAAGGTTTAATGACTGCTATCTATCGATTGCTATCTCTCAATAGCAACCGGGACCGACGGCTTAACTTGCCCTCCGAAGCACGGAAACGCGCATTTTAATTTGCCACTGGCGGTCACCCATTACACACCCGACCGCTTAATCGAGTAAATCGCTTATGATCTACATCAGCCGCGGGGCCATACGCGCTATGAAGAATATTATGATTGATATTATTTTTTATTTAAAGAAAAATGGAAGGAAAAATTTGACTTCAGGCGAGACTCGAACTCGCGACCTACTGGGAATCTAGTCCATCCGCTCTTCCAATTGAGCTACTGAAGTCCTGCCCGATTTGTCAAATCTTTCCTTCACATTTATTACATTGCTTTATGGTAGCAGCAGCGCCATCTATTGCCAACTATGCTAGTTAGGCAACCGATATAATAGACTTTGCAGTTTATTGAATATCTAATGACCATATGATATAGCTAATGACCAACAGTACTCGCATGATTATATCAGTCGATGGTGAGGCCCTTAAATACACAGACAGATACATATATCTCGGCAAACAAATTGGCTTCAATCGGAATAACAATGACCAAGAAGTGGAGAGGAGGACACAAATGACGTGGAATAAATATTGGAGCCTAAAGGATTTTTTTAAGAGCAATCTACCAACATATATTAAAACTAAGGTCTTTAATTCTTGCCTTCTTCAATGCCTAACATATGCTAGCCAGACATGGAAGTTCAATAATAAAACTAGATCCCGGATAGAAACATGCCAACGAGGAATAGAACGTAGTATGCTTAATAAAAAGAAAATTAAAAAGGCTTTAGGAGGCTTTCACCTCAGGGGTGGGTTCTTGCAAAAAATAATATACTTAAACACCTAAATACATTTAAATTTAATATATATATATATACATTTAAGGTACAAATAAGATCTAGTAATTATGTTATAATACATTTAAATTATAAATATATGTTATGTTATAATACATTTAAATTATATAAACGTAAAGAAAATAACAAAAAAAATATATAATAATAATAATTACAATGAAAATTGCTCTAGGTTTAATTTTTTTAATTTTGAGTTTAAATATTTGTCATAATTATTTAACTTAGTTAACTTAGTTTTTTTTTATATTGTAAAAAAAAAACTTTCTTTTTTTTCTGTTTAGTGTTTAAGTACCTATGATAAGAATATGAAAACTTTATGAAATTTTGTGCAAGAAATAATAAAAGGCTTATTATTATTGTTATTATTATACTTCATATTGAATACTCACTTACATCTGCAATCCGTAAAAAATATAAATTATATAAATAAATATGTTGTCAAAAGTCATCTCAAGAGACTAAAGACTTTTCACTAATCCACGTGTCATTTTAGTGTATTTAATTCTTTGTAACAACCATCATTACAAAAAAAGAATTAAACAGCATACTCACATTGAAATTTGCGAACTCGCTTACAACTGCAATCCGTCAAAAGTAGAAATTGAACATTGTTACACCAAATTGCAGAAAAGTTAAAAATGGCGCAGTATGAACGTGCTAAAATTACACTTCTCAAACAGAAAGCATTCGCCTAACGGTCTTTGATCTGCAAAGCGTATATTTTTCGTATCGGCATCAAATAGTGAAACCAAAAAGGAAGACGTGTGTCAACGTTTTGATATACAAAGGCTTTTACAGATACTTCGGTACGTGCAAGGAGCAAAATGTTGAAGACTCTTTTGTATTGCGATATTATTTTGAATCTCGTGGCCTACTCGGGCTTAGTGATGTGGTGTACTATCGATAAAAAAATATTTTGTATCTTTATATGGAACGCGAATTTGGAATACTATGTATACGATACGGTACTTATAAGTGCTTGATCTATAATAAAAAAAAATAATAACTTCAAGTTCGTATTCCCTAAAAGGAGAGGCAGAGGTAATTAAGCATTCAAGTATACACGCAAACACCGACGATTCGCCGGTCACGTTTTGCCCATGTAACAAGTGGCGAGCCCATTGATACCTGCGAGAATATTAGCAATCTTCATTTTTTTTATAATAATAAAATCTTTACTGAGAAACTTCGAAAAAATTTAAAATTCTCCATAGCACTGGAGGAGAGCAGATTTTCCTACCCGAGGAATATGACCCCATCGTAGCAATAGTGGCCTGATTTTACTAGATTACTGATAAAATCAGTTCTTTAATTTTTTCGGATAACACTGGAAAACTTTCATTTTGGTAATGTGAATGTGTCACTTTATGTCTGTCTTCACGTAAACTACATTCTTGATTCCCATCATGAGTAAATAGAAACTGAATAACGACTCAAAATCGATGCATGAATCGCTATTTCATTTCAAATCTTATTCTTAAATACTTCTAATATACAAAATTATGGTGTCACAGTGTTTGTAACAATACTCCTCCAAAACGGCTGCATGCATTATGAGAGGAGAACGATACTGTTCCATACATTTCTGGACCCAGTGTTAACACTGTACTAATCATTTTCAAATGATTATAAAATAAATAGTTTGAGCTTAGGGCATTTTTTGAATTACCAGTAATTAAAGTAACATGTTTAAGTAAATGTTGAGTTAGATTGCGAATTGTTAACTACACATATTACAAAATGAACTGCGTAATGGGTTAGTTAGTAACAATTTTGCGGGCCCAAAATTACTCGTCTCCTTTTCTGTGTATATTTGGTAGGTATGAAAATTGGTTGTAGTCTATGTTTATTTATTTATCCATTTATTTCAGGCAACAAAATTGATTATAATTAAACGACAGGCCCATATTAATATATACCTTCTAAACTAACATATATATTAATATATATTATGTTGTGTTAGTACATATAACTTATAGCTATATAAGTACACTTCACTTTATATCCCTAACCTAAATTTTAAGGCTGATTCTCCACAAATATTTTTTAAAATTATTTCGCACGTATAATTTTTTATACGAGTACCTCTAAGGCGATATGAAGTTCGTCAGGGCAGCTATTCTTCTATAAAATAAATAAATGTTATCGATACAACTCCATCATATCACTAGTAACATAAGACTTACGACGCAGTGATGTTCCGCGGGGCGCCTATTTATTTAAATAGAGACTGGACCCAGCTTCAGAAGCACGGTAGATTTGATCGAATTCGGACAAGGCGACTCAGTGAAACTCGATGCATGTATTGGTAATGTAGAATGAAAATACATTTTCCTCATTCACATAGCAGGCTTAGAGAATAGCTGATATTGTTGAGTCGGGTACTCATATTTATTTCTTGACGTAGGAGATATATTATTTTGTTAAATTTTAATCATAATCAAAGCTGCGTTTTTTTTAATGTAGTGGAAAAAGCAAACAAGCATGCAGTTCACATTGATGTTAAGTGATGACTGCAGCCTATAGACACCCACACAAAGACCAAGGTCAAAATGCAGATGCGTTACCACTTCTGAGACCTGAGGTGTTACGCCTCTGTGCCGGAATTATAGGGCCGTAGATTACCACCTGACCGGAACACGATAGTGCTTAACACTATCATTTAGCGGCGGCAAGTATATTAGGTAATGCGGTAGTGCCTACGCCCGCGAGCTCCGTCACTGGAGCACTACCACCGTTCTGAGGACAATGGTTTTTTTCTAAACCCACTGGACAAGCGCTACCGTAATAATATGTTGCTGTAAACATATAGGCCACTTAAAGGATTCCTGTATGGTACCAAAACGATATGTGGCTGAGTGAAATTGCTGTCAGACTTAAAAAATATGTGTGCAATAAATAAAATAAAATACGTTTACACTCACAGCCCACAGTAGGTATAAACCTGTGTCATGGGTGCCGTTGTACACATACAACACATACACAAACACCCAGACCCGAAACAAATATCTGTAGGCTATTACAAATATTTGTCCCGGTGCGGAGATCGAACCCGCGACCCTTCGAATCAAACGGTCATCTCACACCGCTGGACTAACCGGGTCGTCAATTCACACGTGATAGAAGTGAAACTTTAAAGAAAAGTGTAAATGACAAAGACTTTTAAGTTTTTTTTAAATCATTTGTGTATTTTGGTGACAAAGATAAAGGTTTTTTGTTTGCTATAATTACCGTGCTCTGATGTTGACTGTACGGCCATTGTAGTTCGACAAAACAAAACATGAGCGTACACAAATTATCTTGCACAGTGCGCGAAACGACCAGAAAAAGTCGATAGCCGCACGTTTTCAATGAAAAAAAATCGGCCAAGCGCAAGTCATTGTCAAACTAGCGCTGAGTGGGTTCCGTATAAAAACCACTGTTATTGTTCTAAAGAAAAATTTAACTAAAGTTAGGGGCGAACCTATTCCTGTAATTTATTAACTGCAGTCCATTTATCGTAATTAATAATAATAATAATAATGGCAACCCATTATACGTCCCACTGCTGGGCACGAGTCTCTCCCCTTTTTGGGGGGAGGCCTGGAGCTTACTCCACCACGCTGCTCCAATGCGGATTGGTGGAGGTGGGTGGGTTAGTGGCCAACCCACTGTCGGATGTTTTCAAACCGCCCATTAGGCCTCCGACAAGGTTTAACGACTGCTATCCATCGATAGCAACCGGGACCGACGGCTTAACGTGCCCTCCGAAGCACGGAAACGCGCATTTAATTTGCCACTAGCGGTCACCCATCACACTACCCGACCGCGCCCGTAGTGCTTAACCGAGCAGATCGCTTACGATCTACACCAGCCGCTGGGCCATGCGCGCTTCAAATTATCGTATCGTAATTATCAACAGCAAATAATACTTTTTCATTTCTTTTACAATTGAGAAACTATTTCAAGATCGTTTTTTAAACGTATAAGTACTAGTTTTACAAAGGACCATGCCATCACAAAATAAATCATTGCCACATACTGCATTTACGTTATTGCTATGTGACATATATAATATATTAGCTGTTGCCCGCAGCTTCGCCCGCGTGGATGTCGAAAAGTAGCCTATGTTCTTTCTCAAAGTCAGCTCTATCTTTGTACCAAATTTCATTAAAATCTGTTCAGTCGTTTGGACGTGAAATGGTAACAGACAGACAGACAGACAGAGTTACTTTCGCATTTATAATATTAGTAGGGATTAATATAATCAAAGCATGCGCCTTCTTAAAGGTTGTGGTGTTGTTAAGCTCTTTTGAATTAATTTATCTCCTCTATCCATAATCACTGGTGGTAGAGCTCCAGTGACGGAGCTCGCGGGCGTAGGCACCACCGCATTACCTAATATACTTGCCGCTAAATGGTAGTATTCAACACTATCGTGTTCCGGTCAGGTGGTAATGTACGGCCCTGTAATTTCAGGCACAGAGGCCATAACACCTTAGGCCTCAGGAGTGGCAGCGCATCTGCATTTTGACCTCTGGTCATTGTGTGGGTGTCTATAGGCTGCAGTCATCACTTAACATCAATGTGAACTGCATGCCTGTTTGCCACTATTATTATATAAAAAAAAATATATATTCGATAAGTACATTGTAATGTAATATAGAACAAATATATTTAAGACATATGACTTTCATTTCAGTATGTATTCCGTGGTAAGTACGATGTTTGTAACACAAAAAGTCTTAAACAGACAAAAGGAACACAACTGTATTCTGAAAAGGTTTCTTTTTTCTTTTAAATATCCGGAACCCTAAAAATACGAACGTAGCACAAAGTTGCTACGACGCTACGTGACCTACGCCGTAGCCTCATATTATTTCAACTCAATGCATTCATCCTATTGTTATGTTATATACGATCACGGCTCGCTACCCCGGGGCGGTTCTGGTATTGTTTAGCCTTTATTAATTAATTCATCCCCTTTTTCAACTAATCCGCGTATTTTTTAACGGAATATGGAAATAAAATGAATTAAAAACACATTACTTTCTTTGTGGCATAACTTTGTAAGTGGCTTAAAGGTCAGTCTCATAACGGATTAACAACGCATTCATTAGTGATGTGTATCTTTATCAAATGCTGGTAGAAAGTGGTTCGAATGATTTCCAGTAATTTATCCTGCTAACGACAAACCAGTGTTTGTTCAATTACTTAATCGAAATTAATCTATACAGTCAAGTTATAAAATTAAGAATTATACACTAAAAAAGTAAATAGGTCGAAGTCAAAAGTAAAATATAAGATTATGTTAATAATTTGGGATTACAAGAATGACTTATGATATTTTATGTCAAAAATTAATAATAATTATTGTTCACGATCCGGTTAGTGCAGCGGTGTGAGACGACCGTTTGATTCAAAGGGTCGCGGGTTCGATCCTCGCACCAGGACAAATACTAATAAATTATGGCCTACAGATATCTGTTTCGGGTCTGGGTGTTTGTGTATGTGTTAGGAGATAAGAGATATGTTATATATACCTAGTGTTAGGCTGTGAGTGGAAGCGTTTTTTCAATTTTTAATATTATTTTAAACTATGTACAGTTGTTTTATTAATATTTATAACAAAAAAAAACACTAAGTATTGAACTTAATTTTTATTTAATTAAAGGGAATTACATACAAATTAAACGTTACTAACCTTAACATATTTGTGTTAATTAGCAAATTTAGAGTAAAAATTAAAATAAATAAAACAATTGTAAAAATAAACAAAAATTGTTTTTACAGTTGTTTTAATAATGTTTATATTAAAAAAACATATCTATTACATAATTGTTATTTATTTAAAGGGAATTAAATGCAAATTAAACGTTACTTTAAATTTGCTAAATAACACAAATATATTAAGGTTTGCATAAAAATATAATTTCTATTACTTAGCTAACGACGTATTCAAACACAGCTCCCAAAATAATTGTATTAAAATTTACCTTAAAATCAGATACATGGTTATTCATAAAACAATGATGACAAACAACTTAATTGCCTGCCCACGTAAAGTAACCGGTTGGAATTTTTTTCGTTTTATCACAAAACAATTACTGTTTTTATTTACTCTCTCATCGCCACGCTCGATGGCTTAATATAAATTCTTGGTATACAAAATGTATAAAAAGGGTAAAGTTTTCAGGCGAATAAAATATAATTTTATTTCAACTCCATAGTGATGTTTGCAGCCTATAGACATCTACACAAAAATCAGAGGTCAAAATGCAGATGCGTCGACACCCCTGAGATTTATGTTGTTATGTCTCTGTGATAGTTATTACGGGGCCGTACATCCCATCTAACCGGAACACGATTTTTTTTATGTCAAAAAATTGATAGACAAGCAGACGGGTCACCTGATGGAAAGTGGTTACCGTCGCCTATGAACATTTGCAACATCAGGGGAGTTGCCAACGCGCTGCCAGCCCTGAAGGAATCTTTTGACGCCAGGTTTGAAGAACCCCATATTGTAGCGCCGGGGGAACCTCTCAGAGGGAAGTTCGTGCCACAATTTGCACGTTCTGGGCAGGAATGAACGCACGAATCGGACTGTTGAGCATTTTGAATGTAGAATTAGATTTTTTTGAATTCTCGAGCTATTAAACTCCGGAGTACTGGGATAGAATCAGAATCATTTATTCATTTATTAATTTAGGGTGACAAGCACCGCTTATGATACGTCAAAAACTTCCAGAAAATGGAAAAATCCCTATAGAAGATACATTTTACACCTTAGCTTCTGACCCAAGAATCGAACATTAGACGACCGCGGAGCAGCAGTAGTTTTGAAAGTGATAATACCTTCACTTTTATAATAATTTCTCAACCCGTGCATTAAAATCGGTACTAGGATATTACTTCGCTACCACAAAATAACTAAAGCGGTCAATTTTTTTTATTTTCATACAAAATTAATCATCTCAACTTTTTAAATCCTAGTTAACTAAATACGTTTGACATTCCAAATACAAATTGCATAAAAGGCAATTGAACTTCGAATTAATTGATTTTGTTTAGCGTTGCTTGTTTAAAGAAAATTAGTGTGAGCGCTTTGTTCTCCCATTTGCTAGTTAGTACAATTTAATTGGATGGAAATGCGTTCGTACAGTGAATTAGTTTTGTTTTCGTTCAATTAATTTTGAAATTAGTGTATTTTGGATATTTATTACAAGAATAGTTTTAAAAATATGACGTCAATAAACTTAGTTTTAGGTGTTTTTGTTAGTTTCTCCAATTTAGGAGTATGTTTATGTGTAGAGCTTCCGGAGATAGGCTCTGGTCACACAGAACAGAGGTAAGCCATGGACCCATCTCAATTGCGGCGGCCGTTCAGTACAAAATTTATTTATTTATTTCTTTCAACTCTAAATTACAGACCATTACAGATAAACCAATACGGTACTGGAATTAAACATAACAAAACATAAAACAAAATAGTTAATAATACAAATAAAAGTAAAAAAATACACTAAAAAATAAGCACAAAATCTTAAAATAAATTATTCTCCGCAAACCTGTACGCTATTTCTGTGAATTTCGACAAGCTTCAATTAAAAATGTCAACATAAAAAATGTCAACATAATTAGCTATCATATTTATAACTCTTATTGCTCGTACCATAGGGGCGTGTTTGAGCAAGTTAGATCTAGCGGTAGGGACAAGAAGCAGCTGCGGTCGGCGGCGCTGCTCCGCGCTCTCGACCGGCACTCGGAGTCGCAAGACCTCCAGCACATCCGGGTGGTGCACTTTCCCACGAAGCATCCTCCACGTGTACCTCATCATCGCTACGTCCCTCCTTACCTCAAAATGTATAACACCGACACGACGAAGTAAGGAACACCAAACCACGTGCTTCGTAAAAACGTAACTTCACGCCTGTAATCCCCGAAGGGGTATGCAGAGGTAAATGCATGCATTCAATCATACATGCAAACACCCACGACTCGCCGGTTACGTTTTGGCCCATGTAACAGGTGGCGAACCTGTTGCCATCTCCGGGCACATTACCAAACTCCGGGGTACTGGGAAACTTCCAGAAAATGGAAAAATCCCAAAAAAAGCAGAAATAAAGGATTTTAAACCGTTATCTCTGATAGTCCCCGACCCGGGAATCGAACCCAGGACCTCCAGGGTAATAGTAGTGGCCTGCTACCACTACGCTACTGAGGCAGTAACGTGCGTCGTCAATAACAATAACCAGATGTACTGGGTGGTGGTGACTGTACCGAGATACCGCAGAACTGCGGTATCTCGGTACAGTCTCCAATTTGGTGAGTGGCTTGCACGTTTGTTATTGGGGTGTTAGTTCCGGGGGGATATGTGATCTGGTACCGAAATTATGAGCGTGATCATTTTTCTATACTCAGGATTTATAATCCGCCTGGTGTGGACTATTTACACGTCCCACCAGGTCTTAAGTTTCGTACTTAAAAAGTAATAAACTTTTATGGTTTATTAACCTGTTAAGTAAATATAAAATTATGAGTCATGTCTTTGAAGTTTTTATGTTATCCTTGAACCCTTAAAATTCGCAATAAACTTGGAAATATGTAACCCAGTCGTAAAACGTAATTACCGACTGAGGTCTGGAGTTATGAAGTGAGTTAATTTGCGGTACCGCTTCCATGAATAAATACTATAATGTTCGTTTATGATAGACACCTAGACAAAAATTAGATGCAATTTAAATACAGATTATGTTGCCATCCCTCAAATTTAAATTGTTATGTCTCTGTGTTATACATAAATAATAGTTATGCAAAAAAATATGACATTCGAAGATACATAAATTCAATATTACCTGAAAATAAGTTAAATTGTTCAAAACACAAATAAAAACATTATTTCTAAATACCTCATCGTTGCGGTTTAAAGAAAAAAAAGAGTTTCAGTGAAAGTGAGAGTTTTTTCCTTAAAAAATAGGGAAAAAAAAGAGTTTCAGTGATATCGATTTTATGTATTTTATCGCAAAATTACGTCAGACTTAAATAACAAATCATAAAATATTAAAAAAATATATATTGGCAATTTTTTTCCCTGAACTTTTGCACAATATTAGAATACATAGATGTAACACAAGTGTAAGTTATTCTGCTTAATTAAGCGGTGTATAAGCTCTGAAACCCGCTCCCATAAGTTTGTCAGGTTCTTAGCTGATACGGTGTACGGTGTCTTAATCGACATCCTTGAAACTAAACGTGTGAAAGTTTTGTTTAGAACATGCTTGATAAAGGAGCTGTTGTGCAAATGTTCACGGAAGTTTATTATTTATAAAGATAAACAATAAACTATAATAAGGAGATAGTGGTAGAGTATAGTACTATAATTCTTTATTGTACACCACAAAATAAATATAGAACTAACAAAAATAAGTAATAAGTTGAGTGCAAGTAGGTAATCTAATATCACTGAAAGCGATCTCTTCCAGACAACCTTTGAGTGGAAAGAGTTATTGCAAAAGTTAAAGTATGATGTACAACAAATTAATTAACTACGTTAAACATTAACAAACATAGGGTAAAAAACAAAATTAATAAATGCATATAGAATAAATTAAAAAAAATAACGACTAGAATAATGCACGGAATTATACCTAAGAGATGGAAGTGAAATAATACTCTATGAGTCGATGTTTGAATGACTCTAGCGTCTGAGCTTGTCGAACATTCAAAGGCAAGATTATATTGATTTTTGGTGGTAGAGCTCCAGTGACGGAGCTCGTGGGCGTAGGCACCACCGCATTACCTGATTTACTTGCCGCTAAATGGTAGTGTTCACTATCGTGTTCCAGTCAGGTGGTAATGTACGGCCCTGTAATTTCCGGCACAGGGGCGTAACACCTCAGGCCTCAGGAGTGGTAACGCATTTGCATTTTGACCTTGGTCTTTGTGTGAGTGTCTATAGGCTGCATTTATCACTTAACATCAATGTGAACTGCATGCTTGTTTGCCACTTCCATTACAATAAAAAAAAAAGAATTTAAATAAAACATTAGTGTTGTGATGCATTGGCAAAATATTCAGGGACAAATGTCCCTCAGTTTTCCACATATTATTATGCTCTACCACCACAAAAATGTCACAACAAAATTCAAACATCACGAATATAGAAGCACTAAAATGTAGCATTAAGATGCGACATTTTAATTCTTATTAACCGTTATCGGTTGCCGGTACACTCTCGCAGTAACTTCCAATTTAACGTAAGCCCGTTACATTGCAAATTTAATAGCAGCGTTTACTAGTGTATACATATTTATTTCGTACAATTTTGTTGCTGAAAGCTTTTTTTTTATTCGTACAAACTATATAGGTATCACATCTTTATTGAAGTTGACTAAAATTTTACCATTTTTTAACCATGAAAAAATGCGTTACGCGTTTTCCTGTGGAGGGGGATGGGATATGCGAGATTCCAGAGAAAGAAGACATCTATCTGCTCTCTAAAACCCCCGGGTTTCCAAATCATCCGCCCGTTGCAGGGTCACGGGAATGCTTTAGCACACATCCACAAACTGGCCGGAACTAACTCAAAATAGAGAAGCCATTCGGCTCCAGGCCGGGTAGATGGTGGCGTATACCGACAGCAATGGACCAGGTCACCTGATCGATTCCCTCCAGCATTACAGTGTGCGTGGCCTCTCTCTTCTTTCGCCTTCACCATCCTCTGCACTAGAAGTGCTCCTCTTAAGAGGCGACTGCCTAGCTCCTCTTCACTGTACCTAGACCTCTTAACGTGGAACGTCTTGGAGGTTTTGCTTTATATAAATTATATTATTTGCACAAGTAAGAGGGATATAAACGCCCACCGGAGCTGAAGCCTTTGACTTGGTAAACCTTATACACCTGGGGAGCAGGAAGTACCCAGGTTTGGCTGCTAGTCAATGGCGAACCTATCAGTGGTTCTTCACAAGCACGGTAATGCCATAAAACGGCCCCAAAGGAGTCGCTTAAACGTCTAGGATTAGGGGTCAAAACCAAGAAAGTGATTATACATCTTTATGATCTGACCACTGAAGGTAAGAACCCCGTTTCTTCCATCGTCGAGTACCCCGAAGGAAAAGTTACTGTATGAGTTCTACCCGGGTAAACGGGAAAAGCATGTTACTACTAGCTAATATTCGATAAGTGAGGCTCTTTGTGAGTCAAGATAAGGCTGTATACGAACAAATGATTGTGTATCATAAAAAATGTGACACCTTTATATCGATTAAATCTAAGCACTTGAAGGTCTAAAGATCTGCTTGAATCTCATTTCGACAATTATCTGCTTTCACCAATTCAAATTTAGTCAACTTTGTACAGTAATAGCGTAATATGGACCATGTATTCTGCTATCTACTCCGTATTCACATAACTAACGAACAAACCAAACTTTTTTCATTTGTAACAAATAAAACGAACCAAATACAATGGTTGCCTTCTCCCACTAGTTACAATTATCCTCAATTTCTGTCTAACGAAAATCTAGTATCCCAATAACAATATCGGAATATCGCCCGTTTTAGCCGAATACCGGTATAGTACCGGAAAATGGTGCCCAATATCAATCCGCAATATGATTCCGGTACTCATAGAATTTTACAGCGCAAGCAACTTCCCCTCGGAGTGGAATCAAATCACGTGAAATGTCACTTTGGATGACGTAGGCTTGAATTGGAGACGAGATGTGACAAAATTTACAGGTAAATTTTATACGAGAGGTTTAATAATAAATAGAGATAACTCAGAAATCAAAATCCATCATTTCTATTTATAACATTTTTACGTCTAAATGTGGTGTTATTTAACTGACTAAAAAGATGAGGTGAATTCGTTTTTTAGGGTAAAAATTATTGGATTATTGAATTAATTACACGTATCATTGCTGGGTATATTTCCAAAATGCAAGGGTTGCACTGGGAAACTTCTAGAAAATGGAAAAATCGCAATAACACCGAAAATGTATAGCCTTGTAATTTCCGGCACAGAGGCATAACACCTTAAGCCTCAGGAGTGGTAACGCATCTGCATTTTGATCTTGGTCTTTGTGTGGGTGGCTTTAGGCTCCAGTCATCACTTAACATCAATGTGAACTGTATGCTTGTTTGCCACTTCCATGACATAAAAAAAATCTTTTTAATCTCTGATAGCCTCCGGGATCGAACCTTGCAATAGTGCAATAGTGGACTGCAACCAATAGACAACTGAGCCGATTAAATAACAATATAAATATTGATTTTTTTTATATGTAATGGAAGTGGCAAACAAACATGCAGTTCACATCGATGTTAAGTGATGACTGCAGCTTATAGACACCCACACAAATACCAAGGTCAAAATGCAGATGCGTTACCACTCCTGAGGCCTAAGGTGTTATGCCTCTGTGCCGGAAATTACAGAGCCGTACATTACCACCTGACCGGAACACGATAGTGCTGAACACTGCTATTTAGCGGCAAGTATATTAGGTAATACAGTGGTGCCTACGCCCGCGAGCTCCATCACTGGAGCTAGTAACCCAGTAAACCAGTTGAAAGTATGGAATGAGGTGGCTAAATAACGATATGTCCATAAAAATGTATGGAAAATAATAAAGTTCAGTGCACCGGACTCCCTTGTACCTACGCAAAACTACTAAATCAATCTTCATACAACTCGGAACTAGGTCGAATTCATTCCGATATATCATAAAGATACTAGAAGCGTCTGATCGTAGTGTATGGAATCTGGTATATTTTTATTTCATTTTGCAGCAATACTCTACTTCTACTACGTGTAAAAGTAAATGAACTACTCGTTATTTTGAAAAGAATTCGCATTTGGTATTTTTTTTGTGGTACAGCTGAAGAGCGTAAGGAACCACCGTATTATCTTATCTACCAATGGTAGTGTAGTGGTAGTCCAGTTAGGTAGTAATTTACGGCGCATTATGACTAACATCGCAAAACATCTTAGGCCTTAGAAGAAGCTACACAATTATATTGAAACCTTTTGTTGTTATGCAGATGTCCAACGGGTGCTGTATTATTTACCATTTCCTATGTTATTATCGAGGCAAACAAGCATGTAGTTCACACTAAACAAGAACCTGAGACAAAATGGAGATAAATTGCCACTTATAGGGTCTAAGATATTTTACTTCTGTGATAATTATTAGTTTTTACGGGGCCATTAGTGTGAACTTTATTATTAATTTCTATTTATACTATACAATGACATCAACGTCTTTATTGTATTCTTACAGAAAGAGGTAAGTATTAAATGAGTGTTTTTATTTCTAAAAACGACATTTTGAAGAGACGCTAGTATATTTAAATAAAAATAACCAGGAATATCTAGAATCTATAACTCAAAGTAAGCATGCAGGCGATGCGTTCGTCACCGACTGTCCGGGTAGATTAATGAGTGAGCGGCGTAGACAGGGTTGAAAAATCGCTTTTGAGGTTTTCTGTAAGTGGAATGGAAAATGCACTTTCAATTTATGGAATTCCACGTCTTAAGAGCCATTTAGACGGAGAGAGTGTCTGGTACGTTTTGGTTCGAGAAATTGTACGCTACTATCACGAGCAATAATCGCCATAACATAATCGTATCAAAATGTTTACATACAGGCAAGAACTACAATCTCACGTACGATTATGTCATACGAGATTTGCTACGACATATCGCCAGGCGATAATTGCCTATGTTTGTTTTCACGACGAAATTATCGTAAGCAGATTCTTGCTTAAGAGAATCTCGGCTTGTATAAACACGATCTCGTATGATATACTCGTATTTTCAAGTTCGTACGACTATCTTACAAATCAGTTTGAACCGATTTCGGTGCGAGATTTGTCATGCGAATTTAATAATTAGCATATTGATTTCATTTAAATTTACAGAATTTATGAGTGTTTGTGGAACACGGAGTTCGTTTAATAATTTCTTGTTGTTAGAGAGAGCGAGCAGATATTATTATTGTCTGATTCGAGTGACTAGAGTTTAATCTGCAAGTTATAGTGGCGCTCTGTCCAAACTGTCAAAGCAATAGAAATCACCTTGTTCTCGGTTTCATTCATACAAATAATTTTGTAGTAAGTATACTTCGTTGCCACGGGCAATAGGAAAAAAAATGCCAAGGTCAGTGAATAAATCTTGCAATACATTTTTCATAAAAAAAAGTGATATGTTTTATTGAGCTTAGATCCTATTTAATACAAACATATTTTTTGTCTGCGTTTCAATTGGTAAAAATAAAATAAATTAAAAAATGGCTAATTTAAATTGGCTCCGTTAAAAGCATAACTAACAAATGACTTAAACTTGTGTGGCATGCACGAACGTATCTTCCCTTCAAGGGGAATGGACATAAATTCCAGAAATACAGACGTTTGAAGAAGTTTATATAGATATAGCTTTCGGTATAACCAGACCCATACAAATACGCTGTAAGCGGATAATCTTAAAACGTTTTCACACATCTTTGTCGTCCATAAAGAGACAAAATAAGTAAGCACAAACTCAATTTCCGATAAAACACAGATGTGGTCCACATTTTACGAACACCGATAAAAAATGTCATAAAACCACGAAGCCTTTCTTGCAGAAAACTTCAAAGTGACTGCAAATAAAGTTTAAACAGTGAATTGATGTTCTATTTATTTTTCGCAATAACACATGTTATGCGAGTTAACTTTCGAAATTAAAAAAAAAACCGAAAGAAAAATTTGACTTCGGGCAGGAATCGAACCTGCGACCTCAGGATAACCAGTCCAGCCGCTTTTACCACTTAGGTTCCGAAGTCCCACGCCAATTTTGGTTTCCCTTTTTGATTTTTAACCGATTTATAGTGGGTGAACGACATCCAGTGAATTTCTGTTTCGTCAATATAACTTTAAAGAAAACTATACGACAAGTTAAGAGTGCAAAGAGTGTACAGTATGCAACAAGAAATATTGCATATTGACCTTAAGAAGGTGTCTTCGACTTATTTCGGGTCTGTAGAGCATGATCTCTTTCGCACCTTACCTATGTTCCGTTTCTCGACCATTTTGATCAAGTTTTAACCAATACCGGACTATCAGAAGAAGAAGAAGAAACAATATTTATTTGTATCAACGTAACAAAACAAGTAAGACGAGAAATATATGTGACAACAAGTAAAACTACACTAATACAAATTGGTCCTAACTCAGTATGTCCTGGTCGAAGAACAACCAGCGCTGGTCTTCCGTTAGGACCACCAAGTTTATCTTCAATTTATTATCAGTGCTTACAGTGTGCAGCAGAGATAACGCTTTACGAAGTCGAAACTAGCCGATTATCCCTTTCGTAGGCTTGGGAAGAGGCTAGGCTTTGTAGAATATTTTTTGGGTACTATAAGTATCTTAAAACAGTCTCAGAATAGTTGACGTAGTACATTGACTGAAATTTTAGGCACTGTGTGTCCGTGTCTGAATCGAAGACTTTATCTTGGTCTATGGATGCTAGACATAGGCGCTGGTTAAGAGTAAATTTTGATGCCTACGCCCGCGAGCTCCGTTACTGGAGCTCTACTACTACTAAATTTCTTTCTCATTATTGTAGTTTTCCACAACCTATCCGCTAAGCCGAAAAATGTATGGACACAGAACAATGCTACTTGTAAGTCAATTTCATGACAACGGACAAATTTTGAAAACAAATAAACCTCAATGCAACAGTCGGGTTTAAGTTTACAAATCGCACAGTTTACAATGTATCATGAACGTAAACTTGAAAATCGATTCTTGGAAAAACAGAACAACAAAATATCAGCGCAGTAAAATTCTTTTCTCGCGTCACGTACGAGCACATTTTTCTTGTCGCTGCGACTGTCCTTGCAGTTTGGGTAATCGAACCCCGAATATTTTACGCGTTGACGCGTGTACCCATTTCGAAGCTTTGTCGATGTTTCAAAGTATTCTGATTGGGTTCCTTTATTTCTTCGCATAGCTATACATAAAAACAGAATGTGTCAAGTTTACATTTGTTTTCCTAAAGTTATATATTCATAAATAATACACTCTCTGCCTACCTTGTGAGGAACTTGGCGGGAAGATACAAACACAAAATAAAATAAAAACTTTTTGTAGAAGTTTTTTAATACAGGTGTAACATGACACATACAATATAGCTCTGTAACAGTTATTACAGAGTCAAAAGCAAGTGCCTCAGGGTTTCAACCGATTATTTTGTAGATTAACTATATAAGTTATATATAAGTTATTTACTGGTGGTAGAGCTTCAGTGACGGAGCTCGCGGGCGTAGGCACCACCGCATTACCTAATATACTTGCCGCTAAATGGTAGTGTTCAGCACTATCGTGTTCCGGTCAGGTGGTAATGTACGGCCCTGTAATTTCCGGCACAGAGGCGTAACACCTTACGCCTCAGGAGTGGTAACGCATCTGCATTTTGACCTTGGTCTTCATGTGGGTTTCTATAGGCTGCAGTCATCACTTAACATCAATGTGAACTGCATGCTTGTTTGCTACGCCAATTACACAAAAAAAAAAAAAAAAATAAGCTGCAGTATTCAATTACCAATTATGTGAATGGCAGACATGCTTGCCATTCACATTCAAAAAATCACAGATGCTTAAAATACGCATTTATATTAATCGAACATTTCAAGGCATCTTACAAAAACATAAAGTTATGAAACGAAAAGAAACATTCCAAATTTTACTATTCAAAATGGCCCCACCATAGTTAAGCACCAAGAATTAAATAATAAATAAAATACGCTTACACTCACAGCCCCACAGTAGGTATAAACCTGTGTCGTGGGTGCCGTTGTACACAAACAACACATACACAAACACCCAGACCCGAAACAAATATCTGTAGGCCATACAAATATTTGTCCCGGTGCGGGGATCGAACCCGCGACCCTTCGAATCAAACGGTCATCTCACACCGCTGGAGTAACCGGGTCGTCAAATTAAAAAAATGAAACCAAATAGACACGAAAGCAACAATCGCGTTTAAGTTTACACGTCGCAAAATTTACAATGTCTCATGAACGTAAACTTGAAATTCGATTCTTGGGTAAAACAGGACAACAAAACGGGACACTTCAACAAAATGTCAGCGCCGTAAAATACGAGTACTTTTCTCACGTCACGTACAGCCACATTTGCTTGGTGCACGACGGTCTCCAAGATCGGGTAATCGAACCCCAACCCCGAACATTTTATGCGCTGACGCGTGTACCTCGTTTTGAAGCTTTGTCAATATTTATTCAAAGCATTTTGATTGAGTTCCTTTATTTCTTTGGATAGCTGTGCACAGAATTTGAATGTTTAGGTTCATGGCTGTTTTCCTAGTACCTATATCGGCTGGGTATAGCTGAAAGAATTCATCCCTACTAATATTATAAATGCGAAAGTAACTCTGTCTGTCTGTCTGTTGCCTTTTCACGTCCAAACGACTGAACTGATTTTAATGAAATTTGGCGCAGAGATAGAGTTGACTTTGAGAAAGAACATAGGCAACTTTTTAAACGACATCCACGCAGGCGAATCCGCAGGCAACAGCGAGTAGTAAATATATGAGAAACAGCGTTTGTGGGAATGAGAGCACCGGTGCAGAAATGAAAAAAGCCAGGCTTCGATGGTTTGGGCATGTAGAAAAAATTTTGAATGAGTGAATGACACAGCGAATACAGTATGGCATCAAAGGTCCAAAAAGACTGTGCAGGTGAGCAGTGACTACTTGACCAAACAGATCAAGAAGTTGGGGTCAACATTCTTTGGAATTAGTGTGCATGTATGAAGAGGGTGATGATTAAATGTAGTTTTAGAGTCTTATTAACTTCACATTTTCTTTGCGCAAAATTGAAAAACTGCGGTTTGGTTATTGGAACTTTGACTACGTCGTACAGTGTCATGGATCGTGACATAACATGGGCTAATGATCCAGTGGTCATGGTTTGAAGTCCCGCTCGAAGTCGCTATTTTGTCTTTACAATTTTTGTGAATCTTTAAAGAAATACATGTAAAGAAAAAAAACAACAATCTAAAAGTATCTATAATCTAGAGTTCTAAATGATGACCTGAAAAAAAGTGGATGGTAAACTAAAGGCACATAACTGCCGTTACTGGATATCTAATACCGGTTAAAGTTTACTTAAAACAATCCTCATTTTCACAAATCTTATCCCTTCAACCTGTCTTGCAATTTTCTCCCAAATCTAAACCCTTTCATTACCCATTTATTTAAACGGCTGCTTATCAGAAACGCTCAAAAACTGAAAACTTGAAACTCCGACATTATTTTGCTCGATATTAACAGAAAGATTGCTGCTTAACAGTTGAATTGGCTGTTTGCTCGCTAATTGGTCCTTATCAACAGACATTAAGAGTTAAAACGTAATAACATTGTCGTTGTATTCAAGATACGCCCCGTTTTGTTAATTTGTTGTTATTGAGTGAAGATAGTATTATTTAAGGTAGATTTTGGCATGAATATAACTTATGATAAGCTGTAGATATATTTTATCTAAATATATATCAAAATCAATTGCTGTTCGTTAGTCTCGCTAAAACTCGCGACCGATTTGGCTAATTTTGGTCTTGAATAATTTTTGAGAATCCAGGCAAGGTTTAAAAGATAAGAAAATGGGAAGAAATTGAAGGGAAATAGTAAAATTCACAATCATTTTCCAATATAAATAGTCCGTATCTATCAAACCTTTGACACATTATTTTATTGTGAGGCAATACGAAGTTTGTCGGGACAGCTAGTTTGAAATAAAAAAATATCAAAAGAAGATAATAAAGAAAGGAATAATGAATGTAATAGTGTATCTTAGGTGATTTAAACATAACGTCCAAGTTTTAAAGAATAATGTTACTTAACATTTTGAATATTTTATACCACGAGACTGCAAGAAATGGCGAATAAAAAATTGTTACTTTATACAAAAATATAAAGCAGCGCAACAAAATGTATGGACTTTTTCATAACTTTAAGGTTCATCCCATATGAGTTGTTCATGGATCGAAGTGCGTCAGACGCTGGCCCCTAGTGAAAAATATTTTTAAAAATCATGTATTTTATATCTGCGGTAAAGTTCCATTGTCTAATCTATCCGCCGCTAAATGGTAATGTTAAGCACTATCATGTTCCGATTAGATTGAACGTAAAGCCTCGTAATTTCTACACAGAGCTAAAAGATTTTATGTCTCCGTGGCATTTTTGAGCTTTGTTCGAATGTCAATATCTGTAGGCCGCTGTATTGTATTTATGCTTGTTTACCTCTTTCATAATAAAAAAAATCTTTTGCCTAAGCTTATAGAATAATACAGGTGTGAACAATTTTAAACCTTCATGGTTCCGTAATCTACAAGGAACCCTCATAGAATCGGAATGTCCGTCTGTCCGCAGCGTAGCTCAAAGCTATTACTAGAAATCGGTTATTTACTGGTCTTAAAAAAAAAAGTTACTTCACGCCTGTAATCCCCAAAGGGTTAGGCAGAGGTAAATGCATGCATTCAAGCATACATGCAAACACCCACGATTCGCCGATTACGTTTTTGGCCCATGTAACAGGTGGCGAGCCTGTTGACATCTCCGGGCACATTACCAAACTTCGAGGTACAGTGAAATTTCCAGAAAATGGATAAATCCCAACAGAACCAGAGATAAAGGACTTTACACCATCATCTCTGATAACCCCCTACCCGGGAATCGAACCCAGAACCTCAGCGTAGTAGTAGTGGCCTGCTACCACTAGGCAGTTTCTAAAATTAACTGTCAAAATATAAATGTTTTGATCTTCATTACATTTGTAATACATGTAATTAAGAACCCTTCCTTTTGTACTGTAATTGTTACACATAACTGTAAAATCCATTACCAATTAGTTGGAAATTCGACCTTTTCTCATTGTTCTATTGTGATTATTACACATGATTCTTAAATCCATTACCAATCAGTTGCAAATTCGATTGAACATAGAATTGTAATAATCAGTCGATTGGGAACGCTGTCGTCGACTTGCACTGTCAATTTGTCTCGGCCACGGGACACTCTGTAGCCAACTACAGTGCTTATACCAAGAGATAGGAAACCAGATGATGAGACAAACGAAGAAACAAATAGTTATGAATTTTATTACAGTTATTTTATATTAATATATCCTCTGAAATACATATTATGATGGACGATCTAGATAATAATATATTTTTAGGTTATTAGTGAACTGCCTCGGTAGCCTAGTGGTAGCAGGCCACTACTACTAGGCTGAGGTCCTGGGTTCGATTCCCGGGTAGGGGGTTATCAGAGATAATGGTGAAAAAGCCTTTGTCTCTGGTTCTATTGGGATCTTTCCATTTTCTGGGAATTTCCCAGTACCTCAAAGTTTGGTAATGTGCCCGGAGATGTCAACAGGCTCGCCACCTGTTACATGGGCCAAAACGTAACCGGCGAATCGTGGGTGTTTGCATGTATGCTTGAATGCATGCATTTACCTCTGCCTACCCCTTCGGGGATTACAGGCGTGAAGTTACGTTTATTAGTGAATTATAAAATGCTAACTTATTATTCATATTTTTTGTTACGTTTTACGTCTTAATGTTCCATATGAAGCAAACATGATGCATGTATGAACAGAATGATGAAGGTAGATGAGGCACGAGAGGTATGTCAGGACCGGGATATCTGGCGCTCTACACTCTCTGCCTACCCCGTTAGGGACCTGGCGTGGAAGATACATACATTCATTAAGCAGACATTAAATTCAGTGTCAAATACACAGCAAACCGATAGCTTGGCGCAGCGTTTTTATTTCTTAATGTATAAAAAATAGAAAGCGAACCAATGCATGCCGATAACAGGACAAACCCAAGGGCGTGTGATACGAAAACAAACCTCACGCGACACAATCTCTAATCAACTGTTTTTTTTTTATGTTATGGAAGTGGCAAACAAGCATGCAGTTGATTGATGCAGCATTCACATTGATGTTAAGTGATGACTGCAGCTTATAGACACCCACACAAAGACCGAGGTCAAAATGCAGATGTGTTACCACTCCTGAGGCATAAGGTGTTATGCCTCTGTGCCGGAAATTACAGGGCCGTACATTACCACCTGACTGGAGCACGATAGTGCTGAACACTTCTATTCAGCGGCAAGTATATTAGGTAATGCGGTGGTGCCTACGCCCGCGAGCTCCGTCACTGGAGCTCTACCACCAGTAAACTGATGATTCTGAAGATCGTGCCGTTTCGTAGGTATTTACAATGAAAACAATTTCCATACGCCGTGTAACTTTGACCTTAACTGGACATTAAACCACCTTCTTACAAAAGTACTTTTAATGTAGCGAATATTATTATTTATGCATTAATTTGTTATTTTCGTAAAAGTAAAGTAACCACCTCTATTTTTCGTAGTTCTCAGTCAGTTTACAGCAGAACTCTGTGCTTGTCAGCTTCTCGGGCGGTAATAGGCGAAATTTGAAACTATTTTGTTCGGCGTCTCCCTGTAGGACACTGTTCTATTAACAAATGCAGTTGCTACTAGTTTTGCGCGATATTAAATTTGGCACTATGCTTGTTTGGAGTTTGATATCAAAGGTAAAGTCTTGTATTGTGATTTTCGTTTATATTTTATTACGTGTGAATAAAATCAATACATATAATAAAACAGTAAAACCCGCGTGTCTGTACATTGTATATAAATATTTACGAAAAACCAATTGGGGGCGATGTTAAAATAGTATTAGAACACTTTTCAATGATTTTTAATTTTTTTGTCTGTCTGTTTGTCCCTTCGTCTAGGCTAATCTCCGAAGATACTGGACGGATTCAAATGATTTTTTTTTGTGGTATATAGATACTAAGCCTGGCCAACATTTAAGCAACTTTTTACTACGAGAAAATCACTCATTCTCACGGGAATCTGTACATTATTTCATTGTGAGGTAATACAAAGTTTGCCGGGTCAGCTAGTTGGAAATAAAGGACAATGGCCAGAATTGTATAGAACTTTGACCCACCTGCAAACAGTTGTTTACTAGCGAATATTTTTGTTGGGAGAAGTTGGGATATTGACATAGAGTTTTTAATGGTATTTTTATTGTTTTATATTATTTCGCATTAACACATGCTTGTGAAATATATTTTATTTTTAAAGAAAAATGGAAAGAAAAATTTGACTTCAGGCGAGACTCGAACTCGCGGCCTACTGGGAATCTAGTCCAGCCGCTCTTCCAATTGAGCTACTGAAGTCCTGCCCGATTTGTCAAATCTTTCCTTCACATCTATTGCATTGCTTTATGGTAGCAGCAGCGCCATCTATTACCAACTATGCTAGTTAGGCAAAAGGTATTTTTACTACCAAACTTTTCTGCGTTAGTTACAAACAATAAATTAACGTAAGTGTTACATTTTTAAATGACAACAAGGCAACGGATATGGTCCACACGGAGTATGTTCTTATTTTTTCGCAAGGTGGCCGCTCTTTTTTTCGTCTCAATACCCAAATTATGTTATCATATTAGCCGAATAAATGCCTACTGCTAGACCAAAGCCCCTGACCCCATGGGATATGTCATAAACGCCACGCTTGGCATGGGGATTGGCGATTGCAGTGGCGGTTTTGTCCCTAGACGCCCATCTTGCGTAACTGCACTTACTACCGCCCCATTGGAATGGTTTGACCTCCATTATTCGGTTAACTGTTTGCACTAGTGGAAGAATTCTCTTCCAGAAAGAAAATTCTTCCGCCTCTGGGCGATGGGGTCTAAATTATCTAAACGCCGACAAAACGCGAGATAATCTAATAAAATCTATTATATACATACATACATACTACATACATAATAGGTTGGGGAAAAATATATAAAATTAGAGTGTCTGTAATATAAAAATATCCGCTTTTTACTAAATTCATATGTATTCACGGTACATATATTACATATATAAAAAAAACATTTTTTACAATTTTTGTCTGTCTGTCTGTCGGCATGTTTCCGCTAATTTCGGGAACGGCTTGACCGATTTTGACAGAACTTTCACTGACAGATAGCTTATGTAACAAGGAGTAACTTAGGCTACTTTTATACTAGATGCGCCCACGACTACGTCCGGGCAGATACTGAACAATCAAATTTTTTCTCATGAGGACGAAGTCGCAGGCACAGCTAGTATACAATATAAACATACAAAACTTCAGATTATACTTGCATTTCGTCGATTTCCAGCTTCCAATTTACAATTAATGTCACAGAATCCAATAATCGTTTGAATTTCAAATACGTTTGTGAAGCAATTTTTAACTTGTCCAATGAATATTGAAAAGTCTAAAATGGTTGAGTTTTAATTTTCTCCGCCACTGAATAAATAAACCTGATTTGAATTCATAGACTTTTGTCCAATCTATTTATAAACATTTTCATCAAATTTGTCGTATACGTTCACTTTGCATGATGAAATAACCTCAAAAAACTAAAAATTAATAGTCATAGGTAGTCGTGGCCTGCTACCATTATGCTACTGAGGCAGTTGGAGTTCTATTTTTTTTTTTTTATGTAATAAAAGCAGCAAACAAGCATGCAGTTCACATTGATGTTAAGTGATGACTGCAGCCCATAAACACCCACACAAAGACCAAGGTCGAAATGCAGATGCGTTACCACTCCTGATGCCTAAGGTGTTATGCCTCTGTGCCGGAAATAACAGGGCCGTACATTACCACCTGACCGGAACACGATATACTGAACACAACCATTTAGCGGCAAGTATATTAGGTAATGCGGTGGTGCCTACGCCCGCGAGCTCCGTCACTATAGCTCTACCACCAGTAAAAAGTGCCAGGATGTAAAATCCTTTATCTCTGGTCTTATATAATCGGGATAATTCAATTTTTTGGAAGTTTCCCGGTACCTCGGAGTTTGGTGATATGCCCTACTTCCGAGATGCTAATATGCTCGCCACCTGTTACATGGGCCAAAACGTAACCGGCGTATAGTGGGTGTTTGCATGTATGCCTGAATGCATGCATTTACCACTGCACCCTACCCTTCGGGGATGACAGGCGTGCAGTTAGGTTTTTTTTATAGAACTCCATTGCACGAGCTCTGAGGCTTAGGCTCCACCTCATCACAAAACGAGTGTTCAGCGCTATTGTGTTCTGATCAGGTGGTGCCATACTGTTCCGGTAATTACGGGACACAAAGCATAACGACTGAGTCTCCATGAGAGTGGCAGCACATCTACGGCACATCTAGTATGGCAATGTAATTTCCGACACAGAGGCATAACACCTTAGGCCTCAGGAGTGGTAACGCATCTGCATTTTGACCTTGGTCTTTGTGGGTGTCTATAGGCTGCAGTCATCACTTAACATCAATCTGTACGGCCCTGTAATTTCCGGCACAGAAGCATAACACCATAGGCTTCAGGAGTGGTAACGCATCTGCATTTTGACCTTGGTCTTTGTTAGTGTCTATAGGCTGCAGTCATCACTTAACATCAATCTGTACGGCCCTGTTATTTCCTTCACAGAGGCATAACACCTTAGGCCTCAGGAGTGGTAACGCATCTGCATTTCGACCTTGGTCTTTGTGTGGATGTCTATAGGCTGCAGTCATCACTTAACATCAATGTGAACTGCATGTTCGTTTACCACTTCCATTCGCGACTCTTCGAATGAAACGGTCGTCTCACACCGCTTGACTATCCGGGTCGTCAACTTCTTCAGCTTTCGGATTTGAACCTTTTATCTTTACAGAATCGACAAATGTTAAGTTAAAGTATATTTTAGTGTATATTATCATACAGATATGCATTATTTACAATTTTATTTGTGCAAATAAAAATGTAAAACATTCACAAAAACTCAGTAACAAAATATAACGAAATACCACTGGATAGCTGTAAATCACCGTTGTAAAGGAATATTACAAATTGATACAGCTAGCAATGTTTTATGAGTGGGAAATGATAAAACAGACATAAATTAAACAGAAGTCTGCAATTTTATATGTTTGTAGTGTTTTTTGGGCGATTCAGTGAGGGAAATAAGCTTGCAAAATCGTTAAAGGAACCTAAATTGTAATATATTATTTTTTTTGCTAAAACACATGCGACTAAAATAAGAAATTTCAAAAAAAGGGAAAATAAATTTTGACCTCGGGCTGGGAATGAAATTGCAACCTCTAAATGTAATTCATAAATATTAAATTGTATTAACTTTTTTTTGTTTTTCAGAAAACTTTTGTTTTTCAAATAATAAAAAAATATCTATAGTATAAAAATAAATCGGGTTTTCCTTCCTGACGCTATAACTCCAGAACGCAGATTTCCACGGTTTAGCATTCGTTGGAAAGGTCTCGGGCTCCGTGAGGTTTATAGCAAAGAAATTTATAGGAAAAAATATTTATAAAACGACATCCAGGTGGGCGAAGCCGCGGGCAACAGCTAGTTTTAAATATAAATGTTGATGTAAAGCTTATCCCTCTACTGGTTATCTAACTGGTTATCTTGAGACCTAAGTGGTTGTCCCTGTGATAGTTATTACGGAGCCATACATAACCATTCAAATGGAACAAGATAGTGCTGAACATTACCATTTGCCTCAGTAGCCTAGTGGTAGCAGGCCTCTACTACGCTGGGGTCCTGGGTTCGATTCCCGGGTATGATGATATCAGAGAGAATGGTGTAAAGTCATATATATCTGGTTCTACTGGAATTTTTCCATTTTCTGTAAATTTTCCAGTACCTCGAAGTTTGGTAAAGTGCCCGGAGATGTCAACAGGCTTGCCACCTGTTACATGGGCCAAAACGTAACGTCGGCGAATCGTGAGTGTTTGCATGTATGCTTGAATGCATGCATTTACCTCTGCCTACCCCTTCGGGGATTACAGGTGTGAATTTACGTTTTATTACCATTTGATAAAATATAAGTTAGGTAATGCGGTGGTGCATATTCCCTCAAACTCCGATCCTGAAATTCTACCACAAGTATTGGAGAAATATCTTTTATTGCAATTCATTAACTTAAAAAGTATACAAATAAAAGTGATCAACTTATTAATTTTATTATAATACTAACACATATACATTAAGTCCCGTAGTATTGAATGTTAAATACAATAACTTACTTACTGGTGGTAGAGCTCCAGTGACGGAGCTCGCGGGCGTAGGCACCACCGCATTACCTAATATACTTGCCGCTAAATGGTAGTGTTCAACACTATCGCATTCCGGTCAGGTGGTAATGTACGGCCCTGTAATTTCCGGCACAGAGGCATAAGACCTTAGGCCTCAGGAGTGGTAACGCATCTGCATTTTGACCTTGGTCTTTGTGTGGGTGTCTATAGGCTGCAGTTATCACTTAACATCAATGTGAACTGCATGCTTGTTTACCACTTCCATTACATAAAAAAAAAATAAATAAATAAACATATCGTTACCAAAATTGATAGTAATATTAATATTAGCAACAGTTCATAAATCAACATTATTGAAACATTTATCAGGTATAAAAGCAAAATGGGCGCATAAATATTAGAGTAAGGTAAATAATTGCTGATTTGTGATGAAAAACACCCCAATTTACAAAATAGTGCTTTAGTATGATTTGTTATAGCAAACTATTTTGTTAGGGGCATATTTTTGTTACTCTAGTGAAATTAAAACAAAATATCTTTATATTTCAAGACTGACTAAGACAGACCAAGACTGACCTGCTATGACCAAAAAGGTACTATCTCATGGTGGGGTCAAGTCTGGGTTGCAACAAGACATTTGTTGAAGTTAAAGCTATTGTAACATTTCACATCCTTCTCGAACTTTAACAGATTTATTTATGTAAGAGAAGGATGAGAAATGTTATATTAACAGTATCGAAAGAAATCATGAAATCAGAATCGGCGTGCGTGCGGCGGCGTGTATGAAGAGAATAATGAATAAAGATGAGGCACGGGAGTTGTCTCAGGACCGGGATATCTGGCGCTCCGCGCTCTCTGCCTACCCCGTTAGGCACCTGGCGTGAAGATTTCAATTCATTTTTCAATGGGTTTATAATTATACATTAATGCTCTTCGAGGCATGGGAACCAACTTCAAGCTAGGACTGAATATTTATGTGCATTAATAAGTTTGTAATCCTATATAAGTAGACACGCGATGTATGCGATTACAAAGTTATTTTTGCAGTTGATTTTATTTAATCTAAGTTTACCCCATTTAATATCCCAGAATTACTCGATAGGTGAGACTAGGCGAGAACTACCAATGTAAGTCGCAATCGCGTTAGTCGGGGTTCACCTTTGCTTATAAATACTAGGTAATATAAAAACTAAATAAATAAAAATAATACTACTACTACTTCAAATTACTCATTTTTTGGTCTTTTAGATGACATAAATATAGTAAGGTATATCAATAATGTGTTCTCGTCGAACTTCTCATACACCGAACACTGACAGACCAAAGACAATGCGTGTGGTATAATAAGAAAACCGCGTATCTCGGAATTAGTATAACACGGGATAGCGTAAGTCGGCGTATTACTGTAACTGGATTGTTAGGTAAACAGTGGATACATATAACAATGTGTTTTTTTATGTTATGGAAGAGGCAAACAAGCATGCAGTTCACATTGATGTTAAGTGATTACTGCAGCCTAAAGACACACAAGGACCAATGTCAAAATGCAGATGCGTTACCACTCCTGAGGCCTAAGGTGTTATGCCTCTGTGCCAGAAATTACAGGGCCGTACATTACCACCTGATCGGAACACGATAGTGCTGATCACTACCATTTAGCGGCAAGTATAGGTATTAGGTAATGCGGTGGTGCCTACGCCCGCGAGCTTCGTCACTGGAGCTTTACCAGTAAAAACACAGTGTACAGTCATTCATATCCCATCAAGTGACCACACAAGTTACTGCCAACGTACAATGTGCTGGATTATTCTCGCATTCGGATTAAACATAAAAAAGTCACTCATGCACTCGTCAGATTAAAACAGAAAGGCCAAACCAAATGTACAGTCAGTGACAACTCAAGTTGTATACGTAGGTATTTTGTGCGGTTGCTATAGAGGCTATTTTGCAATGTTTTTGTATGTTGATCCGATTTTGAGTGTACGCGTCGAATGGATAAATATTCACGAGTATTTCGCTGCAAGTTTCGTTAATGCATGTCGACATCTATATTTAAAACTCTTTTATTATGCGGCGACTCGATTGGGTGCAGTATAAAAGATTAAGTATAATAATATAAACCACTACTGAATATAATTTATGGCAACCCTTGATACGTCCCACTTACGTCCCACGTACGTCTTTCCCCTTTTTGGGGGGAGGCCTGGAGCTTACTCCACCACGCTGCTCCAATGCGGGTTTGTGGAGATAAGGGTAAGTGGTCAACCCGTTGTCGGATGTTTTCAAACCGCCTATAAGGTCTCGGACAAGGTTTAACAACTGCTATCCATCGATAGCAACCGGGACCGGCCGAGTACGAGATTAAGTACTACAACTTTATTATGATTATTTTTATGAGTCTTAATACATTTCACTGCTAAGCAAGTTGAGTCATCATCAACATCACTCCAGCTCATGACGCCCACTGCTGGACACAGCCTTCCCCCTAGACGCCTACAATGTTGTGCGCCATTAGGGGGGAATATGCCATATTCGCCACGTTGTGTTATTTTCTATCACGATATTAAGCTGTTGATGGGTATTTGCGTATGTGTTTATATGCAAATATTTATATGCCATGGACGTTCACATTATCTTTATTTTATTTAATAACATTTGTATTAAATCTTAGGTTGTGACAAAAGAGCAACACGCTGAGTTTGTTGGGTAGCGGAGTTCTTCTCAGTAGTGCCTGCACTTGGAACTTGCTAAGTGAATGACTATGATTATGACGAACAGATTTTTCATTTTCTTCTATGAAGGAATTGAAAAATTTGATGATTCACGTATCGGTTAAATATTATTATTAAATTGGTATTTATTAATAGCTATTGAATTATTATTATAAGTCATTCTCTCTAGGTAGCTTATAACCCGACAATGCAAAAGTGTCCTTGTAGACCAATTTGAAATAAATGATTTGAATTTTGATTTTTTTTTAATTTCTTGGCAGACGGATTGGCGAGAGCAGTGACGGTAGTTTCATCGCGGGTTGCTGTTGTCCATCCCGCGCTGTTATATTAAAGGTGCAATTCCGTGGGTCGCGATCGATCGCGGCCGCGCGCTGCTATAGATGCAGTATGAAAATGTATGAACCGCTTTCGTTACTCGCGACAGAGGCGCGCGACCAACGACAGTCGCGAGTTGTTAAGTTTAGGATCCCACTGCAGAATCATTTCGTTCATCCAGATATGCTGCAAACCTATTTTTTACGCATATTTATAATCTAGAGAATCACTATCACTATAATATCCACTTGGTTGCCTATAAAAAAAAATATGTAAAAAAAGAGCATTTTTGGGGTTCCATACCTTAAAGCGAAAAAAAGAACCCTTATAGGATCACTCGTGCGTCTGTCTGTCTGTCTATTCGTTTATCACAGCCAATTTGCTCCGAAACTACTTGACCGATTGAGTTGAAATTTGATGAATATATGTAAATTGATGACTCAAAGATGAACACGTCAAGTATAATAATATATTTTAAACAGGGGGGCCACTTTGGGGGTTAAATCAGAAAATTAAAAAAAAATATTCGTAAACTGTGTCGTGTGAAATTAAAGAAGTTGTTGTCAGCATCTCAGATATATATTTTTTAAAATTTTTGCATAAACAAATTTGAAGTTATTTAAGAAAAACAACGAAAATTGACCATTCACACCCCCTATCTCCGAAACTACAGAACTCAAAATTTTGAAAAAATTTGGAAAATAGTTCTTTGTCTATAGATTACTGGAAAACCTATAAGAAGTTTGAGTATTCAAATTAAATCGAAAATTCTTAATAATATAACCCCTCTGCCGGTACCACCGTAACCGCTATGTCCCTGCATTTTAAATCTGTAATATTTTCTAAAATATTTATTTATTTTACGGAACCCTCACCACGCGAGTCGAACTCGCACTTGTCCGGTTTTTATTTATTCGACATCATTGGCCAAGCACGGCCGCGATCGCTCGCGACCCACGGAATCGCACCTTTACTGCCGTTCTATTGGAATGGTTTGACCGCCATTGTTCGGTTGACTGACTGCACTAGCGGAAGAATTCTCTTCCGGTAAAAGAAAATTCTTCTGCGGTGCGGTGGTTTAGGGCGCTCACATAAAATGAACAATGCGATTCTGTTGACCATACTTTTAATATGTCAGACAAAATCACATCGCAACAATTCGCATCGCAAGTTTCTACGATGCGGTATTTCTGCATCGCAGTTTCGTGTAGGTACCCATAAGTGTAATTCATTCAGTATTATAATTCCACATACCTATTTGGTTTGTATATAATGGCTTTGTAAGTTGAGACTAGAACTCGAACTACAAACTCAATGCATTGATCAGCCTTGCAGGTGATCTGAGAGTGCTCAATTATAGAAATCATTCGACTTTGAATCATTCCAAATAAACTTGTATATCTAAACAGCGTGAATCAAATTCGAGTTTGATCTACTCTACCCCACGCCACTTCTGTCAGCTAATTATGTTAATGATTATTTTATAAACGTAGGAAAAAATCTAGCGGAACAAATTCAACAACAAAAAGATAACCAGCCATCTTTACTCCGTCAAAAATCGAGAAATAGTCGCAGTCTCAAATCTTTCGTAATGTTAGACACAGATGAATATGAAATAGCTCAAATCATCTCAGGACTGAAGGATAATTGTGCAGTTGGATGGGATAACATAAATAATAATATTCTTAAACGTTACAAACATATTCTTGTGCCACCCTGACCTATATTTTTCGACTTTCACTTTCCACCGGGATTTTTCCAAATTGTCTGAAAAAAGCTGTACCTACGTACCTATTTTTAAACCGGGGAGCAAAGATCTAGTTACCAATTATAGACCAATTTCAATACTTCCTTCTATATCTAAAATATTGGAAAAAAATTTAAACAATAGGTTAATTGAATATCTTGAAAAAAATCATTTTATTTCGCCAATGCAATTCGGTTTCAGGGCTAAACTATCCACTGCTGACGCGGTACATGAACTGACCGACTATATCTCGCAAGAACTTGATAAAGGGCAACAGACTTTAGGTATTTTCATCGATATGGCTAAAGCTTTTGAAACTACATCAATTTCTATACTGCTGAGTAAATTAGAAGCTTTAGGTATAAGAGGCCTGCAGTTGCAACTATTTGCTGACTACTTAGACAATCGGTATCAGTGCGTTAAAATAGATAATAGTATTATCAGTGAAGATCAAAAAATCCCTGGCTATGGGGTCCCACAAGCGAGTATTTTGGGCCCCACGCTTTTTTTGATTTACATAAATGATTTGTGTAATTTAACTATCCAACAGGGCAAAATCATATCGTACGCTGACGACACAGCATTTATATTTACTGCTAAAACTTCTGAAGAATTGTTTGATATTTCCCAATCAGGATTCAATGTTGTTAATAACTGGCTTCTAGAAAATTTTCTAACACTAAATGCTGACAAGACTAAATATATTCACTTTTCAATGCGCAAATTTTTAAGAATGACTAATAACCTTTTTGTTCACCGATATAATAACCCTTTTAGTAGCACATGCAACTGTCCTATCATAGTAAAATATCTCGGAATAATTATTGATGACACTCTTTCTTTTAGATTACATATTGAGTTTTTGGTAAAAAGAGTTCGGAAATTAATATATGTCTTTAAGAAACTACGATCAGTTGCTGATCAAAAATTAATTATACAAATCTATCTAGCTTTAGGCCAATCTATAATTCAATATTGTATTACTTCAAGGCTTTAAAAACCATTATCTTACCCCTAGAACGAGCCCAAAGAGCAATTTTAAAAGTAGCTAATTTCCACCCCTTTTTCTATCCTACATATTTATTGTACAAGTCCTGCAATGTACTAACAGTTCGCCAAATTTTTATTATGAACATAATATTAAAACAGCACACCAAACTAGCTTTCAGCCTTAAAATTACTAACAAAAGACGATACGATATAGTCTGCAACTCGATTACAACCTTAAAAAATGCCTTCACAAAACGATTTTTTCTTTCCTGGGTTCATTTTTGTACAATAAATTAAACATATACCTAACTTTTTACAAGTTAGATTATTTTAATTGTAAACAAGTTCTATTTAAATATTTGCATGGTATTTCTTACGATAGTACAGAGAATTTACTTGTAGTTTGTAAATGATTTAACTCTCATAGTTCAATTTTATTGTAAATCTAAGAAAACTGTCTTTACTATTTGTTCTCCTTTAATGTGTATAATTCATAAATTATGTATTTCGATTGCTATTTGTAACTTTATATATATTGTTGTAGCTCTATCCAGCCTGAAACACAGGTCTTACCTAGTTCAGGCAATGTTAATTTGAAACTTTGTTACATTTTAAGTAGATACTAGTATATTTTGTAATTCTTTGTACTTATTTTACAAATAAACAATTATTATTCGTTATTATTCGTTATTCATTCCGTGCAAGACCGTATAAAAGTTCATTATTATCTACAGAGATTTAGCTTGCCAGATATAATAGGATTGGTTCATATGTTCATAGCTAGGAATATCAGTACTTTTACACATGTAACTGAATTGCAAATGGAATGTAAAGATACAAAATTGAAATAAAAATATTTTTACGGATTTATCTCGCGTATATTAAACTAAAATGATTTTTAAAATCAACCCGACGTTTCGGTCGCTTTTCAGCTTCCGTGGTCCCGGGCAGACTGAGATGACATTTGTCTGACAGAAAAGATACAAAAACTATGATCTCAAATGTGACAAAAATTGTTGTGAAGAAAAAAAAAAGATGATTGACTTTAATTTAAAAATAATTTTAAGACACACACAGACAGTTGGTCTAAAAATATAAAGAGACCTATTAAAATCTTGTCAAACATGGACTAACAACAAAAATACTATTGTACAGCATAATTTATGCAGTACCTACTCAAACAGGTGCGTGAACCAATTAACTGAGTTCAAAAGAGTTACGGCATGAAATATTGCGCTAATTTACTGTTTTCATTGATACAAAAAGTCATTCAGAGTACCGAATTGATAAAGATAAAAAATTACAAGCTGTTTCATTTTACTAGTCTCCTGAATATACTGCGCCTACTTATTCTGTGGCACGTAGGTATAATAAAATACAGCATTGTGGCCTGTCCACTGCGACACCAAAGAAACACAATGTGACATATACCGACTGATTCGTCTGCACGTACCGTGGCTGCACAAATGAAAAACATGTCACTGTCAGTTTAGTAAAATGTACTACATTGGGAAGGTTTTTCCGCTAAAGATGAATTAATTAAAAGACACGCATATTTTTCACTTTGAGAGAAAAAAAATAGATTACATTTAGGGCGTTGGGGAAACACATAATAATATGACATTTCAATATCAGATTAGGGGCAGTGCAACATTCGCTCTTATTGTCAATGTATGACAAGCAAAATAACACCAGAAAAAAAAAGTAACTTCACGCGTGTAATCCCCGAAGGGGTAGGCAGAGTAAGGGGTAGTAAGAGTAAATGCATGCATTCAAGCATACATGCAAACACCCACGATTCGCCGGTTACGTTTTGGCTCATGTAACAGGTGGCAAGCCTGTTGCCATCTCCGGGCACATTATCAAACTTACTGGGAAACTTCCAGAAAATTGAAAAATCCCAATAGAACCAGAGATAAAGGATTTTTAACCGTTATCTCTGATAGCCCGGAAATCGAACCCAGGACCTCCAGCGCAGTAGTAGTGCCCTGCTACCACTAGGCTACTGAGAGTAAGCAATCAAACACTGAAATATCAGAAAAAACCCAAGAAACTTAAATTACAGTAACAAATCCCTTCAAGAAACTGGAGATTGGCCCAATCCGAACGCAACACGAATGATGGATACCTATCGTTACGTGGATCTCTCATCGACCATTATCCGTATCGGGAAAGTATCCTCGACTGAGTGGCCATCATTATCTTGATAGATGTGATCCGTCGTTTGACTTAACGGCCCAACTTTTTATTCTTAGTAAAGCACTTGTATCATGAGCGTCTTGTTTTTTAATAATTGGGAAATTCTATAAGTTCGCGGGTTTGACTAATCTTTTGACGTGACTACGTCTTATAAATCTATGAACGATGGTTGCACGCACGAAAAATTGTCACGTTCTGCCTTAGTCGAGCATGCAAATGAGAATGCAGAACAAGAAATAGAGAGCCACGATCGGCCTAAGCGTTCGGCTTGTGACGGATGTTTTCTAATGGTTTTATTACCTAAAATCGTTGTCCGTTAACAGACTTTACAGATGACCATTTTTTTTGCTTTTATGGTGTATTTGGTATGATATTTGTGAGTGGATCAATTGCTCAAATCAATCGCGTACATATAGAATCGAGGAGTCTATTAAATCTCATTGTAACTTAAATATTCCATGAACATAATACACATGCTCAAACAACAAATTTCCAATACGACATTCATACATACAATACAAAAACACTAAAAATAATTAAACTAAAAATCTAAGAAAACTGGCAAAAGCTCGCATTACAGTAACAAAAACCTTCAAGAAACTGGAGATTGGCCCAATCCGAACGCAACACGAATGATGGATACCTATCGTTACGTGGATCTCTCATCGACCATTATCCGTATCGGGAAAGTATCCTCGACTGAGTGGCCATCATTATCTTGATAGATGTGATCCGTCGTTTGACTTAACGGCCCAACTTTTTATTCTTAGTATAAATCACTTATATGATGTGTGTTTTGTTTCATAATAATTGTGAAACTCTATAGGTTTGCTGGTTTGAATTATGTTTTGAGCGAAGGATGTATTGATCCGATAGTAGGGGTATTTGGAACGGTATTTTGTGAGTGGGTGCATACCAAAAGAAATCGGGGCAAAGATTTCAAAAGGCGTAATTAGCGGTCTATCTTCTAAATATTCCAAAAGAGTAGCGTGCATTGCTCTTTGAGTTAAAATTTGTTTTCTGCGTTTTTACTTTTTAGTAGGTTTTATAGGCGGTATTTTTTCTAATTTTCAATTGTTCGTGTTATTTTCGATAACAGTAACTAACTTACACGTCTATCCCAAGTCTGTTCAGTATGTTCTGTCAACACATTACAGTATTATCTCCTAACTCCACGCGGTTAATGAGTGCTGTGGCTTTTAACGTGAGCTCAGTAACGTGAAATTTATTTATTTATTTTTAGGAGTATCAACAGCAAGTTACTCAAACTCAAACTCAAAAATTCATTTAATCACTTGGAAATAATAGAATTTGCTTGTGATAGGTCAAATAACAAATATAAAATTAAAACGAATAACAACTAATACGTTGATTAATATGTCAAAGTAAATAAATTAATAATAGTCCAAAAATACTTAATAATAAAAATAGGTATCAACAGAATGTTCCATAATCTCTCTTACAAACGGCAAGATAAGACTAAACAAAAAAAATAGGGGACATTCTTTGTCATTCACTGGCAGAGTTCCAAAGCCCACATTACTGAGAAAAAACCTGCCAAAACAAAACTCGGTAGGGTCTTTTCAAAATATGTTCCTTAAAACTATTTTCACAATATGAAACTTATAACTATGTTTTACAATATCAAGTACAGTGCACATTCATTTCACAAAATTATTGTTTAGTCTTGTGCAGCTAGACCAGCATTTGTACAGGCATCTCTATCCTTTAGATAGTCATCGAGTCTATAGTACGCATTTTTACATAGTGTGCGTTTAATACATGACTTAAATTTATTATCTGTAAGTTCAAGAATGTTGGACGGAATTTTGTTATAAAACTGTATACAACATGTTAAGAAACATTTATGTGTTTTCGATAGGCGAAAACTTGGAAATACTAATTTATTTTTATTTCTGGTATTATAAGTATGTATATCATTAATATTCTTAAATAAGTGCAAGTTTTTCCTAGCAACATAAAGTAAAAAAAGTTAAAACATAAAGTAAAGTAACATTACAAAAAAATCCAGAAGCCAATGACAGATACCCACGCATAGGACACAGTTTAAATATTAAAGGAAGAAAGTTAACTTAAATAACTTATTAAGTATGCAAACTAAACATACATAAACATAGCTTACAATAAAATAAATGATAGTAAACAAATCAATCTTTTTGATTGATTTGTTGTCGTCGTTGAGTCGCTGCTTAAAAGTCTCTTTAGTGTGGAATCATTAGTATTAAATAGGTCAAAGTCGATATGCTTACAATGTTAATTGAAGCTGCTGCAATGACGATAATAATATTTAGTAATAATGGTAACCCTTGATACGTCCTACTACTGGGCACGAGTCTCTCCCCATCCTGGGAGGAGGCCTGGATCTTACCCCACCAGACTGCTCCAATGCGGGTTGGTGGAGATAAGGGTTAGAGGTCAACCCGTTGTCGGATGTTTTTCAAACCGCCCATAAGGCCTCCGAGAAGGTTTAACGACTGCTATCTATCGATAGCAACCGAGACCGACGGCTTAACATGCTCTCCGAAGTATGGAAACGCACATTTTAATTTGCCACTAGCGGTCACAAATCAGACACCTGACCGCGCTCTTATTGCTTTACCAAGAAGATCGATTCCGATATTCGGATGCAAATACGTACTACAAACACGTAAATACTTTAAAAAAGCACAACGAAGACCCCACAGGTTTTTGAGGGATTCCCTCGATTTCCCCACATGACGACCCCTTCGTGGTAATGAAAATAATTCGGAAGTGTACTCTTTCAAACGACGTAAGAATTTTCATAATCGGTGATCTTGCATTAAAATAAAATCATTCAATCATAGAACCTTCTTCTTTTTTGAAGTCGGTTAAAAATTACTTATGTCCAACTAGAATGAACATATTGAAAAAGTCGACTGATTTCTAGAATTTTCCACCGAATCCACGTTTAGCACTCCCGATCATTTTCTCGGTGCAGATCTAATTATAAGTTATGCGGTACGTTTAATTGCCTTTCGCTGTACTGGTAATTGCTTTCGTATATTTGACATGGTATGTTCGAGTCACAATCGAGTACCGGTTAAAGTTAGTACCGATAACCGAACGGTAAATTGGCTTAAACCTAGTTATCACAATTGAAGCACTTGTCGAAGTGTGGATTGAGTTTTCATACCGTGTAAGCTGACAAATATGCACTACTTTTGTACGTGTGAAAAATTATGTACGTTCTAATTTTTTATCACTGCGAATAAAGCGCTTCCTTGCTTTAATAACGTGACAAGTTCAAAATCTCGATCTTGATAGTATAAACCGCTTATATATATTTTTATTTATTTTTTTACGAAAACGCGGCATTTTTTAATTTAACAATGCTAAACTTATGAGGGAACAAGACAGAGCAATTGTCATATTTCGTTTTCTTTTTCGTCAAGGTAGTTTGTTCCAATAATGAAATAAGTCAGCTGTCACTTCTTTCTTTCAATTTAAAAGAAGTTATTCTAAAATCCAAAGCACTCAGCACTATCGTGTTCCGGTTCGATGATAATAATTTATCACAGAGACATAACAACTAGGGTGGCAACGCATCTGCATTTTGACTTCTGGTTTTGGGTGGGTGTCTTATAGGCTGCAGTCATCACTTAACATCAATGCGAACTGCATGCTTTTTCGCCATTTTTATTACAGGTACGTAACTTCACGCCTGTAATCCCCGAAGGGGTAGGCAGAGGCAAATGCATGCATTCAATCATACATGCAAACACCCACGACTCGCCGGTTACGTTTTGGCCCATGTAACAGGTGGCGAACCAGTTGCCATCTTCGGGCACATTACCAAACTCCGGGGTACTGAAAAACTTCCAGAAAATGGAAAAATCCCAACAGAAGCAGAGATAAAGGATTTCAAACCGTTATCTCTAATATCCCCCGACTCGGGAATCGAACCCAGGACCTCCAGCGTAATAGTAATGGCCTGCTACCACTACGCTACTGAGGCAGTTATGATGAGGCAGTTTTATTACACAAAGAAGGAATAATGACATAAATGATTAAAGTAATAAATTCTATCACAGTATCAATACAAACCTGCAAAATTCGAATCGATCGCTCAGGTATATGAAATGTCTATTTATTTTAAACATGTTATATCGTTAACTCAACGTATAATATATTTAAGTATTTCAATTAATTTAGCCAGTTTAACCCCCTAGGTTCCCGTCAGAAGGGTCCTAAACTGTATTTGTGACCCTCACGGCCGGCGGCGCTTTTCGATGACTTCGCTAAATTTAATTTCACTCCATACGGCTATAAATTTTATTATCAGGGATATCTCGTATAGGGACCACTAATACCTCAGCTATTAGATTTTAAATGGTTTCAACTAAGTGGATATTTAATTTTGTTATTAATGTAAGTATTACTATAGTAAGTATTAATATAGTATTTTACTGGTGGTAGGGCGTAGGCACCACCGCATTACCTAATATACTTGCCGCTCAATGGTTGTGTTCAGCACTGTCATGTTCCGGTCAGGTGATAATTTACGGCCCCGTAATTTCCGGCAGAGGCATAACACCTTAGGCCTCAGAAGTGGTAACGCATCTGCATTTTGACCTTGGTCTTTCTGTATGTGTCTATAGGCTGCAGTCATCACTTAAAATCAACTGCAAGCTTGTTTGCTACTTCCATTGCATAAAAAATAAACCTTCACTTAAGTCTCTTACGGGGTAGGCAGAGATTGTGGATCCAGATATCCTGATCCTGATACACCTTCCTTGCTTCTTCTGCATTCATCATTTCATACATGCACGCCGATTCCTAAGATTCTTCACCCCTTGTCTATCTACGACCACAGAGACAAAACAACAAAGGTCCCAGGGCCTAAGGGGTGGTAACGACCTCTGGTTTTGTGTGGATATGTATACTGCAGCAATCATTTACTATCTGTGTCGAATTGAGAAACCTCCTTCTTTTTTGAAGGCTGTCGTAAAAATCGCCTATCGTTTTTTTTAAATTATGTATATATCTACTACTCGTATATAAAAATCAATTGATGTTCGTTAGTCTCGCTAAAACTCGAGAACGGCTGGACCGATTTGGCTAATTTTGGTTTTGAATGATTTTTGGCAGTCCAGGGAAGGTTTGAAAAGTAAGAAATTGAAGGGAAATAGTAAAAACCACGATTTCATTTTTCTATACAAATAATCCGTATCTATCAAACCTTTGACACATTATTTCATTGTGAGGCAATACGAAGTTTGCCGAATCAGCTGGTATAGATATAGAAATACGCATTATCTGTATTTCTATTTATCCTGCATTTTGCACAATAATACAATTGTTATTCGAAAACATACAAGGACCAATAACAAATGACTAAAATAGAATTTTATTTGCAGCCACTAGTTAAGTTTAGCCATTTTTTAAACATGAACATGTATCTTAGAGCTAGACCTGAGTTTGTACCTGAATACCCAAGTCGTAGATAATGAAGGCAACCGTAAAACTTCCTTCGTGAAGTTACAAGCTCTGACCTTATGTGCGGATAAGTGTAGGATGAAAAATTCAGGAATCTCCTTCGCTAACATCACTGATCAGCTTTACGGTAGTTACTTAGCAGTAGACAGGTAGTTAACAGTCATTCAGTAACTACTTAATCATACCAAAGAAAGAAAGAAGAAAGCATCATGACATCTAAAAGGACGTCACTTCTTCCGAAATTATTACTGTGAAGTTGGGTGTTGAGTATTGCGAGTAGTTTTTGAAGATGGTGCGATGTCACGCATTCTTATTAGGTAGATACTGTTTGGCGTTATGTGACCTTTTTGATTGTTAGATATTTACTGAATAAAAATATTGTATAATAGAAAATACAATTATAATTTATTTATTTTTTGTGTTATGAATGTGGCAAACAAGCATGCAGTTCACATTGATGTTAAGTGATGCAGCCTATAGACAACCACACAAAGACCAGGGGTCAAAATGCAGAAGCGTTACCACTTTTGAGGCCTAAACTGTTATTCTCGGAAATTACAGTGCTGTAAATTTGAGACTTCTTAAATTACACACAACACAAAGTTTATAATTCACTCAGGAGCGTGTATCTTAGAGCTAGACCTGTTTCGTACCTGAATACCCAAGTCGTACATAATGAAGGTAATCGTAAATCTTCCGGCGCAAAGTTACGAGTCTGACCTTATGTGAGGATAAGTGTGCGATGAAAAATTCAAGGATCGCCTTCGCTAACATCTCTGATCGGCTTTACAGGGGTTACTGAACTATACTGAAATTTACTGATGATATAGCTCCGATAGACAGCAGTCGTTAAACCTTGTCGGAGGCCTTATAGGCGGTTTGAAAACATCCGATAGCGGGTTGGCCACTAATTCTTATCTCCACCAACCCGCATTGGAGCCGCGTGGTGGAGTAAGCTCCAGGCCTCCTCCCAAGACGGGGAAAGACTTGTGCCCAGCAGTGGGACGTATCAAGGGTTGCCATCATTATTATTATTATTTATTATAGTTCCAGAGCTCAAAGTCAAGGGCACCATCGTATTACCTAATCTATTTGAATTCAAACGATTCGGAAGTAAGGTGCGTAAGTGGCGGTACTTAGAGTTTTTATAATAGCGGCCCTGAGAGCACAACTCCATATAGACAGCTCAGATTTGGTAGATATATATTTTTTATGTAATTAAAGTGGCAAACATGCATGCAGTTCACATTGATGTTAAGTGATGACTGTAGCCTAAAGACACCCACAAAAAGACCAAGGTCAAAATACAGATGCGTTACCACTCTTGAGGCCTAAGGTGTTATGCCTCTGTGCCGGAAATTACAGGGCCGTAACCTTAGGCCTCAGGAGTGGCAACGCATCTGCATTTTGACCTCTTGTTATTGTGACACCCGTCTATAGGCTGCAGTCATCACTTAACATCAATGTGAACTGCATGGATGTTTGCCACTTCCATTACATAAAAAAAGCTGCGGATGGACGGACGGACCTGGTGGAACCAAATGGGTTCATTGTCGAGTTTACAATTCTAAAAATGGGCAGGTAGTGTTTGCATCTATGCAACATATTTCTGCTTATAACTTTCACAAAAGGCGAGCCGAAATTAACCAAAACTACGTGTATAAAAAGATCAGTAAAATGCAACTTTATTGTATTCAAAAGATTATCGAAACCTCAATACACGTCGATCGCAATGTCCAATCAATTCGCAATTAACTGCATTTATGCATTTCACTATGGCCATTTTAATTCACTAATTTCCTTTCCTAAGCATTGGCGAGTAGTGTATGCATTTATGCATCGTATCTCTGCTATAAGCTCCTACAAAAAACAAGCCGGGATCTACTCAAATCTATAAAAAGATCAGTCCAATATTCAAATCCAACTTTATTCTATTCAAAAGATAATTAATCTTTTACTTAAACCTCGATACACGTCCATCGCAATGTCCAATCAATTCGCAATTAACTGCATTAATGCACTTCACTACGGCCATTTTAATTCACTATACTCCAACTAATAAAGTGGGTTGCGTCACAGGGTAGCCAGAATTTAATTTAATCCCGACTAAATTATTTTCTAAACGAAATTGTCGAACGGTTAGGCGAGTTAACGTTATTAATCTCGCGTCGGCTATTTTCAGTTAGGGATCGGATATTTTTATATTAGAATTCTCATTTTATTATTCGTAATATTTCCCTGGTTTACTGTCAGATTTGTTCTCGATTCCAAGACGTAGAACATGGTAATGTGCCCAAAAAATGTTACCTGACTGGCCTTGTTATATTTTAACCAGTGTTACTCTAGTCTGTACTGTACTGTAGTACAGTGTAGTGGTGGTAGAGTCCGTAGAGTTTCATTGTAGGCACTCGAGTGCGTAGGCCTAGGTAGTGGTGTTCAGCACTATTGTGTTCCGGTTAGATAGTGATGAATAGCCCCGTAATAACTATCACAGAGGCATAACACCTAAGGTCTCAGGAGTGGGAACGCTTCTGCATTTTGCACCGTGTAGATGTTTATAGGCTGCAGTCATCACTTAACATCCACATCAACTGCATGCTTGTTTTCCAACTTGTCGACCCAGTTGGTCCAGCGACCGTTGGATTCGAAGGGTCGCGGGTTCGATCCCCGCACCGGGACAAATATTTGTATGGTCTATAGGTATTTGTTTCGAGTCTGGGTGTTTGTGTATGTGTTGTATGTGTACAACGGCTCCCACGACACAGGTTTGTACCTACTGTGGAGCTGTGAGTGTAAGCGTATTTTATTTATTTATTTATTAACTTTGTAACATAAAAAGTACTAGAATCATAGTGTTAACATGAATTTTATATAACAATTTGTACGTGAATAACGAGTAGGTAAATATTTAAAATGATATGTTCTTAGGTTTTCGCGAGCTACACTAATTGAAATAAAACTGTTTTTAAGGATTTATCTCGCGTATATTAAACTAAAATGATTTTTGAAATCAACCCGACGTTTCAGTCGCTTTTCAGCTTCCGTGGTCCCGGGCAGACTGAGGTGACATTTGTCTGACAGAAGGTGCTATTGAAATTAAAAAAAACACCCAAATTTCAATAGAGAAGATGGATGGCGATTATCAACATCATGGGATCCCATACTTAGCAAGATTAAATCCCAGCCGCAGCAGTCTGCAAGACCTCAAGATACCATAAGTAATTATTGTGTTAAACCTGCACGCTACGCAAGGCGTTTACGAAATCGATGGAGGTAGCTACATATAACTTTTTCAAACTTCTGTCAGACAAATGTCACCTCAGTCTGCCCGGGACCACGGAAGCTGAAAAGCGACCGAAATGTCGGGTTGATTTGAAAAATCATTTTAGTTTAATATACGCAAGATAAATCCGTAAAAATAATTTTATTTCAATAAATATTTAAAATGTATAATAACCAGATACGAATAATTTAGTTATCATACCTGCTAGTGATGCAAATGAATACCAGTTTTTGAACATTTAAGGATGTGAATGCGAAAATCTAATCTCTACTCCTTTTCATCAGCTTCAAAAAAGGAGGAGGTTGTATTTTCGGCCTCATAATAACAGTAACTATTGCAGAGATATAACAACGCTGTACATTACCACTTGATTGACACACAATAGCGCTAAAATAATTATACAAGCTGTTAATAGTGGCTCCGCCCGCGTATAGATTTCCTTTCGCGTAACCTGTGGAAACTCATCAAATCATCTCATGGCATCCCACCGGAACATTTTTTCGGGACAAAAACTATTCTATGTGTTAATCCAAGTTACTTTCTATGTGTGTGCCAAATTTTATGAAAATCGGTTCAGCAGTTTTTGCGTGAAGGGGTAACAAACAAACAAACAATAAAAACTTTATAATATTTATTACTAGCTGTGCCCGCGCCTTGTCCGCGTGAGAATTTATGATTGTTCAGTATATAACCGGATGAATCCGTTGGCGCAGCTAGTATAAAAGTATCCTAAGTTACTCCTTGTTACAGCTATCTGCCAGTGAAAGTCCCATCAAAATCGGTCCAGCCGTTCCCGAGATAAGCCCCAACAAACAGACAGACAGACAGAAAGACAAAACATGTAAAAAATGTTGTTTTGGTATATGTACCGTGTATACATATATATGCATTTAGTAAAAAGCGGGTATTTTTATATTCCAAACAGACACTCCAATTTTATTTATTTGTATAGATGTATGTATGTTATACGATGATACATTTGGCAGAATAAAAAAGCAAATCTTACAAGATTCGAAACTGACCATCGCAGCAATAACTTATGTGACGCGCTAACAAATCTTCCCACACCATAAGTCCCATAAATAAACCTTTTTTTTTGCTTGAACTTCAATAACGCGTGGCGGTGCGTTTTTATTGCGTTTTTATGTGGTCGCTAACACGTGACTGGACATCCTGGCCAGAAATATTGTATGAAGAGACATCTTTGGAACATATTATATTTTACACTTTTTGTCCCGCATGTACAGTATCCAACAATAAATAAAACACATCGACCTTAGAAAGAGACGTCGGCTTATTTCGAATCTGTAGAGCGTTAATCTCTTTCGCACCTTACCTATTTGACATTTGTCGACCATTTTGATCAAGTTTTGACCAATACCGGACTACGGATGCTTATGTAGCCAGTGTGCAGCAGAGATAACGCTCTCATTATCATCATATCAGCCATAGGATGTCCACTGCTGAACATAGGCCTCCCCCAATGACCTCCATGCCGACCGATCGGAAGCGACGTGCATCCAGCGGATACCTGCAGCCTTGACTAGGTCGTCGGTCCATCTTGCAGGTGGACGCCCTACGCTGTGCTTGCCGATACGTGGTCTCCACTCGAGAACCTTCCTGCCCCATTGGCTATCGGTTCTCCGAGCTATGTGACCTGCCCATTGCCACTTCAGCTTGGCGATCTGCTTGTCTATGTCAGCGACTTTCGTTCGCCTACGGATTTCTTCATTTCTGATTCGATCCAGTAGGGAAACGCCGAGCATAGCCCTCTCCATCGACCGCTGAGTGACTTGGAGCTTTCGTACGAGACCCATAGTAAGGGATAACGCTCTACGTAGCCGAAACTAGCCGATTATCACTTTCATAGACACGATGTGCATTATTTCTTGTTGAGCACTGTATGTTTACTACAACCCAAATGGTTTGACCGCCATTGTTCGGTTGAATGAATCGCAAAAAAATTATCTCCTCTAAAGGGCTATGGCATAGACCCGACGCCTACCTAACACACAAAACACGTTTGTACCCAGTTTCAAGAATATAGTCCTAACAGTTTCGGAGTAAAGTGACTGTAACAAACGGCCGGACGTAAAGGCGGGGACAGGCGAGCCAACAGTCCGTCTGCGACCACAAAACGAAACGTCGGAATATAGGTAAAAAGGTTGTTATTATCCAATATCTACGAGATATCGTCTCATGACCCGGTTCGTAAAATCTGTGAAATACTGGTTAAACGCGCGTGTTTTAAAAGTATACGAAATAATATAATCTATATATCTCCTACCTACGATCCGGCTGTTCATGAAAATAAATAAATAAATGAAAAGCGCTTACACTCACAGCCTTACAGTAGGTATAAACCTGTGTCGTGGGTGCCGTTGTATGCATACAACACAAACCAGACCCGAAACAAATATCTGTAGGCCATACAAATATTTGTCCCGGTACGGGGATCGAACCCGCATTCGAATCAAATGGTCATCTCACACCACTGGACTAACCGGGTCGTCATAAGAGAAAAAAACATCCATAAGATATTTTGACGTCGCGAGTCACTATCCGAACCCGTTTATCAGAGCAGCCGCGATTTACACTCTTTTTGATCGCGCTGAAAGGAGACGTCCAAGCCACGTTAAAAGCCTCGTTAAAAGACTCGAATAGTGAGACCAAGTTGACCATCACCACAACTAATTAATGAATAAACACAATTAATCTACACTTAGAACACTCTATGAACATCCGAGGAACTTCCGGGTCTTTAACCCTAACTCTAGCATGACGTAGGCGTAGGCACCACCGCATTAACTAACATACTTGCCGCTAAAGGGTAGTGTTCAGCACTATCGTGTTTCAGTCAGGTGATAATGTACGGCCCTGTAATTTTCGGCACGGAAGCATAACACCGTAGGCCTCAGGAGTGGTAACGCATCTGCATTTTGACTTCTGGTCTTTGCGTAGGTCTCTATAGGCTGCAGTCATCACTTAACATCAATATGAACTACATGTTTGTTTGCCACTTCCATTACATAAAAATAACGATGTCTTAGTTTCATCGCCCCTAATCGCATATGTCTATTCTCTCCACTCACAATGCCCTAAGCCGAGGATAGGACCCGCAGGGTTCTTTTTAAGCAGTTGTGTAAATTTATTTAGGCTGATAGGCGGATTGTCACCCCTGTGTATTTTTATTCACGTAGTCGGGAAAATTGTAATATATATCTATTATAACAATATTATGTACTAGCCGTGCCTACGACTTCTCTGCGGACACACTGAACAATAATTTTGTTAAATTCAACGCATATAAAATCGCGGGCACAGCTTGTCTAATTTATATAAGTTTATGTAACACAATCACTCAATCACAGATCGACACGAAGATCTGAGTCTGCGCAGATAAATCGGTTGTCTGTGCATCTTCTACCGCCTTTACAATGGTGAATGCTCTGATGAACTGTTCGATCTGGTGACATCGTCTCCATTCCTTCATCGTATCACTCGCCGAAGAGAGAAGTTTCACCCGCACAGATTGGACACTTGGCAGTACTCAACAGCCCGATTCGCCCGTTCATTCCTGCCCAGAACGTGCAAATTGTGGAACGAACTTCCCTCTGGGGTGTTCCCCGGCGCTACAATATGTATAATAATATGGCGCTATAATATGGGGTTCTTCAAAACAGGCGTCAAAAGAGTCCTTCAGGGCTGGCAGCGCGTTGGCAACTCCCCTGATGTTGCAAATGTTAATAGGCGACGGTAACCACTTTCCATCAGGTGGCCCGTCTGCTTTTCTGTCAATCCTATGCCATAAAAAAAATGTAAACCGCATTCAACTTCTGTTTAAAAGTTTTGAAGCAGTGCTGAAGTAAATTTTCAATTGACCATAACTTCTTTTTCGCTTAACCAATTTTGATCAAACAAAGTTTTGACAACCCTCCTAATTATAATAATATGTAATCCACTTGTTCGAAATCCACGCGTTCAAATCCGTTGAGTAGTTTCGAAGTTATAACGTACCTGACGGATTTGAAAAATCCAAAAATTATTTTTTTTGTTTCTGTTACTCTTTGTTAATCGCTTCCTATCAGTTTTTTGGAAAAATATTTATTGTACAGACACTCGATTTTTACTGTCTTATTATATGTATTGATATCCTCGCGTAGGAACGGTGGGCGGATTTGGTCATTCACCCAATATCAAGTGTCCGAGCTCCAGCTTAGGTTGGTCATTGAACTCTCAGCGTTCGTTGAACTGATCTAATTGGGGACATATTTACAGGTAGCACGGGTCAAGGATTTTATTGACGTAGGTGACCCTGGTTCCTAACATATTAGAAATAACTCCATACTGAATAAGGGTTGTCCGTATTTCGCAACAACACGCGGACATAAATAGAACCCGTAGCGCGTCTTACACGATTCTTATCTTTTTATTGAATGAAGTTGTTTTTTATGAAATAATAGTAGCGAATGAGCATTCAGTTCACATCGATATAAGGTGACGGCTGCAGCCTATAGACATCTACATAAGTTATTTTGCCTCTGTTATAAATATTATAAGGACATTAAGGCATAATACACCTATCTTCGTTTTCGTTTGCATAGTTACTGCTTAAGCACTGAAAGTGCAATGTTACATAGACTTTTGCAGTTCTTATGCAGTTCTTTTATATTTGTGACATTAACTACGATATACATTACTATCTTTCCGGAACACGGTAATGCTGAAAGCTGTCATTGGCGGCAGATAGATATGGAAAGCCGGTGGTGCTAACCTTAAGCTCCGAAACTGAAACCAGTACGACTCCATACCTACTTTTTAAGAATACAAATTTGAGTTGACTTCCCTGTTTTGTCATCAAACTGGATAAATAAACTATTAAGTTTTATTAACCGACTTCGAAAAAAAAGGAGAGATTCTCAATTCGTCCGAATCTTTTTTTTTTATGCTAATTATAATACACTCAAAATATATGAATAAAATACAAAATATAATACAGCTAAAATATCATGAATACTAAATGTACCTAATGAAAGTGGCAAGCAAGCATGCAGTTCACATTGATGTTAAGTGATGACTGCAGTCTGTAGACACCTAGATAAAGACAAAAAAGACAAAATGCAGATGCGTTACCACTTCTGAGGCCTAGGTGTTATGCCTAAAGAAGCATCAAATAAGGTTGTTAGTATAATCTACATTAACACAGTATTACAAACACTTTTTTTGTGTAATGGAAGTGGCAAACAAGCATGCAGTTCACATTGATGTTAAGTGATGCCTATAGACACCCACACAAAGACCAAGATCGAAGTGCAGATGGGTTACCACCCCTGAGACCTAAGGTGTTATGCCTCTGTGCCGGAAATTACAGAGCCGTACATTACCACCTGACCGGAACACGACAGTGCTGAACGTTACCGCTTAGCGGCAAGTATCTTAGGTAATGCGGTGGTGCCTACGCCCGCGAGCTCCGTGGAGCTCTACCACCAGTTATATCCAGAAATAAAAAACTTACTAACACTTCATCCATCCATAATATACAAAAGGTAAACGTCCCCATTGACCACACAGGTGACATCTAGACAGATGCTCGCTAGCTCAACGGTCTATAAATTTACCAGACATCAACTGGAGACACTTAATTAGATAGATCCGGACACTCTAGAGTGGGGACATAGTAATGCGTCATAGACTAAATATTTGGAGACAGTTTTTTAAATAATTAATATGCGAATTATACCTGTATTTTTCTATTTTGGTATTTTAAACAAAAATATTTGAACACTCTCCATAGTTTAATGAATTAGAAGGCTCTACGCCTAATGGAATGCCACAAGCCTTACTAAAAGGACCAAAGGCCATGTAAGTCATCGTTCAATGTGATATAGTGGACAATTGCGTTAAGGCTTGCAGTTATTGTATTGCCACCAAAAGTCTTAGTTACTAGTAGTGCAGTTCCAGTGTTGGAACTTTCGGGCGTAGGCACCACCGCCTTACGAAATATATCTGCCATCAAACATGAATATTCAGCCCTTTGGTGTTCTAGTTACATAGTAATGAATTGCCGTAATAATTATCACAAAGGCATTTGGCGGTGTTTAGTGTAGTTGCCAATATTGAAGGTTATTGCGTGTTCAGGTTGTCGAGGATGGATAATGAGAAGTCCGTGTTGGTGATCACCATATTATCCGGAATTTACACTGTTACATATTTGCGGTTACTTTAGGCGGGTTGAGGTGCGTATGCGCGGCTTTAAGGTGTAGAGACAACTGACGACGCAACGCTAAGCTAAGCTTGCGGCGCCGTCCAGATGTTTATATTATAATGCATAATAATGTGACGCTACAGGCAAAACAACTTAATCCCCAGATGCATATCTGCGATTTGAACACCAGTTTTTGGTGTAGGTACATGCTTACTGTAGTATTCACTTGCCACTAATGTGAATTATGTTTGCTAACATTACCAACATAACAAATCTAGTATCCTTTTATATTGTGTTGTCTTAACTCTGGATTATTTTCGGTACATCAGAATGGGTATCCCACACTCAAAAGTTACTCATACCAAAATAAAAGGTACTTAAAGAAATGAAATCTTCACCCATTTTCTCTTCTTCTTTGACCTTGGACAAATCATTTTAGATTTTCGCTTTTTTTGTGACGAACAAATTAAAAGCAGTATAACAAATTAAAGAGGAAACTGTGTTTATTTTTCAATCAATCAAGAGTTGTTTAACGGAGAAACCTTTGAAAAAATATGTGCGCTTGTTACTTTATTCGACCACATAAAACCAACGTTTTTATTACATGAGCCATTAAAAATACGTAAGCCGATGGTTACTTATTTAAATGGAATAAAAATAGTACACCGTCAATACGAAATGTACATGAACCCCAATCCATCTGGAATGAACATTGGATTGTAGCAAAAATGCACTGTTTTAAAATAATATTGCCGTACTGTTCAAATCGAGTGCAATTATGTGTTCGAATTGCGGAAGTTTAAAATACACTCGTTGTGCTAGAGATGGAAGTGTGCAACAGCTTGTTTTTTTGCGGCCGTATATATTGAAAATTTTAAGCACATTTTAACGATAATTGCTTTTAAGCTTTCCACTTGAAAGCTCTAAATTCAGTAATTTCTTTCAGAATATTGAATTTTTTGTTCCACCATCTACGTAAATAAATAAAAATACACATCTGAAAGACTTCTACTGCTGCACAAAATCTTTCCCCAAACAAGATGATAACGAAAATTTTTGGGCTGCCCCTCATTCGTGACCGCCATCAGGTAGACTCGCCACGAGAGAAAGAGAGAGAAAGAGACAGAAAAGGAGAAAGAGAGAGAGAGAGAGCAAGAGAGAGAGTGATTTTAGCCCGATGAAAGGTAATTAATTACCAAATCCGTTTTCACCCTTCTTCACCAAAAGCCACCTTCTTCGCAGCGACTTTATCAAGAACTTCACAAATGCATTTAAATTTTGCGCTAGTTGAATGTGTCCAGACTTATATCCATTCTTCTTTCTTCCTATTTGGGCTAGAGCAGATCTGATATTGTATTAAATTTCCAATGATCATCAGAATAATATCGTTTTCACAACACTAGTTCCAGTACACAATGAATACCCCTACACAGCCATACATATCGCATAATAAGCGCAAATGCTTTATTTATGAGTACGTAGTTTTATACCGGAACGTTGCCTCAACTAAAATGATGTTACTGTGGTTGTTTTAATTCCATATTTCTGTTTACTTCTCTTTGAGAATTGCAAATTAGACGTAACTTCACGCCTGTAATCCCCGAAGGGGTAGGCAGAGGTAAATGCATGCATTCAAGCATACATGCAAACACTCACGATTCGCCGGTTACGTTTTGGCCCATGTAACAGGTGGCGAGCCTGTTGACATCTCCGGGCACATTACCAAACTTCGAGGTACTGGGAAATTTCCAGAAAATGGAAAAATCCCAATAGAACCAGAGATAAAGGCTTTTTCACCATTATCTCTGATAACCCGGGAATCGAACCCAGGACCTCAGCGTAGTAGTAGTGGCCTGCTACCACTAGGCTACCGAGGCAGTTATAAAAAATTAGATTTTATATAACTGCTCGTTATAACTGCTGCATATAATAATAATAAATAATGGCAACCCATTATACGTCCCACTGCTGGGCGAGTCTCTCCCCTTTTTGGGGGGAGGTCTGGAGCTTACTCCACCACGCTGCTCCAATGCGGATTGGTGGAGGTGGATGGGTAAGTGGCCAAGCCGCAGTCGGAAGTTTTCAAACCGCTTATAAGGCCTCCGACAAGGTTTAACGACTGCTATCTATCGACAACAACCGGGACCGACGGCTTAACGTGCCCAAAGCACGGAAACGCGCATTTAATTTACAACGGTCACCCATCACACTATCCGACCGCGCCCGTAGTGCTTAACCGAGCTGATCGTTTATGATCTACACCAGCCGCCGGGCCATGCGCACTTGCATACTGCCTACGTAAACTGCCACTGATAGTCCGGTATTGGTCAAAACTTGATCCCGAAATAAGCTGGTGTCTACTTCCAAAGGTTTTTATATAACGGAAGTGGCAAATAAGCATGCAGTTCACATTGATGTTAAGTGATGACTGCAGCCTATAGACACCCACAAAAAGACCAAGGTCAAAATGCAGGTGCGTTGCCACTCCTGAGGCCTAAGGTGTTACGCCTCTGTGCCGGAAATTAGGAACACTACCATTTAACGGCAAGTATATTAGGCAATGCGGTAGTACCTATGCCCGCGAGTTTCGTCAAGAGAGCTCTACCAACCCACCACCCAGCTCTACCACCAGTAAAAAAATCATTCTATTTCATAATTTTCAGAAAAATAATTCATGTTATTCTATAAAACGTTTTAAAATAAATATCTGTTTGAAATAATTCATTTCTCATTTCAATTGTCTCTTTTCTCCTTGGATTCTTTATACTCGTACTATAACAAGAGTGTAATTACTATGAAATCTGATGTTATTGTGACGGCTTTCTAAAGAGAAATTTCAAACAATGGAAATATTTACATTTCTATATTCATATCACACAATGTTTTGCACGAAGCATTTGTTGTTTTAATTTCAACGACTCAATTGGTCCAGCGGTGTGCAATGGCCGCTTGAATCGAGGGTGACGAGTTCAATCCCTGCACAGAGACAAATCTTTGAATTGCATTCAAATATTTGTTTCAGGTCTGGGCGTTTATGTATGTATTGTGCATACAATGGCACCCATGATACAGGCGCTATAATTTTGGCAACTACACGTCTACTACGCCATAAGCACCATGATACTAGATGTTTACTACTATGAAAATGATGCCTAATCTTTCAAGGATCGTAAGGCCACCGGCGCTCAGACACAATTGAATTTCAATTGTCATATTTTTCTCGTGTCTGGAGGGAATTATCAGCTAATCAATGTTGTAAGAAAAAATATTTCAATCAGGAAAGACAAATAAGTTTCATTTTTAGCGAAGGTTTACTTCAAGATTAAATTTTCAGTGGTATAATTATTACATTGCACCATCATTTGTTATAAAGGTATCGGCTTAAACAAAGGATCTAACCTGCCTACCTTGCAATTAACGTTACTTCCGACCTGCCAATTTGTAGGACGATATTGGGATGATAAAAAACGTAACTTCACGCCTGTAACACCCACGACTCGCCGGTTACGTTTTAGGCCCATGTAACAGGTGGCGAACCTGTTGCCATCTCCGGGCACATTACCAAACTCCGGGGTACTGGGAAACTTCCAGAAAATTGAAAAATCCCAATAGAAGCAGAGATAAAGGATTTTAAACCGTTATCTCTGATAGTCCCCGACCCGGGAATCGAACCCAGGACCTCCAGCGTAATAGTAGTGGCCTGCTACTACTACGCTACTGAGGCAGTTTGATAAGCCTCACTTAATGTGATATGCTGGGAAAATTGTGAAAAAATGTCCATAAATATTCGAAACGTTAGCGTTAATCTAAAAGATTTTACCCCCTGATTCATAAACGTATATTAGATACGTTTTAGCTATAGAATACTTTGTCTTTGTCAATTGTATTTTCAAATGTGCAGGATAAAAAGAGACAAAGAAGAGATTAGCAACACTTTAGCTAAAATACGTTTATGAATAAGGGGGATAATGTTTATATAATGTAATGCGTAGTAAAAATGGGTTTATTCTCACTGTCCCCGTGCCCCGTGTCCCCGTGCAACGGGGACAACGGTACTTTAATTAATTATTTAAAAAAGCCCTCAAGAAAAATTTCAATTTATAAGAAACTAGCCTGGCCCGGTTTCGGACAGATACAATGTTACCTACAACCCTTTTAGTAGGGTACCGTAGGGTAGCAGTACCGTCTTAGTGAATGAATGAATGTACGGCCCTGTTATTTCCGGCACAGAGGCATAAAACCTTAGGCCTCAGGAGTAGTAACGAATCTGCATTTTGACCTTGGTCTTTGTGTGGGTTTCTATAGGCTGCAGTCCTCACTTAACATCAATTTGAACTGTATGCTTGCTTACCACCTCCATTACATGAAAAAAAATAATTAAAGAAAGGTTTATGTATGGCTATCTTCACGCCAAATCCCTTACGGGAAAGGCAAAGAGAAAGAGTCTCCTCCCGTGCTTCTACATCCCTTATCCTCTTCATATATGCACATTGATTCCTAAGACTCTTGACCCTACCCTCAGACATTATTCGACCTATTTGTCCAAAGAAGGACGACAAGTTGTTAATAACCTTTTAAAACTTCAATCTGTTTTTACTGGTGGTAGAGCTCCAGTGACGGAGCTCGCGGGCGTAGGCACCACCGCATTACCTAATATACTTGCCGCTAAATCGTAGTGTTCGGCACTATCGTGTTCCGGTCAGGTGGTCATGTACGGCCCTGTAATTTCCGGCACAGAGACATAACACCTTAGGCCTCAGGAGTGGCAACGCATCTGCATTTTGACCTTGGTCTTTGTGTGGGTGTCTATAGGCTGCAGTCATCACTTAACATCAATGTGAACTGCATGCTTGTTTGCCACTTCCATAACATAAAAAAATAAAAAAATCTAATTAATACAAAAAAATGCACACTACCTCTTAAGACCTAATCCTTTACAGAATTAGATACATAAGCAAGTTAAATATCATGTCAGTTCTACAATACATACTCTTTGTCTCAACTACACAACTTAGCAGTAACTCTTCGTAAGTAGGCGACAACAGGCAGAGATTAGTTAATGCCATTATTATGGTAATATTGTTATAATATAAGCTATTATACTGTAAGTGGTAGAAACTTAGTGTTATTCGTCTTTGTTAAACTAATTGTGCGAGTTGTTTTATATTATTTCGCATTAACACATGCTTGTGAAATATATTTTATTTTTAAAGAAAAATAACTACCATAGTTGGTAATAGATGGCGCTGCTGCTACCATAAAGCAATGCAATAGATGTGAAGGAAAGATTTGACAAATCGGGCAGGACTTCAGTAGCTCAATTGGAAGAGCGGCCGGACTAGATTCCCAGTAGGCCGCGAGTTCGAGTCTCGCCTGAAGTCAAATTTTTCTTTCCATTTTTCTTTAAAAATATAATCTATTTCACAAGCATGTGTTAATGCGAAATAATATAAAACAATTATTAAGGGTAAAAGCGACTTCTTTACGATATTCAATAAACTGAAAAGTCTATTATATCGGTTGCCTAACTAGCATAGTTGGTAATAGATGGCGCTGCTGCTACCATAAAGCAATGCAATAGATGTGAAGGAAAGATTTGACAAATCGGGCAGGACTTCAGTAGCTCAATTGGAAGAGCTGCCGGACTAGATTCCCAGTAGGCCGCGAGTTCGAGTCTCGCCTGAAGTCAAATTTTTCTTTCCATTTTTCTTTAAAAATAAAATCTATTTCACAAGCATGTGTTAATGCGAAATAATATAAAACAATTATTAAGGGTAAAAGCGACTTCTTTACGATATTCAATAAACTGAAAAGTCTATTATATCGGTTGCCTAACTAGCATAGTTGGTAATAGATGGCGCTGCTGCTACCATAAAGCAATGCAATAGATGTGAAGGAAAGATTTGACAAATCGGGCAGGACTTCAGTAGCTCAATTGGAAGAGCGGCTGGACTAGATTCCCAGTAGGCCGCGAGTTCGAGTCTCGCCTGAAGTCAAATTTTTCTTTCCATTTTTCTTTAAAAATAAAATAATTGTGCGAGGTACGCTTTGTTTTACTAAACTATTCTTTAATGATGACCCGGTTATTGTAGTTCTGGTATACTGGTGGTAGAGCTCCAGTGATGGAGCCGGACATGGGCACCACCGCATTAGGTACATAATATACTTGACGCTAAATACATGATGCAATGGGGGTGGTAATTTACGGTCCTGTAATATCCGGCACGGAGGCTTTATTATTAAATTTTTTTTGGTAATGGAATTGGCAAACAAGCATTCAGTGATAACTGACATTGATATTAAGTGATAACTGCAGCCTATAGACACCCACACATAGACCAAGATCAAAATGCAGATGCGTTACCACTTCTGAGGCCTAAGGTGTTATGCTCTTGTGCCGAAAATTACAGTACTGTACATTACCACCTGACCGGAACACGATAGCGCTGAACACTACCATTTAGCGGCAAGTATATTAAGTAATGCGGTGGTGCCTACGCCCGCGAGCTCCATCATTGAAGCTCTACCACCAGTAAATTATATCTTTAGCCTCAGGAGTGGCAACGCATATTAAAATCTGTGGTTTCATGTAGATGTTTATATTTTCATTAAAATAATAGTACAGTAAAAGTACAATTAAAATATTAAAGTAATGGATGCAGAAATAATAATACATCGATTTCAGTATAATACCGTCCATCATTACCATTGTTCTCATTGCTTAATGGCCACCCCAATAGCGAGGAAATATACATTTTTGCGATATGGAATTGATATAGTTTTGTTCAACTATTAGTTCAGGCTGTTATTCATTTTTATTTACCAAATGGTTTTATGGAAAAAGAACATAAATAATAATGGCAACCCTTGATACGTCCCACTGCTGAGCACAAGTCTCTCCCCTTCTTGGGAGTAGGTCGGGAGCGTACTCCACCACGCTGCTCCAAGTTGGTGGAGATAAGGGTTAGTGGCCAACCCGTTGTCGGATGTTTTCAAACCGCCCTTAAAGTCTCCGACAAGGTTTAAAGACCGCTATCTATCGATAGCAACCAGGACCGGCGGCTAAATGTGCCCTCCGAAGCACGGAAACGCGCATTTTTAGTTTGCCACTAGCGGTGATCCATCTCACACCCGATCGCGCCCGTATTGCTTAACCGAGTAAATCGCTTCCGATCTACAACAGCCGCGTAGCCAAAAAAAAAATGACAAAAAAGGTTCTGTGTTAAATTGCTTTACGGATGATAATTTTACGTGATAACGTCATAACAAAACGTTTAACGATCCGGTTAGTTCGGCAGTGGGCGATCAAAGGGTCGCGGGTTCGATCCCCACACCAGGACAAATATTTGTATGGGCTACAGATATTTGTTTCGGGTCTGGGTGTTTGTGTATGTGTTGTGTGCGTACAACAGCACCCACGACACATGTTTATATCTAATGTGGGGGCTGTGAGTGTAAGCGTATTTATTTAGACTGTATCTGGTGTACTGTCATCACTTAACATCCGTGTGAACTGCATGCTTGCATGCTACCTTTGTAACATAAAAAATATATTATTTTTTCCATGTAGTTCACATGAATAGTATGTAGTCATACCTAAATATTTTGAATAAGCTACTAAAAAAAATATCTCGGACGGACATAATATTAAATCAAATTCGAACGACAAACTTTTATTATGCTTTCAATCTAAAGAAACAGCTGACAAAGTTGCTCGCAAGCTCTCTAGATGTCTTCCAGAAAATGTATTTTATATTTTTCAAACCGTGTCAATATTGTCACAATCATAACATCCAGGTGTTTGAGAACAGACGCGTAACAAATATGTGCATTTTATTGTCAACGATGTCACTTTATTGATGTCTTTGAAGACGGCTTGAGACATGGATATTTGGTTGAATATGAGACGCGTTTTTCTAATATTCTTTTCTTGACTTAGAGTCATAGCTCACTACAGCCACCCAGCACCGCCTTGTTTTACGGCGTCCACTCGTTGTCGACGGGTGGTCCACGGGTGAAAGCCGCGATGTTAATTGTGAACCACTCGCGGCGCGGTCCACTTGAGAACAGCGAGTTGGCAATGCAAAGTCAAGGTAAGACCAGCTAGTGGTCACCGAGTTGTCCCCTCGCACGCTGCCCGCGCGTTGACGCGCTTGCTTGCGGTCGAGGCGATACGGAGTTAATGTAATGAGCGCTGACCGCTCGAGGCGGTCGGGCGCTGGTCGGGTGCCAGGTGGCTCTAGTGAGCTATGACCCTTATTTTGTTCTGAATATAGCAAACACGCACCGAAAAACGGAAAACGAATCCATGAATTTATGAATTTAAATTAAATTGTCACCCGAGCTGAAATGTTGGAGGGTTAGGGTGAACATCACTATTTATTTTTCGCAATACCACATGCGAGTGGTAAACGGTAGCTTAGTGGTAAAGCGGCTGGACTGGTTATCTTGATTCCAGGTTCGATTCCTGCCCGAAGTAATTTTTTTCCCGTTTTTTCTTTAATTACTAAAATTCACTCGCATTATTGTTCTTTATACGGTACTTTATTTTGGTCTAGCAACTTTACGCATAGTCCTTTGAGTCAGCTGAACAATGTCACTTCAAGCCATAGAGCAACACCGGATGGGAGTAGCCATATGCAGGCTTTCCCCTCTGTCAAAGTACAATCCCAAATGGACCTATACCTGTCGCCTAGATGTTTAAATGTGTGCGTGAAATTGTTCTGTATTTTGTTAAAGTCAAGGTGTGAGTTTCGTAGTAATAGACGATTTTTGTAGTGTGCGTGTGTGTCGCACGCATTTTCCCCCGCAAACAATGACAGACTGTTTTGTATCGGTAATAAACGCTATGGCTATTCCCCTCCGGTCCGCCGCGACCAGTGGGCCGCGTTGCTCTATGCTTCAAACATTCCAATAGGGCAGTAGTAAAAATCATAATGGATGGGCAGTGTCCCGCGATAAAACTACCGCCACTGCGATCACCAATCCGCTTGCCAAGCGTGGCGATTTTGGCATTTATTCCCCTAATGACGCACACCACTGTTTTGGACGTCTTTAGCGAAGGTTTTGTCCAGCTGTGAACGTCTTTCGGCTGGAGAGATGAATTAGTTTAATTAAGGCAATTCAATATTTGTTGTACTCGTTTTGTCACTTTTTTTCTAGGTAAATAAAAATATTCATTTATTTAAAGATAATAACTAATCTTAAATAGAGTTCGCGGGCGTAGGTGCCACCGTATTACCTAATATATTTGCCGCTACATGATAGTGTTCAGCACTATTGTGTTCCGGTCAGGTGGTAATGCAATTGTCGGCACAGAGGCATAACACTTTAGGCCTCAGGAGTAGTAACGCGTCTGTATTTTGACCTTAGTCCTTGTGTGGTTGTCTATAGGCTGGAGTCAACTTAACATCAATGTGAACTGCATGCTTATTTGTCACTTCTAATAAAAAAAAAACAAACCCTGAAATATCTTGTTAATGTCCTCTGATTACAATAAAATATTAATTTTGATAACTATAACATATTTTTTTATTTAATATCACCCGTTATGCATTTTATTAAGGCCAATAGTTCTAATTCTAACTCTGCACTTTCAGATAATTGTCTAATAAATTAAAAAAAAAAACTTAAAAGCGTAGCATTGTTTTAATGTAATAAAAGTGGCAAACTATCGTGCAGTTAATATTGATGTTAAGTGATAACTGCAGCTTATAGACACAATTACCAGAGGTCAAAATGAAGATGCGCACAGAGGCATAACACGTAATGTCTCAGGAGTGGCATCCTGAGACATTAGGTGTTATGCCTCTGTGCCGGAAATTACAGAGCCGTACATTACCACCTGACCGGAACACGATAGTGTTGAACACGTCCATTTAGCGGCAAGTATATTAGGTAATGCGGTGGTGTCTACGCCCGCGAGTTCCGTCACTGGAGCTCTACCACCAGTAAATATATGGTGCTAATGTTTGTTTTATGTATAGAACAAACATTACATCAATACATTGAATAGACAAAATACTAAATCAAATACGACCTAGCCACTTTTATTATGTCTTCAATCTAAAGAAACAGCTGACAAAGTTGCTTGCAACCTCTCTCGATGTCTCCAGAAAATGTGTTTTCTATTTTTCAACCTATATCAATATTGTCACAATCACAACATCCAGGTGTTTGAGAACAGACGTGCAACAAATATCTGTGTGCATTTTATTGTTAGCGATGTCACTTTTAATACTCGGTTAAATACGAGAGACGTCATGTTTCTTATAGGTTAGGATCTCTCCGCAGAATCATTTCCTTCATTTGCTGCAAACCTAATTTTTATGCATATCCATAATCAAGAGAATATGTATCCACTAGGTTGCCTATCAAAATTTGACGTAACTTCACGCCTGTAATCCCCGAAGGGGTAGGCAGCGGCAAATGCATGCATTCAAGCATACATGAAAACACCCACGACTCGCCGGTTACGTTTTGGCCCATGTAATAGGTGGCGAGCCTGTTGACATCTCCGGGCACATTACCAAACTTCGAGGTACTAGGAAATTACCTGAAAATTGAAAAATCCCAATAGAACCAGGACTTTACACCATTATCTCTGATAACCCCCTACCCGGGAATCGAATCTAGGACCTCAGCGTAGTAGTAGTGGCCTGCTACCACTAGGCTACCGAGGCAATCAAAATTTGGCAAGTATTATAACTTTTTTTTTATTTTTAACAGCTAGCAGCTCTTATTTGCGGCCGATTTAATTTGGCTTCCTTGTATATCATAATAATGAAAAAAATGGTTTTAATTAGATACATAAATAATACATGTACGTTATGGACGTAAAAAGTTATCGGGGCGGAACGAAAATAGGTAGGGCCGGCCAAGTGCGCAACGGCAGCCGTGTTTTTCAGGGTCTTACACATGATGCCGTGAGAAGAACTATATTGAATTGAAAAAAAAAGTAAAAAAAATATTTCTCAAAAGTAAATATATAAAAAATACTTCCGGGCAAATTTTGATTGACAACCTAGTGGACATATATCTTATAGATTATAAATATCAATAAAAATTAGGTTTGCAGCATATCTGGATGAACGAAATGATTCTGCAGTGGGATCCTAACATATTAAGAACATTTCTTGATTAATTATTGTACCTACAGGCGGTAGGTAAAGATTTTTGAGCTACTATAAATATGTCTCGAATGTACATAATATTAAATCAGATTTGAACGATTAATTGTACTCGCGACGACGATTGTCACCGTTCTCTGACTCTATTCTGTGATGTTAAATTTTTTATTCACAATTATTGCCTTGCGGTGGCAGCAGCGACATCTATTATCAATTATAGTTAGGCATATTTTTGACATGTATGTTGTTGTTCACGCCAGGTCCCTAACGGGGTAGGCAGATATCTCGGTCCTGACATACCTCTCGTGCCTCATCTACTTTCATCATTCTCTTCATACATGAACGCTGATTCCTAAGACTTTTGACCCCACCATCAGACAGAACTTGACCTATTTGGTCATTTTTGACATTAGACATAAAAGACCGGTCAAATGCGTGTCGGGCCACGCGCAGTGTAGGGTTCCGTAGTTACAACGTAAAAGATGTAATGAAAAAAAAAATATTTTTGTTGAGTTGTTCGAAATTTGGAGTAAAATGCATTTGATCGACGATTACTCGCTAACTTGTAAAGCCAACTTAGACGTGATAGTTTTCCTTCTAATTTCATTGTATATGGCTACTATTTCCGTATCGTTTGAATTTCTAACAACAACAGTTTAGTCAGTAGGGGGAGGGGGAAACTTGACTCTAACGAAAATTGGGCCTAGAAAGCTTAATAAGTCACGAACCGTTAACTAAATCGAAAAATGATTTTAGCATACCCCTAACATTTTTAAAAGACCTATCCAACGATATCCCACACTATATAGAAAACGAAAAATAAAAATAAATATCTGCGTGTTACATGTAGGGGAGGTACCCTAAATAGAAAAAAATGACATGTTTTTATTGTACCACTTTGTCGGCGTGCCAAATTTCAAGTCTCTAGTAATAATAGTTTTTGCGCTAAAGCGAGGACGGACAGACAGACAGACAGACAGACTTACATGGCGAAACTATAAGGGTTTCTCGTTTACTACGGAACCCTAAAAAAAGATATGAGATATAATCGTGGATTCATTATACTGCTTCGGATATAGTAATATAAACTCTGATGTCGTTAAGTTCAATATCAATGTTACAATTACAGAACATAAGTTGGACGAAAGAAATACCAAGTTACAGAGAAAGGTCGTTCGATTGATTTATTGTAGCAATATTTTGACAGTGAGCTTGCCTTTGAAGGTCAATATTATCTTTATATGAAACTTATATTATACGCATTCTGTGACTCTGTTTACAGATCGCCCATGTTTAGGTAATAATATGGAATTATTGTTAGTTTAGTTAGGTATGGCATCGGGACGTTATGACCCACAGATCACCTCCAATAGATACCGCATTAGTGAATATCGGTTCGGATCTTGTTCTTTGAGGTACCTACGCGGAGGTTGCGGAGGAGGGGAGACTTAAATAAAACGATCTGTTTTAAAGAAAAACGGAAAGAACATTTTGTCTTCAGGCGATTTTTCTTTCCATTATTCTTTAAAATATATTTCACAAGCATGTGTTAATGCGAAATATTATAAAAACAATTATTTAGGGTAAAAGCGATTTCTATACGATATTTAATAAACTGCAAAGTTTATTATATTGTTGTGTATGTGTGGCGGTCGCTGGGTTTCGGCGGAGGATCAGCTCGTGGCAGGAAAAGATCGTATTCTTTATAAACTTGTCTTTTTTTCGAAAAGTTACAAAATTTGTGATATAGCGTGTGCACAGACAGGTAATGAGAGCGCGAGCGTGGCATATATCGATATGCCCGGATTGGTCGACGGCGGTGCGCGTGGATTGGCTCCCCCGGCTGTATGACGCGATCGTTGTCCAATGGCAGCCTCCCTCGATGACGCGACACCAGCGTTCAACCTCCAACCAAGTAGGGCAGGAGTAAAAGCGCGAACACATATCGATTGGCAAACTTACTAGTTAGGTTAGTGTGGCAATAGATGGCGCTACTGCCACCAAAAGGCAATTCAAAAAATGTGAAGGAAAGATTTGACAAATCGGGCAGGACTTCGGTAGCTCAGTTGGAGGAGCGACTGGACTAGATGCCCAGTGTCCACGAGTTCGAGTCTCGCCTGAAGTCACATTTTTCTTTCCACTTTTCTTTAAAATATATTTCACAAGCATGTGTTATTGCGAAATAATATAAAAACAATTATTAAAGCGATGTGATTGGCTGTCAAGCAGCGTCGCGATTTCGAGCATTGCGTTCTATGCTAACAAAATGCACTAATGTGTTGTGAGCGTTGGCTGCCCTAAATGCGGTATCTATTGGAGGTTAATCTGTGTTATGACCCCACCACCCAATAGTAGGATAGAATTCTTTCGCTTCTGCAGTAAACCAAACAATGGCGGTCAAACTATCGCAATGGGTGGCAATAAATGCAATAATGCGTGATGGGCAGCAAAGTCCTGCCATAGCCAATCCGTTTGCCAAGCATAGTTAATCACCGCCATATTTTCCCTCAAAGCTTGTTTGTCCAACTCTGTACGTCTATCGACTGAAGTGATGATAATGATGATGCCTATCACCATCATCTACTTTTCTTTGAAGGTCAATATTATCTTAAGTAACTAATATTATAAACGGTACATATACCAAAACAACATTTCTTACGATTATTGTTTGTCTGTCTGTCTGTCTGCCTAGCCTAAGTTACTCCTTATTACATAAGCTATCTGCCAGTGAAAGTCTTCTCAAAATCGATCCAGCCGTGACTGAAATTAGCCGGGACAAACAGCCAGACAGATTGTATACCCTCTCTACATTGGCGAGTGCTCTGTTGAACTGTTATACATGGTGCCACTGTCTCTTTTCCTACACCGTACCACCCGCCGAAGAGAGAAGTTCCACCCTCACCGACTGGACACCTGGCAATGTTCAACGGTGCGGTTCTCACGCTCGTTTTTGACCAGAACGTGTAAATTGTGGAATGAACTTCCTTCTGAGGTGTCCTCTCGGTGGGGGTAGGGTTCTTTAAAACTGGCGTCAAGAGTCCTTCAGGGCTGGCAGCGCGTTGGAGACTACCCTGGTGTTGCAAATGTTCATAGGCGACTAGGGACTACATTCCATCAGGTGGCCTATCTGCTTGTCTGTCAATCGACATAAAAAAAGACAGAAAGACAATTAAAAAAAAATTTGTAAAAAATGTTGATTTGGTATATGTACCATTTATACATACATAAACATTTAGTAAATAGCGGTTATTTTTATATTACAAACAGACACTCCAATTTTATTTATTTATATAGATGTATAGATAATGAATATTTCTATTACATCTTACACTTGGTCCCTCACTCTCAATACATCCAGAAAAAGAGCCAAGAAACCTATCTTCTCTAACATGTATATATATTTTTTAACATCAAATTAATAATTATCTATTTACTTATTGTAATAAGAGAAATGATCTCAAACAAAGAGAGCGGTTTCCACCAGAATTAAAGAACATATTGCTGATGTCAAACACCGTAGAGCAGGGAGGTCTGCAGTCTGTGATCACATAGCGGACAAACCAACTCATTATATTCGGTTTGACCAAACTCGAATACTCGCCACAGAACACAGGCCAATCCCAAGAATGGTTCGCGAGGCTATTGAGATTAAAAAACATCCAAATTTCAATAGAGAAGATGGTTGGCGATTATCACCAACATGGGATCTAATACTCAGTAGTATAAAAACCCAACCGCAACAGTCTGTAAGACCTCAAGATACAATTAGTAACTTTTGTGTTAATCCTAAACGCTACGCAAGACGTTTGCGAAATAGATGGAGGTAGCTGCACATAATAATTTTTCAAACTGCTGTGAAACGTCTGGTTCGATTTTAAGTAATCATTTTAGTTTAATATACGCGAGATAAATTCGAAAACTAGTTTTATTTTAAAGAAATGATCTCGTCATAATAAAGACATGAATAATCTCAAGAATATTTAACATGAGACCAAATATAAAACAGCGGACTTCTGTTCCAGCTTAATTAATTTAAAAGTAAAAAACCGTCTTACTTCTCAAACCACTCAAGAAATTACTGGCTTAATCAAAAATTTCATTAAAAATTTTCGAAGTCAAATAATAAGTTTTATTGAGAGACAAAAGTTAAAAAGCATTTACGGGCCAAGGCAAACTTTTACGCAGTTAATCCACTTCTGTTAACTTGTAAGAAAAATTGAGTGTTTGATATTAATTGTCTGAAAGCTTTTTTACGAATGTTAAGATCTTGTATAATTTCGTGGTTTTAACAACAAGGACCATAGAGCACCAAGGGGCACCGGCCGCGGTGGACCGGAGGAAAATAGCCATATGCAGGCTTTCCCCTCTTTCAAAGTATAAACACAAGTGTTCTTATGCCTATCGCCTAGATGTTTAAATGTGTGCGTCAAATTGTTTATGTATTTTATAAAATCAAGGTGTGAGTTTCGTAGTAATAGACGATTTTTGTAGCGTGTGTGTGTGTGTGTGTGTCACACTTATTTCTCCCCGCAAAAAATGACAGACTGGCTACTCCCCTCCGGCCCGCCACGAGCGATGGCCCGTGTTGCTCTATAACAAGGACTTAGTTATACACAATGTTGACCAGGATAAAGTTTGCCTTATTTTTCTTATTGAAACATATTGACGAGAATCAGAATCAGAAACTCATTTATTGATTTAGATTGAGCGGCACCTCTTTACGTAAAAACAAACAACACAAATTAAAGTGAATAACAATTGATATACATGTCAAAAAAGCTAAATATATATGTATATGTAGTCAAGAATATCATTAAGATAAAACTAAATATTAAATAATCTACTACTAATGTCAAAAAGTATATCAGTAGATTGTCTCATTTCCCCCTTTACAAACGGATAACTTTGTCATTCACCGGCAGAGTTCCAAAGGCCCATATGATCTGAGAAAAACCTGCCCAATAAAACTCGGGGTCGGCTCTTTTAAAAATATCTCTTAGACATAATTTTAGGCGGAAATTCAATACTACTTTACAATTAAATAAAACTACTTTTCAGAATTATGTCAAGCTTAATAAACTTAATTAAATATCAACCCGACTTTTCGATCATTTTCAGCTTGAGTCAGCTTCAGTCGGCTCGCGCAGACTGAGGTGACATTTGTCTGATCAGCAGTCTGAAAAAATATTATGTGCAGCTACCTCCATCTATTTCGAAAACGTCTTGCGTAGCATTCAGGATTAACACAAAAGTTACTACTCGTAATAGTTAGGCCGAGAACGTGAAGCACGAGATATCCCGGTTTTAACAAGCATAAACCGGTTAGTAAGCTAAAAATAATATAGCTGTATGCTTATAATAAAGGCATCGGGACGTGACGACTCCATCGCTCTCTGGTGGAGGAGAATTCTTCTAGATAATGCCAACTAACCAAACCATGGCGGTCGAACCATTCCAATAGGGGGAGGGGGGAGAGGTAGTAATAAAAAAGAGGAATGGGCGAAGACTACAGCCACTGCCATCGCCAATCCGCCTGCCAAGCATGACGATTATGGTAAATACTCCCCAAATGACGCACAACACTTTTATAGGTATCTTTGGGGAAGGCTTTGTCCATCAGTGGACGTTTTCGGCTGGAGTAATGATGATGATGTTGCTTATAATAAAGCCATATATTACACCGCTTGTAATTTATTATTGTATTAAATAGTCACCATTTAGGACTAAATTATACCTCAGTATTAGCTAACCTCAGACTGTCTGCGAATTATATCTTACATCGCAAACATTCCAACTGTACTTGGTCGGGCAAATTAATTAATTCCAAAGTACGTTTGTACTAGTGTTGTGGACTGTCGCAGTCGCAGAACAATGGTACTTCGAACTCAAATAATAAGTACAAAGAAAGAGGAGAGTATTTACACACGCCGTGTAATCCTGAATGTGTAGGACCCATTTACTTGCAAGGTCTTTGACTAGTGTGTGCTGCTAGTAATGATATGCGGAACTGAAACGTGGTCGCTTGCCATGGGCCTCATAAGAAGACTTAAGGTCACGAAGAGAGAAATGGAGAGAGTTATGCTTGGAGTTTCCGAGACCGAAATAAGGAGATCCACATGAGAATCAAAATAATCGACCTAGCCCACCAAACAGCAAAACTCGCTAAAAGAACTGACGGTCTTTGGGTCAGAACTGGTCGAATAGCGACCGCGTACGGACATACAAATGAAGACCCAGTGAAATTTGGGAGCAATCGCTGGTGGCTGGTCCACTCTTCTGATGGAATTAAATAAAATCTTTGGTGGAATTGGTGCAGCGTGGTGGAGCGAGCTGCAGGCCTCCCCCCAAAATGGGGAGGGACACGTTCCCAGCAGTGGGACGTATAATGGGTTGCCATTATTATTTATTATGAGTATGTAGTTGTTTATAGGCTACAGTATAACTTAACAAAAAACTGTATGCTTGTTTGCCACTTCACAATATAAGAATATCGTTTATTATTCCTTTGGATCTAAGAAAGTTTCAAAAGTAAACCAAGTAATAATACCAAATATTATGAACAGAGGAACTTCACTATTCTCAACAACTATCTGAGTGGCAATGTGTTTGTTCAGCACTAACATCTGATACCTGTAATTGCTGTTATTATGTTTCAATGATATTATGCTTAACTTGGTGGTAGAGCTTCATGACAGAGCTTCAGTAACCTATGTTTTTTATGTCATGAAGTTGCAAACATGCATACAGTTAGTGAAATATATTTAAAGACAAATAACTAGAACGAAAAAAATGTCTGCATGTGGGCCTCGAACCTGTCTGAGGTCAAATAACAGATGTCGCTACTGCTGCCGTATAGGTTAGGATCCCACTGCGGAATCATTTCGTTCATCGAGATACGCAGCACACATAATTTTTACGCATTTTTTTTATGTAATGGAAGTGGCAAACAAGCATGTAGTTCACATTGATGTTAAGTGATGACTGCAGCCTATAGACACCCACACAAAGACCAAGGTCAAAATGCAGATACGTTACCACTTCTGAGGCCTAAGGTGTTATGCCTCTGTGCCGGAAATTACAGGGCCGTACATTACCACCTGACCGGAACACGATAGTGCTGAACACAACCATTTAGCGGCAAGTATATTAGCGCGGTGGTGCCTACGCCCGCGAGCTCCGTCACTGGAGCTCTACCACCAGTTAAATTATAATCTATAAATATTTATAATCTATTACCTACACGCGGGCGGAGCCGTATTATTATTTTAACTGGTATTATAGGCACACTTTACATAACCTACTTAAGTAATTTTTGTTAGAAATAACCAGACCGTACACGATCATATTTATTATGACTAGACCACTATGTTCTATATTCACAATAATGTGAATATACTGAATACTAGGCAGAATTTAGAACATAGTGGTCTAGTCATATATAATGTGAGGTCCGGTTATTTCTAGGAAAAATCATCAAAAGCCGAAAGATCTAAAGCCTCAGGAATGGTAACCCATTTCAACTGAGACCAGGGGCGTAGCTACCACCGTATCTTCATGCTGCATGGGCAGAGTCCCCAATATTACCCATTGGGGGCGTATAGAGTGTTTGTATGAAAAAGTGTATATTTTGAGATTCCTTCTGGACTTGTATTCGGACAAGTAGACGAATGAATGGAAAGGATTCCTCGCAAGGCCAAAGTCGTTTTTTTTTGCTCGCGCGAGAATATATGATAGTATTCATCCTAAAAAAGGCCAAGCAATTTTTTATAGCCAAGGCACGCTACGACACTGACTGAGACGTGTTTTTATGTTTTTGTGTAAATTTTCAGTGGCTGCGGCATTTACTTACAATAATTATCTACATTTTATGTAAATGTGAAAGTAAAACCAATAAAAACAAATACCGTAATCAATTATATAATATTCAATCAAAAACATCTTTAAAATCATGATTATATTGATGTCACGTTCGGATAATATAAAATGCATAACTCGTAACTCCATCTATCGATGTTACCAAGAACTAAAACAGCGTCTTAGTATCTCCTACTTTCGACATAAAAAGAAATGCAATGAGATATATATTTCACGTTCTACTACCGCCGAGGGCTACGCACAGAGTGGTTGCAATTGTAGAGTAGTTTCAACATTGTATTGTATAAATAAATTAGCGATACGTTAGATCTGGTTAAATTTTGTTGCGAAGTTTTACTGTTGAAGACCTGTACTATTATTACAAAAGGATTTTTTCTATGATTTGGCAAACAAGTATAATATATTGTTCTAATTGTAAGTGAGCGTAGTGTTAAATTGCGACTTCTGTGGCAGATAGATTAGCGTGGGTACCACGCTCTCAAATCTCACCGGTGAAATAATTACCTTGTGAAAGCGAAGTTGGATTAGGCAACGGTATTCTGTTTTTAGTACAATGACAAAAAAACAGTAATTGTTATTAGTTTAATTCAATAATATACATATACGTATCTTAAACCTTTCATATATTTTAGAAAGTTAGTAATGAAATATAAAAACAATATGTAAAGAAAATAAGAAAAAGAATTAAGAAAATGTGAAGCTTCTCCCGAAGTCTATAATGAAGCCTGTACCCGAAATAGTTGGCTTAACCTGTGATCCCCTGAAAATTGAAGTGTTGTATATTATAACAATATTAATTTGTATTTCCCACTCAAACAACGATTGTGAACCTCAATAAATACAACTCTTCATATATATTTCACGGCTTGATACCTCCTAGGGCTGTACACAGAGTAATTACACTGAGGAAATAGAGCCGGCTGCACGAAGTATTGCTTTGTTAATAATTTAACGATACGTTAGCTCCGATGTTATGTAGTGCAATTTAATAGCTTGTTGAGATGCTTTTCTAGTTATATTGTTTGTGCTTGAATCAAGCTAAACTAATGTAAATGTACACAGAAATTACAAATAAAAAATAAAAATAAATAAAATACGCTTACACTCACAGCCCCACAGTAGGTACTTGTATAAACCTGTGTCGTCGGTGCCGTTGTACACATACAACACATACAGAAACACCCAGACCTGAAACAAATATCTGTAGGCCATACAAACATTAGTCCCGGTGCGAGGATCGAACCCGCGACCCTTCGAATCAAACGGTCATCTCACACCGCTGGACTAACCGGGTCGTCAAAAGGATGTAGAGTCGGTTGAACGATGTATTTCTCTATTTATAAGAACGAGATAAATTAGCTCTGAAACTGTTTTGTGGACTTTCATAGCTTTCGAATATGCTACTTAAGAAAACTTGTGTTATTAATTAAAAAAAATATACAACATACAGTACATAGGTATCTGGAGAAGATGATTGATGCAAGAGGGTTTTTATGCCACAAAGTGGCAAACAAGGACACGATTCACATAAATGGTAAGCAAAACGTTGCCATTCCTGACCACAGTACTCTAATGTCTTGGTGCCGGTGCTTACAGGACCATACATTACCAAAACGATAGCGCTGCTAAAAACTACCATTTAGAGGGAAGTATATTAAGTTTATAAATTTTGCGTCTCTCTAATTAATGGATATGATATCGTCATACATAATGACGATATCATAGCTGCAAAAATAGCTTAACAGTTGACAAAAACTGATTAATAAATAATACAGCTGCTCGTTTATTAATAACTAGCTACAACTGATATATCCATTTTTGTTTTTATATGTTATTTGTTATTATCACATAGTAACGCCATCCATCGGTAAATTCACGAACTAAACAAATCCGCAAATGTAATTTCTACAATTGTATGAAGCTCGCGAAAACCTGCGAAAACGTTATAAACAAATATATTTTAAATTCTAAGTAAAAACAACTCTTAAGATATATTTCACTACGTGATACCGCCGAGGGCTGTGCACAGAGTAATTACACTGAAGATATAGAGCCGGTTGCACAATATATTGCTCTATTAATAACTTAGCAATACGTTAGCTCCGATCTTGTATTGTAGAAATTTATAGTTTGCTGAGATGCTATTCGAGTTCTTATTTTGAGTAAGTATTTTTTGTTCTATTTGGCTAAAATATTGGAAAGCTACTGACATTATTTTAACAAAACCAAATGTATTTAATTTAGTGAATAAGAATTATTAGGTAAAGTACTGGTAGTAGAACTCCAGTGACGGAGTTCGCGGGCGTTCACACGGAGCGGCTGCTCCGTGTGAACGGAGTTGTCGGGTTACTTAGACCGCCGCCCGGTGCTCGGCGTTGAAGATTTTACGGATGGTTAGTTCTTCTCCAAACCAACCCTCATCCTTTTTCATCCGGGCTTGGGACCGGCATTGGCGGAGTTATTACATACATACATACCTACATACAAATAAGTAGAATTCCAATTCTACTTGTATCCGACTTTGACGGGACTTCCACGGGTAGGTAGCCGATGTAATAAGAAGTAACTTAGGCTACTTTTATCTCCATACAACCATACATACATACATACCTACATACAAATAAATAGAATTTGAGTGTCTCCGATTTTGACGGTACTTTCACTGGCAGATAGCTGATGTGATAAGGAGTAACTTAGGCTACTTTTATCTCCATACAACCATACATACATACCTACATACAAATAAATAGAATTTGAGTGTCTCCGATTTTGACGCGACTTTCACTGGCAGATAGCTGATGTAATGTGGAGTAACTTAGGCTACTTTTATACTAGCTGCGCCCACGACTTCGTCCGGGTAGATACTGAACAATCATATTTTTTCTCACGTGGACGAAGTCGCGGGCACAGCTAGTAATAAAAATAAATAAAAATGTTACCCGGACTAATTAATCTAATTGTGTACCACGCATCTATTCACAGGCCTGTTATAAGTTATAACTAAGCCACCAAGGCTGTTGTGAGGCTCAGATGTAACAATACCTATAATTCAATCACAAAATCCATTTAAAAATTCACTTTCAGTCCCGACTATGAATGCATTTAATTAATCACGTTCGTTTCGTGAATTTAAAGCGTTTCGTTACTATTGTAATTTAAAATTTTAATAAATGTAATGCTACGTAAATCAATGTACGCATGAATAAATATGAACGCACGTTTCCCGATTCCATTGGGTGCAATTTTAAAACACAGAGTAATGTAAGCTCAGATTGTTCATGTTGCGTTTGCGAATAACATTGACTTTGAATAAAAATAAAAAGAAACTTCTGGCTACTACTGATACGTTGTGATTCTGGGTTTGATCCTCGGGTTAAGTAATATCGGTAAATTGTCATTTCAAAGGTCTTCGAAGCTTGGCATTGTGCCTACGTGCCTGTGCCTGAAACGTGATTACCGTTTTAGATCTTAATGTATGGGATAGCCTAAGAAATATAGGATAAACAAATAGGGGAAAAAGTAACAAGTCACAAACGTTAATACATTTATGCACAATCATCAATCTTATAACTTGAGAATTCAAAATCAAACTCTTATCTTGTTTCTTGAGTGGCATGTGATACAATAACAATATATTCACGTATATTATTAAAAAAAATACCACGTTATTTCTATCACAGAAGCAAAACCATTAAGGCCTCAGGGGTGGCTATGCATCGGCATGGTAACCTCTTCAGTCCTGACATAACATGCATGTGAACTAAACACTTGTTTGCCACATCAATTATATCAAAAAAAAAATGTTGTAATGTTCTATTAAAAATTAGGGGATGCGACAATTAATGCACGCCATAATCTCCAAGCATTTGTTTCTGGTATACGTTTGACTTCTTTTATATTTCTCATAAAAAGTAAAGGAAATACCAAAGAAAATAAAAATATTGACATAACGTCATCATATTCATGCCTTTGCCTGGCCATTCGATGAAGTACAAGCATATCGAATATTTTACGATCACCGTGAATTCCTTAAAATGTCCCTGCGCGCTCTCTGCTTACACTACACTGCGCAACTAATTTAATTATCATAACCACAAGCTATTCTTACAGTTTGGGCGGAATTTTCGATGCCCTTTCAATAATGTAGCCCACTTGGGGTGAAGCGAGTTATTTAATCGTGTTTTTTATCCATGTAATAAACTGGGAGAAACAGGAGTAATTTTCTGATGGTTTATTCAAGACTTTTTGTTTAATTTTTTTCTTGAGGGACACGAAGTGGATTTTGTTTATGCGTGTGACTTACTGTTGAAAACCTAGTAAAAATATGTTGACATTTTTATTTTTTTATTGAAAGCTGCTACCAACTTTTGAGATGAGTAATATAATGAATTAATGTGAACTCTTTGTTTATTTCTTACATTCATGATATTCAATAAAATATGTTTGTAATATATAAAGTATAATATCCAAACAAAGCTAAACTTACTAGAGTCGGACGGAGTTGGACGGTTTAGTTAAGCTCAGTTAGCGAAAAAATTTAAAATTGGAACAAAACCAACGCTGAGATTGAGCTATGAGTATAGACTGAGCGAGTTAATTCATGATTAAATTATTGCTTACATATCCATGAAAACTTGTCAATATTTGTTTTATTTCTAGAGATGCGTAGATACTATTTTACAACGAATGAAACATAATGCAATGGCCTCTACGGATAGTGCGTAATAAATTTATCAATATCAATGTTTCTACAGTCAAGTTATACAAATAGTTTTCATCTTTTTCTACGATATATCATGCCACGAATGAAATCTGTTTTGGCATATATGAAATAATGAGGTTGGACGGGCTACGTAGGTACTGTTATTACTTTTAGGAGTCACAGCGACAGCTCCTCTCTTTCTAACACCTATGCGTCCGATATTTCTATTCCTTTCCCCTAAATTGCATATTATGATCCAGTGACGAAATGACCGCTGTCGCGTACGCACGTAATTAGCGAGTGCCTTGTGATTAGCAATATAACATTACGGATCCCGAAGATAAGCGTAAGGGACAATCCAGGAGGCCTCCTGAGGAGCAGCTCACAACCCGAAGGAGGATTGACAGGTCAGTCCAGTGTTCCTAGTCCTTTTCTCTGTCGCTGTGCTCAACGATTTCTCGTGATTTATAGCCTACAGATCATTTTCAATTGAATTTGAACGACACCGATTATCGATTACAATAAAAAACAAAAATAAATCGAGTTAAAAGAATCTGAATTGGAAATATTTACATTATAATCAGATAAAAAGATTTTAAATAATTTGTACAAGTTTTTTTTTTTTAAATACGCTTACACTCACAGCCCCACAGTAGGTATAAACCTGTGTCGTGGGTGCCGTTGTACACATAAAACACATACACAAACACCCAGACCCGAAACAAATATCTGTAGGCCATACAAATATTTGTCCCGGTGCGGGGATCGAACCCGCGACCCTTCGAATCAAACGATGGTTTCACACCGCTGGACTAACCGGGTCGTCAGACTAACCGGGTCGTCAGTTACCAATCAAGTTTTCATTTAAATTGAATATACATACATATACATAAGGTGATTCCAAAGATACAGGTTCTCTAGTGGCTCTAGTTTGTAGATCATTGTTTTGAGTTACAAATATAATAATAATGGCAACCCATTATACGTCCCACTGCTGGGCATGAGTCTTTCCCCTTTTTTTTGGGAGGAGGCCTAGAGCTTACTCCAAATATAAATCATTATTATTAAGCTGAAGAGTATGTTAGTTTGTTTGAATGCGCTAATCTCAGGAACTACTAGTCCGATTCAAAAAACTTTCAGTGTTAGATAGCCCATTAATTAAGGAAGGCTCTAAGTTATATTTTTATTTTATTTAAGTTATATACGTATAACATTATGCTAAGATGAAAAGGAGAGGGTAGGTAACATTGCAAAAGCGCGAAGTCGGGGTGGGCCGTTAGTGTATCATATAAAATGTATAATAAAATATACATAATAAATAAAATAAAATAATTAATTTAGTATATCTCTCTAGTTTGATCCATATCCAATTTGAACCCCAGACCTTTGTCACGCTTGTGCGGAGACATGAATGATTTGAAACAAAAACGCTACCGCTTAGTTCAAACGGCATGGCAATAGCCTCTGGTGATAGCGCGAATAAATCTGGTTGCACCCTTGTCACGCAGATAAGTGTCCGAACTTCTTTAGACCATTCCAACGCTTCTATCGCTGAGAAGATCGCGTAAATTTTCCAATCTCGCCGACAATTATTTTTACTCGGACAGACTGTGTGCTCTGTGAGTCCATAAAATTTATTAATTGAAAATTAAAAAAGAGATTTATTTACTAACTCGAAACAAGAGACGGTTGGTCTTGTGGCACTCGTATTTAGCTTTATTTTTATTCGAGGCGTCCACTTGAGTAAACAAATTGAGATTGTTAGTGTTTCATTCAGCATAGAACAACGGATTTGCTAAGAAGTTTGTAGAAAAAAGCTCCAGTCATTTTTTTTATGTAGTGGAAGTGGCAAACAAGCATGAAGTTCACATTGATGTAAAGTGATGACTGCAGCCTATAGACACCCACACAAAGGCCAAGGTCAAAATGCAGATGCGTTAACACTCCTGAGGCCTAAGGTGTTATGCTTCTGTGCCGGAAATTACAGGGCCTTGCATTAACACCTGACCGGAACACGATAAAAAAAAGAAAAAGAAAAGAAAAGAAAACATTTATTTGGACAGCACAGAGACATGAGGATACAAATTGCCAGACGATTGGGGTACAATTAAACAAAAAGCAAAAACAATAACAATTAAAAAAGAAAAAAAAGAGATTAAGTCTCACGGCTGGTCCAAATGGGAGCCCAGATCAGCTTCATGTCAAGTCGATCACATCAATCGACTTGACGCTGATTTTCATCTGGGACCCTGGTGTTTCACGGATGTCAAGCAGATCAAACAAATTAAATTAATAAAATTAATAATTAAACAAATTAAATAATAATGGTTAACAATATATACTTACACATTTTGTCGGACAAATAATATAGCATATTTACGATAATTATACATATATTCTTATTATACCATACATAAAAATAAATGTTAACAATGAATATTTTTTACATAATATACTTATATTACGTATATATACCGATAATGTTAAAATATAGTAAACATATTATTATACATATCATAACGTACCGAGTATAATAATAATAAATATTAAACTCATGACGACATAGCGTGGTGCGTCGGTACAATGATAAGAGTGGGAGGCTCGATAAAACGACAAGTGACGTCATAGTCGAGTACGTCGATAAAATGGCTACAGATGAGCAGGAGGCCCGATAACGGTGATCGATAGCGATCGAACGGAATTCATATGAAATTCAATGAATTCATGTACGATTGTAACATTTTAATTCGAATCAGTATACAAGTCATCATTTCAAAAATATACAAACAGTTGTGTAGAACTTTATTAGACGTGACAATTGTAACAACTTATTATCTTAAACCAATTAAGAAATCGGTAAGGTAGGTACTTGTGTATTTTTTATCATCAATATTTAAGAACATAGTGTATATAATATTAAATGATTGTTGCTGTTGTTTATAAATAATATGAATGTTTATTTCAGTGCAAGTAAATGATTGATATGAGGAGAAAAAAATAAATAATATTATTATATTAATGCAATAAACATAAAATTACATGAAATATGGCGGATAGCAAACGGAGACAAAAGATATACAATTTTGCCAAGGCGTCGAATGAAGAGCAAGGAGACGAGGCCCATCACATGTAGGCTACACACTAGAAGTGAGTAACAATTAGGTACATAGGTATGTTACGTAATCAACAAAAGGGCGACTGAGAAGGATGGTACATACATGTATAAGTATGAATATATATATATAGTGCTGAACACTACCATTTAGCGCCAAGTAAATTAGGTAATGCGGTGGTGCCTACGCCCGGGAACTCCGTCACTAAATCTCTACAACCAGTAAAAATTATTTCCAAGTTTTTGCCCACGACTTTGTCCGCGTGTACTTTTAATCGTTGCAAATTTTAGCCTATATGTTATTCCAATGTATAACCTCAATGATGGTATTTATAAGCTCATTGTACAACCTACTGTAAAGTTTCATCCAAAACCGTCCAGTTGATTTTTTGTAAAAGAGTAACAAACATCCATCCATCCATCCATAGTCACAAACTTTCGCATTTATAATATTAATCGTATTACATTAATTACGAGGAACGTATTTATCATGATTAAAATATAAAATATGAGTATAGGTCGCGCCACGTAAAAAGAACGCTGGAAGAAAGTAGAAGGGATGTGTTCGCGCATCGGTACACTCGCGCACGAAAGTACTAGCCCTATTGGTTTATTTTTGATCTAGGTTTCGCTTGCGGTTTCGTGTATTGGTAGGCAGATTGAAAACGCCGCACCTCATACTACCAAATAGATCGATAAATCGTCTACTGCGCAGCTTGACCGCCAGCGTTCTTTATACCTGGCGCGACCTATAACTCAAAATACATTTTACGCCATGTCCTTCACGGTGTAGGCAGAGAAATGAGAGAGCTATATTCGTCCGACACATCTTTCTTCTCCCATAAAAAAACGTAACTTCACGCCTGTAATCCCCGAAGAGGTAGGCAGAGGTAAATGCATGAATTCAAGCATACATGCAAACACCCACGACTAGCCGGTTACGTTTTGGCCCATGTAACAGGTGGCGAACCTGTTGTCTCCGGGCACATTACCAAACTCCGAGGTACTAAGAAATTTCCAGAAAATGGAAAAATCCCAATAGAACCATAGATAAAGGATTATAAACCGTTATCTCTGATAGTCCCCGACCCGGGACTCGAACTCAGGACCCCCAGCGAAGTAGTAGTGGCCTGCTACCACTACGCTACTGAGGCAGTTCCCCCATCTATTTTAAAATGTATCACTCTCTTCATATGTGATATTTTATATTACATAATATAATACATGTAAAGATGCTTATTTTTGGAAAAAAAAACGTTGAAGCAAGACTCGGGCCTAGTTTATCAACCCGCCCACGGGCTCCTTCCGCTTGGCACTTCAAACTATTGACAGTGATTGAATATCAACATCAAATTACACCACCAACACTTTTGTTAATTATTTTCGAACCAGTAATGGATCTACACTAATTATTTTCTCAATAATTATATTACTTACAATATTAATTATTATTTTATACATTTACGTAATCCAATGTTTCCAAAATAACTAGTATACAAATCGTAGAGTTGTGAAATGATACATTTGCGGAATTATATATTTGTGTAATTAATAGTGTACAAAACGTTGGTTTTGAAATGAAGATTTGCATAACGTTTGTCGATGAAGTGAATTCTAAATTTTCACAAACTACGTATAAACACGCAAATCGTGTGTACCTGTTACGGTAACCGTCTCAAAGACTTGACCACATTTTAAATTCACGCCGACAACGGCCGAAAATCCAGTTAAACAACAAACGTAATCGCATTTGGTTGGCACACATTATTGAATTTACTTTTGGTGATAAAAAACCGCAAATTAACGTTCTACTTAAAGATTGGGTTCCGTATGAAAATGTATTTAAACTTATATTAAGTATGTTCGTAGCTCTTCGCGAACTACACTCACTTAAATAAAACTAGTTTTCGGATTTATCTCGCGTATATTAATTACCTAAACTAAAAATAATTTTAAAATCAACTCGACGTTCTTAAAAAATTGAAGTGATTTCTATTTTAAGTTTTCGATGAGTTTTTTTTTTATGTCAAAGGATTGACAAACAAGCAAATAGAAAGTGGTTACCGTCACTATGAACATTTGCAACACCAGGGGAGTTGCCAACGCGCTGCCAGCCCTGGAGGATTCTTTTCACACCAATTTTGAAGAACCCCATATTGTAGCACGGCTGGAATACATCAGAGGGAAGTTCGTTCCAATTTGCACGAACGAGGCAGGAATGAACGCGCGAATCGGACCGTTGAGCAGATCCAATCTGTGTTGGTGGAACTTCTCTCTTCGGCGGGTGGTTTCAATCAGTGTGGCTCGCGAAAATCTTAGAATACATCAGTATTTCTTTAGTTCAATATCCAGGAATACTAAAAATAAGACTCAAAAAGTATTCGCTACTACCTACGGACCCCTGGGCGTCGAATAGGAAAAAACACTCGAGACTTGGACAAACGACTTGTATGTTACAAAGGCGACTTTGTGTCGGATTAACATGGAAATTGAATCAGCTCGCGCGAACCTGGTCACAAAGCTTTGGTACTTGCTTTTTTACATACTGCACGGTGTTTATTTTCTTTAATTATTTTTTTCCTGTGTTATAATATTTGTGATGTTTTGAACATATTTGATTATGTTATTTACATGGTCTGTCTTGCTAATTAATCTGCTTCCATGCTTTACGCTACATGGTTTGTTTCCTTTTATTATAAACTAGCTGCTCTGGTGAACGATGTATAGGAGATTTTTTAATATTTTCTATTCGTTTTTCAGGAACAACCTTTTACTGACAATAACAAAGACATGAAGTAAATATTTATCCAATTCAATGCAGTTGTTTGGGAGTTATGCGCGTACAAACATTTGGTGATTCATATAGATAGACTTGCTATCATAAGCCAGAGTTACCGTTATAATACGGATTCTTTTTTTAGCTTTTACAAATTTAAGACAAGCAAAAGCTAACACTAATCACAAAGAGCAATTTTCTCTTATATATATAAAAATCAATTGCTGTTCGTTAGTCTCGCTAAAACTCGAGAACGGCTATACCGATTTGGTTAATTTTGGTTTTGAATGACTTTTTGAAGTCCAGGGAAGGTTTAAAAGGTAAGGAAACATGAAGAAATTGAAGGGAAACAGTAAAAATCACAATTTAATTTTTCCGTACAAGTAGCCCGTATCTATCAAACCTTTGACACATTATTTCATTCTGAGGCAACACGAAGTTTGCCGGGTCAGCTAGTTATTTATATATTTATAAATTTCATAAATTATTGTGTTCAATAACAAATACATCACCTTGCAAAACCATGCAGTAAATTGTTAACCAACAGAGATTTCTGGTTGGTTTCGAGGTCTATAAACTTCAGTTTTATTGGTCAGTTACAGTCAAAAAACAGTGGATTGCTACTTTCAAAAGTGAATTAAAATAACATACCTCATAACTTATATCGAAAGAGTTTGCAATATTATTTGAAAAACATATTAACTATCATTTCTTTTCATACCACTCGTATTTACACTATGGTTTCAATGAATTCATACACACGCTTGAGGCTTATCAATAGCTACCCTTTTAAAATGTAGTACCCAAATCACAAGTAAACAATCAGATATCGGGAATTTTCCCGTGTATCAGTAGAGATTAAAATGACTGCTGGGTATATTTATGGGTTTGATAACCTTTGTTTTACAACCTCAAAATAAATTCTAAACAATATAATCTACATATCCGGTTACTGGCCATTAAATTGTGATGTATTTTTGGTATAATAGTAGAAAACAAGCCCATCATTGCTATTGATGGTAAGTGAATAAAGTAATACTACTGATATTATTGGTGGTAGAGCTCCAGTGACGGAGATCTACCACGTAGCGTCACCGAATTACCTAATATACTTGCCGCTAAATGGTAGTGTTCAGAAGAATCGTGTTCCGGTCGGGTGGTAATGTACGGCCCTGTAATTTCCGGCACAGAGGCATAACACTTTAGGCCTCAGGAGTGGTAACGCATCTGCATTTTGACCTTGGCCTTTGTGAAGGTGTCTATAGGCTGCACGCTTGTTTGCCACTTTAATTACATAAAAATTAATGATGTAACTCTCGATCCCTCTATGCAAGCTTTAAACAACACTGCACCAGCCCATAAAACCTATAAGCTGACATAACTTACGTCATTTTTCATCGCTCGCCTCTCTAGGAACAGCTTAACGGCTCAACCAAAAGCGACCAAAGTGAAATTTATTTAGACAATAAATCCACTAGTATTGGCTTACAAGACTCGTTGTGGTGGAAACTTGTTAGGACGACGACAAAGCTTAGGCGACGCTGGGCGAAATGAATTTCCCCGATGACACTAAGGCTTTATGCACACGAGGTAACATAGCTTTTTTTTATAAAATGGGTGTGGTAAACAAGCATGCAGCTTACATTGATGTTAAGTGATGACTGCAGCCTATCAGCCTATAGACCACACAAAGACCAAGGTCAAAATGCAGATGCGTTACTACTCCTGGGGCCTAAGGTGTTATGCCTCTGTGCCGGAAATTACAGAGTCGAACATTACCACCTGACTGGAACGAGATAGTGCTGGACACTACCATTTAGTGGCAAGTATATTAGGTAATGCGGTGGTGCCTGCCTACGCCAGCGAGCTCCGTCTCTAGAGCTCTACCACCAGTAAAATTAAAATTATTTTTGTGTTGATATTATGAGATAAGATCGCTGCGATGATGATATCGTCTGTTTTCGTTTAATATGGAAGTAAGAATGACTAAGAAATTTATAGGTTCCGACTGATTTATACGAACTTGTTCACACAATGCACAATCTAAACCGTTAACAATATACCGGTACTTAAACTACAAAAATATAGAGTATATTTCTTTGGGTAAAATATGTACCTATCCATTCAAAAATGTTTTTTCGAAATTCACTAGAGTAGGGTGGAATGGAGAGCTGAATTATCAATCGAGTTCCGATTAGGTAATCATATACAGCGCCGGAATAAAGTCATAATAGCTTAGGCCTCGGCAGTGGTCATGCATTTTCATTGAAATCTCTCTTTTGTATAAATGATGTCTAAAGAATTCATTAACAAATACTACATACTGTGAATAGATGGTGGTAATGTACAATATTGATGGTAATCTTAAATATAATACATACTAGTTGGTAATTTTCAGCACAATAAAAAAATATGCATTCAGTAAATAATACAGTTTTAGATTGTCCGGTTTTCACGTGTAAATCTGCCCTAATCACTTGGATCTTTTATAGAAAATATTATTTACAGGGACCATGACGGATTTGTTTCATTATTTTAAATTGATGTTTAAAGTCTTTTTAATAGTACGTGGAGTGATATTTCAGATCGAGCTAATACTTTCAACGAGTCGGTTTATAACATTAAAGACATACGTTTTCTTTACAGTAAGACGAAAATAAACTTGTTATGTTATGAAGGTGGCAAACAAGCATTCAGTTCACATTGATGTTAAGTGATTACTGCGTATTTATAAGCTCATTGACTACATTACTGCAGTTTCGACGACCCGGTTAGTCCAGCGGTGTGAGTCGACTGTTTGATTCGAAGGGTCGCGGGTTCGATTCCCGCACCGGGACTAATTTTTGTATGTCCTACATACCTATATTTGTTTCGGGTCTAGGTATTTGTGTATGTACAACGGCACCCACGACACAGGTTTGCACCTAGTGTGGGGCTGTAAGTGTAAGCGTATTTATATTTATAATAAGGAACCCTGAAAGTGAAATGAAGGGTCTTAAGAATCGGCATGCATGTATAAAGAGAGAAGCACGGGAGGTGTGTAGGCATCAGGTATACCATCAGCTAAATAAGATTTAGAACTGTCCTAAGTTTTAAATATAATGACTCTTACTTTCAACAAAATCTAAGTACAGTACAGTCTACAGTCAGTCTTGAATCACTCTATCTATAGCTAAATACCAAATGAAAATCGATGCAGTGTTTGAGTTTATCGTAAACAGATCAATAAAGCGGAGACTTTGTTTCATAATATGTATATTCTAATAAATTTATATGAAACTTTAACAAATTAAATACATAAACCTTCTTCATGAATCACAGACAGAGTCCGCGGGGTATATTGTTTTCTACATATATGTAAAAACAATCAGATATAGTCAAAAATCTAAAATGAAACATGTGCTACATCAGCATAGAGCATAGACCTAAGATTCTAAGAATCAGTAGTAGTCAATACTAATAGAATATTCATAATAATCAGAATAATAAAAACTACTTTAACAAATGTATATAAGGTAATAACTAAGTAATTAAGCAAAGTAAAAGAACAATAATGGGGCTTATTAACTTCCAAACAATTGTTAAATTCGTGGAATGAATATTTAAAAATACCGCCACACAAGTAACACAGAACAAGTGATAAAAAAATGTACTTTATTACGTATTCTGTTGAATACTGACCATAACCGTATGATCCTCGACTCGAACTCGCCTCGAACGGTTTTTTATCTAATGTTATTGTTATTGTTAGGTTATTTTTATGTTCCCACCATCAAAAGTGAAATTTTCGTAATCGGTTTGATAACATTTTATTGTCTAGGTATCCAAACTTGTACAAACTATGAAAGTATTGTATTTTGGCCAATTTTATAAGAATATTTTTACTGTATTCTTAAAAGGCTTTTCATTTTTCATTCACTGGTAGGGTTTCAAAGGCCATGTACTGAGAAAAACGCGCCAAACAAACTCAGACAGCTCTTTTAGATTCAATTCACTTACAACTAAATTTACAAAATAAATACTCAATGAAAAACAATACAAATATTAATAGATATATTATAGGATAAATAAAAAAATTCACAAAAAAATAATGTGTTGTTTTGTTTTGACAGTCAGTCAGTCTCATAAACGAGAAAATGCGTTAATGTTAACTTGTGAAGCTAGACCAGCAATACACCAAGCATCTTTATCTAAAGACATCCATCATAATCTGTAAGTTTGTATAGCCATACTTATTTAAATTCATGATTTTCCTAGCATACAATATGTTTTCGTCTATATATTGACAGGAACTCTCATTATATTTACTTGTTAGAATAATTATTATTTCAATCAGATTTTCACGGCCATTTCAGTGATAATTGCCTTGATAGCTCCCTTTTGTGTTATGACAACGGCACCCACGACAAGTATGCTAGGTATGTATATATTTAGTAGGTATATGTATTAGCGTCAAGTATGTTAGGTAATGTGGTGGTGCGTTTGCCCGTAAGCTCCGTCAATGGAGCTCTACCGTCAGTAAAAATCTGTTAGAATATTACCAGCGTAATATTGTTGTGAGTAGTTAATAGTTATGTGCATTCATTCTGATGCTCATTACAATTAATGAATTTCTCATGCTAATATAAAATACCATAGATTTCTGTATTATGTATTATTTCTGTAATCTATAAGTAAAAGTCTTCTACCTCAATTTTTTGAAAATTAGCCCTAGTTAGGGTCACTAATTTACGAGTAAATCTATGTAACAAATTTGAAGTCGAATTGTTTGAGTATTTTTGGAGAAAATTAGACTATGATAGACGGACAAACAGACCGACAAGCAGATGCACACGTGATCTTATAAAGGTTCTGTTTTTTTTTTTATATACGTAACTGGAATATGATTGATACATTTACGTCATATAGAAGGAATGTTTTCTATCGAGATGTATTACTATATGTTTTCATGTAAACTGTTACGCTCAAAAAAAGAAGCTGAAACCGCATCTGTGTCGAAGTTAAATAACTAATTGTAATTAAAACTTTTACACATTATATCATAAAGACTTGAAGATCAGTTTTATTATTTCATAGTAAGGACAGCATGGTGAAGCTTTAAATTACTAATGCCTTGTCTAGTGAGTCTTCTTAAGTCTTTTGATTAAACAATTCATAATATAAAATTAACATTCTCATTCTCTTTCTGACACTTGTTTAAGCAGAAACTACCTCCAACACAATACAAAATACAGTATGCAAAAACTATGAACATCTTTATTATAAAATTAGCCAAACTACAATACTACTCGGATATTTCTCACAAGTTTAAAAAACGAGCAGAAATTTATGCTAGCGAATAATACATGCACTTTTATGTATAAATGTATGCATAATGTATCTTCACACCAAGTGGCTTACAAATAGTTTATCCTTTTGTAATTTACACTTTATCATTGAAAATAAAGGTACATTATATTTGCAGTAAAATTACATTTGTAATTACAGTGACTTCTATTCCAATTCAAAATCATTTCAAATCAAATATAATTTTATGTTTTATAAAAGTATAATATAAAATTAGAATAAAATTGGCAAGCGACAAACTTGTGAGTTAATACAATAGTAGTGGATCGCGTTCCCATTCGAGTCTCGAGTAGTCAAAAGACCTTTAAAAATAAATCGCTGGAGAACAAATGCTGCTTTAAATATAAAACATGGTGACCGGGTTCCGTATAAAACACATTTTAGGGATACTTGAATGGAAAAATAAGGATTTGTTGTATTTGCAGTCGAAAATTTTGTTCTTTCTAAGTAAAATGGTCATGCAATTAAACGCTTTGTGTTGTGTGACTTCAGTCCAGTATTCCTCGATGGAGTAGGTTAACTCAAGCATTCAAGCATACATAGAAACACTCGATTCACCGGTGGCGAGCCTGTTAATGTATCTGGGTACATATCAAATACAAAATTTCAATAGAACATTTTTTTTTATTTTTATGTAATGGAAGTGGCAAACAAGCTTGCAGTTCACATTGATGTTAAGTGATGACTGCAGCCCATAGACACTCACACAAAGACCAAGGTCGAAATGCAGATCTCTCATCACTTAACATCAATGTGAACTGCATGCTTGTTTGGCACTTCCGTCATATTAAAAAAAAAACTTATGTAACTCAGTAGGCATAAACTTTAAACATAAGTGTGTCTGTTCAATGTTGATCGTTGTATCACGGAAATAATTTTTTTCAATCATTGCATACAAAACCCAATGTAAAAGTAACTCAGTAATTAAACTTTTATTAATCATTGGTCATCAAATTAAATAATTTTTCAGCTTATAAATGAGATGTTGCAAAAATGTATGGACCTCCGGCCATGTATTGTACACAATATCATTAAAAAGTCAAAATCAATATAAAAACGTTTTTACTGCATATTTTCACTTGTTTAGCTTTGTTTGCAGTTACAAAATATTATTTGCAGTTAAAATTGCAACTTAAAGCCAACATGGCGAATATGGCGGACGATGTCATTTTGACATTTTCATTTTTTAAATTGTTTTTTGATTATCTAGTACTTGGAGAATAAAAAAAATATATAAGTACTATCGAAATCGATTGATTCCAAGCGTTGGCTGTATCGCCGCCATGTTGAACATGGTTGAAAATGATAAAATCCTTTGAATTAAATGTGGTGGTAACTCTAAAATATATTCTTGATTAAATTAATTGTATTTTTTTCGGATTCTTCTATAATTTACCCATTTTTTGAGGACATGTACGAACCAGGGCCGAGCTCGCAACATCTCCTTTAATAAGACAAATGCTATTATAAATTAATTATGAATTAATTTCCACAACGCCAATAAACCGTTCATCCGACGACACGTGCAGGACGAGTTTTAATTAAATTAATTGTTTGAAAGCATCAATGCGTATATTTTATTGTTAGTTGATTTTGTGGTTATATCGTTGGTTATATGTGGAGGAGCCGGGGACTGAAGGGCAGGAACAGTTCCCTGGATAGCCAGGATATTTGCGTTACGTAGGTCGCTGGCAGAGAATATGTAATAATACTACATATAGAATGGACACTTCGACGTCCCGCCCGATTTCCCCGCATCACCAAACCTCCTCCCTCTTATGGGCGACGGTTGGTATTTTGTACGTGCTACGCACACAGGTGCACGTGTGTAACACGTAACTAATTGATGTCTGTGTATTAGAGACCAAATTAAGCGTTTGTATAGAATTTTGGTTGAGTGTCCGCGGTGTGTCGCTGGTCCCTTGTGTAGGGGGCCCCCGTGTTTCCTCCAGGTGAAATTTTGTTACTTGAGTTTTGTGGACTTCACACACGCACTAAAACACGGCAATTCACTGCACATCACTCTCTTTAGATTTATTAATTGTTTTTATTAGCAGAGTGTACGCGTCGTTCGACCGTATTTTTCGAAAGACGGCGAGACAGAGAGAGGAAAAAGAATGCGGGGCGAGAGGAAAGAGCGTTTGGAAAACGCATTTGAATTATGTGTGTAAACATTTTTTATTTGGCGTAGTCAATATGGGCAGAAGAGTTCTTGAATTTTGAGAGTTATTGAACTGAAAGACGAAGCGAAGGCAGGCTCTCCACAAGATGGACCGACGACCTGGTGAAGTTAATATTGCAGTCAAAAAACATCAACACTAAGCCGTAGGAAAAATGTAGATATAGAAATTACCAGAAGACAATAGTACTAAGGGCCCCGTAATACCACCACAGAGACATAATGACTCAGGTCTCAGGGCTGAACTGATCTGCTTTTTTGACTATTTATATTTGTGTAGACGTCTATATGTTGCAGGTGTAATCTGCATACTTGTCGTTATATAAAATAAATGTAATGAGACTTTTTTATGTCAAAGGATAGACAGACAAGCAGACAGGCCACCTGGTGGTAAGTGGTTACCGTCGCCTGACTGTAAATTAATTTATACTTAATATTATAAAGCTGAAGTTTGTTTGTTTATTTTAACGCGCTAATTTTCAGGAAAATTCAGGAATTACTAGTCCGATTTGAAAAGTCTTTCCAGTGCAAGGCAGCCCATTTATCGAGGAAGGCTATTTACATATATATCATCACGCTATGACTAATAGGAACGGAGCAGCGCGGGCGAAGCCGGGGCGAGCCGCTAGTAATAAATAAAATACTCTTACACTCACAGCCCTACATTAGGTATAAACCTGTTTCGTGGGTGCCGTTGTACACATACAACACATACACAAACACCCAGACCCGAAACAAATATCTGTAGGCTATACAAATATTTGTTCTCTCCTAACACAGGTATTGTAATACTTAAAAGGAGACCCTTGCTACAGCTTAAGTGTAAAAATAATTGATCTACCGAATAAACATTTATTTATTTTTTTATATTTTCCATTCATGCTTATTTGCCAATTCATGACATAAAAACCGCTTATTTTTTTTCAATTTGTCTATCACCCATAGTCCCCAGCATCACGTTTGATTTTTTGAAGGAATAATTTATGTATTAGTATTTATGCAATGATACAAATAATTACGCTACCTTAAAACCGCTCAGTTACTCACTCCCAAACGAATGACTATGTTTGAAAATAGAGGACATATTCGACGAGTGATTAAAATGTTGTAGTTAAAATTCATTTCACGTTGCTTCTTGAAAGTAAGCATCGATAAACAGCTTCGCAATTAATCCAATTGATTAACTTTGTAAGTGGTGTATAAAAAATCCCGTGAGCGAGGGCTTATAAAGAGCCTCGTTTTGCTGTCCACTTTCATCATAAAGTGATCGGATTGATTGAAATTACTTTGCATGTTTTATTAATGGAAAAAAAAAATACTTGTACTTGTATTCAATGTTAAGCTTCGAAATTGATATTAATTAAAATAAAATGTACATTTAACTTTCTGATATTTTTTGATGTTCTACCTTCTTCATACAATTGCAAATACTACGAAAAAGAATTAGCGAAATCGTTGCAGCTGCTCTCGAGTTTTGGGCTTAGCAACTCATTAAACGATTTTTTTTTTATTTTACCTATACCAGACTTGAATGACAGTTCTTATTAGAACATATTATATTATATTTTACTGGTAGTGATGCTCCAGTGACGGAGCTCGCGGGCGTAGAACCACCGCATTGGTAATGTACGGCTCTGTAATTTCCGGCACAGAGGCATAACACCTTTGGCCTCAGGAGTGGCAACGCATCAGCATTTTGACCTCTGGTCTTGTGTGGGTGTCTATAGGCTGCAGTCATCACTTAACATCAATGTAAACTGCATGCTTGTTTGCCACTTTTATTACATTAAAAAAAAGATTTGAATGATTTGTTCTAATAACAAAGAACATATCAACACATCATCATCATATCGTCCACTACTGGAACAAAGCCTTCCCATAAGAAGGATATGCCATAATCACCACGCTGGGCATGATACACAAACAAATCTTTTACACACACACACACAAATCTTTTACAATTAAAACAAAAATGCGATCATTACCTAACGTATAAGTCCAGCAAAAGAAATGAAAATATAAAACACACTCCAACGATAATCGAACACGAACTATGGGTGACAAATAAAATAAACCATTCAAAGAGAACTCGATGTAATTACCCCTCATTGTCCGGCATTCGATTGTTCGATAAATGATTCAAATAAAATTGTCTTTTAGGTCTGAACACCAATTATATGTGTGTCTTGTTAGAGGTGGATTAAATCGATTTTGCTGTGGAATGCTCACCTCGGCCAGGGGATGCTTAATTGATTAAACTGTATACATCGCTTAAACACGGTTGCAAAAAGTGCTTTTAAATTGCGATAGATAATGACCGCTCTTTCAATAATAATTCAGCTCCTGAAGTTCACAGCTGCATTTCGAATTTTTCCTTCACATTTAGTTTTATTGTGGGTTAGTTGTATTAGGGTGGCAGTAGCGACATCTATTGCCAACAATGCAAGTTAGACAACCGATATATCAAACTAAGCAGCTTATTAAAAAATTAAAGAAAAAACCGGTCAAGTGCGTGTTGGACCACGCGCAGTGTAGGGTTCCGTCGTTATTTAAAAATGAATACGCTATTGTTAAAAATAAGCAATACTGTTGCCAAAGATCAATGGTAACGTAAAATGTTCAACTATCGATAGGGCAATACTATCGATAGTATTGAACAATACTATCAATACTATCGATAGTATTGCCCTATCGATAGTTGAACATTTTACGATACCATTACTTGCTCTTAGAAGGTACTATGGTGATTGTTGACGACTGACTGGTCACATATCTTTGTATTCCTTTGTGGATATTCATACTTTGGTTTGAAAACAAACGGGGAGTAAAACTATACCTGGGATGTACCCCAGGTATTTTATTACCCAGTCGATAGTATTGAAAATATATCAATAGTTACTCAAGTGAAACTATCGATACTATCGAAACGCGTCGATAGTATTGTGTTCAAAAATACTATCGTACTTCTATAGTGTCGATAATATTGACAAAATTCAATTCTATCACCTAAATCTCAGTATTGATAGTATTACAGCATGTTGATATTTTCGATAGAACTATCGCGTTATCGACTGTTTTTCGAGGTCAACTATCGATAGCGCAACTATCGATAGTTTAGCAACACTAAAAAGAAAAAGTAACATATAATTTAAATCTCTCCTTGAATATTCAAGGGACGTTCAAAAACGGGTGAAAATGAAATAACATGATTCCATAAGACGTCTATCATAAAATAATATGCACACACACAAGTAAGTCTAATAAAAAAGTTTTCTTAAAACAATTTTATAAAATTTTATCCGCCACAAAACTTTCGTAGCAATCGTGCTAACAATTAAAAGTATCAAATTGCCGACGAATGTACAACATTTTACAAACTAAATTTTACGGGCAAAAACATAGCCCGTGCTACATTTTAGTGGGAAGAACAGAAATTGTATGTAACACTGATATAAATCGAATGGATGAACCAACTTCTAGAGACATCTAGTTAAATATTGGAGAAGTAATTGCAAGTTTAATTCTCAGACTCTCTACTAGGTGGCAGCACGATCCACTAAAATTTTACCAGCAATCAAGTGAATTCTTGTGCTTATTTAAAACATCTTCATCTAGTATTCCGTAAACTAAATTAGTTGCTACAAACGGTATAAACTTTTAGTGTTCATCAGCGTCAAAGTTACAGGAGAAATTCATAGCTGCATCGCATGAATCTGTCAACGTTTAGTAAGGTTATATTTTGAGATAAAAGTGACAAAGTATTTACGCTTAAGCTTTATTTTTCTTTATGAAATATTCTCATTTGTGGACGTGTAAAATTGTGGTTTTACAAATAAATGACTATTGGCTATTAAACGCTTAACGTGATACTATTTTTAGTAGAAGTGCTACTGGCAAACTTAATAATTGCTAAAAATATCAGAACCCAGACCTAACTTTACAAGAATATCCTTTACTATTATGTCATTGGAGTAACTGTTCTGTGTACGATCTAAATTGACCCTAGTCACTGCACAGTTCGGGATAGCACGGAATACTATTTAGTAACTGGCAAAATAAGTAAAGCAGCGGTATTTAAACCCTTAAGCTTCCGTACTGGGCATAATATAGGTTCACGTGCTGTTGTGGTTGAGTATTAACAATACTAGAACCCGATGGATATTTTTTTTTATTAACAAAAATATTTCTTTGTCTAGACGGAGTCTGTTCTGTAAGTTTATCTAACATGTATTATTATTGAAATAAAACTATTTTTACGGATTTATGTCGCGTTACAGTTCACTTTGATGGAAAGTGAATACTGTAGTTTTTAGGAATCTACATGAAAACCAAAGATTTGCGTTGCCACTCCGAAAGCTTAAGCTGATATTACTCTGTATTGGAATTATCTATATATATAAAAATGCAACCCGTTTTCCTTAGTCAAGGCATCACGCGTGAATGGCTGGACCGATTTGGCTAATATTGATTTCGAATGATATTTGGAAGTCCATGAAATGTTTAAGAGGTAAAAAAATATAAAGAAATTGAAGGGAAATAGTAAAAACCACCATTTCATTTTCCCATACAAATAGTCCGTATGTATCAAACCTTTGACACATGTCATATTTTCATTCTGAGGCAATACGAAGTTTGCCGGATCAGCTAGTATTATATACGAGCGGTGCCCGCGACTTCGTCTGCGTGAGAATTTATGATTGTTCAGTCTCTACCCAGACAAAGTTTTGGGCGCAAGTAGTATAAAAGTAGCCTATGTTACTCCTTATTACATTATTACATGTTATGCTATGGGCAAGTGAAAGTCCTGTCAGAATCGGTAAAGCCGTTCCCGAGATTAGCGGGAACAAGCAAACGGACAGACAGACAGACAAAAATTGAAAAAAATGTTGATTTGGTATATGTACCGTGTATACATACAAATGCATTTAGTAAAATACGGTTATTTCTATTTTACAAACAGACTCCAATTTTATTTATTTGTATAGATATTTGCAGGGCCACACATGACCACCTGATCGTGATATGAGAGTTTAAAGTACCATTTTGCGACATGAAGATTAGGTAAAGCGCTGGTGCCATGCCCGCAAGCTTCGTTACTGGATCTCTACCACCAGTTGATTCGATTCTGAGACTCTAGTAGACCTTGGTTTTTAACCAACTGCTTATGGCATGTCACGCACTTGGCCAAATATTGCAAATTAACTTTGTTATTCATCACAGTAAATTATTAACATTCCACACATGTTTCAACACGTTCATGTAACCACTTGTCAGATTTAACCACAGCTACTCATTCAGCCGCAAACCACCACCACCACGTAAACAGAGAGTAATTTCGATTTGCGTAAGAATAATGTAAACAATTTCAATTTTTATTTTAGGGTTGCGTACATCAATACGAAGGAAATGGAAATTAAACATGTATAAAAATATCTGATTTTACAGAATATTCTACACGCTAGTCCAAGTCACACTTGACCGGTTCATTTTATGTGTAGCTGTTACAACTGAGTCCATCAGTTTTTGTACATCATAAATTACTGTAAATGTATCAAAAATGATCGACTCATTCATATCCACAGTAACTTTCTTGCGATAGTAAGTCGGTAGTCGAAGTATGGTTTGGCATCCGCTGTGTTAATTTAAAGACCCAACTGAGGTACCTACCAGAGGTGCGACCTCCTATCGTAATTGCTATCGTCATTGGTATTGCTGTCAAATTTTCATGTTGATTGAAAAGCAGTAGTGATAATCTGATTGATGTTCTTACTTTCGTAGGTGATAAACAAGCGATAATGGTAGATTACATAGATTATTGTTACTGAGTTAAATTAAAAATTTACATGAAAATTTGACAGCAATGACAATGACAACTGCAATGTCGATAGTAGTGTTGTTGCAATAGTAATAGTCTATCGATAGTATTGTGAACTATCGTGACCTCGAAAAAATAGTCACACTATCGATAGGACTAACGAAAATATCGACATGCTGCAATACTATCGATAGTATCGATAGTTGAAAATAAGCAATACTATTGCTAAAGATCAATAGTATCGATAGTATCGATAGTATTGTTATAAACACTATCGATACTATCGATACTGTCGATAATATAGAAGTTTGCGTGTCAAGTATAATATCGATACTATCGATAGTATCAATAGTATCGATATTTGGCAATAGTATTGCTTATTTTTAACTATCGATGCTATCGATAGTATCGATAGTATCGTCAAGGGTCGATAGTTTCGATAGTACTATCACGCTATCGACTATTTTTCGAGGTCAACCATCGATAGCGCAACTTTCGATAGTTTAGCAACACTAGTCGATAGGCGGTTGCACCCCGCCGCCAGGTTTGTAGACACGGTACAAACCGAGTTCAGAGGTTGGATATGTAAATACATGTTCAGCTTAGGAAATGATTACTATCATTCTTTTTTATCTAAATTGTTTATGACATGTCAAATACTATTTCTATAATCATCCAAAGAAATCATTTATTTTTCATTCACTTTTATTATTACAGAATTTACAAGTAAACAGACTCGAAAAGATACACAATAAAATAAATTTATACGAGAACATTGCTAAGCTATTAACTAAAACAAAAGTATGTGAGTCCTCGACGTACATTAAGGTGAAATATTTAATACCCTACTATTAATATTATAAATGCGAAAGTAACTCTGTCTTTTTTTTAAATTTATTTTAATGAAATTTGGTACAGAGATAGAGTGGACTTTGAGAAAGAACATAGGCTACTTTTTATACGACGTCCACGCGGGCGAAGCCGCGGGCAACAGTTGGTATATAATATATGTTAGTTAATCATAAAGAAGTTAACCCTCGGCGCGTGTTAGATACAAACTTTTTACCTTAAAAAAAGTTAATTATTGAACAGTAAATACACACAGAACAGAAAAAATAAAACAAATATTTCGAACGACCGTTGAACACAAATTATGGAGGATAAGTAAAATAAAACATTCAAAAAGAGTTCGATGTAATTACGCCTCATTGTCCATCATTCGATTGTTCGATGAATGATTAAAATAAAATTGTCCTTTCAGATTGAACTTCACTTGAAACTCTGCCATATTAATGGTTATTAAAATCGATTTTGCGTTGTTGCTGGGATGCCTCGACGAGCGGCTTCACAATTAATGCAATTGATTAAAGTTGTAAGTGCTGTATAGAGAAATTCTGTAGAGATCGAGTGCTTTTAAAATACGCCGCTTTATTGGTGCTCACGTCATAACGTTATTGGGTTGATCAAAAATTGTTCGAGAGGTTTTAATAATGGTTTTTCGATGGGAATATTTGAAAAACTTATTTTAATGAAAAACAAGAATAATGTTATTTCACATTCTATTTAATCCTATTAAATACACGATGATAACTTACAGAATATGAAATAATGTCATAATATGACGATGAGATGAGAAGATGATATGTGACAGAGGGCGTGTGCACCAGCAAATTACCTAAATTTGCTACTAAATGAGTGTTCAAATCATCTCCATGTAAGAACTACAAGGCGATGATTTGAATTCTGAGATTTGACGTAGGCTACTTTTTGTGACAAAGATCAAGAGGAAAGTCGTGTTAAATATTACGTGATACCTTACAAACTCCACCTTTGCAGAATCAATAATCAGAAAATTAAAATAGTTACATAAAACTTAAATCTCTCGTAAAATATTCAAGCAACGTTCAAAAACGGGTGAAAATTGAATTACATGATTCAATTACACGTCTAGTACAAATACTCATAGGCCAATCTATTAAAAACGTTTGCCAAAAAATATTTAATAAAATTTCACCGGGAACCAACTTCCGTAACTAACAATTAAAACCATCAAATTGCCGACGAATGTACAACGTTTTACAAACTAAATTTTACGGGTGAAAATATAGCTCGTGCAACGTTTTAGTGAGAAGTTCAAAAATGTTGTGTAACACTGATGTAGATCGAATGGATGAACCAACTGCTAGAGACATCTAGTTAAATATCGGAGAAGTTGTTGCAAATTTAATTCTAAGTCTTTCTACTAGGTGGCAGCACGATCCACTAGAACCAGTAATCAAGTAGATTCTTGTGCTAATTTGCAGCATCTTCATCAAGTATTTCGTAAACTAAATTAGTTGTTACGAACAGCTCAAACTTTTATTTCACATCAGCGTCAGAGTTACAGGAAAAAATCAAATTGAGTATTTGTTGAGATTAATGCCAATAAGTTTTTCCACTCAGGTTTTTTTCTGGTGGTAGTGCTACAGTGACAGAGCTCGCGGGCGTAAGCACCACCGCATTACCTAATATACGAGTACTTGCCGCTAAATGGTAGTGTTCAGCAGTATCGTGTTCCAGTCAGGTGGTAATGTACGGCCGTGTTATTTCCGGCAAAGAGGCATAGGCCTCAGGAGTGGTAACGCATCTGCATTTTGACCTTGGTCTTTGTGTGGGTGTCTATAGGCTGCAGTCATCACTTAACATCAATGTGAACTGCATGCTCGTTAGCCACTTCCATTACATAAAAAAATGTAAATACTGTTATTGAGAACATGCTCTAAGTTCATTTGAGGTACTACTGTAGGTCTTAAATATCTACTAAATAAAAACTCCTAATAAACTTTACTAGTATTAAAAATACGAGGTCTCCTCCTCCTTAAAATGGTAAGCCGGCACTATGTAATTAAACAGCAAGTTGTAGTATTTTGTTATTTGTAGGGGATGGATACTTTCAAACTATGATAGCTTAACCCTTTGACTTTTGACCTTGAATAACTTTTTAGCACACATGGGATCTATGGGGACTTTTTGTATTTCATTTTTACTTGTAAATGGTCTTTATAAATATTTAGCTCCGTCAGAGTTTTTAATAATTGGTCAATATTTTTATGTCTACTTTCACCGGACTTCAGTCATATTTTTGAAAACTTGCTTACAAAACTTTTTGTTTTTATTGGTTTACGACATCGCTTTCAAAACACATCACAGAAAACGACGACTACGAAAAATGGAACAACCACGGAAATGGTAGTTTATAGTAAAGCATAAATCTGTTGGCATAAACAAATACGGCGAGCGTCGGTAAACAAGCTCACGGCGGGATATCGTTTGTCATACAATTAGGCCCTGCTTGCACCGATACCGCGCTACTGAAAGTGACCTAGATGAACATATGAAATATCTCTTTTCTGTGAGAAAAACACAGATATAGCTGAGCTTAGATCATATACAAAATATAATTATTTGCGGCTATTACTTAGGTATGCTGATAGGTACGTACGTAGGTAGTACAGCGCTTTCGTGTTCTTACCGTATTACCACAGTACAAATATGAACAGAATGGAAACTACGTACAAAACGTTCGAAATGGCAAACTAGCACAAACATGCGCATCGACGCTCGATGTAGCGAGTGACTCAGTACTGCAGCACCGCGAGAACTGCTTAGAAGCCTCGTCGATGCGCATGTTTGTGTGAGTGTGACGTTTCAAGGTTTTGTACGTAGTTTCCACACTGTTCATATTTGCACTGTGGTATTACCTAGTATACCTACCGCTACCTACGCACGGACGGATGGACGAACGGACGGATATGGCCGTAGACTGTTACCGTAAAAACACAATAAATAGTCAAATAAAGCCTACCAACAACATATTGTAAGCTTATACATTTAATCCTGTGTTTAAAAACTGCCTCAGTAGCCTAGTGGTAGCAGGCCATTACTACTACGCTGGGTCCTGGGTTCGATTCCCGGGTAGGGGGATATCAGAGACAATGATGTTAAATCGTTTACCTGTGGTTCTATTGGGATTTTTCCATTTTCTGGCAATTTCCCAGTACTTCGAAGTTTGGTACTTAATGTGCCCGTAGATGTCAACAGGTTTGCCACTTGTTACATGGGCCAAAACGATAATCGTGTGTGTTTGCATGTATGCTTGAATGCATGCATTTACCTCTGCCTACCCCTTCGGCGACTGCAGGCGTAAAGCTACGTTTTTTTTTGAAGTAAATTGCAAAGATATAATAGAAAATATATAATAATAATAATAATGGCAACCCATTATACGTCCCACTGATGGGCACGAGTCTCTCCCCTTTTTGGGGGGAGGCCTGGAGCTTACTCCACCATGCTGCTCCAATGCGGATTGGTGGAGGTGGGTGGGTTAGTGGCTGACCTGCTGTCGGTCGTTTTCAAACAGGCCACAAGGCCTCCGACAAGGTTTAACGACTGCTATCTATCGATAGCAACCGGGACCGACGGCTTAACGTGCCCTCCGAAGCACGAATACGCGCATTTAATTTGCCACTAGCGATCACCCATCACACTACCCGACCGCGCCCGTAGTGCTTAACCGAGTAGATCGTTAACGATCTACGCCAGCCGCCGGGCCATGCCCGCCTCAAAAAAATATATCCTACAATAACTAGCCTATTGATGACCGGTTAAAAGCATACTATACGTTCCAGACATCCTATAAAAGTCCGTTTTAATATATCATGTTGCATATTAAAATGCATTCGACCACTGAAATTTATAGCCCTGGCTTTGACGTATTTAAAAATTATTATACATCCACTATATCATGTTTAAAATGGAAATGAATGGTACGTTTGTATAGAAAATATATTGCAAATTGATATTTATTGCAATATTTTAAGGTCCAACTAATATTTTAAAGATATCAAGTGTATGTTTATTGCAGCCTGACATCTACGTGTCTACACCAAATCCATAGATGCGTTAGCATCCTGAAGGGCTTACGCACTATTCGGTGGCGGTGAGGCGGTTGCTATACGCACTGTGCGGTTCAGTCTGCGGCTGCCCGCCATTGAGTGAACTTATCATCATATTGTTTTTAGTTCTTCGAAAAATATTGCAAAATGCTTGCTCTCATCCCGTGTTTTCAAATGAGGATGCACCCAGAACTTATTTCTTTGTTTTTTCTTCTTTACGTAATGTGAATAGCTGCAACTTCGTCCACGTCCATCTTTGAAATGGATCGATATGACCGCAAATCGCTACGGTTCTTCAACCGCACGTTGCGGTTGCGAAGGCGGCTGCTCGTGATCTGGCTGGCCGCATTTTTTTTATGTCATTAGGTTGACAGACAAGCAAACGGGCCACCTAATGGAAAATGGTCACCGTCGCCTATGAACATTTGCAAAACCAGGGGAGTTGCAAATGTTCCACCAACGCGCTGCCAGCCCTGAAGGACTCTTTTGACGCCATTTTTGAAGAAGCCCATGTTGTAGCACCTGGGGAACACCTCAAAGGGAAGTTTGTTCTAAAATTTACACGTCCTGGGCAGGAACGAACATGAAAACCGCACGGTTGAGCACTGCCAGGTGTCCAGTCGGTGAGGGTGGAACTTCTCTCTTCGGCGGGTAGTACGGTGTATGAAAAGAGACGGTGGCACAATGTCAAACAGTTCAACAGAGCACTCACCATTGTAGAGACGGTAAAACACGCACAGACACGCAATGTCTCTGCGGTGGCTCAGATGTTCGAGCCTGTCATTAAGTCCTGGATCGTTAACAATACGATCGGCGCGTTGTTGTAGGGAGTCAAGTGGACCAAGCTGGTATTTGGGGGCTCCCGCCTACAAATGAGAGCAGTATTCCAGATGGGGCCGCACTTGGGCCCTATAAAGCGGTAATAGCTGCCTCGAAGTGAAATACTGCCTCGCTTTGTTAAGCACCCCTAGCTTTTTGGATGCCAACTTGGTCTTACACTCAATGTGATTCGCGAATTGCACTTCGTTCGATATGTCGACGCCCAGGATACCGATACTCTTACCAACGACGAACGGAATGCCCTGGAACTGTGGTGCTACAATGAATGGGTTTTTTTTTTGGCGGTGAACGCGCAGACTTTTATTGCAACCGCATGCTGTGGTCAGCCGTACGGCTAGCCGCATTACGGCTACCCGCGTAATACGTATGAAGCCGAAGTTCTTTTATCTATTTTGACTGATGGTATAGTTCCAGGGTGGGAGCTCAAGGGCGGTGGTGCATACACCACCATATTACCTAGTCTAACTACCGCCAAATGGTAGTGTTCAGTACTATTATGTTCCGGTTAGTAGGTAATGTATGGCCTCGTAATAACTATCACAAAGACATAACAACTCAGGTCTTAGGGTTGGCAACGCATCTGCATAGACCTCTGGTCTATGTGTGGTGTCTATAGGCTGCAGTTATCACTTAACATCAATGTGAACTGCACGCTTATTTGCCACTTTCATAAATTTAACTGCCTCGGTAGCCTAGTGGCAGCAGGCCACTACTACTGCGCAGGGGTCCTGGGTTCGATACCCGGGTAGGCCACCCCGATAGGAGCTGCGTCACTGAAGCTCTACCACCATTAAATATTAACTGCAAACAAACTCATAGTACTAAAAAAGCTGGTCCTTTTAGGTGCCATAGTACCAAAAAGGATAAGCCAAGACAAGGTCATAACCTTGTCTGAAATATTATGTAATGACAATACAATACCCGCACCGTACTAGAACAAGTCGAGTCGTAAAAATTCATGTCGAAAACCTTTTTTGTTTCTTTTTTAATAATCTTAGTAAAACATATACCCAACATACATACACGTCCCAGTAGACTCAATAAAAGGGATCAACACAAAACTGTATCCAAAGCATAGCTCACACTCAATACAATCGATTTTCCTGAACTCAGCAAAGAAATAACTCATAACTGGCCACGGCTTATACTAAATCGCAGCAAAGCCGACTCGACGAAGCCGGCATATTGCAATATATGGGACGGTGTGAATTGTCCCCTAATGCTTAGTAACTCCCGGTTGGGTAGCAGCGTTTCTTAAACTAGCGTTATAAAATGGAGGTTCCTTTTTTATTATGGAAGGGAAAATACGCGTACAGTTCAATTTGATGTTAGGGATGTGTTACTACAGTCATAGCATCAAGTATTCATGGTAAAATAGTAGTGGTTGTTTTCCGATTGCCGACACGAAAACTATTTGCCTTTAGTAGTAAAAGAAACACGAATCAGGAATAAAAAAAAAATATTTTCAAAAAATAATTATAAACATGACCATCATAACAAAAGCGTGAATAATGATAGTCATTTACTTTACATAACGTATTTTCTTTGTCGGAAACGAGTACTCTAAAATGGTCACAGCGAAGCTTAGAATATATTATATTCCACTAAACATACAGCTCGCTTATCCCACGGGCTACACAATGTTGGCATCGCGACATGACGAGCCCAACGCCCCCTGGTAGGATTTTTTTTCCGCTAATGCGGTGATCCATATGAACAACAGCAGTCCTACAATTCCAAAAGTGTGATTGTAAATATACTTTAACACGGGACGGGCAGAAGTATCTCAATAAGGCCATCGCTACTCTGAACGCCGATCCGCATGCCAAGCGTGGCGGTTATGGCATATTCTCACCTAATAAAACGCAATACTGTTGTGGGTAAGGGCGAAGTATTTTGTCTGACAGTGGACGCCTGTTGACTGAAGTGATGATGAATATTGATCTTTTTGATAATGCTCGATCATTTATATATGAATAAAATACGTAACTTCACGCCTGTAATCCCCGAAGTGGTAGGCAGAGGCAAATGCATGCATTCAATCATACATACAAACACCCACGACTCGCCGGTTACGTTTTGGCCCATGTAACAGGTGGCGAACCTGTTGCCATCTCCGGGCACATTACCAAACTCCGGGGTACTGGGAAACTTCCAGAAAATGGAAAAATCCCAATAGAAGCAGAGATAAAGGATTTTAAACCGTTATCTCTAATATCCTCCGACCCGGGAATTGAACCCAGGACCTCCAGCGTAATAGTAGTGGCCTGCTACCACTACGCTACAGAGGCAGCATGAATAAAATAAAATATCTTAATTCAACATTTTGACAACCGCTGTTCCGCGGTACTTTTATTTAGGATTTTAGATGCGGCTGCAGCACTAGGTTTTAATGCGATTTTTGTGAGCATCCCACTATTTATTTGCGCAGTGGACAATGTTAGTTACAAGTTTAGTGTTTGTCTCGATGTAGTGCGTCATTTTAAGCTTTCAGTCTAGGTTAGGTTTTGTACATTGTTTTTTATTGGTTAGTTCTTTGGGTGTTACTATTTTGTTGTGCTGCATTTGGATTTTGGTTGTTTGACTAACGGATTACTACTGCGGGTTCCTAATTATCTTGCGAAGATGGATTTATTATCAAAAATATTATCGGAATATACTTCATCACTGCGGCCGATAGACGTCCGTCCGCTGGTGGACTAAGCCTTCCCCAAAGATGCTCCAGCATTACATTCCGGTTATGGCCAACCGAACGGAGTAGAGCGAAAGTTGCACCGCCCATAATCGCATGTCTCATATGTCTCTCCGCAACGTCCTAAGCCGAGGCACGGACCCGCATGGGTCACCCTTAGGCAGTTGCGGTAACTTTTTATTTAGGCTGGAGCGCCTTCTGTGCTCGCCGATTGCCCGGTGAAGTAGACTAGTGCCGTCTCGAGACAAGCAGCCTATATAAAGCCCGATCTCAAAAAAAAACAGCTCCAGCATTGTGCGTCATTAGGGGAGAATATGCCATAATTGTCACGCGGTCGTTTTGCTGGCGGTAGAGATCCAAGTGGAGCTCGAGAGCGTAGGCGCGGTAGTGTTCGGCACTTTCGTATTCCGGTTAGATGCCAATTATTTTAATTAAATGCACCAGGGGGGGCAATTTTTTTTTTCATTAGAAATTTTAGTTGTCATTACACATTGAAAGTAATATTTATCAATATTTACTATAAAAAATACACGGGCCGTGTAGTTGGCCACACTCTATGCCGATGACCAGATAAATGGGCCCGTTTATTTGTTTATAATAGTTTAGATAGTGTAATTGTTTGCCTAGTGGCATTAAGTCGGCCTTTATGTACCATCTTCGTGCATAAAAAGAATAAATAAATAAATAAATAAATAAATAAATAATTTAAAAAAAGATGTTAATCGGAACTAGAATTGAAATTGAAGATTTTTTAAAAATTTCAAGAAGTTAAACAAAAAAAATCTTTCACATTAAATCTGTCGTCTATGGGCGTCCTCTGTTGGCCATAAATAAATAAACTCTTACGACATTCATGGCAGGTCAAAGCAAGGATAACGCATTTTGGCAACACACCAACAATAGTTTTAAAGTAAGTAGTACAGTAAAAGAAAATAGAAACATAATTTAATCACTAAAAACATAAATGCATTGTTTAATCATTCACCTACTCTTTATATGAGGTGAGCTGTGTGTGTAATGTGTTGAAGTGATGATTGGTGTAATAAAAATATAATATAACTGTATTTATAAAATGGTGTTTTTAATTTTAAATGTGAATGAAGTAAATTATCTAAATAAATAAATTCTCTATTATTTTTTATGTAATAGAAGTGGCAAACAAGCATGCAGTTCACATTGATGTTGTTAAGTGATGACTGCAGCCTATAGACACCCACACAAAGACCAAGGTCAAAATGCAGATGCGTTACCACTCCTGTTATGCCTCTGTGCCGGAAATTACAGGGTCGTAAATTACCACCTGATTGGAACACGATAGTGCTGAATACTACCATTTAGCGGCAAGTAAATTAGGTAATGTGGTGGTGCCTACGCCCGCGAGCTCCGTCACTTGAACTCTACCACCAGTAAATAAATAATCAAAAACTAACGACCAACAATCCGGTTAGTCCAGCGGTGTGAGACAACCGTTTGATTCGAAGAGCGACTTTCGCTTTTCGATCCCCGCACCGGGACAAATATTTGTAGGCCTACAGATATTTGCTTCGGGTCTGGGTGTTTGTGTTTGTGTTGTGTGTGTACAACGGCACCCACGACACAGGTTTATACCTAGTGTGGGACTGTAAATGTAAGCGTAAAAAAACTATTTAAGAAAATCTGGTAAGTCTTATGTACTGAGATAAGTCAACCTTCAAACCATTATAATAGGGTGGTAGAAAATGCAATAATGCGTGACGGACAGCGGTGTCCCGCGTTAAAGATACCGCCGCTGCGTTCGCCAATCTACATGCCAAACGTGGCAATTATGTCATATCTCTCTTATGGGGAGGTTTTTGTCTAGCGGTGAACGACTTTTGACTGGAATTATGATAATAATATAATAATGACGATGAATGAGACAACCGAAAAAAAAGGAAAATAATGTATAAGAAAAATACATAACCCAACAAATTATGAGAAGACAGAAGCGTTTCATAAATAAATAAATGCTGCTTAATTTACATTTAAGACTTAAATTAGACTTAAAATATATATAGAAACAAATCAACACAACAATAATAATACACCACACAAGACAAACAGTCATCAGTCGCTCGCGAACACTGTACTCGCAAAGTCACGTACCAGCGCGTTACGTAATAAGTAAAATATACCCGCGTCGCAAGAAAAAAAAAATGGTGAAGTGTGCAAAATGTGCAAAACTAGTTAACAAAAAATCTCCCGGTCTACAATGTAATAAATGCAGCAAATGGTTACATGCCTCATGTGCATCATTATCCACCGAACAACTTAACACCATAAACTCCACGGATTCCGTGGACTGGAAGTGCAAGTCATGCGCCGGGGCAAGCAAGCCAAGAAGAGTCTCGTGCATTATGCCAGAGGATGACGGAGACGATAACACAGACACTGAACCGTGTTCAATTCCAATCGGCATGGACCCCACGACAAACAAAATTCTCCGAGAAATTAGATTAGAAGTCAGAGAAGTGATCAAACAAGAACTGCAACCTACTTTACAATTCTATTCGGATAAAATCGACGAATACGAACAAAAAATGCAGTTATATGACAAAAATATGAAAGCTTTGGAAAATAAATGTACGGATTTAAGAAATAGTCTACACAACTGTAACCTCAAATATGGCATACTAGAAAATAAACTTAACCAACTGGAACAGTCTCGACTTGAAAACCAATTAGAAATATGTGGTATCATGGAGTTAGAGAAAGAAAACGTAGAAGAAGTTGTCAATAATGTCGCCACCTTAATACATCAAAATCCCAGTGATATTGTAAAAACATACAGGAAGAAAAATCGGTCCAATATCTCCAAAAAAAATGTCCAATCTACAATCATCGTCGCATTACGTGAAGGTGCTCGTGATTTGTGGCTAGAAGCAGCCAAATCCACTACTATTTCCGGGACGAGTATTGGTCAATCAGAGATGGATAAAATTTACATCCGCGAATGCTTAACACCGGCTACCGCATTCTTGTTATGGAAAACAAAAGATGAACTTAAAGGCCAATACAAATACATATGGTGCAAACATGGAAACATATTGATACGTAAAAGTGACAAAGAAAAAGTGTTTACTATTAGAAATGAGCAGGATATTGAAACTGCAAAATCATTCCACCGTAACAGTGAGAAGAATTCGTCTCCTATTGCTTTTAAACGGATAATCATGTTAAGTATTAACACTTTGTTCAATAACATTCACACCGTTAGATAAAAATCATTGAAGTGCCGTACATGGAACGATTTCACAGATTCGATACCAAATATGTCGAATTCTTTATTTTTTCTCAATGTTAACATACGATCCACTATAAAAAACTTTGTTCAACTCGAATATATAATTCAAAATTCTAAGTCTATTATTCACGTCATTGTATTAACAGAGGCTAACATAAATAATGACCAAATACAATTGTTTTGCCTACCAGACTATACTGTATACTCGGAGTTAAGATTTAAAAGAAAAGGTGGTGGAATTTTATTGTACGTACATAAGACTGTTTCATTTAATAGATTAATTGTACATGGTTTACAAGAATTTGAATGTCTAAGTGGCGAAATATGTGTAAATAATTATACGATAAATGTTTGTGCTGTATACCGTCCACCGAAAACATCTAAATATGCATTCATTAAAGAACTGTGCACACTATTAGCTAATTGTTCGCATACAAAAAACTATATATTATTGGGCGATGTCAACATAAATATAAGCGAAAAAAATCCTATAAGTAACCATTACCTCAATTCTCTGTGTAGTTTAGGGTTAAATAGCGGAATAAATTCAAATACTCGCATTGAAATATATGGTAGTATTATTACTGAATCTTGCATCGATTATGTTTTCTTGCGTAATGTGGACTCGCGCGATACTTACACAGCGGTAATTAACGTTGCACTGGCCGACCACCTTATAACAGGCTGCGCCATTACAGGCGTTATCTGCTCGAATGACTCACACTCGCTTCATATCAAACAAACAATAACAAAAATAGACGATAATAAGCTGCACCGGGAATTGAGTAACGTGGATTGGAGTACACCTTTAAAATTTACCAACCCTAACAGTATTGTAATGTTCATACATGATAATTTCAATGATGCATACGGTAAATGTAAATATAATTTCATTGAAAATAGTAAAAGAAAGCAAAAAGTGTGTACATGGGCTAATGAGAAACTTAATAAGATGTGTAAAAAACGCGATGAGCTTTATATGATATGGTTAAAGGACAAACAAAACTTAAAAAATAGATTGTTATATAATACATATAGAAATAAAACAAATAAATATACTAATTACAAAAAAAATCAACAAGTACGCACAAATATTAGTAAAAATTTTAATAATACAAAAAAAATATGGGAAATAATTAATAACCTCACGGGAAAAATAGTGAACTGCATTGATAAATTACTTTTAAAACAATTTAAATTAGATCCTATTGTATTAGCAAATAATTTCGCGAATGAATTCGAAGAAAGTGCTTTAAATATTTGTGATTTTTGTAATACACCATTATTGGATAGAAAATCATACGAGTCGGTGCCGGATAGATCGATAAAAATATATCCGGCGCGTGAAGAATCTGTCAAATCTATAATTAAAAATCTAAATGAAAAAAAAGTCCAGGTTATGATGACATTAGAACAAAGGATATTATAAAAAATTCTACCCAGTTGGTCCCAGTAATAACACATCTAATAAATCAATGTTTCCAAACATCAATTTATCCAGATCTTCTTAAAATAGGAATAATTAGGCCCATACATAAAAAAGGCAAATATGATGTATATAATAACTATCGACCGATTACAATTCTATCGGCATTAGATAAAATAATTGAAAGATTTATAGGTGACCAACTAAATAATTATCTTCAATCAAACAGTATTATCAGTAAAAATCAATATGGTTTTCAGAAACATAAAAGCACCACCCAACTACTAAGTAAATTTTCTGATGAAGTTAATAAATGTCTAGATAAAAAAATGCATGTATTAGCGTTATTTATTGATTTTAGTAAAGCTTTTGATATGCTAAGATATGACCTACTATATGATAAGCTAAAACAAAACGCAGTGCAAGGCCCTCTTTTAAAATTGTTAATGAGTTACCACAGTAATAGATATACGACTGTTAAAATCAAAGACAAGTTTAGTTCAAAGATCTTGACCACTAAAGGCACGGCACAAGGTTCTATATTAGGTCCGACCGAATATCTTCTGTACGTAAACGACATGAGCAATATTTTTAGTAAGGGATCCGTTTACCAATTCGCGGATGATACATGCCTCCTGGTGGCTAATAAAAATATTTATGAGGCCCAAAATTTACTACAAACAAACTTTAACAACCTGTGCAAATGGGCGCATGATCACGGACTTGTCATTAACTCACAAAAAACCAAAATAGTACACATTCATTCGTCACACAACCATACAAATATTTCACCTTCCATTAAGTCCCATGTACACGCTTGCCTACACTCTCACTCATTAAATAATGTATGTAATTGTTCGTCTTTAGAAATAGTTGATAGACATAAATATGTTGGTCTAGTGATTGATAACAGGCTCTGCTGGGGCCCGCATAAAGATCATGTATGTAATAAACTAAGATCGGTTCTAAGTAAACTTTATGTATTGAAACATAAATTGCCTTTCAATATATTAAGACTCATTTATATGGCCTTGGCAGATTCGGTTATAAGTTACGGATTAAGTAGCTATGGCAGAACATACACATCTTATATTGAATCCATATACAAATTGCAATTAAGAATATTACAAACTATAACGCCTAAACATATACTAAATAAAACTAAGAATGACGCAAGAAAGTTGTTCGAATATTGTAATATTATGTGTGTGTATAAAAAAATTGAATACTTAATTTTGTCTGAAAACAATAACTTAGATTCTCTCGTGGAAAATATAAGACCTGTATACATGAGAACACTCATAAATCGAAACAAGTATATTCTGCCAAAAAGCAACAACCTCTATGGGACTAGAGTGATAAGTTATCTAATATCTCATTATTTAAATAAACTTCCTGTAGATTTGCAAATTATGTATAGTACAAACCATAAATTTTTCTGTAATAAATTAAAAAGGTACTACACTAAGCCTAAAATTAGCGACTCACCGACGCCCAGATAAACCCTGTGAGGTTTTCGTGGTGCGGTACTTATTGTATAAAAGTGTATTTTGAAATGTACTGAATAAATCAATAATAAATAAATAAAATAAACATGCACACACACGGACAAACACACACAAACACACACACACACACGCCACATTCATACATCAAGAAATTAAAATATAACCACTAATTATTTATTTTTTGAGTTGTAAGTAATAATTATTTCCCTTGTTTGTCAATCTCCAATTTAAGCCTTATACGTGTACCATAAGACCGATGATGGAGGCCAGCTACTTGTAGCACAGAGAATCCTATTTCAGGTAGGTATCAGTCTCCACAAACAGTTTTAATAGCATATAACTCATGTTTTTGTAACCTTCATTTTAAAGATTTTATTTGTGGGGAATCAACGAATTCCATAACCCTTAACATCTAAAACAATACCTAATGTATTTCCAAACTAATTATTAGGTACTACATATTTTTAGCAAACGTCTGCAATAACAATGTGTATGCGGAGGAACGGGTGGAAGTGTTCCTCCGACGAAAAGGGAGGATCCTCCGACCAGGCGAGGTGATAGCGCCTGGCGGGCCGCGGCCCAACGATTGACGTTGGGAAGTTGTATATATGCCAACTCTTGAGAAATCTTCGCATGTGCGATGTAATTCGAATGCACGCCATCTACCGTACTAGACAAGGACTGTGAGGTTTTCATATGTGTTCCACTAGTTGGCGCCTTAATGTAGTGGACGCTACATGTATATAGATCAAACATGTTCATCGATTGATCATACACAAACAAAATACAGCATTGTTGATAATCAGTAACGTTAACAAACATACTTAGCATTCGACAGTGTGGCTACAAAAACCAGCGATCTCAGTTTAAGATCGTAAAAAAAGGCCCAAATTTCCTATCAAAGTTATTTTTCCTGGTCCTGGTGTATTAATTCAAAAATTACCTATATAAAAGTTTGTGCTATTATTTTTTAAAATAAGCCCGTCAGTGACATATTATTATATTAATTTTGAACGATAACTATTAAAGTTATAAAACTTTTTTTAATGTTTTTGTCGTCTTAGTATAAAATAATGATTTTATAAAATAAGTTAAAATAATCAGTGATTTCCGGCACAAGGGAAATACCTTAAGCCTTAGAAGTAGCAACGTTGAAATTTCTGATTTAAACCTAGATGTTTATTAGCTACAGTATTACTTACCATCAATGTGAACTATATGCTTGTTTACCACTTTATAACATAAAACAATATAATGAAAAAAACGCAATCAAATTTTAATCTCTACCAATTTTCAAAACAATTTGTTTAACTTTAACGGCCTCAGTAGCCTAGTGGTAGCAGGCCACTACTACTACGCTGGAGGTCCGAGGTTCGATTTCCGGGTCAAGGGCTATCAGTGATAATGGTTTACTCGTAAAATCCTTTATCTCTGGTTCTATTGAGATTTTTCCATTTTCTGGAAATTTCTCAGTACCTCTGAGTTTGGTAATGTGCCGGGAGATGGCAACAGGCTCGCCACCTGTTACATGGGCCAAAACGTAACCGGCGAATCGTGGGTGTTTGCATGCATGCTTGAATGCATGCATTGACCTCTGTCTACCCCTTCGGGGATTACAGGCGTGAAGTTACGTTACGTTTAAATTATTCTATTTGGTATCGCTATATTCCGAATCACTATTTTCGTGGCTCTAGTATAGTCAGCTAATTGTTTTGGTAACCACGATCAAGCTGTGGTCAGGCAAATCATAATCTGTTTAGTATGTTGTTGGTCTATGCACTATAGGTGATGTGAACCTATACGTTACATTAGTTGCAATATAGTCATCAAACCGTTTTAACTGTTAATTTGCCTGAATAAACTCCTTTGGCAGTGTGATGGTAGCAGACTGCTATGCTGAGGTACTGTGTTCAACCCTCAGGTCCGAAATAATATTTTTTTTATACAGTTTACACTGATGGTGAGTGAGTACTATATCCTATAAATATATATATGTCGGAGCAAGAAGTTTATTGTTGGTTCTGTAAAGTACTAGGCTATAGAAATACCTTGCTAAAAATATTATTTTAAGTTAATTTGATTTGTTAGATTTTGTTATCGTTTAAAATCATTATTTCATTTAAAGAGTAATTGTATTATAAAAGTACATTACCGAGTTGAGGGTACGCCTCGAGCGGGGTCGAGGCGCCATCTGACAGATCGCCGTTAACGGAGGTTATAAAATGTGTCGTTGTTGATCGAGGTGGATCATTCTTTGGTTGGACAGTGGGGTACTATTTGATTGGCGAAGTAAGATCGGTGTCGCGAACCCGCTGCTCGTTGTACTTAAAAGTTTAAAAGTGTAATTATATCAAAGAGTTTTGAGTGTAAGCATATCAAGTAGTTTTGAAGTTAAGCAGTGATATTCTGTTAAAGTGATTAAATCTGACTGATAATAGTGACTTATTGTTTTGTGCTAGCATTTAACCCTCAAGACGCCCACTAAACACATAACCACTAATGATGATGTCGAGATTAACGTTCTTTCTCCGACATCAGAAGTGGGATCGGTGCAGGCACAAAACGTGGGTAGATCAATGAAAGTTAATAATGGCGCGCGCGTTTTGTTAGAGGCGCAACAAAATAGCATGCAGTTGCTTGTGGAAGCGCTGCACAATCCGTGATCCGCTGGGTACACGGATTACGTTGCCCAAATTTCAACCAAATAACGCAGAGACGGAGGCTCGAGCCTGACTAGCGCCTGCGGACATCGGCGTATCGGATCGAAATAAAAACAGGGGAGTCAACTTATTCTTATACTTAGTAAAGTTAGATCGGTCGCGACAGGGTTTTCCCACATTGCTTTTCCTAATGGGCTGAATTTAATTTTCTCTCGTTTTGACACCTAAGAAACATGCGTGGTGACTATTTTAATTATTTTTTTTTTCTGGTAAACTGCAAGATGGTGAAAAGACTCTGCTTATGCAAGCCTATTGTCAAGTCTAGTGTCTTATTGTGTAATATTGATAAAGAGGAGACCGGCTGCGACGACATATTTTTTTATTGAGAAATAAGTACCCACATTCAAATTAAACTTGAACATATGCTATTTTCGAATCGTTAAGTGATACTTAACTTCACACCTGTTATCCCCAAAGGAGTAGGCAGAGGTAAATGCATGCATTCAAGCATGCATGCGGGCACCCACAACTCGCCGGTTGCGTTTTGGCCCATGTAACAGGTGGCGAACCTGTTGCCATCTCCGGGCACATTACTAAACTCCGAGGTATACTGGGAATCTTCCAGAAAATGGAGAAATCCCAGTGAAGTCGGAGATGAAGGATTTTGAGCCGTTGTCTCTGATGGCCCCCGACCCGGGAATTGGACCCGGGACCCCCAGCGCGGTGGTGGTGGCCTGCTGCCACTACGCTACTGTTGCAGTTAAAGTAATCGAATCGTAAAGTGATGTTATCGAGAAAATATGAAGTCTCATACTCTGCAAGACAATAAGGCTCCTAGGTTAATTCTTCCTCCTATAAAATGTTATACTATGCGGAAAATTTGGTGATAGATGTTTTTAATGTTTCAGTCGTTTGTATGAAGAGCAACAAACAGCTTCGAGATATTTTAAATTCCGACCACATGGCCGTGGTTACGACAAAACCTTCCCTGACATGCTTGAAGTTTGGTGCTGAGGGTCACGTGGCATCAGGATGTTCGAAACCAGGCGGTGGCTCGCAACCTGCCATCACATCCTGTGTGAGACAATTGGACGTATGCGGAGGGAAATCTGTCACTGAGGCAATCGTCAATTTGGTGAGTCGTTTTCATTTTGTTATGACCTCGCAACAGCTGATGAATGGGTTCAATTCCCAGGTCATGGTGAATCGGTACAAATCACCAATTTGTGGCATTTCCCGTTGAAAATGTTTTCAATTTAATCCTATGCCTAGAGTTGAAATTTAACCTAACACATGGTTAAGTTTAGAAAATGGCTAATTTCATTCCCTCTATTGAGGTAGATAGTTTGAAAAAGTTAGTCAAACGGTAAAGTTGATAATGGTTTCACCTGTGGGTAATTACGGGAAGAAATTATAGGATCCTTGTGATTTAATAAGTGTGGTCTCTCCTGCTTTAGTGGGTGACGACTATCACTGTTATGTGGTCTTTCCTGCTTTTGTGGGTAACGATCATCACTGTTCGTTTAATGTGTATGTGGTCTTTCCTGCTTTTGTGGGTAACGATCATCACTGTTCGTTTAATGTGTATGTGGTCTTTCCTGCTTTAGTGGGTAACGATCATCACTGTTCGTCTAATGTGTATGTGGTCTTTCCTGCTTTTGTGGGTAACGATCATCACTGTTCGTCTAATGCGTATATGGTCTCTCCTGCTTTTGTGGGCTAAACAGATTCTTATGATTAGGTAGTGGACACTGAGACTCAAGTACCAATTGATATGATGTGACGAATATTGAAAACGTTATGTGTGAGCATGTGTGTACAGGTTCTTGGTTCACGGGTTTCGTGACTAAGCCAGAGTATCAGTGTGTTGACTCTGGGTGGAATATGAGATGATTTGGCATTCCTGGAGGGAAGTGCTGGTTGTTGAGTTGTTGGCCATGAACGAGACACCTGTGTTAATTTGTTCGATAGTGTAAATTTCGTTGTGATGAGATTTTATTAACATGAAGTCTGTCAATGATACTTGATATTAGAAAGTGTTGTGTTATTTACCGAGATATTAAATAATTTGATAAAACTGATGAAATAATTTAGTGAACTTGAAAATGGTGCGGCTGAGGTGACATTATAGGTAGTTGCCCGAGAACCTAAATACTTCTTGAGATAAGACAGTTTCAATCAGGTAGTGATGATGAGGGTGGTGAATTTTCGTTTAGCTGGTCAGAACCGAAACAGTAGCCATTAGTGAACGGTGCGCAGATGGCACGGGGATGCCATGTAGGTACGAGCCGTAGTACATTGGGAGTTTGGCTCAACAATTTGGTGTCTGCTTTAGGAAATCCATGGACGCGCGGTAATATGTATGGCGGTGTATTGTATGCGTGCCAATATAGAAGGTTATTGCGTGTTCAGGTTGTAGGGGATGGATAATGAGAAGTCCAAGTTGGTGATCACCATATAATGCGGAATTTAAACTGTTACATATTTGCGGTTACTTTAGGTGGGTTGAGTTGCGTGTGCGCGGCACTAAGGTGTAGGTGTAGGGACAACTGACGATGCAACGCTACGCTAAGCTTGCGGCGCTGTCCGGATGGTTATATTATAATGCTTAATAATGTGACGCTACATATGGTAGGCGCCGGTTGAAGTTAGATTCTTCAAGAGACCGTAAAGTCCGTGAGACTCGGAGATAACAAACGGGGTTTTTCGGGACTTGTGAGAAGTTTATGGGCCATGTATAAGTTTTTTCTACTCCGCGATTTTAATTGATATACCGACTTTTGTAACAATTCACATAGATGTTACAGGAAAACTCAATGGCAGTAGTGATCTTAAAGAATGTTTTCGTTTTTATAGATGAGTTCTCTAAATATGTGATACTCAGGCACTCCTTAAGAATTAATACTGGGAGAGTAATTAACGCTCTCAAGACAACCACATGACCAGCCAGTTGGTTCAGCGGTGTGTGTTGACAGTTTCAATCGAGGCTCAGGGGTTCGATCCCCGTACCGCTGCAAATGTTTGTGTGGCCTACGGGTGCTGATTACGGGTTTGGGTGTTTGTGTGAGTGTTGTGTGTGTGTAACGGCACCCACGACACTTGGGTAGAAGTGTAAGCGGATTTAAAGTATTTAAATTAAAAATTTCAAGCGAGTCCTATGGAGTTTTTTAATAGGTAGAGTAGCTAGACGTTTAAATTTATTAACTGTAGACGATCACGAAGTTGAAGTAAATGTTGAAAACGAAAAACAAGGCTAAGGTGACTTCATTTATTCTTAGGAGATTACTTTTTATTAGCAAATCATGATCGGAATTAAGCCAAATTGGCACTTAAGTATAAAGGTCCTTATGAGGTCATTGAAACATTGGCTAGATAGGTACCTATCATCTTAAACTCGATGGTTGATGTTCACTCCCTCAGTCTAATATACCTAGGTACTGAGCTGGATCCATGTCCATCTGACGATAATGATGGTAAGACATTCAAAATAGTCCTAGCGTGGTGGCTATATACGAATTTTGTAGGTACTTTAGCGTATTGTGTTGCTGAGTAGAACAATTGTGTGTAAGATATCCAAGGCGAGGTGTCCGCTTTAAGATGGTTTGAAGGGCGAGTTGGCCTCTGGGACAGCATTACTAAGTGGCGAGGTGGCCAATCAGACAGCATTGCTAAATGGCGAGGTGGCCAATGTGACAGCATTACTAAATGGCGAGGTGGCCAATCTGACAGCATTGCTAAACGGCGAGGTGGCCGTACAGACAGTGGTGATGTTGATTGCTTTGTGGCGAGTTGGCCTTTCAGACAAGTTTCATATAGGTTGATAGATGGTGAGGTGGATGTCTAGTTAATATGAGTTGGCAGTTAAGATTATTATGGATGATGATGTTGAATGACTGTACTTCCTGTTTGACTTAGGATGTAACAAAAGAGGTTACACAAAACATGTTTAAAGTAACAACGGAAGAGGAGAATTTACTTTGTCAGGAGTAGCCGAGCTATGTCGTACAAAATGTTATTTCTATCCTTACAGATAATGATGATGCTGGTCCTTCAACATCACACGAGGACGTGTGAAACGTCAGGACGGCCGTGTCGGAGCAAGAAGTTTATTGTTGGTTCTGTAAAGTACTAGGCTATAGAAATACCTTGCTAAAAATATTATTTTAAGTTAATTTGATTTGTTAGATTTTGTTATCGTTTAAAATCATTATTTCATTTAAAGAGTAATTGTATTATAAAAGTACATTACCGAGTTGAGGGTACGCCTCGAGCGGGGTCGAGGCGCCATCTGACAGATCGCCGTTAACGGAGGTTATAAAATGTGTCGTTGTTGATCGAGGTGGATCATTCTTTGGTTGGACAGTGGAGTACTATTTGATTGGCGAAGTAAGATCGGTGTCGCGAACCCGCTGCTCGTTGTACTTAAAAGTTTAAAAGTGTAATTATATCAAAGAGTTTTGAGTGTAAGCATATCAAGTAGTTTTGAAGTTAAGCAGTGATATTCTGTTAAAGTGATTAAATCTGACTGATAATAGTGACTTATTGTTTTGTGCTAGCATTTAACCCTCAAGACGCCCACTAAACACATAACCACTAATGATGATGTCGAGATTAACGTTCTTTCTCCGACATATATATATATTTTAAATTGAAATATATAGAATAAGAATAAGAATTTATTTATTTTCTCCACAATGTTTTCTTATATGGTAAATACATCATATGAAACTTATTTTATTTTTAAAAATTATACTGAATTATAATTTTAAACATTTTTCTCAGGGTATTGTGGAGACAGGAGCGCTCAAACTAGGTAAACCCTGTGCTATGAGTCTCCTGGTCTCCGCCTCAGGATTTTGTCCACTTATTTACTAGTACAATTTAAGTAATAGCTCATGAGAGCAATAAAGAGAACTAAGTACTATAAGGGAACACTTTGCCAGCCCAAAAGCAAATTTGCATAATACTTATTATCCCTACATTAGGTATCCATGATGGTTAAAGGGCAAGTTCCCTCATAGTACCTATACAGAAACAGAAAACATGTGAGATTATCTCAAAGTATGAGAATATATGTATTTGTGTGTGTGTGTGTGTGTGTGTGTGTGTGTGTGTGTGTGTGTATGTGTGTGTATGTGTGTGTGTGTGTGTGTCAATTTTGGCACATGGAACTCTTAAAGCCTGGCCCTACGATATATATTATCTTGGGATCGGTATAATAATATATAAATTCTATTATTTATAAATTATATGTATAATGTATATGTTTAGCATTTTTCTAACACAAGATGTGATGACCTCAGCCTATCTTTTTTGCAAAATCCAGGTATGACGAAGTTGAAAAAAAAAGTAATTAAAAATATGAACCACTACGTGTCTACTAGGCCAACCGTTGTAAGATAATTAGGTACCTTCCATTAGAACCGGTATCGATTGGAATCTACAAATCTTTTCTGATATTATGAATTAAATAAACCTGCCTCATAAATATTGTTATTGGAAATGTACAAAACTTCTTTGAGTAAACTCCGAAGACATAATTTTTCGCAGTTCTCTTTGGAAATAAAATATTGTTGCTAAGTGAAAATAGGATAGAAACGCTTACTATTAGGGTTTAGTACAGACAGGCAAAACTTTGAGTAGCTTTACTAGAACTCTACCCAGTGAACCTAAATACATTATCTTATCTTCTCTATTTTCTCTTATCTATTATTAATATGAAAGTATGGATGTTTGTTTATTGCTCAATCACGCTAAAGCCTCTTGACGGGTTTGATGAAATTTAATTCACAGGTAGAATATCTACATTGTACATGTCTAATTGTACGGCCCTGTAATTTCCGGCACAGAGGCATAACACCTTAGGCCTCAGGAGTGGTAACGCATTTGCATTTTGAACTTGGTCTTTGTGTGGGTGTCTATAGGCTGCAGTCATCACTTAACATCAATATGAACTGCATGCTTGTTTGCCACTTCAATTACATAAAAAAAAAAATATGGCTGTAAAACATAGGATGCTTTTCATCCCGCTTAGAGGTTCCTTGGGGAACTCTTAAAGGGACGTGGACGAAGTCACGGGCAAAAGCTAGCTATTATCATAGTAAAGCTAACTAACTGACTAACGTGAATTCTGTTCTCTGTAAGCGTAGACATCTAAATACTACCACCCTTATTCATAAATGTATTTTAAGCTTAAGTGTTGCTAATCTCTCCTTTGACCTTTTCTATCCTGCACATTTGACAATGCAACTGACAAAGACAAACGTATACGTATCAATATATATATACATTACTTTGCATTCTTATCATCTCTTTCAGTCTTAAACATTTAAACAAAGTTGTAAAATTAATTTATCTTCCGGCATAATTGACATAATCCCCTGATACCAGGGGGTAAGTAATTACCCCAGGAACTTGTGCCGTACCGGTTTTATGAAGAAAGTTGCGTTTTATTTACTTTAAGGCGTTTATCTGTTCGAAAACATTCTAGTTTGAATTCGTTTCGTCGTTTCGTCTTCGCGAGAGTTTAACTTTGCTCATTTATGCAGATCTTGCGATGTCAATTTGTATATGTATTATTCCTGCGTCTTTGTATAGGGTCTATAAATTTAGGGAAAACAAAATTATTTTAATAAATCATCGTCATCATCATATCAGCCGAAAAATGTATACTGCTGGTCCATAGCCTCCGATAAAAAGCCTTGAATGTACCTATACACACATATCTGATACATGCCATCATATTTCAGCATAATTATATAAAAACACCTATTTGACATAGGTAGGTACACTTAATCGCATATTCGTCCAATATAATGCGGTCAAGCTTGGGATAACTGAATATTTGAGGTTAACTTCCAATTGTAATACGCTAATTATACAAACAATAATACCAAAATAAATTAATATAAAAGTTATACATGAAATTAATTTTACGTCAATTTTTAATTAAATTTACTGTTTAATTTTGTATATTTTTTTAAAATTTATATCAAGAATTGTATAAATATAATTTAAATACCAGAACGATATCCTAAAGGGGATTTCAAAATTCCGCTCCAAATTTCCATCGACATTCATCTGTTGATTTTCAAATCTCATCTTGAAATAAAATGAACTCGCATCTCAATTTCTGAGCGAACCCATATTTTTCTTTTATCGTGATCAAATTATGCGTTATGCGTCGCTTCTGTGTTATCGCTCCGCTCTTTGGTATTTGATATGGTAGTGCTATCTTTGATACTTATTTTAGTGGCAATAAATAATATAATTTATACATTGTCTCTAGCAGGAAAATCTACTCGTACAAAGTAGAAATGACTTAATTTAAATTTTTATTGTGATAATAGAATGTTATCAATAGGAAGTCAAACTAATACATTATCGAATTGAAGGTTATCAATTTCCACGAAGATGTAAGCTCAGGTAGACCCGAGCTAATTAATATTAGTATAGGTATTTCTTACATTTTATTATTCATATTTCATTACAAAACTATTGTTAAATTTATTTGTTGCAAGCAAGTATGGCGCAAAATAGATCGATAGAATTCTTAGTTTCTTTCTAGTCAGTCGCTGGAAAATGTATGAAAAAAACAAACTATTTTTTATTTGCTGTTGGTAGCAGAGCAATATTACTACAGTGGAGTTTTGGTTTTAGTCCTCAGGAAGGAGTATTGGGATTTATCCATTTTCTGGAAGTTTCCCAGTGCCACCTCGTGATAAGGATCGTCACATTTATGTGCAATGCAGTATAACCACGGGTCAAAACATAATTGGCGAATCGTGGGTGTTTGCATATATTAAGGTTCATAGAACATCAAAAGCAAAATCAAAGTTGTTATTGCTCAGGCAATATCAATCCTAAAAGTGGTCTTCACGTTTAAAATTCACTTATTGCCGTGACACGTCCATGTTTAGGTCACTAATTTACTCATTTATGTCGAATTTCAACTCAACCACTGCAGTAAGAATTTGCGGAGCAATCGGCTGTGACAGATTGTGAGAGACCGCGAGACGCGCAAGTCGTTTTAAAGTGGTTCCGTTTTTTCCCTTCCGAGGTAGGGATACCTTATAAGTGTGAACGTTTTTAGGATTCCGTAGTAAACAAGGAACCCTAATATAATAGTTTCACCATGTCCGTCTGTCTGTCTGTCCGTCCACGGTTTAGCGCAAAATCTATTGGTACTAGAGATTTGGCTCAAGTATATACCTTAATTACGTCGACAAAGAAGGTAGTAGAATAAAAACATGACAAGAAATTGTTTAGAGTACCTCCCCTACATGTAACGCGCAAACATTTTTTTTTCGTTTTCTATATAGTGTGACATATTGTTGGATAGGTCTTTCAAAAATGTAAGGAATGTGCAAATATAATTTTTCGATATAGTTAACTGTACGTGACTTTTTAAGCTTTAAAGTGCCAATTTTCGTTAGAGTGAAGTGTCCTTCCCCCCTCTACCAACTAAACGGTTGTTGTTTTAAATTCAAACGTTAAGGCAATACTAGCTACATATACCTACCGAAATTAAAAGGAAAACTATCACACTTAAGTTGGCCTTGCAAGTTTGCGAGTAATAGTCGACCTAATGTATTTTATTAAAAAATTTTGAACAACTCCACGGGAAATATTTATTAAATTTTTCATTAGGTACATCTCTTACTCTGTAACTACGGAACCTGACACAGCGCATGGCCTAACATGCACTTGACCTGTTTTTTTTTTAACCGGTCAAGTGCGTTTCTTGTTTTTTTTTTAATAATATTTTTTTTTTGTAAACAATTATTAATTTTATTATTAATTTTAATTTTTATTATCTGTACAAACAATGCTAGTTAGGCAACCAATAGAACAAACTTTTCAGTTTATATCGTACAAATATCATTGTCAATTGCAATATTTGCTTCTATAATGTCAAATGCAATGTTAGCACAGTCTAAAGAAAACGAACGTGTTAATTACCTATTAGCATCTATGAATACGTCAGTAATACCCAATTTCCCGTCAAATGGACATCAAAAATTGTGTTGCAAAATCAGTTACTTCTATATTTGTAAGTCCTCAGTATCATTCAAGATTGAAGGTCAACGGAAGCTAGATTAAGGTTCATTGATCATCAAAAGCAAAATTAAAGTTGTATAGGGCACAGGAAATATCGTCCCGAACCTTTGTTGTTACGTATTTCACTACGAAAATACACTTTGTAGGGTGCGCATATTTGTTCGGCTTTGAGTTCCATTTGATTCCAAATGAAGCTACTGTTGAATTTATTAGTTTTGCAATTTGCTTTAGCATTCGAAATTGGGGCAAAATGTTGTGTAGGTATTATGTGAACTATTATCTTATTTTTAACCGAATTCAGAGAATATGTAATAATACTACGTATATGACGACTGCAGCCTATAAACACCCACACAAAGACCAAGATCAAAGTGTAGTGGTGCTACCACTTGCGGCCTAAGGTGTTATGTAATTGCCCTGTAATTTCCAGCGCAGAGGCCGGAAATTACAGGGCTGTACATTACCAACTGAACGGAACACGATAGTGCTGAACACTACCATTTAGCGGTAAGTATATGCGGTGAGGTAATGCGGTGGTGCCTACGCCCGCGAGCTCCGTCACTAGAGCTCTACCACCAGTCATTAGTATAAGCTGATGCTTGACCTCAATTTGAACTCATTAGCTAGTTCCATATTAATGTACCCAAGTTGAAATTTGCTTGAAGAATTCAGAAAATGCATTAGCACTCCTCAATATTAACAAGCTTCAACTTAAAAATATAACAACGACTAACTTCGAGTATGTTTGTAAAACTTCGCGGAGTGACAAGCGCGACGGTTGACGCGCAACTTCTGTTGCTCTATGCTTATGTGAGTTTTCAACACATTTTCCGTGAACATGCTGTATACATTTTTAGTGTTAGAGTGACAATGATTGAAGCGTTTGTAGGACCAGACTCAGAATCAGAATCAGAAACTCATTTATTCATTTAGGGTGACAGGCACCTCTTATGACACGTCAAAAACAAACAAAATAAATTAAAGCGAATAACAATTGATATACATGTCAAACAAGATAAAAAATATATGTAAAGTCAAGAATATCACTAAGATAAAACTAAATGTCATAAACTAATGTAAAAAGTATATCATTAGAATGTCTCTTTTCCCCTTTACAAACTGATAACAATGAGTAAAAAGAAAAGAAAAAGAGTCATTCTTTGTCATTCACCGGCAAAGTTCCAAAGGCCAATATGATCTGAGAAAAACTTGCCGGAAAAAACTCAGTCGACCATTTGATATGATCAATGACACGGTTCCCTTTATTTTTTTTTTATTTAATGATGTTGTCAAACAAGTATTATACAGTTCACGTTGATGGTAAATGAAAACTGCAGCCTATTGACGTACCTATACACAAAATCCGAAGATCTAATGTGGATGCGTTGCCACCCCTGAGCCCTAAGAGGCTATGCCTCTGTGATAATAATAATAATTACTGGAACACATAACCATCTAACCGATATACACTTCTGTTGGCAGATAGATAAGGTGATGCGATGATACCTACACCCTCGATCTCCGACACTAGAGCTTTACCATAAGTAAATTTGATAACAATTTTGAAATTGTAATATTTATTTTTTGCACTATCACATGCGAGGGAACTTTAGAAATTAAAAACAAAAACGGGAAGAAAAAATTGACAATTGTAAACCATGAAATTTCTTGACCGATGCACAATAACGTAGATATCAAAAGGGGCGACGCATATATATTGCAATCTCTATTCGTATGATTTCTATCCAGGCTACAGCATCAATTACCGTCAATGTAAACTGCATGCTTGCTTAGCACTTATACGAGCATAAAATATAGAAAAAAAGGAACGCGATATCTAAAGGCGGATTTCATCGTATGCTCTGCGTTGTTTAAAATGACTGAGCTTAAAATTTGCATCCAATTTCAACTTAATCACGATCACTTTTCAATTTTGTAAAATCCAAATAGTGTTATTGAACAAGTTTAAGAACGTAAAACGCATTTCGCTTGATTTAATTACGTTCTATTACGACGGTGAAATCGACCCTAAGCCTGGGTTATACCGAAATATTTGTTACAGTTATTGTAACATTTTACATTCTTCTCTATCTTTAAGTAGGTTGTACCAAAACTTGTCCTTCCAATATTTTCATTATTATTTACCATCAATATAATTTGCACACACAGTTTTACCACCGATCTAAATACGTAATCGTTTCCTACCAATATAAATGTTAATTATTTTCATGGAATTAAATTCACTATAAAATAAAAGCAGCTTATTATTTTGTACGGAAAGAACTCACAATTGAGTTGATTGTCGATTGCAAATGAGTATGGCTAATAATTAATATTATGAGGTTCATTTTAATGAAGCTTTATTCTTTCACTTCCTTTTAATATTCATCATGATATATTTAATTTTGTCACGAGTATTACTCTGGGTCCTCTATTGTGAACATTTCGAAAGAAAATTTCAATTGTTTCTACGCAATACGTTGCATCGTGTCTGTGTTCTCGAAGACATAGATACAGGTATATGTATGCACTCTCGTACAACCAGGAGTCCTCAGTTATCATTTAACTAGGCTTGTAATAGTTGGCGAGGCTATTGTCATCTCAATGCGCAATGCACTGGAAAATTTCAAAAACATGAAAAAATCCATATAGCACTTACAGAAATCAATCTAGTAGTGGATTGCTACCACAAGATTACAAGCTGTTCTTTTGCGTTTCTTATACAGATGACTGGTAGTAGAGTTCCAGTGACGGAGCTTGCGTTCGTAGGTTTTACGCATTACCTAATTATACTTGCCCCTAAATGGTAGTGTTGAGTGCCATCTAATTTATGCTAAGTAATGTACGGTTATGTAATTTATGGAACAGAGATATAGCAACGAATACCTCAGGAGTGCAAACGCATTTTCATCGAATTTTCTGGTTTCAATGTACATATTTATAGGCTGCAGTATTCACTTACCATCAATGTCAACTATAATTCTTGTTTGCCATGCCATGCAGACAGCGTTGAATACTACCATGTTGCAGCAATTAGATGACTTAATGTGGTGGCCTACGCCTGTAAGCTCATCACTGGAGGTCTACCATCAGTACTTTTACTATTGTATACTATGCTATGATGCATCTACAAAATCTTCAAAGTTCCAAAACTTTCCCAGAATTAGTGACAGCATGGTTACACTACACCATCAGCGTGAATTTCAAACTTCTACATACTTTAACAATACCGTGTACCTTGAGTAACAATAGTTTGTTTATAGTATGGTAAAATATTTCTTCTTTGTTTGAAATAATAATAACAACTTTTGTTTTTTAAGCTATTGCATAGCTTCTATCGAGGGCCTTGAGCGCGGGGACCAAATCCAGAAATTCCGTAACGAAAAAACCTCACGCTCCCCTCTCCGACGGCCACGGAGGTGTGGCTTGAAGACCGTGCATTGTCTAACGTCGTTTCTTTTCGACACGGTGTTTGTGTGCGTGCAACTAGACGTATTGTACGACTCTACGAAGCTCGCACGAATTGAGACGAGCTGCTCTGAAATCGGACGAACGGACGAATACATAAGCAGCTGTTTATATGTATTGTAAAATAATAAAAATATTTCAAACAATATTAACTTTTTTATGTAATCAAAGAAAAAAAAATGTTTTCTTATCGGTCACCACGCTCAAAAAGTGTAACTTGAATTAATATCCTTGAATTATGTAAGTTGTGGACGGGTGGTCAATGGGTGAACGACGCGATGAGACCATAGAGGTTCGTTATGTTTGCTCCATGAAATCCATGACGTTTCTGATGTCAAAATAGCACGGCCGCGCGCGGCTTGCGACAGTCTTTGGCCGCGCGCGTTTGTCGCAAGCCACGGAAGCGGTTTCATACATTCTCATACTGCATCTATAGTCGCGCGCGGCCGATGATGTCTTCGGCCGCGATCGATCGTAACCCACGGAATTGCACCTTTACATTACATATAGCTGTAGGTGTTTGTTATTAATCTTAGTGAAAATTAAAATAAGTTCGATTTGCTTTAGTTTTTAATTATTTTAAATGTTCATTTTATCAAGATTCTAATTTACTTAATCTTCGTGTTGTACTTGAATTATTTGGAAAGTTGTACATACATATAATGGGCATATTCATCAGACCAATGCTTCTGTTTTATATTTTCTAACTATTTCATGTACTATGCTGTTGGTGTGTCAATAATATAAATAAATAATCGGTTTCATCAAAATATAGAAAACCATAGAAATAAAGTCGCGAACAAAGCCCAATCTTAAACAATCAAAACTTGATCTGATCCCAGTCAATGACTAAAGAACTTGTACTAAGTTTAAACAATTTCGGACTTCAAAATGTCGGTAGCACTATGATGTTTAAAGTACAATCTGCTTGAGACTTACCTTCGATATCTAGATCTAAGTTTAGTCCGGCCACAAGCACGCTTTATTTATTTATTTTCAGGCAACAATGCTTAAAATAAACAATAGGCCCATATAAAATATATACCTTAAAGACTATCATACATATTATATAACTTATAACCTAACACTATTTATCACGTATTGTCGGCGACGTGATGCCCGGCTTATCGGCAGGCAGTCCCTGGAATTTGCGTCTCCCTGCGGCCAGAACTCTTCCTTCAAAAAAGTCGGTAGATGTTCAGTCGGTACTCTTACCACAAAGGAATTAAAGTTCACTTTATGGCAAGATTCCAATTGCTCGACTCTAAGCGTGAAGCTGGTCTTTATTTGGATGTAGTCCACCACATCTTCAACTTTGGTCGACCAATGCAATCGGGACACGTACAACGGCGTCGATGGTGTCGCTGGACGCAGCAAATGTTTTGCCCCAGTCGGCGCCGTACCACAAAGATTGCGGTTGACGGGCTTCCTCTTCTTTCTCTGCACCACCGTGAACCCTTCCTCGTCACACCGATCCTTACGAGAACTCAAGGCTGCAGCAGGCTTCTTCTCAAAAGCTACAGACCGCTTAGATGGAGGTGCGGCGGTAGCAGCGGCAGCGGCATATCCTCGCCGAGGAGTCGACGTGCAGACGTGCTTTGTAATGGTTCAGTTTCCTATTTCATTGTTTGTACACTATTGCTTACAGTTTACGAAAACAAAAGGAAACTGTGTGCTAGTCTATTTCGCAACACGGAAATAATTTCACACATGTTTTATAACTGCCCCGGTAAAGTAGGTTGTGTTACGCCACACCTGATACGCCCAAGACCTGAGATTTGATCACCGGGCCAGGAATTGGTTAAATATTGAGTCATCATCAGTCTCTTAAAGGCTTCAAAGTGGATGTCAGCGATTATGCCGCGGCGCCGCTGCCATCTGATTAACTTCGTAATTATTTATTACATTAATAATTATACATACTTACTGGTGGTAGAGCTCCAGTGACGGAGCTCGAGGGTGTAGTCACCACCTCATTACCTTATATAGGTACTTGCCGCTAAATGGTAGTGTGCAGCACTATCGTGTTCCGGTCGGGTGGTAATGTATGGCCCTGTAATTTCCGGCACAGAGGCATAAAATCTTAGGGCACTCAGTTCCGGAGTGGTAACGCATCTGCATTTTGACCTTACTTAACATCAATGTGAACTGCATGCTTGTTTATCACTTCTATTACATAAAAAAAACAGGTTTGTAAGTATTTTACTCAGAAAGTACTGTTTTTTAGTGTCATTATATTCTTAGCTTGCAACCAGACTGCTTTGTAACTTATTTCTAGACCGTTTTGCATGATAGTGATATGTTTTCTTGGTCGCAACGTCTAATGAAACGGTAAATCCTGACCACGTTTCTAACAAAAAAAAATGCATCATATTACCGTCACTTTACATAATGTACTTTAATATAGGACGACGCGAGATCCATAAACTTAGTAACCAAATGTGATTTTAAAGCACGTTATATAACTCTCCCATACAGCAAACTCATCTCACATTTTTTTAACAATTTTCAAAATTTCTTTTCAGTCTTTTTAATACATCGTTGCAAAAGTTTCTATACGTGATTTTAAATGTTTCATTATTTGGTTCTTTTTTACATTTTATATGTATATCATCTCGATTTTTGATACATCGAATAAGATCGAATGCAATCACTATTCAATGAAAATCACGATTAAATATTTACATTAGCAGAATTAATTCTACTGGTGGTAGAGCTCTAGTGACGGAGCTCGAGGGCGTAGGCATCACCGCATTACCTTATATATTTTCTGCTAAATGGTATTGTTCAGCACTATCGTGTTTCGATCAGGTGGTAAAGTACGGCCTTGTAATTTCCGACACAGAGTCACAACACCTCAGGCCTCAGGAGTGGTAACGCATCTGCATTTTGACCTTGGTCTTTGTGTGGGTGTATATAGACTGAAGTCATCACTTAATATCAATGTGAACTGCATGTTAGTTTTCCACTTTCAATAAATAAAAAAAAATTAGACGCCAAGTCTATTTATACCACAAATTTTTCTACCATATTTATAGTTTAATGAAGCCACTCTTAGATTATTTGCTGGTGGTAGAGTTCTAGTGTTCTCGAGCTGCTAAGGGCTCAAGGGCGTAGGCACTATCACAGCAACCTATTTTCAGGGCAACGCATCCGCATTTCGACCTCTGGTTTTTTGTGCAGATGTCTATAGGCTGCAGTAATCACATAATATCCATGTAAACTACTGCATGTTTGATACCTACCTTTGTTTCATAAGAAAAGTTGTGTAAATTTTATCCATAATCAACTTCTAGACTTCTCATCATAAGAATTTATAGTGGTGAGTCATATTTTTATGTGGAGGTGTTGGCAAACAAGCTTGCAGTTCACATGGATGTTAAGTGACGACTGCAGCCTATAGATATCTACACAATAACTACAGGTCAAAGCAGATGCGTTGCCACCTCTGAGGTCTAAGATCTTTTGCCTCTGTGATAGTTATTACGGGACCATACATCACCATCTAATCGGAACACGACAGTGCTGAACACTACCATTTGGCGGCAGATAGATTAGGTGCCTACGTCCTCGTAAAAATTTAAAGCAAAAACAACATTGATACATACAACAGGTTGTATGAACAGGAATGCTTGTATTTTACCAGCAATAAAAACGATTATTAATTTTCCCTTGGCACGGAAGGAAGGAAAAATTTCCCACCGAAATATGAAACGTGTTTCGGAAATGAAGCGTGGCGTAAATTTTGCAATAGGTATAACACGGTTCGAGCAATTAGTGCGCTCTGTGGATAATAATTAGCTAGATGCGGCGTAGACGTGGTAATGTAAGGTTAAAAAGCGTAGACGAATTAGATGTGCGGATTTTTTGTGTCAAAGGCACCCCTTTGACACAACACACAACACTCTCCTGCTTAAAATTACCGAGTGGTGGGTTTTTCTCTAACTATTTAAAGCAAGTACGAGATGCTGTATCATTTAAAAAAAAACATACGGGATTACCAAAATTAGCTGTTAGCTCAACCAGTTTTGAATAGCAACACTGGTCTAGCTGACAGCTGTTTTTGAGTGACCCGTATTTCATTAATTTTATGTCATGGCACCTGGCGGGCTGTGGCGTACCAATTAAAAGCTGTGTAAATAGAGCAACTTGTTTAAAAACTTCGTAAGTGTAATGAACGGCGGTCATTTTTTATCGTTAAAGTTCGTAGTTTTCTATTGTGTTCCACTAGATGGCGCCATATCCATATGTATAGTTGACGAAGTCAAACTTTGACGAGCCAGCAAACCAAAAATATTCAAAACAATGTCCTCCAATATGCATCGCAATGTAATGGTTGTATAGATGGAAATATTTTTAAAATAATTTATACAAAATATTTCTAGTACCGCTCTATATCTCTTTAGGGCTACTTTGTAGGGTGGCGTTAATTTGACGCATTATTTGGCTACCTCCAGCTTGGCTACATTAATTTTTTACTCATTTATAACTTTATTTTTGCTACAAGTTTTTTTTTTAATTAGGTAGTACTGTTAGAAAATATTAATACTTAAATTAGCTATCTGCAACAATTTCCAAATCACGATGTGATGATGATTGTATAGCCCCGGAATTACTAAGCCTCAGTAGTGTAGTGGAAGTGGTAGCTGAATTTTGATCCCGGGTGGGGGCTTTCAGAGATAAAGGTTTGGTTATTTTATATTTCTGGTGCTTTTGGAATTTGTCTTCTATCAGAAAAGTCTCAAAACGACCACTTTTGGAGTATGGTAATGAACTCGGCGATATCAATGGGTTCAACATCTGTAAAATGGCCAAAACGTGACCGGCGAATCGTGGGTGTTTGCATGTCTGACTAAAGAAATGCCTGCATTTACCTCTACCTATCCCTTCGGGAATTACAGACGTGAATTTACGTTTACATTTGTGAGATTTGATCTTTAATAACTTTATGCTAAAGTTACGGGGTTATGCAATTATATCAAACTAGAACTGGGTTGCACTGAATTGCATAGAGGCAGATTGATAAGGACAGTGATAAAGTAAATTGCTTGTATCTACACCTATGAGATCCGCCACAACATTTTCTACTATTTTCAATTAGACAGATATATTGCCTTGTATATTAACTTACGTACCAAAAAGAACCTCGATATTTTATTTTTCAATTACTATGATTCGATTTGGTTAGATTTGCATCAGCTACAATATAATCATCGTTAGTTACGTAAATAAATTCCTATGTTCTATTAAAGATAAATAAAACACCCACTACAAGGTCACTGCATCATTTAATTAGCGTCACGCACTTTGGGTCCCCGTTTTGTGAACTTTCATTGGGACCTGATTGTCCCCACTAGCTTTGTTTTATCACTCTTGTTTTGGATTCACGAACAAGCGAAGCCATTAGCCAATTATTCTAAGGTGTGAATGATTTTGAATACCCAGTTATGTTAATGTTAATATAGTATCTAATATTGATTATAATTATAAAAGTTACAATTCTTGAAATATTTATATTGACTTATAGTGAATGCTGCAGTCTTATAGATGCAGAATTATAGATCGTATTTTCTCTTTGTGTGTCATTTTTGGTTCCTATTTGGTTATATTTGCATGAGCTGCAGTATAACGACTGTCACTAACATGTATCTATTCCTTCCTAGCTATTAACAAATATCTACAACTAGCGGACCGCCCCGGCTTCGTGCGGGTACAATATTACCTAACCTCTCCTATTCGTCTTATCGTGATGTTATGATTAGCCTAAAGCCTTCCTTGATAAATGGGCTATCTAACACTGAAATAATTTTTACAATCAGACCATTCGTTTCTGAGATTAGCGCGTTCAAACAGACAAACAAACAAACACACTCTTCAGCTTTATATCATTAGTATAGTATAGATAAAACACCCCAATACAAAGTCACTGCAGCATTTCATTAGTGTCACGCACTTTGGGTTCCCACTCCGTGGCCTTTCACCGTGACTCGATCGTACCAACTAGCTTTGTTTTATCACTTTTGTTTTACATTCACGTACAAGGGAAACCATTAGACAATCGTGTTGTTAAATATACTACGGTATTATATTTTGGACCATCCTGTTATGTTTATAGTAACCTGCTATTTGTTTGCAGATTTTGTAATGTCCATTCATTACATTAAACATGTGACTCCCTGTGTGTTAGGATTCCATTGCAGAATCATTTCGTTCATCTAGATATGCTGCAAACCTTATTTTTACGAATATTAATAATCTAGGGAATATATAATTTATACATATTTTTTTTAAATTCTACAGTGGGATCCTAACCTATTAAAATACCATGCCGCGTCATCTCGCGCCGCACTGTCGATGAGCGCCAGCCTTTTTCATATTATTATTATGAATAGTATGGTGAAATGCAAAGCTTACTATCTCAGATCTTATCTTAAATTGTGTCTAAGATACGATCTGAGATAGTAATAGCATCAGATACCGTCAATATTAATTTCATATCCTTCAATATTGAAAGCGCTTTGACTGTGTATTCCAATATTAGCTCAGTTCATAATGAAACTAATAATGCAATATTGAAATAATACATTAAACTTCGAAAATTAATATTGCATTTTGAGATCATTAATTACTCATCTTCTTAGTATCTAAAACAGTCGAGTCTGCCTCCGGCAACTATGCTTTTCAAAGTTTAAGTACTTTAATGAGTAGATTCTATCGGTACTCATCGTATAATTTGTCTAAAAATCTAATTTTACGATGATTTTGGGGTAAAATAAACTTAATCTATGTCATCGTGTATCTAAGAAGCGCACAGCCTGGCGGCTGGTGTAGATCTTAAGCGATCTACTCGGTTAAGCACTACGGGCGCGGTCGGGTAGTGTGATGGATGACCGCTAGTGGCAAATTAAATGCGCGATTCCGTGCTTCGGAGGGCACCTTAAGCCATCGGTCCTGGTTGCTATCGATAGATAGCAGTCGTTAAACCTTGTCGGAGGCCTTATGGGTGGTTTGAAAAATATCCGACAGCGGCCACTAACCCTCCACCTCCACCAATCCGCGTTGGAGCAGCGTGGAGTAAGCCAGACCAGACCAGACGGATGTCTGGTCTGGTTTGGCTGGTCTGAGGGGATCCTCAAAAAGGGGAGAGACTCGTGCCCAGCAGTGGGACGTGGGTTGCCATTATTATTTCACTCTTTTGGAACTCATTTTATATTTTTTACATACATATATATCAAAAACAAATATAAGTATAAAAAAAAAAAATTGCTTGCCGCCGGCCGCGGGAACAGGGTCCAAGCTACCGGTGGTTAGGGACGCAGAGAGAGGAATCTCCTCACTATCGTGCCGTGTCCATTATTATTATTATTATAAACTTAATCTATTTAAAGTAAACGATCCCACCATCCCACATTGATTGCATCGCTATATAACTATCACAAAGACATAAAACTTAGGTCTCAGGGGTGGTAGCGCATCTGCATTTTAACCTCTGGTATTTGAGTAGATGTCTATAGGCTGCAGTCATCACTTAGCAAGAACTTCGAAGCAAGACCGTTTGCCCATGACAGACGCAAACATGACATGATTCTAACAAACAGACACGAACAATAGTTTATCTTTTTTTATGTTACAGAAGTGCCAAACAAGTACGCAGTTCACACTGATGTTAACTGATAACTGTAGCCTATAGACACCCCCACAAAGACCGAGGTCAAAATGCAGATGCGTTTCCACTCCTGAGGCCTAAGGTATTATGCCTCTGTGCCGGAAATTACAGGGCCGTACATTATCACCTGACCGGAACACGATAGTGCTGAACACTACCATTTAGCGGCAAGTATATTAGGTAATATTTTGGTGCCTACGCCCGCGAGCGTCCGTCCGTCACTGGAGCTCTACCACCGGTGAATATCGATATTGTTTTTTTTTTCTTTTCAAGTGCCGAATCCCAAAATCTTCATCAAGTGGAAGACACCGCGAACCGTCATCATGCTATGAAATCCCCAAGACAGCAATTTAACATAATTCCTTATTCATACTATGTAGGTCAGAGTGTAATTGGGACGTGCAAATTTGTATCCTACCAGTTATTCTATAAGTGAACCCTGAATAACAAGTTATTATAAACAAAAACACTCCTTTCAAAATACAAACTGGAATGGAATGGGGTTACGACCTAGGTTAAGCGTTCATTTGATTTTGCCGCTAGTTTTCTCAACGATACGATAAACATTGCTTTACGCCTTTATCCGAAGGCCTAGACCAGAGGTTCCCAAACTATTTTTCTTGTGGACCCCTTTCAATTTTTTTCTGATTTTGGTGGCCCCCTTGTGAACATTTATATCACTTTCCCATATATCCCATTTTTATTTACGAATATATGTAGACTCCATCGAGTCTCCCATAGACCCCAGGGGGTCTATATGGACCACTTTGGGAATCACTGGCCTAGACGGAGCTTTGGACCTTATATTCTCGAATCATAATAACTATTGCAGAGAAATAATAACTTAGGTGTCAGGGGTGGCAACGCATCTACATTTTGACCTCTGGTTTTTGTTTAGATGTTTATAAGCTGTAGTCATCAGTCAATCACTTAACATCAATGTGAGTTGCATGTTCCAAGACAGGTCGGTAGACTATTGCCAACTATGCCTAACTAGCATAGTTGGCAATAGATGGCGCTACTGCTACCATAAAGCAATGCAATAAATGTGAAGGAAAGATTTGACAAATCGGGCAGGACTTCAGTAGCTCAATTGGAAGAGCGGCTGGACTAGATTCCCAGTAGGCCGCAAGTTCGAGTCTCGCCTGAAGTCAAAATTTTTCTTTCCATTTTTCTTTAAGTAAAATAGGTCTTAAGATACAATTAAAAAACGGAAATCGACAGGGGTTAGCGGCGTTTTAGTTAGTAGACGGCAGTACAAGTTGTGAGCAATAGATGTCGCTACTGCCATCCCAAGGCAACGCAATAAATTTATAAATGAAAGGACAAAAATCGAGTAATGTGTCAAATTCGAAAAAAAAAATTCATGTAGGTATGCTTAAATTCATGCAATAACTTCTAATTACCCCTTCGAAGAATACAGACATGAAATTACGTATTATCCAAACGGTTCTTGTATAGAAATAACAAAAAACACAGACCAAACGATTTTTTACAAAAAATGTTTTTTTTTTGGCTTCTGTTACCCTTCTTTAATCGCCACCTATCAGGTTTTTTGGGCAAATATTCAATGTACAGACACTCGATTTTTACTGACCTATCATAGTTTAAAGATTACACTTTCGGAGATTCGGAGAATACATACATTATGTAGTAAACTAGCTGTTGCCCGCGGCTTCGACCGAATGGATGTCGTTTTATAAATAACTATGTTCTTTCTCAAACTCAGCTCTATCTCTGTACCAAATTTCATTAAAATCGGTTCAGACGTTTGGACGTGAAAAGGTAACAGACAGACAGACAGACAGAGTTACTTTCGCATTCATAATATTGATAAAGTAGGGAAGTAGGGCTTGTCGTATCATTGAAATCGTTCTGTATAGAAATAACAAACAACACAACATATCAAACGAATTTTGTAAACACGTCAACAATGTTAAGCGATATTAAATTGAAAACAGGAAGAGACAAGAATAAAGTTTTAAACGACACACGATGTACAATTTGGACTATGATTTGAATAATTACATTTATAGCATTCCATTGGGGATTTAAACTCTTTAATTAAATTGGGAGAAAGGAAAAAGAATGAGTTTGAGTGCAAATATCGAGTCAAATGCGTGTTTAATGCTGTTTCCATTCACTTTAATGCTGTTTCCATTCACTTCAAGAACTTTCAAAGGAGGCTAGGATATTTTGAAGGCTTTGAGGTACACAATAATATAAGTCATCGATTATTACGATTTCGTAGCGGCATGACATAAACGGGACCCTTTTTGATTCGTCATGCTTGCCTGTCTGTATGTCCGTTTCATTGTTTTTCCTTCTAAGAGTATGACACTTTATTACGAAACTATTGATCCTACATATTTGAAACTCGGTCGGTTGTTCACTTCCTTGTATAATGTATGTATCTTCACGCCAGGTCCCTTCAGGGGTAGGCAGAGTGTGGAGCGCCATGAATTACGAATATTTAGGGGAAGACGCATATGTTAAGGGAAAGTATAAATAAAACAATAATCTGATAAATCAATTGAACTCTTTGTACTTTTAATTTGTACTTTGATTAATCATCTTTGGAAAATAACAATATAACTTAAGCATTTAAAAATTAATAGTAATTTACTAAAGTTGGGCAAAACGAACAAGCCTTAAGCGCGAAAAGGATTTATGCTCATAAAATAAACATGAATCTTGGCACTTATTCCAAAAGTAGCTATCAGTTTCTACTCAGGAAGCATTGTCTTCATTTGTCCAACTTATGCACTGATTACACTGAATTAAATCTTCTGTAGGTTCAGTGTACCTCTCAATGCACACCTAACAGTAGATATCGTAGAAATAAAGATTCGGGCTGTTACTTAGCGGTTTGGTAAGGCATCGTTTCTTCTTTGTCTTGCTGGGGCCAGCTAATTCAGAGATTTTCGTCTTTTTATTTTTATTATTAATATTTTGTAAATTTATAGCTTGCGAATATCTTTACCGTTTTGCCCATATTCGTTTTGCCCGAGGTATCAATATCTACAAAAACTTATGACTTTAATTTTTTCAATACTTAGGTAAAAAAAACAATAATCGCAAAATATTATATATTTTACGAGTAAAATAATAAAACAATATTATTTGTAAGTAGCTGATTAATATATTTTATTTTAAAGAAAAATGGAAAGAAAAATTTGACTTCAGGCAAGACTCGAACTCGCGGCCTACTGGGTATCTAGTCCAGCCGCTCTTACAATTGAGCTACTGAAGTCCTGCCCGATTTGTCAAATCTTTCCTTCACATTTATTGCCTTGCTTTATGGTAGTACTAGCGCCATCTATTGCCAACCATGCTAGTTAGGCAAAATTCTTTTTTTCTTTAAAATAAAATATATTTCACAAGCATGTGTTAATGCGAAATAATATAAAAACAGCTGATTAATATGTAAATTTTGTGTATAAACCTTTACAAAAATCGTAAGGAAACCACACTCGCTCACACAGCCCGCACAGGCGTCGCTAGTGGCACGCGCGACGCCTATGAAAAATATTATTGCTATCTGGTATACTTTTTTGGCAAAAACCGTTACTCTTTTTACCCGCATTATGCTTCTTGCCCGGGCTTCCCCTACACGTCGATTATATGGGCGATATTTGAATGAAACTTCATAGAATTCCATTCAGCATTGAAACTATTTAATTAAACGGGAAGAGAGAAAAAAGAATAAGTTTGAGTGAAGATATCGAACCGGATGCATGTTTTAATTTTATTCTCGTGTTCCTTGTGTTAAGTACTTTTTAAGTACTTTTAAGTTAAAGGCTTTGGAGGATACATTAATTAAAATGCTCAATTTTTATTCGGTATCCGAATGGAGTATACGGAACCAGTTTTAGAAGTCAATATTTCAAATATTATGTTATCTTTTGAAAAAAGGTTCAAATACTATATAGTTTGTAATTCATACTTGATTTCAAAGTTACGTTTGGGGTTTACGAAACAGTATTTTTTTTCCGCAGAATATACTATAATACTTGACATTCGTCATATACTTAATATTACACAGTGCTCATCAAGAAATAATTTTCACTGGTGGTAGAGCTCCAGTGATGGAGCTCGCGGGCGTAGGCACCTCCGCATTACCTAATATACTTGCCGCTAAATGGTAGTGTTCAGCATTATCGTGTTCCGGTCAGGTGGTAATGTACGGCTCTGTAATTTCCGGCACGGAGCCATAACACCTTAGGCCTCAGGAGTGGGAACGCATATGCATTTTGACCTCTGGTCATTGTGTGGGTATCTATAGGCTGCAGTCATCACTTAACATCAATGTGAACTGCATGCTTGTTAGCCACTTTATTTAATAAAAAAAAAGTTTCTTTTAAACGTTTCGTACCTATGCTACTTCTGACCTGGGCTTTCAGCTTCGAACAACTGGACGGAAAACGATAAGTATGCCCTCTTGAGATTTTTTGTATCAAGTTTTCAGTTGCATTTGTAGGGTTTGGTTATATGCTTGATTAAATTCACTTTTAGGTTCAGATATAAATGCATACAAATATAAGTTGCAAATAAATACATATCAATTAACTTACACTAACAGCCCCCACACTAGGTTTAAACCTATGTCATGGGTGCCGTTGTAAACACGCAACACATACACGAACACTCAGACCCAAAACAGATATCTGTCATATGACTCAGACCATACAAATATTTGACCCGGTGCGGGGATCGAACCCGCTGGACTAACTGGGTCGTCAAGCCTTCTTTAATACATTCATACATGACATGTCATGTAAACTACCACTTCTACTGGTAGTAGAGATGCAGTGTAGGGACTCGAGGACGTAGGCACTACAGTATTACTTGACCTATCTGCCACCAAATGGTAGTGTTCAGCACTATCGTATTGCTGCATAGAGCAACACGGGCCACCAGCCGCAGCGGACCGGATCGGAGGGGAGTAGCCATATGCAGGCTTTCCCCTCAGTCAAAGTACAAGCACAAGTGTTCCTATGCCTGTCGCCTAGATGTTAAAATGTGTGCGTGTTATTGTTTATGTATTTTGTTAAAGTCAAGGAGTGAGTTTCGTAGTAATAGACGATTTTTGTAGTGTGCGTGTATCACACGTATTTCCCCCCGCAAAAAATTACAGAATGTTTTGCATCGGCAATAAGCGCTATGGCTACGCTCCACCAGTCCACCGCGGCCGGTGTCCATGTTTCTCTACGTATTCCGTTAGAATCCCAATTATCCCAATCAGTCTTCATTAGTCCCCGTAGTCTCAATTAGTCTCCAATCCAATAATAAAGTCATTGTTCCAAAATACGAAGTATTTTTAAAATACCGAGCAAAATTCATATGGATTCTCAAAGATACCTCAGATAACAATCAACATGTATATATTAGTTTGAGCAACCACGCTAGTGCAGAAAGATCTCTCACTCTCTAAAGAAATAAATTGCACTACCTTAAACTTGTTCACCCAAGCTGCAGTCTGAGAGTTCATCTTATGCTGGATGTCATGGCAATATTGCTACAAGGAAATAAAACAAAAGAATACATGTGTGGTTCAAATTGAAAATGGTAGCGGATTTCATTCAGTAATAAGCAACGAATAATTTTACACATTTTTTTTTAATAATTCACATCTATATTTTAAGCAGCGTAATTAAGAAAGCGTTCATTACTATCGTGTTTTTTTTTGACGACCCGGTTAGTAAAGCGGTGTGTATCGGGCCTTCTAACTCAAATCATTTCTTAAAGAGTATAATAATAATAATTATACCGTCCCTCATGATGAGAACCTCGTGAAGGCTGAAAAGTATACACGAATAAAATACCTTGACTTATCCTACGAGGTTGTCGCCATGTGGGATGTGGATTATGTTGTCATTGTACCGGTTAACTTGCAGCGAAGAGCCTCGACCAGTACCTCAAGAGGCTCTGGCTGGAAAATTGGGTCAAGGCTTGGTGCAGAAGGCAGTTCTTCTTGACACGGTACGTATTGTGAGGAGATTCATCTCCCTAAGCCCCTAACCACCGCCAGCTAGAACCCTGCTCCCGCTACCGGCGGAACCTATTTGTAGGTTTTTATATATGTACTAGCTGTTGCCCGCGGCTTTGCCCGCGGCTTCGCCCGCGTGGATGTCGTTTTATAATTATTTTTCATGAAGTTTCTTTGCTATAACCTCACGGAGCCCGAGACCTTTCCAACGAATGCAAAACCGTGGAAATCGGTTCGTGCGTTCCGGAGTTATAGCGTCAGGAAGGAAAACCTGACTTATTTTTATATTATAGATGTTTTTTGTAATAAAATATGTATGTAAAAATATAAAAAAATTGCAACATGCTATATAAATGAGAATAATGATAACATACTATTACTTTGCCTGTTATACTTATTATTATTATACTATAGTGTAAGCGAAGGGAAGCGCGCATGGCCCGGCTGCTGGTGTAGATCGTAAGCGATCTCCTCGGTTAAGCACTACGGGTGCGGTCGGGTAGTGTGATGGGTGACCGCTAGTGGCAAATTAAATGCGCGTTTCCGTGCTTCGGAGGGCACGTTAAGCCGTCGGTCCCGGTTGCTATCGATGGATAGCAGTCGTTAAACCTAGTCGGAGGCCTTATGGGCGGTTTGAAAACATCCGACAGCGGGTTGGCCACTAACCCACCCACCTCCACCAATCCGCATTGGAGCAGCGTGGTGGAGTAAACTCCAGGCCTCCCCCCAAAAAAAGGGGAGAGACTCGTGCCCAGCAGTGGGACGTATAATGGGTTGCCATTATTATAGTATATAAAGAGTAAACGCCAAAAACTTGTAAAGTGTTCCCAAAAGTGTGTCATATTTGGTCGAAAGTTGAAATTGTGCAAAAGCTTGGTACATATAAGTAACAAAGTGAAACCAATATTAGTCTTGGCTTTTATTCATACCTACTGATATTACTTCGCTTGTGGTTCATTAAGTAGTTAGAACAAGTTATACTTAAAAGGGTGCCCGTATATAAAAGACCGTGGATGCTTACTTGTTGTGGGTTATCGGGTAAAATAAAGGAACCACAACTTTGGCATAAAGTTTAGTTAAGTAAGATCTTACATTGTTCACGTAGATACGAGTACCTACATGTATTGGGTAATAAGATATTTGTTCGATACTTCACAAACTCCATGTGCCCATTATTTTATACTTTTAGGCCTCAGGGGTGGTAACGCATCTGCACTTCGACCTTGGTCTTTGTGTGGGTGTCTTTAGGCTGCAGTCTTCACTTAACATCAATGGAACTGCATGCTCGTTTGCCACTTCCATTACATTTAAAAAAATGTAACGAGTAATAAATGAGTTACATTAAAAAAACTGCATCATCAAATCTAATTTCATAAAAACATACAAAAACACCAACACATGTATTTGAAGGGATAGGCAGAGACAGAATACTCGTCCTTTTTTTATGTAATGGAAGTGGCAAGCAAGCTTGCAGTTCACATTGATGTACCACCAGTAAAAACACAGTACATGACAACACAGTACAGTAGTTTTTAGTGTTCCAGTGACGGAGCTCGCGGGCGTAGGCACCACCGCATTACCTAATATACTTGCCGCTAAATGGTAGTGTTCAGCACTATCGTGTACCGGTCAGGTGGTAATGTACGGCCCTGTAATTTCAGGCACAGAGGCATATCACCTAATGCCTCAAGAGTGGCAGCGCATCTGCATTTTGAACTCTGGTCATTGTGTGGGTGTCTATAGGCTGCAGTCGTAACTTAACATCAATGTGAACTGCATGCTTGTTTGCCACTTTTGATAATAAAAAAAAAAAAAACTTGTTTGTGTTTCGTGCTATTGTGATTCTATTAAATATTTTCATATAAGACAAATTGTTATATCTGGCACTGAGTCATTTTAGACTTCTGAAGTGACTTAGGTATCATTTTAATATAATGATACCTCCAGTAGTTTGTAGACGTATACAAAAACCCTTCTGAAAACCAACTGCCTCAATAGTCTAGTTTACTGAGTCAGTTGACTGAAAGAATAAAAGGCCTGACCCATCGTAGCAGTAGCCTGCTACCGTTAGGAGTGGCAGGCCTCTACGAGTGACCACTGCAGCCTTTTGGACATTTACAAAAAAAAAACATATTAAAATTTAGATGCGTTGCCACCCTTCAGATTTCAAATGATTGTAGCGACATTAAAGACGGGTCGCACCGAGCACCGACACGCATGCTGTACACGGACACACGGCGCATTTTAGCTGCGTGTATTAATTTGTTTGACAACGTGGTAATGTTTCCACTGGAGTCCATGAAGATCCACGAATAATGTATAGCGTGCACGGAGGCTACGTACGTCCCACTGCAATCCAAGGATAGATAAGCGAGCTGGTTCATAGTCGTGGGCCATATGCGTGTACTCCCAGTGGAAACGTAGATCCACGTTGATAGCGTTGAGCTATGTAACCTCATATTCGAGCTAGCCACACATGTGTTAATGACGTCAATTCATGTGGTAGTACTACCACATATATAATTTCATATAAAGCGAAGCTTAATACACGTGCGCAGTGCGCAGCCTCGCCGTGCGCCGTGGTAGGTCCCATACGTATGTAATCGGACTAATAACCTACCGCGGCGCACGGAGAGGCTATAGAAATGCTGACGGCGCAAACTTAGCGTTTGCTCATCAGTTGTCCCATAACCATAGTACCGCACATTCGCACCTCAACCCGCCCAAACTAACCGCAAAAATGTATCTGTGTTAATTCCGCAATATATTTATGGTGATCACCAACATGGAATTCTTATTTCCATCTTGCAATATCTGAACACGCCTTTATGCTGGCAAACTCATGGAATCGCCAAAGCTTCTATGACAGAAATGACGCGGCCATACACTTTGTACATAGACTATACATTCATTAAAAAGCAATGTGCGTATGTAACTAATAAACCTTCATTATCATTAAACTGTATACGTTTTTGGTTCGGTAATTCGCTGACAATAAAAACTATACCCGAAGTTTAGTCAGTAAAAAGCAACGTGGGTCAGTTTTTGCTGACGGGTAATTACGACTATGATCATTGGAGTGGAATATATGGACGAGGAGATTTATTGCTTGATACATTGAGGATAATGACTATTTTTTATCGGTAATTATTGTCTTATACCGCTTAGTATTGGGTCATGTAATAAATGTAATTAACATTATCATCCAACTATGTATCTATATGTATATATAAAAATCAATTGCTGTTCGTTAGTCTCGCTAAAACTCAAGAACGGCTGGACGGATTTGGCTAATTTTGGTTTTGAATGATTTTTGGAAGTCCAGGGAAGGTTTAAAACGTAAGAAAATATGAAGGAATCGAAGGGAAATAGTAATAACCACAATTTCATTTTCCCATACGAATATTCTGTAGCTATCAAACCTTTGACACATCATTTCACTCTGAGGCAATACGAAGTTTGCCGAAGCAGCGAGTCGATTATAAATATTTGCAAAATTTTTTTTAACGTGACTAGCTGATCCGGCCAACGTTGTTTCTGCCATGCAATACATGTTGAGGCCAAAAAATAAAAAAAAAAAAACTCAAACACATGGGTGCTTTCATCGGTATGAGCTACGCGTTTGAATTAAATTTATTTTCCCGCACGTTATTTCTTGCCACAACTTCTAAGATGGATCTAAATAGCTACCCAATTACCGCATGGTAAGTTACCAATTTTTTGTAATAAAACTAAATAATATCCCTTCTGCGTACTATGATTTACCAGGTTTTCATTTGATTCGAAATGATCGCACCGGTCGTGGAGGTGGTGGGGTCGCAATATACATACGGTCGCATATTCCTTTTTCAATTGTCTACATGTCACCACAACCCAATGACGGAGCTGAACACCTTTTTATAGAAGTTTTATTCGCGAACACCAAACTCCTTCTTGGTGTGTTTTACAGCCCCTCCCTTACAATTGATTATTTTTCTTGCCTTGAATAAATATTTGAAGACCTGGTACCTCAGTACAACCATTCTATTGTTATGGGTGACTTTAACAACTGTCTTTTAAAAAATGACACACGGTCAAATCGACTCAAATCTTTAGTAAATTCTGCTAATTTGCATATTCTCCCTTCCTCGGCCACTCATTTCTTTCCCAACTCAGCTCCTTCCCTTCTTGATTTAATCTTCGTTTCTTCGCTTGAACATGTTGAAAAACATAGTCAGTGTTCAGCAGATGCTTTCTCTTATCATGATTTAATATATGTTTCATATAAGATTCGTCCCCCTAAGGCTAAACCTAAAATTCTTATGCAGCGTAATTTTGGTGGCATGGATATGGATCGCTTGCGAGAAGATGCGTCTAAAATTGATTGGTCGGTTATTGATCTAGCGTGTAATATCGATGATAAACTCAACTTGTTCAATTATTTACTCACTCATCTGTTCGATATACACGCACCTATGCGGCCTGTACGCATCAAACACGTTTGGTTTAAACGTAACCCGAATGACGCCAATCGAGCAAAATATATATCCGTACGTTATCGCTGCAATAAAGTGTGTAGGGATGCACAGCGACGCCACGTCTATAATTCAGTTTCTGACGAAGACCCTGCTAAGGTTTGGAGGTTTTTAAAGTCATTAGGAGTTGGCAAAAATCGAAATAGTTCCGAAGCTTTCACACAGTTTTTAGATCTTAACTCACTTAATATGCATTTCTCATTATCCTCTTGTATAGATGGATATACCAAGACGCAAACACTAATCTCTTTAAGCCATAACGCTACTCCTGACTGTCCTCTTTTCTTCCTTGAGCAATTAACTGATAGTGAATTTGAGCAAAATATTGTTGCTATTGACTCTGATGCAGTAGGTGGTGATATGTTTTTTTTTTGTATCTTCACGCAAGGTTCTTAACGGGGTAGGCAGAGAGTGTAGAGCGCCAGATATCCCGGTTCTGACAAACCTCTCGTGCCTCGTCTACCTTCATCATTCTCTTCATACATGCACGCCGATTCTTAAGACTTTTGACCCCACCATCAGACAGAACTCGACCTATTTGGTCATGGTAGGTCAGTCTTGGTCTTCCTGGGGCTCTGCAACCATCCACATTCGCATTGTATATCTGTTTAGTCATTCGCTCATTCGACATTCTTTCTATATGCCCGAACCATCGGAGCTTGCCTTTTTTCATTTTTACACCGATACTATCATTCACACAAAGTCTCTTTCTTACATCTTCATTACGAACGCGATCAGTGAGTGATACACCGCAGATCTTGCGCAATGATCTCAGCTCGACCGCGTTCAACTTACTTTCATGCTCTTTTCTGCATACCCAGCTCTCGCTTCCATATAAAAGCGTTGGAGTAAGTACAGCATTATGTACGGCTAGTCACGCCCGCTGGCTGACATGTTTAGATTCTAGCAGCTTACCCAACGCTCCATTCACGCAATTCCCAGCAAGCACTCTTCTTTCTATGTCAGTGGTGTAGCTACCATCCTTGCTAAAAGCACATCCAAGATATACAATTTCATCAACCTGTTCTAACACTGCATCATCTACTACTACCCTTGCATTTGTTCTCTGTTCATCTCTTTCAAATACTAATACTTTAGTTTTATCCACATTCAATTGTAAGCCTTTCTCCATACAATCCTCTTTCAAGACTGTGACTAGTGCTTGTAGCCCAGATGGTGTAGAGCTAACAATTACCGCATCATCTGCGTAAAGCAGACAGTTCACCACTAAGTCACCCATACGCACTCCCACATCCATCAACTTCACCCTCTGGAGGAATTTGTCCAGATATATAATAAACAGCCTAGACGAAAGCACGCAATCCTGTAGACACCGATGTTAACATCAAACCAGGGTGACATGTTACCATCTACCCGCACACATGCTTGACAGCCCACATACGTGGATTGTATTGCACGGACCAGACTGCCATCAATACCATACTCTGTCAAAATGTCCCACAGCTCCTTTCGTAATACCCTATCAAACGCCTTCTCCAAATCCACAAAACCGCAGAAAACCTTCTGGCTCACAGCCAGATGCTTCTCTACGGTGTTGCGGATGGAGAAAACTTGATCCATACATCCTTTTCCAGTTCTGAAACCACCCTGTGCATCCCATAACAACCCGTCGGACTTCTCTTTCATTCTTCTTTCTAAGACTTTCCCATACACTTTATAATAAAAAAGGTGATATGATAAGCCGGAAAATAATCGTTCCTATAATCAAAATTGTTAGCCCCATTATTACTTCTCTCCTAAATTATTCCCTTGTAAGTAGCACTTTTCCATCAGTTTGGAAAGATGCATATATAATACCAATTCCTAAAAAATGTACTCCTAAATCTTTTCATGAGTATCGTCCTATTTCTATCCTTCCCTTTCTATCCAAAGTTCTTGAACGTCTTATCCATCAACAACTAAGTTCTTTCCTCTCTAAGTTCAAGCTACTAAATCCTCTCCAATCAGGATTTCGTCCGGGTCATAGCACTACCACTGCCTTAGTCAAGGTAACCGAGGATATCCGGCATGGTATGGAAGATGGGAAAGTAACTGTTATGGTTTTATTAGATTTTAGTAACGCTTTTAATACCGTCGATTTCGATATCATGCTGGCAATCCTTCGATCTTTTTTTTTATGTAAAGGAAGTTGCAAACAAGCATGCAGTTCACATTGATGTTAAGTGATGACTGCAGCCTATAGACACCCACACAAAGACCAAGCTCAAAATGCAGAATCGTTACCACTCCTGAGGCCTAAGGTGTTATGCCTCTGTGCCGGAAATTACAGGGCCGTACATTACCACCTGACCGGAACACGATGGTGCTAAATACTACCATTTAGCGGCAAGTATATTAGGTAATGCGGTGGTGCCTACGCCCGCGAGCTCCGTTACTGGAGCTCTACCACCAGTAAAAAATCATCAACATATCTCCGACAGTTATTGCATGGTTTCATAGTTATTTGTTTGGAAGCCGACAACGCATTAGATTAGACGATAAGTGTTCCACCTGGTGCGATGTTTTACCCGGCGTTCCGCAAGGTGGCGTGCTGTCTCCATTTCTCTTTTCCATTTTCATCAACTCTATTAGCCTCTCTTTAACTTCTCACTATCACCTTTATGCAGACGATCTACAAATTTATTTGCAAACAAACTTACAAGATTTACATAAAACAATAAGAACAATCAACGAAGATCTTGACAAAATTTATCAATGGAGTAAAGCCTATGGCTTGCAAGTTAATCCTGCTAAAAGTAAAGCCATAATATTCGGAAGCTCTCGGCTGATTCATCGCATTGATTCTAACACATTATCACCTATCCTCTTAATCGGTACTCTTATAGACTACAGTGTTACAGTTTAGAATCTAGGAGTGATAATGGATAATTGTATGACTTGGGCTCCGCAAATCAGCGAGGTTAGCAGGAAGATGTTTGCGGCTGTTGGTTCACTACGAAGAATTAGGAATTTTTTGCCCACTGCCACTAAAATTATGCTTGCCCAATCCATCCTATTTCCTATTCTAGACTATGCTGACATATCTTACCTTGATCTAACACAGGAGCAATTTGGTAAGCTTGAGCGTCTTCAAAATATTTGTATACGGTTCATATTTGGCTTGCGTAAATATAACCATGTTTCCGAATTTCGTAAACAGCTCAACTGGCTACCAATCCGTCTTCGCAGGAATACGCATATTTTTTCTCTTCTCTACTGCATACTATTTTACCCGCATTATCCCCAATACTTAAGAGACCGTTTCCAATATCTTTGTCAATCAAATTCCCTCTTTCTACGCTCGTCCAACAACCTTCGTTTTGCAATGCCTTCCCACTCCTCTTCTTTCTATGCCAAATCCTATACTGTTGGAGCTGTTAAGCTTTGGAACTCCTTACCTTTACACATCCGTCAAGCTCAAACCCTGATGTCTTTTAAAAAGCGTCTAAAGGACCATCACCTAACTTCGTAACCTTAAATTGACATGCGATCTAATAAAATAAGACTTCTTTTTTCCCTCAATCGATTAAGGTACATGAGTATGTATATATATATTTAAATTTATATATTTATCTTCTAATGTATGTGTATTAGTATTTTTGTGTAAGTACATATATTTTAAATTATTACATATGTGTAAGTTTATAATGTTATAGCAATCTATTATTACTCGTAAAACTGTGTATTATTAGAAGCTGTAAAGTATACCATAGTTTTGTAAGAATTGTTATTTTAATTTATATTTATAACGTTGTTAAAATATATTTTAACGTTGTGTTGTACACCCCTTTTTCTGTAATTGGTCTCTTTCAATCTAGGTTGTCTGGCAGAGATCGCTTTAAGCGATAAGACCGCCTATTGTGCTTTTTACTTAAGTGCTATTGTTTCTGTATTTTCTTTTTGTAATGTGAACAATAAAGAGTAAAATAAATAAATAATAATAGTGTACAGACAAAGCGTACAGTTCACATTGATATTAAGTGATGACTGCAGCCTATAGACATCTATACAAAAACCAGAGGTCAAAATGCAGATTATGGTACCACCCGTTACACCGTAGTTGTTATATCTCTGTGAGTTATTACGAGGCCATACAAGTACAGTTTAGTTTTTAGTGGTGGTAGAGCTCCAGTGACGGAGCTCGCGGGCGTAGGCACCACCGCATTACCTAATATACTTGCAGCTAAATGGTAGTGTTCCGGTCAGGTGGTAATGTATGGCCCTGTAATTTCCGGTACAGAGGCATAACATCTTAGGCCTCAGGAGTGGTAACGCATCTGCATTTTGACCTTGGTCTCTGTATGGATGTCTATAGGCTGCAGTCATCACTTAACACCAATGTGAACTGCATGCTTGTTTGCCACTTCCCTTACATAAAAAAAGAATAGTATAAAATTGTGCTTCCGCTTAAGTTTATGAATCAAGCTGATCCAAAACACATTTTTACGACGTATTCAAATGAACCCGCAACATCAAGACGTTGTTATCATTAGTACCGTTTTTAGGGTTCCCTAATAAACAAGGAACTCTTAAAGTTTGGCCCATTTATCTGTCTGTCTGTCTGTCCGTCCGTCCGTCCGCAACATCAAGACGTTGTTATCATTAGTACCGAAATGAAATGAGGGTACTTCACTATTTATAAGTCGACATAAAGAATAGGGTTATTTGCGTCGTACCGACATACATAATGCGCAGCGTAAGTTCTGTTGTCCGTTTTTAGGGTTCCGTAGTAAACAAGGAATCCTTAAAGATTTGTCCATGTATCTGTCTGTCTGTCTGTCTGTCTGTTGTCTGTCTATCTGTCTGTCTGGTCTGTCTGGTCTGTCTGTCTGTCTGCCTGTCTGTCTGTCTGTCTGTCTGTCAGTCTGTCTGTCCGTCCGTCCGTCCGTCCGTCCGTCCGTCCGTCCGTCCGTCCGTCCGTCCGTCCGTCCATCCGCAACATCAAGATGTTGTTATCATTAGTACCGAAATGAAATGAGGGTACTTCACTATTTATAAGATGTCATAAAGACAAGGGTTATGCTTTATACCAACATACATAATGCGCAGCGTAAGTTTTGTCACTTTGTAACTGCCTCAGTAGTGTAGTGGTAGCAGGCCACTACTACTGCGCTGGGGGTCCTGGGTTCGATTCCCGGGTCGGGGACTATCAGAGATAACGGTTTAAAAATCCTTCTATTGGGATTGTTCCATTTTCTGGAAGATTCCCAGTAGTTTGGTAAAGTGCCCGGAGAAGGCAACAGGTTCGCCACCTATTATATGGGCCAAAAACTTTACCGGCGAGTCGTGGGTGTTTGCATGTATGCTTGAATGCATGCATTCACCTCTGCCTACCCCTTTGGGGATTACATGCGTGAAGTTACGTAAGTTTTGTCGTTCGTTTTCTTGTCATTAATATGATAAGCACAGACCAATCAGCCTCCCTTTGGAGTCATACATATGAGTGACAAGCATATACGTTTCATCATCATCGACTCCAAAGGAAGGCTGATGCTTGATGCTGATGCTAGTGAATAATTGAAATTACCGCATCACCTCTTGTAGGCAGACTCTCTACATCAATCCATATAATTTAGATCCCTAGATTTGACTTAGTTGTATAATCTACACATACATACAAATAAATAAAATTGGAGTGTCTGTTTGTATTATTAAAATAACCGCTTTTTACTTAATGCATATGTATGTATACACGGTACATATAGCTAAACAACATTTTTTACAATTTTTGTCTGTCCGCCTGTCTGTCTGTCTGTCTGTTTAGCGGGGCAAATCTTGGGAACGGCTGAACCGATTTTGACGGGACTTTCACTGGCAGATAGCTCCTTATTACATATAAGCAGTAACTTAACTACTTTTATACTAGCTTCGCCCACGACTTCGTCTGGGTAGATACTGAAGAATCATAAATTCTCACGCGGACGAAGTCGCGGGGACTGCTAGTAAGTTAAAGAAAAGAAAGAAAAAGAAAAGAAAACATTTATTTGGACAGCACAGAGACATGACGATACAAAATGCCAGACGATTGGTACACAGGTACAATTAAACAAAAAGCAAAAACAATAACGATTAAAAAAGAAAAAAAAAAGAGATTAAGTCTCACGGCTGGTCCAAATGGGAGCCCAGATCAGCTTCATGTCATGTCGATAACATCAATCGACTTGACGCTGATTTTCATCTGGGACCCTGGTGTTTCACGGATGTCAAGCAGATCAAACAAATTAAATTAATAAAGGTTAACAATATATACTTACATATTTTATCAGAAAAAATAATATAGCATATTTACGATAATTATACATATATTCTTATTATACCATACATAAAAAAATGTTTACAATGAATATTTTTTTACATAATATACTTATATTACGTATGTAAAGAAATACTATTTCTTTCTTCGCACTCTGTGTGTTTATTTACCATGAAGTTTGGTTATAGTTTTTAACTTTTTAATTGTCTGATTTTAAAGAAGAAACGAATTCAGAATGTCAGATGACAGATTTAAATACGAGTTGATTGACAATTGCATAATCAATGAAAATTTTAATATTATATTATTTTATGTTTTAAAAGTGAAAGAATAAACTTTCATTGTCGTTTCTTCTTTTCAGGTTTGAGTTCATATTGTTTTATATTACCTAAATAAAATAGTCTCTGTATAAAAAAAACTAACAATAAAACTTCTTTTCAGCAACACAAGGTTTATTTCTTTCATGTAGTAAAACAGACTTATACGTATATAAACCGATAGTGTTAAAATATAGTAAACATATACATATTATTACGTACCGAGTATAATAATAATTAATATAAAATATTAAGTTATAAAAAGTGAAGATATAAAAACTCTTTAGCTTAGCAAAAGTAGGCTACACCCCGAAACCATTACTACGTACAGAAATATGTAAACAAATAAAACAACAACGGCCTTGCAAAACGCTATTCTCGGTGCCTAAAAACAGCACTTTCACATCTCATTAGGCAACTCTCAAAAGAGATTCCATTAAGAAGTTCATAACACGACATAAGTAGAAACTCTAATGGCCCTAAGTAAGTTGAAATTTTTCGACGCAATTCAGGTAGAAGGAAGTTTGTGAAGTGGCCCAAAGTTTGAGTCCAAATACACCGTGAAATTTGAAATACGCGCTTAGTTCAATGGTGTTTGCGAAACTGGATTTTTAACCGTTTTACGGGTAGATCATGATTTGCATTGAAATCTGAACTTGCGAGGTGACAATTTGGTATTTTCTTACTTTAAAAGAACACAGTGAACTTAGTCCACTAAATGACCAGCAAATCAAATTTTCAATATGTTTTATAAGCAACGTCCTACTCTTATTAATATTAGGTTCTTTTAAGTCTTGAAAGTTCATTTGTTCAGGGGTGCGACCGCCTATCGACATTTCTGTCGTCATTGTCATTGCTGTCAAATTTTAAAGTCGATTTTTACTTTAACTAAATAACAATAATCGAAATAATCTACCATTATCGCTTGTTTATCTCCTACGAAAACGAGAACATGAATCAGATTATCAATACTACTTTTGAAGGAGCTACAAATCGACATGAAAATTTGACAGCAATGACAATGTCAGCAGCAATACAGATAGACGGTAGCACCCCAGTTCCGATTATGAATTTAAATAATTTAATTAAAAATTCTAGACGCCATATTTTAATAGGCAACTTAGTGGATATATACTGTCTAGAATCTTGGAAGTATATATCTAGAGTCTAGATCAGAGGTTTCCCAACTATTTTTTCTTGTAGACTCCTTTTCAATTTTTTTCTGGTTTTCGTTTCCTTGCTACATTTATATCACATTCTCATTTTTTCCAAATTTTATTCACGCCTACGTAGACCCTCATTTATTTTATTTATTTATTTATTTATTTACTCTTTTTATGCACGAAGATGGTGTACATAAAGGCGGACTTAATGCCACTAGGCATTATCTCCCAGTCAACCTTTGGGTTATGAAGAGAGCGACGATGTAGGTGCAAAACGGGTCTAAATTTAGAAATTATGAGTGGAAAATGATTTGATCAAATAATTATATTAATAAATAGATATATAATAAAAATTACATATATACAGCAACTATACATATGGTATATATCATATAGATTATATATATATATATATATATATATACACAAACACATACATACAATTAAAATATAATCAAATATTTTAAGGAAAATCCAACGATGAATGCCAAACTTGTGACTTCTAAGAAAGTAAATTCAAATAGTGTTCTCTAATTTTCCGCTTGAAGGTGAATTTACAGGTAGATTTTCTGATAGCCACGGGAAGTGCGTTCCAGAGCTTTATTGCCGAGACGGTGTAAGAGTTGGACACAAAACAAGTGTTGTGAGAGGGAACGGCCAGGATAAGATTTTCCGAGGAACGGAGATTAAAATTATGACAATCGCTCAGTGTTTGAAAATTAATGTTGAGATAGTTAGGAGAACGTGGATCATGAATAACATTAAACAATGAGGAAAGTATTCTAACAGATCTTCGCTGACGAATGGGAAGCCATTTAAGTTTGGCGCGATATGAGGAAATATGATCAAACTTTCGCAGACCGAAAATGAAACGTATACAACTATTAAGGAGGCGATCCAGTTTGTTCAAATGCTCCTGGGACAAGTCAGGATAGCAAACATCTGCATAGTCCATAGCGGGTAAAATAAGAGCTTGCACCAAAAGCTTCTTGGTTATGAAAGGCAAAAAATTTTTAAACCTATAAAGTGACCGCAGCGAGGAAATGACAGTTTTACTTACATTACTAATTTGTTTGTTCCAAGTCAAGGTAGAGTCGAGATATAGTCCTAAATCTTTTACAAATGGTGAAAATTGAATAATCGAATTATTATAAATCAATGGTGGTAAATTACTCAAATCAATGCTATTAATATAAAATCTACTGCCCAAGATGATGGCTTGACACTTACAAGAATTAACCGTAACTCCAAATTCCTGGCTCCACTGTGATATTACTTGCAAATTTTTGTTGATGATAGAGATACAGTGAGGTAAGTTATCTGAATCCGTCTGAGCATATAGTTGCAAGTCGTCAGCATACAGATGGTAAGAGCAGTTGAGTCTACCAGTAAGAGAATTTATAAATAACGAAAAGAGTAAGGGAGATAGTATAGCGCCCTGTGGAACACCAGAGCTTAAATCACACCAATCGGATAAATCCCGATCAACGCGAACAGCTTGCTGGCGACCACAAAGGTAGGATGAAAACCAGTCCTGAACTGATGATGAGGCGCCAGCTTGTCTAAGGATAGCAATCAAAACATCATGGTCCACGGTATTAAATGCGTTGGAGAAATCGATAAGGACTAATACCGTCAACCGCGAGTTTTCCATACCATTTCTCACGTCTTCAGTAACTTTAAGCAGGGCAGTTGTCGTACTATGGCTGGTTCGAAAGCCAGACTGATATTGGGAAACCAAGTTGTGATCAAAAATGTGTTGAGCGAACTGCTTATGGACAACGGCTTCCAGGACCTTGGACAGAAAGGGTAAGATGGAGATTGGTCGATAGTGATCTACAGAACGGGGGTCAGAAATTTTCGGAAGAGGAGTAACAAAAGCTTTGCGCCAGATAAAAGGGAAAGACCCCGTATGTAGCGAAAAATTGATGATATGAGTGAAGAAAGGAAGTACACAGTCTAAAATAAAAAAAATCATTGTTCTACTAATGTTGTCACAACCCATAGCCTTTGATTTGATGGATGCCATTATCTTTCTGACCTCATCAACAGTTACAGGAGAAAAAGTGAATGAATAATTTACCGGCAAGGAAGTTATGTTTAGGATAGTTTTAGATTTGACTAGTGGTTCAAGAACTGAGGCAGTAGCAAAATGTTGATTGAGAAGATTTAAGGAGAGATTTGAGGATACAATACTCGTTTGTGGCTTAGAGAATCCGAGAGACTTGAGAAACTTCCATAAATCAGCCGGAGAACAGTCTAGGACATTTTGATAAATATAGTGGCGCTTAGCAGCCCTTACCATCTGGTTGCAACGATTCCGAGCTTGCTTATATGAAATCCAATTTTCCTCGCTGCGTTCTCTACGAAATCTGCGGAAGGCTTTATCTCTACGAGACATAGCCATGCGTACCCCTCTATTAATCCACGGTGCGGGTGGCCGCTTAACGCGAACAGCCCGCAGTGGAGCATGAAGATCAAATACCTTTAAAATATTCCTATTAAAAATATCAATTTTATCGTCGATGGTGGATTTCTGTTCCATCTCAGACCAGTCCAAGTTGCGAGCGTCTAAATTCAGATTATCCCCATTAATTTTAGAAAAACTCCTAACAAATATCGTAGCAGCTTTAATTTTGGGACTTTTAATTTTATAAATTAAATACACTAGGTCATGCCTGGAAAGCCCGGGCGCAGCAAATTGACCATATTAACTGACACGTTCAACTGATGAAGTAAGCATCAGATCAAGCCATGAGTCGTCAGAACCTACATTGTGATGTGTTGAACTTAGTGGTAATAAATTAAGACCTGTCGACTCAAGGATCGATCTGAGCCTCCTAGATCGCGAATTTAACTTCAGCATGTCAGTGTTAAAATCTCCCATGGCTATGCAGTGTTCGCAGTCTGTGACTACCGCATCCAGGGCTGATTCTAAGGAAGAGAAATAATCAATAGCGGGCGGGCAATAAACAACTCCAAGAACGACTTTGACACTGTGAACAGAAATCTCAACAAACAGGTACTCAGGAATGCCATTAACAGCTGACGGTGATGAAGTAATAATTTGGAATGGAATGTCACTACGCAGGTACATAGCAACACCCCCGGCTCTTTTACCCGTTCGATCATTCCGAATAAGAACAAAGTTGGGTAAACTGAAGGTAGTAGAGGGGAGCTCGGGCTTGAGCCAACTTTCTGAAACAAATACAACATGTGCGGAGGAACTAGAGAACATATCTAAGAGTTCAGGGTGGTGCTGTGGTATACTTTGAGCATTAACATGACACAAGTTAAGTTGATTTGGAAAGTGTTGAAATTCTTCAAGTAATTTGTGGCATAGCGGAGCAGAGTTATCTAACGAGGAAAAAGAATCAAAAGATGCAGAAGAGTCACAAGCTGAGTAAAAAGATTCATCATCAGACATAAAATTTAGATATATAAAGATATAAATATACGTATAAAATAAATAAATATGAAATAATATAAATTGCTTATAAGCCTAATTAACACTGACTGTAATGCTTAGATAAAAACCTGCCGGTTGAACTGTTACAATAAAAACAAAAGCAAAGGCGTCTCATATATAAATACTAAACTAAGAAAACAGCGACTGTCCACACGTTGACTAAGTGTTACAAAAACGAGTCAAGGTAGGTCGTTTAACCCTATGACATTACAATAAAAAAAAAAACATAATTAAAGGAAAAACAAAAACAATACAAGGAGTGTCCAAGTAAGTCTTAGGAGTTTTGACGGGAACCTTGAAAGAGGCGTATGGTACTCCTATTTTATTTCATTTTCTTGGTGTATTTCTAAGTTATATTGAATAAAGTTGGTGGCATTTTGTTCGATATAGGTTTATTACAGTGCCCGTGTATAGTGAAATAGAATTACAGTGCGAAAAAACACGACCCTTCAGGTTGCCTCCAAAACTTTACACGAATAACTTGACTGTAACTCACTTGACTGACATGCTTAATATAAAAAATTGACTGACAATATTATATTACGCTGCTTAAATAAATACGAAATATCGTTTTACTTAACACTGGCAATATGCGTAATAGCGATGCCATAAGAAAAAAAAATAAAAATAAAGTAAGTCCTAACAGAATGTAGACAACTAAAAACCTAAAAAAATAAAAACCTTACTGACTAAGTGCTAAAATGCAGTACAGACAATTTGACATTGTGTCTTTAAACGACTTTTAAAATAAAATTTAGCTGTCAAGTAATAACACTAAATAGTCAACAAATATCAAAAAGTATTTAATTTCATGTTTACATAAACATTGTAAAAATCACCACAAAGTTATCTACGTCCACACATGCCCAAAAGTAAAAAGAAAATACGCGTATGTAGATAAACTAAACAAAAAGGTTGTGTGTGCCATTGATCATTATTAGTCTGTGGACAGTGAGAAACATTTGACATTTCATTATGACAATTACATTGACATTGATTTGACAACACAAATTACACAAAGTAAACAAACAGATAGTTCAAGCTAAAAGTAGTCAGTCGAAGAATTTAAAATATTAAATAACCAACCTGCCTGCCATTGTAGAAAACAAATAAATCTGACGTAAAATGTTGTATAAAAAGTTAATATACCAGTTTTACAATGCATGCAACACAAGAACTAACGTATGTACTACAGTACTATGGACTTACTTAGCATGTGGACAGGAAAACAGCAATGACTAGAGACGCAACAATTAAGAAAGAAAAACGAATAAACCAGTACACTACTTCTTATGAGATTTCTTAGATCTAGTCGATGGGCCTGTCTCCAGCTTACTCTTCGGCGATTTCGCCGCATGAACCGACGCATCGTCCACGGTTTTGTTGAACTCTGCAGCCAGTGAAATGAGGTCCTCATAAGTCAGCAAGCGCCGGCGTGTATCGTTCGGTAGCTTGACGAAAATGTTTCCATCCCGGGTCCAGACATTTGTTAGGCCAAATGTTCTGCGAGCACTTGAAAATATAATTTGTCTGGGCCGAGTTAGGAATTCCGACAATACCATCGAGGATCCTTTTAATTTAGATTTCTTGTTCCACACATTCATCTTTATTGAAGGACTGGCGAAGCGAACAAGAATTGGTCTGGTGCGGCCCTCAGTCATACTTCCCAGACGATGGCAGACCGATATAGATGAACTATCAACCTGATCCAGCTCAAGTTGCTTTTGAATCACAGAGACAACTGTGTCAACCACCTTCTCATCTGATTGCTCAGGTATACCACCCAACAAAAGGAATTTTCTACGATGACGCATCTCAATTACATCGAGTCCTTTGCTTACGTCTGTTATCTGCTGCTGTAGAAGATTCAAAACACACCACACATGGTCTTTGAATAAGGCGAAATCTTTCCTTAATGTGGTGAGGTCACTGCCAGTAGATGGGACCTTGAGATGAGCCTCAAACTCCGCCATGCGCTGGTTCAATGCAAGCATTGAAGACTTCTGGAGATCCGCAATTTCAGTTATGGTGGTCATTATTGAATAGATTAAGTGCACTTTTGGAACACAGTTATTTGACAACTGGAGAGATAATAGTGAAAACAGTCACCGGCAAGTTTAATCACAGATATATGACTTTAAAACATTAGGTATGTCACTTTTTATATATAGTTTAATTTATTGAAAGTAGTAGGAACTATTTCACTCAAATATGGTAAATTATATTGCTTAATTTTATAATAAATGTATTTAAATAAGCTAGGCACATGTGACTTATTTATTTGCACCTACCCGAAAAAAAAAGTCATTTAGTCTCATGGACCCCATTGGATGAATGGACCACTTTGGGAATCACTGGTCTAGATCATAAATATGCCTAAAAATTAGGTTTGCAGCGTATCTCGATAAACGAAATCATTTCTCTGCGGGATCCTAACCTATAGCAGATGTTGTATATATTGCCCAGCACTGACGACGAACTTTGCGAAATGACGAATGTTATATCTTTATTGACGAGAAATGGTTGACGTACGACATCTGTCTCTCATATTTCAAAGCGCCTTTCAAATAAATACTTCTAAAGTGCTCCCGAGGGTGTGCCATGTGAATTCGAAAGTTAAAATTGTGCAAACGTTTTGTACAGTAACAAAGTGAAACCAATATCGGTCTTGGCTTTTATGTGTACCTACCTATTGATATTGCTTCGTCTGAGGTTCCATAAGTAGTTAGAATAAGTTATAATTAAAAGGACGCCAGTATATGTATATAGAAGACCGTGGATGCTTGTTGGGTTCTCGGGTAAGATAAACGAACCACAACTTTGACATTAAGTACGAGTCCTTAGCTACTAAGAACTCGCATTGTTCTCTTATTAGATACATGTATTAAGTAATAAAATATTTTGTTCGAAACTTCACCTATAGGAACTTCTCATGTTTTAAATTTAATTTAGCTTTTAAACAAAAAAAAATAAGTTTCCACTAATTCCTGTGCATATTAACTTTAATTAAATGATAAATAACACTTAAAAACTTTAGCAGTCCGGATATGACAACCCCACCGCCCACCAGTGAAGAAAAAAAATTCTCCTAGTAGTCAGCCAACCGAAAAATGGTGGTCATTCAAATTGGATAGTAGTAAATGCATTAACGCGGGATGGGCAGCAGCGCGCGCGACGAAACTACCACCACTATGATTGCCAATCCACTTACTTAGCGTAGCGATCGCATCATATTCTCCTCTAATCAAGATGATGATGATATTAACATCTAACCGGAACACGATAGTGCTGAACACTACCATTTGGCGGCAGATAGATTAAGTAATGTAATGATACGAGTATCTATGCCCTTGAGTCCCTCCATTGCATAGAGCAACACGGGCGACCGGCCGCGGCGGACCAAAGGGAGTAGCCATAGCGTTTATAACTGATGCAAAACAGTCTGTCGTTTTTGCGGGGGGAAATGCGTGTGACACACTGACACACTACAAAAATCGTCTATTACTACGAAAGTCACACCTTGACGTTAACGAAATACATAAACAATTACACGTACACATTTAAACATCTAAGTTAAAGGCATAGGCCCAAATGGGCTTGTACTTTGACAGAAGGGAAAAACTGCATATAGCTACTTCCCTCCGGTCCGCCGCTGCTGGTGGCCGGTGTTGCTCTATGCTTCACTATTCTATGGTACCCTATTACCAGTGAAACCGGGTGGCAGTTTTTTTTTTCAAATAACAACAACTCCAGTGTCCATCCAGACTGTCCACCTATGTCCAGTAATGTAAAATAATTGCAAGATTAGCGTATAGAGTAATATCCGCACGCCGACCGAAGTGTTAATTGTCGACACTTAATGGATTACGATAATAAATTACATAATTTATTGCTTCATGTATTTAATGGTATTAACAGTTACGATATTTAATTAATTTATTACCTTTGAACATATTAATATAGAATTAATTTTTACGAGTACTGTCTGCTATATATATGCATGCTCAAAATTTAGAGACTTAACAGGGTGAACCAGACGCTATGACATTAATGTAAACCGAACATTATATACATTCTATACAAATAAATAAAATTGGACTGCCTGTTTGTAATATAAAAGTAACCGCTGTGATGTATACATGGTACATATACCAAAACAACATTTTTTACCATTTTTGTCTGTCTGTTTGGCGGGGCTTATCTTGGGAACGGTTGGACCGATTTTGACGGGACTTTCACTGGCAGATAGCTGATGTAATTAGAAGTAACTTAGGCTACTTTTATACTAGCAGCGCCCACGACTTCGTTCGTGTAGATACTGAACAATCATATATTCTCACGCGGGCGAAGTCGCGGGCACAGCTAGTGTGTATATTTTAATGAAGGTGGCAAACAAGCATGCAGCTCACATGGGTGTTAAATGATGACTGCAGCCTATAAACATCTACACAAAAACCAAAAATCAAAAAGTAGATATATTACCACCTAAGTTGTTGTCTATAAATTTTAATGATAGTTGGCTCAACCACTAATATGCATGCTCAAAATTTTGAGACTTAACAGGGTGAAATAGACAAAAAGACATTAATTTAAACCGAATATAGAGTAAAGGTATTCATTGTTCCATGTAACAATCGAAGTGTGCCTTCAAAAATATGTGATACGCGGTTTGTCAGCGGGAATTTGGCCCCGGAATTTGACGAAATAAGACTGCGGCCAGAACTCCTCCTTAGTATAAGTCGGCAGGTGATGTGTCAGGACCTTTCATCAAAAAAGAATTGATATTAACTTTATGGTGAGACTCCAACCGCTCGACTCTCAGATTAAAAGTCTTTATCTCGATATAGTTGTCGACATCCTTATTTTTCATAGACCATTGCACGGCACAGCCAGGCCTACTGCTGACCGACGCATTTTGCACGCCGCGTCGCATGTTCACATTGCACTCTTCAGTTCACCTACATACTGAACTAGGGTGGGGACGCCCGCCACCCATTGTTGTTGCAGATGAGTGCTGAAGAAGTCCGCTGCAACTATCGGCAGTAGAGAAGAGGTTTAGAGCGCAGCAGGACCTGGACGCCAACACCATGGCAATACGAGTCCACAATGCCCACCTTCTCCATCACAGCGCCCTAGGTGGTGCCAAACGTCGCCCTGCAGCCGCAAAGCAGAAGAAACTGCAGAAGAGGGGGATGCCCTGGTGCTGCATCTGCATCACGCGAATGGTGCGCGCGAAGACCAGTGATGAAACACGCAATTAAACTAGTTTGGCACGCAAATCACTGATCGTGTTTTCCGAAGTCTGCAATGGAAATTGAGCTGAGAAATTCGTCCAGGCCGGTCTTGAGGGTCTTTCCAGGCTGCTCAAGAACATCCTCCCTCCACAGCCTAGATTTCTACGTTGACGTGGTCAAATGTGACAGGAGGCAACTTGTGTAGCTGCTTCGCCACAAATGCGTTGTAAAGCGCCAGAGACGGAGGTCAAGAGCTTATGCACCACCGCATTACGTATACTTGCCGTCAAATAATAGCATTCAGCACTATCGTGTTCCGATCAGGTGGTAATGTACGTCCGTTTTTCCGTAATTTCCGGCACAGGGGCATAAAAGCATAGGTCTTGGAACTAGCAACGCATCTACATTGAAATCTTTAATGTACATCATGTATCTTTAATTCTTTGATGTACGGCCCTGTAATTTCCAGCACAGAGGCATAACACCTTAGACATCAGGAGTGATAACGCATCTGCATTTTGACCTTTGTGTGGGTGTCTATAGGCTGCAGTCATCACTTAACATCAATGTGAACTGCATGCTTGTTTAACACTTCCATTACCTACATTAAAAAAAAATCTACATTGAAATCTCCAGTTTTATGTAGATTTTTATGTAACACAGTTACTTACCATCAATGTGAAATGCTTACCACTTTCATGACAAAAAAAAGATAAAAGGTGACCCTAAAATTAACCTCCGCAATACCCTGATGGGTTGACACAGTATTAATAAAGCTATCTTGTTACACCGATCGATTGAGAGATTGAAGTGGAAAAATGGCATTAAATTAATAAAGACCGGAACCAACCGACGACAAAAATAGCCGATGTAGGGTTAATTAATTAACAAGCCGCTGCCTTCGGCGATATAATGTTTTTTAAGAGTGCTGGTTCAAACATTTTTCATTTAGGTCAAATTGAAATTTACAGTAAAATCTTTACCAATGTTGTAATACCTTATTCGCATTGATTGAAAAAAAAATTTTTTTTTTTCAAGCTCAGTAAAAAATAAAACAATCTGTTAGTATAATCTCTTTCTAGGAATGTCTACAAGATGTTTAAGAACTATGTATAATTTATAAAAGTGCTTCACAATATTATACAGACATGAATCTTCAGACAAAGCCGTGTTATTCTGCGAATTTCTTAGAAGTAGGTACTTTGATCACTTCGTTTATAATTTTACTAGAATTTCTATTATTTCTATTTGAATTTGGAAGGTGATTTTGAAATAACCTTTCAAAGTTCCGGATTGGAATATGTCTCAAATCATGGAGTTTGCACAATACATTAATGTCTAAGGTAAAATAAAACAAAAGTGGCTTGTTTTGATACTTTTGACATAAATACTGCCTTCGTAGCGTAGTAACTGCCTCGGTAGCCTAGTGGTGGCAGGCCACTACTACTACGCTAAGGTCCTGGGTTCGATTCCTGGGTAGGGGGTTATCAGAGATAGAAAGAAAGAAAGAAAGAAAACATTTATTTGGACAGCACAGCGACACAAAGGAGCGAAATTAGTACATTACAAACAATTAATTGATAAAAATAATATAAAGATAAAGATGTAAAGTCCTTTAACTCTGGTTCTATTGGGATTTTTCAATTTTCTGGAAATTTTCCAATACCTCAAAGTTTAGTTATGTGCCCGGAGATATCAACAGGCTCGCCACCTGTTACATGGGTCAAAAACGTAACCGGCGAATCGTGGATGTTTGCATGTATGCTTGAATGCATACATTTACCTCTGTCTACCCCTTCGGGGATTACAGGCGTTAAGTTACGTAGCGTAGTATTCTTAGAAACCGACTATTGCCTTTACCTGAGATCTCAAGTTTGATTGCAGAGGAGTAAAAAAGCCAAACCAACTTATGCCTTACGGTGCCTGCGACTACGTCCGCATTAAAATTTATGATTGTTCAGTATCTACCTGGACGAAGTCGTGGGCGCAGCTAGTATAAAAGTAGCCTAAGTTATTCTTTATTACATAAGCTATCTGCCAGTGAAAGTCCCGTGGAAATCGGTCCAGCCGTTCTCAAGATTAGCTCCAACAAAACAGACAGAGAGAGAAAAATTGTAAAAAATCTTATTTTGGTAAGTATATGTACCGTGTATAAATACATATACATTTAGTAAAAAGTTATTTTTAGGTTATTTTTATATGACAAACAGACATTCCAAATTGATTTATTTGTAAAGATGTATAGATGTCCTTTCATATTTCGTACAATGTTTGAAATCTTTGAACTTGAAATACCTATGAGATCACTACAATATTAATCTCTCGCTTTTTATCTACGAGCAGGAATTCCTTATTAATACATTCTTGACCAACTTTTATTGTCTCTCAAATGACACATAAATACACGGTTGCGTTCTCCAATAAGGATAGACAACCTACTTTTATATGTAGTTCAATATTATTTTACATGTTTTAAGCCACTGCGAAGAAGATCATGTTTTTGAAGGTGCATTCTTTTTATGTAATGCAAGTGGTGAACAAGCATGGTGTTCACATTGATGTTAAGTGATGACTGCAGCCTATGGACATCCACACAAAGACCAAGATCAAGGTGTTATACCTCTGTGCTGGAAATTACAGGGCCGTACATTACCACCTGACCGGATCACGATAGTCCTACCATTACTACCATACTACCATTTAGCGGCAATATTAGGTAATGCGGTGGTGCCTACGCCCGCGAGCTCCGTCACTGGAGCTCTGCCACCAGGAATTAAAATCATTCAAAAATTTCAAAGCTACTGGAAATATTTTAATTTGGACAACTAATTCTGAGACCACAAAACTATTACTTAGCTTTTGACCGACACTGTTAAAAGTGAACAGATGTTAGTGATGCATGTTAGAGAAATCGGTAATTATATTTTTATTTCTATTTTTAATGTAATGAAGGTGGCAAATAAGAATGCAGTTCACATTGGTGTTAAGTGATGACTGAAGCATATAGATATCTACACAAAACCAGAACGCGTTAATTCCCAGAAGCTGCATATTGTGAAACGAACTTCCTTCTGTGGTGTTCCCCCGGCGCTACAATATGGCGCTCTTCAAAACTGGCGTCAATAGAGTCCTTCAGGGCTGGCAGCGCGTTGGCAACTCCCCTGGTGTTGCAAATGTTCGTAGGTGACGGTAACCACTTTCCGTCAGTTGGCCCGTCTGCTTGTCTATCAATCCTTTGACATAAAACTTCAAAATAATTTTACTGGTGGTAGATTTCCAGTGACGGAGCTTGCGGGCGTAGGCACCACCGCATTACCTAATATACCTGCCACTAAATGGTAGTGTTCAGCACTATCGTGTTCCGGTCAGGTGGTAATGTACGGCCCTGTAATTTCTGACACAGAGGCCTTAGGTCTCAGGAGTGGTAACGCATCTGCATTTTGAACTTGGTCTTTATGTGGGTGTCTATAGGCTGCAGTCATCACATAACATCAATGGGAATTACACGCTTGTTTGCCACTTTGATAACATAAAAAAAATAGATCAAAATACACATGTGTTGCCACCCCTGAGACCTAAGTTGTTATGTCTCTGAGATATCTATTACAGGCCCGTACATTGCCATCTTACCGGAACACGATAGTGCTGAAGACTACCATTTGGAGGCAAGATTTGGTAACGCGGTGGTGCCTACGCCCTCAAGCTGCAGAACTTAATCTCTACCACCAGTAAAAGATGTTAGTGATACATGTGAGAGAAATCCGTAATTACACTTTCTATAAATATTTAGATGACAATTGATTTGATGATTTGACGAATTGGGCAGAACTTTGGTAGCTCAGTTGGAAGAGCGGCTGAACTAGATTCCCAGTGGCCGCGAGTTCGAGTCTCGCCTGAAGTCAAATTTTACTTTCCATTTTTCATTAAAAAAATATATTTCACAAGCATGTGTTAATGCGAAATAATATAAAACAATTATTAAGGGTAAAAGCGACTTCTTTACGATATTTAATAAACTGCAAAGTTTATGGTATCGATTGCCTTACTAGCATAGTGTGGCAATAGATGGCGCTACTGTCACTATAAGGCAATGCAATAAAAGTGAAGGAAAGATTTGACAAATCGGGCAGGACTTCGGTAGCTCAGTTGGAAGAGCGGCTGGACTAGATTCCCAGTGGCCGCGAGTTCGAGTCTCGCCTGAAGTCAAAATTTTCTTTTAATTTTTCTTTAAAAAAATATATTTCACAAGTATGTGTTAATGCGAAATAATATAAAACAAATATTTAGATGGTTAATAAGGTAGTAACATAATATCTTCTGGCGTAGCACATGACGACCCCACCGCTCACTAGCGGAAGAATTTTCTTCTACTGGAAGAGAATTCTTCCATTAGCGTAGGCAGACAACCGAACAATGACGTTCAAACCATTCGAATGGGGCGTTAGTAATTGCAATAACTCAAGATGGACAGCAGCATCCTGCGATAAAGCTAGTGCCAATGCGATCGCCAACCCGCATGCCAAGCGTGGCGATTATCGCATATCCCCTTTATGGGGAGGCTTTGGACCAGCAGTGGACACCTTACGGCTAAAATTATTGAATATATAAAAACGGCCCTGTAATTCCGGTACAGAAGCATAACACCTTAGTCCCAGAAGTGGCAACGCATCGGCATTTTGACCTCTGGTCATTGTGTAAGTGTCTATAGACTGCAGTCATCACTTAACATCTATGTAAACTGCATGCTTGTAAGCCACTATTATTACATAAAAAAATCTTTGAGCTAGAATAGGTACTTCTCGCGATACATCACGCATTTTGTGTTGGTTCTTAAGGATTCAACATATTTTTAACTCATTATTTACATACAAGCTAGGAAAAAAAGGAAAATATAACATCAAGGGGGATAAAACAAGACCAACAACAGAATACCGCAGTTATTAAAATCTAGATTTCGATCAAATGCAGTAATCCCACAGGCAATAAAAATAATAACTTCTGTCAAATAAAAATGAAAAAACCGAAAAAACCCATTAAACTAGCATTACCGGTATGAAAAATGTATGAAAACGCTCTTATGTTATTCATTCATAAATCTGGTCTCATTTATTCAAATGAAAAAGTTTATGCATACAACTGCAGTTTGCAACGCCTGGTTACTGAAGTAAGTCATAAAAAGAACTGCTATGGGCAATAGATGAAAGAAAATTGTGTTTTATGTTACATCATTATAAGCTCTGTGGACCGTTGGTGTTGCATTTTTTATTGAGTCGTCGGACTTGGATATTTTTGCTGCATTTAATGTTTTTCGGATAGTATTCATTGTAACAACAATTGAAATTTTGAAGCTTTGTATGTACATAACTTCTCTTAATATTAGTACGAGATACGGTATAAGATTTATACAAGGTTAATATAAATTAGCGCATCATCTCTTGCAGGCCTTTTTTTACTAGTGGTAGAGCTCCAGTGTTCGCCTAGTGCCTACCTCGAAGTTTGGTAATGTGCCCGGAAATGTCATAAGCCGCGTTATATTGGACAAAATGTAACTGGTGAATCGTAGGTTTACATTTATGCTTGAATGTATGCATTTACAGCCTATCACTTTAGGGAACGCAGGGGTAAAGTTCATTATATTCATAATTTTTAACCATGCACTACACCATATTTACCAAATTTAATTGAAATTAATCTTATGGACAGCCAAAAAATGAGTTTCACAAAACAGAATTATCACGAACGAACACGCGTTAAAAACTTAGTGTCAAATAAAAAGCTCAGATAAGTATCAAATTGCCCACATCATGACACAAATTAATAGTCCCAAATAAAAACGTTAGGGGTCTTTTCGACCCCAAAAATTTGTAATTTTACAAACACGCTCGCGGGTCAATATGTCGGTCGAACGTTTGATTGATGGGTCATATAAAAGGATTCGGGTTTAAAGGTCTGGCCAGACAGAGGGCGAAGCGTGGCAGGACGGGGTGGCGACGCGATGTTTTGCAGTTATAATATACTTGACAATATGGGACACGCCTCACCGACCCGTCGCGATTCCGATTCGCGGGTTACGTTTTTGGGCCATGTAACAGGTGGTGAGTTTGTTGACATCTCCGGGCACATTACCAAACTTCGAGGTACTGGGAAATTTCCAGAAAATGGAAAAATCCGAATAGTACCCATACTTTACACCATTATCTCTGATAACCCGGAAATCGAACAAGACAAAGACGCTCGACCAACATCTCAAGAGGCTCAAGCTTGGAAGTTGGGCTTGACCCTTGAGGGTCTGATGCAGAAATACTCAGGGGTTTTTAGTGTTCAGACGGGCCTTTTATTTGCCTGGAGTCCCACATAACCAACCCCATTTCCCAAGGGTGGGTATGAGTAACGCATTTTCCCCAGGTAAAAAAGGGTCTGATGCAGAAAGCGGCACTCCTTGGCACGGCACGTATTGTGAGGAGGTTTCTATCTTTGTGACCCTAACAACTGACATCTTGGACTCTGTCACCACTGCTGGCAGGCATTTAATATCTAAGTTTTTTTGCAATTTTTTTTAAAGCTTTTTTTAAATTTTAAGTATGTAGTCTTAAAGTAGCAGATTAAAATGGCTATGACACATGAACGGACGGACAGACCGTCAGACAGATAGACAGTCAGACAGGACAAATCTATAAGAGTCTAGTTTTTTGCCATTAGCATATAAAACGCTTAAAAGACCACAAAACACACAATAGCTTATGTGTAGTCTGTACTTATGTTTCAAGGTCAAAGATAAAACACTTTTTCATTCTTTTGCTGAGTAACTATTTCTTAGAACCAAATTGTATGAATACATTAATCTAAAGCACTTTTTGCTATAATAAAAATTAATGTTCCTACAAAGAGCAGCGAGAACACTTACAATTAATCCTTCTAGGTTCCGTTCACACTGTTTCATTAAAAATGAGTGAAATAAAAAAAAACTGCCATCGCTTTAATTAAATAAGCGCGTTTATCATAATTTATGAGTCGTAGCTTGGCGTAGCAACGCTTTGAGCTACGGGCGTCACTTGAATACCATAATACCGGTCGGAGACTGCGCGAGTTCAGTGCTACGCGGGCATCGGCTACGAGCGGACGTGCTACGAGAACGCTTACGCATAAACGCGGTTGAAAAAATAGTTCCGATCGCGTCGTCCGATGCGAGCGATCAAGCGCAACAAATGTGATTTATAAATAAACCGGTGAGTGCGGTGGATGTTTTTTTTTCCTGGAGTATTTTTTTAACAAAGTGTATTCAAAAAAACAAAGTGCCGGCTCGCGGTCCATTTGGTTTTTCAACTGTATGGGAAAAGGTTGGTGATCGTGACGGGTGAATTATTTGTTTGTTTGGATGTTTTGGTATGGTGTTAATATGTTTTTATGTTAAGCGGATCTATTTATAGTTTCTCCTTGCCATAAACAGGGTTCGTAACAATTTTATATTTCCGCTTTATTCGTGTTTGTATGATTTTCTTTTCAGCTTTGATGGAAGTACGTTCCGGATTTGTTTATGTCGTAGATAATATTTAACAGCTTATTTTTATATTCTTGTTTTATGAATGTTTTATATACTTTATTATACCGTATTTTGACATAGATTTTATAGGAAGAACACTGGTAAAACATTAAAAAACATACAATATTTTTCTGTTCCGAAACGAATTTTAATTGGAACTGAATATTAGCCGACATTTTAATTTAAGCACTTTGATTCGTTTCAATGGCAATTCAAGTTTTTAAAAGGATACGCACTCGTATAAATGGATTTAAATATTACGTTTTGATTTATCACACTTTTTTATAATTTGATTATACAAAATACATCGCGTTATATAATAATTGCAGCTTTCAGTGATTTATATACCATTGAAAATATATGAATACAGATAGTTTTTAATTATTAATCATTACCTACTTGTTACAATCCGCTTTATTCGCGTGCTTTTTGATACAAAAAATTTACTGTCTTGGGACTTAAACTATATCTATGCTCAAAATAGGTTCATCCGTTTCAAAGTGAATAAAAAAATTAAAAGCATAAGCACTTTTCATTTACGATATCACTTGATGTTCCCAGCAGTTTCATCTTCCTTTTATTTTACCCGAAGGGGTAGGCAGAGGTAAATGCATGCATTCAAGCATGCATTTACCTCATGCATTATACATGCAAACACCCACGATTCGCCGGTTACGTTTTGGCCTTTTATTTTATTTTTTCGTAAAGTAGCCATAACACACTTTCCTTACGTAGATCTGGTTATTCAACATTACCGCAGCTCTGCTCCTAGAGATATTAGCGTGAAGATAATAATATAATATTACCTTCCTCAATAAATAATTTATCTAACGCAAAAACAAAATTTCAATCTGTATTATTAGATCTTGAGATAAGCGCGTTCAACCAAACGAACAGACTTTTTTCAGATTTATATGATTAGTATTTTAATGGTGGTAGCACCACAGTGTCGGAGTTCGAAGACATAAGCATTATCACATTGCTTCCAAATTCGAATATTGAGCATGACTGTTGCATTCCCGTTAGATGGCAGTGTAAGGTCCTGGAATAACTATCACAACTTAGGTCTCAGGGGTGGCAACGCATCTACACTTTCTTCGGGTTTGGTGTAGATGTATTTTCAATACTAACATCGAGTTGTTTATTCCTCGAATTTTGGTATAGAAGTATAGATAAGAACCATATTAGTAAGTAAGGTAGTAATTTAGGTAACATTACTCTCGTGTGAAGCCGGGGCGGGCCGCTAGTTACTAATAAGTATGATTATAATAATACATCTATACATATAATAAGAATCGAGTGTCTGTACATTAATAATTTTTCCAAAAAATTTTTTGATAGGGGGCGATTAAAGAAATGTAGCAGAAATCAAAAAAACTATTTTTGGAATTTTTGTCTGTCTGGTACGTTATAACTTCGAAACTACTCAACGAATTTGAACGCGGAAATTTTTCACAGTTAAACACATCTCTAGAGACGTTAAAACTTCAAAATCGGTTTAGGAAAAAAGAAGTTATGGTCAATTGAAAATTTACTTCAAAAACTTTTAAACGGAGTTGAATGCGGTTTACATAAACGTATTTAATTTAGACTAGCTGTGCCCGCGACTTTATCCGCGTAGAATTTAACAAATTTATTGTTCAGTATCTACGCGGATGAAGCCGTAGGCACAGCTAGTACATAATATATAGTACATAGTATATATAAAGAAACATATTTACCTACCACTAACATCCCTGATAATATTATGTTACTACGAGGTGTGTACGTATCGGTGTGAACTTTGACATATTTGCACACAAACACGGTATGTGGGTAGCATTTAACTTCAAAGGACAACGAAATACCTGTGCTTATGTATAATTAAAGGGGTAAATACGAATTCTAGACTTTAATCGCTTATGTACTACCAGTTGCTGGTGATTACAAAATTTTAACTGTATCGGTAGCCTAGTGGTAGCAGGCCACTACTACTACGCTGAGGTCCTGGGTTCGTTTCCCACGTATGGGGGTTATCAGAGTTTGTGTTGTTAAGTCCTTTATCTCTGGTTCTATTGGGATTTTTCCATTTTCTGAAAATTTCCCCAGTACCTCGAAGTTTGGTTATGTGCCCGGTGATGTCAGTAGGCTCGCCACCTGTTACATGAGCCAAAAACGTTACCGCCGAATCGTGGGTGTTTGCATGTATGCTTGAATGCATGCATTTACCTCTGCCTACCCCTTCGGGGATTACAGGCGTGAAGTTATTTTTAAAAGTCGGTTACTTACATAATTTTATGATCATCATTATAACACTTGCAAATCCACAAGAAACCCTAAAAAAATAAATCTAGTAGGGCTCTTTAACAAAGTCAATCTATACGTCACTCGGGACCCATACAGACATATCACTGATCTGCCTTTACGATAATACCAATAGCTCATCCGGGAGCCATAGCTGCCGACGATTCACGGAAGCTAGAGATAAATGCGACTAAAGTGGTCACTCGGGCCCCTTTACTTCGATATTAGTTTCGACAAATTACGTCATAAGCTATGTTAACAAGCGTGACGGTTTATATAATTCATGGTCAAAAATCGATTTTGAGTTTTAATTTCACCAAAACGTTTGTGTTATTATGAGTAATTTCAAAACATAACAGCTTATGCCGCTTATCTTGCATGGTTGCCATTATCTAAATGGCGGTATTTACTGTTAACCGTGAACTCTATTTTAACTGTTTTTTTTAACAAAATTCATGGTGACAAGCAATCGTGCAGGTCATACGGATATTAAGTGACGACTGCAACTGACAGATACCACCAATATTATTCGATAAATCAGTTTTATTTTTGTAGTAACTCAATCATTTTCTTTACACGATTCTTAGCGAAAAAATCTCTATTGAATAACCTGAGGCGCATAGGATTCGTAACATACAAATGTAAACCCTTACTTATTGAGTGTTAAAAATAATGTGTTAAATTATTCAAAATTAGCATTACGGGCGCGGTTGGGTGTGTGATGGGTGACCGCTAGTGGCAAATTAAAATGCGCGTTTCCGTGCTTCGGAAGGCACGTTAAGCCGTCGGTCCTGGTTGCTGTAGATAGCAGTCGTTAAACCTTGTCGGAAGCCTTATAGGCGGTTTGAAAACATCCGACAGCAGGTAGGCCACTAACCCCTGTATCTCCACCAACCCGCATTGGAGCAGCGTGGTGGAGTAAGCTGCAGGCCTCCCCCCTAAAAGGGGAGAGACTTGTGCCCAGCAGTGGGACGTATAATGGATTGTCATAATTATTATTTTTATTAAGTATAATCGTGCAATCTTTTAAATAAATATTTCTCCATAAAAAGGATATGCTGCAAATTATTCGCGTGCGAAGCAAAAGACAATCATTTATTAATTAAGTCATAAAATAACCATATACTAAGTTTAATTTCTGTTTGAATGTTATTTAAATAACGTAATTTATTTCTTCAACATTATTAATGTTAAGCCAACTTTAACGTCGATGAACGTGTCGCTAGTTAGCAGTTCACTTTATAAAAAAATATGCAGCAAAATGGTAATTTTTGTCATTTAATTAAAAAGTGATTAATCGGCGCGACGAAGTAATAAGTACAAGCAAAATAAAGAGTCAGCACATTAATAGGTTCGAGAATTAATTACAGGCCGTAGTGAAAAATGATGAATGGTTTTCTGTATAATGGATCGGCGATTTTTAACAACCTACAAGAAGACTCATATTGTGAAATTTATTTTTAAGGTGCTGTTTCCTACTCATAAGGTGCCCTTTTTTATGTAATGGAAGTGGCAAACAAGCATGCAGTTCACATTGATGTTAAGTGAAGACTGCAGCTTATAGACATTACACAAAAACCAGAGGTCAAAATGCAGATGCAATAACTAAGGTCTCAGGGTTGGCAACGCATCTGTTTATCTGATTATCTCTCTTATCCTACACCGTACTACCCGCTGAAGAGAGAAGTTCCACCCTCACCGTCTGGACACCTGGCAGTGTTCAACGGTGCGGTTTTCATGTTCGTTCCTACCCAGAACGTGTAAATTGTGGAACGAACTTCCCTCTGAGTTGTTCCCTAGGTGCTACAATTTGGGGTTCTTCAAAAATGGCGTCAAAAGAGTCCTTCAGGGCTTGCAGCGCGTTGGCAACTCCCCTGGTGTTCCAAATTTTCATAGGCGACGGTGACCACTTTCCATCAGATGGCCCGTTTGCTTGTCTGTCAACCTGCAGACATAAAAAAAATATGACCTCTTGTTTTAGTGTGGCTGTCTATAGGCTGCAGTCATTACTTAACATCAAAGCGAACTGCATGCTTGTATGCCACATTCATTACATAAAATGTGGAAATGCCGCCCCTACACCTAAAGTGAGGCTGATTTTCTCTTGTGCATCTCATAGTAAGCAGTGTCATTGGATAGATGATTTAATAATATTGTGCCTTTGAAAAAATTTACGATTCGTGATTAAGGCAATCGTTCGTAAAATTGAAATATAATATTTGAGGTTACAATGCGCTGCCACCTCTGAGACCTTATTTGACCCTGTCAATAAAAAATCTATTAAAATAATAATAATAGCAACTCTTTAAACGTCTCGCTGGTGGGCACGAGGCTCTACCCTTTTTGGGGGGAGGCCTGGAACCCACTCCACTCCGTTAGTAGAGAAAAAAAAATCTATGACTAAAAGCGTTTATTTTTTTTTATTTTTTTTTATATGTTATGGAAGTGACAAACAATTTCAGTTCACATTGATGTTAAGTGATGACTGCAGCCTATAGACACCCACACAAAGACCAAAGTCAATATGCAGATGCGTTGCCACTCCTGAGGCCTAAGGTGTTATGCCTCTGTGCCGGAAATTACAGGGCCGTACATTACCACCTGACCGGAACACGATAGTGCTGAACACTACCATTTAGCGGCAAGTATATTAGGTAATGCGGTGGTGCCTAAGCCCGCAAGCTCCATCACTGGAGCTCTACCAAAATAAAATAATAGTAAAGTTAATAATAGTTGAAATAATAGTTTTATGTCTATCAATCTAAATTATACTCTATTTAGCTGGATTCGTTTATCCTCGGTAATCAAATTCATTGTATTTCATTCCGAGATTTAACGGTAATTGATTGTAAGTGGTAGTGTTACGAGATAGCAATTGAAGATTATTGTCATGTAGACAGTTGAATTTGGAAATTAACTTTATGTTAAGTGTTGTCTAACTCAATCATCATCATCATATCAGCCATAGGACGTCCACTGCTGAACATAGGCCTCCCCCAATGACCTCAATAGGAATAACAGATTGTTTTTTTTTGACGTAATTTCAAAAAAGTACATACTTTATAGGTAAAATGTATTTATTTTGTAAGATTTTCTAGCAGTTCTTAAGATGGCTATTCAAGACGATGCAAGTTGTGAAATTGGCTCAAAACGACTCATTTCAATTGACTGAACGCTATGACGTCACGCGCGAACCTGTGAATTGTATGGTGAAATCAAAACATTTTCAAAAAATCGTCATCATTACTCCGTTTTTGTACAAAACATTACTAATTTCAATGTGCCCACAATGTGTTGTACGTCATTAGGGAAGAAAACTTTTTTTATGTCTGAAGGTTGACAGACAAGCAAACTGATGGAAAGTGGACACCGTCGCCTATGAACATTTGCAACACCAGGGGAGTTGCCAACGCGCTGCCAGCCCTGAAGGACTCTTTTGACGCCATTTTTGAAGAACCCCATATTGTAGCACCGTGGGAACACCTCAGAGGGAAGTTCGTTCCACAATTCGCTGCTGCCCATCCCGCGTTGTTATACTTACAACCGGACCTATTGAGAGAGATTGAGATTGCTCGTTTGACTGCATTAGAAGAAGAATCCTCCTCCATTATAGAGCGATGGGTTGGTCACGTTTCGAAGATTTGACGATTTTACCCTATTTTTTCATATTAGACTAAAAATAATATTCCTCTCTATCTATACAAATCTTTTTTTTACCTAAGGTAGGTGACCAACATGCATGCAGCTCACATTGATGTTAAGTGATGACTTCAGCTTATAGACATCTACACAAGAACTAGAGGTCAAAATGCAGATGCGTTGCCACCCCTGAGACCTTAGTTATTATGTCTGTGTGATAGTGATTACGGAGCCATATATTACCATCTAAGCGGAACACGATAGTGCTGAACACTACCATTTAGAGGCAAGTGTATTAGGTAATGCGGTGGTATTTTTTTTTTTTTTTAATAATTTAATGGAAGTGGTAAACAAGCATGCAGTTCACATTGATGGTAAGTGATGACTGCAGCCTATAGACACCCACACAAAGACCAAGGTCAAAATGCAGATGCGTTACCACTCTTGAGGCCTAGGGTGTTATGCCTCTGTGCCGGAAATTACAGGGCCATACATTACCACCTGACCGGAACACGATAGTGCTGAACACTACCATTTAGAGGCAAGTGTATTAGGTAATGCGGTGGTGCGTACGCCCGCGAGCTCCGAAAAAATCTCTGTATTTACTCTTTTCAAATCTTTTTGTTAAATAATGCCATACCAGTTTACAAGCTCAGCTAACAACAAGTCAACAAATCGCTTCGCTCAAGCATGAACATCGACCGTTTTGTATTACGAAGTGCAAGTATCATACAAATACACCGGTACCGCCCTAATGGTGCTTTTCGAACTTTGGCGGTAGCGGCCGATTGTTAAGGCATTTGAGCGCGTAGGCACAATTGTGAAGTTTGTTTCTGTGTGTTGTTGGGTTATTTAAATAAAAGAAAACGCTTCACGATTGTGATTCCCAAATAACGTAACGCAACTTCATGCCTGTAATCCCCGAAGGGATAGGCCGAGGTAAATGCATGCATTCAAGCATACATGCAAACACCCACCACTAGCTTACTACTTTTTGGCCCATGTTGCAGATGGCAAGCCTATTGGTATCTCCGTGCACATCCATAAACTCCGAGGTACTGGGAAACTTGCAGGAAATTATAAAAATTCCAAAACAACCAGAGATAAAAGATTTTACACCGTTTTCTCTGATACGACTCCCCAGGACTCCAGCATAGAAGTAGTGGTCTCCTACCACTGGACTAATAAGGCAGTGAAATGAAAAAAAAAAAATATATATTTGTAAAATTTTGCGATAAATATTTGAAATTTTACGGCTTTTCAATTTTAAATGTACGACCGTGTAATTGTTGCCACAGAGGTATAACACCTTAGGCCTCAGGAGTGGTCGGATGTTTTTCAAACCACCCATAAGACCTTCGACAAGGTTTAGCGACTGTTATCTATCGAAAGCAACCGGGACCGACGGTTTAACGTGCCCTCCAAAGCACGGAAACGCGCTTTTTAATTTGCCACTAGTAGTCACCCATCACACACCCGACCGCGCCCGTATCGCTTAACTGAGTAGATCGCTTCATATCTACACCAGTCGCGGGGCCATGCGACTTGAACATGCTTGGTTGCCGCCATCAAAATGTAAAACAAACTAAGACTAAACTATTTTACTGTTGGTAGAGCTCCAGTGACGGAGCTCGCGGGCGTAGGCACCACCGCATTACCTAATATACTTGCCGTTAAATGGTAGTGTTCAGCACTATCGTGTTCCGGTCAGGTGGTAATGTACGGCTCTGTAATTTCCGGCACAGAGGCATAACACCTAATGCCTCAGGAGTGGCAGCGCATTTACATTTTGACCTCTGGTCATTGTGTGTCTTTTTTTTTTTTTCTATAACATAAAAAAAAACGTAGTAATGGATACAGCTACTGGAGTAATTTATTTTACCTCTACACGCAAAACAACAACACAAATATCCCCTCAGTTTGAAGAGCATGTTCTAGAAATTTATAGTTTGTTTGTATGACGTGCATTGCTTTGCAATGAAATAGGAAAATGTTCAATATTGTTGAGGAGTAGCAATTTGTTCCAATTAATGATTTGAAGCTTTGCATTTCCCGGTTCAAGTTTAACTAACATCACAAATACTTCTCGATGGTGGAGCTTATTGGCGTGGAAATGTTGTAATTGAGTAAACAGTATTTGTTTTTTTTATATTATATATAAAAACATTAAAGAATAAATAAATATATTTCGCAATAGCATATAATTATGTCGCAATAGTATTTATCTGGCTCCTAAGGATGTTTCACATATTTACCATGTTAATATTTAAGTAATTAAATAAAAGACGTAACATCACGCCTGTAAACCCCGATGTGGGTAGAGGTAAATGCATGCATTCAATCAAACATGCAAACACCCACGATTTACAGGTTACGTTTTGGCCCATGTAACAGGTGGCGAGCCTGTTGACATCTCCGGTCACATTACCAAGCTTCGAGGTACTGGAAAATTTCCCGAAAATGGAAAAATCCCAGTAAAACCAGAGATAAAGGACTTTACACCATTATCTCTGATAACCCCCTACCCGGGAATCGAACTCAGGACCTCAGCGTAGTAGTAGTGGACTTAGGTGGCTTCAACTGCCCCAATAGCGTGGTTGTAGCACGCCACTACTATTAAGCTGGGATCCTGAGTTCGATGCCCAGGTCAGGGGTTATCAGAGCTAACACTGTGAAATCCTTTATTTCTGGATATACCTATTAAGATTTTTCCACTTTCTGGCAATTTGGTAATGTGCCCGGATATGTCAACAGGCTCGTCACCTGTTACATGGACCAAAAAATTACCGGCAAATCGTGTGCGTTTGCATGACATGTATGCTTGAATGCATGCATTAACATCGGGAATATTTGACATTCTGGACTGAAGCGCTCTTCGGGGATTACAGGCGTGAAGTTAAAATACCTAATTTTTGGCAAAGTAAATTTCTTCTTATTCAATTTATCCTTGTAGGTGCCGTTGTACACACACAACACGTACACAAACATCCAGATCCGAAACAAATGTCTGTAGGCTGTACAAATATTTTTGTCGCGATACTTGGATTAAACCCGAGACCCTTGAAACCAAGCGGTCATCACACACTGTTGGACTAACCGGATCGTCATATTTCTTTGTTAAAGGCGCGCGTATAAGGTCATTTTCTAAATTTATGAGTAAGTAAAGTATCAAATAATATTAAAACCGGTTCAAATTATAATATTAAAAACTCTTTCACTTAGGCTTTACCACGAGAAAGATTTTTTAAAGAATACCTTTAACAAAGGGGGCTCCCATACAACAAACGTATTTTTTAAGCAATAATTTTGTACGGAACACTTTGTGCGCGAGTCGGACTCGCACTTGGCCAATTTTCTTATGCTATCCAGAACCCCCTGTTATTGAACCCACTTACTTCAAATATCTTAGACAAACACCTATATAAATTTCAACTTTACAGAAGAAAGTTTATTTTCTTACATATAGCACACCTTTCGGCTCGCCTGACAGGCACTTGTGCTTATCGAAATTGCCTGTCAATTTTTTTTAAACTTCACTATATATAAACTAAATTATATAAAAATTTCAACCATACATGTTCAAGTTTATTTTTATTTTTTTACCTGTTTTAAAAATGTGGGGTTGGTGACGTGACTGGCTGATCCTTGCTAGGCGATGGTTTTTGTACTTGGCGTGTTATGACATGACCAACGGTGCTCGGAGGGTTCAGTATCTCTTGGAACATGATTTAAAAAACTTTCTTCTTACAGGATTATGTTCTCAGGTTTTCGTTTTACTCATTGAAGTAAAACTATTTTTACGAATTTTTATATATATTTATCGCGTATGTTAAACTAAAATGATTTTTATAATCAGTCGTCAATCCGCACGTTTGGCTATTTGATTTCCCCTCAGATGTTACACAGATGTAACCATTTTTGGGAGGCGTTTGTCCAACAGTGGGCGTCTTGCGGCTGAAATGATAGATGATATCAACTGAATATAAATACGAAAATAAGTTAGACACAGAACTTTAATAACAACATTCCATTCAATAATTGAAAGTATGACATTCGGATGTACTATAATATTGATAGTTGATCAATTTATATAAAGGCAGTTTCTGAAATTCGGACGGTCTATTAATTATTCACTGAAGTTAAGCCGATAAAGTATCGGCCCTAATCTACCTTTCAACGTAGACGATAATTATTTTATGTAAACAGACCGACAATATTAGCCTAATAGGTTAGGATACCGCTGCAGATTTCAAATTCAAAATTCAAATCACTTATTTCAAATTGGTCTACAAGGACACTTTTGCATTGTCGGGTTATAAGCTACCTAGAGAGAATGACTTATAATAATAATCCAATAGGTATTCATAAATACCAATTAAACACGTTCGCGGGCGGTACTATCTACGTGATTACTGCACCTGGAACACTACTAAATTTCATACATTGCCTATAGGCGTACTGTCACATGTACTCTGTGCGTAGGGCACCGCCAGCGCACACTACTCGACTGACGTATGAAAATACGACGCCCACGGCCGTAGTGTGCGTGTGGCGGGAAGCAAGAAATTACAGATGTGTGTGTGTGGTACTTTGTATAGAAGCGACTGTAGATTACGTGGTGACAGTACGAAAGTCTAAATTAACCGTGCGGTGACACTATACTATGCTCTTCCATTGAATAGTATGAGAAATCGGACGGCGCAGGGCGTACTGGTTTTATACAAGTAAAAACCGTGACGTTGAGAGGCGTTCTGTCGCATCATTTTAAATAGCATGTACGCCGGAGGGCGTACCGCCCGCGAACGTGTTAATAATAATATTTAACCGATACGTGAATCATCAAATTTTTCAATTCCTTCATAGAAAAAATAGAAAAATCTGTTCGTCATAATCATAGTCATTCACTTAGCAGAGTTCCAAGTGCAGGCACTACTGAGAAGAACTCCGCTAATTATTATAGCATAGCAATCCTATTTTTTTCGCATATTTGGGACTAGCTGTTGCCCGCGGCTTCGCCCGCGTGGATGTCATTTTATAAATAACTAAGTAGCCTATGTTCTTTCTCAAAGTCTACCTATGTACCAAATTTCATTAAAATCGGTTCAGTCGTTAAGACGTGAAAAGGTAACAGACAGACAGACAAACAGAGTTACTTTCGCATTTATAATATTTTAGTAGGTATTAAAGAATATATTTATATCCACTAGGTTGCCGATTAAATAAAAAAAGGTTTGCAGCATATCTTGATGAACGTAATAATTCTGTGATGGGATCCTAACCTATAATGGATTATTTTATAATTAACTCGTTTTACCACTTATAAAAGAATTTGGAATACTCTGGCATAGTGTTTTTTTTTTTTTTTTGAGATAATAAATTACTGACAACATTTTAAGCTTATAAGTATATTTTTTTAACATAAATTCTATTTTTCTATTTATCTTGAATTGTTTATTATTTCAATAGCTTCGTTTTATTATTCATTCTGCACTGTTTAAAAATAAATGATGGACACAAACTAGCACATAAGTAATGATATGTCGATATTTCTATACAAAACTGCAAAATTGACCTCCAGTTCGTCAATGTAAATATGTTGATGGCCTGGAGCCCTAATGACAGTTATTACCAGCCTATATATTTCCATCTAATCGAAACACGACAGTGCTAATCAGTTCTATTTGGCTGCAGATTGTTTTGGTAATGCGGTGATGCCTACCCCCTAGATTTTCGTAACTGTGACTCTATTTTGATGGTCACCAAGTCCTTATTCCAGTGAGTAAACTTATCTTAAGATAATAAAGAGAATCTAAGCGTTTACTCGTGAAAAATAAAGTCATTGTTATCGTCGCATTAAAATCGTTTACAGAGGCCATAATTTTTCAAACCCCATTTCCAGGTCATAAATTTTCAATCCAAGCAGGTCATATCCCGTTCATTATCCACACATTCAGGTCATCCCTAACACGTTTTATCATTTGCTGTACTTATTTTTCACTTCGCAAACTCGTTCGATGCTACATCGGTCTTTTTTATCAATTTTCTGTTAATGTCATCTTTGCCATTTTTCTTTTTTACGCCTTTGTGTTTCGGCGATGCGCGATATTTCATTTTGGGTGTATTAAATTAGAGTTCTTTTTATCGTGAACAAAGTTTGGCGTTTTGTTGCTGTATTTTATTTGATGAACTGGTGTGCAATGTTTGTTGATGGTTGATTTTTATTGTGATCTATGAATGTAAGATACAGTATCTAGCAAGAAATATTGCTCATCGTGCTAAAGAAAGAGACAATCGGCTAGTTTGGAGATCGTAGAGCGTTATCTCTATTGCACACTGCTTACGTAAGCTCCGAGCGGTAGGTATAGATCAAAATTTGATCAAAATGTTCGACAAATGTCACCTAGGTAGTGTGTGAAAGAGATAACTTTCAACAGAGCCGAAATAAGCTAGAACCTCTTTCTTCATGTTGACATGTAATATTTCTTGGTATGACTGTATTGAGTCGAATCATGTTAAACTCTACGTTTAAAATTGTTTGAGGCGATTTGTAAAATATAAATAAAAATTTGTAAAATATAAGTAAATTTCACTGGTGGCAGAGCTCCAGTGACGGAGCTCGCGGGCCTAGGCACCACCGCATTACCTAATATACTTGACGCTAAATGGTAGTGTTCAGCACTATCGTGTTCCGCTCAGGTGGTAATGTACGGCCCTGTAATTTCCGGCGCAGAGGCCTCCTTAGGCCTCAGGAGTGGTAACGCATCTGCATTTTGACGTTGGTCTTAGTGTGGGTGTCTTATAGCTGCAGTCATCACTTAACATCAATGTGAACTGCATGCTTGTTTGCCACTTCTATTACGAAAAAAAAAACTTAAAACAATGAAATAATAAAATATGAACGATTAAAGCATATTACGCAATAAAGTATGTACATCTTCACTCCAAGTCCCTTACGGGGTATACGATTACGCTGAAAAGAAAGTTGGTCTTGGTTTTGTAGGCTTCTGAAACCAAAATGCATTTAATCATTATCATTCACATTTTTTATGTAATGAAAGTGGAAAATAAGCATACAGTTCACAGAGATCCTCAGTGATGATTATATCCTATACAGATATCTACCCTAAAACCAGAGGTCAATTTGCAGATGCGTCACCACTCCTGAGACCTTAGTGTTTTTTTTTTTATTTTTTTTTATTCTCCATTTAAAGAGCTTGGTCAAAGACCATGACGCTCCATACGTTCACATGAATTACATTATCCATTTAAAAAAAATAATTAAACAACATTCGCTCATTGACAATTGATATAGTTGCAACAGTATTCTGGCGTCATCCGTAGTAGGATCTGCCAGGACACTGTTGCAATGTCCTATTTCTAATGAAGCCCTGCGATGAGCCTCACCTCGAACACATTCAACCAAAAGACCTTAGTTGTTGTCTCTATGATATTTATAACGGAGCCATAAATGGCCACATTAATATAAATAATTAAACAACATTAGCTCATTGACAATTGATATAGTTGTAGTAGGATCTGCCAGGACACTGTTGCAATGTCCTATTTCTAATGAAGCCCTGCGATGAGCCTCACCTCGAACACATTCAACCAAAAGACCTTAGTTGTTATGTCTCTATGATATTTATAACGGAGCCATAAATGGCCACATTAATATTCACAAAATGAATTAGGTAATTTAATATATCAAAAAGCAATAAATTTTCAATCACGTAAATGTGTCCATGAAAAAAAAACACCTTTGTTTTCCAAACTCCGTCTCAAATTTCCTATTTTCCTTTTACCGAATTTGTACCAATGGATTAGTTTTCATAGTGATTCTGTGCTAGGAATTCAATTCTTTGGTCCATTAATTTTGTTTTTGTTGTCTTTTTGTGTTGTTATTGACGAGATATTCGTTTGAACAGCAAAAGTTTGTGATGCCTTCTGAAGTTCATGACCGTGAGAGTGTAAAATTAATTTAGTTTGTTGGTATAGGTGGTATTAAAAGTTTCTGATAGTCGAAACGAAAAAATTCTAACGTCGCTGCAAAGAAAATATTATTAAGATGCCAAAAACTATGAAAAAATTATCAAGTGAAAATGAAAATCAAGTAAAAATGAATAAAAAATGAGTTGAAATAAAACTAGTTTTCGAATTTATCTCGCGTATATCAAACAAAAATGATTATTTAATATCGAACCCGACGTTTCAGTCGCTTTTCAGCTTCCGTGGTCTCGGGCAGACTGAGGTGGTATTTGTCTGACAGCAGTTTGAAAAATTATTATGTGCAGCTCTACCTATTTGTTTATACGCAAGACGTTTGCGAAACAATATATATATAAATAATCATTTTAGTTTAATATACGCGAGATAAATGCGAAAACTAGTTTTATTTCAATGAGTGCAGCTCACAAAAACCTAAGAACATACTACAAAAATGAGTTTGAAAATCCATTGCGATCTCTGAGACCGGTGGTAGGTGGTCAAGAGTCTACGTTGACTTATAGAAATGTATAGGAATGGATGAAAAGGACAATTTATTTATGCTGGTGGTAGATTCACCAGTATAGGCACCACTGCATTACCTAATCTATGTATGTATCTTCACGCCAGGTCCCCAACGGGGTAGGCAGTGAGTGTAGAGCGCCAGATATCCCGGTCCTCATATACCTCTCGTGCCTCATCTACCTTCATCATTCTCTTCATTCATGCACGCCGATTCCTAAGACTTTTGACCGAACCATCCGACAAAACTCGATCTATTTGGTCGTGGTAGGTCAGTCTTGGTCTTCCTGGGACTCTGCAACCATCCACATTCGCATTGTATATCTGTTCAGTCATTCGCTCATTCGACATTCTTTCTATATGCCCGAACCATCGGAGTATGCCTTTTTTCATTTTTACACCGATACTATCATTCACTCATCATCAATGTAAACTGTATGCTAGCTTGCCACTTGATGACATTAAAATATACATTTTACTGGTAGTATAGCTCCAGTGACGGAGCTCGCGGGCGTAGTCACAACCGCATTACCTATACTTGCCGTTAAATGGTAGTGTTCAGCACTATCGTGATTCGGTCAGGTGGTAATGTACGGCCCTGTAATTTTGGGCACAGAGACATAACATCTTAGGCCTCAGAAGTGGTAACGCATCTGCATTTTGACCTTGGTCTTTGTGTGGGTGTCTATAGGCTGCAGTCATCACTTAACATCAACGTGAACTGCATGCTTGTTTGGCACTTCCATTACATAAAAAATAACCATTGCAATAATTTAGAATTTATCGATAATAGTTATAGTTTGAAATACCAACAGCAATCCAATAACAGACAATAAACATAATGCCACTATAGCATTGTTATACATCATTTAATTACAATACACTTGCAACCATATTATCAGTAGCATAAAATGTGGTTACACTGTTTCAAATCGAGATTCCAATATCGGATTTACTGTTTCATTTGAACTGCACAAAGCTTAATGGAACTTGGTTTTGTATTCGTCAATTAAATTAAGCTATTAATTAGTTACATTCTGTTCTCAGTTTACTCATCAACTGGACAAGCTAGAAGCTATTTATTTATTTATTTATTTATTTATTCTTTATTGTTACAAAATAATTGACAAATGATGTAACAAATGGCGGACTTAATGCTAAAAGCATTCTCTACCAGTCAACCATTGGTAGTATGTAGCTATTCACTAAATTATTTGTTTTTGCTGTGATAAATGAAGTTAATAATAACGATGTATTTGTTTAAGCTGTAGATATCGTTTAATTATTTTAAACTAACTATAAACTAAAACTAACTATAAAGGTTCTTTATAGGCTAAGGGACCCTAGCCTATAAAGAACCTTTATAGTTAGTTTCGTCATGTCCTTCTGTCCGCAACTTAGCGCAAGGACTATTTGGGTTAGTAAGCTATTATTTGTCACCAACATACAAATTGGTAATACCAACAAAGTGGGTAAATAAAATTTAATGAATATACTTTGTTACAGTGCTCAACAATTAATATTGCACATCGAGAATGCGGAAGAGACGATTGGCTCGTTTTGACTTCGTAGAGCGTTATCTCTGTTGCACACTGTCTATGTAAGCACAGACAGTCTGGTATTGGTCAAAACTTGATCAGAATGGTCGACAAAAGTCAAATAGGTACGGTGCGAAAGAGAAAACGCTCTACAGACCCGAAATAAGCCGAAGTCTCTTTCCTAGGCTCAATGTGCATTATTGTTTGTTGAGCGCTGTATGTATAGATGCAAGTGATGAAGGTTAAGTTTTAAATTAAGCACAAAGTGAATCCAAGAACATATTATTTAATTACGTTTGATTCGACTTAAACTGTGTAAGCACTGTGAATACACTTAACTTAACGCTTAATATGAATACACTTAACGCTGTGAATACACTTAACGCTTGATATGAACACACTTAACGCTGTGAAAACATTTAATTTAACGCTTCATATGAACACACTTAACGCTGTGAATACACTTAATTTAACGCTTGATATGAATACACTTAACGCTGTGAATACACTTCGCGCTTGATATGAACACACTTAACACTATGTAAACATTTAACTTAACGCTTAATATAAACACTCTAAACGCTGTGAATACACTTAATTTAACGCTTGATATGAATACACTTAACACTGTGAATACATTTAACGCTTGATATGAACACACTTAACGCTGTGAAAACACTTAATTCAACGCTTGATATGAACACACTAAACACTTAAAACTGTTAACTAATCACGCGGTGCTCGCACTTGCACTTAACAACGTGTGAATCAAAATAAATTTCAGGATGAATACTGATGAAGTGATAAATATTTCTTTTATAATAATATCTTCTTTCCCTATTTAAAGATCGAACTTCAACCCTTATTATTGGCAGCAGAGAGGCTGTCATTACCTCATAACTTTGGCCAAGTCATAATGTAATAAAACAATACATTAAACTGGTAGGTGTATTCCGTTACCATGTCTGTGTCTTACCAAAGTCATTTAATGCTACCATCACAATTAATCTCAATATCGAATAGGTTAGGATCGCACATCAGAATTATTTCGCTCATCCAAATATTCTGCAAAGTTACGTATATTTATGACTAGCTGTGCCCGCGACTCCGTCTGCGTGAGAATTTATTATCGTTCAGTATCTCCTGGACGAAGCCGTGGACGCAGCTAGTATAAAAGTAGCCTAATTTACTCCTTATTACATAAGCTATCTGCCAATGAAAGTCCCGTCAAAATCGATCCAGCCGTTCCCGAGATTAGCGGGAACAAACAGACAGACAGGCAGATAAACAGACAGACAGACAAAAATTGAAAATAATATTGTTTTGGTATATGTACCGTGTATGTTTATTAAATGCATTATATCTGGATGAACGTAATAATTATGCAGTGGGATCCTAACCTAGACGACCATAATTGGAGTGGATGACATACGTCAATGAAATGATTGTCTTGAATGCATCGTGTTGCAGTTGGATTAATCTATGGTCGGAGTAAGATATGGTTGCAGCTTATGGAATACATTACATACATTAACTTAGCAATTGAATAATCTAACTTCACGCCTGTAATCCCCGAAGGGGTAGGCAGAGGTAAATGCATGCATTCAAGCATACATGCAAACACCCACGATTCGCCGGTTACGTTTTGGCCCATGTAACAGGTGGCGAGCCTGTTGACATCTCCGGGCACATTACCAAACTTTGAGGTACTGGGAAATTTCCAGAAAATGGAAAAATCCCAATAGAACCAGAGATAAAGGCTTTTTCACCATTATCTATGATAACCCCCTACCCGGGAATCGAACCCAGGACCTCAGCGTAGTAGTAGTGAATAATGTGGTCATAATAATACTAGCGACCCGCCCCGGCATTTAATTGTGGGGTCGCGTCCGACTTCTTTGATGAAAACTATATCTCGGTAAATATAAGTACGATATTGATAAAATATAGATATAAACCTTCCTCGGGAAACCCTCTTTTCCATATTCAAAACACAAACAAAAACCGTTTACAACTATAAAAGATTTGCGCATGCATATGAACATAAAAAATAGGGGGACTTTATAATATTATGTAGTGATAAAGTAGAGAATGTAATAGAGCATTTTTCACCGACTTCGAAAAAAGGAGGAGGTTCTCAATTCGTCCGGATCTTTTTTTTTTGATATATCTATACATCTATACAAATAAATAGAATTGGAGTGTCTGTTTGTAATATTAAAATAACCGCTTTTTACTAAATGCATATTTTATGTATGCATAGACAGTACATATGCCAAAACAACATTTTTTTCAATTTTTGTCTGTCTGTCTGTCTGTTTGGCGGGGCTAAACTTGGGAACGGCGGGACCGATTTTGACGGGACTTTCACTGGCAGATAGCGGATGTGATAAGGAGTAACTTAGGCTACTTTTATCTCCATACCTCTATACATACATACATACCTACATACAAAAAAGTAAATTGAAGTGTATCCGATTTTGACGGGACTTTTACTGGCAGATAGCTGATGTAATAATGAGTAACTCAGGCTACTTTTATCTCCATACAACCATACATACATAACTACATACAAATAAATAGAATTTGAGTGTCTCTGATTTCGACGGGACTTTCACTGGCAGATAGCTGATAGATACTGAACAATCATATTTTTTTCTCATGTGGACGAAGTCGCGGGCACAGCTAGTCATTAATAATTTCAAGAAAATGTCGTATGTACCTATGGTTCTAAGTTTACATTTTTGAAAGGGTCATTTAATAAATTGCATTAAATGAAGAGAAATCCAAAAGGCGTTGAAACTATGTCTTCACAATAATATGTTATCAACGCCATCTAGTAGAACCCACACGAACTTTTAAATAGACACGGTGACGAGCGACACAGATCAGGGAGAATTTCGGAACTGAAATTCACACTGCGAGTAATAGCACTCGCAAATACCAAATAATGCGATTATTTCCAAGTTTCCCACTAGGAAACTTATTATAGTATATTATTCCCTCGTATACCGCGATTCGTCTGGCTAGGTAGGAAAAATATTATTATACATCCCTTGCCAGTATACCTAAGTATATTTTAAAAGGCTACTTGAATAGTTTTCGTGAATATCTCATATTTTATTTGCTTTTGTCTATTTTACAAATGGACTAGGCATAAATAAATTTCGTTTGAATTGTAGGTACAAACATCACTTTCCTTGCTTTAAATAGAATATTTTGTTGATAATTTGTTGTTCACCAGGACTTGAGGATTGGTTACAGACTCAATTTAAGTAAGTGTCTAGGAGGAATCGGCGCATGAGTACCGAAAACTATAAGTCATAGGACTTTTTTTATTCGTTGTCCGGTTGAAAAATAACAATTCCTTGCAATTGTTTAAACAATTTCAGTTTAAACAAAATGGCACGGGGTTGCCATGATATAAATGCATGTTGCCCATGGCAACATGCATTTATATCATCAGTAGGACAATTTAAAGAGGATCGCGTAAAAAAATTGAGGTGGAATAGTTTTCGGTACTCATGCGCCGATTCCTCCTAGACTAATTGGAAGATGTCGATATTGCTCAATGAAGTCAACATGTATATTTCGTGATTTACATTTTAGTAAAGCTTGAGAATACCTTTGTTTAAAGAACAATTATACTTTATGAAAATTTATTCGCTTTCAAACTAAGATTTAATTACGTAACTTCACGCCTGTACTCCCTGAAGGGGTAGGCAGCATTCAAGCATACGTGCAAACACCCACGATTCGCCGGTTTTGGCCCATGTAAAAGGTGAGCCTGTTGACATCTCCGGGCACATTACCAAACTTCGAGGTACTGGGAAATTTCCAGAAGATGGAAAAATCCCAATAGAACCAGAGATAAAGGACTATACACCATTATCTCTGATAACCCTCTACACGGGAATCGAACCCAGGACCTCAGCGTAGTAGTAGTGGCCTGCTACCACGAGGCTACCAAGGCAGTTTAAGATTTAACAAAATGTTAAACGTAACTTTACGCCTGTAATCCTCGAAGGTATGTTTATAAGTAGTATGAACGCATGAATTTACATCTTCTTGTAGCCGGTGTAGAAGCGCGCAAGGCCCCGCGGCTGGTCTAGATCGGAAACGATCTACTCGGTTAAGCGATACGGGCACGGTCGGGTGTGTGATGGGTGACCGTTAGTGGCAAATTAAAATGCGCGTGTCTAAGCTTCGGAGGGCACGTTAAGCCGTCGGTCCCGGTTGTTATCGATAGATAGCAGCCATTAAACCTTGTCAGAGGCCTTATGGGTGGTTTGAAAACATCCGACAGCGGGTTGGTCAATAACCTGTATCTCGACCAACCCGCATTGGAGTAGCGTGGTGGAGTAAGCTCTAGGCCTCCCCCCAAAAAGGGGAGAGACTCGTTTCCAGCAGTGGAAGGTATAATGGGTTTCCATTATTATTATAGCCGGTGTAGTTACTTTTATATTTTGATATAGGACACTCAGAATCAAGGAATCATTTTTACTAAGTCAATGATCTACATTTATCTCCGAAACAGTAAGCAAAGCTATGGTATCGCATAAATTGATTTCTATAAAATAAAATGTAATTCAGAAGTAAATATTCTAATGTATAAAATTCTTGTATCGCAGTGTTTGTTACAATAATCCTCCGAAATGGCTTGTCCGATAATTTTGAAACTTTTTATATATTGCTAGGAATGAGAATCGGTTGTAGTCTATTTTTTATATTCCTCAATGGTAAGAGTGATCCTGAGTTATTCGTCATCTCGACCGACAAAACTCACCCGATCGGATCACTTGGCACCTTTTGAATTGAATCCTTCCCAATTTTTTTGGACATTTCATCTTTTTATATCTATAAGTTCGTCGAGATAGTTAATTTATAAAAATCTGTCCTGAATACCAATAACTGTCGACGAACCATTTCAACATAAGTCGGTCACACCATTCGGCGAACGGAAACAAAAGCTGTCCTTAATCCGCCATTCACATCCATCACCCGATATTTCCTTGTGATAAATTGTTTGCTGAGTTGAGAAAAAGTAATTAGCGGAGATTTAATGCCGATGCTGTACAACATCGAACGTTATTTCGTCATAAATGTTTAAATACCGCGTAAGTAATAAATACTTTCACGATTTGTTTTTTAAATGAATCTCTGCGTCTAGGATTTAGTGTGTCATAGAGCATGAAGTGATAAATATATCCATCTGTGCAAATGTATGAAAAATAAATAGGTACATAGAACGTGAAGTGCTAAATGGTTCTATCTATGAAAGTGCATGAAGAATATTAATAGATATAGCTTCTTCTATTGTTTGTAACAATTTTAAAAATCTTGACGTAAGCTTGAAATTTGACTGGATGAAATTTTTTTTTCATTGACACTGATTTCATGGAAGTAAAATCTACTTGAAGAGAAAATCATAAAAACATTTTTTAAAGATCTAATAAAACAAATTTGTAATTATTATCCCTTTATCATAAAAATAGCTTCACTGAAACAAATGTTCCTTAAAAAGTCATGAATACCAATAACTGTCCGCAACGCAGTTCAGCGGAACATAAGTCAGTACTTCGGGGAACAGAAACAAAAGCTGTTCTTAATTCGCCGTCCGCATCCATCACCCGATATTTCCTAGTGATTAATTGTTTGTTGAGTTAAGAAAAAGTCATTAGCGGAGATTTAATGCGGTTAAACGGCGCCGCATTGTCAATTTGTTAGTAAACGTAATAATACCACGTTAATATGTCATAAGGAGGAGAGTCATAAGTGGCTAATTGATATTGTGATTTAATTTGAAATTTTATTTACGCGGGATTGCACGCATATCGAACATTTTGACGACCCGGTTAGTCCAGCAGTGCGAAACCACCGTTTGATTCGAAGGGTCGCGGGCACCGGAACAAATATTTGTATGGCCTACAGATATTTGTTTCGGTCTGGGTGTTTGTGTATGTGTTGTATGTGTACAACGGCACCCACGACACAGGTTTATACCTACTGTGGGGCTGTGAGTGTAAGCGGTTTTTTTTTAAATTTGTGGTTTTTCTGCGAGAGAAAATCTCTTTTTTAAGATTTATAACTTTTTTTTAAGTTTCGAAGTAACTAGGTAGTCGCCTATTAGCTTACAATAGGCGAAAAATGATCTCATCTGATGAATCTCCTTCGTTAGTTACGGAACTACAAGGCATTGAATTAAAAAAATAATTGGATAAATAGTTATTACCTATAGATTACAAAAAAACTTACAGGATGTCATAGACAGTAGTACTACTTGTAAGTTTAAAGATATATTTTAGTTTATCGGCATCCTATGTACGTGAACTTCACGGAATAGATAACGTGAACTCGCATTTAGCCGCTTTTTTAAAAGACTACACAATCTTAGATATATCTTACTCTTATTCAATACAGAGCCATAAAATGCAAAACACACTTAGCTTTTACTTCAATTACCCTAACAAATTAGGCAACGTAGAAGCCCGAGGCAAAATCTTGAAATACGTATTCATAAATTATTTAAAATACATATCCATATATTCCTCTTTGTTAGAGCAAGTCTGTTAAAAGAATAAATTGCTTTATTATAAGAGACAATACGGATAAAAATATTCAAATAACCTGCCTTTGTATTTGCCATATAATCCTCTTGACTATGTCTGCGTGTTATTTAGTTTTAGCCCAAAAAGTAGCTTATTTCTTTTTTCAGAGTTCAAACTACTACAATGTCTAACTGGTGGTACAGTTTTTAGAGCTCGAAGGCGTCACACAGAGGCAATGTAAATAAAAAACAATTAATTGAGTATTTTGACATTTTACAAACCTTAAAAATTCATAATTTTATTTTATTTACATTACCATACAGTAAGAGTCTGTCAAATATAGAAAATAATATTAGATATAAGCTAAATTTGACATTAGACAACCTAATTTGTTATTATAACAAGTATTATAAATTGGACATTGAAAATATTTTTTATTTGACTAAAGTTAATTACTATTTTAATTAATTTTTGAAACGACAGATAGCTTTATCGCTATCAAATTATATTGACCATTGCCAAAAAATTGGCTAGGCCGACTGCCTCTATTGGGCATTTGCATAACAATATACAGAGTTTGGAAAGTATTCCAAATATTAGCATAGTAAATGACAAATAAGTATTGAGTAGTTTTACCACCAATACTGTGATTAATAGTTTACAAATGACATCTAATAATGTGGACATCCAATTAAATCATTTAAATTTGATTTAGAGACAAAAGAGACAGCCTCTTGCTCTCATTTTCCTAAGGAAAATGTTTATAAATCTAGTATGTTGTTTCATAATAATAATAATAACATTGTAAACCTGGTGCATCAAAATATACAAGGAGTATTGGGTAAAGAATTAGAAATTGGGTTATTTTTAAACATTCATGACATACAAATTTGTTGTTTTACTGAAAATAGCGAATTAATATTCAACTTTAGTGGGCACCAGGTAGGCAGTTCGTTCTGTAGGTCACATGCAATACGTGGTGGCTCTTTTATATTGTTAAAAAAAGACAATAAACATAAAGAACGCAGAGATATAGTGAGTCTTTCCGTGGAACGAACTGCAGAAATAGCCTGTGTGGAGCTTGAGCGCTTGATTATTGTGTCCGTATACAGACCTCCAAGTGGATCTTATGAATGTTTTGAAAAAAATTTAGATGCTGTACTAAACAATCTAACCGCTTCAAAAAAACGTGTCATTATTTGCGGCGATTTCAATATAAATTTATTGGAGGAAACTCTCACAACTGTGAAGTTTAAATCGTTACTTATGTCATTTAATCTTCATAATTTGTTCTCAGAACCTACTAGAATTACACAGAACTCAGCGACATGCATAGACAATATTTTTATCGATTTTGAACCTACACATAAAAATATTTTGACTGAATTAAGCTCCGACCATTGTGGTCAGTTAGTTTCCTTCTGTGGTCAATTACATAATGATAAAAATAAACGAGCAATAGTATTTGTTCCTATCAATGCGAAGCGAATTAAGAAATTCAGAGAAAATATTGTCCCAAAACTTGCAAACATGCAACACGATCCTAACATATTATACAATGACTTTTTTGCCACAATTTTAACAGAATGTAATTTAGTTTTTACCAATAACACAATAAATGTAAGAAGTCATAAGTCGTTCAGTGAATGGGCGACGGTTGGAATACATAAGAGTAGACAGAGATTGTATGACCTGTATGGAGAAAAGTCATATAATCACACAAATTCGAATTTAAAAATCATGTTAAATTATATTCGAAAATATTCAAGAAAGTGTGTTTTGCAGCCAAGGCACATCACATTAAAAATAAAATTAAAAATTCAAATAACAAAATTAAAGCGACTTGGAATGTAATTAATAGTGAAACTGGGAAACAAGCTGAACGCAACTCTGATTTTAAATTAATAATTGACAATAAACATGTTACTACTGACGAAGAAGTTGCTTTAGCATTTGAAACATTCTTTGCTTATATTCCAGTTTCTTTGACTGGAGACCTCATTTCATCGCCAACCGTCGCCGAATCATTATTGAAAAAAAATGTACATCAAAGTAAAACTATATTTAATTTTAAGTTAGTTAATACTGTGGATGTTATACATGCCTTAAAGTCTATTAATATTAAGAACACAACTGATTTATGGGGCTTATCTGTAAAAGTTGCATATGAAATAATGGATGTGATTGCACCTTACCTAGCGGCTATGTTTAATAATAGTATTGTAAGTGGTATATTACCTGATCTAATGAAACATAGTAAAGTTATTCCATTATTTAAAGTACAAGTGACCCCACTTAGACCAATTTCTGTACTACCTGTCTTAAGTAAAATTTTTGAAAAACTCATTTTAATTCAACTACTTGCACACTTTAACCATAATAAACTTTTACATTGTCGACAGTTTGGATTTACTAGGGGTCGTTCAACTACCGATGCAGGTGTTGAACTTGTCAAACACATTTTTGAAGCTTGGGAAAAACCACATAATGCACTAGGGGTATTCTGTGATTTATCTAAAGCATTTGATTGCGTTCAGCATGAAACATTGGTCAGAAAGTTATATCACTACGGCCTTCGAGATACCGCTCTCGAGCTTATGATTTCATATTTAAACAATAGAAATATGTGTGTTGATGTAAATGGGACAAGATCTCCCGGGACTTCAATGGATATGGGGGTCCCACAGGGTTCTATTTTAGGGCCATTTCTATTCTTAGTCTATATTAATGACTTACCCTACATTATCAATGATGGCCAAGAAATAGTATTGTTTGCTGATGATACTTCTTTAGTGTTCAAAATTAAAAGACAGGAGGTAGATTTTGATTGTGTAAGCAATACTCTCTCTAATATAGTACATTGGTTTAGCGCCAATAACCTTTCGTTAAATAGCAGTAAGACAAAATGTATTAAATTTACTACTCCTAACGTAAAACAGGTTGAAACCAATGTTAAGATAATGAGGAAGTTTTGGAGATCGTAGAGTCCACGGTATTTCTTGGCATTACCGTGGATGCTAAATTGCAATGGGGTCCCCATATTGCCAAATTAGCTAGTAGACTTAGCTCGGCAGCATTTGCTGTGTGAAGTGAAAAATATTAGACTATTAACAGACGTCGAGACGGCTCGCCTTGTTTATTTTTGTTATTTTCACAGTATAATGTCCTATGGCATTTTGCTATGGGGAAATGCCGCCGACGTCAACACTATTTTCGTACTGCAAAAGAGAGCTGTCCGGTCTATCTACGGGCTGAGTCCAAGGGTATCTCTTAGAGATAAATTTAAAGAAATAAATATTCTGTCTGTAGCTTCGCAATACATTTATGAAAATGTATTATATGTCCGTAAAAACATTAATGAGTTCCCTACAATAGAATTTGCTTGTTTATTCATTATGTTTCTATCTTTACAAAAATCTATATTTAGAAACCTTAATAAAAATTTTTTTTACAATAGGTAACAATCACAGTAAAAATACTAGGAACAAATACAAATTTTCCATGCATGCAACGCGACTGAATAGGGTCAGTAATTCTTTTAGCGGTCAATGTATACGGTTCTTTAATCAAATCCCCAAAAACGTTCTAAGTCTATCGATCAATAAATTTAAGAAAGTAATGAAAGAACGTTTATATAAATGTAATTACCATAAGACCTGTTATTATCTTAATGATAATACGTCTTGGGATTATAGCGATCGCTGCCAGGCTATTTCGTGATATTGTGATTTCGTGTATTCAGTAATTAGTATCTACTATTGTTAAGGGTTGAATAATGTGAATACCCTGGCTGAAAATGAATTCCATCTTTTATTTTACCGTATGCATATCCGGAACAGTCATGCACGCTTAAATGTCTTTGCCTTTGGCGGCGTCGTGTGGCGGGTTGCTCACTTCCCTCTAAAATGGTCGAGGAGGGCAATGGCTGTCACATGCGTCATACTCGTGAACGGGTGCTGTTGGTGGGGACTGGTCTGTTCTGGTTTGCAGGGACTACATCACATTTAGTAGATAGCAGTTTATTTGCATCTATGCTATGGACGTTAACATTATTTGATTTTTCACGATAATCTGTACTAGATTTAAGCTCTCATTTAAAAGAGCTCTTACTGAGTTTGTTGGGTAGCGGAGTTCTTCTCAGTAGTGACTGCACTTGGAACTCTGCTAAGTGAATAACATTGATCTTGACGAATAAGCTTTTCTTTTTCTTCATTTATTATAATTGAAGGAATTGAAAAATTTTATGATTATTACGTTTTAACCAAGTAGTTTAAATTATAATTTTAATTTACTATTAATATATGATTTTGCTTCTACTATATGTAATGGTCGTTCACTCTAGGTAGTTTATGATTTATTGACGTTTTGAAAGTATCTGTAAAGATCTATTCGAAATAAAAATATTTTCTATTTGCACCGCATTACCTTATCTACGTTCATGGCGACGGTGACCACTTTCTACTTGGTGGCCCGTATGCTTGTCTGTCAACCTTTAACCATAAAAATGTGATAGAATTTGATTAAAAAAACACACACACACTACAAAATCACATGATTTTGTCTAAGAATGAAAAAAGCACAACAAATATGTATTCGCTGTGTTTTTTTTTTTGAGAAAACAAATTCCTAGATGTATTCAGGGTGCGAAACACACGTCAAAACAAATAACAAAGGAAAACTAATCAATTTGACAATGCATGCACGAACAGCAATTGATTTTTATATATGTTTAAAGATATAGATTCATAACATTTCTTGTCAAAAAAGAAATACACTCAAGCTTACGTTCAATCATTGTCAGTGATTCATATCATTCTCAGTGATAGCATCTTCATATCAAACGATCATGTTCAACTGTATAACGTATAAATCTCAACGTCACGTTCTCGATACGATGTGTAAGCGTCACACATCGTATATAGTCTCGCTAAAACTCGAGAACGGCGGGACCGATTTGGCTAATTGAAGTTTTGAATGATTTTTGGCAGTCAAGGGTAGGTTGAAAAATATGAAGATATTGAAGGAAAATAGTAAAAACCACAATTTCATTTTCCCATACAAATAGTCCGTAGGTATCTATCAAACCTTTGACACATTTTTTCATTGTGAGGCAATACGAAGTTTGACGAGTCAGCTAGTTATGAATAGAATCTGAGCCTATTAGTATAAGTTATTGTAATGCCCTCTATATATCCTGAGACCTACGGTGTTATGCCTCTGTGCCGGAAATTACATGGCCATACAATACCACCGGACTGGAACACGATAGTGCTGAACATTATCATTTAGCGGCAAGTATATTAGGTAATGCGGTGGCTCTACCATCAGTAAAAGCGTAGACATATTTAAAATAACACACGGTTGGTGTATTATTGAAGAAAGAAAATGTGTGAAAGTATTTAAAAAAGAAGCCTCAAACAATGTATGATTTGTAATGAAAAAAATAACAATCGAGTGAAATATAATAAACGAATGAACAGTAAAATTAAATTATTTAAATGATTTCCACTGACGGTTTAGCGTAGAAAGATTTTATTGGTTTCGAAGTAAGTCGAATTAGTGTATTAGAATTAATTTGATCACGAGGCCAAATATAAATTATGTGGCTGGACTTATAGTTCCTCATTTACTTTGTTTAAGAAACACAAAAAACTAAAATGTGGTCCAATGGACAAAGACATAATGCGACCGATGCACTTAAAATAAAATTTTTGGCAGCGTTTGTTATTCTGACAATGATAGCTAGAATAGCGAACCACTCGATATAATACGTTTGCCTGCGCAAAGAAAATGCAATAGCTCTTTTCCTGTTAACCATAAAAACTTCACACACAATTGACTGGCATTCCATTATGATCTACTAAACCTCGAACTTTTTTAATACACCATCAATCGTCAAAAAACTTTTGCTTCATCTCCAAATTATATACGCCCCAATATCCAAGCCATTATCTAGTTTGAAATAAAAGATTCTAATCAATAACGGTTCAGAGCGTTGCCAATTCGGCGCAAACAAAATTACTGCCAAATATCTCTTTATGTCTCTCGTTAAATTGTTATGTGATAGAAATATTTTAGGGCAATTGTTTCCATGTGGACCCTTTTATTTAAAGATATTTGGATGTTTGTAGGAATGAAAATTATTAGCAGAAATATTCTGTGTAGTTTTTTTTTCCTTTGACTACAGGTCATTGTTTTCTTCCGTTTTGGAATAATATTATTTTAATGTATATCGCAGTCCGTTCGTTGTGCCAATCTTTGGGGGAGGCCTTTGTTCAGCAGTGGACGTCTTTTGCCGCCACGGTGTATCCCTCCGGTGGCCCCGAGCCCCCGGATCACAGATAAGGCCGCACAGACATACACCTACACAAACACACATACCACTGTTGACAGGCCCCAACCACCCGCAGATTATTGGGCGGGTTTGAGCCCTGCCCACCGATCGGACTCAACCCCCCGAGGACTGGGGACGTCGCCCGGGACAGCGGCTGCGACGTCTGGCCTAGGCCAAAGCGACGACGCGGTCGTGTGACCCTTACCATCGCCAATGTAAATCGCTTTAACCAATTGTAAGCGGAGCGCAGGGGAATAGCTGAGGTACAAAAAAGGATATGCCCAAAAAATAAAAAATAAACAAAGATAAAGGGTTAAAAATCTCATACAAAAAAGAAAAAAAAAGTGTGTATGGCCTCCTTCAGCTAGTTTTCCCTGCGTGCCAGCATCCCGTTAACGACCACGCCCCCAACGCTTCGGGGGCAGATAGGCCCGGGGAATGAGGAAATCCTCTACCCCCGAACCACTCTGAACCCTCTGTTACGCTTCACGTGCTGAAGGAGGGATGATGATTTGTCAGTCAGTCAGTTTTTTGGCTGAAATGATGATGATGATTATATCGCAATTTCTTTTAACCTAGGTTTGGATTCAGCTCAAGAGGTCGTTACTCTAGTAATAATTGACTTTTGTTTTAGGCTATTGACATCTACATTACAATTGACCGGTGGTGGTCAATAAACAGATGCGTTGCTACACTTACAGGTTAGGATCCCACTGCAGAATCATTTCGTTCATCCAGATATGCTGCAAACCTAATTATAACCCATATTTATAATGGTATCTAGAGAACATATTATTATATCCTCTAGGTTGCCTGTCAAAAATACGGCCGCAAGTATATTATAGGTTGGGGAAAAAGTCTTTTCGCATTATAGTATGTATGAACTTGTAATAAAATCTCTTTGGCTGTAGTATTTGTATCTGGCTGGTTTTGGTATCATTGAAAGTTAACATTTTAAAGAACATAATTCCAAATTCAAATTAGGCAAATGTGTGATTTTCTCTTGTTTTTCGTACTGTCAGGATGAGTGAATCTAATCAAGAAATTCGATACATTTTAAAATTTTGCTACAAAAAAGGTAAAAATACAACGCAAGCCGCGAAAAAAAATTGCGATGTTTATGGACCTAGTGCAGTGTCTGTGAGAGTAGCACAAATTTGGTTTAAGCGTTTTCATCCCGGAAATTTTGATGTCAAAGATGCACCTCGATCTGGTCGCCCTATTACGGATAAAATGGATGCCATTTTTGAAAAAGTGGAGCAAGATCGACATATCAGTAGTTACGACGTAGATGAAGAACTGAGAATTGATCACAAAACAGTTTTGGCGCATTTGAAAAAACTGAAACTGGTGATGAAAAGTGGATCACGTACGACAAGAACGTGCGAAAAAGGTCGTGGTCAAAGGCCGGTCAGGCTTCACAGACTGTGGCGAAACCCAGGTTAACTCGCAATAAGGTGATGTTTTGTGTGTGGTGGGATTGGAAGGGCATTATTCATTATGAGCTATTACCACCAGGCAGGACTATCGATTCTGAACTCTACTGCGAACAACTGATGAGATTAAAGCAAGAAGTTGAGAGAAAGCGGTCGGAATTGATCAACAGAAGGGGTGTGGTGTTTCATCATGATAACGCTAGACCTCACACATCTATAGCCACTCAGCAAAAATTAAGAGAGTTTGGCTGGGAGGTGTTAATGCATCCGCCGTATAGTCCTGACCTTGCCTTCAGATTTCCACCTGTTTCGGTCTCTTCAGAATTCTTTATGCAATGTTAGGTTAACATCACCAGAGGACTGCCAAATCCACTTGTCGCGGTATTTTGATGAGAAGTCCCAAAATTGTATTATTTACTAGCTGTTGCCTGCGGCTTCGTCCGCTTGGATGTTGTTTAAAGTAGTAAGTATAGTTCGTAAGTATATTAAGCCTCCGGGAATTACAGGGTTATACTATTGTTTAAAACCAATCATTAAAAATTCACTGATTCCTCTATTATTTTCTTTTCTAGGCTTAAATTCTATTAAATTGGAGTTTTATTTGTAAAACTGTAACGTACGAACACACATTTATTATACACTTGTCGTTGCACAGTGTACGGAACTGAAACAAACAGCATGGGAAATAAATCTGCGGACTTCGATTTGCAATTGAACTGAGAAGAATAATGAAGGTTATCGAGTGCTATGCATTTGATGGGGCCAAGATTTTTTAGTTGCAACTTAGGTTTAATGTAGTGTTATTATATAATTAAAGTGTATGAATGTCCAACATACATCAACTAGTTTTTGCCCGAGACTTCATCAGCGTTACTTTTAATCATTACAAATTGTAAAAAACGTACTCCTCGCACGTAAAAACGCCTCACGAGTGCTAACGCATCTGCATTTTGGTCTTTGTGTGGGTGTCTATAGGCTGCAGTCATCACTTTACATCAATGTGAACTGCATGCTTGTTTGCTACTTCCATTACATAATAATAATTGAGCTCCAGGATCTAGACATCACTGCATTACCTAATTTACTTGCCACGAATGATTACTGTTCTGCGGTATCCTATTGCGTTCAAAACAAAGTCATGGCTCCATTATTTTCAACCCAGCTTAGACCTCAGAAGTGTCTTTGAATTTACACTGAAATCTCTGGTTTTTATAAAATAGCTTATACCACGGTAAAAAATTGTCAATTTCATGATAAATAAAAACTTTAAGCCTGAATCGTAGACTGAACTGAATATAGTGGACGTAAAATCCAGTTTTACAGGGATTAAATTATTTATCAACATACGCTCCTGCAAATTCAATGCAAAAAATACTACAAGCAAAATATGACGTAGTATCATAACGTATTCTTAGGGCCTGTTCAATGCGGCGCGGATAACCAACGCGGATGACTACGACTAATAGTAAAATATAACTACGTTAAGAAAAACCGACTTCAAAACTGAAAAGTAAAAAATAATAAAGATTTCATTGTAATTATATACTACCTATTATTTACATGCGCGATTTACTAATAGGTTTGAAGTCGGTACCAAACTTCACGCCTGTAATCCCCGAAGGGGTAGGCAGAGGTAAATGCATGAATTCAAGCATACATGCAGACACCCACGATTCTCCGGTTACGTTTTGTTCAGTGTATTAATTTGCTCGTATTCATATTTAAGTGATTAAAATATAATTATTTGTTTTAGGCTTGGCACCTAATTGGTATATCATTACAATTAAATCTTTATTATTTTTTACTTTTCACTTTTGAAGTCGGTTTTTCTTAACGTAGTTATATTTATTTAATACTTTTTAGTTTATTGCTGCATTTCCAATTAGATTAATGTTCACATCTGTTAAATTTGTATAATCTGACTCTTTCAGCTTCGAAACAATTAGATACCTAATTTAAATTGTTTAGGTGTGTCGATACAAAATTATTACACGACTTACGAAATCAATGAAAAAAATATATCCACGAAGGAGTAAATAAGCTGTGTTGTGTCGTCGATGAGTAAATGTGTCATTGTTACTTGTTGTCATCTTGTTGTCATGCGCATTAGGACCATCTAGGACGTCAGTGGATTCAACGCACTGTATGACAACTCGCCGTCTATTCTAATTCCTTTAGTCTGAGGTGAAAGTAAGTAAAAAAATGCTCATAAAATTAAAACTGATGGGCCTATCTGAATCAAATTTTTATGGAACCAATTCGAAACTATTCCGCATCAAACAAAAGAAGAATTACGTAAATCGGTCTTCTAATTTCGGCGAAATTTGCGTACATAAATAAAATAAATATATATATATACCATATTGAATTGAGAACCTTTTCGTCGGACTACGGATGCTTACGTAGGCTATGTGCAGCAGAGATAACGCTCTATAAAGCCGAAACTAGCCGATTGTCATTTTTATAGACTCGATGTGCATTATTTCTTGATGAGCACTGTATCAAGTTTATAGAGCGCATTCAATCCGGTCCTGATGGTCCGCGCCGCGGATATGGTATTTTTTATACGTCACTGGTTACGGGCGTTTATTGGGCTTATTGTAGTTAATCAGGGCTCGGCGGACACTTATGCGAGTCGTATGAGAAATACTGCTTCCTTGTGCATGCAAACGCATGCAAACTAAAAGGGTTATAAGAAGGAGTAGTTACGACTATATTTTTGGAATCACCCGAATTCGTATTTAAAAATTAGAATTTGTGACTGTACCATTGTCAATCATGATCCGTGTAGCACTGAACGACGGATTCAACCCCGACGGACGCATGCACTTATCGGCGCGCGGATTGTCCGCGTCACAATGAATAGGCCCTAAGGTTTTCGCGAGTGACAGTCATTGAAATAAAAATATATTCCAGATTTATCTTGTATCTTTTTTTTAATGTAATCGAAGTGGCAAGCAAGCATGCAGATTATATTGATGTTAAGTGATGACTGCAGGCTATAGACACCCACACGGAGACCAAGGTCAAAATGCAGATGCGTTACCACTCCTGAGGCCTAAGGTGTTATGCCTCTGTGTCGGAAATTACAGGGCCGCACATGACCACCTGACCGGAACACGATAGTGCTGAACACTATTATTTAGTGGCAAGTAAATTAGGTCATGCGATGGTGCCTACGCCCGCGATCTAAAATAAATCCATAAAAGTAGTTATGTCTTGTTTTGATAGTAGCTAGAAATATGAATAAATTGAATTACATTACCGGATCGCGAAACATTACATGACCAAATCACATAAATATGGAATATTAAGATTTATCTCCAGTTTACCGATTGTAGACCTGCATTGACGGTGCTCGACTATAACTTCATTACTGTTGGTTTTATTCACAAATGTATTGCATCACGCACGTTTTTTACCTCTCCAAACCGAATGTCAAAAATAGTTTGTGATTCTGATTTCAGCAACAGTGTTTACCTATTCCATTCTAAAACCACCGAATCGTATATTCTGTAAGGACACGCTGTATAACCCGCACAGAGCCACGTCACAAGAATCTAGGTCACGGATTCTGATATAATTCGTATACAGGTTGTTTGTAAATGTGATATTCTTTTCTCAATTTTTTTTCAAGATTTTCGTGTGACATTTGGAAGTGATAATAATATACTGGCTGGTTTTTTAAATACTGAATAACAATAATGTGATGTGGATTGATCTATATCACCCTTGGTAGCACGGGTCTATTTTGCAGAAGTCAATTTACCATACTTTCAAATAGTTAACTGCCTCAGTAGCCTAGTGATAGCAAGCCACTACTACTGCGCTGGAGGTCCTGATTCCCGGGTCGGGGGCTATCAGAGATAACGGTTTAAAATCCTTTAACTCTGGTTCTATTGTTATTTTTCCATTTAATGCAATTTTCCTAGTACCTCGGAGTTTGGTAATGTGCCAAATGTATATGGGCCAAAAACGTAACCGGCGAATTGTGGATGTTTGCATGTATGCTTAAATGCATGCATTTACGCATACATGCAAACACAAACTCTGCCTACCCCTTCGGTGATTACAAGCGTGAAAATACGTTTTTTTTCAAATGGTTATGTGACAGATGACGTGAAAACGTCTCACAAATATTTGTTAAATCAATTGAAAACAGAATCGGCTGTTTGTTCTTTTTTAATACCTTATCGTCTTTTCTTCTATATTGACACGTTGAAAGTTTGTCTGTTTTTTTCAAGAGACTCTTTAGTGGCACCAAGTACGGTACTGTACGAGTACTTGGTGGTACTAAAGAAGTTATAAATAACGTTCAGAACATAAATTGGCAGAAAAAAATTCCAGCATAGAGGCATAACACTTTAGGCCTCAGGAGTGGTAACGCATCTGAATTTCGACCTTCGTCTTTGTGTGTCTATAGACTGCAGTCATCACTTAACATCAATGGAAACTGCATGATTGTTTGCCACTTCCATTACATAAAAAACCCTTCTACTTATTTACTCTTGCAATTTGTAAACTAGGTTCAGGAAAAGTTTGTGGAGGATATACTTTAAAAAAATATTACTACCTACTAACGTTAGTTTATACAACCCAGTCTTAATATTTCCTAGACTAAATATTTTTACCCGCATGCTTTGGGAGAAGTAAAAGCATGTAACTTTATCCTAACAACAACACAGACATGTGTAACCTCAATTAAATAAAGCGCCACCTAGTGGCATACTGAGGTAACACAAATACTTCATTACTACGGAAGATGACGTTTGACCGCGCTGAATCGCACGTACGAAGTTTTGTCACTAGTTACTTTACATATATTATATAACCGCCCAACGTTGATTGTTCGTCCGCGGCTCACCACTTATTTCTCCTGGTGGATCCCTCTTGAACATTGGCACCCATTCTTCCACAAATGACTAGCCATTAAGACAACAGCGTTGTTCGTTCAGTAGATTATTGTGTTCGCAAAGAACAAATGCACGCTAGAATGTAAGTTTAAATATATAGAAACTTATCAGTCATCAATCAGTAACAGTTCTAGAGAGTTTTTTGTGATCGATGAATCTATAACTCAACAAACAAATATTTAACCCTACATAATATATATGGCTTCCAGTATATAATATGTAGATATAATCCTACTACATTGTATGTTATGTTTATAATAAATAACTAGCCGTTAAGAGAACAGCGGTGCTCGTTCAGTAGTTGATTATTGTGTTCACAAAGAACAAATGCACTCTCGAACTTTCCTTTAAATATGCAGAAACTTTTCGGGCACCAGTTCAAGAGAGCTTTTTGAGGCAACGTGGGGTCTATGCCCCGAGCTTATTGTGTATTTAAATAGACCCAAAATGCCTAAAAAGCCGTGCATATAGTTACAGACATGTTAAGTGATTGAATCCACATTCTTAAAAAAGTTCATCATTATTATACTCAGCATGGATACTGCTTTTATAAATTAGCCTAAGAACTGTGGCATATATTTATTGAAAAAAAAATTCACCATTTATTTAAAAGTTATAGGGCGGGACACACATGTTCTGCTATTTAGGCAGTGTCTATTTTTCAATCTATTGTAAATCCAGAAAAAAAATGGTTTCATATACTTCAATGTCATTTTCAAGGATCTATTTTTAGTCACCTCACAGATACAGTACATGGAGACTCCCTTATCTTTAATTTATTGTAATTGATTAGAAATCATAAAGCGGTTCAGAGAATAAATCTATATACAGAGTTTCAAGAATATAGTCTTAATAGGTCTGGAGAAAAGTGGCTGTGATCGGTCGGAGAAACGGACAGACAGAGAAACATTCCAAATCTATAAGTTATAGAAAGTATCACTTCTCTTTTTTGTTAAACCTATTAAGACAACATACTTGAGTGAAATTCTGTAAGTAGATTTATTCTGTGAACCGAGTGTTTCATTATACTACAGAATCCTAAAAAGCTGACAATTATAGAATAAACGAATTCTCTAATAGATCCTTGTGCAAATACATTAAAAATATATTTTATAAATGAAAATGCTTCAAGCAGTGATCACAATAAATAAAACAATTTCAACAATACATTCGATACATTAATTTCTGTTTCGCATTGGAACAAAAACCAATCTCTGTGAGTCAATTTGCGGAAACCTCAGAACACTTCGGTTCCATTAAAAATCTCACAAAGAATCCATTCGGGGAACAAACCTCATATTTTAAAGCCCCCGGCCATGTTCCCGATTGAAAATTTGTCTTTTTTGAACACCATGTGTGCAGGGGTATACAATATACATGGTTGTACTATTTATTTTTTGCAATAACACATGCGAGTGAACTTTAGAAATTAAAGAAAAAACGGAAAGAAAAATTTGACTTCGGGCAGGAATCGAACATGCGTCCTCAGGATAACCAGTCCAGTCGCTTTACCACTAAGCTACCGAAGTAAAGCGGCTGGACTGGTTATCCTGAGGTTGCAGTTTCGATTCCTGCCCGAAGTCAAATTTTTATTTCCGTTTTTTTTTTCCAGCCCCTTTACCACTAAGCTACCGAAGTAAAGCGGCTGGACTGGTTATAATGAGGTTGCAGGTTCGATTCCTACCCGAATTAAAATTTTTCTTTCCGTTTTTTCTTTACTTTCTATTATACATGATGTTAATAAACGATAACGTGTGGAACGTACCGCTGGCCTATCGCAACATGCAAAAATACCCTTATATTAAGGGTAAAGGCTATGTTATAAAATAATCAATATTACAAAATCCGCTTCTTAATTTTTGCCAGCTTTTCTCAACGTGCGGATTTATCTCACGTATATTAAACTAAAACGATTTTTAAATCAACGCGACGTTTAAGTCGCTTGCCAGCTTCGTGGTCTCGGGTAAGCAGAAGAGACATTTATCTCGAAGTTATTTGAAAAATTATACGCAGTCCCATCACTTTTGCAAGCGCCTTGCGAACCATTCAGGATTAATGCAAAATGTAGATACGGTGTCCTAAGGTTTTATAAATTTATGCACTAGTGAATAATAGTACTCGTACATAATATGATAAACTGAATCTATACCAGAATCAGAATCAGAAACTCATTTATTCATTTAGGATGACAGGCACCTCTTATGATACGTCAAAACAAACAAAATAAATTAAAGTGAACAACAGTTGATATACATGTCAAACAAGATAAAAAATATATGTAAAGTCAAAAATATCACTAAGATAAAACTAAATGTAATAAACTAATGTAAAAAGTATATCAGTAGAATGTCTCATTTCCCTTTTACAAACTGATAACTAAGATTAAAAAGAAAAGAAAAAGAGTCATTCTTTGTCATTCACCGGCAAAGTTCCATAGGCCAATATGATCTGAGAAAAACTTGCGGGAAAAATCTCAGTCGGCTCTTTTAAAAACATCTCTTAGGCATATTTTTACTATTTTCCATAATTTAAACAAATTTAAAATTAACAATATAATATCAACATAACACTTTAATTATTACATTATACCAATAAATAAAATTGGAGTGTCTGTTTGTAATATATAAATAACGGCTATATACTAAATGCATATGTATGTATACATGATACATGTACCAAAACAACATTTTTTACTATTTTTGTCTGTCTGTCTGTTTGTTCCCGCTAATCTCGGAACGGATTTTGGACCGATTTTGACAGGACTTTCACTGGCAGATAGCTTATGTAATAAGGAGTAACTTAGGCTACTTTAATCCATACATTTATACACACATACAAACCTACATACAAATAAATAGAATTGGAGTGTCTTCGACTTTGATGGGACTTTGACGGGCCAATAGGTGATGTAATAAGGAGTAACTTAGCCTAATTTTGTCCATACATCTATACATACATACAAACCTACATACGAATAAATAGAATTGGAGTGTCTTCGACTTTGATGGGCAGATAGCTGATGTAATAAAGAGTAACTTAGACTACTTTTATCTATACATACATACAAATAGAATTGAAGTGTCTCCGACTTTGATGGGAGTTTCACGGGACAATTTCATTTTCCCGTACAAGTAGTCCGTATCTATCAAACCTTTGACACATTATATCATTCCACTATCATTCTGATGCAATACGAAGTTTGCCGGGTCAGCTAGTATCAAAGAAGTCCCATTCGTCAGAATCATTTCTCCAGAAAAGGGGGATATGCCATAACATCCAAGGTTGGTGATCCGGTTTGGCGATCGTGGTGGCGGTGGTGTTGGTGGTGAAAGTAGTTTTATTCGGGGACTTAACACGTGTTATTGTATTCTCTACTGCCTCATTGGAACAGTTTTCGGTTTTATTTCTCATAATAATATATTAAACTGAAATTATTACTGGTGGTAAGGCTCCAGTGACGGAGCTCGCGGGCGCAGGCACCACCGCATTACCTAATATACTTGCCGCTTAATGGTAGTGTTCAGCCCTATCGTGTTCCGGTCAGGTGGTAATGTCCGGCCCTGTTATTTCCGGCATAGAGGCATAACACCTTAGGCCTCAGGAGTGGTAACGCATCTGCATTTTGACCTCGGTCTTTGTGTGGGTGTCTATAGGCTGCAGTCATCACTTAACATCAATGTGAACTGCATGCTCGTTTGCCACTTCCGTAACATAAAAAAAAAATATTTCTGTGCTATCGGGCAGACTGAGGTGATATTAGCCTGACAGCAGTTTGAAAAAATATTATGTGCAGCTATCTGCATCTATTTCGCCAACATCTTGCTGGAATGCCATCTTGCTAAGCGTTGAGGATTAACACAAATGTGTCTACCTAATTGTATCCTGTAAAGGACTTACAAAATAAATAACTAATCGTGGATATCTGCTCGTGTGTCCAAAGTTGGTAAATGTAGAAAGGAACATTTTACATTAACCAACCTCGTCGAGAAAAAAAACCTAATAGAACCAGAGATAAAGGACTTTGCACTATTATCTCTGATAACGCTCTACCCGGGAATCGAACCTAGGACCTCAGCGTAGCAGTAGTGGCCTGCTACCACTAGGCTACTGAGGCAGTTACACTTAATTATGTTAATAAAACTGAGACACCAGTTTAATGCTTTCTCGAGAAAATTTCTATAAAAGAAATGTCCATAGGTCACTAAATACATCTTATATTTAATGATAGGTATACCCTCATTTCAATTCCCATCACGCACATCCGAAATGTAAATGATACATGAAAAAATTCCCATAAACCCAAATAGTTCCCGAGTGCGCACATTCGACGACGCACGTAAATTTGGCTGAATGCCATGCATTGTTGTAGGTGACCTCCTTTATGAGGTCCGGTATATTGTGACCTGTTGGGACCTCCGCGATGCTTTTATCACCTTTGTTTCAGGGCCATTAGCAAATTGTACTAGTGGGTTATTTATACGGTGGATACTTTGAGATAGAATTAGAAATTTATCCTTGCTCACACATTCTTTTGTTTGTTGAATATAAAAGAAATGAGATAAAAGTTGTGAATGTGAGTTTTTATATACATAAAGATAAGGTTTATGAATAGTTGATCGGCGTAGTTGATATGTATGTTGTATTTTACGTTTTCGCAGGTTTTCGCTTCATACATTGTAGAAATCATATTTGCGGATTTTCTCGCGTATACTACTCCCAACTTCTCTTTTTTACCCGACATTTTGGTCACTTTCCAGCTACCGTGGTCACGGAAACAGTCTGTCAGGGCGAAAATCCGCAAATATGATTTCTACAATGTTGTATTTACCTTACCAATATTATTTTGTGTTTTTTTTTTTATGTTATAAAAGTGGCAAACAAGCGTGCAGTTCACATTGATGTTAAGTGATGACTGCAGCCTATAGACACCCACACAATGACCAGAGGTCAAAATGTAAATGCGCTGCCACTCCTGAGGCATTAGGTGTTATGCCTCTGTGCCGGAAATTACAGAGCCGTACATTACCACCTGACCGGAACACGATAGTGCTGAACACTACCATTTAACGGCAAGTATATTAGGTAATGCGGTGGTGCCTACGCCCGCGAGCTCCATCACTGGAGCTCTACCACCAGTTGTGTACCTATAAAATAAATCGAAGTAAAAATCATTTTAACAGTCTACTGATTCTACAAAGTTCCCTCTTAATTTTTCCCCAGTTACAGTTTTTAATCTATACTAATATTAAGAAAAGGTAAAGTTTGTAACTTTGGTTGTTTGTTTGTCTGTTTGGTTTTTTGTTTGTAGGTGCTAATCTTCGTAAATACTGAACCGATCGTGAAAAACTTTCACAATCAGAAAGCTACACTATTCAGAAGTGCTAAAGGCTATTGTCAAGCACTTCAATATCATTCATCGTGCTTGATTGGTGGAGGCGGGCCCCACCGATGTCGTGTCGTCGAATCGTGAGGCGTGACGACATCGACGTCGCTGACGGAGACGACCAACCACGTCGTTTGTTCAATCATTCAGTCAATCATGTCTTCAATCCTTTGTAATTCTTGCATTGTAACACTCTCTCACCACGGCTCTTTCTGAAGACATATCTTGTACCAGTAAAATACATAGTATAACTTTAAATTACCTTTTATTTAAAGTACACTATAAATATACAGTCCACTCTAATCCACCTCCAACAGCTATATATTTTCATTATGTAATGTAGGTAAGTAACATGAAGTGAAGCCAGGGCGGCCGCTAGTCTATACTTAATATTATAAAGCTGAATTGTATGTCTGCTTGAACGCGCTAATCTTAGCAACTACTGGTTCGATTGGAAAAAGTCTTTCAGTGTTAGATAGCCCAGTTATCGAGAACGGCTATAGGCTATATATAATATCATGCTAAGATGAATAGGAGAGGATAGGTAAGACTGCACCCGCGCGAAGCCAGGGCGGGCCGCTAATTATACATTTAATAAGACTATAGATATGATCAACCCTAACAAATACAAGCTCACGTTAACAACACTCGCAGTAAGTCAAAACGGAATCCGTACCCTACACTAAATCTAAACTTCTATTTTCTCATGTTGATCACGAACGCCAGATAATACGATAGAACTGAACTGCCAAAGTAACAGATCTGTTAAACTCAGTGCCCAGTTTGCAAAATATGGCGCTGGTCCGACGTAGATATCTAGAAAGTTCTGGAAACTTCGACATTTATATTTGCGAGCGACGTTCGCAAATCGAGACAGTATTTTAAATCACTAAATATTATAAAACTTTCCGTCTGCTTGGACTGATGTCAACTAGGTGGGTTTTAAAGTTCATGCTTCTTTGTTGTAATAAAAAATATTTGCGCGTCATAGGTAGGGGAGGTTACCCTAAATATTTTTTTTTCAAGTTTTTATTCTACCACTTTGTCGGCGTGATTAAGATGTATACTTGTGTCAAATTTCAAGTCTCTAGTACTAATAGTTTTTGCGCTAAACCGCGGACGGACAGACAAACAGACAGACAAACGGACGTAGCGAAACTATAACGGTTCCTTGTTTACTACGGAACCCTAATTAAAGTCCAAAATTAAGAGCAGGCTGGATTAAGATTGCGTTTTTGTAGCTGTTCAGGGTATTAAGCACGCATTTACTTTGTTAAGTGGATTTAAGCTCAAAATTTCATAAGCATTTAGTTTAAAAATTAGGTGTAGTTCATATTTTTTTACAAACAGTATAAGACATTATTTGTTATAAAATATAACACAGTTAGCGTATTTTAAGGTTTTCGATTGCTTATTGCTGCCTTAATGACTTAAACCGCAGCTGGCCGATATCGGCCGCGAACAATTTGAAATCAAATGTCATATTTTTCTTTTAATCTGACGGAACAATTTCAATTTTACTAAAAAATCATTTGGGAAAGCTAATGTTTTAGATAAGACAAGGCTTGCAGAGTTCTTAGGTTTAATAATTTAATACTGTCTCTTCAAAATCTTCCTCAGTAGTTACCTACTGGTAGTACCCCATTGTACTATGCTGTGTTTCAAGGCTCAATTCGATAGTGTTTCCCCTATTTTCGGGAATTTTTTCTAGTGCTCTTGGAATATTCCTAGTGTGTCCAGTAATACCAATTAAATGCTCGCTATCTTACCTAAATTAAAATCGTTAAATAGTAATGCAAAATTACATCAGAAATGTCACTTTTTTTTTTTCAGAAATCTACATTGTACTTACTGAGTTTGCGATCTTTGCTATTATCAAATTATTTAATTATTATTATTAAAGCCTAAAATAAAGTTAAAACTAAATATAGGTTCACATTGAATATACATGTGCGGTGACCCTAGAAACTATTTTGTTCAACGTGTTCACAAAAGGACAATAGAGCTATCGTTTTGGGAACCATTTATGCTGAAGCTAACGGACCGGTCCCAGCTAAATGGTTAATACTAGCAATCCACTAGCCTTTGTTAACAGTTGACGATTAAAAGTTTGAGACTCTTAATGAATTTAAAAAAGTATTGATCATTTTTACTGGATAGAGATTCATTAGCATTATTTCTACTAAATATTATATTAAATGACAAAAGAAAAAGCGCTTGGCTGACATAGTTTTCATTGTTTAAGCTTCGTCTCAAGCTGGAAAGAATAGAGTAGAGCAGTCTCAAGGCCAAAAAAAAATCAAAAAGATTTTTTTTTTTTTCAATGGTAGCCTCAAACTGGTATGAACGGAATACTTAGATACAGAGAGAAAGTTACAGAAGAAAAAAAAAAAAAAACGTAACTTCACGCCTGTAATCCCCGAAGGGGTAGTCAGAGGTAAATGCATGCAGGTGCATACATGCAAACACCCACGATTCGCCAGTTACGTTTTTGGCCCATGTAACAGAAGAAAATTAGAAGAATTAACATTCTTGAAAACATATTTTGTATATTTATAATGTTGACCAGCAAATTTATAAACAAATTTAATATTCTTCAAAGTTGCACGAGAAAAGCTAATTGATCCATACTGGATGACCCTAGCTGCCATTTTGTACAGTTTACACAAAAGGACAACAGAGTCAACGTTCTGGGGACCATTTCAATTTGCGGTGAATGGTCCCGGCTAAACAGTTAATGCTTGCAATCGACTACCGTTTGCTTACAAAAATAAAAACCGTAATAACAGTTCTTGTTTTTAGCACGACAATGTGTTTAGCGAGTGTGTGGAATGCCGTTAAAACTTTAGACAGTTTTAGCGACTACTTTTACTGCTTTGCTAGGGTTTTTGGAATGAACTTTTATATTTTTAAGCCTTGTTGGACATGACATTTTATATAGCCATATAAATAAAAATGAAATGCTGAATATTTTGCTAAGCGCAAAACTCAAGAACAGCCAGACCAATTTCGCAAATGTCTTTTTTGCTGTATTTTTTGCTGTGCGCAGAAGATGATAAATGAAAAAAAATATATAGTCGCGTGGAAAAGATAGAAAATGTAACCATCACACTAAATTTTCAGGTGTAAACCTTTGGCATAATGGTCAGTCGTCAATTATTGTTTTAAATAGATGAATAGGTAGAAATTGATGATTAAGAATGGCATCAAATTAATAGATCACATTGCAACAGTGTGCGTGTGTGAGTAGGTTCATGTTTTATGTGCGCGCGTAAGTAGAGGTAGGGTAAGTATGCATAGGGTGTGCATACTGTTCGTACAAATTGAGGACAACTTATTTCTTATATAAGAAAAATAAAATACATAAACATGTAATTTCAGTTCATTATATTATGATTCTAACTCGGTTTTCTAATCGGGGTGTTAGAGTGTGTGCGTTATTCCCTTTACATGTTGTATAGTTAAAAGTTAGGCGATTCACTCACGGGACCGCGCGCCGCTGCGAAAGGCGGTGAAGTGGAATCCATGTCTTTTTTTTTTATCGAATGGACCGTATTACTGTTGGCAAAATGCCTCTATGTGTAACCGGACATGAGAGGCGCATAGCTCCTATGGGAGCTCGGCCTGGATTAACGTAGTTGGCACTTCAGCGCGGGTGCCTTGCGGCCGCACTGTAGTGCCCACTGCGTGGGGAGAGGGCGGCGACGAGCCTAAGGGCACCTCCGAATGGAATCCATGTCGCTTGGCCTCTCTATTAAATACGGTGATACCATTCACACTACACCGCCCGACCGCGCGGAGTAGTTTACTCACCTCCACCGCAACCGTATATAAATCGCCTAACAGTATCAATCCATACAATCTTCAAACTTCAAATCTTCACGACCAATGACTTAATCTGTGCGTTTCTGGGAGTCATATTAAATTGAATGTGACCATAATAAGCATAATAAGCGGCAAACCCCTATAAACGTAATTTCAAACATACCACAAAGGATTGCATAAATATATATCTAATTGAAATCTGTTTGTGACAGTAAATAAATTATTTATGTTACTCAGTGCACGGTTAAGCCCTGGTCCTTAGTAAGGTTTCCACGGGAACATGGGTCTAATACGTGGTGGCCCTTTCGGGAATTTTCATCTATTTCACAACGGGTCGTATTCGACGGGACCTTTCTCTGACTGCATTAGCGGTTGAAATAGAAATAAACAGGACCCGCAGGATACGTAAGCTTTTGTAATTTTATATTTTCTTACTAAACCTTTAGCTATGGGAATGATATGAGTTTTTTACGACATGAAAATGGGATTCGATTGAAAATTAGCGCTTGTCTGGCTAATGCTGAATTGGACATCCTTTTCGTGCTGCCGTGAGACGCCCATTTAAGAATAATGTACGAGTATGTATTTGTTGGTTTATTTTAATGTCACAGAAGTGGCAAACAAGCATGCAGTTTACATTGATAATAAGTGATGACTGCAGCCTATAGACACCCACACAAAGACCAAGGTCAAAATGCAGATGCGTTACCACTCTTGAGGCCTAAGGTGTTATGCCTCTGTGCCGGAAATTACAGGGCCACAACCATTTAGCGGCAAGTAAGTATATTAGGTAATGCGGTGGTGCCTACGCCCGCGAGCTCTGTCACTGGAGCTCTACCACCAAATAAGAATAAATAAATAAATAAGAAACATTTATTTGATACACAGCGAGACACATAAAACAGACATAAAACGTAACAGGTAACAGAGAAAAGACAACACATTTTCTAAAAATTAATACATACCTATACACGTAATATGTGTCTCACGGCTGCCAAAAAGGTGTCCTGTTCAGCAAATGTCAGGTACCTTCATATAAAAGGTACCTGACGCTGGATTTCAACAGGACCCTTAGTGAGTGAACCACGGATGTCAAATTTATAATAAAGGATAATTGTACTAATACTTATACAAGGTACATACATAAGGATATAAAACAGATAATAAGCCATTAAAATAACATACTTAATAAAACGATTATAAATAGATTAATACCAAAGTAAATAAAATATAAGTAGATAAAAAACATCTTATTAAATATCATAATAATAATATGCAATCAAAGAATTATAACGCAATTGTGTGGTGGCGCGTCGATCGCCGGGAGCCGGGAGTGTAATAATTATAAGACTGAGTATTAGGAGCTGCCATTTAAAAATTAAAAATAACGTATTTTGTTTGGTTAATATTGGATCAATTGCGTTGGGACAAGACCTGCTCCTTAATGGCAGAATTTTCTTCTACAGGAAGTGAATTCTTCCGCAAGTGCAACAGAACAGTAGTTTTTTGGTAAAGCTCCAGTGATGGAGCGCGCGGGCGTAGGCACCACCACATTACCTAATATACCTACTTGCCGCTCAATGGAAGTTCAGCACTATCCTATCGTGTTCCGGTCAGTTGGTAATGTACGGCCCTGTAATTTCCGGTACAAGGGCCAACACCTTAAGCTTCAGCAGTGGTAATGCATCTGCATTTTGACCTTGAACTTTGTGTGGGTGTCTATAGGCTGCAGTCATCACTTAACATCAATGTGAACTGCATGCTTGTTTGCCACTTCCATTACATAAAAAAAGAACAATGGTGGTCAAACCATTCCAAGAGGACGGTAATAAATATAACCACGCGGGATGGGATGTAGCGTCCCGTGAGAAAGCGTGGCGATTATGGCATATTCTCCCCAAATGACTCAACATTTGTGAGTATAGATGTTTGTTACTCTTTAACGAGAAAATTACTAGACTGATTTGGGTGAAACTTTACAGTAATACAGGTTAAACATTGGAATAACATATAGGCTACAATTAGTTATGTAATAAAGTCGCGGGCACAGCCTAGTCTTATATATATAAAATTCTCGTGTCACAATGTTCGTTCCTCCGCCTCTTCATACTCCTCCGAAACGGCTTGACCGATTCTCATGAAGTTTTTGATATTGAGTAGGTCTGACATTCGGCCACATTATGCAGTACAAAACCGCACGCCAAGTGTTCCAATCTTTTAAAGTCATATTATGGTAGGAGGAAATAGTGAATACCCGCATTCAAAGTAATTGTTGACACATTATAAGTTCGCACCCGCGTAAAGCCGGGACGGGTCGCTAGTTGTCCAACAAACCCAAATATGTTTTCCTAAACCAAAATAATAATTAAGGGCCCATTACACGATTAACTAATTCCAACTCGACAATTACAATTCGCTTCATAATTCCCATTAACGCAGCTAAACCCCTATTTAAATTTACTAACTTCGGATTAAATGTGGAGTGGCAAGAACTCCTAGAAATACAGCGAATGTATTGCATGGATCACGGGGCTTGGGAGGGATTTCCGGCTCTAGTGTGAAGTTGCCCCTGTAGTGGGATTTTCTCTTGACCACCCGTCGTGTACGTGCCGCCTTTACTAGTGAGAAAAATAAATTATGCAACTAATATAATGGGTGGTTTATCCGATTTTAGTTTCATATTGTAACAGATGGAGGGTTTTGTAACGTTTAATGTTTATATTTATTGTGTTATAACTTTAAATCTGCTTTCGCTGGAAGAGTAGGCACATTTTTCTTCATGCGTCCAAAGCCAGGGAGAAATTATTACGCAGTTATTACAGTGGGTTATTCTTCCAATTTGACTTTCATATTATAACTGGTGAATGACAAAGAATGACTCTTTTCTCTTTACTCTTTGTTATCAGTTTGTAAAAAAAACATCATACGGGTCGAATTGAGGATCTCCTCCTTTTTGAAGTCGGTTAAAAAGGGGAAATGATAAATTCTACTAATGTACTTATTAACATTAGTTTAATGTATAGTTTTATCTTAGTGATATTCTTGACTATATACCTATATATATTTTTAGCTTGTTTGACATGTAGTATATCAATTTTTATTCACTTTAATTTCTTTTGTTTGTTTTCCACGCGTCATAAGAGGTGCCTGTCACCCTAAAGGAATAAATGAGTTTCAGATTCTAACAAATGGAAAGCTCTCAAACGTTTTGCGTTTATTTTAATACTGTAACGTAACTTTAAGGCTGTTTTCTCTGAAGTTGGGGTCATAATTTCATTTATAGGTACCTATACCCTACGAATACATTAGAAGGGTAGCAAGGGGCACATAATATTAAGGCATCGAGGACGTGACAAGCCCACCGTCCACTAGTTGATGAGGTTTCTTCTCCACAGTCAGCCAAACGAGTAATGATGGTCCAACTATCCCAATAGGGCGGTAGTTAATGCAATTGCATAGTTAGTTTAAGTCTACCCTGCAGGATGGACATCAGCGCCCCGCAATGGCCGTTCTGCTTACCAAGCCTGGCGATTATGTCATATTTATTTAATCTATTATGCACTAAAACGATACATAAGGCGGACTTAATGCCACTAGGTATTTTCTACCAGTCAACCTTTGTGTAGTGAGGATAGCAACGAAGTAGGTGCATCGCTGGTGAAAATATATGAGAATAACAAAAATGAAACTATATTAAGATGATTGATGTATAATATGAGATATAAATATATATAAACACATATACGTATATAACTAAGACACATATTTAAATATGGTTATGTATAAAAGATATAACAAATGTAATAATTATAATGAGGAAATATCACGATGAATATCTCAATAGGGCATCTTTTGTGGATGGCTCTTATACAGCAGAAAAAGTCTTGCGGCTGAGATGAAGTGCGATACACCTATAGTAATATTTCCAGTTAGTAAATATTCCAGTATAAGAGAGAGTTTCGAGCTTGAAGCGCTCCTGCACACGGTGCCGCCACCGCGGCGCCGCCACGCGTTCTCTCCTCCCCGTCCGTTTGTCTTAGCCGTTCCATTGCCAGCTGCGTACGAAAGTTAGAAGTTAAATAGTTACGCACTTGCACCTTCGTACGCGGCCGGCAATGGAACGGCTACATCAAGCGGACAGGGAGCGGAGAGCGCGCGGTGGCGGCGCGGCGACAGGCCCTGGCCGAAGTGCCGCCGTGTGCAGGAGTCCGAAGACGCATCATTAGATAGACATTACCTAATTTATCTGCCACCAAATTGTAGAGTTTAGCATTATCCTGTTCCAGTTAGATGGTAATGTATAGCTCCGTTATATGACGCCACAATCTCACAATGTGTGCCCCGTGTGTCATTTCACACAACAACATTATCATTACAGGAGCAGCCATGCTATCCTAAAGACTGTTAATTCAAGACTTATTGACAATGTTCACTTATTTTTCACATTATTTTTAGAATTACAGTAAAAAATCGTGCTATGCATATAGCATACATAATTTTATAGATAAATGACATACTCACATATTCAAACCAAAGCACGTTACACTCTCGAGAATAATATAATTGAATCTACATTATATATTATATTATGTGTTCACAGGTCACCTGAATAAAAAAGGAAGTTATATTCTGAAGTTATATTCTCCCTGAAGATAAAAATATCCATAACCGAATAACCGGCACTTATCACTTCGAAATTGACTGCACATCCATTTTCACACTCTGTCATTTAAAATACTGGAGTCTTCGGACTAGCACGTTAAAGGTGTTTTATGTCAATAGTCAACTCTACAAGTGCTTTTTAACCGACTTTAAATTTAAAAAGGAGGTTATGTGATATTATTGGAATTGGCTAATATTTGACAATGATGATTTATTTAGGCTTCCAAACATGTGTGCTAAATTCCGTAAGTCTATGTATGTTGTTTGTATGTTTGTCTACTAATTCCTAAAAAACCGTAAGTTTTATCGAGACCATCCTTTTTAATTTAAATGAGGTATATTCCAAGTGAAGCGCGCATGGCCCAGCGGCTGGTGTAGATCGTAAGCGATCTGCTCGGTTAAGCACTACGGGCGCGGTCGGGTAGTGTGATGGGTGACCGCTAGTGGCAAATTAAATGCGCGTTTCCGTGCTTCGGAGGACACGTTAAGCCGTCGGTCCCGGTTGCTATCGATGGATAGCAGTCGTTAAACCTTGTCGGAGGCCTTATGGGCGGTTTGAAAACATCCGACAGTAGGTTGGCCACTAACCCACCCACATCCACCAATCCGCATTGGAGCAGCGTGGTGGAGTAAGCTCCAGGCCTTCCCCCAAAAAGAGGAGAGACTCGTGCCCAGCAGTGGGACGTATAATGGGTTGCCATTATTATTATTATATTCCAAGTTAAGGAACGATCTAAGTTTAATCAAAATCGGGTCAGTAGTTTTTAAGATATCATGTACTTCTGGAGGGAACATTAATAATATAAGTAAGTACATACTAGGTAGGTATATAATGTCGTTTATATCAAAATCAAACAAAATCAAAAAGTTTATTTTTCGTTTGGGATTACATGAATCGCGAAGTTGCGTTGTGTCGTCGATGGGTGAATAACAATAGACACACATGTTACGTCAAAAAGTTACAATAAATGATAATCAAGTTCTAATTATGTACTTATGTATATCAGTAGAATGTCTCATTTTCTCTCTTACAAACTGATAACAAAGAGATGAGGAACTAATAAAAAAGAATAGGTGATTAAGACCTTTTAGTTGTAAATAACTTGGCGACGCAGTTTAGCCCAGAGGCGTGTAACGACCGCATCGTACGAGGATCGCAGGGAAGAAAATGTATTGCCTAGAAAAATATTATAATGTTTTGGATCCGGGCAATTGTGATTCGGAACCCAGAAGATCAGTGTAAACATTATATTGCCTGGTGGTTTTTAACATAGTCATGGTCATTTTTTACTGGTGGTAGAGCTCCAGTGACGGAGCTCACTGGCATAGGCACCACCGCATTACCTAATATACTTGCCGCTAAATGGTAGTGTTCAGCACTATCGTGTTCCGATCAGATGGTAATGTATGGCCCTCTATTTCCGGCACAGAGGCATATAACGTTAGACTTCAGGAGTGGTAACGCTTCTGCATTTTGACCTTGGTCTTTGTGTGGGTGTCTATAGGCTGCAGTCATCACTTAACATCAATATGAACTGCATGCTAGTTTGCCACTTCCATAACATAAAAAAATAAACACATCAATTATACCACTTTTATCTTTTTGATACATTCAGTCAAATCACTAATTTTATATTTAATTAAAGAAAAATGGAAAGAAAAATTTGACTTCAGGCGAGACTCGAACTCGCGACCTACTGGGAATCTAGTCCAGCCGCTCTTCCAATTGAGCTACTGAAGTCCTGCCCGATTTGTCAAATCTTTCCTTCATATCTATTGCATTGCTTTATGGTAGCAGCAGCGCCATCTATTACCAACTATGCTAGTTAGGCAACCTATTTATTAGACTTTTCAGTTTATTGAATATCGTAAAGAAGTCGCTTTTACCCTTAATAATTGTTTTATATTATTTTGCATTAACACATGCAAAGAAATATATTTCACAAGCATGTGTTAATGCGAAATAATATAAAACTAATTTTATCTTTAACATACTCAATATGTAGGTACCACAGCTTACGCAGGTATTTTACCACCAATATTTAATAGTCTATTTAGAAATTCACGGTCAGATCTCGAAGCTATTAAATCGAAACCACGAGCAACATTATCCAACACAGATATATAACACATTAATAGCCGTGTACGTACTAAATTACACAAGATACGATAACGTAGGTACGTTTTATTGCCGATGCAAAGGCAAAAGCCGGGTTTCTGTCTGTAATAATTTGATGGACCCATACGTTATACTTTCATGGAATAAATTTTATGAATTACCACGCCAAGTCCGCTGGGGAGTAGGTTATTACTGTACTAAAAGCGAAAGCGTGTTTGAATATGAGTTAGAACGAAGTCGTTTTACAATACCATATTGCGTTTTGTATAAATGCGGCTTGAGTTTGGTTTTTATGGTTTCTTGGTAGTCTGTTTTAAATGGGAATAAGCTATATTTTTTTTTTTTTTTTTTTTTTTTTTTTTATGTAATGGAAGTGGCAATCAAGCATGCAGTTCACATTGATGTTAAGTGATGACTGCAGCCTATAGACACCCACACAAAGACCAAGGTCAAAATGCAGATGCATTACCACTCCTGAGGCCTAAGGGTGTTATGCCTCTGTGCCGGAAATTACAGGGCCGTACATTACCACCTGACCGGAACACGATAGTGCTGAACACTACCATTTAGCGGCAAGTATATTAGGTAATGCGGTGGTGCCTACGCCCGCGAGCTCCGTCACTGGAGCTCTACCACCAGTAAAAATATACAAGAACGTTGGCGTAAGATTAGTATTATAGACAATATCCTTATAAATTGTAGCCTTTGTGTTATTCTGATGGATAAGCTTAAATTATTGTAAAGTTTCATCAAAATCTATTTAATAGTTTTTACCGGAAAGAGTAACAAACATCCATCCATACATATATTTTAACGAAACTTCACGCCTGTAATCCCCGAAGGGGTAGGCAGAGGTAAATGCATGCATTCAAGCATACATGCAAACACCCACGATTCGCCGGTTACGTTTTTGGCCCATGTAACAGGTGGCGAGCCTGTTGACATCTCCGGGCACATTACCAAACTTCAAGGTACTGGGAAATTTCCAGAAAATGGAAAAATCCCAATAGAACCAGAGATAATGGACTTTACACCATCATCTCTCATAACCCCCTACCCGGGAATCGAACCCAGGACCTCAGCGTAGTAGTAGTGGCCTGCTACCACTAGGCTACCGAGGCAGTTGTATATATTTTAAACTTTCGTATTTATAATATTAGCAGAGAATATGTAATAATACTACGTATAGAATGGACACTTCGATGTTGTCGCTGCTATGACGCGACGTCCCGCCCGATTTCCCCGCCTCACCCAACCTCCTCCCCTCTTATGGGCAACGTTTGGTATTACATACGTGCCACGCACACAGGTGCACGTGTAAATACACGTCATTGATCTTGAATTATGACATGTGTAATAGAGACCAAATTAAGCGTTTGTATGAAATTTTAGCGGAGTGTCCGCGGTGTGATATTAGTAAGATAGATAGGACCTCTTTTTTATGTAAAGAAGGCGGCACACAACCATTCATTTCACAATGATGTTAAATGATGACTGCAGCCTATAGACATCTACACAAAAACCAGGCGTCAAAATGCAGATGCGTTGACCTTACCACCCCTGAGACCTTAGTTGTTATATCTCTGTGATAGTTATAACGGGTCCATATATTACCATCTAACCGAAACACGAAAGTGCCGAATACTACCATTTGGCCGAAGATAAAATAGGTAATGCGGTGGTGCCTACGCCCTCGAGCCTATGCCACTTGAACTCTACCACTAGTAAAGTTTTTTTAACCTCAAAGTATATTACCCGAGGTAAATTTAAAAAGCTCATTCTACTTATTTTCGACTACCATTATCGTTACCTTTTATGAAGTAGATCTTACACTTTTATCGCCATACGTGAATGCCTTGTACACAAAGATTTTAGCTTGATATTATACCTACGAGTTCCTAATATTAAAGATAATCTTAGCTTTAAATTTAATGGTATTAAAAACGGAAAACAAATTGTACTATATATTTTTCGCAATAACACATGCGAGTGAATTAAAAAACCGAGCTGTGGGACTTCGGTAGCTAGTGGTAAAGCGGATCCTGAGGTCGCAGGTTTGATTCCTGCCCGAAGTCAAATTTTTCTTTCCGTTTTTTTCTTTAATTGCTATGGAAGACAAAACAAGACTTAACTTAGAACGCGACTAAGGTGTGTTTGTGATTTTTAAATACAGGGTTATTTGAAATGAGCGCATCACCTTTTGCAGTCAGCCTCTCTACATCAAACAACACTTGTTTGATCAAAAACTTTTAAAAATTAATATGTAGTTCTAAAAATTTAAATATTCCCATGCATATTTTTTTTTTTGTTACTGAACTGGCATTTACTCTGCGCGTACGTATGCCGTATAATTTTGCCTAGGACATAACATCACCACGTGCAGCGGGGAGGGTCGTTGCGGGGTGACGCAGCGGCGGCAATGCTCTTTTGAACTTTTGAAAACATTTTTTTGTTTATTTTTTTTTGGTTAATTATTAAGATTTGTATGTATGTATGTATCTTCACGCCAGGTCCCTAACGGGGTAGGCAGAGAGTGTAGAGTGCCAGACATCCCGGTTCTGACTAACCTCAACAAGATTTGTAAAAAGTCGTAAAAAACAAATGTTGTTGAGATTGATCTAGAGAGGCTACAAGAAGCGATGCACTAATTTAAATTAACCGAATATAATTTTTTGCATCCGTTTTGTCCTTTATTTTTGAATTTCTCTTTAATTACATTACATTTCAGTACATTTATATATACTTGAATGACATTGAGAATACATATTTCATAAACTGCCTCAGTAGTAGTACTAGGTACTGCGCTGGAGTCCTGGGTTCGATTCCCGGATCGAGGGCTAACAAATAGAGGCATTATAACTTAGGTCTCAAGTGTGGCAACAATCTACATTTTGAGTTCTGGTTTATGTGTAGATGTCTATTAAAGGCTGCAGTCATCACGTAGTATCAATGTGAGCTGCATGCTTTTTTGTCTTCAACACCTTCCTAATATAAAAAAAAAACTTTCGATATTCACGTGTAACAAAGAATATTGTAAAGAAAAATTTTAATGCTCCAATTATTTTAGTTTTTTTAAGATAAGAACTTTCTTACAAAAGATTCAGAATAGCGTATCTTGGCAGTATTAGCCTGTGTTGGCGCGTTGGAGGTAAGTTAAATTCATAATTAACTATTTTAATGGTATAGTATTTTGTTAGATGTATAGGTATCATTTTTATTGCATTGCAGCGAGATTCAAGACTGTATCTTGGATATCACAGTTGAGCACTTACCCCGTTTGAATTTTCACGTTAAACAATGTATTTTACTAGTGGTAGAGCTCCAGTGACGGAACTCGCGAGCGCAGGCACCACCGCATTTCCTAATTTACTTGCTACTAAATGATAGTGTTCAGCATTATCGTGTTCCGGTCAGGTGGTAATGTACGGCCCTGTAATTTCCGGCACAGAGGCATAACACCTAAGGCCTCAGGAGTGGTAACGCATCTGCATTTTGACCTTCGTCTTTGTGTGGATATCTATAGGCTGCAGTCATCACTTAACACCAATGTTAACTGCCTGCTTGTTTGCCTCATTATATAAAAAAAAGAAGATTGCAAAGAAAAATTTTAAATTAAACATTTATTTTTTAACCAGCCCAGTTTTAGGGTAAGAACTTTCTCACAAAAGATTCACTATTGAGTTTCTTGGCAGTATTCTCCGATGTTGGCGCGAGTTGGAGGTAAATTAAATTCATAATTTACAATTGAACAAGTAAAATAGTGCTATGTTGGATTCATATAATTTTTATTGGTATTAGGCACGATTCAATGTATCCTGGATACAGTCTTGGTTCTCACAGTTGAGCACTTGCTCACTTTCAATTTTAGATTGCTAAGGAAAATGTTTAATGTTCAAATTAACCCAGTCTTTTGAGAAAGACTGGGTTAATTGGGTAAGAACTTTCTTACAAAAGATTCAGAATTACGTTTCTTGACAATATTTTGCCTGTGTTGGCGCGAGTTGGAGGTAAATTCAATTCTAATTTAACGATTCAAATGGTAATGCTTTGTTGGATGTATAGGTATCATTTTTATTGCATAGCAGCGAGATTCAAGACGGTATCTTGAATAAAGTCTTAGGTCTCACTGTTGAGCACTTGCTCACTTTCAATTTTCACGTTAAACAATGAAGATTGCAAAGAAAAATTTTAAATTTTTAGAACTTTCTCACAAAAGATTCACTATTGAGTTTCTTGGCAGTATTTTCCGGTGCTGGTCCGAGTTGAAGGTAAATTAAATTCTTTTATAACGATTTACATGCTAAGGTGTTTTATTGGCTGAATGTCGTTTTTGGATAATATGATGATTACAATCTTGTGTCTTTATTTTTAAGATAGAGGCATTAAGAATATTGTTCCGGTTGATGCTGGTGATGATTCCCTTATACGTCATTATTTTTGAAAATTTGAGAGTCCGAGTCATTAGATTAAAAAAATAAAGAATTTCTAACGTATACGGCCCTGTCATTTCCGGCATAGATGCATAACACCTAAGGCTTCAGGAGTGGTAACGCATCTGCATTTTGACCTTGGTCTTTGGGTGGGTGTCTATAGGCTGCAGCCATCACTTAACATCAATGTGAACTGCATGCCTGTTTGCCACTTCCATTACATAAAAAAATAAAAAATATGTCATACTTTTCAGATGCTACGATAATATTATGCTTTGGCAAGTTTAATTTTGGCATAAAAAATTGTGATACTCAACGCAATCATCCATTCTGTTTGATTGTTTTGCATCCGTAAGTGAAAAATGTATCACTAGATTCTCTCTTTTAGTGCGAAAAGTAAGTAAATGCCTAAAAATATGTTGTTATGTCATTATGGACGCCTATCAGGTTTTGTTATATTGATATTTTGACACAACAAAAATATATTTCAAATAATAAAAAAAAAAAAAAAATCATGAACTTTTAATTTTAAATTTTACAAATAACAAGACTAATTCAACAAAATTATATTACTTTTATAAAAATACACTTTACTATAATATATACTATAAATTAAATCCAACACATAAGGTTTCACGTCAAATATGACCAAAATAAAGTTTAACCCCCTTATTAATAAACGTACATTAGATACGTTTTAGCTATAGAATGCTTTGTCTTTGTCAGTTGCATAGTCAAATGTGCAGGATAGAAAAAGACAAAGGAGAGATTAGCAACACTTTAGCTAAAATACGTTTATAAATAAGTGGGTTATTTTATAAGCCAAGTCATCCACAGTAATTCACTTAAAACAATTACAGTAAAATCTACCCACCCTGCATTTCGTATATATTCTGGAAAAAACTGGAATAGTATATGTCGGAAATTTCAGCGCCATTTAATTTAGTTAACTTTAGTTCGTAAAATAAGTTGAAGTATGAGAACTGGAATACTTATTTCAATTGGAGGTGGACTCTGCATTGCGTCAGAATAAGCCCTACTCATGTTACGACGCTTTATGTAAGCTAGAAACAATCGAATTCATGCTTTCATTTTGTGTAGCTAAAGAGTATTGAATTCTCGTTTAAAATATGCATCTACTTAGTTTCTCAATTTAATAAGTATTCATTTAGTATTATTGAACATGAATCAGATTTAAAAGTGTATATTGCTTTTATATTTGCTATGTATAACTCATACACACTCTGTATACGAATTTTGTGGCCTTGTTTTGTTTTTAACATGCAGTTTATTACTTATTTATAGTAAAATAAATTTAATTGAGTGACACAAGCTAGCAGATTAAGTAATACGGTGGTGCCTAGGCTCTCACTCTCTTTCAAAAGGGCTCATCCAGTAAATATATTGAATACGATTTTTATTATATCGATGTTTTTCAACCTTGCGTTAGTCGTATCGTGCATGAAGCTATAACTACAACACACGCCTTCCATCTCGATGAGTTAATGCATTTTCGTTTGTTTCACGGGCACGTGGAATAAATATATTTACCAATAACTGAATTAGGATTGTGGCTGAACAACTATTTACGAAACTCGGTGGCTTGTAAATGTGCAATTTAAGTGAGGCTTAAAGGAGATGTTGCGAGATCGGCCCTGGTTCGTACATGTCCTCAAAAAATGGGTAAATTAAAGAAGAATCCAAAAAGAATACAATTAATTTATTCAAGAATATATTTTAGAGTTACAACCACATTTAATTCAAACGATTTTATCATTTTCAACTATGTTAAACATGGCGGCGATACAGCCGACACTTGGGATCAATCAATTTTGATAGTATTTAGAAAATATTACTTTTTTCTCCAAGTTCTTTAATCAAAATACAATTTAAAAAATGAAAATGTCATAATGACATCGCTCGCCATATTCGCCATGTTAGTTTTGAGTTGCAATTCTAACTGCAAATTATGTTTTGTAACTGCAAACAAAGCTAAATAAGTGAAAATATGCAGTAAAAAAACGTTTTTATATTGATTTTGCCTGTTTAATGATATTGTGTACAATACATGGCCGGAGGTCCATACATTTTTGCAACATCTCCTTTAGGGCAGATGTCATTAATAAGACAATTATCTGCGTAAATACAATACAATACGCTTACACTAACAGCCCCACACTAGGTATACACTTAAGTCGTGGGTGCCGTTGTACACACACAACACATACACAAACAGCCAGACCCGAAATAAATATGTAGGCCATAGAAATAATTGTCCCAGTGCGGGGATCGAACCCGCGTCCCTTCGAATCAAACGGTTGTATCACACCGCTGATCTAAACGGGTTGCCGTTTGCAAAATAAATAATTGTGAAAAGCATGACGTGTTGATTTCCTTTATTTACAAATATAATAATATTAACCCCCTTATTCATAAACGTATTTGAACTAAAGTGTTGCTAATCTATCCTTTGTCTTTTTCTATCCTGCACATTTGACAATGCAACTGACAAAGACAAAGCATTCTATAGCTAAAACGTATCTAATGTACGTTTATGAATAAAGGTGTAAAACTATATACTTACACATTAAACCGCGTAACAAAAATACAGTACAGGGTAATGGAAAAAGTTCATACAGCAAACTAAAATGTGTGACGCCATCAAAATTTAATTTGTTTGTCAGAAGTTGCGGCAAATAGTTGGCTAAAGTGGGATAAACTCTATTAAAATATAATTTAACATGTCCGTAACTCGGTTAGACCTTAATTAGTGAGCCCAGTGTTTCCGCGTGGACACAACTGGGTGCGGTCCGTTTCCTTAATGTCATAATTTGAGCGAGTAATAAATTCAAAACAAAGGCTGATAGTGCGACAGTTGATTTAAGTATTTTTTAATAGGTTCAAAACTAAAAAAGATGTTTGTCATTCAGTTTCGTTTATTACTCGAAAATATTGAAAGGTGCAAGTAAAATATTGCTTTTTAAAATGTCACTCAACCTTGAGTGCCAAATCGGTCCAGCCGTTGTCGAGTTTTAGCGAGACTAACGAACAGCAATTGATTTTTATATATATAGATACAGGATTAATTAAATTAACCCTGTATACTTAATACTTATTTACTAATGGAAAAATTAGTTTAGTGTAAGATAGTCCATTTACCGAGGAAGGCTATAGGATATATAACATCACGCTACGCGGACGAAGTCGTAGGCACAGACAGCTATCTATACAAATAAATAAAATTGGAGTGTCTGTTTGTAATATTAAAATAACCGCTTCTTACTAAAGGCATATGTGTCAATACACGGTACATATACAAGTACAACATTTTTATCTGTATGTACGTCTGTCTGTCTGTTTGTTCCGGTTAATCTTGTGATCGACTGGACCGATTTTGACGGAACTTTCAGTGCCAGATAGCTGATGTAATAAGGAGTAACTTAGGCTACTTTTATACAAGCTGCGCCCCCGACTTCGTTTGGGTAGTACTGAACAATCATAAATTCTCACGCGGACGGAGTCGCGGGTACAGCTAGTTTAAAATATAATTTCACTTGTCCGTTAACAAGTTCATTTGAGTATGGCTAGTATTTAAGCGTGTGTATGTTTTGATTTTTTTATGTTATGGAAGTGGCAAACAAGCATTCAGTTCACATTGATGTTAAGTGATGACTGCAGCCTATAGACATTCACACAAAGACCAAGGTCAAAATGCAGATGCGTTACCACTCCTGAGGCTTAAGGTGTTATGCCTCTGGGCCGGAAATTACAGGACCATACATTATCACCTGACCGGAACACGATAGTGCTGAACACTACCATTTAGCGGCAAGTATATTAGGTAATGCGGGGTGCCTACGTCCGCGAGCTCCGTTACTGGAGCTCTACCACCAGTTAAAATATGATACGTCATCAAATATTAAATTAGGTCAACAGTAGCCGCGGCGAGTGAATAATATTTTTTTTTGTATAATATGTAATTTGTCATGTCCGTAACTCGTTTAGACCTTAATTAGCAAGGCCAGTATTTCCGCGTGAACGCAACTGAGTACAGCCCGTTTCATTTTTGTCCTAATTTGAGCGAAGCATAAATAATAATTTTAGAACAAAGGCCGATAGCAAGACAATTGGCTATACAATTGTGAAAAACACGCCTGGAATTTATATATTTTCTGATGAGCTTATCTATATAATAGGTTGGGGAAAAAGTCTTTTCGCATTATAGTATGTATGAACTTGTAATAAAATCTCTTTGGCTGTAGTATTTGTATCTGGCTGGTTTTGGTATCATTGAAAGTTAACATTTTAAAGAACATAATTCCCAATTCAAATTAGGCAAATGTGTGATTTTCATTTGTTTTTCGTACTGTCAAGATGAGTGAATCAAATGAAGAAATTCGATACATTTTAAAATTTTACTACAAAAAAGGTAAAAATGCAACGCAAGCCGCGAAAAAAATTTGCGATGTTTATGGACCTAGTGCAGTGTCTGTGAGAGTAGCATGAATTTGATTTAAGCGTTTTCAATCCGGAAATTTTGATGTCAAAGATGCACCTCGCTCTGGTCGCCCTATTACGGATAAAATGGATGCCATTTTTGAAAAAATGCGAAGTAACTTTGAAATGTTCGTATTCGCATAACTTCCAATTCTTTTATGTGTTTGTTATTGTCAGAATATGTATTGTATGAAAAAAAAAATATATAATAACTAAAATTTTATAATCTTCGATGGCAGTACGAAGTTATCGGAGTCAATTAGCACTATACATTTAACCTCTGACGTATCTCTGTAAATAGGCAGTAAAAGGCTACTTTATAGTAGATCTGAAATTCGATAATTCGATACCTACTTTTAATATGATGATGACGGGAATAAAGCATATTACACTTCACATATATGGTAATACTACCTCTGCTTATATCAGAATTATGTATCATAGACGAAAAAAAAACTAAGGTTGTATGAACGGAGCCCAGCCTTGGGATCTCTGGTTATTGTGAAAATGTCATATTCTCCACCATCCGTGTAAACTGTATACTTTTTTGCCACTTTAACAACATACGCGGCACCACCGCATTACCTAATATACTTGCCGCTAAATGGTAGTGTTCAGCACTATCGTGTACCGCTCAGGTGGTAATGTACGTAATTTCCAGCATAGAGGCATAATACCTTATGCCTCAGGAGTGGTAATGCATCTGCATTTTGACATTGGTCTTAGTGTGGGTGTCTATAGGCTGCAGTCATCGCTTAACATCAATGTGAACTGAATGCTTGTTTACCACTTTCATTACATTAAAAAGAAAAAACTGAATATGATAATTTCAATTTGACCTACTAAATCTCAATCCCCACAGAAATTATAGTGAAAAAATATGAAATATTGTATCGGTATCAATACTTTAATGTTCTTCTCATTCGCAATCGACATATTCACAAAAATATGATCACCTCATACATATGCGACAGGCAGATACGCAATCTCATTGAAATTGAAATTAGATTACATGATAAAAATACTGAAATAAATACTTAATGGTGTATCGAGTACAAGACGATTGTTAAAAAGCTATACATAATTCATAACAATGAATCGTGAAGATTTTCATCCGAGCTGAGAACGTGGAATATAAATTAGTAAAATGGAGTACAGGAAAAACTGGCTCACCCCGACATCCTTATTCTTTGGGATATTGACTTTTTTATGCTAAACGACGACTCGTTTTTTATGCTAAATAATAATATGATGTCTTTATTAACATACTAGCTTCTGCTTTTCACTTCGTTCATATAATGTAAGCTATATTATCAGGATGTAAATCATCGCATCAAGTTTAAATAAGTATGGTTGAGTGGAGTGGAGTCGAATATTATCAAAATAAGAACGTTTAAGTAACGTGATTTTTTGATCGCGCCAAAAGGAGACGACCAAGGCACGTCTTAAAAGACCCGGACGATGAGACCACGTTGGCGTCGCCGCTATGAATGATCACTTACAAAAACACTCTACACAAACCGCCAATACAACGCGCCGACGCGTTTCGCGCCACCCCCGCCCCTGATCCCTATCCCCGTCCCCGCGATGCCGATGATATTCCGGTTATCGCCAACCGAATGGAGTAGAGCGCCCATAATCGCATATTATTATGTCTTATATATCTCTCCGCAACATCCTAAGCCGAGGCACGAATCCGCATGGGTCACCCTTAGACAGTTGCGCTAACTTGTATTTATTCTGGAGCGCCTTATGCGCGCTCGCCGATTGCCCGATGAAGTACATTAGTGCTATCTCGAGACAGGCCGCATACACAAAGCCCGACATAAAAAAAAGTGTATAAGCAAAAGCAAAAGAAGGCACGCTACTGGCCGCTGCGTAAGGCACGCACACTGATACTATTACTATTTATGTACACATTGTCGTAACAAGCAACCACTAAGCGCCGTCCGCACTCGTGAATTGCAAGAACTATGATTTATGTTTACGACTAATAACACATTATATTTATTAATTGTTGCGTAACACATTTTACGTATTTGACTTCTACATGCCCATATTTCAACTGTTATTAATTACTGTGGTGTTTTTGGTTTACTACCAATGTTTCATTTGCTTCGTTAACTTCAAAAGAGTTAAAATCTGCAACTTCAGTACTGAATTTACAAAAACTTTTCTTTTCAGTAGTTTCCAGAAGCAAGCGTGTGTTACTTATATATGTTAGCGCACCTTACTTGGTGTTTCAAAGGACTTGAAGCTTAACTGGTCTTTTGAATGGGAGATATGTGGAAAATACATTCTTTGAGACTCAAGTATTTAATGCCTTCTTCATACCGGTTTGTGGAGTAAAATCCCAGTTTTAGATTAACTGAAACAGGGATTAAATACAGCGTTATTCTTTAAATCTTTGTAATGCCCTCGAACGTTTTAATGCGTAAGATATATTTACATTGGAATTATTTTAAGTTATTTGGTTTGGTTTATCTTTTTTAAGGTTTGTACAATGCAAGGAACCCTTCTATTTTGCCATCTACGTCCGTCCGTCTGTCCGCAGCTTAGCTCAGAGACTAATAGTACTACAAAGGTGTGATTTCTCATAAATGGATGAAACAAAATCTCAAAAATCTTATTCTTAGGATATTCCTACAAGAAAGTTAGGATGTAATTTATTTCTCGCGCATCGAGATCACCCCCTCGCATCGTATGGGGTGTCATTGGGTGAGTCTATGTCAAACATGGAAGGTTTAAGAAAACTATTTTTCTATTAAGGAAACCATTCAGAGTCAAGTGTGTAATTAACATGTATAGTAAATGATGACTGCGCTCTGCAGACAGCTACAAAAAACCGAAAGTCTATGTTACTTTTAGCGCTCCTCAGGCTTTATGCAGATGCGTTGCCACCCCTGAGGCTTAAGTTTTTTTGCTTCCATGATAGATGTTACGAGGCCTTAAATTACCTTCTAACACTAGAAGCGCCGCTGTCCCAATTTTGTCCCCTCTGCAAGTTTGATTGTCTCCGTTTTTTTTACTTCTTTACTAAGATGCGTGAAACTTTTTGCCTTTTAATAATTTATTGTATTTTATCAATTACGAGTATTTTCAATTATATTAAAAAATATTTAAGGAACAATTATATGATTTACCTAGAACCGCCGCTGAGTCATTTTTGTCCAGTCAGTCTTTCAAAACAATAATTCGATAGTTTGATTAGTGATTACTACCTTATTACCTACTCTAAGGAATTGCAAGGGCGAGAAGATTGCTAAAGAAGAATTATACCTACAGTACGCTCATACTAAAAACAGGTGACACATCCTTGACTGTTTACCAGACTAAATCTAATAAAAATATACTAATGCCGAGTACTATGCATCCCGATGTAACAATAAGCACTAGATCAAAGACAAAATCTGAGACAGTGTTATTTTATTTGTTCATTTATTTATTCCCCAATGCACCGAGTACATAAAGCGGAGAGGGCGTAATTTTCGGCGCTTCTAGTGTTAACCGGAACTATACTGCTGAATGGTACCATTTGGCGGCAGATAGAATAGATAATGCGGTGGAACTCTACCACAAGGATATCGTCACGATTTTGTATAAACTGCTATGCTTATTATGGTTGGTTTGGTTGCCGCTGAATTCAGCGCTATCATGTTGCTGTCAGGTGGTAATGTGGACCTTTAATTTCCGGCACAGATGCATAGGAGCTTAGACGTCAGGAGTGGTATGGTATCTAAATGGAAATCTCTGGTTAATATTATTATGTAGATGATTCTAGGCTGTAGTATTTACTGTGTGTTTCTTTGGCACATCAAAATGTTAACAATGCGTATCTTCAAAATGTTTTCCAAAAAATGTGACAAAGAAACCTCCGGCACAATTTCATTTTGAAAGAGGTGACCTACAAATCGGAGAATTGTGTGGTCGGTGACGTGGAGAGTTAATTAGTTGTTTATCTGGGCCCTTGTTGATTCAAGTAAGGCTGATTCCAAATATTTTTTTTTAATTAATACTGACGACCCGGTTAGTCCAGCGGTGTGAGATGACCGTATGATTCGAAGGGTCGCGGGTTCGATCCTCGCACCGGGACAAATATTTGTATGGCCTACAGATATTTGTTTCGGGTCTGGGTGTTTGTGTATGTGTTGTATGTGTACAACGGCACCCACGACACAGGTTTATACCTACTGTGGGGTTGTGAGTGTAAGCAATTTTTTTTTTTATTAATAATAACCTGAAGGCATCGGAACGTGACGACCACGTCGCCTTCTAAGTGGAGTAGAATTTTTCCGCTGTTGCAGTCAGTCAACCGAACAATGTTCCTACTGATGGTAGAGCTCTAGTGACGTAGCTTGGGAGTAGGCACTACCGCATTACCTAATATACTTGCCGCTAAATGATAGTGTTCAGCTAGGGTTTCTGCTCGAGACTTCTCGAACTCGAGCCAACTCGAGAGTTTCGCCTTTATTCGAGACGAGAAATAAATAGCCGACTCTCGAGACTCTCGAGTTCCGGCGAACACGAAATTAGGACTAAAGCCAGGCTCGCCATTTTGTCGCTCTTACCAATGAAAACGTCACCCGCGCACTACAAACACGTGCAGCGGACTTCTCACTATAACGCATCATAATAGTTACTAACTGGGGAGACGGGAGAGATGACTCCCGGGACGGGAGACTGACGAACTGGCAGTTAGTCAGTATCCTGCTCAGATTGGTCGGTGAAACTCGTGCCGTGCTTGTGTGTGGCTACGCCGGCACAATATAGTAAGTGCCCAAAAAAATATAATTGAAAAGTAATACAAGTAGATTATTCCGAGACTTGCAAAGCGTTCATTAAATTACTTTGAAAATGAGTGAAGGGCTGCTTAAATCAGTTCAACCGCTGATAACGAAGATGAACAGCTTCCGAAATCAAAGAAATCTAAACCTCAACTAACTTTAAACAATGCACAACGCCAGAAGACTCTCGGTGAATTTGTATCAGGTTGTCTGCAAACATAGAGCAACACCGGAGGGGAGTAGCCATATGCAGGCTTTCCCCTCTGTCAAAGTACAAGTCCAAATGGGCCTATGCCTGTCGCCTAGATGTTTAAATGTGTGCGTGAAATTGTTTCTATGTTTTGTTAAAGTCAAGGTGTGAGTTTCGTAGTAATAGACGATTTTTGTAGTGTGCGTGTGTGTCGCACGTGTGGAGGAACGGGTGGAAGTGTTCCTCCGACGAAAAGGGAGGATCCTCCGACCAGGCAAGGTGGTAGCGCCTGGCGGGCCGCGGCCCAACGATTGACGTTGGGAAGTTGTATATATGCCAACTCTTGAGAAATCTTCGCATGTGCGATGTAATTCGAATGCACGCCATCTACCGTACTAGACAAGTACTGTGAGGTTTTCATATGTGTTCCACTAGTTGGCGCCTTAATGTAGTGGACGCTACATCACTCCCCTCCAAGACCGTAGGTTGATATGTATCGAGGCAGCTGTCGATGTGCCAATGCTATAATCCCATGCCGCAAGTCCCAGTGAGTCGGGTGCGAAGGTCCTCAGTGAGTCGAGGTAGTCGCTGCTGCGGTGATGCGAAAGTCCCCTTTGAGTCGAGGTAGTCGCTGCGTAGTAGCTACTGCGGGACGGCGCAGTGGGCTGACGCTGATGTGGCTGCAGGGTACTCCAGGCATGCGCGGTCGCTGCAGGCGTATGGAGTATTCCTGATGAAGCCGAGGGTGCTGGCTGGCGCGACTTGGTTACCGCTCGATCAGGTGCTGGTGATGTGAGGGATGACGTCGTCGAAGGTGCTGCAGAGAGTGGCTGGTGAGAAGGTTGCTTCCAATCACGTCGGGGTCACCACTGTGGAGGAACGGGTGGAAATGTTCCTCCGGCGAAAAGGGAGGATCCTTCGACCAGGCGAGGTGGTAGCGCCTGGCGGGCCGCGGCCCAACGATTGACGTTGGGAAGTTGTATATATGCCAACTCTTGAGAAATCTTCGCATGTGCGATGTAATTCGAATGCACGCCATCTACCGTACTAGACAAGTACTGTGAGGTTTTCATATGTGTTCCACTAGTTGGCGCCTTAATGTAGTGGACGCTACACACGCATTTCCCCCCGCAAAAAATGACAGACTGTTTTGCATCGGTAATACACGCTATGGCTACTCCCCTCCGGTCCACCGCGACCGGTGGGCCGCGTTGCTCTATGTCTGCAAAAGATGGTCTCACCATTCGACAAATCACAAGAAGTGAATTTATAACAGAAATTCACAGAATCAATAAAATTCAGAGTAGAGGATTTAAGTTACTTACGTTTTGTATTTCTAACTTGTAGTGCAAAGTATGTTACAATAACATAATTCAGATTTTAAATTGTTTTTCATTTTATTTTCAGTTTCAATTACAATTTCTTACGAAAGACTCGAGAGTCGAAACAACTCGAGCAATTGCAGTCGAGAATTCTCGAAACTCGAGAAACAAAATGAAGCGAGAAACCAGAAACCCTATCAGTTCAGCACTACCGTGTTCCGGTCAGGTGGTAATGTACGGAATAATTTCCGGCACAGAGGCATAACACCTTAGGCCTCAGGAGTGGTAATGCATCTACATTTTGACCTTAGTCTTTGTGTGGGTGTCTGCAGTCATCATCAATGTGAACTGCATGCTTGTTTACCACTTCCAGCACATAAAGAAAAAAAAAAAATTTTAATAGAGCGGTAGTAAATATAACAACGTGTTGTTTGGATGTTTTGAATGGGCAGTAGCGTCTCGTGATAAAACTATCGCCACTGCGATTGTCAATCCGCCTGCCAATCGTGATGATTGTGGCATATTCTTTTTTCATTAAAAAAAATGGAAAAATTCCCTTAGAATTTGTTTCTAGCTCAGAATTTCAAGGGTTCAAATTCAAGTCTCCAGTAAACTACTGCTTAATGACCTGCTACCATTAAGTTCCTGGAGAAAAATATAATAGAAAGTGATAAGTGAACAGCAAACTTATACCAAGTTGACACAAAGATAACAATGTAGTTACCAAACACGCCCTTTGTAACGATACGCATTGAAGCGAGTACATTTCACTGGTGGTAGAGCTCCAGTGACGGAGCTCGCGGGCGTAGGCACCACCGCATTACCTAATATACTTGCCGCTAAATGGTAGTGTTCAGCACTATCGTGCTCCGGTCAGGTGGTAATGTACGGCCCTGTAATTTCCGGCACAGAGGCATAACACCGTAGGCCTCAGGAGTGGTAACGCATCTGCATTTTTACCTCTGGTCATTGTGTGGGTGTCTATAGGCTGCAGTCATCACTTAACATTAATGTGAACTGTATGCTTGTTTGCCACTTTTAAAACATAAAAAAAAAGTCGTGGGCGCAGCTAGTGTAAAAGTAGCCTAAGTTGCGACTTATTACATAATCTATCTGTCAGTGAAAGTCACGTCAAAATCGGTCCCGCCGTTCCCGAGATTAGCGGGAACAAACAGACAGACAGACAGAGATACAGACAAAAATTGTAAAAAAATTGTTTTGGTATAATTATGTACCGTGCATACATACATTTGAATTTAGTAAAAAGCGGTTATTTTTATATTACAAACAGACACTCCAATTTTATTTATTTGTACAGATGGACATAAAAACAGTTCAAACAAATGTTAAAGGAGTTGTTATGCTCCAAAATAATTAAAATTTGTAAATAATACTCCTTAAAATGGTGTCTTTGAGTTCACGTCTGTAGGTCCCAATATTTTCTTACCATCATATGTTTTAGCCACTAAAAGTCTTTTAACAGGTACGTGAGTTTAAATAGTAATCAATAGTCACCATATCCAAGAGGTAGACGAGGCACGAAAGGTTTGTCAGAACCAGGATATCTGGTGCTCTACACTCTCTGCCTACCCCGTTAGGAACCTGGCGTGAAGATACATACATACAAACCATATCCAATTACAATGTCTTCGCAGCTAAAGCAACACTTGTTATTTATGAAAACATACCTGGTACACGGTTATAAAACTGAAGCGGTTTTACCTCTGTATTCTTTAGTCTGTTTAAAACACGTGCGAATTTATTACTCATAAACTTCCTTTTAAGCAATGATGCGCTGTTTTGTATTTACATTGTTAAAGATTTTTTATAGCGTTCCACAACTTTTCCAGATTGCATTTTATGAGATGTATGTATGGAGAGGTATTTCTCAGGGTAGATTTTATGCCCATTAGTGTTGTTTATGCATCATAACATATATGGCCATATAAACCAAAACATATATGGCCGACGCACCACGCTATGTCGTCATGTATTTAATATTAATAATTATTATACTCGGTACGTAATAATATGTATCTATCTAATACCTTTAAACGAGCAATTCTTGTTTATATATATATATATTTTATTTATTTAAAAACATACAATAATTAGGTGAATAGAATAACAATAAGACGCAACATAAACTCGTTCGAGTTTTACCCCGCGTCAGTGTCATCAACATTTTATTTATAATATTAATTACCTACCTACAAAATCAAATTAATTTAGACTAGGCATGCGTATTACAATCATGTAGGTAAGTAGGTAATATAATATATAGAATATGTATATATAGAATCAAGATCTAGGAAACGGCTCCAAAGATTTTCTTGAAACTTACAGATTAGGTGTTTTTCGGGTCAAGAAATCGATTTATTTAGGTTCCAGGTCCAAGAAAAGCTCGGTTCCAAGTTAATAATAAATTTTCTTCATAATCGACGACTAACGCCATCTTTTGATGAATAGAAGAACCATTAGTCTACGGAGCGAAGCTCGGTCAACCAGGTACTAATAATATGTTTACTATATTTTAACACTATCGGTTTATATACGTAATATAAGTATATTATGTAAAAAATATTCATTGTAAACATTTATTTTTATGTATGGTATAATAAGAATATATGTATAATTATCGTAAATACGCCATATTATTTTTCCTGATAAAATATGTAAGTATATATTGTTAACCTTTATTAATTTAATTTGTTTGATCTGCTTGACATCCGTGAAACACCAGGGTCCCAGATGAAAATCAGCGTCAAGTCGATTGATGTTATCGACATGACATGAAGCTGATCTGGGCTCCCATTTGGACCATCCGTGAGACTTAATCTCTTTTTTTTTTCTTTTTTAATTGTTATTGTTTTTGCTTTTTGTTTAATTGTACCTGTGTACCAATCGTCTGGCAATTTGTGTCGTCATGTCTCTGTGCTGTCAAAATAAATGTTTTCTTTATTTCTTTCTTTCTATTAGTTTTAGGATTCCGTTAATCTTTTAAGATCACTCCTGTAATTCTTTGTTTGTGTATCACAGCCAACTTTGTTTTTATGTTACAAAGGTGGCAAACAAACATGCAGTTTACATTGATGTTAAGTGATAATGTATGAATGTATGTATCTTCACGCCAGGTCCCTAACGGGGTAGGCAGAGAGTGTAGAGCGCCAGATATCCCGGTTCAGACAAACCTCTCGTGCCTCGTCTACCTTCATCATTCTCTTCATACATGCACGCCGATTCCTAAGACTTGATATAAGTGATAACTGCAGCCTAAAGACACCCACAGAAAGATCTGAGGTCAAAATGCAGATGCGTTACCACCCCTGAGACTTTAGATCTGTAATAGTTATTACGGAGCCATACATTACCATCTAACCGGAACACCATAGTGCTGAATACTACCGTTTAGCGGCAGATAAATAAGGTAATGCGGTAGTGCCTACGTCCTTGAGCTCTTACACTGGAACTCTACCGCTAGTAAAAAGGCTTTTTCCAATAGTGTGGGTTGAGTGAGTTGAAATTTGGTACAGACATATTTTTATGTATTTACATTATATGTTCTTAGGTTTTCGCGAGCTACACTCATCATCATCATCATTTCAGCCAAAAGACGTCCACTGCTGGACAAAGGCCTCCCCCAAAGAATGCCACAACGAACGGTCCTGGGCCGCCCTCATCCAACGATTGCCCGCGACCTTCACCAGGTCGTCGGTCCACCTCGTGGGGGGCCTGCCTACGCTTCGTCTTCCGGTACGCGGTCGCCACTCTAGAACTCTTCTGCCCCAACGGCCGTCAGTTCTGCGAGCTATGTGCCCTGCCCACTGCCACTTGAGTTTCGCTATTCGATGGGCTATGTCGGTTACTTTGGTCCTCATGCGGATCTCCTCATTTCTGATTCGATCTCGCAGAGTAACTCCGAGCATAGCCCTCTCCATAGCTCTCTGAGTGACCTTGAGCCTTCTTATGAGGCCCATAGTGAGCGACCACGTTTCTGTTCCGTATGTCATCACTGGCAACACACACTGGTCAAAGACCTTCTTCTTCAGACACTGCGGTAAATTGAGATAAACTCATTGAAATAAAACTTTTTTTACGGATTTATCTCGCGTATATTAAACTAAACATCTAACACAACTATTTACATTAGTTAAAATATGCACGTGCAACTCGAGGGCGTAGGCATCGCCGCACTACCTAATCAATGCAGATTGGTGGAGGTATTTTTATTATATATGTATATTATATATTTGTATTTTTTATTCCACTTATTTATTTTTTTACATATTAAGTATAAAAATAAACAAATATATATTAAAAAAAAACTGGTTACCTGTAAAGTCGGTTTTACGGGCGAAGATGTTACGTGACAACGTCTTTTTCTCGGTAGAAAGGCATTCGCCGGTCCGGCAGGCCTCCCTCTCGTTCGGTGACTCATCGTTTCGTTACCGGGCGTTACACTTTTTCATGAGTGACTCCGAGCCGCAACCTAATTTAAGACGTTGTCACGTCAACATATATATATAAAAAAAAACTGGTTGCCTGTAAAGTCGGTTTTACGGGCGAAGATTTTACGTGACAACGTCTTTTTCTCGGTAGAAAGGCATTCGCCGGTCCGGCAGGCCTCTCTCTCGTTCGGTGACTCATCGTTACGTTAACGGGCGTTACACTTTTTCATTAGTGACTCCGAGCCGCAACCTAATTTAAGACGTTGTCACGTCAAAAATAATGTATTTTTATTATTATTTTAGTTGTTGGCGTAGCAACTCGCGCCGGGTACAGCTAGTACTAAAATAACACTGTCGTCAATTACGGGTAAGAGTGGAACACGATTACAGATTAAACAACTGGAAATCAAAACGAACCATGTTTACAAAAGCCTTGAACTAAACCGAAATGACAAGCTTAACATATTTCTAATTAAAGCCATGAAATTGATGTTTACCCGCAAAATAAATTACATTAGAATATCACAGAAACCAACACGAGTGTATGTCCTTGAGTTGATGTATACGAGGCCCTTATTTATCGCTTCGCACTAATTGAGGCTTAGGGACCTATGTACAATTGCTCTGTTCGGCACTCACACTTAGGTGTGAAGAGGACAGGTTAAAATTTATAGGCGATACCCGAAACGGTTAAGTCGTATATTGTACGGCAAAAGCTTCTCATTGGTAGTATTGAGTGGAATGATAAATTAGTTAAGTATAGGGATAAAGCGATATTGGACAAGGGATAAAGCTAGGGTTTTAGAATAATGAAATAATTGAAAGGGCTTACTGTTGAAACATTCATTTAGTAGCTTTGGTTTGATTAAAATCGGTTAAGTAGTTTAGGAGTCCATCGCAGACAAACAACGTAACACGTAATTTATATATATTAAGAAGATATTTATAATAGTATATTGCATGATGATTACTTCCACCTCTTCCAGGAAACCATTAGCAAAAAAACCTTATTGTATTTATCACATCAAATTACAAGTAGGTCACCAGAAAATGCAATTCAAACTTTAATATAATTTTACCACAGACAACTATTTATACATTAAAACAAAGCATTTCATGAAGACATAATTACTGTATCTGATAAACGGAATCTGCGAACACATTATAAACACAAAGCAAATGTTGATGTTAAGATAATTAAATTCAAAACGGGTTTGCCGAACTATGTAGACTATGATGTAGGTTGTTTGATATCAAATTAGTTAAATATATCATCGTGGCAGCTCCTACAGTAAGCTATTAGAGTAGAACAATTGATATTTTGGTTAAATCTCGCTAGTAATTATCTGCAGTTTATAATTTTAAGACAAAGATAATAGAGGAGTATTGTTTTCTGTTCTTTTACTGAGTAAACTTTTTTATATCACTTATATCCAGCTAAATATATCTCCTGGACTATTTCATCATGCTAGCCGAAAGATGTTCACAGCTGGACAAATTTCGAAAGACGAAAAAAAAACAGTGTTGTACGGCATTGGAAGAAAATGTTCATTTTGCGTCTAATTTTGTGTAAATATCTATTGACAGCAGTATTCACCATATTATTATACCTATAATAATTATTTACCACCATCAGAGCATAAAAAATCTATATCGTTACCTTTTTTCTTCACAGGTACGGAGCCCTAAAACAAACAGATCCAAGGAATTTTTGAGAGAGATGATATTGGAATGACAAATTAGTGTAAAGGTACGTTGTATTAGTAGGTAAACAATAATAATATAGGTACAGAAATCAGCGATATGAACTAAGTACTTGTAAAAATTAAGTCAAATTTGATCAGTTAATTTTGCGTGAAAGACATACAAAATTTGTACATTTTTAGTATTAGTAAAATTACCGAACACTAGGTCACTAGGAGTTCCATATTTAATTTGACAAGTTGAGTCAAATTTCTCTGACGGATTAGGGGCCGATTTCATTTTTTGAATCCTTAAAATTAAATGGAATACTCGTTTTACAGTCAACATAATGTTCTCCTTTCTCATCTTATAACATAGCTGAGTGGAAATGAGATTTTATTTTTAAGCCGTTCACTTACGTTGCTCAAATAAGCGTAGTATTTCTTTTGTAACATTTTTCTTTGTTGCTCCTTTATAACTCAGATTATGTAGTTCTCAAATTCCTTACAGTCGTGTTTTTCTATGTTGTTTTGTACACAGCTTAGAAGTTACTGAAGCTTCGGATTAATAATAACACTAGGAATAAACATATATTAACGATATGTAACGCTACATGTAATTAGTTATTATGTATTATATCCTGCTCTAACAAACTTGTTAAAGATAGAGAAGGGTGAAGGATTTTACATTAACTTTAACTTAACAAACATTTAGGTGTAACCGAACCTTAGCCTGATTTGCACCAAGATATTTGTTAAAGTTAAAGTTTACAATAACATTTGAAATTTCCAAATTCACATTCACATCCTTCTCTAACTTTAACAGATTTCCACTACTGGTGGTACAGCTCTAATGACGGAGCTTACGAGCACCACCGCATTACCTAATATACTTGCCGCTAAATGGTAGTGTTCAGCACTATCGTGTTCCGGTCAGGTGGTAACGTACGGACCTGTAATTTCCGGCACAGAGGCATAACACCTTAGGCTCAGGAGTGGTAACGCATTTTGACCTTGGCCTTTGTGTCTTTAAGCTGCAGTCATCACTTAACATCAATATGAACTACATGCTTGTTTGCCACTTCCATAACAAAAAAGTGAAATAAAATAAAATATACTTAGCCTCGTTTGCACCACGGTATTTGTTACAATAAGGAAATCTATTTTATTTTTAAAGAAAAATGGAAAGAAAAAATTGACTTCAGGCGAGACTCGAACTCGCGACCTACTGGGAATCTAGTCCAGCCGCTCTTCCAGTTGAGCTACTGAAGCCCTGCCCGATTTGTCAAATTTTTTCCTTCACATCTATTGCATTGCTTTATGGTAGCAGCAGCGCCATCTATTACCAACTATGCTAGTTAGGCAACCGATATAATAGACTTTTCAGTTTATTGAATATCGTAAAGAAGTCGCTTTTACCCTTAATAATTGTTTCATGTCGCGAGTTCGAGTCTCGCCTGAAGTCAATTTTTTCTTTCCATTTTTCTTTAAAAATAAAATATATTTCACAAGCATGTGTTAATGCGAAATAATATAAAACAATTATAAGGAAATCTGTTAAAGTTGGAACCCAGGATGCTATTTTTGTATTTACTCGATCGCGATGGGAAGATATCTCACGCTGTTGGTTACCTCCACTTAATCTAAAATTTGTATAGAGCCGCGCCCTAAGGGTAGCCTTTAAAAAATTCGAATGGTCGTTACGATCTTACTCATCTTCCGAATTGTCTGAATTTCGGATAGGAGTATTGTTTGGGCACATTTTACACCCTCTCAGAATATCTGACACGCTCTTGACACATGACGTTGATGCCGCGCCCTTTTTAAAAACATTTGATTCTTTCAAAAATGATGGTGAAAAATTACTCAAGAACGTCAAATACTCAGAGAAGATGTGAAGTGAACCCAATCAAAACTCCTATCCAACATTCTCACGATTTGGATGCGAGATAAGCTCGTGGCGGAAGTCCTAAGGGTTCGGCCCTTTATGGAAATCTTGGGTTTGGTGGAGGTACTGAACAGTGTGCAAAGTATGTCCTATATCTTAATCTGACGCGCTGGAGTAAATTCAAAAATCCCCTATTGAGCTACTACCCCTACTATAATATTAGTAAACTTTTTATGAACAATAAGGCCCTTGGCAACGAAATATAAAGAACTTTTGACAACTTTACTTTCAGATAAGTTATTGTCAAACTTGTGGTGCTACTTTTTGTGTTCGATTAAACACTTCTATAAAATTACTTATTCGTAGGTCTACATCTTTAATTCTGGACCGTAAGTGACTAACGATTACTTAACGTTTCTTATGAAACACGACCGTATAAAAGAGATTTTATTTTTAAGATAGTCAGTTTACTTTGTTCCAATGCATATTTAATTTGCTCCGTAACATTTTTCTTCGTTCCTTTTTATAGCTCAGATTATATCGAATTCCTTACAGTCGAGTCTTTCAGTAATAACGTTTATATTTTCTTGTACACATAAGCTTACAGATGACACTGTGGGTAGAAATGTATTTTATTTTTACGCAACTTATTTTAGAACGAAGTTTCTAATCGCGCGGTAAGCTGGCTAAGGGGACTAGGCGAGCGTCACGAAATATCCTCACGACGCTTTTGCTATAGTGCGTAGCGCTCGGAGAGGGGGCAGGCCGAGTATAGGATTCGACTTATTCGTTCTTTCTCTCTCTCTCTCGACAGTGACAAGCCACGCGACGCGCGCGTCTGCTGCGTAAACGTACATTGTTTTGTCCTGTTCGCGTTTTTTTTTATTTTTATGTAATGGAATTGCTAAACAAGCATGCAGTTCACACTAATACTACTACTACTAGGCTGCAGTCATCATGTGAATGTAAACTGCATGCTTGTTTGCCACCTTTGTAACATTAAGAGGTACAAATGTCAAAGAAATCAAAAAAAATATTTGGTGAGAATCTGTGAAGTGAATCACCCTTACCATCTGGGTATAAAAAATATCCTACAATTGTCATACCCACCAAATATACACACAAAACTTCATAATGATCAGTCCAGCTGTTACGGCGGAGTATTGTTACAAACATCGTGACACTAGAATTTTGTTTATTAGATTTTGTCCATGCTATACAATCTCTTTCTACCAGGCGAGACTCGAACTCGCGACCTACTGGGAATCTAGTCCAGCTTTTCTTTCCATTTTCTTTAAAAATAAAATATATTTCACAAGCATGTGTTAATGCGAAATAATATAAAACAACTCTTTCTACCACTTTAGGAAAATTTGGGCCTAAAATCAGCCTATCTCTTGATGTTCCTCCGATAGTTCTAATTACTTTTCAGACAAGAAACTATGTAATTGGAGTTTAACTTTCAATACCAAAGTCTAGACTTGGCTAAGACTAGAATCGAGTTATAAAATAATACTTCGAAATAAGATTGTCGATGTTAGTAGAGTATCGACATTGTTTGACGTTATACTGACTTTATGCCTGTTCCTTTGTTTTTTTTTATGTAATGGAAGTGGTAAACAAGCATGCAGTTCATATTGATGTTAAGTGATGACTGCAGCCTATAGACACCCACACAAAGATCAAGGTTAAAATGTAGATGCGTTACCACTCCTGATGTCCAAGGTGTTACGACTCTGTGCCGGAAATTACAGGGCCGTACATTACCACCTAACCGAAACACGATAGTGCTAAACACTACCATTTTGGCGGCAAATATATTAGGTAATGCAGTGGTGCCTACGCCCACGAGCTCCGTCACTGGAGCTCTACCACCAGTCGAAGAAGAGGTGTCTAACATATACCTAAAACTAACCATGTTTTGCCTCTGAGATAGTTATTACGACGTCAAACAATACATAACTATCTAAGAAGATATGTTATTAACTTATTTATTGGTGCAGAGGCCCAGGAAGATCAAGACTGACCTACTAAGACCAAATACGTCGACTGTCGTCTGAGGGTAGGGTCAAAAGTCTTAGGAATCGGCGTGCATTTATGAAGAGAATGATGGATGTAGAAGAAGCACGGGAAGTGTGTCAGGACCGGGATATCTGCTCCGCTCCACACTCTCTGTCTACCCCGTAAGCAATCTGGCGTGAAGATACATACATACATACTTATTTATTCCTTAAACATATTCTTGTGGTTTCCGTGCTTCGGAGGGTACGTTAAGCCATCGGTCCCGGTTGCTATCGATAGATAGCAGTCGTTAAGCCTTGTCGGAGGCTTTATAGGCGGTTTGAAAACATTTGACAGCGAATTGGCCACTAACCCTTGTCTCCACCAACCCGCATCGGAGCAACGTGGCGGAGAAAGCTGCTGGCCTCCTCCCAAGAAGAGAAGAGACTCGTGTGCCCAGCAGTGGGACGTATCAAGGGTTGCCATTATATTATTTTTAATCTTATGGTTGACATAATACCATAGGGCATTCTCTCCCAGTCACGCATTGGATAGTGAAGAGAATGGTCAAAAACGTGCAAGAGGCTATCGATAGCGCATAATACAATCATTTGGTGACAGAGTGGGTTAGTGCCTCGACTGCCGGCACTGGAACGTTATCACCAGTAAAAAAATGAAATAAAGCCGAATTCGCACATGAATTTAAAAAAAACTTACACTTAACTTACTGTCATAAGGTGGCAAACAAGCGTATTGTTCACATAGTTGGTAAATAATAACTCTACCACCCGTGAAATGCGATAACATTTCATGATTATACATTTCCTTTTAAATACAAATGATCACCCACTAAACGTTGACCAGCGAAGTAATTAATTGTGGATCAATACCGAATAAATCAATTATAAAAAATCTCAGACGGAAAGAAAATTATAATAAATTTTGTAATATAAAAATATAAAGCTTAATCAGGCTGAAATAAGCGCTTGTTAGGGTGTGCAGTGAACCAATAAAATGGTGAGTAGGCGGCATTATCATTATCTGAATAGTTTCTTATTCGTTGACTTATTTATGATATTTATAAATACTTCATGCTTCGTTTATTTAGTTCAGATTTAGGATGATTGTGTCAAATGAGCAAAAAACGAAATAAACTTTGTGAAGGACCTTGAGTAAATCTGCCTCTAAGAGCCTTTACACACTGGTCTATTTCCAGCGGAGGCGTTTGATGAATCTTTGCGCGACGCAAACGCCGCGACATCTCGACGTGTACTGAGCGTTGATATTGTAAGCCAACGTTGCTTACGCTGGATAAACGCTAGTGTAAGGCGCTGGCCAGAACAGACATGATGCAGACACGACACTCAACTCGATGGCGCTCTGTTGTAAAACATACAGAAAGGACGAGGCGCGCTTCTACGCGGGCGCAAGCGGGGTAACGGAAGGCACTCGGGGGAGTGGGCACTCGCTTGCTCACCAGTGTGGCGATTGAATGCCAGGAAAAGTCCAGTATGCGCCGGCCGTTACGCGCGTTTCTTGTCTTTTCTATGTGTTTTTAAAAGTCGCAACGGCGCTTTGTCTGCTTATGGTCCGCGCCCCATCCGCGTGTTCCTTTTTTTCTGTGTGGCCAGTGCCTAAAGGGGCTTCGCATACGTTCATAGAACACCTACGCTGAACAAACGCTACTTAGTGTGAAGAGACCTTTATTAATTTTGTCAATCATCTTGACAATTATTATTTAAGTTAAATCTTTTGAATTTTAATTTCATCGTACCTAATGCAAATAATATAAAGAGTTCGTTTCGAGTATGAAGAGTTCGTGAATATTTTACAAGCCGTAATTTTGACGCGGATACTAGCATTTTTATGTCTCTTATACACTAAAGCTAGAATGATTGACTAAAGTTAAGCGGTTAAGATAAACTACGTTATTCTTTAATTTTCAAACAAGTTAAATTTCATTGCAATTATCTCAGCAGCTTAATTACAGACATGCTTTCACATTTATAATAGCTCTGAATACTTACCCCCATATTCATAAACGTATTTTAGCTAAAGTGTTGCCTCATTGGATGGCAATGCTGATTGTCTGGACTAAAAAGTCTAAGTAAAAGTCTCCTTAATAATTGTTTTATATTATTTCGCATTAACACATGCTTGTGAAATATATTTTATTTAAAGAAAAATGGAAAGAAAAATTTGACTTCAGGCGAGACTCGAACTCGCGGCCTACTGGGAATCTAGTCCAGCCGCTCTTCCAATTGAGCTACTGAAGTCCTGCCCGATTTGTCAAATCTTTCCTTCACATTTATTGCATAGCTTTATGGTAGCAGCAGCGCCATCTATTGCCAACTATGCTAGTTAGGCAATAAATAAAGTCTCCTTTTATTTTAATGGATTCTAATTCCTTGTTTACAAAATATCAGTATTATAACTAGAAAATAATTTTGATAAATCAAACGGCATTGTCCTCCTAAATTGATAGATGATATCACAACTTGAAACTAGATCAAACTATACGCTAATAACAAATGCTGCTCCTATTTTCCATCCGAATTTCACAGTAATTACAGCCTATCGTACTGAATGTCGAGGGAAACATCAACACAAAAGACAAAGCGAAAGTACGATGAAAAGAATGTAATAAAAAATATCAGGTCATCTTTTACAAGTACCAGGATCCTAGTGATATTATTTTCGTCTAGTTCGTTAACAGTATGAAAAGGCTGATTTTTTATACAGCAATATAATAAGCTTTTGTCGAAATAAAACTTATTATTAAAAAGGGACAGATTTTGTGTTGTTATTTTCACCAAGAAAATATTTGTAAATAATTCTAAAACAAGTTTTCAGAAAGATATCTTCGTATCATAGGTATACTAGCTGTTGCCCGCGGCTCCGTCCGCGTGTAGGTCGCTTTTCGCGTAACCCGTGAAAACTTATCAAATCATACCATGGAATCCCACAGGAACATTTTGTCGGGAAAAAAAACTATCCTGAGTTAACACACAGTTATCCAAGTTACCCTCTATGTGTGTGCCAAATTTAAATTTGGAAATCGGTTCAGCAGTTTTGCTGATAGACTAACAAACAAACTTTCGCATTTAGGTATATTTTATATGTTACTTGATGTGCCCGCGACTTCGTCCGCGTCCGTTATTATTGTTCAGTCGGACCTGGACGAAGTTGTGGGCACAGCTAGTATAAAAGTAGCTTAAGTTACTCCTTATTACATAAGGTATCTGCCAGTGAATGTCCCGTCAAAATCGGTTCAGCCGTTCCCGAGATTAGCCGGAACAAACAGACAGACAGACAGACAAAAATTGTAAAAAATGTTGTTTTGGTATATGTACCGTGTATACATACATATGCATTAAGTAAAAAGCGGCTATTCTTATATTACAAACAGTCACTGCAATTTTATTTATTTGTATAGTTATAGATGTTATGAAGTGGCAAACAAGCATACAGTTCATTAACTTTAAGTAATACTGTAGCCTATAAACGTCTACATGGAACTAGACATCTCAATGTAGATGCGTTGCCACTCCTGAGGCCTAAGATACTAGGCCCCTGTGCCTGAAATTACACTTCCGTACAAGTAAATTAGTTTTTATATAGAGTTGAAAATTTGTCTACTTTTATATTAAAATGTTGGTCAACGTTATTTGTCGTCGCTTTGAAGTCGTTCGTTGTAAATATATTGTGATCTAAAAACTTGACTAAGAAGCGAGTCTGGTACCTTAATTGATTTGCCATGTTCGTCTGTCCATCAGTCTGCAGCTTCGCTCAATGACTATCAGCACTATAAAGCTGCAATTAGGCATTTATATTTGAATAGCGGACCGCCCCGGCTTCGCTCGGGTGAAATGTTACCTACCCTCTCCTATTCATCAGCATTATGTTATATAGCCTAAAGCCTTCCTCGATAAATGGGCTATCTAACACTGAAATAATTTTTCGAATCAGACCAGTAGTTTCTGAGATTAGCGCGTTCAAACAAACAAACAAACTCTTCAGCTTTATAATATTAAAAAATTGAATAAATAAAATAATATATTAGTATAGATTATCTAAGTATGGTGAAAAAGTGGGGTAAATTAAAACTTGAAAAAATATTTGTTTTGGGTATGTACGTCCGCTTCAATGTATATCATTATATCTTTCTGGTAATGCACCCCACTGTGTTTGATGTAGTCAGATAGTTGTTTAAAAAATATTATGAGTTTGCTTCGAACATTTTTCGATAAGGAGATCCGTTTGTGAAATATAAAGCTTTGAAGTTCGCTGTCGGAGCCAAGTATGGGGTGGGCCCTTACAAGCAAAGTGGTTGTATTGGAAGGTCTAATAAAATTCACGGTAGTAGTATATATAATAAGGTTTTTTTTATGTAATGGAAGTGGCAAACAAACACGCAGTTCACATTGATGTTAAGTGATGACTGCAGTCTTTAGACACCCACACAAAAACCAAAGGTCAAAATGCAAATGCGTTACCACTTCTGAGGCCTAAGGTGTTATGCCTCTGTGTCGGAAATTACAGGGCCGTACATTACCACCTGACCTGAACACGATAGTGCTGAACACTACCATTTAGTGGCAAGTATATTAGGTAATGCTGTGGAGCCTACGCCCGCTCCATCATTGGAGCTCTACCACCAGTAAAACCCATGTTTAATGCGTGCAGTCGGCGTTCGTCGATTTATATGTACTTAGAGAAATGTAACCTTACATTGTTCGTGGTCCGAAACGCGCTTGATCCGCAACCCACTAAGCCGACGTTCGGACCCACAGTTGCGCTAACTCTTTTGCTTAGGCTAGAGAGCCTTCTACGCTCGCCGATTGCCCGGTGAAGTAGACTAGTGCTGTTTCGAGACAGGCCGCCTACATAATTCCGTAAAAAAAATGCACTTTGCCGGTTTATTAACATATTAAAATCGTAGTCAATATGGTTTTAAAGTCTTTCGTAAATATCACTGAACGTAACATATTTTTTTGTATTACGTCTAAAAACCCATAAAATTGTACAGTAAATCTAAAATATTCCAAGCGTAGATAAAACGGTGACCTCTTAAGGCAACTTCCAACAAGACCCTTTGACGACAAGCCGAGCATATTAAATGTTTGAAAGTTCTCGAAATCAAATACTAAAATGATGGACACTGAAATACGGTAACGCTGTAAACTCTTACTGAGGTCTTAAGTGGCTTGGCGTAAGGTATGGGCACTATCACATTACCTAATCCACATGCCGCAATTTTTTTGTGTCTGAACGTTGACAGACAAGCAAACGGGCCACCTGATGGAAAGTGGTCTTCTTCGTCTATTAACATTTGTAGCATCGAGGGAACGCTTCAGAGGGAAGTTCGTTCCACAATTTACACGTTCTAGGTAGAAATGAACGTAAAAATCGTACCGTTGAACACTTCCAAGTGTTCAGGCAGTGAAGGTAGAATTTCTCTCTTCGGCGGGTAGTGCAATGTAAGAAATGAGACGGTGACACCATATCGAAGAGTTCAACAGAGCACTCACCATTGTAGAAACGATAAAAGACACACAGACTCTCGATATCTCTCCGTAAGCTCAAATTTTTCGAGCCTGTCAGTGATTCCTGAGTAGATGGTAGTACTCAGTGCTATCGTGTTTCAGTCCGGTGATAATGTATGTATCTTCAGGCACACGGAGGCATGTTATAAGCTAGAAGGACGTCTTAGGCCTCAGAAGTAGTAATAATCCTACAAAATTTCTGGCTTGAACTAGATATTTACAAGCAACAGTATAACTTCCCATCAGTGTGTTCTTTATTTATGCTTGTTTGCCACTTCATGATGCAATAAAAAATCACTACCACTTAACAGCTCATGAAGTGCAGTTAATAGATAAAAGTGGATAAAAATAAGATTTTTGTAATACTAACAAGTGAGCCCAAGTTGCTTCAAATAAAGAAATTATTATATTATATTATTTTTATTATTTTATTATATATAGTGTTAAATACTGCATCTGATCCATTAAATATTTTATTTTAAAGAATTTTAGTCTATGTGGCCGGATATTCATTCGTAGGGGCTAAGGAAATATCCGATAAACATCCGTCCGTAGACCTCCCATTCATTGGATTCGATGAACATAACTGACACAAGTGGTGGGTATATAAAAATACAATAAGAAAATTACGAAACTCCAAAGAAGACTCTGGGAAACTTCAGAAAAAACAGTCAAATCCAAAAGCATATCCAACTTATCCAACCACTCGAATCAGCAAAGCAGTAGTAGCCGTGCCACCTTCAGACTACTGAAGCAATAAATAAACTATTGACTGAAATGTTGTAAGGAACTTTACTTTACTATATTTAATAGCGCGATCTTAATCAATAATGATCGTAAAAAATTGTTCCTACAGTGATGAGTGGCAAAAGTCGTCTACTGAATCTACCTCCAGCATAAAACAATAAGTCTACCCCCGTGCCCCGTTAACTGCTATCTCAGAAGTAATAAAACGTACAATAATAGTGTTCTTGAGAGAAATTTCGAGAATTCAAGGAATTGATAAGCCGATAATCTCCAGTATCGTAATAGGGACTTTAAGCTGAACAATGGGCTATTATGGTCAGTTTAACTGATATTAAACTCAGCTAAAAGGATTTTATATTTTTATTCTTCAATTTTATAGTTTACTTTGGAGATAGGTTCATAAATGTGTAAGATTCCTTTTGAATACACTTTTATCGGGTCAACATTTTGCTTATGCTATTGGATATTTATTCCTGAAAGTGGCTAACAAGCTTACAGTGGATAGGATTAAATTAATAAATACCGCTGCCCATCGAGAAATGCAAAAGTTTTAACGCAGATTCTTTTCTATTCCTGATCCTAAGAATGTTATTCCTGTTTTTCCTTCCACGTCTTCCAGAAATTATGGAGATGTACCTACATAACTTATTCACAAAAGAAATGGAAAATGATGCCACCGAACACTAACATTTAGAAGCGTACAAATTGGGCGCTCCCCCAAACATTCCCACAAAGACCAGTCCTAAGTCACCCTTATCCAGCGATTGCAATCGAGGGCAAAGCGAGGGAAATCACCCTCACCAGGTCATCAGTACAACAAGTGGGGAGTCTGCCCACGCTTCGTGTACCGGTACGCAGTTGTCACCCGAGTACACTTTCTCCTCACCAGTCATTGGTTCTTCGAACTATGCCCTACCCACTGCCACTTATTTGGAAACTATCGTTTCATTAGATCTGGCTTCTGTGTAGACATCTACTCATTGCTCAACGTTTTAGTTTTCGTTTTGGATAATATTTGCTTCCGTATTCCTGAGGTAGACGGCAGGTGGTTTGAGACTCCTACTCACTAAAACCTACTGTACGCAATACTCCGAGTAATACGTAGTTGGTACTATAATGCTGCCCCAAATATTGTCCTTTAACGTCCGACTTCCCTCCCCCATTATGTCGTTATTACGGCCTGTGAAGCTTCTTGGAAATGTTTTATACGCTCGTGTCTTTTCTTGTGATTAAATTCGTTCCCAACCCTTAATAGGTTCAAGGGACCCATGTTAATTGTTCTCGTGAGGCCGTGTAATATTTATGCCACATGTATTGAATAAATTGTTCTCTGTATCAAGATGAGTGGGATATACAGTTTGGGATATTCAGGAAGATACAGTTATTTATGTGACTTGTACATCGAATCAAGTGGCGTGTGCGTGGGATGAAAGATTTTTTTATGTCATAAAGTGGCAAACTAGTGTGCAGTTTACATTGAAGATAAATAAACTATGGCCTATCAATCTTTATATGAAACCAAAGTAGATGCGTTGCCACTCTTCAGGAGTGGTGCAAGAGTGAGTCAGGAGCCTAAGGTGCTATGCCTATGTGCCGGAAATTAAAAGGCTGCACATTGCCATTTGGGAACACGAATATATACATAATTACATTTGTACAATAAAGTGTTCAGAGTTCGGTAGTATTTCATCATATCAGCCATGGGACGTCCACTGCTGAACATAGGCTCCCCCAATGACCTCCATGCCGACCGATCAAAAGCGACGTACATCCAGCGGGTACCTGCAGCCCTTACTAGGTCGTCGGTTCATCTTCCTTCCTCCAGGTGGACGTCCTACGCTGCGCTTGCCGATACGTGGTCTCCACTCGAGAACCTTTCTGCCCCAATGGCTATCGATTCTCCGAGCTATGTGCCCTGCCCATACTTAGGTAGGTAGTATTTACTTCTTAACAAAATGTCTTCCATAAAAGTAACGTGAATGAGCAGATACTCTGTTGTAAACATGTTTATCTTCACTTTGAGAAGAAAGGCTTAGTAGTACAAAACAACATCCTTTATGCACCCGAATCAATACACCAAAACCCATCGACCACACATCACAGCTATGCCAAAACCCAAAGACAGTTTAGCAAAGTAATTTCAAGTTTCCGTTATCAACATAGTACAATCGGTTAATTATTGCTGGCTTCAGTATAGGCTCATTGTTTGTCTAATATGTAAGGAAGTGTGCCCAGTAATATTAGAGCCAGTATCGCATACCGCCTCCATTATTATTGTTGCCGAGGTGAATTATCATTAGGTTTTGTGTTTTTTTTTCACTAGACAATTGTAGTAATTTGAGTGACGCTGGCAAGTATAAGGTAGAAAGTTAATTTTTTATAGCTTTAGGTGGCCTGGTAGAAGCAAACCATAGTTGCCCTGAGATACCTGGATTGAGAATAAAGCATTTATCTAAATTATCAGTGGCACTGGGCGATTACAAATTTACACGTTAAACTGTGTTAAGATTCGATAGTCCAAAAGTATTCCGGTAATAAATATCTAGTGACACAGCTGGAACACAACAAAATGGGTATCATAAAGGTAATAGCAATTTCTGATTGAAATATTGCGTACACGTTTACCTACCCTGCGTGAAAATAAGCATTACGAAATAACACTCCATAAGCATCCCAATCAATAAGCTCAAAGAGAGGCCAGCAAAGTAATTTCAAGTTTCTTTTATCAATATAGCACCATCGGTTCATTATTGCTGGCTTCAGTAGGTATAGCCTTATTGTTCGAATCCACTGTATAAGGAAGTGTGTCCAGTAATATCGGAGCCAGGATCACGTACCACCTCCATTGTTATAGCAGCCGCACGGAATTATCATTAGGCGTTGCTTTTTATTTTCACTAAACAATTGATGTCATTAAATTGTTAGCTTACGTTTTAGATCGTTAGCTTTGTGATAGAAGACAACCATTCTTTGATTTGTTCAATCCCTGTGAAATATGTGATAATGAAATTTCTTAAACTTTCGATACTTATTCTTCTCTTATTTCCACTTACTACTCTTATACTTCTCTTATATCTTATTCTTCTCATTAGAATTGTTGGTACTGGTAATAGAAATCCTGTGGCGAAGCTTGACGGAAAAGCTACCATCGCATTGCCAAGTATATATTTTAAATTGTCCTTGTACATCCTGGTTCAGTACTTGTAAATCTCGGGAGTACGACTCTTTCCACCTTGGCAAATTCTTTAAGACTAGGGTGAATATTGCATACACCTAATCGTAAACGTCTTACTTTCTCCAGCGTAGCACCAGGAGGTTTGGACCAGAAGGTCTTCCTTGGGCAATTGTTTAAATGCTTATGCTAAGAGCATTCAGTGCTCTTTGATTATCTGGTGAAGTAGGCTACGGCCGGGCCGTGAGTTGTACTACACTACAGGAAAAAAAATACAACTTCTGCTTTCATTCAAGTAGAAACGGGGTCCTAATTGTGCAGTTGGGTATTACTGAAGACCTAGTATCGGCCTAGTCGGCGATGGCAGCAACGAATAGCACATTCTTTGGTGTGAAGGTGCCACGACGATTAATATTTATGGTTTTTGTGTCTAAACACCGACAGAATTCACTTACCATCGATGTTCTCTGCATGCAACTTTGAGCAAATGCATAAAACATTGAGTAATTTTATGTGCCATTCCCGGATTTGGGATATGTTGCCTAATAAAAGGTAAGATAATCACTCCGGTTATAAAATCCTGCATACCCTATTTTCTAATTTAGTAGTGACTTAATGTAAATAATATAAAGTTGTCTATCGAGCTATTACTACAAAATATTGGTATAATTATAAACCAACACTCTATGAAATCCAAATCAATACGCGAAAACTCGAAGACAGGTCAGAAAAGTTATTTCAAGTTGCCGATATCAAGACAGCACTATCGTTTCATTATTGCTGGTTCCAGCGTTATATAAAGCCTCATTGTTTGTCCGCCAGATAATGAAATGTCTTCGGCAATATCAGAGTCGGAATCACGTGCTGTCTCCATTGTTACATTTGGCACGAATTATCATTACGTGTCGTTATTTATTTTAACTGTCTGACGTCTTCAGCTCGATCCCGGCAAATGATATTGTTTTTTTTTCAATGTGAATCTATCATCGTTATTTGGTAAAGTGCCTGCTGAACAAAGCCTTCTCCATAGACATTTACAACGGTGTTGTGCGTCATTAGGGGAGAATATGCCATAATTGGCACGATTGGCAGGCGAATTGGCAATCGCAATGGCAGTAGCTTTATCGCGGGACGCCGCTGCATCTCGGGTTATTTTTACTACCGCCCCATTGAAATGGTTTGACCGCCACTGTCCGGATGATTGACTTTTTTATATGATGGTGGTGGCAAACACGCATGTAGTTCACATGGATGTTAAGTGACTACTGCAGCCTATACACATCTACACAATAATCAGAGGTCAAAGTGCAGATGCGTTGCCACCCCTGAGGACTAAGATCTTTTGCCTCTGTGATAGTAGTAATACGGGGTCATACATTACCATCTAACCGGAACACGATAGTGCTGAACACTACCATTTGGCAGCAGACAGATTAGGTAATGCGGTGGTGCCTACGCCCTCGAGCTCCATCACTGGGGCTCTACCACCAGTAAAAGTGACTGACTGCACTAGCGGAAGAATTTTCCTCCATTAGAGGGCAATAGGGTCGTCACATCCCGCCGCCTTTAACTTGTTGTGTTTTCTGATCTAATTATTTTAAATTATTTCAATTTACTGGTGGATTTCTTCCAGTGACGGATCTTATGGGCGTAGGCACCACCGCATTACCTTATATTAGGTAATGCGGTGGTGCCTTGCCGCTAAATGGCAGTGTTCAGCACTATCGTGTTCCGGTCAGGTGGTAATGTGCGGCCCTGTAATTTCCGGCACAGAGGCATAACACCTTAAGCCTCAGGAGTGGTAACGCATTGGTCTTTGTGTGGGTGTCTATAGGCTGCGGTCATCACTTAACATCAATGTGAACTGCATGCTTGTTTGCCACTTCCATAATATAAAAAAATGCTCTTACTTTTATCGAAAACACTTACCTAATTTACGAGTACAATTTTATTGTTTGTTCAAAACTCAAATTCACGGCTCATTTGAAGCTTTCTTTCACAGCGCCAAATAAAATTAATCAAAGTGAATTGTAATTAAGTAGGTAATCGATGTTTTCTCAGACTCAGTTATTTGCTGAGATTTTGCTTTAGAAATCTAGATACAGATAGCGTCATTGTTACGATGTTATTGTTCTCTGTTTAACAAAGATTATATCAGTAGTATTTTTGTTTGATGTTAGTTATATTCTGTTTTGTTAAAATTAATTGGCTGTTCTGTACACAAAAGCTATGTTTTATTTAAAGAAAAATGGAAAGAAAAATTTGACTTCAGGCGAGACTCTAACTCGCGGCCTACTGGGAATCTAGTCCAGCCGCTCTAAAGCAAGGCAATAAATGTGAAGGAAAGATTTGACAAGTCGGGCAGGACTTCAGTAGCTCAATTGGAAGAGCGGCTGGACTAGATTCCCAGTAAGGCGCGAGTTCGAGTCTCGCCTGAAGTCAAATTTTTCTTTCCATTTTTCTTTAAAAATAAAATATATTTCACAAGCTTGTGTTAATGCGAAATAATATAAAACAATTATTAAGGGTAAAAGCGACTTCCTTACGATATTCAATAAACTGAAAAGTCTATTATATCGGTTGCCTAACTAGCATAGTTGGTAATAGATGGCGCTGCTGCTACCATAAAGCAATGCAATAGATGTGAAGGAAAGATTTGACAAATCGGGCAGGACTTCAGTAGCTCAATTGGAAGAGCGGCTGGACTAGATTCCCAGTAGGCCGCGAGTTCGAGTCTCGCCTGAAGTCAAATTTTTCTTTCCATTTTTCTTTAAAATAAAATATATTTCACAAGGATGTGTTAATGCGAAATAATATAAAAACAAACAAAAGGTATGGTTCAGGGCATACATTTGAAATAAAATGTGTGATTATTGGAGTTAGTGATTCTTTGGAGCTTGAGATTATACACACTACCATAATTCCCTAATCCAACTAGGTACCGCTTAATTGTGTTCAGCGCTACTTTTATATTATAGTAAAGTTAGTTAATAATACACTATTACTATTAATTATAACTTGGCGACCCGGTTAGTCCAGCGGTGTGAAATGACCGTTTGATTCGAAGGGTCGCGTGTTCAATCCCCGCACCAGCACAAATATTTGTATGACCTACGGATATTTTTTTCGGGTGTGGGTGTATGTGTACAACGGCACCCACTACACTGGTTTAAAAGTACTGTGGGGCTATGAGTGTAATCGTATTTTATTTATTATTCATTTATATTTATTATCTAAAATACGTTTACACTTGTAGAAATTATGTGAGGTGTGTGGTGATAAAAGGGTAATGGGTACGTTACCAATGAAATCCTCACACACTGTTTCACATTCACTTTAATCGTATTAACGTCACAAAACAGAAGGTGCAGCACGATAAGTATAGTCACGATAATGCTATTATAATAATCTGTACAACACAAACACTAAACATAGAAATAGTCCAAATTAAATAGTTGAACAAAATCAAAATATAGTAACAAAAATAGCGAGAAATACAAAAGCGGATCGAGTACGCAAGCACGACTGGCGTTACAACCGCGGCGGTCTGGCGGCGTGAATATACGCAGGTATATCGAACGCCCGATTGATAAATACATATGAAATAAATATTGCATGTGTAATATATACATAAACATAATGTTCCCTACACACTCACAGCTCCAACACTAAGTATAGACTTGTATCATGGATGCCGCTGTACACACACAACAACAACACCCAGATTCGAAACAAATATCCGTAGGCCTTGCAAATATTTGTCCCGATGCCGCGATCCAACTCGCGACCCTCAGTCAAACCCGCATAATTTACTTGATGATTAATGTTAGTGTTCAACACTATGTGTGTTAGGTGGTAAAGTATGGCCCAGTAAAAACTATCACAGAGACATTGCAACCAAGGTCTCAGGGTAAGGTAAAAACGAATCTGTATTTTGAGCTTTGGTTTTCGTATAGATGTCTATAGGCATTTACACAAAAACCAAAGGTCAAAATATGCAGCAAACTACAGCCTATAAGCTGCATTCATCACTTAACATCCATATGAACTGCGTGCTTATTTGTTTCCTTCGTCACATAAAAAAAACATCAATATAAATTTTATTTTTATTTGCCACTATTGAAAAATTGAATAGGTGGTCATGAAAATAAACTAGATATTTGAAATAAACACTGTTATATTATGAACTTCTCTTTTATTACTGTTAGTATATCGACCATTTTACACAGCATGAAACATACGAGGAACAAAAGGAATAGTGCCAAACCCGTCAGCTTGCTTTTTAATAATCGAATCTTTTTGCATATTAAAATAAAATAAGCCAACAGCCACTTCATGACATAAGAATTAGGCTACCAAGCCACGCTAAACACTTGACTCGACCCTCAAACTTAAGTACAACTCTCATAAATAACTGTTTCTCCCAGACAGCGGTACACAATTCCCACCTCAGCAAAAAAGCCTACAAAAGCTATACGAAGTCTTATTAATCCTATTATCTTACATATCCCAAGACTCGTCTTAATACAGAGAACAATTTATTCAATACATGTGACATAAATATTACACGGCCTCACGAGAACAATTAACATGGGTCCCTTGGACGTATTAAGGGTTGGGAACGAATTTAATCACAAGAAAAGACACGAGCGTATAAAACATTTCCAAGAAGCTTCACAGGCCATAACGGCTTAATATGGGGGAAGCCGGACATTAAAGGACGATATTTAGGACAGTATTATATTAGGACGTATCGTATGGAATCCCATTCTCAAATGGGTTAAGGTTTTAGTTTAACGACTCTGTTAGTTGGTGAGATTAGAAAAATAAGTTTTTTTTTAATGTTACGGAAGTGGAGAACAAGCATGCAATTCACATTGATGTTAAGTGATGACTGCAGCCTAAAGGTACTTACACAAAGACCAAGATCAAAATGCAGATGCGTTACCACTTTTTAGGACTAAGGTGTTATGCCTCTGTGCCAGAAATTACCGGGCCGATATCAGGTTTATAATAACAAGTGTGGGACCGCCAGTGTAAACGTATTTATTTATTCCTCTATATGTATTGCAAATTCAAAGTAAATTAGAATCCATAGCACCCCAAAATGGTAAGTTGGATCAAAAGTTGTGACAGAAAAGTTGCTGCGTTGGGTATTAGATTTTTTCTGTTGTACTTTATTTATCTTTCAAACAAAACAGTTTTGATCAACCACGCTTAAAACATTCCCGAGAAACTAACGACTTAATGAGGCCAGGCAGTAAAAGGACAGTATTTAGGACGGAGCATTATATTCGGACATATCGTACACAATGTCAATTTCAGACGGGTCAGGGTTCGGGCCAGTTAGGTACGTAACATGACTTTGTAATTGGATAAAGGTAGTTTGGCTTTAGGATAATTTTTTAAAGAGTGGTTTGTATCTTTCCAACGGACACTTTGACATTGACGCACAAGGTAAAAACTTACCAAGATTAATCTCAAGATGAATCGCTATACCTGTTTAGCTAAAAAAAAAGTACAAATAGCGTACTACGTATATTCATTTTTTAAATCCAGAAATCAAGATCATAGTTCTGCAGAGTATGTTCAAGACGATAACCTGAGTGAAGATGAAGAGATGGACAGCTTTATTATTAATTTGCAAGATTCTGACTCCTCAAGCTGCTCAGACGGTGAAGACGATTCAAGCGATATGTATATTAGTGATGCATAGTCCTAATCCTACATAACTTTTATTTGTGGTTAAATATTTCGTGAAAGGAGTTATTGTAATTTTACTATTTCGTACTTTAGAATAATAATGGCAACCCATTATACGTCCCACTGCTGGGCACGAGTCTCTCCCCTTTTTGGGGGGAGGCCTGAAGCTTACTTCACCACGCTTCTCCAATGCGGATTGGTGGAGATACGGGTTAGTGGCCAACCCGCTGTCGGATGTTTTCAAACCGCCCATAAGGCCTCCGACAAGGTTTAACGACTGCTATCCATCGATCCAACCGGGACCGACGGCTTAACGTGCCCTCCGGAAGCACCGAAACGCGCATTTAATTTGCCACTAGCGATCACCCATCACACTACCCGACCGCGCCCGTAGTGCTGGCGATAAGCGAGTTAAACGGTCGGTCTATTACAGCCTCAAAATCAAGACATGTTACACCAGGAGAAGTAAATAATTGACAGTAGAGTTTAAAATCAGATGGATTTTACTGTCTTAATCATTGTTAAAAAAAATAACCCGAGCATTCGAAATAAAAGCGTTCCCTGAAGTAAAAAAAAAACAAAGTAAAGCATATTATCCTTTTTTTTTAATATTTAAAGAAAACTAACCGATAAAGCACTTTTATAGTCAAATGGCTAAAAGACTAATATATCGCGAAATTTATCATTTGGGTGATAAATCCAACCGTTAAGTTAGGTCATATTAAAGTTGGCACAGATTCCGTTTTAAATGCAGACATTTACACAGATTTTAAACAGAGATTTAAGTGAAACAAACAAAATTGGAAACAGTCACGAAATCCATTCATACTTTCAAATAACCGGGGAAAACAAAAGGCTGGGAGTTGTCCCGGCTAATTCAAGGCTTGACAAGTGACGCTATTGTCTCATCCTCTCCGTTGTAATATTTGCGTTGTAAACGACAAGACACGATTATACGGTTTGGTGTTCACTTATTTTTGTTTCGTATAAATGGTTGGTTTATTTTTGCCTTAATATTTAGTCATGAGGAATAAAAATCAAATAATACAGGCAAAGAATTTATATTTTATGACAATCGGGTGCCTTTCGAGCTATGATAATTATACCAATTTTAGTTTATTACTAGAAGAACTACAAACTTTTGAACAATCAAAAGTTTTTTTGCAACACACACAGTCATCTCTTAAAACTAAGGATTGCGAGTAGGTATATTACGTAGCAATATGACCTTAAGCGTGTAAGTATATATATAATAAGGGCTAAAGTAATAACAATTTCAAAAATGATTCAGATTTTCATTTCAAACGGAGATTAAAAGACAACAAAATTGGAAACGGACTCGAAATCCATTCATATTTTTCAAATAACTGGGGAGAACAAAAGGCGGGAGTTGTCCCGACTAATTCAAGGCTTGACAAGTGACGCTATTGTCTCATCCTCTCCGTTATAATGCTTGCGTTGTAACCGACAAGACACGATTATACGGTTTGGTCCTCACTTATTTTTGTTTCGTAACGGTTGGTTTATTTTTGCCTTATAATTTTAGTCATCTAGATATATAAAAATCAATTGCTGTTCATTAGTCTCGCTAAATCGATCTCGCTAAATAATGAATCGATTTGGCTAATTTTGGATTTGAATATTTTTTGGAAGTCCAGCGACGGTTTAAATGGTATAAAATTATGAAGAAATTGAAGGGAAATAATAAAAACCACAATTTCATTTTCCCATACAAATAGTCCGTATCTATCAAACCTTTGACACATTATTTCATTCTTAGGCAATACGAAGTTTGCCGAGGCAGCTAGTGAAGAATGAAAATCAAATGATATAGGTAAAGTAACGATATTTGATGACGATCGGGTGCCTTTCGAGCTACGATAATTATACCAATTTTCGTTTATTATTAGAAGAACTAAAAACTTTTGAACAGTCAAACATTTTTATTGCAACACACACAGACATGCAAAAAACTTAAGGTTACGAGTAATTAAGTACATTACATAGCAATATTAGCTTAAGCGTGTAAGTATATCTGAATTAAAGGCAAAAGTTATAACAATTTAAAATGACACAGATTGTCGATTCAAACGGAGATTAAAAGACAAGGTCCATCATAGAAGTTCTACCACCAATTTGTTCTTAAAGAGTTTTCCATATAGCTCCGATTTCAAACCTACCGCGGAATCTCAAAAACATAAAACATATATAAATATAAAAAATACGTCGTAGAAAACCGAAAAGAATAAAAGCGGTAAAAACCAAACTACCTTCGATTATATTTAAGTATTTACCTGAACATGAAATATTACAGGAAGGCCACGCTATACTAAAATTTATGAAACGCTGTAAAGCCGAGCGAGCTGTAAAGCCCGGGCGAGCGTAAAGCGATATAGCTTTCACTTGAGCGGAACACCGCACAAAAGTCTGTAATAAATACAATATCATGTGAAAGTGGATTTTATTGTGGTGCATGGTTTTGCCAGGATCACGTTTATTCACGAATAACATGCACCTACAACATGGTCAGAACAAAACATTGTAAATTTTTATTTCAATGCAAGCTATTTTTGAATTGTAAACTCCTTTTGCGTCGCTTCACTTTTTGTGATGGGTCATCATCATCATCATATCAGCCATAAGACGTCCACTGCTGAACATAGGCCTCCCCCAAGGACCTCCATGCCGACCGATCGAAAGCGATGTGCATCCAGCGGGTACCTGCAGCCTTGATCAGGTCGTCGGTCCAATTTGCAGGTGGACGTCCTACGCTGCGTTTGCCGATACGTGGTCTCCACTCGAGAACCTTTCTGCCCCAGCGGCTATCGGTTCTCCGAGCTCTATATGGATGGGTAAAAAATGTAAAACTCGCATCAGGGTGACCCTGATCGGAAATGCGTAAAACGCTGCATCCGCCTAATTTTTGGGGACCCAATCTTACTATCAATGGGATTGGTGGTTTTATGCATTACATAATATTTAATAATATTTATTACAAAAAACCGTTTAATGCGATAGCGCTTTCGATTTCTTTTTTGTGTAATTATGGTGGCGAACAAGCTTGCAGTTCACATTGATGTTAAGTAATGAATGTAGCCTATAGATGTTTGGGTACACAAAGACCAGAGGTCAAAATACAGATGCGTTACTACCCCTGAGACCTTTGTTATTGTCTCTATTATAGTTATTACGGGGCCATACCTTTTGCCCCCATTGAAACTCATAAAATTCCATTACTTCACAAAAATTGTGCCTATCCGTTTGTAGGTCTCTTAAAAGGACTAAACCAGTGATTCCCAAAGTGGTCCATATAGACCTGGGGTCTATGGGAAACTCGATGGGGTCTACGTATATGCGTAAATAAAAATGGGATATATGGGAAAGTGATATAAATGTTGGCAAGGGACACCGAAACCAGAAAAAAATTCAAAGGGTCTACAAGTAAAAATAGTTTGGGAACCTCTGGACTAAACGAACAAAATAGACCACTAGCATCGAGGAGTTTTGGCGGGAACCTTGAAAGAGGCGTATTGTGCTCTTATTTTATTTCATTTTCTTGGTGTATTTTTAAGATAGATTGAATAAAGTTGGTGGCTTTTTGTTTGATATAGGTTTATTACAGTGCCCGTGTATAGTGAAATAGAATAACAGTGAGAAAACACGACCTTTCAGGTTGCCTCCAAAACTTCATTGTAAATGTTCTGGTAAAGTAGCCATCGCTTTACTCGAATAACTTGATTGTAACTCACGTGACTGACATATTATACTTGATAACTTATAAACTTGATACTTACTTATTATACTTGATGACTATATTATACTAGCTTTTACGCTGCTTAAATAAATACGAAATATCGTTTTACTTGACACTGGCACTATGCGTAAAAGCGATGTCATAATAAAAAAAAACAACACAACACTAGCATCGAGTCAATTAACTTGTTGTCACCCGGTGGTGGTAAAAAACAAAGCCGGAACGAAAACTCTTCGTTGAAATGGGAACTGCACTTGTTACTAGATACGTCACTATTTTGTCAGAATTGGTGTGTGAACAGTGTCATTCAACGACAAATATGTTTTTTTTTTTTTTTTTTTTTAATTTATTTATATTAAAAACAAGTGTTCATATAATTGGGTGTGGGAACTCTTCTTTTAAGTTGTAGTAACTTGTGTTAGAAGAATCCCCTCTCAGCTGCGGTGTTTCACAGTATTAAACAGGTAATAAACTTATAAAACTAAATTAAACTTATAAAACTAAATTTCGAAAGCACTTTGATCACATGTATTTGTCATATTTTTATTTCTAAGCACACATGTGAAATTTTAAATAAAAGAAACCATAGTGAAAAGTAAACAGGCTTACACAGGCCATCTTTTAAGGGCCAAAACGCAACCGGCGAATCGTGAATCATAATAACTAATATATGCATTGTGTGTACCAACTAGTATGCTTGAATGGATGCATTTCCCTCTGCCTTCCCCTACGGGAAATACAGACGCTACGCATTTGACTTAGTATTATAAATGCAAATGTAAGCTTTTTTTTGTTACACTTTCAGGCAGAGTCTACCAAACTAACTTTTTTACACTAGTTTTTGGAGGTATTAAAAGAAACAGGATACTTTTTATAAAAAGTACACGCGGGCGAAGTCGCGGCGAAGCTAGTATTTTATAAAGTTAGACTATAATATTTAATTGCCTCGGAAGCCTAGTGGTAGCAGGCCACTACTACGCTGAGGTCCTGGGTTGGATTCCCGGGTCGTGGGTTATCAGAGATAATAATGTAAAGTCGCTTATCTCTGGTTCTATTGAGATTTTTCCATTTTCTGGAAATTTTCCAGTACCTCGAAGTTTGGTAATGTGCCCGCAGATGTCAACAGGCTCGCCACCTGTTACATGGGCCAAAACGTAACCGGCGAATCGTCGGTGTTTGCATGTATGCTTGAATGCATGCATTTACCTCTGCCAACTTCCGGGATTACAGGCGTGAAGTTACGTTTTATATTATATGCAGATTTCATGCCCCATAATCATTTTCCACGTTAATGCGGCATTCCACAAGATCACAAACTGAGCTAAAGAACCATCATGGGATGATCCTTATTTAATCTCAAAACGTAAAAAAAAATGCTTATCTCATATTCCGCAAATAGCATCACATTTTCCTTACTAGTCGTTCTGAGACCATTTTCCTCATTATGATCATTGTTTCTATCGTTTCTTCCATTGTTCATGTTCTGAGGAACCTTTCTCATAAAGTGAATTGAGAGATGAAGTTATCTTGAGAAGTAGGTATGATGGGCCACATATCAGAATAGGCTTTCTTACTGGTGGTAGAGCTCTAGTGACGGAGCTCGCGGTCGTAAGCACCACCGCATTACCTAATATACTTGCCGCTAAATGGTAGGGTTCAGCACTATCGTGTTCCGGTCAGGTGGTAATGAAGGCCTTGTAATTTCCGGCACAGAGGCATAACACCTAATGCCTCAGGAGTGGCAGCGCATCTGCATTTTGACCTCTAGTCATTGTGTGGGTGTCTATAGGCTGCAGTCATCACTTAACATCAATGTGAACTGCATGCTTGTTTGCCACTTTTATTACATAAATAAAACCTCTTGATATTTGGCTTTTTCGAAGCAGCAATGAACTGGGCCCGTACCATGATGTCTCATTGCGATTCAGTTTAGGCGCTGCTAAAATCTTTTTCATTTGTTTTATGTGACAGCGCGTATGAAGAAACGAGACAAAGCTAATAGCGTTTCCGTTTAAGTTGAAAATCAAGGTACGGCCGCTGGTCATAATCGTCCATTAATCGTCTCAACAGCAGTACGTCATAATAAATAGTATGTCTTTTACTCGGAAAAATAACTGTTCCTAAGTATTTTACGACTAGTTTTTGCTTGAAGAAAAAAGAAAAAAGAACGTAACTTCACGCCTGTAATCCCCGAAAGGGTAGGCAGAAGTAAATGCACCCACGATTCGCCGGTTACGTTTTTGCCCATGTAACAGGTGGCGAGCCTGTTGACATCTCCGGGCACATTACGAAACTTCGAGGTACTGGGAAATTTCCAGAAAATAGAAAAATCCCAATAGAACCATAGATAAAGGACTTTACACCATTATCTCTGATAACCCCCTACCCGGGATTCGAACCTCAGCGTAGTAGTAGTGGCCTGCTACTACTAGACTACTGGGGCAGTTTACTAGACTACCGAGGCAGTTTCAAAAAAGAAGACTATGCTAAATATTGGTATAATAACATCTTTCAGAATTACCTGCCTTTCAATATACCAATTTCGTTACTAAATATCTACAAGACAAGAGTAAAAGACATTTAATAAAAGTAAAGGGCTATCGTTGAATCAAAACACAACCTTTACTTTTATAAAAACAGTCTTTTAAAAACTATTTTGGTAAATAAATAAATAGATTATTTTACTTAGTACATAGTAATTTGAAGTATTTTAGTAAAGTGAATTCGCATTTTCGTTCGTATTTTTTATGTCATGAAGTGGCAAAAAAGTACACAGATCTCATTGATGTTAAAAGTGAACACTGTAGTCTATAAACATGTTACCTACATAAAAATCTGAAAATCCAATGTAGATGCGTTGCCACTCCTGATGTTTAAATTGTTATGCCTCTATGCTGGAAATCGTATGACCGGATCACGAACCTGACGGGAACACGACAGTACTGAACACCACCTTGATTTTTACCACCAGTAAAAAATATATGTAACATTTCCTCATGAGAAAGCTGATGTATGGGAAAACGTGCAAAAATAACTAAAGGCATCTTTTTGCATGTCGACAAATTGATGCTCATAGCACAAACATATAAAACGTGATTCAGATAAAAACGTGTCAGAATATACGTGATATCATGGCGTAACAACTTAATATTAAACGGTTAAGAAAAGCGGAAAATATATTTTGCCTAAAGGAAAAATGAAGCTTCAAGCAAGATCTTATTTAATTAAAATAGGGTTATAAAAAGGATGAAGGTAGCCGAGTGGTAACTTAATTAATATAACGAAACTTATTATTAACCACAAGGTTTCTGGTTAGTAAATTCTGCGCGCTAGCTTCATTCATTCTTGAAAAACATGTTTTATCCCTCAGACTAAAGGAATAAGAAATTAATCCGTGTTTTTTATTGAACCACAACTCAGCTAATTTGATTAAATTACGGCCTGGCAGTGATGTTGGACCAACTTCGAGACAGAGGTCAATCGCCGAATCCGACTCAGGTGGGCAGCGTGCGGGAAGCTACGATATATCTTCTCGTCAAATTTACCACAGTGTCTGAAGAAGAAGGTCTTCGACCAGTGGGTGTTGCCAGTGATGACACACGGAACCGAAACGTGGTCGCTCACTATGGGCCTCATGAGAAGGTTCAAGTTCACTCAGAGAGAAATGAAGAAGGCTATGCTCGGAGTTTCTCTGCGAGATCGAATCAGAAATGAGGAGATCCGCATGAGAACTAAAGTAATCGACATAGCCCACCGAATAGCAAAACTCAAGTGGCAGTGGGTAGGGCAGATAGCTCGCAGAACTGACGGTCGTTGAGGCAGAAGAGTTCTGGAGAGTGGCGCCGCGTACCGGAAGACGAAGCGTAGGCAGGCCCCCCACGAGGTGGACTGAAGATCAGGTGAAGGTTGCGGGCAATTGTTGGTTGAGGGCGGCCTGGGACCGTTCGTTGTGGCAATCTTTGAGGGAGGTCTTTGTCCAGCATTGGACGTCTTTTGGCTGAAATGATGATGATGATGAGTGCTTAGAAGCCAATTCAGCAATGCAGTATTATTCGAGTTTAGAATTTTGTTAGTAAAGACCGACGAAAGCTAGCTGAACTCATGTGGCAGTGAACAGAGCACATACAGTGATGGAGCGACAGCCGTTGGTTCGTGGATACAAATCGTAGAAAGGGAACTGGCGGACTGATGTTAATTACTTGTTGAAGGTTGTATGTGATCATTGGCTTAGGATGGCCCAGAGTTAATCGTTGTGGTTAACCTTTGACTTGTGCTTGTGTCTAGTTGCGCACGTGATTTTTTGGCTCATAAATAATAAAAATTCGTCTGGTGTACCCTTTGGAATAACTCAACCATATCAGGTTGCTCTGGGTTCAGTTTTACGTACAAAAGGAGGGATGTATACAGGATAAGGATAAATTGGACTTTTGACCACTTAAGGATCGAGAGGACGTTGTCGTCTGACAAAAATGTGATAGTCACAAATTCGTTAAATAAATAACTAGAGACAGCACGTGCATACCTTTGAAAAAAATATATTATAACCAATCTCTCAGCCAAATAAAACGATTAAGGGATAATCCGTTAAATTTTTACGAGACAACACAATACCTTATGTCGTAATAAAGTTGACTAAATAAATAAACAAGCGTTCAAACTTCTTAACAAGACTTATTCCAGCCATTTTGTTTTAGCCACCGTTATAAAATTAATATAAACACATTCTCGCAACTTTGTCTCAGTGTTAATTAAAAAAAGGAACATTTTATAACGAACAAACTAGAAGCGTTAATACGACCATTGCGTCCAATTTACGTGAAATGTGTTAAACTCTTACTTGGCAACAGAAATTATAATTATGCAAAAGTTATGCTCCATTCAGATATGGCTGCGTCGAAGGACACGTTATATTTGTTTTGCTGTATCATTATACCATTTAAATGCAAGAATCGTGCTTGGACTGCGTATTTTGTAAACAATTTAAAATTTTATTTAAGGTCTTCAGACATTTTTTTTTCAATTATTTAACCATAACAAAAATGAAAATGTAATATATTAAAATGATAATATTATGTTCTAATATTTTATAAGTATAGAAATTAGCAAGGTAGAATTAAAGAAGAAAAAATAACCAACTTTATTGGGGATTACAATTAGGGATTACAGCCTTTTGGTTGGTTTGATAGGTTATCAACCTAAATTTAACCCTCTTTTTTAACCTAAACCTTTGGGTTTAGGGAAACGTAAATGTATACATTGAAGAATACATGCAAACACCCACGATTCACCGATTACGTTTTAGCCCATGTAACAGGTGGCGAGCCTGTTCACATCTCCGGATACATTACCAAATTCCAAGATACTGGGAAACGAGGCATTGGGGAGTACTGGTACCAGAAAATGGAAAAATCCCAATAGAAGAACAACAACAACAATACACTTTATTGTACACCAGTAAAGAATACAAAGAAATACATAATAGAGTTACAAAGTATACAAGAGGCGGCCTTATCGCTAGATGAGCGATCTCTACCAGACAACCTTTGGGTAGAGGAAAAGATGTAAAACCAGAGATAGTGGAGCTTAAACCGTTATCTCTGATAGTCCCCGACCCGGGAATCGAAACCAGGACCCCCAGCGTAGTAGTAGTGGCCTGCTACCACTACGCTACTGAGGCAGTTTATAAATACAAAGAACTAGGTAATGCTCGATTCAGATATAACCGCGCCGCAGAACGCGTGATATTTGTTTTACAATGTTGTTCTGTCATTTATATGCATGACTCGTGTTTGAAATTCGTGTTTTTTTCACTTTTCGCGTATTTTGTGATCAATTTTAAAATATGCGGGTGGTTTTCATGTATAAATTCTTCACTAAATAAAATTAAAAATACAACATATTTTACTGGTGGTAGAGCTCCAGTGAAGGAGCTCGCAGGCGTAGGCACCACCGCATTACCTGATATACTTGCCGCTAAATGGTAGTGTTTAGCACTATCGTGTTCCGGTCAGGTGGTAATGTACGGCCCTGAAATTTCCGGCACAGAGGCATAACACCTAATGCCTCAGGAGTGGCAGCGCATCTGCATTTTGATCTCTGGTCATTGTGTGGGTGTCTATAGGCTGAATCAGAATCAGAATCAGAATCAGAAACTCATTTATTCATTTAGGGTGACAGGCACCTCTTATGACACGTCAAAAACAAACAAAATAAATTAAAGCGAATAACAATTGATATACATGTCAAACAAGATAAAAAATATATGTAAAGTCAAGAATATCACTAAGATAAAACTAAATGTCATAAACTAATGTAAAAAGTATATCAGTAAAATGTCTCTTTTCCCCTTTACAAACTGATAACAAAGAGTAAAAAGAAAAGAAAAAGAGTCATTCTTTGTCATTCACCGGCAAAGTTCCAAAGGCCAATATGATCTGAGAAAAACTTGCCGGAAAAAACTCAGTCGGCTCTTTTAAAAATATCTCTTAGGCATATTTTTACAATTTTCCATAATTTAAACAAGCTTAAAATTAACAATATAATATCAACATTACACTTTGATTATTACATTTAACACCTTTGTGGAGCTAGATCAGCATTTAGCCAGACATTTCTATCCTTGAGATAGTCCTCGAGTTTATAGTAAGCCTTTTTACATAGAGTGCGTTTAATTAATGCTTTGAATTTACCATCGGTGAGTTCAGCAATCCCGGCTGGGATCTTGTAATAAAATTCTACACTATATTTTAGGAAAGATGTATTAGTTTTCGTCAGTCGAAAACTTGGCAGAGACAACTTGTTCTTATTCCTCGTATTATAACTATGCCTATCGGAGATTTTATCAAACAGATGTAGATTTTTCCTCGCGAAAAGTATATTTTCATAGATGTAATGGCAAGGGACTGTCATTATATTTATTTCTTTAAATAGTTCTTTCAAAGAATCACGACTACGTAAGTTATACATTGCTCTAATGGCCCTCTTTTGTAATACAAAAATTGATTGTATGTCAGCCGCTCGACCCCACAATAAAATACCATAGGACATGACACTGTGAAAATAGCTAAAATAAACAAGTCTTGCAGTGTCTATATCAGTTAATTGCCTAATTTTTCGAACAGCATAAGCTGCGGCACTCAGACGTTTCGCTAACTGCCTAATATGTGGTCCCCATTGTAACTTCGAGTCAAGCGTTATTCCCAAGAAGGTAGCGTCATCAAAGAATTGAATTTTGTCATTGTTTATAAAAATGTCTCCTTCTTTACTTTTTACATTAGGGAGGGTAAAACGGATACATTTGGTTTTTTTACTATTCAGTGCAAGATTATTGACAGTAAACCATTTATGTACTTCTCCTATGACCTTATTTACAGTATCGTAATCTGGATTCCGTCTGTTCATTTTAAAAACTATTGAAGTATCGTCTGCAAATAAAATTGTTTTGGGCATACTATTAGGCATCAAATGAAGTAAATCATTAACGTAGACTAAAAACAGAAATGGTCCTAATATTGAGCCCTGTGGGACACCCATTCCTGTCTTTGCACCTTGAGATTTTACTCCATTCACTTGAACTACTTGTTCCCGATCCTTAAGGTATGATTGAACAAGTTGAAGAGCTTTATTTTCAAGTCCATAATGATCAAGTTTGCCAATTAATGTATTGTGGTCCACGCAGTCAAACGCCTTTGAAAGGTCGCAAAATATACCTATAGCATCTTGTGAATCCTCCCAAGCTTCAAAAATATGTTTTAATAAAGCAACACCGGCATCGGTTGTACAACGTCCTTTTGTAAAACCAAATTGCTGTTCGTGTAAGATGTTATTTGTATTGAAATGTTGCAGCAATTGAGTAAGCATCAGTTTTTCGAACACTTTACTGAGAACGGGCAGAATAGATACCGGTCTATAATTATTAGGGTTTTTATTGTCACCTGATTTAAATAGCGGTATAACTTTACTAAACTTTAATAAATCTGGAAAGACTCCCTGATCAATACATAAGTTAAAAATTGATGCTAAGTAAGGAGCTAAGGTATCTATAATCGACTTACACACCACAACAGACATGCCATAAATATCTTTGAGCTGCAGTCATCACTTAACATCAATGTGAACTGCATGTTAGTTTGCCACTTCCATTACATAAAAAAAAACGAGAAAAGTATTTATTACATTTTTAGGCTATTCCGACACGCACTTGACCATCCCGCGTTGTTATTTTTACTACCGCCGTATTGGAATGGTTTGACCGCCATTGTTCGGTAGACTGTCTGCACTAGTGGAAGAATTATCTTCCAGGACAATAATATTCACTGTCCTCACGAAAATGCTAACTGTTACTGCTACTAAAACAGTATTCATAATAACAAAGTTTTTATTGGAGGTAGTGCTCCAGTGACCGAACTCGCAGGCGTAGGCACCGCCGCATTACCTAATATACTTGCCGCTAAATGGTAGTGTTCAGCACGATCCTGTTCCGGTCAAATGGTAATGGACGGCCCTGTAATTTCCGGCACAGAGGCATAACACCTTAGGCCTCAGGAGTGGCAACGCATCTGCATTTTGTCCTCTGGTCATTGTGTGGGTGTCTATAGGCTGTAGTCATCACTTAACATCAATGTGAACTGCATGCTTGTCTGCCACTTTTATGACATAAAAAAAAACAAAGTCGAATATTTCGTGATTGTAAAGGTTTCGGCAATGATCATAATAAAGTTGAAGACACGAGATACGCCCATAAAAAGTTTTATTTCTATTGCCGCAACTTACGCAAACCCAAAACATTGAAGCAATAAATCATTAAATAATAATGGCTGCACGTGACTTCATAACAAATCTTTTGGTTCTACCAAAAGACAAGAAAATTAAATATCTGGCTCTCGAGATTGTCGACATGTGGGACATGGATTCGGCCATCATTGTGCCGATTATTGTCACGGCCAACGGATTGATACGAGTAGCAAAAAGAGTCGTCCAACATCTCAAGAGGCTCAAGTTAGAAAGTTGGATCAAGAGTCTGGTACAGAAAGCGGTACTCCTCGGCACGGCACATATACTGAGGAGGTTCCTGTCTCTGTGACCCGCAGCTTGGACCCTGTTCCCGCTGCCGACGGGATAAATACCTGTCGATGATTATAGGCTACAACAATCACATACCATCACCGTGAACTGTATGCCTTGTTTGCCACTTCTTGGTCATCACAGCCTAAACGTCGAGTGTCGGAGGTAAATACTTCGATTAAAATAGTACACGATTAAGTAAACAGGTCACAATATAAAAACATGAATACAAATCGTGAAAGTTTAAAACAATTCATCAAAGTCTATTTTCCAGTTCGAGATTATATCAAATTTCAAAGCTCTTCTAGGTTTTCGCTAAGCAAGGAGTATGCGTGTAAATCAGGCTTAGTATAGCAACACGTGTAATGTAACGGCATGGTATAATGTTCTCTTAGTTATAATGTAATAATATAGTTGTGTACCGTGAATTCTGGCAATAGAGTCGGTAACTATTAGTCTATGGTTCTATAGAGAGATTTCATTACGTTATTATTTACGTTACTTCACGCCTGTGATTCCCGAAGGGCAGAGGTAAATTCCGGTATTCAAGCATACATGCAAACACCCACTATTTACCGGTATTGAATAATTTCTCAAATGAAAAGTCCTAATAAATAAAGACAGTGTTGAAGGGTTCTTTTTTTTACGTCCCGTTTAATATCACAGGTTTTCGTGTAATTAATAGGTAAAAGACTTAAGTTTTTTTTTCATAATTTTAGGTCCAGTAGTTTCGGAGATAAGGCGGATCATTTTTTTACATCTAAAAATATTTGTTTGGAGGTTTTCAAATGTAGATTTTTAGATCTCAAATTAAATGTCATATACCTACAAGGTCATATACATGCCCTATTTTTTTTATTTAATGGAAGTGGCAAACAAGCATGCACATTGATGTTAAGTGATCACTACAACCTATAGGCACCGACACAATGACCAGAGGTCAAAATGCAGGTGCGTTGCCACTCCCGAGGCCTAAGGTGTTATGCTTCTGTGCCGGAAATTACAGGGCCGTACATTACCACCTGACCGGAACACGATAGTGCTGAACCCAGCGGCAAGTATATTAGGTAATGCGGTGGTGCCTACGCCCGCGAGCTCCGTCACTGGAGCTCTACCACCAGTAAAAATATCATACAAGGTAATCTGTTTTTTTTTCTTACTCATGCCTTATTTCTTATTCATCATTAGGTGTACCCTTAATTTAAATTGTATTTACGTAAAATGTGCATATTTAGTTCAATAACAGTGATAATACATAAATATAGACCGAATTTCAATTCATATGGCTTACTACTGAAAGCAAAATTAAAAGTCCGGGATGCTTGTATAGCATAGCTTCATATATCTCCACATCACTTATACGACCATGACCCGAGCATATAGTTATCATGTTTAACATATTCTGCCCGACCCTTCCACTCGCATGCCTTAACATGTACCGTAATTACATTTCCAAAGAAACAGTGCGATCTAGGGATTTAATGAAATAACTGGTACGGGTACGATATTAAAAGTTTTTTTTTGTAACTGTCAAAATGTCAACTCTGTGAAAATGTAATTTGTGTGATACATGTTAATTTTACGCGTAAAAACCCTTTGCCGGTTTCAAAGGGTAATTCATATTGCGTAGTGCGTTCGGGTTTTTATTTTCGTTGAAGTTTATGGTTTTCTCTTTCGTGACCAGATTTCATATTAATTTCTTTACTCTCGTTTTGTTCCTTTATTCGTCATTTGAATTCGATTTGCGTACGTATCGATAGAACGACACTTGGGAAATACGCTTGCGTTAAAAAAAGGATCATTTTTGTGTACTAATACCGAGTATCGGATCTCGAGAGCGTAGGCACCATTGAATTATCCAATCAATCTGCCGTCAAGTGGTAGTGTTCATCATTACCGTGTTCCAGTGTTTACTGGTGGTAGAGCTCCAGTGATGGAGCTCGCGGGCGTAGGCACCACCGCATTACCGTTAGATAGCGACAGATAGATTAGGTAATCCAGTGGTGCCTATGCCCACGAGTTGCTACACTGGAACTAAACCACCAGTAAAAGTCAGCATCAAACCTACTGCCTCGGTAGCCTAGTGGTAGCAGGCCACTACTACTACGCTGAGGTCCTGGGTTCGATTCCCGGGTAGGGGGTTATCAGAGATAATGGTGAAAAAGCCTTTGTCTCTGGTTCTATTGGGATTTTTCCATTTTCTGGAAATTTCCCAGTACCTCAAAGTTTGGTAATGTGCCCGGAGATGTCAACAGGCTCGCCAACTGTTACATGGGCCAAAACGTAACCGGCGAATCGTGGGTGTTTGCATGTATGCTTGAATGCATGCATTTACCTCTGCCTACCCCTTCGGGGATTACAGGCGTGAAGTAACGTTATCAAACCTACTTCCAGTCATCGTCTCCATAACACAAAAAATTGGGAAAATTTTAAAGTAAACAAGCCCTTAAAAATGTTTTATGTGCAGAACCCAGCAGTGATATTTTAACAAAACAACTAAAGTAAACTTTGTTCTTTATCCATAAACTTACCAAATACAACCGGTTACGTTTTGGAAAAGTACGTCTTGAAACTACGGAACTATATTTGCTGACAAAAGACGAACTGTGAGGAAAATGAAAGTGTTATCGTGAAAGTAGTTCAAACAACAAAATATTTATTGACTCCGAAACAATTTTAGTTACAGAATGTGGAGCTTCAGTGAAGGAGCTCGCTGGCGTAGGCCTAACCGTATTATAGGTCGCGCCACGTAAAAAGAACGCTGGAAGAAAGTAGAAGGGATGTGTTCGCGCATCGGTACACTCGCGCACGAAAGTACTAGCCCTATTGGTTTATTTTTGATCTAGCTTTCGCTTGCGGTTTCGTGTATTGGTAGGCAGATTGAAAACGCCGCACCTCATACTACCAAATAGATCGATAAAGCGTCTACTGCGCAGCTTGACCGCCAGCGTTCTTTTTACCTGGCGCGACCTATACCTAATATACTTGCCGCTCAATGGAAGTGTTCAGCACTATCGTATTCCAGTCGATGTAATGTACGGCCCTGCAATTTCCGGCAAAGGCAGAAAAAAAGCCAGAAGTGGTAATCTACATTTTGATCTCATGTTTTTCTGTAGGTGTTTATAGGCTGCAGTTATCATTTAACATCCATATGAATTGCACGGTTATGCCATATGTTTGCCACCTTCGTTGCTTCCATTGAAAATATCACGAATTACTAACCACCAATGCGAACTATATCATTATGCTTTATTGAAATTTCTACGCTATAAAATGGCTTTAATTTTGCAATTTTATTTCATCACTAGCGGCCCGTCCCGGCTTCGCGCGTTTGCAATGTTACCTACCCTCCCCTATTCATGTTAGCGTGATGTTATATAGCCTATAGTTTTCCTCAATAAAAAAACTTTTCAAAGCGGACCAGTAGTGCCTGAGATTAGCGCGTTCAAACAAACAAAATCTTCAGCTTTTTTTTTTTTTGTTATTATGGCATCGCTATTACGCATATTGCCAGTGTCAAGTAAAACGATATTTCATATTCTTAAAGCAGCGTAAACGTTAGTATAATATAGTCAATCAATTATTTATTAAGTATTAATAAGTATGTCAGTCAAGTGAGTTACAGTCAGTTATTCGAGTAAAGCGATGGCTACTTTACCAGAAAATTTACAATGGAGTTTTGGAGGCAACCTAAAAGGTCGTGCTTTCGCACTGTTATTCTATTTCACTATACACGGGCACTGTAATAAACCTATATCAAACAAAATACCACCAACTTTATTCAATATAACTTTTAAATACACTAAGAAAATGAAATAAAATAAGAGCACCATACGCCTCTTTCAAGGTTCCCGCCAAAACTCCTCTTCAGCTTTATAAATTAAATAAAATAATTAACTAATGAGTATAGATAAAATAATAAGTAATTTATAAAATCATTGACTTTCTCTTTGTATTTTATGAAAAGTAAAATTAATCTCACTTTTGTCACATCAAATGATTTCGTAGAAAACGTTAAATTTTAATAACTGCAAAAAAATTAGGTTCTAGATTCTGTATTTAAGTTGTCAACATCAAATTAACGGAATGGCTTTGTGTCTGCCTTTTTTGTTAAGTAATTAATGTTTTTTTTACTCTCTGGTAAATTAATTTAAAATGTTAAATAATTCGTTGGCTAAGGCTGGGTTGCATCGATTTTAGCAATAACAAACTTTTTGAAGTAACAATTAAGCAAAACCTGATTTTAACTATTAACTGTACCTGTCCAAGACTGGCCAATCTTATTTAAGGGTGTATGCACCACCACATTATCTAAGCTAGGTATCTGCCGTCAAATAGTAATGTTCAGCACTATCGTGTTCCGGTTAAATGGTGATGTATGGCCGTGTATTTACTATCACAGAGACTTAAAAACTTAGATCTCAAGGGTGGCAACCAAAGAGCAACACGAGCCACCGGCCGCGGCGGACTGGAGGGGAGTAGCCATAGCGTTTATTACCGATGTAAAACAGTCTGTCATTTTTGCGGGGGGAAATGCGTACACACACTACAAAAATCGTCTATTACTTCGAAACTCACACCTTGACTTTAACAAAATACAGAAACAATTTCTACTTTTACTACAATTTTTACTAGTTATACTGAAGTCGCAGGTTCAATTCCTGCCCGAAGTCAAATTTTTCTTTCCGTTTTTCTTTTACTTCCTAAAGTTCACTCGCATGTGTTATTGCGAAAAATAAATATGTTATAAAGCTGAAGAGTTTCTTTGTTAGTTTCCTTGAACGCGCTAATCTCAGGAACAACTACTTCTATATACCATCACGCTAAGATGAATAGAAGTGGGTACGTAACCGTCCGAAGCCGGGGCGGCCCGCTAGTTTTGAGCAAACTCAACATTCAACCAAATTTTCTTATTGAAATAGATTCACTCAGATTTATTAGTTCCATATAATAGGGGCTTTTGACATCGGGTACATTTCGTGTTCCTTTGAAAATGTTCCTAATTGGGAAAAACCCGATATCCCTTTTCCCGACCGAAGGATTGGGCCTTACCGTTTCGACATTTATCTGACAGTAATTTGATAAATGATATGCAATTCCGAGGATGTGATGACCTCACCACTGGACTAGTAGGGGAGAATTCTTCCACTGGTTCAGTTAGTCAACAATGGCGATACAACCTTCCAGTGAGGCCATACCAAATACTATAGCGAGTAGTCCAATAGCAACAGTAATACATTCATTTACACGCCAAGTCCCTAACGGGGTAGAGAGTGTAGAGCGCCAGATATCCCGGTTCTGACAAACCTCTCGTGCCTCGTCTACCTTCATCATTCTCTTCATACATGCACGCCGATTCCTAAGACGACGACTCGTTTATATTTTTATTAAACCATGTATCCATGAAGAAGCGCGCATGGCCTAGCAGCTGGTGTTGATCGGAAGCGATCTGCTCGGTTAAAAACTACGGGCGCGGTCGGGTAGTGTGATGGGTGACCGCTAGTGACAAATTAAATGCGCGTTTCCGTGCTTCGGAGGGCACGTTAAGTCGGTCCCGGTTGCTATCGATAGATAGCAGTCGTTAAACCTTGTCGGAGGCCTTATGGGCGGTTTGAAAACATCTGACAGCGGGTTGGCCACTGACTCACCCACCTCCACCAATCCGCATTGTAGCAGCGTGGTGGAGTAAGCTCCAGGCCTCCCCCCAAAAAAAGGGGAGATACTCGTGCCCAGCAGTGGGACGTATAATGGGTTGCCATTATGTATCCATGTGGCCTCATTACTAAATCAGTCTTTTTAATTTTATGTATTTATTTAATGCACTCATAATAATATACAATTCTTTATTTATTTGGAATTATTATTATTTTATGTATTATTATATATGTATAATTGTATATATCTATATGTTATTATATATTTTATTAAATACCTGTATTTATTTTATTAGATATTTTATGATATTATGGTATTAATATTATTATTTTATATATATTATTTGTCTATTTATATGTAATCTTTATTATTATTTATTTACTGTTCTATATTTTGATCTGTACACCGCTAACCTACTCTTTTACATCTTTTCCTCTACCCAAAGGTTGTCTGGTAGAGATCGCTCATCTAGCGATAAGGCCGCCTATTGTATACTTTGTAACTCTATTGTGTATTTCTTTGTATTCTTTACTGGTGTACAATAAAGTGTATTGTTGTTGTTGTCGTTGCTGTTTAATATTTCTACTAATAGGTTTCTGAATTTAACGATTATGTGCAATTGTCATTAGTTATGTTTGTCTAAAACAGTGCTGTTTTAGACATAATTTCCGTCACAGAGGCATAATACCTAAAGCCTCAGGAGTGGCAGCTCATCTGCATTTTGACCTCTGGTTATTGTGTCTATAGGCTGCAGTCTTCACTTAAAAACACAAATAAAATGGCTCTATCGGAAGACCAGCGCTGCTTGTTTTACAATCAGTAAAATGCTGAGCTAGGACCAATTTATACCAATGTCCTGAAATATAATTGTTTGTAGTAAATATGTTCGATGTTGTAGGTACATTGTTATAAATAAATATTCTATTCTATTCTATTCTTTCTACTTAACACCAATGTGAACTGCACGCTTGTTTGCCACTTTTATTACATTAAAGAAAAAAACACAAGATGTTGAAGTTGCAGTTGAATTGTGGTCGTCACCGTGGAATGAAGTGCTGTTAGTGCTAGTTCAGTTCTTAACAATATACACAAAAACCAGCGGTCAAAATGCAGTTGAGCTGCTATGAGTACCTCTGAGACCTAAGTTTTTAAATCTCTGTAATGTTTATTACGGGCCCAATCTTGGTCAAATAGTAGGCTTTAGTAGCGACAAGCCATATTACAACCTCAAGTTACAAGGCGCGTTTCGTCTGTGTTTACACCATCTAAATATTAGCGTTGCAGGTCTTGCTTGGCTTCACACACAGACCAATCAGCCTGCCTTATGGCTTCACTTAACCATACCATTAATTTTATTTTTTTTCTCTCGTTATAGGTATGCATGTTGTATGGTATAAGGAAAATAAATATCATTCTTTCTATTTTTAAAGAAAAATGGAAAGAAAAATTTGACTTCAGGCGAGACTCGAACTCGCGGCCTACTGGGAATCTAGTCCAGCCGCTCTTCCAATTGAGCTACTGAAGTCCTGCCCGATTTGTCAAATCTTTCCTTCACATCTATTGCATTGCTTTAAGCATGTGTTAATGCGAAATAATATAAGAAACAATCATTCTTTCTTTTATGATTCGAAGCAAAATAAGAGGTGTTCTACTTTTCTTGAAAATTTTGATATTATATTAATAAACGACGACCCGGTTAGTCCAGCGGTGTGAGATGACCGTTTGATTCTTAGGGTCGCGGGTTCGATCCCCGCACGGGGACAAATATTTGTACATATATTTGTACATATATTTACAGATATTTGTTTCGGGTCTGGGTGTTTGTATATGTGTTATATGTGTACAACGGCACCCAAGACACAGGTTTATACCTACTGTGGGGCTGTGAGTGTAATGACCGAATACTCAAATGTCACTCAACTTTAAGCAACGCTCAAATGTGCGCTATCTCTATCGTATGAACGTGTTTTATAAAGACAGAAGACTTTTAAGTCCCACTTAGATTTGTGACCTTTGAGTATTTGGCCGCAAGCGTATTTATTATAAACATAAATGTCTCGGAATAACTAAGCAAATCTCACTAACTAATAGCTGTCTCATTTATTAGGTGGTTTATGCATAGTTTTGTCTAAAATAAACAAAAGACGCCCTTTGCGCTATTCACGTGAAGTCCAAGTGGAAAGTGGAAGCGTTTTGCTATTTAATTTCATTTATTGAAAAAAGTAAACATATTATTGTATTGTGGTATTAGTATATCTGTGAAAAGAGTAGAAGAACTTGAACACGTGGACACTGTCATTATAATCTATATAAAATGCTTTGCCATTAATTGATGACTGTCGGGATCAACGCACAGCCTAAGCTACTTTTTTATGTAATGTAGGTGGAAAAGAAGCATGCAGTTCACATTAATGTTAAGTGATGACTGCAGCCTATAGACATACACAAGGACCAGAGGTTAAAATGCAGATGCGTTGCCACCCCTGAGACCTTAGTTGTTATGTCTTTGTGATTGTCATTGGCAGATAATTAGGTAATGCGGTGATACCTGTGCTCTCGAGCTCCTACATGGGAACACAGTTTTCATATAAGCTTAACGATGACCTAACAATTGTAATTTATCTTTTAGTTATCTTCACATTGAGATAAATAATCAATTAAACGTTATAATAATATAAATATATTATCTACAAAAATAAATATTAATATTTACTTTTTAAAAGTAGCTTTATGCCTACGAAGCGCGCATGGCCCAGCGGCTGGTGTAGATCGTAAACGATCTGCTCGATTAAGCACTACGGGCGCGGTCGGGTAGTGTGATGGGTGACCGCTAGTGGCAAATTAAATGCGCGTTTCCGTGCTTCGGAGGGCACGTTAAGCCGTCGGTCCCGGTTGCTATCGATAGATAGCAGTCGTTAAACCTTGTCGGAGGCCTTATGGGCGGTTTGAAAACATCCGACAGTGGGGTTGGCCACTAACCCACCCACCTCCACCAATCCGCATTGGAGCAGCATGGTGGAGTAAGCTCCAGGCCTCCTCCCAAAAAGGGGAGAGACTCGTGCCCAGCAGTGGGACGTATAATGGGTTGCCATTATTATTATTATTATTATGCCTATTCGCTTATACATTAGATTTACGGCCTTGTAATTTCCGACACAGAGGCTTAACACCTAATGCCTCAGGAGTGGCAGCGCATCTGCATTTTGACCTCTGATCATTGTGTGGGTGTCTATAGGCTGCAGTCATCACTTAACATCAATGTGAACTGCATGCTTGTTTGCCACTTTTATAACATAAAAAAAAATAAAAAAAATAAAAAAAAAAAAAAAAAAAAACCACGCGCCAGAGACCGGTAAAAGTGACTTACTTGATTGCCACGTTGAGAGGGGAATCGTGTTCCAGCAATGTAAGATTGTGAGGGCTCATAGATGAATTAATGGTCTCAAGAGGACCTTCTGAAAGACCTTTTTGTCCTATGTCCAATTTATAGAACACCGGTGCGAGGCGAGGATTATGAAAATGCTAATGTTTGGCTTTCTTGTTGACATTCTGATTGATTTAGGTTTATGAAGGGTTTGATTATGTATGCCGGCTTGCGGTTTCCGGGATAAACGGGTAATGTATTCATGATCCAGTTTACTTTTAGCTGGGAGATTATATTTGAAATGGAATCTTCCTTGTTTATTGCGTGGCCCTTTGTATGCGTATTACGAATAACATTCATCAATATTTTGCTTATATTTATTTAGAGTTTTGATGTGATAGTAAAATTGGGCCTTTATTCAACCATTACAACACATTATTCAAAAGATTTTCTATTATATAGATATTTCCTGGAACACTTCCTTGAAGACGTACCTACTACGTACGCGTGAATAAATGTTTATAAGTTAAAATTATTATTTCGTACCTTGATATAATTATATGCTACAGGTAATATGTCAGCTAAGTTTGGAAAAGCAAAATTTTACGAGACGTAAATTTCATTTCGTTTCTCATTTGAAATTCTTACTGCGCATCCAAACCATCGGGACATGCCTTTCCTCATTTTACATCAATACTTTCATTTTCACAAAGCCTATTTTTGTGCCCCTAAATTACGAACGGGGCCGATGAGCGTTGTAGTGAATATTCTCGCAAACACGTCCGACTTCATTCCACTTTCATACTTCTTTCTATGAAACGAACTTTTGCTAAGCAGCAAATTATAGCTTACCTAATTGCTATCAAGTAACTGGCTTAGTTTTCACTTCAAGAGATATGGTTTATCTCTTACAGAGTGAAATTAGAAACATTATTTATAAAGGTGTGATTGCCTCCGACGTAGTGTGTTACTGTTGCTAACTTTGAGGCTTCAAGGGTACGAGTACCTACTCGGAAAACAGCGATTTTGTTCTCGGGTTTTTCCAAATTGGTAATAATATTAGTTTAAGCATGGAATTAAGCGCGTATGGTGGCTCCGCGGCTGGTGTAGATCGTATGCGATCTACTCGGTTAAGCGATACGGGCGCGGTCGGGTGTGTGATGAGTGACCGCTAGTGGCAAATTAAAATGCGCGTTTCGGTGCTTCGGAGGGCACGTCAAGCCGTCGGTCCCAGTTGCTATCGATAGATAGCAGTCGTTAAACCTTGTCGGAGGCCTTATGGACGGTTTGAAAACATCCGACAGCGAGTTGGCCACTGACCCGTATCTCCACCAAACCCCATTGGAGCAGCGTGGTCTAGTAAGCTCCAAGCCTCCCACTAAAAATGGGGAGAGATTCGTGCACAGCAGCGGGACGTATAATTATTATTATTTTTTTTTATGTAATAAAAGTGGCAAACAAGCATGCAGTTCACATTCATGTTAAGTGAAGACTGCAGCCTATAGACACCCACACAATGACCAGAGGTCAAAATGCAGATGCGCTGCCACTCCTGAGGCATTAGGTGTTATGCCTCTGTGCCGGAAATTACAGGGCCGTACATTACCACCTGACCGGAACACGATAGTGCTGAACACTACCATTTAGCGGCAAGTATATTAGGTAATGCGGTGGTGCCTACGCCCGCGAGCTCCGTCACTGGAGCTCTACCACCAGTAAAATAATGGGTTGCCATTATTATTATTAACTTTATAAGCATGGAATGCTAATCGACTTTTCTTTTATCCTGACGGACTCAATAAGATGAGTTCTGAATCGTTTTTGGATTTATTTTATTCGATTGGTTGCACAAGGATTTTTTATCTCATTTTGTTACATTGTTTTAATAAAGAAAGAAACAAACAGTGAACTGTTACATCAAGCTCTGTTGTAAATATCCAGAAAATAAAATACGTTACTCCATTTTCCGTACTCTTATTTGAATTGTACATTAATTTCATTTGAATATTTAAATGTTCCATCTTTGTAATGGGTGGTAACCTATTCCTTTTGCTATGTTCCGTATATATTTTTTCTTATTTACAATTCTTTCTCCGTGTCCAAACCATCGGGACATGCCTTTCCTCATTTTTACACCGATACTTTGATTCTCACAAAGCCTTTCTTGTGCATCTAAATTACGAACGTAGTCGATGAGGGTTCACCGAATATTCTCGCAATCAGCACATCAGCCTCGTCAGACTTCAATAACACGCTTTTATTGTATCTATGTTACTTTTATATATTTCCTTAGAACTGTTTCTTTTAAATTAGTGTTGTCCTTATATTTTTCCTAGAACTGTTGCTTTCAAATTAGTGTTGTCCTTATATTTCTTTTTAGAACTATTGCTTTCAAAATAGCTTTGGCCTCATATTTTTCTTAGAACTGTTGCTTTCAATCTAATGTTTAACATTTTCGAAGTGATTTCATAGACTCCTTGTTACGTTGCAATGATTATGATCTACATAAATATATCGTGACACGATTTTTGTGTTTTTTTTATTAATGTTTCTTTGAATACTGAACTCTTGAGCTGCTAATGAACAAGAAGACTGAACAAGAGCTAACATGAGCATGATATTTACTTGTACTATTTAATACTTAGCAATTTTCGTTCGCGCTCCATCTACTAAAGGCCTTTGCCATGATATTTACATACGACCTTCAAATATTGCATTTAAACTTTTTACTTCGTGGAATCTACTACTGGTGGTAGATGTCCAGAGTAAGGACTCAAGGGCGTAGGCACCCCCGCATCATCTAATCTATGTATATACCACCAAATGCTAGTGTTCAGCACTATCGTGTTCCGGTTAGGTGGTAATGTATAGCCCTGCAATAACTGTCACAGAGACATAACACCTAAGGTGTCAGGAATGGCAACGGATCTGCTTTAAACCCTTATTTGCCACCTTTGTAAGATAAAAAGGAAGAGTTACAGGATCGAATCTCAAAGATGCAAGCAACACCGTATAACTCAATCTATCTGACGCTAAATGATTGTGTTCACCTATAATTTTCCAATCGGATGGCACAACATGATCGAATATCAGAACGCTTTTAATGTTAGTATGTCTTTTACAATAAAGAAAGATAATATTTACCGTCTTTTATTTCCTTTCAAAGATTTTGCACCAGATAATTATTAATTTATATATTAATGGACCTCAGGACTCAGTACCCCAGGTAATTAAACCACATTTTTCCAAACCGGGTAGATTCTCAACTACATCTCCAGAGCTCGGATTCACCTTGATTAATATTAAAACGCTCTCCCATTATAATTAAAATATTAGTGGTAAAGTTACCGACTCTTTGGTAGCTTAGTAGTAAAGCGGCTGGATTAGTTATCCTGATGTCGCAAGTTCGATTCCTGCCCGAAGTTAAATGTTTCTTTCCATTTCCAAATTTTTCTTCGATTTCTAAATTCATAGGTATGTTATTGCAAATCTAATACTTACAATTCTCGTGCCGCAGTGTTTGTTACCATACTCCTCCGAAACACCTGGACCGATTCTAATGAAATTTTGTGTATCTATTGGGTAGCTCTGAGAATCGGCCAACATCGATTTTTCATAGATGATAAAAGTGATTCTCAACAAATTATTTTTCGATTTCTTAAACAATTTTAAATATTTCTAAGGAGATACGAAGTTCGTCGTGGCAGCTTGTAACAAGAGTCAAGAACATTTAATTTTGATGAACATATTAACACGTTCACTCCCCTCAAGCAGACACAATAGTTAAAACAATGCAAATGGACACATGTGGTACATGGGACATGGAATGGGTTAACTATCATCCTCTTACCTTTTATTGAAATTACGCACCAGTATGTAGCAATATTTTAAACAAAAACCCGATCACGTATTTTCCACCTGATCTCTACATATAATATTATTATACAAAGCAACACGAACAGTTGCTGGCTCTCGACCTACTGAAGGCCTTTGCCCTCGGCTAAGAGACAAAGCTTTTGAATGTTGCGTTTAAGTTTTTTTTATTCCACTGGAATTTTATTTACTGAATACAGTTCTGAGTTTAGATTAGGTATGCGAGTGGTTTTGTGATGATAAGATTTATGCTTTGTGAATGTTAATACGGGTTTTATGCTTGTTCTGTAGCAGTACGATGAAAGGCTTGTAAATCCTATTATAAAAGTTATTCGAAGGCAATTTAATGTTTATGAATATTTGAATTATTTTGCGATGTATGGATTGAGGGATAAGTGATAATTGAATTTTTTTGATGGAAAAAATTCCCAGTGCGATGTTAATACTTTGGTTAAATATCTGATGAATTTGAATAGTCATTTTTAGGGTTCTGTAACCTACAAAAAAAGCTTATGCTAATAAAAGGTTTTAGGGCAGGGTGCCTGGCGTCTGGTCTTCTCACTAGGTTTGTGTTGTCGAGGATCTGGCACACCGCGGACACTCCTACAAAATTCCATACAAATGCTTAATTTGGTCTCTATTACACAGACATGAATCAGTGTCATGTATGTACACGTGCACCTGTGTGCGTAGCATGTAGAGAATACCAAACGTCGCCCATAAGAGGGGAGGAGGTTGGGTGAGGCGGGGAAATCGGGCAGGACGTGGAAATGTCCATTCTATACGTAGTATTACGACATTCTTTGGAGCTGGATAGCCTCAATATTCACAAGACGGTGTAGCCTTTTCTCGTGAGCTTCGGCCTATATCAACATTGCAATATGAGAAAGCATTTATAAAGCGTATTTAGTTGTAATAACGCCACATAAAGGGCTATCATGATAAAGTCATCCGTGTAAACAGCCTCCGAAGGCATTATTGCACATAAATTACTCTGTTGTCACATTACAACGGGTGTTTTGGATTTAATGAGAACATTAGAATTTTATGTCGGTCTCATTTGCAGTGTCAGTTTCGGTAAGTACGAGTTTCATAATTCACTGGAGTTAGTATGTTATTTATTTATTTATTTAAACTTTAATGATAATAAAGGATATGTTGCGAGCTCGGCTCTAGTTCGTACATGTCCTCAAAAAATGGGTAAATTAAAGAAGAATCGGAAAAAAATACAATTAATTTATTCAAGAATATATTTTAGAGTTACAACTACATTTAATTCAAACGATTATATCATTTTCAACCATGTTTAACATGGCGGCGATACAGCTGACGCTTGGGATAGTACCCATGTAGATAAAACAAAACTAATTCTATCTGTATCTTATCTGTATCTATGTTTTGCATCACATATTATTCATTGTAGCACCACAGTTCCAGGGCATTCCTCTCGCCGTTGATAAGAGTATCGGTATCCTGGGCGTTGACATATCGAACGAAGTGCAATTCGGGAGTCACATTGAGTGTAAGACCAAGTTGGCATCCAAAAAGTTGGGGGTGCTTAACAAAGCGAGGCAGTATTTCACATCGGGGCAGCTACTACAGCTTTATAAGGCCCAAGTACGGCCCCATCTGGAATACTGCTCTCATTTGTGGGCGGGAGCCCCCAAATACCAGCTTGGTCCACTTGACTCCCTACAAAAACGCGCCGTTCGTATTGTTAACGATCCAGGACTTACCGACAGGCTCGAACATCTGAGCCTGCGCAGAGACATTGGGAGTCTGTGCGTGTTGTACCGTCTCTACAATGGTGAGTGCTCTGCGGAACTGTTTGACATGGTGCCACCGTCTCTTTTCCTACACCGTACTACCCGCCGAAGAGAGAAGTTCCACCCACACCGACTGGACACCTGGCAGTGCTCAACGGTGCGGTTTTCACGTTCGTTCCTGCCCAGAACGTGTAAATTGTGGAACGAACTTCCCTCTGAGGTGTTCCCTAGGTGCTACAATATGGGGTTCTTCAAAAATGGCGTCAAAAGAGTCCTTCAGGGCTGGCAGCGCGTTGGCAACTCCCCTGGTGTTGCAAATGTTCATAGGCGACGGTGACCACTTTCCATCAGGTGGCCCGTTTGCTTGTCTGTCAATCTTCAGACATAAAAAAAAAAAAAAAAAAAAAAAAAATAAAAAAAACGATGTATCAAATCGATCAATTTAAAGAAGTTCGGATGATTTTATTTAAATTGGAAATCGATTAGTGTTCTAGTATTAACACATGAAATCGATTTCGATAGTATTTAGAAAATATTACATTTTTCCCCAAGAACTTTAAAATCAAAAAAACAATTTAAAAAATGAAAATGTCAAAATGACATCGCCCTCCATATTCGCCATGTTGGTTTTGAGTTGTAATTCTAACTGCAAATAATGTCTTGATACTGCAAACAAAGCCAAATAAGTGAAAATATGCAGTAAAAAACGTTTTTATATTGATTTTGCCTGTTAATGCTGTTGTGTACAATACATGGACGGAGGTCCATACATTTTTGCAACATCTCCTTTTAACCTAGTACATAACGTGGACTTAATGCCAAAGGGCATTCTCTACCAGTCAACCTTGAGGTAGTAGGATACTGATAGTAGGGGTGCAATTATAAAAACTATTTGGACTGTAGGTATAGGTATTTGTTAGAAACAAAAATATTATAAATTATATTTAACTATCAATACAAGGATAAAATAAATTAGCTAATGCCCGCGGCTTCGCCCGCGTGGATGTCGTTTTATAAATAACTAAATAGCCTATGTTCTTTCTCACAGTCAGCTCTATCTCTGTACCAAATTTCATTAAAATCGCTTCAGTCGTTTGGACGTGAAAAAGTAGCAAACAGACAGACAGACAGACAGACAGAGAAGTTACTTTCGCATTTATAATATTAGTAGGGATAATTATTATATTCACGTTATTAGGAATATGGGTATATTGTCATCCCTCAAGGACGACTTTTTGCGGTAATTTGAGAAATGTTTTAAAACTGTCAAAAAAATGCAAATAATGTAGCTGGTAACAGAGCTCGCGGGCGTAGGCACCACCGCATTACCTTATTTATTTGCCGCTAAATGGTAGTGTTCAGCACTATCGTCTTCCGGTCAGGTGGTAATGTACGGCCCTGTAATTTCCGGCACAGAGGCATAACACCTTAGGTCACGGGGGTGGTAACGCATCTGCATTTTGATCTCTGGTTTTTGTGTGGGTGTCAACACTTAACATCAATGTGAACTGCAGGCTTGTTTGCCATTCTTATTACATTAAAAAAAAAAGAACGAAAACTTCAATGAAGAACCTAATGATAAAAAAATATAATAAAATTATTGGGTTCTTCATTGAATGTTTGGTGCTTTTATAACAAAACTAGCGGCCCGCCCCGGCTTCGCCCGCTCTGCTCCGCTCCTATTAGTAGCTCCTAGTTAAGTATAGATACTAATATTATAAAGCTAAAGAGTTTGTTTGCTTGAACGCGTTAATCTCAGGAACTACGGGTCCGATTTGAAAAGTTCTTTCAGTGTTAGATGTACGAGCTATGTCTCGTCCAATTATTACCTTTACACCTCATTTGATTATAATTTAGTATAAGTCATCAATTTGCACCCATCGCCTATAATTCATAAAACCAAATCGACAGTTTGCATTTCACCGCCGCGTGGCGTACTTATTTTCATTCACTTCACTTAATTTAGCATTTTCTTTAACTTAATAATTATTTTTATATTAAACCCTTTTTCACTTTCACTAGCATTTCACTCAAATCAACCCTAGGTCCGTACATATTGTTTTTTTTTTTTTTGGCGCCCAACTTGGAGCAAAATTTTAACCTCTCCGGTAAAACTTCAATGAAGAACCTAATAATAAAAAAATATAATAAAATTATTGGGTTCTTCATTGAATGTTTGGTGCTTTTATAACAAAACTAGCGGCCCGCCCTGGCTTCGCCCGCTCTGCTCCGCTCCTATTAGTAGCTCCTAGTTAAGTATAGATACTAATACTGTAAAGCTAAGGAGTTTGTTTGTTTGTTTGCTTGAACGCGTTAATCTCAGGAACTACGGGTCCGATTTGAAAAATTCTTTCAGTGTTAGATAGCCCATTTATCGAGCAAGGCTTTAAGCTATATAACATAACGCTAAGATGAATAGGAGAGGGTAGTTAACATTGCAACCGCGCGAAGCCGGGGCGGGCCACTAGTATAAGTATAGATTTTTTTGATGAACGAAATATCAGTCCTCTGAAATGAGACCAACATACAACTGTAGTGTTACCATAAAATTAAGTCCACAACACCCGCTGTAATGTGACAACGAAGCAATTTATACGCAATTTGCCTTCGGGCGCTGTTTACATGGATGACTTTATCATGACAGCAGTGATATAGCGTAATTATGATTATTTGCCTATTTAAACCATAGAGCAACACGGGTCATCGGTCGCTGCGCACTGGAGGGGAGTAGCCATAGCGTTTATTACCGATGCAAAACAGTCATTTTTTGCGGGGGGAAATGCGTGCGACACACACGCACACTACAAAAATCGTCTATTACTACGAAACTCACACCCTGACTTTAACTAAATAAAGAAACAATTTCACGCACACTTTTAAACATCTAGGCGACAGGTATAGGCCCATTTGGGCTTGTACTTTGACAGAGGGGAAAGCCTGCATATGGCTACTCCCCTCCGGTGTTGCTCTATGATTTAAACTATCCCGACGAACTTCGTATAGCTGTATTTTGAGTTTGTATATTATTTATGATTGGAAGTCTAACCCCTTTATTCATAAACGTATTTTTAACCGACTTCGAAAAAGGGAGGAGGTTTTCAATTCGTCCGGATCTTTTTTTTTTAGCTAAAGTGTTGCTAATCTCTTTTTTGTTTTTTGTTTTGTTTTTTTTCTATCCTGCACATTTGACAATGCAGCTGACAAAGACAAAGCATTATATAACCAAAACGTATCTAATGTACGTATAAATATGAATAAGGGAGTATATTTGAAGTTCGTTGGGAAAGTTAAAAATATACAAATCAAATGAAAAAAATCTTATAAACGCGATGAAAAAAAAAATGTTGTTTTCTTAAATCTATACTATTATCTAGTTTTTGATAATAGGATTTTTTGTTAAGGATTCTATCTAAAATCTGTTGAGTATGTTCTGCCGACATTATTTAAGATCCGAACCTAGGTCGACTCATCTGTTTACCGATATATTTAAAACTTTTAGTTTCAAATACATTTGATTAATTAACAAATGGGTAAAACATGACACACAAGAAAAATATTTTTTTTAGTTCAGTGAACATATTTTATAGTCAATACATGCTTGTTTGTTTTTGTACGTAATTTGATAAAAACAATGTTAAAGTTTCATTCGGTAAACAGATAGGTGAAGGTTTTTACTGGTGGTAGAGCTCCAGCGACGGAGCTCGCGGGCGCCACCGCATTACCTAATATACTTGCCGCTAAACAGTATTGTTCAGCACTATCGTCTCCGATCAGGTGGTAATGTACGGCCCTGTAATTTCCGGCACAGAGTCATAACACCTTAGGCCTCAAGAGTGGTAACGCATCTGCATTTTGACTTCTGGTCTTTGTGTAGGTGTCTATAGGCTGCCGTCATCACCTTACATCAATGTGAACTGCATGCTTGTTTGCTACTTTCACTATATAAAAAAGGTCATCTTAGGCTCGGACCCTACTAACACATTTCTCTCTTTCCTGTTAAAGAGGTGCTGATGCTTCTGTAATGAAGACAGTAACGTAAAATAAACATTTTCACACGCAAATGCTAAAGGTCACTCACTCACTCATCATTAAAATCTCAGAAACTACAATAGTTACGATCTTTTGCAAGTTTTCTAAGTACACAGTCACGTCCTTTTTCTTAATATAACTGTGTTTTCGTTTGAAGTTGAAAATTATCTTCTTACAAAACTTAAGCTTTGATATCTAATATCTGTGAATCAGGAAAGAGTGAAAAAAATATCGAAACCCTTATGAGATCAATCGTGCGTTTGTCTGTTTGTCTGTCACACCCAATTTTTCCCAAAAGGACTGTACCGATTGAATTGAATTTTGACACACCATACAGTTATAAATACACATATTCTTTCAAAGGAGGCTAGAATCGATTGAAGTAACTACTATTTTTCAAACTACTGTCAAACAAATGTCACCTTAATCTGCCCAAGATTACGGAAGGTGAAAAGCGACCGAAAAATCAAATTGATTATAAAAATAATTAAAGTTTTATATTCATAAGATAAATGCGTAAAATCAGTGTTACTTAACCTAAGAACACATCATAATTATACTTAGAAGATTGAACCTTACATTGCGCGAGCCCATACATTTGACTGGTTCTGTAACGTGAATATGCAGAAAGCCACAGCTACAGTTGCAAATACCTTGCAAAACAAAAGGTCGACAACATTGCTCAACATTAAACAACATTTTTAGAGCGGACGTAACACATAAGTTAATACGCCTAGGCTCGCTAACATAGTTTCTATTGAGTTCTAAATGGAACACTCATATTGTATATTTTACTCGGTCTATTAACAATGTGGAAATGTAGAATACGTATACGCTTCATTCCTTTTCTCTAAACAATTGTTGAACAGTTTTTTGTTACACAGTTTTATAAATCTTTCTAACCAAAAACTTATATCGATATCAAATGCTAATTCCAAAATGTTCAACTTGGAAATATGGGCAGTTAGGTAGTTAGATTAAGTTAGGTATTATAACCCTCCCGAGGGTTTTCTTGTCGTGACTTGTCGGCCTTAGTAGTTGTCCCCACACCAGCGAAGCTAAGAGTAACTCATCGAGGGAGCGGCGTTTGGCGTGGCTCTTCCTGCCACTCGCCGCTGTGGTGAGGAGACGGCTGGTGAGATGTGTACAGGTATGTTGTTGGCCCTGCAACCTATCCCCAGCCGTATAACGATGGTCCCGCCGTCTGATAGGGACGTGGTGGAGCCGCCGGGGAGCCAGTTGAGGGTCGAACTCCTTTGAAACGCCTTGGGCCGAAGTGTGTGCCCACTGGGATAGTATGACATGAGTATGAAATGACGAAAAATAATAATTTTAAAAATATAATAAAAAATATGTATATAATCTCCCTCAGCGAGTTTTATTGCGTGTCAGAATCCCTTAGTAAGCTCACGCCCCCGAAACGGGGTAAGACAGGCCCGGGGAAGGAGGTAATCCTCCAACTCCGAACCATCCCCTCCCCTCTGTTGCGCCTCACGTGCGGAGGGAGGGATGATGATTATTCAGTCAGTCAGACGCACCTTTTGGTCGTCGGACTGGGAGATGTCCGTCACCCGAATGGAGAGGTAGGGCTAGCTGGCGTGGAGATGTCCCGCACCCCACTAGCGTTAGTTTTAACCAAAAGGCTCCGTGGAGGGCTCGGAAACAAGCAACCGCCGGAGGGATGGTGGTTGTGTGCGATAGCGTGTCCTTGAATCCGCTACTGATGGGGACGAGTCGGAACATCCAGGGTTTTTTGTGCATAGTCGGGTATCTTTCCCCGGAGTCCCACTAAAACCACCCCTTTCTCCAAAGATGGGTATGCGTAACGCATTTCACGCAAAAAAGGTAAGTACTATAAAGAGGTATCAAAATCTAACATTCATTAGTACTGTTAATTTTTCTCAGCTTACTAATACGAGAACGTGGAGGCGTGTATGTTTACTTTGTACCTGAAGTAGTATAATAATGGTTACGAAATTCTCTCCCTTGGATTTCACATTAATTGCCGCAGGGTGTTGATTATAATGTTCTGTTTTACATTATCATGACACGCTTAATTCAAGTTATATTCTTTTATTGTCTGTTTGTACGCTACAGTACGTACTATTACTACCACAAGTTAGTGAAATTGAGTTTTATCCATAAAAATTTAATATATCTTGCAGCATTTTCTATGTTTGGTACTATTCCAAAATTAGAATCATAATTATTTACGTATTACATATTAATTCCTAAGCCCCACAAGAAATGCTTTCTCCAATTAGAATAATCATGTCGGCATACCCAAAAAACCACAAAAGACAACGCCTATAAATACGTTTCACTGTAAACATACGAGAATAATAAATCACATCACCCCAAATAACGCCTCTTACGACAGGCGACAGTTGTCGACAAACAGCCCTAATTATACCGCAACCAAACAGTAACGTACTTTTGTTGAGCACCGTACGTTGTTTTGATGTTGTTGCTAAAATTATTTTAGTGTAGGTTGTAAAGGAATATTGTAGACATTCTGATTTTTTTTGTAACGGTGGAAATGATGACTGTAGCCTAAAGACACCCACACAAAGACCAAGGTCAAAATGTTGATGCGTTACCACTCCTGATGTCCAAGGTGTTACGACTCTGTGCCGGATATTACAGGGCCGTACATTACCACCTGACCGGAACACGACAGTGCTAAACACTGCCATTTAGCGGTAAATATATAAGATAATGCAGTGGTGCCTACGCCCGCAAGCTCCATCACTGGAGCTCTAGCACCAGTAAATATTTTTTCCTCTATTAAAATATTATGAAAAGTTAACTATTTAATTGAGTTTGGTAAATGAAAATGAACATTTTTCTCAGCTTCAGTTGAATAACTGGTAACAATAAACTTCAATACAGACTTTCTCTATTGACTACGAATATTCATACTAGACTCCACACTTGAATACATCGGCGTAACACAGTTATACAACACTTTAGTGTGAGTAAAAGTTTTATATTCAACTACAAAGTATACCAAATTGCGTCATATATCTTCAGACTGTATTCAACTAAGTGAAATGCACCTAAGAACTAGGTCCCATCTTAGGATCCATGAATGCTTGTCTTTGAATGTATGTTTATTTCAATATGCTGAGGCAATATCTGCAGTGGATTTGCCAGTCGTTATTGTGGAAACGTTCGCTAAAGTTATCTGAAAATTCTACTTGTTTGGTACCTTTCAAGTTTATGTTTTACAAGGCTCAAGCATTGCTTGCCAAATTTTTATGATACCGTCGACTGTTTGATGTAGGTTAGCTTTTATAGTATTAAAAGTTTCCTTCGTTGGTAAAAACCGTCTAACATGACTTAACCATTATTTTAATTTTTACTTTTACTGGTGGCAGAGCTGCAGTGACAGAGCTCGCGAGCGTAGGCACCACCGCCTTGTCTAATATACTTGCCGCTAAATGGTAGTGTTCAGCACTATCGTGTTCCGGTCAGGTGGTAATGTACGGCCCTTTGCCTCAGGAGTGGAAACGCATCTGCATTTTGACCTTGGTCTTTGTGTGGGTGTCTATAAGCTGAAGTCATCACTTAACATCAATGTGAAATGCATGCTATTATGTCACTGCCATTACATAAAACAAAAAAAATGCAATTCAAGGGTAACTTAGATTTTCAACTTACCTGAGTCGTGAAAAACTTCTGATATCTGTCTATTATTGATAATGAGTTGAATACAATTAGACGTTACAAGTGGTAGGTTTTTTCTTTCTCGAAGGTCTAAATTAGTTTTATGTTAAAGGAGACGTTCCAAAATGTATGGCCCGCACCATGTACACTATATTGAGAGATGAAGCATAAAATGCTGAATCATTTTCAGCTATTCAAATCGTTTATTAAATCTTCAATTAATTGTCGTAAGTGTGTTTCTGAACAAGAATGTCATAGTAGCAATATGGCAACATATTCCTGTCATACAAAAATTACGTTAAATAAATATTTCCGACAAAAAAACTACGATTAAAATTATTTTTTGAGTATTTTTCTATGATTTTGCGTATTTTTCTCTAACTTTTGATATAGTGTACAAGGTGCGGGCCCAATTTGGAACTTCTTCTTTATCGAAATCAATATATCCATCTTACCGTGAATGGAACATGCATACAGACCTAAGCATGTATGTTATAATCATGTATTTATATTATTTTATAGCAGGGATAGCGGCCATTGACAATATAATAATATAAATTCATAGTCCATAGGAACAAATAGTAGTTAAAAATCTTTTCCTCCATTAAAAATATCATGTAAAGTGAACTAGGTAAATATAAATGAACATACTTCTCAACTTCAGTCGAATAAATGGTAACTATAAACTTCAATACAGACTTTCTCTATTGACTACGCGTATTCATACCAGACTGCACACTTGAATTCATCGGCGTAACACAGTTATACGTGTTAGTGTGAGTTAAAGTTTTATATTCAACTACAAAGTATAGCAAATTGCGTCTTATAAAAAAATCTAATCAATTGCGAGAACTAAGTATCAGAAATTTATAACATAGCTCGCCATCCGAAAACCAGAAGACAATCAATTTCAATTGACAATGCTGATAGATGTGCATTGAAATTGGCAATTTATCGTAAACTAATCCAATTGAATCGATTGTTAATTTGGAATAAATGGATATATATAATCATATAATCTGGTTAAAGGTGATTAACCAGGGGCCGTACCATCATCGTTGATTAATATTGCAGCCAACTCTATAATCAATTCACAAAAACCAAAGACCTTAATCAGATTCAGAATCAAAAAATTCATTTATTCATTTAGGGCAGAGGTTCCCAAACTATTTTTTCTTGTAGACCCCTCTGAATTTTTTTCTGGTTTCGCTGGACGGTTTTTTTCCTTGCTACATTTATATCACATTCCCATATTTCCAAATTTTATTCACGCCTACGTAGACCCCCACCGAGTCTCCCATGGACCCCAAGGGGGTTTGGGTGTTTGTGTGTGTTTTGTTTGTGTACAACGGCACCCACGACACAGGTTTTTACCTAGTGTCTGTGAGTGTAAGCGTATTTTTTTTTATTTTATTACTTACCTAAGTATATCAGTAGAATGTCTCATTTCCCCTTTTACAAACTGACAACAAAAAGTAAAGAGAAAAGAAAAAAAAAACAACATGCAGGCGAATTGAGAACTTCCTCCTTTTTGAAGTCGGTTAATAATGAAGACGTTGCGTTGCTAATTCTTGAGGACTATCTAAGGCCAACGTGCTAGAAGTTACAAATCCAAACAATGAACACGAATCAGACCACGATCGCGCAACGATGGTGGCAAGTAGTTGCGGTAATGATAATGCCTATAACCTACCTATATAAATATAATAAATATAACTACGTTCAGAAAAACCGACTTCAAAACTGAAAAGTAAAAAAGAATAAAGATTTAACTGTAACTTTATACTACCTATTACTTATATGTGCTATTTACTGGTTTGAAGTCGGTGCCAAGCCTTAAACAAATAATTATATTTTAATCACTTAAATATGAATACGAGCAAATTTTTACACTGGACAAAACGTAACCGGCAAATCGTGTGTGTTTGCATGTATGCTTCAATTCATGCATTTACCTCTGCCTACCCCTTCGGGGATTACAGGTGTGAAGTTACGTTTTGATACAATGAAATGCCTACTTTAGTGATTTTAACTTGGCAATGACTTCAAACCTATCAGTAAATAGCATATATAAATAATAGGTAGTATATAGTTACAATTAAATCTTTATTATTTTTTACTTTTCAGTTTTGAAGTCGGTTTTTCTTAACGTAGTTATATTTATTTAATACTTTTTAGTTTATTGCTGATTTGCCAATTAGATTAATGTTCACATTTGTTGAACTTGTAAAATCTGACTCTTTTAGCGTCGTGATAATTAGTTACCTAATTTAAATTGTTTAGGTGTGACGATACAAAATTATTACACGACTATATGAAATCAATGAAAAAATTTTATCCACGAAGGAGTAAATAAGCTGTGTTGTGTCGTCGATGAGTAAACGTGTCATTGTCACTTGTTGTCATCTGGTTGTCATGCGCATTAGGACTATCTAGGACGTCAGTGAATTCCAGGCCCGTGACACTTTTAGTTCCCGGCCATATCACGGCGCTGACGTGACTTTTTTTTTGCCTTCTTGTTTTTGGCAAAAGCCCTAAGCAGTCCTAAGACGATTCTGTCACCATCACGATCTTCAATTATACATTTAAGAAGAATTATTTCTTATTTAATATAGTTATTATTCTTAGTTCATATTGTAGGTAGGTACTTAGGTACAAAATACAACCAAAGTTAATGTTTTATCAAACACACAAAAGCCTCCATAATATTATGATAAGATACCTATTGTCAAGCAAAGATTAATGGAATAAAATAACTTTTAATGATGTTCGTCTCCTTCTGCAACCTACATTACAATGATATCTTACATAATTTCGTCATTTAACAATTTTATAATTTTTACTAGGTACACTTTATATTTTTGAACACGGAATTTTGGCGGGAACGCTGAAAAGAGTTGTGTCGCTGCGTGATATTATTTTCAAAATTTGTGTATAGTTATGTTTTTACGTGTAAAAATGGTGGGATTTTTACCATAAAGCATTCAGTTCGGGTGTAGGAAAGTGATATTATGCAGTGAAAAGTGATCTTTCATGTTGCCTCCAAAACTTCTTAAAATCTCCTAGTAAAGTCCCCATCACTTTACTGGAGCCATCTCATCATATTCCACATGAAAGCATCCAATCATCGTCATCTTCGACATGGATTTTCATTATCTATTATAAGAAATGAAGAAAAAATATTACCGAAGATTGGCTATTAAGGACATGGATCCGTGACCGTAAAACATATTTATATTATCTTTGGTAAAACAATAAAAAAAAAAGTTTTCACTATTTTTTACAAGCAAAGTTTGTTTCTATTTTTTTCAAATCTTATTGAATTATTTGATAAAAAGCTTGAGTTATGTTGTAAAACTAACTAACATACGAAGTCGAAAGTGGAGTTTTACGCAGCAGTTTTAAGCAAAACTACAAATACTCTAACTCTACCAGCCGCACTCATCTTTGTAAGAATTATGGTCTTAGAGAATTGTAACTTGCCTTTCTGATACCGGTGAACATTGAACCTCTGGTTTATCAAGAGAACAATTGATTAGCAAACATGTTTTCCATAAACATTTTGACAGACACCAATTTCGGATTATCAGCACATCCATGGCGATCTTTGTTCAATTTCTGCTAAAGAATTGACCCATGGGATATCTCTGCCAACTACAGATGAGCATTTAATAATTATGCAACTAACACTGTAATTTATCTATGTTTTATGAAGTTGTAAAGTCACGATTAGCAGTTGCTCCTCATTAGTAAAGTTGGAATCTAGTTATGTATGTTCTTTTATGTTCATGTAATTCTTTTTAGTACCAGATGAGAGTGAACACACCTATTGCCAAAGAAATTATAGTGTGGAATCATCACTGCCAACATCTGCACTACAAATAGTTTCAAGATAAAGTTACTATGAATATTCATAAGGTACATACTATGAACATTCTCAAGCAGTTCATTTCTGGTTCAATAATATAACTGTTCAAGGGTAATATAACTGTCTGTCTGTCTAATATTTATACTTATCAAAATGCAAAAGTGAATTAAGTAATATTGATGACTGGAGATATTAATATTATAAGTACTTGAAATTCTGTAAAGATCTAACTACACTTTTTTATATTTTCCAGGAGATCATACTTACACAACTGCTGTTGTATTAGAAATTAGTACTTAATATTTTGGATCCCGTGGATATTGATGTTCCATGCATTTCTGAACAACCCATGTATCTGATCTTATCAAGTATACAATGTATAATTAATTCTATATTATGCATAAGTTATGTCCTTCTATTACTATGACTATCTACCTATAGATCGTATATACTGTTACTTTACTATTATAGAACTTATTTGTCATCAGATTCTAAAACTGCCAACAATTCATAATTATTTATAACATAATAGAAATTTATGGAGCTTGTTTCACTCTGTGTACATTGTTTACAATCTAAACGTATAAAAAAACTGTAATTGATTTTTGTCTGTCTATACATGGAAGTTTATTTCACAAGATACTAATAACTACATACACAAAGTGTACAGTCTATCTTTTAAAAATCTATCTACATTAATTTACGACTCTTTGACTACTACTTTGCTTCTTTAACTTAACATCATCATTCCTATTGCAATATTATTAAGTTTTGTGTTTTAATTAGGTTTATATATTTATGAAATGTACCTATCTATTTATTTATTTATTCACAATGTTTGTCCTTAATTTGATGTACACCCTGCCTCTGTAATTTCACATTTCTCTTTCCACCGACAGGTTGTCTGGAAGAGATCGCTTTTAGCGATAAGACCGCCTGATTGTACTTTCACTTTGTTTTTCTATTTTTGTTTTTATTGAACATTACTGGTGTACAATAAAGAATATTTACTTACTTACTTACTTACAAAGCCCATTAACATAACATGTATGGCATTGCTCTATTCTTGTAGCAACATCCCCAGAAGACTGGCCTCATTGCCACAATGAATGGAAGATATAGATTTATTAAAAATAAAGAGGGGTATTTATTTGACCGTTAGCAGTTGAAAGGTTTTTAGATATAGTGCTTTTATATGTATTTTGATGTGGTTTTCACAGTTGTATTACTGGAGGTCTAACTTAAAAGCACAAAGCCTATTTTTCAGATTTTTTTTTTGTTATTAAGTTGACAGACAAGCAGACGGGCCACCTGATGGTAAGTGGTCACCGTCGCCTATGGACATTTGCAACACCAGGGGAGTTGCCAACGCGCTGCCAGCCCTGAAGGACTCTTTTGACGCCATTTTTGAAGAACCCCATATTGTAGCACCGAGGGAACACCTCAGAGGGAAGTTCGTTCCACAATTTACACGTTCTGGGCAGAAACGAACGAGAAAACCGCACCGTTGAGCACTGCCAGGTGTTCAGTCGGTGAGAGTGAAACTTCTCTCTTCGGCGGGTAATACTACTAATTTGTTATAAATATACTAATTTGTTTATAAATGCGAGTAGTAATGATTAAATTATGTTCAGGTTAGTAAGTCTAATATAATATGACTTCGATTCATAGGCTATTATGACGTCAGGATTATCAGTGCAACTGCCCCGCCACTAAGCTACCAGTGTTTTCACTGGTGGTAGAGCTCCAGTGACGGAGCTCGCGGGCGTAGGCACCACCGCATTACCTAATATACTTGCCGCTAAATGGTAGTGTTCGGCACTGTCGTGTTTCGGTCAGGTGGTCATGTACTGCCCTGTAATTTCCGGCACAGAGACATAACACCTTAGGCCTCAGAAGTGGCAACGCATTTGCATTTTGACCTTGGTCTTTGTGTGGGTGTCTATAGGCTGCAGTCATTGATACATTGTCATCACTTAACATCAATGTGAACTGCATGCTTGTTTGCCACTTCCATAAAATAAAAAAAAAATAAAAAAAAAAGTGTTCCATTTTTTCAGATGCAAGCCTTATTGTGAAAAATAAACATATAATTTTGACTAATATTAAATGTACATAAAATTTAAATACAAACTATGAAATATTGTGTGTTTATGCTTATTAACTTTCGAACGGTTAATTATAATGATGCTTTGAATGTACTTATAGTTCATATAATAATGTCTTAACATCTGCTCTGCTGTAACTGTCTTATGCATATAATATGGAAGAAATTAATAAAATCATGGATAATCATTTTTTAGCTCGTCGACTTCCAAAGAATGTAATTCCGAATAAAAACATACTCAACACTTTGTGTTAATTTTATTTTTAAAGAAAAATGGAAAGAAAAATTTGACTTCAGGCGAGACTCGAACTCGCGACCTGGGAATCTAGCCCAGCCGCTCTTCCAATTGAGCTACTGAAGCCCTGCCCGATTTGTCAAATCTTTCCTTCACATCTATTGCATTGCTTTATGGTAGCAGCAGCGCCATCTATTACCAACTATGCTAATTAGTCAACCGATATAATAGACTTTTCAGTTTATTGAATATCGTAAAGAAGTCGCTTTTACCCTTAATATTTTTTTTTATATTATTTCGCATTAACACATGCTTGTGAAATATATTTTATTTTTCTTTCCATTTTTCTTCAAAAATAAAATATATTTCACAAGCATGTGTTAATGCGAAATAATATAAAACAATTACTTTGTGTTAATGTATCTAAAACTAGTGGGTACGAAAAAGAAGGCAATCCTTTTTTGTTGATAAGAAAGAAAGACCAAAGGGTTGAGACATATAAATAAATGTTAGTTCAGATATGTACCTACTGTTGTTTTTATTTTTAAATATCTAATAAACATATTTACTGAAATGTCATCAATTAATAGTAATCCGTAATATGTTTATTAGATATTTTATTTCCCTAGTTTTCGTTCTAAAATAAAATTAAAATGTCAAACTCCCTACGTATCGAGCATTATGTGGTACATCACTAGCTTTATCGATATCGATACGATCGACTTTATCGATATCGATACAATCGTGAATAAATTTGGCGTTACAACACTAGTGTCAAAACGATACCAGCGCAATGTGGAAACATCGGAAGTAGAACCTAAACCGTGAAGTGTCCTATCTGTCGTAGACTAGTTTAGTGATCTGTGGTGAATTCAACGCACTGTATGACAACTCGCCTCCTATTCTTATTCCTTTAGTCTGAGGTGAAAGTAAGTAAAAAAATGCACATAAAATAAAAACTGATAGGTCTTTCTTAATCAAATTTTATGGGACCAATTTGGAACTATTCCGCATCAAACAAAAAATGAATTACGTAAATCGGTCCAGAAATCTCGGCGAAATTCGCGTACATAAATAAAAAAAAATAAAAAAATATATACCAGCCGAATTGAGAAACTTCTCGTTTTTTGAACTCGGTTAACAAAATATTTTATCTATCAGTCGAAGCATATGAATAAGATTGTAATATTTTAAATGCAATGTGTGAAAATGAAAAGAAGCGGGCATGGCCCCACGGCTGGTGTAGGTCGCAAGCGATCTACTCGGTTGTGCGGTATGGGCGCGGTCGGTGTGTGATGGGTGATGGGTGACGGCTAGTGGCAAATTAAAATGCGCGTTTCCGTGCTTCGGAGAGCACGTTAAGCTGTCGGATCCGGTTGCTATCAATAGACAATAATCGTTAAACCTTGTCGGGGGCATTATAGGCGGTTTGGAAACATCCGACAGCGGGTTGGCCACTAACCCGTATCTCAACCGACCCGCATCGGAGCAGCGTGGTGGAATAAGCTCCAGGCGTCCACCCAAAAGAGAGAGAGAGACTCGTACTCAGCACTGGGACGTGTCAAGCTTTACCATTATTATTATTCCTTAAAATCGTTTTTGATCATTATAATATTATATTATTTTTACTGGTGGTAGAGCTCCAGTGATGGAGCTCGCGGGCGTAGGCACCACCGCATTACCTAACATACTTGCCGTTAAATGGTAGTGTTCAGCACTATCATGTTTCGGTCAGGTGGTAATGTACGGCTCTGTAATTTCCGGCACAGAGGCATAACACCTAATTCCTCAGGAGTGGCAGCGCATTTGAATTTTGACCTCTGGTCATTGTGTGGGTGTCTATAGGCTGCAGTCATCACTTAACATCAATGTGAACTGCACGCTTGTTTGCCACTTTTATTCAATTAAAAAAATATATATATATAAAAATAAAAAAAATAAAACGAGAATATCGGTAGGAAGGAAGTTATGATTCCAAAATTTTTAGCAACATTTTCCTTACGATGCGTTATAAATCTACTGAATCTTCCTTTATGACCCAACAATGATTTATTACCGTAACAATGTTTTATGTATGTTTACGATTAATCTCTTACGGGTGAAGCAGAAAGGGCAGTGAGTACCTATATACTTTTTTCTGTTTACTAGCCTCCAGTATTTTTTGGATACATGAAATTTAAACGGACATGCGTTTAAATTTTTGATACAATATAACAGGAACCAACCCTAATCTTAATGTTGATGTCTAGCTTTACTTCTCCTCAGTAAAAATATTAAACAAACGCCAAGATCGCCACTTGAAATTTTCTGTTTTTTTTTCTAATGTTATGGATGAGGCAAATAAGCGTGCAGGTCACATTGATGTTAAGTGATGACTGCAGCCTATAGACACATGCACAAAGACCAAGGTCAAAATGCAGATGCGTTACCACTCCTGAGGCCTAAGGTGCCGGAAATTACAGGGCCGTACATTCCCACCTGACTGGAACACGATAGTGCTGAACAATATACTTGCCACTAAATGGTAGTGTTGTTCAACTTGTTCATCTCAGGCCTCAGGAGTGGTAACGTATCTGCATTTTGATCTCGGTCTTTGTGTACGTGTCTATAAGCTGCAGTAATCACTTAACATCAATGTGAACTGCATGTTTGTTTGCCACTTCCATTACATAAAAAAATCATATTAGATGATGTCATAACAAACATTCATTATCACCAAACAAACGAGGTCATGTTCGCGATGTCATTCGTTACGATTGCAGACACAAAGTATGCTTCAGCGAAATGGTTTCCATATTTCCTACGTCGAAATATGCGATGCTGTTATTCAAAATTTTTCCTGGACACCGACAGGAAATCTCGTATACGAAAGCCATGTTTTGTTTGAAGTAACTACGAAACAAAATACGCTGTAGTGTCATAAATAATGAAGGTACAATTTTAAGGTTCCATAGGCAAATGGTAACCTGAACCCTTATATATTCGTCATGTTTGTTTATCTGTTTGTCTGTCCATCCGTCAACTAAGTCACAGCCACTTTTCTCCAAAACTATTAAGACTACATGCTTGGTATCAACTTGGTAGGTCATCATCATCATCATTTCAGCCAAAAGACGTCCACTGCCTTTTACGGAGCCATTTACTGGTTATAGAAGGATGTGAAAGGTTACTAAACGTACGTAACTTCACGCCTGTAATCCCCAAAGGGGTAGGCAGAGGCAAAATGGATGCATTCAAGCATACATGCAAACACCCACGACTCGCTGGTTACGTTTTGGCCCATGTAACAGGTGGCGAACCTGTTGCCATCTCCGGGCACATTACCAAACTCCGAGGTACTGGGAAACTTCCAGAAAATAGAAAAATCCCAATAAAGCCAGAGATAAAGGATTTTAAACCGTTATCCTTGGTAGTCCCTGGCCCGGGAATCGAACCCAGGACCCCCAGCGTAGTAGTAGTGGCCTGCTACCACTACGCTACTGAGGCAGTTAAAAGGAAGATTACAACAACTTTAACTTTAACAAATATCGTAGTGCAACCCAGGCTAATTGTAAACCATAATTTAAACAAATAGTTTGTTAGAAACAAACTTTAGTGTTGATATCAACCTAGTATATATTATATAAGCAAAGCAAATACTTAAATATTTATTTAATAAAGGTGGCTAACAAACTTGCAGTTCACATTGATGTTAAGTGATGACTGCAGCCAATTAACACTAACACAAAGACCAGAGGTCAAAATGCATATGCGTTGCCACCCCTGAGACCTTAATTGTTTTGTCTTTGCGATAGTTATTACGGAACCATACATTTATTTATTCTATAAACAGCATATTTCTATTCCATTTTCATGACATAAAAAGTAGGTTTAGAAGCCAAGAGAGCGATTGTTGCCTTTACATCTCTAGCCATACAGTATCATGAATAAGCACTGAATACGATTTATTTGATGATAATAATATTTTACATGGAGTACGTTCACTTTCTTGGGTAAACAAAACAATAGATTTTATCTCGAATCCCTGAAGAGTTCCCGCGGGAAACGCAAAAGTACGCTCTGCAAAGATGACATTCCTTAGCTGGAGTCTTTGAAAATTTTATATTGTTATGTGTGGTAAAATTGTAGCAATGGTGAATTCTGCGTTCTTGATTATTTATTAACCTATAGGTAACCTCAATACAATCATATAGCACTAGCTGTTGCCCGCGGCTTCGCCCGCGTGTTTATATCGTTTTATAATCCTGAATTTTCTTTTCCTATAAACCTTACGGAGCTCGAGACCTTTCCGACAAATGCAAAACCGTGGAAATCGGTTGGTGCGTTCTGGAGTTATAGCGTCAGGAAGGAAAAGCCGACTTATTTTTATATTACAGTTTTCTCAATGTTAGGTTTTTTTTATGTAATAGAAGTGGCAAACAAGCTGTTCACAATGATGTTAAGTGATGACTGCAGCCTATAGACACCCATAAAAAGACCAAGGTCAAAATATGATGCGTTACCGCTCCTGAGGTCTAAGGTATTATGCCTTAATACCGGAAATTACAGGGCTGTACAATTCATTGAAATCTCTGGTTTCGTGTAGTTGTTGATAGGCTAGGGCTAGGGATCGCGTAGAGTCACCATAAATGTACAACTGTACGCTTGTTTGCCCATTTCATAACATTAAAAAAACAGCATACCTTTAGCAGCATAAAATAAAAAACACAATATGTAGCGCATACTACAATCGGAATATCCCATATATTGCATCCTTTCGTTTGTATTAAGCAATACCGTGCGAGGCTGGTATTTAAGGTATTACAGGATAATGGGCTTCCTATAACGATTACCCCACCCATAAAGTTGCACGGTTGATCAGATAATTAGAGGTATTGCGGATCGCAAACCGACCGTGATAATCTACCATTTTTCTCTCTCTTTGTTTTTATCGAGTTCCTAATAATACTAGTTCAGGAATACGAATCACATTGGGATTTTTCCATTGTTTATTGTTGTGTGTGTACCATCTTTGAAGTTTGGTAATGAGCCTGAAGATCTTAATACAGTTGTCACCGAATACGTGGGACAGAATCTCCCAATTCCCTACTTCCTTGAAAAATATTGGCGTGAAGATGCGTGTTTTTTTTTCATTAAGGTACTTTTTTCTTCCACCGCATATTTAAATAACTTCCTTTCGTTTATGTTGATAAAGAATCGACTGCCTCAGTAGCCAAGTGGTAGCCTGCTTCTTGGATTTGATTCCCGGTCGGGGATATCAGAGATAACGCTATAAAATCCTTTATCTCCGATTATATTGGGTTTTTTCCTTTTACCGTAAGTTTCCTACTACCTAGGAGTATGATAATGTGCCCGGATATGTCAATAGGCTCGCCACTTGTTACATGGCTGGGCCAAAAACGTAACCGGCGAATCGTGGCACGTACGCTTGAATGCATGCATTTACCTCTGCCTACCCCTTCGGTGATTACACGTGAAGTCACAGAACTTTTCTATTCTCACCTTTAATCTTGACCATTACTCTCTTTATTCAACTTCAAATGAGTGATTTTTTTGGGAATATAGGATCATATTGGTGGTTTTCTAGTGTTTGGACGTTTCCAGTGCCATCCTGGTCCGCAATGTACCTGGAGTCAATAGGAAAGAAAGAAGACAATACACTTTTGTCATTGTAAAGACAGTACGCCACCATCCACCATTTTTGAAATACTAAACGTTTGGTATTTAACGCGTACCTACTAGTGGAATCGGAATGTCCAGTATATTGCCTCCTTTCGTTTATATTGACCCATACCGTCAGATATAGGGAGGCTGGAATTTAAAGCATGACAGAATAACGGGCACCCTATAATGATTGCTTGGGCTTCCTATAATGATTGTTCCGTCCATAAAGTTGTTGATCATATAAATAGAAGTCATACCGATCGCAAACTGACCATAATAATCTATTAGTTTCGTACTTTTTTTTTGTAAATTTGTTATTGCCTAATGTAGGGCTATATAATAAGGAACGTAATGGGATATTTAATTTTTTGTCAGTTTTCCGGTGCGATACAATAGTGACGAAAAGAATGAATTCTAGTTTTTTTCTTTTTTCAAAGGTCAATCTTTACTTTTTCTTGAGTCTCAAAGTAATTGACCTTTCCTTAACATGATTTAAAAATATCATCAGTTGAATTTCGCGCGCGCGAAGCGCTCGGCGCGGAAGCAGCTTCGGGGCTGGCCCCTCTGCTGCGACTTCTTCTGGCCTGCCATGCATGTCGGCGTTGGGTGCCCTGGGATGATTTAAGGGTTTCGGTGGAGGAGGCTTGCATGGTCAGTCGAGAGAGCGTGGCGGCTTTATTATTAATTACATTTCTTTTTTTTCACGTATTATTTTTTTTTGTTTTTTTTTTTTTTATTATTTAAAAATAATATTTAAGAACTAAAATAAATAAACGTAACTTCACGACTGTAATCCCCGAAGGGGTAGGCAGAGGTAAATGCATGCATTCAATCATACATGCAAACACCCACGACTCGCCGGTTACGTTTTGGCCCATGTAACAGGTGGCGAACCTGTTGCCATCTTCGGGCACATTACCATACTCCGGGGTACTGGGAAACTTCCAGAAAATTGAAAAATCCCAATAGAAGCAGAGATAAAGGATTTATAACCGTTATCTCTGATAGTCCCCGACCCGGGAATCGAACCCAGGACCTCCTGCGTAATAGTAGTGGCCTGCTACCACTACGCTACTCAGGCAGTTAATAGATAAATAAAGTACTTTTCCGAACAGACAATTTAAATGGAGTACGTTTGCAATCGTATTAAAAATATTTAAACCCACTCTGTATACAGAACAACAATCACAAGCATCAGTTTGGCTCACCCAAAATGTGGTTCGCGGGTTTGTGGTGAAAGTATAATTAAATAATATGTAAATGAATCCTAGACCACCACTTTAATTAAGAAAGAGGATCACATTTTATTCGGCCATGTTGATGGTGAAAATTTACTTCAAGCACTGTTTGAAAGAATCGAATGCGGTTTACCTACATAAACGTATTTAATTTAGATAAAGCTAGAATTTCTACTTTATTTAATCGATATCAATTAAAACAAAAACACACTGCTGTCTCTATTAAATTTTAATAAAATAACACATTGAATGTGGGCATACGCCCAGAAAGTCACCGCCGAGGTTTTAACTGAATTATACAATTTAGAATCAGAATCAGAAACTGAAATCACCGAATCGTGGGTGTTTAAATGTATGATTGAATGCATGCATTTACCTCTGCCTACCCCTTCGGCGAATACAGGCGTGAAGTTACGTTATAACAAAAATTACGTATGTCATGATTTTCTATGTATTCTATGTTCGCAATACTGAAATAGACAAAAAGTAAACTCCAAAAAAAAATTACTCGCAACTGAATCACATAAATGAAACATTTTAGTCCACTTTATATATAAAACAACAATCCCAAGCATCCAGTCCGATTCTAAGGGAACACTTCAACATTCCTCGCTCGAGGACATTGAATTTTTATTCAAAGCACGTACGCACTGTTGAGAGAGACATTAGTTAAATTGTGAGTGAAATTGCATGTAGCAAAAATATCACCCGTCCCTTAATGCTGATGGTCGGGATTTCAACGTTCCTGCGACTCTAATTAACACGTTCGGGAACTCGTGTACGCGTTGATGTACCGCGGTAATCTTACTTAGTAAATAATGGAAGAAATTTTAAGTAGCTTTCAGTTGAAACTTTATGCGTGTGAGTTGAAAGACATATGTGGTAAAGATGGAGCGTATGAATAATTTTTGTTTTACTGAAATACATTTTTCGGTTTTGTGGTGAAAGTATGAATATTACAGATTATTTTTTCTTTTCTTGTATTCATCATCCATACACTTTTGTTAAAAGTAACTTTACGCCTATAATTCCTGAAGGGGTAGGCAAATGCATGCATTCAAGCGTACATGCAAACACCAACGATTTGCAGGTTAACTTTTGGCTCTGTATGTAACATATATTATGGCGAGGCTGTCGACATCTCCGAGCACATTACCAAACTCCTCGGGTACTGTAAAACTTCCATAAAATTGAAAAATTCCAATAGAAACAGACAGAAAATTTTACACCGTTATCTTTAATAACGGGAATCGACCAGAACCTCAGCGTAGGAGTAGTGGCCTCTACCAGTAGGCTACTGAGGCAGTTACTTTTATTAAAAACGTTCAGAAACTCGAGTATGCGTAGATGTACCGAGGTAAGCTTAAGTAAATAATGGGCGAAATATTAAGTAGCTTTCAGTTGACTTGACTTTGTTCGTGTGAGTGTAAAACATGTAAAACAAATTTCTAAGAAATGGGGCAAAATAAATGAGTTAGGTTTTGCTGAAACCTGTTTTGATGATTTTATGACGCTTTCATTTGTGTCATTTAAAAAAAAAGGGTGTAAAAATCTGCAAACAGCCAACCAACTACCCAAAATTGTATGTATAGTTCATACTGATGATAATAGAACATTGCAGACTTTGATGTAGTTGTCTTTACGTTCACATAAAAAATATTACCTCTTAGTCAGAAATTACAAATCGCGCGTAAGCACCAAACGGTAACATCGGCTTCTAATGTAGGCTTCCATTTGGTAGCTGGTAGATTAGAGCCTGTCCAGATAAGGCATTTTACGCGCTCGTCTACGCGCATTCTATCGTCATTTTACGTGCATTTCAATAAACTGAGTAAGCTCTAGTATCTCGGGTACGCACGAGTGTAACCCGGATGTGGACTCACGCGTAAAACGCCTTATATGGACAGGCTCTTAGATAACGCAATGGTGACACGCCCCAGTGCTGCACCTCTCAGAAAACTTGAAGTAGTGTGTGTACATACATAATATATTACACACATTAATTTTACCTTCACGAAAATCTCTTACAACTCTTAAATCTTTTGGTGTTATAAATTGAGAATAACGATAGTGCTGAATAACACCATTTAGCGGCAAATATATTAGGTAATGCGGTGGTGCCTACGCCCCCGAGCTCCGTCACTGTACCAGTAAAATTTCAAAAGCTATAAAAGAATTATAAAATCAATATTTTTTTCAATAACCAGTAATTTTTCAGTATCATAATTACATTGCAAGACCTACCCCCAATTTATTTAAGTCCTATTCCAGTACAATTTCTTAAGGCGGGTTCAAAGATAACATTTCAATACTAAAACTCATAAGATTAAAAAAGTGAAACAACAACACATCAAAAACTATATGCGTAGATATATGTACCGTAAATTTTGAGCCCAACCTAATAAATTATTCAAAAGGCACTCGTAAAGCCTTGGGACAGTACAGCGCTAATGTATCGCATTAGTTCTGGTATTATCCCGAAGGATACATCGTTTCTCGTCTATATATATAAAAATGCAACTCGTTTTCCTTGGGCACGGCATCACGCGTGAATGGCTGGACCGATTTGGCTAATATTGATTTTGAATGATTTTTGGAAGTCCAGGGAATGTTTAAAAGGTAAGAAAGTATGAAGAAATTGAAGGGAAATAGTAAAAACCACCATTTCAATAAATATAAATAGTCCGTAACTGCCTCGGTAGCCTAGTGGTAGCAGGCCACTACTACTACGCTGAGGTCCTGGGTTCGATTCCCGGGTAGGGGGTTATCAGAGATAATGGTGAAAAAGCCTTTATCTCTGGTTCTATTGGGATTTTTCCATTTTCTGGAAATTTCCCAGTACCTCAAAGTTTGGTAATGTGCCCGGAGATGTCAACAGGCTCGCCACCTGTTACATAGGCCAAAACGTAACGGGCGAATCGTGGGTGTTTGCATGTATGCTTGAATGCATGCATTTACCTCTGCCTACCCCTTCGGGGATTACAGGCGTGAAGTTACGTTTTTTTTTTTTAATAGTCCGTATGTATCAAACCTTTGACACATGTCATATTTTCATTCTGAGGCAATACGAAGTTTGCCAGGTCAGCTAGTAATTTTATATTACACATTGTATGTATTGCATATTGAATTAAATATTTGTCTTGGGATGGATTTCAGGATGATTATATAATGAATTATAAAGCCCGCGACTTTGCCCGCGTTAGAATTTATGATTGTTAAGTGTCTACCCGGATGAAGTCGTGAGCGCAGCTAGTATAAAAGTAACCTAAGTTACTCCTTATTATATCAGCTATCTGTCAGTGAAAGTCCCGTCAAAATCGGTACAGCCGTTCCCAAGATAAGCCCCGCCAGATAGACAGACAGACAGAGAAAAATTGTAAAAAATGTTGTTTTTGTATATGTACCGTGTATACATTAAGATGCATTTAGTAATAAGCGGTTATTTTTATATTACAGACAATTTTATTTACTTGTATAAATGTATAGATTATATCTGGTGTAATTTTTTTTTGTATTATGTAAGGAAGGTGGCAATCAAGCATGCAGCCTTTTATATAGGTAAGTATATTGTTTGCGTAAAAAGTTTGTTTAGAGCCTGTTTTTGCCTTTCGCATATTTTTTAAAAGTATCCATTTTAAAAGCTACTTTGAAGGAAATGGTGTAAAGAAATCGTGTAAAAGTGTTTTTTTTTTTTAAACAAATTTACCAAATTCAGTGGTGAAATTTCCTAAACTCCGAAACATGGATTGTGTATAATTATTTTTATTTTTCTCAATGCAGAAGCTTATCTCGATGTTTATTTTGCTGGATTTTAATAAGAATATCAGGTAGACGCATGAAATTTTCAGAGAATATTAACCATTAATTAAAAAAAAACATAAAAACATTTTAAGGAGGTTTAAGGTAACATCTTAAAGGAAATCGTGTTAAAGTATTTTTACAAATTTTTCAATAACAAAGTAGATTTATAAAACACCAAAACATGAATTATTATTATTCAACGTTTTAACAAACATTATTTCACGTTTATTTATCTCATAATTTTCATAACGCATAAACCAACATAATGTGCAAATGCAGGAACGTTTTTGTTTAAATAAATCGTTCTCATTCTAAATCAGCGCAACTTCTCAAACTGTGTCATGACACAACAAAACCTCGTTTTGATCATAACAGAACAATAATTCACCCCAACTATCGCCTTCATCTCGCCACTGTGAGTTATTATGACTATTAATTGCGAGCTACAATGCAGAAGCTTATCTTGATCATTTTTTTATCTAATTTCAGAGATGGTTTTCGTGGTAAGGGTAATTTTCTTATAAAATATACTATGTTATAGTTATCTTATACATCTTGATGAAAACATTTTATAAGAGGCAATTTTTCACTCTACAACCATGAACGCAACGAGAAACAGTAAAAAAGTTAAACAGTGGAAGCACGCCCTCTCATTTCAAGTGCACTTCTGTAACATCTGGGGCTTGCATTCTAACATTGATCTAGTCCACCATCATCTAGAGACTGCCAAGCCCCACTTACTGTTCCTCATGGAGACGCAAATAAACAGTCCCGCTAACACAGCATACCTTACTTACCCAGGCTTTGTCTTGGAGCATAACTTTAAGCCACGTGCTGGCATCTGTGTTTTAGCGCGTAATGATATTTGTGTAAGTCGTCTCCGAGATCTTGAAGATCCCAGCTTCTCAGTTCTATGGATATTAGTTGACACCGGCTTAGATAAAATTATCTATGCTGGAGTCTATCGTTCGCACTCAGAGGACCAGGAGACATCTAGGTTATTCAATTATTTGAGTGAGAAAGCTGACTTAGCCCAGTCTCGTTACCCATCTGCTCGAGTAGTTTTCTTAGGTGACTTTAATGCTCACCACTATGACCGGCTGTTTCCTCGCCAATGTACTGACCATTCTAGACGAGAGGCGTACAATTTTGCTTTATCGCTAAATCTCACCCAACTTGTTAATGAAGCTACTCGGGTTCCTGATATTGAGGGCCAAACTGCCAACTGCTTGGACCTTCTACTGACAGATGATCCATGGCAGGAAACCTGCTTCTCTTCTGGTGATCCATCGGATTGCGCGAATGCCGTTACGACGTTAAGCCGTACGTTGAGCCAAGCAGTATTTTATTCCATTTTCTGACGTTCCACCATCAGGCAAAGCTTACCCATGGTTCAATGCTGCATGTGGCCATGCCGAAACTCGTAAGCAAGCTGCGTACTTGGCATGGGCCGATGCTCGTAGGCGCAAAGCTCTTGGCATGGGCTGATGCTCGCATAAAGAAGAGAGCAGTAAATAAAGCTGCCAAGCTCAGCAAAAAAACAATTAAGGAAGCCAAATTTGACCACGTTAGCCATATGGGGGCAAAGCTGGCTGCGTATCCTGCAGGAAGCAAACCTTATTGGTCCTTGGCTAAATCTGTTGAGTCGAATTTTTGTCGTCCCTCTCTTCCACCAATGTTAAAGCCTGACGGATCACTAGCTCACACCGCGAAAGAGAAAGCGGATTTATTTGCAACTCTTTTTGCGGAAAATTCACGTATGAACGCTTCTGAGAAACCATTACCTATTTTGCCACATTGTGGTGCAAAAATGCACGATATTCGGATAAACCAGAAAGAATTGTTAAAACGCTGCGTGATTTAGATGTGAATAAGTCAAGTGGTCCTGACGGCTTCTCAGCAATAGTACTGAAGAACTGTGCACCTGAACTGTCTCCTGTGTTAACTCGCCTGTTCCGCCTTTCCATTAAAATGGGGCAAGTTCCTAAATGCTGGAAGTTTGCGAATGTCCAGCCAGTTCATAAGAAGGGAAGTCGTGCCGACCTATCAAACTATCGGCCTATTTCAATTACCTCTATCCTCTCTAAAACCATGGAGCGTGTTCTTAATAGAAAACTCTTGGCGTACCTCGAAGACAACGATCTTCTCAGTGATCAACAATACGGATTTTGCCGTAGTCAATCAACTGGGGATCTTGATCTTGCGTATGCCTCGCACATCTTGGGTGAATCTTTTGAGAAACACGGTGAAGCCTTGGCCGTTTCACTCGATATTTCAAAGGCTTTCGATAGAGTTTGGCACAATGGACTTGTTAGTAAGCTTCCATCTTATGGGCTGCCTGCTGACTTTTGCATATGGATAGCAGATTTTTTGAGGGAACGATAATTTTGTGTGGTCCTTGATGGCTGCTCATCTGATCAAATGGCTATAAATGCTAGTGTACCTCAAGGATCAGTACTCTCTGCAACTCTGTTTCTGCTGCACATCAACGAGTTGCTCGCACCCGGCGTTCTTGGCTACGCCGATGACACTACAGTTGTGGTGGGGTACAAATCCAGTCCTCGAGCTGGCCCAGCGGAAATTCAGGCGCTGAGAGAGGACATGCTTGAGCGTATGAACTTAGCACTAACATCCGTGACAGAATGGGGTGAAACCAATATGGTCAAGTTTAACACCCAAAAAACTCAGGCATGCCTTTTCTCTGCAAAAAAGAGCCCGTTTTCCTTCTCCCCAACGCTAAATAATGAGCCCATAACTTTGGCAGACCATTTAGACCTATTAGGTGTAACTTTAACACCCACGCTGAATTTCGGCATTTACCTTGATAGCAAGGCTAAATTAGCTGGTTGGGTTGGGGTCCTGAATAAGGTTAGGAGGTACTTCACACCACGTCAGTTGCTTAATTTGTATCAAGCACAAGTTCGGTCGTGTATGGAGTATTGTTGCCACCTTATGGACGGGTCGGCCCATAAGGTGGCAACCAGCTCGAAGCTCTTAAGTAGGTTGATCGGCGTGCTGCGAGAATAATTGGAGACACAAAGCTAGTAAATACGAAACTGCTCATCTTGTCTTGAACATCGCCGTAAAGTGGCGTGTCTCTCAATTTTCTATAGGATCCATTTCGACGAATGTGCGAACGATCTACACAATCTGATTCCCTCTTCACCTTTTTACAATAGGACAACTAGGAGAACGGCGAAATATCATAATATCATCCCTACACAGTGAACATACCACAAATCAGGACGAAGTGTTTCGGCTCTACATTTATAATACTTACAGCTAAGTAACCTTATAACCTTATGGAATACTTTGCTGGCTTCTTTGTTTCCAAAAAACTACAACCTGGGCATCTTCAAATCTAGAGTGAATAGGTACTTTATAGACCAACGTGCTTCATCTTCGGCCACATCTTTACTTTCCATCAGGTGAGTTGGTCGTCAAACGTGGGTCTATTCAAATTAAAAAAAAAAAAATTGTTATGTAATTGCCTCGGTAGCCACTAATCAACAAAGTTCAACAAACTCTCGAACATACAAAACTAAACGTAACATCACGCCTATAGTCCCCGTAGTGAAGGAAGAGGTAAATGGATGCATTCAAGCATACATGCAAACACCCACGATTCGCCGGTTACGTTTTGAGCCATGTAACAGGTAGCGAGCCTGTTGACATGTCCGGGCACATTACCAAATTTCAAGGTACTGGGAAAGGAGATGTTGCAAAAATGTATGGACCTCCGGCCATGTATTGTACACAATATCATTAATATGTATCTTCACGCCAGGTCCCTAACGGGGTAGGCAGAGAGTGTAGAGCGCCAGACATCCCGGTTCTGACAAACCTCTCGTGCCTCGTCTACCTTCATCATTCTCTTCATACATGCACGCCGATTCCTAAGACTTTTGACCCCACCATCAGACAGAACTTGACCTATTTGGTCATGCTAGGTCAGCCTTGGTCTTCCTGGGCCTCTGCAACCATCCACATTCGCATTGTATATCTGTTTAGTCATTCGCTCATTCGACATTCTTTCTATATGCCCGAACCATCGGAGCATGCCTTTTTTCATTTTTACACCGATACTATCATTCACACAATATCATTAAACCGGCAAAATAAATATATAAACGTTTTTTTCTGCATATTTTAACTTATTTAGCTTTGTTTGCAGTTACAAAACATAATTTGCAGTTAGAATTGCAACTCAAAACTAACATGGCGAATATGGCGGGTGATGTCATTTTGACATTTCCTTTTTTTATAATTGTATTTTGATTATAGAACTTGGAGAAAAAAGTAATATTTTCTAAATACTATCAAAATCGATTGATCCCAAGTGTCACCTGTATCGCCGCCATGTTTAACATAGTTTAAAATGATAAAATCGTTTGAATTAAATGTGGTTGTAACTCTAAAATATATTCTTGAATAAATAAATTGTATTGTTTTTGGCTTCTTCTTTAATTTACCCATTTTTTGAGGACGTGTACGAACCAGGGCCTAGCTCGCAACATCTCCTTTCCCGAAAATGGAAAAATCCCAATAGAACCAGAGATAAAGGACTTTACATAATTATCTCTGATTACCCCCTACCCGGGCATCGAAACCCAGGACCTCAGCGTAGTAGTAGTAGCCTGCTACCACTAGGCCACCGAGGCAGTTCAAAACTAAAGTAGTAGTAGTAACTAGTTCTAAGACTAAAACCTTAATAAGCAATATAAATCCGTATAAAATTCATCCATGAAATACAATTGCTTGCCTGACGTAGATAAGGGTTAATTAAGGGCCTTTCCCGAAGTTAAATAGTTCGTTAATGTGAAAATTGAGTTGAATTCGTATAATGAATAGGCGTTCAAAGTTATAAAGGTACGAGTAACAAAAAGTTGGGAGTGGTTTCGTGAGGATTTTATGCATGGTCAGTAATGGTGAATAAAGTGGTGTATTCACCACCAGCTACTGCTAGCTTTGGTGTATTGTAAGGAGTCATTCAAAATCCATCAGCATAATGACTATGATTATTTATTATTGTGTAACAATAGGCTGTAATATTTATAAAAAAATGTGATGAAGTCTTCATTCCTATGTCTCTTATTCACACTTGCATTTTTTTTTTTCTAGAAATATTATTATTTTACATTTACGCTAGAAGACGTATTGGGAAAAAATTAACGTCAAGTCATGCCAATAAATAGAAAAAAAAAACTTAAATTATAAAAAAATCTTGAAATAAGTCAATTAGTAAAAACTGTCGAAATAAGTCAATTATCTATAGAAATAAAAGTGTGAATGACCGAAATGTATGTACGTACGTGCATACCTTTCAAATGACTGCACCAAATAGAATAAATCTTTCTTGTATGTGTTAGTTATTGCTAGAAGAAGGCTTACTTGGATAAAAATATACAACAAAATTACCGGTGAACATACATTAAAAAAACGAATCCGGACGAATTGAAAACCTCCTCCTTTCTTAAAGTCGGTCAAAAATAGAATACATAAAAAAAACGACTATTATTCGTAAGTTACATATTTGATTAATGTCCATGACGTAGTGTTGTAGATAACAGAACAATAGTAACCAAAAAATCGCTGCAACGCTCATAACACTTCTCTTCTCTGAAATAAACCTTAAAAGAAATGTTAAGTCGTCGTAAAAAGTACCATCCGTAATACCGCACTCTCAGAATGCCTTTTGTAAACGAGCGTTTGTTATACAAACGTCAAAACACTTTAAGAAACTTGACCATAACTTCCTGAAGCAATAGAGCAACACGGGCCACCGGCCGCGGCGGACTGGAGAGGAGTAGCCATAGCGTTTATTACCGATGCAAAACAGTTTGTCATTTTTGCGGAGGGAAATGTGTGCGACACACACGCACACTACAAAAAGCGTCTATTACTACGAAACTCACACCTTGACTTTAACAAAATACAGAAACAATTTTACGCACACATTTAAACACCTAGGCGACAGATCTAGGCCCATTTGGGCTTGTACTTTGACAGAGGGGAAAATCTGCATATGGCTACTCCCCGTGTTGCTCTATGCCTGAAGCACGTTGCTGCGTAGCAAAAATATTGAACCTTTGCTTTTCAGTAAACGGCTTTGCGAGATTTGATATTCTTGGTAAGTTAAGCCCTTCAGGAGGGCAATACTTTGGATGATAGAACTATATAAGCTTAGTGTTAGGAGACAAGTGACACTTAGGAAGATCGGATAAAGACTATTTATTTAAAACTACCTCATACAGGTGCAACAGATCCTTATCCTAAGTTCGATGTGAAATATTTATTATTGAGAACTGTACATAACAGTGCTCAATAATAAATATTTCATATCGAACTTAGGATAAGACTTCGGCTTATTTTGGGTCTGTAGAGCGTTATCTCTTTCGCAACGTACCTATATGACGTTTGTCGACCATTTTGATCAAGTTTTGACCAATACCGGACTGTCAGTGCTTACGTAGGCAGTGTGCAATGGAGATAACGCTCTACGAAATCGAAACGAGCCGATCGTGTCTTTCGGAGGCTCGATGTGCAATATTAATTGTTAAGTACTGTACACAGTAATCGACGAACCGGTTAATCCAGTGGTGTGTTACGACCGCTCGGTTCGATGGGTCGCGGGTTCGATCCACGTACCGGGACTAATATATGTATGGCGTACAGATATTTGTTTCAGGTCTAGGTGTTTGCGTGTGTGTTGTGTGTAACAGATCTCACGACACATGTATTTACCTACTTTGGGGCTGTGAGTGTAAGCGTATTTTATTTATGTAATGTACATTTATATTTTGAATAATATGGTATTTCTTCGGGATGGTACGATTGAAAGATAATGTCATGTATTTATAATTTACAATAAGACATTCAAATGACATAATTGAAAGGACAAGTTTCATCTGCATAAAATTTTGTTGATAACAAAGAAAAGTTTATTTTGATGAAGATTAATCTTTAGTTCACGAAAAAGACATCACTAGACATAAAATGTAGTTTTTTTTTCTCCAGAAACCTTCGTAGTGATTCAAATATCAAACTTCAAAAGACACTGCTCATAAACTTTCGCTTTTATATTACGTAAGATGTGGGTTCAAAGAAGAGACTGTATAATTCGTAAACAAAAATATAATTTAAAAAGAGAGTATCTCCCACGAAATGTTCAATTCTCGAACGCGGGCCAGTAATAAACAGGGGAATATTTTTTCATTAAAGAATAAAACTCATTGTGAACTGTTAGAGCAATACTGAATGCAAATGAAGAACCATTAAGACAATAATAGGCAACATCTTTCTTAATTTAATGAAATTTTCGCCGAAATATTTTCCACAACAGTTTGGTTTGCCGTTTTAAGATTTATGTTGAATTTTTTAATGAGTAACACCTACTTTACTTTTAAGGTCACTGCTTACTTAAAGGAGATGTTGCGAGCTCGGCTCTAGTTCGTACACGTCCTCAAAAAATGGGTGAATTAAAGAAGAATCCGAAAAAAATACAATTAATTTATTCAAGTATATATTTTAGAGTTACTACCACATTAAATTCAAACGATTTTATCATTTTCAACCATATTCAACATGGCGGCGATACAGCCGACGCTTCTTTAAATTGGAAATCGATTAGTTTAAGTAGTATTAACACATGAAATCGATTTCGATAGTATTTAGAAAATATTACTTTTTTCTTTAAGAACTTTAAAATCAAAAAACAATTTAAAAAATGAAAATGTCAAAATGACGTCGCCCGCCATATTCGCCATGTTGGTTTGAGTTGCAATTCTAACTGCAAATAATATTTTGTAACTGTAAACAAAGCTAAATAAGTGAAAATATGCAGTAAAAAACGTTTTTATATTGATTTTGCCTGTTATTGATATTGTGTACAATACATGGCCGGAGGTCCATACATTTTTGCAACATCTCCTTTGAATCATGAAACTATCTTATCTATTTTACTATTACTCATGGGACTCGTAATGTGTTTGATTTGTATCATTTGGCGCATAATAAGGTTATAATTTATTGTGATAAAGTTTATGATTGTATATTTAGTTTTTCAATCATGTCAATTTGCCGTTCTTTGTCTACACTAATATTATAAAGAGGAAAATTTTGTTTGTTTGGTTGTATTGAATAGGCTCAAAAACAACTGGACCGATTTTAAAAAATATTTCACTATTCGAAAGATACATGATCCACGGGTAACATAGGATATATTTTATGGAAAAATAGGGTTCCGTAAGATATTTGGGTTTTTCGGACACAAAGTGTAAAAAATCAACCAGAAATGTTACTTATTTTGCGTACACTACCTAAACTATAAAAAATGTCGAGAAAGGCTTAAGAATATATCTATTATCATCACGCTAAGATTAATAGGAGAGGGTAGGTAACATTGCACACGTGCGTAGGCGGTGCGGGCCGCTATGAGAGATAAAATTGAAGCATTTCTTTGTTGCCCATGGTGTTTGCTTTTTTTGTACTTTTAAATTTTATTTTCCAGTTTCCAACATCAATAGGGTCATCCACATTAGTCTGTATTTGCGCTTATTATTTTACTTCAGGCGTTATGCTTTATGTCTTGCAAACTATGTTTCGATCATGTTCTCGCTCTTGCACCACTTTTTATACTTAGAATAAGTACGGCTTTTCATCCTTCCATTTTTTTTTCTCAAAAAATGCGTTGCCTTAATACCTACCTCTAATTTTTCGAACTCTCTATAACTGTAATTTTATGCGATCGTGAAGTCGACAGCTAATCTGTGTTATCATACATTTTCAACATAATACGAGTATGTGAAAAGGTCCTTACTTTACCCTACATCAAAATTTAGTACCCATACATTTATTTTATCGTGTCCGCCATTACCCAAGTTACAGATAGTGCAAAATATATTTAGTGTCGCCAATTTAAATAACTTTGTAATAAATTCCACAAACGTACAATGTAAGATATTCGTAACGTTATTTAGTTGATCCCTTTTGTCTTATTTTTTTTTATTTTGTATATAAAATATTTTATGACATAATAGGTTGGGGAAAAAGTCTTTTCGCATTATATTATGTATGAACTTGTAATAAAATCTCTTTGGCTGTAGTATTTGTATCTGGCTGGTTTTGGTATCATTGAAAGTTAAAATTTTAAAGAACATAATTCCAAATTCAAATTAGGCAAATGTGGGATTTTCATTTGTTTTTCGTACTGTCAAGATGAGTGAATCTAATGAAGAAATTCGATACATTTTAAAATTTTACTACAAAAAAGGTAAAAATGCAACGCAAGCCGCGAAAAAAATTTGCGATGTTTATGGACATAGTGCAGTGTCTGTGAGAATAGCACAAATTTGGTTTAAGCGTTTTCAATCCGGAAATTTTGATGTCAAAAATGCACCTCGCTCTGGTCGCCCCGCCCTATTACGGATAAAATGGATGCCATTTTTGAAAAAGTGGAGCATCGACATATCAGTAGTTACGACGTAGCTGAAGAACTGAGAATTGATCACAAAACAGTTTTGGCGCATTTGAAAAACGCTGGGTACAAAAAAAGCTCGATATTTGGGTACCTCACGAGCTCACTGAAAGAAACCTAATGAACCGTGTACTCATTTGTGATTCTTTATTACGACGTAATGAAACCGAATCATTTTTGAAGAAGCTGATAACTGGTGATGAAAAGTGGATTACGTACGACAAGAACGTGCGAAAAAGGTCGTGGTCAAAGGCCGGTCAGGCTTCACAGACTGTGGCGAAACCTGGGTTAACTCGCAATAAGGTGATGTTGTGTGTGTGTGGTGGGATTGGAAGGGCATTATTCATTATGAGCTATTACCACCAGGCAGGACTATCGATTCTGAACTCTACTGCGAACAACTGATCGGAACCGGATCGGAAGAGTCGAGTATTTTTTTTACGTGTAATGCGAAAAAAACCTGACTTATTTTCACATTTAGGTTGAATAAACATACATTTTAATTAAAAATATTAATTACAGCGGATGATTCTCATATTCAAATAATAATTCTGCCTCAGAAAAAAATTAAGAATTAAATTAAGATTAAAGTTAAGAAATAGGGTCAAACAAATTTTTACTGGTGGTAGAGCTCCAGTGACGGAGCTCGCGGGCGTGGGCACCATACCTAATATACTTGCCGTTAAATGGTAGTGTTCAGCACTATCGTGTTCCGGTCAGGTGGTAATGTACGGCTCTGTAATTTCCGGCACAGAGGCATAACACATTAGGCCTCAGGAGTGGTAACACATCTGCATTTTGACCTTGGTCTTCCTGTGGGTGTCTATAGGCTGCAGTCATCACTTAACATCAACGTGAACTGCATGCTTGTTTACCACTTCCATTACATAAAAAAAAACAAATAAGGTGTTAAAGCTTATTTCTTGAACGAGAAATACATTTTCCATATATAAATTCCTAATTAATATTGGAAAGCTAAATTTAACTCTGTTTATATCCTCATTACTCTTTGACGCCTAAAGAACTGTAAGCTGAACCCATTTTGATATTAAAACGAAGTAATAATTTTGATCAGAGAATAGACACAGAAAATAATTATGCTATCAAAAATAGAATATCTCGCAAATAGAATCGTGGATGATTCTAGTATTATTAATGTAGATTTTATGCTGGTGATCCTGAATGCGTACCTACTGTAGAACTATTAAGTTATTCAACTCCTCAACTTCGTAATTAATGGTTCAGAGGGCATAACATTACTTTGGGAGGCAACGTGTATAATTTGAATTCGACAGAACGTTATAAACTTGTCCTGGATGTTTTATAAATATTCATAGGTTATATTAGTAAGCTTATAGTGGTAACCATAGTATTTAAAAGTTTCATTGCCGAGCTCAGGACTACTGTCATGTATAACGAGGGAATGATTTTGAATATCGCATAGCTGACCTCACGGAATAGATAAATAAGGATGGAAAGGCCTTTGCTTCAATTTAGTATTAGAACCAGTGTCGCCGCTTTTCTTCCACCATGCAATTTCTTACACAAATGTAACACCATCTCGACAATCACCCACACATTAATCCTCAGGCACCTATTCGTTTGCGTAAGTTTGCATACTAAGATGTAACGCCCGTAGGCAATAAACACTCGCACGCACACAATAATATACTCACCAATAAACTAGTCGAAGTGTAGCGGACGCATTACATGCTGTACATTGCAAGCGGAGACAGTAATAGCGTTAATTGAGCGAGTGCTTAACGAGCAATGTTTTCGCTAGCAGTAACGTTTAAATAATGCAGTTTAAGTTCGAATATTCATATTCCTTTGTATATTTATATGTTTTTTACAAGTATTATAACAATAAATGTTATTTGTGACTTACCGATGAAAAGATATACCTCCTCGCTTTATACTTGAGGTCTGACATTTCATAGTACATGTTAAAATTGGCACTACATGATATTTTACCTAGAGATGCGTCGTTCGAAGCAGTCTACACGACACTACGAGCGGCGAACGAATGGTTCAGCCGAACTGTGCACGTTCACGCATAGTTACACGCACACATTACCATTACATCTTTATTTATCTATTCCGTGGCTGACCTAGTGTGGATTTAATGAAATAGTGATATTACCACGACATGAAATAAATTAAAATTTAGTCCGATTTATTTAACAGAAATTAAAATAGTAAGATATTGTCTTTGCTGTTTTTTTTAAGTAATGAAATGGTAAACCATTATACAGTTCACATTGCTGGCAAGTGAATATTGTAGGATAAAAACATAATTATTATCTACCAGAGATTTTAATGTAGATACGTGGTACCATATCTATATCTAACTCCTGAGATCTGCGTTGTTATACCTTATATCTACTTAAACCTTCGAGAGAATAAGAGAGAAGTTATGTTGTTAGATTTTTTTTCGTCTCACACATGCATCATATCATCGTGATATGTTGTATTCACTGTTGTTTTTGTTTTTATTAATTTAGGTAGGTACGTATTTTCTTTTTTTATTTACAGTCTAGTGTGTGTTAATGCTTCTTACTTATACCGTAAAATAAACAATTGCAAAGCTTAATTAAAATTATCTTCATTAAGCTGTTCAGTCTTCATGTTTATTTCAAAGCACAGAATGCGTGAAATCAGAACTCATTTAAATGGCTCATGTCAAACGAAATCGTCGTTACTTAACATCAGATAAACACTATTTTGTATTCAACAAACTGTTGAACAAACCTCGTTTGTAAAATAATTGCTAGTGCCGAGTTTAGATGGATAGCCCTTTCTATATGGATAGAAATGCAGATGTGGTTAGGTTAAGTTCATTTGCGCTTGCTTGTTGCTCATTTCTAATTTCAATTGAAAATAACGCAAAGCGAGTGCAGTTTAGTTTGCAAGTATTGTGCTACAAATGCGTGATTCTGCTAAACTAGTTTCTCAAAATAATAATCACGGTATTTTGAGCTACAAGGCCATATAAATTAATACGCTTACACTCACAGCCCCACACAAAGAATAAACTTGTGTCGTGGGTGCCGTTGTACACACACAACACATGCACATATTCATAGATAGTTCATTTTGGATATAAACATTCCAAATTTAGAAGCAAATATTCGAAGATATTTAGAAAATATTTGTGTCAGGGATTCATGGTTGATACAATTAATTGAAAATGACTAGTAGCCGTAAACTTTGCGATCGCTCCGTATCTTTTTTCCATAAAAGCGAATGATAAGAGTGGCGTCAGTAAATATTCTTGCAATTAAAAAATACAGAGTTCCTATTAAACAATGCTGATGGTTCCTGTTATTTGTTTTTCTCATTCATCGGATTGAGTTCAGGAATTCAAGGTCAAGACCGACTAACCTTTCAATTTTTTATCTACGTATGCAAACGCTTGTCTTCAAATAATCAAATTATACTGCTTTATCAACATCAAACGCTTAACATTTATCTATTCTATTTATTGTATTGTATCTCCACGCCAGGTCCCTACGGGGTAGGCAGAGAGAGTAGAGCGCCAGATATCCCGGTTCTGACAAACCTCTCGTGCTTCGTCTACCTTCATCATTCTCTTCATACATGCACGCCGATTCCTAAGACTTTTGACTCCATCAGACAGAACTCGACCTATTTGGTCATGGTAGGTCAGTCTTGGTCTTCCTGGGCCTCTGCAACCATCCACATTCGCATTGTATATCTGTTTAGTCATTCGCTCATTCGACATTCTTTCTATATGCCCGAACCATCGTGAGTGATACCGTGAGTGATACACCGCAGATCTTGCGCAAAGATCTCATCTCGACCGCGTTCAACTTACTTTCATGCTCTTTCCTGAATATCCAGCTCTCGCTTCCATATAAAAGCGTTGGAGTAAGTACAGCATTATGTACGGCTAGTCGAGCCCGCTGGCTGAGATGTTTAGATTCTAGCAGCTTACCCAACGCTCCATTCACGCAATTCCCAGCAAGCACTCTTCTTTCTATGTCAGTGGTGTACCTATTTAAAGTTGTATTATATTTAAAGTTGGTTAATTTAGTTGGAAGCTTAATCTATTTGCGTTGTAGTTATCTGTTTATTTTATTAGTTAGAGTGAAGTTAGTTGCGAAACAGAAAATAGGTGTCGAGTTGTTAGGTGTAAGCTGGAAACTCTAAGTTACAATATTGTTTGTAAATTATCGATCTTACACATCTGTTGTAGTACGCGATTCTAATACGTATATTATGACTTCAGTTAGAAACATAGTATTTCGCTACAAAATGTTGTTCTTACGTTAAATAAGAATTAGTTATGTTTTAGCCTCTAACTTACCTTTTATTACGTGAGATATCGACGTATCAAAATTGTTTCAGCTGCTGCCAGCATATTGCAAAAATCTGTTATCAAACGTTTTCTAGGTATTATTTAAATTAAAAGTTAGAAAATTTGTATGTTACTATTTCACGCGCAACGTTTTTGCTTTGGATCAAAATAATTGACAAATAAATAAGTTCTTAACTACAACAACATTTTAAGACTGAGGGGGAAAAGTATTACTTATATTTGACTTTATCCCTTTTACATGTCCCCGACTACAATCAGGCCTAAGTTTATTCTAACTCTGGCAATGACTTCGAATAACATATGTTCTGAAATAAAATTTACCATGCATCTTATTGTATTGCACTAGGAGGCATTATTATTTATCAAATCCATTCAAATCTGTATTAAAATATTTTTTTTTGTTACAGGTAGAAGGTATGCGGGCTCAAAAGATACCCGCTGCCTTGCTACTGCTGCTGTTTGCAATAGACTCACTACAAGCAAACCGGCGAAAGCAAAAAGAGAAGATCATACCAACCACCACAAACATTTGCGACATCAGCGACCGAGATTCAAAAGTCCATTGCTATTGCGAACAAAGCCAAGAAATAAACGAAGCAACAAAAACCGAATGCTGGGTATTCAACGGAGGCATAGAAAAAAGCGATCCTCTATGGTCAAGTTTCACATCACAATTGAACATAGAAATATTAGCATTTAACGTCCGAGCCGATGGCGGACTAAGCTTTGTGCCAACTAAAGTGTTCAGATACTTGAGAAAGATAAAACACTTCAGCATAAAATACAGCTCAATAAAGAAAATAGAGAGTGAGACGTTTGTTAACTTAACGACTGTACAAGAGATGACGTTAACTAAGAATCAGATCGCAGTACTGAGCAAGCACGCGTTTTATAATCTACCCAACTTAACTATTTTAACTTTAGATGAGAATAAACTTAAGAAGCTCGAAACAGAGACGTTTTATGAGCTGCCTGCTCTACAAAAGTTGTTTTTGACTAGTAATAATATAACTGTTATAGAGGACGGTGCATTTAGACACCTAGTAAACTTATTGGAATTAGAATTGGACAGAAATAATGTAAGTGAATTGAAAAAAGAATGTTTCGATGGTCTGGCTAATTTGAGACGCTTAGATTTAAGGAGGAACAAGTTAACTATATTAAAATCATTCACGTTTACTGAGTTGTGGAATATTCAAGAAATATTATTAGATTATAATGAGATATATATTTTGGAACAGAGAGCCTTTGATGGGTTGTCACTGTTGAAGAAACTGAGCTTAAGTCATAATAAATTGGTGACGCTTGTTGGTGGTCTTTTTGAAGGCGTAAGAGGATTATCGGCATTAGATTTAAGGCATAATAAACTAAAAAGATTCACGATTGATAACATCAAACCTATATATGATAACTTGAAAACACAGAAGAGCTTTATCTATTTGGAAGGTAAGTAATATAAAATGGATAGAATGAATCCATCACAGTTTTAAAGTTTTTATTTTTATACTAGCTGTTTCCCGCGGCTTAGCCCGCGTGGATTTCGTTTTATAATCCTGAATTTTCTTTGCTATAAACCTCACGGAGTCCGAGACCTTTCTAACGAATGCAAAACCGTGGAAATCGGTTCGTGCGTTCTGGAGTTATAGCGTCAGGAAGGAAAACCCGACTTATTTTTATATAATAGATAGACATAATATAAGTGACACTAACGGGTGTTCCATTTGTAGCCACTTTCAAAATTGAACCGCAATAATATGTCGTAGTACAAACAATTGTGTGATTATTATTATTGATTATAAAACTAGATTTGCTTTAGTAAAAACATCTTCAGGTGACGGTCATAATAATATTCATTTGCAAGTTAAATTCACAAAAATCATGTTATAAGATAGCACATTTTTGATAAGTGTAACTGTTTTATATTTGTTACAAAAAAATCTACTTTGCATATCACACGTTCCATAAAGATTTTATGTCATCACAATCGCATAAAATATTCATTTCTTTGCATTGCAGCGATTTTAATAAAGAATTCACTCCAGTTTTCATAAGCTTATCAATTTTCTAAGTTCATTTAAACAGCAAAGTATCGCATAGATGTAATAAGAATGTTCTTTACTTTGTTGACTTCAGTAATTTATTTGAAAAAAGGCAGTGTCTGCCTTCCGTTAAAAAGTGATCTACACTACTGTTTTACGGCCAGATGGTAATGGAAGGGTCTGGCAATTTGCTGACGTAAAATATTTTTACCTTTATTGGTATGATACTTTGCATTTTGTGTGGTCCAAAGTATTTTATTTAATAAATAACTAGTTAGTTTGTGTAAATTTAATTAGTATGTAGAATTTGGGTTTTCATCAATTATAAATAAATAATAATAAATAAAATACGCTTACACTCACAGCCCCATAGTAGGTATAAACCTGTGTCGTGGGTGCCGTTGTACACAAACAACCAGACCCGAACCAAATATCTGTAGCCCATACAAATATTTGTCCCGGTGCGGGGATCGAACCCGCGACCTTTCGAATCAAACGGTCATCTCACACCGCTGGACTAATCGTGTCGTCAATTATATTATGCTTACAATTTTAATTTAAGTTGTTACTTAAGTGGTCTGAACATAATAATTATCATTACCTTTTTAACTGACTTTGACAGTGTTCTTACGTGTACATGTAAGTTGCTTACGTTAGGTTCATGTACATTACACACATTCACAAAAAAAATCCAAAAATAAAAAAATTAACCCGACTTCAAAAACCTACGACTAAAAAGTGAATAATAACAAGAAGCAGATTTAAACCCAAAGAGCAGTCCGTTACGCTTTTGAAATATATAGTAATCACACCTAGATAAGCGGCCATTTCGGTTTCCAAAATAAAAAATATTTACATATATAATTATTATATCACTCATTTATTAATTATCCATATTGATTATTTTTTTACACATATTAGTAACTTAATTAAATATAATAAAATATAATATTAACAAAGCACAAATATATATAAAAAAATAAAAAATAGTGTGCCACCGGCAGCGGGAACAGGGTCCAAGCCGTCGATGATTTGGGTCACAGAGACAGGAACCTCCTCACTATACGTGCCGTGCCGAGGAGTACCGCCTTCTGCATCAGACCCTTGACCCAACTTCCTAGCTTGAGCCTCTTGAGGTGTTGGTCGAGGCTCTTTGCTATAAGTCCGTTGACCGTAACGACTATCGGCACAATGATGGCCGAATCTACGTCCCACATGGCGACAATCTCGTGAGCCAGATCAAGATATTTAAGTTCCTTGTCTTTCTCGGCCTTCACGAGATTCCCATCATGAGGGACGGTGACATCGATAATCACTGCGCGGCGCTCCGAGCGGTCTATCACCACTATATCAGGCTTATTGGCTACAATACTCCTGTCAGTGATGATAGACCGGTCCCAATACATTGTGGCATGGTCGTTTTCCAGAACTGGGTCGGGCACATACCTGTAGTATGGCACCTCCACGGCCACAAGACTGTATCGCAAGGCAAGTTGCTGATGGATAATCCTGGCCACTTGGTTGTGTCTGTGCAGATATTCGCCGTTGGCAAGACTAGAACAGCCGGACACAATATGCCTGATTGATTCACCCGGTCGGTGGCATGCCCGACATATGTCGACCGTGCCATCCTTCAGGATAAACTTATTATTATTTATACATATATATTTTTTACTATCATTCCACTTATTTATTCATGAGACTTATTAACTATAAAAAATAGTTAATAGTTATTATTATTATTCAATAGGTACTATTAATACCTATTGAATAATAATTATTATTTTAAGTCATTCGCTCTAGGTAGCTTGTAAACTGAAAATGCAAAAGTGTCCTTGTAGTTGAGTTTTGAGTTCTGTCACAAACAATAGCCTGTAAAGTCCTCATCATCGGCACCTAAACGGTATGGTCGCGATTAATATGTAAGCAGCTAGCGAATTAAATAATGCTGCGGTTCATAATTATCAACACTTGAGAATTCTTTTTAAAATGATGAGTATATTCAAATTATGGTCTAAAATATAATTAACAACGTTACGTAACAAATAATCGAATCCCAATATATCATTATGATATATATTAATATTCAAAGGCAATATATTTATTGCATTAATATCCATTATAATAATATAATTAATTCAGCAATTCCATTTTCTAATTCAAGTTTACAATCCCATTGTACGTATCAGTTAATCATTATTATTTCAAGTTAAATTTGCTTATAACTGAGATGAATAAAATTCATTTAACATGCATGATGCATAATATTCGATGTCTCTATTTTAGTACTGCTACTGATTTATTGGGTACATGAATATTATTTTCCTCTGATTAAAGAAATTATAAAAGTATTACGATATGTTTACATAATGTCTTTAGAGTGTCAAAAACTGACAAAACTTTGATATGGCCCATCTGAGGGCCATATTAAATTTGGTAATGAAATGTCCAAGAAGAGATATAATTATAAATTGTTCAATTTAATATACATTCCAAAAAGTTCACGAGGTATATAGAATAGAATCATTACGTGACGTGTACCCTAGTGTTAATAAGATATTGAAATCGAAACAAAATGATAATATAATCAACACTAATTAAAGGAAAGCTTTCTCCGAGCAACTAATTCAATTATATCTTCCTAATTAAATATTACGAAATTCTATAACTATTGTAATATCTTTAACAGACGGTTCATGAAAGTTCGACATACATTTAAATACGAAAACCAATTAGTGTATCCTCATCATAAGTCCAATTAAGATTTTAATTAAATCCAATTGTTTCAGGTAACGAATTCGATTGCGATTGCCATCTAGCTTGGATGCATAAGCTCAGACACGAAGCGAGGAGCATTAAAGTGAGGACGTCCTTAGAAAATTTCATCTGCAAATTTAACATTGACCCCGCTCTCAATTCTCAGTTCACTTACTACGAGCGGATTGGGAACAATTTGGACGATACAATCAAGGATGATGATATAACCGATGAAATAAATGAAGAAAATGAAGATTACGTTGACGAACCAAAGAAAATAAGAGGAGAAAATGAACGGACCCTACTACAGATCCCTGTGGAACTCCTCCCTTGTCCCCCAGACGTGAAAAGCGTCACGGATAGGACTTACACGTACCCATCGCAAAATGAAGCGAAGGATTACAGAAATCTCATACAAAATTCAACTGCGAGAACTGTTGGCATTAATATTTCTGTATTTTTCGTTCCTTTATTTTTGATCTTCGCTAGATGTAAGTAAATTTGTATATTGTAATGTTCCCTCTTACAAGAATGTCTGCTGTATAAAATATTTATTGTTGAATTTACTTCGTCATCCATCTTGATTGTGCTAAGGAAGGAACTATTAGAGGAGCGTTTATTTATTGAATAACAAACAGGTTCAAATAAACTTATTAGCTAATTGAAATTCAAATGCGCATCATGGCTGTAGGATAACTGATTTAATTATTAGTATTGTCTTTATATTAGACGAGAATCTTATTTAATGATTGTTATATAATTTGGCTACCATTAAGAAGTTGTTTTGGGTGATACTGTGTTCTCGTTATATAAAAAAAATCAGCTCCGTAAACACAACCATTTAAGTTGAACATTTTAAATAGAAGAAACAAAAACACATCAGCATTCATATCTAAATACTCTAGTTTACAGTTTGCTTGTTTGCCACGTTTGCAACATAAAAATCAATTGTCAAACAAATCTAAAACAGCCGCGACGCTTCTCGCTGTGAGGTGCAAACATACATGTTCAAAAAGTACAGACCATTTCAACGTAGTATGCTACCCGTTTGCAATTCCACTAACATAAAGAAGAGGTGTACCCATGCGACGAGCGCTTCAAACACAGTACGTTGTATACCACAGAGTGAGTACCCTACTTAACAATGAAACTAGAGAAGGACCGTTACAAATGAACGTCTAGTTGGGGAGCAATTAAATTCTTGAGACAGCCTTGAATCAACCCTAGCTTACCTAGACTAGAGTTCTTTAGAACCTAGGGAACAGTTCCACATTTTATTGCCACTAATATTTTCACTTCTACAATCGTTTTATCTATCCGTTTAGTTTCAATAATATGAACATTTTTTTCATAAGTGAATGAAAAACTTCAAGAGAAAAGGAATGGCTATAATAATTGAGGTTTAAGAATACTAATCACTATCTTCTTTTCAAGTCAGCGGCTCGATACGTTTTAATTTTGTCAAATCACTATGTTGGCGTATCTTAGCTGAATAGAAAAAGAAAACAAATGAATGAAAAAAAAAAATCTAACATCGAGAACAGAACGGGTTGTATAATGATTTATCGGGTTCCCAATTTTTAATTACTTATGAGTCGATGTATCCAATTGGATTTATTTGGTAATAATAATTGCGTGTTTTTCTTGCAATAAAGTAACTGATATCCTTAATTATGAACGCTATTTTGTTGCCAAATTCTTTAACAAAATTAGGTCAAAGTCGTGGAAACCTGCTGGGAGGATGTTTTTTGATAAACAAATAACATACTATTACATCCATTATCAAAATATATAAATGTATTTTGGTTGAAAGTGAAAACAAGTCTGAGTATGTACTTATTTGTAACATGTCTAAGCCTGAGCGAATTCAAAGTCTTAGTAAAATGATCATTTTCATCCTAACAAGGGATCTAAGCTAAATTTTACTTTAAATTGGACATCACTTTTGCCTGACTATTCAACAAATAAATGCTCTCTTTGTTAATTATCGTGTACATGTATAATATACGAATCATCTATATAAAGTCGGATATAAAAAGTATATGAAATGCAAACTAAAGCAGTAATTTTCACGGACATTAATCTTTACAATAAATTTATGATCAGTCTGACTGCGAAATGTATTTCTGTTGAATTTGTTTTATTGTTTCCATTAGTCATTGTTGCGTTGGATTTTACAGTGACTTTGTAAAAAAGAATCATTTATTTATTTATTTAAATTTACTGTTGTTTATTAATGTTACATTTATTAGCTTTAATATCGATATTGTAAATATGCATGTACTCTGATCTCTTATATTATTCGATTGTGAACCTTTATTTAATATCAATGTCCTGTTTCTTCATACTTATCTTTGCTTAAACAACTAAAACAAAAGCAATCGTCTACGTTCTTAAAGTTAATGGAAATACGACGTCAGCATACATGAACAGAGGCCTTTTCTTCGTAACACCGCATTTGCTGATTCTAAACTGTTTCTTCGATAAAATGAAAAAAAAAAATTTTGTAAAAGTTGTGAAAATAAGACATTTAATCATTTCAGAACATATTTAATAAATGCTTTATTAATGTTACGTGGTATAGTAATCATTTAAAATCTTAAGTTGCTCACTGTTGCCAAAAATAAAATGATGAGCAAATCAATACCAATTTGATTACGTCAGTCATTGGATATTAGGACCTGAATAATTTAATGGTCCCAACTTGAGACCGGGCTTTAATATTACAGCGTTGTTTATGAATATAGTCTATCCAATATTAAGATGTTTTATATATAGTCATAAATCGCATAAATCATATTTAGTACGAACAAAATGTCAGATACAATGTCGTTTGAATTGTTTATTCAATGAATTTTGTGTGCTGTTTATATTTCAAAATATGTAAGAGATTTGCTTAATTAAAAAAAACATCATTAATGAAATCGAAATCAAAATATATATATTTTTTTGTAAATATTTATGAAGTAAAACTAAAATGTATATTATTATTTATTTCAATATTCATAAAGTGTTATACATGACTAATCATTTGAAATAAATTTATTATAAATCATAGTTTGTAAGAAAATGTTATAAAATTTTCAGTGTTCGAATATTTAAAATTCAGTGTAAATATAATTTTTAAGAATTGTAAAGAAATGTGATATAATTCTAAGTAGTTATTGTAAAAATAATTTTAACTGTAATATTTAAGTCTTTTCTAAAAGAAATAAAAAAAATCTGACATTCAAGTTTTACTGTTCTTAATGTAATTATAATTATTCTTGTTGCGATTCTTGGTCGAATGACAAGATAACAAATTTATGTAAATAGTATTTATGTGTAATTATAATTATTGACTATGAAAATATTTTGTAAATAAATTTAAATATAATTCCATGTGTTGCGTTTGTTATTACATTCCTTATCCGAAATCACAAATACACTGTGAATGAATAACGTATCCCGTATTTTCTCACAGAAGCAAAAGCTCCAGTGACGGAGCTCGCGGACGTAGGCATCGCCGCATTACCTAATATACTTGCCGCTAAATAGTAGTGTTCAGCACTATCGTGTTCTGGTCAGGTGGTAATGTACGGCCCTGTTATTTCCGGCACAGAGGCATAACACCTTAGGCCTCATTAGTGGTAACGCTTCTGCATTTTGATCTTGGTCTTTGTGTGGGTGTCTTTAGGTTGTAGTTATCACTTAACATCAATGTGAACTGCATGCTTGTTTGCCACTTCCATTACATAAAAAACGTCCACTGCTGGACAAAGCCTACCCCAAAGACGACAACAGTGTTGTGCGTCATTAGGGACATATAGGTATGCCATAATCGCCACGCTTGGCAGGCAGATTGGCGGTAGTTTTAGCATGGGACGCTGCTGCCCATCCCGCCTTGTTATTTATATACCGCCCTATTGGAATGGTTTATCCCATTGTTCGGTTGACTGACTGCTCTAGTCGAAGAATTATCTTCCCGTAAAATAAAAATCTTCCGCTAGTGGGCGGCGGGGTCGTCACGTCCCAACGCCAAGATGGGACACATTATTTTATAATTGATTAAGTGAGAAACGTGTGTCCAGCCATTTAACCTTAAAGGATGATACGGTGATGCTGAGCGCATCGATCTGCGGCCTGAGAAATCTGACACAAGTCTTTGAAGAGTATGCCGGCGATCATAGTCTAAAATAAAATCATAAATAAAAATAAAATACGCTAAAGGTACGATTCCCAACTCGGCAGCACGCAGCAGTGCTGCCGCAGCACTACTTGTTTACATATATTCCCCCTTTATTCATAAAGGTATTTTAGCTAAAGTGATGCTCGTCTCTCCTTTGTCTTATTCTATCCTGCACATTTGACAATGCAACTGACAAAGACAAAGCATTCTGTAGCTAAAACGTATCTAATGCACGTTTATGAATAAAGGGGATTATTTATAAGTTTATATGAGATTACATTTCGAGCTAAGCGACCCTGTCGCGGCAGCAAAGTAAAAGAAAATAGAGGAATATGGTGCTGCGGCGGCAGCACTGCTGCATGCTGCTGAGTTCGGAATCACAGCCCCAGAGTAGGTAAACCTGTGTTGTGGGTGCCGTTGTATACAAACAACACATATAAACAAACACCCAGACCCGAAACAAATATCTGTAGTGATATGTTCTTAGGTTTTCGCGAGCTACACTCATTGAAATAAAACTATTTTTACGGATTTATCTCGCGTATATTAAACTAAAATGATTTTTAAAATCAACCCGACGTTTCGAGAGAGAGTCCACAATCACAATCTAATTTATAAATGCCAGAATTTCTTAAATACTGATGAATCTTTTTATATAAAAAGATTCGGGTTGGAAGAAGTCAGGTTGATTTCAAAAAACATTTTAGTTTAATATACGCGAGATAAATCCGTAAAAATAGTTTTATTTCAATAAATAGCTGTAGACCATACAAATATTTGTCCCGGTGCTTGGTGCACAGAGACAGTATTTATCTATGTTTATAACAGGATTTTTCCATTTATTTGTAGTTGCCCATTTCCTCGGAGTTGGGTAAAACGTACCGGGAGTTGTCAACAGGCTCGCCACCTGTTAGGTACATGGACTAAAACGTAACAGGCGAATTGTAATGAAGGTGGCAAACAAGCATGCAGCTCACATTGATGTAAAGTGATTACTGCAGCCTATAGAAATCTAATTTTTTTTATGTTCTGGAAGTGGCAAACAAGCATGCAGTTCACATTGATGTTAAGTGAAGACTGCAGCCTATAGACACACACAAAGACCAAGGTCAAAATGCAAATGCGTTACCACTCCTGAGGCCTAAGGTGTTATGTCTCTGTGCTGGAAATTACAAGGCCGTACATTACCACCTGACTGGAACACGATAGTGCTGAACACTACCATTTAGCGGCAAGTATATTAGGTAACGCGGTGGTGCCTACGCCCGCAAGTTCCGTCACGGGGCCATACATTACCACATAACCGGAGCACGATAGTGCCGTGCCGAACACTACCAATTCGAGATGACGTCTTGCGAAAGTGACTTACTGCGTCAAAACCCTTGAGTGCATGCATTCACCTCTGCCAACCGCATCAGAGATTACAGGCGTTACGTAACATTTAAAAAACTTATATTTTTTCCTCACAATCCAGAGATAGATTGGGCAAGAATAGTTCTTGGCATAAAGTCGGCTTTATAGAATAAGTTCCCCTGATGAAAGTAAAATGAAAACTACTGCTTAGCAACAGAATATTAACTTTTTCTATTGGAATTAAGGCAGCTCGTCTCTAGACGGCACCAGTCCACCTCCCAGGGCAAGCGCCTTAGCGCTATGTTCCTCACTGTTGTTCCACAACTGCCTAAAAGAGACACCTGTGGGACCGTCGTGCTAGGGTCGGGGGGGCGGGGCCCAACACGGTATGCGGTAGTAATCGGAGGGGGGAGGACAAGGTACGCGGTAATGATGGATTAGGGTTGGGCTTGGGGGGTGGGGCCCAGCACGGTACACGGTACATGAATTATAGCATGCTAATGCTGCATTAATTGCAGAAATTAAATAAAATTGTGAAATTCGCAAATATTTTATAATTCGGTTTGTTTGCATTTAGGATCGTATATTGAATGAATGCGTGAGATTTTTGAATTGAATAATCATTAATGTGTAACACCCTATAACATTCATTAATTTGCTTATGAACAAAAATCATATAGCAAATAGCATAGCAGTAGCAATTAGCCTGCTAAGACACACGAATTCACATGATTATGAAATTTACGAAAATTAGCATTAATTGCCATTGCTAGCACGCGGCGACCAATGCCGATTTTACCACTGCAGCATTTAATATTAATTCATTTTTCCGGTTCAACTATTTTTGCCGGCCAAATTTCACTTCGCATAGCGAGGATGCGTTAATGATAATTACCATAAATTTATGTAGCATTTCTGATTATTTTGCCTGTTTTTTAATTTTAACTTTTTACAATGATGTAACCGAAAATTTTCGTCGTATTTAAAAGAACGTTATAAAAGGAAACAATGCTACAACATATTTTTAATTTTATTATACCACTTTTACCGTAGTAATAATTATATATACCTTTGTTTTATATTATTTCGCATTAACACATGCTTGCTAAATATATTTTATTTTTAAAGAAAAATGGAAAGAAAAATTTGACTTCAGGCGAGACTCGAACTCGCGGCCTACTGGGAATCTAGTCCAGCCGCTCTTCCAATTGAGCTACTGAAGTCCTGCCCGATTTGTCAAATCTTTCCTTCACATCTATTGCATTGCTTTATGGTAGCAGCAGCGCCATCTATTACCAACTATGCTAGTTAGGCAACCGGACTGCCTGAGATCTGGACGTCTGGTCTGCCTGAGATCGCAAAAATTAAAAAACGACGGAAACGTTGGGTTGATTTAAAATCGTTTAGGATTTGATTACGCGAGATAAATCCGTAATTTGTGTTTATTTCAACTACGGATCGATTTAAATAATCGATCAATTGATCTCCAATCGCCTTCCCAAAAAAAACTTAATCTGCGGAACCGCATCCCCGGGTGAGACAAGGATTATCCCATCTTCTTTTGTCTTATCTTAATTATCTGCAAACATTATTATTGACATTCAAAATATCGAGTCAGTAAATTGGCCTTTAAACTATTAATTAAGTTAATCAAAGCAAACCTACAGAGTTATTAATTATAGCTCACTATTATTGCGAAACCACTTTACGCTGGAGTACGACATTAAAGCAGGATAATTATAACTTGATGTTGATTATGTATTCAAAATATGGGTGGTAATTAAGGCATGAATCTCTGTAATGAGATGACCTTGAACTATGATGTCACAGTTTATTATGTTGCCAAGCATATTCATTGTGCTCACTAAATTTATTTAGTTACTAAAGAAGCTTTAATAAGCTTTGTAAAACATGTGTGTAACATTATATCTCACTCAGTGACTTAACACTGCCAAAGAATATGTAATAATACTACGTACAGAATGGACACTTCGACGTCCCGCCCGATTTAACCGCCTCACCCAACTTCCTCCCCTCTTATGGGCGATGTTTGATATTCTCTACGTGCTACGCATAAAGGTGCACGTTTAAATACACGTCACTGATTGATGTCTGTGTAATAGAGACCAAATTAAGCGTTTGTATGGAATTTTGGCGGAGTGTCCGCGGTGTGACACTCACACAAAGTTTCCGTCACAGAGGCATAACACCTTAGGCCTCAGGAGTGGTAACGCATCTAAATTTTGACATTGGTATTTGTGTATATGTCTATAGGCTTCAGTCATTACTTAACATCAATGTTAACTGCATGCTTGTTTACCACTTCCATTACATAAAAAAACGTTTATGTGTGTTCCAGTGTGTGTTGCCAGTGATAACATACGTAACTGAAACCTGATCGCTCAATATGAGCCGCTTAAGGCAACAATTAAAATATTTTAGGCCATACAAATATTTGTCGAAGCTGCGACTTTTGAATCAAGCAGTCGTCACACACTGCTGAATTAATGGAATCGTCAGATATCGAGGTGTTTGTAACCAAACCAAGTTATTATTTACTGGTGGTAGAGCTCCACTGACGGAGCTCGCGGGTGTAGGCACCACCGCATTACCTAATATATTTGCCGCTAAATGGTAGTGTTCAACACTATCGTGTTCCGGTCAGGTGGTAATGGACGGCCCTGTAATTTCCGGCACAGAGGCATAACACCTTAGGCTTCAGGAGTGATAACGCATCTGCATTTTGACTTTGGTTTTTGTGTTAGTGTCTATAGGCTGCAGTCATCACTTAACATCAATGTGAACTGCAAGCTTGTTTGCCGCTTCCATCACAAAAAAAATAATTCATTCGTGAGATAACGTTTTTAAGTCATGCTTTATTTAAATACCACTAAATACGTTATTGAGGTTTTCTATTTCTGAAATATTAATTCCCTTGCATAATATGCAACAAATATTATATTCAGATTCATAATGAACTATTGTTGTAACATATTAAAAATATAGTTGTGTTTTATTGAGTTTGGTCTGTGACTTTGTGGTTATTGTTACATTTGTTTGAGGTTTTGTTGTAAATATTATAATCAGCGTAACGTTTGCATTTCTAATGAATTACCTACGTAACAAGATCGATATTGACATCATAGAAATATATGTGTTATGCATACAAAGTCCTGCATTTTATTAAAAAGAAAAATCTTATATTAAACAACCCTGTATTTGAACTGATATGAAATCCTGCATTGGATCAGATGAACCCAATCAGTTGTATCCCCAAAGTACTAACCCCCTTATTCATAAACGTACATTAGATACGTTTTAGCTATAGAATGCTTTGTCTTTGTCAGTTGCATTGTCAAATGTGTAGGAAAGAAAGAGACAAAGGAGACATCAGCAACAATTGGCGATTATGGCATATTCTGCCCAAATGACGTACATTGCTGTTATGAGCGTCCTTGAAGAAGGCTTTCCACAGGTCCACCCTGTACTACCCAAGCAAGACCAACTATCGTTATATTAGTAGCAAAATAAGCCGGAACAGAGGGGCGTCGCAAACGCGCCAGAGTTCGCGGCTGTTCTTGTTTAAATTATGGAAAATTGTAAAAATATGCCTAAGAGATATTTTTAAAAGAGCCGACTGAGTTTTTTCCAGCAAGTTTTTCTCAGATCATATTGGCCTTTGGAACTTTGCCGGTGAATGACAAAGAATGACTCTTTTTCTTTTCTTTTTACTCTTTGTTATCAGTTTGTAAAGGGAAAAAGAGACATTCTACTGATATACTTTTAAATTAGTTTATTACATTTAGTTTTATCTTAGTGATATTCTTGACTTTACATATATTTTTTATCTTGTTTGACATGTATATCAATTGTTATTTGCTTTAATTTATTTTGTTTGTTTTTGACATGTCATAAGAGGTGCCTGTCACCCTAAATGAATAAATGAGTTTCTGATTCTGATTCTGATTCTGATTCAGAAGGAATGAACTTACCCCAATTACTTTTTACAAAGGATCTTATATTCTATCTTCACTCCACTCAAAGGACGTCCTCTGCTGGATAAATCCTTCTCCAAAGACTCTGGGTTGCACATTCAACATTGGTGGTTAAAGCTATTGTTACATTTCACATCCTTTTCTAACTTAAAGAAATCTGTTGAAGTTTTACTGGTGGTAGAGCTCCAGTGTGGGTGTCTATAGGCTGCAGTCATCACTTAACATCAATGTGAACTGCACGCTTGTTAGCCACTTTTATAACATACAAAAAAAAAAGTTAGAGCAGGATGTGAAATAACTTTAACAAAAGTCGTGGTGCAACCCAGGCTGGATGTTTGTGCGTCATAAGGAATTTATTTCTTTTAATTATATTTCTTTATTAATGATCCCTTATTTTTATTGTTGATGACTACTTCTACACAATTTAGCAGAATTGAGTGATACACAGTAGACAAAATAAATTTGGCATTGATGAAAATAGAGTTTGTTTAAATTAGTAATTCAAAAACCTACTAATGACTCCATTAATTTGATAACTGTCATTTAAATATCGTCAACATACAAAATTAATGATTTCTAATGCAGAGATATTAATTTGATTGCATGATATATTGTATGCAACAAATGTTGTGTTTACAATCAAAATGAACTATTGTTGCGGAATATTTGAAATTGAGTTGTGATTTATTCATTCAGTTTGGTCTGTGTCATGTGGTTATTGTAATGTTTGTTTGAGGTTTTGTCATAAACATTGTAATGTTACGAAATGTTGTTATTCTTACATTGATCAATTATTTATTTATTTAAACTTTCTTGCACTTACAAGTACATGAGGCGGACTTAATGCTATGAAGCATTCTCGACCAGTCAACCTTGGGGTTGTGTTGAGAAGGAAAAAATATGTTGGTGCATTGAGAATAAAGTTATAAACTAAAAGATTTACTAACGATAATGACATATTATATGATTTAATAAGCAAATAGTAAAATATCGATAATAAACTTACTTATTAAATACATACATACATATATATATATATATACTACATATATATAAATATATACAATACATACATATATATATATATATATATATATATAATACATAAATAATAATTATGTACCTAACTAAATATTAAATAATTAATATACATAATTTTGGTAGTATATCGGCAATGTCTGTGGATCATGACGACCAACAATATGACCGACATAATGACCAACGTTATTTTCTTAATACCTCAAAATTTCATTCATTTTATTTATATTCATTAGAATATGCTATTGCCAAAAAACAATAGTAATAAACTCTATGGAATTTTGGATAGACCTTGACGGAGGAACGATTCACAAACTCGCGTAGTATTGTGCTACGATGGGGCTACGAGATCGTAGCAGCTTGTACAAAATATAATAAGGCACGTAATATTATGGTGCAGGTGTAAAGTGTGTAAAAAAACCGAATAATGGAGGAAATGTTTTTTTTGAAGTAATACTTCTTTTGGCGCGATTGAAAAAAAGGTATATATGTATGTATCTTCACACCATAATATATATCCCGGTCCTGACAAACCTCCCGGGCTTCTTCTGCATTCATTAAAAAAATATTATAGTGATTTTTCACGATGCGCGTGCACAGCGAGAGATAACAGCAACAGTCTAAAGTTAGTCGCAAAACTTTTTTATCGGTATGTTTTTTTCTGGTATATTGGATTGTTATGCTAAAAATATAACAAAGTGAGGTCAAAATGCAGATGCGCATCACCCTTGAGACCCTAGTTGTTGTGTCTCTGTGATAGTTATTACGGGGCCATAACTGCTTTATATCATAACCAATCATATAACAGAGTATACTTAGTACAAATATGACTATGAATGTTCGCGTATAGAAGTCTACCAGTGTTGAAAATTCCAAGAAGCCTCCAAAAAGGTTGGTGAAGTTGGACGTCGTTGAATCGTCGCGCGCGACGCGGTATGAGCTTCGAGGCACGTGCCCCTTTGCGATTCCTCCCATAGGAATGAGAGCGGCGTCTTTTCTGGGTGGCGCAGTGGTGAGCGCCGCGTCACCAATTACGGCGCAGCGACGAAGTAGGCGCCTCCCAAGTGTGGTGGCGCCGCGATGACAGCGGTGCCGCGGCTTATGGTACTGCGGCGGCGGCGGCGGGGACGGGGGGTGTCGTCACAACGCGTAGTGGCGTCGCTGCGGTGGCTTCCGTCGCCCAGCGTCGAGTTTATGGGAAGCCAATAGAGGCGAGCATCCACCACTCCAGTGGCAACGCTCGCAGATATTGCGCGGTCATAGCCCGGACCGTAATCGGACCCGCGACCGCATCCCCGGTGAGAGTCCCCACGTCCGGGAATCGAACCCGGGTCGTTCGGGTTGCGTGACATCGTCACAGAGCTCTGCATCTAATGGCGAGCATTCCAAGAAGCCTCCAAAAACGTTGGTAATGTTGATAACGGAGAATCTCAATAGGCTAGTCTATTATTCATTAACAAAACGTGCGGCAATAATAATACACAGAATTCATTAACAAAACCTGCGGCTCGTGGGTGTTTGTTTTCATGTCTTCTACCTCGCAATCTATTTTTGCTGATTCTGATAACACGTACGCAAAATAACGTTTATTTTAAACAATATTTCCTCACGAGATTTATATATTAAGCACTTAGAAACGCCCGTCCCATTATACTTCCAAAGAGCGACGCAATTGCGGTTTTCCCCGTACGCTTACGCCAACGTAGCCAACCACTTACCATTAGGCGTACATGTTCCATTTGCCGAGGGTGAAAGAACCAAAAAACTTGTTTGGGCCTCTCTAGTGAACTGTAGAAAACTTTATGCCCTAACCTTCGCAGAAGCCCCTCGGTTAGGCAATAAAGGTGCCTGTCACTTGCATCAAACTTGGTTAACCCAGCGAGAAGTTTTTACGACGCCCCAGGGTCAAAGTTTAACGGGTTTATAATTAGGTTTATTTTCAGTAGAAATTAACGGAGCAGCTCTCATATCATAATGGGCAACCTTCGGATAGTTTTGGAAAGTTAGCTGGAAGTTTTGGGGGAGAAAGCGTTTTGTGAATTTTGGCGCTTCAATTTGCTTTCTTGTTTAGATGTAGACTTTTACTAGTTTATCGAAATTTTCTGAGCATGCTTAGTGGTATCTTTATAAGATTGTGAGTATATTCACTTTGTTTAAAGTCTGCTCGCTGATATTGTTTTGGGTGATTGAAATAGACGTCTTTCATGACATCCCTTTTACGGTTATCTCTAAAAAAGTAGATAGGTACATTCAAAACTCGGATATCTGTGAAAAATAATCGTGTATGGACTGAAATATCAAACAATTCAATTGATAGTAAAAAAAATATGAAACGTAACTTCACGCCTGTATTCTCCAAATGTGTAGGCAGAGGTAAATGCATGCATTAAAACAAACACGTCATTTACACGAATTTTATTTTATTATCGAGATTAATATGAATGAATAACCAAAATGTTTGCAAACGCATAACTTCTGCAAAAAAAATCGACAAATCTTTGTTTTACGTGGTTTTTTCAGGAGGTTTGTATAAAGCGAATCTTTCCTTTGTCTTTTTCTATCCTACGCAATTGACAATGGGAGTGATAAAGATAAAGCATGTTATAACTAAAACGTATCTATCGTACGTTTATGAACAAGGGGGTACGTTTTTAAGTTAAATATTTCAACTCTCCACTTAAAAGAGAAACCAACTAGAATGGCATAAGGACGAAGCCGTAATACATTTTAGGCATAAAGATTTAATTTAACGCTATGAGAGCCCTAGTGATATTGACCTACCTGTGCTTAAACATGGAAACCACTCAAAGCTATTGGCAGTGAATATCTCAGAGCTAAATTTTATTATTAAAGAAAAATGGAAAGAAAAAATTGACTTCAGGCGAGACTCGAACTCGCGGCCTACTGGGAATCTAGTCCAGCCGCTCTTCCAATTGAGCTACTGAAGTCCTGCCCGATTTGTCAAATCTTTCCTTCACATCTATTGCATTGCTTTATGGTAGCAGCAGCGCCATCTATTGCCAACTATGCTAGTTAGGCAACCGATACAATAGACTTTGCAGTTTATTGAATATCGTAGAGAAGTCGCTTTTACCCTTAATAATTGTTTTATATTATTTCGCATTAACACATGCTTGTGAAATATATTTTATTTAAAAAAAAAATGGAAGGAAAAATTTGACTTCAGGCGAGACTCGAACTCGCGGCCTACTGGGAATCTAGTCCAGCCGCTTTTCCAATTGAGCTACTGAAGTCCTGCCCGATTTGTCAAATCTTTCCTTCACATCTATTGCATTGCTTTATGGTAGCAGCAGCGCCATCTATTTCACAAGCATGTGTTAATGCGAAATAATATAAAACAATTATTAAGGGTAAAAGCGACTTCTTTACGATATTCAATAAACTGAAAAGTCTATTACATCGGTTGCCTAACTAGCATAGTTGGCAATAGATGGCGCTGCTGCTACCATAAAGCAATGCAATAGATGTGAAGGAAAGATTTGACAAATCGGGCAGGACTTCAGTAGCTAAATTGGAAGAGCGGCTGGACTAGATTCCCAGTAGGCCGCGAGTTCGAGTCTCGCCTGAAGTCAAATTTTTCTTTTAAAATAAAATATATTTTGATAAGCATGTGTTAATGCGAAATAATATAAAACAATTCTCAGAGCTAAAACCTGAACCAGGTATTTCAGTATCTTAGCCAGGCGTGGTATTTTAAAACAAAAGAAGGTTTTTAAGTTTGATCATTTTTAACTTGGGTTCTAACTTTAATTTCAGTTTATCCAAACTCATATCGACAGAAAGTATCATTGAAAAAAATACCGAATAGAGCTTTAGTGATGTAGCTCATGGTAGGTATCATTACATTACATAATGTTCTTGCCGCTAAGCAGACAATGACAAGCTTCAAATGCATGAGTAATAATAGATATATCTGATAAAATGTGGGTACAATACCGGTTTTTGATTTTTACATAAAAAATTATCCCATCTGTGTATAGTTTCATACTTCTTCAAATGTAACTGACATATCCAAAGATCACAACCAAAAAACTACCAATAACAGACTCTTTTTACTGGTGGTAGAGTTCCAGTGACGGAGCTCGCGGGCGTAGGCACCACCGCATTACCTAATATACTTGTTGCTAAATGGTAGTGCTATCACTATCGTGGTCCGGTCAGGTGGTAATGTACCTACGGCCCTGTAATTTCCGGCACAGAGGCATAACATCTTAGGCCTCAGGAGTGGTGACGCATCTGCATTTTGACCTTGGTCTTTGTGTGGATGTCTATAAGGCTGCAGTGATCACTTAACATCAATGTGAACTGCACGCTTGTTTGCCACTACCATTACATTAAAAAAAACTCACTGCAAAACCAATAAAATGTGATTGAATATCCAAAACTAACGTCGGAGGTACATTACCACAATAATCATACAAGCCATTGAACTGAACAAATACGTATTGCATTACTGTTGTGAAACAATTTGTATAAAATAAGAAAACATTAAACGACACGTGTACGTGGCTCATGTTTTTGGGTCTACGAAAATAATGTATTAATTTCGTTTGTGTTACAAAAGTACACAAACACGGCAGTGTGCCAGTCAAGACTGAAAATAAATTATCGGCCATGGGTTTTATACGTCTATATTACGAACCATTTTCTAGCCAGTTGTAGTTTTTATTTAGCTAAACAGTTTTGTGAACCGCGAATGGCCCAGCGGCTGATGTAGATCGCAAGCGATCTACTCGATTGTGCGATACGGGCGCGGTCGGGTGTTTGATGGGTGAGCGCTGGTGGTAAAATTAAATGTGCGTTTTCGTGCTTCGGTGGGCACGTTAAGCCATCTGTCCTGGTTGCTATAGACAGATAGCAGTCGTTAAACTTTGTCGGAGGCCTTATGGGCGGTTTGAAAACATCAAACCAACTGTAGCCTACAGACATCTGCACAATACTGGCATGAGATAAGTCAATGCGATGGTGCCCTACGCCCTCAAGTTCCTGCACTGGAACCCAAGTTACTTTTAATAAGCATTTTTATTCCCACTAAAAGAGTCAATGTACATTTTGAAATAAAATATGGCGTGAGAGAGAATCAGATCATAAACAAATGGGTCGTTGCAACGAGCGGACCAGAGGAAATAGAAGCCAAATTCTTTTCAAAATTGTTATGTTACCTGTTATCAAAATTGAATAATAATTACCGCAAAAACGCGATACCAATAATTATATTCCAAAATTAAATGAAAATGTATGTTTTTTTTTTGGATTCATTAAACTATAAACTTACGTGTGCATTAGATATTCAACCTATGTAAAAACGAAGAGCTGGTTAATATTAAAACAATTTTTACATATAATATTTTCATATTTCCAGTACTTAATGCAAATGTAAGGAAACGGTTGGCACTCTAAAGTTTGCCGAGTAAATTAGCTTATGTTCAAAGTGATAAATGACGCAATTTACCCGCCTCCTACAACGTTACATGTGTTTGAAAAAGTTTGCTAAGCTGTGCTTCATTCGCTTCTTCATCAAGCGAAGAGTTATGATGTGTGCACATATGTTGGAAAAGGTTTTTAAATCGAGTCCAATGAAAATTATATCTGAGATATGTACTGAAAATAGAAAAAGTTATTTTATTTATTAAACAATCATGACAAGTTTCACACATTGGTGTCTCTAATAATTGTGCAAGCAAACAAAAAAACTGGAATTCACCAGATTTTTTGGTGTCTCCACATATAATATTGAATAAAACATTAAAAAACCATAAAAACCTAAGAAAGGTCCTTGGAATCTTTTGATTTGAAAAGGTCTCCAATGAGGAATTATTGGCTCTTCTTCATCTTGAAATTTCTATCGAAAAGGGAAAACAAAAAAATCACTTCTGGATTAGACACACCCTTTAGTTTTTTTTTTCTTCATTTATCATCATTGAAGGAATTGTAATTTTTTTGTGATTATTTAATGTGAATTATATTTTAAAGTAGTTTACATTCTAATTTTTAATTTACTATTAATATATGATTTTGCTTTTACTATATGTAATGGTTATTCACTCTAGGTATTTTATGATTTATTGACGTTTTGAAGGTATCTGTATAGATCTATTCGAAATAAAAATATTTTCTATTCTATTCTATTTCCTCACAAGAACTCTTGATCACATACGTAGACAAGCCCTGTAATGGACTCCACGGAGACGAGGAAACGTATTACGTATTTCGATTCACATTATTTCCATAGGCACTTTTCAATACATTGCTGTTCTGCCGTAACGTCATAACTATCGTCGTTTTATGAAAACAGCAACGAGCAACGTAATTTTCTAATTGGTATCTACCAATATACATAATACGCCCCTTTGAGGCGTTTTGTAAACAGTGATCAGGCTGCCATGGTCCGAGGTGAAGCGCATAGGCCAAGAATGAAGCTATGGTGGAGTATTGTGGATGCCATCTGCCCCACCTCAGAAACACATTCTTATATGCTGGCGTCAGGATGTGTCAAACACAGGCCATCGCCTAGCGGAAGAATTTTCTTCTACTGTAAGAGATTTTTTTCACTAGTGCAGTCAGTTAACCGATCAATGGCGGTCAAAACAATCCATTCGGGCTGTAGTAAGTGTAATAAGCAGCTTTCTGCGATAAAACTACCGGCACTGTAATTGCTAATCCGTATGCTAAGCATGGTGATTATGGCATATCCCCCTTATGGGGAGGCTTAGGTCCATCACTGGACGTGTCTCGGCTAATATGATGGATTCATAAAATTAGTAGCCCATAGCTTAGCTTTACCAATGAAACTCATGTCAGAACATTTTGTAGAGTCCTGAAGAAATTTTAATTTATGGCCTCTTAATAACTATCACAGGGACCTAGCAACTTAGGCCTCAGGGGTGGCAATGCATCTGCATTTTGACCTCTGGTTTTTGTGTAGACGTCTTTAGGCTACAGTCAGTTTTTACTGGTGGTAAAGATGCAGTGACGGAGCTCGCGGGTGTAAGCACCACCGCATTACCTGATATAAATAAATAAATAAAATAAAAAAGCCTTTAATTTCTTGCATAATCTAAAAAATAAAAATTACAACAAGTTTATGGATAACTAATATTAATTATTAAGTACTTTAAAGTCATGCATCTACACTAAAATGTAATTATTTTTACCCCTATAAAATTTTATTTTTACATTAATTTATTTTTATCTAATAAACATACACAATTCATTGGTAAATACCTATAACTTTATTATAAACTATTGTTTATCAACTAAAATTATGTACATTTCAGGTATTTTAAACATATTATTTTTTAAGGTAATTCAAAACATTTTTTAATATAGTTTATTTAAATTTAACTAAAGTATGTTTGTACCATTTTGTTCGATAACCTTTTGCCATCTTGTAGGTGAAGTCCCAAAATTTTTATACATGATCCCATTGCTATAAAAATTTTGGAATTTCTCATCAAAATACCGCGACAAGTGGATTTGGCAGTCCTCTCGTGATGTTAACCTAACATTGCATAAAGAATTCTGAAGAGACCGAAACCGAGTTCGTGGAAATCTGAAGGTGCAAGGTCAGGACTATACGGCGGATGCATTAACACCTCCCAGCCAAACTCTCTTAATTTTTGCTGAGTGGCTATAGATGTGTGAGGTCTAGCGTTATCATGATGAAACACATGTGGTGTTTGTTCCCTTCTGTTGATCAATTCCGGCCGCTTTCTCTCAACTTCTTGCTTTAATCTCATCAGTTGTTCGCAGTAGAGTTCAGAATCGATAGTCCTGCCTGGTGGTAATAGCTCATAATGAATAATGCCCTTCCAATCCCACCACACACAACATCACCTTACTGCGAGTTAACCCGGGTTTCGCCAACGTCTGTGAAGCCTGACCGGCCTTTGACCACGACCTTTTTCGCACGTTCTTGTCGTACGTGATCCACTTATCATCACCAGTTATCAGCTTCTTCAAAAATGATTCGGTTTCATTACGTCGTAATAAAGAATCACAAATGAGTACACGGTTCATTAGGTTTCTTTCAGTGAGCTCGTGAGGTACCCAAATATCGAGCTTTTTTTTGTACCCAGCTTTTTTCAAATGCGCCAAAACTGTTTTGTTGTCAATTCTCAGTTCTTCAGCTACGTCGTAACTACTGATATGTCGATCTTGCTCCACTTTTTCAAAAATGGCATCCATTTTATCCGTAATAGGGCGACCAGAGCGATGTGCATCTTTGACATCAAAATGTCTGGATTGAAAACGCTTAAACCAAATTTGTGCTACTCTTACAGACACTGCACTAGGTCCATAAACATCGCAAATTTTTTTCGCGGCTTGCGTTGCATTTTTACCTTTTTTGTAGTAAAATTGTAAAATGTATCGAATTTCTTCATTGGATTCACTCATCTTGACAGTAAGAAAAACAAATGAAAATCACACATTTGCCTAATTTGAATTGGGAATTATGTTCTTTAAAATTTTAACTTTCAATGATACCAAAACCAGCCAGATACAAATACTACAGCCAAAGAGATTTTATTGCAAGTTCATACATACTATAAAGCGAAAAGACTTTTTCCTCAACCTATTATTTCTGATATAAGTACTTAATTGTGCTTCTGTTACAGAATATGTATTTTTTTTTTTAATAAAAGAATGAAACAATTTATATAAGAATTTAAACATTTTTTTTTAAAATATGTAAGTCACAATAGTTATTTTCATTACATAATATATTATGATTATTTCTGATTCAAACATGTTATTCGTTACTTAATTCTTACTACAGAATTAAATAAATAAAAACAACATAGAAGTAACAGCAATTATGTATCAATACGATTATGATATTATGGGTAGTCCATATTTCACCTCCTTTTTTCATTACTTAACACTTATAAAAAACGCATATCAGATATAGCTATAGCGTCGTTATTTATCCATAAAATAATATATATATAACATATATGTTTTGATAATAATGATTATTTAATTGTTTCTTAACAATGTATTAATAAGCAAATTTAAATGAAATTCTTTTTCGAAATATATTTACCTATCCGATAGAAATATTCAAAATAGTTTGGCTTAATATTTGTTTTTACTAATTATATTTTTCTACTATTATATTAAAATATTAAATTATTTAATTTAAATGTTAAGTATCTGTTACTTTTCATCACCAGTTATCAGCTTCTTCAAAAATGATTCGGTTTCGTTACGTCGTAATAAAGAATCACAAATGAGTACACGGTTCATTAGGTTTCTTTCAGTGAGCTCGTGAGGTACCCAAATATCGAGCTTTTTTTTGTACCCAGCTTTTTTCAAATGCGCCTAAACTGTTTTGTGATCAATTCTCAGTTCTTCAGCTACGTCGTAACAACTGACATGTCGATCTCGCTCCACTTTTTTAAAAATGGCATACATTTTATCCGTAACAGGGCGACCAGGGCGAGGTGCATCTTTGACATCAAAATTTCCGGATTGAAAACGCTTAAACCAAATTTGTGCCACTCTCACAGACACTGCACTAGGTCCATAAACATCGCAAATTTTTCTCGCGGCTTGCGTTGCATTCTTACCTTTTTTGTAGTAAAATTTTAAAATGTATCGAATTTCTTTATTAGATTCACTCATCTTGACAGTACGAAAAACAAATGAAAATCACACATTTGCCTAATTTGAATTAGGAATTATGTTCTTTAAAATTTTAACTTTCAATGCTACAAATACTACAGCCAAAGAGATTTTATTACAAGTTCATACATACTATAATGCGAAAAGACTTTTTCCCCAACCTATTAAATAATTTCCATCGTGTTATGTACTGACAGCTCATAATATTATGATAATTAAAATTTCAAAATTATGAAACAATAAAAAAAATCACAAATTTACTATATGTGAATATAAAAATATGTTGAGTGAAAATTAGAAAAATAATTAATAATAACTTAGTACATTCAATTTCATTTTTAATACACTTCAAAATATGTAAATTTAGCATTTAAAAATACGTACGTGCATGCAAGAACCCCTCAATGCGAGGGTAAAAGCCTGCCCCAGAATTTTCCAATAATTTAACCATTTACTCGTACCTACCATGTAGTAGTCAAGTTTTCTGGGGGGTTTTGGTCGAACTCTCCCATGGTGACCAACCATATTGGGAGATTTGGAGTAGGAGGGGCCATCTGTGATTTGTATGTGCGCTTAGTGTTTCAGTCCGATTTGGAGTAGGTAATATCAAATTTTTGTTTGAATAATCGTATGGTCCTTGAATTATATAATTTTTCATGGTAGCTTTCTTGTTCTTGTTACATGGTCGTTTATTTTTTTGGTTTGAATGACTGTTAGTATTTTTAGTGCCGTTTCAGGTGATTCAGATAAATACCTTTTATTTGTTTGGCTTTGGAAATTTTCGTGTTCCTTGTCGTTTACTATAATTAATTTATCATATTTAATATAAGCCTTTTTACCTGATTCTTGTTCTTTTTTCAGTTGTTCTTTTAGTTCTTTGCGTTTCTTGAGAATTTCCAATGGGAAGTCCTCTTATAATAAGGCGTTTTTTCTAAGCATTTTTTGTTCTTCAAAATACTCGTATTTATCTTTAAACCTATTGTAGTGAAAGTCACTATGATCGGCCTTATATTATTTTTCTGTTCACCAAGTCGTCTGACAGCCTCTTTATTATTACTATTGTATTGTAAGTTAAATTGCAAATTTATTAGATTTATTATTATTTTTTCCAATTCTTGGTATGATCCTTCTTTTTCTTCCAAACCAAAAAGAATCAAGTTTTTTTGTCGCACGCATCTCTCCAAATTGTTGATAGAAACCCTTTGCTCATTAATTTTTTCTTCGAGAAAACTTTGTGTCGTTTCTATTTTCGCAAATTTTTCGTTAAAATTTTTAATTATGGTATTTTTAATGTCCTCTTGCATATCTTGCATATCGGATTTGGACTGCCTAATTTCATGTTGCATATTCTGTAACAACTTTTTTATTTCATCCATGTCAGTGCCGGTGCCAGTGACGCCCTCTATATTTTTAATCTTTTGTTTTAGACTATATTAACGTTTTGTGCCAATTAGTTCTGATGTTATTCGCTAGAAAGCACAGTCTTGATTTAGTTTAGCAAGTTTGTGCCATTGTACATGAACAAAGGATGAATACTTTACTATTGTGCAGCATGTAGGTAGTTGAAATATAAGTACGGCGATGAAAAAAATAGTCACGTTAATTTTAACTTAATATTCACAAACACTTTTTGTAAACAGTTCAAATTATTTTATTTAAAGAAAAATTTGACTTCAGGTGAGACTCGAACTCGCGGCCTACCGGGAATCTAGTCCAGCCGCTCTTGCAATTGAGCTACTGAAGTCCTGCCCGATTTTGTCAATTCTTTCCTTCACATTTATTGCATTGCTTTATGGTAGCAGTAGGGCCATCTATTGCCAACTATGCTAGTTAGGCAACTAGACTAGACTAGCGGCTGGACTAGATTCCCAGTAGGCCGCGAGTTCGAGTCTCGCCTGAAGTCAAATTTTTCTTTCCATTTTTCTTTAAATAAAATATATTTCAGAAGCATAAATAATATAAAACAAACAGTTCAAATAAGTTACAAGAACTTTACACAGGCATTAGATAAAATTTAAAAACACACACTCTTGGAAGATTTTTAACTCTTTAAGAGACTTTAGCCACCAAACTCCATAATGTCACGTGAATATAGTATGATGAATTAAGTAATTTTCCATTTATTTAATACACTGTTTATATTTATTATAACCATTTTACTGCGGAGCCAAAGTGAACGGTGGCACTGTGGCGCCCTCCCCCTCGGCGTGAAGCTTACCTAATATACTTGCTGCTAAATGGCAGTTCAGCATTATCGCGTTCCAGTCAGGTGTTAATAATGACATGGCCGTACCCTGTAATTTCCGGGACTCAGTAGTGGTAACGCATCTGCATTTTGACTTCTGGTTATCGTGTAGACGTCTTTGGGCTGCAGTCATCACTTAAAAATTGAATTGCATGGTTCTTTACTACCTTCATTATTAAAAAGTCATAAAATTAGCAGCTCATAGCTTAGCTTTACCACTGAAACACATACCATTTGTAAAGTCCTAAAGAAAACAAACCATTTTTACCCAAGGTCGCAACTTAAGCAATTTTTTCACACCATTCCCTGTGACCCGGCGGCTATTTTTGAACGGAAAATTACTTCTTTCCTTGAATGCGTTGATGTGATTTTTTGGGCTGTCCATTAACTGGGTTCTTTTGACGGTAATTTTTTCCCAACGTGCTTAATGAGGAAAATGTAAGTAATTAAGAACCAATTATATTTAATAGAATATTATTTTAAAATTTAATTAAATAAGTATTTAATTTAACGCCAGTTTGAGGTAGCTGGAAGATTTTACTTTCAATAACTTCAATTCTAGTGTCTGCGTCCCAGCATCCCGACGCCCAGCGTCCCGACGCCCAGCGTCCCGACGCCCAGCATCCCGACGTCGAGCGTCCCGACGTTGAGCGTCTCGACGCCCAGCGTCCCGACGCCCAGCGTCCCGACACCCAGCGTCCCGGCACCCAGCGTCCCGACACCCAGCGTCCCGGTGTCGACCGTCCCGAGGCCAAGCGTTCCGACGCCCAGCGTCCCGACGCGCCCAGCGTCCTAATGCCCAGCGTCCCGACGTCGAGCGTCCCGACGTCCAGCGTCCCGACGCCCAGCAACCCGACGCCCAGCAACCCGACGCTCAGCGTCCCGACGCCCAGCGTACCGACGCCCAGCGTCCCGACGCCCAGCGTCCCGACGCCCAGCGTCCCGACGCCCAGCGTCCCGACGCCCAGCGTCCCGACGCCCAGCGTCCCGACGCCCAGCGTCCCGACGCCCAGCGTCCCGACGCGCCAAGCGTCCCGACGCGCCAAGCGTCCCGACGCGCCCAGCGTACCGACGCCCAGCATCCCAATGCCCAGCGTCCCAACACCCAGCGTCCAGCCGTCGAGCATCTTGACGCTCAGTGTCCCGACGCCCAGCGTCCCGACGCCCAGCGTCCCGACGCCCAGCGTCCCGACGCCCAGCGTCCCGACGCCCAGCGTCCCGACGCCCAGCATCCCGACGTCGAGCATCCCGACGTTGAGCGTCTCGACGCCCAGCGTCCCGACGCCCAGCGTCCCGATGTCGACCGTCCTGAGGCCAAGCGTTCCGACGCCCAGCGTCCCGACGCCGAGTGTCCCGACGCCAAGCGTCGAAACGCGCCCAGTGTCCCGACCTCGAGCGTCTCGACGCCCAGCGTCCCGACGCCCAGCGTCCCAACGCCCAGCCTATTCGATATGATAATCGATATTTGAAATAATCGATATGAAAATCGATGTTTGAAATAATCGATATTTTTAATAATCGATATTAAAATTGATATTATAATCGATATTTGAAAAAAATCAATATGAAAATCGATATTGGAAACATTGATTATCATATCGTGTATTTAAAATAAAATATATATATAATATGTAAATATCGATGATGTTAAATTCGATGTTTGAAATAATCGATATTTGAAATAATCGATTTGATATTATTAATAATCGATATTAAAATCGATATTTAACATAATCGATATTTGAAAAAATCGATATTACAATCGATATTGAAAATAATCGATGTTAAAATCGATATTATAATCGATATTTAACATAATAGATATTTGAAAAAAAACGATATTTAAATCGACATTGAAAACAATCGAGTCGATTTAAGATTTTAAGATTTTCTTACGAAAATAATTCGTTTAAATTGTTTGAAAACTTTAAAAATTTGATATATCTACGTCGATTTTAATCGATCGATAAAATTGGAATAATTCTCACGTTATGTGACAAGCAATTAAATTTGCACCTCATACAGTGGCTATGAAAACGGTACCCGTCAATTTTACCGACAAACGTTTCAGAACTCTTCATTACAAAACCAACGTTTTGCAACGATTTCGTTTCAAATCTCAACTTTCCACAACTACGCTAAATCGCTGGCAGCGATAAGGCTGCCTGATGTATTTACAGGTATAAATCATATTAAACTTAAAAATCTTCTTAAATATTTATTTATAGAATTTACTGTCCATGTATTATTTCTGTTTTGTGATTCTTTTGAGTGTACAATAAAGAGTATTATGATTATTACATCACTACATAAATAATTCACTTGGCAAACAGATTATTACAAAACTATTCATTTCATAACTCATCACTTCATAAATAGTTTAGTTGAAAAAATATTCTCAAATTTTACGACAGTCAGGTTAGGTCGAAGGGAAGCCCCACCGTTCGGTGTTAGGTATTTACGTAATCAAATGTTTACGAAATAATTAGTATACGAATCGTTGAGTTGTAAAATGATACATTTGTTTAAATTAATATACAAATCGTTGCTTTTGAAATGAAGATTTGCGTAACGTTTGTCGGTGAAAATTTTGTGAACCTATGAAAACGTATCAAACGAATTACATTCTGACCCATCCAATATGTATATCAAAATAGACGTTTGTAGCAGAAGCGCCTGAAATACTGCATAGCATACCATTATTCACCGATAGCACAAGTTTAGTAGATAAAGACATTAGAAACTTGGTCAGTTGGCTTAGTGCCACGCTTTGACTTGCAGCAGAATACTTTTCTAGGTCGTTATCTAATAACGAAGCTTAAAACTACAGCCACTTATATTATATGAATGGCTTTCTTAAAGAAACAATTGCTTTTAATCAAATAAATCATCTTTTTAAAAAGGTTATTACACGACTCTGAGTGTTTTTATACGTTCATTCGTACAATGTCTGTTAGTGAATGAGAGGAGAAATAGACATTCTTTTACTTCGCAAACTATTTTAACTGTGAATAAAGATAGTAAGAGGTTCCAAGAGCGATTATTTTTTTTTACCTGACTGCGAAATGCCGTTGAGGGAAATATGATCTACTAGCTGTGCCCGCGACTTCGCTTTCGTGAGAATTTATGATTGTTCAGTATCTACCCGGACAAAGTCGTGGGCGCAGCTAGTATAAGAGTAGGCTTAGTTACTCCTTATAACATCAGCCAGTGAAAGTCCCGTCAAAATCGGTTCAGCAGTTCCCAAGATTAGCCCCGCCAAACAGACAGACAGACAGACAAACTTTAGACGACATTTAGTAAAAAGCGGTTATTTTTATATTACAAAACGCGATTTTATTTATTTGTATAGATATGTCTATATCATCATACATTCTCCGGCAGGACATTTAGGTAGTGTTATCTGCGTGTTGATACCGAATCAAACATTCAGTATGTTAAAGGTTAATGTATCTTTTAGTTTAAATTTGTGGGATAACGTATCCATTTCTGGCAATCCTCAATTACAGATGGTTCATAAATAACGTGAAACGTGAACAACATATCATTAGAAATCCTTGTGGCCTGAACGTTACTTATACAATTACAGCAATATATTAACGTTAAAGCCTTTTAAACTGTAATGAGTATCGCGCTTGCGCTAATTTCATTAAAGATATTTGGCGCCGGTTTTTGGTACGTTTGTCTATCTGTATTAACAGAACAGGCGTGTTAAATAAATGTCCTCTTCCAGCGATTTCCCGCAACCTTTTACTCGTAGTAGAGTTCTGATGTTGGAGCTGGAAGGCGTTGGCACCACCACATTACCTAATCTTTATGCCGCCAAATGGTTGTATTCAGTACTATCATGTATCGGTTAAATAGTTATACAACGTGTAACAGGATTAAATGTTCAACCCGAAACTAATTTGTTCAGAATCGATTTCTCGCATTTTTGATATAGGTAATATTTTTTTCCCAAAAATTAATTACAATTCAAGAAATAATGGTCACTCATTTGGTGAATAGTCAATACAAACGAAAATAACACAAACGTCTATGCAAAATAAAATGCTATATCAACAAGTTTATTGTAACTCGTTGAGACGTACTTTTTATTATAAAGTAGCTGTGCCCGCAACTTTGTTCGCGTAGAACGCTGGGCGTCGGGACTGTACTGACAATAAACTTGTTGATATAGCATTTTAACGCCCCGAGTTCCGACGCCCAGAGTCCCAACGCCCAACGTCTCGACGCCCAGCGTACCGACGCCCTGCGTCCCGACGTCGAGCGTCTCGACATCAAGCGTCCCGACGTTGAGCGTCCCGACCTCGGGTGTCGCGACGCCCAGCGTCCCGACGTTGAGCGTCTCGACGCCCAACGTCCTGACGCCCAGCGTCCCGACGCCAAGCGTCCCGACATCAAGCGTCCCAACGTTGAGCGTCCCGACCTCGGGTGTCGCGATGCCCAGCGTCCCGACGCCCAGCGTTCCACGCGAACGAAGTTGCGGGCACAGCTACTTTATAATAAAAAGCACGTCTCAACGAGTTACAATAAACTTGTTGATATAGCATTTTATTTTGCATAGACGTTAGTCTTATTTTCGTTTGTATTGACTATTCACCAAATGAAAGACCATAATTTCCTGAATTGTAATTAATTTTTGGGACAAAATACTACCTATATCAAAAATGCGAGAAATCGATTCTGAACAAATTAGTTTCGGGTTGAACATTTAATCCTGTTACACGTTGTATAACTATTTAACCGGTACATGATAGTACTGAATACAACCATTTGGCGGCATGTAGATTAGGTAATGTGGTGGTGCTAACGCCTTCCAGCTCCAACATCAGAACTCTACTACGAGTAAAAGGTTGCGGGAAATCGCTGGAAGAGGACATTTATTTAATACGCCTGTTCTATTAATACAGATAGACAAACGTTCCAAAAACCGGCGACAAATATTCTGTATTGTAGAACTTTCAGACCGAAAAACCCTTAAATATACTTAGCTTTAATGAAATTAGCGCAAGCTATTGTTTAATCAACATTGTCACGCGATACTCATTTCAGTTTAAAAGGCTTTAACGTTAATACATTGCTGTAATTGTATAAGAAACGTTCAGGCCACAAGGATTTCTAATGATATGTTGTTCATGTTTAACGTTATTTATGAACCATTTGTAATTGAGGATTGCCAGAAAATGGATACGTTATTCCACAAACTAAAAGATACATGAACGTTTAACATACTGATTAATTTATTCGGTAACAGCAATAGAAATGTTGTTCTTCGTATATTACTTTAAGCTTGGCCGACCTTTAAGGCGTACTGAATTATTCAATAAAACTAGCTGCCTCGACGAACTTCGTATCGCCTTAGAAATATAAAAAATAATCTACAAAGATTAAGAAAAATTAAAAATATATTAAAAAATTAAAAATGTTTTATTCGTAAACAATATTTTTGTTTGACAATGAATTGGGTTGGGACCACCTAGTAAGTAATGTGAATACCTGTGTCAGGTGATCCCGCTCCTCCTTAACAAACATGGGTCTCGACGCCATGGGTCCATGGTTTTGTTTACAATTTACAAAAGATTAAATCCAAATAATGTTAGTATTTAGGTGTGTGTGTGAGTGTGTGTGTGTGGGTGTGTGTGGTGTGTGTGGTGTGCTCACATGTGTGTGTTTGTAATGTGTATTTCGTAAGCTAATATTTTCCAAGTCATTATTTTATAATACTTATAAGAGCTTCAGTTTCATTATAGGAAAGTTTTTTGAGCCAGTCGCTTACTGCATGCTTACACTCGCAAACTGTCATTGGGTAGATATTAAGTATTTTGTTAATTTTGTTATAAAGAAAAATGTTAAGGATAAGTGGACCTTTAACCTTTTCATTTAGGGCTGTGAAAAATTGCTAACAAAATACAGATACAATTTCACGCACACATTTAAACATCCCATAGGCCCATTTGGTCTTGTACTTTGACAGAGGGGAAAGCCTGCATATGGCTACTCCCCTCCGTTGTTCCTCTATGTACATACATGTCGTAGCGACGTTTTAATTATAGAATGCTATGTCTTTGTCAGTTGCATTAAATGTATAAAATTGTATTGGCAGATGAAACTAATATTGTTTAATGGACGATTACGATACGATTCGTGAGAGTTTCTCGCCCATTCTTCTCTGCCGATGTAATCGAATGGGCGGTTTATTGATAATATACCACTCTTACTTCATCTTCTGCCAAATCGTGTGTTTTTATTTCATCATCCGCTCGAGTGCTCACCTACAGACGCTTACAAATACTAATTACATGTCGGCTTATCGTCGGCAAAGACACGCAGATAACACTACCTAGATGTCCTGCCGGAGAATGTATGATGACATAGACATATCTATGCAAATAAGTAAAATTAGGGTGTCTGTGTGTAATATAAAAATAACCGCTTTTTACTAAATGTATATGTATTTATACACGGTACATATACCGAAACAACATTTTTTACAATTTCTGTCTGTCTGTCTGTTTGGCGGGGCTAATCTTGGGAACGGCTCTACCGATTTTGACGGGACTTTCACTGGTAGATAGCCGATGTAATAAGGAGTAACTTAAGCTACTTTTATACTAGCTGTAAGATACTGAACAATCATAAATTCTCACGCGAGCGAAGTCGCGAGTACAGCTACCCGCTAGTACCCACGACTCGTACCGCGTACAGTAGATCATACTTCCCTCATCGGCATTCCGCAGTCAGGTAAAGAAAAATTAATCACTCTTAGAACCTCTTACTATCTTTATTCACAGTTAAAATAGTTTGCGAAGTAAAACAATTTCTATTTCTCCTCTCATTTACTAACAGACATTGTACGAATGAACGTATAAAAACACTCAGAAAATTACTTTTCTGTCACCCTTAATAACATTAACGACGTGGAAATCTCAACAATAAACATGTCACCTTTTGTACTACGTGTTTGTCGAAGTAAAAGATTAGGTTCCATGTAGAATCAGCAACCAAATCCTTACCCGAGTTAAGTAAGGGCTCTATTTTACTTACAAATTAAGTGATATTTGAAAGGATCAAAGAGTTAGGACCTTAGTCTCTAGGGCTTTTTATTGGGATAACACAATTTAGGGTTTAGGATCGTCAGAATAAGTTGATAGATCTTCATTTAGGTATTTAGTGAATACCTACGAAAGACCTGATTATATTATAGTATTTTTGTTTGCAGATGGCCTACTGTGATCTAAATCAAAAGATTATACTTAAGCGTATTACGTTTATAAATAGACATCGCATTAAAAAAAAAATAATAATAATGGAAATGGCAAGCAAGCATGCAGTTACACATTGATGTTAAGTGATGACTGCAGACTTTAGACACCCACACAAAGATCAAGGTCAAAATGCAGATGCGTTACCACTCCTGAGGCCTAAGGTGTTATGTCGCTGTGCCGGAAACTACAGGGCCGTACATTATGCCGCTTAGAGTGCTTTTCCACCAGAGATGTGCTATGCTACGTTGCTATGAATGCATTTTTTTTATGTCAAAGGATTGACAGACAAGCAAACGGGCCACCTGATGGAAAGTGGTTACCGTCGCCTATGAACATTTGCAACACTAGGGGAGTTGCCAACGCGCGGTCAGCCCTGAAGGACTCTTTTGACGCCAGTTTTGAAGAACCCATATTGTAGCGCCGGGGGAACACCTCAGATAGAAGTTCGTTACAATTTTCACGTTCTGGGCTGGAATGAACGCGCAACTTGGACTGTTGAGCATTTCCAAGTATCCAATCTGTGCGGGAGACTAACTGACGGGTGAAAATTTCTCTCTTCGGCGGGTGGTGCGATGTATGAATGTAGACGACGCCTTTGATATCCAATCAAAACGGATTCAACTAAGATATGTTTCTATATGGATGTGTGCTATAGATGCGTGCTGTAGCCCGTCGCGAGTGGTATAGCTATGCGCAGAGCAGAATACCTACAGTGTGCCGCGCACTTTGCGGCTGCGCACCTTCATAGTGCATCTTCCTCTTAAAGCTACATAACTTAGTATTGGTGGAAATGGTCACATATTTTTTTGTAGCGTAGATTTTACACGTATCTTTCATAGATAATGGTACGAAACCTACGAAACCCTTCGTGAGCGAGACCATTCCATACTTGGCATGTTTTTTTTTACCATACTGCTCTTCACAACTTATATGGCCTTATTACACGGCACGGTATTCAGGGTACGATAGCAAGGGTGAGGGTAGTGTCATAACATTTAGGGAGTTAGGGCCTTGACTAGGGCTACCGGAGCGGCCCAGTCAGCCTAACCCCCTAACTTCACACAGTACAAATATTAACAGTATGGAAACTACGTACAAAACACACACTCACACAAACATGCGCATCGACGCTCGAATAGCGAGTGACTCGGAGCTGCAGCATCGCGAAAACCGCTTAGAGGTCTCGTTGATGCGCATATTTGTGTGATTGTACCGTTTCAACGTTTTGTACGTAGTTTACATACTGTTCATATTTGTACTCTGACTGTGTTAGGGCGCTGTCGACCGGATAGTGTAATAAGCGGCAACCCGGTGCGAGGCCACGCCCACCCTTTCTGCCGGACCCTAAATACCGTGTCGTGTAATAACCTTTTTAAAAAGATGATTTATTTGATTAAAAACAATAGTTTCTTTAAGAAAGCCATTCATATAGTATAAGTGGCTGTAGTTTTAAGCTTCATTATTAGATAACGACCTAGAAAAGTATTCTGCTGCAAGTCAAAGCGTGGCACTAAGCCAACTGACCAAGTTTCTAATGTCTTTATCTACTAAACTTGTGCTATCGGTGAATAATGGTATGCCTCGCAGTATTCCAGGCGCTTCTGTTACAAACGTCTATTTGATATACATATTGGATGGGTCAGAATGTAATTCGTTTGATACGTTTTCATAGGTTCACAAAATTTTCACCGACAAACGTTACGCAAATCTTCATTTCAAAAGCAACGATTTGTATATTCATTTAAACAAATGTATAATTTTACAACTCAACGATTCGTATACTAATTATTTCGCAAACATTTGATTACGTAAATACCTAACACCGAACGGTGTGGCTTACCTTCGACCTAACCTGACTGTCGTAAAATTTTTGAGATGTGAAACGACATCGTTGCGAAACGTTGGTTTTGAAATAAATAAAGAGTTCTGAAACGTTTGTCGGTAAAATGAACGGGTACCGTTTTCATAGCCACTGTATGAGGTGCAAATTTAATTGCTTGTCACATAACGTGAGAATTGTTTTAATTCTATCGATCGATTCAAATCGACGTAGGTATGTCAAATTTTCAAAGTATCCACTAAATTTTAACGTACTCGTATTATTTTCGTTAGAAAATCTTAAAAATCCAAAATCGGCTATGGTATGTGAAATTATTGTACTCTTAATTTTACACAGACAAAAACATAATTCAAGCTCCAAGAGAACTTCAGTGCGACCATCCGTTAGTTTCATTGCGCATCGCTTGGCTTGTTCCATGTCTTATGTATCATATACGGGGCATGTCATATTATTATCATATACGGGGCATGTCATATTATTTTCAATTAACAATAAGAAATCAATTGTCGTATTTTTCGTGCTTCCTGTGTATGCCTATTTCAGTGTAATTAATAAATATAATAATTTTCAAACAACATTTTGTCCAACGAAGAATTATAGATCAAAGCCAACTAAAAATACTACCTATTTCATTTTTCATTTCTTAATATCTACTTAGATATTTGAAATTTTCGTACCTCTCACGCAATTTTAACCGAAAATATGGCAGACACAAAATATATTTCAAGCTCCAAGAGAAGTTCAGTGCGACCATCCGCCAGGTTCATCACGCATGGGCGCATTACCGCTTGGCTTATTCCGTGTCATATTACAGAGACAGGGTAATTTATGGCAAAATATTTAAAATTGAGCGTTATTTTTTGTGTTATTAAGATGCCAGAGAAGCATGCAGTTACAGTCTTTAATTCACACGGGTGTTCGATCGCCATAGCTATTCTATATGAATACAGTAAAGCCTCGCTTACCTGAATGCTATTTATAACATATCTGCCAATAAACGGGATCCTGCATGGCACAGAAACGGTATGTATCACTAAGTCCCTTACGGGACAGGCAGAGAGTATGGAGGGCCAGATATCCCGGTCTCTACACACCTTCCGTCTATTTCCATTCACCATTCTCTTCATACAAGCTTCCCGATTCCCAAGACTCTTGACCCCATCCTCAGATAGTACTCGAATTATTTGGTTACGAAAGGATAGCCCCTGCAGCCATCTATATGCGCATTGTATGTAACTCTTAATAGCAAATACTGCAGCCTACACTGCAGAAGTACAACAACGACAGAGATCAAAAGGCATATGCGTTACCCCTTTGAAGACTAACCCCCTTATTCATAAATGTATTTTAGCTAAGGTATTGTTAATTTAATATCTCCTTTGTCTTTTTCTATCACATTTGATAATGCAACTGACAAAGACAAAGCACTATTATAAAGCTAAAACGTATCTAATGTACGTTTATGAATAAGGGGGTTAGGGTCATAGCTAACTACAGCCACCAGCCACCCGAACAGCAACGCCTCGTTTTACGGTGTCCACTCGTTGTCTACGGGTGGTCCACGAGCGAATGACATGATATTACTTGTGTACCACTCGCGGATAGCGCTCAGTTCACTTGGGAACAACGCGTTGGCAATGCAGAGTCAACGCAAGACACTAGTCACCGTCACACCGACAAGGTCGCCGAGTGGTCCACTCGCCGCGACCGCGCGCCGCCCGCGCGTTATCGACTTGCGGTTGAGGCGATCAAGTGTGGATACGAAGCGGAGTTCACTCGAGGTGGTCGGGCGCTGGTCGAGTGCCAGGCTCTAGTGACCAATGCTATGCTACCCTTACCTACATGTTTTAAATCGATGACAGTAATTTTATATGGAGACATAAGTCTGTTTTTTCGACTCTACTTAGAACACTATCAAGCTTTAGATCTGGAGCGTAGGCCCGAGTCGGCTTGGAAATGTGCTTGACAAATTTTTTATATAAAGAAGATGGCAAGAACGCAGCTCACATTGATGTTAAGTGATGATTGTAGCTTACAGATATCGAGTTGCCTACAGAGATGCGCTGCCACCCCTGAGACCTGTTGTTATGTCTATGTGATTATCATTACGTGGCCATACATTACGTTTAAACTGGAATACGATAGTCGATAGTAAAGGATCAAATCCCTATCTCAGAAATAAAAGCGTGTTCTTCGTGATTTCAACAATTGTATATTGACCAAACTTCCTTATAGTTTCGTGTCGGTTGTAAGAATGACCATTTGACAACTCAGCTGTCTTTTATATAATTTGTGTCATGAATGAACGAACAATTGAAATGTGAATGTGAATTGTTCGTTCATTCACTGATTGCACAGATTAAAAATAACGTAAATATTTATCGATTACATAGATTAAAAAATAAACGAAATACGATAAAGCCAACATGAATGAACGAACAATTTAAATACGAATTGTTCGTTCATTTATAGATTACACGGATTAAAAATAAATATAAATTTAATAAAGCTAACATGAATGAACGAACAATTTAAACATGCATTGTTCGTTCATTTAATGTTGTCATTGCAATACATTTGATGACACAGATTAAAAATAAACGTAAATTATAACAATAAAGCTAACAACTCGGCCATCCGATCTTGGTGAGTCCTCTCACAATGAAATTAATAAAAAATTACAACAATTAATTATGATAAACTCAAAAATTAATATTATACAATTTCAATTCTTACTATTCCATTTATCATTATCATGATCGCTAATCATACAACGCTTGCTTATGATCTGCAACCATATGTATTAATTTGACAAAGTCATTAATAGGTATTAGTATACATTGGTGCCACATAACAAACGTTGCTCAGGATTAGATAAGTTCACAATCACAATCTTGCATAGTCTGCTATGATCTGTAATCATCTGTGCGGCATTGGTTACCCAATACCATTCGCTTTCTGCACTGATCACACATAGCCTATTAAGTTCACGTTCACAATCACAATCTTGCACAGTCTGCTATGATCTGTAATCATCTGTGCAGCATTGGTTACCCAATACCATTCGCTTTCTGCACTGATCACACATAGCCTATGCTAGCAGATAAGTTTAGTAATTTCTTATTAATAATGTAAATATGCATACCATAATCATCGCTTTTTCACTTCCGTTACGTTTATCATACTCGAAATACATTATGTCATACTCAATACACGTCGTAATAATTAATTAAGTATTTTCTTCTACTGAGTCAGTACTATTGCCATCTTTATCGCTTTCATTATCTTCACTATTATATTTGTCAAAGCTGAGCCAGGGGTGGATTTTATCCAAAGCGACGACGTTCTCGTATCTTTTATTACCTCTCCTAGTAAGGGGTGTGTCTTCAACAACGAACCTATCATTTGGTAAAATCTTTGTAATACGGTACGGGCCATGAAATTTAGCAAGTAACTTTTTAGATTTTCCAACATGATCTTTATCAGTTACAGTTCTTTCGATTCTAACTAGATCGCTTTCATTATATGATGTTGCCGTTTTTCGATGTTTGTCGAATTGTTTTTTAGAAGTTTCCTGTTGTTTGCAAATATTGTTGCTAGCGTCCGATCTAAGTTGCATCAAGTCATCCCCGGTCACGCGTTTAGATGTTTCGGTTAATATATCATTTAATACATTTTCTGATGGGCTAACTAATCTGCATCCAAACAATAGTTCGGATGGACTTTTACCCGTTGTTTTATTGACTGTAGTGTTAATACCTAGCTGAATATCGCCTACATATGTATCCCAAGTATTATCATTTTTATTGTGACATTTTGTACATAACGCATCTGATATAGTACGGTTGAAGCGTTCAACCTGTCCATTAGCTCTTGGGGTTGCTACGGCATTTAGTATATGCTTTACATTTAATTTTTCAGTAAATTCTTTGAATTTCGCGCTTGTAAAGCAAGACCCTCGATCCGTGATAAGTCGGGCTGGGACCCCAAAGTAGCAAAAGTGTTCTCTAAAGGTTTTAATGGCGGTTGCAGTTTTTGTGTCTCGTACTGCACGAATATTGATGTACTTAGTAAATGCATCTATAATGACAAGGATGTACATGTTCCCTTTCTTGGAACGAACAAATGGTCCCAAGTGGTCAGCGTGCAGTGTGTGAAATGGAATTTCGATTTTAGGAATAGGATGTAGCATCCCTTCCTTTGGCCCTCCAGGGGCTTTATGGTGCGCGCACTCTAAACAAGCAGCAACGTATTTTTTTGTAAATCTACGCATTTTAGGGAACCAATACGTATTTTGTAAACGATTTAGAGTTTTGTCAAATCCAAAATGACCCACATCATCGTGATTCATTTTTAAGACTTGCCACCTAACACCGCGTGGTACTACCCATCGTAATCCTTTATCTAGCTGTCGGTAAACGTGATCGCCTTTAAGTTGGTAACTATTACGAACGTCCGCGATATGTTTTGTTCCATCATCTTGTAAGATCTCTTTTATGCGTTTAATTTCATCATCATTTTCCTGAACAGTAGCAATCCAGTTTTTAATATTAACATGTAATACATCTATAACGTGATTATCGTCGGGCAACTTGGGCTCATCAACAGGATTACGACTTAAAGCGTCAACATGCGTCATCCTTGCACCAGGTCTATATTCAATTTCACAATCATACTCCTGGAATTGAACCCACCATCGTGAAATTCTAGGTATCAGATCTCGTTTCGTCAGTGTGGTACGTAGTGCATTACAGTCAGTAATAATTTTAAATTTTAAGCCAAGTAAATACACCCGGAAACGGCTTAAAGAAGCTACGACAGCAAGGGTTTCTAATTCGAAGGAGTGAAACTTCTGCTCGTCATTTGTCGTTTTTCGACTATAATACGCGACGGGTCTGAGTAATCCATCTTCACCTCGTTGCAATAAAATACCAGCCACGCCCAATTTAGAAGCATCCGTATGCAATTCGGTATTTAATTTTGGATCGTATAAGGCTAATATAGGTCGTTCAGTTAAACGCTCTTTTAACGTATTGAATGCTTCTGTTTGTTTATCAGTCCACTTCCATTCGAACTTTGTACTCAAGAGGTCCGTTAGAGGCCGTGCTATAAGAGCGAAATTTTTAACGAACCTTCTGAAGAAACTAGCAAGGCCTATAAAACGCCTAACATCATGCACATTTTTCGGTTTTGGAAAATTTGTTATAGCCAATGTCTTCCTAGAACCGGGTTTTATGCCATCGCCGCTAACAGAAAAACCTAGAAAATCTATTTCTTTGTTGAAAAAGAAACATTTCTTTAATTTTAGTGTCATTCCTGCTTCTTTTAATAAAGTAAGCACTTCGCCTAATCTTGACATACCTTCTTCGAATGTGCGCGCCGGAATTAATACGTCATCCATATATATAATAATAAAGGACAGCTTTCCGAGTACTCTATTCATAGCTCTCTGAAACACCGATGGCGCATTAGCTAGTCCAAAAGGCATTCGCTTAAATTGATATTGACCATCGGGGGTTACAAAGGACGTTTTGTCTTGGGAGTGTTCTGAAATTGGTATCTGATAATAACCAGAAGCTAAGTCGAGGCTCACGAATAAGCTATGACCAGCCAATCGATCTAACTGATCGTCGATCAAAGGTAAGGGGTAATGCTCTTTTTTTGTTTTATTATTAAGGGCTCTGTAATCTACGCAAAGCCTTTTCTCACCCGTTTTTTTCTTAACAAGCAAAATCGGGCTTGCAAAAGATGATTTTGATTCGCACACTATGTCAGCTTCAAGCATATCCTGAACCATAGTCCGGACCAATTCACGTTCAGGATAGGATAATCTATAAGGACGGTATACTACAGGTTGTGAATCATTAAGTTCAATATCCATTTGAACAATATTTGTATAACCCAAATCCTTTAAATTATTAGAAAAACACGTTTCGAATGATTTCAATAACGCCTTAAGTTGTTCTACTTGTACTATTGTTAGATCGGTCCCAAAATTTAGATCTTGATTCGTATCGTAGTTATTAAAATCAAGTAGATTGACATCATACATTTTGTCTATGATCGAAGACCGTGTTAATAAATTATCTTTGTGTAAGATAATAGAGTTAATACTTATATTTTGTATTAAAATACCAGTACATCCATTCCTAACACTATACTCTCCTGGCAATAAATAAAATTCTTTGCCTATTTCACCTCTTAGCGACCCCTTGACGTAAACAGTACCCGAGTAGTTATTTTTGCAAGTGACAAGTACTACCATCATTTGTCGTGCTGGGATCGTGACATCGTGTTTCGAAATTAGTTCGAGTTTTGTGGAATGATTCCTAGTAAATATCAGAGACTTATTTGTTTTTATTATAACGATTTCAGGTTTTTCCGTAAAACTGTGACCAATAAGTACCGGATATTTTATCACGCTATCATCTACAATAAAGACATCGACTCGATCATGAATATCTTGTATTTTTATTTCTACATTTGCTACTCCTAATGGCATGACAACATTACCACCTAATCCTCTTAGTGTCGGTAAATTGTGATTAGCCCAAACGATACCTAACTTACTGGCTTCACTGTGTCTGATCAGCGTGCATTGACTACCCAAATCAACGTAGCCGATTATCACTACACCATTTAGTCATAAGGTTACTACGTATTTGTCATTTGGATTTTCGGTATCCACTTGCAAAACAGATTTTTCGACGACTGTATTCGTGGTGGTTTTAGCATCATTCGACAATTTTGAGCAATTGATCGTGGTATGCCCTAATCTGTTACATATATTACACTTAAGTATCTTTTTAGGACATTTGAAACTATAATGACCGAGTTCGTCACAATTGTAACACTTAGGCGGCGTACTTATAGATCTGTTGGGTGGAAACGTCCTTGAAGAGGCAACACTATGGTTTATTTTAGAATTATTATTAAAGTGCACTGGTACATTTAATTTTTTATCTGAAACTAACTTGTTCATCCTTTCAGTGTCATGCGGTTGCCTTTTTATGGACTGGAAATATTGCAGAACTAACTCTGGCTCTTGACATTTAACTGCCTTAGCACCTAACCTTATTGACCGATCGTCTATTCCATAAAGCAAACAATCCACGGCGCGTTTGCCATATATTTCACAACGGTTTAACAAGTTAATTTTATCGTAATAATAAATTTCAAGAGGTTCATTGTACCTTGCTCGTCTTGACAACATTTCACTTAACAATTCAGCGTAATCATCGCTACTAGGGAATGACTCAATAAGTTTGAGTTTCCATTCTTGCCATGAAAAAGACATAGATGGCAACGCCTGATACCACGACTTAGCGACGCCAGATAGTTTGGGCAAAGCATAATGTATAATTTGATCATTACCCCAATTATAAAGTTTAGCGCATTCTTCTACTTTACTTAGCCACATATGAATGGTTTGACCTTTAATCATTGGATCGAAATCAGGAAGTACATTGCCTAACATTGGGAATTTATTTCCTTCTGGCCTGTTATTATTTAAAGCTTTGGCTAATTCAGTAAAAAAAAATGTCTGGGTATTAATATCAAAATTACTCACGTGCCCTTGATCAGGTTGACCGGGCTTTGTCACAGAATCACGGTAATGTTCCATGTCACTGCAAGTCTCGCCATGGTTGCGACTCTGCTCCCGACCGCAGCTGCTCCTCTTGCTATGGCCGCGCTTGCGGCTACGCGTCTTGTCACGGCTGCGACTCGGCTCCCGACTGGAACTCTTGTTTCTCGTGCAGCCATCACGGCTGTAACTCGGCTCCCCGCTGCACCTGCGCGCCCTGGTATGGCCGCGCTTGCGGCTATGTGTCTTGTCGTGGCTACGACTGGGCTCCCGGCTGGAACTCGATATGGTACTGCACCTCCACACTCGGCTACGACTGGGCCTTTGCTCGTTCATGTTCTTACGATGATGTTCTGCTTCTCTACTATGATAACGGGAACCCTCCCGATTCGATTTCTCCAATGAAGCAACCTTACTCAACGATCGCCGCTGTCTAGATCGCCTTTGTTTGCATTGTTTATTTTTCTCTCTCTCGGTTGAAACGCTCCTCCTTCTTTTTCTACTTCTACGGTGGACGATAGCCGGGACATCAGATGATGTGAACGGTAAACTCGGTATCAAAACACTTGGTCGCGGTTGAGACGGCGTTCTACAGCTTCGACTTCTCGCCGTTGGTCGTTGGTTGTCCATAACAATATCGACGTGGACCGGCGAAGTTTCAATAGTGGGCTTTTTGTGTACTATCCCACTTCTGAGATAAAGGATCAAATCCCTATCTCAGAAATAAAAGCGTGTTCTTCGTGATTTCAACAATTGTATATTGACCAAACTTCCTTATAGTTTCGTGTCGGTTGTAAGAATGACCATTTGACAACTCAGCTGTCTTTTATATAATTTGTGTCATGAATGAACGAACAATTGAAATGTGAATGTGAATTGTTCGTTCATTCACTGATTGCACAGATTAAAAATAACGTAAATATTTATCGATTACATAGATTAAAAAATAAACGAAATACGATAAAGCCAACATGAATGAACGAACAATTTAAATACGAATTGTTCGTTCATTTATAGATTACACGGATTAAAAATAAATATAAATTTAATAAAGCTAACATGAATGAACGAACAATTTAAACATGCATTGTTCGTTCATTTAATGTTGTCATTGCAATACATTTGATGACACAGATTAAAAATAAACGTAAATTATAACAATAAAGCTAACAATAGTGCTGAATTATTTTCGGCAGATAGCTTAGGTAATGAAGTGGTGCCTACGCTCTCGAGCTCCTCTTACACTGGAACTGTGTAGTACCAGTAGTGAAATTAACTTTAGATCTTCCGACAAAAAGCAAAAGAAAGCATACAGATTTTCATAATACAAACATTTGACTCGTACTATCGTAATATAAAACTTTTCAAACAAAAATGAATCACTGGAGATTTCGAAAGAAGAAAAAGCATAGAAAGAAGCAAGTTTCATACTCCCATTTGGATGTAAGTTCCTATATAAAAGTTTCCTTTTTACCTTTTCGTTTAGATATTAATGTTTGTTTTAATCCAGAAATGAAACTAGTTTGTTCTTGATATTTTTATCTCTGTTTTATTGAAGTTTTTACAGAAACAAAGTGAACATTTTTTTCTTTTTAATTTTTATGTTATGGAAGTGGCAAACAAGCATGCAGTTCACACTGATGCCAAGCGACGACTGCAGCCCATAGACACCCACACAAAGATCAGGATCAAAATGCAGATGCGTTACCACTCCTGAGGCCTAAGGTGTTATGCCTCTGTGCCGGAAATTACAGGGCCGTACCTGACCGGAACACGATAGTGCTTAACACTACCATTTAGCGGCAAGTATATTAGGTAATGCGGTGGTGCCTACGCCCGCGAGCTCCGTCACTGGAGCTCTACCACCAGGTACAGCTACACTGCACTGAAGGTACACTGTGTATAATAGGTTGGGGAAAAGTCTTTTCGCATTATAGTATGAACTTATGAACCTTTTGCCATCTTGTAGGTAGGGACATGATCCCATTGCTATAAAAATTTTGGGACTTCTCATCAAAATACCGCGACAAGTGGATTTGGCAGTCCTCTTGTGATGTTAACCTAACATTGCATAAAGAATTCGGAAGAGACCGAAACAGGTGGAAATCTGAAGGTGCAAGGTCAGGACTATACGGCGGATGCATTAACACCTCCCAGCCAAACTCTCTTAATTTTTGCTGAGTGGCTATAGATGTGTGAGGTCTAGCGTTATCATGATGAAACACCACACCCCTTCTGTTGATCAATTCCGGCCACTCTCTCTCAACTTCTTACTTTAATCAGTTGTTCGCAGTAGAGTTCAGAATCGATAGTCCTGCCTGGTGGTAATAGCTCATAATGAATAATGCCACACACACAACATCACCTTATTGCGAGTTAACCCGGGTTTCGCCACAATCTGTGAAGCCTGACCGGCCCTTGACCACGACCTTTTTCGCACGTTCTTGTCGTACGTGATCCACTTTTCATCACCAGTTATCAGCTACTTCAAAAAAGATTCGGTTTCATAACGTCGTAATAAAGAATCACAAATGAGTACACGGTTCATTAGGTTTCTTTCAGTGAGCTCGTGAGGTACCCAAATATCGAGAGAACAAAAAAAAATTGTACCCAGCTTTTTTTAAATGCGCCAAAACTATTTTGTGATCAATTCTCAGTTCTTCAGCTACGCCCTAACTACTGATATGTCGATCTTGCTCCACTTTTTCAAAAATGGCATCCATTTTATCCGTAATAGGGTGACCAGAGCGAAGTGCATTTTTGACATCAAAATTTCCGGATTGAAAACGCTTAAACCAAATTTGTGCTACCCTCACAGACACTGCACTAGGTCCATAAATATCGCAAATTTTGTTCGCGGCTTGCGTTGCATTTTTACCTTTTTTGTAGTAAAATTTAAAAATGTATCGAATTTCTTCATTAGATTCACTCATCTTGACAGTACGAAAAACAAATGAAAATCACACATTTGCCTAATATGAATTTGGAATTATGTTCTTTAAAATTTTAACTTTCAATAATACCAAAACCAGCCAGATACAAATATTACAGCCAAAGAGATTTTATTACAAGTTCATACATACTATAATGCGAAAAGACTTTTTCCCCAACCTATTATATTTGTACTGCATGCTGAAAAAACCCCTATTTTGTTTCAATATACACTGTGTTAGGTATATTAACTTACAGTGTTCACTTACCACAACTGAGGAATATATAATTATTCAACTGCCTTAGTAGCCTAGTGGTAGCCTAGTGGTGAAGGTCCTGGGTTCGATTCCCGGGTCGGGGGCAAACAGAGATAACGGTTTAAAATCCTTTATCTCTGGTTCTATTGGGATTTTTCCATTTTCTGGAAGTTTCCCAGTACATCGGAGTGTGATGATGTGCCCGGAGATGGCCACAGGCTCGCCATCTGTTACATGGGCCAAAAACGATACCGGCGAATCGTGGGTGTTTACATGTATGCTTGAATGCATGCATTTAATTTACCTCTGCGTGAAAATACGATTTTTACGTTTTATGTTTATATGCTATTTCCATAATGCAAAACAATGAAAGCACAATTCACTGAAACTGAATTTTAATATAGACCCTTGTTTGGACATCGTAGGTTCCCGCGGATTTGTATTATTTGACGTCAGTTGATTTCGGCACGTTTATAGGTCTCATATAAAATTGGACTGTTTTTAATGAAAACGCTTTAATTTGATTGGCTAAAGGCCAATAAAAGTAATTCCATTGTCCAAATGTATAGAAGTATCTTTTTTAACTCTATTGTAACGAAATTTAATGTAAAAATATAGAATGAATGTTAGTAATGTTTTTAATATAATTACATCGGTAACTTATAAATCTGCATGATATATATTTTTTCGTCTTTATGATCTATATAGAATTATTATTGTAAACTACGCATTTGTTAATGTTTTTTTTTAAAAGGCTATTACACGACACGGTCAGGTTCCGGCAGAAGGGGTGGGCGTGGCTTCGCGTCGGGTTGCCGTTTACTATACCATCCGATCGTCAGAGCCCTAACTCAGTCACAGTACAAATATGAACAGTATGGAAATTACGTACAAAACGTTGAAACAGCGCAGTCACACAAACATGCGCATCAACGAGGCCTCTAAGCGGTTCTCGCGGTGCTGCAGCTCCGAGTCACTTGCTACTGGAGCATCGATGCACATGTTTATGTGAGTATTTGAACGTTTAATACGTAGTTTCCATACTGTTCATATTTGTACTCTGTGTAGTTTGGCTCTAATTAGGGCCCTAACTTCCTAAATGTCATTTTATTAACATTTAAAAAATATGTAATACTTTTTAATCGTTTATAAATATAATATATAAATTACACTACCCTGTCCCTTGCTATCGTACCCTGAATACCGTGCCGTGTGATAAGTCCATTAGTAAAGTTGTCGTACGTCAGCTCATAAAGGGTTCTGTGTCGGTAAGACCAATTTCAGTGTCTGTAATTTTTAAGTTGGTGGCGTAGCAACGTGCAGGGTATTACAGTGGTTTTAAGTCTTAATTATGATGTCTGTAGGCAGCACGGCGTATTTAAGGTTTATTAGACTTAAGCAGACATCGATAATACAAGCACATGCAGACCCCACAGATATGCTTATAGAAAGAACTATTTTTTTTTTATTCACTTGCAATATTTGTGTTTTTTGCAGTAACGTCGGTAATGAGCATGTCCTTACAAATTAAATAGATAGAACATTTCATACAAAACTGTACCTACATTTTAACAAAATAATATCATATTTTACTGGTGGTAGAACTCCAGTGAATGAGCTTGCGGGCGTAGGCACCACGGCATTACCTAATATACTTGCCGTTAAATGGTAGTATTCAGCACTATCGTGTTCCGGTCAGGTGGTAATGTACGGCCCTGTTATTTCCGGCACAGAGGCATAACATCTTAGGCCTCAGAAGTGGTAACGCATATGCATTTTGACCTCTGCTGGCTGCAGTCATCACTTAACATCAATGTGAACAGCAAGCTTGTTTGCCACTTTCATTACATAAAAAAAAAAAATGTGCACGCGAAACAGCAAAATTAACTCCAAACTCCGTAATCGGATTCAGTTCACGCATGTTAAATCCGAATTAACACCAGTATTACAAAACTAAAGAGCTCGGATTCTGGTTGTAAAGTTTAACAATTCCAATAAGCCTAGTCAACTGAGCCCTGTCTTAAACGTAGTGAGGTTCGTAGTAATTTCCTGTCCCTGTGGTGAATTTACGCCGACCACCGCAAGTAGACCCCAGACTACCCCTAACCTTCCCCCTGTTCCCTCCTAATTGGAGCCGTGCCAAACGGTAGGGGGAGTCAAGCATTAATGGTCACGTGTCTCGTATATCGCTACCACCTGTTTCCCCCATTTTCTTTACGATATATGAAATTATTTGTGTACTGCGACACGCGTTAGTGTAACAGAAATAGCACTCTATTTCTTCCCTAATAGCCGCAGTAAATGTCTTAATTATGAACCATATGACAAAGAAAAGTTTTATATAGAAGTAAATTGCTTGATTTTAGTATGGAGCGCGTTGACGATATTAAATACACTAACTAAAATGCCAGGATGGAGTATTCCTCCGCTAGTGCAGCTAGGCAACCGAACAATGTTTTTTTTTATATGTAAAGGAAGTGGCACACAAGCATGCATATTGATGTTAAGTGATGACTGCAGCCTATAGACACCACACAAAGACCAAGGTCAAAATGGAGATGTGTTACCACTCCTGAAGCCTAAGGTGTTATGCCTCTGTGGCGGAAATTATAGGGCCGTACATTAAGTAGTAGTGGTCCGAAGAATTGTCATCCAGTAGAAGGAAACCATAATTATTTTCCAATCATCAAGTAATTATTTCATTGATAGGTCAGTAGCAAAGAGGATAGGAATTACTTGATATATTGATAGGTAGCTTCTGAAAAAACCGAGCTCCAAAATATACCTATGGCTTCATTAATTACTATCACAGAGGCAGTTTCTTGCCTGAGGAGTGGCAACACATCTCATCTCATCCCATTTTGACTTCTGGTTTTTGTGTAGATGTCTACAGACTGCAGTACAACAGTATTCATGTCTACAGTATTCATTTAGCATCTATAATCTAAACCACAGGTTCCCAAACTATTTTTCTTGTAGAGCCCTTTCAATTTTTTTCTGGTTTCGGTGGATCCCCTTGCTAACATTTATATCACTTTCCCATATATCCCATTTTTATTTACGCATATACGTAGACTCCATCGAGTCCCCCATAGACCCCAGGGGGTTTATATGGACCACTTTGGGAATCACTGATCTAAACAATTTATTGTTGGCTACCATCAATATATAAAAAGGCAACTGAAGTTCCACTTTCACAATTTGCATGTCTAATATTTTATTTTCTGGAGTTTAAAACCACTGCATTCTTGACATAGGAACACATATTAACGTTTCTGAGTTTATTTAACCAAAAATAGTAGGTATATTCATCCCATTGCAGAAGTAACCAGTGTATGTAGTCTAAGAAAACACTAGATTCTTGCACAAATTTAAAGCACCATTAGTGCTGAATAAAGGTTAGTGGTCAGATAATTGCTAGTTACGTCCAACAGTATTGCCTGGTTGGATTCAACTGATCTTGGGAGACATCTCATTTTAACTAAGCTCACTATGCTATTCGTTTTAATGTCGGCAACATAACTGGGCGGTACATTGAATTGGAACCGTCATTAAATGCCTTGCATCTTAATCTTCAAGATAAAGTTGGTGGGACAGGCACATAACAATTTAGGATTATATTTGCCTGAAAGCTGTCTTTGCAGTTAACATATTGCCTTTTAACTAATTTTGCTATTTCTTCGGTTTAGTGGTCACTGTTGTTAGATTTAAAGAGACGGGTACAAATCTTTAAGGGAGAAAAACTAATTTACAAAACTACATGGATGGATAAATGGACCACAATTACGGTCAATAGACTAACCACTTCACATTCGGTAGAACATTAAAACCAGCTTTTAAGTTAATAACATAAACAATAATAATCGCCTAATTTCCTGTTGCTTCAAAACGTCAAACCGTATTTCAGTTTAAATGTCTCCATCCAAAACGTACCGCAAACCCCTAATGTCTTACGACACATAAATAATTTTCCGTCCCAACCTCCATTTTGGGACCCATTAACTCAGCATTTACATTGCAACCCTAGTGTCTCTATTTTTGCGAGTGAATTTTGTAAATAACACCCCTGCAGCTAAATATTTGCATGCCATTACACCCAGCTGACAATAGCTTGGAGTTTTCATAGTCGTTGTTTCAGAATTTTGAATACCGTATAATGGTCCGTACTGTTTCCTTGTGTTATCTGCGTTATTTAAGTTTAAAGTGGATATTTTATTTCGGGTTTCTTTTGTTTCTATCGTTAGCTGTTTGCTATCGCTTGTTTGCCTAATAGGGTATCACTCAGCCTCGCTTCTGGTTGAAGTGCGTAATCTATATAATAATATATAAAAATCAATTGCTGTTCGTTAGTCTCGCTAAAAATCGAGAACGGCTCGGTCCGATTTGGCTAATTTTGGTTTTGAATGGAAGTCCAGGGAAGGTTTAATAGGTAAAAAACTATGAATTAATTGAAGGGGAATAGTAAAAACCACAAATTAATTTTCCCATACAAATAGTCGGTATCTATCAAACCTTTGACACAATATTTAATTGTGAGGCAATACGAAGTTTGCCGAATCAGCTAGTAAATGTATAAATATTATTATTGCTTTGAAAATGTGTAATTATGAAACGACGTTTTAATTCCATTGATCCCCGATGTTATAATTTCATTGCTGCAGGAGGAAATCCAAGATTTCTCATGCTGCGATATGATTTTTTTTTTTTTTATTTATTTAGGACAACAAACAATTACACTCATAAGGTAACAAGGACAATTACTCGGTACATAATTTTACAAGGAGCGTAATCAACCCCGTTGTCCACAAATTAACTATTAGGACATTTTAGGGTAGCGGTGTGAAAATACAAAATCATTTTTTTGAACAAAAAAAAATAACAAAAAGAATACACCACAGATGACACGAAGATTAATGTTCGCCTAATGAATCAGCTTCTGCGACAAATCAGGGCGCAATAATGAGTGCGGCTTTATGCGATCTTCGCTTTGCGACTTCTATCTTTTCAACACAGATGTAAGTAATATAGGTATGCCAATAGGCAAGATTAGCAGCGGCTCAAGAACGTGTTATACGTAATATTTACCCCCTTATTCATAAACTAATTTTAGCTAAAGTGTTGCTAATCTCTCCTTTGTCTTTTTCTGTCCTGCATACTTGATTAATGTAACTGATATAGACAAAGCATTCTATAACTAAAACGTATCTAATGTACGTTTATGAATAAGGTGGTTAGTTTGAGGTAAGTACAAGATACAGTAAAAATAAAGTATTCATAAAGACATCAACGGCATAAAATATATGCGGTTCTTTTTCTGAATTCTAACGAATCTATTATTTTCTCTCCCGTATTGTACTCAGATATTGGCACGTGCCAAAAAGAAGCTAATACGGTACGACGGAGTCAACACGCCCAACATTAGTTCGCCATTCAAATGATCCTTAGGGAATACAGCAAGCAGATAACATTGGTTTGAGACTTTCTTTCTGTTCATTCATACAAATTGACTCGATGTTCGTGATTAAATGGTATGTCTGAGTGATATAGAATATCTGTCTATTTTTTTAATACGCAGTGATACTCGTATAAACTGCAGTAGTCACTTGTCATCCTTATGAAAGGTACTTCATTACATTAAATTAACGCTTCACGTTTTTCACTGAAGACGTGTTAATCACTGTATACCTACAACATTAGTACCTTTCGAGAACTATTGCGCCCCAACAGCCGTCGGTTCTTCAACTTATGTATGTGCCCTGCCCACAGCCACTTGAGTTCGCTATTTAGTTGGCTATGTTCTTTTCTTCGGTTGTCATGCGAATCTCTTCATTTGTGATTTGAACTCGGAGGGAAACTCCGAGCATAGCTATCTGCATCTTTTAGGGTGATATTGGGCCTTCTTATGAGTCTTATAGTCAGCGACCATGTTTCAGCTCCGTGTTTCTTCACTGGCAACCCTGGTCAAAGACCCTAGTTCTTATGAAGATGTATTATAACTTCCCAAACTGCCTGTTAATGATAATATATCTTACTAAATGAACCGTTCTAGTTGTTTTAAAACACAAGTTTTAAGATATCACTCCATTCCAAATTTTTACTTCAAAAACATTCTATAACTCTGAAAGTTTGCCTAGGTTCACATCGACCTCTTTTTTTCTAGCTAACCCTGAAATATTGGCTCGTGCCAAAGTAGACGGTGTGTGTAATCCAGCGCAACTGAGCCAACACTAGGCACCTATCCAAATGAACCTTGGGGAATACAACGTGGAGACTACTTTGGCTTCGGATTGTCTTTCTGAACATTCATTCAAATTGACTCTGAAGTTGGAGATAGCTTACGTTTTATAATATTTTGTGAATCGGTAAACAATAGATTAAATATTGTGCACAAAATTTGTAAAAATATTTCCACTTTATTTTAAAAAAAATAATTGAGTGGTTTTGCTACTTGAATATCACTAGGGCGTTTGCCATTAACTTTGCTAAATTAAATCCTAGCTGCACCACTCTGCTTCGCGCGCTAGCTGTCAGTCAAATATCACCCTCCACCCGGAACCAGGGAAGCTGAAAAGAGATCGATATAATGTTGCTAGGATTATAAATATGTATTATTACCTTATATTAAAGAAAAATTTGACTTCAGGGCAGACTCGAACTCGCGGCCTACTGGGAATCTAGTCCAGCCGCTCTTCCAATTGAGCTACTGAAGTCCTGCCCGATTTGTCAAATCTTTCCTTCACATTTAATGCATTGCTTTATGGTAGCAGCAGCGCCATCTATTGCCAGCTATGCTAGTTAGGCAACCAATATAATAGACTTTGCAGTTTATTGAATATCGTAAAGAAGTCGCTTTTACCCTTAATAATTGTTTTATATTATTTCGCATTAACACATGCTTGTGAAATATTTTTAAGAAAATATAATTAAAGAAAAATGAAAATGAAAATGAAAATATAATTAAAGAATAATATTTTAAAGAAAAATGGAAAGAAAAATTTGACTTCAGGCGAGACTCCAACTCGCGGCCTACTGGGAATCTAGTCCAACCCCTCTTCCAATTGAGCTATTGAAGTCCTGCCCGATTTGTCAAATCTTTCCTTCACATTTAATGCATTGCTTTATGGTAGCAGCAGCGCCATCTATTGCCAACTATTATTAATTATATTCAATATTCAATAAACTGCTTCGTGAAGTTACTTTTTATATTGATGCTTTACTTACTCACAATCAACAATTAGAAAGACCAAGTCAAGGTTGTCTCCGGGTTGTATTCTCTAAGGTTCATTCGGATGTAAGCCTAGTGTTGGCATGGATTGCACCGGATTATATACGAGGTTCTATTTGGCACGCGCCAATATTTCACAGAACGACTGTCTGGATCCAGGGAAAGTAAAGGATTTAAATTATAGATGAGCCGTTTTGATTACGTTTTTAAATAGAATAAAACCTTTGCTCTTAGCCATATAAATTCTTTTTTTTATGAATTGGAATGCAGATGCGTTACAACTCCTGAGGCCGGTGTTATGCCTCTGTGCTGGAAATTACAGGGCCGTACATTACCACCTGACCGGAACACGATAGTGCTGAACACTACCATTTAGCAACAAGTATATTAGGTAATGCGGAGATGCCTACGCCCGCGAGCTCCGTCACTGAAGCTCTACCAGTAAATTATGAAAATGATCTTCAATTTAAAAACTTTCAAGGTTTTCTCCACGATTCATTTGAATGTGAATTCTATTGTTAGCATGGGTTACACCGGATTCGGTACGAGGTTTCTATCCGGCACGCGCCAATACTTCACAGATCGAGGGTTTTAATCCAGGAAAAGGTAAAGGATTACTGGTTTTTTTTTTCAAGCAGCGAAAATGTTGCTTCTTAATAATGATAACAATAAATGTTTGTGCATGTTGTTAATAAGTTAGGATCCCACTGCGGAATAATTTCGTTCATCCAGATATGCTGCAAACCTTATTTTTACGCGTATTTATAATCTAGAGAATATATCCACTATGTTGCCTATCAAAATATGGCCGCAAGTATATTTAATATTAAAAAATATATATTTTACTTTTTAATGTCGTCCACTAATGTATAAAGACTGAAAAACCACGGTGACCGTCGCACACTTGGACGCCCCAACATATTTACGTTCCGCTTCAATAACTTTTGCGTTTTGACGTGACAACGTCTTAAATTAGGTTGCGGCTCGGAGTCACTCATGAAAAAGTGTAACGCCCGGTAACGTAACGATGAGTCACCGAACGAGAGAGAGGCCTGCCGGACCGGCGAATGCCTTTCTACCGAGAAAAAGACGTTGTCACGAAAAATCTTCGCCCGTAAAACCGACTTTACAGGCAACCAGTTTTTTTTTAACGTATATTTATTATTTATATAACAAATTAAAGCTAACTTTTTTCTCATTATTATGATATACGACGACCCGGTTAGTCCAGCGGTGTGAGATGACCGTTTGATTCGAAGGGTCGCGGGTTCGATCCCCGCACCGGCACAAATATTTGCAGGTCCCACAGATATTTGTTTCGGGTCTGGGTGTTTGTGTTTGTGTTGTATGTGTACAACGGCACCCACGACACAGGTTTATACCTCCTGTGAGGCTGTGAGTGTAAGCGTATTTTATTTTTATTATTATACGAGAGCTAATTTAAATCAGACGCAATTTTTTTTTTTTTTTTTTTATTTTTTATGTAATGGGCGTGGCAAACAAGCATGCAGTTCACATTGATGTTAAGTGATGACTGCAGCCTATAGACACCCACACGAAGACCAAGGTCAAAATGCAGATGCGTTACCACTCCTGAGGCCTAAGGTGTTATGCCTCTGTGCCGGAAATTACAGGGCCGTACATTACCACCTGACCGTGCTGAACACTACCATTTAGCGGCAAGTATATTAGGTAATGCGGTGGTGCCTACGCCCGCGAGCTCCGTCACTGAAGCTCTACCACCAGTAAAAAAAGGTTACTGGCTGTTAAAGATAAAATAATTTAATTAAAAATACTATCGGCCATATTTTGATAGGCAACCTAGTAAATATATATTCTCAAGATCATAAATATACGTAAAACTTAGATTTGCAGGATATCTGGTTTAACGAAGTCTGCAGTGAGATCCAAACCTATTACTGGTTGGTTTTGACACGAATAAATAAAAAAAGGCATTATTTTTACCTCACTTTGTAAGATTTTTGTAGTTTGGTAGCTTGCAACCTTACTTGGCTAACTAAATCAAGTTTGTGGCTTGTCCTCAGTAAGGTTTTAAATTACAAAAACCGGCCTACCACATTTTATTGTACATCGGTTAATTGACAAGTATGCTGTCGCATTAAATAAGAACGAAGCCATATAGTATTTATATTTTTCGAAATAACACATGCTACTGAAAATTAAAAATTAAAGAAAAAACGGAAAGAACACTTTGACTTCAGGCAGGAATTGAACCTGCGACCTCAGAATAACCAGTCCAGCCGCTTTACCACTAAGCTGCCGACCTGTGTCGTGGGTGCCGTTGTACACATTATAATACATACACAAACACCCAAACCCGAAACAAATATTTGTAGATAGATAGATCCCTAAAAAAAACGTAACTTCACGCCTGTAATTCCCGAAGGGGTAGGCAGAGGTAAATGCATGCATTTAAGCATACATGCCGGAATCACATGTTTAGTTATGATTTACTGCTGGTAGAGCTCTGGTGACAGAGCTCGCGGGTGTAGGCACCACCTATTACCCTATCTATCTGCCGCCAAATGGTAGTGTTCAGCACTATCTTGTACCGGTCGGATGGTAATGTATGGCCCCGTAATAACTATCACAGAGACGTAACAATATAGGTATTTGTACAGGCAGATCACGGTGGTGAATTAAACTCAAAAGGACTGTATTATTTTGAAATCAGATCTATATCACAATTTAATCGTAACTACGTACAGACAAAGAATTAAAAGGAAGAAACATGCGCGAGCGCGGCCGTGCGCTAAGACGATGCGTGGCCGGCAATGTGGCGGGAACGGGCTACAGCCAATGACAGCTCCAGTGTTCCCGCGCCTCTCAGTCCATCCCCAGCAGCCTGGTTGAGTGCACAACTCAACAGTATTAGGGGTGGCAACGCATCTGCATTTTGACCTATGGTTTTTGTGTAGACGTCTATAGGCTGCAGTCTGTCACTTAAAATCAATGCGACCTGCATTGCCAACTTCCTTACATTAAAAAAAACTACTTGAAATTACACCTCGTACACCATGCAGTCGTAAAATTTAGTTTCACTAATATTTCAACAACTTTGTGGACCAGATTTCAGAACCAAAAAGCAGCTGCACTTTCAAAATACGAGTATTACTCTCCTTCGTAACACCGTGTGAAAGCGCAATAAATCTCAAAATAATGTATAAGTTTGAAATCGAGTCGCATTACACATGAAATGACTCACGTAGTGCAAATGGAAAACAAATGCATTACACGCCGCATCTCAGTGGGAGTTGGGACAAATTGTTTTAGTTGCTGTTTGTAGAACACTCTAGACGTGCCTAGAGTGCCCACGCTTGGAAAAAATGGAAAAATACGATATTCCAATGTTTTACGCTTGGTTCCATTCACTTGTTTTTGTGTTTTGTGTGTTTGTATGTATCTTCACGCCAAGTCTCGCACGGGTTAGGCAGAGAGTGTGGAGCGCCAGATATCCCGGTCCTGACACAACTCCCGTGCTTCTTATACATTCTTCTGGTGTTTTGTTTCTTGAAATGTGATTGTAGTTATAATAAAGCTTTGGTAAAGAATAGAAGAACATTATTGACATTTATATAGTCATGTCATTTTTGTGCGTATTGGATTTTCCAATTTCATTATGATTTCCAATACCACTATAGCAAGCCTATTCATATTCTGGAACACTAATTTAAAGTTATCGTAACAAAATAAATACATTATACCAAGATTTTGCTATCTAATATTTTCAATAACCATTATTTTAAATTAGAAAAAAAACTGCAATTGTATTTTTCTTTTTGCGGTTGCAAACCGTGAAAAAGCGCATTAAATCTCAAAATAATGTATAAGTTTGAAATCGAGTCGCATTACACATGAAATGACTCACGTAGTGCAAATGGAAAACAAATGCATTACACGCCGCATCTCAGTGGGAGTTGGGACAAATTGTTTTAGTGGCTGTTTGTAGAACACTCTAGACGTGCCTAGAGTGCCTACGCTTGGAAAAAATGGAAAAATACGATATTCCAATGTTTTACGCTTGGTTCCATTCACTTGTTTTTGTGTTTTGTGTGTTTGTATGTATCTTCACGCCAAGTCTCGCACGGGTTAGGCAGAGAGTGTGGAGCGCCAGATATCCCGGTCCTGACACAACTCCCGTGCTTCTTATACATTCTTCTGGTGTTTTGTTTCTTGAAATGTGATTGTAGTTATAATAAAGCTTTGGTAAAGAATAGAAGAACATTATTGACATTTATATAGTCATGTCATTTTTGTGCGTATTGGATTTTCCAATTTCATTATGATTTCCAATACCACTATAGCAAGCCTATTCATATTCTGGAACACTAATTTAAAGTTATCGTAACAAAATAAATACATTATACCAAGATTTTGCTATCTAATATTTTCAATAACCATTATTTTAAATTAGAAAAAAAACTGCAATTGTATTTTTCTTTTTGCGGTTGCAAACCGTGAAAAAGCGCATTAAATCTCAAAATAATGTATAAGTTTGAAATCGAGTCGCATTACACATGAAATGACTCACGTAGTGCAAATGGAAAACAAATGCATTACACGCCGCATCTCAGTGGGAGTTGGGACAAATTGTTTTAGTGGCTGTTTGTAGAACACTCTAGACGTGCCTAGAGTGCCTACGCTTGGAAAAAATGGAAAAATACGATATTCCAATGTTTTACGCTTGGTTCCATTCACTTGTTTTTGTGTTTTGTGTGTTTGTATGTATCTTCACGCCAAGTCTCTCACGGGTTAGGCAGAGAGTGTGGAGCGCAGATATCCCGGTCCTGGCACACCTCCCGTGCTTCTTCTACATTCTTCTGGTGTTTTGTTTCTTGAAATGTCATTGTGGTTATAATAAAGCTTTGGTAAAGAATAGAAGAACATTATTGAAATTAATATAGTCATGTCGTTTTTGTGCGTATTGGATTTTCTAATTTCATTATGATTTCCAATACCACTATAGCAAGCCTATTCATATTCTGGAATACTAATTTAAAGTTATCGTAACAAAATAAATACATTATACTAAGATTTCTTGCTATCTAATATTTTCAATAACCATTATTTTAAATTAGAAAAAAAACCGCAATTGTATTTTTCTTTTTGCGGTTGCAAACTGTGAAAAAGCGCAGTAAATCTCAAAATAATGTATAAGTTTGAAATCGAGTCGCATTACACATGAAATGACTGACGTAGTGCAAATGGAAAACAAATGCATTACACGCCGCATCTCAGTGGGAGTTGGGACAAATTGTTTTAGTTGCTGTTTGTATAACACTCTAGACGTGCCTAGAGTGCTTACGCTTGGAAAAACTTGAAAAATGCGATATTCCAATGTCTTATTCTTGGTTGCATTCATTTATTTTAAATGTTTTGTTTCTTGAAATTTGATTGTGGTTATAATAAGTCTTCAGTGTACGATAATGAATGAAATTTTATCTGTTTTCTATTTACTGGAGTAACTGATTTAATTGTGCCTTGCAATATCACTATGACAATCCTGATCAGATTCTAAAACGCTCTTAAAAGTTATCGCAACAGAATTTAAATCCTCAGATTTTGATATATAATATTTTCAAAAACCATATAAACTATGGAAAAAAATTAAATTTGAGAAAGTGTTTCTCTTTTTGCAACCACCGTTTGAAAGCGCAATACATCTCAAAATAATGTATAAGTTTGAAATCGAGTCGCATTACACATGAAATGACTCACGCAGTGCAAATGGAAAACAAATGCATTACACGCCGCATCTCAGTGGGAGTTGGGACAAATTGTTTTAGTTGCTGTTTGTAGAACACTCTAGACGTGCCTAGAGTGCCCACGCTTGGAAAAAATGGAAAAATACGATATTCCAATGTTTTACGCTTGGTTCCATTCACTTGTTTTTGTGTTTTGTGTGTTTGTATGTATCTTCACGCCAAGTCTCTCACGGGTTAGGCAGAGAGTGTGGAGCGCCAGATATCCCGGTCCTGACACACCTCCCGTGCTTCTTCTACATTCTTCTGGTGTTTTGTTTCTTGAAATGTGATTGTGGTTATAATAAAGCTTTGGTAAATAATAGAAGAACATTATTGAAATTAATATAATCATGTCGTTTTTGTGCGTATTGGATTTTCCAATTTCATTATGATTTCCAATACCACTATAGCAAGCCTGTTCATATTCTGGAATACTAATTTAAAGTTATCGTAACAAAATAAATACATTATACCAAGATTTTGCTATCTAATATTTTCAATAACCATTATCTTAAATTAGAAAAAAAACTGCAATTGTATTTTTCTTTTTGCGGTTGCAAACCGTGAAAAAGCGCAGTAAATCTCAAAATAATGTATAAGTTTGAAATCGAGTCGCATTACACATGAAATGACTCACGTAGTGCAAATGGAAAACAAATGCATTACACGCCGCATCTCAGTGGGAGTTGGGACAAATTGTTTTAGTTGCTGTTTGTAGAACACTCTAGACGTGCCTAGAGTGCCTACACTTGGAAAAACTTGAAAATGCAATATTCCAATGTTTTATTCTTGGTTGCATTCATTTATTTTAGATGTTTTGTTTCTTGAAATTTGATTGTGGTTATAATAAATCTTTAGTGTACGATAATGAATGAAATTTTATCTGTTTTCTATTTACTGGAGTAACTGATTTAATTGTGCCTTGCAATATCACTATGGCAATCCTAATCAGATTCTAAAACGCTCTTAAAAGTTATCGCAACAGAATTTAAATCCTCAGATTTTGTATAATATTTTCAAAAATCATATAAACTATGGAAAAAAAATATATTTGAGAAAGTATTTCTCTTTTTGCAACAACCGTTTGAAAGCGCAATATTTCTAAAAAAATGTTTTTTTGGAATCTATTCGCGTTACACATGAAATGACTCACGTCGTGCAAATGGAAAACAAATGCATTACACGCCGCATCTTAGTGGGGAGTTGGGACAAATTGTTTTATTTGCTGTTTGTAGAACACTCTAGACGTGCCTAGAGTGCCTACACTTGGAAAAACTTGAAAATGCAATATTCCAATGTTTCATGCTTGGTTGCATTAATTTAGTTTTGGTGTTTTGTTTCTTGATATTTGATTGTGGTTATAATAAATCTTTAGTGTAGGATAATGAATTAAATTTTGTCATTTTTCTATTTGCTGGAGTAATTGATTTAATTGTGCCTTGCAATACCACTATGGCAAACCTTATCAGATTCTAAAACGCTCTTTAAAATTATCGCAACAAAATTAGAGTCCTTGGAGTGCCTAGAGTGCCTACACTTGGAAACACTTGAAATATGCGATATTCCAATGTTACACGCTTGGATAAACGATTTTGTTTAAATGTTTTATCGCCTGGTTTAATTTTTTATCTATATATACATATAAAAATCAATCGCTGTTCGTTAGTCTCGCTAAAACTCGAGAACGGCTGTGCCGATTGGGCTAATTTTGGTTTCGAATGATTTTCGGAAGTCCAGAGAAGGTTTAAAAAGTAAAAAAATATGAAGAAATTGTAGGGAAGTAATAAAACCACAATTTTATTTTCCCATACATATAGTCGGTATATATCAAACCTTTGACACATTATTTCATAAGCTCATTGTTCTGAGGCAAAACGAAGTTTGCCAGGTTAGCTAGTTGTTAAATAATTTTGTAACACATCATAAGTGATTCTTGTTATCCCATTGATAAATAATCTTTTTGATTTTGAATAGGTAGCATTATACGATTATCAGATACAAGGTGTAATATAAATATGTAGAGGTGCGAAAAACCGTTGATTCTACTCATAGAGCAACGCGGCCCACCGGGCGCGGTGGACCGGAGGGGAGTTGCCATAGCGTGTATTACCGATGCAAAACAGACTGTCATTTTTTGCGTTGGGAAATGCGTGTGACACAAACGCACACTACAATAATCGTCTACTACTACGAAACTACACCTTGACTTTAATAAAATACAAAAATAATTTCACGCACACATTTAAACATCTAGGCGACAGGTATAGGCCCATTTGGGTTTGTACTTTGACAGAGGGGAAAGCCTGCATATGGTTACTTCCCTCCGGTGTTGCTCTATAATTCTACTCATCAACAATTCTTCAATAAATGACCGACAATTACAATTTGTCTCGATCCCATACAGTTAAAATTCAACATAACATTGTAAACACAAAATCTGCAATTCGTAATACAAAGGCGGCAACACCAGTCGGAACAGTGAAAACTGTCATTCATATTGAGGTCCCCGCAGATTACTCAGGACTGTAGACTTACATATATTTTAGAACTGTCAGCACATCATAAACTGTGATTCTTGCATTGACTTATATGTACTAAAGTACTAGACGGGGCATTTCCCCTGGTAGGATGGTTTCAGATTCCAGAAGTCAATTCGCCATATTAGTACGTATAAGAAACATTTGTAGGTAAGTGGTACTGGTGGTAGAGCTTCAGTGACGGAGTTCGCGGGCGTAGATACCACCGCATTACCTAATATACTTGCTGTTAAATGGTAGTGTTCAGCACTATCGTGTTCCGGTCAGGTGGTAACGTACGGCCCTGTAATTTCCGGCACAGAGGCATAAAACCTTAGGCCTCAAGAGTGGTAACGTATCTGCATTTTGACCTTGGTCTTTGTGTGGGTGTCTATAGGCTAGTCATCACTTAACATCAATGTAAACTGCATGCTTGTTTGCCACTTCCATATAAAAAATTGTGCCACTTTCCAATCGGAACTGCGGAATCGGTGAGGGTCAGGTTCGAAAGAACAGTGGGGGATAAGGGGCGGAGTCCCCCCCTTACGTAAAACAAAGATAAGTAGGTAACTGCGACTTTCCAATCGGGACGGAAGGTCAGATTCGAATGAAGAGTGGGGGATTGGGGGAGGGTCGTAGCCCCCCCGTATGCAATACCATAGTAAGTAGGGTGCCCCCCCCACCCACACGCATCGTACTGGGAGGGTTCGAGCCCCAACCATCAACTGGGTTCAACCCCCGGTCTTGGAACGGAATTGTACTCTGGGTCCGCGGCTGCGCCGCCCGGCTTAGGCCAGAGTGATGGCGCGGACGTGTGGCCTCTCACAATAGTGAACCTATTTTTATTTAATTTAGAACAGGACCAATTGTAAGCGGCACGCGGGGGAATAGCTGAAGGAGTATAAAAAAAAAACACAGCGAGTTTCCCCTGTGTACCAGCATCCCTACAATGATCACGCCCCCGACGTTTCGGGAGCAGATAGGCCCGGGGAATGAGGAAGCCTCGATCCCCGAACCATCCCCCCCCTCTGTTGCGCATCACGCGCGGAGGGAGGGATGATGATTAGTCAGTCAGTAGGTAATTCCCACGTTCTCTTCGAAAGGGACTGGAGGAAATGGTGAAGTTACCTACCATACCCGGTAATATCACCAATGCCCAGTTTAAGTTAGAATACCCGGTGGGAGGTTGGGTACCATTAGGCCATCTCAGGTGATTGTCGGCGACAACCACGGACAAATCAGTGTCATGAGGTAATCAGTGAATGTGTTTGTGTGACAAAGACCAAAAGTGCAAGTGTACGTCAAATAGTCTTCGCGTAACGTTTGTAGAAAGTAAATAACGTGTATAGATGTATAGCTATGTATAGAGATTCTCCTCGTACGATAGTTTTGGATACAATTTTAATTCTTTGCCTTATATCAACTTAAATAATGTTAATCATGTAAGAATTTATTTAAAGAAGTCATTTTATAAAATTAAACCTCGATAGTGGCAGGAAACTTAATTTTCTCAATATTTTTATGTTTTATCTTTTTATTTTACGTATGTTTTAGGTTCTTTTTTAAGATGTCACGTTTATTTGTGTATCGTTTTCTGATAGAGTAATGTTTGTTCTTTGTTTTTATGTAAATTTTATAATAATTAGTTGTAGCTTATAAAAGTTATTAAGAAATATTTGAAGAAATACGCGGAAAATTTTTACATTATCTATATTTACTTATGAATAACTTTTTAGTCTTTTTATGAATATTAATAAAACTTGTGTACAATAATAGAGAAAACTATAACAATTGTAAATATGTATAACACGTGTATGTAAACATAAGAATTTTGAAAATAAAGAAAGAAAACCAGGTCAGCCATAACAAAAATTAAGTACAAATTCGGTCAAAATACGACCGAAAAACGAGGCTCTCTTGACAGTTTTATTCGAGGGATAGGGCTCAGGGCAGATTCGAAAGTATGACATGGTCTCCGGCAAGTAAAAACAAGTGAAAATAAGTGAAGTAATAAGGAATAGGAAGAAAGAAAAATGGTGAACCTGGAAGACTGGAAGACCCAGTGGTTACTGTAGGACTAGGTCGTCGGGGTAGGGTTACCACCAAGGCTTGGCTGGCCTGCGTTTTCGGTCATATGTAACCGATTGTTTCTTTGTTGAAACACCCCTTCCCCGCACCTCCACTCCTCACACCGGCGGCGCAGATTCAGGATAGGCGTAAACCGCATCTGTGTCAACACTACGAGCGGGCATCCGGCGCCGGACGGACAATAGGTCCGCCCGTACATTCTAACGCCCGCACATTACGGTCGTGGTGGTTAGCAGGTGCAGTGGCACCACGTATGCCAACCAGAAGAGCGCCCAGCGACAGTGATCAAGTTACGTATCAATTCAATGAGATCGCATTTAAATTTGGAATAATAATAGACGGCTTCCTTTACCTTTTGGATACCTTTCGGAAACACCATAATTAGAATAAGGAGGAGGAGGTGGTAAAAAAAAAACATTTGTATTCGTGCAGTCGTTGGAGACCGGATTTTTAGTAAAGAATTTGTATTTAGCTTACCATTTTCACAGATTTCAGTTTATGTATGTATGTATCTTCACGCCAGGTCCCTAACGGGGTAGGCAGAGAGTATGGAGCGCCACATATCCCAGTCCTGACACATGCCGTGCCTCATCTACATTCATCATTTTAGATTTTTTTTTGTCCAATTATGTTATATATACACGCGGGCGAATCGAATAGCTAGAATACGATAGCATACGTAAGGCGTTGGAATATTACAGAGCTGTATGCTGTAATATTAATTATTTGACACAGGGTAACCTAGATACTAAGAGAGATATTATCTGAACTACTAACGAGGTTCAGTTCTAACTGCAAGCAAGTTAGCTTATATTATTGGGCCGACTGTATAATAATATGATAAGTTACTGAAAGCCTAAGAGTTATAATTTCTTCCAATAAAATTATTGATGTACCTATGTATCATCACGCAAACTTCCATAACGGGGTAGGCAGAGAGTGTAGAGCGTCAGATATCCCGATCATTCTCTTCAAACATGCATGCCGATTCCTAAGACTTTTGGCCCCACCCTCAGACAGCCACAACCACAACCACCACAACTACCTAATTTTAGTATATTTCTACCTAAATATCACTAATTTATTACCTGCAATTCCATATCTAGGAAAAAATATTTGCAGTTAATAATTTAAAGGAAAATTATACTGTTCCCTACATAACTGGGCCCAGGTGTTAACCCTGTACAAAATTATCCGTCCACCCACCAGTGGATTAAGCCAGTGGGTTCACGGATAATCACCCTTTCAATATTATTTGAAACACGGGCATTTTTTGAATTGCCAGTAATTGAAGTATATATTATTATGATCCATTGTTAAGTATATTACGAAATGTACTGTGTAATGGGTTAAACAGTAACGATTTTGCAGGCCTAAAATTACCCGTCTTCAGTATGTGGGGTAAGGCCGTAAATATATTGAACACTAGCTTACCCGGCAAACTTCGTATTGCCTTAAAATTTCCCTTCAATTCCTTCATCCTTACCTTTAAAACCTTCCCTGAACTTCCAAAAATCATTCAAAACCAAAATTAGTCAAATTGGTCCCGCCGTTTTCGACTTTTAGCGAGACTAACGAACAGCAATTGATTTTTATATACGATATAAAGAAGATAGATTACTTTAATCTCCGTCAAATACGATTCAGGTATGTTAGAAATTCAATTAAACGAATTCTTATTTAAATTATTTGCTTACAATTCTCCCTCAAAATTATTAAAACGCCACTCACAGATATGAATTTCAATGTACTTGTCATCTCAACCCCTCGTTGATGTGTTTATAAGCTACTTTGCTCTTCTCTTTGCAAAAGGCGCTGAGTTATTTGAATAAAATCCATACTCCAAGTTTCATTTCATACATATTCCTCAAACGTACTCAAACTTCAAAACGAAATCTCGGTGACAAGAGTTCTGTAAATCTATTTCGTTGTGAAATATGTGTACAAAAAGGAAAAGTTTTGGATATCCTTGAATCGAACTTTCTCCGGATTAGGTTACTGTTTTGTGAAGACTTTAGAGTCAACGGTTTTGCTTTTGAAATGTTATCATATATTTCATGTAATTTAGTAATATAACTATCCTGTCTGGCTTGCGACTGGCCACTGGCATCGGAATAGAAGAAGATCGGGAGGTGTGTCAGGACCGGGATATCTGGCGCTTTACACTATCTGCCTACCCCGCAAGGGCCTCTGCGTGAAGATACATATATCCATAATTTTATTAGAAAAAATCATACATTAAGATTTATTTAAATTTGGTTTAATTTTTCGTTAAGTGACGACCCCACCATCCACTAGCGTCCACTTCCGGTGGAAGAAAATTCTTCCGCTAGTGCAGTCAGTCAACCGAACAATGACGGTCAAACCATTCCAATAGGGTAGTAAATATAACAACGCGCGATGGGCAGCAGCGTTCCACGATAAAACTACCGACACTGCAATCGCTAATCCACATGCCAAGCATGGCGATTACGGCATATTCTCACCAAAATACACAACCCTATTCTGGGCATTGTTTGGGAAGGCTTTTGTCCAACAGTGAACGGGGAAGCAATGATGTGATCATAAGGGACCATTTCGTTACTTCAAATAAGTGGGCAGAACATGTCATGGTACATATTATATATTCTCCCCTAATGACGCAAAATACTGTTGTTGTCAAGCAGTGAACGTTTTCCAGCTGGAGTGATGACGATTAACCAACCTGTTACTAGGGTTCGTCTCATCCCTATTGCGCACTAGTGGAGGATAATTATTCCACTAGTACGATCAGTAAACCGTACAAAGGCGATCAAACCATTCTAATAACTGCAATTTCCAATTCACATCAAGCATGGAGTTTATGGTATATTCTCCCCAAAATGATCCACAACCCTATTCTGGGCATAGTTGGGGAATGTTTTTGTCCAGCAATGGGCGGCTTTCGGGTGAAGTGATGTGATGATAAGGAACCATCCCGTTACTTCAAATAAGTGGGCCGAACATATCATGTCACATTGTCTAAAACAACATGAGAAACAACGCGTCTTATGTATTTGGGACTCCCTTGAGCACAGTACCGTACAGTCCCCAGGAAGGAATAATTGCACTATTTTCGGCTCTGTAGAGCGTTATCTCTTTCGCACACTAGCTATGTGACAACCATTTTGGTCAAATTGTGACCATGCCGCACTTCAGTGCTCACGTATGCCGTGTGCAACAGAGTCTTTTTCATAAGCTTTTCTTTGGTGGGAGAGCTCCAGTGACGGAGCTCGCGGGCGAAGGCACCACCGCATTACCTAATATACTTGCCGCTAAATAGTAGTGTTGACCACTATCGTGTTCCGGCCAGATGGTAATGTACGGCCCTGTAATTTCCGGCACAGAGGCATAAAACCTTAAGCCTCAGTAGTGGCAACGCATCTGCATTTTGACCTCTGATCATTGTGTGGGTGTCTTATGGGCAGCAGTCATCACTTTACATCAATGTGAACTGCATACTTGTTTGCCACTTTTAATACATAAAAAAGCGCGATGTGCAATATTTGATGGGCACTGTACTTCGTGTATGCTTGAGTCTAAATCATAGTAGTAGCACAGTATAAGTACAATAACATGTTCGTTTTCTTTAGACTGTGGTAGTAGTAAACTTTTATAATCTTTTGAAAGTTATCTATTGTGTCACAAGTTATGGTATCAAGGACTTTAGAATACAGTTACCATAAATGTAGACCGGAATGCAGTTCTCTTTGATAAGGAAACATTCTACATACATCTGCAATACAGGCAGAACCACTTCAGTACATTAATAACTATTATGTGACAAAGCCGCAATACATTCCGGAGGCTATTGAAGTCATGAATATGGGTCAATAATTATTAGGTCAAAGGAGAATGATAGCGTTCCATACATTTCTGAGTCCAAAAGCCATGGCCTAAACATTTATTGTATGGCAGAACGACGTTCGCCGGGTCAGCTAGTTGCTTTCATAAATACACAATGAATACTGTGGATCGATTATGTACTACCAAGACATTCTAATTTTCACATAAAAATGCAATTCGATACAAAAACAACTTAACTCTAAAATTATACCCAAATAAAAAGTCCGCCTCTATCAACCCGTAAATCTATGCCGGGACGTTTTAATAAAACTGCAAAAACGTCAGAGCACGGGTTAAGTACAAAATGATGGCTACGCGGTACATGGGACCTGATTCTCATCGCTACTCTTTTGTTTGTGACTGTGTAGATCAAGAGCTGGGTTCACTTTCTTCAGGGTCTTTGTTGTAAGTATTTTTTTTTTTGGTATTGGGACAATAAATAATATTTTAAAATTAAATTTTGTTACATTTTACTCATGACTTTGTGAACATCTTTTACGGGATCAACTCTGAAATCGCAAAATGAGTTTTACTTGGACCAAAATTAATAAATTGATGGTTGATACATTTAGAATCAAAATTAATAAATGGTCTGTGAATCTCACCCTTAAAGACTATCTTTGTACACCAGTTTAAGTATTTCCCCACAAATTAAAACTATCCAGTCTGTAACTTTAAGTGAATCTTATTGAATCTTAACCGCATTACAGGTAAGAAATAACGGTGTTTTTTTGTTCAATCTTATGTAAAAAAGATCCTCGCCGTATGCTTGTTTGATCAAAATTTCGTGATTGCAATAGAATTTATTTCTCTCGACTCCGTTGTCCCAAGCGACGTGGCCTAATAATAATGTTGTTATTCAAGGAGCCTTCTTTTGTAAAATATTGATATTTTTATATTAATATTTGTTGAAATACGTGTACAGTGTATCCTTTGATTCTAATATAGATATACCTATATAACCTGCCACTAGTGAGTTGGATGGGAGTTCTAAAATGTTTATTCTGTTTTTAGTATTTATTGTTATTGTTGTATTAAAGCAGCGACAGAAATGCATAATCGGTGAACATTTTATGTGTATAGCTATCACGGTTCATTAGATACAGTCTGGTGATAGACAGATGGACATAGCAGTCTTAGTAATTGAGTACCGATTTATCTTCTGGGTGCTACGGATCTTTAAAAAATTACTAGTTTTTTTTAGTCTTAAGTGAACAAAGATGACACTTATTTTCAAATCAATGATAAATAGTATCGATTTCATCCAGCAGCTCCCGGACTACTGCTTTAGGCGTGTTTTCAGTAGGGTATTTAGCGAGCACAGATTGGGTGAATTTTGTATAGCATAGTTTATTTCTGTTGGTTTCTTTGACGAATTTGTTGGGTTTGTTGATTTTTATATTTCAATTTTTTGCTCGTACCTCTAATTGAGGTCTAAAATAATTGGTAACTGAAAATTGAGTATGGTAGCTGCTGTAAATATATGCAAATAATTATTTATTTTTTGTTACAAAAAGGTCACGTATGCCTGCGGTAACCAAATGCATTCGATAGTTTTATAGAAAAGTTATTTTAATTGCCAATTTACAGTACTTAATTATTGTGGAATTCATTGATGTATAATTACAGTTTTATAACCTGACTTGGCAAACGTCGTTCTACCATATATACATCTGTACAAATAAATAAAATGTAAGTATATGAGAAAATTAATGTGTGGTTATTGCTATTTTTCTTAAAATTTTAACATGGGTGGCAACGCATGTGTATTTTGACCTCTGGTTTTTATGTAAGTGTCTTTGGCTGCAGATCTGATCTACATTAAATATAAGAATAAAGCAATCCTAACGTTGTGCTTGTTTACGGTTTCGTACTTCAAAGGAAAAAAAACAACCCTGATCAGGTCACTCGACTTACTCATACGTGTATCTGTCTAAACGTGTATCTGTCTATCCTTCTGTCACAGCCGGATTTCTCTGAAAGAAGGTAACTTCTGAGCCAATCGAATTGAAATATAGAAAAGATAAGTCTCCGTCGTCAACAAAGCTCCTAAATTACCTGACAGTTTAAAGGAATGTTTAAATGAAGATGGATGTACAAGAACTTTAAGTTTTTTAAAATTGATTGATATGTACAAATTGATTTAAAAATAATTATAGTTTTGCCGTGGTCGCTAATAACCCTAAAAAGTAAAAAGGTGACCTTAAATAAATAAAATAAAAGGTCCTAAATGCGACTGGAGAGTTACATTTAGTCCTCCTCTTTTTGAAGTCGGTTAAATATGTCTCAAATAAATATATTAAGATATTTTTAAGGGTTCCGTACCTTAAAAGGAAAAAAGGAACCCTTATAGGATCACTAGTGCGTCTGTCTGTCTGTCCGTCTGTCACAGCCAATTTGCTCCGAAACTACTCGACCGATTGAGTTGAAATTTAATGAATATATGTAAATTGGTGACCCAAAGATGAACACGTTAAGTAAAATAATAAATTTTAAACAGGGGGGCACTTTCGGGGGGTAAATCAGAAAAAAATAAATTCGTAAACTGTGTCGTGTGACATATCAAATGAAAGAGGTTGTTGTCAGCATCTCAGATATATTTTTATAATTTTTGCATAAACAAATTTGAAGTTATTTAAGAAAAACGACGAAAATTGATAATTGATCATTCCCTCCCGCCCTATCTCCGAAACTACTGAACTTAAAATTTTGAAAAAATTGCCCCCCTGCCGGTATCACCGTAACCGCTATGTCCCTGCATTTTAAATCTTTAATATTTTCGAAAATATTTATTTAAATTACGGAACCCTCACCACGCGAGTCGAACTCGCACTTGTCCGGTTTTTTGTAAGAAGTTAGCAGACAATCATGAAGCTCACATTGATATTAAGTGAAGACTGCAGCCTATAGACATCTAACCGGAATATGATAGTTATGAACACTACCATTTGGGGGCAGATAGATTAGGTAATGCGGTGGTGCCTACGCCTTGAAGCTCCTCTACTGCAACTGGTAGAGTTGCAGTAGAGGAGCTTAAGCCAGCAGAGAATAAGTAATAACACTACGTATAGAATGGACACTTCGACGTCCCGCCCGATTTGACCGCATCACTCAACCCCTTCCCCTCTTATGGGCGACGGTTGGTATTTTGTACGTGCTACGCACACAGGTGCGCGTGTAAATACACGTCACTGCTTGATGTCTGTGTAACAGAAACCAAATTAAACGATTGTATGGAGTTATGGCGGAGTGTCCGCTGTGTGCTACCAGTGAATAGAATGGATATTATTATCATCTTCAGTGATTATTTCCCTTGAATTGTTTTCATTTCCGTTCAGTCTCTCGTAATATAAGGTCTTCGCACATTACACCGACTCAACGCCAGTCCAATACTCTTCCAACTAGAACTGTCGATTCGGTATCAACTAGTCGTTAACAAGGCGATCAACGTATCGGTCTCCAGTGCAGAACTTGGGGTCAATGAGTGCGCCAATTAGCCTTACCACAAGCAGAATTTGGACTGGTCGTTACTTGAAGTTCATTTGGTTTGGCAACGAGTTGGCAACGCTTCGCCCGCTAGCCGTAAGCACATTGTCGACTCGTGCTCAATTCGTCGAAATCGAAAGGCAAACGGATCGGTGATAGTCATAGGTGGACAACGCGTAGACTACGCGTCGTCTCGTTGTTTGTTTTAACTTACAAGTTGACAAATTTACTCTTATGTAACATTACATAAAGCTTACATTTCAATGCCATACTGTGAGTTGAGTTGGAGTTGAGTCGGCGTTGAGTCGATGTAATGTGCGAAGAGCTTTAATAGTCCCTCCCAACTGCAATCAGTCTCCAGTCTCGACGTAAAGCTGCATACTTAAAAAGAAAATTAGCTCGAGAAATAAATACTCTTATTTGTGTGTTTTAAATTCATAGTAGGTAATTAACTCCAATTTATGTAGTGTTGTAGAACGCTAGGAAGGCGGAGCAAATTTCTTCTGTTTGTGCAGCCAGTCAATGGCGATTAAATAATTTTAATAGGCAGTAAATACAATAACTTATGATGGGTAGCAGGGCGCGTGGTAAAAGTTCCGCCAATGCGATTACCTTTGATTGATTTTACTGGTGGTACAGTTCCATTGTAAGAGCTCGAGGGCGTAGGCGCCACCGCATTACCTAATTTATCTGCCGCTAAATGCTAGTGTTCAGCACTATCGTGTTCCGGTTAGGTTAGATGGTAATGTATGGTAATGTATGGCCCCGTAATATAATAACTATCACAGAGACAGAACACCTAGTCTCAATGGTGGCAACGCATCTGCATTTTGACCCCTGGTTTTTGTGTAGATGTCTATAGGCTGCAGTCATCACTTAACATCAATGTGAGCATGCAGTTCAGATCGATTGCCACCATTGTAACATTAAAAAAATGAAGCTTTACGATCTTTGGGGAAGCTTTTAATCGTGGACCGTGGACGTGGATGTCTTGCGCCTGAGATAATAAAATATTGAATGACCAAGAAAAATGCAGTTTATCTTCAATAATGGCATACGTCAGATACTAGGTATAAGTAAAGAAAGCTTTGTATTTTTGATATTTTTTTTTATAAATACGTAGGGGCGGCTAAGTGTGCAACGGCGGTCGTGATTTTTCAGTCTTTATACATATTGCCGTGAAGTGGGGACAATATTTTATCGAAAACATCTTTCCCAAAAAGAAAAAAATACTTGCGGCCATTTTTTTATAGGGAACCAAGTGGATATATATTCTCTAGATTATAAATATGCGTAAAATATAAGTTTACAGCATATTTGGATGAACAAAATGATTCTGCAGTGGGATCCTAACCTAACACGGCCGCGCGCGGCTCGCGACAGTCGTTGGCCGCGCGCCTCTGTCGCGAGCCACGGAAGCGGTTCCATACATTTTCATACTGCATCTATAGTCGTCGGCCGCGATCGATCGCGATCCATGGAATTACAGCTTTAGGAACGAGATTTCGGGTACGTAGAGCGTTATTTCTTTCGTACCTTACCAATGTGACTTTTGTCGACCAGTTTGAGCAAGTTTTGACCAATATCGTATCAAAGCTTACGTAGGCTGTGTGCAGCAGAGATAACGCTCTACAAAGTCGAAACTAATTGATTGTCTCTTTCGTAGGCTCGATGTGCAGTATATCTTGCTGTGTACCGTACACATTCATGTTACCTATAAGAATGTAACCCGAATACTTAATGAAAAATCTCGTGTGACTGTTGTTTTACACATACCTGCAATCAATTAAATCCATTACACGTATAAAATATATCTTCAAAACATAGTACTAAATCAAACACTGCCATAATAACTCGCCCACCCAAAGCTGCATTATGATATTACAGTATAAATAAAAGTAAACCCAAATCATAATTTCCTTCTCGGAATGGGGAAAATTTGATATCCACGGAATTCGATTACGAAATACAACGGACACCTCTCCGAGTTTCAAAATGCTATCAGATAAAAGCTGGTCCGCACGAAGTGCAAAGATTGGGATACGTTATAACATGATTATGCTTTGTGAAACCTGTTGCGTCGAAAGTATGCATTTCACAATGTTGAGTGTGGCAGCTCGTAGACAGGTACTTTAACCACCTTTAATGTGTTCTTATTTGAGGCTATTTGGGGCTCTTAAGCATACAAATCCGATAGGATAAAAGCACATCATAATGGAGTAAATAAGATAATTTTAACAGCATATACTTAAGATGATGCAGTACTTTTGAGCCCCCACTCTTTTTTATTGTATTTAAGTTGACAGACAAGCAGACGGGCCACCTGATGGAAAGTAGTCACCGTCGCCTATGAACATTTGCAACACCAGGGGAGTTGCCAACACACCGCCAGCCCTGAAGGACTCTTTTGACGACATATTAATTTTTACACACGACACATTAACCCCATATTATAGCACCGAGAGAACACCTCCGAGGAAGTTCATTCCACAATTTATACGTTCTTGGCAAAAATGAACATGAGAACCGCACCGTTGAGAATTGCCAGATATCCAGACGGTGAGGGTGGTACTTCTCTCTATGGCAGGTAGAACGGTATAGGAAATGAGACGATGGTACCATGTTGACTTATTCAAATCCATAAAGTTTTAAAGAAAATGACGAATATAGAAGAAGAAAGGGAAATATGTCAGAAACAGGATATCTGGCGTTCCATGCTCTCTGCCTACCCCATAAGGGACTTGGCGTAAAGAAACATACAAACGTAAAGTTTTATGAGACAGACAACGTTTGCTGACATATAAAAATAAACAACAGCAATAACAACTCCACCGTATACTATTATGTGAACTCAAATCATCAGTAAAGCAACGAGGAAAATTGGGCAAACACGATCTCATGGAACCCGATTATGAAATGTACTGAACGCTTTCCTGGGATTCAAAATTCTATCAGATTATGGTCGGTCCATACGAAGTGCAAATATCTAACATGATAACGCATGTGAACTCTGGATTGTGCTTTAATCGTTTGTAATTTTGGGACAATCTAATTTTGTTTTGCTTTGAGATATTTTGAAGCCAATTTCTGAGATGGCTGATATTTTGTGGCTTTAATAATAATACTATTATAGATTTTGCCGAGTTAAAACGATATATATTTATAACATTATTTTCCCAGAGAAGCGGAATGCACGAGACAAAACTAATTTAACCAGCACATTATACAAATCAAATGTACCTATAGCATCGAGAAAACGTAGGTAAATACGATACCATGGAATGCGACTTTGACATTGACATTCTTGTGTGACCTAAATAATATTTGTTATGGCCTTACAAAACGTGGATCAGATAAAATGGGAATAATATCTAGTATTTGCGTCACAACCACACAACAATTAAACCGATAGGAATACTGTTATTTCTGTAATCAATACACTTGAGTTGAGGAAGGGTAACATAATCTGATCATGTGGGTCTTAAAGTTGTTCATTATGACCCTTCGAACCGAAACACAACAGTGTTGGACACTCATTTGGCAGCAGTTAGGTATGGTGGCTCACTTATTTTATAGGGAAAGTGTCTTCCGATGACAAGGGAGGATCCTCCGACCAGGGGAGGTGTAAGTACTTAGCGGACCGCGGCCAAGTGATTAAGGTCGGGGAAGTTGTATACACATTACATAAAGCAACTTCTGTGAACACTTCGCAAGTGCGATTCAGCGCGGTCATACATCTACTAACTTACTTGACAATCACTTATTACCTCAGTGATCCACTAGGTAGCGCCTTATGTACTAGATGCTATATCTAGTTAGAATTCCGTTAATTCCTCTACCGCTTATATGATCATTACATAGTTTTTTTTATAGAAGGGGATAAAAAATACATTTAATCTCATATTCAGTTATCAACGTATCTTTTGAGAGCGATAAAAATATGCAAAACAGAGACAAAGATAAGAAGATCTTAAATGTAAAAGAAAATTTCAAGTGGAGAGCTAAACCCAGCTGTATTGCTGTTCACGAATATCTGTAGAAATAAAATGACACGTAAATGTAAAAAGGTGCTTATTATATTTTAAAAATACCTATATTCACCTTACGGCGCAGGAATTATTTATATTATGCATTAATAAATTATAATGCTTTTAGTTCTTAAGATTTACATAATAATATCTACTTGCAATTCCGATGAACTTCGTATCGTCTTAGCAGATTAAAAAAATGTGTACGACGATATACCCTCGACCTTTCATCAGAATGAATACAGAGAAAAAACGCCGTGTCGTAGGAGTTTCATTAAAAATACATTTCTGTGACACCAGAATTATGTTTTGTCTTATATCATGAAGTGGAAAACAAGCATATAGTTCACATTGATTGTAAGCAATACTTGTAGCCTATAAAAATCTTCAAGAAATCAAAAATGTTTATGTAAATGCGTTGCCGCTCCTAAGGCCTAAGGTGTTATGCCTCTGTGCCGGAAATCATAAACATCCATGTCAATTGTATTCTTGTTTGCCGCTTGCATTACATAAAAAACCGAAGATGTAACCTACCCATGATAGAATATTGTGCGTTTACATGTTACGGGAAAAGCAGGGGTGAGTTAACAATATGTTATGTGTTAATATTAAGCCTGGGTTGCACCAAGATATTTGTTAAGGTTAAAGTTAATGCAACATTCCACATCCTGCTCTAATTTATTTAAGTTAGAGAAGGATGTGAAAGGAGATGTTGCAAAAATGTATGGACCTCCGGCCATGTATTGTACACAATATCATTAACAGGCAAAATCAATTTAAAAACGTTTTTTACTGCATATTTTCACTTATTTAGCTTTGTTTGCAGTTACAAAACATTATTTGCAGTTAGAATTGCAACTCAAAACCAACATGGCGGATATGGCGGGCGATGTCATTTTAACATTTTCATTTTTTAAATTGTTTTTTTGATTATGTAGTACTTGGAGAAAAAAGTAATATTTTCTAAATATTATCGAAATCGATTTTATGTGTTAAAACTACAATAATCGATTACCAATTTTTAAAAAATAATCGGAACTTCTTTAAATTGATCGATTCGATACATTGTTTTTTTTATAATATGTGATGCACTAGTAAGATACAGTTATCATTACTTTTGTTTTATCTACATAGGTACCTACTATCCCAAGCGTCGGCTGTATCGCCGCCATGTTGAACATGGTTGAAAATGATAAAATCGTTTGAATTAAATGTGGTTGTAACTCTAAAATACATTCTTGAATAAATTAATTGTATTTTTTTCGGATTCTTCTTTAATTTACTCATTTTTTGAGGACATGTACGAACTAGAGCCGAGCTCGCAACATCTCCTTTTACAATAACTTTAACTTACGAAAATTAATATCATGGTGCAACCATGACTAAGATTTGAAGGTTCCCTTTTTTATGTTATGGAAGTGGCAAACAAGCATGCAGTTCACATTGATGTTAAGTGATGACTGCAGCCTATTGACACATACACAAAGACCGAGGTCAAAATGCAGATGCGTTACCACTCCTGAGGCCTAAGGTGTTATGCCTCTGTGTCGGAAATTACAGGGCCGTACATAACCACCTGACCGGAACACGATAGTGCTGAACACTACCTTTACCGGCAAGTATATTAGATAATGCGGTGGTGCCTACGCCCGCAAGTTGCGTTACTGGAGCTCTACCAACGGTAGCTTGTCTTGCCTCTGTGATAGAAATTACTAGTATATTAGGTAATGCGGTGGTGCCTACGCCCGCAAGCTGCGTTACTGGAGCTCTACCACCGGTAGCTTGTCTTGCCTCTGTGATAGAAATTACTGGGCTATTAATAAGACCTTAATAGTTGTATTTACTCTCTATCAATCTGAACTACACTCTTTTTTTATTTTGTTAACATAAAATAGAATTGTTGAGTTATCATTTAGAGACAGACGTGATTATGAATATGAGAATAACAGCTATATTATCTATGCTTTACGACTTTACTTGAGGTGTATGAATGTTATAATATCTAATATTCGTAATGGAAACAAAATTAACTAATTGGAGGAAGTGTCCGCGTGAAGCAAAGTAGATTACTGCCGTCGTAATAATTAAAATCACAACTGGGAAATCGTGGATGTACTCATGAATATGTAATATAATACAGGGAAATACAGTTATAATATTAAGATTTGAAGGTTACCCAGCCCACGTAATGCTCGCAAAGGTTAGCACGTGCACACATATGAACATTTAGAGTATTGCTTAAAGAGCTACATTTTATTTTATCTGCGCTGCGGCGAAATAAATGTGGGCGCAAAAAAATGTAACAACACAAACGTGTATGGAGCGATATAACTGGAGTCCTTGTACGATCAGGGAAGTCGGCTTATACACGTAGGCCTTTTATTCAGTAGTAATAAAGGCTATATTTGATTGTTTTTTGTTAGACAGTTGTTGATTGTTGCTTTTTTCAAATAAAATGTTAGTGCAAAATTAGCAAAAACCCAGTAAGGCAGGTCAAAGACGTTAATATCAATTCATTTAAAAATGAAATAAGCAATGTGGAAAAAATATACTACTCACATTGATTAGAAAACGAAACTATCTAATTTATGTAATAATACTGGAAAATAAGGATGCAGTTCACAAATCGAAAGTGCTACACTGTCAATAGGTGCAGCCTGTAGATAATAATGGCAACCCATTATACGTCCCACTGCTGGGCACGAGTCTCTCCCCTTTTTGGGGGGAGGCCTGGAGTTTACTCCACCACGCTGCTCCAATGCGGATTGGTGGAGGTGTTGGGTTAGTGGCCAACCCGCTGTCGGATGTTTTCAAACCACCCATAAGACCTCCGACAAGGTTTAACGACTGCTATCTATCGATAGCAACCGGGACCGACGGCTTAACGTGCCCTCCGAAGCACGGAAACGCGCATTTAATTTGCCACTAGCGGTCACCCATCACACTACCCGACCGCGCCCGTAGTGCTTAACCGAGTAGATCGTTTACGATCTACACCAGCCGCCGGGCCATGCGCGCTTCATGCGTCGTCATCTGCACAAAAACCTAAGGTCAAAATGCAAATGCGATGCCACACCTAGAGACTTGATTGTTTTTATGGCAGTTATGATTATTACTATTATGCGTACATTAAATTTTTTACTGGTGGTAGAGCTCCAGTGACGGAGCTCGCGGGCGTAGGCACCACCGCATTACCTAATATACTTGCCGCTAAATGGTAGTGTTCAACACTATCGTGTTCCGGTCCGGTGGTAATGTACGGCCCTGTAATTTCCGGCACAGAGGCATAAGACCTTAGGCCTCAGGAGTGGTAACGCATCTGCATTTTGACCTTGGTCTTTGTGTGGGTGTCTATAGGCTGCAGTCATCACTTAACATCAATGTGAACTGCATGCTTGTTTACCACTTCCATTACATAAAAAAAAAAAAAGAACAAGAATACGATAGTTTCGAACATGAAAATTTGGTAGGAAATAGATGAAGTTATGCCATCGTGCCTACGTCTTCGACCTCTGATACTGGAACTCTACCATTAGTACCGCATTACCTAATCTATCTGCCGCCAAATGGTAGTGTTCAACACTATCGTGTTCCGGTTAGATGGTAATGTATGGGCCCCGTAATGACTATTACAAAGACATTAGGTCTCAGGAGTGGTAACGCATCTACATTTTGACCTTTGTCTTTGTGTGGGTGTCTAAAGGCTGCAGTCATCATTTAACATCAATGTGCATGTGCATGCTTGTTTGCCACTTCCAATACATAAAAAAAATATTTAATAAAATTAACAAATTACAAAATTGTAACATAATATTATATTGCGTAATAACATACTTTCAGATATAAAGTAAAATCAGAATCTTGTAAACGAGAAAAACAAAAGAAAATGTTCTAAATACTAAACATTAGCCCTTAGGGAACGTAGAAAATCTAGAGTATGTAATGTTTTTCTTTCTTATATTGCCCGCAATTTTTGTAATGGGTAAATCTGAGTATTATAGGTACTTTGGATTTGTCTGCGCTTTCATGAAAAGATTATAATTGATTTGTCATATTGAATTGTTCTAACGTATTCGCAGGTTTTCGCGAGCTTCAAACATTGTAATAATTAAAATTGCGGATTTCCTCGCGTATACAACACTCCCAAACTTCTTCTATACCCGACGTTTCGGTCGCTTTCCAGCTACCGTGGTCACGGGCAGACGGTGAATTGTTCTGTTTTTTTTAATGTAATGAACGTAGCAAACAAGCACGGAATTCACATTGATGTTAAATGATGACTGCAGCCTACACACACTCACATAAAGATCAGAGGTCAAAATGCAGATGCATTGCCACCTCTTAGACCTTAGTTGTTATGTCTCTGTTCTAAATTATTATGAGATCATACATTACCATCTAACCGGAACACGATAGTGCTGAACACTACCATTTAGCGGCAAGTATATTAGATAATGCGGTGGTGCCTACGCCCGCGAGCTCGGTCATTGGAGCTCTACCACCAATAAATATCCTTGGCCCTGTAATTGCCGGCACAGAGGCATAACACCTTAGGCCTCAGGAGTGGTAACGCATCTGCATTTTGACCTTGGTCTTTGTTTGGGTGTCTATTACATTAAAAAACCCTACATTGCGTTCTTCCCGACACTCACTTCGCCAGTTTTTTGTCTCTGCTAATCTCAGGCCGAAAAAAGCACAAGCTCATACTTAGTACAGATAGCAGATTCTCAAACTTTTATGAGATAAGAATTAAAACTGGTAATGTTCACAGTTTAAACTTTAGGAAAAGATAACTTTAGGAACTTTAGGAAATTTTTAAGCTTAGGTCGCTTTTCCACCTGTTAGATAACTTCTGCTCGAAGTGTTGAACAAACTATTCGATTGTAACTTTGCGGACTGTGGAACTTGTACAGTTTTCAGTTATATCTTTTACTTAGTGCCCGCGACTTCGTTCATGTGAGTCTTTGAATATACTTTAGAATACGTCTAAGTTATAGAACTGTCACACGCATTAACAAATAGTAATGTTTTTAGCAAAGTTGGTGTGGTTTAGTACCGCTTGTAAGTGCGTAAAAAAAATTGAAATAATCTCAAATATTCAAGTCCACGAATTCCTATTTATTTCAATGTACTTAAATGTCTAATATTACTAACATATTTGAACCAGCCATCCTCGTATATAGGTATGTGTAATCAGGATCTCGAAAACAGCTCCAATATTGCAATTTTAATGTAATTTGCTATGCCGCTGCATACTAATACTACTGGATACATAAGGTTTCGAGGGTATTAATCATTTTCAGAAAACGGGTTTTGAGGCAATGAAAAACTTATCTTTTTGTGTAGATGTTTATAGGTTGCAGTCATCACTTAATATCCATGTGAACAGCATACTTACCACCTTCGTCACATTAACAAAAATCTAATCCTGAATCTTGTAATTGAAGTGGCAAAGAAGCATGCAGTTAACATTGATGTTAAGTGATGACTGCAGCCTAAAGACACCCGCACAAAGACCAAGGTCAAAATGCAAATGCGTTACCACTCCTGAGGCCTAAGGTGTTATGCCTCTGTGCCGGAAATTACAGGGCCGTACATTACCACCTGACCGGAACACGATAGTGCTGAACACTACCATTTAGCGGCAAGTAAATCAGGTAATGCGGTGGTGCCTACGCCCGCGAGCTCCGTCACTGGAGCTCTACCACCAGTAAAAATCTCAATCACGGAATAGATAAATAAAGATGGAATGGTAATGTAGGCGTGGCAAGCGCGCCACAACTATGCGTGAACACATACAGTTCGGCAGAACCATTCGTTCGCCGCTCGTAGTGTAGTGTGGACGGCTTCGAACGACGCATCTCTTGGTAAAATACCATGTAGTGCCAATTTTAACTTATAATATGAAATGTCAGACCTCAAGTATAAAGCGAGGATGTATATATTTTCATCGGTAAGTCACAAATAACATTTATTGTTATAATACTTGTAAAAAACATATAAATATACAAAAGGAATATTAATATTCGAACATAAACTGCATTATTTAAACGTTACTGCTAGCCAATACATTGCTCGTTAAGCACTCGCTCAATTAACGCTATTACTGTCTCCGCTTGCAATGTACAGAATGTAATGCGTCCGGTACACTTCGACTAGTTTATTGGTGAGTATATTGTTGTGTGAGTGCGAGTGTTTATTGTCTGCGGGCGTTTCATCTTAGTATGCAAACTTACGCAAACGAATAGCGGCCCCGAGGATTAATGTGTGGGTGATTGTCGAGATGGTGTTACATTTGTGTAAGAAATTGCATGGTGGGAGAAAAGCGGCGACACTGGTTCTAATACTAAATTGAAGCAAAGGCCTTTCCATCCTTATTTATTTGTTCCGTGATCTCAATCCCAGAAATTAGGATTGTAATCACTATGCAAAAAACAGCCAATAACTATATATGGATCGACAATACGACTGCTTGCTTCTTCAGTCACGCATATCTCGTTATTTGTGTTATCCGTATACCTATCCCCGTGACATCCGCGGAATATCCGCAATTTGCCTACAAGAAAAATCCTTCCGAATCCAATTTGAACCATTGATTTTCAAAGGAATAAAAAATCTCAATACATTCTGATACGCCATTGAAAATTACTGTTCCATGTACCCGTTATAATAAAATCAGGAGCAAACGCCTCCCGCTCAATATCTCATTGAATTTAGAATAAGGGCTGAGCTACACAAAATACGGGGCCTTGAAAAGCCGAGTACAAGGACGGAGGCTGTGCCGTTTATATAATCGGGTATAGAATTTTGTTCGCAATCAATTACGAGTAATGATTTATTTATTTACTAGCTGTTGCCCGCGGCTTCGCCCGTGTGGATCTCGTTATATAAATAATTTAAATTTTACAATCCCATGGAAATGTCCTAATCAAGTTTCCCGTCGCGTACCTATATGTGGAGTTCTTAATCACGTCTATAACTTAGAAATCTCTATTTAATTTTAACCCCTTGTATTTGAAAGTTTAGGGGTGATTGTGGCAAAATACTGAAGCATGTACCTATTTTTTTATACCTAATAGAAAGACTGGAACATCACTTTTCAAGTCTCTTACTTAGAAATTACCAAGCAAATTTTAACCTCAATTCCATACAAACAGTACCTCTCCATTTTGCCGCTTTAGGGGGAATTTTTGTCCATTTCACTTAAACTGATCATTTTTACAATTCCTAATCATGAGCCTGTTTTTATACTGTTTAGTTCAGGAATGAGAAACTTTCCATAAAAATGTTACCACTTAATTTTCCCCCTTTAGGACAGAATTTGTCCATTTCGTCTACACAGAACAATTTTTATTGTAAACCAAAATGTTTACACCTGTCGTCATATAGTCCTTTATATTTATCTCTAAAAATCCTTTTTTATACATCATGAAAGGAACCCTTGTACCAAATTTTAAGTCTCTAGGAACAGTAGTTTTATATAACATTTTCGTATACACAACAAATAGCAAATAAATAATCAATGTAGAATTAACCGTCTAACTCAGTCGGCCGCTGCTCCGACTTAAGTGCAGAACAAGAAGACAGCGTTAGCGCGTTTTAAAAAGCTTGTGACCCCATCCATCAAAGGCCATGGGTAACACTGCTTCTTATCTTTTGCCAAGAGTATTAATATTTGTTTTACTGCTTTATCTTTTTTTTTGTACCAAAGAGCGTGTTCACTAATATTCCACCTTGAAAATTGCGGTAAGTAAAACTGACAAAATACCCGCACAAACTATCAACTCCTCTCTCAAAGGTTGGAGCAGATTTCTAACCAAAAAGTGTATATTTTAAGAACATTAAACGTTTTCTTTAGTAACAAAGAGTCCGGATACCAATTGTTGGCTAAAGTCCAATACAAAATTTTACCCACTCGTTAGGAGAAGGGGGCAGATGTCCAAAAATAATTATGTACGAAATTATTTGTTAGGCTAATAGAGTCCGCATACCAAGCAAATGTTGTTTTTTTTTAGTAATAAAGAGTCCGTATACCTATTTTTGGCTTTCCAGCTTGAACACTGCCCTAAGCCCAATACCTTCAAATTTCACCCCCCCGTGTTAAAAGGATGAAGGCAGATTTATAAAAAAAAAATGATGTACGTATTGTTTGTTAAACTCAAAGAGCTCACATACCGAGTTTTAACTTTCTATCTTGAAAATTGTGGAATGCTCCATACAAATTTCCATCCCCTATTTTAGGGGGTGTAGCAGATTTCAAAAAAAAAAAAATTCAATAATAAGCAAATGTTGTTTTTTTTAGTAATAAAGAGTCCGCATACCTATTTTTGGCTTTCCAGCTTGAACACTGCCTTAAGCCAAATACCTTCCAATTTCACCCCCTGTGTTAAAGGGATGAAGGCAGATTTCTAAAAAAAAATGATGTACGTATTGTTTGTTAAACCGAAAGAGTTCACATACCGAGTTTTAACTTTCTATCTTGAAAATTGTGGAATGCTCCATACAAATTTCCACCGCCTATTTTAGGGGGATGGGGATAATATAAGGACACAAAAAGTAGCCTATGTTCGTTCTCAAAGTCAACTCTATCTGTGTACCAAATTTCATCAAAATCGGTTCACTCGTTTGGACGTGAAAAGGTAACAGACAGACAGACAGACAGACAGACAGACAGACAGAGTTACTTTCACATTTATAATATTAGTAGGGATATAGTATTATATAATTTTTATCCTCTATGTATTTATCTAGTTTATAAGATACATTTATAAATAGTATAGTATTTTTGTATTTTTGTGTTTTCTGCGTATTGTTTTATATGTGCCCTGGTTGCCTGAAACAAATATATAAATTAAGTTTTGCCCGCGACTTGGTGAGCGTGAAATTCGTAAAAAGTATTTTTAAGAAGAGAGAACTGCACAAGCAGAAGTATTAGGTTCTCCACAAGAGGGCAATTTGATCGTCACGTCCCGTACGACGCCTTCCTTCATTATACTCGTACATAGTATTCCTATCGAATAAAACGTTTAATTGATGTGTGTGTGACACGAATATTAGGCATTATTCCCATTTTACCTTTAAATTTATCTGATCCACGTTTTGCGAGGATATAACAAATATTATTTAGGTCACTTAAGTAGGTATGCATGGGTGAGTATGTATTTTATTATAATATTTTAATAGATTTTTTTAGTTCGTAGTTAGTGAATTTCCAATGTTATTACCCACATCTGCTGTGTCATATGGACAGACGGATATACGGATAGACCGAAAAATATACAAACAGACAGACGAACGAGTAATCAGACGGACAGGGAAACAGACAGAGACGCACGAAGATTTTAGTTGTTATGTCTTTGTGATACTCGTAGTTATTACGAGGCCATACATTATCATCTAACCGGAACACGATAGTGCTAAACACTACCATTTGACACCTTCCCTACTCTACCACCAGTGATGGTAGAGTTCCAGTGTAGTATGTTATTATCATAACGCGACGAAGCGCGCATGGCCCGGCGGCTGGTGTAGATCGTAAGCGATCTGCTCGGTTAAGCACTACGGGCGCGGTCGGGTAGTGTGATGGGTGACCGCTAGTGGCAAATTAAATGCGCGTTTCCGTGCTTCGGAGGGCACGTTAAGCCGTCGGTCCCGGTTGCTATCGATAGATAGCAGTCGTTAAACCTTGTCGGAGGCCTTATGGGCGGTTTGAAAACATCCGACAGCGGGTTGGCCACTAACCCACCCACCTCCACCAATCCGCATTGGAGCAGCGTGGTGGAGTAAGCTCCAGGCCTCCCCCAAAAAAAAGGGGAGAGACTCGTGCCCAGCAGTGGGACGTATAATGGGTTGCCATTATTATTATTATAATCATTATAACATTATGTTATTACGCAATTGTCATAAGAAATAAAATCAGAATTTTTAGTCGAGAAAAGAAAAATTATGCCTAATACTACACGATATTTGCCCTTAGGGAACGTAGAAAATAAATGTTAGGAATTCGAGTGTAATGCGTTTCTTTACTATATTGATGCCAATTTTTCAAATGGGAAAATCTTAGTATTAGCAGTATTAGTTTTTAGGTGCCAGGTTTTTGTGTGAGCCTTCGTAAAGAGATTGGTATCATCATCGATCTATCTTATATAACTGTTCTGGCTTTGTTCCATATAAGGGTTCGAAGGAAAATGGAAAGAATAATTCGTTGAAAAGTTGCAATTCAAACTAGAATTTGCTTGTGATAGGTCAAATTACAAATATAAAATACGAATACACAACTGATATGTTGATTAATATGTCAAAGTTAACAAAATAAAATAATAATAGTCCAAAAATACTTAATAATAAAAATAGGTATCAACGGAATGTTCCATACTCTCTTTTACAAACGGTAAGATAAGACTAAACAAAAAATATGGGACATTCTTTGTCATTCACTGGGAAATTAAACACGAAAACCCTGAGTTGCACCGTTCGAAAGTTATTCAATGACTACATAACTTAAACGGCTAACTATAACTGGCCGAGTTGTGATGGTTAAAGTTAACCTCAATTATCTGACAGATGATGAGATAATCTGTCAACCCTGATTAATTGAGATTCCAAAAAATACGCTAGATTAACGCATTTAGGGGACGCCAGGGTTTCATTAACCCCGGCGTCCCATAGGCCTGACCCTCCCCCGCCCTTCCCTCACGGCTATAACTATTAACTGCCGTCGTTTGACACCGCCGCACTCCTGCGCCGCGCTGTCTGGCCGCTTCTGTCATATCGTTGTTGTACCATGACACACCGCAGACACTCCGCCAAAATTCCATACAAACGCTTAATTTGGTTTCTATCCATCAGTGACGTGTATTTACACGCGCACCTGTGTGCGTAGCACGTACAAAATACCAACCGTCGCCCATAAGCGAGGAAGGGGTTGTGTATGTGTGCAAATCGGGCGGGACGTCGTAGTGTCCATTCTATACGTAGTATTATTACATATTCTCTGACCATGATGTCCAAGACGATGATCTTAGCTGTGTGCAATGGCCCGTGTGCATTGCACACCCTGTTTTATAGGTTAGGCCGCCCCTGGGTGATATTATAGTGCACAAGTGTATGCGCAAATACAGGTGCACTCTCTATTCTTTCACTCTCATAGCCCGATGGGACGTCAATCCGACACGACCGGAGAGAGATCGGGCGCTTGACCGACGGCTTTACGTGCTCTCCGAGGCACGAAAAGCCTAATAACATACTTCCAAATATAAGGTTCTTATCCAGGATTTTGTAGACTAGCAAACAAAGAAATCTTTTTAATACTTACATTACATTCTGGCCTTAGGAAACGTAGAAAATATGTGTTAGAAATTCGAATGTATGTAATGCTTTTCTCAACTATATTTCCCGCAATTTTTCAAATGGAAATATTTTTATAAGAAAGGTGGCAAACAGCTTACATTGATGTTAAGTGATGGCTGCAGCATCACTTAACATCAATGTGAGCTGCATGCTATGCCTAAAGACATCTACACAAAAACCAGAGGTCAAAATGCAGATACGTTGCCACCCCTGAGACCTAAGGTGTTATATCTCTGTGATAATTATTACGGGGCCGTTTATTACGAATATCTTAGTATTAGCTCGTTGGTACCTAGAATTTGTCTAGGCTTTTGTAAAGATATTGGAATCATCAATAATTGTTTTATTCAATTATTTCGGCCTTGTTCCACATAGGACAAAACAACAAAACACAGAAGGATTCAAATGAAAATAAAAAAAAAATCTGTAGTCAGGTAGCAATGAAATGCAGTTTTGTATATTTAGCATTGTCATTGATAATAATAAACTATCAATAAAAACTCTTAATTTTTTACCCATATAACAAAATACCACTTTTGTGATATGGGTATAAAATTATTTACCAGGCAACTAAATCATATTCATCATAAGTGAATCTTGAAACCTATAGTTGCATGACATTTACCTAAAACTAGAAAATTCCATACAAATGTGTTGCCTATTGAGTATAAAATTGTGGGTCGACTAATTTCCATTCAAATAGAAAATTATTTCGCTACCGTGCGATATATCTGACAATAATTTAGGTAATGCGTGATCCAACGACCTACGCTATTATATATAATAGCGTACACTCAATTTGAAATTTACTTAATTTAAAATTGCGGGATTGCTATAGTTAAATAAATGTACTTTCTTATAAATAGTGTTGGATTTAGCAAAAAATCAAAATCTTCAGCAGCTAAATTCTAAATGTAATGTGCAGTACCTCGACGCCGCTACCATCCGGCGATGATTGATGAACGAACTCTCACAGAAACAGCATTTCGACCTCTGGTTTTTGTGTAGATCTCTGTAGGCCGCAGTCATCACTTAACATCAATGTGAAATGCATGCTTGCTTGCCACCTTCGTTATTTAAAAAAACTGGTTCTCTCGCATGATTCGTTCTTAGCGGACGCCCAATACCTATGACCTGGCAGGTCAGTAGTTCAAAGGTTCTCATTTTTTCTCAATTTCATTTTTTGCCTCATACCGGTGCTGTGATTATGACCTTTTGTCGGTAATTAATTAGTGCATAAAGTCATTTTTGTGACTCTCTCCTCTCTCTCTCTCTCTCTCACACTCGCTATCTCCTGGTAAATCAAAACAATTGTGGTAACAAAAACAATGTTTGATATCGCGGACAACCGGAAAAGTCAATCGTTTTTCGCCAGATTGTTGATTGGCTGGTTAACATTTTAAAAGCTATTCGAATTCACAGAAGTGTATATAGCCTTGCCGTCTTACATCTTTTGCTTTTAAACAGTAATTGCGAAGGAAGAAGAAAAGGTGGAAAGTGTGTGATAGATCCTTCGATCTGGTTCCGTTGAATAGAGTTTTATACAGTAAATATTTATAATATATCTAGCTGACCCGGCAAACTTCGTATTGCCTCAGAATGAAATAATGTGTCAAAGGTTTGATGGATACGGACTATTTGTATGGAAAATGAAATTGTGGTTTTTACTATTTCTCTTCAATTCCTTCATATTTTCTTAAACCTTAAACCTTCCTTTGGACTTCCAAAAATCATTCAAAACCATAAGTAGCCAAATCGGTCAAGCCGTTCTCGAGTTTTAGCGAGACTAACGAACAGAAATTGATTTTTATATATGTATATATATAGATTATAATATGGATAAGCAGCCCGGCCCTGGCTTTTCGCAGGAGCAATGTTACTTAAATTACTACCATCATAATAAAATATAGCCTATAGCACTTCTGAAAATTATATCCTGAATTTGAAAGAATTTCTATGATCGGTTCCGAAGACTAGCCCCTACATGTTTGTACAATGAAAGTTACAAATTTTATCTCTTTGTAATAATAGTATCGATCGAAGATTATAGAACCTGCTAATCTTACTTCTAGGGATTGCAATCCCGCAAAGTGGGATCCAGCGATCCCGCGGGATCTCGCACTTTCAAAACGCGGATCCATGGATCCCGCAAATTTAAATTTGCTGCTAAAACGTTCCTAAATTTTTGCGAGAAAGCAAGTGGCGTGAGCGAGACCATACCGCCTCGCACAGGGGTGGTATGCGGGGTGAAGCAAAAGAATTATGAGAGAATTTTGAAGAAAGTAATGGCATATTTTGAGTCCGATAGTATCAGAGGAGAGTACCTGACTCTCCTCTTTGATTATATGCTGACGATTCAGCCTAGTAGCGTAGAAACCGAGAGAGCATTTTCGGCGTCAGGATATATTTGTAGCTCACTCAGAAGGAAGGCTCACAGTCTGAAACAGAAGAGAGACTTATATGCGTAACACACGTCTGTTTTTGATATGGAGCAGACAGCGGATTCGGTACGCTCTGAACCAAATCTGGCCGTGTGTAGCGACAGAGGATTTGCTCCGATACAGTCCGCTTGCGCGAGTTTGATCGGCGGAGTCGGTTCGTTTGTTACTACTCAAAGATATTATAAGAATAGATTGAGAATACACACGCTTATCTATGAAAACTTCTTCAACCATTGTAAGTTGGAGGAGTTTATCTTGGCGCGCAAATAAACACCAATTAGGCGCGAGGCAAGCACACCTGGATTTACCTGATTAGTGTTTGATCGCGCCACAAAAGGTCACAAAAAAGGCGTATTATCAGTTCGTACACGAGTATAAAGACGTGATTATACTACAAAATCGAGATGTCCGTCATTTTCCGTGTAAATGAGTAAGCTGGCAGTACTCCCTGTTATGACACGATATATTGGATATTGGACGATGTGATATCAAGTTTATCTTAAAAAAGTAACAAAATTATGAGTCACCGGTGATAAGTAATGCTACCGAGTGGTTTATTTTGCTTTACTGTTCGGTTTTGACGCGAAAACACTGAACAATTTGGCATTTTTAACGGTTTTTTCTCACTCAGTTTGCGCTCGGCGGGCGAATGCACAATGCATGGATGATTATAGACGCGTGAGCGGGGTCACCTGACCGTCCGCGAGTCTAAACAAACTCTCAGCGGCCGGTGCGTATTAGCAATCTAATTCCTCTAATATCTTTGTTACTACTATTAGACAGAATCTAGTCAGCAGCACCATCTGTGTCCTGTAAAAGTCTCCACTTGTCGTGTTCAAAAAATACGTACAAATATTTTTTTGATGACGGAACCCAAAAAAAAGGGAATTTCAACGTTATCTTCGCCACGAGACCAACTAAATTAACGACGGGTACGTGCTACTGAAAACAAAAGTGGCATTATGAGTGTATTTCCCTACTCAATCTTCTCACTGGATTTAAGCTTGACGCAAGTTTCGATGGCTATTTGGTATCTCTAAGTCGTCTGGCAAGTTCGTTCAGAAACTATTTTTAGTGTAAGTACCTTAACATTTTCTTGTTCTATGCTATATGAAAATATATATATGCAGTTCTCATTGATGTTAAGTGATGGCTGCGTAATATAGACACTTACACAATGAACAGAGGTGAAAATGCAGATGCGTTGCCACTCTTGAGGCCGTATATTACCACATGACTGGAACACGATAGTGATGAACATTACCATTTAGCGGCAAGTATATTAGGTAATGCGGTGGTGCCTACGTCCGCGAGCACCGCCACTGGAGTTCTAACACCAGTACAAGCAAAGCAGTGGACGTCTTTTGGCTGATGATGATGATGACTTCATCGTGAAAAACAGGCGTGAAGATTTTAACGTAAGGTTTGGAATTTCAACGCTTTCTCTAAATTTATTACTAGTAAAAAATAGTCTCACTATAAGGGAGACGTTCCAAAATGTATGGAGCTTGGGCCTGCACCATGCACCCGCACTATATTGAGAGATGAAGCATAAAATACTGAATCATTTTCAGCTATTCAAATCGTTTATCAAATCTTCAAATAATTGTCGTAAGTATATTTCTGAACAAGAATGTCATAGTAGTAATATTTCCGACAAAAAACTACGATTCAAATTATTTTTTGAGTATTTTTCCATGATTTTGCGTATTTTCTTAACTTTTGATAAAGTGTACAAGGTGCGGCACCAATCTGGGGCCGCACTTCTCCTTTCTTTAAAACTTTTCACTAAAACTAACGTACCTACATGGAGTATGGAGTGCGCTAGATGATTGGTCACTAAGCATAAGGAACAATGGAATGAAAAATGGACGCACGTTTTTCTGTGCGCTGGAAACGTGGCTTTTTCATGAATCAACTACGAGCCAAGTGTGTGACGGGCCATTTGCAGTAGAGGATTTCATTTATCTAAATATATTGCTATTAAAAAATCATCAATGGACGTCGTTCACCAACCCTAACTCGGTCAGAAATCAAAAAGGGAAGGCTAAATTTGACGCATCGGTGTGGGACTTCGGTAGCTTATCCTGAGGTCGCAGGTTCGATTCCTGACCGAAGACAAATTTTTCATTCCATCTTTTCTTTAATTTCTTAAGTTCATTCGCATGTGTTTTTGTGAAAAATAAAATATTACAATAATCAAAATATATTTTACACTAGCTGACCCGGCAAACTTCGGTTTTCCTCATAATGAAATAATGTGTCAAATGTTTGATAGATACGGACTATTTCTATGGGAAAATGAAATTGTGGTTATTACAAGTCCCTTTCAACTTCTTCATATTTTCTTACCTTTTAAATCGTCCCTGGACTTCCAAAAATTATTCAAAACCAACATTAGCCAAATTGGTTCAGCCGTTCTCGAGTTTTAGCGAGACTTACGAACAGCAATTGATTTTTATATATATAGACTAGCTGTCCCGGCAAACTTCATATTTCCTCACAATTAAATAATGTGTCAAAGGTTTGATAGATACGGACTATTTATATGGGAAAATAAAATTGTGATTTTTACTTTTTACCTTCAATTTCTTAATTTTTTTTTACCTTTCCAACCTTCCCTGGACTACCAAAAATCATGCAAAACCATAATTAGCCAAATTGGTCCAACCGTTCTCGAGTCTTAGCGAGACTATTGAACAGCAATTGATTTTTAAATATATAGATTTCTCGAAAATACCATTGATCAGAGACTGCATTATAAATTCGTTAAATTTTCTTTTTTATCTCGTGAAAAATTACTGAACAAAGCATATTTTCAAAATACATTTAGCTTCTTAAATATTTTAATAACACGAATAAAAGGTAAGATTGTTCAATCTAAAATATCAATCAGATGCGTTTTATGCTTGTCCGTACAAAAAAGTCCAATTTAAATTTGAATTGACTCCATCCGTTCATTTTCATTTATTTCATAGCACCGCTCTTAGAACGAAGGAATATAAAACTCTGATTTCCACTTTGTAGCACTGTAAAAGAACCATCAAACCTATTCAAACCCTTGACTCGGGAAAAAACAATTTCGGTATATCTTTTATTCGCAATATTAAAAATCCTTGACATTTCATTCTTTCGACTTAATTTTTAAAATAAAGTACATCGTAGTTATATTAAAAATTCACTGGACCAAAAATCTTAACAGGTTTATTCTAAAACTAAGTTATATTCTCTCGTTATAAAATCTTAAGCGAACAAAGCGCTAAGTGTTAAAGGAAAGGAAAATCGACTCCCACGTGTTATAAAGCTTCAATCACATTTTTTGCAGTTCAATTTTAGTTGTGATATATAATTTTGTACGGAACTAAAAGGTAGTTGCTCACTATGTGAATCTCAAGACTTTTTTTTTCAGCTTTGCTCAGCAAGACCGAATCAGAAGTGAAGAGATCCGCATGAAAATCAAAGTAGTTGACAAAGACCCTCGAACAGTGAAACTCATAGCAGTGGAAAGGGTACATGGCCCGATGAGCCGACGGCAATTGAGGCTAAAGGAGCCTTGAGTGGCGTACTAGAAGACGTCGGTCTCCCGAATGGAGAGAGATGCCGATCTGATTGGCGTGCAAATATTCCATACGGAGATTGAGCATGATGGGTCTTACCGCTTAAATATGATCGATTTTCGGATCAAGAGGTACTATTAAGATTTTTCCATTTTTCGGAAGTTTCCCAAATAAATCGCGGAATATGTTAATGTATCTGATGACGTTATAAACTAGTCACTAATAAACCAAAAATGGCGAATCATGGACATTAGTATGAATGTATTTCTCCTCTGTCTATCCCTTTTGGGGAACACAAGTCTAGCTAAGCAATTTGAATGGTGGAACCGTTCCATTTCATGACATAAAAATTACCAAATAAAATGTAATACCAGCCCAAAGTGTATGTAAAATGACACAAAGCGTCGACAGGCTGCCAGCTGCTCATTTTCTGTTCAATTATTCAGAGAATCTTTCTCCTGCATTTTGGATAATGAAATTTTAATCATTCAACCCCTCTAAGTCAGTTCAGATGGGAGAATTTTTTTCGGAGTTCTCTGTGTATTTAAATGGTTATATTTTATTAAAATAAACGAGACTCGTTAGTGACTGTTTTGTGATCATCTGAAGCGTTTTTTACGTTTATTAGATGTGACCAGTGAAAAATATTTCCTTGGATTCTATTTGTAGAGTCTAATTCATAATAGCAGAGCGCTTTTGTTTAAGTGGTGTAATTTATAAGAAAATTTCATAAAATTGTGTCTGGACGGATTTCTATGAATTCAGGACCACTGTGAGTGAGCAAGATACAAATAGTGAACCTGAGGTTTTGGGAATCTTCGGGTTGGGAAATCAGTAATGTTAGAATATTTTAATAAACTGCCTCAGTAGCCTAGTGGTAGCAGGCCACTACTATTACGCTGAGGTCCTGGGTTCGATTCCCGGGTAGGGGGTTATCAGAGATGATGGTTCTTCTATTGGGATTTTTCCATTTTCTGGAAAATTCCCAGTACCTCGAAGTTTGGTAATGTGCCCGGAGATGTCACACAGGCTCGCCACCTGTTACATGGACCAAAACATAACCGGCGAATCATGGGTGTTTGCATGTATGCTGTAATGCATGCATTTACCTCTGCTTACCTCTTCGGGGATCACAGGCAAGAAGTGACTTTTTAAAAATATTTTTGAAATTTAGTATTATGAGTCCAATGAAATCAATAAAGACGCTAAGAAAATCATTATTGTTGAATGGTGATTAAGTTAGATATTTTAAATATACGAAACTAGTAGGTACTAGAGTTTACTACACGAACCAGGTAATCCAGCGGTGTGCGATCACCATTTGAAAAGAGGGTTTGTAAACTACCTACGCAATTTTCGGTTGACTAACTGAACTAGCGGAAAAAAATATCTTTCACTAGTAAGAGGTGCGTCAGGACGATCTGTCCACGCATTTAAAACAAAATAATTCTAGAATACATCTCATCTCAAAGCTCAAAATTAATTTTGCGCTTCTTCAGTTCAAACCAAAACCTATTCAAAAGTTGATCTTTAACAAACTGTTACACTCAAGACGATCTGATGATGAATTGTATAAATCAAGTAACAAGATTAATTTTCAGAAGCTCTCAGCTATCTATCCGAATTATTTAATTTTATAATCAAATAAATTACTAAGTAAACAAAACTTTGTTGATGTTCAATTTATTGTTAACGCTTCGAATATTTACCGTTTAATTGTATAAAGTTTTTTGTTTCATAACTTTTAATTTGATAAAGTACATTTGTATGAGGTATTTTGTTGAGTTAGTTACTTCTCATACAAATTCCAACTGTTAACCAAACCAATTCCTTACCTTCTAGCCAACTGCTTTTGTAGCTAGAAATATTCAAATCGGTATTGATAAACTTTGTGTAAGCTATCAATATATTTTTTTTTATGTCTGAAGTTTGACAGACAAGCAAACGGGCCTCCTGGATGGAAAGTGGTCACCGTCGCCTATGAACATTTGCAAAACCGGGGGAGTTGTCTACGCGCTGCCAGCCCTAGAGGACTCTTTTGACCACATATTGTAGCACCATGGGAACACCTCAGAGGGAAGTTCGTTCCACAATTTACACGTTCTGGGCAGGAACGAACGTGAAAACCGCACCGTTGAGCACTGCCAGGTGTCTAGTCGGTGAGGGTGGAACTTCTCTCTTCAGCGGGTAGTACGGTGTAGGAAAAGAGACGTGGCACCATGCAATTATATTTAATGAAAAGACACTACTGTTTAATTATTCTTTTTTTATGTACCTAATGGAAGTGGTAAACAAGCATGCAGTTCACATTGATGTAAGGTGATGACTGCAGCCTATAGACACCTACACAAAGATCAAGGTCAAAATGCAGATGCGTTACCACTCCTGACGCCCAAGGTGTTATGCCTCTGTGCCGGAAATTACAGGGCCGTACATTTAAATCAAATATATATGACAAGACCAATGGCAACTTTACAATGATAATTTCATTTGAATTAAAAGATTTTTTGCATAGAAATATAGCCGCGAACGAGTGCATTAGGACGGGCTTTTAAAAGATCATGTTTCGCTTTTAAAAGTTCTAGCATCAATGGTTATATTTTTGATAGACCGAAAAAATTGTTATCCCAATGGACTTTACAGTAGATATGTAAGTTTTGTACTCGTTTACTGTAAAAGAATTTGCTATCATTAAAAACGTTTTGTAAATTATTTGACTTATAATTGTGATTGTGATAAAACCACGGGCGCCGTCTTCTCAGAGCCGCGAGATTGCGGATACAAACTGCCACACTAGTCGCCGCTAATTAGTTCTCCTTTTTTTCACTGGTGGTAGAACTCCAGTGACGGAGCTCGCGGGCGTAGGCACCATCGCATTACCTAATATACTTGACGCTAAATGGTAGTGTTCAGCACTATCGTATTCCGGACAGGTGGTAATACGGCAGTGGTGGTACAGCCCTGTAATTTCCGGCACAGAGGCATATAACATATAATACTTACAGAGAGAGATATAACAGAGAGGCATATAACACTTTAGGCCTAACGAGTGGTAACGTATCTGCATTTTGACCTTGGTCTTTGTGTGGATGTCTATAGGCTGCAGTCATCACTTAATATCAATGTGAACTCCATGCTTGTTTGCCACTTCCATTACATAAAAAAGTCGCCTCTTAGGACATGCAAAGGACACCACTCTTCGCCCAGCACTGTATGGCACCCTGAGATGTATGGCTGAGACTACTGGCTATTGGCGCTACCCCGACATTCCGACGTCTCCTTCTCTCCTGAGCAGGATCAGCTCCTTTTGGAGGATAAGCTCCTCAAAGAATGAGATGACAGACGCCGTGTCATCTAACAGCATAGCTGCTACTACCACTGAAGCCAGGACTCGTTGCTTAGAAGCTCTTCGAGCGTCAAGTCAGAGTCGTCCCCACCCGCTTCCCGATAGTTACCGCGAGTATGGTCGAAACTGCTGTTCAATTACACCCATTAAGGATCTTTGGTTCGACCTTCTTCTTCAAAAGTTTACACGTGCGTTGCTCATAGGGCTTAAATATGATTTCAGTTATTTTTCACATTTTTGTTATCGGTTATAGAAGTTGGTATATTTTATTACGTTTTTAATTTTAGTTTTTTAACTTAAGTGTCTTCTCGAATGGCGACCGCGTAAAGGCAGGCCTCCCAAGAGGTGGATTGACGACCTGATAAAGGTTACGGGCAATCATTGGATGAGGGCGGCCCAGGCCCGTTTATTATGGCAATCTTTGTAAGAGGTCTTTGTCCAGCAGTGGACATGGAAATGGGAACAACTTCAAAGTGTACACTTTCAAACAACAAGAGGATTTAAATGAAATGGATAAATGAAAAAAATGAAATGAAATGAAAAAATACTTTATTCTTTGGCTTACACATCAAGAACAAAATAAATAAATAAAAATAATAAACATGAATACTACAAAATTATAATACACAGCATTACATTATATACATAATATATATTTTTACTGGTGGTAGAGCTCCAGTGACGGAGCTCGCGGGCGTAGGCACCACCGCATTACCTGATTTACTTGCCGCTAAATGGTAGTGTTCAGCACTATCGTGTTCCGGTCAGGTGGTAATGTACGGCCCTGTAATTTCCGGCACAGAGGCATAACACCTTAGGCCTCAGGAGTGGTAACGCATTTGCATTTTGACCTTGGTCTTTGTGTGGGTGTCTATAGGCTGCAGTCATCACTTAACATCAATGTGAACTGTATGCTTGTTTGCCACTTCAATAACATAAAAAAAAAAAAAAATGAAACATTTACAACATTGTTCCACAATTAACGGAGTGTATCAATGAACATATATTATATAAAAACAGTCGAATATATAAAAACTGATCCTTTTTAAAGTTGATTCAGAATACAGTTTAACGTGATATTCAATTTATTTTAAATTTAAATCAGATACACTTCTGTACAATAAAATCAATTGGTAACTATGAACTAAATACATAAAACATTGAAATTTCCCGTTCATTTTTATCGAAACAAATTGAATTCTTCCCTCCTACGAAATCGGGTGACACGGACTTAGTTATCGGTTATTCTCCCTAATTCCCACCGGGATTAACGACGAATCCGATTACAGCCTTTTCAATTCAACCCCGTTTATTCGGCCTATGTTTGACGACAAAATATTTCTATAATATCGTCCTGTTCTTTTCTAATCTGACGTCAGCAATTAGAAAGACAGAGATGACGATAGACCTTTTCTATTACGGAAGGCTTTTGAGGGACTATTACATTTTAATACGTAGTGTTTTAATTTATATTTGTAGAATGTTTCAATGTATTCTTCTATATAAATACTGTAAAAACAGGAGTTTTTTAATTTCACTAGGTGGTAAACTAGCATACAGCTTGCATTGGTGGTAAGTAATACTGTAGTAACTGCCTTGGTAGCCTACTGGTAGCAGGCCACTACTACTACGCTGTTGTCCTGAGGTTCGATGCCCGGGTAGGGGTTATCGGAGATAATGGTGTAAAGTCCTTTATCCCTGGTTCTATTGGGATTTTTCCACTTTCTGGAAATTTCTCAGTACTTCGAAGTTTGGTAATGTGCCCGGAGATGTCAACAGGCTCGCTACCTGTTACATGAGCCAAAACGTAACCGGCGAATCGTTTGCATGTATACATTGCCACACCTAAGGCCAAAATGCAGATGCGTTGCCACTCCTAGGTGTTATAAAGGCACCGTGGGCCTCAAAGGAAATTACAGGGTATATTACCACCTGAACGGAACACGATAGTGCTGAACACTACCATTTAGCGGCAAGTATATTAGGTACTGCGGTGGTGCCTATGCCCGCGAGCTCCGTCACTGGAGCTCTATCACTAGAAAAAAACGTTAAATAGATCTCGTAATTTTTATTGACTGGCGTCAGGAATATGTTTGAATTTAGTTACAAATCATGAGATTTTACAACACCTTTGTATCAGCATGGACTAAATCTAGTATTAGGTAATATTCCGGTAATTACTACAATGCCTACTCAACTGAATCTCACTGATATAGCCAACATGAGAGTAAAACACTTGGTGTATCTATTTTTCAGTTTTTATTGTCTAACGATGACCTAAATGGACACTGAATCTATTAAAGTGAACACATCTCATATTGATGAGCTAGCAAACGAAACATGAGGCCTATGAAAACCGATTAAAACCGGTTCACTCCGGTTAACACCGTGTATACAATGTGACCTCAGGAACAATCGAGAAAGTTACTTGAGAGTAGAAAAGCTTAGCTGTTGTGTGAAGACAATGGCAAACGAATGTAGGGTATAAAACTCATTTGTCATAACTCTTTATGTAGATACTAATAGATTACAGGCACAATTTTCGTATTTTGAATATGCACTCCTGCAAGGAATTCTTTTTTTTTATATCATGGAAGTGGTAAACAAGCATTCAGTTCACATTGATATAAAGTGATGACTGCAGCCTATAGACACCCACACAATGACCAATGTCAAAATATAGATGCGTTACCACTGCTGAGGCCTAAGGTGTTATGCCTCTGTGCCGGAAATTACAGAGCCAAATTTGTCTTATAATCATAATTCTAAGACATTAAAGAAGGGTAACATAGGAAATCTCTTAAATCAACGGCATTCTATACACAAGAATAGAGAATATGATAAAATACTAAACCCCGCGGCGTTGTGACTCGTCCGATATCAGTGGCGGGCTTACAGGAACGCTTACGCAACCATCCGCGACCCCACCGGCGGCTACTCGCCTCCGAGCCCTCCAAGGTTTGAGCCCTTTAGCTCGGATCAACAATAGTGGCGTGCGAAACACGTACACGCCAGCCACCTTGGGACCTTCTTCTATTCGGGTGACGGATATCCCCGAGTCCGACGCCCGGAGGTCCCTGGCCAGACCACTCGCAACAATAGGTATCCCAAAACACCCTGGTTGGGGATTTGGGCATTAGTTTGGCCTCGAAGGAGCAGCGCGTTGCAGGAGTTCGACCCTGATAAGAGTCCGACTTGTCCTTGGCTGGTTTTGAGTGTAAATTTCGTAATAAATCTATAAGTAGATTTCTAGAATATTACTATGGAAAAATATAGTGAACCCAACATTTACCATTATTGAAGAAAAAAGTATGTATTTTAATTTCACGCCTTTAAAAAAAGCACATTAATTAAAGAAATATCTGTAGGCCATGCAAATGATTGGCCCGGTGTGGGGATTGAACCCGCCACCTTCGAATCAAACGGTCATCTCACACCGCTGGACTAACTGGGTCGTGCACAGATAGAGATATGGCGATATAGAATGGTCGTATACCTTGGCCTACCTCTTCAAAGAAAATATAGGCCTAACACGTTCATTGTGGCATGGGAAGTGTGTCAGGACCGGAATATCTGGCACTCCACACTCTCTGCCTACCCCATTAGGGACCTGGCGTGAAGATACATACATACATACGTTCATTGTCCAACCAAAATTTTACGATTTTGATGAATGGCCTGCGAATTTTTTTTGGCTTAGTTTGCTTTCAAGTGTACGAGAAACTAAATTCGTAAATAGGTGTATTGCGATAGTTCGATTCTTTACCTAGAAGCACCAATGAGATACATTTAATTTTGTAAAAACGCAATGGCTACAATTCGTACAAAATACTATGAACGTTTCACACGACGTCGCGTTATGAGCCAGATGAAAGCGCACTTGTAACACGCGACGTCGAGTGAATGGCAATGAACGTGGTAAAGACCTATCGATTAAAAACGTCTCACACCCACGTCATCCCAAGAATCCTTGATACTTAAAGCCATCCAATCATCCGACTCAATTTAAAGGGACCTCACTCAATCACAAAACCTCTTGAATTATGTAACAAACAGTTGAACATTTGCAATAATTAATGTCTAGGACGCAATCAAATAATCTCATGAGACATACCTATTTTGCGTAGAAATAGGTATTGTCTTTTATTTGAGAAACTAAAACTGTTATAATAAAAAAAATAAGAATGAGAGACTACGTACCAATATTTTTTGTTTTTCCTGTTTAGTTGACGATTTTTTGTTTAGTGGCAAACATGTATAGAATTCATATTTTTGTAGGTACTGCAGCCTAGAAACATCTGCATTAAACAACAAATTTCAATGTAGATGATTTTAATGCCACCCTCAAGATATAACCCGACCGGAATCCGATAGCGCTTAACACTACTATTTAGAGGAAAATAGATTAAGTATTATTTACTGGTGGTAGAGCTCCAGTGACGGAGCTCGCGGGCGTAGGCACCAACGCATTACCTAATATACTTGCCGCTAAATGGTAGTGTTCAGCACTATCGTGTTCCGGTCAGGTGGTAATGTACGGCCCTGTAATTTCCGGCACAGAGGCATAACACCCTTAGGCCTCAGGAGTGGTAACGCATCTGCATTTTGACCTTGGTCTTTGTGTGGGTGTCTATAGGCTGCAGTCATCACTTAACATCAATGTGAACTGCATGCTTGTTTGCCACTTCCATTAAATAAAAAAAAAAAAAAAAAAAATCTACGCCCACGAGCTCAACCACGAAAGCTCTTTCACATAATAATATGATTTTTAATTGTTTTTTAATGATTCCATATCATATGAATTAGTTGAAATTTTCGTTCTATCTCTAACGACGACATTCAAAACTTACAGGCATAAAGTAACTTTCAAACAGTCAATAATTCTCCAATTTCATAGATCTTTGTACGGAATACTGGCTTTATTGATTAACCACAGCTTCTTTAAAACTGTGAACAATTCTGAACAAAGCCATTTCATGTTTACATTGTCATAATTAGTAACGCTGTTTACGCTCGTTTATGTTTGTTCACTCAGCAGAGAGCACTCGTGACGCGTCAATTAATTGTTGTTTTGGTGCTAATGACACTTTATTTGCTTGTCACAATATCCCGTGATTTGGAACGAGATATGTAGTTTGCTATATCGAAAATATCGGACGCAGGAAATTTTTTTGGCTGGTGGATGGTGGCGCTAACGGCCGTACCAGCAACAAAAAGTGAACAGTAAATTATATGAAGGGTATCTGGTATCAACTTAGTCGCCAATTTGTTACAGGCAACCGAATCACCCGCTGGTGGAACCTTAAAATTATCCATCAAACTATCGGTCTCATTACTTCGCACTCGCTCTAACACCATTAGCACTATCAGGGATGCCGCTTCCATTCGAATTATTCGTTTCACAAAAGGACTGTTAACTCTTCCATGTCCCCTTTGAAACTTACAATCCCAGTGTTTATTTCGCTATTTCTCGATTGGTAGCCCTTAACGCCACGATGGCACGATTTAGGCTAAAGACAGAGGACCTTAAACGAGCTGTAATTTACTTCTATATTTATACAAAATACTCTACTATATCACTGGTAGTAGAGTTCCAATATATTAAATGATGATATATAGGCAGTATCACCTAACGTTTCGAATTTACTCGTGTTTACCGAAAAAATTGCAATGATTAACATAATCTGATAAGTAGTAATAAACAGAGCTCATGATCTTCAGAAATACTTAAAAATATATTTATTGATTTGTCACATATTACTCCAGATTTATCACTAATTGAGAAACAAAATTTTTATGTAGATGAGCTTCATGCAGAGGAGTCAATTTTATTTCTTTGCCCATTTTTTTTTTTTTTGTTCTTTTGCAAAACCAACGAACAGCAATTGATTTCTATCTACCATTTTGTGGGGAAAAATTGTCGTAGATTTTGAGTTTCATTGCAGATATACTATTGTATTACTATATCCTGTATTTACCACAAAATTGTAGTGTTTGATGAGTTCTGAAAGCATACATCGTTCATGGTCTCCAGAAATTTTATAAACACTGAAACTGATCAAAATAAGCACTCTCGTGTTTATTGTGAATATAAATACCAATGTTTACGCCCATTAATGTTTGTGCACTCAGCGGAGCACATTTATTTTGTGACGCGTCAATTCGCTGTTTTGATTTGTCAATGACAGTTGTATTGGTTTGTCACATATACTCAGTGATTTGTACACAAAAACATTGTTTTGTGTATGGACGAGGCTGGTGTAGCTGATTAACGTTACAATTTTATTGGAACGCGAACAGTCTTTTTTATAATATATTACTAATAGTTGAATACCACGTACATGTGATTGATGAAGAGAATATCTTCGCTATGCGTACATATTTTCAAGATAATATGTACTCATTACCTCATTAGGTATCTAACATATTCAGCGTCGGGTTTCGGCCTGACTTATGCTGAACTGGAATCTATTTGGTGCAGCCGTGAGACACTGCTTGTGCATGTACGTCGTGTATGTTGCACGTTTTGATATTCTTGTTTATTTTTTATTTTTTTCTCTATACAGGGTTTTTTTTTGTAACTAGCGCATGATTCTTAAGGGGAGGCTTCGCTCATCAGGATCATAGAACTAAAGTTGTTAGTCTTGACGTACCTAAATCACCTGTGACGATTAATGCGTTGGATGTATTTAATTAACCCTGTATATTCGTTTAATTTAATTTTTAAATTTACTAATACATTGTAAGTTACGTGCCAGTGAATTTATTGTGTCGCAGGTTCTCACGACTGTATCAATAAAGTGTTTTTTTCTTTCTTTCTTTCTTTCTTTCTATATTAGTATTTTTTATGTAAGGGAAGCTACAAATAAGCGTGTAGTTCACATTGATGTTAAGTGATGACTACAGCGACAGAAAGTCCAAGTTCAAAATGCAGATGCGTTACCACTCCTGAAGCCTGAGATGTTATGCCTCTGAGCTGGAAATTACAGGACCGTACATTACCACTTGACCGGAACACGATAGTGCTTAACACTGATGCTACGAAATATTTTTTATCACAAAATCGTAACATTCAGCTATATCTGAGTAAATGAATGCTACGAAATAAGAGGGGTTTTTGTTTTAAGTGTTTAACTTTGTCGAGTTTTTGTACTAGTCAATTTATTGATACCCAATAAAGATTACAAGACCCTTAAAACGTGAAGTGTATTCTTGTCTCACTACCACCTGAGAAATAAGCAGGTGTTGGGAACGTAACAGATATAGTGATCATGGATGAGACTGGAGCGTGGAAAATTAATATGAATTATTATGCTTCTTTTTTGGTCAATGTGGTGATGGCGACAGATGACTATACCTTTTTTTACCAGTTTTTGCTCCCTTTAGCAATTAAACAATGTGCTGTGATTCCATATAGATACAGAAAATGTGCCTGAATAAGACCTATCACAACATTTGTTTATTGAGGCTTATATCTGAAGATGATCTGATCACACACAAACAAAATACCCAGACCCGAAACAAATATCTGTAGGCCATATAAATAATTATCCCAGTGCGGGGATCGAACCCGCGACCCTTCAAATCAAACAAAAAAAAACTCACACCGCTCGACCAACCAGATCGTCAAACAAAAAAAAAGTACATTAATTTTTGTATTACTAATGTCCTTTGTTATGTAGCAAATTATGTGTATGAAAAATTGTTTCTCGTTTACTAGTTTACTCAAATAAATAATTCATTTTCAAAATTCGATATTAAAAAGTTTTCAAGGAATAACCATTTTAATTTCAATTCTAACTGCGAAACCTTTCCAGGGGTTCTCATATCTCTGTCAGTAATCGACATTCTATGTTCCCCGCATAAATATTGTATGAAGCAGCATCAGTTAAGATGTGGCCAGAGGATATCGTATTTTATTTTAAGAACAAGGAGTTTCAATGGATCCGGGTCGAGCTTTGGTGCGTAAAGGTAAAGTTGCGGGGTTTTCAGACGAGTTGAATATATTACGCACGTTTGTTGTGGTACGATCTCTTGTTTGTCCGAATCGAATAAATAATTCTTCATTACAAAAACTTTGACGGGGCGTAAAATTTGAGATAGCAATTTCCATCACTATATGATAGAAAGTTTCAAGAAATTTACGATTATAGATGTCATATCTACAACATTTAACAAGTTTTTATGTCATGTTATTTGCAAACATTACTATACAAAGAAATACGGTTAAATGTTTAAATCCAATAATTTATTTGTAATTTTTAATATTTAAAAATTTATTATAATTTTATTTATTGTGGTTGTGGTTGCCAAATAATATTAAACATGCCCTAATAATACTTATGTCAATATTTTTATTTTATTTTAGTTATTACAGATTTTTTGCTTTATACTATCGTCTGTAGATGCCATTACACGCAAGCTAATGGATATAGCAGTTTACGTAGCAGCAGATAAATTTGAAAGCGTTTTCTTTGAGTTTATTTTTAGGGGGATCCTAAGTTGGCTCGAAGACAGATAATCGCGGCCACTTTACGCAAGTAATTTATTGTTCAGTGTTTGGAGTTTGCGATCAGTAAATTGGACGCTCGAGGGTGGGATTGATTTGTGAGAAGTAAAATACGTTTTGCGGTATTAGACTACATTAATGCTAATTATTTAAGCTATATTTAAGCTATAATGATAATCAGTAGCCTATTTTAAGTAACAGGATACGTTTGTTTTGTTTTATAAATAACATGATCTGAACCTGAATACATTGAAAGCAGTTAATTAGAATATACTAATTAACTGCTTTCAATGTATTCAGGTAAAATGATTATATAAAATCTCATTAATGAGCTCTGAGGTAGAATATCTTAGGCCGTGTTATTTTTTAATGAGCTGACAATGATAACATAATTATGGTTCTGATTCTGAGACGTGTTTTTTTACTGTTAGTTGTTACTATGCTTGAAGTTTCTTGACGTGATATCGTCCAGTACGAGAACGATCGTAGGACAACCAAATTCACCGATATTTCCCAGAGATTTAGTTAGTTGAAGTAGCAGTGGTCAGGCCTATCGCTCTTATAACCGATAATAGTCGTATAATATATGGATTCGAAAGGTTCTCGAGTGGTGACTGCGTGTAGGACTATGTATTACAAGATGCCCCTCCCACGATCTGGATTGGATTGGCCGTTGGATGCAAACCTCCGAAAATAGATAGGTGTGGGCCTTTGGGGAAGAATTCAGTTCAGCAGTAGTAGACGTTTATAGGGTAATGATAATGTTTTTGAATAAGAGAAACTTGTTTTCAGAAGTTACTTACTTCTTTTAATGTTTATGAGGTCTAAATGCAGATGTGTTGCTACTCCTATAGCTGAAGCGCTAGTGGAGAAACGGTTGGCAATGGGAAGATCCTCCGACAGGTCAGGCGACAACGACTGGCGGGCCGCGGCCCGACGATTGACATTGGGAAGTTGTATATATGCCAAGTCTTGAGAAAACTTCGTATGTGCGATGTAGTTCGTTGGACACGCCATCTTCGGTACTAGACAAGTTCATTGGTGATTATATACGTCACCGTTAACGTAAACTGTACATTTGTTCGCCGTTTAAACGAAGGCTCTTTGCCAACTTAATTATTCCCGAATTGGTTCGGTCGTGAAACAAAAAACTAATTGGAAAAGTAATTTTTAATTATGAGTGACAAAACAGCAATAAAGTTCTCTACCCAGATAAGAACGCTATGTGCTACGGATGTAGAAAAAAAAAAAGATACTAGAACGATCTCATTTCGTGTTAGGGTCATAGCTCATTACACCCACCCGGCACCCGACCAGCACCGCCTCGTTTTACGGCGTTCACTCGTTGTCGACGGGTGGTCCACGGGTGAACGACGCGATTTTACTTGCGAACCGTTCGTGGACAGCTTGTCTTGCGTTGACGATGCAAAGTCAACGCATGACAAGCTAGTGGTCACCGAAGTGCCGCCCGCGCGTTTATGGCTTGCGGTCTAGGCGATCTGGTGTCGTTTTCGAGCGGAGTTGGTGTAATGAGCGCAGACCGATTGAGCGGGTCGGGTGCTGTTCGGGTACCGGGTGGCTCCAGTGACCTATGACTGTTAGTCTCGTTTCTTTAGCTTGCTGTCTTCTATAACCTATCTATCTATTGAGACTGTTTACATGCAGGTCAGATAATACGCTGATGATATTCTAGTGATTGACCTCAAAGATGTAGATACCACCACATTTCTATGTCATATAGTATATCATTTTCACTGGTGGTAGAGCTCCAGTGACGAAGCTCGCGGGCGTAAGCACCACCGCATAACCTAATATACTTGCCGCTAAATGGTAGTGTTCAGCCCTATCATGTTCCGGTCAGGTGGTAATGTACGGCCCTGTAATTTCCGGCACAGGGGCATAACACCTCAGGAGTGGCAACGCATCTGCATTTTGACCTCTGGTCATTGTGTAAGTGTTTATAGGCTGCAGTCATCACTTAACATCAATGTTAACTGCGTGCTTGTTTGCCACTTTTATTAGGTACATAAAAAAAATCGAATGTCATTTTTGCTCACATATTTAAGCGTCTCTTCCACACTCCCAACGGCACGTCTTCCTGTATTTCTTTTTGACATTAAGTCGTTCGACGATTTGGTCAATATCTAAAATTGTGTCACGAATTCGAATCAGCCCCCCGCCGGTCAGGCGTCAACATTGAATATAGATAGATGTTTTACTTAGGACAAGTCCGGTGATGGAAAGGGACAGTAAATTATATACATTTGTTCACTCACTCGGCGGCCCGACGATTAACATTGGGAAGTTGTATTTGTTTATATGCCAACTCTTGAGAAAACTTCGTATGCGCGATATAATTCGATAGATACGCCATCTTTGGTACTAGACAAGTTCATTGGTGATTAATCAGTGTTACTAGGTGGCGCCTTAATGTAGTGAACGCTACATGTCATGCTTATGGCCATAGATTACAAAGACTAACCAGCAAATTACTCTATCGATACCAAATCATGCTTTCGAGTTTTATTAAGCGCTAATGGTTGAAAACCACTATCTAATTTATAAATATTTTAAAATTATAAAAAAATCGCCTTAAAAAAATTTTAATCTGAATAGACAAATAACACTAAATAGCGAGGAATTAAACAATTAGATAATTTCATTTTAAGGGTAAAAAACAAGAAGTGACCTATTCATTTCATTATGACAATTACTTTAATATGGATTACGTACCTACCTACTCATACGTTCGAAGTCGGCGCCAAACCAATTTCTTTCAAACAAAAAAAAATCCAAATCGATACAGGCGTGTTCAAATTATCGGTGAACATACATAAAAAAAAAGATTCCGACGAATAGGTATCCTCCTCCTTTATTAGAAGTCGGCTAAGAACATTGCACTATTAAGCGATATCGTGTTTCAGATAGGTGGTCAATTTTGGCACATCTTCCTGTACTTCTTCTTGGCACTAATCGATTAATTCCATACTTAAAATTGTGTCAGCTCACCGCCGGTCAGGCGTCAACGTTGAATATAGAGAGATGTTTTATTTAGGACAAGTCCGGTGATGGAGAGAGACAATAAATTATATACATTTGTTAATTCTCTCATCCGAGGGTTTTCTCGTTTCCTTGTACGTGAGTCCCATTAAGGGTGTTGGTAAAAAACAGTGTAACAGCGCTTTCACAGAGCCACATACCGTTCCGAATCCATGCAGGATCCCATTTAATAACGTGTGTGTGATACTACAAAATCGTAAGCCTTACCATTATACCCAGAGAAGTCCAAATATCAAGCGAAATCGAACGTAAAAGGATTTTTTTATGCAATTGAAGTGAAAAACAAGCACGCAGTTCACATTGAAGTAAAGTGATGACTGCAGTCTATAGACACCTACACAAAGACCAGAAGCTTAAGGTGTTATGCCGTATACATTACCACCTCACTGGAACACGATAGTGCTGAAAACTACCATTTAGCGGCAAGTATATTAGGTAATGCGGTGGTCCATACGCCCGCGAGCTCCGTCACTGGAGTAAAAAAATACTTAAAGGCTGCAGTTATCACTAAACATCCACGTGATTAACACGCTTGTTTGCCACCAATAAAAAATATCACCTGTATGTATATACAGGTGACATTTTTTATTGGTGGCAAGGAAGTTATTCAAAAATAGTAATCCATCTTAACACAATTACAATAATTGACGTAATATAACGTGACACTAATTTGCGAAGATCGATACGCGGTCCGGTGATAAACACACGGTCACGACGGAGCACCTGTGACAGATTGCTAAGTGAAAGATACACACGACGAAACATTATTATCTTACGATAAAAGACACACCTCTTTGAAGACACACGTCATGATTTGTATTTTCTTATGTAATGGAAGTGGCAAACAAGCATGCAGTTCACATTGATGTTTGGTGATGACTGCAGCCTATAGACACCCACACAAAGACCAAGGTCAAAATGCAGATGCGTTACCACTCCTGACGCCTAAGGTGTTATGTCTTTGTGCCGGAAGTTACAGGGCCGTACATTACCATCTGACCGGAACACGATAGTTCTGAAATCTACCATTTAGCGGCAAGTATATTAGGTAATACGGTGGTGCCTACGCTCGCGAGCTCCATCCCTGGAGTTCTACTACCAGCAAAGTAAGTTCATATCCATAATAGAAGTAAGTTTTTTTTGAGTTCCATGTTCTTGGCGGCCTATCTATTATCGGCCAGAAGATCTATAGAAAATAAGAAAAAAAAAGCGGCTGTACCGGTTATCTTGAGGTCGCAGGTTCGATTCAAAATAGAAGTCAAATTTTTCTTTCCGTTTTTTCTTTATTTTCTAAAGTTCACTCACATGTGTTATTGTGAAAAATAAATAGTACAATCAGATTATCTATGCTAGTCAGTCACTGTGTTTTTGTTTAAGTATGTATGTATGTATGTATCTTCACGCCAGGTCCCTAACGGGTTAGGCATTTGTTTAAGTGCCTAATTATATACTGTTACTAGCTGTCCCGGCCAACTTCTTATCGTCCTAGAAAATAAAAAAAAATGTCCAAAAATGTTATGAAAAATAGATGTTGGTGGATTCTCAGACCTACCCAATATGCTCACAAAATTTCATGAGAATCTGTCCAGCCGTTTCGGAGGAGTATGGCAACGAAAACTGTGACACGAGAATTTTATATATTAGACTAGCTGTCCCGGCTAACTTCGTATCGCCCTAGAAAATTAAAAAAAAATGTCCAAAAATGTTATGAAAAATTGATGTTGGTGGATTCTCAGACCTACCCAATATACTCACAAAATTTCATGAGAATCTGTCCAGCCGTTTCGGAGGAGAATGGCAACGAAAACTGTGACACGAGAATTTTATATATTAGATTTTCATATATATACGGCCTCGTTTATCCACCCTATTTTAAATTTCTCACATCGTCCAAGAACTGCGTTATTGCTTCAAAGAAATTCATCTTGAAATTAATAAAGTCTCAGATTATGGGGTGGACGAGGAATGCGGGCTTATCAAAGTAAATTGCTTTTCTTATTGTTACTGACTTGTACATCTATAGTTGAAGTCCTAATTCTAATATATTTCGCTGGATAGTAAGATTGCGGCTTAAACTTGTAATTCACTTGGCGTTTAAGAAATTTTATTGAATATTCACTTTGTTCCATAGAAAAAAGTGTTTTTAAGCTTTCAAGGTTGTAAATTATATTTGCATTGCGTTATTGTAAGACTTGTAATAAAGCAGTAATAATTAATTTTTCTTACGCCTCGTTGACGCTTTGATGTTTTAATTTTTATTGAGCTATTCGTACATACAAACACATAGGAGTGAAGTCATGTTTAAACATGTACTGGTGGTAGAGCTCCAGTGACGGAGCTCGCGGGCGTAGGCACCACCGCATTACCTAATATACTTGCCGCTAACGCCTGACCGGAACACGATAGTGCTGAACACTACCAGTGTTCAGCACTATCGTGTTCCGGTCAGGTGGTAATGTACAGCTCTGTAATTTCCGGCACAGAGGCATAACACCTAATGCCTCAGGAGTGGCAGCGCATCTGCATTTTGACCTCTGGTCATTGTGTAAGTGTCTATAAGCTGCAGACATCACTTAACATCAATGTGAACTGCATGCTTGTTTGCCACCTGCATTACAAAAAAAAACTACCATCTTACATGACACATAAGATTGTAGGTATGCATTTCGACTCATAATAGCACAGTCATAAACCTATTATCGATTTTTAACTTGCTTTCTTTGTATTGATTTTGTTAACTTTTTGTACAAGTGATAAATAAAAACAAATCTCAATGCATGCTTACAAGCGTACATACAAAATTCACGATTCGCTGGTAACTATAGACGAATCCCGAAAATGCCCGAAAATGCCCGAAATCGGAGCATGAGCAAATCGGACCACAACGTACGGACGAATCGTGCATGTATGCCTGAATGCATGCATTTACCTCTGTCAACCCCTGAAGAGGATATCAAGCACGAAATAACGACTACAATTATGATTTTAAAGATGTTTGTTCCACTTCAAGTATGGCTATATAAATGAAAAGAACTCTATGTTGACATATCTCTATTATGTTATGATATTATTATACTAGCTGTGCTCGCGACTTCGTCCGCGTGAGAATTTATGATTGTTCAGTATCTACCCAGACAAAGTCGTGGGCGCAGCTAGTACAAAAGTAGCCTAAGTTACTCCTTATTACATAAGCATCTGCCAGTGAAAGTCCCGTCAAAATCGGTCCAGCCGTTCCCGAGATTATCGGGAACAAACAGACAGACACACAAAAATTGAAAAAAAAAATGTTGTTTTGGTATATGTACCGTGTACAAACATACGCATTTAGAAAAAAAGCGGTTATTTTTATATTACAAACGGACACTCCAATTTTATTTGTTTCTATACATTAATAAATTTTCTGTATGTTGAAAAGGCGTGTGTCTTATGTCGCTAACAACACGATACAATCTTCGTGAATCGCATTTTAGCATCGCAATCTTGACAGATTGTCAGCCACCATCACGCCTCTTTTGTGAGCGCATATTTACTGCGTTATCAATCAATCAATATACGAGTATATTGAACTATTCTGTTACTGACTGAGTGACTGGCTGATTGATAGACAACATACAGCCTAAATGACAGATCGTAGTAAGCTGAAATATGGCACTCGGGGTCGTTTCTCAAGGAACCTGCATTTTATATTTCAGTTTTTAAAGAACCAATCTACTGGGAGCGCGGATGGCCCCGGGGCTGATGTTTTTTTTTATGTAATTGAAGTGGCAAACAAGCATGCAGTTCACATTGATGTTAAGTGATGACTGCAGCCTATAGACACCCACACGAAGACCAAGGTCAAAATGCAAATGCGTTACCACTCCTGAGGCCCAAGGTGTTATGCCTCTGTGCGGAAATTACAGGGCCGTACATTACCACCTGACCGGAACACGATAGTGCTGAACACTACCATTTAGCGGCAAGTAAATCAGGTAATGCGGTGGTGCCTACGCCCGCGAGCTCCGTCACTGGAGCTCTACCACCAGTAAAACCGAGTAGATCGGAAGCGATCTACTCGGTTTAGCGATACGACCGCGGTCGGGTGTGTGATGGGTGACCGCTAGTGGCAAATTAAAATGCACGTTTCCGTGCTTCGGAGGGCACGTTAAGCCGTCGGTGCCGGTTGCTATCATAAATAGATAGCAGCCGTTAAACCTTGTCGGAGGCCTTAATCGGGTTTTGCATGTATGCTTGTAGGCATGCATACACCTTTTTTTTATGTTATAAAAGTGGCTTACAAGCATGCAGGTTACATTGATGTTGAGTGATGACTGCAGCCTATAGACACCCACACAATGACCAGAGGTCAAAATGCAGATGCGTTGCTACTCCTGAAGCCTAAGGTGTTATGCCTCTGTGCCGGAAATAACAGGGCCGTTCAAACTACTACCTACCCCTCTAACTCTACCTACCGCTTTGGGGAGAGCAGGTTGTGAAGTCATGTAAAAACATGACTTTACTTCTGTATGTTTCTATGGATAGATAAGATAGCTCAAAAAAGATCAAAATAGCAAAAAAATAATAACGCGTAAGAAAATCACAAATTGATAGTGATATAACAATGTTTACAATAACGCAATGCAAATGTTATTTACAATTCTTTGAAAGCTTAAAAAACACTTTTCTATGGAACGAAGTGAAAATTCAATAAAAATTCTTCAACGCCAAGTGAATTACAAGTTTAAGCCGCAATCTTACTATCCAACGAAATAGAATTAGGACTACAACTATAGATGTACAAGTCGGTAACAATAAGAAAAGCAATTTACTTTGATAAGCCCGCATTCCTCGTCCACCCCATAATCTGAGACTTTATTAATTTCAAGATGAATCTCTTTGGAACAATAACGCAGTTTTTAGACGGAGTGAAAAATAAAATATTGGGTGAATTTTCGTTCATACAACATTTGTTTATAATATTTTATGACGGGTAAGTTTGTTTTTGTTGTACTCGTAGAACTAATTTAAGACATCTACTGTCTGTAGATGTCCTAAATTAGAAAAGTATTATAATTTATATCGAAGTAGCTGTTGCCCGCCGGCTCCACCCGCGTGTTAGTCGCTTTTCGCGTAACCTACACCGGTTCAACTCAATCATCAAACCATCACATAGGAACATTTTTTCGGTACAAAAAGCATCCTATAATCTAATGTTATAAAAGTAGCAAACAAGCATGCAGTTCACATTGATGTTAAGTGATGACTGCAGCCTATAGACACTTACACATTGACCAGAGGTCAAAATGCATATGCGTTACCACCTCTGAGGCCTAAGGTGTTATGCCTCTGTGCCGGAAATCACAGGGCCGTATATTACCACCTGACCGGAACACGATAGTGCTGTACACTACCATTTAGCGACAAGTATATTAGGTAATGCGGTGGTGCCTACGCCCGCGAGCTCCGTCACTGGTGCTCTTCTACCAGTAAAAACTTAAAATTAATAGAACTTTTATCCTTACTTTTTCAGTCAAAACTACGTCCATTAATAAAGCACGGTTTGCCAGTCAACTCAATAATAAACGAAGTCAAAGACTGAATTGCATCCAAACAAACAGTTCAACGTAATCGTATGTAAATAATATAAGAACTCAAGTGCAAGGGCATTCGATTTGCTAAATGGGTGATAAGTGGTGTCCCATGTGAACCGATCGCCCCAATGGTAGCCGTCTTGCTCGCTCTGTATGGGGAAGGAAAGAGATGTGACGTTGTAGGCAATGTATGCATTCAGTCATATTTAGAATTTCCTAAATAATATAAAACATTGAAACAAAAAAAATATTCGAGCGGGGATCGAACCTGTGACCTCTGGATACCTTGAGCAGCCGTTTCACTAAGCTTAAGGCTTCACGAATTTTAGTGTTGGTAGAAATTTACTACCAGTAAGAAACCAAGCTCCGTCGTTAGTGATCCAATCAGGTTTGGACTCGACCAGAAGGGCCGTGGTGGCTCAGAGGCTCCTCACACGTTCGGTCGTAAGACTGGATAATGGGCCCGAGCCAAGAAAAATACAGGTAATAAGCCCCGCAAGCCACACTCGTAGGGATCCCGAGAAGGCTTTGACCCGACTGGCAATCGCCACCTCGACTATATGGCAGTGCAACGTTGGACCCAATGACGGAGCTCAAGAACCTTGGCACCAACCTGTCGTTAACTGAAGTTCAGTGCTATGAAGTTTCAGTGCTTACCAATCCTGTAATTTTAGGGAGGAAATGTTTTTTTTATGTTATGGAAGTGGCAAACAAGCATATAGTTCTCATTGATGTTAAGTGATGACTGCAGCCTATAGACACCCAAACAAAGACCAAGGTCAAAATGCAGATGCGTTACCACTCCTGAGGCCTAAGGTGTTATGCTTCTGTGCCGGAAATTACAGGGCCGTACATAACCACCTCTTTCTTTTATGTTACAAAGGCGGCAAACAAGCATGCAGCTCACATTGATGTTAAGTGATGACTGCAGCCTATAGACATCTGCATAAAACCAGAGGTCAAAATTCAGATGCGTTATAAAAGCAATTCGTGAATCCCTGAGACCTAAGGTGTCATGTCCCTGTGACATTTATTACGAGGCCATTTATTACCATCTAACCGATACATCTAACGAACACGATACTGCCGAACACAACCATTTAGCGGCAGATAGGTTAGGTAATGCGGAGGTGCCTATGCATTCGAGCTCCTTAATTTGGAACACTACCAGTTTTTCTAGCATCACAATTGTTAGTAAGAGAGTTGCTGAATAGGGGCGGCCCAGGAACGTTTGTAGTGGCAGTCTTTGGGGAAGGCCCTGTAATTTCCGGTACAGAGGCATAGCACCTTAGGCCTCAGGAGTGGTAACGCATCTGCATTTTGACCTCGGTCTTTGAGTGGGTGTCTATAGGCTGCAGTCATCACTTAACATCAATGTGAACTGCATGCTTGTTTGACACTTCCATTACATAAAAAGGCGTTTCTCAAGCAGTGGACGTCTTTTGGCTGAAATGATGAAGAAAATTAAAAGGCGTACATGTCATCGATAGGATAAACCTTGTATAATAAACAGCAACTAATTAGTTACCTTCCTTATGAACTAGTGTTGCTAAACTAATGATAGTTGCGCTATCGATTGTTGGCTTCGAAAAACAGTCGATAGCGCGATAGTCCTATCGAAAATATCGACATGCTGAAATACTATCGATACTATCGATAGTATCGTATCGATGTTGGAATTTAGGTGATAGTATTGAATTTTGCCATTCATTCATCACAACTGTTATAAAGAGAGTCGTGAAAAATTTACATTAATGGTAAATAATGGCAAATATTACTGCAGGCTATACCCTCAATGAAACACTGCAGCAGACAAAAAATGCAAATCTGCATTTTACAATGAAAGACAAGTAACACGTAACACAAATGAACTTTACATTCAATGTACAGTAAAAGATAATAATTGTGCTGTGAATTACAAGAACTTTAACTGTGCAATTTATTCAACGACATGCAAATAAGTGATTTTCTTGTTTCATTAAGCAATTAAAATGTTCAAGTCATTTTAAATTAATGAGGTGTATAAAAATTATGCAACAATTGCGTAACACCTGTTTTTGTAGGGTTCCGTAGTAGACGGGGAACCCTTATAGTTTCGCCATGTCCGTCTGTCTGTCTGACTGTCTGTCCGTCCGCGGTTAAGCGCAAAAACTATTGGCACTAGAGAGATGAAATTCGGCACAAGTATACATCTCAATCACGCCGACAAAGTGGTAGAATAAAAACATGAAAAAAACATTTAGGGTAACCTCTACCCCTACTTGTAACGCGCGGATATTTTTTATTTTCGATTTCCATATAGTGTGGGGTATTGTTGGATAGGTTTTTCAAAAATATTATGGATGTTGGAACATCATTTTTCAATTTACTTAGTTTTTCGTGACTTATTAAGCTTTAAAGTGATTCTTTTAAGAGTTGTAAAGCATGCATTACGTGTTAGTAATACATGAATAACACAATACACATAGATCAATTCATGGAACGTTGCCGCACAATGTTAATATAGAACAGTGAGAAAACTACGTACAAAGCGTTCAAAACGGAACACTAACACAAACATGCGCATCGACGCTTGATGTAGCGAGTGACTCAGCACCGCGAGAACCGCTAAGAGGCCTCGTCGATGCGCATGTTTGTGGGAGTGTGACGTTTCAAGGTTTTGTACGTAGTTTCCACACTGTTCATATTTGCATTGTGGTTGCCGCCTGGAGTACATTACGGATGTGTTTTATCGTTCATACAATTGTGTCTTGCTAACGGTAAATGACCGGTTATAAAACGCCAACAGTATCAAATTTTGTACAATTGAAACCTCTGAGAATAAAAATATCTATATGTAATTTCAACTGTCATAAAAGTTACTAAAAAAAATATGCCGAAATAAAGATATAATGGATGGGAGTCATAATTTGAGCCGAGAGGAATAAATCGAGTCGAGCCGAATACATTTGTCCAATATGTTCTGGTGGTAGAGCTCCAGTGACGGACCTCGCGGGCGTAGGCACCACCGCATTACCTAATATACTTTCCGCTAAATGGTACTATCGTGTTCCGGTCTGGTGATAATGTACGGCCCTGTAATTTCCGGCACAGAGGCAAAATACCTTAGGCCTCAGGAGTGGTAACGCATCTGCATTTTGACCTAAGTCTTTGTGTGGGTGTCTTTAGGCTGCAGTCATCACTTAACATCAATGTGAACTGCATGCTTGTTTGCCACGTCCATTACATAAAAAGGACACGTTAGTGTGAAGCCATGCTCCGACTACTCCTAATCCTATAAGGATTTAAGGCTAGAGATTCAAATCAGCACGCCGAGGGTTGCAATTTCATATTACATATTATTATAATATAAGAGGCCAAATTTCTCGATTCATTTTGACTCGATTCGGTGAGCCCAATGGAAGCCAGCTCGCCAACCGTAAAGAAACTGGATTTTACTAACTCAAGCTGTGAATTATTGTATGTGACCTTGTTATTTATATAATGACATCCAAAATATCATATTAACAAGAATATTAATAATTTAAATATTTATTTAACACTTAGATTACACGGGTGCCTTAACTACATTTAGTATTCGACACAAAAAAATCGTATAGTATGACTATATAGTAACAAACTCTCAACGCTATGAAAATAACAAAATTTTAACAAGTATACTTTTTATATTACACACTTGTTCCTCTGGTGAGATTATTTACTCACGTGCTATACCTTCCAATTTCACTTATTAAATGGCGGTAAAAACCACATGAAAGACATGTAAAAATTAAGCTATAAAATATCTCCGTCTGTGTACAAAGCCATATTAGTATTTACTCTCTAATCTTCTCGTAAACCGCACGCGAACACAAAGATTAAATGATAATTTTAAGTCAGAATGGAATTTATTGTTTTTGTTTACACATTAATTCAACGAGTCTTTTACAAGGCACGTGCAGCTAAAATGGAGTTGTTCTCCAAAACAAACTTGTGAAATAACATTTGAAATAAACGAAGTTTTAAGGAGTTTTGAGTGCTAAAATTGTGAATTGTTAAGATATTACAACAATAACAATATTTTGAAGAAAATTTAAGGACTATTTCTTTTCTTGAATTAGGTATCAAGTAAAAACTATGATACTGTAAAAACAAAATGATTAGGTACGTAGATAGTAAAAAAATAAGTCAGAGAAGTTCTTGAGTGGTGACGACGTACCGGAAAACGAAGCGTAGGCAGGCCTTCCACAAGATGGACCGACGAGCTGGTGAAGGTTGCGGGCTATCGCTGGATGAGGGCGGCCTAGGAATATTCGTTATGACAATCTTTGGGGAAGGCCTTTGTCAAGCAGTGGACGTCTTTTGGCTGAAATGGTGAAGAAAATTAAAAGGCGTACTAATCAACGATCGATCAACTTTGTATAATAAACAGCAACTAATTAGTTAGCTTCCATACGAACTTAGTAAAGGCAGGTTTTTGGAGCTCCAGTGACGAAGCTCGCGGGCGTAGCCGCTTTTACTAATAAACTTGCCGCTGATTGGTAAGGCCGTATTCCGGTCAGGTGGGTTTAATGTACGGCAATGTAATTTTCGGCATAGAGGCTTAAGACCCTAAGCTTCAGGAGTAGCAACGCATCTACATCGAAATCTCTGTTTACATGTGTATGTTTATAAGCTACGTATTGCTTACCATCAGTGTGAACTGTATGTTTGTTCGCAACTTCTTTCCATAAAAAAACCTTCTTATCCACTAATTTTCACCTGCCGTAAAGTAATTAGATTGACGTACGACCCAGTGATTCTGCATTAATTACTTCATATTAGTCATATATTTTTACAACAAGTGAACATTTCAACAATCATAATAAAACACACAATATTATATTTAACTTTTATTGTGTTGTCTTGTAATCGTCTAAAATTATACGCTACGGATCAAACAGGATATGTTCAATTATACTGAGTTAACAAGTGTGCGTTTGTAATTTCTGTTGTTAAGTTATTTATCTGATATTTCAAATTCGACTGATCCAAAATTTTGCTAAATAGTGGTATATTTTGGTATATTTTTTAATGTGGTGGTGGTCGCAAACATGCATGCGCATGCGGTTCACATAGATGTAAAGTGAGGACTGCAGCCTATAGACATCGACACAATAACTAGAGGTCAAAGTGCAGATGCGTTGCCACCTCTGAGGACTAAGATCTTTTGCCTTTGTAGATAGTTATTACGGAGTCATACATTACCATCTACCCGGAACACGATAGTCCTGAACACTACCATTTGGCGGCAGATAGATTGATTTTTATTTTAATAATAGCATAGGCTTGAAGTCGGCATTGGGACGTGCGATCTGTGAGTACACCCTAAAACACCGAGTCCGAAAGAAGTTGATCAGTAACTGCTTCTGAATAACTCCGCGGATATAATAACTATGCATATTTATATTCGCACTGCGGACATTTGTCGTAACAACCGAATGACGCAATTAGCTACTACATTTTAAATCGGTTTGATGGACATGTGAGCCGTGTGCCCTCATAGTCGGTAATCGTGAGAGTGGCTGTGATCGCGTTTCAGGATATTTGAAGGTAGATTTTTTTTTATTGTGGTTATCAACATTGTTACGATATGGGTTAGGACTTTAGTGAGATATCTGGGTAATATTTTTTTATCTTTTTGCGTTTTTTCTGGCAATCCTACTATTATTTCTTCGCAAATTGCGGAAAAACAAAAAAAAAATTGCATATAATTTTGTTATAAAACGTGTTTTTTTTTCCTATTTTTGCAAAATCAACTCGCGAATTTGATTCTACGGTTTAATGGTTTAAATTTCGTTCTTTGGGAATTATAAATTCTATTGATCAATGTACACTCTGAGGGTAAGTTTATGATGTGTCAAAGTAGCCTAAATGTACTTCCATAATTATCTAGGTTATATTATTCAAAAGTTTATTTGAACCATAATTGGCGTTACAATTTTTCAGTGGCTTGATTATCACCCACCCAATCTTCCTTTCCCTTCTCTATTTGGCATTCGGTTGATTTGAAGCTTTTGTCAAAATAACGTCATCAGCTATTACGCATGTGAGCTGTGTGTCCTCATAGTCGTGAGAGTGGCTGTCATCGCGTTTCAGGATATATGAAGGTAGATTTTTTTACTCTACGGTTTTAATTGTTTAAATTTCGTTCTATTGAAATTCTTGATTTCATTAAAATATTCATATATTTTTGTATGCAACGAAATATAATAACATTTGAATTTCCAGTCCAACGATTTTTTTTCGGTGTGAATAACCACTGTTGTACTAATAGGTTAGGACCCCACTGCACTGCAAATTAAATCGGCCACAAAAAAGAGTTGTGGGCGGTTAAAGATAAAATAAATTGATTAAAAATACTTGCGGCCAAATTTTGATAGGCAACCTAGTGGATTTATAATCTCTAGATTATAAACTACTATACTTAGATTATACTCTAGATTATTAACTGCCTTGGTAGCCTAGTGGTAGCAGGCCACTACTACTACGCTGAGGTCCTGGGTTCGATTCCCGGGTTGCGGGTTATCAGAGATAATGGTGTAAAGTCCTTTATCTCTGGTTCTATTGAGATTTTTCAATTTTCTGGAAATTTCCCAGTACCTCGAAGTTTGGTAATGTGCCCGGAGATGTCAACAGGCTCGCCACTTGTTACATGGGCCAAAACGTAACCGGCGAATCGTGGGTGTTTGCATGTATGCTTGAATGCATGCATTTACCTCTGCCTACCCTTTCGGGGATTACAGGCGTGAAGTTACGTTTTAGATTATAAATATGCCTAAAACTTGTTTGCACCATGGATGAACGAAATGATTCTACAGTGGGATCCTAACCTATAACGAACATATTTATAGTGACAGGCCTATACCATGTTTGATATATCAGCTTATCAAGGTTCTTAAAGGATTTAAGTAGGACACCGGACTGTGCCGAAGAAGTCTACAGTGTATACGAAATTAGTTTCGTAAACTTGTTACCCGAGAATATAGTTTATTCATCTATCTTGCGAGCACTGCTCGAGACAGGCGTGGATTTGAAATTTTAGATGTGCTAGTTTATATAGCTTCTGTAAGACATGTTATAGTACAGTGATTCCCAAAGTGGTCCATGGAAGACTCGATGGGGGTCTACGTAGACGTGAATAAAAGTTGGAAATATGGGAATGTGATTTAAATGTAGCAAGGAGGAGGTCCACGGAAACCAGAAAACTAATCAAAGGGGTCTTCAAGAATAAATAGTTTGGGAATCTCTTTTCTACGAGTATTATCTGACTAAATTTTTCGTAACCTTTCTTAGAATGTTGTGTGTGCATCTCTAGAAGGTTACTATTGTGCTTTATTACTTTTACTACTTCTACAGTTTACCTAAAATTGGAGTGTCTGTTTGTAATAAAAAATAACCGTTTTTTACTAAATGCATATGTATGTATACACGGTACATATACCAAAACAACATATTTTACAAATTTTTGTCTGTTGGCGGGGCTAATCTAGAGAACGTCTGGACTGATTTTGATGGGACTTTCACTGGCAGATAGCTGATATAATAGGAAGTAACTTAGGCTTAACTTTTATACTATCTGCGCCCACGACTTCGTCCGGGTTGATACTGAACAATCATAAATTCTCACGCGGGCGAAGTCGCGGGCACAGCTAGTGAATAATAAAATTGTCACTTGTTTTGTGGACCAAATAAAAGCTAGATAGCATGTTTTTCTATCTAGTCAATAAACGTGAATAATAAAGAAAAAGACAAATTGATTTCTCGATAAGTAATTACGAGTTCTTAGAAAGCATAAATTGCGTTGATTTTTCTAAGAAAAATATATGTTGAGGAACTTATAAAGGAAGCGTAACCTTACGTGTGTATTTCCCGAAGGGGTAGGCAGATGTATGCATTAATGCGTACATGGAAACCCATTTCCTCAGTTACGCTTTTTGAGTCCCATAGGTGGGGTGAGCTCACAAAAATCCCATAGATATTTGTATGTATTTTCCAAAAAGTCACTTTATTTTTTTATACTCTAACTGATTTACAGTGAAAATAACAACCGTTAAAAAAAATGGCACCTAAATTATTTTTTTTGTAATTCAATATTCATGAGACTACTTCTAGTCTATCATGAATAATGTAGTATTTACTTATAACTTATTTAAACAATTTATTTATTATTATTAACGAATGGAAAATAGTTGTTTACTTTGGTCAACGTTATGATAATATGGAGATCACGTTTTGTATGAAAGTAAAACTTGTTTATGTTTGTGTTTCGCGCCAATTAGTGTCAACTGTAACACGGGAAATATAGAGGTATTTCCTTATTGAGTTGAAATTCATTTATTAAAGGAGATGTTGCAAAAATGTATGGACCTCCGGCCATGTATTGTACACAATATCATTAACAGGCAAAATCAATACAAAAACGGTTTTTACTGCATATTTGCACTTATTTAGCTTTGTTAGCAGTTACAAAATATTATTTGCAGTAAGAGTTGCAACTCAAACCAACATGGCGAATATGGCGGGCGATGTAATTTTGACATTTTCATTTTTTAAATTGTTTTTTTATTATATAGTACTTGGAGAAAAAAGTAATATTTTCTAAATACTATCGAAATCGATTTCATGTGTTAATACTAAGAACTTAAAATAATCGATTTCCAATTTTAAGAAGCGTCGGCTGTATCGCCGCCATGTTGAATGTGGTTGAAAATGATAAAATCGTTTGAATTAAATGTGGTAGTAACCTTAAAATATATTCTTGAATAAATTAATTGTATTTTTTTCGGATTCTTCTTTAATTTACCCATTTTTTGAGGACGTGTACGAATTAGAGCCGAGCTCACAACATCTCCTTTTAGCGCTTTGAATATATGTAGTAGAAAATATAATAATATGAGGAACTCATAAAGAAAAGGTTCTGGTGGAAGAGCTCCAGTGCCGGAGCTAGCGGGCGTAGGCACCATCGCATTACCTAATATACTTACTTTCTTGCTAAATGGTAGTGTTCAGTACTATCTTGTTCCGGTCAGGTGATAATGAACGGTCCTGTGATTCCCGGCACAGAGGCGTAACACCTTAGGCCTCAGGAGTGGTAACGCATCTGAATTTTGACCGCCGGTCTTTGTGTCTATAGATGCCTACAGTTAGCACTCGTTCACGTGTATGATGGATGTGGCAGCCATTACTCTCGGCCATTTTGAAGAGAAGTGTAGTGTAGTGAAGTGTTGTGAAGAAGTGACCGTACATTAAGTACACCACTTTATGAACAGCAGTAAATAGGTACAGTACAAATGGCGGTGTAATCGCTCATCAGCGTTTTCTTCCAGATAACCACGTTAGAGGAAACTGAAATAATATAATTAGTATGGGTGTACTTATTACGTAGAGAGAAATAAACTAAAACCTCATCTAAACACTTATATGTCACTAAGGATATTTTTTTTATGTCATGGAAGTGGCAAACAAGCATGCAGTTCACATTGATGTTAAGTGATGACTGCAGCCTATAGACACCCACACAAAGACCAATGTCAAAATGCAGATGCGTTACCACTCTTGAGGCCTAAGGTGTTATGCCTCTGTACCGGATATTACAGGGCCGTACATTACCACCTGACCGGAACACGATAGAGCTGAACATTACCATTTAGCGGCAAGTACATTAGGTAATGCGGTGGTGCCTACGCCCGCGAGCTCCGTCACTGGAGCTCTACCACCACTAATATTAATGTTTAAATTAATAACAAAACCGTGAGCTAGAATATTATACACACATACAGTAACTAATGTTAACATGTATCAAGAATAGAAACAAAATACTTTAACCATTTTCTTGAATCGAATCGCCGTATTGTTATGTTTCATAATACGAGTAACATGCCTAAATATTGTGTTCGTTATAAAAACCAAAACCGTTCGGTAGTTAATTTGTTGAGACGACTTTTTCGTAAAATATTATTTCAAATATACGCTGCCAAAACATGTTGATGGTTTCGTAATATTACATTTTTCGTTTGCCAGTTTTTATTCGTACTGTTTTTCCATCTTAAGTATGGAGTTTTAACGACAGCGAGCAACGTAATAATATTTACTTTCTCAAAACATGTTTTATTATAACATCATCACATCAATCGATTTTTTGACGACCCGTTTAGTCCAGCGGTGTGAAATGACCGTTTGATTCGAAGGGTCGCGGGTTCGATCCCCGCTCCAGGACAAATATTTGTATGGCCTACTATTTCGGGTCTGGGTGTTTGTGTATGTGTTGTATGTGTACAACGGCACCCACGACACAGGTTTAAACCTACTGTGGAACTGTGTGTGCAAGCGTATTTAAAAAAAAATCGAAAGGTGTCCACTGCTGGACCAAAGCCTCCCCATAAGGGGGGATATGCGATAATCATCACGCTTGGCTTGCGTTGGCTTGTTTTGATTGATGATAACTTCTTATTTTTTTTATGTTACGGAAGTTGCAAACAAGCATGCAGTTCACATTAATGTTAAGTGATGACTGCAGCCTAAAGACACCCACACAAAGACCGAGTTCAAAACGAAGATGCATTACCACTCCTGAGGCTTAAGGTGTTATGCCTCTGTGCCGGAAATTACAGGGCCGTACATTACCATTTAGCGGCAAGTATATTAGGTAAGCGGAGTAAGCTCCAGGCCTCCCCCCAACAAGGGGAGAGACTCGTGCCCAGTAGTGGGACGTACAATGGGTTGCCATTATTATTCCACTTATTTATTTTTTTTACTCATTAAATATTTTTTACATATAGAGGTATAAAAATAAACAAATATATATAAAATAGGATTATTATTATTCCACTTATTTGTTTTTTTTACTCATTAAATAATTTTTTACATATGTAAGTATAAAAATAAAGAAATATATATAAAAAAGGAATATTATTATTCCACTTATTTATTTTTTTTACTCTTTAAATAATTTTTTACATACATAAGTATAAAAATAAACAAATATATATAAAAAATTAAAAAATAGTGTGCCGCCGACAGCGGGAGCGGGGTCCAAGCTGCCGATGATTAGGGACACAGAGACAGGAACCTCCTCACTATGCGTGCCGTGCCGAGGAGTACTGCTTTCTGTATCAAACCCTTGATCCATCCACCTAGCGAGAGCCTCTTGAGATGTTGGTCGAGGCTCTCCGCTATCAGCCCGTTCACCGATACGACTATCGGCACAATGATGGCCGAATCCACATCCCACATGGCGACAACCTCGTGAGCCAGATCAAGATATTTAATTTCCTTGTCTTTTTCGGCCTTCACGAGATTCTAATCATGCGGGACGGTGATGTCGATCGTCATTACGCGGCGCTCCGAGCGATCTATCACCACTATATCAGGCTTATTGGCAACAATAGTCCTGTCAGTGATGATAGATCGGTCCCAATACATCGTGACATGGTCATTTTCTAGAACTGTGTCGGGCACATACCTGTTGTACGGCACCTCCGCGGCTACAAGATCGTATTTCAAGGCAAGTTGTTGATGGATTATCCTGGCTACTTGGTTGTGTCTGTGCAAGTATTCGCCGTTGGCAAGACTCGAACAGCCGGAAACAATATGCCTGATTGATTCACCCGGTCGATGGCATGCCCGACATATGTCGACCGTTCATCCTTCAGGATAAACTTCCGGTAGTTGTTGGTCATTACCCCTTCGTCCATAATTGCACAAACAAAACCTTCGGTTATTATTATTATTATATTAGGTAATGCGGTGGTGCCTACGCCCGCGAGCGCCTTCACTGGAGCTCTACCACCAGTAGCATTAAGTTTTAACTCCTCCTTAAGAACAAAGTTTGACAACCTTAATTATACGAGTACGTAGGTAATCCAACTGTGACCGCGTTAAAGTCCGTTGAGTAGTTTCGAAGTTATAGCCCAGACAGACAGACAAAAATCCTAAAACATGTTTTTAGATTTCTGTTACTCTAATTTAATCGGCCCCTATCAAAACTTTTTTGGAAAAATATTTAATGTACAGACACTCGATTTTTATTGTCTTATTACATGTATTGACTAGCCGTGCCCGCGACTTCGCCCGTGTGCGAATTTATGATTGTTCAGTATCTACCCGGACAAAGTCGTGGGCGCAGCTAGTATAAAAGTAGCGTAAATACTCCTTATTACATCAGCTATCTGCCAGTGAAAGTCCCGTCAAAATCGGTCAAACCGTTCCCAAGATTAGCCCCGCCAAACAGACAGGCAGACAGACAAAAATTGTTGTTTGGGTGTACCGTGTACATACATAATAATATGCATTTAGTAAAAAGCCGTTATTTTTATATTACAAACAGACACTCCAATTTTATTTATTTGTATAGATTTGAGCAATTCTCAATTGTGTACAACGAAGTTCAGTGTTAGAATCCCGATGCCTCAATACAACTTTCACGTGATACATATTCATCAATCACTCGCCTGCTTTTTGAGTGCTTGGGTATAACGTTTTTGTGGATGGGATGATGGGAAATTGGATAGATTCCAGCTGATGTAATGGGTAGGATAAATGTGGGTGAAATTAGTATTGGATGAGTGTGTGAAACTTATATTATGGTGTGATCATTAGGTTTTTACGAAATTAAGTGATAAAAGTGTTGTTGGTAGTAGAGCTCCAGTGATTTTTTTATGTAATGAAAGTGGCAAGCAAGTATGCAGTTCACATTGATGTTAAGTGATGACTGCAGCCTATAGACACCCACACAAAGACAATAGGTCGAAATGCAGATGAGTTACCACTTTTGAGGTGTAATGGGCCGTACATTACCACCTGACCGGAACACGATAGTGCTGAACACTACCATTTAGCGGCAAGTAAATTAGGTAATGTGGTGGTGCCTACGCCCGCGAGCTCCGACACTGAAGTTCTACCACCAATGATATGAAGCTTAACATCGCATTATCTTATCTTTCTACCACTAACAGTGTTCAGCACTATCCTGTTCCAGTTAGATGGTTATCATGCCCCGTTATTTCTTTTAACACAGCCTAAACACATGAGAGCCTTGGACTCCACGGGTGCAAACGCATCTGCATTTTGACCTTTAGTTTTGTGTAGATATCTTAAGGCTGCTGTCGGGACTTAACATCCATCTTGTTCTCTACACTGACTATTTATTACATAAAAAAGTAGCCAAGTGTGAGTCGTACTTGCCATTGAAAAGTTCCATAGTAACAAGGAATAAAAAGAGTTTTGTTTTCAGTTTTAGAAAATATATCATATGAATATCTCGTTCAAACTTAATTTCGTTGTAGGTTTTCATTAGGAATTATAGGACGTATTTTTTTTCATTTTTCACTCTCTTATCTCAAAATTTAGAGGGGGAGGAAACGTTTTACCAAATTGGTATTGTCTATCTTTCAAACGATTCACGTTAGGAAAAAATAAATTGAAAATGATGTTTTTGAAACTGAAAATCGATTTGATTTTCAAAGACCTATCTATCTTGGTAAACGGGTTGGCGATCGCAGTAGCGGTAGTTTTATCGCGAAACTCCGCTACCCGTTCCTCGTTATTGTATTGACTGTTGGACTGCCACTGCATTGTTTCGTTGAATGACTGCACTAGCGGAAAAAATCTTTTCCACTAGTAGGCGGTAGGGTTACGACCTTAATAGTTGTGTGTCGTAAAATAAGAAACAAATTTTAATAAATACACATTTTTACAACTAAGTATAAAAAGAGCCAAGATATTAAAAACAAAGATTTATGTCTCACCTTACTTTTATAACCATGTACCAAGATGTGTAGTTACCATGGAGCAACACGGGCCACCAACCGCGGCGGACCGAAGCTTTACCATATGTAGGCTTTCCCCTCTGTCAAAGTACTAGACCAAATGGTCCTATGCCTGTCGCCGAGATATTTAAATGTGTGCGTGAAATTGTTTATTTATTTTGTTAAAGTGAAGGTGTGAGTTTCGTTATAATAGACGATTTTTGTAAGTTGAGTGTGTGTCACACGTATATACCCCCGCAAAAAAATTTTTGACTGTTTTGCATTAGTTATAAACGCTATAATAGCTACTCACCTCCGGTCCGCCGCGACCGGTGGGCCGAGTTGCTCTATGGTAGTTACAGACAAACCAGATGCTAATCTATAGTTAGGACAAAATAAAACGAGAGTTAACTTGATGATATGAAAATAACAAAGTTTATAGCACATAATGTTCAAATGCATCAAGTCTTTACAGAATAATTACGTTACATTCATGATTAGACTTTTTTATGGGGCAAAAAAACATACAGTTCAAATAGCGACCGAAACGTTGGGTTGATTTTAATTTAAATAAATTTTAAAATCTTTTTGTTTAATATGCGCGAGATAAGTCCGTGAAGCACGCATGGCACCGCGGCTGGTGTAGATCGTAAGCGATCTACTTGGTTAAGCGGTACGGGCGCGATCGGTTGAGTGGCCACTAACCCGCATTGGAGAAGCGTGGTGGAATAAACTCCAGCTCCCCCCTCAAAGGGGAGAGATATTTGCCCAGCAGTGGGACGTATAATGTGTTGCCATTGTTATTATTATTATAAGTCCGTAAATATAGTTTTATTTCAATGAAATCCTAACAACACATCATATAGGTCGCGCCACGTAAAAAGAACGCTGGCGGTCAAGCTGCGCGTCATGTGTTTTTATTTCATTTTATGTTATTCTATGTAATATAGTTTTCAATCTGCCTACCAATACACGAAACCCAATAGGGCTAGCACTTTCGTGCGCGAGTGTGCCGATGCGCGAACACATCCCTTCTACTTTCTTCCAGCGTTCTTTTTACGTGGCGCGACCTATAACTGAATATTGTTAACATCTACATAATAATCAAAGTTTTCAAGAATTCAAAATGCGTGGACACTCCTGAGATTTGTATGCCATTGCGCCGGATATTACTGGGTCATATAATACCGTTTGATCGGAACAACAATTAGAAAGCAGGTTCATTTGTAATCGAAATAAAATTACAGATGAATCGTCGTCTACTATTGTACTAAAGGCAGAGTTAAGCATAAACCTACATCAATATCGTTATGTACGAGCGACCGGCAAATTATTTAATCCCATGATAAAATTGTCGCTCCATGCTCTCCGCCTAACCCGTGAGGAATTTGGCTTGAAGATACAAACGTATCTACATACGAAACCTCTTATCGGTCTTTAGCCAATGACTAGAGCGAAAGTTGCTATACGCCTAATCGCATATGTCTTATGTATCTCCCCGCAACGCTGTAAGTCTAGAATCAAACCCACAGTGGTCTTCCTAATGGCCTTATTACACGACACGGTATTCAGGGTCAGGCAGAAAAGGTAGGCGTGGCCTCGCACCGGGTTGCCGCTTGTTACACTTTCCGGTCGACAGGGCCCTAACACAGTCACAGTACAAATATGAACAGTATGGAAACTACCAACAAAACGTTGAAACGGCACAATCACACAAACATGCGCATTAACGAAGCCCCTAAGCGGTTCTCGCGGTACTGCAGCTCCGAGTCACTCGGAGTCGATGTCTATGCGCATGTTTGTGTGAGTGTGCCTTTTTGTACGTTTTGTACGTAGTTTCTATACTGTTCATATTTGTACTGTGTGTGGTAAGGGCGTTAGGCTGACTGGGTCACTCCGGTCACCCTAATTAGGGACCCCAACTACTTAAATGTTATAAAACTACTGACCCTTGCTATCGGACCCTGAATACCGTGTCGTGTAATAAGCTTCTTAGACAGTTGCGTTGAATTTATTAAGGCTGAATGCTCTCTGCCAATTGCCAGGTTAAGTAGACTAGTGCCGTCTCAAGAAGAGTCCTTTACGTGTGTCCATTCAAAAAATATCTGTCTTTGATTGAACTTATTGATGAAAAATCATGGCGTTTGATTGGATCACTATAATAACATCATATACAAAACGTCACTGCAATTGCTTCTATTGTAAGAAGACTTTACTTCAATATGATTAAAAGACAAAATTAAATAGTAAACACATTTCAAATTATTATTTTGTTCTCAAAAGTATGCATTTCAAGTAATTTCATTGGAACTCAAAATCATATTACAGTCACGGGTACATTATGCAGAAAAATGTTACGAAAATAAATTCTCAAATCCCTTTCAATATTTACGGTTGAATTTTCAAAGACGATAAATCTAGAAATTTCCATGGAGCCGTGCAGTCAATTGCATAATAACCGAACGTCGTGGAATCCGAATAGAAATTAATTTTTCGATCGCTGAATAATTTTACAGACGCGACTGGGTTTTGTAATTGTATTCAATTGATTTTAATAGCTGAACTTCGTATTACCATTTACTGACAGCTTCATCGCGTAATTTGAAATTTAAATGGAAGTTATATTGACGTGTTTTATTATTTGATTGTAACCCTTTTTGAGCCCTTTTGACGTTCAATTTGGCTTGTATTTAAATGTTTCACTCGATTATTTAAAAATTACAAATAATCTATCTATTCTGGTTTAATATACATCGAAAATACAAGTGTAGTATAACTTTGTTTAATTTGAGGCTGTTAGAAATTTGCACACCAACCATGCCAAGAGCAAAAGCAAGTTATCACTAATAGAAATTGTCTTCTACACACTAACTTGCAGAAACTTCAAGTATCAAAGTTTTGTGTGATTTGTATTATAACAATTATAATACGCTTACTGCTTTGATAACTAAGTGGTTTGTGGTGGTGGCAAGACTGAACACAGCTCGTTCTATCTACCAATTTTGGAATGAGATATTTATTTGAAATCCTAACTACTCCCTTGAAATTTGGTAACATGTAATTAAAAATAAGTAACTAGCGAGGTGAATGCATGTGTAAATGGATGTCGTAACTTTACGTTTGTATTTTCGAGAGGTGTAGCAGAGGTAATTGTAGTAATTGAAGCATACATGCAAACACCCACGATTTGATTACGTTTTGAGCCATGTAACAAGTGGTGAGCCTATAAATATCTCTGAGTATATTATCAAACATTGAAGGCGACACTCGAAAACTTTCATATATAATATAGGATAGTATACAATTTTATCCCTGATAGCCCCCAACCCATCTATCGAACCCCTATCATATATAATATTATAATTAATATAGGTAGCAGTAGTGGTATTCTACTCTTACCCCCTTATTCATAAACGTACATTAGATACGTTTTAGTTATTATATGCTTTGTCTTTATTAGTCGCATTATCAATTGCGTAGGATAGAAAAAGACAATGGAGAGATTAGCAACACCTTAGCTAAAATGCTTTAAACGGAATAGAAGTGATTGAAATAATCATATTATTGCATACATAGGGGAAGTGGTATGCCATGACGAAAAATCATGAACCTAGCCAAGGTCAAGGCGATCAAGTAAGGCTGTCTACTCTCAGACACATAATTATGGTAGTTTTAGTTAAAGCTTATTAACATGAACAAAATGTTGAGTATTTGAATATACGTCTGTCTATTAACCATTCTCCTTTTTACTGCCACGATAAAACCGCACAATGTTCATATATCCCAAGCGTTTTCAATGTCATGATAAGTTACAAAACTAATTCAAAAATATTATGGTAACACTTTTGTGGCTCATTGTACAAACCGTAAATCGATATTATGACACGAGTGTGAATTTCAGCAATTCTTAGGTCATATTCTTGGAAAGTTTATGAAAATAATTTTGCAGCTGAGTCGAGTCGTGAATACGTAATCATGCGGGGTATTCGCGGATATAATATACCTACACGGATACGGGTATAATGTGTGTGTATCGAATGAAATATCGCTTTGCTGGTCATTGTTGAAATGTGGGCTGAATATATATTAATTTTTAAGCTGGCTTTTCGTATGAAATGCAAAACATATATGGAGTTGGTACTTTTAAAAGCTTACGAAGTATAAACAGTTGAAGCGTTGAGATAATATGCTGTGGAAGCCTATTTCTACTGTCGGCGGTACACAATTTTTTAATATATATTTTTGTTTTTGTTAAAAATTTCAACTATGGATTGTATGTATATAATAACATGTATATGTGGAGGAACAGAATGTAATGTTGCTTGAACGAAAATCCTTCGACCCTTAACAACATACTAAGAATAAACGTGTGTAGAATAATAATGATTCTGAGTTGATTTTCACGACCTAGTCTTTCAACAGCAAAAAAAACCTGCATTCGCCACCTTATTATTTATTCCTTCTCTGAGGAAAATGTATTTAGCTTTCACCATTGGTTGGAGCGTCACGCGTTCATCACTGTTGCGTTTGGCCGACTGACTGATTTCCGAATACACATTGCAGAAAGCCGTTTGCGGGATGCTAAACTCAGTTCCAAGTGAGCAACTCTTTGGTATAGCAGATTTACTTGACGGATCCGTCTTAAATTGCTTAGATGCGGGTTTTTTTTTTTTTGTATGTAATGGAAATGGTAAACAAGCATGCAGTTCACGTTGATGTTAAGTGATGACTGCAGCCTATAGACACCCACACAAAGACTAAGGTCAAAATGCAGATGCGTTACCACTCCTGAGGCCTAAGGTGTTACGCCTCTGTGCCGGAAATTACAGGGCCGTACATTACCACCTGACCGGAACACGATAGTGCTGAACACTACCATTTAGCGGCAAGTATATTAGGTAATGCGGTGGTGCCTACGCCCGCGAGCTCCGTCACTGGAGCTCTACCACCAGTAAAATGTTATTATTATTGTTATGTTTTCCTTAAAAACCGGACAACGACTGGCCCAATTTTTTTTAAAGTTATGGAAAATAGCTCGTTATCCATATTATTGCATATATTACAGGCAACCTGTTGGCAAATATATGGTATTAAATATAGCATAGGAATCGTGATCGTTAATTAAGACCCGTATTTATACATAGTTTCAGTCCTTGAGACGATCTTAAGATCACATTTTTCATACTAAACGGAATCTTAGTGCCGAGTTGTTCCCGGAATTGAAATATTATTATATCTACTAGCTGTGCCCGCAACTTCGTCCACGTGAGAACTTTTGATTGTTTAGTATCTACCCGGACGAAGTCATGGGCGCAGCTAGTATAAAAGTAGCCTAAGTTACTCCTTATTACATAAACTATCCGCCAGTGAAAGTCTGGTCAAAATCGGTCCAGCCGTTCCCTAGATTAGCGGGAGGGAACAAACAGATAGACAGACAGACAGACAGACAGACAAACAGACAAAAATTGTAAAAAATGCTGTTTTGGAATATGTACCGTGTATAGATACATATGCATTTAGTAAAAAGCTGTTATTTTTATATTACAAACAGACACTCCAATTTTATTAATTTGTATAGATGTATAGATTAATACGGGTCTTAGAAAAAGGCATGTGAGGCCCACTCTTAATAGGTCAGTTTATAATTCTTGTTGAATAACGAAGAATTAGTAAGCCGAATTCACGATTCTCAAATACTTAACCTCTAATTCTCATCTCGGAGTAAACTACTATAATCTTCACAAGCAATTAGCTAATTGTAATGACTTCAGTCAATATTACGCAATATGTTGTGCTACGCTTAATCCGCTTATCGTAGCGCCATATTTACATTTGCCGTTTCTTAGGGTCTCTTTAGATTTGCTCGCATAATGTCGGAAGGGGTAATATTTCTGCCTATTATTTTATACTACTTTTTGCCTGAAACTTCGCCCGCGTGTACTTAAAAATTCCCTAAGGAACTTCTGAACGGAATAAAATGTACTCTTTGTGTTACAACCATAATTTATGTACGGAGTTTAAATGGTTTCTTTGTACAAAATTTCATCGAAATCCGTCCAAAAGTTTAGCGTGATTGAGCAACAAACAAACAACCATACTTTCACATTTATGTATTAGTGCGTGAGAATTTATGATTGTTCAGTATCTACCCGGACGAAGTCGTGGGCGCAGCTAGTGTAAAAGTTACTCCTTATTACATAAGCTATCTGCCAGTGAAAGTCCCGTCGAAAACCAGATAGACAGACAAAAATTGTAAAGGACGTTGTTTTGGTTTAAGTACCGTGTACATACATATGCATTAAGTAAAAAGCGGTTATTATTATATGACAAACAGACACTCCAATTTTATTTATTTGTATAGAGTATAGTATAGTAGTTATATCTTCTCGTCCCATCTACCGCAGCGTCTGAAGAAGAAGGTCTTTGACCAGTGTGTGTTGCCAGTGATGACATACGGAACAGAAACGTGGTCGCTCACTATGGGCCTCATAAGAAGGCTCAAGGTCACTCAGAGAGCGATGGAGAGGGCTATGCTCGGAGTTACTCTGCGAGATCGAATCAGAAATGAGGAGATCCGCATGAGGACCAAAGTAACCGACATAGCCCATCGAATAGCGAAACTCAAGTGGCAGTGGGCAGGGCACATGGCTCGCAGAACTGACGGCCGTTGGGGCAGAAGAGTTCTAGAGTGGTGACCGCGTACCGGAAGACGAAGCGTAGGCAGGCCCCCCACGAGGTGGACCGACGACCTGGTGAAGGTCGCGGGCAATCGTTGGATGAGGGCGGCCCAGGACCGTTCGTTGTGGCATTCTTTGGGGGAGGCCTTTGTCCAGCAGTGGACGTCTTTTGGCTGAAATGATGATGATGATGATAGAGTATAGATGTATTGATACAGATTTACAAAATGTTTAGTACAATATAGCACGGCGAGAGGTTGGTGACTTGTATCAAAAGTGAGACTTAGTGCGAGATTCACAGACCGCGCTACGACTTTACTTTGAGCAAAGTATGCTTAGAACTGTCAGAAATGTATGGATTTTGACAGTTCGAAGCGTACTTTGCTCGAAAGTAAAGTCGTAGTGTGGTCTGTGAATCTCATCATTAGTCAAGTTATTTCAGGCACCAGTCCTCTCCATTCACAAGATCTTGCAAACTGCAATTAACCTTAACTAACTTGTGTCATAACATGGAGAGGACAATAAATGAATGAATATTTATTATTAATTATTATTTATAAAAGTAGTAAGATTAATGATCGCTTGCAATGCCGCTGATTCTTAGTGATGGCCCTTTCGTCAAGTCAAAAATATATCTTTTACTTCCGGTGGCGGAGCTCCTAGGCACGCTCACATTATCTACCTAACCTACTTGCCGTTCAACAGTAGTGTTCAGCGCTATAATGTGGTGGTAATGTTATGTAATAAGATATAAACACATCAAAGTATACTGACGTACAGTTTAAGAGATATAATAAAAATGGCATCCCATTATACGTCCCACTACTGGGCACGAGTCTCTCCCCTTTTTTTTTGACGGGGAAGCCTGGAGTTTACTCCACCACGCTGCTCCAAAGCGGATTGGTGGAGGTGGCCACCCAAAAAATTAAATGCGCGTTTCTTTTAATTTTTTGGGTGGTGGTGGTGGTGGTGGTTTTAATTTTTTACTAGCTGTCACCTATCACACTACCCGACCGCGCCCGGAATGCTTAACCGAGTATATCGACGTACAGTATCCAGCAATAAATATTAGGAAGGGGACTCGGCTTATTTCGGGTCTGTAGAGCATTATCCCGTTCGCACACAATCTACGTGACGTTAGTCGACCATTTTGATCAAGAATCAGAATCAGAAACTCATTTATTCATTTAGGGTGACAGGCACCTCTTATGACACGTCAAAAACAAGTTTTGACCAATACCGGACTATTAATGCTTACGTAGACAATGTGCAGCAGATATAACGCTCTACGAAGTCGAAACTAGCGGATTGTCTCTTTCGTAGGCCCGATGTGCAATATTATTATTTCACTCATTTATTTTCGAACTCATTTTATATTTTTTTACATATATAAATATCAAAAACAAATATATATATATATATATATATATATATATATATATATATATAAAAAATAAAAAATAGCTTGCCGCCGGCAGCGGGAACAGGGTCCAAGCTACCGGTGGTTAGGGACGCAGAGAGAGGAATCTACTCACTATTCGTGCCGTGTCAAGTAGCCTTCTGCATCAGGCCCTTGACCCAGCCGCCCAACGTGAGCCTCATAAGGTGTTGGTCGAGGCTCATGGCGATAAGGCCATTCACCGAGACGACTATCGGTACAATGATCGTCGAATCCACATGCCACATGCCGACAATCTCGTGAGCTAGGTCCAGATATTTTAATTCCTTATCCTTTTCAGCTTTCACGAGATTCTCGTCATGGGGGATGGTGACGTCGACGATCACTGCACGGCGCTCCGTTCGATCTATCAGTACTATATCAGGCTTGTTAGCAACAATGGTCCTGTCAGTGATGATAGATCGATCCCAGTACAGTGTGATACGATCATTCTCGAGAACTGGGTCGGGCACATACCTGTAGTATGGCACTTCCTCGACCACCAGATCATATTTCAAAGCAAATTGCTGGTGTATGATCCTGGCTACTTGGTTGTGTCTATGCAGATATTCACCATTAGCCAGACTTGAACAGCCGGACACTATATGTCTGCGTGATTCTCTCACAGACACTGCACTAGGTCCATAAACATCGCTGTTTTTTAAGGTTGTTCAATAATTGGTATGCTTTGAGTATCTTGAACTTTAACACTGTGCACTTTTTACACTGGATATGCTTGTAAAACAGGTAAAAGTTTATATTATTGTAAGAGCGAACGATAATACGTCTAGTTATTTGACACTCGGAACCGGAAGAAAACCGATGTGCAATGTAACACTTACTAATTTTGAGTCAGAGTTTAGGTTAAGAATTAATTAAGCTCAAACATGAGGTGCAGTCGTCAACCAAATAACGGTGTCTATAGGCTGCAGTCATCACTTAACATCAATGTGAACTGCAAGATTGTTTGCCACTTCCATAACATAAATAAATGCCAAAACATATACAAATGCCCAGTCAACAATCATACTGTACACGCACCTTTAGGAAAATTAGTCCAAGATCCTCCAATATCACTTCCTGATTAATGACATGATATCCGCTTCACTGATGAGCTGTTGATAATATAATTGTATCCACTAAGAAATAGCTTCTCACATTCCCCTTCGTCCATTCAACTGAACAAAGTCTTTGACCGGTTCGTTTTGTTGACTTTAATGTAAGTGTATTAAGGACTAAATAGGAACCGAGTAAACATTTTATGTATTTTTTATGTAATGGAAGTGGCAAACAAGCATGCAGTTCAAATTGATGTTAAGTGATGACTGCAACCTATAGATATCCATATAAAGACCAATGTCAAAATGCAGATGCGTTACCACCCCTGAGGCCTAAGTTATGCCTCTGTGCCAGAAATTACAGGGCCGTAAATTAACCACCTGACCGGAACACGATAGTAGTGAACACTAACTACCATTTAGCGACAAGTATATTAGGTAATGCGGTGGTGCCTACGTATTTCATTGTAATAGAACTACTTATAGAAAATAAATCCTACGCAGTGTAAATAAAATCTACTGGTCGTAGAGTTATAGACTAAGAGCTCGAGGAAATAGGCACCAACCCATTACCTAATCTGTCTGCCGCCAAATCGTAGTATTCAGCACTATCGTGTTCCGGTTAGATAGTAATGATTGTTTTATATTATTTCGCATTAACACATGCTTGTGAAATATATTTTATTTTTAAAGAAAAAATGGAAAGAAAAATTTGACTTCAGGCGAGACTTGAACTCGCGACCTACTGGGAATCTAGTCCAGCCGCTAGCTTGCCTAACTAGCATAGTTGGTAATAGATGGCGCTGCTACTACCATAAAGCAATGCAATAGATGTGAAGGAAAGATTTGACAAATCGGGCAGGACTTCAGTATTTCAATTGGAAGAGAATCTGGACTAGATTCCCAGTAGGTGGCGAGTTCCAGTCTCGCCTGAAGTCAAATTTTTCTTTCCATTTTTTCTTTAAAAATAAAATAGATAGTAATGTATGGGCCCGTAATAACTATCATAGAGGCATTATAACTACGGTCTCAGGGGTGGCAACGCATCTGCATTTTGAACTCTGGTCTTTTTGCGGGCGTTTATAGGCTGCAGTCATCACTTAACATGAATGTGAACTGCAAGCTGTTTTGTTACTTTCATTACATTAAAAAAAGTTTTATGAACATCAACGCGTCTTGTAAAATAACTTTTGGCTTTATTGTTTCATGTAGACGTACGTAGTATGTTCTTAGGTTTTCGCGAGCTACACTCATTGAAATAAAACTATTTTTACGGATTTATCTCGCGTATATTAAACTAAAATGATTTTTAAAATTAACCCAACGTTTCGGTCGCTTTTCAGCTTCCGTGGTCCCGGGCAGACTGAGGTGACATTTGTCTGACAGAAGTTTGAAAAAATTATATGTAGCTACCTCCATCGATTTCGTAAACGCCTTGCGTAGCGTTCAGGATTAACACAATAATTACTTATGGTATCTTGAGGTCTTGCAGACTGCTGCGGCTGGGATTTAATCTTGCTAAGTATGGGATCCCATGATGTTGATAATCGCCATCCATCTTCTCTATTGAAATTTGGGTGTTTTTTAATTTCAACAGCCTCGCGTACCATTCGTGGAATGACGTACGTAGACTAGTACCTAGACTAGTAGACCTACCTAGTCACGTCTTGAGACGGTGCTAGTCTACTTTATCGGACAACTGGTGAGCGCAGAAGGTACTCTCAGCTAAGAATATTTACGTAAACGTGAGATAAATCTGAAAAATGCCAAGATTTGAAGTCAATTTTGCTGGCTGGGACAGACAGACAGGTTTTTTTCTTTTGAAGTTAAAATCCTAAAATTAAAAAGAACAAAAAACCAAAAAGGTTTTATACATTACCTATTTTATGTTCAAGTATTAGATCTCGTATTAGATCTATAATCTGTTTCCAAAGACAATTAAAATGTCAAATACAGTCAAATGTTGGTTGTCAAAATTACAATAATATTGAAACATTATTGAAACGAGTTGATAAATTCTTTTATTTAAATTCTTAGAAGTGTAAAGTAATTTGGATAGCAACGTTAAAATGGGTAAGTAACAACAAAATATAATAAAAGCGACCAAAAATAAAATTAAAATACAATTTTATTTTTGGACGCTTTTTCCACGAAGTTTCCAGGGAACAATTTTATGGTACAACTGTCTCGGTAGCCTAGTGGTAGTAGGCTACTCAGAGTTTGGTTATGTGCCCGGAGATGGCAACAGGATTGCCACTTGTTACATGGGCCAAAACCGTAACCGGCAAGTCGTGCTTGCATGTATGCTTGAATGCATGCATTTACATCTGCCTACCCCTTCGGAGATTACAGGCGTGAAGTTACGTTTTGACGTGACAACGTCTTAAATTAGGTTGCGGCTCGGAGTCACTCAGGAAAAAGTGTAACGCCCGGTAACGTAACGATGAGTCACCGAACGAGAGAGAGGCCTGCCGAACCGGCGAATGCCTTTCTATCGAGAAAAAGACGTTGTCACGTAAAATCTTCGCCCGTAAAACCGACTTTACAGGCAACCAGTTTTTTTTTTAGTATAATCAGTCTTAGAATTGAAGAATAGATTACAAATGATAAACCATGAAACAATATCGACGAACACAATCCTCTCAAAGTTATTTTACGTACACCCAATTCTCCAACGTAAGCCAGAGATAATATTGTTACGTCTAATCATGTAACAGGATAATACGTATCTGACTGATTGACAAGGCACGTGCAAGGAACGACCTCGGTTTATATGTATGTGTAACAAGCTACTACAGTATTTCACTATGTGCAAATTATTATATCCAGTGGGAACGGATATATATATTCTTGTTGAATTTAATGGGACTAGTAATCAAGTCAAAAAACATACAAAGCTAAATGTATTTGTATACTATTATAGGTATATTTACTGTAAGTGATACTCTTTTTCAGTGCAAATATTTTTTACTATTACTCAGTTTCGATAGTAAAATATTGTTGATTGTAGAAAGGAAATTTACGGCCTCTTAATTCCAGATATAGACAGAGACATTACAACTTAGAGGATTGGCAAAGAATCTACATTGATATCTCTGCCCTTAAAAACCGTTGTTGTTAGGCAGCAGAATTCACTTACCATCAGTTTAAATATATGCTATTTTGTCACTTTCACGATATTAAAAGAAGTTGTATAATCTATATATATAAAAATCAATTGCTGTTTGTTAGTCTCGCTAAAACTCAAGAACGGATTTGGCTAATTTTCGTTTTGAATGATTCTTGGAAGTCCAGGGAAGGTTTAAAAGGTAAAATTGAAGAGAAATAGTAAAAACCATATTTCATTTTCCCATACAAATAGTCCGTATCTCTCAAACCTTTGGCACATTATTTCATTCTGAGGCAATACGATGTTTGCCGGGTCTGCTAGTCATTTATAGAATTGAAGAATAAAATACAAATGATACGCCATGAAAAAATATCTTACACAATCCTGTCAAAGGTATTTTCGTACACCCTGTTCTCCAACGTAAGCCAGAGATAATGGTGTTACACCTAATCATGTAACAGGATAATACGTATCTGACTGATTGACAGGGCACGTGCAAAGAACGACCTTGATTTTTATTTACGCTGAACAAGTCACTATGAGACTATATGAAAATCATAATATTCGCCAATCAAATTGTTGCTATTGACCACATTTTTGGGTGTAGGTATGTTAGTGTAGGTGCAGTGTTTTGCTTTTTTGTGAGGAATTAATTATGAGTCTTCAACAAGCACGAGCAGATCCGAGGTTTCATGTTTTTTTGCCTGTTTTTCCATTTATATTTACATTGTCAATTACTTGAGTGGTACTTTAACACCCCATTTTTGACATATAAAATATGAAAAATGGGTTTAGCAGAGCAAATATCTACATTAATATTTCTATGTTGATGTTTACAATATTCACTTATCATCATTGTGCTATGATGTACCTAAGTAACAATTGATAGGTATTTTGAAAAACAGAGATGCTGTTGTTAACTTGCCCACTCCACGGAGGGTTCAATTGTGAAATCAATTATTATAAGATATACAATTTTTGAAAAATCAAATTCGCATTGAAAATTTTCAAATGCAGTGGTAAATCCTCGTATAGATTGCATTGTCATCATCGTCATCATCACCATCATCACCATCATCACTATCATGATCATCATCATCACCATTATCATCATCATCATCATCATCATCATCATCATCATCAACATCATCATCATCATCATCATCATCATCAAAATCATCATCTTCTTCATCATCATCATCATAATCATCATCATATCAGCCAAAAGATGTCCACTGCTGCACCAAAGCCTCCATTATAAAAAGAATACGCCATAATTTACGTTTTACGTTTGGCATGCGGAGCGCAATTGCAGTGGCGGTAATTTCATCGCAGAACGCTTGAGATATTTGATTCAACTAAAATTGACCTATCGCTAGTTATGGAAGTATTCTCAGTACATTACACCTGTGGCACACTAAAACTAGCAACTATTCTGAAAGCAGCTCGTCACAGGTTGGCCCCTTTTCCCGGCAATTTGGTTTACAGGTCGGCAGTTTTGCCATTTCTGTACGTGATTTGAATGTAACCGTTTCAACCTGTCCGCAGTTTGAAATAGTGATTTTTTCACATGGACGTAAATAAAATTCTTGCAAATGATAAATCTGCATGAACGGTTTTTCAAGAATAGAAATAGAATATCGACGATGCGCCGCCATATCTGTCATTATTTATGCTGTGCCACCAATTTACTATTCCAAGGGCCATTCAGATTAGTTTGCAGTCGATGGTATTCGTTCATATTTTTACCCGACTACAGCGAAGTAAATAGGAGGGTTTTGATTTTGGCCGGTATGTATGTATGTGAGTGTGTATAAAAGGCGTAACGCCTCAACTTTCGTGTTACACTTGATTTTAGGTACTTCTCATATTTCCGTACAAAGCCGTCTTAAAGTAAAAAAAAAAACTGGTTGCCTGTAAAATCGGTTTTACGGGCGAAGATTTTACGTGACAACGTCTTTTTCTCGGTAGAAAGGCATTCGCCGGTCCGGCAGGCCTCTCTCTCGTTCGGTGACTCATCGTTACGTTACCGGGCGTTACACTTTTTCATGAGTGACTCCGAGCCGCAACCTAATTTAAGACGTTGTCACGTCAATAATAGAAGTCTATAGTTAACGTTTCTTCCAAACGACTTATGTTAAAATTAATATAAATATTTTAGAGCCCCATAGCGGGCTGCTAGTCTAAAATAAAATTAAACATAAACACACATAACCTTGGGATAAATTGCATAATTAAAAACAAGATTAATCTGTCATTTACAATGTTTGTACTGTTATATAAATGAAATCTTATAATTAAGATACATTATGTCTGACAATAAATGAGCTCACTTCAAAATATAATTACGCAACGGTTATTCCTCTTCCTGAAAAAAAATAGAAGAAACTCATTGGCTTCAAGTTGAAAAGGTTGTATAACTTAATTAAATTTAAGATGAGGAAAGTTTTTTAAATATAGATAAGTTAAATTGTGAGCCATATTTATTTAACATTGAAAATGTTTATGTTCATTCAATCATGGATTCGGCTTTATTCTGCGAATGTCTGATGCAGAAAAAAAATCCTTTTGTTTGGTTTGTAAATAGAGCCTATTTATTATGCCGTAATTTTATCGGAGCTTTAACATCAAAAGCGAAAATTGACAGCTTTATTTAATAACTAATAATACATGTTTTGTTTTGTCATTTGTTTTTATAAACAACTTGCTGACATGGTTAATGTTGTTCAATACAATAGATGACGTAAATAAATACAAAGGCCATAAAAAAGTACTTTAAAAAAAAATCTAGCGTTTCCCATCACCTGTGTGAGCAATGAACCTGATAAATGTGACCTGCGTTTTTTTTCTAGTTAACATCATTACATCACTGATATTTTGCCTCTTTTATTGTAACGAAAATATCAATAGGCTCGCCGCCTATTACGTGGGTCAAAACGTAACCAGCGAATCGTGAGTGTTTACATGTATGCTTGAATGCATGCATTTACCATCACCTCTGCCTACCCCTTCGGACTACAGGCGTAAATTATGTTTTTTTCGTTTATCAAGATCATATCAGCCGGAAGGTGTCTACTGCTGGATCAAAACCTCCCCATGAGGGGTGTCATAATTGCCACACTTGGACGCTGCTGCCAATTTTGCGTTATCGCACTTACATTTGGAATGTTTCGACCGCAACTGTTCGTTTTACTGACTGAAGAAGAAGGAAGAATACTTATCCAGAAGAAAAAAAAAATCCGCTAGTGGGCGGTGGGGTCGTCACGTCCCATCACCAGTTATCAAGATAGTAAAAATAATATTATCTCAGGTTCTATTGGGAATTTTTCCATTTTCTGGAAATTTACCAGTAGCTCGGAGTTTGGTAATGTGCCCGAAGATGGCAACAGGCTCGCCACCTGTTACATGAGCCAAAACCTGTAAAGTGAATTGTGGATGTTTGCATGCATGCTTGAATGCATGCATTTACCTCTTCCTACCCCTTTGGGGATTACAGGCGTGAAGTTACGTAAATAATGTTTTTGTTTGTCTGCAGGTCTAAGAAACAGCAATGGTTTATAAGTTCGCCAGGATGAAGTACGTGCCGCTGATGGTGTTCCAGATAATCATCATGGCGCTTTTCTTTGTCTTCGTTAGATACGGGGGCGATAAGCGCCATGATATCAGAGGTAAGTGAAATATTGTATACTAACCATCTGCCCCGTTGCACGGGTGCAATGTGTTGTTTATTCCTCAAAATCTATGTAGCTAATTAAGATGAAACATACCCATCTTAACAGAGATTAGCCAACTGCGCAGGAGATATCATAGTGCACAAGTGTGCAAACACAGGTGCACTCCCTATTCCAACTCAAAAAATCATTTAATCACTTGGAAATAATAGAATTTGCTTGTGATAGGTCAAATTAAAAAATATAAAATTAAAGCGACTTATATGTTGATTAATATGTCAAAGTAAACAAAAGTAAAATAATAATGGTCCAAAAATACATAACAATAAAAATAGGTATCAACAGAATGTTCCATACTCTGTTTTACAAACGACAAGATAAGACTAAATAAAAGAATATAATCCTTCCCATAGCCCTATGGGACTGCAATCCGGCACAACCTCAGAGCTCGGATGCTGGACCACCAGCTTTACGTGCTCTCCGAGGCTCGAATATCGGTCTCCGTCTACTAGGAATTCCCTCAAAGAAAGAAACCCAATAACGGCTTTTCCCGACTTGTTGCTTGAAAACCTATCTTTTTTTACATATTATTATCTAGCTATCTGCCTCAGTAAACAAGTGGTAGCAGGCCACTACTACTACGCTGGAGTCCTGGGTCCGATTCCCGGCTCTAGAGGGCTATCAGAGGTAACGGTTTAAATTCCTTTATCTCTGAAACTATTGGGATTTTTACATTTTCTGGATATTTCCCAGTACCTCGGCGTCTGGTTATGTGCCCAGAGATGTCAACAGCCTCGCCACCTTTCTTGGCTTATATGGGCCAAAACGTAACCAGCGAATGATGGATGTTTGCGTGTATTCTTGAACGCATGCATGTACCTCTGCCTACCCCGTTGGGGATTACAGGCGTGAAGTAACGTTTACGTGTTATTATTTATACAAATATAGATAATCAAAAGGTAGGTGTATTCCACCCTTGATTCCTAAGTAACTAAGTTTGCCTCTGTGATAAAAATTATGAGACTATATTAATGAGGTTATTGTGACAGCGGAAAATCTTTTGTACGGCTGATAAATTAGGAAATGTGGCGATGCTAACATGCTCCAATGAAGAATACACCTCCAATGCCTGTAAAAGATTTAGGCTCGACTAGCTACAAACTAAAATCTATTTACATAATCCAGTGAGCTTCACTAAAATCGGTTAATCAATTTTACCGAAACGCGCTGGATTACAAAATTGATTTGTGTGTAATTAGGTTTGAAGTGTGGCTTCGTTTTCCTTTCATGTAAGTGTTTAACAGCTTAATTGATTTATGTGTTTTGAATTAATTTAAATCGATATTCTGAAATATAAAATACTGCGAATTCCCGAAAGATCCGGATTAGGGCCGGCGTCTACTGACAGTAAACCCTGCATAGGACGGCAGATTTCAACACACGGAATCATCCTGCCTTGTACCTTCCAGCAGCATATCGCACGATTATTTACTATCATGGATCATACCTAGTCAATACGTCGAGGCCAGCGCCCGAATGACACGAATATGTTTCCGTACTTTGTTTTTATATTATTTCGCATTAACACATGCTTGTGAAATATATTTTATCTTAAGGAAAAATGGAAAGAAAAATTTGACTTCAGGTGAGACTCGAACTCGCGGCCTACTGGGAATCTAGTCCAGCCGCTCTTCCAATTGAGCTACTGAAGTCCTGCCCGATTTGTCAAATCTTTCCTTCACATTTATTGCCTTGCTTTATGGTAGCAGTAGCGCCATCTATTGCCAACCATGCTAGTTAGGCAACCGATATAATAGATTTTTCAGTTTATTGAATATCGTAAAGAAGTCGCTTTTACCCTTAATAATTGTTTTTATATTATTTCGCATTAACACATACTTGTGAAATATATTTTATCTTAAAGAATCTGAATCTGAAGGAAAGATTTGACAAATCTGCCCGATTTGTCAAATCTTTCCTTCACAGGAAGAAGCGGCTGGACTAGATTCCCAGTAGGCCGCGAGTTCGAGTCTCGCCTGAAGTCAAATTTTTCTTTCCATTTTTCTTTAATATAAAATATATTTCCATACTTTCTTTGGTTCGCTAATTGGTGCTGAGATTGTTGCCCCAATGAGATAGATTCAACCTTATGTTAACACATTTAGATTTGTTTACATAACACAGAACGTTTATTTTGTGCATTTCATATGCTGCAGCGACCTGCCGTAGTGTCCTACTACGGCATTATGAGATTTTTCATGCCACTTTAGTCGGCGTCATTAATGGATGCGTTTAGATCTATTTGAAACAAAATCATGCATTTTATATTCTTTAAGTAAAGGAGGTGGCAAACAAGTATGCAGCTCACATTAATGTTAGGTGATGACTGCAACCTATGGACGTCTATACAAAACAATGTCAAAATGAAGATGCGTTGCCACCCTTGAGACCTAAGTTTTTATGTCTCTGTGATATAACTATCACACAACTAACGGTTACGGGGCCAATTATTACCGAAGTTATTGAAATAAAGTTGAAAATCGTTTGTCCACGAAAAAAATCCGTCACCGTACCGTGCTACGCCACCAGTGGTCATCGGCCTTTACTAATAGTTTACATGACCAATACGGAGTTCCAGATTTGAGATCTGAATGACTTGAATTTTGCTGTATCTTTACGACAAGTTCCTAATAGGGTAGGCAAAGACCGTGGAACGTTAAATATCTCGGTTCTTACACACCCCCGTACCTCTTCCACATTCATAACTCTCTTTATGCATGTACATCCGGATATCACCATGCATAAAAAAAAACTGGTTGCCTGTAAAGTTGGTTTTATGAGCGAAGATTTTACGTGACAACGTCTTTTTCTCGGTAGAAAGGCATTCGCCGGTCCGGCAGGCCTATCTCTCGTTCGGTGACTCATCGTTACGTTACCGGGCGTTACACTTTTTCATGCGTGACTCCGAGCCGCAACCTAATTTAAGACGTTGTCACGTCAAAACCAAACATTCGAAAACATGAACAATTACGAACGAACGTTGCAAATTCACGTGACATAACAAACTGTAAACATTGTTAATTGCAATAAGTTCGGTATTTATATTAATGGCTTAATTTGTACAATATTCATGGTTCAGACGACAAGATTAATTAGGTGAATTCTTTATTAATCCATTTTGATGAAACGTAACACTGAAGTCATGGTGCCATTAAGCGGTATCAAGTGACATGTTATATGATCCCTATCAGGAGTCGAGATGGCTCCGATCCTATTGACCTCGTGTATTCTTTGTTGATCTAGGAGATTCCCTGACATCATCCTATTTAAAGAAGAATTTATGTCATTGTATAATGAAATGTTGAATGCACACGTGACTAATTGTGTTTATGGTACAGTTTAAAGTTGTCCATATTTTGTTATATAACTTTAATTAACGAATTGTTACAAAAAGCATAAATAGTTATTGATTCTATGCAACTTCGTGACACAAAATGTTATGTATAATTATATAACTCCATTTAGAGCCGTTTCCAGCTATTCAGCTCTTTTGAAAGGCTGACATAAACCAATCGCTACAAAATGTTTCACAATGTTGCACATGACCAATAACATTCTTAACATGTTCTACCAAATTGTAACACTCTGTTATCAAATGTTATCGTGCTACATAATGTTTTATAACGTTGCATAGATGCTGTGTTAGTAGTAGTAGAGCATATTTTATTACTTTCACTTTTAAAGCATACTAAAACATAGAAAAATATTACAAACGTTGAAATTAACGTCACATCACAAACAAATTAAACATTTTAAATTACGACACGTACGATATTTGAATTGATGGCATACGATATTCATAGTTCAGATGACAAGATTAATTAGGTGAATTCTCAACTAATCCATTTTGATATAACGTCACACTGAAGCAGAGAATATGTAATAATACTACGTATAGAATGGACACTTCGACGTCCCGCCCGATTTCCCCGCCTCACCCAAACTCCTCCCCGCCTATGGGCGACGGTTGGTATTTTGTACGTGCTACACACACAGGTGCACGTGTAAATACACGTCACTGATTGATGCCTGTGTTATAGAGACCAAAATAAGCGTTTGTATGGAATTTTGGCGGAGTGTCCGCGGTGTGACTGAAGTCAAGTATCAAGTGGGCTGTTAATGATCCCATATCAGGAATCGAGAAGGTTCCAAACCTATTGACCTCGTGTATTCTGGTTGATCTAGGAGATTCCCTGACATCATCCTATTTAAAGAAGAATTTATGTCATTGTATAAATACAGTCAAGTGCGAGTCGGGACTAACATCTCATGTTTTCATTAATAGGCTTATAGGTTTTCCTGTAGTCTATAGGTAATGAGGGAATGGTCTATTTCCTTGATTTAGTCCGCGCGCTAGTTTAATGCAGCCATTACAGTACAAATTGTAAAAAAAATATATACTCCTTGTACGATGCGTATTTTTTTACATAACTTTATTGAACAAATTGTTACAAAAAGAATAAATTATAGGTGATTCTATGATGATGATATGAAATTTTAACTACTTCTGCATACTTGTTGGCCACGATTGTTACATTATAAGGAACAATATTTTTATACATCATAAAAATTTTACTAGTGGTAGAGCTCCAGTGACGGAGCTCGCGGCCGTAGGCACCACCGCACTACTTAATATACTTGCCGCTAAATGGTAGTGTTCAGCACTAACATGTTCCGGTCAGGTGGTAATGTACGGCCCTGTATTTTTTTCACACAGGCTTAACACCTTAAGCGTCAGGAGTGGTAACGGATCTGCATTTTGACCTCGGTCTCTGTGTGGGTGTCTATAAGCCGCAGTCATCACTTAACATCAATGTGAACTGCATGCTTGTTCGCCACTTCCATAACATAAAAAAACAACTTCTAATCCATTAATTCCATTCCAACATTCCATCGCCCGTGCATTGAATTGCATTTCCTGCGGCTCGAATAATTAACCCAATTGTTTTTGTTAGTTCAATTATTTTTTTGTCCTATGATACCGTTATGAGAGCAATTGCATTAATCTTGCTGTTGTAATTTTTTAAGTAGTGCGTATGAATATAACTGAGTTTTTTTTGGGCAGGTTTTTCTCAGATCATATTGACCTTTGGAAATCTGCCGGTGAATGACAAGGAATGACTAATTTTCTTTTCTCTATACTCTTTGTTGTCAGTTTGTAAAAGGGGAAATGAGACATTCTTCTGATATACTTAATTATTGTATTATTTTAATTTTATCTTAGTGATATTCTCCATTACTTATAGTTTTTCTAATTTGTAATTATAGACCGACACGCGTATCGCCTGCGCGGTACTAGGGGAGCGGGGGCGGGTAACACTACACACGAACTCAATAATCCAAATACTTATCTCGAGATATATTGTTGGAAAAGTATAAAATATGATTATATACAAACTTGTCTGTATTTTTTAAGTAAAAAAGACGCGTGGCACTCGGGGACTGCCGCGGTAAAGCTATTGCATTTACATAATTATCCAAAATTATGCAAAACAAATTAAATGCAAATAAAAGAAAAAAAATAGAAAAATGGAACTAATGGAAATAAATGGAATAATTTTCTATTAATATTTACCATTTTTTAAATATTGAATGGAAAAACAAACAATAAAAAAAAATGAACAAAAACAATCTTGGCAGCGGTAGGATTCGAACCCACGCCTCCGAAGAGACTGGTGCCTTAAACCAGCGCCTAGACCGCTCGGCCACGCTACCCACGAGGTCGGACGGCGAAATTATGCATGACTTTCATTAAATGAGTTTAAAATTTGTAATCCGGAGCGTCCGGTTTTTACGTTACGGAATTTCTGAATTCGGTCCCCGCGCTCAAGGCCCGCGATAGAAGCTATGCAATAGCTTAAAAATAAACTTATAATTTTCAAATATTTTAATAAAAGCTTCTAAGGTACGAAATATTAAAATAACAATTACTCCTTTCACGAATTGTAACCACAAATAAAAGTTATATAAGATTAGGACTATTCATCACTAATATAGGTACATATTGCTTGAATCGTCTTCACTGTCTGAGCAGCTTGAGGAGTCAGAATCTTGCAAATTAATAATAAAGCTGTCCATCTCTTCATTTTCTCTCAAGTTATCGTCTTGAAGATACTCTGCAGAATTATAATTTTGTGTTCTGGCTTTAAAAAAGGAATAAACGTTGTACGCTATTTGTATTTTTTTTTTGCAAAACAGGAAAAACGATTCATCTTGAGATTAATCATGGTAAATTTTTACCTTGTGCGTCAATTGCAAAGCGTTCGTTGCAAAATTACTAACCCCACGCTGCGAGTACCGACAGCGTACTGCCACGCTTTGACGTGGCTCTCTGCTCCGCGCACCCCTTTCACCCACCCGGTGACATCTCCCCCCGCTCTCTTTGTACCCCGCAGGCGATACGCGAGTTAAACGGTCGGCCTATAGACATGTATATCAATTGTTGTTCACTTTAATTTATTTTGCTTGCTTTTGACGTGCCATAAGCGGTTGTCCTAAATGAATAAATTAATTTCCGATTTTGATTCGGGAATAACTGCCTCAGTACTACCACATACTATTACTCCGAAACAAAGTGGTATTTTTTAGATTGATTCCAAGCCGGTAAAATGTAGCATCGAAATTATTTACAATATCTAGAAGTTTTCTAGTGCCACCCGGAGTTTGGTAATGTGCCTTGCTCGACAAGACAATAGACTCTTATTATCATAATCATAACTGGCGAATCGTGGGTGTTGAATGCATGCATTTACTCCAGCCTTCGGGGAATACAGGCATGAAGTTAGGTTTAAGTCAGTACGAATGCGTTAACGATAGACAGTCGCTATTGCTTTTCGTATACGATACGGGGGTACAAAAAAAAAAGAACACCACGAAAGAAGCAATTCCATTTGGCAATCGAGCCGCTTGATTGTTAATGTGCTATTTCCGAGACCCAAAAAACTATTGTAATTAAAACAAGTGCAGTAACAATTATGGTGTTTGTCTTAAATATATTTGGCTTGGCATTACATTTAACCTCGCCGAATTTAATTCCTCTGTCGTTCACACGAACAATCCAGACGCTTAGAGATGAGACTGGGCAATCAACACTTAATCATATCTATTTAACAATGATCATGGGTGGAGCGGAAAGCGGTATGCGATTAAACTTTAATAGCGCCCGGGCTTCGCACGGGTGCACTGTTATCTACATTATTACTACTACGAGAATAATTTCCTACCAATTCTGATATTCTATGATCCGTCAATACTTCCATCTAAAATAATTCAATCATCAAACACTTACATACAATAAACATTTATTTAGAGATCTTGAAAGATTTTCTTAAGTAAGTCGACTGACAGTTGGTGCGATGGATAGCATGTATGCTGCAATTATCGTGTTAAACAGGTGAATCGGTAGAAATTGATGAATGAAAATTACATTGAATTATAATAAAATTGTCGCCGCGTAAAAAAAGGCTAAAAGATAGCTACTTTTTTCTTTTTTTATTCTCCGTTTAAAGAGCTTGGTCAAAGACCATGACGCTCTATACGTTCATATGAAACATTCTTCACTAGCTGACCCAGCAAATTTCATATTGCCTCAGAATGAAATAATGGGTTAGTTCATTAGGCCCCCATTCCAAAATGTGTCAATGATGATGGATGTGGTTTGATAGATGAAGACTATTTGCATGGGAAAATAAAATTGTGGTTTTTACTATTTCCCTTCAATTTCTTCATATTTTCTTACCTTTTAAACCTTCCCTAGACTTGCAAAAATCATTCTAAACCAAATTTAGCTAAATCGATATAGCCGTTCTCAAGTTTTAGCGAGACTAACGAACAGCAATTGCTTTTTATATACGAGTATATAGATCATAAAATTTGTAAGTAAACTACGTTAGCTCATAGACAATTGATATAGTTGCAACAATATTCTGGCGTCATCTGGTCTGCCAGGACACTGTTGCAATGTAGATTAGATCGCTACTTGAAAATAAACCGCTCACCCGCCACCCTTGCGTCGCGCGCTTCGAACCTTTGCCTAGTCATTACACGTGCGTCGGTAATTAATGCGTTCTTTGGGCTGTGTTAATACGACACTCCAGGAACGGCGCTCGGGGACTCACTAGTGTTAGAGCTCCATTGATGGAGCTCGCAGGCTTTGCCACCACCGCAATACCTATTCTACTTGCCACTAAATGGTAGTGTTCACTTTCGTGTTCTGGCCAAGGTGGTAATGTACGGCTCTGTAATTTCGGGCACAGAGGCATAATACCTTAGACGTCATTATATTGAACGTATTTATATTGAAATATCTGGTTACATGTAGATTTTTATAGGTACACGTATACATATTACTTACCATCAATGTAAACCAGATTTGCCAGATTTCCAATTCATGACATAAAAAACGATGATCTATTCATATGCAATTGTACGCGTCACATAATATCGTCTTAAGAAGTTCCAGAAACCTCTAATAAGTGGGTTTTCAATAATATATGGTTTGTTCTGTTTTGCGAAGTGTACCTACTCGTGGGATAGTTTGCTGTTTGCTGAAAGTTGACCTTTCCAAGATTATCCGCTTCGTGCATATTTGATGGATTCTCCGTTGGATCCTCTCGGCAACTTATGGAGTTGATAAATAATTTCATCGGCACGAATAGTTATTTCAGCTTTTTTTGAGATAAATATTCTTTTATTTGCATTTTTTTATACCAAGTATTTTTTTTCTTATCGTTTTTTAGAGTTTTTTTATACAACCCTTATTCTGTCGTTAACAAGCCAATGAAAAATTAGTTAAATATGATCATTATTTTTAAATGATGTAGGTATTTGTGCTTTAGTACATTTGGCAAATGATTGTCGTTGAATCATGCGAAAAATCATCAGTAGGTATCACAGAAAACACCTTTTTTATCTAAATTTATTTGGAGGCTTTTGTCCACTGGAGCTTAAATGACTAAGATCAATTTCTAAATTTATATACAAGTATATGCATCACATAATATCTGCCATAGTTCCAGAAACCTCCAATATGTGGGTTTTCAATACAGTTTGTTATGTTTGGCGAAGTGTACTCGTGACATATTTCGCTGTTTGCTGAGGGTTGACCTTTTCAAGATTATCCGCTTTATGCATATTTGATGAGTTCTCTGTTACGCTCGAAAACTTCTGGAATTGATATATAATTGCAAATGGACTGTATCTGTGAACTGAGTTTAGTAACAAATCAAATCTATTTAATGTTATATCGATGAACAAGCACGTAGAGGTGGAGCTGGTAGAGCTCCAGTGACGGAGCTCGCGGGCGTAGGCACCACCGCATTACCTAATTTACTTGCCGCTAAATTTTAGTGTACAGCACTATCGTGTTCCGGTCAGGTGGTAATGTACGGCCCTGTAATTTCCGGTACAGAGGCATAACACCTTAGGCCTCAGGAGTGGTAACGCATCTGCATTTTGGCCTTGGTCTTCATGTGGGTGTCTATAGTGTTAGCGATTAAGAATATTAATCTTAATAATCAAAATTCAATAATAATAAAATTCAAAATTTAATATAATTAAAAATTAACGATTAATTAATTTTGCGCAAAAGATAATAATATATGAATGGTATTACAATTTCTGAACAATATACCAAACAATGACAAGTGACAGTTGGGTTGGCAATCGATAACGGTCGGCACGGCGGGTAGACGTAGACAGTTAAAAAAAAGAAATAAAAATCGAATACTGTACATTTGTTAATTTTTAGTACATTCAATAAATAGTTTGCAATAAAATAGTGTATTCTTTGGAGCCCCGTGTTGGATATCTTATATCAGAAGTGGTAAGAACGTTGGAAAAAGCCCATTGGTATGTATAAAAGTTTACTTGTTATTGAGACTACTTTTACCTAAATTATTACGTTATGATACGTGATATGCTTCACGCGATGTATTAATGTTTAGTTTTTTTTTTGTGTTATAAATCGCTTATTGATATAACAAATTATGTACCAGTGCCTACAGTATTTTTGCAAATGTGTTCGCCTGAATCTATAGCAATGACTCAATCAAAAGACGGTATGTACCGACTATGTCACATATTGTATTATGTTTAGACGCTGTTTTATTTCCCTTTGAATAATTGCGTTACTATCGCATTGTACGGTTTAGAAGTGATACATGTATGTATGTAAGTAGGTAGTGTGGCTTTGTGAATAGATGTAGGTATCATAGAAAGGCGATCCATTATATTATATACATGTAGGCATTAGTATCGTATCGATAATTATTAATTTAGTAGGTACTTACTTTAATTGTCATGATTGTTTTCTCATGCATGTAATGCCTTTATTTTAACTTACTGACATTGAGAGATAAAATTACATACAAAGTAAGTCGGGCGCAACTGCGTGGGTCCCTCATTCAGGTTGTAACAATAAGATGAAAAAAAAATCTGAACGTTGTGGAAATAATGTTTATTAGTACTTAATGTCATTGATTGTTGTTTGTTGTAAAATTTGAAACTCGTCATAATTTCTTGGACTTGATCGTGGCTCTGTCATTGAAAGCAATAGGGCCTGGATTCGATTCCTGGTAAGGACAGACATTTGTGTGACGGATAAATGTTTGTCTTCGGGTTCTGTTTATTCGTGACGTGTATTTGCGTTGCGCACTCCTAATGTGTGGCGCTATTTATTTATTATAGGTACTTATTACTTCCTTTGAATACACCTGTTATAAATCTGCTAAATAGGGAAAGCTATTGGTTGCTTATTATACACACAGAAATAATAATAATTATATAATTTACTAATTTATTGTTTCATTTTTTTTTTGTTTTATCTTCCCTACTTACACTTATTACCCCATACTTACCTAGAATTTACCACGAATTAGCCACTTTTATATATATTGCTTGAGTGATGGCGGAAAGAACATACACCCCGCCGCTATTGGACATTTCTGATACAAGCGTTAGAGCGCCACGAAGCACTAGCCGTGGTGTAGACACGCGAAGACGATCCATAACAAGGATGAAATCTAGATCGTTGCGGAAACGGTATGCTCACAGTGAGGCTTCTCGCCGCCGTAATATTTGTCGAAGCAGTTCGGTTGACTCGGTTAGTATTTCGTCCATAGACGGCTCAGATACCAAGAGGCGTCGTAATCGCGACCGACCCACTAATCGAAGGCGATTTGGATCCTCTACGTCAATGAGTTCTGATAGTTCGAGTTCATACAATTCTTCGGATGACGAAACCTCTACTGATGATGCGGAAGGGAGAATAGAGTCTCGAAAAAGAAAACGTTCAAATACTAAGAACAGAAATACTCGTTACAAGCCCCCTTCAAAGAAATCAAGGACTAAATCTCCTAGTAGTCACGATCGGGGAGAGAACTTCCTAATGAAATTAGCCAAATTAATAAATAATAAAGCTAGCGCATATGAAGGCGCACACAATGTTATCCCGGAGTTTGATCCTGATGCGAACTCGCAAACAGCAACAGATTGGATTCGTAAAGTCAACGACACAGCTGCTATTTATGGTTGGAGTGAAAGACAGATTATTTACCATGCTATTCCTAAGCTAACTGGTTACGCAAAAAAATGGTACCAAGGCCGTAGTTCCGTAAAATTAAGCTGGCGCCAATGGCAGCGTAGGATACTCAGAACTTTTCCAGATGATCGAAATTATGCTGACCGTCTTTACGAGATGCTGGATAGAAAAAGCAAAAGAGAGGAATCCCTTGAAGAGTACTATCACGATAAAATAAGGCTTGTCAAGATGTGTGGAATAAAAGATCGAAATGCTGTGGATTGCGTTATAAACGGAATCTATGATAATAATGTAAGACTTAATGCCCAGGGATTAGGTATAAGGAGGCCGTCGCAATTACTTACATATTTGCGACGTATATCCAAAAAGACGAGCCAAATCCGAAAATTTCCACTGAGCGGTAGATTTAATAACAACGACTTAAGAGAAAGTACTATTCGCATTGGTGTTACAAGGTCCAACTCTAGCAAAGGAAGCGATAGACTTAAGAACGTTCGTTGTTTTAACTGCTCAGCAATTGGCCATACCGTGCAGACTTGCACAAAACCGATAGTGAAATGTGACAAATGTTCTCGATTTGGACATGAAGGCCGGGATTGTCAGCAATCTGGGATTTTTAAGTCACAACATAGGAAATCAAACCCGAGTAATCGTAATCCGACTGAAGAGAAGGTATCAAGCAAACAAGTCTTACAAATATCGCAAGAAGACGTACAAAACGGTAAATATTTTAAACAAATACTGTTGAATGGTACACGTCGTTCAGGTTACATTGATTTTGGTAGTCAATGTACCCTAGTAAAATTAGGGGTTGCTGAAGACTGTAATATGATTTTAGATAAAACGGGTCTTCCTGTCATAAACGGCTTTGGATTAGGTACGGTTACACCACGTGGTCGCGTAACGATAACTTTAGAAGTTGACTCTGTGACGGCAGATGTTGATGCGTACGTAGTAAGTGATGATCTTTTAAATACCGACATTTTGATAGGTCAATCCTTTACGGAGTTACCTTCAGTTACAGTTTATAAAACAAGCTCACAATTAACTTTGTATTGCGATGATACGAAACTTAACCGTGTAACTTTGCTAAATCATTCAAATACTTCTGTAAAAGGTTTGGCGAAGGTTATTGTTAGAGTTAAAGAAAGTGATTACACGGGTCTTTTATATATATCGGGGTACTTTTGTTTTAAGCAGGGTAGTGAGTATTGTGTGTTACAGGGGTTATATGAGTTTACTGAGGGGAAGGGCTGCGTTGTCATAATGAACTTCTCTGGTAAACCTCTTAGTTTAGGTGAAAATAAAGCTCTTGCGCGTGCGACGATACTACCCGATATGGAGAATTTAAAAACAGAATCTCTCAATGCTTACGTTACCTCTATATCAGAAAATGACTCAACGGCGCCCAATGAAAATGCCAGGGCCTCAATTACAATGGACATGTTAAACATAGGTCCTAAGGTTTCTGAAGATCAAAAACAGAAATTACTCTCGCTTCTTAATCGTCATCGGAATTGCTTCGCATTTGACATGCAAGAACTCGGTGTAACACATGTGTCAAAAATGACCATTCGCTTAAATGATGACACGCCGGTGTCTTATAAACCATACAGACTTCCTTATAATGAACGTGCGATTGTAAGAGAAATGGTAGGAGAATTACTTAGTAACAATATAATTAGGGAATCTCACTCCGCTTATTCGAGTCCTATAGTTCTTGTACGAAAAAAGAACAATGAATATAGACTCTGCGTCGACTATAGGGCACTAAATAAGAAGACAGTAAAGGACAGTTACCCGATGCCAGTTATTGATGACCAGCTGGACAGATTATCTGGTAAATCCTATTTTACTAGTCTAGACTTAGCATCGGGCTATTACCAAATACCAGTGGACGAGTCCTCACGCCATCTAACGGCATTTGTGACACCAGATGGCCATTATGAGTATACGAGAATGCCGTTTGGTCTCGTGAATGCCCCAGCGGTGTTTCAGAATATGATTAATAAAGCACTCGGCAATAGACGATTCGATCTGGCGATTCCGTATCTAGATGATCTGCTGAGTACAGGTAGCTCCTTCGAAGAAGGCTTTCAAAAATTGGAAGAAATCCTTAATTTACTTTCCAATGCCGGTTTGACTTTAAATCTAAAGAAGTGCTCTTTTTTTCAGTCAGAAATAGACTATTTAGGCTACGAAATTTCCGAGGCAGGACTTCGTCCGGGTACTCGTAAAATTCGTGCAGTATCTGAATTCCCAACGCCAACAAATGTTCATCAGGTCCGTCAGTTCGTAGGCCTAGCAAGCTTCTTTCGTCGTTTTGTTTACAACTTTGCTTGCCTTGCTAGACCTCTTACAAAATTGACTAAGAGCGATGTGGCGTGGGAATGGGGTATCGAACAGGAGACTGCTTTTCAGGAGATAAAGTCAAAGTTGATAAACCGGCCTATACTAGCTTTGTACAACCCAGACCTTGCAACCGAGGTTCACTGTGATGCTAGCAAGATAGGAGTTGGTGGTGTTATGCTCCAGAAGGGAGATGATAGTAAGTTGCGTCCAGTGGCCTATTTCAGTCGACAAACGACTCGTGAAGAATCTTTTTGGCATTCATACGAGCTTGAAACTATGGCTGTTGTACTCTCCCTTAAAAAGTTTCGTGTTTATCTGCTTGGGTTGGAATTTAAAGTCATGACCGATTGCGCTGCGTTACGTACAACGCTTACTAAAAGAGACCTTCTCCCCAAAGTTGCTAGGTGGTGGCTAATGTTGCAAGAATTTAATTTCACCATAGAGTATAGGCCCGGGCATAATATGCAGCATGTTGACGCACTAAGCCGCAATCCTTTACCCCTAGAAGAACATAAAGAGCTTGAAATACTTCAAATCACAACGAATGATTGGTTGCATACGGTACAGATGACAGATCCACATTTAAAACATATTAAAATTATTCTAAATACGAGCGAAGAAAATTGTAAGGATTTTAAAAATAATTATGTTCTACAAGATGACCGGTTATATAGACGTGTTGGTCGAAAATTAAAATGGGTAGTACCTCATGGTGCACGATGGCGCATTTGTCAGATGAATCACGACGAAGCAGGTCATTTCGCCGCGGAGAAAACATTAGAAAAAATAAGTTCTGATTATTGGTTCCCCAAAATGAAACGTTTCATAAAGAAGTATGTTTCCTCCTGCATAAACTGTGCGTATAACAAGGAAATGGGTGGTAAGAAAACTGGCTACTTACATCCCATTCCGAAAACTACATCAATATTCCACACACTCCATGTAGACCACCTAGGTCCTTTTATTAAAAGTAAGAGGGGTAATACCTATATATTGGGTGTTATTGACGGATTTAGTAAGTACATATTCGTGAAGGCTGTTAGAAATACAAAGTCGAAAACGACTATTAAGACCCTTCAGGAAATATTTTCTGACTTTGGATGCCCTAAAATTATTATCTCAGATCGAGGGACTAGTTTCACCTCTAGCCAATTCAAGGTATTTCTAGAGTCACTGGGAATTAAGCATGTCCTTAATGCAGTTGCGACACCGCGAGCAAACGGACAGATTGAGCGGTACAATCGAACAATCTTGAACTCTTTGGCAGCAATGAACCATGGTCTCGATGAAAAGGACTGGGATCTAAATATACAAAAACTGCAATGGAGCCTTAACAATACTCTAAATAAGGGAATTGGAAAGGCACCAGCAGAAGTAGTTTTTGGCCAGAGAACGATAGGACAGTCAGAAAATATTTTGAAAGGGACTTTAGAATCAGATAACCGTGAAAAGGTAAGAGAGGCTGTAAAAGACAATATTGAGAAAACACAAAATAGAATGAAGGAAACGTATGATAAAACACGTGCACCTACCAAACTTTTCAAAGAAGGAGACTTAGTTATGATTCCAAATCATAATCCAGAGAAAGGAAAGAGTAAAAAACTAGCACCTAAATTTCGAGGGCCCTTTAAAATAACTTCTGTTTTAGACCACGACAGATACGAAGTATCAAGTATTGAAGGTCACTCTCAAAAGAGGTATAAAAGCATATATCCAGCGGACCATCTTAAGCCCTGGGTCACATTCCGTATTTCCCCACCAGCGACTGAAGAAAGCTCTAGCAATAGTGGTAGCGATGAAGCCGATACGGTGGATTAGGTGATTTTGAGAAATGGCACGCGACACGATCGTGCTGTTTAGTAATATTATTCATTCCCTATATTCCCCTGATCCTATTCCGTTCCATTCCAGCTTAGGTCAACAATTATAAATCAAAGGATGAACCAGGAATGATGATTGTGCCTGGTGATGATGGTAATTCTCAAGTGGAAAATTATTGGCAATATTGATGACGAGCGCACGTGGATGACATCGCATCTACGAGAAGAATAAGGAACCAGACCGTGTTCCGATGGGGACAAACGGTAGCTTCCTGATGAGTTAAGAAACAGGCCGTGTTTCGATGATAACAAACGGTAGTTTCTCAATCATATAATAAATACAACAGACCGTGTTCCGATGGTGACAAACGGTAGTTTCTCAATCATACAATACAACAGGCCGTGTTCCGTAGGTGACAAACGGTAGTTGATTAAATTGGTGGTATTTGACAGGCCGTGTCCCGAGGGTGGCAAACGGTAGTCATTTACCTATCACATGAAACTAACAAGATTATGATACAAAGGCAGTAAATGGTTTTAAATAGTACTAATAATTGAAATCAGAATGTTTTTTGTTGTAATAATGTGAAATTAACGTATTACTGTAAAGAGTTTGAAGTGACAATTGATCATAACATTAAACATAAATTTAAAAAGAAATTATATAGAGATTATTCTTATGTACAATTGCATTACATTAAAATTAATAAATATTTACTAAATCAGTACGGGTATGAGGTCATTACCCCTATAAGGAAGGCCGAGGGTCCAGAAATAGGGACATTTCTGTAACAGGACGGCCGACTGTTAGCGATTAAGAATATTAATCTTAATAATCAAAATTCAATAATAATAAAATTCAAAATTTAATATAATTAAAAATTAACGATTAATTAATTTTGCGCAAAAGATAATAATATATGAATGGTATTACAATTTCTGAACAATATACCAAACAATGACAAGTGACAGTTGGGTTGGCAATCGATAACGGTCGGCACGGCGGGTAGACGTAGACAGTTAAAAAAAAGAAATAAAAATCGAATACTGTACATTTGTTAATTTTTAGTACATTCAATAAATAGTTTGCAATAAAATAGTGTATTCTTTGGAGCCCCGTGTTGGATATCTTATAATAGGCTGCAGTCATCACTTAACATCAATGTGAACTGCATGCTTGATTGCCACTTCCATTACATAAAAAAAAACGTAGAACACATTGTAGGTTAGTAAATAATGCATTGTAGTTTTTTTTAATGTAATGAATGTGTGGGAGGGCGTAGGCACCACCGCATTACCTAATCTATCTACCCCCAATTGATAGTGTTCAGCACTATCCGTCCCGGTTAGACGGTAACGTATGGCTCCATAATAACTATCACAGAGACATAGCACGTTCGGTATCAGCAGTGCCGGATAAAGCCGGTGCGGGGCCCGTAGCAAATGTGACCATGGGGCCCTAGAGTTACATTGCCTACTGAAATTTAGGATGTAAATAAAACAACATTTACGAAAAGGAATCGAAAACAAATTTAGGGGATTCCCCCTGTAAGTATTGTAGTATTGCCAACTTGCATCATAATAATATAGGTAATATAATTAGTGGTCAACGCTCCCTTTGAGAATAGCTAAGGTGTATTACATATTTGTGTTTTTTTTTGGGCACAGGCACGGGGCCCGTAGCATTTGCTACTCCTGCTATATGGCTAATCCGGCACTGGGTATCAGGGGTGGCAACGCATCTGCATTATGATCTCTGGTCTTTGTGTGAAGACGTCTATAGGCTGCATTCAGCACTTAACATCCATGTGAAATGCATGCTTGTTTGCCACCTTTGTTAAATAAGAAAATATATGCACACAATGGAAGGGTATGCGATAATCGTCACACTTGACATGCGGGTTGACGATCATTGTGGTGGTAGTTTTATAGTAGCAAGCTGCTGCCCACCCTCTGTTATTGTATTTACTGTTGCCCTATTCGAATAGTTTGACTTCTTAATTACCCATTTATAACTGTGATCATAACGTACATTTTTTTATGTAATAAAAGTGGCAAACAAGTATGGAGTTCACATTGATGTTAAGTGATGCCTGCAGCTATAAACACTTACCCAAAGACCCAGGTCAACAAGCAGATGCGTCACCACTCCTGAGGCCTAAGGTGTTATGCCCCTGTGCCGGAAATTACAGGGCCGTACATTACCGCCTGACCGGAACACGACAGTGCTGGACACTACCATTTAGCGGCAAGTACATAAGGTAATGCGGTGGTGCCTCCCGCCCGCGAGCTCCGTCACTGGAGCTCTACCACCAGTAAAAGTACACTCTTACCCAACTACAAATTCACGAGCTGTAATTTCACGTCAACTTTTCAATAACATATTATTATGTCCCCGCTTCCGCTCTACTCCGGCCGAACGTCTCATCCGCCGCATACAGCAAATAATTCAGAAATTTAATTGAAATGCGCCAAGAAGCGTCAAGCGCAAGCACTGACGAGCGTCGATTCGATGTAGGTCAATGGCGTCCCGGTTTTTATGACAGACCCTTTATAATTGTCAAAGCGATAATGGTGGAGCATTTTAAGAGTTGATATGGCGGTTAAATGTAAAAATGTTTGGGTTTTTTTTTATCACTTTCCAAATGTCGGACGTTTGCTATCTTGAAATGATTGTGTTTATGAAAAAAAGTGGTGATCCTTCAAAATTAACATAATTATTATAATGTTGCATTTAAAACTGACATTATATCAAAATGATATATAGGGAATAAAATGTTCTTCTCACACACGAGGTATGGCCCCGCAATAACTATCACAGAGATATTACAACTTAGGACTCAGTGGTGGCAACGCATATGCATTTTGACCTCTGGTCTTTGTGTGGGTGTCTATAGACTGCAGTCATCACTTAACATATATGTGAACTGCACCCTCATTACGTAAAAAAACTGTTGCGTGTTATTAAAAAAAAAATAACATTCCTTTCATGAATATAATTACTTATACCTAAAGCTTGCAATCACATTTTTCAATTGGTCTATGTCCGTTGTCCCCGAACTGACCGACGGGGATACGGTGTGCTCGATTTAATTAAATGTTTAAAATTACTTGCCGTAGCCCCCTACTCTGTCCCCATTAATAAAGTTTAAAAAAAATAGTTAAAAATATATCATGCAAATTGTTGTCTAAATAAGCAGTAAAGTTTTATAAAGCATTAAGTTTAATATAGTAATTTTGTTTTAATATATAATGGAAGTGGCAAACAAGCATGCAGTTCACATTGATGTTAAGTGACGACTGCAGCCTTTAGACACTAACATAAAGACCACGGTCAAAATGCAGATGCGTTACCACTCCTGAGGCTTAAGGTGTTATGCCTCTGTGCCGGAAATTACAAGGCCATACATTACCACCTGACCGGAACACGATAGTGCCACCACTACCATTTAGCGGCAAGTATATTAGGTAATACGGTGGTGCCTACGCCCGCGAGCTCCGTCACTGGAGCTCTACCACCATTAAAAATAATTTCAACCTAGTCATCTAAAAGATTGGAGAAAACTTATGTAGGTATGTACCTACATACTGAATTTAAACTCAGTATTGTAGAAAAAAAAATTTGTAATAGATTTAAGCATTTTAAGGAGAAATAAAGAAATTATCTTATCTCTATCTTATCTTATCTTAAACTTACGATAAACACACACTACTTGCCGAAACTAATGATTGGCTACCCGCTACCCACCCGACGCATTACGTACCAAACTCCGTGGGACCGGTTAAAGAGGTTCAATGTAATAATTCCAATGCCGATTATTCGCCAACTCGGGGATAGCATTAAGTGGACCTCTAATCCAATGATTCAGTAAAGCCTGTTTGCTCAAAAAAGGACAAGTGCGAGTCAGATTCGATTGCACACCGTTCTATAAGCTGAGAGATTTCCTAGGTTATTATAATAACATAGACTTCATTTTATGTTTCATGTTATCTTTGAGTAAGTGAATAGTGCGTAATAGCGAAGCGCGCATGGCCCGGCGGCTGGTGTAGATCGTAAGCGATCTACTCGGTTAAGCACTACGGGCGCGGTCAGATAGTGTGATGGGTGACCGCTAGTGGCAAAATTAAATGCGCGTTGCCGTGCTTCGGAGGGCACGTTAAGCCGTCGGTACCGGTTGCTATCGATAGATAGCAGTCGTTAAACCTTGTCGGAGGCCTTATGGGCGGTTTGAAAACATCCGACAGCGGGTTAGCCACTAACCCACCCACCTCCACCGATCCGCATTGGAGCAGCGTGGTGGAGTAAGCTCCAGGCCTCCCCCCAAAAAATGGGAGAGACTCGTGCCCAGCAATGGGACGTATAATGGGTTGTCATTATTATTATTATAAGTGAATAGTTGTTTTCTTATTTTTTTTTCAAATTTTTCGTATTGGAATAATAGTATCGGAAATTAAGAACGTGGAGTATTTACCGTCGTTTAAACATCCAGAGCACCAGATTACTCTCGAATATCCGATCGTTCAAGGACACGTCTGCGAATTTCATCCGCTTGTATGCATAGAATAAAAAAAATATAATAGTTGTATCTTCAACTGCGGCTGATGGACGCGAACGACAATATCTTTGCAGCTTTACCCGAAATCGTGCACGAATCGTGTCGAAGTAAAGTTGACTCGTGCGCAAAGGGCCTTAGAGTGCATACTTATTAGTCAGAGTAGTGCAAACTGCAAGACGACAGCATGTTTGCACTTTTTTATGTATTGGAAGTGGTAAACAAGCATGCAGTTCTCATTGATGTTAAGTGACGACTGCAGCCTTTAGACACTAACATAAAGACCAAGGTCAAAATGCAGATGCGTTACCACTCCTGAGGCTTAAGGAGTTATGCCTCTGTGCCGGAAATTACAAGGCTATACATTACCACTAGACCGGAACACGATAGTGCCACCACTACCATTTAGCGGCAAGTATATTAGGTAATGCGGTGGTGCCTACGCCCGCGAGCACCGTCACTGGAGCTCTACCACCAATAAAACTTGTAGAGTAAATGTAATCTATCTACTGTGGTAAAACTTGTACTGGCGCACACTTATTGTTTTCAAACCATAGGACATGACCCCAGTGTCACTTATTATGTAGAGAGTGAAGAGAATATTCGCAATGTTTTGATGGTAATTAGCTATGACATGACTTAAGTTTAAGCTGTTGATAGATAGGGACAGATCTGGTAAATAATCAAACTGAACATTTTGCGTTTGTATAGCTATGCTAATATCGTTGTTCTCTAAAATTGTTGATCTTTGACGACCCGGTTAGTCCAGCGGTGTGAAACCATCGTTTGATTCGAAGGGTCGCGGGTTCGATCCCCGCACCGGGACAAATTTTTGTATGGCCTACAAATATTTGTTTCGGGTCGGGTTTGTGTATGTGTTGTATGTGTACAACGGCACCCACGATACAGGTTTATACCTACTGTGGGGCTGTGAGTGTAAGCGTATTTTATTCTATTTATTTATTTATTTATCTCTTTTTTTACTCTGAATTACTCATTAATTAATTGCTTGGACAGAAGATGAAAACTCTATCTTGGATCTCTGTTAATTTCGATGTTTCTTAATTGAATAAAATAGCAGTAAACAAAATGATTCTGAATATTTCTGAATTCTATTTGAAGATTCTAATGTTTGCCTACTTCAAAAGACTATTCAAATCATTTGCCTTTTGATCACGTTCAACTTATATAACTACTATCTTTTTTCCTTTTGTAAGTTAATTAAAGGTGAACATATCATCGACCATTTACTTCTTTTGAGTATACAGTTCCCATTCTTAACTGTCATCGATACTTCACGCCTATATTTCCCGAAGGGGTAAAGGTAAATGCATGCAGTCAAGCATACATCCAAACACTCACGATTCGCCGGCTACGTTTTAGCTCATGTGACAGATGGCGAGACAATCTACGCGTGTATCACTAACGAATATCTAAAAAAAATATGCATCGCAATACGATCAGAGATAAAGGATATTTTAACTTATTCCCTGATAGCCCCATAAAATTAAAAATAGCGAGACATTTTAGTCTAGATCCCTTGTTTTTAACTTTTCAACTCGCGAGAGAAATGTGACAATAGATTTCAATTGTTTGCTCGCCGCCGGCGATCTCTCGTGTCTTGACGATTAAGGGTCATAGCTCACTACAGCCACCTGGCACCCGACCAGCACCGCCTCGTAAGAGTACGTAATCTGAGTTAGCAAAATTCTCAAAATATAATTATAAAAATACTAGTTGACCTGGAAAACGTCGTATTGCCTCAGAATGAAATAATGTGTCAAAGGTTGAATAGATACGAACTATTTTTATTGGAAAATGAAATTATGGATTTACTACTTACCGTCAATTTCTTCTTATTTTCTTACCTTTAAAACCTTCTCTGGACTTCTCAAAATCATTCAAAACCAAAATTAGCCAAATCGGTCCAGCCGTTCTCGAGGTTTAGCGAGACTAACAGCAATTGATTATTCTAAGTATAGATTGAAAATTCGCTTATAAAAAATGTGAAAAACTTGTCTCCTACGCACTCCAAATAATATAATATAGACGTTGCTATTTTAAAGTACCCTCTATAAATTGTCGGCTCTAAAAGGAGGCAATGTCCGCATTAATCTAGGCACCGTGTTAGCCCTGGTTACAGTTTTGGATCGACGCCTAAACACGGGCGTCATCTGTCAGTACGTACAGCTCAATATGCCGCCGGGATTTATGAGGTCTTTGAACTCTAGGTTCAAAGGTTTTACATTCTTATTTGGCCTTTCTTTCGGTATTCAAAATTATTTATAACCACTGCTACCGTGTTTTGATTACTTGATTATGTACGGCTGAAGGGAAATACATAAAAATCTTTGAAATTTTGACAAACTAGTATTGTTTATGTTAATAACATACTCGTTTCAAATATCTATATAAATTATCCATATTATTAAGTACCCTCGATTTATCGTCGATTCTAAGAGGAGGCAATGTCCGTATTAATCTAGGCACCGTGTTAGCTCTGGTTACAGTTTTGGATCGACGCCTGAACATGGGCGTCATCTGTCAGTACGTACCGCTTAATATGCCGCCGGGATTCATGAGGTCTTTGGACTCTGGACAGTCTGGACACAGAAGTTTGGCACTGAAAAATTTATTTTGCTTTAGTGTAAAAATGTTTCAGTTTACGGTTGCCAATTTGAAATTGTATAAACGTGTTTTCAATTTTCATCTTAAAATAACTTTTGTATAATATCGTATTCAGTATCAAGATTAATAAAATAACTGCTTTAATTTATCTTTAAACGTCCTAGGTCTGATAAATAAAATCAATCGTTTATTCCTTGGTCATAACCCTTTTGACAGTTAGGTACACGGAAAAAAATTGAATGAAAGTACCTATCACCAGCTGGATTATTTATCGTCTTATAAATGTGAAAGTATGGATGTTCGTTTGTTTGTTGCTCAATCACGCTAAAACTTCTGAACGGATTTCGATGAAATTTTGTACACTGGTAGAGTATATTAGATTGTAACAACATAAGATACTTATTATCCGGTTTCCTTAAGGAATTTTTAAGTACACGCGGACGAAACACGAAAATGCTGGAAAGGCTAGTACCTACTTAAATATTTTACAAAATGCACAATATCAAACAACATAAAGAGTCTCACAACCGATGCTGATATTACGTGGAAAGACATATTGTATGAAGCAGCATGTTATGAATGCCAAACATTGTTGTTTTGTCTTCCAAGACACATTGTTGTGTTTTCGTTATACTCAATATCATACTGGGAAGAAACGAGGGTAGTAAGAAATTTTAAGAATAGTCTATAGTTGCCATTTCTATAAAGCTCTATTCAGTTATAGTTGGTACAGCAGTATACCGTATCACCGCAGTAACTACTACCGTGGGCGGTAGTGGATAACGCTGATAAGTGAATAAGGCTTAATAACGTCCGAGTACTGACAGTATAAAAAGGAAGCAAGGCGCAATAACAGTTTTAATGATATGATGGAGGCGTGCGTGCAGATTACATAGATGGCAAGTGAATACTGCAGAAAGACATCTACACAAAAACCAAAATTCAAAGCACATCTGCGTTTTATACCTCTATTTCGAAAATTATAGTTCTGTACATTACCACCTGACCAGAACAGGATAGTGCTGAACTCAGTGAACACTACCATTTAGTGGCAATTAGATTAGGCAATTTATCGCAGTGTCTGAAGAAAAAGGTCTATGACCAGTGTGTGTTGCCAGTGATGACATACGGAACCGAAACGTAGTCGCTCACTATGGGCCTCATAAGAAGGCTCAAGGTCACTGAGAGCAATGGAGAGGGCTATGCTCGGGGTTTCTCTGCGAGATCGAATCAGAAATGAGGAGATCCTCATGAGAACCAAAGTAACCGACATAGCCCACCGAATAGCGAAACTGAAGTGGCAGTAGGCAGGGCACATGGCTAAATGGTAGTGTTCACCACTACCGTGTTCCGGTCAGGTGGTGATGTACGGCCCTGTAATTTCCTGAAAAGAGGCATAACACCTTAGGCCTCAAGAGTGGTAACGCATCTGCATTTTGACCTTGGTCTTTGTGTTAGAAGCATATCTGCGTTTTATACCTCTGTTTCGGAAATTGCAGATCTGTACATTACCACCTGACCAGAACAAGATAGTGCTGAACGTGGCTGAACACAGTGAACACTACTATTTAGCGGCAAGTAGATTAGGCAATGCGATGGTGCCTACACCCGCGAGTCTCGTCACTGGAGCTCTACCACCAGTATATAATATGTATCTTCACGCCAGGTCCCTAACGGGGTAGGCAGAGAGTGTAGAGCGCCAGATATCCCAGTTCTGACAAACCTCTCGTGCCTCGTCTACCTTCATCATTCTCTTCGTACATGCACGCCGATTCCTAAGACTTTTGACCCCACCATTAGACAGAACTCGACCTATTTGGTCATATTAATTTCATTCGCATCAAACTAAAACAATGGATAAATTCCATACCATTACAACACCATCAATATGATAGAAACGTAACAAATGACCTCTGACGCGCAATTACTCTCAAAGACTATATCCAATAATTTCCGACGGTAATACAAAATCAGTCGGGATTAATACCTTCGCCCTTCCATTCGATCATTGTTCCCTTTAATACCGTTTGCCTGATGAAATTACCTTGAACGGATCACGAAAGACATATCCAGTAATAAGGGACGATTGTTCTGACTAAGCCTCGGATCAGGGAGGACGTATCGGTAACAATGAAGGGGATAGGGGGTAATTTGTATTTACGGTGTTTGAGCCCGCTAGAATTTCGATTTGCTGGGAGCTTTGGATAGAGTTCATTTTGTGCGGGGTCTACTCTTGACAGGTTACTTTCTTGTAGACAGTGCGGGTTTAGTCGGTCGGTTTAACTTGTTGAAGTTGTTTTTGCTGTACAACCATGAACATAACTGTGGACTATTATTTGACTGAAATTGATAGGTGAAGTAAGCTTCTTGATATTTTTAAGTTTATTTTCAAACCAAACGTACAAAAGACCAAATTTTGAAATTATAAACTAATAGCAGGTTACGAATATGAATGTGGTAAATTGTGGTTATATTAATGTCTTTGGTTGTAGCTTCGGCTCAAACTGAAACTAAAAAATTTATTTAATCGCTTGGAAATAATAGAATTTGCTTGTGATAGTTCAAATAACAAATATAAAAATAAAGCGAATAACAACTGATACGTTGATTAATATGTCAAAGTAAACAAAAACAAAATACATAATGGTCAAAAAATACTTAATAATAAATATAGGTATCAACAGAATGTTCCATACTCTATTTTACAAACGGCAAGATAAGACTAAACAAAAAGAATATGAGACATTCTTTGTCATTCACTGGCAGAGTTCCAAAGCCCACATTACTGAGAAAAAAACCTGCCAAAACAAAACTCAGTTGGGGCTAGATTTATATTTCGGTTAAACAGAGCGTCTATCTACTCTTAAAATTTTTGTTTCTTGCAACTTACTTTCTTCATTATGGGGAGGCTTTGTCCAGCAGTGGATATCACACAGTTGAAATAATGATGATGAATTCATCTTTCTCTTCCCTTACCTCCAAAACAACTGATATTAAAAAAAAATACCGAAAACAAATTACAGGAAATGCTACAAGATTTTTTTTTATTGTAATGTAAATGGCAAACAAGCATGCATGTCACAATGATGTTAAGTGATGACTGCAGCCTATAGACACCCACACAAAGACGAAGGTTAAAATGCAGATGCGTTACCACTCCTGAGGCCTAAGGTGTTATGCCTCTGTGCCGTAAATTACAGGGCTGTACATTACCACCTGACCGGAACACGGTAGTGCTGAACACTACCACTAAGCGGCAAGTAATAGCATATTAGTAATGCGGTGGTGTCTACGCCCCCGTGCTCCGTCACTGTAGCTCTACCACTAGTACAAAAGTGGTAAAGGTAGTAATAATAAGTCTATAAATTGTGCCTCCATGTGAAATTGAGTCTGAATCGCACTTGGTTGGTATAATAACCAATTTGGATTCAAGTTGGAGCACAAATTGATTTAATCCAGCTATTTTGTTACTAAAATACATTTATCTTCAATTACGGCGTAATCTGCGTCTTATTACTAAAATCCTATTTTAATTTAAACGAATTCATCTTAACCTTTATATTATAACTAGCCGCCCGCACCGTCTTCGCACGCGTGCCATTTAGATACTAACTTAATATTGCGTCTTTAAATTGAAATGTAAGTTATACTATCTTTCAAGTTGGTTCAAACTGCACACGGTGTGCAAAGTTTGATTAAAATCGGTTAAGTACATTTAGGAGTCCATCTCGGACAAACATCATGACGCGTGATTTATAGGTATAAAGATATTTTGGCCTATTTGCAACATAACAGAGTTATCGATATGAAAATCAACTGCCATTGCGACAAAATAAAAATGTACACCTACGCTGATATCGGAATGGAAAATTGTTTTTCTTTAATCTGTAACCTCCGAAATTGAATGAACAGCCAGTTAAGGTAATGTTTCTTTTTAAACGTCGCCAAAAATAGAACTCAAAATCATCCCGTAAAAAAATATTACTTTGTTTCTGAGTATCACGAAAGAAATGATTTTTATAAGCAAGCATACTTTATCAAGAATCTTTGCTCTACATAAGATCTGACCACTGACTAAAGTATAAAAAGAAAGAAAATATTTTTTATTTCGAATAAAATTTTACAACCATTTTAGAAAAGTCAATAAGAATCAATAATACTAATCACTCAGAGTGAAGAACTATTACATATAGTAAACAGATATTATGTCAATACAAACGAAAATGAGACTAACGTCTATCCAACATAAAATGCTAGTCTCAACAAGTTTATTAGAATTCGTTGAGATGTGCATTTTATTAATAATACTAATTTAAGAAATAAAACAGTAAAAATGTATTACTAGCGAGTGTTAAATAGGGCTACGCTACATCACATTGCGACAGTGTACGTGTGTGAGTTGGTTTGTGTTTTATTTGCGGTCGTAGGTAAGGGGTAGGGTAACCATGAATTTGGTGTGCACACTGTTAATACAAATTGAGGACAACTTAATTCTTTAATAAAAAGTATTAAATTCTTAAACATGTAATTTCAGTTCATGTATTATGATTGTAACTCGATTTTCTAATCGAGGTGTTTAAGAGTGTGCATTATTTCCGTTATATGGTGTATGTATAAGTACAAAAGATATAGTTTGTGAAGTAAGGGCTTGTAGGTTTAGAACATGTAGTCTTTGGAGCTTGCCTTTATATAATAATAATAATGGCAACCCATTATACGTCCCACTGCTGGGCACGAGTCTCTCCCCTTTTTGGGGGGAGGCCTGGAGCTTACTCCACCACGCTGCTCCAATGCGGATTGGTGGAGGTGGGTGGGTTAGTGGCCAACCCGCTGTCGGATGTTTTCAAACCGCCCATAAGGCCTCCGATAAGGTTTAACGACTGCTATCTATCGATAGCAACCGGGACCGACGGCTTAACGTGCCCTCCGAAGCACGGAAACGCGCATTTAATTTGCCACTAGCGGTCACCCATCACACTACCCGACCGCGCCCGTAGTGCTTAACCGAGCAGATCGCTTACGATCTACACCAGCCGCTGGGCCATGCGCGCTTCATATGATAACTGATAACTTTTTCACAGGATCCCCAAACTAGACTCGTTTTGGCAATATTTTAACACGTTTTTGATGTGATCATAGTGTCATATTCTATTAAAATCCGGTAAGTACAAGTCATATTCAAGAGAAAAAAAAAGATAACAGTCGCTATAATTTAACTAACCTATTTTTACTCATAAGAAGGCGCAAGGTACTCAGAGAGCTATGATCGGAGTTTTTTACGAGATCGACGAGATTCACATGAGAATCAAAGAAACCAATAAAGCCTACCGAATAGCGAAACTCAAGTGGCAGTGGGCGTGGCACGTGGCTCGATAACAGCCGTTGGGACAGAAGAGTTCTTGAATGGCGACTGCGTACCAGAACACAACGCGTAGGCAGGCCCCCCACAAGATGGGTCGACGACCTGGCGAAGGTTGCGGGCAATCACTGGATGAGGGCGACGCAGAACCGTTCGTTGTGGCAATCTTTGGTGGAGGCCTTTGTCGAGCAGTGGACGTCTTTTGGCTGAAATGTTATAAGTAAAACTGTAACTTTTTTATGTAATAGAAGTGGCAAATAAATTCACATTGATGTTAAGTGATGACGCAGATGCGTTACCACTCCTGAGGCCTAAAGTGTTATGCCTCTGTGCCGGATATTACAGGGCCGTACATGTATGCATTTACCTATCTACGAGCTTGAAATGATTGAGGTAGTTTTGAATAATTTATCAGAAGACATTGAAGATATTGACAATGAGTTTAAAGAACCCAGCCACGAAAATCATTGCTATAAAATTATGTATTCACCATACAAAGCATACCAATAAAAAGTCTCAAAGTTAACCACGCAAACAATTTTTCAATTTACAACCTCTATTAGTACGGCATGTAAATAATAAATATTAATAATGTTGACTAGTAAAATACCTATCTACGCGTCTCGCTTTAACACTTAGTCCTTTGAACTTCGAAATTCGCGCGTTAATTCACATTCAAAGAGATACTGGGATAGACATTTAAACGACGAAATTTCTGTCTGCATTTTTTTTTATGTAATTGAAGTGGCAAACAAGCCTGCAGTTTACATTGATGTAAAGTGATGACTGCAGCCTATAGACACCCACACACCGAAACACGATAGTGCTGAACACTACCATTTAGCGGCAAGTATATTAGGTAATGCGGTGGTGCCTATGCCCGCAAGCTCCGTCACTGGAGCTCTACCACCAGTAGAACGTATATCAATATTTTTCTAACACAGGTACGAAACCAAATCATAATACCACATACCTATGATATCGAATAACACATGACCAGTCCTTTTCAACACAACCCATCACCAATCGTCGAGGCTTGCGCCGAAAAAAAATAAATGAAAAATTGCGAGCAAAATCGCACAATACTCGTTAATGGGCCTCGAGGATATAATGGGAGCAAAAAATGATTTCACATAGAACTGTGGCGCATCACAACGTTTCCTTTTATTACCGCTTTGATATGATGTCGAATATTATTGTAGTTACGCGTTTTGCATCGCGACTGTTGTCTTGATTTTGAAGTAAACCGTTTTATGCGTTTATCATAGAGGATTTTTTTATGTAATGAAAGTGGCAAACAAGCATGCAGTTCACATTGATGTTAAGTGATGACTGCAACCTATAGACACCCATACAAAGACCAGAGGGGAAAATGCAGATGCGTTACCACTTCTGAGGCCTAAGGTGTTATGCCTCTGTGCCGGAAATTACAGGGCCCTACCCACCTGACCGAAACACGATAGTGCTGAACACTACCATTAAGCGGCAAGTATATTAGGCGATGAGGTGGTGCTTACGCTCGCGAGCTCCGTCACTGGAGCTCTACCACAGGTACGAAACCAAATCTTAATACCACATAACAAAAACACATGACCACTCCCCTTGAACACAACTCGTCAAGGCTTGCGCCAAAAAAAAATTATATGAAAAATTGCGAGCAAAATTGCACAATACTCGTTAATGGGCCTCGAGGGTATAATGGGAGCAAAAAAATGGTTTCACATAGAACTGTGGCGCATCACAACGTTTCCTTTTATTACCGCTTTGATATGATGTCGAATATTATAGTGGTAACGCGTTTAGCATCGCGACTGTTGTCTCGATTTTGAAGTAAACCGTTTTATGCTTTTGTAATGGAGGATTTTTTTAATGTAATGAAAGTGGCAAACAAGCACGCAGTTCACATTGATGTAAAGTGATGACTGCAGCCTATAGACACAAAGACCAAAGTCAAAATGCAGATGCGTTACCACTCCTGAAGCCTAAGGTGTTATGCCTCTGTGCCGGAAATTACAGGGAGGTTTATTACCACCTGACGGGAACACGATAGTGCTGAACAGAATACTACCATTTAGCGGCAAGTATATTAGGTAATGCGGTGATGCCTACGCCAGCAAAGTCCGTCCCTGGAGCTCTACCACCAGTAGAACGTATACCAATATTTTACTAACACAGGTACGAAACCAAATCATACTACCAATACCTATGAATCGAATAACATATGACCAGTCCTTTTCAACACAACCCATCACCAATGGTCGAGGCTTGCGCCGAAAAAAAAAATAAATGAAAAATTGCAAACAAAAACGCACAATACTCATTAATGGGCCTCGAGGGTATAATGGGAGCAAAAATGGTTTCACATAGAACTGTGGCGCATCACGTTTCCTTTTATTACCGCTTTGATATTATGTCGAATATTCTTGTGGTTACGCGTTTTGCATCGCGACTGTTGTTTGGATTTTGAAGTAAACAGTTTTATAGGGCTTATAATGGAGGACTAAAATATTGATATCAAATTATGTGTCTGGCGCTTCAAATCGTTAGCTTAATAATAATAATAATGGAAGTTTCCTGTCAGGCGGTAATAGGGTTCGTGCTTTCAACGGTTGGGTCATGCCAGTCTTGATGTACTCCTTTGGCATACTCAGGTGGACTCAGACCGACCTGGATGCCCTAGACAGGGGGGTCCGCTCTCTGCTGACATCATACCGGATGCACCACCCACGCTCATCGGTGATGAGATTGTACATCCCACGGAAGTGTGGGGGCCGAGGCTTTCTTAGTGCTAAAACCCTCCACAACCGTGAGGTGTGCAATCTCAGAGAATACTTTCGGGCCACCGATAGGGGTATGCACCGGGATATGGTAGCAGTTGACAGTGGACTCACACCTCTCTCACTGGCTAAAGAGAACTGGCGCAAACCTGTGGTGCTGACGACCAGTGACCGCGTGAGTGTATGGCAGGGCAAGGAGCTGCATGGACGATTTTACCGGGCTCTTCATGGGCCCGATGTAGACTTTCTTGCGTCTGTAGGCTGGCTACGATTCGGGGACCTCTTTGGGGAAACCGAAGGTTTTATATGTGCAATTATGGACGAAGTGGTAATGACCAATAACTACCGGAAGTTTATCCTGAAGGATCGGAAGTTTATCCTGAAGGATGGCACGGTCGACATATGTCGGGCATGCCACCGACCGGGGGAATCCCTCAGGCATATTGTGTCCGGCTGTTCGAGCCTTGCCAACGGCGAATACTTGCACAGGCACAACCAAGTAGCCAGGATAATTCACCAGCAACTTGCTCTGAAATACAACCTTGTAGCCACGGAGGTGCCGTACTACAGGTATGCACCCGACCCAGTACTCGAAAATGACCATGTCACGATGTATTGGGATCGATCTATCATCACTGACAGGACTATTGTCGCCAATAAGCCTGATATAGTGGTGATAGATCGCTTGGAACGCCGCGCAATTATAGTCGATGTCACCATCCCTCATGATGAGAATCTCGTGAAAGCGGAAAAAGACAAACAAATTAAGTATCTCGACTTGTCTCACGAGATTGTCGCCATGTGGGATGTGGACTCGGCTGTAATTGTACCGATAGTCGTCACGGTAAACGGACTCATGGCGAAGAGCCTCGACCACCACCTTAAGAGGCTCTCGCTGGGAAGTTGGATCAAAGGCTTGGTGCAGAAAGCGGTTCTTCTCGACACGGCACGTATTGTCAGGAGGTTCCTCTCTCTGAGCCCCTAACCGCCGACAGCTTGGACCCTGCTCCCGCTACCGGCGGTAACCATTTTGTATTTTTTTATATATACGTTGTTTTTTTTTTTCCTTTATATACATGTATATGTAAAAAAATATAATAATGAGATTATGAATAAATGAGTGAAATAATAATGGCAACACATTATACGTCCCACTGCTGGACACGAGTCTCTCCCCTTTTTGGGGGGAGGCATGGAGCTTACTCCACCACGCTGCTCCAATGTGGGTTGGTGGAAATACGGGTTAGAGGCCAACCCCCTGTCGGATGTTTTTCAAACCGCCTATCGCCATCGGTCCCGATTGCTATCTATCGATAGCAACCGGGACCGATGGCTTAACGTGCCCTCCGAAACACGGAAATTGACGGCGCTCGCGGGTTAGGCACCACCGCATTACCTAATATACTTGCCGCTAATAATGTTTAGCATTATCGTGTTCTGGTCAGGTGGTAATGTACGGCCCTGTAATTTCCGGCACAGAAGCATAACACCTAAGGCCTCAGGAGTGGTAACGCATCTGCATTTTGACCTCTGGTCATTGTGTGGTCTATGCAGTCATCATTTAGCAGCAATGTGAACTGCATGCTTGTTTGCCACTTTTATTACATAAAAAAATGCCACTGGCGGTCACCCATTACACACCAGCCGCGGAGCCATGCGCGCTTGAGGCAATCGTAGGCTTAGAGACGCTTAAAGAATAATGTATTCAAACATAATATTATGACCTCGAGTGGAATTTCGGCTTTAGATGACTAGATAATTCAGCTACAGGCTCTGTAGAAGTTCATTGGTGAAAAGAAGGTACAATGTACAATACTCAGCAATTAATATTGCACATCGAGCCTGCTCGAACTGCCTCAGTAGCGTAGTGGTAGCAGGCCACTACTATAACGCTGGAGGTCCTGGGTTCGATTCCCGGGTCGGGGACTATCAGATATAACGATTTAAAATCCTTTATCTCTGCTTCTATTGGGATTTTTCTATTTTCTGGAAGTTTCCCAGTACTCCGGAGTTTGGTAATGTGCCCGGAGATGGCAACAGGTTCGCCACCTGTTACATGGGCCAAAACGTAACCGGCGAGTCGTGGGTGTTTGCATGTATGATTGAATGCATGCATTTACCTGCCTACCCCTTCGGGGATTACAGGCGTGAAGTTACATCGAGCCTGCGAAAGAGACAATCGGCTCATTTCGACTTCGTAGAGCGTTATCTCTGCTGCACATTGCCTACGTAAGCTTCCGTAGTCCGGTATTGGTCAAAACTTGATCAAAATGGTTGACAAACGTCAAATAGGTACGGTGCGAATAAAATAATCTGCCGGTGGATGCCAAAGAATGTCCCTATTTTTTTGTTAAGTCTTATCTTGCCGTTTGTAAAATAGAGTATGGAACATTCTGTTGATACCTATATTTATTATTAAGTATTTTTTGACCATTAAGTATTTTGTTCTTGTTTACTTTGACATATTAATCAACGTATCAGTTGTTATTCGCTTTATTTTTATATTTGTTATTTGAACTATCACAAGCAAATTCTATTATTTCCAAGTGATTAAATGATTTTTTCAATTTGAATTTGATAACGCTCTCCAAACTTTTTTTGAATAATTAATATTTTGTTTTTCACAAGATATTGTGATTCATAATGAGCAAGATAAAAATTAATGTCAATAGGCCCATTATTAATATTTTATTTCAAAGAACTAAAAATGTTACTTATGAATCGAGCGTATGTACCTAGGTATAAATATAGGTATTTATATTATGTTATTGTAAATAAAATATGCTCTGATAATCATGCTCATCAAGCCAATTGGCAGCAGTTATATCACGCGTTATTATATTTACTATCACTTATTGGTATATTCTGATCGCGTGTGTCAATGAATTTTCCCAATGCTACAAAATTTGGAAAATTTAGTCGTGAACATTAAGTAATAGTTATGCACAAGATGCAAATTAAGTTAATGTTTATCAAAAAAGTTTATACCAATAAAATCTCTGACTGTGGACGCGAACAAAAGCTAAAAAACAGTTACTCCAAGATTTATTGTATAAACTTGGGCAATATCCTCAAAACTTATGGAGTCGCCCCAACATAATAATAAAACGATTTCCTCATGAAAAACACGATTTCCACGTCCACCCCTAAAAATTCCCCACACGTCCACTGACAACCCAAGTTTTTGCATTAGCATCGAAATGATATGGACCTATCTGATTCCCAAACGTCAATCTTGCGGCCTCTTATCATACATCGTTAGGGCGCCCTGCGTTTCATATTACAATCCTTAAGGATCAGTCCTTTTATGAACGTATATTTTACATATTCTATTCCGAATAAAATTCATATAAATTTTCTTGCGAGCTTTCTTTGTTTGGGGTTATTTATTACATCTTTGCTTTCCTTTAGCACGCATTAGTAGATGCCTCGTTGGATTAGTTAAAGTAAAACACTACTGCAGGTCCTTATGTGTTTGGATTGAGGAGTAAGTGGCATTTGTTACTTATCTAACTACCCTATGACAATAGTCACTTGCATTACATTCGAAAGAAATCACAACTGGTGTATAAAGGGTGTATCCGTGTATTCATAACCCATGTATGAACAAGACAATATAAGCTAGCAAGTACATATTATTACGAATCATGTAAATCAGATGCTGATGGTTCCTGGTTCTAGTAAAGTAAACACGCAAAAACGTGTTTTATAACGTAAGAAAGTATAAGGAAGGATGCTATAAAAGCATCCTTTACCTCAATATTAACTCGTCCTTAAAATAGGAACACGAAAACCAGGAAAATCATCAATGGAAATGAGTTTAGTAGCCCTCAAGTTATCAGTATACAAATAACAACTGACAAAGAGCTGTAAATTTTTGTACGTTACAAGGATATAGGGCGACACTCCAAACTTAATAAATGTGAATACAGATAAACAAATTCTTACGTTTGATGTCGAAAAGGAAAACGCAAAATAAGTTATGTAAGATACGTTTGTTGATATTGAAATATTGGACGTTGGAGATTTTCAAGTTGTATTCAATTGATATCCTCGAAAAAGAATTGACATCATTTTCAGGATCGGCATTCATGACAAGTTGGGCAATGAAAAAGTAGGTCACATTATGTATATTCCGTTCCGTATTTTAATTAGTATCAGAAGACATTATGACATTAAGTCACTGGTGGTATAGCTCCAGAGACAGAGCTCGCGGGCGTAGGCACTTCCGCATTACCTAATATACTTGCCGCTAAATAGTAATGTTTAGCACTATCGTATTCCGGTCAGGTGGTAATGCACGGCTCTGTAATTTCCGGCACAGAGGTATAACACCTTAGGCCTCAGGAGTGGTAACGCATCTGCATTTTGACCCTGGTCTGACCTTGGTATAACGTAACTTCATGCTTGCATTCCCCAAAGGAAGTAGGCAGAGATTGATGTCAATTTAGCAAACTGCGACGATGGCCCTTTTTTCTCAATAAATCAAACAGATGAACTTCAGTAGCTCAAATGGTGGAAAGACTGAACTAGTAATGAAAGATACTACATATTATCTGTAGTATCTTTTATCAGAAAGCACGTCATGTTTGACTGAGTTTTTAACTTTCACTATCCGCACGTAATAATAAAAAATATTAATAATAAATACAAATAAAAATAAATACAATACGCTTACACTCACAGCCCCACGGTACAACGGCACCCACGACACAGGTATAGACCTGTGTCGTGGGTGCCGCTGTACACATACAACACATACACAAACAACCAGACCCGAAACAAATATCTGTAGGCCATACAAATATTTGTCCCGGTGCGGGGATCGAACCCGCGACCCTTCGAATCAAACGGTCATCTCACACCGCTGGACTAACCGGGTCGTCATAATGGCAACCCATTACACATCCCACTGCTGGGCACGAATCTCTCCCCTTTTAGGGGAGGCCTGGAGCTTACTCCACCACGCTGCTCCAATGCGGATTGGTGGAGATACAGGTTAGTGGCCAACCCGCTGTCGGATGATTTCAAACCGCCCATAAGGCCTGCGACAAGGTTTAACGACTGCTATCTATCGATAGCAACCGGGACTGACGGCTTAACGTGCCCTACGAAACACGGAAACGCGGATTTTTTAATTTTCCAATAGCGGTCACCCATCACACACCCGACCGCGCCCGTAACGCTTGACCGAGTAGATCGCCTATGATCTACACCAGCCGCGGGTCCATGCGCGCTCGCATCTCGCACTTTGGTTTCACCAAATTAAAGGTGTCTTAGGAATCCGTTATTTCGTTGGCGTGGCGAAGCAATTCACATTCATAAGGTACATTTCCGAACTAGGTATTTTTTTATGTAATGAGAGTGGCAAACAAGCCTGCAGTTCACATTGATGTTAAGTGATGACTGCCACCTATGGACACTTACACAATGAGCCGAGGTCAAAATGCAAATGCGTTGGCTCTCCTGAGGCCTAAGGTGTTATGCCTCTGTGCCGGAAATTACAGGGCCGTACATTACCACTTGACCGGAACACGATAGTGCTGAACACTACCATTTAGCGGCAAGTATATTAGGTAATGTGTTGGTGCCGACGCCCACGAGCTCCGTCACTGGAGCTCTACCTCCAGTAAAAATAAATATAAAATAATAAAATAGAAAATGAAATAGAAATAGTTCTTCTCTTGCCTGTGTCACAAAAAAAAAACCTTTTTTTTGGCACATACAAAAAATTGTTAGTATTTTGATTGGTTAGCAAATTTAATAGCAACCTAACCAAAAAAAATTGCCAATATACACGGTCCTCAATAATAAAATTTATAGCAAAACCAATTTAGTAAATAATTCGGAAAATTGTTTTAGCGTTTCATTGGAAAACTGGAAAAAAAATTGTAATCCACACGAACGACCTGGAAAATTTGTACCAAAACCCAATTTGGTGATTCGGGAATTATTTTAAAAGGAGCATTTTACCGCTGAAATATTATTTACTTAGCCGTTTTATTGCTTAGATCTGTTTTGGCGTGTTGCCAACCGCCGTAAACGTTACGTGATACGGCCATGTTTCGACCGGTGAAGGAGGAAACCAATGTAATCGATGCTCAACGAGGTATAATAGCCAAGGAATACGTGTTTATCAGGGCATGGTACATTTTATTGGTGCGCCCGAGAACTTCGAGTTTGGTCGATGAGGATAATTTCTGTTGATTGGATTGTTATCGTCTTCTATTTATGATATCTGCGCAATGTCTCTTTAGTGTCAAATACTGAAAGCTGCTTATAATTCGCTTTGTTTACTTGTATGGCCCCGTAATAACTTATCACAGAGAAATAATCACTATGACCTCAGGGGTTCCAATGTATCTGCATTTAGACCTCTGGTCTTTGTGTTGATGTGTTTATAGCCTGCAGGCATGACTTAACATCAATGTAAAGTGCATGCTTGTTTTCTACGTTCATTACAAAAAAAGTTACGTGATTTCTATCACAGAGGCAAATTAACCTAGGTCTTAGAATCAGGAATATAAATTGTGCGTAAAAATGCTTACAATATACATTGCCCGTGAGCTTCATAAAATCATAGGCATTTTGGGAATTCGTCAAGTTGTTGAAGCGAGCTTATTGATCTTTAATTTTATGAAACACAATCTAACCGGAACATGATAGTGCTGAACACTACCATTTGGCGGCAGATAGAATATGTAATGTGGTGATGCCTTCGCCCTCGAGCTTCTACATTGTAACTCTACCACCAGTGAACTAGTGAAATTTAAAGAATTAGTAAAAAGGCCTCCACCAAACCAATTATTTTGCCATTATGTAAATATATAAGGTCAATAATTATAAAAGGGCTTTGACATTGACAGTCGAGAGACTCATACCATAAATACAGGACGATAACAATACATTCAACAAAACTTATTCTCAACGGCCAAACTCGAAGTTCTCAGGCGCTCCAATAAACTGCACCATGCCCTGATAAACAAGTATTCTTTGGCCATTATACCTCGTTCAGCAGCGATTACATTGGTTTTCTCTTTCACGGGCCGAAACATGGCCGTATCACGTAACGTTTACGGCGGTTGGCAACACGCCAAAACAGATCTAAGCAATAAAACGGCTAAGTAAATAATATTTCAGTGGTAAAATGCTCCTTTTAAAATAATTTCCGTATCACCAAATTGGATTTTGGTACACATTTTACAGGTTGCACGAGCGGATTGCATATTTTTCGGTTGGTTTCCTATTTTCAACAGAAATTAATTTACTAGTTTTTCAAGAGAAAATTCGTTTACAAGATACACAGAAAGAGGAATCATCTAGTTCTTAGAATGAATACATGTAGTACGTATAGGAATGGAATACTTCGTTTTTGAGTAACGTACGTACCACAACGCTTGCCCTAATGTTCGCTCCCATTTCCAGGTCCTTTTTTAGTCAAGTGGTTCCATTTCCATCAGAGCCTATGAATAGAGACCCAAAATCAAATGGTGACTCCATTGAATTTTGGCATGAATAGTTTTTTTTTGCTATTATACGAAACGCGATACACATAACTTTACTTACACGACCTATTTTCCCAAGGCCCAACTTGTTGTAAACACTGATCCTGAAAGTCATGTCATTCTTTTTCGAGGATACCAATTGAATACAACTTGAAAATCCCCGACGTCCAATATTTCAATATCAACATATCTTACATATCTTATTTGTTTGCATTTTCCTTTTCGACATGAAACGTAAGAATTTGTTTATCTGTTTTCACATTTATTAAGTTTGGAGTAACGTTTTCGTAGGTTTTCGCGAGCTTCGTACATTGTAGAAATTAAACTTGCGGATTTTCTCGCGTATACAACACTCCCAAACTTCTAACACCCGACGTTTCGGTCGCTTTCCAGCTCGTGGTCAGTCTGCCCGTGACCACGGTAGCTGGAAAGCGACCAAAACGTCGGGTGTAAGAAGTTTGGGAGTGTTGTATACGCGAGAAAATCCATAAGTTTGGAGTGTCGCCCTATATCGTTGTATTTACGTACAAAACATTACAGCTCTTTGTCAGTTGTTATTTGTGTACTGATAACTTGAGGGCTATTAACCTCATTTCCAGTGATGTTTTTCCTGGTTTCGTGTTCCTATTTTAAGGACGAGTTAATAAGTAAGGGTTAGGTAAGGGATGTTTTTATACCATCCTTCCTTATACTTTCTTACGTTATAAAATACAACGCTTTTGCGTGTTTGGTTTACTAGAACCGTGGTTCTGATTTACATGATTCTTAATATATACTTACAAGCGTATATTTTCTTTTTTATACACGTATTATGAATACATCCTTTATACACCAGTTGTGATTTGTTTTGAATGTCATGCAAAAGTGACTACATAGGGCATAATTATTTTCGAAATTTCAAATTAAATATATAACAAATGTTATTTACTCCTCAATATATAAATGTCTAAACCTAGTGGTTTACTTTAACTAATACCAGAGAATATGTAATAATACTACGTATAGAATGGACACTTCGACGTCCCACCAGATTTCCCCGCCTCACCCAACCACCTCCCCTCTTATGGGCGACGTTGGTATTTTCTACGTGCTACGCACACAGGTGCATGTGTAAATGCACGTCACTGATTGCTGTCTGTGTAATAGAGACCAAATTAAGCGTTTATATGGAATTTTGGCGGAGTGACCGCGGTGTGCTAATACACCGAAGCATCTACTTATGAGTGCAAAAGAAAAGCAAGTATTTAATAAATAACTCCAAACAAAGAAAGCTCGCAAGAAAATTTTCGGAATAGAATATGTTAAATATACGTTCATAAAAAGGACTGATCCTTAAGGATTGTAATATGAAACGCAGGGCGCCCTAACGATGTATGATAAGAGACCGCAAGATTGACGTTTGGAAATCAGATAGGTCGATATCATTTCGATGCTTATGCAAAAACTTAGGTTGTCAGTGGACGTGTGGGGAATTTTTAAGGGTGGACGTGGAAATCATGTTTTTCATGAGGAAATCGTTTTATTATTATGTCGGGGCGACACCATAAGTTTTGAGGATATTGCCCAAGTTTATACAAAATTTATAATAAATCTTGGAGTAACTGTTTTTTTAGCTTTTGTCCGCGCGAAAAGTTACCTTTAATGACATAAAAACTCTATTAGCATCTTGTGCAATATGGCTATTCATGTTCGCGATTAAATTCTCCGAATTTTATAGCATCTGGGACCGGTTGACTGCGTCGCCTTATATAGGAAGAGAATTCATCGTTCATAAACAATGCCGATCAGAATATTGGAATAGACGACAGTAAAAATAATAACTTGGGATGGGTATCAATCGGTTTATTCGGATCTGTACGTGTTATACCGTCTCTACAATGGTGAGTGCTCTGCTGAACTGTTCGACATGGTGCCACCGTCTCTTTTCCTACACTGCACTACCCGCCGAAGAGAGAGAAGTTCCACCCTCACCGACTGGACACCTGACAGTGCTCAACGGTGCGGTTTTCACGTTCATTCCTGCCCAGAACGTGTAAATTGTGGAATGAACTACCCTCTGAGGTGTTCCCTAGGTGCTACAATATGTTTGATTGCTTATTATCAAATTCACTTACGAAACCCTATGACCAGGATCAAACCCATATCCCAACTACAATGTAACAGTAGAGGGAACACTGATATTTGATCATTTTTACCACTTTCTATAAAAATATGAAAATAACTTCATTGTTGGTAGAGTCTAGGGCTGTGATTCCCAAAGTGGTCCAGGTGGACGCCTTGGGGTCCATGGGAGACTCGATGGGGATCTACGGAAGCGTGAATATATGGAAATATGGGAATGTGATATAAATGTAGCAAGGAGTAGTAGTCAAACAAATTCAAAGGGGTCTACAATAAAAATAGTTTGGGAACCTCTGGTCTGTGTAGGCACCACCGCATTGCCTAATCTATTTGCCGCCAAATTATCGTGTTTCGGTTAGATGGTAATGTATCGCTCCGAAATTACCATCACAGAGAAATATCACAACTAAGGTGTCGGGGGTGGCAACGCATCTGTATTTTGACCTCTGGTTTTCGTGTAGATGTCTATAGCCTGCTCATCATCACTGGTCTTCGCGCGCACTATTCGCGCGACGCGGATGCAGCACCGGGGCATCCCCCTCTGCTGCAGCTTCTTCTGTCCTGCGGCTGCAGGACGGCGTTTGGCACCCCCTTGGGGGCTGTGGTGGAGGAGGTGGGCACCATGGACTCATGCGACCATGGTGTTGGCGTCCAGGTCCTGCTGTGCTCTCATCCTCTTCTCTTTTCTTGGTGCGATCTCGAGCGGGCTTAATCCTTCGGCAGTCGGCTGTAACAACAAAGGGTGGCGGGCGTCCCCACCAAGATGACGACGCCCACAGGCCTATAGCCTGCTGTCATCACTTAATCCATTAAACCTACATTCCACTGCACGTATTGTAACGAGTCATGAATACCAATCGGTAACTCTCTAAAATGCATACAAGAATCACGACCCACTGTGTAATTATATTTGTTACTAGCTCTGCCCGCGGCTCGGTTCGCGTGAGAATTTATGATTATTCAGTATCTACCCCAACGAGGCCGTGGGTGCAGCTATTATAAAAGTTTAGGCCTAAGTCAAAGCCTAAGTTACTCCTTATTACATCAGCTATCTGCCAGTGAAAGTCCCGTCAAAATTGGTCCAGCCGTTCCCAAGATTAACCCCGCCAAACAGACAAACAGACAGAAAAAAATAGTCAAAAATGTTGTTTTGGTATATGTACCGTGCATACATACATATGCATTTAGTAAAAAGCGGTTATTTTAATATTACAAACAGACCCTCCAATTTTATTTATTTGTATAGATGAGTTTATCACACAGATGAACATAAACATTAACTAACATTGTGTTAACATTTAACACGCAAAATCGCGTTAAGGATATTCAACTATCAAAGTATATTAAACAATTTTAAACATTATCATTTAAGAGGTACCTATTACTCTAAAAGTTGGAACGGTTCCAACTCTTGAGGGTAGACGCACAATAGACTTGATGTACTGCGGTGTCACTGTTAAAAGATTTATTGACAAATAAGGCTTTTAAAAAGAGTTTAACGGCTTTAGGGGGAAATGGAATTAGCAGTTAATTGAACATTTTATGATAAATGGTTGTGAATAACTGAACGGTCAGAATTACTCATAGCATAGCAAATTTTAATATCGTTTAGGTAAATAATTATTGTGATATTTAACATTTAGTATGATTCAAATTATGTGCCATGTAGGGAGGTGCTTAGAGTATTATTTTTAATTTTAGTATAGTTCATTGTTTAAATTCATAGATTTTGATAGCAGGAAATAATTACTCTTAATCTAGTATACTAAGCATAAGTATGTTATTATGTATATTAATTTGTCATATCTAACCTAAAATTTGCATATCAGTTATGTAGTGTGGTATATAAGGTATTCATTTATGTTTTTTAAGAACTCGTGTGCCTACTTCATTTCTGGCATATATTGTACATACATTCATTGCCTCAATGACTTTGTGGAGGCAAGCTGTAACTACTGAGCTTTGCAGTGCTGAGTGCAGGTTCGATCAAGAAATAAGTTTTACGAGCAGAAAAGAATCCAATCACATTTCTGAAGTTAAATAAGGACTAACAAAGGATAAAAATGATTATCATAAATCTATAAGAAGGTTTGCATATTAACTTTTTACTGGTGATAGCTCCAGTGTTGAAAGCCGAGGGTATAGGCAAGTCACCACATTTTTTTCTATTTAAGGAAGGTGGAAAACAAGCATGCAGCTCACATTGATTTTAAGTGATGACTGCAGCCTATAGACTTCTACACAAAAACCAGAGGTCAAAATGCAGATGCGTTGACTAAGACCTAAGGTGTCATGTCAGAGACATATTACGGGGCATCTAACAGGAACACGATAGTGCCGATCACTACCATTTAGCGGCCGTTAGGTTAGGTAATGCGGTGGTGCCTGCGCCTGCGAGCTCCTACACATGGAACTCTACCACCAGTGAAAACACTAGTGAACTATGCTTTTCCTACTTTTTTATTATGACCAGCTGTTGACCGCGCCTCCGCCCGCTTGTAGGTTGCTTTTCGCGTAACCTGTGGAAACTCATCAATCATCCCATGGCATCATCCCACAGGAACATTTTTTTGGGATAAAAAGTATCCTATAATCTAAGTCATTAGCTGACTTCCCCGATCTGTATAAAAAAATTTATCAAAATCCGATCAGCAGTTTCGGCATGATTGACAGACAAACATCCAAACAAAGACACTTTCACGTTTTTAATATTAAGTATGATGTGATACAAAACAGTACAGACTGCATATTTGTTCACACGAAGATACAAATAGCAAGAAAACGTGACAAAAATCAATGCTTTATTCAATTTCACTTCGCAACCCTCTACACTAACGAATCTTGACAAGTTTTTTTTTCTGTCTATAAAGATTAAGGTTTACGTCAGGTTTCAAATGTCTTTTTGGGGCCCAAATCATATTTACTTCAATGAAAACAGAATAAATAAATACAATTCTGTTAGGTGTTTGGTACGTGAGAGGCACTTAAAAGAATAAAAATTGTTCTGAAAAAAGGACCTGAGATAGGTTCAAAGTTACTTTCCATTTGCATTATTTAGATCTTTTTTGGCAGTTGTAGTGGAGTGGTATAGATATTATTTTTACGACTATATATATATACACGAAAGAGTAGGCTGAGGAGGTACCTATAAGTATTTACGGTCTTTAAGATTCCGTACCCAAAGCTTCAAAACATGGCCCTTTTACAAAGACTCTGCTGTCCATCTGTCCTTTTGACTGCCTGTTCATTTGTCTATCAACAGGCTTGAAAGCCGGCTTGTAACCGGGCTCGCAGAATATTTATATAAAATTCTAAACCCAGTTTTGTTAATGTGAGCATGAATAAAAAACTGTTGTTTGGTTCACTGATAGGTATTTATTATTGTTATTAAATCTATGTTTTTAAATTATAACTTACAAATTATTATTACACGTTTTTTACCAATATGATCCAGTACCAAACTGTCAAGAAAACAGGGTCGTGAATATGACATGGGTTGGAGTGGTGACGATTACTGCTCCCTTTTAAATTAATTTATAATTTACTTAATTACCTGTCCCCGGGCATGGTAATGCCGGTAACCCTAATCCTTTCTACAAATCCTTAAGATGGTACCTTAGTAGACAGCTTACGGAGGGGTCCAGTATCTATCTCCTCCACTAGGCTTCAGGGTAACCGGTCACACCCCGCATCCAGAGGTCAGTTAGAAACCTCATAATTTAAGCATGCCTAAAATCTACGGTATCTAACACCATAATTGGGGAAGGAAAAATATTCCAATAATGAACCGTACCTAAAATGTAAGGTGAGAATTCCCCATGTTAAATATACCCTATGCTAAATTATGAAACCTAGCCAAAAGGAATCAAAAATGTAAGAAAATATTTAAAGAAATAAAATTAAAATTTAGCATTTTTTAAAACCCGCATCTGAAACAAAATCACACTGGTTACAATCTGCATTATCTCTGTTTGGTTCATGAAGAATCTAGTACCAAACTCAACATCAATCAAACAGCATCCCTATACAAAACTTGTGGAAGTGGAAATAATTACTTACGGGGACTTTTCGCTAATATCTCATAACCGAATAAAGCCTCTGCATCCCAACTCCTCCCGAGATTAGGGAAACTGGCTGCAACAAACAACCCAACATGAAATCATCACGCCATTTCTCAAATCGACATGTGAACGAGAAAATATCAAAATATCCAAAGATTCTTGAAGATCTTACCTCAATGGATGATAAAAAAACCTATTTAATAGGCATGATGGCTAAAATATTTAAGGCTTCCTGCCTTATCATAATCTTGAGTGCGTCACCACTATCTAGTTGGACAGAGAAAAATCAAATGACCGATGACGTCTAATAACCTCTCAGACCTTCCCCTTTACCGGCCCTGGATTCGCGTCTTTTTTAGACTTTCAGCAACAATGCTAATGAAATTCACCGAATAATATCCTAATTATGTTCTTGTCGTTATATCTAATATTTAATTTGGAATAATCGAAATTGTATTTTTAAGACAAATTATAAGTATTAGATAAATTATGAAATCAAACTAAGCGTCGTATGGAATACGTGATACTATTGAAAATATTGACCTAGTACGGTGGTGATTAACAAGATGGCGTTGTGACTATTTTTAAAACCAGAAAAAATACATCGTTACAGGCTGTATCTCATAAACCATGATAACAAGACAGTAAACATTTTCATAAGTGATGTATTTATGTTGCAGCAACATAAATACATAACAAAAATTGCGGAAAAGAAAAAAAACTAAATATTTATTTAAGGAGGCTACCACACAAGAGATGCGATTTTTCGCCGTTTTTATGGATAATGTTGCGGAGACCTTTGTGCACGAGTCCAACTCGCACTTGGCCACTTCTTAAAATATTTCATTGAATTTGGCATCCATTTTATTTACATAAGTCTTAACATCTAGAACTTAAACACAATTTTTACTGAGTAAAAGTTTTTACTGGTAGAGTTCCGGTACAGGAACTTGAGGGGCTAGGCACCATCGCATTACCTTATCTACCTATCGCCAAATGGTAGTGTTCAGCACTATCGTGTTCCGCTTAGATGGTAATATATGGCCCCGTAATAACTATCACAGAGACATAATAATCAAGATCTCGGGATGGCAATACATCTGCCTTTCGACCTCTCCTGTTTTGTGTTGATGTCCTCACTTAACATTAATGTGAACTGCAAGCTTGTTTGCCTAAAACGCCTTTGTTAAATATAAGAAAATTAATTATAAAAATCTTCTGTGCAGGCTTCGAAGACACGCACGTCATGATCTTCGTCGGTTTTGGTTTCCTGATGACCTTCCTCAAGAAGTATAGCTACAGCGCTCTTGGCTTCACCTGGTTCCTTGGTGCTCTGGTCGTGCAATGGGCCTTGCTGTGTCAGAACTTCTACCATATGAAGGACAACATCATTTACGTGACTAAGGAGACCCTTCTTGGTAAGTTTCTTCTAAATATTTGTCGGTTCAAGATCAAGGAAGCTGAATAGGGATCAAAATATTGGTTTTAATTTCATAGTTTTCATCATAATAATATATTGCTGCACCGATAAAAATCTGCACTAATAAAGAATTGTACCCTTCTTTTTTCATACTTTTCTATATTTCACTTTGAGATATACGATATAATAATATATAATATTACCACAATATAAGTACATAAACACATTCGTTTTCTTTAGACTGTGTTATTACTATCATGAGGCTTTGCATGAGCGTAATGTATGTATGTATGTATATTCACGCCAGGTCCCTAACGGGATAGGCAGACAGTATAGAGCACCAGATATCCCGGTCCTGACTTACCTCTCGTGCCTCGTCTACCTTCATCATTCTCTTCATACATGCCCGCCGATTCCTAAAGATCGGAGATTCCTATGAGCGTAATGTTAAATATTATATTACTACTTCTAATACGGTACTAATATACAGGGTTAATTGAAATTAACGCATCACTTTTTGCAGGCAGCCTCTTTAAGAACATCAATCCAAACAAAATTTTGTCTACAACTTTTTTAAATTAATGGTTTTTAAAATTTAAGTTATTGTTTTTTTTATATTATTTCGCATTAACACATGCTTGTGAAATATATATTTTTTAAAGAAAAATGGAAAGAAAAACAGTGTGGCAATAGATGGCGCTACTGCCACCATAAGGCAATGCAATAAATGTAAAGGAAAGATTTGACAAAATCGGGCAGGACTTCGGTAGCTCAGTTGGAAGAGCGGCTGGACTAGATTCCCAGTAGGCCGCAAATTCGAATCTCGCCTGAAATCAAATTTTTCTTTCCATTTTTCTTAAAAAAAATGAAATTATACCATAGAAAATTTATTTATCGCCTCTGAACTGGCATTTAATCTGAGCGTACGTATACCACACACCTCGTCAAGGAAAAACATCGCCACGTGCGGCGGGTTGCGGGGTTGCGGGATGATGCAGATGATGCAGCGGCGGCGGTATTGAAAACATTTTTTGTTTATTTTTTAGGAATTATTACTCAAGATTTGTAAAAAGTTGTATAACAAATGTTGTTGGAATTGATGTAGAGAGGCTGTCTGCAAGAGGTAATGCGCTAACTTCAATTTACCTTGTATACTCTGTAGAGGGTTCCGGAAGCGGTTATTTTCTCTTAAACCAGCCCTGCGGTATTGGTATCGGTTGCAACATACTATCTACCCCAGAACAATATTTCATCATAATAAGCATAACGGTTTGGTGGTGAAAGTGTTACAAATTACTTTGCAAAAATCCCGATATCACTTCTTCATTAATGTAATCTTTGACAGTAATATTTTCACGTGCGATTTTCAAATCTATATAATCATGACACCAAGACACGTCATTTTATCGCTAGACTCATGCCCGAGATTGTGGGCTTGTTAGTGATTCTGTCACATAAATCTTCCTGCGCTTAAGAAGCGAGAAATCTTTATCGCATCAGGCAGCCTTTGTCGAAATTCGCGGAATAATTCCCTAAAAGGAATACCGTTTCAAAGCCTGCGGGCATCACGTGCTTGCAACGTTGATAAATTCAGGACGCTAAGTATCGCAACGTCCGGAATTTCAAATTTTCCTATGGGACAAAAACTAGAAGAATTTGCAGCGCGTCTTCCAGTTTTTGAAGATTTTCAAGCGAGAGATTTGTAATGAAAAGTGTTTTGGAAATATCTGCTAAATAACAGTCAGTTTACACTATTTCGATCAACACAGAATTATTGTCAATAATATTGAAATAGAAACTTTCTTCCAAAAATTCATTACAATTAAGTCGTAGAATACCCCATATAAAATGCATTTTCATGTAATGAAGGTGGCAAACAAACATACAGTTCACATTGATGTTAAGTCATTACTTAGCCTATACACACTCAAACAAAGACCAAAATGCAGATGCGTTACAACCCCTGAGATCTTAGTTACTATGTATTTTTTGTTGATTTCTATAACAGCGCCATACAAAGCTTAGACCTTCAATAATACACACATGCTTAATGGAAATGTATTTTTGTTAACAGAGGCTGATATTATGTCAGCAACCGTACTTATCACGTTTGGAGCGGTACTGGGAGTGGCTAGTGGTCTGCAGCTTCTCTTCATAGCAATAATTGAAACAGTCATAGCGTGTCTCAACTTCTACTTGGTCGCCGATATCTTCAAGGTTATTCTTTTTTGCAGTTCCATAGCATGCTCTTTGATAAATATATGAAATAGGAAGAAGCTGATCGGTATCCAGTTGCAGTAAATATCACAGCCTCTTTCAAAATATTTGGTCTGGCTGGATATTGTGCATGGATGGTTTGCCATTTTCATTCACTAAAACGATAAAATAGTGGTTTGATGGTACCTTTCATTAGACACGCATGTATCAGGACGGTTCTCGTATGGCCTCTAAAATGTATAGGAAAAAGCAAACCATCCATGCATTGTACCATACCACACCGCTCTGATGCAGTAATTTGACACCAAATGCTTAATTTGAAAGAGCCCACGAGTGTCCCTTTACTCGTGTAGTTAAGCAGAAAAGTGACAAAATCAATAGAAAGCTAATGAGGAATTGCTTCAACTCACTGCTAAAATATACACTTCTGAAGTTTTACCATCTAAAAAATATAGTAAACATTGTTATGAAGAGTCTAGCAGTGTGAGAAAATAAGTAGTCCGGTGTTGAAAAGGAATCAATTAGAAATCTTTGATAGTGTCTTTCCTTATTTTCCACCAGGCAGCAGATGTGGGTGGATCAATAGCGATTCACGCGTTTGGAGCATACTTCGGCCTTGGTGTAAGCTGGGCCTTGAAACCTAAGAAGACCGAGTCAACTGCGCCTGCGACGACCGCACCGGCTGTGAATCTAAATGGACCGAGCTACATTTCCGATGTTACAGCTATGATAGGTGAGTCGGAACATTTTATACATTTAAACCCGAGCTCAGCTCACGAGAAAAATATGACAATTAATTTCATATTTTTCTCATGCTCATTTTTTAATGCTCATTCGCAGCCGACGGTCTCTCGTGTCTTGTCGGTTTAAGCAAAGTTAGGTCCGTTTCAAACAGTCATAGCTGATCAAAAACGATGCCGCATCTGCATATTATAATTACACAATCTATGCGACTTTTAAACCTGTCATAAGATAGAAACAACTTTGTCTATAATCCATTCAGTATAGATTTATTTATGTTTTTATAAGCCTTTCTTCTACTCTTAGTTCTTTGAAATTAATGAATAAGAATGAATTTTAAAGCCATTGAAATTTCATAAAAAATATACCCTTTTTGTCACTGTCCAATCTATGAAAAAGTCTACCTGTAGTCGATTAAAGTTGTAGATCAACCTTTTTTTTGTAAGTTACACACAATATTTTAAACATGAAATAGATCGTAGTGAGACTGTGGACTTGGTAAATTGTTTTTTTTTATTAAATACTCAACATAATTTTTAAAAAATCAAGTTCGACAGAATTGTATTGTATTGTAGTTTGTTATTGAAGAACTGACGGCCGTTGGGGCAGAACAGTTCTAGGAATGGCGACCGCGTACCGGAAGACGAAGCGTAGGCAGGCCCTCCACGAGATGGACCAATGCCCTGGTCAAGGTTGCGAGCAATTGCTGGATTAGGGTGGCCCGGGACCATTCGTTTTGGCAATCTTTGGCTTATGTCCTCAGCAGTGGACGTCTTCTGGGTGAATGAGGATAATGATCCTGTGTATAAAAGTGCAAACTTGCCAAGTTCTGATTGTCAGCTGTTATGACGAATTTGTAAAAATCGAAGCAAAATAAGAAACCGTGATTTGTGTAGGTATACCTACTTCTCCAACACGTGTCTGCAATGCTACATTTGAAATTCGTTCAACTCTTACAGTTTTAAAATATACAAAACTCGAAAACTTGAAAGATGCCGAGATCAACAATAATGTTGACTAATTTATTATACTTAATTACACTTATTCTGACTTCGAAACTTAAATATTCACGCGATACGTTAAACTTTTAAATAATTACAACTTGTTTGCTTGGTGAAAGTACGAAATTTCGTACGTATTTTGTCTATTGAATTATTCATGAACTCTAAACATTTTCGCATTAATTAATTAGGAAAAACCTTTATTAAGCATTCGAAGCTCGACTCGGCACTCTTGAGATTCAATGAAAAGATCTATCTCAAGAAACTTTGAATAAAATAAAACAAATTAATTACGAAAACGTGATGAACTTAAATCGGAATCCGTGAAATTCTATCGATGCAAACCTTTATTTCCTTTCATTATCAATGGATATAATGATGCTATGCGAACGATAATATCGTATTTCTTGTTTGGAAGAAAAATGCGATGCATCTGCATGAAGCAGAATTTAATATCTGCGCTTATCGAATAACAGTAATGGAAAATTCTGTGCGTTTATTTTTAAATTGCTGTACCTATACTTGAACAAGAAGTTTTTATATTATTTTTAATGTAACGGAAGTGGCAAACAAGCACGCAAATCACATGGGTGTTAAGTAATAACTGCAGCCTGCAAACATCTACACGAAAACCAGAAGTCAAAATGCAGATACGTTGCCACCCCCGGCACTTTAGTTGTTGTCTCTATGATAGTTATAATGAAGTCATTTTGTTATGTAATGGTAGTGGTAAACAAGTATGCAGTTCACATTGATGTTAAGTGATGGCTGCAGCCTATAGTACCCACACAAAGACTAAGGTCAAAATGCAGATGCGTTACCACTCCTGAGGCCTAAGGTGTTATGTCTCTGTGCCGGAAATCACAGGGCCGTACATTACCACCTGACCGGATCACGATAGTGCTGAACACTACCATTCAGCGGCAAGTAGATTAAGTAATGCGGTGGTGCCTACGCCCGCGATCTCGGTGACTGGAGCTCTACCACCAGTGAGAATATGCTTATTGTATTATATAAAAAACATAAAAACTACCTACACTCGTAATTCAACCTTAATATTTCAACTAGTTTACACGACTCTTCAATTCATTACTTTTTATTTCGCCTAGGCAACCTTAATATTTCAACTAGTTTACACGACTCTTCAATTCATTACTTTTTATTTCGCCTAGGCAACCTTAATATTTCAACTACTTTACACGACTCTTCAATTCATTACTTTTTATTTCGCCTAGGCAACCTTAATATTTCAACTAGTTTACACGACTCTTCAATTCATTACTTTTTATTTCGCCTAGGCAACCTTAATATTTCAACTAGTTTACACGACTCTTCAATTCATTACTTTTTATTTCGCCTAGGCAACCTTAATATTTCAACTAGTTTACACGACTCTTCAATTCATTACTTTTTATTTCGCCTAGGCAACCTTAATATTTCAACTAGTTTACACGACTCTTCAATTCATTACTTTTTATTTCGCCTAGGCAACCTTAATATTTCAACTAGTTTACACGACTCTTCAATTCATTACTTTTTATTTCGCCTAGGTTCCATCTTCTTGTGGATCTACTGGCCATCCTTCAACTCTGCTTTGACCAGCTCCAACGCGGAGTACCAGAGGGCTGTAATCAATTCGTACTTGTCTTTGGCAGCGGCTACAGTAAGTTCATCGATCTATTTGTAACCGATTTTCAGTTTTAATTTACTAGCAATATATACCTATTTCAATTTTATGTTGTATGTGTATGTATTTTATTTCAATTGTTGGGTCGCAGCACCAAATCCTTTTTAAAGGCGATTTCGTCGCGTCTCTGTGAGGCATTGGGCGATCGCAGGGCCGGTAGTTTCCTGTCGCAAAGGATAAGCATAGCCATCCAGAGGGGTAACGTAGCCAGTATGCTGGGGACGTTGAACGGTGGAGACGGACTGGACGTGGCACTTTGGCCTTAATGTCTTAGTTGTGCTTTATATATAAATAATTTTAAAAAAGGTGTAAAAAAAAAAGTGATACTCTCCATTATAATTTTTCTAATTTGTTATTTGACATGTATTTACAAAAATTTTATGTTGAAATACCTGTGTCCGCGACTTCGTCTGCGTGAGATGCAGCTAGTATAAAAGTAGCCTACAAGACAGACAATGGCCATCCTACGTTTAACTTCTGGGGCGCAACTTCCATCATTGCAAATGAGAGATCCTAGGTAGTTGAATTGTTCTACCACTTCTATATTTGGGATGTTACTCACATTAGAAAGTTTGCCAGCTCTGTCCACTCTCATCAGTTATGTTTTGTTTCTGTTGATAGCTACTCGTAGATATGGCCATACTATCAAATTCTATTTTTTGCAGAAGTATTTGTTGTTAAGTTGTTAAGTCTGTAATAGTGATTAAGGGTTCAATCTTGGTCTAATAAAAGGTCTCGGTAGCGACAAGCCATATTGAAACCTCCAATTTATTATGATGATATAAAGGCTAGTATATTCAATTATCCATCGATATGGACAACACGCTTGTCACTTTCATGACACAAGAAAATATGAAAAGAAATTGTTTTACCATAAAACGTTATTCTATCGCTCGAACCCTTCGTCTAAACACACAAGGCCGGAAAGATATTAAAGTATCATGACTATAAATTACTTGTTTTACAACTTTGCCCTCGCCGCCTTTTGGCGGAATAGCTGTTTAAAGATTTTACAGCAAGTTACAAGGCGCGTTTCGTCTGTGTTTACATTTAAATTTATGCTTTCTCGATTGTTGCGATCAAAACCTCGGTGTTATTTCGATTTTATGATGAATGTTAAAGCTTGTGTCTTCGTGAAGGAACATGCATATATGCTTGAATCCAGGATTTGTCTGTTTTGTTTCTGAGGTTCGTTAAAATTTCATCGATTACCGTTGTGATATTTGTCGGGACCAGATTATTTTTTTTCATCCTTACTTTTATACACATTTGCTCTTATACAAAAAAAAATTTGCAAAAATTGTGACGCAAATAGTGAAAGTAGTTTTGATAGCTAAATGATAATGCGGCTGGACATTTTTCCTGTGTAAATTTTGATTTCACGCAGGGTTCGTCCCTGCCCGACATCATTTTTTTTCCATTTTTCTTTTCCAAATTTATATATGTTATTGCGAATAACAAAAATATGACAAAGTATCTATTGTACATTTATAAATAAGGGGGTATATTTTGTCATTAGTGAAAATACAAAAGTTGTTTTATTGTACGGGTTTACGTCATTTCATTATCATTATTGAAGCCTCCATGCTTCTAACCTTTTCCGGAATAAAATCGTTCATGCAAATTCAATCAGTCCTTTTCCCAACTTAATTCCAACAATTCAATTCAAAAATAATCATAGATATTCGAAGAAAATAACTTTCTTTCTAAAAAAGGACAATACTTCCTTTTGTCCAAAAGTTAATATAAAATTTCGTGGTCGGTTTTGTTTTTATTGGTTTGCCACCAATAAAAACAAAACCGCAACAAGCTCCAGAGATACACAAATGATGAAGATTAGATATTTAAAATACTTATCAAGAATGCGGGAGCAAAAAAACGACATTTAGGACTATAAAGGTTATTACACGACACGGTATTCAGGGTCCGGCAGAAAGGGTGGGCGTGGCCTCGCGCCGGGTTGCCACTTATTACACTATCCGATCGACAGCGCAACTCAATCACAGTAAAAATACACGGGCCGCTCCGGTCGCCCTAATTAGGGCCCTAACACCCTAAATGTTATTACACTATCCTGACCCTTGCTATCGTACCCTGAATGCCGTGCCGTGTAATAAGTCCTTTAGGCGAACCGCCCCTCCGCTACCCCTCCCCCTGTTTGTCTGCCACTGATCTCGAGAACTTAGACATAGACGCCTTACGACACTGAAGCTCTGCCACCAGTTATATACACTTTGTTCATTTATTTATATCATCACAGGTTTTTTTTATATTGTGTATACATCCATTGAAATTGTTGTCATTGAACATTAGGTATGTGATGACATTTCATTTTAGTTAATATTTTTAATATTTTGTGACTGTTATTATTTACATTTTTTTATATGATTTTGATAATGTTTTATTTTGATTTTATTTGAAGACTGATTCTTATTACATAGCATAATAACGACAAGTGAATTAATTTTGTAATGTGATTATGAATTATTATTGTATGAATTATTTTGTCAATTTAAAGTTAAATTTGAGAATTTGCATAATTGCTATTATTATATGATGACAGACGAATTAATAAAATGTAGGCATTATGAATGTATTAATTGATATTATATAATAAACTAGACCTAATTAATATTATTATTATTAAAATTTAAGAATTTGCATGCTAAATTGTATTTGGCAAAGTATGTGAGCGATAAAACACTTGTAACTGTAAAACCATACTTTTGGCAAATAAATATCTTTGAATCTTTGAATCCTCCTCTAACATAATTAGAGGCATTACTTAGAAGTTTATTTAATTTCTATTTTTAGTTTTACTGCCCGTTTCCTAATGAAAGGCATTCCTCATTTTGTTAACAGTTTTATTTTGGACAGACAATTATCATATTATAATTACTTAATTATTTATTTTCTAGATTCATTACATTTTATTTCTTTAAGGCTATTTACGGCTCTGTAATTTCCGGCACAGAGGCATAACACCTAATGCCTCAGGAGTGGCAGCGCATTTGCATTTTGATCTCTGGTCATTGTGTGGGTGTCTATAGGCTGCAGTCATCACTTAACATCAATGTGAACTGCATGCTCGTTTGCCACTTTTATTACATAAAAAAAAAATATCCTATTCTTATTACTTTACTTACCGAGTTATGACGTGCCACACTTATATTTTACTTATACTTATTCCCATGCTGTTTTATTTTTACTTATTAACTATTTGACTATCTATATAATCTACTTTTATACTACTAATTTAATAACTTAATTTACTATTGCTTATATTGTATACATAAAGTATACAATATAAGTAACTATAACTTAATTTACTAGTGCTTATATTGTATACTTTATGTATACAATATAAGCACTAGTAAATTAAGTTCTTATATTAGTAGTATAAAAGTAGATTACATAGATAGTAAAAGGGTTAATAAGTAAAAATAAAACAGCATAGGAATAAGTATAAGTAAAATATAAGTATGGCACGTCATAACTCGGTAAGTAAAGTAATAAGAACAGGATATTTTTTTTTTTTGTAATAAAAGTGGCAAACAAGCGTGCAGTTCACATTGATGTTAAGTGATGACTGCAGCCTATAGACACCCACACAATGACCAGAGGTCAAAATGCAAATGCGCTGCCACTCCTGAGGCATTAGGTGTTATGCCTCTGTGCCGGAAATTACAGAGCCGTAAATAGCCTAAAAGAAATAAAATGTAATGAATCTAGAAAATAAATAATTATAATATGATAATTGTCTGTACAAAATAGATTATATGGTATATAATCTATCTAAACTAATATTATAAAGAGGTCATATTTTTTTGTTTGTTTCTAATGAATAGGCTCAATAACTACTGGACCGATTTTAAAAATTCTTTCACTATTCGAAAGCTACATTATCCACGGGTAACATAGGTTATATTTTATTTTGGAAAAAATAGGGTTCCGTATGATATTTGGGTTTTTCAAACACAAGGTGTAAAACATCAACCAGAAAAGTTACTTATTTTGCGTACGCTGCCTAAGCTATAAAAGATATCGAGGAAGACTTTAGGCTATATCTATGTATAATCATCACGCTAAGACGAATAGGAGAGGGTAGGCAACATTAAACCGCGCGAAGCCGGGGCGGGCCGCTTGTACTATATATAATTATCATAACAGGTTACAACGTTCGTGTTATCATCAGCTGTCAGCCATAAGCCAGGCAAGTTGGACATGGTGCACGTCCAGAACTCGACGTTGGCCGGCGGCGTGGCTGTAGGCTCCGTATGCAACATGTATATTACCGCTGGTGGAGCTATTGCCGTCGGGATCGGCGCTGGGATCATCAGCGTGCTGGGTTACAGGTATTTGACTGTGAGTATTGAAACTCTGTGACATATCTTCGAAGGTATCTTTGGGAGTCAAATCGTATGATTTTTGAAGCAGTTTTGCAATACAATAGGTATTTTATGTATACATAGGTACGGTTCAAATTATTCTATGATGTTGTTAATTTCCAAACTTAGAGGGTGCTTCTGATAAAAGTTTTTTATCCATTTTATATCTGCAAGCAGATAACTCAATAATAGATTAAATAAAAACGGCGCCACATTAAATAAAAACGTTGTACACTATTCGATTTCGTACTAAACTACTTGTCACCCAGGCAATACAGTCCCCAGCAAAAAATACACATCACATCGTACGAGTACATCGATTAAGGGAAAGAGATTTTGGCTAAGTTCGGCTCAGTAGAGCATTATCTCTTTCGCACACTACCTATGTTACGTTTGCGACCTTTTTGATCAAATTTTAACCAATACTTCACTATTAGTCCTTACGTAGGCTGAATGCAGCAGGGAGAACGCTCTATGACATGAAAACTAGTTATTTATTTATTTATACAGATAAAAATTTGTTACATAACAACATATGAATAAAAGTATATGGATACCAAAAAAACCCTTATTGGGTTTGTCCTGGCACCGTTACATCCGGAGCTCGCATCTAATATTTCTGATTGTTTTAAGCAGTCGAAATATTACAATATTGTGCATCATTAACCTAATAAATTATACATACATAAAGGAGTAACATAATTCATTAATTATAGCTACCTAAAAATATCATAACATAGCAACATAACCGTGAGTTTGCATTGTTGAAACATTCACATAAAAACATGTTAAAATTATAGGTTTGACAACAGTGCGAACGCTAGCACCAACAAGACATTTATACATACTTTATGCGACGAGTTGCGTGCATTAAACATCATCATGTTTAATGTTTTTAGTGCAAACTAGTTGTAAGACTTATAACTTACTTAAAAGCAATGTTAGAGATAAGAAGAAGGCAAGAAAGTCTTCATAATACGATAACATCATCGAGCGCAGTTACAATATTAAAAACATAGATAGGTAGGTACTATATCTTTATGCGTTTAGGTAGATACAACTACAACTAAACAAACGGTGCACGGTGTGTATGCGCACGGTGCGCGGTGTGTTTATTACGTAACCCGCTGTTTTTTTGTTGAGTTGATTGTCTCTGAAGCTCGATGTGCAATATTTTTAGTTGTTTACTGTACATAAAGACTTTTTTCTTTTTTCCAGCCAAAACTAGAAAAGCTGGGAGTTTTGGACACCTGCGGCGTGCATAATCTTCATGGTATGCCTGGCGTGTACTCTGGTATCCTGACAGTGCTGTTTGCAGCGCTGGCCACCGGCAAGGAGTATGGCGCGGAGTTGGGCGACGTATTTGGTGCTATGAATGAGGTGAGACAATCATCACACTAGCTGAAAAACGTCTACTGCTGGACGAAGTCTTCCCCAAGGACGCACAACAGTGTTGCGTTGCGCGTCATTAGAGGAGAATATGTCTTAATATAGCGCGCATGGCCCCGCGGCTGGTGTAGATCCCTACGTTCTACGATAACTTCTCCGTTAACGTAGTCGAAAAATGATTTTAGCACACCCGTAACATTTTTGAAAGATTTGTCCAACGATATCTAACACTTTATGAAAAACAAAATATTAATTGTTTTATATTATTTCGCATTAACACATGCTTGTGAAATATATTTTATTTTTAAAGAAAAATGGAAAGAAAAATTTGACTTCAGGCGAGGCTCGAACTCGCGACCTACTGGGAATCTAGTCCAGCCGCTCTTCCAATTGCTTCAGTAGATCAATTGGAAGAGCGGCTGGACTAGATTCCCAGTAGGTCGCGAGTTTGAGCCTCGCCTGAAGTTAAATTTTTCTTTCCATTCTTCTTTAAAAATAAAACAAAATATTAAAAAAAAATTCCGCGCGTTACATGTAGGGGAGACAAAATAATTTTATGTTTCATGGTCTTATTCTACCACTTTGTCGGCGTGATTATGGTGAATACTTGTGCCAAATTTCAAGTCTCTATTACCAATAGCTTTTGCGCTTAACCTCGGACGGACAGACAGATAGACAGACAGACAGACGGACATGGCGAAACTATAAGGGCTCCTTGTTTACTACGGAATCCTAAAAATGATTTAGCTCAGTTAAACATATATTTGAGTTAATGAATTTGTTGGTGTTTTGGTCTGTTATCGTACATATATTGGTTTTCGAAATCCAAGTGGTAATTGCATAGAATAATTATAATTTCATGCATAATTTTGTGATTCCCTACCGCAGATCGTTAATTAGCCTACACTATTCCAATGGATACATATTGAATTTTGTTTCAATATTTGATCTTGTTTTGTATGCTTAATTGTAATTAAATGTCATTTAATTTCTGAGGTTTTGGCTTAAATTATTAACTGGCAGTAGAGCTCCAGTGACGGAGATCGCGAGCGTTGGCACTACCGCATCACCTAAAATACTTGCCGCTAAATGGTAGTGTTCAGCACTATCGTATTCCGGTCAGGTAGTAATGCAAGGCCCTGTAATTTCCGGCACAGTGGCATAATACCTTAGGCCTCAGGAGTGGTAACGCATCTGCATTTTGACCTTGGTCTTGGTGTAAGTGTCTAGGCTGCCGTCATCACTTAACATCAATGTGAACTGCCTTCTTGTTTGCCACTTCCATTGCATAAAAAATGATATTGAACTCAAATTGAAGGCGTTGGGACGTGACGACTGCTACTGGAGGAGAATTCTTCCGGTAGTGTAGTCAGTTAAGCAAGCAATGGCGATCAAACCATTCCAATAGGATAGTAGTAAATATAATAACGCGGGATGGGCAACAGCGTCCATCGATGAAATTTCTATAAATGGAGAAATCCCAATAGAACCAGAGATAAAGGATTTTACACCGTTATCTCTGATAGCCTCCGACCGGGGAATCGAACCCAGGACCCCAACGTAGTAGTCGTAGTAGTTGCCTGCGGTTACCTCCTACCGCTAGACTCAGGCAGTTAAAAAAAAAACTGTTTGCCTGTAAAGTCGGTTTTACGGGCGAAGATTTTACGTGACAACGTCTTTTTCCCGGTAGAAAGGCATTCGCCGGTCCGGCAGGCCTCTCTCTCGTTCGGTGACTCATCGTTACGTTACCGGGCGTTACACTTTTTCATGAGTGACTCCGAGCCGCAACTTAATTTAAGACGTTGTCACGTAAAAAGTTTGGTGTTTAACATAACACTTGACATTTATTACCATTTTATGTAAACTGTTGTATTGATGGAAAAAAACAAGTTTGATTAAAATTAAACGTAACTTCACGCCTGTAATCCCCGAATGGGTAGGCAGAGGTAAATGCATGCATTCAAGCAAACATGCAAACACCCACGATTCGCCGGTTACGTTTTTGGCCCTTGCAATAGGTGGCGAGCCTGTTGACATCTCCGGGCACATTACCAAACTTCGAGGTACTGGGAAATTTCCAGAAAATGGAAAAATCCCAATAGAACCAGTGATAAAGGACTTTACAGCATTATCTCTGATAACCCCCTACCCGGGAATCGAATATTGACATACTGAGTTTTAACTATTATTGTACAGAGTGCACATAAAGTGGGAACAGGCTCCATACATTTCTGCAACACTTCCTATATGTATGTATATGCCGTTTTAAGTTCCAAAACCATACCATGAAACATTTTGACATCCCGCTTCGCTAAGCGTAACAGCGGAAGCATAACGACCTTGGAGGATATTAATTAAATTGCACACTTAAATTTTCCAACGTATTTAGCTCGTACCCTCATTCTCAGGATGGCACGGGCAGAACGGCTGGTAGCCAAGCGTTAAATCAGTTCCTGGCCCTACTCGTCACGATTGTGCTGTCGACTGTAGCTGGCGTTATAACTGGTAAGTCGTTTTGTGAACACCCGACCAGGCAAGTTTCGTTTGTCATGGTCCGCTTTGAGATACGAGACTTGTCGGGTTGGCATTTTAATTTTCCTTAAGATTATATAAAACTTTGGTTTTTCTTTGATATGTCTTCACATCTGTGTTTTTTAGAGCTTTACATTCTTACTGCTATACTATACTTTAACTGCCTTGGTAGCCTAGTGGTAGCAGGCCACTACTACTACACTGAGCTCCAGGGTTCGATGCCCGGGTAGGGGGTTATCAGAGATAATGGTTTAAAGTCCTTTATCTCTGGTTCTATTGCGATTTTTCCATTTTCTGGAAATTTCCCAGTCCCTCGAAGTTTGGTAATGTGCCCGGAGATGTCAACAGGCTCGCCACCTATAAAGCCTCGGAAGTAAAATTATATTTATTTCTCATTTAAAAATTAAATTAAACACCTGATAGGTTTTTAAATGAATTACCGTGTACTACCGTCCTACCGTCACCGAATTTCTATGGATTTCCTCTTCTGTCACTGATGATAGGTAGTTATCAGTATTTAGTATAATTGTTTATTATGGAATAATAATTGTTTGTATTTATTTGAAAAAATACAATTTGAAATCGAATCATCGGAAAGTATCCCATAGGTTTTAAATTTCCCTACAATGTATGTATGTAATCATTAATGGTCATATCCGCCTGCACAATAAAGTACGGAACTCTAAAAAGTGAGACGTGAAAAGTACCCAAACCCTCTAATCATTTGTTGGGATGCGTAGGCGGATTAAAGTGAACGCACATTTTATCCAAAGCGAACGCGTCGCACAAGTCTAACGAAATTTATCATCCGTATCTGGCAAAATATCAGAAATACTAGACGAATGCGGATGACATCATCAGATCCGGCGCGGGTTATGTCATCGACTCAATTGATGCTCTCGCATTCGAGTACCACTTTTTCGTTGTTTTAAAACATGAGTGGTTCTAATTTAATTGAATTAATATACACCTAATAACGAAGAGCTGTACAAATATCATAATCATCAAAGATCCTTCACAACTCAAACATAATAACAGCACGACAGGCTTAAAAGAAACGAAAACGACTTTATCGGTCGATTATTTTGGTGTGGATATGCGTGCAAAGCCTTCTAGATTTCAATTCAATCAACGCGTTCAGCTCGGATCAGTGTGCGTTCACCTTAACATTCCGTTTTCCTCTCCACACTAATCTGTTAATTCAGTTCCTGTCGCCCCCTCGTCACGATTGTGCTGTCGAACAGGCGTTATGACTTGTCCGATCAACTGAATACAAAATGACTTTTTTGTGTATACCTACCTAGCTGATCCGACAAATTTTGCCACTCGGGGCAGAGAATATGTAATAATACGAGTATTACTTATAGAATGGACACTTCGACGTCCCGCCCGATTTCCCCGTATCACACAACCTCCTCCCCTCTTATGGGCGACGGTTGGTATTTTCTACGTGCTACGCACACAGGTGCACGTGTAAATACACGTCACTGATTGATGTCTGTGTAATAGAGACCAAATTAAGCGTTTGTATGGAATTTTGACGACGTGTCCGCAGTGTGACTTGGGGCAGAATTTATACCTATTATGTCCCTTAAGGGGTAGGCAGAGAGTGTGGAGCGCCAGATATCTCCGTCTTGATGCACTTCCCGTGCTTCTTTTACTACGTGCTTCTCTATACTTATTACCTTATTTTATTTGAACATTTAAAATGATGTAGGCAAATTTTATCTTAATAACGGGTGGCAGTTTAGCAGAGGACGAGTACTCACTATTGTACTCGTCCTCTGTATTATTCATCACAAACGTCGTATCCATCACTATTGTAATCCAGTTAGATATTAATGGCCTCGTAATAACTATCACGGATACTATGTTTTTTCTATGTACCGATGGTGTCAAACAAAGATGCTAGTAACGTTAATAGTAAGTGAATACTGCAGTCTATAGACATCTATCCAAAAACCAGAGGTAAAAATGCATTATATGTTCCCATCGCGTGGGTGGCCTGCCAACGCTTCGTCTTTCGGTACGCGGTCATCACTCTAGAACTCTTCTGCTCCAAGGGCCGTCCCGTCGGTTCTTCGAACTGTGTGCCCTGCTCACTGCCACTTTAGCTGCGCTATTCGGTATGCTAAGTCAGCTTTTTTGGTGCTTATGCGCATCTCCTCATTTCTCATTAGACCATGCATTCCTCTCTTTGTGACCTTGAGGCTTCTTATGATGATCTCCTCAATAAAACACTCAGTTAAAAGCTTCTTCTTTATATAATGTCATGGTTAATTGGATTCTCAATCATTTCTTCACCTAGAATCTCCCCCCTAAACTATGTACATACTTCGGTCTCTCAGTCAATAATAACGGGCAACGTTGAAACAGATCTTTAATCAGAAGCGATTTCCTTCGACGCAATCAAGGAACTGATTTACAAAAGGTATCTCTGAGTTAAAAATGTAAACCTGAGAGATTCACTTCAGAGATATAACGAACCGCATTGAGGTTAATTTATTCTTCAGTCGTATTGTAATACCATAATCTTATATTGAAACCAAAGGGAAACTAAGTCAATAGCTGGCGCAGTGTTGTTTACTGTTGTCCAGAATAGGCTCAATGTAAATTCGTGGCTATAATTATTGTCAGTTTGGTAAAATCAATCATACGAGTAAATCAAAAGATTAAACGTACCTATATACGTTAAATAAAAAATTCTACGAATTTTCAAACGTTTATATTTGACTTATTCTACACACCTATTTGGCTAACTCATTTTTTAAGTATTTGTAGCTGCTCTGTTAAAAAAAAATACTTCAAACAAAGTTAGATTTTTTCGGAAAAATTATTTACGAGACGAAGTAGTATTAGTATTGTGAAAAAAAATCGGGTAAATAGGTCTTGACTATTTAATGATTAATTATTGAATAACGCGTGAAGTGCCAGGACTTGCCTCCTAATTAATAAGTAATTGCTTAAAAATAATATTATTGATTCATGTAAATCATAATGATATTCATTACTTTCTTTGATTCTGTATTTTTTTAAACAAGTCTAAATTCAATATATAACTTCCTTTCAGTGTTCCTTTTTAAAAATATTTGGATTATTTTATATCATTCAAACATTTTTTCTTCAATATTTACAATATAAATACATGTTCAATACACTATGAACCCTGTCTATTTGTGTTGTTATGTCCTTAAGCTGTGAATACTAACTTAAAAAACAAATTCACCAGGCCGTCTCTGTTTCTTTTATACACGGAAGGTTTTTCATCTGAGTTCATACAAAAATCCATGTCGTAAGATGTTCGATCGGATGAATTATCTTTGAGAGCGATCGGATTGACAGCTGATGCTTACCGCTGATTTGATGCTAATGATGTCGATGGTTCAAGTTGATTTGTTTTTTGGTGCGATTTTAGCTTCTCCGTGTACGGTGGAAGATATCAGCAGATTCTCATTTTAGCAGGGACTATGTCAGTCACTTTAATTGTCAATAAAAATGATTTATTATAATCAGCGGAAGGATTTGGCATTGAAAGCATTGCTGCTTCCGTATCTTACAAATTCAATTTGATAAAACAGTTATCTACAAGCTTTAAATTATTAAATATTTTGTAAATAAATATTTGTGCAGATATTATGAACGTGATATTATGAAACCCTACTAATATTATAAATGCGAAAGTAACTCTGTCTGTCTGTTACCTTTTCAAGTCCAAACGACTGAACCGATTTTAATGAAATTTGGTACAGAGATAGAGCTGACTTTGAGAAAGGACATAGGCTACTTAGTTATTTATAATACGACTTACACGCGGGCGAAGCCGCGGGCAACAGCTAGTTTATTATATTTGTTGTCGTATCTCTAGGCTACCTCATACGTTCGACAATACGAAAAATTGTGATTAAAGCTTAACTTTCATAAGAAAATCACAATCGATTAAGTTATTTAAGCTTAAACATATTTTAGGATAAATGTAATTTTTGCTTTAATAATAATACCAATGTAATTACTTCATCTCAAACGCGACTACTGTCCACATAAAATACCCTTGTTTGTTTTCATATTAATTGATGGTTGAAATACAATGATCGCATTCATTCTACGAATACCGTCTCATAATCACAGGAATCGACCATACAAAGACCACCTATGCTTGTACGCAAACCGTTTTTTATACATGAACGATTTTACATCTGAATTCCCGAATACAAAAACCCTTGTCGCAAGATGTTCGATCGTATGAATTATCGTTAAGAGCGATCGGATTGACAGCTGATGCTTACCGCTGATATGATGCTAATAGGATCGAAAGTTCAGGTTGATTTTTTTGGTGCAATTTTCACAAGTGTGCAATGTAAGATGGGATTTGTGGTACACATTTTTGATAAAAAAAACGTAACTTCACGTCTGTAATCCCCGAAAGGGCAGAGGTAAATGCATGCATTCAAGCATACCTACATGCAAACACCCACGATTCGCTGGTTACGTTTTTGGCTCATGGAACAGGTGGCGAGCCTGTTGACATCTCCGGGCACATTACCAAACTTCGAGGTACTGGGAAATTGCCAGAAAATTGAAAAATCCCAATAGAACCAGAGATAAAGGACTTTACACCGTTTTCTCTGATAACCCTCTATCCGGGAATCGAACCCAGGACCTCAGCGTAGTAGTAGTGGCCTGCTACCACTAGGCTACCTTCAGGGCTAGCAGCGCGTTGGCAACTCCCCTGGTGTTGCAAATATTCATAGGCGACGGTAACCACTTTCCATCATGTGGCCCGTCTGCTTGTCTGTCAATCCTTTGACATAAAAAAGTTCGAGTCTCGCCTGAAGTCAAATTTTTCTTTAAATAAAATATAAAAAAACAACCGAAATATGCTAGTCGTAAACAAAATGTAGCTACAGATAGATAAGGTAATAGGAGGTGCCAAAGCTTTGGAGTTCCATCACTCTAGCATCAGTAAAAATAATTCATTCAGATTTTCCACTTGTGTATTAGCCCATACTAATAGAAAATAATTGAAATTATAAACTCTAAAAAACAAAAAGAAACATCATCTATCCCGAGTGTTGAATGGGACACATTAGTCATACATATAGTAGTATTTACTCTTCTACGAGTAGAATTCTGCAGAGACAGACTAATAAAGGAGGTAATTAAACTATATTGTACAAGTACTTTGTTAGTAAAAGCTTTAGGTACATCGTGTAATAGAGTAGGCTAACGACATTGTTTTAGTGATTAAATTTATTATTTATATTAGTGTGATCATTAATTATTCCGGGCGCGTTAGTGGGAATACTTTTTTAGGAATTGGATTTACTTACCTGCTATTAACGTCATCATAAATATTTTGCTGAATGAAATAAAATATTTTATATTATTTCGCATTAACACATGCTTGTAAAATATATTTATTTTAAAGAAAAATGGAAAGAAAAATTTGACTATAGGCGAGACTCGAACTCGCGGCCACTGGGAATCTAGTCCAGCCGCTCTTCCAACTGAGCTACTGAAGTCCTGCCCGATTTGACAAATTTTTCTTTCCATTTTTCTTTGAAATAAAATGTGTTATAGTATTTAGAATTGAGTGCGATCAGTGATTGTTCGTGGTCTGATGTGACAATGTGTACATGTATGGTGTGTCAGAGTAAACAATACTAGTTGGATCCTGCGCGCGTTGCTCCGTCACCAACAAAAAAATTACAGTGGCGCCATCTGTCAAAATACGTGTAGTTTACGATTCTATAAAGGACATATAGATAATTTAATTTATATATACAGTGCGTAAGAAGACCGATCCCGAAGCCGGCACATGAGTGTAACGTCACCAAAAATATAAACCGATATCGATAACCATTTGCTTTTATCTCGTCATGTCAAAGAGTTGCATTTTTTTGAACAAGCGATGTACAGAATACATGTATGTATAATCTATGATGTACACCGCCGCGGACCCTTCGCACATGGCTGGTGAGCGAGTACCTCGAGTATATTGCGATGTTTTGTTTGATAAAATTTACAATTGCCTTTTAGGGAAAAATAGGTGAAATGAGTTTGTCACTTTAAGATGTTAGTTACTTTATTCATTGACACGTTACAATACACAATTCCTTTTTCTATTTGAAGTTGTAAAAAAAAAATATTTAGTCGGTGTATCCAGAATAATCAGTACTATTACAAGTTTTATTTTTCGTAAGCGTTCACTTGACACCCTGTGTATAGATATCACTCAAGAAACACATGAACAATGTTTCATTCATGCTCGCTTCGTATCATGCACTGATCGTACTGGCTCACGTGATTTTTCTATAGACCCGCTCATAGCAAGCTGTGTGTGAAATGAAGACTCAGACACCATTCGAATGTCTAATGATGTTCAATAAACGATAATACTTCGTGTGCCTTTAATATGGTAGAGTTTGGATGTTAAATCGGTATCAAGAATAGAGTAGTAACGTATTGACTTTAATAATAAATAATGGAGACTAAGGAGAGGCGAGTCACCACCTGCCTAAAGTAGGATTAGATAATGTGAGATGTTGAATATAGGCAGGTGCCGGATCTCACTCCATAGTCCCAGCCAGCTTGTCCCCCCAGTTCACCCACATAGCCCAAAGTTTGGCGAGTCATTTTTCATTACAGTACTTAGTCCCATATATTCTGCGGGGTCTGTCTGTGTCTGTAATAGCTACTGATGCAGTCAGAAAGAGGTCCCGCTGAATATCAGAGAGAGGTCCCGCCGAATATAACCCATTACAAAGTAGATCAAAATTCTCGAAAGAGCCTCTACGTGTCGACCCCCCATGTCCCCGCGCCAGCTTGACAAAGGTCCGGGGTTCAAATTGCACCCCGTGCTGACGAGAGACATAAATAATGGCAATCCTTAATACGTCCCACTGCTGGGCACGTGTCTCTCCCCTTGTTGGGACGAGGCCTGGAGCTTACTCCACCACGCTGCTCCAATGCGGGTTGGTGGATAAGGGTTTGTGGCCAACCCGCTGTCGATGTTTTTAAATCGCCCATTAGGCCTCCGACAAGGTTTAGGGACTGCTATCTATCGATAGGAACCGGATCGGACGGCTTAACCTGCGTTCTGAAGCACGGTTTTTGTATTGATTAGATTTTTGCATCTTAATTCATTCTTAATTCCTAGTTCATCGTCACATTTTATAAGTAAATAGTACTGAAGAGTACTATACCGCACCACTTTTTTTACCTGCCTACCGACATAAATTAGGTTAGCATACTAACAAACCTTAGTGGTTTTTTTCAATGCTAGCATTAAGTGATATTATGTTAAAACTTTGTTAATTTATACTATAATAAAGGAAAAAAAAAACTTACGCCTTTTTTTTTCAAACGACCTATATTATTTTAATTCATATTCATAGCTATAACATTATATTATTTTATTATAAACTAGCTGACCCGGCAAACTTCGTATATCGTAATCGTAATTCAAAAAGTTAACCAAATCGGTAGAGCCGTTCTGGAGTTTAAGCGAGACTAACGAACAGCAATTGATTTTTATATGTATAGGCTAGCTATCCCGGCAAATTTCGTATAGCCTCACAATTAAATAATGTGTCAAAGGTTTGATATATATGGACTATTTGTGTAAGAAAATGAAATTGTGGTTTTTACTATTTCCCTTTAATTTCTTCATATTTTCTTACCTTTTAAACCTTTCGTTTTAGCGAGACTAAGGAATAGCAATTGATTTATATGTATATATATATATATATATATATATACAAGATAAGAAGATAGGTCAAATTTGATATGTTTGGGGATCCACAGCACGCCACTGGAGCATGTGAGACGCACAGATTACTATTGTGTGTTAAGGAAAACGCTAAGTGCTAAATGCTTAAAAATAGGGTTGCATCTAGCTCATCCAGGTGGTTATCTCAGCGCCTAGCACGAGCACCCGAATAAGCAAACTTTTTTGTGACTTCTGTGTTGACTCCAGAGGCAAAAAATACATAAATAATAATGTACATCTAAAAGTACGTGCTTCGTGCTTCAAATTCTTTAGGAATGTCAGTAAGATACAATAATTTAAAAAAAGGCGTGTGGCACTCAGAGACTGCCGCGGTAAAGCTATTGCATAACATTTTTTATCAACATGTAATTATAATTATTTATTTATTTTATTTATGCAGTATTTTTTTCCTTTGTTTTTCTTTGATATTAATTCAACTTTTTGAGCCGACACAACCAATGCCACATAGAGACGATTGGTGAACTAAAGACACAAGCGTGATATATTAAAAAAAGGCATTAAAAGTTCTCCTATTCATCGATAGATGGCAAAACTAAAAAGTATCACCGCTGTGCCGGTCGGAGTGGGAGTGTTAGGTTATTTTCGTTACGGAATTTCTGGATTCGGTCTCCACGCTCAAGGCCCGCGATAGAAGCTATGCAATAGCTTAAAGGCACGAAAAAAATGCAATCAGTATTTTTAGTTCAAAACCATTACTTGAAAATCCGCAGGCGCCCGCCTGGACAGAATCGTTCGCATTTCCCTCGCTCGAATACCAATTCATTTTAATATTGAAATCAACTTTTTTTTCAGGTCTCCTAGCGAAGATACCCATCTTCGAAGCGCTCAAAGACACTGAGAAATACGACGACGAAGTCAACTGGGAACTGCCCTAATCAACTTTCGAAACGATCTGAGTGAACCTATCGAATAATTTTACAGTTAAAATTTATACGTTTAAGGAACGTGATTTTGTCTTTTTTTATGTAAAGTAGGTAGGCAACAAGCGTGCAGTTCATTGGCAGGCTGCAGTCATCACTTAACATCATATCTGTAGAGACACCCACATAAAGACCAGAGGTCAAAATTTAGATGCATTGCCACCCCTGAGACCCCTTAGATGTTATGTCTGTGTGATAAGTTATTGATAATTTAAAATAAACTTTTTTTTTCATTTAAATGTTCGGCCAGTCATGGTCGCGCTTATTCTCATTATGCCAAGTAAAAACTCTTTGGACGCCCGACAAATCAAATAAGTGCTAGCGATACATATCAGTCATTAAGTACCAAAATAAAGAGGCTTCACCAACGGGGCCATGTGGTTTTTTAATATAATAATTGTATGATGATCTAAGGCGCTAGAACCCAGGGTGGGCCTTGACCTGATTAAGAATTTTCTTACAGTCCGATCTATTTTTGGCTCTTTCTCTCCAATTCCTTACGCCCAGCGTTCTCAGGTCCTGCTCTACTCCGTCTATCCATCTGAGTTTAGGTCTGTCTCGGTTTCTTCGCCCGCCCGGTTTACCAGTCAGTAGACGTTTGGGTGTTCTGGATTCATCCATCCTCTCCAAATTCAATTTCTAATTGTTCTCATTTTTAATTATATACAAATGAATATAACATACATGAGTTAACTTGTAGTCGTAGACATTCCTTAAAAAACATTATACAAGTGAAGAATTTTTAGAAATTATTAGATTAGAGATTAAAATAGAGAGATAAAGAGAGATAAAAATATATTAGATAGTGAATATAAATAAACATACATACACCAGGTAAAGAGGGGTAAAATTATTATTAAAAAAAAAATGTACTTTCTAAAGCAAAATGTATTTGTATTCGCTCGTAACTCTGCGTCTAGCAACAACGCAAAATGTTTATTCGGACTTGATAAAATGTCTATATTTTTAAACTACTGACCCTAAGGGTTCGTACACACTATACAATCTCGAATATTTGGAAATCTACTGTTTGTGAAAAATATTTGTGCCTTTCGAAGCGCGCATGGCCTCGCGGCTTGTCTAGATCGGAAGCGATCTACTCGGTTAATCACTACGGGCACGGTCGGGTTGTGTGATGGGTAACCGCTAGTAACAAATTAAAATGCGCATTTCCATGCTTCGGAGAGCACGTTAAGCCGTCGGTCCCGAATGCTATCGATAGACAGCAGTCGTTATACCTTGTCGGAGACCTTATGGGCGGAAAACATCCGACAGCGGGTTGGCCACTAACCCTTATCTCCACCAACCCGCATTGGAGTAACGTGGTGGAGCAGCGTGGTGGTGGTAAGCTCCAGTCCTCCTCCTAAGAGTGTGAGAGACTCGTGCCCAGCAGTGGGACATATTAAGGGTCGCCATTATTATTTGTGCGTTTTTATGGCACCGTAATAACAATCACATAGACATACCAACTAAGGTCTCAGAGGTGGCAACACGTCTGCATTTTGACTTCTGGTCCTTGTATGGGTGTATATGGACTGCAATCATCACTTAACATCAATGTGAACTGCATGCTTGTTTGCCACCTTCATTACATAAAAAGGTGTGCGAGTTCTTGTGAGCATATTCCTGCTTCATCGAGAAAAACTAAATATAACAATTAAAGTACTAGTTTTTTTTTTTATCTTTCAATGAATAAATAACATTTTTCCCCTAAAATTTTATTACAGAAGTACACTATATTTTTTCAATTGATACTAATCATAATATATAAAATCCCCTTAAAGCTAGGTTTTACGGATACTACGGTTATTGGTTAATGGTTTTGTAAACGATTATTTTGGTAAGTCTATCAGAACAGTTAACCGCATTGCTATCAACCACACGTCTCGTACTATGTGCATAGTGTGAACACATCTTAACTTGCGCATCATAAATCCAAAATGGCGGTCAGGAAATTTGTTACCGCTGCGCTATTTTTTTTATCCGCGTTCTCGTTAAGCTTTAATATTTTCAGAATAAACATACGCTATGTACGATGAAATAAACAAAACAATGCAAACGATACAAAAACAATCAATCTATGCACAAACGTTTGTATTTGGTTTAGGACAAAACTGGGTTTTCAAATTCTAAATCAATTGTTTTGTCCAGTTCTATGTTTTTTTTAACAAACTTTCGTGTAAGTTTTCGAAATAAAATTAAAAGCGTACACACTCGTTCATGTATTTGCAAAAACCAAATCAGGCTATGTTTTAACAATTTAGAAAAGCAAAAAAATTTGTTTTTCTGATTCAGTTCGATGTCAATAAATGGAAGGGTTTCTAACATTTTCAGCAAATTTCATTTTGATGATGAATATATAAATTACTTTTACTTAAAAACGCTTAAAATGTTAAAAAATGTAGTCAAATTTATTTATTTTGCAGACAACAAACTCATTAACTTATTTTTCATACGTTTTCGAGAAAAATGGGGTTAGTCTGTGATATCGGTTGCATAGCTTTTAATTAGTTATCAATGGATGTCGTTCACCGACCATAAATCGGTTAAAAATCAAAAAGGGAAGCAAAATTTGACGCATAGGTAATAGGTAAATAAATATGGGACTTCGGTAGCTTAGTGGTAAAGCGGCTGGATTGGTGATCCTGGGGTTTTTTTTTTTTTTTTCTCCTTTGTATAATTAAACAAGAGGAGTAAGTAATGTTGTGGATGACTTGACAGAAGTCCTCGCTACGGTTTACGGGCGACTTAAGTCAATATCAAGATGAAAGGTGTGTATAGAGTGGGTTATCCTGGGGTTGCAGGTTCGATTCCTGCCCGCAGTCATATTTTTTTTTCCGTTTTTGCTTTAATTTTTAAAGTTCACTCGCATGTGTTATGGCGAAAAATAAATATTGCAATAAATGGGGTTTTCAAGTGAATATTAAATACTTAATCATTGTGATCATAAAACTTTTCGCAAATTTATATAAAAAAGAGCTTACGGTATAATCTCAACATTTTCCGAATATTTCCTTTCTTACACCCACTATCTACAGGGTGGAATAAAAATAGCGGAATCCATCCGTTTCAGATAATACCGAAACTCTGCTATCTCGGAAAAGAAGCCAGTTTAAACAAGTGAGTAGATAACGCAGGCTCGATTGAGAGCTAACTCGACTAAACATTGCCCGGTATCGCCACTTGGTTTGCGTTTACGTAACAAAACTAACTAAACATTCGCGTGTAGGCAACGCAAACGTAATACTTCCTAAAACTTTGGTGTTCGTACTGATATCGGCGGAATTTATAGCGGAGTAAATTCTTGCAGAGGTTCATATCTTGTAACTTGTTTCGGTCGAATTTATCTAAGTTGGATTTTTGTTTGAAAACACCGAAGTGTTTTTTGCGCCTTTTGACTTATTTCTTTAGTCGATCTTTTGGTTCTTTAAGCTTATGCGAAAGCATTATTTGAAATTTTGTTATAGAAATTATTACGTATTCTATTGGTCTGTTTTAATTATCTGAATACTTGTATTTATTTATTTGCAATGAAAACTCACCTGTAATGTACGGCCCTGTAATTTTCGGCACAGAGGCATAACACCTTAGGCTTCGGGAGTGGTAACGCATCTGCATTTTGACCTTGCTCTTTGTGTGGGTGTCTATAGGCTGCAGTCATCACTTAACATCAATGTGAACTGCATGCTTGTTTGCCAATTCCATTACATTAAAGAAAACCTATAAGAAAGGAGAAAACATTAATTTTTGGCTTTAAAAATGTCACGAACGTAAATATATAAATAAACAATTTCTACCAAAGTATAATTGTAACGTATGGATTAAGTTCACTCAGAGTAAATGTTTTTATAATATTAAAATTAGTGATATTATTTAGTCTAAGATCAGTATGTTTGATGTAATTTACAAGATATTTAATTGTTAAAAAAATTTAATCGTGTCCATATTAATAGTAAAATGAACCAAAATAAAATCTAAAAGTAACAATTGAAGATTCTACACCTGTAAACAACCATTCACAAATTTCTTATTCATACAAGTTGTTATAAGCGTAGCAACCAGACCGTAGCAAATCTGCTACGATGCGGCTACGGTGCGGCGTAGGCTGGCTACACGCGCTACGATATCTGATTCTTTGCTTAGTTAAGTGTAGCCATGATAAAGTTCAGTTTATATATATAATAGTCATGTCAGTAACTTCTTAACTATGAATATAACTTTACAATGTTATATTATGTGAATTTAAAATGATTATGTGCTGTCGAAGGGGTTTCTGGTCATCCAAAACATTGTAAATTGGACTTTAACGTCATACAAATAAGTCACTTATGTGACGGACCGGATATTTCTTCGATAGAACTTATTCTATCACTGGTAGGTACTTATTGTAACAGTAAAAAATAAATCTAACGAAAGAATTGTAAATTAGAAGAGCGGAGCCCTCTGGCACAGGCATTTTACAATGCTTAAAAGGGGACTCCAGCCTATTTGTGTCAGAAAACATTTTGATATAGAAATAAAGATTTATTATTATTCCACTCATTTATTCATATTCTCATTTTGTTTTTTTTTTTCTATTAATAATAATCATTATTATTATTATATGCTCACGTTAGTATAGGCATACGCCAAGTTTATATTATTGTGTCGAGCTATAGATTTTTGTGTGTGTGCGTGTCTTAGTGTGTGCATTTCCGTTACACGTTGTATGAAACTGATAGCGCATTGTCGCACCATAACACAACCCGACAAAATAATGTAATTTTGATTTTATACAAGTTAACCGTTTATATGTATACTTTTTTGTGTATTAGTTTTGAGACTTCATTTCATACCAGACAACTCTTAATTTACAAAATTAATTTTGCAAAGTATGATCATTAAATTAAAATTGTGGCTACCAAAGGCATTTTACAATTCCTGTCAAGATTATGGTACAGTTGCTATCCAACAATTTGGCAAATTTAAAGGTGTAAATTATCAACCATAAAAAAGCTCAAAAAGGGTTTGTGAAGGAAAGATTTGACAAATCGGGCAAGACTTCGGTAGCTCAGTTGGAAGAGCGGCTGGACTAGATTCCCAGTGGCCGCGAGTTCGAGACTCGCCTGAAGTCAAATTTTTCTTTCCATTTTTCTTTAAAGAAATATATTTTTCAAGCATGTGTTAATGCGAAATAATATAAAACAATTATAAAGGGTTTATGAAGGGAAAATTTGACAAATCGGGCAAGACTTCGGTAGCTCAGTTGGAAGAGCGGCTGGACTAGATTCCCAGAGGCCGCGAGTTCGAGACTCGCCTGAAGTCAAATTTTTCTTTCCATTTTTCTTTAAAAAAAATATATTTTTAAGCATGTGTTAATGCGAAATAATATAAAACAATTATGAAGGGTTTATCCTTAAAAATACTTAAATTAAATTTGTACTTTTATTTACATTGCGAAGACATTTGAATTCTTTCATTTTTGTTAAGTTTCATCATTTCATTATTTTAGTTACTTATATTCAGCTCGAAGATACAATAGCTCGTCGTCATTAATAATAATTTTCGGACAATCACCACTATTAGTTTCAGGACTGTATTGTCTTTCAAATATTCAAATTTTAAATTAATTCTCGTCGGGCCTTTCATTGTTGTAGTTGAATTTATAATCGCTCTCTATCAACGGAGCTTGGAATAGTATTTATACAATATTCAGTATTTAATTTGTATAAGTATGAATATTTAACATACGAGTTATATTGTATGGAATATGTGCTATATGACTAGCTGTTTGTATGTTAATGTTAAGTTACTAATAAAAGTATGTGAAATATGATGTTTTTTTTTAATTTTATCGAAGTGGCAAACAAGCGTGCAGTTCACATTGATGTTGAGCGATGACTGCGGCCTATAGACACTTACACAAAGACCAAGGTCAAAATGCAGATGCGTTGCCACTCCTGAGACCTAAGATGTTATGCTTCTGTGCCGGAAATTACAGGGCCGTACATTACCACCTGACTGGTACACGATAGTGCTGGACACTACCATTTAGCGACAAGTATATTAGAAGAGAATATGTAATAATACTACGTATAGAATGGACACTTCGACGTCCCGCCCGATTTGACCGCATCACTCAACCCCTTCCCCTCTTATGGGCGACGGTTGGTATTTTTTATGTGCTACGCACACAGGTGCACGTGTAAATACACGTCACTGATTGATGTCTGTGTAATAGAAACCAAATTAAGCGTTTGTATGGAATTTTGGCGGAGTGTCCGCGTTGTGATATTAGGTAATGCGGTGGTGCCTACGCCCGCGAGCTCCGTCACTAGAGCTCTACCACCAGTATTTTTTTTTTTAATGAATTCCAAATTTTGTTTGTAAAAAAAATCCCATTAATGAATTAACCTATTCTGGCGTCGAGACGTGACTACCCTACCGCCCACTAGCGGCAGCATTTACTTCCATTGGAAGAGAGTTTTTCTATTGGAAGAGAATTCTTCCATAAGTGCAGCCAGTCAACCAAAGTGGCGGTCGAACCATTCCAATGTGGTGGTTGTAAGTGCAATAACGCAAGATGGGTAGGAGCCTTAATATTTTCATTGAACGATTCTGCCGACCGGTCTGGCTTAAAAGCGTCCTAAGCTTAATTTTTTTATATTTTTACCCCTTTATTCATAAACGTATTTTAGCTAAAGTGTTGCTAATCTCTCCTTTGTCTTTTTCTGTCCTGCACATTTGACAATGCAACTGACTAAGACAAAGCATTCTATAGCTAAAACGTATCTAATATACGTTTATGAAAATTTGAGATACATGACACTAACCCTAAGGGGGTTAGTGTCATGTATCTCAAATTATAATGAAGTGTTAATAAATGAATGTGACTGTTACATATTCAGCTTAAAATGGATTAGAAGGTGATTTAAAATTAATATTTCAAAATATTTCACGTAACACAATTTCGGGGTTAGGTTTATTTCGATGTTGATTTTCAAGAACAAACCATAGACACTACAACATTGGAATAAAACTATTTTTACGGGTTTGTCTCGAGACTTTGAAACCATGACCACAGGATCACTCACCCAGTTACTTTACCTTTTAAGCTACTGAAATCTACCCGACTATCGAATTTCTCTATTATTTTTTTTTGTTTGCTGGGGTGGCCGCTAATTTTTTTTATTTTCAAAATTTTACACAACATCTGTTGATTCTTCTGTGTCTTGATGCATAGGACATTATTGATCGGTTATGCCATCCAAAAAACCCTTTTTAAAAGTTTTTTCTATATACATATAACTCTTCCCAAACTACAGCAGCACGCCTATTTTCTTTAACAGAACAAAAACCAAATAGAATTTCAAATATCAAAGCCATTTTAATTTCAAAAATTGTGGACCTACACGCGTCGTTTGCGGCCACAACGTGCGAACAGCAGGTCAACGGGTATCGACTAGATTTAAAAATACAAATAAAATGTGTTCCAAATTTGAATTCAGCATTCCGAATATTACACTTCAATTTTTGCACGGGGCAACACCTGAGACCTTCTAACAAATGTTTCATAACATACATAAGCTTTGTTACAAAGCGATAAGGTTTAAACTGCATTGATAAAATACGAGCACATTTCTCACTAGCTGTCATGAGGACTAAAAATAATGGTACATTGAGAGAAATATATCGATAACATTGTTTGCGTATGGAAATAAGATTATAGGAAAACATTAGGTGTTTTGTTTTGTTTATGGATGTGCGAACGACATAATAATAAACAACCAGCGTAAATAACATTACACAAACAGGCTCAGGAATATCACAATTCAGGCGAAGCTTTAACGTTCGCAAATTTTCCTGAAATACTTAACAATTGATTGTGAACTTTATTCACAATAGAATAGATGGAGTTTGTTATACAACTAGTTTTTGTACATAAACGTAACTTCACGCCTGTAATCCCCGAAGGGGTAGGCAGAGGTAAATGCATGCATTCAATCATACATGCAAACACCCACAACTCGCCGGTTACGTTTTGGCCCATGTAACAGGTGGCGAATCTGTTGCCATCTCCGGGCACATTACCAAACTCCGGGGTACTGGGAAACTTCCAGAAAATGGAAAAATCCCAACAGAAGTAGAGATAAAGGATTTTAAACAACATCTCTGATAGTCCCCGACCCGGGAATCGAACCCAGGACCTCCTGCGTTATAGTAGTGGCTTGCTACCACTACGCTACTGAGGCAGTTATTTAGTTTATGTACATGGTAAGTAAAAATTTCAATCAATAATTAATGTCTCATACTGATGATAGACTTACAAGGCTTGAGTACCTTGACACTACTATTGACGACCTGCTTAGTCCAGCGGTGTGTGACAAGTGCTTGATTCGGGGGTCGCGGGCTCAATCCCCGCACCGGGACAAATATATTGTATAGTCTACAGACATTTGTTTCGGATCGGAGTATTTGTGTATGTGTGTGTACAACGGTACCCACCGTACAGGCACAGCGTGGACACTCAGCTGAAATTCCATATAAATCCTTAATTTGGTCTCTATTACACAGACTTCAGTCAGTGACGTGTATTTACACGTGCACCTGTGTGCGTAGCACATACAAAATACCAACCGTCGCCCATAAGAAGGGAGGATGTTGGGTGATGAGGGGAAATCGGGCGGGACGTCGAAGTGTCCATTCTATACGTAGTATTATTACATATTCTCTTGTACAGGTTTATACCTATATGTGAGTGTAAGCGTATTTTATTATTTATTATATAAGCGGCCGTCGCAAACTACTGAACCTACTGTAAACATCTGTAAGTTACACAAATATTTGTCCCAATATGGGGATGAAACCCGCAACCCTCGCAAGCGTTCGTCACATATCACGGAACAGACTATCATCATCTCAATATCGTTGCATCGAAGGCATTCATCAATGATTGACATAAATTTAGCTCAACTAGTCCCATTATTTACCAAAGCCGTATATCAATCTCAGGGGTTAGTACGTAGTCATTAAGGGTAGTTAATTATTACCGCGCCCTGTGCACCACTAAATGGAATACAGGATGGACAAACAGGCAAGTTGGTTTTGGCTTGCACTGAGCGTGTTTACCAAGTTCAGGATTGTAACGTACATTTGCTGAGCTCCTGAAAGCTTGGTTAGCTTTGGTTGATACAAATGCTGAATTGTGCGTAAAAAATTATAAGATAATTTCGAAAATACTTTGCATAAAGGTGGTTATTTCCGATTAAATAGATTCGATTGTTTAAAATTAAGCTGCAAAGTGCCAATTTCTGTTAGCGACAAGTGTCTTCTTTCCTTCTTCTTTCAGGTAAATGGTAGTTGTAGCTGTAAAAATCAAGGTAGTACAGTCTAAATAAAACGAACATATTATTTTCTTGTTTTTATATTATTTCGCATTAACACATGCTTGTGAAATATATTTTATTAAACAATTATTAAGGGTAAAAGCGACTTCTTTACGATATTCAATAAACTGAAAAGTCTATTATATCGGTTGCCTAACTAGCATTGCCAACTGGCAATAGATGGCGCTGCTGCTACCATAAAGCAATGCAATAGATGTGAAGGAAAGATTTGACAAATCGGGCAGGGCTTCAGTAGCTCAATTGGAAGAGCGGCTGGACTAGATTCCCAGTAGGTCGCGAATTCGAGTCTCGCCTGAAGTCAAATTTTTCTTTCCATTTTTCTTTAAAAATAAAATATATTATTTTCTTTTTTAATACTGTAGTAGTAGCATATGAAACGAAATGAATTTAAATATATATATATTACAGCTAAGGCTTTACAAATTTACGAGAATAGTCGGTAGATCAATTCATAAAATGTGCTTTGTTGAAACCCTAGTTACGCGTGTCACGACACGCACTTGACAGATAGTTTTTCCTGTTGCGTATTTCATTTACTTCCGGTAAAAAATTGAACACTTTGACTTTGAGTTATTGTTTTCTTTATAAAGCACTAGGTGTTGCCCGCGGCTTCGCCCGTGTGGATGTCGTTTTATAAATATTTTTTCCTAATTTTTTTTTCTGCTATAAACCTTACGGAGCCCGAGACCTTTCCAACGAATCCAAAACCGTGGAAATCGGTTCGTGCGTTCTGGTGTTATAACGTCAGGAAGGAAAACCCGACTTATTTTTATATAATAGATGATTAAAAATATAAGAGATAACATTATTCCCAATTAAACCAAGTATGTTTATATGTGCGTTGATACACAGACCTTGTAGTTTGTTTACTGAGCTCAAGATTGACGGAGAAATCAAAATATTCATTTGTATTCACGCAAAACAAACACAAACAAAGTGACTCGGGAATCAGTTAAAATGTAACACAAATGGAGATTATCGCAATTGGCATTGTCTCAAAACACTTTAAATAGACAAGCACATATTTATACACATTCTACACATCTAACTTCTATCATAGACTAATATTATTACAAAATAGTTTATGAAAATATTTTCTAGTCGAAAGACACTGGATTTAGATATAAGTAATATAACTGTTAATCTAGTCCTGTGTGAAATGTTCAGTCAGTGTCAAAGTTGCATAAGTATACACACCTTTGCAGACTCAACATTACCTCACAATACAAAAAGGTATCTTAAACATCTAATGGATTTATGGTAAGAGCCACTTGTAAACAGTAACTACTTGTAAAACAAACAATTTAAATGATTGTATGTACTGATATACTGATTTTACTTTAAATAAGTACTTTTTTTATGAAGGCATACAAGCATGCAGCTCACATTGATGTTAAGTGATGAATGATTTGATCCAGAGATCAAAATGCAGATGCGTTGCCACCCCTGAGACCGAAGGTGTCATGTCTCTGTGATAGTTATTACGGGGCCATACATAACCGTCTAACCGGAACACGATAGTGCCGAACACTACCATTTAGCGGCAGATAGGTTAAGTAATGCGATGGTGCGTACGCCCTCTCAGCTCCTACACTTGGAACTCTACTACCAGTAAAACCATTTTATCATAATTATAATATCAATAAAGGCGCGTTCAGCATGGGCCGTGTCCGGCGCTCATCGCATGCATCCATCGAGCAACACGGTCCACCGGTCGCCGCGGCGGACCGGTGTTCAGTAGCCATAGCGTTTATTACCGATTAAAAACAGTCTGTCTTTTTTTGGGGGGGGAATTACGTGTGATACACACACACACTACAAAAATGGTCTATTACTACGAAACTTACACCTTGACTTTAACAAAATACACAATTTCACGGACACTTTTAAACATCTGGGTGAGAAGCGTAGGACCATTTGGGCTTGTACTTTGACAGAGGGGAAAGCCTCCATATGGCTACTCCCCTCCGGTCCGCCCGCGGCCGGTGGCCCGTGTTGCTCTATACATGCATCGCAATGCAATTTCAAGTATATGGAGGTATCCAATTTTTTTGTGAAAAATGTTTGTAGTGAAATGAAAATCGATACAGCCAATTTTCAAATTTCAATGAATATCTGAAGTGGGGTATGAATAATGATAAGTTAAAAGAAAGTAAAACAAAAAAGGGGAAATTTAAAATATGCCCATCGGCAATTTGAAGTTCTAACCGAAAGTAAAAAAAACGGGTTGCATTCCGGGAGTGCCGGCAGAACTGAAAAGTTGAATATTAATGTAGTGCATGTTTTGTTGTCTAATCTTACGCATTTTTTATCAGGGTCACGCATCCTGACGCGAGTTTAAAATGTTTACTATCACAAAAAATACAAGGTGCCGCTAAAGAAGTTTGCACTTAAAAATATATCAGAATCGGTTCATCCATTATAAGTTATAACACGACAGGTAATTAATACCTTCGCGTTTTTAGCAACAAATACCTTAAAGTATTCAATAAAGCGTAAAAACACGAAAATCGTACTCGATAAAGATTTCCTAATCACCGCCTTAACCCCAATAAAGATTTCACCTCAATCCGGAATCGGATCACATTAATTGTGAATCAATCGTTAGCGAAACCGAAAAGAGGAAAGATGGAAAAGAGAAAAGATGAAAAATTAACGAGAAATAAATTCGACTCATCTTAACAATCGGTGGATTAACTGGAACTTGTTGAAAGAAGTTTTTGTTTTCGTCCAAAGACATTTCTTGTGTTTAAAGTTACTAAATTGCCATTCAAAATTGTTATGAGCATACGAAATTAAAGATTGGACTGTTTTGTAATTGTTATTCTCTAGGCGTGAATTAATATCTCCAGCAGCGCTAATTACGTTTGCTGCGGCTGGAGGTCCGAAAAAAAACCAATTTACTTATACTTAATTTATTTAAAATAAAACTTATTACAATTTAATTACTAATTCTAAACCTATGCTATTGTCCAAATGCGATATTTGAATGAATGTTCTAATAATGTTGCGAAATAAAGTAAACTATAGTCATCACTAAATTTGGGTCACGAAACATTGCACTGCTGCTGCGTCATCTCTATACCTAGGGTTGGCATATCTAATTCCTCCACCCCTAGAACGGCAACTATTTTAGGACGTTTAGTGAAAATGTTGCCGGAATTCCTTCAGGATCGTTGCTGTCCTCAGAGGTTGCCGGCGGCTGCTGGTCCTTCTTCGTAGCTGCTTTGCATATCAGTAGGTTGTACTTTTTGATTGTAATGGCGATGATGACTGCAGCTGTACCAAACGTTATCAGGTAGAACGGCAGTGTGGTATGGTAAAATGTGGTCAGCTCTGCTTGATTGAGATGAATTGGAGCTTGCACAATAACTTTGTCTCGAACGTCACGAAGTCCTCGGAGATCAATGGAGTTGAGATTCACACGAGTTGAGATTTTTTCCTGTTTTACATAATCATAGGGTATATGCATGAGTTTAAGAGGCTGACCTTTTACTTCGTCGTTGTCGCTTACTATGGTCAACTCTGCGGTCTTCAAACTGCAGCCAACAGGAATGGTAATCAGGTAGCTCCCTTGAAGCGTTATAAAATCGTGCCTGGAACAGATCAGCTGGACTTTTGTATCATGAGGAATCATAGTGGCCAAAAGTATAAATATAGGAGGCTTTTCATCTTATAACGCGAGCTTGAATCATTGAACTCTTCATCTTTGTTTTGTTCTTATTTAATCTTGCCAAACTAGCATATTTTGTCAATAGATGTCGATACTGCTGCCATATTTTTTTTTAGTTATTTCGGCATCGCTGTTACGCATATTGCCAATGTCAAGTAAAATGATATTCGTATTTTAAGCAACGTTAGTATTAGTCAGTCAGTCAATTATTTACTAAGTCAGTATTTTACTTTTAGTCAGTATAGGTAGTGAGTTACAGTCATTGATTCGAGTAAAGCAATGGCTACTTTACCAGAACATTTTTGATGAAGTTTTGGAGGCAACTTGAAAGTCCGTGTTTTCGCAATGTTATTCTATTTCACTATACACGGGCACTGAAATTAATCTATATCAAACAAAATGCCACCAACTTTATTTCATTTAACTCAATAATACACACAAGAAAATGTAATAAAATAAGAGCACCATACGCCTCTTACAAGGTTCCTAAAAACAGAAAACTCTGCTGCCATATATAGAAGGAAGAATTTGACAAATCAGGTGTGGACTTCAGTTACTCAGTTGGGAGAGCAGCTGGACTAGATTCTCAGTGGTCGCGGGTTCAAGTACCGCTGAAGTCAAATTTTTCTTTCCATTTTGCTTTAAATATATTTCACTAGCAAGTGTTATTGTTATGTGTTGTTATTTATATGTGGAAGCGCGCATGGCCCCGCGGCTGATGTAGATCGTAAGCTATCCACTCGGTTAAGCGATACGGGCGCAATCGGGTTTGTGATAGGTGATCGCTAGTGGCAAATAAAACTGCGCGTTTCCGTGCTTCGGTGGGCACGTTAAGCCGTCGGTCGTTAAGCAACCGGGCTATCGATAGATATCAATCGTCAAACCTTGTCAGAGGCATTATGGGCGGTTTGAAAACATCCGACAGCGGGTTGGTCACTAACCCGTATCTTTACCAACCCGCACTGGAGCTTCGTGGTGAAGTAAGCTCCCCCCCAAAAAGGAGAGAGACTCGTGCCCAGCAGTGGGACGTATAAAGGGTTGTCTTTATTATTGTTATTCTTAAGTGTTATTGCGAAAAATAATATAAAAACAATTGTATGCTTGCAACCATTACAGTAAACTTCATAACATTTAACATAACAAACAGTTAAAAAACTGTAACCACAACAAACTACACAACAACATTCTTTGAACAACAGTTTGTAGTGTTTTTAAAATGTAATTTGTCCATTTTCCGCCTGAAACCCTCGGGGTTCAATACATGGTGAAACAGGTCATGAAAAATTCATCTGCGGTTTTCCGACGCATGGGATCGTATCTATTACCATTTGGCACGAGTTCTCTAATGCGAACATTATTTTATACGCGACAGTTATTGGTTCAGGTTAAGGTGAAAGCGTTTTTGAATGAAAGACTTTAGTCTTGAGACTGAATGTTCTTATTTTTATTTCATTCGTTTACCTAAAGAAGCACGAGAATATATATATGTATATAGAGTATAACATGTATTTTTTTTATGTTATGGAATTGGCAAACAGGAATGCAGTTCACATTGATGTTAAGTGATGACTGCAGCTTATGGACACCTACAAAAAGACCAAGGTCTAAATACAGATGCGTTACCACTCCTGAGGCCTAAGGTGTTATGCCTCTGTGCTGGAAATTACAACAATGGAAAAATCCCAATAGAACTAGAGATAAAGGATTTTACACATTTATCTCTAATATCCCCGATCCAGGAATCGAACCACAGCGTAGTAGTAGGGGCCAAAAAGCTTTAATAATGACAACCCATTATACGTCCCACTACTGGGCACGAGTCTCTCCCCTTTTTGGGGGGAGACCTGGAGCTTACTCCACCACGCTGCTCCAATGCGGATCGGTGGAGAAAAAAACCTTTACCACTAGTAAAAACATTACTTCATATATTGTATTTGTTTTATGTGTCTATTGTCTGCATTTGTCATAGAGCAACGCGGCCCACCGGTCGCGGCGGACCGGAGGGGAGTAGCCATAGCGTGTACTACCGATGCAAAACAGTCAGTCATTTTTTGCGGGGGGAAATGCGTGCGACACACATGCACACTACAAAAATCTTCTATTACTACGAAACTCACAACTTGACTATAACAAAATACAGAAACAATTTCACGCACACATTTAAACATATAGGCGACAGGTATAGGCTAATTTGGACTTGTACTTTGACAAAGGGGAAAGCCTGCATATGGCTACTCCCCTCCGGTGTTGCTCTATGGCATTAGTAAACAAGTGATTTAGCCGTTTCAAATTGGGTCACAGGGTACACACAGGTACGTCAAGTATAAATAGAAACGTATTCACATTGAATTTTAATTAGTCGTTAGTAAAATTTTGATTAAATCCTATGCCCTGAAGGGTCTTTTTTAATTACAATCGGTGATAATCCAAATTACATCGTGACCCTTCTCATGGCACCGGATAAACAATTTTACTCGCAAGCCCAGGCGTCGTTAACCAAACAACTGGAAGGCAAACTTGTATTTCAACCGGGCCGGATGTCGGTTCGTTAAATCCCTTTCTTTGGAGCTAGACTGATATGTTCCATTTGGTTCTGAAAGCCGCTTGAAATGACCTACACACGACCCTAAAATCAGTGGCGATATCGGGACAGTAATATAATATAATAATGGCAACCCATGATACGTCCCATTGCTGGGCACGAGTCTCTCCCCTTTTTGGGGGGAGGCCTGGAGCTTACACCACCACGCTGCTCCAATGCGGATTGGTGGAGGTGCGTGGGTTAGTGGCCAACCCGCTGTCGGATGTTTTCAAACCGTCCATAAAGCCTCCGATAAGGTTTAACGACTGCTATTCATCGATAGCAACCGGAACCGACGGCTCAACGTGCCCTCCGAAGCACGGAAACACGTAATTAATTTGCCACTAGCGGTCACCCATCACACTACCCGACCGCGCCCGTCGTGCTTAACCGAGTAGACCGCTTAAGATCTACACCAGCCGCTGGGCCATTCGCGCTTCAATCGGGACAGTGGAGGTGATAAATCGTGAGCTCGCTGGAAGCGATTTATGAGTTAGGGTAAACAATAAAATTCTGGTTACGATTTTCCTATACACAAGTTGATTCATGGTACGATCTAGGGTCCTCCCCACTACTTTCCCGATATTGCCACTGATTTTACAGTCGTGTATAGGCCGTTCTAACAGTAGCAGACCTTTACTGCTACGATGTAGTCCTGGGCTCTGGGCTGATTCATGCTATAGTGCTATTAGGTTTTTCCCGGCATCTGGAAGCGTGCCACCTCCTGAAATTGACAATGTGCTCGGAGACGTAACCGGCGAATCGTGTGTGCATGCTTGAATGCATGCATATACCTGCCTAACCCTTCAGAAATAGAGTGGTGATAGTTTTTTGCAGAACCTTTTTTTAATCTGATGAAAATGTGATATTACTAATAATAACGTTAATTTGTAAGTGCTTATATCCCATTTCATTTACTTAAACTATCCAACTAACGTAATTAATTAAAATTCATTGGGCTTATAGGTGATATACTTTGTTCATTTTACTAAAAAAGCGATTAATTCATTGAGAATTAATTTGATGACTACAATCATATAATGTAACGTCGGTCTACATTTAATTTTACACATCTACATACTTTTATACCTATCTCGCATTTTATAGACATTTTATATCTACATGCATCGTGGAACTCCATAGCGCGCTTCTGTGTGTGTGTGTGTGTGTGTGTACGTGTGCCTGGGTTGTACAACGATTTTTTTTTAAGTTAAAGTTTTTGTAAGGTTTACATCCTTCTCCATCTAAAAGAAATCTGCTAAAGTTAGAGAAGGATGTGAAATGTTACACTTACTTTAACTTTAACAATTACCTTGGCGCAACCCAGGCTTAATGTCGATAATGATGACAAACAAGCATGCAGTGCATATGGACGGTACAAAAAATACTGCAAAACCGAAGATGAGGCTTAAGTTGTATTGCCTCTGTGATCATTATTACGGGACCGCCTAACGTCTATCCGGAACACGAGAGTGGTTTATTCTAATGATTCTAGCATTTGGCAACAAATGAATAAAGTAATACGGTGGTGCCTACGCCTTCGAGCTCAAATATTGGAACATCAGTAATAGTAATATTAATATTTTACTGGTGGTAGAGCTCCAGTGACGGAGCTCGCGGGCGTAGGCACCACCGCATTACCTAATATACTTGCCGTTAAATGGTAGTGTTCAGCACTATCGTGTTCCGGTCAGGTGGTAATGTACGGCTCTGTAATTTCCGGCACAGAGGCATAACACCTAATGCCTCAGGAGTGGCAGCGCATCTGCATTTTGACCTCTGGTCATTGTGTGGGTGTCTATAGGCTGCAGTCATCACTTAACATCAATGTGAACTGCACGCTTGTTTGCCACTTTTAAAACATTAAAAAAAAAAAAAAAATAGCAATGTATTTTATTACTAGTTTTTTTCAGGAAGTTCCATGTATGTATTCAAATACTCTAAGGAAAATAATGATTAAGAATTTTCAAGATTTATTTTATCACTTCGTCAAAACAGTTAACAATTGTGTATATTTGTCATATTTTTATGTTTTGCAACACAGAATATCAGAATAACCCCCACTGTTCATAACATAAAATATATTAGAAAAAAAACGATTCCGGTGAATTACGGGGAACACCTATAGCGCTCGAAAAATCCGTTTTTGATAAACCGCATTCCACTGGTTCCGCTAAATTTGCCTCGCTGTTATAACTAGAGATGTAAGATGGGTATTATATCGATTATCGATAATTTTAACAAAATTATCGCCAATTGTTAATATTGAAAATTTTGAGTAATATCAAGACTAATATTTTATATTATGCTTTATATATTCGTTTATTTGTCAACTCGTGCAAGCATAACGCCAATGAAATAACTTCAGTCAGAGTATTGGTAGGTATTGCCGTACAAAATAAAATCTCGATCATAAGCATGAAACGAATAATTTTGTATGCAATATTCTTATTTTTAAAAACAGGTTACATATATGTGTATATGTTGTATATGTACAACGGCATCTACGAAACAGGTTTTTAGAATACCTAATGTGGAGCTGTGAGTGTAAGCGTTAAAAAATATATATTCACAACTAGCTGTTGCCCGCAGCTTCGCCCGCGTGGATGTCGTTTTATATATAACTAAGAAGCTTATTTTCTTTCTCAAAGTCAGCTCTATCTCTGTACCAAATTTCATTAAAAACGGTTCAGTCGTTTGGGCGTGAAAAAGTAACAGACAGACAGGCAGACAGAGTTGATTTCGCAATTATAATATTAGTAGGGATTATTCATATGTTTCTCATAATCACGTATGAATGTCGCTAAAATCATCGAATAAATATTTTATAAAAGATACCTTTTGTTTTTATTTTGTCAATTATTTCACTGGTCATAGGTGACAGGCACCGCCACTTAGTTACCTTTATTGCGATTAGTTAGTTTTGAGTATGGTTAAATCTGTAAAGAAGTTTTGGATTAAAACTTCTGCCACTGTCATGGCTAGCATAAGTGTGAAGAAAAAAATATTTTTTATAAAAAAATGTAATTTTGTAATGTTTTTGAATCGTCAATATTTATAAAGTACCTATGGACGTTGCAAAAATGTCGATATACATTTGTTAATATCGATATTATCGGTTTCCCAATGCAATGTTACAACCCTAGTTATAACTTTTGTTTTTATTACCAGTTTGTTTTGCTTTATGAAGGTAAAGTTTTGTCCATTTTTTTCACTGGACTTCTAGTTAACTGTAACCGCAACTTGGTTACCTTTGTTACGGCAAGTTAAGTTTGAATATAATTGAATCTGAAAAAGAGTTCAGCTGAATTTGCTATTAAGTTGAAAGTTGAACTGTTCTGTTTTATAATAGGCTTCTGCTTTTTAGTTAAGGCACCTTTCAATTATCAAGTTAAGGTTTTAAGTTTTAGTTCGTTTGAGTTATCTTTTTCATTTAATACCGTATACTTAGTTTACGCTGCATATAGCTTTGATGGCAGTGTGTAATGTGCCTCATCTTGGTTCGATATAAGCAAACTAATGGGTACTAGTGTTGTACGAATTAAATAGTACAAGGTATAGAAACAGTACAGAATTCGGCATGTCACTGTATTAAGAAATTGCCATGATAATATATGTGTCATGCAACTCAAAACCCTGCAGTTGTACTACCCCTAAGAATTATCACTATGAGGAAAGAACTTCATGGTGAACTATAAGAGTACCTCGGTAACTATAGAAACTTACCCCAGACACATAAGATACCTAAATGTCTCCCCGCAACGCCCAAAGCCGAAGATTGGTCCCAAAGTAGTGTTAGTGTCTAAAATAGTAGCCATCATTTAAGGTGAAACAGGTGGGGTTTGTGCAAAAACAGGTGTTGTTTGTACGAAATCAGGTGGTGTTAATGCCAAAACAGGTGCCTAATTGGAATTAGGTTTTTTACATTTTGAATGTAAGATAACGACTCGAATGTTGTTTACAAAGTCGAGTAATTGGGGGTATAAATAGGCTTCTCAATGGTAAGAGGAGATGAGTTGAATTGCGAGCTCCGTCCGTCACTGGAGATCTACCACCAGTAAAAATATCTGCAGAAATATCTCTTCGAAGAAAATATAACTATTATTGATTAATGAAAGTTTGTCCTTATCATGGCTAAAATGAGTATAATATAAATGTAACATGTAAAAGTAAAAATTACATTTTCAAACCTATTTGCATTTTGACTTTTGGTTTTTGTGTAGATGTCTTTAGGCTATAGTTATTATTTTAACATCCATGTTAACTGCACGCTTGTTTGCCACATTGGTTACATAAAAAGCACAAAACAATCTATATATCTATACAAATAAATAAAATTGGAGTGTCTGTTTGTAATATAAAAATAACCGCTTTTTAATAAATGCATACACAATGCATACTAAAACAACATTTTTTACAATTTTTATCTGTGTGTCTGTTTGTTGGGGCTAATATCGGGAACGGCTGAACAGATTTCGACGAGACGACACTGGCAGATAGCTTATGTAATAAGGAGTAACTTAGGCTACTTTTATACTAGCTGCGCTCACGACTTCGCCCGGGTTCTCACGCGGACAAAGTCGTGGGCACAGCTAGTTAAAAATAAAACTAAAGTTAACATTCTTAAAAATATTGAATGACAATAGAAAATCTCATCTATTACTAAAATGAATTGTATGTATGTATCTTCACGCCAGGTCCCTAACGGGGTAGGCAGAGAGTGTAGAGCGCCAGATATCCCGGTTCAGACAAACCTCTCGTGCCTCGTCTACCTTCATCATTGTCTTCATACATGCACGTCGATTCCCAAGACTTTTAACTTTTAAGAAATTAATTGTCATAGAATTTATCTGAGACAATTGTGTCTGAGACACTCTAAGCAACTCTATGACAATTTATTTCAAGAGAAGAGATCAACCAAGTAGACGCAAGTGGAAAACACTTCAATCGGTTTACAGTAAAATTTCAAAGGACTTTTATTTGTTCTTGCTTCATTTTATTTACTTTCTCAACCTTGAATGTCTTATTAGGTGTTCGGGTCAGAAAGTATATTGTAATGGTGTGTACAATAAAATATTTCAAACTAGCGAGCTGCCCCGGCTTCGCGCGGGTGAAACGTTGATTGTTACTGATACTTTGATGAGATCATCAATTTTTTTTTTTTATGTAATTGAAGTGGCAAACAAGCATGCAGTTCACATTGATGTTAAGTGATGACTGCAGCCTATAGACACCCACACAAAGACCAAGGTCAAAATGCAAATGCGTTACCACTTCTGAGGCCTAAGGTGTTATGCCTCTGTGCCGGAAATTACAGGGCCGTACATTACCACCTGACCGGAACACGATAGTGCTGAACACTACCATTTAGCGGCAAGTAAATCAGGTAATGCGGTGGTGCCTACGCCCGCGAGCTCCGTCACTGGAGCTCTACCACCAGTAAATTCCTACCGATCATAATACTATCGTATAGCTATTAATTAGTTATCAATGGATGTCGTTCACCGACCCTAAATCGGTTAAAATTAAAAAAAGGAAAGCAAAATTTGACGCATCGCTGTGGGACTTCGTTAGCTTATTGGTAAAGCGGCGGGACTGGTTATCCTGAGGTCGCAAGTTCGATTCCTGCCCGAAGTCAAATTTTTCTTTCCGTTTTTTTTTTAATTTCTAAAGTTCACTCGCATGTGTCATTGCGAAAAATAAATAGTAATTTCACATTAGAAAAGTTAATATGGTTGTTAAATTTTCTTAAAATGTCTAATTTTCGTGCATCCATCATTTTTTTCGGACAATTATAAATACAAAACTAAAAGAAGTAGCGAAATCGGTCCAGTCATTCTCGAGTTTCACGCTTAGCGACACATTTAGCGATTCAATTTTTTTGCCCACTGTTCGGGCAAAATACATTTTATGCCAACCCATAATTGCAACACGCTGTAGCACGTCGAGAGACATATTAACATGTCACGTCTTGTCACACGAGTAGGTTTAGCTTCATACACTTGATTTATGGGTTTGGACAAATAGCAAGTTGCGTATCAGTTCATAATATTACGTCACATCACTTTCCATAGTATCGGTGTAAAAATGAAAAAAGGCATACTCCGATGGTTCGAGCATATAGAAAGAATGTCGAATGAGCGAATGACTAAACAGATATACAATGCGAATGTGGATGGTTGCAGAGGCCCAGGAAGACCAAGACTGACCTACCATGACCAAATAGGTCGAGTTCTGTCTGATGGTGGGATCAAAAGTCTTAGGAATCGGCGTGCATGCATGAAGAGAATGATGAAGGTAGACGAGGCACGAGAGGTTTGTCAGAACCGGGATATCTGCCGCTCTACACTCTCTGCCTATCCCGTTAGGGACTTGGCATGAAGATACATACACTTTCCATATCTCATATGCGAATCTAAGGCTATGTTGCTATGATTGTGGTTAAAAACATTGTTAAGTATATATTATAATCTATTTAATTGTGTGAATGCAAACTATTATCACTTCAGCGGGCAGATGTCAACTGCAGCACCAAAACCTTACCAGCAGATACTACCTACAGTACTCAAACAGTCTGTCATTTTTTGCGGGAGGAAATGCGTGCGACACACACGCACATTACAAAAATCGTCTATTCAAAATGCAGAAACAATTTCACGCACACATTTAATCATCAAGGCGACAGGTATAGTCCCATGGGGCTTGTACTTTGACAGAGGGGAAAGCCTGCATATGGTTACTCCCCTCCGGTGTTGCTCTATGAATATTGCCCATCGAACCTCCGAAAGAGACGATCGGCTCGTTTCGACTTCGTAGAGCGTTATCTCTGTTGCACACTGCCTACGTAAGTACAAACAGTCCGGTACGTATGTATGTATCTTCACGCCAGGTCCCTAACGGGGTAGGCAGGGAGTGTGAAGCGCCAAATGTTCCGGTCCTGACAAACCTCCCGTGCCTCATCTACCTTCATCATTCTCTTCATACACACACGCCGATTCCTAAGACTTTCTAAAATAGTCCGGTATTGGTCAAAACTTGATCAAAATGGTCGACAAACGTCAAATAGGTACGGTGCGAAAGATATAACCCGAAATAAGCCGAAGTCTCCTTCCTAGGCTCGATGTGCAATATTTATTGTTGAGCAATGTACAGTGTCCTGTATAACGTAAGGTGAACATGCTATAATTGCCACCAATAATATGGGATGGACTGCAGCATCCCGCAATAAAACTACCGCCTCTGCAATCGCCAATACGCATGCCACTTTTACAGGTGGTAGAGCTCCAGTGACTGAACTCGCGGGCGTAGGCATTACCTAATATCATCATCATTTCAGCCAAAAGACGTCCACTGCTGGACAAAGGCCTCCCCCAAAGAATGCCACAACGAATGGTCCTGGGCCGCCCTCATCCAACGATTGCCCGCGACCTTCACCAGGTCGTCGGTCAACCTCGTGGGGAGCCTGCCTATGCTTCGTCTTCCGGTACGCGGTCGCCACTCTAGAACTCTTCTGTCCCAACGGCCGTACTCTGGTTTCCCTTCAATACGAATAAATCTTTCGCCTTTTTACCTAATATACTTGCCGCTAAATGGTAGTGTTCAGCACTTTCGTGTTCCGGTCAGGTGGTAATGTACGGCTCTGTAATTTTCGGCACAGTGGCATAACACCTTAGGCCTCAGGAGTAGTAGCGTATCTGCATTTGGACCTCTGGTCTTAGTATGGGTGTCTATAGGCTGCAGTCATCACTTAACATCAATGTGATGCTAAGTGCAATGCGTTGCCACTTTGACCCCTGAGACCTTAGTTATTATGTCTCTATCATAGTTATTTCGGGGCCATACATAACCATCTAACTGGCACACGATAGTGCTGAACACCACCATTTAGCGGTAAAAAAAATACGCTCACACTCACAGCCCCACAGTAGGTATAAACCTGTGTCGTGGGCGCCATTGTACACCTACAACACATACACAAACACCCAGACCCGAAACAAATATCTGTAGGCCGTACAAATATTTGTCCCGGTGCGGGGAACGAACCCGCCACCCTTCGAATCAAACGGTCATCTCACACCGCTGGACTAACCGGGTCGTCGGTAGATACCTAAATTAGGAAATGCGTTGCCTACGCCGTCGAGCTCTGACACTGGAACCTTACCAACAGCGAAATTGTATCTGATTCCAGCCAATTTTAAACCAAGAAGCATTATTCGAACATTAATACTGAACATTCTTGGAAACTAGGCGTTTATTTCGATTCGGTAATCCCTTTAATTCGTTTCATAATATTTAATCCCTTACAATACGTTTTCACGGCTAAGCTGAATATAGGCCGGATTGAATTTTGATAACTGTTTAACTTTAACGCAGCAATTTAGCTTCGTTAATTTGATTTTAAAATTGTAATAAAATTTGCGGTTTCATTCTGTTGATTGAGGATTTAGTCACTATAATGAATTGTATGCATCTGGTACATCGATATTAAATCTATAAAAAATACGCTTCGGTAGCCTAGTGGTAGCAGGCCACTACTACTACGCTGAGGTCCTGGGTTCGATTCCCGGGTAGGTGGTTATCAGAGATAATGGTGAAAAAGCCTTTATCTCTGGTTCTATTGGGACTTTTCCATTTTCTGGAAATTTCCCAGTACCTCAAAGTTTGGTAATGTGCCCGGAGATGTCAACAGGCTCGCCACCTGTTACATGGGCCAAAACGTAACCGGCGAATCGTGGGTGTTTGAATGTATGCTTGAATGCATGCACTTACCTCTGCCTACCCCTTCGGGGATTACAGGCGTGAACTTACGTAAAAAATACGCTTAAAGTAAAATACGCTTTCACTCACAGCCCCACAGTAGGAATAAACCTGTGTCGTGGGTGCCGTTGTGTACACATACAGCACATACACAAACACCCAGACCCGAAACAAATATTACAGATATTTGTTTCGGGCCATACAAATATTTGTGCCGGTGCGGGGATCGAACCCGCGACCCTTCGAATCAAACGGTCATCTCACACCGCTGGACTAACCGAGTCGTCAAATACATCTATACAAATAAATAAAATTGTTTTGTAATATAAAAATAACCGCTTATTACTAAATGCATATATATGTATACACGGTACATATACCAAAACATTTTTTTTTATTTTTGTCTGTCTGTTTGTTCCCGCTAATCTCGGGAACGGCTGGTCCGATTTTGACGGGGCTTTCACTGGCAGATAACTTATGTTATAAGGAGTAACTTTTTTTTATGTAATGGAAGTGGTAAACAAGCATGCAGTTCACATTGATGTTAAGTGATGACTGCGGCCTATAGACACTCACACAAAGACCAAGGTCAAAATACAGATGCGTTACCAATCCTGAGGCCTAAGGCACAGAGGCATAACATGCCTCTGTGCCGGAAATTACAGGGCCGTACATTACCACCTGACCGGAACACGATAGTGCTGAACACTACCATTTAGCGGCAAGTATATTAGGTAATACGGTGGTGCCTACGCCCGCGAGCTCCGTCACTGGAGCTCTACCACTCAGGCTACTTTTATACTAGCTGCGCCCACGACTTCGTCCGCGTAGGTACTGAACAATCATAAATTTTCACGCGGAGGAAGTCGCGGGCATATCTAGTGTAATAAATAAAAAACAATTTAATGTACCATCAGGGAGCTAGCTGCTTGACCACATGGTCACCATATGGGTGGTGATAAGTGCTATTGATTGGATAAGGGGAAAGTTCTCTAATCGAACCTGAAAACTCTATGCTGAGTAATGCCTCAAACCAACGATATTGAATGGGGGTGGGCAGGAACCGAACCGATGGTCTCGCGATAACTGGTCCAAACTCTTTACCACTAAGCCACCGAAACCCCATATCCAGTCGTCGATTTGTCTTTCCCTTTTTGATTTAACCGATTTTTGGGCACGGTAAACGACGTCCATTAATAACTAATTAAAAAAAACAGGCTCTGAAAAGTTTCTTTGCACGTAAGGTCATTTTCCATAGCAATACTATTTGGTAAAAAACTATAACAATATGTATTTAACTCAACAAAAAACTAAATGTTTATAAATAATTTAATAGGCTTTGATAATTTCACTCTACTCGCATATTAATTTAATAAACTGATATCAATAAATTCGCAAAAAAACTCGACGTATACAATGCTAAGTAATAATGCTAAGATTACACTTTTTTAACAGGAATCTAGTTAATGTTGAAAGCTTTGCACTTTTCACTTTATTTCTTTCAATGTTAAACTTGTTCCTTTTTCAAACCAGCAACACGTGCAAGTTTACGGAGCAGATTCTAAAAAAGATTGAGTTTCAGTTGCTCCGTTTTTGTTTAAACTCCTGAATTACTTTGCAAGTATTTGTCGTTAAACACAAAATTATTAGTATGTACAGTGTGTTTTGTATGCATTTTGATACAATGGGATGGTCGTGTCAAATAGACAAAAATTAATAAAGATAACAAAAAAAATACTTAACCCTTCTGTTTAGGCCTTCAGGAAATACAAGCATTTTCTTTTTTTTTATGTAATAAAAGTGCCTAACAAGCATGCAGTTCACATCGTTGTTAAGTGATGACTGCAGCCTATAGACCCCCACACAAAGACCAAGGTCAAAATGCAGATGGTCAGATGCGTTACCACTCCTGAGGTCCAAGGTGTTACGCCTCTGTTGCGGAAATTACAGGGCCTTACATTACCATTTAGCGACAAGTATATTAGTTGTTGCGGTGTGGTGCCAACACCCGCGAGCTCCGTCACTCGAGCTCTACCACCAGTACTGTGACTATGAATGCAAATACGTCCGCCACCTGTTATAATTCTATTATGCGCAACTCAAAAGTGAAGCGACGAATGGTGGTAAATACCCAAAATAGTAAATTTAGAAGCGTTACTTTTTTCACTTTGTTCCTTTCAAAGTTAAACTTGCTCCTTGTTTAAACTAGCAACACGTGCAAGTTTACAGAGCGGATTCTAGAAAAGATTGAGTTACAGTTGTACAGTTTTTCGTTTGAACTCCGGAATTACTTTCAAAGTGTTTGCAGAATACAAATCGGTATTTGATCCACATGCATTCGGTTAGATAATCGCTGCTGTTTTGATATTTTTATTGCGAAATTTAGCATGTTTTCGACCCTATAAGCAACTTTTAAAAATAAATGAGCTGTCACGGGACGCCTGGCAGATTTGAAACATCATGGTGGTAAAAATGTGGAAGAATTTTCTCCCAATGGAAGTTTGACCGCCATTGGTCGGTTGACTGAAAATAGCGCTAGTGGTCGGTGGGGTCAACAGACTCGCCACCTGTTACATGGACCAAAACATCACCGACAAATCGAGAGTGTTTACTTCTGCCTACCTTCGGGGAGAAGAGGCGTGAAGTTACGTACTCTGTCTTATTATTCCAATAAACTACCAAACCGCTGCGAGCTTTGTGTGGTTACCGTAGGATCGATTTGTCTACTAGCTTATTGGAATTTAATAGAAAAGTTCCTAACCCTAGAAGCACATAACGGATCACCTGATACGATAAATTGTGTTTAGAGCACAATACGGCACGTTTTATTTGTTTAGATTTTATAGAAACTAAGAAAAGTGAGTTCAGTTTGTAAAGTTTAGATTTGCTTTGAATTTTTCATTGGGGGATAAGGGAAGGGGTTGAGACGAATCTTACAATATCTCACCAGGTGGAGGGTAGGGGTTGAAAATTCGCTAAAAATGTCTCACGTAATTTATAGGGGTTATTCGTCAACTCAACACGGATGACCGGACACACGAGTGTCCAGTTGGTTAAACTTGCAATTGTAATGACTTGTTATTTCGTCGTCTGGACACGACAATATTTTTGCGTGTGTCCACATGGTGAAACTTAAGAAAACCACTTTTATGTTTTCACCAACTGGACACTATAGACGCACATTATTGGGACACTTCCAGAAAATGGAAATACCCCATGAAAAGGATTTTATACCATTGACAAACCCCGACCCGGGAATTAAACCCGGGACCCCAGCGTAGTTTAAGTGGCCTGTTACGAGTAGACTTCTGACGCAGTATTAATGTACATCGTATCCAAAATCAAATGGCAAACTTTCGACATCCACCGCACTGTATTTATTTTCCATACAATTTTAATTTATTAGTCTAATGCAAAAAAATTGTTCAACCCTAAACAAAGATAGGCGGTGTCGCGTTGTAGCGGCGCGAAGTAGACATCAGTGACGTCAAAACAGGGCTGTTACTTAAAACTTTAGAGCAAAACTTTGACTTCGATGTTCTGCTAAACTATAATATTATCAATTGCTTCATTAGCATACTATATATAACATCAAGAAATAAAGCACATCGAGCCTATGAAAGTATCAATCGGCAAGTTTCAGCTTTATAGAGTTATCTCTGCTGCACACTGCCTACGTAAGCATCCGTCATCCGGTATTGGTCAAAACTTGATCAAAATGGTCGACAAACGTTAAATAGGTAAGGTACGAAAGAGATAACGCTCTACAGATCCGAAATAAGCCGACGTCTCTTCCTGAGGTCGATGTACATTATTTCTTGTTGGATACTGTAACATGCTCACATATTACCCTATTTAATCCTTTCCATTACAATAATGACCAGACTAACAAGTTATTCAAAACAGTGCACCGTATCTCACTGCTCACGAACACGTATAATATGATTGATTAGTTCATTCCAATGGAAATTCTATTACACATTAGAGCAAATTGAAATTTCATTTCCATTATGACCTGCCAGCCGTATGAGCCATTGGTCCAGCGGTGTGTGACGACCGTTTGTACCGAGGCTCACAGGTTCGATTGCCGCACCGGGACAAATATTTGCATGGCCTACAGATTTGTTTCGAGTCTGGGTGTTTGTGTATGTGTTGTGTGTGAACAATGGCATCCACGATACAGGTTTATTCCTAGTGTAGGTAGTTTCGATTCTTGGATTCAAGGCTATCAAAGATAACAATGTGAAATCGTATATCTCTGGTTCTACTGGGATCTTTCCATTTTCTGGAAGTTTCCCTACTAGAAATCTTCCCAGAAAGAGAATAATGTGCCTGGAGATCAAGGCATATTATTTACTTTCTTCTTTCTTTCTTTTTTTTTAAGCATGCATTTACCTCTGCCTTCCCCTTCGAGGATTACGCACCTTTATGTATGGGATCAAAACAGTCCTCCGTACCGCGTTGCCCACAAACGCGTGAATGATTGATTAATTCATCCATATGGAAATCGTATCACAGATTAGAGCAAACGGATATTTTATTTGCCATTATTTGCATAAGTAATTTGTATTGATAACGTTTTCGTAGGTTTTCGCATACATTGTAGAAATTAAACTTGCGGATTTTCTCGCGTATACAACACTCCCAAACTTCTTCATACACCCGACGTTTCGGTCGCTTTCCAGCTACCGTGGTCACGGGCTGACTAATTCGACGATGTTCAGCCTGGTCTTATATAGATGAGACAGAACACAACCCTAGTGCGATGTAAACTAATAGTTTAGTAGCTGGAAAGCGACCGAAACGTCGGGTGTATGAAGAAGTTTGGGAGTGTTGTATACGCGAGAAAATCCGCAAGTTTAATTTCTACAAAATAATTTGTATTGGAATTGAATCACATGTCATTCTGGGGCACAATATGGCCTGGGGGCCGACCGCCTATTTCTAATGCTTTTGCTTAAAACAATAACAATGATTGTTTATTTTCCATCATCAGCAAAGGCAAGATACAAAAATAGGCTTGAAACTAAGCGAAATAGGCATGGTTTGTATTTGTTGTGAGATAGCTGTCGGGTCCCAAACTAGGCAGAGCCTGTATCTTGGGCTCCCTGAGACTAGTTAACATTATGTATTGAGCGTCTAGTCTTGTACACATCTGCATAATAAACAAGGTGCTAAGTTAAGATCAAAACATTCCTAAAATACAATGATTCCAAAATAAAATTACTAAACTAGCTAAGATTATTAGATTAAAATTACAATACTATATAACAACTATTTAAAAAACATTACACAAAACTATACCAATAAATAAAATTGGAGTGTCTGTTTGTAATACAAAAATAATCGCTTTTTACTAAATGCATATGTATTTATACACGATACTTCGAGAAAGAGGTCAATCGCCGAATCCAACTCGGTTGGGCAGCGTTCGGGAAGCTACAGTTCATCTTCTCGTCCGACTTACCGCAGTGTCTCAAGAAAAAGGTCTTTGATCAGTGTGTGTTGCCAGTGATGACTTATGGGACAGAAACGTGGTCGCTCACTAGGGGCCTCATAAGAAGGCTCAAGGTCACTCAGAGAGCAATGGAGAGAGCTATGCTTGGAGTTTCTCTGCGAGACCGAATCAGAAATGAGGAGATCCGCATGAGAACCAAAGTTACCGACATAGCTCACCGAATAGCGAGACTCAAGTGGCAGTGGGCAGGGCACATAGCTCGACGAACTGACGGCCGTTGGGGCAGAGCAGTTCTCGAGTGGCGACCGCGTACCGGAAAGCGAAGCGTAGGCAGGCCTCCCGCAAGATGGACCGACGACCTGGTGAAGGTCGCGGGCAATCGCTGGATGAGGGCGGCCCAGGACCGTTCGTTGTGGCATTCTTTGGGGGAGGCCTTTGTTCAGCAGTGGACGTATTTTGGCTGAAATGAGTATACCAAAACAACAATTTTTACAATTTTTGTCTGTCTGTCTGCTTGTTCCTGCTAATCGCGGGCACGGTTGAACCGATTTTGACGGGACTTTCACTTGCAGATAGCTTATGTAATAAGGAGTGACTTAGGCCACTTTTGTACTAGTCGCGCCCAGGACTTCGTCCGGGTAGATACTGAACAATCGTAAATTCTCACGCAGACGAAGTCGCAAGCATAGCGCGTTTATAATATAACTAGATAATTGTGCTCATGTGTGTGTGAGTGATGTAAATTCTATTGAAGATTACAGCGATTGGAGATATCATTTTCATAATTATTTTGTATTGAAACCTGAACAGGAAAAAATATGTGATACTATATTATTAAAAAGTTAATTATTTTCTGATTGCCTATTAGGTATATTCATTTTGGATGTTTTTTTCCCGTTTTTTTATGATGTTGTTATATGTGAAATGAAAATACGAAAATATACTTTATAATTAAATTTCTGTTGACAACGGAAATGAATCCACAGATAAATTCATTAATTTATTGGTGGTAGAGTTCCAGTGTAAGAGCTTTTTTATGTTATGGAAGTGGCAAACATGCAGTTTACATTCATGTTAAGTGATAACTGCAGCCTATAGACACCCACACAAAGACCAAGCTCAAAATGCAGATGCGTGACCACGCGGTGGTGCCTACACCCGCGAGCTCCGTCACTGGAGCTCTACCACCAGTTTAATATCGCACACTGTCATAGGAATAGACAAATATTCATTGTAGATAATGATAAAAAAAACAAATGTGGGGTAAAAAAAAACCTTTGCTGGCAACATCTGAGTCATCTGAGTACTTCGATTCTTACGATTTGGTTTTTTGGTTTTTAAGCAAAAATAAACGACACCAAGTAATATTTATGTGTGAAATGTGATCTTCGAGTCCTTATTACGCTTTTGTGAAGCATTGTGACACCCTTTTGTCACACAATTACTCGTATTTCTCATTATTGCGGGAGCTCCACTCCGTGTCGTGGGTGTCGCGGGAATGAACGGCCGGCGACTCCGGCGAGCGGAGTTAGCCTTAAAAGGCATATTGAAATGCCTTCATTCTGCGCGCGTTGACTTGGCTTCTAAGCGTTATAATTCTATGCCTCCCTATAATTAATTTTCATAAATAGTATTCAATTCTTTTATTTTGATTAATAATATTCGACTTAAGTACGTAAGTAAGAAAGAAATAAAGACTGCATTCCTATTTTCATTTCAATTTCTAAATTAAATTGTTTCATTCACTCATCTTTTTTTGTGTGCGTGTGTTGTGTAGATACGAGTATGTTACTGAACTCGTCCGTAACTGCTGGACCGATTTTGATGATTCATTATTGTGTGTGTTTTGAGAATGATTTAGATTAATAGTTTGGTCTACTGGAAAATGCCCTTTTAATTATTTTTTTATGTATTTACGTATGTAGTTATGTACCTACATAGAAACAGGACAGCGGATTTTGGGGGTTGGGTCCGCTAGTATTTATAATTTCGTATCATCCTCTTTTCATCTTTCTGAAGCGCGCAAGACCTCGCGGCTGGTGTAGAACGCAAGCGATCTACTCGATTAAGCGATATGGGTGCGGTCGGGTATGTGACGGGTGACCACTAGTGGCAAATTAAAATGCGCGTTGCCGTGCTTCGAAGAGCACGTTAAGCCCGTTTATTCCCATCGGCCTCCTCTGAGACCGGCAACCGGCACTAATAGTGCCAACGGCCACCCCGGTGTTCGTTAGTTTCATTTGCCCCCTTCATAGTTATACTGCAATGGTTTATTCGCATTTCACATCGGACGTTAGGTACCAAAAGTCGAAAATTGCCATCATCATAGATCCATATTTTGATATCACTATCGAATTCAACACACTCATGACGAAATAATTGACAAATTGTCAAGTTGAAAAATTGGCGCGTAACTTCACGCCTGTAATCCCCGAAGGGGTAGGCAGAGGTAAATGCATGCATTCAATCATACATGCAAAGACCCACGACTCGCCGGTTACGTTTTGGCCCATGTAACAGGTGGCGAACCTGTTGCCATCTCCGGGCACATTACCAAACTCCGGGGTACTGGGAAACTTCCAGAAAATGGAAAAATCCCAATAGAAGCAGAGATAAAGGATTTTAAACCGTTATCTCTGATAGTCCCCGCCCCGGGAATCGAACCCAGGACCTCCAGCATAATAGTAGTGGCCTTCTACCACTACGCTACTGAGGCAGTTCGAAAAATTGTCACCTAAGTCAATTTTCGACTATTGGTACCTAGAAAGAAAGAAAGAAGAAAAAAAGGCGTTTAGTTGGCGCATAGCCGGAAAACACACAAAAACGAACAGATTTAAAAACACAAAACAATTAATTTTAAACTAGTACGTACAAGCACAAAAACAATAGACCACAAAAAAAAGGAGATAAAGAAAAAAAAACTTATAACAGAAAAAAACAGAACCAACTACACAGTGACACAAACAAATAAGTAGGTAATAATAATAGTGTGTGTCACACGGCTGCGTCAAAATGGTCTCCAGTTCAGCATAGAAGACAGGCGTAACGCCTGACGCTGATTTTCAATGGAACCACATGTGGGAGTTCACGGATGTCAAAACGGTACCTAACGTCCGATATTCAGTTTATTCATTCAGTTTATTCATTTATTTCATATAATTAGGCTCCTGGAGAGCACTTTTACATCGTCATTTTTTTTTAAACTAACCTAGAGTGAATAACCACTAATAATAATCAAAAACACATAATAAATTAAATAGACACTGAACAATTTTGTATAATATGGAAAGCATCAATTATTTACAAATTCCTCCATTTCCCCATTTCAAAAGTTTCATATGAAATGCGAATAAACCATTGCAGTATAACTATGAAGGGGGCAAATGAAACTAACGACCACCGGGGTGGCCGGTCTCAGAGGGGGGCGATGGGAATAAAGGGTTAAACCGACGGTCCCGGTTGCTATAGATATTTAGCAGTCGTTAAACCTTATCCCAGGCCATATGTATGGGCGGTTTGAAAACATCCGACAGCGAGTTGGCCACTAACCGTTATCTTCACCAACCCGCATTGGAGCAGCGTGGTGGAGTAAGCTCTAGAGATTCCCTCAAGAAGGGGAGAGACTCGTGCCCAGCAGTGGGACGTTTCAACGGTTCATTATTATTATTATATCATTAACTGCCTCAGTAGCATAGGGGAAGCAGGCCACTACTACTACGCTGGGGGTCCTGGGTTCGATTCCCGGGTCGGGGACTATCAGAGATAACGGTTAATCTCTGGTGCTATTGGGATTTTTCCATTTTCTGGAAGTTTCTCAGTAGGTAGCTCGGAGTTTGGCAATGTGCCCGGAGATAGCAACAGGTTCGCCACCTTTTTGCCGTTTTGGCCCATGTTACAGGCAGAGGTAAATGCATATGCATTTACCTCTGCCTACCCCTTCGGGGATTACAGGCGTGAAGTTACGCACATTCATCCTCTTCAGCTTCCTCATCCGCATCCTCTTCCTCATTAAAAAATCCTCTTCCTCATCCGCATCCTCTAAATTTGCGTGTTACAATTCCTCTTCCTCCTCCTCTTCCTCATAATCACTTCCTCAACAACCCTAATTACCACCTGACCGGAACACGGTAGTGCTGAACACTACCATTTAGCGGCAAGTATATTAGGCAATGCGGTGGTGCCTACGCCTCCGAGCTCCGTCACTGGAGCTCTACCACCAGCAAAATAAGTATCTGATCCGGCAATCTTCGTTTCACCTCAGAATTAATAGCCACTTTTACTACATAAAAAAGATAGTTTTTAGAAATCGAAACATAATAGGAACAGAGATGATATTTCTATTTCTATCTCTAAAAAATATGTAATTGTCCTTAAAAAAAAACACTTTTACGTGACCCATATAATGCAATCTCTGTGACATCGGAACGCTAATGTCTCCTGCTCATATTTTATCTGACTGTCAGTTTAGTCTTACATCTAGACATGATCTAAATCCTTACATTTCATGTGAGGCGCGGAGCGGATCCTCATGATATACGACTGAATTAGTAGGTCAAATGTGAATGAACGAAGCTTATGCAACGTTACGCGTAAACATTAGAATTTTCATATCAATAAATTATAAATATTACTTAATGTTTATGTTTTGAAAATGGTATTACAGACTAAACCCTTTATTCATAAACGTATTTTAGCTAAAGTGTTGCTAATCTCTCCCTTGTCTTTTTCTATCCTGCACATTTAACAATGCAACTGATAAAGACAAATTGTTATATAGCTAAAACATATCTAATGTACGTTTATGAATAAGGGGGTTATTTTCAGTCGTCAATATAAAAAATAAAACGAAACGTTTTACCAATTATGGGGACTATTTTCTATTAGATATTATGAGGCCTACTGTAGATATATTAGAAGCGGTTGTTTTTTCGCTTCTATGGTGAGGGGAATCGTTTCTCAGAAACACTATGTATAATATCAATTTATTAAAGTATTGATTGTATATTGAGCTGTAATTAAATAATTTGGAAACGAAATAATACAATAAGAGGCATACGTCTTAACGTAAGGTACATATACCATAGAATCAAATAACGTTATGAGTTATATATTATATATATATATATATATATATATATATTATTAAAGTTAACGTTTCTTATTTTCAGTCATTTCGTATGACGCTGGTGTGACAGATTTTGGACAGACAAGCTGTTAATAGCAAGAAAGAAAGAAAGAAAGAAAGAAACAAACAATTTATCCAGACATACAGCACGGAGACTTAAACAAACAAAATAAAATAAATGGATAACAATGAACAAACAACACATATATACCTATACATAAAAAAACATGGGTGGAACATAATATGCCTCACGGCTGGTCTAAAAGGGTGCCCAGATCAGCTTCATGTCGATTAGAAGATATTATTATCTCCTAATCGACGCTGGTTTTCGTCTGAGACCTGGGCCCCAGCACTGGTGCTGCACAGATATGTCAGTCAGCCACAAGTGTGTACCTCTTAATAAATAATAGGTTGGGGAAAAAGTCTTTTCGCATTATAGTATGTATGCACTTGTAATAAAATCTCTTTGGCTGTAGTATTTGTATCTGGCTGGTTTTGATATCATTGAAAGTTAAAATTTTAAAGAACCCAATTCCAAATTCAAATTAGGCAAATGTGTGATTTTCATTTGTTTTTCGTACTGTCAAGATGAGTGAATCTTATGAAGAAATTCGATACATTTTAAAATTATACTACAAAAAAGGTAAAAATGCAACGCATGCAGCGAAAAAAATTTGCGATGTTTATGGACCTAGTGCAGTGTCTGTGAGAGTAGCACAAATTTAGTTTAAGCGTTTTCAATCCGGAAATTTTGATGTCAAAGATGCACCTCGCTCTGGTCGCCTTATTACGGATAAAATGGATGCCATTTTTGAAAAAGTGGAGCATGATCGACATATCAGTAGTTACGACGTAGCTGAAGAACTGAGAATTGATCACAAAACAGTTTTGGCGCATTTGAAAAAAGCTGGGTACAAAAAAAGGTCGATATTTGGGTACCTCACGAGCTCACTGAAAGAAACCTAATGAACCGTGTACTTATTTGTGATTCTTTACTACGACGTAATGAAACCGAATCATTTTTGAAGAAGCTGATAACTGGTGATGAAAAGTGGATCACGTACGATAAGAACGTGCGAAAAAGGTCGTGGTCAAAGGCCGGTCAGGCTTCACAGACTGTGGCGAAACCCGGGTTAACTCGCAATAAGGTGATGTTGTGTGTGTGTGGTGGGATTGGAAGGGCATTATTCATTATGAGCTATTACCACCAGGCAGGACTATCGATTCTGAACTTTACTGCGAACAACTGATGAGATTAAAGCAAGAAGTTGAGAGAAAGCGGCCGGAATTGATCAACAGAAGGGGTGTGGTGTTTCGTCATGATAACGCTAGACCTCACACATCTATAGCCACTCAGCAAAAATTAAGAGAGTTTGGCTGGGAGGTGTTAATGCATCCGCCGTATAGTCCTGACCTTGCACCTTCAGATTTCCACCTGTTTCGGTCTCTTCAGAATTCTTTATGCAATGTCAGGTTAACATCACGAGAGGACTTCCAAATCCACTTGTCGCGGTATTTAGATGAGAAGTCCCAAAATTTTTATAGCAATGGGATCATGTCCCTACCTACAAGATGGCAAAAGGTTATCGAACAAAATGGTACATACATACTTCAGTTAAATTTAAATATACTATATTAAAAAATGTTTTGAATTATCTTAAAAAATGCGAAGAAACTTTTTCCTCAACCTTAATATGTAATACAGTGATGACATTAATACGTAATATATCTATATATGAGATCTAAAATGGTAAACATTGTTTTGTATCAATGAATCAAAGATAAACATCAAAACAAACATGAACTACGTTAAGAAGGATAAAATTAATTCAAGGCCACATGAACTCGCTAACTTTTCTAACGATCTATATACCATTATTTCTCCACTCAGCTTAATTACAATGAAAAAGATCGATCAGTTAAGTCCGCTTGCGAAAAATGCAAACGCTTGCAATCCATCAATCACTATGACCCCACCGAGCGATATGACTGAGCAAGGAAAAAAGATTGAAGATGGAGGAAAATCTTATGGCGTTTAGAGGTCAACACGGTAGATAAGATACGTAGATTGGTTAGAGGCAGCAAGACATTATGGCTTAACGGTTACCCCTTAGGTATTGATCGAATCGAAGATCTTTATGAAATTTTCCAAAAATGAAGAAATTCCTCTTGGTACAATACCTATCCTTTAACATTTCATGTGAGTAATATGATATAGTTAATTTGCCTGATTTTTTTTTGATGAAAATACAGAATATTTATCTACACCCACTTCAATGAACCCATATCTCTAAATCTGAAATTTCTATCAAATACAAATCGAGAAGTTACATGAAAGACATACACGATACGAGTTCGAGTCTCGCTTGAAGTCAAATTTTTATTTCCATTTTTCTTTAAAATAAAACATACGTTACGTTAAAAATAACGTTTCAACCTCCAATACAAATAAGGTATATTATTTTATACCGAACCTCATAAATAAATTTATTTCGATTATTACATATTTTAATTTAATTTTTATTTATGCTTCTTAAATCTCAAATAAACACAGTTTAAAACGCTTCACTTAAAAAATCTGTATGTATGAATGCACTCTTTTCATTTCACAAAAGTAGGCAAGTGGGCTAATTAAGAGCCGAAAAAGCTCGCGGAGGAACATCATTCTCACTTGAAAGGTGCCTGATAAATTTATAAATGAAATCCTCAGAGCTCCCACGGGGTGTATTTAAAAAAATCTTCAGCCTTATCCATTAATTAAACAGAACGAGCCTAATTTCGGGCACCTTTCAGGCTAATTGAAATAAACATGACTAATGGGTGGAACGGATTTTTGTTGGTAAGCTAGGGAGGGTAGTTTGAAAAATCTTCATGCTTGCGTTTATTTTTTATTTTTTTATGTAAGGATGGTGGAACACAAGCATGCAGTTCACATTGATTTTAAGTGACGACTGCAGCTTATAGACACCCTCACAAAGACCAGAGGTCAAAATGCCCCTGAGACCTAAGGTGTACTGTCTCTGTGATAATTATTACAGGGCTATACATTACCATATTATAAGCGCGCATGGCCCCGCGGCTGATGTAGATCATAAGCGATCTACTCGGTTAAGCACTACGGGCGCGGTTGGGTAGTGTGATGGGTGACCGTTAGTCGCAAATTAAATGCACGTTTCAGTGCTTCGGAGGGCACGTTAAGCCGTCGGTCGCGGTTGCTATCAATAGATAGCTGTCGTTAAACCTTGTCGGAGACCATATTGAATTGAAAACATCCGACAGCGGGTTGTTCACTAACCCACCCACCTCCACCAATCCGCATTGGAGCAGCGTGGTGGAGTAAGCTCCAGGCCTTCCCCCAAAAAGGGGAGAGACTCGAGCCCAGCAGTGGGACGTATAATGGGTTATAATAAATAATTGCAACCCATTATACGTCCCACTGCTGGGGTCCCATAATGGGTTGCCATTATTATATTATTAGGTATTATTATACATTACCATCTAACCAGAACACGATAGTGCCGAACCTACCATTTAGCGGCTGATAGGTTAGGTAATGCGGTGTTGCCTACGCCCTCGAGCTCCTACACTTAGATCTCTACCACTAGTAAGTTGTATTTTAGTGGTTACGTATTTTTAATATTTGTTAATATATAACATGGCCAAGCAGACTTAGGTGACAATTCATCCGCAAATGTATCTTAACCGCGGATGAAATGTCACTCTTTACAAATAGTGAGCGTCGACTCATCCGAAGTGGTGTTGTTATTCGGAGGAGTCGCCACCTAGGTAAAATACTAGTAGTCCTTTCATCCAAAGTTGAGTAACACCTATATAGTTATACCTATCCAAGATGGCGGCTGCATGAAGTTGTCAACTTTTTCGTGCATTGGTGTACTTTTACATTATTATGCACATACCCCTGTACTGTATAATGTACGGCTAAACAAATTCAAAGATTGCGTTTTGTGAATCTGCAATCATTACCGCACTCTTTTCGTTTCACACAAGTATGCAACTGGCCTAATTAAGAGCCGAAAAGGCTGGCAGAGGTACAATAAACAACATTATCACCTGAAAGGTGCCTGTTGAATTTATTAATGAAATCTACGCCTAAAAGCTCTCTCGGGGTACATTAGAAAAACTTCAGCAGCCTTATCCGGGGCATTAATTAACAGAACGAGCCTAATTTTGGGCGCCTTTCAAGCTAATTGAATTAAATTTGTATTTTTTTTCGGCGATGAATGGCACATCTTCCTTAGATATCTAAAAAAGTTATGAATGCATTTTTGTATGAAATAAATATCAAACAACTTTAAGAATTCAGACTTAAAACAATAAGTATGCTAATGTGAGTTCAATTCAAAAATATACCTGGTAAATCGTGGATGTATACAATGTGCTCTACGAATGCATCCATACTTCTTCGACTTCTAGCAAATACAAATTACGAATATAAAAAACTAGGTGTCATTCAAGCCTATTCTTGACGCTTTCTTTACTGAAACTCAATCATTATTTTCGTTCCAACTTATACTCACTCTACTAAAACGCTTTTTAAACAAACAAAGAATTTCAAAAGCTCTATTTACTGAATGAATCTGCAAAGTATAGTCATGAACGCACTCTTTTCATTTCACAAAAGCCGAGTAGGCTTATTAAGAGCCGAAAAGGCTCGCAGGGGTACAATAAACAAAATTCTCACCTGAAAGGTGCCTTTTAAATTTATAAATGAAATCTACACGTCGGAGCTTCCTCGGGGTGTATTAAAAAAACTTCAGCAGCCTTAACCAGGGCCATTAATTAAACAAAACGAGCCTAATTTCGGACGCCTTTCAAGTTAATTGAAATAAACGCGATATTTTTAACCCGGCCATGGATCTTTGTTGGTTAAAGGGGGAAGTTTGAAATATCTTCATGTTTGTGTACTTTTATTTAATATAAAATTTAAAATATGTAAATTTATAACACAGCATGGCAAGTATTGGATGTACCTACTAATACATTATTACTTACTTACTCCTCTTTCCATATATTTTATCTTCAGTCATATCTACATAAAAAGCTTTTTTAGAAGCAAAAATTTATGTATTTATGTATCTTCACGGCAGGTCCCTAACGGGGTAAGCAGGGAGTGTGGAGCGCCAGATATTCCGGTCCCCTGACACACCTCCCGAAAAATGTAGGTATTGTATAAACTATTTCTATATTATCTTATTTGATGAGTGGTAATGGAAACCTCCCGAATAATTTACTTTCAAACTATACTTTAATCTCTTTCTATTAACAAGCGTTAATTACGAGTATAAACAAAAAAATGCAAAATACGACTGATTTATTTGTAGTAAGTAGGTATATTACCTATTTGATGTTTATTTTACAGTACTACAGAAAATTTACTTTAGCCTAATATAACTTGATCTCATTTTACTAACACCCTATTTTAAACAAAAAAAAAACAAAAAAAATTTAGTGAATCTACAAAGTAGGTATAGTTGTAAATGCACTCATTCCATTTCACAAAAGTAGATAAGTGGGTTAATTACGAGCCGAAAAGGCTGGCAGAGGTACAATAAACAACATTCTCACCTGAAAGGTGCCTTTTAAATTTATAAATGAAATCTACACCTCGGAGCTTCCTCGGGGTGTATTAAAAAAACTTCAGCGGCCTTATCCGCGGCATTCATTAGACGAAATGAGCCTAACTTCGGACTCCTTTCAAGCTAATTGAAACAAACACGATTTTTTTAACCCAGCGATGGATAGAACGCGTATTTGTTGGTTAGCTAGAGATGTTTGGAAAAAATTGCACCTTGCATACTTTTAGTTAAACATTTTAAAAATTACCAATTCCTAAACTGACAAAGCAAATATTTCATGTACGAAAATACGCTTACACTCACAGCCCCACAGTAGGTATAATAAAGGTGTTGTATATGCCGTTGTACACATACAACACATATACACAAACACCCAAACCCGCAACAAATGGAAGCTTACAAGTGGTAGAGCTCCAGTGACGGAGCTCGCGGGCGTAGGCACCACCGCATTACATAATATACTTGCCGCTAAATGGTAGTGTTCAGCACTATCGTATTCCGGTCAGGTGGTAATGTACGGCCCTTTAATTTCCGGCACAGAGGCATAACACCTTAGGCCTCAGGAGTGGTAACGCATCTGCATTTTGACCTCGGTCTTTGTGTGGGTGTCTATAGGCTGCAGTCATCACGTAACATCAATGTGAACTGCATGCGTGTTTACCACTTCCATTACATTTTCACTGGTGGTAGAGCTCTAGTGACGGAGCTCGCGGGCGTAGGCACCACCGCATTACCTAATATACTTGCCGCTAAATGGTAGTGTTCAGCACAATCGTGTTCCAGTCAAGTGATAACTGCAGCCTATAGACACCCACACAAAGACCAAGGTCAAAAAGCAGATGCGTTACTGCTCCTAAGGCCTAAGGTGTTATGCCTCTGTGCCGGAAATTACAGGGCCGTAAACTTCAGCACTTCTCCTTCCCTGGCATTCTGCCCTTGCCTACCAAGGATGTGATTAAGTAGTTTTAAAGGAGGAAGTCGTGCGTGCTAGGACTCACCGGAAGGTTTTCAAAAATCTTTTTTGTGCCTATTTTTTTTTCTTTTTTTTTTCACCACTGCAAAAGCGTCCCCATGAACGAACTGTTTGCCAAAGAAACCACAGATAGGGGCTTAACACGACGTCACTCAAAAAATAAACAATCGCAAAAAATTGAGACGCGTCAAAACTTTCGAAACTTCTGATTGAATTCCACAAAACGTTTGTTTTCCGGGGAGACAGCCGGCGGTGGTAATTACGGAATAAAAACACGAATAAAATTAATGTTCCGACCGTTTAGGTGCTGTTTTCGTTGTTATAATGAAAATTAACAGTTAATTAATTGTGCGAGCGACTGTACTTTGTTTCTTGCTTTGGACCCTCATTCGTCTTAATAGTTAATTACTATTTTTGCTGCGAATATAACAGTCCATTATTTATTCTGTATCGAAATGTACGAAATTAACTGCCTCGGTAGCCTAGTGGTAGCAGGCCACTACTACTACGCTGAGGTCCCGGGTTCGATTCCCGGGTAGAGGGTTATCAGAGATAATGGTGTAAAGTCCTTTATCTCTGGTTCTATTGGGATTTTTCCGTTTTCTGGTAATTTCCCAGTAACTCGAAGTTTGGTAATGTGCCCGGAGATATCAACAGGCTCGCCACCTGTTACATGGGCCAAAACGTAACCGGAGAATCGTGGGTGTTTGCATGTATGATTGAATGCATGCATTTACCTCTGCCTACCCCTTCGAAGATTACAAGCGTGAAGTTACGTTACGTTAACGAAATTTATTGTTAAAGTACCAAGGTGTCGCAGACAGCTTCAACAATATTAAAAGATGTTCATATATGTGTCAAGTTTAAAATCATATAACGCAAATATTAAATACGAAATCACAACTCATTTTTGTATGTGGAGTTTATACATTAATTACTTAGTTGTTATGTTATTTGACTTACCCCCCCCCCCCCCCCCAAGCGGTCTATGACCGCACTCAGCATTTCGTGCACACTCGTATAGCGTTCTTCTCACCATCACACACACACATATCCCGCATGCATAAACGCAAGCCGCTAATGACTGATTTCTGAATTCTGATGAAGGTATGAGTTGTAATTGTATCGGTTGAGACGCAAGTAGTTTAAATAAAAAATTGACTCTTAATAACTGGTGAATTACCTTCTGAGTTGTTTTGTCTCTTGAACAGAAACAGTCACAAGACCGTACACTAATATCCAATCGGAACACGATACTGCTGAACACTAGCATTTGATGGCAGATATATTTGGTTACAAGCTGACCCGGCAAACTTCATATTGCCTCACAATTAAATAATGTGTCAAAGGTTTGATAGATACGGACTATTTGTATAGGAAAATGAAATTAAATGTAGAGATTCCCGTGGGAATGAGTGATTTTCCCGCAGTAAAAAGTAGCCTAAGCGTTGGCCAGGCTTAGTATCTATACACCACAAAAAGTTCCATTCGAATCCGTCCAGTATCTTCGAAGATTAGCCTGGACATAGGGATAAACAGACAGACAAAAAATTTAGAAATCATTGAAAAGTGTTCTAATGCTTTTTTAACATCACCCCCAATTGGTGTTTCGTAAATATATACAATGTACAGACACGCGGATTTTACTGTTTTATTATATGTATAGATGTGAAATTGTAAAAATCAAACATTCACAGACGCTACTATAACGTTTGATCACCAATAAACAACAAAAACAAAATTAGCAAATAGAAACATAAAAATCGCATTGCATTAAGCGAGCACCACACTCAGAACTATTGGGCCTTTTATGGCGTATTAGCGACAAAGAAGGCCCATTAAGCTCCTTGAGCCCCCTAACGACGTCATAGTTCACGCTCAATCGTTGGATTAAGCCGTTATTTGTATCTAACGGGAAGGTTTCGACTTACGCATGGCTTTATTACGATTATGAGTGAAGTACAAAGTTGGGCTTTTACAAATTAGAATAAGGAATTTAGAGTATACTGGCGACATTTTTTCTTTATGTAATTGAACTGGCAAACCAGCACGCAGTTTACATTGATGTTAAGTGATGATGCAGCCTATAGACACCCACACAAAGACAAGGTCAAACTGCAGATGCGTTACCACTCCTGAGACTTAAGGTGTTATGCCTCTGTGCCGAAAAATACGGCGCCGTACATTACCACCTGACCGGAACACGATACTGTTGAACACTTCCATTTAGCAGCAAGTATTATATAATAGGTGATGCGGTGGTGCATACGCCCGCGAGCTCCGTCACTGGAGCTCTACCACCAGCACCACATTTTGTAGTTATTACTAGAATTCTCCGATGCGGTGAAGTTACTTGAAACTTTTGTTTACATTGTTGGAGGAAATAAGAAATCAAAAGGTGCATTATCTTTTTTTTTATGTAATGGAATTGGCAAACAAGCATGCAGTTCACATTGATGTTAAGTGATGACTGCAGCCTATAGACATCCACACAGAGACCAAGATCAAAATGCAGATGCGTTACCACTCCTGAGGCCTAAGGTGTTATGCCTCTGTGCCGGAAATTACAGGGCCGTACATTACCACCTGACCGGAACATGATAGTGCTGAACACTACCATTTAGCGGCAAGTATATTAGGTAATGCGGTGGTGCCTACGCCCGCGTGCTCCGTCACTGGAGGTCTACCACCAGTAAGATTAGTTCAAAATCTTATTCGTTTATTTGAGATGGCTCCAGAATTATTGTTTGCGGCCTTGAATTAGGTTTTTTTTCATTTTGGGGAGAGCTTGATACAGAATGTTTATATTGGCAGACTTCATTCAGTTTGTGACTTTATTAAGATTAACGTTAAAACACTACATTTTAAATGGTTGGACTGGACTTGGATGACGCCGGGGTGGGTTAAGCCTCTTAACTCCCCGCCTCAATATTCAGTATGCTTTAGCGCTACGATGTTTCTTATTTCATTTAGAATAAGTACGTCTTCAAAGTAGTAACGTATTTATATTGAGATCTATAGCTTTGATGTTTTCAATCGTATGTTTATTCTTTAGTGTACCTTTTTTCTCTTCTGTTACATTAAAGAGGTAAGTCGGTGCATGCTGTGTAAAAAATCTTTAAAATTAAGCAAGCATTCATTTTTATCACAAACAAAATGTGTGTATGTAGGCGCAGTTTGTCAGCAAACGTAAAAAATAGCTTGTCCCATAAAAATATAGTTCCCAATTGCGTTCCACTCTAAACAATATTTTATGGTCACAATTTCGCAAAAATATCAAATAAATCACAATACAAATTTTACGGTGGCAAAATCTTCGTAATATATGCGATGTACGAAAATTGACGATTGCGTAGGTACTACCATTGGTACGAACTGCGTGGTATATTTTATATCCTGATCGTCGTAAATAACTTACTGTTATGATGTTTACGAAAATGCGTCCCGTTCCAATCGTTTCGAGCCTACACCTACAATGTTGTTTTAGACGACACGGAACGGACACGATACGACAGATGGAAAGAGATTTTTGAGAAGTACCTAAAATATTTAAGTAAGTGTAGTATTGACATTTTAAGGGACTTTATTTGTTTTTCATTTGGCGCTTACCCCTAAATATATTATTATGTTTAATCTATTATATTCAAACAAAACTACCTACAAATTTATATCTTATCATATAACGTTTTAAAAATAAACTACAAAAAACAACCAATTTTTTAATGTCCCCAAAATGTGTTTTCGTCGGTGGATGCCTTGTAAATAATTAACGAATAAGAAGTTTAGTCTCTGAACTCTCTGACAAACAGCATATATTAGGAACTATATATTAGGAATATTTCTTATTAACAAATACCGCGTAATACGAGACCATTAACAGAAATGAGCTTCAATGGAATCACTAGTAGGTAGAGATACTGGCTACGAGATAAATGTCTCAGTAGTTTAGTAGCAGCTGGCCACTATTGCTACGTTGGGGTTCTAGGTTTGACCTCGGACCGTTCTCAGACTAAAAGGCCTTATCTCTAGTGATACCGGTATTTTTGTATTTTTTTTTAATGTTATGGAAGTCGTAAACAAATATGCAGTTCACATAGATGTTAAGTGATGACTGCAGCTTAAAGACACCCACACAAAGGCCAAAAACCTAGGTCAAAATACAGATGCGTTACCACTCCTGAGGCCTAAGGTGTTATGCCTCTGTGCCGGAAATTACAGAGCCGTACATTGACCACCTGACCATAACACGATACTGCTGAACACTACCATTTAGCGGCAAAAGTATATTAGGTAATCCGGTGATGCCTACACCCGCGAGCTCCGTCACTGGAGCTCTACCAACAATAAAAAAAAACCGTAATCGACAGATAGATTAGGTAAAACAGTGGTGACTGCGCTCTCGAAATGCTAATACTGAAGCTCTAACACCACTAGAGACCACTTCTTTCAGGCTAAGCATAAAGTTTCGAATGTTAGTGAATTAGTCTGCTGTCTGATGGTGGGGTCAAAAGTCTTAGGAATCGGCGTGCATGTATGAAGATAATGATGAAGGTAGATGAGGCACGGGAGGTGCGTCAGGACCGGGATATCTGGCGCTCCACACTCTCTGCCTACCCCGTTAGGGACCTAGCGTGAAGATACATTCATACATACATACCCTAAGTCGTACTATCAATCAGTCGTGCAGTTATCGTATCGTCAATACTAACGTACCTTTACTATCGAATATCTCGACCCCCATCACGAATATTTGACAGTATATTCACTTTGTGTGGGAATATATTCATTGTGTCGTTCTCGCCGCCTCCTAACTATTGAAAATATTTGTTTGTGTACAAGTTTTTTTTATGGAAAATATTATTTTATAATATTATTTTTGAGGACATTTGATGTAGGTTGAGTGTCTGCTTCAGATTACATAAACATAGAGCAAAACAGATTTTTGTTTATCATATTTACATGTTTTAAACTTGATGAAAGAAATGCTTGTACTATACACGTCCATTGTTTTAATTTTTGGGGTTCCATAGCTAAATGTTGAAGGTTGAAGCGCGCATGGCCCCGCGGCTGGTGTAGATCGGAAGCGATCTTCTCGGTTAAGCGATACGGGCGCGGTGGGTGTGTAATGGGTGACCGCTAGTGTCAAATTAAAATTTGCGTTGCCGTGCTTCGGAGGGCACGTTAAGCCGTCGGTCCCGGTTGTCATCGATAGATAGCAGTCGTTAAACCTTGCCTTACGGGCGGTTTGAAAACATCCGACAGCGGGTTGGCCGCTAACCCGTATCTCCGCCAACCCGCATTGGAGCAGCGTGGTGCAGCAAGCTCCAGGCCTTCCCACATAAAGAAGAAAGACTCGTGACCAGCAGTGGGACGTATAATAAAAAAAATAATAATAATAAAAAATAATATAATTAAATGTCAATGCCATTTGGCCTTAATAATAAGGGTCAATGGTAATCCATAGGTATGTTGTAATCCAATCTCCAATTTTAGGTGAAACAGTCAAAATACGTACAATACGGAATAAACAAATCCATTGAATTCGGGTTGACCGTTAAATATTTATTTAAGGCTGCCCCTAATTATTTATACTTACCAACCATTTGTTCCAATGTCATGTTTAAAACCAAAACTCTATTTGTGATTCGAATTTGTTTTATTGTTACACATAGGTACAGTACTCAACAATTAATATTGCACATCGAGCCTGCGAAAGAGTCGATCGATTCGTTTCGACTTCGTAGAGCGTTATCTCTGCTGCACACTGCCTACGTCCCTACCTCCTGGCCATAACCTGCAGTGGCCAATATGGAAATAGAAAGAAAAGAAAGAAAGAAAAGGCGTTTATTTGGCGCATAGCCGGAAAACACACAAAAACAAACACATTTAAATCACAAAACAATTAATTTTAAACTAGTACAAGCACAAAAACAATAGACCACAAAAAAAAGGAGATAGAGAAAAAAAATAACCACAAAAACAGAACCAACTACGCAGTGACGCAAACAAATAAGTAGGTAATGATAATAGTGTGTGTTACACGGCTGCGCCAAAATGGTCTCCAGTTTAGCATAGAAGTCAGGCGTAACGCCTGACGCTGATTTTCAATGGAACCACATGAGGGAGTTCACGGATGTCAAAACGGTACGGAAAAATAAAATAGAAGTACATAAATAAAGATACCTCGTAAAAACTAATAAATTTAATATTTTTTTTTTCATAAAATAAACATATGAGATATTATTATACTGAAACATAATATTTAAAGTAATTAAAATATTGAAGATTACACCTAATAAGTTAGTGGCTGCTGTACCTACCGATGAAATGAACTCGTGGCGCGTGCGTCACAGGAGCGCAATGTCCCCCCTGAAATCACTTAATCGTCTGCGAAACACTACTTACAGCGTTCCGAGGAATTCAGAGAACCTGAAATCGCTATCTAAGAACTAATAAACTTAACTTCACGCCTGTAATCCCCGAAAGGTAGGCAGAGGTAAATGCATGCATTGAAGCATACATGCAAACACCCACGATTTGCCGGTTACGTTTTGGCCTATGTAACAGGTGGCGAGCACATTACCATACTACCAGAAAATGGAAAAATCACAATAGAACCAGAGATAAAGGACTTTTCACCATTATCTCTGATAACCCCCTACCCGGGAATCGAACCCAGGACCTCAGCGTAGTAGTAGTGGCCTGCTACCACTAGGCTACCGAGGCAGTAAGAACTAATAAGTTAACAAGAAAGCAGGATTAACACAAAATCAGAGCCATCACCGTTCAGGCAACCCGCTGTAGACACTTATCTGCACATAGAGCTGCTCTGTACAAATTACGTCACTTAAACTAGTTCTAGGCATCTAAAAACAAGGCCATTGATTGGAATAAACCGCACTGTTTACATTTAATCCTGTCAGTTAACGTGTTTTGTTAGGGAAACTAAATGTAATTCTCTGACGGCTGGTGCGACGAGTTCAGTTGTCTATCAATGCATGCGGAATTTAGGGAAAGGCATCTAGATTATAAAATAGGCAGTAACACCACTTTTATCTAAAATTTTATTTAGTTGAGTAAGTGCAAACTGCAACATAAGTACATGTTCGGTGGAAATATGTAAAATTTCTGTTTATTTACAACAACGAAGTCCATAACGCCGACCCAGCCCGAGCCTACTGCATTTTCAAAGAGTCCGTTTTAATACTTTTATTCATATCATTTTCGTATCATTTACATTTAATCTTGTCAGTTGACACAGTTTGGTATACGATAAGGGTCACAGCTCACTGCAGCCACCCGACACCCGACCAGCACCGCCTCGTTTTACGGCGTCTACTCGTTGTCGACAACGGTCAATGACGCGATGGTACTTGTGAACCACTCGCGGACGGCGCGTGGTTTCTTCGGAACGGCGCGTTGGCAATACACAGTCAACGCAAGGCAAGCAAGTGGTCACCGAGTGGTGCCGCCCGAGTGGTGCCGCCCGAGTGGTGCCGCCCGCGCGTGGACCACGCGCCACCAGCGAGTTGACGGCTTGCGGTCGAGGCGATCCGGCGTCGATAGGGCGCGGAGTTGATGTAATGAGCGCAGACCGCTTGGGGCGGCCGGGGTGGCCGGGCTGTGGTTGAGTACCGGCTGGCTGTAGTGAGCTATAACCCTAAGGCTGCTAACATCTATCTTTTCCCTTAACATACCAAATTGTAGATTCATCACTACCCGTGAGGCTAAAGTAGTTTTGCCTATGTGACTAAAATTACGGGACCATACATTATCCATCTAACCAGAACTCGCTCTTGCTAAACACTACCACTTGACACCGTTGAGCTCACTGGTATTCTACCACCAGTAATACTGATTTATAACGCATGCGAAAAATATTAAGGAATATATTAACAGTACATTTAAAAGCAAACGTATAATATGGTATGCATATATGATTCAGAAGCGCATGCAATAACTCCTCATAATGGTCTTTGCATAACTGATTTGTTTATCACATGACTAAACTGAACTTAATAAAACTCTGACTCATATACGAAACGCACTGCATTTATATTTTGCTTAGAATCATATCAAACGTAGTGCGTCATTGAGTGCATTGCATTTTATATGGGTAGTGATGTCACTTTATCGATCATTTCCATACCTACCATTTTAATGTTATCGATATTAATTTCGCGATTATAACCAAAGTTTAAAACTTTGTGTAACCACTGTAGTATTCAGCGCTATCGTTTTCCGGTTAGATAGTAATGTATGGCCCCGTAATAACTATCACAGAGACGTAACAACTAAGGTCTCAAAAGTGGCAACGCATTCGTATTTAGACCTCTGGTCTTTGAGTCTATAGGCTACAGTCATCACTTAACATCTATGTGAACTGCATGCTTGTTTGTCACCTTTGTTACATAAAATATATGGACGTTTATAGGCATAGAGCAACACCGGAGGGGAGTAGCCATATGCAAGCTTTCCCCTCTGTCAAAGTATAAGCCCAAATGGGCCTATACCTGTCGCCTAGATGTTTAAATGTGTGCGTGAAATTGTTTATAGGCTACACATTTTATTTACCATAACTGTACGCTTGTTTGCCCCTTCCAGTATTAAAAATTCAGTCTATACCTATCAGCAAGCTAGTGACGTTAGTGTGTAGACACCTTTACCACGGACGACACGTTGAATCATTAAATAGTATACCGACAAGTTACGTGAACAAGTAAGACACCAACTTGAGCTTTGTTCAAACTTCACCGCTAAGCAAATGTCATAGGTTACGCTGAAATTGAGTTGGCTGATAACTTCTTAACAAGTCACAACGTAAACGTAATTATAACAGAACTACAGGGTCTATGTGGTAATTTTGTACCAAACTATTCAAAAGAAAAACCACTAGCAAATATTTTTATGGGGCAGTTTTTGCAATTTTTTGCCGAATAAGTTTGTTTGTTCATAATGAGGAGTATAATGACAAAATATATGTTAAAACAAAAAAAATCGACATGTGGCACTCGGGGACTGCCGCGGTAAAGCTATTGCATAGCATTTTGTATCAACTTATGCAATTATAATTATTTATTTATTTTATTTATGCAGTATTTCTTTTTTTCTTTGATATTAATTCCAGTTACACTTTTTGAGCGTGGTGACCGATGAGAAAACATTATCTTTTCTTTTATTAAATAAAAAAGTTAATATTGTTTGAAATATTTTTATTATTTTACAATACATATTAACAGCTGCTTATGTATTCGTCCGATTTTGGAGCAGCTCGTCTCGATTCGTACGAGCTTCGTAGAGTCGTACAATACGTCTAGTTGCACGCACACAAACACCGTGTCGAAGACTGCCGAAAAGAAACGACGTTAGACAATGCACGGCCTTCAAGCCACACCTCCGTGCCCGTCGGAGTGGGGAGCGTGAGGTTTGATCGTTACGGAATTTCTGGATTCGGTCCCAGCGCTCAATGCCCTCGATAGAAGCTATGCAATAACTTAAAATACAGTTCTATATTTATAGATTCTCAGCTCGCGAGTCTTTTTTTTTTTTTTTATGTAATAAAAGTGGCAAACAAGCTTGCAGTTCACATTGATGTTAAGTGTTGACTGCAGCCTATAGACACCCACACAATGACCAGAGGTCAAAATGCAGATGCGCTGCCACTCCTGAGGCCTAAGGTGTTATGGCCTCTGTGCCTGAAATTACAGGGCCGTACCACCTAACCACCTGACCGGAACACGATAGTGCTGAACACTACCATTTAGCGGCAAGTATATTAGGTAATGCGGTGGTGCCTACGCCCGCGAGCTCCGTCACTGGAACTCTACCACCAGTAAAAAGTCTGGCTCTTATTTGTTTTTTTTTTTCTCCAATCCTTTCGGTGACATGTGTGTAACCAGCAGTAACCATAGAGCAACACGGGCTACACCCCTCCGGTCCGCCGCGGCCGGTGGCCCGTGTTGCTCTATGTCAGCACCTATCAGTGGGCTTTGTCTCGATTGGGTGACGTCAGTGTGTAGACACCTTTGCCACGAACGACACGTTTGAATCATTAACTAGTATACCGACAAGTTACGTGCACAAGTAAGACACCAACTTGAGCTTTGTTCAAACTTCACCAAAACAAGCAAATGTCATAGGTTACGCTGAAATTGAGTTGGCAGATAACTTCTAAACAAGCTATTTATAATTGTTTTATATTATTTCGCATTAACACATGCTTGTGAAATATATTTTAGTTTTAAAGGAAAATGGAAAGAAAAATTTGACTTCAGGCGAGGCTCGAACTCGAAGTTGGTAATAGATGGCGCTGCTGCTACCATAAAGCAATGCAATAGATGTGAAGGAAAGATTTGACAAATCGGGCAGGGCTTCAGTAGCTCAATTGGAAGAGCGGCTGGACTAGATTCCCAGTAGGTCGCGAGTTCGAGCCTCGCCTGAAGTCAAATTTTTCTTTCCATTTTTCTTTAAAAATAAAATCTATTTATAATTATATCTACAAGTGTGTAATCTATTTTGTTATTTTACGTCGAAGAAATATCACAAAAGCATAATCATCGCCCACAAAATTTCAATAACATGTCTAAACTTTAGTCACACAACACTGTTTATATACAACATTGTGTATGGGTATATCTGCTTTGGGGCTGTAATAATTTTAAAAGTCTCTATTTTTTACTTTAATTGTAAATAGACTATTGTATTATTATCAATAATCGAAATGGTTGTATGGCAGAGCTATAAAATTACTTGACAGAAGTATTTTTGTTTATTTTAATTATTTAGTTATTAGAAAAGCATTTCGATTTTCATTTTATATAATACATGTATTTAAAATATGACTTAAACACAGCCATGATTTCATCATTGATTTTGTTTCTCTATTTTGTGTTAGGGAGGTAACCCATTTGCCATTCGAAATTGTTACTATTGAGTAGGCTAGTTATTTACGTATTTAAGATATTCACCGTTGATTTGTATAAGTTAAACTGTTTTTTTTACTGTTATGTACTGTCGATTTTATGCTGACCTGTGTTGACATTAACATTCTTCGCAAGTAGGTTTTAGTAAACTAACTACGTAAATACTGAACAGTATAAGTTTTTTATATTTCCCCCCGCTTATAACCACATATTATAAATGTTAAAGTTGTCCGTTTTTTTATGTTATGAAAGTGGCAAACAAGCATGGAGTTCACATTGATGTTAAGTGATGACTGCAGCCTATAGACACTCACACAAAGATCGAGGTCAAAATGCAGATGTGTTACCACTCCTGAGGCCTGAGGCGTTATGCCTCTGTGCCGGAAATTACAGGGCCGTACATTAGACGACGACGACGACGACGACGAATGTTTGTTCGTTACATTTATATACGAAAGTTGTTATTGTAATTTGGACCCCAAGATAGGACATAAACAACTGTTTGTGCTGAAACCAAATAGCACGCGATGGAAATCACTGGAATGAGCTACTATCAAATACAGAATGTCCCAAAATTCAAACGTCAAGCCGACACCGAGTGCCAGGCAAAGTTATAATATAATTTTGTGTCAGATAGAACAAACAATAAAAAATATAGACCATAAAATCTATGTCACCTTCATGTAAACTACACCTAAATGTCATCACGAATCATCCTCTCGTAAACCATTCACTGAATTGAAGTTTGACTTACGACAACACTGACATAAAATATTCGTTCATTCCGCCAAATAGCGCGTTATAAATAACCTTCCATCGACATCTCGTCACAACATCACTAGTGAAGTGAGTCGAGGATATAAATATACCATATTATTTATTTCACTATTTTTATTTATGATGTGTTAGGTTTTCACGAGCTACGAAATAAAACTGTTTTTACGGCTTTGTCTCACATTTATTAAAATACCTATATCCTATATATAAATACCTATATATATACCCTAGTCTGTCTGTAATTTCTCTGTGACGGAAGCTGAAAGACGTCAGAAACGTTGGGTTGATTAAAAAAAATATTTTATTTTTATTTAATTGAAATGGCTAACAAAGTATTAAATTTATACGAAGCTCAAGATCGGAGGCACTTCTGCATGACTTAATCTATTCGTATCAGCTACTAAATGGTAGTTTTGAGCTCTTTAAGTTTCATTTAGATGATAAAAATATTAAAAATGATGATGCTTGATTTTATCTTAACATTTTATTTTATCCGTTTTTATGTGCATAACAAACAGTAGACAATGTTTTTGTTATTGTGAATGAATTTTAATAATTTTAATAGACATTAATCTTATACAGGGTTTCTTGAAATTAGCTCATCATCTCCGTTAATCCTAAGAACATTTTGTTCTACGACTTTCTAAAATTAATAGTGTTCAAATTTATGTTTTACGAAACATATTTTACTGATAGTAGAGCACCAGTGATGGAGCTCGCGGGCGTAGGCACCACCGCATTACCTAATAAACTTGCCGATAAATGGTAGTGTTCAGCACTATCGTGTTCCGGTCAGGTGGTGATGTACGCCCATGTTATTTCCGGCACAGAGGCATAACAACTTAGGCCTCAGGAGTGGTAACGCATCCGCATTTTGACCTTGGTCTTTGTGTGGGTGTCTATAGGCCGCAGTCATCACTTAACATCAATGTGAAATGTTTGCCACTTCCATTACATAAAAAAATTTACTTGTAAGTGCAAGAAAGTTTAAATAAATAAATAAATAAGTAAAATATATGGAAGACATTTATGTTAAAAAATATATAAATGTTAAATTATATCAGTCATAATAAATCCGGACTGTTGAGTTGTAAGTTACATTATTAGTTTAAACTAAAATTGTCATAAATTCAAAATAAAATGCCGTTTCATCGATATGACATTAGAACGTCACTAGTGAAGTGAAGTCGTGCATCAAATTGAAAATATTCATAGAGGCATATCAGTCTATCACCAGTTGAACTTGGCAAGTTTGTGTATGCGATATAAGTTACGAAATGAGGGAACCTATAACCTAATATTGCCAAGTACGTTCTGGCATCTAAGATCGCATAGCTTTTGTTACAGTGGAAATAAATAGGAGTGCTATTGAACATTTTTGAAGCTTTTGTTTCAGCTGAAAATTTAATAAATAGGAGTGCTATTAATTATTTTGGTTTGGCTCTTTTGCTTCCAATTTTTTATTTTATTGTTTAGTGTTTAATATCACTCACTAACAAATAAAATTAATTAAAATTTTTAAACGCAATGTAGGAAAAAAGAAAGTAGTCATAACTTTATTTCAATATCACCGTAATATATTATGGTTTAATTACAAAATGAAGGCAGTATTTGGCGTTAGGTTCACACTGAAGGTGATTTATTTTTGAGGGTTCCGTAGTAAACAAGGAACCTTTATAGTTTCGCCTTGTCCGTCTGTCTGTCTGTCCGTCCGCGGATACTAGAGTCTTGAAATTTAGCACAAATATACATCTTTATTACGCCGACAAAGTGGTAGAATAAAATCATGTTTTTTTTTTATTTAGGGTTCCCTACGTAACGCGCGGATATTTTTTTTATTTTTTGTTTTTTTATATAGTGTGGGATATCGTTGGAAACTTCAGGGATGTGCAAATATCATTTTTCGATTTAGTTAACGGTTTGTGACTTATTAAGTGTGCCCCCCCGTACCAACTAAACGGTTGTTGTAAGAAATTCAAACGTTACGGCAATAGTAGCTATATATAATGAAATTAATAGGAAAACTATCACACTTAAGTAGGCTTTACATGTTTGCGAGTAATAGTCGACCAAATGTATTTTACTCAAAAATTACGAATAACTCCATCGACATTTTTTTTCATTACATCTCTTAGTCTGTAACTACGGAACCCTACACTTCGCGTGGCCCGACATGCACTTGACCGGTTTTTACGCGTATCGAAAGATTCATTAAATGAATTGTCAATAAGCTAGATGAAAGTCATCACCAGAACTTAACCAAATATTAATGCAACTCAGTTGAAACTACCTATCAAAAATACTTCAAACTATTGATGAAGACTTAGATAACTTCAAATGTTATCAATGTCGTGAATATCGTCAATGAATATATCGCACCTTTAGAATTGAAGTGGCATATCTCAAAAAATTAAGAAAATTACTTTTATACATCAAACGACTTAAAAACATGTAATCTATCAATGGATACTCAACAAAATTAAATTTGTTGCAAAATAACATTTAGCGAAAAGTTGGATTGATTCTTTTGTCAAACATCAAGCCATTTTTTTTTTCACAATTGCACTAAAAGCGGTTCCCATTCATTGGAAATCTTTTTTTAATTGGGAGTCGTTCAAAAACAAATAGCACTCGATTTTTATCGATATCGCATCGCCACATCACTATAGAAGTTAACTCGTGCATCAAATTGAAAATATTCATAAAAAGCACACCAGTCACCGGCTTTATCGTGAAACTTTGCTCATTGCTGACTATTAGTTTTGAAGGTACAATATTCGTTTATTACTCGCTCTATAGTCAAGAAGTTTACCAATATCGTATTTTTGTACGATTTTTTTTGTCGGCAGTTTGGCAGTTTAGTTTATGAATATTGCAAAAGTTTTTTTCAACTTGCTAGGTACCGGGAATCGTTCAGCTGAGGTCAGTATGGAGAAGAAATTTTATTTCAGTAGGTTATTTTTTTTTTTCGTGTAGCTATAGGTCGCGCTAGGTAAAAAGAACGCTGGCGGTCAAGCTGCGCAGTAGACGATTTATCGATCTATTTGGTGGTATGAGGTGCGGCGTTTTCAATCTGCCTACCAATACACGAAACCGCAAGCGAAAGCTAGATCAAAAATAAAACAATAGGGCTAGTACTTCCGTGCGCGAGTGTACCGATGCGCGAACACATCCCTTCTACTTTCTTCCAGCGTTCTTTTTACGTGGCGCGACCTATATCAACTGTGGTTTATAACAAAACAATTAACACCTTGACTTTTGGTAGAGTTCCAATGTACAGACTCGAGGGCGTAGGCGCCTAATCAATCTGCCGTCAAATGGTAGGTAGTAGACGAGTTTGTTTTATTTTCTTTAATGTAATGAAAGTGGCAAACAAGCATGCAGTTCACATTGATGTTTAGTGATGACTGCAGCCTATAGACACCCACACAAAGTCCAGTGGTCAAAATGCAGATGCGTTACCACTTCGGAGGCCTATGATGTTATGCCTCTGTGGCGGAAATTACAGGACCGTACATTACCACCTGACCGGAACACGATAGTGCTGAACACTTCCATTTAACGGCAAGTATATTAAGAACTGCGGTGGTGGCAACGTCCGCGAGCTCCGTCACTGGAGCTCTACCACCAGTAGGAAAATATTCGTGCACGCATCAAAACCATTTTCAACAATTTATGACAGGTTTATGTTTGAAATTTGATAAAACAAATGTTTAATTCGGTAAATAGAAAGGTGAAGGTCGATCCAGATTCGGATTTTCTTCACATTAAAAAAGAAACCTTATCCCATGGCGATTTAAGGAAAGAATTAAAATCATTATCACAGCTAAAGAACTTTCTGGACTTGTAGATTTTGAGGCGATGAGCCACGGTTGAAACGGTCGACACACACCGCTGGATCAACTGGCTTATCAAATTTGTCGTCTATCTGTTTGCCTGTCTATGTATATATATATATCTGTCCGTCCGTCCGTATGTCATATGTCATAGCCATAGGTACTTACAACTCGATAGGTAGATGTATTTTATGAACGACTAATATGTTTGACTAAATAGGTCGAGTCTGATGGTGCGGTCAAAAGTCTTAGGAAGCGGCGATAGATGAGGCACGAGAGGTATGTCAGGACCGGGATATCTGGCGCTCTACACTCTCTGCCTAACCCGTTAGGGACCTGACATGAAGATACATACATACTAATATGAAAATAAACAATATAGAAGGTCTGCTTGGAACTGAAATAAATAAAACTTTTTTCATCAATCCTATAGGTAAGTATTAGATAGATTGGTCTTGTTGGAAATGGTGTTGATGCTTATAAGATTTTTTTTCAAAAGCAATCATTTGAAAGACCCAGTTCCAAGGAGGAAAAATTATATCCCACCTGCGTCAATTTTTCATTTATAATAGTCAGTTTTTTTAAATATTATTACAGTACAATATTATTCTACGGCCAATGTAGAAATGATGATATAGAAGGCTCGCCATGAGATAGCGGTTGTATACTTCACCGGATAATCGTTGAGATCTCCAGAGGGCTCTCAACCCAATACTTGAAACCTAGTTACTACGAAATTTAAGCCTACTTTAGCTGACGCATCACCAGTAACCCTAACATGACGGTACAGTTTCGCTCACTGCCCAAAATCATGTTGTTCCTAAAAAAGAATAATTTATAATATGACCCTGAAACTTCGGTAAACCTTTTTACCTTCAACCTTTTTGGATATATTTATAGAAATCGCAAATTTCAGTTCAGTTAATTTAAAGGTTTGCCCTCGAAAATAGTAACTTCGAAATCCTTTCAATTTATAAATAGAAAACGCTAAGTAATCGAAATTAAACCGCAATTCATTCATTCAAGCAGGTATACTATACCTACTCGTAAACCTAAAAATTTATAAACAACTTGCTAGTATCTAGAAATACTTATTTGGTGGCAAAAATATATGTCTAAACCCTGTTCGTGGGGAAAATTACATACCAGTAATGCCTTACGGCGTGGACCCATGTCTACAGTGCGGCACCGTCCGCCGTGTGGCGGCGCGGCGCGGCGTTGTGCCGCGGCACACGGCACCGTGTGCGGTGGCGCACCTCGTTAGTTTCCACTGTTCAGTTTTTATCTTGATATGGACCGATAATAACTAAGATAAAAACTGAACCATGATTGCGGCAACTAACGAGGTGCGGTGCGCCCCTGCCACCGCTGTCGTGTCGTGCCGCGGCACGATGCCGCTCCGGCTTCCGGCAAACGGCGCCGCACCGCAGACATGGGGCCACACCCTTACAGAGTAGGCCAAGAGTATGGAGAGCCAAATATTGTAACTGGTGTTATGTTTGTAAAAAACCCTATTAACAATCTATAACAATTGGTAAATGTGTTGCTTAACTGAACCAATTTGGCTGATATCTTTTTTTTGTTGTGTTTGATGAAGTCTGAGAAAGGTTCTTACGGAGAGAACAAACTTAAATATACGAGGAAAATATTACAGAAATTAAAAACGATCATTTTCCCTTTATCAAGTTTATCCCAACTGTCAAATATTTGACGACAATCAAAATGACAACTACGTTTTAGTACGGGAACATTTTTTACCTTTTATTACAAGCTGATTTTTTGTGAGTAGCTTATTTCGACTAGATGCCCAACTTTTTCCTCACAACAATTTTATTAAATGGTAGCTAATTGGGGTAGCAGGGATGAAATATGTTGATTTGACGAATCAAAAAATTATGGACGTCTTTGGGGAAGGCTCTGTTCTATTTCGGTTGGAGTGATGATGATGATGACGGATCATATATCAATACTGCAGCCTATAGATATCCACAAAAAACGGAGTTTTTGTGTAGATATATATAGGCTGCAGTATTCTGCATTAAACTTACTATCAATGTTAAATGCATGCGTAAGTCATCGACATAATATAACATTTTAATACTGAAATAATATTTTGACCAACAGCAAGTAGATATGCCAGGAAACATACACCTACTCGTGCACACGCACCAAGAGCCTCACTCAGTGACCGGCTCGGTCATGCACTAGCAAAAAGAATACTTAATGGCATACTATGCAAATATTGCAAATACCTGAAACACAAATTCTGCCAAACGTTATACCTAACGCACTGTAAATAATAACAATGAAAGCTGTGATGGTGGCGAATCAACGTAAAATATTCCAGGTCAGTGATACTCTTGTTTATTGAGATGAAATATGATCGCTATGGATCGTGGTAATAGAAAGGAGATCCGCCACTTTGTATGGGACATTGGTACATAATTGTACAATAATAAAACTTTTACGTCTTTAGACATTAGTTCATATGCTACTATTTAAAACATATTTGACTTCGTTGACGAATCGGGTTCATAAGATATACCAATTTAAAAACTGTAAGAATGAAGGCAATATCCAAAACAGAAAGCAAATCACAACGTCCTTTTAATCACGCCAAATGGTCGTCGTTAAATCCAAGTTATCCAATCGTCGTAATCCAAATCGCAAGAGCACTCGAAACCCGTTTCAACAAGCACAAAAACAAGCCAGTAATCAAAAACACAGAGAAGTCACAGAACGCCAACCAAAGAGAATATAACCACTTGCCAACAATATCCAACGAGCAGAAGCAAGTGAATGACGTCACGTCAATCATCAATGACGTGACAGATGACATGAGGTGACATATCAAAATAATATCGATGTTTAATAATATTGATCCATTGATCGAATGGGTCACTTAGTCTTTTGTGTTGATTTTATAAACTAATTGAATGTATTTCAATAAGTCTTCATCTGATTGTTGGCACCTTAAAATGAAATCTAACGTGTGCTTGCACTTATTTTTTTTATTTGGTATGTAATTGATTTTTTAAAATATGATTAATCGATACTTTTTGATACAATAATTATATCCTACGCCATTACATTTCGTTACGTTCCTTTTTACGCCATAATAAATATCAAAAGTACAGATTTTTTCATAAACTGTTTTAAATACTTTTCCGGTAAGTTTCAGTATAATAATATACTGAAAATTTTACAGCTCCATGCGTAGAAAATTTTCGGCGAGTTACGTCACTGGAGCTCTACCACTACTAAAAAAGTACTCTTCACACATTAGATAGAAGTTCAACCCATATTGTGCACGTTCGCGGTACAAAAGAATGCAAAGATGCAAACAGTGCATGTTGAAACTCATGCGTATAAACCATGTTTAAACTATGTAGTAACTTCGACCACCCAGGCGCGGCATCAACGTCTTAGGTCAAAAGCGTGTCAGATATTGAGAGGGTGTAAAATGTGTCCAAACAATGCTCCTATCCAAAATTCAGACGATTCGGAAGATGAGTAATATCGTATCGATCTTTTGATTTTTTTAAGGGCTACCCTTCGGACGCGAGATTCTAGCTTTAGATTTAGTGGAGGTAACTAACCAGGTGCAAGGTAACTTCCATATCTTAATCTGATGCGCTCAAGTAAATACAAAAATAGCTTCCTGGGCTCCCCTGCTAAAGGATAATTAATATGATAATTGTCGATGATGAGTGAAAACTGTAGGCCTTACTAGCCAGCGGGATTGTGCAATAGTAGTTATAACTACTATTTCACATTTTACATTAACCAGTTAATCCTCAACTTGAAGTGGTAAATTCATAACACAAAAGCTGGCAGATTTTGGCTTAATCACATTATAACAAAATTTCTGACACGCATTTTCACGCAATGCTTTCATCGCTCCTGTTCGTCACACGGGAGCGGCCTTAATACATAACGTTTCAAATTCCCGATGCTAATTAAGCCTCATGTCGAAGCTTGCATATAAAATCGATCAGCTGGTATCAAACAATTTGAGTTGAATTCACGCAGAAATTGATTGTAACATTCCATCACTCGATTTGATATGCAGATGACAATGCGCGGTAATGTGCTCGCGTTAGATGGAACTCGATTGCTATTCGGTTTATGTTCATTTATCACGGAAAATACCTCAAATTTCATCCTTTGATTGTTTATATTCTCACAGGAAATTGTTATTATTACTACTACTAATTTTACTGGTGTATACTAACGCGGGAGTAGGCACCACCGCATTACCTAACAGGTTCGTTTTCTTTAGACTGTGCTAATATACTTGCCGCTAAATGGTAGTGTTCAGCACTATATAACTGGTGATAATGTACGGCCCTGTAATTTCCGGCACAGAGGCATAACACCTTAGGCCTCAGGAGTGGAAACGCATCTGCATTTTGACCTTGGTCTTTGTGTGGGTGTCTTTAGGCTACAGTCATCAATTAACATCAATGAGAACTGCAAGCTTGTTTGCCACTTCCATAAAAAAATAATATTAGTTTATTTGTTGTACGGAACCCTAAAAATTATCATGATGTCTTATAATCAATGAACGTCGGCTGCACGCACGAAAAAGTGTCACATTCTGCATGAACCGAGCGTGCAAGCGAGAGCGCGCGGCAAATACCTCAAGAGGCTGCTCGCTCTGTGTGGACGAACCTATTGAATACAGATGCGTTACAAGCCGAACGCTTAGGCCGTTTGTGGTGTATACACAGTACATATAAACTCGCTCTGATGACTGATAAAGATCATTGGGCATTTTGTTCGGACCGGTGACCTCCTAGCGTTCAGTAATGAAACTACTCAGAGTTTGTAAACGACCATGAATACTACCTGCATGAGAAAGCTGTTTTATAAAGCAAAGGAAGATTTTCTTTTAAATGTATGAAATGTTGTATGTTGTTCACTAAGAACTTTTAATAACACAGAATTTTATTCTTTATATTTTATTAAAATTATCATTATAGCACCAATCATTAGGAAAATTCAAATCCATAAAACGCGTAAAAGGATAAATAAAAATAAGCGAACAGGCAAAATCAACACACAGATCGAAACAACAAATGACAAAACTCTCTTTTGTAATGTGGATTGCGCGCCTGACAAGCGTCAGAGAACGAGAGAGAGAGAAAGTATCACAGTAATTGAATTGAAAATCAATAATAAAATTATATACTCGTATTATAGTAGAACCACATAGCTTTTTTTCCCCATGCAATTGGATCGAAATAAAACTTTTTTTCTTCTAAACCTTTAAAAAAAACTATTTCAATACTGTTCGCGACCGGATCAAAATGCCCAATGACCTATAATTATTTTTAAATATCCAACGACGTGTTTTAAAATACATTTTCGCGCCTGTAATCCCCGAAAGGTTAAAGCGGTTTATGTTTATGTTTCATTATTGCTGTACTTCCTCTTCATAATATATATTTAATAAAAAAAAACAATAATTGTATCCACGTACCACATAGAGCAACACGGGATACCGACCGTCGCGGCGGACCGGAGGGGAGTAGCCATAGCGTTTATTACCGATGCAAAACAGTCTGTCATTTTTTGCGGGGGGAAATGCGTGTGACATATACACACACACTACAAAAATCGTTTATTACTACGAAACTCACACCTTGACTTTAACAAAATACAGAAACAATTTCACGCACACATTTAAACATCTAGGCGACAGGTATAGGCCCATTTAGGCTTGTATTTTGACAGAGGGGAAAGCCTGCATATGGCTACTCCCCTCCGGTGTTACTCTATATTTTTCACGATGATTCAGTACTTTGGGTTACGATTTTTTAGGTTTATTGGACAGGAGTCGATTACACCAACAATCAACAATACGTGAAAATGTTCAGAGTCCACTCGATACGTATTTCGATTGGCTTACGGAAGCAATTGGACTGAATAATAGTACCGTGGAGAGGTAAGTGGGCCACAATTCCGAGCGGGTACTCGGAATTATTGCTAACCTAATTGTTACGACACTTCATTGGTCCGTTTTAGGAATCCATACTAGGGTTACTTAATTACTTACCTATGTCATATGATGTTTTTTCTAATCCACAGTTTGACTAAGGTACTTACGGTCCTATGTCCCCTAGATGGAGCAGAGGGTGTCCAAATCGATCGGTTCTCCATCTCGATCGGTCTTGAGCCTCGCGCTTGATTTCGCTTCAACTTTTCCTGATCTTCTTCACTTCGCCAGAAGCCGTTCGTCGACAAATCTGCTTCGGACGACCACGCTTTCGCTTTCGGGGGGGGAATCCACAGGTTACACATCCACAATTTTTTAGGGTGTCCCTCGATTTCTCCGTGACCGAACTTGGCGGTTATGTGACCAACTTGAAAGGGCGCCCTTTTAAATGACCCAAGAATGTTTAAAATCGGTCCACAATTGATTTATATATAAAATAAATACATACAAAAAGGAGAGAATCCTTGTCATTCCCTCAAAGAGCACCAAAATACAACAAAATACAGATTCTATGAAATATGGTTAATATCACTTCATTTCAGAATGTTTAAAACCTGCCTTATTTACATAATTATGTAGATTCTTCAGAATTGCCATTCTCATGAATAAGCCAAAATATTTTTTGTCCATCATAATACATCCCTCAGACATTTTTCTGTGACCGCTCAATTTCAGAAACTGTTTACTCATCATGAACCCTACATTGATACAACGAGAAAACGGATCGCCATATAGGTATAATGCGGCCAACCGGATATTATTTTATGAGCAAGGAATTCCTAATAATTCGATAGAGGTTAATGAAATCCAATAGATGCCTTTTCCTTAGCAACATTTTATATCAACGGGACGAAAATATACAAAAGCTTATATTACATATTGACTCTGATAGTTTATTTGATAAGATCCGTAGAATGTTTGACTTTGAATAGAGGCTTATTGATGTTCGTAGAGTATGAAAAACTTAGGTATCTTACTCACTCACTTTATTGCAGCATTTATATTTGGAGCCGCTTCTTTAAATCTGTAATTCTTTGTCATCATGCATAAATATATGCATGTTCACACCAAGTCACTTACGGAGTAGATTGTAGCCAATTAATATAAATAAAAAAGGTTCAGTATTGAGTAATCTATTTTTATACTTATAATCTAAAATGCCCAAAAATCTACCCTATACAGAAAGTATAATACGATTTTTTTTATATCTAAGTATTTGTTTTTGCTCTTTGATAAGGCCTATCGACCTGACTAGGCAAAGTCGGATCGCTGCCTGATTCTGACATTCTGATTCTGGTCACTATATTGATGCTGTTCGTCATATTTAACAAGTTTACGAATTGAAACTACTTAATTAAGTCTCAGCTTCACATTGTTAATGTCACTACACTCTTCCATGGTACTATTTTTGCGTAAACACAATCAAGCTACGAGAAGATGAAACATCCCCATCGTCCACACGCAAACCTGCGAGATGAGCTCCCTCCAGGTCATGATCTGCAATGGCCGATCTGGAAAACACTCAACCGACTCCGCACTCAGGTAGGGCGTTGCAGACAAAACTTGTGCAACTGGGGTTTCATCTCTCCGCTTATGGACCGGTGTGACTGTGGAGCCATAGCTCAAACCATGGAACACACAACACACCGTGCTCTAATGCCCGCTCTGCCCCAGCTCTTGCACTTTGGAGGATCTAAGAACTGCAAACGACGCAGCAATAATTGTGGCGAAATAATTAAAAAAAAACGATAAAATTTAAGTTGAGTTGCTGTCACGAGAAGAAGAAGAAGAAGAAGCTACGAGAAATACCAACAGTATCGTTGCTCACCGCTGCCATCTCGTCAGCACAGACATTCAGCGCTGGGTGGAATAAAGTGGAACTTAAAATGTAATGTTAGCGTGGCACTTGTATTTGCCTAGCCGTTTGATTAAATGGCTGAATATAATTTAATATCATTCAGGTCTCTAGTTGAAAGGCGCTTTAAAAATAAACAGGAATAATCAAATTATTTTGCGCATTAAACTACTAACAAAAAAAAAATCTTCTAAAGTTATCGTTCAACATAAATAAATAAAACGAAAAATCCCAACAAACATTCCGAATATTTATCGAACCTGACCAATTTAGAACATCTGTTTCTGCTTTCAATACAGCGATGAATAATCACCAGCACATTACTCTTAGATTCAAAGCGGTTGAATATAAAAGGAATTGTATTAAAGCTCTCGAACCTGAACAAGCCAATCAGATCTCTCACGGTCAGCTGGTCTCAATAGCCGATAGCACTCAGTGCTTTGCTCGGAAATCAAAGAAATTGTATACTTTTATCCCTTTAGATTTGCTTCGGAATGATTTATTATCGTTGGAAGATGATTTTAGAGAAGTTGGAAAGTTTTATTCGGTTGTTTTTTTTTTTAATCAAATTCATGCAGTTCGGTTTTATGATCTGGAAAGTTTAATGAATGAGTTTTATGGAGTTTGAATTCGTTGTTTATAAAGATTCTGGATGAATTTAGTTTCATTTATGAACAAGTCCTCTACACTGTACAATAAATAGTTCACATCATCTATACTAAAATGAATATTATAAAGAAGAAACATCTGTGTTTCGTATGTATGTTTGTAACGTTATCACACATAAACTACCTATTAGACTAATTTAAAAAAATATTTCCTCATTAGAAAGCTGCATCTTCACTGAGTGACATAGACTATAGATATTACATTCATCGCACCCATACGAAGCCGGGGCGAGCCGCTAGTAACTTCATAAAAGGACAAGAATGAAAAATGTATTATTATTTCTTTTGGCTGAATACGATGATTATCGTTACTTTTTTTTCATAAGTTTATATAAAAAATAAACTTGTCAAATTACTGTCTATAATACAAAAATGTAACCTGAAAAAGTTCAAAATTATGTCCCATTGGGACGATATTCCAACGATTGATGAATTTCTACAATGCATTGAATTAAAAGACGGTGCCCTCATCATTTCGATATTCGGTATAATATACGGAAGCATCTGTTTATTGATTTTTATGTCAATGGTTATAAATTACCAAGATTGGAAAATAATATATGAGAAAAAGCTGGACTTATTCAACTTCTTCTTCTTCACATTTTGCAATATAAGTGTTTTGCTCTTATCAAGTATTGTGCTATTAATTGGAACTAAAAGAAACATGGAAATTTTAATTCGTGTATTTTTGTGGTGTGCATTAATTCATTTGATCATTAATTGGTTGATCACTTTGTGCATGTCGGTGTATTGTGTATTTGTATCCAGTTGCTTTCAGAATAATGGAGTTGGTGCTATTATAATTGGAATGGCTCTGGCAATATTTTATACAATATTTTGGGGCTATTTGATCATGTCTGTAAATAGTTTTAGAATGGAAATGTGATATTCATCCATAAACAGATATATTTTATACTATGGGACAACAATTTATTGATTTTTGGTTCCTTTAGGTACTCATTAGAGTAAATAACTTGTTTACAATTGTTTAATAATGGGAACCCTTGATATGTTCCACTGCTGGGCACGAGTCTTTTCCCTTCTTGGGAGGAGGCCTGGAGCTTACTCCACCACGCTGCTCCAATGCGGGTTGGTGGGTATGAGGGATAGTGGCCAACTCGCTGTCGGATGTTTTCAAACCGCCCATAAGGCCTCCGACTACGTTTAACGCCTGCTGTCTATCGATAGCAACAATTGTTTTATGATATTAAGTAAACAATAATAGAATTTGGATCTATGTTGTAAATGTCTAAATCAGTGATTCCCAAAGTGGTCTATATCGACCCCTGGGGGTCTACGACAACCTAAAAGGGGTCTGCGTCAGCGGAAAACAAATGGGGGTCCATGAAATGAAAATGGGGGTCCACGATAATGGATCTCAACACATACACTGATAATACCAATTTACTTACATCATACCAGTGATTCCCAAAGTGGTCCATGGGAGACTCGATGGGAGTCTACGTAGGCGTGAATAAATAATGGAAATATGGGAATGTGATATAAATGTAGCAAGGACGGGGGTCCACAGAAACCAGAAAAAATTGTAAAGGGTCTACAATAAAAAATAGATTGGGAACCTCTGGTCTAAGTGTTTGCGACATACTGGTGGTAGAGCTCCAGTGACGGAGCTCGTGGGCGTAGGCACCACCGCATTACCTAACATACTTGCCGCTAAATGGTAGTGTTCAGCACTATCGTGTTCCTGTCAGGTGGTAATGTACGGCCCTGTAATTTCTGGCACAGAGGCACAACACCTTAGGCCTCAGGAGTTGTAACGCATCTGTATTTTGACCTTAGTCTTTGTGTGAGTATCTATAGGCTGCAGTCATCACTTTACATCAATGTGCTTGTTTATCAATTCAAAAACATTAAAAAAAAATCATAATTTAGAACCTTTCAGCTTACCTACTTGTCTGAATTGTAAAAATCCGCAGTTCAGACACATGCAATTATTATGATAATCTTATGAAGTAGGTCTACTTACTCCACAACTCTAGCGCTAGCAGGCCACTTCTACAAATGCCTTCCGAAATGCCTACAACAGGGTTGTGCGTCATAAGGGGAGAAGTAGTTTTGTCTCAGGACTCTGCTGCTCATCCCGCGTTATTGCATTTACTACCTCCATAGATGTATTATCAACTTCGTTAGATAGATTGGTAATACAAAGAGAAAGAATATATTATACGCATGTGTGAGAGCGAGATAGATAGGCAGGACCATTTACAGACACGTTCTCGGCCTGAGACAGCTTGGCGTTAGTCGTGAACACAACAATTTTCTTTTATTTGTATTAAATTTAAGGTTTACTGGTGTTTATTGTACATAAATAATGATAGTTACATGTGCAGTACCTGAATGTAACTCATTAAAGAATGAAAACCCACTTATTCATTAATTTCACATGTAAGTACGAATTAAATGTTTGGCTCTCTAAATGCAAGGATTTATTTCTGATACAAAACTTTTATACATAAACGGATAGACAAAATTAACAGGTTTTATAATATGAATGCTTTGAATGCATAAGAATTAACTATAAAATAATAACAAATACGAGAATAACTTCTATTTTATAACCTCACCTTTGTAGGGATTTTATCTTATCGATAATTTGTATATGTCAATAAAGGATATTTTATATAATAAACCTCTTTAGCGATGAACACTAAAGAGGTTAATTATATAAAATATCCTCCTACCTTATTTAATGCATTTATTAAAAGTTTAGAGTTTCATAGCCAAACTGCGCTATTATAAATATTAAAAAAATAATTTAATAACAATAGAAAAATGGCTAATAATGATAAAAATAAATCGACTATATTATAATGCAGCAAGCACTTCGAACAAAAAGGTCTTTGAATAAAAATATCTACTTTATTATTTACTATCTGTCTCTTTATCTCCTTTGGTGCCTTTTTAACCGACTTCAAAAAAAGGAGGAGGTTCTCAATTCGTCCGGATCTTTTTCTTTTCGAGTTGATCTTTCCTTGAAACCTGTTATCAGATTTATTTATCATCATAACAAGTTTTCTGTTATCCTTGCTCACTTATCAGGTCACTTACTGTTTAATTATTATTAGATACTTATTTTTACTATGTCTCTCGTCAGCACGGGATCCAATTCGAACCCCGGACCTTTGTCAGGCTTGCGCGGGGACATGAGGGGTCCAACACGTAGAGGCCCTTTCGAGAATTTTGATCTACTTTGTAATGGGTTATATTCGGTGGGACCTCTCTCTGACTGCACCAATAGTTAATACGACACAGACAGACCCCGCAAAATATATGGGACTATTGTAAAGATAAGTGATTCGCCAAACTTTGGGCTATGTGGGTGAACTGGGGGGACTAGCTGGCTGGGCCTATGGTGTAAGATCCGGCACCTGCCTATATTCAACATCTCACATTATCGAATCCTACTTTAGGCAGGTGACTCGCCTCTCCTTGGTAGGCCCCCCAAACAGCCAACCCGATGGTCGACGGGGGGCAACACTGTTGAGAGAGGCTGGGGGTGTCGAGAGGTGTGGCTCCGGTTTCACCATCACGAGCGAGTAATTTCAAGTTCGGAGCGGGCTTCCCCGCTTTTATGCCTTAAGACACTTTTACACCCGAGTGTATGGCTCTTGCAGAAATTTAGACAACAGCCTATTATCCAAATTTCTGCAAATGCCATTACCTCTAGCGCCCCACTCAGACCGGCCAATGAAGGCAAGCCAGAGGCGAGAGACCTGATGCTCTGCCCCCTTTATTATTGTTAGATATTTATTATTAAATTTTTGTTTATGTTGTACATCCCTACTACTTCCTGTATTTGTTTCTTTACATGTAAGGTTGCCTGTAAGAAATCGCTGTTAGCGATAAGGCCGCCTGTTGTACTATTTTATTATGTCCGAATTGTTTTTTTCGTAATTGTTATCTATTATGTACAATAAAGAGAGTTATTAATATTATTTATTTATTTAATTGTGCCGTGTTGCTCTATGGTTGTGCATGACATGCCTTCTAACGTGTACTAGCTAACAGTTTATTTTTTGTTATAGTTTCTATGTATTTATTGCAATACACTATTGTGATGCATATTCATTGCAGTTGTTAATAGATACAAAATGATAGGTACTTTTGTTGGCACGTAACAATGAAACCAAAACGGAAAGTATCGTCTTATGTCTACAGAGATATATCGCTAGTGCGCAGCACCTCCAAAGAAAATGTGTCTGATCTAGGCAACACACCTTTTCTTCCAAGTCTACGGCATTTCTTTAGTAAATTAAATATGGTTAGAGGAAAATAAAAATAATTTTGTTTGTAGTTTTATTTATATAAAAATATTCCCTGGTTGATGTGTGCAAAATCAGAAGATAGATTGCATCGATCATCGATATTAAAATCTGAAGTCTTTGCAGCACTATTTTGCTCGCACACAAACACATGTCACGCACACTGACGTAATCCGAATTTGGTCTCGTCCTGACGACTCAATTGCCAATCTTTAGTATTATACATCTATGACTACCTCCCTATTTAGTAAGACCACCACTGTTTGATTGAATGACTGCACTAGCGAAAAAATTCACCTGCACAAGTGGACGGTGGAGTCATTACGTCCTATATTAATTTCTAATAGCCATTTCCAAATTCAAATTTCTAAATTACAAAATACAAACAGTGGTAAACAATATTTGAATTGTTTGATCATAATAAAACAAACAATAAATTATAATATTTTTTTAATTAAATCGTACGATACCATTCCAGTTACATTACAAAGTCATTAACAATCTTTTATAGCTGTATATAATCACAATATCATGGCACAGCACGGCTGTAATACAAAAAAGACTATAAGCACAGCACAGTGTAAAGAACGTACAGCACATCGAGCCTAGGAAGGAGACTTCGGCTTATTTCGGGTCTGTAGAGCGTTATCTCTTTCGCACCGTACCTATTCGACGTTTGGCGACCATTTTGATTAAGTTTTGACCAATACCGGACTGTCAGTGCTTACGTAAGCAGTGTGCAACAGAGATAACGCTCTACGAAGTCGAAACGAGCCGATCGTCTCTTTTGCAGGCTCGATGTGCAATATTAATTGTTGAGTACTGTATCTAAGTATTTATGCAAATGCGTACTGTAGGGTACTGTGAGTAATTTTTTACACTTACTAAATATCGACAGGGCAAGTATGATAAACACGATGGCCAGTAAGAAGTGCATCGTCAGATAACCGGTGCGGATGAAATAGACGCTGCCAAATACGCCCAACACTGTGTTATAGGAACCCATGAGTAGACAGAGCCACAGTGATATTTCTATTGCGCATATTTTTTGCTGAAAACAATAAATCACATAATATTATGGATGCGAAATGCAGTTTTGAGGTTGCGGATCCATGATCTTAGGACGAGGCTCCAAAGTAATCCATTATTATGATGATTATCTATTTATACAAATTAATAAAATTGGAGTGTCTGTTTTGAATTTAAAAATAACAGCTATTAACTAAATGCATATGCATGTATACACATATAAATACCAAAACAACATTTTTTACAATTTTTGTCTGTCTGTCTGTCTGTTTGTTGGGGGTAATCTCGGGAACGGCTGTACGGCTTTCGACGGGACTTTCACTGGCAGATAGCTTATGTTAGGAGGAATAGGTAACTTAGACTACTTTTATACTAGCTGCGCCCACGACTTCGTCCGGGTAAATACTGATCAATTATACATTTTCACGCGGACAAAGTCACGGACACAGTAGTATCAGACTAGTATCATATATATTATTTTAATATTAGACTCGTAATTTCTGTCATAGAAGAGAAACAATTTGCACATGCATTTTGAGCTTTGGTATTAGGGCGTTTTTCCTATCAAGCGGGTTTGCGTTTACACGCGGGTGTGACCCGCATGGGTTTCACACGAATCCCGTCTTTTCATACAATTTTTTTTTTATGCATTGCATCCGCGTGCGGGATGTGGTACATGGCTTTTTTATGTCCTTACTATATACGACTTTATCTGTTAGCGCCACACATCACATTGCTACGGTCAGATTGTCTGCGTGTAGCTCGCAGATGTGTTTACCCGCATGCGGGTCACACCCGCGTGCGGACGTAAATCCGCTTGACAGAAAAAAGGCCCTTAGATGTCTATAGGCTGCTATAGCTACTTACCACCCATGTGAAGTATCTACTTTATATGGGTGGTAGGTAAGTAATAAGCATGTGCTTACTTATTTGCTACATTCAACGCACATTTTTTACTGGTGGTAGAGCTCCAGTGACGGAGCTCGCGGGCGTAGGCACCACCGCATTACCTAATATACTTGCCGTTAAATGGTAGTGTTCAGCACTATCGTGTTCCGCATTTGCATTTTGACCTCTGGTCATTGTGTGGGTGTCTATAGGCTGCAGTCATCACTTAACATCAATGTGAACTGCACGTTTGTTTGCCACTTTTATAACATAAAAAAAAAACAAAACATAAAAAACATTAATCTAACTAAGTGCTCCGTTGTTTGCATTGATTTTATGTTATACTATATGTCAGGCTATAGATCTTTAGTTGGTAATAATACATTCTGTATATAATAAGTTATTTTTAGTTTTTGTTAGTGTTGCTTTTATTTTATTTTGAAGTCGGTAAATTTTGTGTTTTCATTTATTGTAATTGTTCCAATTTATAAAAATAATATCATCCAGGTGAACCTGAAAGTTACTTAGTCTAAATTCGTCCGACCTAACAAACTTTGATTTTTTACTAACAAATTGCAACGATTTGGCATCGAACAAAAAACAATCATATTTTATTTTTAAAGAAAAATGGAAAGAAAAATTTGACTTCAGGCGAGACTCGAACTCGCGACCTACTGGGAATGTAGTCCAGCCGATCTTCCAATTGAGCTACTGAAGCCCTGCCCGATTTGTCAAATCTTTCCTTCACATCTATCGCATTGCTTTATGGTAGCAGCAGCGCCATCTATTACCAACTATGCTAGTTAGGCAACCGATATAATAGACTTTTCAGTTTATTGAATATCGTAAAGAAGTCGCTTTTACCCTTAATAATTGTTTTATATTATTTCGCACGTGTTAATGCGAAATAATATAAAACAATTAAAAAACAATAATATAAATCGAATTGGGAACCTCCTCGTTTTTGAAGTCGTTTAAAAACCCAATTCTACTTAGACCTCATCCTTAGACGGAGCATTAAAATAACACGGATTTTTACGCACAAGCCCTAAAATTTATAGGCAATACAACAACAAAACCCAGAAGGGCCATCTGTTTTGGATCGTCTAGTTTTTATGCAAATGTCTAAAGGCGGCAGATTTAAGCTACCATCAAAATGCTTGCTTGCCACTTTTATGTAAACCCACAATTGATTCCCCCAAAGCGGTAGGCAGAGGTTGTATTGCATCCCTCAGCCCCGCAGCCGAATATGGCTAGAAAAGATAAGACTGTGTACGCTGTCTTCCAGTTAGATGGTAATGTATAACCCTAAAATTTCTATCACAAAGGTAAAACATCTTAGGCCTCAGGGGAGGCAACTCATCTGCAATTTGCCCTCTAATTTTTGTGCATGTCTCTAGGCTGCTAATATTCATATACCATTTGTATGGAACACGTGATTGCTTACCACTTTCATTATAAAAACACTAGCTATAACCTGCGCGCGTTGCAACGCCACCAACTAAAAAAATGACAGTCGCGCCATCTGCCGAATTTGCCAACTCAGAAACCTTCGTGGGCTCATGCACAACAACTTTGCTAAAGATCATCACATGCTCAAATGCGTAATTTACGATTCTATAAAGGACATACAGACAATTCATTTTTGAAGAAGAAGAAGATAACACTTATCTTCCAACCCGAGAATCAAAGCTTAAAATATTCTTCATTCACAACATGCAAAGAACTCTACGTTTGCAAAGTATAAAACAATTCTAAAGAATCTACAGGTTAGTATTTGGAAACCGTCAAAAAGCCTCGCTACATCCACTACCACGTTGACCCATATAACGAATCAATGGGCAGATTATCCCAGCCGCCACCCATTCCATTATAGGTGAAGTTACAAATTACTCACTAAGGAGGCATCATGAGCTTGGGTATAATTTAAAGAGACAAAGCCGAATGAATGTGTTCTGGTTCGAGGGACAAGGAGACAATTAAAGCTGAGAGCTATATGTCTCTGTGTATAGAATGAAATACGCAATGTGGTGTGAACAAGTGTGTTTAACTTGAAATAATGAAGATCGGTATTTCATTTATTGCTACAATTCTCATATATCATTATTGCTACAAATTTCATATTTCAGGGCTGCTACCATTAGGCTAATATACCGAGTTTAATCGAATAAGTATTGTATGTAATGACGGTGGCAAACAAGGATGATGATCATGGTCATCGTACGTGAATACTGTAGCTTGAAATAGCTGGAATATAATTTTTTTTTTAGTTTTTATTTCAGTGTATATTCAGAAATACCTTGGTTTACTACCACAGTACCATCAGTTTTTTCTCCATTTTCTTTTAGAAATTTCATTTGCATTGAAATTTCTAAAAGAAAATGAAAATTTGCAACCTCTTTGCAACTCCTGAGATCTGAGGTGTACCTCCGTGGCGGAAGATATAGGATCGTACATTACCACCTGACCGGAACACGATACGCTCTAAGGGCTCTTTCAATTTGGACGTTTCGCGTCGGACCGCAGCACTGTAGGACTGTACCACAGCGGTGCGTTTGTCATATTACCACGGTAGATGGAAAGCGAGAGAAAGGTAGAGTAAGAAAGAGAAGTTGGGAGTAGTATGCGAGAAAATCCGCACGATACGCTCTACTACCAGTAATACAAAATTATCATATATACCTCTAAGGCTCCCATTAACAGGACTGTTCCCTCTAAAATCTGAGGTATGATTGTCGCTAGCGTCATATGTTGTAGTACTGCTGCCATTTCACCTTTACTATTACCACGAACCAGGAAATATAGCATTATGTAACAAGATACAGATACCTGAAAGTAAGATACATTCAATGCTCCAGTGACAAGAGCTCGCGGGCGTAGGCACCACCGCATTACCCAATATACTTACCGCTAAATGGTAGTGTTCAGCGCTATCGTGTTTCGGTCAGGTGCTTATGTACGGCCCTGTAATTTCCGGCACAGAGGCATAACACCTCAGGTCTCAGAAGTGATAACGCATCTGTATTTTGACCTCTGGTCTTTGTGCGGGTGTCTATAGGCTGCAGTCATCACTTGACATCAATGTGAACTGCATGCTTGTTCACCACGTTCATGACATAAAAAAGGGTGGTTTAACCATTCTAATGGTGCAGCAGTAAGTGGAATAACGCAAGATGGGCAGCAGCGTTCTGCGACAAAATTACTGCCACTGCGATCGCCAATCGACATGCCAAACGTGGCGATTATGGCATATCCCCCTTAAGGCCTGCGCAGACGAGGTACTCTCCCCGGGGTACTTTTTTATCCATCAATATTGATCTGCGTCAGTAGCTTAGTGGTAGCAGGCCACTACTACTACGCTGGAGGTCTTAGGCTATCAGAGATACCAGTTTAAAATGCTTTATCTCTGGTTCTATTGGGATGTTTCAATTTTTTGGAAGTTTTCCAGTATGTACCTTGGAGTTTGGTAATGTGTCCGGAGATGGTAACAGGCTCGCCACCTGTTACATGGGTTAAAAACGTAACCGGCGAATCGTGGGTGTATGCATGTATGCTTGAATGCATTAACCTCTGCTTACCCCTTCGGGGATTACAGGCGTGAAGTTACGTTAATTTTGATCTCTTAAAAGCTGTATGCAAGCACACAAAGGACTAAGAGTACCCCGAAAAGTCATTGAGAATTTTTGTCCCCTAGGGACAAAAGTCCCTCGTCTGCGCAGGCCTTTACGGGGAGGCTTTCATCCAGGAGTGGACATCTTTCGGCTGATAATAATATGATGAACAGATTAGTGGGTCCATAGTGTCCACTACATAAGTCGCCACCTAGTAGAACGCTGAGGAAACACAAAGTGCTTGTCTAGTACGGAAGATGGCGTATGACTGAGTTGCATCGCACATACGAAGTTTTCACAAAAGTTGCCGTATATACAACTTCCCAGCGTTAATTGTTGAGAAGCGGTCCACCAGGCATTATCACCTCGCCCGGTCAGAGCAGGAACTTTCCATCCGTTCCTTCACAGGTTCAAACAAAGAAAACTCTTTACAAGATATTATAACGTAGGGGTTAGAAAATTTGGGCGAGTTGTTAACATGCTTTACTACAACAATTTGCGAACATGCGTAACGAGGAATGTAGGATACTCTAATAAGATCGTTTAATTTGCTAGCTTAACCCGAGTTAGTTCTAGTGGAAAAGGGTTCAACGGAGCGAAGCTTTTTTCATACTCGCTGAAACGTGACGCAAACGAGGGATGCAAGTGGGTACATATACTAAACTACTATGTAAATGTACTACATCACTAGTCGTAACTCTCCCTGATAGAGTTTTCTGAAAAGCGCATGTTTCGAGATTGATATATTCTCCAGATTATGTACATGATGAAATTTTAATGGTTTTAGTTTCGCGCAGTTAAATGTTTTTGATTTGGTCAAATGGCTAAACACGCATTCGTCATATCTGTCTATCTGTCTGCCTATCTATCCGACCGTCCATATGTCACAAACATTTTACTCTGACACAATTTTTTTTATTTAATGAAAGTGGCAAACAATCATGCAGTTTACATTGATGTTAAGTGTTGACTGCAGCCTATAGACACTTATACAAAGACCAGAGGTCAAAATACAGATGCGTTACCACTTCTGAGGCCTAAGGTGTTATGCCCCTGTGCCGAAAATTATAGGGCCGTACATTACCACCTGACCGGAACATGATAGTGCTGAACACTACCATTTAGCGGCAAGTATATTAGGTAATCTACAACTACTAAGACTATATACTTAAAACTCGATAGGTAGATTACAATTACAGGTAGATTACAATTATTTTATAAACCACCTTATCATTAATATACAAAAATAAACAAGCATCAATCGATCATGGGGACTTGGAACTGCTACTAAAAAAAAATAATGCACCTAGGTAAACGTGTGTGAGTGACAAATAGGATATTTGCCGCAAAATAACTACCACTAAAAATTTACCCTGTATTCAATACAGAAACTGTAATGTATTTTCACGCCAAGTCTCTTACGGAGCAGGTAAAATTTTGGAAACGCCAAATGTTACGGTTCTTACACACCTCTCGTGTCTTTTCTACATTCACAACTCTCCTCGTAAATTCACATCAAATTCCGAACTAGAATATTAGGTTTTGTAGGAATTAATTTTGCGGATTTTCTCGCGTATACCACATTTCCAAACTTCTTCTTATACTCGACGTTTCAGTCGCCTTCCAGCTACCGTGGTCACGGTCAGAATATACGTATTATAGTACTCTGTGGACTACTTCGACGATGTTCAGCCTGTTATATGTAAACTACTAGTGGCGCCATCTATTGAGAAATTATAAAACTACGTCCCCATATCATCGTGTTCGGTTAAATTTAATTTCTACAATGTATGAAGCTCGCAAATACCTAAAATAAAAAAAAATAAAAAACGCGAAAATGTTAGAATATTAGTACCTAAAAGAACCTTACCTCTATGGATTGTTAATACCAGACAGGAATTGTTTAAGTTTTTTTTAATGTAACAAAACTGGCAAAACAGCATTCAGCTAATCTGAATTTTAATTGAGACTATAGCTTATAGACTTCTATACGAAAACCACAAATGCGTTGACACCCCTAAGACCTACGTTGCTAATAAACGTTTCCGTTATAATTATCACGGGCCATACATTATTATTTAACCGAACACGGCAGATGACCACCATTTGCAGATAGATCTGGTATTGCGGCGGTGTCTACGCGCTCGAGCTACACTGGAACTCTATCACCAATATTTTCACTATAACCACTCTGTTATCTTTAACTGGCATTAGTAACACTACAACTGTATAAACTATAACTATATTATATACACTTGCGAGCTTTAAACTGGAATCACATGAACGGGGGTTGTTCATTCATGTGTTATTTTTGTTATATTTATATTGTTACCCCAGTTTATCTGATCCCAGTTTAATGCTCGCAAGTGTAATAAAATTATACTCACTAGTTTCAACCAGCCTAAACATATAACGGAGTTGCGTAATGCTAATCGACGAAAGGCAATATCGTCTGGATCCCAATTCCTTATATCTGTGTGAATTATCATATCAAATTGTTATATTCCACTTAAAATTTACTTTATTGAGGTTTTGAGGTTGAGAATTGCGGAATTAATGTATTGCTAATGTATGAAATTTATATGTCAGAGAACTATATGTTCAGAAACTACGTTGTTATCCAATAAGGTTTAAGGCGATAAGTAAATAAGTTTGTATATGCCACTAATAATACTGCTACCGTATCAGTTAGACTGTTGTATATATAAAACCCATATATGTATGTTGTATATATATATAGATCAGCGTGTATTTTTGCATTTTAACATTAAATTAGGTACAGTATTCAAGAATAAATATTGCACATCGACCTTAGGAATACGACTTCGGTTTATTTCGGATCTAAATAGCATATTGACGACCCGGTTGGTCCAGCGGTGTGAGATGACCTTTTGATTCGAAGGGTCGCGGGTTCGATCCCCGCACTGGGACAAACATATGTATGGCCTACAGATATTTGTTTCGGGTCTGGGTGTTTGTGTATGTGTTATATGTGTAAAACCGCACCCACGACACAGGTTTATACCTACTGTGGGGACAGCCCCACAGTAGGTATAAACCTGTGTCGTGGTTGTGAGTGTATATATATATATATATATATACTAGCGGCCCGGCCCGGCTTCGCCCGCGCTGCTCTGCTCCTATTAGTCATAGCGTAATGTAAGCTATCCTATCTCTCAAGTTGGATCGAACTGCACATGGTGTGCGAATTTTATTATAATCGGTTAAGTGGTTTAGGAGTCCATTGAGGACAAACATTGTGACACGAGATTTATATATATTAAGATAACATATATAAGCCTTTATTCAGACATTAAAATACAATACAATAAACAATAATTTCAATTTAAAAATCAGATTAATATAAGTACAATTCCATTTTAGAATATATTACAAATATAAGTTGCACTGATTAAATAGATTTTTTTTTTATTCCATCGACAACCTTGTCTGTATGCTTTTTGTAGGCAAAGGCCTCCTCCAACTCCTTCCATTTATCTCTGTCTTTAGCTATTGTCGTCCATTGTCCACCTGCCACGGTTCTTATTTCATCCACCCATCTTTTGTGTGGTCTGCCTTTTCTATTTCCAGTAAACCAATATATTACGGTCTTGGGCCATTTTTCCTTTCCTCTTACTGTATGCCCTGCCCATTTACATTTCAGCTTTTTAATTACTGATGTAACATTTTTTGTTCCTATGTGTTTCTTTATAGTTGCGATTCTAATTTTATCGCATATCCTCTTCCCCAACATACTCCATTCCATTGCATTTTGGCATGTTTCGAGTTTCTTAATGTGGACTTTATTGATTGCCCAAGTTTGGCATCCATATGTAAGAATAGGAATTATGCAGGTATTAAGTAATTTCCTTTTGATGGTTAAGCTCATATCTTTGTTTTTCATTTTCATCGGATTATCAGCGTTTGCGTAGGGAGTGTGCAGCAGAGATAACGCTCTACGAAGTCGAAACTAGCCGATTGATTAATTCATAGGCTTGATGTGCAATATATCTTGATGAGCACTGCATATCAACATCGAAACATCCGCGACGCTTCACGGGGTCAGAAGACTGGTCTATTCTTTGCACAAAGAATAAGCGTTGCCATTCAACGTGGCAATGCGGCCAGTCTTCTGGAGACGTTACCTCACGATGATAGCAATGTGGATTTCTACGATGCATGTAATTCATGTCTAGGTAAATTAATAGGCTTTGTAAATTAACGTAGACGGATTTTTAATAGATTGCCGATGCTCTTTGTGTGTGGTGTGTAATTATACGTTACTTTACGCCTGTAATCCCCGGCAGAGGTAAATGCATGCATTCAAGCATATATGCAAACACGATTCGATGGTTACGTTTTGGCCCGTGTAACAGGTGGCGAACCTGTTGACATCTCCGGGCACCTTACTAAACTCTGACTGAGAAACTTCCAGAAAATGAAAAAATCCTAATAGAACAATAGATAAAGGATTTTACACCGTATCTCTGATAGCCCCCGACCGGGCAATCGAATCCCATCGTAGTAGTGGTGGCCTGCTACCACTAGGCTACTGAGGCAGTTTTAGTTCGAGGGGTATAATGATATCTTACTAATTCTAAAACACAAATTGTTGATGAAAACGGTGGAATGGTTACCCCATTATATTCAAATCTAAACTCCTTGTATACAATTACAGTCAGAGAGGCAGAGGGTTTATCGTCCCCAAGGGTTTAACTCTATCGAGTTACGATTAGATGGAAACGTATGGTCCGTTAATTTGTAATACAGAGGTCTCAGGGGTGGCAACACATCTGCATTTTGACCTCAGATTTTTGTGTGGGTGTCTATAGTCGTCACTCAATATCCATGTTACCTGGATGTTTGTGTACCACCATCACACATAAAAATGTTTATAAAAGACAAATTGTCTGATAAGGTCAAGGTTTTGTGAATATTTTTTGCAGATTTTGTGGTCACGGACAGACAGATTCGACCACGGTAGCGGTACGATATTTGGTCACTTGACCAACTAACGTATAGCTACAGAATAGCGGAGCAGCACGATACCTGGTAAGCGACGGAAACTTCAGATAATTGAGGAAATTTAAGAAGAAGTATTGAAAAAATTTTGCAGCTTAATGGTAGTGTTCAGCACTATCGTGTTCCGGTTAGGTGGTAATATACGGCCCTGTAATTTCCGACACGTAGGCATAACATTTAATGCCTCAGGAGTGGCAGCGCATCTGCATTTTGACCTCTGGTCATTATGTGGGTGTCTATAGGCTGCAGTCATCACTTAACATCAATGTGAACTGCATGCTTGTTTGCCACTTTTACTACATAAAAAAAAAACTTATGAAAAAAAACTCGTAAATATTTGTGAGAAGTTGTTATACTCCAGTTGTTCAACCATAAAAAATAAACTCCACAAAATCAATCCACTGAAAAACTATCTTAAAACAGAAGTCTCTTGATCCAACTAAATTGGATAGTTAGTAGAAACAAAACTTTAATTGCCGCCTCGACGCTGCGTTCCACAAGTTTTGCAAATCGCCGGGCAATTGTGATCGAGTTCTGATTCTGTTTCATTAACTAACTTTTATCGTCTGGCAACGTTTTTTGTTGCAAGTTTTTGGGGATCCGGTTTATATTTGTTAACCTATTTTACAGTTGCAATAATTTAGTTCATTACACTACCAATATTATCGCTATGTAGAATTCATCAGTCTATAAAAGACATAGCTGCGTTGTGTCGTCGATGATGAAGGCAACGTACTCGTATATCTATTTGCCGAGTTCGATTCAGTTGTAAATTATCTGTTTAAGCGTGATGCTAATCATAGCATCCCTCACGCTGTCATAAAACAAAATACAAGGTAGGATTCCTTGTTAATCTTTATTCGCATATTTGTCTGTGACAGGCAATGAATGGGTTTATTTACATGTAAATAGTACATTTCAGCTGTAAGTGTTAAAACCGTTTAGTACATGTCCAAGCTTTACTTTCCTACACTTTGTACAGTCCATTTGCGCCGCCAGTAGAAAAATATAATAATAATGGCAACCCATTATACGTCCCATTGCTGGGCATGAGTCTCTCCCCTTTTTGGGGGGAGGTCTAGAACTTACTCCACCACGCTACTCCAATGCGGGTTGGTGAAGATACAAGCTAGAGGCCGCTGTCGGATGTTTTCAAACCGCCCGTTCGGCCTCCGACAAGGTTTAACGACTACTAATCTATCAATAGCAACCGGGACCGACGGCTTAACGTGCCCTCTGAAGCACTCGAAAAATAAACTCTACGAAATCAATCGACTGAAAATCTATCTAAAAACAGAAGTCACTTGATCCAACTAAATTGGATAGTTAGTAGAAACATAACTTTATTTGCCGCCTCGACGCTGCGTTCCACAAGTTTTGCAAATCGCCGGGCAATTGTTAATTGTTATCGAGTTCCGATTCTGTTTCATTAACTAACTTTTATCGTCTGGCAACGTTTTTTGTTGCAAGTTTTTGGGGAACCGGTTTAATGTTAACACTTATTACAAGTGTTTCATTTAATTTCGTATGTCTGTCTTATTTGAAAATAGACGAAAAAAATTAGAATGTGCTGTCCGTTAATACTCAAGCGACAAGGACACGAATATGTGTTAATCTCTCCAGACACAAGAAAAATATGACAATTGAAATTCAATTGTGTCTCGCCGCCGGTGGCCGCACGATCCTTGAAAGATTAATGATCATTTTTTAATTCGTATAATTATTACACATACCAATGCATTAATGGATATTAAAGAAAATGCAAAAAAACATTTAATTAATGTTGGACGGGATTTAAACGTAGGTTCTTTGGATAACTGGCCTAGCTATTTTACCATTATGTTACCGCAGCATTAAATTTGAGTGTCTGATTTTTCTTTTGATTTCATTATAAACGCCTATGGTTTTACGACATATCTTATATTACTCGTTTGTACATAATAAGATACATTATATACATTCGATAATAATAAAGCATTAAAATAATAATCGAAAATTTACACGTGGTAGAGGTCCAGTGACGTCAATGGCGGAGCTCCAGGGGGGAACCATCGGATCGCCTAATACCTATCTAGATAAATAGGTATTAGGCGAGCAGCATTTAGCGGCAAGTAGATACTTCCCGCTAAATTATAGCGTTATCACAAAAGCAAAACAGCTTAAGCCTTATGAGTGACATTGAAATCTCTGTTTTATGTAGATGTTTATTAGCTACAGTATGACTTACCGTCGTCAATGTCAACTGTATGCTTGTTTGCCACTAAACAAAATAAAAATATTCATACGGAACCTTAGTTGGTACTTCGATTTCTACTTGGTAATTTCATTTTTTTTAATTTACTAGCTCTCCGTTGTATCGTTTGGAAACATTCGAACAGCTTTAAGAGCCTGAAGTTATTTTGAAATAGGATTTTATAAATTTGAAATTGTAGAGCTGAAGTTTCTGCTGAAGTTGTTTAGGTTTCAATATTCAAAATAACAACCTGGTGAATAGATTTTCTTAGGAAAATAGTTGTTATAGTAAATACGGGTTTATATTTTATGTATAACTAGCTGACCCGGCAAACTTCGTATTGCCTCAGAATGAAATAATGTGTCAAAGTTTTGATAGATACGGACTATTTGTATGGGAAAATGAAATTGTGGTTTTTACTATTTCCCTTCAATTCCTTCATATTTTCTTACCATTAAAAGGTAAAAAATACCTTCCCTGGACTTCCAAAAATTATTCAATACCAAAATTAGCCAAATCGGTCCAGCCGTTCTCGAGTTTTAGCGAGACTAACGAACAATTGCTGTTCGTTAGACTCACAGTAAGGTAAGTATAGATAGCAGCCGTTAAACCTTGTCGGAGGCTTTATGGGCGGTTGGGAAAAATCTGACAGCAGGTTGGCCACTAACTCTTATCTCTGCCAACTCGCATCGGAGCAGCGTGGTAGAGTAAGCTCCAGGTCTCCTCCCAAGAAGGGAAGAGACCCGTGCCCAGCAGTGGCACGTATCAAGGGTTGCCATTATTATCGCGTAAATATATTTTTCACTTATTCTTTCAGCCAGGAAACGTGAGAAAAACCCTCTTTTAATGCTATCTGTAGCCTTCACTCACCTTCAGTATATTTCCATCGCTCCACACCTCCATGCCAACAAATGCCATGTTTATCTTCAGTATACCCTCAAAATAATAAATCAAGGAGCATCGACAAAATCGTATTCACGTCTCTCATGAATCCTTTATACGACCATAAAAGCCATTTGAAAGAAAGGAAAAAAGAAATGTTCTTTTCTCTATCAATATCTAATACAGGGATATACAATAAATTTGGGGAGGGAATTATTCATTATGTGAACACGGAAGGTCCATTACAAAATGATTATGAATAAATTTTCTATTAGCTGATTCACGCTATGCTAAGGACACAGTGTAGTGAGAGTATAGAGAGCACATTTATATAATTTAAATGTAATGCGAATTCCTTAAGAAGTAATATTTACAATAGGCTTGTGTTATTACGTCAGTTTCATAAGATATATATATTATAAAAACTAGCTCAAAAGCTTCAAGCTTTACCACCTAAGAGCTAGTGAGTTAGAGCGACTGAACTCGAGATACCAGCTTAGGCCTCAGGAGTTCTAACAAAATTTACAATAAAATGTCTTCACGTAGATGTTTATATAGGGACTGAATGCTTCTTTGCCGCTACTAGCTTAAAACATGCAGAACCTATCACATGAGATTAAAAAAAAAACATCCAATGTAAAATGTTCTTTCATCCAATGCTCTCTCTACATACTCTGTGTTGAAAGCATGTAAAGCCTCGCGACACGATAATCGACATCGTAAAGCGGTTATCTTAATATTACAAACAGACACTCCAATTTTATTTATTTGTATGTATAGACTAGATGCGCCCGCGACTTAGTCCACGTGAGAAAAAATATGATTGTTGAGTTTCTACCCGGACGAAGTCGTGGGCGCAGCTAATATAAAAGTAGCCTAAGTTACTCCTTATCACATCAGCTATCTGCCAGTGAAAGTCCCGTCAAAATCGGTCCAGTCGTTCCTAAGATTAGCCCCGCCAAACAGACAGACAGAAAAATGGTAAAAAATGTTGTTTTGGTATATGAACCGTGTATACATGCATATGCATTTAGTAAAAAGCGGTTATTTTAATATTACAAACAGATACTCCAATTTTATTTATTTGTATAGATGTATAGATAAACGATAACAAGCAGATAACTCACGTATTGTTCGTAAATAACTACCTCTACATAAATAAAAACTACAGATTTGAGAATGCGTCGCCACTCTTGGCACTTACAGCCCTTGTTTGATAATTGAAATAAATTCTACATTTTTTTTAATGTAATGAAAGTGGCAAACAAGCATGCAATTCACATTGATGTTAAGTGATGACTGCAGCCTATAGACACCCACACAATGACCAGAGGTCAAAATGCACATGCGTTGTCACTCCTGAGGCCTAAGGTGTTATGCCTCTGTGCTGGAAATTACAGGGCCAAAACTTGATTTACTAAGGTTGGGGAAAAAGTTTCTTCGCATTTTTTAAAATAATTCAAAACATTTTTTAATATAGTTTATTTAAATTTAACTAAAGTATGTACGTACCATTTTGTTCGATAACCTTTTGCCATCTTGTAGGTAGGGACATGATCCCATTGCTATATAAATTTTGGGACTTCTCATCAAAAAACCGCGACAAGTGGATTTGGCAGTCCTCTCGTGATGTTAACCTAACATTGCATAAAGAATTCTGAAGAGACCGAAACAGGTGGAAATCTGAAGGTGCAAGGTCAGGACTATACGGCGGATGCATTAACACCTCCCAGCCAAACTCTCTTAATTTTTGCTGAGTGGCTATAGATGTGTGAGGTCTAGCGTTATCATGATGAAACACCACACCCCTTCTGTTGATCAATTCCGGCCGCTTTCTCTCAACTTCTTACTTTAATCTCATCAGTTGTTCGCAGTAGAGTTCAGAATCGATAGTCCTGCCTGGTGGTAATAGCTCATAATGAATAATGCCCTTCCAATCCCACCACACACACAACATCACCTAATTGCGAGTTAACCCGGGTTTCGCCACAGTCTGTGAAGCCTGACCGGCCTTTGACCACGACCTTTTTCGCACGTTCTTGTCGTACGTGATCCACTTTTCATCACCAGTTATCAGCTTCTTCAAAAATGATTCGGTTTCATTACGTCGTAATAAAGAATCACAAATGAGTACACGGTTCATTAGGTTTCTTCCAGTGAGCTCGTGAGGTACCCAAATATCGAGCTTTTTTTGTACCCAGCTTTTTCAAATGCGCCAAAACTGTTTTGTGGTCAATTCTCAGTTCTTCAGCTACGTCGTAACTACTGATATGCCGATCTTGCCCCACTTTTTCAAAAATGGCATCCATTTTATCCGTAATAGGTGTGACCAGTGACCAGTGCGAGGTGCATCTTTGACATCAAAATTTCCGGATTGAAAACGCTTAAACCAAATTTGTGCTACTCTCACAGACACTGGACTAGGTCCATAAACAGCAATTTTTTTTTCGCTGCTTGCGTTGCATTTTTACCTTTTTTGTAGTAAAATTTTAAAATGTATCGAATTTCTTCATTAGATTCACTCATCTTGACAGTACGAAAAACAAATGAAAATCACACTACAGCCAAAGAGATTTTATTACAAGTTCATACATACTATAATGCGAAAAGACTTTTTCCCCAACCTATTTTATGAAAGTGACCCATTACAAACAACAAAATTAAAAGAAGAAAAGTTCGCCGCAAGGAACACTCATATTTTTTTTTAATTAAAACCAACAATTTAATCTCGTTACACTAGTCAACTAAAGCGAAGTGAGATACAGTGAGAATGACACGTAATTCCACAGCGCCTACTCTACGCCGCCGTATCTGTAGAGGCCCATCGTGGGCTGACAATCAAATTTCCACAACAAATGAATATTTTCCCGCAATTTCGCACCCAGTCCGGTTCGCTGGATCGTTATAGAGTTCGATTGAATTTACGATGGCGTACAGAAAAAGTACGGAATACTGTTTGGGTTCATTGGAATTGTTTTGTAATATATTTTTCAGTTTTGTTTTTAATGATGATAAGTTAACAAGCATGAAGTTTGTAAATAATAAGGGTCATAGCTTACTGCAGCCACCCGACACCCGACCAGCACCGCCTCGTTTTACGGCGTCCACGCGTTGTCGACGGGTGGTCCACGGGTGAACGACGCGAGGCTATGCGGAGCGGAGTTGATGTAATGAGTGCAGGCCGCTCGAGGCGATCGGGCGCTCGTCGGTCGCCGGGTGGCCGTAGTGAGCTATGACTCTTATTATTTATCTTGGGTGCGTTAGTAAAGTCATGGATTTGCTATCATAGATTTTTTTCCGAGACAGCGATTACGTCGACTTCAAAGATTGGGATCTGTCTACAACAGGATATAGGTACCAACTAAGAATACAATTTATACAACATAGGTACCTAATGGAAAAACGTATACGTCTTGTAAAAGGAAATTACTTCAAAGAGATGTCACCGCGTTTCAGCTTTCAGCGTATCAGAATATTATAGGCAAGATTTACAATTGCGTTGCAAGTGCGCAACGTCGATTCATATGAAAATATAATTAATTTAGCTTTGGCATCTGGAATACAAAAACCGTCTTAGCTCTTGTTTAGAGGTAATAAAATAAAATGTCAAATTTAAAAGCACATCGCTTCTTCATAACGTAAATGTAACTTCACGCCTGTAATCCCCAAAGGAGTAGGCAGAGGAAAATGCATGCATTCAATCATACATGCAAACACCCACGACTCGCCGGTTACGTTTTGGCCCATGTAACAGGTGGAGAACTTGTTGCCATCTCCGGGCACATTACCAAACTCCGGGGTACTGGGAAACTTCCAGAAAATGGAAAAATCCCAATAGAAGCAGAGATAAAGGATTTTTAAACCGTTATCTCTGATAGTCCCCGACCCGGGAATCGAACCCAGGACCTCCAGCGTAATAGTAGTGACTTCTTCATCTCTACTTTATTCACGTTTTTTAATTAAACTGCCTCGGTAGCCTAGTAGTAGCAGGCCACTACTACGCTGAGGTACTGGGTTCGATCACCGGGTAGGGAGTTATCAGAGATAATGGTGTAAACTCTATTATCTCTGGTTCAATTGGGATTTTTCCATTTTCTGGAAATTTCCCAGTACCTGTAAGTTTGGTAATGTGCCCGGAGATGTCAAAAGGCTCGCCACCTGTTACATGGACAAAAAACGTAACCGGCGAATCGTGAGTGTTTGCATGTGTGCTTGAATGCATGCATTTACCTCTGCCTACCCCTTCGGGGATTACAGGCGCGAAGTTACGTTTAATTAAACTTTTTTAGTCATAGAAGTCTTTTATCTGATGAAATAAGAGTAGCAAAATCGCAAACCATTAAACCTCCTAAACTCACACGAACACACGTTTCATCTTCCTTTCATATTTGATTAAACGCCGTTTATCCCATTAACTAATTAATTTATTACTGAGATTGCAAGGAATCCCGGGAATTAATTAAGGCCTGCGCAGAAAATGGGATCAGTGACAAAATAAAAATATTCATGGGTGTTTTACGGTATTTATTATTAACGGCCGCTCACATCCAATATTCATATGCGGTTTTGGATTATTTTTTGCATGGGTAGTTGGAGTGATTCCAATAAGCACTGTGCAAAGATTAAAAAACACAGCTTTTTTTCATTAAGTTTTCCGTGACAGTTCTTTGAATAAATTAACTTTTGTACTATTGGATTTATTCCATTTTTCTGGAAGTTTCTCAGTGCCACTCTCGGAGTTTTAAGCTATTGCATAGCTTCTATCGCGGGCCTTGAGCGTGGGGACCGAATCCAAAAATTCCGTAACGAAAAAAAACCTCACGCTCCCCACTCCGACTGGCACGGAGGTGTGGCTTGAAGGCCGTGCATTGTCTAACGTCGTTTCTTTTCGGCAGTCTTCGACACGGTGTTTGTGTGCGTGCAACTAGACGTATTGTACGACTCTACGAATATCAAATAAAAAAAGAAATAGGTACTGCATAAATAAAATAAATAAATAATTATAATTGCATAAGTTGATACAAAATGCTATGCAATAGCTTTACCGCGGCAGTCCCCGAGTGCCACACGTCTTTTTTTTATAATGTAACCGAAGATGTCATTGATCTCGCTACCTATTACAAAATATAACCGGTGAATCGTGGATTTTTATGCTATACTTTTTACTGGTGGTAGAGCTCTAGTGACGGAGCTCGCAAGCGTAGGCAACACCGCATTAACTCTATCTGCCGTCAAATGTTTGTATTCAGCACTATCGCGTTCCGGTTAGATGGTATTGTATGGCCCCGTTATAATATTTTGACCTCTGGTTTTTGTGCAGACGGCTAAAATGTATGCTTTTACCTTTGCCTATTTTCTACTAAAGCTTTAGCAAGCGAAGGCCTTGGTAGTTTAGTGGGTAAACGACTGGGCTAGTTATCCCGAGATCGCAGGTTCGACCTCTTCCCAAAATCTAATTTTCTTTCCCTTCTATCTAAACTAATATTATAAAGAGGTAATATTTTTTTGTTTGTTTGATTGTAATGAATAGGCTCAATAACTAATGGACCGATTTTAAAAATTCTTTCTTTATTCAAAAGCTACATTATCCACGGGTAACATAGGCTATATTTTATTTTAGAAAAAATAGGGTTCCGTAAGATATTTGGGTTTTTCAGACATAAGGTGTAAAAAATCAACCAGAAAAGTTACTTATTTTGCGTACGCTGCCTAAACTATAAAAGATATCGAGGAATATATTTTATAGTTTATTTCACTATTCGAAAGCTACATTATCCCCGGGTAACATAGCCTATATTTTATTTTGGAAAAATAGGGTTCCGTAAGATATTCGGGTTTTTCAGACACAAGGTGTAAAAAATCAATTAGAAAAGTTACTCATTTTGCGTACGCTGCCTAAACTATAGAACATATGGACGAAGGCTTTAGGCTATATCTATAATCATCACGCTAAGGCGAATAGGAGAGGGTAGGTAACATTGCACCCGCGCGAAGCAAGGGCGGGCCGCTAGTCTTCTATAACTTTGTTTTGCTATGCCTTATTAGTATTAATATTGACTTACATTTAATGCAATTTTGAACGAACATTGCTTTTGGGGAAACATTTTTAAAAAGCTTTTTACGAACAGGTTCTGTGACGACATTTTAAGTGACATTCAACCCATGTCTCGATCAGTAACACGACACGTCAGCGTCACCATAAAACCGCAATTTCGCACTTCAAATGCTCGATGGTGGCGATCAGTCATCGTCGGAGTGACACAGCGAGTGTCATATCCATATCAGGGTTGCTAAACGTACGAGATTTCTCGTACAAATACGGGATTTGGGGTGTGTTGTACGAGGCACGAAGATTTGATCAATCTTGTACAAAAAGGTACAAGATTTGGACGTTATGAAAATTTGATCTTTATCCGTCATAAGGTTGAGAGACAAGCAGACGGGCCATCTGAGGCAAGTGGTCCTAACTCTGAACATTTGCAACACCACGGGAATTGCCAATGAGCTGCCAGCCCTGTAAGACTTTTTGACGCCATTTCTGAAGAACCATAATCTCAATTAGTAAGAATAGTTTCATGTATTATTAGGTATATATACAGACATTGAGCCTGACAGTTTAAAATATTCTGAAATGCAATTTGTATTGATGTTTTCTCGTCTACCGCCCAACACGTTTTATCACTTCTCAAATGGAAATGAGATGTTTTCTGTACTGTCTGTATTTTTTTTATGTAATGGAAGTAGCATGCAGCATACAGCTCACATTGATGTTAAGTGATGACTGCAGCCTATAGGCACTTACACAAAGACCAAGGTCAAAATGCAGATACGTTACCACTCCTGAGGCCTAAGGTCTTATGCCTCTGTGCCGGAAATTACAGGGGCATTATTACCACCGGACCGGAACACGAAAGTGCTGAACACTACCATTTAGCGGAAAGTATATTAGGCAATGCGGTGGTGCCTACGCCCGCGAGCTCCGTCACTGGAGCTCTAGCACCGGCCTTTATATTACGAAACCACATTAATAGGAGTGAAACTTAACATTAGTCTCACAGTCATATCACGATTTTGCAAAGACGAAAATATGGACACACAGTTTGGACCCGAGGGAGCGGAGGACCAAAGGAGGACCCTCAACCGCTGCTTGACAGGAGAGAGAGCTCAACCTGAACCTGTGGTGAACCCGGTGAAGCGAGATTGAGCGACTACCGGTTACTGAGCCTCCTCCGTGACAAGGCGGAAATCCGTCGCGGGATCACCGAAAAACATGCACCAATAAGAAAGATGGATCAATGGAGAATATGTAATAATACTACGTATAGAATGGACACTTCGATGTCCCGCCCGATTTCTCCGCCTCACCCAACCTCCTTCCCTTTTATGGGCGACGTTTAGTATTCGCTACGTGCTACGCACACAGGTGCACCTGTAAATATACGTCTCTGATTGATGTCTGTGTAATAGAGACCAAATTAAGCGTTTGTACGGAATTTTGGCGGAGTGTCCGCGGTGTGTCAATAGTTTGATCTGCCCATTGACTAGTTAAGTGGAAAGACACGTACACACCGTACACAATATCACCGTACACCGTACACAATATCACGTCAAATCACAAACTTCAAAAATGCGTGGGTTTCTAAAATTATCGCCAAAATCGTTTTCTTGATCAATACCAAATTGTCATTCACCAAATATATTAAAAATACAAATTCGAAGTACTCACGTACTGTGGCAAACGGGTAAACATAAATTTTCAATGCTTTGATCCAGAATAAATTTCAAACAAATAGCACAAAGTTTAAAGCAAAATGTAATTCTGGATAAAACTCGAATATTTCACAAGAACCTAATCAACAATAGAAAGCAACCATAAAAACTTCCAAACGCACCATGAATACCGAACTAATCCACGTCCATGAAACACGTCGCAAACGAAAAATAACTCCGCGAGCTGCGCTTTCAACAATACCCCAGTCAAGTGTTCAATGAAATATCACTGGAAAACTTGCACCAATGGGGTAGATCGATCGAATGCAACCGTTTGACCAGTGGAGTGTAAGGGGACAGGCAATCACGGATTATTGGTGCCTTTGATTTGCTTTGAAGTCGGATTAAGAAATTTAGAATGGGCATTGCCCCATACATGCCCAATTCATTGTTAAATGTTTTGTCACACTTTGTGTTATTATTAATAGATTAATTATTATATTATATCTGCCTCAGTGGTAGCAGGCCACTACTACTACGCTGAGGTCCTGCGTTCGATTCCCGGTTATCAGAGATAATGGTGTAAAATTTAACACTGGTTCTATTGGGATTTTTCCATATTTTTGGAAATTTATGCGTACCTCGAAGTTTGGTAATGTGCCCGGAGATGTCAACAGGCTCGCCATCTCTTACGTGGTCCAAAACATAACCAGCTAATCATGGGTGCTTGCATGTATGCTTGAATGCATGCATTTACCTCTACCTACGCCTTCGGGAATTACGGGCGTGAAGTTACGCTTTTTTTATAATTGACTTCAAACTATTTTAAAACAAAGAGTCAGACAAATGTCCAGTGATGCCTATTGATAGTGTGGCAATTGTGAGAATAGCGATTGAGCTATCGATAATATCGATACTATTGCAGATCATCAATAGTTTTACCATGTTTTGTACTATTAATAGTATCGATAAAATTGGTTGTAACAATAGGCTTATCAATATCCTAAATAATTTTCGAGGTCAAATTAGCCGAACTATCTATAGTTAAACTATGGATAGTTCGGCATCGCTACAAATGTCACCTCAGTCTGCTCGAGACTATAGAAGCTGAAAAGGAACCGAAACGTAGTTAAAAAATAACGTAGGGAAATAAACGTAAGATAAATCAGTGAAAATAGTTGTCTTTCAATGAGCATAGCTCGTGAAAACCTAAGAACACATCAAGTGAATACAAATTAAATAATCATCATGAATAGTGTAGAAATGAAATACAAATTTCAATAACAAGACAAATTTGGGCTATTATTCAATATCTGCACACCCTATCACCTCATTTGTAAGCCGTAACTGTAGCTCGATTAAATCATGTAACGCAACAAGCCCGTTTGCTAGAGACACTGCCGGGCTATAATTAAATAGCGCTCAGCAAAAGCTGTTTACGACCGTGGACCGCTTTTTAGTGCATTGTAGCAAGTTCCGTAATGGTCGCTGTAAAGTTTATTTTGTAAATAAATTCATTATTCTGATGAAATCGTTATAGAATAAGTGATACTCTTTATTGGCATTTTCATTTATCAAAAATTACTATAAGAAACGTAACGTAACTTCACGCCTGTAATCCCCGAAGGGGTAGGCAGAGGTAAATGCATGCATTCAAGCATACATGCAAACACCCACGATTCGCCGGTTACGTTTTGGCCCATGTAACAGGTGGCGAGCCTGTTGACATCTCCGGGCACATTACCAAACTTTGAGGTACTGGGAAATTTCCAGAAAATGGAAAAATCCCAATAGAACCAGAGATAAAGACTTTTTCACCATTATCTCTGATAACCCCCTACCCGGGAATCGAACCCAGGACCTCAGCGTAGTAGTAGTGGCCTGCTACCACTAGGCTACCGAGGCAGTACTATTAGCTTCGTATATTAATTCTGATTCATGACATTGTTTTATACTTCGTTATTTTAAACATTTGCCAAACCTAATCACAGAGTGTTCTATTCGATATTTTCATTGACATATCAAAAGTAATATATAGCACTCAGGCAAGTGAATAAGTAACTACAGTGCTCAACAATAAATATTGCACATCGAGCCTAGGAAGGAGACTTCGGCTTATTTCGCGTCTGTAGAGCGTTATCTCTTTCGCACCGTACCTATTTGACGTTTGTCGACCATTTTGATCAAGTTTTGACCAATACCGGACTGTCAGTGCTAACGTAAGCAGTGTGCAACAGAGATAACGCTCTACGAAGTCGAAACGAGCCGATCGTCTCTTTCGCAGGCTCGATGTGCAATATTAATTGTTGAGTACTGTACCAAGTTTTCCGATACATTTCTAGACTGGCTTTTCTGGCTCTGTAGAGCATTATCTCTTTCGCACACTATCTATGTGACATTTGTGAACCATTTCCATCAAAGGAGATGTTGCGAGCTCGGCTCTGGTTCGTACACGACCTCAAAATATGGGTAAATTAAAGAAGAATCCGAAAAATACAATTAATTTATTCAAGAATATATTTTAGAGTTACGACCACATTTAATTCAAACGATTTTATCATTTTTAACTATGTTCAACATGGCGGCGATACAGCCGACGCTTGGAATCAATCGATTTCGACAGTATTTAGAAAATGTTACTTTTTTCTCCAAGTACTATATAATCAAAATACAATTTAAAAAATGAAAATGTCATAATGACATCGTCCGCCATATTCGCCATGTTGGTTTGAGTTGCAATTCTAACTGCAAAGAATGTTTTGTAACTGCAAACAAAGCTAAATAAGTGATAATATGCAGTAAAAAACGTTATTATATTGATTTTGCCTGTTTAATGATATTGTGTACAAAACATTTTTTTTTTTTATGTAATGGAAGTGGTAAGCAAGCATGCAGTTCACGTTGATGTTAAGTGATGACTGCAGCCTATAGACACCCACACAAAGACTAAGGTCAAAATTCAGATGCGTTACCACTCCTGAGGCCTAAGGTATTACGCCTCTGTGCCGGAAATTACAGGGCCGTACATAACCACCTGACCGGAACACGATAGTGCTGAACACTACCATTTAGCGGGAAGTATATTAGGTAATGCGGTGGTGCCTAAGCCCGCGAGCTCCGTCACTGGAGCTCTACCACCAGTAAAAATGGCCGGAGGTCCATACATTTTTGCAACATGTCCTTTTGACCAATGCCGCACTATCAGTGCTAGCGTATGCAGAGATAACGCTCTACGAAGTCGAACCAAATAAGCCGATTGTGTCTTGCTTAAACTCGATGTGCAATATTACTTGGCAGGCACTGTATGCTATACTTATGTCTAGAGTCAAGACTTTTAAAAAACAAACACAACAAAACTTCGATCGGAGTTTCAAAGAACAACACGTGTTTGTTTTCTGTCCTTATTAAACAAAAGTCGACTGCTTTTAGTAGAAGTACCTACCGAAGAGTATTACATTATCCTGATGAATTTTTCGATGGAATTCTGTATCGAAATATTCAATGTCGATCAAATCGCTTCGTATATAAAACTTGATGAGCTTAGCATTCTCGTTCATGACGTTGCAAATTTAAGCCGGTTTTGTTTTCGCCTGTGATAATTATTCACGAACATTTTCTTTACAACAACTTTTCAATCAATCAAAACAAGTTCAAAATATTCGATATTCATTGGAGGGTCAAAAAAGAGTCCAAAACGAACTGATTTACATCTTTGAATCGGATAACTTTGTTTCACAGATTTCAGGAGCAAGACAATTAGAGACATTATTCAGTAATTGAACAGCCTATCACCTCATTTGTAAGTCGGAACTGTACGTAACAAGCCCATTAGTAAGGGACATTGCCGTTTATAATTAAATAGTGTTCAACTGCCTCAGTAGCGTAGTGGTAGCAGGCCACTACTATTACGCTGGAGGTCCTGGGTTCGATTCCCGGGTCGGGGACTATCAGAGATAACGGTTTAAAATCCTTTATCTCTGCTTCTATTGGGATTTTTCCATTTTCTGGAAGTTTCCCAGTACCCCGGAGTTTGGTAATGTGCCCGGAGATGGCAACAGGTTCGCCACCTGTTGCATGGGCCAAAACGTAACCGGCGAGTCGTGGGTGTTTGCATGTATGATTGAATGCATGCATTTACCTCTGCCTACCCCTTCGGGGATAACAGGCGTGAAGTTACGTTTTAGTGTTCAACAAAGGCTGTGTAAAAGCGTCGATCGCTTTACGGCGTATTTTGGCAAGTTCCGTGATGATTATTGTAATAAAATTACATCTATAGTGATGTAGTAATGAGCTTAGCATTCTCGTGGGACATGCCAAAAGTAGTAATAGGTATATAAATAAAATAAATAACACAGAAAACAAAGAAAAACAAATAAAAAAATAACAAACTAAACAAAATTAAGAATCTGAGCAAGATCTTCATTATTCTGATGAATTTTTGGATTGAATTACTTTCGGTACCACACTGTACTTACACTCACTACTCTCGGCTAGAATTTGTATTTGTCAATAACTAGCTGAACCGGCAAGCTTCGTGTTGCCTCAGAATTAAATAATGTGTCAAAGGAAAAGGAAAATAAAATTGTGGTTTTTACTATTTCCCTTAAATTTCTTCACATTTTCTTCAAATCATTCAAAACCAAAATCAGCCAAATCAGTCCAGCCGTTGTTGAATTTTAGCGAGACTAACGAACAGCAATTGATTTTTTTATATATAGAAGATATAAGATAAAATTATTTGATGTCGTTCATGCAACTGTGACGTGACGTGCTTCGGAGGGCACGTTAAGCCGTCGGTTCCGGTTGCTATCGATAGATAGCAGTCGTTAAACCTAGTCGAAGGCCTTATGGGCGGTTTGAAAACATCCGACAGTGGGTTGGCCACTAACCCACCCACCTCCACCAATCCGCATTGGAGCAACGTGGTGGTGTAAGCTCCAGGCCTCCCCCCAAAAAGGGGAGAGACTCGTGCCCAGCAGTGGGACGTATAATGGGTTGCCATTATTATTATTATTATATGCAACTGTTGATAGCAATTGGGATCATTTAAGCCACGATTTTCTACCACAGATAATTTTTTGAGACTATTTCTTTATCGTATATGTATACAGTGTAACGCGGAATAAAGTTCAAAGTTCCGAAAGGAGGTGAAACTAGACGGAAAGCTTCTGAAAAACAAAATAAAAAATATCCATTCCATCAGACTTCGATAACAAGACAAATTAGAGGTATTATTCAATATCCGAGCACACCATCATTTAATTTGTAAGCTGTAACTGTAGCCAAATTTAAATTATGTAACGGAACAAGCCAGTTATCTAGCGACACTGCCGGTCTATAATTAAATAACGTTCAACAAAAGCTGTTTACAAGCGTCGACCAATTTTCGGTGCATTTTAGCAAGTGCCGTGATGGTAGCTGTGAAGTTTGAGTTGAAGAAAATTATATTAGGCTACTGAAATTTCGTTGGAGTAAGTAGTCTCTTAATTGGCCTGATATACAAAGATCCAAAGAATGCATTCGGATTCAATGATAACAAAGATGGCAAACAATCACGCATTTCACATGTATGTTAAATGATGACTATAGACATCTTTTTTTTTTATGTAATTGAAGTGGCAAACAAGCATGCAGTTCACATTGATGTTAAGTGATGACTGCAGCCTATAGACACCCACACAAAGACCAAGGTCAAAATGCAAATGCGTTACCACTCCTGAGGCCTAAGGTGTTATGCCTCTGTGCCGGAAATTACAGGGCCGTACATTACCACCTGACCGGAACACGATAGTGCTGAACACTACCATTTAGCGGCAAGTAAATCAGGTAATGCGGTGGTGCCTACGCCCGTGAGCTCCGTCACTGGAGCTCTACCACCAGTAAATCTACACAAAAACCATATGTTAAAATGAATGAATGAATAAATGACAACTTATTTATTTGCTGTAACCCTAAGACATGCCGAAAGAAGTAAAAAGTATATAAATGAAATAAATTACACAGATACCAAGGAAAAAAAAAACAATAAAAAAAGGATCCAACTAAACAAAATTAATTAAGTATAGGGAAAAAAACCAACTAAGTAAGTAAAGCACGGTCCTGTAATTTCCGGCACAGAGGCATAACACCTCAGGCCTCAGGAGTGGTAACGCATCTGCATTTTGACCTTGGTCTTTGTGAGGATGTCTATAGGCTGCAGTCATCACTTAACATCAAGGTGAACTGCATGCTTGTTTACCACTTTCATTACATAAAAAAAAACCGGACAAGTGCGAGTTCGACTCGCGTGGTGAGGGTTCCGTACATAATCTAAATTTAATGTGTTTTTTTGAATACTCAAATTTCTTATAGGTTTTCCAGTAATCTATAGGCAAAGAACTATTTTCCACATTTTTTTCAAAATTTTAAGTTCCGTAGTTTCGGAGATGGTGGGTGGGTGATCAATTTTCGTCGTTTTTCTTAAATAACTTCAAAGGAGATGTTTCAATTTGGGATATAGCTTGTGCATGTACCAAAAAAAGGAGAAAAATATCTTGATTTCAGGAAAAATAATAATTTGTAATTTTTTGTCTAGATCGCTTTGTACGAAAATAAAATAGTTTTGAAATATTGCCATATAATTGATATACTACAACGACATGGCGGCGTCTTGAATGACAATGTATACGTTCGTTCAAAAATCGAATCAAACGGCACGGTACTCATGAACATATAAATGGTTAAATAACAAAGGGATACGTTGACGTTTACAGAGCAGAGTACTACAGTAAATGTACCTACAGCTTTTAAGTAAAAAATATTTAAACTGAGCTAAATGCTCAACAAAAACAAAAATACTGTAAAATGCGATTATTTCAGAACGAAAAACGGCATCGATCTTGTCATTAGAGATGTCGCGATGCTTTCTGATCAATTTTTGAATCGATTCGAATCGAAGTGTCATAAATCGATCCACGGTCAGATCAGCGAGGGAAAAATCGATGTCCGATTAATCGATCTGTTTTTATAATTTGACCTCTTGGTATTTTTGTAGATGGGTGTAGGCTGCATTCATCACTTACATCCATGTGAACTGCATGCTGGTCTTTCACCTTCGTTGCATATAATATATCATAATATCTATAAGTATTGTGTAACACGAAGTTGTAGTAGGTATGTAATTTTTCACTGTATTTGTGTTAATTTATATCTACATTGTACTGTTTGTATCATAGAGCAACACCAGAGGGGAGTAGGCATATGCAGGCTTTCCCATCTGTCAAAGTACAAGCCAAATGGGCCTATACCTTTCGCCTATATGTTTAAATGTTTGCGTGAAATTGTTTCTGTATATTGTTAAAGTCAAGGTGTGAGTTTCGTAGTAATAGACGATTTTTGTAGTGTGCGTGTGTGTCGCACGCATTTCTCCCCGCAAAAAATGACAGACTGTTTTGCATCGGTAATAAACGCTATGGCTACTCCCCTCCAGTACGCCGCGGCCGGTGGCCCGTGTTGGTCTATGGTTTGTATGGTTGTTATTGAAACAAAAAGATCAAACCTCGATTCTCTAGGGTGAATTATCGATTTACTGACATGATCTTGTACTACGGATCGATTAAAATAATCGATTCTTGCCGCGAAAAATCGATATTCCGATTAATAAACCTCAGATTGATATCCCTAATTGTCATGTCACCTGATATTGACAATTCAGTGTTTTAGAAACGTCAAGCATTTTTTAAATAAATCTTGTGCAAAAAATATACAAATAATTTTCAAAAAAGAATGTTCGTATTAGTTTAATGGGTTCATTTCCCTGTTACCCTTATATGCACAAGTAGTGGCCCAAGTCCCATAGAACTTTGAACCATCTCCTTTGTTTATAAAAAAAAGATATCTGAGATGCTGACAACAACCTCTTTCATTTGATATGTCACACGGCACAGTTTACGATTTTTTTTTTAATTTTCTGATTGACCCCCCTAAATTGCCCCCCCTGTTTAAAATTTATTGTTTTACTTGACGTGTTCATCTTTGGGTCACCAATTTACATATATTCATCAAATTTCAACTCAATCGGTCGAGTAGTTTCGGAGCAAATTGGCTGTGACAGACGGACAGACAGACAGACGCACGAGTGATCCTATAAGGATTCCTTTTTTCCTTTTAAGGTACGGAACCCTAAAAACAAAAAAAAACTAAGTGCAGATCGTTGCCAGCCCTGAGACCTTAGTTGTTATGTATCTGTGATAATAATTACGCGGCCATACATTACTATCTAACCGGAACATCAACACTACCATTTGGCGGCAGATAGATTAGGTAATGCTGTGGTGCCTACGCCCTCGAGCTCCATCACAGGAGCTCTACCACCACCAGTAAAATCTATCTATCTGCATGCATTTATCGATATTGGCGTGATTGAGTAACAAACATCCAAACGTATATTGATCAGGATTATGGAACCGGAATCTTATGCAATAATTATTTAGCACTAGCTGACCCGGCAATCTACTAACTGCCTCAGATTTAATAAATAATGTGTCAAAGAACGTTTTCGAAGGTTTTCGCGAGCTTCGTATATTGTTGAAATTAAACTTGCGGATTTTCTCGCGTATACAACACTCTCTGCCCGTGACCACGGTAGCTGGAAAGCGACCGAAACGTCGGGTGTAAGAAGTTTGGGAGTGTTGTACACGCGAGAAAATCCGCAAGTTTAATTTCTACAATGTGTCATAGGTTTGATTGGTACGGACTATTTGTATGGGATAATGAAATTATGTTTTTTACTATTCCCCTTCAATTTCTTCAAATTTTCTTATGTTGTAAACTTTCCTGGACTTCCCAAAATCATTCAAAACCTGAATTAGCCAAATCGGTCCAGCCGTTCTCGGGTTTTAGCGAGACTAACGAACAGCAATTGATTTTTATATGTATAGATTATGCAGTAACAATACTTTTATTTCTTTTCTAGCTTGTATAATTGGTTTAGTTTTCTGGTGTACAATAAAGTGTATAAATAAATAAATAACAATGACCGTACGTTGATCAATTCTTCTTCTTCGTTGATCAATTGACCGTAGCATATTGATATTAGTGAATCCGGATTTGCATTCAACTCTACCACCAGTAAAATGTTGAAGTCGTACTATTAGTTCGTATTAATATTAGTTATTTTTTGTGTTTTAATCTTATAGTTCAGTCTGTGTGCAGTATGCATAAATAATGTAGGTATGTGTACTTTTTGCAGTATTTGTAACTGCGGTACCTAAATCTGTTTTCTTGTTATTATTTTTTTTTATTTCCTGTAAAGTAGTATATTTGTTTGTGTTTTATAATTAGAGGTTAACAGACGTTTACTGGCAATTATAGCATAGCAGTAACGGCTACAACGGAAGATCAGCGCTGATCGAGAGATCAGCATTACGCTGAGTTGTAGGCCGATTTATAACAACTTATTTTCTATTATGTTTGTTTGTGTTCTGTTATTTCAGTCATGTTGTTTGTTATAAATAAAACTTTTTTCTTCTTCTTCTTCTTCTTCTTAAAATATTATATTATTTTAAACAGGGTACTTTAACCTACTTATTCACCGGATATTAATTTAATAACTAGATAGCAAAGGAGAAAATTGATCGTTTGTAGTACCAAAAATATAATGTAAACACACTCATGTCAACTATCTAAAATACGGGAAGCTCAAATCACACTTCTTTGTTTTAAACATACACAAAACCGAGTTACAGGGGGTTCTATTTAACATTTCCATTGACACCCCCAAAGGAATGCAAAGCTCACGAGCACACGAACAATTAACTACCAAGTTATCCGAGGCTCGAACTTTAAATACTCATTTGTTTGCTGGAGTATTGCTATACTTTTGCCTCAAGAGAGGCAAGTCTGTTTAAGAACAAAAATAACCAAACACGAATCGGCGTTTTGAAGTGAAAAGGGGTTCTCTATTGTGTTACCTTATTTTTTTATTCATTATCTAAAATTACATAATGGTTTTGCCCGAATGATAATTTATCTGAATTTAGTATATCATAATATGACATTCCGTAAAATGGATATTCAAAGATACGATATGCCTTATAAGTTTTTCTCAGATCATTGGCCTCTGGAACTCTGACAAAGAATAACTCTTTTTCTTTTCTTTTTACTCATTGTTATCAATTTGTAAAGGGGAAATGAGACATTCTACTGATACACTTTTTACAATAGTATATTATATTTAGTTTTATCTTAGTGATATTCTTCACTATACATATTTTTTTTTCTTGTTTGACATGTATATCAATTGCTATTTACTTTAATTTGTTTTGTTTTTTTTTTGTGGTGACATAAGAGGTGCCTGTCACCCTAAATGAATAAATGAGTTTCTGATTCTGATTTTGATAATACTACCTCCTTATTGTATTGGTATACTCATTAGATACCTTGACATTGCCTTGACACCGACGTTTTGAGAAACGTTTTTATTACATTTCTAATGAAACGTATTTCCGAATAAAACATGTTTTTTAAATACAACACTTTGGACAAATCATTTCATATCTGCAAAATTAGAAGAAACAAATATTACAGTACTTACTCGATTTAATGAGTGAAAAGAATAGGGAATATTTATGATTTTTTTTGTCTTAAATTAATCATTTACTTATATATATCGTAGAAAAATTATAAATAGGCCCGAAAATATTATAGTTATTTTTCAAAGAAAACATTGAGTAAATTTGAGTTCTTCAAACGCCGTCATTTTGACGACGTGTGTTGTGACGTCACAGCACACGTCGACTGTTTTTTACTCTTAAACTTTTGTGTTACTTCATACGTATTTTCAATTTTAATTGCTCTACAAATCATGGAAGAAGCAAAAAAGCCATCTTACAAATATTGTATAGTACCTAAGTGCAAAAATAGTATTAGAAAAACACCAGACAAAGTGTTATTTCGTCTCGACCAATGGCGGCACGTTTTGGAAGTTTGAATTTCGTTCCCTTATTTTGCACTATTTACATTATATTAAATGGCATTAAATAATAAGTAAATAAAAAAAAACTTTTTAATTATAATACGACGTTGATAAGTATTCGAGAAAAAAATATTTGAGACAATATTAAATTTTATGCATATTCCCTATTATGTAAAACAACATTTCGAACTTTTGAACAATATAATTACTGAAGTTTATATATAGCAAACAAGTTACGGATGACGATTTTCGGACAAACAATTTTATGTGAAATCAGAGACTCCTGCAAGGTGTTTTTCGTATCAAAATTGTAATTGTAAATCCTGTGCCCCCTAATAACTTCAAATGATACGATAAAATTTTCAAACCTTTTTATTTTACTCTTTCTAAATGATCATCCAAAAGTTTCCTCCAAATTGCATCACATATAGTAAGCCATATTTCAACTCAATCGGTCCAGTTCTTTTGGACAAAATCGGTTGTGACAGACTGACGAACGAGTAATCTCATAAGGGTTTTTTTTTCCTTTTGAGGTATGGAACCCTGAAAAGCGTGGGTCTTTTGCTGGAATCTTAGCGTTGCAGCAGTAGTTTGCTACCCTTAGACTGTCGGAGATATTAAAAAAATTAAGAGTGTAGAAACTTATTTATAACATTTTTAAATGTATAACACTCTAATGAATCCAGCCATTATCGTCCAACCGAATAACTTGTGTCCTCTTATTTCGAAGCGTATTAATTTCAGAACTGCCAAAATAATTCGAAGTATTCGCGTAAGTGAACAATACGCTCAAGTTTCCCGATGCTTGAATTTTAATAACTCCTTTGAATTCTTACCTGTTGCTTTACTTTTTGCTTTATGAAAGGCAGGTACGCCGGTTGATAACTTTTTTATTTACTAACTGTTTGTTTTGAAATGAATACATTTACTAAAAAAAATATATAGTAGGCATATCAAGGACAAATTTACGTAAAGCTCTGTATACATTTCAGCAGCCGCAGGTAAGTAAAAAAGGAAAAAAACGGAACCCTTTTAAGATCACTCATGCGGTCATGCGTCTGTCAATTTTATCTTCTTCTTATTGTATACTAGCGGCCCGCTCCGGCTTCGCCCGCGCTGCTCTGCTCCTATTAGTCACAGCGTGATGTAAGCTATCCTATCTGTTAAGTTAGATTAAAATGCACACGATGTGCAAATTACATTAAATCAGTTAAGTAGTTTAGGACTCCATCGCGGACAAACACCGTGACACGTGATTTACATATAATAGGTAACTCTACTGGTGGTAGAGCTCCAGTGACGGAGCTCGCGGGCGTAGGCACCACCGCAGTACCTAATTTACTTGCCGCTAAATGGTAGTGTTCAGCACTATCGTGTTCCGGTCAGGTGGTAATGTACGGCCCTGTAATTTCCGGCACAGAGGCATAAGACCTTAGGCCTCAGGAGTGGTAACGCATCTGCATTTTGACCTTGGTCTTTGTGTCAGTGTCTATAGGCTGCAGTCATCACTTAACATCAATGTGAACTGCATGCTTGTTTACCAATTCCATTACATAAAAAAAAAAAAAAAAAAAAAAATAGGATTAAACTTATGATTTGATTTATAAAATCAGCACAAAAAAGCAGTTTTTTCATAAAAATTCTTCAACACATGAACATTATCGTTCAACCAAGTTATCCCCCTGTCCCATTTAAAAGTATCTTTATTTGAAAATGTCCAAAGGAACGCAAAGTACTTTAGAGAGTGAACAATTAACTGACAAGTTCTCCGAGGCTCTAACTTTAATTACTCTTTCTTGCGTGTTGACATATTTTTTATGTAAAGGGAGACAGGTGTTCACTTATTAATTATTGTCGTGGTTTAATTTATGTAAGAGACGAGTACCTACCTAAATGTTTTTTTATATCTTCGGCCATAACGTCAATGCATTGCATTATACAGTGTTTTCAGAAAGATGTTTTATTTGGAAAGTTTGCTTATTTTGTTCACCAATTACGATTTCAGCTGCTTTGTATAGAAATTTGCATGAAATTAACGTAGAGTTCACGTAGATAATATGCAAGGTCCTTGGCCAATGTAATGGCCCGTGCCAACATTTGTAGTTCTCTACGGCCTCAGTCTTCAAAATGAGGAGATGCGCTCATTTTGAAAACTGGTGCGCAGTGTTACTCGCATTTTAATTTAATAATTATCTATTTCGTTTTTTTTTATGTAATGGAAGTGGCTAACAAGCATGCAGTTCACATTGATGTTAAGTTATGACTGCAGCCTTTCGAAGGTCGAAATGCAGATGCGTTACCACTCCTGAGGCCTAAGGTGTTATGCCTCTGTGCCGGAAATTACAGGGCCGTACATTACCACCTGACCGGAACACGATAGTGCTGAACACTACCATTTAGCGGCAAGTATACTAGGTAATGCGGTGGTGCCTACGCCCGTGAGCTCCGTCACTGGAGCTCTACCACCAAATGAAATCCGTATCCGTACTAGTTACCTAAAATGTTTAGGTGCGTTGCGATTTTCTGCATCTTAATAAGTAATGGCATCTGTTGTAATATTGTCCCACTTTCTAAAACGTTCGCATACTTTTTTACTATATCTTGGCTCTGTAATCAATAACGATCATGGAAAGGAGATGTTGCAAAAATGTATGGACCTTCGGCCATGTATTGTACACAATATCATTAAACAGGCAAATCAATATAAAAACGTTTTTTACTGCATGTTTTCACTTATTTAGCTTTGTTTGCAGTTACAAAACATTATTTGCAGTTAGAATTGCAACTCAAAACCAACATGGCGAATATGGCGGGCGATGCCATTTTGACATTTTCATTTTTTTAAATTGTATTTTGATTTTATAGTACTTGGAGAAAAAACTAATATTTTCTAAATACTATCAAAATCGATTGATCCCAAGTGTCGGCTGTATCGCCGCCGTGTTGAACATGGTTGAAAATGATAAAATCGTTTGAATTAAATGTGGTTGTAACTCTAAAATATATTCTTGAATAAATTAATTGTATTTTTTTCAGATTCTTCTTTAATTTACCCATTTTTTGAGGATGTGTACGAACCAGAGCCGAGCTCGCAACATCTCCTTTGGTCCAGTGATGCATAATTAGGTAATGTTTCCCAAGATAACGCGTTTGTTACTCGCATCGATAGTAATTAAGACAAATGTGTAGCCTAGATTTTCTAATGTCATGAAGTGGCAAACAAGCATACAGTTCACATTAATGGTAAGTAATACTGTAGCCTATAAACACCTACAAACATATGTGTTTGTAATACACAACAGTACCTACGACATATGTGGAGCTGTGAATGAAAACATATTTTATTTTTATTCGTGATCATTGCGTCCTTTTTATAATCAAAACAAAAATTTACATCCCAGTCAGTTTCCGCGTGTGAATATTTCTTCAACCAATACACTGACGAGGTGCAACAACATTGTACAAACAAACTGCTCGGGGCTAAATTTTATGCGGAGTAGCGAACTAGGCGGCCATGCTTCAATGACAAAGCGTGTATAGCAAGTTTCTAGTGATTTACCAAATCATGCCAAATTTGTTGTGACCTTCCTTCAATTTCAGTTTGTGATAATTATATTGACTATCATCCGCCTTAAATTCGACAGGTGAATGTAAAATAAAAAGTGAACCTCTTTGGTCTGTGGTTTTTATTATCAATTGAAAATTTACTTCGAGCACTGCTTCAAAACTTTTAAACAGAGTTGAATGCGGTTTACATAAACGTATTTAATTAAGACTAGCTGTAGCCTCGACTTTATTCGTGTAGAATTTAACAAAATTATTGTTCAGTATTTTTTTATGTTACAAAGGTGGCATAACCAGCATGCAGTTCACAATGATGTTAAGTGATGACTGCAGCCTAAGACATCTACACAAAAACTAGAGGTCAAAATGCAGATGTTTTGTTAAGTGTTCTGTCTCTGTGACAGTTATAACGGGGCCCTACATTACCATATAATCGGTACACAATAGTGCTTAACTACACTACTAACACTACCATTTAGGAGCAAATATATTAGGTAATGCGGTGGCGAGCTCCGTCACTGGAGTGCTCAACGGTGCGGTTTTCTCGTTCGTTTCTGCCCATAACGTGTAAATTGTGGAACGAACTTCCCTCTGAGGTGTTCCCTCGGTGCTACAATATAGGGTTCTTCAAAAATGGCGTCAAAAGAGTCCTTCAGGGCTGGCAGCGCGTTGGCAACTCCCCTGGTGTTGCAAATGTCCATAGGCGACGGTGACCACTTACCATCAGGTGGCCCGTCTGCTTGTCTGTCAACTTAATGACATAAAAAAAAAGCTCTACTATCATTAGTTATCATTAAATATAAAATTATTATTTGCACTCATAGTAAGTTTGACAATTGATTTGAGTTAAAATTATTTCAACTCGTAGGTAAAATTTTTATCCATTTCGTTTCTTAAGAATTATCATTTGATGTTAGACAGATAATTTAACTCTTGAAGATAAGTCAGTACCCAGCAAGAAATATTGCACATCGAGCCTACGAAAGAGACAATCGGCTAGTTTAGTATAGCGTTATCCCTGCTGCACACTGCGTACGTAAGCACTGTTAGTCCGGTATTGGTCAAAACTTGATGAAAATGGTCGGCAAACGTCATATAGGTGAGGTGCGAAATAGATGACGCTCTACAAACCCGAAAAAGGGCGAAGTTTCTTTCTTAAGATCGATGGGCAATATTTCTTGTTGGACACTGTAGGTACTTTACACTGCCTGGAGAAATGAAAATGGTTAATAATAATATATCAACTATCTCCTGCTCCTTGCGTCGAATTTCCTCAATGCTGAGGGTCGTGACCTCGACGATTTTTTTTTTAATGTAATGGAAGTGGCAAACACGCATGCAGTTCACATTGATGTTAAGTGATGACTGCAGCCTATAGACATCCACACAGAGACCAAGATAAAAATTCAGATGCGTTACCACTTCTGAGGCCTAAGGTGTTATGCCTCTGTGCCGGAAATTACAGGGCCGTACATTACCACCTGACCGGAACACGATAGTGCTGAACACCATCATTTAGCGGCAAGTATATTAGGTAATGCGGTGGTGCCTACGCCCGCGAGCTCCGTCATTGGAGCTCTACCACCAGTGAAAATACATTTTCAAGAACGACATTTCGCCATGTTGTTCTGTCTTCGGTGATGTGGATGGCTTGGCAAACTGTGGCTTCCAATGTGGAACGAATCTGGTCAGACCAGCGTAATGGGCTTCTGTCTCTGGGCCTTTTCCCTTCTACTTTACCCGTCAGGAAAGTCTTTTCCAGATTATCACCTTTTTTTTTCGCATTGTGACCAAGGAACTCAAAGCTTTTTCGCAGGCATATGGTGACGAGTCTCATCGGTAGGTAGGTCCTTTGAGTTCTTTTATTATGGATTCGTTGGTCCTATGCTCTGTCCAATGAACACTGAGCATTTTCCTCCAACACCACATTTCAAAAGCGTCAATTTGACGACCGTCATCTTTTTTCAGGGCCCTGGTCTCCGAACTCCGTTCGTCTTCCGAGCTCCGAACAGGAAGATTGAGAAAATAGGTGTGGTAACCAGATTAAATTCGGTTTTTCTCGTGATGTTAACTATCTATATTATTAACCCTTAAAGGACTGTATAACTCGGTACTGGTGCGAATATTTCAAGAGAAACCAATGCTCTGACGATATAGAACACCAAACGATGCGTATAAACAAACTGCTCGGGGCTACATTTTAAGGGGAATAGTGAACTGAGCTTTGCCGAAATGCCAAAGCATTAACTGCAATATTCTGTAAGTTGAATTTTTGAGAACTTACGCTGTAACTAATCGGTTTTATTCTAGCCTTAAGCAACACATTTTTCCATAAAATGATACGTAGTAGAAGTGAGATAAGTGGTAATTACCACTTTTTCGTAAAATTTAACGCCTATATGATGATAATACTATGCCCTAAAGGTCTACAAAACATTTTTCTTCGATTTTTTTACGTAATGAACGTGGCCGACACGTATGCGGTTCATTTTGATGTAAGGTGATGACTGCAGCCTATAGACACCCACACAAAGACCAGAGGTCAAAATGCAGATGCGTTGCCACCTCCGAGACTCTGACTGTTATGTCTTTGTGATAGTTACTACGAGCTCATACATTACCATCTAACCGGAAGACAATAATGCTGAACACGAAATGTCGACTTTCATTTAGCGGCAGGTACATTAGGGTAATACCTTAGATCATTTAGTAAAGGATAAGTTACGCAAACAAATCATCGAACAAATTTTTCTGTCGTTTTTGGTGCGGGGCTTAGATCAGGGGTAGGGAATTACTACATCTAAAATAAATATATATCGACATATCGATATTCTTAAATAATTGTTTTTAATTTCCCTTAAAGGTAATATTTTTCACGCATATATGTTTTTTGTTACGCATGTCTAAGTCCTTGACTATAACATGAACATCATCAGTAAGCCTGTGAAAAACAGGAATAGAACCAATTTTTTTTCGTATTTTAGATTTTTATTCATTTAAGGATTATAGGCAAATTATCATGAACAGTGATTGGTTTTTAAAATGAATAAGTTTGTATAAATATGACGAATACACTTGTTATGATCACTTTTTTTTAGCAAGGAATGAAGCATTGTGGGGTTCCGTAGTTGCGAATACTAACTTTGAGTTCACACACACACACACACACACACACAGACATCCAACAATTATAATTACACCTATAACAAATAAACTATATCGACAAAAAAATCATCGACATCGATAATAATTAACTATTGAATCTGGTCCCATCACTCAAAAAGTCGTAAAATTTTACGACATTTATAGGAGAGGTACGTGGCTTATCAATGTTTGTATCTGATGCACAAAAAATAAAGATGAAAGTTGTAAATCATAAAATTATAGTCTCGTGGGGAGTGCGCCTACGTCATCTACTTCTCGTCATTCAAATTTGAACCTAATTAATATCCAACTTAAGGATCCAAATAAAACATTTTAAATAAGGTAGTCTTATTATTATATTTTTCATATTTCATATTTACTGGTGGTAGAGCTCCAGTGACAGAGCTCGCGGGCGTAGGCACCACCGCATTACCTAATATACTTGCCGCTAAATGGTAGTTCACACTGGTAGTTCAGCACTATCGTGTGCCGGTCGGGTGATAATGTACGGCCCTGAAATTTAAGGCACAGAGGCATAACACCTTAGGCCTCAGAAGTGGTAACGCATCTGTATTTTGACCTTAGTCTTTGTATTTTTAAAGAAAAAAGGAAAGAAAAATTTGAATTTGAGGACTTGAACTCGCGGCCACTTGGAATCTAATCCAGCCGCTCTTCCAACTGAGCTACCGAAGTCCTAGTCTTTGTGTCAATGTTAACTGCATGCTTGTTTGCCACTTACATAACACAAAGAGCAACGATATCACTTGGTACCAATGCGAAAATTTCAATAAAAACCAATACGCTGGTGAGTTGCAACAAACGATGCGAACAAACAAACTGCTCGGGGCTACATTTTGTGCGGAATAGCGAACTGGATTTTGACAATGCATCAATTTATGCAAGTTAGCAAGCAGTTATTTAATTTCTTGATGATTTGCGCTATAACGAAGTGTTTTAATGTAGGGCCCGTAATAACTAGGTATAACAGAGATGTAACAACTAAGGTGACTAAGGTCTCAGGAGTGGCAACGCATCTGCATTTTGACCTCTGACCTTTGTGTGGATGTCTATACGCTGCAGTCATCACGTAACATTAATTTGATATGTTTGGTACCTTCAATGCATAACATTTTTTTTTTAATCTCGGGTAGTGGGTTATTACAGATAGTGGTATAAAGTCCTTTATCTCTGGTTCTATTGGGATTTTTCCATTTTCTGGAAATTTCCCAGTACCTCGAAGTTTGGTAATGTGCCCGGAGATGTCAACAGGCTCGCCACCTGTTACATGGGCCAAAAACGTAACCGACGAATCGTGGGTGTTTGCATGTATGCTTGAATGCATGCATTTACCTACCCCTTCGGGGATTACAGGCGTGAAGTTACGTTTATGTTTTTTTTTTAAACAGTCTTTCTTGTATTTTAGCTGGAAACAACTTTTTGTTTTCACAAAATTATACGTTGTAGAAGGTTAGTTTAACATTAAATATTAATTTCTATAAAAACTCTATTAAAATTCAAGATTTTTGTTTCTTTTAATTTAAATCGTTATTTCTAAGCATAAGCTAAAGCAGTGACAATGACCGTATGTTGATCAATTGGCCGTAGTATATTGATATTAGTAGTATTATTGGAAGCGCGCATGGCCCCGCGGCTGGTGTTGATCGTAAGCGATCTACTCGGTTAAGCGATACGGGCGCGGTCGGGTGTGTGATGGGTGACCGGTAGTGGCAACTTAAAAATGCGCGTTTCCGTGCCACGGAGGGCACGTTAAGCCTTCGACGGTGTAATCGATAGATAGCAGTCGTTAAACCTTGTCGGAGACCTAATGGGCGGTTTTAAAAATCCGACAGCGCGTTGGATTAAGCTCCAAGACTCCGCCCAATAAGGGGAGAGACTCGTGCCCAACAGTGGGACGTATAATGGGTTTCCATAATTATATTGATATTAGGGAATCTAGATTTGCATTCAAAATGTTTTCCCCAAATGTTCAAATGTTCTCCCTCGCGTTTTGATTGACATCATACACAACAGGCATAAAAAGTATCCTATACATTATGGAACATTAAAAGGTACCAAATTTTATCTTTTTTTATGTGATAGTGGTGGCAAACAAGCGTGCAGTTCACATGGATGTTAAGTGACGAGTGTGACGACTGCAGCCTATAGACATCTACACAATATCCAGAGGTCAAAGTGCAGATGCGTTGCCACCCCTGAGGACTGAGACCTTTGCCTCTGTGATAGTTATTACGGGGCCATACATTTCCATCTTACCGGAACACCATAGTGCTGAACACTACCATTTGGCGGCAGATAAATTAGGTAATGCGGTGATGTCTACGCCCTCGAGCTCCATCACTGGAGTTCTACCACCACCAGTAAAATTTATCTATCTACATTCATTTATCTATATTGACGTGATTGAGTAACAAACATCCAAACATATTTGTTTTTATATTATTTCGCATTAACACATGCTTGTGAAATATAAAATCTTTCATTATAAAATCTTCTTTAATAATAAAATCCAAACATATATTAATCAGGATATTCGAATAGCAATCAGACACAAAATTCATTTAGCATAATGCGAATGCAATAACACTAACCGTATGTTGATCAATTGACCGTAGCATATTGATATTAGTGAATCCGGATTTGCATTCGCAATGTTCACCCCTGTCGCGTTTTGATTGACATCTGATAAATTGTGTTTGCTAAATGTTAAGTCAACTAATCACACGTCCTTGACACCGAAATGGACGCGTGTGATTGGACAGTTAACTCTGTAGAATGAATATTGTTTTGTTTTTTAGATTTCTGTGGAGATACCACATACAATTTTTAAGTTTTTAGAACAATTAATAACACGAAACAAATAATTTTAAAACTACTCTTGGCAAGTTTTTTTAACGTCCTTTAATCTATGAGGATTTTATTGACAGACATAAAAAGCATATCCTATAATAGCATAATTATATTACAAGAGTACGAAATAGTATCTGCATACATTGAACCATTTTTGTTTGATATATTAATCAGGTCAAATATATAGTTATCGAACCGCAATCAGACGCAATAATCATTTAGCATTATGCAATGACAATAACCGTGTGTTGATCAATTGACCGTAGCATATTGATATTAGTGAATCCGGATTTGCATTCGCAATGTTCACCCCTGTCGCGTTTTGATGAATTGTGTTTGCTTAATGTTAAGTTAACCAATCACGCGTCCTCGACACCGATATGGACGCGTGTGATTGGACAGTTAACTGTGTAAAATGAATGTTTTCTTACTATTTAGATTTCAGTGGGAATACCACATAAACTTTTGAAGTTTATGGAACAATTAATTACAAGAAAAAAATTATTTAAAGTTCCTCTCTGTATGGAATAAAATATAGATTAACGCGTGTGAAAATCATTAAATTTGGATTCGGACAGCCTATGATACTCATAGAAAACCAACTTTATTATTGTTCTGAGAAAAGAGAGTAACCACAGATTTATAAAGTGGATAATAAATCTATGAGAGTACCATTTACAACCCAACATTAATAATTGGCAAAGAATATAATCACTTGAAGCGCGCATGGCCCAGCGGCTGGTGTAGATCGTAGGCGATCTGCTCGGTTAAGCACTACGGGCGCGGTCGGGTAGTGTGATGGGTGACCGCTAGTGGCAAATTAAATGCGCGTTTCCGTGCTTCGGAGGGCACGTTAAGCCGTCGGTCCCGGTTGCTATCGATAGATAGCAGTCGTTACCTTGTCGGAGGCCTTATGGGCGGTTTGAAAACATCCGACAGCGGGTTGGCCACTAACCCACCCACCTCCACCAATCCGCATTGGAGCAGCGTGGTGGAGTAAGCTCCAGGCCTCCCCCCAAAAAGGGAAGAGACTCGTGCCCAGCAGTGGGACGTATAATGGGTTGCCATTATTATTATTTTTATTATAATCACTTATGATACCATGTAACTATAACTAGCTAAAAGTTACCATGAAAAGTTAGTATGTATCAGATTACTTTTTATGTTAACATTCGTTGTCAGTACTAGTTACCTTGTTAATAGTTTGTTGGCAGTTATGAGCGTGTCTGTTTAACTTTAACAGAGTGCTTTTATTATTATTATTATTTATTTATTGAAACCAGGCAACAATGCTTAAGATAAACAATAGGCCCATAGAATAAATACCATACAGACTAACATACATATTAAAACACTACACTATTTATCACGTAAAGTCGGCGACGTGATACGCGGCTTGTCTGCAGGTAGTTGTCCCTTGAACCTCCGGAACACAACGCCCTGTGGCCAGAATTCCTCCTTCATAAAAGTTGGTAGGTGGTGCGTCGGTATTCTAACCAGAAACGAGTTGAAATTGACCTTGCGGCGAGACTCCAATCGCTCCACTCTGAGGGTAAAGTTGGTCTTCTTTCGGACATAGTCAACAACATCTTCAACTCCCGTTGAGTGCAGTCGTGACACTTATAGTGGCGTCGATGGCGTAGCTGGACGCAGCAAATAGTTCGGTCCAGTAGGTGCTGTTCCGCACTGATTACGGTTGGCAGACTTTTTCTTCTTTCTCGTCACCACCGTGAAGCCTTCATCGTCACATCCATCCTTACGAGGTCCCGGGCCTGCGGGCTTACGCGTAATCTCGCTAGGAACACTCCCTTTAGTTGGTGGCCGCTTAGATGGAGGGTTGGCAGCGGCCGTAGCATAAGCACGTTGAGGGGTCAAAGGGCAGACACGTGACGGCGAGGAGACAGGGGCGGTGGAGAGGGCAGCGGGGCGCGTGACGTCGCGCGGCGTGACGACAGTCGGTGTCGCATTCTTAGTGTTGCAATCCGCCGACTCAAAACTGCTGATGGATGTATTTTGCGCACCGCGTCGCATGTTCACATTGCAGGCCTCCGTTGACCTACATACCGAACTAGAACCACGTAATGTAATTAATTCGGCACGCAGATCACTGATGGTATTTTCAGAGGACTGCAATTTAAGCAATACTTCGCCCAAGCTGGTCACTTTCACGTCTACTACTACATACGTATAATTATAACAACTTGAATAAACATTGATCTGTGACATTCAATATCACACATAGCATTAAAGCAACATCTTGTTATATCTGTAAAGGCTCACACTTCGTTATTGGATCAAGTTATAGATAAAACCTTTCTACACTCCCAAATCACTTTACCACAGCCACATGAATCCTGTTCAAACATAATTCAATGGAAAGATAAAATATCGGGTAGGTACTCGGTGAAAAACCGATATAAATACATTCGCGGACGATTTAATTCTGAGCGACGTGTATGAACGTTTTCCAACGCGAATTGTGACATCACATGTCATAGTCAAATTTAACTTGACATTTCATGAAATTGGAGTATAACTTTCGAGTACATTGTCCAAACTCAAAAAGCTGACTTTGAAAATAGCTTTTTGTTTTAGGTAAATATAAATTGTTTTAAAGGGTTACTTAAAGGCCATCGTATTATTAATTTCATTGTGAATTGTTGATTATCATCATAATTTCAGCCATAGGACGTCCACTTCTGAACATAGGCCTCCCCCAATTACCTCCATGCCGACCGATCGGAAGCGACGCGCATCCAGCGGGTACCTGCAGCCTTGATCAGGTCGTCGGTCCATCTTGCAGGTGGACGTCCTACGCTGCGTTTCCCGACACGTGGTCTCCACTCGAGAACCTTTCTGCCCCAGCGGCTATCGGTTCTCTGAGCTATGTGCCCTGCCCATTGCCACTTCAGCTTGGAAATCTGTTTGGCTATGTCAGCGACTTTCGTTCGCCTACGGATCTCCTCATTTCTGATTCGATCCAGTAGGGAAACGCTGAGCATAGCCCTTTCCATTGACCGCTGAGAGACTTGAAGCTTTCGTACGAGACCCACACTGAGAGAACACGTCTCGGCACCGTAGGTCATCACCGGTAAAACGCACTGGTTAAAGACTTTCGTCTTCAATTGTTGATTAAATAGAAGAAAAAAGAATTGTCCTCAAATTTGGCAGGATCAGAATGAGGGTAAACTGCTACTAACAAATAATTGTGCGAAGTTTGCAGGTACTTGCCGCCAGCTCGCAACGAGCACGCGGCGTTATCGTGGGCATCGCGGCGCTTTAGAACTCGCGGCGATATCGTTTGCGTGCACGTCGCGAGCCGCCGCGTGCTCGCTGCAAGATGGCTTCGCCGAGAAATCACCGAATAAAATTGCTCGTGTGAAAGAGTCCTCCGACAAAGAAACCCAACCTGATCTTTGAATTCCTTTCCAGATTAAATAACCTTGGCCAGACTGAAAAACAGCTTACAGAAAACGTGAAGTTACGAAAACCTGTAAGAACGATATCAGCAAAAAGCTTCTTGAAAAAGTGTTCATAAGATAGTGACCACTTGAAGATCCCAAAGCCGTAAATCTTACGTGATCCCAAAAAGTATCTTAGGTCTTGTGATGTAAAGGCTGGGAATGTTTGTTTCCTATGACTATACCTATTGTACAGATTAAAAAAAATCTAAACATAGATTTATCTGATCGCAGAAGTACCTGGAGCGTCTTCATACGACCCTCATGAGCGTAAAGCGCAGTAACAGCCAAATTTGTGAGTTTAAAATTAATGCATAATAATATTATGAAAGCCTATTTCAAGGCGTATCTGTTAAATTAATAAATTTGTTGCTACGACCACTGTTTGTATTTTTAATATTTTTTTTCCGACGAAACTTTAGCAAAATAAAACGAACTTTTATAATTGTCAAGATTCCCAGCTAAATTGCAGTAAAACACATGACCTATTGCACGTTTTTTTTTTGTATTTCCCAGCTAAACTGCAGTGTTGTGCCTGATTTTATGGAACTTTAGAAGTAGCGCCTTACAGTAGTTTCTAACAATATAGGTTCCAATTGTTTTTATATTATTTCGCATTAACACATGCTTGTGAAATAAAATTATTAAGGGTTAAAAGCGCCTTCTTTACGATATTCAATAAACTGAAAAGTCTATTATATCGGTTGCCTAACTAGCATAGTTGGTAATAGATGGCGCTGCTGCTACCATAAAGCAATGGAATAGATGTGAAGGAAAGATTTGACAAATCGGGCAGGGCTTCAGTAGCTCAATTGGAAGAGCGGCTGGACTAGATTCCCAGTAGGTCGCGAGTTCGAGTCTCGCCTGAAGTCGAATTTTTCCTTCCATTTTTCTTTAAATATAAAAAAAATATAGGTTCCAACTAAATTGCAGTATAATGTCAGTCTAACCCCCTTATTCATAAACGTATTTTAACTAAAGTGTTGCTAATCTTTCCTTTGTCTTTTTCTATCCTGCACATTTGACAATACAACTGACAAAAACAAAGCATTCTTTAGCTAAAACGTGTCTAATATACGGTTATGAATAAGGGGGTTAGTCTTTACTGAAAACCTTAAATAAATATTTTTTTTACTCATGTTCCCAATTTACGTTTTTCTGATCCCAAATTACAAAACTAATTAAAGAAATCATCTCCTCACAACACCGACATGACGGAAAGAAACGAATAGCTTTATTTTTTTTTGTAAATAGTCTTAAATGTCAGTGCCCCATTGTCCCTGGAGAAAGCTGTTCAATTTCACGGACCGAATATTTTACATAAATTTTCTAAGTAGGTAAAAAATGATCTCCATTTTATAACGAATTCGCATGGGAACATAGACTTAGATACAAGATTGGTACAAGATAGTGCTGAACACAACCAATAGGCGACAGATAGATTATGTAATGTGGTGGTGCCTATGCCTTCGAGCTCCGATATTAGAACTACAACCACCCAACACTAATTCTCTGAAAAAACAGAAACATTTATAATATTATTTAGATTTCTAGGGTAAGAAACGAAACTGTTTTACAAAGCAGTGCAGTGCTTGGTTGATTACGGACGTCTCACGCTGCACGAAATATTATTACTTCGCGAGTTGCGCGGCTGTAGCCGCTGCATGTTACCGTCGCTATGAATTCTCAAAAACTTGTAGCGAATGATCTGTTGGCGTTTATTCAACATGCCATCGATACTATGGATGAAGTTAGTATCATGCAAATCTGCAAGACTAACTTCAAAGAAGAAGAAATCTCCTCGACTAAGGTGTTCTTATCAATCTGCCCAAGCGTTTGGTACAGCAACACCTTAGTCGAGGAGATTTCTAACCCCCTTATTCATAACCGTATATTAGACACGTTTTAGCTAAAGAATGCTTTGTTTTTGTCAGTTGTATTGTCAAATGTGCAGGATAGAAAAAGACAAAGGAAAGATTAGCAACACTTTAGTTAAAATACGTTTATGAATAAGGGGGTTAGACTGACATTATACTGCAATTTAGTTGGAACCTATATTTTTTTTATATTTAAAGAAAAATGGAAGGAAAAATTCGACTTCAGGCGAGACTCGAACTCGCGACCTACTGGGAATCTAGTCCAGCCGCTCTTCCAATTGAGCTACTGAAGCCCTGCCCGATTTGTCAAATCTTTCCTTCACATCTATTCCATTGCTTTATGGTAGCAGCAGCGCCATCTATTACCAACTATGCTAGTTAGGCAACCGATATAATAGACTTTTCAGTTTATTGAATATCGTAAAGAAGGCGCTTTTAACCCTTAATAATTTTATTTCACAAGCATGTGTTAATGCGAAATAATATAAAAACAATTGGAACCTATATTGTTAGAAACTACTGTAAGGCGCTACTTCTAAAGTTCCATAAAATCAGGCACAACACTGCAGTTTAGCTGGGAAATACAAAAAAAAAACGTGCAATAGGTCATGTGTTTTACTGCAATTTAGCTGGGAATCTTGACAATTATAAAAGTTCGTTTTATTTTGCTAAAGTTTCGTCGGAAAAAAAATATTAAAAATACAAACAGTGGTCGTAGCAACAAATTTATTAATTTAACAGATACGCCTTGAAATAGGCTTTCATAATATTATTATGCATTAATTTTAAACTCACAAATTTGGCTGTTACTGCGCTTTACGCTCATGAGGGTCGTATGAAGACGCTCCAGGTACTTCTGCGATCAGATAAATCTATGTTTAGATTTTTTTTAATCTGTACAATAGGTATAGTCATAGGAAACAAACATTCCCAGCCTTTACATCACAAGACCTAAGATACTTTTTGGGATCACGTAAGATTTACGGCTTTGGGATCTTCAAGTGGTCACTATCTTATGAACACTTTTTCAAGAAGCTTTTTGCTGATATCGTTCTTACAGGTTTTCGTAACTTCACGTTTTCTGTAAGCTGTTTTTCAGTCTGGCCAAGGTTATTTAATCTGGAAAGGAATTCAAAGATCAGGTTGGGTTTCTTTGTCGGAGGACTCTTTCACACGAGCAATTTTATTCGGTGATTTCTCGGCGAAGCCATCTTGCAGCGAGCACGCGGCGGCTCGCGACGTGCACGCAAACGATATCGCCGCGAGTTCTAAAGCGCCGCGATGCCCGCGATAACGCCGCGTGCTCGTTGCGAGCTGGCGGCAAGTACCTGCAAACTTCGCACAATTATTTGTTAGTAGCAGTTTACCCTCATTCTGATCCTGCCAAATTTGAGGACAATTCTTTTTTCTTCTATTTAATCAACAATTGAAGACGAAAGTCTTTAACCAGTGCGTTTTACCGGTGATGACCTACGGTGCCGAGACGTGTTCTCTCAGTGTGGGTCTCGTACGAAAGCTTCAAGTCTCTCAGCGGTCAATGGAAAGGGCTATGCTCAGCGTTTCCCTACTGGATCGAATCAGAAATGAGGAGATCCGTAGGCGAACGAAAGTCGCTGACATAGCCAAACAGATTTCCAAGCTGAAGTGGCAATGGGCAGGGCACATAGCTCAGAGAACCGATAGCCGCTGGGGCAGAAAGGTTCTCGAGTGGAGACCACGTGTCGGGAAACGCAGCGTAGGACGTCCACCTGCAAGATGGACCGACGACCTGATCAAGGCTGCAGGTACCCGCTGGATGCGCGTCGCTTCCGATCGGTCGGCATGGAGGTAATTGGGGGAGGCCTATGTTCAGAAGTGGACGTCCTATGGCTGAAATTATGATGATAATCAACAATTCACAATGAAATTAATAATACGATGGCCTTTAAGTAACCCTTTAAAACAATTTATATTTACCTAAAACAAAAAGCTATTTTCAAAGTCAGCTTTTTGAGTTTGGACAATGTACTCGAAAGTTATACTCCAATTTCATGAAATGTCAAGTTAAATTTGACTATGACATGTGATGTCACAATTCGCGTTGGAAAACGTTCATACACGTCGCTCAGAATTAAATCGTCCGCGAATGTATTTATATCGGTTTTTCACCGAGTACCTACCCGATATTTTATCTTTCCATTGAATTATGTTTGAACAGGATTCATGTGGCTGTGGTAAAGTGATTTGGGAGTGTAGAAAGGTTTTATCTATAACTTGATCCAATAACGAAGTGTGAGCCTTTACAGATATAACAAGATGTTGCTTTAATGCTATGTGTGATATTGAATGTCACAGATCAATGTTTATTCAAGTTGTTATAATTATACGTATGTAGTAGTACCTATCACAGACTCTAAAGAAAACGAACGTGTAAATTACCTTTATACTGTGGTAGTATATTAATTTATAGGTCAAATGGCCGAATACCCAAACGTCACTCAATTTTAAGCAACGCTCAAATGCGCCCTATCTCTATTTATTGTATGTATGTATCTTCACGCCAGGTCCCTAACGGGGTAGGCAGAGAGTGTAGAGCGCCAGACATCCCGGTTCTGACAAACCTCTCGTGCCTCGTCTACCTTCATCATTCTCTTCATACATGCACGCCGATTCCTAAGACTTTTGACCCCACCATCAGACAGAACTCGACCTATTTGGTCATGGTAGGTCAGCCTAGTCTCTATTTATTGATTGAACGTGTTTTATAAAGACGAAAGACTTTTAAGTCCCACTAAGATTTAAGTGACGTTTGAGTATTTGGCCGAAAGTCACTCTTTTTGTTCTAGATGAATGTCGTAACACACAAAGAAATATAGGTACGAGCTTTATTTTATCTATGTCAAAATAATTTTTATCAAGATATTTCAACAGATTTTTGAATCTATGATTGTGGCAAATAGATATGCAGATTAAAAGAAAAAATGGAAAGAAATCTTTGACTCTAGACAATATAAGCGTGAAGTAACGTTCTTGAATGTACCAAGAAATAGTGTTTATAGAATAATAGAAATTATTGATAGGTATTATGATAGTTCTGTCACAAAGATTCACACCACAATTTCTTTAAAGCAATGACGTTATTGCGCTTAAGTGGTCAGGCGCCTGGATCGAATTTCAAATTTTTAGCTCAGTTTCAGTATAAAGTGGCTGTGACATACGGACGAACGGATATACAGACAGATAGTGTCATTTGGCTATGGAAAACTAAAAAGATCTAGTTTTGCCACCAAAGGTGCTCGCTTGATCAGCACAGTGAGCAAAATATGAACCTCGTGCTTTAGGGTACCTTAATCTAACCCTTTTATTATACCTTCTTTATACTATATATATATTACCTTCTTATTTACTTTTAATGATCTTCAAATTTTAAATTTACTGGTGGTAGAGCTCCAGTGACGGAGCTCGCGGGCGTAGGCACCACCGCATTATCTTATTTACTTGCCGCTAAATGGTAGGGTTCAGCACTATCGTGTTCCAATCCGGTGGTAATGTACAGCCCTGTAATTTCCGGCACAGAGGTATAACACCATAGGCCTCAAAAGTGGTAACGCATCTGTATTTGGACCTTGGTCTTTGTGTGGGTGTCTATAGGCTGCAGTCATCACTTAACATCAATGTGAACTGCAAGCTTGTTTGCCACTTCCATTACATAAAAAAATCAAAGGTAATTAATGAACATTAAAATTAAATGCACGGCAAAAAAAACAGATGAAAATCGTATGGTTCCGTTGACTTCCCATTCTGAATCCGTCGGAAATTGTGATCGTGTTCAACACACGAGAACAATTCGGATCGGCTGATTACTGTCGGATTTACTTTACATGTTTATGCATGTTACAATTGTCCGAATAAGTGGCACGAAATATTTATTCAGTATTTCAAAATGCAAAAATTGTAAATGGGAATTTAATTCGTTTACTTAATTCCCATCGCCATTATTTTCTGTCTTTTTCATGCTGATAAGCAACTGAAATGAGTCAGCGTTTTTGTGATCTGTTTACTGTTCGTGTTATCTATTTGTGCGCATTCAACTGGACTTTTATTTAAAATTAAATGCATTATACTTGAATTCAAAATTATTATTGTCTAGTGAAACCAAACGTTGATTTATTGATCTTTCTAATTACCAAATCCTAAGCTTGATTTGATTATTTAATTTGCCAAAAGATGTGATTTTTTTTATTTGACGTAAGATAAGTACACCGCCTAACTAAATTCACGCCTAACTAATATTTTGACGACCCGGTTGGTCCAGCGGTGTGAAATTCGTTTGATTCGAAGGGTCATGGGTTCGATTCCCGCACCGGGACAAATATTTGTATGGCCTACAGATATTTGTTTCGGGTCCTGGTGTTTGTGTATGTGTTGTATGTGTAAAACGGCACCCACGACACAGGTTTATACCTAAAGTGTGACTGTGAGTGTAAGCGTAAAAAAAAATGATCAAATCTGGACAAAATCGGAACTGTGCTACATCTCATACAGGCAAGACGTAACGTCACATCGGATGCATAAAGCAAAAAATATTCCTAATTCATGTCATCTAGATAAGGATAAAAAAAATAATAATACCCAATCAAGATCACACATAAATTGGTATGAGTCAGATTAGAACTGATCTGATTTGCATCAAATTCAAGGCAATATTTAAAACTTTACGCACCTGCCGAAACTTTCTCCTAAAAGGAAAATAAAGCGTTCACATTATCAACCAAGGTACCCAGGACAGACCAAAATATTCTTCCTAATAAATACAACGACACAAATAACACTACAATCACAGCACCTTAAGGGAACCGGGCAGGACTTATAAACAATTCCGATGTCGAAATGTCCATCGAACTACGAAATATCATCGACCGCCACATTCGGGTTGAAAGTTTTCTCATTATTCCGACAAGCGATCTTGGGACAAAACAACGTGATAATGAGAATTCATATTAGCAAGTTGTCTAATCAAGTCAAACAGCTCTCAGGTATTCACGTTATGAATAGAAAAATACCTGTGAAGTTTTAAGGTGTTTAGTTGTATTCTAGGGAAAAAAAAGAGCTCAAACAATAAACCAGAAGAATGAAAGGAAAACGACAAGGTTCGTTGTTAACCATTGACAACTTGCATGAACTCTTTTGTAAGAATAAAAAAAAATAATAAAAAAAACGTATTTATTCTCTCCACAATAACATTAACAGAACAACATTATGTTAATTGCAATACAAAACATTCTGTCGTGTCATTTAATTTATTGTGGAGACTGGACCCTGAACTAAAGTTATAAAAACCTGTTTTACAGGTCTCCAGGTCCACACCCTTCGGATAATTTAGATGATTGTACATGTAGCAATATTTTTATGAGTGTTATACATTATGTTTGAGGAGATTTTAATCCTATTATTACAATATAAAGATTTCTAGTAGTAAAATCTAAAGTTCACTAATACTAAAATCTAAAATCAATAATTTGCCAGTACTTATTTGTTATAAAAGTCAGTAAAAGAGTGAAATTATAATTGAAATTTTAGTTATCCACTTATTAAGCATTAGGGTTAATGTGTGTTTGATTGTGTGAGTTATTTTAGAATTTTATTATAACATAATCTAAACACCTTTTACCTTTTCTTAGCCTTTTCTTTTTATATTAGCAGACTAGGATTATTTCAACAATCATTATGTTTTAAGTGTATTATTGTTTAGAAGAAGTGTGGAGCGGGGACGATGTTACAAGTGTAGAATGTATTTGATAAATGAAGGCGCAATTTAATTTTAGATTGAAAACGTTCTTTCAAATTAAATCTGTTTCTAGCAAGTCAAATACCCACAGTATTGTCTATATTTACTTAATAATGTGTTCTATTTCAGAATGGTTCAACCTAAGCACTCGTCTATTCCGTGCTGAAGCATTGCCATGATGGTCGCCAACCTTCGTAGAGAAGTTGCACTTTAAGAAGAAGAAGTTCCTAGAAGACCTAGTGACTCGTCGGTGGAATAACCGCCAGCGCTTGCTATTTTTCTTATATTTCACCGACAAGAGTACAGCTCTTAAGTTAAATCCGAGGATACACATGCCCGTAACTTGCACACATACCAGCACCTCGCATGTGCCAGCTACAGTCATGTGTATTCACTAACTGGCATGCCTGTAACTGGAAGCTAGCTAGTTGCAAGTAGCTGGCACAAAATTTGATTTTCTTGTATGCCAGTTGAAGGAGGGGACGCGGGAGGCTGCGAGCCTGGCGCGTGTGAACAGACGCAACAGCTACGGGCATGCCCAGTAGCGCTCTCGTTGTGGCCGTAGGCCAAATGATTTATGATTTTTGTAACCATCATGATCTTCTTGACGCATTTCTTTAAGCAGACAACTACTTGCTCCAAAATCTTCCCTTCTACTAATCCAATCTCTTACCCAAACCCGTCTTCGTTTTTTCTTTTTAATTCTTTCTCTGATTTATTTAGCTACACATTCAATTGTTTATCACAACACGATTTTGTTTAATTCACTTCGATCCATGCTTGGCGCGGGTACAAAATTCTCTGACGAACTGTCCTGTGTATACGCGGTGGTAATACTGGCATGCCACAGTATGCATGCCAGTACTTGTTACAGTTACTTGTAAATGTATCCGCAGTGAGCCAGTTACTCGTACATGCCAGTAACTTTTATGCCAGCTACTTTTCCGATTTACGGGCATGTGTATCCCCGGCTATAGAAGAAGATCTTGTGACAAGCCGAAATTTGACGCTTAAAGTGAACGATACATTGTTGCACAAAAATAAAATTAATATACACACCATTTCATCGAATGCATAAACCAAAAGTATGCATGTTTGATGCCAGCCTTATTTAAAAATTGGGACCATCATTTGATCAAAGTCAACGTAGAACTGAGCTAGCTCGCATAAAAATGCAGGTATAATATTTATTTATAAACGATATTCACGTACAGTAACAACCAACTAGAAAACAAATAAACCGGTCGCTTCATCTACAAATCTTGCCAAAACAGAACCAAGTATTCTTATTGCAAAGGCAATCACAGCACCCAAACAGAATGCAAGACTTATAAACAATTCCGATGTCGAAATATCAACCGAACTACGAAATATCATCCACCGTCACATCGGGGTTGAAAGTTTTCTCATTATTCCGCCGACAAAGCGATCTTCGGACAAAACAACGTGACGATGAGAATTCACATTAGCAAGTTGGTTAATCAAGTTAAACGGTTCTCTGGCATTCACGTTAGGAATAGAAAAATACCTGCGGAGGCTGCTTTAATGCCTTTTATTAATTAGTGTAAAGTTATATTCTAGGAAAGGAATAAAGAGCTCAAACAATAGACCAGACAAATGAGAGAAAAACGACATGGTCCGTTGTTTTTCTTTAATAACTTGAAGTAACTGTTTTGTTAGCATCATCTTAAAAGGTAGGCACAGATTATTTGTAGTTTGAATACCTACTATATTATAACTTAAGTCTGTTTATTCTATGGATTAAAAAGTAACAATGGGAATCCATTACAGTACTCGCAGTAGTATCTCTATTAATTCCTGCTGCCATCGGGACGTGACGTCCCTACCGCTCACTATTGAAGGAGGATTCTTAGTAGTATTTGTATACTCTTTGGATTCTTCCTTCAAACTATTCCAATAGACCACACTAAATTTAATAATGCAGGATGGACAACAAAATCCTGAAACTGTCTCCACTACCATCGCCAATACGCAATACAAGCATTATGGGGTTAGGCTATTATGGTATTTGGTACCCTAATAATGCACAAGATCGTTGTGAGCATCTTAGGGACAGACGTTTGTCCAGCAGTAGACGACTTTCAATTGAAGTGATGACATGAACAATTTTATTTTTACTGCGAAATTCACCTTACGAATGCACGTTATGAAACTCCGAGGATGATTCTCGAAATCTTCCAAAAGCTTCAGAAATTTAATACAGCATTTATCGCTCGAAACTACGCGGAGATCGGACCAGAGACATAAGCGTAAGAGCAGTAGCGTGTTACCACATAAACAATGATACATCGACGACCTTGATTTACTAAAATAAACTGGCAAGACCGTCATAGAACCAAGTATTATTTTTCTTGTTTATTCTTTAATAGTTTGAACTTTAGCGCACAATCAATGTATTTTCGATCTGCCACGTGTAGTGGATATTCAGCTTCAACCGACACCAGTAATGTAGCTCTCTGCATTACGAAATATTGGCAATAACCTACCTACTGTTGTCTCCAGTAGCCACGCGAACGCGTAAATTTTTTTTTTTAATGATAATAAAGTGGCAAACAAGCATGCAGTTCACATTGATGTTAAAGTTATGACTGCAGCCTTGAAACACCCACACAAAGACCAAGGTCAAAATGCAGATGCGTTACCACTCCTGAGAACTAAGGTGTTATGCTGGAAATTTCCGGGCCATACATTACCACCCGACCGGAACACGATAGTGCTGAACACTGCCATTTAGCGGCAAGTATATTAGGTAATGCGATGGTGCCTACGCCTGCGAGCTCCGTCACTGGAGCTCTACCACCAGTAAAAATGTGTGTAGAATAGAGTTAATCTGTTGAAGACGTGAAATGGTTATTTTTTCACTAGTCACAATCAATTTGCTAAGCTGCTCTAGATAATGCAAGCTCAGATGTTCCACATAAGCTAATTCATCCACCTGAGTAATAAACAAAACAAATTAAATCTTATAGTTTAGGAACCAAAAAAACAGACAGGTCACTTTCTACATATTAACACATGCAACTGAATCGTAAGGATTTATGTATATATTGAAATAAAACTATTTTTACGGATTTATCTCGCGTATATTAAACTAAAATGATTATTAAAATCAACCCGACCCGATTTATGTATATAGTTTATTTATTATTCAACAGCTGGAAAAAAATTAAAAACTTTGATCGACTTCGAAAAATTTGTATGTATGTATCTTGACGCCAATCGTAGGGATTTGAACATACAAATTCCAGATAGTTCCATTTTTCTTGAAACATCTGATGTCTTGACTTCAATAACACACTACAGATCCACGAGCACTTCAAATATTACCTTATACAATAAAATAAAACTGTAATCACACAAATTGTTCCAATCCATCTCACGAGAACCATAAAAGATTACAGCAAAATGTTAATGCTAAAACAAATCCTATTATTCCTCCGAACCTGAACACTATCCGCAAATCCCAATCTTATTACTTAAGTCTCCCTCAATTTTAATGGATAAAATTTTTAACTACCAATTGAGATCATGTTTTAACAAGAACCGAACTCTTGGAGCCCTTCGATTAGAAAGTTTCGAAGTCACTCCATCAACTGCGTAGTATAACAGTCTCTATCACCATTAGGTAAGGTCCATAGCCTTTGAGAGCTTGATCGTTACATTATGAATAGGTTAGGAGCCAGCTACATTATACTTTTGTTTCAACGTTACAAAGCAATTTAGAAAGTTCTAGATCTTTGAGATGGACGCTACGTCATGTTTTTGTAGTTTTAAGTTAAATAACAAATTTGCCGTAGTTAAAAGTTCAGGCGTTTAATTTTCATGGAATTCCTTTTTATTCGAATACGATTTTAATATTCTGAGTCATTTACTTTATTATCATATTGAAATCATGAAATCTATTCTTTTATTATATTACAACGATACATAAAACTATACGTTGTGAGAAAATTGATTCAAATTTATTTGAGTATAATATAGTTTAATATACAGATCGAACTTAAATTGTTTCGTCGATTGAAAAGCAACGAACGACTGAGTTATTACTTAATTGTATACTTTGTATAGTTCAAGTTACTACAATAGTTAGGCTAGCACCATTAGATCGATCTCAGTCTCAGAACTCGCCATTAAGATATCGTTTCGTACGGAAAGAGCATCTTTAACATCATCGCAAGGACTTAGATTTGTCTATTAATACGGGCCTTAGCTTTGTCTCAAAATCGCGATTTTAACATTCGACTCAAAAAATCTCCTTGTATTATAATATAATTATATTAACTAAGAAATAAACGTAACTTCACGCCTGTAATCCCCGAAGGGATAGACAGAGGTAAATGCATGCATTCAAGCATACATGCAAATACCCACGACTCGCCGGTTACTTTTTGGCCCACGTAACAGGTAGGGAGCCTGTTGATATCTCCGGGCACATTACCAAACTTCGAGGTAGGTACTGGGAAATTTCCGGAAAATGAAAAAGCCCTAAGAGAACCGGAGATAAACAACTTTACACCATTATCTCTGATAGCCCCCTACCCGGGAATCGAACCCAGGGCTCCAGCGTAATAATAGTGACCCGCTACCACTAGGCTACTAAGAAATCCTCTATTTTACTTTCTCTGCAGCTTATTATTCTTTTATCAAGGTTACGCAGGTTATAATAATATATTTTTTTCAAAACATGCGCTTTCCTCTTCACGTTGTGATTTTCCTCGCCAAATGGTAAACTAAAATCCAATAAGACACCCAATATACGCCACGTGACTGTCCGGAAATTAAACTTCAAATATGTACATTTGTTATTTGATATGTTGGAGTGTTCGTTTTTGACTGGTGGACTCGGTTGGTGAGATTAGGTACGTATGTGGCTAGAAATTATTATAATATTGCGGATAACTAAATCAACGCTTGCCTCTGCTGTCAGTATAAGGTTATTTTGCTGTCCGCGTTACTACGACAACATATCACAATTCATGTATGCATCTAAAAAAAATATTAAATGTTTGCCTTATACTCAAATTTCTAAGCATGTAAAAACAGAACCATAAATTGAAAACTATCTCACTAGCGCACAAAATCACCCAATTATCTCTAAAATATCTAATTGCGTCACAAATACAACAACAGTAACATCACACCACACGCTCCCGGCGCACAAAACTTGATTTGATGTATTCGCAACGTAGTTGAGGCGTACTTAAGCACTTTACAAACAGCCGCCTTGATTATGTATCTTGCTATCACCACATTGTATCGGATCAAACTGCATCCGATCGGAGATCTCGAGCGGCTCATTGTTGTCAATGTTTGATTTGTCTGTCGGCTCAACTGAAGACTCTTTAGTCAAATTATTCTGTAACACTATTATTGAGCGCTCGTAGCTTAAGAGGACTTTAATATTCCAATACCCGATGCCAATGCAAGTTGATGATCATAATAAGCATAATCATCAACTTAGTATTGGGACATAAAGACCACGACGCCTACTTGTGGAGAATTTTGTCGTTAGCAGTCAGTCAACCGAACCCAACGTCCTCCCTTCTTATGGGCAACGTTTGGTATTCTCTACGTACTGCGCACACAGGTGCACGTGTACATACACGTCACTGATTGATGTCTGTGTAATAGAGACCAAATTAAGCGTTTGTATGGAATTTTGTCGGAGTGTCTGCGGTGTGCTGACAGTTCTAAGCATACTTTTCTCAAAGTAATGTCGTAGTGCGTTCTTTAAATCTCACCGTAAGTGGGATGAGCAGCAGCGTTCTTATTTATATTATTTCTAATTAATTAATGTCTCTAGCTTTCTCGAAATTTGAGAATGTTAGTTACTAGGTCTGTGGATTTCTATTTTGGAAGCGTATAAAATAGTCGGTACACACAGATAATAATATAATTACGTTAGGATCAATGAAGGTCTTGGGGTGATCTAAAGAGTATGGAAGTGAGATTTGGCATGAAGGAAATTTTAGCACTAGAACCACAGACACGGAATACTCTTGTTACTTCAGGTAGCTGATTCGGAATGTCAGTAACTTTTGGTTCGCCTACGGATTTAATCATAGCAATATCTGTCATGACGGAAAATGACATGCAGTGCTTTAGTTTTTTTAATAACGTGGTTAAGTCTCAGCTTCGTGAGCTCCAAAGTACACATACTAATCCAAGACTTTTTACTTCTAGTACAAAACATTTTGGAGATGAATGTTGCAGTGAGGAATTATGAGCCGATTTGGATTCTTCGAGAGACCTGCATCATAGAGAGCAGTGCAATCGTGTTTTCGTACATACATTACTATAAGGTCTTATAACCTCTGGCACAGAGGCATGCCAGCTTAGACCTCGGGAGGCAACGTTCAGCGGCGTCGTGTGACGGGTTGCTCACTTCCCTTCAAAATGGTCGAGGAGAGCAACGGCTGCCACATGCGTCATACTCGTGAACGAGTGCTGATTGTGGGGACTGGTCTGTTGTGATTTACGGGTGTTATTTTCTATCACGATATTAATCCTTCAAGGATCGTACGGCCACCGGAGGCTAGAAACAATTGAATTTAATTTGTCATATTTTTCTCGTGTCTGGAGAGATTAAGCTGTTGATGGGTATTTGCGTATGTGTTTATATACAAATATTTATATGCCATGGATGTTCACATTATTTTTATTCTATTCAATAATATTTGTATTAAATCTCAGGTTCTGGCAAAAGAGCAACACCCTGAGTTTGTTGGGTAGCGGAGTTCTTCTCAGTAGTGCCTGCACTTGGAACTCTGCTAAGTGATTGACTATGATTATGACGAACAGATTTTTCATTTTCTTCTATGAAGGAATTGAAAAATTTGATGATTCACGTGTCGGTTAAATATTATTATTAAATTGGTATTTAATAATACCTATTGGATTATAATTATAAGTCATTCTCTCTAGGTAGCTTATAACCCGACAATGCAAAAGTGTCCTTGTAGACCAATTTGAAATAAATGATTTGAATTTGAATTTCAACGCATCTGCACCAATTTAATATTATTACTTAGTTAAAAAATAATAGGAGACGTTCCAAAATGTATGGACCATGGGCACACACCTTGTACACGCAAAGTGGAACTTGCCCTTTAATCATTAAAATCATACCAACATAAATGTTCTAACAAAATATCTCTCTTGTAAAAAACCTAACTTCACGCCTGTAATCCCCGAAGGGGTAGGCAGAGGTAAATACATGCATTCAAGCATACATGCAAACACCCACGATTTGCCGGTTACGTTTTGGCCCATGTAACAGGTGGCGAGCCTATTGACATCTCCGGGCACGTTACCAAACATCGAGATACTGGGAAATTTCCACAAAATGGAAAAATCCCAATAGAACCAGAGATAAAGGACTTTACGCCATTATCTCTCTGATAAGCCACGACCCGGGAATCGAACCCAGGACCTCAGCGTAGTAGTGGCCTGCTACCACTAGGCCACCGAGGCAGTTCCGAGGCTTCTTGTAAAACTGAAACAATAAAGTCAAATAATACCTTAGCATCCGCAAATGCCCTATTTTACAGCTTAACACAAAAGCTTGACATATATCTTCACTATCCTGAGATCGCAGAGGGCGGGACTCTGCGGTCTAGAGCCGAAAACCCAAACGATTACCTCCAGTTTTTGAACTATCAACATTTCCCATTAATTACACACCCGTATTTTCCCTTTCGTGGCCGAATTTTGCCCCATTACACATTTCGGGCACGTCCCAAAGTCTCGTGGACTAATACTGTCCCCAGACAACGTAGACGATTACACTAATCGGACATTGATAAATTGTTAAGTGTGGCATATGGGGATGTTTTTTTTTAATTTATTACCTTTGTTGTTATGACAGTGGTAAGTTAAGATCCCACTGCAGAATCATTTCGTTCATCCAGATATGCTGCAAACCTATTTTTACGCATATTTATAATCTTGAGAATATATATCCACTAGGTTGCCTATCAAAAAATGGCCACAAGTAATTTTTTATATAATTTTTTGGAAAGGATTTTTAAAATTTGTTTTTCAATAAAATATAATTTATTTTACGGCAATATGTATAAAGACTCTGAAAAACCACGGCTGCCGTTGCGCACTTGACCGCCCTTACATATTTTCGTTCCGCCCCGATAACTTTTTACGTCCATAACGTACATGTATTATTTAAATATCAAATGAAAGCTATTTTTTTTTTTGTCATTATTATGATATACGGGAGCCAAATTGAGTCGGCCACAAATAAGAGTTGCAGGCTGTTAAAGTAAAATAATTAAAAAAAAATACTTGCGGACAAATTTTGATAGGCAACCAAGTGGATATATTTTCTCTATTCATCTGAATTTTGATCTCTGGTCATTGTGTGGGTGTCTATAGGGTGCGGTCATCACTTAACATCACTATGAACTTCATGCTTGTTTGCCACTTTCATTATCATTTAGCGGAAAGTATATTAGGTAATGAAGTGGTGCCTACGCCCGCGAGTTCTGTCACTGGAGCTCTACCACCAGTAAAAATGTATGTATCTTAATTATCCTTACCCATCCTCTGTTATGTAAAACTGAAAACCCGAACGATTAACGATTACCTTACATTTCTCATTAATTACACACCCGTATATCCAGTTTCGTGACCGAATCTTGCCCCATTACATATTTCGGGCACGTCCCAAAGTCTCGTGGGCTAATACTGTCCCCAGACGACCGACGTGGACGATTACACTAATCGGACACGAATTGTACATAACCTGTTTAGTATGGGATAAGCGGATGATTTTATTAAATTTTATTACCTCTGCTTTTACGGATATAATACTCGTAGTTTTCGTTCGTTTTGATCACGAACGCATTACTATATTATCTATCTGCCGGTAAATTGTAGTATTCAGTTTTTTTCCTTATGTTTATCGTTCATCGTATCGTTCGAAGCTCGCGGGCGTTGGCACCACCGCATCACCTAATATCAATAGATCACTGTCTATCGTTAGTAGACCTGAGTCGATCACGCCTTCGTCGGGATTCGGGTCGATCGCGACCCATTGACAAGGTGATCGAGTCTAAATGACTCGATCGTTTGGGTCATTTGGGTAGCGACTCGATTTCGCTCAAACGTATACTGTAGCTCATGATTCTCGTGATTCGAGACCCATCTGATAAGGATGCGAGACTCGAGATCGCGATTCACACATTATGCCGCTGGCTATTCTTCATTTTAATACATTTCAATTAATTATCACTATAATTTCAATCTTTAACTTTATAGGTATATAGCATAAATTTTACAATTAGATGACATTGTGCAGGGGAGTTTGATCGATAAAACTGTAAACAAACTGAAGTGTACCTTATGCTTAATATGATAGAGTTCACGAGAAACAAAGTACCCAATGACCCAAAGGACCCAAATAATCGACTTTTTTTGTACGTCACGACCCGATCACTTGTGTTTGGATCGTGATTCAATCAAAGTGATTCTATCGCTCGCGATCGACTCAGGTCTAATCGTTAGTGTTCAAATCAGTGACATAATAATAATATAATCAAAATCACAGGGACATATCATCTTAGGGATGGCAACCCATCTGCATTTTGACCTCTGTTTTTTTTGGAGTTGTCTATAGGTTGCAGTCATCCCTTAACATGCATGTGAACTGCATACTTGTTTAGCAAATTCGTTACTTTAAAAAAATACGCTTACATCATATTATTTTATATATTATTTACATTAAGAAATAAATTCAGCAACATTGTAAAACAGCAAAACACAAGCTCATAATCTCAAAACGTGTACAACCCACGCACAAGAGTGAGCTATCCAATTTTGTACTAAATACACCCAACTTCAAACTACCGTCATAATAATAACGGAGTTTGATTATAAGCGTGTATTCTACGGTATCACGTTGTTAACTTCGCAAGTAACACGATATTCGGGTGCAACTATCTCCTTGCGAGTTATGTAAGCCTAGTACTCTGTGATGTTTACTTACGTGATCAGTGTGGCCTTAATGTTTCATGTTTTATTTTAATTATAAAAAAGTAAATAATTTATTAAAAAAAAAGGTGTTTTCTACAAACTTCACTCGCAAACATGCGAGTGAATTTAGAAATTTAATCGTAAAACCTGTGTGCAATTCACACAAGGTAAAAATTACACCTTTATAAATGTTGACTTCAAGATAATGAGAAGAAAAAAAGTTAATTTATTATTATTATTTATTTATTCAAGTATATATTTGCTTAAATATTCTTTCTGTTGTTTTTTTTTTTCAATCTTACTTGTATGTATATTTTATACTTATGTATGTACTATGTTTATATATATATATATATATATATATATATATGTATGTTATATCTTTATGTAATTTGCCTATAAGCTTCCATTAAGTTTTTTTTTATTATTTATTTTCCTATTATTTCTGTTTCTCCATGGTTTTTTTTTTGTTTTTTTGTATAATGCACCCCCACATTATGGTTCCACTACCACAAGGTCGACTGGTAGAGAATGCCTTATGGCATTAAGTCCGCCTTATGTACCTAAATGTGCATTAAAGTTTAAAATATATAAATAAAAAAAGATGAAAAAACTCTACGAACGAACGTATAATAGGCACGTATATATGTGTATGGGGTTGGTGACGTGACTGGTTGTTCCTTGCCAGGCGATGGTTTTTGTACTTAGCATGTTATTATTTATCCCTATAAAAATGTCTAGCTTTACAGGGCTAAAGGTACTCGGTTCAGTATCTCTTGGACCATAAGGGAGATAGGGGCGGGGAATTGCGCGAGTGGCGTGTGGCGTTTTGTATCGGCGCTTAGTGGCCGATGCGGGCCACAGGAAGCGAGCAAGGACGATTTGTAGCGTTTGGTGGCCACCGGCATAGGCGAGTCCATATAAAATAATATATATGAAAACTACAGGAAATATACCAATGGCGGCGTTTTGTGATTGTGGCTGCTGGCTCGTGTTCGGTCACCCTAACATATTGCATATATATAATTCAAATATCGCATTTAAGTAGGTAATGCAAAAATACATCTTTTACGCAACCTATGCAAATATTTATTAATATTAAATAATAAAATAAAAAAATACGCTTACACTCACAGCCCCACAGTAGGTATAAACCTGTGTCGTGTGTGCCGTTGTACACATACAACACATACACAAACACCCAGACCCGAAACAAATATCTGTAGGCCATACAAATATTTGTCCCGGTGCGGGGATCGAACCCGCAACCCTTCGAATCAAACGATGGTTTCACACCGCTGGACTAACCGGTGGTCATAATTAACCACATACTGCAATAAACTCAATAACAATATATTCATAATTTTATTTATTAATATCACGACGATATAACCAAAAAATATAATCTACGAAACTGGTTCCGTTATCGGTAACTGGTTATCAATAACGTTTATAACCATAGCGGATTCGCTTCCATAATAAGATGCCTGTATTCACAAGACAAGTGAAAGTTGGCAATGTCAATAACGTTACCGCACCGCGTAATATTATGTAACGTGACCCTGTTACTTCCGAGTTCGATCCCGGTTTTAAATATGATTAACGTTACAATCTTTGTAGAATATAAATCGAATGATAAGTTGTTAAATTAGGTAGCTAATGATGATTGCGCGTAGTAAGCAGAAAACTGTATATCAATCAGCGCTACGTGTTGCGTAGTGATTCTTCAACTTGAGTGGGCGTTTGGTATTGGTACAGCTAAGCGAAGTTATTCATCGCTAACATGTTTTTTTATGTCATGAAATGGCAGATAAGCATACAGTTTACATTATAATAATAATAATAATAATGGCAACCCATTATACGTCCCACTGCTGGGCACGAGTCTCTCCCCTTTTTGGGGGGAGGCCTGGAGCTTACTCCACCACGCTGCTCCAATGCGGATTGGTGGAGGTGGGTGGGTTAGTGGCCAACCCGCTGTCGGATGTTTTTCAAACCGCCCATAAGGCCTCCGACAAGGTTTAACGACTGCTATCTATCGATAGCAACCGGGACCGACGGCTTAACGTGCCCTCCGAAGCACGGAAACGCGCATTTAATTTGCCACTAGCGGTCACCCATCACACTACCCGACCGCGCCCGTAGTGCTTAACCGAGCAGATCGCTTACGATCTACACCAGCCGCTGGGCCATGCGCGCTTCAAGTTCAGTTTAGATTAATGGTAGGTTATTACGATAGCCTATAAATATCTACGAGAAACCAGAGATTTCAATGCAGTTGCGTTTCCACTCATGTTTATTATTACGGAACCATTTATAATAACTAGCGCCTAAGAGGTAACTCTATTTGGGTTACGGCGTAACAATAGGATATTGTGAACCTAACATGTAACAATCATGCAAGAAATTAACATGACTATTGAATAGATCTCATTGACTTAAGGGTCATAGCTCACTGGAACTACTCGACACCCGACCAGCGCCCGGCCGCCTCGAGCGGACATCGCTCATTTTTTTTTATGTAATAAAAGTGGCAAGCAAGCCTGCAGTTCACATTGATGATAAGTGATGACTGTAGCCCATAGACACCCACACAAAGACCAAGGTCAAAATGCAGATATGCGTTACCACTCCTTAGGCCTAAGGTGTTACGCCTCTGTGCCGGAAATTACCACCTGACCGGAACACGATAGTGCTGGACACTACCATTTAGCGGTAAGTATGTTAGGTAATGCGGTGGTGCCTACGCCCGCGAGCTCCGTCACTGGAGCTCTACCACCAGTAGATCATAGCTCACTAGAACCACCCGGCACCCGACCAATGTCCGACCGCCTCGAGCGGTCATCGCTCATTACATCAACTCCGCTCCGTATCGCCTCGACCGCAAGCTGACGGCTTGCGGTACACGCGCGGATGGCGAATGGACCACTCGGTGACTACCAGCTTGTCTTGCGTTGACATTGCCAACTCGCTGTTCCCAAGTGGACCGCGCACCACCCATCGACAAAGAATGGATGCCGTAAAACGAGGCGGTGCTCGGGTGCCGGGTGGCTGTAGTGAGCTATGACTCTTAGTTGGCAGATTTTCTTCATGTCACAGACATACAATCCACGTATATTGACAGATATTCAGTATTTGCACATTTTGACGTCAGCTGTGATATAACTACGTAACTTCACGCCTGTAATCCCCGAAGGTGTAGGCCCACGTTTTGACCCATGTAACAGGTGGCGAGCCTGTTGACATCACCGGGCACAACCAAACTTCGAGGTACTGGGAAATATCCAGAAAATAGAAAAATCTTAATAGAACCAGATATAAAGGACTTTACAACATTATCTCTGATAATCCCCTACCCGGTAATCGAATCCAGGCCCTCAGCGTAGCAGTAGTGGAAAATTTTTAAATTTTAGTGGCATTGAGATTCATTTAACAATGTGCAGCATGGTGTAATCATTATCATATTTAATTTCTTCAAACGCCTTCACTGCTAAGATAATCAAGGTTTTATTTTTTGTCTAATTTTATCATTTCCTTTTGCCGGAAGAACTCAACACTGGTTTTACTGGTGGTAGTGCTCCAGTGACGGAGCTCGCGGGCGTAGGTACCACCGCATTACCTAATATACTTGCCGCTAAATGGTAGTGTTCAACACTATCGTGTTCCGGTCAGGTGGTAATGTACGGCCCTGTAATTTCCGGCACAGAGGCATAAGACCTTAGGCCTCAGGAGTGGTAACGCATCTGCATTTTGACCTTGGTCTTTATGTGGGTGTCTATAGGCTGCAGTCATCACTTAACATCAATGTGAACTGCATGCTTGTTTACCACTTCCATTAGATAAAAAAAAAACAATAATTATTAATTAATTATAATACTTGTATATTATTTAATCATGTCTTTACATACATATTTTTAGAAACATCTTTTACTCGATGAATCACTGACTATTACCTAATGATTCTTACGTCTCATCATTATGCCTACGCTAATCAAATAATTAATTCCAAATAGTATGTCATTCACATACTAATAGCTCAAGTGGTGGTAAGGCGAGTGGTCAGGGTGGGGACAGTGCAGTGTGTTGACCGTTCGCGCTCAAAGCGCCTGTGTGCCTGTGATTGTTAAAAAACGGTAGGATATTTTTATTAACCCCTAATTAATGTTAAATTGAAATTTTAACGTTAGGTTTCGTTACGTGATTGTAGATATATTTTTTTTATAGTGATTTAATATGTTAAATTAAATAAGTGTTTATCTTTATTTGTGTGGTGATATTTAACATACGTCGTATTTATATGTGTTATGCAAGAAAGTTTCTACAGGGTTTACTACAAGGTTGTTTGATATACAGGGTGATGTGATACGGCATAAATAATAAAAAACCATGACGTAATAATTTTGCTGTGGGAAAACAACCCCTGCAGATTCACGCCGTATAATTTATTATATTGAAGAATTAATAGGAATCTTATATATGCATAGTTTTGTTTAAAAAAAATACTGTGTTAGGACTACATAAAATTAAGTGTCAATTATTTAGAACTAGCTGTTGCCCGCGCCTTTGCCCGCGTGGATGTCGTTTTATAAATAACTAAGTAGCCTATGTTCTTTCTCAAAGTCAGCTCTATCTCTGTACCAAATTTCATTAAAATCGGTTCAGTCGTTTGGACGTGAAAAGGTAACAGACAGACAGACAGAGTTACTTTCGCATTTATAATATTAAAGTAGGGATAAGTATTTGATTTCATATTCATGGAGTCGCTTATACGCAAGATTTCTTAATAATGCGTTTTTTTTCTCTCATCCGTATATTTAAATGGAATTTAAATACGCTGTATATTAATGAGAAACTATTGACATTAATCTGTTTGCATACAATAATATTGGCAATAGAATAGTGTGCTACTGGTGGTAGAGCTTCTGTGGCAGACATCGTAAACAAATCTCTCTGGTTCTAGATCGTAGTAAAGCAAGGTTGTGGCAAATTAAAATGCGCGTTCCGTGCTTCGGAGGGCACGTGAAGCCGTCGGTCCCGGTTGCTATCGATAGATAGCAGTTATTCAGCTTTGTCGGAGGCCTTATGGGCGGTTTGAAAACATTCGACAGCGGGTTGGCCACTAACCTGTATCTCCACCAATCCGCATTGGAGCAGCGTGGTGGAGTAAGCTCCAGGCCTCCCCCTAAAAAGGGGAAAGACTCATGCCCAGCAGTGGGACGTATTATTATTATTATGTCTCTCGTCAGCACGGGGTCCAATTTGAACCCCGGACCTTTGTCAGGCTTGCGCGGGGACATGGGGAGTCCAACACGTAGAGGCCCTTTCGAGAATTTTGATCTACTTTGTAATGGGTTATATTCGGCGGGACCTCTCTCTGGATGCATCAATAGTTAATACAGACACAGACAGACCCCGCAGAATATAATGGGACTATTGTAATGAAAAGTGATTTGCTAAACATTGGGCTATGTGGGTGAACTGGGGGGACTAGCTGGCTGGGCCTATGGAGTGAGATCCGGCACCTGCCTATATTCAACATCTCACATTATCGAATCCTACTTTAGGCAGGTGGTGACTCGCCTCTCCTTGGTGGGCCCCCCAAACAGCCAACCCGGTGGTCGACAGGGGGCAACACTGTTGAGAGAGGCTGGGGGTGTCGAGAGGTGTGGCCCCGGTTTCACCATCACGAGCGAGTAATCTCGAGCTCGGAGCGGGCTTCCCCGCTATTATGCCTTTAGACACTTCCACCCCCGAGTGTATGGCTCTTGCAGAAATTTAGACAACAGCCTATTATCCAAATTTCTGCAAATGCCATACCTCTATCGCCCCACTCTGACCAGCCAATGAAGGCAAGCCAGAGGTGAGAGACCTGATGCTCTGTCCGGCCGTACCTCTGCGTGGCGGACGAGGCGGAGCCCAGTTCTCTCGGAGGAACTCGAGATGATGGTAGGGGGTGGTGTCGCTACTCACCAACAGCTCGCCACAAGCTGCTCTGCCCCCTTTATTATTATTATTATTATATTGGTTGTCAACTTAACTAGGCGATACAAAGTTAATCGGGATAGCTAGTTGTATTATAGATATCCATTCCCTGTATTCAAGACTGATCATACGCTCGTGTTTACATAATCCCATAGACCAACACGGACCGGAGGGGAGTAGACATATGCAGGCTTTCCTCTTTGTCAAAGTATAAGACCAAATGGCCCTATGCATGTCGTCCAGATATTTAAATGTGTGCGTGAAATTGTGTATGTATTTTGTTAAAGTCAAGGTGTGAGTTGCATAGTAATAGACGATTTTTGTAGTGTGAGTATGTGTCACACGTTTTTTCCTCCGCAAAAAATTACAGACTGTTGCATCGGTAATAAACGCTATGGCTACTCCCCTCCGGTCCGCCTCGTGGTCCGGAGCCGCGCCGGTGGGCCGAGTTGCTCTATGCATAAGCCACATAAAAAATCATCTTTTTATTTTATTTATTTATTTATTTATCATACTTAAATCTATCATTACAGGTTGGGTAAACCCAATGCGATAGACAGTCAAAAAATAAAATTTATTAATAACATTTGACAATTATTAAAGTAAATTAAAAAAAATAACATTCAGATCCCTCACTTTACAAAATTAAAATTGATGCACAATTTAGAAAAAAAAATACAAATAATTTAAAAGTCTGTCATCAATAATAAATATTGATTATATTATATTATTAATTATCTATCATAAATATTTTTTATTACTTATTTTATTTCGAATTGAATTCACACAAAGAACAAAAGAATATATCTATCCTTTCATCTACCTCATTTAAGGTCTTTAGCGCCCTAGTAAGGGGAGCCTCTTTCCGCAGGTTACTGCGAGCCCTCGGTACGACCAACAATATGATATAGGTACATCTTAAATATGCAACAATACTGTTTATTCTGAGAATAAAATAAAAACAAAACGGATGTATTACACAATTTACAGTAATTACCTATAGTTTTAATGCAGGCACTTGGCGGCCGTGAGACGTAAAAAAAATTAAGTCAATTTCCTCCTTTTTAAAGGCTTCGTCAATTGGAATGATATTTACTTGCTACAACTAGTATGTTTGTCATGCCAAGTCCTTTACGGGGTAGCCAGAGAGTGTGGAGCGCCAGATATCCTGGTCCTAATATTGATAAAAAATACTAAGGAAAAGATAAAGCGGTAAAGAATTATGAGATTTTTTTTCACTCCGTATAAAAGTATTTTCATGTTTGTGTGATAAAATTTGATGATCTTTAATAATAATAATAATAATGGCAACCCATTATACGTCTCACTGCTGGGCACGAGTCTCTCCCCTTTTTTGGGGGGAGGCCTGGAGCTTACTCCACCACGCTGCTCCAATGCGGATTGGCGGAGGTGGGTGGGTTAGTGGCCAACCCGCTGTCGGATGTTTTCAAACCGCCCATAAGGCCTCCCACGAGGTTTAGCGACTGCTATCTATCGATAGCAACCGGGACCGATGGCTTAACGTGCCCTCCGAAGCACGGAAACGCGCATTTAATTTGCCACTAGCGGTCACCCATCACACTACCCGACCTCGCCCGTAGTGCTTAACCTTGAAGATCACTTACGATCTACACCAGCCGCCGGGCCGTACGCGCTTCCGATGATCTTTAATGTACCACTAATGTCAGTTGTCCTAAAGTTTACACAACAGAATAGATTAAGATCCCACTGCAGAATCGTTTCGTTCATACAGATATGCTGCAAATCTAATTTTTACGCTGTTTATAATCTAGATAATATATATCCACTAGGTTGCACATCAAACATTTTGTAGCTATGTTATAGATACATAACTTACCATGAATCTGGTGGTAGAGCACCAGTGACGGAGCTCGCGGGCGTAGGCATCACCGCATTACCTAATATACTTGCCGCTAAATGGTAGTGTTCAGCACTATCGTGTTCCAGTCAGGTGGTAATGTACGGCCCTGTAATTTCCGGCACAGAGGCATAACACCTTAGGCCTCAGGAGTGGTAACGCATCTGCATTTTGACCTTGGTCTTTGTGTGGGTGTCTATAGGCTGCAGTCATCACTTAACATCAATGTGAACTGTATGCTTGTTTGCCACTTCCATAACATAAAAAAAAACAGTAATAATACAATAAACTTTATTTCAAAAGTATAAGGTGCATTACATTGTAGTGACTTTGGTGCCTGTTTAAGCATAGTGATGCCTGTGTTTGGAGGCGCCGCTCTTCCCTTTTCATAAAAAAGTACAGCCTGTACTAAATATTTAAATTTATAACAAAACAAAATATTTTATTAAGCAATTAAATTACAGTTAAATGACATCAACGTGTGATCGACACAAAAACCAGAAGTCAAAATACAGATGCGTTGCCACCCCTGAGACTTAAGTTATCATGACATATCTCTGTGATAGTTATTGCGGGACCGTACATTACCACCCAACCGGGACACGATAGTGAGATAAATTAGGTAATGCGGTGGCGCCTACGGCCTCGAGCTCCTGCACTGGAAGTCCACCACTAGTAAAATGTATGCTTGTTTGCCATTTCATGACAATAAAACATGAACGTAACTTCACGCCTGTAATCCCCGAAGGGGTAGGCAGAGGTAAAAGTATGCATTCAATCATACATGCAAACACCCACGATTCACAAACTTCGAGGTACTGGGAAATTTCCAGAAAATGGAAAAATCCCAATAGAACCAGAGATAAAGGACTTTACACCATTATCTCTCATAACCTACCCGGTCATCGAACCCAGGACCTCAGCGTAGTAGTAGTGGAAAACATGAATATAGTTTGAAAACCCTTTTGTATGGTCATCAAACAACAAACGACGAATAAAAACAGAATCGGAATAAAAAGAACTAAAAGAAATAGAATCGCGTGCGTAAGATGCATGAAAACTATGTTAAATCAATTGGTTCGCTTTCAATAAATAACGGTCAAGTTCAAATAGTTATCGGTTCAGTCTACTGGAGGTAGGGCTCTGGTTGAGTGGTTCAAGGTTGATGGCATTATGTTTTTTATGTATCAATGGTGCATGCAGTTCACATCAGCAGTCCGACACGACACTATACGAAGACCAGAGGCCCAAACGCAGATGCGTTCCCACTAGACCTGAGTCGATCGCAAGCGATAGAATCACTTTGATTGAATCACGATCCAAACACAAGTGATCGGGTCGTGACGTACAAAAAAAGTCGATCATTTGGGTCCTTTGGGTCATTGGGTACTTTGTTTCTCGTGAACTCTATCACATTAATCATAAGGTACACTTCAGTTTGTTTAGTTTTATCGATCAAGCTCCCCTGCACCATATCATCTAATTGTAAAATTTATGCTATATGCCTATAAAGTTTAAGAATTAAATTAAAGTGATAATTAATTGAAATGTATTAAAATGAAAAATAGCCAGCGACATAATGTGTGGATCGCGATCTCGAGTCTTGCATCCTTATCAGATGGGTCTCGAATCACGAGAATCATGAGCTACAGTATACGTTTGAGCGCAATCGAGTCGCGACCCAAATGACCCAAACGATCGAGTCATTTAGACTCGATCACCTTGTCAGTGGGTCGCGATCGACCCGAATCCCGACGAAGGAGTGATCGACTCAGGTCTAGTTCCCACTGTTGAAAGTGGAAACTAGAAGTGTATGAAAAGAGGATCTTCCGACTAGGCGAAGTGTTAACGCCTGGCGGGCCGCGTCTCAATGACTGACGTTGGGAAGTTGTATATATGCGAAAGTGGAAACTAGAAGTGTATGAAAAGAGGATCTTCCGACTAGGCGAAGTGTTAACGCCTGGCGGGCCGCGTCTCAATGACTGACGTTGGGAAGTTGTATATATGCCAACTCTTGAGAAATCTTCGCATGTGCGATGTTATTCGATTGACACGCCATCTACCGTACTGGACAAGTACTGTGAGGTTTCATTGTATTCCACTAGTTGGTGCCTTAATGTAGTGGACGCTACACCATTGTAACGAAGGGGCAAACAAGCATGCAGTTCACATTAGTTAAGTGATGACAGCAGTCAGGCATTTACACGAAACCGAGAGGCCAAAATGCAGATGCGTTGCCACTGTAACTAAGGTGGCAAACAAGTATGCAGTTCACATATAAATAAATAATAAATAAATAATACGCTTACACTCACAGCCCCACAGTAGGTATAAACCTGTGTCGTGGGTGCCGTTGTACACAAACAACACATGCACAAACACCCAGACCCGAAACAAATATCTGTAGGCCATACAAATATTTGTCCCGGTGCGGGGATCGAACCCGCGACCATTCGAATCAAACGGTCATCTCACACCGCTGCACCAACCGGGTCGTCATGTATGTTAAGTGATGACTACAGGCAGGCATCTATCTGACATGCGTTAGCAAAGTGTGCACTTTGAAGCTATGTGTAATAATAATAATAATGGCAACCCATTATACGTCCCACTGCTGGGCACGAGTCTCTCCCCTTTTTGGGGGGAGGCCTGGATCTTACTCCACCACGCTGCTCCAATGCGGATTGGTGGAGGTGGGTGGGTTAGTGGCCAACCCACTGTCGGATGTTTTCAAACCCATAAGGCCTCCGACAAGGTTTAACGACTGCTATCCATCGATAGCAACCGGGACCGACGGCTTAACGTGCCTTCCGAAGCACGGAAACGCGCATTTAATTTGCCACTAGCGGTCACCCATCACACTACCCGACCGCGCCCGTAGTGCTTAACCGAGCAGATCGCTTACGATCTACACCAGCCGCTGGGCCATGCGCGCTTCAAGCTATGTGTACACAGTTATATTCTCACTGCATATTGGTACGTATCAAAAGTGTGTACACAGCACTAATGACGTCACTAATGCAATGACTGAGCCCGCGGACGGAGCGTACAACTTCGTGCATAATTTAAACCATTACACAACTCTCAGATGGCTGTTACGTAACTTTAATTCAACTGAATGGATATAATATTTAATAATTTATGATACTGTTTTTATTTATTTATTTATTTATTTATTTACTCTTTTTATGCACGAAGATGGTGTACATAAAGGCGGACTTAATGCCACTAGGCATTATCTCCCAGTCAACCTTTGGGTTATGAAGAGAGCGACGATGTAGGTGCAAAACGGGTCTTAATTTAGAAATTATGAGTGGAAAATGATTTGATCAAATAATTATATCAATAAATATAGTATGTAAGTAGATATATAATAAAAATTACATATATACAGCAACTATACATATGGTATATATAATATAGATTATATATATATATATATATATATATATATATATACAAACAAATACATACAATTCAAATCAAATATTTTAAGGAAAATCCAACGATGAATGCCAAACTTGTGACTTCTAAGAAAGTAAATTCAAATAGTGTTCTCTAATTTAATATATTATGATCCTATTTTTCTTGTATTTTACGAACCAAAACGTAACCGGGAATCGGGAATGTTTGCATGTATAGGTCGCGTCACGTAAAAAGAACGCTGGAAGAAAGTAGAAGGGATGTGTTCGCGCATCGGTACACTCGCGCACGAAAGTACTAGCCCTATTGGTTTATTTTTGATCTAGCTTTCGCTTGCGGTTTCGTGTATTGGTAGGCAGATTGAAAACTATATTACATAGAATAACATAAAATAAATAAAAACACATGACGCGCAGCTTGACCGCCAGCGTTCTTTTTACCTGGCGCGACCTATACCTATGCTTGAATTCATTAATTTGTATCTGCCTACCCCTTCGTGGAATATAATAATAATTGTAAAATGACATTACGTTACAAAATCAGAGAACCCAAATGTAGATTTATCGCCACTCCTGAGGACTAAGTTTTAATACCTCTGTGCCAGAAATTACTAAACTGCACATTGATTTTTTTAAATGTTATGTAAGTGACTGACAAGCATGCAGTTTACATTGATGTTAAGTGATGACTGCAGTCTATAGACACTTACACGAAAACCAAGGTCGAAATGCAGATGCGTTACCACTCCTGAGGCCTAAGATATTATGCCTCTGTGCCGGAAATTACAGGGCCGTACATTACCACTGACCGGAACACGATAGTGCTGAACACTACCATTTAGCGACAAGTATATTAGGTAATGCGGTGGTGCCTACGCCTGCGAGCTCCGTCACTAGAGCTCTACCACCAGTATCTAACGGGAACACGACAGAGCTGCAAAATACCAAATGACGACACATAAGATAATGCGATGGTACCGACGAGCTCCGACATTGGAAACTGTGCCAATGGAATCCATTTTTTTTTCCGTAATCTGATCATAGAGCATGACGTCATCTATCCAAAGAGGAAATTTTTGAAACCACAGGTATTACCACAGAAATCGAAATAACGAGACAATATTCATACATCTATGAAGGTACATGTACCTAATAAGACAGTAAGAATCTTTGTGTAGATGTCCATAGGCTGCAGTCATCACTGCATGTTTGTTTGCTACCTTAATTACATAAAAAAGTAACATTGCATGCGTGCAAATCCGGGGTAAGCCACTAGTAATACGCGTTACATGTCGTAAGCTTATAACATCATACTGAAACAAAATGACTCGTCTCTTTCTTGCGAGGTCGATACAGACAGTTAATAATTTATTGGCAAAGTCGAAGCGTGTCGCAAAGACCGCGTCAAAGTTTCATAACTTCGTTTTGCTAATCAAATACCAATAGATGTTTCGAAAATTCTATTTTATACTAGGCAAATGATGACTTGGCCTGCGATAAATTGTAAACACTAAGAAAATCATTACACAGTTACAAAGAAGTATGACAATAAAACGGTTCTCTATCTAAGGCTGCATTTAGGGTTGACAGGCGTCCAGATAAGCCGTAAATAGATTGACCTTTTATTGCATGTCCGGTCAAAATATGCGGTGTCCGGCTTTTGTTAGACTGTTTACATTTTTTAAACAAGCGAGCTAGCGCCGTGTCCATCCGCACGCTTCTATCGCGGGTGTCCGACGTAGGTACCCAAATGTTCGGATAACTTGATGATCTGTCCGGCTATTAGGTTAAGCGACCTGGCAACCCTCGCTGCATTCGTGTTACTACAGCTATATTGTTTACTAACGGCCCGCCCCTGCTTCGCGCGGGTGCAATGTTACCTACCCTGTCCTATTCGTCTTAGCGTGATGATTATAGATATAGCCTAAAGCCTTCCTCGATATCTTCTATAGTTTAGGCAGCGTACGCAAAATGAGTAACTTTTCTAATTGATTTTTTACACCTTGTGTCTGAAAAATCCATATATCTTACGGAACCCTATTTTTTAAAAATAAAAAATAGCCTATGTTACCCGTGGATAATGTAGCTTTCGAATAGTGAAATAGACTATAAAAGATGTTCCTCGATATCTTTTATAGTTTAGGCAGCGTACGCAAAACAAGTAACTTTTCTGGTTGATTGTTTACACCTTGTGTCTGAAAAACCCATATATCTTACGGAACCCTACTTTTTCCAAAATAAAATATAGCCTATGTTACCCGTGGATAATGCAGCTTTCGAATAGTGAAAGAATTTTTAAAATCGGTCCAGTAGTTATTGAGCCTATTCATTACAAACAAACAAACAAACAAGAACAATATTACCTCTTTATAATATTAGTTTAGATTAGATTAAACAAACACAGAGAACTATTGGCACGGAATAAAATCCGCAAATATGCGGCATAAATAAGGCCAATCCTATGATACGCGTCTCCAGTTTTTGCCCCACGCGAGTAACAAACAATCCATACCTTACAGGTAATCCAAACTAAGCTATAGGTCGCGCCACGTAAAAAGAACGCTGGAAGAAAGTAGAAGGGATGTGTTCGCGCATCGGTACACTCGCGCACGAAAGTATTAGCCCTATTGGTTTATTTTTGATCTAGCTTTCGCTTGCGGTTTTGTGTATTGGTAGGCAGATTGAAAACGCCGCACCTCATACCACCAAATAGATCGATAAATCGTCTACTGCGCAGCTTGACCGCCAGCGTTCTTTTTACCTGGCGCGACCTATAACATAAGCGCGCCTTAATACGATATGTAACTACGAGTATAATCTCCAAGTCGATGCTAACTAACTACCATCCGGCAGTTCAAGAAAAGAGCACCCGTAAGATATTTTGACACCGCGAGTCACCATCCAAACCCGCAGATCATAGCGTCGAAAAGGAGTTGTCCAAGGCATGTCCTACACGATCCCGACAATGGGACCTCGTCCACCATCGCCGCGATTTTTTTTTATGTAATGGAAGTGGTATACAAGTATGCATTTCACATTGGTGTTAAGTGACGACTGCAGCCTATAGACATCTACACAAAGACCGAGGTCAAATTGCAGATGCGTTACCACTCCTGAGGCCTAAGGTGTTATGCCTCTGTGCCGGAAATTACAGGGCCGTACATTACCACTGACCGGAACACGATAGTGCTGAACACTACCATTTAGCGGCAAGTATATTAGGTAATGCGGTGGTGCCTACGCCCACGAGCTCCGTCACTGGAGCTCTACCACCAGTAAGAAAATCGAATGATAACAAATAACACTCCAATAACACCTGATGACTCCACGCCGGGTCCGTCTTGGACGGCCGGCGTCGTTATTCCAGTTGCAACCAACCGATGTCTGAAGCGAAAGTTGCACCTCTTCTAATCGTATATGTCTTATGTACCCCCCTTCCCTCCCCCACAACGTTTTTAGCCTAGGATCGGATACGTAGGGGTCTCCCTTAGTTAGTTGTGTAAATGTATATATGCTGAGAGCCCATTGACAGAGAATTGTGTAATAATACTACGTATAGAATGGAAACTTCGACGTCCCGCCCGATTTTCCCGCCTCACCCAACCTCCTACCCTCTTATGGGCGACGTTTGGTATTCTCTACGTGCTACGCACACAGGTACACCTGTATATAATATATATGTCCGTGTAATAGAGACCAAGTTAAGCGTTTGTATGGAATTTTGGCGGAGTGTGCGGTGAAGTAGACTGGAGCCGCCTCAAGACGCCTATTTCATTCCAAACAAAAATGGTTCTCTAAAAAAGTTAGATGATACATCATCTAACTTTTTTATTCACAATATCAAATGGGTCAAAAAATTATTAGGTTTTCCCTTCATTTTGTACTTACCCTCATTTTTATTGACGCTACAAATTTTTTTTTTGGCGATTTCATGTTTTGCATAAAAGTTTTAAGTCCAGTCCACGATTACACCTTAAATTGCTTCACATTATCAGTAGTTTCTAACCGTGTATACGTTCTCAAAAAGGATCAAACGCAAATTTAAAAATGGTAGATTATGCATTATAATGAATAAAATGCATAATCTACCTTTTTAAAATTTATCAGATTCTGATGACCGTAATGTCTAGCAGATGACACTTTAAGACTCATTTTGAGGTAGGTATTATCTAACTTCTAAGAAATGGAGTATACCTAATATGAAAGTGAAATTGAAATATACAAAACTACAATTTATTACATAGTAGTCTAATATAGTTGTATTCAACAAAAATATGATTTCTATATTCACGTCACATTAACCGCTCGAAACCAATGCTAAAACATACGTGACCATGTACACAAAGTCGCATTGAATAACTACTGGGCTTCACCAAGGTTCCACTGTAGGACTGGAATTATTTATACTCTACAGTTACATCGGTATTTCGTTATGCATTCGCAAAGATTCATATAAGTTAACAGGCAATGAATGCAACCTTTGCCGAAGATAACGCTGAGCTGACGGTGTGGAACGAGGAATATTCTCACGCGAAGCAGCCTTTCACTTTCAATGGCGTCGGATTCGCTGTCGTGTTTTTACGTCACGTTATCACTTGTAATTGTTTTTATGTCACGAACTATACTATATGTCTGAGAACGAATTTCATAGTCTCAATCAATAAAATTATAATAACCATCCACATTCGCATTACATATCTGTTTAGTCATTCGACATTACCATCTTTTATTTTGTAACATTAAATAGAGCTAATTTATTCTTACAATTAACTACTGTTTTGTGTTGATCTTCAGTATGTCCATGGCAGTCAAGGTCTTGTAATAAAATGAAGTTATCTGTTTATACAATTAATTTATATACTTATAGCTAAATATTTTAACTGAAATTTTCCTGTGACCTTCGTAAATTTCCTCAAGTTTTAAAATGAAATTGGTAAATCTATACGCAAATAAACATAATTGCAATATTGAAAATAATCCACCATCGCCCTCTATACACTCAATATAACAACTTTTATTTTATTTTTTTTTCATGTTATCGAAGTGGCAAACAAGCTTGCAGTTCACATTGATGTTAAGTGATGACTGTAGCCTATAGACACTTACACAAAGACTTAGGTCAAAATGCAGATGCGTTACCACTCCTGAGGCCTAAGGTGTTATGCCTCTGTGCCGGAAATTACAGGGCCGTACATTACCATGTGACCGGAACACGATAGTGCTGAACACTACCATTTAGCGGCAAGTATATTAGGTAATGCGGTGGTGCCTACGCCCGCGAGCTCCGTCACTAGAGCTCTACCATCAAAAAATTATATACATAATATTACATTATATTACAAAAAATCTTGATTTTTATATATATCAATCAATATAATATCTATGTACTTTAATGTCAGATTGATAAAAGGTATGGTATATATATAATCACTGTTTAAACGGTTATATTGTAAATGCGATGTCTCGAAAACTCAGGGCATAAGATCAATTTTCAACCACTAAACGTATATTTTTGTTAAAAAATAAAAGAAACCTGTCAATTGTCCAGTAAAATTTTCTGCCCGGTGATGCCAATATCGTAGATATTTGTATGTGTTTGAATGTATGGACTCCTCTGACATCACCTCAGTAAAATACAAGCGTGAAATTACGGTATACATTGGTATATCGTGTTTTAGTTAGATCTGTTTTGTTTTCATCCATTTCATTCATTTATATTTAGCTTTATAATAATATAAGCATGTCGCTGATGTAATATTGGTTAAAGTCTCTCTAGCTGTTGTCAGTAAGGCTGAAAATGTTCTCATTTATTTTCCAGAATCGACTTGTCTTTTTAAGCCTGAAATTACATTACAATGAGTCCACTCGGCTCCCAACTTATTATGCAATCGATGTCAGCCTTATCGGTTAACCTAATAAAACAAATTTCACTGTGTAATTGAGTCAACTCTGAAAGGAAAGACCGTAACTAAATATTGACCTGAAAAGTTTGGGACAATCCGTCGAGTTTTAACCATTTCGCTTCTGTATTATTTGAAGGATTTCGCCGATGATTAAACAAATTTATTTCAACACGGAATTGAAGATTTCTTATAGTCTATGCATTTTTATATATAAAAATGAATGTTTGTCTGTATTTCCTTCAAAAAATCGTAAACTACGCATTCGATAATATGATGATCTTTAGAAAAGTTGTTGTGCAATGCGCCCACGAAGGTTTCTGAGCTGATAAATTCGACAGATGGCGCCACTGTATTTTTTTAGTTGATAGCATAGCAACGCGTGCAGGGCACACAGCTTACAGCTTATATAATAATAATAATAATAATGGCAACCCATTATACGTCCCACTGTTGGGCACGAGTCGCTCCCCTTTTTGGGGGGAGGCCTGGAGCTTGCTCCACCACGCTACTCCAATGCGGATTGGTGGAGGTGGGTGGGTTAGTGGCCAACCCGCTGTCGGATGTTTTCAAATCACCCATATGGCCTCCGACAAGGTTTAACGACTGCCATCTATCGATAGCAACCGGGACCGACGGCTTAACGTGCCCTCCGAAGCACGGAAACGCGCATTTAATTTGTCACTAGCGGTCACCGATCACACTACCCGACCGCGCCCGTAGTGCTTAACCGAGCAGATCGCTTCCGATCTACACCAGCCGCGGGGCCATGCGCTTACAGCTTACAGCTTACAGTAAAATATAAAATAGTAAACAGAGCATTTTATTTTTAAGAATTGGATAAGTAGGTCAAATAAGCTGAGCCGAAATAAGCCGAAGTCTCCTTCCTAACGTCGATATGAAATTTTTCTTGTTGGATACTGTACATCAGAGATACAACATTAAAACAAATGAATTAATCATAAAGTAATTTTATTTGCAGAATATTCAATACTATATTAATTCAATTACCTGTACCCGCGACTTCGTCCCCCTGAGAATTTATAATTGTTCAGTACCTACCCGGACGAAGTCGTCGGCGCAGGTAGCATAAAAGTAGCCTAAGTTACGCCTTATCACATAAGCTATGTGCCAGTGAAAGTCCCGTCAAAATCGATCTAGCCGATCCCGAGATTAGCCGGAACAAACAGACAGACAGACAGACAGACAGAATTTGTAAAACATGTTGTTTAGTGTACCGTGTGTACATACATTTGCATTTTGTGAAAAGCGGTTATTTTTATATTAAAAACAGGCACACCAATTTTATTTGTATAAATATTACCATTTTTTGGCATTTAGGTAAAAAACTAAATATTTCCAATCAATAGTATTTCACATCAAAACATCTCAATTTAATTGGTATCAATTTAACAACACAATCTTTTGAAGCAAATAAGAAATAACCATTTGGATCGATTGTTAATCCAGTAATATCACAATCTAGGTCTTCAGTATAGCACTTTACACCTTTAAAAAAAAATGTGGGTGTACAATTTGTATGATTTACTGAATATATATTTTGAGATTCATCAATAAAATATAAGTCACCACTAGGACTAGTTGTAAATGTACTCACAACAAAGTAGTCAAGTTTCAAATAAACACCATCTCTTTTTCTGTTAACAAACAAACCTGTTTTATTATAACAATACATATTATTACTATTATCTATTGCAATCTTTTCACATTTGTTACCGTTAAACACTGAAACCATTTTGGTGTCTCCATCTTTGTATATGTGAATTTTGCCTTCCGGGTACGTAGTATAGTATAAATAATCCTTAAATACCATGTTCCATATAGAGTCACGAATAATTTGTGTAGCGACTTGAGTATCGTAATCAAACGTATATACGCCTGTTCTACTTCCAATATACACAATATGTTTTTTATTATCTATAGCGTATGCGTACCCTGGAATATGTGATAGACTTACGTATTCATTATTTGTAAGGTTAATGTACGCTAACGTCTTTATTGTTGTGAGATTATGAAATGTATGTCTTAAAAATAAAATATTGCGTTCATAATCCACCGCCAGTTGATCGGGTTGAGCAAGTATATGCAATATATCATGTTTGAAGTTAACACCACTGACGGTTATCTGTATGCATTCATCGTTTGTGTATGCTATAGTGTATGTAAAAATGATGGTCGAGATGAAGACGACGAATTTTATCTGCAAAATAAATGTATTTATTAAATAATATTACGAAATGCATATCCTGTTAAAATGCAAGGTTGAATATGGTCAAATAGACTGAATCGAAAAAAAGAGCTGGACCAATAAGCAATGAAGATTTTATTATTAGTATTTTTACTATATTGTTATAAATTTAACGGATTACACAATAATATAAACTATTATTAATAATAAAGCCTTAACACCAGTGCTTAATATAACGCATTCATTTTAGGGGGATAGGATTATTCTATTTTAAACTTCACTGAAGTTAAAATAATGCAATAACAATTCAGTCTTTACTGTTATATATTATAATTATAAATGTAAAAATGTGTAAGTTTGTCTGTCTGTCTGTAACATAGAGCAACACGGGCCAACGGCCGCGGCGGACCGGAGGGGAGGGAAAGCCTGCATATGGCTATGCAGGCTTTCCCTTCTGTCAAAGTGAAGCTGCGTTGTGTCGTCGATGGTCAAAGTACAAGCGCAAGCGTGCCTATGCCTGTCGCCTAGATGTTTAAATGTGTGCGTCAAAATGTTAATGTATTTTGTTAAGTCAAGGTGTGAATTTCGAAGTAATAGACGATTTTTGCAGTGTGTGTGTGTCCCACACGTATTTTCCCCCCTCGAAAAATGGTAGACTGTTTTGCATCGGTAATAAATGCTATGGCTACTCCCCTCTGGTCCGCCGCGGTGAGCCGTGTTGCTAAAAAAAGATTTAAAACTCAAGCTCAAAATATATTTTATTTCAAATTGGTCTACAAGGACACTTTTGCATTGTCAGTTAACAAGCTACCTAGAGCGAAAGACTTACAAATTATTAACCCATTTTATACATCAAATCTTTCAATTCCTTCATAGAAGAAAAAAAAATCGATTCGTCATAAATAATAATAATTATGTTATGCTTTCACGTCAAAACGTCTGAACTGATATCAAGAAATTTTTGAATGTAGGTTAGAATTTTCCCATCTGTAACGAATAATGTCAAAGTTGAGAGCATAACCAATTTTTCAATAATTATAAAAAGACCTTCATTATAGTTTTACAGAAGTGGCAAACCGTTGATTATAAGTGAATATTGTAGTTTATTCGACATCTCCATGAGAACTGGTGGTAGAGCTTCAGTGACGGAGCTCGCGGGCGTAGGCACCACCGCATTACCTAATATACTTGCCACTAAATGGTAGTGTTCAGCACTATCGTGTTACGGTCAGGTGGTAATGTACGGCCCTGTAATTTCCGGCACAGAGGCATAACACCTTAGGCCTCAGGAGTGGTAACGCATCCGCGATTTGACCTTTGTCTTTGTGTGGGTGTCTATAGGCTGCAGTCATCACTTAACATCAATGTGAACTGCATGCTTGTTTACCACTTCCATTACATACATAAAAAAAACTATAAATCTTATTATAATAAATACTTTGCCATTTCTAAAGTCTATGCCGTTCATCAACCGACTTTCTCTCGTGGTATTAACTATTTTTTTAAATTGAAAGAAAAACACTTACCATTTTGTTTATCGATTAATTCCTTCACATGTAAATCTGTTATGTTTATAATAACCACCTTAGAACCTTTAGACGTGTACATCCAATATGGAGGCACAGAAATAAATAAATTATTTTCCTTATAGAACATGTTCTGTTTGTGAATCAAACAAGTATAATGCACAAAACGTTTACATCACCGAATAAACGGCATTATAATGACGATACAGACGGCTCTTCCATCATAAATTTCGTACACTTATAGAAATTAAAGAAAAAATCGAATGACAAATTTAGTTTAGCCAAATTTGTCATTCTTTAATTCTAAATACCCGAAATCAAATTTTGCGCTTCATTTTTTCTTTAACTTCTAAATGTCATGTGTTATTGCGATAAATAAAAATATATACAAAATATACATTAAATAAAACAAGCAGAGCTGTCCTTTTCTCGCGTAAATGTAGATTTTCGTCTGTTTATGTTACTACCTAGGTACCAAGTAGGTACTTCGACTCTATATTAATATGCTACCTACTCGTATATTCGTCACGGCAAAAGTTAGTGGGACGTGAGAAAAACCTTGTACCTAGCGTGCAGTAAATAAACTCATGCATAAATCATATTTTATTATTCGTTTTTTTATTTCCATTGTAAGTTAAATAAAAACATGGGTTGTTTAATAAAAACAAAATTTACAAAATAAAATTAAATAAGCTTACAAGTTTGTGAAATCCTGAAAATTTTATAGTTTTAAGATATTAAGCCGGCAATTATGCCGTAATAATGCGTTGTTTGTGCTTTGAGAATAAGATTAAATTCACTTGATTGATAATTTTTAGTTTTAGACAAAATTAGGAAAAATGTTTGATACCAATCATTTATTTTTCCTAATTTTAAAATGCGTTTGTTTTCACAAAAAAAATCATTCGCAATTCTCAAAGCACCAGATTACAGAACATTTGTAACAAAAACAAACATTTGGTACTGGTGGTAGAGCTCCAGTGACGGAGCTCGCGGGCCTAGGCACCACCGCATTGCCTAATATACTTGACGCTAAATGGTAGTGTTCAGCACTATCGTGTTCCGGTCAGGTGGTAATGTAATTTCCGGCACAGAGGCATAACAACTTAGGCCTCAGGAGTGGCAACGCTTCTGCATTTTGACCTTGGTCTTTGTGTGGGTGTCTATAGACTGCAGTCATCACTTAACATCAATGTGAACTGCATGCTTGTTTGCCACTTCCATAACATAAAAAAAAAAAAATCCACTGCTACAAATACAAGTTTTCTTCAACCCCAAATATTCAGTAAAACCATTTCACTTTTGCAAAGATAATGAACTGTCACTAAACAAAATATACTTTCTAAGCGAAAACAGGGCAGAATTTACGACTATCCATTACTTTAGCGGAGGTGGTTCCATAAATTTATACGACATTTATGACTAGTTCATTTGTACGTATTGAAATTATAAATGGATGGTTCAATGTCTTTGTATTTGTGACACTTCGTTAAAAACAAATTGATGGTTCTGATATTCCAGTCGTCATTGACAACTTTTGTTATTGAATTTACTTTCTCATATCAATGAGACATTTTATGATGCTTCACGCGACTCTTCAAAATCTCGTGGAAAATATTTTCCTTTTTCTGTAAAGGATTACTTCATCTTAACTGGTGGTAGGACTCCAGTGACGGAGTTCGCAGGCGTTGGCACCACCGCATTACCTAATATACTTGCCGCTAAATGGTAGTGTTCAGCACTATCGTGTTCCGGTCAGGTGGTAATTTCCGGCGCAGAGGCATAACACCTTAGGCCTCAAGAGTGGTAACGCATCTGCATTTTGACCTTGGTCTTTGTGTGGACCTGTCAAATAGCAAAATACCTTCGTAAAACATCTCGGCAAAGGTAAACTGGTAGTTCACCTTTGTTATTTTAAACAAATTGAGATAGACTAACGTAGATTCGGTTGGGTTTAAGGATTCAATTTCAGTACCCAACTCAAGCGACCAAATAATTGAACGATTTATTTAATTTTATGAACAAGATTAAGATAATTAACGGTATTAATTATGTTTTTACCTTTAGGTACCTGTTTTATGTTGCGTTAGCAATGATGTATGCTCCGTGTGCCTGTTTAACCTCATTGTTTAATATTATTAGAATGAAAATAAACAATAAGTGTTTTTCCTTATTTAGTATCAGTTTCTGCCCGCGACTTTGTCCGCGTTACTTTTAATCATTACTGTAGGATTTCAAAAATAAGCTGTAGGCTAAGTTATTGTATTTGTAATATTTGAATGCATATTTTTATTTTATGACGGATTTTATGACGGTACGAGTTTTTGAGGTTGTAAATGATAAGATTAGATATATTTATTTATTAATTTATTTATTTACGTGGGAACGTTGTGGAATGACTGTAGTGCGCATTGTTTTATAAGTATGAAGGAGTGGGGTGAGAAACCCAAAGATAGTAGATAAATAATGATGAGAAAGGGTCGAAAGACAGTCCTAAACTTGACTTGATGTAAGACAGACCTCTGTTCGAAACTTGAAATCTATACTTATAGCACAGTCAAAAGAAAACGATCATGTTAATGTGCTTATAGTATTACTTGACCTGTGATTCCTTTTAATTAGATATTCCTTACATCCGATTTTTTTGCTTACCGTACAAAGGTAGATAACCTTTGTACGGTAAGCAAAAAAATCGATACTACATTACAAATTGTAGCCTATATGTTATTCCAATGTATAACCTATATTACTGTAAAGTTTCATTCAAATCCGTCCACCAGTTTTTTTTTGTGAAAGAGTAACAAACATCCGTCCATCCGTCCACCCATACTCACAAACTTTCGCATTTATAATATTCTCATCTTTTTTCATATAATTATGTCTCAATATATATTATGTATTTGGTGAATCATATTATTCGCAGGTAGAGGTAATACGCATAGAATGCAAATATCAATGTAACGATTAGTTTTTAATTATAATTAAATAAATAACGACTCATGACTTATTATAAAAGTTATGATACCACTGTAGTTTTAATTATTTCTAGGACCCATTTTCACCATCCACTTAATACCAATAAGTCTATTTTAATTATTAAACTATTCAAATGATAAAGGGAACATAATCGTAAATTAAATATATTGTCCCTAAATCAGAATAACCAATTACGTTGAACAGCTTTCATTTCCACAGTTTAATAAAATTATATAATTTTATTATGTTATGAGTCTATGTTGCAATAATATTGTAATATTCATAAAAATAATATGGTCTGTTAGATGCTTTAAAATAATAGCTTATAAAGCCAAAAACAGTCAGGTGTATACATAGAACATATTTTATAACTTTTAGTTTAGGAATTAGTAAAAAGCGATCGTCATTAAAAAAATATTTTACTTTTTTTAATCTTTACTTTTTTGTTATTTTTCAGATAATGAAGCTGCTGTGGTGTTATGTGGCAGCGTTTATGATCGCAGCCTCCAACGGTGCAGTAGTAAATGTCGAGAAGACGGTTCAACAAGTTCAATCTATTCTCAAAGCCAACACTTTATTACCGAGACTAACTAGAGAAGAAATATTACAACTATTAAATGATATAAGAGCAGAAGATGCAAAAAGTACTTCATTGTCAGTCGAAACATCTAAAGAGGTTATCAAAACAACCCCTGCATATGATAACGATCAAGAAAATGAAATCAATCCAGTCACGCAATCTTCGAACCTAAATAAAGATGTTGATATTAAAGACAATACTATATCCGAATCTATAGAGAACAACAAAGTGGAATCTACAACAAAACATAGTGGACCAACATTAACAGTAGTCTTACCATATACCCCAAGAGATGGGTCGTCTTTACAGGAACTGTATACAAGACCACCGCGCGTAGAAGTTGTTCCAGAACCCAAAACAACGCCAAAACCTAAAAAAGCCAGTTCCAGTGGAAAGTTAGAGGAATCTCTGAAGAAAAATGCTGAATTAGCTAAAAAGAAGCAAATGGACTTCACCGCAGAATTACAAGCATTCTTAGATGCTCATGGTCTCAAAGGTAAACCTGGTCAAGATAACTTTTTACTACCTTTAGAAGGATTCAAACCCTTGCCACCACCTCAAGTTGTTGACGGTACAGTGCAACTACCCGAAAATATTCTTTTAACTTACGATTTGATCGCACCCCCTTCTTCTGCTGATGACAAACATGCAACTACTAAAGTAAAAAACAACTTTTTGTATGAACCTTTACGCCCAGAATACCCATTTGAGCTAGACACTTCATCGTCAGACACTCAAGAATCGGTTCTTCCATTCGATTTGCCAAAACCTAGAAAAACAAAATCAGCTGAACCCGCTAAACCTAACTACGAACCAATTGACTACGATTCAGTTAAAGTAATTCCTTTGAATAAAGGACCAAATCCAGTTGAAGATGATAAGATAATTTTAGAAAGCGAACAAAGTAAGCGACAGACGAATGACACTGAAAGTTTAGACAAAGAATCAGTGAATGAAACGACGAGTGATTCTAAAGATGCAACAAGTGCTCCTGATGTGGTAGCTGCTGATACTGATACGGGAGCATCGATAGCTGATCTAGAAGATTCATTTGGAGGAGCAGCTCCTGCAGAGCCGGGTGATTCAGTTTTACCTCCACCAAGGAAAAACGGTTTCTACTGGATGCTCGATTGGAACAGCTTTTTAGAAGTAGGCGATGGAGACACTAAAGTAAATATACGTTTTGAACCCAAATTAGGTGATCCACAGATGTTCTTGCCTGTATCCGTACCGTGAGTTCAAAATGTTGATGAGTTAAGATTTCTAGTCTAATTCGGTGGCGAGTGTTTAGATATTATTTCCAATATAAAGAATTCTGTGAAATCTTTATATGCTTACCAATTCTGCGGTCTGATTACGAACAATTAAGTTAAGTATTGGTGCAGGTAAGCCAATTTGCTGATTTTCTGGTCAATTTCGTCGTTAATCTGGATTACCATAGTGTTTTACAATGCATTGTAAAAATGATAATAGGTGAAATGAATTGATAGGAATGTGATTGTAAAACTTGGTTGTCAGACCAGATCGGGGTATGAAAGTGAAACGGGTGAAATCATCGCATGTCGCGATTCATGAAGACGTTAGTAAAATGCCATTTGCAAGTTTGTAAATAGATTTTTTTATAACTTTAAATAAATTATAATAAGTGTATGTTAACTTGTTTCATATAACCTCTATAACGTTAAAATATAACTTTAAGTATGTATTTCTTCATATGATTTGAAAGTTACCAATGTTTTTATTTGTGAATACATACACACCGTGTGCGATGGGCCAGTTATTATTTTTCTTTGTTCTTACTAATAAAAAATGTACAGATGAAATAGAAAATAACGACTAGACTAGTGTCAATTTTTCACCTTTATTTATTTAAAATCTGTAGTAAAATTTAAAACCAATAATTATATATAATATAACTCTGTGTTTACATTTCACATTGTTAAATTTACAATTAATGTAAGTACTGCTAACTATTCAAAATATACACCCATATACTGAACAATTATTCAGCATTCGAAGTAGCTTAACATTGTCAAATTCCTCCAACATTAGGCATGTTGCAATTTAATTCAACATATTGAAATGTTTGAGAACCTTTATCGCAACAAGTAGTTTGTTAAAGTCAATACGTCACAATCATTGGCACGGTTAGTTTGAAAGTGGAACGTTGGAACATAAATTTATGCCCGTATTATCCACAGCTGTTTGCTTTGACTAGACGCGTGTTGTTTTATACTCCAGTAAACTGTTTTCCCTATTATTAGTTTCAAATGTTTCAATAGACGACTGATTTTGGCATGTATTTGTATGGTAATGTTATTTGACTACACAGTTGAAGCCGATTAGATTAAAATTAATGAGTTAGATTGCCTCGGTTGATTACTTGTAGCAATGGTAGCATCCACTTTTGCTACGTTTGAACTTTCGACTTTTTAAGCCCACGTTGGCATGTGAGATAAATCGATTACTAGATAGATAGATTTGCCACTTCCAATACATTAAAAACAACACATTTTTGCTTAACACTAACTACCATTGGGCGGCATAAAGAATGCGCTTAAGCTTCTACCAGCAAATTAATACTTTGAACGTTAGTGATTGATTATAAAGTATGATTATGAATGATTTAACATAATTGATATACGAGTAATAATGATTTCAGTGCTAGTAATTATTGCTCGCTGTTCTTCGTTGAATATAATAAATGAATATAAAATAAATGCAACAGTAAAGTAAATTGCCCATTGTAATAATTTAATACCGTAGAAATAAAATTCAGTGGCAAACAGAAAAGGAATGAAAAGGTAAAAAGAAGGAAGTCATCCGAATGCGGTAATAAATAACCCACTTCACACGCTTTCAATTCCCTTCACGGGACTCTCGCCATAAGCTGGGCTCATTCTGCGGATCATACGGCCAATTGTTCCTCCCTTTTGTGTTTATACCAAAACATGAGATACGTCTGTCTGTCTTTTGACTTTGGACGTTATTTATGAAATTAAGCACGTCTTTTGCTTCCATTAAGACAGATATACGACGTCTCTGTGTGTGTCTTTGTGTACATGACACAGGTGCGTTGTGTATTTACAAATAGCGCATTTTCGATATATCCTTTCAATTCCCTTCACGGGACTCTTGCCTTAAGCTGGGCTCATTCTGCGGATCATACGGCCAATTGTTCCTCCCTTTTGTGTTTATACCAAAACATGAGATACGTCTGTCTGTCTTTTGACTTTGGAAGTTACTTATGAAATAAAGCACGATTTTTTTTGCGAAATTGAGATTGATTTATTATAACGTCACTCTTTGTGTATGTGCATGAGTCATAGTGTGTGTGTGCGTTGTGTGTTTATAACACACTTTTGACACACGCTTTCAATTTCCTTCACGGGACTCTTGCCATGAGCTGGGCTCATTCTGCGGATCATACGGCCCATAGTTCCTCCCTTTTGTGTTTATATCAAAATATGGGATATGTCTGTCTGTGATTTGAAAATATTACTTTCAAAGAGTTAGACTTGAAGAGCGACGTTGCGCTTCAGGAAACTATTATGAGATATTAATATCTGTGTCTACGCCTTGTATTTAAAGTCGGAACCTAAATGGTGAGGTTTTGACTTTGCAAGCTACATTCAGAGATTCACATAATGGGTTGATAATAATTGAAAAAAATATGAGCATAGAATTTTACTCTAGACAATATTACAACTTCCGGATGAGATTTTCACGCAAATGGAACATGGATTATTTTGAGAGTTTTGACAAGTTACTCATTAAAATAAGCATTATGATGCATACTTTCGACTCATCCTTTCAATCTCTTCACATGTGCTATTGATTTAAATCGGGCTTATTCTGTGGATCATACAGGCAATTGTTCCTCCCTTTTGTGTTTATATCAAAATATGGGATATGTCTGTCTGTGATTTGAAAATATTTCTTTCGTTGAGCGAGAATTGAAGAGGAGCGCTTCAGGAAACTATTATGAGATATAAACGTCTGTGTCTACGTCCTGTATTTAAAGTCGGAACCTAAATGGAAGGATGTGAAGTTTTGACTTTGCAAGCTATATTGAGAACTTCGTCTTTAAGCTTTATAAAAAACTTACGTCTGTATTTTCCCAGATGGATAGAGAAAAATACACAAATGCATCATGCAAATAACCTCAATTCACTAGTTTCGTTTTTATTTTGGGGGGAGAATTCGATTAGTTTTTTTAAGTATCTGTCTCAGTATCTGAATAGGGACAGACGTTTGGACTTATCTATATATATATATATATATATATATATATATATATAAAAATCAATTGCTGTTCGTTAGTCTCGCTCAAACTGCAGAACGGCTAGAGCGGCTAGACGGATTTGGCTAATTTTGGTTTTGAATGATTTTTGGAAGTCCAGGGAAGGTTTAAATGGTAAAAAATATTAATAAATTGAAGGGAAATAGTAATAATCACAATTTCATTTTCCTATACAAATAGGTAGTCCGTATCTATCAAACCTTTGAAATATTATTTCATTCTGAGGCAATACGAAGTTTGCCGGGACAACTAGTTCGTAATAAAATACTATAATGTTATATAGTTACTATATAGTTGACGAAGATCGAAAATCGTTTATCCACGAAAAAAATCCTTTACCACGCCGTACCGTGCAGTACCATGCCGTAGGTAGGTCCATACTATAAAAAAATAATAATCAGAAAGCTTACGATGTTAACATGAAATCAAGAGATACGAAAAGTATTTTTTGAGCTTAACTTAATAGCATTGCAAGCTAGTTGCCGAATTTTTGCAGGGATTGAAATCTACGGACTGCAGTAATCACTTATGCTCTCTTTGAATTGCTTACTCGCATAAAAATCAGGCTATCTATAGAATGTAAACTTCATCTTACAGAGCGTTTAAACAGCCGCATGCCGTTTCTTTCTCATACAGATTTAGTAGCTTATGGGCGTGATCACAAGAGCATGCTACACTTGTTTTAAACTGGCACGGTATGTATATATCTTCACACCAGGTCCCTAACGGGGTAGGCACAGAGAGTAGAGCGCCAGATATCCCGGTCCCGACATACCTCTCGTGCCTCATCTACTTTCATCATTCTCTTTATACATGCACGCCGATCCCTAAGACCACCACCATCACCATTACCACCACTACTATGACAGCTGGTCTAGAAACCTACCTACCTAGATAATAGCCAAAATTCTACCTACTCAATTCTGGTAAGACGACAAACATGAAGTGATTTTGTTATAAAGAAACTCTTGAAACCAAAGCCACTGTAAACATTTATATCAGAAAAAGTTGCAGCGTATTATATAATACATAAATGATCCGTTTCTTAAAGAGTTATCTCCAAAAAATCTAAAGATAAACTAGGTAGCTTGAAAAGAGATGCAAAAACTCTACCTACTCAAATGTTGTGTGGCGACAAACATAGCGTGATTTTGTAGCAACATTTACATGGTGGTAGAACTCCAGTGACGTCCAGTGCTGGCGGGTGTAGGCACCACCGCATTACCTAATAAACATACCGCTAAATGTTCAGCACTATCATGTTCCGGTCAGGTGGTAATGTTCGGCCCTGTGATTTCCGGCATAAAGGCATAACACCTTAGGCCTAAGAAGTGGTAAGGCATCTGCATTTTGACCTTAGTCTTAGTGTGGGTGTCTTTAGGCTGCAGTCATCACTTAACAACAATGTGAAAAAATAATAAAGAAACTCTTGAAAACAAACCAAACCACGGTTAACAGTTATGTATATCAGGAAAAATAGCAGCGTGTTACATAAATGATCCACCCGTTATTTTTCCCATTCATTCTGCCGGTATTAAGGATTAATAACCCTTGGAACATGTTAACGGGTAACTGATGGCTTTTTTTCGTATTAAGTTTCGTCAACGCCAATATAGCGTTATATGGGAAATGCTCATACCGTTCCGAGTATTCTAGTTCACTAACTAGAAAAGAAAATGAAGGAAGGAAGAAAATGTTTGAATTCCATTTTTTTTTATGTCAAAGGATTGACAGACAAGCAGCCTGATGGAAAGTAGTCACCGTCGCCTATGAACGTTTGCAACACCAGGGGAGTCGCCAACGCGCTGCCAGCCCTGAAGGACTCTTTTGACGACATTTTTGAAGAATTGCCATCATTTTGCTGTGGAAACAAAATTGGTTTACAAATTATTTCTGTAGGTGAAAAAGATTTATAAAAAAACTGGTTGCCTGTAAAGTCGGTTTTACGGGCGAAATTTTACGTGACAACGTCTTTTTCTCGGTAGAAAGGTATTCGCCGGTCCGGCAGGCCTCTCTCTCGTTCGGTGACTCATCGTTACGTTACCGGGCGTTACACTTTTTCATGAGTGACTCCGAGCCGCAACCTAATTTAAGACGTTGTCACGTCAAAAGCCTTACTAACGTCTTCATCATTTCAGCCAATATCATTATGTTCACTGCTGGACCAAAGCCTTCCCATAAGGGGGATATGCCAAAATCTTATGTCTGGCTCCGTAATAATTATCACAGAGACATAACAACTAAGGTCTCAGTGGTGGCAACGCATCTCCATTTCGATCTCTGGTCTTTATGTGGGTCTCTATAGGCTGCAGTCATCACTTTACATCAATATGAATTGCATGCTCATTTGCCACCTTCATTATATAAAAAAATATCGCCAAGCTTGGTATACGTACTGGCGATCGCAGTGGCTGTGGTTATATAACAGGACGCCGCTGCCCATCAGAATGGTTTGACCGCCATTGTTCGGTTGACTGACTTCAATGGTGGAAGTTCCTTCCAGTTTAAGGAAATTCTTCCATTTTTTAAATAGTATTTTCATTACTTGTGTTAACTTGTTTTCGTAGGTTTTCGCGAGCTTCATACATTGTAGAAATTAAACTTGCGGATTTTCTCGCGTATACAACACTCCCAAATTTCTTCATACACCCGACGTTTCGGTCGCTTTCCAGCTACCGTGGTCACGGACCACTACAATGTGTTAACTTGAGTAGGTACTTACGTAGTTATCATCCGTGTGCGTAGTAGAGAATATACAAACCGGCGACATGCTTTCCCGTTCCGTTTTTAGCAATATGCCATTTCTTTTGACTTGTTATTTAGATTTCAGTGGTGCACGCGTACGTACGTGTGTATGTGTGCATGCGTGTTTGCGTGTGGGTGTGCGTGCGTGTGTGCATGTGTAATTCGTAAATGCGTGTAGTTGCGTTGGTGCGTGAGGGTATAGCACATGCAAAACTAACATGGTCTATTATTCATCTAGGTTCTTGTTAGCTGCAAGCATGAATGTGCCATGAGCGTGGCAGGAGGGGGCAGCTGCCCCTCTCTAGAGAAAAAAAACTATCGCAATTTACATGAAAAACTGCCATGTGCCATAAGTTTAGTCGACAACCTAGAACCAACCTGCCCCCTCCCCCTCCCCCTAAAGCTGGCAGTTTATGTCTAGCTCCTCTATGTCTAGCCCCTCTATGTCTAGCCGCTCTATGTCTAGCCCCTCTATGTCTTCAGTTGGCGACGCCCTTGGCTGCAAGGTATCGACGACAACGTAAACCCTAACCAATAAGTACACAAAAAGATAATAATGCTAGTAAAATATATATTTTCATTCGATAATCTGACCAAGTCAAACTCGCTTCTCAATCAAATCTCGCTCCACTGTCAATCAAAGCTAGCTTCTTTCAATATTTCGACGGTAACCATTTGAAATAACCAATTGAAGTGCTCTTCTACATCCAATCAACGGCGTATTCCGCTTCACAGGTTCTATGCTTTGAATACGCGGGTATTGAGGTGAATCGTGGAATAAACTTTTATGTGCATGTTATATTTGATGTGTGGTTAGTATACACTACAAGCTAGTTTTGTTTAGAATATTATAACAACTGCTGTTTAATTCCAGCTGCATAGTCATGTGCCCGTATGTGCGTTTTTTATGCAAGTGAGTGAGGAAATGTCTGTGGGGGGGGGGGGTTAGAAGCATGCCTGCGTGTGTATATACGTAACTGCGTGCGGATGAAGTAGTTGAGCAAAGCTAGTACAATATAATTCATAAATAAAAGTAGCCTACGTTACGCCTTATTACGTGTACTATCTGCCAGTAAAAGTCCTATCAAAATAGGTCCAGCCGTTCCCGAAATTGACAGGAACAAACAGACAAACAAAATTTGTAAAAACAATTGCTTATGTACCGTGTATACATACGTATGCATTTAGTAAAAAGCGGTGATTTTTATATTACAAACAGACACGCAAATTTTATTTATATATGTAGATAAGTATCTACGTTGAACCCGTGCAAATCTGGGATATTTCACTAGTGTAATATATGACAACACATAGCAGCTTCACTAATCGCGAGCTCCAATAACTTTGACATAGATAATTACTAATACTGTGGTTAGGTAGTAGTTTGTAAGATTATTGGATATTGGAAATATGAGATCGTAATTTCCAATACGTTCATTGAACTTTAATAACTGTTTAGTATTAGATTATTGAGATATGTAGTTACCTAATACATTGATTCCAATGTCTATTTTATTAATTTCCCTAGTCTGTCTCAATATTAAGAATACCTTCTAAATTATTGAGTCATCATCGTCATCATTTCAGCATAAAGACGTCCACTGCTGGACAAAGGCCTCCCTGAAATATTGCCAGAAAGAACGGTCCCGGGCCGCGTTCATCCAGCGATTGCCCGTAACCTTCACCAGGTCGTCGGTCCACCTTGTAGGGGGCCTAGAAACGCTTCGTCTTCCGGTACGCTGTCGCCACTCTAGAACTATTCTGCTCCAACGGCCGTCAGTTCCTCGAGCTATGTGACCTGCCCACTGCCACTTGAGTCTCGGTATTCGGTGAGCTATATCGGTAACTTTGGTTCTCATGCGGATCTCCTCATTTCTGATTCGATCTCGCAGAGAAACTAAGAGCATAGCTCTTTCCATTGCTCTCTGAGTGACGTTGAGCCTTCTTATGAGACTCCCAATGTTCTTGAGTATGGCAGCTTAAAAAAATTAAAAAAAAATAGTTTATAGATTTCTCTCTCACGCAGAAAAATACATAACCAGAACTTAAACTAGGTATTACATGCCTGGGTAGGTGTATCTGTGTGAGAGACTGGTATCTGTACTAGGGGTACCTGTATGAGAGATTACCAGCCTCTCCTAACTCTAGTTAAGCAGGAGCTCAAGTAAGTGTACGTTGATTTGTAATGCGAAGTGTGAGATATGAAGAGAGACTTTTTGTAATCGTGCGCATATGTGTGTTAGTGTGTGTGTTGGTTTGCGTGTGTGCGTGCGTATGTGCGTGTGTGCGTGCATGTGCGTGTATTACCGCACTACGACTATACTTTGAGCGAAGTATGCTTAGAACTGACAGTTTAGTATGGGTTTTGACAGTTCAAAGGCGTACTTTGCTCAAAGTAAAGTCGTAGTGCGGTCTGTGAATCTCACCCTTAGTGCTTACGTAGGCAGTGTGCAGCAGAGATAACGCTCTACGAAGTCGAAACTAACCGATTGTCTCCTTCCTAAACTCGATGTATAATATTTCTAGTCGGGTACTGTATAAAGATTAAACGCTTCATTTCGCATATTAATAGATAATAAGATCTGTTTTGTAGGGAAATTTAATTTATGAAGCAATTCTCTAATATCCGTCGCCGGTCGTAGTCTAAATAACGCCACGGCCAAAAATATTAAATATAATACAATCATAAAATACTAGCTGCCCCGGCTTCGTACGGGTGCAATGTTACCTACCCTCTACTATTCATCTTAACGTGAGTTTATATAGCCTTTCTCGATAAATACTTACTATCTTACACTAAAATAGTTTTTGAAATCGGTCCAGTAGTTTCTGAGATTAGGGCGTTACAACAAACAAACAGTCACACAAACAAACTCTTCAGCTTTATGTTATCTTAATATATATAAATCTCGTGTCACAATGTTTGTCCTCAATGGACTCCTGAACCACTTAACCGATTATAATAAAATTCGCACACCATGTGCAGTTCGATCTAACTTGAGAGATAGGATAGTTTAAATCTCAAATTATAGTCGCAATTTTAATTTATTGCTAATTATTTGTCTGTAAATATTTGACAGTCACAATTATCTGTTAACTCCAAATGATTCTAACAGATGTTAGAATCACCTTTCGACTGGGTTGAGTAAGTAATCAATAGATGGCGCTGTTATGGTAAATCTACAAACGTGACATATAAGCTACATTTTAACAGCATAATTACCACGTGTTGTTGACGCTATAAAATTAATTTAATTAATTTTGTAGTGAATGAAATATAATTCAATCATTTCCACTTTTTAATTTTTTGGTGTTAGCATAGCCGGCCACGTCTATATATATAAAAATGCAACCCGTTTTCCTTGGTCACGGCATCACGCGTGAATGGCTTCACCGATTTGGCTAATTTTGGTTTTGAATGATTTTTGAAAGTCTAGGGAAGGTTTAAAAGGTAAGAAAATATGAAGAAATTGAAGGGAAACAGTAAAAACCACAATTTTATTTTTCCATACAAATAGTCCGTATCTATGAAACCTTTGACACCTTATTTCATTCTGAGGCAATACGAAGTTTGCCGGGTCAGCTAGTTAAATTATAAATACAGAGCCAAATTTAATTATTTATAGATACAAACGTTTTCAAGTAACCTGTCATTGAAGAGCTTAAATTATGCGAAAAACACCTCATCGTGAAATGGACAGTGTCTTTACTCACTCAAAGGCGTCGGGACGTGTAATTTCCAGCACAGAGGCATATCACCTTAGGCCTCAGGAGTGGTAACGCATCTGCATTTTGACCTTGGTGTTTGTGTAAGTGTCTATAGGCTGCAGTCATCACTTAACATCAACGTGAACTGCAATTGTTTGTCACTTCCATCACATAAAAAAATCGTGATGACCCCATCGTCCTCTAGTGGAGGAAAAATTCTTATGCTTCTGCAGTCAATAAACCAAACAAATGCGATGAAACCATTCCAATAGGGTGTGATAATGAAAATAACAACGTGGGATAGGCACCAGGGCAGAGAATATGTAATAATACTACGTATAGAATGGACACTTCGACGTCCCGCCCGATTTGCTCGCATCACTCAACCCCTTCCCCTCTTATGGGCGATAGGGATTTTGTACGTGCTACGCACACAGGTGCGCGTGTAAATACACGTCACTGATTGATGTCTGTGTAATAGAAACCAAATTAAGCGTTTGTAGAAATTTTGGCGGAGTGTCCCCCGTGTAACCAGGGTTCCGCGATAAATCTATCGTCACTGCGATCGCCAATCCGCCTGCCAAGCGTGAAGATCATGGCATATTCTCCCCGAGCGACGCACAATACTATGGGCGCCTTTGGGGAAGGCTTTTTCCAGCAGTGGATGCCTATCGGTAAGAGTGATGATGACTCACTTAAATGACCCAATACCTGAATACGTATCCAGAAAGAACTGTTTTGTACATTACCCTAGATACTTCAGTACATTACCCTAAAATTCGCTTCGAATGGATAGTTTACTCCATGTGGGAATAAGATTCTCCCTTTGTAAAAATCAAAGTAAAATTGTCATATCAAATCTACAAAAATATTTCATCTATTTTATCTAAGCCATACGTTGTGACGTCACGAGGTTATCAAACTTTCAGCGGCCTATCCCTTCAATCTGTTGCAAGATGGGGGTCGGATTATTAAGATTACAAGTCGATGTTAGTCCCTGACGTACTGTTTTCTACAAGGTAAGCCTAACATATTCAGAAATAAATTGCTAAAATATTAACCCCATTATTCATAAACGTACATTAGTTACGTTTTAGCTATAGAATGCTTTGTCTTTGTCAGTTGCATTGTCAAATATGCAGGACAGAAAAAGACAAAGGAGAGATTAGCAACACTTTTGCTAAAATACGTTTATGAATAAGGGGGTAAGATTATTAGGAGTCACTAAGTTCTTGAGAAAGATGAAGTCTTCTTGTGTGTACTTAAACATAACAAATTCAGAAGATATTTTTTATTAAGGAAATAATTCACTAGACACTCAGTCGCTTGCTCTCGGAGATTGTTACTCCCCAAAGTGGACTAGTCTTTATAAATTTCCCGTGTTAACTCTTCCAAATCTCCACCCATGTTGCCTTGAGACTTGTGGATTTGTGGTAGAAGGGGGAAAGTGTTCCTCCGACCATGCGAGGTGATAGCGCCTGACGGGCCGCGGCCCCAACGTTGTGAAGTTGTATATATGCCAACTCTTGAGGAAACTTCGTATGTGCGATGTAATACGATTGATACGCCATCTTCCGTAGTAGACAAGAACTTTAGTATTTGATCAGTATTCCACTAGGTGGCGCATTATGTAGTAGGAGCCACAGACTTACTGTTGAGACACACATTACTTCCTATCCCTTGAAGAAATCCAAGCATAAATATTTGCTATAAATTTTCACCGCACATCTCATCAACTAACATTTCTGTGAGGCATCACAAGTTGGGTAGCTAATTACATTACCCCGAGATCCCGGACGTTGTGACGTCACAACGTAATCAAACTTTCAACGGCACATCCTTTCACTCTGTCACAAGACGGGGGTCGAATTATTGAGATCACAAGTAAAGGTTAATCCATCACACACTGCTTTCGATTCAAACTTTAGTTTCGGAGACATAAGCTTTAAAGATCCAGATTTTCTTACTGAACTTCTTGTTTATGTGTGATACACGATGGACATTCCTCGCATTTGTAAATGTTTTCTGTAAAATTAAGCAAAGTATCACAAATGCCTACTAATTGAAAGTATATTTAGTATAATTTAAAATATAATATATATTTTCCTTGCCAAATTGATTCACAAATACCTTGTTGAAGTTACCTGTTGTAATAGTTTTGTAATATTATTATTGTAATATTACATTAACTTGAGCTAGTAGGGGAAAGTGGGGGAAATACGAACACCTTAGGATTAACTTTAATAAAACAGTGAAATTAAGATACAAAGTTTCTTTATTTGCCTAATAATTAAGTTTATTTATCCATGTAACTAATCAATTAATAAAAGTTTATATTATTTCACTAAAATGTAACATTAAGAAAGAAAAACAAAACCCTTAGTGTTCGTGTTTACCCGACGTGATTCGGGTAAACACGAACACCAGATGGGGTAAAAGCGAACTAACATATAATACCTCAATTACGACAGAGATCACATTTATACCCCGCCGATGTTGACTGTCCGTCTGTGCATTTCTCGTTAGCCCAATTTTCACAAACGTAGCATATTACCATTATTCATCGGGAGGACCATAATTTTCTTTTTGTTCTTTTTCTTTTCTTCTCTTCTTTGGTGCAGAATCATTAAAGCCTTTGATATTATTGAAAATTTTTTATACCCTTTTTGTGTCTTTGTATATAGATATTTTTTCATCAATCTTCGATCTAATTTTTTTTTTTTGTATTTTTATAAAATTTGTTTTTGATTTATTCTTCTTTCACACGCTTCTATTTTCGTTTTGTTTAAGTTGGTCTTTTACAGGTGTGCTTTTCACAATAATCGATTTTCTCATCCTGATACTGCGCTTAGATATTTTAGGAGCAATTATAGGCAGTTCTACGATTTCTAATAAAGAAACTGATGACTTTTTATTTTCACTTTGTTTCAGTCTTTCTAATATAATTACGAGGCATCTGAAACAATGATAAAAAATGAACGAAGAAGAAATGAAGGGGTAATGCCGAACATTCGAGATTGCCCCACATGTAATGTTCGCTATTACCCCTTGGTATAGAAACAACTGATTAGACAAAAAATGTTTTAGGTTATGTTCCTTTTGCCCTCAGCGTAGTTGTCATTTAACTCGATAATATGTGAGTATTCTCGTACACAAAAGTCAAATTGCTATTGTTGGTAGAAATAAAGCTACATCAAGTTAAAATCACGAAAAAAATTGATCAAAATCATACAAAATAATTGAAATTCTGTACCTTGACCCCAGTGTGCGTCCGTACTTCTCGTGTCTGTGACTGGCACTACTTGTGGCGTGGTCTTCAAGGTGAGTGCAACCAAAATACGACCATCTATTTCTAACATAGTGGAACCGTTGAATTCGGAATTACCCCGCGTTCGTGTTTCCCCCACTTTCCCCTACACCCCTTTTACTTTTTTTAATTTCCGCAGTTTCCTAAACCCAAAGGTTGTCTGGAAGAGATTGCAGTTTTGTGATAAGACCGCCTTTTGTATAGTGTATCTCTTTTATCTTTGTATTTTGTATGTTTTGGTGTAGAATAAAGTATTAAATAAATAAATATAATTTGATTTTTAAAATAAAGATTTATGTTTCAGTTGCAGACAATTGGTTGCCTAAAAACATCTTCCTAATCTTTCTTAAGACGTATTCAATTTCAACTCTCTGAGTCTTGGACTCTTTAGTCTGAAAAGATAATTCACCATTGAGAAATACGTACCAAATTTCTTCCCATCCCCTGGAGAAATCCAAGTACAAAGTTATGTCATTAAATCTTTACCGCACATCTTAACTAACATTTCCGTGTGGCATTTCCAGTTGCTGAGCTAATTACATTGCCCCGAGATTCCATACGTTGTAACGTCACGATATAATCAAACTTTCGGCGACATATCCCTTCAATCTGAGATGACGTGTTAAGTTTAATCCCTCACACACTTTTTTTTATGTATTCGAAGTGGCAAAAAAGCATGCAGTTCACATTGATGTTAAGTGATGACTGCAGCCTGTAGATACCCACACAAGACCAATACCACCTGACCGGAACACGATAGTGTTGAACACTACCATTTAGCGGCAAGTATATTAGGTAATGCGGTGGTGTCTACGCCCGCGAGCTCCGTCACTGGAGCTCTACCATCAGTGTTTATTTGTTGTATAGGATGTCCATCCTCGTATTTGAAAAACGTGCTCTGTCAATGTAGTATCTCGAAAGATTTTTGTTGTTGTGGAAATATTCTTTAGATAATTGGCCTGCAAAAGATCTTCCTGATCTACCTGAAGAAGTATTCAGTGTCAACTCTTTGAAATCTCCATGCATGTTACCTTGAGACTAATTCTTATAGGATAATTCACATCTTCAGTGTAGGTATATTATCTCTTTCTATCCCTTGGAGAAATTATTAATGCAAACTTAAGGTTATGAAACCAAATCTTCACCGCACATCTCAATTAACTTTTCCGTGTGGCGTCACAAGTTGTAGAGCTAATTGAATTACTCCGAGATCCTATACGTTGTGACGTCACAACGTAATCAAACTTTCGGCGATTCATCCCTTCAATCTGTTACAAGACGAGGGGTCGGATTATTGAGATCAGTAGTTATTGTTAAGCCCTCACACACTGTTCGAGATTCGAACTTTAGTTACTTTGTACGTCGTGTAATTAATTATTAACGCATTATCTGGACTTATTTAGTTCTTGTGTTCTTAGATACTTTGGTGTGTCCACTAAGGTTCTCGAAGATTTTTCGCTACTTTCTTTTAGATAGAAGGTAAGTTCTTGGTGGTGGTGGAAACATTCATGAGATAGGTACTTGGTCGATTAATGAAGATTGAAATATTAGATTCTTTATCATCAGAATAATTTCTCTAGTCTACGTGAAATATGTCTTGGCAACTCTTTGCAGTATCCCTACACAGTACCTTGACACTCGCACTGGAATTACAGTTCACTAAGGACATAATATTACCAATTCTTCCTATCTCTTAGAGAAATACAAGTACAGTATCCAATAAGAAATAATGCACATCGGATTAAGGAAGGATTCTACGGCTTATTTCGGATCTGTAGAGCGTTATCTTTTTCGCACCTTACCAATATGACGTTTGTCCACCATTTTGATCAAGTTTTGACCAATACCGGACTATGAGTGCTTACGTAGACAGTGTGCAGCAGAGATAACGCTCTACGAAGTCGAAATGTGCAATATTTCTTGATGCGCACTGTACGAAGTTATGTCATCAAATTTTAACCGCGCATCTCAACTTATAATTCTGGGTCGTATCACAAGTCGTCGAACTAATTACGTACATTGACCTGGGATCCGATACGTTTTGACGTCACGATCTGTGACGATAGAATTAAACTCAGCGGCACATCCCTTCAATCTGTTTGTAATCTCAACAATAATAATTGTTCAGATTATTAGATAGTCTCTGTTTTAGATTAATTCTCTTGTGTTACAGTCATAAGCTTGCACATCCAGAAATAAATTATTACCTAACGCATTATCTGGACTTTTCTTGTGATACCTTTAAGTCCTCGCAAATTAGTTAGCTGAAAGTTAATTAAAATTTCTTCTCAACGGTATTATTCAGCGCTAATGTACGCAATAGTGATACCTATGTGTACACTGTTGAGATCCGGACTGTTTTGCATCATAACAATCCTCTTTTCTAAATATCTCTAAAGAGTTACAAGCGAACTGAATTCAACATGTCACTATAAATAGCTTAATTCAGACTGTGAATCTCACCCTAAGTGACTGGATGATGTGGATAATGCTATATGGTCAGACAGATCAGAGCTATTCGCGAACGGCGGAGCGCATCTGTGGAGCGCACCTTCCCTTTCTACAATTCTCTCTCGACTGGCGGCGTCGGCCGAAGCGGGGTGCGCGGGAGACGCGACACCGTTCGGATATTCGGACGGACCTGCGAGTTAAGTCCGCGCTACATAACCAATTAAAATAATGTAAGGACGTGTGATAAGACAGGGATTTCTGGCGCTCCACACTCTCTGCTCACCCTTTTAGAAACCTGGCGTGAAGATACATACATACAATAAAAGTATCCCTATCAAACAAGAAAAAATATCCCTACTTCTCTACTTTATTAATATTATAAATGCGAAAGTAACTCTGTCTGTCTGTCTGTCGGTCTGTCTGTTACCTGTTCACGTCCAAACGACTGAACCGATTTTAGTGTAATTTGGTACAAAGATAGAGTTAACTTTGAGAAAGAACATAGGTTACTTTTTAAACGACATTCATGCGGGTGAAGCTGCGGGCAACAGCTACCCGTAGTAATAATATAAGTAAAGAAACAAGTTCGTTTTTTATAGCACTTTGAAATATGGTACAGGTTTTGTAGAAAACATATTTAATGCTTTCAGGAAGTAGGTGAATGGTTGTTTTAAATTTTAAGCTGTAAAGTGTTCACGGTAAAAGTGCATGGTTGTCTAGGTTTGTTTGAGATTGGGGCATGTCATGTTGTTTTAAAATATCCACGAAAATGAGCTGTGCTGTTGCAATGACTGATGAGCATTTTCAAAACGTAACTTCACGCCTGTAATCCCAGAAGGGGTAGGCAGAGGTAAATTCATGCATTCAAACGTGCATGCAAACACCCACGATTCACCGGTTACGTTTTGGCCAACAGGTGACGTGTTGACATCTTCGGGCACATTACCAAACTCCGAAGTACTGGGAAAAATCCCAATAGAACCAGAGATAAAGACCCGGAAATCGAACCCAGCGTAGTAGTAGTGGTTTGAAATTACGGAACTGAAAATTATAAAGACACATCAATCACCTCATTTGAGCATCATTAAAAAATATTTTTTGTTAAAAATGCCAAAAAAATACGAGAAACATCCGTCCAAGTAAGCACAATTTTAACTTTCGAAACAAAAAAGAATCCTCCATCTCTCAAGGAACCTATTGAGAAGCACTCCTGGTCGGGAAGACGGACTCTAGTTTCAAAGTCAATTGGCCGACGGTTTTAGTTGAACAACAAACGAGGGCTCTTGAGCGTGCGATTTCACTTGCGGGGTATTCTATTGAAGGTTTATGAGACTTTATAGCTCTAAGTACTACATATTATTAAATGTCATTATAAATTGATGTTTTCCTCGAAAATACGGCAGCTATCATGCGAGTTTTAAGGCGTAAATTAAATTATCTGTATTATGTATGTATGTATGTATTGTCGGGAACAAAAATCCGCCCACGAATTTCTAAGCACTTATAAAGAAGCACTTGCGATTGAGAAGACGGACTCTAATTTCAAAGACAATTGGGCGACAGTTTTAGTTAAAACGCCTAAAAACACACGAGAAACCACCATCCAAATAAATGCAATTTTAACTTTCAATATAAAAAAGATTTCTCCATCTTTCAACGAACCCATTGAGAAGCACTCCTGGTCGGGAAGACGGACTCTAGTTTCAAAGTCAATTGGCCGACGGTTTTAGTTGAACAACAAACGAGGGCTCTTGAGCGTGCGATTTCATTTGCGGGGTATTCTGTTGAAGATTTATGAGACTTTATAGCTCTAAGTACTATATATTATTATATGTTATTTTAAATTGATGTTTTCCTCGAAAATACGGCAGCTATCATCCGAGTTTTTAGGCGTAACTTAAATAATCTCTATCATGTTTGTATGTATTGTCGAGTAAAAAAATCCGCCCACGGATTTCTAGGCACTTATCAAGAAGCACTTGCGATTGAAAAGATAGACTCCAATTTCAAAGACAATTAGAAGACAGTTTTGGTTAAAACGCCTAAAAACGCACAAGAAGCCACCATCCAAATAAATGCAATTTTAACTTTCAATGTAAAAAAGATTTCTCCATCTTTCAAAGAACCCATTAAGAAGCACTAAGCACCCCCGGACGGGAAGACGGACACTAGTTTCAAAGTCAATTGGCCGACGGTTTTAGTTGAACAACAACCGAGGGCCCTTGAGCGTGCGATATTACTTGCGGGGTATTCTATTGAAGGTGGATGAGACTTCATATAACTTTTTCTTACTAAGAGTTTTATAAAGGTTATTATTGTATTAAAAAAAATACAATAATAACCTTTCGAAATTTTATGCGCACGAATTTATGTAGGTACCTATATCTCAAAATATTGCAATTTTGCTTCAATTTGTAGTCGCTCGCAAAACCTGACCTAGCGCAGTCACATGCAAGCTCGGTCGTTACTGAACTCGAAAATAAGTTACTGGCATTTAATAAGTTACGAACTAACCTGCGTATTAAAAATTAAAATGGTTACATATGTGTTCTATATTAGTTACTGACTGTGACTTTGTTGACATGGAATAGTGATTTTAAGCAGCATTTTTTGGATAGAATAATTTTTTAAAATTTTGGATCATAAACACTTATGCATGGCTAAAAAAGTCTGGTTTTTGAACCCTTATACCACCACCACCAACGCCAGAAACACTACCAATGTCACCAACGCTACCAATGCCACCAACGCCACCATCACTACCACCAGCAGCAACGCCACAAACGCCAAAACAGCTAAAAACTTGTTTGAATCCCTAAAAGCGGCCTTGTGTGAGTTGAGCTCGCCCATAAAGGGAAGTAATATTAAAATTTTTGATTGAATTTTTTGAAAATCTATTATATTATGTATCTCAAAAACTGTGATGAATAACTTGTTCAAATTCAACAGACAGTTTTCATATCTAAAAAACATGTGCTGGTATTAAGAACATATTATTATATTATACTAGCGGCCCGCCCTGGCTCACAGAATTGTGTCGTTTTTGTTCCAATATTTTTTATTCCTCCTCCTTCTATTCATCATAGCGTGATGTTATGATGAATAGAAGGAGGAGCCTATAGCCTATAGCCTTCAACAGTTCCAAACTTACCGTTTGTGTAAATGCGTGTGACAATTTAATTCAAATAAAGCCGTAAACGACGGCGAGCTAAAAAACTAAGAAAAGAACACATGTATACATAGCGCATTTGTACAAAAAATATATTAAACACAAGGCAATAATAAAATAATTATCGCTGATAATTTGCTTAAAACGAAGCACGTCCAAAATAAAATGACCGCATCAATAACATAACAACATGCTTTTACTGTCAACACTAAAAAAAGGTTCAATTTGACAGCAGAAGCCGCATTTACTAAATGATTTGCCATTTATTGAATTCATTTGTTACAAAAAATGTGATAAATGAAGAACCGCTCTACCGATTTTGTGCAAACTTCACACCAATCATCTAGTAAATAGACCGAACAATGCCTGAACATTTGGTTTGGATCAGTGAGCCCGTTCTTGAGTTAAAAAAAATACAACGAAAAGTGGCATTAATAGATCACTCTTGAATTTTAAAGGATAAATTTAGGCGATCGAATTTCAAAAAAAATGTTTAAGAAACCTTCATGTCATCATCAAAGTATAGATTTGATAAATAAAATTAAAAAATATGAACTACACATATTTTTAAATTTATTCTTACATTTGTTTAAAAATCATAAGGCGCTTCTCATCCACGTACCGAGTTTCAAGTATGTAGTCTTAATAGTTTTAGAGTAATGTGGCTGTGACAAACAGACGGACGGACATGACGAAGCATGTACGGTTCGTGTCGTTTTCGTTTTTGCCATTTGCCCATGGAACCCTAAAAGCAAACTTGAGTAACAATCAGTGCATAAAGTGACAAAGTGCTTAAAAAAATATTACAACTAGTTATGAACTCTGATATCTACAATTTTTCCTTAGATAAAATTCAGACAAACACTTACAGCATCTTCTGGCTTATGTAAGTACACTATTGAGATGGGTACCGAGCGATAAGTGGACCCAAAACTTGGCAACTGGGGCAAACTTCTTTGCGATAACATAATGTTCGACATTTAAGATCGGTATCGGGTACGGCTGCAAATTTCACGATTATTCGATGACCGTTTCGGTTATGGGCAGTGAAAAATTTATTCGTTTATTTATAAAATGGAAAATTTGAATATGCTTAGTCAACCAGCTTAACTTTTTATGTCATGAAGTGGTAAAGAAAAGTTGCCACTGATGTTAGATGAATGCTGTAAACGTATGCCTATAAACCTCTACAGAAATGCCAATTTAGATTTGACTATTGATAGACTCTTGTTATACCTCTGTGCCGGAAGTTACAGGAACACTACCACCTGTCCGAAACACGAAAGTCCTGAACACTTCTATTTAGCGCCAACCCCGGCTCTGCTATTGAATCCAGGACCCCTGCGAATCAGTGGCCTGCTTTCATTAGACTATTGAGGCAGTTTCTAATAATGCCGTTCCCTATATTTTCAAGCGATTAATATTACTTTTTATCTAGATGCAATATGATGTAGCGTCATATTATTAAGGGTAAGATAAATATCCGGACACAGCAAGCTTAGCTTTGGCGCGTCAGTTGACCCTACACCTTAGTGCCGCGCAGTCGCACCTCAGCCCGCCTAAAGTAACCGCAAAAATGTAACTCCGCTAAATGAGATGTTGCGAACTCGGCTCTGGTTCGTACACTACCTCAAAATATGGGTAAATTAAAGAAGAATCCGAAAAAAATACAATTAATTTTTTCAAGAATATATTTGAGAGTTGCAACCAAATTTCATTCCAACGATTTTATCATTTTCAACCATGTTCAACATGGCGACGATACAGCCTACGCTTGGGATGTAGATAAAACAAAACTAATGCTTTTTTTTTTTATGTAATAAAAGTGGCAAACAAGCGTGCAGTTCACATTGATGTTAAGTGATGACTGCAGCCTATAGACAACCACACAATAACCAGAGGTCAAAATGCAGATGCGCTGCCACTCTAGAGACATTAGGTGTTATGCCTCTGTGCCGGAAATTACAGGGCCGTACATTACCACCTGACCGGAACACGATAGTGATGAACACTACCATTTAGCGGCAAGTATATTAGGTAATGCGGTGGTGCCTACGCCCGCGAGCTCCGTCACTGGAGCTCTACCACCAGTAAAACTATATGCTATCTATATCTTACTTGTGCATCACATATTAACAAAAAAACGATGTATCGAATCGAGCAGTTTAAAGTTGCGATGAATTTCTTTAAATTGGAAATCTATTAGCATCGATTTTAATATCGCCCGCCATATTCGCCATGTTGGTTTTGAGTTGCAATCCTAACTGCGAATAATGTTTTGTAACTGCAAACAAAGCTAAATAAGTGAAAATATGCAGTAAAAAACGTTTTTATATCGATTTTGCCTGTTAAAGATATTGTGTACAATACATGGCCTGAGGTCCATACATTTTTGCAACATCTCCTTTAGCGGTTCTAATGTGTAGCCAATATTCTGCGTGTTCATTTAGTTGAGAATGGAAATGGAAGTCATTGGTGATCACCATATAATCGGGAATTAGCAGAGTTACATATTTGCGGTTACTTAGGCGGGTTGAGGTGCGAGTGCGCGGCACTTATGTATGTGTAGGGAGTGTCATATTGTGAAAATAGTTTTAAGGAACATATTTTGAAAAGACCCTACTGAGTTTTGTTTTGGCAGGTTTTTCTCAGTAATGTGGGCTTTGGAACTCTGCCAGTGAATGACAAAGAATGTCCCATATTTTTTTGTTTTGTCTTATTTTGCCGTTTGTAAAAGAAAGTATGGAACATTCTGTTGATACCTATTTTTATCATTAAGTATTTTTGGACTATTATTTATTTTATTTTGTTTACTTTGACATATTAATCAACGTATCAGTTGTTATTCGCTTTAATTTTATATTTGTAATTTGACCTATCACAAGCAAATTCTATTATTTCCAAGTGATTAAATGAATTTTTGAGTTTGAGTTTGAGTTTGGACAACTGACGCGCCAAAGATAAGCTTGCGGCGTCCAGATATTTATCTCACCCTTAATAATGTGACGCTCCAAGTATCCTAAAGGACTTATTACACGGCACGGTATTCAGGGTACGATAGCAAGGGTCATGGTAGTGTAATAACATTTAGGGAGTTAGGGCCTTAATTAGGGCGACCGGAGCGGCCCGTGTATTTGTACTGTGATTGAGTTAGGGCGCTGTCGCCCGGATAGTGCAGTAAGCGGCAACCCGGCACGAGGCCACATCCACCCTTTCTGCCGGACCCTGAATACCGTGCCGTGTAATAGACTTTTAAATAAGTATCCTATCAGAATACCACAGATGCGGGCAATGTAATCGATATTTTAATAAACATTTTATTCTTGAAGTTGAAATTATTGACATTGCTTCCATTCATACTCCCATCCCGTAGGAAGGACATAATATGCGACATTTGGACATACTAAAACACCTGGGAAGCCTTTCTCAGAGTATTTTCTAACCTCATCTTATATTTATGCTATTGGAGCATTCAACATTCGGTTCTTACTAAAATTTGTGGCCGGGATGCCGGTGACCTAAGGGTTTCCACTTAAACTCTCTTTTTATGAGACACCTCAGTACTGTTTTATTGATATAGCGTTACAGTAAAGTTTACTTAACTAATATTTAATGTTGTACTCTTTTACTGCTGTTGAAACTGAAACAAAATAAACCGGTCAAGAGCGTGTCGGGCCACGCGCAGTGTAGGGTTCCGTAGATACAGAGTAAGAGATGGAATGAAAAAAAATAATATACCTATACTTTCTATGGAATTGTTCGAAATTTTCGAGTAAAATACATTTAGTCGACTATTACTCGAAAACTTGTAAGGCCAACTTAAGTGTGATAGTTTTCCTATTAATTTCGTTATATGTAGCTTCTATTGCCGTAACGTTTGAATTTCTAACAACAACCGTTTAGTCGCTAGAGGGGGAGACACTTGACTCTAACGAAAATTTGCACTTTAAAGCTTAATAAGTCACGAACAGTAAACTAAATCGAAAAATGATGATCTTACGTCCATAATATTTTTAAAAGGCCTATCCAACGATACCCCACACTATATGGAAATCGAAAATAAAAAAAATATCCGCGAGTTACAAGTAGGGGAGGTTACCCTAAATATTTTCTATTTCATGTTTTTATTCTACCACTTTATTGGTATCGTGTATACTTGTGCCAAATTTCAAGTCCCTAGTATCAATATTTTTTGCGCTAAACCGCGGACGGACAGACAGACAGACGGACGGACATGGCGAAACTATAAGGGTTCCTTGTTTACTGCGGAACCCTAAAAATAGCCATAACTTTACGGATGTATTTCTACGAAAGGGAATCTAAAAGTCCAATACAACGTAGGTATATTTTTATAGGGCTTTATAGCCCCTTTTTTGTGTCTGTAAATATATGAAGTGGCAACAAGCTTACAGTTTACCATTTTTTATGTCATGAAGTGGCAAAACAAGCGTACAGTTCCCATTGATGGTAAGTAATACTGTAGTTTAACACACCTACTTAAAACCAGAGATTTCAGTGTCGATTCGGTGCCACTCCTGAGGCCAATAATACCTTAGGCCTATGCCTCTGTGCCGGAAATTACTGTGTACAATACAATAATCGGTTATTTCCATTATCAGCAAAGACACACATACAAAATAGGCTTGAAACTAAACGAAAATAGACATGGTTTGTATTTACATTTACAGGGCCGTCGTACATTACCACCTGACCGGAACCCGGTAGTGCTGAACACCACCATATAGCGGCAAGTAGATTAGGTAATGCGGTGGTGCGTACGCCCGCGAGCTCCGTCACTGAAACTCTACCACCAGTTTTAGCTAGCTATATTTTTGAGACACATAAGTGGCAAGTCAATTGGTATTGTTCACTCGTTTCTCTAAGAAATATAAGGTAGTGTGAGCCTCTTATAAAAAAAAACAGTTATTAATACGTCAACATCAACATTAAAAAACATGCAAATATACATACAAATACACGCGTTATGATATATATATATTTTTTAAAACAGTATGAAGCATCGTATTGTCGAAAGAATCCCAGCACTTCTTTTTTCCTCTGTATCAAAAGTTAATAATAGCTATTGAAAATCAAGGAATTTCGGTTAAATGATTCTTCAAAAGCCAGTGCTTTGTAACTAAAAAAATATTTACATCCATTGTACGCAAGATCGCAATCAAACGCCCCAAACAAAATCAGCGCGGAGCATCACAGATCGAATGGCCAAACTCTTTGGGAATTCACAAAGGCCTGACTTGTGTTTTCACTTCGTCAAATGGTACTGTGTAATCCGAGCCTACAAAATGTACGCTGCTCCGTAAATATTGAGGTTGCGCAGGGGTTGCGAGCGAAATAAAATTATAGCGTTTTTTTCGCATCACTTGTTGTTCTTTGTAATAGGATTACAATGGTGTACTGTTCTTTTTTCTTTAATATTCAGGCTTCGTCGAAATAGAAGAATCTCAATATTTACAAATTAGCCCGTTATTTTGCTTTTGTTCCGTGATCGATGTGGTTTTGTGGTTATACCTGATAGAATTCACCACATAAGCAATTAAAATATGAAATCGATATCAGATAACATAGATCATGAAAGACATTTTTTTCATTCCACTGATCACCATTTCAAGCATCTAGTCTATTTTTACTAATAGTTGTATTCTTCCGGGAAGAGATATGAGTTATAGTCCAGAACATAGCTGAAATTAACTATTTAGTTGTGTTTGTGTCAATGTATTCCAATAACGTAACTGCCTTCAACAGCCAAATCTCAGTGGACCAAAAAAAAATTTTGCGGACATTTTACGCGCAGTCCGTTCGGGAAAAAAAAATCAGCGTGTTTTTTTAATCACACGTTGTTATTTGTAATAGGATCTATTATACTTTAATCAATACTCAGGTTTTTTAATAATTGCATACAGAACAGCTCTTTTGTACTTTTTTCGTGATCGACTCACGTGGAACTCATGTTAACCCGATAGCAATCACCAGACGAACATGATAGTGCTGAACACTACCTACTATTTAGCGGCAAGTATATTAGGTAATGCGGTGGTGCCTACGCCCGCGAGCTCCGTCACTGGAGCTCTACCACCAGTAAAATCTTTTGTCTACTTTCTTGAAAAGTTGTATTCTCCCGCTAACCGATATGTTTGATATGTATTTGGAAACTGACAATCGATATCTATGTTTATGTCAAGGTATTCCAGTACCCATAATTTTCTTCGACAGCCAATCTCTGTCGCACCTACAAAAATATTTACCACCAATGTACGCAAGATCGCAATCAAACGCGCCAAACATAATCAGCGCGGAGCATCACAGATCGAATGGCCAAACTCTTTGGGAATTCGCAAAGCACTGACTTGTGTTTTCACTCCGTGAAACGGCATTGTGTAATGCGAGCCAGCGAGCCTACAAAATTGTACGCTGCTCCGTAAATATTGGGTTTTCGCAGTGGTTGCGCGGCAAATAAAATTACCGTGTTTTTTTTTCCCATCACATGCTTATTCTTTCTAGTAGAACCGTAAATGAGTACTTATTTTCCAATTCACTTAAAATTTTAAGAATTTCTTTCGTTATTTTTATACTGATAGATTTTTGTACAATTTTGGAAAAACGACTTCATGCCTGAGTTGCTCTAAGAGAAGACGTAACGCTGTGTAGACTTAAAATCTATAAAAATTAAACCTCAAGATGTAAACACAGTTTGTCAATACGTGATAAAATCGGGTCTAAATCATTTGAATAAATCATTAGCTATTGAATCGTGATTAACCAAGGCCCATTTTGGACCCTTTAATCTTTTGTTCGGTTTGATTAATCCTATAATAGCATATTATGATCAAGGAGTTTATTAATAATAAATACGCTTACACATACACAGCCCTTTTATTTAATTTATTTATACACCTTATTATTCCTATGAAGTGATTAATTTTTGCACATGTTTTTACAAAATTAATACTGACTTCAGTTACCTATCAAGTATCCCTCAGAAATCCCGACAACAGCGAGTTCTGTTCAAAGCTTATACAACTTGTAACGGGAATAATTCACACTCAAAAAAACACCCCGGTTAGAACATGGAGTTATAATCATAATAAATTGGTTGAAATTACATGTTAACGTATTTTTTTTTTTTTCATTTAAGAAATAAGTTGTCCTCAATTTGTACGAACAGTATGCACACCCTACGCATACTTACCCTACATCTACCTACGGCCGCACACAAACCTACTCACATACGCACACTGTGACAATGTGATATAGCATAACCTGCGCATCCCTAACACTCGCTAGAAATAAGATTTATTTTCACTATTTTATTACATAATTTATTATTTATAAAAAAATGCACGTTTCAACGACTCGACATGAACTTGTTGAGACTAACTTATTATTTTGGATAGACGTTAGTCTCATTTCCGTTTGTTTTAACTGTGTAACCAAATGGGTGACGTAATTTTGGAATAAAATATTACCTATATTAAAAATGCCTAAAATTGATTCAGAACAAACTAGTTTCGAGTTGTACATTTTATCCTGTTACAGTTGTATAGAAGCAACAAAGTAATCGGATATTTTCTTCACCCTTTAAAACTAGAGTTTATAAGTAATTATTATTCCAGTAGACTTTCCATAATGAACAACAACAATTTTTCAGAATCAGAATCAGAATCAGAAACTCATTTATTCATTTAGGGTGACAGGCACCTCTCATGACACGTCAAAAACAAACAAAATAAATTAAAGCGAATAACAATTGATATACATGTCAATCAAGATAAAAAATATATGTAAAGTCAAGAATATCACTATGATAAAACTAAATGTAATAAACTAATGTAAAAGTATATCAGTAGAATGTCTCTTTTCCCCTTTACAAACTGATAACAAAGAGTAAAAAGAAAAGAAAAAGAGTCATTCTTTGTCATTCACCGGCAAAGTTCCAAAGGCCAATCTGAGAAAAACTTGGCGGAATAAACTCAGTCGGCTCTTTTAAAAATATCTCTTAGGCATATTTTTACAATTTTTCATAATTTAAACAAGCTTAAAATTAACAATATAATATCAACATTACACTTTGATTATTACATTTAACACCTTTGTGGAGCTAGATCAGCATTTAGCCAAACATTTCTATCCTTGAGAAACAATTCTATCATTTCTTTCCCAAACACCGTGTAAAAAAAAGCTTTCTAACAAAAAAAAGGGCTGAACAACTAACGTTATTTAACCTTTTTCGTCATGGAAAAAGTGTACAAGGCAATATATTCTTCCGCAGCCTCTCCAAGCGAATGGATGATTTTTTCAACAGGATAGTGTTCATAGATTTACTCTTACTGTTCGTCACTTTCACGATATGCTTTTTCGCCTTTAGGATTATTGTAAGTAGATTATTTTTTTTTTTATTTTACAGAGTGTAAAAAAATGACCGAGCCCTTGAGGGCCTACTTTTTTGTTTGTTCTTAAACTTACTTTATACATGATTAAATTTTAATATTGTAGTATGCAAAAGTGCTGGATGCACGTCGCTTCCGATCGGTCGGCATGGAGGTCATTGGGGGAGGCCTATGTTCAGCAGTGGACGTCCTATGGCTGATATGATGAAGCAAAAGTGTTTTGGGGCTAATCTTTGCGACAGTTTGTCTAAAAAATATTAAACGGCTTCAGTACCTAAGCTGCCACCCAAGTAATCTTCCAATTTCTTTATGTATATTTCACCCCACCAAGCTTGCTATCTTCTGTCGAAACAATCGCATTCCAATTGATTCCAAAATTAAATTGCAGGTGGCACACGGTGCTGTAGAAATAGCTAATAATCTGATTGCGCCTTTTGTTTCCGATCACCGTTTATTGCGACTATGGGGAGCTGCTTAAACAAGAGGTAAGGAAGCTTGGCAAAAGATAAAAACGTACGTAACTTCACGCCTGTAATCCCCGAAGGGGTAGGCAGAGGTAAATGCATGCATTCAAGCATACATGCACCCACGATTCGCCGTTTTGGCCATGTAACAGATGGCGAGCGTGTTGACATCTCCGGGCACATAACCAAACTTCGAGGTACTGGGAAATTTCCAAAAAATGGAAAAATACCAATAAAATCAGAGATAAAGACTTTACACCATTATCTCTGATAACCCCTACCCGGGAATTGAACCCAGGCCATCAGCGTTATAGTAGTGGCCTGCTACCACTAGGCTACCGAGCAATTGAATTTTATTTATAAATTGATTCCGATGATTATTCAGCACTATCGTGTTCCAGTTAGATGGTAAAGTATGACCCGTAATAACAATAACAGAAAGAACAATTAAAGTTTTTAAAAAATCGGAAGGATTTTTTTAACACGCTTTTATAAGCTTGGGTTGTATGTATGTATTGTTAGTGCCTTAAATACAGTAGGCATCATTTAAGGTGAAACAGGTGGCGTTTGTGAAAAATCAGGTGGTGTTTGTCCAAAAGCAGGTGCCTAATTGGAATTAGGTTGTTTACATTTTGAATCACACCCGCTAGCTTTTGTAAAGATAACAACTCGAATGTTGTTTACGAAGTCAAGTAATTGGGGGTAGAAATGAGCTTATCAATGGTATAAATGGGCTTGTCAATGGTAAGAGGGGATCAGTTGAATTGTGGTCGTCACCGTGGAATGAAGTGCTGCTAGTGCTAGTTCAGTTCTTAACAGTTATATCATATGCTCCAATTTATTACGTATCATATACAGACATAACAATATGAGAAATGGATGAAGTTACTCCGTCGAATAAAGAAATAAAAGTTGTGACAGGAACAAAAGCTGTGATCGAGATACAAACTATGTCTCGTCGAACAGCAAAAGGCATACAAAGTTGTATTAAGTGTCAGACACCGGACAACCGATGTGTAGTCTGCCTTTCCAAAAGAAGTTAAATATTGTAATATACGAAGAATAGTTTCACGCTATCTGTATCGACGGTATAGACAGAAAATTAAGTAACAAATTGCCGAAAATATGGCTCATATTTGAGTCTTACAAAAACATAACTTCACACCTGTAATGCCCGAAGGGGCAGGTCATGATCAGGTCAGGTCGTGATAGATACACGGTGTAAGGTACACCAAAATCAAGAGACTTATTTATATGTCATAACTATGCTACATACATGCTTAACTATCAAACCTAGAACTTGAGACAAAAATCTATGACTTCAGGAGGAGCTTAGTACTTGCGATAAAACTTCTAGTATTTATAAATACGAGTACAAAGGCAGTGTTTATGTGTCCTATCCAAGTGCACTGTATGCTTATTCAGCGTCAGACTGGCCATATAGTCGAGGTGGCGTTTACCAGTCGGACCCCAATGTACTCGGTGGAGCTAGAGCGTCAACGATGCTTGAGCCTCAACCTCCAGCGACCCCGCCATGTCCCCATCAGACGGCGGGTCCACCGTTAGGTAACTGAGGATAGGGTATAGTTATCTATTATATAAAAATAAGTGTGGTTTTCCTTCCTGACGCTATAACTCCAGAACGCACGAACTGATTTCCACGGTTTTGCATTCGTTGGAAAGGTCTCAGGCTACATGGGGCACATGAGGTATATAGCAAAGAAAATTCAGGATTATAAAACGACATCCACGCGGGCGAAGCCGTGGGCAACAGCTAGTGAAGAATAAATAAGTCTCCCTTAATATTGGTATACACCTCTTCCCTAGCCGTCTCTCTTCCTTGTGTGTCCCACAGCAAAAGCCGCTTTCTCTAATTAAATAACAAACGAGACAACCGCCGATTACTGAGTCGTTTCCCCCGGTATGACAAGATGGAAACTATTGAGGGGGGACCACCACAATACCTGATATATCTGACGCCAACTGGAAGTCACTCAACATCCATGTAAATTGCATGCTTGTTATCGTACAAAGATCATTAGACAACGTAACTTCACGCCTGTAATCCCCGAAGGGGTAGGCAGAGGTAAATGCATGCATTCAAGCATACATGCAAACACCCACGATTCGCCGGTTACGTTTTGGCCCATGTAACAGGTGGCGAGCCTGTTGACATCTCCGGGCACATTACCAAACTTTGAGGTACTGGGAAATTTCCAGAAAATTGAAAAATCCTAATAGAACCAGAGCTAAAGGCTTTTTCGCCATTATCTCTGATAACCCCCCTACCCGGGAATCGAACCCAGGACCTCAGCGTAGTAGTAGTGGCCTGCTACCGAGGCAGTTCATTAGACAAAAAATGCTCATTCCCCATTTAAAATTTGTTCACAGATCGCAACGTTTCTGCTGTTTGCAGTTTGTTGGAATAACAGCTTAATATATGAGAGTAATAGGATTGTCGAAAAGAAAAATCTGCTACATTTATCCTACTGGTTGTGCTAAACAGTTGTGATGTAGGGAAGCCAATTAATCATAGTTCAGGAAAAATTATAGCTGCGTATGTTGATACTAAGTTACTTTATACGTACCTAACGTATCCTACGTTAACACAGACCGGCTCGGAGAGCATCGGCCCGCATTTTTCTTACCACACAGACCAGGTCGTATACGCTTGGAATTTGCCGTAGCGGAGCAGCCAATAATTTCACATAGACCGGCTAGAAAAGATTTGAAAGCGAGCGAGAAAGAGCACGGCTCCTCTTATTATTTCATATGAAGCGCGTTCAGGCATACTTAATGACAAAAGAAGTACACATGCAAAAACAAACTTTAGTACAATTACCAAAAATTCAATTTCCAACGTGACAAAAAATCTGCTCTCCTCTCCGAGCCAGTCTGTGTGAATAGACCCAGGCTCAGGACAACGACTGCCGCGCATTGCCTTGTATGACGAGCGAGGGTAAAACCAGAAAAGCTGTGGGTATTCAAGATGCGTTATTATTTTTTTATTAATTTACTAGCTGGCCCGGCGAACTTTGTATCGCTTTAAAGTATAGATAAGAAAAAAACACTACAATTTTAGCGAAAGTAACGAACAGCAATTGATTTTTGAAATTGCCTGGCTTTTCCAGTTTCGGTAATACATCAATGACATTTATTAAAAATTAAATGTGTGCGTCATAATGGCGGACATTGACATTTGAATTTATAAAATTATTGATTTTATTTTACGAATTATCAAAGAATGCGAATTTTGCATAAACATGTTCTCGACTCAGAATAAATCTTTAATTGTAAATAGGTTTCGATCGTGTCTACCGAAGATCTGTGGCAGAAAAAATGACATGTAATGTCTGTGCTTAGGTTTATAATGGCGGATGTGAAAAATTGACGTTGTGCATTTTTTAACCACTAATGCCAACACTACTTGAACACTACCACCACCATCGTCACCACCACCACCACTGTCACCGCTACCACTTCCACCATCACAAACGCCACCAACGCTATCAACGCCACCACCAACACCAACATCACAAACCTACACCTACGCCACCAAAACCACCACCACCACCACCACCACAACCAATGCTTCCAAAACTACCAACAACACCACTAACGACACCAACGCCACTAATGCCTCCATCGCAACTAAAAACCACCACCAACGCCATCAACACCAATGCCACCAACGACACCAATGACATCAATGACCAAACCCACTAACGCCACCAATGCCACCACCACCACCACTACCAACACCACCAATGTCACTAACACCATTAACTCCACCAAATAAGACCTTAAAATTCTGTGAAAATCGTAAACGTTTACTTGCTTTGTACCGTTAAATATTAATATCGAGCAAAAAATATACGAAAAAACAAACACGTTTATAGTACGCCCCTTGGACCCCTTAACATTTTCATTTTCTTAATTTTAGTAATTAATGTTGTCTTTAGAGCCGTAACAGAAATACGTAATTTGTGTTAGCTTTCTAGCTATCACTATTTATGAGATACAACCTGGTGACAGACTAACGGGCGGACGGACCGACAGACAGACAGCGGTGAATAAGTAATCCGTAGGGTCCGTTTTTACCTTTTAGGTACGAAATCCCCTAAAAGGTAGAATTAAGATACAGAATAGATTAAAAATATTCGATACGATTCTTTAAATTGACATAACTTTTTTATTCCTTAACCGCTTCACATGAAACAAACACTAAATAGTTTTTCGGGTAGGTGCAAAAACATCAAGCACATGTGTTTTACTAATTTATTTATTGTAAACTATAAATATTAATTTATTTATCAATTAAAAGTACTTACATTAATCCCTTGTGCTCAAATTTGACACATATTAAGAAGACAGCCAGATATTTTATGAATTAAATCTAATAATTTGCACCTGCCATCGACCTATCAACACTGGTACACTTCTTTTGTTTGTTCCACTTTTATCACCAAAATGTCCACTATCAATGATATAGCAGAGCTCCAGAGAACATCACTTGCATTACTTAATCAACGTATGGCTGATTTTGAGTCACTTCTTAAAGCATCACCAACAACTGCAGGTACTGATTTGAGCGTTCTGACACGTGAATTTGCTGACTTTAAGGAGCATGTGAAGAATATGTTTAAGGTTTTTCATCAGCAATTAATTGATGTAAGCCGGAGTATTGACATAATAGAGACTCGTCACAGGCGTAAGTTTCTGTTGCTCAATGGGGTACCGGAAAATAATGATGAGAATGCTGCGGAGAGTGTCATCACAGTCATGTGTACCAAGCTAGGTATATCTGACATAAGTACATCTGCCTTCCTCTCGTGCCACAGATTAGGTACCAAAAGCAATGATCGCACTAGACCCATATTAATCCGTTTCTCTGATCCTGTAATTAAAAATTCTGTTTGGAACAACAAAACAAAACTGAAAGGATCTCAATATGTTTTGGCCGAGTTCCTGACCCGCCAGCGTCAAGAGGTTTTCATAGCGGCAAAAAAACAGTTTGGTATTTCCAAAGTCTGGACCCTGGGCTGCGATATATTTGTAAGACTTCCGGATGGCAAACGTAGCCGAATTTTGTGCCACGAAGACGTCGTAGCACTGGCAGCCACGGCCAATAAGTTCTGTAAACCATCAGGTGTTACTATAGGCACTTCTGTTAAAACTGCAAGTATCCGGGACAGGCGAGAACATACACCACCAACGGAGGCTCCTTCCAGGTCCAAGCGAGTAATCAAGCATAAGTGATTCGTATCGGTGTTGTAAGGATACATGACTCTGGGTTTGTTTTAAAGTTTATATTTATGTTTGTGGTAGCCAATTTGCGTTCTTCGTCTGTAATCTTCTCGTACTAACTTGTTAACTTGTAATCACTTTATCAATTTGTGTATTATTATATCACCCCTGTAGTTTTTGTATTGTGGTTGTAGAATTTGTAGATTACCTACTTTTATTTAATATTTTCTGCTTGTATTTTTAGTTGTGCGTCACTGTCAATTCAATAGTCTGTCATTCATTTGACATCTTATGTCACTTTGTAATCTCCGTTCTGAAATCTTGTTTAATTTTTGTTTGTGTACACAATTATTAGTTGCTTTTCTGTAATGTAGTGAATAGTTGCATATTATTATTTCTCCATAAAGTAGTAGTTAGTAGTTTTGTACTATGTAGTTAATTGGTTGCTTTTTTATTCTTATTTGTAGTGAGTTATGTATGTGAACGGTCGGTTGGCAGGTTAACTAAAACTTGTCGAGTAACTTAACATAAGCATTTTTGTAGCATATAACTATTTTTTTTATATATTTATATTTAATATTTATTTATACTTTATATTATGTCTGATGATGACTCATTTTACTCCGCTTGCGATAATTCTTCGCTTTCTCTTTCCTCTTGTGATGACTCTTTCTCTCTAAATGTTAAATTGCGCGAAATTTTCTCCCAATCTTACTGCTTTAATGTGTGCCACATAAATGCACAAAGCATTCCGCAACACTACTCGGAGCTTCTTGATGTGTTTACTGATGTTTCATTACATGCAATTTTAATTTCAGAAAGTTGGCTCAAGCCCGAGCTTCCGTCTACGGCTTTTAGTTTACCTAACTACGTTCTAATTCGAAATGATCGCTCAGGGGCAAGGGCCGGGGGTGTCGCTGTTTACCTTCGCAGCGATATCCCTTTCAAAATTATCGCATCTTCTCAATCGCTCTATGATAGCAACCCTGAATATTTGTGTTTAGAAATATCAGTGAAAGGGTGCAAAGCCGTACTCGGTGTTGTCTACTGTCCCCCCTCTATTAACTACTTCTTCACTCTGGAAACTCTGTTCGAATCTTTGTCATCGGAGTACGAACATCTCATCGTAATGGGTGACTTTAATACCGACATGCTCAAGAATTCAACCCGATCTCAAAGATTAAGGTCGATCCTGGAATCAACCAATTTATCGTTGCTACCACTTGAGGCTACCCATTTAAATATTGATACGGATGATTCCTGGCTTGATCTGATTCTGTCCTCTTCAAGGGAACTTGTTGCACTTCATGGTCAGGCTACTGCACCGAATTTCTCGAGACATGAATTGATATATTTATGTTATAAAATTAAACCGCCTAAAGTACGCCCGTCTATAGTCTACCTACGCAACTTCGCTCGTTTAGATATTAGTAAACTTAAAGCTGATGCCGAGAATGTGTCTTGGTCAGACATCATAGTAGCATCCTCGATTGATGACAAAATTAATTTATTTAACGATAAGGTATTAACTCTGTTTAATACCCATGCTCCTATTAAAGCTGTTCGGGTTAAGCGTCCTCCGGCACCCTGGATTACCAGGCTTGTTCGCATGGCAATTGCCCGTCGAGATAGAGCTTTTCGTAAATTTAAAAGGAACCGTAGCGACAATAATTGGGATCTATACAAACTGTCAAGAAATCGGTGTAACAAAATGATAAGAGATTCAAAACGCCGCTATATCCGTGACAACATTCAAAACTCTTCACCGGCTAACATGTGGAAATTTTTGGGTTCGCTTGGCTTTGGCAAGGTTAAATCAGAGTTCAAATCTTCTTCTCTATCCTTGAACGATCTTAACAATCATTTCTCTCAAATGTCATCCGTTAGTAATACCGTTACCACCCAAAATATATCTAACCTAATTTCCACGCCGTGTTCTCCAATTTCGTTTAATTTTGCCTCTGTTACTACTGACGATGTGCTAAAATATGCACAATCCATCAAATCCAACGCCACCGGTTGCGATGGATTAAGCAGAAAGATGATACTTTTGATCCTTGACATAATTTTACCATTTATAACCCATATATTTAACTTTTCCTTACTAACCGGTACGTTTCCTTTGATCTGGCGCAAAGCGCATATAATCCCTCTGCCTAAGGTTTCAAACCCAAGTATTGCTACCCATTACAGGCCAATATCTATTCTCCCTTTTTTATCAAAGGTGTTGGAAGCTTTAGTCCACAAACAATTGTCAAGTTATGTCATCAAAAACGACCTAATCTCAGAATTCCAGTCTGGCTTCAGAAAGGGCCATAGTACATCTACTGCTTTACTCAAAATTACGGAAGACGTGCGGATTGGCATGGAGAGTTCGAAGCTGACAGTGTTAGTTTTACTTGACTTTTCTAATGCCTTTAATGCTGTCAGCCACGATATTCTCAATGCCATCCTTTCGCGTGCTGGCATTTCTTCAGTAGAACAGAGTTGGTTCTCATCTTATCTTCGAGGTCGTCAGCAGGCTGTCAAAGCTGGTAGTGAATTCTCCGACTGGTGCGACTTATCCTCTGGCGTACCTCAAGGCGGTATACTCTCTCCACTCTTATTTTCTTTTTTTATCAATACTCTCTCACATAACCTGAAATGCTCTTATCATTTGTACGCCGATGACTTACAGCTCTATATTCAAACAAACTTTGACAACATTAATAATGCCATAGTATCTATTAATAATGACCTTCAGTCGATCTTTGTGTGGTCCCAACGTTTTGGCGCTACTGTCAACGCATTAAAATCGCAAGTCATTATTCTGGGCAGTGCGTATTATATTAATAGTTTAAATTTTGACCGCTTAACGCCAATTCTATACAATAACTGTATAATACCGTTTTCTTCGGATGTTAGAGATTTAGGTTTGACTATAGACAGTACTTTAAGTTGGAAAAAACATATTATTGAAATCAACAAACGCGTTATTTTAATTTTACGTTGTCTCTATCGCTTCAAACACTTTTTACCAATTAGGACAAAAACTCTTTTAGTACAGTCACTTGTGTTGCCCATTATTGACTATGCAGATGTTTGTTGCTCTAACATGACACAAGATCTCCTTAACAAAATGGATCGGATGCTTAACAATTGCACTAGATACATCTTCGGGCTTCGCAAATATGACCACATTTCCAACTACCGTTCCCAGCTTAAATGGCTGCCTATCCGCGAAAGGAGATCCCTTCGGATACTCTGTATGTTTTTCACCATCATCAACGATCCTTGTGCTCCTAATTACCTAAAATGTAATTTTCATAAACTCGGCGATTTACACAATTTGAATCTTCGTTCGTCCGATAGTCTTAAATTCAAAATTCCTTCTCACCGTACTGGTTTCTATTCCAATTCTTTTGCTGTAACAGCAGTCAAACTGTGGAACGCGCTTCCCCTAGACATCAAGAAGGCTCCGAGCAAATTTGCATTTAAGAGCAGACTAAAAAAATATTTCTTATCTTCAAATAAATGAGTTACAACCGTCGTCATCATTGTATACCATATATATATACATTTTCTAATATATATTTATTTATAATAAAGTTTATACTTTTATACATATATATTATAGTTGCATATGTATATTTATGTATATATATATATATATATATATATATATTTATTTACTTTTGTTGTATGTATTTAGACATTGATATTTATTTTTAGAATCTAAGTATTTTCAAGTAACATTTGGCTATATCATTCTTAAATTAATTTTCAGTTCTACCAACCACTGCACTTTTTGACAGTTTTATTTGGCCCTAAGGTTGACTGGGAGAGAATACCATTTGGTATTAAGTCCGCCTTCTGTACATCATCCGTGTGCAAAAAGAATAAATAAATAAATAAATAAATATTAAGTGAAACACACAAACACACTTCCCACAATATATTAGTGAATACCGCAGATCGAATACGGCGTTTCTGAAATTAGCGTGCACAAACACACAGACAAACAGACATTTTTCCGGGATAAAAAGTACCCAGTGTCGTGCGCCAAAGGTTAAAGTATAATCATACCGAGTTTCATTGTAATCGGACCAGTAGTTTTTATGTGATGCTTGAACAAACAGACAGACAGACAGACGGACAAAAATTTTTCTAATCACATATTTGGGTTCGGTATCGATCTAGTAACATCCCTCTGGTATTTATTTTTTCAATATTTTTAATGTACATCATTTTCACTTCTACAGTTTTATTATAAGTATAGATATAGAAAATGATTTTTCAAAATTTAAGGAAACCACTTGCATAATACTAATATACTATAATATATATTTGACGGCCCGGTTAGTCCAGCGGTGTGAGATGACCGTTTGATTCGAAGGGTCGCGGGTTCGATCCCCGCATCGGGACAAATGTTTGTATGGCCTACAGATATTTGTTTCGGGTCTGGGTGTTTGTGTATGTGTTGTATGTGTACAACGGCACCCACGACACAGGTTTATGCCTACTGTGGGGCTGTGAGTGTAAGCGTATTTTATTTTATTTTTTTTATTTATTTTTTTACTGTATCCAATTATGTACTACTACAATTTCATATTGATAATATTTGAGGGAGGGAAAATGGTAAAAGTGAAAAAATATGGGTTATTTTCTATTTGGCCCCGTAATAACTATCACAGAGACATAACAAGGTGGCAAACACGCATGCAGATGACATTGATGTTAAGTGATGACTGCAGCCTATAGACACCCACACAAGCACCAGAGGTCAAAATTCAACATTGCCACCCCTGAGACCTTAGTTGTTATGTCTCTATGATAGATATTACGGAGCCATACATTACCATGTAACCGGAACACGATAGTGAACACTATGAACACACTGAACACTACCATTTAGCGGCAGATAGATAAGGTGGATATTTTTTTCTATTCCTCGTAATTCGAATGAAAACTCTTTGAAAATTTACAAAGGCTGCGTTACTTTGTGATTTCACTTCAAGAAACTACAAGGTACAAAGTAAACACGCCTACTAAATGAGACACTTCATCATCTATATTTAAAGTTTCGCATGAATGAAAAATGAACACGATTGTGTTTATATTTTATGTTCTATGACAATATTTTGCGATACGTTTTTTTGTTAGGTAGCAACGTATTGGTTACTGGGGTTACTCAAACCGTACCAATAAAACCTTATGACATAAGCTACATTCCACTCTGTATAGTACTAGGTATATTAGATTTGTCTAATTTACCTAGATAAATGTATAATAATGAAGGTAGACGAGGCACGAGAGGTATGTCAGGACCGGGATATCTGGCGCTCTACACTCTCTGCCTACCCCGTTAGGGACTTGGCGTGAAGATACATACATACATACCTAGATAAAGACTAGAATGCTTAAGCCCTGTCAGAGAATATGCAATAGTACGCCCTATACGCCAGCGGGCTCGACTAGCCGTACATAATGCTGTACTTACTCCAACGCTTTTATATGGAAGCGAGAGCTGGGTATGCAGGAAAGAGCATGAAATTAAGTTGAACGCGGTCGAGCTCATCTCGATCTTTGCGCAAGATCTGCGGTGTATCACTCACCGATCGCGTTCGTAATGAAGATGTAAGAAAGAGACTTTGTGTGAATGATAGTATCGGTGTAAAAATGAAAAAAGGCATGCTCCGATGGTTCGGGCATATAGAAAGAATGTCGAATGAGCGAATGACTAAACAGATATACAATGCGAATGTGGATGGTTGCAGAGGCCCAGGAAGACCGAGGCTGACCTACCATGACCAAATAGGTCGAGTTCTGTCTGATGGTGGGGTCAAAAGTCTTAGGAATCGGCGTGCATGTATGAAGAGAATGATGAAGGTAGACGAGGCACGATAGGTTTGTCTGAACCGGGATATCTGGCGCTCTACACTCTCAGCCTACCCCGTTAGGGACCTGGCGTGAAGATACATACATACATACGCCCTATTTAGTTTCAGACTTACGCGTTTATTTGCTATCGACGCGGACCATATTAATAATTGTGGAACCCAATTCTGGGCAGCCACAGATACGGGTAAAGCGCGCGATCGTCTTTTATTTTTCTTTTCTTTTCTTCGTAATTTATGCTATTTTTTTAATGCCTATTAAATATTACCGATTTTTTTATAGAATGAATAAAATTTCGTAATAAAATAAAAAAAACGCTGTTATTTTTATTATTATTATATACAAATACATTTAAAACACAATAAAAGCCAAAGAACCTGCAAACATATTTTTAAATACAATGTTATACGTGTTTTAAGTACGGACGCAACTTTTGAACGCGTCCATAATTGCATTTTTTTCTACGGAAGGTATGGCACACTATTTATCCCATGTGGCCACAAATTAACCACTAGTAAAGTATCTTAAAGAGATTATAGTCTACGGATTAACATCACTACAACACACACACCTATCTCACTGTTTGTAACACACCGTATCTAATACAGAGGCAATTTGGCTGTATCAATTTTCTCCAGTGTTTACAAGGAATATGATAGGTACGAGTATGTTCCATCTCAGATTAATAAATTGGTCTTCGCTTCGTTGCCTAGTACATGCTGGTCTCAATGTTGCATGAGTTGATTGAAGAAACTCAATATCGTAGATGGAGTGCATAGATAAAGTAAACTTATATGTTGGACTCACAGATCACCTAACTTCTAGATATAATACGCTTGCACTAACAGCCCTACATAAATCTCTGTGGTGGGTGCCATTGTACACACACAACACATACCTACACAAACATCCAGACCCGAAACAAAAATCTGTAGTCCATACAAATATTTGTCCCGCTTCGAGATCGAACCCGCGACCCTTCGAATCAAACAGTCGTCTCACACCGCTGGACTAAACGGGTTGTCATAGATATGCAAAGAAAAGATGTAGTTTTCTACAAGCCAATATTCATCATTACTTCTGCTGAAAGAGAATATGCCATAATCGCCACGATTGGCGTATTGGCTATCGCAGTGCCGGTAATTTTAACATGTTCATGTTTGGATTACTAATTTTCGTAATTGTACCAAATATCAACTCGATCAGCACACTGCTCTCGGAGAAAATCGACTGTGACGAACAGGCAGACAGACAGACGCACGAGTGATATATAAGACGTTCCGGTTTTGAAACGGAACCCTAAAACCGAAGCAAACTTGATTTATACATATATTAGCGTCACACACGACATTATAAAAGAACCTTATTATATTATTTACTTTCACATATTTGCCATTATTCATAAAGCTAACGGATAGTTCAAGAGCTCACGTATTAAATAAAGTATCATGGATATTAATGAATTATCTCGCGTATATTAAACTAACATGATTTTTAAAACCAATCAGTTTGCCCAGGACCACGGAAGCTGAAAAGCGACCGAAACCTCGGGTTGATTTAAAAAATCAGATTAGTTTAATATACGCGATGCTTATATTCTGTTTAAATATCAATATAAGTCGTATAAGTATAACTAGTGTAATTTTTACATCTTCTGCTGCAGCACTACATAATTAGCTCAGAAGATTTAAAGAAAGTCAGTCTAATAAACAACTAAACAAACATTGTACGGTGGTGATTCTTTGCACAATATACGGCATTTTAAAAACAAAAAAATCATCACGGCTTATCGTGGGCGTTTGCATGTAGGCTTGAATGCATGCATGTACCTCTGCCTACCCCTTCGGGGATTAGAGGCGTGAAGTTACGTTACGTTACATTACTTTAGATTTGTGCATTGATGCAATTTGGTTAAGATTGATGCAATTTTAACCAACCAACAATAAAAAATCAGACGCTCTTGGTCTACAAACTAAATCATACCTACTTTCTCACTAAAACATTCCTCGGTAGTCGAAAGAGCGTGTGTTTGTTTATTTCAAATTCACTCTAATATGGATAGCTACGCCACAGAACTTACCAAACCTCTGGGGCTATGTTTTTTAATGCTCAAAGGATGTCACATAACATATTTCGACGAAAAACAATCATTTTTCAAACAGTATTGGCATTTTTTGTACATGATGCCATTTACGTTTCTTTATTATGTGTCTCTGACATTGTATGTTAAAAAACTGCTGATAAGTTTAAAGGTGGTAGAGCTCGTTTATGTTGGTGCTGTCTGGTTGATTACTACACAAGGTGTGTATTTATAGAAGTAGACAGTAGATTTTCTCTTTATGAAATGCCTTTTTTGAGGTGTTTTTTTTAATTACAGCTTTCTAGTAATAATAGTATCTGAGCTAAACTATGGACAGACGGTAGGATGAATATTATAACGTTAACATGTTGACTATCGAACTCTTAAAAACATTTCATAGCTACGGTGACTTTTATTTTAAGATCAGCTTAGATTATACCACGCTAGTTCTTTTTCGGCATTTCATTCATTCATGGAATTCAATAAATGGATAAATAAATAAATAAAATAAATGTACGGCCCTGTAATATTCGGTACAGAGGCATAAAACCTGAGGAGGCCTCAGGTGTGGTAACGCATCTGCATTTTGCCCTTGGTCTTCGTGTAGGTGTCTATAGGCTGCAGTCATCGCTTAATATCAATGTGAACTGTATGCTTCTTAACCACTTCCATTACATAAACAACAATGATAAAAAATAAATAAAATAAATTAAAGCGTCGGGACGTGACGACCCCACCGCCCACTTGCGGAAGATTGTCCTTTTACTGGAAGATAATTCTTCCACTAGTGCAGTCAGTCAACCGAACAATGGCGGACAAAACATTCCAATGGGACAGTAGTTAAAGCAATAACGCAACATGGACGCTGCTGTCCTGCGATAAAACTAACTACTACTACTGACTACGATCACCAATCTGCTATCCTCTTTATGGGGAGGCTTTGGTCCAGCAGTCTCAGTCATCTTTCGGCTAATATAATCATAATGATGAGTTCTCATTAGTTTAGTAATAACTTCATATTTCCAAGCTATCATAAAAACGGGAATAGTTATGCTGAAGAAAGCAGAAATCACAGCTTTAGTGCACAACCTTGGAACAATATGGCAGACCGAAAATCAATCTGATGAAAAAATAGAGAAGAAGGATAACATTCTCAAGCCATTTAATATTATTCTCAGAGGTAAGCAAACATTTAACACGTTATGTATTGCAAATTATTTGTGTACAGGAGGTTCAAAGCCTGAGCCTAACCTATCTTCTTCTTTTTTAAGGTTCCGTAGTAAACAAGGAACATTTATAGTTTCGCCATGTCCGTCTGTCTGTCCGTCCGCGCAAAAATTATTGGTACTAGAGTCTTGAAATTTGGCACAAGTATATACCTTAATCACGTGGTAGAACGGGACCCTACAATGCGCGTAGAAACGCGCATTGTAGGGTCCCGTTCTACCACTTTGTCGGCGACACGCACTTGCCCGGTTTTATGTCAAAGGATTGACCGCCTGATGGAAAGCCTTTGCAACACCAGGGGAGTTGCTAACGCGCTGCCAGCCATAAAGGACACCATTTTTGAAGAACCCCATATTGTATTGTGATTAGCTCTGAGGTAACACCTCAGAGGGAAGTTCATTCCACAATTTATACGTTCTGGGCAAAAACGAACGTCAGAACCGCACCGTTGAACACTGCCAGGTGTCCAGTCAGTGAGGGTGGAACTTCTCTCTTCGGCGGGTAGTACGGTGTAGGAAAAGAGACGGTGGCACCATGTCGAACAGTTCAGCAGAGCACTTGCCATTGTAGAGACGGCATAAAACGCATAGACTCCCAATGTCTCTGCGCAGGCTCAGATGTTCGAGCATGTCAATAAGTCCTGGGTCGGTCCCGATGGTAATGGTTTTTTGGCTGCATAACCGGCGAATAGTAGAGAGGCGGTACCGCAACAGTATACTTGAATACGCCCATACTACCTCTATGCTAGCAGGTCTCTACTGCCACTCGGAGGTCCTGAGCTCACTTCTCAGACCTGTGGGTTAATATTACAGGGATCTTTCAACTTTAACTAAATTATCAGTTTTTTCGGAGTTTGGAAATATGTGACTAAACGAACCTCACAATTAATATGCAATCGCTTATAGCCTGACAGTATATGATATTTTTGGCAAAAGATTGACAAATAAGCTGACGGGTCACCGCGTCGGGCCAGGTGTCCAGTAGTCAGGGTGGAGTTTCTCTCTTCGGCGGATAGTGCAGTGTAGTAAGTGAAACGGTGGCACCATATCGAACTGCTTAGTAGAGCATTCACTAGGGTAGAGACGATAATAAACTCACAGACTCCCAATGTCTTTGCGCAAGCTCAGATGTACTCGTATTGGCTCGAGCCTATCAGTGAATCCTGGATCGTTGACGAAACGAATGGCGCGTCTTTGTAGTGAGTCTAGCTGGTGAATACCAGCTTGGTCCATTGTTGTGGCCACAAGAGAGCAATGTTCCAGATGGGACCGCACTTGGGTCTTGTAAAGCTGTAGTAGCTGCCCCGATGTGAAATACTGCCTCGCCTTGTTAAGCACCCCAAGCTTTTTTGATGCCAACTTGTTCTTAGCTACCCTCTATATGACTCCCAAACTACACTGCATTCGATATTATGTTAACGCCTTTATTGAATAGAATGACATGGATTTTTACAGTGAAGTGTAAAAATATGTGTATAATTGTAAGTAAAATATGAAGTGTATAATTAATTAGAAAAAGGTTACCTTTTTCTAACTTCAATGATGATCTTCAGGCCAAAAGCGATCAAACTATGCAGTTGAGTCGATGTTATCGACGCTTGCCTTTTCGTTGAACAGGTCCTCGCTTCTCGGCCCGCGCCATTATCCGCTGTTCATACAGTCATTTAATTTTCAGCTTTCTACTGTGGCAGCCTTTTAGCGGCTTGGCAGCATTTGCTGATGCCACTATATATCAGCGTGTTCCGTTTCTTAGTGCTGAACCAAGACATGGAGTACACATTTCCATTCACTGATATATTCCCATTTGACCCGTATGCAACGTGGTATAGATATGCTTTTGCATACGCCTTTCAAGTGTACATTAGTAAGTATTCCTATTATCAGAGTAATGCAGAAAAAAAAAAACTTTTTTAATCATGAAAGTACTCGTATATTGGCACACTATCATTTTAACACAGGGCCATACATTACCACCTGACCGGAACACGATAGTGCTGAACACTACCATTTAGCGGAAAGTATATTAGGTAATGCGGTGGTGCCTACGCCCGCGATCTCCGTCACTTGAGCTCTACCTCTAAACAACATTTTATAACAATATTGTTCAACGATCATACTCTAATAATGGGAAACATTTAAAACCGACCCTGAAAGCAGTGAGCAATTTAATGTACACGTCCCCATTATTTATGCCAAATATCGCGCACCCATTACCCTGTAATAGGGAACACCACAGCTCTAATAGTCTTATGATTCAGTTACCAAATTTGTAATCCAATAACGCCAGCTAATTAATAGCGTGTATAACATTAGTATGTCATTTGATATTATTAGTACTTGTTGTGCGTGATTCATCTTAATAAGTGGGTTATGTCTAAAGGGACTTGTTAATTATTACACATGGAATTATTTAATTCACCGTTGTACTACGTGTAGGGCTAGGCAGAGGAAAATGTATATTTTCAAGCACCCACGAGTCGTACGTTACGTTTTTCAAATCATCATGGCATAGCAGGAACATTTTTTCGGGATAAATTCTATAACCTAAGTCAGCTAATACCCTATCTGTATAACAAATAAAAAAATCCGCTCAGTAGTTTCGGCGTGATTGATGGACAAACATCCAAACAAAGAAACTTTCACATTTATAGGGCGAGAATCACACAATATTAGTGTGTGTGTGTCCCCCCCCCCATACCGCACAACACTGTCGTGAGGATCGTCATCTTTAGGGAAGGCTTTGTCCACATGTGGATGTCTTTCGTGCTGGAATGCTGGAATGATGATTCAGTTGACTTTATAAGCGGAAGAATTATCCTCCACAAGTGCGCGGTGACGTCAACACCACAGTGCAATTATGGTGTTGACGTCACGACACGAACAGTATGAAAACTGCGAACAAAATGTTCGAAACGGCACCTATATACAAACATGCGCATCAAGACGCTCGAGTAGCGTGCGTCTCACTACTGCAGCACCGCGAGAACCGCTTAGAGGCCTCGTCGATGCGCATGTTTGTGTGAGTGTGCCGTTTCAACGTTGTACGTAGTTTCCATACTGTTCATATTTGTACTGTGTCAACACAACACGTCCCAACGCGAACATTATAATCGTAATATTATTTAATCTTACAGTGTTGTTCATAGTATACCAGTACGTCGGCACAAACTTATTATTAATAACATTCTGTGCGCAACTTAGCACTCAGTTTGCTCTTCTCCGAGAAGACTTACTCAACGTTGTACCAGTATCGAAAACTCGTAAGGTTGATATTATAAACAAGGACAGTAACCACAGCATAACAATAGAGGTTTTCATGCAACGACATCAGAGATTGATCAAGTAAGTGGTTTTAAATTAATTACACTAGCTATCTCTATAAATGAATAAATAAAATTGGAGTATCTGCTGTTGACGACCCGGTTAGTCCAGCGGTGTGAGATGACCGTTTGATTCGAAGGGTCGCGGGTTCGATCCCCGCACCGGGACAAATATTTGTATGGCCTACAGATATTTGTTTCGGGTCTGGGTGTTTGTGTATGTGTTGTTTGTGTAGAACGGCACCCACGACACAGGTTTATACCTACTGTGGGGCTGTGAGTGTAAGCGTATTTTATTTATTTTTATTATATAAAAATAACCGCTTTTTACTAAATGCATATGTATGTATACACGGTACATGTACCAAAACAACATTTTTTACAATTTTTGTCTGTCTGTCTGTTTGTCTGTCTAATTGTTCCCGCTAATCTCGGGGAAAGCTGGACAGATTTTGACAGGACTTTCACTGGCAGATAGCCTATGTAATAAGGAGTAACTTAAACTACTTTTATACTAGCCCACGACTTCGTCCGGGTACATACTGAACAATCATAAATTCTCACGCGGACGAAGTCGCGAGCACAGCTAGTTAACATATAATTGCGAGCTTTAAACTGGAATCACATGAACGGGGGTTGTTCATTCATGTGTCATTATTTTTTCTTTTTTTTAATGTTATAAAAGTGGCAAACAAGCTTGCCGCTCACTTTGATGTTAAGTGATGACTGCAGCCTATACACACCCATAGATAAACCAGAGATCAAAATGCAGATGCGTTACCTGCTCCTGAGGCCTAAGGTGTTATGCCTCTGTGCCGGGAATTATAGGGCCGTACATTACCACCTGACCGGAACACGATAGTGCTGAACACTATCATTTAGCGGCAAGTATATTAGGTAATGCGGTGGTGCCTACGCCCGCGAGCTCCTGGAGTCACTGGAGCTCTAACACCAGTATTTATATTGTTACCACAGTTTATGTAATGCCAATTTAAAACTCACAAGTGCAGTAGACTTCAATAAATTTTTTTAACCACTAACAATGAAGCTATTAGGTACCTAAAGCCTGAAATAACTTTATATGTTTGACGATCCACCATTCTAAACCAAGATCAATAAATTACGAACCCAACCACAGATCTAAAGAAAACTTTAAGGTTACGTAATTTAAAAAAATCGTTATGCAGCTAACCACAGATTAAAAAAAACTATAAACTTACGTAGGTGCCTAATTGAAAAGAACTGCCCGGAGCGTGTCAATATTTAAAAAAATATATATTTATTTGCTGAATGCAAAGAAATATATATTTTTTTATATAGAAGATAATACAGTGAAATTATATCTGCTTTTAACTATTGTTCAAAACTCATTAATTAAAATATTTTAAATGAAGAAAAATTTAATTAATAAATTTTACAGACTTACAGAACAAATGGACGATATATTTAATCGATTGGTGTTTACCGATTTACTATTCGCCACTTTCGAAATATGTTTTTTCGCTCTTGGGGCTACTGTAAGTAAAATACACTGTGGCTTATTATTTTAATGAAATCATCATAACGATAATATGTACGCATCATGAATTTTCCACTTGTAACTCAATAAAGATACGATTTTACCAGTGTGCTACACTGTCATGCACTATGTGCGACACAAATGTTTATCCTTGTCAACTAACTGGAGCAACTCGTAGTTACAAATTTTTGCTAGAAGTGGACTCACTTCTTTATATAGGTACATGTGTACACAAAAAAATTGTAGTCTCCAGTGTGCTGAACTGCGCGGCAATGTAAAGATCCATTTCCACCACTGTACTACACTTTAATGCACAGTGTGCTACACAAATGTTCGCCCTGGTCAACTCACTCTAGCAAATTGTGTAAGCAGTGGACTCACATCGTTATATACACGTGTACACAGAAAATCCTGTTTTGGGAATATTTATTGCTCAAGTGTCACAGTGTGAATACAATAGTTACACACCGCCTTTGTAATCTATAAACTGTGCCGCCATGCCGGTGGAAACAGACACTGAACGCGACACCAGCTTAGTACACGCACTACTGGAGTGTTGAACAAAATGTGCTGCACAATACGGCGCACTGTTTTGGTGGAATCGTACCTAAACAATATGAAATGGTGCGCGAATACTATGGAAATGTTCACACATAGTTGCCTACTTTTGTGCGCGCGCAAGTGAGGCACTCAAATATAGGTATATATTTTTATCATTTTTACATAAACAATAACGAATTTATTAAAGAAACCTAAAAAAAATATAACAGGTGGCGCATAGAGCTGTGGAAGTGGCAAATAATTTTGTTGCTCTAGTGATTCTTTTGTTTCCGATCGGCATTTATTGCTACTACGGAGAATTGCTGAAACAGGAGGTAAGATCCTTTTACTCCGAATTGTCAATTGAACGTGTTTAAAAATTGTATAGTCGTCTTTGACTATACATTTTAGAAGTTCAAAAGGATTTAATTATAAAAATACATACTACTTAATTATATATTTATTAATTATTAATTATATACTAAGACGATCCGGTTAGTCCAGCGGTGTGAGATGACCGTTTGATTCAAAGGATCGCGGGTTCGATCCCCGCACCGGGACAAATGTTTGTATGGCCTACAGATATTTGTTTCGGGTCTGGGTGTTTGTGTATTTGTTGTATGTGTACAACGGCACCCACGACACAGGTTTATACATACTGTGGGGCTGTGAGTGTAAGCGTATTTAATTTTATTTATTACTAGCGGCCCGCCCCGGCTTCGCGCGGTGCAATGTTGCCTACCCTCTCCTATTCGTCTTAGCGTGATGATTATACAGAGATATAGCCTAAAGTCTTCCCCGATATCTTTTATAGTTTAGGCAGCGTACGCAAAATAAGTAACTTTTCTGGTTGATTTTTTACACCTTGTGTCTGAAAAACCCAAATATCTTACGGAACCCTATTTTTTCCAAATTAAAATATAGCCTATGTTACCCGTAGATAATGTAGCTTTCGAATAGTGAAATAAACTATAAAAGATATTCCTCGATATCTTTTATAGTTTAGGCAGCGTACGCAAAATAAGTAACTTTTCTGGTTGATTTTTTACACCTTGTGTCTGAAAAACCCAAATATCTTACGGAAACCTATTTTTTCCAAAATAAAATAGTAGTGTAGTGTAGCTTTCGAATAGTGATTTTTTTTTTTAAATCGGTCCAGTAGTTATTGAGCCTATTCATTACAAACAAACAAACAAACAAAAAAATATTACCTCTTTATAATATTATTATTATTTTAGATATGGAAATAATATGCATATAAGATTCTCTATAGTTAAGTTTTTTTTTCTATTAAAAAGTGGTGAGTTCGTGAGGATGTTAAATCACCTAACATCCTCACGAACTGCCGTCTATTGACACCCACACAAAAACCAGTGATCAAAATAGAGATGCGTTGCTACCCATCATACATTACCATCTAACCGGAAGGAGATAGTGTCTAATATAAATGCCATTCATCATATCAGCCATAAGACGTCCACTGCTGAACATAGGCCTCCCCCAAGGACCTCCATGCCGACCGATCGGAAGCGACGTGCATCCAGCGGGTACCTGCAGCCTTGATCAGGTCGTCGGTCCATCTTGCAGGTGGACGTCCTACGCTGCGTTTGCCGATACGTGGTCTCCACTCGAGAACCTTTCTGCCCCAGCGGCTATCTATATATAAGATATTCCTCGATATCTTTTATAGTTTAGGCAGCGTACGCAAAATAAGTAACTTTTCTGGTTGATTTTTTACACCTTGTGTCTGAAAAACCCAAATATCTTACGGAAACCTATTTTTTCCAAAATAAAATAGTAGTGTAGTGTAGCTTTCGAATAGTGAATTTTTTTTTTAAATCGGTCCAGTAGTTATTGAGCCTATTCATTACAAACAAACAAACAAACAAAAAAATATTACCTCTTTATAATATTATTATTATTTTAGATATGGAAATAATATGCATATAAGATTCTCTATAGTTAAGTTTTTTTTTCTATTAAAAAGTGGTGAGTTCGTGAGGATGTTAAATCACCTAACATCCTCACGAACTGCCGTCTATTGACACCCACACAAAAACCAGTGATCAAAATAGAGATGCGTTGCTACCCATCATACATTACCATCTAACCGGAAGGAGATAGTGTCTAATATAAATGCCATTCATCATATCAGCCATAAGACGTCCACTGCTGAACATAGGCCTCCCCCAAGGACCTCCATGCCGACCGATCGGAAGCGACGTGCATCCAGCGGGTACCTGCAGCCTTGATCAGGTCGTCGGTCCATCTTGCAGGTGGACGTCCTACGCTGCGTTTGCCGATACGTGGTCTCCACTCGAGAACCTTTCTGCCCCAGCGGCTATCGGTTCTCCGAGCTATGTGCCCTGCCCATTGCCACTTCAGCTTGGAAATCTGCTTGGCTATGTCAGCGACTTTCGTTCGCCTACGGATCTCCTCATTTCTGATTCGATCCAGTAGGGAAACGCCGAGCATAGCCCTTTCCATTGACCGCTGAGTGACTTGGAGCTTTCGTACGAGACCCATAGTGAGAGACCACGTCTCGGCACCGTAGGTCATCACCGGTAAAACGCACTGGTTAAAGACTTTCGTCTTCAAGGACTGCGGGATGTTTGACGAGAAAACGCTCCTTAACTTCCCGAACGCTGCCCAGCCGAGTTGGATTCGGCGAATGACCTCTTTCTCGAAGTTCGACCTGCCTAGTTGTATGGTTTGTCCTAAATAGACGTAGTCGTCGACAACTTCGAGCATCGAGTTCCCAACGGACACTGGAGTGGGCGATACAAGGTTATTGAACATGACCTTGGTCTTATCCATGTTCATTTTCAGGCCCACTCTTTGGGACACTCGATTGAGGTCTTCGAGCATTGTGCTGAGATCTTCCAGCGACTCTGCCATGACTATAATATCGTCGGCAAACCGAAGGTGAGTGATGTATTCGCCGTTGATATTGATGCCTAGTCCTTGCCATTCCAGGAGCTTGAAGGCGTCTTCCATTGCATTGGTGAAGAGCAGAGGTGAGATGACATCTCCCTGTCTTACTCCCCTCTGCAAAGGAATCGCCTTCGTGCATTGGTCCTGTACTCGGACTGACATGGTGGCGTTTTTATACAGACACTTCAACACTTCGATATACCGATAGTCAATGTGGCAACGCTGTAAAGACTGCAGCACAGCCCATGTTTCAACCGAATCAAAGGCTTTCTCATAGTCCACGAACGCTAAGCATAATGGCCGGTTATACTCCTCGGACTTCTGTATAACCTGCCGCAGCGTGTGTATGTGGTCTATGGTACTATAGCCTTTTCGGAAACCGGCTTGTTCGGGAGGCTGGAAGTCATCAAACCTGCGAGCGAGACGGTTCGTGATCACCCTCGAAAACAGCTTGTAGACATGGCTCAGAAGCGAGATGGGTCTATAGTTCTTCAATAGGGCTTTATCACCTATTTTGAACAAAAGCACCACCACGCCTCTGTTCCATGCTTCTGGCGTAGTACCTTCGAATAGGACGGAATTAAAGAGCTTCTGAAGGACTTTCAGTAACGGTGATCCACCCGCTTGCAGAAGCTCTGTAGTGATTCCGTCCTCTCCAGGCGCCTTGTTGTTCTTAAGCTGTTTGAGGGCCATCCTAATCTCGTACAGGCTGATGTCCGGGATATCTTCGGTATAGTGTCGGGTTAATTTGGCTCTTGGGTCTCTAACCAAATCAGAGGCAGGTTGTGCGACCGAGGTATATAACTGCCCATAGAACCTCTCGATCTCCCGCAATACCTCAGGCTTAGTCGACGCTAAACTGCCGTCCTCTGTCTTCAGCTGCATCAGCCGGCTCTGTCCAATAGACAGATCCCTTGCAAACACTTTGGAGCCCTTGTTTCTCTCTATTGTTTCCTCAACACATTTTGTGTTGAAGGATCTGATATCGTGCCGCAAGGACTGTTGGATCTGTCTATTAAGTTGCCGGTATTTTTCAGCTTCATCAGAGGTCTGCAGTGTCATTGAGCGTCGTTCTGCCATAAGATTGAGGGTTTGATCGGTTAGTTTTTGAGGTCTATTTCGTCGGCGAGTTTTAAAGTATTTATACCCCACCGACTGGACAGTTTCTACCAACCTGTCATTCATATCGTCCACTGAGATGCAATCCTCCAGGCAAGCAAAGCGATTTTTCAATTCGAGCTGAAAGCTCTCGGGGTTTTGTATGTGAGAAATAGTAGGTCGGAGCGTAGACTTCATTAGACGAGATCTTTCGATCTTGATGTTTAAATTCAATGTGCCCCTAACCATTCGGTGATCACTTCCGGTTTTCACCCTGTGAATCACGGAGACATCATTGAATATGTGTTTCTTGTTGGTCATAATGAAGTCTATCTCATTTTTTGTGGAACCGTCTGGGCTCATCCAGGTCCATTTCCTATGAGGCGGCTTCTTGAAAAAGGAGTTCATCATAAAAAGTTCCTCCTTCTCCAGAAAATTGGCCAGCCTCTGGCCCCTAGGGTTCCGATTCCCACATCCAAATTGCCCCACTCTCAGCTCATTATCGCATCCCTTGCCCAGCTTTGCGTTGAAGTCTCCCATTACAACAGTGAAATACGTTTTGGAAGTATGTATGGCCCTACTTATGTCCTCATACATAGCTTCCACCTCGTCGTCCGGGTGTGCCGAGGTCGGTGCGTAGACCTGGATGACCTTCAAGGAATATCTCTTGGATATTCTGAGTATCAGGTACGCGACCCTACTCGACACACTCGTGATGCATTCAATGTTGTTAACGAGAGACTTGTGGACGATAAACCCGACACCACCTTGGGACTTCTGGTCGCCCTCCCGGTAGTAGAACAAGTTGCCAGACTTCAGGGTTATCGTGTCCTCTCCCTCGCTACGGACTTCAGATAGACCTAAGATGTCCCAGTGCAACTTGTTCAATTCTTCTTCCAGCTCAGCAATTTTCTCGTCTGTCCTTAACGTGCGTGTATTGTATGTTACCAGTGATAACCTACGTCGGTTTTCCGTTGTGCATGCCGAAGTCGTTTGACGGAAGCGACTCACCCGGAGATTCTTAGCACCCCTGGCTCCAGAGCTCGACCAGCGCCCGTCTACGCCAGTTTTGCTCATGGAGCCGCCGGGCACTTGGGGCCTTTTCCTCGTCTGCATTTTCATCTTGGGGGGGTTTAGACCATAACCCGCCACGCTGGTCCAGTGCGTGTTGGCAGGTCGCCAGAGCCTCGTTTGTTGTGTAGCAGGGTGCACCACGTGCAGGTGAGGTTGGCTTGGGTCTCGATGGTGTTAGTTGAGACCCCTTACACCCCATAAATGCCATTAAAATCTATTAATGTAAACGTCAATAGCATATATATTAGTATAAGTACAAAACAACAACTATCCATCGTAAAGAAATATAGCACCAGCAGACCAGAACAGACCAGTCCTCACCATCAGCACCAGTTCACGAGTATGACGCATGTGGCAGCCATTAGGCAACCTAGTGGATTATAAATATGCGTAAAAATTAGGTTTGCTGCATATCTGGATGAACGAAATGATTCTGCAGTGGGATCCTAACCTAATTATTATACTTTATCATAGATAGAGAGATAATAGTTTTTTTTTCAGAGCATTGGCATTGCTGATTCTGCCTATGAACACCCTTGGTACGAAGGTGACGTATCTTATCAGAGGTCCATATGTTTCATCATAAAGAGGTAAACATATTTCAGTACCATGTTTTTAAATGTTTTTAAAAGAGACGATTATATTTTTATGTAAAGATGGTGATATATAAGATACCAGCTGATGTCGCTTTATGAATTACTAAGTAGCCTATATTCTCTCTCAAAGTCAGCTCTATATCTGTACCAAATTTCATTGAAATCGGTTTAGTCGTTTGGACGTGTAAAGGTAACAGACAGAGTTACTTTTGCATTTATAATATTATTAGGGAAGTAGGGATAAGATATTTATTGCACGAAATATGGTAGGTACATTCAGTTCTTAGTTTAAATAGATCAGTTTCACATACTTCGTGAATTATATGTGACAAATAAGCATGCAATTCACATAGATAGTAAATGAATAAGTACTTAAACCAAACATGCAGTTCATATTGGTACCACCAAATAACACTGTAGCCTATCAACAACTACACGACACCAGTGATTTCAATTTAGATGCGTTGCCACTTCTGAGGTCTGAGGTGTTAATGCCTTTATACCGGATACAGGGTGGGGATCGGATGACAAGGCCGCACATTATCATCTGACAGGAATAGTACTGAGCACTACCATTTAGCGGCATGTAGATTAGGTAATACGGCCTACGCGAACTCTGTCTCTTCTAGAGCTCTTCCACTAGTAGAATAGCGATGGCCTGTTAGTTGACCAGCATACTGTTCTGCCAATGTATACTGGGACCTCAACGCTTAACGTTTAAAGAATATGATGGATTTACCGTTAGATATGTTTTCTGTCGTGCTGCGGAGGGCCCGGTTGCTTTCGATAGATAGCAGTCGTTAAACTTTATCGGCGGCCTTATGGGCGGTACGAAAATATTCGACAGCGGGTTGGCCACTAACCCGTATCTCCACCAACCAGCATTGGAGCAGCGTGGTGGAGTAAACTCCAGGCCTCCGCCCAAAAAGGGGAGAGACTCGCGCCCAGCAGTGGGACGTGTCAAAGATTGCCATTATTATGCTTTCTGTACAGGGCTCAACGTATGTGCTGTTTGACGTCAATGAAGCATGTACCGATAACTCTAAACACATTCACAAAGGTATGTGTATTTTAATGTGAATCCCAAAGAATAAGTAATGGAGAAGAAGTGCAATACGTTTTAAAAAGTGCCCCTTGTACTTCATTTTAGAAAATCAAAATGTTTAAAGCATACAAGTGACAACCCGGTTAGTCCAGACAACCGGGTTAGATCCCCGCACCGGGACAAATATTTCTATGGCCTACAGATATTTATTCCCGGTCTGAGTGTTTGTGTATGTGTTGTGTGTGTACAACGGCACCCACGACACAGATTTATACCTAGTGTGAGGCAGTAAGTAAGTGTTAGCATATATTTTTTATATTGTTTTGTGGAGGTCAATTGTTGAGGAGGTAATTTTTTTAAAAAAAATTTAACTCCTGACGAAACTTAAAGCTGCGGCCTCTGTATCACTAGCCTAGTTGCTCTACCTACTGAGCTACCAAGTATTTATTGAAAGGAACTTTTATCAATGTGTTACGCCAGTTCCATCGTACCCTAACCTTATAGAATAAACAATAAAATATAGTTCCTATTAAGCTTACAGTGTAAGGTATATCAACGAAGGAAAAAAGCATCATAGCTTCTGGTGACATTGGTTTGCATGAATGGTATTAATTAGGTACGCCTACATCGCAAATGTTCGTGTCTAATTCATTTACCATGATCCTTCCCAGACTCGTTCTTGTCACACTCTACTAAAAAATGATAAACAGATAAACATGTTCTAGTTTCTCGCAACAGTTCGGAGAATCGACTTTTCTCGTCAAACCGAAGGCACCTAAAAATAATTTCTTAATTTTCAGATGTTGAGCAACAGTTGGTCGTATTTTTCACTAGCTAACAGCATGTACTCCGATGAATAGTCTCAAAAGTGCCGATCACATCTTCATCATTCGAAAGCTAATCTTTTGCAGTGAATTATGACGTGCTAATTAAAAAACGTTTGTTTTAATGAGTACAGTAATAAAAAAAACTAAGGAAGAAAAAGAAAAAGCAAGTATTGCAGCAACTGGCAACTGGCAACTAGCTGTTTACATATGGCAATTGGACTGCGCACTCATTTTTTTACTAGTGATAGAGCTCCAGTTAGCTCCTCATTGCCGCAACTAGCAACTGTTAAATATTATACCGGTACTCGTCAAGAAATATTGCGCATCGAGCTTAGGAAAAAGACAATCGGCTAGTTTCGAGTTCGTATAGCGACCGCGGACACTCCGCCAAAATTCCTTACAAACGCTTAATTTGGTTTCTATTACACAGACATCAATCAGTGACGTGTATTTACACGCGCACCTATGTGCATAACACGTGCAAAATACCAACCGTCGCCCATAAGAGGGGAACGGGTTGAGTGATGCAGGCAAATCGGGCGGAACGTCGAAGTGTCCATTCTATACGTACATATTCTCTGCTATTAGTAAGCACTAGTCCGCCTTAAGAATGCTGTAAATGTGCAACAAAGATAACGCTCTACGAGGTCGAAACACGCCGATTGTCTGTTTCTTAAGCGCGATCTGCAATATTATTGCTTGACGGATACTATACACTGCTATCGCTGTTGCCAATAAAAGCATGGTCCCCGGATTAATTCACAATCTCATCATAAAGTTCTTTTTGCAAATGTACATAGTCGCAAAGAAGTTAGACATTTAAAGTTGGCCAAACAATAAAGAAAAACTGTGTAACTCGACATTCGTGTAAAACAAGGTAGCGTAAGTAGGGGTATTAGAAAGAAGAAGAAACAATAGAAACAATGTTTATTCATAACAATGTACCTATAGATCAAAAACATATTAAATACTAGCGGCCCGCCCCGGCTTCGCCCGCGCTGCTCTGCTCCTATTAGTCATAGCGTAATGTAAGCTATCCTATCTCTCAAGTTGGATCGAACTGCACATGGTGTGCGAATTTTATTATAATCGGTTAAGTGGTTTAGGAGTCCATTGAGGACAAACATTGTGACACGAGATTTATATATATTAAGATTTGAAGCAATTATATTTTAGGACATTGTTATAAACTGGTCCTAGCTCAGCATTTTGCTGATTGTGAAACAAGCAGCGCTGGTCTTCTGCTAGAGCCATTTTATCTGTGTACGTCTTAACAGCTATACGTCTAGTAAACAGAAAGAACAAAAAAATAAATTACACAATGCTAAAAAAAACAAGAAATAAAAAAGATATTAAAAAATAGGAACTAAAATAATTTAAAAAGAAAGATACAAATAGACCGCTGTCAATGATTTAATTAGCTATCAACACAGAAAATAATTAATCCAAATAAAAGTAAAAGGTACATAGTAATCTAAACAAAATAAAATAAATTTCATTTGGCTATTGTTGAAAATATTACTGTACTCCATTATACTTGGCATCCACTGTACTCTCACATTGCTACTGCAGAAGTTCTACACTAACTTTTAATTAGCCTACACCAGTTTGATAATACTTGTTGATTCCTAACAATAAATTCACGAGTTCATTTCATAGGTTTGTTTGATTTCTACCTTTTCAGCAATTCCGTAATGAGAACTTGATAATTTTACCGGGTAAAAGGTTAATGTAACATTATTCATTGTTATTATTTCTGGAAATCACCATTGCTATCAAAATACGCAATACTAGTAACATGATTATAATGAGGGTAGTCAAGCAATCAGTTCACTCTGACGTTAAGTTACTACTGCAGCAGCCTACAGATATCTACACAAATATCCTATCAACACAGATCTCAAAATGCAGTGCCGGCTACTCCTGAGATCTCAAGTAGTGTGCCTTTTAATGTCAGAAATAACGTAGCCATACATTTAACTAACCGGAACATGATAGTGCCGCAGACTACCATTTGGCGCTAGAATTTCCACGATCATTATAAACTGTACGCTGGATTGTCACTTTTTTTTATGTAACGAACTTGGCAAACAATCATGCAGTTCACATTGACGTTAATGGTTAAGTGATGACTGCAGCCTATAAACATCATCTACCCACACAAAGACCAGAGGTGGAAACGCATCTGCATTTTCACCTCTGAGACCTTAGTCACACCGCGGACACTCCGCCAAAATTCCATACAAACGCTTTATTTGGTCTTTATTACACAGCCATCAATCAGTGACGTGTATTTACACGTGCACCTGTGTGCGTAGCACGTAGAAAATACCAACCGTCGCCCATAAGAGTTTGGGTGATGCGGGGAAATCGGGCGGGACGTCGAAGTGTCTATTCTATACGTTGTATTATTACATATTCTCTGCCTTGGTGGTTATGTCTCTGTGATAGTTACTACGGAGCTATACATAACAAAAACATGTTAATAAAAATAAATCCAGTCATAGGCAACGATGAAATGCTTGGATGTCACGTCATTAATGGAACCTGAAAGGACCCAAAAACAAACAGGGATAGAGTATCGAGAATACAGAGGCAATGGGGGGAAAGCCAGACCAGTTGCCTTTGGCCGAGAGAAATTTTTTAATTAAGTGATTAATTAAAGTAATAAGAAACGTTTGGTAAATGATTTAATTGTATGCTGTATATCATAAATGAAGCGCGCATGGCCCCGCGGCTGGTGTAGATCGGAAGCAATCTACTCGGTTAAGCGATACGGACGCGGTCGGGTGTGTGATGTGTGACCGCTAGTAACAAATTCTTTCTGTCTTTAAATTTGACAGACATACAGAAGCGGCGGGGGATTTTATTTTATAATAAAATAAGTATAGATAAATGAGACATAGTCTTCTCTTTGTGACATTCTTAAGTAAAGGTAATTTTTAATGACTAATAATTCTAATTTTCCACTACGGAACTCTTAATAGATGAGTCCCATTCGCACTTGACCGCTTTATAGATGTGCGGTAGGTCCGATAATGGGTCATAAAATGTATTCCATACAGGCGTCATACAAAGCAACATAAAGTTCGCCGGAACAACAAGGAAATATAAAAATACGACAGTAAAAACATGACAATAAAATAACTTTACCAAACATAAACTTTTGGTTCACAAAACGAATTGGCGCCGTGACTGGAAAAAAACCAATCAATTTAGAATATAACAATGGTAAATATTGAATTGAGTTTGTTAAATTTCATGAATATAATTTGCATAAAGGTATATAATAATAGCAACCCATTATAGGTCCCACTGCTGGGCACGAGTCTCTCCCCTTTTTAGGGGAGGCCTGGAGCTTTCTCCACCACGCTGCTCCAATGCAGATTGGTGGAGATACGGGTTAGTAGCCAACCCATAGTCGGATGTTTTCAAACTGCCCATAAGGCCTCCGACAAGGTTTAATGACTGTTATCTATCGATAGCTACCGGGACGGCTTAACGTGCCCTCCGAAGCACGGAAACGCATTTTAATTTGCGACTAGCGGTCACCCATCACACACCCGACCGCGCCCGTAATGCTTAACCGAGTAGATTGCTTCCGATCAAATATTTCAGGATCTTTGCTTGTATTTTAGGATAAGATTGGCGAACTTGAGAGCTATATATGTCCATAGACGTCTTATTTAAAAAAAAATGATTAGCAAACCGGTTGACATCTCCGGACGCAATACCAAACTCTGAGCATGGAACTGGAAAATACACATACACACGATGCCGCCATTACCACCAAGATATATTGCATATTGACATTAGGAAGGAGACTTCGGCTTATTTCGGGTTTGTAGAGCGAGAGGTTTGTTAGCTCTTTCGCACATTACATGTGTGACGTTTGTCGATAATTTTAATCAAGTTATGATCAATACCGGGCTATCTATACAGTAAGCAGTGTGCAACAGAGATAACGCTCTACGAAATCGAAACTAGCCGATTGTCTCTTTCATAGACTCGATGTGCAATATGTCTTGCTGGATACTATACAAGCATTAGCGCGATTGAGCAACACGGCCCACCGGCCGCTGCAAGCCGGTCGGCCGCGGCCGGTGTCCCGTGTTGCTCTATGATTGCCACCAACCGCTTAGAGGCCTCAATCCAACGGCGCAATCACGCATGTTTGTGTGATTGCGCCGTTTCAACGTTCTGTACGTAGTTTTCATACAGTTCATATTTGTACTGTGACTGAGTTAGGGCTCTGTCGACGGCGCGAGGCCACGCCCACCCTTTCTGCCGAACCCTGAATACCGTGTCGCGTAATAACCTGCTAATGGCAACCCATTATACGTCCCACTGCTGGGCACGAATCTATCCGTTTTTTGGGGGAGGCCTGGAGCTTACTCCACCACGCTGCTTCAATGCGGATTGGTGAAGATACGGGTTACTGGCCAACCCGCTGTTGGATGTTTTCAAACCGCCCATAAGGCCTCCGACAAGGTTTAACGACTGCTATCTATCGATAGCAACCGGGACCGACGGCACGGAAACGCTCATTTTAATTTGCCACTAGCGGTCACCAATCACACACCCAACCGCGCCCGTAATGCTTAACCGAGTAGATCGCTTACGATCTACACCAGCTGCGGGGCCATGCGCGCTTCCTATATAATATATATCCTTTTAACTCAAACAAACGAGTTGCCCAATTCTTTCAAATAAATAACCATGTTTATCTGTCTGTATAAATCATAAAACAGGGATATTGATATCAATATACTGTTTCATACGAGGCGGAAAATAAAAATAATCTCGTTTGACGGATTTGATATACATCATTCCTTGTTATTTTAAACGAACTTCAAAGGGGTGGAAGTTATCAATTCGTCGAAATCTCTTTTTCGTGAGTGTTCACCGATCAATACAAAATGGCTTGACCGGTTTTACTGGCGATGAAAAGCAAATATTTTCGGTATAGTCCCAACGAAAAAGAATACTTTGTTATCAAAACTGAAGACCAACTATTAGAAGAATATCAAAACGCATGTCTTTGGATGTCTTTGGATACATTTTCAGCAATTAATTCAGTAATATTTTTATATACAGTTTTCATATCCATTTGAAAAGAATTACTGAGGAATGTTATCGTAATGAACTATTACTCCTGTGAAGAAAATAAAGACACTTTTACAGGTAGTAGGTACATTTTTTTTGGATATCTTTACTTTTTTAGTGGAAAAATATTTATCACCCAAAGCCAGGACCATAGAGCAACACGGGCCACCGGCCGCAGCGAACCAGAGGGGGGTAGCCATGCATATTATACGTCATGCTGTCCTTGTTTGCCGACGACAGCGCCTACATAGCGACATCTGCTCGATTGCATATAGCAATCGCTAAAATGCAACACCTGCTGGACCTGCTGCCGGAGTGGCTGGACAAATGGCGGATGGCCGTCAACGTAGACAAGACGGCCGCTATCGTAACACGAGTCCGCCAATACCCACTGCCGCTTCGACTGCGAGGCCAGGACATAGCCTGGCAGTCTACAGTGAAATACCTAGGGTGTAGCATCGACCGCGCGCTCCGCATGGTGCCCACGGTGAATCACGTTGTGCAACAGGCGGCAACTGCGCGCTCGATGCTGCGCCCGGTGTTGCAATCGAGACTGCCACTCCGGACCAAAATCCGGTTATGCAAGACCTATGTCCGCTCGAGGCTGACGTACGCTGCGCCTGCATGGTATGCCTTATGCTCCGCGACGCAGCGACGTCGTCTTCAGGTGCAGCAGAATGTCTCTCTCCGGCTGATCACTGGCACGGGTAGGTACGTGCGCAACGACGTCATCGCCCGGGACCTAGGGGTTGAGTCCGTGGAGGAGTTCGTGGTCCGTCTTGCGCGTCGAATGTTCGACCGCGCAGACAATGGACCCCACGAGCATCTCCGCGGATTCGCCCCTCTCCACAGTCGTCCGCCCGAGGGTCGTCCGTTGCCGCGCGAGATCCTCCCCCCTGCATCACCGGGGGCGCGTCGAGCCGATGTCGCCCACCCCATCCCCCCGGAGGCCCCGATCCCCCGGATCACGGTAAAGGCCGCCCATACAAACATTCACACAGCCACACACAACACTGTTGACAGGCCCCACCCACCCACATCGTACTGGGAGGGTTCGAGCCCCAACCATCAACTGGGTTCAACCCCCGGTCGTGGAACGGAATTGTCGTCCGGGTCCACGGCTGCGCCGCCCGGCTTAGGCCAGAGTGATGGCGCGGACGTGTGGCCCCTCACAATAGGGAACCTATTTTTATTTAATTTAGAACAGGACCAATTGTAAGCGGTACGCGGGGGAATAGCTGATGGAGTAAAAAAAAACAAAAAAAACCCACAGCCAGTTTCCCGTGTACCAGCATCCCTATAATGATCACGCCCCCGACGTTTCGGAGGCAGATAGGCCCGGGGAATGAGGAAGCCTCGATCCCCGAACCATCCCCCCCCCTCTGTTGCGTATCATGCGCGGAGGGAGGGATGATGATTAGTTAGTCAGCATATTATACAGGCTTTCCCCTCTGTCAAAGTACAAGCGCAAGTGATCCTATGCCTGTCGCCGAGATATTTAAATGTGTGTGTGAATTTGTTTATGTATTTTGTAAAGGTCAAGTTGAGAGTTTAGGAGTCATAGACGATTTTCGTTGTGTGTCACACAATTCCGACGCGACACGGTATTCAGGATCCGACAGAAAGGGTAGGCGTGGCCTCGCGCCGGGTTGCCGCTTATTACACTATCCGGTCGACAGAGCCCTAACTCAGTCACAGTACAAATATGAACACTATGCAAACTACGTACAAAACGTTGAATCGGGGCAATCACAAAGTACAAGTGCAAGTTACCCAGATGTTTCAATGTGTGTGTGAATTTGTAAAGGTCAAGTTGAGAGTTTAGGAGTCATAGACGATTTTCGTTGTGTGTGTCATACAATTCCTCCCCCCCACCCCCCACCCAAAATAAGTAAGTATAACAGACTGTTTTGCATCGGTAATAAACGCTATGGCTACTCTCCTCCGGTCAGCCGGTGGCCCATGTTGCTATATGCCCAAAGCTAACTAAATCAAAATCGAAGTGTTTTGGGAGATGCAATGACATAACCAGATAAACAAGTTGAAGATAAATGATTCAACTAATCGCTTTCTCAAGAAATTAAACAATACCAAATATGGACCGCAGCGCGCATGGCCCAGCGGCTGGTGTAGATCGTAAGCGATCTACTCGGTTAAGCACTACGGGCGCGGTCGGGTAGTGTGATGGGTGACCGCTAGTGGCAAATTAAATGCGCGTTTCCGTCTTCAGAGGGCACGCTAAGCCGGTTCCGGTTGCTATCGATGGATAGCAGTCGTTAAACCTTGTCGGAGGCCTTATGGGGCAGTTTAAAAACATCCGACAGCGGGTTGGCCACTAACCCACCCACCCAACTCCACCAATACGCATTGGAGCAGCGTGGTTGGAGTAAGCTCCAGGCCTCCCCCCAAAAAGGAGAGACTCGTGCCCAGCAGTGGGACGTATAATGGGTTGCCATCATTAAATATAGACCATAAACACACATGTTTTTTCTTAATCTGCCCAGGTATATGGAAGCTGAAAAGCGACCAAAACTTCGGGTTTATTTTAAAAATCATTTTATTTTATGTACCTACGCGGGGAAAAGGTTCGTTAGTTTTCATTGAGTTTCATTTTCCGCTAAATACTCTTAGCACTTTGGAAAATGACTAATTTGTTTTACACTGTTACTTGCCAAACTTTCCAGTGGCGTCTTACTAAGTAACTAAACCTCTTTCGTCCATTTACCAAGCGTCGTGTCTCCTCTGAAAATAATTCATGATGTTTAACGCAAGCCTTAATTTTTTACGAGACTTGTTATTTTTGAAGTTGTATTTCCTTTGGCGCGATCGGAAAAAATGAGGAGAGTGAATTCTTACGATGCGCGCATACAATGACAGATATAAGCGACAGTCTGAAGTGAGTTGCTTAACAGATAAAAGCAACAGTCTGAAGTTAGTTGCTTAACATTATTGTTTTTTTTTCTGGTTTATTGGATTGCTACTCTAAAGAAGTATAAAACTTACTTAACTTCTTACGAGCGAAAATAAGAACACACACTCAGTTTTTTTACTAGTTGTTGCCCGCGATCTCGTTCTTGTGCTGTTTGGTTTTATTATATGTATTAGTCTTTATCCTTCCTTGAGGTTCAGACTACCTCCATGTTGAAGGTATTTCATCGCAATTAGATTCTTTCTCTCAGCAGATTGGTCGAGATAGTGTAACAGACATACCTAACTAGGTTCCCTAACTAAACCTTTTTAGTTCCACGTTAATAATATCAGTAGAATTACATTATTTCTTTATGAAACGTGTAAAGTGCTAGGGAAAGAAAAACATAATATTTTTACGGCCAAATACTCAAACGTCACTTAAATCTAAGTGGGACTTAAAAGTATTCTGTCTATATAAAACACGTTCAATGTAGTGCACATGTGAGCGTTGCTTAAAGTTGAGTGGCGTTTGAGTATTCGGCCATTAATTACGTAATATTTTGTGTTCAACTTTTTCTTGTTTCCCATTATTAAGTTAGAGGTTATTTCGATTATCTAAGTAATTAAAATTGATCAAATAAATTGAAACTTATCAAAGTATTTTATTTTTATTTTTTTATGGAAAACGTTATCGGCAAATCGTGGGTGTTTGCACGTATGCTTGAATCAGCGACAACCATTGAGATATCGATGGCTTGAATGCATGCATTTACTTCTGCCTATCCCTTCGGGGATTACATGCGTTAATTTAAGTTTTTATTTATTTAACACAATGACTGAAAACACTTGATGCAATAAAATACTCTTTAAAATATTAACGTCAAAAAAATATAAACAATAAGGAAAGATTTTCACAACAAGCGGGCCTAGCCTTCGGTTGGTGGTGTTGATACTGGAACTCTATCACTAGTAGTATTTTTTTAAACTTACACTTACAGCCTCACTCTAGGTATAAACCTGTGTCGTGGATGCCGTTGTATACATACAACACACACACACAAACACCCAGACCCGAAACAAATATCTGCAGGCCATACAAATATGAAGCGTGCGTGGCCCCGCGGCTGGTGTAGATCATAAGCGATCTACTCGGTCAAGCATTACGGGCGCGGTGGGGCGTGTGATGGGTGACCGTTAGTGGCAAATTAAAATACGCGTTTCCGTGCTTCGGAGGGCACGTAAGGCCGTCGGTCCCGGTTGCTATCGATAGATAGCAGTCGTTAAACTTTATCGAAGGCCTTATGGGCGGTTTGAAAACATTCGACAGCGGGTTGGCCACTAACCCGTATATCCACCAATCTGCATTGGAGCAGCGTGGTGGAGTAATCTCCAGGCCTACCCCAAAAAGGGGAGAGACTCGTGCCCAGTAGTGGGACGTATAATGGGTTGCCATTATTTATACAAATATTTGTCCCGGTGCGGCGATCGAACCCCATCGAATCAAACGGTCGTCTCTCACCGCTGAACTAACCAAGTCGTCAAAATTTCGGGTAAATGCGTCTGTGTGATAGATCCATTGGCTTTGAATATTCAACTCCATTTTTTGGAGCTTTGCTCATTTGATACGTTCTGTCAAAATGTGCACATAATAAGTTTATCTAACAACTTGACGAAACTTAGCTCTTGGCTGCTGTACACGCAAACTATTCTAAAGGATTTTACAAAAGAATAATTAACTTAAGAGCCTGTAATGGCAAAGTTCTCGGAGAAAGTTTTGCTAATTTTCTCTGGCTACATCTTCAAGTAGCCAAGAAATGCTGAGAGGTCAGAGTTTACTATAGGTATGAAAATCCATTCTTAGGGTTACGTACGTAACTTCACGCCTGTAATCCCCGAAGGGATAGGCAGAAGTAAATGCATGCATTCAAACACCCACGATTCGCCGGTTACGTTTTCAGCCCATGTAACTGGTGGCGAGCCTATTGACACGTACTTTACCAGACTTCGAGGTACTGGAAAGCTTCTAGAAAATGGAAAATCGCAATAGAACCAGAGATAAAGGATTTCACGCCGTTATCTCTTATGGCTATCTATATCCCATGACCCGGAAATCGAACCCAGGACCCCAGCGTAGTAGTACCTAATGGCCTGCTATCACTAGCCTACTGAGGCAGATTCTTAGGGTTACGTAATTCAAATGCGAATTGTATCGTACTAAAAATGAATTACTACAATTTTTTACATATTCGAGTTGATATTCTTATAGGTTTAAAGTTATTATAGGAAACATAAGGGTTACCCTTTCGCTAAAAAACTACAGAAGGCAAATTGTACTACCGTGAGTAAACAACCAGTAAAATTTCACCTTCTATGACTATAAAATAATCAATACCAAACATGATGAATCCCCAGTAAAATCGTATTTACGATGCCAGAGCAATACCTCGAATAACATTAAATATAGAGAGAGTCAAAGAGCAGATAGAATCACCCTAAAACAAGTAAATTAAGACAGGAATAACGAGTCCAAACATCAATAGTGCACGAAGAATCCCCAGTAAAATCGTATTAACGATACCAAAGCAATACCTCCAAAAACACTCAATTTAGTGTAGAGAGCGGCCAAAAAGCAGCTAGAATTACCATAAAACAAGTAAATTAAGACAGGAATAACAGAGTTTGAAGTGACGCTTAATTTGAGAGACGGTCTTGTCTAAACAATCCCATTGATCCGTGAAACCGTCTGAATTCACTCCAAAAATTTATTCACGCGAATCAACAGAACATTTTTCAATTTATTTGCAACTTTACCGATGTTAGTAGAGATCATTTGTGGTTGAAATTTTATGACTTTTTTTTTATGTAATGGGCTTGGCAAACAAGCATGCAGTTCACATTGATGTTAAGTGATGACTGCAGCCTATAGACACCCACATGAAGACCAAGGTCAAAATGCAGATGCGTTACCACTCCTGAGGCCTAGGGTGTTATGCCTCTGTGCCGGAAATTACAGGGCCGTACATTACCACCTGACCGGAACACGATAGTGCTGAACACTACCATTTAGCGGCAAGTATATTAGGTAATGCGGTGGTGCCTACGCCCGCGAGCTCCGTCACTGAAGCTCTACCACTATGTGTAAATGTGTGCGTGAAATTGTTAATGTATTTTGTTAAAGTCAAGGTGTGAGTTTCGTAGTAATAGACGACTGTTGTTGTGTGCGTGTGCGTCACACGCATTTCCCCTCTGTTTTTTTTTTTTTTTTTTTTTGGTATGGCTTTGTAAGCGTCCTGTCTCGAGACGGCACGGGGTCCGTGCCTCGGCTTAGGACGTTGCGGAGGGACATATGACGCATTTCCCCTCGCATCACGCATCGGTAATAAACGCTATGGCTACTCCCCTCCGGTTCGCTGCGGCGGCCGGTGGCCCGCATTGCTCTATATATCCAAATAACGAAACGACACAGAAACAAACCAGAGAGTGATACTGCATTTGTCATCAAACAACACTCGGTATTAGTATAACGAATTCGCATTCATAATGAGAGGCCGCGCGAGCCACAGAGGTTTGTTAATGGGTCTAAAAGCTTGTTGGACCAGCTTTATGCAGTGGCACTGACTTCTATAAAGAGCACTGGACTAGTGTCAGTACGTTTTTGAAAACATTAAAGTTTGATTATCGCCATTGCTGTGCTGAACTTCTCTGGAAGTATTTGTGAAGGTATTCGGAATTACCGCTAGCTCTTTTATTGACGATTCATATAGTAACAATGTTATTTACTCCAGTTTAATTTATAGCACGTTCGACGAAGGCATTTACAGTTGGAACAAGAATGAGCTGTAATTTTATGGCTCAACTGGAACAACATTTTTTTACGAGATCATTGTGCAGTAAGTATCTATTACTTGCTTTATACAGGAATAATTCACTACATTTTAAACAAGCCAATGAACTACCCACTCGATGATTGTTACAATACTGATAGAAGAGATCCAGTTTGGAGCTCGAGGGCGTAGGCACCACCGCATTACCTAATCTATCTACCGTCTAATGGAAGTGTTCAACACTACCGGGTTCCGGTTAGATGGTAACGTATGCCGTATTAACTATCACAGATACTTTACAACTTAAGTCTCATGGGTGGCAATGCAACTGCATTTTGGATTTGTGCAGATGTCTGTAGGCTGCAGTCATCATTTCAACCACGAGCTGCTTGTTTGCCACCTTGTTAGTCACCAATTGCTGCCGAAAAAGTGAATGTTCATAAATGTTCTAGTCCAAATAAATTCACGTATCTTGTGATACGGCAAAGCTACTAGCCAGATGATAAGTATTCTGGTCCCTCCATTCGCACACTTTTCATTACCTTAATGAAATACAATTAGCTCGGTTTCATTGCATTTTGCATGTCCTATAGCGCCGGGTTTAAGCCCTACATTATCCCTATTTTATCCCTACTTTATCTCTGGCCATACATTACACCCTTCATTAAAGCTGTGAAAGTGGAGACACGAGGGACTCCAGAAAGAAATTGCAAAGCCGTTCCCAGATTCAACACATACTCGTAGCATATGCACAAAGGAAGACTACCGCGGGGGCTTTGTTAAGTGCGAGTATCACTGAGTGAGACTAGAGTTTCCCTGGACAGCGAAAGTGTCCAAGACTATTTCCACAAATAATTGGCTTCACAAACCTGTAAAATTGTATGTTCTTAGGTTTCCGCGTAGCTACACCCATTGAAATAAAACTAGTTTTCGGACTTATATGACTAACGAACTAAAATGTCTGCTCAAGATCACGGAAGCTGAAAAGTGACCGAAACGTCGGGTTGATTTTAAATACGAGTACTTAAACATTTTAGTATAAGTACGCGAGATAAATCCGTAAATTAATTTTATTTCAATGAACCTCTAACAGTCCCAATTGATATCTTATTTCAGCAATTCGGATATAGTTGATTCTCGTATCGTTATTTGAAAAAGATCAATTTTATATGAAACGGTGTTTACAAACACAACACGCTCAATCCATTTCAATACAGCGGAAATAACTTTTGTGCGGCAGGTTTCAATATAAGTTGAAACTAGGTGAGCTGGTCGTTTTGGAAAGTAACTTAGGTAGGATGCTAACTTTGATTCCTGAGTATGTTGCAAATTTAAATTCTGTGTGCGAATTGAATGTAACTATAACTCCTTTGATACGGTATTAGAAATAGGTTTTTTTTTTTTTTTTTTTATGTTATAAAAGTGGCAAACAAGCGTGCAGTTCACATTGATGTTAAGTGATGACTGCAGCCTATAGACACCCACACAATGACCAGAGGTCAAAATGCAAATGCGCTGCCACTCCTGAGGCATTAGGTGTTATGCCTCTGTGCCGGAAATTACAGAGCCGTACATTACCACCTGACCGGAACACGATAGTGCTGAACACTACCATTTAACGGCAAGTATATTAGGTAATGCGGTGGTGCCTACGCCCGCGAGCTCCGTCACTGGAGCTCTACCACCAGTATGTCTATCAGGTATGTCTATTATTTTAGTGATGAATAAAATTTGTGTTAGATAACGTATACATAGGTACATTTTTCGAAACATGACATTTTAACAATCCAACCCTCGGATTTTGGTAATGTAACAATAGGTTTTCCTGAAGTGAGGGGTCCATGTAGGGATGCTTGATTGATACATGCATTTATCCCAGTATTCTCACCGTTTATAATAACTATATCACACCGCGGACACTCCGCCAAAATTCCATACAAACGCTTAATTTGGTCTCTATTAGACAGACATCAATCAGTGACGTGAATTTACACATGCACCTGTGTGCGTAGCGCGTAGAGAACACCTAACGTCTTCCATAAGAGGGGAGAAGGTTGGGTGAGGCGGGGAAATCGGGCGGGACGTTGAAGTGTCCATTCTATACGTAGTATTATTACATACTCTCTGCCTATACACAGAATTTATTACCAGAACATAAAGTGCCGATGTGGTCAAGCGGCCAATTGGTCATTATCATCACCACTGATGGACGAAAGCCTTCCCCAGAGACGCTTACAATAATGTTGTAATGGCAACCCTTGATACGTGCCACTGCGGGGCACCAGTCTCTCCCCTTTTTGTGAGGAGACCTGGAGCTTACTCCACCACGCTGCTCAAATGCGGGTTGGTGGAAATAAGGGTTAGAGGCCAACCCGATGTCGGATGTTTTCAAACCGCCCATAAGGCCTCTGACAAGGCTTAACGACTGCTATCTATCGATAGCAACCGGGACCAATGGCTTAACATGCCCTTCGAAGCACGGAAACGCGCACTTTAATTTGCCACTAATGGTCACACATCACACACCCGACCGCGCCCGTATCGCTTAACCGAGTAGATCGCTTCCTATCTACACCATCCGCGGGACCATACGCGCTTCAACAATGTTGTGCGGAGAGAATATCCCATAATCGCCACGCTTAGAATGCGGATTGTCTATGCCAATGGCGGCAGTTTTATCGTAGGACGCTGCTGCTCATTCAGCGAGACCTCAAACAATCTTGTCTCAGCCGGCAATCTGTGGGGCGGGCATCCTGTTCACTTCAATAAGAATCTAAGCCCGGGTTGCTCCACGAGATTTGTTAAAATTAACTTCTCTAACTTAAAGAATTAAGTTAAAGAAGGATGTGAAATGTTACAATAACATTAACAAACGCCGTGGTGCAAAACCCAGGCTTGCATGATCGCGCCGCTCTCTCCGCCGCCCCGCATATCGCCAGTTTGATGCCTTATTGTGTTTACTGCCTCCTTTGGAATGATTTCACGACCAAAATTCAAAAATTCAAAATTCAAATCATTTATTTCAAATTGGTCTACAAGGACAATTTTGCATTGTCGGGTTATAAGCTACCTAGAGATAATGACTTATAATAATAATTCAATAGGTATTAATAAATACCAATAATAATTAATAATAATATTTAACCGATACGTGAATCATCAAATTTTTCAATTCCTTCAGTAAATGAAAAATCTGTTCGTCATAATCATAGTCATTCACTTAGCAGAGTTCCAAGTGCAGGCACTATTGAGAAGAACTCCGCTACCCAACAAACTCAGCGTGTTGCTCTTTTGTCAAAACCTTAGATTTAATACAAATATTATGGCATATAAATATTTGCAAATAAACACATACGCAAATACCCATCAACAGCTTAATATCGTGATAGAAAATAACACCCGCAAATCACAACAGACCAGTCCCCACAATCAGCACCCGTTTACGAGTATGACGCATGTAGCAGCCATTGCTCTCCTCGACCATTTTGAAGGGAAGTGAGCAACCCGTCACACGACGCCGCCGAACCGACCATTGGTTAGTTCGCTGACTGCACAAGCAAAAAAATTCTCTTCCATAAGTGGACTGTGGGGTTGTCACGTTCGAACAGTACACCACCACAATGTAAGCCCTTGTGAATGTTCAGGTGTGTGGTAGTTAGTGATATATCTAATACCTTATGCATAGAATATCTATTGCCTAATATTTAACTGCCTCGGAAGCCTAGTCTAGGGTTCGAAAACCAGGTCGTGGGTTAACAAATATATTATAATCCCTTATCTCTGGTTCTATGGGGATCTACCCATTTTCTGGAAATAACCCAGTACCTCGAAGTTTGGTAATGTGCCCGGAGATGTCAACAGGCTCGCCACCTGTTACATGGGCCAAAACGTAACCGGCGAATCGTGGGTGTTTGCATATATGCTTGAATGTATGCATTTACCCCCTTCGGGGATAACAGGCGTGAAGTTACGTTTACGTTACGTTATATCTAATACCTATGTATATATGATGAAAGTAACAAAACTAGGACAATAAAATACGACGCGCTGAAAGGTCTACAACCAGATGAAACCCATTTAAAATGGTGCAAACAATAGTCACATAACGTTGCAAGTATTGCAACACCGTTGCTCTACGACCAGGGACCAAAGATCCGGGGAATTCCTACAATTAACCCCTGATTACCTAAGAAACTACATAAAACAGGGGGATGAGGTAGGTCACATTATAATAGACGCTTTGAATCCCCGGAACACTAGATTGCCAATTAAACAAACTGTGCTAAGTTGTAATTAGATTTAAAGGGAATGGAGCCAAAACATTTTTTGATGGCTAAAGTTTTAAGTTGCTTCACAGGCAAGATAAAACATTAATTATTTATATTTACGCGTGCTTTTTTGGATTCATAAAATTTTAGTACTTAATAAAATTAAAAATTATGAATATTATGAGTATTTTTCGCGACCTCGTAGTATGTATATATCTTCACGCCAGGTCCCTAACGGGGTAGGCAGAGAGTGTAGAGCGCCAGATATCCCGGTTCTGACAAACCTCTCGTGCCTCGTCTACCTTCATCATTCTCTTCGTACATGCACGCCGATTCCTAAGACTTTTGACCCCACCATCAGACAGAACTCGACCTATTTGGTCATGGTAGGTCAGTCTTGGTCTTCCTGGGCCTCTGCAACCATCCACATTCGCATTGTATATCTGTTTAGTCATTCGCTCATTCGACATTCTTTCTATATGCCCGAACCATCGGAGCATGCCTTTTTTCATTTTTACACCGATACTATCATTCACACAAAGTCTCTTTCTTACATCTTCATTACGAACGCGATCGGTGAGTGATACACCGCAGATCTTGCGCAAAGATCTCATCTCGACCACGTTCAACTTACTTTCATGCTCTTTCCTGCATACCCAGCTCTCGCTTCCATATAAAAGCGTTGGAGTAAGTACAGCATTATGTACGGCTAGTCGAGCCCGCTGGCTGAGATGTTTGGATTCTAGCAGCTTACCCAACGCTCCATTCACGCAATTCCCAGCAAGCACTCTTCTTTCTATGTCTGTGGTGTACCTACCATCCTTGCTAAAAGCACATCCATGATATACAATTTCATCAACCTGTTCTAACACTGCATCATCTACTACTACCCTTGCATTTGTTCTCTGTTCATCTGTGTAAAAGGTAGTAAAAGGTAATAATTTATTTAAAATATTATATGCATTGTTCTTTTATGTTTAAAAGTAATATTTTTCGTTATAAAATCGATATTTACACTATCTGTCAATTCCTTAACTTACCGCGGCGCAATAAATTAAAGTTTTAAGCCATTTATTCTCTCAAGCGCGCATGGCCCCGCGGCTGGTGTAGATCGGAAGCGATATACTCGGTTAAGCGATACGGGGGAGGTCGGGTGTGTGATGGGTGACCGCTAGTGGCAAATTAAAATGCGCATTTCCGTGCTTCGGAGGGCACGTTAAGCCGTCGGTCCCGGTTGCTATCGATAGATAATAGCCGTTAAACCTTGTCGGAGGCCTTATGGGCGGTTTGGAAACATCCCACAGCGGGTTGGCCACTAACCCTTAACTCCACCAACCCGCATTGGAGCAGCGTGGTGGAGTAAGCTCCAGACCTCCCCCCAAGAAGGGGAGAGACTCGTGCCCAGCAGTGGGACGTATCAAGGGTTGCCATTATTATAATTATTTTTTATTATTTTGCTCTCAAATTCAAACAATTGTAAAACAGCTGCTTGATATTTACATTAAATATTACAAATCTATTCAGCCATAACATTTATTTAAAAAGTGAGCCTGTAAGCATGTAAGTCAAACGGTTAATAAAGTGTTAACACAAATATACGCGACAACGTGAAAATTACACATGTCGAGCAATGTTCATCACCTTAATCCGAATTTATACGTACCAAAGGAGATGTTGCGAGCTCGGCTCTAGTTCGTACACGTCCTCAAAAAATGGGTAAATTAAAGAAGAATCCGAAAAATATCCAATTAATTTATTCAAGTATATATTTTAGAGTTACTACCACAATAAAATTCAAACGATTTTATCATTTTCAACCATATTCAACATGGCGGCGATACAGCCGACGCTTCTTTAAATTGGAATTCGATTAGTTTAAGTTCTTAGTATTAACACATGAAATCGATTTCGATAGTATTTAGAAAATATTACTTTTTTCTCCAAGTATTATATAATCAAAAAACAATTTAAAAAATGAAAATGTCAAAATGACATCGCCCGCCATATTCGTCATGTTGGTTTGAGTTGCAATTCTAACTGCAAATAATTCTTTTGTATCTGCAAATAAAGATAAATAAGTGAAAATATGCAGTAAAAAACGTTTTTATATTGATTTTGTCTGTTAATGATATTGTGTACAATACATGGCCGGAGGTCCATACATTTTTGCAACATCTCCTTTAAAATGGTGCCGTTTACAGACTCCGCTTAATTTTTCCAAAAGAAATATTAAAAATGTAACGAAATCCAACATCAATATGAAATAGGTCAGAGTAAAACAAGCGGGCATTCCACGAAACGGGGAATGCTTTGGGGTTTAATTAGCTCGAAAGATCTGCCGAGTTGTGATAAGTGGGGATTTCACGGTCCACTGTCAAACGGAACGCGGAAATCTCCCTTGAATACTTGGATTATATTCAGAATGTAGTATCAGACTATGATTTCACGAATTTATTGTAATTTTTACTATTGAGGTCTCAGTGTCTTCATTACTAAACTTTGAAATAAAATAAACAACTTTTATTTAAAGTCCTTTTATTTCTGAAGAATTACACAGGGAATGCCACAAATGTATTGAACAACAATTATTTTTAAATGGGTAAGTCAATGGGTCAGCTATTTTGTTGACAAGTATATCTCGAAATTGTTGAAATAACGTTGAACATGTCCGTCATTATTACCAACTTTTAAAATGGAACATATAAAATTACATTATTTGCAGATTGAGTAAACACTCATATTTAAGTGAAAATGATGTGAGACGATATGAAATACTTAACAAATATGAAATAGGTCAGAGGGAAACAGGCATTCCACAAAACGGAGAATGCTTTGGGGTTTAATTAGCCCAGAAGATCTGCTGAGTTGTGATAAGCGGAGATTTCACGGTCCACTGTCAAACGGAACGTGGAAATCTCTCTTAATTCTAGGCTTATACTCAAAATCTAGAGTCAGATTACGCTTTCAGGAATTGATTGTAATTTTAAGCTTGGTACTCGTGAGACTCGGTGTTTTCATAAGTAGACCTTGAAATAAAATAAACAGATCTTGTTTAAGATTTATTTGAGATAAATTATTTCAATAGACGATATTTCACTCCTGTAATCCCTGAAAGGATAGGCAGTGGTAAATACATGCATTTAAGCTTATATGTTGGTCCGTTCAGACTAAGTACCCATGAAAACACCCATGATTCGCCGGTTAAGTTTTGGCCCATGTGGCGAGCCTGTTGATAACTCTGGGCACATAACCAAACTCTGAGGTACTGCGCTACTTCCAGGAAATAAAAATCCCAATAGAATCGGAGATGCCGGATGCTGGATAGCCGACCAGAGAATCGAACCCAGCAGGATCCCAGCGTAGCAGTAGTGGCCTACTATCACTAGACAGACTACAGAAGGAATTAAGATTTAAAGAGCATCCCTCGCAATTATAAAATCACAAGCGAATAATAATGGATATTTTGAAGTTTCAGGCTTAAAATGATAGAACGAAACACTTACCAGAGAGCCGACCTAACACTAATGCTTTCGGTTATGACATCATCTTGTCAGTTTTGTATCGCCTAACTTTTTTAAAGATATACCTGCGGACAAAAATACTTTGCAAGAAAAATTTAGGTGGTACGCCTGCCCCGGGCCTTCGCGCGGTTGTAATGTTACCTACCCCCTCCTACTCATTTTAGCGATGTTATATAGCTTAAAACCTTCCTCGATAAATGGGCTATCTAACACTGAAATAATTTTTCAAATTGGACCAAAAGTTCCTGAGGTTAGCGCGTTCAAGCAAATAAACTATGGAAACAATTTCAGTATCATAAAAAGTATTTCGTGATTAACTAACCAGACTTTCAGCCATTTACACGAGCGTTAAAAAGGTCCAGAGTCCAGTAACCTTATGCTTACCCTGATAGATATATTAATTAAAAAACCGATCAAGTGCGAGTTGCCGTTGGTTTGTGTTGGATTCGTGCAACGCGGGTAACGAACAAAATAAAAAAACAGGGGATATATTATTTTTCCATCTTATTTTTTATCTAAGTATGTATGTATGTATTTTTCACTGGTGGTAGAGCTCCAGTGACGGAGCTCGCGGGCGTAGGCACCACCGCATTACCTAATATACTTGCCGCTAAATGATAGTGTTCAGCACTATCGTGTTCCGGTCAGGTGGTAATGTATGGCCCTGTAATTTCCGGCACAGAGGCATAACACCTTAGGCCTCAGGAGTGATAACGCATCTGCATTTTGACCTTGGTCTTTGTGTGGGTGTCTATAGGCTGCAGTCATCACTTACCATCAATGTGAACTGCATGCTTGTTTAGCACTTCCATTAAATAAAAAAAAAAAAATGTATCTTCACGCCAGGTCCCTAACGGGGTGGGCAGAGTGTAGAGCGCCAGATATCCCGGTGCTGACATACCTCTCGTGCCTCATCTACCTTCATCATTCTCTTCATACATGCACGCCGAAGACTTTTTTAACTAAGTAAGGTGGAATATAAGCATGCAGCTCACATTGATGTTAAGCATAGAGCAACACGGGCCACCGGTCGCGGCGGACGGGAGGGGAGTAGCCATAGCGTTAATTACCGATGCAAAACAGTCTGTCATTATTTTGCGGGGGGAAATACGTGCGACACAGACGCACACTACAAAAAACGTCTATTACTACGAAACTCACACCTTGAATTTAACAAAATACAGAAACAATTTCACGCACATATTTAAACAACTAAGCGACAGGTATGGGCCCATTTGGCCTTGTACTTTGACAGAGGGGAAAGCCTGCATATGGTTACTCCCCTCCGGTGTTGCTCTATGATGTTAAGTGATGACTGCAGCCTATAGACAGCTACACAAAAACCGGAGGTCAACATACAAATGCGTTGCCACACCTGAAACCTAACTTGTTACGTCTCTGTCATAGTTATTAATGGGCCATACATTACTATCTTACCGGAATACGGTAGTGCTGAACACTACCATTTAGCGGCAGATAGATTAGGCTCCGTCACCAGAGCTCTAGATAGTTTTGAGATGAATTTATTTGGGATACAATCAGAATGACTACAAATAGTAACGTTTTCGTAGGTTTTTGCGAGCTTCATACATTGTAGAAATTAAACTTGCGGATTTTCTCGCATATACAACACTCCCAAAGAGACAGAACACAACCCTAGTGCGATGTAAACTACTAGTGGCGCCATCTATCGAGAAATTACTGAAAACTACGTTGAAAACAAATAGTAACCGACAGTAAAAATATTACTTACTCATATTTAATTCCACGAATGACGTATATTTTGTCACTTCTCTGTACGTAATTTGACATGATTCAAATGAATTTTTAAAAAGGAACCGTTGTTCTTTTTATTTTTAAAATCACTATTTGAAAAATGAAACTGAAACACTATTTGAATTTGAAATTTGAAAAATTACACTCTTGACAGAGTGGTCCTGGTCGTATTTCCAGGTGTAGTGGCTCGCTTCACTATCCTTCGCCACTCGTCGCACCTCTATGCCTTACTGGAGCATTCATGAAGTGGACCATAATATGAAATACTGAACATTAAAAGTGGACCGACGACCTGGTGAAGGTTGTGGGCAATCGCTGGATGAGGGCGGCCCAGGACCGTTCGTTGTGGCAATCTTTAGAGGAGGCCTTTGGCCAGCAGTGGAATTCTATTGGCTGAAATGATGTTGACGGTGATGATGAATTATTACTGTAATTTTTTTTCGCAAAAACATTATAACATCGGATTTTGAAACTATTTGGTTTGTTTTTATAATTGATTTGGTCTTTTTGAACTTTGATAGCTTAGTGGTAAAGCGGCCGGACTGGTTATCCTGAGGTCGCAGGTTCGTTTCCTACATGATATTAAAAATGTATCTTTCCATTTTTTTTTTAGTTACTAAACAATAAACTCGTATATACATAAATTAAACGATTTTTTTATTTAGATTTCGTGCTAAAAATAATTTAAGCTTAAAATTATCGCTTGTCCCAATAGCCACATGACTGGATTTTCATTAGAAGTCTGGAACCCTAAAAAAAATCCGCTTTACATATAGGTGGATATTTTATGAAGATAAATGTGGGCTTAATTACAGTCCTTTTTAATTAAAGTTTTTTCGTGTATTCGTAAATATTAATAATGTTTCACAACGAACCACAACAATTTCCAAACACGAGTTTATTAAAAATATGTAAATAACCTATCGATTTATCTGCTTACGTTTATATTGGAGGGAAATTTAATGCCGTGCCTTGACAATCCAACCGCCCTGTAGCGGAGAATTCTTCCGCTAGTGCACTCAGTTATCAGAGCAATGACGGTCAAACCATTCCAATGAGTGGCAGTAAATACAATAACGCGCAATGGGCAATAGCGTTCCTCTATAAAACAACGGCCAATGCGATTGCCAACCCGCATTGTGAGGATTGTGATATATCCCACATACACTCCCATATAATGCAACATGGTATTTTTGATAAAAAAAAAATTATTATTATTTATTTATCATTTTTTTTTAGATTTAATTTTTTATATTTTTATTTTTGGCTTTTGTTTTTTTGCTGATGGTAGAGTGTCAGTCTAGGAGCTACCACCGCATTACCTAATGTATCTGCCGCCATGGTATTGTTCAACACTAACATGTTACGGTCAGGTGGTAATGTAAGGTTCTGTAATTTCCGGCACAGAGGCATAACACCTTAGGCCTCAGAAGTTATAACGCATCTGCATTTTGACCTTGGTCTATGTCTAAGTGTCTATAGGCTGCAGTCATCACTTAACATCAATGTGAACTGCATACTTGTTTGCCACCTTTCTTACATAAAATAAAATCAAATTAAATATTGCGTTCAAATTGAGAAGCAATAAAGTGTCGAATACAAGCCCTGGTGATGCCACCGCCGCGTAATAGCGTATCGTATAAATATCCCCATAGTGTCCCATACAGCGTTCACGACCGAATACATATCCGGTTTTTGCTGGTTTCAGCAAGAAATGGAGCCGCAAAATACACGTCACGCGTATAAATAACACTTCAACATGGTTTACGTGGGAATATCCCAAACCTAAATGAACGTGACTTTTCGTTAGAAAAAATTAAATAGCATTCATTCTTTAAATTACTAAGCCTGGGTTGCACCATGATATCTGTTAAAGTTAAAATTATTGTAACATTTCACATCCTTCTCTAACTTTAACAGATTTCCTTAAGTTAGGTTAGAGGAGAGTTATTACACTGGTGGTAGAGCTCCAGTGACGGAACTCACGGGCGTAGGCACCACCGCATTACCTAATTTACTTGCTGCTACATAGTAGAGTTCAGCATTATCGTGTTCCGGTCAGGTGGTAATGTACGGCCCTGTAATTTCCGGCACAGAGGCATAACACGTTAAGCCTCAGGAGTGGTAACGCATCTGCATTTTGCCCTTCTTCTTTGTGTAAGTGTCTTAATCTTAATAGTTTAGTTATTCCCTAAACGTAACGGATGTATTACTAATATATACCACATCTCGACAAAATGAAAAAAATAGGCAATATTACGCAACTTCACGCCTGTAATCCCCGGAGGGATAGGCAGAGGTAAATGCATGCATACATGCGAACACCTTCCATTCGGTGGTCACGTTTTGTCCCATTTGGCGAGCTTGTTGACATCACCGGTCACATTACCAAACTTATAGACAGAAAAATCCCAATAGAACCAGAGATAAGGGATTTCACAACTTTATCTCTGGGAATCGAACCCAGGACCCTAACATAGTAGTAGTGGCCGGCTACCACTTGACTACTTAGGTAGTTGCAGTGAATATTAACTACTAATTATATCTGAAGGTAGACGAGGCACGAGAGGTATGTCAAGACCGGGATATCTGGCGCTCTACACTCTCTGCCTACCCCGTTAGGGACCTGGCGTGAAGATACATACATATATAATTATATCAAAACGTATACGTACGTACACGTACGTACGGTGATATGTTAATGGTTAACATACGTGTACTTTGTCTAAACTACCAAGATAGATGAAGCAGAAGTTTTCCTAATTCTGAATTAAATTACAACCTAATACGTACAACGCAGGTTTAGCTGTCTAGTGGTTAACGAAATATAGCAATAACTAACTTCATTTTAGGTGCTCAACATAAATTTAGCTGCTAATGAACTTTCGAGGCGCCATAAAATGTTGCTTAAAGCGAAAATTGCTGTAATCCAATATAGAGGAGAGTTATTTACCGAGATATGTCTAATGGGAAACTAATTTAACGTACTGGGCATCTAGACTCGAGAATTATATAGAGTGGACAATATGATACTATACGAAAATCATGGTCATAATTTTATTCTGATCTGAAATGTCATGAAAGCATAATTGTATTTAATCGTAACAGATTTAAAAAAAATTACAATTTCGGGCAATTTGCCTTATATTTTAGCTACGCAGCACTTTATCATTTTATAATTAATAAATAAATAAAAATAAAATACGCTTACACTCACAGCCCCACAGTAGGTATAAACCTGTGTCGTGGGTGCCGTTGTACACATACAACACATACACAAACACCCAGACCCGAAACAAATTTCTGTAGGCCATACAAATATTTGTTCCGGTGCGGGGATCGAACCCGCGACCCTTCGAATCAAACGGTGGTTTCGCACCGCTGGACTAACCGGGTCGTCAAATTAATACAAACAGTCTTTTTATACGTAAAACAACATAATTTGTAATATTCAAAATACTTTCTTAAAGGTATATGACACATAAGATAGGTACCTATTTCTATTTAATGGGTAATCCAGCGTGCTAGATGTCTAGACTATGAGATTTATATGGAGCTGTTCTACTGCGTTTCTTTATTTTGACACTATGATTTTCAAATATTTTTACACAGTGAAATAAAAAATATCTACAAAAAATCACACACATTTCATTGATAGCAAAGTACGAGTATAGGCACTAAAATTGGCAATACCATTTCAGCAGAACTTTCAAAAGAACAGAACAGAAGAATTTTTGCGGCTGAATAAAGATTAATCCCGGTACACGGGTATGATGGAAAGATACCGTCGCCTATGAGCATTTGTATCATCGGGGGAATTGGCAATTCGCTGCCAGCCCTAAAGGACTCTTTTGATGTCATTTTTGAAGAATCATTTTTATATTACTAAGTTGTTGGATAACTTTAATTACCATTGCACCATAGTAAGTACCTATTATGTAATTCAGTTGCCATCATTTTGATAGCCACTTTGCAGTTCATTGCTGTTCAGACGCAAGGTGATAATTACTATCACTTTAGGCAAACATCAATATACTGCAAAATATGTTGTCTTGTTCACCACAACGTGTATTTTTAATAGTTTGTTTTTTTTTATGTAATAGAAGTGGCAAACAGGCATGCAGTTCACATTTATGTTAAGTGATGACTGCAGCCTATAGACACACACATTAAGACCAAGGTCAAAATGCAGATGCGCTACCGCGTTTGAGACCTAAAGCGTTATGCCTCTGTGCCGGAAATTACAGGGCCGTACATTACCACCTGACCGGAACACCACAGTGCGGAACACTACCATTTAGCGGCAAGTATATTAGGTAAGCGCGCATGGCCCAGCGGCTGGTGTAAATCGTAAGCGATCTGCTCGGTTAAGCACTACGGGCGCGGTCGGGTAGTGTGATGGGTGACCGCTAGCGGCAAATTAAATGCGCGTTTCCGTGCTTCGGAGGGCGCGTTAAGCCGTCGGTCCCGGTTGCTATCGATGGATAGCAGTCGTTAAACCTTGTCGGAGGCCTTATGGACGGTTTGAAAACATCCGACAGTGGGTTGGCCACTAACCCACCCACTTCCACCAATCCGCATTGGAGCAGCGTGGTGGAGTAAGCTCCAGGCCTCCCCCCAAAGGGGAGAGACTCGTGCCCAGCAGTGTGACGTATATTATGGGTTGCCATTATTATTATTATTATATTAGGTAATGCGGTGGTGCCTACGACCACGAGCTCCGTCACTAGAGCTCTACCACCAGTAAAAAAGTTTGTATTTTAATGTGAACTATCATCTCTGTGTAAATAGCAATCAAACCGAACGATGATGTAGGCGTAGCAGGAAAGAGGCGTGTCCAGCGGTTGCAGGTGTAGGAAGCAAAGCAGACACACTGAAAAGACGTGGAAATAACTAATTAGGATTCGAGACGACAATTTATGTTTATTCCCTAACTTTTTTATTAGTTTATATTTAGGCACACCGCGGACACTCCGCCAAAATGCCATACAAACGCTTAATTTGGTCTCTATTACACAGACATCAATCAGTGAGGTGTGTTTACACGTGCACCTGTGTGCGTAGCACGTAGAAAATACCAACCGTCGCCCATAAGAGGGGAGGAGGTTGGGTGATGCGGAGAAATCAGGCTTGACGTCGAAGTGTCCATTCTATACGTAGTATTATTACATATTCACTGATTTAGGTAACAGAACATGGCGTTGATTTTTCGGCCACAGCAGACACGAGACTATATTTTTTTAATATCGTGCAGTGGCAAACAAGCATCACTAAAGACGGTAAGTGAGTAAAATTTTACCACTGGTTCACCCAGGTGGACTAACTAGATGGACCACAGAAAACGACCGAATGTATAGAACTTTCCATAATGTTTTATGCATAAATACAAAAGGGTAGTATCTAAGATCATAAGACTCATAACAAAAAGACCTGTGGAATTGCGAAGCTTTGAGGCTCCTAGATTTTATGAACATGCTTATTGAATACAGTATTGATTTACCATTAATGTGAAATAGGAGCTTGTTTATCATAATTTAGAGATCATATAAATTATGTGCCCGGAGATGTCAATAGGCTCGCCACCTGTTACATGGGCCAAAACGTAACCGGCGAATCATGGGTGTTTGCATTAGGGTTGCTGAGGATTCCTCTTCCTCTTCCTCATAATGAGGAAGTTCCGCAATATTTAAGGTTCCTCATCCGTTTCCGCATCCTCAAAAATTTAAATAAAAAATCCTCTTCCGCTATCGCTTCCTCAAAATGTAAGAGGAATTTATGAGGAATTTTGTTGCGCATGCGCGTCGCGTATCGATGGCAACGCACACGCCGCAGCGCGCTGCCAGGCCGAACAGGCGAGCGAGACCTTCCCACCCGCCACCGGCGCTGTTCCTTGATTGTTTGTTTTAATTTTATTGACATACATTATTTAGTTTATACGCGTACTCAACTTAAAAAATCTAAATATTCGGGGCTTTACAGAACTGTATCTTTACAATACCTATCTTCTCTTCCATCAAATGTACCAGCAAGCGACTTTTTAGCAATGCTTTATTGGTATATGATGAGCTATAAAACCGGTTGTTAGGAGAAACAGCGTCCAAATATTTTTTTTTATAAAAATTAACCTGCCTGTTTTTAATAAATTTTGATTAATAGTATTCAGTTCTTCTATTTTGATTAATAATATTCGACTTAAATACCTAATTAACAAAGAAATAAAGACGCATTCTTATTTTCATTTCATTTCCTACATGAAATTGAGTCATTCACTCATCTTTTTTTTTGGTGTGCGTGTGTTTTTTTTATGTCTGTAGGTTGACAGACAAGCAAACGGGCCACCTGATGGAAAGTAGTCACCGTGGCCTATGAACATTTGCAACACCAGGGAGTTGCCAACGCGCTGCCAGCCCTGAAGGACTCCTTTGACGCCATTTTTGAAGAACCTCTTAATGTAGCACCTAGGGAATACCTCAGAGGGAAGTTCGTTCGACAATTTACACGTTCTGGGCAAGAACAAACGTGAAAACCGCACCGTTGAGCACTGCCAGGTCCAGTCGGTGTGGGTGGAACTTCTCTCTTCGGCGGGTAGTACGGTGTAGGAAAATAGACGGTGGCACCATGTCAAACAGTTCAGCAGAGCACTCACCATTGTAGAGACGGTACAACACGCACAGACTCCCAATGTCTCTGCGTAGGCTCAGATGTTCGAGCCTGTCACTAAGTCCTGAATCGTTAACAATACGAACGGCGCGTTTTTGTAGGGAGTCAAGTGGACCAAGCTAGTATTTGGGGGCTCCAGCCCACAAATGAGTGCAGTATTCCAGATGGGGCCGCACTTGGGCCTCATAAAGTAGTAGTAGCTGCCCCGAAGTGAAAGTGAATACTGCCTGGCTTTGTTTGTCAAAAAGCTAGGGGTGCTCACCCCTAGCTTTTTGAATGCCAACTTGGTCTTACACTCAATGTGACTCCCGAATTGCACTTCGTTCGATATGTCAACGCCCAGGATATCGATACTCTTACCAACGGCGATCGGAATGCCCTGGAACTGTGGTGCTACAATGCATGGGGTTTTTTTAGCGGTGAACGTGCAGACTTGTGTCTTCGAGGGGTTGAACTGCATTAAATTAAGTCGACCCCAATCCGAGACCCGCTCCAGAGAGTGCTCGATTTCAAACACAAGTCTAATCCTTCTTTCCTCGATAAGTGTCCAAGGGGCATTTGCACGGCTAGTGTACTGTGCATATCCCGTACTATCATCGGTATAGGAATGAAAATTGGAGTTTTGCTCCAACATTTCATTGATGTGCAGAAGAAAAAGCGTGGGAGATAGCACTGAGCCTTGCGGCACACCAGCGTTGATAGGTAGTCTGTCTGAGCGCCGACCGTCATCTAAGACTTGTATATAACGCTCAGACAGAAAGCTGTCTGTCCAGTTGCATAGCCTCTCGGGAAGACCGTAGGATGGAAGTTTCGCGAGAAGTGCCCTGTGCCAGACCCGGTCAAAGGGCTTAGCAAAGTCGTAGTGTAGATATGTCACTGAACTCGTCCTTAACTGCTCGACCAATTTTGATGATTCTTTATCGTATGTGTTTTGAGAATGGTTTAGATTTTAGATTCATAGTTTGGTCCACTACAAAATGCTCTTTTAATATTTTTTTTTGTATAAATATATATACTTAGTTAAGTAGATAGAGACAGGATAGCGGATTTTAGGTTGGGTCCGCTAGTATTTATAACTTCGTGTCATCCTCTTCTCATCTTTCTGTAGCACGCAAGGCCTCCCGGCTAGTGTAGAACGCAAGCGATCTACTCGATTAAGCGATACGGGTGCGGTCGGGTGTGTGACGGGTGACCACTTGTGGCAAATTAAAATGCGCATTTTCGTGCTTCGGAGGGCAGGACGCCGACGGTCCCGGTTGCTATCGACGGATAGCAGTCGTCAAACCTTGTCGGAGGTTTTATGGGCGGTTTGAAAACATCCGACAGCGGGTTGGCCACTAACCCTTGCCAGTAACTCCACCAACCCGCATTGGAGCAGGGTGGTGGAGTAAGCTCCAGACCTCCCCTCAAGAAGGGGAGAGACTCGTGCCCAGCAGTGGGACGTTTCAAGGGTTGCTATTATTATTATGTCATCTGCTTCCTCTTCCGTTTCCTCATCCGCATCCTCTTCCTCATAAAATATCCTCTTCCTCATCCGCATCCTCTAAATTGGCGCATCACAATTCCTCTTCCTCCTCCTCTTCCTCATAATCACTTCCTCAACAACCCTAGTTTGCATGTATGCTTGAATGCATACATTTGCCTCTGCCTGCCCCTTCGAGGATTACAGGCGTAAAATTACGTTTTTTTTTTTAGAAATAAATTACATACAGTGTTTTCCATGTCCGATTCGTCACATAATATAAGTTCTTGGACCCGTGTAGTAAAGGGCAAGTCTATCGACAAGGGTTAAAAGCTTTCCCAACATTATGTTTCAGATAGGACACAAGAAACAATAACACGCTACCTATGCACTTGATGAAAAATCTTAGCACATAGAACTTCAACCTTAAAATATTACAGAGCAATCCATTATGCACTTACGGTCTTGTAAAGTAGTTTTGGATCTTTCCACTAAGTAGTCTACAACGTGCCACAACATAACAAGTGACAACTGAGTACGACAGGGGCTTGTCGGTGACAGTCCCTGTGAGCCTCGGTTCCGGACTTTGCGAGCCAATCGATTTTAATTGCATCTGCAACATCATAGACATTATAACAAATAATAATCTCGAGACAAGCGTTCTATTGTTGTTTTCAAAGTACATCTCGTAAGTGATGTGGAATTGGCATCTTATTTATATGGTACTCACTTACTGGTGGTAGAGCTCCAGTGACGAAGCTCGCGGGCGTAGGCACCACCGCATTACCTGATTTACTTGCCGCTAAATGGTAGTGTTCAGCACTATCGTGTTCCGGTCAGGTGGTAATGTACGGCCCTGTAATTTCCGGCACAGAGGCATAACACCTTAGGCCTCAGGAGTGGTAACGCATTTGCATTTTGACCTTGGTCTTTGTGTGGGTGTCTATAGGCTGCAGTCATCACTTAACATCAATGTGAACTGCATGCTTGTTTGCCACTTCAATTACATAAAAAAAAAAAACATACTAAATTTTCATAACTAGATACTTAATACAAACTCATCTAACGACACATTCATGCATCACAATTTTTCAAATAAAAAACTTACTTACTATAAAGTGGTTTTTCATGCTCATATCACTATTTCATAAAATAGTTTTATACCGAAATAAAGTATTTCATATAAATTAGAAGGCTAGTAGTGGATAAAGACAATATAAGATCAATCTTACATTGTCTCCACTACTAGCGGCTCGCCCGGCTTCGCACGGGTACGTACGTCTCTCGACTTACGTACGTATTAAAGTGTTTTTTCTTTCTTGTTTCTTTCAATGAATGTAATATTATTATAGTTTATGTCACTCGGTGAAGATGGAGCTTTCTATTGGTGAAAGAATTTTTGAAATCGGTCCAGCAGTTTTTTTGTGAAAACGTTACAAACAAACATACAAAAACACAAAATATGTTTCCTGTTTGTAATATTAGGTATTAATATGGAATAGTATAAATGACATCGGCGGTCAATACAAAACAATTAGAAATTAAGTCTGGGGGAATGGAATGTGGATAATGTTCCTCCTTATAAAGGTACTAGGTATCCTCTAAACAGGCGAGCTAATAGCGTAGCAAGTAATAGACTGGCGGGCCGCGGCCTTCGATTATTATTATTATTTTTTTTTTTTTTATTATTTTTTTTTTTTTTTTAGGTCGGGCTTTGTGTAGGCGGCCTGTCTCGAGACGGCACTAGTCTAGTTCACCGGGCAATCGGCGAGCGCAGAGGGCGCTCCAGCCTAAAATTTTAGCGCAACTGCCTAAGGGTGACCCATGCGGGTCCGTGCCTCGGCTTAGGACGTTGCGGAGAGACATATGAGACATATGCGATTATGGGCGTTGCAACTTTCGCTCTACTCCATTCGGTTGGCGATAACCGGAATGTCATCGGCCTCGCGGGGCCGGAGATAGGGTCGGGATCAGGGGCGGGCGCGGCGCGAAACGCGTCGGCGCGTTGTATTATTAGCGGTTTGTGCAGTGTGATTCTGTAATCGATTGTTCATTGCGGCGATGGCCAACGTGGTCTCATCGTCCGGATCTTTTAAGACGTGCCTTGGACGTCTCCTTTTGGCGCGATTAAAAGGAGTGTATATCGCGGCCGCTCTGACCAGCGGATTCGGGTGGTGACTCGCCCGATCGAAATAGCGAGCTGAAGCTCGCTTCATAAACTGCCGGATGGTAGGCAGGTTAGCATCAATGTGCAAGTTTTTATTACGTACGTACCAAGGCGCGCCTACGGCTCTACGTAAGAATCGGTTCTGCAAGGTTTGAAGTTTTCGTAATATTGTCTTTTTCGCGTGGGCGAATACTGGGGACGCGTAACATAAAATGGGCCTTATGCAGGACGTATAGGCACGGAGTTTGTTCCGGGCCGATAGCTTGCTCTTTTTGTTTAAGAGACAATGTAGTTGGGACAACACGAATGCAGCCTTTGCGCGCGCTGCTTTTACATGTACATGGGATGGGCTCGTCAAACATAAGGACTGGGGCTACGTTGGGTCTGGGAGCGCGGTCCCGTATGAAGAGTATGGCAGCGCTCTTGCTAGGATTTACCTCTATACGCCAGCGGCGGAACCAAGACTCAAGGTCTTTGGCCGCCGCTTGCAGGGCTTTCCTTATGATCTCTGGCTTTCTGCCAGAGACGTAAATAGCGGTGTCGTCAGCGTACATTGCCACCTGAACGCCGTGGCGGACAGGGATATCGCTAGTGTATAGCGTGAACAAGAGGGGGGAGAGTACGGATCCTTGGGGAACACCGGCTGTTATGGTGTGACGGTTCGAGAGGGTACCCTCGACTCGATATCGAAAGCCTCTGTCCGACAGAAAATCGCGAATGATGTGCACGATTTGGGTGGGCACTCCGAGAGTGTACAGCTTATATAATAAGCCGTTGTGCCACACGCGGTCGAACGCTTTAGCGATATCGAAGAAGAGGGCTCCCGTCATAATCTTTCTATCGAATTTACTGAGTATATGCTCAGTGATTCGATGTACTTGATGGACACAGGAGTGACGAGCACGGAACCCGAACTGTTCGTCCGGGATCAAGTGCCGCACTCGGGTGAAATCTAAGAGTCGAGCGTACACGACGCGCTCGTAGAGTTTACTTAGAGAACTGAGCACACTTATCGGCCTGATGAGGCCTGGTTGCTCGGCTTACCGGGCTTTTTAAACCCGATAATTGTGGCCTCTTTCCACGCGGGTGGAAACATACTATTTTTAAACGCTGCGTTGAGTATCGCAGCCAAAAGGGCAATGAGCAAAGGGGGGAAGTTTCTAACTGTACGATTGGAAATGCCGTCCGCACCCGGCGCTTTCCGCACTTTTAGACGCTTGATCAGGTCTGTCACCTCTGCGACTGTCACAGGTCTGAGAGGATCATCATTATTTTCGCTATTACCGTTAGCGTTTTCATCGACTGGCGTGTCGGGAATGGGACCGGTTTCGCGCGGGGGGGTTGGCGGTCTCGCGTTCCTACTTTCGACTTCTAAGTTGATCTTGTCTAAATGATCGGCAGCTATTGGCATCGTACTTGGAGAGCATTGAATCTCGAGTTCGCTCGCCAGGCATTCGGACTTTTCGAAGTCATCGAAGGCTGGCGGTTGGTTAGGGCGAATGAGGGGAGGCATGGATGCCTCGTTTGGGGATTTGAAGCATTTAAAAAGCCTCCAGTACTCTGTATGAGAGGGATCAAGGTCAGTGAGCTTTTGCTCCCAGCGGTCGTTATAGACTTCCACCTTGCATTTCTTGGCCTGACGTTGCCAGTATCGCATGGTGGATTTTCTATCGGCCGTTGGGGCAGAGTAGTAAGCTCTGGTAGTTGCATTCCTTTCCCTCACTATCTCCCGTACGTGCTCAGGGATAACGGCGTGACTGGGTACAGTCGCGGGTTTTTCCTCTGAGCATCCGTCTACGACAGATTGTACGTGGTTAGTGAGAGTAAGGATCGCACTATTGACTTCGTCAGTGGTCTCTATCAGAGAGGGGATCGAGTCTAAGTCTGCGGATGTGGTGGCGGCCAACTTGGATCTCACTTGAGACCAGTCGGTCACCACTCTCATCGGGATGTCGCTACGACCTGTATCAGTGGGACCGCTATGGGGGATAAATTCTATGATAACAGGTCTATGGTCAGAGTCTAGCTCGTGTAGCACTCGTATAGAGTGTAAACGCAAGTTTACATTCTTTACGAGCGCTAGATCGAGTATGTCGGGTCGTCCCATGTTGTCGTCATAACAATAGTGGGTGGGTTCGAGTGGCACTAGAATGTCTATAGGTGCTCTGTCAAGATAACGTTCAAGAACTGTCCCTCGTGCATTAGACGAGTTACAGCTCCACATTATGTGTTTGGCGTTGAGATCTCCTGCCACTATGACGGAGTCGCCAAGCTTAAATAGACGATCTAGGTCGCCTACTAAGAGATCGCGTTGGGGAGATAGATACGCCGACACTATAGTGATCGGCTGATGACCGGTCATCGCTAGTAGGCAAACTGAGACTTCAATGTTCTCCAGGTCGTCGGGGGGGGATAGAGGCGTGCAATGCAGCGTCCTCTTGTAATATATAAGGGTGCCTCCGAAGGCACCGTCTGTACGATCGTTTCGTACTAACCTATAATTGGCCAAGCTTGGGTTACGGCGGGCGGGTTTTAAAAATGTCTCCTGGATGAGGAAGACATCAATATTTTTATCGCGGAGAAATTCTCCCAGCTCATCGCGGAGGCCTGACATGCCATTGGCGTTAAAAAACCCTATTCTTAGTGAATAGGGTTTTATCCTGCTAGATAAATTAGTTAAGGGCCGTATGTTCATTTTGGGTTTACCGGGGGGTGTTGTTTATCAGCCGGTTGACGTCGGCTGCGGCCAGGACCATTTCTACCCTGGCGTTGGGAAGGTGGGGATTTGCTTTAAAGTAGCAGTATCTGTCCAGCAGGGGCTGGAGTTTGCTCATGTCAAACATGAGCGAAAAAGAGAGTACCTCGCTGATGAGGTCGAGTGGCGCCTGAGGGGGGCCGGGGGCGGGAGCCTGAAGGGCCATGGGTTGAGCCTGAGGGGCCTGGGTGGGTTTGTGGCGTGGTGCGGCCGTAGCGGCCAGCGGGGGCCTGATGGGAGTTGGCACGGGGGACGGAGCGGGGGCCGGAGCCGGGGCCGGGGCGGGAGCCGGGGCCGGGGCTGGGGCTGGGACCGATTTTGGAGCGGCCTGAGGGGCCTTCGCGGGTGCCCGAGCGACCGGGGTGGTCGTGGGCGGCGGGATCACTCCTTTAAGAAGGGGGAAATGGGTGGTGCTCATGAGGGAGGGCGGCGGACCGGTCCTCCATGCGGGGGCCAAGATGGGGTTGGGGGTCCTTTCGAATTGAGGGGCCGCTCTGGGTGGGATTGGGCGACGACCCCTGGTGGGGATTCGTGCCGCTTTGGGAGCCTCTTTGCATCCCCTATAATTGGCGGGGTGGCCTGCCTGCCCGCAGAGTATACAGCTCGGGGGCTCCGAGCATGCAGCTCTATCCTTGGGGCGTGTGCAATCGGCCGTGCCGTGGTCTTCCAGGCACTTAACGCACCTGGGGCGCATTTTGCACCGACCTGAGGCATGGCCGTATCGTTGGCAGTTATGACACTGCCCTATGTATCCCCTTTTGTTAGGGGGCTCGACACGGATGCCACCGAGTCCCGCAACATCTTTAATGTTGAAGATTGCGGTGGCTTCCTTGGTGTTGTCAAGAATGACTAACACCATTTCAAGGTGCCCGTTTTGGCCCCTGTGCCCGCGGTGCATCCTATGCACTTGCTGCACGGGGAGGGCTTTGACCTCTTTGAGGTCGGTCATAATCTCCTCGGGTGTGAGGAAAATGGGGAGGTTGCGTATGACAACGCGACGCCGTTTCTCCTCTGGGAGGGCGTATGTAAAATACTGTAAGCCTCTCTCGTCAAAGAGCGAGGTGGCTGTACGGTGGTGGGAGGAGGACTCCAGTTGGATGGTGTAACAACCATCCTTGGGATTCCACCTGGTATGGAGGGGGACGACCCCTTTGACCTTCAGCGATGCTGAGAGGTCGGTCCAATTGAATTTGTCGGACCCTAGGAGTTTGAGTGGGGGGGGGCGTTTGGATTTAGGCGCTCCTGGGGCGCTAGCCTGCGATCTCGCTGAGGGCGAGCTGGCTTGGGATTGGTGCGCGGGAGATGCGCTACCTCGAGAGGTTATCGCGGGAGTGGGGGGGGGAAGCTGTGATTCTCACAGCTTTGGCGGGAACGGAGGGCTCCTCGGCCTGGGTTTTGCGGGTTTTCCGCTTTCGCTTGCCTCCTTTGACGAGCGTGAAGTCGTCTGTGTCGGAGGCGGACTCCTCATTGGACGCCTGTCCTACGGACATTGCGTCTGAGTCCGTAGAGCGTTCCTGGCCGGGAGTGGGGGAGGGGGTGGCGGACTCTGCTTGGTCCAAGAGAGGGGGGGCTGCGGACTGGGATGTGTCCGGAGAACTAACGGACTCAGGATGGTCCGAGACAGAGCGGCTCTGAGTGGGCGATCGAGAGCGCGGGGAACGTGAGCGGGGCTTTGAGAGTCTTGCGAGTCTTGCACCCTCACAAATGGATTCCAAGAATCCGTCGGGCAGGGGGTCCGGTAATTCCTGCATAATGCGGTTGAATTTTGAATTGATTTTACTGCTTTTCAGCAGGATGGCAAAAGCTGCCTCATGCTTCCTTTTCTCCTCAGACATGTTGTCTGGGGAGAAAAGGATTTCAGCGAAAGGGGGAAATGGACGTTTGCGGACTTGGTGGTTTTTATCCCTATCTCGACCTAAAAACGCACGAAACAGGAGGGTTCGGTTATCGAACACGTTCCCCGGGAAGAACCCACAACAAACCCGGGGCAATCGTGTGTTTAAACGCGCCTATAAATTAAACGCGGGGTATTTATCCCTACCTCCCGGGTGGGACAACCCGGGAGTGTGTGAGGTGTAATTACCTCCTCGCCGGGATAGGCGAGGAGGGTGTGTCCTACTGGTGAGCCCTAAGCTTGTATCGCCCTCGGCCAATCTTAATGTGCCGAGGGGCCCTAAGGTAACGTCTGTCTGTCAGTACTTGTACGGCAGAGACTATGGGGTCACTCCAAATGCCTCTGTTCTAACCGTACACTTCCGATTTCGCTTTAGCCTGAAGGGCGCAGCAACGTCACGGGTCTTCGTTTAGTCGGTTTCGTTGGCACTGTTAAGTTTCAGCCGACTTGCCCTGAGGGGGCCAACTTGTTGTTTAATTGTTGACGCTTCGGAACTGGTAGGAACTGCGTACACCCCAATTCCTCGAAACACGGCGGTCGGTCAAAAGACTGACTGTCGTTTTCGGAAATTAGGACTTAAACCCAATTCCACGAAACAGCGATTAGTCGAAGACTAATCGTCGTTATCGGTAATTAGGGCTTAAACCCCAATTCCACGAAACGGGCGGTCAGTCAAGGACTAACCGTCGTTATCGGAGATTAGGGCGGCGATAAGCCGAAACTCGCGAACAATACACTCGCGATAGCGCTCTACCAGAAGGGAGAGCGAGAACAATGGAAGCGTGCGTTCAGGACGAGCGCACGAACCGGAATGCCTTCGATTAAGGGAAGTTTACATATTTATAGTGCAACTAGTCAGAAAATTCCGTATGCGCGATTCAGCACGGTCAGCAGTACTAGACAAGTACTTGGTAATTTCCTAAGTAATTTCCTCAGTATTCCACTGGGTGATACATGTTGTACAAGTACAATTTCAGTCTCGCATGAACTATCAAAAATACATGCATTATTACTTCCTTGCATACGCTCAAGGACTTGACTTCATAAGGAGTATTAAGTTTAGGTAAACATGAAACTTGGTAAACTGTTTATAGAATTACTGTGATACATAAAATCAAAGAAGAATCATGAAGCGTGTATGGCTCCGCGGCTGATGTAGATCGCAAGCGATCTTCTCGGTTATGCGATGCGGGCGCGGTCGGGTGTGTAATGGATGACAGCTAGTGGTAAAATTAAAATGCGCGTTTCCCTGCTTCGGAGGGCACGCTAAGCCCCGGTTGCTATCGATAGATAGAAGTCGTTAAACCTTGTCGGATGCCTTATGGGCGGTTTGAAAACATTCGACAACGGGTTGGCCACTAACCTGTATCTCTACCAACCCGCTTTGGGGCAGCGTGGTGGAGTAACCTCCCCTTTTTGGGGCTCCCCCCAAAAAGAGACTTATCATTATTTATTACAAACAAAAACAAATTAAAAACACCCATTTTGAAGTAGATTAAAAAGGGGACTTCCCTTCCAATCAACGTTATAAAGAACATTGATCTTTATTAAATTCATCTCAACAGAATTATTTCCCGATGTCTAGTAAACGGTATATTGATATCAATAAACCCTTTTATGACTGTATACGACAGATATGATCCTCATTTGTTATTTATATCAATTTCGCGGCTCGTTCGTCTTTTTACGATTATTTATTTAGGGTTCCGTCAAATTAGGGCTTTAACCTTCATTTCCCTTTGGGGGTTAATGCTATTATGGTTCTGATGCGTCGATGATACTGTTTTATTTTTGTGATAACATATAACATTTTAATTATAGTCCGCCTGCCTAGCGTGGCGATTATGTCATATTCTCCCCTACTGACGCACAATGCTGTTATGGGCGTATTTGGGGAAGGCTTTGTTCAGCAGTGGACGTTTTTCGGCTGGGGTGCTTATGAATGTCTTAATTCTCTTTTCGATGGATGATAGAAATGAAGACTAGAAGAGAATACAGGAAGAGAAAGACCAGGGGAGAGTTGAAGACTATTTGTATTAATCCAGTATGTCATTGAGATGAATTTTTCGTAAAGAATTATAAATTAAAAATATATTTTTGTAAGGAAGCTATTAAGCTAACCACTTTCACATATTTAAATTTGTTCTTTAAGCTTATCTGTTCACACCTCTGTTACCTCATGTGTTTGTTACCCATATCTCTATGTTCAAAAAACGGAATCCACACAAGTGAAGCCGTAGGTAACAAGTAGTCTTAGTTGAAGAGGAATTCAACTGTCTTTCATAATTTGAAACATTTCTCAGGTTATGTGTGCAATTGAGCAATTGACTTTGTGATTACTTAGGCACTTTGTAAATTAAACAGGCGTTACGTAAAATGCCCAATCTTTGCCATTTCGTTGGTGATCAATTTGGTTTGCCCTCAAATAGAGATTGCCTTTTTCGTTGATGGATTTACCATTAATCCATGGAATCTACCCTCTTCTTTTTCTAGCTGGCGTCGAGACGTGATGACCCAACCGCCCACTAGCGGAAGAATTTTCTTCTGCTGGAAGAGAATTCTTCCACCAGTGCAGTCAGTCAACCAAACAATGGCGGTCAAACTATTCCAATGGGGCGGTAGTAAGCGCAAGATGGGCAGCAGCGTCCTACGATAAAACTACCGCCACTACGATCGCAAATCCGCATTTCAAGCGTGGCGATTATGGCATTATGGCCTTACGAGTAGGCTTTGATACAGCAGTGAACATTTTTTCCCGAATATGATATAGGGTCATCATATCTAAGCATAAACGTATTTTAGCTGAAGTGTTGCTAATCTCTCCTTTGTCTTTTTCTATCCTGCACATTTGACAATGCAACTGACAAAGACAAAGCATTCTATAGCTAAAACGTACCTAATGTTCTAGAAAGAAGGCTGATTGGTCTGTGAATGTACGTTTATGAATAAGGGGGTTAATTTACATGTGTATTTGTATAAATGTGCTGGTTTGTGGGTTCTGTAATGTCTGATCGTCTGTGTGACTTCTTGGTCATACATTTTCACTTTTTACATCCTTCTCTAACTTTAACATATTTGTTACAGTTAGAGAAGGATGAAAAATTTTACATTAACTTTTGCTTTGACAAATTTGTTGTTGCAACCGAACCTTTGATTATGTTTTAATATAAGCTCAGTTTCTGCATATCTCTTAGATTTTTTAAAATATACATATTTTGTAACTTTGTAAACAGCGAAGAGGAGGCAGGTATCTTTGTGTTGAGTATGTAGGTATTATACGTATCTATTGTATTTCTAATGCTCAGTTGCTTTGGCATACAATTCATTTAGTCAGAGTGTTTGTGGTCCAACAGACGCTAGAAAGCAATAGAGACGCAGAAACTGTTATTAAACTGTACCAACGTAATATGCAATAAATGGAATGCATAAGTGCTAACAAAATTACAATTTGACTTCCTAAAATTACTTTGAACAAGCTGGTGTCATACTATGCTGGTGTTCTCGATTTTATTCTAAGTTCTTTAAATGCTAATTTTAATTTACGATTAATTTAATGATATGTTTTTACTTTTACTTTAGGTAATATTCACTCTAGGTAATTTATGATTTTTTAGAAATTTTGAAAGTATGTCTAAAAATCTATTCGAAATATTTTTTTTTCTTTCTTTATTTTTCTTTCTTTCTTTGTTGCTTTTATTAACTGTTTAGCAACTAACTTCAGGCTTTTAATTTTGGCGGCGTGCGCGCGAATTCTAATAATTACTGTCACCATTTTTTCCAATCACGCCAAAATAAGTATGACTTCAAAATACCTCACCATCCCTAGTTTTAATCAGGAAAGTAATAAGTAATGAGCGGAGACATTTTGGAAAGCATTTACTTTTCCGTCCATTAGACGTAATGAAAACTCGCTTTGGAATTGTCCGCTGAGTCGGAATCCTTTTTGTTTCGTATCAACTTGTTTATTACGAGCAATTTTTCATCAGGAAAATTGACTGCACAAGGGATTTTTATTGAAAGTGAAATATATAGGACAAAAATCACTCTTCAAGTTAAATTCGATGTAAACATTTTTTTTATGTTTTGTGGCAAACAAGCAAGCAGTTCAAATGGATGTCAAGTCAGGGAATATGTGATAATACTACGTATAGAATGGACACTTCAACGTCCCGCCCGATTTCCCCGCCTCACCCAACCTCCTCCCCTCTTATGGCTGACGTTTGGTATTCTAAGGAAGGCTGATTGGTCTGTGGGTATTCTCTACGTGTTACGCACACTGATTGATGTGTGTAATAGAGACCAAATAAAGCGTTTATATGGAATTTTGCGGAGTGTCCGCGGTGGGGTCAAGTGATGACTGCAGCCTATAGACATCTACACAAAAACCAGAGCTCAAAATGCGCGTTGCCACTCCTAAGACTTCAGTTGTTACGTCCCTGTGATAGTTGTTACAGGGCCAAACATTAACATCTAACCAAAACACGATAGTGAACACTACCATTTGGCGACAGATAGATAAGTAATACGGTGGTACATACCCCCACGAGCTCCGTCACCAAAGCTCTACCACCAGGAAAAAGTAATCAAAATACAAATGAGTTTGCGTCCAATCCTAGTTTTTATTCAGATTCATATATTCAGTACTTCATTCGTCGGCGAGTTGACACATAAATGTTGGGGAAGAAAATAAATATATAATACTCATTATTTATTTACACTTCTACGTACCTAATTTATACATATGGCGCATTTTAATGCCACTAGGCATTCTCATACAGTCAACCTTGAGGTTGTGAGAAAAATAGAGAGATGAAGATAACTTACAAAAATAATAGCGTACCTTATAAACAAACTTAACAATAGTGATACATAAAAGTACTTATACAAAAACTTAATAAAGTTAAATAGTAATATGTCTACATAAATAATCACATGTGTATAAATCTATAATACATGTATAATAAACACATACGTAAATACTTATAACGATAATGACAATGTACAAAAATACATTATTTAAGGAACACCAAAAGATAATATTTGTTTAAGATAAATTTGCTAGTCCTAATGTCTCGGGGCAGCTTATTCCAGTTCTATAATAATATACGTATATAACCTTAAATATATCCTTTAATTAGACAGGGAATACTTTTTTATGTAATGAAAGTGGCAAACAAGCATGCAGTTCACATTGATGTAAAGTGATAACTGCAGCCTATAGACACCCACACAAAAGTCAAGATGCAGATGCGTTACTACTTCTGAGGCCTCTGTGCCGGAAAACACAGGGCCGTACTGGCTATTTCTGTAATATTTATTACATCTTTTCGAAATTCTCCTCACGCTGCGGTTCGTTTTACGACATACCACGTATCGAAAATTTGACGTTATGTCGTAGGCTGTAATACATTACGAGACTCCACAAATGTCCTAGTCCCAGTGGTGAGTCCCGGGCCTTCTCTCGTAAATTATTACGAGAAGCAATGGTTGAAACATGATTACATGTTGCTGAAATAGATCGGTGGCTATCTTTTAACCTATTTCAATAAAATTTTGATATGTCAACCGATACCTTAGTCTATTTTGTAATAATTTAACAATTCTTTCTAAGTTAAGCTATTAAACTTTTCACTAGGTTTCAGGATCAAAATACAATGATGTAATATGCTCAAGAAAGTCATATAAAATTACCTAATCAAGAATAATTGGTGTCTCGTAAAGGAATATTGTAAAATGGCACAAAATCTGACATCATAATAGCTGGTGGTTCGCTCACATTTCTGTATGCAGAAGACCTATCAATTAATGGCATGTCATCGCTTCGTCTTCTAGGCTTCCATAGCTTCCAACCTATTACAGACGAAGCTAAATACAATAGGATACCAAATAATACACCGGTCCACCACCATTTAGTCTCAGATTTAGTCTCAGATGCTTTTATACTAACATTTACTTTCTTCCATTCGCTACAAACGTTGCTATATGCAAGAGTCGAGGAACAAATCCTCACTTCGTACCTCATTGCATTTTCGACTTTTAAAGATGTGTTCGTCACGTTGCCAAATACACACCACGTTTGCAGTGCCATCTTGGCATTCGCTTGCTTGGGAATAATCTCCATCGTATATGCTAACACTGGCCCATTTGCTAACACTGGTGCATCCCAACTAATTTCAATGAGACCATCGTCTTGAGCACTGATGAAAGTTATTGTAGGAATATCAGCATAAGCAAGCTCCGAACGTAAGGTTCTTACAACACTCCTTGCTGATCTACTACATGTAGTAGCTGTGCATGCTCGCAACCTGAATCTATAATCTCTGAAAGGAGCTAAACCACCAACTTGGAACTCACTTCTGTTTCCACTTAAATCTAAGACTAAAGTTTGCACGAATCCATTCAACGTAGAATTATCTGGAGGATCGACTTCATCATCACATCCACCTATTATTTTACATACATCAAAATCCTCTTCAACCATCGCCCCGAATGTTACTGTAGACAGTACTCCGCAAATTGACTCGCAGCCCTTGCCATAATTACTTGGTGGCCTCATGACCATCGCATGACGAGAATAATCTAGATCATCCAGATCCTTCTCTGTCATTGCACATTGATCTCGAACGGCGATGTCTTTCTCTCGAATTTCTATTAATGTCACATCAAGTTGATACTGGGTGATATATGGACGGTAATCTAAATGATCGACCCAACGAATTACAATGGCCTCTGAAGAAGAGGCGACTAGCTCTACAATGAAAGGAGGTTCAGGTTTGCCTATGTGAGTAGTGAAATTTACTATGGCACTTCGAGCTAGTTGTCTTCGTGTCGGGTCGTATTTTTCTACGCAAACGGCATATCTAGAAGCTGGATGAAGTTGCGTAAGTTCTACACTGGCTAACTGTTCAGAAGTCACTGATACTGATACAGCAAACCATTCCGAGTCACTGCAAGTCTCTGGTATGAAAGTAGGGTGCAGTCCGTAAGGTATCCGCAGGTAAAGGATGGAATAGTGTACGTTTGCGTCGTATTCAGGGACAAAGGTCGCAACTGCCGAGGTCTCATTCACAACCTTAATGTTTAATCCAAGTGCTACCTCTTCGCAACTACCACTGTAACCATTCAAACCTTGCGGAACATCTAAGTCACTCGGTCGTTCTGGAAAAGCGCGTTGCAATTCTTTAATCTCACTCATGCACAATATTGGGTTGTAGAAAAACTTCATCGTTCCTCTATTCGCTTTCAGGTTCCGAGTGGCATTCAAAGGCAACAGTTTCTGAAGATTTTGCATATTGTTGATAACGAGACTGTATTTATTATCGAAAAGTCGTCTGCCGCCGATGCGACGAAGCGATGGAAGGAAATCAAGCGAGGTGATAACTATCGAATCATAAATGTGTATATAATCTGAGACTTCCTGGATTCGTTTCAGGTAGAACCTAAGCTCCTCGACGACTTCTGGTATTGAATACACATGGATCGTGAGAGATCCATTAATGTAGACGCATTTTGCTGCTTCTTGAATACTCGCGAGCGTTTGTATGACCGTGCTGCCGCAAGTCTGCAATAAATAACAATATCTATAGATATCAATCGTGTAAATCGCCTCTTTCTTACACTCGCGAAACATTATCCCTTCTTTAAGGGTAAGTTCCCTTGCTAATGATGCGTTTCAATATAAATTAAGATAAGCCTCTGTTTTGGATATCGGGAACAAGCTTAATTATACGGTCGTTGAGTTCAGTAGCAAAAAAGATTGCCTAGGATAAATCCGTGACGGGTTTTGAGCGGTATAAGATTAGCCTTAGCGATGTGACATTGTACTCCTCAATTTTACTGATGTTCAAGCTCTTGTAATGCTGTTTAATTAAGTGGCACAGATATTCATTTAACCTTTAAGGGGAGAGGGACACAACAGCTTTATTACCAGCTATTAGTAATGTACAGGGATAAAAAAATTAAGCCTAAATGCCCTGGAGCATGTGCTTACATATTATACTGGCTTGAGGTTGCGAAAAATCGCGACAGGTGGAAAAAATTAGGGGAGGCTTTTGCCCAGCAGTGGGACAGTTGAGGCTATTAAAAAAAAAAGATATTTTTGTTTGTATTTACAAACTGTTGTATTAACAAACAAAAATATCTTTTTCCACCTGTCGCGATTTTTCGCAACCTCAAGCCAGTCTGGTTCAAGCGGTCGAGGTCATCTCGCCAGCGCTTTCGAGATCGGCCTCGACAACGCCGAACATCCGGAATCCAGTCGGTAGACCTTTTTGTCCACTTTTCTTCAGACATCCTACAAATATGACCCGCCCAATCCCACTTTAAGCTTGCTGTTTTCAGGCCTACATCTATGATGCCGGTTTTTTATGTGTGTGTATTGCGTATTTTATGAATAAGCTTTACGCCGATGCTTTATCAGATGATTTAGGATGCTGCGCTCCATAGCTCGTTGGCAAACTTCTGGGCATCTGTCAGTGACCAGGTTTGAGCACCATAGGTTAGGACGGGCAGGATGCACATGTTGACCAGTTTCCGCTTAAGGGACAGCGGCAGATCTCCCTTCATAAGGTGCTTCATGGACCAGTAGCTCTTCCAGGCGTTATTAACTCTTCGGTCAACTTCTTTGTCTTGTCTGTTGTCGAAGGAGACTAACTGGCCCAGATACACATACTCATCAACATAATGTATTTCCTGCCCATCTACCTCGTGCTATTGGTCTTCACTTTGGTTTTGCCCTGATTCATATGGAGTCCAACCTCAAAGCTTGCTGTGCTCAGATCTTGGAGCATTTGTTGGAGTTCCACAGCGCTTTGGGAAAACAAAACATCGTCAGCAAAACGAAGATTCGTTAGTTTTTTCCCTTCGATATTTATACCCTTGTCTGGCCATGACGTAGTAAGGTGGTTAAATATTTCCTGCAATGTGCTATTAAATAATTTAAAAAAATATCGTATTAAAAAAAATATATTCTGTAGTAAGTTTTTAGATAAGACTAGAACGGACATCAGTATTTCATATGCTCATCGAACCTAGCTACCACTAGTCTCATCATCATCATCATTTCAGCCAAAAGACGTTTACTGCGGGGCAAAGGCTTCAGCCAAAGATTGTCACAACAAACGGTCCTGCCCTCATTCAGCTATTGGCCGTAACCTTCACCAGGTCGTGGGCCCACCTTGTGGAGGCCAGCCTACACTTCGTCTTCCGGTACGCGGTCGCTATCCGAGAACTCTTCTGCCCCAATGGCCCTCAGTTCTTCTAGCTATGTGCCCTGCCCACTGCCACTTGAGTCTCGCTATTCGGTGGGCTATATACCGATATATCCCACCGAATAGCGAGACTTTAGTTCTCAGGCGGATCTCCCCATTTCTGATTCAATTTCTTAGGTAAACTTCGAGCATAGATCTATCCATTGCTGCCTTCGTGAGGCCCATTGTAAGCGACTACTGGACTACTGTAATACAAGTCCATGTTTTGTGAAAGCCAAACCTGTTTGCAATTGACGCAGGGTTTACACGTGATGGTACCAGATTCCTCGGCCGACATGTAATCGGCTGGACAGTCAAACACACATTCGTTCTGCCACGACCATCCGCCCAGTTTAATGCACTCCTCCACTGCAAGGCAGTATTGATTGACACGGAGTAGTATTCTGAAAATACAGTATGATCTAGATATTCCTGATCTACAAAGTGAATTACGACGAGTGAGTACGACTGTAAGTCCAGCTCAGTCTGCCCGAGACCAGAAAAAAAATCCACAGAAAACCAACCGAAATGTTGGTTTAATTTCAATAGTAAGAGATAAATCCGCAACAATTGTTTTTTTTTTTTCAATTAATGTCGTTTACTGGGGCTAAAAGAATTCTTTAATACCTACTTTTTTCAAAGGTTGGGAAACCCTGATCCAATCTATCCGAAGCCAAATGACTGTATGTAGCACTGTCTTGTTCCAGTTAGATGGTAATGAATGGCCGTGTAATAACTACTCGTATCACAAAGGCGAACAACTCAGGCATCATATGTGGCAACGAATCTTCATTTTGGTGGTGGTAGTTTTTGTGTATATTTCTACTAACTGCAGTATTTACAACTATAGTAATTTACCATCCATGTCAACTATATACACTGTCCAGCAAGAAATATTGCACATCGAGCGTACGAAAGACACAATCGGCTAGTTTCGACTTCGTAGAGCGTTATCTCTGTTGCGCACTGCCTGAGCACTGAGAGTCCGGTATTGGTGAAAACTTTATGAAAACGGCCGACAAACGTCACATAGGTAAGGTGCGAAAGAGATAACGCTCTACGGACCTGAAATAAGCCGAAGTCTCTTTTCTAAGGTCGATGTGCAATATTTCTTGTAGGATATATAATGGCAACCCATTATACGTCTCACTGCTGGGCACGAGTCTCTCCCCTTATTGGGGGGAGGCCTGGATCTTACTCCACCACGCTGCTCCAATGCGGATTGGTGGAGATACAGGTTAGTGGCCAACCCGCTGTCGGATGTTTTCAAACCGCCCATAAGGCCCCCGACAAGGTTTAACGACTGCTATCCATCGATAGCAACCGGGACCGACGGCTTAGCGTGCCCTCCGAAGCACGGAAACGCGCATTTAATTTTCCACTAGCGGTCACCCATTACACTACCCGACCGCGCCCGTAGTGCTTAACCGAGTAGATCGCTTACGATCTACACCAGCCGCTGGGCCACGCCCGCTTCAGGATACTATACTTAAAAACCTACATATAAAAAAACAATGTTGGACCAACACAATGCAGAAGAGCACAATGAAAATTCAAATCAACAAACATTGGCGCAAAGCCCACAGATTGTTGACCTAGCTTTGCTATTGACTCAGCCCTAAGAGAGACTAAATGCCTCATTTGAAATCGATACACGTTCATTATTGCGATACCGTAGAACGTAGGGGGTTTTCATTTATCTGCCTTGTGAAACCCTGTTTCGTATGTGCGTATAATGTGGGAAGCTTGCTCGTAGAATATTTTTGGTACAACCCTGGGTCTTAAATTGTATGACATGCTAATATTAACGAGCACCTGAGTGGCCAAACGCTTATATTATCCAGGTGGTAGTGAAATTTGAAATTTCACTTACATAAATGATAACATTAATATTCCTGCATCTTGGAGCTACTAAAAGCTGCTTGTTGAAACAATGTTACCAGATCATTCAACAATGTAGTATTTGTTCAAATCGAGAGAATAATTTAATTTGTTCGAACTGCGGTAAGGTAGTTTACGCTTTACTCAAATGTAACCATTCTGTTGATTTCCCAGAGCGAGAACTTTGTGTGCCGTCACCTTAATTATATTCAACCGTAAATTTTAGAAAGTTTCGAGATAAAAGAAATAATATCGGACATATTGTTCTGAGCTTTTCTTTTATACCTTGAAATGGTAAATGTTTTGCTGTAAAAACGTTTATGGGTCACAACAAAAGTAATTATTTTTACTGTCATTAAAGTGATATATAAAGAACAGTTATTACGCCTGTACCTACAGCTTTCATTGATGTAAAAATTTAGATATATACATAAAAACTGGAGGTTTATTAACTGGTTGTGAACCGCGAGTCCGCAAACTTCATCACTGAAATTTGTAACCACTCCTGAAGTCTGTGATCTTTTTCTTTTGCCAGAAAAAAAGAAGGCCATACATTTGCCATTTAATTGTTACGTTCTGAACACAACCAAAAATCGGTCACTCCACGAATTATTATATTTATTTCTTGTGTTGCACCGAACGGACAACAAATATACATTAAAATAAATCTATTTTACGGATTTATCTCGCGTATATTAAACTAAAATTATTTTATAAACGATATGTAGATGACACGTTCACCACATTGGATAACAATAATGTTTCTGTTTTTGTTTCACATCTCAATTCCATACACCATAAAATCAAATTCACTATGGAATTGGAACAGGACAATAAATTAGCCTTCTTAGATACTTTATTAATTAGAAACACCAATAACACACTCAGTCACATCAGTCACATTGTGTTTAGGAAGTCAACCCATACTGATAGGTACCTTAATGGTGAATCACACCATCACCCGGCCCATTTATCTGCCGTTGGCTCATCTCTATTTCAGAGAGCACGAGGCATCTGTGACGACCACCGTCTTCAGGGGAAGCTGAAGCACCTACGCCAGGTGCTACATAACAACAAGCTCCATGTACCACCTGTCCGTCACAGAGGCTGCGTGAAACCACCTACAGTAGAACGACAAACAGCTATACATATATATATATATATAACCTTACGTTAAGGGTGTCACAGATAAAATCAGCAACATTTTAAAAAATAATTCCATTAAAACAGTTTTCAAACCATATAAAAAGATTCATCAGTATTTAAGACCCATTAAAGGTAATATTCCATTACAAAATTCTGGCATTTATAAATTAGATTGTGATTGTGAACTCTCATATATTGGTCAAACGAAGAGAGCTGTATCCACCCGCGTTAAAGAGCACATTGCTGATGTCAAAAACCGAAGAACAGGGAGGTCTGCAGTCTGTTAACACATAGCGGATAAGCCGAACCATTACATCCGGTTTGATATAATTCAAATACTCGCTAGAGAACACAAACCCATTCCACGAATGGTACGCGAGGCTATTGAAATTAAAAAACACCCAAATTTCAATAGAAAAGATGGATGGCGATTATCAACATCGTGGGATCCCATACTTAGAAAGATTGAATCCCAGCCGCAGCAGTCTGCAAGACCTCAAGATACCATAAGTAATTATTGTGTTAATCCTGAACGCTACGCAAGGCGTTTACGAAATCGATGGAGGTAGCTACATATCATTTTTTCAAACTTCTGTCAGACAAATGTCACCTCAGTCTGCCCGAGACCACGGAAGCTGAAAAGCGACCGTAACGTCGGGTTGATTTAAAAAAAATAAAAATCATTTTAGTTTAATATACGCGAGAGAAATCCGTAAAAATAGTTTTATTTCAATGAGTGTAGTAGCTCGCGAAAACCTAAGAACATATCAACATACGAGTATATACAGTACGCGGCCGTATTGCTCAGCCAGCGATTTCTTTCAGGCAACCTTACAGGTAAAAATCAAATGTCTGCACATTAAATATTTTCTCAAAACTATGATAGGGGGCGATTAAAGAAGAGTAACAGAAACAAAAAAACAGTTTTAGGGGGCGATTAAAGAAGAGTAACGGAAACAAAAAAAAATACAATTTTTGAAATGTTTGTCTGTCTGTCTGTTTAGATCGTTATAACTTGGATCCTACATGGAGTTGCAGGGTTTACTAAGTTTTTGTAGAACAGGGGTGCGACCGCCTATCGACATTGCTATTGTCGTTGTCATTGCTGTCAAATTTTCATGTCGATTTTTGCTTTAACTAAATAACAATAATCGAATAATCTTAATTTTTCTCTCTTAATCTATTAATCTTCTTAATTTTAATCGAAATAATCTACCACTATCGCTTGTTTGTCGTCTACGAAAGCGAGAAAAACAAACAGATTATCACATTTCCTTTTAAAGGAGCTAGCTAGCTACAAATCGTCATTAAAATTTGACAGCAATGACAACGACAATAGCTATGTCGTTAGGCGGTCGCACCCCAGGTAAGATACTTACGTCCCATTCGGACACTGCGCGACACAACGCCCCGCGTACGTGCGCTCTCGACATAAAGTGCAATCACTGCTGTTAGTTTTTTGACATCCGAGACACTTGCTGTCACATACCTCGGCTTCCGGACCCTCGAGGAAACGTTGGCACTTTCTGGAAAAGATTACTTCCTTTTATAAATGTAACGCTTACTCTGTTTTTTTTTTAGTATTATGGCATCGCTATAACGCATATTGCCAATGTCAAGTAAAACGATATTTCGTATTCTTAATAAGCAGCGTAAAAGTCAGAGTCAGTCAGTCAATTTATCAGTCCGTCAGTCAGTCACAGTCACAACAGTCAGTAATTCGAGTAAAGAGATGGCTACGTTTACGTACGTTACTTTACCAGAACATTTACATTGAAGTTCAAACCAGAGTAGAGGGAAATTACCTGATACTCAATCAGTCATATGACGGACGAGGCGGAACCCAGTTTCTCTCCGAGGAATTCGGAATGATGGCTCTACTAACCAACACACTCTACTCGCCACAAGCTGCTTATATTTTTATTATTAAGATGTGGAACAACTTGTTTGCGTAAATAACCTTGTGTTTGTGCCCGAAGGCATTAATCCCCCCTTCCCTATAGGTAACTTTTATTGTTATCTGTTATATGTTTTACCTTTTTATTGTTATTAAAGGAGCTTTTATAGGAAAAACTCCCGATTTGTGTCCTTGCAATAATCGTCAAAGTCATAGAGAAAACAAGTACCTATTTAATGAATAGGTGGTAGAGTTCCAGTGTAGGAGCTCGAGGACGTAGGCACCACCGCATTACCTAATGTATCTGCCACTAAATGGTAGTGTTCAGCACTATCATGTGCCGGTGAGAGGGTGATGTATAGCCCCGTAATAACTATCACAGAGATATGATAACTTAGGTCTCAGGGGTGGCAACGCATCTGCATTTTGACCGCTGGTTTTTGTGTAGATGTTTATAGGCTGCCGTCATCACTTAACATCAATGTGAGCTGCATGCTAGTTTGCCACCTTCATGACATAAAAGTTTCTCATTATATTTTGTTATGAGAAAGTATTTCTATTTCATCTGAATTTCACAGAACATTGTAAAATGCATTCCATCAAGTAGAGAGCTGTAGTTTATTAGGAGTTCTTCGAAACAGTGTTTATATTGCGATTTCCAGAAGCGTAATTTTCTGGAAAACATTCCTTATTTTATCGGAGTGGTGTATAATAGTTTCATAATTTTAATGTGTTTATTTTTCATGTTAAACGAATAAAACGTAACCGGCAAACCGTGGGTGTTTGCATGTATGCTTGAATGCATGCATTTTTCTGCCTACCTTTTTTTATGTAATGGAAGTGGCAAACAAGCATGCAGTGCACATTGATATTAAGTGATGACAGCAGCCTATAGACACCCACACAAAGACCAAGGTCAAAATGCAGATGCGTTACCACACCTGAGGCCTAAGGTGTTATGCCTCTATGCCGGAAATTACAGGCACGTACATGAATACCTGACCGGAACACGATAGTGCTGAACACTACCATTTAGCGGCAAGTATATTAGGTAACGCGATGGTGCCTACGCCCGCGAGCTCCGTCACTGGAGCGTGAAGATACTCGACGACTCTTTGTTTTTTACAATAAAGGTTTTAAAATGAGGCTTTTATTTACATGTTGTTCCTAGAATTTATATGCGACTCGACAAAGTATGCAAAAAAATACCAAAATAAAAAATATGTTCATTGTTAATTCCTGAAAATTCTGATAAGGATAGGCATCATATAGGATAGGATCTATACGTACACCTGTGTGTACGTTATTAATTTGAGATTAATCAATGCTCTTCACGAATGAACAGACAAGCTGACAGGCCAACTTGTCGCTGAACTAATAACAAAGCGAGCTATAAATTAACCGCAGACGGCGTTAATAAATACATGACGGACGATTTAATTATAACGTATTATCACGTCACGTGGCTCTCTAATAACAATATGTTGAGGAAAATGAAGCGACTAAGAAAGATATCTATAAGCTTTACTGGTGGTAGAGCTCCAGTGACAAAGCTCGCAGGCGGTGGCACCACCGCATTACCTAATTTACTTGCCGCTAAATGGTAGTGTTCAGCACTATCGTGTTCCAGTCAGGTGGTAATGTAGGGTCCTGTAATTTCCGGCACAGAGGCATTTAAAAGAAAGCAATTCCTTTAGAAATGAACTATGAACCTGACAGGCCAGCTTGACGTCGAACTAACAACAAAGCGGGCTATTACTTAACCTCAGACGGCGTTCTTATTACATGGCCGACGATTTAATTGTAACGTATTATCACGTCACGTGACCCCCTAATAATAATCTGTTGAGGGAAATGACGCTAAAATGAATTCATCTTATACTTCAATTTCCTCAATCTATTATTATTAGAGAGTCACGTGACGTGATAATATGTTACAACTGAAGGTAAAATTTCGAAATCTGCAGCACTCAGCAGTGCTGCTGCTGCAGGCTGCTGCTACACTACCTAATGGTTAGCATATTACTGCATATTCCACGCAACAATAGAAAATCGAGAAATATGATGCTGCTTCCGATTGAGTTGAAATTGTGGAACCAACTTCCCTGTGAGGTGTTCCCTCCGTGCTACAATATGGGGTTCCTCAAAAATGGCGTCAAAAGAGTCCTTCAGGGCTGGCAGCGCGTTGGCAACTCCCCTGGTGTTGCAAATGTTCATAGACGACGGTGACCAGTTTCCATATAAATGTGAAATAAGAAAAGTAGTTTTGAAGACGATGTAACACTTCGGTAAAAAGAAGTTTTAAACTTTTCGGGAGAACAGATTCGGTGCGAATCTCAAAAGCCCGGTGAGGAATGGGGGAGAGCGGAGGTCGAAGCTTAAAAACATCAAACAAAACATCATTCTAACCGTTCATTTGTTAAATTGGGGGTAGGGTAGCGTAATATAAAGGAGGGTAGTGTATGGTAAGGCAAGGTAGTGTACCTATAGTCCTACAGTATGTAATGTACTGTAGCATACTGCACTGTAATGATAAGGCGGAACGATCAGCAAGTATTTACATAAATATGTCACAATGTTATTGGAATGCGAAGCGCCCATGGCCCCGCGACTGGTGTAGATCGAAAGCGATTTACTCGGTTAAGCGATACGGGCGCGGTCGGGTGTGTGATGGGTGACCGCTAGTGGCAAATTAAAACGCGCGTTTCTATGCTTCGGAGGGCACGTTAAGCAGTCGGTCCCGGTTGCTATCGATAGATAGCAGTCATTAAACCTTGTCGGAGGCCTTATAGGCGGTTTGAAAACATCCGACAACGGGTTGGCCATTAAACCTTATCTCCACCAACCCGCATTGGAGCAGCGTGGTGGAGTAAGCTCCAGGCCAAAAAGGAGAGAGACTCGTACCCAGCAGTGGAACGTGTATAATGGGTTGCCATTATTATTATTATTATTGGAATAGTGCTTCACAAAAGCACGCAACAAAAAATACGCTTACACTCACAGCCCCACATTAGGTATTATATAAACCTGTGTCATGGATGCTGTTGTACACATACAACACAAATACAAACACCCAGACCCGAAACAAATATCTGTAGGCCATCAAAATATTTGTCCCGGTGCGGGGATCGAACCCGCGGGGATCGAACCCGCGGGGATTCGAAGAATCAAGCGATCGTCTCACATTACTGGACTAACCGGGTCGTGAACAATACTACCTAATTGTCTATTAGAAAACTGCACAAAATGCATTCATTTTATTCCACATAGAAAAAAAACTAACCAAGCGGAGACAATGCCACATCAAATGAGCTACGGATGTGGTGACAATAGATGTGAAATACTGAAAATCATCCTTAGACCATGCATTGTACGCAGTCTATTGTCCTACCAGTAATTGGTGTTCCGATTGCTAGGACAATTGGTATTTCATATATCGTTGACGTAGACGGAGAACTAAATAAGTCATTTCTTTATAGTTTCTAGAATAAGGTGATTTAATGTTTTGTTTCTTTTATATTTGAGCTAAAATTACTGCTGATTATTTTATATGTTTTACTGTTTAACTACATAGTATAAAACAAAGTCGCTCTACGCTGTTATCTGCCTGTTTCTAAATTTCTTCTTTTTAACCACCCGCCAAAACATCTAGAAATATTTTCAAGGTTTATACAAACAAAACATTAATACGTATACGTACTAAGGTGTTATAAATACGTAAATATAGAAAGACTGCAAAAAGTTCGCGATGGTTATTATATCTTTCACCTAAGGTTAACTTTATCTAATTTTTTTATTTTTGTAATAAAAAAAAGTAATTTTCTCCTAATCCATTTGAATCCATAAGCAAATAAATATATCAGATGACTAAATAAAGCACAGCACACTAAAGTTTGCATTGTGTACTTTAAGTAAATAAAAATTTAAAAAAAATTTTTTTCTAATTTTACTACAATTATGATCATAATATGACAGAAGTCAATTATTGCCTGCAATTTTTTCTCCCACTAACTGAATTTGCGATAATATCTATACAAATAAGGGCAACATAATGCAATTATTGAATTTATTAGATTCAAGATATTTATTCCTACGAGAATGAATGAAAAATAACACATTTTACATAGGCATGAATAATCGACTGGTAAAATATTACAATTGTTATTAATTATTAAGTTATTTTTATTTAAATAATGCGTCACACTTTTTTGCAATTTAGTAATCAATGATGGTATTTATAAGCTCATTGTTAGTAATAGTGAAAAATACAATTCGCAGAAACCGTAGTTATTTCGTTTTCCGTCTACGCTGACAATATGCAAATATCAGGTGAACTGGACTTGCTGTCGAAACGGTAGTTCACGCTCGTTGTATTGATGATTTAAAGGTACCTATGTTTGGACAGAACAATTAAGGTCGTTAAGTCTTAAACGGTGATCGCCTGATCTAAGGACGTATTTTCTACCTTACTCGGTTGACATCAAATTGAAAGGCACTATAAGCCCGAGTTGCACCAAGATATTTATTAAAATGAAAGTTACTATGCTGGAGGTCCTGGGTTCTATTCCCGGGGGCTATCAGAGAAAACGGTTCAAAATCCTTTATCTGTGGTTCTATTGGGATTTTTAGATTTTCTGGAAGTTTCCCAGAACCTCGGAGTTTGGTAATGTGCCCGGAGATGGCAACAGGCTCGCTACCTGTTACTTGCGCCAAAACGTAACCGGCGAATCGTGTGCATGTATGCTTGAATGCATGCATTTACCTCTGCCTACTCCTTTGGGGATGTGAAATTTTACAATAACGTTAACAAATATCTTGGTGCAACCCAGGCTTATTGTAGGTACCTACTACAGTAAAACAGTAATATGTTTTAACGTAACTTCCTCCGATTTTGATACATTCGTCATTGGTCTTAGCGTGATGATATAGCCTATAGCTATAGCCTTCCTCGTTAAATGAGCTATACATAAAACACTAAAAGAATTTTTAAAATCGCACCAGCAGTTCTTGAGATTAGCGCGTTCAAGCAAACAAACAAACTCTTCACCTTTATAATAGGTATTACTAGCGTCCCGCCCCAGCTTCGCGTGGTTGCAATGTTACCTACCCTCTCCTATTTATCTTAGCGTGATGTTATGTAGCCTAAAGCCTTTCTTGATAAATGATCTATCTAACACTGAAATATTTTTTCAAAACGGACCAGTTGTTCCTGAGATTAGCGCGTTCAAGCAAACAAACAAATAAACAAACAAACTTTTCAGCTTTATTATATTAATTAAATAATCCGTCCAATTTACCGCAGTGTCTGAAGAAGAAGGTCTTTGACCAGTGTGTGTTGCCAGGGATGACATACGGAACAGAAACGTGGTCGCTCACTATGGGCCTCATAAGAAGGCTCAAGGTCACTCAGAGAGCGATGGAGAGGGCTATGCTCGGAGTTACTCTGCGAGATCGAATCAGAAATGAGGAGATCCGCATGAGGACCAAAGTAACCGACATAGCCCATCGAATAGCGAAACTCAAGTGGCAGTGGGCAGGGCACATAGCTCGCAGAACTGACGGCCGTTGGGGCAGAAGAGTTCTAGAGTGGCGACCGCGTACCGGAAGGCGAAGCGTAGGCAGGCCCCCCACGAGGTGGACCGACGACCTGGTGAAGGTCGCGGGCAATCGTTGGATAAGGGCGGCCCAGGACCGTTCGTTGTGGCATTCTTTGGGGGAGGCCTTTGTCCAGCAGTGGACGTCTTTTGGCTGAAATGATGATGATATTAATTAATAAAACTAATAAGTATTATAGGTATTGTTAGTAAAGATTCATCCCCTTATTCATAAACGTACATTAGATACGTTTTAGCTATAGAATGCTTTGCCTTTGCCAGTTGCATTGTCAAATGTGCAGGATAGAAAGAGACAAAGGAGAGATTAGCAACACTTTAGCTAAATACGTTTACGAATCTGTATTAAGTATAGATACTTGTTATTCCAGCAGAAATTCCTACTGCTGCAAGTACAAGGGCTGCGACAGATATTGTTGTCCTGCGAGATGACCACGTGCCGGTATCTTGGTGTAATACTCTTCCAATCGATGGTGTCCACGTAGCAGGTTGGTGGGCTCCCCGAAATGATCACACCACCCCGGTCTATCTTCAACAGGTTGTAAAGACCTATCTGTAAAGTATTTAAGCAAATTAATCCGATTAAGGAAATTGATTAATTAGAACTGCCTCGGTAGCCTAGTGGTAGCAGGCCACTACTACTACGCTGAGGTCCTGGGTTCGATTCCCGGGTAGGGGGTTATCAGAGATAATGGTGAAAAAGCCTTTATCTCTGGTTCTATTGGGATTTTTCCATTTTCTGGAAATTTCCCAGTACCTCAAAGTTTGGTAATGTGCCCGGAGATGTCAACAGGCTCGCCACCTGTTACATGGGCCAAAACGTAACCGGCGAATCGTGGGTGTTTGCATGTATGCTTGAATGCATGCATTTACCTCTGCCTACCCCTTCGGGGATTACAGGCGTGAAGTTACGAAGTTACGATTAATTAGAGGCCTTATGGGCGATTCGAAAACATCCGACAGCGGGTTGGCCACTAACCCGTATCTCCACCAACCCGCATTGGAGCAGCGTGGTGAAGTAGGTAAGCTCCAGGCCTCCTGGTCGCGAGTGGGCGCCAGTCTCACCCATTCTTGGGAGAACCCAAGAATGGGTGAGACTCGCGCTCAGCACTCGGACGTATTAAGGGTTGCCAGTATTCTCTCGTCAGCACGGGGTCAAATTTGAACTCCGGACCTTTGTCAGGCTTGCGCGGGGCCATGGAGGGTCCAACACGTAGAGGCCCTTTCCAGAATTTTGATCTACTTTGTAATGGGTTATATTCGGCGGGACCTCACTCTGACTGCATCAACAGTTAATATAGACACAGACAGAACCCGCAGAATACATAGGACTATTGTAATGATAAATGACTCGCCAAACTTTGGGCTATGTGGGTGAACTGGGGGGACTAGCTGGCTGGGCCTATGGAGTGAGAGCCGGCACCTGCCTATATTCAACATCTCACATTATTGAATCCTACTTAAGGAGGTGACTCGCCTCTCCAGTATTCGTATTATTATTAATCCGAACATATTTTTTAATGAAACGTAGGTGGCGAACAAGCTTCCAGCTCAGATGGATGTTAAGTGATGACTGCACCCTACAGACATCTACACAAAAACCAGAGGTCAAAATGCAGATGCGTTGCCACATTGGAGACCTAAGTTGTTCTGTCTCTGATAGTGATTACGGAGCCATACATAACTATGGCATGTGACTTTTGCACTCATAATTTCTGAATTTAGACCCGTTTTGCACCTATATCGTTGCTCTCTTCATAACCCAAAGGTTGACTGGGAGAAAACGCCTAATGTCATCAAGGCCGCCTTTGTGTACCATCTTCGAGCGTATAAAAAATAAATGAATAAACTATCTAACCGGAACACGATAGTGCTGAACACCACTATTTGGCGGCAGATCGATTAGGTAATGCGATAGTGCCTACGCCATCAAGCTCCTACACTTAGAACTCTACCACGAGTAAGTATTTTATTTTATGCAGGGAATGTGAGCAGCAAACGAGTTTTTTTTTATTTTTTGGAAAATCATGGGTGATGCACAGATTTCAATATATTTTTTTATATAATGGAAGTGGCAAACAAGCATGCAGTTCACATTGATGTTAAGTGATGACTACAGCCTATAGACACCGACACAATGACCAGAGGTCAAAATGCAGTTGCGTTGCCACTCCTGAGGCCTAAGGTGTTATGCCTCTGTTTCGGAAATTACAGGGCCGTATATTACCACCTGACCGGAACACGATAGTGCTGAACAACTACCATTTAGCGGCAAGCATATAAGGTAATGCGGTGGTGCCTACGCCCGCGAGCTCCGTCACTGGAGTTCTACCACTAGTAAAAATAATATAAATCCGATGCTACTCCTGAGGTCTAAGTTGTTTTACCTCTGTGCCGGAAATTACAGAGCCGTACATTACCACCGGAACACGATAGTGCTGGGCACTACCATTTAGCGGAAGTGGATTAGGTAATACGGTGGTGCCTACGCCTGCTACGTCACTAAAGCTCTACCACAAGTGAAAGAAACGTTTCGACTAAAACTGAGAATTGGTGTGGCAAAATTAACTTACAATAATGGACTTAAGTTATTATAATCATAAACAAAAAAATAATAAAACTTACCTAGTTAAAACTTCCATCGGCCATAAAAACCTTACCGGCCTTATATTAACTTTACCATTTAATAAGCCGGGCATATTGGGTCGTCGTGGAATAATGAAATGCCTAAGTATTAGCCAATTTATGTAAAATATCACCTTATATTTTAATATTGTATAAATTATTGGAAATATGCCAATATTCCAAATATCGTTCTGGACGTGTCCTCTATCCTAGCGGTAACGATTGATATCAAGGCTGCTCACAATAAAAAAGTGGTCAAGTGCGAGTTGGACTCGGCCTTGAATGGTTCGTTCGTGGTCGCAGTAGCAAATAATAATTCGCCAGTATCATTTTTAATAGCGATTTACTCGGTTAAGCGAGATGGGCGCGGTCGGGTGTGTGACCGCTAGTGGCAAATTAAAATGCGCAGATAATGTAAGTATATAATAAAAACCAATTGCTCACCTCGTTAAGGTCCGGCATGTCGTATACAATCAGGGCGAAGTTGTGGAGCAGCTCGTCACCCCTGATCCTCGCCAAGTTGGGGAACAAGTGGCCCACGGATTCAAGCCCGCTCACTCGGTAGATCACCACATAACCTGTGACCTTTTGACAAAATACCGACATCTTGCATCATTATTTTGGCTATGGGGAATAAGGTGCTAAGTAAGTATTTTTTTTATACTGTGCAGACAAGAAAATACGACAGTTACTCTCTACAAACATGACAATTTATTATTACATTAAAAATTTCTTTGTCTCCTACGCCGCGCCGGTGGTCTTCTCTCCCTCCGTATTACGAATTTTCGATCAGGTCACGTGTCCTGACGCGAGTTTGACATTTTTACCCATCACTAAAAGTCTAAATGCCGCTTATTTTTACTTCTAATAGTTTTTAACCGACTTCGAAAAAAGGAGGAGGTTCTCAATTCATCCGGATCTTTTTTTTAATTTTTTTATGTATGTTCCCCGATTATTCGAAAACGCCTATACCGATTTCGATAATTTTGGTTTCGTTTGAAAGGGTGTGCCTCCCAGTTGGTCCCATTGTAACCATGTCAATATGTGACCATGGGATCCTGGAGAAATCGAGGGAACTCTTCAAATTTCATAGCATACTTGGATGATTTTTCGATATTTTTCTTAATAATAATAATGTTCCGAGCCTTGTGGCCGCATACCTCACAGGTGGGCCCATTTGTCACCATGACAAGATTTGATGATGGGATCCTGGAGAAATCGAGGGAACTCTTCAAATTTCATAGCACACTTGAAAGATTTCGATATTTTTTATATAATAACATTGTTCCGTGTGTTTGCTTTCGGAAGGCACAATTTGATGAAGTGGAACTGATGATGAAGACTATATATGGTACCTTCTTAGTTGAAATACCTACTTTTACTGTAATAATACTAATAATAGTTACTCGTCTGTTTAAAACATTGTTATTATAAACCGCGATTGTTCGAAAATGCCTGAACTTACCAATTTGGACATGTTTTTTGTTTTGGTATACCCCACCTCACAGGTGGACCCATTGTCACCATGTCAAGATGTGATTATGGGATCCTGGAGAAATCGAGGGAACTCTTCAAATTTCATAGCATACTTGAAAGGAGATGATGATGGAGGTGATGATGATGGAGGTGATGATGGTGGAGGTAATGATGTTGATAGAGGTGGTAATGATGAGAGGTGATGATGACCGTGGTGATGACGGTGGAGGTGATGATGATGGTGGTGATGATGGTAATGATGATGGTGATGACGGTGGAGGTGATGATGATGGAGGTGAAAATGATAGAGGTGATGATGAAGATGATTATGATGTAGGGGATGATGATGGAGGAGATGATGATCAAGGTGATGAAGATGATGGAGGTCATGATGATGGAGATGATAATGATGAAGGTGATGATGTAGGTGATGATGGAGGTGATGATGATGGAGGTGATGATGATGGAGATGATAATGATGAAGGTGATGATGTAGGTGATGATGGAGGTGATGATGATGGAGGTCATGATGATGGAGATGATAATGATGAAGGTGATGATGATGGAGGTGATGATGATGGAGGTGATGATGATGGAGGTGATGATGATGGAGGTGATGATGATGGAGGTGATGATGATGGAGGTGATGATGATGGAGGTGATGATGATGGAGGTGATGATGATGGAGGTGATGATGATGGAGGTGATGATGATGAAGGTGATGATGTAGGTGATGACGATGGAGGTGATGATGATGGAGGTGATGATGATGGAGGTGATGATGATGGAGGTGATGATGATGGAGGTGATGATGATGGAGGTGATGATGATGGAGGTGATGATGATGGAGGTGATGATGATGAAGGTGATGATGATGGAGGTGACGATGATGGAGATGATAATGATGAAGGTGATGATGTAGGTGATGATGGAGGTGATGATGATGGAGGTGATGATGATGGAGATGATAATGATGAAGGTGATGATGTAGGTGATGATGGAGGTCATGATGATGGAGATGATAATGATGAAGGTGATGATGTAGGTGATGATGGAGGTGATGATGATGGAGGTGATGATGATGGAGATGATAATGATGAAGGTGATGATGTAGGTGATGATGGAGGTGATGATGATGGAGGTCATGATGATGGAGATGATAATGATGAAGGTGATGATGATGGAGGTGATGATGATGGAGGTGATGATGATGGAGGTGATGATGAAGGAGGTGATGATGATGGAGGTGATGATGATGGAGGTGATGATGATGGAGGTCATGATGATGGAGATGATAATGATGAAGGTGATGATGATGGAGGTGATGATGATGGAGGTGATGATGATGGAGGTGATGATGATGGAGGTGATGATGATGGAGGTGATGATGATGGAGGTGATGATGATGGAGGTGATGATGATGGAGGTGATGATGATGAAGGTGATGATGATGGAGGTGACGATGATTGAGGTGATGATGATGGAGGTGATGATGATGAAGGTGATGATGTAGGTTATGACGATGGAGGTGATGATGATGGAGGTGATGATGATGGAGGTGATGATGATGAAGGTTATGATGGAGGTGATGAAGATGGAGGTGATGATGATGGAGGTGACGATGATTGAGGTGATGATGATTAAAGTGATGATGATAATATCACTACACTTTAAATTAGCTTTTTGCTTGACTGCCTTAAAACCAGCTACTGGAATAGATAGTTTTCGAATCTGCTATTAGAGTTCAATAGCGGTTCGTTGCCGTTCCAGAAAAGCCGCTATTATGCACCTCTAGAACTGATGATAAAGACTATAGATAGTACTTTCGTATTTGAAATACCTACCTACTATTGCTGTAATACTTAATATTAATAATAGTTACACCACTGAAAAGCAAAAAATAAATTATTTTAAAATAAAAAAACCGCCTTCAAAAAAAAAAAATTCAAAACTGAATATACAAAAACACTAAAAAGCGAAAAATAAACTCAATTACTTTAATATGGGCTACGTACTTACCTACTCATAGGTTTGAAGTCGGTGCCAAGCCAATAGTGCGGCCCGCGCGTTAGGACTAATGTTGTGGTGTTGCAGTACCTACTATGTTAAGCTATCAAATACGGCTATTTGAAGCGTACTATTGCCTTGGCACCGACTTCAAACCTATGAGTAGGTAAGTACGTAGCCTATATTAAAGTAAGTGAGTTTATTTTTCGCTTTTTAGTGTTTTTGTATATTCAGTTTTGAATTATTTTTTTGAAGGCGGTTTTTTTTTATTTTAAAATAATTTTGAACCTTACCTCTTTCAAATCAGGGAAGCTCATATTCAAGTAGTCTTCTTTTCTAGCTTTTTCTATTAACACAACCTTCAGGTTGCCAAGTATAACTGTGCAGTTCGTCAGTTGTTGCAATTCAGCCGCTGTGTTGCATGTCACGTTCAAGCATATTCCATTGTCTTCATATAAAATATGCTTCTGTGTACTTGAGGAGAAGAAGATTATCCATAGTGTGTACCTAAAAGAAATAAGATCCTGAAGATGTGATTCTCAACCCCGATGCACGCAGCACTGCTGCGTGCATCGGGGTTGAGAGAGAGAGGAGAGGGATATATCCTGCATTTCATTATAAAAAACGCTTACGCTTCTGCGAGTGTAAGCGTCTTTTATTTTAAACCTTGGACACATTATTTCTTTGTGAGGCAAATCGAAGTTTGCCGGGACAGCTAGTGTTTAATAAAAGAAAAAAAAATGTTTTCTTATCAGTCACCACGCTCAAAAAGTGTAACTTGAATTAATATCAAAGAAAAAAAAATTACTGCATAAATAAAATAAATAAATAATTATAATTGCATAAGTTGATACAAAATGCTATGCAATAGCTTTACCGCGGCAGTCCCCGAGTGCCACACGTCGATTTTTATATTTACCAGTACAACGTTTTCGCCATTTCACCTTCTCTCCGCCAAACTTCTTGTATTTATTAACGAATATGCGTCTTCTTAAAAAATAACGACTAAACAACTTCAAACCCGCAAACTTTGCGCCCATAGGTATACACATGATACTTAATTTCCCATTATCCTATGACCTATTTAGATTAGGTTCTTCATAAAACGTTATTCAATTTGAAGATTTCTTTAAAATATTTACAATCCTAATACCTACTTTGTAAAAAAGAGTCTTACATGTCTATGTCTAAATGCATTTTTTGCATATAAAACATGCAAACCTATTCACTCTTACTTACTCATAATAGGTTGGGGAAAAAGTCTTTTCGCATTATAGTATGTATGAACTTGTAATAAAATCTCTTTGGCTGTAGTATTTGTATCTGGCTGGTTTTGGTATCTTGAAAGTTAAAATTTTAAAGAACATTATTCCAAATTCATATTAGGCAAATGTGTGATTTTCATTTGTTTTTCGTACTGTCAAGATGAGTGAATCTTATGAAGAAATTCGATACATTTTAAAATTTTACTACAAAAAAGGTAAAAATGCAACGCAAGCCGCGAAAAAAATTTGCGATGTTTATGGACCTAGTGCAGTGTCTGTGAGAGTAGCACAAATTTGGTTTAAGCGTTTTCAATCCGGAAATTTTGATGTCAAAGATGCACCTCGCTCTGGTCGCCCTATTACGGATAAAATGGATGCCATTTTTGAAAAAGTGGAGCACGATCGACATATCAGTAGTTACGACGTAACTGAAGAACTGAGAATTGATCACAAAACAGTTTTGGCGCATTTGAAAAAAGCTGGGTACAAAAAAAAGCTCGATATTTGGGTACCTCACGAGCTCACTGAAAGAAACCTAATGAACCGTGTACTCATTTGTGATTCTTTATTACGACGTAATGAAACCGAATCATTTTTTAAGAAGCTGATAACTGGTGATGAAAAGTGGATCACGTACGACAAGAACGTGCGAAAAAGGTCGTAGTCAAAGGCCGGTCAGGCTTCACAGACTGTGGCGAAACCCGAGTTAACTCGCAATAAGGTGATGTTGTGTGTGTGTGGTGGGATTGGAAGGGCATTATTCATTATGAGCTATTACCACCAGGCAGGACTATCGATTCTGAACTCTACTGCGAACAACTGATGAGATTAAAGCAAGAAGTTGAGAGAAAGCGGCCGGAATTGATCAACAGAAGGGGTGTGGTGTTACATCATGATAACGCTAGACCTCACACATCTATAGCCACTCAGCAAAAATTAAGAGAGTTTGGCTGGGAGGTGTTAATGCATCCGCCGTATAGTCCTGACCTTGCACCTTCAGATTTCCACCTGTTTCGGTCTCTTCAGAATTCTTTATGCAATGTTAGGTTAACATCACGAGAGGACTGCCAAATCCACTTGTCGCAGTATTTTGATGAGAAGTCCCAAAATTTTTATAGCAACGGGATCATGTCCCTACCTACAAGATGGCAAAAGGTCATCGAACAAAATGGTACATACATACTTTAGTTAAATTTAAATAAACTATATTAAAAAATGTTTTGAATTATCTTAAAAAATGCGAAGAAACTTTTTCCCCAATATATAGCTCTACTTATATAGGCAAGTTCAATATATCGTAGGGAGATGTCGAAAAATCCGTCAAAAATAAAAAAAGAGTCACAAACGGTTGAATTGATTGAAGTGTTTGAACACAAAGAAAAGAAGTTAAAAACAGACTCATATGTACTTATCTACTTAAAATTATAATACCCATCTTAATTAAATAAAAAGCATCTAAGCTTCATCATTCGCACGAACTAGTAGACACGATATAACCAGCTTTTTACTGGTGGTAGAGTTCCAGTGACGGAGCTCGCGGGCGTAGGCACCACCGCATTACCTAATATACTTGCCGCTAAATGGTAGTGTTCAGCACTATCGTGTTCCGGTCAGGTGGTAATGTACGGCCCTGTAATTTCAGGCACAGAGGCATATCACCTAATGCTTCAGGAGTGGCAGCGCATCTGCATTTTGACCTCTGGTCATTGTGTGGGTGTCTATAGGCTACAGTCATCACTTAACATCAATGTGAACTGCATGCTTGTTTGCCACTTTTATTACATAAAAAAAAAAAAGCTACATCAATATCAAATCGAACATCCCAATATTTCCTAGAATATCTGAATTATTTTCGATATACAGCATTCATGTAACTGAGAGCTACGATCGCCATAACAAACATCTGAGCTGCACACTGCACACGACATGTTACGTAGATTATCTGTCACCTGTTTCGAACTGTAACTGCTCGGATATTGCTATTCAATCTGACAATGTTATATGTAGCTTCATATAAATCTAAGTCAACTACAATTGTGTTATTGCAGGTAAATCAATGTGATATGCAAAATTAATGTGCTAATGTTCAGTAACACAAATTTCATATAATAATCTTAATATTTTTAAGTCGAATATTGTTAAAAAAAATATTGATGCCTATTTTTTAAAAAAGTATGAATAATAAAATCAACATGTCAAATACTACAAGTTGTTGATTTTGTTTTTTTTTCAATAAATGCTACCCGTGCGGAGCCGGGGCGGGTCGCTAGTATCTATATCAATAAAAATTAGAAATCAACTGTCTCAGTAGCCTAGTGGTAGTAGGCCACTACTACTATTCTGTGGTCCTGGGTTCGATTCCCAGGTCGGGGGATATCAGAGTCAATGGTGTAAAATCCTTTATCTCTGGTTCTATTGGCATTTTTCCATTTTCTGGAAGTTCAGCCTCATTGGTTACTGTCTGACTTTAGTCGAACAAAACATCGCCAGTCGTACTAATGAGTGACAAGAAACAAGGTACCTAATAGCACTGGATTTAGAAACAAACACAATCAACGCCTTTCTAAGAATGATAAAACCAAAATATAAGTATTAATTAAAGTTCCGCCTATAACTAGCGACGCGAGCACACAATCTACCTTAAAGCAATTGCAATTTAAGTTACAAACACCGGAGATCAGAGTAACTAAGCAGAAAATGCAATACCAACTTTTCCGGGAATCCGAGAATGACGAGAATAAACTGGAAACGTTGTTAAATACAAATTTACAGCAATTCCATGAAATTTCATTATTTTTTTATATAATGAATGATAACACATTTGAATAATAATGTCTTTGCTATATTAATGCAACAAACAATTACCTCAAAAATTATACACTACTGTGTCAGAACAGATAAAAAATCACTCACTGTAGACACTTCCCAATGAATATCCTTATCGAGATGTGATGTGACGAATATTAGACCTGAAGCTATACATACAATGCTTACGATGCATTATAAGGTATAACTAATAAGATCAATAGTAGAACAAAACATCCTTCGCCCAGTTGTACTGATGAGCGAAAAGAAACAAGGGAATATTACTGGATTCAAAAACATCACAATCAACGACTAGCTAAGAATGATTTTAAAAAAGAATAAGGTTCAAAATTATGAAAATAAAACGAAAATAAATAAAAATTAAACTTCCACCTAAAATTGAATGAAATTATGTAATGCTCATAAAATAAAAACTAATGGGCTACCTGAATCAAATTTTTGTGGGACCAATAGGGAATCGTACAACTTTTGAGAATATGTCTAAAATTATTCTTTATACGTTTATTGAACCATAAAAAATATTAATTTTATTATTTAAACATGTTAAAGTACCAGAAACTACACATACATTTTATAATTTCAAAAATCCCGCGTAAACGGTGCCTGAACAATGTGACGTCAACTGTTTGCAACTTAGACTAATTACCTATAGACGTAGCCATGTTCGCCATATGCTTTGTGGAAGTGAGACAGTTATATACAAAGAACATAAGATAGTTGAAATAGAGCATCGTATCTTTTGTCCCTTACGGCGTGCCGGTTTTTGCTTGGCGAACTTCGTAAGTGACAGCAAAAGTTAGTCAAACAAATATCTGTCATCGCAATTGCTGTAATAGATAACCTACCATATACGCATTTTTTTATTGTTTTCGACGTATATTGGCGATTATTAATAAGTTTTTGGGTATTTATGAGAAAAAGACTCAATTAGTTAAGTGATTAGTGTATAAGGTGTGCAGTAAAATAGGAGGTTGCAGTATTTTATCCTGTATAAACAATACAGAAACGAGGCCTTTAAACGACATCACTTTTCATTCGTAAGTAAACAGGTATTAGTAAATAATGTATGTCTATTAAACAAAATACACGTTGAAGCTTAAAACTCTTGATTATCAATTCAAAATAAAGCATATTTCTCATGAAATTCTTGATTTTCATTCATCGAAATCCCACATACTTATTTTGGTGTGTTGCCATAAATTTACTTTTATATTCTCCCTAATTTCATAGACATATAAGTTTTTGTTCTAACAGTGTTAGAATAGACAATAAGCCATAACAAAATATTACGTGGGTTTGGTAATTCTTTCCAAGTTGGTTATTATAGAAAAAAATGGGTAAGAAAAAATTGACTTCGGGCAGGAATCGAACCTGCAACCTCAGGATAATCAGTCCAGCCGCTTTACCTCTAAGCTACAGAGGTCCCATACCTATGCGTCAAACTTTGCCTTCCCTTTTTATTTTTAACTGACTGAGGGTGGGTGAACGACGAGGTTTGTCAGGACCGGGATATCTGGCGCTCTACACTCTCTGCCTACCCCGTTAGGGACCTGGCGTGAAGATACACACACTTCTGCATTTAAATCGAGATCTAGAGATCTCAATGTTTAAAAAGTTATCTATACGCTGCAGTTTTCATTTACTCGGTAGTCGGTACCCACTTATCGATGTGAACTTGTTGATCATTGTTTGCCGGTGTATGTTGCTTGCTTTTAATGTTTTGAGGGCTAGCATTAAAAATGGTCGAGACTCTTCTGAACTTAGTATTTCCGTTCATTCCACGGAAGTACTAACATTCCCACATTCTGACATTTCATGACAGGACACTTACATTATAATTGTATAATGATTTATGTTTTGATATTTATAATTTGAATAATATAGCGATAATCACACTGAAACTCTTAGTTTTATTTAACTATTACTTACACGCAAATATTGAATGCCTTACCCGATACAGCAATCGTTCTGATAAACTATCTGAAAGATCGCGGCCAAAGAAATAATACCCTGTAGATGATGTTCTAGAGTGCGAGCTGTATATATATATATATATTAATCTAGAACCTAGATTATTCACAGCTCGCAGCATAATAAATGCTAATTCATGGTTACCTATTTCAAATTATGTACATTTTCTCGACATGTTCTTGATCTTTCAGCAAAATGTATAGAATTAATTGAATGTTTTAATTTATCATTCAATCAATTCGTTACAATTCAACTAATCTGAATAAAAGTAAAATGCTTAGGAATGTTTAACGTAAGAACTTGGGAAACTTTATTTACTAGCAACACTCATGATTTCATATGGCTGTCTCGTGAGCGGCCACACGCTGGCTACATCTATAGGTACTTAATCTAAGGTTTGCAATCAAAGTGAATCTTTTAATTCCATTCGACTTACCAAGTCCAAATTAATTTTGTTGAATTTCGTATAACTTTTTTTTCGTGTAAATAACGTAGAAAATATCCAAAAAAAGAGCCAATAAATCAAAGTATTATCACTTGTGTTAAATATTTGTTGTACAAACATGTGACGTCACGTCCTGTGATTGATGTTTCTTTCAACATGGAGCACAGATAAAAATATTAAAATTATTACATTTTATTTAGCAATTTAAAAATATAATTCATGAATATTTCACGAAAATATTTAATGAGTCATCGTTTAATTTTTTTTTTCTGTATTGAAAGTGGCAAACAAGTATGCAGTTCACATTCATGTTAAGTGAAGACTGCAGCCTATAGACACCCACACAATGACCAGAGGTCAAAATGCAGATGCGCTGCCACTCCTGAGGCATTAGGTGTTATGCCTCTGTGCCGGAAATTACAGGGCCGTACATTACCACCTGACCGGAACACGATAGTGCTGAACACTACCATTTAGCGGCAAGTATATTAGGTAATGCGGTGGTGCCTACGCCCGCGAGCTCCGTCACTGGAGCTCTACCACCAGTAAAAATCGTATTATTCCACAAACATTCATTCTAATCATAGTTTACATAATTTCTTTTCGATAGCTGTCCGATTGCCTATTCGAAACTGTTCCGCATCAAACAGAAAAAGAATTACGTAAATCGGTCCAGAAATCTCGGCGAAATTGGCGTACATACCTACATGAAAAAAAAATGTATAGACATATATATACATATATTATTATATATACCGGCCGAATTGAGAACCTTCTCGTTTTTGAACTCGGTGAAAAAGCAGGCGCGAGCACACAATTTACGTTACAGCAATTGCAATTTATGTTACAAAACACCGGAGATCAGAGCAACTAAGTAGAAAATGCAATACCAACAACTTTTTCGGAATCTGAGAGTGACGAGCATACAATGGAAATGTTGTTAAATGCAAATTCACAGATATTGCATAACATTACAATAGTTATATATATTGAGATGATATAAAATGTAATGCTAAAATCATTTTTATAACACATTTTAACAATAAATATCTTTGCTGTAAAGATACAATGACTACATTAAACATAAAATTATACACAACAATGTCAGAACAGAGAAAAAATCTACGCTTTCCAATGAATCTGTGACAAATATTAGAGTTGAAGCTATAAATATAATACAATGCATTATAAGCATATAAAACATCCTTCGACCAGCTGTAGGTACTGATAAGCGGAAAGAAAGAAGGAAATATTACTGGATTCAATATCGTAATCAATGACTAGCTAAGGCTGATAATCTAGAATTAGGTTCAATATTATAAAAATTAAAATCAAAATAATTCATCAAAACATTTTGTACCACCTGAAACTGAAAAATCAGACGCAAAGCAATTGCAATTTAAGTTCCAACACCAGACAACAGAGCAACTAAGTATAAAATAAAATACCACCTTTTCCAGGAATCCGGGAATCACGAGAACAAAATTAATATGTTTTTAGATGCAAATTCACAGCAATTGCATCAATATTCATTTTCAAATTGAGATGATTTTAAATATTTAACTCAAATGTTTTTGTAACACTGTAAGTAATTAATATATTTGGTATATTGATACAACCCGAAATATAATACTTGCACATCAATGTCAGAATATAAAAAGAATTGCTCAGTGTATAAAATACTGTTACTTCTTAATAAATATCCCCATTAAAATGTGTATTATAAATATTTTTTACACTCGCACTAGTTCGATTGTGTGTCCGGTTGACCGAACTAGTGCTATGTATAGTATCAGTAGTCTGGTTGGTACAAACCATAGAGCAACACGGGCCACCGGCCGCCGCGGATTGGAGGGGAGTAGCCATAGCGTTTACTACCGATGCAAAACAGTCTGTCATTTTTTGCGGGGGGAAATGCGTGCGACACACGCGCACACTTCAAAAATCGTGCATGCAACAGAGATAACGCTCTACGAAATCGAAACGAGCCGATCGTCTCTTTCGCAGGCTCGATGTGCAATATTAATTGTTGAGTACTGTACATATTTGCCTGTAGCTGTTTATTAAATAAGTCTCAAAACAGACGATCAATTTAAGTTATTATTATTTGTGCTTCCAAAAATCTAATTCTAATGTAAACCTTTAATAATAATTAAGCAAGTTATACAACGTATTTTAAACTTTTAGCTTGCCTATCGCGCGACGCTGTGCACTATTAATTAATTAATGATATCAGCAACTTAATTAGCCAAAATATATATCTACATGTCGTAGTATGAACGTGAGATGCGGCACTTTATACCCCGAAATGTGACTTAATATATGCCTGTCGTATACTTTTTAGAGTGTACTTAATACTGCGTCTACACTGTCTCTCGAAGCTCTTTGATAGCCGAAGCGAGTAAACCCACACTACACACTCGTGTGACTTTGCGGTAACTCACTCAGCCACGTGCTTTAAACACGGATGACAGGAATTACACGGTACAGTTAATATTCGCTGCAAAAACGCAGCAAGACTACAAGTGACAGTTTATAGGGTTACGTACCTCAAAAGGAAAAACACCGGTCAAGTGCGAGTCGAACTTGCGCACTAAGGGAACATTTTCTATAAAAAACATGAGGGAGCCCCTTTTTAACCGACTTCCAAAAAGGAGGAGGTTCTCAATTCGTACGGATCTTTTTTTTTAATTATTCATTTCATTTTATTTTAATTATTTATTGTCAAGAGGAATATAGTTATGACTAACTAAATATTCGGTGAATGTTTACCGTCTGTCTGTTACCGATATGTACCTAATAATCTCGAGCAAATAAAATGTTGTATTTGTTATATAATTGTGTTTTCATTTTGTACCGAACCCTCGGTAAAATTTATTTAGTAACCGATAAAATTGTGAAAATATTATGCCTTCATTGTAATATTCAAGACCGAAGTTTATTTATTACTAGCTGGGCCCGCGACTTCGTGCGGGTATCTAGTAGGTATTTACATAATAACATTATTGTTCAGTTTCTACACAGACGGAAGTCGTGAGCATAACGAGTATAACATTAATTCATAAAATTAACTATGTTAATTCTTATTACATGAGCTATCTGACAGTGAAAGTCCCGTGAAAATTGGAGAAGCCGTTCCCGAGATTTGCCGGAAAAAACAAACCGACAGACATACAGACAGACAGACAGACAGACATAAAAAAAAGTTATTTTGGTATATGTACCGTGTATACCTACACAATATTCATTTAGCAAAAGCGGTTATTTTTTTAATACAAACGGTCATTCCAATATTTATTTGTATAGATTTCACACAGCAGCCATAAAAACATACAAGATCCACTGCTAAATGTATGATACTTTATGTTTTTGTAGTATTTGAATGTTTTATTGGTTTTGCGCGAATTAATTTTGAAATCGGGAAAATACACACAGATAGACTGACAAAAGTTGCAATTATAATATGATGAATATAAAATAAAATCTTTTTTTAATTTTGAACAGAAATAGGAATACCATTTTTAACGACAAAAAAAATACTAGACTTTTGAATTAATTCAACATCACTTCAATTAGAATAACGTTTGCTAAGTCTGCACGAAGATTATTCCGATAACTCTTACGAACCAACACCAGGAAAATTATAATAATTCACTTATCACTGAACACAATAGCGACTGCATTGTACACGCCGTACAAGAGTTTCCTTAATAACTGGACGTGTTACTGCAAATTATTTAATTAAACCAATGAAGATTTCGATAGGCTGCTAATTTAACATCGCGACCCGTATAAGGTCACGTGTATATAGGATGTGGTTTTTACTGGACTAGGACCTGTATTAAAAGACAGATCTCAGTGTGAGATTCACAGACCGCACTACGACTTTACTTTGAGCAAAGTATGCTTAGAACTTTTTACTGGTGGTAGAGCTCCAGTGACGGAGCTCGCGGGCGTAGGCACCACCGCATTACCTAATATACTTGCCGCTAAATGGTAGTGTTCAGCACTATCGTGTTCCGGTCAGGTGGCCAATGTACGGCCCTGTAATTTCCGGCACAGAGGCATAACACCCTTAGGCCTCAGGAGTGGTAACGCATCTGCATTTTGACCTTGGTCTTTGTGTGGGTGTCTATAGGCTGCAGTCATCACTTAACATCAATGTGAACTGCATGCTTGTTTGCCACTTCCATTACATAAAAAAAAAAAAAAAAAAAAAACTGTCAGTACAATATGGGATTTGACAGCTCTAAGCATACTTTGCTCAAAGTAAAGTCGTAGTGCGGTCTTTAAATCTCACCCTTAGAATTGATCGCCTTGATCGTGGGCGTTGTCTTCCAGGAACACGATATAATAATAAGGCTGGTAGTTAGTTCTTGCCCTGTTTTAATTATTACAACGCTTAAATCATGAACTTATGATGAGATTACAATAATATTTTACATTAAAGAACAAACGGGTTTTAGAGTGACAACAATGTTCGACAGCTCTTCAAAAAGTGAGTGACGTTCGCTCAGTGTCAATAGTGTACTCTTTGGTTCGCCCGGTATTCCAGCCCGATACAAATCCATTCGGTGTTACCCGCGCCGTTATGTATATTAAGGGTACGGTAGGGTCATCTATATTTTTTGCAATAAAATAGCAATGTCGATCTATCCTAGATAGTTTCCAATAAGAGCTCAGTACTTTCTCATTGCCCGATAGGTAATTACTTTAGTCGAGTCTTGAAGCTCTGCTAAATTTGGGAACAAACCTCCAGGCTACGTTTTAATCAGATTTAATCTCGTACCTTAGTATGGATCGAGCTAATATTGCTGTCAAGAACAGCTTTATTATTAACGCAATAACTTTGACACTTAGTTCGAAGGTGCTATGCAAGTTTTGTATGAAAAGCAATTTAAAACTTAAATTAAAACAGAATCCTTTTAAGTGTTTAATTTAGTAAGTAGCTTCTCATCATTATGAAGATCTTTTACTACGGCTACGGAGTCATCCGTGAACACGCAAAAAAAATCAATTGAAACATCTTAAATACGCGGCGCTAAAATGGAGAAATGGATTTTGAATGGAGAAAGTCTTTCGTCCACTGTGCAACTGTGAATATTGAAGTTCGTTTGCCACATCTCTAAGAATTAGCATTCGATGACTACGAGACTAGTGGTCCAAGGCCAAGTGGAAGGCAAAAGAGAACGCGGCCGATCACCAACCCGCTGGACCGACCGAATTAAAAAAGCCTCAAAAGCCATGGTCCGGTGCTTACGTAAAGCGTAGTATCACAGTCTAAAGAAAACGAACGTGTTAATAGTGGTAGTATTATTTCATGTTCTCTGCGTAAAGCCTCTATTCGCCAATAATGAATGCATGTTACTAAGAAATCAGTACTCGACATAACATAAAATCTCATCAGTGAATACCACTCTGAAAAGAGAGCCCGATTACAGAAGAACTTTTGATAAATATAGGTACTATAGATACAGCGAAACTCTAGTAGCCTAGTGGTAGCAGGCCACTACTACTACGCTGGAGGTTCTGGGTTCGATGCCCGGATCGGGGGCTATCAGAGATAACGGTTTATAATCCTTTATCCATGGTTATATTGGAATTTATCGAATATCTGGAAGTTTCTCACTATCTCGGAGTTTGCTTATGTGCCCGGAGATAGCAACAGGCTCGCCACCTGTTACATGGATCAAACGTAACCGGCGAATCGTTGGTGTATGCATGTATCCTTGAATGCATGCATTTACCTCTGCCTACCCCTTCGGAATTACAGGCATGAAGTTACGAAACTCCAGGCGAAAACGGGGATTCGGTGAGGTCCATGTGCCAAGTCTCTGGTGTTTGGAAGCTGTAGGCAAAAGAGCCCCTAATACACAAATATTATAAATGTGAAAGTTTCTTTGTTTGGATGTTTGTCCTTCAATCACGCCGATTTTGATGAAATTTGTTATACAGTTAGGGTATTAGCTGACTTAGATTATATAATACTTTTTATCCCGAAAAAATGTTCCTGTGGGATGCCATGGGATGATTTGTTTCCAATAGTTAGTAAGTATAGTTTTCATAGGTTACGCGAAAAGCGACCTATACGCGCCGGAGCCGAGTTATAGCTAGTGTCAAATAATTCGGTGAGGGTTCCATATTCAGGTCAACAAAATCACGCTGGCGAAGTTGCGGCCAACAGCTAGTACACATTACTAGTTTGTAGTAATACTTTAACAGAACTTTTAATTTATTAAAATATACTATATTAACCAAACAATAACATGCTTCACCTTAGCATGCATCGCCAGTATTATAAATAATGAATTTAATATATCAAACTGCTATAATATTAATTGATGTAAGTACAGACAATATAACATGTAGTTATCTACTTCGAACTTTGATGCAATATGAAGGAAGCTCTATTAAGTTGCTTGTAGCGATCTAACAGACAGTATACAGATCTGAGGGTCTAAAACGTGCTATAGATAAGTATTTAATGCAATCTAGGTGTAGGCTGAGTTCTTGAAATAAACTACATTATATTGGTTCAGCGCTAGGCCAGAGGTTAATGTGAAAATGTTTTACCAACAAATTTGCTTTTCATTGGTACCACGTCTAGATATCAGGTAGTTATTTTGAGGCAATATTAAACTTTAAGATGTTAATAGCGCTCGCAATAACAGCCTGTATAAGGGTACAGACCTGTGGGTCAAGTGGGTCTAACGAGCAATATTACGTTTCGGGCCGCGTTCACCAAGCGAGCTAACTGCACTCGTTCCTACTAAATACTAATAGATATTGCGTGGGGTTAACAATAAATTATGATAGACAGGTGTAATTTTCTTGTTTAAGTATCTTTATGTGTGAGATTTATTCAAAGACTAGCTGTGCCCACAACTTTGTTCGCGTGGAATAGTGACTTTGGACTTTGGCTTTAGACAACGCTTTTGGATATAAATTCAATAAAATTCAGTTTAAACGCGCAGTCGTGTAAATATCTACCTACGTAACGTCCATCATAAGCTGAACCGTATTTTCGAAAAGGCAATTTTAAACTTCTATGCATCATATTTTTTTAATTGATAATTTAACAATAATTAATGTGAAATTTTGTAAAGTTTCAGTTAATTAGTGCTACTAACAGAGAATGAAAGATAAAAGATAAATCTGTACATCATACGAGAGTTATGTACATTCCGTAAGAGCCGGCAGAAGCGAAAAATTAAATATTAACGTTGTACATTTTTTAACCACTAATGCCACCAACACCACCACCACCATCACCACCATCGTCCACCATTTTTGCCTTTTAGTAACGGAACCATAAAAAACTTTTAACTGGTGGTAGAGCACCAGCGACTGAGCTCGCGGACGTAGGCACCACCGCATTACCTAATATACTTACTTTGACCCCGGTTTTTGTGTGGGTGTCTATAGGCTGCAGTCATCACTTAACATCAATGTGAACTGCATGCTTGTTTGTCACATCAATAATATAAAAAAAAAAGAAGATAAATACAGAATAGTTTAAAAATATTCCCTATGATTCTTTAAAAGTGACGTAACTTTTTTATTTCTGAACCGATTGACATGAAACAAACATTAAAATGTTAACAACAACAACATTACCACAATATATTATTAACAAAAAAATTAAAGTAAAGTAAAAGTAGGTATTTTAACTACGAAGGTACCATCTATAGTCTTTCTTAGAATACCAGGTGTTACTAGACCGAGTAACATCCCCTGGTATTCTTTTTTCAATATTTTTAATGTACAGAACAATACATAAATATTTATTAATTTAATTCGTTACTTATAATATCAAACCTCGTAAAACGCGCCCCGTTATAGTTAATATGAGGAATTTTGCTAAGTTGGATGTCAGTAAACTTAAGGCTGACGCTTTGGCGATTGACTGGTCGGTAATTGAGTCTGCCCCTACAACTGACGATAAAGTGTCTCTCTTAAATAAATCAATTGTTTCTTTATTTGATACTCATGCACCGATGAAAGCTCGTCGCCTTAGGCGTCCTTCTGCTACCTGGATTACCAGTGGTGTACGCATGGCTATGCGTCGACGTGACAGAGCCTTTCGCGTTTTTAGAAGGGACCGCAGTGAGGCAACTTGGAACCATTATAAATTAGTAAGAAATCGCTGCAATCAGATGGTAAGAGCAGCAAAACGCCGCTTTATTTATGATAACGTTCTGAATTCATCTCTGGCAGATATATGGAAATTTTTCAAGTCTCTTGGTTTCTCTAAGCCTAATTTTAATGTAAATTCCTTGAATTGTACTTTGAACAACCTTAATGAGCATTTCTCCACCACTCCTTCGTTTGATGTCAATATTAAGGTTGCTACTATACATAAACTTGCTTCCATGCCCATTTTATCTCGTGATATATTTACTTTTTCTTCCGTCACCATAGATGAGGTCCACAAAATACTAAACTCTCTAAAATCCAACGCCATTGGTGTTAATGGTGTGAGTAGAAAAATGGTTTTTCTCTTACTTGACTGTTTACTACCAATCTTTACTCACGTTATCAACTCTTCGCTGCTATCAGGTACTTACCCATCAGCCTGGCGTAAAGCTTTTATCATCCCTTGTCCTAAAACTCCTTGTCCTACTCTTCCTTGTCATTTTAGGCCAATTTCTATTCTTCAATTTCTTTCTAAGGTCTTAGAAACCGTTGTCCATAACCAATTTTCTAAATTTATCTATAATAACAATCTCCTATCCCAATACCAATCTGGGTTCCGAAAGGGACATAGTACTTCTTCTGCTCTTCTAAAAGTGACGGAGGATATCCGGCTTAATATGAAGCATTCTCAAGTGACTGTTCTTGTCCTAATCGATTTCTCCAATGCCTTTAATACTGTCAATCATGACATTCTCCTCAGCATTCTTATGTAATAGGTTGGGGGAAAAGTCTTTTCGCATTATAGTATGTATGAACTTGTAATAAAATCTCTTTGGCTGTAGTATTTGTATCTGGCTGGTTTTGGTATCTTGAAAGTTAAAATTTTACATAATATTTTACATAACATAATTCCAAATTCAAATTAGGCAAATGTGTGATTTTCATTTGTTTTTCGTACTGTCACGATGAGTGAATCTAATGAAGAAATTCGATACATTTTAAAATTTTACTACAAAAAAGGTAAAAATGCAACGAAAGCCGCGAAAAAAAATTGCGATGTTTATGGACCTAGTGCAGTGTCTGTGAGAGTAGCACAAATTTGGTTTAAGCGTTTTCAATCCGGAAGTTTTGATGTCAAAGATGCACCTCGCTCTGGTCGCCCTATTACGGATAAAATGGATGCCATGTTTGAAAAAGTGGAACAAGATCGACATATCAGTAGTTATGACGTAGCTGAAGAACTGAGAATTGATCACAAAACAGTTTTGGCGCATTTGAAAAAAGCAGGGTACAAAAAATAGCTCGATATTTGGGTACCTCACGAGCTCACTGAAAGAAACCTAATGAACCGTGTACTCATTTGTGATTCTTTATTACGACGTAATGAAACCGAATCATTTTTGAAGAAGCTGATAACTGGTGATGAAATGTGGATCACGTACGACAAGAACGTGCGAAAAAGGTCGTGGTCAAAGGCCGGTCAGGCTTCACAGACTGTGGCGAAACCCGGGTTAACTCGCAATAAGGTGATGTTGTGTGTGTGGTGGGATTGGAAGGGCATTATTCATTATGAGCTATTACCACCAGGCAGGACTATCGATTCTGAACTGTACTGCAAACAACTGATGAGATTAAAGCAAGAAGTTGAGAGAAAGCGGCCGGAATTGATCAACAGAAGGGGTGTGGTGTTTCATCATGATAACGCTAGACCTCACACATCTATAGCCACTCAGCAAAAATTAAGAGAGTTTGGCTGGGAGGTGTTAATGCATCCGCTGTATAGTCCTGACCTTGCACCTTCAGATTTCCACCTGTTTCGGTCTCTTCAGAATTCTTTATGCAATGTTAGGTTAACATCACGAGAGGACTGCCAAATCCACTTGTCGCGGTATTTTGATGAGAAGTCCCAAAATTTTTATAGCAATGGGATCATGTCCCTACCTACAAGATGGCAAAAGGTTATCGAACAAAATGGTACATATAATATATTGGGACCTCATCTCTGGTACTGGAATGGTTTTCATCTTATCTTCATGGTCGACAACAGACGATGCGCGCTGATCAGGAGATATCTGATTGGTGCAGTCTTGCTGCTGGCGTTCCACAAGGCGGTATACTTTCTCCTCTCCTTTTCTATTTATTTATCGATCAGATCACATCTCATCTTCATTGCTCTTACCATCTCTACGCCGACGACCTTCAGATATGTACCCAATCTGATGTTTCTAATCTTCATCTTGCCATCGCTAAAATTAATAATGACCTGTAGGCGATATCTGAGTGGTCATGTAGGTTCGGTATTTATGTGAATACTGCCAAGTGCCAAGCCATTTTAATTGGTAGTACATACTTTATTAACCATCTTGACCTTAGCATTCTGCCACCTGTTTTATTTAATAACTCGATCCTACCATTTCTAAATCATGTTAAAGATCTTGGCTTGCACATTGACTCTACATTGAATTGGAATTATCATATTAATAAAATAAGTCAAAACGTCACTGCCTCATTGCGCTCCCTTTATAGATTTAAAAACTTTCTACCACCCGGCACGAAAATTCTCCTCGTCCAGGCTCTTATACTGCCCATTATTGATTATGCGGATGTTTGTTTTTCAGATATCACTCAGGAACTTCTCAACAAATTGGATCGATTGCTCAATAACTATATTCGTTTCATTTTTGGCTTGCGTAAATTTGACCACATCTCTCTATACCGTTCTAAGCTCAAATGGCTCCCTATCCGTCAGAGAAGATCCTTACGGATGCTCTGTTTACTCTTTTCTGTTATAAACGATCCTTGTTCCTCCTGTTATCTTAAATCTAAATTTAATTTTCTGGGCGCCTCTCATAATTTTTCTCTCCGTTCTTCCGAAAATATGTCCCTTGCAATTCCTTCACACCGCTCTGGTTTCATGTCGAATTCTTTTGCAATATCTGGAATTAAACTCTGGAACATGTTGCCCCTAGACATTCGTAAAACTCCCTCTAAATTGGCATTTAAACGGAAGCTCGGTAGTCATTATCTGAAAGTATTGACGTAGGTGGTTTTAATTGTCGTCGTCTTATTATTATTTATTTATTCAAGTATATATTTGCTTATATATTCCTACTATTGTATATTTTTTTCAATCTTACTTGTATGTATATTTTATACTTATGTATGTACTATGTGTGTATATATATATATATAGTGTGTATGTTATATCTTTATGTAATTTGCCTATAAGTTTCCATTAAGTTTTTTTTATTATTTATTTTCCTATTTCTCCATGGTTTTTTTTTTTGTTTTTTTCTATATTGCACCCCCACAATATGGTTCCACTACCACAAGGGCGACTGGTGGAGAATGCCTTATGTCATTGTGTCCGCCTTATGTACCTAAATGTGCATTAAAGTTTTAAATAAATAAATAAACAAACACTGTCGCAGTGGCCCCAGTGCATTTTGGAACACAGCCTTTTGACTTATGAGTATAAGAGTAATATGACACATGTCAAAGTTCAATTGTCAAAAAAAATTGTTGTTGTGGTTGTTGATTTTGCTTATTTGCACGCATTTTAATACGATTTACCGATTTCAAATTGAATATAAATAATTGAAAATGAGTTCCGAGAGGTAAGTCTGTGGATTCGATCTATTTAATGTTCAAATTTGTTATTTTATCTTAACCATAACATTGGTATGTCAGGACCGGGATATCTGGCGCTCTACACTGCCTACCCCGTCAGGGATCAGGCGTGAAGATACATACGTACATAACATTGGTTAAATAATTCTTGCATTATTGATGGCAATGAATATATCGATTGCAGCAATTAACATAGTCGGAACTACATTTTGACTAATTTTGTTTTATTGCATTAGAAGTCTTAGGCTGTCCATAATAGAAATGTAAAAAATGTACTACTAAGATTACTATTACTACATTCTAAGACTTCTAATGCAATGCTGCAGTTGATATGTACATACACTTAAAACTATTTAAGTTTCCTGATAGATAATGTTTTACTGTATGTATGTATCTTCACGCCAGGTCCCTAACGGGGTAGAAAGAGAGTGTAGAGCGCCAGATATCCCGGTCCTGACAAACCTCTCGTGCCTCGTCTACCTTCATCATTCTCTTCATACATGCACGCCGATTCCTAAGACTTTTGACCTCACCATCAGACAGAACTCGACCTATTTGGTCATGGTAGGTCAGTCTTGGTCTTCCTGGGCCTCTGCAACCATCCACATTCGCATTGTATATCTGTTTAGTCGCTTGCTCATTCGACATTCTTTCTATATGCCCGAACCATCGGAGCATGCCTTTTTTCATTTATACACCAATCACACAAAGCCTCTTTCTTACATCTTCATTACGAACGCCATCGGTGAGTGATACACCGCAGATCTTGGCCAAAGATCTCATCACGACCACGTTCAACTTACTTTCATGCTCTTTCCTGCATACCCAGCTCTCGCTTCCATATTAAAGCGTTGTAAAACTGTTTGTTCTATGCATATATTCCTAAAACTATGAAATATTTTATTTCATCATGAAGCAGCAAACAAGCATACAGTTCACATTGATGGTAAGTAATTCTGCAGCCCATAAATATCTACATGAAGCCAGAGATTTCAATGTAGATGCATTACCACTCCTTAGGCCTAATGTGTTATACCTTTGTGCTGGAAATTACAAGGCCATATATTACCACCTGATCCAAACACAATACTACTGAACACTACTATTTAGCAGCAAGTAGATTGCTAATGCGTTGGCAGCATCGCCAGTTGCCAGATATTTTTTTGCTTAGTCGGGATTTCGCCACTTTTAAGAGAATAAGGCTAAATGACTTCAATACCTAATTGTAAAATTTTTTGTACATATCCTTACGTTTTCTTCTTATGGCATATCCTTATGTTTTCCTTTTTTTTCAGGGGCAAAAGCAAGATCCATAGACCCAGAAGAAAGAAAAGTCAATTTCCACAAAGACCTACCCAACATGAATTTTGGAGGAATCTAGTGAATGTGACCAATACATCAATTTACCAAAAGAAACTTAAACCGGCACCAGCACCAGCACCAGCACCAGCTCCTGAGGTGTTTTATGAGGACAATTTTAAAGAACTCATTGATGATAATTCACCTGCTGTAGCCAAAAATACACAAATTGATGGGAATAACCAGCAAAAACAGTGAGTTTTAAGTAACTTTATATTCAAGAAATGTTTAAAGTTAAAAGAAAAATTGACTTCAAGTGGGTCTGGAACCCGTGACCATTGTGACCACTCTAGTCCAGCCACTCTTCCAATTGAGCTACTGAAGTCCACCCCCGAATTTCGAATTTACCTTCACATTTATTGCATTGCCATAAGGCAATGCAATAAATGCCTTAATATTGCCGCCATAAGGCGGCAATATTAAGCGCACACTGAGGTGCCTTTGAGCACGCGCGCTTTTCCAACGCCCTATGGCTCGACTCCAAGGCATGCTCGTCCGACTCAACGTGTGCCCGAGGCACGTACACACCGACCGAGCATTGCGCTCACGAGGCTGCCTCGCCCGAGCATGTGTCCGGTGGAGACGCTGCCTATCGCTTTTTCCGCGCTACCACTTGTACGCTCGGCTGAGACGGAACGTGACAATTTTTCTTGCGTGCAACCGTCGTTCAACGATTTATAGGACGTTATTACGTCAAAAATAATAACTGAACTTTCTCTCAAAAATTTTATGATTCTTTACAGATTTACACTGTCTACTAATATACAGCAGAAATTGACACAGAAACAGAATGAGCCAAAAGCCAGTACATCCCAACCAGAACAGAAAGTTGAGAACAAATCTAATGGTAAGCAAGTTTATTATTATTTTTTTTTTAATTTATAAAAAAGAAAATTCGATGCTGATAACCAAATTGGTATTTCGTCGATATTTATGGTAGGTAAGTATGTGTGTATTTATGTTATATGTGCGGTACGGAGCGGGTGTAGTAGTGATGAATGTAATGTAAAGAGATGTTTGATTTTTAAATACTAGTTTATTGTATAAAAATGTAAAAGTAAAGAGTTCAAAGATAATGTTAAAACAAAATATATATGAAAATGTTGCGAAAAAAAAAAGGTAAAATGTTTAAAATATTATACATTTTAATGAATGCATCCGGGGCCGTGGTAGTCGAAATTGTACTGATGGTAAAATTATAATATAAAAATTAGGCTAATAAGTACGTCACGCGGATGCAATTCAAACCGAAATAGTGTTCGGTTTCACTATACCAAATTTGTTTCATTTGTGATCAGAAATTTATTTATTCATTTAGAGTGACAAGCAGCACTTGTGAAGCGTTAGAAACAAAATAAAAAGAGCGAATAACAATTGATAAACATGTCAATTTACAAACTAGAAAAAAATATATAATGAAGAATATCATTACGATAAAACTCAATATAATATACTAATGTTCTTGAGTTCTGTATAAAATTTCACGTATAACGGTCAAATCGTTATTGGGTAAATGGAATTTCGACCAATTTGAGATCATTAAACCTTTAATCAGTCAAAATAGACAAGATATATATATCAAATTGGTCGAAATTCGACCATAACATGTGAAGTTTTATCTTTCTAGGATCCTTTTCTACAAAAAATATAACTGTCAGATTTCATGCACTTCGGTCCGCGCAATTGTCTTAAATTATTTTTCAACTATTTACAGATGGAAATGCAGACAACCAGGAACTGCTTGCCGGTGTCAAGTCCGATTTAAAACAAGCGGTCCAGGAAAAAGTGACGCAAGTACCGACTGCTGGACAAACAGCGGTCCAGGAAAAAGTGACACCAGTGCAACCTGTAGGACAAACAGCGGTCCAGGAGAGAGTGACACCAGTGCAACCTGTAGGACAAACAGCAGTCCAGAAAAAAGTGGCGCCAGTGCAATCTGTAGGACAAACAGCAATCCAGGAAAAAGTGACACCAGTGCAAACTGTAGGACAAACAGCGGTCCAGGAAAAAGCGCCGGAAGTGTATACTGTGGTAAAAACTATCACAAATAGACTTGGACCACCTGGTGAGCATCTTTTTCTCTTTCTAATAGAGGAACCCTTATGGCATCACTTTGTTGTCCGTCTGTCTGTCCGTCTTTTAAGACTCTTCTTCTCGTACATAAGGGAGGTATGCAATTGAAATTAATAATTAATATATATATTATTACCATTATTATCTTTTTCATCATTGTTTATTTAATTGACTTTTGAGTAAATTTATTTTGATTTTTATTTAATTTTGACATCTAACTGACTTTATGATTTTTATGTGAATTTTTATGTTAACAGTATTGTAATTTTAATTTGAATATGGGTGGAAATAACCTGAATTAAATGAATTTTATTTTTTTTTATTTTATTATTTACATGTGCAGTGGAAGGTCGTAGACAGAATCAGATGAGATTTTATTTTCCGGTCAGCACTCCAAAAGGTAAGAATTTTGTTTATAAATAATACTAGTGACACACGGGGCGGATAAGCAGGGAAATACTTCCCATTTTTGTATCTTATTTCTCCATTGTCCACCTTTGTGCCCCCCATTTGAGCGATTTGATTGTTCCATACCATTGCAGGTATACCGAAGTCCTTTTTAACTGCACCTGCACCAGACCCACCACCAGCACCAGCTCCAGCACCACCACCACCATCACCAGATACAAAACCGATACCAACTATACAAAGAGTGAACAGTAAGTAAAAATATAAATTAAGGTTTTATAATATTTTAAAAAATTATACAATTTATAATTTTTTTTTTTCAATTAAATAATTTTAAAATTTATTTATTTAGATTAATTATTTTTTTCTGTGCAACAGTGGTACAAAGTTTAAGCAGTTTACGTATGTACATAATATTTGTGATAGAAAGTGCTGCTCGTCCATAACAAACTAACTGGCGCTCTACACTCTCTGCCTACCCCGTTAAGGACCTGGCGTGAAGATACATATTAGATTGGGGAAAAAGTTTCTTCGCATTTTTTAAGATAATTCAAAACATTTTTTAATATAGTTTATTTAAATTTAACTAAAGTATGTATGTACCATTTTGTTCGATAACCTTTTGCCATCTTGTAGGTAGGGACATGATCCCATTGCTATAAAAATTTTGGGACTTCTCATCAAAATTCCGCGACAAGTGGATTTGGCAGTCCTCTCGTGATGTTACCTAACATCGCATAAAGAATTCTGAAGAGACCGAAACAGGTAGAAATCTGAAGGTGCAAGGTCAGGACTATACGGCGGATGCATTAACACCTCCCAGCCAAACTCTCTTAATTTTTGCTGAGTGGCTATAGATGTGTGAGGTCTAGCGTTATCATGATGAAACACCACACCCCTTCTGTTGATCAATTCCGGCCACTTTCTCTCAACTTCTTGCTTTAATCTCATCAGTTGTTTGCAGTAGAGTTCAGAATCGATAGTCCTGCCTGGTGGTAATAGCTCATAATGAATAATGCCCTTCCAATCCCACCACACACACAACATCACCTTATTGCGAGTTAACCCGGGTTTCGCCACAGTCTGTGAAGCCTGACCGGCCTTTGACCACGACCTTTTTCGCACGTTCTTGTCGTACGTACGTGAACCACTTTTCATCACCAGTTATCAGCTTCTTCAAAAATGATTCGGTTTCATTACGTCGTAATAAAGAATCACAAATGAGTACACGGTTTATTAGGTTTCTTTCAGTGAGCTCGTGAGGTACCCAAATATCGAGCTTTTTTTTGTACCCAGCTTTTTTCAAATACGCCAAAACTGTTTTGTGATCAATTCTCAGTTCTTCAGCTACGTCGTAACTACTGATATGTCGATCTTGCTCCACTTTTTCAAAAATGGCATCCATTTTGTCTAATTACATCCGTAATAGGGCGACCAGAGCGAGGTGCATCTTTGACATCAAAATTTCCGGATTGAAAACGCTTAAACCAAATTTGTGCTACTCTCACAGACACTGCACTAGGTCCATAAACATCGCAAATTTTTTTCGCGGCTTGCGTTACATTTTTACCTTTTTTGTAGTAAAATTTTTAAATGTATCGAATTTCTTCATTAGATTCACTCATCTTGACAGTACGAAAAACAAATGAAAATCACACATTTGCCTTATTTGAATTTGGAATTATGTTCTTTAAAATTTTAACTTTTAATGATACCAAAACCAGCCAGATACAAATACTACAGCCAAAGAGATTTTATTACTAGTTCATACATACTATAATGCGAAAAGACTTTTTCCCCAACCTATTACATACTTTAACTAATTTATGAAGTATTTTTACTTGATAATTACAAACTAGTGTGTAAGTGTGAGTTTGTGTGTGTGTGTGTGTGTGTGTGTGTGTGTGTGTGTGTGTGTGAGTGTGAGTTTGTGTGTGAGTGTGAGTTTGTGTGTGTGTGTGTGCGTGTGCCTGCATGTGCGTGTGTGTGTGTGTGCACTATTTAACAGGAACACGATAGTGCTGAACACTAGAGACCATTTGACGGCATATATATTTGGTAATATGGTGGTAACAAAATGAAATACCTTAACCTTAGGGGCCGTCCATTAATCACGTGATGTTTTAGCGTCGTTTTGATCCCCCTCCTCTTCCTTGGTGATACGTGGTGAGGTTTTAGATAAACCCCCCACCCTCACCTAAGATCACGTGTATTTTTTTTGGAATAAAAAGCTTGTATTTGGCGTGAAAATTGCTTAAACTGGCGACTGTTTTGGCACTTTTCGGCTGCAATAAAGACACGTGATATCTCCGTATATACCCCCCTCCCCCTTGTGATGTTTCGTGATTTTTCCCCCCCCTCCCCATTTCGAGCCTCACGTGATTAATGGACGACCCCTTACGAATTAATGACAATTTTTCTAGATTATCCCGTCCAGCAACCCAATCCGATGCAGCATGCACCGCAAATGTTTGCTCAAGTATACCAGCAACCATTGCCCCCGGTATTACCGCCACAACCAGTACCACAGCACCCGCAATTCAATTGGAACCCACCAATGGAACCAATGGTTATGCCAAACATGCCAATGTATTCGCCAGCACCGGTTGAGGCGCCGCTTGATATTTATGGGTCTATTACAGACATACCACAAGCTTATTCGCCATCCGACGTTTACGATCCCATGGATACTTCGGGTGATAGGAATGACGGTGCGTATGCTATACTGTGGCGTATAGGTCGCGCCACGTAAAAAGAACGCTGGAAGAAAGTAGAAGGGATGTGTTCGCGCATCGGTACACTCGCGCACGAAAGTACTAGCCCTATTGGTTTATTTTTGATCTAGCTTTCGCTTGCGGTTTCGTGTATTGGTAGGCAGATTGAAAACTATATTACATAGAATAACATAAAATGAAATAAAAACACATGACGCGCAGCTTGACCGCCAGCGTTCTTTTTACCTGGCGCGACCTATAGTCTGCGTTGAATTTTTTTTTCCCCATTTACCAACATTTTTCGTTGATGCTCCTGAAAAGTAACTCTAATACAAAGTTATACAGGATGTCTTAGAAATCAACGATAAACCGAACACGGGTGATAGATAGCCCATGTCACGACAGTAAAAAAAACGACAAAAAATTGTCATGTATTTTTAAAAATATAAGGATTTTAAAAAATATCGGAAATACCGACATCCTGCGATCTTCTCCTTCTTTTCGAGTCAGCGGCTCGATACGTTTTAATTTTGTCAAATTTTGTCCGCCCAATACCTCGCTACAGCGACTGCAGCATCGTTTGCCTTTTGGAGGTCCTCTAAAGTACAGGAGCAGGGGGCTAATGGACAAAGAAGCGTGTGTTGCATCGTCTGAGATGGAGCCCCACAGTCACATTGTTCCGTAGACGGAGGAGTGAAACCCCAGTTGTGCAGGTTTTCCTGCGATGATCCTTCAAGTCCCAAGACCACAAATATTATTTTCTTGTTTTTTCCCCCTCTGTTTTGTAGTCATGACTAACCCTTCTGTAAACTACAGTCTATAATTAAAATCCTAATAATATTAAAAAATACATGACAAATATTTTTTTTCACATTTTTCTGATAACTGTCATGACTGGGCCCGTCATGACTATCACCCGTTTTCGGTTTGTCGTTGATTTCTGGGACATCCTGTATAAGTTCGACGACCCGGTTAGTCCAGCTGTGTGAGACGACCGTTTGATTCGAAGGGGGGGTTCGATCCCCGCACCGGGACATATATTTGTATGGCCTACAGATAATTGTTTCGGATCTGGGTGTTGGTGTATGTGTTGTATGTGTACAACGGAACCCACGACACAGGTTTATACCTAGTGTGAGGCTGTGAGTGTAAGCGTATTATTATATAACATATTTTTCAGAAATCCGCGACGGCTCAGAATCTCCGTATATGTTACACCCTGAAACCAGACTGAGCGCATTCAAACGCCTCGGACCCCTAACAGAGACTAAGAAACCGAAGCTCACCATCAACTTGTCTTTCAATAAAGAACAGTCTGTCAGGTTAGTCTATAGTTTCCTTATTAAAAATAATAAAGAGTTAAAATCTATTCCTCTTATTCATAAACGTACATTAGATACGTTTTAGCTATACGAGTAGAATGCTTTGTCTTTGTCAGTTGCATTGAGCACGATAGAAAGAAACAAATGAAAGATTAGCAATACTTTAGCTAAAATACGATTATGAATAAGGGGGTAAATGTATAAAAGTGAGGGGTTACTCATTCATCACGAAATATTAGGAAATACAGTAGAAGCTCTTTATTTGCGTAGTATACGTTCCGTAAATATGCCGTGAATATAGAAATCGCGAATAGGGAATGGTAATTTATATAGAATTGTAGGGGATACGTTCCTAGGAGACGAAATAAAAAAAAGGAAACACATAATAAAATCAGTTTAATTTATGTTTTTGATAACCATACAGTTTGATAAGTTACATAATATCTTCAGGTTTAGGCAATGGTCCAATCAGAGCCGGTTTAGCCATATAGCAGGAGTAGCAAATGCTACGGGCCCCGCGCCATTAGGGGCCCCGTACCTGTGCCCAAAAAAAAACATAAATACACCTTAGCTATTCTCAAAGGGAGCGTTGACCACTAATTATATAGCATCCTAAATTTCAGTAGGCAATGTAACTCTAGGGCCCCATGGTCACATTTGCTACGGGCCCCGCACCGGCTTTATCCGGCACTGGGTCCAATTGTGGCAGTATTCAATAATATACTTTATGTTTTGAGTAACAAGTTTGTTCTGATTGTTTACATATTTAAAAACACCGACCGCTGCGAAGGCGGCTTTACCTCAAAGAACAGTCGAATCGGTACATCGGTAGTAATCGGTATATATATAAATATACCTATATAAAATACCGAAACAAACAACGCCGTTAGCATTTCAAATAACAATCTAGGGTTAGTTGTAATAAGGATATCAAATTTTTTTTTTAGGGACGTATCCTTTGTCTACGCGTCAAGAGATAAATAAAATAGACCTTATTACAGCTTAGCCTAGATTGTTATTTCGAATGCTACCGTCGTTGTTTGATTCGTATTTTATATAGGTATATTTATATATGTAAAGATTACTACCGATGTACCGATTCAATCCGCGAACAAATAAATCTTAAGCCGCGAATATAGGACTTGAGTCGCATTTTTTTAAATCCGCGAACAGTGAAAACGCGAATGAAGGAAGCGCGAATAAAGAACTTTTACTGTATGCTAGGAGTTTCAAAATTAGCTTGGGGTTCTTTTTAAGACGTAGGTGGGACATTAAGATGGGATTTTACCAAATTCGACGCATATTTTCGTTACTACAAGTGCTAGGAATCTCAAATTTTGCATAGAAATTCTTTTAAGCAATTCGTTAAAATACAAATTTCAAGGGTGTGTTTTTGGGGTTGATAGTGTGTATGAAACAGATACAGCAGGGTTGGTTTATGTTTGTACATTTGAAATATTTCTTCTCTTATACCACTTGAATATTAAAATTAGATTTAGAAGAAATATAATAGCTTTTCGAAGTTAAACTGAAAACGTATAAATATGAGGGTTTTATACATTTTAAGTGCCCTAATATTATAAAGTTACATTTAAAAGTGGCATTTTGTGTTACTTTAACTACGAGTCCGAAGTTATCTATACAAATAAATAGAATTGCAGTGTCTGTTTGTAATTAAAAAAAAAACGCTTTTTACAAAATGCATAATTTTATTAAACAACATTTTATTGCGACATGCGACTGAACTTAAGAAAATAAAAAAAAAGTGATAATGCGAATAATAAAATATTACGATTATACTACCATGACCAAATAGGTCGAGTTCTGTCTGATGGTGCGGTCAAAAGTCTTTGGAATCGGCGTGCATGTATGAAGAGAATGATGAAGCTAGATGAGGCACGAGAGGTATGTCAGGACCTGGATATCTGGCGCTCTACATTCTCTGCCTACCCCGTTAGGTACCTGGCGTAAAGATACATACATACATACATACAATTATACTATTATTTTATTATTCTTATTTAGACGACCCGGTTAGTCCAGCGATGTGAGATGACCGTTTGGTTCGAATGGTCGCGGGTTTGATCCCCGCACCGGGACAAATATTTGTATGGCCTACAGATATTTGTTTCGGGTCTGGGTGTTTGTGTATGTGTTGTATGTGTACAACGGCTCCTACGACACAGGTTAATACCTAGTGTGGGACTGAGTGTAAGCGTATTATTATTTTTTTATTTTATTGCAGGGAAGTGGTGGCCTACGTACCAGTACATGAGAGGGAAGATATAATTAACAGTACTAACGAGATAATCCAGAAGTATCTACCAGTGTGGCCCTGGAAGAACCCCTTGAGGCCTCGAAGAACCGCAACCGTTCGCCATTCTATGGTGATTGTTTTTGCTAGATTTAAAAAAAAATATAAGTAAGGTGGCAAACATGCATGCAGCTCACATTGATGTTAAGTGATGACTGCAGCTTATAGACACCCACACAAAGACCAGAGGTCAAAATTCGGACGCGCTACCAATCCTGAGACCGAAGGTGTTTTGCCTCTGAGCTAGAAATTACAGGACCATACGTAACCTGACCGGAACACTATAGTGCTGAACGCTAGCATTTAGCGGCTAGTACATATATTAGGTAGTGCGGTGGTGCCTAGGTCGGCGACCTTCGTCACTAGAGCTCTACCACCAGTATGTTTTTAAGAGATTATTTTTATGACTTCATAATAGCCACGCTTGGCATTCGATTTGCGATCGCACTTGGTCGCTATTTTTTCTCGTGCAGCTGTGAAAAAAACAAACGTTGTAGTTTGAATTTTGAGGAAGGTGTAAGAGTAAACTTAGTATAAGAGTAGTAATTAACAACTTTTGTTTGGATTTTTTAAAGTTAACCGTAAGATTTTGTATTTATAAGTATTTTTTTTTTCTATTTATTTTCAACATATTTTGAAAAGAACCTACTGAGTTTTGTTTTGGTAGATTTTTCTCAGTAAGCTTTGGAACTCTGCCATTGAATGATAAAGAATGTCCCGTATTATTTTATTTAGTCTTATCTTGCCGTTTGTAAAAGAGATTATGGAACATTCTGTTGAAACCTATTTTTGTTATTAAGTATTTTTGAACAATTATTTATTTTAGTTTTGTTTATTTTGACATATTAATCAACGTATCAGTTGTTATTCGCTTTAATTTTATATTTTGTAATTTGACCTATCACTAGAAAATTTTATTATTTCCAAGTGATTAAATGTTTTTTAAGTTTATTCATTACAGGTAGCTATGTTATTGGAAAAAGAACAAATGGAAGAAAGTTATGACAAAAACAACTGTTTTATCATGATCTCGGTGCGTATTCCATTGACATTTTTAGTCATCTATCTATATATCTATACCAGTGATTCCCAAAGTGGTCCATGTGGACCCCCTGGGGTCCATGGGAGTCGATCGGGGTCTACGTAGGTTTGGATAAAAATATGGGCATGTGATATAAATTAAGCAAGGAAAAAAAATGGAAAGAGGTCTACAAGAAAAAATTGTTTGGGAACCTCTGATCTATACTAGTATTATAAAGAGGGAACATTTGTATTTTTGTATGTATGTTTGTAACGTTTTCACATAAAAACTACTGAAACGATTTCAAAAATTATTTTACCAATATTTTTTTTTTTTTGTTATTATGGCATCGCTATTACGCATATTGCCAGTGTCAAGTAAAACGATATTTCATATTTATATAAGCAGCGTAAAAGTTAGTATAATATAGTCATCAAGTATAATATGTAAGTATCAAGTATATAAGTTATCAAGTATAATATGTCAGTCAAGTGAGTTACAATCAAGTTGTAGTAGGATGTGATGGTGTGTGGTAAGGATTAAATGGTACGTTACCAATGACAAGTCCGCACACACTGTTTCACATTAACTATAATTGTATAAACGTCACAACAGAAGGTACAGTACAAGAAGAACAAGGAGAAAGTCACGATAATAATTAACAGTACGTATAGGTCACGGCACAAACACTAAACATAGAAATCACAAGTCCAAATCAAATAACATCAACAAAATAGCGAGACAAAGAAAACGCGTCGAGTAGGCAAGCACGACTGGCGTTGCAACCGCGGCGGTCGGGCGGCGCGAGAATTCGCAGGTAGACCTCACGCCCGCGAAGCGCGCGTACCCGCAACCGTTGTGATATTTGTGTTGATAAAAATAAGTCGCGGCATACTACGGGTTTCACCCGAGTATGCTCGCGACAAATAAATAATTACATATGAATATTTGTGTAACTGTATTTGTGTGATATGTAATGTATGAATGTTGTATAGTGTAAGTGAATGTGTAATACTGATAAATACATATGAAATAAATAATGTATGTGTAATATATACATAAACATAATGTTCCCTACATCACTCCCCTCCAGAGGCCGTGTCTACGGACGATAATAATCCGGGAAGCGGACTCGTCTCCCGGAACGTGTAGCTCGCAGAGGGTTGTCTCCAGGCGGAGGATGGGGAGGATCTGGGGGTTGTGGATGGGACAATTGAATATGAGATGGGTGGAATTGGAATGTTTGGAGTTGGGCAGCGTCGTCCGACAGTATGTAGGCTGGCTTAAGGCGGTCTACCGATACCGAGACAACTTTACCCTTGACCCTAATTTTAAAAACTTTCCCACCCCTGTTGATAACTTCATGTGGTCCGGTGTACGCAGGTTGTAGCGATACACGTAACGCGTCTTCCCTGAGGAATACGTGGCTACATGTATCAAGATCCTTGAAAACAAAAATATGCCTTTTGCCAGAATGGTGCTGAGTCGGAGTGGGTTTCAACTTCTCAGCGAAAGACCTAATGCGCGCTGAGAAGTCTGAGATGTCAGTAGTGCAGTAGTCAACTACCGAGGGACCGAAAAATTCGCCAGGTAGGCGAAGCGGTTCACCGTACACCAGTTCGGCAGATGTGGACTGAAGGTCCTCCTTATAAGCGCTTCTGATACCAAGCAGAACGAGAGGGAGAGACTCAGTCCAATTGACATCTGCGTGACAAACAATAGCTGCCTTCAGCTGTCGGTGGAAACGCTCGACTAAGCCGTTGCACTGTGGGTGGTAAGCAGTTGTCCTGCGGTGGTCAAATCCAATGGATTTGGACAACTGCTGGAACAAAGCTGACTCGAATTGCCTACCACGGTCGGTAACAATGTCAGTAGGGCAACCGAATCGGGCCACCCAACACGATATAAACGCTTTGGCCACGGTTTCCGCGGTGATATCAGTGATGGGGACAGCTTCCGGCCATCGCGTGAAGCGATCGACGGCTGTCAAGCAGTACCGATATCCACCGGACGGAGGTAATGGGCCGATCAGGTCTAAATGGACATGTTTGAAACGCGCCGAAGGTAAAGCAAGCGTGCCCAAGGGCGACGAAACGTGTCGGCTTACCTTCGAGCGCTGGCAGGTCAAACATGCCTTAGACCATTCTCGGCAGTCCTTCCTCATGGAGGGCCAAACGAAGCGTTGTGCAACGAGCTTAGCACTAGCGTTGGGACCGGGGTGGCTGAGAGAGTGCAAACAGCTAAAAATTTGTCGACGCAGACTTAGAGGGACGAAAGGCCTGGCGGTCGGTGTACTGACGTCGCAGTACAATTCAGTACGACTGCCAGGTATTGTCATCTTCGCGAGACGAAGAGAAGTCTCTCCGGCCACTAACTTTGCCAGTTCGGGGTCGGAGGTCTGGAACTTGGCGAGGACTTCAATGTCTATAGGCGTCTGTAGCTCTTCAACGCGAGAAAGGGCGTCAGCCACGACGTTGTCCTTACCCGCGATGTGCCTAATATCAGATGTGAACTGCGAGATGAAGTCCAAGTGTCTATACTGACGCGGTGAACAGTTACGTTTCCGCTCGTGGAAGGCGTAACAGAGCGGTTTGTGGTCAGTATACACAGTAAAGTCATGAGCCTCTAGCATGTGGCGAAAGTATCTAATACTCTCGTAGATGGCAAGGAGCTCGCGGTCATACGGAGAATACTTTATCTGTGAGGGGCTCAACTTGCGAGAGAAGAATGCTAGAGGCTGCCAAACACCGTCCTGAAGCTGCTGTAGGACTGCACCTAGCGCTGTGTCTGAGGCGTCAGTGACCAGTCCTAACTTGGCATCAGAACTCGGATGAGCGAGGAGCGCGGCGTTGCAGAGGCTCTGCTTGCAACTATTAAATGCCTCTAGTGAGTCTCCTTTTATGTCGACCGGGTGGGAAGCTTTGACAGACCCGGTCAGCAGAGCATTCAGAGGTGCCTGGATTTGTGCGGCTTTTGGGATGAAACGCCGGTAAAAGTTAACCATCCCCAAAAATCGACGTAATTTCCGGACAGTTTTGGGGAGGGGGAAATCCGAAATGGCCTTGACCTTGCTATCCAGGGGCTTGGTACCATCTTTTGAAATATGGTAACCTAAAAATGTTACCTCAGGAGCCCCGAAAACGCATTTGGCCGTGTTAACCAGTACGCCGTACTGTTGCATACGGGTGAAGAGCTGGCGCAAATGGTCTTCGTGCTCCTCCTGACTCCTGGAGAACACCAGGAAGTCATCCAAGTATGGATAGCAGAAATCAAGACCACGCGTTAATTCATCCACGAACCTCTGAAAAGTCTGACCAGCATTCCTTAACCCGAACGTCATAAAAGGAAATTCGAACAAACCGAATGGTGTGGTGATCGCGGTCTTCGGTATATCCTCATCAGCCACCGGTATCTGGTTGTAGGCCTTCACTAAATCTAAAACTGAATAGTGCGTACAACCGGACAAACTGTGAGAAAAGTCATGTATATGACGAATCGGGTATTTGTCTGGTATTGTCCTTGCGTTTAGTAGTCTATAATCGCCGCAAGGACGCCAGCCGTTGTCCTTTTTGGACACCAAGTGCAAAGGAGATGTCCATGGGCTATCTGACGGACGAGCTGTGCCATTCGCCAACATGGCGTCGAACTCCAGTTTGGCAATTTTAAGCTTGTCTGGAGCCAACCTTCTAGGCGAACACGACACTGGGGGACCTGGTGTAGTGCGAATGTGGTGTGTAGTGTTGTGTTTTACGGTACCTGGTACACCGGCGGGGCGTGTGATCTCCGGAAACTCGGCCAGGATACGGTGGTAAACGCTGCTACCGCCAGTCGGTACCTTCACACTCGACACAATAAAATTAAAATTATCAATACATGCCACAGTGCTGATATTGGTTAGGCTATCGACCAATTTTTGGTTGCTGATGTCGACAATAAGACGGTAGTGTGATAAAAAATCAACGCCAATTATGGCTTTCGTGACATCAGCAACAACAAAACGCCAAGGGAAATTACGGCGTAATCCTATATTGAGCGTAAGGGAAACATAACCGTAAGTGTCGATAGCCGTACCATTAGCAGCACTGAGCTGAAAAGAGGTTTTGTTACGTTGTTCACGCAAAGCACTTTTAGGATATACGCAGATATCACTACCGGTATCAATCAAAAATTGAATATTACTATCGCGGTCTGTGATAAACAGACGACCTGACGTATTTTGGCAATTATTGGTCGTCATCACTGATTGTTCTGTCCGTTGCTCGACGTCAACGAAGTCGCAGGCCGTGACATCGGTACGAGCTCTGTCACCAATTTCCTTCCGGTATCGTTGTGGTCGTGGCCGTCTGGTGTGTCGTACCCTCGTGATACGATCGCTGTCGCTGCACTGCTGAGTTTCCTCGTTGAGCCGGGCCATAAGGATGCTGACCTGCTTGGTCAGCTCGACGATTTGCTGCGTCAACTTGTCAATAGATGGTGACGTTGAAGACGCAGCAACGTTGGGTGTCGGCGCAATGGTGCAGTTGAGCCTATCCACCAGCTCGGATGGAACGTGAGGCCAGACAGGGGGTACCCTGACGTCGCTGGATGTCGGCGGAAGAATCGCCGATACGCCGGCGCCGTGGTGCTCGACGCGTGCCGCCATTTTGATGGCGCGATGTCGTCGCGTAGGTATGCGCGACTCGTTAATGTCGCTTCCACTATTCATCTTCCCGTGTAATGTGGCGTGAAAAGTTCGGGGTCACCAATGTAGTAGGATGTGATGGTGTGTGGTAAGGATTAAATGGTACGTTACCAATGACAAGTCCGCACACACTGTTTCACATTAACTATAATTGTATAAACGTCACAACAGAAGGTACAGTACAAGAAGAACAAGGAGAAAGTCACGATAATAATTAACAGTACGTATAGGTCACGGCACAAACACTAAACATAGAAATCACAAGTCCAAATCAAATAACATCAACAAAATAGCGAGACAAAGAAAACGCGTCGAGTAGGCAAGCACGACTGGCGTTGCAACCGCGGCGGTCGGGCGGCGCGAGAATTCGCAGGTAGACCTCACGCCCGCGAAGCGCGCGTACCCGCAACCGTTGTGATATTTGTGTTGATAAAAATAAGTCGCGGCATACTACGGGTTTCACCCGAGTATGCTCGCGACAAATAAATAATTACATATGAATATTTGTGTAACTGTATTTGTGTGATATGTAATGTATGAATGTTGTATAGTGTAAGTGAATGTGTAATACTGATAAATACATATGAAATAAATAATGTATGTGTAATATATACATAAACATAATGTTCCCTACAAAGTTATTCGAGTAAAGCGATGGCTACTTTACCAGAACATTTACATTGAAGTTTTGGAGACAACCTGAAAGGTCGTATTTTCGCACTGTTATTCTATTTCACTATACACGGGCACTGTAATAAACCTATATCAAACAAAATGCCACCAATTTTATTCAATATAACTTAAAAATACACCAAGAAAGTGAAATAAAATAAGAGCACCATACGCCTCTTTCAAGGTTCCCGCCAAAACTCCTTTACCAATATTATGCTGCCTCTTCACTTAATGACATAGATTAATTGCAAGCCGAAGCCGGTCAGAGCACCAGAGCAGATCGCCCAGTTACGATTAAAGTTAAATTTGTGATGTGATTTAGCAATTTCAAATGGTGCATCTCATTTTTTTATATAACCGGCCCTTTAACAAAGGAGATGTTGCGAGCTCGGCTCTGGATCGTACACGTCCTCAAAAAATAGGTAAATTAAAGAAGAATCCGAAAAAAATACAATTAATTTATTCAAGAATATATTTTAGAGTTACAACCACATTTCATTCAAACGATTTTATCATTTTCAACTATGTTAAACATGGCGGCGATACAGCCGACACTTGGGATCAATCGATTTTGATAGTATTTAGAAAATATTCCTTTTTTCTCCACGTACTATATAATCAAAATACAATTTAAAAAATTAAAATGTCAAAATAACATCGCCCGCCATATTCGCCATGTTGGTTTTGAGTTGCAATTCTAACTGCAAATAATGTTTTGTAACTGCAAATAATGTGTTGAAATAAGTGAAAATATGCAGTAAAAAACGTGTTTATGTTGATTTTGCCTGTTTAATGATATTGTGTACAATACATGGCCGGAGGTCCATACATTTTTGCAACATCTCCTTTGTTAAAGTTAGATGGCGCAACCCAGCCTAAGGTGCAGTTGCATCAAAATATTTGTTAAAGCTTTAACAATAACAGTAGTTGTAGTGTAGTAGTAGCACACCGCGGACCAAAATTCCATACAAACGCTTAATTTGGTCTCTATTACACAGACATTCATCACTGACGTCTATTTACACGTGCACCTGTGTGCGTAGTACGTACAAAATACCAACCATCGCCCATAAGAGGGGAGGAGGTTGGGTGATGCAGGGAAATCGGGCGGGACGTCGAAGTGTCCATTCTATACGTAGTATTATTACTTAATCTCTGGTAGTAGTAACCTGCTACCACTAGAATACTGAGCAGTTTATCATTATATGCATACAGGTAACAGGATATCCAGAGACGTGGACGAAAGAAGACGTTCTTGACACTTTACTGGAGAATCTCAAGGACAAATCGTTTATACCCTGCTTTATAGAGGTATGACGATTCATAAATAGTACAGTTTTTTTTTAAAGAAAAATTGATAGAGAAATTTGACTTCAGGCGAGACTTGAACTGGCGACCACTGGCCTACTAGCATTGTTGGCAATAGATGTCGCTACTGCCGCCATAAGGCAATGCAATAAAATGTAAAGGAGAAATTTGACAAATAAGACGTGGACTTCGAAACAGTTGCAAGAGCGGCTGAACTAGATTCCCAGTGGTTGCGAGTTCGAGTCTCGCCGTAAGTCAAATTTTTCTTTACATTATTATTTTAAAAATATATTTCACTAGCATGTGTTATTCCGAAAAATAATATAAAATTAAATAATACATTGATAAAAGTGCATCTCCTGTTTCATCATCCTTAAAGCCCGTGTTAAATAGATAGCGAACTGTGACCGAAAAAATGTATAGTATCGTTTGAATCTATTCAGATCGAAAACCGAAATCGTTAATTTTAAAAATATTAAACTAAAACTACATACACACGAACACCACAAAACAATGTACGCATACACAGCAAACGCGCGCGTCGCTGTACCTAGCTGTCGAGAGAGAGAGAACGAATAAGTCGAATCCTATACTCGGCCTGCCCCCGAGCGCTGCGCACTGTAGCAAAAGTGTCCTGAGGATTATTCGTGACGCTCACCTAGCCCCCTTAGCCAGCGTACTGCGCGATAAGGAACTTCGTGCCAAAACGTGTTTTATAGAAAATTGTAGATAGATAGATAAATAACAGTCAGTTTAAAATCGTAATTAAATGTAAATGTATGATCCCACCAAAATAGTGCACTGTGCAGCACAATTTGTTACTGTTTGCTTGAATGAATCGACTAGAATAAACGTTTGTGTCGCCCACTGTGCATAACAGTGCCGCGCTCCGCGCAGTTCAGCACACTGGTGTAATTCCAAATGAAACGTAACTATACTCCATTCAATATTTTCCAGTTCACCCGTGAAGAATGCAAGTTTTTCGTGCTACGCAACAAATTCGCCTTGCTAGCGATCCATTCGTTCGGCTTCAAAATACACAAAGATGGCGTTGACCTGATTATGTCTATATCCATATCGGGGTTGTCGTTGAACCAGATCTCCTTTATACCGGGACTGGTGTTGAGGAAGGTGCTGGTGTCGGCCTATACCGATGAGTTCAAGTTGGATCTTAGCGCGTTCACTCTTGGCAATGGTAAGTATGTATTCTCTTAAGTTTGTTTCCCAAAAAAACGTAACGTCGTTTTTTTTTCTATAGGAACAAAACACTGATGATTAAAAAACGAGTTTTGAGTTACTACAGCTTCTTAACCATCGGTAGAGTCGTCAGAGTTTTTTTTTTACGCAAAAAAATTCTCAGCTTTAGGGAATAGATCCGAGAGTCACTTGCTTTTCTTTTATGAAAATTAATAAAAACAAATAAGTCAACAACCCTATTGTAGATTTCTATGTTCACAGATATAAGTCACTTCATATATTTCCCGCTGAACCGAACACTGAATCAGACGAAACTAGTACAAATGCAGAGCGAAGTCATTTGGCGGGAACTGACCGAGTTGGATTTGTCTAACAACAGGCTTGAGTAAGTCTTTGGTTTTTTTTTTGGAGTATACTTCATAAGGACTTTTTACTGGTGGTAGAGCTCCAGTGACGGAGCTCGCGGGCGTAGGCACCACCGCATTACCTGATTTACTTGCCGCTAAATGGTAGTGTTCAGCACTATCGTGTTCCGGTCAGGTGGTAATGTACGGCCCTGTAATTTCCGGCACAGAGGCATAACACCTTAGGCCTCAGGAGTGGTAACGCATTTGCATTTTGACCTTGGTCTTTGTGTGGGTGTCTATAGGCTGCAGTCATCACTTAACATCAATGTGAACTGCATGCTTGTTTGCCACTTCAATTACATAAAAAAAAAAAAGGAACTGATTTGAGTTATAAGGCCCGGTACGGAAATTTTATGAGTAGTAAAATCAAGTAAAACACGAATGTTCAGGCGTTACACGTTTCATACAACGTGTAACAGGATTGAATGTACAACCCGAAACTAGTTTGTTCAGAATCGATAACCGAATCGATTTTAGCCATTTTCGATATCGGTAACATTTTGTCCCAAAATTAATTACAATTTAAGAAATTATGGTCACCCATTTGCTGAACAGTCAATACAAACGAAAATGAGACTAACGACTATCCTAAATAAAATGCTAGTCTCAACAAGTTTATTATATTATTCATATTGCGACAGTGTACGTGTGTGAGTTGGTTTGTGTTTTATGTGCGGTCGTAAGTGGAGGTAGGATAAGTATGCATAGGATGTACATACTTATCCTACCTCCACACTACACAATATATATTACGGAGTACGAGACAGCTGATGCGCAGAAAGAGATCGCCGTGGATCGATCATGCTATTTCACTCGCACCAACCAACGTACATGTATATTCATCGCGCGCACGCCTGGAGTAGACTTCAATGTGTCTGGGAAGATAGGGGAACCATCGAAAGTGACTGGGAATTGTGGGAACATTATTCGTATAGTTTTCTGAATAACATATATAAAAGTCAGATTTTATACTATGACGAAAGTAGATATAAAAATAATTAGACTGTGAGGGTGCCTGGCAAGGGGTTGCCACCGTCCAAAGTGTCCGCCAATAGACGAGGCGGTTTCTAATATGATTGTAAGTTAAAATATATGAAAACTAAGTTTTATACTATCACAAATTTGAAACACAATTTTACTCACCTTTACTACCTGTTACCTGCCAAAGCCACCGCGACCCAGGTTGTATATTTTGGTTTTGCTTATACCTGTATAGAGGACATATATAGAAAAATTTCCAGGTTTTATAATATAACGAAGGTCTGGGCGTCGCAGGCTCTCAGAATAATTACACTTCCCACTGCTGGGCACGAGTCTCTCCCCTTTTTTTGAGGGGAGGCCTTGAGCTCCACCACGCTGCTCCAATGCGGATTGGTGGAGATACGGGTTAGTGGCCAACCCGCTGTCGGATGTTTTCAAACCGCCCATAAGGCCTCCGACAAGGTTTAACGACTGCTATCTATCGATAGCAACCGGGACCGACGGCCTCCGAAGCACGGAAACGCGCATATTAATTTGCCACTAGCGGTAACCCATCACACACCCGACCGCGCCCGTAATGCTTAACCGAGTAGATCGGTTACGATCTACACCAGCCGCGGGGCGATGCGCGCTTCTGTACTATTTTATATCTTTTTAATTTCAGAACACTTGAAGGATTCGACTTCCAATCCACTATGCCACGTCTTAGGTCTCTAAACTTGGCGAACAACTATCTAACCAAGATCACAGTGTTACTGAGCAGTCGGGATTTGCCGATACGCTCGCTGGTGCTGGAAGGGAACCCGCTGTGTACTGATTACACAGATCCGGATCGATATATTATGGTCGTTCGGATGTTGTTCCCAGGTTTGAGAGAGCTGGTATGTATTAATCACATAAAATGGCATGCATATAATTTATGCATTTGTTTAAAACGTAACCGGCGAATCGTGGGTGTTTGCATGTATGCTTGAATGCATGCATTTACCACTGCCTACCCCTTCGGGGTTTTAGGCGTGAAGTTACGTATTATATAATTTTAGTTGCTTATTTTAATTTTACTTAAATTAAATCTTTGCAGTACTTTTTGTACGAATTTGGTGTTTCTTAAAGTTCTATACAGTTTTCATAAAACGTATATTGTACATGAAGAACAATAGACATGTTTGTCACAAGTTCTTAATTTTATTCAAAAACGATACACGATAACAATAAAATTATACAGAGGAGGAGTTCCGGCCGCAAGGAGTATTATTTCGGAAATTCCGGGGACAAGTTCCTGCTGACAAATCGCGTATCACGTGACAATTAGTGTTAGTTTTAATAAATAATAGTATTAGTATGTTAGTTCGTATATTATATATATTTTTTTTTATGTAATTGAAGTGGCAAACAAGCTTGCAGTTCACATTGATGTTAAGTGATGACTGGCCTATAGACTCCCACATAAAGACCAAGTTCAAAATGCAGATGCGTTACCACTCCTGAGGCCTAAGGTGTTATGCCTCTGTGCTGGAAATTACAGGGCCGTACATTACCACCTGACCGGAACACGATAGTGCTGAACACTACCATTTAGCGGCAAGTATATTAGGTAATGGTGGTGCCTACGCGCGCGAGCTCCGTCACTGGCGCTCCACCATCACTTCGGCTGGAGTGATGATGATGACGATGATGGTGATGATGATGACCTTTCGAACACGGTTGTAAAATCTTGCTCCAAATAGAAGAAGAAGAAGAAAAATATTTTTTTTTTTTTGGCACACACAACAACACATAAGAAAAAATTTAAAAACAAGTAAAAGAATTGCTACATATTTAGTTGTGGGCAGCGAAAAAAACGGCACCCACCTCAGCTGATTGCTGCAACAGTGGCTGCAGCGCTATAATCAGTGGCGGATTTACAAATTTGCCGCCGGTAGGCTATTATTTTGCCGCCCCTATATTTTGATATCGTAGTTTACAATCATATCAATTAGGTATATTTTCTATCAATAAAATTTCAACTTTATGTTTTATGCTTCATTATCCTGATGTTGATGTAAGCAACTTTTTTTCTATGGTTAGAATCTTTGGGAACTATGCTCTGAGCCTTGATAATTTTAACAGTAGTTTTGTAAAAATAAATAAAAAAAATTCTGCCGCCCCTTAAAATTTGCCACCCTAGGCTCCAGCCTACTCAGCCTGCTGGTAAATCCACCACTGGCTATAATAAATATGTTCTTTGTTCCCAGGACGGTATACCGATCAGATTATCCGGTGAAATGCCAAAATTTAAACGTTACTACGTGCCAGAGTTCGCCGCGCCTGTGGTGGAGAAGTTCCTAGATATATACATACCGTTGCTGGAGTGTGACCGTGAGAATAAGCCGCTCATACAGAACTTGTATGACGATGACGCCATATTGACTATTACATATCGACCAACGCTAAGTAAGTTATATTTAAAAAAAGTACCTATACACCTCATATATAACCTTGGTCTTTATGTGGGTGTTATAGTCATACAGTCAGTCAAACCTTGTCGGAGGCCTTATGGGCGGTTTGAAAACGGGTTGGCCACTAACCCACCTACCTCCACCAATCCGCATTGGAGCAGCGTGGTGGAGTAAGCTCCAGGCCTCCCCGTAAAAAGGGGAGATACTCGTGCCCAGCAGTGGGACGTATAATGGGTTGCCATTATTATATAACCCATCCAAGGTTATTGTGTGTGTGAGTGAGTGTAGGTGTGTGGGTGGGTTATTGTGTGTGTGTGGTGTGTGCTGAGCCGAGCGTGCAAACTAAAGGATAAAGTGATAGAAGGCACGATCGGCCAAACTATCCGGCTTATGCCGCATGTGTTCTTATGCCATCACGTGAAATTATCGTCCGTAAACCGACTTTACAGATATTTTTGTGTCATCACAGAGTACAATATCAACAACTCGATCCTTCAACACAGCCGCGTTCTTCTGGAGGGCGATATAGTACCGTGAAATTAAAATTATCGTCCGTAAACCGACTTTACAGATATTTTTGTGTCATCACAGAGTACAATATCGACAACTCGATCCTTCAACACAGCCGCGTTCTTCTGGAGGGCGATATAGACGCCGTGAAATTAAAATTACCGTCCGTTAACCGACTTTACAGATATTTTTTATATCATCACAGAGTACAATATCAACAACTCGATCCTTCAACACAGCCGCGTTCTTCTGGAGGGCGATATAGACGCCGTGAAATAAAAATTACCGTCCGTTAACCGACTTTACAGATATTTTTTGTATCATCACAGAGTACAATATCGACAACTCGATCCTTCAACACAGCCGCGTTCTTCTGGAGGGCGATATAGACGCCGTGAAATTAAAATTACCGTCCGTAAACCGACTTTACAGATATTTTTGTATCATCACAGAGTACAATATCGACAACTCGATCCTTCAACACAGCCGCGTTCTTCTGGAGGGCGATATAGACGCCGTGAAATTAAAATTACCGTTCGTTAACCGACTTTACAGATATTTTTTGTATCATCACAGAGTACAATATCGACAACTCGATCCTTCAACACAGCCGCGTTCTTCTGGAGGGCGATATAGACGCCGTGAAATTAAAATTATCGTCCGTAAACCGACTTTACAGATATTTTTGTGTCATCATAGAGTACAATATCGACAACTCGATCCTTCAACACAGCCGCGTTCTTCTGGAGGGCGATATAGACGCCGTGAAATTAAAATTACCGTCCGTTAACCGACTTTACAGATATTTTTGTGTCATCATAGAGTACAATATCGACAACTCGATCCTTCAACACAGCCGCGTTCTTCTGGAGGGCGATATAGACGCCGTGAAATTAAAATTACCGTCCGTTAACCGACTTTACAGATATTTTTTGTATCATCACAGAGTACAATATCGACAACTCGATCCTTCAACACAGCCGCGTTCTTCTGGAGGGCGATATAGACGCCGTGAAATTAAAATTACCGTCCGTTAACCGACTTTACAGATATTTTTTATATCATCACAGAGTACAATATCGACAACTCGATCCTTCAACACAGCCGCGTTCTTCTGGAGGGCGATATAGATGCCGTGCTGGGTTCCTCTGCTATCGTCAAACTAATGCGCAAATGGCCACCGATGGAACACGACCGAACCACATTCGTTGTTGACGTGCTGCATCATAACGTGAGTGAATGTTTATTTTTGTCCGCGACTTCGTCCGCGTGTATATTTAATCATTGCTAATTGTAGCCTACATGTTATTCCAATGTATAACCTATATTACTTTAAAGTTTTTTCCAAATCCGACCAGTAGTTTTTCGTGAAAGAGTAACAAACAAACATCCATCCATCCTTACATACAAACTTTTGCAATTATAATATTAGTAGGATTAATGTTTGTCTGCATGACTCCGTAATAACTTTCACAGAGACATAACAACTTAGGTCTCAGGGGTGGCGACGCATCTGCATTTCGACTTCTGGTTTTTGTGTAGATATCTATAGGCTGAGTCATCACTTAACATCAATGTGAACTGTATGCTTGTTTTTATTTAGTTTTTAGGTTTAAATAATCTAATGATATATAAAAATAAATAAATATTTTCTATGGAGTTGATCAAAATTTTCGAATAAATTACATTTGGTCGACTATTACTCGCAAACTTGTAAAGCCAACTTAGGTGTGATAGTTTTCCTTTTAATTTCGTTATATGTAGCTACTATTGCCGTAACGTTCGATTTTCTAACAACAACCGTTTAGTTGGTAGAGGGGGGGAACACTTGACTCTAACGAAAATTGACACTTTAAAGCTTAATAAGTCACGAACAGTGAACTAAATAGAAAAATGATATTAGCACATCCCTAACATTTTTAAAAGACCTATCCACCCCATATAGAAAACGAAAAATAAAAAAATATCCGCGCGTTACATGTAGGGCAGGTACCTTAAATAAAAAAAAATATCATGTTTTTATTCTACCACTTTGTCGCCGTAATTAAGGTGTATACTTGTGCCAAATTTCAAGTCTCTAGTACTGTATTACTAGTTTTTGCGCTAAACCGCAGACGGACAGACAGACGGACATGGCGAAACTATAAGGGTCCCTGATACTACGGAACCCTAAAAATTGTTTGTATGTCCCTTATAGAATCGTAAACTACGCATTTACGATTCTATAAATATTATATATCATATTATACATTTGATCATGTATTGTGCATGAGCTCACGAAGGTTTCTGAGTTGGCAAATTCGACAGATGGCGCCACTGTCATTATTTAGTTGGTGGGATAGCAACGCGCGCTGGGTACAGCTGGTTATATAAAAAAACACTAAACTGATCTTTCATTGCCCACAGGACACATCAACGATATTACAATTCAGTGGTGTCCTCAAACTAACATCGATGTCCCTCGCTGAAGATGAGACATCGCTGGGTTTCACGCGAACACTCCACTTGGTACAGAAACATGACCAATACAAGATACGCCAAGAGATGCTGTACTGGAACGTTTTGGCAAAGGATGTCGCTTTGTCTGCCTTCAGACTCACTACAGTCAGTGTATGTGTTATTTTTCTTTTTATAAACTCCTATTTTTCATTTTTTTTTATGTCATAAAGGTCGACAGACAAATGGGCTGACGGTGGTACTAGTGTTACGACCAATGATACTCCGGGTAAGAATATTGTAGCGTTCACTTAAGGAAACCAAAATTGAGTATTATTTTTGCTGAATCATAGTAAACGCGGATGTATAATTTTATATTTAGCCTTTAGTGCAGTGATTCCCAAGTGGTCCAGGATCCTCTGGACCACTGGAGTCCATGGGCGACGACAGAGCGAACGACTTTTTTTTTTTTTGGTCGGGCTTTATGTAGGCGGCCTGTCTCGAGACGACAATAGTCTACTTCACCGGGCAATCGGCGAGCGCAGAAGGCGCTCCAGCCTAAGCAAAAAAGTTAGCGCAACTGCCTAAGGGTGACCCATGCGGGTCCGTGCCTCGGCTTAGGACGTTGCGGAGGGACATATGAGACATGCGATTATGGGCGGTGCAACTTTCGCTCTACTCCATTCGGTTGGCGATAGCCGGAATGTCATCGGCCTCGCGGGGCCGGGGATAGGGTCGGGATCAGGGGCGGGCGCGGCGCGAAGCGCGTCGGCGCGTTGTATTGGCGGTTTTTTTTTTTAATGTAATGGTAATGGTAAATAAGCATGCAGTTCACATTGATATTAAGTGATGACTGCAGCCTATCGACACCCACACAAAGACCAAGGTCTAAATGCAGATGCGTTACCACTCCTGAGGCCTAAGGTGTTAATAACACCTAGTGTCTATAGGCTGCAGAAATCACTTAACATCAAAGTGAACTGCATGCTTGTTTACCACTACCATTACATTAAAAAAATATGCAGATGTGGTGTGTGGTGACGCATATTGATTACTTCAGAGCGTCCGCAACAAGAAACTTTCCAACCACGGGTTACACCTTATAGTTGTGGTTGTCACGGTAAGATCTTCCTTTGTGAACCCATGACCCCTATAAACTTTCTCGGATTCGCTCAGTAGCTTTGCAAACCGATGCGACGTATAAAGGGGAAACAGGTTAGTATATATGTGTATAGCGGATCTCGGACAAATCTCCAGATGTAAAAATTTTATTACGTTTGTTAGTCTAACTAAAACTCGAGGACTGCATCGATTTGGATAATTTTGAAATGTTCTTAGAACTTCAAGGAAAGTATATACCTAAGATGAGAAAACATGAAGAAGTTGTAAGGAAAATAATCAAAACAAAAATTATTATTACAATGTCCCATACAAAAAGTTCGTACCTGTTAAATTTCTGACACATTATTTAATTCTTAGACGGTTCGAAGTTCAGCAGGTCAGGTAGTCTTGTTTACTGGAATATTTAATCTCTACCTCCTCTAAGCACATCCTATAAGGGAGGTAGCGCCATCAGGTACACTACACTACATACAACAAAAACATTCAAAATAAAGCAATAAATAAATAAAATAAATACGCTTACACTCACAGCTTTTTGACACTATATGACACCAGCCCACATGTTTTTTGAGACTCATGGTATTTGGAATCTATTGACACCCTTGGCGTACTTACCATTTATTGAAGTAAAACTATTTTGTGTATATTACAAAAAAATCTAAATCGGTATTATTTTGAGAACCAATCCTGAGTTTCCGTCACTGTTTCAGCCTTCGAGGGTTTTTTAGGTCATGAAGCAGAAAACAAACACAGTTCAAATTGATGGTAAGTGAATACTGTGGCCTATCAATATCAATATAAAAACCAGAGATTTCAATGCAGATGCATTGCCACTCTCCTGAGCTCTAAGTTTTTACACCTCTGTGCCGGAAATCACAGGGCCACCTGACCGGGATTAGATTAGGCATAGAGCAACACGGGCTACCAGCCGCGGCGGACTGGAGGAGAGTAGCCACAGCGTTTATTACCGATGCAAAACAGTCTGTCATTTTTGCGGGGGGAAATTCGTACGACACGCACACACTACAAAAACGTCTATCTCTATCTAAAAATCACTATCTAGGCGACAGGTATAGGTCCATTTAGGCTTGTACTTTGACAGAGGGGAAAACCTGCATATGGCTACTCCCCTCCGGTGTTGCTCTATGTAGATTAGGCAATACGGTGGTACGGCCTATGCCCCCGAGCTCCGTCACTGAAGCTCTACCACCAGTAAAAATCTAAATTACCTACCATAATAGGAAGATAAATCGACTGGGATTTTACTGAGTCCACTTTCTCAAATATAAACGTTTATAAATGAGATGTGGACGATAAATACATATACGACAATAACTGCTTAGTGTTAAACAATTAAAACGAAATGTATTGTATTATTTAATCGTTTACTAACTACGTATTAAGTATTAACATCAGTGCCGAATTAGAATGTGGTAAGTACCTTTGTAACATAGCAGCTGGACTTAACTGTATGAATTACTTAAAAAAAACCCCGAGAATCAATTATTATACGTATCTTTATAATTCTTTAGCATTTATACAATTTTTTAGTTACTTTTTCAGATCTGAATTAATAAACAACCAAGTATTGACCAATATAAGCATTTTATTTTGTGTATAATGTATAATACAGTAATATTGATGTAAAATAACCAAAATAGATGAAACTAAAATACACAGCATGTTGTATTCAGACATCAAAATTATTTAAATTAACATTGGCACTATTTGAATGTTTAGGGAAATGATACGAACAGGAAATCAATTTAAGTCTCTAATCACCAAAGCTTAAATAATTCTCACACTGTGTCCATGGATTCTTCATTAGTAGGTTCAGTCTCCATTTCCATGTCTTTATCGTCAACACCTCCAGCATATTTTAATCGCAGCTTCTCATAATGCTGTTGCTCCTTAGATGATACAGAAGGCTTGCATTTCGTTAGTGCTGCTCTGAAGTCCTCAAATTGCACGAATATATCGGCTTCGAGCGTACCATTCGAGATATGGGTGGTTAAGGCATTCGTAGCTGCCGCTCTGACCAATCCTGACAGATCGGCGCCTGTGTATCCCTCCGTTAAACCCGCAATCACTTGCAAATCCACATCAGGGCCTAGTTGCGGTCTCGTACCCCCTTTCGTGAGCTTCTGTAATATATCAAACCTATCTTCTCTTGCTGGCATTCCCACGTACATAACTCGGTCCAAACGGCCGGGTCGCAGTACGGCCGGGTCAATAATATCCGGTCTGTTCGACGCCGCTAACACGAAAACGCCTTCTCGGCTCTCGATACCGTCCATTTCTGTTAACAACTGATTAACAACCCTCGTTGCACCGTTATTATCTTGAGAAGTACGTCTGGGGCACAAGGCATCAAACTCGTCGAAGAATATAACGCACGGAGCTGAATTCCTGGCGCGTCGGAAACACGTACGGACCGCCCTTTCACTCTCACCGACATACATGTTCAATAACTCTGGTCCTTTAACAGATATGAAGTTAACACCAGCTTCATTAGCAACGGCTTTGGCAAGCAGTGTTTTACCACAACCTGGTGGTCCACAGAGTAATACCCCACTGGGTGCAGATAACCCAAGCTTTTTCAGTTGTTCTGGATACTTGACAGGCGCTAATACAGCCAGCTGTAAATCTTTACGCACTTGATTCAAGGAACCAACATCATCCCATGTTACATCGGGCACTGTAACAATACCTTCTCTGACTGCACAGGGCCTAGTTGTTTTTAGAGCTTTCAAAAAGTCCTCCTGTGTGATTGCAAGCCCTGATAATTTTTCTGGTGGATAAGGAAGTTTGTCTTCTAGCAATTGTAGAACATCATGAACTGGATCTTCTGGTTTGTTATGTACTTCTATATTAATATTAAGGGATTCCTGCGGAGTCTGTACCTCTTTATTCGTATCTTGTACTTCAGTGACTGTTTCTTCATTCTCCAAAGTAGGAACTGGATCTTCGGTAGGTGTTTCTGTTGTATTACTTGGCTCTGGAGCTTTTTCTTCCTCTTCTTTTTCTCCGTTTGGTATTGGGTTTACTTCTTCTGGATTATTTGATTTTTCAACCTCTTCCTTAATCACTTCCTCAGGTTTTACAGTTCTTAGCTCTGTGAATATTCTCTTAACAGCATAAGTACTAGCTTTATTTACAAGCCCTTGCAAATCAGCCCCAACAAAACCTGGAGTAATTTGAGCAAGCACATTCATATCAACATTATCACCTAATACCAAATTTTTACATAATATTGAGAGTATTTCCTTCCTCGCTTTAAGTGATGGTATGCCCAGAGTTATTTCCTGCTCAAGCCGACCTGCTCTTCTTAAAGCAGGATCTAGGGCATCAGGATTGTTTGTCGCTGCAAGTATTAATATTGAAGCATTGTTGTCACTCAAACTGTCTAAACTAGCCAACAACTGGGCAACCATTCGCTTCTCCATATCTTTTTGTGCATTGATTCTATTCCCGCACACAGCATCAATCTCATCTATGAATAATACACATGGTGCAACAGATGCTGCCCTCTCAAACAGCTCTCTTATCCGTTCCTCTGATTCTCCGGACACACCGCCAACCAATTCAGTCCCCGTTACAGCTATTAGTGGTAGAGAGAGTTTGCCCGCTATTGCATGTGCTAACAAAGTTTTACCAGTACCCGGAGGACCATGCAACAGTGCCCCTCTAGGTGATTTAATTCCCAATTGTATGTACACTTCGGGATGTTTCATATGCAACACCAGATCACAAATCTGTGTTATTATATCTGATATACCACCAATGTCATCGAAACTAACCTTAACAGTTTTAGGTGCACCTATTTCTAACTTCTTCTTGGGTGGTACACTTTTGTTTATATCCACCTTTTTCTTCTTATCAATTGTATTCTGATTGGGTAATATCTTCGGTGCATGCTCGATGGTTGTGCTATTCGCGATTTTGTTTGGTATGTGCGGTGTGATTGTGATTTGATCGTTAATTTTTGGCAACTTGGGGGCTGCGCTGCCGTCCTCATCGCTGCTGAGTATGTCTATGGGTTCGCCGGACTTGTCGGTGGCCCGCCGCGTTGCCGCCGGCCGCTTTTTGTCCTGCATTTTGTACATAGCCAACAAACGATCGTTCAATGCACTGTTGTTTTCGTCCAACAGCTCCAAGTCAGATTCTTCCTCGGAACCTTCCGATGTAGACGCGCCATCTAGTCCGTAGCTCTGTAGCACGACCTTGTATGCGCTCTCAACCATCTGGCAGAACGCGCTGTCGCCCCTATTGCTGTATTCACGATAGCGCTCTTTGAGCGAACGCGCCATTTGGCTAACATCGACAAATGTCTTGTCAACGTTCTCCGCGAGATAGTTTTTCACACGCGACACTATCACCGGGTCGTTCAATGTTTTCTGCCGCGTCTGGTGTTTCTTCATAATGCACGTTTACAGTTTTGTTAGAGATATAAGTTTATAAAACGTTTAACCACACTCCGTCGCAGATTGTTTGATTTGACAGCGGCGTCCGTCGTAGAGTTGTAGAGCGAGGCGTTGCTACGATAATCGGATTCACACACGATGCTAACATCGAGTCGAAAATATCGATATCATCAGTTATTTACTGCCTTTAATGCTTTAAGGTTCCGAACTTTCATGTATAATAATAATACGTTTATTCAATTTCGAATTATTAATATGCTTTAAATGAAAGCATTGATTTTATACATTGTTAGTTTTGTTGTTCCAAAAGAACTTACTTACATTTATTTTAGAGCATAACAATAATTCAAAATCTTGTTTGTGTTATTGATAAATTCATAATCAGTTTTATAAAATTCCATGTTTAAAAAAAAAGTTGTTCATAATAATTATTATTAATATCTACTCCATTATTAATGGATACTAAATCTACCTAGATTTATCTGTATCACTGTACTGTATAGTTCTAATTTCTTGGTTACAATCTAAAAACCTTTTAAATATTTGTATACAATTATTGTAATTTTCTGATGATTTTGAATGTATTTTCTTGTTAACTCGTCTCGAAATATTGTATATGTATGATTTATTCTCGATGTCTATAAAATCGATATTAAGATCGCATTGCACCTCATTGCACCACTAGCGCGTCCCTCGCCGTCGTCAAATCAATGGAACGTTTATCACAGATTAAAAATGCATAAGCTTCTTTGTCAAACCATAGACATAAATAAAGCTTAATACACACCATTGAGCTATATGCATCTGTGATACACACTATCACTTACATGAAATTAACCATATGAAAAAAGAAAGTAAAGTCGTAGTGCGGTCTGTGAACCTCACCCTGTGTCCCCTTTCGAAATTTATATTTAAATTAATTATGTTTAGATCTATAAAATATACGTACAGTATCTAACAAATATTGCTTATGAAGGAGACTTCGTAAGCAATATTTGTTCGAGCTCATTTCGGGTGTGTAGAGCGGTATCTCTTTCGCGCCTTATATATGTGACGTTTGTCGACCATTTTGATCAAGTTTTGACCAATACATTTGACGCTTACACAGCAGCTATAACTAGTCTTGCCCAAAATCGGTCTTAGTCTTGTTCTTCCATTTTTGCAAGACCAAGACCAAGCGCAAGACTGCCTAATTTTTGCAAGACTGACGGTGCAAGATTTGAGCAAGACCACACTGCTCACGTTGGTCTTGCTCAAATCTTGCACCGTCAGTCTTGTTTTTGGTCTTGCATATATTAGGCAGTCTTGCGCTTGGTCTTGGTCTTGCAAAAATGCAAGAACAAGACCAAGCCTGCAAGACCAAGACCGATTTTGGGCAACACTAGCTATAACGCTCTATGAAGTCGAAACTATCCGATTGTCACGTTCGTAGGCCCGAAGTGCAATATTTCTTGCTGCGTAGTTAATAGTTTATAATAAAAAAAAGAATCGAAATTGATTTATAATTTTATTTATTCTTAGATAACGGTTATTATATTGTTTCAGGGAAGACACAAACCTAAACCAACTCTTGCGTTTGAGACTCCACCAGATGATACTACCAAATCCCAACTTGTTAATATATTCATGCAGTTGACAGAATTAGAGCGAAAGCCGAGTGAAAGGTTTGTAGTTTGTAATAATTATATGCAAAACTCTATATGCGGTTGCTTTTATTTTATGCCAAACAAGCATACGGTTCACATTGATAGTAATTTTTACTGTAGCCTTTTAACATCTAGGTAGAGGTAGGTACATAAAAAAACCTAAAGATTTCAATGTAAATGCATTACCACTCCTGAGGTCGGTGGCGGACATCGGTAGCCCGGGTCGGCATTTGGTATTTGGAGGCCCTGTATCGGACTGGCCATGTAGCTACCCCTACGCACGAGCAAGGTTGGTCCAGCGAGTCGCGAGTTCTATCCCCGCACGGGGACACATATTTGTATGGCCTACAGATATTTGTTTCGGGTCTAGGTGTTTGTGTATGTGTTGCATGTGTACAACGGCACCCACGACACAGGTTTATTCCTACTGTGGGGCTGTGAATGTTAGCGTATTTTATTTATTTTAGCCTCAAATGAGGTAAAACTAGAGAAGAGGGCGTTATAATCGATAAAAAAGCAAATTGTTATCACTATCTGTTTACATTTTGGTGTCATAACACCCATGTTTCGGCTTTGGAAGCGGTCTTCTTACACCCACCATTAACGTAATATATTTTATGATTCTGGTCAGGATCCGGACAGGTTCTGGATTTTAGGTACCGGTCATATTTTGCATTTAAAATGTGCGTTTTAATCAAATTTCTTTTTGGATTCTTGCAGATGCTTGGAAGAGAAAAACTGGAACATCAAACAAGCGTTAGAATATTTCGTGAAACTATTAAAACTAGATGAAATAAATATACTATTGTCTGAGAACCCTATTTAAGATATACAGTGAATTCTGTACATTAAATGATTTTGTAGAAACGTTTTATTTATTTACGCGAGGTCAATATTGAAACTATCTGGGTGCTATAACGTCTGGGTGCCCGTTGCGTGCTAGACTTCACTCAGTGGCATTCAGGTTTTGCGCGGTATCTACAGGGGGCCGATCGGCTAACACTAATGCTTTTAGCTTTATATTAATTATTATAACATCATCTTGTCAGTTTCGTACCGCCAAAATTTTTCCTGGAAGTGTTTTCGTCCGCAGGTATATACTATACTAACACACGACCGGATCCGTCCGAATCCGGTCTTGTGTAAGCGACACTGGATTTTGATTTTTGACGAAAATTTTGGGCGGGCGGTGTGGTCGGCGGACCGAATTCGCCGACCACACCCTTCCGCAAGCGGACCGCGTTGGACTAGATTAATAATAATTCTGTCCGCCGGACTCCTCTACATACAACCAGATTTAGTTCGGAGCGTTCCGAATCCGCTGTCCGCTCCGTACCAAATCCTGACGTGTTACGGCTATTAAGAGCAAATAGGCGAAACGAAACTGACAAGATAACATCATATATTAAAGCATTAGCATTAGAGTTAGGCGGTGGGCCTCCTGGACAAAAATTAAATGTACTTTGCCTCTTTTGAGGCCTAAGCTGTTATGATTCTGTCGGGAATTTCGAGGCTATAAATAAATACGCATCTTATCGGAACACGATAGCGCTGAACACTTTTTGCCTACATCCTCGTGCCCCGTCTGGTCCTCATCCGAGTAAGCGAATATTAAAAAGAAACACGATATAATCGCTGATAATAATCATACGTGAAAACGTCATAGGAAAACATACCTACATCACAAGCCACACTTAGGCCGAATCGTTTGTTGGCTTGTTGGGCGCTCGTCTCAGACGGAAAATGACACTTTTCGGTACGCGCAGACGGAGGTCATCAATTTACATTTTTTTTTAATGTTATGGAAGTGGCAAACAAGCATGCAGCTCACATTGATGTTAAGTGATGACTGCAGCCTATAGACACCCACACAAAGAACAAGGTCAAAATGCAGATGCGTTCCACTCCTGAGGCCTAAGGTGTTATGCCTCTGTGCCGGAAATTACAGGGCCGTACATTACCACCTGACCGGAACACGATAGCGCTGAACACTACCATTTAGCGCCATGTATATTAGGTAATGCGGTGGTGCCTACGCCCGCGAGCTCCGTCACTGGAGCTCTACTACCAGTAAAATCAAGTAATTGTCAATAAGACGTTATCACGTCAATAAATCCTCAAAGCTTTATATAAAGTTACATATTTATTAATATTATTAATTAATGACAAGTACTAAATGTTAGGAGTTATACAATCATCTCAAGGTGCCTAGCGTACTCTATGGTCTGTTCAGCTAGTTCTGAAGATGGCAGCACACCAGCAGCCGCTGCACAGGTTTCTTCGGCAGCATTGAAGTGATAGCAGTTGTCAGCACCGAGATTCCAATTGCGCTGAGGGCAATGAAATGGTTTCAACTAACTGGTTCACACATATTATAATAGGAATAATCTTAGGAAAGAGATTTCGGGTCTGCCTCTACAGGCCCGAAATAAGCAAACCGTATAATAATAAGCTACAGATGCCGGATCTCACTCCATAGGCCCAGCCAGCTAGTCCCCCCAGTTCACCCACATAGCCCAAAGTTTGGCCAGTCATTGTTCATTACAATAGTCCCATGTATTCTGCGGGGTCTGTCTGTGTCTGTATTAACTATTGATGCAGTCAGAGAGAGGTCCCGCCGAATATAACCCATTACAAAGTAGATCAAAATTCTCGAAAGGGCCTCTACGTGTTGGACTTCTCATGTCCCCGCGCAAGCCTGACAAAGGTCCGGGGTTCAAATTGGACCCCGTGCTGACGAGAGCTACATTATATGTTTCGCACATTGCCTACTGTACTAGATTGCGATATGCAGAACTAAAGCAGGTCTTCATGTATTTTTTTAGATACATTTCAACTTCATGTCGACATAAATTCGACGTCACAATGAGTACAGTTTCGACTCGACAAATTGTGCCGATATTTCATAGTTAGAATAATTATTAGCGAAGGAAGTAGGTAAGCAGGAGGAAGCTTAGGGGTTGGGGAATGGCGAATGTCCGGGCCGTGGATAAATCTAGATTAATTAAAGGCTAGGCGTGTTTCCAGCAATGACCATCTTAAATGAAACGCAGTTAGGATAAACTATACATGAATAGTAGGTAGCTCATTGAAATCCTGAGCCTGCCTATCGGCGAGCTGGTTATCCGTGTATGGCGTCGTGGCAGTAATGTCAAATATTAGGAAGGAAATGTTAGGGTTGTTTAATAATGAACACTTACTTTCTTGCCATATTCAAGTACAGCCTGCTGGGAAGGTAGATTCAAACGTCTGGCTGCCTCAGTGCATGATATGCATAGGTAAGCCTTTTCAATACATGCCGCAATCTCGCCTCTCACAGTGTCAAGCAGAGTATCCATAAACAGTGTGTAGGTCTCTGCTGGTACATTACCCTGTGAAAAACCATTTACATATTGAATGCTCTAAGTTTGTTTCTAAACGAGAAGTGTCTCTTGCAGAACTGAGGTAACATAAGAATATACTGTATAACTGTGTTTGGCTATTTAAGATGGAAAATAAACAAATTTATAGTTTATTTATAATTTATAGTTACTCTGATGTAGAAAACAACAAATTGAAGGCAATATTTTGTTACATTTTAGGCAGCAGTCGACTACATTGGGTGCTAGATAAGACAGGCTGAATTCCGGACTGCAGATCCACTGTATTTCAATTATATTGCTGTAAATAATAGCATTAATACCAGTGACATAATAATACAAAGCTCTTAAAGACTACAGTATCAAAAGGATATTTTTTTTAATTTCTTGCTAAAACATCTTTAAGTGAATTTAGGAAATAAAGAAAATGGAAAGAATTTGGTTTTCTGGAAAGATTGGGGTTTTCTTCCTGTTACAGCAAGCAAACTGGTTATTGCGAGTTAGCAGATTCAATCCCTGTCCAAAGTCAAAGTTTTCTTTCCATATTTTCTTTTATTTCGAAAGTCATATAGGTCGTTGTTTTGCATTCTATCTTTCATTCATTTTCCTTCTAAATGAATGTACTGCTCTTTCTCATTTATTTTTTGCAATACATATACAGATATATATGCTCATGTCAAATTTTTTTAGTTCAATGAATCAGTCATGTAATACAAACCTTAGCCAAAAAGATCTTATTATAACTGCCTTCCATTAGGTACTGTTCCAAAGCCAACGGATGTCTGACATAAGGGTCAGCTCTTATCGCATCCACCGGAAGACGTTCCAGCTCTGTATGGAACTCAGCCACACGGTTTTGGGACAACAGAAAGAGCAGGTTTAGTCCAAGGAGTTGATACATAAATGCTGATTCTGGCAAATGATCCCTGAAAAAATACAAAATGATTAAGTCAAGTACACATTTCATTTAATGCTTGCCATTTATCATCACCCTAAAAAGACTATTATGGCTGACGGCTGATACATTCGGAAAAGGATAAAATAATAATATGAATATTTTTATAAAGCATCAATCAAAGTTATGTATTCTGAACATGTAAAAGCCAAGGTGAAAGTTTACAGGATTCCATAGTGTATGTAGGTATCACACATCACACCAAGTCCCTCAATGGTATGAAGAGTGGTGCAAAATATATCAGTTTTTATATATGTACTAGTGGCCCGTACCGGCTTCGCACGGTAATATTACGACTATGAATTGAGATTTAAACTATCCTATCTCTCAAGTTGGATCGAACTGCACATAGTGTGCGAATTTTATTATAATCGGTTAAGTGGTTTAGGAGTCCATTGAGGACAAACATTGTGACACGAGATTTATATATATTAAGATATCTACCGTGCCTATTCTATACTCACCGATTTCTTCATACATGCATGAATTCCATAGCATATAAATATAATTGAATGTTGATTTTTATCATGTCACACAGAAGAAGTTTATATATCAACTATTTATATATTACAATATCAACACTTAATTTAATATACAAGCTATGCATAGAACGTATTTAAAAAATATACAATAATAAAATAGTTTATGTTGCACCTTCCATTTCAGAGATGAACATAGACATCAAATGCATTTGTGAACCTATGTTCTGTCTTTGGAAACTTATCATTATCATAAAAGGAAGAAAACACTAACCCCTTTATTCACATACATATTTTAGATAAAATGTTGCTAATCTCTCCTTTGTCTTTTTCTATTCTGCACAATTGACAATGCAACTGACAAAGACGAAGCATACTATAGCTAAAACGTATCTAATGTACATTTATGAATAAGGGGGTAAATAGACCTCACTTGTAATCGAAGTAATAACATTTCAGCTGTGACATGTATCTTTCGAAGGCTTTCACATCTTTAGTGGCCACTGCCCATTGTGCACCTATCTCCAGGACATCTCGAGCTAAAATCAATTCTTTTTGATTTGCCGCTGCATTGTTACTTGGCAGGAAGGTCAGCTGTGTCAATGCCACCTGTAAAAGGATGAAAAATCCTACCAATATTATAAATGCAAAAGTAACTGTCTGTCTGTCTGTTACCTTTTCACATCCAAACGGATGAACCGATTTTAATGAAATTTGGTACAGAGATAGAGTTGACTTTGAGTAAGAACATAGGCTAATTTTTAAACAACATCTATGTGGGCAAAGCCGCGGCCAACAGCTAGTATTTTTTTTTCCTTAATGGCAACCGCCAGGAGGCATAACTGCCAGCATCACGTCTGAATTCAAGAAAATATACAGCAAAACGAAAAAAATTAACAGCGTTACAAATTTAACTGTATCTGAAAATAACACAAATGTTAGACTATTTTAACACACAGTTAGTTTGAGTGAATATATATAAAATATACAATATTTACATTTATCACTAAGAACACCACATTTACAACTTAATCCTATTTTTATGTACAAAATATACAATTGATCTTAGAATTTTGGGATTGGAATTGGACAGGAATAGTAGGGTGGGGATATTGATAGGAAAAGGAACAAGTTTTTGTAGAGTTTTAATTAATTGGGAATGATCGTGTGAGGGGCAGGAAAAAAGATGTGGTCGACGTCCCCATTGTCCAGACCACATTCGCAGATGGATGAGTCCCTGATCCTGAGCTTGTGTAAGAATATTGGAGAACAACAGTGACCAAATCGGAGGCGGCACACCACTGAGGTTACATGTTTGGGGAACTTGAATTTAAATAACCACGGCTTGATGGGGATCTCTGGTTGAATAGACCCATAATAAGACCCTTTACTACCCGTAGGCGGTGGCCAATGGTGAGACCAAGCTTCTCGAACAATTTTTTTGGGTTGATGAACTAAATCATGAGGAAAGATTTTATAGGGGAAAATATCCCCTGAAGTCACGGCGTCTCTGGCGACTTCATCTGCTCGTTCATTCCCCGACACACCAGAGTGTCCCGGGATCCAAATCAGGATAACAGATAGTCCACGCTCTTCAGATGTTTTGAGTGCATCCTTGATTTGTAAAGTGATAGGATTATGGGATTTCGAGGAAAAGGGATCTGAGATAATAGACTGGAGGGCACTCAGGGAATCTGAGAAAATTAGTGTTTGCGGCAGCTTGAACAACAGTACATATTAAACACACATTTAAACATGAGTTGTAAATTGATGTTTACACAGAGAAGATATATGTATCTGCTTTATGACAAACATTTGCTCTAAATACTTAGCTTTAGTATAAAACCAAACAATATCATTTTTTAATTTATTTATGATTGAACACCATTCTAGTCACATTTTTCGAAGCCAAACCGAAGAAATTTCAATTTCTAACCAGGTATTCTAGGCTAGAAAATGCAAATATAAATCACAAAATTTTTGTAAAAAAAAAAATACTTTTTGCAACTTTCTGTACAAAAAGTAGAGTGATTTTGCCCCCCAATTGCACTTTTTAACTTAACGGACGTCTCCTAACCTGATTTATTATAATTGCTCATAATTATAATTGTACTTCAATTTCAGGCAGCAGAATGTGCCTATTGTTCGCGTTTTGAGTTTACACAATCTCAATTTGTTTTACAATTGTTTTAGCAATGAAACAAAGAATTTAAGAAAATGTACAAGTCATCCTGTTACCTTTATTTTGTTCAACAACTCGCCACATTTATCCAATTTACGTGGTTTCTTTGCCCATTCTGTTTTAAGATTTTGGTAGAGCGACGCGACGTCTTTCACCGAAGTCATTCTCTTGTAATAAATTGATTCAATTTAATTTAGATAGATCAAGAAACAAAAACTGTTTAATTTCGCTCCGGCGTACAATATTTTTGCTGCTTTGCTGGGTTGCCAATGCTTTATTTCATTTACCCAAAAACTTAGTTTAATGCCCCGAATTAAGGTAAAATAAATTTTACGAAATAAGCTTCTATTTCATTTAAGTCATAACTTCAAGAAGACGCGAGAGCAAAAAAAAATACTTAAGCCCTGCGTGACCTCTAAAAATGTATTCCATTTCATGACCCTCCACTATACATTAATAAACGCACAATATTTTACCTTCTTTTGTTTCAAAGAAAATTTTTGTGTAATGGCTTTCACCAACTTCAAAGGTGATTCTAGAAATTATCGAGATAATTCACTTTTGACATTAATTAAGGGTGAATTGACTAAACCCCTGCATTTTCCCCATTGACCTTGGAAATATATGGACACGAAATACCTACAAAAAAAAGGTGCATACCTAAACTTCAGCAAGAACACAATATGGCTGAAGTTGATAGAGATGTTACCCAAATGCTTGCCGAATATTGATACGGAAAATGTTTCTATAACTCGATACATTTTCGGCAAGCTGTATTCTTAACGCTATAAAATATTACAATATTAAATGTAATTTAATATATTCATTCTTATTTAACGGCTTTTGCCACTTTAACCTCTTATGCCTCTAACCTGACTGGAATACAAAGGCTCTGAACACGACACGCCATTTTGCGGTAGTTAAATTAGAGTTCTACTTCAAGTAAAAATGTACTCGGAGAAACCGAACCTACGTTGCACGTGTGGGACCATACGTACTAGGTAAGTTTTTTACGAGGTGGAAATGTCTTCCCAACGGAATATTGGCCCCACTAAAATAACCTTTATTTGGCATCACCGCACGTGCTTCTTGCCCCAAGGAGTATTTGTATACTCTTTTCCCGCAGGTTGAATGTACTTTACTTACTCTTTGGTTGAGAGCCATCTTCGCTCGCCGATTGCTCGGTGAACTAACTAGTGCCGTCTCGACCATAGTTGCCACGATACCACGGGGCGGGGATAGAAAAGTGTTAACGACTGTGACATTGAAAATAAACAAACATAGTGTCGTCTCTTTTTCTATAGTAAATTTTTAAATTAACTAGAAAGAGATCAACTTATACTATCTTTTTTATGGAAATATTTCTGATAAATGTATAAATAAAATTTTGTATAGATCATAAAAGCACCATGTAATTATCAGCTCAATGATTTTCCCCCACTTCAATCAATCACTCAACTTGAAATTCCTAACAATTTGAGGAATTCTCCACAAATTGGCAACGCTGATCTCAAACTCAATGTCATATTTCATTGATGTCATGGGATGATGTAGTAAGGTGAGTGATGGATGCGTGTAACCGATTAATCGTTTACAAAATAATCTGTACCCACCAATCGATTATTATCTAATATATTAGGTTATATTGTTTTAATCTCATCAGTTGTTCGCAGCAGAGTTCAGAATCGATAGTCCTGCCTGGTGGTAATAGCTAGTAATGAATAATTCCCTTCCAATCCCACCACACACACAACATTACCTTATTGCGAGTTAACCCGGGTTTCGCCACAGTCTGTGAAGCCTGACCGGCCTTTGACCACGATCTTTTTCGCACGTTCTTGTCGTACGTGATCCACTTTTCATCACCAGTTATCAGCTTCTTCAAAAAATGATTCGGTTTCATTACGTCGTAATAAAGAATCACAAATGAGTACACGGTTCATTAGGTTTCATTCAGTGAGCTCGTGAGGTACCCAAATATCGAGCTTTTTTTTTACCCAGCTTTTTTCAAATGCGCCAAAACTGTTTTGTGATCAATTCTCAGTTCTTCAGCTACGTCGTAACTACTGATATGTCGATCTTGCTCCACTTTTTCAAAAATGGCATACATTTTATCCGTAATAGGGCGACCAGAGCGAGGTGCATCTTTAATATCAAAATTTCCGGATTGAAAACGCTTAAACCAAATTTGTGCTACTCTCACAGACACTGCACTAGGTCCATAAACATCGCAAATTTTTTTCGCGGCTTGCGTTGCATTTTTACCTTTTTTGTAGTAAAATTTTAAAATGTATCGAATTTCTTCATTAGATTCACTCATCTTGACAGTACGAAAAACAAATGAAAATCACACATTTTGGGTTTTTGTAGAACCGGTTCACATCACTAACTGCTTGTGCTTGTGCATTTTGAAAAGAAAGGACGAGATCACAGAGTACTGAGGTACTGAAGGTTGTTGGTCTGTGGTACTGAGAGTACATTTTGGACGAGATCCGAGGCCGATATAGTCCTAAAAAAATACTTGTCAATTTTCTGTCAAACAAAATTTTCATTGAGCTTTTCTCCTTACAGTCTCCGTCAGTGCCCGTAATAGGAAAATGAATAAATTAGTAGCTTTTAATTACTGTTGTTCAGTTTGCGATAACTGGATTACGTTAGGGATGAAATAAATTATGAGTTTGCACAATGAGTTCGTCTTCGGCTGTGGTGTGTCGCGAGATATTCGATGAAAATAGCCAACCGTCTGCCGAGGGTACGTTTTGTTTGTATCTCTTTAGTTCGATAATGATTATTGTTACATTAAACTATATTCCACCTCACGAAGCATTTGAATATGGATAGAGACGAATTCAGATAGGATTTATCAAAGCATTTCTCATTAGAAACAACTCAAAAGATTAAATCTTTTGTTACGCATTAAAAAATTATACCTTTATGATTATATCCTTCGTATCCTTCTTTATTTTTTCGGGTCTTACGAGAGTATTTATGTCATAAATTTATACTTATATTGGTAATAATGTTCTTGATGAATATATCTAAACTGAAAAAAAAAATGAAAAGAGGCCTATCATCCGAACTGGGTATCGATCAGAACTCGTTAGTATTGCAATCGCGTTAAAATTTGATAATTTCTGAATATAAATTCTTGCTACACAAATCTTTTGTCTAATTTCATGTGGTCCATGCACATCTAAAAAACATCTTCATTATGTGGAGATGAGGTACTCTAAAAATATTTTAAAGGATTTGTACAGTAACACCTAGGTTTATCTTAGGTTGAATTGTCTGTGTGATAAGCTGTGGATAGATGGACATTGTGCAATTTAATCTATCTGCTTCCAAATGGTAGTGTTCAGCATTATAGTGTTCCATTTAGACGGAAATGTATGGCCCCATAATTACTATCATAGAAACATAACAACTGAGGTCTTAGGGGTGGCAAGTGGTAACACATCTGCATTTTGACCCCTTTTTTGTGTAGGTGTCTAGAGGCTGCAATCATCACTTAACTTGTCAAGGAATCTGAAACCGCTGGTGGCTACGGAACAAATGAAAATGAATTGTCATATTTTTCTCATGTATTAACATCAATGTGAACTGCATGCTTGTTTGTCACCTTTGTTACATAATAAAAAAAACGATTATAAGGGTTCCTTGTAGGCTTATTACTGTAAAAATCTTATTTTATTGTTAAATTATTACTTTGTAGATTTACCAATTATTTTACTTAAATCAGACTCAATGATTTTAACAGTAAAACAGACATAACATGCTCCAGAAGTTTACAATATTATGTTATTACCAAAAAGCTAATTTTATTTCTACTTAGTTACAACTTGAAACAACATGAATTTACCTTAACAGAAGTATCTGACTATGCCTGCCAACTGGGCATTGATCCAGAAAGTGAGAGTCACCTGCTGCCACTTGCCCGAGATGGACTCATGCAAGCACTGCCTGCTCCATGGAAAGCCTAGTAAGAACTGCTTACTGCATAATTATGTTACTATGTTTTATCTAGTCCACCACACTGCTCCAATGCAGGTTGGTGGAGATATGGGTTGATGGTCAACCTGTTCAAACCGAAGGCCTCCAACAAGGTTTAACTGACGTATCACTTAACAGAGTAGATCGCTTACGAACTACACCAGCCGCGGGGCCATGCGTGCTTCAAGCCACTACTATGCCCACTAGTTCAGTCAACTGAACATTTGCAGTCAAACCATTCCAATGGGACTGTAGTAAGTACAATAAAGCAAGATGGGCAGTAGGATCCTGCAATAAAACTACCACCTCTGTGATGTCCCGTCCGCATGCCAATCATGTTGATTATGGCATATCCTGCTTTATGGGGAGCCTCCCCAGGGAAATATGCTAAGGGACAATATGCCATACTACCCATAATTTTTAAATTCACGTAAAATATTTTTTATAGTTACGATGAAAAGCTCGAAACACACTACTACTATAATGAGGACACGAAGAAGACCCAATGGGAGCATCCGCTTGACAACGTGTACAGGGAGCTCGTGAAAAGGGCGCGCGATGCCTCCATACACGATGACACCTGCGCTTCCGTACAGGTAATCCAATAATTCCCATTACGTCGTTTTCCTTTTTGCTGAGGGTCGTGATCAAGGCTCGGATCCCCGTAAAATTTTCATACCTAAAGGTTTCGTTTCAGATGAAATTGGTATTTTAAGGATTTCGTTCCTAATTTGGACTACAGATATTTGTTTTGGATTTGGGTGTTTGTGTATATGTTGTGTATGAATAACGGCACCCACAACACAGGTTAATAAAAACTTATGTAAGGCTGTGAGTGTATGGGAGCGTTCAAGTTTTTTTATTTAATAAAATAATACAATGTTACAACACGTTTTTCGAACACCCTCCCTGCCCCTCTAGCGTATCGTTTTACAAGACCACCTTGCGATACGTAATACTTGAGCGCTCCCTAAGCGTATTTTTAAAAAACTTATTTATTACACTAACACTACACCAGTCATAGAAATCAAAAGATGATATACACAACCAGAATTCTACGACTTCAGGCTTGGATTTAGGATCATCTCTTAAATTACTTTAAGTAGAATGGGTAAAAGTGTGTGCAACTTTCGTCAACTTTAAAGCTACATGTTTAAACAATAATGTCCCTCCCATTAGAATCATAGAACGTAACGTTTTCAGGAACTCCTCACATCCGAAGAAAACACGAAACATCTAGAACGGGTCGAAACTAAAGTGGAAAGTGATGACGACGAACTAACAACAGACAGCGAACAACAACCATCCGACGTCAAAGACAATCCTTTACTTCGACGCCTTACACCTCTAGGTCGACCACCACTAGCTCCTATATCTCGGCTAGATAAGAAACTTAGCGAACTCCGAATATCGCCGTTAAGACGTAGCGTCGACAGTTCAATTTCGTCTAAACCAACCTTGTCTAGAAATCCGTCTGATCGCGAATTGCTTACTCGCCCAACATTTGAAAGGCCAAAGATGCTTTTCAAACAACAGTCGGAGATAATAGATTTGAAGATGAACGTGCTTACAAGTCCTGAAGGGGAGAATTTTAGTCCTCTATTGACTTCCGCGAAAACTGAAAAGGGATTGCCATTGACAGGTAAGAAATATTTTAGTTACTTGGTTTTTGAACAGCGGCGACGACTTTGCAGCTTTATTATTTTGTAGCATCACCTTAAGCCTTTCCACACTAGCGTTTTTTGGGGTGTGGCATGGCGAGGCGATTTAGCCGCGAACACGCGCGCTCCCTGCGATGCGGCCGCGGTAAAATAATTGCCATGTTTACCTGTATTGTATAAGAAGGATAAAGCTGTTTATAAAATAGGGTCGATATGATATTTATTACGAATAATGTAAAAAATCATAGTTAAGGTAAACATATTCAAAAAAGAGCGCACGCGTGCCGGCTGTACGCGGCTGAACACCTCGCCATGAAATCTCCTAAAAAAATCGTTGGTGTTGTAAGACTATAAATAGCCCAAGAGAGGATTTTTGAATTTACTCGAGCGCGTCAGTTTAAGATATAGTGGAGACCCTGTACCAAATCTTGAACTTTCTATATATATATATAGGTTCGCCCCCTTAGGGCAGCTGTTCATATTTTTCAAATAGCACAACCACCGGCTTACCTTTCTTCCAAATCTTCATAATTTTGAATGGGATCTTCAATCATGTTCATTTAATACTCTGTCTGAGTATCTGGAATCCTTGACAACTTTTTCATATCCATTTTTGACTTGTTTCAAACGGGGCCGTGAGTGAAGTCCTTGACCACATAGTGGGTCAAGGACTTCGTCAGACTCTAGCGTCAGAATCGTCAGACTCTAGGGGGTATGGAGGGGAGGAGCCCTCCATACCCCTAGAGTCTGAGGATTTAGAAGTAAGATGCGTAAGTGGTGGCCTTTTGAAAATGTTGATCAGGAACATTTTTAATAGTTGCCTTAAGAACGCGACCCTATATAGAAAGCTCAGATTTGGTAGATATACTCTACACTACTTTACAGGATCCAAGATATCCCCCATATCTTAATCTGACGCGCTCCATTTAATCCAAAAGTCTCTTGGGCTCCCCTACTATAATGCAGTGATACTAATAAACATATTAAGAAATATTGCTTTATCTAATTAGAAGCCACATCGATCACACGGTTTCTTTACGCAGGCAAAGGTAGCATGTTCCTCAAGATATCGCGCTCCAACCTGCCCAGTCCAGACACAGATAAGTCTTTCCTCCAAGACTCTGTGACCAAAAGTGACCCGCCCAAAGGCATACTGAGAGAGAAGTCTGACTCCTTGCAGAGGAAAGTTGAGAGTGTAGTGCTTGGCAAACCTAAAGGGACCCCCAGTTTTGATGAAGATAAGAAGAGTGTTAGGTAAGTTTGTTAATATCATCATCATCATCTTCATTTCAGCTGTAAGACGTCCACTGCTGAACCAAAGCCTCCTCATAAGGTGAGATATGCCATAATTGCCACGCTTGGCATGCGGAATGGCGATAACGGTGGTGGTAGTTTTATCGCAGGGAGCTAAGCTATCTTGCGTTATTGTATTTACTACTACTACCCTATTGGAATGTTTTGACCGACATTGTAGAAATTACATTTGCGGATTTTCTCGCGTATACAACACTCCCAAATTTCTTCTTATACCCGACGTTACAATCGCTTTCCAGCTACCGTGGTCACGGGCAGACTCAGACGGGCAGAAGTTTGGGAGTGTTGTATACGCGAGAAAATCCGCAAAGGATCATGGCAAGATTTGTACAGTAAAAAAAAAGGTACACGGTAAAACAGCATCGAAATATTATCCAGTGAACCTAAACAACATTTCCTGATATTTAAAATATTTTTAACTCTTCGGAATAAAAAGTTTGAAATTGAACTTTAGTATGGAGTGCTTCTACTGTTGTTAGGAAATATTTTTATTCCTGTGATTTAAAAATAATTTACATACCAGAAAGGGTTCTTTAGGTTCCCTAGATAATATTTCTAAACCGTTTTACCTTGTACCTTTTTCTAACTTTTTTTTGTGCAAATCAATGTATGAAACTTGCCATGATTCTTTAATTTCTACAATGTATGAATATCGCGAAAACCTGCGAAAATGTTATTGATCAATTGACTGACTGCACTAGTGGAAGAACCCCGCCGGGGTCTCCCTTAGGCAGTTGTGTAAATTTATTTTGGCTGAGAGCCCTTTGCCATTTGCCCGGTGAAGTAGACTAGAGTTACGAGTTAGAGTTAACATAAAATGGAGTAAGCTCCAGGCCCAACCAAAAAAGGGGAGAGTCTCGTGCCCAGCAGTAGGACGTAAAAAGGATAGAAATCGAAGATATCCCTCTTATCTAAGAATCCCCATTTATATTTGGATTTTCTGTCCATTTTCAGGTTTAAACTAGAGAATTTGCCCGAGCCAACAATAAGCCCAGGCTCGAACAGTTCATCAGAGCAGAACGACGGCCAGAGCTCCATCATCAGCGCACCGCCGGCTATACCGCCGATGTCTTCCATCACCCTATCACCGATCGCATCACCAGTCAAACTGACCCCTATAGTGCTATCCCCGTTGGTGACGAGACCACCCCTACCTCCGCGGCCGATGGAGAGTCCGAGGGAAACCAAGCCTGTGGAGAGAGATTTAGGTATGTGAAATTATATTTATGTTAGGTGCACAATCTTTTCGTAACACTGAAAGTTGAATCTATGTATCTTGGATGTCATGGTTTATTAATATGGCCTTGTACATCCCTATTTTTACATTATCACCAAATTACTTTGGGGTTAACAATTTATTTTGCTACAATGGAGTTATTCAAAACTGGCGACAAAAGAGCCCTTCAGGGCTGGCAGCGCGTGTGGCACTCCCCTGGTGTTGCAAATGTTCATAGGCGACGGTAACCACTTTACTTTCCATCAGGAGGCCCGTCTGCTTGTCTGTCAATCCTTTGACATAGGGTACGTTCCATTGATCGACCGTGACCACCACGACTACGACCGCTGAAATTGCCGTTCCACTAATGTCAAAAGAACGTTGTCGGCGAATCTTATGAATGGAACGCACATCTTGAGCGCCATGTGCTCGCTATATGGCAGCATAGTGAAATCGTTCCTTTTTTGAATTCCCGTGATGTTTTTTTTATGTAATGGAAGTGATGAACAAGCATGCAGTTTACATTGATGTTAAGTGATGACTGCAGCCTATAGACACTCACACAAAGACCAAGGTCATAATGCACATGCGTTACTACTCCTGAGGCCTAAGTTGTTATGCCTCTGTGCCGGAAATTACAGGGCCGTACATTACCACCTGACCGGAACACGATAGTGCTGAACACTACCATTTAGCGGCAAGTATATTAGGTAATGCGGTGGTGCCTACGCCCGCGAGCTCCGTCACTGGAGCTCTACCACCAGTAAAAATGTTTTGGTGAAAGCCCTCGCCAACCCACCAATATTTTGTGGGCGATGCAGTCGCGGACAGTGACGTCATCTATGATGTCGAACGATCGCTCGCGACGACCACGGGCCTTGGTTGCGTCCGTTTAGTGATAAGTGGAACGCGCCCATAATAATGTTAAAAGATTGTAAATGGGGAGTTTTGGCGGGAACCTTGAAAGAGGCGTATGGTGTTCTTAATTTAATTAATTTTCTTGGTGTATTTTTAAGTTATATTGAATAAAATTGGTGGCATTTTGTATGATATAGGTTTATTACAGTGCTCGTGTATAGTGAAATAGAATAACAGTGCGAAAACACGACCTTTCAGGTTGCCTCCAAAACTTCAATGTAAATGTTCTGGTAAAGTAGCCATCGCTTTACTCGAATAACTTGACTTTACTTGACTGTAACTCATTTGACTGACATATTATACTTGATGACAATATTATGCTGGCTTTTACGCTGCTTGGATAAATACGAAGTATCGTTATACTTGACACTGGCAATATGCGTAATAGCGATGCCATAATAACAAAAAAAAATGTAAATTGAAAAGTTTCAGAAGACAGCAACAATAGTCGTACATCGGCGTCGCCCCGTCGCCGACTAGTGCGGCCGCCGCCCGCCGACTACATCAAGCCGGAGTTGTTCCAGAAGAACTTCCAGAAGATATCGGAGTTAGTGCGACGCGCCGACATTGACTCCACGCCGGTCAGCCTGGAGGAGCCCAGCGATAAGGAAGGCAGGCCAAGGTGAAAAAGTCTTACTGGTGGTAGAGTTCCAGTGACGGAGCTCGCGGGCGTAGGCACCACCGCATTACCTAATATACTTGCCGTTAAATGGTAGTGTTCAGCACTATCGTGTTCCGGTCAGGTGGTAATGTACGGCTCTGTAATTTCCGGCACAGAGGCATAACACCTAATGCCTCAGGAGTGGCAGCGCATTTACATTTTGACCTCTGGTCATTGTGTGGGTGTCTATATGCTGCAGCCATCACTTAACATCAATGTGAACTGCACGCTTGTTTGCCACTTTTATAACATAAAAAAAAAAAAAAAAAGAGTTCCGGTGTAGGAGCTCGATGGCGAAGATACCACTGCATTACCCAATCTATCTGCCTCCAAATGGTAGTGTTCAGGTTAAATGGTGATGTACGGCTCAATGCTGGATAAATCTATACTTATACCTAAATATTATAAAGCTGAAGAGTTTGTTTGTTGTTTGAACGCGCTAATCTCAGGAACTACGGGTCCGATTTGAAAAATATTTCAGTGTTAGATAGCCCATTTATCGAGGAAGGCTTTAGGCTATATAACATCACGCTAAGATGAATAGGAGAGGGTAGGTAACATTGCAACCGCGCGAAGCCGGGGCGGGCCGCTAGTTATTGATATAAACCTTCCTCAGAAAACCCTCTTTCCAACGTTTCAAACAGGAACATTCGATTTCAGAGATTAGCGCATACATACAGACAGAGAAAATAGGGGGACTTTATAATATGTAGTGATTAGACCATTTGAGTCCACAAAGAACATAAATAACTGTATTCCACAGTGAGGTTAATATTTTGTTTCTATTTGTGTTCTATTTGACACCCGGAACGAAAAACCGGTTCCGTTTTTAAATTGATTTGACAGATATTTATGTGACACGTTTCCACGTCATCTGTCGTGTTACTACGGGAAAGAGTGGTAAATTGACTTCTGAAAACTGAAACCGTGCCACCAAGGCAAGTGTCCTGTCTAGTACTTTAGTACATTTAAGTCCATGGTAATAATATTGTTTGTAAAAATTTTCACAGATCACCAATGATACCACAGAAGAGCAAAATATCTATAAACCTAATGGAGAGCATCGAATCAGAAACATCAATCGACTCACCCGACAGAGAATTCGCGAATTTAGACCTTAACGACCTCGACGACTCCAACGCACTAAACATGAACGAAAGCGAAAAATTTGATAATAAAGAAACAGATAAACTCACGAAAAACGACGAAATCTCCGAAAAAACACATTCCAAAACGGATTCCATACAAAAACTATCTCGAGATGTATCAATACCTCAAATTAAAGTTCCTAAACTAGAATTTCTCAAGAACAAATTCGTACATTCCGACTCGGATGATTCTAGAAAGTCCGAAGAAAAAACTAGATCGAATAGCTTAGAGATTAGTAAAACTCCGATTAAAATATCACCCACACCTAGTTTAGGTTCGGATAGGTCGCCCAGATTAGACTTTAATAAGTCATGGACGCCGCTTTCTACTTTTAAACCGTTGAATAAAATCACCCCGCAAATTAAGACATCGGATTCTGCTTCCAGTTTAGGCAAAGGTTTAACAAGTCCTAGACTAGATGGAGTTATATTATCTCAAGGGAAGTCTACTGACAATGTTGTGGTGGTATATCAATTTGAAACTCAAGATGAGATGCCGAAGCCTATAAAATCACCGCTCATACCTGATATGGGTGTGAGAGAGATGTTTGAGAGGAATAAAGGAGATGAAAGGTAAGGTTAATTATGTAATTTTATAGAAAGAAAGACAATATTTTTATTTTGTGTAAAATTTTATTTTTCTGCTAACTGCCTCAGTAGCATAGTGGTAGAAGGCCACTATTATTACGTTGGAGGTCCTGGGTTCGATTCCCGGGTCGGGGGCTACGGTTTTATAATCCTTTATCTCTGCTTCAATTGGGATATTTCCATTTTCTGGAAGTTTCCCAGTACCTCGGAGTTTTTACTACCGTGTCCGGAGATGGCAACAGGTTCGCCACCTGCTACACGGGGTAAAAACGTAACCGGCGAGTCGTGTTTGCATGTATGCTTGAATGCATGCATTTACCTCTGCCTACCCCTTCGGGGATTACAGGCGTGAAGTTACGTTACGTTTTTTTATTTTTCAATTGTCTTCGAAAAGTCATTACAAATCAATAATTACCTAGAATGAATAAATATTACCACACTCCGGACACTTAGCTAAAATGCCACACGCTTATTCTGGTTACCTATTTATTTATTATAGCCTTAATATTCTGATTTGTTTCTAAGGTAAAGTATGTCTCTTAATTCACTATGCCTCCTGGCATAGAACTCCTATCTTTTTCCACTGGGCTCTATCACGAGCCTCACGACTACTCACGAGTTACCTATCACAGACATCAATCAGTGATATGTTTTTACACGCGCACGCAGAAATGTAGCACACGTAGGGTTAGGACCTAAAAAAATCGTGCACTAAGTCGTCGCACTGCCTACGCGACCAGATTATCTAAAAATAGACAGCTCGCTCGCCCGCTCGTAAACTCACTGTTGAAGTTTATTTAACTGTCTCTCAAGGGAGGGTGATGGGTGAGGAGGGGAAATCAGGCGGGACGTTGAAGTGTCCATTCTATACACAGTATTATTGTTATGCTATTACATAAAGTAAAACAAATATTCAGTAAATTAAAATAGGGATAGAAAAAAACTGAACAGTTAAATTTCAATTTAACGACCCGGTTAGTCCAGCGGTGTGAGATGACCGTTTGATTCGAAGGCTCGCGGGTTCAATCCCCGCACCGGGACAAATATTTGTATGGCCTGCAGATATTTGTTTCGGGTCTGGGTGTTTGTGTATGTGTTGTATGTGAACAACGGTACCCACGACACAAGTTTATACCTACTGCTGGGCTGTGAGCGTATTTTTTTAAATTATTTTTTTGCAAAAACTAGATAAGAAGAAAAATGTATTAATCAAAATCTAAGTTATTTACTTAGCAGAGTTCCAAGTGCAGTCACTATGAAGAAGAACTCTGCTACCAAAGACACTAGTAGTAGGAGATTCTATTTTGCTCAGTTAGTAAAGTCTTCTATCTTAAAAATATAAAATTGTCTAACTTTTCAAAGGAGGAGACTAGAGTTATCATTGCAAAAGGAGTTGGAAATTATAAGAATGGAGTGGGCGGCCAGGGAAAAGAGAATGAAAGCGGAATTGCAAGAGGAGTTAAAAGAAGCTGAAGAAAAGTTTTTAGCTGATAAAAGATTGAGATTGTCAGAGCAAGCCGAAAGACATAGGAGGGAAATGGAAGAGGTGAGTTTGTTTTTAATACGCTTTTATAAGCCATGTATGTCTGTATCGGAATCTTTGTGTGTGTGTGTGTGTTGTCGCAGGTTCCTTGCCCAAAGTCAAACTTCTTTTTCTTCTTTTTTTTTGTGACTGGCCACTACCAAGTTTAGTTTAGTTTTCCTAGTGGAGGACAATTCTTCCTCTAGTGCGGTCAGGTGGTAGTTAATATAATAGCGCGGAATGGACAGCAGTGTCCCGAAATAAAATTACCACCACTACGATCGCTATTCCGCCTGCCAAGTGATTACGGCTTAATAATAATGGCAACCTATTACGTCCCACTGCTGGGCACGAGTCTCACCCCATTTTGGGGGGAAGCCTGGAGCTTACGCCACCACGCTGCTCCAATGCGGGTTGGTGGAGATACGGGTTAGTGGCCAACCCGCTGTCGGATATTTTCAAACCGCCCATAAGGCCCTATCGATAGCAACCGGCACCGTCGGCTTAACGTGGCCTCCGAAGCACGGAAACGCGCATTTTAATTTGCCACTCGCGGTCACCCATCCGACCGCGCCCGTAGTGCTTAACCGAGAAGATCGCTTATGATCTACACTAGCCACGGAGCCATGCGCGCTTCAATTACGGCATATCGAATACGCCATATTCTCCCCTAATGACGCACAACACTATGGTAGGCGTCTTTGGGTAAGACTAATTATGTAAAGGTCGCTGCCGGAGTACTTATAAAAAGGCATTTTTATAATTAAAGAAACTTGTTTATTAAATTATTACATATTAAACTATAACTAAACTAAAACTAGTGAACCTAAGCGATGTTAGCTATAGAATGTTCAAATTAATCACAACCGAGCGCATCAAAACTACGCGACCTCGTAAAACCGCTGCCTCAGCTTCCTCATTCGGTGCCCTGGACCCCCGCAGTTACCTAGTGTTCTAGATGTTAGGTGATGAGTGCGCGGCCTTGTTAAATCACCGTCTCAGATGCCTTGAATTGTGGAGTCGTCATTCGGTGCCCTCGATGTCGCAATTAGGTGATGATTCGTCAGCATACCCCTATGGCTTAGTGGCTTCTTGTAAGTAAAGCGTTTCTTGTATTCCCAAATGATAAATTAACTTTTCCACTTTTTGTTTTCAGTCTCTATCATCAGCAGAGCGTACCCATCAACAGGCATCCGAAAACGCGCTCAAGGACCTCGAGGCTAAGTTTCAAAAAGACATTGAAGCGGCGGAACAAAAACACAACGAGAATCTGACGCGTCTTCAGAACGAATACTCCGAGAAGTTAGCGGAAAAGCGCGAACAATTGGAAATTGGTGAGAATTATATTTAAATCTTTCCTAGAATTAACAAAGAGTTAACAGAGCGCAATGGAGAAAGCTGGAGGAGGCCTATTCCAAGAGGCACACCGAATTACGAGACATTATTTAGTCACAAACTCCCCTTTTAATTTAAATTACCTTAAATAGAATAGAATAGAATATTCTTTATTATAATAATAATTTTTACAAAAATAAAATTAGATGCATAGCAAATAGGCAATACAACCAGGCGGTCTTATCGCTTAAAGCGATCTCTTCCAGACTACCTGTAGGTGGAAGGAGACTTTTGATTTGGTTAAGACGGTAGGGGTGTACAGGTTAAATAAATAATACGTACAGTAATTAAATTAATAAAATACAAAGTATAAAACATATATAGATAAACAACATTGGATAGATATATACATAATAATACAGCAATATTATAGGTAATTAAGAGCAATACTAATTTTTAGCTAGGTAGTACTCATTGAGCTGTTTTTTGAAAGACTCAAGAGTCTGAGCTTGACGAATTTTTAACGGCAAGGTATTCCACAATCGCACTGCCGGAAGAGGAGTGTAGAGGTATTTGAAGAAGAAGATTTTCTGTAGATCGGAGGGAGAGGGAATTTGTATGACAAAGGAAATTGAAGCGACTTTTGAGGTAATCGGGGGTACGAGGTAAGAATAGTAGACAGTAAAGAAGAGAGAGAGAATGTGAGTATTCCTGCGAAGGGATATAGGAAGCCACTTGAGCTCAGCGCGAAATTTAGAAACGTGGTCATATTTGCGCAAGCCAAATATGAACCGTATGCAAAGGTTTTGGAGTCGCTCAAGTTTATTTAGTTGCTCCTGTGTAAGGTCGAGATGAGATATGTCGGCGTAGTCTAATATAGGGAGTAGTATAGATCGAGCAAGCGCAACCTTAGTGGAGGTAGGCAAAAAGTTTTGCAATCGTCTAAGAGAGCTGATCGCTCCGAACATTAAATTATCTTGTATTCGGAAATAAAAGGCCTTATTATTAGAGTTAACATACTAAATCTCAGATTGTTTAGTTTACCTTTTCATATTTTTATCGCTTGTATGTAAGTACTTGTTTTTGTAACAAAGGTGGTAAACACGCATTCGGTTTACATGGATGTTAAGTGAAAACTGCACCTTGTACGCTATATTGAGAGAAGAAATATAAAATACTAAATAATTTTCAGCTATTCAAATAATTTATTATACCTTCAATTAATTATTGTCATAAGTATATTTCTGAAACAATAATGTCATAGTAGCAATATGGTGAGATATTGTTGTCATACAAAAATTACTGGTGGTAGAGCTCCAGTGACGGAGCTCGCGGGCGTAGGCACCACCGCATTACCTAATATACTTGCCACTAAATGGTCGTGTTCAGCATTATCGTGTTCCGGTCAGGTGGTAATGTACGGCCCTGTAATTTCCGGCACAGAGGCATAACAACTTAGGTCTCAGGAGTGGTAACGCATCTGCATTTTGATCTCGGTCTTTGTGTGGGTGTCTATAGGCTGCAGTCATCCCTTAACATCAATGTAAACTGCATGATTGTTTGCCACTTCCATAAAATAAAATAAAAAATACATAAAATAAACATTTCCGACAAAAATCAACGATTCAAATGATATTTTGAGTGTTTTTCCATGAATCAACGTATTTTTCTCTATCTTTTGATATAGTGTACAAGGCGCGGGCTCAACATGGATCTTCTTCTTTCGGTTAACCCGAATGTGAACTAAATAATTTTATTCGCAGATAACGAACACGTACTATCGGAGCTTCGTGAACAACTACGTTTGAACCTGAACAGAGACAGATCGCGGATGATAGAAGAGAACCGAGCCACGCTCGAGTCGCTACGAGAGGAACATACCGCTCGGGTCACCGATCTACGTCACGATTATAGGGCTGAGGTAGGTTTATTTATTTATTAATGACGTTTGCCGTAATTATTAATTACTCGCTGACTCGCTGGTCGTTCTGTCATACTTTAAATTTTTACTGGTGGTAGAGCTCCAGTGACGGAGCTCGCGGGCGTAGGCACCACCGCATTACCTAATATACTTGCCGCTAAGTGTTCAGCACTATCGTGTTCCGGTCAGGTGGTAATGTACGGCCCTGTAATTTCCGGCACAGAGGCGTAACACCTTAGGCCTCAGGAGTGGTAACGCATCTGCATTTTGACCTTAGTCTTTGTGTGGGTGTCTATAGGCTGCAGTCATCACTTAACATCAACGTGAACTGCTAAACTGTGGCTTTAAAATAAATTAAAAAACTGGTTGCCTGTAAAGTCGGTTTTACGGGCGAAGATTTTACGTGACAACGTCTTTTTCTCGGTAGAAAGGCATTCGCCAGTCCGGCAGGCCTCTCTCTCGTTCGGTGACTCATCGTTACGTTACCGGGCGTTACACTTTTTCATGAGTGACTCCGAGCGGCAACCTAATTTAAGACGTTGTCACGTCAAAAAAAAACAGGCGAGGGTGGCAAGCTAGCATGCAGTTTACATGGGTATTAAGTGACAACTGCAGCCTATAGACATCTACAGAAAAACCAGAGGTAGGGCTGGAAGAAATTGTTGTCTGAGCAATAAAGCCGCCTGCTGTGTCTGCATTGTTATTTTTATTTTCTCTATGTTCAATGTCTTATCTTTCATGTGGTGTACAATAAAGTATATTTATTATTATATTTATAATTAGAGCTGCGTGACGGAGCTTGCGGGCGTAGGAACCACCGCATTACCTAATATATTTGCCGCTAAATGGTAGTGTTCAGCACTATCGTGATCCGGTCTGGTGGTAATGTACGGCTCTGTAATTGCCGGCACAGAGGTGTAATAACTTAGGCTTAAGGAGTGGTAACGCATCTGCTTTTTGACCTTGGTCTTTGTGTGGGTGTCTAGGCTGCAGTCATCACTTAACATCAATGTGAACTGCTACTTCCATTACATAAAAAAATTAAAGCCACTCCTGAGATTCTAGTTGTTATGGCTCTTTGATAGTTATTAGTTAAAAAATCTGTTGTCTCTAAGGTTCTTTTTACGGCAGAAAATTTTGCGTTTTAGCGATTGTGCCTCTATCGCTTGTTCCGCGAGCTCCGTCACTGGAGCTTTTCCACCAGTACCGAAGTCACGTCTCGTGCTTTTTTGTATAAATTGAGCGTTCACGATCCGTTACTTGACTTCTCACAAGAAGGTTTTTTTTTAATCTAATTTTATTTTGAGGCTTTTGTCCACTGGAGGATACGTCAGCTCCATCATATCCTAATCTACAATAAACACTTATTCATTGAGAAAGACACTTATTTATGTAATGATATAATACTTTATAACGACTCTTCATACTTTTTAACTGCCTCGGTAGCCTAGTGGTAGCAGGCCACTACTACTACGCTGAGGTCCTGGGTTCGATTCCCGGGTAGGGGGTTATCAGACATAATGGTGAAAAAGCCTTTATCTCTGGGTCTATTGGGATTTTTCCATTTTCTGGAAATTTCCCAGTACCTCAAAGTTTGGTAATGTGCCCGGAGATGTCAACAGGCTCGCCACCTGTTACATGGGCCAAAACGTAACCGGCGAATCGTGGGTGTTTGCATGTATGCTTGAATGCATGCATTTACCTCTGCCTACCCCTTCGGGGATTACAGGCGTGACGTTACGTTACTTTATAACGATTTTGCTGCGTCACTAAACGGTTGTACTAATAAAGGTGTTATTGCTCCTATTTCATATTTATTTATCTAAACTTCTAAACTAATATTATAAAGAGGTAATATTTTTTTGTTTGTTTGTTTGTTTTGAATAGGCTCAATAACTACTGGACCGATTTAAAAAATTCTTTCACTATTCGAAAGCTACATTATCCACGGGTAACATAGGCTATATTTTATTTTGGAAAAAATAGGGTTCCGTAAGATATTTTGGTTTTTCAGACACATGGTGTAAAAAATCAACCAGAAAAGTTACTTATTTTGCGTACGCTGCCTAAATTATAAAAGATATCGTCATTATCGAAAGCTACATTATCCACGGGTAACATAGGCTATATTTTATTTTGGAAAAAATAGGGTTCCGTAAGATATTTGGGTTTTTCTGACACAAGTTGTAAAAAATCAACCAGAAATGTTACTTATTTTGCGTACGCTGCCTAAACTATAAAAGATATCGAGGAAGACTTAAGGCTATATCTATGTATAATCATCACGCTAAGACGAATAGGAGAGGGTAGGCAACATTGCACCGCGCGAAGCCGGGGCGGGCCGCTAGTTTTATATATTTGCAGAAATCATTCTCTTTCTCTTACAAGTTTTACACATTCTACTAGGTAGTTTATGATTTATTGACGTTTTGAAAGTATCTGTAAAGATCTATTCGAAGTAAAAATATTTTCTATTTCTATTTTCTATTTCTACGAGTATATGATGGAAGGTCTCTATTCTCACAAGGTGGAACGTCTCCGCACCCAACACGCGTGCCACCTGGAGGAACTGAGGGCTCGCTTGGCCGGGGAGCGCGCCGCCGCCGCCCGCGCCCCCGACGACAGAGCCCTAGGCGACAAGTACAGGTGCCTCAAGGAGAAATACGCGAGGTTGAAGCACGACGTCAAGGTGAGATGATACTCCGCTAGCTGACCGCTAGGTGACCCGCCATGACTCCCCATAGAGCAACGCGGCCCACCACAGGCACAAGTGGTCATATGCCTATCGCCGAGATGTTTAAATGTGTGCGTGAAATTGTTTATGTATTTTGTTAAAGTAAAGGTGTGACTTGTGTAGCTAGAGCGAGCGCGCGCGCACCTGTGTGTGTGTGTGTGTGTATGTGTGTTACACACAAATTCCCACATTCCCACTGAACGAAACGATGTTTTGTTACTAGCGGACCCGCCATGATTCCTCAATAGGTTGAACGTCTTCGCATTCAACACGCGTTATATAAGCAAACTAACAGAAATAACAATTTAAGAGAATTTCACTAGTCCTAATCCAATTGTATTAAGTACCTATATGTTTATTTTATTTTTTAAAGAAAAATGGAAAGAAAAATTTGACTTCAGGCGAGACTCGAACTCGCGGCCTACTGGGAATCTAGTCCAGCCGCTCTTCCAATTGAGCTACTGAAGCCCTGCCCGATTTGTCAAATCTTTCCTTCACATCTATTGCATTGCTTTATGGTAGCAGCAGCGCCATCTATTACCAACTATGCTAGTTAGGCAACCGATATAATAGACTTTTCAGTTTATTGAATATCGTAAAGAAGTCGCTTTTACCCTTAATAATTGTCGGGCAGGACTTCAGTAGCTCAATCGGAAGAGCGGCTGAACTAGAATCCCAGTAGGTCGCGAGTTCGAGTCTCGCCTGAAGTCAAATTTTTCTTTCCATTTTTCTTTAAAAAATAAAATATATTTCACAATCATGTGTTAATGCGAAATAATATAAAACACCTATATGTTTATTTACCATTTCAACTGTGTCATTGATGTTCACAGATGTCGATAGAGCGTCGCAACAAAAGGCGTGAGATGAGCATGACCACGGGCTCCGAAACGGAAAAATCTAACTCTCACAAGGCTACACAGTCTTTGGAAAGGTGAGATTCATTTATTATACAACATCATCCGTCTCTTTTTAAAGTTATTACTTCTTTTGGCGCTATTGCAAAAAATATGAGTGAATTTTTAATGCTCGCGCACATCTACAGGTAAAAGCAACAGTCTGAAGTTAGTTGCTAAACACATTAAAGCATACCCCCTAGTAACAGGTCGTAACCTTGTTATGTACCCTTCCGCCCCCCTCTCAAAACGTTACGTAACACCCAAAAGAGCATTTTTACCTATAAATATGTTTGATTCCCTATTTTTTTTAATTTTAATAAAGAAATTCTTATGTTACGTAACACGTTCTTCGAACTCCTGCCCCTGTAACGCATCGTAACGTTTTACAAGATTCCCTCCCTTTCCCCCAAATTGCGATACGTAATACTTGAACGCTCCCTTATTTGTTCACCACTTTATTGCCTACAACTTACTTGAATTCATTATTAGACGCGGGCAAATACGTTACTTTGGAATCGCAGTGACCGTTGTTACATTTCCTAAAAAATCACGGTGATTTATCACCGTGCTTTTGTCGCGTCAATCACGTCACAGTTAAGACACATATAAATAACATGGTTCATGTGACAAAAGTTACAAGCTGCTATTGACTAAAGTTCTATACTTAAATTACATAATGTTATTTTAATATTCTAATAAAAAAAATCAATTTCTTAATTTATTGCTTTATTTTGTCTCATAGCCCACAAAGCACAACTACGAAATTAGGTACCTAAATGTTTGTATAGTAATAACAATTAAACAAAAACAAAGTTAAAAATTTTTACCTTAGTCTCTAACTTTCTTAGTTCTAGTATCTACTTCTAATTTCCATCTTTCCTATCCCTATCTCTCTCATTCCCTTTATTTCTGTTATTCATCAATTGTGTTTTTTTTTTGCATTTCATGAAACTTGTTGATGTACTTATGACATTATATGTATATTGTATCTTACACAGTTGTTACATTAAGTATGTACATCCTACCGACTACTAAATTTGTGATCCTTTATGCAAGGTTGCCTGGCAGAAATCGCTACCTGAGCGATAAGGCCGCCTACTGTACCTGTTTTACTGTCGTCTATTTATGAAAAGTGATTCTGTTTGGTGTACGACAAGAAATAAATAAAAAAATAATAAATAAACAATTATTCGAGAAGCTTTATTCAATTCAATTCAACTAATTTAAGGATATTTATAGGTAATATAATTTTATTTTTATAATGATTTCAGCGCATTCAATTTCGAAGGCGTAGGTAGCGTTCATTTCATTTCTTTCTTGTGATGCGAGTGACTGCCGTGACTGGGAACGGGACATACTGGAACGTTTACGGAACAATAGCGTTCCTTGGAACGACGTTATTTCGCGACAAGTCACAGCGGTCAATTGCGACTTCAGATCACGGTGATTTTATTACAGTGAAGTTATTTATCACGCATCTATTCATTATTTCAGATGCAAAGAGCTAAACGAGACGTCTGTGAGTGTGGTCGTCGAAGCGGAGCCGCGAGTGCGGACCAACAACAATCCCACGATCAAATACAACGACAACGAAACTTCCTACTCTGACAGCAATGCGCACAAGACCTTCGACAATAATAACGACGAGTGGAAACTGAGGCGGGATAACGTGAGTATTTTTTACTGGTGTTAGAGCTCCAGTGACGGAGCTCGCGGGCGTAGGCACCACCGCATTACCTAATATACTTGCCGCTAAATGGTAGTGTTCAGCACTATCGTGTTCCGGTCAGGTGGTAATGTACGGCCCTGTAATTTCCGGCACAGAGGCATAACACCTTAGGCCTTAGGAGTGGTAACGCATCTGCATTTTTACCTCTGGTCATTGTGTGGGTGTCTATAGGCTGCAGTCATCATTTAACATCAATGTGAACTGTATGCTTGTTTGCCATTTTTGAAAACATAAAAAAAAAAAAAGTATTGAAATAAAATTAGTTTTCGAATTTATCTCGCGTATATTAAAAGCTGAAAAGCTAAATCCGAAATGTATCTCGCGTATATTAAACTAAAATGGTTATTTAAAATCGAACCCGACGTTTCGGTCGGTTCGAACTAGTATCGTTATCGAACTAGTTTTATTTCAATGAGTGTAGCTCGCGAAAACCTAAGAACACACTAACGTGAGTATTGTAACAATATTGTGTAAAGTGTGTGGTTCTTTTCTTTGTGTAATGGAAGTGGCAAAAAGGCCTGCAGTTCACATTGATGTTAAGCGATGACTGCAGCCTATAGACACCCACACAAAGAGCAAGGTCAAAATGCAGGTGCGTCACTTTTATCGTAGCTGCGCCCAAGACTTCGTCTGGGTAAGATACTGAACAATCGTAAATTCTCACGCCGACGAAGTCGCGGGTACAGCTAGTATGAAATAAATGAATGAATGAATTAATTAATTGTACATGTGTGTTAACAGACATTACAATCGGACGTATCGCAGTCGTCCGGCAAACGCACGCGTCGTGTGGCGGTGGCTTTCCGTGAACCGCCCAAACGTAAACACCGGGACCGCGATCCTACTGCCGGTGAGTGGTTATGCTAATACATTGATGATTTTTGGTAGGTCTCTTAGGTTATCTATGACTATGAGAATCGTTCGACTGCACAATTCAAATAAGAAAAAAATAAAATGATTTTTTTTATTTGGCGCTGAGCCAGGACACATAGAGTATACAATAAAACAAAAAAAAAACAAGATTTAATAAAAACTAGAAACAAAGTAAGTAATAAACTTTGAGTTATTATATCTAAATTAACTAGGTACTGGTTGGTAGAGCTCCAGTGACGGAGCTCGCGGGCGTAGGCACCACCGCATTACCTAATATACTTGCCGCTAAATGGTAGTGTTCAGCACTATCGTGTTCCGGTCAGGTGGTAATGTACGGCCCTGTAATTTCCGGTACAGAGGCATAACACCTTAGGCCTCAGGAGGCCTAAGGTGTTATACCTAAGGGTGACGCAACAGCATTTTGAACTTGATATTTGTGTAAGTGTCTATAGGCTGCAGTGATCATGCTTGCTTACCATTCCCATTACATAAAAAAGTTAGTTACAAAAATGTTATAATTACAAAAATTATAATAATGATTAGATATATTATATGTGTCGCACGGCTGCGCCGAAAAGGTATCCAGTTCAGCATAATGTCAGGTACATATAACATTAAATATATAGGTACCTGACGCTCGCTGGTTTGGACAAAGACGTTCAATATATCCATTTGCTTGCCTAAGTTTAGATTAGAGAAACCGTTTAAAACTACAGTTTTCGCGACCAACCGATGACTTATGTCTCTGCAACGCCCTAAACCGAGGATCGGACCCGCAGGGGTCTCCCTTAGGCCGTTGCGGTAAAAAATATTTTTTTTATGTAAGTGGCAAACAAGCATGCAGTTAGAATTGATGTTAAGTGATGACTGCAGCCTATAGACACCCACACAAAGACCAGAGGTCAAAATGCAGAGGCGTTACCACTTCTGAGGCCTAAGGTGTTATGCCTCTGTGCCGGAAATTACAGGGCGTACATTACCACCTGACCGGAACACGATAGTGCTGAACACTTCCATTCAGCGGCAACTATATTAAGTAATGCGGTGGTGCCTACGCCCGCGAGCTCTGTCGCTGGAGCTCTACCATCAGTTTTATAACTATGAATTTTACTACTTTCAGGTGCAACAACAGACTATCAAGACTCTTCCGACGCCACAACAGCTGATGAGAAACCTAAGGAAGCTTTAAACGGTAACAACATACATTCTGTTCCCATCTCGGAATAGAGTTAGTATTTTTAATACATCAAATCATTCTTTCTCTTCTTCATGCTGTAGCCAATGTTGTTCGAAAGGAGATGTTGCAAAAATGTATGGACCTCCGGCCATGTATTGTACACAATATCATTAACAGGCAAAATCAATATAAAAACGTTTTTTACTGTATATTTTCACTTGTTTAGCTTTGTTTGCAGTTACAAAACATTATTTGCAGTTAGAATTGCAACTCAAAACCAACATGGCGAATATGGCGTGCGATGTCATTTTGATAAATTCCACTAATATTTATATTGAAACTGATAAAATCGTTTGAATTAAATGTGGTTGTAACTCTAAAATATGTTATTTAATAAATTAATTGTATTTTTTTCGGATTTTCTTTAATTTACCCATTTTTTGACGTAGTGTACGAATCAGAGCCGAGCTCGCAACATCTCCTTTAACACAAATAGAAATAAATCTAACACTAAATTGTGGATAATGAACGGTTAAAGGCATGGAGAAAAATGTGTTCTTAGGTTTTCGCGAGCTACTGCTCATTCGTATAAAAATATTTTTTACGATTTATCTCGCGTGTATTATACTTGTGGGGGGTGTTGTTGAGATGAAATATAATGATGTAGGTTAGGATAAGATACAGTATGGTTTATTACTGGTAACTTATTATAATGATTGTACATTTCTTTTTCCACCGACAGGTTGTCTGAAAGAGATCGCTTTTAGCGATAAGACCGCCTGAATGTACTTTCTCTTTGTTTTCTATTTTTGTTTTTATTGAACATTACTGGTGTACAATAAAGAATATTTACTTACTACAATTAAGTAGCCGGAATAAATACGGGAGTACGCGCGGAATGGTAACCGGACGCAAACTGGTAAAATGGTTAATTGGTTAGTGAGAACCGACAGTAATGGTAGCTGCGCGGGAGCAGACTTGCGTTATACGTAAATCGATGCGCGGCGGCAGATGCCGACGGTGCATCATAAAAATGCATGTATGTCTCATACAAAACTAGAAGCATTTTTATAATAATCAATTCTTTTTTTTTACTTCCGTGGTGAGAAACAACCGAAACGTCGGGTTAATTTTGAAAATATTTTCTGTTCATTACATATTTCTTATCATTGTGGATGGTTGAAAACAAAATATTGTTTACAGGGCATGGCCGACGCAGATGTTTTACAAGATTAAAATCGGCATCTACGTCGCGTCTCAACTACTCACCCAAGTATGTATAATTTTCACTAGACAACAGTTATATATTTACAGTTAAAGTTATTGAGAAATAATATGAAATGGATGGGCGGAATAAATAATAGATTAGGATCCCACTGCAGAATCATTTCTTTCATCTAGATATGCTGCAAACCTAATTTTTACGCATATTTACAATCCAGACTTATATCCACTAGGTTGCCTATCAAAATTTGCCCGCAAATATTTTTATTATGTTATTTTATCCTTAACAGCCAGCGACTCTTATTTGCAGCCGATGTAATTTGGCTCCCGTATATCATAATAATGAGAAAAAAAAATAGTTGTCCTGTTTATTTTTCGCAATAACACATGCGAGTGAAGTTTAAAAATTAAAGAAAAAACGGAAAGAAAAATTTGACTTCGGGCAGGTATCGAACCTGCGACCTCAGGATAACCAGTCCAGCCGATTTGCCACTAAGCTACCGAAGTAGTCACTATCTGTCTCGTTCACTCTTGACACGATGACGTCACTCATCGTCGTCGCATAACAACTTAACACCAACATTTTAAATAATTAAACAGAGTTGGCCTGAAACCCGGTTCCGTTACAAATATATTTTTTTCCTCAACAAAGAAGTAATTCAGTAAGTATAATACCATTTTGGAATCCAGATTAAATGCGTCATCTTTTAAAGTTACTTGCCAAAATATTGTAGTATTTTTTTTACAGTACAGACGATTTAAGTTGGGTGTAGTAATTATTTTGATTTAATTTTGGGGCAAAAACACAATTTTATTGAAAACTGAGGCAGGTATGTTTTAATTATAAACTGTAATTTACAGAAGGGTTAGTCATGACTACAATACAGAAATAAAATTTTTAAAAAAAGTTATATTTATAGTCTTAGGACTTAAAGATCATCACAGGATGTCAGTTTTCCGATATTTCTTAAAATCCTAATAATATTAAAAATACGTGACAAATATTTTGTTTCACATTTTTCTAATAATTGTCATGAGTTGGCTTATTATTCCGTTTTCGGTTTATCGTTGATTTCTGGCACATCCTGTATATAAAGAATACATTTACGTTATGGACGTAAAAGGTTATATAGGCGGAACGACACTATGTAGGGGCGGCCAAGCGTGCAACGGCAGCCGTGATGTTTTAGTCTTTATACATATTGCCGTGAAGTGGACGATATTTTATTGAAAAACGAGCAAAACAAAATTAAAAAATACTTGCGGTCATTTTTTGGCAACCTAGTACATATGCAGCATATCTGGATGAACGAATTGATTCTGCAGTGGGATCCTAACCTCTATGTAATAGAAAGAAAGAAAGAAAGAAAGAATCACTACAATTTTTTAAATTTACTTTCCGGTAATAGTGTCGTAAATTCACGTTTCGATGTGTATAAAACTGGTGATAATCGCAAAAAAAAAAATGTAATGTGAAACATGCAAAGGTGAATTCCAGACGCGGCGAGGGCTGGTCCAGTCCCCTGGAGTCGCTCCGGCAGCAGCTGCGCAAGCTGGACGACCTGGAGGACCAGTTCCCCGACTTGGCCTGCCAGCCCGCCTACAGCCTGCGGTACCCCTTCGCCGAACTCGGTCAGTGGTACTGTCTTCTACGTCGAAACTCGTCACCGGCGGCACACCGCGGACACTTCGCCATAATTCCATATAATAATATAATAATGGCAACCCATTATACGTCCCACTGCTGGGCACGAGTCTCTCCCCTTTTTTTTTGGGGGCTTCCTCCACCACGCTGCTCCAATGCGGATTGGTGGAGGTGGATGGGTTAGTGGCCAACCCGCTGTCGGATGTTTTCAAACCGCCCATAAGGCCTCCGACAAGGTTTAACGACTGCCGGGACCGACGGCTTAACGTGCCCTCCGAAGCACGGAAACGCGCATTTTAATTTGCCACTAGCGGTCACTTTACCATCACACTACCCGACCGCGCCCGTATTGCTTAACGGAGCAGATCGCTTATGATCTACACCAGCCGCCGGGCCATGCACGCTTAAATTCCATACAAACGCTTAATTTGGTTTCTATTACACAGACATCAATCAGTGACGTGTATTTACACGCGCACCTGTGTGCGTGGCACGTTCAAAATACCGACCGTCGCCCATAAGAGGGGAAGGGGTTGAGTGATGCGAGCGAATCGGGCGGGACGTCGAAGTGTCCGTTCTATACGTAGTATTATTACATATTCTCTGCCGGCGGTCAATTTCAACAGAGACTACTCTACTACTAATTTGCTCAAGAGATATAGTGCACAAGTGTATGCGCAAACGTGTTGCACGAAACGGTGGAAAAAGGGGTTTTACACACTTTTGATGGATGACCTCAAGGACCATTTTCTCGGACCTTTTGTACCAAACCGCCCAAATTAATATAAAAGCCGCTCGTAATTTTTCACATTATTTTATTTGAAGACCTTGTACTACGTATAGTAAATTGTTTGTTTTAGGCTGCTTAGTCACGTCCATTAAATCTGTGACGGATTTTTTGTAGGAGAACGTGTGACACACACTCACACTACAAGATTCGTCGATTACTATGAAATTCGCACGTAGAATTTATCAAAATACGTAAACAATTTCAAGCACACATTTAACATTTACATTTACATATCTGGGCAACAGGCATAGGACCATTTGATCTTGTACTTTGACAGAGGGGAAGACCTGCATATAGCTACTCCCCTCCGGTCCGCCGTGGCCGGTGACACGTGTTGCTCTATGCTTAAAGTTAATAAAATTTGCAGGTGGCGTGGCGGCGGGCGACACGCCGGAGCTGGAGTTCGTGCGGCACCGCGCCCTCGTGGAGCGTGAGGGCATGCGCCGCGCCCGCGCCGCCCTCCGCTCCCGTAGGGACGCGCTTCGCCACTCCCGCACCGTGCCCGCCCCGTCGCCGCACCGCGCGCGCCCCTCTCCCGCACCGCACGTGAGTACCGCCCCCTGCCCCCCCTCACCCCGTGGCCCTCTGCTCCCGTAGGGACGCGCTGCGCCACTCCCGCACCGTGCCCGCCCCGTCGCCGCACCGCGCGCGCCCCTCTCCCGCACCGCACGTGAGTACCGCCCCCTGCCCCCCCCCCTCACCCCGTGGCCCTCTGCTCCCGTAGGGACGCGCTGCGCCACTCCCGCACCGTGCCCGCCCCGTCGCCGCACCGCGCGCGCCCCTCTCCCGCACCGCACGTGAGTACCGCCCCCTGCCCCCCCCCTCACCCCGTGGCCCTCTGCTCCCGTAGGGACGCGCTGCGCCACTCCCGCACCGTGCCCGCCCCGTCGCCGCACCGCGCGCGCCCCTCTCCCGCACCGCACGTGAGTACCGCCCCCTGCCCCCCCCCTCACCCCGTGGCCCTCTGCTCCCGTAGGGACGCGCTGCGCCACTCCCGCACCGTGCCCGCCCCGTCGCCGCACCGCGCGCGCCCCTCTCCCGCACCGCACGTGAGTACCGCCCCCTGCCCCCCCCCTCACCCCGTGGCCCTCTGCTCCCGTAGGGACGCGCTGCGCCACTCCCGCACCGTGCCCGCCCCGTCGCCGCACCGCGCGCGCCCCTCTCCCGCACCGCACGTGAGTACCGCCCCCTGCCCCCCCCTCACCCCGTGGCCCTCCGCTCCCGTAGGGACGCGCTTCGCCACTCCCGCACCGTGCCCGCCCCGTCGCCGCACCGCGCGCGCCCCTCTCCCGCACCGCACGTGAGTACCGCCCCCTGCCCCCCCTCACCCCGTGGCCCTCTGCTCCCGTAGGGACGCGCTGCGCCACTCCCGCACCGTGCCCGCCCCGTCGCCGCACCGCGCGCGCCCCTCTCCCGCACCGCACGTGAGTACCGCCCCCTGCCCCCCCCCTCACCCCGTGGCCCTCTGCTCCCGTAGGGATGCGCTGCGCCACTCCCGCACCGTGCCCGCCCCGTCGCCGCACCGCGCGCGCCCCTCTCCCGCACCGCACGTGAGTACCGCCCCCTGCCCCCCCCTCACCCCGTGGCCCTCCGCTCCCGTAGGGACGCGCTTCGCCACTCCCGCACCGTGCCCGCCCCGTCGCCGCACCGCGCGCGCCCCTCTCCCGCACCGCACGTGAGTACCGCCCCCTGCCCCCCCTCACCCCGTGGCCCTCTGCTCCCGTAGGGACGCGCTGCGCCACTCCCGCACCGTGCCCGCCCCGTCGCCGCACCGCGCGCGCCCCTCTCCCGCACCGCACGTGAGTACCGCCCCCTGCCCCCCCCTCACCCCGTGGCCCTCCGCTCCCGTAGGGACGCGCTGCGCCACTCCCGCACCGTGCCCGCCCCGTCGCCGCACCGCGCGCGCCCCTCTCCCGCACCGCACGTGAGTACCGCCCCCTGCCCCCCCCCTCACCCCGTCGCCCTCTGTTCCCGTAGGGACGCGCTGCGCCACTCCCGCACCGTGCCCGCCCCGTCGCCGCACCGCGCGCGCCCCTCTCCCGCACCGCACGTGAGTACCGTTGTAGTCTTCTCTATTTCTATTCTATACATATTGGTCCTGTAAAGCTGCTTACGGATATCGCGTTCATAGGTACGCGATATCTGAATAAGCACCATATACTGTAAATAACCTTGATTTCTTAAGGTTTACATCACCATGACATGGAAGCATCGACACTATTGGAATAACAGCCCTGTATAAAAAAGTGTCTGTGTGTAGAATCGGTTTACGGATGACAATTTTACATTAATAACGTCATTACAAAACATGCGTCACAAGCACGTGGCTCTTTATCGCTTGTTCCGCGCTCCCGCTTGCACACTCGGCTTTGGCGGAACGTGACACTTTTTCGTGCGTGCAGCCGGTATTCATCGATTTATAAGACATTATTACGTCAAAAAAAAAATACACAGTAGGTGTAGCATTCGATAAATGAAAAAGGCCATTGAAATACTGAGCTTCTTTATAAACAAAGGAGGAACGTGAGACCACGGAGTTGGAGGTGGCGCTACACCGAGCGCGCGCCTTGCTCGGCGAGAAGGAAATAAGGCTGCGGCACATTGAACGCGCGCTGCGTCGCTTGGCCGAACACCCGCCCGACGTCACACAGGTTTCGATCATAGATGTAACGCTGTTTCGTTATTTTCGTTCGTTCTTTGCTAAATTTTGATTTTGCAGCTAGATGCATCTTGTTTTTTTTTTACGAAATTGGAGGATAGGATAACTAAACTATTTTGTGACATTATAGATGTGGGTTTGATATTCGATCTGGTAACGCTGTTATGATTTTTTGTTTTATTTGGGCAAATTTGATATTGCTGCTAGATTCATCTCGTTCGTAGGTTCATTTGACACTGGAATGTTGGATTATTGTGGCGTATTAGATGACGAACAGGTGTTGATACTACATGTTTTTCACACACATTTTAAAACCAGGTCGTTACGCGATATTATTCTGGATAAAAATACACTTTTTTACCTTTATTACCGTTGGCATAAAGGCAAAAAAGTATATTTTTATAGAAAATCGTACCGCGTAACGATCCTGTTTTAAAATGAGTGATGAATGTGAAATGTGAGTGTTTCAAAAGTTACTAAATATTTTCACGCTGTTTCGTTTTTATGCGTTCGTTTTGATTTTGCTGCAAGATGTATTTCGCTTGTGATTTTCTGCGACATCGAAGAATACCTATATTGTGGCATAATAAATAAATGTCACACAGGTGTCGATACTAGATGTAACGCTGTTTCGTTCTTTTCGTTCGTTCTTGCTACTCATATATTTTGCTGCTAGATCTATTTCGTTTGTAGGTTTCTGTGTCATCGAAACAATCGAAAGGAAGAGAACCTATAGTATATATTGTAGTATAATACATAAATGTCATACAGGTGTCGATATTAGATGTTGTAACGTTGTTCTGTTTATTTTTTTGCTATATTATGAAGAACATTTTCGTTCATAGTTTTTTTCGATATCGGAAGGTAGGGCCACTAAACTATATTGTGACTAGGATTTGATATTCGATGTAGTGACGCTGTTTTGTTTTTTCACTCGATCTTGTTTTATTTTGCAGCTATATGTAACTCTTTCGTAGTTTCATTCAACCCTAGAATATTGGGTAACTAAATATATTGTGGCATAATTTATGTAGGTAGATGACATTTTTTGATACTTGATGTTGTAAAACAGTGTTTTATTTATTTATTCGTTCATGCAAAATTTTTGTGGTTTGACACTACACCGGAATTGGGGGTAGGTAATGTTATTGTGGTATGATAGATTATTTCTGGTTGTATTCAATAAAGATTGCCGTGGCATCGACTTACTGATGAGATGTTTGATCAAATCAAAATTATTACTTTAACTATTTACTGGTGGTAGAGTTCCAGAGTAGGAGCTCGAGGGCGTAGGCACCGCCGCATTATTTATTCTTTCATGTCCACAAGAAAATTGTTACATGAGGCGGACTTAATGCTATATAGCATTCTCTGCCAGTCAACATTTGGGTTGTAAAGAAAACATGAATGGTGCAGAGCATTCAAGAAAAAAACCGGACAAGTGCGAGTTCGACTCGCGTGGTGAGGGTTCCGTAATTTAAATAAATATTTTCGTAAATATTACAGATTTAAAATGCAAGGACATAGCGGTTACGGTGGTACCGGCAGGGGAGGTTATATTATTAAGAATTTTCGATTTAATTTGAATACTCAAACTTCTTATAGCTTTTCCAGTAATCTATAGGCAAAGAACTATTTTCCACATTTTTTTCAAAATTTTAAGTTCAGTAGTTTCGGAGATAGGGGGGGGGAATGGTCAATTTTCGTCGTTTTTCTTAAATAACTTCAAATTTGTTTATGCAAAAATTATAAAAAAAATATATCTGAGATGCTGACAACAACCTCTTTCATTTGATATGTCACACGCTACAGTTTTTTTTTATTTTCTGATTTACCCCCCGCAAGTGGCCCCCCTGTTTAAAATATATTATTTTACTTGACTTGTTCATCTTTGGGTCACCAATTTACATATTCATCAAATTTCAACTCAATCGGTCGAGTAGTTTCGGAGCAAATTGGCTGTGACAGACGGACAGACAGACAGACGCACGAGTGATCCTATAAGGGTTCCTTTTTTCCTTTTAAGGTACGGAACCCTAAAAAAAAGATAAAAATAAAATCAAACAAAAACGAAAAAAAAAGAGCAAAAGTTATCTAATCCATCTGCCGCCAAATCGTATTGTTCAGCACTATCGTGTTTCGGTTAGTTGGTTATGTAGGTATGGCCCCTTAATAACTATCACAGAGACATAACTTAGGTAGCAGGGGTTGTAACGCATCTGCATTTTGATCTCTGGTATTTGTGTAGATGTCTATAGGCTGCAGTTATCACTTAACATCTACGTGAGCTATAGGCTTGTTTGCCACAATCGTTACTTAAAAAAAAAACTAATAATGACCACCATTATTAACTCCTTGCAATAATTTTTCTATTGGCCAAATTTTTTCTGATTTCTTAAACACTGACTTGCATAAAATAAAACGTTACACTCTTTGTTTTATTATGCTTCAATTTTATGTCGCATTTACTGAATTTAGCTTTTGTTATAGATATCATCAACCATTTACCTCATCTCATAATACTGCAAGGCTTATATCACTGCACATATATCGTAACTTCGTAACTTCACGCCTGTAATCCCCGAAGGGGTAGGCAGAGGTAAATGCATGCATTCAAGCATACATGCAAACACCCACGATTCGCCGGTTACGTTTTGGCCCATGTAACAAGTGGCGAGCCTGTTGACATCTCCGGGCACAATACCAAACTTTGAGGTACTGGGAAATTTCCAGAAAATGGAATAATCCCAATAGAACCAGAGATAAAGGCTTTTTCACCATTATGTCTGATAACCCCCTACCCGGGAATCGAACCCAGGACCTCAGCGTAGTAGTAGTGGCCTGCTACCACTAGGCTACCGAGGCAGTTAACATATATCGTATAATGATTATATATTTTATGGATAAGTATTTTCGTCTTCTATGTATCTTGTAAGTTGTGTATAGGGCGGGTTACAAGAACACTCTACACAAACCGCCAATACAACGCGCCGACGCGTTCCGCGCCGCGTTCGCCCCTAATCCCGACCCTATCCCCGGCCCCGCGAGGCCGATGACATTCCGGTTATCGCCAACCGAATGGAGTAGAGCGAAAGTTGCACCGCCCATAATCGCATATGTCTCATATGTCTCTCCGCAACGTCCTAAGCCGAGGCATGGACCCGCGTGGGTCACCCTTAGGCAGTGGCGCTAACTTTTTTTCTGAGACTGGAGCGGCCTCTGCGCTCGCCGATTGCCCGGTGAAGTAGACTAGTGCCGTCTCGAGACAGGCCGAATACATAAGTCCGATATAAAAAAAAGAAAAAAAACACAGGGCGGGTGAGTATCGGCTGAGCTATGACGCGTTCGATAGAACAGTTAATATTATAATGATTTATATTGTGGGTGTCGTACTTAGCTACGTATGTTGTATACCTAATACCTAATACATAGTTTAGTACGACACTTTCAATATTTTACAGTTAAACATGGAAGTCATTTCAAAAATAATCAAACATTTTTGTTGTTATTTAACAGTTTTGATTTAAATAATTTATTGCTGGCGTAGGGACGTGACGACTTCTCCGCCCACTAGACTAGCGGAAGAATTTTCTTCTACTGAAGGAGATCTTCCTCTAGTGAAGCCAGTCCACCGAACAATGGTGGTCAAACTATTCCAGTGGGGCGGTAGTAAGTGCCGTAACGCAAGGTGGGCAGCAGCGTCCTGCGATAAAACTACCGCCACTGTGATCGCTAATCTGAATGTCAAGAGTGAAGATTATGGCATATTATTATCACCCTTATGGTAAGGCTTTCGGTCCTATGGATAAATAGGTTCTTAGCGGAGACGTCTGATGTCCCGGTGTGTTAGGACCAAGATATCTTGCGCTCCACACTTTCTGCCTACCCCGTTAGGGACCTGGCGTGAAGATACATACATACGTCTGCTACCTATAAACTATCTTCTACCAAATTTAATTTTTGTACGTGAAACAGTTTTTGATCTTTCGCTTTTATTAAGTTAGGCGACTGAGTCGCTGGTTGCTGAAATCTTCAATATTCGCATTGTGCATCTATTTAATTTAACCATTTAATTTTCATTCAAACCATCTTTTCGATTTATATTTGCGTCTTCATCTCAATTCATAATCCTCATTACGTATAATACGAGCAAGAATAAAAGCACGCCTAATCTCTGATACAATTCCCAGGAAGCAACAACAAGTGAAGCGTCTTCAGCGAGCGAAGCCGGCAACGAGACGGAGGCGGGCGGTGCGGTGCTGCGCTCGCTGAGGGCCCTGCACGCTGACGTTAGGGACATATGGCGGGCTTTGGACGCTAGGAGGCCTAACACTGGTGAGGGTGACCATTATGTTAGTTTTACTAGTCAGGGACTCGAGGGCGCAGGCACACCGCGGACACTCCGCCAACATTCCATACAAACGCTTAATTCGGTCTCTATTACGCAGACATCAATCAGTGACGTGTATTTACACGTGCACCTGTGCGCGTATCACGTAGAAAAAACCAACCGTCGCCCATAAGAGGGGAGGAGGTTGGTTGATGCGGGGAAATCGGGCGGGACGTTGAAGTGTCTATTCTATGCGTAGTATTATTACATATTCTCTGGCGCAGGCACCACTGCATTACCTAGTTCATCTGCCGCCAAATGGTAGTGCTCTGGAACAGTGCTCATACTGTACATATTACACATTTTACTGGTCGGTAGAACTCCAGTGACGGATTTAGCGGGCGTAGGCACCACCGTATTATCTAATATTCTTGCCGCTAAATGGTAGTGTTCAGCACTATCGTGTTCCGGTCAGGTGGTAATGTACGGCGCTGTAATTTCCGGCACAGGGCCATAACATGTTAGGCCTCAGGAGTGGTAACGCATCTGCATTTTGACCTTGATCGTTTTGTGAGTGTCTATAGGCTGCAGTCATCACTTAACATCAATGTGAACTGCATGCTTGTTTGCCACTTCCAAAATACATATCTTTTAGAATGTATAGCCGCCTACGACGAAACTTTATGGCCCTTACGGAAGACCAGCCCTGGTTGTTCTTCAACCAGCACATGCTGAGTTAGGAAATTTAACAATACATGATGACACTTAAAATACTTTTCTTACTTGTTACATTGGTCTAAATAAATGTTCTTTCTTTCACAAACCTTGCTCACCATGCTTTCAAGCATAATGTTTCCTACAACTCCCAGACAATATTATATTTTCTTGCCGATACCTTTATTGAGTGCGCACTTTTTTCAGCGTCACCAGAGACGAGTTCTTGTAACGTGCCAACCACTTCTCAGACAAGGATGACTCTGTCTGCTGTAAGTATTTACTCTTGCTTCTATAAATCTGACGCGCTGCGGTGTGTCTCATTTCGCTCCGCCCACAGTGTATCTCTTTACGTGAAATATTTTTTTATTCAGATGCGAGTCTTTTTTGTGTGTTCCACTTTTCTCCTTTTTGAAGTGCAGAACCCTAGCAATGAATATTGTAGATAAGATATGTTTCCAATTCATCGTGTATAACCTGTATTTAACCCAGAAATATGCTGAATAGTTTTTTTTCTTTATTGTTCCAGCCAGAACCAATGATGCAGGACAACTCTGATGGCGTAGCGGAAAGGGCTAAAGGTATAAGGGCTTGGCTCCAAACTGCGCCTTAGTAAAATAGCCTGTTTTTCAGCTCAAAATTGTTATAAAGTTACCCAAAATCAGTAAAACTGGATATCAATTGTTTTATAAAACAAAAGAGTCATGATGACATTTGTACAAAAAAAAATACTAAAACACTCCCAAACTGAAACTGCTTTGAAATTATTGAGAACCTAAAGAACATTTTCGATGCTTAAAATTTCAAAGTTTTAACGTACCGGAATAACATTAACATAGATAGAATGCTATCATCTACTTTTGGTCACGTAAACCATTTATATTCCGGTTAGTTAAAATGTTCTCAAGATAATATTACAGCTATTTCTCTTAATTTGTTTGTACAATTCCATTGCTATGATTCTTTGATCCGAAGTTTGAAAGTGACTGAAAACAGTTGACTATTAAGTGAAAATTATAGACTACAAAATTGTTGACTACAATTCTTTGATCCGAAGTTTGAAGTTTAGACTAAAAACTGTTGACTATTCATTGAAAATTATAGACTACAAAATTGTTGACTACAATATAAATGCGCAAATCTTGGAATACGTGTTACAATCGCTATAAATAACGCATTTAACGTAATTTGTAATTGTTTTCAACTTACAAAAGTGTATGGTACTGATTACATAATAATGCAGTGTACCGAACTTTGCGTAAAGTGTTTCTATCAGTCTCCGACATACATAACTGTAAAGATTTAGGGAAATGGTTTAATTTTTTTTTGACATATTAAATTGCAAAGTAAAGTAAATTGGCAAGCGAGACTGTTGGCGCGTAACAAATACGCGGGCCAGAAGTTTAATTTACCAATGGAGCACCGATATTAACGAATTTCGGTAAAATAACGTAGAAATATTGATAAATGCGTTAATTGCTCAATTTGTGTCAATTGGAATCATTAACGTGAAATATTTAGGTACGTGAATGATCAATTGCAATTGACAGACACGCGGTTGCCATTTGCAGAGCGGATGACTCCTATGCGTGTATTGAATATTTATATTTTTTATTGTACGTCGCGCTCGTCTCTATATGTCACTAGTCCATATCAAGAGAGCAAAGGGCACTCCGCCTAAATACACAACACAATCGCCTAAGGTAGACCCTTGTTGGTGCAATCCTCGTAGACATATAAGACATATGCGATTAGGAGTGGTGCAACTATCGCCCTTCTCATTGGTTGATGACAACCGGATTAACGACACGCAGGTCGTGCTAGGATCGGGGCAGGAGTATTGAATAATGTTCAGTTTCGCATTTGAGTGCTTTATAATTTTTCTATATAATACTACAATATTTCAAACACGCACGTAAAGCTAGCGAACTAAATGAACTTTAAAATTCCGTTCTCTTTATTGTATGTAAGTGAATGACGGTGACAAAATGAAATCAAGATCCAAGTGAGACTTGAACTGATTTCAAATTATCTGGTTTCTAATTGGTACTAAGGTTGGCGTCGATGTCGAATTGTAAAACATTTGTGCAAAAGTTTGGAATATATAAATGGACTTTACTGAGAATTGGATACGAAATTGAACCAAAATGTTGTATGGAACAGAAATTAAAAGATTGTTATAAGCTGGATCTTATAAAGTGATACGTAGGATGGGTTCAGTTTGAGTTATTTGTAAGATAAATAACGTATCGATTCTTCCTAGGACCATAATATACACCTATATAAATTTATTTATCTTAAACATACATTTATTTGATGATATGGCCGCTAAATTTCGTCTGTTAATTTGAAGGAGATTTATGTTGATATTTTTGAATGGTTTTTTTTTTGTGTTTTTTGTTAATTCATACATTCCAGCAATACTCTTGATATTGCAGTAAGACTGTTTAATTAATCTAAATTGATGTTTCAATAGATTTCCATGAACTATAGTTTTAATAGATTACGATTCTGCGCAAGTAGTCTTGCCAGGTATGGTTAGGCATGAGTACATAGTTTTGAAATTGATGAATATACTAATGGAGTTTAAATTAATATAAAATAGCTCCAATTTACATACATTTAGAGATAATAATCCAGTGTTTCATGATGAATTGTAAATAACATTCGAATTTTATCTTTCGTAGCTGGTTTGACAGCCACCATTGGTCAAATCTCTATGTATAAAAATGAAATAACGTGTTTTAGTCTCACTAAAACTCGAGAACTTTTTAATTTAGAAACATTTATAGTAGTCCAAAAAAGTAATAAGGTGAGAAAATATGAAGAAATTGTAAGGCAAATACCAATACCAACAATTTTATTTTCCATTCAAATAATTATTTAATTACACATTATTTAATTCTAAGGCAGTATGAAGTTCGTCGGGTTAGCTAGTCGTTAAGTATATTATTCGTTTTTTTTATACCATTTAATTTTGTAGTATATTCTATTAAAATAAAGGACTTGAGACACCAATTTGCGCTAAGAATGTTCGATTTCAATAAATTTGTTTTCGATTTAGAATTTTATCGTTCAATAAATTAACGTAGTTAATTTTACTGGTGGTAGAGCTCCAGTGACGGAGCTCGCGGGCGTAGGCACCACCGCATTACCTAACATACTTGCCGCTAAATGGTAGTGTTCAGCACTATCGTGTTCCGGTCAGGTGGTAATGTACGGCCCTGTAATTTCCGGCACAGAGGCATAACACCTTAAACCTCAGGAGTGGTAACGCATCTACATCTTGACCTTGGTCTTCGTGTGGGTGTCTATAGGCTGCAGTCATCACTTAACATCAATGTGAAGTGCATGCTTGTTTGCCACTTCCATTACATACAAAAAAAAAGTAGTATACGTCACAATACTAACGTGTTTGAGCCTAAGTAAATTTGTAATGTTTGGTGATAAAAGCCAGGTCCGTCTTAAGTCTTATTGTGATATAAAAATAAGGTTCATTTTATGGCAATATTTGCTATTTACGTCCTGTTTTGGGATGTTGTAAAATGAACCCAATACTGTTTTAAAGCGCCGCACATTGTAATATATCACGTATTGAAACTTGAAAGTGAGTGGCATTTAAAGCCAAGGTATCAAACAATGATTATAAATATCATGACTATTCTGTATAGTCAACATAGAATAATTTTTGAAACGATTAAATAGCTGACCGAAACCTATCGACAAAACTATTTAAACATAATTTTTAAACTTTGAACTCAAAAAAATACTTTAAAAAGTAATGTTTAATTCATGATGTAGTTGTTTATTTATTTTAACTTTCTTGCACAAATTGGTACATGTGGCGGACTTAATGCTAAAAAGCATTCTCTACCCGTCAACCTTTGGGTAGTGGTGAGAATTTTACTGAGGTGCAGTGAGAGACCAAGAAGAAAAACAAAGTGAAATAAAAAAAATACTAATATCAAAATTTCACATAAATTCATACAAGTATTTTATAGTTATTATAAATAAAATGGTAGGTACCTAGGTAGTTGTTTATGAGTAATCATGACTGTTAATTATTATACTTGCTAGATCTCGTTTTGTTTCAATGAAATAAAACCACTATGTGGGTAGAAATATTATTTTTATTTAGCACAAAATGAAAACATAGACCACAAAGAAAATTTTTTTTTTTAATTAAGAAAATACTGTCGGTGTTGGTCGTTAAAGGAGATGTTGCGAGCTCGGCCCTGGTTCGTACACGTCCTCAAAAAAGGGTTAATTAAAGAAGAATCCGAAAAAAATACAATTAATTTATTCAAGAATATATTTTAGAGCCATATTTAATTCAAACGATTTTATCATTTTCAACTATGTTAAACATGGCGGCGATACAGCCGACACTTGGGATCAATAGATTTTGATAGTATTTAGAAAATATTACTTTTTTCTCCAGGTTCTATAATCAAAATACAATTTAAAAAACGAAAATGTCACAATCATGATACAGGCTGTCGAATGTATGAAAAAAAAAAAAAATTTTACTAAATCCGTTTTTGATTTTGAGGTTTCATTGTCGAAAGTGATTAAACTGGAACGTTTCTGTATGCCTAGTGTGAGGTTTTTATGCATTTGCAAAATTCGAAAGCATTAACGTACCCTAAAATATGTTGTATGTCTTGTATGGAATGGAAACAGTGCCATCTAGTTACAAGTTACAATCATTTGCAACAACATTTGTGTGTTATGAACAATTATTGACTAATTGTTTTTATATTATTTCGCATTAACACATGCTTGTGAAATATATTTTATTTTAAAGAAAAATGGAAAGAAAAATTTGACTTCAGGCGAGACTCGAACTCGCGGCCTACTGGGAATCTAGTCCAGCCGCTCTTCCAATTGAGCTACTGAAGCCTAACTAGCATGGTTGGCAATAGATGGCGCTACTGCTACCATAAAGCAAGGCAATAAATGTGAAGGAAAGATTTGACAAATCGGGCAGGACTTCAGTAGCTCAGTTGGAAGAGCGGCTGGACTAGATTCCCAGTAGGCCGCGAGTTCGAGTCTCGCCTGAAGTCAAATTTTTCTTTCCATTTTTCTTTAAAATAAAATTATTGACTAGTAATCGAGAGCGAGAGCGCATTTTGTTAGTTATTTAACAATTAAACGAGGGCAGTCTTATAAATTTTGATGACGATCCAAATGAAACACGATGACGTGTTGTTATCTCCATAACGCGGTGCTGACATTATTCGAATAATTTAATAGAACTCTCACTACACACCCTGTTTCGTGCGTGGATTCCTTTATTGACTTATGAGCATCTAATGCAAAAGCGCAAAGATTAACCACTACGTTTGAGAAACTGAAACCATACAAATGTGAAATTGTGTCGCACAGAATTATGCCAACATGATAGAAATAACATTATTAATACTTTATTTTTAAAGAAAAATGTGACTTCAGGCGAGACTCGAACTCGCGACCTACTGGGAATCTAGTCCAGCCGCTCTGCCTAACTAGCATAGTTGGTAATAGATGGCGCTGCTGCTATCATAAAGCAATGCAATAGATGTGAAGGAAAGATTTGACAAATCGGGCAGGGCTTCAGTAGCTCAATTGGAAGAGCGGCTGGACTAGATTCCCAGTAGGTCGCGAGTTCGAGTCTCGCCTGAAGTCACATTTTTCTTTCCATTTTTCTTTAAAAATAAAATATATTTCACAAGCATGTGTTAATGCGAAATAATATAAAACAATTATTATTAATACTGTCATGTAATATGCACTAAAATATGAATAGGCCTTAGAAATTAAAGAAAAAACGGAAAGAAAAATTTGACCACGGGCAAAAAACTAACTCGCGTTAAAAAAAGTCCAAGTTCACTGTTAAAAAAGTGTGAACTAGCGTATTGGACGTTATTTCTATCAGGTAAATATTGCTCTGAGCTAACCGATTTGTGTTTGTGTAGAATTTCACCAGACTAATACTGCCTATAACAATACCTGAATGCTAATATTTTCGACAAATATTCGAAGAAAATATTTTTAACAAACTATATAAAATGTACAAAAACAATAATTATTCAACGGTTTGTTCACTCCATTGAATAAATAGTATGTGAATGTGATTTCTTATAACTATAGCCAAAGAAATATTTGTAGGTAACTACTTCTAGTCAATATATCATAGCTGATTAGATATGAAATGTTTCTACTGCATTTAATAAATAGAATGATTTTGAAAAAAATCTAAATAATTTATGATATTTCTAGTCTTTGGAAGTTGAATCTAAAAACAATAAGTTAATCGTAAAAAATGTGTGAGGTATACAATATTAGTTATTAATCTCTGTGCGTGTGTTGTCTGTTTTATGGTTCCCAAATGCCAATTTACAGAGAGAAAGTGTTACAGTACTCAGCAAGAATGCACATCGACCCTACGAAAGAGACAATCGGCTAGTTTCGATTTCGTAGAGCGTTATCTCTGCTGCACACTGCCTACGTAAGCACTGATAGTCCGCTATTGGTCACAACTTGATCACAAAGTTCGACCAACGTCACATAAGTAAGGTGCGAAAGAGATAAGGGTCTACAGAGTCGAAATAACCCGAAGTCTAGTCTCTAGTCTAGTCTTTTTACTGGTGGTAGAGCTCCAGTGACGGAGCTCGCGGGCGTAGGCACCACCGCATTACCTAATATACTTGCCGCTAAATGGTAGTGTTCAGCACTGTTCCGGTCAGGTGGTAATGTACGGCCCTGTAATTTCCGGCACAGGCATAACACCTTAGGCCTCAGGAGTGGTAACGCATCTGCATTTTGATCTAAGCCTATAGACACTTACACAACCAAGTGTGGGTGTCTATAGGCTGCAGTCATCACTTAACATCAATGTGAACTGCATGCTTGTTTGCCACTTGATTACATTAAAAAAAAGTCACCTTCCTAAGGTTGATGTGCAATGTATCTTGTTGAATACTGTTAGTTAGTATAATTTTACGGTGGTGAGAAAACATTTCAAAAATTGTCAGAAAACATAATTGACAATGTTATTTAATTAATTAACTGCCTCAGTAGCGTAGTGGTAGCAGGCCACTACTATTACGCAGGAGGTCCTGGGTTCGATTCCCGGGTCGGGGACTATCAGAGATAACGGTTAAAAATCCTTTATCTCTGCTTCTATTGGGATTTTTCCATTTTCTGGAAGTTTCCCAGTACCCCGGAGTATGGTAATGTGCCCGAAGATGGCAACAGGTTCGCCACCTGTTACATGGGCCAAAACGTAACCGGCGAGTCGTGGGTGTTTGCATGTATGATTGAATGCATGCATTTACCTCTGCGGGGATTACAGGCGTGAAGTTACGTTACGTTACGTTAATGAAATTAAGTTGAAGTAATTTATAACAATTTGACCTGTCTCGCCACTTTGTGACTAGTTTTTCTAACTTGCATTTATTAGGTTATTCATTGCCTATACAATTATGTTTGACTATCTTTTGTTTAATAATAGTATTGTAAAATATAGTAAACCAAATGATTTTAATAAAGAGCTATATTTATTTTTCCTTGCCAACTTTTTTATTTTTCGGTATTTAATAATATGTTTCATTTTACGGGTACTACGATACGCATAACATCACAAAATATAAATTGCGATTTATAAAGACAATATAAAGAAATAGGTTGTAAGATTATGGTATTATTAATGTTTTGATGGATGGTGCTTTTAAATATGGTTTTATTTCTTTAATTTAACTTTAATATGGTAGTTATATTTTCTCTAAAAATCATCTACGCTCTCAATATTTTCTTATGCTACAGTATATAAAACGGTATCTGGTGTTTATTAAGGTATTATCGTGTGTGATTATAATAATAAATGCAGTTGAATTTTTATAAATCAAATTGTATAAAAGGTCAGGGAAAAAAATACGACAAATATAATAGAATATGTACTTATATTATTATGTATTTATAAAATGTAATTTGCACTTTATATGTGTCGTATTCGGTTTAATATATAATAATGTTTATGTTATCATGAAAATGGGTTGCTTTTTCTTACTAAATGTGAAATTTATCCGGTGAAAATTGCCAAATTGAATAATTGCCGTGTACCATAGATTATAAATAGTCAATTATATAATAGTTATAAATAATACCATATTAATTTTCTCGACAACACCTGAATATATTCTTCAAGTTTCATTAGAAAATATTAGATATATTTGTTAGAATTTAGTAGAACCTTGAAATTTAATAATAATTGTGACGCACAAAATGTAAAATGTATATTTCTTCTAGGCCTCCCGTGTTAATGTGACGATGCGCGTAAACGATTATTAGATTAAATGAAAGTTACATATATGCGAATCTTTAAAACGATGTAACTATTTATTTAACATGTTACACCCGTTTTGTTGTATTATTTTGAATATACGTGTCGGTAGACTGAATTTAAATGATACGAGAATGTGTCGTCTATCAATTTACTGTATTTACATTGGACTTTTTGTTAAGACCATTTTGGATATTATATGATTCCTATTTCAATGTAAAATATATGTAAATTGTTAGTGCGAAGGAAGGCACTGTGATAATAACGTTAGAATCGTATTTCATTACATGTATCATTAAATACAATTATTTGCGAATTTCACTAGTCATTGAATACATGTAATTCTGAGAATAAATGAAAACGAATCTGTTTATAAATGAAATAGAAAATTGTCATATAAAAGTTTGTCCTGTTTCTTTTGCCAATGAAGAAATAAAATAACAGTGCCAATAGTTATTTGAACTAAAGGATATTCTTAAATTAATAATATTGTAATATGAAAATAAATATACCCCTGAATTCATGTACAGCTATAAAGTAGCAATCGTTACGATATTGAAGTCATGCATGAATGAATTAGACAATTTATTTTGTAACTTCTATTATTTATAACATATACTCTTATAATTTAATGGGAAGACAATTGTAAACCATTTATTGTAAAATAATTATTGTAAAAATCGGTTGAGTGCCTGATAAATTTAGTCTGAGAGACGTTTGAGAATTGATATTTATTCGTAAATTTCATAATGAAGGCTCTTTGGTAATGGCGGCTTCTTAAAAGCAATTTATGCACTGAGAATTTGTGAAAATAAATTCTGTTAAATGTTTAACACTACGCAACTTATGCAGTTTTTAAGTTATACTACTTAAACGCGATTAGAAAAAATTATGGGAGTGAATTTTTACGATGCGCGCGCACACCGACAGATAAAAGCAACAGTCTGAAGTTAGTTGCTAAACAGATAAAAGCAACAGTCTGAAGTTAGTTGCTAAACAGATAAAAGCAACAGTCAGAAGTTAGTAGCTAAACTTTTTAGTCGATTTTTTTATTTTTGATATATTGGATTGTTACGCTATAGAAGAACGCCTTACGTGCGTATATAAGTACGCACACTTTTTTAAAGTAATGGTTTTGGCAAACAAGCATCCTGTTCCTATGATTCATTATGACATGCAGAATATTAGAGCACAAGTCAGAGGAATACCGCATATTACTACAGAATGTTTGCTCTCAGGCACAATTTAAAAAGCAATCAACTGCAATATCGATCATTAGTATGCTTTCATTTGAATTAACGTAGCATTTCGCTAACATTTCATACATTCATCATCAATTGATTTTGTATACATCATTCTAGTTTTACTAGTCCAATGTTATATTTAAGTACAGTACTTGGATTTAATTCAGGGCACGTCAGAGATCTTTGGTTTATTTAGTACATTATTATGGTGATGATTTTAAACAACATCACCATGTTATAATATAATGGTGTTATCTATCGCTAATCAGCGTTTTCTTAAGTGATCATAATAATTCATTAATAAGTTAAGTGATCCATCCAAATTTTAAGGGGTCATTTCACTCATCGCAATGTACAATTTTTACTATGGGGCCAATCCTCAAATCGCGAAAAAGAAGATCAGATGCGCCATATATAACGTTTATGTTGGAACACAGCTTTTTTCTACAATTGTGCCAGTTTATGAAAAAAAGTGATGACTGAAGTAACCCCTAAAATTTTGGATGCTGTTAAAAATTGCCTTGTATATAATAATAATAATGGCAACCCATTATACGTCCCACTGCTGGGCACGAGTCTTTCCCCCTTATTGGGAAAAGGCCTGGAGCTTACTCCACCACCCTGCTCCAATGCGGATTGGTGGAGGTGGGTGGAGTGGCCAACCCGCTGTCGGATGTTTTCAAACCGCCCTTAAGGCCTCTGACAAGGATCAACGACTGCTAACGTGCCCGCCGAAGCACGGAAACGCGCATTTTAATTTGTTACTAGCGGTCACCTATCACACACCCGACCGCATCCGTATCACTTAACCGAGTAGATGGCTTGCGATCTACACCAGCCGCGGGCCATGCGCGATTCAAGTTTTGTAAACTTCGCTTCAATTACTATAAATGTAATAAATATGTACCGAAACGATTCTAAAAAGCCAACATAAATAGAAGTAACCGGTGCCAATTGATATCCAAGTACTGTAAATTCCTTTTACAAGGCTAATATATTTCGAATTTCGTCCAACATATTATATTTTATTTACAACTGTATAAAGAAACATTTCTAGTATGCATTAAGTCTTTGAAATCTCACGCACATTATAAAATTAAATTGTTCTATAAATACATAGATTTTCTTTGTATTTGTATGTAGATTTCATTAAATACATATAATGTAACCAATGATCAACGGAATATGAATAATATGTAATTGTATGTATAATTATGGAATGCCAAATCTCATGACATCATCAAGTGAAGTTCGGATAATTACAATTACGGACTACGGATAATTACGGACAGCAGGCAATTAGTTTTGTGAAGTAAGGAGCTAGTGTTTTTTTTTTTGCTACCGATATTCGTATTATTAATCGATTGTAATGAGAAATCGATATAATTATTTGTCGTTCATAATAATTTACAGTACCCAGGAAGACATATTGCACATCGAGCCTACGAAAGAGGGGCAATCGGTTAGTTTCGATTTCGTAGAGCTCTACACTTTTTACTGGTGGTAGAGCTCTAGTGACGGAGCTCGCGGGCGTAGGCACCACCGCATTACTTAATATACTTGCCGCTAAATGGTAGTGTTCAGCACTATCGTGTTCCGGTCAGGTGGTAATGTACGGCCCTGTAATTTCCGGCACAGAGGCACAACACCTTAGGCCTCAGGAGTGGTATCGCATCTGCATTTTGACCTTGGTCTTTGTGTAAGTGTCTATAGGCTGCAGTCATAACTTAACATCAAAGTGAGCTGCATGCTTGTTTGCCACTTCCATTACATAAAAAAAAATCTACAGATCCGAAATAAGCCGAAGTTTTCTTCCTATGGTCGAAGTGCAATGTTCTTGTTGGATATTGTAATGCCTTTTAAATTAAGAAATGTCACAAAATTTCAAAATTCAAATCATTTATTTCAAATTGGTCTGCATTGTCGGGTTATATAAGCTACCTAGAGAGAATGACTTACAAATAATAATCCAATAGGTATTAATAAATACCAATTAAGTAATAATATTTAACCGATACGTGAATCATCAAATTTTTCAATTCCTTCATGAAGATAGAAGAAAATGAAAATTCTGTTCGTCTTAGTCATAGTAATTCACTTAGCAGAGTTCCAAGTGCAGGCACTAATGAGAAGAACTCCGCTACCCAACAAACTCTATAAATCGATTAGCTTCGAAGCTTTGACGAGAAACTGCACACATTCCGTAATACTGACTGTGCAGTGAAACCAACATAAATAATTATCTTATTACTCATAAATAATTGCACCGCTGGCTCTTTAATACTCACATATCTAAAATGATGCCGTCGACTTATGTCCGAGCTACACTTTTGACACCATACTGCAGTTTTTTGTGCTATCTCTTTTGATTCAATCACATCTATTTAAGTATATTCAAGTGTTTCATTATTTCATTTTAGTTTTTTTTTTATATTGTAGGTTCTTCAGTTTTCGCCAGCTGGGTAGCTGAATTGAAATGAAACTTGTTTCCGGATTTATCTCGCGTTTATCATACCACGGTAGCTGAAAAGTGACCGAAACCTCGGGTTAGTTTATATATATATTTTTTTTTCTATGTAATAAAAGTGGCAAACAAGCGTGCAGTTCACATTGATGTTAAGTGATGACTGCAGTCTATAGACACTTACACAATGACCAGAGATCAAAATGCAGATGCGCTGCCACTCCTGAGGCATTAGGTGTTATGCCTCTGTGCCGGAAATTACAGAGCCGTACATTACCATCTGACCGGAACACGATAGTGCTGAACACAACCATTTAGCGGCAAGCATATTAAGGTAATGGAGCTCTACCACCAGTGATAAATTAAACTTAAATGATTATATAAAAAACGTAGTTTAATATAAACTATGAATAATAATTTTTAAACACGTAGTTAAATATAAACTATAAATAATCAATGATTATTTAAAACCCGAGGTTTCGATCGCTTTTCAGTTACCGCGGTTTAATATAAGCGTGATAAATCCGAAAACTAGTTTTAATTCAATTTTTAATAGCCATTTTTGTTACTAAATTCACTCGCATGTGTAATTGCGAAAAATTGAATTAAGGCAGATTTATTACTGATCTGTTTATTAAAATCTACATTACAATGTCCATATCAAAAACTGCAGTATGGGTTTATTATAATATAATCAAATTGTAAAATCTGTATTAAATACACTGATACAGTTGAAACATTTCTCATATGATTTGTCTTTTATAAAAGTTTGCTGTGTTACCACTTAAAGAAATCTCTTAAAATAAATATACAATAGTCTTGCTAGTTTAATAACCAGTAAATGTTTCAAACGTCTCTGTGTATTTCATTAATATCAAAAATCGTTCACAACGATGGAATCTATGAAAATAAAAACTAAAACAAACACTTGATTTTTACTTGTCCCTTTTTAAGTAAGTGTTCCTTATTTTCATTTGTCAGTCAGTCACCTGAAGAGGTAGAATGCTATGAGTGTAGCAATGAGGTACACTGATGAATCTGTGAAAAAGATGTGTAGTTTTAAGTATACACATTCTATTGACATTTACAGCACATAGACACCATATACACATCAGCATTAAAAATAGACTACCTCAATAGCCTAGTGGTAGCAGGCCACTACTACTACACTGGGGTCCTGGGTTTGATTGCCGTGTCGGGGGCTTTCAGAGATAACTAAAATCCTTATCTCTGGTTCTATTGGGATTATTCCATTTTTGGAAGTTTCCCAGTACCTCAGAGTTTGGTAATGTGCCAGGAGATGTCAACACGCTCGCCACCTGTTACATGGGCCAAAACGTAAACGGCGAATCGTGGGTCATGCATTTACCTCTCAGATTACAGGCGTGCAGTTACATACGTATGAAAAATAGAGGTTTTAAACAATGATCAATATATCCGCTTCAATATTGGCTTGACAGATATTTATGAGACGTTTCCACGTTACTAAGTAAAAGTAGAGTAAATTAAAAAAAGAAACAAAAAAAGTAAATACTCACGGATTAACGTACTACTATTGAATCTAGCCGATTCGCCTTGCAATAGTTCCCCTTTCGACCCAACTTCGGGGGTGCAAGTGACGCTGGTTTGCTGTGAACCCGTGATGGAGAGCTTGGACCATACGTCCCATAGCTTTGATGTTACGTTCCACGTTTGCTTCTTGAAGTCTGCTTGGACCTGCTCAAGATATAGGTTCATGATAGAAAGAATTGCAAGTTTCCACAGAAGGGAGCACCGATCCTAGTAGGTACTCGATGGCGGATACCTAAATGTAGACCAGAAAGCAGGGACCGGATTAGCGGCTAATTTAAAAAGCGCTTTATATTTTTATCCTTACGATAAAAATCTATCATAATAATAATATAATAATAATCTATCATAACGTATTAGTGAAAATTTCACTAAAATAGTTTTCAAAAAGATTGGTCATGTAACGTTCAAAATTCTTAATTGCAGTTGGTACTACAGGCATGAAATTGGCAGGGTGTGGCCTTGTAATTCCTGGCACAGAGATATAACAGCTTAGACCTCAGGAGTGGTAACGCATCTACATTAAAATCTCTGGGGACCGACCGCTTAGCTCTATGCTTTCGTTTAGGACGTTATCTTGTCAGTTTCGTACCGCCTATTAAAACATTTTGCTTTTAAGTAGAAGAATATACCTGCAGACGGAAAACACGTCCAGGAAAAAGTTACGCGGTACGAAATTAACAAAATTACGTCATAATCGCAAGCTAAAGCATTTGATTTAGGCGGTCGGCCCTATGGTTTTTATGTACATGTTATAGTACCGTATTCACTAACTGTAGTGTACCTACAGTGCATAGGTAGACCTGTTTGCCACTTCATGTCTTAAAAAAAATCACAATGTAATACCTTATCGTCACCCACAGTCCACTGTAGGCTCGGCGCTGGCAATCCCGCTGAAGTACAGTTCAGAGTTATGAGATCCGGTGACGAATCTTTTTGGGTGTTGCTCACTATCACTGCCGCTTTTGGAGGGACTGGGGGGAAACACAATTTATTGTAATTACTGTTAAGATTTTATCATAGGTGTAGAAGAGATGAGCTCGTGGATTCTAAATAGAATATAAGAATAAGAAAGAAATATAATAATATACCTTCCTTAACGTTCCTTATAACGTGAACAGAAAAGGAGAGAAACCTCGGTGGATTTCAGGAATTTGTAATCATTATAAAACATAGAGCAACACGGGCCACCGGCTGCGGCGGACCGGAGGGGAGTAGCCATATGCAGGCTATCCACTCTGTCAAAGTACAAGACCAAATGGGACTATGCCTGTCGCCCAGATATTTAAATCTGTGCGTGAAATTGTTTATGTATTTTGTTAAAGTCATAGTGTGAGTTTCGTAGTAATAGACGATTTTTGTAGTGTGAGTATCTCCCCTCCGGTCCGCCGCGACCGGTGGGCCGAGTTGCTCTATGTTATAAAATTAATATAAACGTAACTTCACGCCTGTAATCCCCGAAGGGGTAGGTAGAGGTAAATGCATGCATTCAAGCATACATGCAAACACCCACGATTCGCCGGTTACGTTTTGGCCCATGTTACATACAGGTGGCGAGCCTGTTGACATCTCCGGGCACATTACCAAACTTCGAGGTACTGGAAAATTTCCAGATAATGGAAAAATCACAATAGAACCAGAGATAAAGGATTTCACAATTATCTCTGATAACCCTCTACCCGGGAATCGAACCCAGGACCTCAGCGTAGTAGTAGTGGCCTGCTACCACTAGGCTACCGAGGCAGTTAATTAATATAATATCCCCTAAATTACTGAAGACGATCTGTGTGCATTACTACCATAACCAAGCGCACCAAGCGCATAACTACCAAAGGACTGCACCAAATTGGATAAATATTTATTTTATGTGTTCGTTATTCAGGAGAAGGTTTATATGTAACTAGCGATTGCCCGCGCCCGTGTGGATGTCGTTTAAAAAGTAGCCTATGTTCTTTCTCAAAGTCAACTCTATCTCTGTACCCAATATAATTAAAATCGGTTCAGTCGTTTGGACGTGAAAAGGTAACAGACAGATAGACAGACAGACAGAGTTACTTTCGCATTTATAATATTAGTAGGGAAGTAGGGATGATTTCTACCTACCAAAAACTCGAACGACATAATCTTTCTTTTCAATCCTGAACCAGGGCCTCTCTCCAGACACTTCGCAAGTAAATGTGAAGTCACTCTGCGGCGGTTGAAGAGGTTCTATGGTGAGTTCGCAATGTCCCTGCTGACCTTTCTCTGCTGTGATGACACAGTCTACATTCATCATCTTCTCAAGCGTTCGAAACATCTCTCTTTTTGATGAGCCATGCATCTGTAAAGCAGCAAATGATTTATGATTAAATTAAATGTATCTTCACTCCAGGTCCCTAACGGGGTAGGCAGAGAGTGTGGAGTGCCAGATATCCCAGTCCTGATATACCTCCCGTGTCTCATCTATATTCATCATTCTCTCTATACATGCACGTCGAATCCTAAGACTTTTGACCCCACCATCAGACAGTACTCGACCCATTTGGTCATGGTAAAAATTCAAATAATATACTTAGGTTCAATACTCAGTAGAATAAAAGCCCAACCGCAACAGTCTGTCAATACAATTAGTAACTTTTGTGTTAATCCTGAACGCTACGCAAGACGTTTGCGAAATAGATGGAGGTAGCTGCACATAATAATTTTTCAAACTGCTGTCAGACAAATATCACCTTAGTTTTCCCGAATATATATTTAATATACTCTATGTCCGAGACCACGGAAGCTGAAAAGCGACCAAAAAGTTGGGTTCGATTTTAAATAATAATTTTGGTTTAATATACGCGAGATAAATCCGAAAAGTATTTTATTTTATTTTGTTTTATTTCAATGCGTGGGTAGTAACATTAAATGTAATCTTGCTTACATCTTTTTTATATTAGTGGCAAACAAGCATATGATCAATATAACTTCAGTCGAAAACATTTTATAAAATCCTCCCCCAAAGATTGCATCATTTATTCTGTTAGGGGATACGTCACATGTTCCACGCTTGGATGCGGATTGGCGATGACAGTGACGGTAGTTTTATCGCGAGACGCGTATATAATAGTTCTCGTTGATGGTAAGTGAATATTGTAGCATGTAAACATTTTACTGGTGGTAGAGCTCCAGTGACGGAGCTCGCGGGCGTAGGCTACATCGCATTACCTAATATACCTACTTGCCACTCAATGGTAGTGTTCAACACTATCGTGTTCCGGTCAGGTGGTTATGTACGGCCCTGTTATTTCCGGCACCGAGGCGTATCACCTTAGACCTCAGGAGTGGTAACGCATCTGCACATTCTGGTCTTTGTGTGGGTGTCTATAGGCTGCAGTCATCACTTAACATCATTTATTTGATTTTGACCAATATCGGACTGTCAGTGCTGACGTAGGCAGTGTGCAACAGAGATAACGCTCTACGAAGTCGAAACGAGCTGATCGTCTCTTTCGCAGGCTCGATGTGCAATATTAATTGTTGAGTTCTGTAGTAGCGTGGTCACTCCGCTCAGATCTTAGTTGTTATGCCTCTTTGCCGGACATTAATTTATAGGACCTTACATCTGCTTAAATTAATCAGCAATCAGAAAATGTTTTAAAAGTCATCATCAGTTATGACATCATTTATCAAATGCAATTTCACTTGTGAAACCAGCTGACTTTTATGAACTAAAACACAAAATTCTTTAAATATTCGAGACGAATCTCCAAGGTTTCGGCGAAATGAATCGTCCTGAGTGTTACACTCGTCAAATACTAATTGGGATGTTCTTTGCGACCTTGACGCCATTGTGTGAATTCATCCGACCGGAATCATAGTGCTGTAGTCTTGTTTGGTACACTTTAGTTATTCTTCGTCCTTTTAGGTCTTTCGCTGTTCTTTTTTAGGCACAATTTGACACTATGTTAGTTTTATGTTATATTTTATAAAAGTTATGCTGTATTATTTTAAATTTAACAAAAATCCGCCAATGACCAAACCATGCCAATGGGGCGGTAGTAAGTGCAATAACGCAAGATAGGCAGCTGCATCCTGCGATAAAACTACCGTCACTGCTATCGCCAATCCGCATGGCAAGCTTGGCGATTATGGCATATCTCCCTTATGCGGAGCCTTTGATCCAGCAGTGAACATGTTTCTACTGAAATTATTCTTTTTTTTATGTAATAAAAATGGCAAACAAGCATGCAGTTCACATTGTTATTAAGTGATGACTGCAGCCTATAGACACTTACACAATGACCAGAAGTCAAAATGCAGATGCGTTGCCACTCCTGAGGCCTAAGGTGTTATGCCTCTGTGCCGGAAATGACAGGTCCCGGAACACGATAGTGCTGAACACTACCATTTAGCGGCAAGTAAATAAGGTAATGCGGTGGTGCCTACGCCCGCGAGCTCCGTCACTGGAGCTCTACCACCAGTGACCGAAATGATGATGATGACATTTCATGGGTTTGTTAAAATTACCTCTGGCCTGTAAATCATGAACTGCTGTTCATTGTTGTACAATCTGACTGATTGTAGCGAGTCGTTGCCGAGGGTCTCCCAAGCACAAAGCACTTGCCAACCCAGTTCTGTCTGCCACTCGCTTGTGACGTTCACTTCTATACTCTGGACCAGAGGCACTGGAACAAATAATATTCTTAAAAATAATATTGCAGTGAAGCCAATAACAGAAGAGCGACAGTCAGCTTTGTTGCCCTACGTTGGGGTGATATAGATAAATTCATCGACATATTAATAAGAAAAAAAACCGGACAAGTGCGATTTCGACTCGCGTGGTGAGGGTTCCGTAATTTAAATAAATATTTTCGAAAATATTACAGATTTAAAATGCAGGGACATAGCGGTTACGGTGGTACCGGCAGGGGGGGTTATATTATTAAGAATATTCGATTTAATTTGCATACTCAAACTTCTTATAGGTTTTTCAGTAATCTATAGGCAAAGAACTATTTTTCACATTTTTTAAGTTCAGTAGTTTCGGAGATATGGGAGGGGGAGGAATGGTCAATTTTCGTCGTTTTTCTTTAATAACTTAAAATTTGTTTATGCTTTTTGTATTTGCTTATGTAAAAATTATAAAAAAAATATATCTGAGATGCCGACAACAACCTTTTTCATTTGATTTGTCACACGACACAGATTACAATTTTATTTTTTTAATTTTCTGATTTACCCACTGAAAGTGGCCCCCCTGTTTAAAATTAATTATTTTACTTGACGTGTTCATCTTTGGGTTACCAATTTATTAGGTTTTCGCATTATAGTATGTATGAACTTGTAATAAAATCTCTTTGGCTGTAGTATTTGTATCTGGCTGGTTTTGGTATCATTGAAAGTTAAAATTTTAAAAAACATAATTCCAAATTCAAATTAGGCAAATGTGTGATTTTCATTTGTTTTTCGTACTGTCAAGATGAGTGAATCTAATGAAGAAATTCGATACATTTTAAAATTTTACTACAAAAAAGGTAAAAATGCAACGCAAGCCGCGAAAAAAAATTGCGATGTTTATGGACCTAGTGCAGTGTCTGTGAGAGTAGCACAAATTTGGTTTAAGCGTTTTCAATCCGGAAATTTTGATCTCAAAGATCCACCTCGCTCTGGTCGCCCTATTACGGATAAAATGGATGCCATTTTTGAAAGAGTGGAGCAAGATCGACATATCAATAGTTACGACGTAGCTGAAGAACTGAGAATTGATCACAAAACAGTTTTGGCGCATTTGAAAAAAGCTGGGTACAAAAAAAGCTCGATATTTGGGTACCTCACGAGCTCACTGAAAGAAACCTAATGAACCGTGTACTCATTTGTGATTCTTTATTACGACGTAATGAAACCGAATCATTTTTGAAGAAGCTGATAACTGGTGATGGAAAGTGGATCACGTACGACAAGAACGTGCGAAAAAGGTCGTGGTCAAAGGCCGGTCCGGCTTCACAGACTGTGGCGAAACCCGGGTTAACACGCAATAAGGTGATGTTGTGTGTGTGGTGGGATTGGAAGGGCATTATTCATTATGAGCTATTACCACCAGGCAGGACTATCGATTCTGAACTCTACTGCGAACAACTGATGAGATTAAAGCAAGAAGTTGAGAGAAAGCGGCCGGAATTGACCAACAGAAGGGGTGTGGTGTTTCATCATGATAACGCTAGACCTCACACATCTATAGCCACTCAACAAAAATTAAGAGAGTTTGGCTGGGAGGTGTTAATGCATCCGCCGTATAGTCCTGACCTTGCACCTTCAGATTTCCACCTGTTTCGGTCTCTTCAGAATTCTTTATGCAATGTTAGGTTAACATCACGAGAGGATTGCCAAATCCACTTGTCGCGGTATTTTGATGAGAAGTCCCAAAATGTTTATAGCAATGGGATCATGTCCCTACCTACAAGATGGCAAAAGAATATCGAACAAAATGTACATACATACTTTAGTTAAATTTAAATAAACTATATTAAAAAATGTTTTGAATTATCTTAAAAAATGCGAAGAAACTTTTTCCCCAACCTATTACATAATATATATTCATCAAATTACAACTCAATCGGTCGAGTAGTTTCGGAGCAAATTGGCTGTGACAGATGGACAGACAGACAGACAGACACACGAGTGATCCTTTTAAGGTACGGAACCCTAAAAACCGGTCAAGTGCGTATCGGGCCATGCGCAGTGTAAGATTCCGTATCTATTATAAACATTTTAATGAAATTTAAAATCAACTTACTGTTAAAGATGTAATGAAAAAAAAAATGTTTTTCTTTAGAGTTGTTCGAAATTTTTGATTAAAATACTTTTGGTCGACTATAAGTCGCAAACTTGTAAAGCCAACTTAAGTGTGATAGTTTTCCTTTTAATTTCATTTTAAATAAGTAGCTACCATTGTCTTAACGTTTGAATTTTTAACAATAATTGTTTCGTTGGTTGGGGTACACTTGACTCTAACTAAAATTAGCACTTTAAATCCTAATAAGTTACGAACAGTTAACAAAATCGAAAAATGATATTTGCACATCCCTGAAAGACTTGTCCAACAATATCCTGCACTAAATTGAAAACAAAAAAAAAATATCTCGAGGATATTTTCTAAATATGTTTTTATTCTACCTCTTTATCGGCTTAAGGTGTATACTACCTATTTGTGCCAAATTTCAAGACTCTAGTACCTACCAACATTTTTTACCCTAAACCGCGGACGGACGGACGGATGTGTTACTATAGAATGCCCGTTGATGAGTTTCACGGTACTTTTTTAAAATTCCGAATCAAAATGTCGTATTTTTTCAATTGCTTCCTCAGGCAAGTCAGACGCGTAAATAGTACGACATCAATTGACCCTCTACATGCTATTATATAAAAGATTTTATGCAATATCGTAAAAACGTCGATAGCACGCGAACGATTTACAAAGACGTAAAGTGAATTAAACAAAATACTAACTAGGAAAATAGAAATACTCGTAGAAATTCTTTAATGGGTTTCACTTGAATGTATTAACCATAAAAAATGTTAGATGTCCATTTAAATAACAGTTATATACCTACATTAATGAGATGCATGAATAAGTTCTCTTGACATCATTTCCTACTCTGCAAAATAACCTATTGTATCTGGAATCTTGCGTCTAATTCATATTTTCCAGTTTGAAAGCTAGAAAATAAGTCGTTCGTAGTCACTAGAATGGAAATAATTTGTGTACCACATGCTCATAAAATAGCATGCAGTTTTAATTTAACCGTGCATTTAATTTAAGATAATAATTGAGGTTGGTTTTTATTTCGTATATTTTTTACTTAGGTATGTACGAGTACCTACATTCTACATTGTTTTGTTACTACACAATGTGTGACTATATTTAAGCATAATAATTAGGTACAAGAATGCAACCGCCTAAATCTAATGCGTTCGTAATGTTTTCGATTATGACTTTATCTTGTCAGTTTACCGCCTAACTTTTGCCTGGAAGTGTATTCCTCCGCAAGTACATTTTTGAGCAAAATGTTTTAATAGGCGGTACGAAACTGAGTAAACAAGGTCATAATCGTATGCATTCGAGTTAGGCGGTCGGCGCCCAGAATTCGGTTATTATACACTTTATGTATATAATATCTATTTAAAGATTTTTAAAGAAATAATCGGCCATGTGCGAGTCTGACTCGCTCGCAGTACGTACAAGCACACCGCGGACCCTCCGCCTAAATTCCATACAAACGCTTAATTTGGTCTCTATTACACAGACTTCAGTCAGTGACGTGTATTTACACGTGCACCTGTGTGCGTAGCACGTAGAGAATACCAAACGTCGCCCATAAGAGGGGAGGAGGTTGGGTGGGATACAATAAAAAAGGTGATGAACAATCCGTCAATTGCAATAAAGGACTCTACCATGAACACTCTGTATCTAACCCTAGCTGGGTTCACAGTTTGTTCATGGTAGAGCGGTTAGAAAAGAACCCAGAAAAGAAACTAATTATAGGTGGCACCCGATCCGACGAATGCGTTGGGGACGTGATGACTACATAGCTTTCTAGTGGAGAACTCTTTGGGCAGTCAGTCATCGGAACAAGGGCGGTCAAACTATTCTAATAAATATATGTAGGCAGTAAATATAATAACGCGGAATGGGCAGCATCCCGCGATAAAACTACCGCAACTACGGTAACCAATCCGCCTGCCAAGCGTGACAATTATGGCATATTCTCCTAATAACGCCCAACACAGTTGTGGGCGTCTTTGGAGATGGCTTTCCCCAGCAATGGACGTCTTACGGCTGGAGTGATGAGTGAATGAAGGGAATGAATGAACGTATGAATGAATGAATGAAATAACTTAAGTGATGAGTGGGCGGTGAGGTCATCGCTTCTCACTTCTAGTAAATCAAAACAATTCTTGAAATGCGATATATCTAATTACACGTTCTCTTATAAGCATCCCCCAAAGACATTACCAAAATATCCCCAACAATATCCAAGTCGAAACTAATAAACATTACATTTAATTGTTAGCGTACCTTTTGTTCCCAACAGCGCGTGGCTCTGCGTGACCGGGCCTTGTTAAGCTGTATTCATACCTTCGCATTTGCATAATTAATTGTTTAATCCACTCATGGTAGACGTGAACGATTTACTTATGTAAATAAAGGCAACGGCCACTGAGGTACGGTCGCGATATGACGTTTTACCTGAAATTTGCAGCTACGATTTTGATGTTAGAATTTACAGCGATTAAGCGTTTATCCGTTGTAACGTATATTAAATTCTGATTCTTGATTGTGTTCGGCTTTGTTTTCGTTGTTTACTTGCAGATTAACACAAAGGAATGACATGGGTCTGTCTGATGTATATATTTGGCGGATCCATAGAGCAACGCGGCCACCGATCGCGGCGGACCGGAGGGGAGTAGCCATAGCGTGTATTACCGATGCAAAACAGTCTGTCATTTTTTGCGGGGGGAAACGCGTGCGACACACACGCACACAACAAAAAGCGTCTATTACTACGGCACTCACACCTCGACTTTAACAAAATACAGAAACAATTTCACGCACACATTTAAAAATCGAGGGACAGGTATAGGCCCATCTGGGCTTGTACTTTGACAGAGGGAAAAGCCTGCATATGGCTACTCCCCCCCGGTGTTGCTCTATGGGCAGATCTAAATAGTTCCAATGAATGCTTTTACATTGATGTTGTAATGCTAATATTAATATTATAAATGCGAAAAGGAGATGTTGCAAAAATGTATGGACCTCCGGCCATGTATTGTACACAATATCATTAAACAGGCAAAATCAATATAAAACTTTTTTACTGCATATTTTCACTTATTTAGATTTGTTTGCAGTTACAAAACATTATTTGCAGTTAGAATTGCAACTCAAAACCAACATGGCCAATATGGCGGGCGATGTCATTTTGACATTTTAATTTTTTAAATTGTATTTTGATTATATAGTACTTGGAGAAAAAAGTAATATTTTCTAAATACTATCAAAATCGATTGATCCCAAGTGTCGGCTGTATCGCCGCTATGCTTAACATAGTTGAAAATGATAAAATCGTTTGAATTAAATGGGGTTGTAACTCTAAAATACATTCTTGAATAAATTAATTGTATTTTTTTCGGAATCTTCATTAATTTACCAATTTTTTGTGGACGTGTACGAACCAGAGCCGAGCTCGCAACATCTCCTTTGTTACTTTTTAAAACATGTTTGTTACTCTTTCACCAGAAACTATTGGATGGATTTGTATGAAACTGATGAACAATATCTGTTCACATTTAATCTTTAATTAAGTGTTCATTTCTCAAAAAATACTTAATAATTAAGTTCAAGTCCGTATTTAGTTTATAGCTACTTATATACATAATCCGATATATAATTCCATATAATGACCACATATACTTAAATTGAAGCATGTATTGTAATGGATATGCTTTATACATCGGCTTGTCATTACCATCTGGCTAACCCCACATTGAGACTATTGAGAGCATTGAGACGATTAGGAATAATTTATTGGGCAAAGACAAATCCGACTAATGTCTTGTTAGTGTACTGTCTGATTATATTATTAGAATTAGGAAAGTGAATAGACACGATATATATATTATGTAAGTTAATAATAATAATGGTAACCCATTATACGTCCCACTGCTGGGCACGAGTCTCTCCCCTTTTTGGGGGGAGGCTTGGAGCTTACTCCACCACGCTGCTCCAACGCGGATTGGTGGAGGTGGATGGGTTAGTGGCCAACCCACTGTCGGATGTTTTCAAACCGCCCATAAGGCCTCCGACAAGGTTTAACGACTGCCATCTATCGATAGCAATCGGGACCGACGGCTTAACGTGCCCTCCGAAGCACGGAAACGCACATTAAATTTGCCACTAGCGGTCACCCATCACACTACCCGACCGCGCCCGTAGTGCTTAACCGAGTAGATCGCTTAAGATCTAAACCAGCCGCCGGGCCATGTGCGTTTCAAAAAAAAAAATAAGTTCAAAAACTAAAACCCGACTATTTAAAACCACGCTCTAAAAACTATGAAACAAGAAAATATTCATCATTTGAATTTGTTATGTATGTACAGATTAGATATTAAATATATCTATCGTCTATTAAATGAACAAATCACACGTAACATCCTTACTTAATATTAAAAATGTGAAAGTAACTCTGTCTGTCTGTCTGTCTGTTACCTTTTCACGTCCAAACGAGTGACCCGATTTTGATGAAAGTTGGTACAGAGATAGAGTTGACTTTGAGAAAGAACATAGGCTACTTTTTGTCTCCTTATATTTTCCCCATCCCCCTAAAATGGGGATGGAAATTTGTATGGAGCATTCCACAATTTTCAAGATAGAAAGTTAAAACTCGGTATGTGAACTCTTTGAGTTTAACAAACAATACGTACATCATTTTTTTTTTAGAAATCTACCCTCACCCCTTTACAACGGAGGGTGAAATTTGAAGGTATTGGGCTTACGGCAGTGCTCAAGCTGGAAAGCCAAAAATAGGTATGCGGACTCTTTGTTACTAAAAAAAACAACATTTGCTTATTATTGAATTATTTTTTTTAGAATCTGCCCCACCCCCTTAAATAGAGGGTGGAAATTTGTATAGAGCATTCCACAATTTTCAAAGTAGAAAATTGAAACTCGGTATGCGAACTCTATGAGCCTAACAAACAATAAGTACATATTTTTTATTTTCTCTACCCCCATCCCTTAGAAGAGGGAGTGAAATTTGTATTGGGCTTTCCGCAGTGTTCAAGGTGGAAAGCCAAAAATTGGTATGCGGCCTCTTTGTTACTAAAAAAACAACGTTTCCTTAATTTTTTTTTTGAAATCTCCCCCACCCCCTATCATAGGGGGTAGCAATTCGTAGGTACCACCGAATTACCTTATATACTTGCCGCTAAATGCTAGTGTTCAGCACTATCGTGTTCCGGTCAGGTGGTAATGTACGGCCCTGTAATTTCCGGCACAGAGGCATAACACCTTAGGCCGCAGAAGTGGTATCGCATCTTCATTTTGACCTCTGGTCTTTGTTTGGGTGTCTATAGGCTGCAGTCATCACTTAACATCAATGTGAACTGCATGCTTGTTTGCCACTTTCATGACATAAAAAACTGACAAAATTCCCGTACAAACTATCACCTCCTCTCTTAGAGGGTTGGAGGCAAATTTCCAAAAAAAAGTATATTTTAAGAACTTCAACGTTGTTTTCTTTAGTAACAAAGAGTCTGGACACCAATTTTTGGCTTAAGTCCAATAGAAAATTTTACCCCCTCTGTAAAGGGGATGGGTGCAGATGTGAAAAAAAAATTATGTACGAAATTATTTCTTAGGCTCAAAGAGTCCGCATACCGAGTTTCAACTTTCTACCTTGAAAATTGTGGAATGCTTTAGGCAAATTTCCACCCTCTATTTAAGGGGGTGGGGCAGATTCTAAAAAAAATAATTCAATAATAAGCAAATGTTGTTTTTTTTTAGTAACAAAGAGTCCGCATACCTACCTATTTTTGGCTTTCTAGCTTGAGCACTGCCGTAAGCCCAATACCTTCAAATTTCACCCCCGTTGTAAAGGGATGGGGGTAGATTTAAAAAAAAAATGATGTACGTATTGTTTGTTAAACTCAAAGAGTTCACATACCGAGTTTTAACTTTCTATCTTGAAAATTGTGGAATGCTCCATATAAATTTCCATCCCCATTTTAGGGGAATGGGGATAATATAGGGAGACAAAAAGTAGCCCATGCTCTTTCTTAAAGTCAACTCTATCTCTGTACCAACTTTCATCAAAATCGGTTCACTCGTTTGGACGTGAAAAGGTAACAGACAGACAGACAGACAGAGTTACTTTCACATTTATAATATTAGTAAGGAAGTAAGGATTTATCCGCTAGCATCGTGAAATAAGAGGCTAAAATTGTATATAAATTAAAAATTATAATTTATCAATAAAAAAATTATTTATTATGATAACAAACGTAAATTCACGCCTGTAATCCCTGAAGGGGTAGGTAGAGGTAAATGCATGCATTCAAGCATACATGCAAACACCCACGATTCGCCGGTTACGTTTTGGCCCATGTTACATACAGGTGGCGAGCCTGTTGACATCTCCGGGCACATTACCAAACTTCGAGGTACTGGAAAATTTCCAGAAAATGGAAAAATCACAATAGAACCAGAGATAAAGGATTTCACAATTATCTCTGATAACCCCCTACCCGGGAATCGAACCCAGGACCTTAGCGTAGTAGTAGTGGCCTGCTACCACTAGGCTACCGAGGCAGTTAACAACTTTTTGGATATAAAAATAGGGAATGAAGATTTGTGGTTATCGCGGACATAAGTAAGTTATTTAACTCTATTCGATTGCCTTTTATAGTTTTGGATAAAAATTATACAAATATAACTTATAAAGTAAAAGCTAACCCAGGCGTAGCGAAACTTCCGAAAAATATGAAAAAAAAAATACAATAGCATATACCTACTTGCACCTTACCCGGGATCGCACCCAAACCCCCAGCATAGTAGCAGTCAAAACACGTAAGCCTATTAAACGTTTGCCTTTTTTAATAAATTGCATGACATATTACTTTCGAGTTGTTCACTCAGATAATAAGCCCATTAAAATGTATGTGTGAAGATTTATGGCAATGACGTTAGCAATACGGTATGGTCGCTAATAGGTACACAATTCTAAGTTTTCAATAAATCAAAATATTATGATCGAGCAATTCATGCAATTTTACTGCTGGTAGAGCTCCAGTGACGGAGCTCGCGGGCGTAGGCACCACCGCAATACCTAATATACTTGCCGCTAAATGGTAGTGCTTAGCACTATCGTGTTCCGGTCAGGTGGTAATGTACGGCCCTGTAATTCCAAGCACAGAGGCATAACACCTAATGCCTCAGAAGTGGCAGCGCATCTGCATTTTGACCTCTGGTCATTGTGTGGGTGTCTATAGGCTGCAGTCATCACTTAACATCAATGTGAATTGCACGCTTGTTTGCCACTATTATTACATAAAAAAAAAATTGGTGTGCATCAAGGAAGCACACTCGGTCCCCATATAAATATCTTATGTGTTATTGTATTTTACACAGCATAAACAAAACATATCGATGTTTACAATGTAATTTAAGGACATGAATTTTATATTTTTAAATTGGAGTAATTATGTGTTGCTAGGGGAATATCCATATAGGATACCATCATATCTCATTAATGTTGACTGTTACTTAACTACTTTAAATTGATCACGCGCTACGCGACTCCATCTGAACGTTTATTGGATTCAATCGGTGCTGTGTTCTGTTCAATTAAGTACTATAAAGTTGAGGATTTATATGTGTTTCATTAATGAAGTACGTCAAAAATGGTATGAAAATAGAAGGGAATGATATTGAACTAAAATTTTTAACTATCATCAAATTTCACTGACGTGGAGCAACAAAAATATACATTTAGACACTTTTTTAAATAAGCGTTGAATATATTGCTGTTTTATTACGGTCATAGAAGATTGAATAAGATTTCCTTAAAAAAATCAGAGAAATCTCAGACGAGAATGTTATTTACGCTATAAAATTAGATACGCTTGAGTATCAAACATAATAGATACAAATCAAATGTAATAGATATAAATCTTGATTGCGTTTTTGATCCTTATATTGAAAATTTCCTTTCAAAGTTCGCTGGTGCATATAATAAAAAGTCAATAGATTAAAGATATTTCTGTAATATAAGTCTTAGTGTTTGTGTGAAACGTGAAGGGTAAAACCAGAAAAAGACATAAAATCCTTTTTTTTTTTTTTTATGTAATGGAAGTGGCTAACAAGCATGCAGTTCACATTGATGTTAAGTGATGACTGCAGTCTATAGACATCCACACAAAAACCAAGATCAAAATGCAGATACGTTACCACTCTTGAGGCCTAAGGTGTTATGCCTCTGTGCCGGAAATTACAGGGCCGTACATTACCACCTGACCGGAACACGATAGTGCTGAACACTACCTATATTAGGTAATGCGGTGGTGCCTACGCCCGCGAGCTCCGTCACTGGAGCTCTAACACCAGTAAAAATTAACTATTACTAATTTATTATTAATTTTTTAGTAATTGATTCTCCGATACTTAGAATACTATTTCTTTTTGTTATTTATAATCAAATGTTTATGCTAAAAGAGCTTTATTTACTTAGTTTGCATTTACTATCCATCTTACCATGAGTGCCTGAACTAATGTAGTCTTGTTACCATAACGCTATTCCATCGTTTAAGACTGAAAAGTGGTTTAATATGCTCAATTGGTGCGTCGTGCGCTCCTTAATGCTTTAATGTAGTATATTTAGGACATCTCGAGTCGTGATAGTGATGCATGCATAGATACCACGCGTATCGGTCTCTTCATCAAAGCGAACCAAATTGAATTGTGCTAATATAGACAAGATACTCTCAAAATGTTTCATATAATGTTCTTAATTTTAACTGACGGGCATGGGGAACCATCACAACTTATTAGGGGTAAATTATTTGAATGTGTCGAGTTTTAGTTGAATTATGGCTGGTATCATTTATCGTTTCGATTCGAAAATATTCATCCTATCTAACATACCTATATACCTCTATATCTATATACCTACATTTGATCGCAATACTTTTTAGATGAATCTTATAGAAATGTATGATACTTATGTACACAATCGCCAAACAATCTATATTAAAAACTTCCAAATTTCAATAGAAAAGATGGTTGGCGATTGTCACCAACATGGGATCCAAAACTCAGTAGAATAAAAGTCCAACCGTAACAGTCTGTAAGACCTCAAGATACAATTAGTAACTTTTGTGTTAATCCTGAACGCAACGCAAGACGTTTGCGAAATAGATGGAGGTAGCTGCACATAATAATTTTTCAAACTGCTGTCAGACAAATACCACCTCAGTCTGCCCGAGACCACGGAAGCTGAAAAGCGACCGAAACGTCGGGTTCGATTTTAAATAATCATTTTAGTACATAAATCCGAAAACTGAAATTGAAACTAGTTTTATTTCAAAGGTAAGGTGCAAAAGAGATAACGCTTTACAGACCCAAAATAAGCCAAAGTCTCCTTCTTAAGGGTTGACGACCCGGTTAGTCCAGCGTTGTGAGATGGCCGTTTGATTCGAAGGGTTTGATCCCCGCACCGGGACAAATATTTGTATGGCCTACAGATATTTGTTTCGAATCTGGGTATTTGTGTGTGTTGTACACATACAACACAGGTCTAAACCACCTACTGTGAATATTACCCACCTACTGTGGGGTTGTGAGTGTAAGCGTATTTATTTACTATTTTATTTATTTATAAGGTCTATTTACAATATTTCTTGTTGATTAGTGTACTTATATCCTTCAATGAGTGTTGTATTATAATAATTTTACGTAAGTTTAAACCCTAATAACTATTCGGGCAACATAAACAAATTTAGCCTATTTTGTTAAGCAAATAACGTTTTATGGGCCTCATAAAACGACAACTGCAATTATGTGGTCCCTTTATAGCGGGGCTCTTGAGAGATATTAAGTAATTGCTTTCAATTGACAATAATTAAACACATCTGCAACATTTGCTTGTGAGAAAAATTATGATTCAAATATGAAATACGACCATTTTTATTGTTTAATGGCGGTATATTATAAGTCACTCAATTTTAAGTTATACTTGTGCTGTCTGTCTCGATTTAACGTTGGTTGTATGTTTATAGGTACTCTACTGGTGGTAGAGTTCTAGTGCGGGAGCTCGAGGGCATAGGCACCACCGCATTACCTAATCGATCTGCCGTCTAATGGTAGTGTTCAGCACTCTCGTGTTTCGGATGTACGAGTATGTCAATTTAATGTAATAACTCTAATATATATTACTTGCCGCTAAATGGTAGTGTTCAGCCCTATCGTGTTCCGGTCAGGTGGTAATGTACGGCCCTGTAATTTCCGGCACAGAGGTATCAACGTGAACTGAATGCTTGTTTGCCACTTCCATTACATTAAAAAAAAACTATTACAAAGACGTAACAACTTAGATCTCAGGGGTGGCAACGCAACTGCATTTTGTCCTTTGGTTTTCTTGTAAATGTCTATAGGCTGCAGTCATCACTTAACATCAATGTAAGCTGCATGCTTGTTTGCCACCTTTTTAACATAAATAAAAATATATTTATTTCATGAAGGTGGCAAGCCAAACAAGTATGCAGTATCTACAAAAGATATTTAAGTACAGATGCGTTGCCTGCAAACACCTGAGGCCCAAGTTGTTATATCTTGGTGAAAGTCAATTAGTACGGGGCCAAACATTACCATCTCACCGTAACACGATAGTGCTGAACATTAACATTAGTTTGGTGGCAGATAGATTAGGCGATGCGGTGGTGCTTACGCTCTCAAGCTCCTACGCTGGAACTCTACCACCAGTAAAAAATAATATACATGACTTTAGAAATTAAGGAAAAACGTATAGAAAAAATTGAATTAAATTGGACTTCGGGCAGGAATCGAACAATTTCGTGGGACTTGTGGGACTTCGGTGGCTTAGTGGTAAAGCGGCTGGACTGGTTATTCTGAGGTCGCAAGTTCGATTCCTACCCCAAGTCAAATTTTTCTGTACGTTTTTTCTTTAATTTCTAAAGTCCACTCGCATGTGTAATTGCGAAAAATAAATAGTACAATTAATGTACAAGACTTACATATAAAAAAAATATATTATATCCTCTTCGCCTTCGTACAGTATCCAGCGATAAATTATGAACATCGACCTCAGGAAGAGACGTCGGCTTATTTCGGATCTGTAGAGCGTTATCTCTTTCGCACCTTACCTATTTGACGTTTGTCGACCATTCTAATCAAGTTTTGACCAATACCGGACTACGGACGCTTACGTAGGCAGAGTGTAGCAGCGATAACGCTCTATGAAGCCGAAACTAGCCGATTGTCACTTTCATAGGCTCGATGTGCATTATTTTTTGATGAACATTGTACTTTCAACTATTTGGATTCAGAAATTTACATTAGTTTATATATCAAAACGTTCAGGCAGCGTCTTCAATAAAAGCTACACGGTTTGATTTTTTCCGACACCTTCAACATTACCGTGTTCTAATCAATTTGAAGAAAACTTTAACAAATTATATACACAAACCAGACACCACAAAAGTGACGGAGCTCGCGGGCGTAGGCACCACCGCATTACCTAATATACTAACCGCCAAATGGTAGTGTTCAGCACTATCGTGTTCCGGTCAGGTGGACAGCCCTGTAATTTCCGGCACAGAGGCATAACACCTTAGGCCTCAGGAGTAGTAACGCATCTGCATTTTGATCTCGGTCTTTGTGTGTGTGTCTATAGGCTGCAGTCATCACTTAACATCAAACTGCATGCTTGTTTGCCACTTCTACTTTGGTACATCTACAAAAAGTCTGCGATGGTATATATCTATATTTTGAAGAAAATTTAATTTAACCATTACATCTACGAAAAAATGGGTAACTTATAATGCGGTAATTGGAATGCTATTTAAACCATTAATCCATATCAAATTAAATACTTTTTTTTTATATAATGGAAGTGGTAAACATGCATGAAGTTCACATTGATGTTAAGTGATGACTGCAGAATATATACACCCACACAAAGACCAAGGTCAAAATGCAGATGCGTTACCACTCCTGAGGCCTAAGGTCTTATGCCTCTGTGCCGGAAATTACAGGGCCGTACATTACCACCTGACCGGAACACGATAGTGTTGAACACTACCATTTAGCGGCAAGTATATTAGGTAATGCGGTGGTGCCTACGCCCGCGAGCTCTGTCACTGGAGCTCTACCACCAGTACAAGTACTTTAGTTACCTTAAGCATTTCATGAACATTATTATAATTAGCTGACCCGGCAAACTTCGTATTGCCTCAGAATGAAATAATGTGTCAAGGGTTTGATATATACGGACTATTTGTATGGGAAAATGAAATTGTGGTTTTCTCTTCAATTTCTTCACATTTTCTTAAACCTTCCCTGGACTACCAAAAAACACTCAAAACCAAAATTAGTCAAATCGGTCCAGCCATTCTCGAGTTTTAGCGAGACTAACGAACAGTAATTCATTTTTATATATATAGATGATAAGATGACTACATCTTATAGTTAAAATGAATAATTTGAAATTTCTTTTTTCTTTTTCTTCATTTATTATCATTGAAGGAATTGAAAAATTTTATGATTATTATGTTTTAACCAAATAGTTTAAATTTTAATTTTTAATTTACTATTAATATATGATTTTGCTTTAACTATATGTAATGGTTATTCGCTCTAGGTAGTTTATGATTTATTGACGTTTTGAATGTATCTGTAAAGATCTACTCGAAATAAAAATATTTTCTATTCTATTCTAAATAAAAAAAATACGCTTACACTTACAGCCCCACAGTAGTTATAAACCTGTGTCAAATCAAACGGTCATCTCACACCGCTGGACTAACCGGGTCGTCGAATACATTAGAAGTTTTAACAAAAAAAAAATTGCGGGCATGAAAATGAATTCAATTCAAACCACTCAACACACGGGACTCAGTTGTTTTTTTTTCTGCGGCAATGGCTTTAACATTAATTGTAAGACGTTTGCCGGGTCAGCTAGTTTCATTTATAATTTAACCTGTCAAATGAATCCTTGAATTTCGAACTCAATACTAAAACAAATCTGAAAATTACTTAAATTTAAATAACAAAGAGATATCCTCTTAATGGTATGTCATTACACTGTTAATAATCGTAAAACCCTTTTACCTTACCTAATAACAACCACAGAATTGTTTGAAGCACTTTAAAACCCATTTTGGGGGCCATCACAGAACGGTCACAGTCCGTAAGCAAATAGGCTTGTAGAGTATAGTAACATAAACCACGACCTTTTTACAACAATGTTTCGGTGATACTAACAGCGCGCGCGCATTCAATTGAATGGGCTGTGGGTGTGTGTATGAAAATGAGTGTTGTGTTTGTTATAGTAGTTTGTAACATTTTATAAAGTAAAGTGTTTAACAAAGAGTACAAATAGAAATTAAACTTGTGGATTTTCTCGCGTATACAACACTCCCAAAGTTCTTCTTACACCCGACGTTTCGGTCGCTTTCCAGCTACAGTGGTCACGAGCAGACTGAAGAAGATAAGAAGAAGTTTGGGAGTGTTGTATACGCGAGAAAATCCGCAAGTTTAATTTCTACAATGTATGAAGCTAGCGAAAACTGACAAAAACGTTAAAGAGTACAAAAATAATAGTTTATATAACAATAAATTTCGCTGGATTTACCGGTTACGGACTCCAGAGACGGAGCTCGCGGGCGTAGACGTAATACCGCATTACCTAATGTACTTGCCGCGAAATGATAGTATGTAGGTATGACGACCCGGTTAGTCTAGCGGTGTGAGATGACTGTTTGATTCGAAGCGTCGCGGGTTCGATCCCCGCACCGGGACAAAACTCAAACTCAAACTCAAAAATTCATTTAATCACTTGGAAATAATAGAATTTGCTTGTGATAGGTCAAATTACAAATATAAAATTAAAGCGAATAACAACTGATACGTTGATTAATATGTCAAAGTAAATAAATTAATAAGAGTCCAAAAATACTTAATTATAAAAATAGGTATCAACAGAATGTTCCATACTCTCTTTTACAAACGGCAAGATAAGACTAAACAAAAAAATATGGGACATTCTTTGTCATTCACTGGCAGAGTTCCAAAGCCCACATTACTGAGAAAAAACCTGCCAAAACAAAACTCAGTAGGGTCTTTTCAAAATATGTTCCTTAAAACTATTTTCACAATATGAAACTTATAACTATGTTTTACAATATCAAGTACAGTGCACATTCATTTCACAAAATTATTGTTTAGTCTTGTGGAGCTAGACCAGCATTTGTCCAGGCATCTCTATCCTTTAGATAGTCATCGAGTCTATAGTACGCATTTTTACATAGTGTGCGTTTAATACATGACTTAAATTTATTATCTGTAAGTTCAAGAATATTTGTATGGCCTACAGATATTTATTTCGGGTCTGGGTGTTTGTGTATGTGTTGTATGTGTACAACGGCACCCACGGCACAGGTTTGTACCTACTGTGTGGCTGTGAGTGTAAGCGTATTTTTTTATGTGTCTTTACGCCATATTCCTAACGGGGCAGGCAGAGAGTGTGGAGCGCCAGATATCCCGATCCTGACACACCTCCCGTGCCTCAATTACATTCATCAGTTTCTTCATGCATGCACGCCGATTCCTAAGACTTTTGACCCACCATCAGACAGTGTCCGATCTATTTGGTCATGGTAGGTCAGTCTTAGTCTTCCTAGGCCTATGCAACCATTTACATTCAAATGGTAGTGTTCAGCACTATCTTGTTGCGGTCAGGTGGAATACCACCTTCCTATATAACAACCATCACACATACATTTAGTACGGTCCTGTGATTTCCGGTATAGTGGCATAACACCTTATGCCTTGGGAGTGGCAAGACATTAATATTGAAATCTCTGGTTTCATGTAGATGTTGATAGGCTACTGTGTTACTTACCATCAATGTAAACTGTACGCTTGATTACCACTTCATGACATAAAAAAAAATTATGCGCGAAAGCATACCTGAGAGCATACTACGAGAGACACAATAAGTACTAAGATTATAAGTTACTACTGGTGGTAGAGCTCCAGTGACGGAGCTCGCGGATGTAGGCACCTTGCCGCTAATTGGTAGTGTTCAGTACTATCGTGTTCCGGTCAGGTGGTAATGTACTCCTGAGGCCTAACACCTTAGGTAACGCATTTGCATTTTGACCTTGGTCTTTGTGTGGGTGTCTATAGGCTACAGCCATCACTTAACATCAATGTGAACTGCATGCTTGTTTGCCACATCCATTGCGTAAAAAAATCTGCAATTTATCACTTTGCGTTCATAACATCGAATATTGTATCTTAGAAAAAATCTTCATTAGGTACTCCACTCCGGAAAATCGATAACAGTCGACCTAAAACCGTAATTATAAGAGGATAAAAACGGTTTATGTGTACTAAAACCGGCACACCTTGCGGGAGCTGAATAAGTAAAAAGGAAACGGACGCATGACGCGTATCCGACAATGAGACGACTCATCAACAAATGGATTCTAAGAATGTGGAACTTGGACCCTGGATTTGGGAACATATTCTGAATAAATGAAAGCACAATGAGTAAAGGTCAAACGATAATGGCTTGGAGTCATGATTAGCCTAAAACAATGATTCCCAAAGTGGTCCATTTAGACCCCCAGGGGTCTCGATGGGGTCTACGTATATGCGTAAATAAAAATGGGATATATGGGAAAGTGATATAAATGTTAGCAAGGGGGTCCACCGAAACCAGAAAAAAATTGAAAGGGGTCTACAAGAAAAATAGTTTGGGAACATCTGGCCTAAAAGTTAAGGAGGTGACGTGAGCAGGAAAAACAAGTTATAGTTAGATTTATTACGAAGGTTTCTATGCCACGGATAATATTTTATAAAGCACCTAATCATCGTTTCAGCCGTAAGACGTCCAAAACTGCTGGACTGAACCATCCCCAATAAGGGGGATATGACAAAAAAAAATACAAGCCCTAATATACAGGTCCTAAGGTTTTTACTGAATTTATTATTTTTTTATTTTTATGTCTAAGGATAAAAAGGATAAAATATATTTCACAAGCATGTGTTAATGCAAAATAATAGAAAACAATTAATACTACGTTGTTATTCCTAAATCTGCCTCTAAAAGTTTACAGCACGGAAGCGTCCCGTATAGACACGAATACTGTAAGCTTTACGTTGGACATACGCTTGTGGGATTACTCGACTCTATAATATTCTATACCAAGGGGCTTTGGGAATATTTCTATTAAATACGTACTAGATTTCTGCTGCGATCTCGTTCGGTCGTTTTTACCAGAATTAGTATTACGTATTACTACGAAATGGTACTACAACCTTTATTATGACGACCAAATTCATTATTTCTCAGTTACTTTTGAAATGGGGAAATGGAGGAATTTGTAAATAATTGATTCTTTCCATATTATACAAAATTCTTAAGCTTCTTTTTAATTTATCATGTGTTTTTGATAATTATTAATGGTTATTCATTCTAGGTTAGTTTAAAAAAAAATTACGACGTAAAAGTGCTCTCCAGGAGCCTAATTATATGAAATAAATGAATAAACTGAATAAACGATAATGCACGAAATTATATCATTTTTTCTCTACCAACCCGCTTTGGAGCAGCGTGGTGGAGTAAGCTCCAGGCCTCCTCCCAAGAAGGGGAGAGACTCGTGCCCAGTAGTGGGACGTATCAATTCAATTCAATTCATTTATTTCATACCATTTGATCCATAAAATAAATACACAATAAATCTTAGAATTAAAAATTAAAATTATCAGTATCAAGGGTTATCATTATTATTATTATATATTATCATTATTTACTTAGTATGTAAAGATACGATATACGAAAAACGGATGTAATTTTTGACCTTGAGGGAATTTTTTATGTACCTATATATTTTATAAGAACTGTACTACATTTATTGAAATAAATTATGAGCGTCCGAAACGTCGGATTGATTTTAAATAATCATTTCAGTTTAATATATGCGAGATAAATCCGAAAACTAGATTTATTAACTGCCTCAGTAGCCTAGTGGTAGCAGGCTACTAGTTAAACGCTGGAGGTCCTGGGTTCGATTCCTGGGTTGCGGGCTATCAGAGATAACGGTTTAAAAATCCTTTATCTCTGGTTCTATTGGGATTTTTACATTTTCTGGAAGTTTCCCAGTACCTCGAAGTTTGGTAATGTGCCCAGAGATGGCAACTGGCTCGCCACCTGTTGCATGGGCCAAAACGTAATCGGCGAATCGTGGGTGTTTGCATGTATGGTTGAATGCATACATTTACCTCTGCCTACCCCTTCGGGGATTACAGGCGTGAAGTTACGTAGTTATATTATAACAGGTTTTCCATGAAAGATAATTCAGATGAATCAAACATGAGTTACACGATAAAGGTAAGTTCATTAGCGTATCGATTTTCCTCTACCTCGTTAGGTAAGCGAAAACCTACAATGTAAGTAAATTGAAGAGTTCTTGTACGTGACACAGAGCAATGCAACCTTGTAATGCCTACGTTAAAATTATATTAATTGGTACAAAACTTGAGAATCTAACTGTAAAGGCACAAATTTGGCTAATTTTCCATTTCATATAAGTGAAGATAATACTTATATTAACCTGGATTATTTAAATTTTAACTTGGACTTTAGTTTATTTTTGGTGGTAGCGCATGTAGACGCAGCTCGCGGGCGTAGACACCACCTCATTACCTAATATACTTGCCGCTAAATGGTAGTGTTTGGCCAGAGAATATGTAATAATACTACGTATAGAATGAACACTTCGACGTCCCGCCCGATTACCCCGTCTCACCCAACCTCCTCCCCTCTTATGGGCGACGTTTGGTATCCTCTACGTGCTACGCACACAGATGCACGTGTAAATACACGTCACTGATTGATGTCTGTGTAATAGAGACCAAATAAAGCGTTTGTATGGAATTTTGGCGGAGTGTCCGCGGTGTGGTTCAGCACTATATAATGTAACTAGCTGTTGCCCGCGGCTCCGCCCGCGTGTATGATAAGAGACTCAGACTCATAGACATTGCACGCACATGCGCACTTCAGCTACGCTCAATCAACATCGCGACGTGACGCGGAGAAGCGCTTAGTTATTTTTAAGATACCCAAATTTTTAAAATCGCATATCTTTTGAATGGAGTGTCCGATTAAAATAATTTAAACAGCAATGTAAAGGTATTGAACTACTGATAAATAAATAGTAAGTTAAGTTAAGTAAGTTATTTAGATAAGTATAAATACCTTGGTATGAATATCGACATCTTATGTTCGTTGCCGATTTAAATAGTTTGTTAAACTATAAAAGTTTTATAATGGCGCAACTATAATACTTAGATATACCCTACCGCGGACTTTTCTGTACATAATAATGTGGTCTACAAAATCGTGGTACATGTTTTTGTTTCATCATCAATAGTTATTGCAGTGCACGCGATTTAAGGTATTTCAATAGTGATTTTTATCGACGGTGGTTTATGTTATTGAAGTTTTCGCAAGGATCCCTATTTTTTTTCAAAATAAAATATAGCCTATGTTACTTTGGAAAGATGTACATTCATAATGGTGAAATAATTTTTAACATCGGTAAAGTAGTTATTGAGCCTATTCATTACAAACAAACAAACAAAAAAATATTACCTCTTTATAATATTAGTTTAGATGTACACCTTAGGCCTCTGGAGTGGTAACGCATCTGCATTTTGACCTTGGTCTTTGTGTGGGTCTATAGGCTGCAGTCATCACTTAACATCAATGTGAACTACATGCTTATTAACCATTTCCATTACATAAAAAAAAGTTAGATTGTTTTTAGGTCCCGAAATAAAATAAGTGGAACCATGGATCACTGGTATGTACGCGTGTCGTAGCCAATTCCTTCGAAATTTTTAGTTTTTTTTTATGTTAAAGGAGTTTAGATCTCGGTCGATCTGATAAACGAGTTCGGATGATGACTCGCAGTGTTAAATTATCTTATTGATGTTCTTTTCATAAACTGCTGATGGTAGGCAAGTTATTGGTATGAAAATCGAAAACGTACTTCTCTGCAGCCTACTGTACAAAAGCTTTCCCCAAAGTTATCGCAGTTTTATGCGTCATTAGGGGAGAGTATGTCGTAATTGCCACGCTTAGCAGTTGGTTTGTGATCGTAGTAGCAGTAGTTTTATCATTGCGACGCTGGTGTCAACCCAGCTGTGGGCGTTATTATGAACTAATGATTATGATGACATGCAGAAGTTGGCTTTAAGGGGTTACCGGAATTACGGATAACCCTGTTAAAGTTAACCCTGAATAAGTTGTATTTAAGTAGCACGAAAGCCTCCTCAAAAGTCCTGCTGAGGAAAGAGCAATGCGTTGGAATATGCAACATCCCCAACCTCCACACGAAAATCGGCGAGAAGGGCTCCCCCTAGGTCATGATTTGCAATGGCCAATCTGGAGATCACGTAATCGACTCTGCACTGAGGTAGGCCGTTGCAGGCTAAACTTGTGCAACTGGGGTTTTATCTCTCCACTTATGGAGCGTTATGAATGTGGAGGCCTAGCTCAAACCATGCATGCTCCAATACCCTCTCTGCCCCAGTTCTTGTACTTTGGAGGATCCAAGGACTGCAAACGATGCAGCAATTACTGTGGCGAAATACTGGGCTGATAAAATTTAAGTCGAACTGCTGACACGAGAAGAAGATGAAGTAACATTGTTATTTAACTTAAATAACTTCTGTGTATTATATCCTTGAGAACCTATTAACCTAATCTCTGTTAACTTTGTAGTTGTAGTGAATAGGTGAGCGACATGAACAGCGGCCGTGTTCACATAACAAAACACGGTAATGAGATCTTGGCTCGTTAACTTTTGCGCGTGGAAGGCGGGTTAAATACGTAGCGCTTGGCACGCTGAGTTTTATCTGCGTAGTCAACAATTTATAAGTCTAATAAGAGTGTTAGCGATAAATAGCAATTTATATTCTATAGAATTCTGTGGGTTACAGTTATGTCTTTCCGATTCATATGTAACTTATTTATTTATTTATGTATCTTTAATGCACAAAAGAAAGAACTGTACATAAGGTGGACTTAATGCAACTAACGCATTATCTACTAGTCAACCTTTTGGTAGAAAGAAAATCAACGAGAGAATTATCGTTTTTATATAGCAAAAACAAGAAGCAAAAAGATCTAGACTCTAGACGATCTTCTTTCAAACATTATCTTTCTTTGACACAAAGAATAAATCAAATGAATAGGTAATTTAATTGGTTTTTAACTGAGTTCAAAAAACGAGAAGGTTCTCAATTCGGCCGGTATATTTTTTAAACTAGGTATTTCAAAAATTGATCGAGATGCAGAAATTTTGTGTGCTTGTTGATTATTTATAAGACTGAATAATCTAATTTGGATAATATCGTTTCAAAGCGCTATTTATGAATATATTTACATCATGGCAAGACCTCCTTACTGATGTTTTTTGACTAACTGCTTTTTATCAATTCTCGATTCTTAGGACATCGCACATCGAGCTTAGGAAAAAGACAATCGGCTAGTTTCGACTTCGTAGAGCGTTATCTCTGTTGCACACTGCATACGTAAGCACTGATGGTGCGGCATTGGTCAAAATTTATTCAAAACTAGCTGTCCCGGCAAACTTCGTATTGCCTCGGAATGAAATAATGTGTCAAAGGTTTGATAGATACGGACTATTAATTTTATTTGTATGGGAAAATTAAATTGTGATTTTTGCTATTTTTCTTCAATTTCTTCATATTTTATTACCTTTTAAACCTTCCCTAGACTGCCAAAAATGATTCAAAACCAAAATTAGCCAAATCGGTTAAGCCGTTTTCGACTTCTAGCGAGATTAACGAACAGCAATTGGTTTTTAAACATATAGATGGTTGACAAACGTCATATAGGTAATGTGCGAAAGAGATAACGCTCCACAAAGCCGATAACAGCCGATGCCTCTTTCCTAAGATCGATATGCAGTATTTCTTGTTAGGTTTAAAGATCTTTATTTGAATCTCATACAAACGTATAAGTTCTTTTACAATGAGACTTAAAAAATAATAGAATATAATGTTTACACCTCTGGCACTTACAAAACTATTTAGTATTACCACCTCCTTTTCTTCTTTCTTGTTGGGGACTGTACATAGTTTTTCTCCTCGCGTTTTAACGCTCCGTTCACAAATACTTTTCCGTCCCTCGGGAAGGTTAACAATGGAACTTCGTCGGCTCTGATGAGCTGTGCCAACATTAGTTTTTAGCTAAACTACATTCGTGTGCTCTCGCCGGTTGACAATTTTACTTAACTGAGTTACAATTGGTTTATGTACGTCTATAAGTTTTGTTGTTTGTTGTAACACAATTACAATGTAGTTAGTTACTTTGTGAGAAATTAAATGTATTACAATCTTGTTTTCTGCTCCAGTACTAATCAACTAATGAACATGTCTGACCTTGTCTTTGAGGTCAATATTAGGTACTACTGTGTAATTACACGTAGCTAGGGAGACTTTTATTATACGATTGCCTAAAAAGTGTTATCTAGTAAAAAATTTGCAAATTAGTTGCCACGAGATAATTTAATAGTTTTTGAGATAGAATATTTTTACATTTTTATGAAAACTGCAAATTTAAGTCCTCTATAAATATTACTAAAGATAGTTAGCCTTAAACTACCATGGGTAACCATCGACCAACCCAGTTAACCCAAAAAACCTTTAAATCATGAAGCCGCAAAAGATCTACAGTAAAACTTGACTCTGAAGAAAATTGAAAAGAGAAATTTCGCGAACGGCCGTCCACTCCAATGGTACGTATAAAATGAATGACGCCTTAATTATCCGGTTGGTCCTTCGATCGCGAAGGGAAAAATGTCTTCGCATTTTCGTGCCACCATTTCGCCAAGTTTCGACTTTTTGTGTCAGCGTTAATAGTAAATACGCCTTTGTGTTTAAGATAAAGAATTTTTTGGATTTTCTAGCCGGAGTGAGAAAATAGTTTAATTATGACGTTAAAGCCTGTGCACCATTAAGATTATTGACACAGCGAATTTGAAGAGATTTCATGTTTTTGATAGATTTGTAACATTGCTTATAATAATAATGAGATTTATATTTGGTATATAATGTAATGCAGTTTTTCACAAGACTTCGTCCATGTGAACGTGAACATGACATAACCATTATGAACGGATTGTAATGATCCTCCGACGTAAAGGTGTTATAGTCTGACGGGCCGTTGCCAAACTATTACCATTCGAGTTGTATAAATAGAGTGTGTGACATGTGAACACTTTGAATGCGCGATTCAGCGCGATAATATTTAATTTTCCGTACTAAAAACTCTTTGTAATTTCTCCCTGTTCCACTAGGTGGCGCTTTATGGAGTGAACATAGGAGGCGTACCTATTGATAATTTGTTGCAAATAATACCTTTTCATTGCCACAAAGTCCACGAGTCCACTTAAATCACACCAAAAGTCGATGGAGATGTCAGAAGAATGGTCTCCCGCAAGGAAGTGTCCTCACTCCTTTTTAATATCTACACAAATGACCAGCCCATTATACCCAATACGCGACACTTCCTCTATGCTGATGATCTTGCGCTAGCTGCTCAGACAACTAGTTTTGAGGAGGCTGAAAAAAACTTGACGGTGGCGTTGGAGGCACTCGATGTATATTATGATGAGAATGCCCTAAGGCCCAATCCAGCTAAAACCCAGACATGTGTGTACCACCTGCGCAACCGTGAAGTTAATCGGGTTCTTAAATTATCATGGCGAGGAGTTAAGATCGAGCACTGCACTAAACCGCGCTATTTAGGGGTCACACTAGACAGATCGCTGACCTTTAAACCACACTGTCACGGTATAAAAAAGAAAGTGAGAGCGCGAAACAATCTTTTAAAGCGTCTTATCTCGACATCTTGGGGAGCATCCCCGAATGTACTAAGATCGTCAGGCCTTGCCCTTTGCTTCTCTACAGGTGAATATGCATGTCCAGTGTGGCATCGCTCGGCCCATACTGGAGAGGTAAATGTCGCATTGAATGAAACCTGCAGATTTATGACGGGATGCTTAAAACCAACACCGCTAGATAAACTCTATCCCCTAGCCGGTGTTGCTCCGCCAGAAATCCGCCGACAGGTAGCCTGCGAGATTGAGAAACGCCATCAGGAGAGCGATAATCGTCACCCATTGTTTGGCTGCGTTAAAGCGCAAGCGCGTTTGAAAAGTCGCAATAGTTTCTTAGGCTGCACTAAACCAATTGTAGGTTTTCCAAATGAGGTGAAGAAGCGACTTTGGAACCAAAAATATCCAGTCCCTTCCGATTTCATATCGCCCTCGGAAAATATTCCGCCAGGTTCTGAGCTGCAGTGGCCTATTTGGCGTACGCTAAATCGGTTACGTTCCGGAGGGGGCCGCTGCAGATCCAATATGTCCAAATGGGGCTTTTCTTCTAGACCTGAATGTGACTGCGGTGCTCCGATACAAGATATGACGCATCTTCTTTCCTGCCCATTGTGCCCTAATAGCTGCACAAGCAAAGACTTGATGTAGGCAACGGACTCGGCTATTGCGTTGTCATGTTTTTTATCAGGATCAATATAACACATAAAGTAATAAAATTGGCCATTGACACGAGAAGAAGAAGATTGCCACAAATTCGTTGTGGTAACTCAAAGTGTGTCAAACTTTAATTAGTGTCATAATTCTATACCTATTCGCTGTTCACTTTAATCTATATCTAGCTAGTAATGATAAAACATTGTATAATGTACATACACAATAGCGACTTTCCCGCATAAAACAGCGCATATTTTATTTTTATAAAGTAAAAATTTATTCATTTAATTTTTTTGAAGTTGAAATTTATCTGGGTCCAATGACTGTAAATTTATAAACCGGCACAACTTCGCACGAGTTTATATGAATCTATATATTCAAAACCTAGATTCAGTTTCGGAACTCGCTTCGCCAATAAACAAATAATTTAATGTGAAGTTTAATTTTTACAGTCTTACGATTTTTCCACGACTTTCATTGGTGTGTCCAATTAATTCTAAAGGACTCACCAACGGGATCCATAGGATCGTCTTGTTTAAAGGGATTCGAAAAGTTACTTGCATGTTTTTGATTTGCTCATTCAATTATGAATGAATACATTTATTAGCCTTGCTTATTCCTTCAGTGTTGATACAGGTATGACATTGGCATAGGCTACAGTCATCACTTAACATCAATGTGAACTGCATGCTTGTTTGCCACATTTATTACAATAAAAAAAATGATATGCCATAATGATTTATTTGGTCCTATGCATCATTGGTCCGAATGATAACTTTCCTGAACTTTATGTCATATAATATCAAATGCCATAAAATCGAAATCCCTAAATACAATATATCCTAAATTGGTTTGTCATCCATATTACAATCAATTGTATTAAAAAACCTTAAAACAGTCACCAATAAAATTTATATTTCCTAAATTTTGTACTGTCAAATGTATAAAACTTCGACCTAACGCAAGTCAAAGCAGTCCCAAAATTACCAAAGAAAAATGGAAATAAGTACCTGACAGGGACAGTACAGGGACCGAATCTGTGACCTCAGGATAATCAGTCCAGCCGCTTTACCATTAAGCTACCGAAGCCCAACATCTGAGCATCGTATTTCTCTTCCCCTTTTTGAATTTACCCATTCGGGATTGGGTGAACGACATCCATCCATAACTTATTATATTATTAGCTTGTACGAATTGATTACGACTCAACGATTATTAAACGCAAGACCGTTTTGACGTACATCACGGCGTAGGGGAATATTTCGGAAGAGTGAATAATGTGATTATATTTTTATGAGAGGAAATGTTTAACCTGTATATTGAGTTGCGTGTTCCGGATAATATTAATGAGTCCCTTTGAGTTTTGAATTTGAAGACATAATGATGTGAGCTGCTTGTGAGTGTAATAATTGAATGTGATGCCGATGAAAGCTCTGTCATTTGGATATGTATCATCTGGTGTAATGGAGGTATATGATTGCTACTATCACGATAAAAAAGTATGTGTTAGATCCGATGCACAAAGGGTATTTACTTGGTGTGCGTAAGGAGATCGTTAGTGTGCGGTCGAGTTAAACACGTACTTTCGGACGCTCGCGGAGGAAACGAGCGTAACGCCTCAACTTTGGTGTTACACTAGATTTTACTCCTCACAAAATTTGAAGTTGTGGAGGAAGTTCCTCCGAGGAAGGGATGGAAGTGTTTCTCCGACGAAAAGGGAGCATCTTCCGACCAGGCGAGGTGTTAACGCGTGGCGGGCCGCGGCCCAACGATTGACGTTGGGAAGTTGTATATATGGCAACTCTTGAAGGAACTTCGTATGTGCGATGTAATTCGATTGACACGCCATCTACCGAACTAGACAAGTATTCTAGGGTTTCGTCTGTGTTCCACTAGTTGGCGCCTTAATGTAGTATACGCTAAAAAGGTTTCATTTCTACCACGTGTGAATTGCAAACATGTTTTATTTTTTTATAATTAAATTTTTGGGGTCCGTAGTAAACAAGGAACCCTTATAGTTTCGCTATGTCCATCTGTCTGTCTGTCTGTCCGTCCATCCGCGGTTTAGCGCAAAAACTGTAGGTACTAGTGACTTGAATTGGCACAAATATACACCTTAATCACGCCAATAAAGTGGTAGAATAAAAACATAAAAAATATTTAGGGTTACCTCCCCCCTACAAGTAACGAGCAAATATTTTTTTTTATTTAAGATTTCCATATAGTGTAAGGTATCACTGGATAGGTCTTTTAAAAATATATATGTATGTCCGAACATAATTTTTCGATTTAGTTAACTGTTCGTGACTTATTATGCTTTAGAGTGCAAATTTTTGTTAGAGTAAAGTGTCCCTTCTCTATCAACTAAACGGTTATTGTCAGAGATTCAAACGTTTCGGGAATAGTAGCTATATATAATGAAATTAAAAGGAAAACTGTCACACTTATGTTGGCCTTGCAAGTTTGCGAGTAATAGTCGACCAAATGTATTTTACTCGAAAATTTAGAACAACTCAGTAGAAAATATTTATTTCTTTTTTTTCATTACATTTCTTATTCTGTAAATACACTAAATATGGAACCCTACACTGCGCGTGGCCCGACACGCACTTGACCGGTTTTATTTTGTAGTTAGTCATATGTAGTGTTTATATATCTATAATAATAAAAACTACAAAATTACTCATTAGCAAGTTCAAGTAACCACAGGCATACCTATCAATCACAAGATTGTTCAATCAGTTTTGTTCGGCTTCCCTTGTTAATTAATGTGTTCTTAACGTGTTATACGAGTACGAACTAGTGAGGTATTGAAATTGATGGTAATAATTTTCCTTCCACAAAATAGTTACTTATTTAAGATTAACTTTACTGGTGGTAGAACGTCAGTGACGGAGCTTATCGGTGTAGGCACTACCGCATTATTCTAATCTACTTGCCGCTAAATGGTAGTGTTTGGCACTATCGTGTGCCGGTCAAGTGGTAATGTACGGCCCTCGCCCCTGTAGTTTCCGGCCGAGAGGCACCTTAGGCTTCAGGTGTAGATGCATCTTTACGCAACTTCATCGTATGGCCCCTAGTTACTACATTGATGGTAAGCGAATACTGTAGCCTATAAACATCTGCATAAAACAACAGAGATTTCAATGCAGATGTGCCACACTAGATGTGCTGAGGTCTAAGTTTTTGTGTCACACTGCCGCAATGGAACATCACCTGATTGGTACACGATAGCGTTGGACACGTGTCGAGCGTGTCGCCAAAGACTGGTCATGATGGCTAAGTAGGTACTGCACACTGCAGATGCCCTCGGCTGCACCAAGAGCCCTGTAATTTCTGGCACAGAGACATAACACCTTAGGTCTCAGGAGTTGTAACGCATCTGAATTTTGGCCTTTGTCTTTGTGTAAGTGGCTCTACGCTGCGGTCATCACTTAACATCAATGTGAACTGTATGCTTGTTTGCCACATCCATAACGTAAAAAAAGAGCACACAGGGCATTAAGTTATAAAAGTTATCGTAAGTATGACATCCATGACTTTTGCTTTACTAGTGAAATACTTTACAGTGAAGTAGACTATCCATAAGGTGCCGCAATTATCTACAATTAATTAGAGTACTTTGCATCCATATTTATTTCTTCATTCTATAAAAATACCAAAAGGTAGAAAATAAATAATACGTTATTCGGGACGCGGCTTCAATCGGCGTCGATCTTTTAAATCGGAAGGTGTACTGATTAATTCGTGTCAGAATTAATTCAGTTCGGCCTTGCTTCTCTGCGCATATTCGTGGGTACGCGCGCACTGCTGTACTTACAGACTCTATATTTTCTTCTTCTGAAGGAAAAGCCGAAGGTTGCCAATGGTACGTCACGGCCTGATTCGATCGGAAGGTCTTTGACCAGTGTGTGTAGCTAGTGATGACATACGGAACTGAAACATGACCGCCCACTACCCACCACACACTGACCCTATAAGAAACGGAGGTCACGGAGAGAGCAATGGTGAGAGCTCGGCTCGATGTTTCCCTGCGAGATTGAATCAGAAATGAGAAGATCCCTAAGAGACAGATCGAAGAACCGATGGCCGATGGGGCAGAAGAGTTCTCGAGTGGTGATCGCGTACCGGCAGACGAAACGTAAGCAGGCCCCGTATGAGGTGGACCGATGAGCTGCTGTGGGTAGTCGTGGTCGTGTAAAGTCGTGGGTAGTCGTTGGATGCCAGAATGCAATGTTTGGGGGAAGCTTTTGTCCAACTGTAGTCTTTCGACTGTAATAATGATATTTTCTTTTTATAAAATGGCCGAGGTAGCTTAGTGGCCAGTAGCTACTCTATACTTAATGAGGTCTTATCGGAACTGATCTGATAGACTTGGATCCGGATTTTCCGGATAGGGCAACAAGTTATATTATAATTAGATTTTTCTTCCTGACAAATCATCTCTGCACATTGGATATGTGTATTTACAATCTAAACGTCCAATTAATGTCAATAAGCTTGTCCCATAATATTTTCTACTCAAGTAGGCTTTGAAATACTACTAAATCTGAGAGAATATTGATGTTATTGAAAATGTTTCCCGAGAAAATAGAAAAGCGTCCAAGGAATATCAATAAGCTCACCTCCCGTTAACGTTACGTAAACGTAAAACAAAAACGGAATTTATAAATGTCAATATGTAGTACAGTACCCACAGACCAATCAGCCTTCCAGTCGATGACAGTATCACACCGTGGACACATTGCCAAAATTTAATACAAACGCTTAATTTAGTCTCTATTACACAGACATCAATCAGAGACGTGGATTTATACGTGCACCTGTGTGCGTAGCACGTAGAGAATACCAAACGTCGCCCATAAGAGGGGAGGAGGTTGGGTGAGGCGGAGAAATCGGGCGGGACGTCGCGTCACATAAGTAATGTGCGAAAGAGATAACGCTCTACACATCCAAAGTCTTATTCCTAAGGTCGATGTGCAATATTTATAGTAGGTTACTGTATGTGAGCATATTAATAAAAAAACCGGACAAGTGCGAGTTCGACTCGCGTGGTGAGGGTTCCGTAATTTAAATAAATATTTTCGAAAATCTTACAGATTTAAAATGCAGGAACATAGCGGTTACGGTGGTACCGGCAGGGGGGGGGTTTTATTATTAAGAATTTTTCGATTTAATTTGAATACTCAAACTTCTTATAGGTTTTTCAGTAACCTATAGGCAAATAACTATTTTCCACATTTTTTTCAAAATTTTTAGTTCTGTAGTTTCGAAGATAGGGGGAGGAATGGTAAATTTTCGTCGTTTTTCTTAAATAACTTCAAATTTGTTTATGAAAAAATTATAAAAAAAAATTATCTGAGATGCTGACAACAATCTCTTTCATTTGATATGACACACGACACAGTTTACGATTTTTTTTTACGATTTTTTCTGATTTACGCCCCGAAAGTGGCTTCCCTGTTTAAAATTTATTATTTTACTTGACGTGTTCATCTTTGGGTCACCAATTTTCATAGATTCATCAAATTTCAACTCAATCGGTCGAGTAGTTTCGGAGCAAATTGGCTGTGACAGGCGGACAGACAGACAGACAGACAGACGCACGAGTGATCCTATAAGGGTTCCTTTTTTCCTTTTAAGGTACGAAACCCTAAAAAGACCTCAATTGTTTTTATTATTATATTCGGTGTAACAACTCAAAGCTCCAGTGACGGAGCTCGCGGGCGTAGGCACCACCGCATTACCTAATATACTTGCCGCTAAATGGTAGTGTTCAGCACTATCGTGTTCCGGTCAGGTGGTGATGTACGGCCCTGTAATTTCCGGCACAGAGGCATAACACCTTAGGCCTCAGGAGTGGTAACGCATCTGCATTTTGACTTCGGTCTTTGTGTGGGTGTTCATAGGCTGCAGTCATCACTTAACATCAATGTGAACTGCATGCTTGTATGCCACTTCCATTACATAAAAAAAATATCTCATGTATCTTTCATATCACTTTAAAAAAATCTACGATTCTCAACACATGTTGTACTCTAGACAATAGAATTTAGAAAGTGCGTTTCGCTGTCAAACTCATACAATGAAACTGTAATCCCGTAGTGCGGGCGGATCCCCGCGAAATTCAAATTCGCCCCAATCTCGTTCGCATTCGATTGTCAAAGACTTACCCCTAAGCTGCTTAGTCAAAGAAGATTTCGCTTCCATCCTCTTTGCCGGAAACTTTGTAGTCTTAAAAATTTAAATGCCAAGCGTATGTTAACTGACCGAGCTTAATGTTTGTGAGCCTTTTACATTCCTGATGATATTTTTGGATCTGCGTGTCTTCATGTTCGTGTTATTAAATAAGACTTAGTGGTTTAGTTTAATATTGAATGTTTATTGACATTGCAATCAAAGCAGACATTTTTGTATATAAGTTGATGATTTATTGGTAACTACATTTCAGCTGGTCGAAAAATGTTGGGTTAAAAACCAGCATGGAAGAGTAAAGCAGTGGTGTTCTCATAGTTAACGTAATAATCTTTGCAATTTAAGAGCGCGGTGAGCGCTTGGTTGTATAGATGTGTCTGTAAACGTCATGTAAACGCATGTGTGGAAGCGAGAGCAGGTGCGCGGTTGGCCGTCCCGTAAAGCACGCACACTGACATATTGTACACGTACACAATGTCTCGTCTAACCACAACCAAGCTCCCACCGCACTCGTGAATCTAAAAGAGATTTACCAAAATTATTATTGTAATGAATTCAACCATCTAGAATCTAGACTGTGAGAATAATTCAAAGAAATTGATTGAATATTTATTTATTTAAGGAAACTTACAGCTTTTTGTAATACATATGGTTATGGTAGGACATGAATAATTTATTAGCCAAAATAGTTCCAATGCTAAAAATTACATAGCGAAGACTACAGAATTTTGAATAAGTTTAAGTACATTCAGAAAATTTTAATACAAATAATTATTTCGTGTATAGTAATTTCCTACAAATAACTTAATTTATGAAAGTAACTTCGTAACTTCACGCCTGTAATCCCCGAAGGGGTAGGCAGAGGTAAATGCATGCATTCAAGCATACATGCAAACACCCACGAATCGCCAGTTACGTTTTGGCCCATGTAACAGGTGGCGAGCCTGTTGACATCTCCGGGCACATTACCAAACTTTGAGATACTGGGAAATTTCCTATTTACGAAGGTGTTTCAATAATAATAACTATTGAGAAGCCAATGTCAAAATTAATGTAACCTTTACGAAACTTAACACTTGTAATGTTATCGTACACCTAGACTACGTAAGCTAGCGTCCAAAATTCTATTGTATTCGAACAATGGGAGACATGTTGGGAATTGTAAAAACCAAACAAAGGGAACGTAATACCCATTCGTATGGACGTGGCTTAGCTTAAGGCGGGTACCACACTCTTGGCGAATATCGAAAGGAAATGAAGATCTGAACTGAAATGCTTTTCGTTTATGCCTCAAAAATAAAAACAGGTAGACGGTATTTATTTCGTATCGATAAGGGTTAGCATCTTAAGGAAACAATTTTAATGTTAAATGTGTTTAAAATGAAAATATCTTGTGCTGAGTGTGGTCTGGGCTTTAGTTTGGAACATTGTTAGAAATAAAGGTTCATATAATGTATAATACACTAGTTTATTACTGAATGTATTGTATAAAGGAAAGTCCCAGCACGCGTCCGTTTCTTATCGTATACAATGGCATACATAACTAATATACGCGCAAGCTTTTTATGAGTCCGTAGGAATATTATCGTTTTTTTAGCATTCAGCTTCGAAATCTCGAATTTCGGGACTGTTTTTAGTATATTCATAGTATATTATATCACTCCATTTATTCTTCTTGATATATTTGATTAATTTTTACATACACATTAAAAAAAAACAATATGCATATGAAAATTTAAAAAATAGTGAACCGCGGGCGGCTGTCCCAGGGACCCTGTCACCGGTAGCTAGGGACCCAGTGAAACGAACCTCCTCACAATGCGCACTGTGTCGAGTACTGCCTTCTGCGCCAAGTCCTTGATACAATCATACAACCGTCAAGCGAGAGCGTCTTGAGATATTATATTAGCGAACCGCCCCGGTTTCGCACGGGTACAATATCACCTACATCACTAACAGATAATTGTGACTGTCAGATAATGAACAAAGTATTTGCAATACTAATATTGCCACTGTAAATTAAGATGTAAGCTATCCTATTTGTTAAGTTGGATCAAACTGCACACGGTGTGCAAGTTTGATTGAAATCGGTTAAGAAGTGCAGCAGTCCATCGCGGTCAAACAACGTCACACGTATAATGGCAACCCATTAAACGTCCCAGTGCTGGGTACGAGTCTCTCACCTTTTTGAGGGGAGGCCTGGAGCTTACTCTATCACGCTGCTCTAATGCGGATTGGTGGAGGCGTGACACGTAATTTGCACATATTGAGAAGATTAAGATTCATCGAGTTGAAATGCTGGAAACATGCATGTGCATGCACTTGCCCGGTTTTTCTACAGTATGGTCACTGGTTTCAGAGGCAGCTGTAATTTAAAAGAAAGGAAAAACCAGGGGTAGTTTAGTAAGCGGCTGCCACCGCATTACCTAATCTACTTGCCCCTAAATAGTAGTGTTTAGCACTATCGTATTCGTGTTGTAATTTCTGGTGCAGAGGCATAACTTAGGCCTCAGGAGTGGCAACACATCTCCAGTGTAATATCCAGATTTTATGTAGATGTTTATAGGCTACAGTTTTCACACTTACGATCAATGTGAACTGTATGCTTGTTTGCCACTTCATGAAATAAAAAAAATATTTTCATTTCATTCAATACTCGCGACCCGCCCTGGCTTCGAACGGGCAGCATTTATTATATTGTGAGGACGTGCTCGCGTATTGCATGGCGAATCGTTTTAAAATGGTTAGTATCAGTTATCCTTCGGAGATAGGGGCAATTTTTGTCATACATTACTTCAACTTATAGGTATCAAACGATTTAGGATGCGCACGCGAAAAACGGAATTTCAAATCCGTATTTGACCGACTTCTTTGACAAAAGCTGTGATATCTCGGTAAATATAAATACGATGTTGATAAATAATACATATAAACCTTCATCAGAAAACCCTCTTTCCAACATTTTAAACAGGAATAAAATCTATTTATAACTTTCCGAGATTAGCGTATACATACAGACAGAGAAAATACGGAGACTTTATAATATATTGTGATCAAACGTAACTTCACGCCTGTAATCCCCGGAGGGGTAGGCAGAGGTAAATGCATGCATTCAAGCATACATGCAAACACCCACGATTCGCCGGTTACGTTTTTGGCCCATGTAACAGGTGGCGAGGCTTCGAGGTGCTGAGAAATTTCCAGAAAATAGAAAAATCCCAATTAAACCAGAAATAAACTTTACACCATTATCTCTGATAACCCCCTACCCGGGAGTCGAACCCAGGACCTCAGCGTAGTAGTAGTGGCCTGCTACCACTAGGCTACCGAGGCAGTGTTCAAAAAGTAGTAAAGTAGTGATAAAAAAAATACATAATATGAAACATACGATATGAAAGACAAACATTGAAAGCGCGCCATAGATGTTATAAGAGTAGACCAAATACTTTTTTTTTAAAATTAACGTCACGTATACGAATGGGGATTTGCTTTGATATATTGCCAATAACTTCCCATACAAATATAACTCGGTTGGGATTTACAGAATACGAATACATATTTGAGGGAATACAGATAAAACTTGAATGAACAGTTGAATAGTTATTAGCTATGACGTCTATCCTTCGGAGACCTGTGGCATTGAGGTTAATCCGAGGATAGATTTGCTAGATGTGGCAAGGACGTACTTCGAATTTTGTGACTTGTCTGAAGCAAACTCAAGTGGTAGAGTTCCAGTGGTGGAAATTATGGACGAATCACCATCGCATTACTTATTGTGTTGTTATTGAATGGCAATGTATCCATCATTTTTGTCACAGTCATGTTCAAGGCTTCGGGCGTGATACCTGCGTTGAGTTTGTGTGTCTATAGGCTGTAGTTAGATTGTCTATTTTATTACTTAAACTGCCTGAGAATTTGCTGATATCTCTTAATAACTGAATACTGTCACACTTATATTGCATACTGAATCTTTCTCGCTGTCAATTACAGAAAATTGCAGTGTTCTTTCAATATAAGACTGTCAGATAAATAGTAAGTCTACTCAAATTTGTGACAATATCTGTAAAAAACGTGTAAAAAAAGTTTGCAAATTATTATGATAAATTTTGATAAATGTTAGTATAGGCGGTACATTATGTGTGCAGTTATTACTATCTTTTTATCATGTAATTATTAATTTATATATGACCATCATGACGTCAGTATGTGTCATACAGCTATGTAGCAGATACGATAATGTAATTTACGATGTACAAATTCGTAAAATAACTGAAACTGTATCCATTAAAATAACTGAATCTTGTTAAAAAATTAAAAATCATATGCGTGTAATTTTTTAAACCTTGTGAATCTTTGTTTACATTTAATTTCACGTATCTTTTCCAGTAGACGTATATCACGGGTCACATTCGTCTCACAAAGAGTTTTCAATTGCCGACGGATTTCCCCGGACTCCGAGGATTCTATTTTACCGTTTACCGTTGGGTAGATGGAAATAGATGTAGTGCTTGATTGTGGGTCGCGACTGGATAATAGGATTTTTTTAAACGCGACATTATTTGGAAATGCTGAAAATTGGTTTGGGAGCTTTAAAAGGTTTAAGAGCGTCTTTTATTGGAGCTCTTTTAAAATATTTTTAGGGATCTGTATGGAAAATAAAAAGAGGGGAATAAAATGCGGTTTCTTTGGTTTCGGTAAAAAATGTTTGGGGATGATTTTTTTTTGAAAGGGACACACATTTGCATCAGTTTTGTGTACCTAGATTTCTATAGGTTCCAGTATTAATTTGCCATTCTGATCTGCATGCTTGTTTGTCTTGTGACTGCTAGTGGCAAATTAAAATGCTCGTTTCCGTTTCCCGGTTGCTATTGATAGATAGCAAGTCGTTATACCTTGTTGAAGGCCTTATAGGCGGTTCGAAAACATCCGACAGCGGGTTGGCCACTAACCCTTATCTCCATCAGACCGCATTGGAGCAGCGTGGTGGGGTAAGCTCCAGGCCTCCTCCCAAGAAGGGGAGAGATTCGTGCCTAGCAGTGGGAAGCATCAAGGGTTGCCATTATTATTATATACTAGCTGACCCGACAAACTTCGTATTGCCTCGCAATGAAATAATGTGTGAAAGGTTTGATAGATACGGACTATTTCTATGAGAAAATAAAATTGTGGTGTTTACTATTTCCCTTCAATTTCTCTATATTTTCTAAACTTTTAAACCTTCTCTGGACTTCCAAAAATAATTCATAATTAAAATAAACCAAATTGGTCTAGCCGTTCTCAAGTTTTAGCGAGACTAACGAACAGCAATTGGTTTTTTTTTGTATAAAAATTGGTTTGTTTTTGGCGATGTGGTCGTCAATTTTTGACACTGTTAAAAAAGTTACATTCCAACAAAATTAAGGTTACTAAGAAATTTCAAATAACAAACAGAAAGTAAACTCATAACGTTTGTGATTAGGCAACGCGAAAAAACCTTTACAGAATTTCTTTAGTATACATAATGTTTGTAATTAAGCAAGTCCCCTTTGTTGGATCCGATAGAGAATTAAAAAAAGAATTGTAACGGGAATCCAGAGCCGAACAAACTGTTCGTTAGGTTAATGAATGCAAGTCTATATGGGGATTTGCAGTTAATCCTTCAACCGTACTACTTCAGATAGGTTGAAAAAAATCATATTGGAACATCGAAGGCAAGTTTTAAAAGGCTTCGAAGTGGTATTGAGTTAAAATAAAACTTTATATCCGTGGAGAAAGAATGAGAAAGGTTTCGTGTTTTTTGGGACACTTTTAATTTTAATTAATACACTTGGTATATAATTAAAATAGAACTCATTGGCTTAGCATACTAAATGTTGACAAAATCAGCTTTTGCTGGATCTTTGCTATAATATGATTTAGATTCTAAAAATGTATGAAGATGAAACTACAAATCGATTAAATTATAATTAAAAAAAATATTGTAACTTTTATATAATGGCCCCATAATAACTATTATTTTATTGCATTTTCACCTTTGGTTTTTGTGTAGATATCTATAGGTTACAGTCATCTTCACATCAATGTGAGCTACGCTTGGTTGCCACGTTCTATACGCATAAAAAGAAACAAAATATGCGATATTTCGTCCAAAAAATATGAATACGACTAAATATATATTTTTTAAGTTAATACTTCCACTGCATTCTTTCATATAGGTTGAAAAAATGAAATTAAACTATCGGATAGGAATTTTAAAAGGCTTCGCCGTAGTTTTAATTTTAAATAGAACTTCATTCTTTTGGAGATAGAATGAGAATGGTTCAATGTCTTGGGTGTATTGTTTTTCAAACCAGGATAGGCGTTGATAGAATCAGGTAAATAATTTTGCAAAAGTTTAAGAGATGAGAACACTAATCGATATAAAGGTTATGACATTTAAAAAATCTATTTTGATTTTATTTCAACAGATTTACATAAACCAGGGCCGTTCGTTGGACGAAATACTTTGACCACAACATGAAACAACGAACGAGTGTTAAACGACGATACACACCGTAAATTTTAATGTTTCCCCCTTTTTAGGTAACAGTGGTTACAAACGCCCACTACTACTACGCTTGGGATCCTGGGTTCGATTCCCGGGTCGGGGACTATCAGAGATAACGGTTTAAAATCCTGGATCTCTGGATCATTGAGATTTTTCCATTTTCTGGAAGTTTCCCAGTGGCCCAGAGTTTGGTAATGTGCCCGGAGATGGCAACAGGTTCGCCACCTGTTACATGGGCCAAAACGTAACCGGCGAGTCGTGGGCGTTTGCATGTATGCTTGAATGCATGCATTTACCTCTGCCTACCCCTTCGGGGATTACAGGCGTGAAGTTACGTTTTACAGGTTACAAATAGAGATGCCAATTGAAAATGAGACCATATTCATCACTGGAAAACTTCCAAAAAATTGAAATTTCCCCTGAGCACTTACTCCCGATCTCGGGGATCGAGATCATGTCCTCTACAGTAAAATAGTGGCTTGCTACCAACGGATTACTAAGGCAGTTAAGTGCCCGCCTGTATCTGTTTCGTTTCTATTGAATCATTTGAATAGAGAAGTAATGATAGAAAGCACGTTCCATTTTATTTTCACTTTTATTCTCTTGATAATGTCAGCATTACCTTTACATTGATGATGGTTTAATGCTAGCTCAATAGCTATCATATATCTATATAAATATATCTATATAAATAAAAATGAATTGCTAGAGATGTGTAGCTAAGTGCAAAACTCAAGAACGGCGGGACCAATTCGAGGCGAGAACGTCCGTCCGTCCGTCTGTCTGTCACTGGGAATCCAAAAGTATAATATAATAATAATAATGGCAACCCATTATACGTCCCACTGCTGGGCACGAGTCTCTCCCCTTTTTGGGGGGAGGCCTGGAGCTTACTTCACCTCGCTGCTCCAATGCGGATTGGTGGAGGTGGGTGGGTTAGTGGCCAACCCGCTGTCGGATGTTTTCAAACCGCCTATAAGGCCTCCGACAAGGTTTAACGACTGCTATCCATCGATAGCAACCGGGACCCACGGGTTAACGTGCCCTCCGAAGCACGGAAACGCGCATTTAATTTGCCACTAGCGGTCACTCATCAAACTACCCGACCGCGCCTGTAGTGCTTAACCGCTTACGATCTACACCAGCCGCTGGGCCATGCGCGCTTTAATCCAAAAATAACTTACACCTAAAACCCGAATCTAATGGCGTCGGGACGTGACCCCACTGCCGACTATCGGAAGAATTTTGTTCTACTGGAAGAGAATTCTTCCACTAGTGCAGTCAATCAACCGAACAATGTCGGATAAACCATTCCAATGGAGCGGTAGTAAGTGGAATAACGCAAGATGGGCAGCAGTGTTCTGCAATAAGCCTAACGCCACTGCGATCGCCAATCCGCATGTCTGGCAATTATGGCATATCCCCCTAATTGACTGACGAACAGATTTTTCTTTTTCTTCTATGAAGGAATTGAAAAATTTGATGATTTCCATATCGGTTAAATATTATTAATAAATTGGTATTTAAGAATACCTATTGGATTGTTATTAAAAGTCATTCTCTCTAGCTTATAACCCGACAATGCAAAAGTGTCCAATTTGAAATAAATTATTTGAATTTTTAATTTTTAATGCGGAGGCTTTGGTCCAGCAGTTGACAACTTTCGGCTGAAATCATGAAATCCCGAATCTGAGGCTTCAGCACGACAGTAGTACCTGTATCCTAAACGGCTAGAACGGTTATTTGCGATAAGCATCACCATTTTATTTTCAAGAACCTTCGCTCCAAAAAAGGGAACAAGAGAGATGGTTTTATCTGTCCTTTTTTCAGATCAACTCAGTACACTTTAGTGGTTCTGTCGAGCATAAATCTATAGGCTGTAGTCATCACTTAACATCAATGTGAACTGCAGGCTTGTTTGCCAATTTCATTGAATAAAAAAAAGATAGCGAGCTTATTGATATCACTGGACACACCAAAAAAATCCAAAAATAACCTACCCCTAAACTGATAGTCGAATCTGAGGCTTCAGCGCATCAGTCTACCGGTATACTAAACTACTAGAACAGTTACTCGTATTTGCGATAAACATCACCTCTTTATTTTCAAGAACCTTCGCTCCAAAAAAGGGAATAAGAGAGATGGTTTTATCTGTCCTTTTTTCAGATCAACTCAGTACACTTTAGTGGTTCTGTCGAGCATAAATCTATAGGCTGTAGTCATCACTTAACATCAATGTGAACTACATGCTTGTTTGCCAATTTCATTGCATAAAAAAAAGATAGCGAGCTTATTGATATCACTGGACACACCAAAAAAATCTAAAAATAACCTACCCCTAAACTGATGGTCGAATCTGAGGCTTCAGCGCATCAGTCTTGTCATACTGAACTACTAGAACAGTAACTCGTATTTGCGATAAACACCACCTCTTTATTTTCAAGAACCTTCGCTCCGAAAAAGGGAACAAGAGAGATGGTTTTATCTGTCCTTTTTTCAGATCAGCTCAGAACACTTTAGTGGTTCTGTCGAGCATAAAATTAAAATGTCCGTAACGTAATTCCGGCTGTAATGGACCAAGGGGTGATTAATGCTGGCGACGACATTACGTTTAATGAGGATAAATTGCATCTTTGAGCGTCCCGCGTAATGGCGCTCTTAATTATTCTTTTGCATTATTGAAGATCGAAGTCTTTTGGGATTAGTGGTAAAATATCGGAGATAGTAGAACAAATTCCTGTTTATGTATAACGTGTTTTACGGGTGGTAGAACTCCAGTGACGGAGCTCGCTGGCGTAGGCACCACCGCATTACCTAATATACTTGCCGTTAAATGGTAGTGTTCAGCACTATCGTGTTCCGGTCAGGTGGTAATGTACGGCACTGTAATTTCCGTAATGTAATTTCCGGCACAGAGGCCTAACACCTTAGGCCGCGGGAGTTTTAACGCATCTCCATTTTGACTTTGGTCTTTGTGTAAGTGTCTATGGGCTGCAGTGATCACTTAACATCAATGTGAACTGCATGCTTGTTTGCCACTTTCATAAGATATTATGTACTAGCGACCCGCCCCGGCTTCGCGCATATGCAATCTACATTGTTACTGGTAAGGTGCTTTTATAAATCAACAATTTTTACCTATTTATCTATTTAAAGCGATAATTGACTTGTGACCGTTATATCAAGCATTATAAGGTTTACATTAGAAAAGTTAGTATGGTGGTCAAGTTTTCTAAAAAGTTTTCTCCTTTTTTTTACTGTCAGGAGAAGTATTCTAAAAAAAAGGTAAAGCGACAAATTAGAAATTAAAAAAAATACGATCAAATTAACTTTTCTAATGTAAAACTTGAGCTGAAAAATACTGAACATGTTAGTCTATTGACAGTTATAGCATGCTTGCTGCAATTATCGTTTTGAAATTTTAAACACATGAATCGGTAGGAATTGATGATTGAAATAACAGTAAATCACCTGTAACTAGCTACATTATACCCACGCGAAGATGGGTTGGGTCGCTAGTTAAATAATGCATGTTACAGTTTGTGAGTCTTTCTTCTTATAAATGCGAATATTGCATGTATATATGTATTGCCACCTGCATTTAATAAAAAAAGTGAACAATTTTGTCTGAAAGTCGGGTCAAGAGTTTTTGGAATCGGGTGTATTGAAGAGAGTTATGAATATTAAAGTGGCATGGGAGTTGCGTAAGAACTGGGACATTTGTCACTCTACGCTCTCTGCCTATTCCACCAAGAAAATTTTTAAATTCTCCAACGGATTCACTAATCAGTATTTTTCGGGGACAACTGCCTGCTAATAAGTCGCGTATCACGTCGCCGACAATACGTGATAAATAGTGTTAGTGTTATAAGTTATACTCGTATAATACTAGCTCTAGCTGACACGGCAAACTTCGTATTGCCTCAGAATGAAATAATTTGTCAAAGGTTTGATAGATACGGACTATTTGCATGGGAAAATAAAATTGTGGTTTTTACTATTTCCCTTCGATTTCTTCATATTTTCTTCTTTTCTTTTCAAAATTAGCCAAATCGGTCCAGCCGTTCTCGAGTTTTAGCGAGACTAACGAAAAGCAATTGATTTTTATGCATATAGATGTACGCCAGTATTTAAGGTATAAGCCTGAAAGTAAAAGAAAAGTAATAATTGTTTACAGCTTAATGTAACTTAAAACTCGAAAGAATATTAAAATTAACGTTATACTACAAACGACTCTTGGCGACAAGTTTAAATCGATACATCAAATTCCATTTCCGATCAAATAACTATCCGTCACTCAGCGAGGTTGTTAAGGCCGCGTTAAGTTTTATTGGGCTCTGAAATGTTATTTGGAGTAATTCTATAGTCATGGATAGGGCTGTCAATCTCGTGAAGTGAATTCAAACTTTTTGCAAAGTAATTTTTATGTTATGGAAGTGACAAACAAACATACACATTTCATGATGGTGGTACATTAAGAACACATATGCTCCGTGCTTCGGAGGGCACGCTAAGTCGTCGGTCTCGGTTGCTATCGATAGATAGCAGTCGTTAAAACTTGTCGGAAGCCTTATGGGCTTGAAAACATCCGACAGCGGGTCTGCCACTAACCTACCCTCCTCCACCAATCCGCATTGGAGCAGTGTGGTTGGAGTAAGCTCCAGGCCTCCCCCCAAAAAGGGGAGAGACTCGTGCCCAGCAGTGGGACGTACAATGGATTGCCATTATTATTATTATAATATAAACTCGAACATAAAAACTGGAAGGTTCAGTATGTTGTCATGCTTAGGCTTTCAGAATGTAGATAGATGCAGAGGCCTAAAAAAAACAAGACCTACCTATTTTGACCGAACAGGTCGAATTTTGTCTGAAAGTGGGGTCAAAAATCTTCGATATCGTCGTATATGTATGAAGAGAGTCATAAATATAATTGAGGCACGGGAGTTGTATAAGAACTGGGATATTTGGCGCTTTACGCTCTCTGCCTACTCCGTTAGGTACTGAAATTCACTAACAGATTGACGTAATTATTGTTTACAGCTTAAGATAATTAAAAACTCGAAAGAAACTTAAAATTAACTTTATACTACAAAACGACTCTTGGCGACAAGTTTAAATCGATACATCAAATTCCATTTCCGATCGAATAACTATCTATCCGTCACTCGGCGAGGTTGTTAACGCCGCGTTAAGTTTTATTGGGCTCTGAAACGTTATCCTGAGTAATTCGATGGCCACGGTTAGGGTTGTCACTCTAAAAAATTGGTAGAGCTCCAGTGTCGGAGCTCGCGGGCGTAGGCACCACCGCATTACCTAATATACTTGCCGCTAAATGGTAGTGTTCATCACTATCGTGTTCCGGTCAGGTGGTAATGTACGGCCCTGTAATTTCCGGCACAGAGGCATAACACCTAATGTCTCAAGAGTGGCAGCGCATCTGCATTTTGACCTCTGGTCATTGTGTGGTTGTCTATAGGCTGCAGTCATCACTTAACATCAATGTGAACTGCATGCTTGTTTGCCACTTATATTACATAAAAAAAAAAAAAAAAAAAAAAGAATTAAGTTTACTTTTTGTAGGTAACTCATACTGGTCGTTAGATATTACGGCAGATATTAGTAACTTTGTAATGCGAATTTTCGGTTTTATGATTCCATACTTCAAATGGAAAAATATAGAACTTTTATAAGATCAATCGCTTGTTTCTCAATCTATTTATGACAGTCAATTTCCTGCGATATTACTATTAATTGAAATTCATTTAAATGTTATTTCATGAAACTGGGTAAGTACATTTTTTTAGTCAGTGTTTTTAATAAAGAATGAACTTATTAATATTAATGTATTGTTGATGCTTCTAATAAAAAAACAAAATATTTACGCAACCCTCGACACAGGTATCAAACCAGGTACCCTTAAAATACTGCAATAGAACCACCACAGCATCATGTCTAAATAGTTTTCTATTGAATAAAATATATTCTGTTGATCAAACTTGTCTGACACAACTAAATAATTTTCCATTCAGTCAAATATTTCCCTTTGACAACCCTGACAGTAATTTGTATTATATCCGAACCGAGATTCGATAGCAATAGGCCTTTATTGCCAGCTATAAACGTCTGTGAAGCTATAGTTAAAACCAAATCGAGTGTTCAATGTTTTGATAAGAAAAATACATGTGAATTTAAATAAGGTTTCATCGGCTTCTGTTCTATGCGTGTGCGATAAACATAAACGGATGAAAAAAAAAAATTTTTTTTTAATTAAAAGAGAAATTGGATTTGATACCGCGATCGGTAGCTCACTTAAGAGAACGGCTGGAGATCCTAGTGGTTGGGGTTCAAGTTCTGCTTTAAGTAAAATTTTTCTTTAAAAAATATTGCACTCGCTTGTGTGAATGGTAAATAAAATAAACAGAAAATATTATTTTAAAAATGTAATGATTAGAAATTAAAGAAGAAACGGAAATAAAAATTTGACTTCGGGCAGGAATCGAACTTGCGATCTCAGGAAAGCGGCTGGACTGGTTATCCTGAGGTCGCAGGTTCAATTCCTGACCGAAGTCAAATTTTTCTTTCCGTATTTTCTTTAATTTCTAAAGTTCACTCTCATATGTTATTGCGAAAAATGAATATTATAATGTAATAATTACTGTACGTAGCTATTTAGTGATGGAGCTGGAATGTGTAGGTATCACCGCATGTGCACCTTAAAAATTTAAGAGTAATATGATGTGATTTAATATAGTTCTATGGCATATACTAAATCACAAAATTATAAGTAAACAATACAATATCCTCGCTACCATATTGGTTTTAACATTTTACTATGGAAGTTTGTATTTTTAATCGACCTCAAAAACGAGGATGTTCTATGTTGGATTCTATGTATGGTTCTATGTATGGTGTTCTTTTTCGTGCACCGATTAATCCGTCGATTCTAGACCGAATTTAAAAATTCTTCTGTTGCTTGAAATGTTTGTCCCATTGTTATCAAGTTAAGATCTGATGTGGGTATTATGGAGAAATCCAAGGAAAATCCATCAAAACTTGCTTAAATAGGCTATAAAATAGAAAATAAGATGGTTCTCCGTACCTGTATCCTCCATACCAAATTGGCTTGATAGTTAGTAAATGCATGCATTCAAGCATACATGCAAACACCCACGACTCGCCGGTTACGTTTTGGCCCATGTAACAGGTGGCGAACCTGTTGCCATCTTCAGGCACATTACCAAACTCCGAGGTACTAGGAAACTTCCAGAAAACCGAAAAATCCAAATAGAACCAGAGATAAAGGATTTTAAACCGTTATCTCTGATAGTCCCTGACCCGGGAATCGAACCCAGGACCCCGAGCGCAGTAGTAGTGGCCTGCTACCACTACGCTACTGAGGCAGGTAAAGTTTATTTGTTCTTTAATTTTAGAATAGAATAGAAGATATTTATTTACAACAACATTAAACATGCACACTTACACTCAGGTAATAATATATTAACACTGTAATTGTAAAAGTTGTCATACTCGTAAATCGGTCTCCCACTCAGCATTGTGCTATATAACATAATTTTTACTGGTGGTAGAGCTCCAGTGACGGAGCTCGCGGGCGTAGGCACCACCGCATTACCTAATATACTTGCCGCTAAATGGTAGTGTTCAACACTATCGTGTTCCGGTCAGGAACCCCGAGAGCTTTCAACTCGAGCTACAAAATCGCTTTGAATGCCTGAGTGAGTGCGCAGACGTGGACGATTATAATAACAGGTTTGTGGAAACTGTCCGCACGGCGGGGTGTAAGTTTTTCAATACCCGCCCCACGAATAAGACCAAAAAGATCTCCAGCCCAACTCTCAAGCTCATGGAGGAGAGGCGCGGTATGGTTCTGAAGTCCTCTGAAGATGCTTTAGCGTACAGGCGGCTCAACAGACAGATCTCCAAGTCATTGACTCGCGACCTTCGGCACTTTAATACCAATAGTATTAAAGCAGCCATAGAGCGGAACCAGGGCTCTAAAGTGTTCGCCAAAGATCTGTCCTTAGGGCATAGCCATCTCACTAAGCTGAAGACAGAGGACGACAGAATCGTATCGTCAAAACCTGAGCTTGCAGAGGAGATCGAACGGTTTTACGGACAGTTATACACGTCAGTACGACCACCTGTTAACAGTCCGGCAGCAGATTCTAGAGCCGGACTGACCCGACACTACACCGAAGATATGCCGGACGTCAGTCTAGACGAGATTAGTACGGCTCTCAAACAGCTGAAAAACAACAGGGCGCCGGGTGATGACGGAATCACTGCTGAACTTCTGAAAGCAGGCGGAAGGCCAGTATTAGAAACTCTTCAGTCGATGTTCAATTCCGTCATATCTGAGGGCAAAACGCCACAGGCGTGGCACAGAAGTGTGGTGGTACTATTCTTTAAGAAAGACGATAATACTCTTCTTAAAAACTATAGGCCCATCGCACTGCTAAGTCACGTCTATAAGCTGTTTTCGAGAGTGATCACGAACCGTCTATCTCGCAGACTCGACGACTTCCAGCCTCCCGAACAAGCCGGTTTCCGTAAAGGCTTTAGCACTATAGACCACATTCACACGCTGCGGCAGGTTATACAGAAGACGGAAGAGTATAACCAGCCCCTATGTCTAGCGTTCGTGGACTATGAGAAAGCCTTAATTCGGCAGTCAGTTCTTCGAGCTATGTGCCCTGCCCACTGCCAGGCAGGGCACATAGCTCGAAGAACTGACTGCCGTTGGGGCAGAGCAGTTCTCGAGTGGCGACCGCGTACCGGAAAGCGAAGCGTAGGCAGGCCTCCCACAAGATGGACCGACGATCTGGTGAAGGTCGCGGGCAATCGCTGGATGAGGGCGGCCCAGGACCGTTCGTTGTGGCACTCTTTGGAGGAGGCCTTTGTTCAGCAGTGGACGTCTATTGGCTGAAATGATGATGATGATGATGAATATTGTAAATGCGAAAGTAACTCTGTCTGTCTGTTACCTTTTCACGTCCAAACGACTGAACCGATTTTAATGAAATCTAGTACAGAGATGGAGTTGACTTTGAAAATGAATATAGGCTACTTTTGAAGCCGCGGGCAACAGCTATAATAAATAAATAGTTAAAAGAATAACAAAACTCATGTTAATGTGTTGGTCGGATTTTTAACAATACTACAATACAAAAAAATCTTTATTGATTCAATAGCTTGAAATTTTAAATAGCGTATTCAGAAACCAGTCCTTAATGGCTTAATATAGTTTATTTCAGATACCCAAACCCTTTTCACTATTCGAAAAGTTAAATACTAAAGCAATGTTTTCTCAGCCACAGCAAAACCCAGATAAAATGGCTAGATAAAACCAAAAGCGTTTTATGTTAGCGCCAAATCTTATCCAACGTTCGTGTCAATGAGGTATTAACACAACACGGTTACTTTGTAGCCCAAGAGCATGTTCTCACTTTTAACGAGGTAAATTTATTTCCTGAATGTAAGAGTTTATTTGTTTTAGTTTGTATGTTTTCTTACAACGTTTGCTTGGGGGTATAAGAGAGCCATTTCGTCTGAAACATTTAAAATTTTATTAATTTGAGAATAATTATGTTATCAAAGTAGCAAACCAGAATACAATTAACAGCAATTTTAAGTGGTTTTCGGCCTAGCACTGTAAAATATAAAATAGACGGTTCTCCTTAACTTTGATTGTCTCTATGTATTTTACTTGAACAGGGCTTTAGTGATTTTATATATGTAGTTGTTTGGAAGAGCCATTATAATTATTTTCATTATACGAGATATCGACAGAAATACGCAGCTACTCAGCCGCAGTAAGACCCAAATAAAATGTGTTTTGAGTCTGCGCTAAATCGTGTCAATGAGGTATTAACACAACATGTTTACTTTGTAGCGTAAGAGCTTGTCCTTACTTTCAACGAGATAAATGTGTATCCTGAATGTAGACTTTGTTTTGTTATTCATGTTTTATTGTTATGTTTGTGTAGAACTTTTAACTGCCTCGGTAGCCTAGTGGTAACAGGTCACTACTACTGCGCTGAGGTCCCGGGTTCACTTCCCGGATAGGGAGCTATCAGAGATAATGGTGTAAAGTCCTTTATCTCTGGTTCTATTGGGATTTTTTCATTTTCTGGAAATTCCCAGTAACTCGAAGTTTGGTAATGTACCCGGAGATGTTAACAGGCTGAGATGTTAACCACCTGTTACATGGGGCAAAAAGTAACCGGCGAATCGTGGGTGTTTGCATGTATGCTTGAATGCATGAATTTACCTCTGCCTACCCCTTCGGGGATTACAGGCGTGAAGTTACATTTGTTTAGAAATAAAGGAGCATTTTTTGTCTGAAATAGATTTTAAAGTCTTGTTAACATTCTAAGTTATAAAAGTCGTAAGCATGCATGTACTTGTTATTTGTACTTAAACTGAATATTTTGCATTAATGGAAACTGAATGTTTTTCAGTCTATCACAGTGAACTAGAGTTCTTACCAAAGACGCGTTGCCATTTTCAATATCTATAAAAATAATAAATATAATATGCTAGTGTAAACGATCTTGACCTATATCACAGGATGTATATTTTACTATGTTGCTACATTTATTCAAGGCAAATTATTTTAAGCCTATATGGATCCAATAAATCTGTATTTATATTATGTTTTATTTAAAGAAAAATGGAAAAAAAAATGACTTCAGGCGAGACTCGAACCCGCGGCCTACTGGGAATCTAGTCCAGCCGCTCTTCCGATTGAGCTACTGAAGTCCTGCCCGATTTGTCAAATCTTTCCTTCACATTTATTGCATTGCTTTATGGTAGCAGCAGCGCCATTTATTGCCAACTATGCTAGTTAGGCAACCAATATAATAGACTTTGCAGTTTATTGAATATCGTAAAGAAGTCGCTTTTACCCTTAATAATTGCTTTATATTATTTCGCATTAACACATGCTTGTGAAATATATTTTATTTAAAGAAAAATGGAAAGAAAAAATTGACTTCAGGCGAGACTCGAACTCGCGGCCTACTGGGAATCTAGTCCAGCCGCTCTTCCAATTGAGCTACTGAAGTCCTGCCCGATTTGTCAAATCTTTCCTTCACATTAATTTATTGCATTGCTTTATGGTAGCAGCAGCGCCATCTATTGCCAACTATGCTAGTTAGGCAACCGATGTAATAGACTTTGCAGTTTATTGAATATCGTAAAGAAGTCGCTTTTACCCTTAATAATTGTTTTATATTATTTCGCATTAACACATGCTTGTGAAATATATTTTATTTAAAGAAAAATGGAAAGAAAAATTTGAATTCAGGCGAGACTCGAACTGGCGGCCTACTGGGAATCTAGTCCAGTCGCTCTTCCAATTGACTGCTGCTACCATAAAGCAATGCAATAAATGTGAAGGAAAGATTTGACAAATCGGGCAGGACTTCAGTAGCTCAATTGGAAGAGCGGCTGGACTAGATTCCCAGGAGGCCGCGAGTTCGAGTTTCGCCTGAATTCAAATTTTTCTTTCCATTTTTCTTTAAATAAAATATATTTCACAAGCATGTGTTAATGCGAAATAATATAAAACAATTATTAAGGGTAAAAGCGACTTCTTTACAATATTCATTATACTGCAAAGTCTATTACATCGGTTGCCTAACTAGCATAGTTGGCAATAGATGGCGCTGCTGCTACCATAAAGCAATGCAATAAATGTGAAGGAGAGATTTGACGAATCGGGCAGGACTTCAGTAGCTCAATTGGAAGAGCGGCTGGACTAGATTCCCAGTAGGCCGCGAGTTCGTGTCTCGCCTGAAGTCAAATTTTTCTTTCCATTTTTCTTTAAATAAAATATATTTTACAAGCATGTGTTAATGCGAAATAATATAAAACAATTTATATTATGATCAAAAGTTTTTTTTTTGGATGGACACAGTTATAATGAATATAGACGGGTTATATCATTATGTTTGCTACTTTCATTGCAAAAATATTTTGCTTTAATATTAAAGTTATTTATACAGTGACAAAATATAAGCAGATTTTCGGAAAACGAGTAATAAAAGCAATCGTCTCTTATTCTACAAATCCAGGAGCGATAGCGTTAAATGGAAATATTATTGCAAGACCCAAAACGTGACTTTCACAAGTCGATATTTATTGGTGCCATTGGATTTTCACAATCGCATGGGCAGTATTTAATTTTAATAGGTTCATCAACAGTGTTAAATTAACAAGATACATTTTAACACAACTTTTTAATGGTAGGTAAATAAGGTAATACAGTTAACAAAATTTTACTGGTGGTAGAGCTCCCGTGACGAAGCTCGCGGGCGTAGGCACCACCGCATTACCTAATATACTTGCCGCTAAATGGTAGTGTTCAGCACTATCGTGTTCCGGTCATGTGTGTAATGTACGGCCTTGTAATTTCTGGCACAGATGCATAACACCTTAAGCTTCAGGAGTGGTAACGCATCTGCATTTTGACCTTGGTCTTTGTGTAGGTGTCTATAGGCTGCAGTCATCACTTAACATCAATGTGAACTGCATGCTTGTTTGCCACTTCCATAACATAAAAAAAATATAATTTCAAACTCAGAAAGAAAATCGTAAAAAAACGTTACTTTTGATTTATTGCATTCGATTCACATCGACATTTTTCGAAGAACATCCCTACAAGCTACATAGGTTGGGGAAAAAGTTTCTTCGCATTTTTTAAGATAATTCAAAACATTTTTTAATATAGTTTATTTAAATTTAACTAAAGTATGTATGTACCATTTTGTTCGATAACCTTTTGCCATATTGTAGGTAGGGACATGATCCCATTGCTATAAAAATTTTGGGACTTCTCATCAAAATACCGCGACAAGTGGATTTGGCAGTCCTCTCGTGATGTTAATCTAACATTGCATAAAGAATTCTGAAGAGACCGATACAGGTGGAAATCTGAAGGTGCAAGGTCAAGACTATACGGCGGATGCATTAACACCTCCCAGCCAAACTCTCTTAATTTTTACTGAGTGGCTATAGATGTGTGAGGTCTAGCGTTATCATGATGAAACACCACACCCCTTCTGTTGATCAATTCCGGCCGCTTTCTCTCAACTTCTTTCTTTAATCTCATCAGTTGTTTGCAGTAGAGTTCAGAATCGATAGTCCTGCCTGGTGGTAATAGCTCATAATGAATAATGCCCTTCCTATCCCACCACACACACAAAATCACCTTATTGCGAGTTAACCCGGGTTTCGCCACAGTCTGTGAAGCCTGACCGGCCTTTGACCACGACCTTTTTCGCACGTTCTTGTCGTACGTGATCCACTTTTCATCACCAGTTATCAGCTTCTTCAAAAATGAGTCGGTTTCATTACTTCGTAATAAAGAATCACAAATGAGTACACGGTTCATTAGGTTTATTTCAGTGAGCTCGTGAGGTACCCAAATATCGAGCTTTTTTATGTACCCAGCTTTTTTCAAATGCGCCAAAACTGTTTTGTGATCAATTCTCAGTTCTTCAGCTACGTCATAACTACTGATATGTCGATCTTGCTCCACTTTTTCAAAAATGGCATCCATTTTATCCGTAATAGGGCGACCAGAGCGAGGTGCATCTTTGACATCAAAATTTCCGGATTGAAAACGCTTAAACCAAATTTGTGCTACTCTCACAGACACTGCACTAGGTCCATAAACATCGCAAATTTTTTTCGCGGCATGCGTTGCATTTTTACCTTTTTTGTAGTAAAATTTTAAAATGTATCGAATTTCTTCATTAGATTCACTCATCTTGACAGTACGAAAAACAAATGAAAATCACACATTTGCCTAATTTGAATTTGAAATTATGTTCTTTAAAATTTTAACTTTCAATGATACCAAAATCAGCCAGATACAAATACTACAGCCAAAAAGATTTTATTACAAGTTCATACATACTATAATGCGAAAAGACTTCTTCCCCGACCTATGATTTATAAGGAAAATATTATTACAGTGATGAGAGATTACGTACCTACTGTTTATTTGCTCACGCTGTTCATTTCCTGGCTTAGGAGCATTTGAGTGTTGATTTTGGTGCCACTTGTTTGTATAGCTGTTAACAGTGCTTGAAATCTAATTGCATTAATTCGCTGCGTTTCTCATATTACATAATTATTTCGTGAAATGTACACAGAACGAATATTTTATGTATCATTATTTTAAGTTTCAGTAGCGTAATAGGAGTTCAAATTGTTTCACTTGAACCTGTATTTCAATAACCCAACTTGGGTTGGAAATGGCAAACATGTGCATTTGGCATGCTGCACGTCACATTGATGTTAAGTGATGATTGCAGCCTATAGACACCCAAACAAAGACCAAAGTCAAAATGCAGATGCGTTACCACTCCCTAGGCCTAAGGTGTTATGCATCTTTGCTGGAAATTACAGGGCCGTATACCACCTGATCGGAACACGATAGTACTGAACACTACCATTTTGCGCTAAGTATATTAGGTAATGCGGTGGTGCCTACGCCCACGAGCTCCATCACTGGAGCTCTATTTATTTATTTATTTATTCTTTTGTGCACAAATTGATGTACCTACATAAGACGTTCTTAATACCTAGTGGTATTCTCTACCAGCCAACCTTTGGGCTAAATGAATCTGTCGAAAAGGTGCATTAAACTAGTGATGAAAAATTGAATTGAAAAAGAAGAGTTTATTAAGAAGATAATAATGTTAAGTACATTTTTAGTAACATGAATAAATATATATAGATATATGTATATATATATATATATATATATATATATATACATACATATGTATATAATATATAAGTTTTAAGAATATTACATACGAATATAGTACGAAACCTCTATAACCTCTACCACCTCCACAAGCTCTACCACCAGTATAAACAAAACATAGTAATTAATACATCTATACACCGTTACATAGTTCAATTCCCTGAAAAAAAATATTTGTATACATTGTAGTCATAACTAACACCAATCTAAAAATATTCCGCCTGGTTTCACGGTAAATGCGGAAAAGCATGCGTGAAAGAATTTTTACACACAAAATTAGTTTCGATTCTCCACGTATAAATTGCTGTCAACGTAATAAATAGTGATGGGCGACTCCATGAAATAATAATTATATTATTATTCGAACAATAGAATAAATTATGTGGCTCAAGAAAAAGGGATTGTTATCCTTTTATATTTTTGGTAAATCTACATGTGAGTGAATTTAAAGGAATTAGTTAATATTAGACAGAAAGAAAGCAACATGTTAGCGAGTACTGGCAACAACTAGTCATCATGACGTCACCCACGTTCGTTTAATTATTGATTTATATAATATAGAATAAGTTGAATATTCTTCATAATAATTATAATAAATAAATAGAATATTAGTTAAATTAGATCAAACCTAATATGATTATTACAATTAATATAGTTGGTGATTTGATATATTTCGAAATAATATATAAGACGGAAGGAATGATTTTTGACCCACAAAATTAATATTATTGTACGAGACTGTAACGCTGCCAAAATTATAGAAGATTACTAGTGAAAGTGCGATTATTATTCCATAAAATCCTGTCGACGTTAATAAACATTTATGTGGACAAACTTATGCAAAAATTTTATAACAAAAATAATTAGATACAAAGTGGTTTAAAAAAAAAAATATTATATAATTGTTTTATATTATTTCGCATTAACACATGCTTGTGAAATATATATTATTTTTATTTTTAAATAAAAATGGAAAGAAAAATTTGACTTCAGGCTATCTTTCCATTTTTCTTTAAAAATAAAAATATATTTCACAAGCATGTGTAAATGCGAAATAATATAAAACAATAATTAAGGGTAAAAGCGACTTCTTTACGATATTCAATAAACTGAAAAGTCTATTATATCGGTTACCTAACTAGCATAGTTGGTAATAGATGGCGCTACTGCTACCATAAAGCAATGCAATAGATGTGAAGGAAAGATTTGACAAATCGGGCAGGGCTTCAGTAGCTCAATTGGAAGAGCGGCTGGACTAGATTCCCAGTAGGTCGCGAGTTCGAGTCTCGCCTGAAGTCAAATTTTTCTTTCCATTTTTCTTTAAAAATAAAAATAAATATTATATAAGTTTTTACTGGTGGTCGAGCTCTAGTGACGGCGATCGCAAGCGTAGGCGCCACCGCATTACCTAATATACTTGCCGCTAAATGGTAGTGTTCAGCACTATCTTGTTCCGGTCACGTGGTAATATACGACCTTGTAATTTCTGGCACAGAGGCATAACACCTTAGGCCTAAGGAGTGGTAACGCATCAGCATTTTGACCTTGGTCTTTGTGTGGGTGTCTATAGACTGCAGTCATCACTTAACATCAATGTGAACTGCACGCATGTTTACCACTTCCATTACATTAAAAAAAATCTAAGAGGCATTTTGTTCAAGTTAGGCGTAACTCAGTGTGTGCCGTATAATATAAGTAGTGTCAGATGGGGTCAGCTATTTAGAAAAAATAAAACTACCTATCTACAAAATCTGTTTTGCACGGCATTATCTAATTAATCCGCCGCCAAATGGTAGTAAAAAAACTAACTATCACAGAGACATAATATTTAACCTCTGGTTGTTATGTTGATGCCTATAGGTTGCAGTCATCACTTAACATGCATGTGAAGTGCACGCTTGATTGTCGCCTCCGTAACACAAAAAAAAAATCATTCACAATTTTCACTGTCTAGTGCACACGAGTAATCACAAAAACTGAATTGTTCTCTTCATTGACAAAAATACATTTTCGTTTGCGTTTTAATAGAGTTGTTCGTGCAATTCATTGATCATTTCTTCTGTTCTGAGGTATTGAAATGATCAATGAATTGCATAAAAAGCTATTTTAAACAATTAAAGTTGCTTAAAATAAAATAGTTCTTGAAGTATTGTTTTTTATATTATGTTGGTGACAAGCTAGTAGGTACGAGCATATAGTTCACATTGATGTTGATTTTATTTTTATCATTGATTTTTTATTGATGCTAAGTGATAATAGTCACTTAACATCCATGTGAATTGTACACTTAATTGCCACCTTAACTACATAAATAAGCTGTACATTACCTGACCGTTACACGATAGCGCTGAAATTTAGCATTTAGCAAATAGATTAGTTAGTGCGGTGGTGCCTACTCTCTAGACTAGTATAGATAGATCACCGTCACTGGAGTTCACCCAAGAGCCACCGCGGACACTCCGCTAAAAGTCCAAACAAATGCTTAATTTGGTCTCTATTACACAGACATCAATCAGTGACGTGTATTTACACGTGCACCTGTGTGCGTAGCACGTAAAAAATACCAACCGTCGCCCATAAGACGGGAGAAGTTTGGATGATGCGGGGAAATCGGGCGGGACGTCGAAGTGTCCATTCTATACGTAATATTATTACATATTCTCTGCCTTCAACAACAATTTATTCGATTAATATTCGATTGACGATTCAAATAATTTATCAAGCTTCTCACACATCACTAGTTACAACTTATTATTCCTATATTTTGAATATGTAGTCAGAGTCACGGAAAGCCCGTGGTTCGTGACTCCGACAATTGTACGAATAATTAATTCTAACCTCTGTGCGTGTGCCGATTATAAACATTTTTTTGGGGTTGCGAACATTATTTGATACGTTCTTTTAATTACGAAATCATGCTGTGTTTCTGTGATGTACCTCTTTTATCTGACAGCGGGTTTCGTGTTAATAGAAGCTGTAAATTGAGTGTTGAGCTTAAAATTATAATTATTGTATTTTTCATGCCATACTTTTCACACGAACCATTGGGATAATAAAACCTACCTGGACATGGTTATTAAGTATATTCTTATTTCGTATCTCATTCTTTCCACTGTCTATAGTCGCATAAAGATTGTATTTAGGTATGTCGTGTTAGTCGTGTATAATATAGGTAATTCACTAGCGAGACTACTAGTCTTATATCTTATCTTATACAGGGTTATTTGTAACCAGCGCATAATTCTTAAAGGGAGGCTTTGGCTCATCAAGACTAACACTTTTGTTATACAACTTTTTCTAATTCAATATTTTTTTTACCATTCAAAAAATAATAAATAGAATTTGCAGTTCTAATAGTTCTTAACTTCACGTTACGTAAACATCTGACGTCTGTACCTATGTAAAATATACCTATGAAACGTAGTGCTAACAATTGATAGAAGTCCCATCTGAAACGATTTTATTTCTTATCATGTGATGTACTGCGTTTTGGCAAAAGTCATACGAAAAAAGTTGTTAGTCTTAATGTACCTAAATCACCTTTGACGATTTATGCGTTTGATATATTTAAACCTGTATAAATAAATTGCTGTTCGTTAGTCTCGCTTAAAACTACTCGCTTTGGTTTTAAATGATTTTTGGAAGAAGGTTTAAAATGAGGATGAGGAAATATGAAGAAATTTTCAGGGAAATATTAAAAACAGCAATATCATTTCCCATTTTGAGGCATAACGAAGTTTGCCGGGTCAGCTAGTAAGGATATAAAAAAATGGTGATCAATCAGTTACAATTAATATCAAATCAATATCAAAACAGGAGGAGGTTCTATATATGATCTCGACTAACTAAAGATTATGACTTATTTGAAAATTTATTTCACACTAGCTGTCCCGGCAAACTTCGTATTACCTCAGACTGAAATAATGTGTCAAAAGTTTGAGATACGGAGTATTTTTATTAGAAAAATCAAATTGTGGTCTTTACTATTTCCCTTCAATTTCTCATATTTTCTTAAGTTTTTAACCTTCCCTGGACTTCCAAAAATCATTCAAAACCAAAATTTGCCAAATCGGTCTATCCCTTCTCGAGTTTTAGCGAGACTACAATTGATTTTTATAACGAACGAAACGATTTACGAACGAATACGAAAATATTTTATATATATAAGGTGATTGTTCCACCTAATTACCTTATTATAACAACCGTGGGTTAAAATGACCCACAAAACGAGTAACTGGGACAATTTAATGATTAAAAATGATATATTCCATGCACGAATGTGTATAATTTATATCAAACGTTTCACTTGTGGCCATTAATAAATTAAGTCGCATTTCGGTGGGACATGGTAACAAAGAGATAAGAAATTCTGATGTCATTAATTAATTACCACGTTCTGCAAAATTATTAGGAAGTAGCGTAGATCTTGCCAGACTTGATTTTTTTTTATGCAATTTAATTGGCAAACAAGCTTGTAGTTCACATTGATGTTAAGTGATGACTGCAGCCTATAGACAATGACTAGAGGTCAAAATGCAGATGCGTTGCCACTCCTGAGGCCTAAGGTACAGTACAGTAGTAGTGGCCTGCTACCCAATGACTAGAGGTCAAAATGCAGATGCGTTGTCACTCCTGAGGCCTAAGGTACAGTACAGTAGTAGTGGCCTGCTACCGCTAGGCTACTGAGGCAGTTTAAATGTGGTTGTTACTATAAAATATATTCTTGAATAAATTAATTGTATTTTTTCGGCTCTTCTTTAATTTACCCGTTTTTTGAGGACGTGTACGAACCAGAGCCGAGCTCACAACATCTCCTTTCCCCCGATATTTTTCATCAGGTGACTTCAAAAAACGAAAACTATCAACTCCATAATTATACGTATGTTTAATTAAGTAGTTACTCCGTGTCACCGCGGTATTTATTCTTGAGACGAAGTGGGACCCTTGACTCTATTGAAAATAGAAACACGACAGAACAAGTGGGACACTACAGGACATGTCTCTACAAGTGGAATAGCACAGAACGATCCACCCAACTCAGCCCCTTCTAGCTAAATGCTGTATTAGGATGGTTAAAAAAATATGATAGTAGTATAAACAACGAAGTAAAAAAGAAGACTTTCACATGACAGCTATGTAGACTTTACAAGTTTACGAGTAATAAAATGTAACTTCACGCCTGTAATCCCCGAAGGGGTAGGCAGAGGTAAATGCATGCATTCAAGCATACATGCAAACACCCACGATTCGGTTACGTTTTGGCCCATGTAACAGGTGGCGAGCCTGTTGACATCTCCGGGCACATTACCAAACTTTGAGGTACTGGGAAATTTCCAGAAAATGGAAAAATCCCAATAGAACCAGAGATAATGGACTTTACACCATCATCTCTGATAACCCCCTACCCGGGAATCGAACCCAGGACCTCAGCGTAGTAGTAGTGGCCTGCTACCACTAGGCTACCGAGGCAGTTAATAAAAAAAAACGTAAATTTACACCTGTAATCCCCAAATGGATAGGCAGAGGTACATGCAAGCATTCAAGCATACATGCAAACACCCATGACTCGCCGGTTACGTTTTGGCTCATGTAACAGGTGGCGAGCCTGTTGACATCTCCGGGCATATTACCAAACTTCGAAGTACTGCGAAATTTAATTATTATATTACGAATATTTACGAGTAATAATAGACTGAATAGAATTTTACTAAACATATTGGGACAAACGTAACCCTACATTTGTGCGTGGCTCGACACGAATTTGACCGATTTCAAACATTAGCTCTTCATTAGCCAAATAATACAATGAGACAGAAGCCCTATGTTATAAAACATACTTGTAAAATTATCACAACCCGTCTAATTGTACATGATAATCTCGTTCACGAACGACTTCCTCCTCATTCAGAGATTCACTGCACATAATCTTATTAAGCTGGAAATTTCCCGACCTTTTTTCATTTTTAATTAAGTACACCGTGTAACCTCGGTGTTTATTTTTGACTTTGATAAATATTCTGTTGTAATGTGACCTGTTTTACAATGAGTACTTAATATTTGCGTAAAGTATGTTTAAATCCAAATCACTTAGCATAGTGATTTGGATTTAAACATACTTACTAGTAGCTCACTTCGCTCTAAAGTGGTCGAGGAGGGCAATGGCTGTCACATGCGTCGTACTCGTGAACGGGTGCTGTTGGTGGGGACTGGTCTGGTCTGGTTTGCAGGAGCTACATCTCATTTAGTAGATAGCAGTTTATTTGATTATAATGATAATCTCTACTAGATTTAAGCTCTCAATTAAAAGAGCTCTAACTGAGTTTGTTGGGTAGCAGAGTTCTTCTCAGTAGTGACTGCACTTGGAACAAGTTTTTCTTTTTCATCATTGAAGGTATTGAAAAATTTTGTGATAATTATATTTTAACTAAGTACTTCTAATTTTAATTTACTATTAATATATGTTTTGCTTTGAAGCGCGCATGGCCCGGCGGCTAGTGTAGATCGTAAGCGATCTACTAGGTTAAGCACTACGGGCGCGGTCGGGTAGAGTGATGGGTGACCGCTAGTGGCAAATTAAATGCGCGTTTCCGTGCTTCGGAGGGCACGTTAAGCCGTCGGTCCCGGTTGCTATCGATAGATAGCAGTCGTTAAACCTTGTCGGAGGCCTTATAGGCGGTTTGAAAACATCCGACAGCGGGTTGGCCACTAACCCACCCACCTCTACCAATCCGCATTGGTGCAGCGTGGTGGAGTAAGCTCCAAGCCTTCCTCCAAAAAAGGGGAGAGACTCGTGCCCAGTAGTGGGACGTATAATGGGTTGCCATTATTATTATCATTATATACCCACCACCGTTAAGACAGATTATCGCTTTAAATACTTTTAAAATAAAAATAAAAGAATACCTATTAGAGCGACAGCGGGAGCATCCTAATTTGATCTCAAATAATTGTGCTTTTTTTTGTCTTTGTGCATTATGTGTATCTGTTTTTATTATTATTATTATTATTTTTAACTATGTTCTGTTGTGTCTTGGGCCCTGCGCCGAATAAATGTTTTTCTTTCTTTCTTTCTTTCTATATATGTTTTGCTTTTCTGTAAGAACTACACACAAAAGTGGTAACGTATCCGCATTTTGACCTTTTTTGTGTAGATATCTATAGGCTCTGAAGCCATAACCTAACATCAATGTAAGCCGCAGGCATGATTGCCATCTGCCTTTTTTATAAAAAAACATGTACATGTGCTCTATATATTTTACTTGTATTATAATTAAGGTTTGTCAGAACCGGGATATCTGGCGCTCTACACTCTCTGACTACCCCGTTAGGGACCTGGCGTGAAGATACATACATACATACATTATAATTAAATTTGCATATAAAAGTATATAAAAACAGTACATATTTTTTCTATTTCGCACAATAATAATCGGCAGTAAAGTTATTTTGGAAATCTTGATGCTTTAAGCCTACTAATAGTACTTACTTGCCGGCGACTAATCACTCACTGCACTTTACTTTGGTTTGACAAGTCACTGATTCATGATGACCACGATTTCTGAGATTGCTGAGCTCCAAAGAACAGCTATGGACTCTCTGAATAAGCGTATGGCGGATTTTGAAAGTAGTCTGAAAATTTCTTCACCGGGCAGCGAACATGGCACTCTCATCAAAGACTTTACATATTTCAAACAACATGTCTGGAATATTTTGAATGAGCTCCAACAGCAAATAGCCAATATCAGCAGAACCATTGATATCATGGAAACACGGCAAAGGAAAAAAATTATATTATTCAATGGGGTGCCAGAGCAGCCTGGAGAGATAGTGGCAGACAAGGTAGTCTCTATTATTCATAAGAAACTTGAGCTCCCTGATATTGAGTCAAGCTCAATCACTGTCTGTCATAGACTTGGCAGCCAATTGGAGGGCAGAACTCGACCAATACTGGTGCGCTTTGCTGATATATCTATCAAGTCCTCCATTTGGAATAGGAAGACAAAGTTGAAGGGGTCGTCTTTTGTTCTGGCGGAGTTTCTGACGCGACATCGTCAAATGGTGTTCTCCAGTGCACGTAAACTTCTGGGCGTAACAAATGTTTGGACGCTAGACAGCAACATTTGCGGGCGGCTGCCTGATGGCTCTCGTCGTCGGGTATATAACCAAGAGGACATCGCAATGCTATTACTTTTTTATGTATAATGGCATCGCTATTACGCATATTGCCAGTGTCAAGTAAAACGATATTTCGTATTCGTAATAAGCAGCGTAAAAGCAGTAAAAGTTCGAATCAGTCCGTCAATTATCAGACAGTCAGTCAGAGTCACAGTCAGTAATTCGAGTAAAGCGATGGCTACTTTACCAGAACATTTACAATGAAGTTTTAGAGGCAACTTGAAAAGACGTGTTTTCGCACTGTTATTCTATTTCACTATACACAGACACTGTAATAAACCTTTATCAAACAAAATGCTACCTATTTCAATTAACATAACTCAAAAATGCACCGAGAAAATGAAATAAACTAAGAGCACCACACGCCTCCTTCAAGGTTCTCGCCAAACCCAGTTCCTAAATTGTATCACAATAAGACATGGTACGGGCATCGGCTCGTCACACGGTATTCTTTCGAATTTGTCCGTATAATATTCGACCGTCCACCCTTTATACGGTGCGTAAACAAGCTAACAGCGAAAGTAGTTCAATGCCTGTCTCTATTTCCCTGAGGAGGGACGATAGCAAACTGCGTAAATATTGTCCGTGTGGACATTGTATACAATCTCTTCTACAACGCAATATCTGGTGGCTTGAGCTGCTGTCGCTACAGCTTAATAATAGGTTGGGGAAAGTTTCTTCGCATTTTTTAAGATAATTCAAAACATTTCTTAATATAGTTTATTTAAATTTAACTAAAGTATGTACCATTTTGTTCGATAACCTTTTGCCATCTTGTGGGTAGGGACATGATCCCATTGCTATAAACATTTTGGGACTTCTCATCAAAATACCGCGACAAGTGGATTTGCCAGTCCTCTCGTGATGTTAACCGAACATTGCATAAAGAATTCTGAAGAGACCGAAACAGGTGGAAATCTGAAGGTGCAAGATCAGGACTATACGGCGGATGCATTAACACCTCCCAGCCAAACTCTCTTAATTTTTGCTGAGTGGCTATAGATGTGTGAGGTCTAGAGTTATCATGATGAAACACCACACCCCATCTGTTGATCAATTCCGGCCGCTTTCTCTCAACTTCTTGCTTTAATCTCATCAGTTGTTCGCAGTAGAGTTCAGAATCGATAGTCCTGTCTGGTGGTAATAGCTCACAATGAATAATGCCCTTTCTATCCCACCACACACACAACATCACCTTATTGCGAGTTTACTCGGGTTTCGCCACAGTCTGTGAAGCCTGACCGGCCTTTGACCACGACCAGAGCGAGGTGCATCTTTGACATCAAAATTTCCGGATTGAAAACGCTTGAACCAAATTTGTGCTACTCTCACAGACACTGCACTAGGTCCATAAACATCGCAAATTTTTTTCGCGGCTTGCGTTGCATTTTTACTTTTTTTGTAGTAAAATTTTAAAATGTATCGAATTTCTTCATTAGATTCACTCATCTTGATAGTACGAAAAACAAATGAAAATCACACATTTGCCTAATTTGAATTTGGAATTATGTTCTTTAAAATTTTAACTTTCAATGATACCAAAACCAGCCAGATACAAATATTACAGCCAAAGAGATTTTATTACAAGTTCATACATACGAATGCGAAAAGACTTTTTCCCCAACCTATTATTATACTTAAATGTTTACTAGCTGTGCCCGCGACTTCGCCCACGTGAGAATTTATGATTGTTCAGTATCAAGTCGTGGGCGCAGCTAGTATAAAAGTAGCTTAAGTTACTCCTTGTTACATAAGCTATCAGCCAGTGAAAGTCCCGTCAAAATCGGTCCAACTGTGTTCAAGATTAGCCAAACAGAAAGACAGTCAGACAAAAATAGTAAAATATGTTGTTTTGGTATATGTACTTATGCATTTAGTAAAAAGTGGTTATTTTTATATTACAAACAGACACTACAATTTTATTTATTTGTATAGATAAGTTTTTTACTTAGAAAAACGTAGTATTACGAGGATATTTTAAGATTTCTTGAATTCGTAATTGATCTCGTAAGTGTATACAAGCATGTGATGTCACAAGCCTGTACAATTTCGTATGAGCCGTTTGAGATCATTTCATAACTTGCAACTTTCGAATGGTGATCTCAAAAACTAGTAGTTTTAGACTAGTAGTTCCAATGACGATATTTACTAACATTATACTTTTTGAAATCATACTAAAAACATACCTATTAGTCAAATAAAAAACATATTAGTCAAATACCCTATTTGGTACATCATAACATATTGGGTTCTTAATTTTTAAATCATATTCCCAATTCCGAACATAATAAGTATCTGTTACAAGCCATCGTATCAGCACCAAAACGCGCGCGTTTACGTTTATGGTCGATGGGTTCTTTGTAAGAATATCCTCATTTCCGATTCCCAGACGTGTAACGATGCATCGTTACGAAAAAGCGCGAAGGACTGTTAATAGCCAATTATGACCACAATGCTTCTGGAAGGGGTCTTTATTAGGGTTCGGTGGCGCGATGATAAAATCAAACCTTTAAGTGTATCTCTTACTGAGACTACAAAAAAATAGCTGCTCAGCTGCTCAGTTATTGTAAACGTAATTAACCAGTCCCCCAAGGGACAGACAGAAGTGAATGCATATATCTCTGGGCATATTACCAAACTCCGAAGTACTAGGAAATTTACAAAATATGGTAAAATTTCAACAGAACCACAGATAAAAGAATTCACACCCAGGACCCCAGCATAGTAATAGTAGTGACCTCCTACCATTAGACTACTGCGGCAGTTAATGCATATACTGGGTATGCATTTGGTATACCCACATTCATCCTATTTTATCGCGATAATGCAGATGTAATCATCATTCCAGCCAAATGACGTCCACAGCTGGACAAAGCCTTCCCCAACACTTCCCTTACAAAAGTGTTGTGCGTTATTAGGGAAGAATATGCCATAACCGCCGCGTTGTCAATACACATAGCTTCATCTATGCAGGCGACCTGGCTCTGACTTCCCAAGTCTTAAAACCTGTAGAGGACACTCTTACAGATTCACTTATGGTAATGGGTTAGTATTACAGTGACAATGGATTCCGACCGAATCCTTCGAAGACCAAAGTTTGCGCTTTTCATCTTCGGCAACAGGCACGCTAATAGGACACTTAATGTTACCTGGCAGCAGGTCAGAATCGAGCACTATCCATACCCAAAGTACTTGGTAATTACTCTCGACCGATCACTGACCTACAAAGCACACAGCCTGAATACCAAACAGAAAGTGTCCGCTAGGAATAGCCTACTAAATCTTACCACCACAAAATTGGGAGCAGCGTCACACGTGCCCCGGACAATAGGCTCAACTTTGTGCTTTTCGGCTGGCGAATTTGCGTGCTTTGTATGGCATCATTCCGTCTATGCCAAGCAGGTCGAGCCGCTGACACGAGAAGAATAAGAAGACCGCCATTGGCAGGCGGATTGGTGATCGCAGTGACGGTAGTTTTATCGCGGGTCGCTGCTGCCCATCCTGCGTTGTTATATTTATTACTACCCTATTGGAATGGTTTGACAGCCATTGTTCGGTTGATTGACTGCACGGTGGGTCGTCACGTCCCGACGCCAGAATGATGGTGATTTAAAATGTTCTGCACAATTTGGCTTTGTATTAAACAAAATCAAATTGTACAGAACCCGTTTAGCACAATATCGTATCCCACACAGTATTCAACATACTATAAGGTAACGAATCTATGGGTTTAATCGTTGAATCACTTTTAAAGACCTAGTATCGTACTAGATGAACCACCATTGAATATTTGACTTGTGTTTTGTCAGCAGTTGATAGCTTTATTTAGTATGTTTCTATCTTCATGCCAAGTCCTTTGCAGGGTAAGTAGGGAGTGTGGAGTGCCAGATATCCTGCCTTTGAAACCCCTGTGCTCCTTCTACATTCATCATTCTTTTCATACATTCACGCCTATTCCTAAGCTATTTCGTGTAATATAATATATATTAATGCGATAGATTGAGCGGTAGGCATCTGTGTGACATACAACGCATCCTGTAAGCAATTTAAGAGAATTGTATTGCGAATTTAATTCATAGTAAATACGTAAAGACGACCCTTAGAGGCCGAAGCTTAGAGTATTTAATAGGACGTGGTGCGAATCCGGCTCGAAGGACTACTAATTTATGGACACATGTGCTAAATTTCAAGTCACTAGTACCAATAATTTTTGCGCTAAACCGCGGACGGACAGACAGACAGGGTTCCTTGTTTACTATGAAACCCTAAAAACCGACGATTATCTTTTCCATAACTTTATTGAATTATTAGTTACTAAGTGTTTACATGAGAAACTTAGGAACCGGGCATTAAACTGTTAATTTATCGCGGCTTAACTTTTTCCTTACCCATCGGAAAAGTTTCTAAATATGATATTGAAAACTGGAAAGTTTTCATAATTAGTGGCTCTTTGTTAGCGAAAGAGATGTTGGAACAAAAACCTTTTTGTTTGTTGTGAATAGATTTTTGTTTAGGGTGAGACGGGACATAATTTTGGTTTATATCCATTGTTCTAACGACCTGGTTGCTTTTAGAAACTTTGAAAACCGTTTCCGTGTTTTTTGAGACAAATGCATCTATTAGTTTAAATTACTTTCAACGTGTTTGGTTGTTAGTCCTGTTGAATTAAGGGTTTCACCTTGGAATCAGAGATAGCTAAATTCTGGTACAAATCTTATTTTTGTCTTTAGGCTGGTGCACCTTCTGCGCTTGCCGTTTGTCGGCGGATAAGTCCGTGCTAAAATAAAATAAAAAATATTTTGTAATATTAAAACTTTTCGCAAAACCTATTTATCGTAGGATGGCCGCATATATTCTAAGGTCAAAGGGTTTTTAAACTCATTTTTTTTAGAAATGATTTCGTATTGGATTTATTCAAGTTGTAGAAAACCCACGCCCAAACCCATAAATAAGTTATTTTATTATTTATTCGTAGTAATAACAACTTTTGTTTTTTTATATATCTTGATTATTTTTTTATTATCGTTAGAGGCTGGAGTTAACTGTGATAATATATGGACCTTTGGGTATCCATTAGCATTCTATGGTATCTGAAAAAAGCAGCAATGGACGTAAGGCTCACGAGCAAAGAGGTGAGGTAGCTTTTTCTTGCACCTTAAAGAAATTTCTCCATAAAGAAACGAAAATAACAGTAACTTTTAAAATTGTCTCTTCCAGCAGTTTATACCAGTAAAAGCCTTGTTTCGTATTGAATATTGTTGTCGTGCAAAATGGTGGAAACAGGCTGTTGAGCCCCTAATGTGGGATCAACACGACACGCCCGTGACTCATCTCACACATTCACAGAAACCTACGATTCTCGACCTTACAATTTTCGCACTCTGTGCTACTGTAGGGTTGCTGAAAAGGTTCACGGTGCCTTTTGCCCAAGGCAAGAGATGACGTCCGGGGGTAGTAAATGAGTGGGCGTTCTTGACCGCTTGTCATATTAGAGGTTAGGCCACATGTCCCTCGAACGAAGAGGTAAGGAAGTTTTTTCTTCTACTCTAAAGAAATGTCTCCATTAAATTACGAAAATAATAGATACTTTAAAAATTGTCTCTTCCAGCAGTACATGCCAGTAAAAGCCTTGTTTCGTATTGAATATTGTTGGCGTGTAAAATGGTGGAAACAGGCTGTTGAGCCCCTAATGTGGGGTCAACACGACACGCCCGTGACTCACCTAACACATTCACGGAAACCTACGTGACACTTGGATTAAAAATTGTTGTTATTTCACCCATTACAAAGCATTAATGATGATGAATGAAATTTTTCATGTATTTTTAGAGTTGTTTATTTTATTATATATTTTATTAAATTCGAAAACTGGTGATTGAGTTTAAGAATCAGAGTGTGATTCTACCGCCCAATGGTAATGTTCATCACCGTCGTGTTCCGATTACATGGTGAGTATGGTAACACGCAGCTGCATCTTGATCTTAGTTTTTGATGTAGTGTTTATGGGTTGTAATTTTCATTTAACATCCACGCGAACTACATGCGTGTTTGAAAATCGATCCTTAGAAAAAAAAAATTTAATGTAATAAAATGATGTTAAGTGATGACTGCAGCCTATAGACACCCATACAATGACCAGAGGTTAAAATGCAGATGAGTTGCCACTCCTGACGCCTAAGGTGTTATGCCTCTGTGCCGGAAATTACAGGGCCGCACATTACCACCTGACCGGAACACGATAGTGCTGAACACTAACATTTAGCGGCAAGTATATTACGGTCCTACGGTGATTACGCCCGGAACTCCGTCACTGGAGCTCTACCGCCAGTGAAGTTAAACTTAATTAAGTAGTTCGCTTAGAACTGAAGTGTAAATAAAGTGAAAGAGCACATAAGAATATTGCAAATACATTCATCACCATCATCACTCCAGTCGAAAGAGGACTACTGCTGGACGAAGGTAAATTATATCATCATCATTTCAGCCAAAAAGCCCTTGATACGTCCCACGGCTGGGCGCGAGTCTCTGCCCTTCTTGGGAGGAGGCCTGGAGCTTACTCCACCACACTGCTCCAATGCGGGTTGGTGGAGATAAAGGTTAGTGGCTAACCCGCTATCGGATGTTTTCAAACCGCCCATAAGGCCTCCGACAAGGTTTTAACGACTGGTATCTATCGATAGCAACCGGGACCGACGGCTTTACGCGCTCCCCGAAGCACGAAGGTAAATTATGACGAGATAAAACTTTAAGCCCAACTAAATCTGTCTATCGCTACCAAAGTGCATAGCGATACAGTACTACGACAAAGGTAAGGTTTTTGAGGTATAGCAGTAGTAGTTAGTGTTGTACAAGTGCACGAGTTTGTTACCTTTGAGGGCGGTAGTATAATAGTACTAATTTTCAAAAATAAGAGATTTTTGTATTCATTTTTGTTACGACTTCCACGCGGACGAAGTCGCGGGCATAAACTAATTCAATATATACTGTTATGAAGTATCAAAACAATCAAATAAGTATCTGTAGGTGTGATTGCGTGGATTCTAATCATACATCAAAACTTGACCTTATTAAGTCGATAGAGGGTAATGTTTCCCTTAAAAAATAAATGTGGGACGGCCCGCATGTTTAAAGCCGGGCCATGGCATCGTGTGCAAATTATGGTGTAGTGGAAAGTGTGTTATTAACTTTATTACTAAGAATTGTATGCTTTTTTAATTACTGCTTTCTTTACTTTGTAGGTATACAGTTAATTTACTAGACTATGGCCGTGAATATACAAGAGTTCAATTTTTCTATACAGCGAAAAGCTATGCATATATGTAAGTATCTTTTTCAGTTTTGTATGTATGTGTCTTTATGCCAAGTCCAAAGGTTTTACGATGATAATTCACTGTACTTACGTGTATTTTTTATATAACGATGGTAGCAAACAAGCATGCAGTTCACACGGATAGCAAGTGACTACGGCGCCTATAGACATCTACTACATAAATTGGAGGTCAATATCATAGTATAATGATAATCCTCCATTGTTAAATAATTGTGTCAATATGCAGATGAATCCCTGAGATCAAAGTTGTTTTGCCTATAGGATAGTTATTATGGGGCCATAATAATATATCACTATATTTAACATTTTTCGTTCTTTCTTTTTTTAAGCCAAATTGTGTAGTTCCGGGAACACGATAGTCCAAAACTACAATTTGGCGGTAAATATGAACGAAAAGAATGAAAAAAAAATTTTTGATTTGAGCAACCATCACATAGCTAATTAAATTTAACACAAAAGACAAAAAAAAACAGAAAAAAGAAGTGATCATGATAATAAAATAATATTGGGTAAATAAAAAAAAAACAAAACGGAATTGTTTGAAAATGTCCAAAAAGGTCCCCAACTCAGCATTGTGCCGGATTAATAACCCAGCGCTTATTATGTTGGGATTTGTACATGTTAGGTGATGCGGAGCCTATGCCCTCGGATTTCGACCACTGGATCTCCTACCACCAGTAAAAGTTTTTTATGGTAAAGATCCACTCTCATGATAATGGCCCAGCCGCTTTCGCATTGACAAATGCGATCCATGCATCATAATGGCCCCGCAGATTGTTTCACGTGGGTATTTCATTATTTTTATAGACCGTCTAATAATTCTGTTTCGTGGCGCGTATTTGCTTTTAAATTGCTTCTCGAGAATTGGGTTTTTGTGTGAATATATGAATATTTTATGAAAGGCAGATAAAATTGATACAATTTGATTTAGTCTTGATGTATTATTATTGTATTAAATTATGTTTGTAAAGCTAAATTGATAAGTTAGGTACGAGTGATGCATATTAATGAAACTATTTCGTATTCAGAATTTAAAGTATGTTTGGTATAAAAATTTCGGATCAAAATCAAAATCTTACCGTTATTGCGCGAGCAATGAAAATATAATTTCTTTAAGCGTACATATAGATATATGTTAGGATCCCACAGCAGAATCATTTCGTTCATCCAGATATGCTGCAAACATAATTTTTATGCGTATTTATAATCTAGAGAATATTATATCCACTAGGTTGCCGATCAAAATTTGGTCGCAAGTATTTTTTTATATTTTTTTTGGGAAAGATTTTTTTTTACTGGTTTTTTCAATAAAATATTGTCCAATTCACGGCAATATGTATAAAGACTGAAAAATCACGGCTGCCGTTGCGCACTTGGCCAATACCTATTTTCTTTCCGCCCCGATAACTTTTTACGTCCATATATTATTTGTTTATCAAATTAAAGCTATTTTTTTCTCATTATTATGATATACGGGAGACAAATTAAATCGGCCGCAATAAGAGTTGCTGGCTGTTAAAGATAAAAAAAATGATTAAAAATACTTGCGTCCAAATTTTGATTGGCAACCTAGTGAATATATATTCTCTAGATTATAAATATGCATAAAAATTAGATTCTGCGGTGGGATCCTAACCTTGTGTGTCAAATAAACAAAAAATCTACACGACGCTTTCAAGCTAACCGAAATTAGTAGAGAACCAAGGGCTGTATACGAAAATTTACCTCAAGTACCTTTACTTGACATGAATATTCGTCTAGGTGTCCTTTTGGACGGGGACCAAAGGGGTTACCTCTTAAAAATTCTGTATTTCTTGTTACATTTGAACTTGTTTTGTAAGTAAAGTGCAATCTTTTTTGCTGCGTTCTGTACACGTTGTTTAAGTACAGAACCTGCTGGGTTCTAAATATTGCACATCGAGCCTACGAAAGAGATAATCGGCTAGTTTCTCGGCATTTCTAGAATCTGGCATATCGATGATTTGTATCTTTGCCATCATAGAGCAACACGGGCCACCGGCCGCGGCGGGCTGGAGGGGAGTGGCCATAGTGTTTATTACCGATGCAAAACTGTCTGTAATTTTTTGCGGGGAGAAATGCGTGCGACACACACGCACACTACAAAAATCGTCTATTACTACGAAACTCACACCTTTCCTTTAACAAAATACAGAAACAATTTCACGCACACATTTAAACATCTAGGCGACAGGTATAGGCCATTTGGGCTTGTACTTTGACAGAGGGAATGCCTGCATATGGCTACTCCCCTCCGGTATTGCTCTATGTTTGCCATCAATAATGGCTTCATTCATAGACGATTAAATACGAACGGTAGTACCAAACACTAACTTTTGGTAGCGGATTGATAAGTTATGTGTTGCTTTTTACTTTCGAGCTCTGGAACAACCAGAGAAATTGGAAAAATCTGCACCAGATGCAACGTCATAGCTAGACAAATTGAGTAGGAATCCAGAAATCCGCAGCTTCAAGGCTTACCCGAAATTGAATATTTTCGATCAATGCATGAAATAAACAGATAAATCGGAAACATCACACGAATAATACTCGACTCTGCGTTCACGATATAAAATTCAGGTTATTCATACTCCTGTAAAGTAACAAGCTTCCCAGTGGCAATAATTAATGTAAATGAACACCACGGTGCTCTCAGCGAAACCCATTGCAGTTTATTTCGGTACCGGCTCGCCAATCGTATCGACCGATGGACAATGACTGTCGTATGAATTGTGAATGATTGTGACCGATTACACTGCGTGTTTGTATTTTGAATTAAGTGCTATTAGATTTATTTTTAGCTTCGTTTGTCCGGTGACATATATTACGGATTTCTTAATAATACCACAGTCTAAAGAAAACTCACGTGTTAATTACCTATATACTTTGATAATGTTGTAAGATAAGGCATTCATGGATTAATGCATACGTCATCGATCTGCTTAATGTTTTTTGATTTCAAATGTATTTTCACAGAGTCCAAGTGACTCCAGAACTTAGGTACCACTGCATTACCTAATCTATCTGCTAAATGGTAGTGTTCAGCACTATCGTGTTCCCGTTAGATGACAATCTACAGCCCCGTAATAACTATCACAGAGATATCTGAGGTCTCAGGGATGGCAACACATCTGCATTTTTTTATTTTGTCCTCTGATCTTTGTGTGGGTGTTTAGATATCTATAGGCGGCAGTCATCACTTAACATCCATGCAAACTGCATGTTTGTTTGCCACTGTTTCTATAGAAATCTATCTATACGAGAATTGAAAACAATTTTGTTTTCAATTCTCGTACAGACAAATGCGTCGTGACAATACAGATGCGTCGCAACCTCTGCGGCCTGAGTTGTTTTGTCTCTGTGGTCGCTATAACTAGGCCATACATAAAATATGAAAACAGAATGGGGGGTGCATATAATTCACATTAATATACCAGGGGCTTATATTAGGACACCAAAATTACTCTACAAATTAAAGCGAGGGAGATAGATGGCGAGTACTTCATATAATCATATCCGCGTGGCCACCTGTGAAATATGGCACACTCGCTCACTCTTTGTTTAATAATCAGTCTTCTTGCTTGCATAGCACACTAAATTAAAAATTAATTCCCAGGACGTATTTTTATTGTAAGAGAATGTGAGAAACATATCAGTTGATGGCAATTACTTTAATTTGTCGAAAGTGCGTAACATTACAGTGCTCATCAATAAATATTGCACATCAAGCCTAGGAAGGAGACTTCGGGTTATTTCGGGTCTGTAGAGCGTTATTTATTTCGCACCATACCTATTTGACGTTTGTCCATCATTTCGATCAAATTTTGGCCAATACCGGACTGTCAGTGCTTACGTAGGCAGTGTGCAACAGAGATAACACTCGACGATGTCGAAACGAGCCGATCGTCTCTTTCGCGGGCTCGATGTGCAATATTAATTGTTGAGTACTGTACTTTGCTTTGTCGTAACGTGATAATTACCAACATCATACGACCACCAGAAACCAGACAACAAAACCCAGATTTTACTGGTGGTAGAGTAGGGACACGAGGACGTAGGCACCTCCGCATTACCTAGACTTGGTAATGCGGATGCAAAATGTTGATGTTCAGCACTATCGTGTTTCGGTTAGACGGTAATAATTGGCCCCGAAAATCATCACTAAGATTTCAAGGGTGGTAACGTATTTGCATTATGATCAGAGGTTTTTAAAAGAACATCGAAATTACTCTTCAAATTAAAGCGAGGAAGAGAGATGGTGAGTACTTCATATAATCATATCCGCGTGGCTACCTGTGAAATATGGCACACTCGCTCACTCTTTATTGGCCCGCGTTTAATAACCAGATTTGTTAACTTTATTTACATTGTTTCTACGTTCTTTTAGAAAATATAACATATAAAACCGATCAAGTGCGTGTCGGGCCACGCGCTGTGTAGGGTTTCGTAGTTTTTAGGTTTGAATAATGATAAAAATAAATTTATAAATATTTTCTATGGAATTCTTCAAAATTTTCCATTAAATTAACATTTGGTCGACTATAACTCGCAAACTTATAAAGCCAACTTAAGTGTGATAGCTTTCTTTTTAATTTCGTTATATGTAGCTACTATTGCCAGAACGTTTGAATTTCTAACAATAACTGTTTAGTTGGTAGAGGGGAGGGGGAGACGCTATAAGTCACGAACAGTTTACTAAATCGAAAAATGATATTAGCACATCCCTAACATTTTTGAAAGACCTATTGAAATAAAACTATTTTTACGGATTTATCTCGCGAATATTAAACTAAAATGATTTTTAAAATCAACCCGACGTTTCGGTCGCTTTTCAGCTTCCGTGGTCCCGGGCAGACTGAGGTGACATTTGTCTGACAGAAGTTTGAAAAAATTATATGTAGCTACCTCCATCGATTTCGTAAACGCCTTGCGTAGCGTTCAGGATTAACACAATAATTACTTATGGTATCTCGAGGTCTTGCAGACTGCTGCGGCTGGGATTTAATCTTGCTAAGTATGGGATCCCATGATGTTGATAATCGCCATCCATCTTCTCTATTGAAATTTGGGTGTTTTTAATTTCAATAGCCTCGCGTACCATTCGTGGAATGGGTTTGTGTTCTCTAGCGAGTATTGGAATTTTATCAAACCGGATGTAATGGTTCGGCTTATCTGCTATGTGTTCACAGACTGCAGACCTCCCTGTTCTTCGGTTTTTGACATCAGCAATGTGCTCTTTAACGCGGGTGGATACAGTTCTCTTCGTTTGACCAATATATGAGAGTCCACAATCACAATCTAATTTATAAATGCCAGAATTTGGTAATGGAATATTACTTTTAATGGGTCTTAAATACTGATGAATCTTTTTATATGGTTTGAAAACTTGAATTCTTTTTTAAAATGTTGCTGATTTTATCTGTGACACCCTTAACGTAAGGTAGTATAGCTGGTTGTCGTTCTACTGTAGGTGGTTTCACGCGGCCTCTGTGACGGACGGGTGGTACATGGAGCTTGTAGCACCTGGCGTAGGTGCTTCAGCTCCCCCTGAAGATGGTGGTCGTCACAGATACCTCGTGCTATCTGAAATAGAGATGAGCCAACGGCAGATAAATGTGCCGGGTGATGGTGTGATTCACCATTAAGGTACCTATCAGTATGAGTAGACTTCCTAAACACAGGGAAACGTCGGGTTGATTTTAAAAATCATTTTAGTTTAATATACGCGAGATAAATCCGTAAAAATAGTTTTATTTCAATGAGTGTAGCTCGCGAAAACCTAAGAACATATCTTGAAAGACCTATCCAACCATCCCACACGTTATAGAAAACGAAACATAAAAAATATATCCGCTCGTTACATGTAGGGGAGGTACCCTAAATTTTTTTGTTTCTCGTTTTTATTCTACCACTTTTTCGGCGTGATTAAGATATATACTAGTGCCAAATTTCAAATCTCTAGTACCAATAGGTTTGCCCTAAACCGCGGATGGATAGACAGACAGACGGACATGGCGAAACAATAAGGGTTCCTTGTTTACTACGGAACCCTAAAAACAGTTATGGAGTGGAAAACAAGTAATACTGTAGCCTATGAACATCTACACGAACTAAAACATTTCAATGTACGGGGCCACTCCTGAGATCTAAGGTATTATGCCTGTGTGCTGGAAATTACAGGGCCGTACATTATCACCTGACCGAAGTACGATAGTGCTGAACACTATTATTTAGCGGCAAGTAGATTAGTGATGGTCATTACTTTAGTATTTATATGGACAGTCAGGTGTGGACTTCGGTAGCTTAGTTGTGAAAGCGGTTAGACTAGAGATTCCTGTGGTATCGGGTTCAAGTCCTCCCTGAAATGCTGCAAATTTTTCCATTTTTCTATTCAAATATTTCACTCGCATGTGTTATTAGAAGCGCAAATGGCCGCGCGGCTGGTGTAGATCATAAGCCATCTTCTCGGTTAAGCATTACGGGAGCGGTCGGATGTGTGATGGGTGAACGCTAGTGGCAAATTAAAATGCGCGTTTCCGTGCTTCGGAGGGCACGTTAGGCTGTCGGTACCGGTTGCTATCGAAAGATAGCAGTCGTTAAACCCTGTCCCTGACCCCGAGGCCTTATGGGCGGTTTGAAAACATCCGACAGTGGGTTGGCCACTAACCCGAATCTCCACCAATCCGCATTGGAGCAGCGTGGTGAAGTAAGCTCCAGGCCTCCCCCCAAAAAGGGGAGGGACTCGTGCCCAGCAGTAGGTTGCCATTTTTATTATGTGTTATTGCGAAAAATCCAATCAATAAAACAATAATATTTAATACTAGCTGTTGCCCGCGGCTCCGCCCGCGTGTTTGTCTTTTTTCGTGACCTGTGGAAACTCATCAAATCATCCCATGGCCTCCCACAGGAACATTTTTTCGGGATAAAAGTATCCTATAATCTACGTCACCTACCCTATCTGTATAACAAATTTAATCAAAATCCGTTCAGTACTTTCGGCGTGATTGACGAACAAACATCCAAACAAAGAAACTTTCACATTTATAGTATTACCCCCTTATTTATAAACATATTTTGACTAAAGTGTTGCAAGAATATTTTTTATGAAAACCTAAAACAAACTATCTTAAAATTAAACCATTTAACCGGAAAACGATTGTGCTGAACACTAGCATTTGGCGGTAGATAGAGGTAATGCGGTGGTGTCTATGCCCGCGAGCTCTGTCCCTAGAGCTCTACCACCAGTAAAACGAGAGACAAGTGTGCACGTAGATATACATTATGTTTGGTGAATTACTCAATTATACCAATGAAGGCACGACCACTACACACCTGTTTAACAGTTAAGATTTAATGATATTGGGTTCTGTGTACCTACTAAATATTAATAGATACTAGAAGGGGCACGGGAGGTGTGTAACGACCGAGATATTTAGCGCTCCGCCTACCCCATAAGGGACTCATACGTATTATGTATGTATACTGAAAAATACAGTCCCTTCAAACTAAACACTAACCCGCTTATTCATAAACGTACATTAGATACGTTTTAGCTACAGAATGCTTTGTCTTTGTCAGTTGCATTGTCAAATGTGCAGGATAGAAAAAGACAACTTTTTACTGGTGGTAGAGCTCCAGTGACGGAGCTCGCGGGCGTAGGCACCACCGCATTACCTAATTTACTTGCCGCTAAATGGCAGTGTTCAGCACTATCGTGTTCCGGTCAGGTGGTAATGTACGGCCCTGTAATTTCCGGCACAGAGGCATAACACCTTAGGCCTCAGGGGTGGTAACGCATCTGCATTTTGGCCTTGATCTTCATGTGGGTGTCTATAGGCTGCAGTCATCACTTAACATCAATGTGAACTGCATGCTTGTTTGCCACTTCCATTACATAAAAAAAAAAAAAGACAAAGGAGAGATTAGCAACACTTTAGCTAAAATACGTTAATGAATAAGGGGGTAAGTCTCTTACGTACTACCACCTTACTGGCTTTTACTACTGAACCACCACGGCAGGATTTCGATTATAACAATAAAGTTCAACGTGAATTCAAATTCAAATGATTTTCTACAAAAACTTCGTGCGAAGTTACGATCAAAAGCCAAACAGGAAAATGAAACGGTATAAAACTTTTCTTCGTGTTATTTCCCTCTCAGTTCTCTTAAACAAAACTCAATATATGCTATATTGAACTGAAATTCAATAAATTCATTTACCCTGATTGATATTGACCAGTACTAACCTCTGCACTGGATGTACCCAATTCGCTAAGAGCAGAGACGTGTTGTAATTCAACAGATAGGCTGTAGTCAGACTTACAGTTTATGCGATTTTGCGAATATTTTTTCTTTAGCCGCTGTAATATTGTATGGAGCTTACTCGTGTTATCTATACTTCTATATACTATATTAATAATAGATTCAGGTACGATGGGGCTGATGTGGTTTTATTCAGAACTCCTTTAAAAAATAAAGAGAAAAAGAGTAATATAAAGCTGAAGAGTCTGTTTCTTGGTTTGAATGCGCTAATCTCGGGAACTACTGAACCGATTTGAAAAAATCTTTTGTGTGTTGGACTCTGCTGCTAGAATGGCTTGATTGTCATTATTTGGTGAATGATTGCACTAGTAAGTCTTTTGTGTACGTGCAATAACGCAAGATGCGCAGCAGGGCCCTGCGATAAAACTACCGCCTCTGTGTGCCGGTGCATGACAAAGAATGACTCTTTTTCTTCATCAGTTTGTAAAGGGGAAATAAGACATTCTACTGATGTACTTTTTACATTAGCATATTATATTTAGTTTTATCTTAGTGATATTCTTGACTATACATATATTTTTTATCTTGTTTGACATATGTATATCAGTTGTTATTCACTTTAGGTAATTTTATTTTGTTTGTTTTCGACACAAGAGGTGCCTGTCACCCTAAATGAATAAACGATTTTCTGATTCTGATTCTGTGACCGTCAATCCGCAAGTTAAACGTGGCGATTATGGCATATCCTCCTCATGAGGAGGCTTTAGCCCTGCAGACATCTTACGGCTGATATGATGATGATATTTAAATTATAAAAATAATAATGCCAACGCTAAGTGTTTAGTCTGCGAGGAGCCTGGAGCGCCATTTGCGAGAAGGGTATATGTAAAGACATTGACAGCTGAAAGCGACTCCAATATGGTATCAAGCAATCTATGGACCGAAGTTTATATCTTAATTAGAAATTCGAGTGTGATAAAGTTACTCCATATGGGTATACGATTTCAATTATTTGTGCTTATTTTATGTGCTCAAGCTGTGATTTAATTTGAATGAAATTGCTTTTCCTGAATATCTTTTTATATTTGTATCACATACCATTTGGCGGCTAGTCATCGTGTTCCGCTTTTAAGGCCCCGTAATAACTATCACAGAGACATAACAACTAAGGACATGGCAACGCATCTACATTTAATAGGCTTCAGATGACTACCTGTAGATGTTTATAGGCTGCAGTCATCACTTAACAGCCATGTGAACTGCATGCTTGTTTGACACCTATATCACATAAAAAATACGGCATTAAAATACAGCTTATTTACAGCATAGTAAAGCTCTCGTAGACGTGCTTCGAAAAATATGGGTCTTTGTGTTTTTTTTTTTTTTATGTTATGGAATTGGCAAACAAGCATGCAGTTCACATTGATGTTAAGTGATGACTGCAGCCTATAGACACCCACACAAAGACCAAGGTCAAAATGCAGATGCGTTGCCACTCCTGAGGCCTAAGGTGTTATGCCTCAGTGCCGGAAATTACAGGGCCGTACATTACCACCTGACCGGAACACGATAGTGCTGAACACTACCATTTAGCGGCAAGTATATTAGGTAATGCGGTGGTGCCTAAGCCCGCGAGCTCCGTCACTGGAGCTCTACCACCAGTTTACTCGTAGCATTCATTTTGTAAGGTACGAGTATGTGGGACTTTATTGGTTCATATATTTTACGCTATGCTACGATTTTATCTCTACATACTCGTATCTATACCTATTATAAAACAAAGTCCTCCGCCGCGTCTGTCTGTCCGCCTGTTTGCGATAAACTCAAAGAAAATTCTGAAAATTCGTGCAGTAGAATTTTCATGCGGTTTTCTTTGTTTTGGGGCAGGTTTGTGTACATGATTTGTTGACTTTTTCCAGCAGTGGACAATATTTTGGCTTGATGATAATGATATTAAATGATTTTCATTTATAGTTATCAACTTTCACTAATCACTTCTGCACCTAACAAGAAATGTTGTCCAAGCTTCAATCGAAACAAAACATGAACGTTTCTAGCTTCAAATGGCGTTCGTTTCCGCTCCATTACACAGAGACATCAAACAAACGTTTATCGGTAGGCCTTTAGACAACTAGACGTGTCTCGATCGAGCCATAACTCAGGCGCTCAGCCCGCCCGACAAACGGTTCCAGCATTTCTGTAGAAATAACGGCATTCCATTTTTCACTTTGGTTTTAGCCTTAGGACGATCTTTTGTTTAAATATTTATGTCATTAAGTGTTTTTGGACTATTATTTATTTTATTTTGTTTACTTTGACATATTAATCAACGTATCAGTTGTTATTCGCTTTAATTTTATATTTGTAATTTGACCTATCACAAGCAAGTTCTATTATTTCCAAGTGATTAAAATTAAATGAATTTTTGAGTTTGAGTTTGAGTATGAAACTTGTCAATTTAATAATCATAAACGAATTTATTTTCTCAACAGCAGCTATTTACAGATGCGATATGCACTAGGTTAGAGGTTCCCAAACTATTTTTTCTTGTAGACCCCTTTCATTTTTTTTCTGGTTTCTGGGCGTCGGGACGCTGGGCGTCGGGACGCTGGGCGTCGGGACGCTGGGCGTCGGGACGCTTGACGTCGGGACTCTGAGCGTTGAAGACACTGGGCGTCGGGACGCTGGGCGTCGAGACGCTAGGCGTCGGAACGCTGAGCGTCGGGACGCTGGGCATCGGGACGCTGGGCATCGGGACGCTGGGCGTCGGGGATTACAGGCGTGACGTTACGTTATAAATAAAAACAAAAAAATATTGCTTCAAGAAATAAAACATAAAATTTAATGTTATAAATATTTCCAGAGGCTAAAATTGAAAAGAGAAATGAAATGCTCTAACCACACCAGAAATACTGGTACCATATGTCGGGCGGGCTGAGCGCCTGAGTTATGGCTTGATCGAGACACGTCTAGTTGTCTAAAGGCCTACCGATAAACGTTTGTTTGATGTCTCTGTGTAATGGAGAGGAAACGAACGCCGTTTGAGGCTAGAAACCATCTTTTTCTGTTTTTGTTTATACCTTGAACGAGATTCGGTATTGGATGGGATTGAGTGAGACTGCGTTTACATAATAACTAAGGTTTCAGGTTACAAGGAAGAAAAAAGTAGTTTCATGAGAATGAGTGTGATAGTTTTCCTGTTAATTTCATTATAATAAAGCTACTATTGCCGTTACGTTGGAATTTCTAACTACAACGGTTTAGTTGGTAGTAGGGGTTCAAATAAACACTTGACTCTAACGAAAATAGGCACTTTAAAGCTTAATAAGTCACGAACAGTTAACTATATCGAAAAATTAAATTAGCTCATCCCTAACTTTTTTGAAAGACCTATCCAACAATATCCCACACTATATAGAAAACGAAGAAAAAATTATTCGCGCGTTACATTTAGGTGAGGTAGGTACTCTAAATATATTTTTTCATGTTTTTATTCTACCACTTTGTTGACGTCATTAAGATGTATATAATAATGGCAACCCATTATACGTCCAACTGCTGGGCACGAGTCTCTCCCCTTTTTAGGGGGAGGCCTGGAGCTTACTCCACCACTCTGCTCCAATGCGGATTGATAGAGATACGGGTTAGTGGCCAAGCCGCTGTCGGATGTTTTCAAACCGCCCATAAGGCCTCCGACAAGGTTTAACGACGGCTATCTATCGATAGCAACCGGGACCTACGGCTTAACGTGCCCTCCGAAGCACGAAAACGCGCATTTTATTAGCCACTAGCGGTCACCCATCACACACCCGCCCGCGCCCGTAATGCTTAACCGAGTAGATCGCTTACGATCTACACCAGCCGCGGGGCCATGCGCGCTGTCATTAAGATGTATACTTGGGCCAAATTTCAATTTTCTAGTAACAACAGTTTTTGCACTTAAGCGTGGATGGACAGACAGACAGACAGAAGGACATGGCGAAATTTTAAAGCTTCCTTGTTTACTATGAAACCCCATAAAACTTTCATCCCCACTTTTGTCGAGAAGTCGGATTGAATATTCTGATTTTAAACAGAATTAATCCCTCTGTCACGAATTACTCTGTGCCATACGTCACTATGACATACGACGTAGGTAACACACTGTCAATCCGCTGTCTGGTTACGTTAAAAATAAAGTCGCGAATTACTGACGTTCAATCATTGACAGGCGCATGAATGAAATATTTGAAATGAATGCTTCAATTATTAATTGACCAATCTTTCATCATACGTTTTAGCGATTGGCCCCGATATTGGGCTATATTTGGCAAATATTTGAGTGCCATACGACTATACGTGTTCAATTCGTAATTACAGAATAACAGTGTGAAAGCAATTTATTGATTGAAATCATCCGCTTTTGATATTAGTTAGGGTTGTTAGTATTCAATCAAAGTAGTGGGTTAGGATCCCACTGCAGAATCATTTCGTTCATCCAGATATGCTGCAAACCTATTTTTTATGCATATTTATAATCTAGAGAATATTTTTCCACTAGGTTGCCAATCAAAATTTTTTTATATTTTTTTGGGAAGATTTTTATTTCATGGCAATATGTATAGACTGAAAAATCACGGCACTTTTTCGCTTTGCCACCCTTTAGACCTAAGTTGTTATGTCTCTGTGATAGTTATTATGGGGCCATACATTACCATCTAACCGGCAAGTGTTGAACACTACTATTTGGCGGCAGATAGATTAGGTAATGCGGTGGCGCATCTTATCTGTTTGTCTCAAAATTGTAGCATTTAACACTATCATTAGTATGTATAGTCGTCTATGACAAAACGCGGTGGTCCTTCCAAGTAAGTATATGAAAGCCAATGACACAATTTATCTTAAACTTTCCAAGGCGACCCTAGAAAGTTACTGCAATAACTTGATGAAATCTTCATTTCTTTAATATATTGAAGAAAGAAAGCAAGGGTCCGAGGTATGACAGCTTTTCCCATAAAAAAGTTCGCATAAAAAGATATAATTGGCTAGAAACCGTCCCCGTATCAGCTCACCTTTTTGCGTCGTCGGAAGGTCCCAATAAATAAAGAGAATAGCGATGGGCGCTATCAAATGCACCTGTCGATTCTATGTGTTGGTTGTTGTGGCAAAGGATTGTTATATCATTTTGTTCACGGTCTTAAAAAAATTGTTTTTCACTGCTTATTTTGTCTTGGTAGTACAACCGATCTATAAGGATACAAGAGTTCATGATTACGTCAAGGGGGTTATTTATATACAATAAGAATAAAATTGGTCTCAGAACACTGCCCTGAAGAACACCATAATTATTGTTTTGAGATGTGGGCGTAAATGATTTCAATTCGTTATATTCGATAAATATTTTAAACCGCTACAGTCGTAGTTTTACTTTTAAGATATGTTTAGTGCTAGATCTCGGATATAATTATAACATGTCATTGCATATGAAATCAAATGCCTTCGACATGTCGAAAAATACAACCGGTACCGATTTTTATGATTAAAATAAGCGGATGTTGTAAGTTTTTTTCCTTTAAAATTATCTTTTTTTTTGGTATAATATTGCTGATTTAATTAAATATTTAATACAAAACTGAGATCAGAATTATAGGTCTTTAATTGTCAACATTTGTTATATCTCCTTTTGTGTGAATCGGTTAGATCAGAATTATATGTCTTTAATTGTCAACATTTGTTATATCTCTTTTTGTGTGATTCGGTTAGATCAGAATTAAATGTCTTTAATTGTCAACATTTGTTATATCTCCTTTTTGTGTGAATCGGTTAGATCAGAATTATGTGTCTTTAATTGTCAACATTTGTTATATATCCTTTTGTGTGAATCGGTTAGATCAGAATTATAGGTCTTTAATTGTCAACATTTGTTATATCGCCTTTTGTGTGAATCGGTTAAAACTAAAGATACTCGTAGTTTTAAAAGTTCAGCAAAAGGAAACAACCTTCAGCAAATGACAGATTAGATCCTAAAACTAGTTTTATTTCAGTGAGTGTAGCTCGTGAAAAAATATGAACATATAATGACAGATTAATTATGTCAACACCGGTATGATTTCCGTTGTAAAGGCATTAACTGGTTTTGTACATGTACCTCTGATGGATCCGAGTTCGTATATTTTAATTACGTGATATCAAATATTATAAATATATATACGAGTATTTTCTTTATCCATTTCACTAAGGAATAGGCGTTGCTTGGTGATGCGTTACCTATCTTACATTAATAGATACGTTCTTTTAAAGAAGAAAGAATCTAATTAAAAAATGGCACAACGAAAAAAAACTAATTTAAATATTTAGGAAGCGAAACATACTAAAACATTTTACAAAGCAGTTCTTTCCATACTTTGTAGCTTTAAAAATGGGAATTGGGTGTAACGTGATGATATCAGTGGAGTGTCAAATCGGGTTCCGGACATTTCGTACCCAATCTACTGTCCCCTGGAAAAATCTGAACCATTCACCAGAATGACTTGAGCTGTGAAAACGTTTTATTCGTATAACTTTACACGATTTCGGATGAGTCTTTTTAAAATGGAGAATTTATTTGTTTTGTAATTAGATCAACCATTTGTATTAATATAATTTCTGTTCTTAATTTCCAAGTTTATTATATGTGTTGAACGGAATTTCTATTTATAAAGTGAAATAACGTATAATTATTACTTAATAATAAGATACTTTTTATTCTAGATATATACAAAGATTAAAATTGGCTAGAAAAAGCAAAAGTAGTGATCTATACAAATAAATAAAATTGGAGTGTCTGTTTGTAATACAAAAAACAACCGCTTTTTACTAAATGCATATGTATGTATGCACGGTACATATACCAAAACAACATATTTTACACTTTCTGTCTGTCTGTCTGTTTCTTTGGCGGGGCTAATCTTGGGAACGCCTGGACCGATTTTGACGGAACTTTCACTGGCAGGTAGCTGATGTAATAAGGAGTAACTTAGGCTACTCTATACTAGCTGCGCAATCTGAACAATTATAAATTCTCACGCGGGAGAATTCGCGGGCACAGCTAGTATATTAATATAGCCATTTGCTTACATCCCATAGAGCGCTTCCAGTACCTACACGTTTATAGATACGTTGATCATACAAGCTCTAGATTTTCACGGTACATGCGTTTCTAAACCTATTCATTTCTGCATAACTGTTCCAGGTATCGGATATTATCACGATATTATTTTCATGTGTATCCGTGTTAGTGTGTATGAGAATGTACGTACGTGTGCGTGTGTGCGTGCGTGCGTGTGTGAGTGTGTGTGTGTCCAAGTTCGTTGACTTTATTAACGAATTTGAAACACTATTTTTTATAATATCAGATATGTAACTACAAAGTGATTATTGAGAAATAAACCTGCACGGTACTAGCAATATAAAAGTAAGTTTGTACCTCTAAATAATATCTCTAATATTTATATTAATTTTTGACGAAGTTACGAACACAAACAATAAGCCATCGACGGTTCGCTCTCATATCTCTTTTTGAATATTTAGTAGTAGTATAAAAGTGTATTATCGTAATTATTTTCCATAAAAAAATGCAGCGTGAGTCCCAAGTGCGGTAGAGCTTGGAAGCCATAAAAACAATTTTCCACTATAATATCTTCCTCTATTTATAAGAAAACAGTTTGTCTGGTGCGCCTTCATTATTTCGAAACGGAACTGAGATGGCTTAAGGCTTGCCATTCACGGTAAGGCAGTAATGAAGTGGATGGGTCCATATTGGGTTGCAGAAGTTAGAAGCATATTTTAAGGCTGCATACCATTTTGTGGTATTATCTTCGTTTCGCATAAAATTAATTCAAAATAAAAAATTAGGCATAATTTATTTCTTCATAATTACATTTACTTCTTTTATAATAATGATGTATCAGCATATGATGTTAATGCACAAATGTTTTTACAATAACGTTGACTTATCATAAAATGTATTGGCATATCACCTTATCGCATTAAATAATACCTAATTATTATAATGAAAAGGTTGTACTATCAGTAAATAAATAAAACACGGAAACAGTGCGGCGTCGCACTAGTGGAAGAATTCTCCTCTATTAGCGGGCGGTCAATCGTCGCCAGTCGTCGGTTGTCAGACGCTAAGCAACTGGATTTGGTTTTTCTTTTTAGCTACTGGATATTCTCCTCTGTGATTCTCATATCACAAATACTTGTATCAGAACAATAAAAGGTGCAAAGAACGATGCTTACTTTAATAATAGTGTAGTATAGAAATGTAACCCTATTAAAATCATAGGTAGAATGGTGGTAGAGGTACTGGTGGTAGAGCTCCAGTGACAGAGCTCGCGGGCGTAGCCACCACCGCATTAACTAAGATACTTGCCGCTACTCAGCACTATCGTGTTCCGGTCAGGTGGTGATGTACGGCCCTGTAATTTCCGGCACAGAGGCATAACACCTTTGGCCTCAGGAGTGGCAACGCATCTGCATTTTGCTTTCTGGTCATTATGTGGGTGTCTCTATAGACACCCACATGTTAAGTGATGTCAAGTAATGACTGCAGCCTATGCTACAGTCATCACTTAACATCAATGTGAACTGCATGCTTGTTTGCCACTTTTATTACATAAAATAAAAAATAGAAGAAGCACGGGAGGTCTGTCAGGACCGGGATATCTGGCGCTCCACACTCTCTGCCTACCCCGTGAGGGACCTGGCGTGAAGATACATACAAATAATCATCGCTTCGTTTTTTTTAATGTATTTTAAGTAGCAAACAAGCATGCAGTTCACATTGATGACAAGTGATGACTGCAGCCTATAGACTTCCACACAAAGATTCAACACACAACACAGGTTAAAATGTATATGCGTTGCCACCTCTGAGATCATAGTATTATGTCTTTTTGATAGTCATTACCAGACATCGCCATCTAACCGGAACACGATAGTGCTGAACATTACTATTTGACGGCAGATAGATTAGGTAATGCGGTGGTGCCTACGCCTCCTCGAGCTCTTACACTGAAACTCTAGCAACAAGTGAAGATTTATAACAATAATAATAATCTTTATTTGCAACTAAAATTGCATGTTTACTGGTGGTAGAGCTCCAGTGACGGAGCTTGCGGGCGTGGGCACCACCGCATTACCTGATTTACTTGCCGCTAAATGGTAGTGTTCAGCACTATCGTGTTCCGGTCAGGTGGTAATGTACGGCCCTGTAATTTCCGGCACAGAGGCATAACACCTTAGGCCTCAGGAGTGGTAACGCATTTGCATTTTGACCTTGGTCTTTGTGTGGGTGTCTATAGGCTGCAGTCATCACTTAACATCAATGTGAACTGCATGCTTCTTTGCCACTTCAATTACATAAAAAAAAAGAAAATAAAAATGACATGAATTCTTTAATATACCTAAATAAATTATATACCTAATAAACTTACTGGTGGTAAGGCTCCAGTGACGGAGTTCGCGGGTGTAGGCACACCATAATCTAATATACTTGCCGCTAAATGGTAGTGTTCAGCACTATCGTATTCCGGTGAGGTGGTAATGTACGGTCCTGTAATTTCCGGCACAGAGGTATTACACCTTAGGCCTCAGAAGTGGTAACGCATCTGCATTTTGACCTTGGTCTTTGTGTGGGTGTCTATAGGTTGCAGTCATACCTTAACATCAATGTGAACTGCATGCTTGTTTGACACTTCCATTACATAAAAAAAAATGTAAATCATAGTCACATTTAAATGATTGTTGGTATCTGCAAAAGTCAAAACTATCCTAACAGATACTAGCGTTTCTTATCAGCACGGGATCCAATTTGAACCCCGGACCTTTGTCAGGCTTGCGCCGGGGATATGGGTCCAACACGTTGAATTTTAATCTACTTTGTAATGGGTTGCATTAAGAAGTAGATTAAAAGTGACGTCAACACATAGGTTTTATTTAATGAAGTAACCAGTACATTAATAAAAATATAAGAGATTTTTTCATTCTAATTTCTTTGAAATCTAGTTATCATTTCATCTGACAATAATTGTACTGTTAAGTTAGGATCCCACTACAGAATAATTTCGTTCATCTAGATACGATCCAAACCTAAGTTTTACGCATATTTATAATCTAGAGAATATAATATATGTCCACTAGGTTGCCTTTCAAAATATGACCGCAAGTATTTTTAATTCAATTATTTTATATTTAACAGCCCGCAACTATTATTTGCGGCCGATTTAATTTGGCTCCCGTATATCATAACAATGAGAAAAAAATAGCTTTAATTTGATATATTATATAAATAATACTTGTACGTTATGGACGTAAAAAGTTATCGGTGCGGAACGAAAATATGTAAGGGCGGCCAAATGAGCAACGACAGCCGTGAATTTCAGAGCCTTTATACATATTGCCGTATATTTTATTAAAAAATAAGAAAAAAAAAATGGTTGCCTGTAAAGTCGGTTTTACGGGCGAAGATTTTACGTGACAACGTCTTTTTCTCGATAGAAAGGCATTCGCCGGTCCGGCAGGCCTCTCTCTCGTTCGGTGACTCATCGTTACGTTACCGGGCGTTACACTTTTTCATGAGTGACTCCGAGCCGCAACCTAATTTAAGACGTAGTCACGTCAAAAAAATCTCCAAAAAATAAATACTTGTGACGATTTTTGATAGGCAACCTAGTGGATATATATTCTCTAGGTTATAAATATGCGTAAAAATTATGTTTGCAGCATATTTGGATGAACGAAATGATTATGCAGTGGGATCCTAACCTATGACTTATTGTTTTAAATATTTTAAGTACCACAAAGATATTTTTGTCAAACGTCAAAACTTATAATTAAGATTCGTCCTATATTTTTCTAATGGAAATATTTTCCTTTTCTTGTAATGAGTTTCTGAAATTGATCTGAAGTTGTAAAGATAACATTGAGAAATTCAAACCGAAATTGTTATCTAAAAAATGCGATAGGTAATAATTGATTCTTGGAATTGTTTTCCTATTGGTGTCTGAAAAGATTAATTGAGGGATCGCATGATAGCAAATCAAAGAAAGTTGATTGTTTATGTGAAATTTATTTATTGCCATTTGTTTTATTTTTCCTCGTTACTCTGGTAATAGGAGGCTTCTTTTGCTACATGTAGGTCCAGAATTTCGAGTTTGGAAACGTGACCGGTTAATTTTATGTTAAAGGCTTGCGATAGTAATACACGTATCATCATCATCATTATTTTAACTGGAAGACATTCCACAATTGGAAAAAACGTCTCGCTATAACAGTCCGGACAAAATATACATTTCAAAAGACAAAAACTTCGACAGAGCTAAATATTTGTGTAGACCATGGGTATACCAGTAGAAATAAAATACCAAAAGACCCCATCGATCCCATGTGTGTTTTAAAGTTATTCAAGGTCAAAAGTAAAAATTTTCTTATACAATAATAATATATTACATAGACTAAATAAGAACTTAAAAGGGGTTTTAACTGTGGGTGATTGAATGTATGTTTCTGTATGTGGAGCACCAAGTATATCAGGTTCGCGGACCTCTTGTACATACTTGAAGAGGCGGCAAACAAGCATGCAACTCACATAGATGTCAAGTGATGACTGTAGCCTATAGACATCTGCACAAAAACCAGATTTCAAAATGCAGATTCATTGCCACCCCTGAGACCTTAGTTGTTATGTCTGATAGTTATTACGGAGCCGTTTCTTGCGACGCTTCCTTTTTATCTTTACAAACGCACATTCTATAGCCAGCTTTAGGTATATTATTCCAAGAAATAGGTGCGGTTGCTTTAAATTCAGCAAGTAAACTAAGCGTTTGCTATTGTGATGCAGAACAGCAAATATCAAATATGGGAAAACAATGTACCGTTTTATTGTTGTTACAGTATTTTTGATTTAAATTACATTCTTTTGTTCACTGGACTGTGATACTGTATTCTTAGAGATAGTGTATATTGAATATATTATTATTATGTTGCGGTTAATATCTGAAGTATGGCTACACTCAGTTCTATACGGCTAAAATTAGATGTGGACCGTGGGCGTCTTTGACTTAGTCAGGTTAGGTCGAAGGGTGCGTTCGCTGTTTTTTTTGCTGATATTATTTTTTACAGACAGTAAACCTAGCATGAATCGGCTACACTTAGTAATAAGCGTGAATTAAACTGTGTTACATTTAGGTTTAACCAACGGCTCCCGGCCACACCTAGTTTTAGCCGGATAGAACTGAGTGTAGCCGTACTTCGGATATTAGTTGCAATATATACATGTAAATAGATGTCGTAATTAGTCTATTCTCAATCTTCGAAAGTCTATAATTCCATGCGATGTTTTTGCTTCACTTATATTCGCTTACTGACGTAACGTTACGTTAATTAAGTTACGTAACGTTAATTAAGTTATTATGACACGTAATGGGCTGCATTGTCCTGAGAGATCGAGACTATCATTATTATGATGGTCGTCCGACTGACAGACATAGCGAAACTTTTTTTTTAAGCTACGGTACTCTTAAAATGAAGTGTAAATAAAATTCTACTAAATTAAAAAACCTGGTCACGTTTGTGTCGTGCCACGCGCAATATAGAGTTCCGTAGTTTTTAGGTTTGATTAATGCAATAATAAAAAAAAAATAAGGAGTTGTTGAAAAATTTCGGGTATTACCTATATTTGGTTGACTATTACTCGCAAACTAGTAAAGCTCACTTAAGTGTGATAGTTTTCATTTCAATTTCGTTATATATAGCAACTCATTATATACTCGTATAGCTACTATTGCCGTGGGTGGGTCTTGGCCTGGTTAAGAATTTTCTTCCAGTCCGGTCTGTTTTTGGATTTTTCTCTCCAATTCCTTACGGTCAGCGTTCTCAGGTCCTGCTCTACTCCGTCTAGCCATCTGAGTTAAGGTCTGCCTCGGTTTCTTCGCCCGCCCGGTTTACCAGTCAGTAGACATTTGGGTGTTCTAGATTCATCATGTAGGGGAGGTACCTTGAACAAAAATGTCACGTTTTCATTCTATTACTACCTCGGCGTGATAAAGATGTTTACTTGTGCCAAATTTAAAGTCTCGCTTACCAATAGTTTTTGCGCTAAACCGCGAAAGGACAGACAGACAGATGGACATGGCGAAACTATAAGGGTCCCTTGTTTACTACGGAACCCTAAATATGAACAACGAATAACAAAATATGACTGTTACTTATGACCAAATGGATCAGTACTTTCGTAATAATTAATGAGGAAGTGTCAAATTAATATGCTCTTTCCTTGTTTTTTTATCTTTAGATCTACACTTTGTAGTAATTTTGTATAATGACCATCCTTTTAAAACGTAATCGAGTGAATCTATTAATTTGGATGTTTTATGACTTGCATAGCAATGTTATGAAACTATTTTAACGCATCTTTCTCGGATACATTGTACTAAAATAGTTGAAATTGACAGACAAGCAGACGGGCCACCTGATGAAAATTGATTACCATCGCCTATGAACATTTGCAACATTAGGGGAGTTGCCAACGCGCTGCCAGCCCTGAAGAACTCTTTTGACGGCAGTTTTGCCCATATTGTAGCGGGGAACAGCTCATAGGGTAGTTCATTCCACAATTTGAACGTTCTGGGCAGGAATGGACGCGCAAATCGGACTGAAGAGCCCATTTTTAAAAATGTAATTGTAGTGGTAAACAAGCATGCAGTTCACATTGATGTTAAGTAATGATTAATGACTATGTAATGGTTAATGACTGCAGCCTATAGACACCTACACAAAGACCAAAGTCAAAATGCATATGCATTACCACTCCTAAGGCCTAAGGTGTTATACCTCTGTGCCGGAAATAACAGGGCCGTACATTACCACCTTACCGAAACACAATAGTACTGAACAGCGGCAAGTATATTAGATAATGCGGTGGTGTTTATGCCCGCGAGCTGCGTCACTAGAGCTCTACCACCAGTAACTTCCAAGTATCCAATCTATGCATGTGGAATTTCTCACTTCGGCGGGTGGTGCGATGTAGAAATGTAGACGATGGCACCAGATCGAACAGCTCATCAGAGCACCGTGAAGGCGGTAACAAATGCACAGTCATCCGATGTCTCTGCGCAGACTTAAATCTTCGAGTCGATCTGTGGTTCCTGGGTCGTCGACTATTCGAATGGCACGTTTTTGAATGGAGTCAAGGGGACCAAGTTGGTATTTAGGAGCTCCCGCCCAAAGATGAAAGCAGTATTCCTAAATTTATAACTATTCTTGTAAATGGTGAACGTAACTTTTTTAATTTTTGTTTCCTGTCACGAGAGGCGCTGCTCTACACACAGCTTAGTATTCTAGTATTTTAATGAAAAATTGCCTTATTCCAAAGAGTACGATTTTTTAAATCTAATTTTATTTTAATTTAGTAACCAAAAAAACCGGCCAAGTGCAGTTTGGGCCATGCGCAATGTGGGTTCCGTTTCTTAGTAGGTATATTTTATTAGTTCATCGACTTTTACTCGTAAATTTGTAAAGCCTATTTTGCTGTGTATTAAATTATTATATAGTTTTCTTTTTAACTTCACTATATGTATTTGCTACTACCATCATTTTTTTCACAAACACCAACCCCGCCGTTTCACTGGTATAGGGGTAGCATAAAATGACACTTAGAAAATGCACAGAATATGCTTCACTTAGAAAAACAAGCACACTTTTTGGTTCCGTAAGCTTGCTAGATAAAGCTCTATTACAAGCTGCTGTATGCGACGCACGCGCTATTCCTGTTGAAAATTGCTCGAAACGTGACTAATTTCAAAGTCTCACACCACGTTTGGGAGGTGGATAGGCCCATAGAGCAACACGGGCCACCGGCCGCGGCGGACCGGAGGGGAGTAGCCCTATGTAGGCTTTCCCCTCTGCCAAAGTACAAGCCCAAGTGGGCCGAAATGTTTAAATGTGTGCGTGAAATTATTTACGTATTTTGTTAAGTCAAGGTGTGCGTTTCGTAGTAATAGACGTTTTTTGTTGTGTGTCAAATTACCCCAAACAAAAAAAAGAAATTCCACATTCGGTTGAATATAGACTTTTGCATTATTTTTGTTCGTCTACTACAAAATGTATTTTATACGTTCCTTGTGTTGTACAAAGTCTGTCCAACTCTCCAATCAGCCTTTGTTTGTCCAATATTGGATATAAGCTTCTTTTAATTGGCACCACTCTGACAGGATCTGAGCCATTATACGCCTTTAAATTCTAAAAAATAATTTCAACTATGTAACAAATCGTCGAAGTTATATAGGACTGGTAATAGATCTCCTAATACGGTGTTCGAGCGTAGGCACTACCGCATTTAATATTTGATTAGTGAAAGTGAAACGAAACTTGTAATTAAAATTAAAATAAGAAATATAGAAAATATTTTTATTTCGAATACATCTTTACAGTTCCTACTAACTTTCATAACATCAAAAAATTATAAATTACCTTGAGTGAATAAAACGTAACTTCACGCCTGTAATCCCCGAAGGGGTAGGCAGAGGTAAATGCATGCATTCAATCATACATACAAACACCGACGACTCGCTGGTTACGTTTTGGCCCATGTAACAGGTGGCGAACCTGTTGCCATCTCCGGGCACGTTACCAAACTCCGGAGTACTGGGAAACTTCCAGAAAATGGAAAAATCCCACGGTTTAAAATCCTTTATCTCTGCTTCTATAGCAGAGATAAAGGATTTTAAACCGTTATCTCTGATAGTCCCCGACCCGGGAATCGAACCCAGGACCTCCAGCGTAATAGTAGTGGCCTGCTACCACTACGCTACTGAGGCAGATGAATAACCATGAGATATATTAAAAGCATAAACATATATTATAGTAAATTAAAATTAGAATTTAAAGTACTTAGTTAAAAATATCATAATCACAAAATTTTTCAATTCCTTCAATGGTGATAAATGAAGAAAAAGAAAACTCATTCGTCAAGATCAAAGAATTTTTAGGCCTCAGGAGTGGTAACGCATCTGGATCTTGACCTTGGTCTTTGTATGGGTGTCTATAGGCTGCAGTTATCACTTAACATCAATGTGAACTGCATGCTTGTTTGCCTTGTTTTCCATTTTCTGGAAGTTGCCCAGTACCACGGAGTTTGGTAATGTGCCCGGAGATGGCAACAGGCTCGCCACCTGTTACATGGGCTAAAAACGTTACCGGCGAATCGTGGGTGTTTGCATGTATGCTTGAATGCATGCATTTACCTCTGCCTACCCCTCCGGGGATTACAGGCGTGAAGTTACGTTTTAAAATATCTTCTTGCATAGCTATATAAAAGGGAATTCACGCTATATATCTTTCACCATCCAAAAGACTCTGATGACCTCCGATATGATTGTCTGAGCGTAAAATTAAGTGAGAATGGACGGGCCTGGTCCGGCGACGTGAGACGTGACCCAATACGTATATTTTGTTAGGGGACCTTTCCCGAATATTGCCTATACGTGCTCTATTAGCAACTTTGGTGCAGACTGAGTGTTGAGGTCTTAAAACAGCTTTTTAACCGATAAACTGTGTATTGGTTCGGACTTTTATGCTTTCGGTGCCGCAAAATCGAGTTTTTAGGACAATGGCTGTGTTTTGGTTCTCGTTCGAAAAGTGATCTCGAGTTGATATTCATTTGCGAGTTCAGATGGTTTGTTTTTGTAATAGAAAAGTAGAAACTCGTATTGAAAGCTGCTTTTAATCTAGCTGGGTCCTTTTTATCTGAAAAGTTTGTATGTTTGTTTGCTTGAACGCTCTAATTTCAAAAGAGGTTCAATTCCAAAAATTCATTCAGTGTTAGATAGCTCATTTTATTTAACATCGTATAGTTTACAGGTACATTATTGCATCTACAATACCAAATAATAGTTTTTGTAATATAACTATGTGTGAATGATAGTATCGGTGTAAAAATGAAAAAAGGCATGCTCCGATGGTTCGGGCATATAGAAAGATATATAGAAAGAATGTCGAATGAGCGAATGACTAAACAGATATACAATGCGAATGTGGATGGATGCAGAGGCCCAGGAAGACCAAGGCTGACCTACCATGACCAAAGAGGTCGAGTTCTGTCTGATGGTGGGGTCAAAAGTCTTAGGAATCGGCGTGCATGTATGAAGAGAATGATGAAGGTAGACGAGGCACGAGAGGTTTGTCTGAACCGGGATATCTGGCGCTCTACACTCTCTGCCTACCCCGTTAGGGACCTGGCGTGAAGATACATACATACTTTAAAAAATACGTTTGAAAAGTGATTAGCAGTTTTGAAAATAACCGTTACCTACATTAATTTGTGCCGACAATATTTTCCCAGTTACAATATTAAGCCTGGGTTGCACCACATCATTTGTTAAATTTAAAGTTATTGTTACATCGCACATCCTTTTCTAATTTAAGAAAATCTGTTAAAGTTAGAGAAGGATGAAAAATTAAAAAAAAAAAAAATTAAAAGTATTGAAATGTTACAATAACTTTAACTTGAACAAAAGTCGTGGTGCAACCCAGGCTAAGTTTGTTTGAGACTCCGTTAGATGGAATAACACTTTAGTAGGAAGTTAAAGAAATAAAAGATTTTAATACAACTTCAAAAAAAATGAGTTCCTCATTTCAAATGGTAAAGTGCCATTAAACCACCACCAGATTACTACTTACTGCTAGATGGTAGTGTTCAGTGTTCAGCACCATTGTTTCAGTTAGATGGTAATGTATGGCCCCTTAATAACTTTCACAGAGACATAACAACTAAGGTCTCTGGGGTGGTAATATCTGCATTTTGGCCATTGGTTTTTGTGTAGATGTCTATAGGCTGAAGTCATCACTTAACATCCATGTGAACTGCATGCTTGATTCCCACAGATCTTTGTTGCAAAAAAAATCATTGAAATATTAAACATTTGTAAATGTCGTACGTTATTATTTTACTGTTGGTATTATTGAAACGGGCACAATAAACTCAAATGAATGTCACCCTCGCTGTGTGGGTGGCAACAAATTACTGCGTTTGGATAATTTCGCAGATTTTCGTGACCTTCACACCTCTACGTAATGAGATTTTTTTTCAATATACCACATGTCACACTAAACCGTGAAAACTGTTAAAAATAAAACTGTTTGTACGGATTAATCTCGCGTATATTAAACTAAAATGATTTTTAAAAACAATCCGACGTTTTGGGCGCTTTTCCGAGCAGACTGAGGTGACATTTAATTTTATCTGACAGCAGTTTGAAAAATTATATTTTTTTATATAATGAAAGTGGTAAACAAGCATGCAGTTCACATTGATGTTAAATGATGACTGCAGCCTATAGACACCCACACAATGACCAAGGTCAAAATGCAGATGCGTTACCACTCCTGAGGCCTAAGATGTTATGCCTCTGTGCCGGGCATTACAGGGCCCTACATTACCACCTGACCGGAACACGATAGTGCTGAACACTACCATTTAGCGGCAAGTATATTTGATAATGCGGTGGTGCCTGCGCCTGCGAGCTCCGTCAGTGGAGCTCAATTTTCTAATCGATGGTGGGATCAAAATTCTTAGAAATCGGCGTGCATGTAGGAAGAGAATGATGAAGGTAGATGAGGTACGGGAGGTGTGTCAGGACCGGGATATCTGGCACTCCACACTCTCTGCCTACCCCGTTAGGGACCTGGCGTGAAGATACATAAAATATTATTATTACTATCAGAGCTGTAAAATAACTTGGGGTGGCAAGCGTCAGTATTTAGATGGATGTTTTTTAATGTTTTTTAGTACGGCCCTGTAATTTTCGGCACAGAGGCATAACACCATAAGCCTCAGGAGTGGTAACGCATCTGCATTTTGATCTTGGTTTTTGTGTAAGTGTTTATAGGCTGCAGTCATCACTTAACATCAATGTGAGCTGCATGCTTGTTTGCCACTTCCATTACATAAAAAAAATCATTTGCTTTAAATGTTGATGGTATGCTTATCTCCCTCTCTCTTTTCTAATAATTTAAATAAAAGGGTGGGTTGTAATTATTTATTAACGTTGACCCAACTGAGAAACTTCCAAGATAGTTAGAAGTGGTTCTTGGAATCTCATACTGCGATGTACAAGATCAATATATCATATACTTTGTACATCAAAGTTCCACATCACTTAGCTGCTTTATGAGCAAAACTATGATTATGTAGAGCAAAACTTGGATGGAGCGTTACGAACAATACACAATGCCTTTTTGTGTTATGATGGTAATACTCATGGATAAGTAAAGTCTGGTTAAACTATAGCTATTAACTACCGGTAAATTAGTGATGAACTCCAGTGGTGAAATTCGAACGTGTACGTATAACAGCATTATTTTTAGCATTTAGAGACAAACTTTACTTTTACTGGTGGTAGAGCTCCAGTGACGGAGTTCGCGGGCGTAGGCACCACCTCATTACCTATAAACTGGCCGCTAAATGGTAGTGTTTAGCACTACCGTGTTCCGGTCAGGTGGTAATGTACGGCCCTGTAATTGCCGGCACAGAGGTATAACACCTTAGGCCTCAGGAGTGGTAACGTATCTGCATTTTGACCTTGGTCTTTGTGTGGGTGTCTACAGGCTGCAGTCATCACTTAACATCAATGTGAACTGCAAGCTTGTTTGCCACTTCCATAAGATAAAAAAAAATATTTTGTATTTTGTCTAAAATAGTCTAAAACTCTAAATGGTAATGTACTAACTCATAATCTTTGTTCTTTGCTCACATGTGTTGCTTTTAAGCAACACACGTAATCGTGGCGGTTCTCAAATTTTACGACATAGTCATGTCAGGTCGAAGGTCGTTCGGTGTTAGGTATTTTTTTGCTGACCGTATTAATTATTATTCTATAACGTAACGTAACTTCACGCCTGTAATCCCCGAAGGGGTAGGCAGAGGTAAATGCATGCATTCAAGCATACATGCAAACACCCACGATTCGCCGGTTACGTTTTGGCCCATGTAACAGGTGGCGAGCCTGTTGACATCTCCGGGCACATTACCAAACTTTGAGGTACTGGGAAATTTCCAGAAAATGGAAAAATCCCAATAGAACCAGAGATAAAGGCTTTTTCACCATTATCTCTGATAACCCCCTACCCGGGAATCGAACCCAGGACCTCAGCGTAGTAGTAGTGGCCTGCTACCACTAGGCTACCGAGGCAGTTATTATTCTATACATTTAATAATAATCTTTTATTTTGCCGTATGCATATCCGGAACAGTCATGCACGCTTAAATGTCTTTGCCTTTGGCGGCGTCGTGTGGCGGGTTGCTCACTTCCCTCTAAAATGGTCGAGGAGGGCAATGGTTGTCACATGCGTCATACTCGTGAACGGGTGCTGTTGGTGGGGACTGGTCTGTTCTGGTTTGCAGGAGCTACATCACATTTAGTAGTTAGCAGTTTATTTGCATCTATGCTATGGACGTTGATATTATTTGATTTTTCACGATAATCTGTACTAGATTTAAGCTCTCATTTAAAAGAGCTCTTACTGAGTTTGTTGGGTAGCGGAGTTCTTCTCAGTAGTGACTGCACTTGGAACTCTGCTAAGTGAATAACTTTGATCTTGACGAATAAGTTTTTCTTTTTCTTCATTTATTATCATTGAAGGAATTGAAAAATTTTATGATTATTATTGTTTAACCAAATAGTTTAAATTTAAATTTTTAATTTACTATTAATATATGATTTTGCTTTTATTTTATGTAATGGTTATTCGCTCTAGGTAGTTTATGATTTATTTACGTTTTGAAAGTATCTATAAAGATCTATTCGAAATAAAAATATTTTCTATTTCTATTTCTAATGTAATCAAATGTTTTCGAAATAATTAGTATACGAATTCTTGAGTTGCGAAATGATACAATTGCGGAATTGTATATTTGTGGAATTATTAGTGTACAAAACGTTGGTTTGGAATGAAGATTTGCGGAACGTTTGTCGGTGAAACTGTAGTGAACCAATCGTGGCTTAAATCTGAATGAACATCTCCACTTTTGACATCATTATCGCATACGTTAAGCAGATGACACCTCAGATATACGAGTATCCCTTACAATGAGTTAAAACTATTTTAGTAATAGGGTTGTTGACTATTTTATTTTTATTGATTTTCTAAAAATCATTGGATAAGTAAATACTGTTTGTCTTTAAAACATATAGTCAGAGATAGTTGTTAAGATATAACGTTTCAAAACATTGCGAGTAGTGAAATGACTCAAAACGGCTTATATAAAATCGCAGCATTTTATGACGTCACAGAGTGTACGACACCGGTGAATTGAATGGTGAAATCAAAAAATATTGGAATATCTTCGTCAATACTGCGTTTTTGTGGAACGTTGACGTACTAAAAGTTCTTGGAAATTGTATAAAGATTCTAAAAGTGAAATTATTTCAATGTTTCAGTTAACTTTCATGTCACATTTTTTCGTCATTTTATAAATCCGTTTTCTCTTATTCATCATCATCATCATCATATCAGCCATCCACAGCTGAACATAAACCTCCCCCAATGACCTCCATGCCGACCTATCGGAAGCGACGTGCATCCAGCGGGTACCTGCAGCCTTCACTAGGTCGTCGGTCCATCTTGCAGGTGGACGCCCTACGCTGCGCTTGCCGATACGTGGTCTCCAATCGAGAACCTTTCTGCCCCAGTGGCTATCGCTATACTATAACACAACACTTTCTCTTACTATAACACTCCAATTTTCGTAAATTTTATACCTCTACATTCCATTTGCAATAATTTTTAATATGATATGATAAAAAGTACTGATTTTGTACCTAGGACACAACCCTATTCCACAGGTTTTAAACAACGATATAATAATATTAAAAAAAGAAGAGATAGAAAAAAAACTCTTTTCTGAAAAAATGTAACATTTAATAACTACTTTTTTGAAGTTAGCAAGACTACTGCAGTGCAACATATTCGGTACTGCAGCTTACTATCCATTTATACTATTTATTATTTAGAACAAAAAGTGTCACTGCGAACGTTTATTATGAGTCTTAAAAGGCTGTAACTTTTCCGTAATTAAATCAAGGTCCATTGGACGGATGGTGAAGTCACTGGAAATCTATGGAGATGTTTCGAATGGCGGCAATAGTTTAACTTTTGGTCATTCGATGAAATGATAGTGTGGATTTATTTGATGGGTCTTGGGGCGTTTCGGTCCGCTCGTGTTTCGTCCCGCGGACTGAAACGCCTAACAATGCCTTCTGAATGGGTCGATTCGGTCCGCGGGACGAATCACCCCATATTTTTATTATTATAGGGCGATTCGTCCCGATATGAATACCTGATTTGAAAGACTTAAGTACAGTTGGTTACAAAAAATTGAGAAATAAATAAAATGCAATGTATTATAATAAAATTTATATTTACCTACACAAAAATTAACGTTAACAAATAAATCACATAAATCAAATTAAATATATAACACACACACACACACACACACAGATACACACACACAGAACATTAATCATATGTAAGAAAAAAAAAAGAAAAAAAGAAAAGAAAAGAACATTTATTTGTATCAATGTAACAAAACAAGTAGGAAGAGAAATATATGTGACAAACAAGTAAAAACTACACTAATACAAATTGGTCCTAACTCAGCATGTGCTGGTTGAAGAACAACCAGCGCTAGTCTTCCGTTGGGACCACCAAGTTTCGTCATAGATGGCTATACATACTTAATTATTAAAAGAGATCGCGAAACGGCTGGTCGACACTTCCCGTGACCAGAGGGCTGGCCAATTTTTAGGTCAAAGAATCAGCATTGCCATCCAACGAGGCAATGCTGCCAGCCTTCTGGGTACCATAACACAGGAAGGCAGTGATGCGGAATTTTTAGACGCATGTTGTTTTTAGTTTAGTTTTAACTTTATATTATGTAAATAATTATTAAATAAATAATACTAACATAAGAAAACAAAAAAAAAAAGTGCAATTTTACGAACAGACACATTAGGATAGAAACAATTTAAATAAACAAAAATAAAGTGACAATTAAGATTGACAGTATGATGTAATCAGCTGCTAATCAGTGTCAGTGTCATCATCAGTGTTGCTAAACTATCGATAGTTGCGCTATCGATATATATTTATTAAAACAGTTGCACAATTAGCCTCTGGGATATATTAAAGTAATCTTTTAACCCGTCAAGTTACGAGTAAAAAATGAAAATAGATTTTCAATTGTATCTAGCCGTCGGCGGCTGTAAGTTCCTTGGAGGGTTTTTGTAATTTGGACAACTAGTTAACCTTATTTCTGGTGGAATAACTCCCTAAGTGGGGAACAAACGTAAATATAATACGACAGAATTACCTCGGTTTAGAAGTTTACCGCAGTATCGGCTACTGTGGCATACCGTTAGTATTATGAACTATTTTTAATTTACACACAAAAAGTGTCACCGCGAACGTTTATTGTGTCTAAAAGGTTGTAACTTTTACGTAATTAAATCAAGCTTCATTGGACGGACGGTGACGTCACTGGAAAAGTATGGAGAAGTTGCGAATGGCGCTATATTTTAACTACTGGAAATGCGCATTCATTGCAATGCGAGCTTGGGTTTATTTCATTGGATTTGGTACGAAATCTTATTTCTTATCTTTTTTATAATTTGCTTTTTCTTAATGTGTGAATTCAATCTTGACCATAAAGATGTTCTTGCTATTATTACATGCTATTTATCGGTAGCGCATATTGTTTGCATGTAATTAAATCAGGGTGGATTATCGGATAATTTCTTAATGGACAGTACATTATGAGAGACATTCTACTGGTGGTAGAGCTCCAGTGACGGAGCTCGCGGGCGTAGGCACCACCGCATTACCTAATATACTTGCCGCTAAATGGTAGTGTTCAGCACTATCGTGTTCCGGTCAGGTGGTAATGTAAGGCCCTGTAATTTCCGGCACAGAGGCTTAAGACCTTAGGCCTCAGGAGTGGTAACACATCTGCATTTTGACCTTGGTCTTTGTGTGGGTGTCTATAGGCTGCAGTCATCACTTAACATCAATGTGACCTGCATGCTTGTTTACCACTTCCATTACATAAAAAAAAAAGACATCTCCATAATTCAAGTTCAGGTCGTGCCTTGACTCGTCAAACTTATCGTTATTACAGCTCAATCCTACGCATCAAAATTTTGAGTTTGATGACTCCTGGCTCGACCTTATTCTCACTGCGTCAAGCTCTTTGGTCCTTAATTACGGACAGTTTAGTGCACCTGGTTTGTCTAGACATGACCTAATTTATTTATCTTACAAAATTAAAACTTCTAAAAGTCAGGCAACCACGGTTTTTGCAACGATTTTTTCTAGGCTATATATGATATATATGGCTATAATATTAATCTACTTAATGTAAGTAAATTTAAATTAAATATAACATGTAGATATGTATTTATATATTTACTGATGTCATCCCCTAATTAGTAAGTACCTATATCAATAAATATATATATATATTTTTTTGTTTTGTACTTGATATCATACTTAAATAATACTTTTTGTAATTTTTTTTTTTTGCTCCCGCTCCCTTCACTATTTATCCCATAACCCCATGGTTGACTGTCAGAAAATGCCTAGTGGCATTAAGTCCGCCATATGTATAATGTGCATAAAAGTATAAATAAATAAATAAATATAATGAATTTTATTTTTTTGTGTAATCAGTGGAATAGGAAAAGACTTCGTACTGTTACCGGGGCTTAGAAAAATCACTTTAAAAAAAAAAAGGAAAGATAATGAACTAAAAAGAATATATTGTATTAAAACAAAAAAGAGCTCAAAAATGGGTAGGACGAAACAAGTGTCACCGGCGGATGATGGATATGAACTGTCTTAATAATTAACAATGGATAAGTGACTAGATCCAGAATTGGGTCTAGTCAGCATTCATCAGTAACAGGGCGAGGATATAACAATACTCTGTAATTTGTATAAAATGACCATAAAAAATAACAATTAGTTACGTCCTTTTTTAAGTCGTTTAAAAATAATGCAGCAGTTCTATTTATATCTGGTATTGCAGCAAACTGTTCACATATACTTCTTTTTTATTTACAGCAAAAAGTGTCACCGCGAACGTTCACTGTGAGTTTAAAAGGTTTGTAACTTTTCCGTAATTAAAACAAGCTCCATTGGGCGGATGGTGAACTCTTTGGAAAACTATGAAAAAAGTTGCAAATGGCAGAATAGTTCAGAATAGTTTAGCTCTTGGTGATTCCGATTCATCGATATGCGAGTTTGGATTTATTTGATTGGATTCGGTACGAAGATTTCTTTAGTTTGTTATAAGTTCTTTTTTATGTGAATTCAATCTTGAAGTCGTTTTTTGCTTAGGCATTTTTATTTACATTGGCAAAAGAATGCCATTTTACAAACTGGAAAGCTATTTAGACCAACACAGTATTGATCCTTATCAAATTAAATCCTTTAGGTACCTTTAGCATTTCGTGCTTATTATTGTGATGTATTACACCATATATTTAAGAAGTTCTCGCAAAAAATAGCGGAAAATAAATTCAAACGGGTTGCCCACACCTGATGAGACTCGTCTGATGTTTTTTGTATCGTTAATGGCTTTAACATTTATTGTTTGACAGAACGAAAGCGTTTGCCGGGTCAGGTAGTTAACTATACAAAAAAGGACAACATTAAACTAATACGTGTAATTTTATGATTGACTGATTATGCTCCCAAACGGATGGGATTAACACAGGTCGTGAATTTATTCATGCAAGCCAATACCCACTTTCTTGATGCTCTGGCAAATAATAGGTAGGTAGCTTATTGATATTAATCATGCAAATTAGCAAACTCCGAAGGTCTCCAGGAATTCTTCCACTACTTAAGCCGAAAGACATTTACAGTTGCACAAAAGCCTTTCCAAAAATTCCCAAAGCTCTGTGCCTCACCAGGTGAGAATATACCATAATCGCCACGCATAGTATGCTGATTGGGGATCGGAATGTCGGTAGTTTTATCGTGGGACGCTGCTACTCATCCCGCATAATTGCATTTACTACCATCCTATTGGGATGGTTTGACGGCCATTGTTCGGTTAGCTGACAGTACTAGCGGGAGAATTCTCCTTCACTAGTGGTTGGTGTTGTGATAACTTCCCGATGCTACCAGAAATTATTTACTCATGCTACAATTCCACCACCCACCCAAAGTAACTCATTCCCCGTTCTGAGCATCAAATCCCGTATCTCAAGCGTACTAGTGATCTACCACAACTCTACACATATAAAACAATAAAAGCTTTTTGTATGTAAGGTAGATGCAAACAAGCATGCAGCTCACGTTGATGTTAAGTGATGACTGCAGTCTATAGACATCCACATAAAAACCAGAGGCCAAAACGCAGTTGCGTTGCCACCCCTGAAACCTAAGGTGTCATGTCTCTCTGATAGTTATTACGGGGCTATACATTACCATCTAACCGGAACGCGATAGTGCCGAACACTATAATTTAGTGGAAGATAGCTTAGGTAATGCGATGGTGCCTACGCATTCGAGGTCCTACACTTAGTACACACTCTACCACCAGTATAAAAGCTTGTATAACTCCGTTATTTCGTCGTCTATTAAGGGTCTACAATATTATAGGATTATCAAAATGGTCCTCAGATTGCAGATTCTTATTACAGTACGGGGTAAAAAGGTGAAATCACTTCGCATTTATTTGAAGGTGGGTCTTCAAGGTTGTAACGTTATTGCGGTTTGGATAAACGGATACAAAGCAGTGATTTACTGGAAACGACACTTGTATTTCTTAATATAGTTAGATTGTTCTTTTATTACAAAAATAATAGTATCTGCTTCAGTAGTGTCTGCTGCTATTTAACTGCTTCAGAATAGTCTAGTGGTAGCAGTTTTGTAGTTTTACAACTTCTTCTGGGATCAGAAGGGTCAGAAGATTAGTGCTAGAGGTTTTTTTTTATTTTTTTCGCAAGATTTCCAGTGATGCTCTCGGAGTTTGGTAAAGTGCTCGGAGATGCTTATTGTTATGCTTAAAATTGCCCAAATCAGAGGAAGATGTTGAGGACACTAAGAGATTTTACGTTAAATAAGGTTGGGTTTCTAAAACTCTAACTGGGTTTTAGAATATAAGTGATTCAGCCAATGATCTGCTTTATTGGGACAGTTTTATTTTAATTATTTTAAAAATTGTTGAAGAGTATGTTAGTTATTATATGTTGAATGAATGAAAATAAAGAAGAAATACACTTAATAGAATAGAAAATACATTTTGCCTGACAAAATTTACCTAACTATTAGATTATTTAGGTTAAAGTGCAATACCTAAATATCAAGAAAGCAGTAATTACTTAAAGAAGCTTTTTGATATTTTTAGTCGAATAATGCTTGTTAACAATATCCATTTAGACAATTTGTGCGCAGTAAAAACATATCTCATTATACTTAATTTTCGTTTTTTATTTTCATTAGAAGTATAACTTCATAAGCACGCTCGAGTCACATCCAGCAAACGACAATCTAAAGCCCATACACCCTCGAAACTGTGGGAAAGCTCAGTTTTATCGGCACCGCGGCTGTGATAGCACGCCACTCGCGACATCGCTTTACCAGTTGGAGTATACGCGGTCGTGTTATGGTACGGTCACATTTTTTAATTTTTATTTTGTGTATTTGTAATTTACAGTAAATAAATAAAGGCATTTTAAACAACGTTTTCTGGCACTAAAAGTTATTGGTTGATTTTTTTTAGGAATTAATTGTGCGTGGAATTTAATATTCAAAACTAAGTAATTAAGTGCCATTTGGAAGCTCCAAGGTGGTTTATTGTGTGAACGTTTTATTGCTGTTCATGTGTTATTCAAATTGTTTTAACATTCGTATACAAAGTATTGATCACTACTTTACTTTTTCAACAACTTTTTATGTTTCTAACTTGCGTTTATGTTGATGAAACAAAAAAATAAATTATACCGCGTACATGTGTTGTCTCAAATATATCTGTTTTTGATGACTCTCATAATAAAAAACATTTTCAATGAATACTCTATTGGTCATGTAACAGTTTGTTGTTATTTTACAAATGTAGTCGTATTCAAATGGCGTAAACCTATTTCTTCAACAAAACTGACGCTCGGTAGTCAAATAAAATAAAAGAATTAATGAACACACTATGTGTCTGTCATTATTCCATAGAAATATTTATTGTTTTTCTTTACATCTTTCGCACCTCTTCCGCATTCGTCATCCTCTTTTAATCAAGCAGCCGATGGACCCTATAGGGTCCAAGAACAATAAGAAATCAATTGTCATAGTTTTCGGACAGACTTGTAACTTCGCACAGTAACACATAATAAGTATCACAGAGACCTAACATCTAAGGTTGCGGGGATGCATCTGCATTTTGACCTCTGGTCTTTGTGTGGGTGTCTATAGGCTGCAGTCATCACTTAACATCAATGTGCACTGCATGCTTGTTGGCCGCTGCCGGTACATAAATAATCCCCAAAGGCAAACTTTCAAAGTAATAATATTAAGATCCATTCTTATTCCCCTATTGATGCTTCAATAAAAATTCACGGCATAAAATATTGAAGGCCGCAAAAAATAGGTTTCCTTTAAATTTTCAAGTTAGTAAAGAGAGATAAAGTTTTATTGCTTCTTGTTTTGATAGTAAAAAAGCGGCCCAAAGGTGCCGTAATGCGAGAAAAAGTTATTTTTATTGTTTTAGTTAAACCTTATTTTTACTGCTGTAAGTGAAAAGTGAAAAGTGTGTAAGTGAATTAAACATTGTTGGTTGACATCGAATGAATATTCGTTTTGTTTAGTTGATAATTTCGCCGAAACTCTTCACAAGAGAAGAGTTATGTGATTAATTATTTTGCGGAATGTTTGTTCCTCTTCGTTTTAATTTACATACAAAATTAAGCTGGGTACTGAAATATACTGAATTGTTCCGATTATGATTTGTAAAGTGGGTAATTTCATGATCAAATTATAAAGAATAAACAATAATTCCAGATGTTGAGAATAAAAGAAAATTTAAGAATGAGAGTTTGTTGAATATTGTTTTTATATTATGATGGTGGTAAACAAACATGCAATTAACATGGATGGTAAGTGTTTACTGCAGCCCAAAGACATCTACACAAACCTGGAGGAGAACATACAGTGTAGGAGCTCAAGGACATATACACAAATACATAATGAATGTACACGGTGCCTAATACCAGTTTTAAGCACTATCATGCTTCAGTTACATATTACCTATTGTAATGTCCTCCAGACCGAATTTCGGTCATGGCGGCTAATCTCAACGGAGACTAGCCATCTGCGCGGGAGATATTATAGTGCACAAGTGAATGCGCAAACACAGGTGCACTCTCTATCCCTCACTCTCATAGTCCGATGGGACGACATGACCGGAGAGAGATCGGGCTCTGAACCGACGCTTTTACGTGCTCTCCGAGGCACGACCAGACTCCGGGCTACTACTGGGAATTTCCTCACAGAAAATCCCAATAACAGATTTCTCCGACTTGGGGATCGAACCCAGGACCTCAAGCTTCACCATCGTGATTGCGACCACTTACCTATTACCATAATAGTGAATGCCTCCATAATTTCTGGTTCAGACGTAAAACAACTTTGATCTTCTAAGTGTCTGCATTTTTTTGGATCCATAGATATCTATAGGCTACAGTATTTACTTACCATCAACGTGAACGTTATGATTATTTGCCACTTCATGACATAGTCTTTTTTTAACAGTTTTTGCTGGTGCTAGAGTTCCAGCGTAGGAGCTCTAGGGCGTAGGCACCACCGCATTACCTAATCTGTCCGCTAAATGGTAGTGTTCAGCTCTATCGTGTTCCAGTTAGATGGTTATGATAGATGGTATGGTCCCGTAATAACTATCACAGAGACAAAACAAATAAGGTCTCAGGGGTGGCAATGCATCTGCATTTTGACCTCTGCTCTTTGTGTGGGTGTCTATAGGCTGCAGTCTGATGACTTAATATCAATGTGAACTGTTTTTTGGGCACATTTATTACATAACAAAAGTTTTTTTTATGTAATGGAAGTGGTAAACAAGCATGCAGCTCACATTGATGTTAAGTGTTGACTGCAGTCTAGACACCCACACAAAGACCAAGGTCAAAATGCAGATGCGTTCCCACTCCTGAGGCCTAAGATGTTACGCCTCTGTGCCAGAAATTACAGGGCCATACATTGCCACCTGACCGGAACAAGATAGTGCTGAACACTACCATTTAGCGGCAAGTATATTAGGTAGTGCGGTGGTGCCTACGCCCGCGAGCTCCGTCACTGGAGTTCTACCACCGGTAATATCGCAATAGTGATGAAATACGAAGGGAGGGGAGAAGTTTAATAAGAACAAGGAAAATTTAAATTACTTTAGTGATGTACAACTTTATAATCAGAAAATTGAAAACAATAGTGGACGAATACCGTCAACTTCGCAGCGAAGTTTATTGAGCAGAACCGCTAAGAAACTCTGAGGTTCTTTTAAAATACGTTAGAGTTGTGAGCGCGGTTTCTTGTGGACACAAAACTACTGTTTCAACTTATATTATTATATAGCAAAAATTACTTTTGTTGAATTTGGTTTATACGTCTTTGGAAATACGTTTTCTTGGGAAGAAATATAATTTTTGATGACTCGATGAAGTAGTAGTGCAGTACAGTTATACGTTTGATGACCCGGTTAGTCCAGTGGTGTGAGATGATCGTTTGATTCGAAGGGCCGCGGGTTCCATCCTCGCACCGGGACAAATATTTATATGGCCTACAGATATTTGTTGCGAGTTGCGGTCTGGGTGTTTGTGTATGTGTTGTAAGTGTACAACGGCACCCACGACACAGGTTTATACCTACTGTGGCGCTGTGAGTGTATGCGTATATATTAAAAAAATCAGGTATCCCATGGTATATCTATGCGTCGGTCTGATGTTTCAAATGTAAATATTAAAATATCCCATATTTTTAAACCTCGGTTAACAATGGAATTATAATTGTACCAAAATGAATTAAAAGTGTTTTTCACACAAACAATTTATATTTTTGTAGTATTTATTTTTCGCAATAACACATGCGAGTGAACTTTAGAAATTAAAGAAAAAACAGAAAGAAAAATATGACTTCGGGCAGGAATCGAACCGGCGACCTCAGGATAACTTGGAGGAGGTCGCAGGTTCGATTCCTGCCCGAAGTCAAATTTTTCTTTCCGTTTTTTATTTAATTTCTCAATTATATTTTTCATACAAACTTACTACTATTTCAACATGTTGAATTAAAAAAAGTAACCTATGTTCGGTCCTCAGGTTTTCAATGACTTTAATTATAAAGGGTTACGCTTTCGCATCGTTTTAATATTTAAAACGATGCGAAAGCGTAACAGATAGACAGACTTTAGCATTAATATTATGGGCCTCTTAATTGAACCGTTAGCACAACCGTGTTGGATGCTAATTTAGGGCCCTCTGATTACAGACATAGAGGGTTAACGTATTAGGTCTCTGACGTAACGTTTAATCACTTACGTAAATGTTTTATACTGTATATGAATGACTATTTACCTACTGTTATTTTTTTTAACTTTTGGAGCTCTAGCTCCAGTGACGGAGCTCGCGGGCGTATGCACCACCGCATTACCTAATATACCTGCCGCTAAATGATAGTGTTCAGCACTATCTTGTTCCGGTCAGGTGGTAATGTACGGCCCTGTAATTTCCGGCACAGAGGCATAACACTCTAGGCCTGAAAAGTGGTAACGCATGTGCATTTTCACGTCTGGTCTTCGCCGCCGCCGGGCCATGCGCGCTTCAGCGCTTTAAGTGCCGTTAACACATTATACAGTGTACGATCCGTGTACGATAGGTATATAATGTGTAACCTTGTTTGCTGTTCTAATTTTAAGCGACCTTAACTAAATCAAAGTGCTCAGAATAGGTTTTGCTTACTCTTACTTTAAGCAAGTTTGTGTTTTGCTGACCAAGGAGTAATTTTGATCTTCTGTTATGTACTTTATTCCAGTATATTACCTACTTCCTGCCACATAGTTACGTGGTTATTCATCCTGGGACAAAAAATAGTCTATGCCGCTTTTAAGGTTCAAAATATCTGTATGTTTAATTTCATCGCAATTGACTTAGCCGTTTGGTCGTGAATGCGTTACAGACAGACAGAGTTATTTGTTTTACTGGTGGTAGTGCTCCAGTGATGGGTCTCGCGGGCGTAGGCACCACCGCATTACCTAATATACTTGCCGTTAAATAATGGTAGTGTTCAGCACTGTCGTGTTCCGGTCAGGTGGTGATGTGCGGCCCTTTAATTTAAGGCACAGAGGCATAACACCCTAGGCCTTAAAAGTGGTAACGCATCTGCATTTTGACCTCGGTCTTTCTGTGGGTGTTTATAGGCTGCAGTCATCACTTAACATCAATGTGAACTACATGAAAAGTGGTTTAACACGTCCATTACATAAAAAAAATGTACTAGTTTCGGATGGATATATAGACAGGGTTAAGTGCGAAATATTTCTGTCTATGCTAACCTCCCATAGTTTTGATATTCATCATTGTTTTTCATACATCCACATCTTTTTTAAAGACTAACCCCCTTATTTATAAACGTATTTTAGCTAAAGTGTTGCTAATCTCTCCTTTGTCTTTTTCTATCCCGCACATTTGACAATGCAACTAACAAAGACAAAGCATTCTATAGCTAAAACGTATCTAATGTACGTTTATGAATAAGGGGGTATGTTTTTAAAAAAGATGTGGAAGAAAGGACTCTCATCACAACTATTTTTATCACAATATATTTTGTATGTATTTATTTTCACGACAAGTCTCTTAAGAGAGTGGAGAGCAGCAGATATCCCGGTCCTGACACACCTTTCGTGCTTCTTCTACATTCATTATTATCTTTATAATTAAATGGACGCCGATTGCTAAAACTTTTGAATCCAAAGTCTCTCTTTTGACTCATAACTTTGAACTCATAGACTGATATCTGGTGGTAGAGCTCCAGCGACTGGAGCTGGTGGGCGTAGGCTGAAAGCCGGTCTGTAAAGTATGTATTTCTTATGTGAGACTCACCCGGCTCGCAGATATTTTTATAATTTCTAAACCCTGTTTTTGTTAATGAAGAATGAATAAAAAACTGTTGTTTGGTACACCGATATTTATTATAGTTATTTCATCTATATGTTTTTAAATTAAAACTTACAAATTATTATTACATGTTTTTTTACCAATGTGGTCAAGTACCAAAGTGTCAAGAAAACAGGGTCGTGAATATGAAATGGTTCGAGTGGTGACGATTACTGCTCCCTTTTCAATTTAATTTATACTTTACTTAATTACCTGTCCCCGGGCATGGTAATGCCGGTAACCCTAATCTTTTCTACAAATCCTTAAGATGGTACCTTAGTAGACAGCTTACGGAGGGGTCCAGTATCTATCTCCTCCACTAGGCTTCAGGGTAACCGGTCACACCCCACATCCAGAGGTCAGTTAGAATCCTCATAATTTATGCATGCCTAATATCTACGGTATCTAACACCATAATTGGGGAAGGAAAAAATATTCCAATAATGAACTGTACCTATAATGGAAGGTGAGAATTCCCCATGTAAAATATACCCTATGCTAAATTATGAAACCTAACCAAAAGGAATAAAAAATGTTTGAAATATTTAAAGAAATAAAAACCCGCATCTGAAACAAAATCACACTGGTTACAATCTGCATTATCTCTGTTTGGTCCATGAAGAAGTACCAAACTCAACATGAATCAAACAGCCTCCCTATACAAAACTTGTGGGATTGGAGATAATTACTTACGAGGACTTTTCGCTAATATCTCATAACAGAATAAAGCCTCTGCATCCCAACTCCTCCCGACATTAGGGAAACTGGCTGCAACAAATAACCCAACATGAAATCATCACGCTATTTCTCAAATCGACGTGTGAAATTAATACTTTTAATAAAATAAGTAATCCAAATATGCGTGGTATGGAATACATTGATAATGTTGTCTTAGTACAGCTGTGATGAACTAGATGGCGTTATGACCATTTTCAGACCAGACTACAAAAAATACAACGTTACAATAGTTCCTACCCCCTTCCTACAAAAGTTTCGACCAAAGGGAGAAACTGCGCTGCCCTCAGCGCTATAAAAGTTAACTGTCATCCTTCTGGTCATGAAAAGACACTGCTATTTAAAAAAAATAACAAAATAGTCAACCTATAAAAGGTTAAAAAAAAACACCAATGTACCTGTAAAGACTAAAACAAACACTAATGAACCTCCTAGGTTTTTTGGCGGGAACCTTGAAAGAGGCGTGTTGTGCTCTTATTTTATTTCATTTTCTTAGTGTATTCTTGAGTTATATTAAATAAAGTTGGTGGTATTTTGTTTGATATAGGCTTATTACAGTGCCCGTGTATAGTGAAATAGAAAAACAGTTCGAAAACACGGCTTTTCAGTTTGCCTCCAAAACTTCATTTGAAATGTTCTGGTAAAGTAGCCATCGCTTTACTCGAAACTGACTGTGACTCTGACTGACTGACTCTGACTTATAATTGACCGACTGACTCTTACTTTTACGCTGCTTGCGAATACGAAATATCATTTTACTTGACACTGGCAATATGCGTAATAGCGATGCCATTACACTAAAAAAAAAATGAACCTCCTAAAAGGTTAAAAAAACAACTACATGGTACATAAAAAGTTCCCACTCATAAAAACAACAGCTAGTGAAAAAGTGCAAAAAAAAACAATAACACTTTAAACAAACACTGGAGTATCTGGGAAAAAAAAAGGTTTTGAAAAGCTGTAGATAAACAAAACCCCGATAGGTATTTAAAAAAAACTTCCGGTGGGTATTAAAAAAAAATGGAAATGCAAATTACCAGTATCGACACTTACTAGTCGAAACAATCGAAACGGCGTTATGACAATTTTCAGACCAGACTTAAAAAAAAATACAACGTTACAAGGCACCACCGCATTACCTAATGTACTTGCCGCTTGCCGCCCCTTAAAGATTCCATAGTATGAGAGTCTGTCAAGCCAGACTGGTGTGTATTTTTTGTTTAAGTAGGAAAATGCTGCCACAATCGACTGGACTAATGGTCGCGATCGACCGGTAGATCGCGATCGACCAGTTGGCCACCCCTGGTATACGTATTTGGAACTCCTTGTACAGTACTCAACAATTGATATTGCACATCGTGCCTGCAAAAGAGAAGATCGGCTCGTTTCGTGTTATAGTATTTTTTGACGTGACAACGTCTTAAATTAGGTTGCGGCTCGGAGTCACTCATGAAAAAGTGTAAATCCCGGTAACGTAACGATGAGTCATCGAACGAGAGAGAGGCCTGCCGGACCGGCGAATGCCTTTCTACCGAGAAAAAGACGTTGTCACGTAAAATCTTCGCCCGTAAAACCGACTTTACAGGCAACCAGTTTTTTTTTTTACAGTACAGTTGATTAAAGTTGGGTGAAGTCATTATTTTGAATTTTATGTTGGGCAAAAACACACAATTTTATTTAAAAATGAGGCAGGTATGTTTTAATTATAAACTGTAATTTACAGAAGGATTAGTCATGACGACAATACAGAACAGAGAGAGGTAGGAAGGAGAGTAGGAGGTTGGTAGAGCTCCAGTGACGGAGCTCGCAGGCGTAGGCACCACCGCATTACCTAATTAATATACTTGCCGCTAAATGGTAGTGTTCAGCACTATCGTGTTCCGGTCAGGAGGTAATGTACTGGCCCTGTAATTTCCGGCACAGAGGCATAACACATTATGCCTCAGGAGTGGTAACGCATCTGCATTTTAACTTTGGTCTTTGTGTGGGTGTCTATAGGCTGCAGTCATCACTTAACATCGATGTGAACTGCATGCTTGCTTACCACTTCCATAACATAAAAAAAGAAAAAAAAATACAAAAAAGTAATATGATATTTGTGGTCTTAGGACTTAAAAGATCATCACAAGATACCAGTTTTCAGATATTTTTTTAAATCCTTATAAAATGAAAAATGCATGACAATTTTTTTCACATTTTTCTAATAACTCTCATGACTTGGCCTATCACCCGTTTTTGGTTTATCGTTGATTTCTGGGACAACCTGTATATAGTTCCGATAACTTGAATAAATTATATATTTCATCACATGATTATTTAATTACCAAGAAGCTAATAATGTTTTTACTTGGTATTGTATTACATCAAACTTTTTTATTAAGCCCTGTTTAATTACTTATGCAAGAATATACCAGCACACTAATTATCTACTATAATTAAAGGACGGAGAGATTATAGGCCCCAATTAAAATTCTATCACCCGCATCGTTTTTAATAATGCAAGTTGAGAGTGAGACGGTGGTAATAAAATATTCATATATCGCCACGAATATTGTGGAGGCATTATGGGCCCGTGTATTCCGTATTAAACTTTCATTTGAAGCATTTTTGTACTGCCGCCATTTCATTTGCTGTTTTTACTCACATCCGTTTAAATGCATTCGATTTAATGTGTGAATACCAAATTGGTTTTCAATACAGTGATAAATTATATCCACTTGCTGTGCCCGCGACTACGTTTGCGTGGAATAGTGACTTTGGGCATTGGCATTTTTTGGATATAACATTTTGGTTAATTTTGGATCTTACGAAAACACACAGCAAATAAAATCTGGTTTACATTAGTACCTACTTCTCTGTACGCGATATTACACTAACACCACCAAACCCACCAATTCTACCAACGCCACCAGCGCCACCAACTCCACCAATGCTACCAATACCACCACCAATGTCACCAACGCCACCAATGCAACCTATGCCACCAACACCAACACCACCACCACCACCACCAACGCCACCAATACTACCACCAACGCCAGCAACGACACCAATGCCACCAACGCCACCACCACCACCACCAACGCCACCAATACTACCACCAACGCCAGCAACGACACCAATGCCACCAACGCCACCACCACCACCACCAACGCCACCAATACTACCACCAACGCCAGCAACGCCACCAATGCCGTCAACGCCACCAATGCCGTCAACGACACCAATGCCACCAACGCCACCACCACCACCACCAACGCCACCAATACTTCCACCAACGCCAGCAACGCCACCAATGCCGGCAACGACACCAATGCCACCAACGCTTCAAAAGCCACCAATGCTTATATACCGTGTATACATACATATGCATTTAGTAAACAGGGGTTATTTTAATATTACAAACAGACACTCCAATTTTATTTATTTGTATAGATTAAAATTGGCGATTATAATCTTTTAACATAATTGTTATTTAGCCGAGTAATGTTGTTTCCGGCGTCGGGACATGACGACCCACGTATATGAAGAATGATTTTTCCAGTGGAAGAGAATTCTTCCACTAGTCTTGTTCGCTTTAATTTATTTTGTTTGTTTTTCACTTCTCATAAGTGGCACTGGTCATCCTAAATGAATAAATGGGTGTCTATAGGCTGCAGTCATTACTTAACATCAATGTGAACTTCATGCTCGTTTGCCACTTTTATTACATAAAAAAAACAAAAAACCTATTAACTAAAACCATTTCACGTATCTGTGTCGGAAATCAAGACAGCCGCCATTTCATCGTAAAAACATTTTATTACTTAGTTAATAGAATTAACCTGGATACTGGTGTATTAGTCCGTCAGTCCATTAACCTCAAATTATTGTCATCATAAACATGATGATACGTTATTACAATTCCCATCCATCACGGAAAACCGACGCACTCGTCACCTTGGATGGAAGGTAATTAATCTTCTTAAACTAGAGGCAATGCAGACGGCAGACATTCGAAACAAAAATTATAATATGGGTTTTATTGTTGGTGTTAAAGATATTACCGCATTAAACAAAATAATTAACCTATTTTTTGAAATTTAATAGTTTACCTAAGTACAAAAATACAAATAAAAAACTGTTGGAGATGTCACATGTGGGACACAATTAGAACGAAGTCCCTCTTCAACTTCTAATGAATCACTTTCATTGTTTATTTTTAGATATATTAAAAATAACTAAAACTATCTACACACGAACACGACAGAACAATAGTCTGAGGTAAAAGTAAGTAAAAAAATGCTCATAAAATAAAAACTAATAGGCCTATTTGAATTAAATTTTTATGGGACCAGTTCGAAACTATTCCGCATCAAACAAAAAAAGAATTACGTAAATTGGTCCAGAAATCTCGGCGTAATTCGCATACATACATAAAAAAAAAATATGTATACCGGCCGAAATGAGAACCTTCTCGTTTTTGAACTCGGTTAATAAAATAAGTACAATTGCAATTGTAAATGCAAGAATCAATGAAAAGTTAATGCTCGTAGACTCGCGTAGCACCGCTACAGCCGTAGCACTTGTCGTAGCTTGCTACGTCATACCAATATTTAGGTTTCCGAACGCGCATAAAAGATATTAATCTTCAATTAAGGTCAAACTTAATAGCTATAACAGTTAAGCCATGTTGATACTTTGAGTTCTACATGTTCTACATGTTCATACTTTGAGTTATGATGTCGCCGATGAAACTGTTATGGCAATTGATAGTGTGCCCTGAAGTAGAAGTGCCCTGTTCAGTAAAATTGCTTATGCTAGTGCAGTTCGAATTTTTAATTTGTTACCTTATGATACCTATACATCTATTCGAATAAATAAAATTTGAGTGTCTGTTTGTAATATTAAAATAACCGCTTTTTACTAAATGCATATGTATGTATACACGATACATATACCAAAACAACATTTTTTACAATTTTTGTCTGTCTGTCTGTCTGTCTGTTTGGCGGGGCTAATCTTGGGAACGGCTGGACCGATTTTATCTCAGGCTAATTTTATCTCCATACTTACATACATACCTACATACAAATAAATAGAATTTGAGTGTGTCCGATTTTGACGGGACTTTCACTGGCAGATAGCTGATGTAATAAAGAGAAACTAAGGCTACTTTTATACTAGCTGCGCCCACGACTTCGTCCGGGTAGATACTGAACAATTATATTTTTTCTCACGTGGACGAATTCGCGGGCGCAGCTAGTAAAAAATATATTTAGATATTATTAGAATTACTATTTTAGATGTAAAAAGAAGTAAAACGACTAAAATGGTGGGGCACGACTAAAGGTGGATAGCCTATGCTGAAGTTGCCACTTACCATCAATGTGAACCACGTGTTTTCCACCATCATAACATTAAAAATATGATATACTGATTGGAGGATGTTATATGGCTTCATTAGGGATAAAAACGTCTTTTGTTGGTAGTTTCAACATGTTAGACTGATAACTGGTGGTAGAGCTCCAGTGTCGGAGCTCGGGGGCGTAGGCACCACCGCATTACCTAATCTACTTGCCGCTAAATGGTAGAGTTCAGCACTATCGTGTTCCGGTCAGGTGGTAATGTACGGCCCTGCAGTTTCCGGCAAAGAGGCACCTTAGGCTTCAGGAGTGGTAACGCATCTGCATTTTGACTTTGGTCTTTGTGTCGGTGTCTATATGCTGCATCACTTAACATCAATGTGAACTGTATGCTTGTTTACCACTTCCATTACATAAAAAGAATAATAACTTTTTCAGTCAGTTAAAATACTGAATACAAAGCAGAGATAAACAATAACAACTAGATGTATTCATTGATCATAAATGTCAACTATAATACAAGTCATATGTAAAGAAATGAATTATTTATTAATGCTTATACATTCAATATGCGCAGTCACCTAATGATCTTTCGAATATTTGAATCGCTGTTTATATACGAGTCCAGTTTTTCCGATAAGATCTTATAATATGTGTACGCTCATTTTCACATTAACTTTATTTCCCTTTGTTTTTATTTTCACTTTTGGAGGAATTAAGGGATAAATAAAGGTTTACATACTGTTAGTGCCTAAAATAGTAGGCATCATTTAAGGCGAAACAGGTGGTGTTTGTGCCAAATCAGGTGGTGTTTGTGCCAAATCAGGTGGTGTTTATGCCAAAACAGGTAGTGTTTTTGCCAAAACAGGTGCCTAATTGGAATTAGGTTGCTTACATTTTGAATCACACCTGTTGGCTATTGTAAAGATAACGACTTACGAAGTCGAGTAATTGGGGGTTTAAAGGGGCTTGTCAATGGTGAGACGGGATCAGTTGAATTGTGGTCGTCACCGTGGAATGAAGTGCTGTTAGTGCTAGTTCGGTTCTTTACAATACATTTATGCCTAGAGCCATAGCTTACCTGTTTGTTTTATTTAGCTATTTTATATAAATATATATATTTTTTTTTTTTTATGTAATGGAAGTGGTAAACAAGCATGCAGTTCACATTGATGTTAAGTGATGACTGCAGCCTATAGACACCCACACAAAGACCAAGGTCAAAATGCAGATGCGTTACCACTCCTGAGGCCTAAGGTCTTATGCCTCTGTGCCGGAAATTACAGGGCCGTACATTACCACCTGACCGGAACACGATAGTGTTGAACACTACCATTTAGCGGCAAGTATATTAGGTAATGCGGTGGTGCCTACGCCCGCGAGCTCCGTCACTGGAGCTCTACCACCAGTGAAAATACTGCTGCTTATATACTGCTGTATTATATTATAGCTATATACTAACTAGCTGGCCCGACGAACTTCGCATCGCCTTCGAGATATAAAAAAAATCTATCGATCATATCTATTACTACTTACGAATTAATACGATTATGATACCAATTTGCATCAATAAGAAGTTGGTTGAAATAAAACTATTTTTACGAATTTATCTCGCGTATATGAATAAACTAAAATGATTTTTAAAATCAACCCGACGTTTCGGTCGCTTTTCAGCTTCCGTGGTCCCGGGCCAATAAGTAGTTATTGTGTTAATCCTGAACGCTACGCAAGGCGTTTACGAAATCGATGGAGGTAGCTACATATAATTTTTTCAAACTTCTGTCAGACAAATGTCACCTCAGTCTGCCCGGGACCACGGAAGCTGAAAAGCGACCGAAACGTCGGGTTGATTTTAAAAATCATTTTAGTTTAATATACGCGAGATAAATCCGTAAAAATAGTTTTATTTCAATGAGTGTAGCTCGCGAAAACCTAAGAACATATCATGTAAGAAGTTGGTTGCCTAGAGATGAAATTGTTGCAGAACTCTCTAATTCAATTATTTAGTGCGAACAGTGGTTTACATCATTTTTAGCAAAAAACTTTTTATCCGCGTACACAGATAGATTTTGATAGGAGAAAATGTTGGGTATATCACTGACATAGTATTTGTCTCATTGTGTTCTTCGCAGTGAATTTAAAAGATTTTAAAACCAAAATTTGAAACAAAAATATGTTACAGTTTAAACAATATCGTTATCATGTAGCCATATCCTCAAAATGATCATTTCGTATTTATTGCATTAGCAAATGCGTGTGAATTATCATATTATATGTTGTGTTTATAATACGCTTTTTTAGCTCTCAAAACCAGTTGTAGTAGTGAAACATATCCCACCCAACAGCATAATGTTAATCCGATAACACATGATACCAAACTTTTATTACACAAGGCCCACAGTTAACAGTGGGGTCGACTTTAAAAAATCGTACATTCGACTGTAATGGCTACATTTTCAATAAAAACTAATGTGAGTGCATTGCAGTAGATAGGAAAATGTTGAGTATACCTGCATTTTCTTTTATGAAGTCTAAATCATGAATATCGTTAAGGCGGGCAATATTAATAAGGCTTTATCTAGATTATGTCTAGACGGAATAAAATGTGAATATATTAACATACGGTACCCTTTTTCTTGAGGTTTTTTTGTTGGGCTTGAAATTTTACTTAGTACAGTATATCGCGTGACCATATTGGTACACTTCGTTAAGTTGGTTCAGGTGTTAATTAAATATGCTGAGATTTAAGGCAACTTTTGTTTTTTTGTAACACTCTAGCCTATTTATAATTTCAGGTTGATGGATTTCACTTGTTGTTATTATGCAAAAAATACTTGTAGGTTAGTATTTTTTATGTATGCAAAATATTGAAAAGTATACAAAATGTTAATGTTCTGCGTATCCAGTACAATAACATCTTTAGAATGCTACTAGGGTTTGCACAGGCCCGTACAGATGGCTTTACGGCCATCTTACGTAAGAAAACAGCATCATTACTACGCAGAATACGGGATAGCAATAATAGCATAGTGCGCACGGTGGCAGAGAATTGGTGCTCTCCCATCCTGAAGGTACTTGTGTGGAGGGTGATCAATTAAGAACACATATTCTTTATTGATTGCCCCCAATATTCACCTTCGTTTTTGTTGTTTTGTTGTGTTACTAACATTAGTATTAAGTTATTTTGTATGTTTACTAACACATTTGGGCCTTGTTGTTCGCAAATAAAAGAATAATAATAATAAAATACATCTATCTCTTTAGACATAAAACTCTCGTGTCACGATGACGATGATCGATATTCGGTGATCGATTATCGGCGCAGCATTGCGACGTCATAACAACAACAAGTTGTAAAGCGCAGGTGCAACAAAAACATCATAAAATAATTAATGTACCCGCACTAATGATGCCCCACCACTGACGTATTGAATAAAATGGAAAGCTCATTTCTGCAAGGGTCGCGATTTACACTCCTTTTGATCGCGCCAAAAGGAGACGTCCAAGGCACGTCTTAAAAGATCCGGACGATGAGACCACGTTGGCCATCGCCGCTATGAACAATCATTTACAGAATCACACTGCACAAACCGCTAACAATACAACGCGCGGACGCGTTTCGCGCCGCGCCCGCCCCTGATCCCGACCCTATCTCCGGCCCCGCGAAGCCGATGACATTCCGGTTATCACCAACCGAATAGAGTAGAGCGAAAGTTGCACCGCCCATAATCGCATATGTCTCATATGTCTCTCCGCAACGCCCTAAGCCGAGGCACGAACCCGCATGGGTCACCCTTAGGCAGTTGCGCTAACTTTATATTTAACTGCCTCGGTTGCCTAGTGGTAGCAGGCCACTACTACTACGCTGAGGTCCTGGGTTCGATTCCCGGGTAGGGGGTTATCAGAGATAATGGTGAAAAAGCCTGGTTCTATTGGGATTTTTCCATTTTCTGGAAATTTCCCAGTACCTCAAAGTTTGGTAATGTGCCCGGAGATGTCAACAGGCTCGCCACCTGTTACATGGGCCAAAACGTAACCGGCGAATCGTGGGTGTTTGCATGTATGCTTGAATGCATGCATTTACCTCTGCCTACCCCTTCGGGGATTACAGGCGTGAAGTTACGTTTATATTTAGGCTGGAGCGCCTTCTGCGCTCGCCGATTGCCCGGTGAAGTAGACTAGTGCCGTCTCGAGACAGGCCGCCTACACAATGCCCTACCTAAAAAAAAAAAAACTGCAAGGGTCATTCCGTCACGAGCGTTTTGAGTAGTCGGATGTATTACGTTGTATTTACGAGTTAATTGTTATTTTTCGATGTACTTAATTGAACCTTGAAAGCGATCGTTTTTTTGTGATTAACATAATAAACCGAAATGAAAGATCAAGATGGTTCAATTCGTAAAAGCAACCCCTCCTCTTACATATTTAGTAGGTATGAGAATCGGTTGTAGTACATTTTTTATATCATCATTTATAAAGTTTTAAAATTAAATATAAAAAAAAAAAATGGTTACATCATGTTTTACATTAAATCGTGGCCAGGATCCCCTTTTAAGTATACAATACCTGTGTTAGGAGGTCCTGCTCTGCCTTAACAGTCACTATATAAGGATCTACCAAACGAAATACCCATCTTTCTACCCTAAATGGTAATAATGCGATTCTCACAATTTTTTTTTTTTTTTTTGGACGTTTATTTTTTTATACCTCTAAAGCGATGCGAAGTTCGTCGGGACAGCTAGTATATTTATAGGATGAAGTCATCATTTACTATCAACGCAAAATGCATATTAGTCTTGCATATTTATGAAAAAATATGCAAAATAAATATTTGAATGTTAGCCCAGATTGTTAAGTACCGCAGATTATAAGTACAGTCGGTGGGTTAGCTTCAACTAATTTGCATAGCCAACAGATGGCAAATTAGAATAAATATACAACACATGTTTCCATTGGAGTTGCGTTTAAAATACGAAAATTATGAATTCAGGAAATAAGAATATTACTAACTGTTCCCAGGCATTTTATCCGCGAAATCCAGAACTACGAGTATAAACTTGCCGCCCCATACGGAATGGTTTCACTGCCATTGTTCGGTTGACTGACAACACTGGCGGAGAAATTCTTGTCCACTAGAAGATAATTCTTCGGCGAGTGGGCGGTGGGTCGCCACGTCCCGACGGCCCCCTTCCTTCTTACTATACTATTATAAATGTGAAAGTATGTTTTTTTTCATGTACTTAATGGAAATGGCAAACAAGCATGCAGTTCACATTGATATTAAGTGATGACTGCAGCCTATAAATACCCACACAAAGACCAATGTCAAAATGTAGATGCGTTACTACTCCTGAGGCCTAAGGTGTAATACCTCTGTGCCGGCAATTACAGGTCCGTTCATTACCACCTGACCGGAACACGATACTGCTGAACACTACCATTTAGCGGCGTGTGTATCTTCACGCCAGGTCCCTAACGGGGTAGGCAGAGAGTGTAGAGCGCCAGACATCCCGGTTCTGACAAACCTCTCGTGCCTCGTCTACCTTCATCATTCTCTTCATACATGCACGCCGATTCCTAAGACTTTTGACCCCACCATCAGACAGAACTCGACCTATTTGGTCATGGTAGGTCAGCCTTGGTCTTCCTGGGCCTCTGCAACCATCCACATTCGCATTGTATATCTGTTTAGTCATTCGCTCATTCGACATTCTTTCTATATGCCCGAACCATCGGAGCATGCCTTTTTTCATTTTTACACCGATACTATCATTCACACAAAGTCTCTTTCTTACATCTTCATTACGAACGCGATCGGTGAGTGATACACCGCAGATCTTGCGCAAAGATCTCATCTCGACCGCGTTCAACTTACTTTCATGCTCTTTCCTGCATACCCAGCTCTCGCTTCCATATAAAAGCGTTGGAGTAAGTACAGCATTATGTACGGCTAATCGAGCCCGCTGGCTGAGATGTTTAGATTCTAGCAGCTTACCCAACGCTCCATTCACGCAATTCCCAGCAAGCACTCTTCTTTCTATGTCAGTGGTGTACCTACCATCCTTGCTAAAAGCACATCCAAGATATACAATTTCATCAACCTGTTCTAACACTGCATCATCTACTACTACCCTTGCATTTGTTCTCTGTTCATCTCTTTCAAATACTAATACTTTAGTTTTATCCACATTCAAATGTAAGCCTTTCTCCTTACAATCCTCTTTCATGACTGTGACTAGTGCTTGTAGCCCAGATGGTGTAGAGCTAACAATTACCGCATCATCTGCGTAAAGCAGACAGTTCACCACTAAGTCACCCATACACACTCCCACATCCATCAACTTCACCCTCTGGAGGCATTTGTCCAGATATATAATAAACAGCCTAGACGAAAGCACGCAACCCTGTTTGACACCGATGTTAACATCAAACCAGGGTGACATGTTACCATCTACCCGCACACATGCTTGACAGTCCACATACGTGGACTGTATTGCACGGAGCAGACTGCCATCAATACCATACTCTGGCAAAATGTCCCACAGCTCCTTTCGTAATACCCTATCAAACGCCTTCTCCAAATCCACAAAACCGCAGAAAACCTTCTGGCTCACAGCCAGATGCTTCTCTACGATGTTGCGGAGGGAGAAAACTTGATCCATACATCCTCTTCCAGTTCTGAAACCACCCTGTGCATCCCACAACAACCCGTCGGACTTCTCTTTCATTCTTCTTTCTAAGACTTTCCCATACACTTTAGCTGCCAAACTGATCAAACTGATCGCTCGATAGCTGGTGCAGTCCATACGTGAACCCTTGCCTTTATACAAAGGCACGATGACCGCACACCGCCAATCCTTTGGGATTCTTTCGGACCTCCAGCAAAGGTTGCACAACACCCAGAAAGAATCCCAAAGGGCAGCACCACCATATTTGATCATTTCGGCAGAAACCTGATCAATACCCGCAGCCTTACCACATTTCAAACTTCGTATCGCCCTTACAATCTCATCTATTGTTATATCCTCACAAGCCGGCACCGTCAAGTCAGCAACTTCGGCGTCAGGGTTGTGAGCATAATCATACATTTCCCCATAATACTCGCTCCATCGTTTTAACACATCTTGCGTGTTCTCAAGAATGTCACCCAACTTAGATTTTATTCTATTCATTCCAGAAACTGGAGAAGAGCTTCTAGACATTTTCACCTCCCTCCAATAGAGTTCGATGTTAGTCTCAAAGCTCTTCGCCAGTCTCTCATCAGCTTCCACTTTATCTCTCTCACGCTTTTCATTCACTAAAATCTTGGTGTCATTCTTGAGCCGACGGTAAATTTCTCTCTTCTCATCTCTCATACCATTATTCATTTGCAAAGATGCTACATAATCCAGCCATGCTTTCTTCTTTCTTTCAACGGAGTCTTGCACCTCCTTGTCCCACCACGCATCCCCTTTCAAGGATTTGCGTATCTTTGCATAACCACATACTTCTTTCGCAACTTCCACCTTACTATCTTTCATAACTTGCCAACATTCATCCACGTCCAAGTCCGTAAGACAAACCTTGTCTAACTTTTCACGGACTTGACGTTCATACACTCTCCTTGCACTAATGTCTTGTAACTTTTCACTCTTTATTCTTTCAAGTCCTCCGAAAGGCACACGGACACGCCAATGTCGCCATTTCTTGAACAGACCCCTAAACCGGCTTATTACCAAGTAGTGATCTGTATCAAGAGTGGGACCTCTGTAGGCTCTAGTGTCCATCAGGCTCTTCCGAAGACGACTATCAACCATGATCAAATCAATCATACTTTTTTGTTCATTCCTCCTCCATGTGTACGTGTGAATGTCCTTATGACGGAATTCTGTGTTAGACACAAGGAGACTTCGTTCCAAGCATACGTCAAGTATCAGCTTACCAGCATCATTTACTCTTCTATCACCATATGGACCTAGAACGGCCTCGTATCCTGGCCGCCTAGTCCCGACCCATCCATTCAAATCACCACACAAAATTACCCTTTCATTAGCTTCAACCATATCGAGAACTTCCCTTGTAGATTCCCAAAACTTCTCCAGGTCTTGGGTCGGCGCTGAGCTAACCGGTGCATAAGCTGCTACCAAAAACACCCTAGTGACGCCCAATTTAATTCGGACCCAGATTAGTCTCGGGTTCACCAAACCATAATCTTTCACTCCAGTGACTAAACGAGAGGACAGAAGGACGCCCACCCCCGCGCTGGCATGATCGCTCTGTTGCACACCTGCCCACAGAGCCATCGCGCCACCCGGGAGATCTTCGACCTCGCAGCCCTTTCGTTTAGTCTCTGTTACACACAAAACATCCAGGCGTCTCACACTCATTACGTTCGTCAACTCATTCATCTTCTCACAAATTCCACCTCTCACATTCCACGTGCCTATCTGGCACTCCACTCCTCGATCCGCCGTATCGGGCCCGGCGTGACAGGTGGCGGTCCCCATCGCCGCTTTGGCCGCTTTTCGTACCGACGGGGACGGGTCGGTACGCGTCGCCTCGGGGGGACGCCTTAACCCGCACTGCGGTACGCCTTCGTGCCAGAATTGCAGCCCCAAAGGACTGGCAGGGATCGCGACGTGCACGCTTCTGGCATGACCCCCAATACTACCATTTAGCGGCAATTAGGTAATACGGTGGTGCCTACGCCCGCGAGCTCCGTCACTGAAGCTCTACCACCAGGAATGCAGGATGCTTGTTGCTCAATCATGCTAAAGCAGCTGGATGGATTTCGATGAAATTTTATTCACAGAAAGTACATAATATACGTAACACATAGGATACTTTTTATTCCATCCAGAGGGTCCTTGTGAAATTTTGAAGTACTTACACGCGGACGAAGTCGCAAGCAAAAGCTAGTAGTTACATTTGAATTAATGTTCATAGGAGTCCCATATCCCATAGCATTGGGGGTTGCCTTGCATTTGTAACGACAGCAAGATCATATATCTTGTCACCAACAGCTTGACATCCTTTACATATAAAACCTGGTGTATAGCTAAAATAGTATGCACTTTACACTTTTGAACTCACAACATTACGGTTCAATTCGACCTCGTCGATAGCCGTCTTAAAATGCATTTGTTGCTGTCTACGAATGCCGTTACTGCAACTTTTATAGCTTAAAAGCAACATAAGTCTCTGTAAATTTTAGTGTTTAAATGTGGCGCTCAGCAAGCGTATTCTGTATGTCGGTGGCCATCAACTCCAAAGCTATGTTGCAGTACATAGCTGTTTTCCTGAATTAATCGCAATTATCATGTATGTATCTTCACGCCAGGTCCCTAACGGGGTAGGCAGAGAGTGTAGAGCGCCAGACATCCCGGTTCTGACAAACCTCTCGTGCCTCGTCTACCTTCATCATTCTCTTCATACATGCACGCCGATTCCTAAGACTTTTGACCCCACCATCAGACAGAACTCGACCTATTTGGTCATGGTAGGTCAGCCTTGGTCTTCCTGGGCCTCTGCAACCATCCACATTCGCATTGTATATCTGTTTAGTCATTCGCTCATTCGACATTCTTTCTATATACCCGAACCATCGGAGCATGCCTTTTTTCATTTTTACACCGATACTATCATTCACACAAAGTCTCTTTCTTACATCTTCATTACGAACGCGATCGGTGAGTGATACACCGCAGATCTTGCGCAACGATCTCATCTCGACCGCGTTCAACTTACTTTCATGCTCTTTCCTGCATACCCAGCTCTCGCTTCCATATAAAAGCTTTGGAGTAAGTACAGCATTATGTACGGCTAGTCGAGCCCGCTGGCTGAGATGTTTAGATTATCATGTTACGTCAAAACAGTAATGTACTGCTAAGTGCTATCAAAATGATGTCAACTTTGATACACAATACGCCTTCTGGACACTGGCCTTCTATAAATCGTCAAACTCGGTTTCGTTTACTTCTGGTAAGAGTTTCAGTGACTGAACTCGAAGTTTAAGGCACAGACATACCGCGTGACCTCGGTATTATATACGGTATGTCTGTCCGTCCGTCTACATACAGACGGAGCAGCATTCAAAGCATCTTTATGCCGACACTATTAGGATCACATACTTGAAACTCGACAGGTAGATGTATTCTGTGAATCGCTTTATGATATGCATACAAAAAATTGACGGTCACAATACTTCAAAATGGTTGAATGTGTTCGAGGTGAGGCTCATCGCAGGGCTTCATTAGAAATAGGACATTGCAACAGTGTCCTGGCAGATCCTATTACGGATGACGCCAGAATACTGTTGCAACTATATCAATTGTCAATGAGCTAATGTTGTTTAATTATTTTTTTTTAAATGAAGAATGTAATTCATGTGAACGTATAGAGCGTCATGGTTTTTGACCAAGCTCTTTAAATGGAGAATAAAAAAAAAAAATACTTCGAAACTGAAACTCAATTTTTTTTTCAGACCTCTGAAAACAACATTTAGGTTTCTTGTACTATTTTTTTTCTGAAAGTCAATTGTACGATAGTTGGACTTCAAAGTAGTATAAGGTATCCCGCCCCCTCTAAATTTTAACGAAATTAAGTTTGAACATTCCGGGTAGTTTTTAATAAATTACCTTTATAATTTCAAAAACTGCAAATAAAACTCGATAAACTCATTACGGAACCTCGTGGGCAAGTCCAACTCATATTTGGCCGCTTTTTAATCACATCTACAACAGTATGACTTTATTGTCTTAACGAAAACGTAACTTCACGCCTGTAATCCCCGAAGGGATAGGCAGGGGTAAATGCATGCATACAATCATACATAAAAACACCCACGATTCGCCGGTTACGTTTTGGCCCATGCATTGACATCTCCGGGCACATTACCAAACTTTAAGGTACTGGGACACTTCCACAAAATGGAAATATCTCCAAGGCACAAGAGATACCTAAAGGATTTAACACCGTTATCTCTAATATCTCCCGATCCGGGAATCAAACATCTGGGGTCCCCCCAGAGTATTAGTAATAGACTGCTACCACTAGCTTTTTACTGGTGGTAGAGCTCCAGTGACGGAGCTCGCGGGCGTAGGCACCACCGCATTACCTAATAAACTTGCCGCTAAATGGTAGTGTTCAGCACTACCATGTTCCGGTCAGGTGGTAATGTACGGCCCTATAATTTCCGGCACAGAGGCATAACACCTTAGGCCTCAGGAGTGGTAACGCATCTGCATTTTGACCTTGGTCTTCGTGTGGGTGTCTATAGGCTGCAGTCATCACTTAAAATCAATGTGAACTGCATGCTTGTTTGCCACTTGATTACATAAAAAAAACTAGACTACTGATGCAGTTAAACTTAGTCTTAACTAGTTAGTAAAATTACTTTCACCCTTCATAAAAATTAATCATATTCATAAAAATCGTTACACCCCCCACTGAAAGGGTGTGACCCCTTAACTATCAGTTTTAATTAACCTAAATAAAGGTTCTTAATTAATATTAAATACACCTTCGTATTAAAACGAGCCGGGTCGATAACTGCATGCTGCTTAATTACTTAAACATGGCATTCGGGGTGGAATGGTGATTAATATCCGGTGTTAAAACGCATGCTCGGTACAAATGTTTGCGCCAATGGTCTTTCTAATATCGAACAGTGTGGCATATAACCCTACAAACATAAATACATATCTATACATCTATATATCTAAACAAATAAATAAAATTAGAGTGTCTGTTTGTAATATAAAAATAACCGCTTTTTACTAAATGCATAAATATGTATGTATACCATACATATACCAAAACATTTTTTTTTACTATTTTTGTCTGTCTGTCTTTTTGTCTGTTTGTTGGGGCTAATTTCGGGAACGGCTGTACCGATTTTGACGGGACTTACACAGGCAGATAGATTATGTAATAAGGAGTAACTTAGGCTGCGTTTATATTAGCTGCGCCCACGACTTCATCGGGGTAGATACTGAACAATCATAAATTCTCACGCGGAAGTGGCGGGCACAGCTAGTTATAAAAAGGATCGCATTCGGATTTGTGAATTGTTTTTTGGTAGAAATCTACATTTTAATGCTGCAGTACTAAAGCTTCCATCACTAGTAAATTGTACGTCTACCTTCCCCTTAAATACATGCGTAAAATTATTAATATTTATCCAGTAAACAGTCGCACCTTAAAACCATTTTTCTACCCAACACGTATTCGGTCACCAGCCATAAATCAAAGGCAGCGAATTACATGAATAATAGATGTAAATAAATTTATCTAAATTAGCATTCGTGTATGGTTGAAATGCTCGTGGTAAATATAATATTACTCATGCTGTGTTTTAGGGTTATTCGGAGTGTACAGTTTTTATGAACTTGACTTTGTATTTTAAAATTTCAAGTCAGTTTTGATTTATGTAAATTTTATTTTTTATATCGCTTGTAGTCACGAATTGAACACATTATCACAGGTTCCCAAACTATTTTTTCCTCAATTTTTTTTTTGGGTTTCATTAAATCTCCCTTTGCTGCATTTATATCACATTCCCAAACTTTAATTGACGCCTACGTAGACCCCCATCGAGTTTCCCATGGACCCCAGGGGATCCATCTGGATCAATTTGGGAATCACTGTGTTATATAACATTACATATATATATTATAATTGTGTCTATGATGTTTCTTTAAAGAAAACGTAACTTCACGCCTGTAGTCCCTGAGGGGGTAGGGCTCCTTCTTCTAATATGTCATTCAGATATGTAGAGAATACGTTTAAACGCTTTTATAGCAAATGTTTCCCGTAAAATTATTAGGTCTAATTTACCTCACCACAAATATTAAAAAAAAAGAATGTTTTATCTAAATTAACATTAGTCTATGGTTGAAATCCTCGTGGTAAATATACTATAACTCATTGTGTTGTAGGGTTGTTAATTCTCAGTTTTAATGAATTTCGCATTATTGTTAAAATGGCATTTTAAATTTCAAGTCGGTTTTGATAAATATCAACGTTTGAATGATGTTTATTTTTTTATCGTTTACAATAAAGATTTGATCGTGTATTACTGTTCAAAATGTAAGTTAAAATAAGCTTATCTTACATATTTAATATCTACTTGACGAAATCACATAAATTTATTGCTGTTTTTTTAAACATGAATGAAAAAGTAAAGCCTCAAATTTTATAGCGAATGTGTTCTGTAATACTGTTAAAAAGTTTGTGTAGATGCCTATAGGTTGCAGTCATCACTTAACATCAATATGAACTGCATGCTTGTTTGTTGACACCTTCGTTACATAACAACTAGAGGTGAGGCGTATTTATCGGAACTGGTAAAAATCACAGGTAGAAGGCAGATAACAGATACCAGTTGCTCTCGTGGTTAACAAATACCTGTTCCTAAAAATACTCTCAATCTATGATACGCTCAAGTAACAGTCGCCAGTCATATAACAGGTACAGTTAGGCTCTGATAACAGTCAATACCAATACACACGACACTGTTCTGTTCTCATCATCCGTCTCAATCCGTCTTACACAAATGTCACTGATTAAAACGAGACACACCTAGTATTTTATGCGAAAAATACAATTGGCAGTTGAGCAGGAACAAACCATCTTTGACAAATGCCTCCTAAATTTGGTAGTGTAATCTGTTATTGCTTTGACAATAGTACATCTCGCCCATTCCTGATTTGAATAGCCTTGCTAAAACGAGAAGCACCTAGTATTTTATTATCCGACAAATATGTGTAGTTTTACTAGAGGAAGTCATCCTGTTTCTGGCCATGTTATGTTGTTCTGTTCGGAAATAGATACGAACAAAGTGTAAGAGAATAGAGTGTAATCATCATCATCATCATCATTTCAGCCAAAATACGTCCACTGCTGAATAAAGGCCTCCCCCAAAGAATGCCACAACGAACGGTCCTGGGCCGCCCTCATCCAGCGATTGCCCGCGACCTTCACCAGGTCGTACGTACGGTACGCGGTCGCCACTCGAGAACTGCTCTGCCCCAACGGCCGTCAGTTCGTCGAGCTATGTGCCCTGCCCACTGCCACTTGAGTCTCGCTATTCGGTGAGCTATGTCGGTAACTTTGGTTCTCATGCGGATCTCCTTATTTCTGATTCGGTCTCGCAGAGAAACTCCAAGCATAGCTCTCTCCATTGCTCTCTGAGTGATCTTGAGCCTTCTTATGAGGCCTATAGTGAGCGACCACGTTTCTGTCCCATAAGTCATCACGTCCTACACACACTGATCAAAGACCTTTTTCTTGAGACACTGCGGTAAGTCGGACGAGAAGATGAACCGTAGCTTCCCGAACGCTGCCCAACCGAGTTGAATTCGGCGATTGACCTCTTTCTCGAAGTTGGACCGACCTAACTGGACCGTTTGTCCCAGGTATACATAATCGTCAACAACTTCGAGTGTAGTCCCCTCGACCATAACAGGAGTGGGTGTAACATGGACATTTGACATGATCTTCGTCTTGTCCATGTTCATTTTAAGGGGCCTCCCACTCGTAGGGAGGCCCTACTGAGGTCATTGAGCATTGTGCTAAGGTCTTCCAGGGTCTCAGCCATGACTACGATATCATCTGCAAATCGGATGTGGGAGATGTACTGGCCGTTAATATTGATGCCGAGTCCTTTCCAGTTCAGAAGCTTGAAGACGTCTTCCAATGCAGCGGTGAACAATTTAGGAGATAATAATATAACATCTCCCTGTCTCACACCTCGCTGCAGTTGGATAGGTTTCGAGTTCTGATCCTGAAGCCGGACCGACATGGTGGCGTTTTCGTACAAGCTCCTCAGCACCTCGATGTATCGGTAGTCAACTTGGCACCTCTGGAGTGACTGTAGCACAGCCCAAATCTCAACCGAATCGAAGGCTTTCTCATAGTCGGTAATTAGGGCGGCGATTCGCCGAATCACAAGAACAATAGCACTCGCGATAACGCTCTACCTGAAGGGAGAGCGCGAACAATGGAAGCGTGCGTTAGGGACGAGCGCACGAACCGGAATGTCGACTACCGAGGCTTTTTTTTTTTTTTTTTTTTTTTTATGTCGGGCTTTGTGTAGGCGGCCTGTCTCGAGACGGCACTAGTCTACTTCACCGGGCAATCGGCGAGCGCAGAAGGCGCTCCAGCCTAGCAAAAAAGTTAGCGCAACTGCCTAAGGGTGACCCATGCGGGTCCGTGCCTCGGCTTAGGGCGTTGCGGAGGGACATATGAGACATATGCGATTATGGGCGGTGCAACTTTCGCTCTACTCCATTCGGTTGGTGATAACCGGAATGTCATCGGCCTCGCGGGGCCGGAGATAGGGTCGGGATCAGGGGCGGGCGCGGCGCGAAACGCGTCGGCGCGTTGTATTGTTGGCGGTTTGTGCAGTGTGGTTCTGTAAATGATTATTCATAGCGGCGATGGCCAACGTGGTCTTATCGTCCGGATCTTTTAAGACGTGCCTTGGACGTCTCCTTTTGGCGCGATCAAAAGGAGTGTAAATCGCTGCCGCTCTGACCAGCGGATTCGGGTGGTGACTCGCCCGATCGAAATAGCGAGCTGAAGCTCGCTTCATAAACTGCCGGATGGTAGGCAGATTTGCGTCAATGTGCAAGTTTTTATTACGTACGTACCAAGGCGCGCCTACGGCTCTACGTAAGAATCGATTCTGCAAAGTTTGAAGCTTATGTAATATTGTGTTTTTCGCGTGGGCGAATACCGGGGACGCGTAACATAGTATGGGCCTTATGCAGGACGTATAGGCACGGAGTTTGTTCCGGGCCGATAGCTTGCTCTTTTTGTTTAATAAACAATGTAATTGGGACAACACGAATGCAGCCTTTGCGCGCGCTGCTTTTACATGTGCAGCGAAGGTCAGATGCCGATCAAGCGTCACTCCTAAGTATTTGATTTTGTCCATCCAGGTGATAGGCTCGTCAAACATAAGGACTGGGGCTACGTTAGGTCTGGGAGCGCGGTCCCGTATAAAGAGTATGGCAGCGCTCTTGCTAGGATTTACCTCTATACGCCAGCGGCGGAACCAAGACTCAAGGTCTTTGGCCGCCGCTTGCAGGGCTTTCCTTATGATCTCTGGCTTTCTGCCAGAGACGTAAATAGCAGTGTCGTCAGCGTACATTGCCACCTGAACGCCGTGGCGGACAGGGATATCGCTAGTGTATAGCGTGAACAGGAGGGGGGAGAGTACGGATCCTTGGGGAACACCGGCTGTTATGGTGTGACGGTTCGAAAGGGTACCCTCAACTCGATATCGAAAGCCTCTGTCCGACAGAAAATCGCGAATGATGTGCACGATTTGGGTGGGCACTCCGAGAGTGTACAGCTTATATAATAAGCCGTTGTGCCACACGCGGTCGAACGCTTTAGCGATATCGAAGAAGAGGGCTCCCGTCATAATCTTTCTATCGAATTTACTGAGTATATGCTCAGTGATTCGATGTACTTGATGGACACAGGAGTGGCGAGCACGGAACCCGAACTGTTCGTCCGGGATCAAGTGCCGCACTCGGGTGAAATCTAAGAGTCGAGCGTACACGACGCGCTCGTAAAGTTTACTGAGAGAACTGAGCAGACTTATCGGCCTGTATGACGAGGCCTGGTTGCTCGGCTTACCGGGCTTTTTAAACCCGATAACTGTGGCCTCTTTCCACGCGGGTGGAAACATACTATTTTTAAACGCTGCGTTGAGTATCGCAGCCAAAAGGGCAATGAGCAAAGGGGGGAAGTTTCTAACTGTGCGATTGGAAATGCCGTCCGCACCCGGCGCTTTCCGCACTTTTAGACGCTTGATCAGGTCTGTCACCTCTGCGACTGTCACAGGTCTGAGAGGATCATCATTATTTTCGCTATTACCGTTAGCGTTTTCATCGACTGGCGTGTCGGGAATGGGACCGGTTTCGCGCGGGGGGGTTGGCGGTCTCGCGTTCCTACTTTCGACTTCTAAGTTGATCTTGTCTAAATGATCGGCAACTATCGGCATCGTACTTGGAGAGCATTGAATCTCGAGTTCGCTCGCCAGGCATTCGGACTTTTCGAAGTCATCGAAGGCTGGCGGTTGGTTAGGGCGAATGAGGGGAGGCATGGATGCCTCGTTTGGGGATTTGAAGCATTTAAAAAGCCTCCAGTACTCTGTATGAGAGGGATCAAGGTCAGTGAGCTTTTGCTCCCAGCGGTCGTTATAGACTTCCACCTTGCATTTCTTGGCCTGACGTTGCCAGTATCGCATGGTGGATTTTCTATCGGCCGTTGGGGCAGAGTAGTAAGCTCTGGTAGTTGCATTCCTTTCCCTCACTATCTCCCGTACGTGCTCAGGGATAACTGCGTGACTGGGTACAGTCGCGGGTTTTTCCTCTGAGCATCCGTCTACGACAGATTGTACGTGATTAGTGAGAGTAAGGATCGCACTATTGACTTCGTCAGTGGTCTCTATCAGGGAGGGGATCGTATCTAAGTCTGCGGATGTGGTGGCGGCCAACTTGGATCTCACTTGAGACCAGTCGGTCACCACTCTCATCGGGATGTCGCTACGACCTGTATCAGTGGGACCGCTATGGGGGATAAATTCTATGATAACAGGTCTATGGTCAGAGTCTAGCTCGTGGAACCGGAATGTCGACTACCGAGGCAGTTAAACGTAGTCTTATATAGCTGAGACGGAACACAACCCTAGTGCGATGTAAACTACTAGTGGCGCCTTCTATCGAGAAACTACGTTGCCATTTTAAGACCAGGCTGAACATCGTCGAATTAGTCTGCCCGTGACCACGGTAGCTGGAAAGTGACCGAAACGTCGGGTGTAAGAAGTTTGGGAGTGTTGTATACGCGAGATCCGCAAGTTTAATTTCTACAATGAATGGTCGTTTGACAGTTGGGCTCTTCCTTTTTATATGATGAATAACCTTATCCAGAAATCTGATTATGTTTAAAAATAATCTCCATCAAGGTTTGATTGAACAAGATAATACGTTGCTAATCTATTATAACTAAAATTTTATCGATTTTTTAATAGCTACACATTCCTCTTATTTCTTTATATTAATTCTCGGTAAACGTTTGATTAATCGTTGATAACTTGAGGCCAATCTATGTCAGGTTATAGAATGAATTTTTGATGGAATAAATAAGTCATCAATATGAAATAAAATAATTTTAAGTTATTATTGTTAATACGTTATGAAAGATTTCTCTTTTATTTATACAAGGTCCAAATAGTTATTTTGTATTTGGATATCTGAAAGTCTTTGCACTTGTAATTCAATACAATCTTATTACGAAAATATAATTTAACACTGCAACTAAACCTTGCCTAAATGCTCAGATTAGATCTATTTTGGAATAAGTCTATAGGTATTTATTGTGTAATGAAGGTAGCAAACAAGCATGCAGTTCACATGGATGTTAAGTGATGACTGCAGCCTATAGACATCTATCTGCTATCTGACGACAACAAAGGATTTCTTTCTCCTTATGTCAAAAGATTTGTCATCCATCAACTTTTTCAACACCAGGGGAGTTGCCAACGCGATCCCAGCTTCAAACAACTTTTTTTAACGCAAGTGAAGGTTTATACCTTGTGGCAGAAAAGGGTGAACATCGCGCATAGTGTACATTGTGACGTGTGGTTTTATGACACGTCTGGGTGTGAAATCAGTACATTATAAAGCTGCAATAAGAACCACAATTCAAATAAATTCGACAATAGAATTAACATTGTTCGATAAACTTTCGAAAACTTAAATGACTTCGAATGTTTTCAACGATTTCGTTATAAAACGTTGTCATCGCGGAGAATAGTTCTTAGCGGAATCATGTTGCAAGTATTCACAAGTAGTTAGAATCAAATATAATTCTGGTATTCATATAACAAGGTAAGTTTGAGGATAAAATGTTTTTATTGTTTGAGGATAACATGTTTTAATTTAACCATTAAGGGGAGTTTTTCTCAAGTATATATGTTGCTAAGTATATATTGGTTACCTTACTTGGTAGACACGTTAAATACTGAGCAACATCTTCTGTTTCCTAATCGTTTCCTTTTAATTATTTTTTTCACAGTAGTTACTACGAAAATGTGTTTCTTTAAGGAAACAAAAGACAGCGATAGCGGGGCTATACTCGTCAGTCAACAGGACCTTAGTAATATTACAGAACCCATTCTAATTCCATGACCCGCTTGATCGTTTATTCATATAATTTTAACTATGTAATTTATGTTGGTGTAAGTCGTCGATTAGAAGTAATTTTCTCGGCTTAGTTTCTGTTCCAAATATCAAGGTGAACAGATGTTGTATTTAAACAAATTAAAATAATTTTCTTCATCAAATTAAGTGCGATAGTAATAACAATGTATTAAACTGATGGCGTCGGGACCTCATGATCCACCGCCTACTAGCTTAAGAATTGATTAAAATTAATTTAAGTAATCAAAATGATTTAAGTAATCATCATGATCATTATTACTCCTTCTGAATGACATCCACTGCTGGACGAAGCCTTCTCCAAAGATGCCCACAATAGTGTTGGTGCATCATTAGAGGAGAAAATAGCATAATCGCCACGCTTGGCAAGCGGATTGGCGATCGCAGTGACGATAGTTTTGTCGCGGGACGCTGCTGTCCGTCCCGCGTTGTTATTTTTACTACTGCCCTATTGGAATAGTTTGACCAAAATTCTTCCGCTAGAGGGCGGTGTGTCAACGGCGGTCGAGTGCCAACAGCTAAAGTAATGCGTTGAGGATTTTCCACAATTAATTGTGGAAAATTTCTCTTCTTCCCCTGGAAGAGAATTCCTGAGGAAGTTGGAGCAAATCATATAAATAAAGTGTTGAGTTTATCTTCCACGTTTTTTTTAATGTAATGAAAGTGGCAAACAAGTATGCAGTTAAGTAATGACTGCAGCCAATAGTCACCTACACAAAAACCTGATTCCAAAAGGCAGATGCATTACCACTCCTGAGGCCTAAGGTGCTATGACTCTGTGCCGGGAATTACAGGGCCGTTTACATTGCATTACCACCTGACCGGAACACGATAATGCTGAACACTACCATTTAGCGCCAAGTATATTAGATAATGCGGTGGTGCCTACGCCCGCGAGCGTCACTGGAGCTTCACCACCAGTATATTTCTTCCGGTGAAGTTTTATGTTAAGAAATATTTCCTTATTGAAACTGTCCGTCAACTTAGTAAGCAAAAATAAAGTTTACCAACTTAGTACCCAACTCCGACGGTAGACGGGATTTCCATCACGTAGTCTCGGTAAGACGATATTGATTAATGGCTGGCGTGAGTTTACTCCTGCAACCTTTTTTCTTCATTATGTAAGGTGCTTATCAAGCATTCAAGTGGATGGTAATTAACTTATTTACTAATTGTAGCCTTAAGGCAATAATAATCAGAGGTCTAAATGTAGATAGATTAGAGACGTTGTCATCTCTGAGGCTTAAGTAGTTTTGCGTTTGTAGAATTTGTTCCATTTTGTATCAAATATGACATTATAATGAGCATAGTCTTATGAAGACTAATTATTACAGAATTATCTTGCGCAACTGAACTCGAATAATTTTAAAAGTAGCCTACCTCTCAGGTAGTTTAAATAGTGTTACGCGATGTTGTGGCGTTGAACATCAGATGAAACTGTAATAAAACTCCCAAGGTACTCAGCTCTCCATATATTTAGCACTCCTTATTGTAATAAAACTCCCAAGGTACGTAGCACTCCATATATTTTAGCACTCCTTATAATATCGACACTTGCACCAATATACAATTCTTCAGCGCAGACACAGTACCATCAATACCGAGTATAATACTTTCGCTAAGCCACTTTAAGCACAACCTTTCGGTTCGACGGTCCGTAATCAAGTGAGTGCGTTTTGCTTTCGGCCACGTTTTTAAGCTACCACTGACAGTTGTCACTCGTGACTATGTTTCCGTCAGTTGGCAATTCGAAAACAAAGTGAAGTTTGAACAACAGTGTTGCCAGTATCATAAATAATTATTAAAAAGAAATAATTAAATTAATTAAAATAACCTAACATTCGGTCAGTTGTGCGATCAGCACCTACTAAGATCATTAAAAATCAAATACAAACAAAGCTATAAGTACAATAACAACGAGAAAAGAAAAGAAATAACATTCATTAAATCTTATTTCTAACTTATGCTTTTATTTTACACAATCTTAAATCATCACGCTATGCAAAATCCCTCTAGGGATTTAGCAGAGACATTAAACAAATCAATTGCAATTACAGTAGCAATGAAGTAGTTCTAAACATCACTTCAAATTATGTTTAAGAAATCAGGATTGCGGCATAGATCTTATTGTAAACCCATCCATTTCTTGCAATAAGATGTATTCCGTCTATACGCACAGAGCATGAGACACTCGCTGGCCTGGCAACGAACCCATCCATTCTCGAAGCCAAGACAGCAAATCGACAACCCTGTGAACCCATCCATTCTCACAGTGAGTTGTCAATGCCACATGCCTAGTTTGTATCCATATAAATAATGTCTATCAATTCTGACACAACAATAATAACATGATTAGTCTTATTTGTAAACCCATCCATTCTTACAATAAGACAGCAAATCGACAATACTGTGAACCCATCCATTCTCACAGTAATTGTCAATGTCTCACGCTTAGTTTGTAACCAACATCAATCATTTCAATCCATAAATTCTGACACACTCTTAACCACGTATTTAAGACCCATTTATTAACACATCTTCACTACAATAGAACTCATCACGATATTTTGTAAGACTATATTACTGGTCACTCGTAACCTAAACTACAAATCGACAAAACATGAGCTTATCTTTTCTTAAACTAACTTGTATAATCACCAATCATGAGTTTCAATATTTTATACATCCACTAATACAATATTACACTAATACAATAATTTACCATTACTCCTCGTTATCAGTTATACGAGTGTCATCATCAGTTTCAGATTCATGAACCTCTAACGCGGCTACATGAACCCAAGGCAGCATTCGGTCCGCGGCTACAGTGGTTTGTCTTTTGTTTTTGGTTCCAGTCAATCCCGGAATGGCTGCTAACCTATACCTATCATTGCCTAATACAGACTCTACGCGGTACGGTCCTACATACGAGGGAAGTAGTTTCTTGCTCTTGCCGTCGTTATTAAAATCTGTTTTTGTTATTTTAACTAGTTCTCCTTCAGCATAAAGTCGCGAAGGACGTCTCCCTTTATTATAATATTGTTTCTGTTTATCTTGCTCTACATTAATAGAGTCTTTGACCTGTTCCCTAATTGTAGTAAGATCATTACTTCCGCAAGTGTTTTGTCGCAGTTCGTTTAATTTCGGATCGATCTCGGAAAGAACGCTCGAGCCAAACATTACTTCAGCCGGTGTTTTGCCCGTAGTCTTCTGGGTAGTGTTATTTAAACCCCATTGTACTTTACCTACTGCAATATCCCAATCTTTTTCATCCTGGTTTAAATTCTGAGTCGAGAGTGAATTGAGGATAGTACGGTTGTATCTTTCGACTTGTCCGTTTGACCGCGGACTTGCCACAGCGTTAAGAACGTGTCTTATGCCTTTATCCAAACAAAATCTTTTAAAGGCATGAGATGTAAAACATGTTCCTCGATCGCTGATGATACGATCAGGAACGCGGAATGTATAGAAAATATCTTCCAAAACTCTTATCGCGCTCTGAGTTTTCGTGTTTCGTACTGGTTTTGTGAATACGAATTTTGTGAAGCCGTCAACTATGACCAAAAGATGACTATTACCCCGTTTTGACCTGACGAAAGGCCCAAGGTGGTCAATATGAAGAGTATGGAAGGGAATTTCGACCTGTTATCTTTAATACAATCTGTTATCTTTAACTAAGAAATTGTCTCGAATGTACTTTAGTCCATCTGCATCTATACCTGAAACAAGAATATCGCGAATTCTACAGAGCTCAGAGTCACCTAGCTGCAATGTTTGTAACCAATCGTCGTTAGAAATAGTCATTACCGTAGGGTATTGTTCTAAAATGTTCGACGTTTCGTCATCATTTACAGGGTTTCTAGATAAAGCATCGACATGCATCATTTTTGTTGCTGGACGATACTCGACGGAGAACTGAAATTCCTGCATAAGCAACCACCAACGTGCTACTCGGGGAAGAATGTCTCGTTTTGTGAAAGTTGATCGGAGAGCGCTGCAGTCTGTAACAATTTTAAAGTCCTTTCCCAACAAATACACTCTAAACTTTTTCAATGCACAAACCACAGCAAGTGTCTCCAACTCATAAGCATGAAAGTTTTTCTCTTCCGGGGATGTCATGCGACTGTAATAACAAACTGGTCTAAAAGAATCACCATCTGATCTCTGCAATAAAACACCTCCAACTCCTAACTTACTAGCATCAGTGTGAAGTTCGTGCTCAGCTGCTGGATCATAAATTACCAAAATGGGTCTATCGACCAGCATTGCCTTGAGACTGGAAAATGCCTTCTCTTGATCAGACGTCCAAAGCCAACTGGCATTCTTACGGAGTAGCTTCGTTAACGGATCTGCCAATGAGGCGAAATTTCGGATAAATTTTCGAAAATACCCTACTAGGCCAAGGAACTGCCTCACTGTATGTTGGTTCGTTGGGCAAGGAAAATCTAGTACACATTGAATTTTCTTACTACCTGGACGCACTCCGGCTGCGCTTATCTCGTAACCTAAATAATCTATTTGACTCATTAAAAACTCGCATTTGGATAGGTTAAGAGTTAAATTGGCTTTCTCCAATATTTGAAAGACATTTTCTAGTCTTGATAAACACTCGTCAACATTCCTACCGTAAATCAAAACGTCATCAATGTATGCTGTTGCACCATCGTAGCGCGCTTGTCCTAATACACGGTTCATCATACGTTGGAACACAGCTGGGGCATTCGCTAAGCCAAATGGCATACGATTAAACTCGTATTGGCCATCTGGCGTAACGAACGATGTAAGTGGTCGCGATTGTTCCGAGATAGGGACTTGATAGTACCCAGAAGTTAAATCGAGAGTGACAAAATAAGCCTGGCCAGATAAACGGGCAATTTCATCATCGATATTCGGCATAGGATATCTTTCTTTTATGGTTACAGAATTCAGCATTCTATAATCTACACACATACGTAGCTTACCATCTTTCTTTCGGACTAGAATTATTGGACTTGCGTACTCAGAAACCGACTCTCTAACTATCCCGGCTTCTAACATTTCAGCGATCATATCTCGTACGTTACTTCGCTCTTTATGAGAAAGTCTATATGGTCTATAAACAACTGGTTTCTTATTATTAAGTTCAATTGTCATTTCCGTGACGTTAGTACAACCTAACTCCTTCAATGAAGTCGCGAAGCAATGACAATACCTATCCAACAATTCCAAAAGCCTACATTGTTGGGTTTGATCTAAACCGTCACCTATTTGGATCTTGTCCCTATCGAGTAAACCCTTAGAGTTACCTGAAAATTGCGTGACTATACTATTTACTTCCTTAACATCTGAACCTCTACCTATAACCATACCTTCCCTTAGGCGACTACTTATAGAAACTGGTAGCACAGTTACATAGACGACATTATTCCGAACTGGATAAACGCTACCCGACACACAAACTTGCTCATCTAGTTTACCAACAACCTTACTTTCTAACAAAAGATAACCGTGTTTTTGTGAAACCGCAACAGCCTTAATGCTTGATGGTCCATACAGACGCGTTTCACTAGCAACCACAATCTTAACCGGGATGTTACTCTGTATCTCAGTGTCTGAGAATGGTAGTTCGCGATGAATATTGAAGAAATCGAGTTTGTCTGGAGTCTTATACACAGCTACATGTGATTGCTCCGTGAACGCCTGACCAATTAACGCTGGCTGTTCTAGATAATAATCATCGACCACTTGACAAATAACGTTCGCATCTACTCCATCGATGGACAAATCTACTGAAACACTACCAATGGTGCGAACAATATCGTTCCCAAATCCCCTTAAAGTCGTCGAACGATTATCGTGCGACAATCCTAAACTAGATGCAGTTGATCGCCTTAATAAGCATACTTCACTACCAAAATCTACAAATCCTCTCATTGGAACCTTGTTTATTAGAACTTTTTTATAAAATTTAGAACTAGGGTTTGAATTAGATATGCACATCGTTTTAAGTACGGTCTCGCCTTTATTGTCATTATTATTAGAAAAACAACTCTCTGTCTTATGTCCCATTTTATGGCATTTACCACATTTGACGAGGGGCTTGGGGCATTTCATAAATGGGTGACCTTTCTCTCTACAATTGTAGCAAAATATGTTATTATTGCTACTTTGCCTATAATTTGATTTACCGCTCATCTTATTAGTGTAACTATTATTTACTACAGTAAGTTCCGTACCCGTTTTAGATTTATAATTATTCCGTTCGACAAATTGAGAGGATTCCTTGCAACTCATAAAGAATTGCAGCAACTGTTCCGGGTTTGAACAACGCAATGTAGTAGCGCTTGATTTCATTGTCCTATCTGTCAGTCCGTGTATAATACATTCAACCGCACGCTTTCCCTCAATGCTGCATTGGTTCAGTAACGCCAGTTTTTCATAATAATATACCTCAATAGGCTCGTTATATCTACTTTTGCGTTTCAACATATCTTCTAGAGTTTGGCCATAGTTTTGTTCACATGGGAACGCACTCACTAATTTTTCCTGCCACTCACTCCAATTGAAAAGAATCGAGGGCAAACTCTCATACCAAACCTTGGCCAAACCCTGAAGCTTTTGCATTGCAAAATGAATTGTCGTTTTATCATCCCAGCCATAGACGGTCGCGGCGGGGTTACTCGGACACGCTATTGCGGCGAGAACGGCTGCGACTATCTCTCGCTCTATTAGTCGCACGATCTGGAGTCACCAGACGTCGCGGCTGCGATCTACTGTTATTCTCCATTTTTATCTGTAACTTAGAAACGAGAACAACTATGTATTCGCTCAATACAAGTTATACGTTGTTTTATTTTGGAGTTTTTCTCGAAAAAGGTGCCTTGTAGGTCAAAACTGGTTAAATTTTTCACCCCCTTGTACCCACAGGATCCCTGGCACCTTGTAATTACCAAAATTACAAACTCTATTAAGTAAGAAAGTACTACCCACATAATATGAAAATAAAATATTCCCAAAAATTGAGCTATTACTTTTAAATGCGATAAAAGACAACGTAAATTATGTGACTTTGACTATACACCACCCATCATCTATATTTTACTTTAATTGGCGTAACCATAGGGTTTAAATATCTCTCATGAGCATACAATATGTGAAGAAGTATGATGGCGTAAATTTAATAATTTAACACAATTACGGTCGTTATATAAGCGTTGCTTATAACATTCGAGTTGAACAAAACAAGGTTATTACGTCCATGGCTTTTTATGCCCGTCCGTAACAAAATAACTGTTAAGTAAATGTGAAAACTTTTTTTTTTTTTTTTACATTTTATCCACACATTATATAGGTTAGAAACGTTAACATTGATGTGAACGGTTAAATATTTAAAAATAAAAAAAATGTAAGGTACATACCACTTCTGAAATGTAATAAAACTCCCAAGGTACTCAGCTCTCCATATATTTAGCACTCCTTATTGTAATAAAACTCCCAAGGTACGTAGCACTCCATATATTTTAGCACTCCTTATAATATCGACACTTGCACCAATATACAATTCTTCAGCGCAGACACAGTACCATCAATACCGAGTATAATACTTTCGCTAAGCCACTTTAAGCACAACCTTTCGGTTCGACGGTCCGTAATTCTCTGATGACCTCGCGGCGCGTGCGAAGCGCGCGACGCGGTGCGGGCCTACGAGGCACTCCTCTTTGCCCGGGCTTGATCTGCCCCCGTTACGACGGGGGCGTGTTCACCTTTCTTGGTTTGTACGCCGGCTGTGGAGTGCCGACACAAGGTTGCAGCGACGCAACGTCTCATTAGCCTTAGCCAGGCATTGCGATCGCTACCTCAGGGAGAGATGCTACTCTGGGTCGGGGATTGAACCCGACCGCCAGTGGTGTAGGTGGGCGTAGTTACCCGAGCTTACCAATTGGTGGCGTATCCGAATACGTGGGACAGGGACAGAGTCTTCATTAGCGTTTGCGTCATCGTCTCGACGCGCTCTCGGCGAGGCGCTGGGAAGTAGTTCGCGTGGGAGGGCGAAGCCCTCCGGTGGTCGTGCGTGCAGCGGGGCGAATCCGCGGAGATGACGATGTGGTCCGTTGTCGGCGCGATCGAACATTTTTCGCGCCAAGCCGACAACGAACTCTCTCACGGATTCGACCCGTAGGTCGCGGGCGATGACATCGTTGCGAACATACCTCCCCGCGCCGGTAATCAGCCTGAGAGTTACGTTCTGTTGGACCTGAAGTCTACGTCGCTGCGCGGCGGAGCATAATGCATACCATGCCGGTGCTGCGTACGTTAACCTCGAGCGGATGTAGGTTTTGTAGAGTCGTATTTTAATACGCAGTGGCAGTCTAGAGCGAAGCACCGGATGCAGCCTCGCCCGCGCCGCCGCCGCCTGCCTCACTGCGTGATCGACAGTGGGCGTCATGCGAAGCGAGCGGTCGATGCTACACCCAAGATACTTAACCGTAGACCGCCACTCTACATCCTGACCTCGCAACCGGAGGGCCGGTAACGAGCGGCGGACACGCATTGCGATAGCAGCCGTTTTATCCACATTCACGGCCATCCGCCACTCATCCAGCCACCCCGGTAGCAGGTCCAACAGATGTTGCATTTTCGCTATTGCGATATGCAACCGGGACGATGACGCTATGTAGGCGCTGTCATCGGCGAACAGGGACAGCATAACGTCTTCCTCTCCCTCGCGCAGAGTTGCGCGCAAGGTGGGAATATCGTCAGTGTACGCCGCATACAATGCCGGCGACACGCAGCTGCCCTGTGGTACTCCGGCTCGGATGGGGCGCTGTCGTGAGTCAGCGCCCTCCACCGTTACGAAGAACCGCCTGCCTTTTAAAAAGTCGGCTACCACCCTGTATAACCCGAGTGGTATTCGGTCCGCCAGTTTGGCTAGTAGGCCTGTGTGCCACACTCGGTCGAAGGCCTTCTCTATGTCTAGAAAGACTCCGACCGAGTAACGGCCCTTATTAGCCTCACTGGCGAGGTGGTCTAATACCCGTGTCAGCTGTAGAGTTGTCGAGTGCCCGGCGCGAAAGCCAAACTGCTCCTCCCTACATGGTAGGTGCGGTCTCAGCCTCCGCAACAGCAGACGCTCGAACAACTTGGCGACATGGGATAATAGCGTAATAGGGCGGTAACTCGACGGTAGGCGACGATCTTTGCCCGGTTTCGGGAGGACGATGACTTTCCCCAACTTCCAGATGTCGGGAAAATGTCCGGTCCGGAGTATGCCGTTGAAAAGCTTGGTTAGGGTTACCAAGCTTCTCCACGGCAGATGCTGCAGCGCCGCGGTCGGAATACCATCTGGTCCGGCCGCTTTTCGTGAAGGTAGCCGTACGACGGCTCTCCGCAACTCTGAGGGAGATACGAAGTTCTCCCCGGGCAGCGGCGCGGCGGGACACGATAGTAGTTCCCTCACACGGCGCTCACAGACATCATGTTGCTCGATGACAGCGGGGTCCAGGGAGGCAGGGTGGGGGGTAAATACCCCTTCCAAATGGGCGGCCAATATTTCGGCCCGATCCTTGGGTCCGTAGCACCTTTTACCCGTGCTGTCAAGCAGGGGGTAGATGGGGGGTGGCTCGTGGGTGAGGGCTCGCGTGAGAGCATATAAGCTGGTATCGCTTTCAGCCGCCCGGTCAATAGTTTTATCCCAAGCGGCCCCTCGATACGCTCTCGCCGCGGTGCTCACCTCGTCGGCGAGCCAATTTAGGTCGCGCTTGATGTCTGGACATCGCGTGCACGCCCACAGTTGGCGAAGGCGGCGCTTTTGGCGCAGCTTATTTAGGAACGAAGTGGGCGCGGCGCCCCTGCAGTGAGTGGGCGCTGGTCTAGTGGTCGTGGCCGCCTCTGCGGCGGTCTTTATTTCCTCCGTGATTCGGCAGACTGCCTCCTCCACCTCTTCGGAGGTCTGTAGGGCGCCCAACGGCTCCACCTCGCTCATGGTGCGCTCGAAAACGCTCCAATCGGTCCGTAATCAAGTGAGTGCGTTTTGCTTTCGGCCACGTTTTTAAGCTACCACTGACAGCTGTCACTCGTGACTATGTTTCCGTCAGTTGGCAATTCGAAAACAAAGTGAAGTTTGAACAACAGTGTTGCCAGTATCATAAATAATTATTAAAAAGAAATAATTAAATTAATTAAAATAACCTAACAAAACAATAATCGCTAGCAAAATATATTAATATAATTTGTAATTACTTGCACTAAATATAATACGTTCGTATAGTTTTCCCGATGTGGACACACGCAAAAATATGGTCGTGTCCAGAGGACGAAATAACAAGTCAGTACAATTTCAAGTTTAACCAACTGGACACACGTGTGTCCGGTAATCCGTGTCGAGTTGACGAATAACCCTAGATATTGACGTAAATAATTTAAGTAATGCGTTGAGCGAATACCTACGACTACCACGAATTCTTCCAGCGGAGTTTCATGTTAGGAAATATTATTTTAGGGAAACTGTCCGTCAAATTAGTAAGCAAAAATAAAGTTTACCAACTTAGTACCCAACTCCGACGGTAGACGGGATTTCCATCACGTAGTCTCGGTAAGACGATATTGATTAATGGCTGGCGTGAGTTTACTCCTGCAACCTCTTTTTCATAATGTTAGGTGCTTAACAAGCATTCAATTCATGTGGATGGTAATAAAATTATTTACCAATACTGTAGCCTTTAGACAGCTACGTAATAATCAGAGGTCAGAATGTAGATAGGTTAGAAACTTTGTCATCTCTGAGGCCTAAGTAGTTTTGCGTTTGTGATTGTTTGTAGAAGAGACTTAACTTTTGTCCCATTTTGTATCCAATATGACATTATATTGACGTAAATAGTTTAAGTAATGTGTTGAGCGAATACCTACGACTACCACGATTTCTTTCAGCGGAGTTGAAATATTATTTTAGGGAAACTGTCCGTCAAATAAGTAAGCAAAAATAAAGTTTGCCAACTTGGTACCCAACTCCGACGGTAGACGGGATTTCCATCACGTAGTCTCGGTAAGACGATATTGATTAATGGCTGGCGTGAGTTTACTCCTGCAACCTTTTTTCATAATGTTAGGTGCTTAACAAGCATTCAAGTCATGTGGATGGTAATTAAATTATTTACTAATACTGTAGCTTTAAACTTCATTGTAAATGTTCTTCTGGTAAAGTAGCCATCGTTTTACTCGAATTACTGACTGACGGACTGATAAATTGACTGACTGACTGTGACTTTTACGCTGCTTATTACGAATATGAAATATCGTTTTACTTGACCCTGGCAATATGCGTAGTAGCGATGCCATTATTATTAAAAAACAAAAAAGTATATATCTTTATGCCAGGTCGCTTACGGGGTAGGCAGAGAGTGTGCAGCACCAGATAAAGTCTATGCAGTAAAATATATGAACTATGGTTGAAATGAATTATGTTCTTTAAGTTGGAAGTATCCGTGGAAGACCACAAAATGGTGGTCAAACTATTCCAATAGGACGGTAGTAAATATAATAACGCGGGATGGGGAGCAGCGTCCCGCGATAAAACTAACGTCACTGCCATCCCCAATCCACCTGCCAAGCGTAGCGATTATGGCATATTCTCCCCTGATGACTCACGACACTTGTGGGCGTTGTTGGAGAAGGCTTTGTCCAGCAGTGGACGTCATTCGGCTGGAGTGATGATGATCCATGTAAAGCCACAACATCTGCCTAGTATTTTATATAGGAAACTAGCTGATGTCCGCAGCTTCGCCCGTGTAAATATCGTTTTATAAATATTTAAGACAAAAAGTAGCCTAAATTCTTTCTCAAAGTCAGCTCTATCTCTGTATCAAATTTCATTAAAATTAGTTCAGTCGTTTGGACGTGAAAAGGTAACAGACATCCACTAACCTAGTGGATATATATTCTCTAGATTATTATTATGTCTCTCGTCAGCACAGGGTCCAATTTGAACCCCGGACCTTTGTCAGGCTTGCGCGGGGACATGGGGAGTCCAACACGTAGAGGCCCTTTCGAGAATTTTGATCTACTTTGTAATGGGTTATATTCGGCGGGACCTCTCTCTGGCTGCATCAATAGTTAATACAGACACAGACAGACCCCGCAGAATATAATGGGACTATTGTAATGAAAAGTGATTTGCCAAACTTTGGGCTATGTGGGTGAACTGGGGGGACTAGCTGGCTGGGCCTATGGAGTGAGATCCGGCACCTGCCTATATTCAACATCTCACATTATCGAATCCTACTTTAGGCAGGTGGTGACTCGCCTCTCCTTGGTGGGCCCCCCAAACAGCCAACCCGATGGTCGACAGGGGGCAACACTGTTGAGAGAGGCTGGGGGTGTCGAGAGGTGTGGCCCCGGTTTCACCATCACGAGCGAGTAATCTCGAGCTCGGAGCGGGCTTCCCCGCTATTATGCCTTTAGACACTTCCACCCCCGAGTGTATGGCTCTTGCAGAAATTTAGACAACAGCCTATTATCCAAATTTCTGCAAATGCCATACCTCTAGCGCCCCACTCTGACCAGCCAATGAAGGCAAGCCAGAGGTGAGAGACCTGATGCTCTGTCCGGCCGTACCTCTGTGTGGCGGACGAGGCGGAGCCCAGTTCTCGCGGAGGAACTCGAGATGATGGTAGGGGGTGGTGTCGCTACTCACCAACAGCTCGCCACAAGCTGCTCTGCCCCTTATTATTATTATTATTACTGAACTGCCTCAGTAGCGTAGTGGTAGCAGGGCACTTCTACTACGCTGGGGGTCCTGGGTTCGATTCCCGGGTCGGGGACTATCAGAGATAACGGTATTTATTAATAAAATCCGGTAAAAACGGTATTTATTAATATCTGGTTCTATTGGGATTTCCCATTTTCTGAAAGTTTCCCAGTACTTCGGATTTTGGTAATGTGTCCGGCGATGGCAAAAGGTTCGCCACCTGTTACATGGGCCAAAAAATAACCGGCGAGTCGTGGGTGTTTTGTATGCTTGAATGCAAGCATTTACCTCTGCCCACCCTTCGGCGATTACAGGCGTGAAGTTACGTATGTTTTATTATTATTACCACCTGAACGGAACACGATAGTGCTGAACACTACCATTTAGCGGCAAGTTTATTAGGTAATGCGGTGGTGCCTACGCCCGCGAGCTCCGTCTTTGGAGCTCTACCACCAGTAAAAAATATTATTTATTTCATGCAAATATTAATCGTTTACCTATCACGAACCTTAAAACAACCCTTTGATAGGCGGACAGGTGAAGTTTATAAAGAGGGTCCTGTTGACAACCTTCGGATACGAAAGTGTAGAGTGACATGAAACGACATGTCAAAATACGGGTGAGTGGTGTGTAAATTGTGTAATATACAATGTGTCCCAGGAATAAGTGGCCGTCCGGCGTTTTTCGAATATTTGTACAAAATTAAGGGTAGTTACTCGTACATTTAGGAGACTTACCGGCTCTGGTCTTTTTTAAAATGATTTTTTAATTTTTTTAGTAAAAACGCGTGACGCGCTGCGGTTTTTTTACAATATTTGCTAAGTTTTTACATCTCTCTGAATTCTTTTTGTTTATTGACTAGCCAACATCATAGTATATCAATTAAAATGATCAAACATAACTCAAATGTGATAAAACATTTAAACTATTTTCATTCCGCCCCGATAAATTTTTACGTCCATAACGTACATGTTATATTTATGTATAAAATAAAGCTATTTTTTCTCATTATTATGATATACGAGAGCCAAATTAAATCAGATGCAAATAAGAGTTGGAGGCTGTTAAAGATAAAAAAAAAACTTGCGGCCAAATTTTGATCGGCAACCTAGTAAATATATATTATCTAGATTTTAAATACGCACAAAAAATTAGGTTTATAGCATATCTGGATGAACGAAATGATTCTGCATTGGGATCCTAACCTATAACAAGTATACTCAAATTATGAGGTGGATGGCCACATGAACATATACATAAGTGCATAAAACCACTGTCTGTCACTTCAAGAAAATTTAGGCGCTATGTTTTAATGTTGAACACCATTAGTATCATATCGAAAATTGTAATTATAATAATTGGTGTTAGAAACAAGCCTTGAAGGCTTTCAATATCTATCATCTATTGATTTGTAATAAAACGATTAGGGGAGTATGTCAGGGTAGCATTTTCGGAGTAAACACTTTTTGTTCTCCGTCCATGCTTCTATACAAATATTATAAAAAGGAAACATTGTGGTTTTGGCAAATTTGTGGTTTTGTGTTTTTTTTATGTAATCGAAGTGGCAAACAAGCATGCGGTTCACATTGATGTTAAGTGACGACCGCAGCCTATAGACACTAACACAATGACCAGAGGTCAAAATGCAGATGCGTTGCCACTCCTGAGGCCTAAGACGTTATGCCTCTGTGCCGGAAATTACAGAGCCGTACATTACCAACTGACCGGAACACGATAGTGCTGAGTACTACCATTTAGCCATTTAGCGGCAAGTGTATTTGGTAATGCGGTGGTGCCAACGCCCGCGAGCTTCGTCAGTGGAGCTCAACCACCAGTAAAAGTATGTATGTTTGTAACGTTTTCACACAAAAACAACTACCTAGATCGATTTCAAAAATTATTTCTTCGTTAAAGATGCGTCTGTACTGAGTAACAGGCAATATTACATTTATTGCACCCGTGCAAAGCCGGGGCGAGCCACTATATTAAATACGATGATGTTCACGTCAAGTCTCTAATCCTCATTATATGAATACGTGAAGGATAAACTTTATATCTCTTTTTACGACAGTTGCGCAGGCGGATAAGTATTAGTTTATAAGGAGAAAGAGCGCAGACAGCTATTATTTGTATATATAACATGCATTCAAAACTCATTAACATAAAAAAACCGGCCAAGTGCATGTCGGCCCACGCTCAGTGCAGAGTTCCGTAGTTTTTAAGTTTGAATAATGTAATAAAAAAATTCTATGGAGTTGTTTAAAATTTTTGAGTAAAATACATAATTTGGTCGACTATTACTCGCAAACTTGTAAGGCCAACTTAAGTGTGATAGTTCCTTTTTTTTATGTAATAAAAGTGGCAAACGAGCGTGCAGTTCACATTGATGTTAAGTGATGACTGCAGCCTATAGACACCCACACAATGACCAGACGTCAAAATGCAAATGCGCTGCCACTCCTGAGGCATTAGGTGTTATGCCTCTGTGCCGGCAATTACAGAGCCGTACATTACCACCTGACCGAAACATGATAGTGCTGAACACTACCATTTAACGGCAAGTATATTAGGTAATGCGGTGGTGCCTACGCCCGCGAGCTCCATCACTGGAGCTCTACCAATCTCCTTTTAATTTAGTTAATATGTAGCTACTATTTCCGTAACGTTTGAATTTATTACAACAACCGTTTAGTTTGTCGAGGAGGGGGGGCACTTAGCCTAACGAAAATTGGTACTTTAAAGCTTAATAAGTCACGAAAAGTCGAACTAAAGAAAAATCATATAGGCATATCCCTAACATTTTTGAAGGACCTATCCAACGATATCTCACAATATATAAAAAAAGAAAAAACAATTCGCGCGTTACATGTAGCGGAGGTACCCTTATTTTTTTTTAATTACTTTGTCGGCGTGATCAAGATGTAAACAGTCAGCGTGTAGTGTGTACAGTCTCTAGTACCAATAGTTTTTGCGCTAAACCGCGTACGGATAGACAGACAGACGGACATGGCGTAAGGTTTCCTTGTTTACTACGGAACCCTAAAAACGCACAAAGACTTACAGGTATGGCTATCTGCGCAGGCTCAGATTTTAGAGTCTTTCAGCGAGTACTGGGTCGTTAACGGCCCGTTGTTGTGGGAAGTCAAGTGGACCAAGCAGGTATGGGGGCTCCCCCCACAAATGAGAACAGTATTCCAGATGGGCTCTATCTAGTACACTTGGGCTTTTTAAAACGTTAATAGTTGCCGCGAATTGAAATACTGCCTCACTTCCTAGTTTTTTGGATGCTATCTTGGTCTTAAATGCAATGTGACTACCAAATTGCACTTCGTTCGATATGTCAACGCCATAGAGTACCCAAGAACTGTGGTGCAGTACTAAATTGCCTTATTTAAAAGAACAGAAGCACAGATTTGCAAGAACAAAGACGTTATCATGTCCATAAATTACATCGACCTCTTACAACTGCCTCAGTAACCTAGTGGTAGCAGGCCACTACTACTACACTGAGGTCCTGGGTTCAATTCCTGGGTAGGGGATTATCAGAGATAATGGTGTAAAGACCTTTATCTCTGGTTCTATTGGGATTTTTCCATTTCCTGGAAATTTCCCAGTACCTCGAAGTTTCTTAATGTGCTCGGAGATGTCAACAGGCTCGTCACCTGTTACATGGGCCAAAACGTATGTTTGCATGTATGCTTGAATGCATGCATTTACCTCTGCCTACCCTTTCGGGGATTACAGGCGTGAAGTTACGTTTTTTTTTTCGTTCTTTTAAATTACATATCTTTGCACGACGTCAAGAAGTTCCATGAAAAGCTACGTAATTTAACTCAAAATACTGCATCAAAATAAGTATCAAATTCTCCTTTCAAAGCATTATAATGACTAACAACTAGTACAAATTGCTGGATAAGTAGTTTAGTATACTTCACCACTTAAAGTTGCCACGTAAATTGATTCTAGTTGCGACAGTTCCGGCTAATCGGTCGCTCGCATGACCACCGCTAATAATTAGCTTCCTTTGTTTCAGAAACTTTTATTTTAACATATTTAAGTTGTGTTTAAATGTAGCACAAGATAGATTCATCAATGAATGATGATGGACAAAAGTTATGTTAAGAAACTGGTCAAATGCGATTTGCAATCCAACTTGCGCACAACAACTTGAGTTGCCCGTTAATCTATACAAATAAATAAAATTGGAGTGTCTGTTTGTAATATTAAAATTTGAATAACATTATTACTAAATACATATGTATGTATACACGGTACATATACCAAAACAACATTTTTTACAATTTTTGACTGTCTGTCTGTCTGTCTGTTTGTTCCCGCTCATCTCGGGAACGGCTGGACCGATTTTGACGGAACTTTTACTGGCAGATAGTTTATGTAACAAGGAGTAACTTAGGCTACTTTTATCTCCATACATACATACATTCATACGAGTACATATTATTTTTGGGAATAAATTTTATTTCACTTTTTTTATTCAATAAAATATCGTCTACTTCACGGCAAAATATAAATTTTGATTGGCAACCTAGGGATATAATATATTCTCTAGATTATTCATATAAATACGCATAAAAATGAGGTTTGCAGCATATCTGGATGAAAGAAATGATTCTGCAGTGGGATCCCAACCTATTTATTAATTAATTATTTTATTTTATTAATAATTTATTTCGAGCAACTAGAGCCCATATCAAACACAATAAACACATAAAATATAAAAATAAAATCATATACTTATACTATATTGTATCTATTGTTATTCACCTCAGTTTAGTTTAACATACCTAGTTATTAATTTCTACCATATTATTATCTTATGTGATTGTAGAAATAAACATTTTGACTTTGACTTACATCTTAGATTTCCTTTCTCCTCCTTAAAGAGAAAGGCCGAAATATATTTACATCGAAAGGTGATAAGATTTTCACTCTCAAATTAATTTACCCAAACAAACATCACGAAATTAACAAAAAAACTATCAAAATAAATCGAGATCAATTATAATCGTTCGATTTAATCCACAATACAGAACATGGTGCTGTCACTAATGAACCCATTGTCGAGTTCCGCGAACGGTTTTTACTCGACAATTAACTCGGAATCGGATGTGGTCGATTTAATCATTCGACAATCGACTTGTAGTGTCCGACTAGTGGTCTGGACCGCGATCAGTTTATTGAAATGGGTTGTTAAGGCTGAATTCTAGTTGATTGGGAGCGGATGGGGATATTTTGGAATATGGCACGAATTAATCACAGTACTGCTTTTTAATTAAGCATACGTTTCTTTTGAATATCCATTTTTTACTAACTCCAACATGCTTACAATTTACATTGATGGTAAGTATTACTGTAGCTTTTTAACATCTGATAAAACCGGAGATTTTATTGTAGATGCGTTGGTACTTCAAAAGCCTAAGGTTCTGCCTTTGTGGCGGAAATTTACTGGGCCGTACTTGGTGGTATGTCTAATCAAAATGATGAAAGATAGAAAGAAAATATTTCTTAAAGATAATGTTAAATTTTACATCCTCCTCTAACTTTAACAAATATCTTTAATTGAAAGTTCTCGTAGGTCCTTTAGAAACACTTTACCGCCACACTACTTGGACGCAAATTACGATAATTACTAATAATTAGTATTGAATATCCGATTTTGATCATCTACTTTTGCCGTTAACTGTACTGACTCGTAATTTCAAACACAATTGAAAAATTGTTCTTGAATAAATTGAGTGAATTAAATTGAGTTCGACGATGTATTCAGCTTGGACAGGTGTGGTTACCTTTAGTGCCAATAATTCGAGTTACTTAAGTGCAGTTCTGCTGTTAAAATTTAATTAGGACCGTGCAATTTAGTGCGGTTTGTGTCTATGAACTAAGTGCATGGTTGCTATACATGTGCTCCGTATAGACTCAATAATATTTGACCACTAGCGGCCCCCGCTTCGCACGGATGATATATTACCTTCATTAGTACTACTAACGATGCAAAAGCGGTCATTTTCCTTTAAACTATTCTGGTTACCTACTACATAGACATCAATCAGGACGTGTTTTTACACGCACACACATAATTTCCCGCTCGCAACCTCAGTGCACAAGGCTGCCGGCGGTACTCAAGGGGAGGTGCGCGCTGCAAGAGAGGAAATCAGGCGGGCTGCCGAAGTGTCCATTCTATACGTAGTATTATTACATAATCTCTGATACTACCATTTGGAAGCAGACAGATTGGGTAAAGCGATGGTGCTTCCGCTCTCCAGTCTACTCTGGAACTCTACCACTAGTTCATTTACCATCTTATTTATCGATATGCTTCTGCATACGTCGTTTTCCCACGACCGAGGGTCGTAACCCGCTTCACGGATCATTTTTTGTCGGACGATAGTACGGGCACACCGCGGTCACTCCGCCAAAATTCCATACAAACGCTTAATTTGTCTCTATTATTCAGGCATCAATCAGTGACGTGTATTTACACGGGCACCGGTGTGCGTAGCACGTAGAAAATACCAACCGTATACCGTAACCGTAACCGTAGAAAATACGCCCATAAGAGGGGTGGAGGTTGGGTGATGCGGGGAAATCGGGCGGGACGTCGAAGTGTCCATTCTATACGTAGTATTATTACATATTCTCTTGTACGGGTATGGTTTTCGGCAATGTGTATGGCCTCGTGCATCTTGCTTGAGTGTGGTGCGGATTTGGTCCGTCCAGCGCATCAGGCTGCGCTCGCGTGGTCTTTTCCCCTGGACCTTTCCTGTGTTAATCATCTTCTTAAGATTCCATTATTCTTTTCGGGCAATGTGCCCGAAGTATTCCAGTATATTTATCGGTATACGTATCCATAAATCAACATTTGGACATGAAATACGTACGTATGTATGTAATGCTTTCCATATGAATAATGAAATCGTGTTAAGCGTCCCAATCACGCAATATTGTGGTCTGTCAGTTAAACACGTAATTAAATAATTCATGTTAAATTGAAATGTGGTTGATTTATTCGATATTATTTCAATATTTCTATTTTGATATAATTTGAATGACAATTGATGGAATTTTGTTTTGAAATCATACTTTCTATTGTAATTTTTTAAGCACATAGCCAACCTGATACGGTAACAAGATTAAGTTTGTAAAAAAACATGTGTGCAATTCACATTGGTAGAAGTGAAACTTTAAAAAAAAATCATTTATGTAATGGAAATGGCAAACCAGCATGCAGCTCACATCTAAATAATCATCAGATTATTCTATTCTATTCTATCGATGTTAAATAATGACTGCAGCCTATAAACACCCACACAAAGACCAAAGTCAAAATGCAGATGCGTTACCACTTCTGAGGCCTGTGTTATGCCTCTGTGCCGGAAATAACAGAGCCGTACATTACCACCTGACCGGAACACGATAGTGCTGAACACCACCATTTAGCGGCAAGTATATTAGGTAATGCGGTGGTGCCTACGACCGCGAGCTCCGTCACTGGAGCTCTACCACCAGTGAAATAATGATTCCTATATCATTCTCTGCCACGGTTAATCCAGATCATTATTTATTCTTGTCTCTAATAAACTGCTCGCTATTAATGTGAAAGCACGGACAACAGTATTCAAAAGCAAAGTTATTTTTGTCACTCAAAAAGTTTATTTTTTCGTTAGAGCAATACTCAGTGTTTGCATACTGTTCGAAAAACTCAATGCATGAGTTCAACTCGTATTTACTCAGTTTTCATGTCCTGAAAGTGAGTTGCAGTTGAGTTAGTAGAGCTCCAGTGAAACAACTGTCGCCCATTCGGCAGCACTACACTGCCTAATCTCCTTGCTCCTAAATGGTAGTGTTTATTTAGGGTTGTACATTAGTACGACAGTGTAATTTCTGATTAAGAGATAAAACAACTTAGACATCAGGAGAAACACATCAGGAGCTATCTGGAGTACACTATATTCTATTATATAGATGTTTAATGACTTCAAAATTCACTATACATTAATGTGAACTGTATGCATGTTTGTCACTTCATACATTTATAAATAGTTAATGAAGATCAAATAGTTATTGACGATCAAATTTCGAAGTTAAACTGTTAAACTGCACGCAATCTATGTAGACGGATGGACAACAGTTTTCAAACGCAAAGTTCCAATTTTGTTTGAAACAACTTCGCAAAGAAGATTTAGCACGTTATTCTTCATGCTTCTTTCCTGCATGTACCTTATTATCTATACCTATAATAAAACTGTAGAAGTGTTAATTCTGTACATTAAAAATATTTAAAAAAAAATCCAGGGGATGTTACTAGATTGATACCGAACAGTAAAAGTCCCGACGCCCAGCGTCCCGACGCCCAGCGTCCCGACGCCCAGCGTCCCGACGCCCAGCGTCCCGACGCCCAGCGTCCCGACGCCCAGCGTCCCGACGCCCAGCGTCCCGACGCCCAGTGACCCGACGCCCTGCGTCCCGACGCCCAGCGTCCCGACGCCCAGCGTCCCGACGTTGAGCGTCCCGACGTCAAGCGTCTCGACGCCCAGCGTCCCGACGCCCAGCGTCCCGACGTTGAGCGTCCCGACGCCCAGCGACCCGACGTTGAGCGTCCCGACGCCCAGCGACCCGACGCCCAGCGTCCCGACGCCCAGCGTCCCGACGCCCAGCGTCCCGACGTTGAGCGTCCCGACGTCGAGCGCCTCGACGCCCAGCGTCCCGACGTCGAGCGTCTCGACGCCCAGCGTCCCGAAGTTGGTTTGCATAACTAGTGTGGCATTACAAGCCTAAAAGTAGGATATGACGTACGTTGTACGGAAAAAGGTATTGCATAACATTTTAGTATTATGCAACATGTCCAAAGCTGCGCAGTAGAACACAATAAAACATCTATTTCCACCAACAAAGTTTCACACGCAAAAATACTAATTATAATGTGGAACTTCCGTCGACATCATGTCAAAAAACTGGCGTATCGCGTCCCAGTTAGCGCTTTTTTATTGTACAACTTCAGACCGAACTGCGTTGCATCGTCACGGTGTTGACACGGAAAAAGTTTGCGAAATTAATGTCTTTGTTGCGGCGGCACAATACGTTGTCGAGTTTTGATCGCCTTTACAAGGTTGGGTCGTTTTGTTGGACTTTTTGCTTGAATTCACGGCTTAATAGCGACCTATTGAGTTGGTTGATCGTTTTTACTACTATCAGGATTTTATAATGGCTTTCTGGGTGATAAGTGAGATCTAGTTATTTAGTGTTTGAAGGTGTTTTTCTGTGCAGTTTGATAGAGTGACAGCTTTTTAATAGGTACTGAATTGAAGTGATCGGTACTATGGTTTGTTTCTGGGTTTTTGTAGCTTGCGTTGCGACGTAATTATTATTTTATCGTACTGGTTTCTGTTTTGAATAATGATTGCGCCATGTTCTCGAGTCTTGATCACTTTTACAGGTTATTCAACCGTGTAAAAGCTTTATTGGAGTTTGAGCTGTAATTACATTTTGATCTTTGGATTTTTTCGTTTTCCTTTTTTTTTTTTTTTTTTTTTTTTTAATGTAATGGGCTTGGCAAACAAGCATGCAGTTCACATTGATGTTAAGTGATGACTGCAGCCTATAGACACCCACATGAAGACCAAGGTCAAAATGCAGATGCGTTACCACTCCTGAGGCCTAAGGTGTTATGCCTCTGTGCCGGAAATTACAGGGCCGTACATTACCACCTGACCGGAACAGTGCTGAACACTACCATTTAGCGGCAAGTATATTAGGTAATGCGGTGGTGCCTACGCCCGCGAGCTCCGTCACTGAAGCTCTACCACCAGTAAAAAGCCTTTCCTAGCGCTGTAGTAATTGTTCCAATAGCATTAGATAGTAGAGAGCGTAGAAAGCCAAAAATTCCAATTCTTATATACTCACGTAATAAAGTGTTTCGGAATATTGCGATTAAATGCATAGACCTTACACCTAATCATACATATTTTTTAATTTGTTTAATTTACAATTATCTGTATCATGTGCGGTCTGCAGCTGTGTATCTGATAAAAACTTATTCGGCATAAAAATGTGGCTACTCTACAATTACATTGATATTGACTATTCAGTCACAGTTTAATGATTGGTGTCACTTAACAATATTTAGGTTCTTACCATATTTTTGCTATTATATAGCATAATAAAATATAATATTAAAATAATGTTAACGACATAGCAATCTATGGCTTACAAACTCAAACCCAAATATTTTATTTCAAATTGGTCTACAAGGACACTTTTTCATTGTCAGTTTACAAGCTACCTATAGCGAATGACTTATCATAATAATTATTATTCAATAGGTATTAATTATAATCAAATTAAAATATTTAAATTAAATAAAATTTAACCGATTTACATCAAATCTTTAATTTTCTACATAGAAGAAAAATAAAAATAAATACATCAAAAGACATAGCATTAACAACTGTTTCTATGTTTGGTGGAACATAAAAATGATATTTAAATAGTCACAAAGCAATCTAGTGTTTACCCTAAAAAAGATAAAAACTACATAATATTCTCTAATGTAACGGCCCTGTAATTTCCGGTACCGAGGCACAAACATACTTATTTATTTATTTATTTATTTCAGGCAACAATTGTACACTTAAAGTAAAACAAAAGGCCCATACAAATATATACCTTAAAAACTAACATACATATTTATTTAAACTAACACTAATTGTCACGTGAAGACGTCGGCGTGATACTTAGAATTAATAACAATTAATAACACCTTATGCCTCAGGAGTGGTAACGCATCTGCATTTTGACCTCTGGTCTTTGTGAGGGTGTCTATAGGCTGCAGTCATCACTTAACATCAATGTGAACTGCATGCTTGTTTGCCACTTTCATAACATAATAAAATATGAGAGCACAAAACAGTCATTAGTTTAATTGTGCAGTATCAACCGGCCCGGTTGCGTTAATTATCACAGAGAGCATAAATTTGTCGGACAGTTTCCCCGCCTGTTACTCATAAAGCATTTGGGTGCACTACTTTGTTAGGGTCGTTAAACTTAACAAAAATAGCTAAGTGACAATCGTGTTTGATACTTTTACGTTTAATTAGCAAGGTTTTATGGTTAGCTAACGTGTTAAGATGTTTTAATGGTTATGACAATGAGGGGAGAAGCGTGAGGTTTGGTGAGGGATTAGGGGTGAAGCGTTAAATTAGGTGTATTGATTTGGATTTAATAATATGTAGAAAACCACATGAAAGTTTTGGAAGTATTGGATTCAGTTCTAGTGTACTAAATGAGGTGTATTGATTTGGATTCAATAATAAGTAGTAAACCACGTGAAAGACGTAGAAGTTTGGGAGTCTGTTCTTATTTAGATTTTGATACATCTTATATTATAGGCAATTTCAAGATTGATAATACTGCTACCAAACTGCTGTTTGATGGAAGATAAAAAAGAAAATTTCAATACTACATATTAGTGACTTAGCAATATAGTGGTTACACTTAAAGAAATAAAAAAGTTTCTAAATTTAGATCCTTAAATATTTCCAAAAAATAAGAGCACAAAACAGTCATTAGTTTAATTGTGCAGTATCAACCGGCCCGGTTGCGTTAATTATCACAGAGAGCATAAATTTGTCGGACAGTTTCCCCGCCTGTTACTCATAAAGCATTTGGGTGCACTACTTTGTTAGGGTCGTTAAACTTAACGAAAATAGCTAAGTGACAATCGTGTTTGATACTTTTACGTTTAATTAGCAAGGTTTTATGGTTAGCTAACGTGTTTAAATGTTATAACGGTTATGACAATGAGGGGTGAAGCGCGAGGTTTGGTGAGGGATTAGGGGTGAAGCGTGAAATAAGGTGCAATTGTGTGGATTTAATAATGAGTAGTGGTCCGTGTTTATGGGTTTGGATTGTTTTAATAAGAATGAAACTTTTGACAACGATATAATCAATACTAAAAATTTTGATGGCTAGTCCATTAGTATGGCAGTGACCGCTGTCTTCTAGATATTAGCTTCAATCCTACGGGGACAAACATCTTATACCAATTTAGGCTTTTTTAGAAAGTAACCAACTGGTTATATCAATGGCCATGGTAATAAGAGAGAAGATATAATAACTGTTTTTAAATGAATATCCTAAAATATTCTTTAAATGAGCACAAAACAGTAATTAGTTTAATTGTGCAGTATCAACTACTGGCCCGGTTGCGTTAATTATCACAGAGAGCATAAATTTGTCGGACAGTTTCCCCGCCTGTTACTCATAAAGCACTTGGGTGCACTACTTTGTTGGGGTCGTTAAAATCCCGAAAATAACTAAGGTTTGGTTACACCACAGTAGTCATTAAAGTTATGTTTTTTTTGACAAACTTGACACTAACAATAACATTCACTTTTCACCTTGACAGGTGGTAGAGCTCTAGTGACGGAGCTCGTGGGCGTAGGCACCACCGCATAACCTCATTTACTTTGCCGCTTAATCGTAGTGTTCAGCACTATCGTGTTCCGGTCAGGTGGTAATATACGGTCCTGTAATATCCGGCACAGAGGCATAACACCTTAGGCCTCAGGAGTGGTAACGCATCTGCATTTTGATCTTGGTCTTTGGGTTAGTGTCTATAGGCTGCTGCAGTCAACACTTAACTTCAATGTGAACTGCATGCTTGTTTGTCACTTCCATAACATAAAAAAAGCTGTGACAGCGGAATGCGTTGCGCTGGTGTTGCGCCACCAGCGTGTTTTTTGGTTTCGCAGGGTTGACGGATTCTCTTACCATCTGACAAACAATTGAAGTCAACTTTAACATTAACCAGCGCAGCTCAGCGCCAGTTGCGGTAGCAGTTAAAGTAATGATGTCATTTAACCATTTCCAATTTTTTTTAACTTAGTATTTTAACGGTAGTTTTTATATGTCAAAGTACACCCAGCCTAAACGACAATCCTGTTTGTTACTTTTAAGTTTAATTGGCAAGGTTCTTTGTTTGGCTAACGTGGTTACAAGTTTTAATGTTTATGACAATGAGGTTATCCCTCATTGTCGCGAGGTATTAGGGGTGCAACCGGGACCGACGGCTTAACGTGCCCTCCGAAGCACGGAAACGCGCATTTAATTTGCCACTAGCGGTCACCCATCACACTACCCGACCGCGCCCGTAGTGCTTAACCGAGTAGATCGCTTACGATCTACACCAGCCGCTGGGCAATGCGCGCTTCAGCAGATAGCAGTCGTTAAACCTTGTCGGAGGCCTTATGGGCGGTTTGAAAACATCCGACAGCGAGTTGGCCACTAACTCGCCCTCCTCCACCTATCCGCATTGGAGCAGCGTGGTGGAGTAAGCTCCAGGCCTCCTCCCAAAAAAGGGGAGAGACTCACTAGACCAACCCTCAAAATATTAAAAAAAAAACTAAATAGTAAAACACAATTATTGTCAATTGACTTTTTTTCAAATGCATTTAAATACAAGTAATATTAGACTTAAAACGGGGATCAAAGCCTTGATCTCTTACAAACAACCATCATTGCCGAACTACTGTCAACCGTATAATAGAAAACATGAAAAAAATAATACCTTCACTTCTAATAAATAATAATAATAATAATAATGGTTAAATAATAATAATAATAATAAGGGGAGAGACTCGTGCCCAGCAGTGAGACGTATAATGGGTTGCCATTATTATTATTATTATTATTTATTAGAGGTGAAGGTATTATTTTTTTCATGTTTTCTATTATACGGTTGACAGTAGTTCGGCAATGATGGTTGTTTGTAAGAGGTCAAGGCTTTGATCCCCGTTTTAGGTCTAATATTAGTATTTAAATGCATTTGAAAAAAAGTCAATGGACAATAATTGTGTTTTACTATTTAGTTTTTTTTTTAATATATTGAGGGTTGGTCTAGTGATTCGGTACCGCAACTTTTCAAAATACGCGCTCTATTCTGAAAAGTAGGGCTGTTTTATTTTTTATTGGGACAGATAATTGTATGATCTACAGAATTGTGTTGTGTTGAATGGTTGTTTAGGAGAGTACGGTTATTAAGAATGCAAGCGTTATCCATCCCTGCTCAGAAGTGACCCACTAAGTTTAAATAATAACATATTGTTTGCTATATAATCATGCAAAAACAATAAATGTCTGAATCTAACAACATAAAAAATATCTTAACCTACAATCTCGATACTAAGCTCAAAATAATTAAGAGCTACACACTAAAAAAAATCAATTAAAAGGAAATATGCTTTACATTTTGTGTCTTGTTATAGAAGAGCACAGTTTCTTAAACGAAGTACTTTTAGTCCTAACCACAATTTATTTTAATTGGTTCTTGAGTCACTAAATAAATAATTTTATTAATTTTTCTTTACAACAAACTAAAGGAGTTTATGTTTCTACTTATAATGAACGTAAACCAGGTCAGCAGTTGATACTATACAGCTAAACTAATGAGTGCTTTGTGCTATTAAATGTTGGAAATACTTGGAGCTGAATTTAGGAGTTGTTTTCCCTGCTATTCAGGACTTAAAATTAACTGCCTCGGTAGCCTAGTGGTAGCAGGCCACTACTACTACGCTGAGGTCCTGGGTTCGATTCCCGGGTAGGGTTATCAGAGATAATGGTACAAAGTTCTTTATCTCTGGTTTTATTGGTATTTTTCCATTTTCTGGAAATTTGCCAGAACCTCGAAGTTTGGTAATGTGCCCGGGTATGTCAACAGGCTCGCCCCCTGTTACATGGGCCAAAACGTAACCGGTGAATCGTGGGTGTTTGCATGTATGATTGAATGCATAAACACCATATAATAATGGCCTTTGAACCTCACGACCCCATCGCCCATTAGTAGAAGACTTTTCTTCTACTGGAAGATAATTCTTCCATTAGTGCAGTCAGTCAACCGAATAGCGGTCAAACCATTCCAATAGGGCGGTAGTAAGTGCTTTAACGCAAGATGGGCAGCAGCGTCCTAAGATAAAACTACCGTCCCTGCGCACGCCAATCTTGCATGCCAAGCGTGGCGATTATGGCATATCCTCCGTGTGGGAGGCGTTGATCCAGCAGTAAGCATCTTGCGGCTCATATGATGATTATACAATAAAGGACTATCCATGAATTTAGACACACGAATTTCAGGTGTTTTTGATACCAGGGGTGGTCTCAAAAAAGTCTTTGTGGTAGATTTACTATGTGGAACCGCATTATCTAATCTATCTGCCGCTGAATCGTAGTGCTCACTATCGTAGTCCAGTTAGATTGTAATGTATAGCCCCGTAATAACTATCACAGAGACACACTTTTGACTGGTGGTAGAGCTCCAGTGACGGAGCTCTCGGACGTAAGCATCACCGCATTACCTACTATCGTATTCCGGTCAGGTGGTAATGTACGTCCCTGTAATTTCCGGCACAGAGGCATAAAACCTAATGCCTCAGGAGTGGGAGGGGATCTGCATTTTGATCTCTGGTCATTGTGTGAGTGTCTATAGGCTGCAGTCATCACTTAACATCAATGTGAACTGCACGCTTGTTAGTCACTTTCATTACGTTAAAAAAAAACATAACAACTAAAGTCTTAGGGGTGGCAACACATCTGCATTATGACCTCTAGTTTTGGTGTTTTGATGTCGAACAATTTATTTTTATTAACATTGTATAAGTAGATATAAATCTTGCAGTCATAATAAATCATATTTATGAAATAGCGAAAATACAATTAACATGTCGAATAATAATTGCAAACTGAACAAATAACATTAAAATTGTCGCTTCTACTTAATTTAACTCTGTGCACTAATGAGGCACGTAGTTTACTCGTTAAATAATATTTTATACGCTGGTGGACTTGTTCGATATTTAAAAAAGATTTTGTGGTTAATGACAAATTTATTTATATGTTATATTTATAATATGTTGTAAAATATAGAACTCAATGTTGACGTCTTCTAGTTAGATATTTCATTATAATTGTTTTATATTATTTCGCATTAACATATGCTTGTGAAATATATTTTATTTAAAGAAAAATGGAAAGAAAAATTTGACTTCAGGCGAGACTCGAACTCGCGGCCTACCGGGAATCTAGTCCAGCCGCTCTTCCAATTGAGCTACTGAAGTCCTGCCCGATTTCTCAAATCTTTCCTTCACATTTATTGCATTGCTTTATGGTAGCCAGTAGGCCGCGAGTTCGAGTCTCGTCTGAAGTCAAATTTTTCTTTCCATTTTCTTTAAATAAAATATATTTCATTATGTTACCGAAGTATAAAATTATATGTGATCTCTGTTGTATAAGTAGATATCTACCGATTATTTAGACTCACTTAGATTATGTTAAAAGTGAGGATGTAGAACAATTAATAATGTCATTTATTTAAAAAAGAAGCCCAAACCAGGACCAACGCAAAAATATATTTAAATGTATTTGTGGTTTCTTTTTTTATGTAATGGAAGTGGCAAACAATAATGCAGCTCACGTTGATGTTAAGTGATGACTGCAGCCTATAGACACTTACACAAAGACCAAGGTCAAAATGCCGTTGCGTTACCACTCCTGAGGCCTAAGGAGTTATGCCTCTGTGCCGAAAATTACAGGGCCGTACATTACAACCTGACCGGAACACGATAGTGCTGAACACTACCATTTAGCGGCAAGTATATTAGGTAATGCGGTGGTGCCTACTCCCGCGAGCACCGTCACTTTGGCTCTACCACCAGTGAAAACTAAATGCTTCTTTGCCACTTCATTACTATGAAAAATGGCAAAACAAATTATTTTATATGCTCATCCGCGCATCTGCGTTTAGATCTCTGTTTTAATATAGATTTCTATACGCTGCAATAGTTATTTATCATACATCCGAACTGCAGGCTTACTTTCGAAAGGGAAAACAGATGACGATGAATTTACGTAAACTTCATTGATTTAAATCTTCCAATCATGACCTAAATGCGAAAATTTAATTATTGTGCGGAATTATAATTATTGCATAACATGAAAACTGTCGCTTCTACTTCATTTAACTCTGTGCACTAATGAGGCACGTAGTTCATTCGTTAAATAATATTCATACACATTTTAACTATCGAATAAACTTGACTGTTCAATAAAAAAATTTTTGTTTGTGGTAGTATTTTTATAGCGGTGTGTTTGAGATTTTTGTTATGTTGGGGAATATTTATGTGGGGGTGTAAAAAGGGGTGTTTGTTAGGTGACGTTAAAAAGGTTAGACATAATTGTAAGTGGTTGTAGTTTTGCGTGGCTTAATGTTTGAAAAAGTAGGGCGTACTGATAAAAAAATAATTGATTATGAATTTTTATAAAAATAATCAAAGTCGAATCACCTGTATATATATATACCTTTAAGGTCCCGCAGACAAGATTAACGTTACGGCTGAAAACCATTAAAGTACAACTTTTTTTATGTTAAGAAAGTGGCAAACAAGCATGCAGTTCATATACATCTTAAGTGATGACTGCAGTCTATAGACACCCACACAAAGACCAGAGGCCAAAATGCAGATGCGTTACCACTCCTGAGGGCTAAGGTATTATGCCTCTGTGCCGGGAATTACAGGGCCGTACTTTATCACCTGACCGGAATACGATTGTGCTCAACACTACCATTTAGTGGCAAGTATATTAAGGAATGCGGTGGTGTCTACGCCCGCGAGCTCCGACACTAGAGCTCTACCACCAGTAAAATAGAACTTACCTATAACTTCAAATAAGAGCTATGCGTTTTGATAGTAATATTGCAACCACTCTCCTTACCGATTGCATTGAAGAAACATTAATATAAAAACATACTGGTGGTAGAGCTCCAGTGACGGAGCTCGCGGGCGTAGGCACCACCGCATTACCTAATATACTTGCCGCTAAATGGTAGTGTTCAGCACTATCGTGTTCCGGTCAGGTGGTAATGTACGGCCTCAGGAGTGGTAACGCATCTGCATTTTGACCTTAGTCTTTGTGTGGGTGTCTATAGGCTGCAGTCATCACTTAACGTCAACGTGAACTGCATGCTTGTTTACCACTTCCATTACATAAAAAAAAAAAAAAAAAAAACATGTTAAAATGATAGGTTTGACAGCAGTGCGAACGCTAGCACCAACAAGACATTTATCGCATTAAATACATACTTTATGCGACGAGTTGCGTAACATCATCATGTTTAATGTTTTTAGTGCAAACTAGGGGTTAGCTAAATCTGTTGAAACATCTTTATAGGTAACGAGCAAATAGTCTGGCATTACGTTCATTATAATGTGAACAAAGTGTGGATTTACATAAAGACACCCGATTTATTTTTATGATATTACTTAACTACTTAAACTTACGACTTAATGGCGCTACACCTGTTATGACGGAACCTTTACTATGGGGATAATGGGTGAAGATTGTGGTGTTATATAAGAAGTCAGATTAGCCTTTTTTAATAGTTATTCTCGATGTTACTTAATCTTTTTTTTATGTAATGGGCGTGGTAAACAAGTATGCAGTTCACATTGATGTTAAGTGATGACTGCAGCCTACATGAAAATCAAGGTCAAAATGCAGATGCGTTACCACCCACAACTGAGGCCTAAGGTGTTATGCCTCTGTGCCGGAAATTACAGGGCCGTACATTACCACCTGACCGGAACAAGATATTGCTGAACACTACCATTTAGCGGCAAGTATATTAGGTAATGCGGTGGTGCCTACGCCCGCGAGCTCCGTCACTGTTTGCATTTTGGCCTCTGGTCTTTGTGTGGGCATTCCATAGGCTGCAGTCATCACTTAACATCAATGTGAACGGCATGCTTGTTTGCCACTTTCATTAAACTTATAAAAGGAAAGGTTAATAAACATGATTAAATTTTCCCCCATAATACTTTTTTAAACTACTGTATACATTTGTATAGGTCACGCCACGTAAAAAGAACGCTGGAAGAAAGTAGAAGGGATGTGTTCGCGCATCGGTACACGAAAGTACGAGCCCTATTGGTTTATTTTTGATCTAGCTTTCGCTTGCGGTTTCGTGTATTGGTAGGCAGATTGAAAACTATATTAGATAGAATAACATAAAATGAAATAAAAACACATGACGCGCAGCTTGACCGCCAGCGTTCTTTTTACGTGGCGCGACCTATACCATAAAATACTGAGTGAGAATATTTATAACGATTCTGATAATTACACTTTATACGTAATTAAGTAATGCATTTATCACCGTGGCTTATATCTTTTTAAATAACAACCACTGGGGACGCATGAAATGTTTTTGTAGATTAAAATATGAGAATGCAATTGAGTTCACCCTGGGTGTATAAATAAGGATACAATTTTCATTATTTTCATGTCAACTGCCTCGGTAGCCTAGTGGTAGCAGGCCATTACTACTACGCTGAGGTCCTGGGTTCAATTCCCGGCTTTTGGGTTATCAGAGATAATGGTGTTAAGTCCTTTATCTCTGGTTTTATTGGGATTTTTCCATTTTGTGGAAATTTCCCAGTACCTCAAAATCTGGCAATGTGACCGGAGATGTCAGGCTCGCCACCTGTTACATGGGCCAAAACGTAACCGTCGAATCGTGGGTGCTTGCATGTATGCTTCAATGCATGCATTTACTTCTGCCTACCCCTTCGGGGATTACAGGCGTGAAGTTACTTTTTTTTTTCTTGTCATAAAATAGCAAAAAAGCATATAAAATTCTGAATGAATACCAGAAATTTCAATGTAGTGTAGATACGGTCTAAGTTATTTTTTTATGCAACGAAATTGGCAAACAAGCATGCAGATTACATGGATGTTAAGTTATGACTGCAACCTAAAGACATCTATATAAAAAATCAGAGGTCAATTGCAGGGCAACGCATCTGCAATTGACCAACCTCAAATTTTATAGTATACCCCTGAGACCTTAGTTGTGATAGTTATTACGGAGCCATACATTACCATCTAACAGGAACACGAAGACGGCCAAAAAGAAATGATTAACACTGTTCTGTTCTAGATAGGAGTAAATGTACGGTTCCGTAACTTTTTGGCCCAAGCCCATCTACATACTATGTATGTATGTATGTATATTCACCCCAAGTCCCTAACGGGGTAGGCAGAGGGTGTAGAGCGCCAGATATCCCGGTCCTGACATACCTCTCATGCCTCGTCTACCTTCATCATTCTCTTCATACATGCACGCCGATTCCTAAGACTTTTAACCCCACCATCAGACAGAACTTGACCTATTTGGTCATGGTAGGTCAGTCTTGGTCTTCCTGGGTCTCTGCAACCATTTACATTCGTATTGTATATCTATTTAGTCATTCGCTCATTCGACATTCTTTCTATACGCCCAAAGCATCGGAGCATACCTTTCATCATTTTTGCACCAGTATCGGTGTAAAAATGAAAAAAGTTATGCTCCGATGGTTGATCATTCACACAAAGCCTCTTTCTTACATCTTCATTACGAACGCGATCGGTGAGTGATACACCGCAGATCTTGCGCAAAGATCTCATCTTGACCGCGTTTAACTTACTTTCATGCTCTTTCCTGCATACCCAGCTCTCGCTTCCATATAAAAGCGTTGGAGTGAGTACAGTATTATGTACGGCCAGTCGAGCCCGCTGGCTGAGGTGTTTTGATTCTAGCAGCTTATCCAACGCTCCATTTACGCAATTCCCAGCAAGCACTCTTCTTTATATGTCAGTGGTGTACCTACCATCTACATACTAATGTCTATTTATATGCAAATATTCATAGGCCATAGTATTCAATTATCTTAAGTAGGAACTGTGTGGTTGATTTCTTCTTTTGTGGCATAAAAAAATGTTACTTAAAGAAGTTTAAAGGGCTTGATATATTCTCCGTTATATAGTCATCAAAGAAGATGAACAAACTGTGAAATGTGTTTAGTCCTGCCAGCATCCTGTCATATGTTCAATTAAGTACAATTAACAAGAATATTAAAGCAATCGTTAAGCTTCATTAAGTCTTTTATCCGTTGGGGCAATTGAACTTTAAAAGTATACTTAATATCATTTGAAGGTACGGTCGATAATGACTCATGAGTAAGCGATTAATATAGTGGTGTAATGAAATTGTCTTTATACTGATAGAGCTCCGGTCAGAGAATAATTATGTAATAATGCTACGTATAGAATGGACACTTCGACATCCCGCCCGATTTCCCCGCATCACCCAACCTCATCCCCTCTTATGGGCGACGGTTGGTATTTTCGACGTGCTACGCACACAGATGCGCGTGTTAACACACGTGACTGATTGATGTCTGTGTAATAGAGAGACCAAATTAAGTGTTTGTATAAAATTTTGACTAAGTGTCCGCGGTGTGCTCCGGTGACAAAGTTTAAAGCTCTTTTTTCGAAAAGTATATTTATGTTCACTCGTATGCATATTCCTCTATCGAGTGTTTATTATTATGTACGTAGTAATTATCTATTAAACCTGTATGTACCAACAAAAAAATATATTTGAGGGTAACTAAATGAAGCATTCTTAAAAAATACTTATAACGTCTAATATTATGACTAAGGTTCGGTTGCACCACAATACTTGTTTAATAGTCCAGGAGGAATCGGCGCATGAGTACCGAAAACTATTCCACCTCAATTTTTTATGCGATCCTCTTTAAATTGTCCTACTGATGATATAAATGCATGTTGCCATGGGGCAACCCCGTGCTATATTGTTTAAACTGAAATTGTTTAAACAATTGCAAGGAATTGTTATTTTTCAACCGGACAATTTTTTTTTATATTCTTTATTGAAATACGAATAAAAAAAGTCCTATGACTTTTCACGATAAAGTTAATATTTTTAGAGATATGAATTTTTAAAGGTTCGAAAAATCTCAAATTTGGGTACTTTTGACCCATAAAAATATATTAAAAAAAAAAAATAAATATAAATAATATTTTTTTTTAAATTCTTTATACAATAGTTAATAATATTCTTAATAGAGACTTTTAAAAATTTTATTATTTATACCTGTTTTATAATTGTTAATTTCACGCGCTCACAAGTATGCGCCGCTTACCTTCGTACCTTAAGTATCGCCGTCTCTCTCTGACTCATGCGCTGCATCGGCCTCTCTATGTCCTAAATCATTATTTATCATTTATCTTAAAAACTATTAACTTTATCAAGATTGTTAAAGAGAGCAATGTCATTAATAATTAAATTGTCTACAATTAGTTTTCTGTAATTTTTTTTCTGGAATCAATTTTATGAAAGTTATTTAAGTATGAATCGGAACATGTAATTAAAATTACTTTTTTATCAGTTTATATTATTTTTTTGTTATTAAAACAGAAAGTTATTACATTGAATAACTTCTTCTAACGAAGGTTATGGATATAGAAGTATGAAATAATGAAACAAGATTTAAGAAAAAGTATTTATTTGTTATTAACTATAAGCAAAAAACAAAAAATGATCAGTTGAGAACTGACAGGCACTAACTTGTATGTTTATTTTAAATGCTCTATATAATCAACAATTTTGTCACAAGAACAAACAAAGATCTTGAGGTTTTATGCAAAGAGTAACCTTGAAAAAATAACAAACAAAAAGAATATTTTCCTTTCTTAGACACAATAATATAAATACCATGATACATATACATATAAGTATTTTTTATTTTATTAATTTTGAATTTGAACATTTAAGTGCGTACCAATATCTTTTTATTATTTATAAATAATTATGATTCCAAAAAATGTTCAAATACCGTTTTATATTATTATTGTTGATAAAAATTCATAAATTGCTATGATAATAACAAAAAAATAATATAAACTGATAAAAAAGTAATTTTAATTACATGTTCCGATTCATACTTAAATAACTTTCATAAAATTGATTCCAGAAAACAAATTGTAGACAATTTAATTATTAATAACATTGCTCTCTTTAACAATCTTGATAAAGTTAATAGTTTTTAAGATAAATGATAAATAATGATTTAGGACATAGAGAGGCCGATGCAGCGCATGAGTCAGAGAGAGACGGCGATACTTAAGGTACGAAGGTAAGGGCGCATACTTGTGAGCGCGTGAAATTAACAATTATAAAACAGGTATAAATAATAAAAATTTTAAAAGTCTCTATTAAGAATATTATTAACTATTGTATAAAGAATTAAAAAAAAAATATTATTTATATTTTTTTTTTTTTTTGTAATATAATATTTTTCATGTGTCAAAAGTACCCAAATTTGAGATTTTTCGAACCTTTAAAAAATTCATATCTCTAAAAATATTAACTTTATCGTGAAAAGTCATAGGACTTTTTTTATTCGTATTTCAATAAAGAATATTAAAAAAAATTGTCCGGTTGAAAAATAACAATTCCTTGCAATTGTTTAAACAATTTCAGTTTAAACAATATAGCACGGGGTTGCCCCATGGCAACATGCATTTATATCATCAGTAGGACAATTTAAAGAGGATCGCATAAAAAAATTGAGGTGGAATAGTTTTCGGTACTCATGCGCCGATTCCTCCTGGACTATAAGTTAGTTTTTGTAAAATGTTAAAAATAAATAAGCAATGTTAAAAATGGAATAATAATTTTATCTTTTTTCCCTTCCTATGTGGTTATAAATAAACATACCTACATGAGAAATAAAGTGAACTAAAATAAAGTTCAATATTTTCTTTGTTGCAGATCTAAAGCCACTCTCATATGATCAAGAATAATGGACTTTAAATATTTGATCCTTATGATTGCCTTCACCACAGTGGAAATTAACTTCACCGAGAGTCGACAAAATGACAAAAGGAGATGGAAAACAGACAAAGCCCAATATTCACATTACGCCAACATCTGTGATATACAAGATCGAGTATCAAAAGTGCATTGTTATTGCGAAAACATAAAAATCAAAACAGCAACAAAAGCGGACTGTTGGGTCTTCAATGGTGGCATCGCTGAAGATGACCCATTCTGGTCCAACTTTTACTCTCAGCCCAAGATTGAAAGGCTCACTTTCAACGTCAGGGTTGACGGTGGACTGACCTACATCCCAGCAAAAGTCATAGTTCGACTCGATCGACTTCAATACCTAAACATACAATACGCAAATATCCACACCATTATATCCTTCGCATTCACAAATTCGACAACGCTTCGAGAAATCAGTCTGCCGAAGAATAAAATCACAAAATTAGAACGGATGGCTTTCGCCCACTTAATATTGCTTTCAAACCTCAGTTTAGTTGAGAATCAAATTTCTGAATTGAAACGGGACGTCTTTTATGTCCTACCGAATTTGCAAAGGCTGCATCTGTCGAAGAACTCAATAGGATTACTCCATGACGGTTGTTTTAAGCATTTGAATAATTTGATAAAGTTAGACTTGAGCAGCAATTTATTGACGGTGGTCATTAGGGAGAATTTCCAAGGTCTGTCAAATTTGATCACCTTGGACATGAGAAGTAATAAATTGATGATGATAGGGGATCTGGCGTTCGCCGAACTTTGGAATCTTCAAGAACTTTACCTGGACGGCAACGAAATAGAATTTATATCGGAGCGAGGTTTTGGTGGATTGTCTCAGCTCCGCAAACTTTCTTTGGGCGATAATAAGTTGAGCGTACTCGACGACGGAGTGTTGGACGATATACAGAAGTTGACAGTTCTGGATTTGAGGAACAATTACTTGGAAACGATTAAACAAGAGGCGTTTGGGAGTATTATGGACAACATGAAGACGAAAGCGAACGCCTTAATCTCCCTTGACGGTGAGTACTTGAACGATTAGAATTGTTTGTTGAAGAAATATCTCTTTTGTTCAGTTGTTTTGTCGCAAACTTTTTAAGTCGAATCCAAGCGACCGAACACGAATAATGTTTGTTACAGATGTTTTAGTAGGTATCATTAATCATGGACGGAATTTGCCCAATAACATATAAGAAATTTCGTTTTTAGAAAATACCGTGTTTTATTAATAGAACGGAAAATTTGCAATTGACAGGCGTACAATTTGTTCATTCGACTGCTTTTTGTCCACAAAAGCTGTGGTTATTTTTGTGTGCTCTACATCCTTGTTTTGTATGCCTTTGTGGACTAGATTGGTACTAAATATAGCGTACAAGTAAGGTGTATACATAAATATGCATAGATTAGTAATTTTTGTCTTTGCATTAGGTATCATCTGATTAAAACACAGTAGACGAATGCAAGTACGGATTAGAATAGGCACTATCGCGATACGATATACGTAGTGATAGATATAAATAGAGATCGCCAAGTCTATTAGGTCCTGAAATTCTTTTCAAGCTTTAAGAAAGCAGCCAAGTGCGAGCCGGACTTACCCATGAAGGGTTCCGTAGTAGCAAGTAATATTTGAATTACGAAGTTTAATTTTAAGATTTTGAACTACAGCATTTAATTATATTTTTTTGCATTTTTCACTATCTCATGTAAAAAGTTAGTTTTTTTACGTAACGAAGGTAGCAAACAAGTGTGCAGTTCACATAAGTTTTTCTTTTTCTTCATTTATCATCATTGAAGGAATTGAAAAATTTTGTGATTATTATGTTTTAACTAAGTAGTTTAAATTCGAATTTTTAATTTACTATTAACATATGATTTTGCTTTTACTATATGTAATGGTAATTCACTCTAGGTATTTTATGATTGTTTGACGTTTTGAAAGTATCTGTAAAGATCTATTCGAAATAAAAATGTTTTCTGTTCTATTCTATTCTATTCTATAGATGTCAAGTGATGATTGCAGCCTATAGACATCAATAACTACAGGTCAAATGCAGCTGCATTGCCACCCCTGAGTTATTACGGGGGCACACAAGACCATCTAACTGGAACTAGATAGTGCTAAACACTACCATTTGTCAGCGGATATTTTTTTTTAAGAAATGCATTTATGCCTTCGCCCTCGAAGTTCGTCACTTACACACTTCCACCACATATTTAATTTACTTTGATAAAAGAACAGCAATATTCTCTTGCAAAAATTGTAAACTATGCTTCGAAGAAAAAATATAGAAAATCATAAATTCATAGTACAAATATTTTAGTCCCAAACTATAAAGACTACACTTTAAAATACCACAGAGTGAACTCCGTAAACTCCGTCTTGAATCGTTGCCCAAAATACCGAAGCATACATTTTAGGCAAAGTTTCTTTAGTATGATTCAAGTCCTAAATAAGAAATGTCCTAAAAGCAAGGTCTGAATAAGGCGCGTCTAGGTGTTATATTCTCATTCTTTTTAGTGGTTATTTTTTCTGGTTATGTTCATTATTTTCACTAGCGTGTTTGCTTACATTTTTCCCGAAGGTTTTTACATATCGTAAATGATATCTGAGCAATACCAAAGAACGTGTTTTTAACAGTTTTCTGTTATTTTTACTCGAATTTGTAGATTTCTCTTTATGGTAAAGTCAGTCTTCATTCTCATCAGGTTTCCCATGTAGTTATTGATATCAAAGCTCTTTTATGTGACGAAATTCCTAGTATTCGCAAAAAGTTGTTTGATCTCGGTCTTTGACAGAAGCATTATAATAAGAAATTAAATTAAAAATGTTATACATACATTTTGGAAAAATACTTAAAATATCGTGAATTTTGTATTGTATGATATAATAGAACTAAACAAAAGAATGCATGTTAAGTGTTTCTTGAAAATAAATTTAATGTAGAAGGCTGGTTAATATTTGTGATATAGTGTAGATTAAACTTTGTACTGTGATTTAAAGTACGTACGGGTACAGTACGTTATCTTATTAACTGTTGGGGTCCTGAGTTCGATCCCCGAGTCGGGAGGTTTTCAGAGGAATATTAAAAGGTTTTTTTTTAATGTCTAGGATGTGGTAAACATGCTAGCAGTTCACGTTGATGATAAGTGATGACTGCAGCCTATACACACCCACACAAAGACCAAGGTCAAAATTCAGATGCGTTACCACTCCTGAGGGCTAAAGTGTTATGCCTCTATGCAGGGCCGTACATTACCACCTGACCGGAACACGATAGTGCTGAGCACTACCATTTAGCGGCAAGTATATTAGGTAATGCCGTGGTGCCTACGCCAGCGAGCTCCGTCACTGGAACTCTACCACCAGGGTATATTATACTTAAGCTCTGAGGCTTTTCTATTTTTAGGAGTTTCTAATTTGGCATGGAGGTACATTTTAAGGTACTCACTCAGACAAGATTTTGCGAAATTACACCCCTAAGGGTTTGTTTTTAGGGTCGGTTTAAAGAAAAATAACTTCATTTCAGGTTATTTATTAATATTATTTTTAGGTTTACATTCACTTACCATCTCTACGATTTGCGTTCTTGTTTGTTATTTTTACGACAAGCATGTTATCAACTCCAAGATGAACTTTTTTCTAATGAAAAACGAACATTAAAAATACATTCTACGCTTAATTTTTAATATCATCATCCCACAAATTTTACTAAATATATCAGTATAGCCCGTCCGCTCTCATTAATATTTCAAGCTGCTCTGGTTTAGTGACGGGTTTATGCCGTCCATTTTTATACTGTCATTCGCGATTGGCGGTTGGTTTCATCCATTGCGTATATATAACTATCTCAGTTAGTGACAGTAGGTTACTGTTTCAAGGTGCTGTCTTCCTGCTCTTACAACAGGCGCAAACAGGACAGAAGAAGCCGAAGCAAAGACGACTTCAATAGTATCTTAGTCGACCACCGACCCTAAGTCGGTTAAAAAACAAAAAGGGAAGGCAAAATTTTACGTATCGGTGTGAGATTTCGGTAGTTTAGTGGTAAAGCGGCTGGACTGGATATACTGAGGGCGCAGGTTCGATTCCTGCCCAAAGCCACTATATTTTATAAAGTTTACTCGCATGTGTTATTGCGATAAAAATATTACAAGTATCCTAGTTCTTCCAAGGAGAGCTGGTGAATATCCGTATTGTGCATAAACGCCGGGCATTATTTCTAGTTTATTTTGCCATTTCGCAAAAGATGTGAAATTTATAATCCTACAAAATAGAGGTGCTGTATAAATTTCAAAAGCCGTCTGGCTAGTTAATTCTAGTGTTTTGTAATTAAGTTAAGTAACTTTTTGTTTATAACTTTATCATATAACCAACAGAGACTTTTAGAGGTTTTGTGAACAAGCAAATAATTTGGTAATAATAAGCTCGATTTGGGTGAATTTCTCAAGCATACATTTTAGACGGCGTCGCTGAAAATCATATCATAAACTACATATACAGTTTATTTTTTTAGGAAAATATACTTATATTTCTTGATGAGGCCATCAATATGTTTGTAGAAAACATTTTGGAAATTAGAGAAAAAACAAAATGTTTCCCATGTTTCTAAGTTTGGTGGCGCGTCCGTAATCTGTTTTTCTTGTATTAACCACCGTTTAAATAAAACTACACTGGTTTACCAGAAATAACTAATGTTATTTCTATTTAGCGTTAGTTATTCTATTCGATGACAATTTTATTATTTTATTTAGTGCAATACTTTATCCAAGAGGGAATCAAAAAAGGCTGTTCGCGCAAAAACTAAAATTTTGGTGGGAATAATAAAATCATTAATTAGCTCGTACACAATACATCCTTAAGGATGACATTTCCATCATTCTCTTCGTTTAGTAGAATGCTCACGGGGAGCAATGACAGTTTCCCGTCAAAAACGAAAGTAAGTCTTTTCAAAGTAATCGGACAAAAAAAGTGCAATATTGGTGCGATGTTTTAAATCTTTCCTTTTAGGAGTATATGTTTTATTACATATTTATAATATAAAAGTTTGGTATCATTTCAAAATGACACAAATATAATTATTGTATGTTTAGTGATATTTTTTAAAATAAATATTTTATACAAGTTTTTAATTTTGGTGGTCCAATTTTGGTGATTTTGGTGGTGTTTTACGTATGACACGAATTGTTTTGCTACACCAAAATTATTCATATTTCTGCATGCTAGAAAAAAGTCGAAGTTAACACACGCGGAGTACTTGGAGAGAAAATAGGAGAAAAGAAAAAAAAATGTTTTTTTTATTCAAACTACAAAATTTGCGAAATATAGAAAAAGAAAGTGAATAAACATTTTAATAAAATGTTAATTCACTAAAATTATGAGGATTTATTGATTAATTAAAATTACGTTGTAGTAAAACAATTTTGTTTACCATATTTATTAACTTTGGAGTCAGGTATCAATTTTGGTGTCTTACAAATTCCGGTGTTGACAATATATTAGAAGTTTTTTGTATTAAATAGATTTCTCTTACATTTTATATAACTTAATAGGTATTTCTTGAAAATAAATAATAAGAATTACTGGTAAATTCAAAAACAAAAATTTCCAGAAAAATTAGACAAAAAATCGTAGTTGTTAAAATTCACTCATTTATGTCAATATATTTACTCTACAATATGGACCGACGACCTGGTGAAGGTCGCTGGATGAGGGCGGCCCAGTACCGTTCGTTGTGGCATTCTTTGGGACCTTTATTCAGCAGTGGACGTCTTTTGGCTGAAATGATGATGATGAATTTACTCTACAAATAATTTTCTGGTATATCGTACATGTCACAAAGGCATAGTAATATAATCATTCCTTCAGGGAATTACAGGCGTGATGTTATGTTTCTTGCACTGACAGTATTAATTATTTACGCCGAAATACTATAGTTTACTACACTCTAAAACCTTTAAATTAATGAGTAAATATCCTTGAAACAAAACATGCTATCGTCCCGAAAACAAATGAAGAGAATAAAGGTGTATTATTGTAAGCGCAACACTAAAATTCTCTCGAATCTGCGATAGAAGCTAATATCACAATATCCGTATTGTCCACAAACGCCGGGCAATTTAGTGGAAAGTACAATATTTCAGCGGACAATATTCCTAGCTTCTTTCGCTATTTCGTAAAGGGTGTGAAATTTATAATCCTACGAAATAGAGGTGCGGTTTAAATGGATTATTTTAAACAGCGGCTAGTTACTTAGCTAGTTCGAATGTTGTGTGTTTTAAATTTATTTCCCTCGTGTTTATGAAAATTGGGAAATTGGAACATGGACTGGTTTTGTTAAATATGAGGTCGGTACTTACATTTTTTATGGGAATTTTGTTCATTACATTGTAATGTGGATCATGTGGAATCCAAAGTATATGTTTAGAATATAAACATTTCAGAAATGTGTTAATTTTTAGGGTTCCGTAGCCATATGGAAAAAACGGAACATTTATCATGTTTGACTATCTCTCTGTATGTCACAGCCACTTTACTTCAAAACTGTCAATACACATTTGAAACTCGGTAGGATATTATATAATCTGTGACCGTGTTTAAAAATAATAACAGTATTAGATTTCTTGTACAAATCCCAACAACTTTTACTTAGCATACTATTTACAAAAACGCAATATTAACGAAGATATTTTAAGATTTCTTGAATTCGTCACTGATCTCGTGTGTATACAAGCATGTGACGTCACAAGCCTGTACAATTTTGAGCCGTTTGAGATCATTTCATAACTTGCAACTTTCGAATTGTGATATCTCAAAAACTATAAGTTAGGCTAGTGATTCCACTGACGATATTTAATAACATTTCTTATACTTTTTGAAATCATAATAAAATAAATATTACCTACTTAGTAAAATATCCTATTTCACGTTCCTATGTATAGGCATACATGCGGCATTATTATCAATATTTCTCCAATTTTAGAAATAATAACATAATTTTCATCTAATTATGTGAACAGGTGTAAATAACAGTAGTTAACTGCTAACTGACCACAACTGACCAGAACTGACCACCGCTAAAACTAAATCATGCGGTCGCACCTGCGTTTGACTACCACCGCAATGTCACTACCGGACCATATTCAAATGATTACAGGATATGTTCGTAATAAATTATATTTGTTCAATTAATTGAAAATATTAGTTCTGGATTGTGTTCCGATATACACGAGCAAATTTATGTATAATGTATAATATAAATAATTTTTACAATTTTTTGTATAATTTTGGGCTATTAGAAACAGGAATTTATTTATTCATTTAGGATGACGAGCACGCCTTATGAAACTTCAAAAAAAATTACTTGACTAAACATTTTGTAATATAGAAACCTAAATAACAATTTTTTAAATGTGGTGTGGTGTAATTTTTTACTGGTGGTAGAGCTCCAGTGACGGAGCTCGCGGGCGTAGGCACCACCGCATTACCTAATATACTTGCCGCTAAATGGTAGTGTTCAGCACTATCGTGTTCCGGTCAGGTGGTAATGTACGGCCCTGTAATTTCAGGCACAGAGGCCATAACACCTTAGGCCTCAGTAGTGGCAGCGCATCTGCATTTTGACCTCTGGTCATTGTGTGGGTGTCTATAGGCTACAGTCATCACTTAACATCAATGTGAACTGCATGCTTGTTTGCCACTTTTATTACATAAAAAAAAAAAAATATTTTAATGATCTCGTAACAATCGATAGGTACATTTTGCAATTTGATATAATATATACAGCGTTTATTTCAGTATACAACCTTCAATACCTACTAAGGACACGATCATCCTTCACTTGCATAAAAAATACATCTGTGTGATTGCATTGTGCCCAAAATCAAAGGGAATTCCCAATGCTTCAGCTTTGTGACTTCCCAACAAACTAATCAAAGCAATTTGCACCAAAACATACGTATGCGTATCACGTTACAGCCAGCTGAATGTAATTCGTGTATAATTAGTCTGTACGTTTGCCAAGATAGCAGTTTTTTGTAGTGTTGCTTCATACGGGCCAATTTAATTGGGTCACTGCTTTTTTTCGGACATAAAGTTATAGTGTGACAAATATGGCTTGATATTTAAGTTTTGATTTTTATAATAATATGCAGGTAGGTTTTCGAAAAAACATCGTAGTTGTATAGTATACTTTTGGTACGCAAAAATAATCAATAGGCGCGTCCACATAGAGCGAGCAGCCTCGTGAGGCATTAAACGCGCCTAATTTTTAAGTATAGTATTTTTACTAGGCTATAAAGTGAAACACATAATAATACACGTATATTCACAAAAATTAATAAAATTGAATAAATGTACTGTTTGCAAAATAGTAATTTTTTAATGATATAAACTATATGTAAAATAGTTATATCATTAAACGTTGAAGTTGCATCGTTAAATAATTACATTGTAGATGTCAATAAAAATAAAAAATCACATAATTTTAATGTGTTATACTTAAATAAAATATTGCGAAATTCGGGAAACTAGGTTGATGTTCATCAGAAAGTGAAATAATATATTGCACAAAATAGCATCATTTTTGTAAAATTTTTGCCTAACTTAAAATTAACAAATATTAAACTACCTTGGAAACTACCCTAAGAAGTTGTGATAGGGATATTTTAGGGATATCAAGATTTAATTAAGTTCGTAATATTCGTAAAAAATAAACTACCTTCAGGCAAGACCGAGATTTAAAAAACCGATAAAATAGTTTCTGAAAATGACAACGACCAACGCAACGTACACAGAAATCGTCCTATTTCCGTAAAAAATTTTAAAGTATTCTTTTACAATAAATCCTTGTGAAAGCGCTCGTAGACTTACGTACATAGAAAAATGTATTGGAACAGAACTATAACCCATTCTCAATCTAACTGGATTCTACAACAATCAATATACGTTTGCATTTGTCATTTCAAATAACAAATCTTGACATAACCGCACAATGAATCAACGGATTGAAATACATTACTTTGTTGTACTGTGACATTTTAACGGCCGACATATTTCGTGGTCGGGAGATATTATATATATCCCGCAAAACGGGCTGCACTTGCATTGTCTAGTATGATCTAGTAGGTTCTGTTTGTTTTTGTGGTTCTTGCTGCAGTCTTGCATAATTTATGCTCAAAATCGGTCTCAGTTAAACCATGGACTATATTAGTCTTCGTACTTTGTAACTTCACGCCTGTATCCCCGAAGGGGTAGGCAGAGGTAAATGCATGCGTTCAAGCATACATGCAAACACCCACGATTCGCCGGTTACGTTTTTGGCCCATGTAACAGGTGGCGAGCCTGTTGACATCACCGGGCACACTACCAAACTTCGAGGTACTGGGAAATTTCCAGAAAATGGAAAAATTCCAATAGAACCGGAGATAAAGGACTTTACACCATTATCACTGATAACCCCCTACCCGGGAATCGAACCCAGGACCTCAGCGTAGTAGTAGTGGCCTGCTACCACTAGGCTACCGAGGCAGTTATATTAGTCGATGGTATGACTACTCACCTATAGGTACCTAGTGTTTTTATACCTTTACAAAATGACCATCATTATATTGACAGTGGAACTAAGGTGAACGTGAAGACCCCTCGGCACGCTAGTGGAGATGAATTCTTCCGCTTGTGCTTATCAGTCAATAAGGGCGGTCAACCATTCAAATAGGGTGGTAGTAAATGTTATGTTTGAAAGCATCTGACGAAAAAAAAAATGACGATGTAAAAGTGCTCAATAATAAATAATAATAAACTGAAACTGAATCTGACAGCGGGTTGGCCACTAACCCGTATCTTCACCAACCCAGCATTGGAGCAGCGTGAAGTAAGCTCTAGGCCTCCTCGCTAAAAAGGAGAGAGACTCGTTCCCAGCTGTGGGACGTTTTATGGGTTGCCATTATAAAAAAAAATCTACTGGTGGTAGAGCTCCTGTGACGTAGCTCGCGGCTTAGGCACCACTGCACCTAATATACTTGCCGCTAAATGGTAGTGTTCAGCATTATCGTGTTCCGGTCAGGTGGTCATGTACGGCCCTGTAATTTCCGGCACAGAGGCATAACACCTTAGGCATCAGGAGTGGTAACGCATCTGCATTTTGACCTTTGTCTAAGTGTGAGTGTCTTTAGGCTGCAGTCATCACTTAACATCAACGTGAACTGCATGCTTGATTTCCACTTCCATTACATAAAAAAAAATAAAGCAGGAGAATGTAATTCATTCATGGTAAATTGTTATCGGTGGTAGATTCCCTATTCGTCATAAGAGACTCTACAAAAACGATATCCGAAGCAAATATCTGCAGGTCATACAAATATTGATCCCGGTGCTGGGATCGAACCCGCGAGTCAGGCGGTCATTATGCATCGCTGGACTAACTGGGTCGTTAAATAAATGTTTTATTGCCACTTGTGTGGCATAAAAGAACCGTTTCTGTACTAGGTAAGAGATAACTTATTCGTATGGACACCTAAAATCGATCAGAGGTGTATAATAATATTTAATTGACCTACTTCGAGATAATAGACGAGGGAGCAGATTGTGGGCTTCTACCACGATGAAGCAATTTCAACGAATTGAGAAAACAAAACACCTTAAAAATAACGTACAAATAATATATTGTTTGTAACAATACAAAAAAAAAATCACGTTCTCCAACACGTTCTTCTTTCTTTTTTATGTAACGAAAGTGGCAATCGAGTATGCAGTTCACATAGATGATAAGTGATGACTGCAGCCTATAGACATCGGCCTATAGATATAAATGCGTTGTCACCCTTGAGATCTTAGTAGTTTTGTCTGTGTGATGTTATTACGGGGTCATACATTATCTGTATGATAAATAATAAATATAATGGCAGCCCATTATGCGTCCCACTGCTGGGCACGAGTCTCTACCTTTTTTTATGTTATGGTAGTGGCAAACAAGCATGCAGTTCACATAGATGTTAAGTGATGACTGCAGCCTATAGACACTCACACAAAGACCGAGGTCAAAATGCAGATGCGTTACCACTCCTGAAGCCTAAGGTGTTATGCCTCTGTGCCGGAAATTACAGGGCTGTACATTCCCACCTGACCGGAACACGATAGTGCTGAACACTGTCATTTATATTAGGTAATGCGGTGGTGCCTACGCCCGCGTGCTCCGACACTGGAGCTTTACTTTTTTTTTTTTGCAGCTTACTCCACCACTTTGCTCCAATGCGGATTGGTGGTGGTGGGTGGGTTAGTACCCGCTGTCGGATGTTTTCAAACCACCCATAAAGCCTCCGACAAGGTTTAACGACTGCTATCTATCAATAGCAGCCGGGACCGACGGCTTAACGTGCCCTCCGAAGCACGGAAACGCGCATTTAATTTGCCACTAGCAGTCACTCATCACACTACCCGACCGCGCCCGTAGTGCTTAACCGAGTAGATCGCTTAGAAATAGAAATAGAAAATATTTTTATTTCGAGTAGATCTTTACAGATACCTACTTTCAAAACGTCAACAAATCATAAAATACCTAGAGTGAATAACCATTACATATAGTAAAAGCAAAAACATATATTAATAGTAAATCAAACATTATAATTTAAACTACTTAGTTAAAACATAAAAATCACAAAACTTTTTCAATTCCTTCAATGATGATAAATGAAGAAAAAGAAAAACTTATTCGTCAAGATCAATGTTATTCACTTAGCAGAGTTCCAAGTGCAGTCACTACTGAGAAGAACTCCGCTACCCAACAAACTCAGTAAGAGCTCTTTTAAATGAGAGCTTAAATCTATTCTGATCTCTAATGATTTACACCAGCCCCCGGGCCATGCGCGTTTCATCTCTATGATAATAATATAATTTATACAATTGTCAAAATTCCTAACCTCGATCTCTAGAGTTGTACCAATATGAATTTGTGCAAGTCTAATAAATTGTTTAAAGTTCTACACGCAAAAGGTTTTAGTGGTAAGAAGCAAGACTAAAACGCGAGGGTGCTGCGTCATTTCAAATTTTAAAGAATGTCGCGTGATAAATCTACGGAAAAGCATTTGTTGGAACTTACGGACACAGACAAATTTTAACTTCAAATATTACAGTAAATAGGACCGCAATTTGGTTTAGTTTTTATTTTTACTGGCGGTAAGACATTGATCATTGGAGGTATAACTCCAAACATCAATGCCATCTGTAAGCTCTGTCCGAAAGCAGTTTTACCACATGTGATATCCTATTTATGAGAACACATAAATATTGTAATAATAACTGTTTGTTCTCATAAAATAAATAAGAAAATAATAAAATAAATTAAAAAAAAATGTTTTATGCTTTTCCTAAGCAACAATTCTAGCCCAGTAGAGGCAAAGAATAGATGCTTTCGAGATGTGGTGTTGGAGACGAATGTTGAGAGTTAAAAGAGTACCCTGGACTGCTAAGCGCACCAATGCATCTATCCTGACCCAACTCGGCATAAAAACCCGCTTATCCACAATTTGCCAACAACGTATTCTTTCATGTTTCGGCCACACAGTGTGTAGAGACGACTCCAGCCTAGAAAAATTGATTCTAGTTGGAAATACTGAAAGGAAAAGATCGCGAGGCGGCTCACCAATAAGATGGACCGACCAAATAAAACATTCGACGTCTTCCAAATTTTACACGGTCGTAAGAGACGCGCTGGATAGAAGCCTTTGGAAATAGATCATCCGATCCAGCAACCCAAATGCTGACTATGATCCTCAGACATGAGGGACCGACCACAGAGAGAAAAGATTAACTGTAATAAGATCAATTCATGACAATAGTAAAGCTATTACCTACTGTATATTTACCATGCCTTAAGTACCATCGAACGCTGTTACAGAAATTTATCACGCGACATCTTTTAAAATTTAAAATGACGCAGATTTCCTACCGCGTTCTATTCTAGCTTTTTACAACTAAAAACTTCTTGCGTTCTGAGTATATTGAACTTGCATCAATATTGGTGCTAACTGTATCAGAAGTCGTGGTAGTAGATCACTACTACTATATTAGATTATTAGATTCCTGGGTTCCATTACCGGATCAGAGAAAAAGAAAATGTATCTTTCATTTCTGGTGCTAATGAGTTTTATTTGTAGTATTTTATTGTATGTATGTTTGTATGTATGTATGTATCTTCACGCCAGGTCCCTAACGGGGTAGGCAAAGAGTGTAGAGCGCCAGATATCCCGGTCCTGACATACCGCTCGAGCCTCATCTACCTTTATCATTCACTTCGTACATGCACGCCAATCCCTAAGACTTTTGACCGCACCATCAGACAGAAATCGATCTATTTGGTCATGGTAGGTCAGTTTTGGTTTTTCTGGGCCTCTGCAACCATCGACATTCTCATTGTTTATGCCCGAACCATTGAAGCATTTTTTTTTCTTAATAATGAATTATTTGGGTCAAAATATGTAAACCGTTAAAACATGCTATGTACGAGTTTAAAAGAATATTATAGTATACTAGTTGACCCGGCAAACTTCGTATTGCCTCACAATGAAATAATGTGTCAAAGGTTTGATGCGACGGACTATTTGTATAAGAAAATAAAATTGTGGTTTTTACTATTTCCCTTCAATTTCTTCATACTTTCCTACCTTCCCTGGACTTCCAAAAATCATTCAAAACCAAAATTAGCCAAATTGGTCCGGCCGTTCTCGTGTTTTAGTGAGACTAACGAACAGCAATTGATTTTTATATATAATTTTTGCTTGTTATACCGTTTTAATTTAACGGTAGGAAATATGATTGAGGTATTTATATGTTGTCCTGAGTTTCAAAAATAATTACATTTGCATCGTTCTCTATGATGTAGAAGGTTCTGTGTTAAATTACTTCTGCGGTTCCTATTGAATATTCTTGTTCTAGAAACGTAGGCTGTATTAATAAATATTGCTTAAAGGGAGAGAGCATATCATTGCTGTATAAGGAAAATTGCAGAAGAAAATGTTGCTAATGGACGTTTGTAAAAGGTCATAAATGTGTGCGGTTTCTGAGGCACCTATAAATATAAGGTCATTGCAGTGGCGATTTCTCTAAGATGGTGCGCGTATGGCGCCGCCATACCTTAATTTTTAAGCATTAAAATATAAATAATCATATATTTGCAACCTTATTTCGGTATTTTAACACTAACGCAATTCGCGATTGTCGTCGCGTTCGGTCGGCGCCGAACGCGACCGAGGCGAGCGATGCGCTTCTGCCAGCACATGCGGAGTCCATACAAAGGCGTTCGCCGCCCGCGGCGCGCCCCCTCAATCGCCTAGTATTTTTCACGGAGTTTGAAGCGCGGGTCTGTCGCTGTGAATGGCGCACTACCTAACGATTTTTCGCATGTTTTACGTGATAGTGCAGATTTGTGATAGTTTTTGTTACGTTTTCTATCTTTCTATTGATTTAATTGACTTTTTATATAGTAATTAAACCCTAAAATCGCGAAAAAATATGAGCTTTTTTATACAAAAATGAAAATGTAAAATTGTATGATTTCTTCTTTGTAAAGTACGTTCCTAAATAAAAGAAAAGTTCCTGAATTAAAGTTGTTCAGATTGACCGACTGAAAAAACGGTTTTCAGGTTTTGCGCACTTAACACATCCTATATAACAAAAGCTGGAGCCACCCCATAATCACCAGGAAACCCCACTGGGTCATTGATTGATAATGTACCGATATCTGTTTAATATTAAGAACTGAAATAGATAACCCAACTCCAGTCTGGCTGGCTTTCAACAATCAATATACGTTTGTCATTTCAAATAACAAATCTCAGTGTTGTCGCACAATGAATCAGAGGTGAAATACACTAGTTTGTTGTACTGTGACATTTTAACGGCCGGCATATTTCGTGGTCGCGAGATATTGTATATATCCCGCAAAACTAGCCGCACTTGCATTGTCTGGTTGATCAAGTGGGTTATGCTTTTATTTGTTTTTAAAGTATCGTACCTCAAAAGGAAACAACGGAACTGGCCTGTCTGTTTGTTATAGGCAATTTTTCTTCAAATTTTCTAGGACGTAATTTGGTACACATACATATGTAAACTAGCGTTGCTACCTTCGTGGAATTAGTAATTGGGTCACGATTTAACATGAATAAGTGTGCTTAAGTATTTAATAGTCATCTTTGGAATTGATTAGCTGTTACTTACTAAATAGCGGAATCTTAGTAATAAGGTACCGTTTTTAACCTTTCTGTACGGAATCCTTAAAAGCGTGATTCTTATGATGCTAGGTTTTTATGACGGAACTTTAAATAGTTATCCCAATTGCTGTCTGGCTGGCTTTCAATAATCAACATTCGCCATTTCAAATAACAAATCCCAGTTTTGTCGCACAATACATCAGGGGTGAAATACACTAGTTTGTTGTACTGTGACATTTTAACGGCCGGCATATTTCGTGGTCGCGAGATATTGTATATATCCTGGAAAACTGGCTGTATGTATCTTCACGACAGGTCCCTAACGGGGTAGGCAGAGAGTGTAGAGCGCCAGATATCCCGGTTCTGACAAACCTCTCGTGCCTCGTCTACCTTCATCATTCTCTTCATACATGCACGCCGATTCCTAAGACTTGACCCCACCATCAGACAGTACTCGACCTATTTGGTCATGTTAGGTCAGTCTTGGTCTTCCTGGGCCCCTGCAACCATCAACATTCGTGTATATGCCCGAACCATCGGAGCATGCCTTTTTTGTTTCTTATAATATATTAAACGTTACCGAATAATGAATTATTTTGGTCAAAATATATAAACTAATAAAATATGTTATGTATATTATAGTATATTTGCCTGATATACCGTTTTAATTTAATGGTAGGAAATGTGGTTGAGGTATTTATATGTTGTCCTGAGCTGCATAACTGATTACATTTGCATCGTTTTCTATGATGTAGTAGGTTCTGTGTTAATTTACTTCTGCGGTTCTTATTGCATATTCTTGTTCTAGAAACGTAGGGTGTAATAAATATTGCGGGAGAGAGCATTTCATTGTCATATGAGGAAAATTGCAGAAGAAAATGTTGCTAATGGACGTTTGTAAAAGGTCATAAATGTGTGAGGTTTCTAAGGCAACTATAAATATAAGGTCATTGATTGATAATGTACCGATATCTGCTTAAAATTAAAATTGGTTGTTGAAAGCCAGTCTGGCTGGCTTTCAACAACCAATATACGTTTGTCATTTGAAATAACAAATATCAGTGTTGTCGCACAATGAATCAGAGGTGAAATACACTTGTTTGTTGTACTGTGACATTTTAACGGCCGGCATATTTCGTGGTCGCGAGATATTGTATATATCCCGCAAAACTAGCCGCACTTGCATTGTCTGGTTGATCAGTGCGTTATGTTTTCATTTGTTTTTAAGGTTTCGTATTTCAAAAGGAAATAACGGAACTGGCCTGTCTCTCTGTCATAGCCAATTTTCTTCAAAACTACTGGGCCCATATTTGTACACATACATAATAATATGCGTAAATTTTATTGGGTCATGGAATTGGGTCACGATTTAACATAAATAAGTGTGCCCAGTGTATTTAATAGCCATTTTTAGAATTGATTAGTTGTTACTAAGACGGACAGACGGATCGCGGAATCTTAGTAATAAGGTACCAATTTTAAACTCTGTACGGAATCCTTAACCTTTGAGGTAGTGTCGTTGGGAATCTGTCTATTTTTTTTGCTAACTTCTCAGATCATATTTCGCACTTCCGGACTTACGAAATTTCCACCGGAACGGATTTCTTAAAACGCGCATAAAAAAATATCTAAACCATCCATGGTGATGGTTTCAACGACAATTACTTGCTAAATAAATTGTCTTGATCAATATAACAATATATAGAAGCTGACATTTCAAATAAATAACATAATCACGAAATGAATGCTTCGAAAAAGTGAACCTCTTAAATTTTTTTATTTCTGATAAACAAATTAGAAAAAAAATCTGCAGTTTTTAGAAGAATTTCAGAAGCCAAATAGGCAGTTGTTACTTAAAGCGTAATTACAAATAAGTACGGAAGATATTTATTGCAAAACAAAGTAAGTTTGGTGAATATCTCCTCCAAACTCTGGTTTATTGGTGGCAAAGGTCCAGAGACGATCGAAACTGTACAAAAGCTCTCAACCTTTTTTTATGTAATGGAAGTGGCAAAAAAGCATGCAGTTCACATTGATGTTAAGTGACGGCAGCCCATAGACACCCACACAAAGACCAAAGTCAAAATGCAGATGCGATACCACTCCTGAGGCCTAAGGTGTTATGCCTCTGTGCCGGTAATTACAGGACCGTACATTACCACACGATAGTGCTGAATACCATTTAGCGGCAAGTATATTAGGTAATACGGTGGTGCCTACGCCCGCGAGCTCCGTCACTGGAGCTCTACCACAAGTAAAATTAATGTCAGTAACCTTGAGCCCCATTTAAATTGTTCTCAATAAAAATGAAAGGGTGTATGATGATAATGAACTTATTCCTCTTTGTCTACTTACGCCTGACATTATTTCTTTCTTCTGTTGTTTTTTAATAACATTTTTTTTTGTCCAACAGGTAACAAACTATCCTGCGACTGTCGTCTATCATGGTTGCAGAAACTGCGTAATGAGACCAAAAGCGAAAGAATTAAAAGCTCTCTAGATCGCCTAAACTGTATAATGGATACAAAATTAAAAACAAATTTAGGAAACTTAAAAATTAAAAAAGGCGATGCATCCTCCAAAACAAACCTGCTAGCTCAAAGAAAAGATTTTGATAAATCATACGAAGAAGGCGATGATGATTTTGATGAAGATAATGCATACGACGACACAATGCAAGATCAGGAAACCAATATCGATACATCAAAGATTGAATATCGAAGGAAACTTCTCGAAATACCGTCAGAAATGCTTCCTTGTCCAAGCAAACTGAGCTACGAGGCATCTTATTCGCCGCCCACTCAAGATGAAGTAAAGTACTACAAAACTTCTTCGAGCGGAAAATGTTTTGTGTCCATAAGTTTAATAACAATGTCGACTTTAACAAAGATATTGTAGCGTAACTCTATGTAAATATAGATGTATCTATTTTGAATGAATTACCCTACGTTTAGTGGTAGGTATTTAATTTTCTTTAGGATAGATAGGTATGAATATCAAATGATTTTCTGAATTATGAAACTTTGATTAAAGTTTTATAATTTGTTTAAATCACCATATTTTATATTTTGGTGTAATACACTGGCAAACAGTTATTCGTTCTGTTTCAGAAATTAATGAATTGACCCAAAATTGAATTAATTGTAAAAAATCTTTTTCATTTTATTTGTAAGTACATACCGGGAACTCTTCATATTTGGTCAGTTTTATTTGAGATTCGTATGAAATATATTTCTTTACAACGGACGAAAAATGTGTCTCACAGTCTTTATTTATTTACCTCCTTATTCATAAACGTATTTTAGCTAAAGTGTTGCTAATCTCTCCTTTGTCTTTTTCTATCCTGCACATTTGACAATGCAACTGACAAAGACAAAGCATTCTATAGCTAAAACGTATCTATGTACGTTTATGAATAAGGGGTTACTGTCTAAGTAAAATATTGTCATTGATACAAAGTAATGCACGTAAGTAAATTGTTTGAAGTTAATTCGGGCCTTTTCAATATATCAGTAAACAAGTAATTTTTAATTGTTTTTTATATTATTTCGCATTAACACAGGCTTGTGAAATATCGAGTCTCGCCTGAAGTCAAATTTTTCTTTCCATTTTTCTTAAAAAATAAAATAAGTATTTTTTAATTAAATCCGTACAGGTTTTGATTAAAAATGATACCATCCTAATTTACTATGGAATGTAATGGTCCGATAAACATAGTCTGAATGCTGAAGGATTTTTGAAACTTCATTAAATATACGTTGGTAGATTTTGCACATATTTTTAACTTTCAATATTGTATAGCAAATTCTAATTATTATTTTTTAAATGCAGTGATTTCAAATTGTGTAAAACTATCCATAATTCATTGTATACTACTTTATTAAATTATTATTTGTGGTACATATTTAAGTAAATAATAATAGGTATGTAATAAGATCGATATTGGATATAATACTGTTCTTACATAAAAACAAAATATTAAGCACTGGTAAATAGTTTAGTATTAAAGAACCCTGTACATAATATATAGACATATAGTTAGACATGTTGTATCGTTTTCTGATTTTGCGAGTTTTAAGTTTCTGATACCTAGCTATTAATTGTACCTTCTAACCGCTTTAACGCAGAGAATATGTAATAATACTACGTATAGAATAGACACTTCGACGTCCCGCCCGATTTGCTCGCATCACTCAACCCCTTTCCCTCTTATGGGCGACGGTTGGTATTTTGTACGTGCTACGCACACAGGTGCGCGTGTAATACACGTCACTGATTGATGACTGTGTAAAAGAAACCAAATTAAGCGTTTGTATGGAAATTTGCCAGAGTGTCCGCGGTGTGCCAACGGTTAGCCGCGGTAGCGGGTAGCCGCGCGGCTAGCCGCTTTTACAGTTTAATATGCAACCGCCTGTTATTGAACGCACTATACATAACAGGTGGTTGCATATTAAATTGTAAAATCGGTAAGACGCGCGGCTACCCGCTCCCGCGGTTAACCGCTAGTGCGTTAGGGCGCTAAGCGTTATCAATTATGTTTATTGTAGATACCATAGCATATTTTTTCTAACAATCACAAATTATGGAGAACTAAAGGGGCAATCACGGGTCCAAAACAATCAAGGTTGACTAAAAGATGTTTCTGCTTAGATTGTTGAAATATGATTGATTGAAATTTTATAGTAGTGATAAATATGATTTTCAAAGGTTATTAAAAAAATATGCTTACGCTCATAGCCCCACACCAGTTATAAACGTGTATCGTGGATGCCGTTGTACACACACAACTCATACACAAACAACCAGATCCGAAACAAATATTTGTAGGCTATACAAATATTTGTCCCGGTACGGGGATCGAACCCATGAGCCTCGGTTTAAGCGTTCATCTTACACCGCTAGACCAACTGGCTCGTCAATATTTGTCTCTCGTCTAATCGTCATTCATATCGTATTTTTCAAGCAATTCATTCAAACATTTTTTTATGTATTGGATTTGCCCTCTTACTTATTTTAAGTAGGTATATTTTGGGAATCTTCTATAATTATGTCACTCAATTATGCTCTTTGGATAAATATAGAACAAAAGATACCATTCTTATCGATCAGACGTAAATCATTTCCGATTTCAATGAATTGGCAGCCTTTTCCTATTTGAAATTGGTTGAATACTGTATACATAAAAGTTTGTCTATATAAAAATAAGAAATACCACCGCTATAAACTTTGCAAAGACTATTGAAAGCTCAAGATTTCAATAGACTTACCTATTTTATGTATATCAAATTTACTGATTTAATATAATAAACTTTTTCACCGTATATTTTAGAACCGCAGATAATCGTTCAGTTATATTAATAGCTGAAAGATAATGATATCATAATTTTCTTCTAATTCAGTTTTGTTTACTTCAATGAATTAGCCTTCTATTCGCCGAGAAACTTTTGTTTATAAACTGTTTATAGGTGTTTGTGAAACAAATTAATTTATTTCTGTTACCTTAATTTGTTGTAACAAACATTTTTCCTTTTATTAATAAAGATACAGTAATAAAGAAGTAGATAGGTAAAATTTTGCCTCTTTCCATCTAAAGCAAATTTAAATTGAACTGACTAAGACCAAATACAGAGATGACTATTCTTTGGTAAATCTTTATCGTCATATTCCTCCTATATCAAAAATTATATGTTGGGCTCAAGTCCCTAATAAGTCAAATGATTTATTCCATTTTCTATAAAAATCTTTAAATTTTTTCTCTTGCTTGTCTTATTGGGGAAAGTACAATAAAATATGACAATTGGTTTAAATAACAATGTTTATTTACTTAGATTTATCTAAGTAACAATGTCTATAATAAAATTATTATAATAAAAAACATAGCTTTGAGTATAGCTAATGGATTCCACATGATGAATAAGAACAGCCACGTATTTACTGAGTACATTAGGAAGTTAAAGGTAGTAAAAAATAGATATTTTACATGCACTTCAATAAACATAAAAGTCAGTGCTCAATCTCAACTCATTTTTATCTTGAATCTTGTTTTTGTATTAACTCTATTTTTATTGAACGATAGCAAAAGTGTCACATAAAATCTTGGAACAACTTTGAGCGTAGTATAAGCACGTTTGTTTTCTTTAGACTGTGGTATAAGTCTATAACAATCTATAATATCTCTAGGCTATTACATCGATTTCTAAGAGAATTAAGGTTGTTACTCATCTGTCAATAGTGAGTTCGCCGTCCCGCCTACGTATCCGCCATAATGCTTCATTCGCAACTAGCTGATAAACTTTATCGTTTCCTCATCAACCCCACATCGTCACACGAGTAAGAAGTTGATAAATGAGCGTATAATGTATGGAAAATAAATCATGACCAATCGAGGGGTGTTGCAATTGTGTCCAACTTCGACACGTGAGGTTCTGAACCTACGCGTAATATTTGGATCAGTTATATGTGGAAGCTAATTGCTCGTCCATTTCTGTATAACGATGATTGAAACCAAAGTGTGGTTATCGATTGCTAAAAGCGACGTTTGGCAGGAATGGTGATATAAACAGGAGCAGGGTATGACTAAAAAAAAATGATAGGTCATTGATTTCAAAATGTATAATAATAAATAATAATGCCAACTCTTGATACATCCCACTGCTAGGCACAATTCTCTGCCATTCTTGGGGGGAGGTCTGCAGCTTACTCCACCACGCTGCTCCAATGCGAGTTGGTGGAGATAAGAGTTAGTGGCCAACCGGCTGTCGGATGTTTTTCAAACCACCCATAAGGCCTCCGACAAGTTTAAGGAATGCCTATCGATAGCAACCGGGACCGATGGCTTAACGTGCCCTCCGAAGCACGGAAACGCGCATTATTTTTGCCACTAGCGGTCACCCATCACAAACCCGACCGCGCCTTTATCGCTTAACCGAGTAGATCGCTTACGAACTACACCAGCCGCGAGGCCATGCGCATTTCAAAATGTATTTACTAAATATTTTGATTTAACCATTGAATATTGATGGTATGATTTTGAAGGAACTGTCGCTTTTGGCGCCATCTCCTCCCAGTAAAAGGCGATCACTTATAACTATTCCTAAAATCTTCGATCTCTGAGTTACAAATAGGTAACTTCTTCAATGAAAAAGATTTCCAGGTAATATTGCTGTTGTAATAGTAAAAAATTTAAATAAAGTGTCGACGACCCGGTTGGTCCAGCGGTGTGAGATGACCGTTTGAATCGAAGGGTCGCGGGTTCGATCCCCGCATCGGGACAAATATTTGTATGGCCTACAGATATTTGTTTCGGGTCTGGGTGTTTGTGCATGTGTTGTTTGTAAACAACGGCACCCACGACACAGGATTATACCTACTGTGGGGCTGTTAGTGTAAGCGTATTTTTTTTTTAATTATTTACATGTATGTGAAGCAAGAAGCCTCTAATCTTACTTACGCAGTTACGAAAATGGGAACATGTCTAAAAGCTGCTTACTCAATAATTCTTTAATAACCTCTTACGGCTAATCTTTGGAACTGACAGACAGATTTGTTAAACACTGTTAGGATGTAAGATTCAGGGAGCTATTTAGGCCATTAGGCTTCAATTTATTATAAATATGTTATGTTTATCATTTTATCTGCGTTTTAGTGTTCCGTAGCCTATAGGCAGAGAATATGTATGCTATAGGGACGGACATAACAAAACTATTAGGGTTTCTATTTTTTTTTATTTACTTTGTTTTGCATAAATAAATATGTTATTTCATCTACGTGTAACTGTTTAATTAAAACAGTTTTCAATTTTAATCGTTTTCAATGTTTCGCGCAACCCATATAAAATACTTACACAATACAATATTTACAACATAATATTTTTGAAGACCTGTTGACGATTTTGCTAACCTAAAAACATTACCACTTTGCGTAGTGTGGAAGGTACTGTAAGCATTATTTTCAAGTTTTTAATTTTCAGCTTTGTTGGCATAACTAATATTCGTAAAATTTTCTCATCGCCAATTTTTCTTTACACCAAGTCATAGGTTTCTAGTAATGTATGTAGTCTGTGTGCTGAGTAGGGCACAGACGGACGGATGGAACCCCGAACCCTACAAGAAGAGTCATAAGCAATCTGAGGCCTGAGAAAATTGATGAAGGTATGCGAGGAATACGCATCTGGTCACGGATTAATTTACAATGCCAGTAAAAGTAAATTCATGGTATTTGAGACCACCAGCGCAAAGTGTCCTTCAGTCATACCAAAGGTTACACTTAATAATGTTCCACTCGAGAGGGTTGAACAATTCAAATATTTGGGACACATTCTCGTTGCTGATCTCAATGACCACGCCGATATGGAGCGGGAACGGAGAGCGTTGTCAATCAGAGCGAACATGATAGCCAGCAGGTTCGCTAGATGCTCATCTGATGTTAAAGTCACGCTCTTTAGAGCATACTGTACTTCATTATATTCGTGCAGCCTGTGGGCTAATTACACTAAAAGGTGCTACAGCGCTCTTCGCGTCCAATTCAATAATGCATTTAGGGCTGTAATGGGGCTGTCCCGCTTCTGCAGTGCCTCGAGTATGTTTGCAGAGGCAGCTGTGGACTGCTTCCATACGATCATGCGCAAGAGAGCTGCATCTTTGGTACGCAGAGTGCGTGCCAGCTTCAACACCGTTCTGGCGATGATTGCAACAAGGCTAGATTGTTATTACATTCAGCATTGTTGCAATAGGCATGTGGCGGTGCCAATGTCACGGAGAAAATTTTAAATAAGGACAACTATTGACTGAGCTATGCTTTATTAAATATTAAATTTTTATAACTTAATTTATTATTGACCATATTTTTATTAATTATATTTTAAAATTATTATTCCTGAAAATTAATGACGACCAGTTTAATTATTATTTCACTCATTTATTCTTCATCTTATTAAGTATTTTTTTACATACGTAAGTTTAAAAAAAAAAAAACTGGTTGCCTGTAAAGTCGGTTTTACGGGCGAAGATTTTGGTCGAGGCTCTTTGCTATCAATCCGTTGACCGTGACGACTATCAGCACAATGATGGCCGAATCCACATCCCACATGGCAACAATCTCGTGAGCCAGATCAAGATATTTGATTTCCTTGTCTTAATTATTATTATTGTTATTTTATTTTAATATTTAATTAAGCATGCATCAAATGATTTTCAATGATGATCAATGATTTAAAAACTGTATGTGAATGTGTAATTATTATGGGTTAATTTGCCTGAATAAAAAGATTTTATTATTATGTCTCTCGTCAGCACGGGGTCCAATTTGAACCCCGGACCTTTGTCAGGCTTGCGCGGGGACATGGGGGGTCCAACACGTAGAGGTCCTTTCGAGAATTTTGATCTACATTGTAATGGGTTATATTCGGCGGGACCTCTCTCTGACTGCATCAATAGTTAATACAGGCACAGCCAGATCCCGCAGAATATAATGGGACTATTGTAATGATAAGTGATTCGCCAAACTTTGGGCTATGTGGGTGAACTGGGGGGAATAGCTGTCTGGGCCTATGGAGTGAGATCCGGCACCTGCCTATATTCAACATCTCACATTATCGAATCCTACTTTAGGCAGGTGGTGACTCGCCTCTCCTTGGTGGGCCCCCCAAACAGCCAACCCGATGGTCGACGGGGGGCAACACTGTTGAGAGAGGCTGGGGGTGTCGAGAGGTGTGGCCCGGGTTTCACCATCACGGGCGAGTAATCTCGAGCTCGGAGCGGGCTTCCCCGCTATTATGCCTTTAGACACTTCCACCCCCGAGTGTATGGCTCTTGCAGAAATTTAGACAACAGCCTATTATCTAAATTTCTGCAAATGCCATACCTCTAGCGCCCCACTCTGACCGGCCAATGAAGGCAAGCCAGAGGTGAGAGACCTGATGCTCTGTCCGGCCGTGCCTCTGTGTGGCGGACGAGGCGGAGCCCAGTTCTCTCGGAGGAACTCGAGATGATGGTAGGGGGTGGTGTCGCTACTCACCAACAGCTCGCCACAAGTTTAATTATTATTAAACTCCTTTTTTTTTTTTAAACGCTTACACTCCCAGCCCCACAGTATGTATAACCCTGTGTCGTGGGTGCCGTTGTACACATACAACACAAACACAAACACCCAGACCCGAAACAAATATCTGTAGGCCATACAAATATTTGTCCCGGTGCGGGGATTGAACCCGCGACCCTTCGAATCAAACGGTCATCTCACACCGCTGGACTGACCGGGTCGTCAAAATATCGTCGTTTAAAATACTTTCATGAATAATAAGGTTACTTTTATTCTATCACGAAGCATAAGCTTGTATTTATTTGATAACGAACTTCACCATAACGGCTCATCAACTGAACATTCAATCAAACTGTTCGATTCGACCATTCGATTTATTGAATATTCGATTTATTGAACGTTCGACCGTTTGAACTTTGGACTAATGGCTGTCCATCGATACCGTTATTCGGTAATCGACATCGCATGAGCCTCGTTCCATGTTTGAATTAATAGTGGATAGGTCTCAATCACTTCGAAGTGAAGTTTGAATTTTAACATTGGACGTTGCAAAATATATAGAGTGGACATAATGATATGACATACGGATACGTAATTTTCGTGTTTACGATATTATGTCTATAGCCTGCAGTCATCGTTTTATATCAATGTGAACTGCATGCTTGATTGCTATCTTCGTTACATTTTTTTTTTTCAATAATATTGTGAAGTACATTTTGATCTTTTCATGTCATTTCTGATCACCAGTATGATCAGTTTTTATTGTAGTTGTTTTCATCTTGTCCACCCTTTATTGTTAGTGTAAATAGATAAGTTTTAAATTAAGAGCTAAGTGTTAAATATTATTTTTAATCAAATGTTTTGCTTAGACTAACGAGATACACATAAGTAGCACAATATTATACAGCTTTGTAAATAGTAACTGTTATTTTAGGCTCTGGACATTGGGTATAATTGTAAATAGTTGGTGTTGTTTCACTATCCTTTCTGTGTATGTATGAGGTAGATATTTTAACGATATTCATTTGTAAAATTTTTTTTAAGCATATTTTTGCTGCGACGTTCTGATCAGCATTATTGGTTAAGAAATTTTGCAAATTGTTAACATAATTTTGCAATATACGTAACATTATTTATTACGGTACAGCGCTCAAGAGTATGGTGATCAAAATAAAATTTAGATATTTTTTATGTGATCATCATGCAATAATTTATCCGTGAAACAAAAAGTTGATCGACATTATTCACAGCGATATTGCTTGTGACAACATAAATTGTATTATTTGTGTAAGTCGGTCAAAGTTTGGACAAAATAAAGAATTAAAAATTGAAGAGAAATATTTAACGGGATTACAATTCATGACCTCTGGGATCACCTCTGAGCCACGCGCTCAATTAGGAAAAAGAAAAAAAAAACAATTTTTTATAAAAAACATTTTATCGCATATTCCAATAAAAATAAACAAAATAAATAATATTCCAACAACACTGTCTGATTTCGTATTAAAATAATTTCAAGAAAATAGGTATTTGCGTTTAACAGTATAAAAAAGAAAAAAAACAATTTTTCATTAAAAACATTTCATCGCATATTCCAATAAAAATAAACAAAATTAATAATATTGGAACAACAGTTTCTGTTTTCGTATTAAAATAATTTCGATGAATAGGTATTTGCGTTTAACCTAGTCTGATTATTGATCTATACCTAAGTTTACGATTTAAATAAGCTTAGAACTTTCATCAAAGACTGTTGTAGAATTTAAGTTTGTATTAATTTCCATAGTTTAATTTATTCACTGTAGCAAACTGATTTGCATACCAAAGATTATTTTGTAAGCCGTTGATTTATTATTTCTACCTCATTTTGGTTAAAGTTCATGCTGTTTTGACTAGCAATTAATTAATCAATGTAAATAATATTTCAATAATCATAATTTTCAGCGTATGTTAATTGTGTACTCTATTTGAAGTGTGAAAACAATAAATTGGTACTTTTGCACTTATTGTTTCATTTATTTATTATTTACTAGCTGTCCTGGAAAACTTCGTATTGCCTCAGAATGAAATAATGTGTCAAAGGTTTGAGAGATGTGGACTATTTGTATAGGAGAATGATATTGTGGTTGTTACTATTCCCCTTCAATTTTTTATTCTCTTACCTTTTAAACCTTTCCTGCACTTCCAAATATCATTCAAAACCAAAATTATCCAAATCGAGTTTTAGCGAGACTAACGAACAGCAATTGATTTTTATACGAGTATATTTAGATATGTTCCAATATTGGTATGTTTATTTTTGCATGTGTCTGTTGTTCTTTATGTTTCGCTCTTGATAATTTTTATTGGTAGCTAATGGTCTGGGAGGAATATTGGGATTAGGTACCTACCATTTATTGATAAACATTTTATTATGTAATGTAGGTGGAATACAAGCACGCAGTTCACATTGATGTTAAATGATGACTGCTATAGACACCCACACAAAGACCAGAGGTCAAAATGCAGATGCGTTCCCACCCCTGAGACCTTAGTTATTATGTATGTGATGGTTATTACTGGGTCATACATTACCATCTGACCGGAACACGAAAGTACTAATCACTACCATTTAGCGGCAGATAAATTAGGAAATGCCGGGGTGCTTACACCCTCGAGCTCTTGCACTGGAACTCTACCACCAATTTATACGAGTACATTGGCAATTATGGAACATAGAAATATAGATTTAGTAGATTGATTTCAAAAAAATCTTAATTTGTAAATATAGTATCATTCTTTTATCTGCCTCGGTAGCCTAGTGGTAGCAGGCCACTACTATTATCCTGGGGTCCTGGGTTCGATTCCTGGGTCAGGGACTATCAGAGATAACGGTGTTCCTTTACCTCCAGTTCTATTGGGTTTTGTCCATTTTCTGGAAGTTTCGCAGTATCTCGGAGTTTAGTAATGTACCCGGAGATGTCAACAGGCTCGCCACCTGGTACATGGGCCTGGTACTTAACCGGCGAATCGTGGGTGTTTGCATGTGGGCTTGAATACATGCATTTATCTCTGCATACCCCTTCGGGAATTACAGGCGTGTAGTGTCATTTTTCAGAATTTTAATTGAAGCTCGTCCACTTTTGTCCGGAAACCTCTTCTGAAGACATTGCAACAGATGGATCGACGCATCATATTTATTTGCAAAACTTGGCATGTGCTTTGCCGATCGCAGCCGCGATAGATTTAATGCGGGATACTGTTGTCCTACCCGCGTTATTGCATTTACTGCCACCCTATTGGAATGGCTCGACCGCCATTGTTTGGTTGACCGACTGCACTATCGATACACGGCTAAAATAATGTGCTGCCATAGATAGACACACAAATACGAGTATAACGGTGGGCTAAAAACATAACACTATAAAATACCAACAATTTGATAATATTTTAAGTATCCTGCAATGGCAAGCAAGCCTAATGACATGTTTTTTTATGTTATGGAAGTGGCAAACAAGCATGCAGTTCACATTGATGTTAAGTGATGACTGCAGCCTATAGATAAGATCGAGGTCAAAATGTAGATGCGTTATCACTCCTGAGGCCTGAGGTGTTATGCCTCTGTGCCGGAAATTACAGGGCCGTAACACTACCATTTAGCGGCAAGTATATTAGGTAATGCGGTGGTGCCTTCGTCCGCCAGCTCCGCCACTGGAGCTCTAGCACCAGTGATGATGTTTTATCAAGGCATGGTATTTTAAAGGTGTTGGAACTCCAGTGACGGAGCTAGCGGGCGTAGCCACCGCCGCATTAGGTAATGCGGCGGTGCAAACGCCCGCTTCATGTCGTCGTTGTATTAATCCTGGAGCCACTCAGAAATTAGCTACTTCTATCACTAAGCTACTTAGCAAACATTTTTAACTGTCTCAGGCGTGTAATTTTTTTTCATGTAATGGCAGTGGCAAACAAGCACGCAGTTCACATTGATGTTTAGTGATGACTGCAGCCTATAGTTACACAAAGACCAGAGGTCATAATGCAGATGCGTTACCACTCCTGAGGCCTATGGTGTTATGCCTCTGTGCCGGAAATTACAGGACCGTACATTACCACCTGACCGGAACACGATAGTGCTGAGTAGCGGCAAGTTTGTTAGGTAATGCGTTGGTGCCTACGCCCGCGAGCTTCGTCACTGGAGCTCTACCATCAGTGTAATGGTAGCAAGACACTAGTGCTACGCTCCTAGGATCGATTCCCGGGTCGGGGGCTATTATAGATAATGATGTATAATCCTTTATTCCACTTGTCACATGCATCAAAACGTAACTGGCTAATCGTGAGTGTTTGCATGCATGCTTGTCTGACATTTATCTCTGCCTACCCCCGCGAGTTATACAGGCATAAAGTCACATAGTAATATTATGATATTTTAATAATACATGTATGTAAAAATAAAGAAAATATGTAACAAACTAAATAAATGAGATAGTAAATAGTTTCCCGTATAATAGCAACCCATTATACGTCCGACTTCTGGGCACGAGTGTCCCCCCTTTTTGAAGGCAAGCCTGGAGCTTACCACGCTACTCCAATGCGGGTTCGTGGAGTTACGGGTTAGTGGCCAACCCGCTGTCGGATGTTTTCAAACCACCCATAAGGCCTCCGACAAGGTTTAACGACTGCCGTCTATCGATAGTACCCGGGACCGATGGCTTAACGTACCTTACGAAGCACGGAAACGCGCATTTAATTTGTCCCTAGCACCCATCACACACCTGACCGCGCTTTTATCGCTTAACCAAGTAGATCGCTTACAATCTACACCATCCGCGAGGCCATGCGCGGAATGAAGCTACATGTTACAATAACGCACGAATGATACGCCGTTTTAAATTACCAAATAAACTATCAACTCGGAATTCAAGGAAGCCACAAAAGATAACGCTCCACGTCCGCAGTGCAACTGACAACCAGGGGATTTGGGTTGTGGACCTTAATTAGTGTCACGTATGAAGTTTTCGTGAGTAAACTTTCAGTTTGGTCCCATTTGAGTAATATAAGCTAGATATATTATTTTAATGTACGTATATATGTATTGAGAAAAAGAAACGTATTGACGGTGACAACAAGCATAAGTTTGAATGTACGGCAAGTAAGTAATGCAGTGCATGAGCAACGCAGAAACCTTGCTACCAGAACTTGCAGAGCAGACCTTTGTCAATTTTACATCGATATCATTCACACAGGGCTTTCTTACATCTTTATTACGAACACTATTTGTGTGAATGATAGTATCGGTGTAAAAATGAAAAAAGGCATGCTCCGATGGTTCGGGCATATAGAAAGAATGTCGAATGAGCGAATGACTAAACAGATATACAATGCGAATGTGGATGGTTGCAGAGGCCCAGGAAGACCAAGGCTGACCTACCATGACCAAATAGGTCGAGTTCTGTCTGATGGTGGGGTCAAAAGTCTTAGGAATCGGCGTGCATGTATGAAGAGAATGATGAAGGTAGACGAGGCACGAGAGGTTTGTCAGAACCGGGATGTCTGGCGCTCTACACTCTCTGCCTACCCCGTTAGGGACCTGGCGTGAAGATACACACACTATTTGTCAGATATACATCGCATATCACGCGCAATGATCTCAATTATAATATCTCCATAACACGCGATGTTTACCAAATCCAACAAAATCTTGTAATTTCTATAGCAATGTAAGGATACCTGATGACGATTGGCAGTCAATTTCAAAATTGGCAATCATCGAAAAAGTTTATCAACGTTCTTTACTCTAAATTCGAGGTATCCTACCCAACATTCATCTAAGGGCAGGATACCTTGAAACTTTTGTCTTTGAGGAATTGTTCTAGTGGCAAAATCTATTTTGTGACGTTTTTAAGACAATTTAATTGTGTTTTCCGGAATATTTTGAAACTTTTGACTAAGTATTTATTAGAATATGAGAAAATTAATAAGTATATTAGAAAAAATTCTGTTCAATAGTAATTTGTTAAGCTTTAAGTTATAAATTGCATACAGTCACTATACGTAAATGAGTTTTTAACTTTTAGTTTCATTTTGGGGTTCAGCATTTTGCAGAGCACGTCTTTGACATTTTTACATCGATAATACTAGTTACTGGTGGTAGAGCCCCAGTGACGGAGCTCGCGGGCGTAGGCACCACCGCATTACCTAATATACTTACCGCTAAATGGTAGTGTTCAACACTATCGTGTTCCGGTCAGGTGGTAATGTACGGCCCTGTAATTTCCGGCACAGAGGCATAAGACCTTAGGCCTCAGGAGTGGTAACGCATCTGCATTTTGACCTTGGTCTTTGTGTGGGTGTCTATAGGCTGCAGTCATCACTTAACATCAATGTGAACTGCATGCTTGTTTACCACTTCCATTACATAAAAAAAAAAAAAAAAAAAAAAAATCATTCGTATTTCTTACATCTTTATTACGAACACTATTTGTTAATCAGGGCTCATAATATCTCCACAGCACGCGATGCTTCCGAAATCCAATATAATCTCGTAATCTCAATAACAATGTAAAGATAGCTGATGACGATTAGCAGTCAATTCTACAGTCAGTAATCCTCACAAACGCTTATCAAAGTTGTTTTCTCCGAATCCGAGGTATCCTGCCCAACATTCATTTACAAGTTGATTCAGCCTTTAGATTTGCAAATGTAAATTGGTGCTGTAATAAATAACCTAAGAAAACGGTTGAATTAACTTTTATTTCTTTAATTACAGACAAACCCGCCTCGGATGTTTCCTTTATCTCTGAGGAATTGGTTTTGTGGCGCAATTCTCTTGGCGTTATTTGAACATTTTGATGGTATTTTTCTGGAAAGTTTTCAAACTAGTGACGATTGTTATGAGAAATAAATGATCGGCAATAACAACCGTTGCATTAAGTTAGTGTTAAAATATTAATTGTGGTTATTATATGAGGATCCAAACACAGAAGAGTCAGAGTTTATAAAAAATTGTAAAGTAGGTTCTGATTTCTGATACAGATTTTTTGCAGTAGCAAATTCTAAATATAGCGCTCGCCGATTGCTCGGTGAAGTAGACAAGTGCCGTCTCGAGACAAACCACTACGTAAGTCCATTAAAAAAACTGCCTAATCTACCGAAAAATCCTTCAAAATGCTTTGATCCCCTGAGGCCTAAGTGTTATGTCTTTGTAATAGTTTTTACAGGGCTATACATTACTATTTAACCAGAACACGATATTGGTGAACACCATATTTGGGGGACAGATGCAGATTGCTGATTACGCATATTTGAAGTGTTAACTTCGTTATCAGCGCCTTGTACTTTTGTGATGGGTAAAAAATATTAAACTCGCGTCAGGACGAGTGACCCTGGTCGAAAATGCGTAAGACGGATACGTGACCAGACTCGCAGCCGCCTTCTTTTTGGGGAGCTCATGGGAGCTGTCATGGTGGTGGTAATGGTGGTGTTGGTGGTGTTGGTGGTATTGGTGGTGTTGGTGGTATTGGTGGTGTTGGTGGTATTGGTGGTGTTGGTGGTGTTGGTGGCGTTTGTGGCGTTGGTGGCGGTGGTAGTGTTGGTAGCATTGGTGGTGTTGGTGGCATTAATGGCATTGGTGACATTGGTGGCTTAGGTGTTGTTGGTGGTGATGGTGGTGATAATGGCGTTGGTAGCGTTGGTGATGTTGGTGGCGTAAATGGCATTAAAAATATTGACGGTTTGTGAAAACAATTTTTTCATTAAAGTATCATTATAATTATAATAGGTTGGGGAAAAACTTTCTTCGCATTTTTTAAGATAATTCAAAACATTTTTTAATATAGTTTATTTAAATTTAACTAAAGTATGTATGTACCATTTTGTTCGATAACCTTTTGCCGTCTTGTAGGTAGGGACATGATCCCATTGCTATAAAAAATTTGGGCCTTCTCATCAAAATACCGCGACAAGTGGATTTGGCAGTCCTCTCGTGATGTTAACCTAACATTGCATAAAGAATTCTGAAGAGACCGAAACAGGTGGAAATCTGAAGGTGCAAGGTCAGGACTATACGGCGGATGCATTAACACCTCCCCGCCAAACTCTCTTAATTTTTGCTGAGTGGCTATAGATGTGTGAGGTCTAGCGTTATCATGATGAAACACCACACCCCTTCTGTTGATCAATTCCGGCCGCTTTCTCTCAATTTCTTGCTTTAATCTCATCAGTTGTTCGCAGTAGAGTTCAGAATCGATAGTCCTGCCTGGTGGTAATAGCTCATAATGAATAATGCCCTTCCAATCCCACCACACACACAACATCACCTTATTGCGAGTTAACCCGGGTTTCGCCACAGTCTGTGAAGCCTGACCGGCCTTTGACCACGACCTTTTTCGCACGTTCTTGTCGTACGTGATCCACTTTTCATCACCAGTTATCAGCTTCTTCAAAAATGATTCGGTTTCATGACGTCGTAACAAAGAATCACAAATGAGTACACGGTTCATTAGGTTTCTTTCCACTGAAAGAAACCTGAAGCTCGTGAGGTACCCAAATATCGAGCTTTTTTTTGTACCCAGCTTTTTTCAAATGCGCCAAAATTGTTTTGAGATCAATTCTCAGTTCTTCAGCTACGTCGTTCTTCAGATATGTGGATCTTGCTCCACTTTTTCAAAAATGGCATCCATTTTATCCGTAATAGAGCGAACAGAGCGAGGTGCATCTTTGACATCAAAATTTCCGGATTGAAAACTCTTAAACCAAATTTGTGCTACTCTCACAGACACTGCACTAAGTCCATAAACATCGCAATTTTTTTTCGCGGCTTCCGTTGCATTTTTACCTTTTTTGTAGTAAAATTTTAAAATGTATCGAATTTCTTCATTAGATTCACTCATCTTGACAGTACGAAAAACAAATGAAAAATCACACATTTGCCTAATTTTGAATTTGGAATTATGTTCTTTAAAATTTTAACTTTCAATGATACCAAAACCAGCCAGATACAAATACTACAGCCAAAGAGATTTTATTACAAGTTCATACATACTATAATGCGAAAAGACTTTTTCCCCAACCTATTATTTCGTCCAATTGTAAAACTTCACAACAATAAGTACATAATACAAAAAAAAGAAAACAAGTAATATTCAAATCTATATCCAAACAGTCTAATCGCATACGAGTTCCGTACCCAATTATGTTTCATACAAAAATTGTTTCTCATTACGAATTTGATCAATTACTGAAAAAGGGATTCATAGGGTACCTCGGAAGGTTTACAAATGTAAGTGAATATATCATCGTTATCCCGGAATGCTGACCAATTTGCTAACAAACGTGCCGGGGATTAAATCCCGGGGACGTGTCTTGTTACGGAACAACATTTTAAGGGGTTTTACCATTTATTTTCGCCAGTTCCGTAGTTTGGTAAGCTTTGTATGTTGTTGCCAATTAATCGATAAAGTATAATTGAGCCTTATAAACTCATTATATATTGCGTTGTCTGATACACGAGGATGAAGATCCATTTTTTAAATTACTTCAAGAATAGTACATATACTTACTTTGTATCTGATGAAGCCCCTCAATATTATAATATAAATAATAATGTCAACCCATTATACGTCCCACTGCTGGGCACGAGTCTCCTTTGCCGAGTGTCCTTTTTGGGGGGAGGCCTGGAGCTTACTCCAACCACGCTGCTCCAATGCGGATTGGTGGAGGTGGGTGGGTTAGTGGCCAACCCGCTGTCGGATGTTTTTCAACCCACCCATAAGGCCTCCGACAAGATTTAACGACTGCTATCCATCGATAGCAACCGGGACCGACGGCTTAACGTAAGCACGGAAACGCGCATTTAATTTGCCACTAGCGGTCACCCATCATACTACCCGACCGCGCCCATAGTGCTTAACTGAGTAGATCGCTTACGATCTACACCAGCCGCTGGGCTCTGCGCGCTTAATAAGTATTGGTACTTCATTATTTTGTCCCTCTGGATTAAATACATAATGACTGATGTGTATCGCTAGCACTAATTTGATTTGCCGGGCGTCCATAGAGTTTTTACTTCGCCTAATAAGAATTAGCGCGACTATGACTGGTCGAAGCAATATCTCTTTCTCTTAAAAACAATTGAAGAAAAATAACATATGACGTTTTTTTCATTACTCTCTTACTTGTCAAATGTGAACACACGATTTTATAATAATTAAACATCTGTGAATTTGCACTGAGTTCTGTGCCCTATAACCTATTTCCGGAGTTATCGGACCCTCTGAATAAGCTGGTGGAGATCAATTTATGGTCGAAGAAGGCACCGGGGTCGAGAAGTAAGGAACACCAAACCTGACCACGTCCGTCGTCAAGAACAATAACCTGATCTGCGGTACCTCGGCACAGTCTCCAATTTGGTGAGTGGCTTGCACGTTTTTTATTGGGGTGTTAGATCCGGGGGATAGGTTCGAGAGAAGGCGTCGAAATTTTGAGAGAGATCATTTGCCTATACACAGGCTTTATAATCCGCCTGGTGTGGACTATTTACACGTCCTATCAGTATCTTAATATCATCTGCGATGAAGACGGTTGAAAATTATAATTACTTACCCAAAAATTGTAATTCACACGCACCAATATATATTATTCTTCGCTATGTATTTGAACAATTTGCATCTATAACTGAGTATAATATTGTTAGACAGGAAAGCCGACCAATTTGCGAACAAATGAGATGAGGTTTAAATCTCAGGGACGTGCCTTGTTATGGAAAATTTGTACAATTCCAAATTTTTTACATTGTGGAATAATTCTTGTGAGAAAAAAAATTGAGTTGTTAGGTAACATACATATTGTAGGCCACTACTATTCGGTGGAAAATCTCTGAAGTGATCCTCGTGTCCTAAAAATTAGACCTTCTTTTTTAATTGGCAAGAGTTTAATTTTATAATCACTACTACTTTGCTGAGGTCCTGGGTTCGATTCCCGGGGAGGGGGTTAACAGAAATAATCGTGTAGAGTCCTTTATCACTGGTTCTGTTGGGATTTTTCTATTTTCTGGCAATTTCCTAGAACCCCGAAGTTTGGTAATGTGCCCGGATATGTCAACAGGCTCGCCACCTGTTAAATGGGGCAAAAAAACGTAACCGGCGAATCGTGGGGGTTATAATGCATCCATTTACCTCTGCCTACCCCTTCGGGGACTGCAGGCGTGAAGTTACGTTAATTTTACAATATGCCCTACGTATGTCAATGGGGTCTCTTACGTGAGGTAATAAAACAATAAATAATTTATATTTTTATTGGGAAAGCAATATAAGCAGGATTACCACACTAAGCTACCGTACTTCGGTAGTTTAGTGGTAAAGCAGCTGGACTGGTTAACAGATGACATGTAGTGTTCATTTTGTGACAAATATTTATATGGCCTACAGATATTACAACAGCACCCAGGACACAGTGTTATACCTAGTGTGGGGCTGTGAGTGTATTAAAAAAAATATATCAGGAAATTGAAATTTGGTTGAGCATTCTTTACAGCGGTTTATTTTTATAATGTAATAAATTAAATTGGACGAATATAAGCACCAAATTTCATCCACATTTTTATGGTATGGCGCAAATAATGTTATGTTTACTCTTCCCTATTCCATATTGAACAGACTTTACGTAATTTTTTCCTCGATTTGATTGGACATTTTGGTTTGTCGGTAAAACCTTGTTTTTTGTGTAATGGAAGTAGCAAACAAGCATGCAGTTCACATTGATGTTAAGTGATGACGGTAGCCTATAAACACTTACACAAAGACCAAGGTTGAAATGCAGATGCGTTACCACTCCTGAGGCCTAAGGTGTTATGCCTCTGTGCCGAAAATTACAGGGCCGTACATAACCACCTGACCGGAACACGATAGTGCTGAACACTACCATTTGGTAGCAGGTAGATTAGGTAATGCGGTGGTGCCTACACCCTCTATATCCTGGAACACTACCGCTACTGGTACAAGTGAGTATTTTTATAATTTAGTTTGGCAGGTGAACAAACAAATAGACAAACTGACGCACGAATGATGTTAAAACGATTTTATTAACCTTTTTAGATACGAAATCCAAAAACTAACAAAACCTTTCTATCCGGATCATACATTGGAAACACGTTATTTGTGCCAGTCTAATTTCACAAAGGACAACTTAAAATCCTTTCACTTGAAACGTAATCATTATTCGAATGCCTCGCGAGGCTGCTCATTTTGTGTGGACGTGCTTCGGTTAGCGCGCGCGACCGAGCGCCCGAGCCATTTGGTGTCGGGTACGTCCACGCAGAGCGAGCTGCTTCGCGCGGCAAATGCCTCGTGAGGCTGCTCGCTCAGTGTGGACGCGTCTAATAACAGCTTCAATGTACAAATCTTGCTTTAAATCAGGACCTATCAGTAATTTAATTTCATAAAAGGTTCAGGAATTGGTGGTTTCCGCATTTTTTCCCTTCATTTGCAAAGGCAACAGATGCTCTGTTTATTTTTATTAATAAAAAAAGGGAAATTTATCGCGACTGGACCGGTTGCGGTTCCTCCACAACGGTATATTTTGTATTGAAAATTTTATTATTACCAAATTCCATAAACGTATTTTTACATTTTTATATTCTGCTGAAAACAATATTAAATTTACTTTTTATTGTTCAATTACGTACAATTTGCGCAATTGTTTTTTTTTTAATAGACTTAGGAGTATCTTTGGATATGTAGCAGTATTCGCATATTTTCAGTGTAAATGCGCCATGTTTACTATTTTCATGACAAATAATCTTCATCTATGATTTTTTTTTATGTAATGGAAGTGGTAAACAAGCATGCACATTGATGTTAAGTGATGACTGCAGCCTTCTATAGGCTGCAGTCATCACTTAACATCAATGTCACCTACACAAAGACCAAGGTCAAAACGCAGATGCGTTACCACTCCTCAGGCCTAAGGTGTTATGCCTCTGTGCCGAAAAATACAGGGCCGTACATTACCACCTGACCGGAACACGATAGTGCTGAACACCACCATTTAGCGCCAAGTATATTAGGTAATGCGGTGGTGCCTACGCCCGTGAGCTCCGTCACTGTAGCTCATGGAATTCTCTCCCTGGAGTCACTGGAATCGTTCCATACGTTAGGAAAGTAAACAAATATCTTCCTTCTATTCCGAATCAAAAAACCGCAACACCTTATTAGTTTCCATTTATGTTCAGTAAGAATGCCATTAAAATCTTTCATCTTAATAGTAAAAATATTCAATTACAGCTGCAATGTATAAATTTATCAAAAAAAAAACAAGATCTAAGTAAATCCCCTTTTTAGTTTTTTATTTTTTTAACTTCAGCTCTAAATTGGCAGCAGTTGGGCATCCGTAGTGTCACAGTTTAGGGCCCCAACATAATCCCAGCGCCGGGTTTTTAATCCAGCACAATGCTGAGTTGGGGACCCTTTAGGACAATTTTAAAATTTAGTTCTTGTTTTAATTAAATCATTTTTTTTTTCTCTGTTTTGTTTTCTTTTGTGTACCTTTTTGTCCTAATAAATGTATTTTCTTTCTTCTTTCTAAATTAATTTCATAAAAGGAATTGGTGGTTTCCGCGTTATTTGCCTCCATTTTTAAAAGACAACAGATGTTATGTTCAATTTTATTAATAAAAATCAGGAAATTGTATCGGGACGGAACCGGTTGAGTATCCTCCACAGCGGTATATTTTTGTATTGAAAATTTTATTAATGCAAAATTTCATCAACGTATGTTACATTTTTATGTCGTGGCGCAAACAATATTATATTTACACTTTCCTGTTAAAATTTGTAAAATCTTAACGTTTGTTTTTCCTTAATTGATATACACGAGTGTATCAGTGGATATGATGAAGGTGTATCACGGTTTTTTTATGTAAAGAAGGTGGCAAACAAACACGTAGCTCACATTTTTCCCTACTATTCCTTTCAATACAAGATGTTGACTTTACAAATCTTAAATATATTTTAATATAAAGCTTCTGGTGGTGTACAACAAAGCTAGCAAACTTGATGCTATAATTTATGTATTTACTAATATCACAGTATAAGAAAAACATATTATTATCCTATATTATGTTCTTAGTTTCTTAGAATAAAATAAAATTGGATCTATACAAATAAATCTCAGAACGGCTTGACCGATTATGACGGGACTTTCACTGGCAGATAGCTAATGTAATAAGGAGTAACTAAGGCTACTTTTATACTAGCTGTGCCAACGACTTCGTCCGGGTACATACTGAACAATCTTAAATTATCACGCGGATGAAGTCGCGGGCACAGCTAGTTAAAAATAATAATGTAATCTGGTTTTATATTACATAGTATTAAATTAATCCTACCGTCAGCGCTGCGATGAGTTGCGTTCCTTCGAGTGAATCAGATAAAGCAATCCATCGTTATTCAACAACAAATTACGTACATGCTTAGCATGTTAGTTGTAAGGAAAAACAGATTTTCTACATCGCTTCGCATACAGCGATGTGTGCCGAAGCGTTAATAAGCATCGCTGAGGAAATCTTCTATTAACGCTTCTTAGCAGGGCGGAGATGTGCGACGAATTTTAAATCAAAAATATTAAGGGGAAGTTAGTACAGTCTTAAAAAAAATAAAAAATAATATAAATGTATAAGTAATTTCGTCAAACTGTAACTCTGACGACCAAATCGCAAAGCTAATTGTGATGATTTTTACATGCAGATATTTATTAGTTCACTTTCATTTCATTGACCATTGTTCAATTATTGGTATCAATACTTTGCAATTTCTTAGCCGTTTAAAAAGAAAGCCATATATATTTTTGTAGCAATATAAAAATAGCTTCACTGATTGAACCATTACTGCTAATTAGCAGACTAAATATTATGTTGATGTTCAAACTACTAATAACATACTGGAAAATCATTCAAAACATTTCTCTTGAAAGAAATATTACTAACTTACACATTTATGGTTATAACTAATAGGAGAGCCCAATATTAGATTATTGGGTCTAGGGCTTTCGTACTATGGGTAATAGAACTAACAACGTCGGGAAAACTAGAATTTCAGGTAGGCCAGTCTTTAAATATGCTATCTCTCTTACCCTCCGGACGTCCACGGGCTATCTGGTAGACGGTAAGGTAAAAATTTAAATATTCAAATCATTTTAGGAAGATTTTTTTATTATTTGTATTGACCTTTCTGCAACATGAATTTATTATTATCAGACATTTCATTGGTGTTGGAATTGAACCAAGAACCAAGAGCTTAAATAAAAAAAAAAAAAAATTTTTTCAAAATATTTTAGTGGGGCTGAAATTTATATAGGATGTTATTTAAGTATTTCAAAACCCAAAACTAATTAGCCAAAGCAATCTTTGATTATTCGACTTGAACCAGACCGATGTAAAAAAATTAAATACATTCATACTTAAAATTGATTTCATTTAAAAAGAACGTCCGCTTAATAAGTAAGCTGTAACGTGACAAAGAATTATGCCCATTAGTTTCGCCCGATTATCTTCACGGGTGCAACAAGGGGTCGCGCCGACAGATGGTGTAAACATTAGTGTCCCATTCTATAGGAAACATTGGGCCTACCCCATAATTAACGTCACATTTTATTGTGATGTATTAATTTTCCGGATTTAAAGAACTAATTGGATACTTTAACATAAGTCATATTTATTGAAATTGAAACTAAGTGTTTACGATACTAAATGTATGTACATTTAAATTAATTTTTTTTTTATTTAATGATAGTGGCAGGCAAGCGTACAGTTTACATGGTAAGTGGTAGAGCTCTAGTGACGGAGTTCGCGGGTGTAGGCCACCACCGCATTACTTGATTTACTTGCCGCTAAATGATAGTATCGTGTTCTGGTTAGGTGGTAATGTTCGGCCCTGTTATTTCTGGCACAGAGGCATAAAACATGAAACCAGAGATTTCTATGAAGATGTGTTGACACACCTAATGCCTGTGCCGGCAATAATCACCTGACTGGAAAACGGTAGAGCTTAACATTATCATTTAGTAGCGAGAAGATTAAATAAAAATAAAATAATAATAAAATACGCTTACACTCACAGCCTTACAGTATATACCTGTGTCGTGGGTGGCGTTGTACACATGCAACACATGTACACACACCCAGCCCCGAAACAAATATCTGTACGACATACAAATATTTGTCCCGGTGAGGGGATCGAACCCGCGAACCATCAAATCTAACGGTCATCTCACACCTCTGGACTAACCGGGTCGTGTAGACTAGTTTAATTAAGTAATGCATTGCATGTCGACTCCCTAGAGCTCCATCACTCGAGTTCCACCACCAAAAAATAATTCTCAAAAAAAATAAAATAACAGAGTAGCATTCTACAAGCAAATTAGCTTCGAAACCAGGATTCAATTTAACTTCTCTCGCGATTTAAGGTCAGATAAAATAGGTTTATTAATACAAACTTCGGTCTCTTGTTGTTTGCGTAGATTAGATAAACCGTAGAGAATAATATAGAGCGCAATAAATGTTAAGGTGGAGTATAACAGTTATTAAATTTCTCTTATTTAAATTAGAATCTACTTGTTATTTTTATTCAACAATTGAAATATTTTTTTTGGTGAGCGAATTTAGGCGTCGGGATGTGACGACCCCATCGCTTTCCAGTGGAGGAGAAATCTTCCGGTAGTATAGTCAGTCAACCGAAAAATGGCAGTCAAACCATTTCAATGATGTAGTAGTAAATATAATAACGCGGGACGGGCAACAGCACTCCGCGATAAATCTACCGCCATTGCGATGTCAATGATAATTTAGATGATCCTTTTTATTGGCGACAGGAAATTGAAACAATTACTGGAGGAGTTAGAAGACTTCTATATGTTTTTAACCGAGTTCAAAAAACGAGAAGGTTCTCAATTCGGCCGGTATATATATATATATATTTATGTATGTACGCGAATTTCGCCAAGATTTCTGGACCGATTTACGTAATTCTTCTTTTGTTTGATGCGGAATAGTTTCGAATTGGTCCCATAAAAATTTGATTCAGGTAGGCCCATTAGTTTTTATTTTATGAGCATTTTTTTACTTACTTTCACCTCAGACTGAAGGAATAAGAATAGACGGCGAGTTGTCATACAGTGCGTTGAATCCACTGACGTCCTAGATAGTCCTAATGCGCATGACAACAAAATGACAACAAGTGACAATGACACATTTACTCATCGACGACACAACACAGCTTATTTACTCATTCGTGGATAAAAAAATTTCATTGATTTTTATTTGCGGTCGTGTAATAATTTTGTTTCGACACACCTAAACAATTTAAATAAGGTATCTAATTGTCACGAAGCTAAAAGAGGCAGTTTTACAAATTTAACAGATGTGAACATTAATCTAATTGGCAATGCAGCAATAAACTAAAAAGTATTAAATAAATATAACTACGTTAAGAAAAACCGACTTCAAAAGTGAAAAGTAAAAAATAATAAAGATTTAATTGTAATTATATACTACCTATTATTTACATGTGCTATTTACTAATAGGTTTGAAGTCGGTGCCAAGCCAAAATCACTAAAGTTGGCATTTCATTGTATAAAAACGTAACTTCACGCCTGTAATCCCCGAAGGGGTAGGCAGAGGTAAATGCATGAATTCAAGCATACACACTCACAATTCGCCGGTTACGTTTTGTTCAGTGTATTAATTTGCTCGTATTCATATTTAAGTGATTCAAATATAATTATCTGTTTAATGCTTGGCACCGACTTCAAACCTATTAGTAAATAGCACATATAAACAATAGGTAGTATATAATTACAATTTAATCTTTATTATTTTTTACTTTTCAGTTTTTAAGTCGGTTTTTCTTAACGTAGTTATATTTATTAAAAACTTACGACTATCAGCTGACATTTCTTTTTTAAATATGGTGTATAAGTCTTTATGCCAGTCAGTTATATGCTATTGCATACCAAATTGGGGCGGAGCTTGAAAAACCATATTGAGGTCACTAGAAATAGCACAAAGGTCAGTTCTTTAGTTATTAAATCATAAACCTCAGCTATTTTCTACGCATAAACTATATAAAGAATGCAAAGTATTAAAAGTTAGACAATTGTCGGTTTTCGTGCAATTCTTCGGCGACATAGATATATTCCAGCTGATAGGCGTATTGCAATGATTCTCCACTCAACCCAATGTAGAACATCTTTCGCCGCACGACAGTATGACGTTACAAGTAGTCAATTATACACCGAATGCCCTGGAAGATGGGTAGGCCTTTGGTGTGGGACGCAACTTGCGTTGACACCTTAGCGCCATCCCATCTTCCAAGCACGGCGGGCTCCGCTGGCACTGCTGCTGCAACTGCGGAGACCCTGAAACAGCGCAAATATAGTACCCTTCCAGAGGACTATATATTTGTGCCTTTCGGGGTCGAAACTCTTGGTCCATGGGGCCCCAGTGCTCGGCTCTTATTCAAAGAGATCGCGAAACGGCTGGTCGACACTTCCCGTGACCAGAGGGCTGGCCAATTTTTAGGTCAAAGAATCAGCATTGCCATCCAACGAGGTAATGCTGCCAGCCTTCTGGGTACCATAACACAGGAAGGCAGTGATGCGGAATTTTTAGATGCATGTTGTTTTTAGTTTAGTTTTAACTTTTTATTATGTAAATATTATTTAGGTTTTAAATATATTTTAATGTTTTTTTTTATTACACCGAATTAAATAAAATTGTAAAAAATCATAATTTAAATAGATTCGGAGTTGCTTTGGATTGAGCAATCGGAAACATACAACCTCTCTCGTATGAAAATACTGAAAAACTCATTGAAACGAATATATATAGTAGGTATTGAAAAATATCTGTTGATTGGTATGTTTTATCTTTAGTAGCATGCTTAAAATACTTATTATAGCTATAATAAATAATATATATTAGCTACTCCTCCATTGTTCTGATTGTTTGTACTTATAAGCCAATAAAAAATATTCTTTTTCTTAATGTATATAGCATCGCACGCATCGTGTAGGAGAACTTTTCCGCTAGTGCAGTCAGGCAACTACGGCGGTCAAACCATCCAAAATGGTGGTAGTAAATGGAAGAAGCAGGGGTTTTTTTTTTTTTTTCTCCTTTGTATAATTAAACAAGAGGAGTAAGTAATGTTGTGGATGACTTGACAGAAGTCCTCGCTACGGTTTACGGGCGACTTAAGTCAATATCAAGATGAAAGGTGTGTATAGAGTGGGTTAGATATGTATTTTGAGTTTAGTTATTATGTGATGATATCTCATGTATTGTTGAACTGCTTTAAGGTGTTGACAATGTGTTTAGTGAACTGATTGAATGTGTTTCTTGTACTTTCTTTTTGTAGGATGCTTTCTAATTTGAATGGGTCTATATTGAGCATATTGCATGTGTTTATGTGAGTGAAGCGAGCGTTACTGTAGCGAGGACAATCAGTTAGCAGATGGTGGATGCTTTGAATTGAAGTGTCATCACAGGGACATTTGTCCGAGGGAGTGATTGGAAGAAGGGGTGAGTGGCTACGTTTTCAAAAAAAAAAAAATTACGTCACTGCGATTGCCATCTTACAACATGCCAATCATGGCGAATATGGCATATCCCCTATCTAATGAAATAGGACTTCTTTGATGGCTTTTGTACAGGTGTAGACGTCGGCTGGAATAATGTCTTAATCTACATAATAAGAGAAAATATGATTGTCTCTGTTAATAAACTAATCTGTAATAGTTAGAAACGCGTGATGAAATGGCGTAAGTTTTGGATGACACGAGGAAAGCATAATCAAATTAGCTTGACAAGGTTTGGACCCAAGATATATGTGTGGATAACAATATGTGAGATGAAGTAAGTTCTAACTAGTTCGCTAACTGCCTGAGTAGCGTAGTGGTAGCAGGCCACTACTATAACGCTGGAGGTCCTGGGTTCGATTCCCGGGTCGGGGACTATCAGAGATAACGGCATAAAATCCTTTATCTCTGCTTTTATTGGGATTTTTCAATTTTCTGGAAGTTTCCCAGTACCCCGGAGTTTGGTAAAGTGCCCGGAGATGGCAACAGGTTCGCCACCTGTTACATGGGCCAAAACGTAACCGGCGAGTCGTGGGTGTTTGCATGTATGATTGAATGCATGCATTTACCTCTGCCTACCCCTTCAGGGATTACAGGTGTGAAGTTACGTAAGTAAGTTCTAGCCGGCTGGTGATAAAATATTTTACAAAGGGATATTTAATTATTCACATTTGATTACATTTTTTTTTATGTAATGGAAGTAGCAAACATGTATCAGTTCACATTGATGTTAAGTGATGACTGCAGCCTATAGACACTTACACAAAGACAAAGGTCAAAATGCAGTGGTGTTACCTCTCCTGAGGCTTAAGGTGTTATACCTCTGTGCCGGAAATTATAGGGCCGTGCATTACCACCTGACCGGAACACGATAGTGCTGAACACTACCATTTAGCGGAAAGTATATTAGGTAATGCGGTGGTGCCAACGCCCGCGACTTACGCGTCTACAACCAGTAAATGATTTATTGAAATACCTTTTTCATTCTTAGTTCCCTCGAGTTTTCTTTTTTTGTTTTGCTATGCCATCTGTGGTATGCAAAATCTTCTATTACCAAAATTGGCGTATTCTTATTCTTTATACAGTACTTGGTTAGAAATATTACACACCGACTTAACAAGAGATTCTTGTAATCCCTGTAATTTTCTGGCATACGCGTGGCAACGCATCTGCATTTTTACCTCTCGTCTTTGTGTGGGTGTCTATAGGCTGCCGTCATAGTCATCGCTTAACATCAATGTGAAATACATGCTTGTTATGGCTAACAAGCATGTATTTCACATTTATAACAAAAAATAATCCAAAATTATAAATAAACATTTTTATTTTGAATGTAGGTACTAAGAAACGGAATCCTGTATTGGCCGTTGCCTCACACGCACTATATAAACAAAAACCAACGAAAGGTACATACTGAGTTTTTCCTTAAATACGTTGCTATATTCTTCATTTTTATTTATAAGCTGCTTTCATATTCAATCATGAATAATGGCATTTAAAATTATGTAACAGACGCCAATTGTCGCCAATACAGATACTCAGAAAAAGAAATACATGAAAATTTAATTTATTTTATTTACAGAAAAATGGAAAGAAAAATTTGACTTCAGGCGAGACTCGAACTCGCGGCCTACTGGGAATCTAGTCCAGCCGCTCTTCCAATTGAGCTACTGATGTCCTGCCCGATTTGTCAAATCTTTCCTTCACATTTATTGTATTGCTATATGGTAGCAGCAGCGCCATCTATTGCCAACTATGCTAGTTAGGCAACCGATATAATAGACTTTGCAGTTTATTGAATATCGTAAAGAAGTCGCTTTTACCCTTAATATTTGTCTTACACTCATTAGCATTTTATTGTTTTCCGATATTTCGTAAAATGTGTACGAGTAATACACAACTATTATTTTCATTCATATTTACGTAATCTCACAAAGTAATGTAAAAATTGTACGTTAATAATTAATGTGCAATAAAGTAATCAATTTTAACATTTATTTTCCAATTCATTATTATTCTGTTTCATGATATTGGAGTAGTTTTTCAATTGATAATGATTGGTGATAGAGTTGCAGTGAAGGGAAGACGTAGGCACCACCGCATTATTTTATATATCTACCGCCATATGGAAGTGTTCGGCACCATCGTATTCCGGTTAGATGGCAATGTATGACCTTTTGCCTTTAGCCAGCCGGGCCCCAGTCTAGTCAACCCCTTCACGGGTCTGGCTTGGGGGGATGCCGCATACTTCAGTCTTAGGCTCCGGGCCCATTAAGAATTAGGCTGTGGGTGTCAGTCCAGCCGTTCTCGAGTTTTAGCGAGACTAACAAACAGCAATTGATTTTTATATATGTAGATAATTAGGCTCCTGAAGAGCACTTTAACATCGTATTTTTTTTTTAAACTAACCTAGATTTAATTATTACTAATAATAATCAAAAACACATAATCAATTAAAAAGAAACGAAGCTATTTTGTATAATTGTTACCTTGGACATACATAGAATAATAATTCACGTCAGTTATAGTGTATAGCAAGCATGATATATTTGAGTTCAAACGCAAATGAGTTAGCTATAAATCTAGAAATGCTGGTCTAGATTAAGTAGATATTAACTAAATTAAGGCCATTCCTCATATGAGACCAGTCCTTGGAAACCTTTTGCACAGCTACAAATGAATTCAATTATTAATTTGGTTTATAGAAGTTTTAAAAATAGTCCTGAATGGATCTATAAAGTATTTATACCAAATATAGATCTATCAGGCACGAATCCTATACATATTCACCTTCTTCTTCTTGTAGTGCCACTCCAACTGAAGGTTGACCGTCAAATCGGAAAATTTGTGTCTGTCTTTTACGAGACGAAATAGTTCAGCGGCGCTGTTGATGCCGGCCGGTCCACTCGCGAATATTGCGCAAACACGATTTTTTTTCTTAGGCCAACTGATCTTTCCCCGGACACTTTGCTCATCATTATGTTGCAGCAGTTAGTATCTGTCATGTCACATATTCACCGGGTCATCATTATTCAGTCAAAAGTCGTCCACTGAAGGACAAAGCTATTATACTATACTATATAAGCTATACCCGTATTCCAAAAATTACAGAGCCGTTCATTACCATCTGACCGGAACACGATAGCGCTGAAAATTATCATTTAGCATCAAGTAAATTAAGTAATACGGAGGTGCCTACGTCCGCGAGTATCTCTGGAGCTCTACCAGTATATGCTTATTACAATACGATTGTGTTGCGATTTTTTTTTTTTAATGTTTTAAGAGTGGCAAACAAGCATACAGTTCACATTGATGTTAAGTGATGACTGCAGCCTATAGACACCCACACAATGACCAGAGGTAAAAATGCAGATGCGTTACCACTCCTGAGGCCTAAGATGCCTCTGTGCCGGAAATTACAGGGCCGTACATTACCACCTGACCGGAACACGATGGTGCTGAACACTACCATTTAGCGGCAAGTATATTAGGTAATGCGGTGGTGCCTACGCCCGCGAGCTCCGTCACTGGAGCTCTACCACCAGTAAAGATATTATCCCGATGCCTTGTTTTACCTTAAAAAAACTGCATTTATTAATAGTTAACAGAAAATTTCAGAATGTTGTCAAAATGTCTAAGCTTATCCATTCCATTAGCTCCTCGCTGCCTTAGCCAAATTAACTCCGAAAATGTTGACTATAACTGTACTAGGCTCTTATCTGTTACGCCTGAAAGTCAGGTCAGGCGTAAATTAGAGTGTGTCCTAGAAAGCTCTTAGCGCAATCGCGTTCTATCAACCACGTCATACATTTTAGTCTATGTGGTGTGGTCAGGAAACAGGTAAATGGCAAAATCAAATTTTATAGCTATATGGGCGACATCTAACATTTTCAAGTTTCACTACCAGTGTAGTGTGTTTCACTCCAGTGTCTGTCTCTACTTTGTATAGAATTACGTATGAAAATCGACAGATCATGAAGGGAATGAATATTTGACACCGCATACGGGTTAGCGTAGGATAAAATATTATCCCCCCCGAGGGTACCGCCTTGTCATAGCGAGGGGTTTAGTAGTCGGTGGATTGAGCCACACCGGCGAAGCTAAGAGGAACTTAGCGAGGGAGCGGCGTTTGGCGTGGCTCTGCCTGCCAAATGCCGCTGCTACTCGCTGCTGTGGTGAGGAGGCGGCTGGGGAAGAGATGTATGGGTATGTTGTTGGCCCTGCACCCTATCCCCAATCGCCTAGCAGTGGTCCCACCGCTCGATGGGGCGTGGTGGGGCTGCGGGGGACGGTTGAGAGTCAGTTCATCCCTGATACTCCCGCTTCCCCGGGGCCGGACTGTGTGCCCCTGGACTCTTCCACCCGGGCATCTTGGGACGCCTGGCGTTGTGAGGAGTCGGGGGCAGGGACCTTCGGACGCCGGACTAGGGGATATCCGTCGCCCGAATGGAGAGGTCCCGGGCTGGCTGGCGTGCAGGTGTTCCGCACGCCACTAGTGTTGGTTGGAGCCAAAAGGCTCCGAGGAGAGCTCGGAAACGGGCAGCCGCCGGTGGGGTCGCGGTAGTGTCCGATAGCGCTCCCGTGGCCCTGCCACTAATGGCGGACGAGTCGCAACACCCAGGGGTTTTAGTGGGTAGACGGATGTCTTTTCCCGGTGTCCCACATAACCCACCCCTCTTCTCAAGGGTGGGTATGCGTAACGCATTTTTCCCTGGTTAAAAAAAACTAAATATTATCTTGCTAATATCTGACATAACATAAAATTATCCTTACTGTGTAGGCTAGTTGAAATTGTTTTGAGAATCACGTAACTTGCGGCTCAAATACGTAATAAATTATATTGACACTAAATCATTGCAGAAAATAGGGCGGTCTCCTTTATAAATACTCGGATAAATGACGCCGACTTACTTGATTGAATGTTACTAATGACATTTCCCTGAGCTTTGTTCATATACCCTGATAGTCATTAACTCACCATAAGTAACAAAATGAAGTGCTACGATAAGTTTCCGTGTAATCTACGTTCCCTACATAAATTGTAGATTTTTTTTAGTTCTTTTGTTTAATATAAGATAACTTTGAAGGCAGATTATTAAACTAAAATTTTGGTATGTCATGAACTGGCAAACAAGCATACAGTTCACATTAATGGTAAATGAAACAACTACATAAAAACGACAAATTTAAAAGTATATGCGTTGCCACTCCTGAGGCCTAAGCTGTTTCGCCTCTGTGCCGGAAATTACATACATTAAAATATAATTGTGACATTAATCAATGTTTATTAATTGGCAACAAAGTACAATATTTAATTTAACAGCAGCGAGTGAAGTCAAAACATGGCACCCATAGTGATAAAACACTACTTCAAATATTAATGAAATAAAAATAAATAAATAGCATTGAACACATAAAATATTATGACGTCGCAAATAAATTCTAAAAATTGTGCCATTTACTCCGTTATTACTTTCAAGCGTCGATCGGCTATTTAATAGGCAGCAAATTCATTACCATAAGCTCCGTGCTGTGGCGAAACCATAAAATACCCCCATGGTAATAAATCAAGATAGATTTTTTGTCGCACTAAAAACTTTTTATGTATGAATAAAACATTTTATTTTGATGGTAATGTATATAAATAGTGGTATGATTTATTTTCATGTTATTAACGCCTTAAAATTAAATTGATATTTTGAACGCAGAGCTTAAAGGATCAATTTAAGCTCTTTGAGGATAGTGTTGCACAAGGAGAGCTTCTGTCTGTAACGCTGCCTAGTCTTTGTCCATATTAGGTAGGTAATAATATGGAGACAAAGACTAGACAGCGTCAGACAAGACAATTCATGTTGTAGTCCCAGATCACGGTATTAAGATCCCGTTTATTATAAAAAAACGTGATCTTAAGATTGTCTCATGAACTGAGACCTGTCTATTAACCGAGCCTTAAAAGCTAAGAAGATGAACTAGCAAATAAGATGATAGCGTTGAATCGAATGTCATAATTAAATGACGAAACATTCGGTATTAAAAAAATCCTGGTTGTGAGCACTCGTGACATATACAGATACAAGAAGGTAGGAAACAAGCATATAGGTCTCATGAATGTTAAATAATGACAACAGTCCCTTAAGCAGTCATTACACAAAAAGCAGAGGTTTGTTTTTTTATGTAACAAAAGTGGCAAACAAGCATGCAATTCACATTGATGTTAGGTGATGACTGCATCCTATAGACACCCACACAAAGACCAGGGTCAAAATGAAGATGCGTTACCACTTCTCTAAGGTGTTATGCCCCTGTGCCAGCAATTACGGAGTAGAAGGTGTAGGCACCACCGCATTACCTAATATATTTGCTGCTAAATGGTAGTGTTCAGCACTATCGTGTTCCGGTCAGGTGGTAATATATGTATACATATGCCATATATTGTTAGAGAACCAACGAGAGATATGTAAATCCAACTTTAGAAGTTGTCAATAGAACCAATTTAAATTATTCTCAGTGATATGGACATAGGATGTAAGTCCAAGTGCTGCCTAACGCTCTATTCATTATTCACACAGTGGTCACTGTTGTCCGGGACACAAGGAGCTGTGTATTTCGTGGATGTGGTAATTCAACTAGCTCAAGTTTGAAAAAGATTTGGAAAAAGATATACGAGTATATAAAAAATAAAAAAAAAGTGGGTCCAAGCTGCCGGTGGTAAAGGATACAGAGACAGGAACCACCTCACTATGCGTGCCATGCCGAGTACCGCTTTCTGTATCAGACCCTTGATTCTCTTGAGATGTTTATCGAGGCTCTACGCTATCAGCCCGTTCACCGATACGACATTATTATTATTATAACTTCGTCGGGATGTGTCGTGAGCAGACAGAATGATATTATTATCGGTATTTCTCTAATAATTAGGGAGCTATAATGTTATTATTGTTTATATAATTAAGCTGGATGTTCGTCTGTTCCTACATTCTATGATAGTTATCTACTTACCTATCTATTTTTAAAAGAGCCGACTGAGTTTTTTCCGGCAAGTTTTTCTCAGATCATATTGGCCTTTGGAACTTTGCCGGTGAATGACAAAGAATGACTCTTTTTCTTTTCTTTTTACTCTTTGTTATCAGTTTGTAAAGGGGAAAAGAGACATTTTACTGATATACTTTTTACATTAGTTTATGACATTTAGTTTTATCTTAGTGATATTCTTGACTTTACATATATTTTTTATCTTGTTTGACATGTATATCAATTGTTATTCGCTTTAATTTATTTTGTTTGTTTTTGACGTGTCATAAGAGGTGCCTGTCACCCTAAATGAATAAATGAGTTTCTGATTCTGATTCTGATTCTGATATGCTGCGAATGGTTAAGATGGCACTTTTAGCGTTGAGCTCGCCATTTGTACCAATATCATGTATATATTGTGTGACAATACAGAGTTAATAAATAAATAAATAAAATAGTTATTACAAGGTCACACATTACCCATCTACCCGTAACACTATAGTGCCGAACACTACCATTTGGTGGCAGATAGATTAAGTGATACGGTGGTCTATGTCCTTGAGCTCCTGCTCTGAAATTCCCCACCAGTAAGAATCATACTGAATGCCTGATTTTATCTCTAAATACCAATAAAATGTAGGCATTTTCAGTAAATACAATAATGGAATTACGTGATCACACTTCACATTATTATAAATGTGAAAGTTTCTTTGTTTGGATATTTGTCCGTCAATCACGCCGAAACTACTGAACGGATGTTGATGAAAATTGTTATTCAGATAGGGTATTAGCTGACTTCGATTAAAGGATTCTTTTTTTCCCGAAAAATGTTCCTGTGGGATGCCATAGGATGATTTGATGAGTTTCCACAGGTTACGCGAAAGGGACCTACGCGCGGCGTAGTCGCGGGCAGCTAACAGCTAGTACTCAATGTAGTGAGAATCAGTAAACAATACCACTACTACTACGCTGGGGTCCTGGATTCGATTCCCGGGTCGGGGGCTATCAGAGATAATGATCCTTTAAAATCCTTTCCTTTAAATTCCAGTAAAATCCTTTGCCTCAGATTCTGTTGGGCTTCTTCTATTTTCTGAAAATTTCCCAGTACCTTGGAGTGTAGGTAATGTGCCTGGAGGTGTCAACAGGCTCGTCACCTGTTACATGGGCCGAAACGTAACCGGCGAATCCATGTATGCTTGAATGCATGTATTTACTTCTGCCTAACCCTTCGGGGATTACATTTTTTTTTTTTATGTAATCGAAGTGGCAAACAAGCATGCAGTTCACATTGATGTTAAGTGATGACTGCAGCCTATAGACACCCACACAAAGACCACGATCAAAATGCAGATGCGTTACCACTCCTGAGGCCTAAGGTGTTATGCCTCTGTGCCGGAAATTACAGGGCCGTACATTACCATCTGACCGGAACACGATAGTGCTGAACACTACCATTTAGCGGCAAGTATATTAGGTAATGCGGTGGTGCCTACGCCCGCGAGCTCCGTCACTGGAGCTCTACCACCAGTAAATGCGTAACGTTCAGTTAACAAATACCACATCTAAAATATCCCCCATTCTTCAAATTAGTCTCATGGAGTCATGTCAACTATTGTATATCCCGGACAATGGGAACAAGTGAATTGATAAATGTGTTGACGTTCTCACTAAATAAATAATACCGTGACTTACGGCGAAATACTCATACGTCACTTAAATCTTAGTGGGACTTAAAAGTCTTCTGTCTTAATAAAATACGTTCAAACGATAAAGATAGCGTGTGCGCTATCTTTGAGGGTTCCTTAAAATTGAGAGACGTTTACGTATTCGGCCATTAATTAGCGAAGTTGGGATGAGCGTAGTGGGTGTAGAATTTTGAAATGAATGAGTAGGAAGATTCAAGTAGGCTAAAAAGAGTACTACAAGTAGGACTAATAAGCAGCTTCTGACTGATGGTTGAGTTCCAGTTTAGGGCGTAGGCACCACTGCATTAGCAAATCTATCTGCCGCTAAGGGTGAAAGTCACAGACCGCACTACGACTTTACTTTGAGCAAAGTGTGCTTTGAACTGTCAGTACAGTATGGGTTTTGACAGTTGGAAGTGTACTTTGCTTCAAGGTAAAGTCGTAGTGCGGTGTGTGAATCTCACACTAAAAGTCTAGTAGTATTAAACATTGTCGTGATCCAGTTACATGGTAATGTATGGCTCTGTAAAAACGATCACAGTAACAGTTCATGTCTGAGGGGTTGCCACGCATCTGCATTTTGATCGCTAGTTTTTATGTAGATGTCTATAAGTTACAGTCATCACTTAACATCCATGTGAACAGCATTCTTTGTTGCCACCTTGCAAAAAAACGTAAACGAATATTGACTGGCCTTATTCATACTTTCACTAGTCTTTATTTTAAATCCGAATGAGGGTAATAAGTGAGCAATAGGCCGTTTTTCATTGTAATAATTACAAGGTTAATATTTAATGAGCGTTATTGACCCAATTATTGACATTATCGTTAAAGCCATGTTTAAGAATTTCTATAAAAATAAGTAATTACTATAAAATACTTAAGCACTGTTTTATTTTCATAATCGACGTATAATTTACACGCGATGATCATACTAATCTATACTATTATAAAGCTGAAGAGTTTGTTTGTTTGTTTGCTTGAGCGCGCTAATCTCAGGAACTACTGGTCCGATTTGAGAAATTCTTTCAGTGTTAGATAGCCCATTAATCGAGGAAGGCGAAATTTTTTATAACATCACTAAGATGAATAGGAGAGGGTAGGTAACATTGCAAACGCGCGAAGCCGGGCCGGGCCGCTAGTACCTAATATAAATGCGAAAGTTTGTGAGTATGGATGTTTGTTACTCTTTCACGAAAAACGGACGGATTTGGATAAAACTTTACAGTAATCGCGCATGGCCCAGCGGCTGGTGTAGATCGTAAGCGATCTGCTCGGTTAAGCACTACGGGCGAGGTCGGGTAGTGTGATGGGTGACCGCTAGTGGCAAATTAAATGCGCGTTTCCGTGCTTCGGAGGGCACGTTAAGCCGTCGGTCCCGGCTGCTATTGATAGATAGCAGTCGTTAAACCTTGTCGGAGGCCTTATGGGCGGTTTGAAAACATCCGACAGCGGGTTGGCCACTAACCCACCCACCTCTACCAATCAGCATTGGAGCAGCGTGGTGGAGTAAGCTCCAGGCCTCCCCACAAAAAGGGGAGAGACTCGTGCCCAGCAGTGGGACGTATAATGGGTTGCCATTATTATTACAGTAATCATCGGAATAATATATAGACTATAATTTGTAATGATAAGAAGTATACGCGGACGAAGTAGGGGCAAAAGTTAGTACCTAATAAACGTATTGCCTTCAAGTGGCATACAACCCATTATACGTCCCACTGCTGGGCACGAGTCTCTCCTCTTTTTGGGGGGAGGCCTGGAGCTTACTACACCACGCTGCTCCAATGCAGATTGGTGGAGATACGGGGTTAGTGGCCAACCCGCTGTCGGATGTTTTCAAACCGCCCATAAGGCCTCCGACAAGGTGTAACGACATATATTAAAATTGTTTAATTTCAAATATAATTTCCTTAATAGAACCGATTATAGTGTTTTAGGATTTAACGATATTTTTAGTTGAAAATCGCGAAAAAATTCTCGTGCCAAAGTATAATTACAGGGTTGAAAAAATATGGCCGTTGTATTTCTGCTCACTGTCGTAATTCTTGGTAATTGGAGAGAGGTATTTGGTCGCATGTGCACGGAAAGTTGAAATGTGGTTTAGGAGGGTGCAGCAGGAATAGAATATTGAGAATTTAAAGGAAAAAATAATGATGCTTTTAGAGTTTTAGCAAATGAGTATCAGTTACTGCCTCGGTAGCCTAGTGGTAGCAGGCTACTACTACTACGCTGAGGTCCTGGGTTCGATTCCCGGGTAGGGGGTTATCAGACATAATGGTGTTAAGTCCTTTATCTCTGGTTCTATTGGGATTTTTCCATTTTCTGGATATTTCCCAGTACCTCGAAGTTTGGTTATGTGCCCGGAGATGTCAACAGGCTCGCCACCTGTTACATGGGCCAAAACGTAACCGGCGAATCGTGGGTGTTTGCATGTATGCTTGAATGCATGCATATACCTCTGCCTACCCCTCCGGGGATTACAGGCGTGAAGAAGAAGTTACGAGTATCAGTAGGTCGAGAATACATAAAAATGGTTTACTGGTGGTAGAGCTCCAGTAACGCAGCTCGTGGGCGTAGGCACCGCCGCATTACCTCTATCTGCTGCTAAATGGTAATGCTGCGGTGCCTGCGCTGACGAGCTCCTACACTGGAACTCTACCACCAGTAAATTATGTACTTCAATGTTAAATTGTACCTTTAAATATCTCTTTCCACGCCGAATATTTCTAGACCTTGCTCTACATTTTAAGGTGCCTGTAAAAAAGGAAAAAAATGTTCGCCTAACATTTTAATTGGATTCTTGTAATGTCTAACTCGTCGTTACTGCTATCTTGATTAACAAAACAAATTTTAATGATTTGCTAGTAACCCTTTATGTTTCTAAGTGGTAGTTAAATTGAAATTTTTATACTCCCAATTAAAATATACATTGTAAGTCGATTTTACACGACCTAATTTTGAGAAATGAACATCTTTTTTTTTTTATGTAAAGGAAGTGGCAAACAAGCATGCAGTTTACATTGATGTTAAGTGATGACTGCAGCCTATAGACACTCACACAAAGACTGAGGTCAAAATGCAGATGCGTTACCACTCCTGAGGCCTAAGGTGTTGTGCCTCTGTGCCGGAAATTACAGGGCCGTACATTACCACCTGACCGGAACACGATAGTGCTAAACACTACCATTTAGCGGCAAGTATATTAGGTAATGCGGTGGTGCCTACGCCCGCGGGCTCCATCACTGGAGCTCTACCACCATCTTATTTCAACTACGTTTTATATTTTTTGTAACGATCCGTAATTAACTTATAAGATTATTTTTTTCAAAGTAAAATAATTTAGATTTCTGTGCCTCAGGCGCGGTGTAGAATACAGCTGGTTAAAAACTGTAATACATGCTGATTCGTATCTTTCTGTTCCGGGGGCTCAGCAAAACCAAACTAGGGTCATAATATTCTTGAAAAACAAACAAAAGGACTTTCTCATTGATCGTGCTATTATTGTACGTATTAACCCCACGTGATGGTTTTTTCTTCTTTATAATTACGTTCTCCTATAAAGGCAAGTTAAGTGAGAGCCTTGTTAACTGGAGGCAGTCGCGTAGAAAATAGCATTAGTATCGAATCAAGAGACCGTGTTTTTCCGAACGATCGACCGGGTTCCACGGAGCGAAAGATATTTAGACACTTGAGCACGTGAAAGTAGGTACAATGAAGAGGTTTCATTGGTTTCGGAGACAAATCAAAAGGTCGTATTGTGTTTAACTTTTGATTTGATATTTCAAAGGAAAAAAGGTATTATTACCGTTTTTAGATCGAATGACTCAACACTTATGCACATATATGCTTTATTTTTTAAAGAAAAATGGAAAGAAAAATTTGACTTCAGGCGAGACAAATTTCAATTTTTTCTTTCCATTTTTCTTTAAAAAATAAAATATATTTCACAAGCATGTGTTAATACGAAATAATATAAAACACATATATGCTTTGTAATCTTTAGGTTAAGTAAGATAAAATTATGAATTATTTGTTCTTTACCCTTGAGCTTAGATAATGTACGAGTATTATATATTTTTTAGATGATTTGCATTTTTTTATGTAATTTTTAAATATTGCTGGCAATATAATATATAAAAATATATTTAAGCACTTGAGCATATGAAAGTACAATGTAGATTTATCACTTTTGGAGCCTTCAAAAATAAAAGTGGTGTATACCATACACCACTTTGTTGCTTGTTCTTTGTTGCTTTATCTTTCAAAGATTTCTTGCCAATTTTGGATTATGTAGACACTTCTTTCTCTTTTCACATTTATTTTATAAATTACCTTGTATGGTAACTATAAATTCTATCTTTGTAACAATTTTCTTGTTACAGACGACAACCAAGTAGTGCATCGAGATATATTTATGATACTACAGTAGATCAAAGAAAAAACTATAGGAAATACAAGCCAGATTTCGTAAAAATAAATGACTAGATAATATCCTAAGGGGAACTTTACTCCATGAATTTTTAAATATTGCTGGTATTCCAAAAAAATATCGGGTCATCTTTTTTTTTTTTTTTTGTGTCATTGAAGTGGCAAACAAGCATGCAGTTCACATTGATGTTAAGTGATGACTGCAGCCTATAGACACCCACACAAAGTCCAAGGTCAAAATGCAAATGCGTTACCACTCCTGAGGCCTAAGGTGTTATGCCTCTGATCCGGAAATTACAGGACCGTACATTACCACCTGACCGGAACACGATAGTGCTGAACACTACCATTTAGCGGCAAGTAAATCAGGTAATGCGGTGGTGCCTACGCCCGCGAGCTCCGTCACTGGAGCTCTACCACCAGTGAAATCATCTTCTTGAAAAACGAACAAACAACTTTTTACTTTTACACGCATTAAAAACCCCGACGGTAACGTGACGGTATATCTTGTTTATCATTAAATTCTCATGTGAAGGCAAGTTAAGTGAGAGCCTTGTTAACTGGAGGCAGTCGCGTAGAAAATAGAATTAGTATCGAATCAAGAGATCGTGTTTTTCCCGAACGATCGACCGGGCTCCATGGAGTAAAATACATTTAAATACTTGAGCATGTGAATGTACAATGAAGAGATTTTAATGTTTTATTATAATAAGATCTCGTGTGAGTTTTAGCAAACACCTTGAAAGAGGTGTACTGCTCTTAGTTTATATTTCATATTCTTGGAGCATTTTTACAGTTATCTTTACTAATATTGTAAAGCTGAAGAGTTTGTTTGTTTGCTTTAACACGCTAATCTCAGAGACTACTTGTCCGAATTTAAAAATTCCGTCACCAGAGCTCTACCACCAATATTAAACCTGGACTACCGCCCTGTGAAGCGCGCATGGCCCAGCGGCTGGTGTAGATCGTAAGCGATCTACTCGGTTAAGCACTACGGGCGCGGTCGGGTAGCGTGATGGGTGACCGCTAGTGGCAAATTAAATGCGCGTTTCCTTTCTTCGGAGGGCACGTTAATCCGTCGGTCCCGGTTGCTATCGATCCATCGATAGCAGTCGTTAAACCTTGTCGGAGGACTTATGGGCGGTTTGAAAACATCCGACAGCGGGTTGGCCACTAACCCACCCACCTCCACCAATCCGCATTGGAGCAGCGTGGTTGGAGTAAGCTCCAGGCCTCCCACCAAAAAGGGGAGAGACTCGTGCCCAGCAGTGGGACGTGACGACCCAAACCGCGGCCGTGCGGTTTGGGTCGTCACGTCCCAGCGCCATGATTAGAATACGTGTTCCAAATTGATACGAATTTGAAAACAGTTCATAAAAGTAATGCATATGAATATGTGTGTTTCCTAAATTTCCTTTTGTGATTTGAAACAGCGTACGATGAATATCAATAGGCTTGTTCCTATTTAAACGACTAAAAACATACATGATTGTTTCTTTTGATTACTTAATTATAGTGTGTACAACTATATGTATTTATATATTTTTTTATATAATGGAAGTGGTAAACAAAACATGCAGTTCACATTGATGTTAAGTGATGACTTCAGCCTATAGACACCCACACAAAGACCAAGGTCAAAATGCAGATGCGTTACCACTCCTGACACTGCCTAAGGTGCTATGCCTCTGTGCCGGAAATTACAGGGCCGGAACACGATAGTGATGAACACTACCATTTAGCGGCAAGTATATTAGGTAATACGTTGGTGCCTACGCCCTCGAGCTCCGTCACTGGAGCTCTACCACCAGTCAAATATTTTTTCTTTGAAGAAATGTGCAGAAAAACATCGACAATCAAGTGTGGACTTCGGTAGCTCAGTTGGGAGAGCGGCTGGACTAGAGATTCCAGTGGTTGCGGATTCAAGCCCCGCCTGAAGTAATTTTTTTCTTGAATGACGCTGTACCATTATAAAATAAAACAATGAAAGCCTCTGACGAGGCCAGATAATATATAATAATACTACGTATAGAATGGACACTTCGACGTCCCGCCCGATTTCCCCGCATCACCCAACCTCCTCCCCTCTTATGGGCGACGGTTGGTATTTTTTACGTGCTACGCACATAGATGCACGTGAAATACACGTCACAGATTGATGTCTGTGTAATAGAGACCAAAATAATCGTTTGTATGGAAAGTTTTGCGGAGTGTTCGCGGTATGACGAGGCACTTCTTTATTCCATAATGCATAAAGCTTATCTCATTTAATATAGCTTAATTTTAATTTACTAACGGGAATTCCGAATTTAGTATGAACAGTATTTCGTACACTCTATATGAAATTCTTGTTTGAATAAAAAGTCAACACTTTGATCAAATAACTCGATACGGTATCGCAAAGTGTTATCCATATTTGCTGTAGAGTTGTAGAGTCAAGATGAAAATGAATATAGAATTTAAAAAAGGGAACAAAAATTTAATTTACGGGAATGCCGGTACAAGCCAGTTTCAGCATCAAGCTAGATTCAAGGGGGCTATCAGAGATAACGGTTGTCATCCTTTATCTCTGGTACTATTAAATTTTTTCAATTTTCTTAGAAAAAAAAAAACCGGTCAAGTGCGTGTCGAGTCACGCGCTGTGTAGGGTTCCGTAGTTTTTAGGTTTGATTAATGCAATGGAAAAAAAATCTATGGAGTTGTTAAAAAATTTCGAGTATTACATTTGGTCGACTATTACTCGTAAACCAGTAAAGCCAACATATGTGTGATAGTTTTCCTATTAATTTAGTTATATGTAGCTACTATAGCTACTATATACGTTTTAATTTCTAATAACAACCGTTTAGTTGGTAGAGGGAGGGGCACTTGACTCTAACGAAAATTGGCATATTAACAGACAGACAGACAGACAGACGGACATAGCGAAACTATAAGGGTTCCTTGTTTACTACGGAACCCTAAAAATCACGGCAATCTGTTGAACAATTCCCAAATACCAATTAGATAAGTCTCATGATACTATTTCTTTAATTATCCATTCCCTCCCTCAATTTTCATTGAAAGTTATCATAACATAACATTGACCTAAGTCTTGTACTTTGCTCGTACAATCCGATACATACATTACAGATATTGCTTCAAAACCAACGTTTATTAAAATATGCAAATCCGTACACGCGGCGAAAAAAGAAAATATCCTCAAATTTAAATTCCACAGCTCTCAGTTTGAGCAAAAGGCTTAAAAAGGCTTTAAAAAACACGCGCCTAGCCCCTGGTTATACAACCGCGACCAGATTCCATCCAATATAAACGTATGCCTATAGGCCATCGAATACCATTGCAGAGTTTTGAAAAAGGTTGGCACATTTTTCTCTTCATACGTGCGTGAAGCTAGAACCGACGGATCCTCCTGATTTTTTGTGGCTGCGTCTCACACTGTTGGTGTTATAAATGTGAACAGTAAAAATGGAAATGCTTTGACACTTTTGTATGAAAAGGAAAAGAAAAATCAGTAGCATTGGAATCATGTGAAAATGTAAATAAAAACAATGAACTCCGTTCCAAATATACCTAAGTGTAAAAGTGTAATATTTAGCGATATAATCTATACACATAAAAATCTATTGCTGTTCATTAGTCTTGCTAAATCTCGAGAAGGGCTGGACTGATTGTGGCTAATTATGGTTTTGAATTATTTTTTGAAGTCCAGGAAAGGTTTAAAAGGTGATAAATGATGAAGAAATTGTAAGGGAAATAGTAAAAACAACATTTTCCCACACATATAGTACGTACCTATCAAACCTCTTACACATTATTTAATTTTGAGGCAGTAAGAAACTTACCGTGTCAGCTAGTTTTAAAAATGTTATGTGTTTTGTCAATTAGTTACGAACAGCACAAGTTATGAAACATGATCCTGATAATATGCTATACACATGTTTTCAAATGTGTCAAGTTAGATAGATACCTATGTTGGTGCAATTTTAAAGCAAGTATTCATATTGTTATTCACAAAAAGACTAGTAATGGCTACTGCTTGAATATCAAAGCTCTTAAGAAATTCGAAATTCAAGCTGCACTAAGCGCTAACATATTTCAAAGACCATATATTCATCCAAGTCCAAGATTATGTAAACAAGCTAACTGGAAGCAAATGTGTCCATAAATCCGGAGTTGTAATATGGTTCTAGTTCCATTAAACAATAGTATTTAACAATTAGGGGTTGCTACGAGCACAATAGAATCCTGTCTGTTACTTAAATAACTTAAACTTTGTCTATTAGATCCAGAATACATGTAAACCTCACATTGTTAATTGCAAGTTCCTAGTAACAGAAATTCCCTAACGTCTTGCATTATTCTCACACGTTAGAAACTGTAGCTAATTGGTTCTTTATTTGTGTTTGGATTCCCACAAGTATACAACTTTACTGTTCGTGTTTCTAGGAATCGTAGTTCATCTCTCTTTCTTTGTCATATCTAAACTTGGATTCTGTGGGGACAATTAGGTTAGGACGTACTTCAACGTGCTTCAACTATTTCATTGTAATGAGTATTTTTTTCCCTGATGTTAAAGCTGGTAGTGTTTTGAATTAATCAATGTTTGCGACGCGGAACGCGACAGCGCGTTTGTCGGGTGTTATTGGAGTGTTGTATGTGATCATTTGTTGCGCCGAAAGACAATGTGGTCTCATTATCAAGATCATTTAGGACGTGCCTTGGACGTCTCCTCTTGTCACGACTAAAAAGAGTGTACCTAAGTCGCCGCCGTTCTGAAGAGCGGGTTCGGGTATGCAGAGCATTGACATTCCTGACATTCGTGTGGTTTTGACTCATGTTAAATATTTGAAACTAAAATGATTTTTTCAGTCATTCCTTCCTTTAATTCAAATTCATGTTAAAGGAATTCAGCTAGTGTAAATATATAAATCAGCAGGCTTCGCTCCCTGATGTTGTAATATTTGAATGTTATTTTAGTTTATTTACATACATACTACAATCAGAAATTAAATAAAAAGATTTCTGTTTTAACGACATACGTATACAATATATTTATTAGTATAAGTAAGAAGTATAAGTCAGAAAAAAGTTCATAATAATTAATTCGCATAAGATACTAATAGGTATGAATGACGGTGTAAAAACGATCCATCCACCAAATACTTGATACGATAGTATCCTCACGCAAGTGTGCTCTATACGATGAATTCTGAATGCCAATCACAATCTATGCTATCACACTATAAATTTTCTCTTACCCCCAGTTTGCGCGGAGCGTGTATCAAACCACTTTGAAAGTCAAAAGATTTCCTTTGGTAAATATATTGATGCTGAATGAAATTCTTAAGGGGATGCATCAAGGTAACGTTTTAGGTCTACTTTGATTGTTTTGTTATAAAACAGTAAATTCCGATTTGAAAATATATTACATACAACTAGTGCTTCATCTTCTAACAAGTACGTAATCAAAAAAGAAAGATAATGGAGAATATTCAATCAGATATCATTTGCTTTTATGGAATCCATGGGCAAGTCCGACTCGCGCCTGACCGCTTTTTCCTTTTGAAATACGAAATTCTAAAAAAAAAACAAAAATAATGTAACAAAATTAGCCGTAAAAAGTTACAATCTAATTATAAGAATAATTTAAGTAGGTATAGTCTACACATGCCTCCTATATTTATACCGTCACATCACTTCAAAACTGTCTATTAGGCGATTCCGTTTAATTATTTCTAGGAGAGAAGAGATTTATGTGCCGTTAAGTGTCAACGTCAATACGGCGGGCGACGAAGCGGAAAATAACTCGCAATTTATTCCTGGGCCGGCCGAGCGGGCCTATTCTGGTTTCTACTGTATTAACAACAATGGCTTTTTATTTAGTATAACGAATTATTACACTTTTCTAAACTATGTTATGGTTCTTAAGATTTTGTAAATAAAGCGTGAAAGAGGAATATCTTGGAACATCATTTATATATCTTCGAGATTAACCTTTTATTATACTCTCAAATTGAGTCAAATGGCTTAACGAGAAACTCTCCCAAACATATGACCCTCAAAAACTACCTGTGAAAAGTTAGCGTTATGTTGCATACTAACCCCCTTATTCATAAACGTATTTTAGCTAAAGTGTTGCTAATCTCTGCTTTGTCTTTTTCTATCCTGCACATTTGACAATGCAACTGACAAGGACAAAGCATTCTATAGCTAAAACGTATCTAATGTACGTTTATGAATAAGGGGGTTATTGTGTATAACAATCATAATTTTAAAACAATCATATTTTAAGGCTATCCTTAAATTAAAATTATGATTGAACGGATTAAACGGGATCGCTTAATAGACATTCTTGAAGTGATATGACGGTGTGTATTATACATAATGGCTTTAAAGCAAGCGGAACATGATAACATCTACGAAGGAGACGGAAAAAGAGTTAACATTATGGAGATAGTCGTAACTTGTATAAATATATTTTTAATTCAAATTTGACGTGTTTGGTTTTGGGAAATAACTCCTACACCACTTTTTTTGAAAGAGAGCCACTAGTTTTAAGACTTTTGTTTACTGAACATTCATTTTTAATCGTAAAACAATAATGTCTAGGCACAATTTAGGAAATAACGCGTGTAATTAAATATCTTCGGCGCCAAATCTCCATCTTATTATTAATGTTTTTACAAACTACTGATCAATTTTCATAATATCGCTTTGCGATATAGTAACAATATCGTGAACGGATTACCAGAATAACACGGCAGGTGCATGAAGCTGACAAGCTACAGTAGAACGTTCGCCCAACTCCGCTGTCGAACGATGGACGTTCTGTTTTTAAAAACTAGTCGTTCAATTAAAAAATATATCAGAAATCCTGACGCAATTGTTTTAAATATACGTACTCGATTCAAGTTTCAATTATTAATGATGATGGGAACTACTTCTATTTATTTATGGTTTTACATATTGTATAAATTAAAAAATTTAGCTGCCTCAGTAGCCTAGTGGTAGCAGGCCATTACTACTACGCTGAGCTACTGGTTTCTATTCCCTGGTCGGGGATATCAGAGATAACGGTGTAAAATCCTTTATCTCTGGTTCTGATAGGATTTTTCCAATTTAATGAAAGTTTCCCAGTACCTTGGAGTTTGGTAATGTGCCCGGAGATGTCAGCAGGCTCGCCACCTGTTGACATGTGACGACATGGCTGCTTAAAACATGGGTCCAAACATAACCGGCAAATCGTGGGTGTATGTATGCATGTATGCTTGCATTTTAATTAAAAAAATGTCCTGATCTAAAAAAAACTTGAAAACATTTTTTTTGTTAATAAATAGGTATAAATTTAAAAAAAAGGGGTACATAATTGTTTTGGAAGAAACTAGAACAATATACTTAAAATACTTGAATACAAAGTATGCCTAAATGATACTTTAAACACCAATAAAATGAATGCCAATCTTTGCTATTTAAATTGTTCTTAAAAAATGTCAACATTTTCATCATCTTAAGCAAAGCTGATCAAAATAAACTTTTAATATGCAATAAAATGCGTTTACATTTTAGAGTAAATCCCATTATTTAAACAAGAACATAGCTTTAGTATCTCTGCATCTGCTTGGTATACGAGTTTACTATCAACCCCAAAAAATCCCTATAGCAATAGCATATGGTATTGGACCATATTTTATTCCAACGAAATTTGACGTTTGAAAACTGTTAGAAAACAAAGAAAAAAAATGTTTAAAAATATTCAAGCGTGTTTTTTTCTTTTAGAGGTACTTGCCCAAAAACAATGTTAAAGCGCACTCAAAAATCGGATCGAGGACCTGTATACTACACTGACGTAAAATAACGTAGACTACTTAAATTCTAGCGGCTCCGCCTGTCTGACCGCGGCTTAAGCCGACAAGTGAGTGCACGTTAATCAAGCGTTTAAACACGGATAACGTCGAAACTATAGTTCAAAATTACTTGAACTCTGAGCTGTTTACAACTTGAGTTTTGGAATTCTTATGAAACCGATATTACGAAAGTATGTTCAAGCCCTACTTGATCAATTTTTCGTTGATTTTTCAGAATCAAATTTAAAACCTTAATTTAGCTTTATATAAATAATAGATAAAATCTTACCGTTCTCAAGGGAAAACGCTATATTTTTGAAGAACGAGCCTTTTATATATGCCTGCACCACCCACCACATTTTTCAAATGTCATCCCACTAATCAGGACAAGGCCTTTGCAATTCAGTGATGAAAAAAACATTATAAAATTCGACAAGCTGACGTTTCACACCGATTGAAGCGGTACAGGGTGATTAATTAATCTGCACGTTGTTAACAACGTTTCACCTGCCGCGACAATGGGCGCGCGGTCGACCGATTTATTCGCTGTCAAAATGTGCACCATACTCGTGGGAGCAGGAGTTATGGAGGCGATGTGGTTTCAAAATATACTTTTGCAAGTGAACATTTTTAATCTCTTTCATTAAAAAAAATACTTATTCCATGCCTTTATTTATCCGAAGGTAATACTTGAACGACATAAATTGGATGAATCTTTTAACACCCCCAGAGTTAAAAAAAAAAAACGTTATAGTGTATCTTCTCAAATGAAAAATTTACAGCGTATCACTAACTTATTTTTATATTATTTCGCATTAACACATGCTTGTGAAATATATTTCATTTTTAAAGAAAAATGGAAAGAAAAATTTGACTTCAGGCGAGACTCAAACTCGCGACCTACTGGGAATCTAGTCCAGCCGCTATTAAGGGTAAAAGCGACAACTTTACGATATTCAATAAACTGAAAAGTCTATTACATCGGTTGCCTAACTAGCATAGTTGGTAATAGATGGCGCTGCTGCTACCATAAAGCAATGCAATAGATGTGAAGGAAAGATTTGACTTCAGGGCTTCAGTAGCTCAATTGGAAGAGCGGCTGGACTAGATTCCCAGTAGGTCGCGAGTTCGAGTCTCGCCTGAAGTCAAATTTTTCTTTCCATTTTTCTTTAAAAATAAAATGTATCACTTACTTCCCTACTAGGAATCAATTACTACAAAGTATGAAAGAATTTTGAAATATAAATTAATGTTCTTTACGGAAAAAATAATAAGCACCTACTTTATCAAAGTGTCGTCCCAATATACACTTCACTACTAATGAAGATAACGCCTTAAAATTTACAAATAAAAAAAAACAAAGTAAAATTAGTCAAGCTGACGTTTTACACCGATTGAAGTGGTACAGGGTGATTAATTAATATGCATGTTGTTAACGACATTTCACCTTAACAACGATGCCGTGACAATATACGCGCGGTCGACCGATTTATTCGCTGTCAAAATGTGCACCATATTTACACAGGGAGCAGGAATTACGAAGGCCATGTTGTTTAATATAGAATATTTCAAACCACATCGCTGGATCAATTTCTGGACACATAATTCCTCGTACACTTATGAATATAGTTCGAAACCTTTAGAATAAAAACATAGTGAAATATAGATACATCCATGACACTTAAAAGTGTTTATAAATACATAATATATTAGGAAAATTTTGTGGTATTGCTATTGTGCTCATTGGTATCATATAGGGGCCAATAGAGTAGGGTAGAGTCATTATTGTACAGTCATTATAGTACTGTAGAGTCTTGTAGAGTCATTATTGATGAATAGAATCTATAATGGCAATTTTAATTTCCAACTGTTCTCTCTTAAAGTACTTCGAACAAATCTACAAAGCAATTCTACGAATTCGAACAAAGCAATAAATCTGTTCATTAGCAATGAAAGACACTGATCGACACACTTTGTATTAAACATAAATAAAATACGCTTACACTCACAGCCCCACAGTAGGTATAAACCTGTGTCGTGCCGTTGTACACATACAACACATACACAAACACCCAGACCCGAAACAAATATCTGTAGGCCATACAAATATTTGTCCCGGTGCGGGGATCGAACCCGCGACCCTTCGATTCAAACGGTTATCTCACACCGCTGGACTAATGGGGTCGTCAAAAACTACTACAATTACTACCGAATGTAGTGACAATACGTGCACTATGCACTGAAATCTTGCTTCCGTGATGTTTTTCTGTTTGTTAAAAAAAAATAACTGTTTTTGGAAATTATTTGTAATGACAACTGTCATTAAAATTATTGTGCCAGGATAATTTTATAGATTTGCTTCTACAGTCTTATTATTGGGTTGTTATTTAACTCTTTTTAGGTTTTAATTTCTGTTGTCAATTACATTAACTGCTAATTTCAGGCCTCAGGAGTGGTAACGCATCTGCATTTTGACCTCCCGTCTTTCTGTGAGTGTCTACAGGCTGTAATGATCACTTAACATCAATGTGAGCTGCATACTTGTTTGCCACTTGCCACTTGCCACAAAAAAAAAATTAATAGGAAAAGTTTATGTAACTCGATTTGTATACGAGATTAAGGGAAATGGTATTTCAGTAACTGGCTACGATGATGCCTACTACACCCTCGAGCCCCTACACTGGATCTCCACCACCAGTAAAAACACGTTACATAAACCGCGTGTATCATGGCAAAATAATGATAATATAAATACTCCATCGTACTAATTATATTAATTTGAACGCTCAAATTTACAGGAAACTTGAATATATCTAATGAGCTACTTACGTTCTCTAGTTTCATAATTAATTGTCTCTTGATAAATTATTCAGAACGGGAAACCGAAGTTTGGAAACAGATGGTGTTATTACGAAGGCATTAGATAATTGGAGTATGTAAGTATTATTAACTTAAAAGTTTTTCATAACTGCCTCGGTGGCCTAGTGGTAGCAGGCCATCGGCATTGGGGGTTATCAGAGATAATGGTGTAAAAGTCCTATATTCTATTGGGATTTTTCCATTTTCTGGAAAATTTCCCAGTACCTACTTCGAAATTTGGTAATGTGCCCGGAGATGTCAACAGGCTCGCCACCTGTTAGATGGGCCAAAACGTATCCGTCGAATCGTGGGTGTTTGCATGTATGCATGTATTTTTTACTGGTGGTAGAGCTCCAGTGACTGAGCTCGGGGGCGTAGGCACCACCGCATTACCTAATATACTTTCCGCTAAATGGCAGTGTTCAGCACTATCGTGTTCCGGTCAGGTGGTAATGTACGGCCCTGTAATTTCCGGTACAGAGGCATTACAAAAAACGAAGAAAAAAAAAACGAAGAATATCACAGATACACCTTAGACACCTTAGGTCTCAGGGATGCTAACGCATCTGCATTTTGACCTCTGGATTTTATGCAGATGTCTATGTGCTGCAGTCATCACACATCATCATTGTGAGCTGCATGCCTGTTTGCCACCTTCACTACATAAAAAAAATGCATTCAGGAATACTCCAGATTCTGGACGGATTCACTTTTATGTGTTTATCTTCAATAGAAAGCTGTGTTATTGTGAGTGAATCCAATCAACTTTCTAAGTTATGATTTGAATATCAATCTTAACATATTCAATTAGATCGGATGCGAATATAAAACAGTAAATTTTAAATCTCTGTGAAAGCAAAATAGACGACAAAATCATATCCGTTATATTTTCAAAGTGTTTTGAGCTTTGACTCAATGGCTTAAGATTGTTAATTATATATTTTCATTCATGATTTCGATCTTATTCCGATACTGGGACTAAAAAAGTTACAATTGACGAGGACTAAGTGAATAATTAATATGTATCGTCGTATATTTAGGTGTAAACATTATGAAATCTTAATATAATTCTGAATATTATTATCATTATGAAATCGGTAATAAATTCTCTATTTCGATACATCATAAAAATGAATCTCTAAATGTGTTGCTAAGCGGAAAATTCGAAAACGGTTGTATCGATTTCGCTAATTATTTTTGTGTAATGTTTATAATTGTCCGGAAAAATTATTTTAAAGAAATAAAAAAAAATTTCACGAAAAAATTGAACTTTTTAAGAAAACTTATCGACCATGTAAACTTTTCTAATGTAAACCTTATAGCACTTGACATAACGGTCAGTCGTCAACTATCGTTTTAAGCTGTTGGATCAGTATGAATCGATGATTGAAAACGGCATCAAATTACCAGTAACAATGCAATGGAGGCGCGAAGACAGAGCGGGTCGCTAATCTATACTAGAGTTTGGTTGTTTGTTTGTTTACTAGAACGCGCTAATCTCAGGCAATACTGGCCCGATTTGGAAAATTCTTCCAGTGATAGATAGCTCATCACATCATCAGATATAACATCACACTAAGATGAAAAGGAGAGGGTAACATTGAAACCGCGAGAAGCCGGGGTGGGCCGCTAGTTTATCATAATTTTGAATTCCAAACTTGCAAACATGAACTAATTGTTTTATATTATTTCGCATCAACACATGCTTGTGAAATATATTTTATTTTAAAGTAAAATGGAAAGAAAAATTTGACTTCAGGCGAGACTCGCGGCCTACTAGGAATCTAGTCCAGCCGCTCTTCCAATTGAGCAACTGAAGTCCTGCCCGATTTGTCAAATCTTTAAAATAAAATATATTTCACAAGCATGTGTTAATGCGAAATAATATAAAACAATTATTAAGAGTAAAAGCGACTTCTTTACGATATTCAATAAACTGCAAAGTCTATTATATCGGTTGCCTAACTAGCATAGTTGGCAATAGATGGCGCTGCTGCTACCATAAAGCAATGCAACAAATGTGAAGGAAAGATTTGACAAATCGGGCAGGACTTCAGTAGCTCAATTGGAAGAGCGGCTGGACTAGATTCCCAGTAGGCCGCGAGTTCGAGTCTCGCCTGAAGTCAAATTTTTCTTTCCATTTTACTTTAAAATAAAAAATGAACCAAGTTTGAATTAAATCAAGAAAATGTAACTCAAACATTAGTTAAACAACTCAATCCGAGAAAACGTTAACGCTTACGTAGACAAGTGAACCAAATGGATCGTAAAATGGATTTAAGTCTTCCGCGCATTCGTTCACCCCTAAAGGTCGTCTTTAACATACAAACGATAAATCGCGACGCCGATAACAGTAGCTCGTATGTTACTATCCTAGTTTAGAGCTAAGAGGGCCAATAGAAAAACGGACAATTTTAAATTTTAACTCTATTCCTATAATGTTTAAGCTCAAATTTTGTTTGCTCATCGAACATTTTGCAAGCACCTAAATTTCATTTGTCAATCGAACGATAAATAAACCGACGAAATAATGTCGTACTGTTCCAGAATAGTAGCCAGCGACTTAAAAGTGCTTGAATAATTTAGGTAGCAGTAATGCAAATAATTTGTTTTATTATTGCATGCAATTATTAATATATGGCGAACTTATGCGTAATTTTAGAGCTGTACCGAAGTTTAGATTGGACTAGTTTTGCTTTGATCGCAAACATTCTAGAGTTATACTAACTAATGGTAAGGATTATCGATCTACTCGGTTATGCAATACGTGCGCGGTCGGGTGTGTGATGGGTGACCGCTAGTGTTTCAATTTTTTTTTATGTAATGGAAGTGGCAAACAAGCGTGCAGTTCACATTGATGTTAATTGATGTCATTGTGATGACTGCAGCCTCACTCCACACTCACAAAAAGGCCAAGGTCAAAATGCAGATGCGTTACCACTCCTGAGGCCTAAGGTGTTATGCTTCTGTGCCGGAAATTATGGGGCCGTACAATACCACCTGACTGGAACACGACAGTGCTGAACACTACCATTTAGCGGCAAGTATATTAGGTAATGCGGTAGTGCCTACGCCCGCGAGTTCAGTCACTTGAGTTCTACCACCAGTAAAATGGGGAGGCTCAGGTTTCCTTTGGACATCATTCGGCTAAAATGATGATGAGCCATACATGCATATATGCTACTACATAGCAATTACTAGTATTGAGCTTTGTTTGTATGTTCCAGTATTTTTTTTTTAGCAGTAATATAAATGTCAAAGACTGATTTTGTTCTCTAGAGTAATGTTACGAAAGGCTTTTGAAACCGTCAATAAAAAGCTTACGTAAACACAAACGGACTTTTTTCCTTGGAGGTTTCTTAAAACAAATTCCTTTTTTTATACTCACGAGTTACAAGTATTTATTATGAAGGTTGCATAGAAACTGGCAGTTCAAATTAATGGTGAACAAATTTTGCAGCTTAAGGCATCTGCAAACTTCTGAGATCTAAAGTTTTTTTTTCACTTTAGAAATTTAAAAAAAGGGAATCTATATTTTGATTTCGGGCTGGGATCGAACTTGCGACTTCAGTATATAAAAAATTCAAAATGTAAACTGTCAAAACTTTTTAGAGAAACAAATTCGTGTTATGTATATTTTTCAATGATAAACAGTACTCGTACTCGTTCTAAAAGCATTCTCTAATCAAAAATCCTATTTTCCCGTCGCAGAATCAAATATTAAAGGATTATACTCAACGTCGAAGCCTGCTTTCATATTTTACACTCTGCATTTCAATTTTACAAGGAACTCTTATGAAAATTTTGCATTGTCAAATATATCTTCGCGACAGGCGCCATCCAGGTTTTATTATATTAAAATAGAATATTGTGGTTTCAAAGCATAAACTTTTGTCAGCCGCGCCGTGAGCATTTTAAAAAGAAAATAAAGTAGGAATTTAATCAAGCGTACCTGCATGTGCGCGTTTAAAGCTTTACCTTTATACATAGATACGTATAAATGTAATTCCCTGTAATTTCCGGCACACAGGCATAACACCTTAGGCCTCAGGAGTGGAAATGCATCTGCATTTTAAACTCTGGTCATTGTGCGAGTGTCTATAGGCAGCAGTCATCACTTAACATCAATGTGAACTGCACGATTTTGCCACTTTTATTACATAAGGAAAAGATGAAAAATAAATAAATAAAAATAATAGCGAGGCGAGCACTAATTTTTTTAATGAAAATGGCTATGTTAAAGTCAATTTAAATGGTGAAATACATGTAACATCAATCTTTATATATTACTAGCTGCTGGCCCTGGCTTCGCCCAGATGCAATGAATGTAATATAGCCAATGTCCAATAAAGATGCCGCTAACTAATGGCAGAATATTTGAAATCAGTCCAGTAGTTTTTGTGTGAAAACGTTACAAACATACGTACAAAACACAAATATTTCCTCTTTTTTTTTTTTTTTTTTTTTTTTCCTTTATTATATTATAAATTAACAAAGTTTTAACATCATATCACTTAATGCTAGCATTGAAAAAACCACTAAGGTTTGTCGGTAAGCAGGTAAAAAAAAACTGTACATACAATAATTTAGTTGAAAAGAATCTATAAACCTAAGATACATACCTACGAAGGAAACAAAACATGCAATACAGAGTTTAAGAGTTAGGTAGATATGTACTAAGTTGGGTAAATATACTTAAAGTATTGTTACTATCAAAATGACTTTGTAATATTAAGTCAAGATAAACTTGTGTCATGGACATTGTAGAGAACCTTTACTTCATATTCAGTTCAGTTTTTAATTTAGCCTATACCCAAGCGTCAATGGTCCGAAATCGTATTTTTTTCATACCCTGAAGTCGAAATTCAAGTAAAGTTATAATTTCCACGGTGGCATAACAGCTTTCTGGTGCTTTATCGATGCATAATGTACATTAATAGCATCATGCACTATTCCTTATCGCTGTAAATACTCGCTGAGCATAATTTTCAGTTAAAACTTGCCTTCGTAGTACATTTTTAGCTTGTAAGTTCTATGCAAAATGAGCTACGCTGCAATTTGAACACGTTAGTGTTCTTTGTCATAACTCAAATGGACGCTAAATTTTAATTTATTTCCATGCTTCTTTTTATTTTTCTATATAAATTGTAAAAGCCTTAATTTAGTACATTTTTACACAATTTAGATGTCATGTTGTGGTTAAATTTTTGTAGGAAACAAAATTTTAGAAAAATAACCGTCATTTGAATTGTGAAAATGATATGAATGCTATTTTTTTTTTTTTTTATGTAATGGAAGTGGTAAACAAGCATGCAGTTCACATTGATGTTAAGTGATGACTGCAGCCTATAGACACCCACACAAAGACCAAGGTCAAAATGCAGATGCGTTACCACTCCTGAGGCCTAAGGTCTTATGCCTCTGTGCCGGAAATTACAGGGCCGTACATTACCACCTGACCGGAACACGATAGTGTTGAACACTACCATTTAGCGGCAAGTATATTAGGTAATACGGTGGTGCCTACGTCCGCGAGCTCTGTCACTGGAGCTCTACCACCAGTAAAAAGCTTATTAAATAGCGAATAAAATTATGTTATAACATTAAGTTGTTTAGATTTAAATATTCACGCAATAAACATAAGTTGCCATGACGAATTGCAAACTAACATGAGACCCACATTGTTTTTGTAATATACGAGTATAAGTAGCTTAAAAAATCTACCGTCTAGCCTGTAATTTTGGTGAAACAAAATTGCTTTGTATTCACGAAAAAAAACTAAATAATTGAGGTAGTTATAGCTGTGAGATAATGGATGGAGTACATGATTTGTATACTTGTTTTATTTATTCTTATTTTTATTATAATCATAATCATAATCATTTATTTGCTTAAAATGTAGGTTACAATAAATAATAATAATAATAATAATGGCAACCCATTATACGTCCCACTGCTGGGCACGAGTCTCTCCCCTTTTTTTTTGGGGGGAGGCCTGGAGCTTACTCCACCACGCTGCTCCAATGCGGATTGGTGGAAGTGGGTGGGTTAGTGGCCAACCCGCTGACGGATGTTTTCAAACCGCCCATAAGGCCTCCGACAAGGTTTAACGACTGCTATCTATCGATAGCAACCGGGACCGACGGCTTAACGTGCCCTCCGAAGCACGGAAACACGCATTTAATTTGCCACTAGTGGTCACCCATCACACTACCCGACCGCGCCCGTAGTGCTTAACCGAGCAGATCGCTTACGATCTACACCAGCCGCTGGGCCATGCGCGCTTCAGGTTACAATATTGGAAGTTTATTGTATCTAGTGTTATTGTAACAGTAGTTATTGTGTTATTGTAGCAGTTATTGTAGTGTTATTGTATCTAAGTTAAACATAACATTAACTAGAATTATTAACTGGAGTATGCAAGCATTTCTGACAAGTTTGCTCAGGCTTCGTAAGTAAATCTAGTGTTTATTTTTTATTTTTTTTTTGATATAAACCTATACATTAGTGTTGCTACCTATTTTTTTTTTGTTATGTTATAGATACCTATAATATTTGTACTGGTTGGTAACTTTTAATAATAATAATTTAATAAACTGGCTGACATCCGTGGATCACTCAGAGGGACCCAGATGAAAACCAGCGTCAAGTAGATATCATCTGCTTGGCATAAGCTGATCTGGGTACCCATTCGGATCAACACTGAGACATACTCGACGTCACACCTACTGTCTGTTTGTTCCAAATTGCTTTTATCTGTTGTTTATTGTTGTTTGTTATTTGTTACATGTTATTCCTATTTTGTGTCTCTGTTTTTATCCGAATAAATGTATTCTATTCTATTCTATTCTTCTATTCTATTCTTAGAAATATTTTGTTTCTTGCAATAACATAATAAATAATAATGTATTAGTATGTTTCAGACGTAAAAGAAAAAATGGAAAGTAAAATTTGATTTCGTTCAGGAATCGCACCTCCACCCCCCCCCGAGGGTTTCCGCCTTGTCGTGGCGGAGGGGCTCAGTACTCGGTGGTTGTCAACACACCGGCGAAGCCAAGAGGAACCCAGAGAGGGGGCAGCGTTTGGCTTTGCCCGCCACTCGCTGCTGTGGAGAGGAGACGGCTGGGGAGGAGGTGTACGGGTATTTCGTTGGCCCTGCACCCTATCCCCAGCCGCCTAACGGTGGTCCCGCCGTCAGATGGGAACGTGGTGGGAAGGCGGCTGGGGAAAAGGTGTATGGGTATGTCGTTGGCCTTGCATCCTATCCCCAGCCGCCTAGTGGTGGTCCCGCCGCTTGATAGGGACGTAGTGGGGCCGCGGGGGGGTGGTTGAAGGTCAGTTCATCCCTGTCACTCCCGCTCCCCCGGGGCCGGACTGTGTGCCCCTGGACTCCTCCACCCGGGCGTCTTGGGACGCCTGGCGTTGTGAGTGGTCGGGGCAGGGACCTTTGGGTGTCGGACTAGGGGATGTCCGTCGTCCTAATGGAAATAGGTCCCAAGCTGGGTGGCGTGCACGTGTTCCGCACGCCACTAATGTTGGTTGGAGCCAAAGAGCTCAACCTGCGGAGGGTTCGGAGACGAGCAGCCGCCGGCGGGGTCGCGGATGTGTGCGTAAGCGTTCCCGTGACCACGCCACTGATGGCGGAAGAGTCGGAACACCGCGGGGTTTTAGTGAGTACAAGTCTCACACTACCCACCGTCTTTTCCCCTAGAGGGCCCATGAGAGTTTCCCCGCGTAAAAAAAAAAAAAAGGAATCGCACCTCCAACCTCGGGATAACCAGTCCTGCCGCTTTACCACTAAGTTACCGAAATCCCACTTCTGGGACTGACGAAGTCAATTTTTTTTAATTTCTGAAGTGTTTAGTACTAGCTATATTAAATAATATTCTTTTAGCCCATTTATTTATTTTTCAGAACGGGGTTCTTTTATTAACTATATCTGTAGGGATAAATAACAATTACTGCCCAAAAAACCAGTTACTTAAATTTAAACACCAAGGATGGCCGTTAACCCATGCATATCGGTTACCATAACAATTTTCACTTCCATTAAAAGGCATAATAAAAAAGAAAAATTGAGGTCCTTCTAGGTGAATAAAATTAAAATAGAAGTAAGAGTTCTCATTGGTATTAGGGATTGCAATCCCGCAGCTTCTTCAATCCCGCGGGATTGATATGCGGGATTGATCAATCCCGCGCGGATACCGCGGGATCCCGCATTTTAGAAATTTTGTTATAAAATTGCAAAATGCAGGTTTTTGAGGGTTCCGTAGTAAACAAGGAACCCTTATAGTTTCGCCATGTCCGTCTGTATGTCTGTCTGTTTATCTGTATGTCTATCCGTCCGCGGTTTAGCGCAAAAACTATTGGTAACAGAGAGTTGAAATTTGGCACAAGTATATACTTGTTGAAGGTGACCGATCCTGACGACGTGCCAGCGTTCGTGGCGAAGCAGTTGCACAAGCTGCCTCCCGTCACTTTCGACCACGTCGATGTATCCCGGCTGCTTAAAGAGCTCAACACTCTGAAGACCAGTTTGGGCGAAGTATTGCTTAGATTGCAGTTCTCTGAAAATACCATCAGTGATCTGCGTGCCGAATTAATTTCATTACGTGGTTCTAGTGCGGTATGTAGGTCAACGGAGGCCTGCAATGTGAACATGCGACGCGGTGCGCAAAATACATTCATCAGCAGTTTTGAGTCGGCGGATTGCAACACTAAGAAAGCGACACCGACTGTCATCACCCCGCGCGACGTCACGCGCCCCGCTGCCCGACACGCACTTGACAGGTTAATTTTAGCATTAGACGGAAGGAATTTAGGTGTATTTTTTTAGGTGAGTTAAAGTTCGAAAATATCGATCTACATTCCGAAAACTAATGATACCTATACAATACTGTATTATTTTCAAATATTAGTTTTTAACCAATACTTTTTTTAATTACATTACAGTAATTGCCAACACATTTCTTTTATAAATAATTAAACTTATGCGTTTTCTAAAACGTCTCCTTTAAAAGACCTAAAGATGTAGTGGTCAAGAACACAAAACGAATGGAATACGATATTTTAATGACAAAAATTAATAATAATATTTTTATCACGCACACACGCACGACGCCCATCATGATATTTTAATAAAGTCGGATTATACACAATGACAATATTGCTGTAATGAATATCATAATATACAAAAAGTTTTGTGATACATGCCTCTGGGTTTTCCTTCTGTCTAATTAAAAAAAAAATTACTATAAAAAAATATGTCTGACATGTTATTGCATCAAAAGTACCTATCTGTTTTCTGACAAAATATTAATTATGTAAGTAAGAAATATATATATAAGCCTTGAAGGGCTTCAGTAGCTCAATTGGAAGAGCGACTGGACTAGATTCCCAGTAGGTCGCGAGTTCGAGCCTCGCCTGAAGTCAAATTTTTCTTTCCATTTTTCTTTAAAAATAAAATATATTTCACAAGCATGTGTTAATGCGAAATAATATCAAACAAGTTTTAATTAATTTTAACCTTACATCTAAAACAGGTAAAGTAATCAATCTCATTAATAATGAGATTGAGAATGAATTTGTGCATTCTCGCGAAACTTCACGAACGTTTCAGCAACTAATTTAAATTTGCGGGATCCGCGGATCCGCGTTTTGAAGGTGCGGGATCCACCAGATTGATAAAAGGTGCGGGATCTCGCGGGATTGCGGGATCCCACTTTGCGGGATTGCAAGCCCTAATTGGTATATTAATTTCAAAAGTAACTGTCGTGAATTCCACCACCCTTTAATTACAGAATGTGTTTAGCATGAAATTTATTAACCCACAGTGAGATGATAAACTTCACTATTTGTGAACAGAAAGGACGTACCTACTTTTAACATAGCGTATTTAAAAATCGCGGCATCTATCCCAGTGGGCCATCTATCCTGGATTTACCCTTTTAACCAGGGGCAGATCCGTTACCTATACCCACCCTTAGGGAGTGGGTTGGGTAATGTGGGACTCCGGGAAGTGTGGGTCTACCCACTAAAACTCCTGGGTATTCCGACTTGAACCCCCTCCATGGCGGGGATCGGGAACGCCTTAGCACGCATCTGCAACCCCGCCGATGGCCGCCTGCAACCAGATACAACTTTACTTAAAGGAGCTTTCTGTTTTCACCCACACCAGTGGCGTGCTGAACATTAGCACGCCGACCAGCTCGGAATCCAACTCAACCCGGGTGATGGACATCTTCTAATCCACTACCCGGAGGCCCCTGTTAGGGTGGCAAATGGTTGGGATAATGCCAACCGCTACCGCCCTCTTCTTCTTTGCCTTATTAGGGCGGAGTGGGGGTCATCTTCCCGCTCTAGCTCCGCCACCTCCTTCTGTGCCTTTACAACCTCGCAGAAGGTAAGCACTGCATGCCACGATCTCTCGCTAACCATATATTCGACCACCACCGACAACGAGAGATCGGCCCCTGAAATTGAGACCAGTTCAGAGCGCGGCTCCTCTCACGCCGGGCACTCGGCCTGTCTGTGTTATATGGCACAGCTACACTGATGGTATATCGTAGTCGGCTCAATGTTACACAGGTACCTCCCGAAGCAGCCATGTCCCGTGAGGACCTGCGTCAGGCGGAAGGTGAGCACGCCATGACTCTGCTCGACCCACTCGTGCAGAAAAGGCAGAACGGCTTCCACGATTCGCCGGCCGTAGCTCGGCTCCTCCAGCCATTACGTCCACTTTCAGAAGATGGTTCGACGAAAATCGTTTGTCCATCGCCGGGCCTCCACCTGGAGCGGCCGGAATCGTTGAGTTTGCATCTCCGAGCCGCGTTAAATCGACCTGGACTTACCCTAACCAAACATTTTGATTTGGCTTACTCGGCCAAACGATATTTGTAGTGACAAATAACGATTGCCGTCAAAGAATCCAATTATTCAAATTGAAACAACAAAGATGGCTATTAACCCTCGCACTATCGTGTACCATAACAATTTCCACTCCCATTGCAAGGTCTCTTGGACCCAGTTCGCCAACTTGGCCGATTTGTCTAGAATTAGTTGAATTTAACGCTCATAACCCGTCATATAATGTAACTTGTGTGTTATATGAGTGACAACGATACGCTGAGTTTTAGGGATATTCTTGGAGATAAGGAATAAAGATAAGCATTTTATGAGGCTTCTGGGCTTATTGCTTTCCCCGGTACATAATAACAGTGGTTGTATTCAGAGGGGAATTGCTTCGGCCGTTATTATGTAACGGTAATAAAAATGTAATTTCATGTATTAGGCACGGGATTTGTTAATCTTTTCTCGGCTACTTAGATACTTTTGCCAGCGTTGGAGTAAATTATTTTTTATGTATTGAAGGTGGCAAATAAGCATGCAGTTCGAAGACCAGAGGTCAAAATGCAGATGCATTGCCGACCTTAGTTATGATGTCTCTGTGATAGTTATTACGGGGCCATACATCACCATCTAACCGGAATATGATAATGCTACTGCGAACACTACGGTAGCGGCATTAATGGCAGATAAATTAGGTAATGTGGTGGTGCCTACGCCCTCGAGCTCCTAGAGAACACTACACTAAAAAATCTGCCATCAGCAATATCTCGCCTCTCTTATTACTAGCGACCCGCCCCGGCTTCCCCCGCTGTTCCGCTCCTATTAGTCACAGCGTGATGATATATAGCCTACAGTCTTTCTCGATAAATGGGCTATCTAACACTGAAAGAACTTTTCAAATCGGGCTAGAAGTTCCTGAGATTAGCGCGTTCAAGTAAACAAACAAAGAAACAAACTCTCCAGCTTTATAATATTAAGTATACATGTGCGGCCTTCCCCCAAAAAGGGGAGAGACTCGTGTCCAGCAGTGGGATGCATGATGGGTTGCCATTATTATTCCACTTATTAATTTTTTTAACTCATTTAATATTTTTTTACATATATATATATAAGTATAAAAATACACAAATATATATAAAAATTAAAAAATAGTGTGCCGCCGACAGCTGGAGCAGGGTCCAAGCTGCCGATGGTTAGGGACACAGAGACAGGAACCATTATTATTATTATTATGTGCGGCGTCGGGACATGATGACCCAGTGGAAGTATTCTTTTAAAGTGGAAGATAATTCTTGTGCTAGTGCAGTCGGTCAATCGAACAATACCAGTTCAAAGTTCAAAGCATTCCAATAGGCGGTAGTAAATATAATAACGTGGATTGGGCAGCAGCATCCTGTGATAAAACTTCGACCATTGCGATCACCAATCCAGTAGTAGGAATTAGTACAAACAAGTTCATTCAGCAATATTTATTTCCTATTTCAAAGATAAACAAATATTACAAGTTACAATTAGGTGCCGTATTCACATCAATACCAATCCATTTCATTACAGATACATCAGTTTACCTGAATGAAAGCCTATCAAAATCAGAGTGCTGATGTGAATGCCCACTGAAGCGCATTTTATCTCGATCATCAAAACCATCGACAGTATGATGATCAGCCTCGGATGTTTGCAACAAAACAGAACCAAGAAAGTCTTCATGTATATGAATTTCTTTTAGTCTCAGGTACGGTATCAGAAATGTACACTCTCATTTGTTACTTGATGATTCGATTATATGTCAGTAATAATAAAACATTTCCGTCCCAGACGTATCATTATATCGCACTGTGTACGTCTGGGAATAGGTACCGTATTTTAAAGTGAAACGACCATTGACAAGTAGAGAGTTGTGAAACTAAATCACGAGTCAATACTGTTGAATGCTTTTAAAATGGATTTAATTTTTGTTTCAAAACTTCTACTTTATTTTATTCAATATCATATTAACTTCTACTTTGTTTATTATTGGTGGAAGTCGAACATTATTCGAGTGAACATAAAAAATATGACATACATTATTTTTAAGTGCAAGGATAAAACTGTAGCATTGCAAGATACGTATCGTACAAGCAATTAAATTGCAATAATTGTTTAATTTTATTTGTTGATCACGAAATTAACGATTATTTAGTTATCATCATACCAAGATAGCTTTTCATAAGTGTTTCTTATCTTTGATGGTCTAGCTTTTAAGCTGATGTATTACTTAACGATATTAGCTTTTAACATATTATCCTAATTTTAATAATTAATCACCAAACTACAGATGAGGGTATATATATCTATTGCAGTATCTTGTACTACATTCTTATACGGGCACAAAAAAGAAAATGCTTATCTTCTTTAATATGTTTCTTTTTTTAACTCATTTACACTTTTGGCACACTCATGTATATTTACTTGGTTAAGTCACGAGATATTCTCGAAAGGGTCTTGGAATTTTGCATGACCGTTCCATTTGGGCTGAACGTAGAAAGATATTACGGGGCTTAGTGAAAATTGGGAAACGGGATGAAAGGCTACTGATAGTTTTAGCGGTCATTGACTCTTTGAATAAATGGATTAAGATTTAGGTGATACGCCTTTTGTTGGGCACGTAAAGGGTTTTGTACAAGCGGGTACGCAATTAATGGTTTCGGAAATGTAATTGAATTCGCTTTTACCTAGCACTCACAGAGCGAACGAATCTTGAAGGGATTTGTTCAGATGGGAGAAATCATCACTACTCGCTTGTTTTCGGAGAGAACTGATGCTTTACATCGTAAAACTTTTGAGATGCTGTAAAAAAAAAAATTAAGATCATTAACAGAAGATGCAGCATTGTGGAGGGTGCAATTATCACAGATGATTAAGCGTTTGAGTGCAACGAGAAAAATGATTATTATGTTAACTTTTGTTAAGCATAAGATTTTGTGAAGAGTTCCGTTTTTAAGGGCACAGAACCTTTAAAAATGCGTAGCAATAAAAAACGAATGATGGAAAGTAGTGGCTAAAACACTTAACAATCAAAAGTTAGTTTTCCAAAAACCATTTTTGTTAAAATTCAATCGAATTTTAACGAAAATGGTTTTGGAGAAAACTGGCTTCAATATATGGACAAACAAAGAGACAGATAGACAGGCAGACAGTTAGATGCAAAAATAATACTGTAAGGATTCTATTCTTCAGTTCACGTACATAACCCTAAAAAATGCGATACAATAAAAAACAAATAAACAGATAGAAAGCAGTGGCTCAAATATTTTACAGTCAAAAGTTCATAAATTCAATCGAAAGTAAGATCATCGTCAAGATCCAGATAATTCAAACAGATGGCCACCCTATTTGCCCTTGCCCGAGTAAGTCGTTAATGTAGGAAGTTAATCTCGGCTCCGAGAGTATGACCTCTTGAATTAACAACCGTGTGCCGTAAAATTATAATTTGCTTCATTCTGAAGTGACAGTAGAGTACGTTCCCATGTAGGATGCGTGTAATCAGGCGAGCTTGTTTGTGATTTGGACGGTTTATCTGTTAAAGTTTGAGGACAAGAGGTTGTTGTTAATTGGGGTGTACGTCTTACGACTCAATGAATTGTTGAGCGATCCTGTCTCTTGTTCACTATTATTTTCAGTTGCTTAATCATTTGTCGTTTTTATAAGTAATTCAATGCAAGTGTTTCCACTTTAGAAAATACTAGCAACCGGCTTTGCATTGGTAGCATTTAATATTGTATGGATGCGCCCGACTTCTTTGATAAAAACCGTGATATCTCGGTAAATATAAGTACGATATTAATAAATTATAAATATAAACCTTCCCCAGAAAACCCTCTTTCCGACATTGCAAACAGAAACAATATCCGTTCACAACTTTCTGAGATTAGCGTGTATATACAGACAGAGAAAAAGGGGGGACTTTACTTTATAATATGTAGTGATGAAGTGATTTTGTAGCATCGAGTGTAATATTTTGTTACAGCTATTTTGCTATTTGCGACCTGGGATACGATGCACATATTTGGTACCTATACTTTACAGTCGTGGAATAACACTATGAACTAGCCGCGTGTTGGTTTATATTCTTGTACCTTAATTAAAATGAAAGTGAAGAACCCCACCTTGGTAAGTATCGCAAGATATTGAACCTTACCCTGACTGTATTCTCTGTTAATTGTTTACTTATTATTCGTTATACAAGATTGTGTATCACCTTCGTTAAATTTAACTGTTGTGGAACTCATACTTTTCATTGTAATAGATCATGATTTTGTATTGCAATTGTTATCACGTGTTTCTTATATCACATCTGCCCTATTTATTGTACTAGCGTAGTATATTAAAATAAAATAATGCTTCTGGTATCCCGCCTGGACTGTCGCACCTGAATGCCGCTTTCACATTGCTGTTCTGTAAGCCTCGCAGTCCACGTGAATAGCAGAGCAATCTGTAACTGCTCTGTGATTTCAGGGTTCTTCTTCTTCGTTTTACGCCAAGCTTAGTTCTTCAGCTTCTTTATTCCACACTATGTGCGGAAGGTTTACAATCCCGGCTTCGGCTTCAACACGATGCCCCTTGGACTATGATCCACGTGCGTTAAGCTACGCGGCATACCACGGGTACACACCACTACACCTACCTGCCGCTACGCTACCTTACTGCAATCAGGATAGTAGTGTTGATCTAATCAGAGCCTTGAACGCTTGTACACACAAGCAACTCAAAGAAGATCTCAATAAAATTATTTTATAAAGCGTAGTTTTTCATTTGAGTCTGCTACTAGACCGACTACATTATTTCTAGCGTAATTATCTGTTTTGTTAGTGTAATTATCGTTCACTGTTTATTCCTGGACAGATCAAGATGTTACTGGAGAAAATTAATAATAATTTAACCACTTACAGAGCAGAGCTTGTATGTGTAATTTTGGTATATGCGTGTTTAAGCCCATTGCTTACTGTAAACGCTGTATAGCATGCAAACACCAGCAGATTTATATTTAGACAATCATATCACGGCATATTTACATTTAAAGACCCGGAATTAAGATTCATATTGCAACGGATCGTTTACAGCGTTGATTAAACGGGAAAAATCAAGGATTGAAGTGGTAAAGGAAAATTTAAAGTTCTAGCTATTAAAGGTTGCTGGATCAAGCTCGATATTACCAGTTTGAGGCGGTTCTAACTGGTTGCCACGCACACGCGTTCACATCACGCGATGCTTTGAGCTGCTGTGCTTGGCAGTCATAAAGAAATTGGGCGATTTGTGTAAAGACCTATTAATTAGATATTAGCGTTTTAAGTGGTGGACGTGTTTGTTTTATGGTAGTTTTATTATTTAAACAACTCATGGAAAATGTACTGTGATACGGAATTTGTGAATGTGTTTCTAGAAATAACTATTAAGTACCGGTATATAATGTTTGTTTTTCTTGGCGTCGGGACGTGACGACCCTATTACACACTAGCGGAAGATGTTTCTTCTACTGGAAGATAATTCTTACACTAGCGCAGTCAGTCAACTGAACAATGGCGGTCAAACCATTCCGCCATTGTGGCGGTAGTAAGTACAAAAACGTGAGATGGGCAGCATCGTCCTGCGATAAAACTACCACCAATCAGCATGCCAAGCGTGGTAATTATGGCATATTCCCCTTATGGGGAGGCTTTGGTCCAGCAGTGGACATTTTGTCTGAAATGATGATGATGATATAATTTTTTGTAATATTTGTACTGAAGTCTTTTAAGAAAATATTCAGTAGCACTCTTGGAGTGGGGTTATTTGTACGAAAAATATCAATAGTCTTGTCACATATTATATGGAACTAAAACGCAGGTCTTATGGGCGGTTTGAAAACATCCGACAGCGGGTTGGCCACTAACCCGTATCTCCACCAACCCGCATTGGAGCAGCGTGGTGTAGTGAGCTCCAAGCCTCCCCTCAAAAAGAGACTCGTGCCCATCAGTAGGACGTCTCAAGGGTTGCCATTATTATCATATTATAAAACGCAACTTACAAATTGAAGTTATTTAATCAGCAGCAAATCAGCTTAGATTTTAGGCATTATGGTTATAAGCCCTCGTGGATTTTATTATAATTAAATCATAGGTATTCACCTCTCTTCTTATTTTCATGATCAATATTGATATTATAATAATTATATTACTTTTACGACATTTTTATCTGTTTTCTTAATGTAATTACGGTTTTTTGTCTATTACTCAATGGATCAAGACGTTACTGATGTAAATGAACAATTTGACCACTTACTGAGCATGATAAGCTTGTAATATGTGTAATTTTGATATGTGCGTGTTTAAATCTAGTGTTCACTGTAATTGCAAGCACTAGTAAATTTACGTTTAGAAAATTGTATTACGTAATAATTAGTTTAAAGAACCGGTGTTAAAATTCAAATTCCAATGTGATTGCTAGTATTGTTGATCAAAAGTGAAAAACGTTATAAGTGGCAAAGGAAAATTTGAAGTTCGTGCTATTATCGCATTTTTCGAAAATTTTTTTCGTGATTATCTTTCTTATTGGAAATTTGAGATTCATATATACATACATAAAGACAATTTATTTAGCAAGTAATTGTCGTTGAAATCATCACGATAGGAGGTCTAGATATGTTTTATGCGCATTTTTAAGAAATCAGTTCCGGTCCGGAAGTCCTGAAGTCCGGAAGTCCGGAAGTGCGAAATACGATCTGTGAGACATGGTGATGACACATTCAAAATTTGACAGATTCAGATTCTGTATCCTGAAGAGTTAACGGTTGCTGGATAAAACTCGATATTACCAGTTTGAGGCGGTTCTAACTCATCGCCACGCACACATTTATTAATTTTTAGTATTTGTTGTATGTGTAATTGTAATGTTGTTGTTTGCAATTGTATGTGTCCCATTTTTACCTATTAGGTACGGAACCCTAGAGAGATGCCAAAGCAGGTACCCCTTTTCCTTGCCATTCTTGAGGTCTTAGTTGTTTCCCTGTGGTAGAAATTATGCAGCCGTTCCTACCAGTTTACAAAATATAAGCTCAGAAATTATTTGATACGAAATCTTTTATCTCTACCATAAACAGTGAGAATTTAAAACGCTCACCATTTAATAAACAGGGCAAACACGAAAATGGTAATGGATATATAATACGAAGAGATTAATCAAAGTACAAAAACAAATGGTGTTTTTTCAACAAATTGGTGTACTTTGGTAAACAGGGTGTCTCATGATAAATTATCCTAAATAAGCTGACCAGAAAGGTACGATTATAATTTTCTTGTAGGTAGAATGTAGTTCGAGATATTTTCAAAACATGTCATATTTTAACAAGGTATATATTCTATGCAAAACAAAGTCGTGCTTGTGACACTATTTGTAACTCAAGAACGGCTCAAACAATTTTTATGATTTTAGTCTTTTTCGATTTGCTTTCATTGGGAAGAGGATAATAGGTTTTAAAATAATATAATATTCCTCAATAAAAAATTACAATTAACGCACTGGAACACGATAGTGCTGAACAATACCATTTAGCGGCAAGTAAATTAGGTAATGCGGTGGTGCCTATGCCCCCGAGCTCCGTCACTGGAGACTACCACCAGTAAAAAATTGTTAGATCAAGCGCGTTTAATTTTCAAAATTTATATTAACTTTTGCTGATTTACCAAAGTTAGGTGGCCGTCCGTCACTCCAATTACTGAAAGCGTGCTGAGCACACATCAGTTTTATGGACTGATAATAATAATAAATGAACAGAATTGTAAAAATTCATAATGAACTGTGTACACATACTGATATATTCAATTTAACTAAAAGTCAATTTAGACGTAGTCTCTTTCAGCACTTCAGTCACTTGAAGTGAACGCATCCTTTTCTCTGTTCTTATTGTTTGTAACTTCTTCACATTTTACTGTAATTTTTTTTCTCATAAACGCTCGTTTTGTTTAAATTATATGGGAATAATGGTGCTGGTAAGGCAGTTGATACCTGCGATTAAATGTAATTGTATATTAATTACTTATCTTATCACACTGTCTAAATGTTTATTGTCCTAAATAAAATAAAAAAAAAATACAATAAATACTGCATTGCATTCATATTCAATAACTCACACTACACACATTCGACTGACTGCGGTCAGAATCCGGATTGTGTGTCGAAATATCTAGTATCTGACTGCAGTCTGCCGAATGTGTGCAGTGTGCGTTATCGCCTACGAATGCAGCGCGGTATTTGTTCTCTATCCATTAGATTGATGTATAGAGGACGCTCCCGATAATTGGAGTGACGTATGGCCACCGCATTTCGGTAAATCAGCAAACGTTCATGCCGGGTTGGGATTAAAATGCGCTTGAGACAGTCGCTCTATGAAAATTTTGAAATAAGCATTTACGTTTTGTTGGATCTTCATTAAGATTACATAGATGTTATAAATATTACAATTTATATAAACATTATGTCTCTCGTCAGCACGGGGTCCAATTTGTAAGGCTTGCTCGGGACTTGGGGGGTCCAACACGTAGAGGCCCTTTCGAGAATTTTGATCTACTTTGTAATGGGTTATATTATTATTATTATGATAAGCACAGAGTAATACCTACTATCAGTTTATTATTTACTAAAATTATACAAAAACCACTGCGACAACATTTTTAGTGATTATTTAGAGAACCTAGAAACTGCGTAAAACACAACACACACAGCTTTTAGCTCTTTATTGATGTTCTAGCAAGAAGGTTACGATACGGCCGCATATTTTCTTTCACAAAAACGAAATATCTTATAACTCTTTAGTGACAACACAGGCATTATTAAAGTCATAATTTATTGCATAATTATTTAAAGGCTTCACTGTTGTCTTATCACCAATCCATATATCTATCTTCCAAATATATAAAAATCAATTGCTGTTCGTTAGTCTCGCTAAAACTCGAGAACGGCTTGATCGAATTGCCTAATTTTGGTTTTGTATAATTTTTGGAAGCCCAGGGAAGGTTTAAAAGGTAAAAAAATATGAAGAAATTGAAGGGGCATAGTAAAGAGCACAATCTCATTGTCTCATACAAATAGTCCGTATCTATCAAACCTTTGACACATTATTTCATTCTGAGGCAATAGGAAACATTTTCCGGGTCAGCTAGTAAGAACTATAATCCTGTCAGCTTGTCAGTTATTCGTGTAAGCTGGTTTCACATAGTTCACTGCTTAGTGCCTTGAAACAAAAGCTATATGTTATCCGAGCACAGAAACCGGAATTTGACTGCAATGCCGAACGTGTGCAGTGTGCGTTATCGCATACGATTGCAACGCGGTATTTGTTCTCTGTCCATAAGACTGATGTATGACGCTCCCAATAATTGGAGTAACGGACAGCCGCTCCTCTTTGTTAAATCTGCAAACGTTAATTCCGATCTGGAATTAAAACACGCTTGCGGCTACATGAAATGGTTGATAGTACATCATGAAAAAATTATCACGGTGATAAATCTTCATCATGTGTACACAATATTTTAGAATAGAATAGAAATAGAATAGAAAATATTTTTATATCGGATCTTTACAGATACTTTCAAAACGTCAATAAATCATAAAATACCTAGAATGAATAACCATTACATATAGTAAAAGCAAAATCGTATATTAATAGTAAATTAAAAATTGGAATTTATACTACTTGGTTAAAATATAATAAATACAAAAATTTTCAATTCTTTCAATGATGACAAATGAAGAAAAAGAAAAACTTATTCGTCAAGATCAAAGTTATTCACTTAGCAGAGTTCCAAGTGCAGTCACTACTGAGAAGAACTCCGCTACCCAACAAACTCAGTAAGAGCTCCTTTAAGAGAGCTTAAATCTAGTACAGTTATCGTGAAAAATCAAATAATGTGAACGTCCATAGCGTAGATGCAAATAAACTGTTATTTACTAAATGTGATGTAGCTCCTGCAAACCAGAACAGACCAGTCTCCACCAACAGCACCCGTTCACGAGTATGACGCATGTGACAGCCATTGCCTTCCTCGACCATTTTAGAGCGAAGTGAGCAGTAAGTTTTAACAATAGAAAGATAATGTAAGTCCACCAGATGCATATCGTGGCAAAATTTTGTTATTTTTTTTTAAATTATTATTCGCAGCATGCTAACTGCTTTAGAAAACTTAGCCGATGGCTGGAGCTACCAAAGGATGGTATTGGCGCTACTGTAACTTTTTTTAAAAACATAGTTTTTTATAAGTTTTAGTGATCTCTTCCTATCAATAATTTCAGCAATTTAGTACTTAAAGCAGTGGAACGCTTAGCTATATGTTATCCGAGCACACAATCCAGATTCTGACCGCAGTCTGCCGAAAGTGTGCAGTGTGCATTATCGCCTACAAGTGCTATGCGGTATTTGTTCTGTCTATTAATTACATTGATGTATAGAGGATGCTCCCGATAATTGGAGTGACGTATGGCCGTACTTTGGTAAATCAGCGAATGTAAATTCGTTTTGGGATTAAAACGTGCCATTTTACTGGTGGTGTAACTCGACGGCGTAAGCACTACTGCATTACCTAATCTATCTGCCGCCGAATGGTAGTGTGCAGCACTATTATGTGCCGTTTAGATGGTAATGCATGATCCCGTAATAACTATCTCAGAGATATACTAAGGTCTTAGGGTTGGCATCGCACGTGCATCTTGATCTCTGGTTTTAGAGCTATAGGCTGCAGTCATCACTTAACGTCCATGCGAACTGCAAGTTTACTTAAAAAAATATATACCGATACATACAGACTAGGCAAAGATACTTACATTGTTACAAAGTCTATAAATGTTTTGTATTATCATGATTCGTATCATTAAAAAAAATGTTTTAACCGCCCGTGGTAGATTTAATTGAAGAATATTTCTTAATTTTAAAACAATGTTGATGTGTCATCTGTCGTACAATTAATGCATCGTTTACTTCCCCAATTTAAAACAAGCCTTAGGTATAAACCTCAAACTCCAAACTGATAATATCATGTTAGCAAAAGGTAACTCGCATCCTTCAAATTGTACCCGTTAACATTGTTTCGAAATCACGTGGTCGTATTTCACCGACACCGTCCACCGCAAGAACCTTTTTGTTAAACTCGGTATAATACAGTCGATATTGATTAGATTCAAATATTTACTTTACAGGATGTTTATAAGGAATGTAAACTCTTGAGTGAGATCTTTACGCAAGATCTGCGTTGTATCGCTCACCCATCGCGTTCGTAATGAAGATGTAAGAAAGAGGTTTTGTGTGAATTAGAGTATCGGTGTAAAAACGAAAAAAGGCATGCTCCGATGGTTCGGGCATATAGAAAGATTGTCGAATGAGCAAATGACTAAACAGATATACAATACGAATGTAAATCGTTGCAGAGGCTCAGGAAGACCAAGACTGACCTACCATGACCAAATAGGTCGAGTTCTGTCTGGTGGTGGGGTCGAAAGTCTTAGGATTTGGCGTGCATGTATGAAGAGAATGATGAAGGTAGATGTGGCACGGAGGGTGTGTCAGGACCGGGGTGTCTGGCGCTCCACACTCTCTGCCTACCCCGTTAGGGACCTGGCGTGAAGATACATTAATTCGCATTTATTAAGAAATTCCAGAATTGCAATAATGGATACAAACGTTTTGAAATCTATCTCGGTATATAATAATGTATAAAAATCAATTACTGTTCGTAAGTCTCGCTAAAACTCGAGAACGGCTGGACCGATAAGGCTAATTTTGGGGGCCCAGGAATGATTTAAAAGGTAAGAAAATATGAAGAAATTGAAGGGAAATAGTAAAAATCACAATTTAATTTGCCTATACAAATACTCCGCATTTATCAAACCTTTGATACATTATTTCATTGTGAGGCAATACGAAGTTTGCCGGGACAGTTAGTAAATAATATCATTAACGATGGCAAATTATGATGATTTTTATGGTTTTGTAGCTTACAAAGAACCCCTATAGTGTCGACATAGCCGTCCGTTCGTCTCTCAGAAACTATTTGTATTACAAATCTTAAATTTTTCACGATTAGGCATACTACCAATATTATATTATCGATACGGATGAATTGGTAAAACAAAATCATCATAAACATTTTTTCTGTTCTTGCAAAGTGGGGATATTATTTTTTTGTCGTGCACCTCAATCACACCGCGGACACTCCGCCAAAATTCCATACAAACGCTTAATTTGGTCTCTATTACACAGACATCAATCAGTGACGTGTATTTACACGTGCACCTGTGTGCGTAGCTCGTAGAAAATACCAACCGTCGCCCATAAGAGGGGAGGAGGTTGGGTGGGAACTGAAAACGGGCTGGGACGTCGAAGTGTCGATTCGATACGTAGTATTATTACATATTTTCTGCCTCAATGTGAAGTATAAAGTGCCATTTTATGACAGAGTGAAGTGTCCCCATTACCTTTTTGGCTGCATTGGGATGTGTGAAAAAATTAATGCTAGTAAGTATTTATGTATAACAAAATTACGAGTATATTTAAAGAAAAAAATAAGGTTTTAGAACATACTCGTAGTTACAAGTTGGAAAAACGGAACCTCATAGTGGGTTTGACCTGAAATGCACTTGCCTGGGTTTTATGTTGAAATCATATGTATGTCTTAAATATAAATGTATCACACAAGCCTCTGGCAGAAAAAAAGTCTGAACTCTCGGATAACAGGTACCACGTTACCAGAAGGTAGCGCAAAGTTCGACCTTTCAAATGGAATCCACCAACTTTGTTTCAGAATGACGTGGTCGTATTACACCTACAACCACAAGAACCTTTTTGTTAAGCCCCTCTTTGTGATATCGTCTGTATTGATTAGATACAAATCATGCTTTATATCATTAAAAAAAATGTTTTAAAGCCCTTAGTAGATTAAAAATAGTCCTCAAAAATTAACGTTTAATTATTATTATTATTATTCCGAATATTTTAATTTTAAAACAATGACGTACCACAATAATTAATGCATCGTTTACTGCCCTAATTTAAAACAAGCATTGGGTAAAAACCTTAACTTCAAACTGATAATATTATTTTAACCAGATACATATACCAGATACATTATTGATGCGTCGGGACGTGACGACCCTGCCCTAGCGGAAGAAATATCTTCTACTGGTAGAGAATTCTTCCACTAGTATATAGTCGACCGAATAATAGGACGGTAGTAAATGCAAGATGGACAGCAGTGTCCTCGTATAAAACTACCGCCATTGCGATTGCCAATTCGTATGCCAAGCGTGGCGATTATGACATATTTATGGGGAAGCTTTGGTCTCGCAGTGGACATATATTTCGGCCAATAGGGTGATATTATTAATCGGACGTACACACTTAAATAACTATAGGTTATCTAAGAAGTAAATATTCACAAAGAATCATTTTACGCAAATCAATAATACATGATTTACTTTTTACGTATGATAAAAGAAAATAAGAAAATGTGATCTTAAAGATTGAGAAATGAGTAGCTATGATTGTTTTTATCAAATTGCTAGTATGTAAATCATGTATTATTGTTTTGCGTTAAAAAAATGGTTATGTGTGAATATTTACTATCTTTATAAATATACTGAATAGTTACTGGATTAGAAAGTAGGATTCATCTTACTTTCTACTCCAGTAACTTTTGTTATCCAGTTACTATATTAGTATGTATATTTTTATTGCCCAATGTATATAATTTCACTTACGCAAATACTAAGAATAAACCATAGCATAGCTGAATGAGCATGAAGCAATTATATTTCATAATTTTAGTACAATTTAAAAACACTACATAGCAAACTACTAAGTTTTCTTCGAGGTTATCAGCTTGTAACACAGTACTGACGTCAAAAACTTAAAACTTATTTTTATATTGTATCTTCACGCCAGGTCCCTAACGGGGTAGGCAGAGAGTGTAGAGCGCCAGATATCCCGGTTATTATAACTTATTTTTAACTTCATCTATTCTAAGTTTCGAAATCAATATCGAAGTCGGTTGCGTTCGGAAATAGTCAATAACTGCTTTCGTAATTAGCATTTTACCAATTTATTTTTATTTTGGTGATAAAGCAACCCAGTTTTCTTCCATTTCTACTTGATGTCTTTTTTATGTTATGCTATGGCAATTTTAAACTTTTCTTTTACTTGATGTTAAAAAACTGGATCAAAAATCGCAACAGCGCAATCGATTTTTAAACAGAGCTATCACTGAATTGATTGAAATCACCGCTTTTGCAGCCTTGGCTTGCCGCCAGTTCCGTTTCACGCTCGATCTTTCCCAATTCGTCACATTTCCACTTGAATATTAGCGGTTATATAACCACCCTTTAGACATTTCTCTATTGAGTGATCACTGTCAAAATATTTCGCTTCCACGCAAGCTGATTCACGCAAACGTTTACTGGTGGTAGAGCTGCAGTGACGGAGCTCGCGGGCGTAGGCACCACCGCATACTTGCCGCTAAATGGTAGCGTTCAGCACTATCATGTTCCAGTCAGGTGGTAATGTATGGTCCTCTAATTTCCGGCACAGAGGCGTAACACCTTAGTCCTCAGGAGTGATAACGCATCTGCATTTTGACCTTGGTCTTTGTGTGGGTGTCTATAGGCTGCAGCATCACTTAACTTCAACGTGAACTGCATGCTTGTTTACCACTTCCATTACCATAGAAACAAAACTCGCGTAGTACCTATACAAACCTGCGATGCGATGCGACGCCCTTTCATAGAAACGCAAATGCGAACTGAAAAAAAAAGAAAAAAAGAAAAGAAAAGAAAACATTTATTTGGACAGCACAGAGACATGACGATACAAATTGCCAGACGATTGGTACACAGGTACAATTAAACAAAAAGCAAAAACAATAACAATTAAAAAAGAAAAAAAAAGAGATTAAGTCTCACGGCTGGTCCAAATGGAAGCCCAGATCAGCTTCATGTCAAGTCGATCACATCAATCGACTTGACGCTGATTTTCATCTGGGACCGTGAACACCAGGGGTGTTTCACGGATGTCAAGCAGATCAAACAAATTAAATTAATGATGGTTAACAATATATACTTACATATTTTGTCAGGACAAATAATATAGCGTATTTACGATAATTATACATATATTCTTATTATGCCGTACATAAAAATAAATGTTTACAATGAATATTTTTTACATAATATGCGATGCGATATACACCATACTTTCAACATCTCGGATAAAATCGCATCATAACTATGATGTAAGCAAATGATCTGATGAATGATGATTTTATGTAAGCAAATGTGGTAAGTAAGCGTTCGACTCAGATGAGTGGTGATGCTGAGTTGAGGCTGATTCATAACAACTTTATTATGTGTGGGCGCTATTTTCTTTCCCTGTCTTGCATACATTGCAAGTCAAAGCTCAAAAATCTTTATCAAACAACCTGTGCAGCCATAAAGACCCATCAATTTTCTCTTTTGAATGATTGCTGACAAAACTAAAAAAAAACTCAAAAAAATATTTAATCACTTGGAAATAATATAATTTTCTTGTGATAGGTCAAATATCAAAAATATCAAATTAAAGCGAATAACAACTGATACGTTGATTAATATGTCAAAGTAAACAAAATAAAATAAATAATGGTCAAACACACTTAATAATTAAAAAAGGTATCAAGAGAATGTTCCATACTCTCTTTGACAAACGGCAAGATTTTAAACAAAAAATTTCAAAGTCACAGGTCTTATGAATTTTTCGAAGGTATTTAGCTATTTATTATCTGTAAATGGCTTACTAATTTTAAATTTGTACTTTAATATAGACTTTAAGCTACTATAGCTTAAAAAAAATTATCTGCTCTCAAATGATTGAAGTGGATGTCCTGATGGATTTTAATAAGAGACGAACGATCATGAACCGTCCTTCATTTGCATTCAAATTAATATGCGATAAATTTTCGAAAATATTTTATGTATTAGACAATAGTAGTAGCGGTTATGAATCTAAAGTCAAAACAATATATTTTTTGTATCTGACAGATAGGTGCTCATTTCTTTCTTCAGAGCTATCTCTGAAGTGATTGAAATCGCCGCTTCCACAGCCTTGGCCTGCCGCCAGTTCCGCTTCACGCTCGATCCTACCCAATTTGTCACATCTTCTCTTGAATACATACCTACGGTGATTTTGTCGATAGTTGAGGTTTTACTTTCAAATATGATAGATTTGAGAGGTCTTGTATAAACCCTCTAATGCTGGCCTTCTAAGTACGGTGATGCCGTTTGATACCTCCACAAATTTTGTATAGCCTAGCGGCTGAAATACGGGTCGGTGTCGGGTCAGTACAACCAGAGAATCTATACATCTATACAAATAAATAAAATTGGAGTGCCTGTTTGTAATACAGTAATAATCGCTTTTTAATAAATGCATATGTATGTATACACGGTAAATATACCAACACAACAATTTTTACAATTTTGTCTGTTTGTCTGTCTGTTTGGCGGGGCTACTCTTGAGAACAGCTTTACCAATTTTGACGGGAATTTCAGTGGCAGATAGCTGATGTAATAAGGAGTAACTTAGGCTACATATTTTTTTTTTTAATCTTTTACAAGTGGCAAACAAGCATACAGTTCACATTGATGTTAAGTGATGACTGCAGCCTATAGACACCCACACAATGACCAGAGGTAAAAATGCAGATGCGTTACCACTCCTAAGGCCTAAGGTGTTATGCCTCTGTGCCGGAAATTACAGGGCCGTACATTACCACCTGACCGGAACACGATAGTGCTGAACACTACCATTTAGCGGCAAGTATGTTAGGTAATGCGTATTTTGAGTTGTATCAATTTTCACAAAAAAGGCATAAAAGATTCGGATTAATCACGTAAGTAACCTATACCTTACTTACACCACAAAACATGAAAATTACGTAAGCAGCGATTACGTACTAAAAGCTACAATTTGAAATGTATACTTATTCACGATTGTTTTGCAAAAATCGTGCGAGTTATATCACTTTGCACAAAATTATCTCCGAAAATATAGTAGATAAAAAGACGTAATTTGCCAAAAAAAAAATATTTAAAAATAATTTCTAGGATCTCAAAAAAAGTAAAGTGTATAACTCTCGTCTAAGTTTAAGAGTATATAACTCGAGTTGTATCAACTATCACATAAGGTACAGAAATAAAAAAAAAAAAAACAATATATTTTTGCAAATTACTAATACGGGGTTTGTTAGATAGCGGTCATACTTACATGAATTTATTTCTCTATGCAAGGGAAGAATTTAAGTCCATCTCATTATCTTAATGAGGGACAAATTGAACCCATAAAACAGAACCGTGCAGTACTTAATATATGACGAAAAGTTTTAAGAAATAAAATAGTTATTTCCTGCAACATTTTGTTTTTTTTTTTTTGTGTAATGAAAGTGGCAAACAAGCATGCAGTTCACATTGATGTTAAGTGATGACTGCAGCCTATAGACACCCACACAATGACCAGAGGTCAAAATGCAGATGCGCTGCCACTCCTGAGGTCTAAGGTGTTATGGCCTCTGTGCCTGAAATTACAGGGCCGTACATTACCACCTGACCGGAACACGATAGTGCTGAACACTACCATTTAGCGGCAAGTATATTAGGTAATGCGGTGGTGCCTACGCCCGCGAGCTCCGTCACTGGAGCTTATCAGAGGTTATCAGAGATAATGGTGTAGAGTCCTATACCTCTGGTTCTATTGGGATATTTCCATTTTCTGGATATTTCCTAGTACCTCAAACTTTGGTAATGTGCCCGGAGATGTCAACAGACTCGCCACCTGTTGTTACATAGGCCAAAATGAAACCGTTGAATTGTGGATGTTTGCATGTATGCTTGAATGCATGCATTTACCTCTGTCTACCCGTTCAGGAATAACAGGCGTGAAGCTTCGTTTTTTTAATTTCTAGTCAGGTTGATTACTAAATTTCTCATTTGCCAAAGAAGAATTTTGGTAACATCTCTAAGCCGAATATCCTATATATCCTTGTACCAATGTATATCTGCTCCAGCTATACTTTAGCTACTATACAGTTCTTGCATAACGAGAATCTACTAAGGCCTTTAGGAAACCGAGGTAGTTAATTTTATTGGAACAACTCTAACAATTAGTCAGTGATTTCGCGCTTCGAACGAAAGTGTTTTATTGCACTCACGCTTCCAAGTTTCAAACGAGGGGTGCCAAGATTTCTTTTAAATTGCACCAAAGAGAAACAAACTGTAATCCACGAGAATTAAGGTTGTTTTTGGTTAAGTCAACAAGAACTAAGAGGAGAAACAGGTTGGTTGGCGTATAAATATATTTTTTCCGAGAGATCTTTTATCGTATCCGGTACCGTTTTGGCGCTGATGCAAAAATTATTCGTTAGCCCATTTCATTTTTGTACAACAATGGGGGGATGTGTTTCAGATAATGGAACACGTGTTATGTGCGAAAATGTTCAGACTATTTTAAAGTTGTGTCTGTATATGAAAATCTCTTGTGCGATTAATGAAAATGAAATTGACTGCCTCACTTTTAGCCTTAGTCTAGCGGCAGACCTAATTAAAAATACTAGGCTTCATTTAAGATCTACAGGGAGTAGGCTGGTTGCAGTTAAGTAGCCATTAGACAACACAGCAGTAGGAGGATGCCCGTGGCACGTGGCTTGTCGCGGTCGGTACACGTGGTCGCCGGTTGTCAGCGGTGGCACGTAGCGTCGAAGCTCAACGCAGATAGTCGTTAGTTCGGGGGCCTTCGGCGGTGCCAATGATCAACACTTAGCGGTGTTGCAGCCGAATCCGGTAGTGTAGAATTACCGCAAGTGGTGAGGAAGAAAGGGCGGAAGGAGCACCGAAAGAATCAGCAGAACCCAAGAATAACAGAAAATCTAAGATAGATGCTTAATTATTCAGTCGGACTGCGAGGCACTCAGAATAGCGTGCACAAGCGGATTTCAGGTGCAGTAGGATAGTAGAAGCTGCTTATGCTTCTTAACATTACATAAAACGGTACAGTTGCGTTGCGCTCTCGAGCTCTGATACTGACACGAACCCCACCAATAATGAGAACATCGCTCTAGTCTTTACGCACTCAGTCACCGACTCGGAGATCTCAGTAATAAATAAATACGCTTACACTCACAGCCTCACACTAGGCATAAACCGGTGTTGTCGGTGCCGTTGTACTCGTACGTACACAAATACCCAGACCCGAAACAAAAATATGTAGACCATACAAATATTTATCTCAATACGAGGATGGGACCCGTGAACCTTTGAACCAAACGGTCGTTTTTGATTTTGAGTAGGTAGACGAACGTTGAAACACGTTCCTTCGTTTGGGCGCTTGCGCTAGCCGCTGAGATTGCCACCCTTACGAGCATTTGTCGAAAAAGAAAACCTTTCCCGCCCCGTGTCGTGCCGCGTACTCAGAGGATGCCGGCCCTTAATAAATTGTCTCGCGTTTTCTTATCAAACAAGCATGCAGTTCACATTGATGTTAAGTGATGACTGCAGCCTTACACAAAGATCAGAGGTTAAAATGCAGATGCGTTGCCACCCCTGAGACCTTAGGTATTATGTCTCTGGGATAGTTATAACGGGGCCCATACATTACCATCTAACTGGAACACGATACCTAGTGCTGCACACTAGCATTTGGCGGCAGATAAATTAGGTAATGCAGTGGTGCCTACGCCCTCGAGCTCCAACAATTGGAACTCTACTACCGTAAGTAAATTAAGTAAAGTACTCAACAATTAATATTGCACATCGAGCCTACGAAAGAGACCATCGTTTCGAATTCGTAGAGCGTTATCTCTGCTGCACACTGCCTACGTAAGCACTAACAGTCCGGTATTGGTCAAAACTTGATCAAAATGATCGACAAACGTCAAATAGGTAGGGTGCGAAAGAGATAACGCTCTACAGACCCGAAATAAGCCAAAGTTTCCTTCCTAAACTCGATGTGCAATATTTATTGTTGAGCACTGTAAGCACTGTACTCTTTAAAATTAAATTGTATTTTTTTAAGGTCTAAAGCATTTTGAATGTAGAGATCATTAATAGGTAAGTCACTTATAATAATATGTCCATGATCTGAAATAATCACAGTTGAAGGAAGACGAAAATGTTTGGATTTATTTATTTAAATGGAAGTCAATAAAGAACCGAAAAGTTTAGCTCGTTGACGACGGAAGCGGCGCGTTAACAGTTAGAAAACTTTGAAGGAGTTTATAGCAAGTCCCATAATCGATGAATTGGCATCGGATGGATGTCATTGATTGTGTTTAGTTGATTTGGAATTGTAATTGTGCTAAACCTAGAATGGTTTTATGTGTGTTTTTGCATGTAACACCCTAATTTTTAAGATTGTTTGTAAAAATAATTAAAAAAAAAAATGGTTTAGGGTGATCAAACCAGTGATCAAAGAGTGTTTTACATCATGATTATGATGTGTTTTGGTTTTATTGATACAAATTTATACAGACATACATATGATAGATTTTTTATGTAACGTAGGTGGCTAACAAGCATGCTGTTCACATGAACGACAAGTGATAATTGCAGCCTATAGACATCTACAGAAAAACCAAAAGTCACCATACAAATGAAAAAAGAGGAAAGGAAGAAAAAAACATTTATTTGTGCAGCCCCCATACCAATATCAGGTACTGCATTGATAAAAAAAAAACAATAGAAAAAATAAACATTTACAATACAAGTACACAAGTTACACAAAAAAACTAAAAATAATTTAAAAAAAAGGGTTGACAAAAAAATTCTTATACCTATAAAAAAGTACCTAGTTAGAGTCAAATGAGTTGATACCCTTGACACTTAAGTTGTTACTGGGCCATTCATTATCATCTAACTGGAACATGGTAGTGTTGAACACTACCTACCATTTGGCGGCATATAGATTAGGCCTATAGATTTTGCCTTTAAATGGTAGTGTTCAGCACTATCGTGTTCCGGTCAGGTGGTAATGTACGGCCCTGTAATTTCCGGCACAGAGGCGTAACACCTTAGGCCTCAGGAGTGGTAACGCATCGGCACTTTGACCTTGGTCTTTGTGTGGGTGTCTATAGGCTGCAGTCATCACTTAACATCAATGTGAACTGCATGCTTGTTTGCCACTTTCATTACATAAAAAAAATGCCTACGCCCTGGACCTCATGCACCGGAACTCTACCACCAGTACCCTTTAGACCTGCTAAACTTTATGGCTTTATAAACTAGCTATACAGTATGTATTGTTATTATGAATAGCAACTTAAGTAAACTAACTTAACTTAGATAAAGTTGTGAAATCTTATATCTCTGGTTCTATTGGGATTTGAAAATTTTCTGGAAAGTACCCAGTACCTCGAAGTTTGGTAATGTGTCCGGAGATATCAACAGGCTCGCCACCTGTTCAATGGGCCAAAACGTAACCGGCGAATCGTGGGTATTTGCATGTATGCTTGAATGCATACATTTACCTCGGCCTACCCTTTCGGAGATTACAGACGTGAAGTAACGTTAAAGGAGATATTGCGAGCTCGGCCCTGGTTCGTACATGTTCTTTAAAAATGGGTAAATTAAAGAAGAATCCAAAAAAAATACAATTAATTTATTCAAGAATATATTTTAGAGTTACAGCCACATTTAATTCAATCGATTTTATCATTTACAACTATGTTAAACATGGTGGCGATACAGCCGACACTTGGGATCAATCGATTTTGATAGTATTTAGAAAATATTACTTTTTTCTCCAAGTTCTATAATCAAAATACAATTTAAAAAATGAAAATGTCAAAATGACATCGCCCGCCATATTCGCCATGTTAGTTTTGAGTTGCAATTCTAACTGCAAATTATGTTTTGTAACTGCAAACAAAGCTAAATAAGTGAAAATATGCAGTAAAAACGTTTTCATATTGATTTTGCCTGTTAAATGATATTGTGTACAATACATGGCCGGAGGTCCATACGTTTTTGCAACATCTCCTTTGTGCCATGAATACTAAACTTTAGGCTCGCGGGCACCATCGCATTACCTAATATACTTTGCGCTAAATGGTAGTGTTCAGCATTATCGTGTTCCGGTCAGGTGGTAATGTACGGCCCTGTAATTTTCGGCACAGAGGCATAACACCTTAGGCCTCAGGAGTGGTAACGCATCTGCACTTTGACCTTGGTCTTTGTATGGGTGTCTATAGGTCAGTCATCACTTAACATCAATGTGAACTGCAAGCTTGTTTGCCACTTTCATTAAATTTTAAAAAAATGCATTGGACATGTTTCTTTATTCAAAACATTCCCTGTTTTATGACTCATGACTAAACGCAATTTTTTCAGGTCTAGCATACTTTTATACGCCTCAAATAACAATTAAGTCTCACATATAAGTCTGCTCGGTAGCCTAGTGGTAGCAGGCCTCTATTACTACGCTGAGGTCCTGGGTTCGATTCCCGGGTAGGGGTTATCAGAGATAATGGTGTAAAGTCCTTTATCTCTAGTTCTATTGGGATATTTCCATTTTCTGGAAATTTCCCAGTACCTCGAAGTTTGGTAATGTGCCCGGAGATGTCAACAGGCTCGCCACCTGTTACATGGGCCAAAACGTAACCGGAGTGTTTGCATGTATGCTTGAATGCATGCATTTTACCTCTGCCTACTCCTTCGGGGATTACAGTTGGATGAAGTTTCGTTACATAATTCTTAAAACACATTTCCATTAGAGGTTAGAGCCCAAAGCCGATTTCATACACACACATCTTTCATTTCACAACTTCAATTTGCTTACGCGGAAACATTCCTCGTGTTACAGAATGTTTAATTTTGCTTCAGCCCATTTACAGAGCGAAGGTTACAGACATCAACGGAGGTACGTATGAAAATTCATAAATCGTTTGCTCGCCTTTGTGTTTGCCAGCCTTCATGATAAATGTATCGCGGTGGACAATGCCTGCGTATTGTGGATTTGATTAATGACAGTTTTTTTTTTCTAAAATTCGAATCCGCTGGTCAAGGGTTCGTGTTTTTCAGTCCGATGGTGCTGGCACTTTTCTGAGTAGGACTTATTTTAAATCGCTATTGATTTATTTAAGCCTGAAGATTATTTGATAGAGCTGACTTAGATCTGGTTTGTAGGTATATCCGGATGAATATACATAGGTAGATGTGTCCATAATTGCAAACATCGAAGATGTATGTTTTTGATTTCCATTTTCATGTAATATGTTACCACTATTTTGTTAGTTGAGATTTCTAATCCAAGTATGTTCTTGTTGTTAGACACACAGGTAAGCTGTTATATATTATAATGATGGCAGTCTATCAATCTATCCATCATCTTTACTCTTTGTTATCAGTTTGTAAAAGGGGAAATGAGACATTCTACTGATATACTTGTTTACATTAGTATATTCAATTTAGTTTTATCTTAGTGATATTCTTGACTATACATAATTATATTTCTTATCTTGTTTGACATGTTTATCCATTGTTATTCACTTTATTTTTTCTTGTTTGTTTTTGACGTGTCATAAGCGCTGCCTGTTCCCCTAAATGAATAAATGAGCTTCTGATTCTGATACTGAATCAACTCACATGGATGGTAAGTAAATACCCCAGCCTTTAGACATTACAATAAAGACTGGAGGTTCAAATGCAGATGCGTTGCCACCCTTGAGGCCTATGTCATTAGGCCTCCGTGATAGTTATTGCGGGTCTATACATAACCATCTAACCTAAAGAAGTGGACATATAGGTATGAATGGTTAGTGAAAAAGCCTATAGACTCTTTTACAGCAGGTAGATTATGGTCATCATTATGGTGATGCCTACGGTCTTGAACTTTTTTTTATGTAATGAAAGTGGCAAATAAGTATGCAGTTCACATTGATGTTAAGTGGTGACTGCAGCCTATAGTCACCCACACAAAGACCAAGGTCAAAATGCAGATGCGTTACCACTCCTGAGGCCTAAGGTGTTATGCCTCTGTACCGGAAATTAAAATCATACATTACCACCTGACCGGAACACGATAGTGCTGAACACTACCATTTAGCGGCGGCAAGTATATTTGGTAATGCGGTGGTGCCTCCGCCCGCGAGCTCCGTCACTGTAGCTCTACCACCAGTAGAATTTTTTTTTTCTTAATCACTAGTAAAAATCATTATGTGCTGAAATGATTTTCTAACCAGAATATGAATTGTACGCCTATCATTTTTATGACATAAAAAGAGAATTTTAAAAACTTGGTTCATAAATAATACTTGCAGACAAAGAAAAAGAGCCAATAGTTTGTTTAAGTTTCTTAAAAAATACAGAGTAATTTAACTATTACCCGTCCACCCGTCTACCACAATTTAAAAGCATCTTCGCTTGAACAAATTAGAAATATTAATTTACACTGTAAAATATTTCACCTGAATCGAGTTTTGAAACAATCGAGCCGTATCCTAAACGAGCCAGAAATTTCTTTGTCTTGTGCCATATTGGGTGACCCTGAACCCGGCCCATAAATTGTTTTGTACCGTTTTATGAATAAACAGAACATGTCTATAGAAAATTATTTATGGGATTCATAAACCTTTTATTGCGTTCACGGAGTACTTGTAATTCAATGGTGGATACAATTATTGACTGTTTCACGTGTCTCATTCCAATGGACCGTTTTAGAGGAGTGTTATCATTTTGATAAATATATTGAGGATATGGCGATACCTTCATTGATACCTACGTGGAAGATGTGTGTGATAAGTGCACATAAATGTCGCGTGTAAATGAGGCGCATAGAAGGTAAATTAGATTTAAATTAGGAGCAATGAAAGTAAATGGTGTTTGCCTATAATTTTTTACTGGTAAAGTATTCTGGATGATTTAAATATAAGGACTAATGAAACGATAGCTGGAAATCATCCGGGTTCTTAACGGAAAATTATTATATTAATACGTGACAGAAAAATTTACTACCAGTATTTCTTTTTAAGAAAATTGCACGGACGGTGTATGTAATTTTGCATAGGTAATATTCATTAGATACATAGAACAAGTGCAAAATGCTAATATGTTTTTTTAATAATGCTATGAAAGTTAATTAAACCGTCAATTCACGCTAGCGGCGCACTACCGGCGGCGAATGAACAATTGAAATCAATTGTCATATATAAAAATATGACAATAAATGCGATTTAACTGAGGGTTAAATCGCATGAAAGGCCCGTAGTTTCAGCTTTATTATATTAATGTTATCAAGCAGTATTTGTTCCATCAATGGGATCTACTTGCCTTGTTTACAATTAACACACTATATAGAAACGACATTTTTTCTTTATTTGAAGCTCTGAAAGTTGAATCGTATGCTTTCTCTGATACAGCCTAAGAATGTATTTTCACGAAGGCTCAGGGTGAAACACACTAGTCTGTTTGTGTGTGCAACGGAAACGGACTAAGTTCCATATGCACCAAGCCTAGTTTTTGCGGCCATAAATCAACAGCATGTCTACTGCTGGTTGAAGATAGCGTGAGCTGTCAGTAATAAATCCGGAAACCTAGTTTGGTTTGACGCAATCAAATCCGTGCCGGTATTTACCGATATCTATGTTCATTTAGCGTTAGTGTCATCGATATCTATTATGCTAGAAATATCAGGATGGAAAGCTACGGTTCTTTCCGTTAATCTTATGAAGTGGGAGATCTATCTGGTTGTTTGTTAGAACGCGCTAAACTCAGGAACCACTGGACCGATTTGAAAAAAAAAAAAATGTAATATAAGAATCGTTCACCATTAATTTTACGTATTTAATCATAGACGCCTTGTATTCCTTATCTTAACCACATTTTGTTCGTAGTGCGTTATTTGTATTGTGAGTTACGTACGTAACGTAACTTCACGCCTGTAATCCCCGAAAGGGTAGGCAGAGGTAAATGCATGCATTCAATCATACATGCAAACACCCACGACTCGCCGGTTACGTTTTGGCCCATGTAACAGGTGGCGAACCTGTTGCCATCTCCGGGCACATTACCAAACTCCGGGGTACTGGGAAACTTCCAGAAAATGGAAAAATCCCAATAGAAGCAGAGATAAAGGATTTTAAACCGTTATCTCTGATAGTCCCCGACCCGGGAATCGAACCCAGGACCTCCAGCGTAATAGTAGTATTGTGAGTTAATAATGTAAACGCATAATGAAAACGAATCATGCATGTTTTATGAAATAACCAATTCTTATTAACAAAACTCTTCCATAATAGATTGATTGACGTACTGAGTGACACACTACGCCCGCCAAAAGTAGTAGCCTTAAAAACTACAATTTGGTAAATGACAGCTTGGGAAGTGTAGAGAAGCACTAGGATTTCCCGAAATTCCAACAGAAACGGGAATTATTCACATACAAAGAAGCGCGCCTGGCCCCGCGGCTGGTGTAGATCGTAAGCGATCTACTCGGTAAAGCACTACGGGCGCGGTCGGGTAGAGTGATGGGTGACCGCTAGTGGCAAATTAAATGCGCGTTTCCGTGCTTCAGAGGGCACGTGAAGCCGTCGGTCCCGGTTGTTTTCGACAGATAGCAGTCGTTAAACCTTGTCAGAATGCGCGTTTCCGTGCTTCAGAGGGCACGTGAAGCCGTCGGTTCCGGTTGTTATCGACAGATAGCAGTCGTTAAACCTTGTCAGAGGCCTTATGGGCGGTTTGAAAACATCCGACAGTGGGTTGGCCACTAACCCACCCACCTCCACCAATCCGCATTGAAGCAGCGTGGTGGAGTAAGCTCCAGGCCTCCCCCCAAAAAGGGGAGAGACTCGTGCCCAGCAGAGACGTATAATGGTTTGCCATTATAAAGTCGCGTGCAAAAGTTAGTATACTAAATGAATAATATTAAGTGTACTAATTGGCAACGTATGCTTATTCAATATTCAATGTTTTGTCCTCTCATACAGCCATAAATGGGACCGTCAAGTGAAACTGAGTTTCAGGATTTATTTAGTCTCCGTTTCGTAGGCAGCTGTGAAATTGTCGGTATTTTTTTGCCCTAAATTTGTGTAAAATAGATACTATTTTAAGCAAAGTGACTGCTGAAACCATGCATATGTATGAAGGTGATATAATACGAATGGTGTAGGAAAGATTTAAACTCCACTTATGAAGTTTCATCAAGTAGACGTTTTTCGACTACGTTTTGGCCCATATAATAAGTGGCGAGCCTTTAATACATTTGGGGTGGGCAGTGACTAATGGCGCGGGGGAGGCCACTCCGAGCTTGAGATTACTCAAGCTCGAGATCGGGTTGTCATTTTGGGGTCCACTAAGGAGAGGCAAATTGCCACTAGCAAAGAGCTAAATATATGTTACTAGAGCTCCACTGACAGAGCTCGCGGGCGTTTACACATTACCCATTACCTAATCTACTTGCCGCTATATGGTAGCGTTCAGCACTATCCTATGGTAGTGTTCCGGTCAGATGGTTATGTACAGCCCTGTAATTTCCGGCACAGAGGCATAATACCTTAGACCTCAGGAGTGGCAACGCATCTACATTGAAATCCTTCAGTCTCATGTAGATGTTAATAGGCTACAGTATTACTTACCACCAATGTAAACTGTTTGCTTGTTTGTCACTTCGTAATATAAATAAAAAATAAAACGTAGGATTCAATGATTGTGAGATGTAAAATATAGGTGCCGGTTCTTATTGTAGTCCGTAGGTCCAGCCAGATAGTTTCCCCAGTTTAGCCATATAGCCCAAAGTTTGGCAAGTAAATTCTCATTGCAATAAGTCCCATATATTCCGTGGAGCTCGCCGAATATAACCCATTACAAAGTAGATTAAAATTCTCGTTAGGGCCTCAACGTGTTAAACCCATGTCTACGCGCAAGCCTAACAAAAAAAAGGTTTGGACCCTGTGCTGACGAGAGATATAATAATAATATAGGTTGGGGAAAAAGTTTCTTCGCATTTTTTAAGAAAATTCAAAACATTTTTTAATATAGTTAATTTAAATTTAACTAAAGTATGTATGTCCCATTTTGTTCGATAACCTTTTGCCATCTTGTAGGTAGGGTTACATGATCCCATTGCTATAAAAATTTTGGGACTTCTCATCAAAATACCGCGACAAGTGGATTTGGCAGTCCTTTCGTGATGTTAACCCAACATTGCATAAAGAATTCTGAAGAGACCGAAACAGGTGGAAATCTGAAAGTGCAAGGTCAGGACTATACGGCGGATGCATTAACATCTCCCAGACAAACTCTCTTAATTTTTGCTAAGTGGCTATAGATGTGTGAGGTCTAGCGTTATCATGATGAAAGACCACACCCCTTCTGTTGATCAAGTCCGGCCGCTTTCTCTCAACTTCTTGCTTTAATCTCATCAGTTGTTCGCAGTAGGGTTCAGAATCGATAGTCCTGCCTGGTGGTAATAGCTCATAATGAATACGCCCTTCCAATCCCACCACACATACAACATCACCTTATTGCGAGTTAACCCGGGTTTCGCCACAGTCTGTGAAGCCTGACCGGCCTTTGACCGGCCTTTTTCGCACGTTCATGTCGTACGTGATCCACTTTTCATAACCAGTTATCAGCTTCTACAAAAATGATTCGGTTTCATTACGTCGTAATAAAGAATCACAAATGAGTACACGGTTCATTAGGTTTCTTTCAGTGAGCTCGTGAGGTACCCAAATATCGAGCTTTTTTTTGTACCCAGCTTTTTTCAAATGCCCCAAAACTGTTTTGTGATCAATTCTCAGTTCTTCAGCTACGTCGTAATTACTGATATGTCGATCTTGCTCCACTTTTTCAAAAATGGCATACATTTTATCCGTAATAGGTGCACCTATTACGGATAAAATGTATGCCATTTTTGAAATCAAAATTTCCGGATTGAAAACGCTTAAACCAAATTTGTGCTACTCTCACAGACACTGCACTAGGTTTTGAATTTGGAATTATGTTCTTTTTAAAATTGATTGCGTGGTTGTGATTCTATGTGGTAATTAGAATTTTATACTCGGAAAAAATATATTACTGTTTTGTTTGTTTCTGTAAGATATAAATAATTTATTTAGTAGGATATCCTTACTACTTTATTTCTTAAATCAATTTAATATATTTTTAATCGATTTAAATAGCAGGGTTAGTTATTATGGCGATGTATTAGCACATAGAACCTGCTACATGGTTAGCAAAAATGTCGATTTACAAGTGACAAAAGTTCTTACTGCCAAGGTTCAGAATGAATGAAGAATCATTTTTTTTAGTATAGTATTAATAACAGAGAAATACACAGGGTCCTAATGATATGGACTACAACTGATTTATGTCATATTTATGAATTTCAGGTTTATTATTACAAAGTTGAAATAATTACCTCTAAAAAAATGTTAGGCAGCTACGAAATTAGAATATTGCCTTTAAATCTTAAGGAAGGGAACGATATGGATTAATTTTTAGAACTTGAATGTCGAAGTCAGCAATACTAAATATAAATAAACAAGAAACTATCTAAACAATCACCGTAAGATAATACCAAAAGAAGAAATAAAATCCAAAATCTGCAAATTCTTGCTAAAACTTGAAAAAAACTTTTAATAAGTTATTATTGATAATGTTAATTTCGAACTATTAAGCTTGCATCTATGGCAATGTAGTAAGTTCAGAATGTGTAGAAATTATTACTTATCACAATATTTCTTTATCTTGAACCTCTGTTATTATATATAAATAAAACTATCACAATGTTTGATTAATTTTATAATTAACTACTATATTAAAGATCATTATAAAATAACAAAATACAGGCAGGTAATCGTGTTATTACAGCCTTTAATCGAGATTTAAGATACTACTAATAATCACCAAAAAACTAGATAAACTATACGGCCATAATCCAACATAAATATACATCATCGAAAATAATGAATTGCAGATTCCTGCCTAAAACAAAATCTTACACAATTACTTCTTTATAAAACACATTTTACGTTTTTAAAAACTTTTATCCAAAAACAGTATTAACTTACCGATCTCTTAATTAAAAATAGTAGTATCTTTTAAATATTAAATATGGGTACGTAATAAAAAAGGATCCTATTTTATTACCCTAAATATATCGACTGTGCCTGGTCTACTTGCAATAAGTGTATGTTTTTGAATTCTCACCAAACCCAGCTAAAAAGACATAATATCGCCCCTGATGTCGCTCAAAGCAAATAGACCGGGAACTGTCGATTTTTTAGACGGCATACTTAGTGAACCAATTCTAAATTAACATTACGGGAAACTGGCATCAAAGAGCATCATATTATCTAAGTAACAAAAATCAATTAATGATAGCCTACAATCAGAAGAATTATTATCAGTTCAATCTTAAATGAGTTATAAAATGTATGTATCTCTAGACTTTGCGATAAGCTGTCCTAGTGTTATTTTCTTAAAAACTGATACTTTACCGCCTCTTTTAAAAGATTCTAACCATCATGCCCGTATTGCAGCTATTTTTTTAAATGAGATAATTTCAACGAAATGTTCAAGTTATAAATAACAATTAGTTTAGAACTCAAGTAAAAGCAATTTTCGTAGTTAGTAGTTATTCATATTTATAATATTATTACTATAGTTTATAGCTTCAACTGATGCGACCGTTGCGGAGATGGTCTGACGGCGTACAAAGAGCGATCGGGTAAATAGATCTTTGTGCGCGTGAGTGAGCGCGACAGCGCACGTCGTAAAGTGTTCGAACTACCGCTTCGCTCCTTATACGCGCCACTACTGCAGATAGGACACAGATAGAACTTTATGCGTTACTTTTAAATTTAAAACTACAACGAATTTTAACGAAATAAATATACTGAGAGGTAGGTATTGCTATAAGGATATTCAAGCCAATACGAAGGTAGTTAGAACTTTTTGTCACATTGAACTATATACGTCGATGCCGTCTTTATGTTGACGCCTTAAAATGAAACATGAAACTGCATTGTACCACTAGTTTGCAAATTTATAGACATGAAGTAATGCAATTTTCGTAACACATTTGCAAAACTGTTATATTTTTCCAGGTATAACGTATACAGTGAAATAAAGCTGTGAAATAGTAACTAATTTAAGTAACTGCGTGCTAAATTAATGTAATCAGGCCGTGTGTAATTGTGACCTAGAATACGATAGGGGAGGTGAGTTGGGTGTGACGTATACAAGGTGGAAAAAAAATCGAATTGTTTTTTCTCAGTGAGAAAGAAATTAAATAGCTTACGTAACTTCGTAACTTCACGCCTGTAATCGCCGAAGGGGTAGGCAGTAGTAAATGCATGCATTAATTCATACATGCAAACACCCACGATTGGCCGGTTACGTTTTTGGCCCATGCAACAAACTGGGAAATTACCAAAAAATGGAAAAATCCCAAATAAATCAGAAATAAAGGACTTTACACCATTGTCTTAGATAACCCACTACCCGGGAAATGTACCCAGAATCTCAGCGTAGTAGTAGTGACCTGCTACCACTAGGCTACCGAGGCAGTTAAATAGCTTGTGTTCTAGAATTAGAACTAAAGATTTTTTTGTGAAGGGGAAAGCAGAGGTATTTGTCCAAAATTAAGTACCTATACAGCCATGACCCAGCAATTAAGTTTTTTAAAGTGCCATGTAGTAAACGGCGTGCGTATTTCGTTTCGTTTCGTTGGACGCATTGGCTAACTCCGTACAGGGAATGTTTTGAAAATTAAAAGAAGGAAAAACCCCATTCGTGTTACCAGCCCCAGGTACAAGTCCGGTCTTCAGCCTAGCAGTGCCTGCTACCTGCTGCCAGGCATTGCTACATACTGCAGCGTACTAACGCAGTGAGTATCAGTAGATATAGTTCTGGCTGCGGTTGGCACATGGTTGTGATTAGACGTGATAGTGTGTACATGTAGGGTGCATCAGTGTGCGTGTTTTACGGAGCGGCCAGTTGCGCACCAGCTCTCGCTTGCACACACGCATTTATTTGCGTACAGACAGACATGTTATAAAACAGCCAAGCGTATTCGTATATTCTGTAATAATAGCGCAGGCATAAAAATATCTACAAAGAGAGATTCGATGTGATATCTCATAGTCAAGGCTTACCAGGAAGTTACTATCATAAGCATAAAATATATCCTATATCCGCAATGTTTCGCGGTGAGGTGCCGGTATATAAGTGCGTACGTGTTTATTTTGCATACATTTGTATTTTATTGAGTTCGAACAACTAGTTTAGGTGGTATTTTGATTTAAAATCTAATCTATTAAGTATACTATACTATTTATCCATTTCAAGAATTAAAATGTATTTAATGATAGTTTGTATTAACTTGTACATATTAAAAATACAACAGGATTAGTAAAATCAAACATTTATTTATCGACAAGAAGTAGTGATGAATTTAGAAATAGTAGAAAAAGCGGGAGATTCGTACCAACTGAGATGTTTGGCGCTATTTATACTTGTACTATACTTACTACTAGCTTTTATTAAAAACTGACACTTCTGAATTGCTGTCATAATGATAATACATGTCTGTCATAATCTTTTGAAAAACGGAAACCCAGTAGGCGCGTCCACACAAAGCGAGCAGCCTCGCGAGGCATTTTTCGTGCCGAGGCAGCTCACTGTGTGGACCCGGGTAATAGCGTTCAAAATAAAAAGATTATCAATAATCGTCGAATGTTGTATATATTTCAATGACATTATGAGCTGTAAAATGTCAAATATGACAGTACATGTGGGTAGAAAAATAAAAAAAAAGGGCTTTTATAAAAAATATAAAAAGTTGTTAAAAATAAAGTACGTAACGAGACATTCATGATTAATTGCGCTTGATGACCTTCCAAAAAACTGGGTAATAACATATTCGATCCCGTGACAATGAGATCGGTTATTTGAGTTCGGGTGTACCTACGCAAATATTCAAGATTAACATTACATAGAGGATTTTATTTTTAGTCGCTCGTTCACGATTTAGGGAATTTAATCAAAAACGACCGATAATTCGGCAACAAAAAAAAAAATCGAATATGCGAATTACAAACTTCAATACGATGCTAATATAGATGGTTGAAGAGTCCCAGGAACACCAGGCTTGACCTACCTTGATCAGATTGAGTACTGTCCGAAGCGATAGTGTCTTGTCTTCGGAATCGACGTGTATTCATAAAAAGACTGATGAATGTAGAAGAAGAACGGGGCTGTGTAGGGACAATGATATAAGGCATTCTACTCTCTCTAGGCAGTTCCCTCATAGGGAAGGCACCTTGTGAGGGGATTGCCGTCAAGATTCATATATATATATACTAGCGGCCCGCCCCGGCTTCGCCCGCGCTGCTCTGCTCCTATTAGTCATAGCGTAATGTAAGCTATCCTATCTCTCAAGTTGGATCGAACTGCACATGGTGCGCGAATTTTATTATAATCGGTTAAGTGGTTTAGGAGTCCATTGAGGACAAACATTGTGACACGAGATTTATATATATATATATATATATATATATATATATATATATCTACCTATAAGCCGTACTATACTTAATAATGGTAACCCATTTTACGTCCAACTGTTGGGCACGAGTCTCTCCCCTTTTTGGGGGGAGGCCTGGGGCTTATTCCATCACGCTGCTCCAATGCGGATTGGTGGAGGTGGGTGGGTTAGTGGCCAACCCGCTGTCGGATGTTTTCAAACCGCCCATAAGGCATTCGACAAGGTTTAACGATTGCTATCTATCGATAGCAACCGGGACCGACGCCTTAACGTGCCCTCCGTAGCACGAAAACGCGCATTTAATTTGCCACTAGCGGTCACCCATCACACTACCCGACCGCGCCTGTAGTGCTTAACCGAGTAGATCGCTTACGATCTACACCAGCCACTGGGCCATGCGCGCTTCTGCTATACTTACACGAGGTAAAATAAGCAAGAAATGAACTATTACACTGAGTTCAAGCATGTTTTATGATAGCTTTTTTAAATTGCGTTGATGGAAAGAGTCAATGTGCGTTAATCCTTAAATAGTGGCGACATACACCGATATAATGAATAGGTTCCGGTGTTGGAACATGTCATGGTGACGTCACTAGCCCAATACTTGTCGCATATTGTTATAACCTTAATAAAGCCTTAATATATACAAGAGACCCTCGCCTTAGGTTGGCGTTTACGTAATTTATTCAATGTGAAGTTTACGCATGAAAAACGCAAACGCAACACATTTAATAGAGCTTACGTAACTTTCTAACGATTTTTCATAACTATGGACTTATTTTGTGAAGGAAAATCGTTACTTGATTAATGTTTTTATTTTCTACTATTTTAACAGTTTATATTTACGCTTTGATTTTGGCATCTACTATGTTGGCATATATATAACTTAAAATACGTATATTTTTCTACCGGTGGTAGAGGTTCTGTGTAGAAACTGGAGGACGTAGGTACCATCGCATTCTCTTATCTATCTGCCGCCAAATTATAACCCCCTTATTCATAAACGTACATTAGATACGTTTTCGCTATAGAATGCTTTGTCTTTGTCAGTTGCATTGTCAAATGTGCAGGATAGAAAAAAAAAAGAGAGATTAGCAGCCGTTCACCTCGACCATTTTTATGGGAAGTGAGCAACACAAAGTTGGTGGTAGAGCTCCAGTGACGGAGCTCGCGTAGTCACCACCGCGTTACCTAATATACTTGCCGCTAACAAAGGTGCCACTTAAATGGTAGTGTTCAGCACTATCATGTTCCGGTCAGGTGGCAATGTACGGCTCTGTAATTTCCGGCACTGTGAGAGGCTGTGCCGGAAATTATACAGAGCCGGAAACACCTTAGGCCTCAGTAGTGGTAACGCATCTGCATTTTAACCTTGGTCTTTGTGTGGGTGTCTATAGGCTGCAGTCATCACTTAACATCAATGTGAACTGCATGCTTGTTTGCCACTTCCAATACATAAAAAAAAAAGAAATAGTCATGTGAAAACAAAGTTGGTTTCCATAAACTGCGCAAAAATCAGTTTTTGAATGCGGTTTCGCATCGACTCCGAACAAGTGCCTTAGGCACGCGTTAACTTTGCAAAGAACAGCGTACAAACTTCGTTCTTGGTCGAAAGTGTATTATTAAACAAGTCAGTTTTTGCAAAATTAATGTTTTGTCAAAACTCCCTCTATAGTACCTTATCGTATCGAAATTTAGTATGAATGAGAAAAGTAGACATATAAGCAGGCTGTAACGGACAAGGGTTGCGTGGAGTGGTGATAATTCGAAATGAGAACACAGGTTTGAAGTTATCAAAGCCAATACACGTATGCAGAGGTGAGAGAATGATAGCGAGTATCTAGTTAGGAACAGACTGCTGTACAACCCGAAAATACCCTCCGTGTACGTGCATAATCATTTTTATTGTTATAATAATAATAATAATAATGGCAACCCATTATACGTCCCACTGCTGGGCACGAGTCTCTCCCCTTTTTGGGGGGAGGCCTGGAGCTTACTCCACCACGCTGCTCCAATGCGGATTGGTGGAGGTGGGGTTAGTGGCCAACCCGCTGTCGGATGTTTTCAAACCGCCCATAAGGCCTCCGACAAGGTTTAACGACTGCTATCTATCGATAGCAACCGAGACCGACGGCTTAACGTGCCCTCCGAAGCACGGAAACGCGCATTTAATTTGCCACTAGCGGTCACCCATCACACTACCCGACCGCGCCCGTGGTGCTTAACCGAGCAGATCGCTTACGATCTACACCAGCCGCTGGGCCATGCGCGCTTCTTTATATACCTTGTTTTATTGTTATAAAACAAGGTAAATCTACGAACCAGTTTTCACATATACCCTAGATTTAATTTTTATTAATTATTTCCACTGACCCGCAGTTACACTGGTGGTGCTCTGACGTATGTGAATAAAGATTTAGGTATGTACCTACATAAGATTCAGGCAGGATCGCGAGCTACGTCGTCTACACAGGCGTAATAGCCATACAGCTAAATATTTGGCTTTAACGCCTACAATTCTTTTTACAAGTATAACATCTGCGATTGAAATCCTAATCAAGAACGAATCAAATGTCAAAAGGTTATTGACTGTTTCTGATTTCCTCTACATTGCTAGAATAACGATCGGAGTTTTCTTTAAATGAATGAGGTAAAGGTGCTGAATAGCTTGAATACAATGGTGAAACTGAAGTAAATACTTATTACTGGTGGTAGAGCTAGGGTAGGGGCTTGAGGACGTAGGCAACACCGCATTACCTAAACAGCAGAATGGTAGTGTTCACCACTATTGTGTTGGATGGTAACGTATGGCCCCGTAATAACTATCACAGAGACGTAACAACTAAGGTCTCAGGGGTGCCAATCGTCTGCATTTTGACCTCTGGTATTTGTGTGAGTGTCTATAGGCTACAATAATCACTTAACATCAATATGAACCGCATGTTTGTTTGCTACCTTCATTACAGGAAAAAAATCCAAGACCATTTTACTGGTGGTAGAGCTCCAGTGACGGAGCTCGCGGACGTAGACACCACCGCATTACCTAATATGCTTGCCGATAAATGGTAGTGTTCAGCACTATCGTGTTCCGGTCAGGTGGTAATGTACGGTCCTGTAATTTCCGGCACAGAGGCGTAACACCTTAGCCTCAGGAGTGGCAACGCACCTGCATTTTGACCTCTGGCCATTGTGTAAGTGTCTATGGCTGCAGTCATCACTTAACATCAACGTGAACTGTATGCTTGTTTGCCACTTTTATTACATAAAAAAAACAAAGACCAAACCATCCATCAAAAATTAATCACTTAATTTTAACTTCGCTTTCTTGATATAGTGTTTTTATTTAAATTTAACCAACAGCGTAAAATAACAAAACTGTTTTTAAACGTAACACTATCTCACATAACATAAAGTTTGCAATAAAAAACTCGAAGTAACTTAATTCATTCTCTAACTTCGCACTACCTGACGTTATCGAGGCAAATTTAAAACACCCCTTTGTTACGGAACATGCTATGTAACGCAGTGTGGTAACATAGTATAACTGCAATATTTTATGAGACAACAACAGACTTCAATCTGGATTTTAGGGTTTCTGTTCAGTAATTTTACATGAGCGTGGACTTAGAGGTTCAATTTTATATATTAGATAGAAGATGTCCATAGATACACAAAAGCCTTCCCCAGCGATGGCCACAACAGGGTTTTGCGTCTTTTGAAGAGGATTACTGGTGGTAGAGCTCCAGTGACGGAGCTCGCGGGCGTAGGCACCACCGCATTACCTAATATATTTGCCGTTAAATGGTAGTGTTCAGCACTATCGTGTTCCGGTCAGGTGGTAATGTATGGCCCTGTAATTTCCGGCACAGAGGCATAACACCTTAGGCCTCAGGAGTGGTAACGCATCTGCATTTTGACCTTGGTCTTCATGTGGGTGTCTATAGGCTGCAGTCATCACTTAACATCAATGTGAACTGCATGCTTGTTTGCTACGCCCATTACATAAAAAAAAAATGTGGATTTTAGGGTTTCTGTTCAGTAATTTTACATGAGCGTGGATTTAGAGGTTCAATTTTATATATTAGATAGAAGATGTCCATAGATACACAAAAGCCTTCCCCAGCGATGGCCACAACAGGGTTTTTGCGTCTTTTGAAGAGGATTAATAAAATAAAAAGTAATTAATGATATCACAAAAATTAATAGGGTCCGATTCCAAAAGTCATCCAAGTCGACCTTATTATCATCATAGGAAACAAGAATTTCATTTGGCACGATATTTCTCTTCTCGTAGTGATTTATATACGCACATCGGAACCTTACCTTACCTACTTGTTCAGTCACGCATACGACGCGCCCACACATCTTCGTCTCGTGTTACTGCTTCCGAGATGTAGGCGTAAGTGCGTGTTTTAAAAATAAACAAAAGCATTATGATATCAATTTACTGGTGGTAGAGCTCTGGTGATGGAGCTCGCGGGCGTAGGCATTACCGCATTACCTTATCTACGTAACTTCACGCCTGTAATCCCCGAAGGGGTAGGCAGAGGTAAATGCATGCATTCAATCATACATGCCCACCCACGACTCGCCGGTTACGTTTTGGCCCATGTAACAGGTGGCGAACCTGTTGCCATCTCCGGGCACATTACCAAACTCCGGGGTACTGGGAAACTTCCAGAAAATGGAAAAATCCCAATAGAATCAGAGATAAAGGATTTTAAACCGTTATCTCTGATAGTCCCCGACCCGGGAATCGAACCGAACAGATAGATATGGTTTCTACTGTTACGCTGGAGGTCCTGCACCAGCGTAACAGTAGAAACCTTATCTATCTGCCGCCAAATAGTAGTGTTCAGCTCTATCGTGTTCCGGTTAGATGGTAATGTATGGTCCTGTAATAACGTTCACAGAGACGTAACAACTTAGGTCTCAGGGGTGGCAACGCATCTGCATTTGTCGTAGATGTCTATAGGCTGCAGTGATCACTTAACATCAATGTGAACTGCATGCTTGTTTGCCACCTCCAATACCTACGATAAAAAACTTATATACCTACTGATTTTACGGTTCCTTTCAAAAAATAAAAATGCAGTTGTAAGAGTGGATACAGAAGATTCTACGAGTAGATAGAGTTTACTGGTGGTAGAGTTCCGATGTGACCTTTGGAGTTTGAGGGTATACCATCACAGATATATATAATCAGTATGGAAGCGTAATGATTGACACTAATTGGAGATCGTAGAGTCCACGGCATTTCTGGGCATTACCGTGGATGCTAAATTGCAATGGGGTGTTGCCAAATTAGCTAGTAGACTTAGCTCGGCAGCATTTGCTGTGAAAAAGATTAGACTATTAACAGACGTCGAGACGGCTCGCCTTGTTTATTTTAGTTATTTTCACAGTATAATGTCCTATGGCATTTTGCTATGGGGAAATTCCGCCGACGTCAACACTATTTTTGTACTGCAAAAGAGAGCTGTCCGGGCTATCTACGGGTTGAGTCCGAGGGTATCTCTTAGAGATAAATTTAAAGAAATAAATATTCTGACTGTAGCTTCGCAATACATTTATGAAAATGTATTATATGTCCGTAAAAACATTAATGAGTTTCCTACAATAGGTAACAATCACAGTATAAATACTAGGAACAAATACAAGTTGTCCATGCATGCAACGCGGCTGAATAGGGTCAGTAATTCTTTTAGAGGTCAATGTATACGGTTCTTTAATCAAATCCCCAAAAACGTTCAAAGGCTATCGATCAATAAATTTAAGAAAGTAATGAAAGAACGTTTATATAAATGTAATTACTATAAGACCAGTGATTATCTTAATGATAATACGTCTTGGGATTATAGCGATCGCTGCCAGGCTATTTCATGATCCTGTGATTTCGTGTATTCAGTAATTAGTATCTACTATTGTTAAGGGTTGAATATTGTGAATACCCTGGCTGAAAATGAATTCCATCTTTTATTTTGCCGTATGCATATCCGGAACAGTCATGCACGCTTAAATGTCTTTGCCTTTGGCGGCGTCGTGTGGCGGGTTGCTCACTTCCCTCTAAAATGGTCGAGGAGGGCAATGGCTGTCACATGCGTCATACTCGTGAACGGGTGCTGTTGGTGGGGACTGGTCTGTTCTGGTTTGCAGGGGCTACATCACATTTAGTATGTATGTATGTATGTATCTTCACGCCAGGTCCCTAACGGGGTAGGCAGAGAGTGTAGAGCGCCAGACATCCCGGTTCTGACAAATCTCTCGTGCCTCGTCTACCTTCATCATTCTCTTCATACATGCACGCCGATTCCTAATACTTTTGACCCCAGCATCAGACAGAACTCGACCTATTTGGTCATGGTAGGTCACATTTAGTAGTTAGCAGTTTATTTGCATCTATGCTATGGACGTTGACATTATTTGATTTTTCACGATAATCTGTACTAGATTTAAGCTCTCATTTAAAAGAGCTCTTACTGAGTTTGTTGGGTAGCGGAGTTCTTCTCAGTAGTGACTGCACTTGGAACTCTGCTAAGTGAATAACATTGATCTTGACGAATAAGTTTTTCTTTTTCTTCATTTATTATCATTGAAGGAATTGAAAAATTTTATGATTATTATGTTTTAACCAAATAGTTTAAATTTTAATTTTTAATTTACTATTAATATATGATTTTGCTTTTACTATATGTAATGGTTATTCGCTCTAGGTAGTTTATGATTTATTGACGTTTTGAAAGTATCTGTAAAGATCTATTCGAAATAAAAATATTTTCTATTTCTATTTCTAAAAAAATTAAGCTATCCACTCCATACATTTTCTCACGCCACAATGAACTTTTGCATGGAACGATTCTAGTAGAATTTTTCATAATTATAAGAATAATGACCCCGTAAAATTTGGATGGTGTCTTTAAAAAATGCTAAATGCTGACTAAATGATCACCAGCGCAGTCGTATTCCAGTTTGATGGTCATTACCATCACCAATCAATCACCAAACAAACTATCACCTATCACCGTCCATTGACGGTGATAGGTGATGGTTTGTTTCTATCACAGAAAAAATAGCACAATATTTATCTTCTCAAAGTGTTGTATATATATTTATATATGTAGCACATAGGAACATCACTTGTTCACTCATACGACACTCCCACATACCTTCGTCTCCCGCAACTGCTTCCGAGCGAATTATCTAAGCGTGTTATACAAATGAACAACAGTTCTTGAACTATGATATTTATTTATTGACATCCTGTATATGATAAAAATAGGTATACAATATTACGTTTATTCCAATCGTATGCCAGTTAGCTAGTATGGCTCCGTAGCTTTTATTACAGAGACATTAACACCGTATTTCTTTTTACTTAGTGATTTATAAAGCACATTGGAACCTTACTCGTTCACTCGCCCATGCGACGCGCCCACACATCTTCGTCTCACGTGCCTCTTACCGGTTCTTAGAAATGTGTTCAAGGTTTAAAAATAAACAAAAGAACTTGCAAATTATTTTTTTTAATATTTTTCATGAAATTTCTGTATGTTTTGTTAATAATATGAGTGAAGTAGGTATCTGTTATGTCATGATAATATCTTAGTAATAGATGTTATCATGACATAAAATACTGAATCATTTTCAGCTATTCAAATCGTTTATTAAATCTTCAATTAATTGTCGTAAGAATATTTCTGAACAAGAATGTCATAGTTAGCAATATGGCAACATATCCTGTCATACAAAAATTACGTTAAATAAATATTTCCCACAAAAAAACTACGATTCAAATTATTTTTTGAGTATTTTTCCCTGATTGTGCGTATTTTTCTCTAACTTTTGATAAAGTGTACAAGGTGCGGGCCCAATTTGGAACTTCTCATTTATATAAAAAATTTTAAAGGGTTCTATTAGGTGTGTTAAGGGTAGATTTTAAGTTAACTTGTTATTAAATATTTTTCAATAAGAACTTACTGACTTTTTATTATGTTTTTTACATTTTATATTGTGTATGCTTGTAGCTTTTTTATTTAACAAAGAAATATAAATATTTAAACTTCTCTATTGTCTGTCTATTGTGTTAGTCTGCGCCAGTAAATTCTATTCTTATCTGCTGTAATAATAATATCTTATGGTAGAGCTCCAGTGACGGAGCACGCGGGCGTAGGCACCACCGCATTACCTAATATACTTGCCGCTAAATGGTAGTGTTCAGCACTATCGTGTTCCGGTCAGGTGGTAATGTACGGCCCTGTAATTTCAGGCACAGAGGCCATAACACCTTAGGCCTCGGGAGTGGCAGCGCATCTGCATTTTGACCTCTGGTCATTGTGTGGGTGTCTATAGGCTGCAGTCATCACTTAACATCAATGTGAACTGCATGCTTGTTTGCCACTTTTATTACACAAAAAAAATAAAAAAATATATATATATTTTGGAATTACTATTATTACACATGTCCAGGTACTCCGCATTTGTCCTGCTACTGACATTTAAGGTGACATTTATTTTCGGTTTAAATTCACAACGGTAAGACAGTTCTTGTATTATTATTGCCTGGCTGTCTCAAAACTATGAAATTGATTGCCATGCTTTAATCGCCAATAAAAACTTTATTTACTAGGGAATGTCAACTCAATCGGTCCAGTAGTTTTGGAGAAAATCGACTGAGACAGACGGACAGACAGACGCATCTTATAAGGGTTCGGTTTTTTCCTCTTGAGGTACATACGGAATTTAAAAAATATGAATATAGGCATTTATTAAAATCTACTGCACATGCGATACAAAGGCTTGCTACCGGTAGCTTGAAAGAAATGTATAACATAACATAATAGCTGCACAGAAGCGCGCATGGCCCAGCGTCTGGTGTAGATCGTAAGTGATCTACTCGGTTAGCACTACGGGCGCGGTCGGGTAGTGTGATGGGTGACGGCTAGTGCAAATTAAATGCGTTTCCGTGCTTTGGAGGGCACGTTAAGCCGTCGGTCCCGGTTGCTATCGATAGATAGCAGTCGTTAAACCTTGTCGGAGGCCTTATGGACGGTTTGAAAACATCCGACAGTGGGTTGGCCACTAACCCACCCACCTCCACCAATCCGCATTGGAGCAGCGTGGTGGAGTAAGCTCTAGGCCTCCCACCAAAATAGGGGAGAGACTCGTGCCCAGCAGTGGGACGTATAATGGGTTGCCATTATTATTATTATTATTATACAGCTGCATAACTTTATTATCAAACTGATCAAACAATTGTAAAATTAACGCATTTGACTTGATTGAGCTTTTCAGTAAGTATGTTTACTGGTGGTAGAGCTTGAATAAAATCGAATTTATATCATAGTTCAAGTTCCTTTGTTTATTTCCAAACCTTAAACATATTTCTCGGAACTGGTAAGTGGGACGTGAGATGAAGATGTATGGCGTCGCATGCGTGAGTGAACAAGTAAGGATCCAATGTGCTTTATAAATCACTAAGAAAAGAGAAATACGCTCCTAATGTTTCTGTGATAAGAGTTACGGAGCCATACTATTTATTTTATTTTAAAGAAAAATGGAAAGAAAAATTTGACTTCAGGCGAGACTCGAACTCGCGGCCTACTGGGAATCTAGTCCAGCCGCTCTTCCAATTGAGCTACTGAAGTCCTGCCCGATTTGTCAAATCTTTCCTTCACATTTATTTCCTTGCTTTATGGTAGCAGTAGCGCCATCTATTACCAACTATGCTAGTTAGGCAACCGATATAATAGACTTTTCAGTTTATTGAATATCGTAAAGAAGTCGCTTTTACCCTTAATAATTGTTTTTATATTATTTAGCATAAATAATAAAATATATTTCACAAGCATGTGTTAATGCGAAATAATATAAAAACCATACTACTTAGTTGGTATAGCTGGAACATGAGTAAAATGAACGTAACTATTTGTAATTTTTATTATATTAATCACAATAATACACGCAAGTGAAGTAGGTATCTGTTATGTCATGATAATATCTATTACTAAGATATTGTCATACTCGTATATCATAAGGAGAAGTTCCAAATTGGGCCCGCACCTTGTAAACTTTATAAAAAGTTAGAGAAAAATACGCAAAATCATGGAAAAATACTCAAAAAATAATTTGAATCGTAGTTTTTTTGTGGGTAATATTTATTTAACGTAATTTTTGTATGACAGGAACATGTTGCCTATGCTACTATGACATTCTTGTTCAGAAATATTCTTACGACAGTTAATTGAAGATTTAATAAACGATTTGAATAGCTGAAAATGATTCAGTATTTTATGCTTCATCTCTCAATATAGTGTACATGGTGCTGGCCCAACCTCCTTATATTTTGGAACGTCTCCTTTAATATAAAAAAAAACATAATTATCTTCAACAAATTGTAATAGCCGCTGCCAAAACAAATGAAAAAAACGTAACGATCTCCACAACTCTTCAAAAAGGCCGAATAACCAAGTCATTAAAAGTATTACCAAACTGTTATGAGTCTACGCACTTCCTGAATGCTAAGTTCAAGATGAAAGGTACCAGGGCAATTTTCTCCGACCATAATTTATGAGAATTTTAACGCCAGTATAAAACCTTGGGTTCAGCTTGGTTTCAATGAAATATACTGAAATTTCCTTATTTCCACCTTGTTCCTTAAGTTTAATGTTTAAGAAATAATAAATTACTAAGTAGTTTATGAATTCATCCGCTTTATTCATACAGAGCATTTATTTTATAACGTTTATTAAAACTACCTGTAGTATAGAGATTAACTACTAAATGCGAGATTCATAGACCGCGCTATTGCGGCACTACGACTTTACTTCGACTTAGAATCGAACTCTCTCTGTTTATTTTTCTTCAAAGATGAGTCAAACTCTTATTTTACTATACTTATTTTTTAATAATTAAAAATGTACTCCGTAAGTACATAATTTAAGTAGAAGAAGTAAGATAATTTAACATGTCTGTGAAACGAAATAAACTTTGAAACTTCAAGTTTGAAGTCAAAGTAAAGTCGTAGTGCGGTTTGTAAATCTCATCCTAATTGTGACGTTGCATTTGCGTTCATGCACAATTGTTAACGTAACTTTGGAGACACAGAAATATCAACAAAATATTAAAAAAAAGAAAAAGTAAATAAATATTTTAACACAGGAACAAGACCGATAATTATAACTGTGATAGCGAATTTGGTCGTTTTCTTTAGGTAGCGAAGTCTCAATTTTACAAAGAACCTCTGTGATAATCTCTAGGTACTTTGTTATGTAAAAAAAATACCACAGGCACAAACCAAATAACACAGAAAGATTTTGATATTACCAATATTTAAATTGTATCAGTTCTTAAGTTCATAAAAATATTTTTTTACATTAAATTGAAATTGGTTTGACATTAAATTTTGGAAATATGATTTGAAACTTGAATTTTAAATTGTTTTAATAATCATATTGTGTTAATCTTGTAATGTAACTGTAACTAAGTAGTGAATGTTTTATGACCTGACATTAAATTAAAATTTGCATGTCGCTTTTTTTTTTTTATGTAATCAAAGTGGCAAACAAGCATGCAGTTCACATTGATGTTAAGTGATGACTGCAGCCTATAGAAACCCACACAAAGACCACGATCAAAATGCAGATGCGTTACCACTCCTGAGGCCTAAGGTGTTATGCCTCTGTGCCGGAAATTACAGGGCCGTACATTACCACCTGACCGGAACACGATAGTGCTGAACACTACCATTTAGCGGCAAGTATATTAGGTAATGCGGTGGTGCCTACGCCCGCGAGCTCCGTCACTGGAGCTCTACCACCAGTAAAAGTCGCTAATCCGATAAAATGTATACGGACACTTTTTATAAACTTCCAACATTGTAACCTACATTTAAAGCAAATAAATGATTATGATTATGAACATAATGCATCGTGTGTTAAACGCACCATGCATTACTTTCTAAGTTTCTAATGCATGTTAAACACAACTGAAACTGTGTCTAATTTCAGCGCCGAATAGAATTTTATTTTAATTTTTACATAAAATATTTTCATTTAATTTCATACTCTTCTGTATGTGTAATTGTGATAAAAAGGGCTACAAAGATTACTCTTTATTTATTTATGATATTAAATAAAATTTATTGACTCTTTATAAATACATTTTAAAAAATCTATATTAACGATTTTAGTCGAATAAACAACAGCGGGCTAAGTTTTTTTATTCTTTTTTCTTAAACATCGAGTTAACATTTTAAAAGGAACTGCTTTGAAATCACTACGTAAAATCAACATGATTTGTTTCAATATAACTCGTATGAATGATTCTCAATACAATTTCCTCATCGAAGTGCAAACATTAGATACACTTATCTAACGCTGCATTTACGTTAGTGAGCCTCAGTGTATTTGACATCTAATATCCCCTCGGAACCCATAAATTTGGACCATAACTTCCCATTACACTATAGAGGTAACTCTGCGAGGTATCTGATAGAGGTGCAGTATATTCGAATATTAATATCAATACAGGTATTGAGTTATATTCTAGTGTTGAACTAGCCATTTAAAGATCGAATTTAATTATGTAATCATCAATTTAATTAGCTAATATTTTATAACTAGCTGTGTCCACGACTTTGTCTGCGTAGATATTGAACAATATTTTTTTTTATGTAATGGTAGTGGCAAACTAGCATATAGTTCACATTGATGTTAAGTGGTGACTGCAGACTATAGAGACACCCACACTAAGACCAAGGTCAAAATGCAGATGCGTTACCACTCCTGAGGCTTAAGGTTATGCCTCTGTGCCGGAATTTACAAGGCCGTACATTATCACCTGGTCGGAACACGAGAGTTCTGAACACTACCATTTAGCGGCAAGTATATTAGGTAATGCGGTGGTGCCTACGCTCGCGAGCTCTGTCACTGGAGGTCTACCACCAGTGGATTCTACGCGGATATAGTCGCGGACATAGCTAGTCTAAATTAAATACGTTTATAAAAACCGCATTCAACAGCTCGAACTTTTATTATTTTTGTACATTTTTGTGTGTGATTCGCTTCTGACTTTAACTCAAGGGTTCAATCATCGTATTACTCCAAAACAAATACGCACTTCCTACCTTAATATCTAATCAAAATCCAATCTCAACTTCCAGAAATTAGAGTACTACACGAGCACAGGTTCCCTTGAGTGCTTTCGACTTTTGAAACTTTGGCGGCGTCTTTGTGACGAGTAAAAAAATGTGTGTTTACGACACTAAATAAAAGGAAGTTGTAGTTATTTCATTCTTTCAGGCTACAGTGTCGCTTCTATATTTGTATGCTTAGCTTTGATTTTGTGTTTCATTATTTAAATACACATAGGATTTGATGATATTAAATTTGCAACCTATGAAAGTGAGTGAGAGGTTGTAAATTTAGTCTATACTAATATTATAAAGCTGAAGAGTTCGTTTGTTTGAACGCGCTAATCTCAGGAACTACTGGTCCGATTTGAAAAGTTTTTTCAGTATTAGATAGCCCATTTATCGAGAAAGGCATCACGCTATGACTAATAGGAAAGGAGCAGCGCAGCGGGGCGGGCCGCTATTATCATATGAAAGTGAGTGAGAGGTTGTAAATTTAATATCAGCACGTGCAGCAACGAAAGATGTGGTTCAGAATTTCTAAACTTTTTATAGCACTTAAATATATATATATATATATATATATATGTGTATCTTCACGCCAGGTCCCTAACGGGGTAGGCAGAGAGTGTAGAGCGCCAGATATCCCGGTTCTGACAAACCTCTCGTGGCTCGTCTACCTTCATCATTCTCTTCATACATGCACGCCGATTCCTAAGACTTTTGACCCCACCATCAGACAGAACTCGACCTCTTGGGTCATGGTAGGTCAGTCTTGGTCTTCCTGGGCCTCTGCAACCAACCACATTGTATATCTGTTTAGTCATTCGCTCATTCGACATTCTTTCTATATGCCCGAACCATCGGAGCATGCCTTTTTTCATTTTTACACCGATACTATCATTCACACAAAGTCTCTTTCTTACATCTTCATTACGAACGCGATCGGTGAGTGATACACCGCAGATCTTGCGCAAAGATCTCATCTCGACCGCGTTCAACTTACTTAAATATATAAATTATATGAATGTATGCCAGTGTTGTTTATATATTTGTCTGCTCAGGTTTGATTTTGTGTTTCATTACTTAAATACAATTAAGATTATTATAGATGAATATTTGATAGTTGTAGACTAAAATTTTTTATTGATGCAAATATTTTTAACACACAAATATTTTTATTAACGTCCCAAAACCTACAGATTAGAACCTCAAACCAACTATGTATGTAATGTATCTTCACGCCAGGTCCCTAACGGGGTAGGCAGAGAGTGTAGAGTGCCAGATATCCCGGCCCTGACATACTCGTAGGTACTTCTCGTGCCTCGTACCAACTATACTCAATATTTTATGCTCATTTACAAAATTTTCCTTGTATTAAACTATTAAGATAACTGTCATTATTAGAATATACCTTGCGACATCTTTCATCTTACTTCCGGTAAAATATTTTTTAATAAAAGTTGGTTCTACAAAATAACATAAACATAGTATTATCGTATTATAGTTTCTAACAGAAACCCATTTCGCCTTCCAGAAATTAGAGTACAATACGAGCACGGGTTCCCTTGAGGGCTTTCGACTTTTTAAACTTTGGCGACTTTGTGACGAGTAAAACAATATGTGTTTACGACACTAAATAAAAGGAACTTGTAGTTATTTCATTCTTTCCGACGGCTACAGTGTCGCTTCTATATTTGTATACTCAGCTTTGATTTTGTGTTTTATTACTTAAGTACACATAGGATTTTATGGATAGGTACTATAGATGAATATTTGATATAAAATATACTAATACATATATGAGTGCATCGACGCAAATATTTATAATATACAGATATTTTTCATAATTTCTCAAAACCAACCCATCTCAAAATCACACTAACTAAACTTAATTTGTTATGTTTATTTTTCTTTTACGAGATTTTCCTCCTATTTAACTATTAAAGATCACTTACCATTACTAAAATATTCCATGCGGTTTCTTTCATCTTACTCCCGGTGAAATAATATTATTAAGAATAAACTCTCCAAAACAACACAAACATAGTATTATCGTATTATAGTTTCTAACAGAAACGCATTTCGACTTCAAGAAATTAGAGCACAATACGAATCCTTTGAGTGCTTCCGTCTTTTTAAACTTTGGCGTGTTTGTGGCGAGTAAAACAATGTGTGTTTACGACACTAAATAAAAAGAAGTTATTTCATTCCTTGCCACAGCTACAGTGTGAATTTTATTTTTGTATGTTAAACTTCAAGGGTTGTAAATTTAATATCAGCACGTTTAGCAACAAAAAAAGTGCTTCTACATTTTCTATTTTTTTTATACGCATATATTTACGAAAGGTTTACAAAATTACTACAATAATACTACCAAAATGAGGTATATGACTGTGCTTTTATGTCTATAATGCTAAATATTTACAGTCATTCCTTAATTGTACATGAGTATACAGGATTACAGATAACTAACGCATAAATCGTCAAAGGTGAGTTAGATACGTTAAGACTAACAACTTTTGTTCTATGATTTTTGCCAAAACGCAGTACATCACATGATAAGAATTAAAATCGTTTCAAATGGGACTTCTATCAATTATTAGCGCTACGTTTCATTCATTCCGCTGTAGCATAGGTACAGACGTCAGCTGTTTACGTAACGGAGCGGGCCGGGGCGCACACGCAAAGCCCGTTCAAGCGCCCCGTCTAAACTCAGAAGGTAGGTATTTTAAAGACAGTACAACAAAGAGATAACAACACTTACCATTAGATAAACCAAGATATGGGTTTTTTAATGTAAATGTATCTTAAAATAATCCATCTAGCTGCTTTGGCGTGATTGAGCAACCAACAAACAAACACACAAACATCCATACGTTCGCATTTATACTCGTAGTATTATAATATGCAGGCACATCATATTTTTTAGATTTTCATTTTTGATTCACTTTTGACTCTCTACTATAATTATTTTTTTCGTGATAAACAAAACAATAGCTATAATTTATAGTGCCCATTTAACCATAAATTAAAAACAAAGTAAACATATACAATCTCATTACAATCTCTAGCCAAAATCCATTTCAACTTCAAGAAATAAGAATCCAATACGAGCGCGAGTTCCCTTGAGTGCTTCCGTCTTTTTAAACTTTGGCGTCTTTGTGGCGAGTAAAACAATGTGTGTTTACGACACTAAACAAAAGGAAGCTGCAGTTATTTCACTCTTTGCGACAGCTACAGTGGCGGTTATATTTTGTAGATAAAAATCTTTATTTTGTATGATAAACGCGGTAGAAAATACTTATTTTTTTAAAATGCTTGAATTTACTTCACCATCAGTTTTACGCATTATAACTAAAAAACATCGGTTTTTGGGACAAAAAAATTAGGTATTTGAATCGGTAAAAACTCGAGATAATTTAGTTAAACATAAAATAAAAACTGAAATACTCACTAGTTCATAGGGCAGTTGTTATTTCTCGATGAAAGATATAAAAAACACAGTGTCGAGTTGCCTTCACAGGAAGCACTGAAAAGTCTATTTCAAAGGCAATTCCAAAGGCACTTTGGCGCTAAATGGTAGTGTTCAGCACTATCGTGTTCCAGTCAGGTGGTATGTACAGCCCTGTAGTTTCCGGCCCAGAGGCTTAACAACTTAGGCCTCAGGAGTGGTAACGCATCTGCATTATAACCTGGGTCTTTGTGTGCCTATAGGCTCAGTCATCATCAGTCAGTCATCACTTAACATCAATGTGAACTGCATGCTGGTTTGCCACTTCCATTACATAAAAAAAGAGGATCCACAAGAAAAACTGCTGTTACAACGATGATAATGATAACGATCTCCAACCATAATATAATTTTATCGGATGCAAGGTAGGTACATCTCAAGAATCTGTTCCACAGACTTAAGCACAAGCGAAGTATCGTCAGATTTAATAGGCATGAGGAATTGAGTGCATAGTACCGGCACTTTCTTGAACAAAATCAACCAAATTGGCGTTCCCAGTTGCAAGCATGCATCGATCAAAAGCATACAAAACACATTAAAATTCAACTCTAAAACAAAGCGATACAGTCCATTTTAGAAATTATACTTCACAAAATTTTAGCGTAATTTCGTTTTGCGAAACCTAGTCTAGTTTGAATCTTGGGATACTTTATGAACGTACATAATATACTCGTAGATGTATGGAAAATGGGAGTTGCTTGCTTGATGAATTTTGTAGTGATACATGCTGACGGAGGCACGTTTTGGAGATTATTTTACGTGTTTCAATAATTTTAGGGTTAACAGGGAATCAAAGTTTGAAATTGAAAGATCCTTTTGCTTGGGCGGATAATTTAAGGTATTTCTTAACTGCGTTATCGTTGGCTGAACAGTGTTAGTGTATTTATTGATAATGGACTCGTTGTATTAGAGTCATAGAATCCTTCTCTGTTGTTTAGTGGTAGCAGGTTATTACTGTACTATTTATTTTTCGCATTAACACATGCGAGTGAACTTTAGAAATTAAAGAAGAAACGGAAAGAAAAATTAGACTTCGGGCAGGAATTGAATTTTCTTAATTTCTAAAGTTCACTCGCATGTGTTTATGCGAAAAATAAATTGTACAATAATTAAAGGAACAGCGACATTTTAACGATTTTGTATCAACTGCAAAGTCTATTATATCGGTTGTATAGTTATTAATTAGTTATCAATGGATGTCGTTCACCGACCCTAAAATCAATTAAAAATCAAAAAGCCGATGCGTCAAATTTTGCTTTCCAATTTGACGCATCAGTGTGGGACTTCGGTAGCTTCGTGGTAAAGCGGCTGGACTGGTTATCCTGAGGTTGGAGGCTCGTTTCCTGTCCGAAGTCAAATTTTTCTTTTATTGTTACTCTACTGTCGTGTCACGCGAGGTAAGTGCTCATGGTTTTTTATTTTAATTTTTAGGAAGTTTCATTTATCCATTGTTTACGGATGATAATTCTACGCGATGACGCCATAAGAAACCATGTAAAACATTTTTACTGGTGGCGGAGTTCCAGTGTAGGAGTTAAGCAATGTAACCTTAGATTAAGGTTAGATGGCAATGTATGGCCCCGTAATAACTATCAGAGACACAACATCTAAGATCTAAGGGGTGGCACCGCATCTGCATGTTGATCTCTGGTCATTCTATAGGCTGCAGTTATCATTTAACATCAATGTGAACTACATGATTGTTTGCCACCTTTGTATAATAAAAAAAAACATATGCTACAAGCCGAACTCAGGGCGGTCGTGCCTGTCTATCGCATTTTACGCGGTCTTGCTTGCACGTTCGGATCGGCTCGTACCTACAGCTGGGGTTCATCGTAGACGTACGACGTAATTACATCAAAAAAATTGAATCCCGTTAATATGCTACGTACAATATATACGTATTTTGTCGGCAAAAATGATCTTAAAGACCATAAAGATGCTTAAAATATTCAATTTGAGGAATTTAAAATTCGATTAAAATAGCTCCCTACATAGAATAAAGCAAAAAAATGACTGGAACACGATCGTTACGTTACGTGTTTTAAGCTCACACAGAATAAAATAACAACCGGTACAGTTAAAAAACAACGTTTCAATTACGAATCGATTTTCGAATTGCAGAAACAAATTGGATTAATTTTGTATCGGTCTAACAAAACGAAGTAATGCTTAGATGATAGAAACTCTTTTTGTTTTTGTGTTGCAGCCCAGCACCCTCATTTGTTGGAGCGTTTGCTAAGCAGTCACATGTATGGTCTTTTCTACAGACCCTCCCGTACGTAAACGTAAAAGACTGTACATGTTCCCAAAAAGGGGAGAGTCTCGTGCCTAGCAGTCCAGAAAAACAATTCGTTTTCGAATATATTTAAGACTACCTGACCCGGCAAACTTCGTATTGCCTCAGAATGAAATAATGCGTCAAAGGTTTGATAGATACGAACTATTTGTATGGCAAAATAAAATTGTGGTTTTTACTGTTTTATTTATATTTCTTCATGTTTTCTTACCTTTAAAACCTTCCCTGGATTTTCTAAAATCATTCAAATCCAAAATTAGCCTAATCGGTGTAGCCGATCTCGAGTTTTAGCGGGACTAACGAACAGCAATTGATTTTTATATAAATTGAATAGCTGACCCAGCAAACTTCGTATTGCCTCAGAATGAAATTATGTGTCAAAAGTTTGATAGAAAAATCTGAAGCGCGATACTACGCTATGTGTTTTTAGTCCAAACGGCAAAAACGACATTTCCATTACGAATTGAGTTTCCAATTGCAAAAGCCAATTGGTTTAATTTATTTTAGACTTAACAAATAAATTTTTTTTTTGTTTGGTAGATAGGGTCGGTAACCTCATATATTGGTGCTTGTAGTTGGTATTAAGCTTAATAAGTATGTTAATTACTGGAAAGTATTCTTTTCTACCGACCTATATTATTTAGGGGCGAAGTTTTAATGCATTTTCATTATTTAAGTGGGTTTTTAATGCCATGTTAAATGCAAGACTTCATACTCTGAAATTCAGTTGTTTATAAATTTATTCTATTATTTATCCATTTTTTCTCAATCTTTAACTATGGTTTTTTATTCAATATAAGGAATTCATATTCGTTGAAAATAGCTTTCTATTAGGCCTGTCATACATACCTTGTGGAATCTAATAAAAATATAGCTGAAACGCGATAGTTATGCTACTTGTTTTTAGCCCATACAGAATAAAAATAACGGGCATACAGGTAGAAAACAACGTTCCAATTACGAATCGACTTTTCAATTGCTGAGGCAAATAATAATTGGTTTAATTTTGTGTCGTTCTAACAAAACGAAGTGCCTTACATTTTTTGCTTACCAGGCAGAAACTCGTTCAGGATATGTGTTCCAGGCGAGTATTCTCATTTGTTGGAGCGCTTATTAAGAATTGCAAAGAATGGTCTTTTCAATGAGTAGGTCCATTTGATGGCAACATTTCTTCTATGAAATGAAGGTGGCAAACAAGCATGCAGTTCCTGATGACTGCAGCCTATAGACACCCACACAAAAATCAGACTTCAAAATGCAGATGCGTTGCCACTGAGACCTTACTTGTTATGTCTGTCATAGTTATAACGGGGTCATACTCGTATATTACCATCTGACCGGATAGTGACCGATAGTGCTGAACACTATCATTTGACGGCAGATAGATTAGGTAAAGCGGTGGTGCCTACGCTCTCGAGCTACTACACTGGAACTCTACCACCAGTGACGTACCAAGAACCTAACGAAGAACAGGTTTCTGAAATCAGAGCCCAATTTATATGGCTACTAGTTTGCTTCTAAAACATAATGGAAACTAACAGATGCTAGGCCTATATCATAGAGCAACACGGGCCACCGGCCGCGGCGGACCGGAGGGGAGTAGCCATATACAGGCTTTCCCCTCTGTCAAATTACAAGCACAAGTGTGCTTATGCCTGTCGCCTAGATGTTTAAATGTGCGCGTGAATTTGTTTATGTATTTCGTTAAATTTAAGGTATGAGTTTCGTAGTAATAGACAATTCTTGTAGTGTGTGTCTGTGTGTTACACGTATTTCCCACCGCTAAAAATGACAGACTGTTTTGCATCGGTAATAAACGCTATTAGACTGAAAGATACTGAACCCTCCGACCACCATTGGCCCTGTAAGGTTAGAAATTTTTATAGGGATAAATCATAACACGCTAAGTACAAAAACCATCACCTGGCAAGGATCAGCCAGTCACTTCACGAACCCCACATTTTTGAAAATGTAAAAAAAAAAAAACAATAAACTTGAACATGTAAGGTTGAAATTTTTACATGATTTAGTTTATAAATAGAGAAGTTTAAAAAAAAATTGACAGGCGATTCCGATGAGCACAAGTGCCTGCCAGGCGAACCGAAAGGTGTGCTATATGTATGAATTAAAATAAAGTTTCTACTGTAAAGTTGATATTTATATATGTGTTTGTCTAAGATACTTGAAATAAGTAAGAACAATGACAGGCGGTTCTGGATAGCATTAAAAATCGGCCAAGTGCGAGTCGGACTAGCACACAAAGTGTTCCGTACAAAAAAATTGCTTTAAAAATTACGTTTGTTGTGTGGGAGCCCCCCTTTGATGCTTACTTTATTTTTATTTAGTTATTTATTATGAAAGGTAATATACAAATTAATATTCTGTATAAATATGTATATATATATATATATATATTTAATTTTTAGTATTATTTTTATGGTATTTTTTTATAATTTTTTTTTTTAATTTTTTCTTAATATTTAATTTAAATCGCATATAATTGAGACAAAATAACAATATACAATACCTAATGGAATTTTGTAGAAATCGAAGGGTAAATGCAAGAGTAAAACCGGCCATGGATCTCGTCTTCATAGGGTTTATTTATTTATTTATACTTTAATGCACAAAAAAAGTACATAGGACTTAATGCCACTAGGCATTATCGCCCAGTTGACCATAGAGAGGGTTCCATATAATTGAAGAATTGCCAAGCTATCATAAATATGATAAACTTGTACGGTCCATACACTTGTCATGTAATCTATAATAATATGTAAATACATATTTTAACATATTCTGTTAAAATCTTTTTAAAAAATGGCATCTTTGTTTTTGAGGTACGGAACTCAGAAAATTAAGTCTCTTTCGAAAAATAATTTAATTATATTTCGAAAGAAACTTAATTTTCCGATGAAAGAGATAGTATTAGCTAATAATTATGTAATTGTCAGCATTAAATCAAGTGCTCAATAATATGCTACGTCAGTAGAAAACCCTCACTAGGTTTAATTGTTTTATGAGAATGCAATATCGCATATATGTCGTCTTCATTTGTAAAATGTTGTTTAATTAATATCGTCGTCGAAACGTCACTCAATTAAATTAAAAAATAAATATAATTTAAGCAACCCTTAAATGTGCGCTATCTCTATCGTCTGAAGGTGTTTTATAAAGACAGAAGACTTTTAAGTCCCACTTACATTTAAGTTACGTTTGAGTATTTAGGCCTTTAATATATATTATATAATTATCATATATATATATATAATAATATACATAAATAGCATTAAACCTTAAACAGAAATTAAATTAACACAGTGATATAATACATGATAAAAGTAGTAAGAGTTCTCTTCTAGTAGGTAGATAAAATTGTCGTCGGTGGAGTCGTCCCGACGCCTACAATACGTAAAATTATTGAAAAATATTCTTTCTTTCTTAATACTTCGAGGCAAAAATTACGTAGGTGTATATCACCATCTTTTGGTAACATGATATTGCTGAACACTTGGATAGATAGATTAGATAATGCGGTGCCAGCTCTCACGAGATTCGCCTATAAACCATTAAAATTTAATATTGAGTTAAAGGTATGTATGTATGTATCTTCACGCCAGGTCCCTAACGGGGTAGGCAGAGAGTGTAGAGCGCCAGACATCCCGATTCTGACAAACCTCTCGTGCCTCGTCTACCTACCTCACCTGAGTTAAAGGTGTGCGACTTAATACTATGATATGTATATTGAGGATAAACAGGCGTATTTTTAGGAATGCGTAGGCGTATTTCTGTTATTGAAGCGTGCATGCCCCTCCTGCCCCCGCTGTCGGATGTTTCCAAACCGCCCAGAAGGCCTCCGAAATAGTTTAACGACTGCTATCTATCGATAGCAGCCGGGACTGATGGCTTAACGTGCCCGCCGAAGAAACGGAACGCGCATTATAATTTGCCACTAGCTGTCACCCATCACACACCCGACCGAAAGAATCGAGTCGTACGCTGCGTAATTAAATCCTAGTATAATAGTTGGTAATAGATGGCGCTGCTGCTACCATAAAGCAATGCAATAGATGTGAAGGAAAAATTTAACAAATCGGGCAGGGCTTCAGTAGCTCAATTGGAAGAGCGGCTGGACTAGATTCCCAGTAGGTCGCGAGTTCGAGTCTCGCCTGAAGTCAATTTTTTCTTTCCATTTTTCTTTAAAAATAAAATATATTTCACAAGCATGTGTTAATGCGAAATAATATAAAACAATAATTAAATCCTATTCTGAAGTATTCGACAGTAATTATATTGTCAATGATAAATTGAGTCGTCCTTAATAGAATTAAAAGGTAAGGCGACGTGAAAAATTCGCGTCACTCGGCTTAATTGCTTTACGGAGAATGCAATATCAATTAATTAGTGAATGAGTTCTTGTTGACATTGGTTTGCTAATTATATAAGTGCCTGAGCCAAGTCACTGAAGTCAAAACGGCTAGAGGGTGATAATAATCATGATAATTATATATTTTTAACGTAACTTCACGCCTGTAATCCCCGAAGGGGTAGGCAGAGATAAATGCGTGCATTCAAGCATATATGCAAACACCCACGATTCGCCGGTTACGTTTTTGGCCCATGTAACAGGTGGCGAGCCTGTTGACATCTCCGGGCACATTACCAAGCTTCGAGGTACTGGGAAATTGCCAAAATATTGCAGAAAATGAAAAATTCCCAAAAGAACCAGAGATAAAAGACTTTTCACTATTATCTCTGATAACCCTCTACCCGGGAATCGAACCCAGGTCCTCAGCGCAGTAGTAGTAGCCTGCTACCACTAGACTGCCGAGGCAGTCAAGGTGGTCGAGCTTGACTGCCTCGACCACCAGTAAAATCTCTGAGATATGGAATAATCTCCTGTGCACACTTAACGATTACACCCTGTATAGAAAGCGTAAATTTTAGCGTAATAATTTCGATATTAATCACGTTTCTAGAATCCTTTTGTCACAAACGTTTGAAATATCGCTTTGTATCTTAGAAATCTTGTACGACATCACAATTTTCGAGTAAAAATAACTTTGAATGTTCGCTTTTCCGTTACGAAGAAATTCGATCTCGACGTAGTAAAAGTTCAAGAGAAGTTCACCCCTTTTATTCAATCGTGACTTATTTTTGGAGCAGTTTTGAATATTTTCAGGTATTATATTTTAAGGTAGCGATATTTTGTTCATATATTTTTATGTATTTGGATTTGAACGTTTGATTTTGTTTACCTTTTCAGCTTTTATGCTCGACTGCGCAAGTCTTCTTTTGCAAACTGATTCTTCTTTTACTGGTGGTAGAGTTCCAGTGTAGGAGCTCCAGGGTATAGGCACCACCGCATTACCTAATCTATCTGTTGACAAATGGTAGTGTTCAGAACTATTGTGTTCCGGTTAGATGGTAATGTATGGCCACGTAATATCTATCACAGAGACTTATCAACTAAGGTCTTAGGAGTGGCAACGACTCCTGCATCGACCATCTGCATTTTGACCCCTGGTCTTATTGTGGGTATCTATAGGCTGCAGTCATCAACATCGTGTGATATGTGTGTTTGTTTGCCAATATCATTGTACCTATTAAAAAAAATGTATGTATGTATGTATACGCATGGACACACGCATTGGTTTACTAAAATTTAGCTAAGCCCTGTTAATTTTTAATTATTCCTTTTTTGATATTCTTTGTATAACTACCTACTTTTTATTAGTTTTCAAAAAGAATTAAAAAAAGTACTTAATTCTGATTATTTTTGTTTTGTATTTTTATTTTTATACATATTTTTCTTTGTTTGCAAACTATAGATCGTCGCATTCTACGCTCGCCATTGTATGTCTGTTTGCAACAATATGTGTCTTTCATCAAGGGTTGGGACTAGCCCTTTTAATACAAGTTATTCCATAACTTAGCAAAAGTTCTAGTTGCGACAAACATGAATTCAATGAAATATGCATTAACGCTACTTTATGTACAACTGTGTTTACTGTCTAATTGTAAACTGTAATAAGCAAAAAAATATATTTATTATTATTAAAAAAAAAATTTGGCGCCTGGCGTGAAGATTCACGCCAGGTCCCTAACGGAGTAGGCAGAGAGTGTAAAGCGCCAGATATCCCGGTCCTGATACTAAAAAAAATGTGACGATTTGAAAGAAAGGAAAAGTCGTGTCGGCTTTTTCAAATTCTTTAACAGTTGGTAGAGCCGGTGGTAGAACTGGTGCTGGAGCTCCTGTGACGGAGCTCGCGGCACCTCCGCATTACCTAATATACTTGCCGCTAAGGTCAGGTGGTAATGTACGACCCTGTAATTTCTGGCACAGAGGCATAACACCTTAGGCCTCAGGAGTGGTAACGCATCTGCATTTTGACCTTGGTCTTTGTGTAGGTAAGTGTCAATAGGCTGCAGTCATCACTTAACATCAATGTGAACTGCATGCTTATTTGCCACTTCCATTACATAAAAAAAAGTTATACTAAAGGACTACACTCTATATAGGACCGCGCCTCCTATATAGACTGATCGAATTTGGTCGAGATACTGATCAAAGTACAAGCTATCTCCCATATCATAATTTTCCGCGCTCGGTTAACTGCAAGAATCCCTTGTTGGTCTCTCCCCTAATTTAATTCTATAGAGATACAATTTGTTGTTTAAAGTATGTTATTTGGTTGTATTATTCAAGAGACAATTAAAAAAAAATGACGCTATCATCTTTCAATTGTACCGTCATGAACAGATACTATTATATATATGTATATATATATTTAGATAGAGAATTATTAATATATCGGTCTCACAATTTACATTCCGCTAAATGGTAGTTACTATAAATGATAATGATATGTGATTAATGTAAATGTCAATTTCGAGGATCCTGGGGGTGATAATTACAAAAATGGCATCTGTTTTCAAATCGTAGATAGCGGACATATTTTTTTTTTTGAAATACGAGTAAGTTAAGTATATCATAATGGTTTCTTGAGGTGCAAATTACGCAAATGGGTGACAGTTTTTTTTTTTTTCAAAATATGATGTGAGTGTTCATATCTAGGTTTTTTCGGGTGCTGATTATGAAATTGACATCGTTTTTTATATTTTATCCAAAATGCGTACAAAATCAATAATTATTAGGTACTAGTTGATCCGGAAAACTTCGTTTTACCTCAGAATGAAATAAGGATGGTTCATTAGTGGACTATGCCATTAAAAAGGAAAAACTTTTGATATATATGTAAAGAAATAGTATTTCTTTACATATATATCAAAGATTTGATAGATACGGACTATTAGTATGGGAAAATTAAATTGGTGGTTTTTACTATTTCCTTTCAATTCCTTCATATTTTCTTACCTCTTAAACCTACCCTGGACTTCCAAAAATCATTTCAAACCAAAATTAGCCAAATCGGTCCAGGCGTTCTCGAGTTTTAGCAAGAATAACGAACAGCAATTGATTGATATAATATTTATATATACTCGTAGAAGATATTAGCACGATTTTAATAAGCTCCGCATTGTTAAACTTAACTGTTTACTTTCTTGAAATTATACAGTCTCGATGTTATGTCTAACCTTCTAGCTAATTATACTCTCGTAATAACGTACTAGAGAGTCCCTTTAAAGTCTTGACATCGATGGCTTATAACTTTAGACTTAATAAGTGAATACTTAACCTTAATACTGTATTTATGAATTCTGTCTTAGCGATATTAAAATGCTTTACGTAGAGCTCGCATATATTTTGAACATAATTAAAACTAAATGTATAATTAATGCCGTGAAATTAAATTTTGTTTCATAGCCTAGCCAGACTGTATATGACCTAATTTGATGGTAAACCTGATTGTTAGAAGCCTAATAAGGCGTAAATTAATGCGATTGGCATCCATCATCATTACAACCAAAACACGTCCACTGATGGACAAAAGCTACTCCCCAAGGTGCCCACATAAAACGGTATCGATATGCTTCATTAGTCGAAAAACGATCACGATATCTTTTTTATGTAACGAACGAAGGTGGCAAGCAAACTTTTACTGGTGGTAGAGCTCCAGTGTCGGAGCTCGCGGGCGTATGGACCACCACATTACCTAATATACTGGCCGCTAAATGGTAGTGTTTTGCACTATCGTGTTCCGGTCAGGTGATAATGTACGGCCCTGTAATTTCCGGCACAGAGGCATTACACTTATGGCCTCAGGAGTGGCAATGCATCTGCATTTTGACCTCTGGTCATTGTGTGGGTGTCTTTAGACTGTAGCCATCACTTAACATCAATGTGAACTGCATGTTTGTTTGCCACTTTTATTACATAAAAAAATAATAATAAAAATTCAAATGGATGTTAAGTTATGACTGCATTCTATATGCATCTACACACACAGCAGTGGTCAAAATGCAGATGCGTTGCCACCCCTGAGACCTAAATTATGACTCTGTGATAAATGTTAGGTACGTACGGTAGGTATACACAATTATCATATTTTTTTAACACAAGGTAATGTATCACTGTTTACCTGGCTAGGAAGGGTGGCACTTCACACTATCATAAATTGATTCTTGATAGCTTGATATTTCGTAAACGATTCCCATTCTTGAATTGTATGCTGCACCCGTTTTTACTTTTTGAAATAATTTCCATCAATACCCTGCACTATGGGATTCGCAAGAAAACATAGCTAAGCAGTGGACATACGGATGGACGGACGGAAATCACAAAACTAATGCTAGAAAATATTATCAAGGAATAAATACACGTCTATTTCTTGGATTAATTTTCTTTTATAAGAAAACGAAACTTCAACAGAAAGTATGAAGTTTGAATACACTTCAAATTAGTTCATTTTCTTATTATTTTCATTGCAAAGAATATTCTTACTAAAGATATTAGCCAATGGCTGGCGTTTAAACGGTGTAAAAGGTGGGCGTTACTACCAATTATCACTTTTTATAATTTCACAATGAATATATTACAGTACGAAGCGCGCATGACCCGGCGGCTGGTGTAGATCATAAGCAATCTACTCGGTTAAGCACTACGGGCGCGGTCGGATAGTGTGATGGGGGACCGCTAGTGGCAAATTAAATGCGCGTTTCCGTGCTTCGGAGGGCACGTTAAGCCGTCGGTCCCGGTTGCTATCGATAGATGGCAGTCGTTAAACCTTATCGGAAGCCTTATGGGCGGTTTGAAAACATCCGACAGCGGGTTGGCCACTAACCCACTCACCTCCACCAACCCGCATTGGAGCAGCGTGGTGGAGTAAGCTCCAGGCCTCCCCCCAAAAAGGGGAGAGACTCGTGCCCAGCAGTGAGACGTATAATGGGTTGCCATTATTATATTACAGTACGCAACAAGATATTATATTACACATCGACCTTGGGCGAGAGACTTCGGATAATTTCGGCTCTGTAGAGCGTTATTTCTTTCGCACACGACCTATGTGACGTTTGTCGACCATTTTGTTCAAATTTTGATCAATACGGAACTTTTAGTGTTTAATAAGCAGTGTGCAGCAGAGATAACGCTCTACGAACTCGAAACAAGCCGATAATCTCTTTCCTAAGCTCGATGTGCAGTATTTCTCGACGGGTATTGTATGCATTTTTGAATTCGAAAAACAAATCGATTTTCAAGTTGACTTGAAATGCTTTTTGTATGACCAAACTTGATGTTGCAAGTCGTATTGTTGATCGCAATAGAGATGAGTCGACCCCTTCTATTTGTAGAGTGACATTTCATCCGCGGATAAGTTACATTTGCGGATGAATTGTCACTTAAGTCAATAGAAGGAAATTGTTGCTTATCTTAGGCTCATAACCACCTCGATTGAATTAGTAGATGATTGAGAGGATGATGAATGATTAGTAGTGAAACAATACATTTATTTAGTGATCGGTGATGGAGCTGGAAGCCCACTGTATTACCTATATGTGCCATGCTACCGTGTCCGAGTAACGCTCTCTTGTTGCAACGTAAGGGACTTGGCATGAAAAAATATACATTAATATCTGTAAATTACAGGAAAACACATATATGATTGCTTGAAAGCCATTACATTAAAAAGAACTCATATGTACTGCATAATCTGCGTGCGAGTCCAACTTACACTTGGCCGGTTTTTTTTCAAAATGAGATTCGCCAGATATTTTTTCCTTAGGAAAAATAATGTCTCTAATCTCCGCTCGCTGGGATTCGACTACCTTTAACAAGAAATGGAATTTATAAATACTGCAAAGTCAAACCTCTCAAATATGTCAGTAGTAAAGTATCAAAGAAATTATTGCGACATTTTCATTATACGAATGAGAAGTCTAAAAGTAGAATTCTTCAGGAATGATATGAATTATTTATTAAGACCTCACAACTGATTTATGAGGATAGTTTTATTCGGAATTTACTGACATAGAAACTTGAAATAGATTCTGTAATATTCATTAAATATTTTATTACTTTGTATGTTGTGTATTATACTAGTCTAGATTCCGTACACATCATTATGAAAGACAAAAGCATTAATCATTCAGACATTCATTACAATTATTGTTGTTTTCTAGGTTAATTATGATTGGATCTAGCGTAAAACCGTAGGATTAAACCTCCCAAATATGCTGTTACTTTAGAAAAAATAATTACTTTCAAAGACTTTTAATTAAGTCTTTACGAGAGCTGGGATTCAAAAATGCAAAATAAATATAAGTGGCCAAATTTGTCACGGTCTCTTAGCCAGCACACACTCCCCTATTAGTATCTAAATGTACAAAAAAACGATTTTGAGTAACTTTCCAATTAAAGGGTTACTTGCGGGCAGATCTTAATAGAGTCTGTTTACAAACACTGTGACACGCCAATTGTGAATAATAATATTAAATCTGTGAATTCTTGTAGCAGTAAGATTTTACGATTTTATATTATTTTTTAATTGATTACTTATTAAGGTAAACAAGAGGACTGTATTTACCAGAATACCTCTCCCACATTTTTGTATACGAGTATACGTATAACTTCACGACCGAAAGCCTTTTTTCATCATTTAGAAATTTCCGCGTACTTATAAAACGTAACTTCATGCCTTTAATCCAGGAAGGGGTAGTCAGAGGTAAATGCATGCATTCAAGCATACATGCAAACGTCCACGATTCGCCGGTTACGTTTTGGCCCATGTAACAGGTGGCGAGCATGTTGACATCTCCGGGCACATTACCAAACTTCGAGGTACTGGGAAATTTCCAGAAAATGGAAAAATCCCAATAGAACCAGAGATAAAGGACTTTACACCATTATCTCTGATAACCGTGTGTACTGCGTGGTGTACTGTCCTCCTGGAACAGATTTTTTCTCCGATCTCGAACTGGTACTGGATGCCCACTGTATCGATTACACACATCACATCATCATGGGTGATTTCAACACAAATCTTCTTAAGGTTACGCCTCTCTCTTCCAAACTTCAAAACATATTCAAGTCAGTCAATCTTTCCATTTTACCTCTAGGTCCCACCCATCACAATATCAACACCTATGACACTTGGATTGATTTAATAGTTACGTCTACACTAAGTCGCGTGATTAAGCATGGTCAAGTACCAGCCCCTGGTTTTTCTTTACATGACCTCATATATTTGGCCTATAAGCTCAAACTTCCGAAACCCAAGCCTAACATAGTCTGGCTACGGAATTTTAGCAGCATTAACTTTGACATTCTAGAATCTGACGCTGCTGGTCTTGATTTCTCATCGGTATATGCTGCGCCGTCGGTTGATGAAAAACTTTCTCACCTTAACGTACAAATTCTGAAATTGTACGACGCGCATGCACCGATGAGAGCAGTCAAACTGAAGCGGCCGCCTGCACCCTGGTTGACAGTGGGTGTTCGAATGGCGATGTCACGACGTGATAAAGCTTTCCGAATCTTTAAGCGTGATAGGTGTGACGAGAACTGGAGTCTGTATAAGGTCGCTCGGAACCAATGTAATCAGATGGTAAGGGCAGCCAAACGTCGCTATTTTTTTGATAAAATCTGTGATTCTTCACCGACTGACATTTGGAAATTTCTCCATTCTCTTGGTTTTGGTAAAACTGCTAAAGCTTCAGATAGTAATCTTTTTAGTCCTAATGATTTTATTACTTATTTTTCCCATATCTCCCCTCTTAACTCTACTGTGAAAAAAACCACGTTGTCGGAAATTTCACTCATGTCTCACCCCTCCACTGACAGCTTTTCATTCAGTGAAATAAATGAACAGGAAACGCTAAAAGTTATCAACTCCATCAAATCAAACGCAGTTGGCAGTGACGAAATAAGTCGAATGATGATTATGCCTATACTCCAGTTCATTATTCCCACTTTAACGCATATCATTAATTTTTCTTTATCATCGGGGGTATTTCCTTTGATTTGGCAAAAAGCATTCGTGATCCCACTTCCAAAAGTTAATAACCCCTGTGAATTAAAGGAGTATAGGCCTATTTCAATATTACCGTTTCTCTCCAAAACTCTTGAAGCAGTAGTACATAAACGGGTTTCTTCTTTCTTACACGATAATAATATTGTATCTCAATTCCAATCCGGTTTTCGCGCTGGCCACAGCACCGCCACTGCTTTACTTAAGGTAACGGAGGATATTAGGAGTGGCATGGAGGATAGGATGGTCACTATTTTGGTCCTTATTGATTTTTCAAACGCATTTAACATGGTTGACCATGATATCCTCCTTGCTGTCTTAAAACATTTAAATTTTTCCTCTAAAGCTGTTGACTGGTTTTCTTCGTACCTCAAGAATAGGCAGCAGGCGGTTAAGGGCAATGGAGTTATTTCTAACTGGTGTCATCTTAGTGCAGGTGTCCCTCAAGGGGGCATTCTTTCTCCCCTACTGTTCTCAGTTTTCATAAACGTTCTTTCAGATGTGTTGGACTGCTCTTACCATTTTTATGCAGATGACTTACAATTGTATAGCCAATCAGACGTAGGTAATATCAATAGTGCTATTGACAGGATTAACTTTAACCTCGATAAAATTAGTTCTTGGTCTCACAAATATGGCATCCAAGTTAATCCGAATAAGTGCCAAGCTATCATACTTGGTAGTTCACGACAGTTATGTAAATTAAATTATAGTGCTATTACTCCAGTCAAGTATGAAAGTCAAATAATAACTTTTTCTTCAGCCGTCAAGGATCTGGGCTTATACATTGATGCAACTCTAAGCTGGAGAGTCCATATCAGTGAGGTGAGCCGAGCTGTGTATGGTGCTCTTCATTCCCTCAACCGACTTAGAAATTTCCTGCCAATTGAAACTAAGATTCGTCTTGTTCAGGCTCTCATTTTTCCCATCATTGATTATGCTGATGTGTGTTATTCGGATCTAAATGAGATTTTATTGGACAAACTTGATCGATTAATTAATAACTCAATCCGCTTTATTTTTTGTCTTCGCAAGTTTGACCATGTTTCTTCGTTTCGAACAAAACTTCATTGGCTTCCTGTTCGACAGCGAAGACAAGCACGGCTTCTTAACCAACTTTTTTCTATTCTTACCGATCCTACATCTCCTTCTTATTTAAAATGCAAATTTCAATATCTTTCGTCTTCTCATTCACTTCAATTGCGCTCTAATAATTCTAATATTCTTTCTATACCACTTCACAGTTCCAGCTTTGTATCCAGTTCATTTCTTGTCCAAGTAGTACGTTTGTGGAATGCTCTTCCAGAGGATATACGTAAGCTCACTTCAAAAATAACGTTCAAAAAAGGGTTAAGGAATATTTTCGAACGTAATTTTTCGTAAAATCATCATCCATATTTAAATATATATTTATTGTATTTTATATATTTAATTATGTAGATTATTTTGTAGGTTTATGTACTATTTTATGTATGTACGTATATTCTTATATTTATGTGTGTAAGAAAGTATTATTAGTGTTAACATTTTTGTTTCATTATAAGCATTTCTAATTATTTTATTTTTTTTTACTAATGCCGCTCACCATTTTCTTTTCTATACTACCAATGGTTGACTGGTAGAGAATGCTTTTAGCATTAAGTCCGCCATTTGTTCCGATATTTATATTGTGGCAATAAAGAATAAATAAATAAATAAATAACCCCCCAGCCGGGAATCGAACCTCATCACCTCAGTAGTGGCCTGCTACCACAAGGCTACCGAGGCAGTTTAAACCCAAATCCAAAATTCCCTGTTACTATTTACAACACAATAATTCTATTCGCGTATACAGAATGAAGACCAATAACAAAAGGCTTACCCTAAATTTACCGTCCATTGTAACAATGTAGAGGGTAAATTTAATTTCATCATTTGAAAATGGAATAGGATAAAACCACTACTTGTCAGTTATTATCTTCTGATTTTAGTGTTCACAAAACAATAGTCCTTTCGGAGCCCTTTCTTGAGTGACAAATGGATGGAAGGTATACTTTCTTAATCCGGTGGGAGTTTAGTCCGAATGTGAGTGTATACGACGGTTATTGTGTCGAATATATTCTAGGACGTGTTAAGGTAAAAGTTGCAATAAACTTCGGATACTTTTTTATTTTCCCTGTAATAACTTACTTACTGGTGGTAGAGTACTCCAGTGACGGAGCTCGCGGGCGTAGGCACCATCGCATTGCCTAATATACTTGCCGTTAAGTGGTAGTGTTCAGCACAATCGTGTTCCGGTCAGGTGGTAATGTCCGGCCCTGTAATTTGGCACAGAGGCATAAACACCATAGTCCTCAGGAGTGGTAACGCATCTGCATTTTGACCTTGGTCTTTGTACGGGTGTCTATAGGCTGCAGTCATCACTTAACATCAATGTGAACTGCAAGCTTGTTAACCACTTCCACCACTTCACTTAACCTTAAGTAAATAGCTTAACTTAAACTGTTTGTTTTTATTTGCTTTTTTGATATAGAATAAGTTGTTTACGTTTATGACCTTGTGTTTCAGAGCGCGGGCGGGCTCGCGTAAGGTAAGGAATTAAAATGATTAAATTACAAGCTTGGGGAGTTTTGTTTGTTTGCTTGCATATTTGTTGCTCAATCACGCTATAGTAGCTGTACAGATTTCGATGAAATTTTATACATAGGTAAAGTATGGCTGTACGTAGGATACGTTTTATCCCGTCAAGAGTTTCCATAGGGAGTTTTTAAGTAGATCACTTCATATTGACACAAACTTCCCAATTATAGTTGCTGATATCCGTATCCGAACGTAGACTCGTAGACTGATGACGTCATGATTGGCGTGACTTGACAATTTGACTACAGAAGGTTTTATCTGGAAATGACTACTGCTTATTAATAAATCTTTGTATGTATCAAGAGTGCTGGTATTTATACATCAAGTCTAAGCGGACGAAGTCGCGGGTATAAACTAGTCATATATATGTCGCAGACGGCAACTAGACTGTATGATATTTATACTTTCATTATGCCATCTTATTCAACGTAACCCCTAGTTTGCACTAAAAACATTAAACATGATGATGTTTCGCAACTCGTCGCATAAAATATGTATTGCGTTAAGTCTTTTTGGTGCCTGCATTCGCGCTGCTGACAAACCTATCATTTTACTGAATTATCTCAATTTGTTGTTGTCTGTGTTTGCATTGACATAAAACATGTCTTTTATTCATGTTTGTCTATAGATTTGTCTAAGTTGACATTTGCATTGTCGCTATACGAATCACCATTTGTCTAATTTAAGTTTTTTTTAAGTTTTCCGAATCACCTGGTTAACACTAAACGTGTCCTAATGGACACGATCCGATACCCTGAGAGTAAATCTGACAACCTATTGGGTTGTCAGATTTACAATAACATGTACCAAGACTTCTTATTGATAAAACTTTTTTTTTTTTTTATGTAATCGAAGTAGCAAACAAGCATGCAATTCACATTGATGTTAAGTGATGACTGCAGCCTATAGACACCCACACAAAGACCACGATCAAAATGCAGATGCGTTACCACTCCTGAGGCCTAAGGTGTTATGCCTCTGTGCCGGAAATTACAGGGCCGTACATGACCACCTGACCGGAACACGATAGTGCTGAACACTACCATTTAGCGGCAAGTATATTAGGTAATGCGGTGGTGCCTACGCCCGCGAGCTCCGTCACTGGAGCTCTACCACGAGTAAAAACTTGTTGCAATTCAAGTGTTTTGAATGTTTCATCAATGCAAACTCACGGTAAAAAGTATATTACTATTTGTCTACTGTTTAAGCAGTATTCTAGTTTATTGGATAATAAAGAAACTACTATTAACTAAATATTTTCTTTATTAAGTTCCCTCATTGTTTAATTGAAGCGCGCATGGCCCAGCGGCTGGTGTAGATCGTAAGCGATCTGCTCGGTTAAGCACTACGGGCGCGGTCGGGTAGTGTGATGGGTGACTGCTAGTGGCAAATTAAATGCGCGTTTCCGTGCTTCGGAGGGCACGTTAAGCCGTCGGTCCCGGTTGCTATCGATGGATAGCAGTCGTTAAACCTTGTCGGAGGCCTAATGGGCGGTTTGAAAACATCCGACAGTGGGTTGGCCACTAACCCACCCACCTCCACCAATCCGCATTGGAGCAGCGTGGTGGAGTAAGCTCCAGGCCTCCCGCCAAAGGGGAGAGACTCGTGCCCAGCAGTGGGACGTATAATGGGTTGCCATTATTATTATTATTATTGTTTAATTGTTACTTTCACATCTTAAAAATATTTTACAATAAAGTTTATCAACATACTCGACACATTAAACTTCCGAATGTATGTCAAGAGAGAATACGTAAGTTCATGTGAGCCTTAAAGGCTTTCGCAGTAACCGCAGTCGTTGGCTACTAGGGGTCCCGAAATTACATAATTCTATATTAATATACCTATTTTAATGTCTTTATAGAGACCCTTCGTACAAGTTATAGGTTTTGCATGAATGGAAGAATGAAGGTTATATTAACGAAATGGACCTAGTACGTGTTCTATACTTAATATTTTGTATTTTGTATTTTTTTACTGGTGGTAGAGCTCCAGTGACGGAGCTCGCGGGCGTAGGCACCACCGCATTACCTAATATACTTGCTGCTAAATGGTAGTGTTCAGCACTATCGTGTTCCGGTCAGGTGGTAATGTACGGCCCTGTAATTTCCGGCACAGAGGCATAACACCTTAGGCCTCAGGAGTGGTAACGCATCTGCATTTTTACCTCTGGTCATTGTGTGGGTGTCTATAGGCTGCAGTCATCACTTAACATCAATGTGAACTGTATGCTTGTTTGCCACTCTTAAAACATTAAAAAAAAAAAAAAAAAAAATAAGTACGGAAATTGTACTAAGAGCTCCTGATTGAAGATACGCAACTATTTTTTTATGTAACGAAGTTTGCAAGCAACTGTCAATTCACAGAGATGTTAAGTGAAGGGCCGTACATAACATTAAGGATGGTGTGACTGTTGAATATTGTGATTTCTGTGAAAGTATTTATGAAAGGCTTGGTTTTTTATGTAAGAAAGGTGGAAAACAAGCGTGCAGCTGCATGCCTGTATGACTGCAGCCTATAGACATCTACATAAAAACCAGAGGTCAAAATGCAGATGCGTTGTCACCCCTGAGACCTAAGGTGCCATGTCTCTGTGATAGTTATTACGGGGCCTTACATTACCATCTAACCGGAACACGATAGTGTCGAACACTATCATTTAGCGGCAGATAGGTTAGGTAATGCGGTGGTGCCTACGCCCTCGAGCTTGGACGATGGAACTCTACCACCAGAGCGTTAGATGTGTGAAATTCGTAAATTACGTTACATCGTATTGTACATTTATGTATAAACTTTTTTCACACATATTTTTTTTTTGGCGTTATCATATTATCTTTGGGGACCTTTGCACAACAGAGTACATTACAACTGAAATTACGATGAAAAGTATAATTTTCTCCAAAAAGTAAACAGATAATAAACTAGACGACTCGCTTAGTCCAGCGGTGAGAGATGAACGTTTGGTTCGAAGGGTCGCGGGTTCGATCCCCGCACCGGGAGCAATATTTGTATGGCCTACAGATATTTGTTTCGGGTCTGGGTGTTTGTGTATGTGTTGTATGTGTACAACGGTACCCACGACACAGGTTAATACCTACTGTGGGGCTGTGAGTGTAAGCGTTTTTTTTTTATAATAAGTTCTGAATCTCGCCATACAATAAAGGTACGATTCCGAACTCCGCTGCACGTAACAGTGCTACCGCCGTAGGCTGCCTCAGCACTACTGGTCTCCATATATTATATATAAGTTAATATGAGATAACATACCATGCTACGCGACAAAGTCGCATCAACAATGCAGTAGAAAATAGAAATATATGGTGCCGCGGCAGCATCGCGGCGGCTGCACCGCGGCGGCGGCACCGCGGCGGCGGCACCGCGGCGGCGGCACCGCGGCGGCGGCACCGCGGCGGCGGCACCGCGGCGGCGGCACCGCGGCGGCGGCACCGCGGCGGCGGCACCGCGGCGGCGGCACCGCGGCGGCAGCACTGTTTCATGCCGTGGAGTTTGGAATCGAACCTTTACAATTCCTTAAGTCATGCTCCTTTACGTAATCTGTAAATTCAGTTCTATTCTATAAAACAATAAACTATAATAGAACAAATAAAAACTCCGCACCTAATTATTCTTACGTCGTACGAAACTTTATCTCTTACAATCCAACTCAGTCTTAAAAATCTCAAGACGCTATTCTATTAGGCTGTTGTTACCAGAAACAACGGAGCTCGGGTGCACTGCAAGTGAAATAAAAGTTGAGACGAGCTCAAAAGAGAAAGGGGTAAACAACTTTAGTCCCTATTTAGAGAACAAATGGCGTTCCTCTATTTCGAATTGAGATAAATAAACAGGGCGGTGCGACTGTATTCTGATTTCTGGGGATTGTTTTTAAAATTCTTATTTGAGTTGAGTGAGTGTGATTCTTGTGGATTTCATTTTTGAAACACTTGGCTTTTTGAATATTTAAATGTAAATTATGTTACATTCTAATTTAGCTATGAACTTTACTTGACACTTATAGGTACTTTGTTTTGGACCTTTGCCCAACAGAGAACATTACAGATGAAATCATGATGAAATTATAATTTTCTCAAAATAGTAAACAGATTGCAATATTTTCTGGAGGAAATGGGGAATATTGAATACTTGAGAAAATCCGCAAATATAAAGTCGTAACTTCAATTCTATTCTTCTTAACAGTAAACTACAATAGAACAAATAAAAACTCCTTTGTTTTTTAAATTCTTACTTGAGTGTATGCTCTATTTGTATATTTAACGTATTTCTGTAATTCAGTCCTGCACTGTATGTAAGTGGAAACTACTTTGGTCTCTTTTAGACAGTAAATAGTTTTTTTTATTTAATAAAAGTGGCAAACAAGCTTGCATCTCATATTGATGTTAAGTGATAACTGCAGCCTATAGACACCCTCACGTCCCCAGAGGTCAAAATGCAGATGCGTTACCACTCTTGGCCTAAGGTTTTTTGCCTCTGTGCCGGATATTACAGGGCCAATTTGATTGAGTCCTTTATTTTATGCAGGTATTTTTTGTCATAAGGTTGACAGACAGTGTCTATGAACATTCGTAATACTAGGGAATTGTCAACGCGCTGCCAGCTCTAAAAGACACATTTGACGCAATTTTTTGAAAAATCTCATACTGTGGGATCAAGGTTGCACCTCGTTCCACAATTTACATATTCGAGGTAGAAACGAACGCGAAAACTTAACCAGTGAGTAATGCCAAGTGTCCAGTCGGTATGGGTGGAAACTTTATCTTCGGCGAGTAGTGCGGCGAAGGAAACAAGACGATGGCACCATATCAAACAGTAGAATAGAGTACTCGCCATTGTAAAGACGATAGGTGGGCACTACTTTGATGTCTATTTACACAGCAATTGGCTATTTTATATAGAGAAAATCAAGGTAGTGTGTCTCTTGAATATTATGATTGCTTGGGATTGGATTGTTGATATTTTTTCTGGGTGTATACCGCATTACATTACATAATGCCGCTAAATAGTAGATCAGCAATATCGTGTCGTGTTATCATAATATCATTTACAATGACGATGACATGCCTCAGTAGCGTAGTGGTGGCAGGCAACTACTACTACGCTGGGGGTACTGGGTTCGATTCCCGGGTCGGGAACTATCAGAGGTAACGGTATAAAATCCTTTATCGCTGGTTCTATTGAGATTTTTCCATTTTCTGGATGTTTCCCAGTACCTCTGAGTTTGGTAATGTGCCCGGAGATGGCAAAAGGTTCGCCACATGTTACATGAGCCAAAACGTAACCGGCGAGTCGTGGGTGTTTGCATGTATGCTTGAATGCACGCATTTACCTATGCCTACCCCTTCGGGGATTACAGGCGTGAAGTTACGTTCTTATGACATCATTGTATATAACATAAGAAAACGCAGCGGTTTCATATCTTGTCAACATCACCATTTTTGTTTGCCAGTTTCATAACAGAAGAATAATTGTAGCTTCTAATCCCAAATTTCAGCTTGAATCCTAATTTGACTCACCTTTGCTTTCCGTACAGAACTTAAAAAATAGATCGTCCAAAATTCTGCTACAAGCACAAATCTAAAACAAAGTCCGTAAAATTTCAACTGTATCCGGACACTCATCTCGACCGTTGTAAGTAAAAAACAAAAGATATCGCTTCAACAACGAAATTGCCTTCAGTAGAGTTATTCTAGCAACTACAATTCGTTTCACCGCTGAATTGAGTTCAAAATTTCATAGAATCTCTACTAAGAAATTTCCTTTTTTTATGTTTTGGAAGTGGCAAACAGGCATGCAGTTCACATTGATGTTAAGTCATGACTGCAGCCTATAGGCACCCACACAAAGACTAAGGTCAAAATGCAGATGCGTTGCCACTTCTGAGGCCTAAGGTGTTATGCCTCTGTGCCGGAAATTACAGGGCCGTACATTACCACCTGACCGGTGCTCGATAGTGTTGAACACTAGCATTTAGCGGCAAGTATATTAGGTAATGCGTTGGTGCCTACGCCCGCGATTTCTGTCACTGGAACTCTACCACCAGTAGAATGATTTTAGCTAAGGCGAATTAATGTTGCAGTCATCATCATCATCACACCAGCTAAAACGTCCACTGCTGGACAGAGCCTTCCCCAAACTCAACTATAATGTATTGTGCGTCATTAGGGGAGAATGTGCCATAATCATCACGCTAGGCAGGCGGATTGGTGATTGCAGTGGCTGTAGTTTATCGAGGGATGCTGCTGTCCTTCTACGTTATTTTTAATAATAATAATAATAATGGCAACTCATTATACGTCCCGCTGCTGGGCACGATTCTCTCCCTTTTTTTGGGGGGGAGTCCTGGAGCTTACTCCACCACGCTGCACCAATGCGGATTGGTGGAGGTGTGTGGGTTAGTGGTCAACCCGCTATTTATTAACCCGTTATTTTTACTACCACCCTATTGGAAGGGTTTTACCGCCATTATAAAACTAACTAGCATAGTTGGTAATAGATGGCGCTGCTGCTACCATAAAGCAATGCAATAGATGTGAAGGAAAGATTTGACAAAATCGGGCAGGGCTTCAGTAGCTCAATTGGAAGAGCGGCTGGACTAGATTCCCAGTAGGTCGCGAGTTCGAGCCTCGCCTGAAGTCAAATTTTTCTTTCCATTTTTCTTTAAAAATAAAATATATTTCACAAGCATGTGTTAATGCGAATTAATATAAAACAACTCCCAATATTCTTCTTATAACCGACGTTTCGGTGGTGACCCCCTGAAAGACCTATCGAACGATATCCCACACTATATAGAAAACGTAAAATAAAAAAAATATCGCGCGTTACGTGTTCCCTATATGTATCCCTGTATTTTTTTTTTGTTTTCTGTATAGTGTGGGTACCCTAAATAATTTTATTTTTCATGTTTTTATTCTTCTAGCACTTTGTCGGCGTGATGAAGGCGTATACTTGTGCCAAATTTCAAGTCTCTAGTGCCAATAGTTATTGCGCTAAACCGCGGACGATCAGACAGGCAGACAGACGGACATGGCGAAACTAAAAAGGTAGCGTTGAACACTATCGTGTTTCGGTTAGGTATAGAACTATCACAGAATCAAAATAACTTAGGTCTCAAGAGTGTCAACGCATCTACATTTTGTCCTCTGGTCTTTGTGTGGGTATCTATAGGCTGCAGTCATCACTGAATATCAATGTGAACTGCATGCTTTTTTATGTAATGGAAGTGGCAAACAAGCATGCAGTTCACATTGATGTTGAGTGATGACTGCAGCTTATAAACACCCACATAAAGACCAAGGTAAAAATGCAGATGCATTACCACTCCTGAGTCCTAAGGTGGTATGCCTCTGTGTCGGAAATTACAGGGCCGTACATTACCACCTGACCGGAACACGATAGTGCTGAACACTACCATTTAGCGGCAAGTATATTAGGTAATGCGGTGGTGCCTACGCCCGCGACCTCCGTCACTGGATCTCTACCACCAGTAAAAATGGATTACCACATTGGATAAAAAATAGGTATGTCCATTTTAGAAATAAATTTCAATCTTCAAACTTGACGACCCGGTTAGTCCAGCGGTGTGAATTGACTGTTTGATTCGAAGGGTCGCGGGTTCGATCCCCGCACCGGGACAAATGTTTGTATGGCCTACAGATATTTGTTTCGGGTCTGGGTGTTTGTGTGTGTTGTTTGTGTATAACGGCACCCACGACATAGGTTTATACCTACTGTGGGGCTGTGAGTGTAAGCGTATTTTATTTTTATTAATCTGCGAGCCCTGAGCTGTCCGTGACCCGCGCACAATACAACATGTACACATTGTATTTTAAAAGGAAACAAAGATATTCAAAGCGCAGTGCATCCAGAGATCAGCATTTTATAAAGTAAACATGAAATTTTCTTGGAACGAAAATACCAATATCATATTCTTAAGTGTACAATACTTATTCCAAGTGGGTTAAGGTACATTATAATGTACAACAGTTATATAATAATGTTCCAAAACGTTGTATAACATTAGTAGTCATATTTTTCAACAAATTGTTATTATACATACCTATTAATTGTTATTCAATTTTTTTTTTTAATTATTTATGTAATGGAAGTGGTAAACAAGCATGCAGTTCACATTGATGTTAAGTGATGACTGTAGCCTATAGACACCCACACAAAGACCAAGGTCAAAATGCAGATGCGTTACCACTCCCGAGGCCTAAGGTCTTATGCCTCTGTGCCGGAAATTACAGGGCCGTACATTACCACCTGACCGGAACACGATAGTGTTGAACACTACCATTTAGCGGCAAGTATATTAGGTAATGCGGTGGTACCTACGCCCGCGAGCTCCGTCACTGGAGCTCTACCACCAGTAAAAAAAAAAGTAAAAAAAGTAAATTAAAAAAAAAAAAGATTCAAATTCAAGTAAATTAATGTTATGCGGATACTAATACGTAACTTACGTAACTTCACGCCTGTAATCCCCGAAGGGGTAGGCAGAGGTAAATGCATGCATTCAATCATACATGCAAACACCCACGACTCGCCTGTTACGTTTTGGCCCATGTAACAGGTGGCGAACCTGTTGCCATCTCCGGGCACATTACCAAACTCCGGGGTACTGGGAAACTTCCAGAAAATGGCAAAATCCCAATAGAAGCAGAGATAAAGGATTTTAAACCGTTATCTCTAATATCCCCGACCCGGGAATCGAACCCAGGACCTCCAGCGTAAAAGTAGTAACCTGCTACCACTACGCTACTGAGGCAGTTGATACTAATACATAACAGCATATTTTAATCATTCCTCGATTTAGAGCCCCTATCGGTTTCCCTCAAAAGCAGATCCAACCTGATGGTTACAAAATGCAATTCAATGTTAAATAATGAGTTGATCTACTGTTTAAGCAGCATTTTATATCAACATGTTTAAGCAACATATTTCAAAAGGAAACAAAGTTATTCAAAGCACTGTGCATTCAGAGATCTCCATTTTACAAAGTATATATGAAGTGTTTGAGAAAAGAAAGTACCAATATCATATTCATAAGTGTTCAAGTTCGCTTCAAAGGCGTGTATTCTGTAATAATCTAAGGCGACAATATTTTACATGCTATTTTTATTTTATATCATTTTATACACTGAATTGAAAGTGAATACGTAGTAATATATATTACTCGTATTAATATAGTTCTATTATTATTACTGGTGGTAGAACTCCAGCGACGGATCTTCTTCTTCTCTCACCACCGCATTATCTAATATACTTGCCGCTTAATGATAGTGTTCAGCACTATCGTGTTCCTGTCAGGTGTTAATGTACGACGCTGTATTTCCGGCACAGAGGCATAACACCTTAGTCCTCAGGAGAGGTAACGCATCTATATTTTGACCTTGATCTTTGTGTACGTGTCTATAGGCTGTAGTTACACAGTACAGTAGTACCACTCCCATTGCATAAAAAAAATGGATAGTTTCAAACGACGACTTTGTATGAACAATTGGTCTTATTTCAAATAGAGTGAGTTCTAGAACTTTCTCTCATTTATTTAAGCATACGAAATGATAAATCTATAATAAGTATATGTACTTTTATTTTTATATTGTAAGCGGGAATTAATCGCGTACTATTTTAATCGAAGTATTTAACTCGACACTCGACGTTTCGGCCGTAATGCGACGGCCGTGGTCACGAATAGACTGACGGTCGAAAACTTCTTACAAACTAATTACGGCCGAAACGTCGAGTGTCGAGGTAAAGAGTTCGATTAAAATATAAAAATATGAATACAAATCGTGAAAGTTTAAAACGGTTTATATGTACTCTTTTAAAATGAATTTTACTCCCAATTTTATTTGCCATGATTCAGCCAACCAAAGAGAGAGTAGCATAAAACTTGAAAAATGTACCATTTTGTGTCCAGGTGATATTTATTAGATGAGCGATCGTATCGCAAAACACGAATAGGTGCATCCATTGAGCGGGCAACCCGCATTAGCTGTCTTAAATATGAATTTATGGTCAGCAATGAACGTAAAATAAACGCGACAGCGTTCATATCCCGCCCGCACGCCTTCAAAGTGCTGCGTTTTAAAATAAAAACGTACGTTACTTCATGCCTGTAATCCCCGAAGGGGTAGGCAGAGGTAAATGCATGCATTCAAGCATACATGCAAACACCCAGTATTCGCCGGTTACGTTTTTGGCCCATGTGACAGGTGGCGAGCCTGTTGCCATCTCCGGGCACATTATAAAACTCCGAAGTACTGCAAAACTTCCAGAAATTGGAAAATCCCAATAGAACCAGAGATAAAGGATTTTAAACCGTTATCTCTGATAGCCCCCGACCCGGGATTCGAACCCAAGAGCTCGAGCGTAGTAGAAGTGCGTCTTTGTAGTATAGTTAGTTGTTCTGTTGTTAGAGGCATTGCTGGATGTAAGGCCCGATTTACATTTTCTCAGTGTTTAGCTGAGTGCTTTAGGATAGTATTTTAGTTGAAACATGTAAACGCCACTCTCCAAGGAAACCTTCTCAGCTTCTTAGTGGTTTCTGATTAATGTTGTCTATCAGTCACTCAGTCACCCAGTTGGTAACGGAGGAGTTCCAATATATATGTACTTATTGATTTAAACCTTAAACCTCGTAAACTGACTATATAGGTACATCATTCTATCCATGTAGGAAACAAACTTGTTTTTCCTTTCAAACAACACTCTTTTCAATGATAAATTTAAAAGTAATTTGAATGTAAAAGTACCCTCAATTATTTTACTGAAAATATAGACATACCCAACATAATTCAACCAAGCAAAGAGAGGGTAACATAAAACTGAAAAATGCACCATTTCATGTCCAGGTGATATATACAGATGAGCGATCGTATCGCAAAACACGAATAGGTGCATCCATTGAGCGGGCAACCCGCATTAGCTGTCGTAAATATGAATTTATGGTCAGCAATAAACGTTAAATAAACGCGACAGCGATCATATCCCGCCCGCTCGCCTTCAAATTGCTGCGTTTTTGTCACATGGTTAGTTATTCTGTAGTCAGAAAGATAAATGGATGTACAAGGTGCTAGGAAAACTCAACATCAACCACTGGCTACTTATCAACCTCATTTTGATAGTCAAGATACTCAATACTCCAGTGACCGAGCTCACCGGCGTAGACACCACCGCATTACCTAATATACTTGCCGCTAAATGGTAGTGTTCAGCACTATCGTGTTTCGGTCAGGTGGTAACGGCCCTGTAATTTCCGGCACAGAGGCATAACACCTTAGGCCTCAGGAGTGGCAACGCATCAGCATTTTGACCTTGGTCTTTGTATGGGTGACTACAGGCTGCAGTCATCACTTATCATCAATATGAACGGCATGCTTGTTTGCTACTTCCATAACATATAAAAAAAATATTGCACATCGAGCCTGCGAACGAGACGATCGGTTCGTTTCGACTTTGTAGAGCATTATCTCTATTGCACACTGACGTAATTACTGACTGTCCGGTATTGGTCAAAACTTGATCATAATGATCAACAAACGTCAAATCGGTACGGCCCGAAAGAGATAACGCTCTACAGACCCGAAATAAGCCGAAGTCTCCTTCCTTATTGTTGAGCACCGTACCATGAATTTGACATACAATAAATTACAATAACATTGTCAAAACGTTAAAGTATTATGCTGTATTATGCTGTATTATGTGTATTATGTGTATTATAGGAGTCTGTGGTAAAAATGTTTCACGAATAAAACACAAAGTAAAGATCATAGAAGTTTGTTATATTTTTTTTACTTGTGCTTTTATTAAAGATATTATTAAAGATATTATATTCTCACTGGTGGTAGAGCTCCAGTGATGGGGCTCGCGGGCGTAGGCACCACCGCATTACCTAATATACTTGCCGCTAAATGGTAGTGTTCAGCACTATCGTGTTCCGGTCAGGTGGTCATGTACGGCACTGTAATTTCCGGCACAGAGGCATAACACCCTAGGCCTTGGTCTTTGTGTAGGTGTCTATAGGCTGCAGTAATCTCTTAACATCAATGTGAACTGCATGCTTGTTTGCCACTTCCATAACATAAAAAAAAAAATTGTTGTCATTAACATAGTTTAATATCATTTTTTATCTTTTACTGCATTTTGATTTACATGTTTTATATAATTTAGAAAATTTTAAGTTTCTTTCGCCCGGGAGCATGTACGATACAACCGTACAAAATGTTTAATATTTTTGTTATATAATTAATTTGCCTATCAAGCAGTTTCCGCGACACGCGTCGCGGTGGCATGAAACAGTTGAGTACGCGTAATATCTAAGGTTGCACCGGTCGTGCTCCCTAACAAACATAATTGATTAATTTTGTAATTCTGTGTTCATATTCAAATTATACATTTTTTATCTTTTATCATCTTTTATTTGTTGGATTCGTCCGTGACCCAACAAATACAGACTTTACATAAATTGCGGTCTGATTTCAAGCATTGGACGATTAATAATTGTTAATTGACGTATGTAGTGAAGCTTATTATTTTTTTTTTTTTTTATAATTACTTTTTGTTCTCATCAATTTACAATGTAACCGACGACACTGATGCACGGTAAAACTCTAGTAAGTTTATGTTTGCATCATATTATGATTGTAAAACTGTATGTTTCTTTTTATAAATAAATAAATAAATTGTTATATATTGTACTTTATTGGAGGGTGTACATGTAATACATTATAATTGTATGGTAGGGTATTTTAAATAAAGTCAGTGTTCAACCAACATACGTGTGTTTCACTACATGGTGACAGCGGTGCGCGAGTACATAGCTATATAACAGAATAATTATAATATTATTTCTCCTCGTTTCCTATTAATTACAAGATACGAACACGTATCTTACCAGGCCTACCAGCTTATTAATATATCTTACATTTAGTGCATTATTTGCCTTTGGCGTAAAATTTGTTTCGTTTTTTTTTTATTTTGTTAGGGAAAGGATGTTATATATTGTACATTATAGGAGGGTGTACATGTAATACATTATAATTGTATGGTAGGGTATTTTAAATAAAGTCAGTGTTCAACCGACATACGTGTGTTTCACTACAAAATAAATAAAAATAAATGAATAGAATTTTTAAAAAATACAACATCATAATAATTTTAGGTGACTAGTATAAATATAATTAATAATCGTATCGCAAAACACAAATAGGTATATATTGAGAGTAAACCCGCATTTGTTGTCGTTAATATGAAATTATAGTCAGCTATAAACGTTATTTAAACTCTACAACAATTATTTTCAGGGTACCGCGAACTCATTATTTGCTACTTTTTTGTAGTAATATCTTGTTTTTGGATGGTAGTTTTTATGTATAGCAAAAAATGGTACAACCGTTTTCGAAGTTAAACTTTTTTTTGCGCGATCGCGCGAAAAAATATGTGATGTGAATTTTCGCGATGCGCACGCACACCGACAAATAAAAGCGACAGTCTGAAGTTAGTCGCTAAACAGATAAAAGCAACAGTCTGAAGTTAGTTCTTACACTTTTTAATTTAATCGTATATACGACGGTGATAGATACTTTATTGATATTTTATCAGTAAGACTATTAATATTGAGTGGTAAAAGTGGTATTAATATAAATAAATATAATAATATTATATTGTTTTAAGTGCATTTATAGATTTGAGGTTGATTGTCTGTATGTGTTATTAATTCAAATATAAATAACAAATTATTACATTATTATCTATCAAATATTGCTGTCGTTTTGATTTTTTTCTGGAGTATCGGATTATTATGATCTGGAGTATTACTTCTCATGTGAGAACATAAGTACACATACTTTTTTTTTCTGGTTATAAATGGGTGTGTTTTTTATGAAACGTAGGTAGCAAACAAGCTTGCAGCTCACATGGATGTTAAGTCATAACTGCAGCCTATAGACGTCTACACAAAAACCAGAGGTCGAAATGTACATGCGCGCCAACCCTGACACCTAAGTTGTTTATGCTCACGTGTACTGTTACTACATTAAATACACATAAAGTGTTTTATATTATTTCGCATTAACACATGCTTGTGAAATATATTTATTTTAAAGAAAAATGGAAAGAAAAATTTTGACCGAAGGACTTCGGTAGCTCAGTTGGAAGAGCAGCTGGACTAGATTTCCAGTAGGCCACAAGTTCGAGTCTCGCCTGAAGTCAAATTTTTCTTTCCATTTTTCTTTAAAATAAATACACGTAAAGTGTACATTAAATACACGTAGAAAACACGACGCGTTGTCGTAGCGCTGCTACTCCTTAGTATTGAATCGTAGCGCTGTAGCTCCGTAGCCTTACCGTAGCACTGATGACAGCGTAGCACGTAGCATTCACTATCAAATTAGTTGATATTCGGCGCTGCATAATTTCTGGTTGTTAGTTATTATTATGTTGAAGATATTTTTTTTTATGTAATGAAAGTGACAAACATGCATGCAGTTCACATTGATGTTAAGTGATGACTGCAGCGTATAGACACCCACACCAAGACCAAGGTCAAAATGCAGATGCGTTACCACTCCTGAGGCCTAACCATAATACTTCACAGAATAAGTGATTTTTAGTTTGAATAACTAAAACCCACCTATATTTTCGCTCACAAACGAATAAGCTATAAAGGTTGATTGCTATCGTCATGATAGTAACCTACAAATAACCAGATTAAATAAATAAAAGAACTTTGAAGTGCGATCACATGCAAAGATAAACGTTAAAATATGCATTTTTATTTACGAATATTTGTAATGTATGAGTACAAACAAAAGTAATATTACATGAAACATGAAATTAAAATGTTTGATTTATTTTATTGAGTTTTTTGTGAAGCGCGCATGCCCTGGCTGGCGTAGATCGTAAGCGATCTTCTCGGTTAAGCACTACGGGCGCGGTCGGATGTGTGATTTAATTTGCCATTAGCGGTCACCGCTAATGGCAAATTAAAATGCGCGTTTCTAATTTTATACATTAAAAAGACGCTGGTATTGGGACGTGACGACCCTACCGCTCACTATCAGAAAAATTTAGTAGTTCTAGTGCAGGCATTGGTGGCGTTGATGGCATTGGTCGTGGTGTTGGTGAAGTTGGTAGCGTTGGTGGCGTAGGTGGCATTGGCGACGTTGGTGACGTTAGTAGCGTTGGTGACATTGGTGGCGTTGCTGGCGTTGATGGTGGCGATGTTTGCGTTAGCGGCAGTGGTGTTGTTGGGGGCGTTGGTGGCGTTAGTGGTGTTGGTGGCATTGGTGTCGTTGGTGGTGTCGTTGGTGGAGTTGGTAGCGTTGGTGGCGTTGGTGGCATTGTTAGCGTTGGTGGCGTTGGTTGCGTTGGAGGCATTGGTAGCGTTGGTGGCGTTGGTGGCATTGGTGGCTTTGGTGGCTTTGGTGGTGTTAGTCTTATATCGTGTACAGAGAAGTATTAATGTAAACCACATTTTTAACTATCCATTGTTGTTGACCCAAAAGAGTTTATATATGTATCTTCACGCCAGGTCCCTAACGGGGTAGGCAGAGAGTGTAGAGCGCCAGACATCCCGGTTCTGACAAACCTCTCGTGCCTCGTCTACCTTCATCATTCTCTTCATACATGCACGCCGATTCCTAAGACTTTTGACCCCACCATCAGACAGAACTCGACCTATTTGGTCATGGTAGGTCAGTATTAATGTAAACCACATTTTTAACTATCCATTGTTGTTGACCCCAAAGAGTTTATGATTCAAAATTAACCAAAAGTTATATCCAAAAATTGTGCCCAAAAGTCACTATCCCACGCAAACGAAGTAGCGGGCACAGCTAGTACAATATAATATTATATGTCACTACCCAGTAGTATGTTTCATGTTTTACTGCGAGGCGACATATTATTTGTCTGTTAAATTGAATTAATGTAATGAAGTGGCAGTGTACTCTTAATTCAAGTATATGGTTAACCTAGATTCACAGCTCAACATTACACAATAGCTTAATCTAGTCTGAATTGTTTTTTAATTGCAAAGATCATTATACTGAGTTAGTTACTCGTTGAGACAAAACTAAATTATCATCTTTAAACAACGTTTGTTTTATTTGATAATAACAATTAAATTCATATAAAATTAATTCGAACATATGAGCAACTTGTAAGTAAAACGAATTTCCAGTTGGAACTCACGATTTAAATTACGCTACTTGACCCCTCCTCGTAATCCTTGAAGGGGTAGGTAGAGGTAAATGGAAGCATACAATGCAAGCACCTACAATTTGCCGGTTATGTTTTGGCCTATGTAACAGGTGGCTAGCCTGTTGACATCTCCGGGCACATTAATAAACTACGAAGCACTGGGAAACTACTAGTACCTAAATGGAAAAGAACCTTCATCTCTGGAACCTTTTTACTGGTGGTAGAGCTCCAGTGACGAAGCTCGCGGGCGTAGGCACCACCGCATTACCTAATATATTTTGGCTAATGGTTCAGCACTATCGTGTTCCGGTCAGGTGTTAATGTACGGCCTGGTTATTTCCGGCACAGAGGCATAACACCTTAGGCCTCAGAAGTGGTTACGCATCTGCTATTTGACCTCTGGTTTTTGTATGGGTTTCTATAGGCTGCGGTCATCACTTGACATCAATGTGAACTGCATGTTTAGTGTCGATTTCATTACATAATAAAAAAACCTGGGATCCTAGCACAGCAGACGTGGTTTGCCATCACTAGACTACTGAGGAAGTTTATAAATATTTTAAAATATGAGTAAGCATAACCTTGATATGGATCTCCAAATAGTAACAAAATTTAAAATTAATTTACATCAATCTGAAAAAGTTTATTATAATTAAAACCTTATAACCAGAATAAAACTCAATAATAATAACAATAAGGGGGCAGAGCAGCTTGTGGCGAGCTGTTGGTGAGTAGCGACACCACCCCCTACCATCATCTCGAGTTCCTCCGAGAGAACTGGGCTCCGCCTCGTCCGCCACACAGAGGTACGGCCGGACAGAGCATCAGGTCTCTCACCTCTGGCTTGCCTTCATTGGCCGGTCAGAGTGGGGCGCTAGAGGTATGGCATTTGCAGAAATTTAGATAATAGGCTGTTGTCTAAATTTCTGGAAGAGCCATACACTCGGGGGTGGAAGTGTCTAAAGGCATAATAGCGGGGAAGCCCGCTCCGAGCTCGAGATTACTCGCTCGTGATGGTGAAACCGGGGCCACACCTCTCGACACCCCCAGCCTCTCTCAACAGTGTTGCCCCCCGTCGACCATCGGGTTGGCTGTTTGAGGGGCCCACCAAAGAGAGGCGAGTCATCACCTGCCTAAAGTAGGATTCGATAATGTGAGATGTTGAATATAGGCAGGTGCCGGATCTCACTCCATAGGCCCAGCCAGCTAGTCCCCGCAGTTCACCCACATAGCCCAAAGTTTGGCGAATCACTTATCATTACAATAGTCCCATTATATTCTGCGGGGTCTGTCTGTGCCTGTATTAACTAATGATGCAGTCAGAGATAGGTCCCGCCGAATATATATAACCCATTACAAAGTAGATCAAAATTCTCGAAAGGGCCTCTACGTGCTGGACCCCCCATGTCCCCGCGCAAGCCTGACAAAGGTCCGGGGTTCAAATTGGACCCCGTGCTGACGAGAGACATAATAATAATAATAATGGCAACCCAATATACGTCCCACACTAGGCACGAGTCTCTCCCCTTTTTTGGGGGGAGGATTGGAGCTTACTCCACCACGCTGCTCCAATGCGGATTGGTGGAGATATGGGTTAGTGGCCAACCCGCTGTCAGATGTTTTCAAACCGCCCATAAGGCCTCCGACAAGGTTTAACGACTGCTATCTTTCAAGCTATCTTTCAAGCTTTCGACTGCTATTTTTCGTTAAGCCGTCGGTCCCGGTTGCTATCGAAAGATAGCAGTCGTTAAACCTTGTCGGAGGCCTTATGGGCGGTTTGAAAACATCTGACAGCGGGTTGGCCACTAACCCATATCTCCACCAATCCGCATTGGAGCAGCGTGGTGGAGTAAGCTCCAAGCCTCCCCCCAAAAAAGGGGAGAGACTCGTGCCTAGTGTGGGACGTATATTGGGTTGCCATTATGCTCTTCCAGAAATTTAGACAACAGCCTATTATCTAAATTTCTGCAAATGCCATACCTCTAGCGCCCCACTTGGACCGGCCAATGAAGGCAAGTCAGAGGTGAGAGACCTGATGCTCTGTCCGGCCGTACCTCTGTGTGGCGGATGAGGCGGAGCCCAGTTCTCTCGGAGGAACTCGAGATGATGGTAGGGGGTGGTGTCGCTACTCACCAACAGCTCGCCACAAGCTGCTCTGCCCCCTTATTGTTATTATTATTGAGTTTTATTCTGGTTATAAGGTTTTAATTATAATAAACTTTTTCAGATTGATGTAAATTAATTTTAAATTTTGTTACTATTTGGAGATCCATATCAAGGTTATGCTTACTCATATTTTAAAATATTTATAAACTTCCTCAGTAGTCTAGTGATGGCAAGCCACGTCTGCTATGCTAGGATCCCAGGTTTTTTTTATTATGTAATGAAATCGACACAAAACATGCAGTTCACATTGATGTCAAGTGATGACCGCAGCCTATAGAAACCCATACAAAAACCAGAGGTCAAATAGCAGATGCGTAACCACTTCTGAGGCCTAAGGTGTTATGCCTCTGTGCCGGAAATAACCAGCCCGTACATTAGCACCTGACCGGAACACGATAGTGCTGAACCATTAGCCAAAATATATTAGGTAATGCGGTGGTGCCTACGCCCGCGAGCTTTGTCACTGGAGCTCTACCACCAGTAAAAAGGTTCCAGAGATGAAGGTTCTTTTCCATTTAGGTACTAGTAGTTTCCCAGTGCTTCGTAGTTTATTAATGTGCCCGGAGATGTCAACAGGCTAGCCACCTGTTACATAGGCCAAAACATAACCGGCAAATTGTAGGTGCTTGCATTGTATGCTTCCATTTACCTCTACCTACCCCTTCAAGGATTACGAGGAGGGGTCAAGTAGCGTAATTTAATTCGTGAGTTCCAACTGGAAATTCGTTTTACTTACAAGTTGCTCATATGTTCGAATTAATTTTATATGAATTTAATTGTTATTATCAAATAAAACAAACGTTGTTTAAAGATGATAATTTAGTTTTGTCTCAACGAGTAACTAACTCAGTATAATGATCTTTGCAATTAAAAAACAATTCAGACTAGATTAAGCTATTGTGTAATGTTGAGCTGTGAATCTAGGTTAACTTGAATTAAGAGTACACTATCACTTCATTACATTAATTCAACTTAATAGACAAATAATATGTCGCCTCGCAGTAAAACATGAAATATACTACTGGGTAGTGACATATAATATTATTACGTACTAGCTGTGCCCGCTACTTCGTTTGCGTGGGATAGTGACTTTTGGGCACAATTTTTGGATATAACTTTTGGTTAATTTTGAATCATAAACTCTTTTGGGTCAACAACAATTGATAGTTAAAAATGTGGTTTACATTAATACTTCTCTGTACACGATATAAGAGTAACACCACCAAAGCCACCAAAGCCACCAATGCCACCAACGCCACCAACGCTACCAATGCCTCCAACGCCATCAACGCCACCAACGCTACCAATGCCACCAACGCCACCAACGCTATCAACTCCACCAACAACACCACCAATGACACCAACTCCACCAATGCCACCAACACCACTAACGCCACCAACGCCCCCAACAACACCACTGCCTCTAACGCAAACATCGCCACCATCAACGCCAGCAACGCCACCAATGTCACCAACGCTACTAACGTCACCAACGTCGCCAATGCCACCTACGCTACCAACGCTACCAACTTCACCAACACCACGACCAATGCCATCAACGCCACCAATGACTGCACTAGAACTACTAAATTTTTCTGATAGTGGGCGGTAGGGTCGTCACGTCCCGACACCAGCGTCTTTTTAACGTATAAAATTAGATCAGAATTTCCACAAATCCGACAAAATCAATAATTTCCACAACCACAAACTGAAGCGTGTATTACAACAAATGCGGCCATGCTCGACTGTGTAGGCATAGAAGCGTGTTGAACATGCCGAAATAGAATTTGTTTAAAATCTATCGATGTTCCAATTTCCATATTAAACTTCCCCAACAAGTTGCAGCATGTTTTACTTGTATATATCCAAAGAACATAAGTACGGGGCATCGGGACAATGAATTTATTGTCGAAGTTTTAGTGCAGCACGGTCGTTTGCGGCCGCTGTAACACCGAAGTGGATAGTGAATTTTAAAATGCCTTTTTATATAGCTGCTTTTAAATGTATTTCGTTTATAGTTTATAATTGACTATGTTGGTTTTTGATACTTTGCATTCGAGTTGATAATGTATGAAACATGCTTTTGGTGTTTTTTTTTAATTATGTATGGCTCCAACTATTATGGTTTCATGCGTGGTAATTAATCTATATTATTTGGCTTTCTGTTTTTTTTGTATGTTTGCATAGGCTGCAGTCATCTGCAACATGTGAACTGCATGCTTGTTTACCATCTACGTTATAAAAAAAAATGGAAATTAATTTATGGAGCTGGCAGTTTAGCACGATTTTTTTCGCATGATTTCTAGTTTGTTATGTCTATGAATCTTGACTTTAACTCTTGAATATGTGCGTTGTTGTTAGCTATGAAACTAAAAAGGGTCTGTGTGGTTCAATATGAACTTAATAAAATGAGTGCAAACGATTAAATAGTATCTAATGATATACCCGCAGAATGACATGAAGGATAACAAACAGAAAAAAAAGGGAAGAATAAATGAAAAAAAGATAGAAAGCATATTTAGTGATAGTACAAGCAATTTTTAAGGAAATAAACAACAAAAAATAAGAAAAAAAAATTAAAACAAAGACAAAAAAAGTTTATTGTAAGGAGTACTAGCAATTCTGATGCATAAAAATGTCAGTTTTTTCTAGATTTTCTAAGGCTGCAATGCTAATTTGTCTCAACGGTGAAGCGATAATTAAAATCGTCGTGAAATTTAAATATTTAAAAAACTCAGTATACTACCCTCAGCTCGCCCGAAGGTGGTCAACTAAGAAAAACACCAAAATCTAACACCTGGCTTATTCAACATTTCATATAAGAATTTAGAGAAATAAAGAGGGAGACCGAGAGTATGTGTATCAGAGAGAAGGAAACAAAGAAATAAAGACTATATATATTTTTTTAATAAAACATCGATTGCCTATGGCTTTAATATTTATTTCCCTGGAACGTCAAATAAATCATTATAATTAAAAACTGAATAACTGGGTGGACTAAAATAAGTAAATCTAACACCTGACAAGTGCAATGCTTTGTTTCTGAGAAGCCAGTTTGCTTCTTTCAGTTATAATAGACTGAAGTCTTCCGCTTCACTGTGCATCAATTTAAAGGTGGTGATTAACAGTAAGCATTGCATAAGATGAACGATTTTTGTTGTTATTGTAATGTAATAGATTAAAATAATAATAATGGCAACCCATTATACGTCCCACTGATGGGCACGAGTCTCTCCCCTTTTTGGGGGGAGGCCACAAGGTTTTAACGACTGCTATCCATCGATAGCAACCGGGACCGACTGCTTAACGTGCCCTCCGAAGCACGGAAACGCGCATTTAATTTGCCACTAGCGGTCACCCATCACACTACCCGACCGCGCCCGTAGTGCTTAACCGAGCAGATCGCTTACAATCTACACCAGCCGCTAGGCCATGCGCGCTTCATGTAATAGATTTATATTATAAAAATACACAACTACACAAAGGAACGTGATCGACTAAAAATAAGTTAATTTAACACCTGAGTAGTTTTTTAGTTTGGAATTTAAAGAAATATAGAGTGAGGTAGAGAATGTGTGTTTGAGAGAGAGAAACAAAAAGATAAAGACTATAATTCAATAAATCATGTATTTTAAGTAACAATTTCCTCGCATGAAATATGGTTTATATGGATTTTCTATGATTGAAATATTTATTTACCTGAATCGTGAAATCATCATATCAGTCAAGTGCTGGACCTCTCAAAAATGGGTATATATCATAATCAGTACGCTTGGCATCCGGATTAGCGATCACAGTGGCGGTAATTTTGTTGCAGGATGCTGTTGTTGGCTATCTTGCGTTATTGCACTGAATTCCGCCCCATAGGCATGGATTGACCACCATTGACTGAATGCACTAGAGCAAAAAATCTTTTGCTAGTGCGCGGTAGGGTTGTCACGTCCTGACGTCGGCCGTCAAATACATCAGTTAAATTAAAAACTGAATAACTCACAAAGTTTATTATCACAAACTTGCCCACGAAAGGAACCGGGATACAGGTTGTTAAATATTTTTTGTACTAGAAGTTGTAATTTTTCTGCATTGCAAATGGTTTCTGTCAATTTTCTATGTCTAAAATATGCCACTCCTGAAGTCTGACTGACTATGCTGGGAATTATTGGATTGTGTGAACTGTATGAACTGTATGAACTACTATGACTGTATGAACGTACGTGATTTTTGAGGCTGTTTGAGGCAGTTTTTAAATTTGAATAGCTTCCACAATTTGCAAAAAAAGCATTACTTGCGTACCGTTTGTTTAATCCTTAAGTCTTCCACTGAAAACTTTCGTTTTACGGGACCTTTGTCGCTTCACGTCTGACCGATTTGTATTGAATGTTGACGGTATTTAAATTACAAAGATTTTGCTAAATGTCTACGTCTGGCAATTTTGTTGGAACTTATTTACAATATCGTAAAGAAAATGGAAAGCCTGTAAGTGAAGTTATATTTTAAAATAGTTGCAGTTAACTGATATTTATGTGGGATTCCTTAAACAGAATTGTTGTTAGTATTTAAGAATATAGTTAGCATAGGGATGGGTGTAAGGGAACGAATGTAATATGAACGAGTGTGAGTGAAAGGAAAACGGAACATACATGAAAAGGAATGATGTGGTGTGATTGGTGGGTGAATATGGAAGAAGAGGTTAAGACATGTAAGACGGAGGTCAAATATTTAAGTTTAGCGAAAATCATTTAATTTGTTTAAAGATGATTAAAACCTTAAAAGTTTAAGATTTTTTTCGATTTTATCCAAGAAATCCTTCACCTTTATTTACTGTCAATAGCTTGGATGCTGTGCGAAGGTGAGGTTAAAAGTTTTCTTGATATTGACGAAGCAATCAGATATTTTGCCCTCCTCGCCTTGGACTTATACAGGTCGTTACTTTATTATCTCTATAAATAAAAAAATACGTTGGTCAGTTAAATGTTAATTTATAGCCCTGTAATTCTGTAATTTCTAATAACTGTGGCCTGTTATGACAGGCCACAGTTATTAGAAATAATCATGAGATAAATCCATAAGAACAGTTTCGTCCATAAGAACGTAACTTCACGCCTGTAATCCCCGAAGGAGTAGACAGAGTAAATGCATGCATTCAAGCATACATGCAAACACGCACGATTCGCCGGTTACGTTTTGGCCCATGTAACATGTGGCAAGCCTGTTGTTATCTCCGGGCACATTACCAAACTCCGAGGTACTGGGAAACTGCCAGAAAATGGAAAAATACCAATAGAGCCAGAGATGAAGGATTTTAAACCGTTATCTCTGATAGCCCCCGACCCGGGAATCGAATCCAGGACCTCCAGCATAGTAGTAGTGGCCTGCTACCACTAGGTTACTGAGACAGTTTCAAAACCAAGTTAATTTCAGTTTCACAAGAAATGAGCTAATAAATCTTGTAAATATATCTTAATAAATACATTAGTCTCACAATGTAATTTTATGGTTGTCTCATTATAAAAAAATAGATCGAAGATGAAAATTTAAAATAAATATTTAAAACCATTCGGTATGATAGAGACTAGAAAGATCTAGATACCGAGTTAGTTCGCGAAGTAATAACTGAACTTATAATAATGTTTGGAGTAAGGTGCAGTCACTGCCGCTTACTAAAGATAATTAGTATTCACTTTGATACACTTCATCATTTAACGGTGCTCCAATTCGCATTTGAAATTCTAGTTCCCATTGTTACTGGGAAGTTGTAAATGGTTTGGGAAGTTTTAATTTTATTCACGCATAAATAAATGGGAATGGAGTTTAGTTTTCGATATCTATATCGATACAGCCTCATGGCCGAAAACTCAAACGTCGCTCAATTTTAAGCACCGCTCAAATATGCGCTATCTCTCGTTTGAACGTGTTTTAAAAATACAGAAGACTTTTATGTCTTACTTAGATTTAAGTGACGTTTGAGTATTTGGCCGTCAGTTACGTTGATTAAAGGCGGTCCACCAGCAAAGGTAATTGCCGCGCAAGGTTGCTCGCTCTATGAGACACACCCGACACTAGATGGCTACATTGTTACATTGCACATCCTTCTCTAACTTTAAGTTATAGTTAGAGCAGGATGTAAAATGTCACAATAACTTTTACTTTAACAAAAGTGTGCAGGCTTAGTATTAGTGGAAACGGTCACATATTTTCGTAGCGTAGATTTCACATCTCCGCAGCGTACCTGCATAGTATATCTCTAGTGGAAAATTACCCTTATACTTGCCATTTATACTCGCTTATCAATTTTAAATTTCAATGACACCATAAGGCAGTGGCACTCAAAGTTTCAGTATAATCGATTGTAGTCAACAACAAATCATGTTTTCGTGGAACACCGCTCGTTACAGAAGAGCGTGTTTCGCGTGATCATAGCAATAAAACGCTCAGTATGTTCAGGCATTTTATAGTATACAGGTTGTGTGAAAATATTTTAATTCAAACTGCTTAAAAAATTCAAATGAAATGTTACGAGTGCACTTTTTTATTTAATAGTATTTGGATGAATTATAATTCGAATCCCAAAAAAACAGTCATCTTAGCATTCAAAATTACACATTCTACTTATAAACAACAGTTATCTTGTTTAGTTATATTCTCAGTAAGTTTTTTTGTCTTAAAGTGGCTTTCAAGCATGCAGTTTACATTGCGCTACAGCTACAGCTACAGTTTACAAGGCGCGACTAGCCGTACATAATGCTGTACTTACTCCAACGCTTTTATATGGAAGCGAGAGCTGGGTATGCAGGAAAGAGCATGAAAGTAAGTTGAACGCGGTCGAGATGAGATCATTGCGCAAGATCTGCGGTGTATCACTCACCGATCGCGTTCGTAATGAATATGTAAGAAAGAGGCTTTGTGTGAATGATAGTATCGGTGTAAAAATGAAAAAAGGCATGCTCCGATGGTTCGGGCATATAAAAAGAATGTCGAACGAGCGAATGACTAAACAGATATACAATGCGAATGTGGATGGTTGGAGAGGCCCAGGAAGAGCAAGACTGACCTACCATGACCAAATAGGTCGAGTTCTGTCTGATGGTGGGATCAAAAGTCTTAGGAATCGGCGTGCATGTATGAAGAGAATGATGAAAGTAGACGAGGCACGAGAGGTATATCAGAACCGGGATATCTGGCGCTCTACACTCTCTGCCTACCCCGTTAGGGACCTGGCGTGAAGATACATACATACATAGCTTACATTGCCGGTAAGTAAAACTATAGCCTTTCAACATCTTCGTGTTAAGCTCTATCTCGGTCTGTTTCGGTCACGTGGTTATCCAAGGCTATGAATGTAAATTCCGGCATAGAAGCATAACTTTAGGCCTCAGGAGTGGCAGTGCATCTAAATTGAATCTCTGGTTTCATTTTAACGCTTATACGCTACCGTATAACTTACCATCAATTTGAATTCTATGCTTTTTTGCCACTTCATGACACAAAAAAGTGGAATACGAGTACAACCATGTAGTTTTCATATTTGGTAAGTGAACACACCTTTTTTTTTTAAATAAATATGCTGTTAGTGCCTAAAACATGATAGGCATCATTTAAGTTGAAACAGGTGGTGTTTGTGCCAAATCAGGTGCCTAATGGGAATTAGGTTGTTTACATTTTAAATCACACCTGCTAACTATTTTAAGGATAACGACTCGAATGTTGTTCACGAAGTCGAGTAATTGGGGGTAGATGGGCTTGTCAATGCTATAAATGGACTTGTCAATGGTTAGAAGGGGATCAGTTGATTTTTTTTTTCTTTTTCATGGCATAAAAGTGGCAAACAAGCGTGCAGTTCACATTGATGTTAAGAGATGATTGCAGCCTATAGACACCCACACAATGACCAGACGTCAAAATGCAGATGCGCTGCCACTCTTGAGGTATTAGGTGTTATGCCTCTGTGCCGGAAATTACAGAGCCGTACATTACCACCTGACCGGAACACGATAGTGCTGAACACTACCATTTAGCGGCAAGTACATTAGGTAATGCGGTGGTGCCTACGCCCTCGAGCTCCGTCACTGGAGCTCAACCACCAGTAAAAATATTATAGGCAGGATATATATATAATAGGAATTGTGGTTGTCACCACGGAATGAAGTGCTGCTAGTGCTAGTTTAGTTCTTAACAATGCTTACACTCACAGACCCACACTATGTATAAACCTGTGTCGTGGGTGCCATTGTTCACAAACAACGTATATAAATAAGAACCCTTACATTACCATGATATCAAAAAATTAATGAAAATGACACTAATCATCTGCACTGATACATCAGGCAATGTGGTGAATCTTTTAACTCCATTACTTGTGCTCTACCATCAACCTTCTTCCTTTATTTTGTCCCATTAAAGACTTAAAACATTTGAAATCTCTCGGTGTTTTATCTTATCAAGGTATCGTATAGAACGTCAAGGCCAAATTAGGCAACGTATGTTTCTAATACGAGTATATTATTATGTAAGGTACATGTACTGAAAATGAATGTTAATTAACAAGACCAAATGTTGTTTTAGTCATAGTATATTTATTTAGACATAGTTAAGAGCAATGTCTTGGGAACGTAATTATACACCCAAGGTAACTTGTCAACACAGCGTGCCAACATGGTTTGGTGGCAATTAATTTAAAAAAGGCTGCTTCCATACATAATGTCAACAGCTTTGACGACCCGGTTAGTCCAGCGGTGTGAGATGACCGTTTGATTTGAAGGGTCGCGGGTTCGATCCTAAGTTACTCCTTATTACACCAGCTTCCTACGCGTGGAAGTCCCGTCAAAGTCGGATACACTCCAATTCTACTTATTTGTATATAGGTATGTATGTATGTATGGAGATAAAAGAAGCCTAAATTACTTCTTATCACATCAGCTATTTGCCAGTGAAAGTCCCGTCAAAATTGGTCCGGCCGTTCCCAAGATTAGCCCCGCCAAACAAACAGACAGACAGACAAAAATTGTAAGAATGTTGTTTTGGTACATGTACCGTGTATACATTAACATTACAAACAGACACTCCAATTTTATTTATTTGCATAGATTATTTTATTAGCTGGTTAGCGACTTGCTATTATTTATTAATAGTGCATTGCAAAAATGGTGTCACTTGAGTACGTTATTAATTTTGAGTTAATTAATTATACGATTGGCATAAGATTTTAAATATGTTATGCAAAAAGTGACCGGCGAATCATGGGTGTTTGAATGCATAAATTTACCACCGCTTACCCTTTCAGGAATCACAAGCGTGAAGGTATGTTATGAAAAAAAAAGCAATTTATTTAGTAACAAAACAATAAAAAAAACATCCCGTATAAACGTGAATAATATTCCAAATAAAAACATAAATTTTTCACCCAGCGCATTCGCGTGTTCGTCGTAGAAGCTTACATTAGTATGTATTAAATGGGTCGCTTTATGTATTTCTGTTTATAAGGACCTTAGTTCTTGTAACGGAACCCATCTTGACCTTGAAATGACCACGGGTTGAAAGGAAATAATTTCCATTAATCGAAATTTTAAAAACTTTTAAATACAGTACCCTTTCAGTGGACTATGGTTTTTTCTATGTAATGGAAGTGGCAAACGACCATGCAGTTCACATTGATGTTAAGTGATGATTGCAGCTTATACACACCCATACAATGACCAAGGTCAAAATGCAGATACGTTACCTCTCCCGAGGCCTAAGGTATTATGCCTCTGTGCCGGAAATTACAGGGCCGTACATCACCACCGGACCGGAACACGACAGTGCTGAAAACTACCATTTAGCGGCAAGTATATTAGGTAATGCGGTGGTGTCTACGCCCGTGAGCTCCGTCACTGGAGCTCTATCACCAGAAAACACACAGTACAGTACGTTTTGATGTCTAGTTTTTGTTTAGATGTCTTTAGGCTGCAGTCATAATTTAATATCCATGTTAACTGCATGCTAGTTTCCCACCTTAGTTACATAGAAGTTGATGCAACTGTCCGTTTTTTTTTTGGGCGAAACAGTATCAAGCTTAGTTTTAATAAGTTCCATTTTTAATTAAAGCGTGACAATACTAAATTAACTAACTCAACTAACTGTCGCCGTAGCCTAGTGGTAGCAGGCCACTACCACTACGCTGGAGGTCCTGGGTTCGATTCCCGGGTCGGGGGCTATCAGAGATAACGGTTTAAAATCCTTTATCTCTGGTTCTATTGGGTTTTTTCCATTTTCTGGAAGTTTCCCAGTACCTCGGAGTTTGGTAATGTGACCGGAGATAGCAACAGGATTACATGGGCAACAGGTTTGCATGTATACCTGAATGCATGCATTTACCTCTGCCTACCCCTTCGAGGATTACAGGCGTGAAGTTAAGTTTAATATTAATTTAACGTGTAGTAATTTTGAAAACCTTGCTTAAAATACAAAATTACTACCTTAGAGTTAATTATAAACATGAAGATTATGTAAATAAGCAGCCAGATGCCACTGAACAAGGTTCTGTGGGGAGGGGAGTGTTTTTAATGAGATTGCTACTTCTCAGAAAATTTGATTTGCTATAAGTCTTTATTTTACAAATAATGTTAGTATGCTGTGAATTAATTTCTTATTGATAGTGTAGGATGTGATGAAATATTAGTTTTTCTTGTGAAATATCTTAAGCAGACATTTCGTTTTGGCATTCGGCAATGTTAAACGAATAATATTGGTTCAGCGGTGACATCACGGATTCGATCCCGACACCGCGACAAATATTTCCATGAGTTACAGATAATATTTGTAATATTTATTTTTCGCAATAACGCATACGAGTAAACTTTCGAAATCAAAGAAAAAATTGACTTCGGGCAGGAATCGAACCTGCGACTTCATGATAATCAGTCCAGCCGCTTTACCACTAAGCTACCGAAGTCCCGAGCCGATGCGTCAATGCTTTCCTTTTTGATTTTTAACCGATTTAGGGTCGGTGAACGACATCCATTGATAACTAATTAATAGCAATATAAAAAGGGAAAGCAAAATTTGACGCATCGGTGTGGGACTTCGGTAGCTTAGTGGTAAAGCGACTGGACTGGTTATCCTAAGGTCGCAGGTTCGATCCTGCCCAAAGTCAAATTTTTCTTTTCGATTTTTCGGTAATTTCTAAACATTATAATTGTTTTTAGTCTTTGGCGTGTGTAGAATGGCACTCTTCTCGTATCACAGGTTTAAATCTCGTATCACAGGTTTAAACCGAGAGTGGGTATTTAGTTTGGTAGAGCTCCAGTGATGGAGCTCGCAGACGCCACCCCATTACCTAATATACTTGCCGCTAAATGGTAGTGTTCAGTACTATCGTGTTCCGGTCAGGTGGTAATGTACGGCCCTGTAATTTCCGGCACAGAGGCATAACACCTTAGGCCTCAGGAGTGGTAATGCATCTGCATTTGACCTTGGTCTTTGAGTAAGTGTCTATTAGCTGCAGTCATCACTTAACATCAATGTTAACTGCATCCTTGTTAACCACTTCTATAACATAAAAAAAAATCAATGTGTATGTTTTCCATCTCATAATATAAATATTACGAAATGGCAATACAAAAAATTACACTCTTTTGTAACATTTTTTCAGTGTTATTTTTGCGCGTGGCAATAATTTCGAGACATAAGAGAGACTGTTACGTCTCTAAATTATTGCCACGTGCAAGTTAAACTTCACGATTAACTTCGTTCTAAAACAACAGGTGTAATTTATGAAGTCATGTGTCATAAATAAATTAAATAATATTCCCAGGTGCGTGTCAGGCCACGCGCAATGCAGGGGTTTGTTTCTTTATGTAGGTGTATTTTATATACGGAAAAATAATTAATTATTATTATTGATTCTAGAGCAACACGGCCGCGGCGTGCCGGAGGTGAGTAGCCATATGCAGGCTCTCCACTCTGTCACGGTACAAGACCAAATGGTCCTATATCTGTCGCCCAGGTATTTAAATAGGTCTTTCAAAAATGTTAGGGGTGTGCTAACATCATTTTTCGATTTAGTTAACTGTTCGTGACTTAATAAACTTTAAAATGCCAATTTTCGTTAGGGTTAAGTGTCCCCTCCCCTCTACTAACTAAACGTTGTTAGAAATTCAAACGTTACGGCAATAGTTGCTACACATAACGAAATTAAAAGGTAAACTGTCACACTTAAGTTGGCTTAACAAGTTTGCGGGTAATAGTCGACCAAATGTATTTTACTTGAAAATTTTGAAGAACTCTATAGTAAATATTTAACCTAGCTGCTGTGGCGTGTCATCTTATATACGTTCACAAAATATTAATGTCATTTTGTTAGTTTTTAGAATTCTTTCGGTGCGTGACGATGGTCGTTTGTGAAATAAAACAAACTGAGAAGAGAAGCCGCATTAATAAATGTTGACGTATTGAAACAATATTAATTTTGTCTACTTTGAGCTCGGTTGCATCATTTTAGTGTTACTTAAACAAATTTATTAGAGTACGGGTTAAGTAAAAAAAAATTAATAAAAAAATTAGTTGCACCATTTGATCTGTTAACGTCATAATTTTGACTGCTGAACATGACTGGTTGAGCTGCGCTGGTTAATGGTAAAGTTAACCTCATTTCTCTGACAGATAGTGAGGGAATCTGTCAACTCTGATAACATGACAAAAATACGCTATTGCAACACAAAAAATGCCCGGTAATTTCTGGCACAGAGGCGTAACACCTTAGGCCTCAGCAGTGGCAACGCATCTGCATTTTGACCTCTGGTCATTGTGTGGGTGTCTATAGGCTGCAGTCATGCAGCAGTTCACATTGATGTTAAGTGATTATTGAAATTGCAGGGCCGTACATTACCACCTGACCGGAACATAATAGTACTGAACACTACCATTCAGCGGCAAGTACATCAGGTAATGCGATGGTGCCTACGCCCGCGAGCATTGTCGCTGGAGCTCTACCACTTGCCTACCCCTTCGGGTATTACAGGCGTGAAGTTACGTTTTTATTAAAAAACTTTACCTCCCATTTATCTATATACATACAAAATTAATTGCTATTCGTTAGTCTCGCTAAAACTCGAGAACGGCTAGACTGATTTGGCTAATTTTGGTTAGAATGGTTTTTGGAAGTCCAGGAAAGGTTTAAAAGGTAAAAAAATATGAAGAAATTGTAGAGAAATAATAAAAATCACAATTTTATTTTCCCATACAAGTAGTTCGTTTCTATCAAACCTTCGACACATTATTTCATTCTGAGGCAATACGAAGTTTGCCGGGTCAGCTAGTCTATATATATATATATATATATATATATATATATATATATATAAATCAATTGCTGTTCGTTAGTCTCGCTAAAACTCGAGAATGACTGGACCGATTTGGCTAATTTTGGTTTTGAATTATTTCTGGAAGTCCAGGAAAGGTTTAAAAGGTAAGTAAATATGAAGAAATTGAAGGGTATCTATCAAACCTTTGACACATTATTTCATTCGGAGGCAATACGAAGTTTGCCGGGTCAGCTAGTCTAAAGTATAAAAAAATATATATTTTCAAAAACTCTACCACGTTCTGCAGTCGGGTAAAGCCATATCGAGCGAACCGCTGCCATGTTTATTACAGGGTAAGTTCACGTGTGATCCCACAAAGCTGGAGTCATAAGGTCACTCGCAAGTTATTTCGGGGTAAACATTTTTCCCCATTTCCTCGCCAACTTTAATAATTCTTTTTGTTTTTCATACAAATGCTTGGCGAGAGTGTAATTAAAATTTGAACCGCATGTTTCCGGGTGAAAATTTCAGGGCATTTTTGGACCCATGACGTCATTAAATATTTTAATTCTGGAACCAAATTATTCGCTCATTCCTGCCTAATGGGCTTATGTTAATTGAATTTTTGTATTATTTTCATTATGTTCGTACTACGGTATTTTGCAAATTACAGTCATTCTTATCTGTTTATATGGAATGGCAACCCTTAAATACATTCAAGATATTTGAATATATATAAATTACTCCTAAGGTACATATCCGATTTTAACCAAAATTTATACACCGTGTGCAGTTTGATCCAACTTGAAAGATAGGGCAGCTTGCCCAATGCCACCCTCAGTGTTTGGTAATGTGCCTGGGCACGTAGCGGTGGCCAATATAGAGACATCAATACTGTTCTGTTACAAAACATAATCGCTGAATAGTGCTTGCTATGCTTAAATGCAACCTGTAAAAGTACCTACCTATTCCTGGAATACAGGCGTGAAGTCACGTTTAAAAATTCAAAGATCCGCATGACAACCAAAGTTATCGAATAGCGAGACTCAAGTGGCAGTGGGCAGAAGAGTTGTTGAGTGACGACCGCGTATCGGAAAACGAAGCAAAACAGGCCCCCTCACGAGGTGGACCGAAGACCTGGTGAAAATCGCGGGCAATTGCTGGATAAGGGCGGTCCAGGTCCGTTCGTTGTGGCAATCCTTGGGGGAGGCCTTGGTCCAGCAGTGGACGTCTTTTGGCTGAAATGATGATGATGATAATGAATTCAAATTTGGCTGTGACGTTCCCGGTAATATACTGCCTCAGTAGCGTAGTGGTAGCGATTCCCGGGTCAGGGGATATTAGAGATAACGGTTTAAAATCCTTTATCTCTGCTTCTATTGGGATTTTTCCATTTTCTGGAAGTTTCCCAGTACCCCGGAGTTTGTTAATGTGCCCGGATTTATTTATTTATTTATATATATAAGATTATATGATACATTTTACCCCAAAAAATGTCCCTGTAAGATGCCATGGGATTATTTGATGAGTTTCCACAGGTTATGCGAGCAGCGACCTACACGCGGGCGGAGCCGCGGGCAACAGCTAGTAATTAACAAAGCTGACCACGCAGTTCGCATATCAATCTAAAAACAATTACATTCCATTTTAACAGATCGATAACAACATATAGAAAGCTACTAAAACTTGGGTTTGTAAACCATAATCTTCTAAAATAATATACTTCGTTCAAACATAAATGCGTATAACTATAATAGCATTTGTTTATAATTTAAAAAGACTTGAAATAAATAGTGATTTTTCTTAATAATTATGTCGTGGACACTCATTAGTGTAACAAATATATGACCGTGATTTCCTAATGGTCGACTTAACGAAAAGCTCTATGTTTTTTTATGTCATTAAGTTGACAGACAAGCAGACGGGTCACCTGATGGAAAGTGGTCACCAACGCCTATAAAAATAAAATAAACAAAATACGCTTAAACTCATATCCCCACATTAGGTATAAACCTGTGTCGTGGGTGTCGTTATACACACTCAGCATATACACAAACACCCAGACCCGAAACAAATATCTGTAGGCCATACAAATATTTGTCCCGGTGCGGGGATCGAACCCTCGACCCTTCGAATCAAACGGTCGTCTCACACCGCTGGACTAACCGGGTCGTCAAACATTTGCAACACCAGAGGAGTTGCCAACGCGCTGCCAGCCCTGGCGCTGACTCTTTTGACGCCATTTTTGAAGAACTCCATATTGTAGCACCGAGGAAACACCTCAGAGGGAAGTTCGTTCCACAATTTACACGTTCTGGGCAGAAACGAACGAGAAAACCGCACCGATGAGCACTGCCAGGTGTCTAGTCGGTGAGGGTGAAACTTCTCTCTTCGGCGGGTAATAGGTACGGTGTAGGAAAGGAGACGGTGGCACCATGGCGAACAGTTCGATAGAGCACTCACCATTGTAGATAATGCGGATGTATATGATAGTAGTGCGGATTTCACAGACTTTATTAGTGACTGGAGTGGATTTTTATTTTAAAAAAAGTCTCGGAGGTTGTAGGACAAATATAGATTACTTTAGTGTACCTACAGACTGATTCTAAAAATATTGCGATAATACCCTATATGAAGAGAAAGAATATTTATGAAATATATTCCAAATTTAAACACACATGCAGAGTTCAAAATTTAAAAAGCCACACCTTTCAATGCCTTAGGGCGTATGTCTTTTACAATATGCCAAGTATTTTCAAGGCAGGTATTTTGTCGTACCAACTACAAACAACGCTGAAAGCATTCCGTTGTAAACGCGTGAGCTGCGTATTTTCAACGAGTTCATTGTTTTTCGTGGGGGATATGAAAAAACTTAATATTTTACGTACCTATCGCCTTTACGTGGAATTTTTATATTTGTGATGATTGTATTAAGAGAGCAATATGATGTTTCATCACCTTGGTTCAGTATTCTGGAAGGGGTCTAATATTAGAAACACTCAGCGCTGTCAGTTTTTCTTTATTGATTAACTGTATGTTACCATATTTTATACAGCCTATTATTTCCTCTTTTATTTATTGTTATAAAAGAGGAAATAACAGGCTGTATACCAAACATACGTTAAGCATACAGGTGCATATGATAAAAATACGAAATTAATAGGTATTTGTTATATATTACATGAATTACGAGTAGATTACATTTACGCTGATTGACAATGCCTATAAAAAAATTTGAAAACAGTATGCGTCGTAGGATGTAGGTGAGATTCCTATTAAAACAACAACTGTTTTTTGTATTTTTATTTGGATTTCTATATACGTGTTATGTAGATATTTTCGCAATAACACAAGTCATGTGGAGAAAGTCAATATTTATAAAGAAAAATGATAAGAAAAGTGGGATTCGTGTGCGATTTGCTCCAGCGACCTCAGGGTAACTGGCCTAGTAATAGGTAAATGAAAGTAACAGGGACATGACACCTTATTTCTCAGGGGTGGCAACGCATCTACATCTTGACCTCTGGTTTTTATTTGGAGGTCTATCACCTTCCTTACATAAAAAACTGAAATATTTTTAAAGTACTGAGAGGCAAAGTGATAAATTCTGAGGTGTTGAGTATGGTAGGTTTATCGGTACCAGACAAATGCGTGTGGCGACGCAAGATGCCTAACTTGCTGGCAGTGCCGCGCGCACGTACAAAATAAATCTGCTAAAGGAGGCGCCTTTGACGCGGGCACTGTGAACCCTCAACCTCATAGCCAAAGAGGTAGATTTATTTATATGTTCTTTGAATGAATTCACAATAATTACAGATTATAAGTTATTATAGAATGAATTTGGGATAATACTATAATGTTTGATATAATTAATTAAGTGATTTTAATTTTGAATGAAGCGCATTTTGAATGATAAATGTTTAATATTGTATTTTATTTATGCTGATATAGTTATATTATATACTAGCTGAGCTACTGGCCAACTTCGTATTGCCTCAGAATCAAATAATCTGCCAAAAGTTTGATATATACGGACTATTTGTATGGGAAAATTAGTAAGCTGCCGAACCTTTACATTGGAGCGTCGATTTTTTTCTTTCCCTCTCAATTCCAACTGTCTTTTGATTTAACGAATCAGATTGGGCATTATCTAGATGACAAAGCATCGATATAAAATAAAAACCCCGGGTTGCACTTTAGGAGTGCCAGCAGAAGTGAAACTTGAATATTATCGTTGTGCATTTTTCGACAGTATGGTTAGGAATTTTGCACGAATTGCTTCAGTTATTCACTCTAAAAGTATTATGACTTATGTAGTAAAATACAATATTAATTTATTGCGATACCGTATACTAATATGACAATTTATCTTTACATACATAAAGATAAATAAAATTGGAGTGTCTGTTTGTAACATAAAAATAACCGCTTTTGACTAAATGCATATGTATGTATACACGGTACATATACCAAAACAATTTTTTTTTTCAAATTTATGTCTGTCGGTCTGTCTGTCTGCTTGTTCCCGCTAATCTCGGGAATGGCTGGACCGATTTTAACGGGACTTCCACTGCTTATGTAATAAGGAGTAACTTAGGCTACTTTTATACTAGCTGCGCCCACGACTTCGTACGGGTAGAAACTGAACATTCATAAATTTTGCCGCGGACAAAATCGCGGGCACAAAAAGAAAAAAAAAATTGAAAAAAAAATGTATGACTTCACATTTATTACAATTATTTGACATTGATAGAACGAAGGAATGTCAAGTTAGTTTCAATGCAGCAGCACGCTGTAACACAAACACACACGAACATTCGTGCAAGCGCCGATCAGGCGTAGGCATACATTTTCGCCGCACGGGAGAAAGACAGGTGAATATTTCCTCTCCTAAACCGCGCCGGCGCGGGCGATCTGCTCTCCCCCTTCTTACGAATTTTCGATCAGGTCACGTGCCCTGACCCGATTGTAACATTTTTTACACATCACAATAAGTGCAAGACTTCGCTATAGAAGTTTCAATTTAATAAACAATTTTCTTTCTCTTCTCTAAACAAACATAATTTAGACGAGAATTTTTATTCATTGATGGTAGAGCTCCAGTGACGGAGTTCGCGAGCGTAAACACCACCGCATTACCTAATATACTTCCCATTAAATGGTAGTGTTCAGCACTATCGTGTTCCGATCAGGTGGTAATGTACGGTCCTGTAATTTCCGGCACAGAGGCATAACACCTTAAGCTTCAGGAGTGGTAACGCATCTGCATTTCGACCTTGGTCTTTGTGTAAGTGTCTATAGTCTGCAGTCATCACTTAACAGCTTCAGGCTTGTTTGCCACTTCCATCACATGAAACGATTTCCTTTCTCTAAACAAAGATAATTTAGACGAGAATACACATGTTCCCTGAAACATAAACCCAAATTACTTAGCTATGGCCCTACTTAACTCTTTATTTAATTATAACCAAGATTAATGGGCACCCACAGAAGATTAAGCCAAAAAAGCGGAATCGTACAGGTTCCGAATTAAGTTAACGGAAGGGTCAGCTTACAAGGGTCACTCAATTAAGACCTCACCACCTTAACGTATGCCGGACAAGTTTTTCGAGGGCATTTAATCTGGATGGGTCCATGTTTAACTTAGCGTCATTTTGGGGTCGTTTGTAAGGTTAATACGAGATAATGAAATAGGAGCTTGACATTTTTATATACATTGGATAAGTAGAAAGGGGAGCAAAGGTCAATGAGAGTGGTCGGCAATATAGTCATATACTACTGCCTCTTACCGAAGTGGTTAATGGAATATCTGCTATTCCAGAAAGTATATATTCAATACTGGTGGTAGAGTTCCAGTACAGGGACTTAAGGGCGTAGGCACCACCGTATTACCTAATCTATCTGCCGCCAAATGGTAGTGTTTAGAACCATTGTATTCTGGTCATAGAGCAACTCGGCCCACCGGCCGCGGCGGACCGGAGGGGAGTAGCCATGGCGTTTGTTACCGATGCAAAACAGTCTGTCATTTTTTGCGGGGGGAACTACGTGTGATACATACTCACACTACAAAAATCGTTTATTATTACGAAACTCACACCTTGACCTTACCAAAATATATAAACAATTTCACGCACACATTTAAATATCTGGGCGACAGGCACAGAACAGACCAAATGGTCTTGTACCTTGGGGAAGGCCTGCATATGGCTACTCCCCTCCGTGTTGCTCTATGATTCTGGTTATATGGTAATGTATGGCTCTGTAAAAACTAACACATTGACATAACAACTAAGAGCTGAGGGGTGATAATACATCTCCATATTGACAGGTTTTTGTGTAGATGTCTATAGGCTGCAGTCATCACTTAACATTAATGTGAACTGAATGCTTGTTACAATCTTGGTTACATTAAAAAATCTCATGTTAAGCCCCGTGAACCGAAAGGTAGAAAGAGGGGTAAAGAGGAATGAGATTTGGCAGGTGGTTCACTAAATGGAATATCTGCTGTTTGAGAAATGATTGAAGAATGATTGAGAATTGATGATTACTTGTATTTTTTTATTTCAGTACAGGAAACTATAAATATTGCTTATTCTATTATTTCTATCTTATAAGAAAATAAATTGCAAACGCCCCAGGAAGTCTTTTTGTTCGTCGATTCGTTCAAAAATGAAGGTGAAAAATTACTCAAGAATGTCAGATACTCAGAGAGGATCTAAAGTGAACCCCATCAAAGCTCCCATCCAAAATTCTGACAATTTGGATGCGAGGCAAGCTCGTGGCGGAAGCCCTAAGGGTTCGGCCTTTTATGGAAATCTTAGATTTGGTAGAGGTACTGAATTGGGTGCAAGGTATCTCCTATAACTTAATCTGACGCGCTGGAGCAAATCCAAAAATCCCCTCTTGGGCTCCCTTACTATTAAGACATTCATTTAAGAAAGTACTTACACTTTTCTTTAGGCGGTAATGTATGGTCATTTGATAACTAGTTCTGTTTCGAGTTGTGTCTGATGGTGGGGTCAAAAGTTTTAGGAATCGGCGTGCGTGTATGAAGAGAATGATGAAGGTAGATGAGGCACGGGAGGTGTGTCTGGACCGGAATATCTGGCGCTCAACACTCTCTGCCTACCCCGTTAAGGACCGGGCGTGAAGTTACATACAAACAAAATACATTTCATAACTATCACAGGAGCATAATAAATTAGGCCTCAGAGATACCACAAATCTGCATTTTGACCTTCGGTTGTTGTGCAGATGTTTATAGACTTCAATATTCACTAACATCCATGTAAATTTTATGCTTGTTTTCCACCTTAACTACATCAAAAGAATATTTCCCTGCAAGGTTATCTTCTCAGCCGCATTTTAAGAGATTCAGGTCTGTAAAGACTAGCATTAAAATTCTGATTTTCACGAGTAGCAGACTTCGCACAGTGAAAGCGAATCTTTTGATTGATGAGCTAATCTTAAAACCTTTTATTGCATCCTTCTACTCCAACGGTTAAATTCGTGTTAGCGAAATTATTATGCCCAAAAACTAAGTGAAGCCTACTAGAGTCAGACGCGAATAGAAAACGCGAAAGCCGTTTGCTATCAGACAACATCCTGCAAATTATTGGAGGCTGTACCAATATTCTCCGTATGGTGGCACGCCCATTTTAATTTCCTGTCAGATTTCAGCGGAGCCTGGCTTGGCTTTGATACCGTTATTTGAACGTTATACCCGTTTGCTTATGGATTTATAGAGTTCCGCTGCATTCGTTCGTAGTAAAGGGTTCTCTAATGAATTCATATGTTATCAACTGAAAACTTTATCCACAAAATGTCGACTGGTGTGTAGAGTGTGAGAGGTTATTTTTTTTAAGGATTTCAGCTCGTTGTTATAATTTTTTTATGTCATGAAAGTGGCAAACAAGCATGCAGTTCACATTGATTTAAAGTGATGACTGCAGCCTATAGACACCACACAAAGACCAGAGGTCAAAATGATGTGTTACCACTCCTGAAGTCTAAAGTGTTATGCCTCTGTGTCGGTAATTACAGGGCCGTACATTACCGCATGACCGGAACACGATAGTGCTGAACACTACCATTTAGCGGCAAGTATATTAGGTAATGCGGTGGTGCCTACGCCCGCGAGCTCCTTCACTGGAGTTCTACTACCAGTATGCCATTATGAAGTTCAATTATGTGATGGTAGGTAATCATAGTAACATAGGTAAAGTCAGGTATTACCTATAGTACTCCATACAACCATTTAACCGAAACAGGATATTGCTGAATATCATAGACTAGCTGTTGCCCGCGGCTTCGCCCGCGTGAATGTCGTTTTTAACCGACTTCCAAAAAAGGAGTTCTCAATTCGTCCGGACATTTTTTTTTTTTTTATGTTTGTTCACCGATTATTTGAAAACGCCTGTACCGATTTGCATATTTTGGTTTTGTTTGAAAGGGTGTGTCTCACAGTTGGTCCCATTGTAACCATGTCAATGCGTGATGATGGGATCCTGGAGAAATCGAGGGAACTCTTCAAATTTCATAGCACACTTGAAAGGTTTTCGATATTATATAAAGTTCCGTGTGTTTGCTTTCGGAAGGCACAATTTCATGAAGTGAAACTGATGATGAAGACCATATATGGTACCTTTTTAGTTGAAATACCTACTACTCTATTCTATTCTGTTTTATTGTAGTGATACTAGTAATAGTTACACGTTTGTTTAAAACATTATTATCATAAACCGCGATTGTTCGAAAACGCCTGTACCAATTTGGACATTTTTTTTTGTTTGAAGGGGTGAGTCTCACAGGTAGTCCCATTGTCACCATGTCAATAGAAATAGAAATAGAAATAGAAAATATTTTTATTTCGAATAGATCTTTACAGATACTTTCAAAACGTCAAAAAATCATAAACTACCTAGAGCGAATAACCATTACATATAGTAAAGAAAAATCATATATTAATAGTAAATTAAAAATTAAAATTTAAACTATTTGGTTAAAACATAATAATCATAAAATTTTTCAATTCCTTCAATGATAATAAATGAAGAAAAAGAAAAACTTATTCGTCAAGATCAATGTTATTCACTTAGCAGAGTTCCAAGTGCAGTCACTACTGAGAAGAACTCCGCTACCCAACAAACTCAGTAAGAACTCTTTATTATTATGCATCTCAAGATGTGATGATGGGATCCTGGAGAAATCGAGGGGCAAACTCAAGTTTCATAGCACTCGACACATAGCATTTTGACGGCCCGGTTAGTCCAGCGGTGTGAGATGACCGTTTGATTCGATTATGATGGAGGTGATGATGATGATGGAGGGGTGATGATGGAAGTGGTGGTGATGGAGGGGATGATGATGTATGTGATGATGATAGAGGTGATGATGATGATGGAGGTGATTATGATAAAAGTGATGATGATAAAGGAGATTTTCATATTATTATGCGTGTCATGATCATCATCACCGTCATCATCATCATCATCTTCATCATCACATCCATCAACATCACCATCATCACCATGTCTTTCATCAACCCCGTCATCTTCATCACCACCTCTATCAACATCATCACCACCACCACCATCACCATCATCAACATCACTCCAGCCGAAAGATGTCCACAGCTGGACAAAGCCTACCCAGAAGATGTCCACAACAGTGTTGTGCGTCATAAAGGAAGAGCCATAGTACCTATTCAAACAATCTATCACTACAGTAGCGGTTAGCGAGTTTAATAAAAACATTACAAAACTATCCATCTTAATAGCGGGTTTTATCACTACACTTTGAATTTGCCTTATGCTTGACTGCCTAAAAACCAGCTACTGGAATAGATAGTTTTCGCAATCGCTATTAGAATGCAAAAGCTAGTTTCGTTTCTTTGCCATTCCAGAAAAGCCGCCATTACTCGTACACACCTCTAGAACTGATGATAAAGACGATAGAGTAGTAGTAGTAGTTAAAATACCTACCTACTTTTACTGTAATACTTAATACTAATAATAGTTACACCACTAAAAAGCGAAAAAAAAATATTTTAAAATTAAAAAAAAAACCGCCTTCTTTCTTATTTTACAAACAGACACGCCAATTTTATTTATTTGTATAGATGTATAGATAACTTCATCCAAAAATTTAACACTTAACGAATTGAGGTTATTTGCAAACAGACGGTAGGTGGCGCCTAAGTCTATTCGGCATCCAATAATTGAAAAGGTGCTGTGGTCACGCCTCAAATCAAAATTCCACCAAAGATTGCGTTTGGTTTTTGCTCACTTTAACTATTGATTTATTTACTGCAGGCATTTTAGAGCATATAGTTCACGTGCGTCGTAATTTTGCGGGGCCATCGTTGGGGCAGGCTTTTGTTTAGCAGTGTACATCTTGATGAAGATGATGGTGATTAGAATTATGCGCTCGTTAAGATAAGATAATATTTATTTGCATTACATGTGTGTGTACATACATCGAAGGTGTACATACAGGATGACAGAAACAGATTAAGCGCAGACATGTTTGTCACAGAGTGACGTGCAAAAATACATTTTTTTATGTTTATAAAAGTTAACTAAGACAATATTCGTACTATAATTCTAGTTTAACTACCTCAGTAGCCTAGTGTTAGCAGACCACTACTACTACGCTGGAGTTCTAGGTTCGATTCCCGGGTAGGGGGCAATCAAGGATAACAGTGTAAAGTCCGTTATCTGTGGTTCTATTATAATTTTCCCATTTTCTGAAACTTTTCCTTTACCTCGGAGTTTGGTAATGTGCCCGAATATGTCAACAGGCTCGCCATCTGTTATATGGGCCAAAACGTAACCGGCGAATCGTGCTGTTTGCATGTATGTTTGAATGCAGACATTTTACATCTGCATACCCCTTCCAAAATTTCTTCTTTAAAGAAGTTACGTATAATTCCAAGTTAATGATAAAGTACTTTTAGCGTTAAGTTCTCCATTTGTCAATATGTTATATACTATATTGTGGCAATAAAGTGTTTAATAAATAAATTAATGATTACTTCACTCGAGTTAAACCATAATCTATACAAATAAATAAAATTGCGGTGTCTGTTTGTAATGTAAAAATAACCTTTTTACTAAATGCAAATGTATGTATACACGGTACATATACCAAAACAATATTTTTTTCAATTTTTGTCTGTCTGCCTGTCTGTTTGTTCCGGCTTATCTCGGGAACAGCTGGACCGATTTTGACGGGACTTTCGATGGCAGATAGCTTATGTAATAAGCTACTTTTATACTAGCTGCGCCCACGACTTCATCCGAGTAGGTACTAAACAATCATAAATTCTCACGCGGACGAAGTCGCGGGCTCAGCTAGTTGTTCATAATATTATTACGAGAAAGTTTAAAGTTGTTTATTTAACAACAACATAACATTGTCTATTTTGTATATTCACACAGCGCAGTTATTTAATTAATTCAGTCAGTATATTCACAAGAATCTCAGGAAACTTAGTTTAGCAGCTAGAAAATATTCAGTTCCTGTATATTTTTATCTAGAACTCTTGAAGTAGGAACATCATTAGATAGGGAAAGCTGAAATGGCAGCGTTATCTAGCTTATTTGCAGAGCTTTTGAAAACTAGTGATAATCAAATTGTAAGTAGGTAGGAAACGTGGCAAAACTGAATCTTGTGAATTGAAATATGAATGGGAAATGAAATGTTAGTATTACTTGTGGTTTTCGTGTTTAATGAAACGTTATTTATCCTACATTGCTCTTATTATAGGTTAGATTCCCGCTGCAGAATGATTTCGTTTATTGAGTTATGCGGTAAACTTGTATTATATGATCTAGCTAGAGAACATAATATATCCACTAAGTTGCAAATCAAAATATGCTTGTTTATTTAGTTAGGTTTGCAGCATATTTTGAAAAAGTGTACGTCAAATTTCAACCTTGCATTTCATCGACACAAAAAAATTACCAAATTTAATTGAAATTGATATCTAATTTTAATCTATAAAGAATATAATTTCACTAATTACGTTTCATAAATCACCAACACGCACGGATGGACGACAAATCGGATTATAAGCTTCGATATTGCAATCAGAATTTTGAACACCACTACCAGTGAATTAATTTAAATGTCATGTTAGTTTGCGTGATCAAAAAAAATGCTTTATTCATTTTTTTCACTTACGGCGAGATTAACCGACCCAACTACGACTTTACTAACACTCACACTCCTATTCTAAGTCGTACCCTCTACCTTAACTCGACCTTACTCAATGGCATTGGTATTCTAAGTTGTAATTCGTAACTTAACGTAACGTCAACCTGTCATTCTGCCTCCGTTTGAGGTAAGGAAATTGTTGAACTCCAAGGTACGTCACGACCTACCCTGAAGTTTCGAGGAGTATTTACGTTTACGCCATATTCTTGCGCTCATTAAGTTTTTCGGTTCGAAACTGTCTGGAAATATAATTATAACCATATTTTTCTGTATAAATAACTTTTCAAGACTTTTTGAATTATGTATGTATGTATCTTCACGCCAGGTTCCTAACGGGGTAGGCAAAGAGTGTAGAGCGCCAGATATCCCAGTTCTGACAAACCTCTCGTGCCTCGTCTACTTTCATCATTCTCTTCATATATGCACGCCGATTCCTAAGACTTTTGATCCCACCATTAGACAGAACTCGACCTATTTGGTCATGGTAGGTCAGTCTTGGTCTTTCTGGGCCTCTGCAACCATCCACATTCGCATTGTATATCTGTTTAGTCATTCGCTCATTCGACATTCTTTCTATATGCCCGAACCATCGGAGCATGCCTTTTTTCATTTTTACACCGATACTATCATTCACACAAAGCCTCTTTCTTTCATCTTCATTACGAACGCGATCGGTGAGTGATACACCGCAGATCTTGCGCAATGATCTCATCTCGACCGCGTTCAACTTACTTTCATGCTCTTTCCTGCATACCCAGCTCTCGCTTCCATATTAAAAATTATTAAAATTATCTTTTTGAATTATTTATATGACAATCCATACAATTACCCAAAAGCGTTACATACAGGTTGCAGAAACCCCTAACTAACTACAACAACTGCGAATATGGATTTCGAGGCCTCCTCATAAAGCTGAGTGTGAGTCTAGCAATGTTTCAAGTAACGTAGAGTATGCGCGTTAGAGTCGAACTTTGAAAAGTTTATTTAGTTAAACTGAGATAGATATTTAGACGGCCCGGTTAGTCCAGCGGTGTGAGATCACCGTTTGATTCGAAGGGTCGCGGGTTCGATCCCCGCACCGGGACAAATGTTTGTATGGCTTACAGATATTTGTTTCGGGTCTGGGTGTTTGCGTTTGTGTTGTATGTGTACAACGGCACCCACGACACAGGTTTATACCTACTGTGGGGCTGTGAGTGTAAGCGTATTTTTTTTTTAATCTCTTTCTGTTATGCTAATTTTTTTTACGAAGTAAACATGTCCGTCTCAAAGCAAAGAAAAAGTTCTGACACGTCTTTGAAACAACTTTCGTCTTTTTACTGGTGGTAGAGCTCCTGTGACGGAGCTCGCGGGCGTAGGCACCACCTAATATACTTGCCGCTAAATGGTTGTGTTCAGCACTATCGTGTTCCGGTCAGATGGTAATGTACGGCCCTGTAATTTCCGGCACAGAAGCATAACACCTAATGCCTCAGGAGTGGCAGCGCGTCTGCATTTTGACCACTGGTCATTGTGTAAGTGTCTATAGGCTGCAGTCATCACTTAACATCAATGTGAACTGCATGCTTGTTTGCCACTTCTATTACATAAAAAAAAAACTTTATAACTTCGACTCTACGTCAAAGTAAAGTGGTAGCGCTGTTTGTGAATCTCACTCTTAAATTTATAGGAACTTTTAATGGTTATTTTGTTTCATAGAAATTTCAATACTCTTAATAACTTTGGGAATCACATGTTTAAAAAGAATTTGCATCATTGAGCAAGTTTTCTCATAGCTATATGAAAACCACAGAGTCAAAACATCTATAGGTATAAGAAGTGATATCTGTGCAGAGAATTCTTGTTTTTATATACGCGTCTCTAGACATTAGTTATTCACTTACACTCAATATCAACTGTACCTACTCGTATAGTTGTCACTTTCAATGTAAAAACATTAATATACATTGCGTACCCGTTGGTAATATCAGAAAATGGCTTTGATAATATTGTCTCCCAAAAACTTATCCAGTAAAATGAACTCACAATTGTCTATCGAAACAATAAACGAGTAAACTTTAAGTGCGATCTTCTGAGACCTTCGATTTTCTTTTGACAAAGCATTTAGATTAATTCCCTTTTACCATCATAAGTGTATTCCATCACAACAATGTTATTATTGTTTTCTTTTTGGGTTAAATTAACGTATTAATGAAAATGATTTTGGTTTGTTATTTGCGATTTAAAACTTATGTGTTTTGTGTTGTGATTGAAATTGTATTCTGACCCCCTTATTCATAAACGTGCATTAGATACGTTTTAGCTATAGAATGCTTTGTCCTTGTCAGTTGCATTGTTAAAAGTGCAGGATAGAAAAAGACAAAGGAGAGATTAGCAACACTTTAGCAAAAATACGTTTATGAATAAGGGGGTTAGTCTTTTTAGATAGCGTGGTTAATATGCGGTTTACATTGATTGAATGAATTAATACTAACAAATAAATCAAAACAAAACTTGGAGAGAAAAAAACCATCCAACTGTCTGATCGAATAAATATAAATATAAATTGGACGATTTTATTTTGTCCAATTTATTTTAGTAAGTTTTATTATCTTTTTAGTACTTAATGGTTATGTTTATAGCCGAAAGTTTAGAGTTACCTTAAGCCTCAGAAGTTTGAAGAAAGATTTGTGATATTCATGTTATATTCTACCTACATAGTATTGTAGAAGAACGGATGGAAAAGTTCCTCCGATGAAAAGGAAGGATCCTCCGAGGCGAAGTGATAGTGCATGGCCGGCCGCGGGTCAACGATTAACATTGGGAAATTGTATATATCGCAACTCTTGAGAAAACTTCGTATGTGCGATGTAGCTCGGTCATACGCCATCTTCCGACAATTACTTCTGTATTTCGTCAGTATTCCACTAGGTGACGCTTTATATAATGGACGCCACAGTATTATTAATATCATTTCAATCTCAAGTGCAACTCATGCATATGAGATATTTTCATAACAAATTTATTATTTATTACTTTCATCTTCCTCGATACTTTACTCTAAGCGCTTCATTGTCTGCTAGCCTACAATTCCGCTACAACATAAAATATGCTGATGCTATATAAAAGCTCCGAGAAAGTTTCATCTTCATTCTGTTCAATTTATTGATAACCCACGATCCCAAAGCAAAACCGTTTTCAACACGGAAAATAAGACCATTGTAAAATACAACCCTCAGGCTCCTGGAAGTTTGAAATACGGACATAATTTATTAAAATTTGACATGAAATAAAAAAAGATAAACGTCTCCCTAAGCCATCCGTTGATGAACGTTTTCTTTTGTATAATTACTAAAATTGTCCCGAAAGGTCAATTTGTATGTAATTTAAAGAAAAAAATAACAAAAGAAGATTAAATGTGTTGCCCCTAGAATTACAATTAGCGGGATCTTAGAGGTTTTTTTAGATTACATAAATTATTTCATTGGATGTCAAAAATGTTCGTTACGGTAGAATTATGTCTAGTCTTTGTGTGGAACGTAATAATACCTGGAAACAAATTTATGCCTAGGGGAAAAAATATTCGAAAGCAATGAGAAAAGTAAATGATAAAAAATATATTTCAATTTTTGGACGACGTTTTAACTGAAAAGAAATGTTCGTTACGATGATTATATTAACAATTTTTATAAATATTTCTATTATTGTATATTATTTTGAAATAAGCTGCTTAGAGAATAGGAGAAGATAGGAGCTCGCACAGAACTTCCCGTCCATCTAGAATTCACTGAACCACCACCGCAGAGACTTAAGTCTCGCTGACCAACGAGCGTTGCTGCGGGGAAGCTACTGGCTGAAAACTTTACCATGGACTTGGAAAAATTAATGGTAATAATAATTGGTTAATGGTATAGTGTGGGAAATTGTTGGATAGGTCTTTTAAACATGGAAGGGGTGTGCTAATATCATTTTTCGATTTAGTTAACCGTTCGTGATTTATTAAACTTATGGATGGCTTGGAAAAATTAATTGGGGCTACAAATTCAGGTCGTGAAATCACTTTCTTGGACCCCACGAGTAAACCGAAAGGTTTCTCTGCGCCAAGGAAATAATGGTGCCGTTTAAACAGAATCCGCACTGAACACGGCAGGTGTAACTCTCTGAAGCATAAATGGCGTTTGAGAGACTGCCCATTATGCGACTGCGGGTGTGAAGAGCAAACGATACAGCACATCGTACAGATGTGCTGTATCGTTTTGTCTTGAAAACCGCGGTGCCCAAAACGACACTACCGTGGTGACCCAAGGGATTTTTATGATTTAAAGCCTGAAGCCATTGACTGGTTGCGCGTCCTGGATGTAAATTTATAAAATCTATAATTATTTTCAATTTACTATGCCTTTTTTGTATACGCCATACGATTAAATAACGTAATTTCACGCCTGTAATCCCCGAAAGGGTAGGCAGAGGTAAATTGCATGCGTTCAAGCATACATACAAACACCCACGATTCGCTGGTTACGTTTTGGCCCATGTAACAGGTAGCGAGCCTGTTGACATCTCCGGGCACATTATCAAACTTCGAGGTACTGGTAAATTTCCAGAAAATGTAAAAATCACAATATAACCAGAGATAAAGGACTTTACTCCATTATCTCTGATAACCTCCCAGCCGGGAATCGAACCCAGGACCTATGCGTAGTAGAAGTGGCCTGCTACCACAAGGCTACCGAGGCAGTTAAATAAATTAAAACAATTAAATAAATTTGAAATAAACACTAAAATATAGGCTTAGTGCATATTGGACCACGTGCAATATAGGGTTCCGTTTTTCGAAGTAATCTTGACGTGCTAACCTCTAACCCCGATCGCACGCACGAAAAAGTGTCACGTTCCCCCTGATCCTGTTGTATAGTAACCTACATGGTATATTACCTTCTTAGTTTTAAGCCTGGAATAAGATGATGATATGTTTCTTGTAAATAAATGCACAACTCTCTCCTCCCCATAAGGGGGATATGCCATAATCGCCACGCTTGGCATGCGGATTGGCGATCGCAGTGACAGTAGTTTTATCGCAGGATGCTGCTGCCCATCTTGCGTAATTGCACTTACTACCGCCCCATTCGAATGGTTTGACCGCCATTGTTCGGTTGACTGCCTGCACTAGTGGAAGAATTCACTTCAAGTAGAAGAAAATTCTTCCACTAGTGGACGGTGGGGTCGTCACGTCCCGACGCCAGAAATCAGTGTCCGGCTAACTCAGTCGGTATAATTTTTAGTTACATTTTTACTACATGGTCCGAGATCCGAGCGTGCAAGCGAGAGCGCGGATCAAGCGATGGAGAGGTACGATTGGTGTAAGCCATCGCCTTGTGACGCATGTTTCCTTATGACGTCATCACTTTTGTTTGCACGGCTGATATGTATGTACATTTGACTCTGACAAACAGACGGTCGGACGTGGCGAAACTGTAAGGGTACCTAGGGAAGGCTAGGGAACCCTAAAATACCGGCCCACTTCAAGTCAAGCCAGCAAAATGCTGGTTCCGTAACATTTAATAAATCTTGTCTTTTACTTTAAATACCATAGACTTCTTTCAATTTATAAATAGTTTCTAGGTAATGCGGTGGTGCCTACGCTCACGAGCTCCGTCACTGGTGCTCTACCACCAATAAAATGTTCAGCCACCTGTTTTTTTACGAACTGTATATTTCTAAATCTTAAACATTATATACCACATTAACAAACCACACCAAGTACCTTGTTATATGAATTTTAAAGTCAACAAAAATGACCACCATCATAAAATATTTGACATCGCCCTGCGTCTATGTAGGTTGTTTAATTTCTTGAATAATTGAGGACACCACTCCTGCAGGAAGTGTGATGTCTTGAAATATTCAAGGGTTGTGTAACGAATGGACACCGTAAAGTTATGGTTCTGATATGGGGACATGTTTATAGATCCTACTAATCCTACTAATATTATAAATGTGAAAGTTTGTAAGTATGGATGAATGGATGGATGGATGTTTGTCACTCTTTCGGGAAAAAACTGCTAAACAGATTTGGATGAAACTTAACAGTAATATAGGTTAAACATTGGAATAACATAAGGGCTACAATTTGCAATTATTAAAGTACACGCGGACGAAGACGGGGCAAACACTAGTATCAAATATGGTAATCTTATAAGACATACCTGTTAAGAAATAGATATAATAGATAATTAAAATAATAATAATGGCAACCCATTATACGTCCCACTGCTGGGCGCGAATCTCTCCTCATTTTGGAGCTTACTCCAACCACGCTGCTCCAATGCGGATTGGTGGAGGTGGGTGGGTTAGTGGCCAACCTGCTGTCGGATGTTTTCAAACCGCCCATAAGGCCTCCGACAAGTTAACGACTGCTATCCATCGATAGCAACCGGGTCCGACGGCTTAACGTGCCCTCTAAAGCACGGAAACGCGCATTTAATTTGCCACTAGCGGTCACCCATCACACTACGCGACCGCGCCCGTAGTGCTTAACCGAGTAGATCGCTTACGATCTACACCAGCCGTTGGGCCATGCGCGCTTCATTTCAATTAACCTTGTATATTTGTTTATAAAATATAATAATTTAAGTAATTTTAGTGCCTGAAACATTTTTTTTTAACTTTTTATCCAAGTAATTAATGTTTATTAAAGGTATCACAATGTGAACATACACCATATCGTTTACGTGTCCACTAGTGTCCGGTGATGTCTCATGGGACAATTGCTACAGGCGTTCTTCCTGGCTACCACACGAAAAGGTGGAGCTATGAACACTTTAAACCAATTTCCTTCTTCATACCTAAAGATAGAGCCCATAAAAGCGTGGAAATATTACCTTAACTTAGATACGTTTTGTTAAGTACCTTTTTAATGGTGTATGATACAATGTCATTTATTAAACATATTATTGTACTAAATTGTAAGCCTCAACTAAAAGTTATAACAATACACAGACCCACTGCTATTGGAGACATAAAAATTGGAGGTTATGTTTATTTGTATAGTTTAAGTAAGTAACCGTAAATTACAAAATATATTTCATGTTCCTCAAAAAACACGAAAATGACTTTCGAAAATTTTACACTTGAAGTAATGAAATAGAGAGTCAACTTTTATACAAATTTGTAGAAAATTTGACTCCACATTTCATTTTTTATTTATGGTTTGTTGACTTAAAAATTCGTAATTAATAATCCCACACTATGTATTTTTTTTTATTTGAGAGGTATATAAATTTTCTTAAAACAACTATACAGCCTTTTTTATTCATTTCGACCTAATCTGACTTTGTCAGGGAGTTCTTAACTATACTTATAATAAAACTGTAGAATTGTAAATTCTGTACATTGAAAATATCAAAAAAATAAATACCAGGGGATGTTATTAGATCGATACCAAACTTGCAAACTTGGCTTATTCGATTTGCAATTTTCACTAATATATTTTGGTAAGTTTCACTTAACATTAAGTGTTTGTTTCAAGTGAATCGGTTCAGAAATAAGAAAGTTATGTCAATTTAAAGAATCGTATCGAATATTTTAAAGCTTATCTGTATCTTAGTTCTATCTTTTAGGGAGTTTCGTACCTAATAGGTAAAAACGGATCCTACGGATATCTAATCTTCCGCTGTATGTCTGTCCGTCCGTCCGTCTGTCTGTCACCAGGCTGTATCTCATAAATAGTGATAGCTAGAAAGCTTACATTTTCACAAATTATGTATTTCTGTTACCGCTATAATGTAGACGCTTAAAATTTTCACAGAATTTTTAGGTCTTATGTTGTATTGTAGCTTCCATAATAAATCTATATACATGCAAATAAATAAAATTGGAGTGTCTGTTTGTAATATTAAAATAACCGATTTTTACTAAACGCATATGTATGTATACACGATACATATACCAAAACAACATTTTTTACTATTTTTGTCTGTCTGTCTGTTTGGCGGGGCTAATCTTGGGAATGGCTTAGCCGATTTTGACGGGTCTTTCCCTGGCAGATAGCTGATGTGATAAGGAGTAACTGAGGCTACTTTTATCTCCATACATCCATACATACATACATACACCTACAAACAAATAAGTAGAATTGGAGTGTATCCGACTTTGACGGGACTTCTATGGGTAGGTAGCTGATGTAACAAGGAGTAACTTAGGCTACTTTTATCTCCATACATCCATACATACAAACCTACATACAAATAAGAAGAATTGGAGTGTCTTCGACTTTGACGGGACTTTCACTGGCAGATAGCTGATGTGATAAGGAGTAATTTAGGCTACTTTTATCTCCATACAACCATACATACATACATACCTACATACAAATAAACAGAATTTGAGTGTCTCCGATTTTGACGGGACTTGCACTGGCAGATAGCTGATGTAATAAGGAGTAACTTGAGCTACTTTTATCTCCATACTACCATACATACATACATAACTACATACAAATACATAGAATTTGAGTGTCTCCGATTTTGACGAGACTTTCACTGGCAGATAGCTGATATAATAAGGAGTAACTTACGCTACTTTTATACTAGCTGCGCCCACGACTTCGTCCGGGTAGATACTGAACAATCATACTTTTTCTCACGTAGACGAAGTCGCGGGCACAGCTAGTTTGAAATATAAATGTGAACTGCATGCTTGTTTGCCACTTCCATTACATAAATAAAACAAACACTGTGACACGGGAATTGTAGATGTATATTAGATTTTTTGTATATTATAAAGCGGACAACAAGTAAAAAGTTCACACGGTTGGTAAATGAATACTTTAGCTTACATCTCATAAAAAAATCAGTTTGTAATGTAGATGCGTAGCTGCTAGATTTAAGCTTATATCTCTGTACCAGAAATTTTAAGACCGTACATTTATTCAATAAATATACATAAAAATCAAACAAAAAAAAACTTATCACAACAGATAAAGATACCCAGAAGAACACTGGACCCATTAATAAATAATTTCTCCCTCATACATTTAAATCGTTCCTCCAGTCTCAACTAATATTGTTCAAACGCCTTCATTAACCACTAAACATGCAAACAATATTGCGGAAGAATAAATTGCCCCACAAAATAAAATAGGCTTGTTCATCCGACATCTAATGATCGCTGTCGGGGTCTTTCGTTACAGTTTTAGTGAGGAAAATAAAATTTTGTTTAATGCTGTCGCAAACCCTCAAGCAAAATAGCCCATTTGATCTCCGAATAATGGCCTCCAAGCAACAGACGCTCTGTCAATGTGGTATAAAGACGGTGGACAACGAGCTAGATTATAATGGATATGATATTTTTGACTAAACAGATATACAATGCGAATGTGGATGGTTGCAGAGGCCCAGGAAGACCAAGGCTGACCTACCATGACCAAATAGGTCGAGTTCTGTCTGATGGTGGGGTCAAAAGTCTTAGGAATCGGCGTGCATGTATGAAGAGAATGATGAAGGTAGACGAGGCACGAGAGGTTTGTCAGAACCGGGATGTCTGGCGCTCGACACTCACTGCCTACCCCGTTAGGGACCTGGCGTGAAGATACATACATATTTACCCCCTTATTCATAATCGTAGAGTAGATACGTTTTAGCTACAGAATGCTTTGTTTTTGTCAGTTGCATTGTCAAATGTGCAGGAGAAAAGGACAAAGGAGAGATAAGCAACACTTTAGCTATATTACGTTTATGAATAAGGAGGTTAATATATAAAAACATATCGCGGGTCTTAAGTCATAAGGGCATTTATTTCTTCATTGTAAAATATAACGTGGACTTAAGTTCTCAGAACTCTTGTAAAGCAACTGCTTCAGCAAGTATTCTGTCGACTTAAATTGACAATTCCGATATTTTATTTGTCTCAATAACAAACATTAGAAATTAAAGAAAAAAGGGAATTCAACTGACAATTTCAATCCGTAGTGTCACCATGTGCTTTATAAGAGATTCATTCTTCATCCCAAGTTGATAGCTTTTTCATTACCATTTTTATCGTTTTATCATTCGTTTTACCATCGAATTAATTTTTCAAAAAACTTTTCTTCTGAAAGTTATGATCTCGTAATTCTCTGAAGAAGTAGAGATGAGGTAAATACTACTCGTAAGTACTCTGTCTCAAGTAGTTCATCATCATTTACGAAAAATAATTAATGGTAGCAAAATGCTGCTACTGACACTAGATGGCATTGTTTTAATTCTTAATCCTATTAACATTGTAGTTAGCTCAAACGCATTCGAATACATAATCCTAAAACATTTGCACTTCAAGTATTTTAAAATATCACTTGATAAAATAATCCAGCCGTGCTCATGTGTCGTTACGTATAATGAAATTGCCGTGAATGATGCTTGTATAGATATTTTGACGTGACAACGTCTTAAATTAGGTTGCGGCTCGGAGTCACTCATGAAAAAGTGTAACGCCCGGTAACGTAACGATGAGTCACCGAACGAGAGAGAGGCCTGCCGGACCGGCGAATGCCTTTCTATCGAGAAAAAGACGTTGTCACGTAAAATCTTCGCCCGTAAAACCGACTTTACAGGCAACCAGATTTTTAATTACCAGTTCAACACATTCAAACGCTACGTAGTTACGAAAGTTTTTTACTGGTGGTAGAGCTCCAGTGACGGAACTCGCGGGCGTAATCACCACCGCATCACTTGCCGCTAAATGGTAGTGTTCAGCACTATCGTGTTCCTGCCAGGTGGTAATGTACGGTACCTGTAATTTCCGGCACAGAGGTATAACACCTTAGGCCTCAGTGGTAGTGGAGTGGTAACTCATCTGCATTTCGACCTTGGTCTTTGTGTGGGTGTCTATAGGCCACAGTCATCACTTAACATCAATGTGAACTGCATGTTTGTTTGCCACTTCCATAACATAAAAAAAAGGTCACCAAATAGCACTCACTCACTCTCACACACACACACATCCGATTATAGATCCTGCTACAATATTTAGAATTACTAGGTACCTAATTAAACCAAAATTTTATTTTTTATTCTTCTCAAATATCTAGATGTAAATCAGATTATATAGGTACCTATGTGCTTACCATGATGTGTAAGCATATTTTGGATTGCAATCTAGTCCTTAGTAATTATAATGTTATTGTATGGGTAAATGATTGTTATTTGTTTTGTGTACCAAAGGCAATAAATAAATAAAAGAAACCAACTACGCACGATGATCGTTGTAAAGACATACAGTGTACGAAAAAAGGACGCGGCCGTTAATAATTAATGCCACATCCAACACTCACGAACTCCTCAATCCGTGTCACGTACCAAAGATGCCATTTCGCAAGACTTTACTGCATAAAATACGTACCCAAAGTAGGCAACACATTTGAAAATTCGCCCGTTTTAACACCATTTGCAATGAGAACCGACCGAGTGTTAATATCTTTATTATTCTACAGTTTGAATGTCTGTCATCCCATTTGGTGTCGTTAAATCTTGATGTTTTAGGTTATTTTGCGAATGGTTCATGTTTTCACATGCAACGGGAATTAAACTTTAAGAACCTGTTAATAAAGGTGGAAATTTCATTTCATTATGTACTTTGTATATATAATGTACTACTTAGAATCAGAATCAGAAACTCATTTATTCATTTAGGATGACAGGCACCTCTTATGACACGTCAAAAACAAAAAAAATAAATTAAAGTGAATAACAATTGATATACATGTCAAAAAAGATAAAAAATATATGTAAAGTCAAGAATATCACTAAGATAAAACTAAGTGTCATAAACTAATGTAAAAAGTAGGTATATCAGTAGAATGTCTCATTTCCCCTTTACAAACTGATAACAAAGAGTAAAAAGAAAAGAAAAAGAGTCATTCTTTGTCATTCACCGGCAAAGTTCCAAAGGCCAATATGATCTGAGAAAAACTTGCCGGAAAAAACTCAGTCGGCTCTTTTAAAAATAAGACAAGCAACATAATATTTCGGCCAGGTGAGAATACTGCTTCGTAATTTCCGGCACAGAGACTTAACCGCTTAAGCCTCAGAAACGAATTCAAAATCTATGGTTTGACATAAATAATGTTTATACATATTTATGGTACAGTAATCATTACTATAAATGTGAACTCTATGCTTGTTTGCTACTTCATGTCATTAAAAACTAATTTTTCATAAAAATCAAATATGCACCTGGAAATAGAAAAAAATAAAAAATTGAGTTGTAATAGTTTTCTGATTAATCTCGTATATATTAAACAAAAAAGATTGGTGGTCTGCCCGAGATCATGAAATCAATATCGTCTCATAAGAATCTATTATAAAGAATATACTAATTTAAGGTAAACTGATTTTTGAAGCCTCTGAAATTTATGAACTTTTTTCCACACTTTCTTAGTCACAGTAGGAAAAAATATTGCCTCAATGTTACAAAGATTAGTTAAAATTATACCACGATTCACGTTTTCGACCTTCTATTACTCATTATTATCAGTGTTGTGACATTTTTGCTGATAAACCTTATTAAAATAATTAATCACGCAAGTTATGTTTAATTTATTCCTCATTTATTGTTTCATATTAAAACTGAAAATTCTAGTTAATTTACTCGAAATTTGCACATTCAACACAGTTTCATATAGCAATATTTTTTTCACCTATTTTAAAAAAGTATATATCCAATTTTTCAAATTTTTTCGATCACTTTATTCAAAATTATATATAAAAAATAGCTACAAAATATTTAATGGTGGCTAATAATAATTTATTGATATTGTCGTCTGTGTTTCGCGTTTAATGAAATATCTTATAATTCTTTGAATATGTGTTCTTTTGTTTTCGCGACCAACTAAAATCATTTTAGTTGAATCACACAAAATAAATTCGTAAAACAGTTTTATTTCTAAAAATATATTGAATATGAGATAAATCTTAAAAATACATACAACTATATCAAAAAACCTTAATAAATCTATTTTATTTTAAAGAAAAATGGAAAGAAAAATTTGACTTAAGGCGAGACTCGAACTCGCGGCCTACTGGGAATCTAGTCCAGCCGCTCTTCCAATTGAGCTACTGAAGCCCTGCCCGATTTGTCAAATCTTTCCTTCACATTTATTGCATTGCTTTATGGTAGCACCAGCTGTCTGTATCATACATTGTTTTAAATTAACAGCTGCATTATTATCAGCCTCTGTCTTCATAAAACAATATACATTGTAAATCATTTTCCTTTCTTTTCTATGTAGAACCATTTCGTAAGTAAATACTTTTGTGCGCGATGGTATTTCGAGAACAAACGTAACGTGGACACAGGGCGGATAGCAAAGGTCGACTGACGAACCAAATGAACCAATAGCGCGGCGGTAAGCATGCGGCGCGTCACCCGCCCGCCCCGCGCCGCACCTCATACCATCAAATAGATCGATAAATCGTCTACTGCGCAGCTTGACCGCCAGCGTTCTTTTTACCTGGCGCGACCTATAGTATACACAAAGCAGAAGCAACATCCGGCAATCCCGCAGATGCCATCGGAAGCTGTAGGATACGCTTCCGTCCTAAGGAGGGAGGAGTTACGGAGGCATAACCTCCGTTCCAGCTGTCGTTGCACCGCTGACACCGTGAGGTGCCGGGAAGTCTGCAGCGTCGAGTTTCATGCATTGTTTTAACATTATTGTATTAAATCAATCTGTTCCTGACATCAAAGTAATAATCATCTTTCATTATAATTTTGTAATAAAATATTAGTTTTTAAAAACCCTAATTCCGCTAGCTAGAACATATCTCGTTACATGTAAGAGAACAGAAGTACTCTAAATAAAAAAATGCCATGTTTTAAGAACTCAAATCTACATTAAATGTTAAATATCCCGTAATTAAACATACCTTTTCTAACTACACCTACTTCAAACCGGGGATCACTTAATGTCTTAACGAAGTAAAGGAATTTCATACCTAAAATTAACTTTGAAATATACGAAATACTTGGACGTCTAGACTTGTAGACAAATTTCCAACACCAAGTAAGACATGTAGTTTGTTTTGAAATTAAATGAAATGTAGCCAGTTGTAAGGTTACGTTTAAAATGGTAATTTTTATCAACATTTAAATTCTGATTATATTTTTATGGTTCCGTGCCTTTATAAAATACAACCCGGACAACTGCGTGTCGGTCCACGCGCAGTGTAGGGTTCCGTAGTTACAGACTAAGAGATGTAATGAAAAAAAAAATTTTCCATGGTTCTGTAATTATTCCAAATTTTTGAGTACAAAACATTTGGTCAACTATTACTCGCAAACTTGTAAAGCATACTTAAGTGTGATAGTTTTCCTTTTAATTTAATGATATATAGCTACTTTTGCCGTAACGTTTGAATTTCTCACAACAACCGTTTAGTTGGTACGGGGCGGGACATTTGACTTTAACGAAAATTGGGACTTTAAAGCTTAATAAGTTACAAACCGTTAACTAAATCGATATGATACTTGCACACCCATACCGTTCTTAAAAGACCTATCCAACGATAATATAATAATAATAATAAAGCCTTTATTAATTCCATAAATAAGATAGTACAATAGTTTATCAAATTAGATATTTTAAGTCCATGCATATCATAAATTGCCTACATTGAATCAATAATATTTATAACAATTAAAATTATGAGTTATGTGAATTGTATTTTGAATTATTGTTGGGTAAATTGTTATAAATTAAGTGAAAAATAAACATGCATATTAGAAATTATAGTGCCATTATCCGATTGAATTGAAAGGAGATGTTGCGAGCTCGGCCCTGGTTCGTACATGTCCTCAAAAAATGGGTAAACTATAGAAGAATCCGAAAAAAATACAATTAATTTAATAAAGAATATATTTTAGAGTTACCACTACATTTAATTCAAACAATTTTATCATTTTCAACCATGTTCAACATGGCGGCGATACAGCCAACGCTTGGTATCAATCGATTTCGATAGTATTTATATTTTTTTTTCTCCAAGTGCTAGATAATCAAAAAAGAATTTAAAAAATTAAAATGTCAAAATGACATCGTACGCCATATTCGCCATGTTGGCTTTATGTTGCATTTCTAACTGCAAATAATATTTTGTAACTGCAAACAAAGCTTAATAAGTGAAAATATGCAGTAAAAACGTTTTTATATTGATTTTGCCTCTTTAATGATATTGTGTACAGTACATGGCCGGAGGTCCATACATTTTTGCAACATCTCCTTTACATTGAATTGTAATGTCTCTCGTCAGCACGGGATCCAATTTGAAGGCTTTGTCAGGCTTGCGCGGGGACATGGGAGGTCCAACACGTAGAGGCCCTTTCGAGAATTTTGATCTACTTTGTAATGGGTTATATTCGGCGGGACCTCTCTCTGGCTGCATCAATAGTTAATACAGACACAGACATATGTGATACGCCAAACTTTGGGCTATGTGGGTGAACTGGGCGGACTAGCTGGCTGGGCCTATGGAGTGAGATCCGGCACCTGCCTATATTCAACATCTCACATTATCGAATCCTACTTTAGGCAGGTGGTGACTCGCCTCTCCTTGGTGGGCCCCCCAAACAGCCAACCCGATGGTCGACGGGGGGCAACACTGTTGAGAGAGGCTGGGGGTGTCGAGAGGTGTGGCCCCGGTTTCACCATCATGAGCGAGTAATCTCGAGCTCGGAGCGGGCTTCCCCGCTATTATGCCTTTAGACACTTCCACCCCCGAGTGTATGGCTCTTCCAGAAATTTAGACTAGCCTATTATCTAAATTTCTGCAAATGCCATACCTCTAGCGCCCCACTCTGACCGGCCAATGAAGGCAAGCCAGAGGTGAGAGACCTGATGCTCTGTCCGGCCGTACCTCTGTGTGGCGGACGAGGCGGAGCCCAGTTCTCTCGGAGGAACTCGAGGTGATGGTAGGGGGTGGTGTCGCTACTCACCAACAGCTCGCCACAAGCTGCTCTGCCCCCGAATTGTAATTATTATTTTTTTTTTTTTGGTATTATTGTACTATTATTATGGACGTCTCATCGAGTGAAGGCCTCCTCCATTTTACTCCATATCTTTCTGTTTTGGGCCTTATTTATCCAGTCTGTTCCGGCCGCTTTGTTTATTTCGTCCATCCATCTTTCTCTTGGTCTACCTCTATTTCTTTTGTTCTGTGGTCCTGACCATGTTACAATTTTCTTAATCCACTTGTTATTTCCCATACGAGCAACATGGCCAGCCCACTTCCACTTCACTTTTTTGCAGTGTTTTAGAGCATCGATAACATTTGTGCTTTGTCTTATATCTGTATTTCTTTTTTTTCCTTTTTTCTTTAAAACTACCACTTAAGCTTAAGAAAAAAATACTGGATTCATGCATCTAGAATTTTTTTCTTAAGCATAAGTGGTAGTTTTGATTTTAAATATTCTTTGTTGCTCCAAAATTTGTTCCATGATAGTGTTATTCGTCCATCGTTTTCATCTATGTTTCGAGATTTTGAGAATGATATTTGTTTTCCCAGGTAAATATACTTTTGTACGTATTCTCTCTCTTTTATGGGTGTGTTGGCGTGGTTGGACATTATTTTTGATTTTGTCGTATTGAGTTCAATGCCAATTTCACAACTTAATTTGTCTAGCTCATTGATCATTCTTTCTAATTGTTTATGTATTTCTGAAAACAGAACTATGTCGTCAGCGAATCTCAAGTTGCTAAGATATTCACCATTGATGTTGATGCCTGTTGTCTTCCAATTTGAATTCTTCATTATGCTTTCTTGTACAGTAACAAAAATTTTCGGTGAAAGCGCATCGCCTTGTCTGACGCCTCTTCTTATCTGTATTTCGTCGCCTTTTGTCTCTATTTTTACTCGACTCACGCTATTATCATACATGTTTTTTATTAGTTCGATTGTTTCCGTCGCCAAGTCGCAGTTTTCTAGAGCTCTTTACATGTTCTTATGCGAAATAGAGTCGAAAGCTTTGGCGTAATCGATAAAAGATAGATAGAGCGGCTTTTTATGTTCCTGATATTTCTCTATAATCAACTCTACTGTGGGTATATGTTCTGTAGTTGAAAAGTTTTTCCTGAAACCAGCTTGCTCGGGAGGTTGATATTTTTCAGTATAAGGTGCAAGACGTTCTTCAAGACAGGAAGCGAACTGTTTGTATATATTTGATTGCAGGCTGATTGGTCTGTAGTTAGTTATGTCAGCTGGGTTACCTTTTTTATAAAGTAATATTATATCTGACGCTGCCCATTCTTTCGGTATTTTTCTGGAATCAAGAATCATGTTAAATAGAGTCGTTAGAGATGGTGCCAGAACATATCTACCTGTTTTTAAAGCTTCGCTCGGGATGCCATCTGATCCGGTGGATTTATCGGTATTTAACTTTTCCATTTTTCATCAGTAGTAAATCTTCTTAAAGTAGTGGTAGAGTTTGAAAGATTTGGTGTTGAGTTTTTCTCGTTTGTTTCTCTTGAGGTGTACAGATTTTTATAAAATAATGTTAATAATTCTTGATCTTGAGTAGGTCTTAGTGTTGGTAGAGCTTGTAATGAGGCAAGGAATCCATTGTTTAGTCGTAGCGAGTGATTTCAGACCTTTTTTTAGACTTCCCGATGATGAAAGGTGTTTTCCGATTATATTTATGCTATTTTCTTCGACTTATTTTTTAATAAATTTGTGAATATTTTTATAAAGGTAGCAACGCTCTTTTTTCTCTTCTTTTGTAATATTTTTCTTGTTAGTTAAATAGTTTCTTCTTAAAATTAAATTTTTAATGTTTTGTGTAATAAAATTACCTTTTATTGCTTTATTTTTTGTATTAGAGTTAAGGCTTTCGGTTATCCATGTTTTAAATTTTCTATAGAATGATTCCACATCATCATTGTTTTCTAATATGATTTTGTCGATTTTTGATTTCAGTGAGTTTAAAAATTGTTCTTTTTCTTCTGATATTGCTATTTTCGTTAAGTTGGTATGAAAGTTTGTTCTATTTTTCTTAGTATTTTTTATTGAAAATGTGCTTCTCAACTATCGGTGGTCACTGGCAAATTAAAATTTGCTTGATATTTCCATATTTGTGACTTTTTCTTTTTTGTTGGTGAGTATGTAGTCTATTTGACTTTTATTTTTCTTAGGTAATAACCACGTCCATAAGTTTTTGACATTTTTATCCAACGATATCCCACACTAAATAAAAAACGAAAAATAAAAAAAATATATCCGTGCGTTACATGTAGGAGATGTACATATCCTAAATGAAAAAAAAATGTTTTTATTCTACCACTTTGTCAATAAACTGGTAAAATGGTGTAATAAACTTACACTGACAAACGTAATGTATACTTGTGCCAAATTTCGAGTCTCTACTACTAATAGTTTTTGCACTTAACCGTGGACGGACAGATAGACAGAGACAGTCAGACAGATAGACAGACAGACAGACAGACAGACAGACAGAAAGACAGACAGACAGACGGACATGGCGAAACTATAACTATATGGGTTCCTTGTTTACTACGGAATCCTAAAAAGAGCGTGAATCTATATTTTCTTTCTTCCTACTTTGTTTCAAACCCATATGAATGTAGCATGTAAATAGTAGACGATAGTCTCGTAGCTAACACGTAAAGCTGGTGCAATAGGTCACGGGTAAACCCACATCCCACACCTAGTTAATACATCGCCAGCCGCATTTCCATCCACAACAGTAACTACGAGTCTTGATTGATCGCACGATTAGCAATTTGGTTTACCGAAGCCATTTCGTTGTCATGACAACGGAGTGTAACAACCAATATTAGTTGCTCTCCATCTCTCGAACAGATACACTGAATCCAATCGTTTCTGCAGTTCACATTCCTCTGGCAACAATCCTTGCAACACACGAACCTTATAAGAAGTAACTAGATTCTGTTTTGGCTTGGCAATAACGTTTCGACAAGTTTGCTACTTTTCACGTATGTTGATTGGGTTGGTTGACAGTTAAGAAGATAAACGATCACTGTCATTTGTCATTCGCGTCCCCACGCGTTGACTCGTAGGCGCCCAAAATCCTGCGCTTTCGTGAACATGTGTACGCTAATTTAGGCTTTTCTACCTATGTATTAAAAGTGATGTTCCCATCTATAGTGGATAGAACTTTGTGGTTCATCGTAAAGCCCTATTAAATACATCTAATGAGAAATCTTTATTGATTGATTGATGCTTTATCTGAACGGATTATTGTTTTGGTTGATAGTATTTTGAAAACATAGAGTTTATTTTTAATTTACATGCAATATAACTTAGGGAAAGTTTATATATATAAAATTCTCGTATCACAATGTTAGTTACCAATCTCCTCCGAAACGGCAATTTTAGACAATTTTTTTATACCTGTAAGGCGCGATATGAGGTTGGTCGAGGCTGCAAATTTTATTATATAATTTAGTTGTGGTAGAGTTTTTTTTTTTTTTTTGTTATTATGGCATCGCTATTACGCATATTGCCAGTGTCAAGTAAAACGATATTTCGTATTTATTTAAGCAGCGTGAAAGTTAGTATAATATAGTCATCAAATATAATATGTAAGTATATAAGTTATCAAGTATAATATGTCAGTCAAGTGAGTTACAATCAAGTTATTCGAGTAAAGCGATGGCTACTTTACCAGAACATTTACAATGAAGTTTTGGAGGCAACCTGAAAGGTCGTGATTCGCACTGTTATTCTATTTCACTATACACGGGCATTGTAATAAACCTATATCAAACAAAATGCCACCAACTTTATTGAACATAACTTAAAAATACACCAAAAAAATGTAATAAAATAAGAGCACCATACGCCTCTTTCAAGGTTCCCGCCAAAACCCCCTTGTGGTAGTGTTCCAGTGTAGAAGCTTGAAATCGTAGGCACCGCCGCATTACCTAATCTGTCTAGCTACAAATGGTAGTGTTCAACACTATCATGTATATTGGATGTAGATTAAATATATTGTTGAGTCGCTTCTGGTTTGGGAAGATACAGCAAAAGAGCCAAATAGACACAAGAATACTTGAACACCCAAGACGCAAGCATGTAGATAGAGGCACGGAGACAGTACCACTCATATTGAAGCACGAAGATAAAGCATGCAGACCGATTTTCAATTACAGAAGAGTGGCACCAGGGACCTAGAGACCTAGAGAGAGAGAGAGATAGGGAGAGAGACAGAGAGAGAGAGAGAATTCTTCGTCCAAGTACCATTTGGTTTCAGCACAAAAAGTAGCATAGGTGCATTATGTTTTTTATTAGGGTTCAAACTACCTCCATGTCAAATTTCATTACTTTCAACTGAACGGTTAGGTTGTGCGTAATAGACAGACAGACAGACAGACAGACAGTTACTTTCATATACAAATAATAAATAAAATACGCTTACAGTTAAAGCCCCACACTAGATATAAAACTGTGTCGTGGGCGTTGTACACACACAACTCAACCACCCAGACTCGAAACAAATATCTGTAGGCCATACAAAATATTTGTCCAAGTACGGGGAACCCTTCGAATCAAACGGTCGTCTCGCACCGCTAGACTAACCGGGTCGTCGATATATATATATATTTTTTTTATTTATCATTTTCTTATAATTTATTTATTTAGCCCTACGAACTGGGTGAGAGATCTGATTATTATGACATTGTTGGTAACATAGTAAGTTGAAGTTGTTATAGAATGTCTCTCAGCTTAGTGTGCCTGTTTACAAAGGGCTCTTCCAGTAGCTTCCGTTGTTTGCGATCTTGAGCAACTCCATTTTTCTCCAGCGCTTTTGTTGTCGTCCTCGACGTCTTTTACCATCTCTAGGATACCAATGCGTTATCATTTGGCTTTAATTTTTTTTTGACATTGTTGGTAACATAGGAAGATGAAGTTGTTATAGAATGTCTCTCAGCTCGGTGTGCCTGTTTACAAAGGGCTCTTCCAGTAGCTTCCATTGTTTGCGATCTTGAGCAACTCCAATTTTCTCCAGCGCTTTTGTTGTCGTCCTCGACGTCTTTTACCATCTCTAGGATACCAATGCGTTATCATTTGGCTTTAATTTTTTTTTTAATGCCTAAGGTGTTATGCCTCTGTTCCGGAAATTACAGAACCTTACATTACCACCTGACCGGAACACGATAGTGCTGAACACTACCATTTAGCGGCAAGCATATTAGGTAATGCGGTGGTGCCTACCCCCGCGAGCTCCGTTACTGGAGCTCTACCACCAGTAAAAGGTTCTTGTTTGGATCTTAACATATGGCTGGTCCATCTCCATATATATTATTAGTGTGGACTTATTATATATTTTTGTTACGTAAAGAGCGACATCCCTGATAGTTCAACGACCGAACTGCTTTTTATTTTACAATAAATTCTAAACATTTCCAATCAGACCATTTGAAGTCAAAACCTACGGCACACCATCAATCACTTAGTAACGCCAGAACTACCAACGTAATCCGATAACATCGACATATTCACAATCTAACATTTGCCTCGAAATACATTCGACTTTCTTTTTACTCCAAATCCTTTTTGGGTACGCCTTTCAAGATAATACTAAAGGGTTAGGTCTTTCAATAAGTAAATCTGTTGTATTAAGACTTAAGCGAGCTACCTTTCGAATAATATTTGAAAACTTTGCCTTAACATTTCAGAGTGACGACTTGTAACACAATAATTATTGAATGATTTATGTTGGACTAGCTGTGTCCGCGACTTCGTTCGCGTGAGAATTTATGATTGTTCACTATCTACCCAGAACAAGTCGTGGGCGCAGCTAGTACAAAAGTAGCCTGAGTTACTCCTTATTATATCAGGTATCTGCCAGTAAAAGTCCCGTCAAAATCGGTCCAGCTGTTCCCGAGATTAGCGGGAACAAACAGACAATGACAGAAAAAAATTGCAAATATGTTGTTTTGGTATATTATGTACCATGTATACATACATATGCATTTAGTAAAAAGCGGTTGTTTTTATATTGCAAACAGACACTCCAATCTTATTTATTTGTATGGATATAGATTAAAAAAATGTATTTTTTATATCTTGCAGATAATTTTAGAGATAAAAATGATAACTTTTCATATTGCAATAGGCTACTACATTTTTGAATAGGTCGTGTAGCCTTAAATTTTGTAATTCATAGGCAGACTTGTTTGTTTAATTTAATTCTTGCCTTACGTGCTGTAAGGGACTTGGCGTGAATATATTACATACATACTTATTGTTATGTGTGGAATAGTGTGACCATTATGAGAATAAAAAATTATCCGTTTTCTGTGGTATTAATTTTTAAAACAACGCTTTCAAGCGTAACCAATTCCTCTGTCATACTAATACTTTTGATTTAAATATTGATGCATATTTTAAACCCAAAGTCCATACCCTTATTGCTCCTTATTGTAACCATCTCACGTCTGTTCGAGGGGGTCTTGAAATTGGATCTTACACAGTATTATAATGATGGCCAATATTTTCGTCCCTCCACTGGAGACTGCATGTAAGCAGTGCTTAGTGCGTCGTGTCGTTGGTCCGTGAAATTATGCTGTAGGCGCCTTGCATCGCACGTTTCACGGCCTGAGACATAAGCGGTAGCGTGAAGTGGTGCGAAAAATAAATTAATAATAAATAAGTTTTTTTTTAATTGATCGTACTTATGTGGCATAAAAATTCCAAGAAGCCCTGTAGCCTGTGCTAGCATAGCTGTGTTACAAGCTACAGTGTCTTCCTCATCATACATGTCATGAATATGTACAATAAATAGGTGCAGTAAACAAAAAAAAACAAAATAGATAAATACAAGAAAACAATTTGGACGAACGTGAGAATGTCTATACTTAATAAACCCATTAAATCAATAGCTATAATCTTAATTAAAGGGCGTTCCGCTGCGAGGGATGCTTTTTAGTTGCGTGTAATTTTAAATCTGTGATAATTTTTAGACAAGCAGCCTGAATTATTTGCCACGCAAATGAATTGGATCAGTCATTGAAAACACCAAAGCACTATGTATTAAATATCTACCTAACACAGAGGAGAAAGCGCTCTATCTAATTTGGAGTGCCCTAGGTCTAGTCCCACGTTGTATTAGATGAATATCATTCAAGCCGTTAATTGAACTGGCGCTGTTAATAGAAACTTTCTATTGAACAGTTAATAAAGTTCTTTTTTTTTAATTTATTTAACACATAAAAATAACATGATATACAATTTAGTTAATGGTCTGCAATACATACATATAAAAGTTGAATGAGTATCAGACAGCGCACATCCAAATCTAATTTGACGCGCATATTTCGTGTGGAATGTAGGAGAGCACGAAAGGTTTTCCAAAATTTTCATGAAAGTAATTCAGCGCATTACGGGCAACCCAGTATGTAGTAAAATTAGTTGCAGGTTTTTTTCAGCAATGTGGCCTTTGGAACTCTGCCGATGAATAACAAATAATGTCTAATATTTTTTTCGTTTAGTCTTATCTTGCCCGTTTGAAAGGACATTCTGTTGATACCCATTTTAAATCTTAGCTATTTTCGGACTATTTTTTTTTTATTTTTAAGGTTTATTTGACATACCTACTTATCAATCAATGTGCCAATTATTAATCACTTAATTTTCTTTTGTAATTCGATGTTCTAAGGTAATTTTATTATATCCCAGTGATTAAATGAATTTTAAATCTTGAATCTTGATTGACGTCGATTAATGGTAAAGATTGTTTAATTTTTTTAACTTGCTGTAGGATATTATAAAAAAATATTCTTCAAACATTTGTATACTTTGTACCACACCCCAAATATTATAGGAACCATGGGGGCCGTCGCTACGTAATACCTGGTGCTTAGTTATGTTAGGGGATGCTTGGGGATAGTTTCGGAGGGAAAAAATTCGATGAGGATTTTATGGTCAATGCCTGGTAATATGGTTGATAATTTGATGTACTAATACATTGCATCAAATTGTTATAGTATGACTCATTTTTCGTGTGAATTTATATCACTTTGAGCGAAGAACCAAATCAGATACAACAAGACAAAAACTTCAAACTAAGTAAAACAGAGTATATGACGACCCGGTTAGTCCAGCGGTGTGAGATGACCGTTTGATTCGAAGGGTCGCTGGTTCGATCCCCTCACCGGGACAAATATTTGTATGGCCTACAGATATTTGTTTCGGGTGTTTGTGTATGTGTTGTATGTGTACAACGGCACGACACACACACACAGGTTTATACCTACTGTGGGACTGTGAGTGTAAGCGTATTTTATTTTATTTATTATATCATTGAGCCATTGACTACAGTGATCACAAAACGAATATTTACATTATAAATATCGCAATTTCCATCTTGAAAAATACTTCCAAACCCACACAACAATAACCAAAACCTGAAATATTCCATTAAGTTTATCTAAAACATCCTATTATCATATATCAACACCAACGCAATAAGAATATGAAATTCAATTCAAATCCGCTATCTCAAATAATGCACCCTTAAATCAAACAAGTTTGATCAACAAACACCCTTTAGAATGCACCCCGGCATATAATAGTCCGGAATGGATCACGGACCCTCAACAATGAGCAATCAATGGGGAAATTAAACAACTTCACCTTAACATGGACCATTCATTACTGGAAATGGCACATATTATTGTTACATAGTCTTACGCACACCTTTTTTATGACCCACTACAGTTAATAAGATTATTTACAACTAACATAAGCGTATTTGTTCATCAATTATCATCTGTATTTTATCCAAAATATATTTAATACCTTTTTTAACTAATGAAGATGGCAAACAAGTATGTAGTTTACATTGATGTTAAGTGATGACTGCAGCCTACAGACACATACACAAAGACCAGAGGTCAAAATGCAGATGCATTGCCATCTCTGAGACCTTAGTTGTTATGTCTCTGTGATAGTTATTACGGGTCCATGTTATTATGAATCGTAGCTTGCAGCAGATCAAAAGTTTGGAATGGGCCAAAAATTGTCAGGAGGCTTGAATTGGGTTCCTGGAATATAATATTTTGAAGATCCGGTTACTATAGTGGTGTGTGACGACCGCCAAGGGTCGCAGATTCGATTTACGCACCGGGACCAAAATTTGTAAGACCTACCTAGTTATTTGCTTCGGGTCTGGGTGTTTCTGTTTGCGTTAAGTGTTTACAACGCCCATAAACCAGGTTTATCGAGTTAAGGGGTGTGAGTGTAAAAGAATGTGCTTATTATTAAAAGGGAACTTTATTTCAGAAATAGATAATCCTATGTATTTACATGGCTACGTTTTCGTCGAAACAACAAAACACAAGCAGAATAACATTTTCAACACGTTAACATTAGTCTGCCTGCATAATTTTGTGTTGCCGCATCTAGAGAGCATACATACATCTTGGATATCAAACTACCCCCTGTTTACTTAGCGTGAAGATCCTCCGGTGAGTGATCGGCTTATTTCGGTGTAGATAATTAAGTGACGGGCAAAGGCAATATTTACACTTCAAAATATATACGAGAAGTATACATTTTTAGAGTCCAAATTTGGATGATTAAAATTAAAAATGACTTTGTAACGCCACAAAGCCTATTTTATGTTCTTCTTCAACTTAGAAATCGGCAGCCATTTCATATTAGCCTTCCTCTCGTCAGCACGGGGTCCAATTTGAACCCCAGACCTTTGTCAGGCTTGCGCGGGGACATAGGGGGTCCAACACGTAGAGGCCCTTACGAGAATTTTGATCTACTTCGTAATGGGGTATAAACGACGGGACCTCTGTTTGACTTCATCAATAGTTAATACAGACACAGACAGACCCCGCAGAATATATGGGACTATTGTAATGATATGTGATTCGCCAAACTTTGGGCTATGTGGATGAACTGGGGGGACTTGCTGGCTGGGCCTATGGAGTGAGATCGGGCACCTGCTTATATTAAACATCATTACTCACATTATCGAATCCTACTTTAGGCAGGTGGTGACTCGCCTCTCCTTGGTGGACCCCAAACAGCCAACCCGATGATCGACGGGGGGCAACACTGTTGAGAGAGGCTGGGGGGTGTCGAGAGGTGTGGCCCCGGCTTTACCATCACGAGCACGAGTAATCTCAAGCTCGGAGCGGGCTTCCCCGCTATTATGCTTTTAGACACCTCCACCTCCGAGTGAATGGCTCTTGCAGAAATTTAGACAACAGCCTATTATCTAAATTTCTGCAAATGCCATACCTCTAGCGCCCCACTCTGACCGGCCAATGAAGGCAAGCCAGATGTGAGAGACCTGATGATCTGTCCGGCCGTAGTAAATTATCCTTTATTATTAAGATTCATCATCTCAGCCAAAAGGCGTCCATTGCTAGACAGAAGCCTTCCGATTAGAGAGGGATATGCCATAATCGTCACGCTTGGCATGTGGTTACTGGTGGTAGAGCTCCAGTGACGGAGCTCGCGTGCACTATCGTGTTCCGGTCAGGTGGTAATGTACGGCCGCGTGATTTCAGACATAACACCTTAGGCCTCAGGAGTGGTAACGCATCTGCATTTTGACCTTGGTCTTTGTGTGGGTGTCTGTAATCTGCAGTAATCACTTAACATCAATGTGAATTGTAAACTTCTTTGGAAGTGCCATTACATTAAAAAAAATCCTGAAGTCCACCCAGTCGAAGTCGCGGACACAAGTTAGTCATTAACAAACCTTAAAAACAATACCCTCTTCAAAACCTGAAATCGAGAAACAAAGACCGTAAATGAAAGCACAAAGTAAACGTAACAAGCACAAAGACAAGACGACATATTTCCAATGTCGATGTCGGATATTCGACTGTAAATTCTTTGGACTTTACAATGTACTTTATAGGTGCACTCGTAAACTGAATCCTCAAAGGAACTAACATGCTCAAATGCGGTTGTGACACGAAAACAAGCGAGTTAAGTCAAGAATGTGATTCACACTAAAAGAATATTAGTAGGGACAATGTTTTTATAAGTATTAGTAGGGACAATGTGATGGTAGAGCTATAGGACGGAACTCGCGGGCCTAGACACCATCGTATTACCTAATCTACTTGCCGATAAATGAGACAATTTATCTCTGGTATTAGGAATTTTTCCATTTTTTGGAAGTTTCCCAGTACCTCGGAGCTTGGTAATGTGCCCGGAGATGGCAACAGGGTCGCCACCTGTTACATGGGCCAAAACGTAACCGGCGAAGCGTGGGTGTTTTCATGTACGATTGAATGCATTTACCTCTTCGGGGATTACAGGCGTGAAGTTACGTTTAAATTCCAAAATTGCTCTTCCATTTAATTATATTTACAAGTTCAAGTTCCTGGTTATAGCAGCAGAACTGAACGACAATAAGCCACGACATGAGTACCGACAGTATTACCAAAACCAATTTACAGTAAACGTAATACCGTATATTAATATAGGAATTTAGTATTCTTGTAAAGTCTGTATTTTCTAGAATTGAGTTTGACGATCCGCATATTTGTAGTTGATCTGTTCGTGAAACAATTCGCTGGGTTGATGCAGTATTTTTTATACAAGATTGACATAATTTTTGACTGTCTCAGTAGTCTAGTGGTAGCAGGCCACTGCTACGCTAGGGTCAAATGGTAGTTCAGCACTATTATGTTCTGTTTAGATATTAATTTCACGTAAAATATAGAATCGTTATAATTATCACAATTCTAAAACAATTTATTCCGGTGTTTATTCAGGTGTGTAAAGGCTGTGTGTGCCTGGGTTTGATTTCCGGATAAAATGTTAAAATCATTTATTTCTGGTTCTATTGAGGAGTACTGAGGTGTAAGATGTTATGCCTCTGTGTCGGAAATTGCAGGGCCGTACATTAACACCTGGACGGAACATGACAGTGCTGTACAATATCATTTAGCGGCAAGTGTATTAGGTAATGCGGTGGTGCCTACGCCCGCGTAAAAAGAACTCTCCTACCAGTAAAAAGAATTCGCTTAAACATTAAAATTTAACCTTATATTACAAAATTCGTATTTCACATTGCGTTCTATCTTAGGAATCGGCGTGATTGTATGAAGAGAATGATGAAGGTAGATGAAACACGATAGGTATGCCAGTACTGAAATATCTGGCTCTCTACACTCTTTTCCTACCCCGTTAGGGACCTGGCGTGAAGTTGCCTTATAATTTTCATCAGTAAAAAGAAACCTTTAGCAACGAAATTCCTTTTTCACATTACACAACTCTATCTATGAACAACAACAACATTTATCATGTTATCACTCCAGTATATCAACGTCGAGTTATTATCTTGCAATTTCAGCTAAATGTTCACGCCTGCTCTTTATGTTCGCGCGTCACGCACGGATTGAGATTAGAACATTTTGCCGATATGACATGTTTTGTGGACGGAAGTGGAATCTGAAATAGTACTTTTATGAACCCTTGTTCTTTACTCAACCCATATATTTTGACCTTTTTTATGTAATAATATTAGCAAACAAGGATGCAGTTCTAATAGCCAAATAGTGAATATTTACTATATTTTACTGGTGGTAGAACTCCAGTGCCGGAGTTCGCGGGCGTTGGCACCACCGCATTACCCAATATACTTGCCACTAAATGGTAGTGTTCAGCACTATCGTGTTCCGGTCAGGTGGTAATGTACGGCCCTGTTATTTCCGACACAGAGGCATGACACCTAAGGCCTCAGGAGGGGTAACGCATCTGCATTTTGACCTTGGTCTTTGTGTAAGTGTTTATAGGCTGCAGTCATCACTTAACATCAATGTGATCTGCATGCTTGTTTGGCACTTTCATTACATAAAAAAAAAGCCTAAAGACATGAACACCAGAGGTCAAAATTCAATTTTTTTGTATTAAATCGTGGGATGCAGCTTTTAGTACTAGGGTATTAAGCCCATCAAATTTATACAAATCTTATTTATGAATCTGTTACAGGTTTCAAACTACATATTGTTCCTTCTTCAACGTCACTGTAATTGCTATGTAAGTTAGACAGCAGTGAAAAAATATATTTTACACACAACATAATATTCTAGATCTATATTCATTATTAAACAGTTTGCTACTCCTAACATTCCTTGTTAACTTCTATACTTTCCAAAACAATCATAAAATTTGAGCTAACCGCCAATGGGAACTTACTGAAAAGTGCACACAACTTCCTACCTCCATAATTTCTCCGCATTTTACCTCGCCGCATCTATCGCGTTAATATGCTTTGTGAACACGTGAAAGGTATGACAAAATTAATATAGGACCAGATTTTCGTTGTCCTGATCGAGATCGATCCTACTCAGTCGGCTCTTTTCGACTGAGTAGGACTGTTCTCGTGTCTTTTTTTGGGGCTGGTTTTCTCAAATCATATTGGCCTTTGGAACACTGCCGGTGAACAAAGAATGACTCTTTTTCTTTTCTCTTTACTCTTTGTTATCAGTTTTTTTTTTTAAAGGGGAAATGAGATATTCTTCTGATATAGGTACTTATTTACATTAGTATATTAAAATTAGATTTATCTTAGTGATATTTTTGACTATGTATGTTTTTAGCTTGTTTGACATGTATATCAATTGTTATTCACTTTAATTTACGGGTATTTTTTTGACGTGTCATAAGAGGTGCCTGTCACCCTTAATGAATAAATGTTTCTGATTATGATTTTGATTCTGATTCACGGGGAACTAATATTACAATATATTATATTTAGCAACTTATGAGGATAATATACGTTTAGATACTAATACACAAAGTGCGCCAATGCATCTGTAATATAAATAAAATATCAGAAGGATTAGTTAGTAAGGTTTACTGTCTCAGTAGCCTAGTGCTAGCATGCCACTACTACTACGCTGGAGGTCCTGGGTTCGATTCCCGGGTACGGGGCTTTCAGAGATAACGGTTTAAAATCCTTTATCTCAGGTTCTATTGGGGTTTTTCCATTTTCTGGAAGTTTCCCAGTACCTCGGAGTTTGGGTAATATGCCCGGAGATGGCAACAGGTTCACCAACTGTTACATGGGCTAAAAACGCAACCGGAAAATCGTGGGTGTTTGCATGTATGCTTGAATGCATTTACCTCGGCCTACCCCTTCGGGAATTACAGGCGTAGTTACGTTTAGAAGGAACAATATCTCACATGCAAGATAATCAGTGATCTATACTTACTAAATCCCCTAGAACTTCCACCGTAAACTTCTATACTTTCCATAACAATCACAAAATTGGAGTTAACCGCCAATGGGAACTTACTGAAAAGTGCACACAACTTCCATACTTCCATAATTCCTTCGCATTTTACCTCGCCGCATCTACCGCATTAACACGCTCTGTGAACACGCGAGTGGTATAATAAAAGGAATATATGACCGCGTTTTCATAGTCCTGATCGACATAGACCTTCAAACACGCGTGACAAATATATATTTCGCAACTTATGGGAACAGTAAATGTCGTTAGTACATAAACTTAAAGATGTGTTGTGGGTGATAAGAATTATGGAGCCTTATAAAATTTGAAACAAATGTTACCAAAGAAACAAAATGACGGGGTTTATCGTATTTAGGTTTGGGATAGATTCTCATGCAGAGACCTTACAAGGCACAGGTTGGCTTCTTAATAATTCATCAAATCATGAAATACATCTGTCTTACAATCATCAAGGTATAAAAGTGGATCGGAGATGAAATAAAATTAGAACACTCGCTGAATCTAATTGCCTATGGATTTTGAAAAAGTGTTGGAACTTCTTTCTACTTTTTATTTGTAGAACTTATTGTAATTTCCGACACAGAGGCATAACACCTTAGGCCTCAGGAGTGGTGACGCATTTGCATTTTGACCTTGGTCTTTGTGTGGGTGTCTATAGGCTGCAGTCATCACTTAACATCAATGTGAACTGCATGCTTGTGTGCCACTTCAATTACAAAAAAATAAAAATAAAAAAAAATTGCTAAATATTTAAGGACTTCAAAATAGTTTTAAATTTTTAATTAATCATTGCGCATTGTTGTTACTGTATGTACCTACCTGTTATTCAAACAAATACCTATATATTATTCCTTCTTTCTTTAACACCACATTTCATTCAAGATGTTTTGTGGTGTTAAAAGTGAAACAAGATTTTTTACAAAATTAACAAAAAGATATTATATACAAACATTAAGTTCACACAGTTACCGTAACTATTTAAAAAAATGCGTTCATATTAAAAAATATTTGCAATAACAAATTATTAACGCACCGGTTCGCTCAAAAAGCCGTTCTAACAAAAATAACACAATTAATCCGGGGGAATTCCATTATTATTACAAGTTTAAAATAGGTCCACCCTATTCGAGTTCACAAAGGAATCTCTTCTTCCGAACGAATGACTCTTATTTAAAGGATCCGGACCAATTCACAAGAGAAACCGGGATGTTCTAAATTGTACGCCCATTTTTTTGACAGTTGAACTTGAATGCTCAATCCCGACCAAAGTAAGGGTGAGCACTATATTTAAGGGCAAGTTTGTTGTGTCTATCTGGTTATTAATATATATTTATTTTTTATGTAATGGAAGTGGCAAATAAGCATGCAGTTCAAATTGATGTTAAGTGATGACTGCAGCCTATAGACACCCACACAAAGACCAAGGTCAAAATGCAGGTGCGTTACCACTCCTGAGGCTGAAGGTGTTATGCCTCTGTGCCGGAAATTGCAGAGCCGTACATTACCACCTGACCGGAACACGATAGTGCTGAACACTACCATTTAGCGGCAAGTATATTAGGTAATGCGGTGGTGCCTATGCCCGCGAGCTCCGTCACTGAAACTTTACCACCAGTAAAAATATTATATGATTTTACTACACGATAATAATTGTATTTTTATTTCTTATCATGAAAAAACTTAAGCTATACAGTGAACTTGGCTTATATTTATTACGCTTTGCTTCCTTTTAGATGCCTAATCCTTTCTTTGATAACAAAGCTGACTCTCAAAAAAAAAATTTATCAGATTTTTTTCAATACGCAATGCTCAAAATGTATTATATCGTCGCCGACGTCATTACGTTTTATTCTCTGATATAGTGGCTGAGAGAACTGGTACAATATTTAAAATTTTATATTTTCACTCATTTTGTTCTCCAGGGCTCTTCTCAGTTGGAACTGCATTTAGAACTCTGCGATGTGAATGACCCTTGATAAAGGACGGTATTTTTATGGCATTATTTTAAATTCTGTAATCAATTTTATTGTTTCTCTGGTACTTAGTAGAGTTCCGGTCTTGAAGCTTGAGGGCATAAGCACCACCATATCGTCGTGTTTCACTGAGATAGTAATTTGTTACACCCTAATAAAATAACAAAAAAAAAGATTTTTGGCCTCAGCAGTGGTAGCGCATCTGCATTTTGAGCTCTTGTTCATTATTACGTAACTTCACGCCTGTAATCCCCGAATAGGAAGGCAGAAGTAAATGCATACATTCAAGCATACATGCAATCACCCACGTTTCGTCGGTTACGTTTTTGGCCCATGTAACAGGTGGCGAGCCAGTTGACATCTCCGGGCACATTACCAAACTTCGAGGTACTGGGAAATTTCAAGTAAAGTCAAGAATATCACTAAGATAAAACTAAATGTAATAAACTAATGTAAAAGTATATCAGTAGAATGTCTCTTTTTCCCCTTTACAAACTGATAACAAAGAGTAAAAAGAAAAGAAAAAGAGTCATTCTTTGTCATTCACCGGCAAAGTTCCAAAGGCCAATATGATCTGAGAAAAACTTGCCGGAAAAAACTCAGTCAACAACAGATGTAACTATCGCTAATCGCCTGTAACTTGTACCACATGTAATGTGGGCTTGTAACAATGCATCCGTTTTGCACGTGAGTAGCTCCATGGTATGGATCAAAATGTTTTATTTATATAGAATCAGCACGAGTTTTGTGCATTCCGACTTTGAAGGACCCTTATAACCCCCTAGATCAATTTCTATGTAAATAACATATTATAACGTATTTAGATAAGTTGTTTTATACCTGTGACAAGATTAAACTTGATTTTATGATTTATTTTTAGGGAAATGTGTGTGTAAATATTTTTCGTGTCATGTTTATTTCGCTGCTCCAGTATTGTAATAATACGAAATGTTCTATTGTGTTATTATTTGTCTGTATCTCGTTTTTAACATTCTTTGAATAACTTTGGATTGTTATTTAACCAGTTTTGAAACAGTCTACTAGAATATTGGATGTGTACTTATCTATATTTTTCGTCCATTGCAGTTTAATTATTATGGTTTCAATATTTTTAGGCACAAAGTGTGGGTACTATGCGTTTATGGAGATGTTTTTTATATTTTATTTTCATGCGTATTTTAATAATTTCATATATTATAATCTTATTGCCTAGCAATTTATTTTTTAAGGTCAAATTTTAAGCAACTCGTATGCCTAAAAATCCAATGATAGGTTGAGTACCAATCATTGGACTTTTTTTAGCATTCAAGAGAAATGCTAAGACATATGACTTCAACCTGTATGGCCCCGTAATTACCAGAGACATAACAACTAAGGTCTCAGGGGTGGTAACGCATCTGCATTTTGACCTCTGGTCTTTTGTGTGGGTGTCTATAGGCTGCAGTCATCACTTAACATCAATGTGTACTGCATGCTAATTGGCCAACTTCAATACATTAAGAAAAAAAATCTGTAAAATATAAGCTCTAAAAGCAAAGTATTGGTAGTAGCGTAAATAAAGTTAGCAGACCTGCGTTCGTTCATGACATAAGAATGTGTGGCAACCTTATGGTAAACAATTCCAAGACACAGTTGTAACGGAGGCGCACTGACAGTTACCCGCATAATAAAGCTGCATACTCCGAACATTTTTTTTATACTCAACGGTCATGCCCATCTTAATTGTATCACAGAAAACCACACAGCAATACGGGCCACCGGCCGCGGCGGACCGGAGGGGAATAGCCATATGAAGGCTTTCCCCTCTGTCAAAGTACAAGACCAAATGGTCCAATGCCTGTCGCCCAGATATTTAAATGTGTGCGTGAAATTGTTTAAGTATTTAGTTAAAGTCAAGGTGTGAGTTTCGTAGTAATAGACGATTTTTGTAGTGTGAGTGTGAGTCACACGGATTTCCCCCCGAAAAAAATGAGTGAATTTCGTTGTAATAGAACGATTTTGTAGTGTGAGTGTGTGTCACACGTATTTCCCCCCGCAAAAAATGACAGACTGTTTTGCATCGGTAATAAAGGCTATGGCTACCCGCCGGTCCGCCGCTATCGGTGGGCCGAGTTGCTCTATGCAGAAAACTGATACACTATCTTGGGTGGACAATCTCGCAAAAAAATATACCTGAAACCATTATAATGGTTGGACGTGGTGACAATGCAACTGTGGGTCCCATTGTATACGAGTAAAAGTACTCGTACGCGGTGACAGAGAATTATCGATACGCTTACTGTGACCATGGTAGAACTGTAGGGTTGACTGTTGAGAGGGCCCTTTTATAACAATCGAAATTTAGATCAAATTTCAAATAACTGTTGCCCGCGACTTCAACGTATTGATTTACTTTCAACGTGAATTGCATGCTTGTTTGACATTTTCATAACATACATTTTTACACTGCCAACAAAGCGAAATCAATAAATATATACATAAAAATGCTTACAGCAAAGTTAGCTCATGTGCTTTTTCATATGGAATAACTAATCTATACAAATAAATAAAATTGGAGTGTATATTTGTAAAATAAAAATAACAGCTTTTTACTAAATGCATATGTACCTATGTATACACGGTACATATACTAAAACAATTTTTTTTTTTATTTTGGCTGTCTTTCTGTCTTTTTGTTCCCGCTAATCTCGGCTGGACCGATTTTGACGGGACTTTCACTGGCAGATAGCTTATGTAATAAGGCGTAACTTAGGCTACTTTTATACTAGCTGCGCCCACGACTTCGTCCGGGTAGGTACGCCTTATTGCATAAGCTATCTGCCAGTGAAAGTCCCGTCAAAATCGGTCCAGCCGTTCCCAAGATAAGCCCCGCCAAACAGACAGACAGAGAGACAAAAATTGTAAAAAAATGTTGTTTTGGTATATGTACCGTGTATAAATACATATCTATTAAGTAAAAAGCGGTTATTTTAGTATTACAAACAGACACTCCAATTGTATTTACTTGTATAGATGTATAGATGTGCACAGTACCTATGTAATAAGGAGTAAAGAAAAAGTGGGCTCAATCCTGGAAGTTACTTCATAAGTCCCCAAGCTCCTAGTCGCACACAGTCATTATATAAAAAGACACTAAGCAAGTTGCCTCGTAGATTAAGAAGCGTAGAGAAATAATGAAAAAGAAAAGTTTCCTAGCCTCTGTTCAGTGTGAAAATGTGAGCAAACTTATTCACATTTAGTTTGTAATGGTAGCTGTTTTAAACTATTCTAGTTAAGTAGGGAAAAAAAACCATCCAAGTGCGAGTGGGACTGGCGCACCGAGGGTTAGATGTACATAGAGGAGTGTATGATACAAACCAGTAGGTATGTAAATCAAGTTTCTATGTGTTTTTTTTTAATGTAATGGAAGTGGCAACCAGGCATGCAGCTCACGTTGATGTTAAATGATGACTGCAGCCTATAGACACTTACACAAAGGCCAAGGTCAAAATGAAGATGCGTTACCACTCCTGAGGCCTAAAGGACTTATTACACGGCACGGTATTCAGGGTACGATAGCAAGGGTCAGGGTAGTGTAATAACATTTAGATAGTTAGGGCCTTAATAAGGGCGACCGGAGCGGCCCGTGTATATCTATTGCAACCGGATAGTGTAATAAGCGGCAACCCGGCGCGAGGTCACGCTTTCCCTTTCTGCCGGACCCTGAATACCGTGTCATGTAATAGCCTTTTAAGGTGTTATGTCTCTGTGCCGGAAATTACAGGGTCGTACGTTACCACCTGACCGGAACACGATAGTGCTGAACAGTACCATTTAGCAGCAAGTATATTAATTAGGTAATGCGGTGGTACCACCAAGTGGGATGGGCAGCATACTGCTCTAAACCTACTGCCACTCCGATTACCAATCCGCGTGCCTAATATGGCGATTATAGCATATCCCCCAGATGGTGTACAACTTGGGAAACTTTTGTCCAGCAGTGGACGTCTGTCAACTGAAGTGTGTGTGTATTGTGAAGGGATGAATAAAGTTATGTTCACATTTACACACATTTTACTGGTGGTAGAGCTCCAGTGACGGAGCTCGCGGGCGTAGGCACCACCGCATTACCTAATATACTTGCCGTTAAATGGTAGTGTTCAGCACTATCGTGTTCCGGTCAGGTGGTAATGTACGGCTCTGTAATTTCCGGCACAGAGGCATAACACCTAATGCCTCAGGAGTGGCAGCGCATTTACATTTTGACCTCTGGTCATTGTGTGGGTGTCTATAGGCTGCAGTCATCACTTTACATCAATGTGAACTGCATGCTTGTTTGTCACTTTTATAACATAAAAAAAAAAAAAAAAAAAAACATATTGCAAACAGGTAATCGATAGTTATCATACCTTATTAGTTTGTGTTTAACATTGTAATTTAATAAGTACTACTCCGAAAGTTGTCCAAATTACGTAATTTCGAGAGAACATAACTTTCAAACTAGTTCGAGTCGGGTTCGCTCAGAGTCAGTCTCGTGTAGGCACAAATTGCAGTAGGTCTAAACAGATTTATCATGTTTAAATTTAGCTTTGTGCATTTATATCTTTGTCTTATAACCCGTCTTGTTGGCGGCAATTCAATGACGTTGGAAGTAGAGAAAATTGGTTAACTTTTTTAACTGCCGCGTTATACATTAAGGCTCAAAAAAAAACCCATTCATCCACACCGTAATTGTAATGAATGCATCTACGATATGTTGTTCCTAAGGCTATGCACGCTTGGTTCTTATAAGATCAAAATATATTTTTAATACATATTAAAAAAAAAATTGTAAGAAAAATTTGACTTGGGGCAGGAATCGAACCTGCGACCTCACCGACCTTAAATCGGTTAAAAATCAAAGAGGGAAAGCAAAATTTGACGCATTGGTGTGGGGCTTCGGTAGCTTAGTGGTAAAACGGCTGGACTGGTTATCCTCAGGTCGCAGATTCGATTTCTGCCCGAAGTAAATTTTTCTTTCCAGTTTTTACTTTAATTTCTAAGGAGGAAATACTTCTTCAGAGATTAGTGAATTTGCAAATATTTTTATTTATGTAAGTGATTTATATTAATCAAGACTCTTATGACTGAATTCGTCGCTCAATAAAGGTGGAACAAAACACGTAAGAATCTAAGAGTTAATGTTAAGATTTCTGATTATTCGAATATTATATCAAGTATAACTTATGTTGTTAATATTTACTTGGAAGACGTATACCATATTTTGGTTGAATGTGTTCGAGTTGAGGCTCATCGCAGGGCTTCATTAGAAATAGGACATTGCAACAGTGTTCTGGCAGATCCTACTACGGATAACGCCAGAATACTGTTGCAACTATATCAATTGTCAATGAGCTAATGTTGTTTAATTATTTTTTTTAAATGAAGAATGTAATTCATGTGAACGTATAGAGCGTCATGGTCTTTGACCAAGCTCTTTAAATGGAGATTTAAAATAAAAAAAAAAAAATTACTTACCCCCTTAATCATAAACGTACATTAGATACGTTTTAGCTAATAGAATGCTTTGTTTTTGTCAGTTGCATTGTCAAATGTGCAGGATAGAAAGAGAAAAAGCAGAGATTAGCAAAACTTTAGCTAAAATACGTTTATGAATAAGGGGGTTAGCTTTTATGGTGGCTTTATGAACTTTCTATTAATATTGATAAAATAATGATTTTATCTTATACCTACGCAAAACTCAAGTCGAAAACTATTTGTAAATTTAATAATTATGATCCCTAGCAAAAATAAATAGAACTACACTATCGCTCAATCAGCGCCAACAAAAACAAAGAATCGTTAGATGCACCGTCCCTTGAGGCGTGTACCCTTGAGTATATACCAAGCAAAGGCTTACAGCAAAGCAAACTTGCCAGGCGACCCCTTCTCTTCATTCGCTCGCCTTGTTAAGCTTTCTGTATTGGATCGTTTACTGGTGCTTCCCATCGCTAGATGCTGGAGTAAAACATAATTTTATTGGTGATATTTTTAAATACGTCCCTGTAATTTTAATTTAAAATTTCAAAGGAGTTCGAAGCATGAAAATAAATTCGTGCAATGAGCTTATTATCAAAATTTGACCAGGCAATATATGGCATTTAATTTTGACATGATATTAAAATAAATTGTATTTCCGAAGAAGAACAAAAATATCTGTATAGTCAGCTCTGGTTTTCAAATGAATGTTTATGACCGGCAGTAATTGATCATGCAGACTTTACACATATTCATTCATATTTGTTATTTCAATTAAGAACCTACCTAATTTTCATTTTTCTAAAAATGGTTATCTTATATTTATTATTAAGCATCTTAAGCCTTAGATAAATATATAAATATTATATAGGTACCCCATCGCTCAATCATGGCCAACAAATACAAAGTAATGTTAGATACTCCGTCCTTTGCGGTTTGTACCCTTGAGTACAGATCAAGGTAATTAAGACTTACTGTAAAGCAAACAACTACTTGAACCCTTTTTTTTAACATTCTTCTGCGGTGGATCCTTTTTTTTATTGTATAAACATGAAAGCAATAAAGACTTTGAACTATACTGATGCCGCTCATCACTAGATGCTGGAGTAAATTACGATTCTTTTTTAAAATCCTATAAATGATGCAAGGATTTTCGAAGATCAATACTTTATCTTTGTCATAGAATTAAAATATTGTATTATAATAAATAAATAATAAAGCCTTTATTTGTTCCTTAATAGACAATTTACAAGTATGTGTTTTACATTATATTACATTACATTTCTATAGAAAAAAAAAATATTTATATAAATTTAGGTGTACATAATTTTGACATTTCAAGTTATTTTACATTAGGAAGGTATTAGGTGACATAATATAATTCATTTAAAAATAGTAATTTAAAACAAAATCACAATTAATATTCATTTGACAATTCATATAGGTAGGTATACAAATTTCACAATATTAAAATAATAGATCAAATGCAAAATATTGTATTATGTACTGTATATATTGCACATAATTAAAATATACTTCAGAAGAAGAAACGCATTGATTTTTCTGGTTTTATGTGACTCTAACAAAAATGTAATGTGTATGTATTATTAAAAAAAAAAATGAAGTTTTGCAGTGCCAGAAAATGGCAACTAAATATTACTACAACCTAATTTAAGAACTTTATGTATCTACTCAGTTAGCAAAATGACTATGACTATCTTTGGACGGCAGTATTTCATCACTTTCAATTATGACTTAATTTAAAACCATAACACGTGTCGGCTGTTAAAAAATACAATTTTGTTATAAAGAATTATAGTTTTAGTAGAAATTCAATTTGCGGATTTTCTCGCGTATACAACACTCCCAAACTTCTTCTTATACCCGACGTTCCGGTCGCTTTTCAGCTAACGTGGTCACTGCACAATTGGTGGTACAGACTGTTCAGTCTGTACCACCAATTGTGAATTTATACAATGTATGAAACTCGCGAAAACCTGCGAAAACGTTAATTATAGTTTTGCTTCTCATACCTTACAAGAAAGAAAAAAGTTCTATCGTTCAAGCATCGCAAACAATAACAAAGAAATGTTAGATACTTTGTCCCTTGCGGCTTATAGCCTTGAGTACAGACCAAGCAAAGGCTTGAACGAACGAACCAGTCGAACCCTCTCTTTACATTCACTTGCGTTGTTAAGCTTTCTGTACAGGATCGTTTGCTAATACTTCCCATCACTAGACGCTGGACTATAACGGAATTTGTTTAAACAAATTAACGCACCTATAATCTATACATATAAAAATCAATTGCTGTTCGTTAGTCTCGCTAAAACTCAAGAACGGCTGGACCGATTTGGCTAATTATGGTTTTGAATGATTTTTAAAAGTCCAGGGAAGGTTTAAAAAGTAAGAAAATATGAAGAAATTGATGAAAAATAGTAAAAACCACAATTTCATTTTCCCATACATATAGTCCGTATCTATCAAACCTTTGACACATTATTTCATTCTGAGGCAATACGAAGTTTGCCGGGTCAGCTAGTTTTAAATAAATAGTTTCAGAAGAGTTCAATGAAAGTAAAAAAAAATCGTGCAATTATCTCAATATTAAAATATGAACATTTAACCAAAACATGGCAGGTAATTACTGGCTATACTAGTTTAAAGTTACGTATATCCTTCTTCAAAAGAAGTACTGTAGCTTCATTGAGACTTCTGTTTTTAAGTAGATATAAGCAAACATTATTTGATCGCTATATATGAATTTTATACCTTTCTAAACTTGAACTACCTTTCAATTACTGCTTTCAATACAGTTTTCAGATATTCATTTACAAAAACATTAATTTGCTTATAAATTAAACTTCTCCATCCCTCACTCATGTCTAACAGTAAGAACGAAACGTTAGATGCTCTGTCCCTTGCGGCTTGTCCCCTTGAGTACAGACCAAGCAACGGCTTACAGCAAAGTGAACGGGCCAGCCGAACCTTCTCTTTACATTCGCTTGCGTAGTGAGTATTGTGCACTGGATCGTTTACTGATGATTCCCATCCATTGATGCTGAAATAAAATACGATTCTACTTTTTTTATGTATTGGAAGAGGCAAACAAGCATGCAGTTCACATTGATGTTAAGTGATGACTGCAGCCTATAGACACTTGCATGAAGACCAAGGTCAAAATGCAGATGCGTTACCACTCCTGAGGCCTAAGGTTATGCCTCTGTGCCGGAAATTACACTGCCGTACATAACCACCTGACCGGAACGCGATAGTGCTGAACACTACCATTTAGCGGCAAGTAAATTAGGTAATGTGGTGGTGCCTACGCCCGCGAGCTCCATCACTCGAGCTCTACCACAAATAAATGTTTAATGTTTAAATCAAGGTATTTTATTAAACTGTACGTATTTTTAGAACAGAATTTCGACGAAGCTGATTGAGATGATAATGTGTGACCCCGTAATAACTGACAGAGACATAAAAACTTTGGACTCGGTGGCAACGTATCTGCATTTTGAATTCTGGTTTTTGTGTAGATGTCTATAAGCTGCAGCCACCACTTAAAATCCATGTGAACTGCATGCTTGTTCGTCAGTTTCGTAACTTAAAAAAACAACCAACTCAACAATCTTCTTGATTGTTTGGTCTACAACAAAATATATTAAACTGGTGGTAGAGCTCCAGTGACGGAGTTCGCGGGCGTAGGCACCACCGCATTACCTAATATACTTGCCGCTAAATGGTAGTGTTCAGCACTATCGTGTTCCGGTCAGGTGGTAATGTACGGCCCTGTAATTTCCGGCACAGAGGCATAACACCTTAGGCCTCAGGAGTGGTAACGCATCTGCATTTTTACCTCTGGTCATTGTGTGGGTGTCTATAGGCTGCAGTCATCACTTAACATCAATGTGAACTGTATGCTTGTTTGCCACTTTTAAAACATAAAAAAAAAAAATATATTAAACAATCAGTACTACATTTGAGTTTTACAGTAACTTAATCGGACTAGTCTAGCGTTTGTATCTTATTACGTTGTTCAGTTTCCACACTGAATCATTTGCAGTTCTCGAACGATTGCTATTGGAATAAAACGAGACTCTGATTACAAATTGTAGATATATTTTATAAACAATGTAGTCTCAAATGATAGCGGGCTTGTTCTAATAGGCCTGAAATAGTTTAGAATTATCATAGGTCTCGATTTTCAAGTGGATTGAATGTTTTTGGTTTAAAATGTAACTTCAAAAACGTAACTTAACGCCTGTTATCGCCGAAGAGGTAGGCAGAGGTAAATGCATGCATTCAAGCATACATGCAATCACCCACGACTCACCGTTTACGTTTTTGGCCCATGTAGCAGGTGGCGAACCTGTTGCCATCTCCGCGCACATTACCAAACTCCGAGGTACTGGGTAACTTCTAGAAAATGGAAAAATCCCAATAGAACCAGAGATAAAGGATTTTAAACCGTTATCTTTCATTGCCTCCGACCCGGGAATCAAACTCCAGCGTAATAGTAGTGGCCTGCTACCACTACGCCACTGAGGCAGTTGAAGTTTAAAATGTATTGAATTTTTGTTGGATTTTTTACATTTAGAAAATTCTATTCCCCATCGTATTTACTGCCTTAGCAGTCTAGTGGTAGCAGGTCAGGTAGGCAGCTAGGTTTGATTTCCGAGGCGGGGGTTGTTAATGATAAAGGTGTGAAATCCTTTATCTCTGGTTATATTGGGATTTAACAATTTTCTGGAAGTTTCTCAAGTTGGAAGTTGGAAGAAGTTTGAAGATATATTTTTAAAGATCTATCGTCTTTAAAAATATATCTTGAAGATACATTTTTCGATTTAGGGATCCATATGTAAAAATATTTAACTTTTAAGTGCAGCTTTTTGTTAGATTCAAGTGTGTTCTCCAGCTAAATGGGGATATTTGGACGTATGAAAAAAAAACGGTAATAGTACGTAAATTGGTACCTACTATTACCGTGATTTTTTACGACATTACGACAAATTTTATAGGAAAAGTATCTGTAAATAGACTAAACAACATTACGTGTAATAATCGATGAACTTAAAAAATATAACAACTCGAAAAAACAAAACTTTACATTTTGCTTCCCGACACGCACTTAGCCGGTTTTTTCTCAAATCTGAATAAAACACGTCCAAATCGCAAGTTGAAATAAAAGAAGTATAATCGGTCACTATCTACAATATTTCAAATTGCCAATTTAGTACAAAAGTAAAATCAACAAACCCGACAATAATCCGATACAGACGATAATCTTTTAACATCTGCGCCACATTTCCAATTGTCATCGAAGATTGATCACGAGAATATTACCTATGCTATTGTGATCGTCCGCCATTTTGAATTGCGGCCATTTGTGTGTCGTTTGTTGTCTTTTTCGGTGTAGAAAGGATATATTTTTGTTGACCATTTTGGATAAATGATACACAGTTTCAGCGTGTCACAATCTGTTTATAATGACTACCATATCTATCTGACGCCAATGGCGTTCAGTAAGTACTATTCTGTTTTCGTTCGATGGTCGGTGAATGTGATCTCCGTACTTGTTTGTCACTATCATAACACAAGAAACTAACATCTATATGCTCCTAAATGTTGGTTTTTAGTGTTAGTGTGCTGTAGCTGTACGCTAATGTCTGCTAATAGGTATAGGTGTATGATCACGAATTAGTAATTTCTCGCAAAGAGGCAAAAATATCCAAATAGAAGTCTTTACATTATAGATACATGTACTTATAGATACATATACTCGTATTGGACTTTTACAAGTAAACTGTTTGTTAGAAAATTGTAGCAAAGTCGTCGCCGGCTACCTATATTTTCACAGCGACCGCCTTCTCACCGCAAACGTACTGCGTACGCACTGTCACTGAAGGACCGCAGAGCAGTCCTATGCCTGTCACTACTGTTTTTAACGAGTGACATTTCATCCGCGGATAAGATACATTTGCGGATGAATTGTCACCTAAGCCTGCCTGTCGCCCAGATAGTTAAATGTGTGCGTGAAATTGTTTATGTATTTTGTTAAAGTCAAAGCGTGAGTTCGTAGTAATAGACGATTTTTGTACTGTGAGTATGTGGCACACGTATTTATCCCCGCAAAAAATGACAGACTGTTTTGCATCTTTAATAAGCCCTATGGCTACTCCATTCCAGTCCGCCGCGACCAGTGGGCGGAATTGCTCTATGCTGAAGAACTAACACACCTACTACTGCTAGCACGCACTACCTTTTGAAGAAATTGAAACGCACCACCGATGCAAAAACGCGTTAATTACGACTGTACCACAAACAATACTGTACTATGTTGAAATACAGTCGCACGATGGAGCAAAAACGTCAATCACCGCAACTGTACAATACATCACTGTACAGTCACGTTCACCGGTGTCACTGTGGTTGCCTAAATCAGATTGGTTATTCGGTGATTCCCGATTTACGGGTAGACACATTGGACTTTGGAATTATGTCAGTGTGCCGATTGTACATGGATGCAGTTGGGATAATGAGGGTAACGTGAGCTCATAAATTCCTGTAGAGCTTGCTTTTATTTATCTGTCAAGTGTATAATTCGAACGAATTGAGAGCCGTTCGGCTATATTTTCAAAGACAGTTTCAAATATGTAATGTCATGGAATAACTTTCGTTTATTTTAAAGGCAAAGCCTGTGTTGCACCACGACTTTTGTTTAGGTTAAAGTTATTGTCTCATTTCACATCCTTTTCTAATTTGAAGAAATCTCTTAAAGTTAGAGCAGGATGTGAAATGTTACAATAACTTTTACTTTAACAAATATCGTGGCGCAACCCAGGCAAAATATTCTATTGTGGAACATACCTTCTGAAGTAATTTCACAAGAGTTTCATCATTAAGAATACTTATTTCCACAATTATTATAAAAGAAACTATTCCTAATGTATACTTTTGTATTAACAATTGTATTGTTTGGTATTAACAATGCCAAAAACTTTTTTTTTAATATTAACTTTTTACATTCTGATAAAGTCTATACGTTTCTCATTCTGTACATTAAAATTTACTTAAATCTTGCAACACGTGAATCTATCGAATATACTAACACAAAAAAAATTATCACATAACTGTACGATATGACAGCACAGTAGCAAAATGTAGCAGAGCGTGAATTACCGCAATTGTAGAATACGTCACTGTACAGTCGCGCTAACCGTTATTACGACGGTTTCCCAAATCAGATTGGTCATTCGAATTTCTTTTTTTATATAATGGCATCGCTGTTATGCATATTGCCAGTGTCAAATAAAATGATTTTTCGTATTCGTCATAAGTAGCGTAAAAGTCAGAGTCAGTCGGTGAGTCGGGTCAATTATCAGTCAGAGTCACAGTCACTAATTCGAGTAAAGTGATGGCTATTTTACCAGAACATTAGCAAAAATGGAAGAACTCTTGTATTTAATGCACAAAGAAACAAACTTAGCGTACGTCAAGGTACAGTCGCGCTCTCATCACTGCGGTTGTCAAAATCAGACTGGTTATTCCCAATTTTCGATTAGACATATTGGATATATCGTTAGAATGGTACGGAATATCATATATTTTATCACTCTAACTACTCACGTGATAAAACAAAAACTTATTTGTTACAGGACTGTACAATACAGTACAATCGCGCCATAACGCAAAACTTCAATCACTGCAACTCCACCATACGTCACTGTGCCGACGCGATCACCGTTATCACTGCGGGTCCCAATTTGCGAGTAGACATATTGGATTATTTACATCCGTGTACAGAGTGCACACAGATAGATTTCGAATAATGTAGGTAACATGAGCTCATCAATTCGTATAGACCTCCCTTTATTAATAGGTCACTGCTTTTACTGATTATTTGCGGATTGATGGAACGTTCTCATCTAAGATACGTATTGCTGTGTGCCATCAGTTCCCGAAAGATTTATGTACGTTGTTGGATTTCGTACATAAAATAGAAGTTGCTTATGTAAATATTTCATCGTCTATGTATTATAAGTTTATAATGGTATTATTAAAAGTAGGCTTTCAACAACACTTTTCATAATTTGGTAGTGCATACGTTTTCAAATATCTTCACAATACTACTACTGGTGGTAGAGCTCCAGTGACTAAGTTCGCGGGCATAGGCACCAGCACATTACCTAATATACTTACCGCTAAAGGGTAGTGTTCAGCACTATCGTGTTCTGGTCAGGTGGTAATGCTCACGTGCTAACACAAAAACTGATTTGTCATACGACTGTACAATACAGTACAATCGCGCCATATCGTAAAACGTCAATCACTGCAACTCCACCATACGTCACGGTACAGTCGCGTTCATCGTTATCACTGCGGTTGCCCGAATCAGATTGGTTATTCCCAATTTTCGGGGAGACACATTGGATTTATTTACGTCAGTGTACAAAGTGCTCACGAATGCATTTCGAATAATGTGGATAACGTGAGCTCATCAATTCGTATAGAGCTGGCTTTAGTAATGTGTCGCGTCTATTATCCGAACGGATTAATTGTCTTGGAACGTTGTTTTCCTGAATAATTTATTCCACTCTTACAGTTTTTTTAACTGACTGTTTTTACAATTGAAATGTACTTCTTAAGCGGCACTTAGCACTTTATGTGCTGAGTAAAAAATGTTAATGTCGCATATATTTTATTTAAAGAAAAATGGAAAGAAAAATTTGACTTCAGGCGAGACTCGAACTCGCGGTCTACTGTGAATCTAGTCCAGCCGCTCTTCCAATTGAGCTACTGAAGTCCATTTTTCTTTAAATAAAATATATTTCACAAGCATGTGTTAATGCGAAATAATATAAAACAATTGTTAATGTCGCGTCACAACACGTGACCCTGATCGAAAATGCGTAAGACGGACTCGTGATCAGAATTGCATCCGCCTACTTTTGAGGACCCAATGACAGCTGTCACGATGGTGGTGGTGGTGGTGTTGGTGGCGTTGGTGGCGTCGATGGCGTTGGTGGCACTAAGGGCATTGGTGGCGTTGGTGATGTTGTTGGTGGTGATGGTAATGGTGGTGGTGCAACAAAACAAAAATACACTACGTTAATATTCAAGTATTCACTTCTGCCACACCGCGGACACTCCGCCAAAATTCCATACAAACGCTTAATTTGGTTTCTATCCATCAGTGACGTGTATTTACACGCGCACCTGTGTGCGTAGCACGTACAAAATACCAACCGTCGCCCATAAGAGAGGAAGGGGTTGTGTATGTGTGCAAATCGGGCGGGACGTCGAAGTGTCCATTCTTTACGTAGTATTATTACATATTCTCTGCTTCTGCCAGCACTCCCAGAGTGCAAACCGTTTTTTTTGTGTGTTTGCGCCATAATAAGTTTTCGACCGTATGACAACTCAATATAACGTTAATCCGCATCGTTTGTCGTTATAGGTTTTCAAATTGAACTAAGTATCGAAATACAATAATAATAATAAAGAAATGAGGTAGGCCCAGCCAGCTAGTCCCCCCAGTTCACCCACATAGCCCAAAGTTTGGCGAATCACATATCATTACAATAGTCCCATTATATTCTGCGGGGTCTGTCTGTATCTGTATTAACTATTAATGCAGTCAGAGTGAGGTCCCGCCGAATATAACCCATTACAAAGTAGATCAAAATTCTCGAAAGGGCCTCTACGTATTGGACCCCGCATGTCCCCGCGCAAGCCTGACAAAGGACCGGGGTTAAAATTGTACCCCGTGCTGACGAGAGAAATAATGTGGATTATAATATAATCATCAAATATATTAAATCGCCCCAACAATACAGCATCAATGGAAACCTGACTCCTCATTGTCGGAAAGCCATAAAAAAATCAAAATACGTGTTATATTAGAAATCCCTGCACCCTTCGTTATGAAATTATGGTAATGCGGTAATATTCCATCCTTAATAACATATTTGAGGTGTTCCTTATAGCGATGATTGTAGAAGTTATTATCCTTTGGCAGCTAGCGCGTATAAAAGAGCCATGGTGTTTGGTCCCTTTTTCATAAAGAGATTATTAGGGGAAAACTCTCCCATACTCGCTTCTGTTGAACGTATTGTAGAGTGTTTTGGGGTAAACTTTAATATAAATATGAATTATGGGCTGTAAGTATTGACTTGGTGTTCTTACCGCCTGTCAAGAGTTTATTTTAGTACGTGCGTTATTTTAAAAGTCCGTTAGGTCTCCAGTAAACATTATTGATGCTATTGTAGAAATTAAATTTTCGGATTTTCTCGCGTATACAACAATCCCAAACTTCTTCTTGTACCCGACGTTTCGGTCGCTTTCCAGCTACCATGGTCACGGGCAGACGAATGCGACGATGTTCAGCCTGGTCTTATATAGCTGAGACAGAACAAAACACTAGTGCGATGTAAACTATCTTACTAACCTGCGAAAACGTTATTAATGCCAGTTAGACCTTAGGAAAGAGACTTCGGATATTTGCCTGGACATCGACCCTGTTGAACGTAGTTTCTTTCGCACACTAATAGGTTAGGTTTTTAGATTTTCGGCCCATTCTGCAAGAGTGGGTCGAGCGGAGGCATGGTGTGCTCACTTTCCGGCTCACGCAGGTCCTCACGGGGCATGGCTGCTTTGGGAGGTACCTGTGTAACGTGGCTGGGAGGGATACTATGAGTGCGGCTACGTCAACGATACGGCGCAGCACACACTAGCCGAGTGCCCGGCATGGGAGGAGCCGCGCTCCGATCTCGTGTCGACCGTGGGGGCCGATCTCTCGCTGTCGGCGGTGGTCAAGTGCATGGTCGACAGCGAGAGATTGTGGCAAGCAGTGTTTACCTTCTGCGAGGACGTGATGTCGCGGAAGGGGACGGAACGGGAGCGAGAAGATGACGCTCACTCCGCCCCAATAAGGCGCAGACGGCCTGGGCGGCTGCGGTTGGCATACGCCCACCATCTTCCGCCCTGACAGGGACCTCCGGGCGATGGACTAGGGGACGTCCGTCGTCCGGGGTGAATTGGGTCCCGAGTTGTGTGACGTGCGAAAAGGGGAGCCGAAAAGCTCCCCTTTTCTTGAGCTGGGCCTAGTTGCTTGGGTGGCCGCCGGTGGGGTCGCGGATGTGTGCTAATGCGTTCCCGTGACCCCTCCACTGAGGGCGGACGAGTTGGAATACCCAGAGGTTTTTAGTGGGTAGAGGGGTCTCTTTGTCCCGGAGTCCCACATAACCCACCCCTCTCCCCAGAGGTGGGTATGCGTAAAGCATTTTCCCATGGCTAAAAAAAAGGGTTTTTATTTTGATCCACTAGGTTAGTGGATATATATTTTCTACATTACAAAGTTGCGTAAAAATTAGGTGTGCAATCTGGATGAACGAAATGATTCTGCAGTGGGATCTTAACCTACAAGTAGGTATGTGACGTTTGTCAACCATTTTGATCAAATTTTATCCAATGCCGCACTATCAGTGCTTACATATGCAGTGTGCAAAAGAGATAGTGCTCTACGAAGTCGAAACTAGCCGATTGTCTCTTTCATAAACTCGATGTGTAATAATTGTTGGCGGGTACTGTACATATATCCACAATTTGATAGAAAAGTACACAAAACATATATGAAATCATCTAGAACCGATATAAATATCTGTAAGGGATACAGACATTTGTCCCGGTGGGAAGATCGCACCCGCAACCCTCGGATCAAGCAGTCGTATCTCATATCTCAAGAAATTTCTAGTATTCCTGAAGATAAAAACCTCAAAATTCAGACCGTGGGGTGTTATTACTGATTCTACATGAAGGATTCTCATTCTTCTTTTACTGGTGGTAGAGCTCCAGTGACGGAGCTCGCAGGCGTAGACACCACCGCATTACCTAATATACTTGCCTTGCATTAAATGGTAGTGTTCAGCACTATCGTGTTCCGGTCAGGTGGTAATGTACGGCCCTGTAATTTCCGGCACAGAGGCATAACACCTTAGGCCTCAGGAGTGGTAACGTATCAGCATTTTGACCTTGGTCTTCATGTGGGTGTCTATAGGCTGCAGTCATCACTTAACGTCAATGTGAACTGCATGCTTGTTTGCCACTTCCATTACATAAAAAAAAAGGAGACGGGTAATTCTGGGCCTGCGAAATCGTTACTGGCTAAGCCATTACACAGTAGGTACAGTCTACCACCTTAGGCCTAAAAAGTGGTAACGGTAAAAGATAGGTATATCGTCTATAAATCTTATTAAAACTTTACACAGTAAGTGGAAGAAAAGAAAGATTGTAACAAAAACTCATAAACCCTATTGTACTCTACAAAGTACTAATAAAGTAACTTATTACCTGAGAGGTAATTTAAATGTTTTGCTTACAAAATTTTGAGTAGTTTTTTGCCGTACACGGCACTTTTGTTTTATTACTCGCCACTCGAGAAAAGATGCATTCTTATTGTCGATTGTTTCTTTGTTATTGTTCGCTTTGTTCATCCGCTATTTTTGTTTTAAGTGTCGAATTGTTGTTATCCGTGCTTTCATTGTTGGATTAATATTTGCACTAAGACTTGAGGGAACAAAGACGTTTCCACTAAAAGTTAACACTAAAGCGTTTTAAGACAAAGCTGTTGTCGCATACAGAATAGAAATATTACAAGTTATTTATATTACAATATTACAAGTTTTTTATATGTAAACGTGGCAAACAAGCAGTTCACATTGATGTTAAGTGATGACTGTAGCCTATTTGACGACCCGGTTAGTCCAGCGGTGTGAGATGACCGTTTGATTCGAAGGGTCGCGGGTTCGATCCCCGCACCGGGACAAATATTTGTATGGCCTACAGATATTTGTTTCGGGTCTGGGTGTTTGTGTATACTGTGTTGTATGTGTACAACGGCACCCACGACACAGGTTTATACCTACTGTGGGGCTGTGAGTGTAAGCGTATTTTATTATTTATTATTATTTATAGACACCCACACAAAAACCAAGCTCAAAATGCAGATGCGTTACTACCACAGAATAGATATCTAATAATTATTCCGTGGTTACCACTCCTGAGGCCTAAGGTTTGTCGGTTATGCCTTCGTGCCGTAAATTAAAGGGCCGTATATTACCACCTGACTGGAACACGATAGTACTGAACACTACCATTTAGCGGCAAATATATTAGGTAATGCGGTGGTACCTACGCCCGCGTGCTCCGTCACTAGAGCTCTACCACCAGTAAAGATGAAAAAAAAATATCAAATTATTTTGTACAGAGTAGACAATTTCATAAATCAAGTACCTACACGTAAATAAAGAAAAGCAGACAATAACAAAATGGGACATTAGGGGATAAAAGTGATATTACGAAGAAATCAAATATAAAACCCAGCTTATTGATTGTTTAATAACATTACCAAAGGCAGGTGGTTCCTATCCGGAGCAAGTATACAAATAAAACCACTTTCAACGTCTACGTTTCCCTATCATGTAAGCATATCCTATTCACAAACGTATACGTCCGCGTTTACCTACAATAAAGGTACGCTATGACTCATCAACTAGGGGTTGAAAGGAATAGGGAAGCTATTTTCCAAAACAATGGACTTTATGAGAGGGTACCTTATCATCGGGTATTTATCACTACGAAAAATTGGACACTGAACACAATGATCGAATGTTTCATTCGGTCCTTTGATAGTGAATTGTGAGGGAATGGAATACTATAGAGTTGATTTATATTTTGTTTCGTGACCAATATACAGTCTTTGTAAGGAAATGAAGAGCGGCTTAATTACAGGCAGACATTAAATTATTACTTTTTACTTGTGGTAGAGCTCCAGTGACGGAGCTCGCGGGCGTAGGCACTACCGCATTACCTAATATAATTTTCGCTAAACGGTAGTATTCAGCACTATCGTGTTCCGGTCAGGTGGTAATGTACGGCCCTGTAATTTCCGGCACAGAGGCGTAACACCTTAGGCCTCAGGAGTGGTAACGCATCTGCACTTTGACCTTGGTCTTTGTGTGGGTGTCTATAGGCTGCAGTCATCACTTAACATCAATGTGAACTGCATGCTTGTTTGTTGCCACTTTCATTACTTAAATTAGGATTTTTTTTTAGTAGTGGTGGTTGCCACCCCCGAGACCTTAGTTGTTATGACTCTGCGATAGTTATTACGAGACCATACATTAACACCTTACTGAATCACGATAGTGCTGAACACTACGATTTGACGGCAGATAGATTAGGTAACACGGTGGTACCTACGCCTCCGAGCTCCGACATTGGAACTCTACCACCAGTAAAGTAAGAATTTTGGTCGTTCACTTTTGACGTGACAACGTCTTAAATTAGGTTGCGGCTCGGAGTCACTCATGAAAAAGTGTAACGCCCGGTAACGTAACGATGAGTCACCGAACGAGAGAGAGGCCTGCCGGACCGGCGAATGCCTTTCTACCGAGAAAAAGACACTGTCACGTAAAATCTTCGCCCGTAAAACCGACTTTACAGACAACCAGTTTTTTTAAGTTTTTTTTATGTGATGGCGGCAAATAATCATGCAATTCACATTGATATAAAGGAATGTCTGCAGCCTATATACAGTCACACAAAGACCAGAGGTCAAAATGCATATGCGTTGCCACCCCTGAGACCTTAGGTGTTATGACTCTGTGATCGTTATTACAGGGCCATACATTAACAACTAACTGGAACACGATAGTGCTGAACACTACCATTTGACGACAGATAGATTAGGTGACGCGGTGGTGCCTGCGCCCTCGAGCTCCTACACTGGAACTGTTGAATAGAAGAAATAGAAAGATGAAAAAAAACACAATATGACCAAAACACCATAGTCCTGACTCAAAGAGCAACACGAACGGAGTTTATTTTATAATTAAGGAAGTGGCAATCAAGCTTGCAGTTCACATTGATGATAAGTGATGACTGCAGCCTATAGACACTTACACGAAGACCAAGGTCAAAATGCAGATGCGTTACCACTCCTGAGGCCTAAAGTGTTGTGCCTTTGTGCCGGAAATTACAGGGCCGTACATTACGGACCACCTGACCGGAACACGATAGTGCTGAACACTACCATTTAGCTGCAAGTAAATTAGGTAATGTGGTGGTGCCTACGCCCGCGAGCTCCGGCACTGGAGCTCTACCATTAGTGAAAACCAATATGCAGGCTTTCCCCTCTCAAAGTAGAAGCACAAGTGATCCTACGCCTGTCACCGAGATGTTTAAATGTGTGCGTAAAATTGTTTATGTATTTCATAAAAGTCAAGGTGTGAGTTTCGTAGTAATAGACGATTTTTGTTGTGTGTAGCACAAATTTCTCCCCGCAAAAAATGACAGACTCTTTTGCATTTTTTTATGTAATGGAATTGGCGGACAAGCATGCAGTTCACATTGATGTTAAGTGATGACTGCAGCCTATAGACACCCACACAAATACCAAGGTCAAAATGCGTTACCACTCCTGAGGCCTAAGGTGTTATGCCTCTGCGCCGGAAATTACATCGGTAATAATCGCTATGGCTACTCTACTCCGGTCGGCCGGTGGCCCATGTTGCTCTTTGTCCTGAAAACTATCTAGTTAGCGGTAGATAGATAAAGTTATATGACTTTGCCCTCAACATCGAACAATAGAACTACCACTAGTAAAAAAATACAAAAAAAGGTGAGAGCTTTAGATGAAAACAAAATAAAAAGGTTCGTAGAAGCATTGAATAAGGTACGTAAGGTGTCGAATTTCCATTACGTTCACCAACAGAAAAAGTTAGTACGTTTTGAAAGTAAATTTCATTCAAACTAAATTGAATTCCTTTATTTAAAACATTTTCAGAATATTCCATCTCAGATCCTCACTTAAATGAGTATTTATTACTTATTTTAATTTGAACCGCTACCACTATTTCACTAATCTCATTTGTTAAGCTCTTTAAATGGGATTTAAACATTAGAGACGTAGGAATCTCTCTTAAATAAAGCTTGAATATCAAATTATAAGTGGAAAATGTAATGGACTTAATTTTCGTAATACTCCAGGTTCATGTTTACGAAAACAGAAACTTGAGTATTGTTCTTCTTAGGCTTATTAAAATGGGACGTGCTAAATATTATATTTTTTCCCAAAACTGGCTGCTGTATTTTTATCAGTCACGATATTAAGCTGTTGATGAGTATTTAATTTTGTATTTTAAAACTTTAGTTTGATCATAAAATACCTATCTATCTATCTACATATATATAAACATCTGCTGTTTGTTAGTCTCGTTAAAACTCGAGAACGGGTTTACCAATTTGGCTAATTTTGGTTTTGAATGATTTTTGGAAGTTCAGAGAAGGTTTAAAACGTCAGAAAATATGAAGAAATTGAAGATGAATAGTAAAAATCACAATTTTATTTTCCCATACAAATGTCCGTATCTATCAAACTTTTGACACATTATTTCGTTCTGAGGCAATACGAATTTTGCCGGGTCAGCTAGTTGAATAATAATATTTTTTTATAAGTCATTCACTATAGGTAGCTTGTTAAATGACAATGCAATAGTGTCCTTATACCATATACCAATTTGAAATATTTAAAATATTTGTGTTTGAGTGTTTTTATGATTCAAAGGTAGTAAATAGCACGCTGTTCACGTAAATAGTAAAAGTGATAGTTATTACAGGGCCATACATTACCATCTAAGCGGAGCACGATAGTGCTGAACACTTCCATTTGGCGGCAGACAAATTGCGTAGCTAATGTGGTTGTGCCTACGCCCTCGAGTCCCTTCACTCAAACTCTACCATCAGTAGTTAGTAACAGTGGCTACGCATCTGCGTTATGACCTCTGGTTTATATGCAGACGTCTATAGGCTTTAATATACAATTACATACCATCAATATACACGATTAAAGGTATAATCCTACTTAATATTATAAATGTGAAATTTGTGAGTATGGATGGATGGATGGATGGATGGATGGATGGATGTTTTTTACTCTTTCAAGAAAAAACTGCAAGACGGATTTTAATGAAACTTTACACTAATATAGGTAGGTACATTGGAATAGCATATTGGCTACAATTTGTATTGATTAAAAGTATACGCGGACGAAGTCACGGGAAAAAACTATTGATACATATATTTCCCTATTACTCCTTCTGTATTCACATACCAACATTATGAAAATATGAAGTATATTTTTGTTAGTCAGTTTATTCGAAAAACATCAATCTCAAACATTTCTTTAGCTTTGAATAGTAAGTGTGTAGAATTCTTCGGATCTGAATTTATATTTAAACTCTCCGAGAGCTTGCATTTTTAAAGTTAGCAAGAAGGTCTTTCAAAGCAAAAATACGATTTCAGTGATATCTATACATTTTTATAAGTGAAATAGAAAATCGGTTATTTTTTTTGTGTAATGTGGCAAGCAAGCGTGCAGTTCACATTGATTGCAGATGCGTTACTAATCCTGAAGCCTAAGGTTTACTGCCTCTGCTGGAAATTACAGGGCCGTACATTACCACCTAACCGGAACACGATAGTGCTAAACATTACCATTTAGCGGCAAGTATAGGTATTACGTAATGCCATGATGCCTACGCCCGCGAACTATAGAACTACTAGAGAACAATAGGCAATATCCTGTAAGGTACTTGTTACTGGTGGTGACGGAGCTCGCGGGCGTAGGCATCACTGCATTACCTACTATACTTGCCGCTAAACGGTAGTGTTCAGCACTATCATGTTCCGGTTAGGTGGTAATGTACGGCCCTGTAATTTCCGGCACAGAGGCATAACACCTTAGGCCTCAGGAGTGTTAACGCATCTGCATTTTGACCTCGGTCTTTGTGTGGGTGTATATAGGCTGCAGTCATCACTTGATCAATCAACTTGATCGATGTGAACTGCATGCTTGTTTGCCACTTCGGTAACATAAAAAAAAACATCAATATTGTCTGCATCCTTGTTCGCCATCATGCTACCGTCCTGTCACCGTTCATGCTTCCCATCCAAACCGCTGAGCCATTTGAAATTTATATGGATATAGCTTGAACCCTAAGAAAAGACATAGGCTGCTTTCGAGTAAATATATTTCTCCATAGAACAACCAGTTGAACTATGTGTAACTTTACTTCGCCGTAGTACAACCAGTTGGACATCGCAGTTGTACCACGGGTCGGTATCTGCTTTTTGTTCCAAAATCAAATAGAATTCTATTTGATTTTGGTACAAAAAGCACGACGAAATCACCGGAAATAGCAAGTATCAATATAATATAACTCATAATCAATTCATAACCTACACCAAATGAGGCCTACATATTTAATTCATATTTAAAAACCATAAACCAACACATAAACTTAACAAAGCTCAATAAAATTGAATGCCATAATTCACTGCAATGGAATGCAAACAGGGGCGAAACGAAGCTGTCAAAGTTTTAAAACCAAAATGCAGCACTGAAGTGTGTCAATTTAATGAATGCTACTCTTTTAGGGTTGTCGGCGCGTTATAAAATAAATCATAAATCATTTATTGCATTTACAAAGACATTCGTACATGAGTATATTTAAAACTAAACGAATACAGGATTGTTTTTATATTATTTCGCATTAACACATGCTTGTGAAATATATTTTATTTTTAAAGAAAAATGGAAAGAAAAATGCTGCTACCATAAAGCAATGCAATAAATGTGAAGGAAAGATTTGACAAATCGGGCAGGACTTCAGTAGCTCAATTGGAAGAGCGGCTGGACTAAATTCCCAGTAGGTCGCGAGTTCGAGTCTCGCCTGAAGTCAAATTTTTCTTTCCATTTTTCTTTAAAAATAAAATATATTTCACAAGCATGTGTTAATGCGAAATAATATAAAAACAATTATTAAGGGTAAAAGCCACTTCTTTATAATTTCAATAAACTGAAAAGTCTATTATATCGGTTGCCTAACTAGCATAGTTGGTAATAGATGGCGCTGCTGCTACCATAAAAAGCAATGCAATAGATGTGAAGGAAAGATTTGACAAATCGGGCAGGGTTTAAGTAGCTCAATTGGAAGAGCGGCTGGACTAGATTCCCAGTAGGTCGCGAGTTCGAGTATCGCCTGAAGTCAAATTTTTCTTTCCATTTTTCTTTAAAAATATAATACAGGATTGATTTTTCTTATGCTAATTAGCCATCGGACCCCAAACTAGGCAGAGTCTGTATTTTGGGCGCCCTGAGAATAAAGTAATAAAAATAGAATAAAGTTCTTAGCAATTGTATAATTGATACCAGTAGGAATTTTAAAAGTTAGTTGTAGAGTTCCAGTGACCGCTCGCGGGCGAAGGCACCACCGCATTACCTAATATATTTGCCGCTGAATGATAATATTCAGTAATATCTGTCGTGTTCCGGTCAGGTAGTAATGTACGGCCCTGTAATTTCTAGCACAGAGGCATAACAGCTTAGGCCTCAGGAGTGGTAACGCAACTGCATTTTGACCTTGGTCTTTGTGTAGGTGTCTATAGGTTGCAGTCATCACTTAACATCAATGTGAGCTGCATGCTTGTTTGCCACTTCCATTACAAAAAAAAATGTTCTTAGGAATTGTATAATTGATACCAGTAAGAATTATATAAGCTGGTGGTAGAGCTGCAGTGACGGAACTCGCGGGCGTAGGCACCACCGTATTTTATTTAAAGATTATATCGGTTGCCTAACTAGCATAGTTGGCAATAGATGGCGCTGCTACTACCATAAAGCAATGCAATAAATGTGAAGGAAAGATTTGACAAATCGGGCAGGACTTCAGTAGCTCAATTGGAAGAGCGGCTGGACTAGATTCCCAGTAGGCCGCGAGTTCGAGTCTCGCCTGAAGTCAAATTTTTCTTTCCATTTTTCTTTAAATAAAATATATTTCACAAGCATGTGTTAATGCGAAATAATATAAAACAACCACCGTATTACCTAATATACTTGGTAAATGGTAATATTCAGTAATATCTATCATGTTCCGGTCTGGTGGTAATGTACGGTCCTATAATTTCCGGCACAGAGGCATAACAGCTTAGGCCTCAGGAGTGGTAACGCATCTGCATTTTGACCTCGGTTTTTGTGTAAGCGTCTATAGGCTGCAGTCATCATTTGACATCAATGTGAATTACATGCTTGTTTGCAACTACCATTACATACAAAAAGCTTAAATAACATTATTTTTGTAAGATATGCATTAATGCACTTTTTGAAAACTATAATAAAAGTAATAAAAATATTATATTCCTCGAAATCACTGGTTCTTTTGTAAGGCTTGAACGGGAAAATGAGTCCAATACGTAGAGTCTCCTTCGAATTTAGTATTATAATTTAATTTGTAATGTGCTGCCTCCGGTGGGACTAGTGGCTAAAGACTCTATGGCTTCATCAGTAGCCATACAGACTGGCCAAGCCCAACACATGAGACTATTGCAGGCTTATAATAATAACGAAGAAAGATCCACGCGGGTTTTTCCGACATTGACACCTTGGAACTTCTATGTGAGAATGAAGGAAAGCGAAATCTGAGATACCTATTACCGAATGTTCAGTCCAACCATACAGTGGAAGAGACGAAAAAAGTTCTCTCGGAGGCACTCATATAGGTGGTGTTGATATAAACCAACAGATTGCCACAATCTGTATTTATAAACTTTATTATTTAATGCTTGTTGTATCCGCTACTATTGCAGCTCTAGAGCGTGCGTACAGTACAATAAGTCATGTTGATTTTTATTTATTTATATTTATTAATCCTTGGGAAAAGTCACGTAGCGTAGTCAGTTCATCCATTTATAAACACGATTTTTGTCCACATAATCTTCCTAGAGGTACAAATAATTTTTACTATTTGTATATTTTGTCAAACAAACGCGTATCACACGCGCTTAAAAACTGCTTCGCATACTAGCAGGCAATCTAAACTGTCACCTTAAAAAAAAGAAGAATCATTTGCAAGTCTTTTTGATCAACTTATTTTTTTACTGTTAATCGCTAGCAAGATAATAATGTAATACATTAAAAATGTCTTGTTTTTGGATGTGAATTACTTGCTAACAATAAAACTTGACTTAACTGATGTTTATGATCCGCTTTACTACATTCACAATAGTAAAAATATTTGCCTAGTACGTAAAAATAACGTTTTCGAAAAAAAGTCTGAATCAGAAATTGTAGTTTTTTTATGTATTCAGGATTATCTAAGCTTTCAATGAAACATTAAGGAGTTGTCACCCGATAGTTGCATTTTCGACAACCCTGCTACCACCCCGCGGTCTTCCATTTTGGTTACTAGCTCAGTTGCGATCCCGCGTTCGCTCCGATAGGTGCGTTCCCGAAATTTCGACAAACTTCGCTAAGCCGAACTTCAGAAACTCGTATCGCTAATTGTGATTATATCTGTGCGTGCCCAAAGGAGTTTCAGAACTTTCAATATTTTGGTAAGTTCATTATTTTCTTGTCTTGTTTTTCAGGTTGTTATGAACTTTTAGCGATTTCGTGTGAGCCAGTAATTTTGGGATGTTCGCGTATAAGTTTCTTTAATATTTATTGCGATGTTAGATGATTCAGTACTTTCGTTCGTTAATTAAAGATTGTTTCGGGTATCTCGGATAATGTTACATTTTGCTTTGATTAAGCTGGTATAAAAAAAGAAATAATACAGAGTTGTGAATACTAACTAAGTATATTTCCTTTTTAAATTCCTCCATATTTTACAAAACGAGAGCGGTATTTTATAATCAGTTGAAACTCAGTGACACAGTTGAATTGCATTCAAGAGACGTTCAGGGAATTTTAATGCACGGATTATTTTCAATGTGCGGCGGAATATCACTTTTATTTATTCTTACACATATTTTTTAATATTCTTAATACATTGCTCTATTCCGTGTTTACGCCTTGTCCTGGTTTTTTTATTGAAACAAAAGTGGCAAACAAGCATGCAGTTCACAAGGATGTTAAGTGAAAACTAACATACGTATAGACATATGCACAAAAACCAGAGGTCAAAATGCAGATGCGTTGCCACCCCGGAGACTTAGTTGTTATGTCTCAGTGATAGTTATTACGGGGCAATACATTACCATGTTACCGGAACACGATAGTGCTGAACACTACCATTTGGCAGCAGAAGTGCCTACGCCCTCAAGCCCACTGGAAATTTACCACAATTTTTCTTTATGACGTTCATTGTTTATATGGTGTAAGAATATGTTTTGTTTTTATACCTGTATTAAATAAAAGCATTGAATAGATAAAGTTATAAAGAAAAATATCCAAATCGGTACAGGCGTTTTCAAATTATCGGTGAAAATTAATTTAAAAAAAAGATCCGGACGAATTGAGAACCACCTTCTTTTTTGAAGTCGGTTAAAATAGAATAAGTTTAAATTTAATACATCAAAAATTCTAGGTATAATTATTTATTTAACAATTGTTTCTGTTAATTAGGGTGATGATAGAAATACATATTCAAGTGAATAGGTAATCCGACGTTATTAATGCTTTTTTTTTGCCTTCGCTGACTTGTTCGTAAAGTCTTGATTCTATCAGGCGATTATTTACTTATTATGCTAAAAATATGAATAATTTATTTCCTTCATGTTACCCCATATACAAATTGTTTTAATTTTCTTTGCATTCGTGAATTTCAACGAAGTTTTATTAGATAGAAGGTAGACGAGGCACGAGAGGTTTGTCAGAACCGGGATGTCTGGCGCTCTACACTCTCTGCCTACCCCGTTAGGGACCTAGCGTGAAGATACATACATACATACATTTTATTAGATAGGCATCCCTTTTGTATGGATCCGTCAATTCTATCAAAGAGCGAAACTCAGAGCTATAGAGTGCAAAAACATTAATATTTAAATAGGTATTTAGATTAATGTGGATGTTTATAGGCTTTGTATACCAAGCGTGGCGATTATGACATACCTACCTATTCCCTTTTTGGGGCAGTTTAGATCCAGCATTAGACGTCTTTCAGCTGAAATTTTGATTATGACGATGAGGTCAGGTAATGCGGTGGTGCCTACGTCTAGGAACTTCCACCCTGGAACTCTACCTCCAGTAATTTCTAGTAGAACACCTTTTTGATACGCTTTTATAAGCTTGAGTTGTATGTTGTCTATGTATGCAGCTGAATCTTTGAGCATAAGTGTCCCCTGTTTCTAGAAGTCTGATCAACTTCAAATTTGACCGATGACATTACAGTAGTTCGAAAAACTATTAAAAAAAAACTAAAACGTCAAAAACAAATTCGTATTATTGTACGAGAAACGTGGAGGGGTTGTACAACAATTACGAATTTTTCAATTTTTTACTACCTACTGTTTTATTTATAATTTTTATTTCAATTATATATTTTTACAAGCGTGTTTTTTAGTTTTTTTTCATATTATAATTTATTTTTGTATGATGTTCTCTCATTCAGAATATTTTGACATAAAGTCAATCTATACATATAATAAAACAGTAAAACCCGCGTGTCTGTCATTGTATATATTTACGAAAAACTAATTGGGGGCGATGTTAAAATAGTATTAGAACACTTTTCAATTATTTTTAATTTTATTGTCTGTCTGTTTGTCTGTTTGTCCCTTTGTCCAGGCTAATCTTCGAAGTTACTGGACGGATTCGAATGAAACTTTTTGTGGTGTATAAATACTAAGCCTGGCCAACATTTAGGCTACTTTTCACTGCGGGAAAATCCCTCATTCCCACGGGAATCTCTACACTTAATAAAATCGTAGGAAAGTCAAAACTGTACATTGAATATTTTTTAAAAGAATACTTGCGACGTGATCTACAATAGAAATCGAAGCCAAAAATATAGTTTTCAGATTTTTTGTGTGTATGTATGTCCGAGCTAAACTAAAAAAGTACCTACTAAATGGCACCTGTTAGTAATATTCATGCAAATTTTAGAGGTATGTTTGGTGCTGTAGAGCCTTCACGCAGACGACGTTGCGGGCAGCTGCTAGTAAGTATTACATAAAGCAACTACTCAAAAATCCGAAAGCTAACAATTTATATTAAAATGAAATTTAATTACATTTTCCCCTAAGTTATCCGTTGAATCTATTCGTCGCCATAATGTAACGTTGGGGCAGAAATACAGTGATTACAATAATTAATGTAATTATATGCCATTCCGCCCCAATTTTCTTTTGACCCCTTGACGTTTACTTTAATACAACTACTCAAATAAGGGGTGTGATGTTTATGTTTGTATTTTTAATTTAAATAAGGTAAATGTTTATTCAAGTATCTGTTACCTATTTTAATTTAAATCTAATTTTGTCTATTCTATTATACGCGCACTCAGTACTGAACTCATTTATTTATTATGCCACTATAGAGGCAAACAAGTAAACAAGTCATATTTATGGTAAGTGAATGCCTATAAACATCTATTCACTTATCATAAATAAATATGAATTATTTTCTTATTTGCCTCTATAGTGGCATAATTAATGGTGGAGTTTAGCACATGTTCTGTTTAAGTGTACCTAGATTAAAATGTAGATGCGTTTCCATTCCTGAGGTCTACGATGTTATGCCTCTCCATCGAAAAAATAAGGGTGTGAGCTCCGTCACTGGAGTTCTACCATCAGTTTTCAGAAAAAATATTTAATACTGAAATAGCATCAAAATCTTCAAGTTCCATCATTTGAGCTCAACCGGCGGTAAGATTACAACGCCACATAGCCATTAAACAAATAGTTTGTAGTCAATCCTTAGAAAGCCGTTTCTGAACTGTAAATTGGATGCAGAACTCGTGGTGACTTAATGGTGATAGAGCTTTAGCGACGTAGATCATTCGATGCTGCAAATTCAAATCTAAACTATTCAGTTTAGATTTGAATTTGCAGCAAGGCTCATTTTATTTTATTACTGTTACTAGCTGTTCCAGTGTACTTTGTATCGGTAAAGCCTATCGGTATAAAAATAACTTACAACCTTCTCGTATTTCCAAAACCTACCGATTCTTTTTTTTATGTAATGGAAGTGGCAAACATGCATTCAGTTCACATAGCTGTTGAGTAATGACTGCAGCCTATAGACACCCACACGATGACCACAAGGCCAAAATGCAGATGCGTTACCACTCCTGACGCCTAAGGTGTTATGCCTCTGTGCCGGAAATAATAGGTCCGTACATTACCACCTGACCAGAACACGATAGTGCTGAACACTACCATTTCGCTGCAAGTAAATAAAGTAATGCGGTGGTGACTACGCCCGCGAGCTCCATCACTGGAACTCTACCACCAGTAAAGAACAGAGAAAGAAACGCAATAATCGTTCAAATCGCCTTAAAAACGTTTGGTTACGATAATTTTATATATTAGAAGTCTCTTGTCACGGGGTACTTAAACCACGGACCTTTGTTAGACTTTTGCGGAATTGTGGGTCCGACAGGTAGAACGTAGAGAATTTTGGTCATTGTAATGAATGGCCCATAGATACCTAATATACTTGGCACTTGCTTATTTACCTTCCATTTGAACTGCATGCTTGTTTGCTACTGTCACTAGATTACAAAAATCTTTTAAAAAGAAAAAAAAAAAAATTTGGTCCCGCAGGGGCTCCCTATATATAAAAGCATATTTTTATTATTATATATTAAAGGCGAAAATATTGAAAACATTTATTGATGGTGTGTGAACATCTACGGAAAGACTAAAGGCCTAAATGTATGTACATAAAGAATGTAGGCGTTGTTTTTTTCCAGTGTATTCGACAATTTGATAGTGCTGAACACATAGACCAACACCAGAGGGGAGTAGCCATATGTAGGCTTTCCCCTTTGTCAAAGTACAAACCCAAATGGGCCTGTACCTGTCGCCTAGATGTTTAAATGTGTGCGTGAAATCGTTTCTGTATTTTGTTAAAGACAAGATGTGAGTTTCGTAGTAATAGACGATTTTTGTAGTGTGCATGTGTGTCGCACGCATTTCCCCCCACAAAAAATGACTGTTTTGCATCGGTTATAAACGCTATGGCTACTCCCCTCCGGTCCGCCGCGGCCGGTGGCCCGTGTTGCTCTATGGCTGAACACTGTTGCAGCAGATAGGTTAAAAACTCTACAATCAATAAAACGTTGACTTACGAATTTAAAAAACATGTTCTTTGCCGAGGATCTATGAATAAGTGAATTTACGAAATATATATGTACTATATTATTTTATATTTATTTATGGATACAGAGGCCTAGGAAGACCAAGATTGATCTGCCATGACCAAATAGGTCGAGTTCTGTCTGATGGTGGGGTCAAGAGTCTTAGGAATCGGCGAGCATGTATGAAGAGAATGATGAAGGTAGATATGAGGAACGGGAAGTGTGTGAGGACCGAGATATCAGGCGCTCCACACACTCTGCCTACCCCGTAAGGGACCTGGCGTGAAGATACATATAATTTATAAAATATTATGTACGTTTAATTATGACTAACCAATAATTTAATCTGTAAAAACATTTATATTCAAAAGCATAAAGTAAACGACGTCAAAGAAGGAGGTGTACTTGATCTTGAAAATTATTATTCTATTTTGCAAAGAAACTCTAAAAAAGTTGATTATTCATCAAGAAATTGAAATTATATACACTCTCGATACCTTTTTGTATCAAACATGAAAGGAACAAAGTTACTACAGCTTGATTTATGTAATAAGAAGTTATGGAAATCCACAGTAGAAAACGTATAAATGAAACTTTATTTCTTATCGAAAATGTATTTGAAGAAATCACGAAGAAACATTTTATTGTCTATTTCGAAGGTTCAATATTTGTTTCTGGGTACTGTAGGTAACACAGTTCCAGGTATTTTTCGGGACCAGTCAGTTACCTGCATTAGGTATCTATTGATGTCAGAGAGAAGGTCCGCCAAATGCAATCCACTCTTTATTTTTTATGTAATGGAAGTGGAAAACAAGCATGCAGTTCATATCAATGTTAAGTGATGTCTGCAGCCTATAGACACCCACCGAAAGACCAGAGGTCAAAATGTAGATGCGTTACCACTCCTGAGACCTATGGTGTTATGCCTCTGTGCCAGAAATTACAGGACCGTACATTACCACCTGACCGGAACACGATAGTGCTGAACACTACCATTTAGGGACAAGTATATTAGGTAATGCGGTGGTGCCTACGCCCGCGACCTCCGTCACTGGAGCTCTACCACCAGTTTTACATAATACTCATAAATTTTTAACGACGACACCATTATTTTGGGTAAACACAGGTGTAAAAGTAATATTAAAGTTGTAGTAAGAGTTCCGCAGTATAGAATTGAAGTTGCAAGTATAATAAAAACATAACAGCTCGCTCACTTAATCCGTCATGCTGAATTTCGTCCAGTCTTTTATATCCTTCAGCAATACAAGTCAAAGTTTACCGACACAATTTTATTGAAACCAATAAAACATTCGTTTTAGAGAGAACACTATAAAATGGTAGACAATTTTCTGGCTCATCCGAGTATTTTCCGGATGAATCCGGATATAGGGGTGAGGTAAGGAAAAACATGGCGTCAGATGCTCAGAGGTGGTTATCTAAATGTTTCCTGGCACACGTGTGGATTACCAATACTATTGGGAATCATATTATATTTTTATTCGAGCAGCGAATTTTTAGGCTTGTTATTTTTATATTAAGTTTTTGACGGGTTGTAGAGGGTGAAGTTCTAATTAAAAGTTGTTATGTTTTACACTTTTAATCTACAGTCAAGAAAACACAGATGAATCGACGCGCACACATCGAACCATTAGAAAAGTAAAAGTGACAGACGTCAAATAGTGATGGCTAGTGATTGCCATCGTACCGAAGTGTGGTGCAAGACAGTTAGAAGTTACTGATATTGTTCCAACAGTCTCTGTAGATTTTTGAACCGTTCTTTGGATAAGAAGCTTGACTTTGCTGAGTTTTTACGAATATAAAACTACCACATAAACTAGTACGCAAGTAAATATACCAGAAATAAAACAAAATGACAAAATAATTTTGCAACTAACTTCAGACTATTGCTTTTATCTGTTTAGCAACTAACTTCTGGCTGTTGCTTTTACCTCTCGACGTGTGCGCGCATCTTAAAAATTCATTCATTTTTTTTTTGAATCGCACCAAATAAAGTATAAAACTTCATTAATGTCATTGATATTAATTTCCTCTTAAATAAATTATCTTAATATTAATTACAAATACTTGCGGCCATTTTTTAATAAGCAACCTAATGGATATATATTCTTTAGATTATAAATATGCGTAAAAATTAGGTTTGCAGCACATCTGGATGAACGAAATGATTCTGCATTGGGATCCTAACCTATTTTATTTAATCCTGTCAAGAATTAATTTGATCCTGAGCCTTCAAAATTACGTGACAATGGAAAATAAAACAAGTTCACGCGTCGACAATATCCTCAACTTGTTACTTCATATCACTCGCGAGGGACAGTTTTGGTGTAAATAAAGATGTTATGTGAGAAGTTTTCATTAAGGTTCCAAGTATACATGACATTGTACTCGTATGATGACAGTAATGGAAACGAGGCGCATGGGTTTTTGTGATATATTAAGCTTTGTTTTGAAGCGCGCATGACTCAGCGGCTGGTGTAGATCGGAAGCGATCTACTCGGTTAAGCAATACGGGCGCGGTCGGTAGTGTGATGGGTGACCGCTTGTGGCGAATTGAAATGCGCGTTTCCGTGCTTCAAAGGGAACGCTAAGCCGTCGGTCCCAGTTGGTATCGATAGATAGCAGTCTTTAAACCTTATCGGAGGCCAAATGGGCAGTTTGAAACATCCGACAGTGGGTTGGCCACTTAACTCCAACAACCCGCATTGGAGCAGTGTGGTGGAGTAAGCTCCAGGCCTCCTCCCTAGAAGGGGAGACTCGTTCCCAGCAGTTGGACGTATCAAGGGTTGCCATTATGTTTATAATAATATATAAGCTTTGATACTAAATTTAAGAGAAACGCGAATTTGAAATATTGATAGGAGAAGTAACTTACGGGTGGTAGACTTCCAAGTTAGGAGCTCGAGGGTATAGGCACACATTACTTAACCTATCTGCCGCTAAATTATAGTGTTCAGCACTATCGTTTTCCGGTTAGATGGTTATATGGCCCCGTAAAAAATATCACAGAGACATGACACCTTAGGTCTTAGGGGTAGCAACTCATTTGCATTTTGACCTCTGGTTTTTATGTAGTTGTCTATAAGCTGCAGTCATCACTTTACATCAATGTGAGCTGCACGCTCCATGCCACTTTCCTAACATATAAAAAAAATTTCTTACACTTTATTCGTATACTCAAAAACCTACCATTTCATAACATAAAAAAATGAAGTTTGAAGAGTCTTCATGGTTGTTATTTTCACAAATCTGTATAACATACATTTTTCAATCCAAAATTGTAAGTGGAATCCGTTGATTCTGGCAACGAAACGTGCCAATTAGTGTCAGTCGTTTATTAGTTTGGATACTTTACAAAGAAAGGGGGATTAAAATGACGGGAGGAGGCTTCGCCTTAATCTTTACGGGGGACAGCGTTGTGTCCATAGCTTAGATGTCTCCTTTCATTAAGTATTAAAGCTCCTCCTTGGGTTTTGCATTGTTATTCAAAAATAGATAATAGGTGTAGTGTATCTTAGAGCTGTTTAAGTTTTAGTGTTTTGATGTTTTATGGAGCGTGTAGAATTTAAACAAAGAAAATAATTATTATTTTCTAAGTGGTTGAAATTACTATTATAAATATGCTTACATTAACTTGATTTAAAGTTTGCTATATCCAAGATTGTGGGTTCGTGTTATGCCAGAACTGCCAATTTTAATTTAAATTTTATCGAGTTTTATTTTCAAAACTGCTCGCTGTAGAAAGTGTAGCTATTAAATTGATTAAAAATATAAAGAAATAAAGGTGAAATTGATTTCCAATACCTTACTTTCTACACGTTAGTAATTTTTTGTTACACAAATGGCTGAAAAAAAGATATTGACTGCTGAAGTATCCTCATAGTACTTAGTTATTCTTACTAATCTGTATTATTTGATGCATTTTTCAATCCACTCTATAAAGTGAAATCCGTTGATTCTGTGATAGTGTCAGTCGTTTATTAGTTTGGAGGCTTAACAAAGAAAGGGGGATTAAAATGACGGGAGAGGGCTTCACCTTAATCTTTACGGGAGACAGCGTTGTGTCCATAGCTTATATGTCTCTTTCAGTTGGCTTTCAAGCTCCTTGGGTCTTGCATTATTATTCAGAAATGGTGTAGTCTATGAAATCCAATAGAGTGGTTTAAGGTTTGGTGTTCTGATGTTATATGGAGAAATACGGAACTTCACTAAATACGTATAATATTAGTTGCTGCCTCAGTAGCCTAGTGGTAGCAGGCCACTACTACTACGCTGGGTCGGGTGATATTAGAGATAACGGTAAAAAATCCGGAAATTACAGGACCGTACATTACCACCTGACCGGAACACGATAGTGCTGAACACTACCATTTAGCGGCGCGTATAATAGGTAATATAGGTAATGCGGTGGTGCTTACACCCGCAAGCTCCGTCACTGGCGCTCTACCACCAGTAGGTTCTATTGGGATTTTTCCATTTTCTGCAAGTTTCCCAGTACCTCGAAGTTTGGTGATGAGCCCGGAGATGTCAATAGGCTCGCCACCAGTTACATGGCCCAAAACGTACCTAACCGGCGAATCGTGGGTGTTTGCGTGTATGATTGGATGCATGCACTCTGCCTAGCCCTTCGGGTATTTCTGGCGTGGAGTAGCGTTTTTTTACGTTTACGTATTAGTTATGCTTGGTTATTATATATTATATTATATATTACTCCTACTTGAATTTATGAGCAAGTAGGTGACAGGTTTCTTTTATATCTAGAATCATATAATAAATGCTTGTAATGTTATTCAATGTTCCGATGGTTCGGGCATATAGAAAGAATGTTGAATGTACGAATGACTAAACAGATATACAATGTAATATGGATGGTTGCAGAGGCCCAAGAAGACCAAGACTAACCTCTACGAGTACCATGACCAAATAGGTCGAGTACTGTCTGAGGGTCCCAGGAATTCCAAGACTATCCTACCATGACCAAATAGGTCGAGTACTGAGGGTGACGTCAAAAGTCTTAGGAATCGGCGTTCTTCTATGAAAATAATGATGAATGTAGAAGAAGTACGGGAGGTGTGTCAAGACCGAGATATCTGGCGCTCTACACTCTCTGCTTACCCCGTTATACTTGGCGTGAAGATACACATAAACCTAAGCGATTTAACAGTAATTTTATGCTGAGCAAGCAGAATTAAATTACCAGAAGTATGCGCCCAGAGTCACTCGGTAATGTAGTTGTACTCTGGACGTATGTGTAATCAAATTAAATTCTTGTCAAACTAATAGGTTGGGTTTCCACTGCAGAATCATTTCGTGCATTCAGATATGCTGCAAACTTAATTTAAATGCATATTTATAATCTAGTGAATATAATAATATATCCACTAGGTTGCCAATCAAAATTTGGGGGCAAGTATTTTTAATTAAATTATTTTACCTCTTACAGTTTAATTAGCTCCCATATAAATGATATTAGTAAGAAAATAAATAGCTTTAATTTGATATATAAATAAGGGGCGGAACGAAAATATGTAGGGGCGGCCAAGTGCGCAACAACAGACGTGATTTTTTAGAGACTTTATACATATCGCCGTGAGGTGGACGATATTTTTAGAAAATAAAAAAAGAAAATGTTAAAAAAAACCGGACAAGTGCGAGTTTGACTCGCGTGGTGAGGGTTCCGTAATTTAAATAATTATTTTCGAAAATATTACAGATTTAAAATGCAGGGACATAGCGGTTACGGTGGTATCGGCAGGGTTATATTATTAAGAATTTTCGATTTAATTTGAATACTCAAACTTCTTATAGGTTTTCCAGTAATTTATAGGCAAAGAACTATTTTCCACATTTTTTTCAAAATTTTAAGGTTAGTAGTTTCGGAAATAGGCGGAGGGGGTAATGGTCAATTTTCGTCGTTTTTCTTAAATAACTTCAAATTTGTTTATGCAAAAATTATAAAAAAATATATTTGAGATGCTGACAACAACCTCTTTCATTTGATATGTCACACGACACAGTTTACGATTTTTTTTTTAAATTTCTGATTTACATCCCGAAAGTAAAATAATACATTTTAAACAGGGGGGCCCTGTTTAAAATGTATTATTTTACTTGACGTGTTCATCTTTGGGTGACCAATTTACATACATTCATCAAATTTCAACTCAATCGGTCCAGTAGTTTCGGAGTAAATTGTCTGTGACAGACGGACAGACAGACAGACAGACGCACGAGTGATCCTATAAGGGTTCCTTTTTTCATTTTAAGGTACGGAACCCTAAAAATATAAAAAAATACTTGCGGCCAAATTTTGATGGGCAACCTAATGAAAATATATTTTCTAGATTATAAATATGCAAAAAAATTAGGTTTGCAGCATATCTGGATGAACGAAATGATTCTGCAGTGGGATCCTAACCTATAAATGCAAACAAAGTAACTTCGTGCTGATGTGGTGCGAAGTGACGGACTGTTGTAATTCTATTTAAATTGTATTTGTTTATGTTATGTTAGTATTCTTCGCTGTTGGAGGAATTATTATTTAGGTACTTTTCTGCTCTATTTTTTATTATCTTTCTTTAGTTTTTGTAATTATCAACATTGTAATAACGATATTCGTTATTCAGAATTATAGGGTGTTTTTTCACCAGGGCCAGGGGTGTGTTACGCATCCATCGGTGGACTGGAGGGGAGTAGCCATAGGGTTTATTACCGATGCAAAACAGTCTGACATTTTTTGCGGAGGGAAGTGCGCATGACACACACTACAAAAATCGTCTATTACTACGGGACTCACATCTTGATTTTAACAAAATTCATAAACAACTTCACGCTCACAGTAAAATTTTTAGGCGACAGGCATAGGCTCACTTGGGCTTGTACTTTTACAGAGGGGAAAGCCCTTGTACCTAAGCCCCGTACTTTGGCGGAGGGGAGCAGCCATATGCATGGCTGCTCCCCTCCAGTCCGCCGGTGGCCCGTGTTTCTCTATGTTAGCAATAGAAAAAATAAATATATCACGTACATATTTAAGAACCTTATGCTGGAACGGCTATCAAAAATTCACGCTCCATTAATTTTTTTCTGAGTGACAATTAATTTGTTGGAGTTTACTCAATAAGAAACGATTTGAGTTATAAGGCCCGGTACGGAAATTTTATGAGGAGTAAAATCAAGTGTAACACGAAATTTACGTTAAACTAGCTGTCGCCCGAAGGTTCGCCCGCGTGCATTTCGTTTAAAAAGTAGCCTATGTTCTAAGAAATTATAAGTTGCCTCAAACACCACATACTTTTCTCTTGAAATTTTTCCAAAAATTTCTTTGCTATAAACCTCACGGAGCCCGCGACCTTGCCATCGAATGCAAAACCGTGAAAATCGGTTCGTGCGTTCTGGAGTTATAGCGTCAGGAAGGAAATCCCGACTTATTTTTATATTATAGACTAGCTGTTGCCCGCGGCTTCGCCCGCGTGGATGTCGTTTTATAATCCTGAATTTTCTTTGCTATAAACCTCACGGAGCCCGAGACCTTTCCAAAGAATGAAAAACCGTGGAAATCGGTTCTTGCGTTCTGGAGTTATAGCGTCAGGAAGGAAAACCCGACTTATTTTTATATAATAGATTAAGTTCTACTGATGGTAGAGCTACAGTGACGGAGCGCGCGAGTATAGGCACCACCGTATTACATAATTTGGTAATGTTCTTAGTCAATAGACTTGCCACCTGTTACATGGGTCAAAACGTATCTGTCAAATGAGGGGCCTACTCCTTCGGTTCCCCGAACTGAATATATGTTGTATCATTTGACATTCTTCATCGTGATTTATTTAACATTCTTGCACCTTTTCGTTGACTTTCTGTTTTACCCACTGGTTGATTGGAAGATAATGCCAAGGGCATTAAGTGCGCCATGTGTACTTCTCATCTGCATAAATGTATAAATAAGTAAATAAAAGCAGCCGTGAAATCAGGTGTTGTTTTCTTACGAAGATACGTTTCATGGAGAAATGATAATTCACTAAACAGAAATTCGTGTGCAGAAGGTCTAATATTCTATGTCACTGAAGTCAGAGGTGAGAAATGTAGCTTTGTAATTACCAGCAGGTAATTAAGATATCTCTTATTCATAGCAGAATGATATCAAAGTTCTTAGCAGTGGAAGATAATCAATATTTTATGGAAGCTATGAACATACTTATAAATCTTATGTTGGTCTGTACTTAATATAAAATTCGGAATAGATTTTATCTCATTATTTTCATTCCCCTCTAGGAATTACAGTACTGCTATAGTTCCGTAACCTACAAGAAATCCTTATAACTTCGCCTTGTACGTCCGTCTGTACGTCTGTTTGCACCTTAGTTCAAAGACTCTTTGCGTAAGAAAAGTGTAATTTCGCACAAATATACAATTTATTAATTTTAACAAAGTCCCGAAATGAAATCTTAAAAAATAATAGGGTAAGTACATCTCCCACACGTAAAGTGAGGATGTTATTTTTTTCTTGCATACCTTATATTTTGAGATGTCGTTGGATAGGCCCTTCAAAATATTGGGAGTTCTAAAACATATTATTACGATGTGGGAAACAATAAAATTCATGGTAGTAGCACAGTTTAATGAACTTTTTTTTTTTTTTTATGGCATCGCTATTACGCATATTTCCAGTGTCAAGTAAAACGATATTTCATATTTATTTAAGCAGCGTAAAAGTTAGTATAATATAGTCATCAAGTATAATATGTAAGTATCAAGTATAAAAGACAAGTATAATATGTCAGTCAAGTGAGTTACAATCAAGTTATTCGAGTAAAGCGATGGCTACTTTACCAGAACATTTACAATGAAGTTTTGGAGGCAACCTGAAAGGTCGTGTTTTCGCACTGTTATTCTATTTCACTATACACGGGCACTGTAATAAACCTATATCAAACAAAATGCCACCAATTTTATTCAATATAACTTAAAAATACACCAAGAAAATTAAATAAAATAAGAGCACCATACGCCTCTTTCAAGGTTCCCGCCAAAAAAAAAACCGAATGAACTTATCTATTATAATATGGTACATATACCTGTGGTAGTCATAGAGCAACGAGGCCCACCGGTCGCCGCGGACCGGAGGAGGGCCATAGCCATAGCGTGTAATACCCATGCAAAACAGTCTGTCATTTATTGCGGGGGGAAACGCGTGCGACACACACGCACACGTCAAAAATCGTCTATTACGAGTACGAAATTCACACCTTGACTTTAACGAAACACAGAAACAATTTCACGCACACATTTAAACATCTAGGCGACAGGTATAGGCCTATTTGGGCTTGTACTTTGATAGAGGGGAAAGCCTGCATACGGCTACTCCCCTCCGGTGTTGCTCTATGGTGGTAGTAGATAGTTTGAGGTTAAAAGGAAAACGAAACTATCAAAGATGAGTAGCGCTTACAAGTGTAGGAGTAATATTGCCGAACTTTTAAAATGTACTAAGAAACGGAATCTACGCTGCACCGGTTTTTTTAATGACCAAATCATATAATCAATAAGGCCGATTTACAGACATTAATTAAGTGATTAACAAAAATTATGTGTAATAATGTCGTTTAATTTGTTCAAGTAATTTCGTAGACTTTTCCTCCTCCGCCTTTCGTTTCGCCCTCTATACTGTCCCCATTGGGCGTAATTCACTTTTCCCCGGGAGAAGTATGTTTGTAATTAGGATAAATTATAGAAGTTATTGGATAATACATTAAAAATTTTGCACCTGTACTTATATTCTAATTAAGAAAATAAATTTAAATACGCTTACACTCACAGCTTCACAATAGGTACCTATTATATAAACCTGTGTCGTAGATGCCGTTGTACACATACAACATATACACAAACACCCAGACCCGAAACAAATATCTGTAGGCCATACAAGTATTTGTTCCGGTGCGGGGATCGAACGCGCGACCCTACGAATCAAACGGCGGTTTCGCACGGCTCGACTAACCGGGTCGTCAAATGATACTTTCACAAAAAAAAAACACAAAATTATATTGAACTTATTCGACCAGTACTAGTGTTTGTGTGTGTGTGTGTAGTAGTATGGTGGGGTTCCACGATTCACCAATTAAGAATCTACATAATTGTATTATACACGGCCTTCGCCGGGATTTTTTCGAGGTTCTTTTCGTTCCGTCGGCAGCAAAAAACAAGATCTAGGAGGGAAGTTAAGGGGGGTAGACAATTAAAGTGTGGCCTCTAAACTATCAAGGTCGATATTAGCACTAGCATTTTATTGAGAGACATCGTTTGAAAGTCTGACTGACTTTAGTATAATAATTTTATGCAATAATCTACTCTTTCGTTTCAATAATGTAGTTATTTTAAGTATACGAATGTTTAATAATATTTCAACGGCCGGAAATCAATAGGATTTAAACCTTAGATTTACTAAAATAAAGATACTTATAGGAATATCATAAACATCGAAAACAGAGAGAGTCGGATTCAACCCTTTTGTTATACAAACTTGATGCCAAAACCACGTGTATGAATTCCAAAATAACTAACAAAGGATAACAATGTACATGAAAACATCACGGATTTCGTAAAAACATTGTTGGTACAATATTTTATACAATACATCGTCGGGTACTTCGGGCGTTCATGAATGATTTATCACGTAATGATTGTACCGTTCGAGGATTGAAACGTTTACCTTGAAGAATTATTGATGGCGATACTAAGACATGTTGTCAATTGTTGAAATATTCTGGTGATAAAAACCTTCTTGACGATGTTCTTAAATTGAAGGCTTGTATATATCTAGTATCCATTTTTATATACCAATATTATCGTGTCTTTTAGTGTTTTGTAGTAAACATGGAACCGTTATAGTTTCGCCGTCCGTCTGTCTGTCTGTCTGTCCGTCCGCGGTTTAGCGCAAAAACTATTGGTACTAGAGACTTGAAATTTGGCACAAATATACACTTTAATTACGCCGACAGAGTGGTAGCCGACACAACAAATCTATGAAAAACAAAATTGTTTAGGGTACCTCCCCTACATGTAACACGCGGATCGTTTTATATACGTACCTTATTCGCACGTTCTTGTCGTACGTGATCCACTTTTCATCACCAGTTATCAGCTTCTTCAAAAATGATTCGGTTTCATTACGTCGTAATAAAGAATCACAAATGAGTACACGGTTCATTAGGTTTCTTTCAGTGAGCTCGTGAGGTACCCAAATATCGAGCTTTTATTTTGTACCCAGCTTTTTTCAAATGCGCCAAAACTGTTTTGTGATCAATTCTCAGTTCTTCAGCTACGTCGTAACTACTGATATGTCGATTTTGCTCCACTTTTTCAAAAATGGCATCCATTTTATCCGTAATAGGGCGACCAGAGCGAGGTGCATCTTTGACATCAAAATTTCCGGATTGAAAACGCTTAAACCAAATTTGTGCTACTCTCACAGACACTGCACTAGGTCCATAAACATCGCAATTTTTTTTCGCGGCTTGCGTTGCATTTTTACCTTTTTTGTAGTAAAATTTAAAATGTATCGAATTTCTTCATTAGATTCACTCATCTTGACAGTACGAAAAACAAATGAAAATCACACATTTGCCTAATTTGAACTTTCAATGATACCAAAACCAGCCAGATACAAATACTACAGCCAAAGAGATTTTATTAAAGTTCATACATACTTTAATGCGAAAATACTTTTTCCCCAACCTATTATATAGTGTAAGATATCGTTGGATAGGTCTTTTAAAAATGTTAGGGATGTGCCACCATCATTTTTCGATTGAGTTAACTGTTCGTTACTCATTGAGTTTTAAAGTGACAATTTTGCAAAATGAAATGGTACTCATAGGAAGATTGTAAACAAAACAAAGTGACAGTAAAATTTAACCCCTTTTGATATACTTTCAACTTTTGCTCTCCTGTACTCTGTAACCGCATGAAACCTAATCCTAAAATATACAAAAATAATAAACGAAGGTCGAATTTCACGTCCTATTATTTTACTGGTTGTAGAGTTCCAGTGTAGGGACTCAAGGGCGTAGGTACCACTGTATTGCCTAATCTATCTGACATCATCAAATGGTATTTTATTTTTAAATAAAAAATGGAAAGAAAAAATTGACTTCAGGCGAGACTCGAACTCGCGACCTACTGGAAATCTAGTCCAGCCGCTCTTCCAATTGAGCTACTGAAGCCCTGCCCGATTTGTAAAAATCTTTCCTTCACATCTATTGCATTGCTTTATGGTAGCAGCAGCGCCATCTATTACCAACTATGCTAGTTAGGCAACCGATGTAATAGACTTTTCAGTTTATTGAATATCGTAAAGAAGTCGCTTTTACCCTTAATAATTGTTTTATATTATTTCGCATTAACACATGCTTGTGAAATATATTTCTTTTCTTTAAAAATAAAATATATTTCACAAGCATATGTTAATGCGAAATAATATAAAACAATCATCAAATGGTAGTTTACTGCACTATTGTGTCTTTTGGACAGTAATGCTCCACTGTAACTATTACAAAGACAACACAACTAAGGTCCAACGGAGGGGCAACGGATCTGCATTTTAACTTCTTTTTTTTTGTGTAGATATCTAAAGGCTGCAGTCATAACATAACTTAACATTTTTATTAGGTAGAGCTCCAGTGACGGAGCTCGCGGGCGTAGGCACCACCGCATTACCTTATATACTTGCCGCTAAATGGTAGTGATCAGCACTATCGTGTTCCGGTCAGGTGGTAATGTACGGCCCTGTAATTACAGGCACAGAGGCATCTTAGGCCTCAGGAGTGGTAACGCATCTGCATTTTGACCTTGGTCTTTGTGTGGGTGTCTATAGGCTGCAGTCATCACTTAACGTCAATGTGTCAATCAGAAACCATGTTAACTGCATGCTTGATTGCCACCTTCTTTACATATAAACAAATGTAACCTTCCACGAAATCCTAAATAAAGAAATATGACGTAGGTGAAAACATCAGAGATTTCGTAATCATATTGTTGATCAAGTATTTTATATATCACGTGCTACGGGCGTTCATGAATGATTCATTACGCTATGATTGTACGGTCCGAGGATTGAAACATTTTTTTAAATTGTGTATGGCATCACTATTGCGCATATTGCTAGTGTCAAGTAAAACGATATTTCGCATTCGCAATAAGCAGCGTAAAAGTCAGAGTCAGTCGGTCAATTTATCAGTTCGTCAGTCAGACACAGTAATTCGAGTAAAATGATGGCCACTTTACCAGAACATTTACAATGAAGGAGGCAACCCGAAAGGTTGTGTTTTCGCACTGTTATCCTATTTCACTATACACGGGCACTGTAATAAGCCTATATCAAACAAATGCCACCAACTTTATTTAATATAACTCAAGAATACACCAGCTAAATTAAATAAAATAAGAGCACCACACGCCTCTTTTAAGGTTCCTGCCAAAACTCCCATCGCAAGAATTATTGATGCTGATCGAAAGACAATTCGTCATTAAATAAAATATGCTGTTTTTTTTTATGTAATAGAAGTGGCAAACAAGCATGCAGTTCACATTGATGTTAAGTGATGACTGCAGCCTATAGACACCCACACAATGACCAGAGGTCAAAATGCAGATGCGCTGCCACTCCTGAGGCATTAGGTGTTATGCCTCTGTGCCGGAAATTACAGGGCCGTACATTACCACCTGACCGGAACACGATAGTGCTGAACACTACCATTTAGCGGCAAGTATATTAGGTAATGCGGTGGTGCCTACGCCCGCGAGCTCCGTCACAGGAGCTCTTACCACCAGTAAGAGCTCCTGTGACTGAGCCACCTGTTGATAAAACCGTTTTACTAAATTTCTTGTACCAATTGTGTGTAATATATAATTTTATCAATCAAAGTAAAGATAATTACACTCTCTCAATATAGATACGTATAATCATAGAATTTAGTTAAATGAAAGTTTGTTGGGTTAAAAGTTTGTATTAAGTATAGATCAAGTTTGTGCTATATCTCTTGCTGGAGGAGACGAGAGAGCGTTTTGTTGTTTTCATAAGGCGTTTGACCCGGGGGACTTAGGGCAAGCATACGAAAATAGTATACAATTAATTAGCATAATAAAAGCGATAAATAAATTTCGAATTTCACCTCCTTTGATATATGGTAGGTTGAAACCACGTTTATCGATGCCACAAAATTCCAAACAAAGAAAAATAAATATAAACTTGAACATCACGGATTTTGGAAACATACTGTTGATCTAACATTTTATGTATCATCAGGTACTTCGGGCGTTCATGAATGATTCATCACGTAATGATACCATTCGAGAATTGAAACGTTTACCCTCAAAAATTATTCATAGTGATCCAAAGACATGTAGTCAATTTTATTGTTATGTTTGAAATCTTGTGAATGTCAATAAGTTCTTCTTTTGTAATCATGTATATGTCTTCACACCAAGTCCCGCATGAGGTAAGCAGAGAGCGTAGATCACCAAACATCTTCCTGCGCACCTTCCGTGCCTCTTCTTAATTCATCACTCTCCTCATGCATACTCAGCGATTCTGAAGACTGTTGACGCCACCTTCGGAGAGCATTCAACCTTTTTTTATGTCATGAAGTGAAACATACACTCCACATTGATGGCAAGTAATACTGTAATCTATAAACATTCACATGAAACCAGGGATGACGTAGTCTACCTTGCCTCTCTTGCGGCCTAATGTGGTATGCCTATTACTAGGAAATAACCATTTAGTGGCAAATGGATAAGGTAATACGATGGTGCCTTTGCCCGCGAGCTACATCACTAAAGCTCTACCGCTAGTAAAGCTAACACTCAGATAATTGGATTTATTATATGGCAGAAGGAAAACTTATAAAAAAAAGGTTGTTGTTCATCATAGTGCAAACCAATTCAACCCGTAAAACAAAATAGTCACAACACCTCCCAGTTTTGTATGTCGCCATAATAATTCCATAAAAGTTTCCCATTATTGTTCAGTGAGTTGATCCCACTAAGCAAAAGTTCAAACAACTTGTTATAACTTTGACGGTATGTTCGATTCTAACTCATCGATGGTGAAAAGTTTTATGGATGGGTTTTTTTATACGGGGTTAAGTTGCGTTATTGCTGTATTTGCGGAGGTTATTCACATGGTTTGTTGTACATGCTACTTAAAAGTTTAGTGCGTATTATTTTGTTGTTAGGTGTTATACGGAGCCGAAACCTGGTCACTCACTATAGGCCTTATAAGAAGTCTCAAGGTCATTCAGAGAGCAATGGAGAGGGCTATGTTCGGAGTTTCTCTGCGAGATCGAATCAGAAATGAGGAGATTTGCATGAGAACCAAAGTAACCGACATAGCCCACCAATACAACGACAATAGCGAAACTCAAGTGACAGTGGGCAGCTAAAGGGTAAATTCATTAACAGACGAAACATTAATTATAGAATGTTATCATGCTACATAAGGATTTATAATGTTCCTAATATAATTGACGTGTATATACACTTAAAATTAGAAGTCTAAAAAGTTGATAGAACTTTTAATTGTCTGTGTTGTTGTTTTAGTAATCATTGATATACCTACCTGCTTAGCTAGAATGGTATCAATGCAGAGATGAACAGATTGTATTTACTGTGTTTTTAGAAATGATTTTTAGCTGTCCCTCAGTTTTGTACCATTGCTGCACCTACTTCGTCGATATCCTCACTACCCGAAGGTTGACTGGTAGAAAACGCCTAGTGGCGTTAAGTCCGCCTTATGTATAATTTCTGTGCATACATAAAAGAATAAATTAATGAATAAATAAATGACAGCGAAATTTAGCCGGAATAAACTATATCTAGAAAGCACCACTTACTAAGAAAACAGTGTAAATTCATTTTCAGACAAACCATAAAAATATATCCCGATCACGAAAATCCGATCACAGAACCCCCGGGACGATTCCATTCGAATTGTAATTCGACAGATTTTTCTACTCAATCTCATTACGGTTTTACAGATTTTATTGCTGCGAATGCGCCCCGTAAAATGAGGATAGATAATTCCGCTTCCCTTTTCATCCATATTTTGGGGATATTAATAGATTTTAAGGAAATCGCGTGCTTAATGATTTCCATAATTGATGAGGTTTGGGAATAGCGCTTTAGAGTTCGATTCTGCTTTAAGTAACAGAAAACATATTTGACGTTAAAATAGGTGTTCGTAACTCAGTAGTTATACAACGGTAGAGAAAGTTGTAAAACATTTGCTGTATTGCTTTTTCAAATAAATTGTAACAAAATTTTATGAGATGTATTTTAATTTTATTATAAAACGAATCAAATCAGTGTAGGAACTTTTAAAACATTAGAAGAGACACGGGAGGTGTGTCGGGACCGGATGGGATATCTGGTGCTCCACACTCTCTGCCTATCCCGTAAGGGACTCGGCCTGAAGATATTATTATATTACTGGTGGTAGAGCTAGAGGTAGAGCTCCAGTGTCGGAGTTTGCGGGTGTAGGCACCACCGCATTACCTAATATACTTTCCGCTAAATGGTAGTGTTCAGCACTATCGTGTTCCAGTCAAGTGGTAATGTACGGCCCCGTAATTTCCGGCACAGAGGCATAACACCTTAGGCCTCAGGAGTGGCAACGCATCTGCATTTTGACCTTGGTCTTTTTGTAAGTGTCTGTAGGCTGCTGTCATCAATTAACATCGATGTGAACTGCATGCTTGTTTGCCACTTCCATTACATAAAAAAACATACCTGCATACATTGTCATACGCGTACTTGCTTAGCTAAAGAGATCCCAATGCAGAGGTATTTGTACTCCCAATAACTAATACTTACTTTTACCTCTGAACCAAAAATGATAGAGCTGTGTATCAGAATTATGTAATCGAAACATAGTAGCGCTGAACATTTAGCAGCAGGTTATTGAGTGAAAACTATGCAAATCATACTAAAAATAGGTAGTAAAAACCTAAGTACTGATCTAATTTACCTGAAAACGTAACTTCACGCATGTGTGATCCCCGGCAGGCAGAGGTAAATGCATGCATTCAAGCATACATGCAAACACCCACGATTCGCCGCTAACGTTTTGGCCCATGTAACAGGTGGTGGCCCTGTTGCCATCCCCGGGCACATCACCAAACTCCGAAGTACTGGGAAACTTCTAGAAAATGGAAAAATCCCAATTGATTTATTGGTGGTAGAGCTCCAGTGACGGAGCTCGCGGGCGTAGGCACCACCGCATTACCTAATATACTTGCCGCTAAATGGTAGTGTTCAGCACAATCGTGTTCCGGTCAGGTGGTAATGTACGGCCCTGTAATTTCCGGCACAGAGGCATAACACCTAATGCCATTAGTGGCAGCGCATCTGCATTTTGACCTCTGGTCATTGTTTGGGTGTCTATAGGCTGCAGTCATCACTTAACATCAATGTGAACTGCATGCTTGTTTGCCACTTTTATTACATAACAAAAAAAAAATAGAATCAGAGATAAAATTTACCCGAATCATAGAAAATCGTGTACATATCCTACTATGTTATATACATTAAGCCTGGGTCGCACCAAGGTATTTGTTAAAATTATTGTAACACTTCACATCCTTTTCTAACATAAAGAAATCTGTTAAAGTTAGAGATGGATGTAAAGTGTTACAATTATTTTAACAAATACCTTTGGTGCGACCCAGGCTTAAACTGAAAAATAGTTTTTTTTTTTCCCTTTATTATAGTATAAATTAACAAAGTTTTAACATCATATCACTTAATGCTAGCATTGAAAAAACCACTAAGGTTTGTTAGTATGCTAACCTAATTTATGTCGGGAGGCAGGTAAAAAAAAAAAAAAACTGTACATACAATAATTTAGTTGAAAAGAATCTATAAACCTAAGATACATACCTACGAAGGAAACAAAACATGCAATACAGAGTTTAAGAGTTAGGTAATTATGTACTAAGTTGGGTAAATATACTTAAAGTATTGTTACTATCAAAATGACGCATTTTAACAATGAGTCATTTCGATGAGCCAATAAATAAATAAATGAATAGTCTGGTAGATATTTAGTTGGAATTAACTTATTTTGAAATTTTGTAAATTAGTGAGAAAATTTGCTTTGAGTTTCACTTTGATGTTATGAGTTGTTAGACTATCACGCAAGTCCGTAGGTAGATTATTAATAAGTGTGGGCACGATGTAGGCACTAGTTCTTTCGCCGTAAACATAAAAAAAAATACAAGACCGTCATTGTAACTACTTCAGCGAAAATTATGCAACTACATACTACCAACTAACTGGAACATAGAAGCGTAAAGCAGTGCTATTAAGCGGCAGATAAAGAAAATTACACGGAGCCTTCGTGTTCCAACTCCAAGACTAAGATCTCTATCATCACTAAATTGCTCAATTATCAATTAGAAGGTTTACTATGTGTGCCTAGCATAGCAGTAATTTTGGTAGTTAAACGTGAAATCGTAGGATAAGGGGATAATGTTTTCTTCATTGTACAAATATTAACAATTTTATTAAGGTCATAACGCAACATTAAACTGAAGTACCAAATTTTTAACTTACCTATCTAACTAACTGCCTCGGTAGCTTAGGGGTAGCAGGCCACTACTACTACGCTGAGTTCCTGAGTTCGATTACCGGATAGGCTGTTATCTGGGGTTATCAGAGATAATGGTTACAGTCCTTAATCTCCGGTTCTGTTGAAATTTTCCAATTTTCTGGAAAATTTCTTAAAAAAGTACCTCGAACTTTGGTAAAGTACTCGGAGATGTAAAACATGCTCGCCACCTGTTACATGGGCCAAAACGTAACTGACGAATCGTGGGTGTTTGTATGTATGCTTGAATGCATGCATTTACCTCTGACTACCCCTTCGAGGATTACAGGCGTGAAGTTGCTTTTTTTATCTTGTGTTTTTAAGGTCCCATACCCAACAAAGATAATTGGTTACGGACATGATTTGAATAGGTCTTTGAAAAATATTGCGAACTTAGATCAATATTTCTCGATTAAGGATTTGCGAAATCATCATCATCATTATCATCATAATAATGGTAATCCTTGATACGTCCCACTGCTGGGCACGAGTCTCTCCCCTTCTTGGGAGGAGGCATGGAGCTTACTCCAATGCGGGTTGGTGGAGACTTATCACCAAGTTAGTGTTCAACCCGTTGTCGGATGTTTTCAAACAGCCCATAAGGCATCCGACAGGGTTTAACGACTTCTATTTATCGAACCGGGACCGACAGGTTAACGTTTCCCCCAAAGCACGGAAACGCGCATTTTAATTTGCCACTAGCGGTCACTCATCACACACCCGAGCGCGCCCGTATCGCTTAACCGAGTAGATCGCTTCCGATGTACACCAGTTGTGGCCATGCACGCATTATCATCATATCAGCAGAAAAATGTTCACTGTTAGATAAAATACTGCTGGGGGGACTCCGCCCGGGGGACATGCCATAATCGCATACACGTCCGGAATTTGTACGGCGGACCGAATCCTCCGACCAAATCCGCTCTCGCTACACACGACCGGATTCGGTACGGCGGACTGAATCCTCCGACCAAATACGCGCGAGCGGACCGCATCAGATTTGAATGATAATAATTATGTCCGTCGGACTCCTCTACACACGGGTAGATTTGGGTCGTAGCGTACCAAATCTGGACGTACGTTACTACTATAACAGTTTATCAACTTATGAAATGTACGAAAGACGACACCCGCGCACCTGACTTAATATTTATCCCGTTCATAGGTCCCTTAGGCAATCTTAAAATACACGCGGACGTAGTCGCGGGCATAAGATAGTAACAGTTGTATATACTCGTAATATAATGAATTCATAAGTAAGTGGACTCTACAACAATGTGTGATAGCAGTAACACACGTCCGGAATTTGTACGGCGGACCGGACCGAATCCATCTACCAAATCCGCTCTCGCTATACACGACCGGATTCGGTACAGCGGACTGAATCCGCTGACCAAACCGCTCTCGCTACACACGACCGATTTTGTTCACGTTCCAAATGTTGATTAAAAATTCGGTGAGTATATCAGTTATGTTTTCTAGTATAAAAAGAAAGTCTATATCTAAAGTCAATATGAAACCAAAGATTGGTCCCAAAATTAATTACGGGAATTCTATTATTACGATCCAGCCGAAGCTGCCAAAATCCGTTGTTTAATTAACTACTTAGTTAATTGGAACATCAGACGTTTTTTTTTTTGGATGACCAAGTAATCAAGAAGCACAAAGCGGGAGGCCGTTAGGACATTCCTTTGTTCCCAAATGATTATTGTGTTTTTTATAGGCGACGGAAAAAAGTTGGTGAAAGTCGTATCATAAGAACTAATGGTTTTGAATTTTGTAGACAATTTCACGTAGACTTCTATGTGTCTCCTTGCTGCTCAGCAAGGTACACAGAATGGCATGCTCATACCATTCTGTGTTCTTAGCATTGATTGTTTTTCTATTTTTTTTAATGCAATGAAAGTGGCAAGTAAGCATGCAGTTAACATTGATGTGAAATGATGACTGCAGCCCATAGACACCCACACAAAGACCAAGGTCAAAATGCATAAGCGTTATCACTCCTGAGGCCTAAGGTGTTATGCCTCTATGCCGGAAATTACAGGGCTGTACATTACCACCTGACCGGAACACGATAGTGCTGAACAATTGTTTATCTAAGGGGTGTCTAGGGTACTTTCAATAGTAGATATACCACAAATTTTAAACAAAGATGAAAATTAAATAGCTCAATGGCTTTATTTTTGGATGTTGTTTTACCTTAAACCAGGCAAAAACAAATAATTATCAGATTTATACAATCCTAAACTTATAAAACGAATGAAACTAAAATTAGGTTTTCAGTTCAGAACATACAGGAGTAAATTGGAGTGTATGTATGTATGTATCTTCACGCCAGGTCCCTAACGGGGTAGGCAGAGAGTGTAGAGCGCCAGATATCCCGGTTCTGACCAACCTCTCGTGCCTCGTCTACTTTCATCATTCTCTTCTAACATGCACGCCGATTCCTAAGACTTTTGATCCCACCATCAGACAGAACTCGACCTATTTGGTCATGGTAGGTCAGTCTTGGTCTTCCTGGGCCTCTGCAACCATCCACATTCGCATTGTATATCTGTTTAGTCATTCGCTCATTCGACATTCTTTCTATATGCCCGAACCATCGGAGCATGCCTTTTTTCATTTTTACACCGATACTATCATTCACACAAAGTCTCTTTTTTACATCTTCATTACGAACGCGATCGGTGAGTGATACACCGCAGATCTTGCGCAAAGATCTCATCTCGACCGCGTTCAACTTACTTTCATGCTCTTTCCTGCATACCCAGCTCTCGCTTCCAAATAAAAGCGTTGGAGTAAGTACAGCATTATTAAATTGGAGTGTCTGTTTGTAATATAAAAATAACCGCTTTTTACTAAATGTTTGTATACACGGTACATATACCAAAACAACATTTTTCAACAATTGTTTGTCTGTCTGTCTTTCTGTCTGTTTGTTCCCACTAATCTTGGGAACGGCTGGACCGATTTTGACGGGACTTTCACTGGCAGATAGCTTATGCAATATGCAGTAACCTAGGCTACTTCTATACTAGCTGCGCCCACGACTTCGTCAGGATAGATGCTGAACAATCATAAATTCTCACGCGGACGAATTCGTGGACACAGCTAGAATGTAATAAATGTGATTAATACTTGATTTAAGTAATTTTTTTAGGTCAGACCAAACAGCTTGTGAGGATTTAATCATAATAACAACTGAGTCTAAAAGCTAATTTCGTCTTACTATTATTACAAAAAGAAATTTTGGGGCGTGCAAGAGACAAGGCAAATGAAAAACAGTGAAACTCAAATGGTCTTGCTAACATTCTTTACAACTTTGTTTGTAGCGACAACGGCTTGCGTCGGAATTAAATGTGCAAAACAAAAACAACATAAGTCCCAAACCTCCATTCCATATTACTAGGATTGTCGCGAAAAAAGGCGAAAATATTTTCAACTCAACGGCTAAGATCGTTTTTTCGTCTTAATTAAAGTTGGGACCTTCTTGAGACCGAGTTATTATTTTTAATGCGATACTTTCAAGTCATCATATTTTGGGATTGCGGTGAGATTTTTCTTTGGACTACGTTCCAACTCAAGCATGTAAATATGATCAGACCGCTATAAGATAAGATATAAGATAAGATGAAAGTTATGCAAGTGAAATAGAATTGGAGAGATGGAATCAGGATTAAAAAGATATTTATTCGTTTAAGGTGTCAAGTACCACTTATCAAACGCTTGAGACGTTTGACAAACAAAATAAATTAAAGCAAATAACAATTGTTATGCCTACATTTCATTAAACAAATATGATCAAGAATATCACTTTTTATGATCTCGCTATCGTTATTTTTAACATTGAAACAACATTGGGATTCTTTCTGGGTGTTGTGCAACCTTTGCTGGAGATCCGGAAGAATCCCAAAGGATTGGCGGTGTGCGGTCATCGTGCCTTTGTATAAAGGCAAGGGTTCACGTATGGACTGCACCAGCTATCGAGCGATCAGTTTGATCAGTTTGGCAGCTAAAGTGTATGGGAAAGTCTTAGAAAGAAGAATGAAAGAGAAGTCCGACGGGTTGTTGTGGGATGCACAGGGTGGTTTCAGAACTGGAAGAGGATGTATGGATCAAGTTTTCTCCCTCCGCAACATCGTAGAGAAGCATCTTGCTGTGAGCCAGAAGGTTTTCTGCGGTTTTGTGGATTTGGAGAAGGCGTTTGATAGGGTATTACGAAAGGAGCTGTGGGACATTTTGCCAGAGTATGGTATTGATGGCAGTCTGCTCCGTGCAATACAGTCCACGTATGTGGGCTGTCAAGCATGTGTGCGGGTAGATGGTAACATGTCACCCTGGTTTGATGTTAACATCGGTGTCAAACAGGGTTGCGTGCTTTCGTCTAGGCTGTTTATTATATATCTGGACAAATGCCTCCAGAGGGTGAAGTTGATGGATGTGGGAGTGCGTATGGGTGACTTAGTGGTGAACTGTCTGCTTTACGCAGATGATGCGGTAATTGTTAGCTCTACACCATCTGGGCTACAAGCACTAGTCACAGTCATGAAAGAGGATTGTATGGAGAAAGGCTTACAATTGAATGTGGATAAAACTAAAGTATTAGTATTTGAAAGAGATGAACAGAGAACAAATGCAAGGGTAGTAGTAGATGATGCAGTGTTAGAACAGGTTGATGAAATTGTATATCTTGGATGTGCTTTTAGCAAGGATGGTAGGTACACCACTGACATAGAAAGAAGAGTGCTTGCTGGGAATTGCGTGAATGGAGCGTTGGGTAAGCTGCTAGAATCGAAACATCTCAGCCAGCGGGCTCGACTAGCCGTACATAATGCTGTACTTACTCCAACGCTTTTATATGGAAGCGAGAGCTGGGTATGCAGGAAAGAGCTTGAAAGTAAGTTGAACGCGGTCGAGATGAGATCTTTGCGCAAGATCTGCGGTGTATCACTCACCGATCGCGTTCGTAATGAAGATGTAAGAAAGAGACTTTGTGTGAATGATAGTATCGGTGTAAAAATGAAAAAAGGCATGCTCCGATGGTTCGGGCATATAGAAAGAATGTCGAATGAGCGAATGACTAAACAGATATACAATGCGAATGTGGATGGTTGCAGAGGCCCAGGAAGACCAAGACTGACCTACCATGACCAAATAGGTCGAGTTCTGTCTGATGGTGGGGTCAAAAGTCTTAGGAATCGGCGTGCATGTATGAAGAGAATGATGAAGGTAGACGAGGCACGAGAGGTTTGTCAGAACCGGGATGTCTGGCGCTCTACACTCTCTGCCTACCCCGTTAGGGACCTGGCGTGAAGATACATACATACGAAACAACAATGATATAAGTAAAACAGAAATATGAGTCCCAGCGCGCATGGCCCAGCGGCTGGTGTAGATCGCAAGCGATCTACTCGGTTAAGCGAAACGGGCGCGGTCGGATATGTGATGGGTGACTGCTAATAACAAATTAAAATGCACGTTTCAGTGCTTCGGAGTGCACGTTAAGCCATCGGTCCCAGTTGCTATCGATAGATAGCAGTCGTTAAACCTTGTCGGAAGCCTTATGGGCGGTTTAAAAACATCCGACAGCGGGTTGGCCACTAACCCGTATTTTCACCAACTCGCATTGGAGCAGCGTGGTGGAGTAAGCTCCAGGCCTCCCCTCCAAAAAAAGGAGAGAGACTCGTGCCCAGCAGTGGGATGTATAGTGGGTTGCCATTATTATTACTTATTCTTATGAGTCCCAAAATCCATTACATATTACTGAGAGTATGTATTTATGTATGTAGTATGTTCACGCCAGGTTTTACTGAGAGTGTCGCGTAAATGGCGAAAATTTTGACTCAAGAGCTAAAATCATATTTTGCGTTAATTAAAATGGGTCGATCTTGAAACCGAGTTATTTTGATTACAATTTATTTCAAGTTTTTAGGAATATGACAAGAATTTTGTGCAATTTGGATAGACTCTTACATACCCGTTCTTATTGTTATTTAAGTATCTTCCAGACTTAGCCTGCAGACCTTACAATTAAGGAAAATTTGACTCAACAGCTAAGATCGTATTTTTTGGGACAATCTAAAGCCACAGTTATTATTTTTAATACCATTTCTTCAAGTATTTAGGATTATAGCAAGACTTTTGCTCAAATTATATACTCTTTTGTTACAGTTTTTATTTTTTATTAATCTACCTCCACAATTAAGAACAAACGTATTGTTCGTGTAATAACTTACTTGAATAAAAATTTAAGAACAATAAAAATATCTTTGGTGTTTGTTCAGATTTTTTGAAAAGAATATATAAAATTGATGATTTTCTTAATTTTGGAATGAGTGTTTTTTTTTTGGATTTAGTAAAGTATTTAATTTCTCTGCAGCAAGTAAAACAAAAGAGCTGCAATAGCATAGCTCTCGGTATCGGACCCGGAAAACTTCGTATTGCCTCAGAATTAAGTAATGTGTCAAGGGTTTGATAGGTATACATACTATTGTATGGGAAAATGAAATTGTGTTTTTTACTATTCCTCTTCAATTTGTTCCTACTTTCTTACCTTCCATTCAAAATTAGCCAAATATGTCCAGCCGTTCTCGAGTTTTAGCGAGACTAACGAACAGCAGTTGATTTTTACATATATAGATTATTGTCTAGTGCTGGATAGCGCTTCTTTTATTTGACCCGACCAGGCATCCTCAATCAAACAGTCTCATGTTTTTTCTAATAGATCTCTACACTACTGACGCAGTATTAAAAAAAGTTTAGCAACTAACTTCAGACTGTCGCTTTTGTCTGTTTAGCAGCTTACTTTAGACTGTTGCTTTTATCTGTTTAGCAATTAACTTCAGACTGTTGCTTTTATCTGTTAAGCAACTAACTTCAAACTGTCGCTTTTATCTGTTTAGCAATTAACTTCAGACTGTTGCTTTTATCTGTTTAGCAACTAACTTCAGACTGTCGCGTTTATCTGTTTAGCAACTTACTTCAGACTGTTGCTTTTATCTGTTTAGCTGTAGCGGTCCAGCGCTACTGCTACCGCCATCTCTGAACGGACAGTGAAACTTAATCACGTTCCGTCAATATATCTATTAACTTTGTTTTAAAATAATTAATTAAATAAATGTTATCTGTAAACATATAAAATTAGGTTATTTATTATAGGTATAAATAATTAATTAAATAAGCTACCCTTATTTATACTCTTGATAGGTTACTGGTTCTATAAGCCACACTTAAAATAGGTATCTTTAAAATATACATAGTTCTTAATTTTTTTTTCTTTTTTGATGAATGTCTAGTTTGCAACTAATTAATTAAGTTAGTCAAATTTACTTTTGATACTTTTATCTTTAAATATATATTTTTTTTCAGTTCATACTAATGAAATTGAAATACCTAACTTTTGTCTACTAATATAAAATACTTTAGGGAAGGGGAGACTCTCTTGGATAGTTATTCTAATAATATTCTCTAACCAAATACTGTAGAATACCTATCCCTTCTTTGAACCGGTCTAGTCTGCTTGGTCTTGTCGGAGTGGGACTCTAAACCCCATCCACCAATCAGAACCGTGTCTTTTTTTTTCTTTGCTGAGTTGATCTTCGGTCTGGGACCCTAACCCCCAACCATCAACCAGTGGAGACTTGTCTGATCTGTATTGATTCTAGATCAATCAGATTCTTTTGCTCCTCGGCTCCTTGGCAACTTTTATACTATTAAACAAAAATCTTTATTCTTATCTATACTTATAATAAAACTGTAGAAGAGTAAATTATATACATTAAAAATATTGAAAAAATAAATACCAGGGCATGTCACAAGATCGATATCGAACCCAAATATGTGATAAGAAAAATTTTTGTCTATATGTCTGTCTGTCTGTCTCTTTGTTCAAACATCACATAAAAACTACTGATCCGATTACAATGAAACTTGGTATGATTATACTTTAACCTTTGGCGCACAACACTGGGTACTTTTTATCCCGGAAAAATGTCTGTTTGTCTGTGTGATTTTGCACGCTAATTTCGGAAACGGCTTATTCGATCTGTCTGTCTGTCTGTCCGTCTGTCTGTCCGTCCGTCTGTCTGTCCGTCCGTCTGTCTGTCCGTCCGTCTGTCTGTCACCAAGCTGTATCTCATAAATAGTGATAGCTAGAAAGTGCCATATCCAGTCTGGATTCTGAAAGATGTGTATCGAACCACACCCTGTGTTTAATTAAATAAATCATTATATAACTCCGCCACTTTTTCATTTGGGGTTGCCCCAAGAATAAGGGAGTGCTACATAGCAACTATATTTTTTTCCAATCGCGCCAAAAGTCTTTAACATTGTAACAATAATAGGTATTTTGTAAAATATTAAATTACTAGAGAAAACAGGTCACTAAAATCTGCCATTTCATGAATTAATAATCACTAGAAAATGAAACTAAATTTATACAATCATTTTCAAGCAGTCTAAACAGGGATACGCTATTTTTAAACGAATCGATTGCCCTGATATCTGAATCAGAGCTTGTGCAGTGAGCATAAATTTAAGCTTAAAAAAGGAATGTTCTAGAAATGGAGGAATGGTTGTTAAAGTAAGAATTATTATATTGAAAATATTATTCGGCATTTAACAGCTATGTAGGTAATAAATGGAAAAACTTTACTAACTGATTCAGGGTTTTTATAGTACTGTTTTTATATTATAACTGGACTCAGAAAACGTCGTTCTGCCAAACAATAAATTATAAAATCATTATTTCAAAAATACGTCAAGCGAATTTCATCGCTGTGACTAACGCGTTAGAATGGTATGAATTAAATTTATTTTCATTCGCGCTATTTCTTGCGATAACTTCCAAGATATTAATTTAAAATGCTTAAAGAAACATTTTGGAAATTATGCACGGTAATTAACGTAGGTAACTGGTTTAACTATCGAGAGAGATAATAAACAGAGGGTGATACTTCTTCTCCTGCGCCGCGCCGGCGGTCTTCTCCCCCTTTGTCTTACGGATTTTCGATCAGGTCACGTGTCCTGAAGCGAGTTTGACATGTTTTACCCATAACAAAAAAGTGCACAACGCCGCAAAAAGTTTTGACCTCTATTTTTTTATTAATACATCATAAAAAAACTTTACTGCTCAAACGCCCAGAAAACGTCTTTTTGGATTGGAAATTCATTCAATTCAAATATCTGCAAGGAGAGTGTATAAGTTATTATTAAATAGTACCGGGAAATGTTGAAAGCAATCCAATATTCCGTTCATTTTATGAAGCCTTGGTACAACTTGCGATTTAACTTTACAAATAATTGCTATGATTTAAGGCTTCAATGCAATTCGGGACGCTTGGTATATCCAAGTTTATTTTTTACATTAAAATTTAATTCTACAACATGTTATTTACATTGCTTCAATCGATTTGGTTTTGCTATTTTATTTTATTTATTTATTTAATTCATTTATTAAGTAACACACTCATGTTGTTAGTATAGTTGTACTTAGAACTATGTTAGTTATAATCTACTTTAGCTAATCACTAGAAAATGAAACTAAATATATACAAACATTTTCAAGCAGTCTAAACAGCGATACCCTATTTTTAACTGAAAGCTATGATATTTTGTTTTAATTTTAGGGTTCCGAACATCAGAAGGGAAAAAGAAAGCCTTATAAGATTACTCGTGTAACTGCGTGTTCGTCTGTCAATGCCAATTTGCTTTTTTTTAATAGCGATGGTGATAAACAACCATACGTGAGAATTAAGTGATGACTGCAGCCATCTACACAAAAACAAATGTATGTACTCGTATGTGTTGGGACCTCACTTTATGTATCTTCACGCTAAAAACCCTAAAGGGGTATACAGATGTGATGACTGCAGCCATCTTTTTTATGTAATGAAGGTGGAAAACAAGCATGCAGTTCACATTGATGTTAAGTGTTGACTGCAGCCTATAGACACCCACATAAAAGCCAAAGTATAAATGCAAATGCGTTGCCACCACTGAGGCCTTAGTTATTATGTCTCTGTGATAGTTATTACGTGGCCGTACATTTCCATCTAACGGGAACACGGTAGTGCCTACACTGAAACTCTGCCACCAGTAAAATTCCAAAAACCATCTTCACACAAACGAGGATCTACACAAAAGCCTTTAGGCATGTACAATACAGGCATGAGTAATGTTAAGTTACTGATGCCTGTATTCTCCGATACATATAATAATAATAAATAATAATAGCAACCCATTATATGTCCCACTGCTGGGCACGAGATTCTCCCCTTTTTGAGGGGAGGCCTGGAGCTTACTCCACCACGCTGCTCCAATGCGGATTGGTGGAGATACGGGTAAGAGGCCAACCCGCTGTCAAATGTTTTCTAACCGCCCATAAGGCCTTCGACAAGGTTTAACGACTGCTCTATATCTATAGCATCCGGGACCGACGGCTAAACGTGCCCTCCGAAGCACGGAAACGCGCATTTTAATTTGCTACTAGCGGTCACCTATCACTCACCTCACCGCGCCCGTAATGCTTAGCCGAGTAGATCGCTTATGATCTACACCAACCGCGGGGCCATGCGCGCTTCAATACATATACTTATATTTAATTTCAACTTAGAAGTTACTAGCGTGTTACTCTATAAGGCTTTGTAGAGTCTGTAATCAAGCAACTGCAAATTGAGTTTATTCGAGCTTGCATATTTGCATTGTGCTACTTATTCTGGCTTCGTTCTGAACGAGATTGCGGAGCAGGATAGGTTTTTCTGTTCGGCGATTGCTGTTATAAGAAACATAAAGATATAAAAAAATATTTTTGACTTGTGGTAGAGCTCCAGTGACGGAGCTGGCGGGCGTAGGAACCACCGCATTACCTAATATACTTGCCGCTAAATGGTAGTGTTCAGCACTATTGTGTTCCGGTCAGGTGGGAATGTACGGCCCTGTAATTTCCGACACAGAGGCATAACACCTTAGACCTCAGGAGTGGTAACGTATCTGCATTTTGATCTTGGTCTTTGTGTGGGTGTCTATAGGCTGCAGTTATCACTTAACATCAATGTGAACTGCATGCTTGATTGCCACTACGCCCGCGAGCTCTATCACTACAAGCTCTACCACCAGTACAGAGAGAATTACAGAAAGGTTTCCACTTCAGGTGTCTAAGTAATATTTTTATGAATTTACAATAAATTATTCACTTTTATTAGTAAGAATGTTTAATTTTAACTTGATGTCACTATCGTATTACTCTTTAAGGCTTTGTTGAGTCTGTAATCAAGCAACTGCAAATTGAGTTTAGTCGAGCTTGCGTATTTGCATTGCGCTACTTATTCCGGCTTCGTTCTGTACGAAACGGCGAAGCAGAATAGGGTTTTCTCTTTAGTGATTGCTTTTAAACTGTACCGAGGTACCGCAGATCAGGTTATTGTTCTTGGCGACACTCGTAGTCAGGTTTTTTTGTTGATTACTTCTCGACGCCGGCGTCTTCTTCGACCGTAAATTGATATGACCAGCTTATTTGGAGGGTCCGATAACTCCGGAATCAGGTAAACGGGCATAAAATTCAGTACAAATTCACAGATTTTTAATTAATATAAAATCGTGTGTTCACATTTGATAAAGTAAGAGAGCAATAGAACAATCGTCATTTGTTTATTTTTCTTCGATAATGTAAATGTTTTTTTTTTTTCTTTTCGGCCAGTGCTGGTCGCGCTAATTCTCATTAGGCCAAGTAAAAACTCTTTGGACGCCCGGCAAATCAAATTAGTGCTACCGATACACATCACCCATTAGGCATTCAATCCAGAGGGACAAAATAATGAAGTACCAAAATTAAGAGGCTTCACCACTAAACATGAATTTTATTTTATTTTTGAAATATTGAAGGTTGTTTGCAATTATTATTTCAATGCAAGCGTTAATTTAATCTGCACTAGACTCTGTAACTCTTTAGTGTTCTGATTCACAGTTCCGAAACATTTCGATGTTCCGAAAGATTGGAACACCAATAATATTTCAAATACATCATTTAAAACATTTGGAACTCGAACATTATTGCTCTCTGTTCAGCGCATTCATGTCGCTTGAGTGATTGAGTGTGACCGCATGACCGCAACCGAGACACTTGACATTTGAAACATTTGAATCTGAATCAGCTAGCGAAGCGAGAGAGCGAGATAACAATACAATATTAAGCAAGTGAGAGTGTGATACCAAATGGGATGATATTTTGTTACTTAATCTGTTGCGCCTATACAGTACTTTATGCACGTAATAATAACGACAATGGCGTTTGTAAGATGAATAATTTAAGAGCGTTTTTCGTTTGCATTATTTTGCTTCTATGAGGCGAGTTGTTTATTTTGTACTTTCACCATAGAAGATCTTTGACGCTATGTTCCAAATGTTCGAAATTATACATACAAAGATTCGGAACAGTTTAGTGTTTCAGATGCTAATATTCCAATCACGAAGGTGAGACGGTTCTCCAACGCTTAATCTGCACGTCACGTTTGCAAAGAACGATTTCGTAATATTTTTTTTACGTAATTAAGGTGGCAAACAAGCATGGAGTTCACATTGTTGTTAATTGATCACTGCAGCTGATAGACACCGACACAAAAACCAGAGGTCAAAATACAGATGCATTGTCACCCTTGAGAACTTAGTTATGTCTTTTTGATTACTGGACCATACATTACTAATTCGTTACACGATAGTGCAGAACACTACCATTTAGCGACAGATAGATTAGGTAACACGGCGGTGCCTACGCCCTCGAGTCCCTACGCACATAGGTACTCGTAGGTACATATCTATTTATAACTAGCGACCCCCCAAGCTTCACACGGGTACAATGTAGGTTGTTAGGAAGTGGGCTCATGTTCATGGCGCGGCACCATCCGCCGCCGGGAGCCGGTGCGGCGTCATACCGCTGCAACGAAATCACGGAATAAACAGAAGTCAATCTCATGTATATACCTACTTCACTTTTCATGCCTGCGCTCGGCGATCGCGCTAGGGTTGTTAATATTGGCTTATACACAAAAAACTACCGTGGTAGTGGCACTCTAACACTTTCCTACAATATCAAAATAAAACAATAAAAATACTATCAAAATACAAAAAGTTTACAAAGCAAAAACTAAACAAAAAAATTTTTCATTTTACAATATCTACAATGGAAAATCCCAGAAAACTTCTAAACGGATTACCTATTTACCCAATTCATTTTATCCTTTACGTTTTAGACCTAAACCTACCAAATGACATTGAAGACAACACAGTATCTACATAAAGAAAAAATCATGTTTTCAACCTACGTAAGATGTTGTGGCGCGAATTTTCCTTACAAAATGGAAGTCGCGCACGTATTCGACTGAATCCGACCGAAATACTATATCGCGATAAATACTGAAAAATGGTGTTTTGGTGGTAACTAACGAGGTGCGGTGGTGCGTCCCTACCACCGTACACAGTGCCGCAGCACGCCACCAAAAAATTAAAAAAAAAAAAAAATCAATGTTATGTTTAAAAAACTAGAAATACGCAATTTCACCCTTTCTGTGATTTATTCGAAACCATAGCTATTAGTGAAATCCTACCTCCACCAAAAATAAAACACTTTACATACATGAAAGAATTACATGAACAAAAGAGCTTTTGTGTACCGATCGTATATGAAAATTGAATAAATCAAACAACGAACTATTTCCATTATTTCAGCTTCATTATTTGTAAGCTCTTAAAAGGCTATTTTACTTGTACAGTCAACGCCGGAAAATTAATAGTAAAATGTATTATTATGGAAATGATTTAAAGTACAATAAGGTTGTGTTTTAGGTACGAAATCATTACTATTTTTATATTGTAAACGGGACTTAATCGCGTACTATTTTAATCGAAGTATTTACCTCGACACTCGACGTTTCGGCCGTGGTCACGAGTAGACTGCTGCTCCAGGGTGTCATCGTCTCTTGGTCGTCATTATTTTGATTCAATACATTAAGATCCCGACACACAACACTCACAACATCCAACGATTTATAGAAGTTACGGTAGTTCGAAGAACTGGTGCGGGTACGAGACGATGACACCCTGGAGCAGCAGTCTACTCGTGACCACGGCCGTCGCATTACGGCCGAAACGTCGAGTGTCGAGGTAAATACTTCGATGAAAATAGTACGCGATTAAGTCCCGTTTACAATATAAAAATATGAATACAAATCGTGAAAGTTTAAAACAAGAAATCATTACTTTTTATCATATCATACGAAAGTTCAATGTAAAAGGACAAAATTAATGAAAATTGGTGTATTTATGAGAAAATGAAGTGATTCATAAAATTACGATAATATGTGATAAGATAAGATAAGAAACATTTATTTGACACACAGCGAGACACATAAAACAGACATAAAACGTAACAGGTAACAGAGAAAAGACAACACATTTTCTAAAAATTAATACATACCTATACACGTAATATGTGTCTCACGGCTGCCAAAAAGGTGTGCTGTTCAGCAAATGTCAGGTACCTTCATATAAAAGGTACCTGACGCTGGTTTTCAACAGGACCCTTAGTGAGTGAACCACGGATGTCAAATTTATAATAAAGGATAATTGTACTAATACTTATACAAGGTACATACGGATATAAAACAGATAATAAGCCATTAAAATAACATACTTAATAAAACGATAAATGTAATACATACTAGTAGGTACAAACAATAATAAATAGATTAATACCAAAGTACATAAAATATAAGTAGATAAAAAACATCTTATTAAATATCATAATAATAATATGGAATCAAAGAATTATAACGCAATTGTGCGGTGGCGCGTCGATCGCCGGGAGCCGGGAGTCACTGGGAGTGGTGCGTCATCGTGGTATGTAATACAAAGATGAATGAAAAATTAAAATAATGGAGAATCTTTATAAAATGTTCAACAATTTTTAGTCTTTCAACGTTATTTAAAAACGTAGTTTACTGGACCGCGACTGGCATTAGACTATTCCCAAAGTTTTGAATTGATATATCTTAGCAAATATGACTTATTGACTATATGTTTCAAAGCAAATAGAAGGAATTTATTTATCCAATACTTTTTGGAAAACCGAAAAAAAAATAGTTTACATCAATTATTACATTTCTTTTTGTTTAAATACCATTGCTTCATTTTACATTTGGATGAAAAAAAAACAAACATTATTTAGTGCTCCTCTGCTTGTTAAAAATATATATACACGATATTTCGTATAATATACAGTCATTATACGAAATATCGTGTTTTAGGATTAATATTCGTTTATTAGGATGGTATGATGATTATGTGGAATATAATGGAACAAATAAAACGTGTTATAATTTGTATTCATCGTATTCAAAGTGTAACACTTATTCTAGGTCTAAATACAATCTATATATATATATATATATATATATATATATATAAATCTATTGCTGTTCGTTAGTCTCGCTAAAACTCGGGAACGGCTGGACTGATTTGGCTAATTTTGTTTACGAATGGGGGAAATAGTAAAAACCACAATTTTATTTTCCCATACAAATAGTCCGTATCTATCAAACCTTTGACCCATTATTTAATTATGAGGCAATACAAAGTTTGCCGGGTCAGCTAGTAATAAATAATAATGGCAACCCATTATACCTCCCACTGCTAGGCACGAGTCTCTTCCCTTTTTGTGGCGGGTGGCCTGGAGCTTACTCCAACACGCTGCTCTAATTCGGGTTGGTGGAGATATGGGTTAGTCGCCAACCCACTGTCGGATGTTTTCAAACCGACCATAAGGCTCCCGACAATGTTTGACGACTACTATCTATCGATAGCAACTGGGACCGACGGCTTATCGTGCCCTCCGAAGCATGGAAACGCGCATTTTAATTTGCCACTAGCGGTCACCCATCACACACCCGACCGGGCTCGTATCGTTTAACCGAGTAGATCGCATTCGATCTGCACCAGCTACGGGGGGCCATGTGCGCTTCTCTAGGTCTAAATGCCACATAAAAAATAATGGAATCAAACATCGTTAATTGGATTTTTATAACACTTATATAATACACTATGTTTTTCCGATAGATCGAAGCTAAACAATGTCCTGCAATACCCATTATGTTTTTTTTTTAATTAGGTACCTAATGCGATAGTGCCTCGTCCTCTTGCGCCGGAATCGTGCCGCCGTAAATATGATATGCGTATTATTTTCTTCTTTCATGGCATGTAAAAAATACATTTATCATTATAATTTTATTGTCGTGAAATAATATTGTACCGGGAAAAACGAAAGATCAAACAAAACCCATTCATTTACTTTCTTTGCAAAGTGACACACCGGCCCTGTGTTATAATTTATTATGTACCTAACTTAGCAAGTTTTCACATACATTATCACATAATTTATTTGAAGTATAAAATATGACATAGCGAAACGTTAGATTAAATATTATAGGTTAAGATCCGATAACAGAAACATTTCGTTCATCCCGTTTATGCTGCAGACCTATTTTTTACGCATATTTATGATCCAGAGAATATATATCCATTAGGTTGCCTATCGAAATGTAGCCGCAAGTATGTTTATATATTATTTACCTCTGCCTACCCCTTCGGTGATTCCAGGAGTGAAGTTACGTTAAAAGTGATCCAATTATAAATACAGGTATGTATCATTTTTTTTGAAAAAAATACGTAATCCAAAGAATCATGCACATCTCTTCCTTCAATAGTATTACGTACAATGTTCTCAAAGGATTAATCTTATCTACGAGTACGTTAAGAGGATAGTCTATCAGAGCCCTTCCGAAATCATGTTATAGTGAACCAGAACTGTTTTAGTAAGTCTGAACGAAAATTCGATACCGGTAAAATTAATCCTGTAGCAGGAATACTTGAACTTTGCTATAAATATAATATATAATGAACATGGCAAACAAGGTATTTTTGCTGGTGGTAGAGCTCCAGTGACGGAGCTTGCGGGCGTAGGCACCACCGCATTACCTAAATACTTGCCGCTAATTTCCATAAATACATACATAAAAAAATGTTTATTTGTTTGTTATGTTAAGTGATGACAACAGCCATACAAAGACCAGGGTCAAAATGCAGCGCCCTGACCAGAACACGATAGCCACTAGTTACAACCGGAACATGATAGTACTGAACTCTACCATTTGGCGGCAGACAAATTAGGTAATGCGGTGGTACCTTCGCCCACGAGCTTCGACACTGGCGCTCTACCACCGGTCAAATATGAGAGCAAAAACTACGACAGTATAAATAGATACAAAAGAAAGCAGGTAAAGTGACGCAGCAAAAAGTATTGCAGGAGGCATTCGCATTATTTGTTAAATTCCACAAAAACAAATACAAAGGATCATCAAACTATAGCAACAGGTTCTGAATGAAATTGCATGCTCGGTCATTTTAAGGGACAAATACCTTTTTTTCCTTATACCTGGCTTACATACCTGGGGTGATAACAAAACTATATTTTTTGCTCCGATCCCCCGTCTTCTTGTCATTATCTGCCTTGAAGGTAGTAAAATTCTGGGAATATTATTACAACCACTTTTTAAACTTTCTAAGCGGTTCCATTTGTAACTAGTGGCTATCCGCAGCTTTTTTTTAATGTAATGAGGATGGCAGACAAGCTTGTATTTCCCACTGAAGTGATGACTGCTGCCTATAGACACCAAAAACATGGTGTTCAGCACTATCATGTTCCGGTCAGGTGGTAATGTACGGCATTGTAATTTCCGGCACAGAGGCATAACACCTTAGGCCTCAGGAGTGGCAACGCATCTGCATTTTGACCTTGGTTTTTGTGTGGGTGTCTATAGGCTGCAGCTATCACTTAACATCAATGTGAACTGCATGCTTGTATGCATTTCCCATAACATAAAAAAGAGGTCATTAAGGTCTCGAGGTGGCAACGCATCTGTATTTTGACCACCAGAGGTCAAAATACAGATGCGTTAGTTAGTGGTTACACCACTAGTTACTAGTTACACCACTCCTATCATTCAGACAAAGCCTCTTTCTTACATCCTCATTACGCGATCGGTGAGCGATACACCGCAGATCTTGGGCAAAGATCTCATCTCATCTTATATAGCATAATATAATTAGTGGCTTTTACAGTAAACACTATAACCGCACCAAATTTCTTCAAACTGGTTTAGCTTTTAAAGCAAAAATAGCAGCCACAGAAAATTACTTTTACTTTCATAAGGATAGCTACTATGAATAAAGATTTACGCTCTATTAAAACCAGGAAAAGGAAAAAGAATTTCTCTTAAACGTCAGAAGCTGTTTCACAATTTATATCTCAATAAAGTAATCAAATCAATTTGAAGTTCAATGGAATCGGAAACAGTTAATGAAGTCCAGTCAAAGATAGCTGAAATAATATTGAGCGTTGGCAAGATCTCAGAAATCACCGAATTCTAATTTAAGAATTGGCCAACTTCAATCTCAAAAAGCAGAAAGACAACGCACCACCGACATTTTGAAGGGTATTTTATCATTCAGCCAAGCTGCAAAATTAATGTAAGTCGACTTTATCTACACCGAACGGGAGTTTCGCAAAGTTGTATAAGTTAAATTTGAGGAGTGGCTCTGGAAGCCAGTTTTCACTTAAAGCAATTAGTTGTAAAGTATTTATGTGGTTTAGATTTGATTGATGTCTATGGGTCTCATTTTGAATATAGGCAAATTGGAACTGAGCTACATTTTGGGTTGGTAATTGAATTACCAATTTCATTAAATGTTAGTTTGAAGGACAACGTTTAATTAATAATGTTGTCAAGCTCGATTTTCTTAGTTGTCAGTCTCAGTTTTGGATCTTTGTCTGCATCAAGTATCTTATAATCTTCTACCCCAAATGTAATTTTTGTATAAGTATGGAGTCTAAGCAACATTAAATTTGATTGACATTTAATTTTAACGATACGAATTTCTAATCTACTAATTCTATCCTCCTTTTCAACCGAAATAAGGTAATGCTAAAACACATATCACTAAACGATAATTAACAAATATCCTAATTAGAATTTTGGATCTAGTATTTGTATTGTCACTTCATTATTATTATTTCACTCATTTATTAATAATCTCACTATATATTTTTTTACATTAACATGTATATAAAGGAAAAAAAAAAACAACGTATATATAAAAAAATACAAAATAGTTGCCGCCGGTAGCGGGAGCAGGGTCCAAGCTGTCGGCGGTTAGGGGCTGAGAGAGAGGAACCTCTTCACAATACGTGCCGTGTCGAGAAGAACCGCTTTCTGCACCAAGCCCTTGATCCAACCCCATTATTATTATTATTAATCAATTGGTAGGTACGTCTCCTTTAAACTGCTATATTTTAAGTTATTAGGGAGCGTCCATAAATTACGTGAGGTTTTTTCTTTTTTTCTGTCCCTCCCTGAATAAAATCTCACGACATCTCACCAGGGGGGATGCTTCGTACTTTTATTTACAACTAGCTAAGACTAGTAATTAATATTGTTGATAGCTATAAGTGTGATAAAGACTAAATACTTCATACTTATTAAATAGAGTACTTAAATCGAAACTATTGAGATTATAACAAAATTCTACTCCAATTCAGCTCGCGCGAAAATAGTAAGTACCTAAATATATTTTTTTGTTTCAATCAGAAAAATAATTGCGTGATATTTGCCGAGACCCCCTCTCTCCCCAACGTAAGATTAGATGAGATTTGTCTTGACCCCCTGCCCCCCTTAAACATCTCACGTAATTTATGAATGCTAACGTAAATTAAGTGTCAAGCGGCAAGTGTCTTGATATGTGTCGAGTATTTTGCGATATGTTAACTAAAAACTTAGTGCTATAATTAAAATGAATTTGCAGATTTCCTTGTATTTGATAAAGACCTTATCAAACCATTTAAGTAGTGCAGAGGAAGCACGGGAGTTGTGTATCGCGTAAAGGGACTTGGAAAGATGAAAAATTAACCATTTTAAACCAACTGATTTCACTCTACTTGAAAATCACGCAGATTCTATCAGTTTCGAGGTAGTAAATGTTGATACGCTCCCAAAAAATAAAGTAAACGATTGATCAGTTCGTGTTTGGGTAGGTTGTAGATAAGATACGCAGTTCCATCTTTTCGTTAAAAGTAAATAATTTCAACAAACTTGATCTGTCAAGTCTGAGAGTTCAAATACATCACAAATTTCCGAAATGTATCCATAAACATCGTACGGTTTTTTTTTGTGATAAAAAGTTTACGATAGCGTCTTGATACAAAGCCTTCAAATACAACGAAAACATCTAAAATGTATTAGGTACTGCATAATCTTTATACGGGAAATACAATTTTTGTTTTTCTGGTAAAAATAACATGTATCTAAAGATAAACATTTAGGGTTCCATGGCTTATAAGGAAAAACGGAACATAATACTATCACTCGTACGTCTGACTGTCTGTCGCAGTTAATTTGCTTGGCTTTAAATGAATAATTTCAGAATCCAGACACGGTTTCGTAGGATTGAGACTGAATTATGATGTATGAGCTTAAAACTTTTTGCAACTGGGTTATGTCTTAAAATTAAGCGCAAGCTTTTTTTTTTGTTAAAATTAGTCATTGTCTTAATTATAATTATTCGAAATTTAAAGATGGAGAATAAGAAAGAAAAAAATAAGATAACAGGTAGATGCTTTAACTGTTAAACTAAATAATTAAATATGAAAAAATTGAAATTAGATTTCAAAAGAAAAAAAAACAAAATTTTTACCACAAGTATATATATAAAAAAAAGTTAAAGCATCTACCTGTTATCTTTTAGTGGCAAATAAATATTATGGGGAAACATAAAAAAAAATTACTTCCGATGAGACTCGGACGATCTGTGGATAAATAGTCCAGCCACTTTACCACTATGCTAAGCAATAAAAAAAAGAATCGCGTTGCGAAAAATATAAATATGACAATTAGATAGTTATTACCCATTATTATACACATAACCTTATTGAGTTACGCGGCAAAAAGACGCTTTTAGCATTTACCTAAAATATATCCTAAAAGTTGTTTTATATTATTTCGCATTAACACATGCTTGTGAAATATATTTTATTTTTAAAGAAAAATGGAAAGAAAAAAATGACTTCAGGCGAGACTCGGGCAGGGCTTCAGTAGCTCAATTGGAAGAGCGGCTGGACTAGATTCCCAGTAGGTCGCGAGTTCGAGTTCCGCCTGAAGTCAATTTTTTCTTTCCATTTTTCTTTAAAAATAAAATATATCCTAAAAGGTCAAGTTTATTATCGGATAACTTATAAACCTTGATTAAATCTTATAATCTCCTTAGGGATAGAATAGATTATTAGTAGCCTACTTCTTGTTCTATTTATAAAACTATCTAACCGTAGGCTGTGGTTGAATCCAAAATAATTATGTAGTATGCATTTAACTATTTAAATCTCTCTAATTATTTGATTTTTTTTTATTTTTAATTCTAAAAAAAATGTTTATTAGTGTACCTTAAAGGGAATTATCGTAAAAAAATGGCGGGAGGTTATGCCTAAAATATTGGCACTGAATGCAGGTATCCCAGGTATTACACAACTTCAAAAATGTTTTTTTTTTTTTACACAAGAAAAGAAATGTCGATATGTTGAAGTAGTTATTTAGATTTTTTTATATCATTATGGTAGCAAACAAGTAGGTAGTTAAGTTGAATGGTAAATAAAGACTATGTTCCATAGACATCTACATAAAAATCGGATGTCAAAATGCAGAGGTCCGTGCATCTGTGCGTCACGAATCTCAACTTCTACATATCATAAAAAAGATTTCAATGAAGAACCTTAGCCACTATTTGTTAGCTGTTAATCTTGGTCTCTTTTTACTGGTGGTAGAGCTCCAGTGACAGAGCTCTCGGGCGTAGGCACCACCGCATTACCTAATATACTTGCCGCTAAATGGTAGTGTTCAGCACTATCGTGTTCCAGTCAGGTGTAAATGTACGGCTCCGTAATTTCCGGCACAGAGGCATAACACCTTAGGCCTCAGAAGTGGTAACGCAGCTGCATTTTGACCTTGTTCTTTGTGTTAGTGTCTATAGGCTGCAGTCATCACTTAACATCAATGTGAACTGCATGCTTGTTTGCCACTTCAATTACATAAAAAAAAAATCTATATCTACTACGAAAATTACTTGGCCGTACAAGCGATGTTTATAATGAAGAAATAAATACTCTAAGACAGAATGCAGGTACCACACCATTTCAAAGAAGAAACATTAAATTTTCTTTTTTGAAATTTCAAAAGAAAACGAGTGCTCTCCGCGTGCTCCTATCGCGACAGTCATTATACTTTAGAACGAGGATTCCTATATTCTGGTAAAAATCTTAAAAACTTGAAAACGACTTAAAAAAACGAGCACTATTATTGCTCAGGTTTGATTCACTAAAAATCTGCATTGAAATATAAACTTTGACGAGAAATGTGTGACATGTTTAACTTTGTTTCATTTCGTTGAATTGAACATTGCTATTAACTTTGAGTTAGTTTATCTTGAACACTTCGAACACTACGAACTAATAAACTAAACTACGAACGATGTTTTTCTAGTTATCGCAACGAGATTGATATAATATAATATCATAATAGCTGTCCCGGCAAACTTCGTATTGCCTCAAAATGAAATAATGTGTCAAAGGTTTGATATAAAATTTACGGTCTACTTGTATGGGAAAATGAAATTGTGGTTTTTACTATTTCCCTTCAATTTATGCATATTTTCTTACCTTTTAAACCTTCTCTGGACTTCCAAAAATCATTCAAAACCAAAATTAGCCAAATCGGTCCAGCCGTTCTCGAGTTTTAAAGAGAGTAACGAACAGCAATAGATTTTTATATATTTAATATATGGATAGATAGAAGACAGGTGGAACAAGCAGCCGGTTCCGTTTTGAATATTATTTGACAGATATTCATTTGAGACGTTTCCACGTTATCGTTCATGTTGTAATGTGAAAGTGTGGTAAACTACACATTACAAGATGACACCCTATCATAACACCCGGACGACCCGGCAAAACCAAGTTTTTTTTTATGTAATAAAAGTGGCAAACAAGCATGCAGTACACATTGATGTTAAGTGATGTCTGCAGCCTACAGACACCCACACAATGACCAGGGGTCAAAATGCAAATGCGCTGCCACTCCTGAGGAATTGAGTGTTATGCCTCTGTGCCGGAAGTTACAGAGCCGTACATTACCACCTGACCGGAACACGATAGTACTGAACACTACCATTTAGTGGCAAGTATATTAGGTAATGCGGTGGTGCCTACGCCCGCGAGTTCCGTCACTGGAGTTCTACCACCAGTAAAAGTACAAAATGTTTTTGATTTCTTTCACTTTACCTTAATAAAGCTCTTTTATTATTTTACGCAACTATCGTATGAACACGACTCTCGTCTATATTTTGCTATCCGTACATATTGAATTCAGGAATCACAATATCTGTGATATTTGATGTCCACCGGCTGTGGTTAGGTGTATACACACATAGCTATAGCTCACATACATGTGTATGTATTGCCTGAAATGTCTGATGAAAATGTAGATAGTTTAGGTGCGTTTATATTGCAAACTTTCATATCGAACTCAATACTTAAAACTTAAGAGCTCAAGTTCGATTTACTGGTAGTAGAGGTCCAGTGAAGGGTGTAGGTACCACTGCATTACCTAATCTATTTGCTGCCATATTATAGTCCTCAGCACTATCGTGTCCCGGTTTCATGGTAATGTATGGCTCCGTAATAACTACATATAACAGAGACAACAACTTATATCTCAAATGTTGCCACCTTTCGCATCTGCGTCTGACTTGTAGTTTTTGTGTAGATGTATATTGACTTCTCTTAGCCAAAAAATATATTTATAGATTACAGGTATTTCGTTACAACAATCTGAATTGAAAGCTCTGTTTTGTAGATGTCTATGCGCTGCTGTAATCACTTACCATCGAAGTACTTCACTTGTTTCTTTACCTTTCCTTACTTAAATAAAGTTTGTCAAATATAGCAAATTTATTTGTTTTAACACAAACATATCGTTCACTGGTGGTAGAGCTCCAGTGACGGAGCTCGCGGGCGTAGGCACCACCGCATTACCTAATATACTTGCCGCTAAATGGTAGTGTTCGGCACTATCGTGTTCCGGTCAAGTGGTAATGTATGGCCCTGTAATTTCCGGCACAGAGGCATAACACTTTAGGCTTCAGGAGTGGTAACGCATCTGATCTTGGTCTTTGTGTGGGTGTCTATAGGCTGCAGACATCACTTAACATTAATGTGAACTGCATGCTTGCTTGCCACTACCATTACATAAAAAAAATAAATATCTCTTCTCACAATTTTTTTACGCTGCATTTCCTCACAATTCTTAATGAAGTAAACATTTCCACGTTCTCTTCCGTGCAGTTGTGAAAAAAATAAAAATTTCAAGTGATACGTCCGTGACGGGACAAAAGTCAAACAAAGGATGAGTGTATGAGTCATCAACGCACGTTACACCCGTACCCGCAAATTAGTCTGAGTGCAGTGTACGGTAGGCGACTAAGCTTTCGCGAGGGTGTTGTAGGTGTCAGTTCTGGTTTTGGCATTTATCTATGGTAATCTCAGTATGAAATTGCACTGTAACATTAAATAATTATTATGCATGACATTAAAATTTTCAACAAATTGTAACAAAAGCTATAAACTGTTAGTGACTTTAACTGACTTCACGTAAAATATTTTCAAAATATTAATAAATAAATAAAATAAAAAACCTTTTATTTCTTGCTTACATATATATAAAATAAATATAAACAAATTTTAAGAATTGCAGACAAATTATGAAATTGTAATAAAATTTATAAAACAAAGGTAATCATTCGTATTAAGACTAAAATGAAATAAATTACTATTTCACATTTGTTTTCTCAAACGATTGATTGATTGACGATGGAATTTTTATTTAAAAGTTTTAAATAAAAATTCCATCGTCAATCAACAAAATAAAAAGATAAAAAAATATTTAAAGTTATACATGTATGTACCTACAATTAAAATTACATTAAAATAATTATTAGGTACATAATAACTTTCGGAAGAATGAAATATAAAGTTAAAACAGATCATAATTAATCAATAAAATACATGCAAAATTAGGTGAAATTAAATTAAAATTAATCGATGTCAGTTTTCAAAATATTAGAAATATCATAATATATTCATTCGCAGTCGTAGATGACTCTATGTATAGTGCATTTTTACGTATCAAAAGGTGGCAAACCAGCATTCAATTCATTTGGATGTTAAGTGGTGATTGTAACCTATAGACATCTACTCACTAAGACCCGTACGGAACACGATACTGCTGAAACTATCATTTGGTGGGAGACGGAATAACTAATGCGGTACTGCCTACGCCTACAAGCTTCTTTACAGTACCTCTTCCATCAGTATAGTTGTATTTATCTATAATATAAAAATAAGTCGGGTTTTCCTTCCTGACGCTATAACTCCAGAACGCACGAACCTATTTCCGCGGTTTTGCATTCGTTGGAAAGGTCTCGGGCTCCGTGAGGTTTATAGCAAAGAAAATTCAGGAAAAAATTCAACGCGGGCAAAGCCGCGGGCAACAGCTAGTTATTTATAACATTTGCTCCAATTCTCGATTTGAAGTGAGATACTTTAATTAAAATGGGCAAAACCTTTGTCGCCCTCCGTACGAGTCAATGGTCGTCTCACTAACGACTGTCTACTGTAATAAAACACACGTACACACATATTTTTTGTGTTATTAATTATCTTTAATGGCTGTCAACTCGAAATTGTAGGGTAGTTTTATTTGCATAGTAAATGTTGCTTTGTAATGAAACGGTCTATTTTATTGTGGAATCATTTTACTGCATGTCAACTATGTTTATAGTATATGGAAAATAATAATGATAGTACCGAAAAGTAATTTCCTCTCTCAGATTTTCAAATATTTTCGTTAATTTACGTATAGGCGAAGCCGCAAAAATGATGGGGCATTTTAAGAATTAAAGAAGCCTATCTATCTTATAATGTTTTTCAATAATCCCAAAGGAGATCCGCCACTTTGTATGGGGCATTGGTACATAATTGTACATGAATAAAACTTTTCGTCCTCAGACATTAGTACATATACTACTATTTCAAACATATTTCACTTCGTTGACGAATGGGGTTCGTGAGATATACCAATTTAAAAATTGTAAGAATGAAGTCGTTTTTTCGCCATATTTTTTTTTATTTTCGTACTAATAGGCGCTAATTTAAAATTGACGGTTTGTAGATTGCTATTATTGCTAAGAAAGTGATTTATACACTAAATAATCACGCTTGTATCCACAAATACCTACCTATGAATGCTCTTCACTGAACACCGAGCACATGTTTTTGGCAAACTCCAGTCTACTTTTGCAGATTATAATAAATTGTTTACAGAAAAACTAACGAACACGATCAACTGACTTGAACAGAAACCTCTAGCACTACCTACGTATTACAAATCGCAAAAGCACTCGAAATTCGTTTCAAGTTCAACAAGCACAAAACAAGCCAGTAGTCAAAACACAAAGAAGTCACAGAACCACAGACACACAGAACGCCAAGTGAATTACGTGACGTCAATCATCAATGACGTGACAGACATGAGGTGGCATATCAAAGCGTCAAAAAAGGATGTGTCAACATAGGCGGCTGTCACAAAATATCGATGATTAAGAATATCGATCCATTGATCGGGTAAATTAGTCTTTTGTGTTGATTTTAAAACCTAAATGAATGTATTTCAGTAAATCCTCATCTGGTTGTTGGCAAATTAAAAAGAAATCTAACGTGTACTTTCACTTATTTTTCTATTTATTATGTAACCGATTTTTTTTAATATGGTTAATCGATACTTTCTGATACAATAATTATATCCTACGCCATTACATTTCGTTACGTTCTTTTCTACGCCATCATAAATATCAATGGTACAGATTTTTTCAAAAACTGTCTTAAATACTTTTCCGATGGTTTTCAGTATAATATTATACTGAAAAATTTACACCGCTATGCGCACAAATTTTATATAGAGTATTTGTTCATGTACAATCTATGTACCATTTCGGCTGATCTCCTTTAGTTTAATTCGCCCCTTCTTATTTTATTTATAAAACTTTCAAGACGATTTTTGCTTATGACATCCGATTTATACGAAGTATATAATGCAATATCTTGTTTTCCTTTAACATTAAAATTATATTGTGTATTAACTAAGCTTTCAATAAATTAGCAGGCTCTTGACATATTAAAATATATTTTTTAAACAAATGACACAATAAAACAACTTCACATAAAGTCCTATAAAAATTTTAGCTATGCAACAATGAAACAAATTGTATACCCTACAATTACTTTTAAGATGTTATTTTATGATAACCAGAGCGTATAGTTTACATTTTTTCATGTCTCTGCCCTCCAGTGAATTAAAAAAGTAATACCACTTTAACGTCTGTGTTTTGTTTGTTTCAGCGTACAGACAGAGCTTGAAAACATGGGGACCCTCTTTCAATATTTACTTCTAGCTCTCGCACTGACCTCGGCACAAATATCCTACACTGAAAGCCGTCTAAATGAAAAACGCAGAGATAAGACTGAAAGAAGATATCACACCATGCAAGCTAAAGACAATATGTGCGAGATCGCGAATAGGGAATCAAAAGTGCATTGCTACTGTGAAAAAACTGAAATAAAAACCGCAACAAGGGCAGACTGTTGGGTTTTCAACGGGGGCATTGATGAAACAGACCCGATATGGACGAGCTTCCATTCACAACCGTATCTCGAAAGGCTCACGTTTAATGTACGTTCGGACGGAGCCCTGAAATTTATACCGATGCAAGTGATACAGCGACTGAAGCGATTGCAAAAGCTGTACATTCATTATGCGACGTTGAACAAAATAGAGAAAAGAACGTTTACAAACATGTCGACTGTAAGGGAAATAACGTTGATGAACGACAAAATAATGGAGTTGGACTTCTCTGCGTTCGCAGGTCTCCCGGATTTAGTTAACTTAACTATAAAAGAGAATAAAGTGACCGAGATACAGAGAGATGTTTTCGTCGATTTACCCAGTCTCAGATACCTCGATTTGTCGTTCAACAGCATTAATCTAGCGCACGATGGATGTTTTGAACATCTGAACGTACTCAATGATCTCATATTAGAGGCAAATTTAATTTCAGTGTTGACTAAAGATACGTTTAGGGGACTTGGTAATTTAACAAGATTGGATTTAAGATCTAACAAGTTGTCTATGATCGGTGATCTAACTTTCACTGAGTTGTGGAATTTGAATGAGCTGCTTTTAGATAATAATGAATTGAAATATCTTTCTGAAAGAGCGTTTGATGGACTAGCTTTGCTTCAGAAGTTATCTATGACGGGCAACAGATTACAGACTATCAATGAAGGTCTCTTAGAGGGTGTTAGAGGCCTCGAATTATTGGATTTAAGGAATAACGAAATAGAATTCTTTACTTACGAAACTGTTAAGCCGATTCTGGAGAATTTGAAAATGAAGACATCGGTTTTATATTTAAGTGGTAAGATATTAAAACTTTAATATTTTGTCGGAAACAATATTTGTCTTAAGAAATCTAATATGAAAATATTCTGTACACATTAAAATACACGGCAAAGTTTTTACAAGCACAACATATTAAATGAAGGTAAAATATTCTTTTGTACAATTTGTTTAGCGAACGTTTCGTACTTGAAAAACTAATTCAATTCCAATTGTTCCCCCATACATTGTTACAGGAAAATAAATTACTGTGCTCGACTATTCTAGCTCGGTTCGAAAGCCTATTTTTGGCAAGACAAACATGTTATTTTGTGTACCCACTGTACTTACGAATATACTCATGGGAAGATAAATAACTATATTTTGTGCAGACAATGGGGCATTCTCCACAGGGCCCTAATCCCCTGCCAAAGCTCCCCTGGTTTAAGGACAATTAATGAGTGTAACAGTTCCCTTTAGCGAGTTAACAATGGAGTAATAACACGATTTAGGCACAATGTAATGTGAATTATTAAAAATCAACAAACATTACGCTACTGTTCTCATGATAATTTCATTTGTGAAGTTAACGACATGCTATACGATACATTCAAAACGTTATATTAGATTAAGCCGCTGAGTTATGAGGTTACGCGATTTGAGGATTTCACTTTGCCGTTAAATGGCCCACGGATTCGCTGAGTTTTTTATTTGAATTGAATCGCTATCGAGTTTTTTTCTGTTAAAATATTGGTGTACATGTCCGTTTTTTATTTCGATACGTGAAGAGTTTATTTGTAATGTTTGCTATACATGATTATTAAAAAGAAAACGAATGACTGAGTTTAATGTTTGTTTTGTTTCGTTGATGTGACAGAAATCTACATAACAAGGTAGATATACTATACTTAAAAAAAAATTCATCGGTATATAATAGATTATTTTCATTCTTGTTAGAATAACGAACAATTGTTTATCTTGTTAGACTGAAAACAACTTATATATAACTCTGAAAATACCCTAAAGGGATCGTTTATTCGACTTCCTATTTTGTAAACCATAATTATACTTAGGTACTAAAAGTTATATGTAATGATGATTTTTAAATGCTTCTTTTTGGTAACATTATAGAGCTTTCACATTTCATTTTGTTGGCATAATTTTCTTCAATTTTTTATAAGCGTTAAGTTTTAGTTGGTAAGTTTACTTTGAAGATCTACGCGGAAAAATTATATATGTATTGAAAAGGAACATATTATTAAAGTAACGTAGCACGTTACTAATAATATTATTATCTTTTGTCACAAAATAACGTTAGCGTAGGCGAAATCAAACCATATTATAATACATAATTATTATGGTTTGATTATGCCAACTATAAAGTGTTTTGTCAAAGTGGAGTGGACAGTTACAAACTAATCATGTTTAAATTTTTTAAACTACATAATATCTAATTCAGCTTCACACAAAACACCAAAAATATTTAACAAGTTGTGTCCATAAAAAAAAATTCTTTATTTACTGTCGTGTTTTTCACGGATGCCATCTAAGGATTTGAAGAATCCTCTAAAATGTTTACTAGAAACGAGGAAATAGAATTCATAAATCTACCTACTGAAAATTTTTTCACGTATTTATTTACAAAAAGGCTCAATTTGTCAGAAGGTTGTAAAGATACAACACAAAAAGGTTGTAAAGATACCTACCATTGAAAACTTTAGGTTTATTTTCTAAAGATCCGTAACACGCTGTTATAATCCATCTCAATATTACAAGAACCTATCCGAACGTTGCAACTAACAACAGATTTTTTTTCCTGCAGGTAACAAATTAAACTGCGACTGTCGCTTATCTTGGATGCAAGTTCTGCGAAATGAAACAAAAAGTGAACCTCTGAGGCTGGCTTTAGATGACGTAACATGTATACCTGTAGACAGAAATGAAATAACTGAAGAAAAACCAAAAACAGAAAACGCATTTGAATTAGAATCAACAAGTGACATTTTTCAACAAGACGGCAACGATGAAGAGATTTACGGTGAAGGGAATCCATCGTATAACTACGAAGCAACAATAAAACCCATAGCTACTAATCAAATCGCAATGGTCGATATTCCACCTGAAACCCTGCCTTGTCCAGGCGAATTAGTTTCCAACGAAGACTCGTTAATGCTATCGTCAAAAGATGAAAGCTATTGGCGTCCAAATTCCAGTTACAAAATCCTTTCGAATCTCTCTTTCGTGCTTACGTTAGTTATTATAGGTATGCTCTGTTAGATAAGTGATATTTTTGTGATTGGTGACTTGAATAACATTGGAACTTAAAAATGTACAAACACTTAGATTTATATACCACAGATTTATATGCCTTTGTCCTAGGTTCGATTCCCGGGTCGGGGGCTTCCAAAGATTAAAGTGTAAAATCCTTTATCTCTGGTTCAATTGGGATTTTTCCATTTTCTGGAAGTTTCCCAGTACGGAATTTGGCAATGTGCCCGGAGATGTCAACAGTATCAGTTGTTATTCGCTTTAATTTTATATTTGTAATTTGACCTATCGCAAGCAAATTCTATCGTATATTATTTAAGTTGATCGCCACCTGTAACATGCACCAAAATGTAACAGGTGAATCGCGGGTATTTGCATGTATGCCGTTAACGTGTTACTCAGATTGATTGACGCAAATATCCAATTTAATTAATGTAACACTTTTATAATATTGTATAAATTTTCTTTTGTTAATTTATCATTCGTTTGAATTTGGGGTGATATATAATTATCATTCAAAATAATAAAACACTCGGAATATTTTTGTAAGTAACTTTATTATAATTTCAACATTCGGTATCGCAGTAAAATAAACCACAGAAGGTAATATTCATTATTTTATCCCTTATAAGAGAATATAACAGAAATTTGGTTTTGATCCCCAGCTTTCATATTTACGTTAAAGTAAAACCACTAACCGTCGCTAACTAAATGAACAACTTAAAAGCAATGTTATACAAGTCAACCAACTCGATTTTAAAATTGTATAGTGTGATGTTTAAGATATTGGAAACTCTATTAATTTCGTATTTGGATGCTGTTGTATCGCTTATTTTTTAATAAGGAAAGAAGACTGGTTAAGATTATTTAATTAAATTATTCCTTAAGATCTTGCCGCGGAAGCAACTCGGCAAAGCGGAGTTCAGTGTACATTAAGATTCTTAATTTGTGAGTTTTCTTGAGATAATTTTTAGAGATTAAGATGAAATTGTAACTCATTCCAATTTTAGACTGCAGTTTGTATGATAAATGTTTTGAAATATGTTTTATAGCAAGTAAATTGAAGACCAAAAGCCCTATGAGATATATAGAATTTGTGATTTACTGTCATTTTGATGCATTAAATATAAGAAGATTTGCAAGAAATTTTACTGGAACAATCGATGTTGAAACAAGATTTTGCCTTTCTAAAACTAGTTATTTTTCGCCTGTTTCAACTTAATGAGAACAAAATACTGAAAATTTTGTTATTACTAATGGTAAAATTCCAGTTGTGAAACTTAGTATAACCTAGTCTAGCTATCACCAGACCAGTCTAGCTAGCTATCAACGTCATTAGGTATTTTAAACTGCCTATAGATCTCAGATCGAAACACTTTGGCCCGGCAAATGTGTAATACTACCCTAATACCCCTTTGTAAAAATTTGGTTAGGTACACATTTACGTGTAGGTTAATAGGAGATATTCAACTTCTCGTTTTTATTCATACGTGTATGTGTATACAGCTTACTGTGAACTACTTGTATGTCATAAAAACACTTCAATTGGAACCGACTTTATTTCCATTATAACTTCATAAAGGCACGGTCTTGGCTTTTTATACTGACATGTAGATGGGAATTAATATTTTTTCGACCGGCCAAAAGTACTTACCCGGGGATAAAATATATTTTTCCTACATTAATACAAATCGACCCCGTATATTTCCATGGATTTTAATAAAAAAGAATCGCCATGTAATTTACAAGCCCAACAAAAAGGTATTGATATTCACATTCAGCCAGCAACAGTTAGCTTTATTGATATTGCCAATATATCTGCTTGCATTTGGCGAGGGCTCAACATTGTTGAAAAAATTTCAACTGGAAATATGCTGGTTGAACATTATTTATAGTAGAGTAAATAATTTCCGACGCGTGCTAGAAAATTGATAGCTTTTTATTCAGTGTACGGGAAGTATGTTTTATGTTGCTGTATTAAATAAGCTGACACAATATATATATATGTTATGTTAGATTACCTAGGACAGAATTATACAATTATGTTAAATGGTATTAATTTTTTAAAATATCTAATATAAATATTTACATTTAATTGGTGATTCACAGGCTTAGTCAATTCCAAAACTTCGTATTTGTTTTCATAAAGCAAATATTAATTAACATTGAAAAAAATCCTACAGGAATTATGCTGTTTGGGCATTATTTCTGATGGATTTATTTTCACAGAGGTACAAATTGACATAAAAATTGACAGCAATATTCTTACTGCTGTCAATTTCTCTTCGATCTTGTAGTCGACAGCTATTTTGATAGGCGGTCGCATCACTTGAAACAATATTTGTCATTTATATTTCAGTTCTCAACTACATAATCGATGAAAAATTTATCAGCAGTAAGAATATTACTGTCAATTTTTCATGTCATGTCTTATTAGACAATGGTTGTAGCGACTTCGTTGAAAATAAACGATCATTGTACGGCCGCTGTTGACACATGTCGAATACCACAGAAATCAAGACAATAAGTGCCAAAATCGCGTGATCTTGCCGCTACAAATTGGTGCCGCATTGACAGTATTCGACATCAATTCCGATGATCTCTTAAATTGTTTCATTTACACAAATGTTGGTGAGCAAAACTATAATGTACTTTGAACCTTCATGAACGCAATTACTATTCAATTTTCTTTATTAACTTGAATAGGTAGGTACTTACTGGTGGTAGAGCTTCAGTGACGGAGCTCGCGGGTGTAGGCACCACCGCATTACCTAATATACTTGCCGCTAAATGGTAGTGTTCAGCACTATCGTGTTCCGGTCAGGTGGTAATGTACGGCCCTGTAATTTCCGGCACAGAGGCATAACACCTTAGGCCTCAGGAGTGGTAACGCATTTTGACCTTTGTCTTTGTGTGGGTGTCTATAGCCTGCAGTCATCACTTAACATCAATGTGAACTGCACGCTTGCTTACCACTTCCAATACATAAAAAAAGGTATCTACGTTGTAATTATCCGTGTATGTAGTATTGAATATAGATACCGGAGACTTGCTTTACCGACCGTTTTTAGCAATATGCCATTTCTACTGTCTTATACTATTTAGATTTCTGTGTAACTAAGATATATTTTGTCCTCTTCGCATAGTTAGGAGCAGAAGATTATTGAAAGACATCTATGTTCACTTTCAAATTCATTTTGTTACGCGTTACCAATTGACCCGAAAGTACAGTTAAATTGAGATCTCATCGTAACGCCTTCATAAGTAATTAGACAAGTCTATTTAATTCAATTGCACTTTATTGTAACCAGTATAAGATGGACTCTATCTTGTATGGGCTTCGATATAGAAGAATTCAGTTTTATATTCACTTGTACGATTAAGCAAATTTGTACGGTTGTAAACCAATTATCAATTTTAATCCAAGATTAGTTTCACTCAAGGCCGAATACAGTAATGATATTCAATATTATGAAAAAAAAATGAATGAAAAGTATTTATTCACCTCATTCAACATTATAACATAATTCATTACTTCTGCCAAATTGCAGTTACAGTTTGTTGGCAGACGTAGCTCCCTTAAGTTTCCCTTAAGATTAAGTTTTCCTGTTGCAAACATTCCGAATTATGTAAAAAAATAATAGAAAATATTTGTTCCTAAGTATTCAGCTTGTTTTTTTTTATTTCAATTAAATCAAAGCACATTGTGGGTAGAAATATTTGTTTTGTCGTGTAGAGACCATGATACGGAATTAGTGAGTAGGACTCAATTGCAGCAAGAGTTAATGCAGCATTTATCACTTAAGCCGAAAGATGTCCACTACTGGACAAAAACCTTCCCCAGAGATACCCACAATGGCATTGTGCGTCATTAGGGGAGAATATACGCTTGACATGCGAATTGGCGATCTCAGTAACGATAGTTTTATCGCGTACTATTGCTACCCATCAAGCGTTATTGTATTTACTGCCGCCTTTTGGAATAGTTTGACAGCCATTGTTCCGTTGACTGACTGTAACAGCACAAGAATCCTTCTTCACTAGTGGGGTCGTCACGTTCCGACCCCATAATCCAGAAGAATTTGAAATCGGTTACGTTAAAACTCATTCAATTTCTGATCCCAAAAGTAAGTAAAAACAAAAAAGAGATATTAAATTCAAGGATCATTTAAAATTTAATATCATTATTCGGGCATAAAGGCCGATTTACACTTTGATAAGTTCTGTAGCGAGTTAACTTGAAAAACAAGCAAGTAGAAAAAGAAAGTAGGAAATCTCGTTTGAATCGCAATCGGCGAGTTAAGGGGATAACTGGCCCGTATATTTCTCGACGAGTTAAGTCCTAAGTGCTACCTCTCGTGCGTCTCGCCCCTAAACTCACCACTTGCATAGCATCCATTACTGGTGGTAGAGCTTAAGTGAAGGAGCTCGCGGGCGTAGGCACCACCGCATTGTCTAATTGACTTGCCGCTTAACGGTAGTTTTTTTTTTTTAATTCTCGGGGAGAATAAAAAAAAATCGGTAGTTTTCCGGGTGTCTATAGGCTGCAGTCATCACTTAACATCAATGTAAACAAGCATGCAGTTCACATTGATGTTAAGTGATGACTGCAGCCTATAGACACCCAAACGAAGACCAAGGTCGAAATGCAGATGCGTTACCACTCCTGAGGCCCTTGGTGTTATGCCTCTGTGCCGGAAATTACAGGCCCGTACATAATCACCTGACCGGAACACGATAGTGCTGAACACTACCATTAAGCGGCAAGTATATTAAGTCATGCGGTGGTACCTACGCCCGCGAGTACCGTCACTGGAGCTCTACCACCAGTAAAGTAAGTTTTGACCCGTTGAGTTAGAATACCGGACTAAGGCATAGACTCAATGCTTACGAAGGCAGTGTGCAACAGAGATAACGCTCTACGAAGTCAACACTAGCCGATTGTCTCTTTCGTGTGCTCGATGTGTAATATTCATTATTTGGTTTTGTAACTGAACTCGCTACTATACTTGACAATGTGTAAACTTGCTTTTAGATCCTAAAACGGCCCATTCAATTCAATTATCTTATGTACTTAGCAAGTAAGTGTCACAACTTTTATACATAATGATCATTTGTAAATCTTATAATTTTGTAATATAGAAATTTAGATAAGAGAGACTGTAAATAAAGAGTATAATGTTGGCGAGAAAGGACTTTGTTTTATTTATGTGATGAAAATCATAACAAGTTCCATTATTGACCCGTACAGAAAAAAAAAGAACAAGGTAAAACTTTGAAATATCAGAATATCAGATCCAGAGAATATATTGAAAACCGTAAGGCTCTATTCTCGCGTTTTCAGGGACGACCTCCTTAAAGAAAATGTAACTTGCATTCAAGTATATTTTTTTATGTAGACAAGTTGGCAAGTGATGACTGCAACCTGTAGACGTCTACACAAAAACCAAAGGTCAAAATGCAGATGCCTTGCCACCCCTGAGACCTAAATTGTTATGTCTCTATAATAGTTATTACGGGGCAGAGATAACGCTCTACGAAGTCAACACTAGCCGATTGTCTCTTTCGTGTGCTCGATATGCAATATTCATTACTTGGTATTGCAACTAAACTCGCTACTATACTTGACAATGTGTAAACTTGCCTTTAGATCCTAAAACGGACCATTCAATTTAATAGTCTTATGTACTTAGCAAGTAAATGTGACATGTTTTATACATAATGATCGTTTGTAAATCTTATAATTTTGTAATATAGAAATTTAGATAAGAGAGACTGTAAATAAAGAGTATAATGTTGGCGAGAAAGGACTTTGTTTTATTTATGTGATGAAAATCATAACAAGTTCCATTATTGACCCGTACAGAAAAAAAAAGAACAAGGTAAAACTTTGAAATATCAGAATATCAGATCCAGAGAATATATTGAAAACCGTAAGGCTCTATTCTCGCGTTTTCAGGGACGACCTCCTTAAAGAAAATGTAACTTGCATTCAAGTATATTTTTTTATGTAGACAAGTTGGCAAGTGATGACTGCAACCTGTAGACGTCTACACAAAAACCAAAGGTCAAAATGCAGATGCCTTGCCACCCCTGAGACCTAAATTGTTATGTCTCTATAATAGTTATTACGGGGCAGAGATAACGCTCTACGAAGTCAACACTAGCCGATTGTCTCTTTCGTGTGCTCGATATGCAATATTCATTACTTGGTATTGCAACTAAACTCGCTACTATACTTGACAATGTGTAAACTTGCCTTTAGATCCTAAAACGGACCATTCAATTTAATAGTCTTATGTACTTAGCAAGTAAATGTGACATGTTTTATACATAATGATCGTTTGTAAATCTTATAATTTTGTAATATAGAAATTTAGATAAGAGAGACTGTAAATAAAGAGTATAATGTTGGCGAGAAAGGGCTTTGTTTTATTTATGTGATGAAAATCATAACAAGTTCCATTATTGACCCGTACAGAAAGAAAAAAAGAACAAGGTAAAACTTTGAAATATCAGAATATCAGATCCAGAGAATATATTGAAAACCGTAAGGCCCTATTCTCGCGTTTTCAGGGATTACCATCTAACCGGAACCCGATTTTACTCGTGGTAGAGCTCCGAGGCGTAGGCATCACCGCATTACCTAATTTACTTGCCGCTACATGGTAGTATACAGCAAACAAGCATGCAGTTCACATGGATGTTAAGTGATGACTGCAGCCTATACACACCCACACAGACCAGGATCAAAATGCAGATGCGTTACCACTCCTGAGGCCTAAGGTATTATGCCTCTGTGCCGGAAATTTCAGGGCCACCGGACCGGAACACGGTAGTGAACACTACCATCTAGCGGCATGTATATTAGGTACTGCGGTGGTGCCTACGCCCGCGAGCTCCGTCGCTGGAGCCCTACCAAGTATACTTATTTTACTTTGTTACATAAAAAAATAGGCCACTAAAAATTCTATTGAACGAACTGTTAATTTTCAATGTACTTTAACTGGTTTCATTTAATAAGCACCAAAAACTGCAACTTATTTAAGTAAGAAAGTCTTCAGTGCATCTTTACACGCTACTTACATAGCGAAATCTCTTCTAAATCCAAATATGAAGTCTTTTTTAAAAATGGGATCTAAGTTTTCTCTTTACGTATGAAATATAAAGACAAGTGGTCGTTAGATACTCGAATTATCGTATATCACAAAATTTGCACGGGTAAGCGTTATTACGGTCCTTTTCTAAAAAGCACAGAAGTTATAATTAGAAAACAAAAATCTTCGGTCATAATGTATAAATGCGATTAGTATTTTAGCGTTTTCAAATTTATTTCCTTATTAGCTGTGCCCGCGACTCCGTTCGTGTGGGCGTTGAAGATCCGACAGCAAAACGGAATCAACTGAACTTATGCCGTGTTAGCGCATATATAAGAAATATAATGTCGCTCAAAATCGGATCCCATATCATCGGTTCAGTTCAAGTCGCCAAATCGATTGTCAACTTGAGTAAGATTAGGGTTTTTTGCAACACCACTTCGGAAGACTCGACGCCTACTATTTGAAAAGAGTGACATTTCATCCGCGGATGAGATACATTTGCGGATGAGCTGTCACCTTAGTCGCTTTTTGTCGGATCTTCAAACCGAACGCTCTTGTGAACTCTGGCATTGAAATACTGTTCCCACTGACCCGGATCCTACAAAAATCCGTGGCGAGAAGTAAGATACGACTCCCTGTGAACGTGACGGTAGTCTGCCCGGAACAGGGACGACAAAAAGTTATCGAATCGATTAAGTATCGCACAAATGTCAACAGTTTTACCCCTTACCTTCAGAAAAACAAATAAAAAAACATGACTTGCAAATAGTGACTCATGTAACCGTAACGCATGTAGCGTAAATTATACGTCTGACGTACAGACGTGACATGTAGATTTACACATTCTACAGTTAGGTTGAGCATACGGGAGTTTTGGCGGGAACCTTGAAAGAGGCGTATGGTGCTCTTATTGTGCTTTTATTGCTCTGCGTATGGTGCTTTTATTTCATTTTCTTGGTGTATTTTTAAGTTATATTGAATAAAGTTGGTGGCATTTTGTTTGATATAGGTTTATTACAGTGCCCGTGTATAGTGAAATAGAATAACAGTGCGAAAACACGACCTTTCAGGTTGCCTCCAAAACTTCATTGTAAATGTTCTGGTAAAGTAGCCATCGCTTTACTCGACTTAACTCGACTGTAACTCACTTGACTGACATATTATACTTGATAACTTATATACTTGATACTTACATATTATACTTGATATTATACTAACTTTGACGCTGCTTAAATAAATACGAAATATCGATTTACTTGACACTGGCAATATTCGTAATAGCGATGCCATAATAACTAAAAAAAAAATTAAAAAAAAAAATACAGTTAGGTCTGTGAGGATCCCACTGGATCATTTCGTTCATGCACATTGACTTGAACCCGCGAACACTAGGATCTGTAGTTTTTTTATGTAATGGATGTGGCAAACAAGCGTCCAGTTCACATTGATGTTAAGTGATGACTGCAGCAATAGACACCCACACAAAGATCAGGGTCAAAATGCAGATGCGTTACCACACCTGCGGCTTAAGGTGTTATGCCTCTGCGCCGGAAATTACAGCGCCGTACTTTACCACCTGACCGGAACACGATAGTGCTGAACACTACCATTTAGCGGCAAGTATCTGGTAATCCGGTGGTGCCTTCGCCCGTCACTGGAGCTCTACCACCAGTAAAAGTCCAGCCGCTACTGAAGTCCACTACTGCTTTAAAAAAATATTTGCAATGCCGCTAACCACGAATTCACAGAAATACATTAACCCCCTTATTCATAAACGTATTTTAGCTAAAGTTTTGCTAGTCTCTGCGTTTTCTCTTTCTATCCTGCACATTTGACAATGCAACTGACAAAGTCAAAGCATTCTATAGCTAAAACGTATCTAATGTACGTTTATTAATAAGGGGGTAAATCTTCATCGCTGCGCGACAACGTATATGGTTGCAGCTGATTTTATTCACGTTCATTTATAACAATAAATAATAACAGTCAAGTGTTGCCACCCTGAAGTACCGTTGCTTTAAAAATGAAGTTTTATGACGACCCAGAAATAGGTATGTTACTGGTGGTAGAGCTCAAGTGACGGAGCTCGCGGGTGTAGGCACCACCGCATTACCTAATTTACTTGCCGCTAAATGGCATCACTTAACATCAATGTGAACTGCATGCTTGTTTGCCACTTTTATTACATAAAGAAAAAAAAGGTATCTAAGTAGGTACTGTTTTTACTTTTTATATACCAAAGAAGTGAAAGTACCTCAAAACCGTCATCATTATATTTTTATTTTATAGAAAAATCATTATGTTTTCTAAGATCCCTTTTGTTTTGTCACAAAGACTTAGTGGGGGCTTAAAACCTAACAAAACAAGGCAGGCCTTCAGAAATCTCCTAAGGAAATTCCACTTTTCTTTCTTTTTTTTACGCAAATCGGATCAGGAATCATATCGTTTCAGTATGTATGTATGTATGTATGTATCTTCACGCCAGGTCCCTAACGGGGTAGGCAGAGAGTGTAGAGCGCCAGATATCCCGGTTCAGACAAACCTCTCGTGCCTCGTCTACCTTCATCATTCTCTTCATACATGCACGCCGATTCCTAAGACTTTTGTGGGGTCAAAAGTCTTAGGAATCGGCCATCAGACAGAACTCGACCTATTTGGTCATGGTAGGTCAGCAAATCTGTCAGTCATCGTTTCAGTACTTCTTAATATTATCGTTTACGATTTACTGCTGCAAATTAAAACCTTGAATGCCGTTACATACTTTTTTATTATTTGAAAGTGGCTAATAAGCATGCATTTCAAATGGATGCTAAGCAATGACAGACCTCTGGTTTTAGCAGCCTACACAAAAACCAGAAGTCAAAATGCAGATACGTTGACACTCCTGGGACCTTATTTGATACTAGCTGTATCCCGCAACTTAGTCCGTGTGAGAATTTATGATTGTTCAGTGTCTACCCGGAAGAAGTCGTGGGCGTAGCTTAAGTTACTCCTTATAACATAAGCTATCTGCTAGTGAAAGTCCCGTCGAAATCGGTAGAGCCGTTCCCGAGATTAGCCCCAACAAACAGACTGACAGACAGACAAAAATTGTAAAAAAAAAATTGTTTTGGCATATGTACCGTGTATACATACATGCATTTAATAAAAAGCGGTTATTTTTGTATTACAAACAGATGCTCCAATTTTATTTTTTACTGGTGGTAGAGCTCCAGTGACGGAGCTTGCGGGCGTAGGCACCACCGCATTACCTAATATACTTGCCGCTAAATGGTAGTGTTCAACACTATCGTGTTCCGGTCAGGTGGTAATGTACGGCCCTGTAATTTCCGGCACAGAGGCATAAGACCTTAGGCCTCAGGAGTGGTAACGCATCTGCATTTTGACCTTGGTCTTTGTGTGGGTGTCTATAGGCTGCAGTCATCACTTAACATCAATGTGAACTGCATGCTTGTTTACCACTTCCATTACATAAAAAAAAAAAAAGAAAAAATATATATTAGTATAGATGTATTTGTCATAGTTATAACGAAGCCATACGCTACCATATAACTGGAATATCATAGTGCTTGGTGGGACGTGTAAATAGTCCACGCCAAGGCGGATTATAAATCCTAAGTATAGTATGATGATCACCCTCAAAACTTCGGCACCAAATCACCTATCCCTCCGGATCAAACACCCCAATAACTAACGTGCGAGCCACTCACCAAATTGGAGACTGTACTCAGGTACCGCAGATCAGGTTATTGTTCTTGACGACTCACGTAGTCAGGTTTTGTGTTGATTACTTCTCGACGCCGGCGTTTTCTTCGACCATAAATTGATCTCCACCAGCTTATTCGGAGGGTCCGATAACTCCGGAATCAGGTAATCGGGCATAAAATTCAGTGCAAATTCACAGATTTTTAATTAATATAAAATCGTGTGTTCACAGTTGCTAAAGTAAGAGAGCAATATGAAAAAATTGTCATTTGTTTATTTTTCTTCTATAATTTAAATTAACTTTTTTTTCTTTTCGGCCAGTGATGGTCGCGCTAATTCTCATTAGGCCAAGTAAAAACTCTTTGGACGCCCGGCAAATCAAATTAGTGCTACCGATACACATCAGCCATTAGGCATTCAATCCAAAGGGACAAAATAATGAAGTACCAAAATTAAGAAGCTTCACCAGTGCTAAATATTAGCACTAGGCGGCAGACAGATTAGGTAATGCGGTGGTGCCTACGCCCTCGAGTCCCTACACTGGAATTCTACCACCAGAACACTACCAAACAAATACCAAAAGCTAAAATCACTACTTAATATTATAAATGCGAAAGTAACTCTGTCTGTCTATTACCTTTTAAGGTCCAAACGACTAAACCGATTTTAATGAAATTTGGTACAGGGATAGAACTGACTTTGAGAAAGAATATTGGCTACTTTTCGATATCCATACGGGCAAGGCCGTGGGTAACAGCTAGTATAGTATTCAAGAATAAAAAAATAGATATAGAAAATACGAAAAGGTTATCAATTCGACTTCGATTCGTATTTTTTATCCATGACCAACATGTAGAAGAAACGTGCGAGGTGTGTCAGGACCGGGATATCTGGCGCTCCTCAGTCTCTGCCTACCCCGTAAGGGACTTGGCGTGAAGATACATACATACCAATATGACCATGCATGCGTATCTTCTTATTGCGTAGCCTGATTTCATGATTCTTTATGGATAAAACATCCCTACGAATTGGTCTTATTTTGAATTATAAAAAAATAACTTGGAACGAAAGGGAAAGAAGATTGCTGTTTCACTCACAATGTTTTTTGTCCTCGCATAACTTTTTAAATACTTATTTTAAATTCATGATAGCTTTACATTCATGATCGCATGGTATTTCTATAAACTTTTGAATAATAATCTTTGTTCTATAAAATTATCAAAATGTTATAAACCTGGCTCTTTGAACCCACAATGAAACCGGTACTCAAGAAGTAATAACATAGGACAAGTAAAGAAAAATAAAAGTTTTAAACCCACCCCTGCTAAGATACAAATGAGTCCAAAATACTAAAACATAAAAGAAAAAAATATAAAATTTCATTCACAGCACCCACCATCTCATTTCGTATCACGCCACAGAATAATCCAGACATCTGCAGGTACACTGTCATTTGAGGCGACTAAGATTTTTTTTAAATAACAACACTAAGTAGCGTTGAAAAAGGGAAAAGCCAGGCGCCTTAAAAATCCCGAAGTATTTTCTTCGTTTAGCCCCCTACCATGAGTTTTTTGAACAGTTATTAATCTGATTATCACATTGAGTTGTGAAGGTGGCCAACAAGATTATAGTTACTTAAGCTCGGTCAAACAATGCGATAATATGCATTTTCTTTGCAACAAATAAGTCGGGACGCAATGATACCACCGCCCACTATTGAAGTAGAATTCTTACGCTAGTGCGGTCAGTCAAGTGTGGCAGTCAAACAATTACTGTAGGTGGCAGTAAATTCAATAATCTACAGCAGCATCCTGAATAAAAACTGACGCAACTGCCACGTAATCCGCATGCCAAACATGGTGATATTTTTAATGTAACGAAGGCGGTTAACAAGCTTGCAGTTCACATGTATGTTAAGTGAAGACTGCGGTGCTGTGGCTGCAGTTTGTGCTGGTTTATGTGTAGACATCTATAGACTGCGGTCCCTTCAGTTACTGCAGCCTACAGACATCTACACTAAAACCAGTTTTCCTAGAGTGGTTTTTCATCAGAGAACTGGATTATACTCGTCTATGCAGAATATATTCCCAGAGCCACGCTCAGATTTAGCGTCCGACAATTCAATATGCTGTTACGTTGGACTCAAAATTAAACGTAACTGGCTAAAGTTGTTATTTGTGTGTATTCATGAATGTATCTTTACGTCAGGTCCCTGACGGGGTAGGCAGAGAGTGTAGAGCGCCAGATATCCCGGTCCTGACATAATTCTCGTGCCTCATCTACCTTCATCATTCATGAATGTATTCATTTTCCGGCTCCTATCTCTTCAGGTATCACATATTTAAGAAGTTGAGTCTTACTATTTGCATTTGGATATTTCAGATTCTAAGCGAACCTGAGTGAACTTTCGACTTTCATTAGTAGGAGCCGTCAAGATTCCCATCACAGATGGTAATGCGACACGGCGTTAGCTATCCTCTGTTATTACTCCCACAAAACTCTATCGCAAAAAAATGAGATTTACTCATTTCATCTTTATTTACGTTGAGATATTCAAGATTGAGTTGTACTTTGATCTCGACTTTTTTGTTATATATACTGGAATAAGCCTTTGTCTTTTTGTATCACGAAAATGGTAAATAAGTTTACATTTAACTTGTAGGTAAATTAATGTATTTTTTTTTATGTTTTGGAATTGGTAAACAAGCATGCAGTTCACATTGATGTTAAGTGATGACTGCAGCCTATAGACAACCACAGAAAGACCAAGGTCAAAATGCAGATGCGTTACCACTCCTGAGGCCTAAGGTGTTATGCCTCTGTGCCGGAAATTACAGGGCCGTACATTACCACCTGACCGGAACACGATAGTGCTGAACACTACCATTTAGCGGCAAGTATATTAGGTAGTGCGGTGGTGCCTACGCCCGCGAGCTCCGTCACTGGAGCTCTAAACATCCACTAACGTATATATTACGTAACATATATATTGTATAGAAACACCTACTTAACAACTAATAGACTGACAACTAATGGAGGTTTTATATACTTGCCCCTAAATGCTAGTGTTTAGCTCTGTAGCGTCCACTACATTAAGGCGCCAACTAGTGGAATACAATGAAACCTTACAATACTTTTCTAGTACGATAGATGGCGTGCAGTCAAATTACATCGCACATACGAAGATTTCTCAAGAGTTGGCATATATACAACTTCCCAACGTCAACCGTTGGGCCGCGGCCCGCCAGGCGCTACCACCTCGCCTGGTCGGAGGATCCGAGGCCTTTTCGCCGGAGGAACACTTCCACCCGTTCCTCCACAGCTCTATCGTGTTCTGGTCATGTGGTAATGTACAGCCTTGTCATTTCCGGCACAGAGGCATAACACCTTAGGCCTCAGGAGTGGTAACGCATTTGCATTTTGACCTTGGTCTTTGTGTGGGTGTCTATTAGCTGCAGTCATCACTTAACATCAATGTGATTTGTATGCTTGTTTGCCACTTACATTACATAAAAAAGGTGCCAAACAAACATGCAGTTCACATTGATGTTAAATGAGCCTATAAACACCCACACAAAGAACATTAGACCGACCGCCTAACTGCAATGCTTTCGTTTAGGACGTCGTCTCATCAGTTTTGGACCGCCTATTAAAGCATTTTGCTCTTAAGTATATACCTGCGGACGAAAACACTTCTAGGAAAAAGTTAGGCGGTACGAAACTGATAAAGTGTCGTCATTGTTTTACTGGTGGTAGAGCTCCAGTGACGGAGCTCGCGGGCGTAGGCACCACCGCATTACCTAATATACTTGCCGCTAAATGGTAGTGTTCAGCACTATCGTGTTCCGGTCAAGTGGTAATGTACGGCCCTGTAATTCTTTGATGTATATTAAAAGGCTTTTATGTATATTTATTATTCATATCATTAATGAATTAGCTGACATAAAAACTAAGGCCTCAGGAGTGGTAACGTCTTGTGTGGGTGTTTATAGGCTGCAGTCATCACTTAACATCAATGAGAACTACGAGTACATGCTTGTTTGCCACTTCCATTGCATAAAAAAGTCATAATCGAAAGCTAAACGAAAGCATTTGAGTTAGGCCTCCTGAGGACAAAATGCAGATGCGTTACCCCTGAGGCCTTAGTTTTTATGTCAGCTAATTCATTCATGAAATGTTTAAAAAATGAATATATACAAATAAATAAAATTGCAGTGTCTGTTTGTAATATAATAAAACCATTTTTTAATAAATGCATATATATGTTTACACGGTATATATACCAAAACAACATTAATTACAATTTTTTATCTGTCTGTCTGTGTTTGTGTGTCTGTCTGTCTGTCTGTTTGTTCCCGCTAATCTCGGGAACGGCTGGACCGATTTTGACGGGACTTTCACTGGCAGATAGCTTATGTAATAAGGAGTAACTTAGGCTACTTTTGTACTAGCTGCGCCCACGACTTCGTCCGGGTAAATACTGAACAATCATAAATTCTCACGCGGACGAGCTCGCGAGCACAGCTAGTAATAAATATTCATCAAACGAATCACTTTCCAGGATCACTTCAATTTTCATAAATATTAAAATAGCATTTACAAAAACTAAACGTTTATATCTCAAATAGAATAGAAATAAACAATGAAAGCACAAAATAATAAAGGGAAGTAATTAAAATAGAAGCCACCGTTTTAGAATATTCAGATCAATTAATATTGAATTACAGGTTGTATTGAAATTGCCATCTATTATAGGTATGGCTGAGGCGCGTTACAATTGTTGTGTGGTGCAATTTGTAAAAGAGAGAGAAGAAAAACTGTATAAATGTCTCAATATCTATAAAATATAACTTCTGACCTGTACCTGCCGAAGAGGCAGGCATAACCAATCCAAGCGGTCATGCGAACACTTATGATTCACCATTTACTTTTCGTATGAGCTTTGACGAGCCGATACATTTACTTTGGAAATCATAGCTTTAATAACTTTTACTGATGGGAGAGCTCCAGTGACAGAGCTCGCGGGCGAAGGCCGCATTACCTATTATACTTGCCGCTAAATGGTTATGTTCAGCACTATCGTGTTCCGGTCAGGTGGTAATGTATGACCCTGTAATTTCCGGCACAGAGGCATAACACCTTAGGCCTCAGGAGTTTTAACGCATCTGCATTTTGACCTTGGTCTTTATGTGGGTGTCTACAGGCTGCAGTCAACACTTAACATCAATGTGAACTGCATGTTTGTTTGCCACTTCCATTACATAAAAAAAGTAAAGAACAGACAAATAAATAATTTGAATTAGGCTACTGAGGCAATGGAAAGTAACAGAATACAGATTATGTCATACTTTAGAAATATTGAGAAGTTGGATCATAGATCTTTAGTTACGAGTCACTGGCTCAGGAAAAAAATACACGCCGTTAGCTTCTACGCAACCAAAAGGATGTGTGAATGAATTAACAGACAACTGTTGAAGATACCACAAATATTTGACCAAACTTCACACCTTGACCCGTTCCCATGAATCCATTCCAGATAGTTCCCACGTTTTTTTTTGCAACCAAAAATTTGAAGGCATTAATAAATAAAATCTGAAATTGGGTTTTGAGTATCACTTTTTTCTCTAAACGAGAGCTGTTTCAAATTAATTTATCTATATATATAAAAATCAATTGCTGTTCGTTAGTCTCCCTAAAACTCGAGAACGGTTTTACCGATTTGGCTAATTTCGGTTTTAAATGATTTTTGGAAGTCTGGGAAGGTTTAAAAGGTAAGAAAAAATGAAGGAATTGAAGGGAAAAAAAATATTTTCCCAAATAAATAGTCTATATCTATCAAACCTGTGTATTGATGCAGAGGCCTGTCAGAGGTGATGGTGATCTAATTTAAATTAACCCTCTAGATGATATATAAATTAATTATTTGATATCAGTAGAAACATTTTGTTTGGGTAATATCCCAAAGGTATCATAACTGAATCTAAAGGATTCAGTTAAGTCAAGTAAAACATTTTTAGTACAATACAAAGCTTAATCGAAACGAGAATACAATTATAATGTTCAAAATGAGTTCCAAAAACGTTCATATCTTAGAGATATTGTCGCGTTTTCTCCGACAGTTAATATGATTTCTGGGGTAAATTGAAATGATATGTGCTTTTTGAGGTAAATTTCGTTTATGGTAAGCAAATAATGAGAATTTCCTTTTTGGCGTAATAAATAGATGTTTAACCGACGTAATTGCCAAATGTACGTGTGCTGATTATAAAGTCTGATTTTAGAATACATTCCAGTTCGTAAAAAAATAAATTTAAATCGATGTTTCACAGGCAAATGGGTATGGGAATAATACTAAAGGGTTTTTTAAATCTGTTTATAGCTACTATATTGTTATTTATGTATTTATTTCAGGCAACAAATGTAAGACTATAAGTAAAACAACGGCCCATATAAATATATACCTTATAGACTAACATACATATTAATAACACTATGAACTAACACTATACGTGATTACGGCGACGTGATGCGCGGTTTTTCTGAAGGGAGCTGTCTTCGAAATTTCCGAAATAAGACTCCCTGTGGCCAGAACTCCTCCTTCATGAAAGTCGGCAGGTGCTGCGTCGGGACTCTCACCAAATAGGAATAGAAATTCACTGTATGGCGAGACTCCAACCGCTCGACTCTCAGAGTGAAATTCGTCTTGACGCGGATGTAGTCGACGAGATCTTCAACTTTCGTCGACCAGTGCCAATCTGGACACAATTGCGTTGATGGTACAGCTGTACGCAACAAGTGTTTAGTTAGTTATATATATTATATTCCCATTCTTTTCTCAGCAGTCGTGTCTCCATACTATTTCGCTAGGAAACGCTCTCTGCATGTCTTATAGAAACCCCACATTCGAACATCAGGGTTGCATTTGCATTTGCTGCAACTATTAGCTGAGACGGGTGCCGTTTTTCTTGGCTTCACATAACCATACCTTTAGTTTTAGTTACTTTCGTCATATTCTTCATTTATTTTGTATGTAAATTTTATGTGGAACCAAGAAAATAAATGCTTTTTCTTTCTTTCTTTCTTTCTTACATTACGGTCGTTTTCCAGCGAAGGTGGTCCCGCGAATACCCTGACTTAAGTCTGACCGACAATTGCCGCATAGTGTGAAGCTCGCGAAAACCTGCAAAAACGAATAATCGTTCATAACTTGCACCAAACAAAACAAAAGGTCTAGTATTAGCATCCATTTAAATGAATAACTGTCAACTGAAGAAGGAAACCATAACGCAAATTGGCCGGCAATTGCCCGCAATTACTGGCTAAACTTCGATAATTATCAAGTACGTGTGAATTACAGATGGTAAAAACGAGTTTCGATTTGCATTTACAAGGTGCATGCTTTGTTCTATTGAAAAATTAATTTGTTTCAGGCTTTTAAATTGGCTATTTAAATAATTACCTGCTGTTACGTAATTAATAGTTTGAGCACGTACTACGTTCGTGTGGGGTTGAAGTTGACAATTAAAGAAGAATTAGTAATAATCCTACAGGCCACTTTTAATGGAAAGAGAGTATTCCACAGGCTAGTGGTGTCATACGGTATTTGTATAGACATTTGCATCTATAAACATACAAAAGCTGTTAATAAAAAGCTGTATTTAAATAGGAAGTAATGCACTTTTTACTGGTTCAAGAGTTCTAGTGCAGGAGCTCGAGGGCGTAGGCATTACTGCATTGCCCCAAATCCATTTGCTCCCAAATAGTAGTGTTTAGCACACGTGTTCGGATTAGTAGGAGTAGTAGAAGGCTCAAGGTCACGCTGAGAGCAACGGAGAGAGCTATGCTTGGAGGATTTCTGCGAGATCGAATCGACAGAAATGAGAAGATCTGTATGAGAACCAGAGTTACCGACATAGCTCACCGAATAGCGAGACTCAAGTGGCAGTGCACAAAGCTCGAGGAACTTGGCCGTTGGGGCAGAAGTTCTTGTGGCAACCGCATATTATCCCACCACCTCCCATTCCCCTTCCTAACTTTTGGTATACGGGGCTAAGCATGGGATATCAAGGAACACATAAAAACGTCTGCTTCCATGCATTTCTGGATCTCCCTACAAGTTATTTACTTTAATTTGTCCTTATTATTTATGTGGCAACCGCATACCGGAAAACGAAGCGTAAGCAGGCCCCCCACAAGGTGGACCGATGACATGGAGGTAGCGGGTAATCGCTGAATGAGGGCGGCCAGGACCGTCCGTTGTGGTAATTTTTGGGGGAGGCCTTTGTTCAGTAGTTTTTTTGTTCTTTTGGCTGAAATGATGATGATGATGAACAACTAAGGCCTCAAGGGTGGACACGCATTTGCGTCATGACCTCTGGTTTTGTGAAGATCTCTGTTGACCGCAGTCTAGACTCACTAGACATCCATATGAACTACACGCTTGTTTGTCACCTTTGTTACACAAAAAAGTTTAAACCGTCATTATGTTGTCTCTAGGCGAACGAAAGTCGCTGACATAGCCAAGCAGATTTCCAAGCTGAAGTGGCAATGGGCAGGGCACATAGCTCGGAGAACCGATAGCCGCTGGGGCAGAAAGGTTCTCGAGTGGAGACCACGTATCGGCAAACGCAGCGTAGGACGTCCACCTGCAAGATGGACCGACGACCTGATCAAGGCTGCTGGATGCACGTCGCTTCCGATCGGTCGGCATGGAGGTCCTTGGGGGAGGCTATGTTCAGCAGTGGACATCTTATAGCTGATATGATGATGATGATGTTGTCTCTCATTAACGTTTAGAGAAGAGGGACAGTATATTTCTTGCAAACGTGAAAAATAAAACGCACAAAAGATATTTGTTATAACTGTGAAAGCATATAAAAGGTATGAATAACACGTTTTAATATCGAAATGATATTTCATATCAAAATACTGACCGCTGCAAAAAAAAAAACGCTGTGTCAATACGTAACGATAACAATAGACTATTGTTAAATCCCCCGTCTAGTCACCATTGTAGGGGAATTACGACTCTCTATTAAAGTATTGTACTCGAATAACAATTTTTCGGTCATTATTCTAAAGTATATCAAGTACGTTTAGTTGTAATACGATTTTAAATGTAGGGGTACATTTTTGTTCAAATATTTTAGTCGCTGTTCGTGTATAAAAAGAGTGACGTGTTGATGACGTAAGGGCGATTAATATGTTGAGATGAATTCATTTCGTAAAGCGTCGTAAAATGAACGTCAGATTAAGGGTATGGGAGACGTCTCGAACCCTGTTGAGTGTATGTACCTTTGAGTTGTCTACATAGGGGCGCACTCTTAAGACGCGTATAAAAAAAAAGAAACTTCACGCCTGTTATCCTCGAAAGGATTGGCAGAGTTAAATGCATGAATTCGACACCCACGCTTCTCGTGTTACGTTTTGGCCCTTGTGGCGAGCATGTTGACATTTCCGGGCACGTTACCAAACTCCGTGATACTGAGAATTTCCAGAAAAACTAAAAAGCCCAATAGAGCGAGAGATAGAGTATTTAACATGAATCGAACCCAGGACCCCAGCTTACTAATAGTGGCCTGCTACCGCTAGACTACTGAGGCAGTCAAATTACAACGTTTATAGAATATTTTTATGTAACGAAGGTGGCAAACAAGCATGTAGTTCACATTGATGTTAAGTGATGCCTGCAGCCTCTAGACACCCACGCAAAGACCAGAGGTAAAAATACAGGTGCGTTGCTACCCCTGAGACCTTAGTTATTATGTGATAGTTACCTATTACATGGCCATACATGATACCTGAAACGCTCAAGCACCAGTTCACGTATTGCATTTATTTTCCACGAACTCGAATCTTCACAAAAACTAAAACACATTATCGAATACAGATCAGTTACATACCCTTCACAAATCACCTCCAAAACAAATGGAGCGAACCCAATGTCCTTTCCACCGTTGGACTCGAAGTTCAAATACCGTTCAACTTCCTAAGAACAGACGTTCATGTCATACTAATGGCTTGCTCCGATGGTAATACGCAATTACTTTTTAACAAACCTTCTCGCTGAACCTTATTTCATTGTGATTAGAGCCAATTTAGAAAGCACAGCTCATTGGTAATTCCTAACTCGTATGCCCCTCTTTCATGTGATCTATTCAGCCGAAAGCGTTCGCGGTGTAATGGTAGATAAAAAGCGAGATAAAAATGTGACTGACTAAACCAAAGTTACATTTTTACTTGATTTAGTTATGTTATATTTTGTTGGGATGATTTTTTTTTGGTGTAGATTTTTAGAATGTATAGTCTAACTGAAAAAAAAGCTGATTATAGCCTTTACTTTCCGAGGAATTCTAAGCCTGGGTTGCAACACGATATTTGTTAAAGTTAAAGTTATTGCAACATTTCATATCCTTCTCTAACTCCAAGAAATCTGTTCAAGTTAGAGAGGGCTGTGAAATATTATAGTAACTTTAATTTTAACAATCAATAAATTTAACTGTCGTGGTGCAACCCAGGCGAAGTTTTGAACGAGATAATCATTTTCTAGAACACATAAATGATTGGTGAACAGCTTTTACTAACCTCAAATATAAAAAAAAAACAAAATACCGTCTTCTGAAAAACCCACGCTAAGATCTGAAAATGTAACATTTCAATGGACAAGGTAATAAAAACTTACCTTTGTTTAATTTGTGTCGAAACAACTAGTAGGAAGAAGAACGATCCGTCTTTACTTTACAGAAACCAGGCATAATCCGTTGTTATTATAATAATGTAACACTCTCAACAACAATTTAATTCAATAAAAAGGTAAACGATGTTCATATAAGCGCATAGCAGCAAGATCAAAATTCAAGATATATTGTTGCAAGAACCAACATTAAATGGGACATGTAATATTAATTTCACGGCGCAGCGCGTAGGGCTGTTCAATGCTTTTAGTTTAATTAAACAATAAAGCGATTAATACAAAACACTGAGTGTTTATATTACGTTTTTTGTTGCCCTTCGATGGCGTTAGAGTAATTAAAATGTTTAAGCAAAACAGACATAAAAGTGACAGAGACAGAGAGACAGGCCTCAATCTGACGTAGACTACGGGAAATCCACGACCAGTAAAACATATTTATATGGCCTTTTACATTTTCTAAACCTAACAATTATATATTGAATTCATGCATGACAACCCTGAATATGCAAATAATATTAGCTATTTAATTTCCGCTCCAAAAGTTGCTAACCTGCAAATATTATATGCGCATGGTCAATATTGCTAATATCGAAGCGAACTCTAAAATAGTAAATTTATATTAAAATGTCAAAACGATGTAAGGCTGCATGCAGGCACACGTGAATATTTTTGAATTCTTGAATAAACTCTTGAAAACGTATTTTGTAAAAGATATATCTCCAAATGGGTGCTTGTACTTTGGATCCATTAATTAGAATTCAGCGACAGATAGATTAGAAAATCTCTGGTGCCTGGTTCGTTGTCGCAATCTTCCGGAGAGGCTTTTCAACAGTTCAACAGTCGTTCGGCTGAAACATAGAGCACAGTGGGCCACCGGCCGCGGCGGACAGGAGGGGAGTAGCCATAGCGTTTATTACCGATGCAAAACAGTCTGTCATTTTTTGCGGGAGGAAATGCGTGCGACACACACGCACACCTTGACTTTAACAAAATACAGAAACAATTTCACGCACTTATTTAAACATCTAGGCGATAGGTATTTTCACAGGACCCATTTGGGCATGTACTTTGATAAAGCGGAAAGCCTGTATATGGCTACTCCCCTCCGGTGTTGCTCTATGGGCTAAAATGATGATGATGGTGATGATGCACAGTGTTGTACGTCATTAGGGGAGAATATGCCATAATCGCCACGCTTGGCAGCAGGCGGATTGGTGATCGCAGTGACGGTAGTTGTATCGCGGGACGCTGCTGCCCATCTCGCGTTGTTATATTTACTACCCTATTGGAATGGTTTGACCGCCATTATTTGGTTGACAGTCGGAGTGCAGTCAGCACTAGCGGAAGAATTCTCTTCCAATAGAAGAAAATAGTGGGCTGTGGGATCATCAGGTCCCGACGCCGACCTAACATATTAAAATAATAAAATTTATTGTTAGATATGTTTGTACCTTCACGCCAAGTCTCTCACGGTTATTGTTAGGTGGTTTAAATAAATATTATTTACTAGCATAACATTTTTCCTAAGTGCAGTTATCCGTCGGTTGGTGTATATTGCACTTAACGCTAAGCTTCTACATTATAGTAGCGAGGACGGATATTGAAATTCTACGGGTTCCGCGCCCGCTCGCGCTCGCGTCAAGCGATATTGTTAGGGCACTTACACAGTGTAGTTAATTTACAATGAAAATTTTATCGTTTTCTTGCATTAGGCTCACAATAGGGTGTCACCATCTTTTATACATGGGACTTTTATTTAAGGCAAAACGTGAGTATTAACATGTATGTCTTTTTTATGCCATTAAAGGGGCTTAAAAGCAGATCATTTCAGTGTTGAGTCATTGTTTTTTAATGTTCTGTTTTTTTTACTTTTATTACAAATATTTTTTATGAAAAAAATTAAACTATTTTAAAGTTAATGTTGATTAGGTAGTTATTATTAACATAGAGGCTGAAAAACTCGATCTCAGGGATGCCTATGGATCTACATTTTGAGCTCTGGTTTTTATGCAGATGCCTGTAATGTGCAATGTATGGCCCCGTAATAATTGTTACACAGACGTAAAAACTAAGGTATCAGGGTGGAAACGCATCTGCATTATGGCTTTTGGTTCTTATGTAGATGTCTATAGGCTGCATGGTTGTTTGCCACCGTCATTACATTAACATATTACATTAATTTCGTTATTCTTAGAAAACAGAGACAATAATTTAGTACCTTTTTGAAAATAATAGCTTATAAATTTTAGTGCAAACCAAATAAAAATTTACAGAATGGAAAATATCACATATTTAGTGTACATGAAGCTTTAGTTGGGCCTTGATAGCACATTATTATTCATGTAACAATTTATTTACTGATGAATCGCACAGAATTATATATTTTTAACCTACCGTTATGACACCATAAAATCTGTTGGAAAATGTAGTTACGAATTTTTGTATTTTTTTTTTTAATTCTATTTTTTTAAAGGGGTTTTGTCTAACGACATGTCAACCCCATCGTACCCAATACAAACTTAAACCATTACTGATAATAATATAATAAAATAGAAAGGAAAATGTTACTAGCGAAGAATTAACTTACATAATTCTTTTGCGATTTCTGCATTTGGATTAGCTAAAATTTCCTGAAGAAGGCCAACATTCATGAAATTTAAATTCAATTCCTGCACAAGTAACATTCTCTCATTTCTGTTCCGTACACACTCCATCAGCAAATGCTGCACGTCTTCAATTTTGTTGCACACTTCACAATTTGGTGATTCTTTCTTTTTCAGCAAGAATGCAAATTTTGCTGATGGATAGTGACCGGAACGTAATCTTAAAACTAACTTAACATAATTCCTATCGCTTATATCATTGAACCACAAATTGCATGGAATACAAAACTGGGAATCAAAGCTCCGTATTTGTTTTGTTATTGCTTTGATTTTGAAAAATAGGAGTTGTCAATATTTCAATACAATGTTTTTCATAAGCATCAAAAGAGACGGCTACCAAAAAAATCCTGAAAAAAAATTCAATTTTTGAAAAACAAAAGATTTTTGTTTTCTTTTGTTTTTCATCTAAAATACAACAAAAGAAAATGTAATTATTCTCAATCCATACATTTTGAAACAAAGCAACATATTGTTTGCGAAATATAAAACCAAAATATTTTTAATGTAGATGCGTTTTCACTCGTGTGGCCTAAGCTGTTACGCCTCTGTGTCGGAAGTTATTGGCCCGTACATTTATGCCTACTTCACCGGAATACAATAGCAATAAACTATCACTTGGCGACAAGTAAGTTAGGTTAGGACTATGCTCTCAAGCTATCGTAAAAGAGCAGCATAGCTATATATATTACTAGATGTAGCCCGCGGCACCGCCCGCGTGGATGTCGTTTAAAATTAGCCTATGTTCTTTCTCAAAGTCAACTCTATCTCTGTACCAAAATTCATTAAAATCGGTTCAGTCGTTTGGACGTGAAAACGTAACAGATAGACAGACAGACAGAGTTACATTCGCATTTACAATATTAATAGGGATAGGGATTTTTTTTTTTTTAATGTAATGGAAGTGGTAAACAAGCATGCAGTTCACATTGATGTTAAGTGATGACTGCAGCCTATAGGCACATACATAAAGACCAAGGTCAAAATGCGGATGCGTTACCACTCCTGAGGCCTAAGGTGTTATGCCTCTGTGCCGGAAATTACAGGGCCGTACATTACCACCTGACCGGAACACGATAGTGCTGAACACTACCATTTAGCGGCAAGTATATTAGGTAATGCGGTGCTGCCTACGCCCGCGAGCTCCGTCACTAGAGCTCTACCACTAACTGATGTTTTTTTAATTATTTTTCGTTACGATTATTTTATTTTACGTTCAGTTTGGTAAATTATCTTTTAATTTAGATATGATACCAATCTAGTGCTGTCAGTAATATACTGTTGGGATATTTAAAAAGAATGAGAATTATTCACAACAAAACTCGCAGAATTGAAATCATACATCGCAAAATATGCAAATTCAGTCGACTGTCACACGTTCAAAGAAAGAATGCTGATGTGTTCGTTTACCATACGGACCCGCGAACATATTCAATGACCCGCTTTTTGTAAATCTCATTGTTTTTGCTGTTGCAAGTTAGATTTATGTAGCTCGCCTGTCATACACCTCCGCTGTAATATTTTTAAATACATAATTACATATGTTACAAATAGATACTGTTACTTACAGTATTATGAAGAATTTTCTTCCAGAATTTTTTTTATGTATTCATACACTCACAGCCCACACACATACAACACATACACTGCCGTTGGAGATACGTAAAGCACAGACTCTTCCATCATTCAAAAAACAGCTGAATGAGTACTATCTCAGCTAAAATAATGTTTAATATTCCTTGCATTGTTGTGGTTATATGTATGCTTCAAATTATTATTATTGATAGAATTATGTATGTATTTATGTATTTATGCAAAATAAATGTTTAAGTATTTATTACTTTAGAGTGTTTAGAAAATGTACACCCTACTGCTGCAATAATAACGATGATTCTCCTTCCACCTTAAGGTCGTCTGGAAGAGATTGCTTTCAGCAATAAGACCGTCTTATTGTATTACCTACTGTTATTATAATAACATCTGTATTTGTCTTCAATTCTGGTGTACAATAAAGAATATTCTATTCTATTCTATACACAAACACCCAGACCCGAAACAAATATTTGTAGGCCATACAAATATTTGTCCCGGTGCGGGGATCGAACACGTGACCCTTCGAGTCAAACGGTGATCTCACACCGCTGGACTAACCGGGTCGTCAATTGTCTTTTTTATGTAATTAAAGCAAACAAGCTTACAATTTTCAAAGATCACAAGGATGTGGAAAAAATACCTATGGCTGTAGTCTAAAGTAAGTTCAAAGTCAGGTGGGTACGTTGTCATTCTTCATCATCATCATCATTCCAGGCGAAAAACGCCCACAGCTGGAAAAAGCCTGCCCCAAAGACACCCACTACAGTACAGACGTCATAAGGTCTTCACACAATTACCGTAAACGGAATCACCCTATCGGAGGAAACCTCGCCCGGCTACAGCTATAACCGGTTTTGCAATGTTTAATGTAATGGTGCATTCTCGAACATATACCTACAAGTTACCTTTTTATTATAAGAGCACAGTATATAACACGTTCGTTTTCTTTAGACTGTGATAAGAGTGTCTAGTACTAGCACAAACCTAGTAAGTTAGGTTTATTAGTACTATTTAGTTAAGCCCGTGTTGTATTTGTATGGGGCCGTTCAAGTATTACGTAAGCAGATTTATTAAAATTCTTTACCCCTCCATCCCCCTTGTCAGCAAAAGTAAGCAAAGCTCTTACCCCCTCCCCCATGCTGACGTAAACATTTTTCAATTAATATATTCTTTTTTTTAATATCATAATTATAATTATAATTTTAAAAATAAGAAAATAGATTTAGGATAGAGATTAGATTTTACTGATATAATAAGTAAATAACTACCGATGATGATGATGATGACGTAATCATCATCTAGACTCCCCTACCCCACCATGTCATCCAAAATAAGCAGAGCAAAGACCCCCCCGCTCCCCCATAGTGCTCACGTAAGACTTGAACGGCCCCTGTGAAAAAAAAAAGAAAAAGGGAGAATATGCCATAATCGCCACGTAATATAATTATAATGGAAGGCAGATTCGCAATGACTGAAGTTTATATCGCAGGATACTGCTCCCAATCTCGCTTTTATATTCTTGCTCCCGCCCTATTGCAATGGTTTGACCACCATTTTTTTTTTATGTCTGAAGGTTGACAGACAAGCAAACGGGCCACCTGATGGAAAGTGGTCACCGTCGCCAATTAACATTTGCAACACCAGGGGAGTTGCCAACGCGCTGCTGGCCCTGAAGGACTCAAAATGTATTTATTGGCTGACTTGTCATTCTTACGGAATACCTATACCTGTGAGAGTATTGTATTCTACATGAATAGAAAGAAAGAAAGAAATAATCCTTTATTAGTGCAGTCGCGAGACATGCTTATTACAGACTATGAAACAAAAAAGAGAAAAAAAAAATTTAAACATACAACGATTGACAAATATACTTAACTGTATATACATAATACCTACGTTAATAAACAGCGTCTCACGGCTGCACTAAATAGATTCTAGTTCAGCTTAAGTCAGGCTGAAGCCCGACGCTGATTTTCAACTGGAAGCTATTTGGTGATATACGAATATCAGACCCAGTAGTCAGTACACTAACCTACGCGTAATAAGAGAAAAAAAAACATAATAAACATAATTAAGTATCAACCTACCTATTCTACAATATTTTAAATATTTTATAGATTAATGTAAATTAGAATGTAGGTATACATGTCATATTATATTTGCTACTTAGTTGAATAAAGAACATCAAACATACCAATGTAATACCAGCCACTGGAAGCCACAACTGAAATGAATAGGTAACACGAACAATGTAAGTTAAATATGACTTATAAAAATTAAACTAATTTTGAAACCACTCTGGAAAGTAAACATCTCAATTAATCCTCTTACCAGAGCAATTATGAAGCCCGTAAACAGTTTCATTACTGCATTTTAGAAGAGAAAAAACACCCTGTTTTTGTCGAAAAGCAATCTCCGTAAAACGCGGGCGTCTATACAGGGTGTGGTTGGTCCTGTATAACGCTACTCCATCGCGCTTTCATATTTTGAAATTAAACTTCGGTATTCTTGGTGCGAATAAAGATTATTTTCATATTTTCTTGTGTATTTAAGATTTTTTTTAACAACTAAAGTCACTAGCTTTATGAACAGAGTGCTTTATGGTATTTCTTTAATTGTATATTATAATTAACCGGTTACGTATTTAAACCCATGAACTGTATTATATTATATAAGTAAAAGAATGATTCACAAAAGTTTATCATTTCTACAATGCTGATAAACACTAATACGCCAGAAAATCACTTATGCTACTCTAAAGGTAATGAACCAAATGTTTCGAATTATTGTTTTGGTTTTCGTAGTCAAAAAAATATTTTTCTTACTACGCTCAATTCAGGACAAGAGTAGTGTTGAGTTACTTTGAAGCGATTTTTCTAAACCTGATGTCTCGAAAATGATTCTCTAAAAAAAACATACGTGAGAAAAACAAATTTATGTTTCCGCACAAAAACAAAACAGCTGTGAAAATGTTATGAAAAATGGACAAATATGCAAAATATATGCTTGTTGGTCCATTAAAAAGTGTATATAAAAATTAAATAATGAATGTTTAATATAAAAAATGAAAATCATCCATCCATCCCCATAGATGTAAGTAATTAACGTAAAAACTAGACGTAACTGATGTAGATTTGTTGCCAAACCTATAAACGGGTAGATAGGTAGGCTATATCCTATAAACGGGTATTTCTATTGTTTCGTGCAAAACACGTGTCGGTGAGAATAAAACCTAAACTAAATAAGCCTCAACTATCAAATATATTTTTATATTGTTGGTATTTTTCGCATGTATATCTGACACTGGAAAGGAATAATCTCAGATTGATTAAAAAAAAGATAAAAATATAAAATATGCCTAAATCTCACAACCATTACTGGTCAGAAATCAATTTTTGTGAGTTGTAAGCAAATATCATGGAAGTTTGGTGTATTACTGCACGTTATTGTGTTGATATTTGTAAATTAACTATCTAGCAATGAAAAAAATAAAGTAGAAAATGTATTACGTTTGTTATTTACATTTGCTGCTACAAAATAAGTTTGTCCAAGAAAAAGTTCTTTAAAGTCGACTGAATTTGAAGTAAAAATATTTACCTGTTAGAACGCCTTAGTGATATTCCCTGTCCCTGTTCCCCTTTGAGCGATCTTAGCCCCGTTGACCAGTGAATAGAGAATCGAGGTTGGATGTTTGTAGTTTGGTGACAAAACAGGGACGAAGACGAAATTATTGGGTGTGGTATGTTTTCTTTTCATTACCATCAGTGATATTTTAAATATAAAAAGTAATAGTTAAAATTACATGTTTGGTGTTAACATGATACACTTTAAGTCTATGTCCTTTTTTAGTCTTCATTCTAAACATTTGTCGGTTAATTAAGGAAAAAATCTAAAATAAGTGGTAAATCTCATTACCGTTCCTTTCATTACCATCATTTACCATTCGCTATTTGAAAAATGGTAATGATCATAAAATTATGGTAATGGAAATTTGTTTGACAACAGAGCTACGCTACAAACGTAAGAAAGAAACAGGTAAATTAAAACAGAAAAAGACAAAATTGAAAGGGAGGGAGATGTAGTTATTCACTATAAACATTTAACTTCTCTAAAGACTACATTATCTCCCATGGAGGCTGAAGTACTTATCGGATTTTCTGAAAACTATGATGGTGTATATCATTGATCAAGAAACCGGAATTTTGAAGCCATATAAAGCAGTAACAGTGAATGTAATAAAAATGACGCAAGGGCTATATGGGCTCATCTGCGACCACTGCATGGCTATATCCAAGAAATAGCGCCGCTGATTGACACACAATCACATATCATATTTGAGAGCCCATCAAACATATATATGTAGGTTAGATCTATTACTTGGAATCACTTAGCAGCGGGACACGGGATGGGAGCACCGGATGTGTTTCGGGTATTTTGAAGAGCTTGACTGCAGATCAAATTTTGCGGCTGGGTAAAGATATTTATAGTCTTGAAGAATTTTGGACACATGTAGGGAGGACACGCAAGGCCCTGGCAGATTAATAAATACAAGAACATATTTCTACATTTTCTCAAAAGACACAGCTACGCTTTCTGGAGGTCATGGTATTGTTAAATGACCAGAGAACTTGACGCACTGACACCGTTTCAATAAATGACTGAACTTTTGGTATTTATTTTACTAAAACATCAAGTTCTGAAACAGAAAGTCACTTGATGTTTTCGACTTTCCTTCCTACGTGTGTCTTCAACGCTACAAATATCTTTACGCAGACTCAAAATTTGATCTGCAGTCCTCTTCAAAAGTACACCAACCATATCAAGTGCTCCCTTTCCGCGTCCCACTTCGAAGTTATTCCAGATAATAGATCAGAGTTCTGGAATCTTGGTATACTTAAACTTGGTTGACAAATAACATAAATCATGTATAAAGGCTTGATGGGCTATCAGATATGATATGTGATTGTGTATCAATCAGCGGCGCTTTTTCTTGGATATAGCCATGCGGTGGTCGCAGATATTTCCATATAACCCTTGCGTCGTGTTAATTACATTCACTGATACTGCTAGCATTATATGGCTTCAAAATTCCGGTTTCTTGATCAATGATATACACCACCGTAGTGTGTAACGTTATTTGTGTTCGGCTACCACCGAAATGAAAGCTTTGAATTTCATTATCAAACTGAAATGTACAATTTTCAGAAAAACTATATGTATTATAGCCCTCATGGTAGATAATATCGCCTTTAGAGATTAAAGTTAAAGTTTTATAATGTCTAACTCTATCTCACTCCCCTTAAATTTTGTAAAAAAAACTAGAAGGTTAGCTAAGAGGACAGTAGTAAGAAATTTATCAAATGAAGATTTACTACATTCGGAAACAGAATTTAATACAAGCAAAGGAAAGTATATTATTAATATAACTATTTTATGTTATTTAGTGATTTTTCTGATGATTACATATTTTAAGCTCAATAGTGCTTTTGTGTCAATAATTTGAGGCTATAATTAAAGTTCCTACTAGTTTTCATGCTTAATATGTTCTTTATAGTTTAGACTGTAACATAACTTCTGAGACTGAGCTATAAATAATGTTATTATCTGTTACAAATAGGTTTCCATATGTTACAGCAAGTATAAAGATATTTCAAATCAATTGAACTTTTATGTATGTGAAACTCAATTTTAGTATTTAAAATACTTAAATTGAGTTGCACAAGCAATTACAAAACGATTTTTTTATTACAATCATCAACCATTAGCAGTTTATCTTTACCACTGTCCCCATTATCATTACCAAACTTCTTCCTTCATTACCATAATAATGACAAAAAAGTTAAAGCCCATAACTTTGCCAATCCTGCGTATAATTTAGTGATAATGATATAGCGTGTTTATTTTTCATGTAGCTATGCATTGGCACTAAAAAATCAATTCTATTTTTTTCTCCATTTTTCGTTCAATTTGCACGAAAAAATAGAACTACTCAAACATACGTAAGAATCAGTTCTATGTCTCTGCGCCAATTATTACAGACCCACACATTACCCCTGACTGGAACACGATAGCGCTGAACACTAACTGAATAGTATTAGCAAATAGATAACGTTATGCGGTCGTGTCTACGCACCCAAGCTCTACTAACAATGAGCTAAAAAATAGTAATAATAAAAAACAGGTTTAGCAACAAATCTACATCAGTTACGTCTAGAAATTATTTACTGTTACATTTATAAATAAATTACCCAAGTACTTCGGTAGCTTAGTGGTAAAGCGGCTGGACTGGTTATCCTGAGGTCGCAGGTTCGATTCCTGCCCGAAGTCAAATTTTACTTTCCGTTTTTTCTTTAATTTCTAAAGTTCACTCGCATGTGTTATTGCGAAAAAATTAAATAGCACTGTTACGTCTAGTTTTTACGAAAATATCAATACTTTTACATAGCCTGCTGCAGTATCCAGAGTCTTCACATGTCATCAATGTTCACTGTCTAGTTGGCTTCACACCTATTTTCTTAATATTTAAAAGTTACTTACTCTATTTAAAAATGCGCATTGTTGAAACCGCTCCTTAAGCAGTGTCAACGTGTTGGCTGGAGTAAATAATAAAGACACGGTAAGTCTGCATCTCAAGGTATGCGCTCATACTAAGCATACATACAATATGAGACCATTTACTATGCAAGTCTTTGACTCCGGTTGAAGTAACAGCTTGAGATGAGTCAAGCGGCATGCAATTAAACAAGATTAAGGAATAATTGTTTTGATATGTTTTTACATGTTATTACAATATCCAACAAGAAATATTGCATTTCTTTTTATTTATTTATTTATTTATTTATTTATTTATAACAGGTTCTTTTGTACTTACAGCTTAGCCAAAACGCACACAAGATAAATTACAGTACATACATTTAAAGTTAACATGACGTACATACACTAATTACAAATACATTAAAAACATTACACATTTACTCAAAAAATCCCTTACACTAATGTTAAACAAATCGATATCCGGATTCTGGGCAACCAGAGCGTTGAGCAGACTCAGAGCTTGGTATGTCGGTGCAGAGCGGGCCGCCCGCGTCTGCGCCGGGGGCAGTTCGAACAACCGTCGCCGATGCTGCCTCACCAGACGATCAGGGACATACATTGCACAGCGAGACAGAGCGGAAGAGTTATCCACTTTACCGTTAACTAATAGGAAGTAGTGCGACATGATTGCACACTTCCGCCTTAACTCCAAGGTGTCAATCCCTACCATACCCCCAATAAAATGTGATGGATATAAAAATGGATAATATCCGTACATTCTCTTATAGAGATATCGAGCAAACTTTTTTTGCACCTTTTCTATCATAAGTTTATAGTTACTCTCATGAGGGTCCCATATTATGGCGTTATATTCTAACAGGCTCCGTACAAAAGAATTGTATAATGAGACAATGGTGTTCCGGTCGTGAAATCTAGATGTTTGTCTCATAACAAAGCCGAGGGACTTATATGCACGGCAAGAGAGCTCACTAATGTGCGTATTAAGTGTTAGCTTTGTATCCAAAGTCAAGCCTAAGTCTCGAACTGTTGACACACGCTTTAGGGAGATGTGGCTTATATTATAAGTGTGTAAAATGGGTGAGCGGGATCGGGTGAAAGTGATAGTCTTGCATTTGTCCATATTGAACTCCAATTGATTAACCTCACTCCACTTTACCACACTATTCACGTCCCTTTGCAGCGCTTCGCAATCCGCAGTACTATCGATACCCAAGAATAGCTTCAGATCATCGGCGAACATGAGGCATTCCGATGTCTTTACAATATTTGGCAAATCATTTATCATTATCAAGAATTGCGTAGGCCCAAGAGTAGAGCCTTGACTTACGCCGGAGCAGGTACTATATGGCTCAGAGCGGAAACTCTTGAGTTGCACATATTGCTGACGGTCGGAGAAATAACTGGCAAATAAATTCAAAAGTTGCGGAGTGAAGCCGGTGGCCGAAAATTTTCTCAATAAAACGTCATTGTGGACGCGATCGAACGCTTTTTTAAAATCAAAATAGGCAGCATCTACCTGCTTTTTATGGTCCATTTGTGTCAAAGCATAATCAATAAAGTTAATTTGATTAGTCGCTGTTGACCTTCCCGCTCTGAAACCGTGCTGTGCATTACATATTTGGTTCTTCACTTGGTTGGTAATGTGACGATTCAAAATCGTTTCGAATACTTTACCAAATACTGATAATACGGCTATAGGCCTATAGTTCTCGATAACCGACTTAGAGCCATCCTTAGGAATCGGGGTCACACGTGAGATCTTCCAATATAAGGGATACGTTTCAGATCTTAAGGCTAAATTAAAAATATACAATAATGGTTCAACAAAAATATTCGCACAGTCCTTTACCAGAAACGGTGGTATGGAATCTGGACCTGCAGAAGAGTGAGTTTTAAGTTTACGTAGAGCACATAAGACATCACGTGAGTCGATACTGTCCACTGCGACACGCGAAGAGTCGCAGCGCGGCACGTCCGCAGTCTCACGCGCCGCCTCGGCCGCAGACAACGTAGGCGCGTTGGGCAGAAACACTGACTTAAAATAATGGGCAAAAGCATTGGCCGCATCTACTCCCGTCACTTTGTCACCCTGATACACGAATTCGACCGTAGACTGCCTACTACTCTGCTGATCACTGATAAATTTCCATAATGCTCGAGGATTCTTCTTTAATTCACGTTCCGTGTTCCGTATATAATTATTATAAGACGTACTTATTTGCTCTTTCACCAGTGTTCTATAATATCTGAACATTTCTTTATTGAACTCTAAATGACGTTCTCTATATTTAATTAAATGAAAATATTTATTTTTAATGTTTTTTATTATGTCAGAGGTGTACCAGGTGGGATATTGATATTTGGAATTCAGCTCTCTCGAGCGTTTGATAGGAACCCACATATCAAAACAATTAGTAATTAATTTATATAATATATTGACGGCTATGTCGACATCCGTCGATGTATACAACTCGTCCCATTGTATAACGGCAATGTCGGCATATAACATTTCAAAATTAGCTTTATGGAAATTCCACTGTCGTGGCCCTAGGTCACAGTCAGGACGGGGAGACGCGCACCGGGAGCCGTTCCGCGACATTGCGACCGGGCGCATGCTCCTGACCGTCACAGCCAGCGGAGGGTGGTAGTTATCGGCTCTAACTACGGGATCGGCATCACCACTAACCGTTACCTGCTCATCGCTTAAGTTACTCAGCACCAGATCTAACATCGAACCATAAACGTTACATACTGTGTTACGTTGTTTTAGCTTACAGTAATTCAACATACAGTCATATTGCATACGCACATTCTGACTACACGAATTAAGATTAAAATCACCGATTATAATAATATCTAATTTTGAAAATTTCACAACCATATTTTCTATTACTACAAAGGTATTAATATATTTGTCTTCACTCGAGTTTGGGGGAATATATACAACACAAAAAACCATATTGTTAAATTTTAAATTTACGATAGTAATTAAAATTTCAATATCTATATTATAGCCGTCGATGTCGACTATCTGTTTAACCGAATACGTTTCTCGGGCCGCGAGTAATACTCCTCCCCAGCCTGCGTCTTGTGCGCGGTCACGGCGCACCACATTGTATCCGGCCGGAAACACTTCCGCGTTGCTCACTGGAACTTATCTAATGGAAGTGGCAAGCAAGCATGAATTTACATTGATGTTAAGTGATGACTGCAGCCTATAGACACCCACAAAGACAAAGGTCTAAATGCAGATGCGTTACCACTGAGGCCTAAGGTGTTATGCCTCTGTGCCGGAAGTTACAGGGCCGTATATGGCCGGAACACGATAGTGCTGAACACTACCATTTAGCGGCAAGTATATTAGGTAATGTGGTGGTGCCTGCGCCTGCGTGCTCCTCCACTGGAGCTGTACCGCCAGTAAAATATTAGTAGTAAAATACTTACTTTACTTATTTTAAGGGCGCAGTGACCCAAAATGAGTCTTGGCCTCCGATACAAGAATGCGCCATTTTTGTCTGTTCTGCGCTACCTCCCGCCAGTCTTCGACCTGAAGGTCACGGAGATCTTTTAGCGCCTCATCACTCCAGCGATACCTGGGCCGACCAACTGGACGTCGGCCACTTGGTCGCCCCATGTATGCAAGTTTCACTGCTCGATCCCATTCTCTCAAGATGGCCAAGCCAGCGAAGCCTCTGGGATTTTATTTGGCCGATGATATTTGGCTCTGCCCCCAGATGTTCGATTTTTAGTATTAACATATCAGTATTTTATTTTTCTTTATACGGAATTGCAATCGGAGGCATTAAAATAATAATCTTCGATATGCTGACGATACGACTTTGATCACAACCAGCATAAACCATATGGAAGATTTATTAAGCAAAATGGAACGCACTAGCCTCGAATTTGGTCTAAAAGTCAATCGTTATAAGCCAATGTAATGATAATTGACCGTGCTATTAATAACTTGCCAGAGGTCACAAGAATTGCGAATTGTGAAGTTGTGCAGTCATATATATATCTAGGGGCTCTTATTTCGAATAACGGCGGAAGCGTAGATGAAATTAAGCGGCGTATGGCTATTACAAGGCCGGCTATGACCAAACTCACAAAAATATGGAAGAACCGGAACATCACAAAGGCCCCAAAAAACGGCTGGTAAGAGCGTTAGTGTCTCCCATATTTTTCTACGCAGCTGAAACGTGGACGTTGAGAGAAAGTGAAAAAAGGAGGTTAGATGCACTAGAAATAATGTGGTGCTGGCAAAAAATGCTTGGAATATCGTGGACTCAATTCAGAACTAACGCATCCATACTTCAAGAACTCGATATCAAGCAGCGTCTATCCTCCGTGGTTCAATCTCGAATTCTTACGTTTTTCGGACACGTTTCGAGACGGTGTGAACACTCCATAGAACGCTTGACCGTCCAGGGAGTTTTCAACGGCAGAAGAGGACGTGGTAGATCTCCTATACGCTGGGCCGACCAAATAAAAGCCGCTTATAAGAAATCGTTCTACGAGTGCACCCGAAAAGCATCGGTACGTGAGGAGTGGCGGCAGGTTGTGAAGTAAGCCACCAACCCTGAAGTGACAACCACGACGACTCTGTCTAGAGTTTAACGACCAAGAAGAAGAGATTTTTCTTTATTAGATGAATTGAATAATCGAAAATAATGGACCGTGTTATGCCCGTGCTTTGTCCGCACACAATTCCCGTACCTGCGAGAATTTTGAAAGACCGGTATTCTTCATCTACACCACAAAAACTCCTGTGAAAAAGTTCTGCCAGGGTGGACTGAGCTGTCGAGTATATCGGACAGTGAGTCAGGAGATTTATTTTTATACATAATAATTTGAGCACGGACGTAAAGCATAAAAGGGAACTTGCGCTCCATTTAATTTCACTTCGTTAGAACATAATGTAAATCATATTCATGTAAAAGTATTCCGGTAAGGTTCAACTTACCTACTTATCATTACACCCAGTCACTCAGCCGTTCCTAACGCACCATTACGCCAAGTTATCAGGTGGGGTCTTTTAATCTTTAACGAGTTTACTTGTGACCTCAGACTTTGGTCTCGTCAGTAATTAGGTAGCAAAACTTTTATCTTTCTTGCGATCCTGACGTTTGCCTTGAACTTTTCCGTGTGGTGTCCAATCTAAGCGCGATTATACATAGCTATTATGATTTTTCCGTAATTAGAACGTGTTTTAGGGACATTAAGTTTACTGCTCCTTCAATTTTAATTATATTCAGTGCAGTTCTAAGAGCATACCTTTGTGGAACACATACAACTTACAACAATAACCCGTATATAACTCATTCTTATTGGATTTTTTTCATTCCCTTGGTCTCCTACACTGCAACTCTTCCACCAGTAAAATTATGTTTCCAATAAGAATGAGTTATTTACGGGTTATGCACTATCGTGTGCCGGTTAGATGGTAATGTATGGCCCAGCAATAACAACGCATCTACACTTTATCTACACTTTGACCTCCGGTTTTGTGTAGGCTATGCACCTGTTAGCTATATGTACGGCCCTGTAATTTCCGGCACAGAGGCATAACACCTTAGGCTTAAGGAATGGTAACGCATCTGCATTTTGACCTTGGTCTTCGTGTAAGTGTCTATAGGCTGCAGTCATCACTTAACATCAAAATGAACTGTATGGTTGTTTGCCACTTCCATTATATAAAAAAAACTTTCTATTATTATTTCGCCACAATCGTTCCTTAAAAATCCAAACCAGACTATACGAATGAAAGTTGAAAAGGAAATCATCTTCCCAACAACTAACCGGTATTGTCATATCAAAACAATAAATCATACAACTGAAAAAATAAAAATCCGACCAACACCAATCAAATTGATTGACCGCCCAACGAAATTTCCATACAATTCTTCATTATGAATTTCATCTATTATTGGACGTCCATCTCTACCGCTTCGTTTTATATGCAAAACTGAACGTAAAACAACGGCTAAACTTGTGAATATTTATAAACTCCGCCATTTGTGTATACTGATGAGTGAACGCTTAATCTACAATCATCGACACGTTTTTGCGTCTCATTTCACTTGACAGTGTTGAAATATTTGGTTGAGAGAAATAAAAATGGAAACGATACGGGTAATAAAATTGATATTCCAAAGATAGACGTAAAAATATGTTTTTTTATGTTATGGAAGTGGCAAACAAGCATGCAGTTCAAATTGATGTTAAGTGATGACTGCAGCCTGTAGACACCACACAAAGTCCAAGATCAAAATGAATAGAATAGAATAGAAATAGTTTACGAAAATGCAGATGCGTTACCACTCCTGAGGAATAAGGTGTTATGCCTCTGTGACGGAAATTACAAGGCCGTATATTACCACCTGACCGGAACACGATAGTGCTGAACACTACCATTTAGCGGCAAGTATATTAGGTAATGCGATGGTGCCTGAGCCAGCGAGCTCCCCTACTGGAGCTTCATCACCAGTAAAACCAGCACCACCTCGTTTTACGGCATCCACTCGTTGTCGACAGGTGGTCCACGGGTGAAAGACGCAATATTACTTGTGAACCACTCGCGAACCGCGGTCCACTTGGGAACTGAAAGGCAATGCAGTCAAGTCAACACAAGACAAGCCAGTGGTTACTGAGTGGTCCACTCGCAGTCCGCGCGTGGACCGCGCGCCTTCCGCGCGTTGACGGAGCGGAGTTGATGTAATTAGCGCAGACTGCTCGAGGCGGCCGGGCGCTGGTCGGGTGCCGAGTGGCTCTAGTGACCTATGACCCTTAGTGCGAGATTCACAGACCGCACTACGACTTTATAATAATAATATAATAATGGCAACCCATTATACGTCCCACTGCTGGGCACGAGTCTCTCCCTTTTTTGGGGAGAGGCCTGGAGCTTACTCCAATGCGAATTGGTGGAGATATGGGTTAGTGGCCAACCCGCTGTTGGATGTTTTCAAACGGCCCATAAGGCCTCCGACAAGGTTTAACGACTGCTATCTATCGATAGCAACCGGGACCGACGGCTTAACGTGCCCTCCGAAGCACGGAAACGCGCATTTAATTTGCCACTAGCGGTCACCCATCATACTACCCGACCGCGCCCGTAGTGCTTATCCGAGTAGATCGCTTATGATCTACACCAGCCGCTGGGCCATGGGCGCTTCAAAATTTTGAGCAAAGTATGCTTAGAACTGTCAGAAATATATGGGTTTTGACAGTTCGAAGCGTACTTTGCTCGAAAGTAAAGTCATAGTGCGGTCTGTGAATCTCACCCTTAGAGTTCTATTAGGCGGTCGGCCCCCAGGCACACCGCGTTCACTCCGCCAAAATTCCATACAAACGCTTAATTTGGTCTCTATAACACAGACATCAATCAGTGACGTGTATTTCACGTGCACCTGTATGCGTAGCACGTAGAGAATACCAAACGTTACCCATAAGAGGGGAGATGGTTGGGTGAGGCGGAGAAATCGGGCGGGGCGTCGAAGTATCCATTCTACGAGTATACGTGTACTATTACATATTCTCTGTCACTATGGTATGACCGCCTTTGTTTGGCTGGCTGACTGCACTATCGAAATTCTCCTCTACCAGTTGGGGACGGGCTAGTCTCATATTATTTCATTAAGAAGAAATATAAAATTAAAGCAGGCTTAATGTTGTGTGTGTTTTTTGACATTTACATGTTGTAATACGAGTATATTCCACATCCGAGTGCAGGTCTTCGCTTATAAATCACAAGAAACAATGTATGGAAAATATACCTACTTGTAGGACGGCTTAGTTCAAGAAGATTGAAGTGGACAGTTTTCTTTGATTTATTGTAAGCTAAGAACATGTAAACAAATTAGAATCTAATCTGTCCCATAAGCAAATAACTAACCACCTTATTCATAAATGTACATTAGATACGTTTTAGCTATAGAATGCTTTGTCTTTGTCAGTTGCATCGTCAAATGTGCAGGATAGAAAAAGACAAAGGAGAGATTAGCAACACTTTAGCTAAAATACGTATATGAATAAGGGGGTAAATATATAAATTATACTAGCTGCGCCCATGACTTCGTCCGGGTAGATACTGAACAATCATATATTCTCACGCAGGCAAAGTCGCGGGCTCAGCTAGTATATAAAATTACCATGGTAGTGTTCATTACTATAGTGTTCTGGCCCGGTGGTAATATACGGCCTTGTAATTGCCGGCACAGAAGCATAACACCTTAAGCCTCGGGAGTGGTAACGCATCTGCATTTTGACCTTGGCCTTTGTGTGAGTGTCCATAGGCTGCAGTCATCACTTAATATCCATGTAAAGTGCATGCTTATTTGACACCTTCGGTACATAAAAAATATTTGAAGGTTGGTTCAAGAGTATTCTTCGATTCGAATAGAGTGTATATATGAATGAGAGTGAGAGAGAGAGAAAATTGTAAAGAAACTTTTTTTTCAATGTAATGGAAGTGGTAAACAAGCTTGCAGTTCACATTGATGTTAAGTGATGACTGCAGACTATAGACACCCACACAAAAACCAGAGGTGAAAATGCAGATGCGTTACCACTCCTGAGGCCTAAGGTGTTATGCCTCTGTGCCGGAAATTACAGGGCCGCACATTAAAAAAAACTCTATGTATATGAACTTCATTTTCACATTCTCCGTGAATAACCATATATCAGTCTATTATAAATAACAGAGATCATTTAATTAATATCACAGCATGATTGATATTTATCTTCCATCCCATTATAGCATTATTCAGTTCAGTTGATATTAATTAGGCACTAATATCGCATATGGAACAACAAAACATTATTCATTCTAGTCCGTTCCACGAGAGATACTAGTGGCTAAACGCAATGTATGAAAACAATGGTTAATTTAATATTTGTGGCAGAAATCATGAATATTAATAATGTTACTTATTTTATTCCAATTGATTCATAACGCTACCTTTTTAAAATGTTTTATTAAATAAGCTATGTTCACGACTTATTCCGCCTAGATGCAATACAGTGAACATACCACAAATTAGAACGAAGCGTTTCGACTATACATGTATTATACGTACAGCTAAGCTATAGAATACTTTGCCGGATTCTTTGCTTTCAAAAGAACTACAACCTGGGCATCTTGAAATCTAGAGTGAATAGGTACTTTCTAGACCAACGTGCTTCATCTTCGGCTTCACTTTCCATCAGGTGAGTTGGTGGTCAAACGGTGGTCTAAACAAATTAAAAAAAAAATACTGAACAACAATTTAGTTAAATTCTACGCGGACAAAGTCGCGGGTACAGCTAGTCTAAGCCAATTCGTTTATGAAAACCGCATTCAACTTTGTTTAAAAGTTTCGAAGTAAATGTTCAATAGACCATAACTTCTTTTTCCCTTACCGATATTGACGAAACAAGTCAAAATATTAGAAAAAACGGTCCAAGATGAAACACCTTTAACATGTTATCTGAAAACCTCTAGTACATATTTTGGTATTTAGTATATATTTATTTCGTCCGAATAAAAAGGTTTCCAATACCCGTACAGAAATTAAAAAATAAAAACGTTAAGACTAATGACTCAACAGTGACTGTCCTGAATTACATATTTATTAACGCTTGTATTCACAGAGTAAACATAAAGTTCAATTTCAATAGGTTCAACCTTAGAGCAATACGGATCACCGGCCGCGGCGGACCGAAGGGGAGTATCCAGAGCGTTTATTACCGATGCAAAACAGTATGTAATTTTTAGCGGAGGGAAATACGTGTGACACACACACACTACAAAAATCGTCTATTACTACGAAACTTACACCTTGACTTTAACAAAATACATAAACAATTTCACGCACACATTTAAACATCTAGGCGACAGGCATAGGTACACTTGTGCGTGTAATTTGACAGAAAGCCTGCTTATGCCTAATGCCTACTCCCCTCCGGTTCGCCGCGGCCGGTGGCCCGTGTTGCTTTATGGGATCAACAAAGGCGGTTGGACTTCCCATAATTATACAATGAAATTTCATGTCAATTACAGGCAATTCAGAAATATCAAATGACTCAATTGATTCACATTAAAATGTGTTTAATTTTGATTCAATCACACGTTGATATTATTTCGATATTAAATGACCATTAGCTGAATTCATTCGGCCTGTAAGTTACATACAGAATACAATTCAATATGTTTGCGAAAGCCTTATGTTTTTTAATACCAATATTTTTTTATTTGACTCACGGGCAGCAAATGATGTCAAAAAATCCCGATAATTATGTGAGTGTGTAAATGAATAGTTAATATCCTATTTATTAACAACTAGCTGACTCGACAAACTTCGTATTGCCTCAGAATTAAATAATGTGTCAAAGGTTTGATGGATACGGACTAATTGTATGGAAAAATTAAATTGTGGTTTTTACTATTTCACTTCAATTTCTTTATATTTTCTTACCTTTTAAGCCTTCCCTGGACTTCCAAGATTCATTCAAAACTAAAATTAGCCAAATTGGTCAAGCCGTTCTCGCGTTTTAGCGAGACTAACGAACAGCTATTGATTTCTTTATATATATTAGGTTGGGGAAAAAGTTTCTTCGCATTTTTTAAGATAATTCAAAACATTTTTTAATATAGTTTATTTAAATTTAACTTAAGTATGTATGTACCATTTTATTCGATAACCTTTTGCCATCTTGTAGGTAGGGACATGATCCCATTGCTATAAAAATTTTGGGACTTCTCATCAAAAAACCGCGACAAGTGGATTTGGCAGTCCTCTCGTGATGTTAACTTAACATTGCATAAAGAATTCTGAAGAGACCGAAACAGGTGGAAATCTGAAGGTGCAAGGTCAGGACTATACGGCGGATGCATTAACACCTCCCAGCCAAACTCTCTTAATTTTTGCTGAGTGGCTATAGATGTGTGAGGTCTAGCGTTATCATGATGAAACACCACACCCCTTCTGTTGATCAATTCCGGCCGCTTTCTCTCAACTTCTTGCTTTAATCTCATCAGTTGTTCGCAGTAGAGTTCCGAATCGATAGTCCTGTCTGGTGGTAGTAGCTCATAATGAATAATGCCCTTCCAATCCCACCACACACACAACATCACCTTATTGCGAGTTAACCCGGGTTTCGCCACAGTCTGTGAAGCCTGACCGGCCTTTGACCACGACCTTTTTCGCACGTTCTTGTCGTACGTGATCCACTTTTCATCACCAGTTATCAGCTTCTTCAAAAATGATTCGGTTTCATTACGTCGTAATAAAGAATCACAAATGAGTACACGGTTCATTAGGTTTCTTTCAGTGAGCTCGTGAGGTACCCAAATATCGAGCTTTTTTTTGTACCCAGCTTTTTTCAAATGCGCCAAAACTGTTTTGTGATCAATTCTCAGTTCTTCAGCTACGTCGTAACTACTGATATGTCGATCTTGCTCCACTTTTTCAAAAATGGCATCCATTTTATCCGTAATAGGGCGACCAGAGCAAGGTGCATCTTTGACATCAAAATTTCCGGATTGAAATCGCTTAAACCAAATTTGTGCTACTCTCACAGACACTGCACTAGGTCCATAAACATCGCAAATTTTTTTCGCGGCTTGCGTTGCATTTTTACCTTTTTTGTAGTAAAATTTTAAAATGTATCGAATTTCTTCATTAGATTCACTCATCTTGACAGTACGAAAAACAAATGAAAATCACTCATTTGCCTAATTTGAATTTGGAATAATGTTCTTTAAAATTTTAACTTTCAATGATACCAAAACCAGCCAGATACAAATACTACAGCCAAAGAGATTTTATTATATATAATAAAATCTCTTTGGCTGTATCATAAATACTATAATGCGAAAAGACTTCAAGTGACGTCAAGTGCGCAATGGCAGTCGTGATTTTTCAGTCTTTATACATATTGCCGTGAAGTGGACGACATTTTATTGACAAAACAAGTAAAAATAATTCTGTATAGTTAATGTCTAATAACCAATGTTGGTTTTTTGAACATAAATGATCATTGGAGAGGGTGTCACCCACAAACGGGTGGCACCTAAGGCGGGAATTCCTCACCGCCCCTCCATAGCTACGCCACTGATTTTAATACTTGAATATTTATATTACGGGATAAAAAAAAAATTTTTTTGAATAGTTAATAAAATTTGATAGTGAAAAAATTTAATTTTCATCCTTAATGTAACATTTTATTGATATTATCAACAGGGTCCCTATGTACTGGACTGGCAAGATGGCCAAATTTGTAGAGGCCCAAAGTCGAAAAATTTGACCATATTCGATTTGGACTTAGTCAAGAACAAAAATGATGAGTTGCTAACAACCATTAACATCACATTTTTGGAGAGGGCACAAGTTGAAGAGGTAAGTTGAAATATTTTGTCAAAGGGGTAAGCAGCATTATGATAAGTTCCACACATTAAATGCCTACACACGACCCTAAAATCAGTGGTGATTTCGGGGCAGTAGTGGGGAGGACCCTATATAGTATACATCGCCTCGTGTATAGGCAAATCTTAACCAATTTTTTTTAATGTAATGGAAGTGGCAAACAAGCATGCAGTTCACATTGATGTTAAGTGATGACTGCAGCCTATAGACACCCACACAAAGACTAAGGTCAAAATGCAGACGCGTTACCACTTCTAATGCCTCTATGCCGGAATTTACAGAGCCGTACATTACCATCTGACCGGAACACGATAGTGCTGAACACTACCATTTAGCGGCAAGTATATCAGGTAATGCGGTGGTGCCTACGCCCGCGAGCTCCGTCACTGGAGCTCTACCACCAGCAAAAAAAATATTGTTTACCATCGCTTCCAACGAGCTCATGATTAAGGGACGATTATCCCCACCACCACCATCCCGATATCGCCACTGATTTTAGGGGCGTGTGTAGGACGTTTTAGTTAGAAAAGTTCTAAACACACGTATAGTTGGCATAGCAGAGCTGATGGTATGTTGTAGTATGCTCCCTGCCAGCCACGTTACATTTTTGAAGCTATGCTTCTTTTGGCGCGATTGGTAAAAATGATGAGAGTGCATGTTTACGATGCGCGTGCACACCGACAGATAAAAGCGACAGTCTGAAGTTAGTTGCTAAAGATATAAAAGCAACAGTCTGAAGTTATTGTTATAAGTGCATTTATAGATTTGAGGTTAGTTATTATTCATCATTATAAATATTATCTTTTAATTTACTCGCATAATAACACATGCGAATAATACACATATACAACACTGAATAATATCAATATACTATTGTTTGACTAATAAAATTAACCATTTACCGTAATATTGTTTAGAAATTAAGACTGTACTCAACGGCAATGTGCGCCTGAAGCAGCATGTTTTAATTATCAAACATTATTTAATTTTTAGATCAGAATTTCAGTGTATTCTCTAAAGGACAATAAAAAGAATTTGGTTTGGAGTTCTTATGTGAACAAGCCATGTCAACATTATTCGATATCAGTCATTTTGGAGACACAATTGGGGACGAAGAATTGTTACGCTGCGAAAGTATGTATTTTCTTATGAGATGAAAGTGGCAAAAAATCAAACAGTTCACATTAATGTTAAGTAATCAGCCTATAGACACCCACAAAGACCATAGGTCAAAATACAGCCACCCTTGAGAACTTAGTTGTGAACAAACGTGCGTAAGTGTTTTCCTTTGCCTATCCTGAAGAGAACACATGCGCGAAGTTACATTTTGTTAACGCATATCCTAGTTTACACGAGACTTATAATTGTGGTGGTAAGCCGAGACTAATTAAGTACAGCAAAATTTATTGTCGTTACTTTATTAAATTAGCAAGTTGGGTCGATCAAGTTAAAGGTCTTCGCACATTACATCGACTCAACGCCTCTTACTCAACTCACAGTATGGCATTGAAATGAAAGCTTTTTGTAATGTGTGTTGATTGAAATTGTCATCTTGTAAGTTATAAGTATACGACACGTAATCCACGCGTTGGCCGCCTATTGACTGTCACCGACCCGTTTGCTCCTCGTTGTCGACAATTTGGGCACGAGTCGACAACGTGCTTGCGGGAGAAGCGTTGCAAATTCGTTCTCAAACTAAATGAAATTCCAGTACCAACTGATAGATCTGCTTGAGATTGAGTTAGTTGACGTGCTTCCCACGCGTTGAAGCCAAGTTGTTCACTGGTGACCGATGCGTTGATCGCCTTGTTGACGACTCGTTGATACCGAATCGACGGTTCTATTGGATGGCGTTGAGTCGGTGTAATGTGCGAAGACCTTAATTCTACTTCCGTGGGCGAGTAACGCCTCCACGCGTCTCGTTTTAGTCAATTTTAATGAGTGCTACACTTTTTTACTGGTGGTAGAGCTCCAGTGACGGAGCCCACGGGCGTAGGCACCACCGCATTATCTAATATACTTGCCGCTAAATGGTAGTGTTCAGCACTACCGTGTTCCGGTCAGGTCGTAATGCACGGCCCTGTAATTGCCGGCACAGAGGAATAACACCTTAGGCCTCAGGAGTGGTAACGCATCTGCATTTTGCCCTTGGTTTTCGTGTGGGTGTTTATAGGCTGCAGTCATCACTTAACATCAATGTGAACTGCATGCTTGGTTGCCACTTCCATTACATAAAAAGTAACCTCGTTTATGCATTTTCGTGATAATAAAAATTAAATCTCATTATTTTCAGGGTAATCATATATGTCACATAAATATATCCGAAGCTGTGAAGAACTTCCTGGGCAATTCATTTTTTTATGGGGATTACATGTGTAAGGTGATTATGTTCGCGAAAAAGGGCAACATTTTTTGTCTTATAGTTAAACCGGTGCTGAAGAAGAAAGTATGATTACTTTTCAATGTTGTGGGTGAAATAAATATTTCAAAGTGATTTATATTTCAATTCTAATTTTTGTTTTGACTTATCCCTTCTATACAATAAAATCGCTTTCTTTGCAGCGACTTGTAACAAACTTCACGAAAACATCTTAGTTTTGCGTGTACTATACCTACTTTGTGTAGGTACACAACAACCTTTCAAACAGTTTGTACCAGTGAGAAAATACAGTTTCTCATTACTCCCGCAAATTCAAAATTGAAATGCATCCAACTCAAGATGTTTTACGTATTAGGCATCAAACACTTTAGTTATAAACACATATCATTTTCCAATTTGAAATCGAAATGTACCCAACCCGTATCCATTCAGTTAATATTGCTGCCCAAGCCGTGAGGCACATATTACGTGTACCTATGTAATAATTTTAGAAATTGTATTGTCTTTTCTTCGTTTATTGATAGGTACGTTTTAAGTCTGTTTTATGTGTCTCGCTGTGTGTCAAGTAAATGTTTCTTTCTTTCTATATAAGTAGAACCCTACTTCATTTCAGTGGCCAATTCAAAATTAAAATGCATCCAACCCTTTAGTATTAAACACATTTCATTTTCCGATATTAAATCGAAATGTACCCAACCCGTATCCATTCTGTAAACATTGCTGCCCAAACAAAAATCCGTTGCAATCGCCATGGGCATTAATCGGTATGAACCAAAGAAACATTTACCTCTGCAAATGGTAATTGCTAAACAGCGATCGCACCATCCATAAATAGATTACATTCAAACTAGAGGTTGTAAATCATTGGCACGTTTCAAATTAATTCAGTGCACTACCTGATTCTAATCCGAGGTGCAATCAGCTCGCTCTTGTGATGGGTGTGGATCTGTATTGCCGATTTTGATATTATTGGGTTGAACGCGGTTGAAATTTTATCGGTCGGATTGTTGTTAATAAGAATAAAAAACTTAGTGATAGTTGGACTCACTATCTGAAGCAGTTTTTAAAGACAAGGTAAAGTGGTAAAAAATATTATTTCTAAAAATGGACAAAATAACATGTGTCCGTTTTTTTATTTCTTCTTGAGAGACCGTTTGATATTTGATATTTATTTTATTCTCTTGCTAAGACAACTTTAGATATATTTATTTCATCAAAGTATCTAAGTGTCGTCGACATACCGTTTAATATGAATTTTTACGTTTATTATGATATGGTGGTTATTATGAAATTCAAAATTCAAATCATTTATTTCAAATTGGTCTACAAGGACACTTTTGCATTGTCAAGTTATAAGCTACCTAGAGAGAATGACTTATAATAATAATACAATAGGTATTAATAAATACCAATTTACTAATAATATTTAACCGATTCGTGAATCATCAAATTTTTCAAATTCCTTCATAGAAGAAAATGAAAAATCTGTTCGTCATAATCATAGTTATTCACTTAGCAGAGTTCCAAATGAAGGCACTACTGAGAAGAACTCCGCTACCCAACAAACTCAGCGTGTTGCTCTTTTGTCAAAACCTTAGATTTAATACACATGTTATGAAATAAAATAAAGATAATGTGAACGTCCATGGCATATAAATATTTGCATATAAACACATACGCAAATACCCATCAACAGCTTAATATCGTGGTAGAAAATAGCACCCGCAAATCAGAAATAAATATAACTACGTTAAGAAAAGGAAAGATTTGACAAATCGGGCAGGACTTCAGTAGCTCAATTGGAAGAGCGGCTGGACTAGATTCCCAGTAGGCCGCGAGTTCGAGTCTCGCCTGAAGTCAATTTTTTATTTCCATTTTTCTTTAAAATAAAATAAGGGGGTAAGTGTTTAAGGGAGGCCCGATAAGGTCCGCAGAGTCAGTATTATAATAATCCAGTGACAAGTCATCCTTATAATCGCGATTTCAAGTCCTGCCTGTCGTTATTTATTTTCATTAAAAAAATATATTCGCCTATTAATATATTATTGCGTAAAATTAATTGAATAAAACAATTATTACCCCTCAACTCGTGAGAAAAAATTTATTGATTTCAATTGTTCAATAGCCGCCGGCGGTCTCTCGTGTCTTGACGGTTTAAGGCAGTAATAGCGATATCTTTACGGTGTTTATAATAATGACAACCCTTGACACGTCCCACTGCTGAGCACGAGTCTCTCCCCTTTTAGGGGGGAGGCCTGGAGCTTACTCCATCACGCTGCTCCAATGCGGGTTGGTGGCCTACTCGCTATCGGATGTTTTCAGCTCAGTTGGTTGAGCGACTGGACGAATGATCCTGAAGTCAAATTTTTAGTAGTAATAAATCAAATCAAACGAAATTATATTATAACTAGCTGTGCCCGCGACTTAGTTCGCGTGGAATAGTGACTTTGGGCACCATTTTTTGGATATAACTTTGGTTAACTTTGAATCATACGAAAATGCTTAAGGAAAGCTAAAAACCTGGTTAACATTCATATTTATTTGTACACGATATTAGACTAACGCCACCAAAGCCACCAATGCCACCAACGCTACCAACTCCACCAATGCCACCACTACTTCCACCAATGACACCAACTCCACCAACGCCACCACCAACGCCACCAAAACCACTAACGATACCACCGCAACCACCACCATCACAACTTCTTTCCTTCTATAAATACAACTATTATTAAATTTATTTTCTTACTAAAAACTTTACACAAAATTTTCATGTCAATTGTATATTATTACGTTTGGTAAATATACGAGTAAATTAAAATAAGTTACTTAACATTAATTGTTTTCATATTATTTCGCATTAACACATGCTTGTGAAATATATATATTTTTTTTATTTTTTAAAGAAAAATGGAAAGAAAAATATGACTTCAGGCGAGACTTGAACTCGCGACCTACTGGGAATCTAGTCCAGCCGCTCTTCCAATTGAGCTACTGAAGCCCTGCCCGATTTGTCAAATCTTTCCTTCACATCTATTGCATTGCTTTATGGTAGCAGCAGCGCCATCTATTACCAACTACGCTAGTTAGGCAACCGATATAATAGACTTTTCAGTTTATTGAATATCGTAAAGAAGTCGCTTTTACCCTTAATAATTGTTTTTATATTATTTCGCATTAACACATGCTTGTGAAATATATATATTTTTTTATTTTTTAAAGAAAAATGGAAAGAAAAATATGACTTCAGGCGAGACTCGAACTCGCGACCTACTGGGAATCTAGTCCAGCCGCTCTTCCAATTGAGCTACTGAAGCCCTGCCCGATTTGTCAAATCTTTCCTTCACATCTATTGCATTGCTTTATGGTAGCAGCAGCGCCATCTATTACCAACTACGCGAGTTCGAGTCTCGCCTGAAGTCTTGATTTTTCTTTCCATTTTTCTTAAAAAAAAAAAAAATACTTAACATTAAACAGAAAACACAGTACCTACTAAATAAATACGGAAAGCCTCATAATTCTAATCTACCGAGGATCTGGTTGCATGGAATCTAATCGAGAAAATGAGCATAGGTGTTGGCTACTTGGTGCAACCCAGCCTTAGATTACTCACTGGTGGTAGAGCTCCAGTGACGGAGCTCGCGGTCGTAGGTACCACTACATTACCTAATATACTTGCCGCTAAATCGTAGTGTTCAGCACTATCGTGTTCCGGTCTGGTGGTAATGTACGGGCTTGTAATTTCCGGCACAAACGCATAACACCTTAGGCCTCAGGAGTGGTAACGCATCTGCATTTTGATCTGGTTCTTTGAGTGGGTGTCTATAGGCTACAGTCATCGCTTAACATTAATGTGAACTGCATGCTTGTTTGCCACTTCCATTACATAAAATAAAAAACATCTTAGACCTCAGGGGCGGTAACGCATCTGCATTTTGACCTTGGTTCTTGTGTCTATAGGCTGCAGTCATCACTTAACTTCAATGAGAATTGAATTGAATACCATTACCATTACATAAAAAAAGTTACTTAATATTAAACAGAAAACACATTACTCCTACTAAATAAATACGGAAAGCCTCATAATTCTAATCTACCGAGCATCTGGTTGCATGGAATCTTATCGAGGAAATGAGCATGGGTGTTGGTTAGTGTAATTAGGTAAAATGTGTCACTCTGCCAAAACTTTTGTTCTTACGTTAACCGCGTGGAAGGTGGAGAAAACAGGACATACAGATTACTGGATACGAAGTCTGCTTAATCTGAATTTATTCTGATATCTAAAATCCTCAGTGTGGTTGAAATCTTAAGAAAATGTGATTAAAAATTAAATTTTTTTGGTAATTGAAATTAATACACAAAGGTTGGAACATTTCACTTCCTTCTCTATCTTAAAGAAATGTGTCAAAGTTAGAGAAGGATGTGAAATGTTACAATAACTTTAACTTTACCAAACATCTTAGTACAACCCAACCTTAGATTACTCACTGGTGGTAGAGCTCCAGCGACTGAGCTCGCGGGCGTAGGCGACGGAGCTCGCGGGCGTAGGCACCACCGCATTACCTAATATACTTGCCGCTAAATGGTAGTGTTCAGCACTATCGTGTTCCGGTCAGGTGGTAATGTACGGCGCTGTAATTTCCGGCACAGAGGCTTAAAACCTTAGGCCTCAGGAGTGGTAACGCATCTGCATTTTGACCTTGGTCTTTGTGTGGGTGTCTATAGGCTGCAGTCATCACTTAACATCAATGTGAACTGCATGCTTGTTAACCACTTCCATTACATAAAAAAACTCAATTCAACTACACAACAGTTACTGAATTTTTTATGATGACTCTGTTGCTCAGTTACAAATAGTTACGCATTGCTCCTCCCCCTCCCTGTCAGGTAAAATATAGGTAAGTAACTACCACTGCACAGTAAGTTAAGGTAGAAATCCCTATGGAAGGTTGGGGATGGAGACGCAATGTGTCTGGATTTTGACCGCCTATACGGGTAGATAGGCCTTTAGGTAGATGTCTAAAAAACTCAGTATTCATTAACCATCAATGCAAACTGCATGTTTGACTGCACCATTAAAGTTAAAAAAAATCTCCGCTCTAGATTTAAATGAAAAGGAAAATCCGATCCCATATTGATACAGCTGATTAAAGTTTACTCCTAAAGTAAACACTTCCAGTGTTTTATATCCACGTCAAATCCCTTACACAGAGCGTCGAGAAAGCACTTTACTTAAAACAAATTACCACCTCTTGTAAAGGGTTCATCTATTTTTATTGCCACCCCCTTAGATGTTGTATGACAAGCTGAATAAGAAATGAGGCAACGATTACTGGAATGCTGTACATAATATAAACACTTCCGTGCTGAATAAAATGTAGGGCAAGAATGTTTCACTTACAACCCGAAGTAACATCGCTTCATATGGAAATCACAAAGTTGGCACTTTCAAGCTGAATAAGTCACGAACAGTAAACTGAATCGAAAAATGATATTTGGACATCCCTAACATTTTTGAAAGTCCTTTCCGACGATATTCCTCACTATATGGAAAACGAAAAAAAAGATTAACCGCGCGTTACATATAGGGAAGGTACCCCATTTTTTTTTCATATTTTTATTCTACCACTTTGTCCGTTGTATAAATAATAAATAATAATAATGGCAACCCATTATACGTCCCACTGCTGGGCACGAGTCTCTCCCCTTTTTTGGGGGAAGGCCTGGAGCTTACTCCACCACGCTGCTCCAATGCGGATTGGTGGAGGTGGGTGGGTTAGTGGCCAACCCGCTGTCGGATGTTTTCAAACCGCCCATTAGGCCTCCGACAAGGTTTAACGACTGCTATCCATCGATAGCAACCGGGACCGACGGCTTAGCGTGCCCTCCCAAGCACGGAAACGCGCATTTTAATTTTGCCACTAGCGGTCACCCATCACACTACCCGACCGCGCCCTTAGTGCTTAACCGAGCAGATCGCTTACGATCTACACCAGCCGCCGGGCCATGCGCGCGTCCGTTGTATACTTGTGACAAATATAAAAAAATGTCCGACTGTTTTGCATCGGTAATAAACGCTATGGCTACTCCCCTCCATTCCACCGCGGCCGATGGGCCCGTGTTGCTCTATGTTCGTTACATATAAAACGACTCAAAGGTAAGCACGTTATGCCCAGATATCATTAAGAATTAAAAAAAAACCAAACGAAAGGCACTCCAATCTCTCAGTTAATGCAAAAGTTGCACAACATTTCACGGATCCCCAAACACGGTCCTGCGGTTCATAAGATAGATCGGATTAAGAATTTCACTAAATTCCCATATACTTTTACGAGATGAAAATCGAGTAACCGTCTGAGCAGCAGTTGGATATATTTTTAAAAAGTTATATGGAAGTGGACGGACTCCGAACGACTTTCGCGTTCATTTAATCTGAGAGGTTTTGCTGGCATTTTTAGTTACGGTATTTATAAAAGAGTATATTATATTTACATTTCTGTAATCTTACAAATTTCTAACGTGGGTGTGGAATATAAGTTATTTTATAATATAACATAATTCTAATCAGAGATCTCAGAGAGCAATGGAAGAGGGCTATGTTTGAAGTTTCTCTGCGAGATCGAATCAGATATGAGGAGAGCCGCATGAGAACTAAAGTTGCCGGCATATCTCACCGAATAGCGAGACTCAAGTGGCAGAGGGCAGGGCACAGAGCTCGAAGAATTGACCGCGTACCGGAAAACGAAGCGTAGGCCAGCCCGTGGACTAGTAGTGGGCGTTGAATGAACGAACAGTTTTTTTAGACTGTTTCTTGGTCGTCGACTAATAAACTAGTTTACTGTTCAACGATAAACTAGTTTACCAATAAACAGCGCGACGCGCGCGACATTTGTATGTTTGCCGCTTACTGAACTAGTCGATCAACGTCAGCGTCGTCAACTACTCAACTATGAAACGTTGTCGTTTCGTGTCGACGCACGACGCGGCGCGCGAACCGTGCGAGACGGCAACAATGCACGATTATATTAATGTATATAAACTTAAGACTCAGTAATATAATATCTAAACATTTCCATCAAATGTCGTTCACTTTAACCATACGCGCATAATATGTATGAAATAAACTTGTTGAAAAATATTTCATTAATTCATGCATCGTTGACGGTAAACGGTCAGCATAATCAACATAATCGACTAAATTTCAAAACTAGTCCACGAAATAAACTAGTCGAAAAATAGACTGCTTCATAAACTCATGTATCGTTGACGGTAAACGGTCAAACAACATAATGGACTACATTTCAAAACAAGTTCACAAAATAACTAGTCGAAAAAAAAACTGTTTTTTCTAAGGTCAAAATGCTGACGCGTTACCACTCTTAAGGCCTAAGGTGTTATGCCTCTGTGTCGGAAATTACAGTGCCGTATATTACCACCTGACCGTAATACGATAGTTCTGAATACTACCATTTAGTATACACCGCATTACTGCCCGCGAGCTTCGTCACTGAAACTCTACTTTAAAGTTAGGGCCATTCTGTTACAAATGCTTCTTATATACTGTCGAAAAAAAATCTATGTTGTTCATATACCTAACATTGTTACAAATATATTCGTTTCTTTCTTTCTTAAATGCCTCGGTAGCTTAGTGGTAGCAGGCCACTACTGCTACTCGGAGGTCCTGGGTTCGATTCCCGGGTGGGGTTTATCAAAGATAATAGCGTAGAGTCCTTTATCTCTGGTTCTATTGGGATTTCACAATTTTCTGGAAATTTCCCAGTACCTACCTCGAAGTTTGGTAATGTGTCCGGAGATGTCAACAGGCTCGCGACCTGTAACATGGGCCAAAACGTAACCGGCGAATCGTGGGTGTTTGCATGTATGTTTGAATGCATGTATTTACCGCTGTCTACCCCTTCGGGGATTACAGGTGTGAAGTGACATTTTTCTTTCTTATTTCCAGAAGAAAATCCATCGTTTGTCTAACTAAAAACATTTCCTCGTAAACACCAAGGTGAGTGCAAAATCAAATTGTACATAATAAAAATATATTCAGAAAGCGAGCTTATCAAATAAGTTTAACCCGATAAGTTTGAGACGCAAGGGAATGACGTTCACACCGGAATTTTTCCTTTCTGGAAGTTTCTCGAATAACTAACGTACTATGTTATTGGGTCAATATGTAAAGCAAGTGAAGTCAATCGTGAAATCAGGCTTCAGGAAATAACTATAGCAAGGTGCTTGTAACTCTGAAAGTCTTGTGAGTGGAGATATTTTTTTTATGTAATGAAAGTGGCAAACAAGCATGCAGTTCACATTGATGTTAAGTGATGACTACAGCCTATAGACAATTACACAAAGACCAAGGTCAAAATGCAGATGCGTTGGTCACTCCTGAGGCCTAAGGTGTTATGCCTCTGTGCCGGGAATTACAGGGCCGTACATTACCACCTGACCGGAACACGATAATACTGAACACTACCATTAAGCGGCAAGTATATATGGTAATGCGGTGGTGCCTACACCCGCGAGCTAGGTCACTGGATTTCTACCACCACTAAAAATTTTCGATCTCTGAGTCAAATTCTGCTTGCTTTTTTATGCAGCAAAGGAGGAAAAAAGTATGCAGCTCACATAGATGTTAAGTGGCGACTGCAGCCTATAGACACCCACACAATAAAAGAAGTCAAAATGCAGATGGTTATATATATCTAGCCCCGTAATAACTAACACAGAGCTATAACAACTAAGGTCTCAGGGGTGGCTACATAATGTATATTCATCTTGACCTCTGCAGTTTGTGTAGATGGCTATAGGCTGCGGTCATCACTTAACATCAATGTGAACTGTATGTTTGTTTGCCAAATTCATAACAAAAAAAAATACTTAAAAGTGTATTTTTTTACAAAAACCCCTAACCATCACAAACCCAGGTCGCGTCTGGAAGAAAAGGTAGATAGATACGAAAAACAGTATATCCATTTGTTTCGTCTCTCAGTTAAAAGAACAATTGAAAATCATTTCAACAAGTTCAATATTCCAATCAACTAAAGAAAGAGATGTTAACCCTTGCATTTTCATCAAAAGGGCCAATTAGAAAATAAATGTCAACCCTCAATCAGACCGGCGATTAATTACAAAAAGAACTCCCTTTTTGTTAAAGGTTCCAGTAAAAAGTGCCACCCTGCTTCGTCCCTAATTAATGCTACTTAACAATCAATCAAGGGTTGAATATTGTCCCTTTAATATAAAGGAGCATTTACATGATGATAACAACGTTTTGGTTTTCTATTAGGTGATTATGCAATTTTTAAGATTCCGCATCTCAAACTGAAAACAAAATCGTTTTAGGATCACTCGTGCGTCTGTTTGTCTGACTGCTTGTCATAGCCAATTTGCTACAATACTTCTGGGCCGATTAAGTTGAATGTTAAGACACATATTATATACCATTAAGAAAACCAGGAGTGAATCAGCTATCGTATTTTATATGTACATACTTAAGATAGCTGGTGTTATTCAAAGAAAATAAAGGCCTTGAAAATTACCTAAGTGTATACTCTGACGTCCATACATAAGGTTGAGACTATGAACCAAAATATATACATTATAATGTATACGTATCAGAACACGTTTTAATATCATTTAAAAAATTACACTTCGCGCCTGTAATCCCCGAAGGCGTAAGCAGAGGCAAATACATGCAGTCAAGCATATATTCAAACACCCACGGTTCGCCGGTTACGTTTTTGGACCATGTAACAGGTGGCGAGCCTGTTGACATCTCCGGGCACATTACAACTTCGAGGTACTGGCAAATTTCCACAAAATGGATAAATACCAATAGAACCAGAGATAAAGAACTTTACACCATTATCTCTGATAACCCCCTATCGAACCCAGGACCTCAGCGTAGCGCGTCACTAGGCTACCGAGGAATTACTATCATTTCCTTATCACTATTGTGATAAGTGACTTCAATGCTAAGGTGTATGTACAAGAACTCTATAAATCGAGTGTAAAGGTATGATACCGAACTCGGCAGCACGTTACAGTGCTGCCGCAGCAGTGCTGCCGCAGCCCTTCTGGTCTCCATATATTATATACGAGTTTATATGCGACTAGCTGACCCGGCAAACTTCGTATTGCCTCAGAATGAAATGTCAAAGGACTATTTGTATGGGAAAATGAAATTGTGGTTTTTACTATTTATCTTCAATTTCTTCATATTTGATTACCTTTTAAACCTTCCCTGGACTTCCAAAAATGATTAAAAACTAAAATTAGCCAAATTGGTCCCGCCGTTTTCGAGTTTTAGCGAGACTAACTAACAGCAATTGATTTTTATTTACCTATATAAGATTACATTCCGAGCTACGCGACACTGTGGCGGCAGCATGCAATAGAAAATAGAGAAATATAGTGCTACGGCAGCACTGCTGCGTGCTGCTGAGTTCGGAATCGTATCTTAAGTTCATTGACTATATTCAAAGTACAGCAAATATCAGTCAACTGCCTTGAAAGACTAGAGGTTACATATTACGAACCCCATAAATAATATGAACACTTTGTATTGAAAGGAATCCCATGGCAAGTGAACAAACATAGCATCCATGGCAAAACTAAGAATGAGACTGACAACATCTTGATCGATTAAAGGTAATATATTTAGAGGTAATTGTAATCAATATGTTTAATGCCTAGAAGTGAACAATTCAATTCATAGCTTTCGGGACATTAACGTCACACCTTGAGCGCTGTTGCGCTTGGCGGGTTGGCCACTAACCCACCCACCTCCATCAATCCGCATTGGAGCAGCGTGGTGGAGTAAGCTCCAGGCCTCCTCCAAAAAGGGGAGAGACTCGTGCCCAGCAGTGAGATAATAATAATGGGTTGCCATTATTATTATTATTATACCACTCATTTATTTTGCAAAGTTATTAAATATTTTTTTACATATATAAGCATAAAAAACAAATATATATAAAAAAATAAAAAATAGCTTGCCGCCGGCAGCGGGAACAGGGCCCAAGCTACCGGTGGTTAGGGACGCAGAGATAGGAACCTCCTCACTATTCGTGCCGTGTCGAGGAGTACAGCCTTCTGCATCAAGCCCTTGACCCAGCCGCCCAACGCGAGTCTCTTAAGGTGTTGGTCGAGACTCTTAGCGATAAGGCCATTGACCGAAACGACTATTATTATTATTTATTTATTTATTTATTTATTCTTTTATGCACAGAAATTATACATAAGACGGACTTAACGCCACTAGGCGTTATCTACCAGTCAACCTTCGGGTAGTGAGGAAATCGACGAAGTAGGCAATCGTACAAAGAGCGAAAATATGAGTGACAACTAAAAATATTGATAAAGAAATAATGTTCAATATGCGTGGGAATAATATTCAAATAATACAAAAATAATATATTTATATACATATAAAAATAAATATACATAAGATATAATACATATTTATAATAGGTATGTACCTATAAATAATTACGTTACTGGTAAAGATTGATAGGCAATTAAGAAACATACTAATATCATATTTAAGATATCATAATATCATGTATAACTATAAACATGTTTGTAGTGAATAATTGATTGGTACCGCTGCTGCTCGGTACCAGGGAATGCCTATTTAGTGGCGGCATTAACTCGCCACGTCACAGAGTCTTCATTGGTCACTGTAGAATTTTTTAGGGTGATCCGTTCCACTGGACCATCTGCTACTGCCTGTTAACGCTACTATGCCTCGGTGCCGGAAATTACAGGGCCGTACATCAAATGCCAGTAAGTAAGTAACTCTGGAAATTATGAGTTAAAGATGTGTGGTGTGTGCCAATTGAAGAAATGTATATATTATTTATATCATATATTATATAATTGTCTACGTAAAAAATAAATATAAATTGCAACTAATTAAAACAAACACTTTTCACAGCGAAACATTATTAGGCAAAATTAAAATCTCTGCAAATCACCTTATAAATATATGTGCACTGTATAGACCTCCTAAGGGTAGTAAGCACTTATTTGTTAGCGAAATTAAGCAACTGTTGTCTTGTAGAAACATTCCACGAAGCGATGATCTTGTTGTAATAGGTGACATGAACATCAATTTAAAAGCTGAAACTGGGCATACAGAGTTTTATGTTAACAGCATGTCAGAGTGTGGTCTGGTGGGCGCTATCTCAGATTATACACGAATCGAATTCAAACAAAACAGACTGACTAAAAGCTGTATTGATCACATATATGTGAGATCGCGCGCACAAGAACTGTACTCGGGTGCGCTCGGAACTACACTGGCGGACCATCGCTCTGTGGTTCTCGCGTTGACTGGCTTTGCTAATATACAGGACGCTCCAAAATACATTAACACGTTCGATTGGAAAACGTTGAATAGCAAACTGAACAGTATTGACTTTAATGCGATTAAAAAAGCTGATTGCCCTAATAAAATATACAGTTTTATTAAAAATAATTTTAACAAATGTTATAACGAATCTTTATACACCAAAAAAATTAATAATAATAGTAAAAGAAATAAAGAACAGTGGGTAACTACAAAATTAGATAAAATGTGTACTAAAAAAGACCTAATGTTTTCATTATGGGCAAAAGATCCCTCAAACAAAATAAAGCGATTGCAATATAACGAATTTCGTAATAAAACAAATAAATTAATAGAAAAAAATAGAAATAAATTTTATTTTAATCATATAGAAGCATCCAAAAACGACCCTAAGAAGCTTTGGGGAATTTTAAACCAGCTAACAGGTAAAATCACTCGTTCAATCGACGAAACTATTTTGAAAGCCTTTGGTGATAATATCAGTAACGTTAAACATATTTGTGAGAACTTTGCAACAAATTTTAACAAAAATGTAAAAGACATTTTGCCGAATTGCCGCACACAACTGTTAAACGAGACAAGTTATGTTAGCACAATTGATAAATCGATTTTATTTAAAAAAGCCTCCAGGACAGATATAACGCGTCTCATCAATCGTTTAGACACAAAAAAAAGTGCAGGTTGGGACGCAATTAGATGCATAGATATTAAACTTCTAACGAACAAAATATCTGATGTTATTGCAAAATTGATTAATTGTAGTGTTAAACATGGATGTTACCCTAATGAACTCAAAATTGGAATTGTAAGACCTATCCATAAAAAAGGCTCGTTTAATGACTACGGAAACTATAGACCAATCACCATACTACCGGTAATCGATAAAATTGTAGAATCCTATATCTGCAATCAAATTCAAAATTTCTATTCTAAACATAAAATAATTTCAGAAACTCAATTTGGATTTCAACCTAAAAAATCAACTCAATTACTTTTATCTCAATTTACCGATGAAGTGAACCATTGTCTTGATAAAAAACAATACGTGTTGTTACTATTTATCGATTTTAGTAAAGCGTTCGATACTCTCAGACACCAAGACCTACTTAAAAAAATAGAAAGCTCTGGTATACGAGGCCCGCTTCTCAACTGGAGCAGGGATTATTTAAATAACAGGAATTATACGGTAAAAGTGGACAACAGCTTCAGTAAAAAGGCCACAGTCTCAGAAGGCACAGCCCAGGGCTCGGTACTTGGTCCATTACACTACCTAGCTTACGTTAATGATATGCCTAACGTTATTGAGCACTGCTCTGTGTACCAGTATGCTGACGACACCTGCCTAATCGCATCGGACTTAAATATAGAAAAGGCTGCCGAATGTCTGCAATCAGACTTTACGCGAATCAGCAAGTGGGCACATGACGTTGGTCTAGTCATCAACGCGGCAAAAACTAAAATAATAAGTGTACACTCTAGCCATAATAAACCAAAATCTACCTTTAGAATAATTGGCCACTCCCATAATTGTTTACACAATCCGTCTTCTGCCTGTCACTGTGAAGAAATTGAGCAAGTAGATAATCACACCTATTTAGGTGTCATCGTAGACAACAGATTCCATTGGCTACCGCATATTAATACCGTTTGTAATAAGCTTCGAGCAATACTGTCTAAATTTGTATGTATAAAAAACAAAGTTCCATTTAAAATATTACTACAATTATATATTGCGCTTGCTGAATCTATTATATTGTACGGACTCACAAGCTACGGGAGGACATACAAAACGAACCTAGAAAAAATCAGTAATATTCAAACACGTTTCCTAAAATTAATAGTACCGCACTTTATAAAAAAAAAACACAGGAATGATATTTTAGGCTTATACAAATACTGTAATATATTACCTGTTCAAAATAATTGTAGCCTCAATTTGCTCATGCTACATTACAATAACCTAGCCATACAAATCCCAATAGCTCACAAAATTTGTACTCGTCAAATTACATCCAACAAACTTACCATACCCAGAGTATGTAATGTTTATGGCAGGCGCACCTCTTCATATATTGTACCTAAATTACTAAATAACTTACCAGAACTACTAAAAACATCATTAAAAGTTAATAAATACAATCACAAGACTGTTCTGAAAAAATATCTTCTACAATCGCTAAATACGGTTGAGACAATGTTTTAATACTAATATAATATATTATATAGTACTTACTTTAACAATAACTTAATATTTAACGAAAACAATAATTAAAGAAAAAAAAAAAAAATATATATATATATGTATCGACGACACTGGAGCCACCTGTATATTCGTTGGGAATAAAACCGGTTATCATCGTTATTCATTGCAAACAGGCGCAACCATCGGAGTTGTTTACGTCACATGCGCAATATTGTATTAAATATTGTATTAACAGCCGCCTTTGATCGTTGAATGACAGTGATGACAGTATTATTATAGCTATGACAGAAGGTAGATACCTAATTATGTAGATTCTGTTGTATTGACCCTTACGGGGCAGGCAGTAGTACAAACCTATTTATTGGAAGTTTTTGTTATAAAGCCGTTATTGATTAGCATTTAAGACGAATGGAAGTACCTTGACAAACCTATTCAAGGTTTTATGGTGCTTTTTGTTTTACACTGTATGTACTCTTTATATTGAAATAAATAAAATACAAATACAATACAATCAGTCTTTACAGTACAAGCGCAATCTGTAAGGCTATTGAGCAAAGCAAAAACACAAAAGTCCTCTATCCCAAGGAAAGACTTTCAAACCTTAGCTTTGATACACAATAAATGCGTTTTTCAAATAAAGTCCATTAAAATTAAAAAGTATGTACAATTCCAAAATGCAGTTGACATCAAATGTAAACGTTCTTTTATATCGCAACCATTAGCGACGAATCTTTAAATTCTAAATTATCGAACATTTCTTGCAAAGAATTTAAGAGAATGATTTTCAATAAGAATTTTGGTGTAAACAAAAACCGTTTTTCACTGTAGAGCTCAGGATATTCAACATTTCATAGTTTAAATAGTTATTATTGAGGATTTATAGGTTAGGATAAGATGGGGCTGGCATACCATTATGGGAAAAGCCTCTAAAAATAACAGAAATGATAGTGGTAGAGCTCGAGTGACAGAGCTCGCGGGCGTAGGCGCTGACACATTACCTAATATACTGCCGCTAAATGGTAGTTTTCAGCACTATCGTGTACCGGTCAGTTGGTAATGTACGGCCCTGTAATTTCCAGCACTGAGACACCTTAGGCCTCAGGAGTGGTAATCCATCTGCATTTTGACCTTGGTCTTTGTGTGGGTGTTTATAGCATGTAGTCATCACTTAACATCAATGTGGACTGCATGCTTGTTTGCTACTACCATTACATAAAAAAACACATTTCATTGACATCAGTAGAAATCCAATGATATAACCTGTGGCCTATTAAATAATATATATGACGGGGATGGAGAATACAAACATACTGCTTACCAACGACAGTTCGGCAAGCCCAAACTGTCGTTTCCTTTAAACATAAGGTCAAAGATTTTTACTGAACTCAGACTCTGTAACTATCTATCCTTTTTCATTCTTCTTCTTTACCTCTTTTTCTAAAACTTTTTAACTTTATCTTTTGGTCATGCATTGCTCTTTTATAATTTATAAATAATTATAATATTTCTCCTCGTTGCGAAATTATCTATTCATTTAGTATTATTATTATGTTTTAAATCTTTATTATTGCTCAGTACACCCTGCCGGCAAATAAATAATTTCTTTCTTTATGTTCCTGACTAAAAGGTTGTCTGGAAGAAATCGCAGCTTTTGCGATAAAACCGCCTTTTGTACTTTTATTTCTTTTCTAGCTTGTATAATTGGTTAAGTTTTCTGGTGTACAATAAAGTGTATAAATAAATAAATAAATAATACTGACCTGACTAAACCGATGATTAAAGAAACTCCTTAGCAAAGTATTAAACATACCCAGTGGTTTGATAGACAAGTGTCTTCAATGACACTTGTCAGTTAAATTAGAATTTGGAAGTGAGAAAATAAAGGAAGGCGGTCTGGTCCGGTTCCTTTGATAATTCGGTAACTCGTTAAAAAGCAATCTTGATTCAGTAATAGTTGGATAACGAGATATAGTAACGATTCGCGTAGTACTGAATTGCTTGGCAGAAGAGATTTGTATTGTGCAATGAGTATTGGTATTCCGGTAACTGTGTGCCCGGTCGTAAGAGTTTCTTGCCCGTTCTTCTCTGCCGGCGTAATCGAATGGGCGGATCTTTGGCAATAAATGACTATTGCTTCATCTTCTGCCAAACCATGTGCTTTATTTCATCACCCGCTCGAGTTCCCACCTACAGACGCCCACAAACACGAATAACATATCGGCTTATGGAAAGACACGCAGACAATACTACCTAGATGTCCTAGATGTCCTGACTGGAGAGGCCTCCTGCCGACATATATGTATATAGACATTGAAAAAAAAACCTCTTTTAAGGGCATCCAGACTGCTGGGATCGCCCGTATCATCCTCACTAGAGATTAAACTAAAAGATAAATAATAATTCTTAATACATGAATGGAGGTCATAAAAGGCCTTTTTGAAATAATTTAATAATTCCAAAGTGCATAAAGGTTGTAAAATTCGAGATAGAATTCATTGGAGTTTTATATGGCGAGAGCACCGCACTTTATTGCCTTTGAACGAGCGCATTGGTACGGAATTATTTAACGGTATGTATCGTCTCTATACGGAGACGAAACATGCTTTTGTTCATTATTTCACAATAGAAGTATGTCAAATTCGTGTAATTTTGAGCACAAAATTCCGCATTAATTTTTTTTCGACTGAGAGATCAAACTCAGTACCAAGATATTTATTGTAATATTTCACATCCATCTCTATCTTTAACAGATTTCTTTAAGTTAGAGAAGGATGTGAAATGTTACAATTACTTTAACTTTAACAAACATTTTGGTGCAACCCAGGCTAAATGGAAAAAAACGAACCTTCGTTCCTACATTAACTAAAGTACCTACATTTTAGGGATTTTATGCGCATGCGCAGATGTTCACTTTCCCTTCGATCCTCTGAAAACCTTCAGCTTCACATTCCCAAGCATTCTTCTCAATTCTATTCGAAATCTTTTACTGTAGAAGCTGTTCATCTTTGGAACAGCTTACCAACGACAGTTCGGCAAGCCCAAACTGTCGTTTCCTTCAAACACAAGGTCAAAGATTTTTATTTAACTCAGACTGTGTAACTATGTATCCTTCTTCATTCTTCTTCTTTACCTCTTTTTCTAAAACTTATTATCTTTATCTTTTGGTCATGCTTTGGTCTCATAATGTATAAATATTTATAATATTTCTCCACGTTTCGTAATTAAATATTTATTTATTAGTATTATTATGTTTTAAATCTTTATTATTGGTCAGTACACCCTGCCGGCAAATAAATAATTTCTTTACTTTATGTTCCTGACTAAAAGGTTGTTTGGAAGAAATCGCACGTTTTGCGATAAGACCGCCTTTTGTACTTTTATTTCTTTTCTTGTTTGTATAATTTGTTTAGTTTTCTGGTGTACAATAAAGTGTATAAATAAATAAATAAATAAATGTTAATGCATGCATTGCATGACACTCAGAAAATAAAAAAAATATGGAAATACCTACAAAATTTCTTTGACTTAAATACCGAACTCAGGACCCCAGAGTAGCGGTAATGTCTTACTACCGCCATACTACTGAGGCAGTTATCATCCTTACCACAATAAACTAAGAGATAAGCACGAACAAATCCATAAAACACGTATTGAAGACATAAAACTAAGTCTATATGAGATAATTTAATAATTCCCAAGCGCATAAAGGTTGTAAAATTCGAGATGAAATTCATTTGAGTGTTATATAGCATGAGCACCGCACTTTGTTGCCTTTGAACGAGCGCATTGGTACGGAATTATTTAACAGTATGTATCGTCGGTGTACGGAGATGAAAATGTGCTTTTGTCCATTATTTTGGCATTTATTATAGCCCCATTTAAAGTAATGCTGATGTCATAAAAGTTTGACAGTTTTATATAATGTTGTTGTATAATGCTCTTGCTTGTGTAAAAGGTTACACAGAATAACATCAATGCCATTACAATTCACAAAAAAGTAATATCACACAAGATTTAGAAATTTCCTCCGACGTGAGTTAGCGTATGTATCCGTCCGATGTAAAAAATAGAGTATTAATAAACGTTTTTCAGACGTATTACTAACGCCACTGGGATTTATTTATTATAATAGCCGTGCGACAAAAGGACCAGACATCGAGGCAGGTTTTTCTTCGAAAAGAACAACAAGAAAACAATCTTCGTATTGAATATTAACTTTTATTCAAATATTTCGTAGGCATAAGGAGTTTCGCTCGGTTATTATGCACATCAGACACGGATCACGCGCGACCTTACCAACTGAAGTTTAGTGATTTCATCACAAGAATCGTTGAATGTGAAATAGACGTTATGTTTTGATCTAAAAAATATTGCATTTTGTACACCTGAACGCATTATGTATGAGATAAGGGAATAGACTCCAAAACGATATCAAGAATATCTATTTTTCTTATAAATTTACTAGCTATACCCTGCGCGCTTTGCTACGCCACCAACTTAAAAAAATGACAGTGGCGCCATCTGCCAAATTAGCCAACTCAGAAACCTTCGTGGGCTCATGCCCAACAACTTTGCTAAAGATCATTAGATGATCAAATGCGTAGTTTAAGATTCTCTAAAGGACATACAGACAGACATTCATTTTTATACACAAAAAGAAGAGTGATATGTAACCTTACCTTGTGGGCCTTTCATGAATCATCATCATTTCAGCCGGAAGATGTCCACTGCTGGACCAAAGCCTCCCCATACAGAAGGTTTGCCATAATAGCCACGCTTGGCATGCCTGATTGGCGACCGCAGTGGTGGCAGTTTAATCGCTGAAGAACAACACTTAAGAATTATTTTCCAGTAGAAGAAAGTTATTTCAGAAGTGGACGGTGGGCTCATCATATCCCGATGCCAACCATTTCATGCATATAGTTAATTAATAAATAAATTAATAGTTAAGTAATAAATCTATACGAACTATTTTTACTCATTATTATAAAGAGGAAAGCTTTGCGTTTTTGTATGTATATTTCTAAACGTTTTCACGCAAAAACTACGGGACCGATTTCAAAAATTCTTTCACCGTTAAGAAGATGCATCATAGGGTATATTACATTCAATGCAAAGCCAGGGCGACCTGCTAGTATCTTATAAAAACAAAAAAGTACTATAATGTCCTGTTAAAACTCAGCTTTTGATACGGTGTTCCCTGTGGGAAGATAAAAATAATCTTTATAGAAACATCCCAAACCGAAACCGAAATATCCCGAAGGCATCAGGTATTTCACCCAATTATTATACACAGCAGACGAGGGTCACGCGCGGCCTTAACAACTGAAGTTAAGCAATTTCACCTCACCACACGAATCGGTGAATGTCAAGTAGACGTAATGTTTTGATCTAAAAATAACAACATTCTATACATACGTAACTTCACGTAACTTCATGCCTGTAATCTCCGAAGGGGTAGGCAGAGGTAAATGCGTGCGTTCAAGCATATATGGAAACACCCACAATTCGGCGGTTACGTTTTTGGCCCATGTAACAGGTGGCAAGCCTGTTAACATCTCCGGGCACATTACTAAACTTCGAAGTACTGGGAAATTTACAGAAAATGGGCAAATCCCAATAGAACCTGAGATAATGAACTTTACACCATTATGTTCGATAACTCCCTACCCGGGAATCGAATCCAGGACCTCAGCGTAGTAGTAGTGGCCTGCTACCACTAGGCTACCGAGGCAGTTATTCTATACATCTGCACTTTTATTAGTTGTTGTTGATATTTAATAGGGTATCGAAATTGAATCCTAATATTTTACCTAGTTTTCTGAACGCGCTCTCGCATTATTAGCAAACAGAAAAAAACCAGTGGTTAGATAGTAGAGCTCTGGAATTCTACTGGTAGAGTTGCAGTATTAGAGTTCAAGGTCGTAGGCACCACCGCATCACCTAATCTATCTACCGCCAAATTATCGTGTTCAGCACTATCGTGTTCGGTTCGATAGTAATGTATGGCCTCGTAATAACTATCACAGAAACATAACAAGCAAGGTCTCAGGGGTGGCAATGGATCTACATTTTGACCTCTGGTCTTTGTGTAAGTGTCTATAGGCTGCAGTCATCAGTCTTAACATCAACATGACCTGCAGGCTTGTTTATCACTTACATTACAGAATAAATATATATGTTTATATAATTAATAATGGCGACCCTTGATACTTCTTACTGCTGGGCACGAGTCTCTCTCCTTCTTGGGAGGAGACCTGGAGCTTACTCCACCACGCTGCTCCAATGCGGGTTGGTGGAAATAAGGGTTAGTGGCCAACCCATTATCGGATGCCAAACCGCCCATGAGGATTCCGACAAGGTTTAACGACTACTATTTATCGATAGCAACCGGGATCGGTGGCTTAGCGTGCCTTCCGAAGCACGGAAACGCGCATTTTAATTTGCCACTAGCTGTCACCCATCACACACCCGATCGTGCTCGTATCGCTTAACCGAGTAGATCGCTTCCGATCTACACCAGCCGCGGGACCATGTGCGCTTATGTATGTATTATATGTATTTACTACATATTTTGGGTAAATCAAGATACCTACTCTGTTTACAAGAAATTTTAAAAATCGGTGTATCTGTTTTGGATTACTGCGTATAATAACACTTTTTGATGAGAGAATCAGCCACTTACCAGGGTAGTAATCAATTAGTTATAACAACAAGGTTTTTAAGGTGGTAGAGCTCCAGTGACGGAGCTCGCGGGCGTAGGCACCACCGCATTACCTAATATACTTGCCGCTAAATGGTAGTGTTCAGCACTATCGTGTTCCGGTCAGGTGGTAATGTACGGCCCTGTGATTTCCGGCACAGAGGCATAACACCTTTGGCCTCAGGAGTGGTAACGCATCTGCATTTTTACCTCTGGTCATTGTGTGGGTGTCTATAGGCTGCAGTCATCACTTAACATCAATGTGAACTGTAAGCTTGTTTGCCGCTTTTAAAACATAAAAAAAAAAAAAACGATATGAAGAATAATATATGACGAGTATATTAAACAAAGACGTTGCAGTAGCGGAAGCGTAACGTTGTCTGGTGCCAGCCGATAAGGCCCACGGCTGGACAAAGCCTTCGTCAAAGACGCCCATGTAAACAATGTTGTGAGTCATTAGGACAGAATATGCCATAGTCGCCACGCTTGGCAGGCGGATTGGCGATTACAGTGGCGGAAGTTTTATCGTGGGACGCTGCTGCTGCCGCGTTGTTATTTTTACTATAAAAATAAAAATGGCAACCCGTTATACGTCCCACTGCTGGGCACGAGTCTCTCTCCTTTTTGAGAGGAGGCCTGGAGCTTACTCCGCCACGCTGCTCCAATACGGGTTGGTAGATATACGAGTTAAACCCGCTGTCGGATGTTTTCAAACCGCCCATAAGGTCTCTGACAAGGTTTGACGACTGCTATCTATCGATAGCAACCGGGACCGACGGCTTAACATGCCCTCCAAAGCACGGAAAGGCGCATTTTAATTTGCCACTAGCGGTCAAGCATCGTACACCCGACCGCGCCCGTATCGCTTAACAGAGTAGATCGCTTACGATCTGCAACAGCCGCGGGGCCATGCGCGCTTATTTTTTTCAACTTTATTTTAACTATAAACAAATTATTATTTATAAAACTGTACTTTTACAAAAATATCCCAAAGATATCAGGATTTCCGATCAGTTATTATACACAGCAGACGGTGGGTCACGCGCGGCCTTAACAACTGAAGTTTAGCAATTTTACCGTACCACACAAACCGGGGGAATGTCAAGTAGACGTTAGGTTACAAAATGTGTATACCATCTAACTATTGTTTGATATTATTTCGCATTAACACATGCTTGTGAAATATATTTTATTTTTAAAGAAAAATAAAATATATTTCAACTAACCTAACTAACCTAACTAGCATAGTTGGTAATAGATGGCGCTACTGCTACCATAAAGCAATGCAATAGATGTGAAGGAAAGATTCGACAAATCGGGCAGGGCTTCAGTAGCTCAATTGGAAGAGCGGCTGGACTAGATTCCCAGTAGGTCGCGAGTTCGAGCCTCGCCTGAAGTCAAATTTTTCTTTCCATTTTTCTTTAAAAATAAAACATCTAACTATTTTTGCTATTCCATTGCGAACCAGAATTACGTAGGTAAGTCACGTTAATTCTGGTGAAATAAAAATGCATATAGTTCACATTGATGGCAATTAACAGCCTAACAACATCAAGGAATGTATTCAAGCTGGTTTATAATTATTATTTTAGAAATACTTTATTTGCTTCTTTGCCTATATTAACGCGTATATTTTATATTTACAATCAAATTAATTAAATTATAATGAATTTGACCTTTACTGGTGGTAGAGTTCCGAGTCTAGGAGCTCGAGGGCGTAGGCACCACCGCATTACCTTACTTATCTGCCGCTGAACGAGTGTTCGACACTATCGTGTTCCAGTTAGATGGTCATATATGGCCCCGTAATAACTATGTATATTTCATACACAAACAAACACGTCTTGCATGAAGGTCGTCCTAGATTCCGATCCTCTACTATTAATTTTTCCGGCACGACGGAGGTTGAAAACCAACCGAAACATCAGGTTGATTTTGAAAATGATTTTTGTATATTATTCGAGACATCAATCCGTGAAATCATTTTTGAGACTTTGAGGTTAAGTTACAATCAAACCATTTTAACACTTTCCTATACCTTAAATAAAATTGGATGAAATTTAAAAAATAGCCTTTTGTTTTATAAAATGCTTTCTACTCTGCTTCTTAACAAATATCACATCCAAATAACTCACTGAAATCACACTTAATATAGCAGAAATTTTATGACCCTCTGGGAGTTGATATTTAAAACCAAATCTCGAAACGCGCCATAAAATATTCGATCCGGTAAAATACCTTTTTATTATCAATATCAATTTTACGAAATATAATCCCAAGGAGTATTTCGAAGCAATTTCGACGTGATTTTCCTAAACCTCTCACTTGTGAAGTGATATTGTGGTAATAAGATATACCTTTAGTATTAGCATAGAATTGTCATCGTCCGTTTTTTTTATTAAAATGATATAAACAATGCGAATTAGTCGCAGCAAACATTATTTGTGAAGATTTTGTATATTTTTAATCGATCATATTGACAAGGGCTTCACAGTGTAAGACTATAAATTCCACGCTACCATGTTTTAGTCAGACAAATGTTAAATCATAATCAAAATAATAATAAAGTGCAATTTAATACCGTTAAAGAGAGCTCATAATTCGCTTACCACTCTTCAAACTAAAAATCAATATAGTTATTTAGTTAAAACATTATTTTATTCAATGTAATAAATTATATTTCGCAAAAACACATGCGAGTAAACTATAAAAATTAAAGAAAAAAGAAGATAGAAGAATTTGACTTCGGACAGGAATCGAACCTGCGACCTCGGGATAACCAACTAGTCCAGCCCCTTTACCACTAAGCTACAGAGTCCCACACCAATATGTCAATTCATTATTTACTGGTAAATAATTAGTTTATAGTTTACTGATAACAAAAATCTAGTGACGTAGCTCGAGGACATATAATATTAAAGAAAAACTGGTTGCCTGTAAAGTCGGTTTTACGGGCGAAGATTTAACGTGACAACGTCTTTTTCTCGGTAGAAAGGCATTCGCCGGTCCGGCAGGCCTCTCTCTCGTTCGGTGACTCATCGTTACGTTACCGGGCGTTACACTTTTTCATGGGTGACTCCGAGCCGCAACCTAATTTAAGACGTTGTCACGTCAAAAAGAAGATAGAAAAAATTGACTTCGGGCAGAAATCGAACCTGCGACCTCAGGATAACCAACCAGTCCAGCCCCTTTACCACTAAGCTACAGAGGCCCACACCAATATGGCAAATTATTATTTACTGGTAAATAATTACTTTATAGTTTACTGATAATAGAAATCTAGTGACGTAGCTCGAGGACATATAATATTATATGTGCTATTACACTATCTAATCTAGTTGGTTTTTTTTATGTAATGGAAGTGGCAAACAAGCATGCAGTTCATATTGATGTTAAGTGATGACTGCATTCTACCACACCTGAGGATTTAGATGTAATGCCTCTGTGCCGGAAATTACAGGGCCGTACATTACCACCTGACTGGAACACGATAGTGCTGAACTAGTATAATGGTGAAATATGAGGAATTACATCTCATGTATTATATTTCTTGCAAATAATTGAATCATTCATTCATAACACTAGATACCATTTAACGCAAGTACCTATGTTAGGTAATGCGGAGATGCCTACGTCCGCTCTCCGTCAATGGAGCTCTACCACCAGTAAGAAATATAACTTAAACAAACATATTGATGCTTGTTTGCAGCTTTAGTGACATAAAAAACTGTTTTGTAAACTATGTTGACTTATCTTTTATTTTTTATTCAAATACCAACTTGAAATATCTTTGCCCGAACCCTCCACAAAATAAGGCAAACTCCGAAACAATTTTCATTATTCCTTGATTTGGAACATTGTCAGAAATTGAGAATACTGCAGCCAGATAGAAATAGAATATATAGAACTGATAGAAATTACTGAAACATACATTACCTTAGATTTGGAATGAAATAATAAAGAACATTTCTATTTATCGATATAAAGTTTCAGTAATACAGCATACGCTCTTCAGCTCCAGTACTAGAACAAATTGGAGTAGTTTTTAGACAAAACTCGTAGTTACGATGTATTCAGTGCAATCGTGTTTGAATTATAAAGTAATTTCTAGGACTTCTTTCAGTTACCGCCCTCAAAACATTACAGTTCATTAAATACCAACTTGAAATATATTTACCCCAACCCTCACAAAACAAAGCAAACTCCGAAACAATTTTCATTATTCCTCGATTTGGAACATTGTCAGGCGAATCGTGTAGCAATTGTTAAATGTACTGTACTCGATTCGATGTCATAATCGAGGCAGTCAGCTGTGCCATAAATAGGGAGATGTGCCAACTTGGGTGTACCTGTGAGAGACAGTAGGTTAAGTATGAAGTACTTACGCGTAAGTATGGAATAATGAATTACTTTTGGTCCTCATGGGTGAATTCAACAATAGCAATTAATTTATTATGTGTAGCTGGCAAATATGTACGTTATTCACATGGATGGTAAGAGAATACTGCAGCCAATTAAACATCTACAAAACATATCAAAGTACATAATATAGAAATTACTGAAACATGTATTGCCATAGATTTGGAATAAAATAATAAGGAACATTTCTATTTATCGATATAAAGTTTCAGTAATACAGTGGTGCATAAGCTCTTCAGCTCCGGTACTAGACTAGAACAAAAAAAAATAGTTCGAGTAGTTTTTAAGGAAAACTAGTTGGAGTAGTTTTTAGAAAAAACTCGTAGTTACGTAATATTCAGTGAAATCGTGTTTGAATTGTAAAGTAATTTCTAGGACTTCTTTCAGTTACCGCCCTCAAAACATTACAGTTCATAAAATATCAACTTGAAATATATTAGGTTGGGGAAAAAGTTTCTTCGCATTTTTTAAGATAATTCAAAACATTTTTAAATACAGTATATTTAAATTTAACTAAAGTATGTATGTACCATTTTGTTCGATAACCTTTTGCCATCTTGTAGGTAGAGACATGAGCCCATTGAAAATACCGCGACAAGTGGATTTGGCAGTCCTCCTGTGATGTTATCCTAACATTGCATAAAGAATTCTGAAGAGACCGAAACAGGTGGAAATCTGAAGGTGAAGGTCAGGACTATACGGCGGATGCATTAACACCTCCCAGCCAAACTCTCTTAATTTTTGCTGAGTGGCTATAGATGTGTGAGGTCTAGCGTTATCATGATGAAACACAACACCCCTTTTGTTGATCAATTCCGGCCGCTTTCTCTCAACTTCTTGTTTTAATCTCATTAGTTGTTCGCAGTAGAGTTCAGAATCGATAGTCTTGCCTGGTGGTAATAGCTCATAATGAATAATGCCCTTCCAATCCCACCACACACACAACATCACCTTATTGCGAGTTAACCCGGGTTTCGCCACAGTCTGTGAAGCCTGACCGGCCTTTGACCACGACTTTTTTTGCACGTTCTTGTCGTACGTAATCCACTTTTCATCACCAGTTATCAGCTTTTTCAAAAATGATTCGGTTTCATTACGTCGTAATAAAGAATCACAAATGAGTACACGTTTCATTAGGTTTCTTTCGGTGAGCTCGTGAGGTACCCAAATATCGAGCTTTTTTTTTGTACCCAGCTTTTTTCAAATGCGCCAAAACTGTTTTGTGATCAATTGTCAGTTCTTCAGCTACGTCGTAATTACTGATGTGTCGATCTTGCTCCACTTTTTCAAAAATGGCATCCATTTTATCCGTAATAGGGCGACCAGAGCAAGGTGCATCTTTGACATCAAAATTTCCGGATTGAAAACGCTTAAACCAAATTTGTGCTACTCTCACAGACACTGCACTAGGTCCATAAACATCGAAAATTTTTTTCGCGGCATGCGTTGCATTTTTACCGTTTTTGTAGTAAAATTTTAAAATGTATCGAATTTCTTCATTAGATTCACTCATCTTGACAGTACGAAAAACAAATGAAAATCACACATTTGCCTAATTTGAATTTGGAATTATGTTCTTTAAAATTTTATCTTTCAATGATACCAAAACCAGCCAGATACAAATACTACAGCCAAAGAGATTTTATCACAAGTTCATACATACTATAAATGCGAAAAGACTTTTTCCCCAACCTATTATTTATCCCATCTCTCCACTAAACAAAGTAGACTCCGAAACAATTTTCATTATTCCTCGATTTGGAACATTGTCAGGTGAATCGTGTAGCAATTGCTAAATGTACTGTACTCGATTCGATGTCATAATCGAGGCAGTGAGCTGTGCCATAAATAGGGAGATGTGCCGACTTGGGTGTACCTGTGAGAGACAGTAGGTTAAGTATGAAGTACTTACGCGTAAGTATGGAATAATGAATTACTTTTGGTCTTAATGGGTGAATTTAACAATAGCAATTAATTTATAATGTGTAGCTGGCAAATATGCACGTTATTCACATGGATGGTAAGAGAATACTGCAGCCAATTAAACATCTACAAAAAATATCAAAATACACAATATAGAAATTACTGAAACATATATTGCCATAGATTTGGAATGAAATAATAAGGAACATTTCTATTTATCGATACAAAGTTTCAGTAATACAGTGGTGCATAAGCTCTTCAGCTCCGGTACTAGACTAGAACAAAAAAAAATAGTTCGAGTAGTTTTTAAGGTAAAATAGTTGGATACAGTGCAATCGTGTTTGAATTGTAAAGTAATTTCTAGGACTTCTTTCAGTTACCGCCCTCAAAACATTACAGTTCATAAAATATCAACTTGAAATATATTTATCCCATCTCTCCACTAAACAAAGTAGACTTCGAAACAATTTTCATTATTCCTCGATTTGGAACATTGTCAGGTGAATCGTGTAGCAATTGCTAAATGTACTGTACTCGATTCGATGTCATAATCGAGGCAGTCAGCTGTGCCCTAAATAGGGAGATGTGCCGACTTGGGTGTACCTGTGAGAGACAGTAGGTTAAGTATGAAGTACTTACGCGTAAGTATAGAATAGTGAATTACTTTTTGTCTTAATGGGTGAATTCAACAAAAGCAATTATTTATAATGGAAGCTGGCAAACATGCACGTTATTCACATGGATGGTTAGAGACTACTGCTGCCAATTAAACATCTACAAAAAAAATCAAAATACACAATATAGAAATTACTGAAACATATATTGCCATAGATTTGGAATGAAATAATAAGGAACATTTCTATTTATCGAGATCCAGTACTAGAACAAAAAAAAACAAGTTTGAGTAGTTCTTAAGGAAAACTAGTTGGAGTAGTTTTTAGACATGACTCGTAGTTACGTAGTAATGAGTGCAATCATGTTTGAATTATATAGTAATTTCTATGACTTCCTTCAGTTACCGACCTCAAAACATTACAGCTCTTTAAATACCAAATTGATATATCTTAACCCCAACCCTCCATAAAACAAAGCAGACTCCGAAACAATTTTCATTATTCCTCGATTTGGAACATTGTCAGGAGAATCGTGTAGCGATTGTTAAATGTACTGTACTGGATTCGATGTCATAATCGAGGCAGTCAGCTGTGCCCTAAATAGGGAGATGTGCCGACTTGGATGTACCTGTGAGAGACAGTAGGTTAAGTATGAAGTACGTATGCGTAAGTATAGAATAGTGAATTACTTTTTGTCTTAATGGGTGAATTCAACAAAAGCAATTATTTATAATGTGAAGCTGGCGAATAGACACCCACACAATGACACAAGGTCAAAATGCAGATGCGTGGCCACCCCTGAGACCTTAGTTTTTATGTCTATGTGCTGAACACTCCCATTTAGCGGCAGATAGATTAGGTAATGCTATGGTGCCTATGCCCTGGAGCTCCTACACTGAAACTCTACCACCATTAAAACAAGTTAACTTTCTCTATCCGTGTTAGATCTTCAGCTCTTTCAGCTCCAATGCATCAATATCCAAGTGCATGAGCATGTTATAGTTTTCAATGTTTATATACCGACAAGAGAAACTGTCGTAACAAAGTTGATATCGTAATAATAAGGGTCATAGCTCACTAGAGCCACCCGGCACCCGACCAGCGCCCGACCGCCTCGAGCGGTCTGCGCTCATTACATCAACTCCGCTCCATATCAACACCGGATCGCCTCGACCGCAAGCTATCAACGCGCGGGCGGCGCGCGGTCCACGCGCGGACGTTGAGTGGACCACTCGGTGACCACTAGCATGTCTTGCGTTGACTTTGCATTGCCAACTCGCTGTTCCCAAGTGACCCCGCGCGGTCCGTGGTTCACAAGTAACATCGTGTCGTTCACCCATGGACCATCTGTCGATAAAGGGTGGCTTACGCTGTAAAACGAGGCGGTGCTGGTCGGGTGCCGGGTGGCCGTAGTGAGCTATGACCCTAATATACCGACAAGAGAAACTGTCGGAACAAAGTTGATATCGTAATCCTGAACGACGCTCACACATTACTGACATTGAACAAACTTACACGATGTAAGTTTCATAAATGTTGTAGGGGGTAAACTTAAAATAGAAACTTAAGAAACATCAATCATATACTGGTGAAAGAGCTCCAGTAACGCAGCTCATGGATCTGGAAATTTATTATCACTGAAAACATCTACACTTTGCTAATTATCAAAATAATATTCCATCAAAACATTAAACTTAGATAGTCATCATCAACATTATTTCCGCCAAAAGACGTCCACTGCTGGACAAATGCCACAACTAACGGTCCTGGGCCGCCCTTATCCAGCGATTGCTTGCGAACCTCACCAGGTCATCGGTACACCTTGTGGGAGACCTGCCTACGCTTCTTCTTCTGGTACGCGGTTCTGGAGAGGCGACGGCGTACCGAAAGATTTTAATATTATAATATACTAGCTGTGCCCGCGACTTCGTCCACGTGAGAAAAAATATGATTGTTCAGTATCTACCCGGACGAAGTCGTGGGCGCAGCTAGTATAAGAGTAGCCTAAGTTACTCATTATCACATCAGCTATCTGCTAGTGAAAGTCCCGTTAAATTCGGTAGAGCCGTTCCCAAGATTAGCCCCGTCAAACAGACAGACAGACAAAAATTGTAAAAAATGTTGTTTTAGTATATGTACCGTGTATACATACATATGCATTTAGTAAAAAGCGGTTATTTTAATATTACAAACAGACACTCCAATTTCATTTATTTGTATAGATTCAAAATAAATATTATATATTCAAGTTTAATTTTGATGTGAAATTTTTTTTGGTCCCTTAAATGAAACGCTTACTTTTTTCGTTTTATCAAAAGGAAGTGTTTTTTATTCAATTTCAGGTATACTCATAAATAAACTCGAAAAACTGATCAAAGGGCAGGTAAATTATCATTTTATGTATTGAATTAATTATATGGTGAACTGTTTTTACTACACGATCACAAATTAAAGACTTTTATCTGTTTATTGCAATAACTTGCTATTGTAGGAGGAAGTACTAGATCTATCGTTAAGATTAAGTTGTGATGCCTAGGTTATAATATGTATCTTAATATTAGCTCCGTAGTTTTAGTAGGCTACTATCGTACTCTTAGGTCCCAGGTTCAAGATCTAGGACGGACAGTAAGTTTTTTTTTAGAACAAATATTTTTTTACGTAACTTCACGCCTGTAATCCCCGAAGGGGTAGGCAGAGGTAAATGAATGCATTCAATCATACATGCAAACACCCACGACTCGCCGGTTACGTTTTGGCCCATGTAACAGGTGGCGAACCTGTTGCCATCTCCGGGCACATTACCAAACTCCGGGGTACTGGGAAACTTCCAGAAAATGGAAAAATCCCAATAGAAGCAGAGATAAAGGATTTTAAACCGTTATCTCTGATAGTCCCCGACCCGGGAATCGAACCCAGGACCTCCAGCGTAATAGTAGTGGCCTGCTACCACTACGCTACTGAGGCAGTTTTTTCAACCTGGACTCGAACCCAGGATCACTAGGATGACTTGTCCAGTTTCTCCAATCTCTCATCTGAACTACCGAAATCCACAAAGTGAAAAATAAACAGACTGAATATTATAATTTCTTATCTTAAATATTTCGAACATGTCATACTTAAATGTCATTGAAGCACCGATATTTGTATTTTTACATTTTACCTCCGATATGCATTTTACTTTCAAAATGATAGAAAGAAAGTGGTTTTGGTGTCTACCTAAATATCAAATTGTGTACCGAGTTTTACCTGAGTTTTCTTATAGTATACACGACCTTCCAACTTTGTAATAACTTGCCCTATATATTCACATCTTCAAAGTAAAGGGATCACCCGTGTTATACATTTTTCATTTATTTTATTAAATTCTGTTTTCGGGTCGTTATGTCTGTTACGACTTTGGCAATTTTCATTTATAGAAAAACTTTATTTTTATAACTTTCAAGTTCGATATAACCTACAATGTTTGAGGGTATGAAAAAGTTGATTTAAAAAAGTGGAAAACAAATTACAAATTCATGTTGACTGAAGAGAATATATTTCAGCATATCTATACAAATAAATAAAATTGAAGTGTCTGTTTGTAGTACAAAAATAACCGCTTTTTACCAAATGCATATGTATGTATATATACGGTACCTATACCAAAACATTTTTTACAATTTTTGTCTGTCTGTCTGTTTGGCATGGTTAATCTTGGGAATGGCTTTACCGATTTTGACGGGACTTTCACTGGCAGATAGCTGATGTGATAAGGAGTAACTTAGGCTACTTTTATCTTCATACATCCATACACACGTACATACCTACATACAAAGAAGTAGAATTGGAGTGTATTCGACTTTGACAAGACTTCCAACAAATATTTGAAACTCCACCACTCCTCTAATTTATTTTTCTTGAAATATGGACCTTGGACCTAATAATAGAACTAACACTAAGAGGCGCACATGGCCTCGCAATTGGTGTAGATCGGAAGCGATCTACTTGGTTTAGTGATACGGGCGCGGTCGGGTGTCCGCTAGTGGCAAATAAAATGCGCCTTTCCGTACTTTGGATTCGGTGCTTCGGAGGGCACGTTAAACCGTCGGTCCCGGTTGCTATCTATAGACAGCAGTCGTTAAACCTTGTCGGAGGCCTTATGGGCTTTTTGAAAACACCCAACAACGGGTTGGCCACTAACCTTTATCTCCACTAACCCGCATTGGAGTAGCGTGGAGGAGTTAGCTCCAGGCCTTCTCCCAAGAAGAGGAGAGACTAGTGCCTAGCATAGGACGTCTTGATACGTCCTATGCCATTATTATTATTAATAGAACTAAAATTATTATTTTGAGATTTTTCACTCATCAAATTCACAAAACCTATTCAGGATTTTCAGTGTTCAGTTTTAATGAAGTGAATTGAAATAATGTCATTGGTTAAGTCGTAGTCAAGACATATTCGATGTTCCGTGAACCTTTGTAATAATCGAATGAGACATAAAAACTTGTAGGCTGGTGTTCATAGATGACAGAAAACTGGAATAGAATAGGGACCTGTAACAATCGAGTATTTTGGTACATTTAGTAATTATTATCACTTTAATGTGGTCTCTTCAGGAGTGATACTAATTGACTAATTGAAATAACACAAATTTAGTGGTTATATAACTTACGCAAATATTCCTATAATTTTTTTAACAATAATTTAAGTATAATACGTGAAATAAATCCGACCAAACATTTTCTTTTCTTTTCTTATTCAAAAAGATCAATCCATAAAATAAACTATTCCAAATTATTATTTTGCCTTACATTAGGGGTCAAATAGTGTTAATTTTTTCAGTGGCAGTTGGATGTGATAACATCATTAAGAAAGCTGGATTTTTACTGTACAGGAAAATATGAAAGTAACTACGGAATCGTGGATGAATTCAGTTTTGTATACATCCACCAGTCAGTATCAGTATAATATCTTTTAATATCATTATGTATTTAGAAAATGCGACCGGGCAATAAATAAATAATTATACAGTTCTATCAAATTTTAATTTCAATTATTAAAAATTCAGGCTATGCACAGAAACTATATTAGACAAACAAATATAATGGTTTCCATTAGGAAACCTAATCACCATCACTATAATCACTATAGTGATGGTATATCACTATAATCACTATAGTGATGGTATATCACTATAATCACTATAGTGATGGTATCACTTAATGCAATTGCATTAAGTGATACCATCACCGTGACAAGTGATACAATGTAATTTTTGTTTATTTATACACTCAAATTTAATTATAAAATTAAAAAAAAAAAGAAATAAGAACGTTCATTGGGTACGTAGACTACGATAACCGTAGCAACGTAGCAACGCTATGAAGACAATATGCTACGCATATACAATATGCTACTCTCATCGCCCGCTCACTTCCATAATATTTATATCAACGACCATCGTCTGTGAGTATACTTTCAAGTAATTTTCCACATGATCAGTTCCTCTTTTTTCTGCCCCTCTGTTACCCGTCGCAACTCGACTGTGAGGTTATTGGCCTGTTAAGAATTCTAATAAAAGTTAGGTACTACCAGTTAGGAGGTGTAAGTGCCACTTAACTTTTGTAAGACGCATTGGGATGTAATAAGGTGGTTCTTATTTTTAAAAGTAATTTGTTGAGAACGTAATTATGGGCTCTGTTATTTTTGTTTTATTGGCAAATTATTTCTGTATGCTGTTTTATCGAGGTGAATGGGACCAACTTACGATAAAACCGTTTTCATAATATTTTTTTTTTACTTCAAAATTAGGAATAGAGTTTTAATAGTATTGCTTGAGGGCATATACTTCATCATCATCACTTGAGCCAAAAATACGTCTGTTGCTGGACGAAAGCCAAAATGTATAAAAAAAGAAAGGAGATGTTGCAAAAATGTATGGACCTCCGGCCATGTATTGTACACAATATCATTAACAGGCAAAATCAATATAAAAACGATTATTACTGCATATTTTAACTTATTTAGCTTTGTTTGCAGTTACATAATATTATTTGCAGTTAGAATTGCAACTCAAACCAACATGGCGAATATGGCGGGCGATGTCATTCTGACATTTTCATTTTTTTAATTGTATTTTGCTTTTAGAGTACTAGGAGAAAAAAAAAAATTTTCTAAATACTATCGAAATCAATTTCATGTGTAATTACTAAGAACTTAAACTAATTGATTTCCAATTTAAAGAAGCGTCGGCTGTATCGCCGCCATGTTGAATATGGTTGAAAATGATAAAATCGTTTGAAATAAATGTGGTAGTAACTCTAAAATATATACTTGAATAAATTATTTGTATTTTTTTCGGATTCTTCTTTCTCTCTCTCTGTGGTCGGTCCCTCATGTCTGAGGATCGTGGTCAGCATCTGGGTTGCATCTGGATCGGATGATCTGTTTCCACCGGTTTCTATCCAGCGCGTCTCTTACGACCGTGTAGAATTTGGAAGATTTTGGATATTTTATTTGATCGGTCCACCTTGTTGGTGAGCGGCCACGCGATCTTTTCCCTTCAGTATTTCCAACCACAATCAATTTTTCTAGGCTGGTGTCGCCTCTGCGCACTGTGTGGCCGAAATATGAAAGAATGCGTTGTTGGCAAATGGTGGATAAGCGGGTTTTTATGCCGAGTTGGGTCAGGATAGATGCATTGGTGCGCTTAGCAGTCCAGGGTACTCTCAGCATTCGTCTCCAACACCACATCTCGAAAGCATCAATTCTTTGCCTCTCTCGGGCTAGGATCGTCCACGTCTCAACTGCATATAAGAAGATGGGAAATATTAGTGCTCGTATTAGTCTCATCTTAGTTTTAATATTAATTCCCCTTTTCTTCCATATGTTGTTCAAACGGGTCATAGCGTCTCTTGCCATCCCGATCCGTCTTCTAATGTCAGGTACACAGCTACCGTCATTGCAGATTTGGGATCCCAGGTATGTGTAATGGTCGACGATGGTGATATCAGGAATGTTAGAAGTGATACTTGTTAGCTTTCCGGCTCTATCTACAACCATGATTTTAGTTTTTGCTCTGTTCACTGCGAGGCCAATATTGTTACTTTCTGCCTCGAGTCTTTGGAACAGCTCATTCATATCTTCCAACGATGTTGCCAAAAGGATTCTTCTTTAATTTACCCATTTTTTGAGGACGTGTACGAACTAGAGCCGAGCTCGCAACATCTCCTTTCAGAAGAATACAACAGTATTGTGCGAAGAATGCTGTTATGGAATAAATAAATAAGAAATAAAATATGTTCTTAAGATTTTTATATACAAACAAATGAGAAAGTGATGAGGGACTGGTGGTAGAGCTCCAGTGACGGAACTCATGGGCATAGGCACCACCGCATTACTTAATATTCTTGCCGCTAAATGGTAATGTTCAACACTATCGTGTTCTGGTCAGGTGGTAATGTACGCCCCTGTAATTTTCGGCACAGAGGCATAACACCTTAGGTCTCAGGAATGGTAACGCATCTGCATTTTGACCCTGGTCTTTGTGTGGGTCTATAAACTGCATCACTTAACATCAATGTGAACTGCATGTTTGCTTGCCACTTCCCTTACATTAAAAAAAACAATAAATAAAATATGTTCTTAAGATTTTCAATAATAAAAAAATTACAAATGAGAAAGTGATGTGAGACTATGTATGTAGGTTATTGCAGAATATATCAAAATCAGTATCAGTGGACAAAAATATGTATGGAAGAAATGATGTATTTAGACAATTCATAGGCAATTTACATGAATACCAGTTTTTGCCACTCTCTGCCTATTCTGTGAGAGACTTGTCGTGTTATCAGGTTTTAGACCCTTCATTTATTAATAAATAACTAATACTAAACATTTAGCATGGGAAATGCATTAGGATCACGCTCTCTGTCTACCCTGCCAGAAATTTGCAGTGACGATACACACTAATTCTTAGCAGACAAACTCTCTTACCTTTACCACACCGCGGACACTCCGCCAAAATTCTATTACACAGACAACAATCAGTGACGTGTATTTACACGCGCTCCTGTGTGCGTAGCACGTACAAAATACCAACTGTCGACCATAAAAGGGGAAGGGGTTGAGTGATGCGGGCAAATCGGGCGGGACGTCGAAGTGTCCATTCTATACGTAGTATTATTACATATACTACTCTGCCTTTACTCAGCCTTGGGATATTATTTTAATTTTCATCCTAACATTTTTTCAAGTTATTTCCAATTTGTTTTGATAAATTAACCTTCCGCAGGAAAATGATAGAATTATTAAAACTTTGGATTCAATCACAAAAAATTGGGTATAAGCGAACTTAAAATAACCGGGTTCAAACATAAACAAACTGAACAAACAAATCGGACGAAATATTCAAATCAGAAATCTTTATCTGCGAACATAAAGCTACATAGTACAGGCCGCTGGTCATTCCACGAATATACGAGGGTGACACTGAAAGTTTTTAGAACTGGCCATTTGTAAACAAACAATATAACAAAAAAAAACGTTAACATTTTGAAAATGGAACTGTAAGCTAAAATTATTGAATACGTGTTGTATTTCATTCATTTGTCATTTGTTTTATGCGTTGGTGGCATTGGTGGCGTTGGTGGCATTCGTAGTGTTGGCGGCGTTGCTGGTGTTAGTAATGGTGATGGTGGTGGCGTTAGTGGCGTTGATGGCGTTTCGAGGCATACGCGACGCCCCAATAGGTCTAGTAGTGTTTGACCACCGCCTGATCTAAAGGGTTTGAGCCCCGCATCTGGATAAATATTTAAACGGCCCATAGATATTTGTTTCCGGTCTAGATGTTTGTGTATGTGTTGTGTTGTTTGTGTATAATGTGACACCCATGATACAAGTTTGTACCTAGTGTGGAGCTGTGAGCGTAAGCGTATTTTAATTAATTTTACCTATCCCACATATCAAGTATATGAAGGAAATAACCGAATGATATTAATCTGGCTATAATTGACTTTTAATACATTGTGCTACAAACACTTTTAAAGCTATTTTCATTTACAGTGGCATTCTGTGTGTTTCAGCCTTAGTGTCTTTAATGGGAAAGTCGTGTGTTATTATCCACCGTTTTCAATTACAATCGGAAGCTTTAATGAAAGATCAAATGCAATAAAAAATTAATTGCTACATTCTGTGACATTATGTAAGAACTTATAAAAAAAATGTTAGCTACTTGTAGAGGAGCAGGTAGAAATGTTCCTCCGACGAAAAGGGAGGATCCTCCAACCAGGCGAGGTGGTAGCGCCGGGCGGGCCGCCGCCCAATGATTGCCAACTCTTGAAAAACCTTCATATGTGCGATGTAATTCGATTGCACGCCATCTATCGTACTAGACAAGTACTGTGAGGTTTCATCTGTGTTCCACTAGTTAGCGCCTTAATGTAGTGGACTCTACATACTTCTTATTACCACTACAATGTTTCACATTATTATTCTTTTCCATACATTTGAAAAAGGGATGGATGAACAAAAAGGTATAGAAATTATACAGGTATAGTTAGGAAAATTATATTTTGCTGTTTTTGTCAATGTCAATAAAATTTTCGTCGACAATGTTTGCAACTGACAGATCATAGTTACCCCGACCGACTTCAAGACCGTCTCAGTTCTTTCCCATCCTTGCGTCGTGTGTACTCAATGCTGGAATAACTTTCGTTTGGGCAATACTACGCCATGTCGTCAATAATGGCAACCCATTATACGTCCCACTGCAGGGCACCAGTCTCTCCCCTTTTTGGGGGGTGGCCTGGAGCTTTTTCCACGCTGCTCCAATACGGGTTGGTGGAGATAAGAGTTAGTGGCCAACCCGCTGTCGGATATTTTTCAAACCAACCACAAGGTTTTTAACGAATGCTATATATCGATAGCAATCGGGACTGAACCGACCGGCATAACAAAGCACGGAAACGCGCATTTTAATTCGCCACTAGCGGTCACTTATCACACACCCCGAACGCACCCATATCGCTTAACCTAGTAGACCGCTTACGATTTACACCAACCGCGGGGCCATGCGCGCTTCATGCTTAGTCTATAAACAAACATAATAATATACATAAAAACAAAAGCCCACCAATCCACATTACCGGAATACGGCAGCGCTGAACACTACCGTTTAGCAGCAGATAGAATAAGTAGGTGTCTATTACTGCTTACGCGCTTGAGCTACATTTCCGGAGTTCTGCTATTGGCAGTAAAGGTATTGGAAGCGAAAATTATAACTGTAGTATCTTTAAATCAATCCCAGAAACCCAATTCCACTTTCTCCTTGTCACTTTTTTATCACATAAACATCATTGTGTATAATAATGTCATAAAATATCTTTTTCCAAAACATAACAATGGTACAAACAAATCCATTAAAATCAAAGCATCCGTGTGTCGCCCAGACTGTATTCAGCAGATAAAAAGTCATTACAGTCGAAACCACTCAGTAAACAGTTAGTTCACTATCAGAATGTCAAAATAAGGACATTACAAAATTGGCGCGACAACGAGGAAACCATTCAAGTCACTGTTTTCGTCCGACGTTAAAAGTTGATGCATATTTTACCGTCATCATTTGACTTGCTTTTGCACAGTCGTTCAAATAATTAAAAAAAAATCACTAGTAAAAAATGAGCTGCTACGATTTATGGAATATGGAACGAAAGTGGTAAAACGATAAAAAAAACAGGATGCTAGTTAGTGAAAACTATCTCGCTCGTCCGCATAGGACCGTTTGAAGAAATATTTTCAAAAAACTCAAACAAAAACTTTTGATTTATTCTTGCTTATATAACATGCAAGTTATAGCAAAAACGAATTAAAAGTCATGAATGTTCGCAAGAAAAAAACATCAAATCAAAAGCCATTCCTTTTGTTTTTCATAAATAATTATACAAAATATTTTAAACAATTATAATATGCAGAAAAGCGATCACCTCAATTTACAATCAAAGAACGCGAGTTTCACCCATACAACTGCACCCGTAAGATAAAAAGTAATTATAGTCGAAACCACTCAGTAAACAGTGAGTTCACTATCAGAATGTCAACAGGCGAAAATAAGCACATTACAAAATTGGCGCGCCAAAGAGAAAGCAGTGACTTAAATGGTTTCCCCATTTAAGTCACTGTTTTCGTCCGACGTTAAAAGTTGATGCACATCACACCGTTCATTTTGTTAGTATCCTCTGATTTATTTATTTTAAAAAAGTGCGTGCTGCTATTTTTTATGTAATACAAATTGTAAAGGTTCATATTTCACAATGTAAGTGAAAACTGCAAACTGTATTATGTATGTATGTATGTATGTATCTTCACGCCAGGTCCCTAACGGGGTAGGCAGAGAGTGTAGAGCGCCAGACATCCCGGTTCTGACAAACCTCTCGTGCCTCGTCTACCTTCATCATTCTCTTCATACATGCACGCCGATTCCTAAGACTTTTGACCCCACCATCAGACAGAACTCGACCTATTTGGTCATGGTAGGTCAGCCTTGGTCTTCCTGGGCCTCTACAACCATCCACATTCGCATTGTATATCTGTTTAGTCATTCGCTCATTCGACATTCTTTCTATATGCCCGAACCATCGGAGCATGCCTTTTTTCATTTTTACACCGATACTATCATTCACACAAAGTCTCTTTCTTACATCTTCATTACGAACGCGATCGGTGAGTGATACACCGCAGATCTTGCGCAAAGATCTCATCTCGACCGCGTTCAACTTACTTTCATGCTCTTTCCTGCATACCCAGCTCTCGCTTCCATATAAAAGCGTTGGAGTAAGTACAGCATTATGTACGGCTAGTCGAGCCCGCTGGCTGAGGTGTTTAGATTCTAGCAGCTTACCCAACGCTCCATTCACGCAATTCCCAGCAAGCACTCTTCTCTCTATGTCAGTGGTGTACCTACCATCCTTGCTAAAAGCACATCCAAGATATACAATTTCATCAACCTGTTCTAACACTGCATCATCTACTACTACCCTTGCATTTGTTCTCTGTTCATCTCTTTCAAATACTAATACTTTAGTTTTATCCACATTCAATTGTAAGCCTTTCTCCATACAATCCTCTTTCATGACTGTGACTAGTGCTTGTAGCCCAGATGGTGTAGAGCTAACAATTACCGCATCATCTGCGTAAAGCAGACAGTTCACCACTAAGTCACCCATACGCACTCCCACATCCATCAACTTCACCCTCTGGAGGCATTTGTCCAGATATATAATAAACAGCCTAGACGAAAGCACGCAACCCTGTTTGACACCGATGTTAACATCAAACCAGGGTGACATGTTACCATCTACCCGCACACATGCTTGACAGCCCACATACGTGGACTGTATTGCACGGAGCAGACTGCCATCAATACCATACTCTGGCAAAATGTCCCACAGCTCCTTTCGTAATACCCTATCAAACGTCTTGTATTATGTATTACTGGGTTAATTTAAATTAGCGCATCTACTCTTGCAGGCAGCCTCTCTACATCAATTCCAACAATATTTGTTCCACGACTTCTTAAAAAACTACAGTCTATACTATGTCCCAGCCGCTTGTCGGCATGACATGTGACGGAAAATTCTGAATATTCATGAAAAATTATCAAAAATATTGAAATATATCCTTAATCAATAATACGAGATATGACAAAAAAACAAAGCATTTTCATTCTTCAATAGACTTAAATTAATTGCAAATAATTAATACAATAAGCATCCAAGAAAGGCCTCTTATCAATTTTTTTTACGATAATTTTACACGATATTTCAATCATCCCGGACAGTAACATGCCGATTAGCGATTAGCATCAAAACTAGAAGGTCATAGATGCATTAACATTTTTGAGAATTCAGATCTTTTGTATTTTCATGTGTCAGGAATTACTCGGCCCCGTAATAACTATCACAAAGACATGACACCTTAGGCAGAGAATATATAATAATACTACGTATAGAATGGACACTTCGACGTCCCGCCCGATTTGCCCGCATCACTCAACCCCTTCCCCTCTTATGGGCGACGATTGGTATTTTGTACGTGCTACGCACAAAGGTGCACTGATCACTGATTGATGTCTGTGAAATAGAAACCAAATTAAGCGTTTGTATGGAATTTTGGTGGAGTGTCCGCGGTGTGCGTTAGGTCTCAGGGGTGGCAACGCGTCTGCATATTGACTTCTGGTTTTTATGTTGATGTCTATAGGCTGCAGTCATCACTTAACATCAATGTGAGCCGCATGCTTGTTTGCCACTTTAATTACATAAAAAAAGTACTCTGAATTAAACTGATGGTAGAGTTTTAAGTGTAGGAGCTTGAGGGCGTAGGCACTACCGCATTACCTGACCTATCTGCCGCTAAAAAGTAGTTTTCGGTACTATCATTTTCCGGTTGGATGGTAATGTACCCTACCGAGTTTTGTTTTGGCAGTTTTTTCTCAGTAATGTGGTCTTTGGAACTCTGCCAGTGAATGGACAAAGAATGTCGCTTATTCTTTTATTTAGTCTTATCTTGCCGTTTGTAAAAGGGACTGTGGGAGATTCTGTTGATACCTATTCTTATTATTAAGTATTTTTGGTCCACTATTTATTTTATTTTTGTTTACTTTGATATATTAATCAACGTATCAGTTGTTATTCGCTTTAATTTTATATTTTGTAATTTGACCTAACACAAGCAAATTCTATTATTTCCAAGTGATTAAATGAATTTTTGATTTTGAGTTGAGTTTGCTTGTTTGCCACCTTTCACCTTCAAAAATATATAACGGTGTAAGTAATCCGTCCTAAGTTCTCCTTTCTAGGTTACCCAGTCGACATTTCTAAAAGTATAATGACAGCTACGAATTAAACTAAAGTTTTAATTAGTTGCAATAGTGAAATTGGAAAAGTGCGGTGAGATTTGGGTCCCCATTTGAATTTCAGATGCTTCCAGATCGTTGGAAGTCAGTACCTTTTTCTCAATTAATTAATTTGGTTTAGCATAAGAAAAACACACCTCAAAACTCTTCGTAATTTTGTGAAGTTTATAATGTATTGTGTTTCATAGTATTTGTTAATTACTGTTACTCAATACTACTTTTTGAACACAACAGTGTAAATATTAAAAAAAAATGTCTTTAATTCTTCGTATAGGTCGCGCCACGTAAAAAGAACGCTGGAAGAAAGTAGAAGGGATGTGTTCGCGCATCGGTACACTCGCGCACGAAAGTACTAGCCCTATTGGTTTATTTTTGGTCTTTCGCTTGCGGTTTCGTGTATTGGTAGGCAGATTGAAAACTATACGTAACTTCACGCCTGTAATCCCCGAAGGGGTAGGCAGAGGTAAATGCATGCATTCAATCATACATGCAAACACCCACGACTCGCCGGTTACGTTTTGGCCCATGTAACAGGTGGCGAACCTGTTGCCATCACCGGGCACATTACCAAACTCCGGGGTACTGGGCAACTTCCAGAAATTGGAAAAATCCCAATAGAAGCAGAGATAAAGGATTTTAAACCGTTATCTCTAATATCCCCCGACCCGGGAATCGAACCCAGGACCTCCAGCGCAATAGTAGTGGCCTGCTACCACTACGCTACTGAGGCAGAGAGCTTGATCGCCAGCGTTCTTTTTACCTGGCGCGACCTATAATATACTCGTACGAGTAATAAAAAATAAGTAGGTATTATTAACTGTTAATTCTTATTAAATTTTGGAACATTTCAGTCATGTAAGATCCGTCCATCCTGATATTATAATTATTGGTGACATAATTTACACAAAACTACATGTACCATGTACTTATTGGAGGACATGACATGTGTTAAGGAAACACTTTTTCTCAGCATATTGATTTGTATCGGTAAAGAAATATTGATTAATGTTTTGCTGCCATAAAAATGTATGTATGAAAATTAAGGACACTATCTCCATATAGGTATGCACTTATTTGAATGATGAACGTCACTGACTGACTTAAAACACACCCTAAAACCCCAAAGGCGTGAACGATAAATGTACGTGTTCCAAAGTTATTAAAACTGGTTGCGTGTTACACCATACGGCAACCTGATTGCCAGTTACCCGATCATTACCATAACCGATCGGAAAACATAAAGTGCACGTGTTATTATAATTACTCCATTTCTATTCATTTTGTTCGACTCCATAGCGTTTAGGTCAAAATATATTCAAACGCTTGCGAATGGGGAGTAAAGAAATTGCTTGATGTGCCTGAAATATGCGGCTTTTAGTTTTTTTGCTAGAGTAAAGACATTTTGTTTTACGGTTAATTGTGATGGTACTTCTTCTTCTTGGTCGTTAAACTCTTGACAGAGTCGTCGTGCTTGTCACTTCAGGGTTGGTGGCTTGCTTCACAACCCGCCGCCACGCCTCACGTACCGATGCTTTTCGGGTGCACTCGTAGAACGATTTCTTAGTAGCGGCTTTAATTTGGTCGGCCCAGCGCATAGGAGATCTACCACGTCCTCTTCTGCCGTTGAAAACTCCCTGGACGGTCAAGCGTTCTATGGAGTGTTCACATCGTCTCGATAAGTAATGGTACTAGTGGAAGGTTAAAGTAGGACCTAGACGTAGGACTATCCTATTACCCGTCACAAGAAATCAAGTCACGAACAATTAACTAAATCCAAAAATAATGTTAGCACACCCCTAACACTTTTTAAAGACCTATCCAACGATATCCCACACTATATAGAAAACGAAAAATATATAATAAAAAACATGTAAGGGAGGTACCCTAAATAATTTTATTTTCATGTTTTTATTCTACCCCTTTGTCGGCGTAATTATTAAGGTGTATACTGGTGTCAAATTTCAAGTCTCTAGTACCAATAGCATCGACTATAAAAGAAGAGGAAGGCTGATTGGTCTGAGACCAATAGTTTTGCGCTAAACCGAGGATGGACAGACAGACAGACAGACATGGCGTAGCTATAAGGGTTCCTTGTTTGCTACAGAACCCTAAAATGCACACTGTTTCAAGTTGCAAAACAAGCCAATAAGACGATAGATCGAATATTTCATCAGCTCAGCGGGCAGATTGACATTAATTGCTACAACCGCCGCCACGCTCGCGGCCGACACATTTTTAATGGCATGCTGTTGGTGACTTTGATGTAAAATAAAATTTGAACAACGAGCAAAATTTTAAAATAGAGGCAATTTCTATGTCGTGAAAGTAACAAATAATCATTATTGCATCATTTTTTTTTTTTTTTTTTTATGTAATAAAAGTGGCAAACATGCATGCAGTTCACATTGATGTTAAGTGATGACTGCAGCCTATAGACAACTACAATGACCAGAGGTCAAAATGCAGATGCGCTGCCACTCCTGAGACATTAGGTGTTATGCCTCTGTGCCGGAAATTACACCTGTCCGGAACACGATAGTGATGAACACTACCATTTAGCGGCAAGTATATTAGGTAATGCGGTGGTCCCTACGCCCGCGAGCTCCAGTGAATGGTGGTAATATAATGGAAGTGGCAAACAAGCATGCAGTTTACATTGATGTTAAGTAATGACTGTAGTCTATAGACACCCACACAAAGACCAAGGTCAAAATGCAGATGCGTTACCAATTCTGAGGCCTAAAATTTTATGCCTCTGTGCCGGAAATAACAGGACCGTACATTACCACCTGACCGGAACACCAAAGTGCTGAACAGTACCATTTAGCGGGAAGCATATTAGGTAATGCGGTGGCGCCTACGCCCGAGAGCTCCGTCACTGGAGCTCTACCACCAAAAAATGGTAATGCAGAAGCTAATGTTTTATACAATTAAATAGACTGTAAAATTAACTTACCATCAGCATGGTTTTCTTTGTTGAACGGTTTTATTTCGTGAATTCGGTTTAATTTAATCAGCGATATTTACAAAGTAAACACTTGCATTTTACAGCAATTACTGATAAAATGTAAGCAGGAATTTTTAATTACTGGATACTGACATTCGTGTTCTCCCAATTTTGTTATTTTGCCAAAATACTATCGTAGCTGCTACAGAACCAAGTAATGTCAGCAGGTCTAGTGGTATGCGGTCGTTTGAACCAAGACTCACGGGTTTCGATTATCGTAGGGGAGAAATATAATAAATAGAATAGAATAGAAAAACGTTATTTGTAACAACAACAACAACATAAAAAACTTAAACTAAGAACACAAAATCAAGGTTGTTACAAAAAAGTCCCCAATTCAGCATAAAACCGATCTTACGAGCGGCGCTGGTCTTCCATTGGGGCCGATTTTGTGACATATAGGACCTAAATTACGTCAGCAAAGCGTCTGTCGTATAACTTAAATAAATAAAATACGCTTACACTCACAGCCCAACACTAGGTATAACCCTGTGTCGTGGGTGCCGTTGTACACACACAACACACACACAAACACCCAGACCCGAAACAAATATATGTAGGACATACAAATATTTGTCCCGGTGCGGGGATCGGACCTTTCGCATCGAGTGGTCGTTACCCACCACAGGACTAACCGGGTCGTCAGAAAAGAAAGGAAACAAATTATATTAAGAGAAGAATTAATTATTTACAAATTCCTCAATTTCTCCATTTCATAAAGAAACGGCAAAAAGGAAAGACTGTGATCGTCATAATTAATATAAGAAAAGTTTCAAGTGCAGACAATACTGAGAAGAACTCCGCTACTGAAGAAACTCAGTACCTATAACAGCTGTCTTGAATATAGGTTTAAATCTATTTTTTTTATAGGAACAAACAGAAACCAATCGGACAAGAAAATTGTAATGTTTATTGTATTAGCGATCATTATGTCGCGGTCTACTATGTTTTATGTAATACTAGCTGACCCGGCAAACTTCGTATTGCCTCAGAATGAAATAATGTGTCAAAAGTTTGATAGATACGGACTATTTGTATGGAAAAATGAAATATTGTGGTTTTTGGTATTTCCCTTTAGTATTAATTACTTCATATTTTTTTACGTTTTAAACCTTCCCTGGACTTCCAAAAATCATTCAAAACGAAAATTAGACAAATCTGTTCAGCGGTTCTAGAGTTTTAGTGAGACTAACGAATTGATTTTTATAGCCATTGGCATAGGCACCACCGCATTACCTAGTATACTTGCCGCTAAATGGTAGTGTTCAGCACTATCGTGTTCCGGTCAGGTGGTAATGTCCGGCCTTGGTAACGGCACTGTAAGTTCCAGCACAGAGGCATAACACCTTAGGCCTCAGGAGTGGTAATCATTTCAAGCATCTGCATTTTGACCTCGGTTTTTGTGTGGGTGTCTATAGGCTGCAGTCATCACTTAAAATCAATGTGAACTGCATTCTTGTTTGCAACTTCTATTACATAAATGTGAACTGCATAACACAGCATAAACAGACATACAAACTTTTGCATTTATAATATTTATACGATTGAATATATACAATGTCACTACCTCATTAAATTAAAAAATATTTTGAAATCCATGCAACGTACAACAACGCGTACTTCGCTAGTATCTCATTAATTGTAAATCGGTTACTGAGAACTGTTTATATTGCATCGTTTTAGCGAGCACTTTAATTTAAAACTCCATTTTCGCATTCAGCTCTCACGCTAAAGCCGTCTCGTTTTCTTCTAATCTATTCTTATTTGTCCTTTTTCTGAAGGTAAATGAGATGCATGACTAACGCCAGCTTACAAAAACAGTAGGATATTATTTAAATTAAGCAAGTGACAATTTAAAAGAAAGATGTCTCTGTGCCGAAAAATACAGGGCCGTACATTACCACCTGACCGGAACACGATAGTGCTGAACACTACCATTTAGCGGCAAGTATATTAGGTAATGCGGTGGTGCCTACGCGTACCACCGGTAAAAAATCAAAAAAAACTCACATAGTGAGCGAAAGCATCAATTGAAAAATTTTAATTTTAAGCTCCTTAATATACAAAGAGAAAGTCAGATGTAACAGACAGACAGAAAGATAGACGCACGAGTGATTTTTAAGGGTTTTCATTTTCCATTTGAGGTACGAAACCCTATTATTAATTCATTCCTGAAATAAAAGTACAGATTACAAAATTGGAACACGAAAACAATTTTCTTAATAAAAAAATAAAAAAATTGGAACTAAAATTAATGGGTGCAATTACTTGAAGGTTCAGTGATATGTTGTTTCACCCATGACCCTACTGGTCTTCCGGAAGACTTCAAGCGAAGGTTATCCACAAATAATGTGGTTCAAAGCATAAGGAAATGCGGTAAATGAAGATTTTTTAGAAATTTATTTTAGAATTTAATAGAAGTATGATTAGTTAACCAAACAATGACAATCAATCTAATACGCGGAAGTAAACACAAAGTCGCGGGATAATCAGTAGCGTCGCGTGGTAAAACTGCCACCATTGGCGATTTTCAATCCACTTGCCAATGATGATTATGACAACTTTATCTCCCAAGGACGTAAAACATAGTTGTAGGAATAATCAGGGGAAGGTTTTATCCAGCAATGGACAAAATCCTAAGCTAAAGTTATGACAAGATTGTATCAGAGGCTTCATATGGGCAATTTTAAGTGGTCATTATAAAAAGCAGGCATTTTGAGAAGTTGTATTATGTATATATATATGTTGGATTATAATGTCAATTTGCAGCTCACTATGATCACTAGTTTTGTTTATGTCGGATAGTCACATAATCAGTCAGTAAAGAGAAGAGTTTTATTTGTATTGATTGATTAGCTTCGAATACATAGAACAACACACCGTTTCATTTATTTTCGACTCTAATAAGAAATTTAAACTATAAAAACATAAGGTATAAATAAATTGACCAATATTTTTTTCTCTAGAATCTTTTATTAAGAGCCCTACAAAACAAACTGCCTTTCCATATCCGTACTATACTATTAATTATATTAAGGTAACGCTCAGCCGATTGCGATAAAATTAAACATTGTTTAAATTCAGAGTCCAAATGAAGGCTACTTTTTGTTTTAAAAAAAATGCATTTAGACGAAGTTACCGCAATAAGGCTGCCATAAAAGATGGTAATATGACCTCAGGAGGATTACAATTTGAAAGTGTAGCAATCAAAAGTTGACTTCAACTTGAACTTTTTGCACGTACCTTGGACTTTTGAAGTCAACAAATGGTATTATATATGTATTTAATTATTTAAATATAAGCAGTACATACAGAATAAAACAAAAAGCACCATAAAACCTTGAACAGTTTTGTGAAGGTACTTCCATTCGTCTTAGATGTTAATCAATAACGGCTTTATAACAAAAACTTCCAATAAATAGGTAGGTACATTGAAAAGAAAGACACTTGAAAATGTTTTTCACACTATTTGATGCCCGGTAAGGGACTTATCGTGAAGATACATACATACATACCGTGTTGTGACGACCCGGTTAGTCCAGCGGTGCGAAACCACCGTTTGATTCGAAGGGTCGCGGGTTCGATCCCCGCACTGGAACAAATATTTGTATGGCCTACAGAAATTTGTTTCGGGTCTGGGTGTTTGTGTATGTGTTGTATGTATACAACGTCACCCACGACACAGGTTTATACCTACTGTGGGGCTGTGAGTGTAAGCGTATATTATTAAAAAAAAAAAAAGAAAAGAATACATACATGCTCATGAACAGCACCTTCACATTATAACATTGATTATAAAAATAAAACAAAAATAAAAATTATTTAATTAGGTATCTACCTTCTGTCATAGCTATAATAACACTGTCATCACTGTCATTCAACAATCAAAGGCGGCTGTTAGAAGAGAATACAATTATTAAATACAATATTGCGCATGTGACGTAAACAACTCAGATGATTGCGCCTGTTTGCAATGAATAACGATGATAACCGCTTATAACTTTTAACTTACACCATCACGAAATAAAAGCAAACTCAAACAATATTGGTTTAATTGGACTGGCTTGGAGATTCCTAAGCCTGAATAACATTCACAAGTTCAAGGGTTGGCTATCTATTTTCAGTAATGATCTGGGGTTTATGGGTAAACTTGATGTAATGGATCGATGTGATTGAAAATTGAATCGAAATTCGATTCCTATTGATGGTTATAGAGCTGTCTTTAGTTTTATCCGTTTATTTTGTGAACAAAAAGAGTTTTATTGCCAAAGAGTTTTTATATTTACTCTCAATGGTCTAAAATTCTATTATTCATAATATAAGTCACAGATTTTCAAAACAGTTTACTTCCATTATCACAGGCAGCAACAGATTTAAAAATATATCCAATTTTATTTAAACTCAAACTCGACAATTGTTTATTTGAGTGATACTGATTTTAAGAGTTACTAGTACGATACTGTATGTAACTTCAAATTTGAATTTAAAAGCAGTTGACGTATCAAATCAAAAAATATTATCAACGTCAGATTTCTACGTAAAAGATGTTTCTATAACACGCGGCTTTGACACTGGAAGTCTATAACCATTGACGCTAATAACACACGACCGGATCCGCCGATCAAACCCGCGCGAGCGGACCGCATCGGACCAAATCCGCTGTCGCTACACGCGGCCTGATTATGTTCGAAGCGTACCGAACCCGCTGTCGCTACACACTGCCTGATTTGGTTCGGAGCGTATCAAATCCGCTGTCGCTACACACGGCCTGATTTGGTTCGGAGCGTACCGAATCCGCTGTCCACTGCGTACCAAATTCGGATGTACGACTATTAACTTACACCTCTAAACAAAAGCAAACGGCAACAATATTGGTTTAATTGGACTGGCTGCGGAATTCCTAAGCTCGAATAACATTTACAAGTTCAAGGACTGGCGATCTGTTTTCAGTAATGATCTGGGTTCATGGGTAAACTTGATGTGATTGAAGTGATTGAAGATAGAATCGAAATCCGATTCCCATTGAAAGTTATAGATTTATCTTTAGTATTATCTGATTATTTGGAGTAAAAGTATATTTTTATGTTATTTTATTCTATTCTTTTTTCCTTATTTCGAAGGCGACAATTTGTTTTTATGCTATGGAATTGGCAAACAAGAATTCAGTTCACATTGATGTTAAGTGATGACTGCAACCTATTGACACCTACACAAAGACCAAGGTCAAAATGCAGATGCGTTACCACTCCTGAGGCCTAAGGTGTAATGCCTCTGTGCCGGAATTTACAGGGCCGTACATTACCACCTGACCAGAACACGTTAGTGCTGAACACTACGATTAAGCGGCAAGTCTTGTTTGCAACTTCTATTACATAAATAAAAACTTGATTCCTACAAAAGGAATCCTTGAACAATCCATTCGCAAAAAGAAACTTGGAATGACGTAAAAGTAACTCGTGTGAATTTCGAGGCTGCTAAGAAAATATTCGAGACAAAAGCCAGATGCCAAATCTCTGGCCCAATTCTGTATCAGTTGCTTGCAGTATAGCGAATCGCACAATACAATAGCTTAATATATTTAAGTGTAATTGACTTTTTCCCTTAACAGAATAGTCTTTTTCATACATCTTTCATCGTGTTTTTCGAAGGGAAAGATCGATAGATATTTAATTCCTAGACATAGAGATTTGAGTTGGAATAATTTATATCTGGTTGAATTACTTAACACTTGTCTTCACACTGTCTAAAGCTTAGACAGTGTGAAGACAGTGCATAGACTCTAAGCGGACTATATATTGATATGTTCTTAGGTTTTCGCGAGCTACACTCATTGAAATAAAACTATTTTTACGGATTTATCTCGCGTATATTAAACTAAAATGATTTTTAAAATCAACTCTATACATTTCTACTATACATTTCTGGCATAAATAAAAATCAGAAAACATAAAATAATTTTTACATTTAGGATAAGAAGAATATCTTATGAACTGTTAATAGTTTCTTTAAAAAAATATTACAAATGATAGTGAATAACAATATTAGATATACATAATGTAATGCGAATGTGGATGGTTGCAGAGGCCCAGGAAGACCAAGACTGACCTACCATGACCAAATAGGTCGAGTTCTGTCTGATGGTGGGGTCAAAAGTCTTAGGAATCGGCGTGCATGTATGAAGAGAATGATGAAGGTAGACGAGGCACGAGAGGTTTGTCTGAACCGGGATATCTGGCGCTCTACACTCTCTGCCTACCCCGTTAGGGACCTGGCGTGAAGATACATACATAATGTAACATTAGGTAGATATTTTAGAAGTTCCATCCGCATAGATTGGACACTTGGCAGTGCTCAACAGCTCGATTCTAGCGTTCATTCCTGCCTAGAACGTGCAAATTGTGGAACGAACTTCCATCTGTGGTGTTCGCCCGGCGTTACAATGTGGGATTCTTCAAAACAGGCGTCAAAAGAGTCCTTCTAGGCTGGCAGCGCGTTGGCAACTCCCCTGATGTTGCAAATGTTCATAGGCGACGGTAACCACTTTCCATCAGGTGGCCCGTCTGCTTGTCTGTCAATCCTTTGATATAAAAAAATATATATATTCCACCCAGACGGGTGCCGCCTTGTCGCAGTGGAGGACCGTAACCGGTAGTCACGTCACACCGATTAAGCGAAGAAGACCCCAGCTATTCGCTGCAATGGTGAGGAGACGGCTGCGGAAAAAGTGTACGAGTACGCTGTCGGCCTTTACCTTGTCTTCAGCTGCTCCAGCCGTCTAACGGTGATCCCACCGTTTTTTGATATGACGTGGTGGGGCCTCCGGGGATGGTGAACCATCGAACTCCTTTGACGCTCCCGATCACTCCATCCGGGTGGTGTGGGACACCTGGGGTGCGACCGCCTATCGACATTGCTATTGTCGTTGTCATTACCGTCAAATTTTCATGTCGATTTTTACTTTAACTAAATAACAATAATCAAAAGAATCTACCACTATCGCTTGTTTCTGATGAAAATTTGACAGCAATGACAACGACAATAGCAATGTCGATAGGCGGTCGCACCCCCGGCGTTGTGAGTAATCTGCACAGGAACCTCCGGGCGTCGGACTAGGGGACGTCCGTTGCCCGAATGGAAAAAGGTTCCACTCGTCACCTGCGTCGGTTGGAGTCCAAGGGCTCGGACTATGGAGAACTCCGAAGTGAGCAGTCGCCGGCGGGGTTGCGGATGTGCGCAAATTAAGTACAAAAATTATACTTTGATATTCAGTCTGCGACGTTCTTTACGAATAACAAATTCAAAGTCCGCACTTATTCGGCGCATCCCCGTATAGAAACTGTTTGTGTCGCTACATATTATAGGCGTGTTAAGTTAGACCTGGCAACATTTTACATGAAAATGTAGGTAATGAGGTAGGTAGGATAACGTTTATATCTTATCTAATAATTTTATCGTAATATAGTTTTCATCCAAAAACACTCTTGACCTCTTTGGTGATACTGGCTGGTAACAATTCTAGTTCAAAACAATTTGCTCCAATTTCATTTTTCAAATAGTCTTCTTGGCAAGAAAATATAAAGGTACGAGATTATTCTAATTTACAAATATTTTTACATAGTAATGCTAATAATATTTAATTATTATCTGTAAAAAAAACAAAGCAATAGCAATATGTTTTGACTATAGTTGTCTTTATATTATATCTTATATATAAAATTCTCGTATCACAGTATTTGTAATAGTAGTAACACATTCCATTCCATTCAGGATTTCGGATTCCGGCGGATTCGGTTCTACGGACCAAACCCGCGCGAGCGGACCGAATCGGATCAAATCCGTTGTCGTCGGCCAGATTTGGTTCGAAGCGTACCGAATTCGTAGTTCCCTCCGTACCAAATCCGGACGTGTGTTACAACTATAAACAAAGAAATCAATAGCAGTATGTTTTGAATATAACTATAAGATTTCCTTTCGCGAAATTTTCAATTGCACTACCATATTGACTTTTCTACACTACCTTAAGGTTGACTGGTAGAGAATGCTACCTAGCATTAAGTCCGCCTCATGTACTTTTATTGTGCTTGGAAGATTAAATAAATAAATAAATAAATAAGACCCAATGTTATTATTTTTGTATTTTCTTTTTATGAATCCATATTAATCATATTTCAAACCGTATACACGGTTAGCTAGACCACCAGATACCTATGAATTGCATTATTGGTAAAACATATATTTTGTTAAAAGTAATTCTCTTTTATTTTACTTCCGAACCTATTATTTTTATAATAAATCACAAAATAAATAATTTCCTACTATGTAAAGCAGTATTTTTCTCCTACTATGCAAAGCAGTATTTTTCTAACTCTTAGCCGCGTTATGAGTTTTTGGTGTATTTATCTGAAAATTTAAAGTGAACTCGGAAATAAACAAAAGTCCAAAGGTGAGATAAAATCCGCAGAAATACATCAGAATGCATGGGGAGGTGAGGGGTTAACAAATGCAGAGTCCACCCCATTCCGTGCATTTCCATACAGCGACCGTAACAGTACTCTCTCTACCGTCGCTACGCTTCTCGCGTCTCTACAGGGTTTCATGGCAGAATACATTATACTGTAACAATATTCATTGTAATCATGTACGCGTAACGATAATAAATAATAATAATATTATCATGCATTAATATGTATGCCTAATCTGCCTACCGCAAAATGGTGTGGTCAACGTGTTTTGGTTAGATTAAGTACCTCAGGTCCACCAGGCACCACCGCATTACCTAATATACTTGCCGCTAAATGGTAGTGTTCAGCACTATCGTGTTTCAGTCAGGTGGTAATGTACGGCCCTGTAATTTCCGGTACAGAGGCGTAACACTTTAGGCCATCAGGAGTGGTAACGCAGCTGCACTTTGACTTTGGTCGTTGTGTGGGTGTCTGTCCATAGGCTGCAGTCATCACTAAACATCAATGTGAACTGCATGCTTGCTTGCCACTTTCATTACATAAGAAAATGATACTAGTGCTACAATATGGGGTTCTTCAAAAGTGACATCAAAAGAATCCCCCAGGGCTGGCAGCGCGTTGGCAACTCCCCTGGTGTTGCAAATGTTCATAGGCGACCACTTTCCATCAGGTGGCTCGTTTGCTTGTCTGTCAACCTTCAGACAAAACAAAAACCCACGTATTCAACAGTCGAGGCGCCTGCGAAGTTATGGAGCAAAAGTGGCGAGCCACATTTAACTTTTGTGTGCCGGAATCGAATTGGATGTGCGGCGGTGGCAGCAAAGTATCGCTTCCACCATTTTATATTGTAATTCTGTTTGGTTCTAAAAGCGATCTCATAGTTAACACATTTACAATAATATTATAACAAAATGGTGCATGACAATTGTTGTCTTACAGCTTCGTCTTACAAAATGTTTACAGCTAATCTCAACATGATAAACAATGATATTTTGTTTCATTGTATGGCATAATGTGAGCGATAGTTTTACGAGTGTATAAACGAGTTGCAACTGACCATGCTTTTACAGCTATGTACTGTACTGAGAACACAGTGTATATTTTTGGTGGGATATGCTGTACAGTCTGTACACCCACCAAAAATAGTTTCACGTAAAATATTGCCAAGACGAGACCATATCGCTCGCACTGTCAAAAAGTTATCAAATCCTTTATAGCGCCAAGTTTCTACACGACCTAACATCACAAACGCTTGGACGTTTATTCACCACTAAAAATATTGATTATCATACAAGTTACAAGACTTAACCTAGTGGTGGTAGAGCAGAGCTCCAGTGACGGAGCTCGCGGGCGTAAGCAGCACCACCACATTTCCTAATTTACTTGCCGCTAAATGGTAGTGTTCAGCACTACCGTGTTCCGGTCAGGTGATAATGTACGGACCTGTAATTTCCGGCACAGAGGCATAACAACTTAGGCCTCAGGAGTGGTAACGCATCTGCATTTTGACCTTGGTCATTGTGTGGGTGGCTATAGACTGCAGTCATCACTTAACATCACTGTGAACCGCATGCTTGTCTGCCACTTCCATTACATAAAAAAAAACTTGGATAAATTTTCCTCCTACGCCTATGTGACGAAAGCAAAACGAAAAAAAGGCGGAATCAATTTTGATCTCAAAAATAACTTGTATGTTCTCAATTCCAATACAAAATTGAGAATAGGTAAATATGTAATAAAATATACATAACTTTATTATTACTACATTAATCTTAACTGTCTCATGCTATGAAAATATAACAGTCTGTTTTCAATTTCAATAATATATCTTGTTTTACGACTCTTGTTTGCGATACCGTTCGTTTGTTTTTGATATATACGAGATTTTGTTCAGCGAGATAACATTTTGTTATTTGTAAAATTTGTTATTCATTGTTATCATTTTGTTGAATTAGTTTTTGTGAAGATATTTATCGAAGGCCATATAATTTTTCCCGTATAAATTGTGGGAATCGTTCTTCTTTTGTTAGCACGTTTTCAAATTGTGAAATAAATTCCGAAGTCTAACCCTCCAGTGGAGCGATATTATAATATAAACAATATATTATATTCAACTGCCTCAGTGGTAGCAGGCCACTACTACTACGCTGGGGTCCTAGGTTCGATTCCCGGGTCAGGGGATATTAGAGATAACGGTGCAAAATCCTTTATCTCTGGTTCTATTGGGATTTTTCCATTTTCTGGAAGTTTCCCACTCGAAGTTTGGAAATGTGCCCGGAGATGTCAATACGTTCGCCAGCTGTTACATGGGCTAAAACGTAACCGGCGAATCGTGGGTGTATGCATGTATGTTTGAATGCATGCATTTACCTCAGCCTACCTCTTCGGGGATTACATGCGTGAACGTAATGCACGTTCGTATAAACAACATAAATTGCCTATGCAAATGCTGCTAAATGATTAACAGTGGTTTTATATTTCTCACAAGATCACTTTCATACACATTTTGTAATAATCATAATATTAATGTGTGAAGCAAAATCTGAGAAAAGTTGTGCGTACGGAGTATAATGAAATTTGGTACAATAATAGTATACTAACTGTTGCCCGCGGCTCCCTCCGCGTGCCAATTTTCGTAAAAAGCGGTTCAGTAGTTTTTGCGTGAAGGAGGAACAAACAAACATACAAGCTTTCGCATTTATAATATTAATATGATGATGTTCAAAATTGCCTTTTAAATTTGATAGCTACTGATATGCAGAATACGTATCGTCGTTTCCGTCTTTTAAGGCTTTCGTACCCTACAAGGAAAGCTAGTAGCTAACTAGTCCTTCGGTTATCTATACAAATAAATAAATTTGGAGTGTGTTTGTAATACAAAAATAACCGCTTTTTACTAAATGCATATGTATGTATACACGATACATATACCAAAACAACATTTTTTACAATTTTTGTCTGTCTGTCCATCTGTCTGTTTGTTCCCGCTAATCTCAGGAACGGCTAGACAGATTTCGACAGGACTTTCACTGGCAGATAGCTTATGTAATAAGGAGTAACTTAGGCTACTTTTGTACAAGCTGCGCCCACGACTTTGTCCGGGTAGATATTGAACAATCATAAATTCTCACGGGGACGAAGTCGCGGGCACAGCTAGTAAAATATATTCTACGTCTATTTCTAGTGATGTATGGCGTCATAGAATTAATCGTTTTGGCTGCCAACCATGAACATCGTTCATGGCTGATGGTTTAGGAATGGTCCAAATGGAACACTTTCAACCGGCCGATCATTTGGTAACATCATTCCAAGCGTAGCGGCACTTCACTAAACTATAGTGCGATTACAATTCGGTCCAAGATAAATGTGCAACAGGAGTTTTGGTGAGAACCTTCAAAAGGGCGTGTGGTGCTCTTATTTTATTTCATTTTCTTGGTACCGTCCCGACGCCCAGCGCTTCGACGTCGAACGTCCCGACGCCCAGGTTCCCGAAGCTCAGCGACCCAACGACCAGCGTCCCGACGTCGAACGTCTCGACACCCAGCGCCCCACGCCCAGCGGCCCGACGACGAGCGTCTCGACGCCCAGCGTCCCGACGCCCAGCGTCCCGACGCCCAGCGTCCCGACGCCCAGCGTCCCGACGCCCAGCGTCCCGACGCCCAGCGTCCCGACGACCAGCGTCCCGACGTCGAACGTCTCGACGCCCAGCGCCCCCACGCCCAGCGGCCCGACGACGAGCGTCTTGACGCCCAGCGTCCCGACGCCCAGCGTCCCGACGCCCAGCGTCCCGACGCCCAGCGTCCCGACGCCCAGCGTCCCGACGTCGAGCGTCCCGACGACGACGACATATTACTCTAGACGCTTCTGTTCCATTGAACTTTGCACTCAAAAACTTAATCATTTTGACCGACATCCAAGAACAATGGCGCAATGGTTTCGGAATGGATGTCAAATGGAATTTTCTACCGGCCGATCATTCAGTAACATCATTCCCAGCGTAACGGCACTTCACTAAACTATAGTGTGATTACAAGTTCACACTTGCAATGCCCGAAGATGCAGACAGAGGTTAATGCATAGATTCAAACATACATGCAAACACCCACGTTTTGGCTCATGTAACAGGTGGCGAGCTCTATTGATATCTCCGGGCACAATACCAAATTTCTAGGAAAAATTATATCATAGATAAAGGATTTTACACAGTTTTCTTTGCTAGCCCCAATCTAGGAATTGTGTAGTAGCCTGCTACCACTAGGCGAAGTACTACTTCTTATTATAAATGTACATAAAAGACTACTTGTACATCAACTTAACCTAAAAATGTAGTTACACATACGAATTGCAAAACTTTTTTGTTAGTACTTCGAAAAGAACGTGACCCTTCGCGTAATCTACACTAATCCACATACGTCCCCAATAGTTAGGAAGAACGTAATTGAATGAAGACAGATTCGTTAGCCAATTTTGCTTTGCGCAGAACAGTAACTTAATTATAATTAACCGCAAGCGTCACAAACAAACGTTCGGTATCAAACTACAAAGCTGTTTGCGGTGAATCATGACCGTTAATTGCTTCGGAATTCAGCTTAGGAACTCCCGAAGTAATCAACTAAGACACACAGTCATTTTCCCCAATTGCACAGTTTTGGTAGCGAGGAGTTATAGAACGTTGCAATAGTAATTTGTTTTGAGAACTCTAATCGACGTTCATTGAATCTTGCTCGGCTAAAGTATATTTGGACTGTCAATAAAACTTTACTTCTAACGATAAGACATACTTTGGCTTGGCAACTTTTAAAAGATATATTAAATTTATTCGCCACCTTCTCAATTTGTGTGCACTGGTTAGTCTTATAAGCAACATCATCATAAATAAACATTGGAAAATTGCTACTTCTAATCACTTCACAGTTTTGGAGATTTTGTAGTAATCATCACAATGTGTTGTCCTCATTTGCACAACTGGAGCTTGTAAGTGGATTTTTTTTTTTTTATTAAATAAAACAGCATCCTCTGACGTGATCAGAGACCTTATTTTGTTAAAAATTCCTGAGCAATCTCATGTTGTCAAGATCAGGTCTAACGCCCGACTTTAAAAGGAGAATACACTTGATGGTTTTTTTTTTTATTTTTTTTTTATTTCATCATACTACGGCTCTTGGTTAATGTTGGTACGTTAAATGATTAAATATTATCAATTATATACTTAAACTATATAAGGTAATATTTTATTTTCTCACTATTGTAAGTGGATTGTAAATCATTCCTGACATCTTATTCTAGTCATATTTTTATTTTACAATAAGCTATTATACCATGAAGCGCGCATGGCCCGGCGGCTGGTGTAAATCATAAGCGATCTACTCGGACTACGGGCGCGGTCGGGTAGTGTGATGGGTGACCGCTAGTGGCAAATTAAATGTGCGTTTTCGTGCTTCGGAGGGCACGTTAACCGATCGGTCCCGGTTGCTATCGATAGATAGCAGTCGTTAAACCTTGTCGGAGGCCTTATGGGCGGATTGAAAACATCCGACAGCAGGTTGGCCACTAACCTACCCACCTCCACCAATCCGCATTGGAGCAGCGTGGTGGAGTAAGCTCCAGGCCTCCCCCCAAAAAGGGGAGAGACTCGTGCCCAGCAGTGGGACGTATAATGGGTTGCCATTATTATTTATTATACCAGGAAGTTGTGCAGTAGTATTGTTCATGAATATACTGTATTTTTAAATTTCGGTATTATTCCGTGTGTTTCTTTGTTCTTTAAAAAGAACACATCTGAAGTTTGATACGTAATCATTGTCCCCAATTGCACAGTTTCGAAGCTAGCAAGTGAATTGTAAATCGTTGCAGCTGTATATCGCCTGCGAACTCAAATCGGCACCGATTGAATAAGCAACTGATATCGAGGCAGATTTAGACGGCGGCGTTTACGGCGTGTGTTTATATTTCATCTTGCACGTAATATATGTGTATTTGTTTAATTAATGCGTGCTAATGTTATGCTGTATGTAATGATTTAAATGATTTATGTAACATATAATTTAAAGAAAATAAAATCAAAACTGCATTGGCGTAATCATTTCGACATGTAAAAACTTAGTAGAATTCGTTTTTATTACTATAAGATAAAATAAGAATACTCTTTATTGTACACATAAAAAGATACAATTACATAAAAACAAAATAATAAAAAGCATAATAGGCGGTCTTTTTGCTCATAGCAATCTCTGCCAGACAAAATCAAAGACATATAAACTTAAAGAAAGGTTATAGTGTATACTAGAGCATTTACTACTACAAATGATATTTTTCCATTTCAATTTTATAATAAACTAGCTGTTGCCCGCAGCTGCGCCCGCGTAATATCCACCCCCCATTTTAGGGGGTGGGGAATATAAGGACACAAAAAGTAGCCTATGTTCTTTCTCAAAGTCAACTCTATCTATGTACTAAATTTTATTAAAATCAGTCAGTCGTTTGGACGTGAATAGGTTACAGACAGACAGAAAGACAGACAGAGTTCCTATTGCATTTATATCATATAATATAATAATATATAACAATATATATTATATAAGAAGGGAGTAGGGATAATTAGTTGCTCGGCCCGGCTTTTCATGGGTGCAATTTGCAATGTGTGAATGTTACTCAGTGAAGGTTTACTTTAATGATTAATGATGAAATATTTTTTTAATCGGTCTTTGTGTGGGTGCCTATATGCTGCAGTCATCACTTAACATCAATGTGAACTGCAAGCTTGTTTGCCAAATTCATAACATAAAAAAAAGTTCACTTTATTGAGCTCAACACAACCTTAAAAACGTGGGATACAGAAAAGACAAAAGTCAAAAGTCTTCGCGGACGCATGAATACGGATCTCTCTGACTTCTAAATACAGACAAGAAATTACGTAAACATTGCATCTCATTCTTATTTTCGACTGAACAAACAGAAACCACAGATTGATAGACCCCCGGGTGAACCGTGGCAATATAAGTAAGATAACGACGTCTGAGCTCTACCACATCTATTCACCATTTACGTAAGCAAGTACGCACGGGGGTGTCGTTAGGGCGAGGGTAGGATAATAATTAAAGTTGCCGCATTACGTGGACCAAGGGTAACTGGAGGTCTGAGGGCTAAATAATTAAACTGAATGTAATTGGTTCAGCTCATATTCGTGATGAGTTCGTTTCTGTTTCTCGGTTTCTTTGTGCTGTATGAGGTTTTTTTATGCAATGGAAGTGGCAAAAAAGCATGCAGTTCACATTGATGTTAAGTGATGGCCAAGGTCAAAATGCAGATGCGTTACCACTACTGAGGCCTAAGGTGTTATGCCTCTGTGCCGGAAATTACAGGGCCGTACATTACCACCTGACCGGAACACGATAGTGCTGAACACTACCATTTAGCGGCAAGTATATTAGGTTATGCGGTGGTGCCTACGCCCGCGAGCTCCGTCACTGGTGCTCTACCACCAGTAAAACTTACTTGCTTAAGTAAGTGACTTAGTGGAAGAATGATCTTCCTCTACTTGACCGTGTGTTTTTCACGTAGTCCTTCATAAAGTAAAATATTCGAACCATGTTGAATCTATATCCTCAATAAGGCGTACTTAATGTCTTTCAAGTACCCAATGCTTAACCGTATGAGGCAAATACAAAAAAGAAAGCGAGATTTTTTACATTCTAAAAGAATAAGGCTATGGAAAAGGTTCTGATAGCAGCTTTACAAAGATCGTAGCAAAGTATCCGTTTTTATAAACCATAGGTATAGGTTAGGATCCCACTGCAGAATCATTTCGTTCATCCAGATATGCTGCAAACCTAATTTATACGCTTGTTTATAATCTAGAGAATATTTATCCACTATATGCCTATCAAAAAATGGTTGCAAGTATTTTTTTTTTGTGAAATCTTTTTTTACTTGTTTTTTTTTTCAATAAAATGTCGTCCCCTTCACGGCAATATGTATAAAAGAACTCTGTAAAAATAATCGCGGCTACCGTTGCGCACTTCGCCGCCCCTACAAATTTTCGTTCCGCCCCGATAACTTTTTACGTCCATAACGTACATGTATTATTTATATTACAAATGAAAGCCATTTTTTTTTCATTATTATGGTTTACGTGAGCCAAATAAAAATGGACGTACGTAAGAGTTGCTAACTGTTAAAAAAAAATTAAAATAACTTGCGGTTAAATTTTGATAGGCAACCTAGTGGATATAATTATATTCTCTAGTTTATAAATATGCGTAAAATAAAGTTTGCAGCATATCTCGATGAACAAAATGATTCTCCAGTGGGATCCTAACCTATTAAACCGTATCGAAAAACAAACTGCTAGCTCACCTTTCCGCTTGTATGTTACTTAAACGAATATTAATTTGGTAAAATACTAGTTCACAAAGTGCATAAAACCTTTTGACCCCGGAAATTAATTTAAGTTCTTTATGAACAGTTTTTTATCTACCGTACATTGTTTGAAAAGGCTCCTGGGGAAATATTGCCTTGAGATTGTGAGTAGCGTTTATTTTTTTAATTAACTTGGTTTTTGCTTAAGCTTGCGAGTATATAACTTTATTATGTTGTGATTCGTTTAAATGAAAACATTATTAACACTAAACGTGACTTCACGCCTGTAATTTCCAAAGGGGTAGGCAGAGGTAAATGCATGCATTCAAGCACACATGCAAGCACCCACGATTCGCCGGTTACGTTTTGACCCATGTGACAGGTGGCGAGCCTGTTGACATCTTCGGGCACATTACCAAACTTCGAGGTACTGGGAAATTTCCAGAAAATGGAAAAACCCAATAGAACCAGAGATAAAGGACTTTACACCATTATCTCTGATAACCCCCTACCCGGGAATCGAACCCAGGACCTCAGCGTAGTAGTAGTGGCCTGCTACCACTAGGCTACCGAGGCAGCTATTTACACTATATACATATTTATACGTTATTTACATTACATACATACGTTAATTTATTAAACATATTGAATAGGTAATTTTTTGGTATTGTAGCCATTTCTCAAAAGTAAATGTAATTTCTGATATTTTATCAAAATTCATACTAGCTCTATTTTTTTGGGCCTACAACGCTGTGATAGGAATAGGTATTGTAATATTTAAAAAAAATATATATATTTTGTTTACGAACAATAGACGGAAAAAAATATGTCGTTAAAACCGCGGACGATTTCCTGTGTTTCAATTTAGGGCCAGTCTTTTTTTTACAGAACTACGTCGATCACAAAGCGTGTTCGGTCCAGTCGATGCGTCAAGTCAGCTGCACATCACTCTTCTATCGAGAGCAAAATTAAGCTGTCAGTCATACAATGACTCTGAATTGGATTCGTTTCTGTGAATGAAGTAACAAAAAGGTGTAGAAGAGAAAACCATGTAAACATTGCAATAAAAGTTAAATTTAAATAAATTAACAATAAAATTTTAAGAAAAGCCTAACTCACGCCTGTAATCCCCGAAGGGGTAGGCAGAGATAAATGCATGCATTCAAGCATACATGCAAACATCCACGACTCGTCGGTAACGTTTTGGCCCATGTAACAGTTGACGAACTTGTTGCCATATCCGGCCATATTACCAAACTCCGAGGTACCTACTGGCAATCTTCCAGAAAATGAAAAAATCCCAATAGAACCAGAGATAAAGGATTTTAAACCGTTATCTCTGATAGTCCCCGAAACAGAAATCAAACCCAGGACCCCCAGCGCAGTAGTAGTGGCTGCTACCACTTCGCTACTGAGGCAGTTAACAACAAAATTATAGTTTTGCCATATCATCAATCCAAAGTATGATAGATTTTATATTAAGTTGAGCTTACCCTTAGCCTTTGCCCGTACAAGGAGAGGTTTAAAACAAAGTTTCATAATGATGCCGTGATAGCTTGTACTGTTAATTCCCTTCCTAGATACCCTGAAGGGTTTTCCGAGAACATTTTCCAATTTTATTCATAACAATGATCCGTAACATGCCTCGAGCAGAATTTGACTCGTCGTGTCCGTTCAGATAACTTTGAGGTAGTTCTATCCCTTTTTAACAGCCGGGATTAGAGTAAGAATGAATATAAGCAATAAATGGTTTGATTCAATTTAAAATATTATATTATGATATGATCTATTTTTGGATGTCACAGCCAAAAAGGCCAAGGTATCGATCCAGGCAGGTTTACAGATATTTGTTTTGTGATTGGGTGTTTGCATAATATGTTTATTGTGTATACAATACCACCCACGATATTTATGGTGCGTAGCTGTGAGTGTAAGCGTATTTTTTTATTATTTTTAATCACACGAATTTACACGAAATTTTTCTACGGCTGGCATGGAAGTAATTTAACTGCCACCTCTGCGGTCACCAATTCACAAGCCAAGCTTAATGATTATGGAATATTTAGGCCTAATGACGCGCAACACTATTAGGTATTGGCTCATCAGGGAAAGAGAAAAGAGTTTTTTTCTGGTGGTAGAGCTCCAGTGACAGAGCTCGCGGGCGTAGGCACCACCGCATTACTTAATATACTTACCGCTAAATGGTAGTGTTCAGCACTATCGTGTTCCGGTCAGGTGGTTATGTACGGCCCTGTAATTTCCGGCACAGGGGCATAAGAATAAGAAGAAGAAGAAGAAAAACATTTATTCGGCGCAGGGCGCAAGACACAACAGAACATACTTAAAAATAATAATAATAAAAACAGATACAAATAATGCACAAAGACAAAAAAAAGCACCGGATGATAAATATGCTACAAAAAAACATTAAATAATAATAACCTATTTTTATGAGTAATAAGTAGTTGTGTCACACGGCCGCGTCAAAAAGGTACCCAGTTCAGCATGGTGTCAGGTAGATAACCTGACGCTGGTTTTCAACTGGTGCCTACCCGAGTTGATTCACGGATGTCAAACAGTTATAAATAATAAATAAATAAAATTCAATAAAATAATGATTATATAAATAAGAATAAATAATGTGTGCGTAACTAAATAGATACTTAGATACTTACAATCATGTATACGGAATAATATGATATATAAATGGTTAATTATATTATAGTAAAAAAAAAAATAAACAAAAATTTTAATGAACAACAAGACACAAGTAATATATTTCAACTTTTATTTCGATAATTTCAAATTATAGACAACGATTAATTTCATCAGTCGCCTACCATCACAAATTGAAAAGGTATTATGTATATTATATTATTATGTTTTATGGATTAGTATTTTTTTATTTAAATAAATGACATATTATTATTTGAGATCAAATTAGGATGCTCCCGCTGTCGCTCTAGTAGGTATTCTTTTATTTTTACTTTAAAAGTATTTAAAGCGATAATCTGTCTTAACGGTGATGGGATATTGTTCCATATCTTTGAAGCAGCGTAGCGGTAAGTGCCTTTAAAAGAATTCGTTTTATGAGGCTGTATAGATAGTTTTCGGGAACACTCTCGAGTGCTCCGCACCCAGCTCAATTTATCAAATAGGTAGAGGGGTTCCTTAAATTTTATCACCCCAAATAGTAGGCATGCCAAGTGGTATTTTCGTCTGGATTTCATTTTTAACATTGAATTCTTGTTAAGAAATGGCGTCACGTGACTCCTAGGAGGTATAGCGAAGCAGAACCGTGCACAGGCATTTTGAATGCGCTGTATTAGGCATTCGGTTCTAGCTAACAGCCGGGGCCCGTAAACCGTATCTGCGTAGTTAAGCTTAGATAACACCACACCAATGATTCAATCAATTTTACGCATAAGTTTTCAGAGAGGTGCTGTCTTATTTTATATAATACCTTTAAACGATAAAAGCATTTACGCGCCGTTTCTGCTATGTGCTTTTCAAACCTAAGATTGCTATCTATATTTAGTCCCAAATTGCGAGCTACTTCGACCCGTTCTAATGATTTGCCCATTAAATTAACATTAAGAGTATGTGGGATTTTACTTACTTGTTTTTTATTCGTAACAACATAATAGGTTGGGGAAAAAGTCTTTTCGCATTAATGTATGTATGAACTTGTAATAAAACCTCTTTAGCTGTAGTATTTGTATCTGGCTGGTTCTGGTATCATTGAAAGTTAAAATTTTAAAGAACGTAATTTCAAATTAGGCAAATGTGTGACTTTCATTTGTTTTTCGTACTGTCAAGATGAGTGAATCTAATGAAGAAATTCGATACATTTTAAAATTTTACTACAAAAAAGTTAAAAATGCAACGCATGCCGCGAAAAAAATTTGCGATGTTTATGGACCTAGTGCAGTGTCTGTGAGAGTAGCACAAATTCGGTTTAAGCGTTTTCAATCCGGAAATTTTGATGTCAAAGATGCACCTCGCTCTGGTCGCCCTATTACGGATAAAATGGATGCCATTTTTGAAAAAGTGGAGCAAGATCGACATATCAGTAGTTACGACGTAGCTGAAGAACTGAGAATTAATCACAAAAAAGTTTTGGCGCATTTGAAAAAAGCTGGATACAAAAAAAAGCTCGATATTTGGGTACCTCACGAGCTCACTGAAAGAAACCTAATGAACCGTGTACTCATTTGTGATTCTTAATTACGACGTAATGAAACCGAATCATTTTTGAAGAAGCTGAAAACTGGTGATAAAAAGTGGATCACGTACGACAAGAACGTGCGAAAAAGGTCGTGGTGAAAGGCCGATCAGGCTTCACAGACTGTGGCGAAACCCGGGTTAACTCGCAATAAGGTGATGTTGTGTGTGTGGTGGGATTGGAAGGGCATTGTTCATTATGAGCTATTACCACCAGGCAGGACTATCGATTTTGAACTCTACTGCGAACAACTGATGAGATTAAGCAAGAAGTTGAGAGAAAGCGACCGGAATTGATCAACAGAAGGGGTGTGGTGTTTCATCATGATAACGCTTGACCTCACACATCTATAGCCACTCAGCAAAAATTAAGAGAGTTTGGCTGGGAGGTGTTAATGCATCCGCCGTATAGTCCTGACCTTGCACCTTCAGATTTCCACCTGTTTCGGTCTCTTCAGAATTTTCTATGCAATGTTAGGTTAACATCACGAGAGGACTGCCAAATCCACTTGTCGCGGTATTTTGATGAGAAGTCCCAAAATGTTTGTAGCAATGGGATCATGTCCCTACCTACAAGATGGCAAAAGGTTATCGAACAAAATGGTATATACATACTTTAGTTAAATTTAAATAAACTTTATTAATTTTTTTTTTAATTATCTTAAAAAATGCGAAGAAACTTTGTCCCCAACCTTATATATTTAGTTTTAGATGGATTTAATACTAAGTTATTTTTATCGGACCACTCAACTAATCTACTTAAATCTTCATTTATGTCCTTTACGGCATCTTTATAGTGCTTAGGATCGAAAGATATGTATATTTGTACGTCGTCAGCATGCATGTGGTATTTAGATTTCTCAAGACAATTGATTAAATCTGCGCAATTTAAGGTATACATAACACCTTTGGTCTCAGGAGTGGTAACGCAGCTGCATTTTGACCTTGGTCTTGGTGTGGGTGTCGATAGGCTGCAGTCATCACTTAACATCAATGTGAACTGTGTGCTTGTTTGAAAAAAAAAAACAGATCGAACCTCGATGGTCCCTTTAAAAACTTCTCAAACAATTTCTTAACTCCAAAAATCTATTTTTCAGTTAATCAATCTTAGGTCGCCATCTCTAATTTGAGACATAACTCTCAGACTAGAACTAACTAACTATCCCGGTAGCTAATCAACTGCTTTTTTGTTACACAGGAGTTATATTTAATATCGTAGTCTTGGGAGTGGCAACCCTATGTTAACAGTTATGTAATTCCATTTTCCCAGTAAAAGTAATATTGTTAAAAATAAATCGGTCCCTATTCCACTCTCTTCTTCAATTCGACACCTACGCAAGAGGAAAATTCAACGTGTTAATGTCATTTTTTCTTGGTTCCTTATAAGAATTACGGTTACTCTGAGGTATTCGTTAAAAATTAGTTATACATTTAACATTATTAAAAACATCGGATGGGAAAAGTCCCATCCGATGTTTGCATAATAAGGAATGTGACCCAAACTCAAGTAATTTTTCTGTGATGTATTAAACCGATCGCTTTAATTTAGCAATGGTTTATTTCAATAATTTATCATTATTCTCGGCGGCATTAAGTAATTCAAATATATAACTATCTGTTTTGAACCAGCAGGAATATTCTATGACTCGGTGGTCATCAATTTGAAGGCTATTTCATCATAGTACATTGCTGTTTTTGAAAAGTGATTGTAATTATCACGTCGTTATGTCACAACTTCAAAGTGGCTATCAGAATTTTATTTATTTCATTTTATTTTCATATTATTTATCGATTGAATTGTTCGTTTAGTTTTTCACTGCTTAAATAGTTAATTATTATATTTATACTATGTTGCACCCCTACAACTTATTTCACACAACCCCAAGGTTGACTGTAAGAGAATGCCTAGTGGCATTAAGTCCGCCGTATGTACGATATGCATAAAAGTGTAAATAAATAAATACATTTTATGTCAACAGAGATACGCCTTCAAGCATAATTGAGATTTAAAAATTATGTCCGATCGTTGTAAAACAGGGACGTAGGTACATTACCACTTGACCGGAACACGATAGCGTTGAACACTACCATTTAGTAACAAGCAGATAAGGTGATGCGGTGGTGCCTATGTCCACAAGCTCCTTCACTGGATCTAAAACTAGTAAAAATGTTCTTGACAAATAGACTTAACACCTACTTGGCATTTACACATTGAGCAAATTCCAACTTTTTCACTAATAATAATAATAACCGTTATACGTCCCACTGCTAGGCACGAATATCTCCCTTCTTTGGGGGGAGGCAATTTGTTTCGTTTAAATTCCGGTGAACTTAAACATAGAACATAATTTTTTTTTATTGTTTAATATGTTCTACAATATGGGGTTCTTCAAAAATGCCGTCAAATAAGTCTTTTAGAGCGGGCAGCGCGTTGGCAACTCCCCTGCTGTTGCAAATGTTCATATGCAACGGTGACCACTTTCCATCAGGGGGCTCGTTTGCTTGTCTGTCAACCTTCAGACATTAAATACAAATTATTGGGAAAACACCGACAAAAAAAACACATAACATTATCATAAACTTTTCGCATGCGTCGTCAACAATATAACGAACGTGACGCAAACTTGAGCCGCTCAACTAATTTCGTCTGACGGTAACTTTTGCTGGCGTCACTTTTATATTCTTAAGTTTATTAAACTGCCTCGGTAGCCTGCCTAATTTTAACTGCCTCGTTAGCCTAGTGGCAGCAGGCCACTACGGCTGAGGTCCTGGGTTCGATACCCGGGTCGTGAGTTATCAGAGATAATAGTGTAAAGTCGTTTATCTCTGGTTCTATTGGGATTTTTCCATTTTCTGGAAATTTTCCAGGACCTCGAAGTTTGGCAATGTGCCCGGAGATATCAACAGGCTCGCCACCTGTTACATGGGCCAAACTGTAACCGGCGAATCGTGGGTGTTTGCATGCATGCATTTACCTCTGCCAACCCCTTCAGGGATTACAGGCGTGAAGTTACGTTACATTACCTTTATTAAAACACTTTATAACGGCATTGTCTATGTTTTTACTCAAGGGCTCAGATTTTTACGAGTCGTATCTCTACAAGAAAAAGGACAACTTATAGGTTAGCTTTGTAGTCTATCGATTTGTCTCTCTGAGACAAATGAGATTATAAAAAAAAATACTCGCAACTCGTCGTTCGCAAGATAACGAACGTGACGCAAACTTGAGCCGCTCAACTAATTTCGTCAGATGTTAACTCACTTCACTTACGCTGGCGTCACTATTCGTCTTTCTTGCCTTTATTTATTATAGGTATGTATTTGTTTTCACATAGTTTAGGGCTCAGATTTTTAAGGAGTCGTATTTCTACAAAAAAAAAAAAAAAACAAATTTATCAAATCGCTTTGCCCCGTATCAATTTGAATCTCTGATACGTTATATTAATATGTCTAACATTGTATAATTTTATATTGAATTAATATGTCCATGTTACACCAGTCACTTTATGCAAAGAATTTCATATTTATGACAAAAATATCTAATGCCTACTTATGCAAATCCAATTTCCTTTTTCATGAATTTTCCTTTCATATAATTGATCAAATTTGATTGAAGCCATGACAAGATTATCGTACAAAATACCGGTAAATGTAATAAACACACAACATTATTATAAACTTTCCGCACGCGTCGTTCGCAAGATAACGAACATGACGCAAACTTGAGCCGCTAAACTAATTTCGTTGACGTAATCTCGCTTAACTTCCACAGACATTATTTCTTTTTTGACTTTAATTATAATTCAAATATATATATAATAAATAATGGCAACACATTATACGTCCCTCTACTGGGCACGAGTTTCTCCCTTTTTTTTGGAGAGAGGCCTGGAGCTTACTCCACCACGCTGCTCCAATGCGGCTTGGTGGAGGTGGGTGGGTTAGTGGCCAACGCGCTATCAGATGTTTTCAAACTGCCCATAAGGCCTCCGACAAGGTTTAACGACTGTTTTCTATCGATAGCAACCGGGACCGACGGCTTAACGTGCCCTCCGAAGCATAGAAACGCGCATTTAATTTGCCATCACACTACCCGACCGCGTCCGTAGTGCTTAACCGAGTAGATCGCTTACGATCTACACCAGCCGCCAGGCCATGCGCGCTTCTGACTTTGATTATTGTAGTATATTGTGGTTATTTTTTGGTATTACTGGCCTGCTATCACTAGACTACTGCATTTATATACAATTGATACAATAAGCAATATTCATTCATTGCCTTTTTATAATTTTTCCTCGTGTCTTAATCAGATTTATGGTCACCCCGAGAAAATGGTACCAAGAAGGCAACGGCATATTAAAAAAATATTATATAAACTCTCCGCAAGCGTCGTGTGCAAAATAACAAATACGACGCAATCCTGAGTCGCTGAAATATTTTCGTGTGACATTAACTCGCTTAACTTGCCTTGACGTCATTTCTTTCTTTGTTACCTTTATTTATTGTAGTGTAATATTATTATTGTGCTTATGTTTTCACATTATAGTTGTTTATATGTGGCTTTAGGGTATAGGTATTGAGGCCAATCCAGTGATTACCCGCAACCTTCACCAGGTCGTTGGTTTTATCTCGTGGATCTGCCTACGCTTCGTCTTGCGGAACGGAATTGACCATCGGTTCTTCGAGGTATGTAACCGAAGAGATCTTTGACTTATCGGTGTGGGTTACCAGTGATGACATATAGTACTGAGACGTGGTCGCTCGTTATGGGTCTCACAAGAAGGCTCAAGGTTACGCTGAGAGCATTGGAGAGAGCTGCAATCGGAGTTTCCCTGCGAGATCGAATAAGTTATAAGGAGATGAGAACCACAGTAACCGACAGTCAAACTCAAGTGGCAATGGGCACGGAGCATAACTCAACAATAATGAAATTAAGTTAAATTAAGCCAACAGCCGAAAATTCCAACTTTATAACTGACCAAGTTATCGTTAACTTGTTCAAATTGAGTCCTCAACAAAGTTTGAAGTGTTACAGTACAGTGAATAAAAGCGTATTATATACCTACTTTGAATACACCTAAATATCTGAACTGATTATGATTTCAAATTTACTGAAATCTCTTATTTCTACTTATTGCCATTGATATAACTGGAACATTTCAACCATAAATTATGACCCCCTTTTTCATAAACGTACATTAGATACGTTTTAGCTATACAATGCTTTGTCTTTGTCAGTTGCATTGTCAAATGTGCAAGATAGAAAAGGACAAAGGAGAGATTAGCAACACTTTAGCTAAAATACGTTTATGAATAAGGGGGTAAAAATATAACGAGAGTATAACCCTTTGTATTTAAATCATTAATAACCAAACACACAAATCCAAAAAACACAAAAGAAATGACACATGGCACGAAGTCACATCCATACGTAGGATATAACCGTCAACATATGCATTTGAAAACATTCAATTGTGCTAAAAACATCAGAGCTGGGCATCCAACGTTCTCCACAAAGCTGGGATATCCCATCCTTTATACCTAAGTCACGGGCAGATACCAAAAACATCGACAAATAAATTCAACAAAAGGTACCTCTCTATTGTCCATCTCGGTGGGCGTTTTGAATTTCCCGGAGTTCCATAAAAACAGCAGTTGAGCTGCTGCGTTTTTGGGTATACATCATACAACAAAATTTTAATAGATTTTCTGAATTTTTTAATAATTATATTAAAAAAAAAGAAAAGGAAGGCAGAGGTAAATGCATGCATTCAAGCATACATGCAAACACCCACGACTCGCCGGTTACATATTATAAATGTATATTTATTTTACTTTCCGGGGTGATAAAATATAAAACATGCTTACACTACACAATCAAGACTTCTTAACATCGAGATTATGATATATATCACTGATCTTAAGATTCTTAAAAATGTTGAATTTAGCCCAAAATATACACCAAGCCACCTCCACCTCTCTCACTCCAACAAATGTTTGTCTAGAAGAGTCGGTCACAGAGCTAAAAAAATAAAAGAATTGTTAATTTATTTTATAATGACAAATAGTTTTACGCGTAAAAAACGCTGTCCGTCTTGAAACGCATATTCTGGACTGTGGTCAGGATACCCATTGTGCAATATGAATTATACACACAGTTTAGCGTCCGACTAATCTTTGTGCGTCTAATTTAGTACGTCTGCTTTGGAAGGTTACAGCTAATGGTAATAAATTTGACTTTTAACAATCTTTTCCAGGGGCGAAAAATTTTAAAATTTAACTCAATATAAATTTACTGGTGGTAGATTTCAGTATCGCAGTATTGGAGCTCGAGGGCGAGCAGAGAATATGACATGTCATAATACTACGTATAGAATCGACACTCCGACGTATAGGCCGACTTTCGCGTCTCACCCATCACCCCCCCCCCCACCTCCGCCCCCACTCGAGAGGCAGTTGAAAAAACTTCAACGGTGAGGTTGCAACTTCAACAAGAACTTCGATTCAAATTCAAACAGATCAGATTCAAACTTCAACAGCAAGCTGTCTATTTCGTCACGTACTCGTAGTCATTGCAACGACTTATTTCTCAATTGTTTATGGTCAGAACCCTAAGTGCTACATTTCTATGTTTGTTAAAACATTTAGAATAGAATAGAATAGAAAAACTTTATTTGTAACAACAACATAAACACTAAAACAAAGAACACAAAAACAAGGTTGTTACAAAAAGGTCCCCAATTCAGCATAAAGCCGGTCTTACGAGCGGCGCTGGTCTTCCATTGGGGCCGATTTTGTGACACAAATTAACCTAAATTACGCCAGCAAAACGTCTGTCATAGACGTCTGTCACAATAGACAAATTTTAAAAATTGGCTGATGCATGGTACACGTTACAACGATGTATGCTTTAAATAATATATTATAACAAAAAAAACAAAGATAACTAAATTAAATAATAGACGTTGAATAGTGTACCGTATATTTATGCATAAACATTTTAATTCTGACGTATCATTATTATAAAAGCAGTTATGAATAAATAAAGTATGCCTAACGATTTATTTTTAATGGAAGTTATGCGAAACAAAGAGTATGCCAAAAAACGGTATGTGAACTTAAAATATGCCTCTTCAATTTATGCATCCCATTATGGACTCGTGTCGATCATGGTATGAAGCTCGCGGAAATCTGCAAAAACATTACTGGATACTTACTTTAATCATTTCATGATAAGAAAAATTTACTTATCCCAAAAATGATCACAAGTATATGCATACCTATGAGTATTTTATATCTAACTAGCTGACCCGGCAAACTTCGTATTGCCTCACAATGAAATAATGTGTCAAAGGTTTGATAGATACGGACTATTTGTATGTGAAAATAAAATTGCGGTTTTTACTATTTCCCTTCACATTCTTCATATTTTTTTACCTTTTAAATCTTCCCTGGACTTCCAAAAACCATTCAAAACCATAATTAGCCAAAACGGTCCAGCCGTTCTCGAGTTTTAGCGAGACTAACGAACATCAATTGGTTTTTATGTATATGTAAGATAAGATATAAGAAGATAAGATAAGTAAATTTAATACGAATTTGGAATTTAATACGAATTTGGGGTTACAAAATAACCTGTCAGGCAGATTATGCAGTGTAGACGTTGAAAATAAAAAGAAACATCAAAAGAGGATCGCTTGGAGCCCCTTTGTAAGTAAATGAGCCGTATGATGTCAATGCAAGCAATAGAGGGGAAAATTTGAGTTTTGTTTTATTTTTCTTAAACGCGTGGTAGTAAAGAAAAAGAGTGATTAGCAGTAAAATAAAAACACTGTTATTTACACTTCATCGTACATACATCAACACACATAGGTAATCTAATGGAATCCTGATGTTTAATACTATCTTACATTGTGACGGAAATAGAGAGCGTGGGTACAACATGCTGAAGTAATATTTTATCGAGGAAAATAGTTCTCTTCTAGAAGATTTTTTACGTCATGAATGTGGCAAACAAGCATGTAGTTCACATTAATTTTAAGTGATGACTGCAGCCTATAAGCATTTACATAAAGACCAAGATCAAAATGCAGATGCGTTACCACTCCTGAGGCCTAAGATGTTATGCCTCTGTGCCGATAATTACAAGGCCGTATGTTACCACCTAACCGGAACACGATAGTGCTGAACACTACTATTTAGCGGCGAATATATCAGCTAATGCGGTGGTGCCTACGCCCGCAAGCTCCATCATTGGAACTCTACCACCAGTAAACATTACAGAAATCCTATAAAAACTGTAGTATTAAAAGTAACATGGAAAACATCTCAATTCTGTCGATCTTAATATGCAAATCCGACTCGCACCGTATTTTCATTTTTATTGTAGACCGTATACTCACTAATGATATGAGAGTTTCCTGTTCCAAATATAATGTCAAATATCTCAATAAATATTTCAGAAGTAAATATCTCCTTTGGAGCTTAATACGAATCTGGGGTTACAAAATAACCTGTCAAGCAGCATATGCAGTGTAGACATTAAAAATAAAAAGGAATGTCAAAAAGGGCTTGAAACCCCTTCGAAAATAAATGAGACGTATGATGTCAGTCTACGCACTGTAGGGGAAAATGTTGATTGACTCATCTTTTTCTTGAACATAGAGTAATAAATAAAAAGAGAGTTAAGCAGTTGAAGATACACAGTGTAATTTACTCTCTCTCTTAATTTAATCAATAATAATGATCGGCGTGCATGTATGAAGAGAATGATGAAGGTAGACGAGGCACGAGAGGTTTGCCAGAACCGGGATGTCTGGCGCTCTACACTCTCTGCCTACCCCGTTAGGGACCTGGCGTGAAGATACATACATACATACATACATAATGATCGGCATCGCCATTGCCTTATCTGTCTTCCTATAGGTACTCCAAGCACTTTCTGTTACAGGGCCAAAGCAACCTCGAACTCGGGGTGGGCAAGGTATCAGGCATTTGATTTTATAGTTTTTGTGCAGATGTACTTATCATCCATATAAAATACTAGCTGTGCCCGCGTGAGAATTTATGATTGTTCAGTATCTACCCGGACGAAGTCGTGAGCGCAGCTAGTATAACAGTAGCCTAACTTACTCCTTATTGTATAAGCTATCTGCCAGTGAAAGTCCCGTCAAAATCAGTCTAGGCGTTCCGAAGATTAGCAGGAAGCAACAGACAGGCAGACAGACAAAAATTTAAAAAAATGTTGATTTGGTATATGTACCGTGTATACATACATATGCTAAAACTAAATAAATAAATAAATAAAAAATATGCATTATGTAGTATATATATGTAGTATGTATGTATGTATGTATTTGTATGTAATGATGCCACTGCGCGCACTTTATTACATTAGATTTAGATAACTACTAGTGAATAGTAAAAACTCATCGATTGGTCTCTCTTATGTAACGTATACTAATTTTATAGACAAAGTAAAATTTGCATAAGCAGAGAGTTCCCCGACTGCTGCTTTCGAGAAATTCGAGAAGTTTTTCCCAAAAACTCGGAATGTTAAGTTTCATCAGCATTTTCCACAGTGAAAAAGTAAAATAAACAAGAAATCTCGTTTTTGTTTACTCCTTTTTTGACGTTTTTACTTTAAGCAACGTAAATAACCTATAATAATAATAAATCTTTATTTAAAGAAAAATGGAAAGAAAAATTTGACTTCAGGCGAGACTCGAACTCGCGGCCTACTGGGAATCTAGTCCAGCCGCTCTTCCAATTGAGCTACTGAAGTCCTGCCCGATTTGTCAAATCTTTCCTTCACATTTATTGCATTGCTTTATGGTAGCAGCAGCGCCATCTATTGCCAACTATGCTAGTAAGGCAACCGATATAATAAACTTTGCAGTTTATTGAATATCGTAAAGAAGTCGCTTTTATCCTTAATAATTGTTTTATATTATTTCGCATTAACACATGCTTGTGAAATATATTTTATTTAAAGAAAAATGGAAAGAAAAATTTGACTTCAGGCGAGACTCGAACTAAAAAGTTAATACGTTCAATATTAAACTCAAAGACTGTTCAAGGCATTGTCACAGTATAGTTACAAAGTATTGTGTAAAGCGTAAATCGTCAACTAATTATATCTTAGCGTCGAGAGCTCTTACGACAGGGTTGTCAAAGGTCAGATGATTCAATATTAAGTTCCTTGTACAGAAAAACTTAAAAAACGTAAAACAGCTTTGAAATAATCTAGGGCACCTAAATAACATTCCCTGGTATAAAAATAATTATACCTCACGGTTATAAAAATAGTCTTTCCTAAGAACAGCGTATTCCATTCTTAACATCACAATTTAGAACTTTTTATTCCGGACAGTTAAAAATATTTTAAATTCTAGGATTTTTTAAGGCTAACTAGATAATTTTAAAAAACCATGTTACCGCATAGCGTTTTTCATTTCTTCTGTATAAATCTAACCATGATTCTTTAGTAAAATTGAAAACATTTGACTCATAGTTTTGACACAAAAACGTTCGAAAACTTTTGAATAAAGCAACATTGTGACATACATTTTAATAAAACCTAACTTTACCTAACGTCGCTGTGGATAATTTTGTACCTGGCACTAAATACTGTGTTCGATTTTGTATAGAAATATTATTAACTGTGTTGAGCACTATTGTGTTATACTCATATGTTCCTGCAATTGCAGTCATAGAGGCAAAAGGTTTAAAATATCCGGATTGGCAATGAATCGGGATATTAACCTTCAGTTTTATTTTTGACGATGAGTATTCATGAGAAATAAATACTTTTTGACACTTTCACTACAAGAATAAAATGTAACCTGTTATTTTTTGATGAAATGACAACCCTTAAAAGAGTAGCACTACTGCGCTGTACGTCTCAATCTCTGTTTCAATATAGCAAAAGAAAAAGCGATAAGTAGCTATAATGTTCACCTTATTATCAGAAATTTAATTTAGCCGTTATAAAGCCATATCTCCATTTGTGCTTTTAGAATTATTCTTCTTTTGGCGCAATCGGAAAAATTATGAGAGTAAATTTTTACGATGCACGCGCACACCGACAGGTAAAAGCGACAGTCTGAAGTAAGTTGCTATTTTTGGCATTTTGTTTTATTTCTGGTACTTATATTGGACTGTTATGCTAAAGAACTATAACTTCTTACGTGCGTACAAAAATACACATACTGTATTTCTTTATTTGCACCCATGTCTCTTTTTAAGGTATGGATGAGGCAAACAAGCATGCAGTTCATATTGATGTTAAGTGATGACCGCAGACTATAGACACCCACACAAAGACCAAAGTCAAAATGTGCAGATTCGTTACCACTCCTGAGGCCTAAGATGTGATGCCACTGTGCCGGAAATTACAGGGCCGTACATTACCACCAGACCGAAACACGATAGTGGCAAGTATATTATTATTAGGTAATGCGATGGTGCCTACGCACGCGAGATCCATCACTGGAGCTCTACCACCAAGTATGTTTGTAACGTTTTAATACAAAAACTACTAAACCGATTTCAAAAACGTCACCATTAGAAATCTGCATCTTCACTGAGTTACATAGGCTATATTGCATTTAATGCGCGAAGCCGGGGAGAGCCACTAGTTATTAATTATTAGTATAGAAGTCTATAGACTGCAGTCAACATTTAATATCCACGTGAGCTGCATGCTTGTTCACCACCTTCGTTACATAAATAAAAGGGTACCGCGAAAATGTTAATAATTTGCGTTCACATTGTTATACAAACATCTTTAAACAAAAAGTCGTTCATCTGCGCTTTGTTTGATCCAAGGAAGGTTTATGCGGATACACTGAAACACTTGTCATACTGACACATTACAGAAATCGGAATCAGAAACTCATTTATTCATTTAGGATGACAGGCACCTCTTATGACATGTCAAAAACAAACAAAATAAATTAAAGTGAATAACAATTGTTAAACATGTCAAACAAGATAAAAAAAGATAAAAAAAATATATGTATAGTCAATAATATCACTAATATAAAACTAAATATTATATACTAATGTAAAAAGTATATCAGTAGAATGTCTCATTTCCCCATAACGTAATCTAAATGAGAAATTCAGTATTGGCAGAAATCCCTACTTCCCTTCTAATATTATCCCTACTATCCCTACTTCCCTACTTAATATTATAAATGCGAAAGTAACTCTGTATATCGGTTTGTCTGTCTGTATGTTACCTTTTCACGTCCAAACGACTGAACCGATTTTAATGAAATTTGGTAGAGAGATAGAGCTGACTTTGAGAAAGAACATAGGTTTAGTAATTTATAAAACGCAATCCACGCGGGCGAAGCCGCTTGCAACAGCTAGTATTTAATAATGGAAGTTTATTTTGACGTTGACGAGTTTCGCTTTGATTAACGTTTGTCAAGCATTCAGAACTACGATTTAATTCATTTACATAACTATTTTTAATTTTCGTAATGCATACAGAATATTGTTGCATTCCACATAACCCTGGTCGTAATTGTTAAACAAACACCTTTAAACAAAAAGTCGTTCATCTGCGCTTTGTCTGATCCAAGAAAGGTTGATGCGGATACACTGGAACATTTATCATACTGACACTTAACGCAATCTAAATGAGAAATTCAGTGTTGGCAGAAATATTCAATAACGGAAGTTTATTCTGACGTTGACGAGCTTCGCTTTGATTAACGATTGTCAAGCATTCAGAACTACGATTTAATTAATTTACTTAACTTTTTTTAATTTTCGTAATGCAAACTGAATTTAAATAAACATTTTCATTATTGGTGGGAGTTTGTTACATTACTTCTTGTCATCATTATTGCGAAAGATGTCCATAACTGTACATAAGCCTTTCCCATGAGGAAGGAATATGCTACAATCGCCACGCTTGGCATTTGGATAGGTGATCGCCGGTAGTGTTATCACGGTACGCTGCTGCCGATGCCTTCCTTTGTATTCACCACCGTCTATTAGAATTATTTGACCCCTACTATTCAGTTGCCTGACTTTTTTTTATGTAATGGAAGTGGCAAAGAAGCATGCAGTTCAGACTGATGTTAAGTGATACCTGCAGCCTATAGACACTTACACGAAGACCAAGGTCAAAATGCAGATGCGTTACCACTCCTGAGGCCTAAGGTGTTATGCCTCTGTACCGAAAAATACAGGGCTGTACATTACCACCTGACCGGAACACCATAGTGCTGAACACTATCATTTAGCGGCAAGTAAATTAGGTAATGCGGTGGTGCCTACGCCCGCGAGCTCCGTCACTGGAGTTCTACTACCAGTAAGAAACTGACTGCACTAGCGAAATAATTTTTCACTACGGGGTGGTGTGGTCGTCTCGCCCTTATAATACGATAGTCCAGATTGCTTATTAATTTCATGGTACGCGCAATCCACATGAATTTTCTCATAGGAACTTGTGTCGAATATTACGGTATTTATTTTAATATCCTCACGTCCACTGATGCGAATAAGCTTTCCTCTAAGACTTCCACATTGACCTATTATGGGCGGTCTGCATCCCACGACTCCCCGCAACCTTGATCTGATCGTCGGTCCATCTCGCGGGGGGGGAGTCTTTTATGTGGTCGTCATTCGAGAACCTTCCATACCCTTTGATTCTCAGTTCGATTTGGTTCTTGTACGAATACAATAATTTATATAAATATAATTCTTATTTTTCTACGAAAATTATTTTTATAATTTTTTTAAATTAGTTTATATTCCTTTTATCAAATTCGATCTTCGATATTGAAAATCTATTTTCGCTGTGATCGTGCATTCCTGGAATAATCTGCCATTGGCAAAGAAGTCAGTATTCATAAAATTATTCCCCGTGGAGGTCTGAAGTAATCAAATACAAGATTCCTAGAATTAATCAATGTTTTATTATATAGAAATAGCTGCTACCCGTAACCTCTCCTACGTAGATGTCGTTTTTTACTTTCATGCAAACTTTTGACTGGTGGTGGAGCTACAGTGACGGAGCTCGCGGGCGTAGGCATCACCGCATTACCTAATATACTTGCCGCTAAATGGTAGTGTTCAGCACTATCGTGTTCCGGTCAGGTGGTAATGTACGGCTCTGTGATTTCCGGCACAGAGGCATAACACCTAATGCCTCAGGAGTGGATGCGCATCTGCATTTTGACCTCTGGTCATTGTGTGGGTGTCTATAGGCTGCAGTCATCACTTAACATCAATGTGAACTGCACGCTTGTTTGCGACTTTTATTACATAAAAACAAGAGCCTTTAGATCTCCATAATCCAGCTGTGTCGCAAAAACCGTTCTTCACCATCTCAGCCGAAATATGTCCACTGTTGGTTGAAAACTAAAATAAACGCTCAATTCATGATGGACACAAAAAAATCATATTACACTGTAATAAAAAAATTAAAGCTAAGAAAGAAAAGAGTGATGACAGTAATAGTATAACATGTTCGTTTTCTTTAGACTGTGGTAATAGTAAAGCGAGTTAACGTCAGACAAAATTAAATAGTTGAGCGGCTCAAGTTTGCGTCACGTTCGTTATCTTGTTGACGACGCGTGCGGAAAGTTTGTAATAATGTTGTGTGTTTATTTTATTTATAAAAAGTACTTTCTACGAATATCACGAGGACTGAGAGAAAGTCATAAAAAACAGTAGGAGCACAAAATCATTATCTGTATTGTAAAATATGTTTACATAAAATTAGTTTCAGTTTGTTTTCATATCCTTCGATTCATCATAGCAAATATCGACGGGAAATGGCTCAACAGTTTTGCCATGACCACTTATCACTCTGACATGTGCATGGATTACAAAGTGATCCTATGAGGATTTTTTTTTTCAAACTCTTTTGAACTTTTGAAAACATTCTTTTTTGTATTTTTTATTTAAGTTTTTATCAAGATTTGTAAAAAGTCGATGGACAAATATTATTGGGATTGATATAGAGAGGCTGCCTGCTAGGGGTGATGCGCTTATTTAAAATAACCCTGCTTATTAAAATATATCATTGAACTTCGATTATTAAAAGATTCCGTGTTGACTGAATAAAAAATCCTCAGTGCCATCGCTACGTCACCCCGCAACCCCACGCCCACTACTCGTGGTGATATTTCACTTAGACAAGGTGCGCGGGTAGTGTGCGGCATACCTTCGCTCAGAGTCCTACTCGTAAATGCCAGCTCAGAAGCCAAAAAATAATTGTGTATAGAAAAACTTAAATTTTAAAAACTATTTATTTTTAAAAGTCGTCGAACTAATGTTGTTGGGATTGATTTAGAGCGGCTGCCTGCAAGTGGTGTTTTTTTTATGTAATGCAAGTGACAAACAAGCATGCAGTTCACATTGATGTTAAGTGATGACTGTGAAAGTTAAGCGAGATAACGTCAGGGAAAATTAGTTGAGCGGCTCAAGTTTGCGTCATATTCGTTATCTTTTAGACGACGCGTGCGAAAAAATCCGAATGATGCAGAAGGATTTCAAATATTTTCTATTGGGACTTGGTAAGTTTCAGGTTTAAATGGAAAATCTAAGAACTTCACACACACCGGGCATTTACAGTAAATATGATTAATAAACGTTACAAATAACCTATAGCTCTATATTTAAACACGAATACAAACATTACAAGGTCCAATACCGTCAAAATTACACCAATAACGTTCACATGTTAACGCATAACCAAAATTAGCACTGTTTATCCTCAAAGGCATACCAAATGAAGACGAATTTCTGACTCGCTCGTCACTATCACGACTGGGAATTGATCAAATATTTGCCGAGGTGAGTCCCGATGATATTAAGATATGCTGTTTGGGGTAACGTGACGTCACCTTAGCAAATATAAGGGTAACCTTTTTACTCCGAGAAGGAAGCGAATATAAAGGACTGAATCAATTTTGGGCATGCCGTGTTTCTTTTATCAGCTTTTAGTATGTTGAATTTTATAATTTTGAAAATTATGTCACAAGCAAAGTTTTTATTTGTACAAAATTTGAATTGGGCAAGAATTGGACTTTAGCAAAATTTAATTCAATAATATCTGCTTTGTCTATTTATGGGATGGTCATGACAATATGACATTAATGTAAAGCCTGCAACATTCTAAGTGTGCCCGCAAAAATTAAAATAATGAATATAAATATGCCAAAGCTTAGTCACTTTGTGTCGTTCGTGATTGAACGAATCATAAGAACCGTGTCTCCACTGCTTCGATTCAATGAAAACGAACCAGTTGTTCGACAACCCATGACCGATATTGGGTCAACGAATATCACAAGTCGTGGCAATCGAAACGAACCAAACGCGAGCCGGTGACATTTATCGTATGAATGCTTTGTATCGATCGATCTGACTCGCTGTTTCAAATGAACTGCTGAGTTATTACGAAGAACGGGTCCATTTCGTGGAACCAGATTTGGTGATTTTTTCCAATCTTTCAATCACTGTGAATCATAATCAATCAATTGAATGAGTCAAACGAATCGGGTCTTTTTGCCAAGGAATCAGTATTGAGACGGTACTTTGCAATCTTGCAATCGAACGAACGACAACAAAATAATAGAGCAATTGCTACAATATCACAATTAATAATGTTCGTCTGTTCTGAAGCTGATCATTGAAGATTGTAAATATGTAATTAAGTATACATAATATGTACCTACATATATAGCTATTTTAATTTAAGCGAATTCTGTTCTTTTTTTGTGTGAAGCAAATGTTTTTTAAACCCTATATATTTATTTTAGTTATAAAATTGAAAACTATATTTGAAAATGAAGCGTGTTTATCCGCGATAAATAAATTGCTGCAACTTTAAATATATTTACTCATTCTGAAATTTCAACAATGAACACAGAACAATAAAAATATTATTCCATGGTCAGCAATGTGTTTTTTCCTTTTGTCATCATAACAACGTGCACTTATTTATAGTGGTCATCCAGAGATTTAAATTCAACAGTAATTCAGTACATTTTTAATTAGAAATTAGTGTTAACCTCCAATTTTTGTTTGTTAAAATGTAAACACTAAAACAGAATAAGATTAGTTATGAATGAACTGAATTTGAATTACTTTGGCGCAGAAACCCCTAGTTGGACCAAAAATTATATTAGTGATTCATACTTTTTACGATGGGTGTGCATTTTACATATCTATACAAATAAATAAAATTGGGGTGTCTGTTTGTTATATAAAAATAACCTCTTTTTACTAAATGCAAATGTATGTATGCACGGTACATATACCAAAACAACATTTTTTACAATTTTTATCTGTCTGTCTGTCTGTCTGTTTGTTCCGGCTAATCTAGGGAACGGCTGGATTTTGACGGAACTTTCACTGCCAGATAGCTTATATAATAAGGCGTAACTTAGGCTACTTTTAAACTTGCTGCGCCCACGACTGTAGAATCATAAAATCTCGCGGGGACGAAGTCGTGGGCACAGCTAGTAATGTTATATAAATGTACACGAATATACTGTATATATACTGTACCCCACCATCTGTCTGATGGTGGGGTCAAAAGTCTTAGGAATCGGCGTGCATGTATGAAGAGAATGATGAAGGTAGACGAGGCACGAGAGGTTTGTCAGAACCGGGATGTCTGGCGCTCTACACTCTCTGCCTACCCCGTTAGGGACCTGGCGTGAAGATACATACATACCCGAATATAGCAACATTCCTGGGCTAGTGGTGGAGCTCCAGTGATCTCAGAGATGGCACTGTATTTTACCTCTGGGTTTTGTATAAATGTACATAAATAAATAAAAATACAAAATCGTGTTTAGACCATAGTTTCCGTAATCTAGTTAGTGTATCTACTTAGTTAGCAAATAAATGACTATGACTATGACTATCTATATATATAAAAATCAACCGCTGTTCGTTCTCGCTGAAAACTCGAGAACGGCTGGATCGATTTGACTAATTTTAGTTTTGAATGATTTTTGGAAGTTCAGGGAAGGTTTAAAAGGTAAAAAAATATGAAGGAAGAAGGGAAAATAGTAAAAACCACAATTTTATTTTCCGTATCTATCAAACCTTTGACACATTATTTAATTCGGAGGCAATACGAAATTTGCCGGGTCAGCTAGGTTTTAATATAAATTCTACTCTGTGTGATTTTTTGAACTTACTCGTACGATTATAAATATTGAATATACATATACCATAGATATTCATTCATATATATTAAATATCATTGACTTAGGATAAATATTTTTTATAAAATATGTAGATGTACCTAGAGCGTTTTGTTCTACTTTTTAATAATATCTTGTGAAGAAAATTTCTGTGTGGAAAGAAGCTTAGCGCTAAACAACATTAATAATTTAAACAGCAATTTAAAGGCTTGATCTAAAAGATATGTAGAAATTAAACAAAAAAACGGAAAGAAAAATTTGACTTCGGGCAGGATTCGAACCTGTGACCTCAATATAACCAGTCCAGCCGCTTTATCGTTATCCTGAGGTCACAGGTTCGATTCCTGCCCGAAGTCAAATTTTTCTTTACGTTTTTATCTTTAATTTCTTAAGTTCAGTCGCATGTGTTATTTCGAAAAATAAATAGTCCATTTAAAAGATATGTGTTTGTTCAATAAGTAAACACTTCATTAAATATATTTTATTACCATTTACATATAAACCAACATGAAAATAAATGTCACTATTCCAAGCATCACCGAATCCAATACCATGAAAATTGTCCTAGTTTTATTCACATCTCATTGGTAAAATAAGAGCGACGTTTATTCTCAAAGGCATACCAAATCAAGATACATTTTGACTCGTCACTTATATGACTAGTAATTGATCATATTCCCCGAAATATATATTATATAGAGTTACACAATATCTTAGATACGTTATTAGACTGTGATACGCATAAGTATAACTGCAACAAAGATCATTTAGAGACATTTTTTTAAATATATTTTTAATACATATATATATATTGGTGGTAGACCACCAGTGACGAAGCTCGCGGGCGTAGGCACCACCGCATTACTGAATATACTTGCCGCTAAATGGTAGTGTTCAGCACTATCGTGTTCCGGTCAGGTGGTAATGTACGGTAATTTTCGTAATTTCCGTCACCCTATTCCCTGTAATTTCCGTCACCTTTGGCCTTAGGAGTGGTAACGCATCTTGACCTTCATCTTTGTGTCGGTATCTATAGGCTGCAGTCATCACTTAACATCAATGTGAACTGCATGCTCGTTTGCCACTTTCATTACATAAAAAAAAGACTTCGTGTATAATTAAACAATTTATAAGCCCCAGATTTGATCACTAGGTCATGGCATAGAATTTCACTCTCAGTAATATCAAAATTAAATGTTGCCTGATGAATAGACTATTAACACAAAATTATCGAACCGTAGATATACACCTTTATACTCGGAAAAACTAAAGCGGTGAATCAGTTTTACCTTTAAACCTATAAAAAATATCTCTTCACGTTATGTGTCTCGCCAAGTCCACAGTACGACTTGGTGAGAGGCGAGCTTTAAGTACCTACATAGTTTCGATATAATTATATTTAATATTTTTGTATTAAATTTGGGATCAGTATTATTCTTTCAAACAATATTTCAAACTTAAAATATTATCTTTTGTTTCTAAGTGAAGTCATTACACCATTACGTATAAAACTAACAATACTCGCTAATATCAACAGGAAATTGTCTTTTCTACGCCTACCGCCCTCTAAATGGAAGCCATTTATAAAAATAACTTTTGATAGCTTCGTAATCCTTGAAAACAGAAGTGCATAGAAAAATGCACCCTCACCAGCATTAGCAGTTTCACCCTTCGAAACATCTTCGGTAGCGCCGACAAGTAATGATAGGAAACATACGGACTAGTATTGCGGGCGGGACTGCTTAAAGATTTAAGATTTTTACTGATAGTAAAGCCAGACAATATGTAATAATACTACGTATAGAATGGACACTTCGACGTCCCGCCCGATTTGCCCGCTTTCAACTCAACCCCTTCCCCTCTTATGGGCGACGGTTGGTATTTGGTACGTGCTACGCACGCAGGTGCGCGTGTTAATATAAATCACTGATTGATGTCTGTGTAATAGAGACCAAAATAAGCGTTAATATGGAATTTTGGCGGAGTGTCCGCGGTGTGGTAAAGCTCCAAGAATGGAAATCGCGGGCATATGTATCACCGCATTACGTATTCTACTAGCTATTTTCATTATTGGTAAGTAATACTACAGTATTTGCACGCTACAGACTATAAACATCTACATGAAACCAGAAATTTCAATGAAGATGCGTTGCCACGCTTAAGGTCTAAAGGTATCATGCCTCTGCGTCTGAATTAACAGGGTTTTACATTGTATGTTCTTAGGTTTTTGCGACATACACTCATTGAAATAAAACTAGTTTTTGGATTTATCTCGCGTCTATTAAACTAAAATGATTATTTAAAATCGATCGATCGTGTTTCGGTCAAGTGGGACCTTACATTTCCACGAGCGAAACACGATAGTACTGAACGCTACCATTTAGCGGCAAGTAGATTAGGTTATGCTGTGCTTACGCTCATTAGCTCTATCACTGGAGCTTTACCACCAGTAAAGAAAGTAGAGAACATTTTTCAATTATGCGGAACATTGTGAGCGTGTGTCCGACTTTCAAGTGGCCGGTTTTTGCAACACAGGTTTTTAGTACACCATTAACAGTTACCTACTGAAACTGTAGTACAACTGTGTGATTAAAATGCCTAATACTAACAATAACATATTTTAAGAGCAACGAAAAACTGATTTAAAAAAACGCAGCGTTTAGTCAAGAAATTGCTTCCCGTATTGAAATAGACAGGAAAATCGCTTATAAATAAACACATTAGTGTAAAAGCCGGATTTGAGGGAGTTAACAAAGGCTCCCCAAATTCATTGTGCGAAGTGTTATCGAGCACTTAACGTCGAATATCGGAGTGTTACACGTGTTGTGCAGGGCATCTAATTATCTATTTATGGTTACCTTAAAGATAATATTAAGTTACCTAATCCTGTGAATGTAAATGAGACGATTTACAGATGAAAGGATCTTTAATAGGCATAGGTTAGATTTTATTAATGATGAACTATAATGCTGGCATAGGGACGTGACGACCCCATCGCACACTAGTGGAAAAAATATTCTTGTACTGAAAGAACAATGGCGGTGAAACCATTCGAATGGGTCGGTAGTAAGTGCAGTAACGCAAAATGGGCAGCAGAGTCCTGCGATAAAACTACCGCCACTGCGATCGCCTATCCGCATGATAAGCGTGTCGATTATGGCATGTCCTCCTAATAGGTAAGGATCCGATTGCAGAATCATTTCATTCATCCAGATATGCTGCAAACCTATTTTTTACGCATATTTTAGTCTAGAGAATATACATATTTCCACTAGGTTACCTGTAAAAAATGACCACAATAGTATATATATATTTTTTTAAGTTTTTTTTTTATTTTATCAATTAAATTAGGTCCACTGCACGGCAATATGTATAAAGACTGAAAATGCACGGCTGCCGTTGCGCACTTGGCCGCCCCTACGTATTTTCGTTCAGCCCCAATAACATTTCACATCCATAACGTACATGTATTATCTATATATCTCTGATGATTTGGTATATTTTATAAATACAATACGCTTTGGAAAAAAAACATAAAACAACTGATTTTTTTCAAATAGTTAATCCAATCGTTTTATAGTACCTATTTCATATTCGAAGCTACAAATATTGCAGCGCACAATCTGGAAATCGTCCACCAATGTGCATACATTGTTTTTACTTCGAAGGTCATCCACATAATATGTTTGCGGCTCCTTTTTCATTTTCCCAATCAACACGCTCGTACCCGTGTATAGAATGATTGATAGTTGGACGAGAACATTAATCAATCAGGAGCGATTGAACACTCTGCTGACACACGATTAATTTATTATGGCCAGATAAATTGTTTATTTACTTAATTTTTTTTTGACACAGTAAAGCCGAAATGTTATCAGTGTTATGAAATTATACCCTATTTTTAGGGTATTTCTTGCAACTTTAATATCAGTCAACAAAAAGGCGAATCTCAGAAGTCAGTTCAGTTTTTTTAATGAGCAATAGAAGACCAAAGAGAAAGTTCTTATGATATTTAATATCGTCTAAACTAAAACTATAAACCTGTAGTTTGAAAAATACAACTAACACATTTTGTTTAACTGGTGGTAGAGCTCCAGTGACGGAGCTCGCGGGCGTAGGCACCATCGCATTACCTAATATACTTGCCGCTAAATGGTAGTGTTCAGCACTATCGTGTTCCGGTTAGGTGGTAATGTACGGCCCTGTAATTTCCGGCACAGAGGCATTAACACCTGAGGCCTCAGGAGTGGCCTGACGCATCTACATTTTGACCTTGGTCTTTGTGTCGGTGTCTATAGGCTGCATCACTTAACATCAATGTGAACTCCATAATAGTTTGCCAAACCTGTAACATAAAAAAATGTGTTTGAAGTTCTTCAGCTTTGCGAGTAGCCTGTTTCATTTAGGACTTAGATTTTCTCTAAAATGATTGTGGGAGAAAAATAAAGGTCAAATTACTTACTTTATTATACCTACCGATATTAAAATAAATAATCGCTTAGTTTTGTCTCTAAATTACCAATCACCATCACTCCAGCCGAATGATGTCCACAGCTGGACAAAGCCTATCTCAAAAACAACAGTGATGTGAGTCATTTGTGAGTTGTGAGCGCGCATGGCCTGGCGGAAGCGCGCATGGCCCGGCGGCTGGTCATGTCAGTTGATCGTCGCGGATGTAGCACCGGGGCTGGCCCCCTCTGCTGCGGCTTCTTCTGGCCTGCCATGCAGGTCGGCGTTGGGTGCCCTGGGATTCAAGGGCTTCGTTGGAGGAGGCACGCATCGTCAGTCGAGAGACGGGTGGGGGCTTTATTTTTTTTTTTATAATATTTTTTTTTTTATAATATTTTTTTTTTTATAATATTTTTTTTTTATAATATTTTTTTTTTTGCCCCTCCTTTTACTCCCTTCTGGCGTGCATTTTGTTATTTTTAATATTTTTTCCCTCCTTTTTTTTTCCCCGTTTTGTTTTTTTTTTATTATGTTTTTTTCCTCCTTTTTTTTTATTTTTTATTTATTTTTTTTTTAATGTCAATTTCTTTTTTTTTTGCCCCTCCTTTTACTCCCTTCTGGCGTGCATACCTGCCTCTGCTGCCGTCGCTGTGGCTCGGTGACGTCGTGACGTCTCGCAAGTTGCGGTCGTCTCGACAGCAGCGGCCTCCAGTGACCACGGTGGCGTCGCGGGCAAGTGTCGACCATTCATCGACCGGCTCTGCGACGCAACTTCTTCTTCTCCTTCTTTTCTTGGTGTTGCATCGGTGCAGCAGCTTCACCTGGCACTCGACCGCAACAACAAGGGGTAGTGAGCGCTTCCACCAAGATGACAGCGCCTACAGTTGAACGACGCAGCCGTGCCACTTGCTCTAGCTGGGCTTACGGCCGCATCCCAGGGGAGGAATCTCCTTCGACCGGGGTTCGAACCCGGACTTTGGGGATTTGGTCCCGCTTATAGCAGGTCAGGCCGAGTCAAACTCGCTAGCGCTGCGGGTCACGAAGCGCGGGATCGGGGCGGACCTAGCCTCTTCATCGTCGTCCCGGGGTGCTCCAATTATTACCGGAGAGGAGAGCATTTCGCGTGGGAGTGGTCTCCCATCAGGAGGCCTACAGTGCAGTGGGGCAAACCCGTGGAGGTGTTCGTGCGGCCCGTTCTCAGCGCGGTCGTACATACCGCGCGCAAGACGTGCCACAAACTCCCTCACGGATTATGACGTCGTTTCGAACGTACCTCCCCGCGTTGGTAATTAGACGGAGACACACGTTCTGCTGGGTCTGAAGGCGCTTTTGCTGCGACGCGGAGCATAATGCGTACCACGCAGGCGCCGCGTACGTCAGCCTTGACCTGATGTACGTTTTGTACAGGCGTAGCTTGGTGCGCAGCGGCAGTCTTGAGTTCAACACCGGACGCAACATCGATCGCGTCCGGTGTTGAACTCAAGACTGCCGCCGGCGGCTGGTGTAGATCGTAAGCGATCTACTCGGTTAAGCACTACGGGCGCGGTCGGATAGTGTGATGGGTGACCGCTAGTGGCAAATTAAATGCGCGTTTCCGTGCTTCGGAGGGCACGTCAAGCCGTCGGTCCCGGTTGCAATCGATAGATAGCAGTTGTTAAACCTTGTCGGAGGCCTTATGGGCGGTTTGAAAACATCTGACAGCGGGTTGGCCACTAACCCGTATCTCCACCAATCCGCATTGGAGCAGCGTGGTGGAGTAAGCTCCAGGCCTCCCCCCAAAAAAGGGGAGAGACTCGTGCCCAGCAGTGGGACGTATTGGTTGCCATTATTAAGCACAGAAACAGAATAAACATAACTTCCAAAACAAACGACCTATTGCATTTAATATTCTCGTGCAGTTCATTTACCATCCAAAGAATAAAAATGCTGACAATTATCTAGAATCACATAATCCTAATCGCCATCAATTCCAAGATATTACTTCATATTGTTTGCTACGAGACAAATTATTGGTAGAAAGCACCGAGATATTGAACGAATCTGTCTCAATCTCGCGTTCTTTTGTGATGAAATCGGTGTATTTTATTTAATCATTGATCCGTGATGAGCGTGGATTTCGTGGAATTGTTTGTGTAACCATACCTTTTATATGATTACCCGTTCATTTTGTCCATTTTCGAAAATGATTCGTATTTATCGTGGCTTTTTTAGCTAGCTGTTACCCGCGGCTTCGTCCGCGTGGATGTCGTTATATGAATATTTCTTCCTGAATTTTCTTTGCTTTAAACCTCACGGAGCCAGAGACCTTTCCAACGAATGCAAAACCGTCAAAATCGGTTCGTGTGTTCTGGAGTTATAGCGTCAGGAAGGAAAAACCCGACTTATTTTTATATCATAGAATAACAAATGTACAACTAATTTTTACCGATGGTAGAGCTCCAGTGATAGAGATCGAGGGCGTAGGCACCACCGCATTACCTAATCTATCTGCCACCAAATGGTAGTGTTCAGCACCATCGTGTTCCGATTAGATGGTAATGTATGGCCCCGTCATAACTATCACAGAAGCAAAAGATCTTAGTCTGGGTAGCAACGCATCTGCATTTTGACCTCTGGTTATTGTGTAGATGTCTATAGGCTGCAGTCATCACTTGACATCCATGTGAACTGCTTGTTTGTCACCACCATCACATAAAAAAATGCATTGAAATGAAATTAGAGTGCCAAGTTGAACATAGCCCATATTATTATCCTGGTGGTTCAACTCTTACATAATGTCCTTGAATCTATTTTTTGACGAAGTTATTTTTTTTATATACCTATCTAATTTATTGAAGAAGGAAGGACTTGAAAAATATCATGATATTTTAACTGAAGTAATTTTTGATTTCGAATTACTTTTCGAAAGCAATGCAGGTAGCAAACAAGTAAGCAGTTCACATTGAATTTAAGTGATGACTGCATCCTATATCCAAAATGCAAATTCGTTGCCACTCCTGAGAGTGATAGTTATTAGGAGAAAATAATCATAATGCGTGATCATTTTGGGATTCCATATTTCGCAAATATTAGTTTAACAGTTTGTGTAGTTTTCGTATATTTTAAATGATACAATGAAAGTATTGAAGCGCGCATGGCCCAGCGGCTGGTGTAGATCGTAAGCGATCTGCTCGGTTAAGCACTACGGGCGCGGTCGGGTAGTGTGATGGGTGACCACTAGTGGCAAATTAAATGCGCGTTTCCGTGCTTCGGAGGGCACGTTAAGCCGTCGGTCCCGGTTGCTATCGATAGATAGCAGTCGTTAAACATTGTCGGAGGCCAAATGGGCGGTTTGAAAACATCCGACAGTGGGTTGGCCACTAACCCACCCACCTCCACCAATCCGCATTGGAGCAGCGTGGTGGAGTAAGCTCCAGGCCTCCCCCCAAAAAGGGGAGAGACTCGTGCCCAGCAGTGGGACGTATAATGGGTTGCCATTATTATTTATATTATTATAATGAAAGTATTGAACCTTCACTAATAACAATGTACTCAACATAGCTTAAATATCCGAAGAGCTGTCAGATCTGAAAACCGTTGTTTCGCCGACAATCTTGCCGGAACAATAACTTTCCGTTTCATACCATTCAGCGTGACAAATTCAAAACTTTATCCGAACGAAATGTTCTCAGATGGAGACATTCTTGAAACGAGGCGTGGCTATTTGTCACGCTTGCATAACAATATGGGTTAGGATCTCACTGCAGTATCATTTCGTTCATCCAGATATGCTGAAAACCTATTTTTTACGCATATTTATAATCTAGAGAATAATATATCCACTAGGTTGCCTATCAAAAAATGTCCGCAAGTTTTTTTATATTTTTTTTTTGGAAAGATATTTTTAAATTGTTTTATTGATAAAATATTTTTCTGCTTCACGGATATAATATGTATGAAGACTCTGAAAAATCACGGCTGCCGTTGCGCACTTGGCCGCCCCGATAACATTTCACTTCCATAACAAACTCAAAACTTTATCCGAACGAAATATTCTCAGATGGAGACATTCTTGAAACGAGGCGTGTCTATTTGTCACAGTTGTCTTACCGCTTGCATAACAATATAAGTTAGGATCCCACTGCAGAATCATTTTGTTCATCCAGATATGCTGCAAACCGATTTTTTACGCATAATCTAGAGAAAGATTTTTTTTAAATTGTTTTTTCAATAAAATATTCTTTTACTTCACGGCAATATCTATAAAGACTCTGAAATATCACTTATTTTGCGCACTTGGCCGCCCCTCCATATTTTGGTTCCGCCCCGATAACATTTCACGTCAATAACGTACATGTATTATTTATATATCAAATTAAAGCTATTTTTTTTCTCGTTATTATGATATACTTAATCCAAATTAAATCGGTCGCAAATAAAAGTTGCTGGCTGTTAAACATAAAATAATTTGATGAAATATACTTTCGGCCAAATTTTGATAGGCAACCTAATGGATATATATTATATTCTCTAGATTATAAATATCTGTAAAAATAGGTTTGCAGCATATCTGGATGAACGAAATGATTCTGCAGTGGGATCCTAACCTAATACGGGTACACCACGTGCGGCCTTAATAAAATTTTTCAATATGCTGTTGGTTATGGGAATATCCGAATTCTCATCGGGAACTCTACCTCTGATCATTGCATTATTTCTGGAGCGGAGAATCCTTTATGTTCAAATACAAATGTTTTTTTTTTATATGTACTGTGTTGTTTATTTTTAACCGACTTCGAAAAAAGGAGGAGGTTCTCAATTCATCCGAATCTTGTTATGATGTCATTTTGGGGTTCGATAGCTTACAAGGAACCCTTATAGTGTCGCTATGTCCGTCTGTCCGTCCGTGAGTATGTTTGTAGACTATTAATGCTAGATAGCTGTAATGTGGCACGAATATTATTAAAGATATTCTAAGACTGGTGGTAGAGCTCCAGTGACGGAGCTCGCGGGCGTAGGCACCACCGCGTTACCTAATATATTTACTTGAGTAGTGAATATAACAACGCGGGGTGGGCAGCAGCCTCTCTCAATAAAACTACCGCCACTGCCATCGCCAACCCCCCTCCAAATATGGTGATTATGGCATATTCTCCCCTAATAACACACAACGCCCACAACGGCGGTGTCTTTGGAGAAGGCTTTCGGCCAAGTACTCAACCGTCACTTAAATGTAAGTGAGACTTAAAAGTCTTTTGCCTTTATAAAACACGTTCAAACGATAGAGATAGCGCACATTTGACGACCCGGTGAGTCCAGCGGTTTGAGATAACCGTTTGATTCGAAGGGTCGCGGGTTCGATCACCGCACCGGGACAAATATATGTATGGCCTACAGATATTTGTTTCGAGTTTCCGTGTTTGTGTCTGTGTTGTATGTGTACAACGACACCCACGACACAGGTATATACCAATTAAAAGGCTGTGAGTGTAAGCGTAAAAAAAATATTGAGGGTTGCTTAAAATTGAGTGGCGTTTGAGTATTCGACCATTTGTATCAATGGACGTCTTTCTGGAATCATGTTTGACTATTATTCCTGAACAAAACATGTTGCAATAGTAGAAAACAGTTGTACACTCGATCTGAAATATTGTCCCAATTTTTTTCTGAAAACCGTTATTTCCCCGAGATTCTCATAGGAATAATAACTTTCTAGTTTCATATAATTCTACATAATAAATTCGAAACTTTATGCGATCAAAATGTTTCGAGATGAAGATATTTGTGAAAAGGACCACTGTTATTTATTTGTTAGAGTTGTCATGCCATTCACAGCATTCACACTAGAATTTGGACGTGTGGGCGTAACAAATTGTTTCAATATCCTACAATACAGATACAAGTTACGAGAGTGTATCAATTTGTATTGACGAGTATTACTTATTGTTATTAAATGTTTTTGGTAAAAATAATACTAAACTGCCTCGGTAGCCTACTGGTAGCAGGCCCCTACTACTACGCTGAGGTCCTGGGTTCGATGCCCGGGTAGAGAGTTATCAGAGATAATGGTGTTAAGTCCTTTATCTCTGGTTCTATGGGGATTTTTCCATTTTCTGGAAATTTCCCAGTACCTCGAAGTATGGTAATGTGCCCGGAGATGTCAACAGGCTTGCCACCTGTTACATGGGCCAAAACGTAACCGGCGAATCGTGGGTGTTTGCATGTATGCTTGAATGCATGCATTTACCTCTGCCTACCCCTCCGGGGATTACAGGCGTGAAGTTACGTAACACTCCAGTTGAAAGAATGTACGTACAGTGTTTTTTTATCATTAATTCAGGCATCTGAAAAAATCTTAAAAGCAACGTTTTCACCGTACACTCATATCATTATCGAGCGCAATGATATTTTTTCCTGAACAACATACATTGCAATAGAGTAGAACAAAATGGCATTTCATTGTTTTTGTTTTCATTTTTTTTTTCTAAGTATGTTCAACGATAATTTCAACTTTAATTTTTACCTCCATTTATTGGTAAGAGATCCAAGATCAAGACCTTGATTCGTTCTCTAAGTTTAATCAGATAAAAATAAAACAAGTGCTAACTCACATCACTGTCACTGGTGGTAGAGCTCCAGTGACGGAGCTCGCGGGCGTAGGCACCACCGCATTATCTAATAAACTTGCCGCTGAATGGTAGTGTTTAGCACTATCGTGTTCCGGTCAGGTAGTAATGTACAGCCGTGTAATTTCCGGCACAGAGGCATAACACCTTAGGCCACAGGAGTGGCAACGCATCTACATTTTGACCTCTGGTCATTGTGTGGGTATCTATAGGCTGCAGTCATCACTTAATATCAATGTGAACTGCATGCTTGTTTGACACTTTTATTAGATATTCACGCCAGGTCCCTAACGGGGTAGGCAGACAGTGTAGAGCGACAGATATCCCGGTCCTGAAAAACCTCTCATGCCTCGTCTACGTTCATCATTCTCTTCATACATGCACGCCGATTCCTAAGACTTTTGACCCCTTCATCAAACAGAACTCGACCTATTTGGTCATGGTAGGTCAATCATGGTCATCCTGGGCCTCTGCAACCATCCACATTCGCATTGTATATCTATAAAAATGCTATCAATCGCAAAAATTTTTAATAATTCCCGAACAACTCACGTTGCAACCAATTTAGCATTGCATCATTGTATGTCCGATCCAGTAAGAGACGTCTTATTTGGATTTGAAAAGCGTAGTTTCCCCGAGTTTCCTGTTAGAAAAATAACTTATTCATACAATTCTGAGTGACAAATTTGAAACTTCATGCGAACAGTATGTTTACGGATGAAGATATTCTTGGAATGGTGTTGTTATTAAAATTTGTCACAGTGGTTTTATCGCTTACATTACAACACCGGGCGGTTTTGCATGGGATTAATAAAATTTCGATATGTTCCAATATGTTGCTTCACCAGACTTCTGTTAAATATTTATATTTTTGTTATTATAAAAGAAGATTGAGGCTAATAAACGGATTATTCGTTTAAATATAGAATATTTTTCTTAGATCTTTACATTTCAGATCAATAACGCGTGAAAGAATAAATCTAAATAAGGTTAAACAGTCCTAACCAATCGATAAAAAGTAAAAAATATATTTTTGAAATATTGTATCCTATATGTGTAGCTCGCGAAAACCTAAGACCACATACAAATATAAAATAGTGTATTTTATATTTAAAGAAAAATGGAAAGAAAAATTTGACTTCAGGCGAGACTCGAACTCGCGGTCACTGGGAATCTAGTCTAATAATCTCTTCCAATTGAGCTACCGAAGTCCTGCCCGTTTTGTCAAATCTTTCCTTCACATTTGTTGCATTGCCTTATGGTGGCAGCAGCGCCATCTATTGCCAAACTATGCTAGTTAGGCAATAGATGGCGATAAAACAAGCATGTGTTAATGCGAAATAATATAAAAACAATTAGTGTATTTTATGTAATAATGTAATGTATTTACCTCTGCCTACCCTTTGGGGAATACAGGAGTGAAGTTAGTCACGTTAAAACTGTATTCCTATGTGTCACTGCCGTAACAAAAAATATATAAGGCCTCGATTTCGCAACACATACTTGCATATATTTATGTCACGTACTAGTAAAGGAACTTCTACGTCATCGTTTGTGAACGCACAACCATGACGAGCACGTAATATTGTGTGTACGAGTACACCTCCATGATGCTACGTATTTTTGCTTACTTGAGTATCTTCACGCCAAGTTCGTCACGTAATACTGTCAGGAAAATATTTCTGTATTGAAGTCCGTAACTGCCTCAGTAGCGTAGTGGTAGCAGGCCACTACTATTTCTAGATTTGTAGACGTAAATATATATAATAATAATTATGGCAACCCATAATACGTCCCACTGCTGGGCACGAGTCTCTCCCCTTTTTGGGGGAAGGCCTAGAGCTTACTCCACCACGCTGCTCCAATGCGGGTTGGTGAAGATACGGGTTAGTGGCCAACCCGCTGTCGGATGTTTTTCAAACCGCCCACAAAGCCTCCGACAAGGTTTAACGACTGCTGTCTATCAATAGCAAACCGGGACCGATGTCTTAACGTGCCCTCCGAAGCACGGAAACGCGCATTTTCATTTACCACTTACACACAAATTATACTAACGAAGCATCTACAATTGTATGAAAAACACCGCAACAAAGAATACGAGTCTTACCTTTTTACGACGTACTAAATTTAATCACATCCGAAATGAAAATTAAGAAACGTAAAAATAATTGCCCATTACGTAATAAAAAACTTACTTCATTTTTATCTTAAGTACAATGGAAACGCATTTAGCGGTTTTTATACTAGTTTTAATGAAAACAAATGAAGTGATATGCAGGGACTTTTATATGGGCATGTTCAAGAAAAATGATTTGTTGGTCGCTCAAGACGCAATTTATAAAGAAAGTGTACCGTTTAGATCGCAAACTGTCAATTATGGGAGAAAATTCAAATGTCTTGTGAGTGTTGTATTTTTCATTTTTAGAGCTAAATGCGTGTCGGAACACACGTAGTATAGGGTCCCGTTTTCGTTTTTCTAAGTATATTTTATAATTTCATCGACTATAATTTGAAGAGTCTATCTACATTACAATGTGTAAAATAATGAAGAAATAAATCTTAAGAGGTCTTGTTTCCATAGTATTTTATATAATAATGCTAATTAGGCAAAATTGATAAGGTTAAATATTAGGAGCAAGACAAAGTCAAAGTTTTGCTTAAAAGTTTTAAGTAACAGCCCTGTTTCGAAGTCACTGATCTCTACTTCTCGCCGTGCCGACACGATACCGCCGGTGTGACTTCACGCAATTCCATCTTTGTTTAGGGTTATACAGTTTTTTCATATTAAACTAATTAATAAAAATTGTAGAGAAAATAAATATGGGCCTGTGGATATCGATAGTTTGCCTTTTGATTGTTGATATTGATATGATATTATTACTTCTTATAATATAATATATTAAACAATGTGTAAAAGCAGACATACATACAAAGCAGACATATGTCTGCTAATTAGGTTGTCTATTGTCTTTTATATATATTTTATACTGTCTTTAGCTGGCAGAGAAGGAAGACATATGAATTGAACAAAAAAAAAATACAGTAGAAGATTGCAGAATACGTAGAAAAAATCTTACCTGCTACATATCCAAAGAAACCTTATCTGAATTTTGTTTCATTTGTTTACACACAGCACAGATAAGTAAAATGTGACAAAGTATTAGGTATTCAACTTAGATTCGCAATCATAAAATATAGCAATAAATAATAATGATATCAATGCTATACAAAGGTCAATTTACTTCAAAACTTGCGTTCAAATTTTATTGTTTACCTTTATCTGGCACTTATAGTGGAGGATGACATATAAGACTTACCTTCACCCATCTGTTTCCATTATCATTTATTTGGTCAACCAATGCTGATACTAGCGTGTTAGAATGAACTTTTATACGGTTCTTGTAAGCTTTTGCTCTGTGTTCGACTGCCTCCTTGACAGTCCTCATTTCTGTAAACTCATGCAACTCACTGGTTCTGATAAATAGAGGTGTATCAATTAACTTTTTGAGAGCTTTATTTTGGAACCGCTGTATGATCTCCACATTAGAGTGTTTTGATGATCCCCATTATTCAACTCCGTTTTAGTTTTAATTGCCTTTATATCAATTGTTTCAAAATAACCCTTCAACAACTTCCAGATAACCTACTTCAGAATTGTGGACCGCCTTGGGCTTGGACGAGGACCACGGGTTGAAATAATCAGAGGCGGTCTCAAACGTGAATACATTGTAGCACGTCTTACTGCCAATTATAATTTACCAATATCAGTCAACGTATACGTTGGATGTGAAAATAAAATGAAAACTACGCGTCCTATGAATACTAATAAGAATAAACAAGACACTGTTGCTACTGCGACGAGTAGTATTATACAATCTACTGTAGGTAACTCTACTGGTAGTGTTACTACTAATGTTGCAACACCTACTGTAAGCGCCTGATATTATATAATATTATCTTCGATTATTTTCCATTATTATTAGATTTAAGGTCCTAAATGTGAACCCTTAGACAGAAAATACTCACGTTTGGGGAATTTTTTATTGACATGGATCTTGTGATAGCAAGCGGACTCCAAAATACATTTAACTGATTTAATACTTTGCAGTATTGGAAAGTCGTTATTATGGTTTATTATTATGGTTTTCACACTATCATAAATACAGAATCTTTTGTTACTTTGTGCTCACAAAAAACAAGTAAAATTAAATTAATGTTATCGATACTGTCTTTAATTTTAAAGCTGATGCTTTTCAAATTCTAAATATCTGAAGACAAAATATTATAAAAACATTTTTCTTTAATATATCGATATCATATTATTGGTTTACGGCGATAAGTATGAGTATTGTTACAAACCAAATTTAAAAGGCTGTTACACGACACGGTATCCAGGGTCCGGCAGAAAGGGTGGACGTGGTCTCGCGCCGGGTTGCCGCTTATTACACTATCCAGTACAAATATGAACAGTATGGAACCTACGAACAAAACGTTGAAACGGCGCAATCACACAAACATGCGAATCAACGAGTGCTGCAGCTCCGAGTCACTCGTTACTCGAGCGTCGATGCGCATGTTTGTGTGAGTGTGCCGTTTTGAACGTTTTGTACGTAGTTTCTATACTGTTCATATTTGTACTGTGTTCAGTTAGGGCGTTAGGCTGACCGGGCCGCTCCGGTCGCCCTTATTATAGGGCCCTGACTCCCTAAATGTTATTACACTACTCTGACCCTTGCTGTCGTACTCTATATATATGTCGTACTATATACCGTGCCGTGTAATAAGTCCATTACTCCGTTACGGTTGCCTGCCTGGCTAAAAAACCCGTCACTGAAATTGGTCCTTTGTAAATTTGATTCACGGGCCATAATTTTACGTCATAATGTCATAGGAAAACATGCGTTACAAGCCGAACGCTTTGGCCAATGGTACATCTGTCACTTATTCTACGCTCTCGCTTGCACGCTCGGCTCAGGCAGACACTTTTTCGTGCAGCCGGAGTTCGTCGATTTATCAAATGTTATCATGTCAAAAAATCACGAGACACAAGGATTCCTATATTTAAAAGTATTGACAGTGCTCAACAATTAATATTGCACATCGAGCCTAGGAAGGAGACTTCGGCTTATTTCGGGTCTATAGAGCGTTATCTCTTTCGCATAGTACCTATTTGACGTTTGTCGACCATTTTGATCAAGTTTTGACCAATATCGGACTGTCAGTGCTTACGTAGGCAGTGTGCAAAAGAGATACTCTACGAATTCGAAACGAACCGACCGTCTCTTTCGCAGGCTTGGTGTGCAAAATGAATTGTTGAGTACTATAAGTAATTTAACCTTTTATATCCGTTGTATATGACCCTCAATTCTAATGTCCCTTAACCCATTCAATGCGGCGCACGCCGATCGGCGTATTATTTTTTCATACTCAGAATGGGACCACGCCGATCGGCGTAATGTAGAATTGTTTAATACTTTATCCAAATCTGATGATTTAATAATAAAATATAGACCAATGTGCTTGTAATTTATAAAAGAAATGCCTGGTACAAGTAGTTTCTGGATATTTCAGTTCTAGAAACGTGGAGTTTTCTTACTCTGGTGCTGAAAATGCCAATCGGTGTATTCCAGGGATTACCAACTTTATTTTTATTGGTTTTAAAAAAATATATATATAATAATTATTACTTATATTCTTATATGCAAACAGCTAAAAAAATCTATTAAAATTAAACTTTTAAGAAGCTGACTCGCGCACGAAATGTTCCCTAAGATAATTTATAAAAAAAACACGTTTGTTGTATGGGGCTCCACCTCTAAAAGTTTCGTTTTTACCTTTTAGTTACGGAACCCTAAAAACTGGCCAAGTGCGAGTCGGACACGTACATGAAGGGCAAGCATAGATCAGGAGCATAATAGAGAATAGTAATTTTTTGCCAACAAAAAATAACTTTGTTTTTCATAGTGTTTTACGGATTTTTTATGAAAAACAAAGTTATTATTTGCAGTTTTTGAAAAAGACCTATATCCTAAAAACGGCTTACTGTTACTCATTGAAACCAATTCTTGTTGAACGTTTCCAGTCATATTATTATTTTCAATCTGTTAGCTTAAAAGTTTGGAGTGATTCACATTGAAAAAAAATAAGAGTTGCGTTTATTTTTCTTTTCGCGGTATTTTATTAAGATTTATATTCCCAGGCAAATGTGAAACATAGTAAAATTCAAAGGAAAGAATTTTCTTCTGGATTTTTTTGTCGCGTCTTTCTATTAAAAATATGTTAAAATATGAAAATGGGCTTATAAAATGGTTTGCAACTTCTGATAATATTCGGAGTTATCAATAATTTAATTCTCTAAGGTTTAAAAAGGATTTTTGTAAGACGGGAGAGTACAATACTATTAATTATCAAATAAAGAGAGATTACTCACCATTCAAATCCATAATCGACAAATAAACTGTATATATTTTCCTTTTTTTTTCAATTTGTATCACCAAAACTTCACAAATCTTATACGAAACGGGCTAAAGATATTAAATGAATTGTGCTACTCGCTAAAAACAGTAATTACTGCAACAACTGTAGCGCATTACTACAGAAATGTCGTGAATTCAAAATGAATAAATTGAAATTCATAACGAAGTGCGAAAAACGCCATTAGGCGTGTTTTTTTTTGTTCATCAGGTGCGGCTCAAGCCGATCGGCGTTTACGCTGAAATCTATGCCGTATCTGGGTAGTGAGAGCAAAATTGGTTGCCGCATTGAATGGGTTAACATGTCGTATGATTTACAAGTCACTCAGTACAATAGTTCTTCTTTACGTCTGTAATGTTAAAACGACATAACCGATTATGATAAAATATTTTGTTTTAGTGGGCCACTGATAAGTTAAAAAAATTCCCGGGGCGCTCTAAACGTCATGAAATGCCTACAACCATAGCTCTATCTAACGAAGTAGATAATAAATCTATGCCTACAACCGACAGCAGGACATCGTCTGCCAAGTCCGTTAGTTTTAAAACCGTTACAAAGTCGTCTAAAGCGAAATATTGCAGAATATGCAAAAAAATACATGATTAAAGAATTTAGAAAAAAAAAGTTAATTTTATTATAACAAAAACAGATTTCACAGGCACTTCATTTCTTTATTATAAAACGACAACCACACACTTCAGGATTGGAACATTTTTTATTCTGACAGAATCTAATGAAATTGTGACATAACTTCATTACAAAAAAAATCATATTATGCATTCCACGGCGCTCCAATGTTGCCAATAAGTCTAACGTAGTTATTTGGCTTATTTGCTACAACAGTCCGTGATTATAGCACAGTCTAAAGAAAACGAACGTGTTAATTACCTACAGTCATCCAACGGACGTGTAATGTCAGAGCAATCGTGCGGGGCGTGCGACGGGAGGGACGGAGGGAGCGGTACCAAGTAGCCCATTCAAAAACTGTCAACTACTTGGTACTGAGCGATAAGGGGTGCGAGATTTAAAATTTCTTTTACTTAGTTTTTGGAAAGAAGATATCGAAAAATTTGTTCATATCTTTACTTTAATATTTATTCTAATTTTCATTTATTAATAATGTATGTTTTATTTTGTACTGTAAGTACATACTTCAGTTGAAACAAAAACTCTGAGTATTTATATAGCCAAAACGTGACCGGCGCATCGAGGATGTTTGCATGAATGCCTACCCCGTCGGGGATTACACGCGTGAAATTTTTAGGATTTTCGTATATGTTCAACGTAAAAAGACGCGTTACAAACAACGTAAATTAAAACCAAAAACGTAACAACTTAAATGAATTTGCGTTTTTAGGGATGAAGGTGGCATATTTCAAAACTTCAAAGGCGATAAACTACTGTATGTACTTATACTGTGATTATAGACTTATCCCAATACATTATGACATGGCCATTTTCAAGTACTGGGTCGGGTGCATATCTGTAGTAGCGCACCTCCACGGCCACACGGTTGTATTGCAAATTGCTGGTATATAATCCTGGTTACTTGGTTGTGTCTGTGCAAGTATTCACCATTAGCAAGACTTGGACAGTAAGACACAATATGCGTGAAGGTTTCGTCCGGTCCAAATAAAATTTCAATGGTTATTGATAGTCACCACTTTGTCCATAATTACACAAACAATAACTTTAGTTAGAAGATTCCCGAATCGTAGCCAGACAACGAATGAGGACAAATTTCATCGAACCCACAAAAAGCCCAGTAAAAAGTAAAATCAGCTTCTTACCTTGATTTTTATTTTTCCATTTATTTACTTCTATACTTATTTAACTTATCTTTACGTATAGAAGTAAAAAGATAAATACCTATATTTAAAAAGATAAAAATAGTCTGCCGCTAGAAGCGGAAGCATGGTCCGAACTATCGATAGTTAGGGACGCTGAGGCAGGAATCTTCTCATTATGCGTACAGTGTCGATGATTACCACTTTCTGTATCAAATCCATGACTACGCCATCAAACGCGAGTCTCGTTAGGTGTTAGTCAAGCCTCTTGGCAATAAGGCCAATGGCCGAAACGATGATCGATTATTATTATTATTGAGCAAAAGATAAATTATAGTACGAAAGGTGAGGCCGCCTTCCTTTTTTGTAACAACAAAGAGTACAAAAAAATATTTCAGTAAGAAGTCCCCCCATCAAACTCCAGATTTGTGGACCTGTGACCCGTCCACCTTTATATAAATTTCGACTTCTAGTCTAGACTCCTAAATAAAAGCTACAATTAATAATAAATTGTAAAATTGAATAAGTACGAACATTAAAACAGTTCAAACCCCGAATTCGTTACGTTTAGGAATATATTATTTTAGGCTCTCGTTTTGACATAATGGTATAGTTTCGTGTTAATATTCATAGATTTCATTTCCGCTTAGTTTTACCATTTTCAATTAAACTTTCCTATTGGTTTTAAATTCAATTAAAATTCCAAAGTTTTGGGATATTTAAATGTTTATTCAAAAATTATTTTTGACTGATGCCTTTAGTTATTGGCTTCCATCCTATCCCTTCGGAGAAATGGCGTAAAGTTGTGTTTACTTTTAAACTATAATAATATGATTGAGGCTTTGTTGAAAAGTTCACGAAACTACATTTATATCATAATAATAGGTTGGGGAAAAAGTTTTTTCGCATTATAGTATGTATGAACTTGTAATAAAATCTCTTTGGCTGTAGTATTTATATCTGGCTAGTTTTGGTATCATTGAAAGTTAAAATTTTAAAGAACATAATTCCAAATTCAAACTAGGCAAATGTGTGATTTTTATTTGTTTTTCGTACTGTCAAGATGAGTGAATCTAATGAAGAAATTCGATACATTTTAAAATTTTACTACAAAAAAGGTTAAAATGCAACGCAAGCCGCGAAAAAAAATTGCGATGTTTATGGACCTAGTGCAGTGTCAGTGTCAGTGGTTTAAGCGTTTTCAATCCGGAAATTTTGATGTCAAAGATGCACCTCGCTCTGGTCGCCTTATTACGGATAAAATGGATGCCATTTTTGAAAATGTGGAGCAAGATCGACATATCAGTAGTTACAATGTAGCTGAAGAACTGAGAATTGATCACAAAACAGTTTTGGCGCATTTGAAAAAAGCTGGGTACAAAAAAAAGCTCGATATTTGGGTACCTCACGAGCTCACTGAAAGAAACCTAATGAACCGTGTACTCATTTGTGATTCTTTATTACGACGTAATGAAACCGAATCATTTTTGAAGAAGCTGAAAACTGGTGAAGAAAATTTGATCACGTACGACAAGAACGTGCGAAAAAGGTCGTGGTCAAAGGCCGGTCAGGCTTCACAGACTGTGGCGAAACCCGGGTTAACTCGCAATAAGGTGATGTTGTGTGTGTGGTGGGATTGGAAGGGCATTATTCATTATGAGCTATTACCACCAGGCAGCACTATCGATTCTGAACTCTACTGCGAACAACTGATGAGATTAAAGCAAGAAGTTGAGAGAAAGCGGCCGGAATTGATCAACAGAAGGGGTGTGGTGTTTCATCATGATAACGCTAGACCTCACACATCTATAGCCACTCAGCAAAAATTAAGAGAGTTTGGCTGGGAGGTGTTAATGCATCCGCCGTATAGTCCTGACCTTGCACCTTCAGATTTCCAACTGTTTCGGTCTCTTCAAAATTCTATATGCAATGGTAGGTTAACATCACGAGAGGACTGCCAAATCCACTTGTCGCGGTATTTTGATGAGAAGTCCCAAAATTTTTATAGCAATGGGATCATGTCCCTACCTACAAGATGGCAAAAGGTTATCGAACAAAATGGTACATACATACTTTAGTTAAATTTAAATAAACTATATTAAAAAATGTTTTGAATTATCTTAAAAAATGCGAAGAAACTTTTTCCCCAACCTAATATTAAATTTCAAGTCGAAATGTGAATCGTTTAAAAAAATACATTGTAAAAAGTATCGCTATACGGATTACATTTAATTCTTATATGGATGGTGGAAACACTAAAGAGCAATCCAGATTCGGAGCCGCAGACGGCTGCCGGTGTTACGTAGCAATTCCATTAGCAACAGTCCCAGATACACCGTGTTAAAGGTTTCCTACTTCTCAGAGACGATAGCAAACTTTTTCATTACAAGTCGACACGAAAGCCTCTCTCGTGTTTACAAGTTTCGTACTCAACTATAACTTTATCTTAGCTTCTGTTGTTATTGTAAATGAAATTGGGGGAAAAATTGAAAAGGATTCGCAAAGATGTTATTCTAATTTCTGGCAATTGCTATTCTTATTCTTAGTGAAAATAATAAAATTAATTTTGACCATTACAAAAGTAACCATAGAAACTCATAATTTAATACAGGTTTTGAAGATTGTATTTCTTCTTATTATATTATTAAATTTCCGTTTTTAGCAAATGACGAATTAACGTTGTAACACTAACATATATTAACAACAATAAATATCACAAAATATCACCAAATCTGCCTAAATCTGGATGAGGATTAAAATTACAATCATCTACGTAAACGACAACTACAAACATAAAAAACGTAGCAACGTAACACATATATTTTATTTCAATTTTAGAAACACTAAAGAGCAATCCAGCTTCCGATGAAAGAAGCAACTCCATTAGGAGCAGTTCCAAATACACCGAGTTAAAGGTTCCCAAAGACGATAGCATACTTTTTCATTACAAATCCTCGCGAATGCCGACACGAAATCCTGTCTTGTGTACAAGTTTTGTACTCAACTACATATAACTTTATCTTAGCTTCAGTTGTTATTGCAAATGAAATTGAGGGAAAAATTGAAAAGGGCTCGCATAAATGGTTATTCTTATTTGGGAATATTTTAGCTCTTTTTTTAATGGTCCATGTTTGTGTTGCTGGCCATTGTTACTCTTAGTGATTTTTATGCATTTTAATGATTATGGAAGTAACTATGAAAACACATTAAGTTGTAGGTGTAGGTAGTGTTTTTAAGATAGTACCTTTTAAATTAGGTGATTTTCGTATTATTGAAAAAATGCAACATAATTCTGTAACATTAAACATAAGTTGAGCTAAAATCATATCATCTAGGTAAACACAAAACAGATTACTATGAATATGAATCGTTGCAATACGCATTCCGTTTAATTTTTATTTGGATGTTGGAAACACTAAAGCGTATCGCACCCAGAGCAATCCAGGTTCCTCACCGCAGACGGCTGCTAATATAACGAAGCAACTCCAATAGCAGCAGTTCCAAGTACACCGCGTTAAAGGTTTCCTACGTTCCCAGAGACGATAGCAAACTTTTTCATTACAAGTCCTCGCGAATGCCGACACGAAATCTTCTCTCGTGTTTACAACTTTCGAACTCAACTATATCTTAGCTTCAGATGTTACTGCAAATGAAATTGGGGGAAAAATTGAAAAGGACTCGCATAAATGGTTATTCTTATTTGGGAATATTTTAGCTCTTTTTTTATAATGGTCCATGTTTGTATTGTTGGCATTTCTTACTTATTCTTAGTAATTTTTATGAAATTTTGATGATTATGGAAGTTACCACGGAAACACATAAAGTTGTAGGTATAGCGTTTTTATAGATTGTATTTTGATTATTAGGTGATTCATTTTCGTATTTTAATTAAACATTAGTTTGTAATGAAACCAGTAAAAATACCTCAACTAAAATCTGCTAAAATCATAATCATCTTAGTTAACACAAAACAGATTACTATGAATATAAATCGTTGCAATAAGCATTCCGTTCAATTTTTATTTGGATGTTGGAAACATTAAAGAGCAATCCAGATTCCACAACGCAGACGTGTGCTAATGTAACGAAGCAACTCCATTAGCAGCAGTTCCAAGTATGTACACCGCGTTAAAGGTTTCCTACGTTCCCAGAGACGATAGAAAACTTTTTCATTACAAGTCCCCGCGAATGCCAACACGAAATCTTCTCTCGTGTTTACAAGTTTCGAACTCAACTATAACTTTATCTTAGCTTCAGTTGTTATTACAAATGAAGTTGGGGGAAAAATTGAAAAGGACTCGCATAGATGGTTATTCTTATTTGGAAATATGCTAGCTCTTTTTTATAAGGATCTATGTTTGTATTGATGACATTTAATATTCTTATTAAAATTTCATATTATTGATTTTTACAATAACAAAAATGCATAATATTTTAAACTCGTTTTATGTATTGTGACCGTGATTATTTACACGTCCAAATACCAATACAATTAAACGTGTGAAAAAACCACGCTACCTTGCAGAGAGGGGAGACTCTGACACAAATTGTCATTTTAAATCTAAATCCCAGAGCTATTTAAAGACCTATCTAATGATACCCTACGCTAGTGATACTAATTTGAAATAAAAACAATAGGGAAGTGCGGCTATACTAGATAATAGTAGATAATCAAACATACATAACTCGAGATACATAAAAACAAAAGTCCGTGTATTCTATTCAATGAAAATGATCAATGAGCAATAAACGACTTAAAAAGTTATCCATATTGACGTGTACGCTTGATGTAAAGCAAACATTACACTCATAATATTTTTCATATAATACAGGTAAATCAATCATAGAAATCCATTGTTCCTACACGCTAACCTACTGAACTATTCATAACACCGTCTTGAAATTTAAACAACTATATTATGAATAATATAAAGGGCATTGAATACTTTTTCAAACATTCATTAATCACTCGAGCTCTGCAATGGATGTAATAGTTTTAGTTCTGTTTATTTTAATTTTATATCAACTTTACGAGAATCAAGGTGGAGAAATAACAACTTATATACCAGATGACGTGAAAGGATTAGAAATAGATGAGAAGCTGTTTACAGGAGTAAAAACAAATTTAGCAAAAAATGCAAAACTGACGCCGTTAATTAAAGATCCTAAATTATACTGTCACAAATTTCGTTCCTGCTTAGAATGTGTGAAAAACAAAGCCTACTCTTGTGAATGGTGCCATGATTACGGTTGTACAGACAAAGCAGACAAACTGTGCCCACGTGATAGAAATCATATTACTGATGAAATTAACGTCTGTCCTTATATCGAGCATTCTGCAGAAATTTTAGTGCCAGCTGGAGTAAGAATAAATTTAAAAGTAAAACTACATGCTCCTGATCCTGTGATTTATAACAAGGACATAATTTGTCAAGTACGACTGAAATACAGGTTGACGCACTTAAAAGGCTTTATATTCAATGATATTATTTATTGTTATCCAGTAACGATAGATATGTCGCAAGCTGGATCTAAGGATAAGGGCACTTTTAATGTGATATGGGGAGGTGTGAGACGATTTTCTAATAAAATTCCACTCACGGTCTATAAATGTGAACTTTTAGCAACCGATTGTGATAATTGTCGATTAGTGCCTACTGAATACGGCTGTGGTTGGTGTGAATCGATTAACGAATGTGTGATTGCAGAAAAATGCGCGAATAGTTTGCTGAAATGGTCTCTTAATAAGATAACTTGTGACGCGTATGACCGAAAATTGTTGTACGTAAAATGAATTCCATTGAAATTCGAAAATTAGTGTTATTACTTTTGGTCTGGATCATATTTAGAGAATGTAAGTATATATTTGTTTATAAATAAGTATAGATGGTTATTTGTTTGTTTTAAATATTATGATAACATTGATTAATAATCGTTTATCCCAAATTATTGAGAGAAAATATTAAAAGTGCGCTTCTTTTAAAATGTACCTTTTACTGTCGTGAATTACAAACAAATATATAATATTTTCAGAACTTACGAAACGCGCGATTATTAATATTGTTATTTTACTCGTATGAATCTAAAAATATTCTTACTCTAAAGATGATTTCCTTGTATATTTGTTTTATATCCGGGTCCTTTACACTCAATTTGAACCGTAAAGTTAGCCTCTTACAAATGTCAACTTTTTAACTTCTCTTTTAGAGGCCCCATAAACACAATGAATGTTACAAAAGAATATACGATTCTGTCGAGCAAAAATAATTATGATTATTGAATAATTATCAATCAAACGTCACAATAGACGAGCGGCGAATGTAAATTATTACAACAGTATTCACCATATGTAAACTTGTGATATCATCGTATTGTTAAATTAGGTCAACGTATAAGAACAGAAAAAATATTTACAAATACTTATGCAATAGAAAGCATCGTATATAAAAAGCAGTAATTGCTTTTAGTTTGGCTCGAATTCAAACAGAATTAAGGCGTTTCAAATAGAGCTGCTCTTCAGGAGACCTTAAATATCAACTTCTAATTAGTTTAAGTCCAAAATTACGAACAGACAATTTGGACTTTGTTTTATTAACTACAAGAACTAAAATAAAAATGGTAAAAGAATATCATTGTTCATTAATAATTATGGCCATTTTGCTAATAAAACTCAATACTGCGGAGATTCAGCAGCGTCTAAAGTATCTTTCACGAACAAGGCAAACACTTCAAAACTATTGTCAATCCTTCAAAAGCTGTGATGCCTGTAAGTACGGGGCTTTCCACTGCGAATGGTGCCATGACGTTGGGTGCACTTACTTCCCCCGTCTCTATTGTCCTAAAAACATTCATATTGACAACATCACGAAAAAGGACCAATTGAAACGATACTGTACGGCGATTGTTTCCAAGAATCCTATTTATATTCCACTGAATGTGAAAAATGTAATCAAAGTGGCATTGAAAATTGATGACATGACATTATACGAACACGATATTAAGTGCGAGATTCAAATTAATGATAGAGTTATACAAGTAAGTGCTACCTTAGACAATGATGTTGTAACTTGCGAAGCAATTGATATGAACACACAGAAAAATATCGCCTTAGGACATTTAAGGTTGCTGTGGGGTGGCGCTGAACCTTACTCGAACATGGTGCTCCTTATTGCGTACAATTGTCAAGGGTTGGCCTCGAATTGTATGGATTGTCAAACACTTCATAGAGAGTTTCAATGTGGCTGGTGCAAGGATAAAGGAGTCTGTAGCGTGATTGAGGAATGTCCAAGATTATATGGACCATGGATTGATAGGAATTTCACTTGTGATAGATACGAAAGTGCTGCGTTTAGTTTTGGTGGATTCAAGTATATTTGGCTAGATTGATTCTCAATTAATTTTGTATCTTTGTTTTGTGTGTTAATATTTGATACCTTTAACATGTACGATACTGAAGTGTGAATAAATATGTGATGTAAATGGTTTGAAATTATTTTTAAGTTGATTGAAAGCTTGTTAATGAGTATTTTTATATTTTGTTTTTAAAGAAAAATGGAAAGAAAAATTTGACTTCAGGCGAGACTCGAACTCGCGACCTACTGGGAATCTAGTCCAGCCGCTCTTCCAATTGAGCTACTGAAGCCCTGCCCGATTTGTCAAATCTTTCCTTCACATCTATTGTATTGCTTTACGGTAGCAGCAGCGCCATCTATTACCAACTATGCTAGTTAGGCAACCGATATAATAGACTTTTCAGTTTATTGAATATCGTAAAGAAGTCGCTTTTACCTTTAATAATTGTTTTATATTATTTCGCATTAACACATGCTTGTGAAATATATTTTATTTTTAAAGAAAAATGGAAAGAAAAATTTGACTTCAGGCGAGACTCGAACTCGCGACCTACTGGGAATCTAGTCCAGCCGCTCTTCCAATTGAGCTACTGAAGCCCTGCCCGATTTTTCAAATCTTTCCTTCACATCTTTTGTGTTGCTTTACGGTAGCAGCAGCGCCATCTATTACCAACTATGCTAGTAAGGCAACCGATATAACAGACTTTTCAGTTTATTGAATATTAAAGAAAAATGGAAAGAAAAATTTGACTTCAGGCGAGACTCGAACTCGCGACCTACTGGGAATCTAGTCCAGCCGCTCTTCCAATTGAGCTACTGAAACCCTGCCCGATTTGTCAAATCTTTCCTTCACATCTATTGTATTGCTTTACGGTAGCAGCAGCGCCATCTATTACCAACTATGCTAGTTAGGCAACCGATATAATAGACTTTTCAGTTTATTGAATATTAAAGAAAAATGGAAAGAAAAATTTGACTTCAAGCGAGACTCGAACTCGCGACCTACTGGGAATCTAGTCCAGCCGCTCTTCCAATTGAGCTACTGAAGCCCTGCCCGATTTGTCAAATCTTTCCTTCACATCTATTGTATTGCTTTACGGTAGCAGCAGCGCCATCTATTACCAACTATGCTAGTTAGGCGACCGATTTATTAGACTTTTCTGTTTATTGAATAATCATCAGTTTTTTTACCGGAACACGATAGTTGATATATGTATATGATTGTTGATATATATAGTATGATGATAGCTGAACACTATCATTTAGCGGTAAGTAGGTAAGTAGGTAAGTACCGACGCCCGCGAGCGTGTTTTTTTAATGGCGTCCCGTAGAATGTTCTTAGTGTGATTCTGGTCCATAGAAAACAATACATTTGATTCGACTCAACACGCATCACGTTTCATCAGGTCGCGTCGCATGTTAATAATATGTTTCTGCCTTGATGGTTGCAGAATAGAATAATATTACATAAATAAAAATGTAACTTCTTAAAGATATTAAATAAACTGCAAAGTTTAATATATCGGTTGCTAACCAGCAATCTAGCATTGTTGGCAATAGATGTCGCTACTGCCACCATAAGGCAATGCAATAAATGTGAGAGGAAAGATTTGACAAATCGGGCAGGACTTCGATAGCTCAGTTGGAACAGCGGCTGGACTAGATTCCCAGTGACCACGAGTTAGCATCGCCTGAAGTCAAATTTTTCTTTAAAAAAACAAAATTTTACATGTGTATGTAATTGTGAAATAATATAAAAACAATTTTGGGTTTTTCTTTGGATGTCCATAGGCTGAAGTATTTATTTACCATCAATGTGGATTTTATGCTTGTTTGGAACTGCCATTATATTAATATGATTTTTATTTACCTAGTAACGTTCAGAAATTAAAACCGAGTGTGATTATGAGGTGTTATCAACATTAAAAAACGCCGTGTTCAATTAATTTATTTCATACATGATAGTCTACATTTTAGAACAAGAAATGTAATTGTAATCATCAGATTTTTTTGGCTTCTTTTTTAGGGTAGCATATAATTTACAAAGCATTTTGTACACAAAAAGACGGACGTTGCACGCTTCAAATCCGTAAATATTTAACTTAACAATAACCAATAAATTAATAGCTAATTACTATCAAGAAATCCGGAACTTCGACGTAAATCATTCAACCCTTAAAATGTAATCCAGCCGGTATCTTGGACGGATTCTCCTTCGGCCACACCGGTAATATTTTAAAATTTCAGACAAAGCTTCGCAGATTTACGGCCGCTTTGCGTAAATTGGAAAGTTCGGGAAGACATATTGCATCTGACGCCGAATTAATGTGATCTCTGTCGAATTCTTTTCGACGCTCAATAAAAATATAAATCTTTTCAGCATTAGTTTTTAGTAACGATTTTTTTCGCTTGATTTTCTTATTGAACAATGTTTTTGAGCAATAAAATTGAGATGATATTTAAAATGGTGTAATAAATTAAAATGTAAAATGTTTTGAAAAGTTTTGGAAAAAAAATATAATAAATAAGAATATACATATAACAATAAGACAACTCCAGCTATACATTAAAAATATTCAGGTATGCATAAAAAAAAAACCTACTTTCATGCCTGTAATCCCCGAAGGGGAGGCAGAGGTAAGTGCATGCATTCAAGCATACATGCAAACGGCCACGATTCACCGGTTACGTTTTTGATCCGTGTAACAGGTGGCGAGCCTGTTGCCATCTCCGGGCACATTACCAAACTCCGAGGTACTGGGAAACTTCCTAAAAATGGAAAAATCCCAATGGAATCAGAGATACAGAATTTTAAGCCGTTATTTCTGATAGCCTCGGGGGCTAAAAAATCCGGAAATCGAACCCAGGACCTCCATCGTAGTAGTAGTAGTGGCCTGTTACCACTAGGCTACTGGGGCACTTGCATAAACATAAAAGCTAGAAACATTTTAACTAAACTTTAAGTAAAGAAAACCAATTTCGTAATATCAATATGTCTCATTAAAATAAATTACCAAGTCAATTGAATATATTTCCACATTTTCTTACAATTTATACTTGGCATAATCAAAACTTTATTCAGATGAAGAGCGACAGCTGTAACAAAGAAATCAATCTCCAATGAACAACAATTATTCAAATTGGGGTGACCAATGCGAAATGACAATTTCCAGAACGCAAATTACTTTATACATTCTTTGCTGATTTGATATTGTACAATCGGAAAATAAACCGTATGAAAATTGTTTCACTCAGCAAAAGTGTACGATGACAAAAGTTGTTAATAAAAAAATTGAATATACATTTAACATAGATTTTCGTACCTTTCTAGGTTATTTTGTACCACGTAATGAATTTAAAATGGGACCAACTTAGAGTTCCATCGGCTAAAAAAATGAAAATCGGACTATTCAGTAAAGGTTGTGGTGGTGATACATTAAAAAATATACTCGTGGAATTGATCACCTCCTCGTTTTTTGTTTAGTTAGTTGAAAATAAGTCTGTATGCTTTGATTAAACTAATGACGAAAGGTATTTTTTTTTTTATTTAGAAATTCAGTTTAAAGAAAAAATTGATCACTTGTACTGCAATTTTAATAACAAAATATTGCACCATCATATTATTACAACTCTCGAACTACCCATCTAATTCTCATAATTAATGGTAGTGTAGTATTCCGGTCAGGTGATTTCCGGCACAGAGGCATAACACCTTAGGCCTCAGGAGTGATAACGCATCTGCATTTTGACCTTGGTCTTTGTGTGGGTGTCTATAGGCTGCAGTCATCACTTAACATCAATCTGAACTAAATGCTTCTTTGCCACTTCCATTACATAAAAAAAAATATGTCAATCATTATGATTGATGGAATTAAATGACGCTGGCTCGACTGTGTAATAGACGCTTTAGAGAGATACAATAGCGCTTAACACTTAACGTGGACTCACCAATAAATATTTCAATACTCACTTCCACCAATCTCAAAACAATTCAACAACCCTTTTAACAAAATGAATGTAAGATACAATATCACGAGCACAGCATATTGACCCCAAAACAATACCTGATGAAGCGGAGAAAATTGAACAGATGCTGCTGATTCTACTACCTTTATCGGATTACATTACTCGGGAAACAAGGAAGAAATTGCGTGGCTCTGACAAAATAGAGAAAAAGTGGATGTGACGTTTTCCTATAAGTTAATAGACATTCCGAGACCTATTATTGCTTAATTTTTTTTTTATGTTATGGAAATGCCAAACAAGCACGCAGTTCACATTGATGTTAAGTGATGGTTGCAGCTTATAGACTTACACAAAGATGAATATATTTTTTCTTCGTATTTAATTTTTGAAATGAAGGAATTATTTTTTATTTATGCTTTATGCTTTAATTGTAAGTTTTTTATCACTATTTTAATTTACATAATACCTGTTTTACTTTATGTGATAGTTATTCACTCTAGGTAATTATTGATTCTTATTGATTTTTCGAAATTGGTTGGAACAACTTACTCAAAATAAAAAAAAAATCTTTGTATTTTACTCTAATGACCTACGTTATTGCATTTTCAAATCCAACATCACCCTACAAGGTCAACTTTATTAAGTTTATTTAAAAAAAAAACGTAACTTCACGCCTGGAATCCCCGAATGGGTAGGCAGAGGTAAATGCATGCTTTCAAGCATACATGCAAACACCCACGATTCGCCGGTTACGTTTTTGGCTCATGTAACAGGTGGCAAGCCTGTTGACATCTCCGGGCACATCACCAAACTTCGAGGTACTGAGAAATTTCCAGAAAATAGAAAAATCCCATTAGAACCAGAGATAAAGGACTTTACACCATTATCTCTGATAACCCCCTACCCGTGAATCGAACCCAGGACCTCAGCGTAGTAGTAGTGGCCTGCTACCAGTAGGCTATCGAGGCAGGTATAGTTGTTTAGTTATTTATGTTAGTAGTATTTTTTTTATCTCTAGTTTATATAAATCCTTTTAAAAAATATATGTTCAAATATGCCACATCCACACCGCGATAGTCCGAGTTACCACACAACCGAACTCTAAACGCCTGGACATTGATTTTCACAAATGGTATCGTGAGTATATTGCGTTATAAAAACCTTTTACGTGAAAGGGATATGTTTAACTTAAAGTAGTACTCAAACTGAAGATATACTTTTTCTTCTTTTGTTTTGAACTAGATAGTCTAGAAGTGGCAAATAGCTAATTCGACGATAAGATCATCGGTTTCCCGGGTCAGGCAATCATTGCTGTTATAAGATTTCTTTTTTCATTTCCGGAATTCTGCCAGAGTTCACCCTCTGAGTTGAATAATGTGCCCGGTGAATGAAGACTTTTATGTCATAAACCTCTTTAGAAACATTTTTGTATTATCCTTTATTGTATTATTTTTGTATTATTACCTTTTCCAAAAACATACATATATTTTATCCTGAAGTGCTGTCTATCTACTCACTTGAGGTCGTTGCAAACTGTAGGTACGTACGTCTTTGTTTCGCCTTCAGGACTTTATTTACTATCTCGTATATCCGAACCGAAGCTTTTAATAGGTTGTAAATGCCTTCCATATTCTACACCCTAGGAGCCAGACAGGGATCGTAACTACCTTGAATAGAAAGAGTCAACGGAAGGGTAATGAATTACCTATTCGTTAATGCGTTTTTATAGTTCTTAATAAATAAAGTGAACTGATAAGGTTACGGTTAAACTTACAATATAGACTATTATAGACCGACGACCTAGTGAAGGTTGCGGTGGATGGGTAGGGTCAAGGCGCCGGAGGACGCCTTTGTCCAGCCGTGGACATTTTTGTCATGAACTATCGAATAATTACACAAAGTGTCGACCCCCAGCCGGACTATTATGTTACACGATTGACTTCAATTTGATAGGCACATGATAGGCACTACGAAGTACATGGATGCTTTGATGTAACATGATAAATATAACATACTTTACACAATATTTTAGGAAAACGTCAAAGTACTGCAAAGTGCCTTTCGGTGGATAAATGTCAAAAGAGTTAACACGTCCTCGGATCGGTACGATTTGCTATTGGGATTTTTAAGTTTTGGGATATTCGCAATGCAAGCCTCATCGTATGGTAACATGATCGTTATAGTATGGGAGCCCAAGAGGGGATTTTTGAATTTACTCCAGCGCGTCAGATTAAGTTATAGGAGATACCTTGCACCCAATTCAGTACCTCCACCAAATCTAAGATTTCCATAAAAGGCCGAACCCTTAGGGCTTCCGCCACGAGCTTGCCTCGCATCCAAATTGCCAGAATTTTGGATGGGAGCTTTGATGGGGTTCACTTTAGATCCTCTCTGAGTATCTGACATTCTTGAGTAATTTTTCACCTTCATTTTTGAACGAATCAAATGTTTTTGAAGAGGACGCGGCATCAACGTCTTGGGTCAAGAGCGTGTCAGATATTCTGTGAGGGTTTAAAATGTGGCCAAACAATGCTCCTATCCAAAATTCAGACAATTCGGAAGATGAGTAAGATCGTAGCGACATTTATAATTTTTTTTAAGACTATTCTTCGGCCGCGTCTTTATATACGAACCTTAGATTTAGTGGAGATAACCAGCGGGGTTCAAGGAATCTCCCATATCTTTATCTGACGCGCTCGAGTAAATCCAAAAATAGCATCCTGGGCTCCCCTACTATTACGTATCAATAGACGCGGAAATCATGAGTGTTTGCTTGTTTATGTATGTTTAACCTGTATGTATGCAGGTAAATAGCTCGCTACCACATCGAGGAATACAGGCACTCGCACATCAGTCAGAGTTTTACCTTAAATCCATGCTAAATAAAATTGCCCCAAAGTTCAGCATCAGTTGCACAGAGACGCCATTCGTTATCCGGCAGTTGCCATCCGTTATCCAGTCTAAAATTCTAAATCCGGGCATTCCTGCCATAACTGCATTTAGTGTGAATTATCACTATGATTTGTGAATTAAAATAATATATTTAAATTAATTTCTAGGATTTTATGATTATATATTTTATAAAATAGGACTACAAATTGTTACTTATATTACAATGAACAGACCTAAAATAAATATGACAATTCCAAAATTTTACTGCATTTCTTCACACGACAGTGACTTTGAAAAACGAGGCAATGCTAAATCAATGTGAGAGTTTGTAATAGGTCTGCTGTTTTTTCATTCGCCCTTTTAAAATTACTTTAAAGAAAATTTGTAACAAATTTTCTTTGCAATTCATATGTCAATTCCTATGTGACGAAGACGCGGGCAAAAGCTAGTTTTTAATAATGGCATTCGATCTACTGGGTACTACGGGCGCGGTCGGTTGTGTGATGGGTGACCGGTAGTGGCTAATTAAAATGCGCGTTTCCGTGCTTCGGAGGACACGTTAATCCGTCAGTCCCGGTTGCTATCGATAGATAGCAGTCGTTAAACTTTGTCGGAGGCCTTATGGGCGGTTTAAAAACATCCGACAGCGGGTTGGCCACTAACCCTTATCTCCACCAACCCGCATTGGAGCAGTGGTGGAGTAATCAAGGGTTGCCATTATTATTATTGTAATATTTATTATTATTTATATTCGACCCATTATAAAACATTAATTTCAAACACCAACGAAACAACATAATCCTATCACGTGTAACACCTGCTAAAAGTAAAGTATGTTTTACGAATCCTTGAAGTAAGGGAATCCAATCAGCATTACTTTTACACGCTCAGTTCCTCCAACATTCTCACTTTATCATGTAATCCGAGGCTTATTTGTTCGTAACGCAGGATTTGTACTTTCGGATAGCGGATAACCGGTAAAATGGCATGCATTGGATTATCCTGACATACACCCAGTTCCTTAAGAGTTTGAAGAAACATGGGAATAAATTGATAACGTTATGCTTTTGTTTTATAACATATTAGATGTTGTCCGCGGCTCTGCTCGCGTGTGACCTACACGCGGGCGGAGCCGCGGGCTTTCGCGTAACTGGTGGCAACTTATCAAATCATCCCATGATATTCCACAGGAAGATTTTTTCGGGATAAAAAGTATAGTCCTATACTCTAAGTCAGCTAATACACTCTCTGCATAACAAATTTCATCAAAATCCGTTGAATAGTTTCGGCATGATTGACGGACAAACATAGACAAAGAAACTTTCACATTTATAATACAAGTGTGATTGAACGTTAATAAGCTTGTCTTAGCCGAAGGAGCAGACGATGCATACGTGACATACTTACTTACATACTTTCCAGTTTTATTCCATGAAATTGTTTGGAGTGAGCCCATACATATCCGCAAAATGGGTGCCGTTGTTCACATACAATATGTACACAAATATCCAGACCCAAAACTAATATCCATAGTCCATACAAATATTTTCCCCGGTACCCGTACCGGTTCGATCCCCGTATCGAACCCGTCAACCTTGGATCAAACGGTCGCTACTAGAGGATTCGATCCCGGTCGATTTTTCTAATTCCGGGATTTCGGGATTGTCTACAGTTAATCTCGGGATCCCGGGATAGTGAATTGTATTGGTAATAGAAAGTGGTAAGAAAGGACAGTTAAAAATATCAAAATCAACTTTTATATTAAATCTTTAGATAAATCGGATTGTAGAAGCAGATTTAGGGGTAACTTTTTGCTTATAGTAACGATCTTAAATCGTTTGATGTCACAAATACGCTAAAAGGAAAACCATCTAGCGCAACCATACGTGCCAAAACATCGTCAAGTCCCGGGATCCCGAATCCGGTCGCTACACACCACTGGACCAACTAGCTCGTCGTTAAATTTGTATATCACGAATTCTACACGGATGAACTCGCGGGTACGCGGGTGCTAGTTTCTTGTAAAATTTTTGACGTGAACGTTCGGAATTAGTATTCGTGTGCGCTCAACATCTTTAAGGATTACTTCGTTCACCTGTCTTAAGATTTGCTTACATTTTTTCCTGGAAAAGAGCCTTTTTGGTAGAATTAGTATCACTTACGGATTTATGTTCTTACTTGACATCACATTAGGAATATATGTTTAGCCGCTTTTACTGGGCACAGAGAATAAGGTTAATCGAGGAACATTTACTAGGTGGCTTTTGATAGTAAGCCATCACTGCTGGCGACCCTCACTTGTTTTTTATACCTTATATTCCCTGAAGGTGTCGAGGTAAACATGAAAATTCCCGCATCTTTTATAGAGTTTCAGTCTCAAAGCTTATTGACATAAGCACCATCGCATTATCTAATCTATCTGACGTATAGATCATAGGTAATGTATGGCATCGTAATTACTGTCTCAAGGGCAAAATAGTTCTTTTTTTATGTAGTTAATGGAAGTGGCAAGCAAGCATGCAGTTTACATTGATGTTAAGTGATGACTGCAGCCTAAAGACACACAAAGACCAAGGTCAAAATGCAGATGCGTTACCACTCCTGATGCCTAAGTTATATTAGGTAATGCGGTGGTGTCTCCGCCCGCGAGCTTCGTCACTGGAGCTCTACCACCAGTAAAATTTTACCTTAAAATTGTACCTACCCATTTCACATTGTCCATCTTGTTCATTATCTTCGGGACGAGTAATCGAGTTGAATATAAGAATAACTAAATCACATCTGAAATGAATACTCAAAACATTTGATGCCAGTCAGCATTCAAATATAATTCTGAGACTGCGTTAAATTAGATAAGTAGAGATGTGACGCATATCTTTGTATGTCGATAAATTATATTGCTATTTAACCATAATCGTTTCGATCAACCTGTGGCGTTTTATCGATATGTTAGTATCTACCGCAATCTGGGAAAAAAGGAAATCTACTTCCTTTTTTCCCAGATTGCGGTAGATACTAACATATCAATACAGAATCCGTCTGATATTCTGAAGACGGAATCGGTTACTCTGTTTTATTTTTTCTTCCAGTTTTCATGTTATTTTTTTATGTAATGGCAAACAAGCATGCAGTTCACATTGATGTTAAGTGATGACTACTGATGACTGCAACCTATAGACATTTACAAAAAGACCATGGTCAAAATGCAGATGCGTTACCACTCCACCTAAGGTGTTATGCCTCTGTGTTAGAAATTACAGGTCCGTACATTACCACCTGACCGGAACACGATAGTATTGAACACTACCATTTAGCGGCAAGTATTAAGTATTAAGGATTTAGCATAATTGTCACGCTTGTCGTGTGAGTTGGCAGTCGTAGTGGCGGTAGTTTTATCGGAGGACTGACTGTACTATCGAAAGAATTCTCTGCCGCTCACGGGGTATTAATATTGTTTATAACTAAAATCTATAATATCAAGTTTGGCGAATTAACGTATAACATTATCGATAAATAAATACGCATCACTACCATAGTAATCCAGCAAAATGACGAATGTCTGAATCGATCGTGATTTTATACGCCATAAAAATTTTTGCTTCTCGACCCCTCGGAGCAGTAGTCCACACCTGTCACCTCCATCACCGCCATTTGCCAGATTGCCACCATATTTTGTTATGTCCACCATTAAAATCCCCGCATAACCTTATATTAAAATAAAAATTGGGTAAGCAAGAATATGCTACGCCGTGTGATTCCGTAGATCTTGATATAAGTTAATATATTGACAAACGTCATTCTGCTAATCAGTAAAAATTTGAGCCATGCCCTAAAATAATTAAATTTATTTTAAGGCATGGCTTAAATCTTTACTAAAAATAGGCAAGTACAGTCCTCATCAAGCAATATTTTTTATTTATCTATAATTTATTAGGGACTTTGAGTCGTCGTGCGATTATGCCAGCCCCGTGGTTGCCAATTAAAAAATAAAATAATAATGTCACCTAATCAAGAATTTATAATTTAACATATAACATTACAAAGCATTTTACTAATATCACTCAGAGGGTCGGCCAAGATGCTTTGGATTTCACCTAAATTCCTTTAATCTACACCGTGATCTTTTAATATTACAGATCTTAAAGTAGCGCTCTGTTCACACTCCACCACAATGTGGTACACATCCTCTAGCATCAAGAAATATTGCACATTGAGCCTGTAGCGTCCACTACATTAAGGCGCCAACTAGTGGAATACAATGAAACCTTACAGTACTTGTCTAGTACGATACATGGCGTGCAGTCAAATTACATCGCACATACGAAGATTTCTAAAGAGTTGGCATATATACAACTTCCCAACGTCAACCGTTGGGCCGCGGCCCGCCAGGCGCTACCACCTCGCCTGGTTGGAGGATCCTCCCTTTTCGCCGGAGGAACACTTCCACCCGTTCCTCCACAAGCCTATGAAAGTGACAATCGACTAGTTTCGAGTTCGTAGAGCGTTATCTCTGCTGCACACTGTCTACGTAAGCACTGATAGTTCGGTCAAAACTTGATCAAAATGGTGGACAAACGTCATATTGGTATGGTACGAAAAAGATAACGCTCTACAGACCCGAAACAAGCCGAAGTCTCTTTCCTGTGGTCGATGACAGTCGATGAGCATCATTTCTTGTTGTATACTGTACCATCATAGCTGTGAGGAACGTCTGGATTACATTTATTTTCGCTATATTGGCTACCAATGAGATATTAGTAGCGTTGAGGCAGCGCGCATGGCCCGGCGGCTGGTGTAGATCATAAGTGATCTACTCAGTCAAGCACTACGGGCGCGGTCGGGAAGTGTGATGGGTGACTGCTAGTGGCAAATTAAAATGCGCGTTTCCGTGCTTCGTTAAGCAGTCGGTCCCGGTTACTATCGATAGATAGCAGTCGTTAAACCTTGTCGGAGGCCTTATAGGCGGTTTGAAAACATCCGACAGCGGGTTGGCTACTAACCCACCCACCTCCACCAATCCGCATTGGAGCAGCGTGGTGGAGTAAGCTTCAGGCCTCCCCCCAATAAGGGGAGAGACTCGTGCCCAGCAGTGGGACGCATAATGGGTTGCCGTTATTATTATGGAATTGAGAAGAAGGGAATTTTTAACGTAATGAAGGTGGAAAACAGGTATGCAGGTCACATTGACGTTTAATGATGACTGCAGCCTTTAGATACTTACATAAGGACCAAAGGTCAAAATGCAGATGCGTTGCCATTCCTGAGACCTTCGTTGTTATGTCTCTGTGATAGTCATACCATTAGATTTAGATTAGAATGGCTGATCACGGCTTTTGACTTCGAACAACGGTTCGATCGCCTAACCGGTTGACAGAGTGGCTTTGTTCTATATATGTCTATAGAAAGAAAGAAAGAAGAAAGAAAGGAAGCCATCTTACCATTCATGTAAACTGTACTTAACTGGAAACTTGTATTCTGATTTTAATACTAAGTATAAAAAAACGCTATCAGGATAAACAATATTATAATCATCATAATACCACTAACCTAACCTAACCTTGATACCAATTTGTTATTTGGTTTTGCCAGTATCTTTGCGCGTGATATTTTAACGAATTCTTCGAAATTTCAGATACAACGGAATATCAAACTAAAATATGTCATCACTACCTGGCCCGGCGAACTTTGTATCACTTTAAAGTAAAGATAAAAAATACACTACAGTTTTCGCGAAAGTAATAAACAGCAATTGATTTTTGAAAATTGCCTGGCCTGTCCAGTTTCGGTAATACATCAATGACATTTATTAAAAACGAAATGTGTACGTCATAATGGCGGACATTGTCATTTGAATTTATAAAATTATTGATTTTATTTCACGAATTATCAAAGAATACGAATTTTGCGTATACATGTTCTCGACTCAGAATAATTAATTTTTTACAATCTTTAATAATAATGAAAGAAGCGCGCATGGCCCAGCGGCTGGTGTAGATCGGAAGCGATCTGCTCGGTTAAGCACTACGGGCGCGGTCGGGTAGTGTGATGGGTGACCACTAGTGGCAAATTAAATGCGCGTTTCCGTGCTTCGGAGGGCACGTTAAGCCGTCGGTCTCGGTTGCTAAAGTAACTTCACGCCTGTAATCCCCTAAGGGGTAGGCAGAGGTATATTCATGCATTCAAGCAAAAATGCAAGCACCCACGACTCGCCAGTTACGTAAATAGCGATTAAAGAAGAGTAACAGAAACCAAAAAAAAGTTTTTGGAATTTTCGTCTGTCTGTCTGCCTGTTCTGGGGGTTATGAGAGCTAATGGTGTAAAGTCCTTTATCTCTGGTTCTATTGGGATTTTTCCATTTTCTGGATATTGCCAGTACCTCGAAGTTTGTTAATGTGAACGCGAAAAGCTTTCTAATATTGTTCTACTAACGAAAATTTTATTCCATTTGCAAGGTTTTTTTTCATGATAATTTCCAGAAGGAACTCTAAAAATCGAAATGAATATTATTTGTGATCGTAAATATTTCGCATTTTATTTAAATTCGTGGTTAAAACGAATAAATACCGGTATTTTTAATGTTTATATTAAAAATACCGGTATTTATTCGTTTCAAAAGCAAACGAATGTATAGTTTACAATGGTACCTAACATGATATAACATGTGCCTGACGTTTTTTTTAACTGTAAAGTCAAGTTTGTTTAAATAGTTTTTACTGGTGGTAGAGCTCTAGTGACGGAGCTCGCGGGCGTAGGCACCACCGCATTACCTAATATACTTGCCGCTAAATGATAATGTTAGACACTATCGTGTTCCGGTCAGGTGGTAATGTACGGCCCTGTAATTTCCGGCACACAGGCATAACACCTTAGGCCTCAGGAGTGGTAGCGCATCTGCATTTTGACCTTGGTCATCACTTAACATCAATGTGAACTGCATGCTTGTCTACCACTAACATTACACAAAAAAATATTAAAGTCCAATCCATATAATATTAATATCCATCCAAAAATCCAATTATTATTTTATAAAGTTCTATGCCTTAGTTTTTTCCGAATCCCATATGAATCCCCCCGAATGAATCCCACTTGGCTGGTTTATTTTCCTTGAACTCCAAAACCAAATTGCTACGCCCATGCTTCAATACATGCATTTAGTTCTGCCTACCCCGAAGAATACAGACCCGAAGTAACCTATGTTTTTTTTATGTGATGAAGGTGGAAAACAAGCATGAAGTTCACACCAGTGAACCAAAGTAGTCACGTCTCGACGCTAGCCTACGTCACACCGCGGACACTCCGCCAAAATTCCATACAAACGCTTAATTTGGTTTCTATCCATCAGTGACGTGTATTTACACGCGCACCTGTGTGCGTACCACGTACAAAATACCAACCGTCGCCCATAAGAGAGGAAGGGGTTGTGTATGTGTGCAAATCAGGCGGGACGTCGAAGTGTCCATTCTATACGTAGTGTTATTACACATTCTCTGCCTACGTTTATAATTGTGTTAGTAAGAATCAAAACCAGCAATCTGTCCATGGAATGTTACTAGCTGTGCCGCGATTGCGTCCGAGTGAGATTTTTTTTTATGTCCGAATGTTGACAGGCAAGCAAACGGGCCACCTGATGGAAAGTGGTCACCGTCGCCTATGAACATTTGCAACACCAGGGGAGTTGCCAACGCGCTGCCAGCCCTAAAAGACTCTTTTGACGATTTTTGAAGAACCCCATATTGTAGCACCTAGGAAACACCTCAGAGGGAAGTTCGTCCCACAATTTACACGTTCTGGGTAGGAACGAACGTGAAAACAGCACTTTTTATCGATTTATGATTGTTCAGTATCTACCCAGACGAAGTCGTGGGCGCAGCTAGTATAAAAGTAGCCTATGTTACTCCTTATTACATGAGCTATCTGCTAGTGAAAATCCCGTCAATATCGGTCCAGCCATTCCCGAGATTAGTGGGACAAACATATAGACAGACAGACAGACAAAAATTGTAAAAAAAAAATGTTTGGTGTATGTACCGTGTATACTTACATATGCATTTAGCAAAAAGCGGTTATTTTTATACTACAAACAGACACTCCAATTTTATTTGTCGAAATCTATTTTAAAACAAAATACTGTTCCAGTTTAGATTAAAAAAATATGTTTATTTATATACTCGTAATATAAATATGTTTATTGCCACTTGTTCTTCTCGGTATTAAAATATCAAATACGAAATTAAATTCGTCAAGAGGCATCAAGCATCTCAAATAAGAGATAATTAATTTGGTAAAATTATTAATTTTCTTATAATCTCAGCTTGAAACGTTATCGTGTTAGGTATAAGTAGGTTTCACTGGTGGTAGAGCTCCAGTGACGGAGCTCGCGAGCGTAGGCACCACCGCATTACCTAATATACTTGCCGCTAAATGGTAGTGTTCAGCACTATCGTGTTCCGGTCAGGTGGTAATGTACGGTCCTGTAATTTCCGGCACAGAGGCGTAACACCTTAGGCCTCAGGAGTGGTAACGCATCTGCATTTTGACCTTAGTATTTGTGTGGGTGTCTATAGGCTGCAGTCATCACTTAACATCAACGTGAACTGCATGCTTGTTTACCACTTCAATTGCATAAAAAAAAAAGAAAAAAGTAGGTACTTATTTATTAATTAGCCCAACGTAATAATTATACATGACGTGGGAATGTGACGCTCTCTACTGGAGAAGAATTCTTCCTCTAGTAGTTTTTTACTAGTAGCAGAGCTCCAGTGACGGATCTCGCGGGCGTAGGCACCATCGCATTACTTATCTACTTACCGCTAAATGGTAGTGTTCAGCACTATCGTGTTCCAGTCAGGTGGTAATGTACGACTCTGTAATTTCGGGCACAGAGGCACTTTATGCTATGAAAACAGGAATATTTGGTTTAACAGAAACAAATGTAGCAAAGCATAACGTTCTCAACACTCATGACATCGTCATTATCATTTCAGCCGAAAAAAACATGCACTGGTGGACCGAAGCTTCCCCATAAGAGAGATATGTTTTTATTGGTGTTAGAGCCCCAGCGACGGAGCTCGCGGACGTAGGCAGCACCGCATCACGTAATATACTTGCCGCTAAATGGTAGTGTTCAGCACTATCGTGTTCCGGTCAGGTGTTAATGTACGGCCCTGTAATTTCCGGCATAGAAGCATAACACCTTAGGCCTCAGGAGTGGTAACGCATCTGCATTTTGACCGTAATCTTTGTGTGAGCGTCTATATGCTGCAGTCATCACTTAACATCAATGTGAACTTTTTTTTTATTCTTTTTTTGTATGTAATGAAAGTGGCAAACAAGCGTGCAGTTCACATTGATGTTAAGTGATGACTGCCAGCCTATAGACACCCACACAATGACCAGAGGTCAAAATGCAAATGCGCTGCCACTCCTGAGGCATTAGGTGTTATGCCTCTGTGCCGGAAATTACAGAGCCGTACATTACTACCTGACCGAAACACGATAGTGCTGAACACTACCATTTAACGGCAAGTATATTAGGTAATGCGGTGGTGCCTACGCCCGCGAGCTCCGTCACTGGAGCTCTACCACCAGTAAAATAAAAACTGCATGATTGTTTGCCATTTTCATAACATTAAAAAAAAATAGTGGAAGTTCTCTTCCACAAAGAGTGGGCCATCACGTCCCAAAGCTATCCCGAGTCCCGAGCTACCATTAAAAAAAAATCATTTTGAAACTTACAAATTTAATCAGGATAAGCCGTACAAGTAGGAAACACTTGGAAACTCATCAGTCACTAATATCTGCGCCGAACAAATTTAATAATGTTGACATGGCTCCTTATTAAAATTGCGAATTAATTTTATGACCTCTTCATTTCTGAGTCTCCGTAATCCATCTTAGTCAAGCTGTGTTTAAATTATTTTATTTATAAGTATTTAATAAAATTATTGTTTAGGAGAAGGTTACTTAATTAATTTTATAATTATGTGCTGTTTGATGCTTAATGACAGTGGAATTATTAGGAACGAGTAGGTAAACTAATATTATAAAGAGGAAACATTTGTGTTTTTGTTTGTATGTTTGTGACGTTTTCACACAAAAACTACTAGACCGATTTCAAAAATTATTTCCCAAAGATGCATCTTTACTGAGTGACATAGGCATTACATTCATTGATCATATGCAAAGACGACCCGCTAGTATTATATAAAACAAAAGTCGTGGTATATATCATTTATGTACAACTCAAGAACTAGTTTATTTTGTTGACGACAGAAATAAAAAATAGTGCCTATTAGAAATCAGTCTACCATTGTCATCATCATCATCATCATCATTTCAGCCAAAAAACGTCCACTGCTGGACAAAGGCCTCCCCCAAAGAATGCCACAACGAACGGTCCTGGGCCGCCCTCATCCAACGATTGCCCGCGACCTTCACCAGGTCGTCGGTCCACCTCGTGGGGGGCCTGCCTATGCTTCGTCTACGCGGTCGCCACTCCAGAACTCTTCTGCCCCAACGGCCGTCAGTTCTGCGAGCTATGTGTACCATTGTACATAATACAAATGATTCAAGACAGACTGTAGTGTAGTGCAGTAGTGCAGTAGTGTGTAATGTGTAGAAACGGCCTGTTTCATTAAGACAATGGGTTTAAATTGCAGCGGTTAGACAAACGGACGGAAAGTGTTTTGGTTTGAGTCATAAGAAGTTAGCGGGTAACGTAATAAGTCATTGTTTTATATTATTTCGCATAAACACATGCTTGTGAAATATATTTTAAAGAAAAATGGAAAGAAAAATTTGACTTAGGCGAGACTCGAACTCGCGGCCACTGGGAATCTAGTCCAGCCGCTCTTGCAACTGAGCTACTGAAGTCCTGCCCGATTTGTCAAATCTTTCCTTCACATTGATTGCATTGCTTTATGGTAGCAACAGCGCCATCTATTGCCAAATGCCCATGTGTTAATGCGAAATAATATAAAACAATTATTAAAAGCGACTTCTTTACGATATTCAATAAACTGCAAAGTCTATTATATCGGTTGCCTAACTAGCATAGTTTGACAATAGATGGCGCTGCTGCTACCATAAAGCAATGCAATAAATGTGAAGGAAAGATTTGACAAACCGGGCAGTAATAAGTCATACCCATTAGAGCATAGAAGTATACGGGTATGACCACCACTCACTTGTGGAAGAAAATTCTTTCGGTAATGCAGTCATTCAAACGAACACAATAGCGGTCAAACTACATTAATATGTAGTCCTGCGTTGTATAATTTACTACCTATAATTTATTAGAATTGATAGGGGATAGAAAATTATACAATTGGATGGGCAGCAGCGTCTCGTGTTAAATCCGCCTGCAGTGTCCAATTTTCATGTTTTATTGATATTATTTGAATAACAACCCCTCTGAAGAGTATGCCTACTCCATATGTTTCTATTGCTTTCTATCTGTCGCCATTAGGTACTTGTTGTGTCTCTTGCTATATCTTCGATGTCGTCAGTCCATCTCCTTTAAGGCAAGGACTTGCCACGACTTCTTTTTTCTTTTGGCCCTCTCCAAACTACAGCATGATTCATACACCTAGCGTGTCTCTCTAGTCTAGCTAGATGTCCTGCCCATTGCCACATTGATTTCATAGAGAGGTAAATATTAATATTTTTTTGTCTCGTCTCTTATATTTGTTTGGCGTACTTTAACTTTCTTTCCAATTCCTAAAATCAACCTTTGCATAACTGCTTGACATATTCTTTTTTTTTACTTTCGCCTGTTTTGTGTATGTCCAAGTTTTGAAGTCGTATGGTAGACAGGGGAGAATACCACAGTATTCTGTGGACATGGCACTTTCTTCCAAAAAGAAAATATGTACTACTTTACTACTAAAATATATATACTATTTTCTTTTTGGAAGAAAGTGCCATGTCAACTTTTATTATTTATCTGCGCGCCAGTACTTCCGACAAGATATATTTATCCCATTAATTATTTCGTCTTAGTTGTTACTGGGATGATAAAATACTTATTTATCAAGACAATATGTAAGTTTTTGTACATATCGATGAAAAGTGTGGCAGCCAGTAAAATTCATACCGGTTGGTAATTGTCGATAAATTAAACGATAGTGTAGACTGAATCGATTACAATCGATTCGAATTCACTTATTACTCGTATTCGTTATCGATTTAAATAAATATTGCCCACCATGGTCTTCAACAATCGATGCTAGTTTTCTAGCAATTAATATCATATCGCTCTTCAATTAAACCAATCGACAACAGACAGACGAGCAAAATACAGGCATAGTTAATTCCTGACCACGGAAATAACGTACATTAGTCAAGTGCAACCGGCAAGAGGTAATGAACTCCATATCTGTGACCGTATTACCTACGTGCCATTGTTTGGCAGTGGCCAATTATTAGAATGTTCGATGTGGATGTACGTTATTTCAAGGGATGTGTAATGTGAATGAAACAAATTTCCTATTTGCTGTCCCATCGGACAGAGATGTTGGACGAACTAAAGCTGTTAGCTTAGCTTACTTTGAAAGTATGATTTGGTGTCCATAAAATGTTGACCTACTAATTTATCTTCACTGAGTCCTAATATACGCTATATAACATTCATTGTGCCGTGCAATGCCGGGGCGAGGCGCTAGTATAAAATAAAGCTGACATTAAAAAAACCCTCTGCAATCTACAATCGTTATAAGTTGAAAACATGAAAACGAATATTTACGATTTTATCCGCAGCGGGCAATGTGCAGCAATAGTTTACGATACTGAATCCGAAGTGCGATTTAACCTTCGGTTTCCTTGATTCTGAGACTGTTTTTTAAATTGAAGTTACGTATAGTTGCGGATTTTTGTTTTGTTTCTTTAACGGCGCCTCGCACTTTTTGTAATGTGTAAAAAATGTTAAAATCAGGTCAGAACACCTGACACTAGTCGAAAATGCGTAAGATGGACAAGTGACCTGAATTACATCCACCTATTTTTGGAGACCCAATGACAGCTGTCTAGGCGGTGGTGGTGGTTGCCGCGGCGGTGGTGTCGGTGGTGGTGGCGGTAATGGCGGTGGTGGTGGTGACGGTGATCGCGGTGATGGCGGTACTGGAGGCAACATTAATGGTGATGGTGGTGGTGGTGTTGGAGGTGGTGCTGGTGAAAAATGCACAGCGTTAATATACAAGTTTTCACTTCTGCCGACATTCCCGTCGTGCAAACCGTTGTTTTTTTATGTAACGAAGGTTACAAGCAAGTATAGAGTTCACAAGTGTTGAGTGATGACTGCACCCTATAGACTTATACACAAAACCAGAAAAAATGCAGATGCGATGCGACCTCTGAGACCTAAGCTGTTACGTCTCTGTGATAGTTTTTACGGGTCCATACATCACTATCTAACCAAAACGCAATAATCCTGAATACTTCCATTGGGTGACTGGTGGTACAAATATATACTGCAGATAGATTAGGTAATGTGGTGGTGCCTAAGCCCTCGAGCTGGAACTCTACCATCAGTTTTGTGTACCTGCTTCCATTACCGACGCGTGTCTGAATCCGGGTCACTGAGTACCAGAAATAAATATGATTTTACTAAACTATTATTCGCTCCGATTCATATCTAGTGAACGATATAGGAAACCACAGCTTATCACCCATTATGTAAACCGACAGCGACACAAACCGAATGCGCAGAACATCTACATTCTTTTACATACCTTCCCCATGCCCGTTTTAAATGTAACGTACGACAAAAACTCTGTTTCTCTATGTAAAATACATTTTTATGATTCATAAATATGTCATTTATTGGAAAATATTCATTCTGATTTTCAATTTATTTTGGTTTTCAATACCGAATACATATTTCTCTCTTTAAAAATAAAATATATATTTTTAAAGTACTGAGGTCGTAGCAGGATAAAAATTCTAATTACTGGTGGTAGAGCTCGGACGTAGGTACCACTGTACTACCTAATCGTGTTCCGAGTAGGAATAACGTTTGATGATGTCCATGTGATTTCCAATATACAGGACTTCAGGAGTAGCAACGCATCTACATTGAAATCTCTTGAAGTTTTTATGTAGACGTTTATAGCTACTAAGCGGCTGGTACAGATCGTAAGCAATCTACTTGGTTAAGCGATACGGGCGCGGTCGGGTGTGTGATGGGTGACCGCTAGTGGCAAATTAAAATGCGCGTTTCCGTGCTTCGGAGGGCACGTTGGTCCCGGTTGCTATCGATAGATAGCAGTCGTTAAACTTTGTCGGAGGCCTTATGGGCGGTTTGAAAACATCCGACAGCGGGTTGGCCAATAACCTTTATCTCCACCAACTCGCATTGGAGCAGCGTCACACCGCGGACACTCCGCCAAAATTCCATACAAACGCTTATTTTGGTATCTATTACACAGACATTAATCAATGACGTGTATTTACACGTGTACCTGAGTGCGTGGGGGAGGAGGTTGGGTGAAGCGGGTAAATCGGGCGGGACGTTGAAGTGTCCATTCTATACGTAGTATTATTACATATTTTCTGGCAGCGTGGTGGAGTAAGATCCAGGCCACCTCACAAGAAGGGGAGAGACTCGTGCCCAGCAGTAAGACGTATCAAAGGTTGGTTATTATTATTTTTATAGGTACAGTTTTAATTCACTAATATTCATCATATCAGCCGAAAGTTGTCCACTGCTGGACTAAAGACTAAAATAAGGAGGATAAGCCATAATCGCCATTGGCGATCGCAGTGGCGGTAGTCCTGTTGCAGGACGCTGCTGCCCATCTTGCGTTATTGCACTTTCTACCGGTTTGACCGCCATTGTTTGGTTGACTGATTGAATTAGCGGAGGAATTCTCTTCCACTAGAAGAGAATTCTGCCACTAGTGGGCGGTGGGGTCATCAATCCCCGACACCGCCATTTAAAAAAATGATTAGTAAACTTTTCATTATACTTATTCTAACTCTGTAAGGTCACTTTGGTAATTGTTATGCCTGGTCTATTACAGGAAACAGTTCAGAGCCTAAATGTCTCATTTAACTTTTAGGATTAACCATAATTATGCGGTTTCAACATTATAAACGTCCTATAGAAAAGATTGACTCACACTGAGAGCGAGATTAACAAACGATTTTACAGTACCCAGCAAGAAACTGGTGGTAGAGTTCCAGTGTAGGAGCTCGAGGGCTTAGGCACCACCGCATTACCTAATTTATCTGCCACTAAATGGTATTGTTCAGAACTATCGTGTTCCGGTTAGATGGTAATGTATGGGCCCGTAATATCTATCACAGAGACATGACACCTTATGTCTCAGGGGTGGCAACGCATCATCTGCATGGGGAAATCCGTCGCCCGAATGGAGTGGTTCCGAGCTGGCTGGCGTGCAGGTGTTCCGCACGCCACTAGTAGTGGTTGGAGCCGAAAGGCTCTGAGGAGGGATCGGCAACGAGCAGCCGCAGGATCGCGGATGTGTGCGATAACTTTCCCGTGACCCTGCCACTTGTGGCGAATGAGTCGGAACGCCCAGGGGTTTTTTCTCCCAAAGGGTGGGTATGCGTAACGTAAAAAAATGCAGTGGTGCTTACGCCCTCAAGCTGCCACTGAAGCTCTACCCACAGCAAAGCTTGGAGAGTTTTTTTTGTTGGTGGTAGCAAACAAGCATGCTGTTCACATGGATGTTAAGTGATGACTTCAGCCTATTGACACAATAACCAGAGGTCAAAGTGCAGATGCATCGCCACCCCAAAGGACTAGGATCTTTTGCCTCTGTGTTAGTTATAACGGGGCCATACATTACCATCTAACCGGAACACGATGGTGCTGAACAATACCATTTGGCGGTAGATATGTCTTTATCATGGATATACATGCTAATCGCATTTGTTTTATGTGTTCCTCCGCAACGCCCAAAGCCAAGGTTCGGACCCACAGGGGTTTCCCTTAGGCAGTAATGCTAACTTTTGAAGCTGAGAGCGAACCCTGGACTCGCCGATTGTCCGGTGAAGTAGACTAGTGCCGTCTACATGAGTCCATACACAGGGTTTTGAAAACAATGTTACATTCTCCGAACTCAATGTATCCCAGCCTGAAGAATCTCGAATAAACTTTGAAACGAAATGGGTTTTTATGATTATTATGTGCCTGAAAGCGGCCATCTTCACCAAAATTATCCTTTTGCGTAATGTTCAGTAACAGACAATCTTAGCTTGATTTTTTGGTAATATAAGTCTCGACTTTTTAGTTACTTGGAAAAAAATGTCGTCCCGATTCTGGTGTCTGTTTAGGCGGTATCTTTAAATCTTTGAAAGGTATCGTAGGGTACTCTGTGGTGGACCAAGGGGGCCTCCGGTTCTGGGGGTCTGAACGAGAAAGGCTCGAGTTTTGTCTCATGAAAGTTTTACATCAAAAAGCCTAAGGGGGAAAATGTAGTTTTTTTTTTGCTCGCGCTCTTCTTGGTAAGTATTTTAAATCTCTTACCAAAGAGATTATAGAGGCCAACAAGAGGCCACGCACGGACAGGGGGGGTAAAGGCGTTGTTTTTTTTTTGAAAATGCCGGGCCTTATCTGACTCTAGTCCGCCACTGAGGGTATTTAATCGAATTTTCAGAGTACACCGCTTGAAGTGGTATAATCACAGAAATAACAATAGGTATACTCTCTCTCTCTCTGAGTATAATACTAAAATCCATCCACAATGACGGTCAAACCATTCAAATAGGACTGCAGTAAAAATAGCAACGCGGGATGGGCAGCAGCGTCCCGCGATAAAATTACCGCCACTGCGATGGCCAGTCCGCCTGCCGAGCTTGGCGATTATTACATATTCTGTCCTTATGACGCACAACAGTGTTGTGGCGTTTTTAGGGGAGGCATTGTCTAGCAGTGGACGTCTTTCGACCGGAGTGATGACGATGATGATGGGTACGAGTTAGTTAGAAACAAAATTATATAGAAACCTCAGATTTGGTGGAAGTACTCAAGAGGTTGCAAGGTAGCTCCCATATCCTGAACTGATGTGCTCGAGTTATTCTTTAAAATCCCCTATTGGTCTCCCCTACGAGGTATACGTTTCGTTTAAGTTCGTCATAAGTCAAACAAACTAAGATTGTAATAAGACTGCTATAAAAGATGGTGGTAAGCCCCAAAATAGCAAAAAGTCGTTTTAGAAAACAACATCATTTATTTTTTTGATAACTCGAGAATAAAATGGCACTTCTTTAAATAGGAAAACATAAATTAACCGTTAACGAAAACAGCGTGAAATTAAATTAAGATAAAACAAAACACTAGCACTAGAAAGAAAATCGTGGAAAAATATGTATTAACTAAACCGCGCCCGTACCATCCGTTATTTTGTGCAAAGGAGGTTCCGTATAGGTATGATCCATGGTATAAGTTTCTTTGTCATGAAGAAGCAAACAAGCAGTTCACATTGATGGGAAGTAGTAGTACCTAGTATACTGTAGCCTACAAACATAAAAAAACAGAGATTTCAATGCAGATACAATCCAAGCTGTTCCTCAAGCTGAATGTTTTCTATACAAACGGGCAAGACAGATTTTCCAACAAAAAGCAAATGCCCATATGCAAGAGGGTTACTTGTTTTATAATAGCAAGCCAAGTTAAGTCAACGTACCTAGGCAAACATTTGATTAAAAAAACAGTGTACGATTTCTCCCTTTGCCTTGAAATTTTTCAACGAGATACACTTCCCGACAAGAATTATTGCACAACAAGCTTAGGAAAAAGGGAATCGGCTAGTTTCGACTTCGAAGAACGTTATCTCTGCTGCACCCTACATAAGCAATAATAGTCCGGTACCTATTGGCAGAGAATATGTAATAATACTACGTATAGAATGGACAATTCGACGTCCCGCCCGATTTCCCCGCCTCACCCAACCTCCTCCCCTCTTATGGGCGACGTTTGATATTTTCTACGTGCTAAGCACACAGATGCACGAGTAAATACACGTTACTGATTGATGTCTGTGTAATAGAGACCAAATTAAGCGTTTGTATGGAATTTTGGGGGAGTGTCCGCGGTGTGCTATTGGTCAAAATTAAAATGGTTGACAAACGTCAATTGGATACGTGCGAAAGATAACTTATCCGAAATTATCCGATGTCTCTTTCATAAGGTCGATGTCCAATATATCTTGCTGCATACTGTAATCTATCACAGTCCTATTTTCGTATTTCCTACAGACCCCTAATAAAAATATACGAAACAAAGAATAGTTTGAAATGAACGGCGCCCACCGGAGCGGACTGATTTCGGATAACAATGATTTAATGAATGCACGAAAGTTAAAACATTTTAAAAATGTTACCCACGAGGGTCTGGTGTAGTTATTGGCATAAATTGTGTTCTAGTTTTTGTCAACGATATTATGAAGAGTAATTTCATATTATTAAAAGTAAAATTCGACTTGAACCTGCGACCACTAGGATTTCTAGTCCAGCCGCTAACTGAGCTACCGAAGTCCACAATTGAGTGTCGATTTTTTCCTTCTGCTGCTATTTTCAACTTAAAATACTGAATGTTTAATTCAGTCAACAAACTTCAACTTAAAATACTGTTTAATTCTTACTATATATTTTTATTTTAATGTTATTAATGCGAAAGTCACTGTGTCTGTCTGTCTGTCTGTTAGCTTTTTAATTCCAAACGAGTGAACCGATTCTAATTAAATTTGGTACATAGATAGAGTTGACTTTGAGAAAGAACATAGGCTACTTTTTAAACGACATCCACGCGGGCGAAGCCGCGATCAACAGCTAGGATTTAATAAATATTTATAACTAAATCTTTTTAAAGTAATGAAGGTGGTAAGTAAACAAATATGCAGTTCAAATTGATGTTAAGTAATTACTGCAGCCTATAGACATTTTCACACAAAAACCAGAGGTCAAAATACAAATGCGTTGCCACCCCTGAGACCTTAGTTATTGTCTCTGTGATAGTTATTACGGGGCCATTACCGGAACACGATAGTGCTGAACACTTGACGGCAGATAGATTAGGTTATGCGGTGGTGCCTACGTCCACGAGCTCTTACATCGGAACTCTACCACCAGTGTCTCCTCGGGACGTTATTTTTTTTTTATCTTTTGTTCCGCATTTGTAACTGCATCCGCGGATGTCACCCGTCAAAATTTCGATCTATCCGGGCCGTAATCAAAAATTTCAATCAACAATAAATACGCTTACACTCACAGCCCCACACTAGGGGTCGTGGAGGCCGTTGTACACACACAACACATACACAAACACCCAGATCCGATAAAAATATATGTACGCCATACAAATATTTGTCTCGGTGCGGGGATCGAACCCGCGACCCTTAGAATCAGACTGTGGTTTCACACCGCTGGACTAACCGGATCGTCGAACCGAACAATAAACAAGTAAAATCTTCATAATAAATACCTAACTACAAACAAATCTTGACCCCATTCAAGACAGTATGACAGACAAAAGATCTTGTCCCAAGGCGGTGATACTTTTTTATTACTTCTCTCTTGCTGAATTTTTTACGCTTCCCTTTCTCACTAATTTAATTTAAAACAGCGACGTTATTTATTATTATTTCACTGTGTTGTTCCACGGGGAATCAAACAGGAATTAGAGGAATAAGGGATCGTTGAATATAATATGGACAAATAATTTCGCTTCATTTTTAGCCTTTTTTTGGGACGAATGTAGCAGAAAAGCGTACACTTCACATAGATGTAAAATGAAGACTGAAGCCTATAGATTCCTGTATCAAATATAAAAGTTAAAATTCAGATACGTTGCCACCCCTGAGGCCTAAGTCTGTTTGCATTCTGTAATATATAAATATTTTTACTGATAAATTATCAATAAATTATCACCGTCGTTTAAACGATTGAATTAAAAAGTTAAACAACTAACTTCAACTGGCTCTTTTATCTGTCGGTGACTAAAAATTCACTCTCATCATTTTTTTCCAAAAGAAGTAAGTTACTGGACTATACGTTACCCTCTAACATTTAACCGGAAGACGTTAATAATGGACACAATCATTTGGAAGCGGATAGATAAAGCAATATGGTGCTGATTTTAGAAGTAGACTATCTTCTCTTCAGTGATATGCTTGGAGCATCCATCCATCTACTGCTATGAAGATGTAACAAATGCGTAATTATGTAATTAATAGCATCAAGCAAACATCAGACAATTCAGACACATATTACTAATATGTGTCTGAATTTATAAAAAAATATTATAAAAAATATATTTATAAAAAATTTATTTAAATTTATAAAAAACAAAAAAAAATGTATGGCCTACATAGTGTAGGTCTCAGGAGTGGTAACGCATCTGCATTTTGACCTTGATCTTTGTGTTGGTGTCTGTAGGCTGCAGCCATCACTTAATATCAATGTAAGCTGCATGCTTCTTTGCTACTTCCATTACACAATTATATTAAAACAATTAACATGTGGAAGAAGTTTCAGAGTTCGATCGTGGTGTTATATTTCAGCTTTGGACTATTCCGTTTTTTGCTCTTTTCCACAACAAAATAAACGAATACAGTACCGGCAATGAACTATTTCTATCGCAAAAAAGCTTTCGAATACATATCGAATCACGTGTATAATCAAAGAACGTATCCAAATTTCAGATTCGGCCAAAAAATATTTTCGCTGCGACCTAAAGGAAAAATTCGAAGAACAAAACCGTTCGAATTGGAAACAGGATTCATTGGATCGAATTGCAAAACTAGACCGCAATTTATTTTTCAATCGGCCCGCACCGAGCAAAGAGTGTACGGAAACTATAGATTTTTTTTCAAATGTGCCCCGCAATTTGCTTGGGAGGTATTGCGGTAAACGTATTTCGGCATTAGTAAACGTTTGGCCTTAGTCATACATATATCATAATTTCAGCAGACTACGTTCAGACAGAAGGCATTTATAAAGTTATTAAAGAAGTACTTAAAATACTGCTTAAAGTCATTAATAGACGAAAGGCTACCACTTGCTTTTTGATCTGCAAATCGTTTAATTGTGATGAAAATATGCAAAATAATAAGTAAGTAATAAATTCTTTACCTACAGATTAGGTACATTTTTTTTTTTATTTAATTGAAGTGGCAAACAAGCATGCAGTTCACATTGATGTTAAGTGATGACTACAGCCTATAGACACCCACACAAAGACCAAGGTCAAAATGCAAATGCGTTACCACTCCTGAGGCCTAAGGTGTAGGTTGCCTCTGTGCCGGAAATTCCAGGGCTGTACATTACCACCTGACCGGAACACGATAGTGCTGAACACTACCATTTAGCGGCAAGTAAATCAGGTAATGCGGTGGTGCCTACGCCCGCGAGCTCCGTCACTGGAGCTCTACCACCAGTAAAAATACATAAAAACTTTAAAGGTCTATGTTATAAAAATAACATATGCAGTTGTAGGGAAGCCCGTACATGCAAGTTTGCACTCGACCTCTTTTGTTTGTATAGACGTACCCCCATATTCATAAACGTATTTTAGTTTAAGTGTTGCTAATCTCTCCTTTGTCTTTTTCTATCCTGCACTTTTGACAATGTAACTGACAAAGACTAAGCATTCTATAGCTAAAACGTATCTAATGTACGTTTATGAATAAGGGGGTAACTCTATTTATTTATCTAAAACATTTCTCACACCAATTCCTATTCTCGTTGTGTACCTAGGCACAATTTATGTCTTCATATTTCTCATAATTATCAGCTCATTTTTCCTTATTCTGCATTATAACAACAGATTGCATTCCAACGATGGTTTCAAATGAAACTGGGTTCAACAATTGATGTGGAATGATCAATGTATTACATTATCTTTTCCTTTTTTTATCATTCTTGGATATATTTAAACCTCTGATCTCTCTGTTTAAATTAGTGTTCGATCGGTCGTTGTTCCATACGTCCAAAATGTTTGCGTTGAAGTTATTTATTTGTATTATCACTGTTCAAACTGCTGTTGACGCATATATGGCTATCCTGCCACCGGTGGCAAAACCAGAAAAATTTGGTTAGTATGTTATTTTATTTTTTAATGGATGTGGGTCCTACTTAAGCTGAACGATATTGTAATCTATAGACATCTACAGAAAAATAGTTAAAACTGCAGATGCGTTACCTCTTCTGAGACTTAAGTAATTTTGCCTCTGTGATAGTGATTAAGGGGCCTTTCACACTTTGCTTATTGTTTTGTTCCTTTTATGTTTTATTTTTTTTGCAAGTATAGCTTTTTAACATAATAAATAAATAAAATATACTTAAATATCAATTAAAGTTCTTAAGTCAATTTATACGAACATTTTTAATTGACAAATTAACGTTTATTGGACCAGTCAAACCAAAGTCAAACCCTGTTATAAGTCTTGGTGAAATCCACCCTAAGTTTATATTCTGAATTCACATAGTGATGATAATTGCCATTCATCGTCTTCATTAAAAAGTTTATTTTTAATTCCGAAAGCCTTGCGTAATATTATTATATATTCGAGTATCGGAATCCTGTCAAACCGGATATCGTGGTAAGACTTGTTCATCCACAGTGTTTGACCTACACTAAGCTGAAAGATGACTGAAACATCGGATTAATTTTAAAAAACTGGCCAAGTGCAAGTTGAACTCGCGCACAGAGCGTTCCGTACAGTTGTGAAATTGCCAATGCTACATAATGTACCAGAGATACACTAGCTGACCCGGCAAACTTCGTATTACCTCAGAATGAAATAATGTGTCAAAGGTTTGATAGATACGGACCATTTGGATGGGAAAACAAATTATGGTTTTTACTATTTCCCTTAAATTTTTTCATATTTATTTACCTTTTCAACCTTCCCTGGACTTCCAAAAATCATTCAAAATTATAATTAGCTAAGTCGGTCCAGTCGTTCTCGAGTTTTAGCGAGACCAACGAACAGCAATTGATTTTTTATATATAGATATAGGTAAGCTATGAGCAGTTAAATTCCATATCGCATAGCAGGTTGGTATGTCACGAGCGATATAAGGGTCAAGGTAATCGATTAGTTTATAGTGTCGAGTGAAGAGATAAAATTTCTTTCCTACGCAAATATTATTAATTTTTATTTTATTAAATTAGATGTTTAATGATATACTAGCTATTGCCCTATCGCGTGGTTGTCGTTTTATAAATAACTAAGTAGCATATGTTCTTTCTTAAAGCTCTATCTCTGTACCAAATTTCATTAAAATCGGTTCAGTCGATTGGACGTGAAAAGGTAACGGACAGACAGACAGACAGAGTTACTTTCGCATTTATAATATTAGTAGGGATAACAATCACAGATACATAACAACTAAGGTCTCAGGGGTGGCAACGCATCTGCATTTTGACCTCTGGTCTTTGTGTGGGTATCTATAGGCTGCAGTCATCACTTAATATTAATGTGAACTGCATGCTTGTTTGACACATTAATTATTACAAAAAAAATAAATACTGGGACCAGACTGACCTACCATGACCAAATAGGTCGAGTTCTGTCTGATGGTGGGGTCAAAAGTCTTAGGAATCGGCGTGCATGTATGAAGAGAATGATGAAGGTAGACGAGGCCCGAGAGGTATGTCAGGATCGGGATATCTGGCGCTCTACACTCTCTGCCTACCCCGTTAGGGACCTGGCGTGAAGATACATACATACAAAAAAAATTAAAAAGGAAACGAGCTACTACTTTCTACTGGTGGTAGAGCTCTAGTGACGGAGCTCGCGGGCGTAGGCACCACCGCATTACCTAATATACTTGCCGCTAAATGGTAGTGTTCAGCACTATCGTGTTCCGGTCAGGTGGTAATGTACGTAATTTCCGGCACAGAAGCATAACACCTTAGGCCTCAGGAGTGGTAACGCATCTGAATTTTGACCTTGGTCTTTGTGTGGGTGTCTATAGGCTACAGTCATCACTTAACATCATTGTGAACTGCATGCTTGTTTGCAACTTTCATTACATAAAAAATAAAATCAATCGTAAAGTTTACATGATAAAACCACAGTCTAATAATGAAAACGAACGTGTTGTTAATTACCTACAGTCATCCAACGAACGTGTAATGTCAGAGCAATCGTGCGGGGCGTGCGACGCGAGGGACGGAGGGGGCGGTACCAAGTAGCCCATACAAAAACTGTCATCTACTTGGGACTTAGCGATAAGGGATGCGAGGTTTAAAATTTCCTAATTTTTTGGAAAGATGATATTGAAAAATTTGATGTCAACTTTATTGTTAATATTTTATTCCAATTTTCATTCATTATTATTGTCTGTTATATTTTACACTTTATGTACATACTTACTTCACTTAAAACAAAAAAATCTTTAAAGAAAATTCTAAATATGTTTTTTGTTTGTATGTATTTCATATTCGGGTTATATTGGACGGAGTTAGAAAGGTATGGATGAATATTATGATCGGTACATTATAATTGTTAGAATTCTGGCGTACTGATAGGCGCCCAACTGGAATACTGGTAGATTGATGATAGACTGGTAAATTGTTCAATTTGTCAACAGGCTTGCCGCCTGTTACATGGGCCAAAACGTGACCGGCTAATCTAGGATGTATGCATGTATCCGATTTACCTATCCCTTAGGGGATTACAGGCGTGATGTTTTTAGGATTTTTGTATATGTTCAACGTAAACTGACGCGTTACAAACAACGTAAATAAAAACCAAAAACGTGACAATCTTAATGGTTTTGCGTTTTGATGGGTGAAGGCGGCATATCGCAAAACATCAAAGGCGATTAACTACTGTATGTACGTATACTGTGATAAAACAATATTGTCACAAGATACTTTGACACATAAACTGTATAATAGATAAAATACAGTGATGTAGGTACCTACTGGCAATCGTGAACCCTATTTTTTCCTTCATACATTACCAGCTAAGTAAAACAACTTACCGTGGTTTTTTTTATGTAATAAAATTGGCAAACAAGCGTGCAGTTCACATTGATGTTAAGTGATGTCTGCAGCCTATAGAATAGAGAGATGATGACCAGAGGTCAAAATGCAGATGCGCTGCCACTCCTGAGGCATTAAGTGTTATGCCTCTGTGCCGAAAATTACAGAGCCGTACATTACCACCTGACCGGAACACGATAGTACTGAACACTACCATTTAGCAGCAAGTATATTAAGTAATGCGGTGGTGCCTACGCCCGCGACCTCCGTCACTGGACTCTACCACCAGTAAACTGGCCACTAGAGCAGATAGATCGAGTATTGATTAATAGATTAGATGGTGAGCTGTAGCTTCGAAAGTATATTTGTAACATCAGTTTAAAAAAATATTAACATTGTTTATTACAGTCAATTAATATTCACCAATAACTTTTTACAGCCAACGAAAAAGGATGTTACGTTCCAGTTATTGATAAAGTGATACCCTACAATAAACCCTTCTCTCCACAAGATGGCAAAATCTGCGAAAGATATACATGTGGCACTGATAATATAACGCACATAGCGGGGTAAGCAATGAATATATATGACTAAAACCCGGTTTGCACTCAGTCAGACTCATTAAGGCCTCCGTTGAACTTACATTTATAATCTATATACTTATAATAAAACAGTAAAATCCGCGTGTCTGCACATTGTATATATTTACGAAAAACTAATTGGGGGCGATGTTAAAATAGTATTAGAACACTTTTCAATCATTTTTAATTTTTTTGTCTGTCTGTTTGTCTGTTTGTCCCTTTGTCCAGGCTAATCTCCGAAGATACTAGACGGATTCAAATGAAACTTTTTGTAGTGTATAGATACTAAGCCTGGCCAACATTTAGGCTACTTTTTACTGCGGGAAAATCACTCATTCCCACGGAAATCTATACATTTAATAAAATCATAAGAAAACATAAACAGTTTTCAGATTTTTTGTCTGTTTGTCTGTATGTATGTCGAGGCTAAACTAAAAAAGTACTAAATTAATTTACTTCAAATTTTGCACGAATATTACTAACTGGTCCGGTCAACATATAGGCTTCATATTATCAAGCTATCTCCTACGGGGGCAGAGCTGTGAATCTTTAAAATCGTAGAAAAGTCAAAACTGTACATAGATTTTTTTGTTTTAAAGAATATTTGGGGCGTGATCTACTATCGATATCGAAGCCAAATATAGTGTTTGTTTGTCTGTTGTTGTTTGTCTGTATGTATGTCCGGGCTAAACTCAAAAGTACTCAATGGATTTACTTCAAATTTTGCATGAATATCCGTGAATTTTCAAGGACACCGCATTGGGTAAGGTTAATAGGTATCGTGCATCCAAATAATGGCGAAAGCTATTGCCTGCGGTTGTTACTTCACACGGGCCGAGGGCCAACGTATTTTGCTTTTCTGAGGACATTTGATGGCGTGGAGTATCCCACTTACCGCGCAGCCTGCGTAGCACGTCACCTTCTTGACGATGACCAAAACTGGAATGACATCCTGGCGGAGACAAGCGTCAGTCACGGAGAAGTATTGCCATCATCTGTTTGAAGATTTTCTATGAGCTTTGAGACACGTGCTACTGGAAACGAAGTCAAAGTAACTAATGAACGCATGCTGAACAGGTGTTCAGCATGCGTTTGCATTGAAATGAATTAAGACAGGTGTCTTAATTCATTTCAATGCAAACGCATGCTGGGGTTGTGGCAGTGGTGAGGCAGTATTTATACCACGCATTCCCCTCTTACCTAATAACTTCACGTTCCAGTTCAAGCGCGTACAGTTGAATGTTTGCTTCGCGATGACCATCAATAAGTCGCAGGGGCAGACATTGAGGGCAGCGGGTGTTAACCTCAGGACCAGTTGCTTCTCACACGGGCAACTGTACGTCGCTTGCTACCGTGTCACCAGTCCTGATCCTCTTTACATTTTGGCTCCCGGCAGAATAACTACCAACGTAGTTTATAGGAAAGTGTCGTAAGGTTTGATAACTTTGTACGTATTTTTACTCTTTTGTGTCCTGGAATATATTTCTGCATTATTTTCTCTATTTCCTTCAGTCACATATTATGACTGAACTCAGCAGGATATGACTCCCTTCTCTTGCTTCGCTTGCAAAAAACTTATAGTTTTAATTTAATGCTATTTTAAAAGTTGTTTGCTTATAATGCTAAAGCCACATTGGCATCTTAGGTATGTTTATTTATTTATTTAACTTCAATGCAAACGAATAATAGGCACATAAGGCGGACTTAATGCAACCAGGGCATTATCAAACCAGTCAACCTTCGGGTTGTAATGAAAAAGGAAGAATAGGTGCTGAGAGGTTACAATATATCCATATCAAGTACGTAGATAGTAAATACATAATATAAATAATAAAATAAATTAATAGAAAATAAACTGAATTCATAGATATGTAATATATAAGTATGTTTATAACTATAAGAATATATATATATTTTTATATATATATATATATATATACATATATATAAAAATTTATAAATATAAAAAATACATAGATATATACGATCTACAAGTCATAGATTAAACAGTTTGTTTACTTTTAAATTACCAACAAACATTAACTAGCAGATTTTAAAAAGAAGTCGCGAAGCTTACATTTGAATGTAAATTTACTCGGAGCTTTTTTAGTGTCAATAGGCAGCGTGTTCCAGAGTTTGATCGTGGTGATAGCGAAAGAATTGGACATAAAACCAGAGTGGTGAGAAGGAATGTCAAGAATGAGATTAACCGAGGAACGAAGATCAAGATGGTGAGAGTCACCGAGAAATTTAAATTTACATTTGAGATAAGCAGGAGATGATGGATCGTTAAGTATAGATAATAATAGACAGAGAATTCTTAAGGATCTTCTATGACGGATAAGGAGCCATTTAAGCTTAGAACGGTAGGAGGAAATATTTGCGGAGGCCGAAAATAAATCTGATACTGTTATTGAGCAAACGATCCAATTTAGATAGAAATTCTTGAGAGAGATCGGAATAACAAACATCGGCATAATCGATTGCTGGAAAAATGAGCGATTGCACCAACAGCAGTTTAGTTTTCCAGGGAAGAAAATGTTTGAACCTATAAAGAGAACGAAGCGTGGCTGTTGTGACCTTACAAATGTTAGTGATCTGAGAGCCCCAGCTTAAGGTTGTATCCAGATATAAACCCAGGTCTTTCACCTCACGTGCTAATCTAATTGGTGTGTTATTCAAAATTAAAGGGGATAAATTGTTAAGGTCCAATTTGTTCACAAAATACGTACTTCCCAAAATACACGCCTGACATTCATTGATGTTCACAGAAATACCAAATTTCTGTGACCACATTGATAACGAAAGGAGATCTTTGTTAAGTGATGAAATAGCGTAGTCCATGTTTTCGTAATCAGTTTGCACATACAACTGGAGGTCATGCGCGTACAAATGGTAAGAGCATTTAAGGAAATAAGTGACAGAATTAATGAAAAGTGAAAAAAGTAAAGGAGAAAGAATACCACCCCGTGGTACGCCTGAGGACAATTCACTCCAATCGGAGAAATCACGATCGATGCGAACCGCCTGTTGACGACCACGAAGATAAGATGAAAACCATTTCTGAACTAGTGGCGAGGTACCCAGATTCGAAAGAATGGCAATTAGAATGTCATATTCAACGGCATTGAACGGCATTCGAAAAATCGATGAGAACCAAAACTGTCAATTTGGAATATTCCATGCCTAACCTGACATCCTCAAGAACCTTGAGCAGAGCAGTGGCAGTACTATGACCAGGTCTAAAGCCAGATTGTAATGGAGAAAGGAGGTCATGTTTGTGAATGTAATTACTAAATTGTGTATGAACTACCACCTCTAAAATTTTTGATAAAAAAGGTATGTATGTATGTATCTTCACGCCAGGTCCCTAACGGGGTAAGCAGAGAGTGTAGAACGCCAGATAACCCGGTTCTGAAAAACCTCTCGTGCCTCGTCTACATTCATCATTCTCTTCATACATGCACGCCGATTCCTAAGACTTTTGATCCCACCGTCAGACAGAACTCGACCTATTTGGTCATGTTAGGTAAAAAAGGTAAAATAGATATAGGTCTAAAATGGTTAACAAGACTGGGATTAGACATTTTAGGAAGTGGGATAACGAAAGCTTTACGCCAAACATCAGGAAAAATCCCAGACTCTAAAGAAAAGTTAATGATGTGAGTAAGAGAAGGGAGAATAAAATCGATTAAAGGTAATAACATGGTTCTTCCTATTCCATCACAACCAACTGCTTTAGAATTTAATGTCTTAAAAATTTTGTGGATCTCGTCACCAGTAACAGAAGAGAAAGAGAAAATAATGCTAGTAAGATTTGGTATGGAAGTCAAATAAATGAAGGTATCAAGTTTTGTAACATGATCAAGAGGTACTGTTTTAGAAAAATGTAAATTTTTAAGAGAGGCTTTGTATATATGGCTTTGTATGTTTGGTGATGTACTGCCTTCACGCAGACGACGTTGCGGGCAGCAGCTAGTATGTATATAAAAGTGCTTAACAAGCTGCCTGATACTGTTAAATTCTTACCATTTATTAAGTTTAAGTCTGTACTCTTTGAAATATTAGGTACACAAGAATTGTTTTTATTGCGTCTATGAAAAATTTAAATTTAAATTTTTACGATTCTTTAACTGACATAATTTAATATCTGACATCTCCTAATTTATACTTTTTATTATTTTACAATTTTACCATTATTTGACATTATCAATTGCTTTTATTATTACAGCTGTATCAGTTGCATAAAGACAAGTAGAATTAGTTTTTAAGGCAAGATTTTTTTTGACATTTTTATTCAATTTTGTAATATTGATGACATATATATGTATGTATAAGTAATATAGGTAACTCACTAGCGATAATACTGTCTTGTATCTTTTTGCATTTCATGTACTTGGATAAATTTGTGATACACTATGTAACATTCAAGCTCTGTAATGACCACATTTAAGGCAAAATAAAAACTTTTTTATTCTATACAAAAGTAAATAGTATAGTAACTTGTATTCTTTTTCAAGTAGTCAAGCATAGGAATTGAAATGAGTACTCTCATTTCTAGGAGGCTGAATGGAATCATTAGTATTTTTCATATTGCAATGATAAATTACGTAGTAGTGTTTATGTTGCAAAGAGAAAGAGATAAGTGGAACGCAAAAGTGGTAAAACGGCTTTGCTGAGGCGTGGGTCAGAAAACTCTTTTTCCCCATTAGGAGCAATCGGCAATAGGCATTCACAATAATTCTCCATCAAAGGGCTCCCCCACACATATCTGCGAATTCGCATCGCATCGCAAATATATGCAAGCTCGCACGAATACATCGCCTGCGAATCGCAGTTTTGTGTGGCCGCCCTACATCGGTCTTGAGCCTTATGTTTTTTTTTTTATCTTATAAAAATAAAAAGTGAATACGCCAGCCTATAAGCATCTGCATCAAAATTTCTTATTATGTGCATTGTACATTTTATAAGAGCTCTATTTATATATTATGTATGACGTAAACCTTTCGCTCAGATGCTTTTAGTACACGCTGTCATTATCATACCAGTTGAGCCCCGGATTTCGGATCCACAGATACAAAAAACTGTACCTACAATGAAATTATCTACCTTAGTTCTCAGTTACTTATGGACAAATATCCATGATTCGTTACTTACTGTTTTGAGTTCAATGTAATGGTGGCAAGCTTTTTGATATCCAATATTGTCACTCACTTCCTAATCCGGGATCTCTGCATAGAAGAATATTAAGTATATGTAAAAGTAATCTGCTGTCATCGAGGTAGTTAGGATTGCTTTCAGGCATGTAGGAATTTTGATAACATTTTAAACAGTATTGATATTTTTTTTATTTCAGATGTGGAGCCCTTGGAGTGAACAAAGATTGCACTTTAGTTCCTGGTGACAAGACACTGCCGTATCCAAATTGCTGCGACAAAATTAAATGCTAAACGTAAGATGGTGAATTCGTCATCGTCCCTGGAGCTTCAAACTAATAGAGCTTCATCGTAATAATAATTAACTATTTCAATAAAACAAGGCAAAAATTGCCTCTGACTTACCTCCAAATTTATTTATTTATTTCACCCCTCAATATTGTTTAGATATTCAAGAAAAGAAAATCTGGTACAATAAAGATATTGAGCTATGAAGCCACTTATGTAATTAACTTTTTATTCGAAATCGAAATTTGACAAGATATTAAATCAGCCGCTATGTATACTAATATTATAAAGCTGAAGAGTTTGTTTGTTTGCTTGCTTGAATTCGCTAATCTCAGGAACTACTATTCCGATTTGTAAAATTATTTCAGCATTAGATAGCCCATTTATTGAGAAAAGCTTAAGGCTATATATAACATAACGCTTAGATGAATAAGAGAGGGTAGGTAAGTAATGTTGCACCCACGCGAGGCCGAAGCGGTCCGCTAGGCAAAAATACTTAAACATCTTCAAAATAATCTCAGAAACCTGGAATACCTTTTGTATTTATCATCTTTCGCAATTCCGTAAAATATCCTTAGTTTTAGTAGATAAACTCATGCAAATAATGGTTTTAAATACATAATATATATACGACTAAATAGATCTCTCACTACTATTCTTTATGTCACGGAAGTGGCAACTAACAGTAGGTGTTTATAGACAGAATTACTTACCATCAACGTGTAATGAAAATAACATAAAAAATGTCCGCGTCGACAAAAATTAAATAGCCTTGGATCTTGGCAAGTCCTTCGACGCGATCCTTATTCGCAATCATTTACGTAAATCACTTAACGTGGGTATTTGAAGAACACAACTAAAGCTAATAAGGATGATTTTCAAATCTATTTAATGAATGATTAGGAAACGTACCGGTCCTAAACCATCAATTAAATATGGAGTTTCACAGGGCAACATTTTGAACCCAACGTTGTTTGCTATTTACAAATCATATAAATAAAGCAGCATGTCGTTTGTAATATTGCGATACCCCGTACTTATTAAGGATAGAATATTATAATCGGGTACTACGAGAATTGATACGAGCAAATGCTTACTTGACGACATTTTTCTGTTTGCTGTGTAAAAAAGTAGGAACTTTTTTTAGTTCAGCGCATCGAAATTGTATAGGTACCTACAACTTTAATAAGATTAGATGTTTTGGATTTTTAACAATACGTTTTATAAGTAAGAACTCTATCAATTATGATGTAAAAATATATTATTATACATGTTTACGTCTGTACCTATACTGCAGTTGTAAGCAAATGTTATTCATTTATTTAAATGTATAAATACACATACGCCTATTAGTTTTGAATTCCTTTATAATACTTACAAAATAAGTTGCTTGTGTATTTATTTCATCTACTTACTATTAGGGTACATAATCCCAATAGGTATCACTTATTCTCACGATCGAACCCTCAACCAAGGCAGAAGGTATTGTTCCGCTAAAACTGCCTGTGTGCAAACGCGACGACGATCAAGTAGTGATCGTCGTCTTGTTTGCAGATAGATCGACAAGTAGGTACAAATTCAGGAAAGTAAGAGTGTTCACTTATATTTATGTTGTTTTCATAATTATTTCACTCAACGTACTTTGGAATATTTCAATATTCCAATTTCTTTATTATTGAAATATAATAATAATGGCACCCCTTTATACGTCCCACTGCTGGGCACGAATCTCTCCTCTTTTGGGGGAGGCCTGGAGCTTACTCCACCAAGCTGCTTCAATGCGGGTTGGTGGAGAAGTATTGAAGTAAAATAAAATATAATTCGAACAAAAGGTAGTTATAAATTTACAAAAAATTGTCTATGTATGCCTATTACATAATTTATCTTATAGATATGTAGGTAGCTCTAGATACAAATAGATAATTAGGAAGAAACATAATCCTTAATGATAAATGTCGTCACTAGTAGAGTTCGTCTACTAACTACTCCTTAAAAATTGACCCTATCTCGTCTATGGTTTGTTGTTGCTTCAAATTGACAGACAACGCGCTTGGTTAGTTTTTAATTATATGCCAATTATGTAAGAACCATTACTTTTCCCAGTAATTATTTTGTTCGTTGTAATCAAAATCTGCGGCAAAGAAATAAAACAATTATAACAAAGGAGAATTAATTTAATAAAATAAATAAAATCAACAATTTGGCGGCAAGATAGCTTCAAGAGTCAGAGTGATGACTTATTAGCACACCAACTCTTACTCCAACTCTATTTAAAGGAACTCTTAACAATAAAGCCAGTTTCTGCGTACGGGATGTTTCTCATATCGAGTATATTGAAAACCTTCGAAAATCGATGATCCTTAACTCGGGATTAGTCAAGAAAATTACTGCAAGAATTACTCATTAAAAAAAAAACACTCCTTGGAATTGCTCTCTCAGTAAAATCTTGTAAGTGACTGAGTAACATCATTATGGACGATCGAGAGAGAGTTGCGACATTTTTTACTTTTTCAAATATAGAAAACTTAGATTTCAAACTGATTTTACCAATCATTCTTTGATCAAAAGTTACGTGTTTTTGACCAAGACCGGTAGTGGGACATTAAAATTACTGTCCCCCACTCACTTGTAGTGAAGTGACACTACAATCATCGATGGAAGGATAATTCGTGCAAATGGATGAATTATTTCAAAACGTAGCATGAGTATTGCAAGGTCATCCCGGACATTTGTCTGGGTTGAGGTATGATGTAAATAGTCATGAGGATGTCATTTTATCTCATAATGAAATAAACATCCCGTAATGCAAAACCGGCTTAAGTCTTATGGGAACAAGTACGGTGATTAATGACATCTAATTACAAATTACACATTATCACAATAATTCTTTAGAAAATACTTAAAATTTAGTAAGTTTATGGTAATTGGACAGTATTCATTTCTTTCATGAACGTACACATGTTTTTATGTACCTACACTCAATATGATATAGATTTTTAAATATTCTTATGATCTTTCCACTTAAGCATAATTATAATTTATTTTCCATTCGGTTTCATTCAAACATTGACTTACTTTTATCATAATCATAGATTACTCATCAGCTTAAGAATTAGACAAAATCTTTGAAATAACTTTTCGATATTTAAATTTCTCTATACAAGGAATGATTCATATCAGTTTACAGAAATATTGAGATTAACTTAAATGCTCAAATTAACTTTTTTATGCAATATAATATTTAGCTTATGTATTTTAATAATCTCATGATCTTCACCAAAGGCTTTTCAATATACCAAACTCATATTTCAATTATTTAATACTCTTTCAATTTCATTAGTAACTGTGTAATCTATGATCTCACCTATAAAATTAACTGTAAAGTCTTATATTATTAGTATTTCATGCTTATTTTACTTAACTTGTTTCTCTAAATTTCTTACATTTACAGTATATTTAAATCTAAACTCAGCTACAACAAGACATTTTATTCATACAGCTTGAAAAAAGTCTTTGTGCATATTGTTTAGTATATGACATTAAATGAAAAGTTAATTAATGAATAATTTCTGTTTTTGATAGCATTTTACAAAACTTTTAACACAAATTGATTGATTATCCTTAGTGGATTCCCTTAATTTAAACAAAATCAGTTAAATGTTTGTAATATTAATATAATAAAACATGCGAGTTAATTAAGAAATTAATTAATTTTTTTATCGGCTTACTTAACAACAAGTCTGTGATATCAATGTAATCATTGCCGATCACCACCTTGTCCCAAATTTAAGCTAAACTATATTAAATTATTATCTGCTTCACATTTAACTCGTGGACAGCAATCAGGATAAGGTTTGCTGACGTCAGTTTCTGTGACAAAGCAATTTTCACTTCCACTACTAACAACACCACACCTGGAATTAAAAAAACAAACATTATAGCCGCTAGATTAACTTCAGTCTAGTGTTTTTTTAGCAAACTTATCATCATCATCATCATCACTTTAGCCGAAAGCCCACTGCTGTATGCTGCTTTACCCACAGCAGTATTGTGGTTCATTAGAGAACAATATGCCATTATCGCCACGCACGTCATACGGATTGACGATCGCTGTGATGGTAGTTTTATCGTGGGATGTTACTGTCCATTCCACGTTATTATATTTACTATACCTATTGGAATGGTTTGACCCCCATTGTTCGGTCGACTGACTACGCTAGTCGGCGGTGGGTTTATAGGTGTAATCAAGGATCAATGCAAATGGATTTCTTGCATTAGGTAAATAATGTGGTAATTCCTCCACCAATGCATCTCTATTGATTCTATTTTCACATATTTTATTACACAAAATTCATTACAAGTCATCAAAAAAGATTGCTATTATACCGAGAATAATCAGTGGCATAATACAGTTTTCATTGATATCATCATACTGTAGACGGCACGACTTCTTGATTACAAGTATACCTAAATAGAAAGTATAACGTCCATTTCCCTGTTGGATTAAATATACAGGGTTAATTAAAATTAGCGCATCACCTCTTGCAGGCAGCCTCTCTACATCAATCCCAACAACATTTAATTTTGTTCTATGACTTTTTAAAATTATTATTTTTGTATTTAAATTTTCCCATACATTTTTTTTTTTGCCTCTGAACTGGCATTTACTCTCTGCGTGGGTACATGCCACGCACCTTGCTTATGCAAAATATCGCTAAAATCTTAAAAAAAAATCGCTACGTGCAGCGGGCCGCAGGGATAAAGGGTGTCGCAGCGGCGGCGATGCTCTTTCAAACTTTTGAAAAAAATTATTTGTTTATTTTGTTAATGGGTTACTTTTCAGTGTGTGATGGGTGACCGCTAGTGGCAAATTAAAATGCGCGTTCCGTGCTTCGGAGGGCACGTTAAGCCATCAGTCCCGGTTGCTTTCGATAGATAGCTGTCGTTAAATCTTGTCGGAGGCCTTATGGGCGGTTTGAAAATATCCGACAGTGGGTTGGCCAATAACCTTTATCTCCACCAATCCGCATTGGAGCAGCGTAGTGGAGTAAGCTCCAGGCCTCCCCCCAAAAAGGGAAGAAACTCGTGCCCAGCAGTTGGACGAATAATGGGTTACCATTATTATTATTATTTATTTATACGACTATAGGTTCTATTCATGTTTTAATGGATTTATTTATTTATATAATCTTCCAAGCACAATAAAAGTACATGAAGCGGACTACTTACTATGGCGATTTACTTATTTTCGAAAATGAAAGGTACTTACGAAGCATAATACATCATGTGTCTTGAGCACTCCACGCGGTAACAGTGACCAATCAGCTCCACCTCCTCACCAAAAGGTATGACGTCATTGATTTCTTCTACATAACAACCCTGCTTGTGCGCTGGAAGGTAGAAATAATATACGTTTAGTTATTAATTTATTTAAAGCACTCTGCACCAGTCCACGATTCATATTAAGATTATTGGCGGTGTAAGTAGAAAACAAAATACATTAAAAAAAATAATATACATTTTTTTTTTATTATGTCAAAGGATTGACAGACAAGCAGACGGGCCACCTGATGGAAAGTAGTCACCGTCGCCTATGAACATTTGCAACACCAAGGGAGTCGCCAAAGCGCTGCCAGCCCTGAAGGACTCTTTTGACGCCATTTTTCATTTGGATATATTGCCATTCAATGTTTATATATTTTCTCAATTGTCCCCTTTACCAAAGTAATCCCTAATGACAATTTGTTTTATAGCAATCTGCGTGCTGGGTATCGTATCCGGGATATCAAGTGTAGCAGTAATGAGCCCCTAAACATCAAAAAAATATTAAAATTTCGATATGAATTAAAACCCGAGAAACCTGCTATCAGTAAGACATAAATAAAAGAAATCAAAGAATATTATAAATCTATACTTAATATCAAAAACAGGAAACAATAATATGTTTGTAACGTTTTCACACAAAAACTACTTGACGGATTTCAAAAAATCTTTCACCATTAGAAAGCTGCATCTTCACTAAATAATAGGCTATAGGTATTATATTGATTGCACCCGTGCGAAGCCGGAGCGAGCCACTAGTATAATATATTGTTATAATCGCAGCGCCGTCTTTCAATCAATGGAAAATACCGATTCAATATAAAAAGATTTCCGACATCACAAAATAATAGCTATTATATTATTGAAAATATAAACGCATGAATATATAATTTAATTTCGTTCCATATTTGTTTGAATCAGATGTTATAACATTTGTATTAAATGAATTCTTTGTTTGGTGTCCATTTTAAATTTATCAAGGCAGTATTAATGTTGTTTACGAGTCAATAAAGTATAAGACAACTTCGCTGCCCGCCGTCTAATTTGAACTTTCAAACTATGTAAAACCCATCGACGATAGAACCACAGTCTAAAAACGAACATGTTAATTATACTGTGATAGAACTAAGCTGCGTTGTGTCGTCGATGGTAAAACCCGAAGGGAATCTGATATATACAGGATTATGTTTTATATACTCATATTTTATTTACTTTGATCGATTGATTATGGTTTTATGTGTCTCGCTGTGTGTCAAATAAATGTTACTTTCTTTCTTTATGTTCATGCTTTCGTAGGTGATAGACAAGCGATAATGGTAGATTATTTAAGTAAGTAAAACGTAACTTCACGCCTGTAATCCCCGAAGGGGTAGGCAGAGGAAAATGCATGCATTCAAGCATAGTATACGTAAACACCCATGATTCGCCGGTTACGTTTTGGCCCATGTAACAGGGGGCGAGCCTGTTGACATCTCCGGGCGCATAACCAAACTTCGAAGTACTGGGAAATTTCCAGAAAATGGAAAAATCCCAATAGAGCCAGAGATAAAGGACTTTGCATCATTATCTCTGATAACCCCCTACCCGGGAATCGAATATAGGACCTCAGCGTAGTAGTAGTGGCCTGCTACCACTAGGCTACCGAGGCAGTTTTTTATCGGTTCATAACATGTATAAAAAACTACTTTTAAGAATCTTATATAAAAAAATCAATGAAATATTATCCATCATGTATATTTATAATGGCAATGTGCAAATAATGCAATGGGCAATGTGTAAATGGGCAATGTTGAGGGGAAAAGATCTCCAACCAGATGGTCTGACCAGCTCAAGGACAACCCAGCACCGGTTTTTTACACCACGGTGGAAATGGCCGCAGACCGGAGCCGATGGAGACATTTCGTCCGATCGAGAGTGATGCCAGGATGATCACGATCCGCAGCCGTGAGGGAACGACCAGAGAGATATATTTATAAAATGAAAGGAAAATACCTATCAGATGAATTATTATAGAAATATTTGTTTGACTGAGACCGATTTTTTTCGTATATCATTGGCATATAGTGAAAACCTCGAGAATGCATTTTTGCTCAAATTTTATTTTATTGCGTTTACAGGAAGAATACCTTTAAAGGCACACCCTTATCTCACTAATTTGACAATTTGATAACTTTAGTGCTCTCTATGACAGTAATTGAGAACCTCGTAAACACGACTTAGGTGACAATAAACACTCGCATCTGTCAGTAAGCCGTGAATACCATGCAAGGAACGTATTGTTCCGTGTTAGAAAATTAATTTCTTGAGTGCAACCTGTACGTGAATAATTTTGCGTTTTCCAAACGAAGGCAAAAAAATAAGATTTTTCATTTAGTATGCAGTTTTTTCGTCCTCCTGAAAAGTTACTTAATTTACGAGTACACTTACGAGGTTTTTACTATAAGGCGTCGATAAATAATTTTAGAGCATTGACATAATCTATACATACAAATAAATAAAATTGGAGTGTCTGTTTGTAATATTAAAATAACCGTCTGTCTGTATGTCTGTTTGGCGGGGCTAACCTTGGGAACGGCTGAACCGATTTTGAGAGAACTTTCACTGGCAGCTTATGTAATAAGGAGTAACTTAGGCTAATTTTATACCAGCTGCGCCCACGTACCACGACTTCCTTCGTCCGGGTAGATACCGAACAATCATAAATTGTCACGCAGACGAAGTCGCGGGCACAGCTAGTTTTATATATAACAAATCCGTGTTTTACGAGTACAGTGAATTCATATACAATAACATTGTACCTACTACTATACCACTATACACTGTCTTTTTTTCGCAATAACACATGCGTGTGAATTTAGAAGAGAATAAAGAATCCTTCAATTAGAATATATTGTGTACCTAGTTGAATATGGTTTATAGTTATATTTTCTACTAAGCTCCAATCAAATTCAGACCCTAAAAGTTTAGCAATGGTTAAAAGAATTAAAGATAAAACTAACTAGCGGGCGTAAGTAGGTACCACCGCAATACCTAATATACTTGCCACCAAGGCTCAATGATAGTATTCAGCACTATCGTGCCCCGGTAGGGTGGTAATGTACGACCCTGTAATTTCCGACACAGAGGCATAACATCTCAGGAGTCAGGAGTCAGGAGTGGTAACGCATCTGCATTTTGACCTTGGTCTTCGTGTGGTCTGTGAACTGCATGCTTGTTTGCCACTTGCATTACATTAAAAAAACAATTATACAAATAAACTGATCGTTCGATTTAAAAATAATAGAACCTTTTTAATTTTGGACGACCTCACGAAAGCCTTTATCACGAGATTAAGTGTTAAAAAAAAAATAAAAAAGATGACAAAACTCGACCTTGCGTGGTGTTTACAAACGAGGACCTTGGCCTCAACGAGAAGGTTTTTGCGATTAAAAAGAATGAGGCGCCAACTTAAAATTCGAATTCCTTTTTTTTTTGACGATGATAATGAATCGCATTCCTTAACAAAAATGTTGCTTCAAACGAATTGTGATGTATGACTTTTCTTTTGTTGTTTTATTAAGGCAGTAGAGGAAATAAAACACGACATTGGTTAATTATGTAAGACGCTTAACATATAAGAATTTTCGCACTAAGTTCATGTTATATGTTGATATCTGACTTTTTTTGTATAGAACTTGGCAAACAAGCGTGCAGCTCACATTGATGTTAAGTGATGACTGCAGCCTATAGACGACTTCACAAAAACTAGAGGTCAAAATGCAGATATGTAGCCACTCCTGAGATCTAAGCTGTTATGTTTCTGTGAAGGTATTACGGGGCCATACATTGCCATCTAACCGGAACACGATAGTGCTGAACAGTACCATTTGGTGGCAGATAGCTGCTGCTGTGGTGCTTACGCCCCCGAGCTCCGTCACTAGAGGTCTACCACTAATGAACTATACTTCTTTATATTATGATGGCGGTGAACAGGCATGACGAACGTTCGAGCTCTGACACTGGAACTCTACCATAAGCAAAATCAACCACCTGCTGCTGGTAGATCTTAATTTGCAGGCGCCAACGCATTGCCGGCCACTGCTGTACTACAATTTTATTTTAAAATTCTAACTTTTAATACTAATTTTGTTTCACAAACGTGTCAAATCTTTTTTAAACTTTAACTTTTTTGAAATGATGATGATGAATTATCATCGTTTCAGCCGAAAGATGTCCACTGTTAAACAAAAGCCTCTGCCATAAATTGTCGGTGAAACACAGGGATATTTTCAGAAAGTAGAAAATATACATATTGACCCGGGAACGATCCTGGGGTGGCCTGTATATTGACCCAGGAACTGTCCTGGGGTGCCCTGTATATTGCTCCAGGACTGTTCATAGTGAACAGTTCTGGGTTGCCTTCATCCAGCAATTGCCTGCAACCTTCAGCAAATAAGAATTGAAAGTTTAATACTGAGAAATTTCACTTTTATCGACTTTTTTTTATATTCGGCAAAATGTATCACACAGCAAGAATAAACAACACATGCACTTCTGATAATTTTGGAGTTTAGTACCAATACTTATCACAGCAATGATCATTTTCGATAAGGATAACTGCAAATACTTAAACTTGTGCCCGTTTTTACCGTGAAACCTAAAAAATTACGACCTGAGATAAGCATGTTACATTTGAATTTAATTTAAGAATAAACAAGTTTTGTTGACTTTTTCCATCTCTATCGTTTATTTGAGCATGGAAATTTTGTCAGTGGGGATTAATTCATAAATGTATAAATTATTTATTTATATACACATTTATCTTTGATATGCATTTAGGCAAGATAATAGATATGTATTTTTCAACTCCATGCAATAAGAAACAAGCCTATTTATATTCTTTGCATTGTTTATTTAACGGCCCCAGTAGTCTAGTGGAGGCAGGCAACAACTGCTGAGATTCTGAGTCTATTGGAATTTTCCCCATTTTCAGAAATTTTCCAGTGCCCCCCTCCCAACTTGGTACCCGGAGATGCCATAGGCTTGCCACCTATACAAATAGTGCGGCTATGTGCGACAAAACGGCTAATCGCTGGCTAATCGTAGGTGCTTGCGCGTATGCTTGAATGCATGCTTATAATTACTTCCACCTTTACTGCTGGTAGAGCTCCAGTGACGGAGCTCGCGGGCGTAGGCACCATCGCATTACCTAATATACTTGCCACTTAATGGTAGTGTTCAGCACTACCGTGTGCCGGTTAGGTGGTAAAGTATGGCCTTGTAATTTCCGGCACAGAGGCATTAGGCCTCAGGAGTGATCCCGCATCTGCATTTTTACCTTGGTCTTTGTGTGGATCTACAGTCTGCAGTCATCACTTAACATCAATGGGAACTGCATGCTTGTTTGACAATTCTTTTACATCAAAAAAAACTCTTTGCCCTACAGGTATCTCCTTATATCCCTAAACATATGAAGTAAAAAAAATATATAAAAACCCATTTTAAGGGAAAGACAAAAAAATATTTTCACGATTTATAACACTGAATTACACAAATTAAAACACAAACACTTAGCAACATAAGGCTACAAAATGGTTGTAAAAACAAGAAATTAATAAGTAAGAAATACACAACATCAAATAATATCAATATGTAAAAACGTAAGAAAACATTCATTATAGTATCATCTACATAAAACACCTCGTATCTAAGTGAGAAAAATTGTTTTATAAGTCAATAACTCCAAGGTATTTATGTTAATTCAGCTCAATAATAAACATAACATATTTCAATCTGTAACAATCAAGAGGACATAAAACAACATCCTGTTGTCGATGAGTCTGGCGCCACTGTCGTTGCCAAAAAAAATGACAATTTCAAACAACGCTGTCAGTATTATAAATTAGCACTAAACATTTTATCTTCATCGTTTACATTGAACATATTTTTTAATGAATTCGTCTTCGAAATATGCAAATATTACTACATTGTGATATAACGAAATTATAGCAAAGAATAAATCGATTCGGCGCCGTAGAGTCGCTTTTAATCTCGTTTTTTAACGATTTTTATGGAAATGCGACAGTGGCGCCACCGCTTTCATAGTTTCGAACATTGTTATGGATACAATATTCATGAACATGGTACTACTTTTAGATTATTTGCATAAATAATGCTTATATTGTGTGGTTGTGATATATTAAGCGTTTATAGGACTGATTTAGAAATCACATCGTTAATGTTAGTATACCTACTATATTTTTTACATATTTTTATTAAAATGTCTACGAATCTTTATATACATTCATCACGTGAAGAGGTAGGCTGATAGCTTTTTCCTCGATCGAAAGTAGTGAGCTACTTTTGATGAAGATATTAATAAAGAGAAGGAAAGTCAGCGATTATAACGAGGATGGAATCTATCACGATCATATATGTATAGTGTATAATCACGCAATATTTATTTTTGTAAATTTTATCAAAATGTCAACAAGCGAGATTAATTCATAATACTTAATTGTTAAACTACGACTACAATGCCGGGATTTAAAATGTTTAATATTTTAATTTTGTTTTGAAAAAATAAAAAAGCTCATTGGCTTTTTATATTTAGAAAAAAAAGAAGAAAGAAAAGAAAAAAAGTTTATTCGGACAACCATAAAAATACTTTAAGTATTGACTTTATATTTTTTTACATTTGTCCAACTATTTTTTTTTTCAAAATCTAATTTGTTTGGATCACATAATTCAAAAAGTTCCCCGATTCAGTATTTATTGCAGGTACCGGATTCATAACCCCGTGCTGGTACGAGTATTATGATGGGCCTAACATTGTGACACTACGGCTGCCGAACGGCTGCCAATATGTAACTATGTAGATAGAAGAATCCCAATAACTTCTAAACGAAATATAAATTAAATTACTAATAATAATAATAACTCTTAAACGAAAATAAATATAAAATTAAAAGGAGGTAGATGTTTTAATTAATCCATCCAAATATTATTATGTACTGCTTTTTGGTATGAAACGACTTCGAATATAAATATGTACTATTTAAGTAAGAAAAAAATTGCATTTTCACACAAGACTGAAATAGTACCCCGAACTCAAATCTTAGTATTTACAATTCTCATGCGAAACTTTGTCAAATTCCACTTGTTACGCGGTTATTTCATTTTGCGGAGTTCACTCAATAAGTCGTATTTGTGTTCCGCTGACGAGTGCGAAGTTAATTGGATTTTGCTCCGCCGATGTATGTGGGAATTTAATTTGGGTAATTAGACCCGCTTGTAGCGTAGTGTGATGTTGATAGTAGGTACCCACAACTGCGAGCTTAAGCAGTAAAAACCGGTCAAGTGCGTGTCGGGCCACGCGCAGTGTAGGGTTCCGTAGTTACAGAGTAAGAGATATAAAGAAAAAAAAAAATAAATGTTTTCTATGGACTTGTTCGAAATTTTCGAGTAAAATACATTTGGTCGACCATTACTCGCAAACTTGTAAGGCCAACTTAAGTGTGATAGTTTTCCTTTTAATTTCGTTATATGTAGCTACTATTGCCGTAACGTTTGAATTTCTAACAACAACCGCTTAGTCTGTAGGGGGGGGATACTTGAGTCTAACGAAAATTTGCACTTCAAGGCTTAATAATTCGCGAACAGTTAACTAAATCGAAAAATAATGTTCAGACACCCATAATATTTTAAAAGACCTATCCAACGATACCTTACACTATATGGAAATCAAAAATAAAAAAAATATCCGCGCCTTACAAGTAGGGGAGGTTACCCTAAATATTTTTTTTTCATGTTTTTATTTTACCACTTTGTCGGCGTGATAAAGATGTATATCTGTGCCAAATTTCAAGTCTCTGGTACCAATGGTTTTTGCGCTAAACCACTAACGGACAGACAGATAGACAGACAGACGGACATGGCGAAACTATAAGGGTTCCTTGTTTACTACGGAATCCTAAAAAAGTGCAGTGAAAAAAGTTCTATTACTATATTGTAGAGCTTTGGTGGCAGAGTTCCAGTGCAGGAGCTTGAGGGCGTAGGCATCACCGCATCACCTAATCTACCTGCCGGTAATAATCTGCCGGCCTAATCTATCAAACGGTAGTGTTCAGCACTATCGTATTCCGGTTAGATATTAATGTCCCGTAATAACTATCACAGAGATTTTACAACTAAGGTCTCAGCGCTTCTGCATTTTAACCTTTGGTTTTTGTTTGATGTCTATAGGCTGCAGTCATTACTTAACATCCATGTAAACTGGATGCTTGTTTGCCACCTTCACTACATAACTACATAAAAAAATAATGAGATGGTCATGTATGGATCAGTAATTTTCGGCGCTTAGGCACAAGAGAAAAGTGCGCATGGTCCCGCGACTGGTGTACATCGGAAACGATCTACTCGGTTAAAAGATACGGGCGCGGTCAGGTGTGTTATGGGTGACCGCTAGTGGAAAATTAAAATGCACGTTTTCGTGCTTCAGAGGACTCGTTAAGCCGTCAGTCCCGGTTGCCATCAATAGATAGCAAACGTTAAACCTTGTCGAAGGCCTTATGGGCGGTTTTAAAATCAAACCCGCATTGGAGCAGCGTGGTGGGAAAAGCTCGAGGCCTCCCCCCAAAAAGGGGAGAGACTCGTGCCTAGCAGTGGGACGTATAATAGGATTCCATTATTATTATAAGCACAAGAGCATGGCCTTAGGAGTGCAAAGTTGAACAATTTAATATTAAACGTGTACTAAAACGCCCTTGACATATTTGTAATCTCTGGAACATCGTCATTGTTGCAATGCAACGGCTCATCAAGATGAAGGTTATCATTGGGTTATAAATGTCAATAATATCGTTTGTTCGTATGTATGTATGTATCTTCACGCCAGGTCCCTAACGGGGTAGGCAGAGAGTGTAGAGCGCCAGATATCCCGGTTCTGAGAGACCTCTCGTGCCTCGTCTACTTTCATCATTCTCTTCATACATGCACGCCGATTCCTAAGACTTTTGATCCCACCATCAGACAGAACTCGACCTATTTGGTAATGGTAGGTCAGTCTTGGTCGTTTGTTCGTAATAAGTCTAATCTCATCTATGGGCGGCCACACAAAACTGCGATGCGTTGCGACACCGCATTGTAGGCGATGTATTCGTGCGACCTCGTTACTGGTGGTAGAGCTCCAGTGACGGAGCTGGCGGGCGTAGACACCACCGCATTACCTAATATACTTGCCGCTAAATGGTAGTGTTCAGCACTATCGTGTTCCGGTCAGGTGGTAATGTACCCGTAATTTCCGGCACAGAGGCATAACACCTTAGGCCTCAGGAGTGGTAACGCATCTGCATTTTGACCTTGGTCTTTGTGTAAGTGTCAATAGGCTGCAGTCATCACTTACCATCAATGTGAACTGCATGTTTGTTTACCACTTCCATAACATTAAAAAAAAAAAGAAAAAAAAACCGCGCAAGATGCGAATTCGCAGTTATGTGTGGGAGCCCTATATCCAGATCTGGTAAAACAAAATAAATTACACAAGTCCTAAGCACCTACATTAGGTGCCATGGTCATAGCACCTCCATGAAGCCAACGAGATAGATGAAGAACTTTTTTTAAGTCAGAAAATTGACAGAGAAGCATAACAGTCAGAAAGATAGTTACCCTCGCCTATGAACAATTTCAACATGAGGGGGTGTTGCAAACGCAAGTTCTGAAAGATTGTTTTGTCGCTAGTAACGAAGAACCCATGATGTTACACCGAGGAAATACTTCAGAAGGAAGTTTTTCCAAAATATTTAGAGCTTATAATGCAATGGTTAGTGCAGAGAGAGAGAAGATGCTTTGTTTCTGTGCCAGTACCAGCAATCCACTAAGATTAAATTATTGAGGAATAATCAGCAAGGCCTCTCAACCTGTTAAAAACGGATTGGTACCGCAGGTTGGCAGATCGTGCATGGCGTGCATTGGATAAAGGCAGAACGGGAGGAGCCTACCTCAGTCTATCTATAATATATATAAATATATTTACTGAGAATTAATTGGACCTATAATTATAAATATTTACAATTTTTTTAAAGTAAATATTTTAGTTAGCTGTAGTGAGCACTACCTTTTTGCGTATATACTCAATACTTTATTGCACCATAATGAACAGGTAGGTGGTGTTACATTATCGACCCTGTAGGGCACCGCAAAATAGGAGAGATGAGGATTGATACTGAATTAATCATTCAGGTAGAGAAGGTCGGATATTTCCTTTTTTTGTGCCTAATAACACAGATCATATTTCGCGGACCGGACTTCTGGACTTTCGATGGGAACGGATGTCTTAAAATACGCATAAAAAGTATCTAGACCACCTATCGTGATTTTCACGATAGATATTGTCGTTATCATTAAAACAATATAAAGAAGCTGACATTTCAAATAAATAACATAATCACAAAATGAATGCTTCGAAAAATGCGATAGAGATTTTTTTCTTCGATATATTGTTTACTATTGTAACATAAAGGAGATGTTGCAAAAATTTATGGACCTCCGGTCATGTATTGTAAACAATATCATTGACAGGCAAAATCAATATATACACGTTTTTTACTGCATATTTTCACTTATTTAGCTTTGTTTGCAGTTACAAAACATTATTTGCAGTTAGAATTGCAACTCAAAACCAACATGGCAAATTGTTTGTTTGATTCTATAGTTCTTCCAAAAAAAAGTTATATTTTCTAAATAGTATTTAGAAAATATTACTATATTATCGATTTCCAATTTTAAAAAAATCATCGGAACTTCTTTAATTTGATTGATTCCATACATCGTTTTTTTTTTAATAATATGTGATGCACTAGTAAGATACAGATAGCATTCGTTTTGTTTTATCTACATAGGTACTATCCCAAGCATCGGCTGTTTCGCCGCCATGTTGAATATGGTTGAAAATGATAAAATCGTTTGAAATCGTTGTAACTCAATAATATATTCTTGAATAAATTAATTGTATTTTTCGGATTCTTCTTTAATTTACCCATTTTTTGATGTCGTGTACGAACCAGAGCCGAGCTCGCAACATCTCTGTTAATAAAAAAGACTACAATACCTACCAACAATACCAACTTCAATATCTACAGCAATGCACGCCACAAGGTCCGGTAAACATTTCCATTCAAATAATTTATTCGTTACAATTTAAGCGCAGAGACCCAAGTTACATAACTTATTTATTCATTTATAATAACCTTGAAGAAAATGTGTTAGTAAAAATGAGAATCGTTAATATTGTATGATAGGTTAGTGTCAAATTCCGCAGGCAATTCCGGAAAATCCGGAAACCTTCTATTGATTAATATTTGTTTTGATTATTTTACAATAATTTTGTGTTTACGGATACATAACACGGAAATGATGACACATATTTACAAAGTCTCCGAGCGGATCTTTCTGTCAAAATGCGAGAAACTGAAAAATAACCGCATAATTTTTATACGGACAACCAATAGATGGAGCTATTTACATAAAAGGTAAAATCCCTACTATAATATTACGAGTATAAATGCGAAAGTAACTCTGTCTGTCTGTCTGTCTGTTACCTTTTCACGTCCAAACGAATGAACCGATTTTAATGAAATTTGGTACAGAGATAAAGCTGACTTTGAGAAAGAACATAGACTACTAAGTTATTAATAAAACGACATCCACGCGGGCGAAGCCGCGCGCAACAACTAGTTACAAATAAATAATTTAGTAACACATAAACTTCCACATATTTTCATAGCGTGGTATGCGTATTAAAGTAGGGATTTCGCGAAACATAGTTTCCATTACGTATATTATTGGTATATATATACCAACCTGTGTTACCTTTTCACGTCCAAACGACTGAACCGATTTTAATGAAATTTGGTACAGAGATAGAGTTGATTTTGAGAAAGAACATAGGCTACTTTTTAAGCGACATCCACGCGGGCTAATCCGCGGTCAACAGCTATTTACTTATAACTCACTCGCGGTCCGCCCCGGCTTCACGCGGTTGTAACGTTACCTACCCTATCCTAATCATATTAGTGTGACGTTATAAAGCCTTCCTCGATAAATGGGCTATTTAACACTGAATGAATTTCAAATCGGAAGTAGTTCTTTTTTTTTTTTTTTATGTTATAAAAGTGGCAAACAAGCGTGCAGTTCACATTGATGTTAAGTGATGACTGCAGCCTATAGACACCCACACAATGACCAGAGGTCAAAATGCAAATGCGCTGCCACTCCTGAGGCATTAGGTGTTATGCCTCTGTGCCGGAAATTACAGAGCCGTACATTACCACCTGACCGGAACACGATAGTGCTGAACACTACCATTTAACGGCAAGTTAAATGGTAGTGTTCAGCACAAGTTCCTGAGATAAGCGCTTTCAAGCAAACAAACAAACTCTTCAGGTTTATAATATTAGTATATGTGTGTTTATTTGCTTGTAGGGATGCCTGATTTATATATTAAAATATTAAAACATAATGTTTGTATTGTTTATTTTAACATAACAAAGTCTATAACATATATTTACTGGTGGTAGAGCTCCAGTGACGGAGCTCGCGGGCGTAGGCACCACCGCATTACCTAATATACTTGCCGCTAAATGGTAGTGTTCAGCACTATCGTGTTCCGGTCAGGTGGTAATGTACGGCCCTGTAATTTCCGGCACAGAGGCATAACACCTTAGGCCTCAGGAGTGGTAACGCATCTGCATTTTTACCTCTGGTCATTGTGTGGGTGTCTATAGGCTGCAGTCATCACTTAACATCAATGTGAACTGTATGCTTGTTTGCCACTTTTAAAATATTAAAAAATATATATATATTATATATATAAAAAAACGCATAATAACGCATATAAACGCCGCATATTTTGTGGCCTATTTTGTGTCAAGTAATTAATGTTCTTTGATCAACATTCGCATAATTATTGATTGATTGACTTACGTAAATATGTTTACAAACATCTAGCAAAGGTTACGTCATAATAAGCTGATCGATAATTCTGATAGGTACTTATTCATCAGATCATCAACATAACATATTTACTAAGTAGGTACCTATTTACATTACAGCTCTAGTTTACACCACTGCCCGCGATGTACCGCGGAAAATTGGAATAAAACGTACTCAAACTATGTTAGAAACGAATAAATTCTTTTTTTTTATGTAGTGCAAAGCGGATGTATTTTTTTTATGTAATGGAAGTGGCAAAAAGCATGCAGTTCACATTGATGTTAACTGATGACTGTAGCCTATAGACACCCACACGAAGACCAAGGTCAAGATGCAGATGCGTTACCACTCCAGAGGCCTAAGGTGTTATGCCTCTGTGCCGGAAATTACAGGGCCGTACATTACCACCTGACCGGAACATGATAGTTCTGAACACTACCATTTAGCGGCAAGTATATTAGGTAATGCGGTGGTGCCTACGCCCGCGAGCTCTGTCACTGGAGCTCTACCACCAGTGAAAAAAGTCTATTAAACTTAAAGACACGAATGAACCTTCTTTGACCCTGTTTTTTTTAAATATTTAAAAACTTCCAGCACGACTCATTTAGATTTTTTATTTAAATATATCTAAAATACTCCTTTTTCATATAATAAAATAGAAATAAAACAGAATTTTGATATTTTACTTACCAAATTCCAATGGTTTTTTGGGTAAATATCCCTGCCAGGTCGCAGCATGTGCCACCCCGACAATAACAACGAAGCACAAAATTCTCGATACCATTTTCGATAAAAACCAAGGCCTGTGCGCTACTGAGACCAGACTGACCACTGACTTCGTAGCAATGTGGTTTTATTCAAAACCGGCGGATCACACACTTTCGACTTATTCATCCGAAAAATACCTTAAATTGTTTGCTGCCTGTGAATCGGATTCCAGTCTGTCATTGGGTTTATTTATTTTAACGTTGTCATTATTCCTTAGCTTTAATCATCGACGACACAACGCAGTAAATATTCAGTTATTAGTGTAGGTAAGTGACAGACAATATAAGTAGGTATAGTTTTTTTTCCGTTCTCTATAGAAAAAGGAGACATTATAGTAATATACTACATCATTAAGAGATCAGAGTTAAGAGAGGACTCTTCTATTGCTTACTCAAAAACAAAGATCTATTATGTGTGGAATTTATGTGATGAAGGAAGCAAGATATATAATACTAAAAAATAAATTTACTATAAAGCTAGACTCATAACATAGACCTGATTGTTATAGCGATAATAACATAAGGAAACATTTAGTATGACTATAATTGAATACTTATAAGATGTGAGTAATAGTTAAGATAAAAAATAAAATTCATATTTTACGAGTAAAGCTACAAATTTGCATATCAAGGTAAATAATAAAGTGATTTGAATAATAGTAGATTTAAATGTAGATTAATAATAATTTCGCAATGTTTTAATTTAACATACAATTCTTAATTGTAACTTGTGACATGAATTGGAGATTTGTGTTAATTTATGGCTAACTATTGTCATACTTTAATTTACAGCTCTATAAGGAAACACAATTTTTAATAATTTTTGGTATTTTATTTTATTAAATTGGTAGTACGACCAACTATATGAGTGGGTAGAAATACTATTATAATAATATAATCATAATTAATTTTCAGGCGTTCAACATATTATCACAAAAAACTATTTAATTAAGAAAATTTTATTATCACATTATTGTGCCCTGCCCATTTCTTCTTCAGCTTGGAGATCTGCATGGCTATGCCAGCGACTTTCATTCGCCTACGGATTTCTTCATTTCTGATTCGATCCAGTAGGGAAACGTCGAGCATAGCCGTTTACATTGACCGCTGAGTGACTTGGGGCTTTCGCACGAGACCCATAGTGAGAGACCACGTCTCGGCACCGTAGGTCATCACTGATAAAACGCACTGGTTAAAGACTTCCGTCTTCAAGCAGAATTAAACCCTGTGATTAATATTAAAATTAAATAATTCTAAATATTTTCTTGAAAAAGCTTTAGATTTAGAAAACAAGTTTTCTCCTCTTCTAATTTTTTTCATCGGTACCTAAATATACCAGTTATGCTCGCTCTAATGTCTTTCTCTTCAGCGGCGTCGTAACAGGTTTCTTATTTCCCTTCCTCATACTCATCTGGTCTGTTGTGGTTTGCTGGTGGTTTTATTATTAAATTTTGGATTTTTATTATAAATCATTCACTATAGGTAGCATATAACCTGACAATGCAAAAGTGTCCTTGTAGACTAATTTCAAATAAATGATTAATGAATGATTTAAATTTTGTTTGTTTTTATCATTTATCATTATGTTTAGTTCTTGATGTGCATTTGTGCATTGTGTAATTATTCAAAGACTTACCATGGAAGGTCACATTATCTATATTCTATATTTAATTCTGAACTTTATCAGATTTAAGCTGTTTAAGCTGTCAACAAAAGAAAATCATTATTGGTAATTTCATTACCAATAATGAGTTTATTTTGTTGCTGGGTTATTCTCATTGGTGATTACACTCAGAACTCTGCTAAGTTTGGCTTATGACGAACAAATGCATCTTTTTTTCTTTAAAGAAATTGTGGCATCTAATGATCTATTCCATTTTTTTCGTAACTTTAATTGAATTTGAAATATTTTGTTATTATCAAAAGTTATTAACTGTAGGCAGCTTGTAATTTGACATCCTTGTCCTTATGAATCCTATTTGAAAGAAAACTAATTTTATTTATTGTGCTAATTATAATAACATAAAAACCGTTTTAGGCTGAATTTAAGTTGAGACTTAATTCGTCTGTCGACACTGACCCTAAAAGTAACCAATCGCAAAGTCGCAAAGTGCGCGTCCACCATTTTGAAGGCCGCGATCGGAATGCGATGGGAAATACTTTGTGATTCATCACGCCATGTAAACAAACGTCACTCTTATTATTACACGCTAGATCCGTGTGTGAACGTCCTTATCTCATTGAATAGATAATGGCTATTTGAATTTTTACTTATTACTTTGTATATTATTTGTTTCTCAATCTGTAAACGGATTTCGATGGAATTTGGCATGGATGTGATTTGTGTGGTTTATTTTTAGTCGAGTAAGTAATTCAGTGACGTAGTGGTAGGTACTCCAAAGGCTCGTCTAAGGTCCAAAGTTCGATCCCGAATTGGGGATTAAGTGATCAATGAGCTGGCTGCTTTGTTACATCACTCCTAATTTCAGGACAAGCATAATGTTGTTGACTATGTCCGAAAGAAGACCAACTTTACCCTCAGAGTGGAGCGATTGGAGTCTCGCCGCAAGGTCAATTTCAACTCCTTTCTGGTTAGAATACCGACGCACCACTTACCAACTTTTATGAAGGAGGAATTCTGGCCGCAGGGCGTTGTGTTCCGGAGGTTCAAGGGACAACTGCCTGCAGACAAGCCGCGTATCACGTCGCCGACTTTACGTGATAAATAGTGTAGTGTTTTAATATGTATGTTAGTCTGTAAGGTATTTATTCTATGGGCCTATTGTTTATCTTAAGCATTGTTGCCTGATTTCAATAAATAAATAAAAAAAAATGTCAATGAGGTTCTTTTACTATAAACCATATAAAACTCTAGATATGAACAAGATCTTCATGACTCTCTCGTAAATGTAAGTTCTAGAGTGTGTTACCCGAAATGGATAGCAGAATAGTACTTTTTCTGGTGATAGAGCTCCAGTGACGGAGCTCGCGGGCGTAGGCACCACCGCATTACCTAATATACTTGCCGCTAAATGGTAGTGTTCAGCACTATCGTGTTCCGGTCAGGTGGTAAGTACGGCTCTGTAATTTTCGGCACAGAGGCATAACACCTAATGCCTCGGGAGTGGCAGCGCATCTGAATTTTGACCTCAGGTCATTGTGTGGGTGTCTATAGGCTGCAGTCATCACTTAACATCAATGTGAACTGCACGTTTGTTTGCCACTTTCATAACATTAAAAAAAAATTGAAAAAGTAAGAGTCTCACGCTAGTCTGTTCCCCTAGACAACTGGTGATCATGCGGTAATGCGGCATGTATCCACGCAAAAACGGGCACGTTTTAAGAATGTATCAGTGGTTCAGTAGCTTTAAATAACTGAACCACTGAGTTTGAGTCCCGGTTCATTGCTTTATAAGTTAACGAATTTTTGTTATTTTCAATTGGAATGATTCTTAGTACTAAACAGGATTGGGAAAATAATAATGTTAACATTGTAGCCTAGTAATGTTCATGGCACCTTAATTACTCAACACAAATGTGTATATCACATATGCATAAATGCTTCTATTTACTAACCTTTCGAGGTACACGATACAAAGTCATGTTCATAAATAAGTGCCTAGTTAAATATTTTCATTTGGTTATACGACAATAGGGGTTGTGACAATTATTCTGCAAACATCGAAACGGGGACAGTAGTCAAGGCAATAGGGAAACCCCCGCCAGCCTGCGAACACGTCACTAGGTTGGGGGCAGCCCTACCGAATATTACAATTATTATAAGGTATGGATCATACCTAATGCAAATTGTAATTGGTTTACATGACGTGCGTGATCCACGTAGTATGAACCACACTGTATGGCTAATACGATTTAGATCACGTCACACGTAAGTATACGTAAGTTTTGTTTATGTTTACTAATGTGGTTTAAGTATACTAATATTAAACCTATATATAAGTGGAGGAAATCGGTTTTTGGCGGGAACCTTGAAAGTGGCGTATGGTGCTCTTATTTTATTTCATTTTCTTGATGTATTTTTGAGTTATATCTATTAGATAATTGGATTGAAAATAAAACGACGTGCTTGCTCACTTGACACATGGAACGAACTGAACCACAGAACTTTATTACCTTCTTTTTTTTTTACAATTATTTTTATATAAACGAACACCCCCACTATATAAAAATAACATCAGTAACTTAATTTTTAACTAAACCAACAGCATTTACAAAAGTGTCATGCTTAATTGAATTTAAACTTTTTGTAAGCATATCAGCTGGCATATCAGCTGTACATAGGTACTGAACCTTTATCAACTTTTGAGCAATAATCTCTTTACAAAAATGAAATCTTATATCTATATGCTTAGATTTATTATGAAAAACAGGATTTAATAACAATTTTTGTGCACTTTGGTTGTCATTGTACAGAATAATAGTATATAAACTCTCAGTAATTTCACATTGTAAGTTTTGTAGGTAAATAGCTTCTTTACAACTTTCTGAGATGCCAATGTACTCAGCTTCTGTACTAGAAAGTGCAACAACCTTTTGCTTTCTGCTTTCCCAGGATATTGCAGCACCTGATAATTCAAACACGTAACCTGTATATGACCTTCTACTAATAACATCACTGCCCCAGTCGGCATCAACATAACCAATTATCTCAGAATTAAGTTTTGAGTCATATTTTAAAGCATAATGTTTTGTCTTCTTTAAATATCTTAAAATTCTTTTGGCATGATGCCAATGTTCCTTAGTAAAACAATTATTAAATTGGCTCATATAACTAACAGAATATGATATATCAGGGCGAGTTAAAACTGACAAATACATTAAACTACCTATCAGGCATTGATATGGTATGCTCGTATCACATTTGTTACCTATACTGAGATTCAATTTACATTCCATTGGTGTATTCGATGTGTGACATTCCAACATTTTAAATTTACCTAACAACTGGTCTATATAACCCTCTTGGTCTAATGTTACAGAATCTTTATTGCATACAACTCGCATACCCAAACATTGTCTTATAGCACCTAGGTCTTTAATATTGAAATTGTTTTCTAATGACTTTTTTAACTTTATTACTTCACTACAATCATTAGAAAATATGAAGAAATCATCAACATATAAAGCAATAACAGTTACACACTTATTGTTTCTTTTAATAAACAAGCAAGGTTCATATTTTGATTTTACATAACCAATGTTACACAAACAGTCGTCAACTTTTTTATACCACATTCGTGAAGACTGTTTCAATCCATAAATGGCCTTTTTTAACTTTAAAACTTTACCATCATTTAAATCACCAAAACAATCTGGTTTTTGCATAAAAATATCTTCTTCAAGATGTCCGTTCAAAAAAGCTGTTTTTAAAGCGCAGTGGAAGCGTGCTGGGCCCATAACCTATTAGAATTCCTTTTTGGGCTTTTTTATACCACATTCGTGAAGACTGTTTCAATCCATAAATGGCCTTTTTTAACTTTAAAACTTTACCATCATTTAAATCACCAAAACAATCTGGTTTTTGCATAAAAATATCTTCTTCAAGATGTCCGTTCAAAAAAGCTGTTTTTACATCTAAATGTGTTGTTTTAAAATTTAATTTTACAGACAAGGCAAACAATAATCTCAAGGTAGAATACCTTACCACAGGCGAGAATGTTTCATTGTAGTCCACACCATGTCGCTGTGTGAAACCTTTTGCCACTAAACGTGCACGGTATAGTACTTTACCATCCACATCACACTTTTTCTTTAACACCCATTTACACTGAACTACACAACCACTATTTGGCGCATCAACTAACTCCCAAGCTTGATTCTCTTCGAAACATTGAAGTTCTTCCTTCAATGCTTTTTGCCAATACTCTTTTTCATGTCCAGTCAGTGCCTCCTGTAATGTTAAGTCTCCAGTTTCTTGAATACAGACGTTTTGTCGACTACTGAAACCGTATCTATCTGGTTGTTTTCTATCTCTAATTTCCCTTGTAGGTGTCAAAGTTTCCTCTAAACTTTCTTCTACATCTTCATATTCACTGGGTACATACTCAGAATCAGAATCATTTGTAGATTTTTCATGAGATGTGAGAGTATCAGATAGTTTTTCTTCCATATCCCCCACTGAAGATGGCTGGTCAGTATCCCCAATCGTCTCATCTACTTTTTCTGTTACTGCTATGGTAGTGTTTTCTTTCTCAACAACTATCACATCTCGACTCGTTGTTATCACCCTATTAACTGGATTATATACTCTATAACCTTTGCTCCCATCAGCATAGCCCACTAGAATTCCTTTTTGGGCTTTTTTATCCCACTTTCGTCTTTTTTCCTTAGCTATATGCACCATTACCATGCTGCCAAAAACTCTCAGATTACTTATATCTGGCTTAACACTATACCATAGTTCGTAAGGTGTTTTTCCTTGCAATGTTGACAAACCTGTGCGATTGTGCAAATATACCGCTGTGTTTGTAGCCTCAGCCCAAAATGACTTGCTTAACTGTGCATCAAAAAGCATGCACCTAGCTTTCTCGACTAAGGTTCTGTTCATTCTCTCACATAGTCCATTCTGCTCCGGCGTGTATGGACATGTTGTTTGATGAACTATTCCCATTTTTTTTAAGTAATCCTTAAACTCAGCATTGCAGAATTCTCTCCCATTGTCACTTCTAATATTTCTTATCTTTTTATTTGTCTGGTTTTCAACTAACACTTTGTATTCTTTGAAAGTTTTCAAGGCATCACTCTTGTTTTTTAGAAAATAAATAGCCGTCATTCTACTAAAATCATCGACAAATAAAATGAAGTATTTAGAACCTCCAATAGAATCGCACTCCATAGGACCACATATATCTGTATGAATGATATTCAACACCTCGGTACTTCTCTTAGCAATATGAGTAAAAGGTAGTCTAGCCTGTTTCCCTTCACAGCATACGATACATGTAGACTTTGTAATGTCAACTTTCTCTTTCAAGGTTAAACCATTAACTGAATTTTGCATTTTATTCAAACATTCACTGTTTACATGTCCCAGCCTGCGATGCCAGAGCTCACCAGATACGATCGCTGCCGCAGACATATTTTCTTGAAGTTGTAGCTTGTAGACTCCATTGCTTAACGGTGCGTAAGCAACTAGTGTACCTTTCTGATTATATATTTCACATGCGTTTGTAGTAAATACAACTTTATTCCCTTTGTGAATTAACTGACTAACTGACAGCAAGTTTGTCGTCAATTCCGGTACACAAAACACATCTCTTACGTCCACGTCAAAACTACATTTATTTACTAAAGTAGAAATCTTTATATCACCGGAACACGCAATTGGCACTTTTGTTTTGTCAGCAACTATAATAGTCTGACCTTCTTTGTCGTAAGAAATATTCGTGAGCCATTGTTTATTCGGCGTTAAGTGCACACTGGCTCCTGAATCGACATACCAATCTTGGTTATTAAAGTTTCCGCTTAGAAAGACCGCACTGAACGCGTTTGTTTGTTTACGTTCATATCCTTTGTTATTCGACACTTCAGCCGTACATTGTGATTTATAATGACCTATCTGCTTGCATCGATAACATTTAATTTCTTTCTTCGCCTTTGTTGACAATGTCGTTCCATGAAGACCGCCATGATTGTTATTTTTGCTAACCATAGACTTCCTGGCCGTCGATGAGTGTTGCCAACCTCTATAACCACTGGCCAAAGCACCATTCGATTCGTTCATTCCGTTCGTTCCATTTCCTGATTCCATATCAAGTAACTTACTTTTAATGGCGTCGGTTGTTATCTGGATACCTGAATGTTCAATGGCCATTATCATTGGGGCATATTTTTCAGGAAGCCCTGCTAATAATAATGAACCAATCCACTCGTCGTTTAACTGGAATCCTGTATTACACAACTTTTGCCCTGTTTCTATAATTTGGGTCACATATTCAATCATGGAACCACAATTTTCGAGTCTTATAGAGATTAAATTTCGTAGTAAGCTTATTCTTCTTGCGAATCCGGAATCGTCAAATAAGGCCCTTAGCTTCTCCCATAATTCCTTAGTAGTAGAAACATTTCTAATGTGCACGTACAATGAAGAGTCAATCGTAAGAATCAGTTTAGCTTTAGTTTTTGCATCATCCTCGGCAGACAATCTCACATTTTCCTCTGATTTGATGCATTTCATCATCCCTTCTAGGATTAAGAAGTTTTCCGCCGCAAATACCCATTCACTGTAATTTTCTCTTCCTCTTAGCTTCGGCACGTTGACGATGTAATTTGCCGCCATTATTACTTTGCTGTGCACTAATACAATAGAACTGCCTAAGCTAGCTAATCTAAGTATCCTACTGCGATTTATTATCAATCACACTTAATGACTTTTTAAACTTTCGCGATACTTTAACAAATAATACTAAAGAGCTATAATACTGGGCCCATAACCTATTAGATAATTGGATTGAAAATAAAACGACGTGCTTGCTCACTTGACACATGGAACGAACTGAACCACAGAACTTTATTACCTTCTTTTTTTTTTACAATTATTTTTATATAAACGAACAATATCGAATAAAGTTGGTGGCATTTTGTTTGATATAGGCTTATTACAGTGCTCGTGTATAGTGAAATAGAATAACAGTGCGAAAACACGTTCTTTCGGGTTGCCTCCAAAACTTCATTGTAAATGTTCTGGTAAAGTAGCCATCGCTTTACTCGAAAAACTTGACTGTAACTCACTTGACTAACATATTATACTTGATACTTACATATTATACTTGATGACTATATTATACTAACTTTTACGCTGCTTAAATAAATACGAAATATCGTTTTACTTGACACTGGCAATATGCGTAACAGCGATGCCTAATAACAAAAAAAAAAAAAAAAAAGTGGAGGACATATTTGTTTTTCTATTTCTTTAAACAAATTGTTTTTTGTCACTTACAAGTGAGGTGCCATTATTCGTCAATTACAATAAAAGTTTTAAAATTACAGCATGATAGAGCGGACTAATAGAAACACAATATCACACTTACATTATAAATGTGAAAATTTCTTTGTTTGGATGTTCGTCCGTCAATCACGCCGAAACTGCTCAACGGATTTTGATGAAATTTGTTATACAGATAGGGCATTAGCTGTCTTAGATTATAGGATTTTTATCCCGTAAAAATGTTCCTGTGCGATGCCATAGGATGATTTGATGAGTTTCCACAGGTTACGCGAAAAGCGACCTACGCGGCCGGAGCCGCGGGCTTGAAGAGCTTGTATTTCATAAGAATCTAGTCCTGACCATGAAAAATAATTAGGCAAGGAGATGCATTCATTCCAGATTCGGTAATTCAGTTGTACATAGTCAGAAGCCTCAGTTCACAAGTAATTAGATTGAAAAGTGATTCAAGGTCGAAATTAGATACACGAAAATCTGTAAGGATAATAATCTCTAATTTGTTTTGTGAAATCGTTTACCATAGGCTGATACACAGCACATATCGACCATACCTAAGTTTTTATCATTATTGATTAAACGTATGTTATTGTATTTTATGTAAAAGATGCATTTATGCATCGTTCATAACATAAAATAATAGTTTATATAGAGAAGAAGTGCAAAATTTTCCACTTCTTGTATGTATGTATCTTCACGCCAGGTCCCTAACGGGGTAGGCAGAGAGTGTAGAGCGCCAGATATCCCGGTTCAGACAAACCTCTCGTGCCTCGTCTACCTTCATCATTCTCTTCATACATGCACGCCGATTCCTAAGACTTTTGACCCCACCATCAGACAGAACTCGACCTATTTGGTCATGGTAGGTCAGCCTTGGTCTTCCTGGGCCTCTGCAACCATCCACATTCGCATTGTATATCTGTTTAGTCATTCGCTCATTCGACATTCTTTCTATATGCCCGAATCATCGGAGCATGCCTTTTTTCATTTTTACACCGATACTATCATTCACACAAAGTCACAGTACCACCACTGCACTTCTTAAGGTCACTATTTTGGTACTTATAGATTTCTCAAACGCATTTAATATGGTAGACCATGATATCCTCCTTGCTATTTTGAAACACTTTAATTTTGTCCCTGTAGTGGTTGAATGGTTTTCCTCTTACCTTAAAGATAGACAGCAAGCGGTTAGGGCCAATGGGGTGTTTTCTAATTGGTGTTATCTAAGTGCGGGTGTTCCCCAGGGCGGTATTCTGTCACCCTTATTATTTTCGTTGTTCATTAACATTCTTTCGACTATTTTGGACTGCTCTTACCATTTCTACGCTGATGACTTGCAACTATATTGTCAATCGAGTGTAGTAAATATTGATAGTGCTGTTCATAGGATTAACAGTAACCTTCATAAAATTAGTTCTTGGTCACACAAATATGGCATCCAAGTTAATCCTAATAAGTGCCAAGCCATTATAGTTGGTAGTTCACGCCAACTAGGGAAATTAAATTATAGTACCATCGCGCCTGTCCTGTTTGAAAACCAAATAATTTTACTTTCTACAGCTGTTAAAGATTTGGGTTTACATATTGATTCAACGCTAAGTTGGAGAGTACAGATCAGCGAGGTAAGTCGAGCCGTTTATGCCGCATTACATTCTCTGAACCGACTTAGAAATTTTCTGCCCATTGATACTAAGATTCGTCTTGTTCAGGCCCTCATTTTCCCCATTATTGATTATGCTGATGTGTGTTATTTGGATCTGAATGAGACCTTTCTAGACAAACTTGATAGATTAATAAATAATGCAATCCGCTTCATCTTTTGTCTTCGTAAGTTTGATCATGTCTCTTTATTTCGATCAAAACTAAATTGGCTCCCAGTTCGACAACGAAGACAAACACGGCTTCTTTCTCAACTCTTTTCTATTCTTTCAGATCCTTGTACTCCTTCTTATTTAAAGTGTAAATTTCAACATCTTTCATCTTCACACTCACTACAATTACGCTCTAGTGATTCTAACATCCTTTCCATCCCTCTTCATCGTTCCGGCTTTATATTCAGCTCATTTGGCATTCAAGTAGTACGTTTGTGGAATGCTCTTCCGGAGGATATACGTCGACTCACTTCAAAGGCTGCTTTCAAAAAAAGAGTCAAAGCATACTTTCAAAAATAGTAAGTATCAGCAAAATCATCATCTATTAGAAGCATATGTATATATCTTTAACTATATATTTATGTACTATAATTTCATAATTTTAGTATTATATTTATATTCATAAAATTCAGAATATTATCTAGATATGTATTTAAGTATATTTCATTATAATATGTACGTACTGTTGAGTGTATGTATTAAGTCATTTTTTTTTTTCCTAATTATTCATTAATGCCGCCAACCAATCTTTCTACACTACCAATGGTTGACTGGTAGAGAGCGCTTTTAGCGTTAAGTCCGCCATTTGCTCAAATATTATGTATTTTGTGGCAATAAAGATTAAATAAATAAATAAATAAAGTCTCTTTCTTACATCTTCATTACGAACGCGATCGGTGAGTGATACACCAGTTTTGTCCTTCACGTATAATGATAATATGAACTACTAGCTGCCCTGACGACCTTCGTATCGCCGTAGGGATATAAAAAAAGGCTACAAAAGATTCTCATATGTACCAAATACACACACTAAATTTCATAATGATCGGTCTAGCCGTTTCGGAGGAGTATTATTACGAACACTGTGATACGAGAACTTTATATATTAGATTATTATCAGTGTTTACTTCATGGTCATCCATGATTACGCTTTCCTTCTTGCCCAAATAGGAGCTTTACTATACAGAGCCATCTGTTAGGAACATGTAAAACACACTGATGTGTATTGTGTACTGAGTTGTCCAACTGACAGTCTCTCAAAAGTTCTTCAGTTTTCCTAGAGACGTCTCTTAACATTACAAGACCGAAAAACTGGTCAATTGCGAATCGTGTTCGTGTGCATAGTTTTCCATTAATTATATTTGGGCCTTAATTAAATGCTCAAAACGATATTCCTGTAATTTATTTGATAAAGAACTATGTACCGTATTTTTTAAACCTTAGAAAGTAGAGTAATTTACTGCCTGTAGTAAATCTAGCGATAAGGCCGCCCATTGTCACATATGTCAAAATGTATTCTTAACCGATGTTCTTTTGGTGTGCAATAAAGTGTACTATTATTATTATTCCACTTATTTATTCATCCAACTTATGAAATAATTTTTTACATATATATGTTTAAAAAAAAAAACAACAAATATATATATAAAAAATTAAAAAATAGTGTGCCGCCGGCAGCGAGAGCAGGGTCCAAGCTGCCGGTGGTTAGGGACACAGAGACAGGAACCTCCTCACTATGCGTGCCGTGCCGAGGAGTACTGCTTTCTGCATCAGACCCTTGATCCATCCACCTAGCGAGAGCCTCTTGAGATGTTGGTCGAGGCTCTTCGCTATCAGCCCGTTCACCGATACGACTATCGGCACAATGATGGCCGAATCCACATCCCACATGGCGACAACCTCGTGAGCCAGATCAAGATATTTTATTTCCTTGTCTTTTTCGGCTTTCACGAGATTCTCATCATGCGGGACGGTGATGTCGATCATCATTACGCGGCGCTCCGAGCGATCTATCACCACTATATCAGGCTTATTGGCAACAATAGTCCTGTCAGTGATGATAGATCGGTCCCAATACATCGTGACATGGTCATTTTCCAGAACTGGGTCGGGCACATACCTGTAGTACGGCACCTCCGCGGCTACAAGACCGTATTTCAAGGCAAGTTGCTGATGGATTATCCTGGCTACTTGGTTGTGTCTGTGCAAGTATTCGCCGTTGGCAAGACTCGAACAGCCGGAAACAATATGCCTGATTGATTCACCCGGTCGATGGCATGCCCGACATATGTCGACCGTTCCATCCTTCAGGATAAACTTCCGGTAGTTGTTGGTCATTACCACTTCGTCCATAATTGCACAAACAAAACCTTCGGTTTCCCCAAAGAGGTCACCGAATCGCAGCCAGGCCACAGACGCTAAGAAATCTACATCGGGCCCATGGAGGGCCCGGTAAAAACGCCCGTGTAGCTCCTTGCCTTGCCATACAATCCTGCGGTCGCTAGTCGTGAGCACCTCAGGTTTGCGCCAGTTCTTTTTAGCCAAAGAGAGTGGGGTGAGTCCGCTGTCGACCGCCACCACATCCCGATGCATCTCTCCGCCGGCCGTCAGAAAGTATTCTCGGAGATTACACACCTCACGGTTGTGTAGGGTCTTGGCGCTTAGAACGCCAAGACCCTATTATTATTATTATTATGTATTTTCTGATAATTTGTAGGTTATTTTGTAATCCAAACAAATTAAATGAAATTTCTCGTTCTCGTATAAGAACGGGAAAATAGCCAATTTTGTCTTTTTTCAAAACTGTTTTAAATTATACAAAAATAGATGCTCATAACAAAAACTTTAATCCGATACGTCACATAATAAACTTTCATTAATATCTCTTTCCAGATCCGAAGTTCTATTAATATCATTAACGGATTCATCAATCAATGTATTAAACTTTCTACTACAGCATTAAAAAGAAAAAAAATGATTCGTTTTACTTAACTATTGTTTTTTTGTAATATTTATTTTTCGCAATAACACATGCGAGTGAACTTTAGAAATTTAGGGAAAAACGGAAAGAAAAATTTGACTTCGGGCAGGAATCGAACGTGCGACCTCAGGATAACCAGTCCAGCCACTTTATCACTAAGCTACCCAAGTCCCGCATCCCCCGTCGTCGGTAGCTTAGTGGTAAATTTTTCATTCCATTTTTTCTTTATATTCTATTGTTTTTTTTTACATTAATATACCGGCAACAGTTAGTTGCATAAAAATACTTTATTATCTAGATATTCTCAGAACAAAAAATCAACTATAACTCGATGAGGAAAACCAATAAGTTATAATTACTTCCGAATATTTTGATAATGAATACACTGGCGCCGGGACGTAACGACCCACCAGCCACTAGCGGATGAATTACATATAGAATTATTAACTAGACGACCCGGTTAGTCCAGCGGTGTGAGACGACCGTTTAATTCGAAGGGTCGCGGGTTCGATCCCGCATCGGGACAAATATTTGTATGGAATACAGTTTTTTCTTATACATTTAATTTGATGTTAGTATTTATTTCACTTTGTTTTTCTTCTTGGTCTCTCACTGCATCTCAGTTAAATTCTCACCACTACCCAAAGGTTGACTGGCAGAGAATGCTTTTTAGCATTAAGCCCGCCACATGTGCCAATTTGTGCAAGAAAGTTTAAATAAATAAATAAAAATCATTGTGTCGGGTCTGAGTGTTTGTGTGTACAGTGGCACCCACGACAAGGGTTTATAACCTTATGTGGAGGCTGTGACTGTAATCGTATTTATTTATTTAAACGTACGTAATTTCACGCCTGTAATCCCCGAAGAGGTAGGCAGAGGTAAATGCATGCATTCAAGCATACATGCAAACACAAGCCCTGGTTACTTTTTTGGCCCATGTAACAGGTGGCGAGCCTGTTGACATCTCCGGGCACATTACCAAACTTCGAGGTTCCTACTGGGAAATTACCAGAAAATGGAAAGATCCCAATAGAACCAGAGATAAAGGACTTTACACCATTATCTCTGATAAACCCGAGAATCGAAACCGCGAATCAGCGTAGTAGTAGTGGCCTGCTACCACTAGGTAACCGAGGCAGTTGAAATTGAGGCAATATTATTTATTTATTATATTTAATTTTCTTCTAGGTACTAGAAGTGGATTCTTCCACTAGTGCAGTTACAACTTTCTTAGTGCAGTAGTCCAATTCAAATACAAACGAAATTCAATTCGGCGCTTTTCAAAGGGCAGATCCCTAAACGTCTCCTACTCATAATGTACCCCTAAGATAAATTTCATTTACCTACATAAATGTACATAATATTTTTAAGATCGTAAGAATCTGAGAAAGAGTGGCCTGCCACTGTATTCATTCCTGATATCTGATACGTTACGTCACAATAGATATATTATACATTACGTCACATTAAACACAATGGACGTGAAGATAATTATTGATGATATGATATTTATTGATAATTTTAAAAAAATATTAAAATAAAATACGCTTACACTCACAGCCCCACAGTAGGTGTCCTGTCCACACCTGTGTCGTTGTACACATACAACACATACATAAACACCCAGACCCGAAACCAATATCTGTAAGCCATAATATTTGTCCCGGTGCGGGGATTGAACCAGCGACTCTTCGATTCAAACGGTCATCTTACACCGTTGGACTAACCGGGTCGTCATTAATTACGATATGAATAACTTTACCCAAAAATCACTATCCTTGAGTCGATTATCTCGGAAACTTGAAACGATGTCGCCGCTCCGTTGGGTTGAGGTAAATATAAAAATTACCGATGCTAAACTCGGTAGCTAAATATGAATAAATTAGGTCCGTTATCGCCTTAATTTTATACACAAACTGACGATTACTGAAAGGTCAATGCCAATTGGTGTTATCGTAAAACTCGGTCAAATGCTTTCTAGGAGTCGTTAGTTTACAGTTTAATTGAATAAGGTATTAAGACCAAAAAGTGTTCCATCTAATCTGCTAAGCGTGAATTCCGGATTCGATTCCATGACGAAATGTAATTAAACAATTTTCATTACATTTTTAATATGAGGATCAATATATTCTGTGTGTTAATATGTTGTATTCTGTGATAAACGTGTCTTTTGATTTCTTCGTTTTCAACGTTAACGATATAACCGCTTTGTCTATGGTTATCAAATCCCAAATATAGTTTTTTTTTTAAGTCGTCTACTAACCCCCTATTCATAAACGTACATTAGATACGTTTTAGCTATAGAATGCTTTGTGCTTATCAGTTGCATTGTCAAATGTGCAGAATAGAATAAGACAAAGGAGAGATTAGCAACACTTTAGCTAAAATACGTTTTATTCATAATAGGGGGTAAATCTTTACATATTTTATTAGTTTAAATATTAACTGCTTCAGTGCTGTAGTGGCAACAGTCTTGGTCTTTGGGTGGCAGGATTTGATCCCCGGATCAAAAGGTCTTCATAGTTTGGATAGGTAAAAAGAAATAGGAGAGAGCGTAGCTGGCAAAGTAATAAATGTTTGCATGTATTATTATTATTTTTTTAATGTACTCGTAATTAAGTGGCAAACAAGCATGCAGTTCACGTTGATGTTAAGTGATGACTGCAGCCTATAGACACCCACACAAAGACCAAGGTCAAAATGCAGATGCGTTACCACTCCTGAGGCCTAAAGTGTTACGCCTCTGTGCCGGAAATTACAGGGCCGTACATTACCATCTGACCGGAACACGGTAGTGCTGAACACTACCATTTAGCGGCAAGTTTACTTTACCTCTGTCTATCTTTTTGATGAAAAGGGGATGAAGTTTCATTTGTTTTGAACTAAAAACATACACGGTTACCTTTATTAAGATTCATTAAGTACGCTCTTATATTACCTACGTTTAAAAATAAGTCTATTATGAACATTATTATAAAAACATATGAAAGGTTCATTTTAAATTCTTTTATTAATGACAGGAACACGGCAACACTTTAAGTTTATATTCAAATAAAATAAATGTTCAATTTTTTTTGTACCAACTGTCTCATACTATGTCTTATAATTTATTTATAGGTATCAATATTCTAATCGATATTTAAAAGTTAATATGTCCTACCAACCTACGCGTCCAGGATACACGATTTTATTATTCGCATTCCTACCTAATGTTATACCTATAAACAGCGGCGTCAAATGATAATCGCGAATTCCAAAAAAAAAAAACCATTGGAATTCCAATAAATCGTCTCCATCAGTAAGTGGTATAATAAAAATGTAAAAAGAGTGGCGCCTAAATACTTCGTTGATATATCGTTTTGGTTCAATATGGAGAAAAATGTCGCAAATATACCTGGTCCACATTAGTAGAACTGGAATGTTAATTTTGTATTTGACCTTTATATTTGTTAGTTAAAAGTTTAGGATATTTCGTGTTTCAAAGGATCATTAATCCTTTTTTTTTAATGGACTTATGTAGGCGTCTCGTCTTAAGACGACACTAGTCTATCCTCACCGGGTAATTGACGAGCGCGTAGAGCCTAAATAAAGGACAAGTTCTACGTTGGGCCCGCACCTTCTACACTTATATCAAAAGATAGAGAAAATAATGTATAATCATGGAAAAATACTCAAAAAATAATTTCAATTGTTGCTTTTATTGGAAATATTTATTTTATGTTATTTTTGTATGACAACAATATGTCACCGTATTGCTACTATGATATTCTTGGTTTTGAAATGTACTTACGATAATTAATTGAAGGTATAATAAACGATTTGAATAGCTGAAAATTATTTATTCAAATCGTTTCCGATCACTGGTCCGATCGTCGGTTTTAACTTAGGACGTTATGGGGGGACATTCATCCTGATTATCACTTTGATCCTCCGAAATATGAATATTGGTGCCCTCGCGGGCGTAGGCACCACCGCATTACCTAATATACTTGCCGCTAAATGGTAGTGTTCATCACTATCGTGTTCCGTTCAGGTGGTAATGTACGCCCCTGTAATTTCCAGCACAGAGGCATAACACCTTAGGCCACAGGAGTGGTAACGCATCTGCATTTTGATCTTGGTCTTTGTGGGGGTGTCTTTAGGCTGCAGTCATCACTTAACATCAATGTGAACTGCGTGCTTGTTTGCCACTTCCATTACATAAAAAAATTAAGACAATAGAAGTGCTATCGGCTTAAAACATTGTCCCCCCCCCCCACACACTGGTGACTCTCATACGTTAGGTAAATATCGTTTTATTTCAAATATTGAATTATGTTAATTTCAGTGAGCGAAAATTCGATAGTATTCCAATTGCCTTCGTACAAGGTAGAAAAAATCAAAATATTCAAGTTATCTTAAGTAGATTTTTTAATCACAGCAGAAATAAAAGTAAAATTTTAAGTTAAAGAAATAATATTTTTATGTAGTTACAACATATCTATTTATATTGCGTCTTTGAAAATACAATATTATGATTTTAGATTAGCGTTAATTGTTTCATGTACTAAAACATAACATTAACAATTGCATATTTCTACTACTCTCTTCTACATTTACTGTGTGGTAGTGCACGGCTTTATATCTGTCTTTCACAATATTCTGCACCACATTTATTTTTAACTTTACTTAATTATGCCGAATAAGCAGTTATTGATGTTTAGGTACTTATCAGAGAACACAGCTCTGCCTCGTTCAGGACCCAACAGCTTATACACTACAGTAAATGCATGTCTATGATTTATTCAATATACGATCTATGATTCACATCAGTCTACATACACGATATGCATAACAGATTTATTACTGGTGGTAGAGCTCCAGTGACGGAGCTCGCGGGCGTAGGCACCACCGCATTACCTAATATACTTGCCGTTAAATGGTAGTGTTCAGCACTATCGTGTTCCGGTCAGGTGGTAATGTACGGCTCTGTAATTTCCGACACAGAGGCATAACACCTAATGCCTCAGGAGTGGCAGCGCATTTGCATTTTGACCTCTGGTCATTGTGTGGGTGTCTATAGGCTGCAGTCATCACTTAACATCTATGTGAACTGCACGCTTGTTTGCCACTTTTATAACAAAAAAAAAAAAAAATATTTGTGATTCAAAACATTTTATTTATTTTAACTTTCAGCTTAATTTTCAATTTTAAACTTATCAACCTTAGCTATTACATACGGTCATCATCACTTTTCAACAAATCGTTCTATAAGTACCCGTCTCAATATTTTACCCGATGGATTTTTTGGTATATTATCTATAAAAGTAACTTCTTTAATCCTTTTATAAGGAGCTACTCTCTGCTGTACAAACTCCATGACTTCTTTATCTGTGGCCTTTGCTTCTTTGTTCAGGACTACAAAAGCTTTGGGTCTTTGACCTGTAATACTATCTGGTATGCCGACAACTGCGGAGTCAAACACTGCTGGATGCTCTTTCAAAATACTTTCCAATTCAGCTGGAGGCACTTGATAAGCATTGACCTGTTACATAAATGAAACAAAGCAATATTAATATGGACTAGTAAAACTCTTCTGCTACTGACTGATTAAGTAGGTAACTGAGTGACAGGATGATTTAGATATACCAAGGTTTCTAGGGAAGCATAGGTGAGCGTTAAAGGAACCTACCTCAAGATCCTTATAGAAAAGGTCTAATAATGATAAAGTTTTAATATTGATAACTGAAGGTACATTTATCAATATTATGTAAAATATACTCAGTGATAATAAGCTGATTATTCGCCAAAAGTATCAAAACATTTTTTTGCTTTTGGTAGGTACAGTTGATTAGTAGTATAAAAAAATAAATATAAACCAACAACGCGTCAATTTGAGATAAAAACATGTTATAAATTAGGTCATAAATAATCTGTGTGCAATATTATATTAAATCCATTCAGTCACATCTGCGTGAACAAACATACCTTTCATATTTCAAATATTAATAAATGATGTTTACATTCAGTAAACATCAAATATACAAATTGATTTATCATACAACTTGAATATTTACCGTTATAAAACCACTGTATATATATGGCGAAAACCACAATACAAGTAAAGCAATCAAATAAAATTCAGATAATAATCTCGAACATTCCAATCCACATTCGTATTTGTGTAAGCACTTATTGAAGTGGTTATTTGATATTCCGTGAAAAAATCAACCATTACTATTCAATTTACGACTATTTTAACATATTCATATCATTTCTGTAAACAGCTATCTATTGTGAGAAATCTAATTTCTCAGCATATATGGCTCGTCTTTTGTAGTCTGCGTTATTTTAGTAAACAGTAACGTCATATTATCATCTTTTGGTTTCCCATAAAAATCATCGTTGTTCAAATCATTAATGCCTGTTTTTGCTTTGTTATGATTTCTTCTGTCATATGTTTCATAGAAATCGCAATTACTAATAAAATTATTTTCACGAATTGTTTTCTTTGAATATACGTGGCTTAGGTAGGTGAGAAATTTAATATATCTAGCGGCCTTAGTAACTTTACCAAGATTTTTAATGTAACGTCTAATCACATTAAGGGCAAATAGTGCCAACTAAAATTTTTTTTTTCAACCTTATCTTTTACAAAATTTGGCAAATCATGATTTTAAATTACATCAATTTAAAAACTTTGTACCTTTACAGTATTTTATACCCGATTGTGCCACGCCAGAAGACTATTTTTCAAATGTTAGTATGTATACATATTTTTTGGCATCATCTGTAGCCTATACAGCTAGACTTATTTCGTTTTAAGAGATGTTTTTAGATTTGCCTTAATCATGAAACTAACATTCAAATGAAAAAAATGTAAAACTATTCTAATTTACTTAACGCGGTCGAATTTTTAAATTTTCAATTCATTTACCTTTATAAGCTCCTTCAACCTGTCAGCAATGGTGACGGCGCCATCTTTGTCAATTGAAGCCAAATCACCGCTTCTAAACCAATTGTCTTCAAGAAACACCTCGCTATTACTTTTTGGATTATTTTTGTATCCTTTCATTATATTTGGACCTTTTATAAGAAGTTCGCCGACCTGTAAAAATGTTGTTATTATATACTTCGTTTTAACAAATAATGTAACACTGCAACCATCTCTCCGCATTGTGTTTTACGTAGGTTCTCATTTAGACATTTTTATTATAATAATTTTATGCTCCGCTGCTAATGTATTGTTTTACAAATGTTGAGTATCCTATCCCTTAATATCCCGTAATAGTAATTCTACATTAGAGAATAAATTTTGAATTACCTATTTGTTTATATATAACATTTCTCCAGAATGAAGCGCGCATGGCTCTACTCGGTTAAGTATTACGGGCGCGACCGGGAGTGTGATGGGTGACCGCTAGTGACAAATTAAAATGCGCGTTTCAGTGCTGCGGAGGGCACTTTAAGCCCTCGGTCCCGGTTGATATCGATATACATCAGCACGGCATATATACATCAACATAGCATTCGTTAAACCTTGTCGGAGGCTTGAAAACATCCGACAGCGGGTTGGCCACTAACCCGTATGTCTACCAATCCGCACAGGAGTAAGCTTCAGGCCTCCAAAAGGGAAGAGGCTCGTGCCCAGCAGTGGGATGTATAATGGGATGTCGTTATTATTATTTATTCAGCCAGATATTTTAGTATAAGGATAAACATTAATCCGGCTTTTCTTCGGTATAGTCGAAAGACATATTATAAGCAACCCTAGTAATCTAGTGACAGCGGCCACTATTGCTACAGGATTCGATCCCCAGTTCTTTCTTTTCAGGGCTAACTACTACTACTGGGATTTTTTTTTATTTTTCCGGAAGTTTCCGAGTGCCACCGATGAAGTTTGGTAAGGGGTACCTGGTCGCCATTTGAGAACCACTTTGCCCTGACGGCCGTCGAATCTTCGAGCTATGTACCATGCCCCCTCCCACTTGAGTTTCACCATCAGTCTACAGTATTCAGTTACCGTTATATTCTGGTAGAGTGTAGGAGCTCGAGGGCGTAGGCACCAACGCATTACCTAATCTATCTACCGCCAATTGGTTATGTTCAGCAGTATCGTGTTCCGGTTAGATAATGTATGGCTCTGTAATAACATTCACAGAGACATAACAGCTAAGGTCTCAGGGGAGCCAACGCGTCTGTATTTCAACCTCTGGACTTGGTGGGTGTCTATAGACTACAGTCATCACTTAACAGCATGCTTGTTTGCCTTACCACCTTCAAATGTAAAGAAACAAACGTAAATAAGGCTAACAAGGAAACAGAAACATTTAACAGAAACATTTATTTATTTGACACAGCGAGACACATAAAACAGACATAAAACGTAGACAACAAAGAAAAGACAACACAATATCTAAAATTAATACTAAACACGTAATATGTGTCTCACGGCTGCCAAAAAGGTGTCCTGTTCAGCAAATGTCAGGTACCTTCAAGACCCTTAGTGAGTGAACCACGGATGTCAAATTTATAATAGGTATAGTTATACTAATACTTATACATGGTACATACATACGGATATAATACAGATAATAAAACCATTAAAATAACATACTTAATAAAACGATAAATGCAATACATACTAGTAGGTACAAACAGTAATAAATAGATTAATACCAAAGTAAATAAAATATATGTATAAATATCATAGTTATAATATGCAATGGGTCGCGTCGATAGCCAGGAGCCGGGAACGGTGCATCATCATCCCCACCTCAGGCACCACAGCGCGATAACGACCGGCCGAACGCAGGCCGTATTGCGATGTCGATGCGCCGGTGTCGGCAAGATATTAAAATATTTTATTTTCCCTTTGTTTATTCATTCTAAATTAGATTCGTTTTATTGAGGGAGGTCTAAATTTTAGAGCAATTTAAAAAATTATCACCTCATAAAAATAACCACCCACTTGAGTTCGTTCATATCCAAAGCAGAAATGTCTTAATCAAACAGTGCATATTTGGATATTATCATAAAAACCTGAATATAATACTTGAATGCTCGTGGGCCGATGATTGGCAAGTTATGTGAAATTTGGGGTTCAGCTTAGATACACATTTTTTTTTCTTAATTTACTTGGGGTCCAGCTCCAGTGACGGAGATCGCGGGCGTAGGCATTACCTAATATACCAACTTGCCGCTAAATGGTAATGTTCAGCACTATCGTGTTCCGGTCAGGTGGTAATGTACGGCCTTGTAATTTCCGGCATTGTAATTTCCGGCACAAAGGCATAATACCTTAGGCCTCAGGAGTGGTAACGCATCTGCATTTTGACCTTGGTCTTTATGTAAGGGTCTGTAGGCTGCATTCACCACTTAATATTAATGTGAACTGCAAGCTTGTTTGCCACTTCCATAACATAAAAAAAAGTAATGTGGCGACAAACTAGCATACGGTTTACATTAATCCTAAGTAATACTATAGCCTATAAACATAGGTGTCTCTTAGGTTGAAAGCCCTCTGCGCTCGCCAATGGCCTGGTGAAGTAGGAGGAAATTACAGGGCCATACATTACCACCTGACCGGAACACGATAGTAAACACAGCCATTTAACAGCAATTAGATTAGGTATGTATGTATGTATGTATGTATCTTCACGCCAGGTCCCTAACGGGGTAGGCAGAGAGTGTAGAGCGCCAGACATCCCGGTTCTGACAAACCTCTCGTGCCTCGTCTACTTTCATCATTCTCTTCATACGTGCACGCCGATTCCTAAGACTTTTGACCCCACCATCAGGCAGAACTCGACCTAGATTAGATTAGGTGATATAGTTATTTAAAAAATAACGTCATTTGTTTAATTATGTTTGGTTTGAATTAGGTTAAATTAATTAACCATATGAATTTAGTTCCACCCACATAAGTGAAAGTACCTTTCACATCCTTTTAAGGGGAGCTTAATAATATTAGTTCGATTTAAATAACGATTTTACAATCCTTATACACAACAGTTATTAATCAACAGGCTTATGGGCGATGATCTCAGAATAACTCTTTATATTTACCAACGTCATCTTTACACAATGATTTTCCAAAAGTCATGGCAATCAATTGATTTCGAATGTGAGCGTCATCGAATATTGAAAATATTACTCATCCTGTCATTCAAAGAATCCTACACTATTCTGGATCGTTGAAATACCGATATGATGAAAGACACATGACTGCAGCCTATAGATACCCACACAAAGACCAAGGTCAAAATGCAGATGCGTTACCACTACTGAGGCCTAAGGTGTTATGCCTCTGTGCCAGAAATTACAGGGCCGTACATAACCACCTGACCGGAACACGATAGTGCTGAACACTACCATTTGGCGGCAAGTATATTAGGTAATGCGGGGGTGCCTATGCCCGCGAGCTCCGTTACTGGAGCTCTACCACCAGTAAAATTTCGGTCGCTTTACAGCTTCTGTGGTCTGGGGCACACTCAGATAATATATATTGAAATAACTAGTAGACTAGTAGGTATGTATGTATATCTCGGGGACTAAATGTTACTACTAGCGCCATCTAGTTTGTCGGAGACGTAATCTAAATATGACTTGGGGTAGATTGTTTATGAGAATACTAGGTGGCTACACGGTCGGCTTAGTTGCATTTTGATATGCATTTGATAGTTACTTACCGATATCGGGTTTATGAAGGCTAGCAAATAGTTCATGGGACACAGTTGAATCGAATTGTTGTAGGGCAGTTGTGCTGCCAGTTAGAAAAGTGAACGTCAGTGAAATTAAAGTGATAAAACGGGGGTAGTACTGAATTAAATTAGCAGAAGACTAATGATAATAGTAGTATCGTATCCTGGTAAATATTGTTTCCCGGTCCGAGGGGTTTCTTGTCCGTTCTTCCCTGTCGCAAGGAATCGAATGGGCGGATCTTTGGCAATATTACTATACGGCTTTCTTCTGCCAAACTGTGCTTTATTTCATCATCCGCTCGAGTACCTACAGAAACACGAATTACCTGTCGACTTATTGGGCCTCTGTAAACATCCATATTTGCATTGTATATCTGTTAAGTCATTCACTCATTCGACATTCTTTCTTTAAGCCCGAAACATCGGAGCATGCCTTTTTTAATTTTTACACCGATACTCTCATTCACACAAAGCCTCTTTCTTACATCTTCATAACGAACGCGATCGGTGAGCGGTACACCGCAGATCTTGCGCAAAGATCTCAACTAAACCGCACTTAATTTACTTTCATGCTCTTGCCTGCATACCCAGCTCTCGCTTCCATATAAAAGCGTTGGAGTAAGTACGGCTAAACCATCCCTCTGGTTGAGATGTTTTGATTCTAGCAGCTTACCCAACGCTCCATTCACGCAATTCCCAGCAAGCACTCTCTTTTCTATCCAAGATATACAATTTTATCCACCTGTTCTAACACTACATCATCTATTACTAGCCTTGCATTTGTTCTCTGTTTATGTCTTTCAAATACTAATACTTTAGTTTTATTCACATTCAAATTAAATTTCACATTGATTACTTAAAATCATAACATCAATATTTACCTGACCAGGTCCCAAATTCATCAATTCATCATCAACGATCCTCAGCTGGACATTGGGCAATGCGAACCCAACTGATGTATAGTTTTTGAAACCAAGTGGACTGACTGTTGCTAGTGGTCCAGTTTCAGTTAGTCCGTAGCCTTGACCAAAATGAGTATCGGGCTAGAATATAAATATATTACAATCTTAGTACTGCGTCAATGGTGGGGTACAGCGGCCGGTAACCTCATCGTTACTTCAGCCGAAAGACTAATGAACAAAAGCCCTCAATAATCTTGTACATCATTACGGGAGAATATGCTATAATGCACCACGCTTGGCTTGTAGATTGGCGATGGCGGCAGTTTCATCATAAGACGCTGCTGCCCATCCCTCATTATTCCATTTTTTTAGGTAATGAAGGTGGCAATGCATGCAGTTCACATTGATGTTAAGTGATGACTGCAGCCTATAGACACCCATACAAAGACCAGAGGTCAAAATGCAGATGCGTTGCTAGTATTGCCGGATTTCAATCATAGGCAACATAGGCAGTTGCAAACGGGCCACTACAACAAGGGGGTCGCCGACACACCAAAATAAAATCGATAATAGCTCAGTAGAAACATAATAATGCTGAGTTTTGTTACAAAAAATCAGACAAAAAACTTGTTAAGAAAAAAACAGCTTTTTTTTCTCATTTTTCTTTGAGCGTGAGAAGTTAACATCTGTTCTAGATTAAGCAGCACAAAATATGAACAGTATGAACACAATTGGCGCCTTTCGCACATTCCTACCACGCCGCTCTAGACTAACAACAGTGGAAGAAGGTGATTTTAGAGCCTCCATCACATGTTCTGCCTCCGAAGTCTAAATCCGGCGCTAGTTGCTACGATGCCTCCGCTGAGACCTTAGTTATTGTCTCTGTGATAGTTATTACGGGGCTATACATTACCATCCAATCGGAACACGATAGTGCTGAACACTACCATTTGGCGGAAGATAGAATAGGTAATGCGGTGGTGCCTACGTCCTCGGAGCTCCTACACTAGTATCTCTACCACCAATAAATTATAACATATTCACCCCAAAAGACGCACACAACACCGTTTGTTGTAAGCATCCTTGGGGAAGGTTTTGTCCAGCAGTGGACGTCTTTTGTGGCTGAAATGATGAACTGAATACGTGTTACTTTCATAAAAAAAAATTAAATCAAGGCGTACCCCTTTCAGAGCACGCAGAGGTATTGATATATTGACTTGAAGTTGTGTTACAGGACAAGTTCCACGTTGGGCCCGCACCTTGCGCACTATATCAAAAGATAGAGAATAATACGTAGAATCATGGAAAAATACTCAAAAAATAATTTGAATCTTAAAATTTCAAGCTTACAGCAACAAGTTTTTTTTTTATTTTTTTTTACATTTCAAAAATGTGGGGTTGGTGACGTGACTGGTTGATCCTTGCCAGGTGATGGTTTTTGTACTTAATGTGTTATGATTTATCCCTACAAAATTTTTCTAGCCTTACAGGGCCAACGGTGCTCGGAGGGTTCAGTATCTCTCAGTCTATAATAATTTCATGTTATTTTTGACAACAAAATGTCACCATATTGCTACTATGACATTCTTGTTTTTGAAATATACTAACGACAATTAATTGAAGGTACCTATACTCGTATTTGAATAGCTGAAAATGATGTTATTATAGTATTTTATGCTTCTCCTCTCAATATAGTGTACAAGGTGCGGAACCAAGCTGCATACATGTTGGAACGTCTCCTTTATTGCAGGTACTTTATACTCACTCTGGTTTTTGCTAATATGTTGTGGATATTAGCGACAGGCAATGGTGCAGCGCCACAGACAAAACAATTTATATTTTGAAGATATTTGGCAGGTACTTCGTCAGATCCCAGAAACAGCACTGGAAATTAGAAATATATTTGTGCTTCATGGTCATACCACAGTCTAAAGAACGTATCTATTTGTGATCATACGATGGGAGGGATATGTGCATTGCACAGGTATTTTTATTACTGGTGTTAGAATTTTAATGCAAGAGCTCGAGAGCGTAGCCACCAGGGATCCTTTTCATTCGCCTAATTATTTTTAGACTATTATTTTTTTGCATAATTGAATTTGAATAATATGTTTTGGCATAATAATATTATTGTGCCAAAACATAGTAATATTTTGGCCCACTACTTTTTGTCCTAATAAGCTATTGGAATAATTCTATTATTCATATTAATTTTTGGCCTATCAATTATATTATGTCATAATATTTGTTATTACTCAAAATTTCAGTTTTTTAAGTAAAGAGATCCGGACCGCGGGTGCCCTTAACTTTGCCAGATCCGGTCGTTCGTTGCTTTTTTTTTTGCTGACAGTACAATCTTTTATGTATTTCGTAATTATGCATATTTATTATTATGACTTTTGCTATTTGTGCTATTTGACGTAAGTCGTTCTGATGATTATGCTTTTTGTATTTATTATTTTATGTTAAAACAATTATGCGTTATGATTATTTTACACATTGATATTTCGGTTTTAAGCTACTATGTTACGTTACAATATTATAACAAATACTTTTAAGCAATTCAATAGAGAACCTAGCCACCACCACACTGCCGCCAAACGGTGGTGTTCAGCACAATCGTGTTCCAGTTAGATGCCCGCTAATCACTATCACAGAGACATAACAACTAAGGTCTCAGTGGTGGCAACGCATCTCCATTTCGATCTCTGTTCTTTATGTGGGTCTCTATAGGCTGCAGTCATCATATAACATCAATGTTAACTGCATGCTTTGCCACCTACATTTCATAAAAAGACACTTAAATGACCACTTGTGATAGAAAAAAACAATTACCCAATGGTGGTGCTAAATATAATAATTCGGTTCGGTGCCTTGACAACACATCTAAAAACATTCCTGGATTGAACTTAGGCAATGTCAGCACCCTCAAACCAGCAGAAAGCTTGTGGAGCATCAATATGTTCAGGCCGTAGGAATGGAACATCGGCAAGATAGTCAGTACTGTGTCTTGGTTGGTTTCTGAAAATTATAAAATGTCGGTAAGACAGTCAAATTTAAAATAGTAAAAGACTTTTATTTATACATTTTTTTACACTTTCGTTCATTTATTTCGTGATTTGGTGAAGCAATCACAAACAAATTTTAACTATTTATTAACCCCCTTATTCATAAACGTATTTTAGCTAAAGTGTTGCTAATCTCTCCCTTGTCTTTTTCTATCCTGCACATTTGACAATGCAACTGACAGAGACAAAGCATTCTATAGCTAAAACGTATCTAAAGTACGTTTATGAATAAAGGGGTTAATGTTTAATAATATCATTGTTATTATAGATTTAATTTATTAAACTTTATATTTAATGAAATAAATTTAGGTAATGGTAATGCTTATGTAGAAGCGCGCATGGCCCGGCGGCTGGTGTAGATTGTAAGCGATCTACTCGGTTAAGCACTACGGGCGCGGTCGGGTAGTGTGATGGGTGACCGCTAGTGGCAAATTAAATGCGCGTTTCCGTGCTTCGGAGGGCACGTTGAGCCGTCGGTCCCGGTTGCTATCGATAGATAGCAGTCGTTAAACCTTGTCGGAGGCCTTATGGGCGGTTTGAAAACATCCGACACCGGGTTGGCCACTAACCCGTTTCTCCACCAATCCGCATTGGAGCAGCGTGGTGGAGTACGCTCCAGGCCTCGCCCCAAAGAGGGGAGAGACTCGTGCCCAGCAGTGGGACGTATAATGGGTTGCCATTATTATTATTATTTATTATTATAATGGTAATGTTTAAGTTAAACAAAAATATTAAATTAAAAAAAACTGCCTCGGTAGCCTAGTGGTAGCAGGCCACTACTATTACGCTGAGGTCCGATTCCCGGGTAGGGGGTTATCAGAGATAATGTTTAATATTAGATAATATTTATTCGTAGGTTATTTCCTTATTTTATAATTAACTATTTAATTTATAAGTTTTACGCGCCTTTCATTGTTTTCTATTTACCCAAAGGTTGACTGGTAGACAATGCCTTTTAGTAGCATTAAGTCCGCCTTTTGTACAACATTTCTGTGTTTGCAATAAAGTTAAATAAATAAATAAATAATGGTGTAAAGTCCTTTATCTCTGGTTCTATTGGGATTTTTAAATTTTCTGGAAATTTCCCAGTACCTCAAAGTTTGGTAATGTGCCCGGAGATGTCAACAGGCTCAATACATGGGCCAAAACGTAACCGGCAAATCGTGGGTGTTTGCATGTATGCTTGAATGCATGCATTTACGTCTGCCTACCCCTTCGGGGATTACAGGCGTGAAGTTACGTAAAAAAAATGTAGTAATTGTAAATTTTACAGCATGTACAATAGGCAATTTGGCAATTTAGATTAATTTTCAGTTCTTAACTAGTTTCATGATTCCATTTATTCATAATCTACTTGCTAATATTTAATAACATCATGTCAATTTAATAAAAAAATTACTGGTGGTAGAGCTCCAGTGACGGAGCTCGCGGGCGTAGGCACCACCGCATTACCTAATATACTTGCCGTTAAATGGTAGTGTTCAGCACTATCGTGTTCCGGTCAGGTGGTAATGTACGGCTCTGTAATTTCCGGCACAGAGGCATAACACCTAATGCCTCAGGAGTGGCAGCGCATTTACATTTTGACCTCTGGTCATTGTGTGGGTGTCTATAGGCTGCAGTCATCACTTAACATCAATGTGAACTGCACGCTTGTTTGCCACTTTTAAAACATAAATTTTGATAAGCTATTTTTTTTTGTGTCGAAAAATTTGATAGGTAAGATGAAAACTTTAACACATTTAAATTGTCTCAAATATGATATGAATTCGATTGAACTTCGATTGAAGCTTAATGCCAAATTGTATAACTAATATAATTTTAAGTAACTTCTTCATTATTTTACACTGGAGGTAGAGTTCCAGTGTAGGAGCTCGAGGGCGTAGGCATTACCTAATTTATCTGCCAACAAGTGGTAGTGTTCAGCAATATCATGTTCCGGTTAGATGATAATTTATGGCCTCATAATAACTATCACAGAGACATAGCAACTAAGGTATCAAGGGTGGCCACGCATCTGCGTTGTAACCTCTGGTCTTTGGGTGAGTGTCTGTAGGCTGCAGTCATCATTTAACATCAACGTAAACTGCATGCTTGTTTGCCACCTCCATAATATAAAAAAAACACATAAACCACTGCCATTGAATTTCAAATGTAAAACAATACCTAACTGTTTGACGACCCGATTAGTCCAGCGGTGTGAGATGACCGTTTGGTTCGATCCCCGCACCGGGACAGATATTTGTTTCGGGTCTTGGTGATTGTGTATGTGTTGTATGTGTACGAGTACAACGGCATCCACGACACAGGTTTATACCTACTGTGGGGCTGTGAGTGTAAGCGTATTTTTTTATTTTTTTTTGTTTAAAGTTTTCTCTATTTTACAAACTTTCCACTATACAATATCCTATTGAAAAAGTTTCTTGAATTGAGTTTGTTAGATTGCTTTCAGTTCATAATATGGAGAATTTTACTGTTTACTTTATGATTTAATTTGAAATTTCGTATTGTGCATTTCAATTTGACACAGATATTAGTCGACACGCAAAGTCAAAGTACGGCGGCATAATTTTTTTCACAGGCGCTTCATTATTTCATCGAGTGAAGCAAGTGTACCTACTCAATGGCTATCGGCAATTTTTACAGATGAAATATTTTGCATAAATACTGTAAAAAACCACTGCTATGACTTTAAAACTTCAAGTTCAAAATTATCTTGTTCTAATTCTTAACATAGCTGATTTAATATGAAAAAAATAAACATGCAGAATATTGTACTAGAGTTGATAATTATCATATAATTATTATATTTTTCAAGGCTTTCACGTCTACCGTTTGGAAGAATTTGGCTTGAAAAAACAAAATACCTGTGTATGGCTTCGTGGGTACGTGGCGCCTAAAAAGATACTAAATCACGGAGTATAGACGTCACAGACTGGAGAATTGTATTTCTTACATTTCACAGTAGTTTATCGGTAACGGTGTGAATTCTTTGGGCTGAGCTAGTGTCTAATACTTCATAATATTTAAGCCAAAGTTCTGTATATCAAACAATACCCAGTAGACGACTATCATGTCTTTTAACATCAACCTATTATGGGAATCAATGAAAAGATCATACCTGTAGTGTCATGATATAATTTACATTCAGTATCCTGCTGCACAAAGTTAGCTACAGTATTTCTGTGTATGAGCTCGACGCCTTTCGGTAGTCCAGTCGTTCCACTAGAGTATGGTAACAAAGCAACATCATCTACTCTCCTTTTGACTTCTTTCAGTATATCTAAATCTACTTCATTATTCATTAATTCTTTGTACGACACTGTGCCTTCGGGTAAATCTTCATCGATATTCAAAACTACCATTTTTATATCAGTTTGATTCATTTCTATAACCTCTTTGATAACAGGAACCAGTTCTGGTACAGTAAATACTATTTTTGCATCTGACATGTTAATTTGTCTTTGGACTTCATCTAAAATTTTAAATTAAAAACGATTAACTCTCGGAACAATAACTGGACTATGTAGTTACATTTTAAAGAAGATATTAAATTTATGATAGAAGTAGTATACATGAAGTTAGGTTTTTTTTAGTATACATTGTACTGAGTAACAGTATATTTATACAAGTATATTTATCTTCCGGCCGTACATTGTATACGTATACATAAAGCGGTAACGTTACCGCTGATCACATCTTAACTTTATTACGGAACCATCTAATAGATCTCATTTGGTCATATAATTTTTTTTTAGAAATTAAAGAAAAAACGGAAAGAAAAATTTTACTTCGGGCAGGAATCGAACCTGCGACCTCAGGATAATCAGTCCAGCCGCCTTACCACTAAGCTTCCGTTGTTTCTTTAATTTCTAAAGTTCACTCGCATGTGTTATTGCGAAAAATAAATAATACAAAATGTGTGTTAATTTATTATGTGAGCTAATCATAAAAAGAAACGAAGATACATATAAAATCTTCGGACCTGAGCTCGTTCTCTCTCCAGTCGCGTCGGATTGGTGTACCATAGAGCTATGAGAATAATCTCTATGGAATATAGAATGCGCAACTGTGCTTGCGTTTGCGCTTACAATTGTGCTGTGAACATAATAATATATTGCTTGCGCAGTTAACTAATCTCCGTTAAGATTAGCTGCCATGACCGAAATTCGGTCAAGAGGATATTATTGCCCATCGACCTCAGCAAGGAGCCTTCGGCTTATTTCGGGTTTGTAGAGCGTTATCTTTTTCGCTCCTTACCAATATGACGTTTGTCCAACCATTTTGATCAAGTTTTGACCAATACCGGACTATCAGTGCTTACGTCGAGTCTGCAGCAGAGATAACGCTCTACGTAGTCGAAAATACCCCATTGTCACTTTCATAGGCTCGGTGTGCAGTGTCTTAAGACCTTAAGAGTGGTAGGTAAGAAGCAGTTGATGTTAATGATTAAAATGTAGGTGTATAATTTCTAATCTCCAGGAAGTTGGCTATTGGTTTTAGACTCATCTTCACCATTAGCATCAACAGCTTGCTTGTTTGTCACTTTCATTAAAATAAATAAAAAATAAGGGGCAGGTAAAATTGAACTCACAAGCTGTATATATAGGGTTCAAAGTGGATGCTATACCACCAGCAGTGAGGATACTCAACACTATCACAGCATATTCCGGCATATTTGGTAACATGATTGATACTGCGTCGCCATCTTTGACTTTGAATATCTTCCTCAAATTCGCTGCGAGTAACCTAGACTGCTTATAAAGTTGTTCATAACTCAATTTTCTGCCAGTAACGCTACATTCCTTAAAATAAAAAAGGAAAAAATGAAAATGAGAGGTTTCTTTTTTTATGCAAAGAAGGTGGCAAACAAGCTTTTTCTGGTGGTAAAAAGAACTCTAGGGATGGAGCTCGCAGGCATAGAGACCACCGCATTACCTAATATACTTGCCGCTAAATAATAGTGTTCAGCACTATCGTGTTCCGGTCAGGTGGTAAAGTACGGTCACGTAATTTCCGGCACAGAGGTATAACACCTTAGGCCTCAGGAGTGATAACGCATCTGCATTTTGACATTGGTCTTTGTGTGGGTGTCTATAGGCTGCAGTCATCACTTAACATCAATGTGGATTGCATACTTGTTTACCACTTCCATTAAAGATAAAAAAGTATGCATCTCACATTGATGTTAAGTGATTACTGCAGCCTATAGACGTCTACACAAAAACCAGAGGTCAAAATGCAGATGCGTTGCCACCCCTGAGACCTTAGTTGTTACGTCTCTGTAATAGTTATTGCAGGGCCATACATTACCATCGAACTGGCACACGATAATGCTCACACTACCATTTGGCGGCAGTCTATCTGCCTAAATGCGATAATGCTGGTTCGTTAATGCTGTTCACTGGTGGTAGAGCTCCTGTGACGGAGCTCGCGGGCGTAGGCACTACCTCATTACCTAATTAAGTTGCCGCTAAATGGTAGTAATCAGCACTATCGTGTTCCGGTCAAGTGGTTATGGCCCTGTAATTTCCGGCACAGAGGCTTAACACCTTAGGCCTCAGGAGTGGTAACGCATCTGCATTTTGACCTTGGTCTTCGTGTGGGTGTCTATAAGCTGCAGTCATCACTTAACTTCAATGGGAACTGTATGCTTGTTTGCCACTTCCGTTACCTAAAAAAAAATATTCAATCAGTATGTGACTTTATTGCATAATTACATGTTATTAACATGTTTGACCCTAACACGTTTTTAATTAAAATACTGAATAACTTCTTGCTGCTTAAACCTGTGTTTACTTATTGTGTGTTATGAGTCAAAGGCCATTTACCTAACGTTATCAGTATTATCAGTTTAGGTGCTCAATACTTTCTGACATAAAATTCATTCAATGTATTTTTCCAATAATTTTCGTATTTCAGAAAAATCTGTTTAAGATTTATTGAAATTCATATTTATTTTATTATATTCTATATTCTATGTATCGCCTCTTTACAAGAATAACGTGATATTTCATTTAAATCGTTCTATATGAAATTTCACAATATTCTTGTAAGTTAAGTATATTTTTTAAACAAAATAATGTGTATCATATTATTTTATTAGCATTTTATTGCGTTATTAACTCCTATTTGTAAGCCATTGGTTTCATTTCAGTAACATAGTGACTCCGGTGACTCAGTCTGACTTTTACTAATAAGCGCATGACTTCCTGATGAATTTACAGCTGGTAAGTTCTAGTGTCAGAGATTGAGAGCATAGGCAATCAGCATCAGCGTTAGACTGGCCATGGCCCGCCCATGGCCAGCCCATCCTATTCGGGCGCTCCACGGGTTTGTCTTTTCGGGGCTTGCCGCAACCTTCTTTCATAGGCCTCTTACCCATTATCCCACCTCAGGCTCCAGATGTATGAGGAGCCACTAGGCCTTTCCGGTTCATTCTCACCCTATATGTAATTATTACATTACCAAATCTCTTACCATCAGTGTGAAATGTAAGATTATTTGCGATATTCAAAACGCTAATTGGACTGTTAAAAATTAATTCGGGAGATAAATCCTACTACTATTATAAAGGCGAAAGTTTGTAAGTATGGATGTATGGATGTTTGTTACTCTTTCACGTAAAAACTACTGAATGGATTTGAATGAAACTTTACCACAATATAGCTTATACATCAGAATAACACATAGGCTATAGCTTATACATCAGAATAACACATAGGCTAAAATTTTTGAGGTTTTTAATGTGAGGTCGTAGAAAAAACACATTTTTTGCGCTTACATTGCAAACGCTGACTGAATCCTACAAGATAGATCAAAACAATTTACTACAGTATTGTACAACTTAAAAAGGTCTACAAAAAAGTCCGTGATGGTATATGTTTATCTCTTAGGAATAACCCACAATAACCATTTTTTATCCTTTACTTTGTACGAGAAATAATGGCTTATTTACGAAGCGATTTTAAGCAATACAGTATTAATCCTTATCCAATTAAGTATCTTAAATACATTGTGCATTTAATAAAGATCAATATGGCTTTTTACAGCATGTAAATTAAATAAATATTTTCGAAGATATCACAGATTTAAAATGCAGAGTCATAGCAATTTCGGCGATAAATACCGTTTCGGTGATAAATACCGGCAGCGGCGCCAGGCGAACGGGGCGTGGGGGGAGCGGGGTAGGTGCGGTGGGGAAGAAGTGGCTCATCGCTGAGTGCGCGACCCGAACGCGGGCAGACGCGTGAGGGGCTATATGTATGTAATAGTAGTATGACTAGACGGGACGAACCTGAAGTCCACGCGAACGAAGTCGCGGGCAAAAGCTAGTATATTATAATTACCAAAGCAGTTTTATCCGCCCACTTATGCAGATTCCTCCAAATATATTCATCTATAGTAGTCTCAGGCACTACGATGTCCTTGAAAGGAGATCTCACGGTTCCATCACTCGCCCATACATTTTTATTTCTTAATTGACTCACAATACCAAAATTTTTGGTTAAAGGTATTCGTAAAGCGAATTTTAACATGATTTTGATGGTATCACAAACGAGGTTCAGGCGTCATTTGTTTTTAACGAGCAATCAAACTATGAAGATTGTTTTAATTTTTAATATTAATATACTAATGATCTCGTCAATACTTATCACTATAACACTCGATATAACACTGACCGAATCAATAAATATTATAAACGTAGTCACCAAGCGGTCGCTACTTACACTACTACCACACGGTCAATGTTCAATATTTAAATACTATGTTTGTGGTGTAACTCATAATAAGCCTTGCTTGTAAACCGATAATTCTAATAAATTATTCAAGTTTTAGGTGTATTCTTCACATCTTATAAACATTATCTCCAAGATTGAAAAAAAGTGTATAATAATGTGCATTAAGATTATAAATTGCTTATTAATGGACTTATTTTATATTTGTTTTCTTTTATTATTATTTATGATTAATGGCAAAAACTCTTCGCAAAAAATTGTTTAAATAAAATTTAATATTAAAGGTAAAATTATCTTTAAGCAAACCTGCCACAAATTAAATATGAAGGAAAAACTCAACCGTTGAGACTTGGGTTTAGCGGTCGCGGATCCCGCCTGAAGTCAAATATTTCTTCCAATATTTTCTTTAAAATATTCTATGTTACATTTTTAACCTCATTTGGCTGTCTTTGGCTGCGGCAGTGTATAGCAGGCCACTACCTACTGCTATGCTGAAGGTTCGCATTATGACGATAAATAGTAATATGGTGATTTTTCTGTTCTCGCCGCCACCTTTAGAATTCGACCAAAACGTACCTAACTGGAATCGTGGATGTATTTTCTTTTATGTGAAAAGGTTGACAGGGAAGCAGACGGATCACCTGTTGGAAAGTGGTCACCGTCGCCTATGAACATTTGTAACATTGGCCTTGAAGGAAACTCTTTTGCCGTCATATTTGAAGATCCCCATATTGTAGCGCCGAGAGAACACCTCAAAGACAAGTTCGTTCCACAATTGCGTCAATGTACGCGTTCACCTCCGGTTTAAACACAGTCGTGAATTAACATTCAATTTTTGCATATCTCCATTACCATTACCAAACTCCAATTGTTTGGTAATATGCCCAGTGAATGTCAATAAGCTCGCTACGTAGGTATAAAAAAATTAAAACCATTAATTTGTATTGAATCACAACTAACATTAAAATCATTGGAATATTATTTTAAGAAGGTGTATATCAATTATAGAATTATCATCAATCATATCACTACTTGTACCAGAAGATTTGTAATAGCATTACATTTTAAATTAATCAATCAGCTTAAAAGTCGTATTTGATTCATTAAATTATAATGATACCCCCTTATTCATAAACGTATTTTAGCTAAAGTGTTGCTAATCTCTCCTTTGTCTTTTTCTATCTTGCACATTTGACAATGGAACTGACAAAGACAAAGCATTCTATAGCTAAAACGTATCTAATGTACGTTTATGCATAAGGGGGTAAGTATATGACTAAAAACAACATTTATCTAATTAAATTTATTAAGCATTTATAATGTATTTTTAAATTTCATTATTTTTAATAATATATAATCACGTAATCGCTACTACTAAAAATAGGTACCTACTATTTTGAGCCCCATGCACACTACTGCAGCATTACAAGTGAAGTTATTCAGTTAATTGATGAGGAACTTACGTTAGTTGTAACAGTCAAATTGAACCGGTCCCTTTACCCTAAATAACTCATACACCAGATAAGGTGTATGAGTTATTTAGTAGTGGAAGTGGTACTTATTAAGAGTAATATCTGTACTTACGTAATATTTAATTACTTACACCATATTTTATCTCGAATGAAGTTAGGAAACATCTATATTATAAAAATAAGTCGGGTTTTCCTTCCTGACGCTATAACTCCAGAACGCACGAACCGATTTCCACGGTTTTACATTCGTTGGGTCTCGGGCTCCGTGAGGTTTATAGTAAAGAAAGTTCAGGAAAAAAATATTTATAAAACGACATTCACGCGGGCGAGGCAGCGGGCAACAGCTAGTTAGATATAAAGATTCGTACACGGCGAAGGTCGATTCTCATTCATAACTTACGCACGGCATTGGAATTTCAGGCTCCGAAAACATAAGACTCAGGATCGCAGCTTCTCAGCAATAAATGTTTAATAGTAATAAATGTTTAATCATTAACTCTTAAAATCTAGGTAACAGAGATACAGGTACTGGACTGGAGGAAGGACTTTATATATTGTGTAACCTATAAAAAAAGCATTTTCTGTACTGTATCATACACACAAGTCGTTCAATTTAAATAAATTAACAAAAAGGTTATAAATAAAGGCATAACCGAAGTTACAAGTCGTAACACACAAAATAAAATATCCACTGCCTCCATTCATTAAAATTAACAGACATACACTTTTAATACTTATACATATATGTACATAGGCAGGAGAACAAAATGTCAAGTTACTTCTTAAAATTATGTTCCCAAAGAAAGGCAACAACAATTTTATCGAAAATTCTACAGTCTATCACAGAACTTTATTTTTAAACCTTTGAGAATAACCTATTTCATTTTACAAAATACAAACAAAAATGCAAACGTAGTAAATGAGAATCAGTATCTTCACCTACAGGTACCACTTGATTCGCTTCTTTGTCATTAAAAATCCGTGTCTATCAATCTCATTATTCTTTTAAAACATGAATTACACCACATTGTTTTTACATAATACATTCCCTCATTTTACGTACATTGAACTTCACCTAAATTGTTGTGACATAATGTTTGAACCCTTAACCATTTTTTTTTCTATCTCTAAAAGTAGGTACTCTTATAATTTTTGTTGAATGATTCTTCAGTATGCTTTCAATGGAGGTAACTTCTTTTATTCAACAATTCTTTTAGAACAGGGTGTTGTCCTATTTTTACGAATTCTCTGATTTCCCATACATTAAACGTCACCTAAATAGGTGCTATCTTAAAACTCTTAACCATTTTTTTCACTCTCTAAAAGTACTCTTCTTAAAATTTTTCCAGAAGGATTCTTCGGTATGCTATCAATAAAGGTAACTTCTTTTATCCTTTTGTAGGGCGCCACTCTTTGCATCACGAATTCCATTATTTCTTGTTCTGTAGTGTTTACGTCTTTAATTAAAACTACAAATGCCTTTGGTTTTTCTCCGGTGATGCTGTCTGGTACACCAACAACAGCTGAATCAAACACAGCTGGATGTTCTTTTAGCACACTTTCTAATTCCGCTGGAGGAACTTGATACGCATTAACCTATAACATAGAAAAAATATAGTTCGTATCTCATATCACAATAGTACCTTTTCAAATTTGCTGCGGAAAGCAACTAGAACTACTATTACTTAAAATGTCATTTGTGTATACCACATATCCAGTAGAAGATATTTTTTTACAAAAAATAGTGAAAGTCAAGTACTACGAGTATATCCTTGTTTGTTTTATCGTTCAAATTGTGGAGCAGCTTATTGAAGGACTAATGCAATAATGCACGCCGTGAATTTGCCTAAATTTACGGCGAAAATAATAATATAAAGATGACACATTGAACTGGCTAATTAGAAAAACATCAAGAGAAATCATCCGTAAAGAATGAGACAGTAGAAAGTGTTTGGTATTCGCCACCCACATCGTCGTCACGCAATAATCAGCTATGATTCGATGACATCACATTGGTGCGGCCTGCTTCCAACGATCAAGGCAATTGTTTGATATTGATGAATGAACGAACTAGACGTTAAGTATTTGAAACAAAAATTCTAATATTTTTCATATGTCAATAACCATGGTCGATATGGTTAATATTACCTTTATGAGCTCCTTTAATCTGTCAGCAATGGTGACTAGACCATCCTCGTTGATTGTGGCTAAATCACCACTTCTGAACCATTTGTCCTCAAGGAACACTTCGCTAGTACTCTTTGGATTACTTTTGTATCCTTTCATTACATTTGGACCTTTGATCAACAGTTCACCAACCTGTAATATATTTTAATAATATGTTATTACTTGAATTGAAATTACAGGTATATCAATTTATCTTAATGTTAAAGTATTATGATAGAAATACTCATAAGTATGTAGTCGTGAACGTTTTCACCAAAATATGTATTTGTCTGTAAAATTATCTTAATCAGTGACATTAATTTTTCGTCAATTAAGGAGCACAAACTCTATGAGAGTTACTGGAAGTCTTCGATGTACCAAAAACTATTAATATAATGTATTCTCAAATCATAGGATGGGGATACCATAGAAATAAATTACTAGGTTCATACCACTAAAACTAGGAAAAAAAGGCCAATTTACTTTAGTTATTAATAAATTTCTGATACATCTTTTCGTCTTCAGACTAATCAAAGCACTACAACTTCAAAAAAAGTTATTGAATCATTACCTGACCTGGACCCAAAGTTTTCATATCACCATCAATAATCCTCAATTGAACATTAGGTAGTGCAAATCCAACTGGTATATAATTTTTGAAACCTAATGGACTGATAGTGGCTAAGGGACCAGTCTCTGTTAATCCATATGCGTGAATAAACTCAAGATCTTGCTAGAATCAAAACTTTGTGTCAAAAATTAAAAATAAATGCGACAATCGTAGTGATAATTACTTTCACAATATTTTATGATTTTGTTGTTAATATTTATCGTATTACATACAGTCAAACCAGTGAACTGCTATACATTTTCCTATATGGGATTATTTTTTTCTAATTCTGCAACTTAATTCACGATTCGAAACCAAATGATTTAATACCTTACCGTAGTATTTATATTTTTACTCCAATAGTCAATTTAATATTTTATAAGTTTATTAAAAATATTGTGATGATATAACATTTCATAACAAGTAAACAAATTTGCTACAATATGAGACACTCCCACATTGATTTAACTTCCTAAATAATGTTTTATAACCTTCTGGAACCATTACCAGTTTGAGTCTACCTTTAGACGAATCAGGTAGTGGCTCTATAGGCAAGAATTATGTTACAAAACGAAAGTCATGATTGGGTCTTATTGTGATTATCTGTCTAATAATAAAAAGTTATGTAACATTCTCTAACGTTATATAACCGCCGTATGGGAGCAAGTGAAGATTAAAATATTTTAAGGTCATAGATAAACATCCTACTCCTGTAATTTCTTAATAGTATATGTAGATAATAATATTTAAATTGTTCGCATACACTCAATTATATTCTTAAAATTAATTTACGTTTTAACTTACTTTTCCCTTAGCCAAGACCTTATGAATATCAGCCAGTGGTAAAGGAGCAGCACCAGAAATTATACACCGAATATGCTCAAAATATTTGGTAGGCACGTCATCTGATCCGAGGAATAATACTGAAAAAAAAAACGAAATACAATAAATAAATAATACTACAATGACGAAAACGATATCGTCTGGATTATAGGTCCATAAGATAGCGTAAAAAAAATCGTTGGAAAATAATTACATAGTAGATATGTTCTTAGGTTTTCGCGAGCTACACTCATTGAAATAAAACTAGTTTTCGGATTTATCTCGCGTATATTAAACTAAAATGATTATTTAAAATCGAACCCGACGTTTCGGTCGCTTCTCAGTTTCCTTGGTCTCGGACAGACGTGGTGGCATTTGTCTGACAGCAGTTTGAAAAATTATCATGTGCAGCTGAAAAGCTACCGAAACCACGGAAGCTGAAAAGCGACCGAAACGTCGGATTCGATTTTGAATAATCATTTTAGTTTAATATACGCGAGATAAATCCAAAAACTAGTTTTATTTCAAATAATTACATCTTAAAATTGCTACTTTAAAAAATGTCGAATCACTAGAAATTCTGCATGAAATCAATTAATATTAAAATTATTAGAAAGACTTAGAAATAAATAATATAGTAAAAATGTAATAACAAAAAGGCCAATTACCCAATGGTGGAGCTAAATATAAGAGTTCGGGTTTATGTCTTAACAATGCGTCCAAAAATGTAGCTGGATTAAATTTAGGTATTGTCGATAGTCTTAAACCAACAGAAAGTTTCTGAAGCAGTACCACACCCAGGCCGTAGGAATGAAACATGGGTAAAATAGCCAGGCACGTGTCTTGATATTTTTCTGAAAAATAAATAAATCATATCATTCTTACAAGTTGTTGAAATAAGCTAAGCTAAATCAACAATTCAATCTTCAATAAGAAAAGCGCGTACCACACTGCACCGCGCTCCATCGCGTAGCGGCAAGTTTTTTTTTCATACTGCCGTCCAGCGCGATTCCTCGTCGGCAGTGTGTTGCCCTAGGCTGTTTTCTATACAAATTGAGATATTTGCATGTGTTATTCGCCTAACTCTTTTATTCTCACCGGCATTAGGTTTCTGCGGGTTACAGTTTTTTGATGTATCACCGCGCCACATTAGTACTGGCGCGGCGATACCGCTTAAGAGTATGCTTGTGTAAACCCACCTACAGACACGTATATGCCACTAACCGGAATCTTACTGAGGACTGAAACGGTGAGACTACGAAAAAACGATATACCATGCTATTATCTAGAAGGATTCAACGAAATCTATGAAATACTCATTGTTGCGTTATCTTTGATAATTTTGTATTTAAAGCATCCTATGCGATATAGTCATTCGATGAAGCTGGAGTTTTCCTCTGCTTATTTGGAATCCATATGGCTTATTTACAGTTTCTGAATAAACGTATATACTTACACTTAAATATTGAACAATCAATACAAGTGGAAGTTATTCAATAAAAAATAATGTATTTACCTGTAGTATCATTGTACAATTTACATTCAGTATCTTGTTGAGCAAGATTAGCTACAATATTTTTATGCATCAGTTCAACACCCTTTGGTAGACCAGTGGTACCACTTGAATACAGTAACAGAGCTACATCACTAGACTTTCTTTTCACTTCTTTTAGAATGCTCAAATCAACATTACTGTCTACTAATTCTTTAAATGATACTGTATTTTCGGGTAAATCTTGATCAATATTAACAGTGATTATTTTTATTTCAGTTTTAATCAACTTTAGAGCTTCTTTGATTACTGGGACAATTTGAGGTAGTGTAAATATTATTGTTGCTTCTGACATTTGCAGTTGTCTTTGTACTTCATCTGAAAATATAAACCACTATGAGCAAATGCAATTCTTGCCCTGTTTTAACACTCTTCTACAAGGATTTGTTAATAATGTAACCTTTACTTTGATTCAATATAATTCCAGTTTGCAGTTCATTCACTTTTTTTTATGTTATTCCATATCGTTGATTGCGCCTACATCGTAAATTTCTGCAGTAGATCTAGTGCATCCAATTATAATTTCGTTGTTGTTTTTGTAATCTAGGGCTCTGTCATTTCCGGCACAGAGGAATTACTACTTAGACCTCAGAACTTTTAGAGCTCCTTAATAACTATCATCAGGGCGTACCAACTAAGGTCTCAAGGGTGGCAACGCATCTGCTTTATGCTTGTTTGCCACCTTTGTTACATAAAAAGGAGAGGTAACGCATTTACATCGAAAACTTTGGTTTTATGTAGATATTTATAGACTACATTACCATTACTTTGACCTTATTTCCTATTTCATGACATAAAAACAAAAACATACATGTTTTCACGTAATTTTACATCGCAGTTATAGTTTGAAAAATATTTCATGTCAAAATGGAAAAAAAATATTTAAATGAAAATAAAAACTTACAAGCCGTATACACAGGATTCAACGTGGTAACAACACCACCAGCTGTGAGAATTCCCAACACTGTGATGGGATATTCGGGTATATTTGGTAACATAATTGCAACAGTATCACCATCTTTTATTTTGAATATTTTCCTCAGATTTCCTGCAAGTATTCTTGACTGTTTATGTACTTGCTCATAACTATACCTTCTGCCTGTCACGACACATTCCTGGCAATGAATAATTGAAATAAACACGTGTTTTTCCCTAACTAAAATGTATGCAAATTTCTAACATGTTTTAAGTTTGCATGACATACTGCGTTTTTAGAGACATTTTAATTAATCCGATTATAGATCTCAATCAATGTCGAACGAATCTTATGAAAGACTAAAAAAAGAAATAAATATAATGGAAAATTAATGCACTAAGCAAAACACACGTGTGAATAATGAAAAATTCGTTGACTCTCCACTCCCCCAGTCTTTAGCGGCAGTTTGTTTTTAGATAACTATTGAGTTGGCTTTTCAAGGGACTCCCCTATGAGAGGAAAAGTTGTGAACTGTCTTATTTAGTTTTATTTAGTTTGCAGTACATTTTTACAGCAACGATTGATGAATCAGTCACTTACAGTCAAATACCTATATCTAAACGTAATTTTAAATGATCTTAACTGTTTAATTTTCTTTGTAGAATATTATCTATGCTTTATTATTATCGGTATACATAAAAATTTAATAATGAGAATATTATTTATAATCTGTTGACGTATCGACGTGGTCGTTCGTTTTTTTTTTATGTAATAAAAGTGGCAAACAAGCATGCAGTTTACATTGATGTTAAGTGATGACTGCAGCCTATAGACAACCACACAATGACCAGAGGTCAAAATGCAGATGCGCTGCCACTCCTGAGACATTAGGTGTTATGCCTCTGTGCCGGAAATTACAGGGCCGTACATTACCACCTGACCGGAACACGATAGTGATGAACACTACCATTTAGCGGCAAGTATATTAGGTAATGCGGTGATGCCTACACCCACGAGCTCCGTCACTGGAGCTCTACCACCAGTAAAAAGTTTGTTCTTAGTCTAAGTATTCCAGTGATAGTAAGCCACTTCTGTTACGCTGGGATCCAGGGTTTGATTCTCAGTTATCAGAAATAAAACTGTATTATCATATTATAGGTATTTCTTTTCCTATTGAGATTTTCCATTTTCAGGAAGTTCCCCAGTACGGGTGGTACTGGGGAACTTAGGAACTTAGAGCTTGGTTATATTATGCCCGAAGATATTAAATGGCTTGCCACCTGGGCACCTACAAGGGCCAAAACGTTAATGGTGAACCGTGGGTGCTCGAATTGAATGTATGTTTAAATGCATGCATGTTCTTATCTCAGTTCTTATATAAGCTGATTTGTTTGATAAAGATGTTTTTTTAGTAATTTTCAAGTAAATTCTGTAAAATATTCATCATAGTCATTTTATGTACAGACAAACGGTTCTACGAAGACTTATCTCTATTTTTTAACATTTCCTCAATATTCCACCGACTTTGTTGCTAGTCTAATATCGCAAGCGATTGTAATATTCTGCTCGTTATCATTTTAATTTTGTTATCATGTATTACTGCCGGCTCTCTAAACATGTAGATACAAATTATCAAACCATTATATTGCGAATTTTATATGAATTTTCAATAATAAGCAAATTGATATTTATGTCATTTTTTATATTAGGTAAGTGATTACCGTTGCTATCAGTTTTATTACCTTGCACTTTTCGTGATGGGTAAAAAATCTTAAACTCGCGTCAGGACGTAGCCCTGATCGAAAATGCGTAAGATGGATACGTGACCAGAATTGCTTCCGCCTACTTTTTGGTGACCCAATGAAAGCTGTCATTATGGTGAAGGTGGTAGTGGCGGTGGTGGTCAAAAATGCATAACGTTGATATTCAAGTTTTCACTTCTGCCGGCAGTTCCGGAGTGTAACCGGTGGTTTTTTTTCTTACTCATATCATAATAATATCTGCCTTCTACAACCTACTAGTCGACGGTGCCATGTGCTGGATTATAAGTGTCATATGTCACATATTTTTACTAAGCGATGTAGTTTGGAGGCAAAATAATATATATTATACTATACTAAAATAAAAAACTACATGCATATAAAAATATGTGATATCATTATTACAACACAATTACTAGAAATCACTGAGTTGTCTTGAATGCTGCAAAAAAGCGGAGAATATATTCGCATTACGAAAATTAAGGTAGTACTTATATTTAAGTTACTTGTACCTAATATAAAAATATTGGATTATGATTACAAAAAAACTAAAAACTAGTTTTATTTCAATAAGTAAAAGTATACTATAATAAAATAAATTAATTCGCTGTAGAACAGTATCTTTCATTTCATATAATGAACGCAATTTTTACTGACTTCAAAAGAGGACGTTCTATGTTCAATGTGTATGGTAAATTCGGGACCGGTTTTAGGCATTCTAGTCTCGTTTGGAAAGGTACATTTCCAAGTTGGTCCCATTGTCACAATCACAAACTTGGTATCTAATGCTGCTATCCTTTATAAAATGAGGGTTGCCAATCATTGTATGTAAAATTTGTATGGAATCCTACGGCTATCGTTGTTTTTTTCATTTATTTATGTAATTGCATCCTAAAATCATCATTTTACACTATTTTACTGACATTGCAAGCCAGAGTAGGTACTCCTTGACCATACTCATTGAGCAGAATTAATTTCGGAAGAAATTACTGGACAATATTTGGATAGACAAGGGGGCTAAGATGCGCTAATAATGACAAAAAAAAATACAACTTCAAAAACCAAATAGAAGAGAGAAGTCGGGCCTATTAGATATTTAAAGCGAGTAATTGACGTCCTGACTTTTGCATACCTAACTAGTAAAAATAAAAAGTTTAACGTGAGCCATTTACGTGGATGTAACGTGTTGGATTAAATCTATATTCTTTTATTTTTCAATTTTTTTGTGTTGTTTTTATCTGGTTTTTAGAGTCATTTCTGGCTTATAGGCTATAGGTTTTTTTTAATATGTAATGGAAGTGGTAAACAAGCGTGCAGTTCACATTGATGTTAAGTGATGACTGCAGCCTATAGACACTTACCTTATTTTGAAATTGGTCTTTGTCAAATGCAGATGCGTTACCACTCCTGAGGCCTTAGGTGTTATGCCTCTGTGCCGGAAATTACAGGTCCGTACATTACCACCTGACCAGAACACGATAGTGCTGAACACTACCATTTAGCGGCAAGTAGGTATATTAGGTAATGCGGTTGTGCCTACGCCCGCGAGCTCCGTCACTGGAGCTCTACCACCAGTACCAGAGAGGTAAGTCTGATCACAGGAATACAGGGTATTACTGCATTGAAATCCCTAGTTTTTGTGTAGATATCTACGAAATACTAGACGGCAGTGTCGTGTACCGCCAAGGTCAACTACAAACTAGTGTTTTTTTTTTTTTTTATCAATTATTTTTTATTCAAACACTGTCGCATTACGTAATCGACTTACCGCCAAATAGTTAACGTTAATCGCTAACGTGTTAACCGGTCAGATGGTAATGTACCTACGTCCCCGTAATTTCCGGTACAGAGTCATAAGAGGTTAGGCCTGAGAAGTGGTATCGCATATATATTTATATACCTCTAGTTTTCTGTAGCCTATGTTATATCTATGTGAACTTGTTTGCCACTTCGTGACATAAAAAATGAAATAAAGTCGTAACGTAACGTAACTTCACGCCTGTAATCCCCGAAGGCGTAGGCAAGTCATTAAATGCATACATGCAAACACCCACGATTCGCCGATTACATTTTGGCCCGTGTAACAGATGACGAGCCTATTGACATCTTCGGGCACATTACCAAACTCCGAGGCACTAGGAAACTTGCAGAAAATGAAAAAAAACTATTAGAACCAGAGATAAAGTTTTTACATCCTTATCTCTAATAGACCTCGACCTAGGAATCGAACCCATTACCCCAGTGTAGTAGTAGTGGAAAGTAAAATAAAAAAATATCAACATTACCAGTGCAGTTTTATCAGCCCACTTATGAACATTTCTCCAAATATATTCATCTAAAGTAGTCTCCGGGACCTCAATATCCTTGAACGGCGACCTAACAGTTAGGTCGTTCATCCATACATGGTTCTTCCTAAACACATTGACAAACGGCACATTTTTTTTTAAAGATAGACGTACTAATTTTAACATGGCTTGATTTTTAACAGTTACCACACAATCAGATTTTTATATAAAACAATGGATATTTTTTTTTATCTTTACATACTTGAACTCCGCGCGTTACGGCGCAAATATTACTCGTGAATATCAAACCACAATCGAATCTAATAGGCTGCTATTACCACCGGAGCGAACAAGTGTAATTCAAACATGACAAGCAAGATACACCTACAAGGTTGACTATTATGTCGGTATGTTATTATGTAAACATAAAAAAAACTTATCTAATTTATCATGTATAATAAAGATTTGGATATTTTGGTAGGTTCATTGTTCATCAAATATGTTTTTTTTTTGTGGTAGATTAAATCCAGTGACGGTGCTCGTGGTTAAAGATACAAGCTAATTATACCTGCCGCTAAATGGCCGTGTTCAGCACTAGGCACTATAGTGTTCCGGACAGGTGGTAATTACTATAATTTTCGACACAGAATACGAATAGAATAGAATACGCTTACACTCACAGCCCCACACTAGATATAAACCTGTGTCTTGGGTGCATTTGTTCACACCCATAGAGCAACGCGGCCCACCGGTCGCGGCGTACCGGAGGGGAGTAGCGTGTATTACCGATGCAAAACAGTCTGTCATTTTTTGCAGGGGGAAATGCGTGCGACACACACGCACACTACAAAAATTGTATGTTACTATGAAACTCACACTTGACTGACAAAATACAGAAATAATTTCACGCACACATTTTAACATCTAGGCGACAGGTATAGGTCCATTTGGGCCTGTACTTTGACAGAGGGGAAGGCTACTCCCCTCCGGTGTTGCTCTATGTTCAGACACAACAATCGGCTAGTCTCGCCTTCGTTAGAGTAGGTATTATCTCTGCATACTTCCTACTATAGCACTTTAAATGCGCGTTTCAGTGCTTCGGAGGGCATTCGCTGCCGATTATTTTAATTAAATGCACCAGGGGGGCTGATTTTTTTTTCCAGCGGAAATATTAAATTTTAGATGTCATAACTCATTGATAGTAGTATTTATCAATTTAAAATATAATATAATATATTTACAACAAAAAACCAAAAAAACAAATACACGGATCCGTGTAGCCATCCATCAACAGTGTCGGTGGCCGGATAAACGGATCCGTGTATTTGTATATTAAAAAAAAAGTGTAAATCGGAACTATCTTAATTTACTATACGATGGAGCAAGGCATTTTTTCCAAAGAAAAAACGTACATCGTTGGAAGAGAAATATTAATAAACATGTCCATAAACATTAAAAAGTTTCAAGTTTCAGTTTTCGAGTGTTCGTAGCAAAAAAAAAATCAATATAAAATTAACCACACCCCTGAATTTAAAACCACTGCAAATTTAACTTCTTCATGGATTGCTCGTATGGCCAACATGTACAATGTGTCCGTAAGTGAGAAGCCGACTGAATAACAGCCCATTGAATTTTGATAGCCATTATACACGGATCCGTGTGTGCGGCAGCGAATGTGTTTAAGCCGTCGGTCCCGGTTGCTATCGATAGATAGCAGTCGTTAAACCTTGTCGGAGGCCTTATGGGCGGTTTGAAAACATCCGACAGCGGGTCCGACAGCCACTAACCCACCCACCCACCTCCACCAATCCGCATTGGAGCAGCGTGGTGGAGTAAGCTCCAGGCCATCCACCCCAAAAAAGGGGAGAGACTCGTGCCCCGCAGTGGGACGATTATTATTATTACTCTACTTCTACTGTACTATGTAATATACGGTCTCAGCATATTGGTGAAAATGCCAATCATTATCGATTTTATCTATTTTATTTTTATCAAAAAATATCGGTAATGAATCATTTATGACCGATATCTTATATAACAGATAACGATAACAGATATCTAAATTGATATATTATATATATCAGTATTGGCCGGTAGAAGTCGCATTATATCTATTTAAATATAGTTAGATAATATAATATATTTTAAATTGCTTTTAAACGAGCTTTGCCGATCATTTCATAATAGATACACTATAAACGAAATACGAGCTAAATAGAAAGCATTCTTTTCATATTTTATTTAATTGTATGTTACCTAAACTATCTGCCATTTGACAACCCGGTTAGTCCAGCGGTGACGACCATTTGATTCGAAGGGTCGCGGCTTCGATCCCCGCACCAGGACGAATATTTGTATGGCCCACAGATATTTGTTTCGGATCTGGGTGTTTATGTACGTGTACAACGGCATCCACGATACAGGTTTATATAATACCTAATGTGGGGCTGTGAGTGTAGGCGTATTTTATTTTATTTATTAGGTGGCAGATAGATTAGATAATGCGGTGGTGCCTACGCCCTCGAGCTCCTACACTGGAACTCTATCACAACAATACATTCATGTGTGTTTGCAAATATACTTGAATATATGTCTCTGCCTATCCCTTCAGAGGATACAGGTGTGGAGTTACAAAAATATATGTTTATTAATTTAGATTTTTATATTGTTGTTGGTCAATCGAACAATGGAACTCAAACTATTCCATTAAATGCAATAACGTTGGGAGGCCAACATCGCCTCGCGATAAAACTACCGCCACTGCAATCGACTTCCTGAACGCCAAGCGTGGCGATTATGGCTTTACATGTTTTTTAATTATTTTTTATGTAATGGAAGTGATGAAACAAGCATGAAATTTACGTTGATGTTAAGTGATGACTGCAGCCTTATAGACAACCACACAAAGACCAAGGTCAAAATGCAGATGCGTTACCACTCCTGAGGCCTAAGGTATTGCCATTGCCTCTGTGCCGGAAATTACAGGACCGTACATTACTAATTGACCGGAATACGAAAGTGGTGAACACTACCATTTAGCGGCAAATTTATTAGGTAATGTGGTGATGCCTACGCCCGCTAGCTCCGTCACTGGAGCTCTACCACCAGTAATTGACTAAATAAGGCATCATTAGAGGAGGCATTTATGCAACAGTGGATGTCTCTAGCTTAAAATTATGATAATGATGATGACTATGTTATTACCTCGCAAAAGCATAATGTAATGGCGGAAAAAAAAAACATGATGTTGATTCAATTTTTAATGATCACAATATTATAACATTTCATACTACACGGTAGGTACAGTGCTCATTTAATACACATCGAGCCTATGAAAGTAACAATCGGCTAGTTTCGACTTCGTAGAGCGTTATCTCTGCTCCACACTGTCTACGTAACCACCATAGAGCAACACGTGCCACCGGCCGCGGCGGCCTGGAGGGGAGTAAACATAGCATTTATTACTGATGCAAAACAGTCTGTCATTTTTTGCGAGGGGAAATGCGTGCGATACACACGCACACTACAAAAATCGTCCATTACTATGAAACTCACACCATGACTAACAAAATACAGAGACAATTTCACGCACACATTTAAACATCTAGGCGACATGTATAGGCCCATTTGGGCTTGAACTTTGACAGAGGGGAAAGCCTGCATATGGCTACTTCCCTCCGGTGTTGCTCTATGGTAACCACTGATAGTCTGGTATTGGTATAAACTGGGTCAAAATGGTGGACAAACGTCACATTGGTAACGTGCAAAAAAGATAACGCTCTATAGACCCGAAATAAGCCGAAGTCTCCTTCCTAAGGTCGATGTGCATTATTTTTTATTTGATACTGTACTACATATTTATTTCTTATAGCTTAATTGATCCCACATTTAAACAGGCCATACCAAAAATAAGGTAAGAAAATATAGTATGTAATAAAACTCCCGAGTTATTCTATACCCCATACATTTTGGCACTCCATATAGTATAATGATACTTGCACTGATATACAATTCAACAGTGTAATTCTTAGCCAAGCCACTTTATGCACAACCTTTCAGTTCGACCGTCCATGATCAAGTGCGATTTGTATACTCTTTGTGCGTGACTACGTGTCCGTTTCCATTTTGGTCACGTGCCTATCGTACCACCGACAGCTGTCACTCGTGACTATGTTCACGTTAGTAAGCAATTCGAAAACTAAGTGAAGTTTGAACAACCATGTTGCCAGTATAAAAAATAATTAATAAAAATTTTAGATTAAAATAATTAAAATAACCTAACCTATTTGAATATAAGTCTTTGTAAGAAATATTTTTTGTATACCCTGTCAATCTTGTTTTAAAACGAATCACAAAAGTATAAATATACCTAATATTTGTCTTAAAACGAAAAATATAAAATATAGTCAAGCTATACAATAGAAATGGGTTCATATGACTTAATTAAATTCCAAATTAAGTGGTAATAAAGCAAACATTAATCTTATCTTATATATATATCAATTGCTGTTCGTTAGTCTCACTAAAACTCGAGAACAGCTGGACCGTTTTGGCTAATTTTGATTATGAATGATTTTCGGAAGTCCAGTGAAGGTTTAAAAGGTAAGAATATTGAAAAAATTTAAGGGTATTTCCCTTCAATTTCTTCGTAAAACCCACTTTCATTTTCCCATACAAATAGTCCGTATCTATCAAACCTTTGACACATTATTTCATTCTGAGGCAATACGAAGTTTGCCGGGTCAGCTAGTAAGAAATAATAATGTTTTTGACGGATTCATGAACTGACGAGCCCACCCCAGACTAGCGGAACAATTCTTCTGTTAGTGCAGTCAGTCCGAACCGAAACCGAATGGAGGTCAAAAAAATTTCATTGAAGCGCGCATGGACCCACGGCTGGTGTAGATCGCAAGATTCGCAAAGTGTGCCTCCTCCTAAAAAGGGGAGAGACTCGTGCCCAGCAGTGGGGCGTTTCAATGGTTGCCATTATTACTATAACCTAATGTAATGGATCCTCATATGGCATGATCGAATAGAATTATAATCATTTATGGTAGAGTGCCTGCGACTACGTTCGCGTAGGATTTCATGCTTAAATAAATAGCCTTAGTCTTGGTTGCACCACGACTGGTTAAAGTTAAAGTAACATTTCACATCCTGCTCTAACATTAACAGATTTTTTTATGTTAGAAAAGGATGTGTTAAGGTTAAAGTTATTGTAACATTACAATAACTTTAACCTTCACAAAAGTTGTGGTGCAACCCAGGCTTAGTGTTACATCAGTACCCATTAAAAGCCCATCACAATCGGTCCAGCCCTTCCAGAGATTAGCCAGAGCAAACAGATAGACGTATGTAAGATGTACCCTGTAGGTATACATACATACTTATTATTATGCATTTAGTAAAAAAGGGGTTATTTTTATAATATAAACAGACACTCCAATTATACATATATAACATAGCCGTTGTATAACTTTGGAGAAGTTCACATAACTAAACGGTAACAAAAGTTATAACTAACTGCCTCGGTAGCTTAGTGGTAGCAGGCCACTACTACTACGCTGAGGTCCTGGGTTCGATTCCCGAGTTATCAGAGTAAACAAGTGTAAAGTCCTTTATCTCTGGTTCTAATGGGATATTTCCATTTTCTGGAAATTTCCCAGTACGTAGTTTGGTAATGTGCCCGGGGATGTTAACAGGCTCGCCACCTGTAACTCGTACATGGGCCAAAACCTCACCGACGAATCGTGAGTGTTTGCATGTATGCTTGAATGCATGCATTTACCTCTTCCTACCCCTTCAATGATTACAGGCGACCCAGTTAGTCCAGCGGTGTGAGATGACCGTTTGATTCGAAGGGTCGCGGGTTCGATCCCCGCACCGGAACAAATATTTGTATGGCCTACAGATATTTGTTTCGGGTCTGGGTGTTTGTGTATGTGTTGTATGTGTACAACGGCACCCACGACACAGGTTTTTAGGTACCTACTGTGGGGCTGTGAGTGTAAGCGTATTTTATTTTATTTATTTTATTATTTACAGGCGTAAAGTTATGTTTTTGAAAATTGTAACCAAAGTTATAAATAATAGTTGTTGTAAAATTTTATGCAGATGATAACAACACAATATAAAATATTCTAACTTCAGTTCTGTTACATAACACCTTTGGGCCAGTACCAGCTTCATCTAAACGCCAGTAGTAACCATAGACCCCATCAAAAAATATCGGCACATCGGCTATAAGAAAGAGATTTCGGCTAATTTCGACTCTGTAGAGTATTATCTCTTTTGCACACTACCAAGAATTTTCAAAAATGTTCTGTGATACGAAGGGGCATTATTCAATTTTAATTTTGCTGACACACTTGGAATGTACGGTCTTGTCTACCTAGTCTAAATGCTATGTAGGGGCACCTTGTGAAATGGTTTATTCCATGCATCCAGTTTATTCCATCTCTAACTGTTAACAGTACTTTTCCTTTAGTTCCCGTCTCAAAATCTTACCAGCAGAACTTTTTGGTATACTATCTAATATAACTACATTGTCTATTCTTTTAAAAGGTGCTACTTTCTCAGCTACAAAATCAATAACATCTTTAGTACTAAGGTTTTGTCCTTGCTTAATTACTACAAATGCTTTTGGTGTTTCTCCTTTGGAAGGATGAGGAACTCCTACAACAGCTGCGTCAGCTACACCAGGATGTTCACGAAGTACACCCTCTAGCTCCGCTGGGGCCACTTGGAAACCTTTGACCTGGAATGCATTTGTTTCTTCATAAAATCATCATACAATAGGTGACTGATCAATTCGGACTTGCGTTACAGATTCCGTATAAGTAGTAAACCTATGCCTAGGTAAAGAATTATTATCTGGATTATTTAAAACTGTCAGGCCTAGGTAGTTTCAAAATTAAAGTAAGAATGGTACATTTTCGTCTATTTTCTTCAAATTTGTCAAAATTATAAATAATTTTGAAATCTTTACAATAAGGTCTGTCTCTGTTTTATTTATTCCTCAATTTATCAACGAAAATAGCTTCTTTGTTTAAAATTTACTTATTTTTGTACCTAAAATAAGTAATATATGTATAATCTGTGGCAAATACGAGTATATTATGTCAATGTGAGCCAAATTTCAACCCAGTCAGCCGAGTACTTTCAAAGAAAATCGCCTGTGATAAACGGACAGACAGACGCACGATCACGAGGTACGGAACCCTACAAAAGTTCAAACCTAACATGGAATCCTAACAGATTGACCTGAAGTCCACTACGCCTGAAGCTCTGCAAGTAAAGCGTAAAAGTAGTACGAGGTTGCAGGTCGACTTAAATCCAGAGCTTCAATAATGGAGCTCGAAGGCATTTATTTATTTATTTATATTTTATTTATTAGGAAGACTATCGTTTATTACAATTAGAGCGTAGATACAATATAAGAAACGGAGGAATGCGGCGTCACCGCACCTAACACTAAAACGTAGTGTTTCCGTTATGTGATAATGAATGGTCATTACCATTAGCATCCGCATTAAGAGTGAGACGAGAGAGAAGAGAGAGAGAAGAGAGAGAGAAGAGAGAGAGAAGAGAGAGACCTTTAGTATTCATATAAATGTCTATAGGCGCCTGTTTTCACAAACAAAAATATGTTCCGATGAATACATTATGATGTGATAATGCGTTTATTATAATGATACCAGGAAACACGTTTCAACTCAACACTGAAAACAATTTAAACAATTGCAAAATGTAAATGTTAAAGAACACTTTAATTTATAACCAGGAAGTTTAGCTGTATTCCAAAAAAAAAAATTGTATTTTTATACTAATTTACTTTATCTTATTTTTTAATCAATGCAATCAACTGATCAGTATTTTAAGTTACTGCACTTTTTTTCTTTTTATAATTATTTATTTGTTTGAAAGCCTTTGTGTATCAATAATAATTAACTGGGAATTATATTCAACACCATAATGAGTATTATCTTGTTTTATTACCTTTATTAATTCTTTCAGTCTATCAGCAATGTATATTTTGCCATTCTGTTTAGCTATTGCCAGATCTCCAGTTTTGAACCATCCGTCGTCGGTGAAGGCTTCTGCGTTGGCTTGAGGGTTGTCCCTATAGCCTTTCATCACTTGAGGTCCTTTTATCAGCAATTCACCTGTCTGTAAGAAAATTAAAAGAAATGCTTATTGTTGCTTTTTTATAATTGCTCTTTGACTGTCCATTACGAATCATTTAAGTAGGTTCCTACAATGTAAAGTTTAGATATGATTGTAAATTTACAGATAATAAATTCAAGTCATGTATTAAACGCACACTATGTAAAAATGCGTTCACAAGCAAATTCTACTATTTCCAAGTGATTAAATAAATTTTTGAGTTTGAGTTTTGAGTTGGAACATTTATTTTTCTTGTATTTCGAAAATCATCTTTCGTTTTTTATAATAAGGCAACACATATTAATATAGACAAATATTTTATTGATTATGGGTAATATCATTCCGAATTTTATAGTTATAGTGAGAAGGAGATACTCGGCAGAATCACTTAGAATAAAAAATATGTATAACTAGCTGACCCGGCAAACTTCGTATTGCCTCAAAATAAAAATATGACATGTGTCAAAGGTTTGTTAGATACGGACTATTTGTATGTGAAAATGAAATGGTGGTTCTTACTATTTCCCTTCAATTTCTTCATATTTTCTTACCTTTTAAACATTCCCTGGACTTCCAAAAATAATTCAAAATCAATATTAGCCAAATCGGTCCAGCCATTCACGCGTGATGCCGTGACCAAGGATAACGCGTTGCATTTTTATATATATATATATATATATATATATATATATATATATATATATATATATATATAGATAGATTACATGTCATTATGCTAAGTATGGATACATAATTTTATTGAACTTGTGTTGAAGATATGGCACGTAAAGTACATACATACATACTTCAGTGGTTGTTAATATTATCGTACTAACGTGGTTTCAACCGTGACAAATATTTAAAAGAAACATGAATAGGTATATACCACTTTTGTATAAAATGTACGTGTGAGGTAAATTTATGAAATTAGTACAATGAATATTGGTATCACAATGGTATTTTGGATAAGGGACAAGTTTTTCAAAATAGGTTTACCAGATAAAGTAACCATGTGGCAAGCAAATAAATAAATCATAATATTAATAGTTTTCTCTCGTGGATCAGGAGTCCAATATTGGCGGAGACACAATTGAAATCAATTGTCATATTTTTCTCATGACTTTTTTTTATGTTATGAAAGTGGCAAAGAAACATGCAGTTCACATTGATGTTAAGTGATGACTGCAGCCTATAGACACCGAAACGCATTTCACGCTGGAATGCGGTGGTGCCTACGCCCGCGAACTCTGTCACTGGAGCTTTACGACCAAAAATCCTATTCCGGGCAAAAACAAATACAAAATCACGAAAATCCTAAAAATTGGTCCACTCCTTCTTAAGTTACAATCGTGTTACTGACATGACTTTATTTTATGAATATAGATTTACATTTATCGCCATTCTTATCATACTAACCATGTCAGGCCCAACTGGTTTCAGCTCACTATCGACAATCTTCACCTGCGTGCTTGGAACTGGACAGCCAACGGTGGCATAATCCGTTTCTTCTTTATCCGATAAAGCGACCGTTGGCGATGTCTCGGTCAGACCATAGCCATGGCCAAACCGCATTTTACGCTGGAACATTTTTAAAATCAATTAAACCAATTAACCAGTTAAACCAATTATCTAAATTAAAACCATGTTTTGATTTCACTGGCAGCAAGTTTCCAGTGTCGAGGGCAAAGGCACCACTGCGCCTAATCTATTAGACACTAAGTGGAAGCGTTCAGCGTACCTACGTATGCTCCCGCTAGGCCTTATAGACTTATTACACGGCACGTCATTCAGGGTTAGCCGATAGCAAGGGTCAGGGTAGTGTAATAACATTTTGGGAGTTAGGGCCCAAATTAGGGCGACCGGAGGGGCCCGGTCAGCCTAACGCCCTAACTACACACAGTACAAATATGAACATTATGGAAACTACGTACAAAACGTTCAAATCGACACACACACATGCGCATCGACGCTCGAGTAGCGAGTGACTCGGAGCTGCAGCACCGCGAGAGCCGCTTAGGGGCCTCGTTGATGCGCATGTTTGTGTGATTGCGCCGTTTCAACGTTTTGTACGTAGTTTCCATATTGTTCATAATTGCACTGTGACTGAGTTAGGGCCCTGTCGACCGTTACGCCCACCCCTTCTGCCGGACCCTGAATACCGTGTCGTGTAATAGCCTTTTTAGAGGTGGCAACGCATCTACATATTAACCATCTACCATCAATATGAAATGCATACTTGTTTGTCACTATCGTGACATAAAAAAATCCAACGTTTCCGTGATTTTTGCGTGACTTCCAAACATAATTGAGAATGCAGCTCTTAAAGACAAAGCCATAGAACAACAGTGGCCACCCGCCGCGGCGGACCGGATGGGAGTAGCCATATGCATGCTTTCCCCTCTGTCAAAGTACAACCTCAAATGAGCCTATGCCTGTCTCCTAGATGTTCAAATGTGTGCGTGAAATTGTTTATGTATTTTCTTAAAGTCAAGATGTGAGTTTCGTAGTAGGTAAGAAACGATTTTTGTAGTGTGTCACACACACTACACGCTACACGCTACACGCATTACCCCCTGCAAAAAATTACAGACTGTTTTGCATCGGTAACAAACGATACAGGCTACTCTCCTGGCTGGTGGCCCGTGTTGCTTTATGGAGAAAGCAAATTGTAGCTAAATCTTATCTAATGTTAATGAATAAAGAGATAGACATAGCACCTGAGCTTTCTGAAGAAATCTCTCGGCATCCGACTTTGCCAGAGGCGCAGCACCATTAATTATAATGTCTATGTACTGGTACGTCTTCGGTGATGCAAGCGGATGTGACGCCATCATCAGAACTGGAAACGATCAAATTTTGATGGTCATAAAACGAAAATGTTGCATGCTTAACCGTATTTCAATCTTATGGAATTGAAAGAAATAATTAATAAAACAAATCTATCGTATTCTGAAGTGATTTGTTATTTACCTACTCATTCCGAGATTTTCATTTCAAATTGTCATTTTATTTTCAGTATGCAAATAAGGATAGACAAAAAATATTTAAATATAGAAATTCAATAATCCAATGAATTTATTACAAAAAAAAACGGTCAAGTGTGTGTTCCGTACTTTGGTTTGAATAATGTAATTAAAAATATAAATAAATATTTTCTATGCAGTTCTTCAAAATTTCGAGTAAAATACATTTGGTCGACTATTACTCGCAAACTTGTAAAGCCAACTTGAGTGTGATAGTTTTCCTTTTAATTTCGTTCTAAGTAGCTACTATTGCCGTAACGTTTGAATTCCTAACAACAACCGTATAGGTGGTAGAGGGGGGACACTTGACTCTAACGAAAATTGGCACTTTAAAGCTTACTTAGCTTTTAGTCACGAACAGTTTACTAAATCAAAAAATTATAGAAGCACATCGCTTATATTTTTGAAAGACCAACAATATCCCTATACCGAAAAAGAAAAATTAAAAAAAAGGTACCCTAAAAGAGGTACCCTAAATATTTTTTATTTTCTTGTTCGATTCTACCACTTTGTCGGTGTGATTAAGATGTATACTTGTGCCAAATTTCAAGTCTCTAGTACCAATTGTTTTTGCGCAAAACCGCGAACGGACAGACAGACATACGGACGGACAGACAGACATACGGACGGACATGGCGAAACTATAAGGGTTCCTTGTTTACTACGGAACCCTAAAAATGATGATCACTCTAACAATAGCAAATAAATATTTGTATCATATTTGTAGTAGTCGGTAGTTACTGTTGAAAAAGCATTGACGGTCTCTAATTCTATACTCCATGTGAAATGTACCTATATCATAAAAAATATATTACACAGATAACAAAGACAAAGATTAATGATATGTCAAACATTTTATAACGTCTAACATACTTAACAATTCTTGCATTACGATAATTGGAACTATTTGAAACAAATGACTACACCTTTCAATTATTATTAAAACAAGGATAACATGCTCATAGACTAATCAACCATTATGGTCGATGTTAGTAATAAATAAACTAGTGATATTATTACTGAAATTAGGAACGATAATATGTTATTTGTACAAAAATAACACGTACGTAAATGTAACTTCACGCCTGTAATCCCCGAAGGGGTGGGCAGAGGTAAATTCATGCATTCAAGCATACATGCAAACAGCCACGATTCGCCGGTTACGTTTTGGCGCTTTTATCAAATGGCAAGCCTGTTGACATCTCTGGGCACATTAAAAAACAAAACAAAAACAAACTTCGAGGTACTGGGAAATTTCCAGAGAATTGAAAAATTCCAATAGAAGTAGAGATAAAGGACTTTACACCATTATCTCTGATAACCCTAGGGAGATCGGTAGGCCCAGGCATCGAACGCAGGACCTCCAGCGTCGTAGTAGTGGCCTGCTACCACTAGTCTACTGAGCCAGTTTAAACGAAAATGAGAAGAAATACAAGTATTACAACACAATGATACCCCCCCCCCCCCCCTTCCCCTACACCTAGTAGGTACTTGTTGATAAATTTTATCAGTTCACCGGTGTTGCTGTCAATGTGAAACAAATGCTTTCATAATATCTTTAAATTATGATAAAAGTGTCATTTTAGATGATGCAATAAACAGATTAGATAATTTTATTTCTATTTTTTATACCAAAAAATATGATACTGAAGGAAATATTACAGTTGCTTGTTTGGTATAGGTATAAGAAAAGTAAAAAATTGAAAACGAACATCACATCACACTATCCACAAAGAGTTTTAGTAGTGGTAAAGGTCCAGTAGTGGAGCTCAAGTGCGTACGTATAACCAAATCTCTACTCTGTCCCGGTTAAATAATTTATCATTGGATCGTGCAGATACAGAGCGGCAACGAGAATATACAGAGTGGATGGCTTCCCAGTTCTTATGTGAATTGTTTCCATGTCTGCCCAATTCAAATTTTGAGAGCTTAGCTTAAATTTTATAGCTCTAGTGACGGAGCTCGCGGGCGTAGGTACCACCGCATTACCTAATATACTTGCCGCTAAATGGTAGTGTTCAGCACTATTGTGTGCCGGTCAGGTGGTAATATACGGCCCTGTAATTTCCGGCACCGAAGCATAATACCTTAGGCCTCTGGAGTGGTAACGCATCTGCATTTTGGCCTTGGACTTTGGGTGTCTATGGCCTGCAGTCATCAATTAACATCAATACGAACTGCATGCTTGTTTACCAATTCCATTACATTTTTTATTTTTTTTTAATTTAAGTACCTTAAACATGAACTGAAATGGCAACTTTCCTAACGTAGAAAAGATGAAGCTGAAACTCATTTTATAAGACCATAATGAATAACTAAAGCTTGTGGCCACACTGTGGAGCGCGCGGCGATGAAGCCAACAGACGTATTTGCAGGAATGAATATGGTCTAAAAAAAGAGCCGTAATATGGTTATATGACTAAGCGTTTATCTCTCCTTTAACCACCGCCTTATCCATATTCTTTTTTTTCCTATTTTTTCTTTAATTGCACACAAAATCGCAAGACTCACTCGAACTATGTGTTGTACACATAGGTTAGGTGTCATGAAGTCATTATAGCGTAATACGCGGTATACAAACGAAATATCGACACGTCCTATCCGCGCAATTCAGTTGGTTTCAAACCGTGTAGCCCGTAATCCGTATCTCACTTCCGTTCAAGGTCACCTTGGTTTCATACCTCATTTCAAACCGTGTAGCAGACGCTAACTCCGCGTGAATACGTTTTCTGTGTGTGCGCACACACAGAAAACACGGTATGTCTTTTTGTTTGTAACATTGCAAAGCAAAAAGATATAGCTCAAGTAGCTTAAGAACAAGCACCCCCACGTTGCGTGGTGTGATGCTGTGTATATCACAAAGAAAAAGTAAATTGCCGCTGCTGAGCACGTTCACCTTGAAGACTAAAGTATGACTACACAAAAACAATCTCTTAATTTATCCTTACCTAAAGGTGGTGCCACAAACAAAAGATTCGTCTTGTAGTGTTCAAGGGCCTTCAAGTAAGCCTCTGGGTGGAACTTGGCCAGCGCCACCATTTTTATTCCCTGTGACATTTTGTGGAACATCAATACTGTTGCAGCGTATATGTGGAAGAAAGGAAGCACGCACATCACCGCATCTTGATGGGTTGCTGAAATTTTTGTAAAATTTTTTATTTTTTTATTTTGTATTTTATTCTAGGCATGTACAGATTTTTTTAAATAAAATTATGCCACTTTATCGTGATATTACTATGACGTTGACACCACAAATCTATTAATTTACATAAAACGTAACTTCACGCCTGTAATCCCCGAAGGGGTAGGCAGAGGCAAATGCATGCAAACACCCACGATTCGCCGGTTACGTTTTGGCCCATGTAACAGGTGGCGAACCTGTTGCCATCTCCGGGCACATTACCAAACTTCGAGGTACTGGGAAACTTCCAGAAAATGGAAATATTCCCAATAGAACCAGAGATAAAGGATTTTGAACCGTTATCTCTGATAGTCCCCGACCCGGGAATCGAACCCAGGACCTCCAGCGTAATAGTAGTGGCCTGCTACCACTAGGCTACTGAGGCAGTTATTAATTTACATACTTATTTAAAAAAAGAACAACCTATTGAATCTACATGTGAATACGAAGCAATTTTTACTATCTACAATTTAGTATTTCTACGTACGCATATATGTGTAAAAATAACAATTTTGGAACCAGTCACATAGACTGGTGATACAAATACTTACTAGATATCACAAAATTCAGTAATTCTATTTAAAATCTCATTTATGTAAAATAGCATATTTCTATATGGACACATATTTTTACCTAACTACACGCCTGTAATCCCCGAAGGGGTAGGCAGAGGTAAATGCATGCATTCAAGCATACACGCAAACACCTACGATTCGCCGGTTACGTTTTGGCCCATGTAACAGGTGGCGAGCCTGTTGACATCTCCATAAAATGGAAAAATCCCAATAGAACCAGAGATAAGGGATTTTGCACCATTATCTCTGATAACCCCCTACCCGGGCATCGAACCCAGGACCTCACCGTAGTAGTAGTGGCCTGCTACCACTAGGCTACCGAGGCAGTTTACATATTTTTATATTTTTAATTACTTATCTAAGTGGTCCGAGGCAGTTTACATATTTTTATATTTTTAATTACTTATCTAACAGGTGGCGAGCCTGTTGACATCTCTATAAAATGGAAAAATCCCAATAGAACCAGAGATAAGGGATTTTGCACCATTATCTCTGATAACCCCCTACCCGGGCATCGAACCCAGGACCTCACCGTAGTAGTAGTGGCCTGCTACCACTAGGCTACCGAGGCAGTTTACATATTTTTATATTTTTAATTACTTATTACTAAGTACGTTTTAAAGTGGCTTATTAGTTTACACATATTTAAAATGGTGTGCAAATCCAGTGCAAACATTAACACGTTGGGTCAGTTATGGTTAGCCATAAAACTTTCCCCAACCAAACAGACCTCTACTTAGCTAAAAGTGATTTCACTTCAACATTCTCGTTACTTGAACATAGATTTGTAGCATACATACCAGTCGTTTCGTTATGGCACATTATGGAAGGTTCATTAACTTGTTCGCAGTTGGCAATAATATTTCTACTAGTCAGCTCTACTCCCTTTGGCAAACCAGTTGTCCCACTGGAGTATGGTAAAAAACAAACATCATTGATATTTCTTCTTACTTCTCTTAAACACGATTTGTCTATGTGAATGTCTTCACTTAATTCATTAAAAGCTGCTGTTCCTTCAGGTATGGGGTCACCATTTGTCTTGACCACTATTATAGGTATATTCAGTTTGGCTATTTGTAGAGCTTGTTTTATAACATTTACTGTTTCTGTTAATGTTACAACAACTTTTGCTTCGCTCATCAGCAACTGGCGTTGGACCTCATCTGAAATGGATTTTTTAATGAATACTTTTTATTAATTAATACAAATTATTACAACTGTTATTATAAACCCGTCAGCTCGCGAGGAAAATATTACAATTGATTTCAATTGCTCATTCGTCGCCGGCGGTCTCTCGTGTCTTGACGGCTCAATAGCACACTAGTTTTCCGCCCGTAGAGCTGCGCGGGCACAACTACACGATTTCAGTTTAGTTTTTGCCCGTTCCCGTGAGATTTGTACATACTTACATCATTTGACATTATTCACACGTTTCTTTACTGTACCTACTGGTATCTATATTGTATCTTTATTTATGTATTAAATATAGTCTCCCAACGTTTTAGTGGTCTTACCCGTATTTTATATGTAACATGTTAAATATTAATTGTTAAAACCGTTAAAATTATTTACAGCTTGAAAGTTCAAGTTCAATGCTCTAATAGCTAAGGCCAAATAACGTGTACTTTCATTTGACGTAATGAAGAGTCATAATAATGCACTGACGGCCTGGCACAACATTTTCTAATGAAAACAAACTTACGGGCAGTATAAATAGGATTAATCGTGCTTATAACGCCACCAGCTTCCAATATTCCCATCGCTACCAATGGGAAGTCAGGTACATTGGGGAGCATTATGGCTACCGTATCTCCATCTCGTATCTTGAATTTCTTTCGGAGATTGGCAGCGAAAGCATTTGATAGTTGAAAGGCTTGCTCGTAAGTATACCCTCGACCTGTGACTGCGCATACCTGGCGATAAAATTAGAAAATAATTGTTTTAAACTCTATTTTCAATGGTGATGAGTGCCGATACTGATGATCCAAAAAAGTGGCCCACTTTTTTGGATCATCAGGATCGGGCACTCTGATGGATTGTTACAGAAATTTTTGTCACAGAGGCGTTTTTGTCACAGAGGTGAAAGAACATAATAATATATTATATCTCAACGGCGGCGATGGAAGGCGAAACCACATAATTGCAACGGTGGCGATGGATCTGCGTTTTAGACCAGTTGTTTTTGTGTTGATGACTAAAGCCAGTATTATTTATATTCCATGCTTTGCATGTTTGCTTGCCACCAAAAAATACCAGTATTGAATACTGGTATTTTTTACTGGTGGTAGAGTTTCAGTGACGGAGCTCGCAGGCGTAGGCACCACCGCATTACCTAATATACTTGCCGCTAAATGGTAGTGTTCAGCACTATCGTGTTCCGGTTAGGTGGTAATGTACGGCCCTGGAATTTCCGACACAGAGGCATAACACCTTAGGCCTCAGGAGTGGTAATGCATCCGCATTTCGACCTTGGTCTTTGTGTGGGTGTCTATAGGTTCCAGTCATTACTTAACATCAATTTGAACTGCATGCTTGTTTGCCCATTCCGTTACATAAAAAAAACGTAATAAAAGATTAAGAGGTAAGAACCACAAGACGGACTTTGCACTCTTAATGAATTTTGATCATATGACGCATATCAATATAAAATCTAGACGTAGTAAATAAACCCCCAAAATTATAGTATCGTAATATAGGAACATGATGATATAGCGGCAGATAAATTGCATGTGTTGTGGTACCTATTTTTTCGAGCCTTAACACTAAAAACACTGGTGGTAGAGCTCCAGTGACGGAGCTCGCGGGCGAAGACACCACCGTATTACCTAATATACTTGCCGCTAAATGGTAGTGTTCATCACTATCGTGTTCCGGTCAGGTGGTAATGTACGGCCCTGTTATTTCTGGCACAGAGGCATAACACCTTAGGCCTCAGGAGTGGTAACGCATCTGCATTTTGACCTTGGTCTTTGTGTGGTTGTCTATAGGCTGCAGTCATCACTTAACATCAATGTAAACGGCATGCTTGTTTGCCACTTCCAATACATTAAAAAAAAACATGGTTTAGCTCACCGAAGCGGTTCTCTGGGGCCATTTCTCCAAATTTTGCCATATGTAGTCGTATAAAGTGCAATTTGGTATTTCGATATTCTTATACGGCGATGTAAGAATCCCTTTCTGCGTCCATACACCGTGCCTTCTCACGCACACATTATTGTACTTTGAACTCTGTTGCAATAAATTCAAAGTCCTATTCGCTGTTCGAAAATTCCTTGATGCCATTTTTCTTTACTATTACACAATACACTACATATAATGGAAGTTTAGTAATGTCGCTAAAAAACATTATTATCGCTGTAAGATAAGATACTAACTAAGATTTGAGACCAATACCTATATATTTTTATCCGAGTGCAAAAAACTAAAATATTTACTATTATGATCGAATGCTTAGAAATATTATTTCGCGTATGCCTAATAAATAGCTAAGTATACTAAAAGCCATGTATTCCATAAAAAACATAAATTTGAAATGAGTGTCGATTTCTTTTATTCCCATCGGCCCCCTCTGAGCCCGGCACCGGGGTGGCCGTTGGCACTAATAGGTGGCGTTTACCAATATAGTGGTCGTTAGTTTCATCTGCCCCCTTCGTAGTTATACTACAATGGTTTATTCGCAATTCGCATCGGACGTTGACCAAGGAAAATTGAATGAAAACAACACTTGATTACTAAAACTAAAACTACGACGGGGGCAGATGAAACTAAAGACCACCGGGGTGGTAAACGCCACCTATTAGTGCCAGCGGCCACCTCGGTGGCGGCTTCAGAGGGGGCCGATGGGAATAAAGGGTCGAATTCAATATGTTTTATTTTATATTTTTAATCATTTGTCGTCTTCGACTTGACCGACATCAATGGTATAAAGATCTCTCTTCACTCGGAAACACTAAATAAATTTTTCAATAAATTATGAAATAAATAATTTTATAAATACAGTTTTATTTTTAACATTGAAAATAAAAATAAACTTATCTAAATTATATAATGAACAAACCCATATAATAATAATAATGTTAATTATTTGTTGCTAGCTCATGCATGCTCACAGACTTTATTTTTATTATTTTAACAGGTTAGAGTAGGTACTTCCTTTTTGTTTGTAATGGACTTATATTAATAGGTTGATATTTCATTTCTTAGTTAAAAGTGGTCAAGTCAATGAGCTAGAATTACTCAAGTAAACACAGGCGATCAGTGAGACAGGACTTAGACATATCGATCACGATTCTTTTGTCGGCGAAGTCGATAACGACGCATTATCCAATATCGGTTTTTACTGGTGATAGAGCATCAGTGACGGAGCTCGCGGGCGAAGACACCACCGCATTACCTTATATCACAGACCAATCAGCCTTCCTCTGCCTAATATACTTGCCGCTAAATGGTAGTGTTCAGCACTATCGTGTTCCGGTCAGGTGGTAATGTACGGCCCTGTAATTTCCGGCACAGAGGCTTAACACCTGAGGCCTCAAGAGTGGTAACGCACCTACATTCTGACCTTGGTCTTTGTGTGGGTGGGTGTCTATAGGCTGCAGTCATCACTTAACATCAATGTGGACTGTATACTTGTTCACCACTTCCATTACATAATAAAAAATCGAACTTAGTTTATTACACAATTGTATTTTTTATGGTTTATCATTTCTTTTTGTAGAGAGATCACAATCTGTCTAACTAACACATCGTATAAGTAGGAAAATGAAGTAATTTTAATAATAACAATGAAAATTCATGATTATAAGTTATTTATTACCTTTAATTACTAATAGGTATAGGTACAGCTTATTCTTATATTGTAAGGTAATTTATCATTATATTAAAAACTAAAAACTTTATTTTTATACATTTACGATGGACCTACATACTTAATTTTTTGTGTTATTTTCCGTATATTTCTCGTGTATTGTGCATTTTTTATTTTCATATAGCTGACCCGGGCAAACTTCGTATTGCCTCACAATGAAATAATGTGTCAAAAGTTTGATAGATACGCACTATTTGTATGGAAAAATTAAATTGTGGTTTTAACTATTTCCCGTCAATGTCTTCATATTTTCTTACTTTTTAAACAAACCTGGACTTCCAAAAATCATTCTAAACCAAAATTAACCAAATCGGTCCAGCCGTTCTCGAGTTTTAGCGAGACTAACGAACAGCAAATGATTTTTATATGTATAGATGTCGGTATCGATGTAGAATTACGTAGGTTACGTCGTGTCAGAAAATGTATTTAACGTTGTGTGCTTTATTGATACCTAATTAATTCACAATACACTTTTTAAGTCTTTCCTAATAGTAGATAAACCTACTAAACTATCTGGACGCCAAATTGACTTTCTTTGACAGCTGGAATAATAACTTTAAGTAAAGGAGATGTTGCAAAAATGTATGGACCTCCGGCCATGTATTGTACACAATATCATTAAACAGGCAAAATCAATATAAAAACGTTTTTACTGCATATTTTCACTTATTTAGCTTTTCTTGCAGTTACAAAACATTATTTGCAGTTAGAATTGCAACTTAAAACCAACATGGCGAATATGGCGGACGATGTCATTTTGACATTTTCATTTTTTATATTGTTTTTTGATTATCTAGTACTTGGAGAAAAAAATATATTTTATAAATACTATCGAAATCGATTGATACCAAGCGTTGGCTGTATCGCCGCCGTGTTGAACATGGTTGAAAATGATAAAATCGTTTGAATTAAATGTGGTGGTAACTCTAAAATATGTTCTTGATTAAATTAATTGTATTTTTTTCGGATTCTACTATAATTTACCCATTTTTTGAGGACATGTACGAACCAGGGCCGAGCTCGCAACATCTCCTTTGGAAATAAAGTGTTGGTACAATAATTTCATGCAACATGTAGAAACTTAACACGTTATAAATAATTTTTAAAAATTCAGATTGTTTTTTTTGTTTGTGCCAGTAATAATAGGTACCTAGCGAAAAAAAAATGCTGGTAAACGTGGTACCCGTATTTCTAAATTAAAAGGAAAAATATCTATACACAAGGTGGCTTTATAAGTTTGCGAGTAATAGTCGACCAAATATTATTATATTGTACTCGAAAATTTAGAAGAACACCATATAATTTTTTTTTTCATTATATTATTTAAACCAAAAAAGTAAGGAACTCTCCATTGAGCGTGGCACGACACGCACTTGACCGGTTTTTTATATAATGAATGTGGCAGACAAGCATGCAGTTCACATTGATGTTAAGCGGTGACTGCAGCCTATAGACAGACACTCGCACAAAGACCAGAGGTCAAAATGCAGATGCGTTGCCACCCCTGAGACTGTAGTTGCTATGTCTCTGTGATAGTCATTAAACTCTGCCCGCCCCCGTCAGAATAGATAAGACTTACGTTAAATTTTTGTTTGTTAACAAAAATACACGTACGGCCCTGTAATGTCCGGCACAGAGGCATAACACCTTAGGCCTCAGGAGTGGCAACGCATCTGCATTTTGACCTTGGTCTTTGTGTAAATGTCTATAGACTGCAGTCATCACTAACGATCAATGTGAACTGCATGCTTGTTTGCCACTTCCATTACACAAAAAAATACAGTTTATACCTAACTAAGCCACTACTAAAAAGTGAAACTAAAAGCATCAAGAGCAATGCATGTTACACATTTGGAATACCTACTTAGAAGTCGGACCGCCAATTATGCCTATTATATCTTTGATACGTGAATATACAGTTGCAGTCTGCAGTCTTACTAATAAAAAAAAATTGTCTTTATTTAAAACAATAGGAGCATTTTTACCACTTATTTTACCTACATAGTCATACAGCTCACTGGCGTAAATAAAACGCTTAATGTTGTATTCATTATCTTTATACCTACCTAATTAATCTTTAATAATGTCCGAAGAGTTAACTGAAACGATTAAATTTACTTAATCAAATTTGCATAGGTAGGTACAAATGTGATAGTGCTTGTTTCAAACTTATCCACCTAATACTAATTATTATTAATAATACTTAGATACTACTAATGATTAATGATAATTAGTAGTTTAAACCATGTATGTTATGTAAAGGATAGAAATAAAACCGTGGTACAATATTTTTTAGCATTAAAAAACAACTGAAGTATATCTATAAGTATTAAACATTATCCATATGTATTAAACATTGACAGTTCAAACTAAAACTGTGTGAAATAAACCGTTTATAAGCACAGCAGGAAACAGTGTTTCTACAGATTGGAATTATTAACAAAATAAAATCTGATGTCAGAGTTAGCGAAAGTTGTTAATTGTTATGACTCTAATAATGCATGGATTGTTTCAAACCTCAAAACATTTTTTTAAATGCTCATCAACTGACTAGTCTAATTCTAAATTGACTTTATCATCAACATAACAGACACAGACACCATTGCAAACACACAATTTGAATGATAAAAAGAACGAACACATCAACAACAAAAACTGCACTAAAACTCCTTTCTAGGCAATGAGCTAATGCTTTGCTATGAACTGATAATACCTAATTTCTAAATAGGTACATCAAAACAGTTAACCTATAAACTTTACCATTAGATTCACACACTTGAATTTAGAGTAGTAATATCATCGCAAATGTAACGTTGAAATATAATGAGTGAAGTTTATAAAATGATTGGTGTAATAAACTTAATAAATGCTACTAAAAACTGATAAAAATATCCCGTACCACGCGTGTGATCGCTTACGCGTCCCGCTTATGAACTACATGAATATCGTATCTTTAGGCGTATGGAACACAATACCAATACTACGTGAACATAAATAAACAAGATTCTTTGTTGTGGCTGTAGTGCTATTATGTATTTCGTGTTAGTGCCTGTAGACATAATTACATGCCGGAACATATGCCATGTTGATGACGCACTCAGCAGCAAATATATTTTCGAATCGAAGTAATTCAAAGTTCATTGGTACTGTGTTTTAGTACGACTGAATGAATGAATTTTATATCAGTATCAATAGGTAACATATTTTGTAAATATGAAACTTCAGAATTCGTGGATTATTTAAGAAAACAACAATACCGGTTACTGGTGGTAGAGCTCCAGTGACAGAGCTCGCGGGCTTAGGCACCATCGCATTACCTAATATACTTGCCGCTAAATGGTAGTGTTCAGCACTATCGTGTTCCGGTCAGGTGGTAATGTACGGCCCTGTAATTTCCGGCACAGAGGCATAACACCTTAGGCCTCAGGAGTGGCAACGCATCTGCATTTTGACCTTGGTCTTTGTGTGGGTGTCTGTAGACTGCAGTCATCACTTAACATCAATGTGAACTGCATGCTTGTGTGCCACTTCCATAACATAAAAAAAAAACCGTTTTGCTTAGCACTTTACAATTTTTATACTTATCATTGTAGCAATATTTTTCGAACACTTAAAACATTTGTTTTATTTTATTGGATATTTGACAATAGTGAAAATATTCTGAAGAAAAATAAGAATTCATAAAAAAATACAAAACACATTCAAATAAATATCCAACATCAGCTCTGCTGAACTGTTTGACATGGTGCCACCGTCTCTTTTCCTACACCGTACTACCCGCCGAAGAGAGAAGTTCCACCCACACCGACTGGACACTTGGCAGTGCTCAACGGTGCGGTTTTCACGTTCGTTCCTGCCTAGAACGTGTAAATTGTGGAACGAACTTCCCTCTGAGGTGTTCCCTAGGTGCTACAATATGGGGTTCTTCAAAAATGGCGTCAAAAGAGTCCTTTAGGGCTGGCAGCGCGTTGGCAACTCCCCTGGTGTTGCAAATGTTCATAGGCGACGGTGACCACTTTCCATCAGGTGGCCCGTTTGCTTGTCTGTCAATCTTCAGACATAAAAAAAAAAAAAAAAATCATCAACATTTCTTCAAAGCACATTAATTATTTTCAGAAAAGAATGCCACTTATGTTTTAATTCGGCTGCCAATTCATAACTCTATCTATCAAATTATTTCATCATATCAGCCGAAAGTCGTAAGATGGGCTACTTAAATTCTGAAGATTCCCTCTTTTCTTTTGGCATAAGTATTTTCAGGAAATGAATAATCATCTATTAATAATGCTCAACTTTAGAGACTATGAACCCGTTAAACAAAAGAATGATTGCGATACAACATTTTTGTCGTAGGTAGCTTTGCTGTAGCTTTTAGAAGACAGTGTTACTACGAGACTACTAGAAAAGCGATTATACCGACATGTGAACATTCCAAACTATATATTGTTGCTAGAACGCTTTATATATTGTCGATGAACTAGTCTGACCTTTGTTTGTTGACGTAAAATAACGATAAACTGGTATTGGGCCAGCTATGTCGTACAAAAGCAACAAATTATCGACTTTTACTTAGCAGCAGATACGGTCCAAGGCCTTATTTCATCTCGATATTATTTCTTACAAAATTTTTAAAATTATTAATTAAAAGGTATCTGAGCAAACATACGTTATAAATAAGGATGTGATAAGATAATATAAAATAAAATAATATTAGCGTGATTATTTGGTGGTTGAAAAGCAACAATAGGGGATTTGACTAGGTATAAATTTACTGTGTAAATCTGAAGGTGTAAGGTCAGAACTATACGGCGGATGCGTTAACACCTCCCAGCCTACATGTGTGAGGTCTAGCGTTATCATGATGAAACACCACACCCCTTCTGTTGATAAATTCCGGCCGCTTTCTCTCAACTTCTTGCTTTAATCTCATCAGTTGTTCGCAGTAGAGTTCAGAATCGATAGTCCTGCCTGGTGGTAATAGCTCATAATGAATAATGACCTTCCAATCCCACCACACACACAACATCACCTTATTGCGAGTTAACCCGGGTTTCGCCACAGTCTGTGAAGCCTGACCGGCCTTTGACCACGACCTTTTTCGCACGTTCTTCTCGTACGTGATCCACTTTTCATCACCAGTTATCAGCTTCTTCAAAAATGATTCGGTTTCATTACGTCGTAATAAAGAATCACAAATGAGTACACGGTTCATTAGGTTTCTTTCAGTGAGCTCGTAAGGTACCCAAATTACGAGCTTTTTTTGTACCCAGCTTTTTTCAAATGCCCCAAAACTGTTTTGTGATCAATTCTCAGTTCTTCAGCTACATCGTAACTACTGATATGTCGATCTTGCTCCACTTTTTAAAAACTGGCATCCGTAATAGGGCGACCAGAGCGAGGTGCATCTTTGACATCAAAAGTTCCAGATTGAAAACGCTTAAACGAAATTTGTGCTACTCTCACAGACACTGCACTAGGTCCATAAACATCGCAAATTTTTTTCGCGGCTTGCGTTTCATTTTTACCTTTTTTTATAGTAAAATTTTAAAATATATCGAATTTCTTCATTAGATTCACTCATCTTGACTGTACGAAAAACAAATGAAAATCACACATTTGCCTAATTTGAATTTGGAATTATGTTCTTTAAAATTTTAATATGATAATGATACCAAAACCAGCCAGATACAAAATATTACAGCCAAAGAGATTTTATTACAAGTTCATACATACTATAATGTGAAAAGACTTTTTCCCCAACCTATTATTTAATCGTATCTATCGTACCTATTTGGAATGATACCTACCTATGTAATTTGTCTCTTTTCTTCAAACCACTGTCATATTGACAAATTATCTGTTTAGAACATAATAGCGATTAAATCACAATAAAATGTAACGGTTTGAACTCTGTCACTTATCAGTGATTCAATCTCGTAGCCTTTATAATAACTGAATACTTATTGATGATGTTGACGTAAATGACGTAATGTCTATTTAGTTTTTAAAGGCGCTAATGCTTGAATATTTTGGCGTTGTTAAATTGCTTGCCAAGGTTATAACGCTTCGCTGCGCTTCATTTAACTAATGGCCTGTACAATAACCTAAGAGGTTGTGATTCAATTTAGGGATTGCTAAAAGGAGATGTTGCGAGCTCGGCTCTGGATCGTACACGTCCTCAAAAAATGGGTATATTAAAGAAGAATCCGAAAAAAATACAGTTAATTTATTCAAGAATATATTTTAGAGTTATAACCACATTTAATTCAAACGATTTTATGTTTCTCAACTATTTTAAACATGGCGGCGATACAGCCGACACTTGGGATCAATCGATTTCGATAGTATTTAGAAAATATTACTTTTTTCTCCAAGTACTTTAAAATCAAAATACAATTAAAAAAATAAAAATATCAAAATGACATCGCCCGCCATATTCGCCATGTTGGTTTTGAGTTCCAATTCCAACTGCAAATAATGTTTTGTAACTGCAAACAAAGCTAAATAAGTGAAAATATGCAGTAAAAAACGTTTTTATATTGATTTTGCCTGTTTAATGATATTGTGTACAATACATGGCCTGAGGTCCATACATTTTTGCAACATCTCCTTTTATTTAATATTTTTATTCATGTCATCCAGTATCTACCACCAAATCCCAGGAATGGTAACAGGTTTGAATTTTGACTACTAATATTTATGAAGCACTATTCGCTTATCATCTATGTGGACACGCTGGTGTGTCTCCATATTTTTTTACAAGATACAAATAAGCAAGGTACAGTACACAGCAAAAAATATTGCACATCGAGCCTACGAAAGAGATAATCGACTAGTTTCGACTTTGTAGAGCGTTATCTCTGCTACACACTATCCACGTAAACACTGATTGTTCGGTATTGGCCAAAACTTGATCAAAATGGTCGACACAGGTCACATAGCTACATAGAGCAACACCGGAGGGGAGGAGCCATAGCAGGCCATAGCAGGCTTTCCCCTCTATTAACACGTTAATCGCCGATAGAAAAAACTAAAAATCGTAAAAATACTTTTGGTCGTAATTTGTTTATTATGTTACGATACGTATAGAAAATAAGTTTTATTCAATTGTGTACATGGGTTACATAGTTACAGTCAAATACATAGCTGTGGTCACCGGTGCACCCCATGGCGTACAAATACAGAAAATACATTTTCCGGTAGCAGGCGCCGCGCCGGCCACACCCGCCGGCCACCCGCTACACCAGTAGTGCGCTCGCGCTTACGGTAATAGAACGTAAGCGCGAGCGTTAAAAAATAAAGACTGCTAGTTTTCGTTTAAATAATAAAGACCAATCGAATTATATATCCTGAATTTTTGTTTTGGTTACTTTTTTCGCTATCTTTCAATTTTTTCAATTCCTTACAAGGTATGTTTGTCCCACTGCGCAGTATAGTTCTACAGCGCCGTGCCGGTCACGGAGTACGAATAAAGTAACAGTCAGTGTAGCCGGCGGCGAGAGAAAGTAGTTTGAATATGACTATACGTTGAGGTCACCGGTGACCACCATGGCGCTATGGTAGAGGAAGGGTGAGGTCACCGGAGACCCCCATGGCGTTTAATGTGTTAAAATACAAGCCCAAATGGGCTTATGCCTGTAACCTAGAAGTTTAAATGTGTGCGTGAAATTGTTTATGCAGTTCGTTTAAGTCAAGGTGTGAGTTTCGTAGTAATAGACGATTTTTGAAGTGTGTGTGAGTGTCACACGCATTTTCCCCCACAAAACTGACAGACTGTTTTGCATCGGTAATAATCGCTATGGCTACTACGGTCCGCCGCGGCGGCCGGTGGCCCGATTTGTTCTACGTTGTAGAGCGTTATCTCTGCTGCACCCTACCCACGTAAGCACTGATAGTTTGGTATTAGCCAAAACTTGATCAAAATGTTCGACAAAGGTCACATAGCTAAGATGCGAAAGAGATAAGGCTCTACAGATCCAATGTATGTATGTATGTATCTTCACGCCAGGTCCCTAACGGGGTAGGCAGAGAGTGTAGAGCGCCAGACATCCCGGTTCTGACAAACCTCTCGTGCCTCGTCTACCTTCATCATTCTCTTCATACATGCACGCCGATTCCTAAGACTTTTGACCCCACCATCAGACAGAACTCGACCTATTTGGTCATGGTAGGTCAGCCTTGGTCTTCCTGGGCCTCTGCAACCATCCACATTCGCATTGTATATCTGTTTAGTCATTCGCTCATTCGACATTCTTTCTATATGCCCGAACCATCGGAGCATGCCTTTTTTCATTTTTACACCGATACTATCATTCACACAAAGTCTCTTTCTTACATCTTCATTACGAACGCGATCGGTGAGTGATACACCGCAGATCTTGCGCAAAGATCTCATCTCGACCGCGTTCAACTTACTTTCATGCTCTTTCCTGCATACCCAGCTCTCGCTTCCATATAAAAGCGTTGGAGTAAGTACAGCATTATGTACGGCTAGTCGAGCCCGCTGGCTGAGATGTTTAGATTCTAGCAGCTTACCCAACGCTCCATTCACGCAATTCCCAGCAAGCACTCTTCTTTCTATGTCAGTGGTGTACCTACCATCCTTGCTAAAAGCACATCCAAGATATACAATTTCATCAACCTGTTCTAACACTGCATCATCTACTACTACCCTTGCATTTGTTCTCTGTTCATCTCTTTCAAATACTAATACTTTCGTTTTATCCACATTCAATTGTAAGCCTTTCTCCATACAATCCTCTTTCATGACTGTGACTAGTGCTTGTAGCCCAGATGGTGTAGAGCTAACAATTACCGCATCATCTGCGTAAAGCAGACAGTTCACCACTAAGTCACCCATACGCACTCCCACATCCATCAACTTCACCCTCTGGAGGCATTTGTCCAGATATATAATAAACAGCCTAGACGAAAGCACGCAACCCTGTTTGACACCGATGTTAACATCAAACCAGGGTGACATGTTACCATCTACCCGCACACATGCTTGACAGCCCACATACGTGGACTGTATTGCACGGAGCAGACTGCCATCAATACCATACTCTGGCAAAATGTCCCACAGCTCCTTTCGTAATACCCTATCAAACGCCTTCTCCAAATCCACAAAACCGCAGAAAACCTTCTGGCTCACAGCAAGATGCTTCTCTACGATGTTGCGGAGGGAGAAAACTTGATCCATACATCCTCTTCCAGTTCTGAAACCACCCTGTGCATCCCACAACAACCCGTCGGACTTCTCTTTCATTCTTCTTTCTAAGACTTTCCCATACACTTTAGCTGCCAAACTGATCAAACTGATCGCTCGATAGCTGGTGCAGTCCATACGTGAACCCTTGCCTTTATACAAAGGCACGATGACCGCACACCGCCAATCCTTTGGGATTCTTCCGGACCTCCAGCAAAGGTTGCACAACACCCAGAAAGAATCCCAAAGGGCAGCACCACCATATTTGATCATTTCGGCAGAAACCTGATCAATACCCGCAGCCTTACCACATTTCAAACTTCGTATCGCCCTTACAATCTCATCTATTGTTATATCCTCACAAGCCGGCACCGTCAAGTCAGCAACTTCGGCGTCAGGGTTGTGATGCAATCATACATTTCCCCATAATACTCGCTCCATCGTTTTAACACATCTTGCGTGTTCTCAAGAATGTCACCCAACTTAGATTTTATTCTATTCATTCCAGAAACTGGAGAAGAGCTTCTAGACTTTTTCACCTCCCTCCAATAGAGTTTGATGTTAGTCTCAAAGCTCATCGCCAGTCTCTCATCAGCTTCCACTTTATCTCTCTCACGCTTTTCATTCACTAAAATCTTGGTGTCATTCTTGAGCCGACGGTAAATTTCTCTCTTCTCATCTCTCATACCATTATTCATTTGCAAAGATGCTACATAATCCAGCCATGCTTTCTTCTTTCTTTCAACGGAGTCTTGCACCTCCTTGTCCCACCACGCATCCCCTTTCAAGGATTTGCGTATCTTTGCATAACCACATACTTCTTTCGCAACTTCCACCATATTATCTTTCATAACTTGCCAACATTCATCCACGTCCAAGTCCGTAAGACAAACCTTGTCTAACTTTTCACGGACTTGACGTTCATACACTCTCCTTGCACTTATGTCTTGTAACTTTTCACTCTTTATTCTTTCAAGTCCTCCGAAAGGCACACGGACACGCCAATGTCGCCATTTCTTGAACAGACCCCTAAACCGGCTTATTACCAAGTAGTGATCTGTATCAAGAGTGGGACCTCTGTAGGCTCTAGTGTCCATCAGGCTCTTCCGAAGACGACTATCAACCATGATCAAATCAATCATACTTTTTTGTTCATTCCTCCTCCATGTATACGTGTGAATGTCCTTATGACGGAATTCTGTGTTAGACACAAGGAGACTTCGTTCCAAGCATAAGTCAAGTATCAGCTTACCAGCATCATTTACTCTTCTATCACCATATGGACCTAGAACGGCCTCGTATCCTGGCCGCCTGGTCCCGACCCATCCATTCAAATCACCACACAAAATTACCCTTTCATTAGCTTCAACCATATCGAGAACTTCTCTTGTAGATTCCCAAAACTTCTCCAGGTCTTGGGTCGTCGCTGAGCTAACCGGTGCATAAGCTGCTACCAAAAACACCCTAGTGACGCCCAATTTAATTCGGACCCAGATTAGTCTCGGGTTCACCAAACCATAATCTTTCACTCCAGTGACTAAACGAGAGGACAGAAGGACGCCCACCCCCGCGCTGGCACGATCGCTCTGTTGCACACCTGCCCACAGAGCCATCGCGCCACCCGGGAGGTCTTCGACCTCGCAGCCCTTTCGTTTAGTCTCTGTTACACACAAAACATCCAGGCGTCTCACACTCATTACGTTCGTCAACTCATTCATCTTCTCACAAATTCCACCTCTCATATTCCACGTGCCTATCTGGCACTCCCCACCCCTCGATCCGCCGTATCGGGCCCGGCGTGCCAGGTGGCGGTCCCCATCGCCGCTTTGGCCGCTTTTCGTACCGACGGGGACGGGTCGGTACGCGTCGCCTCGGGGGGACGCCCTAACCCGCACTGCGGTACGCCTTCGTGCCAGAATTGCAGCCCCAAAGGACTGGCAGGGGTCGCGACGTGCACGCTTCTGGCATGACCCCCAGAAGCGTGCACGATACAGATCCAAAATAAGCTAAAATCTCGTTCTAAAGGTCGATGTGCAATATTTCTAGTTGGATACTGTACAAAGTTGTACCCTCAAGTTCTTATTCCTTTATTACAGTGCGAGTTAACCTACTTCATAGCACTTTCGTGACCTTACGCAATGTCTTCTGCTTGTCTTTCAATTGCATCCTGGGGCACCGTGACACACCTTGACACAATAATGTAAGCCTGGCGTGAGTCAAATAACTAGAAAATCTGAAAGTGAGGCTACGTTTCCAGAGATAACGATATTGTACGTCGACCTAAGGAAGGCGACTTCGGCTTATTTCGGATCTGTAGAGCATTATCTCTTTCGCACATAACCTATGTGACGTTTGTCGATCATTTTTTATCAAGTTTGGTCAAATACCGGACTATCAGCAGAGAATACATACAACCTCCTCCCCTCTTATGGGCGACGTTTGGTATTCTCTACGTGCTACGCACACAGGTGCACGTGTGAATACACGTCACTGATTGATGTCTGTGTAATAGAGACCAAATTAACCGTTTGTATGGAATTTTGGCGGAGTGTCCGCGGTGCGCTATCAGTGTTTTTGAGTTGTTACAATGTTGTTACAATTTCTGATCGTCTCTTTTGCTGGCTTGATGTACAATATTTATTGCTGGTTGTATTCGGAGTATTATTTTCATCTTTATCCATAGCTTCATGATGGTAACACAATATCTGTCCCTTCTAAGAAATGTATCATCATTTTCGATACATTTTTTTTTTTTTTTTACGCTTACACTCACAGCCCCACAGTAGGTATAAACCTGTGTCGTGGGTGCTGTTGTACACATTCAACACATACACAAACACCCAGACCCGAAACAAATATCTGTAGGCCATACAAATATTTGTTCCGGTGCGGTGATCGAACCCGCGACCCTTCGAATCAATCGGTGGTTTCGCACCGCTGGACTAACCGGGTCGTCAGAGCCCGTTTGGTAATTTAATCAAAATTGGTCAAGTAGATATTATATTATCCTAGGGAAAGAAGGACAAAAATAAAACTAAATGAAACAGTTTGCACGAGTTTATTGTCCGAGTATGTTTGCCATATTCCAACACTTTGTACACAAAAATAAGGCGCAACCACCATAGCATTTTGAAAACGTTAATTAACCAGTGATATAATTAATAAGTATAGAATAAAAATTCTTACAGTACATTCTATTTTTTTTTTATATCTAATATCTACTACGTATTTTTCAATAGTTAAATATACAAAATGTGACAAAAGTCAGATAACAATTACAATTATAATTCTTTTACTATCGTAACTAAATGGACAGGATTTATTTCGAGAACCAGAATAAGAACTTTCAATAAAAATATCGAAAAACATGTTTTTAATATGCAGTATAACATTAAATTAAAAAACAATCAGATGTAAAATGGATCTTTTTTTTAAGTAATGGAAGCTTAACAAGCATGCAGTTCACATTGATGTTAAGTGATGACTGTAGCCTATAGACACCCACACAAAGACCAAGGTCAAAATGTAGATGCGTTACCACTTCTGAGGAGTGGGAGGACTAAGGTGTTATGCCTCTGCGCTGGACATTACAGGGCCGTACATTACCACCTGACCGGAACACGATAGTGCTGAACACTACCATTTAGCGGCAAGTATATTAGGTATGCTCTTTCTATGAAACGTTACTGGATGACGATTTACCAAAACTATTTTTATGTATGTCATAAACAAAGTGCTAAAAGAAAAAAGTGACGTAGGTGAGACTCAAAAGTGACGTAGGTGAGACTCAAAAGTGACGTAGGTGACACTCAAAAGTGACGTAGGTGAAACTCAAACAAAATCCAGCTCATCGACGTCTTATCGTCAAATTGGTAACGTTGCATTTCATAAAGAACAATATGGATTTTTTAGTGTTTACGTAGGCAGCTGGTCTGAAGACAGACACTATTTCACGTAAAAGGCAGCAAAGGAGCGCAAGACTCTCAGCCTAAATAAATTTACACAACTGCTACGGTGAGGCCAGCGGGTCTGAACCTCGGCTAAGGGTGTTTTATAGGGACGCATAAGTCAAGAGATCAGGGGTGGTGCGAAGCATCCACATGAAATAAATAAATAAATAAAATAAAATACGCTTACACTCACAGCCCCACAGTAGGTATAAACCTGTGTCGTGGGTGCCGTTGTACACATACAAGACATACACAAACACCTAGATCCGAAACAAATATCTGTAGGCCTTACAAATATTTGTCCCGGTGCGGTGATTGAATCCGCGACCCTTCGAATCAAACGATCATCTCACACCGCTGGACTAACCGGGTCGTCAACATTATTACAACACATCGTTCTTATTTGCTCCCAAAGATTCCAAGAAAATATTAGTAGCTCACAGCAAACGATCTGCATTGATATTGGGGTACTTAGTCTGAACGAACCAAAAAGAATGGACCGTAGTCCATTCGGCCGTAATCAAAAAACGTCTACGTTTCAACGGCCCGGTCATAAAATAATTTAAAAGTACAGTCGCATACAAGCGTAACAGTCTTATGGTTTATAAATTTTCACTATACAATATTTACGTATTTAAAGTGATGTGGCATTTAATCTTATAGTTGTAATCTAAGTACACAAAATCTTTAACATCTTCGTTTCTAGTTGGCACGACTTCAGGTACCAAGCTCAACAATGACTCTTTCTTATTTATCAACCAATCACAGCAGTTTATCTGTTACGTCAGAGGAGTGGCGAAAAGAAGGTTCATAATAATATGCAATCAGTGTTTTTTAGGGAGTGGTAGTAAACAAGGGACCCTTATAATTTCGCTATGTCCGTCTGTTTGTCTGTCTGTCCGTATGCAGTTTAGCGCAAAAACTGTTAGTACTAGAGACTTGAAATTTGGCACAAATGTACACCTTAATCACGCCGACAAAGTGGTATAATAAAAATATGAAAAATAAAATGATTTAGGGTACCTCTCCTACATGTAATGCGCGAATATTTTTTTTATTTATCGTTTTCTATATAGTGTGAGATATCGTTGGATAGGTCTATCAAAAATGTTAGGCGTGTGCTTGCATTAATTTTGGATTTAGTTAACTGTTCGTGAATAATTAAGCTTTAATCCTTCAAGGATTAAAAAAGGAGGACAATTTCACCCTCTACCAACTAAACGGTTGTTGTTAGAAATTCAAACGTTGCGCCAATAGTAGCTACATATAACGAAATTAACAGGAAAATTATCACACCTAAGTTGGCTTTACAAGTTTGCGAGTAATAGTCCACCAAATATAATACTCGAAATTTTTTAAGAACTCCATAGAAAATATTTTTTTATATTTTTTCATTACATTAATCAAACCTCAAAATTACGGATCACTACACTGCGTGTGGCCCAACACGCACTTGACCGGGTTTTTTTTGTAAATATGTTTAAGTGGTTGATTGTTTTTACATATGTATATATATATATATATGTATCTTCACGCCAGGTCCCTAACGGGGTAGGCAGAGAGTGTAGAGCATACATAATTTAAGAAAAAAAATAAGACTTTAAGTATTTTAATTTATAACTTTTGCCCTCGAATGTACTCCATGTATAAATTTGTTAACAATATTTTATGACCGATCCGTTGAGACGTAGACGATTTTTGATTACGGCCATTCGGCCGTAATCAAAAAAGAATGGACCGTAGTCCGTTCAGACGTAGTACCCGATATTGATAGTAAATGTATTTAATGTGATTTTGTATAATTTTGTAATGGTTATATCGTTTATAGTGTGACAAACATTTTTGTATAATATTATATTTACTAGTCTAAATACGTACCTAATTATTTTATGAACATTATTCATACTACCGTAATCACAGAATGCGAATAATTATGCGTTACCACTCCTGAGGCCTAAGGTGTTATGCCTCTGTGCCGGAAATTACAGGGCCGCACATTACCACCTGACCGGAACACGATAGTGCTGAACACTACCATTTAGCGGCAAGTATATTAGGTAATGCGGTGGTGCCTACGCCCGCGAGCTTCGTCACTGGAGCTCTACCACCAGTAAAAAAGGAGTTGATCTGATATTAAAATTTTTATTTGGATCGAGTTTTACTCCAAAGTATTAATTGATATAGTTAAACTAGATTTGTCGGTCTTCCCTTTTGAATCTGGTACTGACTTGTATGGACGGTTATAGAGAAGTTACTCAAAAATTGTCTCATTGACTATTACTATTACTCGCTTATTTAACCGTCTTTTTATGTAATCACCACATAATATATCATGTAGTACATATCAAATATATTTATTATATCTCATGTAAATAAATAATGTGATTGTAAAAGTGTGATTGATCTTTTTGGTATCACTGTAAATAAAAGCCGAAATAAATTAAATTGTTGATGTCAAAAATATGGGAATCATTGTATTAATTGTAGCATTATCATTACTAAAATACAATATTTTAGGTTTTTAATAAGTCAATTTACTTGTTGTATAAAACTATGATAGAGGAGTTTTGGCGGGAACCTTGAAAGAGGCGTATGGTGCTCTTATTTTATTTCACTTTCTTGGTGTATTTTTAAGTTATATCGAATAAAATTGGTGGTGTTTTGTTTGATATAGGTTTATTACAGTGCCAGTGTATAGTGAAATAGAATAACAGTGCGAAAATACGACCTTTCAGGTTGCCTCCAAAACTACATTGTAAATGTTCTGGTAAAGTAGACATCGCTTTACTCGAATAACTTGATTGTAACTCACTTGACTGACATATTGTACTTGATAACTTATGTACTTGATACTTACATATTATACTAACTTTTACGCTGCTTATATAAATATGAAATATCGTTTTACTTAACACTGGCAATATGCGTAATAGCGATGCCATAATAATATAAAAAAAACACAACAATACTTTATTTTATTAGGTACACAACTCACCAAAAGAAATAACTTAGAAGGTATTCTTATAACTCTTATAAATTTCTTAAATCAAAGCCAACCTTCATAAACATGACTAAAATATGTAAAGACAATACACCTCAATTGACTCCCTACTTAAAAAAAAAAAACATCTAAATAATAAGTACCTTATATTTAATTTTTAATAACAACTTTGCTCACCTCGAACTGTAAAATGCATTTTATGCAATTTATTATAACTATTATTAACAATTAACTAATAGAAGAAAACAAATTAAGCATATATTTTCTTCAAATCTTTCCTTAATATCTTTCCAGATGCATTTTTTGGGATGTCATCCACAAAAACCACCTGCTCTATCTTTTTGTAAACGGCCACTTTTTCAGCGACGTACCTTTGGATTTCCTCAGGGGACGTTGTTTCACCCTTTTTGCGTATTATAAAAGCTTTAGGTGCTTCGCCATAAAATTCGTGAGGGACACCAATAACAGCTGCATCTGCTACCGATGGGTGTGATCGAAGTATGCTTTCTAGTTCCGCTGGGGCTACTTGCATACCTTTAACCTGAAACGAAATAAAAAATATACTTTAATATAGACCACGACTGACCTACCATGACCAAATAGGTCGAGTTCTGTCTGATGGTGGGGTCAAAAGTCTTGGGAATCAGCGTGCATGTATGAAGAGAATGATGAAGGTAGACGAGGCACGAGAGGTATGTCAGGACCGGGATATCTGGCGCTCAACACTCTCTGCCTACCCCGTTAGGGACCTGGCGTGAAGATGCATACATACATACATACAAACATACTTTAGTATAACGTTCACTTGAACTGCATGATTCTTTGCCATCTTTGTAACATGAAAACAAAATTAGGAATTATTTATATATCGGTAGAGAGATTCCTTAGAAAAACATGTAAAATGTATGTATCTCAATTAAATACGTAAATTTCAATGAAACTAACCTTTATGAGCTCCTTGATTCTATCAGTTATGAACAGTCCAGTTCCAGGTTTGTAATGACCAAGATCGCCGGTCCTGAAGAATCCATCTTCGGTGATGCTATCTTTTGTTGCTTTGTCATTCTTGTAGTATCCCTTCATGACTGTTGGTCCTTTCACGTACAGTTCCCCTGACTGGAAAGAAGATTTATTTCGTTTATTGAAACATTGCTATTCTTATTATCACAGTAGGTACGTCACTCGATTAACAGCATCTTGATTGCCATCATGTAGTACATTACTGCTTTGACCTAAAGCAATAATTAATTAATCTGGCCACTATCCCTCAAATCAATTCGGATTTTTAATGAGTAGCTTCTCCCCACTGTGATGTTTGTGGTACGAGGGATGATGTCCATCATATACTAGTAGAATGTGTAAAACTTGTAAGAGAAAGAGAATTATTTATGCAAATATATAAAATAAATAAGTATGAAATAGGAGCAATAACAGCTTTATTAGAACAACCGTTTAGTGATGCAGCAAAATCATTATTAAGTATTAGGTATATCATTTTATAAAGAAGTGTCTTTCTCAATGAATAGGTGTTTTGTAGATTAGGATATGCTGGGGCTGACATATCCTCCAGTGGACAAAAGCCTCCAAATAAATTAAGATAAAAAAGCAATAATTATTATTAACAACATTTTAGGAAAACAGTGCGCTGTTATCCTAGATAGTGATGGATAACATAATACGCTTAGGTAGGTATCTGATAGATACTTCTGTTAGATGTCACATTTTATACGATTATAATATATGTTTTTTTCCCTTAAACCAATTTTCCCTATACTCCCTTCTCCCTCCGAAAGTCCCTCGTCCTACTAATCTAAATTCTCTGTTAATGTTGGTCAACTCCCCCTTTGTATATTATTACAAACTAATGTTACAATCTAATATTATCTACAGTGGTAAACTTACTTGTATAAATTTATGTAAATATAATATTATTCGGGCAGAATTACCCTATAGTTAATAGTTGCCATTAATAAAAAAAAATGTTTTTGAATAGGTAACTCACCTCAGTCGAAGACTGGCGAGAGATAGCGCAGAACCGACAAAAATGGCGCATTCTAGTATCGAAGGCTAAGACTTATTTTGGGTCACTGAAGGAATAAATCATCAATCAAGTTTCTTTTGAGATGGGGAAATGGAGGAATTTGTAAATAATTGATGCTTTCCATATTACACAAAATTGTTCAGTTTCTATTTAATTTATTATGTGTTTTTGATTATTATTAGTCGTTATTCCCTCAAGGTTAGTTTAAAAAAAATGACGATGTAAAAGTGCTCTTCAGGAGCCTAATTTTATGAAATAAATGAATAAACTGAGTCAACCATCAACTCACCTCGCCAATAGGAACAGGTTTTCCAGTGACAGGATCAGCAAACATTAAAGATGTGCTGGCCATGGGGACTCCACATGCTGAATAGTCAACGTTCGGTGTGTTAAGTAAAGTTGTTGTGGCTAAAGATGTAGTCTCCGTTGCACCGTAGCCTTGGTTGAATTCAATGTCGCTCTGGAACATTTTGATGATTCAATTTTAATAGTTGTACTATTTATTTTTCGCAATAACACATGCGAGTGAACTTTAGAAATTAAAGAAAAAACGAAAAGAAAAATTTGACTTCGGGCAGGAATCGAACCTGCGACCTCAGGATAACCAGTCCAGCCGCTTTACTACTAAGCTACCGAAGTACTACTTCAGAAGCTTTTTAATTTTTCTTTCAGTTTTTTCTTTAATTTCCGATTCCTAAGTATGCAGTTCACATGGATGTTAAGTAATAACTGCAGCCTATAGACATCTACACAAAAACTAGAAATCAAAATGAATATGTTATCACCCCTGAAATCTTAGTTGTTGTCTTTGTGAAAGTCATTACGAGGTCATACATTACCATCTAACCGTAACAGGATAGTGGTGATACATTGGTAGATAGATCAAGTTATGCGGTGGTGCCTACAAGACTGGAGCGCTGGAGTAAAATTCTCGTACTTTATGTACAGAGGCAAAAGATCTAGCCTCAGAACCGGTAATCCATCTGCATTCAGAACTAAAACCTGTAAGTCTTAATGACTTAGAGGAGTGTGAGTCTTTACTTACAGGATTCAGTTTTGAGACTGACTTTTTACATAATACCAATGTGCAAACTTGCTTTTATTCGGTCATTGCCCGTGGTACACCTACTTAGTCCACCTGGGTGAACCAGGGGTAAATTTTTTTACCGGTGGACCACGGGCAATACATTCCGCTGAATTATCTAGCAGGTGGACCACCGGAAGTAAAATTTACCCTTGGTACACCTAACTCACAAGAGGTGTACCATGGGCAGAAAATTTTACCCCTGGTTCACCCAGGTGGACTAAATAGGTGTACCACGGGCAATGTCAACACTTTAAAAAATTGCTTCAACATTAATGTTCATACTTGGTTCATACAATCAAATATTTGGCAATAACTCACTTTCTTTTGCAGAATAACATCAACGTCAGTGGCTGCAAGAGGAGCTGCACCGCAAATGATTTGTCTAACGTGCTTGAAGTGATCTGATGTTACGTCGGGATGCTTTCCCAGGAGAATAGCTGCAATGAGCAATGATATTATTATAATTGTAATAATTTAAATACAAAGAAACATTTACCAGATATTCTAATTTTTTGTTAATAATAACCCGTAATAACTATCACAGAGACATATACCCCCTTATTCATAAACGTACATTAGATACGTTTTAGCTATAGAATGCTTTGTCTTTGTCAGTTGCATTGTCAAATATGCAGGATAGAAAAAGACAAAGGAGAGATAAGCAACACTTTAGCTAAAATACGTTAATGAATAAGAGGGATAGTATCCAGCAATAAAATTAAATATTGCACATCGAGCCTACGAAAGAGACAATTGACAAGTTTCGACTTCGTAGAGCGTTATCCCTGCTGCACATTGCCTACGTAAGCTCTGATAGTCCGGTATTGGTAACTGAATTCACCTTCCTAAGGTTGATGTGCAATATTCCTTGTTGGAACTTAGGCAGGGGTACCAATGCATCAGCATTTTGACCTCTGGTTTTTGTGTACATATCTATAGGCTGCAGTCGCCACTTAACATCCATGTGAACTGCAAGTATGTTTGCTATCATCATAACATTACAACAAATATGGCCCGATAATTTTTATTAGTCTTTAATTAACATCACCGTAAAAAACTAGGTATCCAGTCTACCAGATCATTAACATTGCATTAGTAAATCGTGCCTGCAATTAACTGAATATTAAGAAGCAGTAATTCAGCTTTATAAACAATTGATCAAATTGATCGAATAATCGAAATAATAGAATATAAACAATACGATATCGTCTTCTCGCATGACATTAAAAACCCTTCTCCGCGTTTTACAGTTACGTAAAAAGTGCATGTCGCGACACGCTCATTGTATGGTTCCGTTTTTTTTTTTTCAGGTACATATAAGTTGATCTATTTTGACCTACTCAAGTAAGTTAGCATACTTCGCCATGATAGTTTTTCTTTTATATTCATTACTAGCTGATCCGGCAAACTTGCTTCAGAATGAAATAATGTGTCAAAGGTTTGATAGATACGGACTAGTTGTATGGAAAAATAAAATTGTGGTTTTTACTATTTCCCTTCAATTTCTTCATATTTTCTTACCTTTAAAACCATTCCTGGACTTCTTAAAATCATTCAAAACCAAAATTATACAAATCGATTCAGCCGTTCTCGAGTTTTAGCGAGACTAACGAACAGCAATTGATTTTTATATAGATATATACTAGCTGTCCCGGCTAACTTCGTATCGCCCTAGAAAATAAAAAAAAAATGACCAAAAATGATATGAAAAATTGATGTTGGCCGATTCTCAGACCTACGCAATATGCTCACAAAATTTCATGAGAATCTGTCCAGCCGTGTCGGAGGAGTATGGCAACGAAAACTGTGACACGAGAATTTTATATATTAGATATAAGAAGATAGATTGAAGGGAAACAGTAAAAACCACAATTTTTTCCCATACAAATAGTCCGTATTTATCAAACCTTTGACACATTATTTCATTCTGAGGCAATACGAAGTTTGCTGGGTCAGCTAGTATAAGATAGATATATGTTTATCGTATTTTTTTCACCCGTTCATTTCATACCACTGTTTACAGGCAGAGTGGGGGCGAGGACTTTAACAAATATTTGCACTTTAAAGCTGAATATTTCACAATCGGATGCTTAAAGTGGTCTTTTTAAACTACCAATGTTTTAAAGACGTATCCAACGATAACCCATCCGCGGCTCGCCACCTATAACATTAGACAATTAAAATGTATACCCGGCGAATCTTGAGCTCGCATGTATGCTCAAATGCATGCATTTACCTCTGACGAACCCCGATATCCCTTCATGCATGAACTATGATAATGTGAATTTACGTTTACATAATTATTTCTGCAGTCTTCCTACTACGTACATGAACGTGAAGTCATACAAATACAACATGTAGTATGATCGCGCTTGTCATAGATTTTCACATTTTCTCACGACATTTCAACAACGCGTAAAACAATATCGCATTGCTTATATTAAGAAAATATCAGCTTACTGAAAATTGAGAAAATCAGACACATTTAATAATTTAGATTTAACCCAAGCTTTTGACAGAAACAATATTAATATCTTACCAACAGGCGGCACCACGTAAAGCAGATTAGGTTTTTGATTCTTCAATATGTCGAAAAACAAACTCGCTGAGAACCGAGGCAAAGTGACCAATTTGCAGCCTTTAGTCAAATGGCCAATCAAAGTCACCGTCAAACCGTATATGTGGAAGAACGGCAGTATACATGGCACTACGTCTTGTGCATCTCCTGAAATTAGTTGAACTGTGCTTGTAATTTGCATTATATAGATTGAAGCAGGCTAAGATTTATATTATGTTCTGTCTCTATTTTACATCTAGAGCTTAATTTTTGAAACAGAAAATATTTTGTCTATAGTTTCCGAACAAGTAGGTGTAGTAGTTTAGGTCTTAAATTTTTGTCCTTTTCATGTGGTCACTGAAATAATACCGACTGACAGATCATTATCGCTGTTGCTGTTATAAGTAATACGAAATGAGTTAAAATTAAAGACAAAAACAAAAGCGATTCAATTATATCATTGATAAAATTAAAAAAGTCCTACTTGCTCCCGTGACCTCAAATTTCGAAAGATGCTCAATACTGATAATTTATTATGAGTGATGAAAATTCATTCTCGCTGTCTTCCTTATTTAAATCTGGACAAATTAAACGACATTCAGATTTTGAAATCATAAAAAGTTTATCTCAAAACTTTACCAAATGATTTTTAAGGAGCGTTATCATAAATAACAAATTTTGTGTCATTTATTTATTTTTGACTGTCTTAGGAAGGTCTAGAATTAAAAAGAATGGTTGTCTGTAAAGTCGGTTTACGGACGATAAATTTACGAAATGGCACATGTAGTTAGAAAATATGCATCAAGCCGGATCGTGTCTCTCTATCGCTTGTTCTGCGCTCTTCCTTGCACGCTCGGCTCAGACATAACGTGACACTTTTTCATGCGAGCTGCCGGCGTTCATCGATTTATAACTTATCACGTCAAAAGTAAGTTATAACTTTCAAACCAAATCAATGTCATCCTTTTAAAGTAGAATCATATAAATCCTTGATTTAAATAACATATCAGCCTAGACACATTCACCTAATTCTATGGAAGATTAAAGCCTCTGAGCTTTATATAATAATGTTTCAATCGAACAATTAAAAATATTACCGTTTGTAAGCCTAGGGAAGCTATTACGTTCATTCTGCATCACTTCGATTGCACCGATCAGATTCCCATAAGTGATCTCCACGCCCTTGGGCAACCCAGTTGTACCACTTGAGAACGGTATAAACGCTGTATCTTCCACTTTTTTCTCAATTTTATCCAACATAGCGTAGTCTGGTTCACTGTTTTCAACCAATTCTGAATATTTAATGGCATCTGGTAATGGCTTATTTGGATTGTCTAATACAACAACTTTAGCATCACTCTTGGCTGTTTTCAGAGCCTTCAGGACGATATCGTAACATTCTGGGATTGTGACAATAATTTTTGGTTGCGTCGTTGATACCTGGTGTGCCAATTCAACTGTAATCGATAATTTAACAGTTAATTAGTTCCACATAATATTTTTTTAATTGGTTTTACATATTAATTTAAAGACTATTTCAAAAAAAGACTATTTTATATTTGGTGTTCAGTAACTATGGGTCAACAGAAATAAAATGTATATTTAACGTTATAAAGGTGGAATACAAACATGCACTTCACATGGATGGCAAGTCAATATTACAGCCCATAGACGTCTACACTAAGGGTGAGATTCACACAACGCACTACGACTTTACTTTCAGCGAAGTAGGCTTACAACTCTCAGTTAAGTATGAGTTTTGACAGTTATAAGCGTACTTTGTTCAAAGTAAAGTCGTAGTCTGCAGATTTTGCAGTCTGCAAATCTGACCCTAAAAGATCAAAATGCAGATGCGATTGCCACTTCTAAGGTCTAAATTTCGCATCCGTTATAGTTATTACGGCCATACATTAATACATTTGGCTACAGATATCTATCTAATAATACCTTTAAACGAGCAATTCTTGTATATATATATATATATATATTGAATCAAGATCTCGGAAACGGCTCTAACGATTTTCTTGAAACTTACAGATTAGGGGTTTTTCGGGTCAAGAACGATTTATTTAGGTTCCAGGTCCAAGAAAAGCTCGGTTCCAAGTTAATAATAAATTTTCTTCATAACCGACGACTAACGCCATCTATTGATGAATAGAAGAACCATTAGTCTACTAACGTTAGTCGTATTTGCAATTCATACTAATCGCTACGGAGCGAAGCTCGGTCAACCAGGTACTATTACATAATGCGTCAGTGCTTACGCACCGTAGCTCTACGAGCAGTCAATCACCAGTAAACTACAATTTAGAGTATAATAGGTTAGGTTAATAAATACACCTAATCAAAATATTTTTCAACAATTTATTTTATTCATTAATACAACCAATTTAAATATTACAAAAAAAAGCAGCATATTATGTGAATCTTAATTATGTGTTTCTAAATCTTGAAAACAATATTCATATTAAAATATGTTAAACTATTGGCATTATTTATTAAGAATTATTTACTATATTTACTTCGAGTGTAAAATTAAAATGGTTAAGTAAGGGAAAGATTAATTGTGAACCTGCTAACAAAAACACTTCCAGGCAAAAGTTAGGCAGTGCGAGGCTGACAGGATGGCGTCATAATCATTTGACTGGTTAACAAATGGGTGAAACTTGTTTTTTTTCTAATTAATTATAGCTATAATATAACACTTTGTGATAGGCAATAGGCATGCAAGACATGTTTGTCTTTATATGAAATTTGTTAAAAACAATATTTCATTCGGTAAACAAATTCGGTGAAGGTCGACCTAGATTCGATCCTCTACTATTAAGACAATGTCAGTTAGATGTCTGTGGTCGTAGCCTTTTTTTAATGTCAAAGGATTGACAGACAAGCAGACGGGCTATCTGATTGAAAATGATTACCGTCGCCTATGAACACTTGCAACATTAGGGCAGTTGTCAATGCGCTGCCAGCCCTGAAGGAATCTTTTGACACCATTTTTGAAGTACAAATAAAAGCAAAGTTGATACAAAATATCATTTTATACTTACGTTCTTTATAAATAGGGTTGACTGATGTCACAATGCATCCAGCTTGCAACGCGCCAAACGCTACCACTGGAAATTCTGGACCATTAGGTAGCATTACTGCTACAACATCGTTTTCTTTTAAACCAAGCTTCTTTCTTAACGATGTTGCAAAAGCAGCCATATTCCTCTGCAGTTGCTTGTAGGTGTACGATTTCTTTGTTTCGGCACATTCCTGAAATGTGACAATATTACATTACATTCAGTGCATTGACCGGCGCCGCAACATTAACCGCCGTTTTGCCACTGTCATCGCGACATCACGAATTTGTAGCTTATATCTAAGCCTGAGTTCCTCCCTTTATGAGCAATTCTCTGTCTCTGGTCTCTGGCCTTCCAAGTCATGATGCCCTAAGCAATGGTTTCAATTGCTTAAACATCCGGCACTGCTGGTGACAACTTACATTGCGCGGGGACTGACACGCGCGTCGCCGGTTTTTGTTAAAACAATAGTTCTTGTAGAAACAAAACGGCCAAGCCACGCATTTTGCCTAAGGTATATGTGTAGAGTTAGACTTATAATTTGATCAGATATCGTATTGACAGGGCGAGTCATAAAACCTATGGTCTCGTGTTCATATCTGCGACAGTGTTACCAATTTTAGATAGATATGTTTTTGGTGGGTTAGATATAGTGTAGATAGTAGATATAATTGTGCCTTATTTTTTCTGAAAATATTCTTAATGTTTATTAGGCAAGTCAATCGACTCTAATTCAGCGCATTACCAAACTCTGCAAGTACTAAATATAATGTATAATGCATAACGGAAAGAAAAAAACAAAAGTTCAAAATTTTTTTTTTATACATTAAATTGTTTTGAGTATTTTTTTAATTTTATACCATAATAGTGGAAAACAAACAAGATAGGTACGTTATCAATACTGAGACTATTGCTTCTAGGTATAATTAGGTACCCTGGCATGATTAGGTTGTTCGAATTAATTCACAGAGCTACGGAACCATAATAACGATTGTTAATTCACACTTGTCTATATTTCATAACCAAACCAAATACTATTTTGTATTGGAAAGCCGAATATTGACCGGTTAAAGGTGAACTCAAATACTCATTGTATGTAAAATGACCTTGTCTTACTAAGTATTTAGGGTTCGTTTTCATTCTTTTGACTGTCGCTATGATTTGAAACACTTCACTTTCATGCTGTTGTCGGGACGTGACGACCCCACCGCCCACTAGCGGAAGAATTCTCTTCTACTGGAAGAGAACTCCACTAGACAGTGTGCAGTCAGTACTAGAGAGACTCCAGTGACGGAGCTCGAGGGCGTAGGCACCACCGCATTACCTAATTTATTTGCCGCTAATGGTAGTCTTCAGCACTATCGTGTTCCGGTCGGGTGGTAATGTACGGCCCTGTAATTTCCGACACACAGGCATAACACTTCTGCATTTTGATCCTAGTCTTCGTTGGTTTCTATAGGCTGCAGTCATCACTTAACATCAATGTGAACTGCATGCTTGTTTTCCACTTTCATTACATAAAAAATAGAGATAATTCACTTCTACTGGAAGATAATTATCTCTCTAGTGCAGTGCAACCGTACAATGGCGATCAAACCATTCCAATGGAGCGGTTTAAGTGCAATAATGCAAGATGGGCAGCAGCGTTTTGCGATAAAACTACCGATACTGCGATGGTCACTCCGCATGCCAAGCGTAGCTATTATGGCATATCCACACATGGGAAGGTTTGTTTCATCTTTCAGCTGAAATGATGATTCACTTGCACTGCGTATTTCGCATCGTATCAGATTCGATCATGACAAAAAATACGTAACTTTGGAAAAAAAAGTTTATGATACCTTGATGTTATTTTTGAAAAACATTTTTTTGTTTTAGTTTCAAATGGGCAGAGATCCCACATTTTTATATTTATAAATATTATAAACAAACAGGCAAAAGTGTCAAAAGCGTAATAGAAATATCTAGTTGTAATATGTTGCTCTTCAAATTTGGCGTGAGAAGAGTAATTTAAGGCTCGCAGCTAGTTGGCGACTTTCCTGGTGTTGCAAATGTCCATATGCGTCGGTGACCACTTTCACCAATTGCTCACTGTTACTAACACCCGCCATCGATGTTTAGTCATGTTCGATCGAACCTGCACCTTTCGGCCGGTTCTAGTTAACAGTTAAAAAATGAAGACGTCATGGTTAGCCGGTATTTAAACAATTATATTATATTAATAGTTAATTGATGCAATCCAGTCTTATTGGTATTTATTAATACCTATTGGATTATTTTTATAATTTGTCATTCTCTCTAGGTAGCTGATTGAAATAAACTGAATTTGAAATCATTTAGATTTGAATTTTGAATTTTTGTATATTATTTTTATCTCAAATTGCTGAATACATTTAAACGAACAACTACAGCAGCTAAGCTCTAGGGATCTCGAACTTTAGGTAGGTAATTTTTTTTATGTAATGGAAGTGGTAAACAAGCGTGCAGTTCACATTGATGTTAAGTGATGATATGTCGCCTATAGTCACCCACACAAAAACCAAGGTCAAAATGCAGATGCGTTACCACTCCTGAGACCTAAGGTGTTATGCCTCTGTGCCGGAAATTACGGGGCCGTACATTCTACATTGACCTAAAATATGTAGGTAGGTACATCTGCATACATTTACCTACCACCAGTCATTTGGTAAATCTTACGATTTAGGTACTGAAAAGGTACGGTAAATGTTGAAAATGATATAGTGTACATAGTAGTAGCCATAGAGCAACACGGGCCACCGGTCGCAGCGGACTAAAGGGGAGTAGCCATAGCGTTTATTACCGATGCAAAACAGTCTGTCATTTTTTGCGGAGGGAAATGCGTGCGACACACACGCACACTACAAAAATCCTCTTTTACTACGAAACTCACACGTTGACTTTAACAAAACACAAAAACAATTTCACACACACATTTAAACATCTAGGCGACAGATATAGGCCCATTTGGGCTTATACTTTGACAGAGGGGAAAGCCTGCATATGGCTACTCCCCTCCGGTGTTGCTCTATGGTGGTAGTACATATTAAATGTACGAGGGTGGATCCAAAAGTTCGAAGCCCGACCAAGAAAATGAAAGAAAAGTGGGTCTAATTTTATTTTTATTTTTCGACATAGTCTCCATCTAACTCAACACACTTCTTCCACCTGAACTGCAACTTGTTTATCCCCTCGAAAAAAAAAGATTCCGGAAGGTCGGCGAAATACTCGTTTACTGCGACTATCACCTCATCTTTGGTCGAAAATTTCTCGGGAAAAGTCCTCGGGATCAGTCTCAAATAGTTCCAAACAGTCTCGCGAAATTGTGAATCGAACTTGTTTTTGTTCAGCTGAAAGCAACCTCGGGACCCAGCGAGCAGAAACCTTATGGAATCCCAATTCTTTCGTTATTATATGTTGCACCCTACCATAACTAATGTCTGTTGTCTCAGTTATCTTACCGATGGTCAAACGTCGATCACCCAGTACGAGATCACAAATTTTATCGATGTTTTCTTTTGTGGTAGAGGTAGGCCGTCCACTCCTAGGATCATCTTCAATGCTCTCACGACCGCGCTTAAACTTAGCTACCCACTTCTTCTCTGACTCCCCCAAAGTGCCCACCATATCTTGATGGATGTCTTTTGGTGACAGGCCTTTTTTATTGAGGTACTTAATGACTGCACGATGTTCATTTTTCTCCATTATTGAAAATCGCGTCAGAATGCTTCAAACAAATAATCACAGAAAATTTATATTGTGCAGTATCGGAATGAAACTGCGCACAATAAATCAATAGAAGACATACTAACAAATGAGCAAATAAAAAAATTAAAACAAAATGTTTTGTGATTCATACAATCCACTCTTTCATCCGTAAGTGGTAGGCACAGTATTAATTAGCAAAACACATCCGATTTGCGCCATCGACGCTAATTTCATTTACTCAATCAGTTTCATTGCCAATAGATGGCATGTTTTTGTAATAAATTGCACATATTCACACCTGTATTCCCCGAAGGAATAGTCTTATTATCGGACGTATCTCTCAGCAGCGGCGGAAGACTAAATAGCTAGTATATTTTCTCTATAATGTGCACAATAGGGATTTGTAAGTTGCGGGAGTGTGCTGAGCGATCGGATGTCCGAGAGCGATCTGGCTCTTTAATGATTCACGGCAAATAGTGTAAAAAGAAGGCGGAAATAAAAAACCTAACACCAACCTAACTTCTTGTCTGCGTGAGACCGGATCCAGGGCATGGATCCGGTCTCACGTATAAGGGAGGTAGGAAATAATGCTTGCGCGGTATTATTTATTTTATACCGACCACTCCTAGCATGAGATGCCTTTATGAGGTGAGGTAGAATGCAAACAACCGTATTAAATGAAAGTAGGTATGATGTATTCTGAAGTATATCGGTAATACCTAGAATAAGACAGAAAGTGTTGTTGACTCTATATATCCTTGCAAAGTAATTCATTTACGGCACCGTAGTAAAAATTCTTTCTCAGAGGCAATGTCTCCACTGATCAGTGGAGGAGTGCAGTCGGTCAACCGAACAGTGGCAGTTAAACCATTCTATTAAGGTGGCAGTCGTAGAGCAACATGGTCCACCGGCCGCGGCGGACCGGAGGGGAGTAGCCATAGCGTTTATTACCGATGCAAAACAGTCTGTCATTTTTTGCAGGGGGAGATGCGTGCGACACACACGCGCAATACAAAAATCGTCTATTGCCATGAAACTCACACCTTGACTTTAACAAAATACAGAAACAATTTCACGCACACATTTAAACATCTAGGCGTAAACAGGTATAGGCCCATTTGGGCTTGTACTTTGACAGAGGGGAAAGCCTGCATATGGCTACTCCCCTCCTCTGTTGTTCTATGGGTGGCAGTAAATAAAAATACGCGGCAGCGTCGCACAACACTACTGTGGCTATCTCTGGGGAAGGCTTTTGTTCAACAGTGGACATGGTGACAAGAAACAAAAGAAGTACAAAATTAAGTAAATAAAATACAGGTTTATCTACAAAACTTGTCAAATATTAAATCCCAATCCCAAAAGATCAATAACTGTAACTTATAAAGTCGTAGTCATTTCGATAAATTGAGTATAAATAATCATGAAATGATCGACGATTTCACGAAATGGTTGCATTTCATGAAAATAAATGTTTACTGTTCATTAACCACATCATGACGTGGCTATGGCCAGATCAATGATAAGAAATCGTTCACCATGATATGAGCAATTCTACCATAGGGCCACAACATATTATATAAGTAAGATATTGCACGGCGCCGAACAATGCGAATCTTTATCAGAATCCAGCCTAATCACATTAACCCCCTCATCCATTTTTGTTCTCACAATCTAATCAAATGAGTTAATACCCGGATATGCTGGAAAAACAAAAACTGCAGACACCATATCAGTTCGAATACCTACTAGCCGTTTTGATAAGTCTTATCAAGTTTATTTGCACACAGTTTATCAAGTTTAATGGTCGAAAACGAGGTGTGGTGTGTCATTGCCCTAAAGATTATGTTAGGTATTAATTTCTCAGTATTCATGTTCCTGCATAATAACATAATATCAGTCTCATGGCCGAATAGTCAAACGTCATTCGATTTTAAACAAGTGTTTTATAAAGACAGAAGACTTTTCAGTCCCACTTAGATTTAAGTGACGTTTGAGTATTTGGTTGGTAATTTGCAGGTGTTAATTGATGTGTAAGTAGTATGGTAGTATGTTACATCCGTTCATAAATAATTAGGTACTTATCTGTGAGAAGAAGCTCTAGATAAATATAACCACTAGCTAGTAAATTCCTACTAATATATTATCTTCTTACTTTTTGTTTTATCGTTTATTCTTTTTCGCAAACACAGTTTAGTGTATGCTGCGTCACAGTGCAGGTTTAAAAGGTAAGAAAATATGAAGAAATTGAAGGGAAATAGTAAAAACCACAATTTCATTTTCCCATGCAAATAGTACTTATCTATCAAACCTTTGACACATTATTTCATTGTGAGGCAATACGAAGTTTTCCGGGACAGCTAGTCTATATACGAGTATATAAAAATCAATTGCTGTTCGTTAGTCTCTCTAAAACTCGAGAACGGATGAATGGATTTATCTTATCTTGGTCTTGAAATGTTTGTGGAGGTCTAAGAAATATTTAAAAGTGAAAAAAAAATGGAAATATTGTCGGGTAAACCCTAAAAACAGCCCTTTTCTTTTTCCCATACAAACGTTTTCTTATTACGTAGAGTCAATTTGAGCTTTATTGCTATTGTTTAAAGTTCATGTTAAATTACAAGCACTCACTGTTGTCTAAGCAATGTAGGTGTGTTCCTAACGTCAAACCAGGGTAACGGTTCTGTTCAGGAGAATTTTTGAACCCGACTTTAAAATAGGTAAGTACAAAAAACTGCCAAATTACAAAAAAAATTGACAGGACCAAGTCTGTCGGGTCCGCTAGTAATCAAATAAAATAAAGAATCCACAAAAAATCTTGCCCCGGTAATATCTTCGAACCTTTCTTTTGACCTCTTATCTTGTCGCACGTTTACGTTTTGTCGCTACTTTTAGTCAACTTCACGACCTCAGATTAAAATTAATCTGAATTCACGCAGAAAACAAAGTCAACAACCGATCTGAAATTGACCTTTTACACGAACACATCGGCTAATAGGATCATAGACGAACGTGATCCAAATAACTTCAATGAACGAATGAACTCTTCTACACTGATAATTTTAACGATTTAAAAGAGTACGCTTGCCTAACTATAAATAGTGTATTTTTTAAAGTCAACAAACTGGGGGTCGACCGCCTTAATCTGCTTTCGATTATGACATCTTCTTGTCAGTATCGTACCGTCTAACCACACCGCGGACACTACGTTAAAATTCCATAAAAACGCTTAATTTGGTCTCTATTACACAGACCTCAATCAGTGACGTGTATTTACACGTGCACCTGTATGCGTAGCACGTAGAGAATACCTAACGTCGTCCATAATGGGGGAGGAGATTGGGTGAGGCGGGGAAATCGGGCGGGAGGTTGAAGTGTTCATTCTATGCGTATGAAAGTGTTTTCGTGGTACGTACCGAAGCTCGCATAGCCCCGCGGCTGGTGTAGATGGTGTAGATCGCAAGCGATCTAGTCAGATATGCGATAATGGCGCGGTCGCGTGTGTAATGGATCCGCATTTCCGTGCTTCGGAGGACACGTTAAGCCGTCGGTCCCGGTTGCTATCAATAGATAGCAGTGTTTTAATCTTATTGGAGGCCATAAGGGCGATTTGAAAACATCCGACAGCGGGTTGGCCTCAAAAAGGGGAGAGACTCGTGCTCAGTCAGAGACTCAGTCTCAAGGGTCGCCATTATTATAATAATATATTATTAGTATTGACGGGCCACGGTTCGTTTTCCTTGTAGGGATTTAGGGATTCGTTGGTGGGGACTTCCGGAATAAACCTTACATGCGGTTTATCCGAATTTCGACAGCTTGGACCGAATTTCGGATTTCTACTTACCTATACTTAATATTCCGTCTTACCGAGGCATATAAAGTATCATCAGCCGAATACTTCCTATCCCAGAGGTAAATAAGTTCGTTACAAAGCAACCTTCGATTAAAGTTCACTGTTATAAAAACTTCGTGTATTGCTCGGATACAGAGAGTAGTAGCCAATAATCCTTAGGGATTCTAGTAACTGCCGCTTAAACCGGATAATAAACGGGATTTTTATTGATGATTGATTGATAACTCAGCATCAATCAATCAATAAATTCCACATAATATATTTACCTACAGGGGGTACAAAGTGTTTTTTGCGTATAAATTTATAGATAAAATATTTATTATCAATATAATAAAGTTATTTTATCGGATAATTTATGATCACGATAGGTGATAAAATTAGCAACATATAAAATTCTAGACCAGTGATACTCAACTTTGTGTTAAATTACTGGATATAAATATTTCATATCAACAAAAATATCTGTATAAATCTAAATATTTCATAACGTCCTACTGACTTGATTTTCATGTAGAAAGAGAAAAAAAAGAATCAGATATCATCTATTCTAGACGACATTAAGCTAGTAGCGGTTAGTAATGGTAATCTTAAACTGCTTTACAAACTCTTGTTACTATTGGGCAGTTAAATGTTTTTGTTGAAAACTATCTACCGGGGCGGAATGGACCTTAATATGTAGAGGCTACCAAGTGCGCAACGGCAGCCGTGATTTTTCTGTCTTTATATATTTTAACGAAAAGTGGACAATATTTCTAATTCTATTTTTTTTTTATTTTCTTAAAAAAAAACTGCCTCGGTAGCCTAGTGGTAGCAGGCCACTACTACTACGCTGAGGTCCTGGGTTCGATTCCCGGGTAGGGGGTTATCAGAGGTAATGGTGAAAAAGCCTTTATCTCTGGTTCTATTGGGATTTTTCCATATTCTGGCAATTTCCCAGTACCTCAAAGTTTGGTAATGTGCCCGGAGATGTCAACAGGCTCGCCACCTGTTACATGGGCCAAAACGTAACCGGCGAATCGTGGGTGTGTGCATGTATGCTTGAATGCATGCATTTACCTCTGCCTACCCCTTCGGGGATTACAGGCGTGAAGTTACGTAAAAAAAAAAAAATAATATTTGCAGCCATATTTTGATAGGCAACCTAGTGGATATATCATAAAAATCTAGCTAGATTATAAATTGGAGTAAAAGGTTTGCAGCATATCTCGATGAACAAAATAATGCTGCAACGGGATCCTAAGCTATATGAATAAATACCTATTATACTCGTATTTATGGCTTTTTTTTTGTCGTGAACTACATATTATGTATGTAGTTCACGACAAAAAGTTGAGCATCGCGGCACAAGGCCGTGAATATATGATTTTACATTTTAATTATCTATAAATTGATATCGCGAAATATTTACTACGTCTGATATTGTAGATGTTTTATCCTTAGAGGATGGTTTTATCAAACTTTGAACATTGTTTTACGATAATTGTTGTCAAATGAAACACACCGCTCACATTTGATTGATAACAAGACTTAATTTATACATATTTATAACCTTGATTTAGTACAAGCTAAAATAAATCATCCGCGGTTGATTTATTTTCTTATGATCAAAAAGATGCTACATAGCGATCGCTTTAACACTTACTCCACCACGCTGCCAATGCAGGTTGGTTGAGATACAGGTTAGTTACTAACCCGCTGTCGGATGTTGTCAAACCGCGGGCATAAGGCCTTCAACAAGATTTGACGATTCCTATCTATCGATAGCAACCCCTCCGAGGCACGGAAACGCGCATTTTAATTTGCCACTAGCGTTCACCCATCACACACCCGACCGCAACCGTTTCGGACAACGGAGTAGATCGCTTACGATTTACACCAGCCGCAGAGCATTTTTATTATTATTTAATACGTAAAAATATATAGGTCCTGTAATTTCTAAGTTCTTTCATGATATAAAAATGTGTGACGACTCTTCGAGCTAATTGCACATTGTTGCAATAGCACAACTAGACCAGTTGTGTGTGATTTTCGTTTTAACCGAGGCTCAAGGGTTCGATCCTCGTACCGGGCGTTACAAATATCAGTACGTATGGCCTGCAGATATTTGTTTCACTTGGTTGTGTACAACGACACTCACGACTCAAGTTTTCCGCCTAGTGTCCTTTGTCCCCCACACAGTAAAGCGTGAAAACGTATAAAAAACCCGCTATCCAGGGCGAATAAAAGGAAATTAATTTGAATATATGAAACCGAAAATTTTATCTTTCATCATAGCTCATTTGTGCCATAATGGCAATTGGCAAACAAGCATACAGTTCACATTCAGGTCGTGATGACTCGATATTTTTTTCTACTGTAAAAATACCCTAAAACAATTACGTAATAAGAAATTCATACTTTTCTGTTTAAATCTCGTACCAAATATTATTGACTTTTCCGGATGTTGACATTCGCAATATTCGCATTTTTGGCGAATGCGAATGTCGAAAAGTATACAAATATAATGCGAATATGGATATTCGTTACGCACCTAGTACCTACTCAATATGTGCGGAAATATTACGCACCATAGAATTATAACGCATTCCTCGATGTTACGCACTTACACTAAAACTTCTTTTGTAAATTTTAATTAAAAATTATGTATAGAATTAAAATCGTTGTGAGAAGTTAAATAGTTAATCGTGAAAAACAAAGCCCTGTAAGTAAATAAATATAATTATTACAATGAATTATGTTTTCATGGTAATAAAACATTGAATTATTCATTAAGGAAAATTTGAGCATACATTTTGATTCAATAATATGTTATTTTCGACTGCGTCAGTCACAATGCCATATGGGAGGCACTAGAAGCTTGTAATATAAAACATAAATACATAAAACTAATTAAAAATATATATAACAATTGTACAAGCAGACTAAAATTAGAAAGAAGAGGAGGCAAAATTCATTATGAAAGGGGTGTCAGGCAGGGTGATCCATTATCACCTTAGTTATTTATTGCAATATTACAAAAAATATTTAGTAAACTACAATGGGAAAGAAAAGGTATAAGAATAGATAACAGTTTCCTAAGCCACCTAAGATTTTCTGATGATATTGCTATATTTTCAGAAAGTGCTAAAGATCTAGAATATATGATAGACACACTTGCTCAGGAAAGCCGGAAAGTAGGCTTGGAGCTTAATGCAGAAAAGACTAAAATAATAACTAACAGAAATTTAGAATAAATCAAGGTGAACGGCAAAAATGTTTAACATACGGCTGCCAAACATGGGTGTAGACAAACAAAATTAAATCTAGACTTGTAACCTGTCAAAGAGGAATGGAGAGAAGCATTCTGAAATTAAGAAAAATTCACAAAGTTAGTAGCAAACTAATAAGGCAAAAAACAAAGGTAACTGATGTGTTGAAACATACTTTAAAAATGAAGTGGCAATGGGCAGGGCACATATCGCGTCTTACGGATCAGAGGTGGACAGTGTTAAAATTACAGAGTGGAAAGGACCAGGAGGCAAGAGGAAAGTTGGTAGACCAACTACACGGTGGGCCGATGATATAAGCAAAATTGCTGGGAGAGATACATACAAAAGGGAGTGAACAGAGAGATATACATATAATTAACATAAATTACTACGAGTAACTCTAGCTATAAGTTACACTAACATTAAAATTGTAGTATGGATATGAAGTGAAAAAATGAAAAGGCTTATTATTATTATAATATGTTATGAGTTAGCACTCAACCTCAATTTTCATATTACATAATATATAAGTTGGCATAAATAAACCCTATTACAGTTCTAAAGTAAAGTTTACGACATTCAAGCGTGCATGACTTTTCCACAGGTGACTATGTAGGAAAAGTTTTCAAACAGTATGCACATCAGCCATATAGAATAAACAGCTAAGTACATAAAATAAATACGCTTAGCGCCCTAACGCACTAGCGGGTAGCCGCGGGAGCGGGTGACCTATATTCTCTAGATTATTTACGCGTAAAAATTAAGTTTGCAGCATATCTGGATGAACGAAATGATTCTGCAGTAGGATCTTAACCTAGTCAGTTGATTTGATAAATCATTTATGTTTAATATACGCGTAAATCTTAGTTACTACTATTGTCAATAATTTCAAACCGGTATCAGACACGGAACATTCGCAGTAAAATGTTAATGTTGCTAAAATTGCCTACGACCTTGTCTGAGACCGTGTTCTTGGACATTGTCCTCTGCAGAAACCTCGCACATTTGCATAATACTTAACATAAACGGACTATTTGTTTAATGATTCACTTATAAAAGGTCAATTTGTGTTGTTTACAAATAAACCCACTTCCGTTCTTGTCTGTGTTATTAGGTAACTGGTGGTAGAGTTCGAGCGACAGAGGTCGCGGGCGTTGGCACCTCCGCATTATCTAATCTGTCTGCCGCCATATGGTGGTGTTTAGCATTATCGTGTTCCGGTTGGATAGTAATGTATAGCCCTGAAATAACTATCACAGGGGCTTTACTGGTGGTAGAGCTCCAGTGACGGAGCTCGCGGGCGTAGGTACCACCGCATTACCTAATATACTTGCCGCTAAATGCTAGTGTTCAGCACTATCGTGTTCCGGTCAGGTGGTAATGTACTGCCCTGTAATTTCCAGCACACAGGCAAAGCACCTTAGGCCTCAGGAGTGGTAACGCATCTGCATTTTAACCTTGGTCCTTGCGTGCATGTCTATAGCCTATATTGTAAAGTTAGAGAAGGATGTCAAATTTTACATTAACAAGAACTTTAACAAATATTTTGGTGTAACCTGGTGGACCTTAAAATCTTATGTATGTATCTTCACGCCAGGTCCCTAACGGGGTAGGCAGAGAGTGTAGAGCGCCAGATATCCCGGTCCTGACATACCTCTCGTGCCTAGTCTACCTTCATCATTCTCTTCATGTCTACCTTCATCATTCTCTTCATATCGTACATGCACGCCGATTCCTAAGACTTTTGACCCACCATCAGACAGAACTCGACCTATGGTAGGTCAGTCTTGGTCTACCTGGCTTCTAAAAATCTTTATATCAAAATTACCTTTAATATGAAGAAAACTAAGTCTAATAAATATTCCTAATATCCTATAACAAGCCTAATACCATTTATGACTTTGACCAAACATAGACTAATCTCGGTCATCCACTATCGCGGTCATTATAAACTGGTGGATGTTGCGAATGATCTAGAATTCTGTAGATTTAGTTAGAGTTTATTTCGTCAGTTTCGTTTGTATTCATATTACAGGCCCGTACGTAAGGGCCTTTAATTTCCGACACGGAGACGAGAGTTTAGACCAGTGATTCCCAAAGTGGTCCATATAGACCCCCTGGGGTCCATGGGACGCGATGGGGGTCTACGTAGGCGTGAATAAAATTTGACAATATGGGAATGTGATATAAATGTATCAAGGACGGGGGGTCCACGGAAACCAGAACAAAATTGAAAGGGGTCTACAAGAAAAAATAGTTTGGGAACCTCTGGTTTAGACCTTAGGATTGTGGAGGGAGGTGTATCAGGACCGGGATACTTATCTGGCGCTCCACACTTCCTACCTACCCCGTAAGGGACCTGGCGTGAATATACATATATGCCTTTGGATTGTCAACAGATCTACATTGAATTATCTAGTTTACGCTGAAGTTAGAGAAGGACGTAAAATATTACACAAAATTTAACAAATAATTTGGTAAAACCAAACCGATATTTCACAATGTACACAAAAATAAATTAAGTAAATATCATCATTAGGTAATTACGTAGTTAGGTAGTTATGTCTGCCACACATCATGCGTTTTATTTGCGCTAAATTAAACAATGACTTTTTTGTATCAGTTTGCACCATACTGGTGGTAGAGCTCCAGTGATGGAGCTCGCGGGCGTAGGCACCACCGCATTACCTAATACCTATACTTGCCGCTAAATGATAGTGTGTGTCACTATCGTTTTCCGGTCAGGTGGTAATGTATGGCCCTGTTATTTCCAGCACACTGGCATAGCACCTTAGGCCTCAGGAGTGGAACGCATCTGCATTTTGACCTTGGTCTTAATGTGGGGGTCTATAGTCATCACTTAACATCAATGGGGCTTATATGCCACTTCGATTACAAAAAAAAATGCCTACTGTCATTTGTTTATTGATACCTATGTCTTAGAAAATATTAATTATTCTGACACAATTTGATGTCAGTACCCTACTAAAATAAAATATATATTAAAATGTATTAAAGTGCTTATAACGAGTTCAACCCTCTATTTATAAATGTTCACTTAACCAAAAAAATATAACTATGCATGAACACCCTGCCACACTCAGACCAAAAAGAAATATTTCAAAAAAGATACGTACTAAAGCAACATGATCGATGAAACTCGAAGATTCCGCCCACATACGATCCAAAAACCTCATATTAGGCATAACAATATCTTTTAATTCCGATTTAATAATAAACTCATCATATTTTCTCACAACAGCACTAGATGAAAATTTTCTCAACTCTCTCAACTGCCTTATTTGACGTAAGACGTTTCGCGCCATTTTCCGTATTTTGCGCGCGCTTTTCACGACTACAAAATGGTGACTGCGAATCGAATGAACGCGGGCCGCGAAATCAGTGCGGACATAAATGCCGATATGGCAAAGGTGCGGTTGGAACAAAATTATTCATTTGCTATCATCTTTGCTATTAAGTAAATTTTAATACACCAAGTGTCACCAAGTGATAAACAAATAGGCCAAAGAGTGCCTAATGATTATCACATTCAGTCACAATTACGTAAATAATCGGTTCGGTTCTTATCGATAAAAAGGTTTTGATTAATGATCAATACCAATCTCTAGTGTAGTGTTGTCAGGTACGATTTGTCATAAATCGGGACAGCAGGTAAAATACATCGGGACCCAGGGACAAACAAAGACCAAGGATTTTTAAGGAAAATAAATTAAATAATGTTAAACTCGCGTCAGGACTGGTGACTCTGATCGATAATTCGTAAGACGGACACGTGATCAGTGACAGCTGTCATAGTGGTGGTACGCGGTGGTGTTGGTGTTGGTGGCGTTGGTGGCGTTGGTGGTGTTGGTGGTGTTGGTGTTGGTGGCGTTGGTGGTGTTGGTGGTGTTGGTTGTGTTGGTTGTGTTGGTTGTGTTGGTTGTGTTGGTTGTGTTGATGGTGTTGGTGATGTTGGTGGAGTTAGTGGTGTTGGTGGTGTTGGTGGTGCTGACGGTGTTAGTGGCGTTGGTGATGTTAGTGATGATGGTGATGCTTTTATTATAAACGGCATCGCTGTTGCGCATATAGCCAGTGGCAAGTGAAACGTTATTTCGTATTCGTAAACAAGCAGCGTAAAAATCAGAATCAGTCAGTCAAATATTTAAGTTATTCAAATAAGTCGCATTCAGTATGTGGATGGCTACTTTACCAGAACATTTAGAATGAAGTTTTGGAGGCAACCTGGATGACCGTGTTTTCGCACTGTTATTCTATATACGGGCACTGTAATAAACCTATATCAAACAACATGCCATCAACTTAGAGAAACGCAATTTAAAAGTATACATAATTTATTTTCAGGTAAGTACTCGAACTTCTCGTATTTAAACCGAACACTGGCCGAGCGGAGTGGGGAAACCGATACGTGCGGTATGTTAAGAAAACGGCGTATCTCGGCATTCGCGTAAATCGAGGTAGCGTAAGTCGTATTACTGTACTTCTTTACAATGCTGCAATAGAAATAACCAGGGCTGTATAATCTGTATATCTATATTTTGCTGGTGGTAGAGCTCCAGTGACGGAGCTCGCGGGCGTAGGCACCACCGCATTGCCTAATATACTTGCCGCTAAATGGTAGTATTCAGCACTATCGTGTTCCGGTGGTAATGTATGACCTTGTAATTTCTGGCACAGAGGCATAACACCTTAGGCCTCAGGAGTGGTAACGCATCTGCATTTCGACCTTGGTTTTCGTGTAAGTATCTATAGGCTGCAGTCATCACTTAACATCAATGTGAACTGCATGCTTGTTTCCCACTTCCATAACATAAAAAAACATACATTAATTTTATTGGCAGAATTAAGTACCTACTGAAGATAAAGAGGAACATAATAACGATGATTTGCACGTTGGTACATTCAAATGCATATTTTTTAAATAATAATGACTTGCATTTAAAAAAAAACAAGATATTGTAGTTTAAGATAACTCGTAGGAACTAGTAAGCTTTACATCTTCCTTATCGTCAGTAATTTGCGTGGTCTATATACTGGCGGTACAATATTCAACAAGAAATAGCACATCAATCTTATGAAGGAGACTTCTCAGTGGCGGATTTACAAATTTGCCGCCGGTAGGCTATAAAATTTTTGCCGCCCCTATATTTTGATATCGTAGTTTACAATCATATCAATTAGGTATATTTTCTATCAATAAAATTCCAACTTTATGTTTTATGCTTCATTATCCTGAAGTTGATGTAAGCAACTTTTTTTCTATGGTTAGAATCATTGGGAGCTATGGTCTGAGCCTTGATAATTTTAACAGTAATTTTGTAAATAGAAATAAAAAAATATGAATTAATAATATAATTAAGATATTATATAATTAAGAATTAATAATTATACTAATTCTGCCGCCCCTTAAAATTTGCCGCCCAAGGCTCTCTAGCCTGTTCAGCCTGCTGGTAAATCCACCACTGAGACTTCTACTTATTTCGGGTCTGTAGAGCGTTATCTCTTTCGCATCTTACCTATGTGACGTTTGTCCATCATTTTGATCAAGTTTTGACCAATACCGGACTATCAGTGCTTACGTTATCTACACTACACTACACTAGCGGAATGACGTACATTGCTGGACAACCCTTTTTTTATGTCTGCAAGTTGTCAGACAAGCAAACGGACCACCTGATGGAAAGTGGTCACCGTCGCCTATTAACATTTGGCGCGTTGACAACACCAGGGGAGTTGCCAACGCGCTGCCAACCCTGAAGGACTCTTTTGACGCCATTTTTGATGAACCCCATATTGTAGCACCTAGGGAACACCTCAGAGGGTCTTCTCCAAAGACCCCACAAATGTTGTGAGTCATTACAGGAGAATATGCCTTAATCACCACGCTTGGCAGGCGGATTGATGATCGCAGTTGCGATAGTTTTATCGCGGGACGGATATCATACTTCACACATACACATATACATCCATCTACATACATCCATCTCTTATTTTATCCGTAACAGTCATGTACGCTTATATATCTTTGCCTTTGGCGGCATCGTGTGGCGGGTTGCTCACTTCCCTCTTAGATGGTCAAGGAGGGCAATGGCTGTCACATGCGTCATACTCGTGAACGGGTGCTGTTGGTGAGGACTCGACTGTTCTGGTGTGCAGGAGCTACATCTCATTTAGTAGATAGCAGTTTATTTGCATCTACGCTATGAACGTTCACATTATTTGATTTTTCACGATAATCTGTACTAGATTTAAGCTCTTATTTAAAAGAGCTCTTACTGAGTTTGTTGGGTAGCGGAGTTCTTCTCAGTAGTGACTACACTACTTGGAACTCTGCTAAGTAAATAACTTTGATCTTGACGAATAAGTTTTTTTTTCTTCATTTATTAGCATTGAAGGAATTGAACAATTTTGTGATTATTATGTTTTAACTAAGTAGTTTAAATTCTAATTTTTAATTTACTATTAATTTATGTTTTTGCTTTTACTATATGTAATGGTTATTCACTCTAGGTATTTTATGATTACTTGACGTTTTGAAAGTATCTGTAAAGATCTATTCGAAATAAAAATATTTTCCATTTCTATTTCTATACTCTACATTCGGAATACCAGAAAACCCTATGAACAATTGCTATTTCAAAGTAATATTTGGACAGTCCATCGTCGCAGAAACCTTGAAAAACGCTGAATATAAACACTGTGACGCGACCTTTACAGTGCACTAGATAAAACCAGATAAGGCGTTTTACTTCAAATAGGGATTAATTTATTATCTCTTATTTTGCAGTGTTTACAACCTGTTTTTGGACTTTGCATTCTGAGACATTGATATACAAAAAACCCAGAGATTACAAATTGAAAATCGGCCATGCGCGAGTATGCTCTGCGAGTTCCGTACATCCGAGTTATGGCCTTATTACACGACACGGTATTCAGGGTCCGATAGCAAGGGTCAGGGTAGTGTAATATCATTTAGGAAGTTAGAGTCCCTAATGCGGCCGGAGCGGCCTGGTCAGCCTAACGCCCTAACTACACACGGTACAAATATGAACAGTACGGAAACTACATACAAAACGTTTAAAACGGCACACTCACACAAACATGTGCATGGACGATCGAGTAGCGAGTGACTCGGAGCTGCAGCACCGCGAGAACCGCTTAGGAGCCTCGTTGATGTAATTATGCCGTTTCAACGTTTTGTACGTAGATTCCATACTGTTCATATTTGTACTGTATCTGAGTTAGGGCCCTGTCGATCGGATAGTGAAATAAGTGGCAACCCGGTGCGAGGCCACGCCCATCCTTTCTACCGGACCCTGAATACCGTGTCGTGTAATAAAGCCATTAATTTGAAGGCGTCGGGATGGGACGAACCCATAGTTTTTTTTATGTAGAAGATAGGTAATTATGCCGCTAGTGCAGTAAATCAAGCGAACAATGGCGGAAAAAAAACGCAGGAGGAGCAACAGCGCCCCGCCATAAAACTACCGCCACTGTGATCGCCAATCCGCCTGCCAAGCATGGCGATTATGGCATATTCTCCCCTTATGACGCACAACACATTACACAATTGTGACTTTGGGAAAGGCTTTGTTCAGCAATGGACGTCTTTCGATTGGAGTGATGATGATGATGATGATGATGAGTGAATTTTTAGTCGACTTCAAAAAGGAGGAAGAATATACAACCTCCTTCTAACTGTTAATAGGTATGGCCGCAATCGGTGGCCATACCTATACTCTGTCAATTGAGAACCAATATTGATAAGACTAGCAGTTGGATGGGGGCGGCCCAAGACCGTTCGTTAAGGCAATCTTTGGGAGAGGCTTTTGTTCAGCAGAGGACGTCTTTTGGCTGAAATGATGATGATGATAAAGATTTTTTTGAAGTACATAGTTCAATGTAAAGCTCAGATCGAAAAAACCCGAGCTCAAAAATCCACTAAGAAGTAAAAAATAACAGTAAACAGATTTAAACCCAAAGAGGATGTCACCTAAGTCGAGCAATGCACGTTCCGTTAAATATTCCAAATGTTCGTACCATATTTTAAAATATTTTTATCTACAAGTGCCATATATTTGAAAATAATAAATTAGCTCCGTAATAACTATCACAGAGACATAACAACTATGATCTCAGGGGTGGCAACGCATCTTGACCTCTGGTTTTTGTGTAGATGTCTATAGGCCGCAGTCATCACTTAACTTCCATGACATGTGAACTGCGCGTTATTTTGCCACCTGCGTTAAGTACATAAAATATAGGTTACACGTTCATTTCATGGTCCCTAATTTACATATTATGTACCAAATTTCAATCCTAGTACTTTCGAAAAATAAATGGGTGTAAATGACTGAGCGATGGACAAACAGACACAGGAGTGATCTTATAAGAATCCCAATTTTCCTTTGGAAATACGACACCTCAGTTCGGCCAGACCGCCCCGTAGTCTCTATAGTAGTATCTTCATTTCCTCCATATCCTCTTATTTATAACAAATTCTAAATTAATGGAATGCTGGATCGTATACTCAATAACAGCAACAGATTTATCTTCGACCTCCGTAAGTTCGACCACATTTCCTCCTACCGTTCCAAGCTTAAATGGCTTTCTATCCGTCACAGAACATGGATTAGAATTCTTTGTTTACTTTTCTCTATCCTCTACGATCCGCAATCTCCTGCTTATCTTGAATATAAATTTAAACCCCTAGGTGGCTCCCACTCGCTCAAACTGCGCTCGTAAGCAAATCTTATTCTTGAAATCCCTTCTCACCGTACTGGTTTAATTTCGAACTCCTTCGCTGTTACAGCGATTAATCAGAATTTACATGCTACCTATTGACATATAAAAAGCTCCGAGTAAATTTGCTTTTAAACGTAAGCTTCGTAACTTCTGTCTGAATTCTTCTGACCTTAATTGTTTGATATTATTTCGCATTAACACATGCTTGTGAAATATATTTTATTTTTTTAAAGAAAAATGGAAAGAAAAATTTGACTTCAGGCGAGGCTCGAACTCGCGACCTACTGGGAATCTACTGCTACCTACTGCTACCATAAAGCAATGCAATAGATGTGAAGGAAAGATTTGACAAATCGGGCAGGGCTTCAGTAGCTCAATTGGACGAGCGGCTGGACTAGATTCCCAGTAGGTCGCGAGTTCGAGCCTCGCCTGATGTCAAATTTTTCTTTCCATTTTTCTTTAAAAAAAAAATATATATTTCACAAGCATGTGTTAATGCGAAATAATATCAAACAATTATTAAGGGTAAAAGCGACTTCTTTACGATATTCAATAAACTGAAAAGTCTATCATATCGGTTGCCTAACTAGCATAGATGGTAATAGATGGCGCTACTGCTACCATAAAGCAATGCAATAGATGTGAAGGAAAGATTTGACAAATCGGGCAGGGCTTCAGTAGCTCAATTGGAAGAGCGGCTGGACTAGATTCCCAGTAGGTCGCGAGTTCGAGCCTCGCCTGAAGTCAAATTTTTCTTTCCATTTTTCTTTAAAAAAAAATAAAATATTCTTCTGACCTTCCCTATTGCTCCCTATGCTTCCCTATGGCATGAATATGACTCGTTGGTATTAAATATGACCTGTTTAATGAAAGACTTGTACTTCATATTTATTTATCAACATATTTTTATATTATTGTATGTATATATTTGTGTAATATGTGTACATAATATATTTATTTATCTATAATGTATGTCTATATAGTATGTTATTTACGTTGTATACACCTTTTCATAAGTATCCATTTCAAATACTCGTATTATTTATAGCATTCTCACCTGTCAGCACCAGTTAAATTTTCAACACAACCCAAAGGTCGATAACGCCTTGTAGTATCATTAAGTACGCCTTATCTACCTTTTCTATGTGCATAGAAGTTAAATATAGAAATAAATAAAATAAATGAAGTACCTACCATACTTAAGACCAACATGAGGTGACCTCCAACATTCATCGTTATATTCCAATCAATTTACACAAAAATTTAATAAATAATACACAGGACTTCGGTAGCTTAGTGGTAAAGCGGCTGGACTGGTTACACTGAGGTCGCAGGTTCGGTTCCTGCCTGAAGTCAAATTTTTCTTTCCGTTTTTCTTTAATTTCTAAAGTTCACTCGCATATGTTATTTTGAAAAATAAATATTGCAAATAATACACATTTCCTCATGAATCACTCTAGCTTTTGGTAAAAACATGAACATCGTGCAGTAAAGTGATTAATTTTTTACTTTGATTTTATCGCAAAAAGTCAGATAAGCAGACAGACGCGGGGACTTTTTTTATAATATGCACCTGTAGATATATATTATGCATTTCCATTAAAGTCCAAGCTTCAGGATTATAAAAGCCATTAAGTATCTATAATTTATATTTTACATTTAATGATTAACAATTAGCCCCTTATCATTAACGTGCATAGTAATAGGATAAATACCGTCGCGTGTCTATGGACATATAAGTTTTTCTAATCTTGTCCATTTATATGAGTCAGGTTACACGAAGCATACAATTTTCATAAAATTTAAATACCTACTCACGTCTTTAATTTTAAAGATATGCAATATGCTGCTAACATTCATCCATACTCAAGTCTATATTACGATAATAGATACGATACGTAACTTCACGCCTGTATTCCCCGAAGGGGTAGGCAGAGGTAAATGCATGCATTCAATCATACATGCAAACACCCACGACTCGCCGGTTACGTTTTAGGCCCATGTAACAGGTGGCGAACCTGTTGCCATCTCCGGGCACATTACCAAACTCCGGGGTACTGGGAAACTTCCAGAAAATTGAAAAATCCCAATAGAAGCAGAGATAAAGGATTTTAAACCGTTATCTCAGATAGTCCCCGACCCGGGAATCGAACCCAGGACCTCCAGCGTAATAGTAGTGGCCTGCTACCACTACGCTACTGAGGCAGTTAGATACGATACGATACGATATAAAGTCTCTGAGACCGAGGCAATCTCGCCAGAGTGGTAGCCAGTCGCGGACTAAGGTCATCAGGGGTCCAGGACGGTGTTTGGCATTCGGAGGCCCAGTAACCTGACGCACGAACAAAAAATAAGGTCATGAGGTAAAATCAGGGGGCTTCCCACGCAAAAACCAGTCCGTCTTTGGAGGCCACCAGAACCGAATGCCCTGCCGCTCGCCCTGGCGATCTACTCGGTTAAGAATTACGGGTGCGGTCGGGTGTGTGATGGGTGACCGCTAGTGGCAAATTAAAATGCGCATTTCCGTGCTTCGGAGGGCACGTTAAACCGTCGGTCCCGGTTGATATCGATAGATAGCAGTCGTTTAATCTTGTCAGAGGCCTTATGGGCGGTTTGAAATCATCCGACAGCGGGTTGGCCACTAACCCGTATCTCCACGAATCCGTATTGGAGCAGCGTGGTGGAGTAAGCTCCAGGCCTTCAAAAAGGGGAGAGACTCGTGCCCAGCAGTGGGACGTATAATGGGTTGCCATTATTATTATTATCATAAGAATGATAACTGATGGATGGGCAGCAGTGTCCTGCGATAAAAACTACCGCCACTGCGATCGCCAAACCAACTGCCAAGCGTGGCGATTATGGCATATTCTCCCCTAATGACGCACAACACTGTTGTGGGCGTCTTTGAGGAAGGCTTTGTCCAGCTGTGGACGTTTTTCGGCTGGAATCTATTTCTTTTTTATGTTACAAAGGTGTCAAACAAGCATGCAGTTCACATTGACGTTAAGTGATAACTGCAGCCTATAGACACCCACAGAAAGACCAGAGGTCAAAATGCAGATGCGTTGCCACCCCTGAGACTTTAGATCAGTGATTCCCTAAGTGGTCTATATAGACCCCTGGGGGTCTATGACAAAATGAAAGGGGTCGGCGTCAGCGATAAAAAAATTTGGGGCTCCATGAAATGAAAATGGGGGTCCACGATAATGGATCTCAACACATACACCGATAGTACCAATTTACTTACATCATACCAGTGATTCCCAAAGTGATCCATGGGAGACTCGAGGGTCTACGTAGGCGTGGATAAAAATTATAAATATGAGAATGTGATATAAATGTAGCAAGGACAGGGGTCCACAGAATCCAGAAAAAAATGTAAAGGGTCTACAAGAAAAAATAGTTTGGGAACCTCTGCTTTAGATGTTGTGTCTCTGTGATAGTTATTACGGGGCCATACACTACCATCTAACCGGAACACGATAGTGCTGAAAACTTACTGGTGGTAGAGCTCCAGTGACGGAGCTCGCGGGCGTAGGCACCACCGCATTACCTAATATACTTGCCGCTAAATGGTAGTGTTCAACACTATCGTGTTCCGGTCAGGTGGTAATGTACGGTCCTGTAATTTCCGGCACAGAGGCATAAGACCTTAGGCCTCAGGAGTGGTAACGCATCTGCATTTTGACCTTGGTCTTTGTGTGGGTGTCTATAGGCTGCAGTCATCACTTAACATCAATGTGAACTGCATGCTTGTTTACCACTTCCATTACATTAAAAAAAAAAAACTACCATTTAGCGGCATATACATTAGGTAATGCGGTGGCTCCTACACTGGAACTCTACCACCAGGCAAAAATTTCTATTCTACCTAATACGGTTTAATCGCAGTCTTCGTACCATTGCCTAAGGAACCCTAAAGAGTATCCGCCTGTACGTTCAGTTTGTTTTGAATAAACAATTGTCTTGTCAATAAAAATATTTGAACTTGAACTTTATTAAAATATGCCTTGAAACTGACTATATATCAAACTACAAGGTTTGGAATTCACGTATAAGGTATAGTACGTATGTCATATGCTACTGCGCATTTCGACTTCGACCGTCTTCGTGAGTTATTCATCATCTCGCACGACAAAAATTCGCACGATCGGGCGATTTAACACATTTTGAATTTAAATAATATTTCTGTCGTCAACTCGCCCGATTATAAAATTGTGAGGTTACTATGTACAGTTAACTACAAAAAATATTTTTAAGAACGTTTAGTATTTTATGGTTGGTCTTTAAAATGAAACTAAATATTATTATGTCATAATTTTACATACACATTTCAATCAAAAATATTAGGCTGGAGCGCCTTCTGTGCTCGCCGATTGCCCGGTGAAGTAGACTAGTGCCGTCTCGAGACAGGCCGCCTACACAAAGACGGTCCTAAAAAAAAAATTAAAAAAAAAAAACAAAAATATGAAATAGAATCTACAATATCAGAAAAGAACTTGGCTTGTTACTATAACTACTTCTTATAACATACAATAATTAGAAATTAATAATTGTCAATATAGTGTACCTATGATCGTATCTTTTTTTAGTTTTATGTAGGTATATAAAAATCTGTTTCAGATATAAAAGAACAGCAGTTAATCAACAGAAATAGCAATGTCGTTTCTAAAATTTAATTTCAAATTTATTTACCTGGCTGTACTTTGTATGAGCGTGCGAGTTGACGACAAAAATATTAGGCAAATTCAAAAGGTGCCAAGTCGCCCGATCGCGCGAATTTTTTTCGTGCTATATGACGAATAACTTGTCTTCGTAGCACTAATAAAGAAATACAATAAGACCTCGGACTAACGCAGTAGGTGGAACCAAGCTATAGCAGTGTAAGTCGAATTCGCGTAACTAACGTGTTACGTCAATAAGATAACAAAAACTTGCACCTTATTTCTCAAGTTTTTGTTATCTTATCTTATTTTTCACATGAATCATATTAATTAATTTAAATCTTTATTTATCTCTTTAACCTTAGGTTTGAATAATTCTGAAATATTATTCTAAGTAGTTAATGACTGTTAATGTATCATAATGTATTACAATACAAGCAATCTTCATACTTACTGAATCGCTAATCCTTAAGGAAAATTTGTAATTTAAATTATATATATGGGTATCTAGATAAAATTTGATGCGTTTTTGATACCATCTACCAAAATAATCATTTTATTAAGTATTTTATTACTACACGTATTTGTCACGGTCTTCAAAACCGTGTGAATTATATTAAAATTAACATTTATGAATAAGTAGGTACTTAGGTAATTAAATATCAGTCTTATAACAATAGGTAGGTCACTGGATACCTATTCACTGTAATAAGAAGGTTATTTATTGAAGTTAAAATTCAAATACTAACTATTACAGCTAGATAGCTGTAAATGATGCTTACTCAGTGTTAAATTTCATAATTTTAGGTAGGTAGGCACGCCAAAATTAGTTTACGTGTCCGTTGGTACCTATTCTGTTGGCTTTTTTTTACGCGGGGAAACCGTCATGGGCACCCGTCGTCGTCTAGGGGAAGGGGAATAGACGCCGCTGCCTACTAATCCTTCCCCCCCCCCGCCACAAAGAGGCGAAAACCGTAGGGGAGCTAGCTTTAGGAGGTTATCTTCTGCTATCTGCGTACAATCCAAGTACTTATATCTACTTTAGCGGGCATGCTCAGGAGATTTAAATGAAAACACTGATAATCCATATATTTAAGTACACTAAATTTTATGTTACATAGTTTAGAGCAGAACGTGTGACAAATAACCATTAACCAATCACGCTTGACGTAGAAATCAGAATAAGAATCAGAATCAGAAACTCATTTATTCATTTAGGGTGACAGGCACCTCTTATGACACGTCAAAAAACAAACAAAATAAATTAAAGTGAACAACAATTGATATACATGTCAAACAAGATAAAAAAATTAAGTAAAGTCAAGAATATCACTAAGATAAAACTAAATTTAATAAACTAATGTAAAAAGTATATCAGTAGAATGTCTCATTTCCCCTTTACAAACTGATACCAAAGACAAAAAGAAAAGAAAAAGAGTCATTCTTTGTCATTCACCGGCAAAGTTCCAAAGGCCAATATGATCTGAGAAAAACTTGCCGGAAAAAACTCATTTTCTCACAAACATATTTTTACAATTTTCCATAATTTAAACAAATTTAAAATTAACATTAAAATATCAACATTACACTTTAATTATTACATCTAACACCCTTGTGGAGCTAGATCAGCATTTAGCCAAACATTTCTAACCTTGAGATAGTCCTCGAGTTTATAGTAAGCCTTTTTACATAGAGTGCGTTTAATTATTGCTTTGAATTTACCATCGGTGAGTTCAGCAATCCCGGATGGGATATTGTTATAAAATTCTACACTATATTTTAGGAAAGATGTATGAGTTTTCGTCAGTCGAAAACTTGGCAGAGACAACTTGTGCTTGTAGGTATTTAATGTCCAAAAAAAAACGAATAATTTTTTATCACTTACTTCATAAAACCTTTGCTATGACACGCCGTGTGGTGCCGGCAGTGAGCGCCGGCCCTACCATAAACCTGTCGTGAGTCAAACAAAGAGTAGCTCTATGGAGTCAAATAATATCATGCAGCGCTCGCGCGGAATTTCTCTCATTCTTCTTCACGTTCAATCCTACAGATGTTTATCACTTTCTATGTAACGCCAACTTCATGTTACAATTGATATTACTCCTCATAAAATTTTCGTACCGGGCCTCATTACTCTAATCGTTTCTTAACTCCAAAAATAAAAGTAAAAAAAACACAGTTAAAAAAACAGTTTATACAATTTTATTGTACAAGTAGGTTTACCATATTCCAACATTTTGCACACAAAAAGAATGTGCAAATATAAATTTTTAAAAAGTTCATATTATTATAACAAGTGACATTAATTATTAATTACTATGGAATTAAAATTCTTACATTATCTTGTAAATTAAGTTGCTTATAATAATAACTGTGTATTTTACAATAGTGATATATTATATACAAAATGTGTCAAAAGTCAGATAATAATTACAATTATTATTTTACTGTCGTAACTCAAGGGACAGGAATATTTTCAATAAAAAAAACTTTCTGTAGAAATATCGATAAACAATTTTTTAAAAGGTAATATAATAGTAATTCAGAAAATTTGAGGTGATCCGGATCCATACCCTTTCCATTATATGTTATTAGATGACGTTTTTTTTTTTAATTTATTACCTATATCATAAAAAAAACATATTAATAAGCGTACCTACATTTTCTTTAAGTCTTTCTTTAATATCTTTCCAGATGCATTTTTAGGAATGTCATCGACAAAAACAACCTGCTCTATCTTTTTGTATACGGCCACTTTTTCGGCGACGTACGTTTGGATTTCCTCAGGGGACGTTGTAGCGCCCTTTTTACGTATTATGAAAGCTTTAGGTACTTCGCCATTAAACTCGTGAGGGACACCAATAACAGCTGCATCTGCTACCGATGGGTGTGACCGAAGAATGCTTTCTAGTTCCGCTGGCGCAACTTGCATACCTTTTACCTAAAATATAATATAAAATGTCCTTTAAGTTAGGGTTTTTTGCTATATTATAAATGTATCCTACTGCTTGTATTTATAGATATTCAAAGGCGACAAAAAAGTATCACAAATTTAATACGAGCAAGCTTAATTTGCTATTCATCTTTTATTTCAGTCTTAGATAATTAGGTAGCAAACCTATTGACATTAACTTGGAAAATCTCACAGAACAGATAAATAAGAAAATCTACTAACCCCCAATAATGCAATTTGAAATCGCCTCAATGTAAGAGATCCTAATGGTAAAAGCTTGTGACTGCTCGACTTTAGAGTAATTTTATAAAAGCTGGCAATTTTTCAGAGCATGCTTCCAAACAGTTTTTACTGGTGATAGAGTTTCAATGTGGAGGTACTCGAGGACGCAAGGACCACCGCATTACCAAATCTATCACCGTACTGTTCACTATCGTAGTCCGGTTATACTAATGACTCAAGTATTGCAATCTGGATTTGTCCTCTAGTTTTTGTGTAGATGTCTATAGAATGCAGTTATCACTTAACATTCATTTGAACTGCACGATTGTTTGCCACCTCGTAACATAAAAAATAGGTGAGATTTATATCAGTCAGTAGATTCCGTAGAAAAATCATGTAAAATTAATGTTTTACTTAGGAATCTATTTTTTTTTACTTTCTGAATACAAGTCGGCCATATAAAACTTGCAGAAATCAATTAAACTAACCTTTATGAGCTCCTTGATTCTATCAGTAATGAACAGTCCAGATCCGGGTTTGTAATAACCAAGATCGCCGGTCCTGAAGAATCCATCTTCGGTGATGCTATCTTTTGTTGCTTTGTCATTCTTGTAGTATCCCTTCATGACTGTTGGTCCTTTCACGTACAGTTCTCCTGACTGGAAAGGATATTTATTTCGTTTATTGAAACATTGCTACTCTTGTAAATAAACTTTATGACATCGGTATAGCCTTTTGTGTTCGTATGGTGTGGACGATTATTTATTTTATTTTTAAGGTTCATTTCGACATATTAATCAATGTTTAATTGTTATTTACTTTTTTTTTCATTTCACCTTTTACAAGAAATTTTTATTATTTCTAGGATAGGTAACAGTAGTAGGTACACTGCATAGTACTTTTCAAATTAATGGCCACCGAGTTACATAATTTGCCTTTAGTTATGTGATAAGTGTTTCTGATAAATGTCTTATTTTATGCGATTATAGGTTTTTGAATTGAAAACTCACCTCGCCAATAGGAACAGGCTGTCCAGTGACAGGATCAGCAAACATTAAAGATGTGCTGGACATGGGGACTCCACACGATGAATAGTCAACGTTCGGTGTGTTAAGTAATGTTAATGTAGCTAGAGATGTAGTCTCCGTTGCACCGAAGGCTTGGTTGAATTCCATGTCGCTCTGGAATATTTAGATAATTTAATATTAATTGTTGCCTTTTCTGTCAATAGTTTCTCTCTTGTCGTGGTTGTCTCGAATAATATATATATGTAACGATACAGTTGGTTGTGGTTAATTACTACCACAATTGGCACAATTGATTAATTAATCTTCTACTTTTTTGGTGAACCAAAAAAAAAATTGCTGTGTCGTCAAAATTCCTGAAATAATGCGCCTTAACACGTCCGAGGACATTTCGACACGTAACATAAATAAATTGCACAACACAAGAATGCAGACCCGCGGGCAGTCACTGTTTGACTGGAGAGCGCCGGAACCAGTTTTTGGCCTTAAAACCGGTAACGCATCTGCATTTAAAACTATACTCTGGAAGTACCTTTAAACTGCACGTTTTACTGAACATCAATGTGTAAACTTGCTACAACACTTAATAGATGCTCAAACATTATTTACAAAATCTAATTTAAATTTATTTTAACTCACTTTCTTCTGCAGAATAACATCAACGTCAGTGGCTGCGAGAGGAGCTGCAGCGCAAATGATTTGCCTAACGTGCTTGAAGTGATCTGCTGTTACTTCGGGATGCTTTCCCAGGAGAATAGCTGCAATGAGCAATAATGATGAAACAATTTAAAGATAAATAATGATTTAACAGATACTCAGATATTTTGTTACCTACTTTACGTCTTTAATTTATGGCCCTGTTATAAATAAATAAATAAATAAAAAAACAAACTTTCACAGAGACAAGAGACAAAGTACCAATACCAATAAGTAGCAATATTTCTTGTTGGAACTTAGGCAGGGGCAGAGAATATGTAATAATACTACGTATATAATGGACACTTCGACGTCCCGCCCGATTTGCTCGCATCACTCAACCCCTTCCCCTCTTATGGGTGACGGTTGTTATTTTGTACGTACTACGCACACAGGTGCGCGTGTAAATACACGTCGCTGATTGATGTCTGTGTAATAGAAACCAAATTAAGCGTTTGTATGGAATTTTGGCGGAGTGTCCGCGGTGTGGCAGGGGTACATACCAACGCATCTGCATTTCGACTTCTAGTTTTTGTGTAGATAGGCTGTAGGATGATAACATATAGGCTGCAGTGGGCACTTAATATTCATGTGACCTGCTAGCATGTAAGCTATCATCATAACATAAAAAAACAAGGGCCGGGGTATTACGAGTACTTCACTTTTTGGTTAGGATCCCGCTGCAGAATAATTTCGTTCATCGAGATATGCTGCAAACCTAATTTATACGCATATTAAAATCTAGAGATATATCCACTAGGTTGCCTATCAAATATACTTGCGACCATATTTTGATAGCCAACCTAGTGGATTAACCTATTCTCCAGATTATATGCGTAAAAATAGGTTTGCAGCATTTCTCGATGAACGAAATAATTCTCGAGCAGGATGGAGTGGAAATCTCTACACACATACCTAGACAAATAGCATACCACGATATCGCATTGTTTTCATTAGGAAAATTTCAACTTACTAAAAATTGAGAAAAATCTATCAAAATTAATAACTTAGATTTATCGTAAGCTTTTGATAGAAACAATGTAATATCTTACCAATAGGCGGCACCACGTAAAGCAGATTAGGTTTTTGATTCTTCAACACGTCGAAGTACAAACCCAGCGAGAATCGAGGAAACGTGACCAATTTGCAGCCTTTAGACAGATGGCCAATCAAAGTCACTGTCAAACCATAGATGTGGAATAATGGCAGTACACATGGCACTAGGTCTTGTATATCGCCTGAAATCAGAGGAACTGTTCTTGTATTCATTGTACAGACTAAAGCGATCTAAGATTAATATTGTGTTCTGTCTTCATTTTAGCTTCGATTCTGTATATAACCAGAAAATAATTTGCCTGTACTTTCCGAACCAGTAGGTGTAGTGGTTTGCATCTTAGATTTCTTGAGGAATAGTTGGAATTTGTCATCTATTAAAAAGTTGTTGCTTCACGTGACATCGTGTTTTGAAAGATGTTCAATGCAGAGCATTCATCATGAGTAATGAAAATTCATTCTCGTAGTCTTGCATTTAAATCTGGACAAATAAATAATAAAATTTTGTGGCATTTATCCATCATTGTCTTAGATTTAAAATGAAAAAGAATGGTTGTCTCTAAAGTCGGTTTACAGACGATAATTGTACGACGATATTCTATGCTTGTAGGTTAGAATCCCACAGCAGAATCATTTCGTTCGTCCAGATATTTTTTAAAATTGTTTTTTCATTAAAATATCGTCCATTTCACGGCAATATGTATGAAGACTCTGAAAAATCACGGCTACCGTTGCGCACTTGGCTTCAACTACATATTTTCGTTCCGCCCCGATAACTTTTTATGTCCATAACGTACATGTACCTATTATTTAAATATCAAATGAAAGCAATTTTTTTTTGTCACTTTTATGATATACGAGAGCCAAATTAAATCAGCCGCAAATAAGAGTAGCTGGCCGTAAAAGACAAAATAATTTAATTAAAAATACTTGCGGCCAAATTTTGATAGGCAACCTAGTGTATATATATTCTGTAGATTATAAATATGCGTAAAAAATAGGTTTGCAGTATATCTGGATGAACGAAATGATTGCAGGCTCGGCTCAGGTCAAACGTGACACTTTTTCGTGCATGTAGCCAGCGTTCATCGATTTATAAGACGTTATCACGTCAAAAGTGAGGTACAACTTTCAAACCAAATCAATATCATCCTTTTAAAATAGAATGACTAAATCCTTAAAATAAGTTATACAATAAATTTAACAAATAAAAATATTACCGTTTGTAAGCCTAGGGAAGCAACTTCGTTCATTCTGCATCATTTCGATTGCACCGAACAGATTCCTATAAGAGATCTCCACGCCTTTAGGCAGTCCAGTTGTACCACTGGAGAACGGTATAAAAGCTGTATCTTCCACTTTTTTCTCAATTTTATCCAACATAGCGTAATCTGGTTCACTGTTTTCAACCAATTCTGAATATTTAATGGCATCTGGTAATGGCTTATTTGGATTGTCTAATACAACAACTTTAGCATCACTCTTGGCTGTTTTCAGACCCTTCTGGACAGTGTCGTAACATTCTGGGATTGTGACAATAATTTTTGGTTGCGTCGTTGATACCTGGTGCGCCACTTCAACTGTAATCGATAATTTATTTTATTAGGTTTTCAATATTAACTTTATTAAACCAATCATACGATTTCAAAAAAGGAGACACAATGTTCTAATATACTAGAGACTCAAACTTCAAATTCAATGTTCAGTAATTATGGCTCTAGAGAAAAAGTCAGTTATAATATTTATATAGCTGACGTATAAACTCCTTGCCTTCTGGCTTGCGCGCCCGCCGCTCCTTCAGTGTAAGGTTTTTTTTATGTTAGACCAAACGAGGGTTGGCAACTGTTAGGTTGGGAAATAAAACAAAATTATGTGATAAGATAGTAAACGATTATTCGGTGTAATAAAATTCTGCGAAACGTTAGTGGCAAGTGATAATCTGCTAAACAATTTTACCGAGATTTTAGCCACAGACATATTATTATCAATAACAAGACAATTAAGGCCTTAAGTTAGGTGAATTGCCTAAATTCGTACATGATTTATGTCAAATTCTAGAAAAAACTGTTAATTGAATCCGCAATATAGAAATACACGACGACAGGCAAGGATTTATTGAATATTTTTAATTGAACAGAATGTTATATTTGCTAACCCCCTTTTAGAAAAAACCATTTCAAAATGCTCCCTTTTTTGTCTTAAAATGCAAATGTTCTCCAAAACGGCACACTCTTTTTGCTTCGTTTTTATTGCAAAAGAAAAGGCTTTAAAAAACTTACAGTTTTAATAAAGAGTTTTATTTATTTTGGTGTTATTTATTTATTAATGAAAATTAATAAAATGTCGAAATTTCCGTGCATGAGCGCGAGCCTCTTCGTCACATCATACTATAATCTCAATCATCGTCAATCATTACAATTCTTGTAATCCCAAATGGTAAATAAACTTTTTGAATTGTTCTTTTTTATAGCAATACTTAAACATTACCTCTTAGTGTGTAGTGGCCACATTGTATTTCGGAACAGCCAATTTCATTTAAATTTCAGTGGTTGTAGCATAAGCAATACTTAATACAAAAAACCTTTTTATACTTACGTTCTTTATAAATAGGGTTGACTGTAGTCACAATGCAACCAGCTTGCAATGCGCCAAACGCTACCACTGGAAATTCTAGACCATTGGGTAGCATTACTGCGACAACATCGTTTTCTTTTAAACCAAGCTTATTTCTTAACGATGTTGCAAAAGCAGCCATGTTCCTCTGCAGTTGCTTGTAGGTGTACGATTTCTTGGTTTCGGCACATTCCTGAAATGTGACAATATTTCATTACATTCTGCACACTGACCAGCGCCGCAACATTAACCGCCGTTTCGCCATTGTCATCGCGTCACCACAAATTTGTATCTTAATAAGTTTGGGTGGGAGCCCCCCAAATAAAAGCTTGGTTCACTTAATTCCCTACAAATACGCGTCATTCGTATCATTAACGATCCAGGACATGCTGACGGGCTCGAACATTTGAGCCCGCGCAGAGACATTGGGAGTCTATTTGTTTTATACTGTCTCTACAATGGTGATTGCTTTGCTGAACTATTCGAAATGGTGCCAGGCACCGTCTCACTTCCTACACTGCACCACCCGCCGAAGAGAGACGTTCAACCGACACCGACTGGATATCATAATGACGGATTTTGAATTATTATTATATGTAATTGTGTATAAGATAGTCTTTGTACAAAATAAAACTAAGGCTATATAAACTTTATTGCGACTAAGTATTAATTAAGATTTAAGATATCCTATCTGTTAAGTTGGATCAAACTGCACACGGTGTGCAAGTTTGATTAAAATCGGTCAAATAATTTAGGAATCCATCGCGGATGAACAACGTGACAGATCATTTTTATAATTATTAAGAAGATATTGGTAACTTTATTTTTGAAGATTTGAAAGAATTCGCAACTATTTCTATGATTTTTTGTCATTATCAATCATTCCAGACGAAAGATGTTTTTACTGCTGGCCATCACAACGAACAGCCCTGGGTCACCTATATCCAGCAATTTCCCGCGACCTTCACCCAAGTCATCGACCCACCTCGTGGGGCCTCTCAAATCTGCTAGTTCACGCTTCGTTTTCCGGTACGCCGTAACCTTGGGCATAATAGTTCCCAACTGTGATCGATCAGTTTAGTTCCCCGTTCCTAAACGAACTATTCAAATCAAATACTGCTGCTAAATAGCAGCAGGGTTCGATCTAGAACGAGTGTACGATCTGCCTTATATTAAATTATCTTAAGGTTGTTCGTTTGGTCGTTTTATTCAATATTATTGAACACTCTGGGTACATTTACTTACTTACAATATTTGGACTCTAAAAATAGCATTAACCTATGAATTTAATATCTATTCATAAAATATTCACGCGGTCTCCACTCGAGCCTTTTTTTTCCCAACGGCTGCCGGTTTTTTTACCCATGTGCCTTGCTCGCTGCAATATGAATTTCACTATTCGTTGAGCTGTAATTGTTATTTACACAAAATCAAAAGAAATTAAGAATCTACGAAAAAAAAACTTATCTCGGTAATAATGTTGAACCTTTCATTTCACCTCTTATCTTGTCGCACGTTTGCTTTGTCGCTGCTTCTAAAGATTAAAGTTTGTCTGAATTCACGTCGAAATCAATGTCAACAACCGAACTGATATTGACCTTACACTAGAACACATTGGTTAATAGGATCATAGACAGACGTGACCTAAATAACTTCAATGAACGAATTAAATCTTGTACATTGTTAAGATAGAACGAATTTAAAGAGTATGCTTGCCAAATTATATGTGCAGTCTTTATTTTTTATGCGATTTTAGTTTGATGGTCAGTATTAACATTATAAGATGGTGGATATTATTAGGTTGTATATGCTCGTTTCGCGGTACCTGTGCATTAACAGAAACCCCTCGCCAAGTACCTATCAGGTGTCTAGGGAAAGCTATGTGGTCGATTATTTCTACTTACCTACTGTGTAATTAAATTTCAACGCGGGTGAAATGAAAAGTAGATATATCTACGAGTTCAAACCTTTTTTTAATCAATGTTCACTCACAAATTTTAACCTATAATCATATTTTTGAAAAGTAACTTAAGATAAAACTTAACAAAAATTTTAAAACCAAGTATGCCTAACCCCTGCGCTCAGACCTATAAACAAATATATTTTTGCCTTAAGCACTTCCCTTTATTATCATTTTAAAAACATACTCACTAAAGCAACATTATTGATGAAACTCGAAGATTCCATCCATAGACGATCCAAGAACCTCAAATTAGGCATAACAATATCTTTTAACTCCGATTTAATAATAAACTCATCATATTTTCTCACAACAGCACTAGATGAAAATTTTCTCAACTCTTTGATCTGCCTAATTTGACGAAAGACGTTTCGCGACATGTTCCGTGTTTTGCGCGCGCTTTACACGACCACAAAACACAAAATGGTGACTGCGAATAGAATAAACGCGGGCCGCAAAATCAGTGTGGACTACTGTGGACATATGGCGGTATGCCACAGGTGCGGTTGAAGCAAAATTATTTTATAAGAGCTTATCATGTCCATGCAGTAAAATGAACTTGAATACACCTTCCAAGTGATAAACAAATTGGTCAAAGAGCATCTAGATTGCCTAATCATTGATCTTTGGCCATTGATTATCATACTCAGTCTCAATTACGTAAACAATCGGTTCATTATCGATACGAAGGTTTTTTATCTTCAATTCCAATATCTAGTTAGGTGTGTGTTGTCAGGGCCGATTTGTTATAAATCGGGACAGGAGGTAAAATAAATCGGGACCCAGGGTTGAAGATCGGGACAAACAAAGGCCAAGTATTTCTGAGGAAAATATACCAAATCTTTGTAAGTGTAGTTAGTCCGTCTTTTTGTCTGACAATTTGTTTCAAACCTACTGAGCTGATAAATTGAAATTAAGTACACATATAGGAGTTCACAGAGAGGAGAAGGAGTAATGTAATAAATTAATTTAAAACTTGGCGGCCACTTTTGGGATATAAATTATAAATTTATTTAAACAAAACGGCCATTCATCATCATCATTTCAGCCGAAAGACGTCTACTGCTAGACACAGGTCTGCCCAAAGATGGCCACAACGATCAGTTCTGGGTCGCCCTCATCCAGCGATCCTTGCGACCTTCACCAGGTCGTCGGGCCATGTACCCTGCCCACTGCCACTTTAGTTTTGCTATTTGGTGGGCTGTGTCGGTAACTTCGGTCATCCCGGTAAGATGGGCCGACCTAACTGGACCGTTTGTCCCAGGTACATATAATCGTCAACAACTTCGAGTATAGTAGGTACTCTCGACCTAGATATAACATCTTCCTGTCTCACACCTCGCTGCAATTGGATAGGTTTCGAGTTCTGGTCCTGAAACTGGACTGACATAGTAACGTTTTCATACAAGCTGTTCTAGATCGTTCGATCTCTTCTGTAAGCTCGGGTTTTGACGAAACAATTCTGTCGTGAGACGGCTCACAAAGCTGAAGATAGAGTACCTTGGCACTAAGGACAAATCTTTGGCGATCACTTAAGGACCCTTGTGCCGTTCTATGGCCGTAGTCAATGACTTGGACATGGATGTCTGTTAAGTCGTCTGTACACCAAAGCATCTTCAGAGGACTTAAAACAATACCGCGCCTCTCCTCCATGAGCTTGAGAGTTAATTTGGAGATCTTATTTATTTATTTATACACTTTATTGTTCACCAGAAAACTGAACAAATTGTACAAACAAGAAAAGAAAGAAAAGTACTGAACCGAACTGTCATTGGTAAACCGTTCCAAAGATGAACAGCTTCTACAGTAAAAGATTTGGAATAGAATTGAGCAGAATGCTTGGGAATATAAAACTGAAGGTTTTCAGAAGATCGTAGGGTAAGTGAATGGGAAAGGCATGTAGGTAAAGATGAGCATTTTGATTGTATAAAAGTGAAAAAATGTGGGTGTTCCGGCGAAGATGAATTGGGAGGCACTTGAGTTTATTACGGTAGTTGGAGATGTGGTCATATTTGCGTAAACCAAATATAAACCGAATGAACATGTTTTGGAGACGCTCAAGTTCATTAAATTGCTCCTGGGTCAAATAAAGGTGGCAGACATCATAATCAAGAATTGGAAAAAGAAGAGAATATGCGAGCGCAATCTTAGTTGACACCGGAAGAAATCCTCGCAACCACCTCAAGGAAGCAATCGAGGAAAACATCTTCCTGCTGACTTCAGTAATCTGTGGAGACCAAGGGAAATGTGAATCAAATGTGATACCTAGGTTTTTAACAGTTTTACTAAAAGGAATTTGTACATTTTCTAAGTTAAGTTGGGGTAAACAATCCCACTCTATTTTATTTATCAAACGTGAACTTCCAATAATTATTGATTTTGTTTTCTCAGGATTTAACTTACTTAAGTTCGTGCGCGTGACTCCGATGTGAAATACGAGCTAGGTCGGTATGATGATAATATTAATAACCCTGGTAGATCTTTCTGGTGGAGATCGTCTACATAAAGATGATAGAGAGAAGTAAGAGGGAGTGTAATAGAATTAATGAAAATGGCAAACAGAAGTGGACACAACACGCCACCTTTCGGCACACCAGCGGAAGCGTCACATTAAGTTGATAATACGACTTGAACACGATGCCGGCGGCCATACAATTAGTTACGAAACCAGTCAATTACCGATGGAGATATGTTAAGAGAATACAAAGTAGCCAAAATATATCAAAGTCGACAGTGTGGAAAGCATTGCCAAAGTTTTCTTGGTTTTGTTCGTGTGGTGGGTCTTAAAGAACCCAGGACCCAGCCGTACGGAAAGTTTCCACGAACCTGTCACTGTATTCGTCCATATCTACGCAACACTCATACATTCAAAGTGATTTTGGAGTTCGGAGTTCGAGATGGATGTTGCTCGGGGTTTGGATTTGGGCAGGTGCTGGTCGAAGCGAAGACTTCATCAGACGGGATCTTTCCAGCTTGACATTTATATTCAGTGCAGTGCCGGATTAGCCATATAGCAGGAGGCAGCAAATGCTACGGGCCCCGCGCCTTAGAAACACCACACACCTTAGCTATTCTCAAAGTGAGCGTTGGCCACACTGTAATTCTATAGGTATATTATTATGTTGCAAGTTGGCAATACCACAATACTTACAGGGGGAATCCACTCATATTGTTGTCGATTCCCTTTCGTAAATGTTCTGTTTTATTTACATCCTAAATTTCAGTAGGCAATGTAACTCTAGGGCCCCATGGTCACATTTGCTACGGACCGGCTTTATCCGGCACTGATTCAGTGTGCCTCGGCGTTCCATTCGGCGATCGTATCCGGTTTTAACCGATTTGATCGGGACGTCACTGAGTATAATTATGTCGTTTCGTGGACAAAAAAGAAGAAGAAGCCTATCTCATTTTTATCGCACCATCAGGATTGATCCAGGTCCACTTTTGGCAGGTCCACTTTCGGCATGTCCCTACGATCCCTCACCGGCCTCGCCCCGCCTTGTCTTACGATAAAATTACCATTAATCCGCATGCCATGCGTGTCGATTATGGCATATCCCCCTTATGGGGAAGCTTTGGTCCAGCAGTGGACGACTTATGCCGGGCAGAATGAGGGACGGTTGGCTGCATTATGTACCGCTTCTATACAGACCATCACGCAATTACTGAATACCTAAGAAGGATATGGATATTAGCTACAATATCTTGTTTTTTTTTTTAATGCAATCTTGTGAATCCAAAGTCCAAAAATTGATTAAAACAGTGCAAAACAAGAGATACAGAGAACTACATTTTATTTCAAGTAATCTGCCCTGTCTCTTATCTGGTTTTATCTAGTTAATGCACTGCAAAGCCCAGATAAAAATAGCGACTTCAAAAATCCATCACTAAACCTATCAGTTTCACAATTTTTTTAATGCGTTAGTGGTGGCAAACAAGCATGCAGTTCACATGGATATTAAGTGGCGACTGCAGCTTATCTATCAGCATCTACACAATAACCCGAGGTCAAAGTGCAGATGAGTTGCCTCCCCTGAGCACGATAGTGCTGAACACTAGATACCATTTAGCGGCAAGTATATTAGGTAACGCGGTGGTGCCTACGCCCACGAGCTCCGTCACTGGAGCTCTACCACCAGTGTCCTATGCTTAACACTAGGTTTAAGCCATGAATTGAATGAAACCAACGTTAATACAAAACGTCTTATCAAACTTTCTTGAGGATCTTCTATGGTACTAAAGTAAAACCGCTTGACCCATTCTATAGAACTAAATCTTATCAGCAATTTTGTACGTGTACCAACATTTAAGGCTCCTAATAACTATCCGAGACATGAGAGACATAACAACTTAGGTCTCAGGGGTGGCAACGCACCTGCATTTTGACCTCTGGTCTTTGTATGGGTGTCCATAGGCTGCAGTCATCACTTATAAGATCAATGTGAACTGCATACTTGTTTGCCACCTTCAATACATAAAAAAGGATTTTATACAGAAATGAACACCTTTCGGCTAAAGTATGCCCACAAGACTACGATGCCATGTGAATTGCTGCAATGCGATGCAGTTGACCATACTTTCAATATCGCACCTGTAATTTAGAATTGAAGTGGCATATCTCAAAAAATTAAGAAAATGACTTCTATACATCAAATTACTTAAAAACATGTAATCTATTAACTTATTAATAAATGATTATTAAGTCGTTTGTGAAACATGTAATCTATCAAAATAGTAATAATTTGATAGATTACATCTTTTTAAGTCGTTTGATGAATAAGTCATTTTCTTCATTTTTTGAGATATGCCACTTCAATTCCAAAGGTGCGATACTGCGATATGTCAGACGAAATCGCATCGCAGCAATTCGCATCGCAGTTTTGTGTGGACGCCCAAAATTAAAATCATTCTATCACTCTTCTCAATATTTCCTCTCAGACCTCAATAGTTTGAGTAAGTAGGAACCTAGTGAAAAAAGTAGTCCACTAAATGAGTACCTATATTCATAGTCATAACTGAAGTAGTAGTGAAAAAAGGAATGCACTAAAGTTACGTGGATTTCTCGGGTTCAATCCCCGGACGGTTGGTAAGTTACAGACTGTCTCTGACTGGTGTGTTATTATGTCCTTGGTAAGTTACCGACTAGGGGCGGCTCTAGCTCGTGTAGCGCCCGTGTGCAAAGAAACCCTGGCGGCCCTTAGGCCTGACCACGATGGTCCAAGACGATGCTCTCAGCTGTCTCGGTCTCAAAAATTAGTCTTTTTTTTTTATTTCAATAATATTTGTTAAAATAACAGATATTATGTAATTGAGCATAAAGTTTTTATCGTATCAGTTTTCAATTTCTTAAATATTAATAACAAGTAAAGAAATAAAAAATAAAACAAAACGTAACATCAATTAAATGCTTATATTATAATATATTTTATATTTTTCCGGTCACATAAAGGTAACTTATTATAAAAAAATATATAAAAATATCATCTTATTATTATGACCTCAATTTTGTTATAACGATTAATAATTATTAACAAAAATTTAATAACATTTCAAATACCATTATTTTGATTACTTATTTTAATTCGTATTTTATAATAACCTTGGAAAGTATTTGTGATTTTATATTGCACAATTTTATTGCTAATTATAAAAAACATGTTAACATACTTAAATATAATATCTTAACGACGTGAAACCATTTGAATAGCATTAAATTTTACCACATAATAATATTATATGTATGAAAAATACGAAAATTAAATTCTCCAAGTTTTTTGATAGTTTCGAATGAACATACTGGTGGTAGAGTTCCAGTGACGGAGCTCGCGGGCGTAGGCACCACCGCATTACCTAATATACTTGCCGCTAAATGGTAGTGTTCAGCACTATCGTGTTCCGGTCAGGTGGTAGGGCCCTGTAATTTCAGGCACAGAGGCATATCACCTAATGCCTCAGGAGTGGCAGCGCATCTGCATTTTGACCTCTGGTCATTGTGTGGGTGTCTATAGGCTACAGTCATCACTTAACATCAATGTGAACTGCATGCTTGTTTGCCACTTTTAAAACATTAAAAAAAAAAAAAAACATTATTACCCACATATAGTACTAATAATAATATGTATATATGTGTGGTTAAAAATGCCTTTCAGTCGGTTCTGCATTATACTTATAATATAAATTATTAAAACATGTTATATTAAGTTAAAACCATAACCCACACGATTACATACAACAATGTCAAAAATTGGTCAATATTATAACATATCAAAATTTCATTTTATTAAGTAAAACTTAATTCATATTATACTAATAATATTATAATAATTTCATCAATAGCAAAAATAATTGCTACCTTAGTAATGCATTAATTTACAGACAGACAATTGTGTTAATGTCCTTATACAGCCGGCGTGGCCTGACGGGAAGGCGACGTGACGTTGAGCAGTCGTGATAAACTACATGGAAGACATCACACTAACCCGCCGCACCCGGCGTGACGCTCTGAGTGACGTGTTCCATAAAATTTAGTATATAAAGACAAGTGCTCAACGTCTCGTCCCGTCACGCCACGCCACGCTGTCTGTACCTATGTTTCATCTAAGCCTTTTGATACCAAGCAGCTATCGTATTCGATTTTGGTCCTTAAAGGATAATGTCAGAGGCGTAGAAACGTGACGACCCACCACCCACTAGTGGAGTATTCTTCTGCGCAAACGCAGTCAGTCAGTCAACCGAACATAAGCGATCAAACCATTCTAATATATGATATGTTCTTAGGTTTTCGCGAGCTACACTCATTGAAATAAAACTATTTTTACGGATTTATCTCGCGTATATTAAACTAAAATGATTTTTAAAATCATTTTAGTTTAACATTCTAATATAGGTTAGGATCCCACTACAGAATCATTTCGTTCATCCAGATATGCTGTAAACTTATTTTTTACGCATATTTATAATCTAGAGAATGTATTATATCCACTAGGTTGCCTATAAAAAAATGGCCGCAAGTATTTTTTTATATTTTTTTTTTGGGAAAGAATTTTTTTTTTGTTTTCTTCAATAAATTATTGTATCACGATAATAAGAAATATTATATCACGGCAATGTGTTTAAAGACTCAGAAAATTCAAGTCCACCGTTGCGCATTTGGTCGCCCTTCTCATTTATAGAATGATATTTATTTCATAAGTCATACATATTTTTAATAGAACCCAAGTACTGAGTTTTTTCGTGACGTGTTTTTTTTTGTATATGTTTTGAGACATACACTCATACAACAAGTATGAGTATATGTCTCATTTCCGCGTTAACATTCAGTGAAATTCTTGATTACACATTTGGAAAGTTTGTAAACAGCCATGCTTATACACTGTCCCACTTATTCATAAACGTATTTTAGCTAAAGTGTTGCTAATCTCTCTTTTGTCTTTTTCTATCCTGCACTTTTGACAATGCAACTGACAAAGACAAAGCATTCTATAGCTAAAACGTATCTAGTGTACGTTTTTGAATAAGGGGGTGTGTCTATCGTTGTACTATAATCTAAAATAATTATCATTTATGGACTTATCACAAGCTAAGATTCTTGTAATCCTAAATTATAAATAAACTTTTGACTTTAATACAAATTTTGTTTCATATTGTTTTAAATTTTTAATGACTTGAGAATTAAATTGAAAACCGACAATGATTTATTCATTCGACTGTTTTTAAAAACATCGTACTGTTTATATGTTACATTATGTTTCATTTCAAGATTCACTATACTCATTATGAATAAATGTTTTAAATAAACAAAATTACATTTAAATCCACTTTCATTTTTTTATTAAAAAAAAATCATTTAAATAAATTTATTGTAATCCATCATATTCTTAATTATAATCTGCATCTTGATTTGAATTAATTTAATATTTAAATTTTAAAATACTATAAAATACTAAAATACTATAGTTTTAAGCAAAACTAAACCAAAAATTGATAATTCCGAACCTCGCCATGCGAGACCGACTAACAGTTTTGAATTCGGGCTGACTACATCGTGAAATAGACTAGGTAAGTATCAAAAACCTTTAAGTAACTTATATGTACTCAACATTTAAAGCTTTGTTTTCATAACCAATTTATCTTATATAATTGACATTTAATATTAATTGCAGATTTTGTCGAAAATATCAAGGTAATTCTTATACATCTTGTTGTAGATATAAAAATATTACAATACAAGAAATAGATTTGAGAATACATATTCTCAACATATTAACAACATTCTGAAGTAGGTCTAAAAATAAAATCTGATAAATTATTAAAACATATTTTTGCATGTAAGAAATGATTATTTATAACTATGTACTAAGATTTTTAAATCTTAAACATACTCGCACTGAGAAAATTCTTCGGTTGTATAGATACTATGTTTACGTTTCAATTATAAATAATTAAGCAAGTATTTAATCATTGTAAATTCAGTAAGTATAATATTAAAATTTATTAGAAGTTTAACGAGTGTATAATACGAATTGAACACTGATTTCAATATTAAGTCTAAAAATACTTTAAAGGATTCGAGTATATACAGCCAAGAAAAATTTTTAAAGAAAAAATACAGTAGCACAATGACATCTTATAAATAGACGTGTTGTCTATGGTAGGAAGAAACACGCGGACACTCCGCCAAAATTCCATACAAACGCTTAATTTGGTATACACAGACATAAATCAGTGACGTGTATTTACACTTGCACCTGTGTGCGTAGCACGTACAAAATACCAACCGTCGCCCATAAGAGGGGAGGAGGCTGGATGATGCGGGGAAATCGGGCGGGACGTCGAAGTGTCCATTCTATACGTAGTATTATTACATATTCTCTGACTTGAAGCCCAGAGTTTTCCAGTAAGACACCACTTCTTTCCCTTATAAGACGGACTGTTTGATATAAACACAGTACGAGCAAAAGAATTAGTTACTACAAGTCACTGCGAAGGCCATTTTATGTAATGTTTTGTCCTATCCGTCATAGAAAAGTAAAATACTACGCTACACACAAAACATTTCCTTTTTTTATTGAACGACCGCTTGAATTAAAGTCACCGATTTGCATCGGGAAAATTTATATGTCCTACAAATATTTGTTGTGCCTGAATGTTTTGTGTATGTGTTTGTGTAACAACACCCACCACACAGTCTTATATCTAGTGTAGGACTGTAAATGTAAGCGTATTTTATTTATTCACTTGTCAACGACTTGAAAGAGCAGAAAAGAAGCCATTTTCATGAGTTATTTTTTTTTTTGGTGAATTTATTTTTGTGTAGTATACAGGTGAAGGACGCGCAAGACCTACAGGTTTATATTAGATTAATAAAAAAAAAACATTACATATGACAGCAATCTCACAAAAACGAAATAAAAAAGCAAAACAGGCTTTTTCTTTGTATATCATAATTTATCCGAAAAAACAATCACCAGGTAACATTTTTTACATATATTTTTTGTATAAACATTCGATTTCATTCGATTAATTCATTAATAATAAAGCTTAATCTCAACAAAATGAGTACCAATTTTAATCATCAATCAATCTGACAATAAATCAAATCAATGATGCCAATCTACAGAGCGTACAAAATAATCAATCAAAGAATGAGCAGTTTCTTAAAAAAAACCTTTAAAAATATTGCCGACGCCCTTTTTTCTCGAAAGAAATAGCAAGTTCCATACATTCATTTGTACAAAAATTATGAAAAGAAGATACAAGGTAAAACCACTGGCAAGTAATTAAAGTGTCAAGCGGCGGGACAGCAGCTTAAAGAAAATTGCCTGTTATCTATACATCTATACAAATAAATAAAATTGGAGGGCCTGTTTGTAATATAAAAATAACCGCTTTTTACTAAATTCATATGCATGTATACACGGTACATATACCAAACAACATTTTTTATAATCTTTGTCTGTCTGTCTGTTTGTCCCCGCTATTCTCAGGAATGGCCGGACCGATTTTGACGGGACTTTCACTGGCAGCTTATGTAATAAGGAATCACTTTTATACTGCGCCTACGACTTCGTCCGGATGGATACTGACCAATCATAAATTCTCACGCGGACTAAGTCGCGGGCACAGCTAGTCCAAATATATATATAAAAAATGAATCAAGTTTGTAAACGCATAACTTCCAAACGACTGCACCAAATTGGATAAATCTTTCTTTCATGTGTTCATTATTATCAAGAAAAGGTTTGTATGAATTGTTTGAAAATGTTTAAATAAATAAAAGTAAATATTGAAAAATCTCCGACGGCAGCACTAGGTTTGAAGGATCAGCTAGTTTGAAATACTTTTAATTCACCTGAATAAAAAAGTAATTCCTGCCAACCTGCCAGTAGAAGCCCTCCATACTAAACTCTAACCCCCTTATTCATAAACGTTTTTTAGCTAAAGTGTTGCTAATCTCTCCTTTGTCCTTTTCAATCCTGCACATTTGACAATGCAACTGACAAAGACAAAGCATTCTATAGCTAAAACGTATCTAATGTACGTTCATGAATAAGGGGGTAAGTTTTAAAGTTTTTATACCGAAGGAGGTGAGGTTAAAATATTTTTAACATTCGAAAATGATCTGTAAGTTCTAGAAATTATATTGCAAAGCTGTAACACCTTGTACCCTTTTCATTTTGTTAAGATTTGTATAAAATCTTGAAGTATTCCTTATCTTATTTTGAATTAATAATAACAACAATAGAATTCTTTACAATAACAATAATATACTTTTAATTCAACTCTGCTTATAATTACGATAAACTTGAAATGCACACATATTAACACTTGCATAATTTTTTTTTCACAATTTTTTAAAAGAGTGAAACCTGTTTTGAAGGAAATTAATATAAAAATGCTAATTACATAAAAACTGGAGATATCAAAAATATTTCGATAATTGTAAGTCCTTAAAGCGCTCTTAGATTCATAAATCATTAATAGTATTTGTGAAACGGAGCATCGTAAGGCATGTTTAGCACTAAAATATGAGCAGGGACGAGATTTTCGTCTCTGAAGTACCATTCTGTAACTCAGTGTCTATCCATTTCAAACCCACTTTGCAGTACATTGCGGTTTTACTAAAATTACTGTAGGTATAACGCTACGTCAAAACAGCAATGTACTGTAAAGTGGCTATCGGAATAATTACAACAGATATACATAATACATCTGAAGGCACTCAGAATAGAATATACCCTACGATGCCAAAACTTAACAGTCATTGAAGAAATAATCATACATTAGGTTAAGATCTCCACAATATTCAACCAGACATAATAAGAAATAGACCGACAACACGCACGGCCACTAAGCGTTCCCTTAGCGCACTCGATTATAAACGCAATTCAGTCGCCGAGCACATAATAATATTTGATGAGAATAAACTGTCGAAGAATAAAATGGGAAAAAAATGCATATGGTGGAACCATTTAGCATTTTGAACAATTTTTTTTAACATTTAGCATGTTTCCAATTCCTCTCGCAATGTCTCGTGTTTTACCCGAAGAGATACTCAGATGAAACCTAAATGCAAATGCCAAACACCTACGAATCGCCGGTTACGTTTTGTTCCACACATCTCTGGACAATACTCTAATATTCTGAACTCCCGTAATTTTTTTAAATTTCTGATTGCACTTACCGTCTTACCCAACAAGCCCAAGACCCCGACATAGCAGTAGTCAACTGCTACTAATAGACTACTGAGGCAGCTCATAGTGTATTGTCGGTCTATTCTCATAATGTCTTTGTGTTCAACAATATTTCTCTTTCAAAACCTTCCTCAATATCTTACCAGCCGGATTCTTAGGTATCTCCTGCACGAACTGCACTTCTCTGATCTTCTTAAAAGCAACCACTTTGCTGTTCACATACTCCATCAACTCTTCGCCAGTCAAGGTCACTCCTGCTTGTGCAACGAGGAAAGCTTTTGGAACCTCCCCTGATATGGAATCTGGGATTCCTAAAACGGCGCAGTCGAGTACTTTAGGATGCGTCCTAATTATTGTTTCTAATTCCGCTGGGGGCACTTGGAAGCCTTTTACCTAAAGCATTTGCAAAAAAAACAGCAAATTTACAAAAAATTAAACGAAAGCGGTTATTATCACTTAACACTATGTAAATACTCTTCTACTGGTGTTAGAGCTCCAGTGACGGAGCTCGCGGGCGTAAGCACCACCGCATTACCTAATATACTTGCCGCTAAATGGTAGTTTTCAGCACTATCGTGTTCCGGTCAGGTGGTAATGTACGGCCCGTGATTTCCGGCACAGAGGCATAAAACCTTAGGCCTCAGGAGTGGTAACGCATCTGCATTCTGATCTTGGTCTTTGTGTGGTCTATAGGCTGCATCACTTAACATCAATGTGAACTGCATGCTTGTTTGCCACTTTCATTACATAAAAAAAGACCCCATCGACCAGTGCTGGAGGAGAATTCTTCCACAAGTGCACTCAATTAGTAGAATAATGAGAACCAACCAGGTTAGCAAATGTAATAACGAGGGGTGTATAATTTTGCGCATACGCAAGTAAACCCACAAGAGGGCTAGGCTAGTTTTAGATTATTATTTAAGATTCTGAAGCAAGTTGTCTCAATTTTAGATTGGTTTTATTTTAGTTTTATAATTTTATTTCACTATGACCGATGCTATGCTACAAATGCTTCATGGAGCCTCAGCGCTCCGATTAAAATACTTTCAGAACCACTGGGTTACGGTTACGGATATATAAATATTTCGGATATCCCTTACTTTCGGTTACGGATACGAAACACCATAACATCCCTATTTAGATCATACAATTACACTACAAACCTTGATTAACTCCTTCAACCTGTCCGTAACATAAAGGTAACTCTTCTCGTCGTATTTGCCAATGTCACCCGTCTTGTACCAGCCGTCGTCAGTCATCGATTCTTTGGTCGCAGTTTCGTTTTTGTAATAGCCGGACATGAGGTTCGGCCCGCGACACCAGATCTCGCCTTCCTGTATAAACACATAAAACGTAACTTCACGATTGTAATCCCCGAAGAGGTAGGCAGAGGTAAATGCATACATTCAAGCATACATGCAAACACCCACGATTCGCCGGTTGCGTTTTGGCCCATGTAACAGGTGGCGAGTCTGTCGACATCTCCGGGCACTTTACCAAATTTGAGGTACTAGAAAATTGCCCGAAAATGGAAAAATCCCAATAGAACCAGCGATAAAGGACTATACACCATTATCTATGATAACCCCTACCGGGACGTTGGGCGTCGGGACGCTGGGCGACGGGACGCTGGGCGTCGGGACGCTGGGCGTCGGGACGCTGGGCGTCGGGACGCTGGGCGTCGGGACGCTGGGCGTCGGGACGCTGGGCGTCGGGACGCTGGGCGTCGGGACGCTGGGCGTCGGGACGCTGGGCGTCGGGACGATGGGCGTCGGGACGCTGAGCGTCGGGACGCTGGGCGTCGGGACGCTGGGCGTCGGGACGCTGGGCGTCGGGACGCTGGGAACCGGGACGATGGGCGTCGGGACGCTCGGCGTCGGGACGCTGGGCGTCGGGACGCTGGGAACCGGGACGATGGGCGTCGGGACGCTCGGCGTCGGGACGCTCGGCGTCGGGACGCTCGACGTCGGGACGCTGGGCGTCGGGACGCTGAGCGTCGGGACGCTCGGCGTCGGGACGCTGGGCGTCGGGACACTCGACGTCGGGACGCTGGGCGTCGGGACGCTCGGCGTCGGGACGTTCGGCGTCGGGACGCTCGGCGTCGGGACGCTCGGCGTCGGGACGCTCGGCGTCGGGAAGCTGGGCGTCGGGACGCTGGGCGTCGGGACGCTCGGCGTCGAGACGCTCGACGTCGCGAGGCACGGCGTCGGGACGCTGGGCGTCGGGTTGATGGGCGTCGGGACGCTCGACGTCGGGACGCTCGAAGTCGTAAATGTTTAGTAAAACTTACCACACTATATTAGTGAAATTGCAAATCTGCCATTTCTGAAATTAGTGTGCACAAACATACAATTTTCCGGGATAAAAAGTATCCAGTGTTTATAATAAAACAAAACTTTGGATTGAAGTATATTATATCTATTAATCTTGCTATTTAGTATTTAATGCATTGATATTATTTGATATACAGATTTTATGTACGATCGTTGAGAGGTAGAATTATGAATGCGGCGGGCCGCGGCCGGTGCAGCGCGCGGTCAGCTGGTTGCCCCGCTCCTCCTGTAACCCTTCTCCCCGTTCTCGCCTTACGATATCCCGTTATTAGATCCGAGCGTAGACATCCTCCGGGCCTTGGAAGCACGCTTTCAAGTCTTTGTCTTCTTCGTTAGTGCATATTCTGTAACTTTGACTCCTTGAACACTTGACATCTTGAACGCCGGGTACAACACACAGCCGGTTGACGGCTCTCCTCACCATGCCCTTGCTCGTCAAAACATCAGCGACTCTGGTCACGCCATCTGTTCCTGGATGGAGCTGCTGAACGCGTGCCAAACGCCATTGTAGTGGAGGAAGGTTATCTTCTTTTAATAGGACGAGATCTCCAACATGAAGCGCTTTTTGTGGCGTTTTCCATTTTGATCTCTGCTGGAGCTCGGCGATAAACTCCTTTCTCCATCTCTCCCAAAAGTGCTGCCGGATCCTCTCGATTATTTGGTATCTATTAGGGTGCTTCGCTGTGATTGGTAGTGACGGTACTGACGTGAGTGGTCGTCCGATCAAGAAGTGCCCTGGAGTGAGGGGAGAAAGGTCATTGGGATCAGAGGACAAGGGAGTTAAAGGACGGGAATTCAATATCGCTTCAATTTGTGCAAAAAGCGTAGAGAGCTCCTCGAACGTTAGGGAAGTATTGCCAGCTATACGACGCAAGTGATGTTTGGCCGACTTGACGCCGGCCTCCCATATACCTCCAAAGTGAGGAGAATATGCGGGGCTAAATACGAACCTAAAACCTTCATTGGTTGCATAATTATAAACTGAATCGTGACTGGATCGGAGAATTTTACTTAATTCATTATGTGCACCCTTAAAATTGGAACCATTATCGCAAAAAATTGAATGTGGTTTGCCTCTTCTAGAGACAAATCGTCGCAGTGTTAAAATAAATGCCTCAGTGCTTAGATCGCTTACTAATTCTAAATGTAACGCTTTCGTAGATAGGCAAATAAAAAGACATAAATAACTTTTAGAAATACGATTACCCTTCCCTTTGCGACTGGAAATCATAAAAGGCCCTGCGAAGTCAACACCACACGCATAGAACGGAAAAGAGGAGTCACTCCTTTCGGCAGGTAGGTTTCCCATGATGGGTTGCAATGTTTGCCCTCGTAGACGAGTACAAATCATGCACAGCTTAGTCGTGCTGCGCGCTAGATGCCTGCCTCCTATAGGCCAAAAGTTCTCTCTTATAGAGGCAAGTAAGTGTTGAGGACCGGCATGAAACAGACGTTCATGTTCAGTTTTAAAAACTAGCTTCGTTAAGTGATGCTTCGAATCTAAAATAAGCGGATGTTTTTTATTATAGTCAAAATTTGAATTTTGAATTCGACCACCAACTCTAAGTAAACCATTAGTATCTAGAAAACAATTTAGTGACAACAACTTACTTTTATTATTCAAAGACTTATTATTTGAGATTAGCTTTATTTCTTCGCTGAAACTTTCTATTTGACTTAATTTTACTAATATTTGCATCGAATTATTTAATTCATCAACAGTTAAAGGGCCAGTAATTCGTGCATTAATATTTTTACAATTAAAAATGTATCTCAAAACAAACGCGTAAACTCGTTTCAACCTATTCAGATTAGAATATTTGTCAAATGGAATGATGTAGTCTGTAGTTGAAACGTGACATTTAATCGGATTTTTAACTTCAGGTAAGTTAGTGGGTGTATATGTGCATGTTTGCTTAGGCCATGCGGATGGATTACGTGCGAGGAACGAAGGCCCTTCCCACCAAAGGGAAGAAGATTGTAGCTGTTTGGGACTTACACCCCTTGATGCCATGTCGGCTGGGTTTTCGTCTGTAGGAACATGACAAAACGTAAACCCGTTTGATAGTTCATTAATCTCATTCACACGATTACACACAAAGACTTTCAGATCTCTTGGCGGCGTCCTTATCCATCCTAACACGACTGTTGAGTCAGTCCACAAGTATTTTTCGGTTATAGTACATCGTAACGACTGTATGACCTTAGAACATAGACGAGCACCTAATAGGGCACCGTATAACTCCAACCGTGGTATCGTAGTTGGACTTAGCGGCGCTACTCGTGTCTTAGCACATAACAACCGTACTGTGATACTGTGGATTTCGTCCTCAGAGCGTAAATAGACACACGCTGAGTAAGCCTTTTGACTAGCATCTACAAAACAATGCAAGCTTATATTCCGAGGAGTTTCACACAGGGACCTACGAGGTATCTGTATTAGGGAAAGATTGGAAAACTCTTTCAATAAGCTAGACCAGTTTTTAGAAAATTCTATGGGAACGTGATCATCCCAACTGAGTTTGGTAGACCATAACTCTTGTAATAAAATGTTAGCTACAATAATACATGGACACAATAGTCCCAGTGGATCAAACACTTTGGATGTAGCTGAAATTACTGACCTTTTAGTTATTTCTTTTGCGGGTTCTATATCTGTGGAAAATTGTAATGAGTCAGATTTAGGTGACCAATTGAGGCCTAGAACACTAGATTCTTTATTAAAATCTATAGGTGCGGACGATTCAGCGTCGTCATCAAATAACTGAGGACAGTTTGTGCGAAACTTTCTGAGCGGTAGGCATGCCGAATCTAGAACACTCACAACATTCTTGAGAATGTGTTTTAAATTATCGATGGTGTCAGCACCCGTGTTTAAGTCATCTGCGTAGAAATCGTTTTCAATTATGCAAGCGATCGTTTCGTCCTGACATTCACGTGCTAATTGAATGAGGCACCTAGTACTCAGAAATGCCGCCGAAGCTGTGCCATAGGTAAGCGTGTTGAGTTGCAATACATCTATTTCGTGGTGAGCCTCGTCCCGCCACAAAATAAGCTGCAGATGGCGCTGTGACGGCGTAATTTCTGTTTGCCTGTACATTTTCTCAATATCACCTGTAAGAATGTACTTATGCACGCGAAAACGAAGCAAAATTGACATTAAATCGCTTTGCACAACCGGGCCGACCATCAGAATATCATTTAGCGATTTACCTGAGGTTGTTTTAGAAGATGCATTGAATACGACTCGCAGCTTCGTTGTTTCGCTTTTTTGGCGAATAACTGCGTGATGTGGCATGTAATACCCAAAATCAGGTTTATCAATCTTTGTGAGATGTCCTAAATTTGCATATTCATCAATAAAATTTTTGTAGTCATTTTTTAAGGTAGGTAATTTTATGAATTTTCTTTCTAAATTTTCAAAACATTTTTTAGCGATAAAATAAGAGGCACCGAGTGCTTCTTCGGGTACATCTTTCAATGGCATTTTCACAGAAAACCTACCATTAGACAAACGTATAGTATTATTTATGAAATGCTTTTCACAGAGTTGCTCTTCTGGTGAATATGTTTTAGTCTGTGGCAAGTCATCAATTTTCCAGAATTTTTCAAGCGAATTCCGGATTTCTTGAGAGAAGTTACAGTGAACTTCCGGGATTGACTGACCTGTTATAGGCCCACCAACTAACCACCCGAGCTTAGACTCTTGAAGCACTGGTTTATTTGAACCAAGTTTAATAATGTTGGAGCCAACCAGTTCCCAGTATACATCGGAACCTAAAAGTATATCTACCTCAGAGGGGGAACAAAACATAGGGTCAGCTAGTTCAATGTTATCTGGTAAATGTAAATAATCAGTGTCAACAACTGTGTTTGGCAAAATACCTGTGATGCGTGGCACTACTAAACATTTGACATCAATCTCAAAGGGCATCACTCTCGATTTTATTTTAATATTACATCTATAAAAAACATCACAAGTCACGTTATTTATTCCACGCACACTTACTGACTGCGATGTATCAGAACATAGCCTAAGTCTTTCTTTCAGCTTTTCGGTAATAAATGAAGACTGACTGCCTGTGTCTAGCAGCGCGCGCGCTTGGTAAGTTTTATTATTTACAATTATATTGACTAAAGCCGTACACAACAACACTTGACTCGCTGGCGATGACACGGAGAGTGAAACAGGCAGCGAAGAAGAAGAATGAGAAGTTGATGGCTGAGTTTCGGCAAACGATTGATAAGTTTTATGTAAAAGTGTATTATGTTTCTTTTTACATATGTGGCACACACCTTTAAGTTGACATTGATATGAATTGTGGCCACTACGAAAACAATTTTTACATAATTTTAATTTAGACACTTCATTCATGCGCTCATCAACATTCATATTTTTAAACTTAGAACATTCATATAATAAATGGTTATCGTTACATAAAACACAACACTTACTACCTTTTTTATTAATAGACAATAGAAAACTCTTCGACTGTATGTTAGGCCTTTGTTTGTTATCAATAGATTTATCAAACCGGTTATTGTTACTGTAGGCAGTCTCCAAAACATCAGCACGACTACGCAAAAATGCATAAAATTCGTTTAAAGTAGGTAAGTCACAAAGATTACACTTATATTCCTCCCATTTTCTACTTGTGTGTATATCTAACTTCGCAGAGATCATAAAAATAATTAATGCATCCCACATATTGGTAGGCTGGCCAAGGGAATCAAGGGCACGTAAATGTTTTGAAACATGGTCGACAACAAACCGCAATGCTTTGAACGATTCTTTATTCAAAGATTCAATGCTAAATAACGCCTTCAAATGGTTATTAATTAAAATATTTTTGCTGTCAAACCTTTGACACAATAACTCCCATGCTATCTTATAATTTTTGGCACTAAATTCAATTGATTTAATAACCACAGACGCACTACCTTCAAGCGATGACCGCAAATAATGAAACTTATTAATGGGCGGGATGTTATCATTGTTATTTATAACAGATTCAAATGTGTCTCTGAACTCTAACCATTGCAAATAGTTGCCATCAAACGTAGGTAATTTAATAGTAGGTAATTTGATGGCATTGGCCGAATGAGAATGACAGCTACCATGACAAGAATGTTCACCATCATTCTTGACATCCTCTAAAGTCTTATTTCGACTTTCTAAAATAACTTGACAATTAGACAATAAATTGAAAAAGAGATTCTCCAACGTGTCTCTTTCTTTGATTTGTTCGTTGGGATCCGAATGTAGTAAATCTATTTTATTTTGAAGTTCTTCATATTCATTTAATAACGCTTGACATTTTTCTGACTTTAATTCTAGCTCTTTATATTTAACCGGTGATATTTCCTTTAATGCCTTTATACTAAGTACATAATCATTAGATTTAGTAAGACGTCCCTTAATAATACCTCTCTGTTTAATTAAATTAGTCAGTTCAATCTTTTTACGTTCTTGTTCCGCAAGGTCAATCTTTGAGTCTTGACTCATTTTAAATTATCGATAAATCACTTATTAACACTAATAACTCGGGCTTTAAATAATGAAGTAAGTAAATATCTCAAACCTGCGTATATCCAGATCCAGTCTACGTTACCCGAAATTCAGGGTAGAAGAAACTGCTTTCCCCGAGCGCAATACCAGGGCTAGCAAGCGGAGAACAGCTTACGAGTATGCTCGGCAAGATGTGCAAGCGCAGGGGCACAGCGCAAACCAAGCGCAAAGACAAGCGGGCTCTTCCGAGCTGAAATTAGTCGGCAAATTGCTTATTAAAAAAAACGAAATTACAAAGCAAAAAAAAGTGGGTGGACTATTAACGGTTTCAAAATGACTAAAAAAAAAAACTAACCGAATTTAACTTAGTTAGTTAGTTTTATTATTTTAGATTTAGTAGAATAGTAACATAATAAGCTATTCTTAGCGAGATTAAAACGTAAGTCGTAATTGTAGACTGATTTATACAATATCTTAGCAATTGAAACAAAATTTTACCGCAATAAGATTAAGAGAAGAGGTAATTAGAAGGTGCAAGCTAATAAATTTGCAATAGCCTTTTACACAAATAAAACGATTAGGTATAGGATAGAATAAGTAGACACGGGAAAATAGGTATTGGGCTTACTTCCTTGGAATAGACCTCGGCTCCTCGGAATCTCGAAGCTCCTGAAGTAAGTTTCCTTGTATCCCGTGTCCTGTCACGGTCGCCACTTTTTGTTTATAATAAAACAAAACTTTGGATTGAAGTATATTATATCTATTAATCTTGCTATTTAGTATTTAATGCATTGATATTATTTGATATACAGATTTTATGTACGATCGTTGAGAGGTAGAATTATGAATGCGGCGGGCCGCGGCCGGTGCAGCGCGCGGTCAGCTGGTTGCCCCGCTCCTCCTGTAACCCTTCTCCCCGTTCTCGCCTTACGATATCCCGTTATTAGATCCGAGCGTAGACATCCAGTGTTGTGCGCCAAAGGTTAAAGTATAATTATATCAAGTTTCATCGTAATCGGACCGGTAGATTTTGTGTGATGCTTGAACAAACAGACAGACAGACAGACAGATAGACAAAAAAAAATCTAATCACATATTTGTGTTCGGTATCGATCTAGTAACATCCCCTGGTATTTTTTTTTTATTTTTTTAATGTACAGAGTTCATACTTTTACAGTTTTATTATAAGTATAGATAGTATATATCACAAGAATGACACTTTTTTACAAGGCGGGATTACATACAGCATTACGGGACGGTCCCGCAGAATCCGGGACGGTTGGCCGCCTTAAATAACGGACACTAAACGCAGCCGTAATGTCTTGTTACCACTACAGCGCCGACGCAGTGGTCAAGAGGAGACACGTCTTAGCGTCTTACCTTCCCAGGGCCCAAAGCTTCCTGCGTCTGTATATCAGCTATCTTGACCTCGCAACTGGCAAACAGGTGTCCAACAGCGGCATTATTGTAGTCGACTTTCCTGCCAACCGACGTCCCGCCGTTCATCTCTGTCATACCATATCCTTGGCGGAAGACAATATTTTTCTGGAATCACAGGAATTATAAAGATTTGAATATAATTTTAATTTTATTCGCTTTAAAAACACGAAGTTTTTAATGTGAAAAGGTTTGGCTAATTGCCACTAGATAGTACGTAACAGTATTGTATCAATTTTTTTTAACCCCAGCGACCTTGTCTTTGTGTTAGTTATTATGGAGTATATTATCACTATGACAACCCGGTTAGTCCAGCGGTGTGAAACCATCGTTTGATTCGTAGGATCGCGGGTTCGATCCCCGCACTGAGACAAATATTTGTATGGCCTACAGATATTTGTTTCGGGTCTGGGTGTTTGTGTATGTGTTGTATGTGTACAACGGCACCCACGACTCAGGTTTATACCTACTGTGGGGCTGTGAGTGTAAGCGTATTTTATTTTTTTTATTTTTATTTTTTTATTATAGTTACTATCAAATATATGCTCTCGATTGTGATAGTTATTATTAAATGTATTCTCTTTATGGCTCTAATAATAGAAGTTGCTAATGTAAACGTAACTTCACGCCTGTAATCCCCGATGGGGTAGGCAGAGGTAAATGCACCCACGATTCGCCGGTTACGTTTCGGCCCATGTAACAGGTGGCGAGCCTATTGACATATTCGGGCACATTACCAAACTCCGAGATACTGGGAAACTTCCAGAAAATGTAAAACTCCCAATAAGAGATAAAAGATAGAGAAGCAGAGATAAAAGATTTTACACCCTTATCTCTAATGGACACCGACCTGGGTATAGAACCCCCGCGTAGTAGTAGTGGCCTGCTACCACTAGGCTACTGAGGCAGTCAATTATGTAATATTCTAGAATCGCACAATCGAGATTTTTGGAAAGACTGCAGTCATCACTTAACATCCATGTGAACTGCATGCTTGTTTGCCACGATCCTAACACAATAAAATCGTCTGTAAAAATATGACAGTTTAAACGCACATCAATATTATCAGTATATTGTATCTTCACGCCAGGTCCCTAACGGGGTAGGCAGAGAGTGTAGAGCGCCAGATATCCCGGTTCAGACAAACCTCTCGTGCCTCGTCTACCTTCATCATTCTCTTCATACATGCACGCCGATCCCTAAGACTTTTGATCCCACCATCAGACAGAACTCGACCTATTTGGTCATGGTAGGTCAGGCTTGGTCTTCCTGGGCCTCTGCAACCATCCACATTCGCATTGTATATCTGTTTAGTCATTCGCTCATTCGACATTCATTCTATATGCCCGAACCATCGGAGCAGTATTTTTTATCAGTATAGATAATCACTATCTGATTATACTCGGTATTTTCGTAATTAAGATTCTAATTTATGCTACCTAGCAACAAATAACTTTAATAGCTTAATTTTTTTAATAAATTGTGACGTTGTCATAATTAATTTTAATAATATTTATGTTCAATAAAAATTCATAATAATATTACGAAATATGGGTCGTAACCTTCACGTTGCAACAATATAAAGTTAATTAATGTTGATTATTTACGCTCATTATTTAAAATTTAAGTGTTTTCATATAACATTTATTTTGTTGCCTATGAACTGGAATTGCCCTAGACATAATATCGCTACGTACAATAGGTACCACTGCATTACCTAAAATCCTTCCCGCCAAATGGTAGTGTTCAGCACTATCGTGTTCCGGTCAGGTGGTAATGTACGGTCAAAAAATGGTAATGTCAAAATCAAAGGTAAAACGCATACCACACTTGAGGTCTAAGGTGTTATGCCTCTGTGCCGGAAATTACATATCAAAATCAAAATCAAAAATCAAAAATGCTTTATTCATTTTTAAACGGTATTACAAGTAACATCGCAAGGGCCCCCATACTGGGTTAAGAAACCTGTATTACAGGGTACCCCGCTCATCCACCAGGGCAATTAAAGCTATACATATATGGTATTTATCTAAAAAGATTACAGCATTTTGATTAGCATAATAGCAAAATAACTTAAATAATGTGTGTGTGTGTGTGTGTGTGTGTGTGTGTGTGTGTGTGTGTGTGTGTGTGTGTGTGTGTGTGTGTGTGGGTGTGGGTGTGTTGTGGTGTTGTGAGTGCATGGGCGCGCTATTTAAGTTACGTCATCTTAACATACAACATTCAGCTTCATCATAATTATATGTTAAGAGAGTTTGTGTCATCCCACGGATCATATTAACAATAAACCTGTATAGGATGTAAGGAGCAACATTGTATGTATGTATCTACACGCCAGGTCGCTAACGGGGTAGGAGGAGAGTGTGGAGCGCAAGATATCCCGGTCCTGGCACACCTCCCGTGCCTCGTCTACCTTCATCATTCTCTTCATACATGCACGCCGATTCCTAAGACTTTGTTGAGTAGAATTATTACTATGTGCAGAAGTTTTGACTGAAACACTTACGGGCGAATAGGGGGGGATTTGCAAATACGCCTTTTAAATGCATGCATTTACTGGTGGTAGAGCTCCAGTGGGGACATAATATCGCTACGCACAATAGGTACCACCGCATTACCTAATATACTTGCCGTTAAATGGTAGTGTTCAGCACTATCATGTTTCGGTCAGGTGGTAATGTACGGCTCTGTAATTTCCGGCACAGAGGTATAACACCTAATGCCTCAGGAGTGGCAGCGCATTTGCATTTTGACCTCTGGTCATTGTGTGGGTGTCTATAGGCTGCAGTCATCACTTAACATCAATGTGAACTGCACGCTTGTTTGCCACTTTTATTACATAAAAAAAAATGAAAAAAAAAATTACTCTCTGCCTACTACTTCAAGAAATACATTCATGTTGTTACGTTTCTTATTTATTGTTCTTATATCGCTTTTGTAGGTCGTGTATTTTTAATTTAAGCACGAGCTTCGAGAGTCATTCATATTACGATCGAATTTGAATGATCAACATTTCAGTCTGATAACACAGTTAACACATCATATTATCATATGAAACATGTGAAGCGCGAGGCTAGATAATTTGGACAACAAACAAAGAAATATGTATAAAAATACCCGAAACAAAATTCTGAAGTGTTAGCAAATTATGGTATTTTGCGGATCGACTGTTGCCATAATTCGAATTCGATTTTAACGCACGGACAAACTTGCTCTGCGCACCTCTATCTTGCAATGTCTGGTTTCACTTTAAAAATAATCTTCATTAAATTTTTATTTTGCAAATTTTTATTATTTTAATATTCTGATTTAGTATGTACTAATCAGAACATTGTTGTTGGCAAATTGGAGCTAACTCGTAACTAAGTTAGCTCCAATTTGCCCGTGGCTTTATGGTCGTTACCTAACCTTCAATGTGTACAGTGCCTAATGATTACCTGACTATAGACGTAAATGAGAAGTAATTGATCTGTTTTTGAAGAGTGAGTAATTTGAGTAATTTGATTGAGTAATTTGCTTGAATAAAAGGATTCATTATTATACTAGCGGCCCGCCCCAGCTACGCGCGGTTGCAATGTTACCTACCCTCTCCTATTCATCTTAGCGTGATGTTATATAGCTTGGGCTCCTCAATAAATGGGCCATCTAACACTGAAAGAATTTTTCAAATCGGATTAGTAGTTCCTGCGATTAGCGCGTTCAAGCAAACAAACAAACAAAATCTTCAGCTTTATAATATTAAGTATAGATTACTATTAGAGTACAAATTCTGAAGGTCACGTGGAAGAGCGCTGCCTCTTACCGCATACCAACAGGAAGATGGTCGGTGTGTGCACAAAACCTTTTTCGTCCTCCTGTCTCCTCTTACCTTGTGGATAATTAACCCATGCTAAGCGGACAAAAGCTAGATACATATAATTGAACACTTACATTTTTCTTGAGCACAGCAGCTGCATCGCTCTCTGATAAAGGAGCGGCTCCGCACACGATGCCTTCTACTGATGCCAAGTGTTCGGCCGTTACTGCTGGATGCTTGCCCAGGAACACGACTGAATCGAAAAATATAAATATATAGGTACAGGTGTCCCAGAAATCAACGATAAACCGAAAACGGGTGATAGGCCAAAACATTACAGTTATGCGAAAAATGTGAAAAAAAATATTAGTCATGTATTTCTCTTAAGGATTGAAAAACTGACATCCTGTGATGATCTTTCAAAATCCTAAGAGTAAAAAATATTACTTTTTTTAAAAAAAACATAAGATCTATTTGTAGTCTTAAGACTTGACTTATTTGTAGTAATAGGAGTGCTAAATGTACAAATACATTTTGCTTGTAACCTGTAACAGGTACCTGGTACCTAGGTATTTTTAATACGGGAATTCAGGAGCGTCGTTTACAAACATCATAATTTCCCAAGGGTGTCATAGTACAAATTATTTTTGGGAACCCTATATAGTGAGTAAGTGAATTTAAAGAATAATATACATTTACCCCCTTATTCATAAACGCATATTAGATACTAACGAGGTAGGCAGAGAGTGTGGAGCGCCAGATATCCCGGTCCTGACACACCTCCCGTGCCTCTTCTACATTCATCATTCTCTTCATACATGCACGCCGATTCCTAAGACTTTTGATCCCACCATCAGACAGTACTAGACCTATTTGGTCGTGGTACTCGTCGTATTTAAAGGTTAAACTTATATTTTAACTTACCCATAGGTGGAACAACGTATAAATGTTGGGTCTTATGCTTGACAATGGTCTGCAAAAATAAATCCGGTTTGAAATTGGCAAGCGTCACCAACTTGACGCCGAAACACATGAGATTCAACATGAGCGCATTGAAGCCAAAAATGTGGAAGAATGGCAACACCGCCGGCAGGACTGATTGATAATTCGCTGGAACGAAAATTATTATGTTCAAGATTTTTTTTAAGTTAAAAGGTTGACAGATAAATCAACGAGCCACCTGATGGAAAGTCGTCAACATTGCCTCTGAACATTTGCAACACAAGTAGAGTTGCCAATGCCAACGCATTTTACTAGTGCGATCGGCGCTTGGTTCTTGGGCACCTATCGACATTGCTGTCAACTTTTCATGACAATTTTTACTTTAAGAGCAATAACACTACAGTCAAAATATTCAAACGTCACTTAATTCTAAGTGGGACATAAAAGTCTTCTGTCTTTATAAAACACGTTCAAACGATAGAGATAGCGCACATTGTAGAGTTGTTTAAAATTGAGTGACGTTTGAGTAATCGGCCATAATCTGTTTAATCTACCATTAGCGCTTGTTTGTCACTTACGAAAGCAAGAACACCAGCCAGATTATCACTACAGCTTTCAAAGGAGCTACAAATCGACATGAAAATTTTGACAGCAATGACAATGACGACCGTTCACATCCGGAGGGGGTTGAGCCAAATCTCACGACGTCTCACCAGAGGGATGGGAGCGGTTGACCCCAAATATAAGTGGACCATTCGCTCACCAATCCTACTAATATTATAAATGTAAAAGTGTGAATATGGACGAATGGATGGTTGTTTGCTATTCTTTCACAAAAAACTACGGGACGGATTTGGATGAAACTTTACAGTACCTAATATAGATTATACCTATATGGGAATAACATATAGGCTACAATTTGCAATGATTAAAACTACACGCGGACGAAGTTGCGGCCAAAAACTAGTTACGAAATATATGTCACTGACTGAATATGCTTAGCATGAAATAATGATTAAGAGCCAGACATTATTATTGTATTTTTGATATCACTTGGACATATCGCAATAATTCGTTTGTTTACATATTTCATTTATACTGCTCGATATCTCTGTTTGTCTAGATTAGAGTCTAGACACAAACATTTAGTCACTTTAAAGTGGGTAAGTTTCTAAGAATGCTCTAATACAAAGTGGAAGAATGGAAATTTTACTAGTGGTAGAGCTCTAGTGACGGAGCTCGTGGGCGTAGGCGCATTACCTAATATATTTGCCGTTAAATGGTAGTGTTAAGCACTATCGTGTTCCGGTCAGGTGGTAATGTACGGCCCTGTAATTTTCGGTACAGAGGCATAACCTCAGGTCTCAGAAGTGGTAACGCATCTGCATTTTGACCTCTGGTCTTTGTGTGGGTGTCTAGGCTATATGTAGCACACCGCGGACACTTTGCCAAAATTACATACCAACGCTTAATTTGGTCTCTATTACACAGACATCAATCAGTGATGTGTATTTACACGTGCACCTGTGTGCGTAGTACGTACCAAATACCAACCGTCGCCCATAAGAGGGGAGGTGGTTGGGTGATGCGGGAAAATCGGGCGGGACGTCGACGTGTCCATTCTATACGTAGCATTATTACATATTATTATTCTCTGGCTAAAGGCTATAGGCTGCAGTCATCAGTGTGAACTGCACGCTTGTTTGCCACTTTCATTACATAAAAAAAGTAGAATTAAAAATATGTTTTAGATATATAATACGGAGAAAGACGAGATTAACAATCGAAGAGATTTTTTACTTACAACGAGATTCGACAACTCTATTTTAGACTTGGAATCGAACTGTGCATCTCGCCTATAAACTAGACATATTGGTATAAGTCAAGAAAATATAGTAATGTAATCAATAATTTACATGCCCATAAAGAGACTCATTTTCATTAAAAATTATATTGCTAGTGTTTATTTTTAAGCAGTAAATAACGACATTAAAAACAGAGCAACACGGCGGGGAGTAGCCATATGCAGGCTTTCCCCTCTGTCAAAGTACAAGACCAAATGATCTTACCACTGTCGCCTAGATGTTTAAATGTGTGCGTGAAATTGTTTCTGTATTTTGTTAAAGGCAAGGTCTGAGTTTCGTAGTAATAGACGATTTTTGTAGTGTGCGAGTGTGTCGCACGCATTTCCCCCCGCAAAAAATTACAGACTATTTTGCATCGGTAATACACGCTATGGCTACTCCCCTCCAGTCCGCCGCGACGGCCGGTGGCCCGCGTTGCTCTATGTTCAAAACCGAGTCAAGGCAAGTGTTACTTTACGAAGAAATTAAAGAATTAATACATTTATTATTAATATTTTATTTAAAGCTTATTTTTAATAAATGTTACAAAGTCGTCAAATTATTATTCAATAAAACTTTATTTTTAGGTCATATTATAATCTTTTTTTCTATCTATATTTTTTTCTTCTAAAGAAGAAAGGGAGACAACTTAGACAAAAGAACGAATGAAATAAAGGATTATTTCTTTCTTTTTTTTCTTTCTTTCTTTCTTATCGCCTATTAAAAATGTGAAAACGGTACTCACCACTAGCCTCCTGAACAGCAACAATATCTGGATGCAGAATCATTTGGTTCATAGCAACCACACTGCCGTGGGTCAATACGACCCCTTTAGGGAACCCTGTGGTGCCACTTGAAAACGGTAGTATAGCTACATCCTTTGGCCCTCGGTGGACCGACTTCAAACAACTTGTATCTATCGACAAGTCTTCGGCGAATTCCGCGAATTTTATGGTACCTTCTGGAAGATCTGCCGTGTCTATTAATATGACTGGTATTTTGACTTTCATGGCGTTTAAAGCAGCTGATATGTTTGGGTACGATATCTTTGAGGATATTATTGCTTTGCAGTCTATTAGCTCCAGTTGACGTTGAAGTTCGTCTGAAAAATAAATAGAATGTTCAGTTCAAGTTTAATCTTTACTTCAGAAACTTGTTGAAGAGGATTGTCTCTAACTCTTGTCTTCTCTTATGTTAAACTATCGTTTTCCAAAGTGGTCCAGGTGGACCCCCTGAGGTCCATGGCAGACTCGATCGGGGTCTACGTAAGCTTGAACAAAAATTGGAAATATGGCAATGTGATATAAATGTAGCAAGGATAGCCCACCGAAACCAGAAAACAATTTAAAGGGGTCTGAGACAAAATAGCTTGACAACATAGATTTCGATTTTCTAATCAGGGTGTTAGAGAGTGTACATTATTCCTGTTACATGTTGTATATGTCGGAGCAAGAAGTTTATTGTTGGTTCTGTAAAGTACTAGGCTATAGAAATACCTTGCTAAAAATATTATTTTAAGTTAATTTGATTTGTTAGATTTTGTTATCGTTTAAAATCATTATTTCATTTAAGGAGTAATTGTGTTATAAAATTACATTACCGAGTTGAGGGTAGGCCTCGAGCGGGGTCGAGGCGCCATCTGACAGATCGCCGTTAACGGAGGTTATAAAATGTGTCGTTGTTGATCGAGGTGGATCATTCTTTGGTTGGACAGTGGAGTACTATTTGATTGGCGAAGTAAGATCGGTGTCGCGAACCCGCTGCTCGTTGTACTTCAAAGTTTTAAAGTGTAATTATATCAAAGAGTGTTGAGTGTAAAATTAAGCAGTGATATTCTGTTAAAGTGATTAAATCTAACCGATAATAGTGACTTATTGTTTTGTGCTAGCATTTAACCCTCAAGACGCCCACTAAACACATGACCACGAATGATGATGTCGAGATTAACGTTCTTTCTCCGACATATATAATACTAACTTTTACGCTGCTTAAATAAATACGAATACGAAATATCGTTTTACTTAACACTGGCAATATGCGTAAGAGCGATGCCATAAACCAAAACAAAAAGCAGTAGTGATAATCTGATTGATGTTCTTGCTTTCGTAGGTAACAAACAAGCGATAATGGTAGATTATAGTTATTTAGTTTGAAAAAAAGTAAACATTGACATGAAAATTTGACAGCATTGACAATTACGGTCAATGCACGGGACCCTGCTAACATTAACACTCACGGGCAGTATATGCCGGATTCATGGTACTAGCGATACAGCCGGCCTGCAGCACTCCCAGCACCGTGCAAGGGTACTCTGGGACGTTTGGCAAGATTATAGCCACTTTGTCATCGTTCTTCAACTTCAGCCTGTTTCGTAAGGAGGCAGCGAACAGTATGGACATTTTGTGCGTCTGCGCATACGTGTAACCATGGCCCGTTGTGCTGCACACCTGGAAAATTACTCGTATTGTAGTCTGTTTTTGGTACAATTAATAACATAGGGCAGAGATAGGTTCAGTTGCACCAAAGTATTTGTAGGTAGGTACGTAGCCCATATTAAATTAATTGTCGTATGTGCTTCTCCTACAAAGCCGCGCCAGCTGCCCCAGAGCTCATCTAACACATTCTCTGGCTGTTCCTTACAACCGAATCATGTCAAACATAAATATGTGATGTTCAGTGATGAGATTGGCAAAGACTTGGGCCATTTATTTAAAATGCATTCGGGACAGTCAACCTTCATTAACTACTGCATGCCGGGGTTAACCTATGATGGCATATTAAAAAAAATAACAGCTTTTAGCTTCGACCAGAATACCACCTTAATTATATGTATTGGAAACAGAGGCAATGTAAATAAAAAACAATTAATTGAATACTTTGACTACTTACAAAAATTAAAAATTCATAATTTTATTTTATTTACATTACCATACAGTAAGAGTCTGTCAAATATAGAAAATAATATTAGATATAAGCTAAATTTGACATTAGATAACCTAATTTGTTATAATAACAAGTTTTATAAATTGGACATAAATTGTATTCTTGAAAATAATTTTTATTTGACCAAAGATAATTACTATCTTAATAAATTTTTGAAACGACAGATAGCTGTATCGCTATCAAATTATATTGACCATATAGCCAAAAATTTGGCTTTGCCGACTGCCTCTATTGGGCAATTGCATAACAATATACAGAGTTTGGAAAGTATTCCAAATATTAGCATAGTAAATGACAAATCAGTATTGAGTAGTTTTACTACCAATACTGTGAATAATAGTTTACAAATGACATCTAATAATGTGGACATTCAATTAAATCATTTAAATTAGATTTAGAGACAAAAGAGACAGCCTCTTGCTCTCATTTTCCTAAGGAAAATGTTTATAAATCTAGTATGTTGTTTCATAATAATAATAATAACATTGTAAACCTGGTGCATCAAAATATACAAGGAATATTGGGTAAAGAATTAGAAATTGAGTTATTTTTAAACATTCATGACATACAAATTAGTTGTTTTACTGAACATTGGTTGAAAAATAGCGAATTAATATTCAATTTTAGTGGGCACCAGGTAGGCAGTTCGTTCTGTAGGTCACATGCAATACGTGGTGGCTCTCTTATATTGTTAAAAAGACATTAAACATAAGGAACGCAGAGATATAGTGAGTCTTTCCGTTGAACGAACTGCAGAAATAGCCTGTGTGGAGCTTGAGCGCTTGATTATTGTGTCCGTATACAGACCTCCAAGTGGATCTTATGAATGTTTTGAAAAAATTTTAGATGTTGTACGAAACAATCTAACTGCTTCAAAAAAACGTGTCATTATTTGCGGAGATTTCAATATAAATTTATTGGAGGAAACTCCAACAACTGTGAGGTTTAAATCGTTACTTATGTCATTTAATCTGCATAATTTGTTCTCAGAACCTACTAGAATTACACAGAACTCAGCGACATGCATAGACAATATTTTTATCGATTTTGAACCTACACATAAAAATATTTTGACTGAATTAAGCTCCGACCATTGTGGTCAGTTACTTTCCTTCTGTAGTCAATTACATAATGATAAAAATAAACGAGCAATAAATAGTATTTGTTCCTTTCAATGCGAAGCGAATTAAGAAATTCAGAGAAAATATTGTCCCAAAACTTGCAAACATGCAATACCATAACGATCCTAACATATTATACAATGACTTTTTTGCCACAATTTTAACAGAATTTAATTTAGTTTTTACCAATAAGACAATAAATGTAAGAAGTCATAAGTCGTTCAATGAATGGGCGACGGTTGGAATACATAAGACTAGACGGAGATTGTATGACCTGTATGGAGAAAAGTCACATAATCACACAAATTCGTTTAAAAATCATGTTAAATTATATTCGAAAATATTCAAGAAAGTGTGTTTTGCAGCCAAGGCACTTCACATTAAAAATAAAATTAAAAATTCAAATAACAAAATTAAAGCGACTTGGAATGTAATTAATAGTGAAACTGGGAAACAAGCTGAACGCAACTCTGATTTTAAATTAATAATTGACAATAAACATGTTACTACTGACGAAGAAGTTGCTTTAGCATTTGAAACATTCTTTGCTAATATTCCAGTTTCTTTGACTGGAGACCTCATTTCATCGCCTGCCGTCGCCGAATCATTATTGAAAAAAAATGTACATCAAAGTAAAACTATATTTAATTTTAAGTTAATTAATACTGCGGATGTTATACATGCCTTTAAGTCTATTAATATTAAGAACACAACTGATTTATGGGGCTTATCTGTAAAAGTTGCATATGAAATAATGGATGTGATTGCACCTTACCTAGCGGCAATGTTTAGTAATAGTATTGTAAGTGGTATATTTCCTGACTTAATGAAACATAGTAAAGTGATTCCTCTTTTTAAATCTGGTAGTACAAGTGACCCCACAAATTTTAGACCAATTTCTGTACTACCTGTCTTAAGTAAAATTTTTGAAAAACTTATTTTAATTCAACTACTTGCACACTTTAACCATCATAAACTTTTACATTGTCGACAGTTTGGATTGTTGAACGACCCCTAGTAAAGGGGTCGTTCAACTACCGATGCAGGTGTTGAACTTGTCAAACACATTTTTGAAGCTTGGGAAAAATCACATAATGCACTAGGGGTATTCTGTGACTTATCTAAAGCATTTGATTGCGTTCAGCATGAAACATTGGTCAGAAAGTTATATCACTACGGCCTTCGAGATACCGCTCTCGAGCTTATGATTTCATATTTAAACAATAGAAATATGTGTGTTGATGTAAATGGGACAAGATCTCCCGGGACTTCAATGGATATGGGGGTCCCACAGGGCTCTATTTTAGGGCCATTTCTTTTCTTAGTCTATATTAATGACTTACCCTACATTATCAATGATGGCCAAGAGATGGTATTGTTTGCTGATGATACTTCTTTAGTGTTCAAAATTAAAAGACAGGAGGTAGATTTTGACTGTGTAAACAATACTGTCTCTAGTATAGTACATTGGTTTAGCGCCAATAACCTTTCGTTAAATAGCAGTAAGACAAAATGTATTAAATTTACTACTCCTAACGTAAAACAGGTTGAAACCAATGTTAAGATAAATGAGGAAGTATTGGAGATCGTAGAGTCCACGGTATTTCTGGGCATTACCGTGGATGCGAAATTGCAATGGGGTCCCCATATTGCCAAATTAGCTAATAGACTTAGCTCGGCAGCATTTGCTGTGAAAAAGATTAGACTATTAACAGACGTCGAGACGGCTTGCCTTGTTTATTTTAGTTATTTTCACAGTATAATGTCCTATGGCATTTTGCTATGGGGAAATTCCGCCGACATCAACACTATTTTTGTACTGCAAAAGAGAGCTGTCCGGGCTATCTACGGGTTGAGTCCGAGGGTATCTCTTAGAGATAAATTTAAAGAAATAAATATTCTGACTGTAGCTTCGCAATACATTTATGAAAATGTATTATATGTCCGTAAAAACATTAATGAGTTTCCTACAATAGGTAACAATCACAGTATACATACTAGGAACAAATACAAGTTGTCCATGCATGCAACGCGGCTGAATAGGGTCAGTAATTCTTTTAGAGGTCAATGTATACGGTTCTTTAATCAAATCCCCAAAAACGTTCAAAGTCTATCGATCAATAAATTTAAGAAAGTAATGAAAGAACGTTTATATAAATGTAATTACTATAAGACCAGTGATTATCTTAATGATAATACGTCTTGGGATTATAGCGATCGCTGCCAGGCTATTTCATGATCCTGTGATTTCGTGTATTCAGTAATTAGTATCTTCTATTGTTAAGGGTTGAATAATGTGAATACCCTGGCTGAAAATGAATTCCATCTTTTATTTTGCCGTATGCATATCCGGAACAGTCATGCACGCTTAAATGTCTTTGCCTTTGGCGGCGTCGTGTGGCGGGTTGCTCACTTCCCTCTAAAATGGTCGAGGAGGGCAATGGCTGTCACATGCGTCATACTCGTGAACGGGTGCTGTTGGTGGGGACTGGTCTGTTCTGGTTTGCAGGGGCTACATCACATTTAGTAGATAGCAGTTTATTTGCATCTATGCTATGGACGTTGACATTATTTGATTTTTCACGATAATATGTACTAGATTTAAGCTCTCATTTAAAAGAGCTCTTACTGAGTTTGTTGGGTAGCGGAGTTCTTCTCAGTAGTGACTGCACTTGGAACTCTGCTAAGTGAATAACATTGATCTTGACGAATAAGTTTTTCTTTTTCTTCATTTATTATCATTGAAGGAATTGAAAAATTTTATGATTATTATGTTTTAACCCAATAGTTTAAATTTTAATTTTTAATTTACTATTAATATATGATTTTGCTTTTACTATATGTAATGGTTATTCGCTCTAGGTAGTTTATAATTTATTGACGTTTTGAAAGTATCTGTAAAGATCTATTCGAAATAAAAATATTTTCTATTCTATTCTATTCTATTATTACAATTAATAGATTACGGGTTTATTCCCTTAAAAATGAAATTATCTAATTGAGTTTGTTTCCCTTTTTAGTGTTTTTTGTCTATTTTTTACAGTTATGATTATTTTTTGAAGGTGGTTTTTTTTTATTTAAGTTTTTTTTTTTTTGTTTTTTATCGGTAACTATTATTAGTATTAAGTATTACAGTAATAGTAGGTAGGTATTTCAACTACGAAGGTACTATCTATAGTCTCTTTATCATCAGTTCTAGAGGTGTATAATAGCGGCTTTTCTGGAACAGCAACGAAACGAAAACTAGCTATTGAACTCTAACAGCGGTTACGAAATTATCTAGGTATTCCAGTAGCTGGTTTTCAGGTAGTCAAGCAAAAGGCTAATTCAAAGTCTAGTGATAAAATCCGCTATTAAGATAGATAGTTTTGTAATGTTTAAAAAACTCGCTAACCGCTACTGTAGTGCTAGATTGTTTCAATAGGAACTATGGCTCTTCCTTTATGACGCACAACACTGTTGTGGACATCTTCTGGGAAGGCTTTATCCAGCTGTGGACATCTTTCGGCTGGAGTGATGTTGATGATGGTGATGGTGGTGGTGGTGATGATGTTGATAGAGGTGGTGATGAAGATGGAGATGATGATGGGGTTGATGATAGACATGGTGATGATGGTGATATTGATGGAGGTGATAATGAAAGATGATGATGATGATCATGACACGCATAATAATATGAACATCTCCTTTATCATCATCACTTTCATGATCATCACCTCAATCAATGGTGTGGTTTTTGTGTGAACTGCATGCTGCATGTTTACCACTTCCATATACATAAAAATAATATTTTAGTTTAATTTTGGTAACCACCCAAAAAAAAAAGTAACTGCTTACAAAAATTTCCATCTGCTGTTTTTTTTATTTTTTGAATAAATAGGTAGCTCTATTTATTAACCTCAATTTATACTCTATTTTTACCTTACAGTTATAAAAATGTGCGGTACAGTGTAGTAGCTCAAACGTGTAGGCTAATCGTAGTGTTCAGCACTATTATGTTTCGGTCAGATGGTAATGTATGGCTCCACAATAACAATCACAGAGACATAATAACTTAGGTCTCCGAGGTCGCAATGCATCTGCGTTTTCACCTCTGGTTTTTGGGTAGATATCTATAAGCTGCAGTCATCAGTTAACATCCATATGACCTGCATACTTATTTGTTTGACACCATAAAAAAATTACACAAATATAAATGGGAAAGAAACTTGCACTTGGGGCATTCTAAGGCATAGGAGGGACAAGTGTCTATGTTGAGTTATATAGATGTCTATAGGTAATAATATTAAGCCTGGGTTACACCACAAGCATTGTTAAAGTGGTTGTAACATTTCACATTCTTTGTTAACTTAAAGTAATCTATTAAAGTTGAAAGAAGAGAAGGATGTGAAATGTAACAATAACAATGTAGAAATTAAATTTGCTGATTTTCTCACGTATACAACACTCCCAAACTTCTTCTTATACCCGACGTTTCGGTCGCTTTCCAGCTGGAAGAAGTTTGGGAGTGTTGTATACGCGAGAAAATCTGCAAATTTAATTTCAACAATTGATGAAGCTCGTGAAAACCTGCGAAAATGTACTTACAATAACTGTAACTTTAACAAATATTGTGGTGCAACCCAGGCTTAATTCCTGCTTGTGAACTGTATATTCAAGTTTGTTTTATTCATTATAGAATAATAATACTTACCATAACAGTTTTATCTGGCCACCTGTCTAAATTCTGCCATACAAAATCATTTACATTATAATTTACTGTTTCAATATCACCATAAACTGATTTAAGAATATTTTGTTCACTTGTTACACTTCTTTGGTGAGATACACAAGGCAATATTTTTCTCCTACTGAGTAATTGTAATCCAAGACGCCTCAAAGTGCTTGCCATTTTCACTGAAAAAAAAAACCTTAAATTCGAATTTTAATCCTTCAAGTATCGTGCGGCCACCGGCGGCGAGACATAGTATAGTGATCTGTGGCGAGACACAATTGAATTTAAATTATCATATTTTTCTCGTGTCTGGAGAGATTAAATGAAAGATGTCAGTATCTCTAAAATTTAATTGACATACATTATGTACAGAATGTAGATATTACAAAAAAAAAATATTTTAACATTATTTCAGTAAGAACATCAGATCTATTTCTAATAAAATTAATTTGGATCAATAAACTAATAAATAAAAAGTACATAGCTATAGCTATAATTACCTATTAAAAATTCAATATTCGCACTTCTTAAGTCAGGTTTATTGTCTCATCTACTATGTCATAATAAAATTATAATATGATCTACCTGTATCTAACTAATCGAACTACTTATGATGATAATAAATGAGCTGATGATTTTAAACAACGTTGTATCCATTAATCATCTTTCATCATCATCTTTTTAAAAAAATATGGTTCTATATCCAGCCAGTAAAGAATGATTAATTTCTGTACTTACCGAACCGCGATCACAACAACAACACGTATGTACAGTACACATACACAAGCACAACTATTTGAACCAAATCTCGCAAGTCGCAGCTATTTTAAACATACACTTCTAGACTTTGAACCAGAGAATAAATTTAATATTATTATCCTTACGATTGTTTAAAAGTTTACATGCTAGCGTGGCGCGGCCTTGGGGCAAACAAACAAGCACAGACCAGCAAACAAGCAGTAAATCAGGTAGGTAAATGCTTATGCATGGTAAATGAGTTTATGTATATCAGATCAGAGATGAAAGTTCATGAAAGTTGAATTTTGACAGTTCACCTAACTTTTATGTCAAACAACAATGTACTCTGTGGTCATGGAGTAAGTAGTGATGTCGATCTAAGACATTATGAGATGGATTAATGAATGTCGATTTGTTTGGACCAATTAGGGTAATCGATTTGCAGGACTAGATCGATACAGTGAATCTACCACCATGCTAGAAAATCGTTATTCGAAATTTTTGTTTGTTTCAACTCCAACCATACAAATAGTGGAAGGAACAGATTACCCAACCATAGTGAAAGAAATGACACTGAGTCTACGAATAATAATGCTATGAAGTGTATTTATTACGCCAAGAAATCGTTCAGTATAATGAGACACACAGTGCGCCAGGCATAAATGGGACACAACACGGTGCGTTAGGCTACTTGAAAATTTTATGCCGCTTGGTTAAATGACCTTGAATCGAATGCCAGCATTGTCTAAATTGAAAGATGTACTGTGTAGTGTTTGTTATGATTGCAGGTGACTTGAAGGAAACCAAAATCAGCAATGATTGCATGTACCCATAGAGCCACATGGGCCACCAGCCGCGGCGGACCAGAGAGGAGTAGCCATAGGCTTGTTTTCCCCTCTGTCAAAGTACAAGTATAAGAAGGTTGCGTGTTCAAATCACGTCGGGAACAATACAACGCGCCGACGCGTTTCGCACCGCGCCCGCCCCTGATCCCGACCCTATCTCCGGCCCCGCGAGGCCGATGACATTCCGGTTATCACCAACCGAATGGAGTAGAGCGAAAGTTGCACCGCCCATAATCGCATATGTCTCATATGTCTCTCCGCGACGTCCTAAGCCGAGGCACGGACCCACATGGGTCACCCTTAGGCAGTTGCGCTAACTTTTAGGCTGGAGCGCCTTCTGCGCTCGCCGATTGCCCGGTGAAGTAGACTAGTGCCGTCTCGAGACAGGCCGCCTGCACAAAGCCCGACCAAAAAAAAAAAAAAAAAACACGTCGGGGTCACCAATTTGCCGTGTTGTGGAACTGAACTAACGTCCTAAAAAATGTCGATTTGCTGGTTTTTTTTGCTGTAATAAGAGATTTGCTACATCAAGTTTACAAAAAGATGGCGTCGTTACGTTTCATAAGTAAATAATTTTTAATCACAAAATTATTATTTGATTCTTAAGAACACAAAAATGCGGTCTTATTGTTTTGCATTGATTTAGACAACACGTATTTATACCGGCGGACTGATAGGTATGCCCTATACAAAACCTCCGCAGATCGGTCGACTGATCCGATTTTTTCGGTCCAAAAGATCGAGCTTCCGATTAATCGATCTCAGATCGCCATCCCTAAACAAACACCCACCACGGCCACCACCACCACAACAGTTACTGTATACATAAGACACAAATTATGTACCTAAATAAAATAATTAATTATATAATACGCTTACAATCATAATCTCACACACAACACAACACATACACAATCACTCAGACCCGAAACAAGTAACTGTAAGCCATACAAATATTTGTCCCAGATCGAACCCGCGACCCTATAAATCGGTTTATCAAACGGTCGTCTCACACCGCTGAACTAACTAGGTCGTCAATGCAAAATGCAAATACCATCCCCGATTCGATCATACAGCCCAGCAACGTTTTGGTTCCAAAATTGTAATTGTACCCACCTACCTAATGGCGACCTTAATGGCATCTCCGGGTACATTACCAGATTACCAAGTCCCGAGGGTGGCACTCAGCAAAGAGAAAAAAATAAAATCTCTATATCTTTGAACCGGGGACTGAACCCTTTAAACATCAGTGTAACAGTAATGTCTCGTTTCTATTAGACTAGGTAGGTACTGATGCAGTTAAAATAAGGATAATTGGCACTTTAATGAATGTAATCTTAGCAAAAACTTTGTGCTCCTTAGCGGAGCGTATACCTACTTGTAACTACAAGCATACTACGCGTAGTATATACGTTAGCTACATAGTAATCTATTCATAATTCGTGACACTCGCACATAAAGCAAAACGGAGCGGAGGAGAGATAGGAGAGTAGCCCATAGGCAGGCATTCCCCTCTGTCAAAGTACAAGCATTTGCATCGGTAATAAGCGCTATGGCTACTCCCCTCCGGTCGGCCGGTAGCTCGTGTTGCTCTATGCACTCACAGAACAATAATACGTTGAAGTAGTAACAGAACCAGCAGGCGTATTCTGTGATTCGGTGGCCATTAATTTCAGATCCATTTTGCAGTAGTACAATGCTGTTTTCCTCAAATTATTGTTAAAAACATCAATGTAGTATCGAACTGATGACGACCAAATTGCTATCGAAATGATGTCAACCGATATACAATACGCATTCAGTGGCGGACTAGGGGAGAGAGGGGAGGGGTGGTCCTTACGGAGGGAAATGTCGTTTTTTTTTTGCTCGCGCGTATTGTATTCCTTTTGATGCGTATTTTAGAATAATTTTATCGTATCAACCATACGAGGGGCCCCAATATATGAGTGGGCGGGAGCCCCCTAATTTTACATATGACTTTTTTTTGCTCGTGCGTCAGTCTACTGGGCCTCCAAATGCCAAATGCCGCCCCGGGCCCCTGTGGACCTTAGTCCGCCTTCCCCTTAGATTAAGTACCTATTAGTCTAAGGCCTTCCCTATGTAAAATGGTGGTCTTCTAAATGCGTTTATGAATATGAATGATAAGTGTCACAGAACAATATTAAATTAATGTATGACCCCGTAATAACTATCACAGAGACATTTTTACTGGTGGTAGAGCTCCGGTGACGAAGCTCGCGGGCGAAGGCACCACCGTATTACCTAATATACTTGCCGCTAAATGGTAGTGTTCAGCACTATCGTGTTCCGGTCAGGTGGTAATGTACGGCCTTGTAATTTTCGGCACAGAGGTATAACACCTTAGGCCTCAGGAGTGGTAACGCATCTGCATTTCGACCTTGGTCTTTTTAGGCTGCAGTCATCACTTAACATCCAATCAACCTCTTTCCTCCCACCATTCTCTCCCCCCTTTAATGTGAACGTATTTTATTAACGGCGCCTAAAATGTGAATAACTTATTTTTACTTTTGTATCTTCTAACCCCCTTATTCATAAACGTATTTTAGCTAAAGTGTTGCTAATCTCTCCTTTGTCATTTTGTGTCTTGCACATTTGAGAATGCAACTGACAAAGACAAAGCATTATATAGCTAAAACGTATCTAATGTACGTCTAGGAATAAGGGGGTAAGTTTTTAATACTTTTCTATAACCGCATATTGTCAATATCTTTCGGTAATCAAGTGTTTTTTTAGCTTTTGTTAATAACAAAATCAACATGTATGTGACGTGTGCATGGCATGTATTTTTTTTTCATGTAATGGAAGTGGCAAACAAGCCTGCAGTACACATTGATGTTAAGTGTTAACTGCAGCCTATAGATACCCACATAAAGACAAAGGTCAAAATGCAGATGCGTTAAGGTATAAATAAAACGAATTAGATAATACTAAATACTTTATTACACAATAATAACGATACAAATAATCAGACCTTACGTCACAGTCGGGCATAAATAAACATAAATATAAAATTAGGAATCATTTAATGACTAAAAAGGATTTTCCCAAAAACAATCTCATGAAATGTGGTCATTTCAAATTCTAAGAAAATGTTCAACAGCCAAAGCAACGAAAAGCTTTATGAATTAAACGTATAGAGTTACTATGTTGTGATATTATTCCCAAACAGGACAAAGCGATAGACAAAAGAAACGTGTTCAATTGACACATGGTAGACGAAACCTTAAAAAAATAGATAAGACACTGTTTAATGCTTCATATCTAATTTTCTTTTCTCTCGCGTTAAATCTTATGAATTTAAGAGTCTGTCTCTTTTTAGTTTTTTTATGTAATAAAAGTGGCAAACAAGTGTGCAGTTCACATTGATGTTAAGTGATGACTGCAGCCTATAGACACCCACACAATGACCAGAGGTCAAAATGCAGATGCGTTGCCACTCCTGAGGCCTAAGGTGTTATACCTCTGTGTCGGAAATTACAGGGCCACCATGGTACATTACCACCTGACCAGAATAAGTATTTTTCGTTTCATAGACTTCGTATCTCGTTTTCTCCCACGTTAAATCTTATGAATTTATGTATTTGTCTCTTTTTACTGTTAGTTTTTCGTTTCATCAAATCATTACGACGCTAAAGAAGTTATCACTTCAATAGATTCTCCATACATCTAATATAGTGTTACTTTATTGAAAGCTATACAACTTGTCGTTGATTTGTTTGATTATATTTAAGTAATTGTGATTGGTTTAACAGTTATTGGTGGCTATTACTATGCCACTTCTTACATAACAGATAACTTCAGAATTTTAAGCGCATTCGAGTTGTAATTAAAACTTGTCACTGTTTTATTGTCCAAAAATCAATATCTCAATCAACGCATTCGTCGATGACAAAAAGTTATGAAATACATTAATCTTTTTTACAAAAATGTATGAGTATAAATAATTTCCATTTGTTCTGGAAGTTTCCAATGTCCAGTACAATATTTTCCTATCGCAATAGTGATAGCAGCATAATAAAAATTCATACTTAATGATTTCTTAATTGTATAATGAAGTTAATTTGAACAGTAATCTGCGATTTTGTAATAATTAAATTACTAATGAACGAAATTATCATAAAAAATGACAATTATTTTAATAATGAAGTGAGAATTTATGTTGATTATTTAATTATATTCATATTGCGCTCGGTACATTCGTGTTTAAGGCGTGTATTTCACAAAGAATCCAATTGAGATAACAATGGCCTAATATTGAAGAATTGGCACTGCGTTCGCCAATTGTGCCAAGCGTGGCGATTATGGCATATTCTACAGTAATGACGCACAAATAGACGTTTGGAAAATGTCTACGGAAATCGTAATACGTCACAATTCGACCGTTGGGTGCATTGAAAGTTTAACCATCGTACATATTTTAGTCTTAAAATAGTAGGTATGCATGCTGAAGCGGTATGGGGTCGTCCATTAATGATGTGATGTTTTTTAGTAACTTTATAACCCCTCCCTCCTTGGTGATGCGTAGTCAGGTTTTAGAATTACTCCCAATTTCCTCACCTAATATCACATGTATTTTTTTGTTACAAAGAAGGTAAATCTATAGAAAAATAAGGCATCAGAATAAAATCACTATACAAAGCATGTATTCGGCATCAAAAACTGTTAGGTCGAGACGAAAGTTGTCGAGAAAAAAATGTTGCCGAAATCACGCACCACTTTTCGATTGAAACAGAACACTAAACAAAAAGAAAAAAATACACGTGTTCAAACCCCTCCCCCATGTGATGCTTCGTGATATTTTTTCGGACCTCCCATCCCCTTTCGAGCGTGACGTGTTTAATGGACAACCCCTATGTTGATGATATAGATTCATAATATAAATGCTATTGAAAATTATTATAGTACACATCTGATTATATTATACTGCAAATATCTATTGACTGATCCACGACACCGAATAAGACATGTACCATAAGAATCAATTTATTAAAATATTGTAACCAATTCTTACAACTATTTCGGGATAAGTTCACGCTTAAATTTGTACCAATTAATGTATAGTTTGACTAGTTGTTACTATGGGCGTAGCGCGAGAAAAGACACCGCTTTTATTTATTAATGTTTCTTATATTTAATACGTTGACAAACAAACGAAAATTTAATAAAAATCTACCAAATTACCGCAAAATCATGGATAACCAATACGGAAATATTGCACATCGAGCTTAGGAAAGAGACAATTCGACTTCATAGAGCATTATCTCTCTTACACACTGCATACGTAAGCACTGATAGTGCGACATTGGTTAAAATTTGATTCATATGGTTGACAAGTGTCACATAGGTAGTGTGCGAAAGAGATAACGCTCTACAGAGCCGATTAAAGCCGCAGTCTCTTTTCTAGTCATGGATAACTAACGCAGAAAAAAGAACATATTTATCATACTAGCTGTGCCCGCGACTTCGTCCACGTGAGAAAAAATATGATTGTTCAGTATCTACCCGGACGAAGTCGTGGGCGCAGCTAGTATAAAAGTTATCACATCAGCTATCTGCCAGTGAAAGTTCCGTCAAAATCGGAGACACTCAATTTCTATTTATTTGTATGTAGGTATGTATGTATGGATGTATGGAGATAAAAGAAGTTACTCCTTATTACATCAGCTACCTACCCGTGGAAGTCCCGTCAAAGTCGGATACACTCCAATCTACCTATTTGTATGTATGTATGGATGTATGGAAATAAAAGTAGCCTAAGTTACTCCTTGTCACATCAGCTATCTGCCAGTGAAAGTCCCGTCAAAATCGGTCCCGCCGTTCCCAAGATTAGGCCCGCCAAACAGACAGATAGACAGACAGACAAAAATTGTAAAAAATGTGGTTTTGGTATATGTACCGTGTATACATACATATGCATTTAGTAAAAAGCGGTTATTTTAATATTACAAACAGACACTCCAATTTTATTTATTTGTATAGATTGTTCATCCATAAGCAATTCGGCATTTAAGGTACATTTTCCCTACCTACCATAACATTAAAAGTATTCGAGGTTATTTCTCTAGCTACGCCCTTTTACAAATTTGGCATATAGTTTGAAATACATACAACTAAAACTATACAGATTAAAGTAATTAATTAAACATAACTAAAGAATAATTATTATCGTGAAATCTGTCGTACAGTCGCCTTTAAAAACATATTACAAAAACTTCATCCAATGTCTAAAAAATAAAGTAACGTAACTTCACGCCTGTAATCCCCGAAGGGGTAGGCAGAGGTAAATGTATGCATTCAATCATACATACAAACACCCACAACTCGCCGGTTACGTTTTGGCCCATGTAACAGGTGGCGAACCTGTTGCCATCTCCGGGCACATTACCAAACTCCGGGGTACTGGGAAACTTCCAGAAAATGGAAAAATCCTAATACAAGTAGAGATAAAGGATTTTACACCGTTATCTCTGATAGTCCCCGACCCGGGAATCGAACCCAGGACCTCCAGCATAATAGTAGTGGCCTGCTACCACTACGCTACTGAGGCAGTAAACAAAGTAAACCGGAACAATTGTTATTTTTCTTTAAAAAATCAATATAAATCAACAAAACTCACGTAAATAACTCACAAACACTCTATGTACTATCTTGTTCGAGTCAATATTATAAACGTTACTTCACGCATGTAATCCCCGAAGGGGCAGGCAGAGGTAAGTGCATGCAGTCAAGCATACATGCCACTCACGATACGCCGGTTACGTTTTGGCCCATGTAACAGCTGGCGAGCCTTTTGACATCTCTGGACACACCAAACTCCGAGGTACTGGGCAGCTGCCAGATAATGGATAAATCCGAACAGTACCAGAGATAAAGAATTTTACACCATTACTTCTGGTAGCCCCCGATCAGAGAATCTAACTCAGGACCACAACGTAGCCATAGTCGCCTGCTACCACTAAACTTCTGAGGCAGATAATATTATAATAGGGTTTTCCTTGGCCTACTGGTGTAAACTATACGTAGCAGCGGAGGCAGCCTGGACCAGGGTGCCACAAGTTTGAGTGTAACACCCGACCGTGAATCGTTATAATGGGTCAGGTGGGATAAAAAGTATCATAAACATCTACAGTAGGCCATCTACTTACAAACAAAAAAATATTAATCATAATAGGTTTAGGGGCCGTTCAAGTATTACGTAAGCAGATTTATTACAATTCTTTACCCCCCCATCCCCCTTGTCAGCAAAAGTAAGCAAAGCTCTTACCCCCTCCCCCCATGCTTACGTAAACATTTGTCTATTAATGTATTGTTTTTATTTAATATTATAATTATAATTTTATAATTATAATTTTAAAAATAAGAAAATAGATTTAGGATAGAGATTAGATTTTACTGATGTAATAAGTAAATAACTACCGATGACGTAATCATCATCTAGACTCCCCTATCCCCCATGTCATCCAAAATAAGCAGAGCAAAGACCCCCCCGCCCCCCCCATAGTGCTCACATAATACTTGAACGGCCCCTTAGCGGTTTAGGCGTGGAAGCGTCACGGATTAAGTAAAAACCCATCTTCGCATGTATAATTATTAATTAAGATTAGGAATATAATTTGGGAACAATGAATGGAGGCCCCGGACTTGACTTAGCTTAGTTAATTTTCAGTATTGTTACTACTACTACGTTGAATGTATTTAAAGACAAGGTTTATGGGGTGACAATGCAATATGCGGGCCGGGCGGGCCTGCATTTGAATATGCAGGAAATTTGCAGGCACTTTAAAATGTCCACATGAGTATGTATATGAGATGAAAAATGCATACACAGCAAACAGCTTACGAAAAACAGGCATATAACAATTGCATTTTAAGCTTTTACCAACTCATAGTTCCTCCTTAAATTAAAGTTTTTGGAGTTTAGATAATCACCATTTAATTTGGCATAATCACAATAAATCCCACTTATAACTGGACACTCTTATGCCAAAATGTACCAATCCACATGAGTTAAAAACATAATTAATTTGTGGATAGGTACATCTTGGCATAACTATGTCCAATTGTCAAAACCTTCCAGTAATTTGGGCACTGCTTGAGGCATGGATTTTCCAAAAACAACAATGAGGTTGGTACGTCTATCCAAATTTCATAATTGACATTCCGCTTAAATGCGCGATGGCACATTGTTATCGTTTTGATAAGATGATGAATCGCTGTAAAGGCAAATGAACTTTGATTACATATTATACAGAGATAACAGTGTGTACAAGAAATCGTAATATGCAATAAATTCATTGACGGTAGAAGAGCATATTTTCAATGTCATAAAGTGGCAAACAATCATACAGTTCACATTTATGATAGTGATACTGTAGCTTATAGACATCTACATAAAATGTAGATGCGTTGCCACTCCTTAGGTCGGAGTTGATGTGCGCCCTAAAATTACAGGAGGTACGGTCAACGCAATCTGGTTTCGGTCAGGTAATCCACATTATTATTTTACTGTTTTTTTTTTTATGTTATGAAAGTGGCAAACAAGCGTGCAGTTCACATTGATGTTAAGTGATGACTGCAGCCTATAGACACCCACACAATGACCAGAGGTCAAAATGCAAATGCGCTGCCACTCCTGAGGCATTAGGTGTTATGCCTCTGTGCCGGAAATTACAGAGCCGTACATTACCACCTGACCGAAACACGATAGTGCTGAACACTACCATTTAACGGCAAGTATATTAGGTAATGCGGTGGTGCCTACGCCCGCGAGCTCCGTCACTGGAGCTCTACCACCAGTAAAACTCTACTGGTAGTAGAGTTCCAGTGTATGATCTCATAGGCACCACTGCAATTTCTTATCTATCTGCGGCTAAATGGTAGTGTACAGCACTACCGTGTTCCGGTTAGATGATAATGTATGGCCTCGTAATAACTATCACAGAGACAAAACAACTGAGGTCTCAGGGGTGGCAACGCATCTGCATTTTGAGCTCTGGTCTTTGTGCGGGTGTCTATACGCTGCAGTGATCACTTAACATCAATGTGAACTGCATGCTTGTTTGCCACCTTTATAGCATAGAAAAGTTCAGAGATACTCACCAAAAAAAATTAGAGATTCCCAATCTGCTCCTCAAACATTCTCTTACCACCCTTCAGTATCTTCTCCGAGTCGTTTCCATACTTCAACATGTACTCCTCCAGCCGTATCAACCATTGAGCCCAATGCTCCCTCAGTTTATCCATGGACAAGTGGTACACATCAGCCTTTGAACCGTCGGTGTACGCTATCACGAGCAAAGCGTCTCTGACGTTCAAGTGTTTGTAGTTCAGATCGTTGCAGACTGCTCCGAAGTAGGCTGCCAGTTGGACTGGATTGTCGTACGTCAGTGATATCGATTTGCGTGGTTTGTCTGACTTCTTCCATTCGATCAGTGTCGGTTTGTCTCTGGAAATTTATAGGGAATATTTAAAAAGCGGTCAAGTCGGACTCATGCACGAAAAGTTCCGTATCATTATCTATTATGGGAAAAAATCTTCAAGAATTGCTTTACATAATAATTGAACGCTCCCATTGCTATTTTTCCTAAAATTATCGTAATTATCACATTACGCCAGTATAGCAATGTCACAAACATGCAAAGTGGCTATCGGAATTATGTCACGCTCTAAATTGAATTCGAAATAAAATCCAATATTTATTTCTCGACGATATATTTTATTTCTATCGAGGACGTTACGTATGTAAAAACAGTCCCCACCAAGAAAAATTGCGAATCGACTTTATGAAAGAGATTTCGGCTGTGTAGAGTATTATCTCTTTCGCACACTACTTATGTGACGTTTCTTGACCATATAGGTATCGTATCCAATAAGAAATAATGCACTTCGACCTCAGGAAGAGACGCCGGCTTATTTCGGATCTGTAGAGCGTTATCTCTTTCGCACCTTACATATTTGATGTTTGAAGACCATTTTGATCAAGTTTTGACCAATACTGGACTACGGATGCTTGCGTAGGCAGTGTGCAGCAGAGATAACGCTCTATGAAGCCGAAACTGTCACTTTCATAGGCTCGATGTGCATTATTTCTTGATGAGCACTGTAGATCAAATTTTGACCAATACCGCACTGTCAATACTTCGTAGGCAATGTGCAATAGAGATAACGCTCTACGAAGTCGAAACTAGGCGATTGTCTCTTTCCTAAGCTTGATGTGCAATATTTCTTGCTGTACTACAAAAACGCCTCCTCGCTAACATTGAATATACAATCAATGTAAGTATACATACAGGGTGTCCCAGAAATCAACGATAAACCGAAAACGGGTGATAGGCCAAGTCATGATATTCATAGGCTGTTATCAGGCTGTTAGCAAATGTAAAAAAAATAATTGTCATGAGTAATATTACAATCATACAAGTTCTTATATTTAAATAATATGAATAATAATATGCTCTAATAAAAATCAAAATAGACACTTATAATTAAAACATTACCATAAAACCTGATAACAAGCATACAATTCACATTGATTTTTATTTTTTTTATTTTTATTTATTGTCATGTATTTTTAATATTATTAGGATTTTAAAAATATCGGAAAAACAGACATTTTGCTATGATCCTTCAATTTCCAAGACCACAAATATTACTTTCTTGTAATTTCCCCCTCTGTATTGTAGTCATTCTGTACACTAACCCCCTTATTCATAAACGCATTTTAGCTAGTGTTGCTAATCTCTCCTTTGTCTTTTTCTATCCTGCACATTTGACAATGCAACGGACAAAGACAAAGCATTCTATAGCCAAAACGTATCTAATGTACGTTTATGAATAAGAGGGTATGTCTATAATTAAAATCATGATAATATTAAAAATAGGTACATGACAAATATTTTTATTACACATTTTTCTGATAACTGTCATGACTTGGCCTATCACCCGTTTTCGGTTTATCGTTGATTTATAGGACAACCTGTATAGTAACCCCCTTATTCATAAACGCATTTTAGCTAGTGTTGCTAATCTCTCCTTTGTCTTTTTCTATCCTACACATTTGACAATGCAACGGACAAAGACAAAGCATTCTATAGCCAAAACGTATCTAATGTACGTTTATGAATAAGAGGGTATGTCTATAATTAAAATCATAATAATATTAAAAATAAGTACATGACAAATATTTTTCTTACACATTTTTCTGATAACTGTCATGACTTGGCCTATCACCCGTTTTCGGTTTATCGTTGATTTATAGGACAACCTGTATAGTAACCCCCTTATTCATAAACGTATTTTAGCTAAAGTGTTGCTAATCTCTGCTTTGTCCTTTTCTATCTTGCACATTTGACAATGCAACTGACAAAGACAAAGTATTCTATAGCTAAAACGTATCTAATGTACGTTTATGAATAAGGGGGTAAGTATGTAGTACTTACTCGTAATCGGCAATAGCATCAAAAATGCCTCTATACTTCAGGACTGGGTGAACGACATTGGACTCTATGGCTTTCGGCGACGATATACTCTTCAGTGCATCGGCCACAGATATCCATACGCCTTCCACATCCTTCTCAATACGCAGCTGTGTCCGTGGTTGTGTGAAATAGTTTTTGAGGGTATTGTGGAATTTCGTACCGACCGCCATTTGGGCTGTGGAGTGAGATTTTTTACAGATATTACTAAATTAATATAGGTATAAGTAATTGTTTTACTTCTTCATGCCTATTTTATAAAGTTGACTCTTATTCGACATCTGTAATAATACTACATTTCAAGATACATAGATGTTAAGTGATGACTGGTATTCTATAGAAATCGAATACCACATATTATTCGAGAATGCGATATTTAAATGACAAATGACTATATTAATACTTAAAATGTATCAATGGTAAGTGCGGAAAATAGCTTTATATTTTGAAGCGCGCATGGCCCAGCGGCTGGTGTAGATCGGAAGCGATCTGCTCGGTTAAGCACTACTTGCGCGGTCGGGTAGTGTGATGGGTGACCGCTAGTGGCAAATGAATTTTACTCGAAAATTTTGAAAAACTCCATAGATTTTTTTTTTCATTATATTTTTCAAACCAACTATAACTACGGAACCCTACACTGCGCGTGGCCCGACACGCACTCGACCGATTTTTCATGTTACGAAGGTGGCAAACAAGCATTATAGTTCAAGTGACGACTGCAGCCTATAAACATCTACACAGCTACCGCTGAGACGTGTTACATCACTGTGATAGTTATTATGGAGCCAAACATTTCATACTGATTAATATCATTTGTAAAGAAATTCTGAACTGTTAAACTATGTTGAGAACTTGATTACAATAATTGCAGCATAACAAAAAAAACGTAACTTCACGCCTGTAATCCCCGAAGGGGTAGGCAGAGGTAAATGCATGCATTCAAGTATACATGCAAACACCCACGATTCGCCGGTTACGTTTTGGCCCATGTCACAGGTGGCGAGCCTGTTTCCAGAAAATGGAAAAATCCCAATAGAACCAAAGATAAAGGACTTTACACCATTATCTCTGATAGCCCTACCCGGGAATCGAACCCAGGACCCCAGCGTAGTAGTAGTGGCCTGCTACCACTAGACTACTGAGGTAGTTATAGTTGAGTTATTATGGAGCCAAACATTTCATACTGATTACTATCATTTGTAAAGAAATTCTGAACTGATAAACGATGTGAGAACTCGATTAAAATAATTGCATAACAACTATGTGTAATATAAAGTGCATTGTCTTTGTTTCACAATGTTTGTGTTCTAGACAATTGCAGTGGAGCACTGAACTTTGAGTACTGTTATATGGAAATAATACGAAATTCCATTTACGTGTTGACAGAATTGTAGTAAGTCGTAGTATTTTTTGTGTTGGCAGCTATCCCAGATGTTTACTTTACAAGACAGTAAGAATTATTGCAAAAAAATTGCCAAGATGTTGTTTATTTAAAGGAGATGTTGCGAACTCGGCTCTGGTTCGTACACGTCCTCAAAAAATGGGTAAATTAAAGAAGAATCCGAAAAAAATACAATTAATTTATTCAAGAATATATTTTAGAGTTACAACCACATTTCATTCAAACGATTTTATCATTTTCAACTATGTTGAACATGGCGGCGATACAGCCGACACTTGGGATCTATCGATTTTGATAGTATTGAGAAAATATTACTTTTTCTCCAAGTACTATATAATCAAAATACAATTTTTAAAATGATAATGTCAAAATGACATCGCCCGCCATATTCGCCATGTTGGTTTTGAGTTGCAATTCTAACTGCAAATAATGTTTTGTAACTGCAAACAAAGCTAAATAAGTGAAAATATGCAGTAAAAAACGTTTTTATATTGATTTGACCTGTTTAATGATATTGTGTACAATACATGGCCGGAGGTCCATACATTTTTGCAACATCTCCTTTGAATAGCCATATTCAGCCCAATTTAAGAAGCTACATTAATTTAAGTACAAGACTCATGTTAACACAATAATAACAGTGTGTGTGTGTGTGTATCTTCACGCCAGGTCCCTAACGGGGTAGGCGGAGAGTGTAGAGCGCCAGACATCCCGGTTCTGACAAACCTCTTGTGCCTCGTCTACCTTCATCATTCTCTTCAATAATAACAGTGCTGTAGCAAAGTTCAAGATTGCTTAAAATATCTATAACTGAAGTCAAATTTACTTTCATATTTAGGTAAGTGAATAAAAATCTAAGAGCTGTAATATCAATTATAGAGTAAACAAGAAGTATAGAATAGAAGAGTATGGTTTCAACATGAATATTGTCCCAATCTATTCCCCAAGGCACAATTTTTATATTTGCTACTTCCTAGCAGCTATTATGACACAAATCTATGAAGATTTTTATACACCAATTTTGTGGAATCATGTTTAGTCAGTTTCTGTTGGTTTAAATTACCAAATACATAACTACATAGTAAAACATAAAAAAAAAAGAATAATGATAAACACACACATAGTTCAAAATGATTGGTGTTGTAAAGAAACAAATAGATTAGGATTGATTTGATACTGACACTTGGTTCATCATTTGTAAAATAAATGGTTGAGTAAATTATAGAAGTGGCATAGAACTTATTATCAAACATGCATTCTGTAAAAGCAAAAAAATAAAGAAATATGTTCAGAATTATTTTTAGTTAATGTAGTCTTTCACAATAACTTTTACATGTGGTAGAGCTCCAGTGACGGAGCTCGCGGGCGTAGGCACCATCGCATTACCAATATATTAGCTGCTAAATGGTAGTGTTCAGCACTATTGTGTTCCGGTTAGGTGGTAAAGTACGGCCCTGTAATTTCCGGCACAGAGGCATAACACCTTAAGCCTCAGGAGTGGTAACGCATCTGCATTTTGACCTCTGGTTTATCTGTGGGTGTCTATAGGCTGCAGTCATCACTTAACATCAATATGAGCTGCATGCTTGTTTGCCACTTTAATAGCACAAAAAAAAAAGGTAGGTATAATAGCATAAACATCTAAATGATAACTAGAATAGTATGACATATTGTTGATATTCATTGACGATTGTGAGGCATAATTTAACATTTAAAGGAAAAACTGAAATTTATAAATACTAATAATTAGTCATTTAGATTGATACAATAAATTGTAACTCAGTTCATTATATTGTGGCAAAAATAACAACCAAGATAAACATAGATTCATTTCAACAAAATGACCTTTAGTGGAGGTCACTTCAAAAGTAAAAGTAATATGATATTTAGTTTCCTATGAGCTGTGTTCCTCTTCAACTTTATTGCATTATACTATGAACTAATAATAGGTTTATATAATAAAAATATTTGTTTTATTTTATGTTTTATTTTTTGGCATTAACACATAAGTATGGATCAACAAAAAGAAATGTAAAGTAAAAAAAACTACCTTTTTAAAAACAACTTGTTTGTTTTGGTTGTTGTGATGTACTCATATATTAGGATTTATCCATAAAATAAGTTTAGTGTAATTGTAAATTATGTGTGAGTCATTAATGTTAGTGATGGATGTTAAATTTATGTATGAAAAAGAATAAAGATATAGTATGGACATTCAATTTAATTTAATATTTATTTATTCTAAACTGTTTAGATAGAATTATACCTAAATAATATTTTAACCACATTTAATGTTGAGTAACATACTTTATTTTTTAGATGCTTATAAAGGTATGATAAAATGTATACCAATGTAAATTCGATATTATTTCTATTTCCTTATCCTGTTTTATAGTTTGCAGAGAACTAAGAAAATATTTCCACTGCATCTGGCTCATAAATCAATGTCATGAGCATCACATTTCCTAATTGATTTACAACAAAATAATGATATTCCAGTTACATGGTAAAGTATTATATTATTTTTTTACCATATCAAGATTATATTTAATGACCTGAATTATGTAATTATGAAACACACCTGAGATCTACCTACCTATTTTATTTAGACATTTTGATGTCTATAGACAAGTTCATTTACCATCAATATGAACTCTGCCTATTTGCCACACACTGTTTATTATGCGAACAGCCAAGGAATGGAACACCCATGGCTTCTGTTTCTGAAAAACTATAACCTGGGAATTTTCAAGTCTAGAGTGGTTCTAGCAAAGTGCTCTTCATCTTCGGCCACTTTCCATCAGGTGAGATGGTGGTCAAAGGTTTGTCTATAAATTATAAAAAGCTAATATCTAAAAATACAAGAAAACATTTCTTACCTTGGTAAAAACTGTTAAACTCATCCAAGCCCATTTCGGCGATCCTCTCCTGTTTCCATTTCTCTAACGTCTGTCTAGACTCCTCAGTCATCGTTTTATTCAGTATTAATGTCACAGATGGGTACTGCTTCTGGAAATCATTCTGATGAGGCTTTATTTGGAGAATTTTGTCCTCGCTCATATATCCTGGTTCTGCCGGAGAACTTCTGGCTGCACTGTTCACGGCTGCACTCTTGAAGCCTCTAGTCGTATTCAACACGACATTTCCGAAATTCACGCATACCCTCGCCTGATGCCACATTTTATTCCCTATCATTTCAACTGTCGACAACAAATTTCCCGCAACACGACTACTATCTGCGAACTTTTGCGTGCTTTCACACTCGGCGCCGTTGTTTTGATGTGACGATTTATTTTTAGCTGCAAACAGATAAAATTGTGGCGCCTGTCATATGACTGAATAGTTTTATTGGCGCAAGTGATCGCCACGAGTTAAAATGTAAAGATAGTTGCAAGTACGTATCACTCGTCGCTCAAAAGGTCTAGGAAGTATTTATGCGTAGAAAGTTGACTGGAAACCAAGGTTATAGATTAACGGAAGCTGTATGGCTTCTTACCCGATTTTTGTATGCGACTTTTCTTTTGTTGTTTCGTCTCTAGCAACGGGCCGAACAGCTCTTTGTTTTCTTTGTGGTATAATTTTAGTTTCTCCGCTTGGTTCAAGATTGAGGCGGGTCGAACCACTTTATGTCTGACGAATTCTTTAGACTGTCTCTCGGCTGACACTCGGCGACCGATTGCACATATTGGTCGTAACATCGTGACTGTAGCTTTTAGCAATCCAAAACACGTATAATTTAACGAAACTATATTGTTTAAAACAAGTTTCTAGTGGACACACCAATAATCAAGTTCTGTGTGAAATTAATTTTACAATACGAAAAGGAAAAGCGAAGCGAATTGTACTTTTTCTGTTTGTCAAGCTGTCAAAGTGACAACAATACTGTCATGACAATTGTCATATGTCACTGTAATTGCAGAATAAAAATAATTAATCTTACCTGTTGACTATTATTTCCAAAATTATTAATTGTACATATTTAAAGCAGTATTGATTAATATTATTCAAAATTCATATACATACAGGTCTTTCAATATAATTGTTTTAATATAGGTAAATAGCAGTAAATAATATTCGGTGTGTTAAGTTCCTTCTTATATCGACATCTATGAATCATATTCAAAAACTAAAACGATAACAGAAATAACCTTAAATGGTTCTGTTCATTAAAGATAGATGTCGTTTTGTAGACAAGCAAAATAAGATACCAAATTAAAAACGTCATTTTACGTATTATATTTGAGAGCAAGTTGCTTTGATTTCTATTTTGGCGGTATTATATCTTTGTTATCAATGAGCACGATACAATACGGCCAAATTAAAAGTGTAGTAGGATCAACGTGATATTGTAGTAAACCACATGCTTTAAGAGATGCTAGGGTTGGGTTATCATTTGGCGGGAAACGTGGGCTACGGATAGTTTCGTAGAGACTAGAGACGCAGGCGTAGTACAGGCGGCAGCGAAATAAGGATACTCGAAAAAGCCGGCTTCCAGAGTTGTCGTCTAACCACGATAAAGTTTGTTCTCGTTGAACAAGTGTTCGTTAAGACAAACTACGGGTTTATTATTGTGTGTTATAAAAACTGAACATCTGAATAAATAGACACGGATTTTACAAAAATTATGTTTTTCGCATTGTTCCGGTAAAAGTGACTGTGAATAAAATTCAGTCGGATTTTTGGTGGAGGTGAGTAATTATTATTTTGTTTGAATTCACAGTTAAATAAGAAATATGTTGGAGTGTAATAATTTGCTACATTATTTTTGATTTGTATCATCAGGGCAAGTTAAAAATATTTATTACTGCTTACCTACATATATGAACCTGCATGGTGACGGTAAGACGTAGGTACCTACCTAATCAGTTTGATAAATTGTGATGTGAATTATTTTTACTTGTTTGGCTCTATCTCGTAAATAAATTAGTATCTTCGAGGTACATTAATATGTAATTTAATTTAATTTTAAGACTTCATACTTTAAAAATTAAGTTAGATAAAATTTAATTGGTAACTTTGTATTCAGTTAATAATTTATACCTATTTAATGTTGTCGTTCATGACCGATGTACATATTTATACAGGTACAATTTATTTGCTTTGGGTGTAGGTAACCTACTTACGTAGGTATTTAATCACATACTAGCTAAGCATAGTTTCCTTTGCCAGTTTTGCAACATTTTTTATTGATTCTATCATAGGAAATAAATCTATTTAAAGGGTATTATAATATAATATATAATATAATATTCATGCCGCTAAATGGTAGTGTTCAGCACTATCGTGTTCCGGTCAGGTGGTAATGTACGGCCCTGTAATTTCCGGCACAGAGGCATAACACCTTAAGCCTCAGGAGTGGCAACGCATCTGCATTTTGACCTCTGGTCATTGTGTGGGTGTCTATAGGCTGCAGTCATCACTTAACATCAATGTGAACTGCATGCTTGTTTGCCACTTTTATTACATTAAAAAAAATCTTCTGGAAGTTTCCCTGCACCTCGGAGTTTGATAATGTGCCCAGAGATTTCAACAGGCTTGCCGCTTGTTACCTGGGCCAAAAACGAATTCGGCGAAGCGAGAAGATTCTGCTTAAGGGAGAGGTGTGTCAGGACCGGGATATCTAGCGCTCCATAGTCTCTGCTTACCCCGTCAGGAACCTGGCGTGAAGATACATACATACAATACCTCTGATTACCCCTTCGGGATTACAGGCGTGAAGTTACGTTACGTTATGTTACATAAATTATGTAAATGTCGTGGAAGTTCGTGCGCTATCATTTTGCAAATAAAATCCTTTGAGAGGTTCTTACCTTGCTCTAAGATATTTACGCAAACAGGCGACATGGTGACATACCGCCGGGTTCTCTGACTGAACAAACTCAGATAATATTCTGTTGACGACCTAGTTAGTCCAACGGTGTATGACGACCGATTGAAAGAGAGCTCTTACTGAGTTTGTTGGGTAGCGGAGTTCTTCTCAATAGTGACTGCACTTGGAACTCTGCTAAGTGAATAACATTGATCTTGACGAATAAGTTTTTCTTTTTCTTCATTTATTATCATTGAAGGAATTGAAAAATTTTATGATTATTATGTTTTAACCAAATAGTTTAAATTTTAATTTTTAATTTACTATTAATATATGATTTTGCTTTTACTATATGTAATGGTTATTCGCTCTAGGTAGTTTATGATTTATTGATGTTTTGAAAGTATCTGTAAAGATCTATTCGAAATAAAAATATTTTCTATTTCTATTTCTATTTCAACCGCAGGATCCTGGGTTCGATTGTCGCACCGGGACAAATAGGTATTTGTACCAGTGGCGATTCCTGGTGTTTATAAATGGGGTGGCTCCAGCTTTTGTTATATGTACAGGGTGTAGTGTTCAGTGCGCAAAACCTGAAAACCGTTTCTTCAGACGGTCAATCTGAACAACTTTCAGTCATTAATTGAAGAACCTACTCAAATCCCAAAAAAAGAAATTTCATACAATTTGACATTTTTATATTTGTATGAAATAACTGATATTTTTAGCGATTTTAGAGTTTAATTACTAAATAATAACTGCCTCAGTAGCGTAGTGGTAGCAGGCCACTACTATTGCGCTGGAGGTCCTGGGTTCGATTCCCGGGTCGGGGACTATCAGAGATAACGGTTTAAAATCCTTTATCTCTGCTTCTATTGGGATTTTTCCATTTTCTGGAAGTTTCCCAGTACCCCGGAGTTTGGTAATGTGCCCGGAGATGGCAACAGGTTCGCCACCTGTTACATGGGCCAAAACGTAACCGGCGAGTCGTGGGTGTTTGCATGTATGATTGAATGCATGCATTTACCTCTGCCTACCCCTTCGGGGATTACAGGCGTGAAGTTACGTTTTTTTTTTTTTTTTTTTATAAAAAGTAAATTAAATCAACAGAAAGATAGAAAACGGAACAAACACTATCACAAATCTACACTATCACGAAAAACATGCGAAAAAATTATGGTTTGGCGACGGAATACGCGCCATCTTAGAGAAATCGCCACTGATTTGTATGTCCAACAGATAGGTATTTGTTTCGGAACTGTAATTGTTCTGTTATATTAATGAAAAAGGTCTTTTGTATTAAACTTAACAGAAAAGTTCATATCTGTATGACTATTATAGTTTATGAGGTCATGTTATCTTTTAATAGCATCACACTGACACATACAAATAATATTTGTGGTATTGCTTCAATACTTTAATGGTAGAGCTCCAGTGACGGAGCTCGTGGGCGTTGGCACCACCGCATTACCTAAGATACTTGCCGCTAAATGGTAGTGTTCAGCACTATCGTGTTCCGGTCAGGTGGTAATGTACGGCCCTGTAATTTCCGGCACAGAGGCATAACACCTAAGTCTCAGGAGTGGTAACGCATCTGCATTTCGACCTTGGTCTTTGTGTGGGTGTCTATAGGTTGCAGTCATCGCTTAACATCAATGTGAACTGCGTGCTGGTTTGCCACTTCCATTACATTAAAAAAAAGATGCCTTAACCGTCCATCAGTTGCAGCTGAAGACCATAAACTAGCTAGTTCATTTTTTATATAGCGTGCATATAATTCATAGATACGATATCATTATACCTACATGACGTAAATCCAAGACGTGTCCCAGCACGACCCGCGTGGTCGTTGGTTTTCACCAACCGATAAGTAGAGCGAAAGTTGCTCCGTACCTAATCGCGTATGTCTTAGGCGTCATTTATACAGAACCGGCGTAAGGCAACAGTGCGAAACGTGTGCCGCTACAAAACGTTTTCATAGAAATTGTACGGAGGTGACACTCGTGAATACGCTGCGCTGCGCCTACGCCTTCACCGTTCGGTACTTACGCCGTTTCTGTATAAATGATGCCTTAAGTGTCCCTACGCAACGCCCTAAGGCAGATAATATATAATAATACTACGTATAGAATGGAGACTTCGACGTCCCGCCCGATTTCTCCGCCTCACCCACCTCCTCTCCTCTTATGGACGACGTTTGAATAGAATAGTATAGAAAATCTTTATTTGTAACAACAACAAAAATCTTAAATTAAGAACACAAATTTATCAAGGTTGTTACAAAAAGGTCCCCAATTCAGCATAAAGCCGATCTTACGAGCGGCGCTGGTCTTCCATTGAGGCCGATTTTCTGACATATAGGACCTAAATTACGTTTGGTATTCTCTACGTGTTACGCACACAGCTGAACGTGTAAATATACACGTCATTGATTGATGTCCGTGTAATAGAGACTAAATTAAGCGTTTGTATGGAATTTTGGCGGAGCGTCCGGGTTTGTGCTCAAGGTTCGGACTCATAGGTCTTCCATAGGCAGTTGCGCTTTATTTAGGTTTTTGCGGAACTTTATTTAGGTTGAAAGCGTCCTCTGCGCTCACCAATTGTCTGCAGAAAATAGACTACTACCGTCTCGAGACCTGCCGCCTACATGAGTAAAAAAAGCGGATGTGTCCTTGTGCGATCAGACGTCCACGGACGTCAAAATATCTAAAATGCGATCTAGCTCTCTAGGTATTATTATATTAGGTGAACTGTGCATAGTGTGCATGCTTGACAGACGCACGTTTCAGCCGCGGCTGATAGGTCCGACAGTATGCTTTGACCTTTATGTTATCTTGAGGCTTTCGAATCAGATCACCTAAACTGTTTGTGTCAAGTCGAAGAAATTTCCTGGTATATCCATATACAGAGTATATATTATTATGTTTCTTTATGTCAGGTCCCTAATGAGGTAGGCAGAGAGTCTGGAGCGCCAGATATCCCGGTTTTGACACACCTCCCATGCCTCATCTACATTCATAATTCTCTTTATACATGCATGGCGAATCCTAAGACTTTTACCCCATCATCAGACAGTACTCAAGTAATAGGTTTACAGGGTTAATATCAATAAAGGGTTAAGTTGGCGGCAGAGTTCCACTGTAGGAGCTCGTAGGCACCACCGCATTACCTAATCGAACTGCCGCTAAAGTGTTCAGCTCTAGAGTGTTCCAGTTGGATGGTAATGTATGGCCCCGTAATAACTATCACAGAGAAATGACAACTGAGGTCTCAGGGGTGGCAATACATGTGCTTTTTGACCTCTGCTCTTTGTGAGGGTGTCTATGGGCTGCAGTCATCACTTAACATCAATGTGAACTTATCTGTCTGCTACCTTCGTCACACTTTCCACTTTCGTAGCATAAAAAAATAAATAACTAACAGCATTGAGTGTTCCGCGTTGAGTTTTCAGATATTCATGAAAATAGCAACACTACGAGCGCTCTTTTTGCCTGTCCAACGATCTACTGTGATTTGGAATATGGAAATGTTCGGTTTGGGAATGGTGCGCAAATATTTTATGGAGATTGTGATGTTTTTTAAAAATTGGAAGGATTTGAAATATTTTTTTTATTATTCAGTATATAGTCAATAGTGAATATTTATAAATATTTGGTGTGGTATATTTCATTCATATTAAATTAGAAAAGTAGGTGGTAGAGCTACAGTGGGGCGTAGGCACCACTGCATTACCAATATACATGCCGCTAAATGGTAGTGTTCAGCACTATCGTGTTCCGGTCAGGTGGTAACGGCCCTGTAATTTCCGGCACAGAGGCATAACACCTTAGGCCTCAGGAGTGGTAACGCATCTGCATTTTGACCTTGGTCTCTATAGGCTGCAGTCATCACTTAACATCAATGTGAACTGCATGCTTGTTTGCCACTTCCATTACATAAACAAAACACACGAACACGACAAAACAATATCGCATTCACAGTAGACGCGCGTCGCGTGGCTTGTCATTGTTGAGAGAGAGAGAGAGAGAACGAATAAGTCGAATCCTATACTCGGCCTGCCCCCTCTCTGAGCGCTACGCACTATAGCAAAAGTGCCGTCAGGATTTTTCGTGACGCTCGCCTAGCCCCCTTAGCCAGCGTACCGCGCGATAAGGAACTTCATACCAAAAATGCTTGTCTGTAAAGTTGCTTTACGGACGATAGTGATAACGTCATAAGAAAACATGCGCCGAGGCCGATCGTACCTTTCTATCGCTTGTTTCGCGCTCTCGCTTGCACGCTCGGTTCAGGCGGAACGTGACACTTTTTCACTTTCGTAGCCGGTGTTCATCGATTTATAAGACCTTATCCTGACAAAACTCGCAAAAACAACCATAATTAGTAGGTTTTCAATGGGTTTTATTGAGTAAATATTCAGTAGTTTAACGACTAGCCGTACATAATGCTGTACTTACTCCAACGCTTTTATATGGTTCGTAATGAAGATGTAAGAAAGAGGCTTTGTGTGAATGATAGTATCGGTGTAAAAAATAAAACAGCCATGCTCCGATGGTTCGGGCATATAGAAAGAATGTCAAATGAGCGAATGACTAAACAGATATATACAATGCGAATATAAATGGTTGCAGAGGCCCTGGAAGACCAAGACTGACTTACCATGACCAAATACGTCGAGTTCTGTCGGTCGGTGCGGTGAAAAGTCTTATGAATCGGCGTGCATGTATGAAGACAATGACGAAGGCAGATGAGGCACGAGAGGTATGTCAGGACCGGGATATCTGGCGCTCTACACTCTCTGCTTACCCCGTAAGGGACCTGGCGTGAAGATACATACATACATAAATATTCAGTAGTTTATCAATAATGTTTATGGTAAATATGTCACAACTAAAAACAATATATAAGAATTGTTTGCGTGTCCAAGTAGCATTAGGCGTGATATTATGATAATGTATAGTAATGAGAATTAGGGGCGGTATCGGTCATTTCCAATAATCACGGATATGGCAATTTCTTCAGGAAGCACGGCATTGGTCCACGCCTATGCGTCCTAATTTATTTCAAAGATCGATATGATAACCATTTATTTATTTTAGATATTAAGAATTCAAAAAGAATTATAGTAGGCACCTACCTCCACAGCAAGTAAAAAAATAAAAATTGAAATTTAAAAAATCTATTTTTGATATACATTAAAGTAATTTACCTAAATAAAATCTGAACAATAAGTATATTATTAACTAGCAGCTTACCTCGGCTTCGCCCGCGCTGCCGTAGGCACCACCGCATTACCTAACCAATCTGCCGCCAAATGGTAGTGTTCAGCACTATCGTGTTCCGGTTAGATGGTAATGCATTGCCCTGTGATAACTATCACAGAGACATAACAACTAAGGTCTTAGATGTGGCCACGCATCTGCATTTTGACCTATGGTTTTTCTATAGATGTTTATAGGCTGTAATCATCACTTAACATCCATGTGAACTGCTTGCTTGTTTGCTGATGGAGACTTCTTACTATAAAACAATACAATAAAATCTTCAAAAAGTTATTAAGTTACGCAATGCTAGATAATAAAATATGTAATAATACTATAGGTCGCGCCACGTAAAAAGAACGCTGGAAGAAAGTAGAAGGGATGTGTTCGCGCATCGGTACACTCGCGCACGAAAGTACTAGCCCTATTGGTTTATTTTTGATCTAGCTTTCGCTTGCGGTTTCGTGTATTGGTAGGCAGACTGAAAACTATATTACATAGAATAACATAAAATGAAATAAAAACACATGACGCGCAGCTTGACCGCCAGCGTTCTTTTTACGTGGCGCGACCTATAGCAATGCTTTGTATTGGTACTCTTTGGTAACATACACATCCGTAGCTATAAAAGATAATAGATTGTCCCCGAGCATAGAGCAACACGGGCCACCGGTCGCGGCGTACCGGTCATATTACTACGAAACTCACACCTTGACTTTAACAAAATACATAAACAATTTCACGCACACATTTAAAGGCGACAGGCATTGGCCCACTTGGGCTTGTACTTTGACAGAGGGGAATGCCTGCATATGGCTACTCCCCTCCGGCCCGCCGCGGCCGGTGGCCCGTGTTGATCTATGTCCCCGAGGAAGGTCAATAAAAACAAAGATAACGCTACCCATATTGAAATTGTTGCCCATTGATAGCTTTTAGGTATTCATGAAATCGACAACACCTTTAGCAGTACTTTTCCCTATCCAACTATTGAGCTGAGATTTGAAATATGTAAACGTTCGAACCCTGGGGATGATGTGGAAATCAAAAGTTATATTTGTTCGCAGTTTCCGAGCTTTGAAAGTTGGGAAATGATTACATTTGTATGGAACTTCTTATGTTTGTATTCATTGAACTTACAGCCAAGAAACTAGTTTATATAATAATAATAATGGCAACCCATTATACGTCCCACTGCTGGGCACGAGTCTCTCCCTTTTTTGGGGAGGCCTGGAGCTTACTCCACCACGCTGCTCCAATGCGGATTGGTGGAGGTGAGTGGGTTAGTGGCCAACCCGCTGTCGGATGTTTTCAAACCGCCTATAAGGCCGCCGACAAGGTTTAACGACTACTATCTGTCGAAAGCAACCGGGACCGACGGCTTAACGTGCCCTTCGAAGCACGGAAACGCCTATTTAATTTGCCACTAGCGATCACCCATCACACTACCCGATCGCGCCCGAGTGCTTAACCGAGTAGATCGCTTACGAAAAATTTGTAGCTCGTATTTAATTAATGTATAAAAATTAGTTTTAGTGATTGTTATTAGTATTAATAGTGTAATATTCAATAATTATATACAATTTAAACGGACAAATGTTGGCGAGGTGATCTGCGGCTAAATCATTAAGAAAGACGACTTCGAAATAGCTGACGTCGACCCAACGGTCAGATTTGAAAAATCGCTGTAAAACCTGGGGAGTATTGCCTTTAATTCATGTATTTTTGTAGTAAATCCCTATATATAACAGTATTCATTACACTGCTCACTTAGTGAGCTTCGTCCAGTACTCATAGGCTCTGTTTAATACTCATTTTACTTGACAATATGTGGAAGTAAAATTGATGAACTAACAATAGCCGCAGACAATAAAACTCTTCAATAATTTTAGTTTATTAAGTATTTTGTTACACTATACATTGTTCTACTTGCTATTTATACTGCTCATTTTGTGAGCTTCGTCAAATACCTACATACAGGCACAGTTTATTCTCTTTTCACTTGACTATGTAGTGGAAGTGAAATAGATGAGAAACATTAGCCACAGACACTCATCCCACTACATTTATACACAACTTATGTACTAAACAAATCATAAAAATACTATTAACCGATTTGTTGTCCTGTGTAATTAAGTTTGAGCATTAATCAATATAAAGATTAATAAGTTAAAGATAGGTTATAATGTAAAATTAATTATTAAATATAACACTTCTTGCTGTGTTCTTTTCTGTCTCATTTTTGTTTAAAAGTTAACATATTTAATATAAAATATAACACTACTTTCTTGCTATGTTCTTTTTCTTTTTTGTATGAGTTTCCATCTGTATTCTAACATACTTTCTCTTTTTTCTAGTATTATTAGTCATTTACTTACTATATCCCTATTGTATCCCTTTTGTCTCTTGAAACCTTTTATTAAGCTTCTGTAAATAATATTTCAGGTGTTATTACATAAAATAACCTGTCTAGAATATGATGACACGTAGAGCGACCACCCGTGAAATGGAGGACAAACTGAGAACTACGCTGAAAGAACTTGAGTCAACAAAATTACTCTGCAAACAACTACTACAGGAACGGGAAGATAGTGAAGTGGAATTGAAACAATTAATAGACAAAAATACTTCACTGAAAAATGAGTTGGCAGAAAATCATATTAAATATGTAGACTTACTCGACCAAGTTCAACAATTTCAAATGGTCATTTCAACCTTTCAACAGTGTGGTGAAACATATGAACAAGCCTTGCAACGTATTTCAGAACTGGAAAGTGAAGTTTGTGATGCTCATAAGACAATTGCAAATATGGAAGAAGCTAAAATTAATGAACAATCGTTTTATACCCATAGTTTGTACAATGAGTTGGTCGGTACCACTTCGAATCTCAGTGAAATACATAACAAGCAATTGTTAACAATAGACTTGACTGGTGATGATACCATTAAGCAGTGTCCAATTTTGAGTAGTAGGAATAAATTCAAAAAGTATAGACGCCTGAATAAAAATATTAAAAGGAAACTAAAATCATTAAATTCATTAAAACGTGCTGTTAAATCAAAAAATAAACTAAGGGAACAGCGATCAAATTTAATAAAAGAGTTAGATGCTTTCTGTGTTGAATTAGAGCTTTCCAGGCACTCACATGATACTGACTCACGAGACTTTACACGACAATTACTCCAAAAAGATCAAGAAATTAAGGCAATCTTTAATAAATATAAAGCATCACAAGTTCAACTATCTCAACGTTTACAAGAGGCTAGTGAACTTGTTGACTTAGTCACATACAATGCAGAGAGATATGAATCATTAACTAAGAACAATTTAATTACTTGTTCTCACTGTCCAAAAGCTTCTGTGCCTACAATCATTACTCCGAACACATCTGCAAATACTCAGATTGATGGCACATATAAAACATTGCTATTTTCAGATAGATTGGGATCAGGTTTTGGATCCTTATTAAAGGATCATTTGACAAGCAATATAATTAATCATTGCTACCCTGACCAATCATATAAGCATATAATTAATAAAATTAAGAATACAAAAATTGACAGTGATTCAACTTTAATAATAATGTTGGGAAATAGCTTAGGTCTCAAAATAAAGGACATTGTTGATGGTGTTGATACCTTATTAAATCTGAATGTTAAAAATATAATGGTTTGTGCATTTCCCTACTCAGAATCATTGACACAAAGGGAAAATAATTGTATTTATTATTTGAACAATGTAATTCATACATTGACTTGTCGTCATAGTGACAAATTATTTTATTTTGACACTAATAAGTTTATTAGTGGATTTAAATTGACACGGGAAACTATGTATCTTCCCAAAAAATATAGGAAATTACGGCTACGCTGATAGCTTATAATATTAACAATGTTATATGTAATATAGCAAATGCTATTAGTAGTTTAGAGAGTAACATAAGTGTTACCAATAATTTTATGAATGACGTAGAGTGTAATAGCATCCAACCCCTGATGACATCTGCCAATACCAGGGACTCTGAGTATTCTCTGGCTCAGGGGGGAAATACAAACTGTACATCCTCGCTGACTGGTGTTGGCGGAGGCGTCTTGGGTTGCACTCTCAATTATTTAAACTAGATTTTAAGACAGAAGAAGTTACCAATATTGAACATACTAATAAACCGGTATCTTCTGGCATTTGCACTTTTAATAAAGTCAACAGTTTGGTAGTATTACACCAAAATATTGAAGGGTTGCATTCCAAATTATTGGAATTAGAACTAGTTCTGGAGAAATTCCAGTATGACATTGTTTGTTTAACTGAACATTGGTTAAAAGAAAACCAAATCATGATCAATTATAAGAATTATTCTGTTGTTAGTTGTTACAATAGAAAAGTTATGCAACATGGTGGCACTTTAATTTTGATAAAAAACTCAATTAAATCCAGGGAACGTAAAGACATAGTTGAGTTATCGATTGAACATATTGTAGAAGTTTCTTGTGTTGAGCTGGATAAGCATATAATAGTGTGCGTTTATAGACCACCAAATTATCAGAATTTGAATATGTTTGAGTCCACTATGGAAGATTTGTTAAAAAAACTATGTTCAGGTAGAAAGTCTGTAATTGTATGTGGTGATTTTAACCTTAATATTTTAGAAAATAATTCAAACAGCAATAGGTTACTGAATCTATTTAAATCATTCAACTTACGCAATGTTTTTTTGGAACCCACCCGAGTGAGCCCAACCTCGGCAACTTGTATAGATAATATCTTTTGTGAATGTAAATATATATCTACAAATATTGTTAACTATTTGCCATCTGATCATAGCGGCCAGACAATTACTTTTGAAGTAGATAAACCTTCCAGCAAAATTGAAAAAACACATAGACCAGTAACATCTGTTAGATTGAATAACTTCAATAATATTTTAAAAGAAAAATTATATTTTCAAAATTTTGACATAAGTAGTGCAAATGATTTTTATGCACAATTTTTTGATACTATTAATACACATTTTAATAATATCTTTAAAATTAGAACAAGAACCGCAAAGTGTAAATTTAGTTTTTGTGACTGGGCAACTGATGGCATTCGAAGAAGTAGGGAACGATTATTTGAACTTTATGGTCTTAAAACTTATATGCAAAATCCAAATTTTAACAAGTATGTCGCTACATATTCAAAAATTTTTAAAAGTGTATGTAAAAACGCAAAGTCAATTTATATAAGCAATAAAATTAAAAATGCAGACGATAAAATGAAGGCGACCTGGAAAATAATAAATAGTGAAACGGGCAAAAACAAGCGGTCTGAAACTCGTGTCCTTTTGGAGACACCACAGGGTATTTTAGGCTCAGATTTAGACATTGCTACACACTTTGAAGATTACTTTGCTAATATTTCATTCAAAATTACGGCACCTTTAAATTCTTCTACTGGAATATCGATTGACATTCTTAAAAGGAACGTAGAGCCTTGTCATATTAAATTAACATTTAGTCATATTAGTCCACAAACAATCATATCCACATTTAATCAGCTCAAAAACAAAGCTACTGAAGATATTTATGGTATGTCTATTAAAGTGTGTAAATCGATTATTAGTACTGTAGCGCCTTATTTATCTTCAATTTTTAATTTATGTACTGAGCAGGGAATCTTTCCGGATTTATTAAAACTGAGCAAAGTCGTACCATTATTTAAATCAGGGGATAGTAAAGACCCGAATAATTATAGGCCGGTATCTGTTCTTCCCGTTATCAGTAAAGTTTTCGAGAAAGTGATTCTTAATCAATTGCTGCAGCACTTTAATAAAAATAAGATCTTACACCACCAACAATTTGGTTTCACAAAAGGTTGTAATACAATTGATGCCGGTGTTGCTTTACTTAAACATATTTATGAAGCTTGGGAAGATTCGCAGGATGCTATAGGAATCTTTTGCGACCTTTCAAAAGCATTTGACTGCGTGGACCATAATACGTTAATGTGCAAACTTGAGCACTATGGCCTTGGATGTAAAGCCCTTCAACTTATTAAATCATATCTAGAAAACCGGGAACAGAAAATACAAGTTAACGGAGTAAAATCACCAGGCTCTAAAGTAGAAATGGGTGTACCACAGGGCTCGATATTAGGTCCATTTCTGTTTTTAGTATATATAAATGATTTGCTCCATTTGATGCCCATCAGTGAGCCTAAAACAATTTTATTTGCCGATGATACCTCGCTGGTCTTTAAAGTGAATAGAAAAGAACCAAATTATGATACTATTAATAAAGCCATACAAGAAGTACATAATTGGTTTACAGTAAATAATCTTGCATTAAATAGTAAAAAAACTAAATGTATTCGTTTTACTCTTCCAAATGTCAAAAGTAAAGAAGGGGAAATATTCTTCAACAATGATAAAACACAATTTGTTAGTGAAGCTGTCTTCTTGGGTATAACGCTTGATTCAAAATTGCAATGGGGTCCTCATATTAAACTGTTAGGAAAACGTCTAAGTTCTGCTGCTTATGCCGTCAGGAAGATTAGACAGTTAACGGATGTCGACACTGCGAGACTCGTTTATTTCAGCTACTTTCACAGTGTCATGTCCTACGGTATTTTGTTGTGGGGTCGGGCAGCTGAAATTGATTCAATATTTATATTACAAAAGAGAGCTATTAGAGCGATATATAACTTAAATAGTCGTGACTCCTTGAAAGAATTATTCAAGCAAATAAATATAATGACGGTCCCTTGCCAATATATTTATGAAAATATATTGTATGCTAGGAAAAACTTGCACTTATTTAAGAAAATTAATGATATACATACTTATAATACCAGAAATAAAAATAAATTAGTATTTCCAAGTTTTCGCCTATCGAAAACACATAAATGTTTCTTAACATGTTGTATACAGTTTTATAACAAAATTCCGTCCAACATTCTTGAACTTACAGATAATAAATTTAAGTCATGTATTAAACGCACACTATGTAAAAATGCGTACTATAGACTCGATGACTATCTAAAGGATAGAGATGCCTGGACAAATGCTGGTCTAGCTCCACAAGACTAAACAATAATTTTGTGAAATGAATGTGCATTGTACTTGACATTGTAAAACATAGTTATAAGTTTCATATTGTGAAAATAGTTTTAAAGAACATATTTTGAAAAGACCCTACTGAGTTTTGTTTTGGCAGGTTTTTTCTCAGTAATGTGGGCTTTGGAACTCTGCCAGTGAATGACAAGGAATGTCCCATATTTTTTTGTTTAGTCTTATCTTGCCGTTTGTAAAAGAGAGTATGGAACATTCTGTTGCTACCTATTTTTATTATTAAGTATTTTTGGACTATTATTAATTTATTTACTTTGACATATTAATCAACGTATCAGTTGTTATTCGCTTTAATTTTATATTTGTAATTTGACCTATCACAAGCAAATTCTATTATTTCCAAGTGATTAAATGAATTTTTGAGTTTGAGTTTGAGTTACGATCTACACCAGCCGCCGGGCCATGCGCGCTTCATACGAAACTAGTTTAACCTATGAATTGAAAATGTTGAAACATGATAAGAAACGTTAAGAGTCTTGTATGAAGAGAATGATGAATGTAGAAGAAACACGTGAGGTATGCCAGGACCGAGTTATCTGGCGCTCCACACTTCCCGTTAGGGAATCAGCATTAAGATACAGACAGGATTATAGAAAAACTAAGTGAAATACACGAAATTGAATATCATGCAATTAAAACGAAGTACAGAACTCAACAATTAATATTGCACATCGATCTTGCGAAAGAGACGATCGGCACGTTTCGACTTCGTAGAGCGTTATCTCTGTTGCACACTGCCTACGTAAGCACTGATAGCCTAGAATTCGTCAAAACTTGATCAAAATGGTCAATAAAAGTCAAATAGGTACGGTGCGAAAGAAATAATGCTCTACAGACCCGATATAAGCCGAAGTCTCCTTCCTAGGCTCGATGTGCAATATTTATTGTTGAGCACCGTACCTAGTCTTTAGAGTTTTCATGTTATGAAAATGACGAACAAGCATTCATTGCACATAGAAGTGAACACTTACACGAAAATTAGAGCTCCAAATGCATCCATTCCTCGCCACCCTTGAGGCCTAAGTTGTTTAGCCGCTACGCTGCGACAAAATCTACTTACAGGGTTACAAGATAAATCTAAATATAACATTTAACTTCATGATATTGACTTGATAGTTTTATTTGATTTATGCAAACAAAATTTTATGGTCTGTGAAGTTCAATTATAATCGTCAGCTTAGTTATTTTTATTTTGGTTTTTGGTTGGTGAAAAATAATTAATGTTTTCTCCTAAAATTGGTATCAATTGCGGTTTCTAATCTGGAAGATTTGGATATAAATTCTTAGAAGTTAAGCTCATCACATACACAGTGAACAATTTAGTGTCTACATTAAGTTCTAAAATAAAGAGCGACGTTGATAAATAGAACTGCGATAAGAGGAAAATAAAGAGATTCATCAATATAGGCGCCCCAAATTCCATGTCTCTTGACATTTTATCAAGTTAGGTATATTGGTTTTTATACTTTTTTTACGCACGCGAGGGTTTTACTATTTGTAGGATTGTAGGTTTTACTTCTGTAAAACCAAGCTGTTTCTACAGCTTGTAGGATTTGAATCTGCAACATAAACAAATTGTACTGAAATATTTATCAGCTCTGCTGCAGAGGTTAATATTTTATCTTAAATGATTTTTCAAAAGTTAAAGAACGAATTTGAACTCACGTGCGTAGAACTTTTAGTTAGTTTAGTTAGTTAGCTGTAGTGCATTCAAATGGATACCTATTAGGTGTTTACATTTAGTTCTCAAAATAAATGGCGACACTGATTAATAGAACCGCGATCCTCGCGATACTACGAAATTTCGACGATAAAGATATTCATCAATTTAAGCGTCCCAAATTCCATGTCTTCACGATACTTTATCAAGTTATATTTGTTCTCATACTGTGTTTCAACGCACGCGAGCGAATTGAAGGCTTAAAGAAAGAGTTTGCAGGATTTGAAACTGAAATAAATATTATACTCACAGCGCTTTATCGTCAAAAACTATTCGAAATTTAAGTTAAAGAACGATTGCGTAAAGACTTTTAGTTAATTTAGTTCGTAACTTGGTTGGGCAGCGTTCGGAAAGCTACGACACATCTTCAAGAAGAAGGTTTTTGACCAGTGTATGTTGCCGGTGATGATATAGAGCACTGAAAAGTGCTCACTCTCTTTGGGCTTCATGAGAAGGCTCAAAGTCCCGCAGAGGGCTATACTCGGAGTTTCCCTGCGAGATTGAATCATCAGAAATGAGGTGATCCGCATGAGAACCATAGCCCACCCAATAGCGAAACTCGAGTGGCAGTGGGTAGGGCACATAGCTCGAACCACCGACGGCCGTTGTGGCAGAACAGTTCTCGAATGGCGATCGTGTACCGGAAGACGAAGCATAAGCAAATCCCCCACGAGGTGGACCGAGAACGTGAAAGAAGAGCGTGTGAGAAGGCGGCCTAAGACCGTTCGTCGTGGCAAACTTTGGTGGAGGCATTTGTCCAGCTGTGGTCGTCTTTCAACTGAAATGATGATGATAATGAAACAGTTTTCTTGTATTTATATTATATCTAGGAGTTTCTAATCACGTTACAATAGTTATTATTATTTGTTATCCACGTTAATACAACGCTTATGAACCAGTTCGAAATAAATCTATGAACCAAAAAACAACCACATAACAGACAACATTATTATTCGTCTAAAAATGTTCCCAACATCCAATTCTAAGATCACTCCCAAAAGAACCTTCCAAATGGGTTATACCCAAATATGAATTGAGAATTAATGTCGTTTGAATGGGGACCATTCCAAGGATCACACGCAACGCTCCCAGTAAATTGAATCATGAGAAATGCTCTTTAGTAACGTTTGGAATTATTCTCAGAAACCCATGTTTGCCAACCAAACCGCACTTACCGAATTCGAAGATATTCTTAAGTGAAACTACATTATTGCTAAAAAAACTTTAAGACGACGATATAAGGTTCAGTTTCAAACGGACGATTATTCGTACATGAATTGTTTAAGGATTTTCTGCAGGAAACTATTATGTCATAAAAGGTCCTGAGTCAGACAGATGAGCGATTTACGAAGGTTGGAAATACTAAGAATGAATTTATTTTGATGAGTTATGGAATTTGAGATAGTGTGAAATTATGTAGTTTGGCATTGAATAACTTTCTGTTGTTGTTGACCAAATAAGGACAACGGACAAAATATATGTATATTACAGATGTAGATAACATGATAATAACATTAAACTGTTGCTTGTGCGTCGTTGTTTTATATGAATATCATGAGATTTAGAATATCTGCATTAATTTATCACTGATAACCAGTTCTATACATATGTACATAATATATATGGTTCTTTAAAAGTACAAACATAATACATTTAACATTATCTCTCCCTTGTTCTTGTTCGTAGACAAAGCGTGTGAGTTGTATTTGAGTTTAACCGAAGTTCTAAGCAAACATTTGATTAGAACAAACTATTGCTCATATTACAAACGTTACGTTATCCTAAGACCTAAACCTACAATAAAACTGCCTAGTTTAGGGTTTAGGACGTTTTGAATAACTTGTTTTCTTCAATAAAATAAATAATGAAGAAGCAAATACAATTGAAATAGTAAACACCAAAATATACGAGTACTTCGAAAACCTGGTTAAATATTCAATGCAGAGATGGATGAGTTCCGAAAATATTAGTAATAAGGGTAATGTGCCCGTAATAATTATCACAGAGACAAAACAGTTAAGGTCCCAGGGGTGGCAACGCATCTGCATTTTGACCTCTGGTCTTTATGTGGGTGTTTATAGCCTGCAGTCATCACTAAATATCAATGAGAACTGCATGCTTGTTTGTATTAAAATGTGTTATTCCGTCTATACACGAAATAGTTTCATGTGAATCAATATTTGCAGGTCTGGTAAGAATATGTTCCCTAGTTTGTGTATATCTATATGTATATGATAAAGACGCAAGAAACTTTAATACACTTTCTTTGTGGGATTCATCTGTACACATCAGTGGTGTGACAGTCCGCAAAGAATTGTACAAAATCTACTTTTATAGGACGCTACGTAATTTATAAACCAGCTGCTGCATTTTCACGTCGTGTCTGAGTCATGTAGTCTTCACAGCAGTTTAATCATTTTGTATTGTGTTACATGTGATATATTCTATGTTTATTATGTGGTAAGTATTTCATGGTTGGTCACGATGGTTCGGGCATATAATATAGAAAGAATGTCGAATGAGCGAATGACTAAACAGATATACAATGCGAATGTGGATGGTTGCAGAGGCCCAGGAAGACCAAGACTGACCTACCATGACCAAATAGGTCGAGTTCTGTCTGATGGTGAGGTCAAAAGTCTTCGGAATCGGGGTGCATGTATGAAGAGAATGATGAAGGTAGACGAGGCACGAGAGGTATGTCAGGACCGGGTATTTGGCGCTCTACACTCTCTGCCTGCCCCGTTAGGGACCTGGCGTGAAGATACATTAAATATTTCATGATGCAGCAAATGGATAATTTTATGTTGTAATGTTGGAGATAGTTTGAGATTAACCTAGAAGCTACACCTTGGTAATTACAAGTGATTATTGTGTGGAGAAACGGATGAAAGTGTTTCTCGGATGAAAAGGTGGTCAACTTACAACAGTGGAGTTCCAATGTAGGAGCTTGAGGGCGTAGGCACGACGGTATTACCTGATCTATCAGCCACCAAATGGTAGTGTTCAGCACTATCATGTTCCGGTTAGATAATACAGTATGGGCCCGTAATAACTGTCACAGAGACAACAATTTAAGTCTCAGGGGTGGCAACGCATCTCCATTTTGACATCTGGTCTTTGTGTGGGTGTCTATAGGCTGCAGCCATCATTAATGTGAACTGCATGCTTGTTTGCCACTTTCATTACATTAGAAAAATACGAATATACTTTCCCATTTAACGGAGTTTTTTGAAAAAAAATGTTAATACATGAAGTTACTGGTGCTGGTTATTATGAAAGATGGTGATGTTCCTAACGGTAACAAGTGAAAATTTTTACAGTGACCTTATGATACCTACACTACCTGAATCTCTAGAATTTTGTACAATTCTGTGTCTATCTAGATAAGTATATTATTATATAAATATATTTTTTAATGTAATAAAAGTGACAAACAAGCATGCAGTTCACATTGATTTTAAGTGATAACTGCAGCCTATAGACACCCACACAATGACCAGAGGTACAAATGCAGATGCGTTGCCACTCCTGAGGCTTAAGGTGTTATGCCTCTTTGCCGGAAATTACAGGGCCGTACAAATACAAATGATAAAGAAGCTAGACTTTCTATACTTATCTGTACAAAGCTGTATTGCGAGAGTCCGCAAAAGAATTGTACCACACCACTTTTACAGGACACGGCGTAACTTATAAACCAGCTGCTACTGTATTTTTACGTCATGTCTGAGTCATTTAGCCTTCACAGCAGCTTATTTATTTAGTACTAGCTGTGCCCGCGACTTCGCCCCCGTGAGAATTTATGATTGTTCAGTACCTACCCGGACGATGTAGAGGGCGCAGCTAGTATAAGTAGCCTAAATTACTCCTTATTACATAAGCTATCTGCCAGTGAAGTCCCGTCAAACCACGCCAAACAGACAGACAGACAGACGAAAGTCGAATACATTAAAAATATTATAAAAAAAATGTTTTTAAAAAATATTTAAATAGCAAAGTAATTATTTATTGTATAATTTATTATTAGTTGAATGGGATTCTAAGTATACCAAAAGTATAAAAAAAAGAACTTAATAATTTGGGTTAACTGCTAAATAAATAGATTAATGATTGCTCTACGAAAAAAATCAGAGTGGCCAAAACATACAAAAGTAATATATCTTAAACAGGGTCATAAAATATATTAACAATGTACTAAATATATATCGTGTTAGTGGCAACTGACATCATCAGCGTAGGTCGCATTCGAAATAGCAACAAACATTCATAGGACAGGATCTGTAAATATTTCTTCCTAAATTGAGTACATAAAATATTTTTAATTATGACTTTGAGTATTGAAATGCCATCAATACAAACTTTAGTACTACATAACAATTCCCTCATTTTTCATTACCAATTGTTGGCTGTAACTTACGGACGGATGTTGGATAGATAGATAAACAAACATGACGAATCTACAAGGTCTTTGCTATTAGTCATTTGCCTACGGAACCCTAAGAACAATTTCAGCTTCAGGCGTGGCAATTGACTTCTTTTGGGTCTGAATTTTGACCTTAATACTTCACTTCACTTTGCCATCATCTATACATACATATATATACAAATCAATTGCTTGTCTCGCTAAAACTCGAGAACGGCTGGACCGATTGGGCTAATTTTGGTTTTGAATGATTTTTGAAAGTCCAGGGAAGGCTTAAAAGGTAAGAAAATATGAAGAAATTGAAGGGAAATTGTAATAACCACAATTTCATTTTTCCATACAAATAGTCCAGGTCAGCTAGTCGTAATATAAAATACCTTCTACGAACGCCTCGAATCATGCCACCATGCGTTATGAAATGGAAAAACAAAAGTAACGTCAATAGGTTGCGATCAAATTAATAGCAAACATATAAAGCTCTTAGTAAGGGCCTGCTAATAAACTGTACCGTATAATGTATTTGATCAGTCTAATTAAAATTGTACTTTATGGGTACAATTGATTTGGATAACCTAATTATGTAATAACTACAATTGCTCATGCAACGTTTATGTGGAGATGCAAATGTTTAAAGCAAACCTTTAAATGCTTGAAATCGAAAGTGTGAAAAATTTGAATCAATAGTTAATAGAACGAACTTAAAGTTATATAGTAGGTAAGGATATCGTGAATATACAATAATAGGTATATGTAAAAAGATTAAAAAGTGAATTTTTATTCACGTTCGCCATGGTTTTTCTTTATTGTGGAAATAGTGACAAAAAGATAATCTACAAAAAAATAGTTCTCTTCATTTGGGTATTTAAATACCTACTTGTTTTTTTTGTAATTTCAAAAATTCAAGGAAATGTTATGATATGACAAAAAAGCTTATACAAAATCGCACTGGCCTGTCACGTCACAATTTTGATTAAATAGGTACGTCGACAGTCAATGACGAATTTTCGTTAATATTGCCTTTTTGTCAACAGTATTTGCACAAAGAATCTAATAGTGAATTATTTAGACATAGGGTCATAGCTGTTTTTTTTTCCTTAATCCCGGTCAATAATACATTGATTTAGATAAGTTTTATTTAATTTCCATTTTTGCATATTAACGGAAATCATAGTACGTGAATCATACAATTCATTAGGTGTCAATAATTACCGTATTTGCAAATAGCATAGCAATTGCAATTAGCATGCTAAGAATCATGTATTCTCATGTTTATGAAATTTACGCGAAATAGCATTAATTACCATCGCTACTACTAAGGGGAGTGTCCTTTCTAGTACTTTAGTAGGTACAGGTCAATCGTTATAGGTACCTCTACGGCTCTACAGTAAATTTATATCTTGTCAAATACTCTATTGTGTAGTTGTTTTTTATAAAACAAATCACCAATTCATACATAAAGATGTATGTAAATGTTCGTTTCTGGTAGCGTTGAATCATTTTTGTACCGATTGCTATGAAATTTTGATTACATTTGAATACGCTCGTATTTTATAAACCTAATACGCCACAGCCATATATGGACGCGAAAAGCTGCTTTTGGCTTTGACAACTGTCACAAAAAATAATCTTTCATTTCGCTTTGTTTTTGATCAGTGTTATTATAGATTTTTTGTTTTTATTTTACTTTTACCGTTTATTTCAGTTACATATGTTTGCAGGATCCGAGTTAATCCATGTTCTTTTGTTGTTTATTTTAATTTTTCAATCTACCATCAGACAATGGGCATTTCCACCATGGAAGCGAAAAGCGTCCTACCGACCGCGGGGCTTACCTACTTCAGAAATGTTTTTTTTAATGTAATGAAAGTGGCAAACAAGCATGCAGATCACATTGATGTTAAGTGATGACTGCAGCCTATAGACACCCACACAAATACCAGATATCAAAATGCAGATGCGTCACCAGTCCTGAGGCCTTTTGGTGTTATGCCTCTGCGCCGGAAATTGCAATTCCGTTCATTATCACTTGAGCGGAACACGATAGTGCTGAACACTACCATTTAGCGGCAAGTATATTAGGTAATGCGGTGGTACCTACGCCTGCGAGCTCCGTCACTGGAGCTACCACCAGTAAAAAAATTATGAGTTAAGTGACTAGCACAGTTTATATTGATGGTATTTCAATACTGTGGCCTTTACACATCTGCATAAAAAACAGTGATTTTAATGTACATGCATTGTCACTTCTGTCGCCCTGCTTTTTTGGAACACGTGATATCGGTCCACAATTATTTAAAAAATATATAAAAGTTGTTTATTTAAACTAAATTGAATCATAAATACTGTGATTGTCTAGTGCAGCGGTCAAGCTTAGTTTTTTTAACATATTTAATTTAGTCCTAACCGTTTCCCCAAGCAATCAATGCTAAGGAGAAATGTGTTTTTGCTTTTACTTCCTTCACCTACATATGGTTCGTTCGCCGGCTCCTTGTAGGTAATGAACCCTTAAATCCACGTTTTATTTTGTGGAATTATTAGTGAAAGCTTTTCAAATTTCGAAGAGCGGTTTAAGTTCAGGGACGTAGACATCACCGCAGTTTTTTTATGTAATGGAAGTGGCAAACAAGCATACAGTTAATACGTTAAGTGATGACTGCAGCCTATAGACACTCTCACAAAGGCCAGAAGTCGAAATGCATATGCGTTACCACTCCTGAGGCCTAAGGTGTTATGCCTCTGTGCTGGAAATTACAGGGCCGTAAATTACCACCTGACCGGAACACGATAGTGCTTAACAGTACCATAAAGCGGCAAATATATAAGGTAATGCGATGGTGCTTACGCCTACGAGCTCCGTCACTGGAGCTCTACCACCAGTGAAATATATTCTGTCATATGCGAAAGAAGATTAATTTAAAAAATAGCTATCCATTGCATTGATAAGTGCGGCATTTTAATTAAAAACTGTCTGCAACGACTGACGACGATTTATAGCTTATTTTTATTTCCACTTTCGCGAAGCTTCATAGTAAACTATTACACCGCGTTGATTGCAAAATTTATCTTCGACAGCGCCTTTTCTAATATTCACTTCGTAAATTCTTTTCATCGCGGCTTATTTAATCTCGTAGCAAGTGATTCAGTAGAGACCTGTACTTTAGTGACAAAATGAGGCATGTAACTAATAATAATAATGGCAACCCATTATACGTCCCACTGCTGGGCACGAGTCTCTCCCCTTTTTGGGGGGAGGCCTGGAGCTTGCTCTCCACCACGCTGCTCCAATGCGGATTGGTGGAGGTGGGTGGGTTAGTGGCCAACCCACTGTCGGATGTCTTCAAACCGCCCATAAGGCCTCCGACAAGGTTTAACGACTGCTATCCGTCGACAGCAACCGGGACCGACGGCTTAACGTGCCCTCCGAAGCACGGAAACGCGCATTTAACTTGCCACTAGCGGTCACCCATCACACTACCCGACCGCGCCCGTAGTGCTTAACCGAGCAGATCGCTTACGATCTACACCAGCCGCTGGGCCATGCGCGCTTCATGTTACTAATATTTGGTTAATAGTGAAATTGTGTAATTGTAACTAAAAGCACAATTTATAATAAAAAAAAATACGCTTACACTCACAGCTCCACATTAGGTATTATATGAACCTGTATTAGTATTATACGAGTATTTTTTTTTTTTTTTTATGTTTTGGTAGTGGCAAACAAGCATACAGTTCACATCGATGTTAAGTGATGACTGCAGCCTATAGACACCCACACAAAGACAAGGTCAAAATGCAGATGCGTTGCCACTCCTGAGGCCTAAGGTGTTATGCCTCTGTGCCGGAAATTACAGGGCCGTACATTACCACCTGACCGGAACACGATAGTGCTGAACACTACCATTTAGCGGCAAATATATTAGGTAATGCGGTGGTGCCTAAGCCCGCGAGTATATGTTAATGCCGTTAGACATATGCAACACATACACAAACACCCAGACCCGAAACAAATGTCTGTAGGCCATACAAATATTTGTCCCGGTGCGGGGATCGAACCCGCGACCCTTTGAATCAAACGGTGGTTTCACACCGCTGGACTAACCGGGTCGTCAAATTTACAATGGATAACAAAATGAATAGAGGTAGAGTTCAAGTTACGAGAAGAGTTTTTTAATGTTACGTAGGTGGCAACCAGTCATCCAGTTCATATAGGTATTCTTCTATATTCTATATTCTACTGGTGGTAGAGCTCCAGTGACGGAGCTCGCGGGCGTAGGCACCACCGCATTACCTAATATACTTGCCGCTAAATGGTAGTGTTCAACACTATCGTGTTCCGGTCAGGTGGTAATGTACGGCCCTGTAATTTCCGGCACAGAGGCATAAGACCTTAGGCCTCAGGAGTGGTAACGCATCTGCATTTTGACCTTGGTCTTTGTGTGGGTGTCTATAGGCTGTAGTCATCACTTAACATCAATGTGAACTGCATGCTTGTTTACCACTTCCATTACATAAAAAAAAATATATATGTTAAGTTACAATTGCAGCCTATAGACACTTACCTACACAAAATGAAGATGCGTTGCCACCCCTGAGACCTAAGTTATGTCTCGGTGATAGTTATTACGGTGCCGTACATTAGGGGAGCTGAAGTATTCTGATTGCGAAATATCGGAAACCTAATTAGGTCGCACGCGCAACATCGAGTGCCGTTTAAGTTCACTAAGCAATTTAGCTAAAAGTGAATTTTGCATTTTAAATTAAGAAATATTCGTTCAGTAAACTAACGTAAAACGATTAACATGTTTCACTTCGAACTCCTATAAGAACCACCAACAACCATCATATCTCACCATCTAACCGAAACAGGGTGCCTCTTAGGCCTCAGGAGTGGTAACGAATCTGCATTTTGACCTTGGTCTTTGTGTGGGTGTCTATAGGCTGCAGTTATCACTTAACATCAATGTGAACTGTATGCTGGTTTACCACTTCCAATCCATTAAAAAAATACGTATATGTCTGTTACAGTATTCATCTACCGCCAATTCTGGCAAAAGTTAATAGGTTAACTAATAGTTAACTGCCTCGGTAGCCTAGTGGTAGCAGGCCACTACTACTATGCTGAGGTCCTGGGTTCGATTCCCGGGTAGGGGGTTATCAGAGATAATGGTGAAAAAGCCTTTATCTCTGGTTCTATTGGGATTTTTCCATTTTCTGGAAATTTCCCAGTACCTCAAAGTTTGGTAATGTGCCCGGAGATGTCAACAGGCTCGCCACCTGTTACATGGGCCAAAACGTAACCGGCGAATCGTGGGTGTTTGCATGTATGCTTGAATGCATGCATTTACCTCTGCCTACCCCTTCGGGGATTACAGGCGTGAAGTTACGTTTTTAATAGGTAATTATACTTGCCTGGGTTGCATCAAGATATTTGTTATTGTAACATTTGACATTTTACATCCTTCTCTAATTTAAAGAAAGTTACTGAAACATTTCACATCCTTCTCTAACTTTAACAAATTTCTTTAAATTAGAGAAGGATGTGAAATATTACAATAATTTTAACAAATATCTTGGTGCAACCCAGCATTACGTCTACCAGTTTCATGGTATAATAATCGCTTTACAGTGTGTGTGTGTGTATCTTCACGCCAGGTCCCTAACGGGGTAGGCAGAGAGTGTAGAGCGCCAGACATCCCGGTTCTGACAAACCTCTCGTGCCTCGTCTACCTTCATCATTCTCTTCATACATGCACGCCGATTCCTAAGACTTTTGACCCCACCATCAGACAGAACTCGACCTATTTGGTCATGGTAGGTCAGCCTTGGTCTTCCTGGGCCTCTGCAACCATCCACATTCGCATTGTATATCTGTTTAGTCATTCGCTCATTCGACATTCTTTCTATATGCCCGAACCATCGGAGCATGCCTTTTTTCATTTTTACACCGATACTATCATTCACACAAAGTCTCTTTCTTACATCTTCATTACGAACGCGATCGGTGAGTGATACACCGCAGATCTTGCGCAAAGATCTCATCTCGACCGCGTTCAACTTACTTTCATGCTCTTTCCTGCATACCCAGCTCTCGCTTCCATATAAAAGCGTTGGAGTAAGTACAGCACTATGTACGGCTAGTCGAGCCCGCTGGCTGAGATGTTTACAGTATACGCACCATAATAAGAATCTGTGTCTCGTACAATATACAGAACCTCAAATCAATTCTGTAGTAACTTGAGGAATACCTGAAATTGTTAATGCGCTCCTATTTCAAGAGAAACTTAAAATACCCAACATCGCCCACAATGTCGTCTTAATTATTGTTTCAACAGAATATCTGAAGAGCGTTGAAAAGCTGAGAGCCATTATTTTTTGTCGACTTTGCGAAAAAAGAAGATTAAAAGTTTGTACACGAAAAATATAAAGAACTAGATCTGGGTGTTAATAAAGTCTGCGACGAGATAAAAATAGATTTAAACTGTTTCTGCTTTAATACTTCTTAATTGTAATTTCTTAGATATATTTGGTTTTGAATCCGAGATACTAGGATTTTCTTATCAAATTATTTTATATCTGAATAGAGGAATAGACACTTTTTTAGGGTTCCGTACCTTAAAAGGAAAAAAGGAACACTTATAGGATCAATCGTGCGTCTGTCTGTCTGTCTGTCTGTCTGTCTGTCCGTCTGTCACAGCCAATTTGCTCCGAAACTACTAGACGGATTGAGTTGAAATTTGATGATTATGTAAATTGGTAACCCAAAGATGAACACGTCAAGTAAAATAACAAATTGTAAACAGGGGGGTGACTTTCGGGGGGTTAATCAGAAAATTAAAAAAAAATAATCGTAAACTGTGTCATGTGACATATCAAATGAAAGAAGTTGTTGTCATGCTAAGATATATTTTTTTTATAATTTTTGCATAAACAAATTTGAAGTTATTTAAGAAAAACGACGAAAATAGACCCTATCTCCGAAACTACTGAACTTAAAATTTTGAAAAAAATGTGGAAAATAGTTCTTTGCCTATAGATTACTGGAAAACCTATAAGAAGTTTGAGTATTCAAATTAAATCGAAAATTCTTAATAATATAACCCCCCCTGCCGGTACCACCGTAACCGCTAAGTCCCTGCATTTTAAATCTGTAATATTTTCGAAAATATTTATTTAAATTACGGAACCCTCACCACGCGAGTCGAACTCGCACTTGTCCGGTGTTTTTAATTCACTACTCTTTTTTTGTTCGAACCTATTGTCACTATTAGGTTGATGATATTTGAAGAGCAGTTTCTTAAAGAAACTTTTTAAAAGAAAGTTTTTAACATGTTCGATTGTAGGCCAAATTCATAAAAAGAAAATGAGGTTGCGGTCTTTCCTGCTATTTATCATACAAAAAACTAACTGAAGGGTGAAAAATATTCGTCATGTCCAAATTTAGATTAAAGCAATGTTTGTTTCTTGAAGTAAATGATACGTATCTGTATTTGTAATACTTATTGCATCTTTCGCAATAACACACTTAGTAGTGTGTTATTGCAAACACTATTTCTCTTTTTCTATTTTTTTAATGATATCTTCCTAAAGTAATGAAACAAAGTATCTTTCTCTGAATTTCAGTCGCATGTCTATGTGACAGTCGTCTTTATATTAAAACAGATGTCAAACAACTGATCCACACGCTCTCGCATCTCGCATCACGTAAGCCTCGTAGTAGTCGTAGTCAAGGGACAAATTTATGTGTTTTTATAGAACACACTCGTTCAATAGTTCATATCCCACGTGACCCTTGAGCCGGTGCTCGAGATAGTTCAAGTGCTCACATTTCGAGATTTGTTTGTTCAAGTTACGTGACTTCTGGCGTTGTTCGTTTGAAAGTTGTAGTACTTGAGCTCAAAAATGTCAAAAATAATAAGATATTGTCGCAAGATCGACATACACAAATGTTTTATTATGGTGGTAGAGTTTCAGTGTAGGAACTCGAGGGCGTAGGTACAGTATTTTTGGTAGGAGTGGCAGTAATTTTATCTCGCGGAGCTGCTACCCACCCCGCATTATTGTTTTTATTATCGCCCTATCTAGGCTCCCTAGGTTTGATCGCCATTGTTCGGTGGACTGACTATACTAGCGGAAGAATTATCCTCCACTATGGAGCCGTCATCAGCGGGTCGTCACGTCCCTACGTCTCAACTGGTGATACTGGGAAATTTCCAGAAAAGTCTTAGTAGCACTTACCACTGAACCCAGGAAGGGTTATTAGGACTAGGAGTAGTACGTATAGAGTACGTAGACGCTGCTGCTTGTCATATTACTTAAGCAGTTTTTAAATTAATTTAGTGAAATTATTATTATACTCTTCAAATTCACTTTAAAACTAAAGCAAAATTCTTTCAAGCTTGAGTATTACTATCTTGAGTCGCTTCTTGATATCAATGAGACCAAAGCTTCAGTCGATATGGATAATCGCCTACGGAGAATGAAAGCCGATGCTTTGTGAGATAAACTTTGAAAATGTTCAGCGGGTATGAGCAGATTTTATCTCTTTTTTTTCGACACTGTCTGGACTAACAAAGCTTTCAATTTTTAACAAAACATCTCTGTGAACAGACTTGATATTTGGTAGTTAAAATGTAGTGATTTTTTTTTTTTTATGTAATAGAATTGGCAAACAAGCATGCAGTTCACATTGATGTTAAGTGATGACTGCAGCCTATAGACACCCACACAAAGACCACAATCAAAATGCAGATGCGTTACCACTCCTGAGGCCTAAGGTGTTATGCCTCTGTGCTGGAAATTACAGGGCCGTACATTACCACCTAACCGGAACACGATAGTGCTGAACACTACCATGTAGCGGCAAGTATATTAGGTAATGCGGTGGTGCCTACGCCCGCGAGCTCCGTCACTGAGTGATTAAACAATTTTGGGCTTAAATAAGTTTATACCGTTATTTTAATTCGATTCCTGGTTTGACATTTTCAGTGTTGCAACGTAATGACAACTGCTAAATAGTGACGTTGCGAAATTAATCGATACAAAAATGAAATATTTCCGAATCGATTCAATTCGTTTATAGTATTATCTAAACAACTACTATTTTAGCGCAGTAGTTTCGTTTTTCACGTACTTATAGGCTTTGCGTATCATTACTTATACAGTAACCGTAAAAACTTTTCGTAAACGTTTTTTTTTTCGTTGGGCACAATGTGTTTACGTCTTTTTGTGATGTACGTAGCTGAGAATTCATTTAGATGGCAAACCGAAACAAATAAATACACTTAAAGTTAAAAAAAACTAGAGCTATCTAGGCTCTTTTATTATAAGTTTTGTTTTTTAAAAACATTAACTTTTAATATAATATTGCAATGGTTAATATAAATAAATAATTATTGTGATAAATTATGTATTTTTTTTTCAATAAAAACGATCAATAAATCTTAAAACTGGCACACCAATATTATGATTACATAAACATAAAATCGCGATTTTTTATCGATTGTTGGGTCCATCACTATTATGTTTAATGTGGTATCATTATTTTACGAAGTGACAGTAGCTAATGTCAAATTGTGAATCGAATTAAAAGTCCGGATATAGTTTTTTATTCACACTTTTCTTATAATAAATACTACATCACATGACATTTACAAATACGTGTTATGTATGTATAACATTTTGTTTGTCTTGGTACTTTGGGCAAATCTTATCTGACGAAAATCGTTTGACATTGTAACTACTGAAGTAAAAACATGAATATTTAGCGCCTTATTCATAAGCGCACATTTCATACGATTTAGCTATATCATGTTTTGTCCTTTTTAGTAGCATTGACGATTACGTAACATAGAAAGAGACAAAAAGGTTATAAGCAACATTTCTGTTAAAATACGTTTATGAATAAGGGGGTAAGATTTCAGTCTGAGAAACTAATAAGTTTTCTAGTCCAGTGATAGGACTTAATTTATATCTTACGTTTATAAAATGAATTAAAAATCTTATATTACAAAATGCTCCAGCAGGTTCCTGTTAAAATATTCCCGAGAAGATGGGAAAAGTAATTCATTCTTGGTGCTAAACCATTTATCAAAAGCTCTAAATCCTGCGGACGTATCTCATAAGATTAAACCGGGAGAGGTACCGAATAAAGACAGATTACGGTCATAATTTGGTAAAGTTGCTGACGGTAAATAAAATCTCAGGTTTTTGATTAAGCGACACCAAACAGCTTAAGTTGCGAAGTTTGGACAAATAAAACAACATTCCATTAAAACTGAACAAAGCAGAGTCGCTGAAAGCGGAGTACTATAGGAAATTGTAGCTTTGTTGCAACCCTTAACTGAAATGAGCTGCAAACTTTACGCTTACAGACCAATGATGCGGATTCAATGTAATTGGTATGAACAGAGTAGCATTTGCGGCAACTACTTTATTTTTTAATAATCCATTTTTTTTAAATAACAATTTAACTTACGTAGTTAAAATGATAGTAGGTCGAGATTAATCTATATTTCTTACCATCTTTGATACCATGTTTGTCTCCTTCTCCGTAGTACAACCAGTTGAACATCGCATTTGTACCACGGGTCGGGATCGTCTCCATATCTAATGGCGATCAATAAAGATGGTACGAAATATCGAAATTTGACACAGTCGGTCAACCGAACAATGGCGATCCCATGTTAATTTTCCAATTAAAAAAATCTTTCAGCAATTTTTTTTTGTAAGGAAATCTGGCAAACAAGCTTGCAGCTCACATTAATGTTTAGTGTTGACTGCAGCCTAGAGACGTCTACACAAAAACCAGAGGTCAAAATGCAGATGCATTGGCACCTCTGAGACCTAAGTTGTTATGTCCCTGTGATAGTTATTACTGGGCCATACATTAATAAGAATTGAAGAAAATGGAACAGAATTACCTACATAAACTAGTGCTCTATAAAGTGATTGAGGTTAAGCTCTACTCCGCGTGTATTTCCTGAGGTGGATTTGGCAATCAACCTGAGCATTTCCAAAGCTTGGAGAAAACATAAAACCATTGGTTCTGGTAATCGTTTCGATTGCTAATTTTATGGTAGCATAGTTCCAATGTCGAAGCTTGAGGGCGTAGGCAGGCACCACCTCATTCTCTAATGTTGTTTGGCAGCTGTTTTGTGATTTTCATCTATTTCATTTTTATTTGGATATGTTTCCGTGCTGACTGTCTAAATAAAATGTTTCTTTCTTTCTCATTCATATGGCCTTATCAACCAAATTCTGGGTTTAAGTGCTGCACTGCAATGTAGATTTAAAGAAGATGTAGTATTTACCTATCATTCACGTGAACTACAAACTTGTTTGCTACTAACATCACGAACAAACATAATTTTCTATATGTAACTACGACAAAGCACTGCGCGATAAATTTTAGAACTATGAAGAACTGTTAATTTTCAGTATTCTGAATGAATAATACAATTGCACATCTGACCACGTTCATAATTATCACTGTCACACAGGCTAAAGTTATTTTAGACATTTAATTTTCCAACGACTATATAACGAATTCGTATTTTAAAAGTTTGGTGGAGAATAACTAAGTATCATACATAATAAAGACTATTTAAACACTTGCTATAATTTTACTATTTAACATCTATGCTTGTTACAAATCTTAGTACGTATGTACATAATATATATATATGGAAGAAAATGAACTGTCATCTTCCATTTTTATTATAATTCCTACTGTCGTATCGCAACCATTCTCAGAAAATCGTCTTCCGTAGGCAAATAACCTTTCTTACCTGACATTTATTACTTTATTGCAAGATTCATTCCTTTTGTGACTAATTGTTATCTGATCTCACTGCGAAGTTCATTCCTTCATAATATTTAATTTAATTTGTTTAACACGAGCTACATGTTTATGGATTTATTTTTGTATGATATTAAAATAAACAGCTTTTTTCTGGCTATCATACTAATAAAAAAAATTCAAATCCTTTTCCAGCTTAATAAAAATTATGAATAAATTGTTATGATAATAACCTAATGATTTTTATTAAATTTATACATGTAGAAAAGCCCCACAAATTATCTATACCTAATAATATAATGCAATGTAACACAAAATGCTAGGACGGATAGGGTTCCTCCCTTGTCTCTGCAACTAATGGAACTCTGATGTTAATTAGTATCGGAAACATTCAACCACTCAACAAGTAAAAGCTGACAGTGTTACTAGACACTAGATTCTCTCGACTCTAAACCACAGTTCTAATTTTAATCTAAAAATTACCTTACGTAACGTTCCCATAACACATATTCACCGGCGACGTGAATTATGGATAATTTATCTGATTGGTACGGTACCTATATTATTGAGTTGGTGTTCCTCAAGCAGAGAATATGTAATAATACTACGTATAGAATTGACACTTCGACGTCCCCCCCCAACCCCTTCCTCTCTTATGGGCGACGGTTGGTATTTTGTACGTTGTACGTGGTACGCACACAGGTGCGCGTGTAAATACACGTCACTGATGGATAGAAACCAAATTAAGCGTTTGTATGGAATTTTGGCGGAGTGTCCGCGGTGTGCCTCAAGGTAGCGTGTTGTCTCCTTTTTTACTCGCCTTTTCTCTTTTCCTGTTTTCGCTGTTATCTTTATATATAAGAGAAAAATATGTTGGAGCAATGAATTGATTCAGAAAATTGAGTTACTTCTTATTTAGGCATATAATAATAACAACTGCTTTTGCGAACTTTATATTGCTTTCTATTATTATAATACTAAGTATTTTGATCAAGGAGCTAGCCAATACCTTAAGTATCGCCAGGATTTACTTTCGTATGGTCTAAAAATGTACACATTTTCACAAGTGTCTATATTTCTGACCCTGTAAATAATGAAAAATAGCTCTTAAAGGCTCGTAATTCAATGTTTGTTTTATTTATTTGTTCTTCTCTTTGTGATTATTGTCGTTAAAATGTTTTATTCGGTAATAATAATAATTAGGAACGTTTCGTAAAGAACGATCTGTGTTTGAATGCAACAAAGCTGTTATTGAATAAATTTCTTTTCATTAAATAAATATTATAAATCTGAACTCTCCATCCATCTTACAGCTAAAGCCTACCTACCATAGCTCTGATGTTTCCTGGAAACACAAATGCAACGGATGTGAGGATTAATTTACTTCCGCTGTCTGCATATCCTAGGAAACTTCCCACATGCAAGTAAGTTATCGACTTGAAACAGTGCAGGTATCTACATAATTTAAGCTGCACCATATCATATGTTACTGACCTACATGCTGCGTCCTAGTAGAAAAGTTAAACTTATTTAGCTTCTCTTGTGTTTTAATTAATTTGGATTCCTGAGTTGTTCTTTTTAAGAAAAACTGAGATAGAGAATGCACTTACATCGAAAAGAATGCAATTTAAACAGAAGGACTGCTATTCAAAAAGAGTTACGCTGTTTTTAACCGAGTTCAAAACGAAGGAGGTTCTCAATTCGGCCGGTAAATTTTTATGTCAAGAAGTGGCAAACAAGCGTACAGTTTACATTGATGGTATGTAATACAGAAGCTTATAAATTTCTACAAAAGACCAGAGATTTCACACTTGGCACAAAAATTAATATTATACAGTAAAATAGGTATATTGAACAACATCCTACTCAATGAAATGCTCTTGAAAAAACTAACAACCACTCTTCTACTACACTTTACCCAAAAAAATATTTTTGAAGATTATGTTGCACCACATTGTCGGCGTGATTAAAATGTATATTCATACTAAATTACAGATTTCTAGAACCAATAGTAGCCGAGCTTAGCTGCGGACAGACGGACGGACGGACATGACGGAACTTAAACTTTCATCAGCGTAACAGTCTGCAACAGACAAAATCTACATAATCTGTCGCCAAGTTGCGAATGAATGAAAAGACAGAGAAGCGAGCGAACAGGAAAATTTGTATTCATTAAGTGTGGACCATTTTGTAACAGGCGACAAGCCAATCAAATAATAGCTAAATACGCGTTATGGTTTTGTTGGTTATATTAGAAAAAATTTATAAATATAGGAAGAAAATTCAAATTTGTTGATTATTTTTTTTAATAGAAAAATGGAAAGAAAAATTTGACTTCAGGCGAGACTCGAACTCGCGGCCACTGGGAATCTAGTCCAGCCGCTCATCCAACTGAGCTACCGAAGTCCTGCCCGATTTGCCAAAAAAATATTTTTGAAGATTATATTGCACCACATTGTCGGCGTGATTAAAATGTATATTCATACTAAATTACAGATTTCTAGAACCAATAGTATCCGAGCTTAGCTGCGGATAGACGGACGGGCGGACATGACGGAACTTAAACTTTCATCCGCGTTACAGTCTGCAACAGACAAAATCTACATAATCTGTCAAGTCTGCCAAGTCTGCCAAGTTGCGAATGAATGAAAAGACAGAAAAGCGAGCGAACAGGAAAATTGCATTTGTATTCATTAAGTGTAAGCCATTTTGTAACAGGCGACAAGCCAACCAAATAATAGCTAAATACGCGTTATGGTTTTGTTGGTTATATTAGAAAAAAATTATAAATATAGGAAGAAAATTCAAATTTGTTGATTATTTTTTTTAATAGAAAAATGGAAAGAAAAATTTGACTTCAGGCGAGACTCGAACTCGCGGCCACTGGGAATCTAGTCCAGCCGCTCATCCAACTGAGCTACCGAAGTCCTGCCCGATTTGTCAAATCTTTCCTTCACATTTATTGCATTGCCTTATTGTGACAGTAGCGCCATCTATTGCCACACTATAATAGTTAGGCAACCGATATAATACACTTTGCAGTTTATTAAATAGCGTAAAGAAGTCGCTTTTACCTTTAATAATTGTTTTTATATTAACAAGAAAGATTTTGAATTTCTTAGAAATTTTTGTCCTGCCTGACAAGTCAGGTAGGACTTCGGTAGCTCAGTTGGCAGTGCGGCTGGACTAGATTCCCAGTAGCCGCGAGTTCGAGTCTCGCCTGAAGTCAAATTTTTCTTTCCATTTTTCTTTAAAATATGTTTCACAAGGATGTTTACTGCGAAATAATATAAAACAATTTTCAAATTTGTTGATTGTTATAATAATGTTTATATGGACTGGTTATCCTGAGTTCGCAGGTTCTATTCCTGCCCGAAATCAATTTTTTTCTTTCCATTTTATATTTAATTTAAAAATTCAATCGTATGTGTTATTACAAAGAAATAAAACAGTTATTCATTTTGCTTCACATTTAAGCATGAAATGAATGAATGAAAAGACTGAAGAGCGAGCGAACAGGAAAATTGCATTTGCATTCATTAAGTGTGGACCATTGTGTAACAGGCAACAAGCCAACCAGATTTCAGCCGGATAAGCGTAATTAGTTTGTCTGCTAATTGCTTCTCTGGTCACGTGGTTAGTAAATTATTAAAAAGCACGTCTTTAATAAAAAATGTTCTCGATTCGAATAATGACCAGTGTGTGAAAGAATCCAAATCAATTGTATCATCATAAAATGGCGAAATTACCCATACTACGTATTTTTTAAAAGGATCTCTGTTACACACTTTTACTGGTGGTAGAGTTCCAATGTAGGAGCTCGAGGGCGAAGGCACCACCGCATTACCTAATCTACTTGCCGTTAAGTGGTGGTGCTCAGCACTGTCGTGTTTCGGTCAGGTGGTAATGTACCTACGGCCCTGTAATTTCATTCACTGGTGGTAGAGCTCCAGTGACGGAGCTCGCGGGCGTAGGCACCACCGCATGACCTAATATACTTGCCGCTAAATGGTAGTGTTCAGCACTATCGTGTTCCGGTTATGTGGTAATATGCGGCCCTGTAATTTCCGGCACAGAGGCATAATACCTTAGGCCTCAGGAGTGGCAACGCCACTATATTGAAATCTCTAATTCTTTAGTTCCATAACATAAAAAAATGATGACTTAAATAAAAAATATTACAATTACCAATTTTCGTTCAAATTTAAGCAAAAGGCTTAGCCTACATATTTGTCGCTAACATACGAATTAATGGAAAGACAGAAGAGCGAGCGAACAGGAATATTGCATTTGCATTCATTAAGTGTGGACCATTGTGTAACAGGCAACAAGCCAACCAGATTTCATCCGGATAAGCGTAATTAATTTGTCTACTAATTGTTGCTCTGGTCACGTGGTTAATAAATTATTAAAAAGCACGTCTTTAATTAAAAATGTACTCGATTCCAATGATTGACCGGGACTTTCCTGGTGGTAGAGCTCCAGTGACTAAACTCGCGGGCGTAGGCACCACCCCATTACCTAATCTACTTACCGTTAAGTGGTAGTGTACAGCGTGTTCAGCACTATCGTGTTTCGGTCAGGTGGTAATATACGGCCCTGTAATTTCCGCCACAGAGGCATAATACGAGTAGCTTAGGCCTCAGGAGTGGCAACGCATCTACATTGAAATCTCTAGTTTCATGTAGATGTTTATAGGCTGCAGTATTACTTACCATCAGTGTAAGCTGTTACGTTTGTTTGCTACTTCATAACATAAAAAAATTATGACTTCAATGTGAAAAATCATCAAAATTAATTTTATCGTCATAAAATGGCGAAACTACCTTTACTACGTATTTTTAAAAGGATCTTTGTTACATTTATTTTACTAGCTGTGCCCGCGACTTTGTCCGCGTGAGAATTTGTGATTGTTCAGTATCTACCCGGACGAAGTCTTGGGCGGAGATAGTATAAAAGTAGCTTAACTTACTCCTTATTACATAAGCTATCTGCCAGTGAAAGTCCCGTCAAAATCGGCGAAGCCGTTCCCGAGATTAGCGGGAACAAACAAACAGACAGACAGACGAAAATTGTAAAAAATGTTGTTTTGGTATCTGTATCGTGTATACATACTGTTGCGGATCTTCAAAATAATGTAGTCTTGAACTTGGTAAAATAATATATTTTCTTGAGAATAAAAAGTACATAGATATTGATATTGTTTTAAATATAGTAATAACACATCCGTTGCCATGGCGATTGGAAAAGAGAATGCGGAGCCCCCCTTCGCGCCCCGCCACCTCTCCGCCGAGTCGTCTATTGCATAGATAGTGTTGTTCCTCGAACAATCTCCGCCCTCTTGAAAGAAAAAAGAAGCTCCAGTTCTTCTTAATCGCGTCCAAAGCGGCAACCCAGCTAGCAGCAGTCTACAAGCGGACAAATTCGGTTGATGGCTCGCCGAATGATTCCTTTGCTGGTTTTAATGTCAGCCACCCGACTAACACCGTCGGAACCTTTGTAAACTTCAGTGATCCTTCCCAATGGCCACTTCATAGGTGGGCTACATTCGTCCTTGATCAGCACCAATTGATTGGGTTCAATATCTGGTAGTCTCTTTTGCCATTTAGCTCTTTGTTGAAGCTCGCAAATATATTCTCGACTCCATCTGCTCCACATGTGTTGCCTTGCTTGCTCGATGAGGGCATATCTATGTAAACGGCTCGGGTTTGCTGTCTGAAGATCAGGCGTAGGTAGTGATGTGAGAGATCTGCCTATGAGGAAGTGCCCGGGAGTTAAAGGAGTGAGATCACTTGGATCAGAGGACATAGGCATTAGCGGCCTTGAATTCAAAATAGCCTCGATTTGGCAAAATAAAGTCGTAAGTTCTTCAAAAGTAAAATGGGCGCTACCTACTACCCGTTTCAAATGAAATTTTGCTGACTTCACAGCTGCTTCGTATAGCCCTCCAAAATTGGGAGCATAGACAGGTGAAAATTTGAATTTTATACCTTCATTGGCCAGATCTGACACAGATTCGGAACATTGTTTGACAAGGGCAGCAATTTCGCGGTTCGCACCTACAAAATTGGTGCCGTTGTCACAAAATATCTCGCGAGGCTTTCCTCGACGAGACATGAAGCGTCGCAGCGCCAACACAAATGCTTCTGTTGTCAAGTCACTAACTAGTTCGAGATGGACTGCTTTAACCTTGAAGCAAATAAAAACACACAAATAACATTTGGTTAGTTTGGCACCGCGACCCCTCCTGTTTAGAAATAAGAAAGGTCCTGCATAGTCAGTTCCAGTGATTTCAAAAGGAAAACCGGGCGTCAACCTTTCTTGGGGCAAATTGCCCATGATTTGCTTCACAACTGCTCCTTTCATCCGCCTACAGATCACACACTGGTTACAAACTCGCTTTGCCAAATTTCTGCCATTAATAGGCCAGTATAGTTCCTTAACGGTTGAAAGCAGCAGCTGTGGTCCTGCATGCATTAAACGAATATGATAATAATTCATTATTAAATGTGTGTAATGGTGTTTACCATCTAACAATATTGGATGTTTTTTATCAAACTCATAATTGGAGTTTTGAATCCTTCCACCTACTCTTATCAACCCTATTTTATCAACATAGGGTGTTAAATTGTATAAAGCAGGTAACTTATTAAAATTATTATTGTAATGAGAGAAACTTTCATGTTGTGCTAAAAGCGCTAGCTTTGACTCAGAACTATCTAACTCTTCAACTGTCAACGGTCCTATTTTCTTAACACTTGATCGACAATTCTCAACAAATCTAATAACGTACGCAAAGATGCGACGTAGTTTAACAAATTTTGAATAACGTTTAAAATCAATAAAAGCCTTTTGAACTGCATCAACATTAGAAAAGTGCACCTTGACTTCGGGTAAGACTGCTTGTGAATCCGCGAATGGCTGTGGAGGCCAATCTGCCTGCTCGGCCTGTAGATAAGCAGGCCCTTCCCACCACAACGACAAGTTTGTAACTTCCTCTGGATAAACTCCACGCGATGCTAAATCTGCGGGATTCAACGACGATGGTATGTACAACCACACACAATTATTTGAACATAACTCATTAATCTCGGCTATACGATGAGACACAAACGTGCTTAATTTATGTGGTGGTGTATTTAACCATCCTAACACTACATTCGAATCACACCAAAAATATTGATAATCTAATGAACAGCGCAATGAATTTATTACCTTCTTGTACAACCTAGCAGCTAGAACTGCGCCGCATAACTCCAGTCTAGGTATAGTAGACGTTTTGAGTGGGGCTACCTTAGTCTTTGCACATAATAAGCGCACTGTTATGTGTCCTAAATTATCAACCGAACGAGCATAGACGCACGCCGCATAAGCGCTCATTGACGCGTCAGAGAATATATGCAATTCAACCTTAATAAAATTACTACAGATAGCCTGACGTGGGATAGCCAGACATTCGATCGATTTTAAATTATTAATAACCTTCTGCCACTTTTCTAAAATATCTTTAGGAATTTGATCATCCCATCCTATTTGTTCAAGCCACAATTTTTGCAAAATAATTTTACACATAATGACGCAGACACTTAATAGTCCTAGTGGATCAAATATAGATGATGACACTGATAGAACTATACGCTTTGTTATTATATTGTTACATTGTTGTGTTAATAATTTAGATGACTTCTCTACAGCTATAATAATAGAATCAAGATTGGGATCCCATTCAATACCTAATGTGTTAGTAACCATAGATAATTTCAAATTATCTTGCAAATTACAATTCTTAGAATTTTCAGAAATTAAATTTAATAATGAACTTGAATTACTTTTTATTTTACGCAAATTAAAACCAGCTGACGCTAGTTGTGCAGTTACACGTTTATAAATGTTACATAGTTCATCCTCGTTAGAATAACCTGTTATAAGATCATCTATATATAAATCATGCCTGATTATGTCGCTAATCAGCAGATCTTTACATTCAATCGCTAGCTGCACGACACATCTAGTGCTTAAATATGGAGCTGATGACGTACCGTATGTCACGGTATTTAATTGTAAATATTTTAAAAACTCGCCCTCATTTTCTCTCCATAAAATAGTTTGCAAATGCCGCTGTTTCGGCTCAATCAATATTTGTCTATAAAACTTTTCTATATCTCCAGTAAATATATACGTATGCTGCCTTAACCTAATCAAAATAGAAAATATATCATCTTGTAATGTAGGACCTACCATTAATATATCATTGAGCGACAAACCAGATGAAGTTTTACAAGAACCATCAAAGACAACCCTACACTTTGTGCTTTCGCTTTGTTCTTTTAGCACAGGATGATGCGGCAAAAAGAAAGCTGCATTCCCTGGTCGCTCACACCTCGATAGATGACCGAGAGTTTCATACTCATTTATAAAGTTTACATACTGGGTCTTTACGTCAGGCTGTCTATGAAAACGTCGCTCTAACGATTCAAACCTTTTCTTTGATATATAATATGAATCGCCTAATTTTTCTGGATCAGTCTTCAACGGCAACGTGACGCAAAAACGACCATCATCGAGCCTGCGAGTATTCTCAATAAAATGCCGCTCACACTCGATTTCCTCTTGAGACAGGACTGGCGTATGCGGAACTTCCTCAAGCTCCCAAAATTTATTTAATTGAGCTCGTATTTCTTGACTGAAATTACATATAATACTCGATTTATTACTAATACTGTTGCTGTTACACATAACTGGACCGGATATTAGCCAGCCAAACATAGAATTTTGTATAATAGGTAAGTTAGGACCTAACTTTATTTGTTCAGAACATAAAATTTCCCAAAATACGTCAGCGCCTAGTAACAAATCAATTTTTGAAGGTATATGATAAGTACAATCCGCTAAAGTTAAATTTTTCGGCAAATTAATCTTTGATATATCAACCTTATGAGTTGGAAGCGAACTAGTTATGTCATTGATAACAAATACATTGACTGATGTGCTAAATGCATTTGTCCGGGACTGTACTTGAATACTGCAACGCTGTAACGCTTCAAATGAGATACTGTTGATACCAGTAACGCAAACTGAGTTTACTTGTTCAGTTGGAATGCATAGTTTATCCTTTAATTCTTGACTGCAAAAGGATGATTGTGACCCGCAGTCAAGCAAACAGCGAGCCTCAACAAATTTCTTAGAATTAATACATGAAACCTTGATTATTGCTGTAGATAATAAAACTTGATTTGACACGCAAGTTGATAATGAAATTGGACTTGAAACTAACTCTTTTTGTTCATTACTTGACTTATCAAAATGCAAAAGGGAATTATGTTTGCGTTTACATATTTTGCAAGCTGTAGCTCTACATTGTGGGGCTAAATGTCCGCTACGGAGGCAATTGATACAATGCCGTCGTTTTAAAATAGAATTCAATCTCTCCTCCGGTGACATTGCCAAAAATTGTTTACAATAATAAATTAAATGCTCACCTTTGCATATAAAACACATTGAATAGTTTTTATCACTCTCATAGGTATTAGCAACGAATGATCTTTGTTGTTTGTTTAACTGTTTAACATGCAGAAGCTGCGGCTGATGCTGCGATTGCTGCTGCTCATAAACCTTGCTACTTGACCCTGTAGCCTCAAGTACATCGGCCCTGTTTCGCAAGAATGTATAAAAATTATCTAACTTAGGTAACTCTGTTAAAGATCCTTTAAATTCTTCCCACTTAGCGCCTGTAATCCTATCCAACTTACTAGAAACTAAAAATATAATTAAAGTATCCCAGTTCTCAGTTTTTTCTCCGAGACTGGATAAAGCCCTAAGGTGTTTAGCAATATGATCAACAAGTGTACGCAGAGAATATTCTCCAGTAATACTTGGTACGTCAAAAAGAGCCTTAAGGTGAGTAAACACAAGCTTACGTTTGTCATTATAGCGATCACACAAGAGGTTCCAAGCTACTTCATAATTTTGGCTAGAAATTTCTAAACTGGCTATCACAGCTGCCGCAGACCCGGTAAGTGCACCCTTCAAATATTGATACTTGTTTACACTTGCTATCAATTCATTGTTGTGAATCAACGAAGAAAAAGTATCATGAAATTCCAACCAATTAGATACGTCACCTGAGAAATTAGGTATTTTAATTTGTGGTAACTTGACATTTGTATTCTGAACCGTTGCATTAGAACCTGAACTTTGTGTATCTACCTCTACGCTATTGTTATGATTTTCAAGAATATCATGAGTCTCAGCAATACACCCATAAAATCTATTCTCGCTGGACTCCCTTTCTATTTGATTTTCAGGACTGTCATTCTTAATTTCTATGTTAGTTTGAATTAAATCGTATTCTTCGAAAAGTTTCTCTAATTTTTTTAACCTAGTTTTTGTTTCATGAACCTTAATTTTAGTTAAAATAGGTAATAATTTTAAGTCTTCTATGTATTTCTCAAAAGTTGTAAGCCTCCCTTTAATTGACGCCCTTTTGGCCTTTAAATCTCTTAAATCATCTGTGCCAGTCATTTTAATGAAGATAACATAACAATATAAATACCTTTACTTGAAGCAAACCTCTTAAAAGCAGCTGTGATGTTGAAAAGCGTTGATATATTTATATAGTTGATCCTATGCGGCAGGTAGGTATTTAATGCGCATGCATCAATTCCTGGAATTGATACGAATTACAAATAAATCTCATTTGAAATAATAGGCAATGAAGCAAAAATTGGTATGAAAAATAAAGTTGCTGTGGTGGGAAGGTATTTAACGCGCATGCATTGCATTGCATGTATCACGTCGGGGTCACCAAAAATGTTGCGGATCTTCAAAATAATGTAGTCTTGAACTTGGTAAAATAATATATTTTCTTGAGAATAAAAAGTACATAGATATTGATATTGTTTTAAATATAGTAATAACACATCCGTTGCCATGGCGATTGGAAAAGAGAATGCGGAGCCCCCCTTCGCGCCCCGCCACCTCTCCGCCGAGTCGTCTATTGCATAGATAGTGTTGTTCCTCGAACACATACATATGTACCTATGTAGTAAAAAGCGGTTATTTTTATATTACAAACAGACACTCTAATTTTATTTATTTGTATAGATGTGATTTGACTTGTTTTCGACTGTACTTTTGTTATTTGTTTTTATCATTTCTTCTTTACAAACGTTTCAACTATAACTCTGAACCACAAATTAAGCATTTCTATTTCTTTGATAAAAGTAATGTAAGTTAAAATGAAACATATTACTTATTATGATCAAAGTAATGGAGAGTAAATACCAGTTATCTACTGTTATTTTATGAGCATAAGTTGTTCCAATATCAATAATTAATTGATACAGTAATGTAATAAGTTTAAGTATCAATAAAAACGCAACATCACGCCTGTAATCCCTAAACAGAGGCAAATTGCATGCATTCAAGCATACAGGCATACTAATCTCCGAGGTACTGGGTATCTTCCATCCTAATGGAAAAATCCCAATAGAACCAGAGATAAAGGATTTCACAACTTTATTTCGACCCGACAATCGAACCCGGGATCTCAGCGTAGTAGTGGCCACCACTACTACAGAGGCAGTATCAGTAAAAACTTAATGTTGTGTTGTGATAATGTTCAAATATTTTTTTATCACTGGTGGTAGAGCTCCAGTGACGGAGCTCGCGGGCGTAGGCACCACCGCATGACCTAATATACTTGCCGCTAAATGGTAGTGTTCAGCACTATCGTATTCCGGTTAGGTGGTAATATGCGGCCCTGTAATTTCCGGCACAGAGGCATAACACCTTAGGCCTCAGGAGTGTTAACGCATCTGCATTTTGACCTTGGTCTTTGTGTGGGTGTCTATAGGCTGCAGTCATCACTTAACGTCAATGTGAGCTGCATTCTTGTTAGCCACTTCCATTACAAAAAAAAAAAAAAAACTTTATAAAGCAACGATAATTTTCAAATATTATTTTGTCGAGGTTGCCGTACTAAAAAGTACGAGTAGGACCATCTGTAAGAAATTATGTATTTAACTTTTAGCTTAACAACAGGAAGTTTGGGATTTAGAGCTCTCTACTCGCTTTATCTTAACATTTTAGGGATAAAATGAAACACGAAACAAATTTTAATCCCAAGGGGTAATATGAGAAATTCTGAATGGGACGTTCTGAAATGTTTATGTTGACTAAAATTGCGGTGTGCTCTGTTATACATTTTAATTACCGTTGGCACTGAATGTTTAAGAATCGCTTACTAACACGAGAAATACTAAAACTATTAGTAAATTGACTTGATGAATTGATAGAAAAAACTATTAAAACTCAGATCAAATTGTGAGGATATAAAAGATTATAAATTAAATAAAATTAAATAATCATACAGAATTTAACAAAATACATATTACGTGTCAATTTACAAAACAAATAACAATAGATATTCACTATGTCAATTAAGGTCGGTAAATAATAATCATCACCCACAAAATAACTACTAATAAAATTGTATTAAAGAATATAGTTCAATATATTTGTAGCATGTCTCCTTTTCTCTTTTACAATCTAACAAGACAGAGTTTAGAAAAAGAAATGGAGAGGAGACATTCTTTGTCATTCTCTGGCAGAGTACCAAAGGCCATGAGCTGAGGAAATCCTGCCGTAAAAAAACTAAACAACTACTTTCAATATACCTAGTCATCACTTAAAATTATCACTAAGAGTTTTTTTTTTATTTTAGTATAATGGCATCGCTATTACGCATATTGCTAGTGTCAAGTAAAATGATATTTCGTATTCGCGAGCAGCGTAAAAGTAAGAGTCAGTCGGTCAATTATAAGTCGGTCAGTCAGAGTCACAGTCAGTAATTCGAGTAAAGCGATGGCTACTTTACCAGAACATTTCAAATGAAGTATTGGAGGTAAACTGAAAAGCCGTGTTTTCGCACTGTTATTCTACTTCACTATACACGAGCACTGTAATAAGCCTATATCAAACAAAATACCACCAACTTTATTTAATATGACTCAAAAATACACTAAGAAAATGAAACAAAATAAGAGCACCACACGGCTCTTTCAAGGTTCCCGCCAAAACTCCCACTAAGAGTTATTACTTACTAGCTGACCCGGCAATCTTCGTATTGCCTCACAATGATATAATGAGTCAAAGGTTTGATAGATACGGACTATTTGTATGGAAAAATGAAATCGTGGTTTTTACTATCTCCCTTCAATTTATTCATATTTTCTTACCTATCAAACCTTCCCTGGACTTCCAAAAATCATTCAAAACCAAAATTAGCCAAATCGGTCCAGCCATTCACGCGTGATGCCATGACCAAGGAAAACGGGTTGTATTTTTATATATATAGATAATCACTTGCGTATGCTATCTATTACGCCAACTGTCAATGGACTTAGCGTTCCAAACGCCATAAGATCATAAGGTTTACCTACATTAGAAAAGTTAATATGGTTAACGACCATAGTTTGCTTAAAATCTGTCATTATCTATACGCTATACACTTACACTCACAATAGGTATAAACCTGTATCGTGGGTGCCGTTGTACACACACAACACATACACAAACACCCAGAACCGAAACAAATATCTGTAGGTCATACAAATATTTGTCCCGGTGCGGGGATCGAACCCGCGACCCTTCGAATCAAACGGTGGTTTCGCACCGCTGGACTAACCGGGTCGTCGGTCTGTGCAACATGTTTCTTTTTCTTAAAAATCTTCTCCGGACAATTATTAATGCAACTAAAAATTAGCGAAATCGGTTCAGCCGTTCTCGAATTTTGCGCTCAATAACACATACGAGTAACATGGCTGTTAACTCTATACATATACTATAGCTAAGTAATTTAATTAATTACAATTTAAAAAAAAACATATTTTCTTAAAGAAAAATGGAAAGAAAAATTTGACTTCAGGCGAGACTCGAACTCGCGGCCACTGGGAATCTAGTCCAGCCGCTCTTCCAATTGAGCTACCGAAGTCCTGCCCGATTATTAAGGGTAAAAGCGACTGCTTTACGATATTCAATAAACTGCAAAGTTTATTATATCGGTTGCCTAACTAGCATAGTGAGGCAATAGATGGCGCTGCTGCCACCATAAGGCAATGCAATAAATGTCAAGGAAAGATTTGACAAATCGGGCAGGACCGAAGCTCAATCGGAAGAGCGGCTGGACTAGATTCCCAGTGGCCGCGAGTTCGAGTCTCGCCTGAAGTCAAATTTTTCTTTCCATTTTTCTTTAAGAAAATATATTTCACAAGCATGTGGTAATGCAAAATAATATAAAAACAATTAACAAAACCATTTTATTCATTGAAAAAAAAATAACAATTATGATGCATCTGTAGCAAGTCACAGTCACAGTTCTCCACAGTATATTTAATGTTCTAGCATCTAATCTATTCGTCAAAAACATTAACGGCTCTAATCAACGAAACCGTGTCAAAATAGTTAAACGTTTTATCTGCATTTCGATCTCGTTAGGGTTGTCAAACCGATCAAAAAATTAATACAATTTTTCATCAAATAAGTTTGAATGAAATAAAATAAGTTTGCATTTTGTAAATTAATTTGTTAAGATTTTATAACTCTGTATGTCACTCACAGTATACTGTATACTTATATTTTATTACATTATAATTTATTTGTTGTCAACATAAGAAATATGTATTACTATTGAGATCGTGATAGACACCCTAATGACTGAAGTGTGTATGACGTGCGCCAGTGCATGTCACTCTCGATCCCATAAACAGACAGCGCGACGCTTCTCTATTTATACAATGATCAGCTTGTCACAGGGCACATACTCGTAATAAGGCTGAGCCGGTGATGTAGACTCGCGACGAGCCGCCTACACAAAGCCGATAAAAAAAAACAGGGCACATTATCTAAGAATTTATGTAATTAGTTTGGATGACATAGCCGTTTATTGGATATTGATATCATTATGCTTATAGCATATTTGGTCTTATTGTACATCGTGATAGAATACGAGTTGTAGCACTTAAGGTATGGATTTCACCAAAAGACAAAAATAGATGTAGTGAAATGTAGATATGAATTTATGTACACACCCACGATTCACCAGCCGTTTCTTTGATTTCCATGTAACAGGTGAATGAATTTGGTAGTGTTTAAATTATTATTATTTTATAACAGATATTACGACGTGACATCCCTAATGACTAATGTGTGTATATCGTGCGCCAGCGCATGTCACTCTCGATCACATAAACAGACCGCGCGACGCTTCTTTGTTAATACAATGATTAACTTGCCACAGGGTAGATGAACGAGAGATCTAATTAGTTTGGATATGATAAGCTCTTATTATACATGATATTCATGGTATTCATAATATATGGTGCGTACTAAAACAAACATTTTCATCAAATTTGTTCATATGAAGTTTATTATTATTTTAATTATTTTAAACGTAATGCTCCTACACTAAGTAGGTACCTATAATAAAATGAACGCAAAGATTTTGATCTGAAGTCACGGGTGAGGTTATGTTTTTTTTAGACCTGAAATCACGGGTACCACCACCACCTCCACCACTACCACCACCTCGGAAGTTTGGTAATGTGCCCGAAGATGTCAACAGGCTCACCACCTGTTACATGGGGCAAAACGTAACTGGCGAATCGTGATTGTTTGCGTGTATGAATGAATGCATGCATCTACCTCTGCCTACCCCTTCGGGGATTGCAGGCGTGAAGTTCATTTTTTTTAGACCTGATATCACGGTTTGTATCTTTGGGAGTACGTGCATTGTGGATTTTCTATGAGAGGAAATGCCCAGTCTGAGAGTTGGGTATTACGAGTAAGTATGCCTGATGCATGTCAGGCTCGAAAGTGCAGTTGATAAGTAAGAACAATGAATCATATTATTATACTTATAACATTGAGGACTCATTGTTTTATAATAAGGGACGTTAGTTTTCTTGATAACATTTTATCTTTATTATTTGTCTGTGTAGGGTGACTATACATTTTTTTATGTAACTAAGGTGGAAAACAAGCTTGCAGTTCACATTGATGTTACGTGACGACCAGTGCCGGATTAGCCATATAGCAGGAGTAGCAAATGCTACGGGCCCCGCGCCATTGGGGGCATAGTGCCTGTGCCCAAAAAAAAAAACACAAATTTGTAATACACCTTAGCTATTCTCAAAGGGAGCGTTGACCACTAATTATATAGGTACCTATATTATTATGTTGCAAATTGGCAATACCACAATACTTACAGGGGGAATCCCCTAAATTTGTTTTCGATTCCTTTTCGGAAATGTTGTTTTATTTACATCCTAAATTTCAGTAGGCAATGTAACTCTAGGGCCCCATGGTCACATTTGCTACGGGCCCCGCACCGGCTTTATCCGGCACTGGTGACGACTGCAGCCTATAGACAACTACAGAAAGACTAGAGGTCAAAATGCAGATGCGGTGCCACCCCTGAGACCTAAGATGTTATTACGGGGTACAATACCATCTAACCGGACACGATAGTGCTAAACACTGCCACTTGGTGGCTGATGAACAGGTAATGCGGTGGTGCCTACGCCCTCGAGCTCCTACACTGGAACTTTACCACGTCATCGTCTATGTTGTGTACCGTATCTTTGTATCGGTTTTTACCACTTATTCCTTGTTCTATACCTTTAAACTACACTAGCGGCTCACCCCGGCTTCACGCGGTTGCAATGTTACCTACCCTCTCCTATTCATCTTAGCGCATAGCCTAAAGCCTTCCTCGATAAATGGGCTATATAACACTGAAAGAATTTTTCAAATCGGACCAGTATTTCCTGAGATTAGCGCGATCAAGCAAACAAACAAACTCTTCAGCTTTATAATATTAGTATAGATTTTTTTTTTTTTTATGTAATGGAAGTGGTGAACAAGCATGCAGTTCACATTGATGTTAAGTGATGACTGCAGCCTATAGACACCCACACAAAGACCAAGGTCAAAATGCAGATGCGTTACCACTCCTGAGGCCTAAGGTCTTATGCCTCTGTGCCGGAAATTACAGGGCCGTACATTACCACCTGACCGGAACACGATAGTGTTGAACACTACCATTTAGCGGCAAGTATATTAGGTAATGCGGTGGTGCCTACGCCCGCGAGCTCCGTCACTGGAGCTCTACTACCAGTGAAGATGTAGTATAATCTATACTATATTAATATTCGGATCCTAGTTATTCGGAATGATAAATGGATTTGTTCGAATGAATAAGCTAATTTGGATTTCAGTTCTAGATTGGATTTCATCTGGAACATATTCAAAATTTTAGATTTATTAAATTCAGTATTCGAACGTATTACGTTTACGAACCAGACAAATCTTCGTGGTTTTTGGTGGGGTTTTTCATGTAATAATTTGTATTTAGAGATTAATAAATTTAAAAAAAAAACGTGAACGTTAGATGTTAAAAACAAAGTAGGTATTTAGGGTTTCGTTACATTTATAACTGTACTGGTGGTAGAGTTCCAGTGTCGCACCTCGAGGGTGTAGGCACCACCGAATTACCTAATCTTCCTGCCGCCAAATGGTAGTGTTCAGTACTATTGAATGCTACCCCTGAAGTCTATTCTGTAGAAGAGTTTATTAACATCAAAATAATTATAACACAAGACATTATGTTATTATAGATTTTTATACCTAGCAGCATTACTGGTGGTAGAGCTCCAGTGACGGAGCTCGCGGGCGTAGGCACCACCGCATTATCTAATATACTTGCCGCTAAATGGTAGTGTTCAGCACTATCGTGTTCCGGTCAGGTGGTGATGTACGGCCCTATAATTTCCGGTACATAGGCGTAACACCTCAGGAGTGGTAACGCATCTGCATGTTGACCTTGGTCTTTGTGTGGGTGTCTATAGGCTGCAGTCATCACTTAACATCAATATGAACTGCATGCTAGTTTGCCACTTCCATTACATAAAAAAAAATCCTTGGCAGCTAAGAATTAATATCGACGTCATAATTTATGGTTAGATTGTGTACCTAAAATAAAAACATTATTTTACTTATTAAGCTGATAAAAACATAAAAATCCTAGTCTTGAAGACAAAAATTATGTATGGCCACCCGACTCGCTTATAAAATAGATTCTCATTACGGCTTATCTTTTATGTTGAAATTTGTTACGGTTAACTTTAAAGCTACTTTGTACGTGATACAAATAATATTATAGATAGATAAGATGAATATTATCATTATGTTATGTGGTCAACAGTCCTACTTAATATTGTCAAATAAGAGAGTTAAATAGGGCATAATGTATGGTAGGATTGTTGATAAAAAAAAAAATCCGTAGATATAGTAGCTATATATCTTTGTCTCCTATACCAGGGTTTCTCAAACTCTCGGCTCCACGTACCCCTGTTGAAAAGTATCCAGGTGACAGCGAACCCCTCAAATAATTAACCCCCCTCCCCCTCCCCCAAAGGGAACAATAAGATTGACTGTTGCAGAAAATAATGTTTTTATTTCAATAAAGGGTAAGAAATAAAACGCCAAAAGAAATATAATATTTATATTTATATTTTATTTTTACAACTATTAATGTGATGGGTGTGCTTGTTTCTTGTCACAAATGGAGTCAATTTTAGGAGTATTTTTGGACAATTTTAACCTTAATTCTGACTCGGCATCAAGTCGATTTAAAGTAAAACTTGTCGCGAACCCCCCGCCGTCGAATGGCGAACCCCTAGGGGCTCGCGTACACTAACTTTGAGAAACCCTGTCCTATACTGAAAATGTTACAGTCAAAATGAATCTACATCGTTACATTTTACCAATTATGAATTATTCGTTTTAAAGTAGATAACATTTGTCCTTTATACATAGTAATAAGTAAGGATGATTGAATAGTTAGTTAGATTATAAGAATAATGTATTTCGGTTAAACCCGTCAAGTGGTCATAATAGTCTCTCCGACCGGCAATGCGCGGCTTGACCGGGTGTATCATCGAATAATGGCAATACATCGAATAATGGCAATAACATTAAAAAGGCTAATTGTTTTATATTATTTCGCATTAACACATGCTTGTGAAATATATTTTATTTTTTTAAAGAAAAATGGAAAGAAAAATTTGACTTCAGGCGAGGCTCGAACTCGCGACCTACTGGGAATCTAGTCCAGCCGCTCTTCCAATTGAGCTACTGAAGCCCTGCCCGATTTGTCAAATCTTTCCTTCACATCTATTGCATTGCTTTATGGTAGCAGCAGCGCCATCTATTACCAACTATGCTAGTTAGGCAACCGATATAATAGACTTTTCAGTTTATTGAATATCGTAAAGAAGTCGCTTTTACCCTTAATAATTGTTTTATATTATTAATAATTAATATATTAAGGGTAAAAGCGACTTCTTTACGATATTCAATAAACTGAAAAGTCTATTATATCGGTTGCCTAACTAGCATAGTTGGTAATAGATGGCGCTGCTGCTACCATAAAGCAATAGGTCGCGAGTTCGAGCCTCGCCTGAAGTCAAATTTTTCTTTCCATTTTTCTTTAAAAAAATAAAATATTAAAAAGGCTACAGAATGATATCATATTGGTACACCTTCATTCAACATTGCACGAACTTGTGTCGCTAGTGATTTACGCAATGTAGGCTAAATCGTTTTCTATTTAATTCATGAAAACTAAATCAAAACTATTTCTTCCTGGTAGATATAAAAACGTGCGTTCATATTCCTTTATTGCCAAAAGGATATCGGACGCGCCATTTCTTTTTTTTTTTTTTTATGTAATTGAAGTGGCAATCAAGCGTGCAGTTCACATTGATGTTAAGTGATGACTGCAGCCTATAGACACCCACACAAAGACCAAGGTCAAAATGCAAATGCGTTACCACTCCTGAGGCCTAAGGTGTTATGCGTCTGTGCCGGAAATTACAGGGCCGTACATTAAATAATTAAATAATTTCTATGAATTAATGTTGAGATAACCCCGTATTACGCGGTTACCGCAGCTCGGGTTAAGGAAGCAGTGAATTATCTTGAATGGCGCCCCTGTCATTATATGCCGAAGGGATTTCAGTGCTGTTTATTGAATATCTAACCGAAATATCAACCTTTGTCTTATAAAATTAATATTCAATGTTTAAAGCCAACCGGCAAAGAAAGCTGGACTGGTAGCGAGACCCCCTTTTTACGATCTTAATAATCAGTAGGTACACTAAAATAGCGATAAATGTTTTAGAAACAAAAAATACTTTTATCGAAATACTTTCTACCTTTCCCTGTCTTTCTTTCTTTATTTGTCTTAATATCTTTCTTTATGTGTTCGTGTCTGAGTTTATATGGCTTGGACAGAAATATTTCTACGCTCTCTTGGTTATAGTACAAATAATCTACAAACGTAGCCTAAAACGTTTTCTATTTCACTCATAGGTAGATATTTTAATAAAAACTAAATCAAAACAATTTCATCTCCGTAGATATAAAAACATGAGTCAATCTTCTTTTATTGCCAGAAGGATATTAGATTATTGGATGCGCCATTTCTATGTATTAATGTTGAGATATTCCCGTATTACGCGGTTACCGCAGCTCGGGTTAAGGAAGCCGTGAATTATCTGGAAGGCTCCCCCTGTCATTATATACTGATGGGATTTCAGTGCTGTTTATTAAATATCTATTCGAGATATCAACTTTTGTGTTACAAAATGAATATTCAACGTATAAAGCTACCTGGTCAAGAGAAACGTGCTGTAGCGAGACCCCTCCTTAAAAATAAAGTTCTTCTCTTAATAATCAATTCACTAAAAAAAATTGTGATAAATGTCATAGAAACAGTAAATACTTTTATCAAAATACTTTCTCCCTCTCCCTGTCTTTCTCTCTATATTTGTCTTGCTATTTTTCTTTTTGTGTTTGTGTCTTTGATTGTATGGTTTGGACTGAAATATTTGGTCCTCTACGTTTTTTTGGTTGTTACGTTTTCTATTTCAATCATAGGTATTGCAATAAAAACTAAATCAGAACAATTTCATCTCCATAGATATAAAAACGTGCGTTCATCTTCTTTTATTGCCAGAAGGGTATCGGACGCGCCATTTCTATGAATTAATGTTGAGATATTCCCGCATTATGTGGTTACCGCAGTCGGGTTAAGGAAACCGTGAATTATTTTGAATGGTGCCCCTGTCATAATATAGTGATAGGATTAGTTCCGTTTAATGAATAGATATGTAACTAAAATATCGATTTTCTTTAATAAAAGCTTAGCCGATATAAAAAAGATCTCCCCTCAGAAATTAAGTTCCTGCCTAAATAGTCAATATTGTATATTTATACATTTTATGAAGACAGTACCTTTGATCAAAATACTGTCACCTCGTCATTATTTTAATGGTGGTAGAGCTCCAGTGACGGAGCTCGCGGGCGTAGGCACCACCGCATTACCTAATATACTTGCCGCTAAATGGTAGTGTTCAACACTATCGTGTTCCGGTCAGGTGGTAATGTACGGCCCTGTAATTTCCGGCACAGAGGCATAAGACCTTAGGCCTCAGGAGTGGTAACGCATCTGCATTTTGACCTTGGTCTTTGTGTGGGTGTCTATAGGCTGCAGTCATCACTTAACATCAATGTGAACTGCATGCTTGTTTACCACTTCCATTACATAAAAAAAAAAAAAAAAGATTTTTCCTTTTGTCTTTTTATCGAATTTTTTCTGCCTGTGTCTCTGTTTTTGTCTTAATACACATCATCATCTATTCATCATTATACATCATCATCATCGAAACATTTAAAATATTACATATTCATTTACTACTAAGTTGGGTACTACTTAGTTGGGTAATAGGTAAGTAGGCAATAGGGAATATGCATAAAATTTAAAATTGTCTCAAATATTTTTTTCTCGAATACTTATCAACGTCATATTATAATTACAAAGTTTTTTTTTTATTTACTAATTATTTAATGCCATGAAATATTATGTAAATAGTGCAAAATAAGGAAACGAAATTCAAACTTCCAAAACGCGCCGCCATTGGTCGAGACGAAATAACACTTTGTTTGGTGTTTTTCTAACACTATTTTTGCTCTTAGGTACTATGCAATACTTGTAAGATGGCTTTTTGCTTCTTCCATGATTTGTAGAGCAATTAAAATTACAAATACGTATGAAGTAACACAAAAGTTTAGAGTAAAAAACACTCGACGTGTGTTGTGACGTCACAACACACGTCGTCAAAATGACGGCGTTTGAAGAGCTCAAATTTACTCAATGTTTTAAATTTCACTTTGAAAAATAACTGTAATATTTTCAGTGCTATTTATAATTTTTCTACGATATATACATATAAGTAAATGATTAATTTAAGCCAAAAAAAAAATCATGAATATTCCCTGTTGAAGATTCAATTGTAAAAGTTTTCTACGTCTTCATCTTTAGCGGCACTGGTGGGTGCACATACTTGTATAATATTCAGCGGTGTAGGAGATGCACTGAGCTTCATTTCGGCCTTTCGGACCTCTATCATGGAGGAATTAAACATCAAGGAAAGATTATCGTCAACTGTGCAATTACGAATCCTCAAATACTTCGAATACATTTCATGGAACGACTTGTGGTCCAGGGGCTTGTGAAAGGAAAGCGGTCGCGCAGTCGATCGCCAACGAGATGGATAGATTCCATAAAAATTCCACGCCAAAATCGGTAGTCCAAAACAGCCGAGACGCTGAAGACCGCTACAGATGGAGACGCATTGCAAACGCTGCAGCATCTGCAGAAAATACACCATCGCCAGCCACTTCCACTCTGTCAAGAGTGAACGACTAAGGAGAGATATTCATTTACAAGTGTAGCCTACAGCATTTTATATAGGACGCGCTATTTGTATGAAATAATGTTGAGATATCCGCACATTACGGTTAGCGCACCTCGGATAAGGAAGCCATGAATTATTTTGAAAGGCGCCCCTGTCATTATGTTCCGATAGGATTACTCCCTTTATTGAACCGCTACTTTTGTTTCATAAAATCTTAGCCGATTTTACTCATCGGCTCGCGTGATGAAATGTTTAAAAATAGTTTTATTTCAATTAGTTTAGCTTGCGAAAACCTAAGAACACATTATATAAACAATGCTACAACGATACTTATAGCAACTATCCAAACACGATCCTAGGAAACAATCCTCGCCATAATATCTAATGTGCCTAATATATTCTAATACAATAATATGGTTACGACCGAACACGGCCAAAGGAAAAGATACTAATGATTTTATCTGTATCTATATTATTTTTGATATTCTATAAACAATTTTTACTGGTGGTAGAGCTCCAGTGACGGAGCTCGCGGGCGTAGGCACCACCGCATTACCTAATATACTTGCCGCTAAATGGTAGTGTTCAACACTATCGTGTTCCGGTCAGGTGGTAATGTACGGCCCTGTAATTTCCGGCACAGAGGCATAAGACCTTAGGCCTCAGGAGTGGTAACGCATCTGCATTTTGACCTTGGTCTTTGTGTGGGTGTCTATAGGCTGCAGTCATCACTTAACATCAATGTGAACTGCATGCTTGTTTACCAATTCGTTTACATAAAAAAAAAAAAAAAAAAAACCAAACAATGTAAGCAATAAAGTCTAAACTAGAGTATCGCCTTAAACTCATCGTGTGGGTTTAAAATGTTCAAATTACAGGACTGAAACTATACCATGTTCTGAGAGAACAACAGGTAAACCATGATCTTTTATTGCAAACTTAAGGACTTAAACGCTACCTATTAGTTTAATATACTTTTTTTATACGCTCTTTCACATAAATAAATGAAAGAACATTTTGTCAGTTCTTAAATTGAATCTCGACTAAGACGTTGTCGTATTTGCAGGGCGCAAATAGAATATTAGGGTTTATCATAACAGGGCAACTGTAATTTCTTCTGTAGTCTAGTGGTAGTAGGCCACAACTGGAGTCCTATGTTCGATCTCCGGATCGGCAGCTAATCGAGATAAAGGTGTATTGTCCGGTATCTCTGGTGTTGTGGGGATTTTTCCATTACCTGTAAATTCATAGTGCATACCTCGGCGTTTGGTATCGTGTCGATGATAATAGGCTCGCCATCTGTTACATACACCAAAATAACCAGCTGATCGTGGGTGTTTACATACATGCTTGAATGCCCACCCGTTTAGCCACCCATTTAGGGAACAAGGCTTTTTTTTAATGTACGGCCCTGTAATTTCCGGCACAGAAGCATAACACCTTAGGACTCAGGAGTGGTAACGCATCTGCATTTTCACCTTGGTCTTCGTGTGGGTGTCTATAGGCTGCAGTCATCACTTAACATCAATGTGAACTGCATGCTTGTTTGCCACTTCCATTACATAAAAAAGTAACCTTTAACAGAGGAACTTGAACACAGCCAAAATGCACCCCATTTCGTCCCTATAAAATATTTAATAAGAGCTGGACGATCCATAAAATGAAAACATTATTTTTTACAACAGCAAACAAAGCAGTCAATTTTATTATTTCCTATAGTCTATTCCCGCTCTTTCGACACACTGCAACGAGAACGTGCGAATGTAAACAGATAGTACATAAATAAATGATGCAAGCAACATGTTAAAATCGTTCACCGGGTTAACTGTCCGTTAAAATAGTTATGTTCTGAGAATAATGCGGTTAAATATAACATTTACGTGGATTTACAGTGAATGATTCAATGTTGATGTCATTTTCATTCACTGGAACAGTGGATTATGTGTGCGGTTGCATTATTTTTAATAACGACGTAATGGTGTGATGTTTGTGTTTTTTAATGCTCGCGCTACACAGTGGGCGGGACGCAACGGTACGCTCGTCTCGTGAACTCGTCAGTTCACCGGCGTAGGTCCTACCGTGTTACTTTACATTTTATGCTATTTGTGTTCCTGATATTAATGCTCGAATGGTAGGTCGCTTTTAGACGGGACTTTGGTGGTAGAGTTCCTGTGCTGGAACTCGAGGACATCGGTACCACCATATTACCAAATCTATCTGCCGCCAAAAGGTAGTGTTCAGCACTATCGTGTTCCGGTTAGATGGTAATGTGTGGCCCTGTAATAACTATCACAGAAGTATTACAACTTAGAAGTCAGGGGTGGGAACGCATATGTATTTTGACCTCTGGATGTTGTGTCGATGTCTATAAGCGGCAGTCATCTTAACATCAATGTGAACTACATGATTGTTTGTCACCTTCCTTACATAAAAAAACCGCCCAAATAGTATTACAAAGTACCTTGTATTTTGTTTACAAATCGAAGTGAACGAAATATAAGCAGCGTAACAGAAATTAAAAAAAATATAAAATATATAGTGAAATAAACAGCACAATCATGTATCTGAGTCTCTTAAAAACAGCAGCCAAGATAATAATCTAAAATTGTCGTTCAGAATGATCTTTCACGAGTGATTTGAATAGCCAGTTTGTTCATTTTCTTTCTTTAACACCTCTAATTAATCGTAATGATACAACATTATGTTTTGGCATTCGTGAATGGTTAAAAATAAGTGAACACAACTAATCCGACCTTTACTGAGTTTTAGAACACAACAGAGCGATACGTGTTTCTGTTGCGTTCGTGCATAGAGCAACACGGGCCACCGGCCGCGACGGACCGGCGAATAGTCATATACAGGCTTGCCCCACTGTCAAAGTACAAGCACAAGTGTTCCTATGCCTGTCGCTTAGATGTTTAAATGAGTGCGTGAAATTGTTTATGTATTTTGTTGAATTCAAGGTGTGACTTTCGTAGTTATAGACGCTTTTTGAAGTGTGTGTGTGTCACACGAATTTCCCCCGCATAAAAATGACAGACTGTTTTGCACTGGTAATAGACGCTATGGCTACTCCCCTCCGGTCCGCCGCGGCTGGTGGCCCGTGTTGCTCTATGTGTTCGTGTTACTTTCTCATACGTCATCTTCGCTACTTCACATATAGTGGTACAGGGGTCGGTGATGTAAACATTAGGTTCGGAAATATTTTTTCTTATAAAACCGACGAGGTGATTGACTAAACTGTTGACGAATACTATTTTGATTTTTTCATTAGGGAGTAGGTATTTAAAAGAATGCTGCAATAGTTTAGATGGACTGCACTAAAGTGAATCATAAAAAGATTTTAGATATTTAATGGCTGAATATATTGGCAGTGAAAACTTTTCTTAGTAATCAAGAGTAAGTAAATCTTAAATTTTATGTAATGGAAGTGGCAAACAAGCATGCAGTTCACATTGATGTTAAGTGATGACTGCAGCCTATAGACAGCCACATGAAGACCAAGGTCAAAATGCAGATGCGTTACCACTCCTGAAGCCTAAGGTGTTATGCCTATGGGCCGGAAATAACAGGGCCGTATATTTCGGCTACGGGTCTTTGTGCGTGTATTGTGTGTGTGTACCACGGTATCCAGGGCACAATTCTGCCAAGTGAATAACCTTTATTATGACGACCAAATTCATTCTTTCTCAGTTTCTTTTGATATGGGGAAATGGAGGAATTTGTAAATAATTGATGCTTTCCATATTATACAAAATTGTTCAGTTTCTATTTAATTTATTATGTGTTTTTTATTATTATTAGTGGTTATTCACTCTAGGTTAGTTTAAAAAAAAATGACGATGTAAAAGTGCTCTCCAGGAGCCTAATTATATGAAATAAATGAATAAACTGAAACTAAACAGGTTAAACCTAGTACGGGACTGGCAATGTAAGCGTATTTATTTATCGTCTGAAATCAATTCGTTTTTAATTAATTATAAAATGGCGTCATTTTTGTATGGCTCCGTAATAACTATCACAGAGACATGACACCTTAGGTCTCAGGGGTAGTAACGCATCTGCATTTTGACCTCTGGTCTGTGTGCTGTGTCTATAGGCTGCAGTCATCACTTAACATCAATGTGAACTGTGTGCTTGTTTGCCACCTTGTACCTACCTGGATAAATATGTATTCACGACACAGTTTTGTTCTTTATTCCTTGTGTAGGGCTGTGAGTAGGGTTGGCAACTTTTTTTTTTACAAGAAATAAAGTACCTATATTTAGGTCTGAGAAGAATATTAAACAGTATTTTAGAAAAATCCACAATATTTTTTTACAGAAAACATTCTTTTTTAGAGCTTTTGGCATAACTTATAAGTTAAATAATTTGACTTATGTGTTAATTATGTGTTAAGCTTTTTGATGCTGACAAAAATAGGTATTTTTATATACTTCATTTTTGTTCATCAATAAAAAGTACGAGTATAATGTAGTCAAAAACAGTATAATACTGTTTTTAACAGTATAGTTGGCAACCCTAGCTGTGAGTGTAAGCGTATTATTATAAAATACGTTTGTAAGTTAAACATTTAAAATTCAACATTACAAGGGTAACATTGCGGCGCGAAAGTTAACACCGACAGGTGCCTAACGACTTTCCTAACACGATTTTAATCAGACGATAATTGCATTGGCATCTAGTCGATCGCTGGTGAATATCAGACATCACGTGTAGACAGATGGGAGTCTGGTTATAACTAACGGGACTATACGTTCCGTTTAGGATGGGAATTTCTCGTATATTCCCAACAAATTCTAACTTTACGGCTGTACATTAGAAAGTAGAAAGATGAAAGAATGAAATTAAAAAAAAGCATCACAATATTAGGAATACACTGGGTTTTAAAGCGAAAACTTATAAAGCGATGTTTTGCATATTTGTGATGGGTAAAAAATGTTAAGCTCGGGTCAAGACACGTGACCTGGTCGAAAATGCGTAAGACGGAAACGTGACCAGAACTGCGTCCGACTACTTTTTGGCGACCCGATGACAGCTGTTATTGTGGTGATGGTGGTGGTCGCCAAAAATGCATAACGTTAATATTCAAGTTTTACCTTCGGCCAGAACTCCTGACGTGCAACCCGTTTTTTTTTATCGTTATCTGGTACGCACGCACGCGAGCTCAGTCACTGAAGCCAGTAAAAAGTAGCAAAAAATCGTAATTTTAGTGTTACTTTTTTTTTATGTAATGGAAGTGGTAAACAAGCGTGCAGTTCACATTGATGTTAAGTGATGACTGCAGCCTATAGACACCCACACAAAGACAAAGGTCTAAATGCGGATGCGTTACCACTCCTGAGGCCTAAGGTGTTATGCCTCTGTGCCGGAAATTACAGGGCCGTACACTTAAAAACGTTATGGGCTCTGGACATTATTATGTTTGTAACACCATGTCTAATTATTTTCCATCTCTCTATAAGACAGCAATCTACCACTAGCAAGATTAAAAACATACAAACCCTTTTTTCGACGTCTAGTCTAATGAAATGAAAATAAGTTGTTCATTACAAAATATCCCGCAGGCGTCCCGCTTTGGTGAGAATAACAAATGCTTACCTTTCGTCAGTTATAACATAAACACAATCATATAATGTTTGGATATGTTAGACTATGGATCGATCTAATATTGGCTTAGTTATGTAATTCTTGTGGATCAATATGTTACGAAGTTTTTCACCAATTAGGTAACATAACTTCACATCTTTTTTACGGGAGTTTCACTGCTGATTGTCTTAGTTCGAGGGGGCAGGCAGCACCGTATTACCTGATCTATGCCATTCAGCACTATCGTATTCCGGCTAGACGGTAATGTGCTCCCCTGTAATTTCTATCACAGAGGGGTGACATGTTAGATCTAGGGGGGCGGGAAGGTATCTGTATTTTGAACTTTAGTTTTTGTGTAGATGTTAAAAGTCTGTAGTCACCACTTAACATACATATGACCTGCATGCTTGTTTGCCACTCTCATTACATGAAAAAAGTGTATATAGTATACTAGCTGTTTCCCGCGGCTTAACCCGCGTGGATGTCGTTTTATAGAAAATAGCTGCTGCCCGCGGCGTCATCTGCGTGAAAACTCTACAGCACCAAACATACCTAAGATGCCAGTGTTGGTATAGCATTATAAGTAAACAACTTTTAAAATAGCATTAAAATATAAGTATAAGTTTTTTGAGCGCGCATAGCCCAGCGGCTGGTGTAGATCATAAGCGATCTACTCGGTTAAGCACTACGGGCGCGGTCGGGTAGTGTGATGGGTGACAGCTAGTGGCAAATTAAATACGCATTTCCGTGCTTCGGAGGGCACGTTAAGCCGTGGGTCCCGGTTGCTATCGATAGGTAGCAGTTGTTAGACCTTATGGGCGGTTTGAAAATATCCGACAGTGGGTTGGCCACTTACCCACCTCCATCAATCTGCATTGGAGCAGCATGGTGGAGTAAGCTCCAGGCCTCCCCCTAAAAAGGGGAGAGACTCGTGCCCAGCAGTGGGACGTATAATGGGTTGCCATTATTATATAAGTTTTATTGCAAGCGAAGCAAGTGAAGACAGTGAGAGTGTGAAGGGAATCCTGTTGAGTTCAGTCATAAGACGTGACTGTAGGAAATAAGGAAATAGAGAAAAAAATGCAAGAATATATTCCAGGACATAAAAGAGTTAAAAAAACGTACAAAGGAATCATACTTTACAACACTTCCCTATAAACTACGTTGGTAGTTATGTTGCCAGGAGCCAAAATGTAAAGACCGTTAAAACTGGTGATGCGGTAGCAAGCGACGTACAGTTGCCCGTGTGAGAAGCAACTCGTCCTGAGGTCGACACCCGCTGCCCTCAGTATCTGCCCCTGCGTCTTATTGATGGTCATCGCGAAGCTGCCAATGTATTTTGTTCATTTATGATTACCAAAAGCTCATGTAGAAGCTCCTGTTTCAGGTTCTATAATTTTAGCTGGGATTATATTAAAATTAGGGGGTTATGGGATATTACGGGTTATATTAATATTAGAAAAAATTAACATAAAATTAAGATTTATTTGAATTTCTATTAGAATGATTGGGGGATTTTATATTAGATTAAAATGTTAATTTTAATTATTGGGGTTTTAATTGGAGTTGCTTTTTTAACTTTATTAGAACGTAAAGTGTTAGGATATATTCAAATTCGTAAAGGTCATTATAAAATTAATAATATAATTTGAACACAAATTAAAAATAATAATAAATAATTTGATATATTTATATATTTCCTGTATTGCTTAATAAAGTTAATAATAAATGTCTTGCAATTATATTTGCTGTTAATCGAACTAACACTTACGGGGAACTGTAAGCGCTTGAAATAGGACGAGAAGTTATGAGGTATGAGGGGTAATGCGTGGTATAAATACAGCCTCGCCAACGCCACAACTTGTGAGAATTTATTTACCTATTTAGTAGGTACGCATAGACCATTCACACATGCATGCTCGGGCTGATTTGAATAGGCTTGGTAAGCCTTTGATATGCCTGTTACCACTGTGTTACGGATTCAGTCTTATCAATCTTCACAGAGGTATTCGAATGATCATATTCCTACATCATCAAATATGCACCGTATTATTTAGAAATTTAATAAATAAAATGGAAGTTGTGAATCTACAGTTAAGACTACTCGTGAATATTTAACTTCCAATAGCCTTGTTCGAGATTTTTGTGAATGCAATATTAAACTTTATGATGATTTGAATCCAGTTGTGTGAATATCAAAAATTGTTGCTAGGCTTGTACCTTACCTATTTAGTACCTACCTAGCTAAGGTAGGTACTAAATAAGTATGTAGTAAATGTTTTTCTAATTATCCAAGGACGGTATACAATCCAGATTTATTGTCGTAGGGTAGAAGGAGGCTCAAATGTATCCAAGCAAAAACATTAAACCTCTAGTAAACTGACTGATGGAAAATTAAGTGCGTAATTGGATGATTCCTGACAGCGTAGAAATAGTGGCTACCACTACAGTACTGACGCAGTTGACACTTAAAATTTTCACAGAATTTTTAGCTCTTATGTTGTAAATTACCTCCCAACAAATGAAAATTTTATGCCATTTTTTGTACGGAACCCTTTGTGCACGAGTTCGACTCGCACTTGGTCGGTTCTTTCTCTATTAGTAACATTAAGCATACCGCATAGCAGCGTCCCGGCATAAAACAATCGCCGCTATGATCACCATTCAGCATGCCAAGCGTGGCAATTATGGCGTATTCTTTCCTTATGACGCACAACACTTTTAGGAGCATCTTCGGAAAAGGCTTCGGGAGTGGCGATGGAAGCATTGGTGGCGTTGGTGATGTTGGTGGTGTTGTTTGTAGTTTTGGAGGCGTTGGTGGCATTGGTTGTGGTGGTGGTGGTGGTTTTGGTGGCGTTTGTATCACTGGTGGCATTGGTGGCGTAGGTGTTTGGTGATGGTGATGGCATTGATGGCGTTGGTGGTGATTGTAGTTGTGGTGGTGGTGACGATGGTGGTGGTGGTGTTGGTGGCATTGGTGGGTAAAAATGCACAGCTTTAATATTAAATTTTTCTCTTCTGCCGTCTCTTCTTTTATTTTGCATTCTCTGTTAGAAGCACTAATTGAGTGAAACTTTATAAAAGTTTGTAATAATTTTCTATAAAAAAATATTATGGATAGAAGTTTAAAATGGGCTATACGATTCAGCATAGGATAGATGCGCGTTTAAACACATATTAGCAATTTTTCGCAATCCTAGCAGCCTGTGTGCTTTTATCCGCGATGGGCATGCATTACTGGGGAAGCATTACTGCAAAATAGATTTTTTTAGCTACCCAAAAGTGTTTATGATCCACTTATGATTAACCAAAATGTATATCCAAAAGCGCTGCCCAAAGCCACTATTCCACGCAAACAAAGTGGCGGGCATAGCTAGTATTAAATAAAGTTGGTGGCATTTTGTTTGATATAGGCTTATTACAGTGCTCGTGTATAGTGAAATAGAATAACTGTGTCAAAACACGTTCTTTCGGATTGCATCCCAAACTTCATTGTAAATGTTCTGGTAAAGTAGCCATCGCTTTACTCGAATTACTGTGACTCTGACTGACGGACTGCTAAATTGACCTTACTAACTCTGACTTTGACGTTGCTTATTACGAATACGAAATATCATTTTACTTGACACTGGCAATATGCATAACAAGCGATGAGATAAAATAAAATAAAAAAAACTAGCCTCAAAAATAAAGCATATCAAACTGAACCACTGAAAAGAGTTCTGGGCTGAGTTTAGTCCGTTTTTCATAGTCAAAAAGCGTAAAAACGCAGTTCACAACTGAAATAAGTGAATACCGGCAAATTTAAACCGCAGGCTGAGGCTCATCTATTCAGTTGACCATTGAGTTTTATTTTGTGGGCACATACATTTTAAATAACATGAGAAATACATCCGACCTGTGCAAATTAAAGTTGGGTACAGACGAGAGTTAAAAGCATAATTGGTTGTATGCAATGCTCAACAGTCTGAATTTGTTAGCAGGATATAATTTATATAGATAATAGTAGTCATAACGGTAGCCCCGTTGACTACCATTATCATTCAAACGGAACACGATAGAGTTGAATACTACTAGGTATTTGGCGGCATATAGTTCTGATACTTGAACAGTACCACCAGTAAAATTACGACGGAGCTCGCGGGCGTAGGCACCACCGCATTACCTAATATACTTGCCGCTAAATGGTAGTCTTCAGAACTATTGTGTTCCGGTCAGGTAATGATGTACGGCCCTGTAATTTCAGAGGCATAACACCTTAGGCCTCAGGAGTGGCAACGCATCTGCATTTTGACCTCTGGTCATTGTGTGTCTGTAGGCTACAGTCATCACTTAACATCAATGTGAACTACATGCTTGTTTGCCAATTTTATAACATAAAAAAAATCACTCTCATCACAGTCTATGAACGTATTAAGTATGTTCTTATACTGTGGTCCTATGTCACCTTTTTGTATAAAACCCGTCTGTGTCAGTTACAACGTAACAATTAATCTTTCTAAGTAAATACATCTTACAAGCTGTACACTTTATCCAGGCTAAGTAAGCATGTATTTCCTACAACACAAATTCTCGCGTCTCTAACCAACACTTTGATAGTTTATTTCACTCGTAAACTTTATAAAGAGAACTGACTGTAGCATTTATAAATAAACGTTTATTAGATCTTGTGTTACTCTTTATTTTTTATAGTTGTTACAAAAGAGAAATTCTGGATAATTCTGTAGACCATCATTCGTTTATTTGAGTCACGAGTTGTGGGTGTTCCTGAATTATGTTTTAGATTGATATGTATAATAGAATTACCATTTATAAATATGAGCCATTTGTAAATGTAGTTTGTGAACAAAATACATAGAGCAACACCGGAGGGGAGTAGCCATATGCAGGCTTTCCCCTCTGTCAAAGTACAAGCCCAAATGGGCCTATACCTTTCACCTAGATGTTTAAATGTGTACGTGAAATTGTTTCTGTATTTTGTTAAAGTCAAAGTGTGAGTTTCTTAGTAGTAGACGATTTTTGTAGTGTGTGTGTGTCAAACGCATTTCCCCTGCAAATAATTACAGACTGTATTGCATGGTAATCTCGTCCACGCACATGTTGCGCATGTATCAATGATACGAGGAGGCGGGGCCTCCCCGTATCATTGATACGGTAGATAGATTCGAAAATACACATCAAGAAAAAGGCGCAAGCAAAAAAAAAACACATTTCCCTTCGTAAGCTCTACAAATCTTTCATAATTCCCAGTGACCAGTCGATCTTTGAAGGCGCTCAGAACCGGAAGACCGTGGCGGACAGCTCCAGCCGCCCCTCCCTCAATCCGCCACTGGTAATGCGTTACATAATCTATCGGCCACAAGATAGCAGAGTTCAGCATTATCGTGTTTGGTTAGATGTTAATATGGCCTTGTAATTCTCGGCACAGACGCTTATTACTTTACGCCTCAGGAGTGGCGCATCTACATTGAAATCTATGGTTTCCTGTTTTATAGGCCATGTTAATTGATTACAGATCTTCAATGTAATCGTGATCTGCCGCCAAATGGTAGTGTTCAGCACTATCGTGTTCCGGTTAGATGGTAATGTATAGCCCCGTTATAAGTATCACGGAGACATAACAATAAGGTCTTAGGAGTGGCAACGCATCTGCATTTTGACCTCTGGTCTTTGAGTGGGTGCATATAGGCGGCAGTTATCACTTAACATCAATGTGAACTGCATGCTTGTTTGACACATAAAAAATCGACATCAATACAGATTAAAAACCTTACGATGTCCATTTAACCGTAGGAAGAAATAAAGATTTCAAATGTCCTCCAAGCGTATTTCATTCGACTTTAAGCGCGAACAAAAAACAATAATCCCTTTTTATTCTCAGCAAGACAAAGCTTCAAGGTAATACCGAGCAACAATCCGAAATCCTTATATCCTAAGAACGCAATGAAAAAGTCATTTAATATCCTTTTCGAATGAGAGCTGAATACCGAAAAGAAGTAGGTACGAGTGCTCTCTAATGATAAGGCAAAAATGGGATGCGAAAATAGTGAAAAAATGTAGGTAATATCTCCAGCTCAATTCTGAGAATTCAATTTAGGAAATTTCGATGTTTGCGACATAACTATTGATGGGATTCAACGAAATCGTTTAGGCTTACTATGTTCCAGATTGTCAGCTTTGGAGTATGGGATATCAAATGAAAGCAATTTTAAGCAAATGTCTTTGGATTTTTTTTTGTTTTAATACGAGCTGGAATAAGTGCTAGTATGTGTCTTATTTTATATTATCTGATACAAATAGCAAGCTAATAGAATAGAATTTGCATTAGTATTTTTTTCTATTTTACTCCGGCTCTAGCACGGTGTTGTTCGAAAGTGACAGAGAATTATCATGTTCGTCCCATGAACCATGTCACCTGAATCCCAGAGATTAATTAGAACGCAATTAAAAAGGAATTTAATATCCTTTTCGAATAAGAGCTGGATACCGAAAAGAGGTACTAGTGCTCTCTAATGATAAGGCAAAAATGGAATGCGAAATAGTGAAAGAGTGTAGTTATGTACGAGTAATATCTCTAGCTCAATTCTGAGAATTCAATTTAGGAAATTTCGATGTATGTGTCTAAATTTTATCTTATCTGATACGAATAGCAAGTTTATAGAATAGAATTTGGAAATACTATTCTCAGGATCACACTTGGCGTATTTTTCTATTCCATTCTGGCTCTGGCACGGTATTGTTCTCAAGTGACAGAAGACAGTCATGTCGTCAAGCATGCTTGACCCATGAACCATGTCACCTAAATCCCAGAGATTAATTTGAAACGCAAATAAAAAGGAAATAACCTTTTGGAATGAGAGCTGAATACCGAAAAGAAGTAGGAGTGTTTTCTAATGATATGGGAAAATGAAATGCGAAAATAGTGAAAAAGTGTTCGTAAATAGGTGATAATAACATGCGGCGTCGAATTATGAATATTACTCTTTTCGAAATATCGCATAGTACGACTATTAGTCAAAGAAAATTTCAAAGAGTGATGACTGAGTTGCGAACATTTAAAGCGTTTTAGGTGTGTACTTTATTCCATAACTTTTAATAGGTCATGACGTTATTGTTTACTCTTGACGAAAAATAGCACCGTCCAGGTTTGGAAAGCAATAATAGCTAACTGGGACACGCGAATTAGTCAACGAGGGAAAGAGTGATTGGGTTCAGTATCAATATCTAATTATTTATATCACTAGCTCCCCCGATGAACTTCGTATCGTCTTAGAGGTACAAATAAATATTGTCCAAAAAAGATTGGGTGGGAAACACATATAACTTAGGGATGAAAAATAGATGTTGGCCGATTCTCACACCTACCCAATAGACACACAAAATTTCATGAGAATCGGTCCAGCCGTTTCGGAGGAGTATGGTAACTAACACTGTGACACTAGAATTTTACGTGTAGAGATAAAACAAAGTCCTCCACCGCGTCAGTCTGTCTGTCTATTAGCGATAAACTCAAAGACTACCGCATGGATTTAATGAGTTGAAGTGAGAAGTGATTCTTAAGGAACATTTGGAATACCTCTGTGCCAGAAATTACAGGGCCGTACATTAACACCTGAACGGGACACGATAGCACTGAACACTATATCATTTAGCAGCAAGTAAATAAGGTAACGCAGTGCGTACGCCTGCGAGCTCCGTCACTGGAGTTCCACCTCCAGTAAAATTGGACCACACTTGGCCAAATTATTATTTTCAGGAAATAGGTACTTTTAACCGATTTCACTTAGGTATACTTTACTACATTGAAGTAAGAATTTGGTCTAGTTTTTCGGCATTGTTTATGAATCAACAAAAATCCATTAGGCTCCTGCCCGCTAATAGCTCCTGAAGGTATTGGGCATTGAGGTCGTTGCCGCTATAAATTTCTCCTAAGTAAGCACCTCGTAAAAACCATAATTGCTGGCGACCCACAGCAATGAATATCTATTTTCGGTGAACGCTTTAATGCCGAACGTAAGCTGGGGACTTAAAAAAAATGCAATAATACGTTCTTAAAGGCTATTTCTGTAATAATTATGAATTGATGCTGTTGCCTTTTTGGCTTAGATGCTTCTTGATAGGCTTTGATTCTGGGTTTGGGTATAAGAAGTGTTGGTATTATTGCGTCGGATATATGAGTGTCTGTGGCACGTTTTGGTTTAGTTATGATTGTCTCTGATAGCTTCACGTCTGTATTCTCCGAAGGACCTCCCTTCGGAGAATACAAACGTGAAGCTATCAGAAGTAAATGTTTGCACACAAGTATGTCTACATGCGATCACTCACGCTCAGGAGTGACTTTTTGTTCCATATGGTGGAGGTCTATTAACATCTCTCGGCACATTAGGAAATCTCGAGGGTGGCGTTCGGAAGATTCTCAAATATAAGTAAAAAAGAATTGTCTAAACTATCGAGGCAATTGAAATGATTCAGTCTGTCTTCGCAGAAGAAAATACAGCGTTCTAACCAGTGCGGGGCCCTCTGTTTACTGGTATTTGGTCATGGATTTGTTACTGCATTTGGCGGTTGATAGATTAGGTAATGCGGTCTATTTTAGTGTAGGGTACACTGGAACTCTACGAGTACCACCAGTAACAATTTAAAATTGCAAATAATTAGTACCATTTTACTGGCTGTCTCTAAAAGTTTGGTCAGGAATAAATGTAGCACAAATACTAACTGTAATACTTAAAATATAAGGTTTTTATTTATTTGAGTTTACCAATTACTTTGAAAGCAAAAGTAAAAACCGAATTATATTCTTGGATTAGTTGAAAGCTAGAACCTTCTTTAAAAGGACAAATTACTTTCGTTTCAAAGTGAAAACAATAATGCATTTTCATTTATCCGTCTGGATAGTTGAAAATCAGTTATTGCTTGAGTGAATTAACTAAGTCAATAATAGAAGCTTTAGTGCTCAAGTTGGAGTAATGGTCTAAGTTCAATTTACTGGTCTTGATGCTATCGCTTCTTAATTAGCATTATATTGACGTTGGGACCTTAATAGACACATAAGTCAAGTGTTATCTAACACTTCAAATCGATAGTGTTAACCTAGATATTAAATTATAGTTCTAACAGTATGTTCTGTGTTTACCTGAAACTTTTACTCGGTTTTTTCAGGTATTTTTTTAAGGTGCCGTATCTTAGCAGGAAAAAATCTAGGTAACCCTTGTCGAATCACTCGTGTGTCTGTATTTCTGTCCATCTTTCATTAGTTTACGCCACAACGGGACAACAATTGGGACAGTTGTGATTTGGGACACATGTGACTCAGTGGCCCAAGCATGGACGTGTAACGGAAATTCATGCACTTTAATTTAAACATTTTTTGTTTATTTTAATTTAACTGCCTCCGTAGGCCACTACAATTACGCTGGAGGTCCTGGGTTCGATTCCCGGGTCGGGGGCTATCAGATATTACGGTTTAAAATCCTTTATCTCTGGTTCTCCTGGAATTTTTCCCTTTTATCCGTTTGGAAAGCCACAGTTAACCTTTACTTTCATGACAGTGAACAAATGATTGAACACAAAGTCAAAATAGGTCGTCTCGAGCAAACCTTGTAGAGAAACCTGTGTAGAGAGTGTAGTGCCAGAGAATATGTAATAATACTACGTATAGAATGGACACTTCGACGTCCCGCCCGATTTCCCCGCCTCACCCAACCTCCTCCCCTCTTATGGGCAACGTGTGGTATTTTCTGCGTGCTATGTACACAGGTGCACGTGTAAATACACGTCACAGATTGATGTCTGTGTAATAGAGACCAAATTAAGCGTTTGTATAGAATTTTGGCGGAGTGTCCGCGATGTGTTAGAACGCCAAACATCTCGGACCTTGCAAACCTTCGGTATCTTTTCTACATTCATCATTCTCTTCATACAAGCACGCCAATGCAAAAGAGTTTGAAAATTTCTTGACCAATTTCGAGACTTGTTAATAGCAGTTTTATTAAGCAAACTAATGTATAGGATCGTACAAACAATAAGATTGCAGTCGCCCATGTCTACTTGAATAGTACTCAAAGTTGCTGGTGGTAGAGCTCCAGTGACGGAGCTCGCGGGCGTAGGCACCACCGCATTACCTAATGTACTTGCCGTTAAATGGTAGGTAGTGTTCAGCACTATCGTGTTCGGGTCAGGTGGTAATGTACGGCCCTGTAATTTCCGGCGCAGAGGCATAACACCTTAGGCCTCAGGAGTGGTAGCGCATCTGCATTTTGACCTTGGTCTTTGTGTGGGTGTCTATAGGCCGCAGTCATCACTCAACATCAATGTGAACTGCATGCTTGTTAACCACTTCCATTACATAAAAAAACTCATGTAAACGTCAATCAAAACATAGGTCTAATGCATCGACGACAAAACGCAGCTTTGGTTCAGAGGATGCAGACTTTCATTAGACCGTGGACGATACCACGGTCTAATGAAAGTCTGCATCTAACAGGAATGACGTCATTCATTACAGAAGTTTAACAATCGTAACCTGCTCCCCTCGTAAAACGTGGAGGAGAGGTGACGTCATGCATTTTATGGTACGCCTTTATTGCTGGACGTTTTTGAAAACAGCACAGTTTTTGACGTTGCACAAACAATGCCTAAAGTAAATGTCAATCGCCAACGCACCAAGAGTTTGGTAATTTCGAAGAGATTACTATTAGCGTGAATACTTGATGACTTTAGTCTGCACAAGGAATTTACCACGGATATGAACTATATGCCTCTTTATAACCTAAAATATAAAAATCTCGCAGGTTTCGATTCAGAACAAGCTAACATATTAGACCGTTTCATCATCATTCTTACCGGTGGTAGAGCTCCACCGGCGAAGCTCGCGGGCGTAGGCACCACCGCATTACCTAATATACTTGCCGCTGTGGTGAAATGGTAGTGTTCAGCAGTATCGTTTTCCGGTCAGGTGGTAATGTACGGGCCTGTAATTTCCGGCACAGAGGCATAACACCTAATATGTCAGGAGTGGCAGCGAATCTGCATTTTGACCTCTGGTCATTGTGTGGATGTCTATAGGCTGCAGTCATCACTTAACATCAATGTGAACTGCATGCTTGTTTGCCACTTTTATAACATAGAAAAAAAAAGTATCTTGTCTCCAAGTCTCTTACGGGGTAGGCAGAGAGTGTAAAGCGCCAGATATCCCGGTCCTGACTCACCTCCCGTGCTTCTTCACATTCATCATTCCCTTCATACATGCACGCCTATTCCTAAGACTTTTGACCCCACCCTTAGACAGTACTCGACCCATTTGGTCATGGTATGTCATTTTTGGTCTTCCTGGGCCTCTGCAACCATCCACATTCACATTGTTTATCTGTTTAGTAATTCGCTTTTTATTTTTATTTTATTTTATGGAAGTGGCAAACAAGCACGCAGTTCACATTGATGTTAAGTGATGACTGCAGCCTATAGACACCCATAAAAAGATCAAGTTCAAAATGCAGATGCGTTACCACTCCTGAGACCTAAGGTGTTACGCCTCTGTGCCGGAAATTACAGGGTCGTACATTACCACCTGACCGGAACACGATAGTGCTGAACCTTACCATTTAGCGGCAAGTAGGTATATTAGGTAATGCGGTGGTGCCTACGCCCGTGAGCTCCGTCACTGGAGCTCTGCCACCAGTAAATTATTCGACATTCTTTCTACATGCCCGAACTATCAGAGCATGCCATTTTTCAAGTCTACTATTCAAACCCAAATGAATATTGTTTAGTATATTGACCGAATGTCAATCAATACATAGATCTAATCCAAAGTTTATCTGGTGTCATACATTGCAGAAATATTGTAACCTGCTCCCCTTGTAAAACATGCAGTAGAGGTGACGTCATGCGTTTACGGTACGCCTTTATTGCTGGACGGTTTTGAACGTTACACAAATAATGTCTAAAGCAAATGTCAATCGCCAACGCACTAAGCGTTTGGTAATTTAGAAGAGGTTTCAATTAGCATGTTCACTTGGTATGTTCATAATTATACACCATAATTACCCAACTGACCCGGTGAACTTTGTGCCGACTTAGAATAAAACGTGTCAAAATACACGTTCGAAATATGTGTAAGGGAAAATATACTTGTTGTTTTTACGATTTTCCTCGTACTATTTACTTTTTACTTTCCATAAGAACCTTCATCAAACACTTCAAAAAAGAAATCAACCAAATCGGTTTCGAGTTTTGCGCTTGGTAACACATTTGGCGATTCATTTTTACTTACACCTATAAATTACAATATTTACAATCGATATTAGACATACCGTCTATGTATGTAGAGCGTTAGCTCTTTCGCACCTTATCTACCTATTTAACGTTTGACGGCCATTTTGATCAAATTTTGACTAATACCGGACTACGGATTCTTACGTACAGTACTCAACAATTAATATTGCACATCGAACCTGCGATAGAAGCGATCGGCTCGTTTCGACTTGGTACAGCGTTATCTCTGTTACACACTGCCTACGTAAGCACTGACAGTCCGGTATTGGTCAAAACGTGATCAAAATGGTGGACAAACGTCATATAGGTACGGTGGAAAAGAGATAACGCTCTACAGACCCGAAATAAGCCAAAGTCTCTTTCCTATGCTCGATGTGCAATATTTATTGTTGAGCACTGTAGGTAGTGTGTAGCAGAGATAACGCTCTACAAAGCCGATACTAGCCGATTATCTCTTTCATTGGCTCGATGTGCAATATTTATTTTGAGCACTGTACATTAATCGTGTGAGTGTGGCGTTGTTGTTAAGTCATATATCAGTAAGTAGAACTATACCTAAAATTAATTATCAACAAAAATTTTTTAAATCCTAGAATTTTCTGGTATTTTCCTCATCTAACAATGAACCCTGAAATTAGAATAATGAAATTGTCTAAATCGACAAAAGCTGGACTCGTGGATGATGCAACCTGACCTGAAATACATAATTCCTTACACCTGGTGGAAATAGCGCGTCAGTGTATTGTAACGTAGTTATGACATACTCCAGGCCGGGCTAAGAGCGATATCACAGTGGCGATTTGAGAGAGTATTCTCTATTTTGAGATATTTGGGTAACGGTGCAGAGACTTTGTAACTTACCTTTATCCAGTAGTCAACTAGTCAGTTCCATTCTATGGAAATCCTTTGATAACCACAAAGGCAAGAAATTCAGATATAGTAGCCTAATATGGTAGCCCAATTTTCTTTTGCTTTGAAACTATTCCACTTTGAATTGAAAATAAAAATGTTCACCTTACGTGTATATATATACGTTTCAAACAACTTGGTGTATTGTAAACGAATGCTAACACCAAAGTTGCAGGTGCGTGCTGACACCAAAGCAGAGAATATGTAATAATACTACGAACATAATGGACACTTCAACGTCCCGCCCAATTTCCCCGCCTCACCCAACCTTCTCCCCTTATGGGGACGTTTGGTATTCTCACGTGCACGTGTAAATACACGTCACTGATTGATGATTGTGTAATAGAGACCAAATCAAGCGTTTGTGTGGAATTTTGGTGGAGTGTCCGCGGTGTGACCAAAGGTTCTCGCTTGATTAGCAGACACACGTCTAAATTGAGGCTCCTGGCCTTGTAGGTGCCTGGTCTGTGATAGCCACTTAACCTTAATGTGGATTATAAAGGGACTTTGTTTATCTATTATGCCTGCTGTACCATTTTTTGCAGTAAATCATATATTTACGTATACAGAAAACGTAGCTATGAGTATTTGTGCAAGTCTAAACTTTGCTAATATCTATAGGTAGATACAGTAAGTTGTGTGATTGGCATTCGATTTCAAAAAAAGCCGGAGATCCTAATCTTCATTTAAACATTGCAAAGACCCTTTACATGTCCCTTCTTCACTTCACTTACTTCAAATAAATAAATGACAAACTGAAATGATGTTTAAGAGCCTTACCTCTTAATCACAATACGACAGCGAACTTCAATTAGTGGAATATGGATACCTATTAAGTTTGTGGATGTGTTTACGCTCTCGGGTTTCTCGAGATTCAAATCTGGTTTTAAATATTGGGTACATATGTAAGAACTTTATGACTGCCTCGTTGGCTCAGTGGTCGCAAACGCGATGATGAAGCCTGAACCCGGAGTCTGGTCGTGCCTCGGAGAGAACGTTTTTTTTTTTAAAATTATTTATCGCTTATAACAATAGGTTTACAAAATGTATACAATAATAGCATTAAAAAAATCTATAAGAGGCTATGCTTATGCTATCATGAGTCTATCATATTAAATACTTACAATTATTCCTTAAGTATAGGTAATTATTTGGGTAATACACTTATCTAGTTGACAAGTTACATGTTTATGAAAACAATTTCACTCTAGAGTGTTTATAAAATATTGTTAGATATGTTTAATATTTTTTGTGGTCAGTTTATTGCATAAGTCTGAAGGTAGATTATTGATAAGTCGAGGGATAATGTAACCGGTAAGGTAAAGCCGTCGGTCCTGCGTCCGATCGCTTTCCGGTCGTGTAGCATTATCGGGCTATGAGAGTGAGGGAATACAGAGTGCACCTGTGTTCGCGCATACACTGGTGCACGATAGAGATATTATAGTGCACAGTTGGCTAGTCTCCGTTGAGATTGGCAGCCGTGACCGAAATTTGGTCTGGAGGACATTTTATTTATTTTAAATATTATGTACTGCTTATATTATATGCGTCGGGACGTGACGACCTCACCATCCACTAGTGGAGGAGAACTCTTCCGCTAGTGCAATTAGTCAACTAAAAGATGGCCATGGTAACAATGGGACAGTAGTAAATGCAATAACACGGGATGGGCAGCAGCGTCCCGCGATAAAACTACTGCCACTGCGATTGCCAAAGTACTAACCAACGCTCACTCCGCCACTGGAGCTCTACCACCAGTGAAATAATATTACGACTATTAACCATACCTATATAAAATGTCTATGAAATAGATTTTTTTCTTCCTAAATGTACCATCTTATCTTTTAGCTCACATGTTGACTGCCATATTTTAAGAACAAAAGAATCCCGACATTACTGCCGGAGGACTCTCCAAATCTTATTCGATATCGCATGTCAAATATCCCGGCAATATTCCACGGGTAAGAAATGTTTGATATCCCTGTCACTGCGTCAGTTGTCATGAGCATTTGGTTCTTAATATACGGCCAACGATTCTAGGGGAGTGTTCATATCGAAAGATAAACTTAAAAATATAAATCAGAGATGTACGAAGTTTGAAATCATCATCACACCGCGTACACTCCGCCTAATTTCCATACAAACGCTTTATTTGATCTTTATTACACAGACATCAATCAGTGACGTGTATTTGTACACCTGTGTACGCAGCACGTAGATATACCAAACGCCCATAAGAGGCGAGGAGGTTGGGTGAGGCGGGGAAATCGGGTGGGACGTCGAAGTGTCCATTTTTTACGTAGTATTATTACATATTCTCTGTCATCATACCAGCCCCTAGAGCAACACTGGAGGGGAGTAGCCATATGCAGGCTTTCCCCTCTGTCAAAGTACAAGCTCAAATGGGCCTATACCTGTCGCCTAGATGTTTAAATGTGTGCGTGAAATTGTTTCTGTATTTTGTTAAAGTCAAGGTGTGAGTTTCGTAGTAATAGACGATTTTTGTAGTGTGCGTGTGTGTCGCACGCATTTCCCCCCGCAAAAAATTACAGATTGTTGTGCATCGGTAATAAACGCTATGGCTACTCCCCTCCAGTCCGCCGCGGCCGGTGGCCCCATAGACTAATATATAATATGGATGGCCCGTGTTGCTCTATGTGCCAGCCAAAAGACGTCCACTGTTGGACCAAAGCCTCATAAGGGAGATATGCCATAATCGCCACACATGGCATGCGGATTCCCAAGACGCTGCTGTATATATCATGTATGTCATAATGCAAGATGGGTATTTTGCGTTATTGCACTTACTACCGCCATCCCAATGAAATATTGGAATGATTTGACCGCCATTGTTCGGTTGACTGTCTGCACTAATGGGAGAATTCTCTTCCAGTAGAAGAAAATTCATGCGCTAGGGGCGGCGAAAATTCATGTGGGGTCCGCATCGTTATTTGCAAATGCAAATCTATTAATATTGCATCGAACCTAGACTTTAAGCTAACGGAGTGGCATCTCAAGTTTTTATCAAAGATAAAAGATCTTCTCTCTCAAAGATCTTATCTTAGAAAAAAAAGATCCGGACGAATTGAGAACCTCCTCCTTTTTCAAGTCGGTTAAAATACAATACCTGTATAATATTATGATCTCTATGTGTATGAAGTGAACCTTTAAGTTTTGCCCTCACTAAAAATCGCTTACGGTGTCCTAAGAAGTTTTATCTAAAAAAAAAAACTATTCAGAAGGTTTGAACTCAACCCTTATCATATTATACTTATTAAGTAAATGGTTACATATAGATATTTACACTAAGTGAGAATTTAATGGCGATATCGATTCAGTGATTCTAATTAAATAATGCTTTTATTTTGAAACATGCTAAATTAAGTGAATCTGTAGAGTTCTATAAAAATACCTGAAATATAATCTTATAATGGTAGTACTTGAAGTGTAGTATCCCACCGTTTATTGGCGGAGGAGATTTCTTCATTCTATACGTAGTATTATTACATATTCTCTATCATCATACCAGCCAAAAGACGTCCACTGCTGGACCATTATCGCCACGATTGGCTGCAAGTTGGCGATCGCAGCAGTGGCAGTGTCATCGCGGAACGCAAAAAATGGGATATGTGGCAATCCACATTCTCTGGTCTGTGAACCTGGCGTGAAGATACATATAATGCAAAATATAATTTAGTTCTTGGAACTCTACAGTTCGTAGAGACAGTCGTTTCTTTTACGTTATTATATTTTCGTATTCTAATTATTATTATTTTTTTTATGTAATAAAAGTGGCAAACAAGCATACAGTTCACATTGATGTTAAGTTATGACTGCAGCCTATAGACACCCACACAATGACCAGAGTTCAAAATGCAGATGCGTTGCCACTCCTGAGGCATTAGGTGATATGCCTCTGTGTCTGAAATTACAGGGCCGTACATTACCACCTGACCGGAACACGATAGTGCTGAACACTACCATTTAGCGGCAAGTATATTAGGTAATGCGGTGGTGCCTACGCCCGCGAGCTCCGTCACTTGAACTCTACCACCAGTAAAAATATATCTAATCTATCAGCCTCACGATTATATTCTCATTTAATCGTAAGGCTGTGTTAATGTCGCGTTTTATATTCTTAAAAGTTTGAGAACCACATTGATAGATCAAGAGCATTAACGTGTATATGAAAATAGTGTGAAATTCACTATGTAGTACTATGTAGGTACATCACGAAACAGAAACTGCAAAGCACTGTTTACTCTCGATGCCTTAAGCGATTTAATTATGCGCTTCGACTCAAGAGTTTCAAATTGTTTTCATAGTTGTATGTTGAGAATTTCTGTTATTTCTGCATAAGAACTTGAAAATTGACTGTTCTGACAAATGATCAAAATGTCCAATTTCTACTGCCTCTACAATGGTGAGTGCCCTGCTGAACTGTTCGATTTGGGCCATAGAGCAACACGGGACACCGGTCGCGGCGGACCGGAAGGAAGTAGCCATATGCAGGCTTTCCCCTCTGTCATAGTACAAGATCAAATGGTCCTATGCCTGTCGTCCAGATATTTAACGTGTGCGTGCAATTGTTAATGTATTTTGTTAAAGTCAAGGTGTGAGTTTCGTAGTAATAAACGATTTTTGTAGTGTGAGTGTGTGTCACACGTATTTTTCTCCGCAAAAGATGACAGACTGTTTTGCATCGCTTATAAACGCTATGGCAACTCCCCTCCGGTCTGCCGCGACCAGTGGGCCGAGTTGCTCTATGATTTGTTCCCACCCGTGCCATCGTCTCATTTTGAACATCGTACTAACCGAACAGTTTGTTTACATGAAAATACGCAACTATCCGTCAAAAAACGCTACAATAACAATTCTCAAAATTTCGATCAGTTGACCCGCTGACTTCTGTCTGACATTTGACAGAGAACTGTCAAATGTCAGACAGATCATAATGTTCTCCAAACCGAATTCTCGGTCTTGTGACCGGAAGAAGATATCACAGCGCACAAGTGTATGCGCAAATACAGGTACACACCCTATTCCCTCACTCTCTTGGTCTAATCGACGGCAATCCAACACCCTCTGAGAGCCATCGGAAGCACCAGGGGCGAAGGCATCTTCATCTTTCAGCATCACATCTTTCCGAGGCCCGGGTGTCAGACTCCGGACTACTATAGAATTTCCAAAAAACCCAATGTCATGGGAATGATCCGACCTGGGAATAAAACCCGGGACCCCAAGCGTCAAGGATGACCACTGGACCAAGAAGGACTACTCAAAACAGACTACCATAATAACCATACGATTAGGATTGACACCTCATTAATGTAAATTGGTTGTGTAGTTTATGTGATACGTTTAACGTTTTTACATACTCGTACATCAATAATGCTTATTTATACCATAACTCTTCAGCATCACTGTCGGTAAAGCCGCGGGCCCACGATGCGCTGTCATCGCTATAGATTTAGCCATCACTTATTATTTGAATGATTGTGGACGTTTACGACTCTAATTTATTGTCATGGCGTAACACTTTCCTTATGCGATATAATTTACGGACTAGTTCTAACATGTGGGTCAATAGGTTTTTTATGAAGTATTGAATTATTCAAATCGCTTATAGATTTACGAAGTCCGATTTGGATCGTTTATGGGTCCATTGTGGGCCATCTTGTCATCATTTTGGTAAATAATTAATTGTTTACCAAAATGATGACATGATGGAATTTGGAATATTGAATTTTATAGAAAGCTTGTAGGGGTAGGCAGAGGTAAATGCATGCATTCAATCATACATGCAAACACCCACGATAATATAAAACAATTATTAAGAGTAAAAGCGACTTCTTTACGATATTCAATAAACTGCAAAGTCTATTATATCGGTTGCCTAACTTGCATAGTTGGCAATAGATGGCGCTGCTGCTACCATAAAGCAATGCAATAAATGTGAAGGAAAGATTTGACAAATCGGGCAGGATTTCAGTAGCTCAATTGGAAGAGCGGCTGGACTAGATTCCCAGTAGGCCGCGAGTTTGAGTCTCGCCTGAAGTCAAATTTTTCTTTCCACTTTTCTTAAAATAAAATATATTTCACAAGCATGTGTTAATGCGAAATAATATAAAACAACTATAGACACTTACACAATGAGCAGAGGTCAGATACGTTGTCACTCCTGAGGCCTAAGGTGTTATGCCTCTGTGCCGGAAATTACAGGGCCGTACATTACCACCTGACCAGAACACGATAGTGCTGAATACTACCATTTAGCGGCAAGTAAGTATATTAGGTAATGCGGTGGTGCCTACGCCCGCGAGCTCCATCAGTGGAGCTCTACCACCAGTACAAAACTTCTGGTATTTGTGTGAGTGTCTTTAGGCTGCAGTCATCACACTCATTACTGAACATCAACGTGAACTGTTATGAAGGTAGCAACTTGTTTGCCATTTTCATAACATAAAAAAATGTGGTGTCTTTAAGCTTACGTTCTGAAATATTATTGGGCATTATGATTATACCGTCATTTCACTTTTGCTGGGCTTTTAAAGGTGTAAAAGCTGAGCAAAAGCGAAATGTATTATATTGTATTCGAACTGCTATGATTTGCGTTTTACATTATCTAGATTTTTTATAATTTCCAACATTATGCTACCATTAACGTCTTAAAAAGTGTTGAATAAACGTTCGCAAAAACCTTTGTAAGCGAGAAAAATGGATTCCCACTCATTTCACTCAGCCCGTATTCAAATTAGTTTATGACTGTAGGTAGGTACATCCTTTTTTCGTTTTATTAACCTGCGGTTCTATGGCGTTGAGAAAATATTGAATGCTATTTATTTTTTTTTTTATTATTCCACAATAGTGGTTAGGCTGGTTAAGAGGAACCGGTTTCAAAACGGAAGATACGGTTCTTGACTTCAGTTAAAATTAAAGCCTTTTTATGGTGAATTTGATGATTTGTTCTTGGATTATTAGGGTTGAAGAGTGCAGTCAAACACTAAATAATCATCCTCAATAAGAAAAATATGTAAAAATGTGCGTATATGCCTACAAAATTAACTCGAAAGCAGCAGGTATCCCTATGGTTTTACTGCATTTATTTGCACTGCGTAAATTTATATCAGAATTAATTAAGAAGAGTATATTAATTCCAATTGCATGTCTTAAACCTTCACAACGAAAACACGAAAGCATTATAACAATCACGAGAATTAAAATACATCACTAGATACTATCTAGTTGTGAATTAGCTTATAGCTATTTATATAACCGTGACCTAACGCTGACCATAAAATGACAATTAGGAGAGCCCTTAAAGCCAACACGTTTAAATTGGTCCATGACACGGTTTTTAACGCCTTTTCATAGACTTTTTTGACCGTAAACAATAGCCCAGTGTTCAATTTATGACCGACTACAGTTCATTGGACTCAAAGAACAACTTTTGTAACTATAATTATATATATTTCATCATAACTGCAAACCAATAGTGAGTTTACAGTATAAATAAATACAGTAAGTTCATAACTGCAAACTTATTCTATTCTATTCTATTCTATTCAAATACTACACATAAAACTTATTAAAAACAAAGCTTGTAAATAAAAAAAAGTAACACATTCTCGTATGAAGCGCAATTTTTCGATTTGTTTTAGTCGTGTTTTGCAACTCCGCGAAATAAATTTAGTATGTAATGTTAGTAAATTGAAAATGAATGCGCGAAGAAAACCGTTGTTTTATCACCAAATAGTGATAATTAGGCTAGAAAGAAAGAATACAGCCAAAATGTATATAGGTGTATTTAATAGGACTAGCTTTTACTCGCGACTTCGTTCGCGTGGAAATCAGGTATAAATATCGGTACTCTTGAAATATATTTTCACTGGTGGTAGAGCTACAGTGACGGAGCTCTCGGGCGTAGGCACCACCGCATTACCTAATATACTTGCCGCTATACGGTAGTGTTCAGCACTATCGTGTTCCGGTCAGGTGGTAATATATGGCCCTGTAATTTCCGGCTCAGAGGCATAACAGGCCTTAGGCCTCAGGAGTGGTAACGCATCTGCATTTTGACCTTGGTCTCTGTGTATATAAGTGTCTATAGGCTGCAGTCATCACTGCGAATTGCGCGCTTGTTTGCCAGTTCCATTACATAAAAAAAACATCTATAGTCGGGCAAGTCCTTCTGTTGTCATATAGATCTGTCAAGACATATTTACGCAAATCAACCCGCCTTTACTTGAAGAATATATTGAGGTATAGGTCGCGCCACGTAAAAAGAACGCTGGCGGTCAAGCTGCGCGTCATGTGTTTTTATTTCATTTTATGTTATTCTATGTAATATAGTTTTCAATCTGCCTACCAATACACGAAACCGCAAGCGAAAGCTAGATCAAAAATAAACCAATAGGGCTAGTACTTTCAAATTTTTCTTTCCATTTTTCTTTAAAATAAAATAGGTTACAAAGTTACCGATACGCGATCCCAAGTAAATATAAGTGCGTTAATGAATGAAGTTCACAAAGAAGTTAATAATTTAAGTTTATATAGAAAAGTCCCTTAATTATTTTTTTCTTTATAAGAATGTAAAATTGTTGGTCAGGTGGTTATGAACGGCCCTGTAATTTCCGGCACAGGGGCATACACCTTACAACACCTTAGTCCTCAGGAGTGGTAGGAGGAGCCTATAGACACTTACACAAAGACCAAGGTCAAAATGCAGATGCGTTACCACTTCTGAGGCCTAAGGTGTTATGCCTCTGTGCCGGAAATTACAGGACCGTAAATTACCACCTGACCGGAACACGATAGTGCTGAACACTACCATATAGCGGCAAGTATATTAGGTAATGCGGTGGTGCCTACGCCCGCGAGCTCCGTCACGCGAGCTCTACCACCAGTGAAACAGTGGCTCTTTACGAACAGCAAATGATTTACAAGTTTGGTATGAAGAAATCTATATGTCTTAATCATCACCCTTAAAGAAACCTTGAGCCTTGCCCAATCATATCAATAATACATACTTGAAAACCATTTGTATGCTATAGACGTACCCCCAAATAATATATTCCCGGCAGCGAACCACACAGTCTAGACTGCAGGTCCATGAAGTTTGTCTTAGTTCCTTTGAAGCTTGATAACTTAGCGCTATCCGGTTATTGTATTGTTTATATGTAATTATCTTCACGAAGAGAACATGTTGTATCTAATTCTTCGTTGGCGAATAATTTCAGCTTTAGGGTGCCCGTGAACACACAAAACTGCGATGCGATGTGACGCCGCATCGTAAGAACTTGTGATGCCTACATAATTACCTTTATGTAACCATAGAGCAACTCGGCCCACCGGTCGTGACGGAGGGGAGTAGCCATAGCGTTTATTACCGATGCAAAACAGTCTGTAATTTTTTGCGGGTGGAAATACGTGTGACACACACTCACACTACAAAAAACGTCTATTACTACGAAACTCACACCTTGACATTAACAAAATACATAAACAATTTCACGCACACATTTAAATATCTGGGCGACTGGCATAGGACCATTTGGTCTTGTACTTTGACAGAGGAGAAAACCAGCATATAGCTACTCCCCTCCGACACACCGCGGACACTCCGCCAAAATTCCATACAGACGCTTAATTTGGTCTCTATTACACAGACATCAATCAGTGACGTGTATTTACACGTGCACCTGTGTGCGTAGCACGTGCAAAATACCAACCGTCGCCCATAAGAGGGGAGGAGGTTGGGTAATGCGGGGAAATCGGGCGGGACGTCGTAGTGTCCATTCTAAACGTAGTATTATTACATATTCTCAGCCTCCGGTCCGCCGCGACCGGCGCCGCAACACGGGCCGAGTAGCTCTATGTTCACAGCTCTCCTCCCGCGTAACATGAATATACAATATAAATCTCTATGAAAATTATTAATTGCGCATGTGTAACAGCTGAAAATGATGTACAAAACATTGAACTCGCTGTAAACGAATGAAACATTGAAATAGTTAATCTACGTAGTGATGGAACCCGAAAGTTAAAGCGGTTTATGTTTGTACATTTTACTTTAATAACCTTTGTCTGCTACGACAGTTTACTGGTCGAAAGTCGTAAGTAATTATTAAATCTGAGGCTCAGGTCCGATGTTAGAGTCCGATCGCATATCTGTTTAAAATATACTTTTTATTTATTTATTTATGAAAGTTGTGTGAGGTTAAAATGCTTGAAACTTTGTAATATTATAATAAATAATATATACTGTTAGAACTATTTTTTATGCAAAGAAAGTGGCCTACGAGCATGCAGTTCACATTGATGTTAAGTGATGACTGCAGCCTATAGACATCTACACAAAAACCAGATGTCAAAACGCAGACTTACTCAATTACCACAACACAAACCTTCTACAAAACATCTTAGATCATTATCAACATAAGGCAAAGCTCGTTTCATTTCATTATAGTGTGTTGAATCATATATCTAAAGGAGATATGATTCAACACACCATAACAAATACGAAGAAAAGACCCAATTTATAAGCGGCGATAACCTTTGAACTGCCATCTGGTGACCTATATACAACACGATTATGAAGATTAATTACCCAATTTCAAAACTTTCTTCATATCACTGTTTGTTGTATCTTTAATGAATTCCATTCTCGTATGCATTTGACTCATAAATATGTACGAGTGCACTTCCAGGATGCGTTATGATTATGACGTATAATTTAAGCTTACTTGAGAGAGAAATGTTCTGGCAGTTACCGCTTTGGTGTTCATTTTTAATCAGAATCTAGTATTGTTGAACTAGAAAAGAGAACACATAATATTACTTTTACTGGTGGTAGAGCTCCTGGGACGGAGCTCGCGGGCGTATGCACTACCGCATTACCTAATATACTTGCCGCTAAATGGTAGTGTTCAGCACTATCGTGTTCCGCTCTAGTGTTAATGTACGGCCCTGTAATTTCCGGCACAAAGGCATAACACCTTAGGCCTTAGAAGTGGTAACGCATCTGCATTTTGACCTTGGACTTTGTCTAAGTGTCTATAGGCTGCAGTCATCACTAAACATCAATGTGAACTGCATGCTTGTGTGCCACTTTTATTACATAAAAAAAAAAGTGAAACAGCCAAGAGATTGGCAACATCGATATTGAGGCTTGTACTTTTTATGTAGATACATAGGTATAGTGTAGATTGTCTATCTGCTTTCCACATAAATGTAAACTGTTTGAAATAATTTCATATTAAAACAAATTGAGATACAACAAAAACATGAAAGTCCTGCAATCCTAAAGTAATCAAAACAGATTTGAACATTGCATATTTTGCTACTGAAACTACAAATAAAATTAATAATTCAGTAACAACATTCAGTTTACACTAGTCCAAATATATTAATCGTCTGTAATTAAATTACTACAACTATTAAAACTAGATATAATAGCTTTGAGCAATTTGACTCCCTTATGAACCCTTGAACTTAATCAAACTTTAAACCTAACATTAGATTTTGAAACTAATTAGTATTTGAAATTAAACATTACCATAGATTACTATAAAACAAAGTTCCTAGACAGTGTTTGTCTGTGTTTAGTATATGAATTCTGGAATTACTCTACAACTTTGAAAACTAATAAATTAATTAGGAAAATACATTTTAGTAGATCTCACAAATGACTAACCTTCTTATTCATAAACGTATTTTAAATAAAGTGTTGCTAATCTCTCCTTTGTCTTTTTCTATCCTGCACATTTGACAATGCAACTGACAAGGACAAAACATTCTATAGCGTAAACGTATCTAATGTACGTTATTGAATAAAGGGGTAACTTTATTGGTGAGAAATTTTTATACCTACCCGAAAACATTTGTTGAGTAATTCTGGATAAACAATAGATATTTTTGTAGTGGCTATTCAGTTCCCATTGATGGTAAGCGATTACCTTTAAACATCTGCGTGAAAACCAAAGATTTTAATGTAGTTGCGCGCGGTAGAGTCCCTGTGACAGAGCTTGCGGCCGTAGATACCACCGCATTACTTATTACGGCTTAACGTTAGCATTCAACGCTATCGTGTTCCAGTCCATACAGTCCATATAATTTCGACACAAAGACTAAAAAATTAGATCTCTGGAGTGGCTCTTTTTGTACTTAAATGTTCACTTATCAATAATATGGACTGTATGTATGTGTGGCACTTTATGACATTAGTATAGACAAAAGTATATTTTAAACAGATATGCGATCGGACTCTAACATCGGACCTGAGCCTCAGATTTAATAATTACTTACGACTTTCGACCAGTAAACTGTCGTAGCAGACAAAGGTTATTAAAGTAAAATGTACAAACATAAACCGCTTTAACTTTCGGGTTCCATCACTACGTAGATTAACTATTTCAATGTTTCATTCGTTTACAGCGAGTTCAATGTTTTGTACATCATTTTCAGCTGTTACACATGCGCAATTAAGTTTTCATAGAGATTTATATTGTATATTCATGTTACGCGGGAGGAGAGCTGTGAACATAGAGCTACACGGCCCGTGTTGCGGCGCCGGTCGCGGCGGACCGGAGGCTGAGAATATGTAATAATACTACGTTTAGAATGGACACTACGACGTCCCGCCCGATTTCCCCGCATTACCCAACCTCCTCCCCTCTTATGGGCGACGGTTGGTATTTTGCACGTGCTACGCACACAGGTGCACGTGTAAATACACGTCACTGATTGATGTCTGTGTAATAGACCTTACTAGCATAGGTTGGCAATAGATGGCGCTGCTGCTACCACAAAGCAATGCAATAAATGTGAAGGAAAGATTTGACAAATCGGGCAGGACTTCAGTAGCTCAATTGGAAGAGCGGCTGGACTAGATTCCCAGTAGGCCGCGAGTTCGAGTCTCGCCTGAAGTCAAATTTTTCTTTAAATAAAATATATTTCACAAGCATGTGTTAATGCGAAATAATATAAAACAATTAATAGAGACCAAATTAAGCGTCTGTATGAAATTTTGGCGGAGTGTCCGCGGTGCGTCGGAGGGGAGTAGCTATACTATGCTGGTTTTCTCCACTGTCAAAGTAAAAGACCAAATGGTCCTATGCCAGTCGCCCAGATATTTAAATGTGTGCGTGAAATTGTTTATGTATTTTGTTAACTGCCTCGGTAGCCTAGTGGTAGCAGGCCACTACTACTACGCTGAGGTCCTGGGTTCGATTCCCGGGTAGGGGGTTATCAGAGATGATGGTGTAAAGTCCATTATCTCTGGTTCTATTGGGATTTTTCCATTTTCTGGAAATTTCCCAGTACCTTGAAGTTTGGTAATGTGCCCGGAGATGTCAACAGGCTCGCCACCTGTTACATGGGCCCAAAATAGTAACCGGCGAATCGTGGGTGTTTGCATGTATGCTTGAATGCATGCATTTACCTCTGCCTACCCCTTCGGGGATTACAGGCGTGAAGTTACGTTAATGTCAAGGTGTGAGTTTCGTAGTAATAGACTTTTTTGTAGTGTGAGTGTGTGTCACACGTATTTCCACCCGCAAAAAATTACAGACTGTTTTGCATCGGTAATAAACGCTATGGCTACTCCCCTCCGTCACGACCGGTGGGCCGAGTTGCTCTATGGTTGTAAATAATAATATTCCACAGACTACGTATTAACACTTGATAAGAAGAATATCGCAACTAACACTTAGCCTGGGTTCCACCACGATCCTTGTTAAACATAGTGATGCAACCCAGACTTAGATATATACCTAACATCCTTTGTCTTTGGAGTATCAAACGCACTAAATTCTCCGCATGTCCTTACAATACCGCTACGTTGTTATACAATACCAAAACATATCATCATCATAAAACATAATATCTCAGTATACTCTCACATTTTCATTGGACATTTTGTATCTGTGGTAAGCTAACATGATACTCGTATCTTTTGTCTAAGGAGTATCAAACCACATAATTCTCCGCATGCCCTTTTGTTATACGAGGTTATACACTGGATACAATACCACAACATATCATCATCATAAAACATGATAATAATATCTCAGTATACTCTCATAGCTTCATTCGACATTTTGTATCTGTGGTAAGTTAACAGCATTGCAAGATGTGGGTTAAGTAGTTCCATGTTGTTTTAACACGTTCCGTGAAATCTGTTATTTTTATCTCCCTCCCTTTCGCGCTAAAAACGATTGCATTATCTGTTTCGTTAGCATGTTATTTTTTTATGAGTCTTAAAATCAGCGGCGTGGGTGAGGGGAGGTTTTTTTCCTTTGTTTTATAGTGTTTATGTTGTCGTTGAAATTTGTGACTCGGTGTTTTTGTTTGTTTTTATTGTTCTTCTTTTTTAAATGATAGTTCATATTAATTTACTTCTTTACTGGTGGTAGAGCTTAAGTGACGGAGTACGCGGGCGTAGGCACCACCGCATTACCAAATATACTTGCGGCTAAATAGTAGTGTTCAGCACTATCGTGTTCCGGTCAGGTGGTAATGTACGGCCCTGTAATTTCTGGCATAACACCTTAGGCCTCAGGAGTGGTAACGCATCTGCATTTTGACCTTGACCTTTGTGGATGTCTATAGGTAATCATCACTTAACATCAATGTAAACTGCATGCTCGTTTGCCACTTCCATAACATAAAAAAAAAACTAATTGTTGGTGGCAAAACTGCATTGAAGTTTGAGATTGTTTTTTACGGCGGCAAACAAGCATGCTTCTTACATTGATGGCCCCGTAATAACGATCACAAAGACATGACACCCGGGGGCGGCAACGCATCTGCATTTTGACTTTTGATCTCTGCTTTTTGTGTAGATGATTATATGTTACAGTCATCACTTAACATCCATATTATGTGTTATTCATGCTTGTTTTACATTAGTAACATAAAAAAAAACTTTAGACTCTATTAAAATATTTGCAAATCCCTCAGGCCACCAAAAAAATATGACAATTGATTTCTTATTGTTCTCGGTCCCGATCGGGGCCACTGCTGCTTCAGGGATTAAGATTGATTAGGTTTTGCGATAAATTAATTGTATTTTCTCGAATTACACCACTAGTTCAATAAAATAGCTCACACTTTTCAAATTTAATGTCTTAGTTTTTAGCATTTTAAGAGTTCAAGCAGAACTAAATCTAATCAGAAACTAATACTTTGTTTCAGATCTTCCTGTGGCTGAACATTCGCAATCTTGTCTTCTTGAAAGGTAACTTATGAACTAAATATGTTGATGATGAATATGTTTTTGAACTGACACCAATATTTATAGATGAACAGGACAGTCAGAACAAATCTAATAGAATCTTGAAGATAGTCGAGAAACAGATTGTGTGTATCTGTTGCGGTTAATATCCGAAGTACGGCTATACTCAGCTCTATCCGGTTAAAACTAGATGTGGCCGGTAGCCGTCGGTTAAACCTAAGTGTCATACAGACTTATGTACGGTTTTTAATAAGCCTGGGTTGCACCAAGATATTTGTTAAAGTGATTGTAACATTTCACATCCTTCTCTAACTATAACAGTTAAAGTTAGAGAGGGATGTGAAATGTTACCACCGCACCAATATTTTTAAAAGTTAAAGTTATTGTAAATATTGTAATACATTAATGTTAATTTTTTTGGGTCAGTTTTGATGTAAGCAACTTATCTTGGGATTAAAAAGACATTTCTATAGATGTGTTTGTAAATTAAGGAACGCAATTTACGAATTTTGTGTCGAAACAAAGCACCGGCATCAGTATATAGGTAAAGCTTGATAATACGAATGCTATAGAATCAATCTCGTAAAGGACAAACATTAAGCTCTTAAGACAGACCCTCGAACATTAAGTGCTAACGTAAATCTAGCTGAACGTTTTATCTGAAATCTGGCCTCTTCCTTAACAATAGGTCCATTATCTTAGAGCTTCATCAGGATATCGAACGTAGCTGAGGTGGATTGAATAAAAGAACTTCGTCTCACTGATGAGTCAGCGAGCTGATTTATTCGTTCGTGTTCGAAATATGCGTTGAAAGTAGTAAAGTATATTTGGAATAGTGCTGTGTACATACTAGTGTCACCAAATGTTAGACATTTTAGGGACAGTTCTGATTTAAGGAATTTGTCGCGTGACTGAGAAGACATTTCCATATGTGTGGATGTACATTTTATTTTTGTATACCATTAATGACGAGACCATCAACGCGTTGAATACGACGATTTTGAAGCAGACAGATTATGTAGAGAAATAGCAGCCTATGCTCTTGAACTTCAATTACTGCAGTTTTATCACATAGCCCGACAACAATTAATACACTTTATTTTTGATCTAAGACAATTTATTAGTTCTGACGTTTCATGTTCCTGAAAAGGTACGAAATAAAAAAGTGTTACGAAATAAATGTACAGGAAAATCGTCACAATGCAATCTAGAAATTGCGATAGAATCAGTCTCGCGACAAACTAAGATAACTTACAATAAGTTCTTAAGATGGAGTCTCAAACGAGAAAAAAAGTGCTCACGTAAATCTAGCTTAATATTTTATTTGAAATCTGGCCTTTTCCTTCATTATGACTTAACAATAGGTCTTTATCTTAGAGTTTCATCAGGGTATCGAACGTAGCTGAGGTAGATTGGATAAAAGAGATTTCAGACTGACGAGTCAGCGATCTGATTTATCTCGTTTGTATTCGAAAGCAGTAAAAGTAAAAAAAAAAAAAAAAATATTTGAAATACGGCTGTGTACACACTAGTTAACAAATGTGTTTGATTTGTAGGGTTTTTTTTTTGAATTTACAGTTACAGTTTTGAATTTAACAACAGATTTATCGTATGATTTATGTTAAGAAAATATGCAGATGATTCATCAAAATAAAAAAAATAAAAAATTAGACTATTTTCAACAATCGACCCAAAATTATGCAAATAATATACAGTTAGGCTGCAATCATTGTCCCAACTCTGTTTTACATAATTTACAGTTTGGTCACCCTATCCAACGATGTGACTTGTTACACGTTCAATTTCTTTAGATGCATAATCAAAAATAGAATGGATTTTGTTCTTTGTATCGTACTCCCAAATAAAACTACAAGTTAACAAATTCGGCTTGACAGTCTTCTTAAGACATCATTACTTCAGCTTAAATATTTCAGAGGCGCTCATAGCGAAGCACACTATATTTTAAAATAGTGTTTTCAATCTTTTCGTTCCACGTACATTTTAGACATTAGAAGCCACTGCGTACTCCTTAAAAAAACCGGCTTTAATAAATAATTATGCCACTTTGTTAATACACTTTCAAAAGAAGATGTTTTGAATTAAGTCATAAGATATTTTATTGATTAATTTTCTCTTTATTAGATCTAGAAGAAGTCCGCCATGGTATTTATATTTTTCTTACTTTTATGGTAGCTAACTACACAATTCGGTCATTGGAAAGCTATTTAGACCAACACAGTATTAATCTTTATCAAATAAAATTGTTACCGAATTTCATGCACATTATTTTTTTTTTGGTAAGCAATGGCTGAGCTAGTTAGCAATATAGGTAGTGATACTAGCTTTTGTCAAGTTACTGAGATTACCAAAATTTTTTCGTGTACCTTCAAAGGCGTATACTCAGTGGTAATATGCGTACATCAATTTAAGAAACAGTAGGCACCACCGTATTGTCTAATCTACTTGCCGCTAAATGGTAGTGTTCAGCGCTATCGTGTTCCGGTGGGCGACCGCCTAACGAAATTTATTTTTCATAAGACGGTTTAAATCATTCCATTCGTATAAAAATAATGTAATATTATTGCTAAAATCATTGCAATAAAAACGAAAATTATTTGCTCCCGAAATTTTTTTTTACCGCGCCGTGAATGGGCACCGGCCTTAACACGTTGACTGCGGAGTTCAAAAATACAGTATTTCCACTGTTGCGGTACAGGACCATATTGCTATGTACTAAATATATTTTTGGTGCGAAACATGGCTAATGTGTCCGGTACACAATCTTTTTTTAAACCTTTTTTTCTCGTAAAATTTTCATTTTATGGCAATTCTTTGACTTTAAACTATACCTTAAGACCTTCAATTGTATGCTTTTTTCTTGGTTGCAGAATTGGCTAAGTGATTTTTTATTTATAGATATAAACGTCTTACCGGACATACATATCATGTAGCGCATCTAAAGAATCAAAATTTTCAAATTGTCGATGACCAGATAGTGTTGTCAAAAAACAAAACAAATATTTATCGATGTTTATTTATTTTATTAATTAAATTTATCTTCTGCTAAACCAATATGACCCAGGAGATTTAGCTTTTACTGAACGTGATGGAATTATTATATTATCTAAAACTTTGATTTTCTTATCCGGAGAGATATTATTTTCATTTTTGCTTATGTGGATATGATATTACTGTCTTCAATTTTTTCGTCAAAATGAACCAGTCAACAATATTCGAGAGCGCCTCATTATGAATTCAAAACGTACTTATTACGTAAATAAAGCGCGGGCGAACATAATATTATCGACAACTGTTTAACGGTAATCAAGTCCAGATCTACACTAACGCATACTGCATCGCCGCTGGTGCGATACAGGACATATACTTGTACAAGTTGTATTCGTCCGGTAACGCACTGAACGCAAAGCGTTTTCGTTTAGTGCGTACAGGACAAAAATGCTATGTATCTTTTTTCTATGTTAATAAGATCGACTTGGAGTATAAAGCAATAATATATATTTGTCTCCTTTCTACTCACAGTAGATCGTACCGAACACGAGTCCGCACTAGCGGGGAAACCTAATTATTGGCGTTCGCACCGCGGTGGAGTTCTTTACCGGGCATATTTGTCCGGTAACGCGCTTAACGTGTTAAAAAAGCTCGTAACAAAAGCGTGGCATTATAATAGAATAACGAATTCATAGTGTGAGGATGCCATAGACAACAATATCCGATGTTAAAAACAACCACATTATTCGGAATACTTTCGCAATTACATTATCCGATTTTATTCTATATCCGATGTCAAATATACTGAAATGGACGCGTTCTCTAGGGCGTAGGTTTTGTAACGAAGTATCATGAGTCGAATTGGGAAGAAAATGTTTCTCTTGTTGGTCTTAAAATACATAATAATATTATTATAAAGAGAGTAGAAGACTATTTTATCTAACTGAATTTTTGCCGTAGAGTAGAGCTATCAACTTGTGCTAAAATTAAAAAGTCTTCTATTTTTTTTCAGAAGTACCTCTAGTCCTATTGGCGAAATATCATCAGTCGAACTGCGATTTTTTTTTTGTAATCCATGAAACCAAATTTTAGGAAGAATGTCGAATGAGCGAATGACTAATGACTAAACAGAGATGATTGCAGAGGGGGTGGGGTCAAAAGTCTTAGGAATCGGCGTGCATGAATGAAGAGAATGATGAATGTAGAAGAAGCACGGGAGGTGTATCAGGACCGGAATGTTATGAAAAATATGTACCTTATGAAGCATATTTATATATCGATATGCAGTCTCCGGCCAGATATCTGTATTAGCGATGGCAATTAATGCTTTTTCTCGTTAATTCCATAAGCATGTGAATTCGTGAGTCTTAGCATGCTAATTGCAATTAATAAGGTATCAATTATTATCATTATTTTTATCACAAATATTAGCAAATAGCATAGCAATAGCAATTAGCATGCTAAGACGTAATAGATATGATAATATATGACAAAGAATAACTCTTTTTATTTTCTTTTTACTCTTTGTTATCAGTTTGTAAAGGGGAAATGAGACATTCTACTGAAATACTTTTTACATTAGTATATTATATTTAGTTTAATCTTCGTGATATTCTTGACTATACATATATATTTTTTCTTGTTTGATATGTATATCAATTGTTATTCACTTTAATTTATTTTGTTTGTTTTTGACGTGTTATAAGAGGTGCCCTTCACCCTAAATGAATAAATGAGTTTCTGATTCTGATATATATATAATAATAATTGATACCTAATGAAGTATATTATTTCTTTTAATATGCAAATCAATTAATATTAAAGGGTGCCACACTAATTATTATCAAAAAATCTCACGCATTCATTGCGAATAAGCGTTTCACATTTCGTATAATTTCACAACTTCATTGAATTTGCGAAATGCTAATACAGAGTTAGCATGCTAACAATTAATGCGAATGCTAATTAATCCATTACTAATCTGATAGGTTTTAGTTGGCATGTATTTTCCATGATCTCACTTTAAATAGTGTTTGTGGGCGTCTGTAGGTTGGTACTCGAGCTTTTGATGAAATAAAACAAATGGTTTGGTAGAAGAATATGAGAAAGTTAGCATATTGCCAATGATCCGCAGCAGTACTTCGCGTGTGTATGATGAGAGATGTCACAATTATAACAGGGTTAATTAAAACATATACCTTGTTAACTAATATTCACGCGGCCGAAGACGCGGTAAAAGCTAGTTGATGTATATGAAAAACGATTTCGAATACAATGGAAACTGAATTAAATTGCAAAATGTTAGCTTTCCTTTAACAGTCTATCAAAAATTCGATTACGTGGATTCTGGGAAATCTGGCAAAGAATGGCGTATGAGGTTAAGTAATTAATAAAAAAGAACCAATTCGACATTCGTACAATGAAACGGAGCACAAAGGAGACACAGGCCGTGAATGTTACTTCATGTGTTATGCGATTGGGTCCTACTACGTTTTACTTTAGGCAGTCGAATTTCGTTCAAATACTTAAAAGATAGAAAAAAAGAAACGTTCATTTTTTTGCTTACACATACATCAACATAACACATCTGCGGAATAAATAATAAAAGAAAACAAAAAAGTGAATGAAAATTACACAGTGATTAGTAGTGTGAAGCCAACCAGATGACACCCATCTCAGCTGATTACTGCAGCAATGCCTGCAGTGCTGGTATTCTGATAAGTCCTAACTTATCAGTGGTATTACGAATAATAAGGCAGGCAATGCCTATTCCATGAAATAAATCTGAAATACCTCATAGGGCGCAAACCATTTACGTAACGTTACAACGAAATTTCTGCAGGCTCCCTACGAGAATGATCGACGACGCGGTGAAGGTTCGCGCGACGCGCGAGTTATCTCTGAATAAGTATCTTTGGGAGAGGCCTTTTTTTGTCCAGGACATCTTTTAACTGAAATACTGCTGATTATGAAGACTTAATACAGTTAGGGATTGTTATGGGGGCGTAGCGTTAGTATACTATTGTTACGCTTCATGATTTGAGTTCTATCTCTTTGATCGTCTAGAATTCATATTCTTCCCAGAGGCTCCAGTAACATTTCTTTGTCTAACTATTCTTCTGTTTCTTTTATATTGTTAACAATTCACACAATGATCAAAAATAAAAGAAAGACCAAAACAATATTTAAGTTGCGAGAATACGCACTCTTTGTGGTTGAGACACCCTTGGATTCGATTCGTTAGTTGCCATAACTTACTGATAAAAGTTATCCAGCCGTAAGTGATATAACGTTTGGTTCTAGAATCATCCATTTACAATCAGACCGAACAAACAAATGTGAGCTTGCGAGTACGGTTAACGTCTCGTTCAAAGGCTAGGTCATTGCCTAAGTTCAACATCGGGTAATGGGTACAATTCTTTTGTTGGCGAATGGCTTGAAGCGGCCAGTTGGTTTCATAGCTTTTGTACGCGAATCACGTAAAACGCAAAAGGGTTTTGTTGAAAGCTAACTATTTTGTAGAAAGATCGTTTTTTTTGTTTCTTTAAATGGTTGGTATTTATGGTATAGTCAACGGACAGAATCATTGGATGGATCACTTTTATGACAATCAGGTAGTCTGATTGTCATGTGAATGTAATGGCGGTTTTGTTTTTCAAATAGGTAAATATAAAAATATCTGATGACAAATGCGTGATTGAAATATTATACTTGTAGGGACACCATTGGGTTCGATTTCGTACTCACCATAACTTATCTACTAAAAATCATTTTAGTTTAATATACGCGAGATAAATCCGTAAAAATAGTTTTATTTCAATGAGTGTAGCTCGCGAAAACCTAAGAACATATCAACTTATCTACTGTTAAAAGTTGTCCATCCATTAGTGATTTAACGTTTGCTTCTTGAATCATCCGTTTACAATCAGACCGAATAAATTCGATCTTGCGAGTACAGTTAACGTCTCGTTCAAAGGCTTGGTCATTGTCTAAGTTCAACATCGGGTAATGGGTTCAATTCTTTTGCTGGTGAATGGCTTGAATGGCTTAAAGCAGCCAGTTGGTTTCAGAGCTTTTGTACGCGAATCACGTAAAAAGCAAAAGGGTTTTGTAGAAAGTTAACCATTTCGTAGGGATAATAAAGACTGAACGGTTTCTGCTGTTTCTGTGAGTGGTAAATATTTTTAGAACAGTGAATTAAACTACGTACTCATTGAACGGATTACTAACAACACGTCCGTCCATTATGTCAAAATTCGTCGTTTCGTTTTTTCTTCAATATAATATTTATAAAAGTGCGCAAAGGCATTTATATGCTTTGTGTTAGTTATTGTTTTCTTATGTAACGAAGGTGGCAAATAAGCACGGTGTTCACACATAAATTATGACTGCAGCCTATAAACATGTGCACATAAACCAGGGGTCATATGCATGGGTATCGCCAGAGGGGTGACAGGGGAGAGCAGCTGCCCAGCTGAGCTCCTTAGAGATAAATACCTGGCGACTCCCTTGGTCATGCAAATGCGTTGCCACTCCTGAGACCTGAGTTCTTATGTGTGTGTGTATTGTCTTTGTGATAGTTATTACGGAGCTTTACATTTGTGCTTTGAAATATCCATGTAAAAAATATGTACGTACTCTTCCAATATGCACCTACAATGTCGGTTTAGTTCAAAATGTTTTATTGTTCACTAGAATAAAGCTCGCAAAACGTGGGAGCTGAAAGAAATATTGGTCAAGGACATTTGGAATGAATTATGATTATTCTGCATTAAGCAGCTGCGTATGTGTAACACCAAATGTTGAAGGATACGTACCTATGATAAAAGAAAAAAAATGGTATTCGGGGTACTAATCACTTTGAACTTTATTCAAATCTATATTTTAGTATGTAGGTAATGCGTAAAAAGGAAAAAGGTATTGGTTGTAGATAATGACAACATATAATCTTAAATCTTAATAATATTTAATGTTTTATCTCTAAATAGGTATAATTAAAAATTGAATAATACCGCTTTTTCGCCGTAAGAAGTAGCCTATGTAGTAATAGTGATGGTTATGGTTAACACGTTCACTGCCCTCAAGCAGACACAATAGTTAAAACAATGCAAATGGACACATGTGGTACATGTGACATGAAATGGGTTAAAAAAAAATCATATCGTTTCAGTAGTTTCGGAGCCTATTCAATACAAACAAACTATTTCCTTTCCCCTTTATATTATTAGTGTACGTTATAATCAAGTCATCTTAAATATAATATAATGATTAAAAAAGAATAGCATAGATTATATCAATACCCTATCATTATTAACGTCGGATCCTAACCTTGACGGAACTCACCATGAGTTCTGAAAAAGACTAGAAAAGTTGAGTGTAAATCGTACCACAAAAGTTACATTAAAAATTTACACTAATATTATAAAGAGGAAAACTTCGTTTGTTTGGTTGTATTGAATAGGCTTAAAAATTACAAGACCGATTTTAAAAATTCTTTCACTATTCGAAAGCTAACACTACCCACGGGTAACTTAGGCTATATTTTATTTTGAAAATAATAGGTTTCCGTAAGATAATAGGTTGGGGAAAAAGTCTTTTCGCATTATAGTATGTATCAACTTGTAATAAAATCTCTTTGGCTGTAGTATTTGTATCTGGCTGGTTTTGGTATAATTGAAAGTTAAAATTTTAAAGAACATAATTCCAAATTCAAATTAGGCAAATGTATGATTTTCTTTTGTTGTTCGTACTGTCAAGATAAGTGAATCTAATGAAGAAATTCGATACATTTTAAAATTTTACTACAAAAAAGGTAAAAATGCAACGCAAGCCGCGAAAAAAATTTGCGATGTTTATGGACCTAGTGCAGTCTCTGTGAGAGTAGCACAAATTTGGTTTAAGCGTTTTCAATCCGGAATTTTGATGTCAAAGATGCACCTCGCTCTGGTCGCCCTATTACGGATAAAATGGATGCCATTTTTGAAAAAGTGGAGCAAGATCGACATATCAGTAGTTACGACGTAGCTAAAGAACTGAGAATTGGTCACAAAACAGTTTTGGCGCATTTGGAAAAGCTGGGTACAAAAAAAAGCTCGATATTTGGGTACCTCACGAGCTCACTGAAAGAAACCTAATAAACCGTGTATTCATTTGTGATTCTTTATTACGACGTAATGAAACCGAATCATTTTTGAAGAAGCTGATAACTGGTGATGAAAAGTGGATCACGTACGACAAGAACGTGCGAAAAAGGTCGTGGTCAAAGGCCGGTCAGGCTTCACAGACTGTGGCGAAACCCGGGTTAACTCGCAATGAGGTGATGTTGTGTGTGTGGTGGGATTGGAAGGGCATTATTCATTATGAGCTATTACCACCAGGCAGAACTATCGATTCTGAACTCTACTGCGAACAACTGATGAGATTAAAGCAAGAAGTTGAGAGAAAGCGGCCGGAATTGATCAACAGAAGGGGTGTGGTGTTTCATCATGATAACGCTAGACCTCACACATCTATAGCCACTCAGCAAAAATTAAGAGTTTGGCTGGGAGGTGTTAAAGCATCCGCCGTATAGTCCTGACCTTGGACCTTCGGATTTCCACCTGTTTCGGTCTCTTCAGAATTCTTTATGCAATGTTAGGTTAACATCACGAGAGGACTGCCAAATCCACTTGTCGCGGTATTTTGATGAGAAGTCCCAAAATTTTTATAGCAATGGGATCATGTCCCTACCTACAAGATGGCAAAAGGTTATCGAACAAAATGGTACATACATACTTTAGTTAAATTTAAATAAACTGTATTAAAAAATGTTTTGAATTATCTTAAAAAATGCGAAGAAACTTTTTCGGTAGGTAACATTGCAACCGCGAGTAGCCGGGGCGGGCCTCTAGTTGAAAAATAAAAAAAACTTTTTACATAAACATAATATTCTCTTTAAAAATCAGATAATCGCCCCAAACAACAAAATCCAAAAGAACAAAGCACGTAATACTTTTTATCTACACTAGTATAATAAGAAGATGAGCCGCCAATACGATCTCTGAAAATCTACGGCCCAATTTCTAAACTTCTAAAAAAGTACAAAAGAAAAACCTCAATTTGATCAGCGGTTTCTGCGTGATTAAATAACCAACATACTCGTATTTGTTGCTTTACATTAGGTATAATATTAGTAGGGAAAAATATTCAACGTAATAGAAATTTAATATCACAATCTCTGTATACTGACGAACAATCGGGAATGTTGGCCCACAATATCCAATAAGCTGAATATTATAGTGTAGTAGAATCATTTTCTTTTATATCTTATAAAAATATTGTTAGTTCTTAGTATAACGTTTTCGTAGGTTTTCGCGAGCTTCATACGTTGTAGAAATTAAACTTGCTGATTTTCTCGCGTATACAACACTCCCAAACTTCTTACACCCGACGTTTCGGTCGCTTTCCAGATACCGTGGTCACGGGCAGACTAATTCGACGATTTTTTTTTTTTTTTTGGTCGGGCTTTGTGTAGGCGGCCTCTCTCGAGACGGCACTAGTCTACTTCACCGGGCAATCGGCGAGCGCAGAAGGCGCTCCAGCCTAGCAAAAAAAAAAAGTTAGCGCAACTGCCTAAGGGTGACCCATGCGGGTCCGTGCCTCGGCTTAGGGCGTTGCGGAGGGACATATGAGACATATGCGATTATGGGCGGTGCAACTTTCGCTCTACTCCATTCGGTTGGTGATAACCGGAATGTCATCGGCCTCGCGGGGCCGGAGATAGGGTCGGAACAGGGGCGGGCTCGGCGCGAAACGCGTCGGCGCGTTGTATTGTTGGCGGTTTGTGCAGTGTGATTCTGTAAATGATTGTTCATAGCGGCGATGGCCAACGTGGTCTCATCGTCCGGATCTTTAAAGACGTGCCTTGGACGTCTCCTTTTGGCGCGATCAAAAGGAGTGTAAATCGCGGCCGCTCTGACCAGCGGATTCGGGTGGTGACTCGCCCGATCGAAATAGCGAGCTGCAGCTCGCTTCATAAACTGCCGGATGGTAGGCAGATTTGCGTCAATGTGCAAGTTTTTATTACGTACGTACCAAGGCGCGCCTACGGCTCTACGTAAGAATCGATTATATTGTGTTTTTCGCGTGGGCGAATACCGGGGACGCGTAACATAGTATGGGCCTTATGCAGGACGTATAGGCACGGAGTTTGTTCCGGGCCGATAGCTTGCTCTTTTTGTTTAATACACAATGTAATTGGGACAACACGAATGCAGCCTTTGCGCGCGCTGCTTTTACATGTGCAGCGAAGGTCAGATGCCGATCAAGCGTCACTCCTAAGTATTTGATTTTGTCCATCCAGGGGATAGGCTCGTCAAACATAAGGACTGGGGCTACGTTAGGTCTGGGAGCGCGGTCCCGTATAAAGAGTATGGCAGCGCTCTTGCTAGGATTTACCTCTATACGCCAGCGGCGGAACCAAGACTCAAGGTCTTTGGCCGCCGCTTGCAGGGCTTTCCTTATGATCTCTGGCTTTCTGCCAGAGACGTAAATAGCAGTGTCGTCAGCGTACATTGCCACCTGAATCGCTAGTGTATAGCGTGAACAGGAGGGGGGAGAGTACGGATCCTTGGGGAACACCGGCTGTTATGGTGTGACGGTTCGAAAGGGTACCCTCGACTCGATATCGAAAGCCTCTGTCCGACAGAAAATCGCGAATGATGTGCACGATTTGGGTGGGCACTCCGAGAGTGTACAGCTTATATAATAAGCCGTTGTGCCACACGCGGTCGAACGCTTTAGCGATATCGAAGAAGAGGACTCCCGTCATAATCTTTCTATCGAATTTACTGAGTATATGCTCAGTGATTCGATGTACTTGATGGACACAGGAGTGGCGAGCACGGAACCCGAACTGTTCGTCCGGGATCAAGAGCCGCACTCGGGTGAAATCTAAGAGTCAAGCGTACACGACGCGCTCGTAAAGTTTACTGAGAGAATTGAGCAGACTTATCGGCCTGTATGACGAGGCCTGGTTGCTCGGCTTACCGGGCTTTTTAAACCCGATAACTGTGGCCTCTTTCCACGCGGGTGGAAACATACTATTTTTAAACGCTGCGTTAAGTATCGCAGCCAAAAGGGCAATGAGCAAGGGGGGAAAGTTTCTAACTGTGCGATTGGAAACGCCGTCCGCACCCGGCGCTTTCCGCACTTTTAGATGCTTGATCAAGTCTGACACCTCTACGACTGTCACAGGTCTGAGAGGATCATCATTATTTTCGCTATTATCGTTAGCGTTTTCATCGAACTGCGTGTCGAGAATGGGACCGGTTTCGCGCGGAGGGGTTGGCGGTCTCGCGTTCCTACTTTCGACTTCAGAGTTAATCTTATCTAAATGATCGGCAGCTATCGGCATCGTACTTGGAGAGCATTGAGTCTCGAGTTCGCTCGCCAGGCATTCGGACTTTTCGAAGTCATCGAAGGCTGGCGGTTGGTTGGGACGAATGAGGGGAGGCATGGATGCCTCGTTGGGAGATTTGAAGCAGCTGAAAAGCTTCCAATACTCTGTATGAGTGGGATCAAGGTCAGTGAGCTTTTGCTCCCAGCGGCCGTTATAGACTTCCACCTTGCATTTCTTGGCCTGACGTAGAGCTGAGTCGATCCCGAGCGATAGAATCACTTTGATTGAATCACGATCCAAACACAAGTGATCGGGTCATGACGTACAAAAAAAGTCGATCATTTGGATCCTTTGGGTCATTGGGTACTTTGTTTCTCGTGAACTCTATCATAATACTCATAAAGTACACTTCAGTTTGTTTATAGTTTTATCGATCATGCTCCCCTGCACCATGTCATCTAATTGTAAAATTTATGCGCTACCAAAATTTTGTTTCATTTTGTCGTGTATGACACCGCGTGTGACAAAACGAGGAAAAGGTAAAAGCGATGCAGTTTATGGTGATAAAGAACGTACAGGCGTTGATCATATCTTAAGTTTGTCACTTTCCAACGGAGAAGGATACTAAAACGAATTGTAATGTTCTGTTTCACTCTAATACGGGCGATTAAAGTGAAACAGAACATTACTTCGTTGTCCAATGGCGATCGCGAACCAATGGCAGTCAGCGCAGCGCGATGATCTTTTGCGATCGATATTTGTAGAATAGCGCCATCTAACATAAAATGATAAACTCGATGGAAAGACTAGAATGATTGTTGATGAAATACTTTACCCAAAACCCATTACATATAGTTTTGATGTTTATTAGATTTCGGCAATAAAATAAATGCTTCGAATGTTGTGTTTGGTTGATTCCACATTCTCTATGTTACCTACCACGTGAAGCATTTGGCCTTAAGACACATGCATAAAAACACTTTTATTATATTATAATTAACAATAGTTACAATGTGGATTAGGATTTTAAATTTTTAGCTAGATTGATCTAAATTGCATGAATATTATAGCATTTCAATCAACATAATTATGTTTATTTCATAAACATAATTATGTTGATTGCTCGGGATGCTTGTATAACTCCGTAAAGAAAATAAAACCTATTACCTCCCACTCTGCTTACCATGTAGGAACCTATGTATTGCGAGCAGATACTTACATGAACTAGAATCTTGCATACATAGAAATAAAAATAAACTGTAAAAAAAAGTATCTAGGCGAATTGAGAACCACCTCCTTTTTTTGGAGTCGGATAAAAAATGAAACAATTTATATATATATATATTATATATATATATAATATTCGTTGTGTCAAGAAACAGACAAATGGCATAATAGTGTGACCGGTAGGCTCGGGTTTAAATCCCAGCAAGTAATCTAAACACATTTTTTTATATATTCGTTTTTATAAATCGTCGAATTGTATAGGTTGTTTATTCTATATAATCGCATTGCATTCTATGCAATAGCTTTACCGGTGCAGTTCCTGAATGCCGATTTTTTTTCCTATAAATTAATCCTATTTACCTATAAAGTTTCAGAATGAAATTAAAGTTAAATATGTAATTGAATAATTAATGTAAATGAATTGTATTAAAATGAAAAATAGCCAGCGACATAATGTGTGGATCGCGGTCTCGAGTCTTGTATCCTTATCAGATGGGTCTCGAATCACGAGAATCATGAGCTACAGTATACGACAGTATACGTTTGAGCGAAATCGAGTCGCGACCCAAATGACCCAAACGATCGAGTCATTAAGACTCGATCACCTTGTCAATGGGTCGCGATCGACCCGAATCCCGACGAAGGAGTGATCGACTCAGGTCTAGCCTGACGTTGCCAGTATCGCATGGTGGATTTTCTATCGGCCGTTGGGGCAGAGTAGTAAGCTCCTAATTCGACGATGTTCAGCCTGGTTTTATATAGCTGAGACGGAACACAACCATAGTGCGATGTAAACTACTAGTGGCGCCATCTATCGAGGAATTACTGAAAACTACGTTGCCATGTCATGCTAGCGCCACCTGTTTTTGAGGCGTCTGGCCAGGCTGAACATCGTCGAATTAGTCTGCCCGTGACCACGGTAGCTGGAAAGCGACCGAAACGTCGGGTGTAAGAAGTTTGGGAGTGTTGTATACGCGAGAAAATCCGCAAGTTTAATTTCTACAAAGTACTTAGTATGTTAATACTAAGTACTAACAATATTAATTGTTAATACTGAGTATGACCTGCAACAAGTGTGTCTGCCAAAATCGAGTTTGTTTTTAATTTGTTGTATGAAGTTTATTATAATTTACACTACATTCTGTATCACTTCAGTCAACTGCTGAACAAAAGCCTTATGATGATTGTATGATTGTCATACTATTTTCTTTTATTGTCAAATAAAGTTTTTTTTTCTTTCTACATTTTGTCTTGTATTTGGTGTTACTAAATACTTAATCTACCATACCAACCAGAATTAATTAATCCAGTTTTATTTTTCTCGTAAAATTTGAACACAATAGATCCACCATCACTATTGAAATTCGCCTGAGGATCTGACGTTTTCCGGGACCGAGAGACATTTCATGCAAATGCCTCCAATGACATTCCGTAGTCCGCGCAGTTGACGTATACAAGGGGCCGTCGCCGTCAGCCATCCGGTTCGAGTATTCCGTAAATTAGCCGTGAATTTCAGCAAATGAACGCAAGAAATACAAGTTACAAGATGGCGGACGGTTTAGGTATTTTGTTGCAGACCTTTGAATTAAAGGATTGTTATAATTATTTTAAATATTTGCGGCAACGTTCTTTTTATGCCAGGAAAATGACCAATAAGTACTTATAGCTCCCATTGATTCAGAAATTAGAGAAATGAAGTAACACGAAAACTAGAAATACTTGCGACAAATTATGTTACCTAACCAATAATTTTTTTGCCAACTTGTTGTGAATAAGTGATATCATTTCTTTTCCACTCAAAGCAATGTCGAGATTGGGTAATGTTCTCCATTAACTAAATAATTTACATCCAATAAATGTACATTCCTATATTATATTTAATATTTTCCTACATTTCTTTTGTATCAATCCATTTGCGTTCTAACTGTTTGCCAAATTTTCATATCTAACATTATATTAAAACAGCATACCAAGCTTACTTACAATATTGACAATACTAACAAAAGACGGTATGATATGGTCTGCACTATGACTTCAACCTCGAAACATGCTTTCACCAAAAGATTCTATTCATTTCTTGGCTCATTTTTGTATAATAAATTAAATAAAATTCTGTTATTTTATAAGACTATCATAGATGTAAAATAATTTTAAATAACTTTTTACAGAATCTTTCGTATGAAAATACAGAAAATTTACTCCTAGTATGTAAATAAGTTTTTGAAAACTGTCTAAATTTTATTATTATTAAAGTAAGAAGTAATAGTATCCTAGTAGTAAGAATAATTAAGAACGTATATTCAATTGTTAATTAAAATAACTTCAAATAGCTGCAGATCTCTTCCAGTCCGAAACACAGGTTTTACCTAGTTCGGGCATACATATGTTTTGTACTATTTTAAATATTAAGATATTATTGTATTAATTTTGTGATCTTTTTATACTTTTTGAAATAAACAATTTATTTATTTATTTATTCTCACCAATCCGCATTGGAGCAGCGTGGTGGAGTAAGCTCCACGCGTTCCTCCAAAAAGGGGAGAGACTCGTGCCCAGCAGTAGGACGTATAATGGGTTGCCATTATTATAAATGTACATTCAGCTTTGACCATACCACACAAATGTAAAAACGAAGCATATAGGTGCCAGAATTAAATATTTTGTTTAGCAATTATCATTTGTTTCATATAACATTTAATTTAAACACGAAAGATTCGCCATCCCGATTGTAATTCGCCTAAAGGTCCGATCTATTGCAGGACAGAGAGAAAGGGAAGCATTTCATGCAAATGCCTTCAATGACATTTCGTAGTCCGCGCAATTGACGTTTACAAGGGCCATCGCCGTCAGCCATCCGGATTGGGTATTCCATAAATTAAAGGGGTGTATTCCAGCAAATGAATGCAGGAAATACAAGTTTCAACAAGGACCGCCGCCGTCAGCCATCCGGATCGGGTATTCCATAAATTAGACGTGAACTTTAGCAAATGAATGCAGGAAATAGAAGTTACAAGATGTCGGGTGGTTTATTAGCTGTGGAATTGAAGTCCTTTGGAGTCCTTTGAGTAAGAGGTCGTAGTTGTAATTTGGTGAACGTTTTTATTATGACAGTAATATGACCAACAAGTACGCTAGCCTGGGGTTCACATAGATGAATATTAACTAACTCGAAAACTAGAGATACTCGCAATAATTTATCTAATCTAATATGTTATTATTATTTATTAGCCATGTCATGTTTTGACTATATGATAATAATATCATTATTCATCCTCTCGAGTCGATGCTAGAAAGTGGATATATGCCCGATGACCTAAATAATTGCGTGAATGGAGCGTTGGGTAAACTGCTAGAATCAAAGCGTCTCAGCCAGCGGGCTCAACTAGCCGTAAATAATGCTGTACTTACTCCAACGCTTTTATGTGGAAACGAGAGCTGGGTATGCAGGAAAGAGCATGAAAGTAGATTAAACGCGATCTTTATGCAAGATCTGCAGTGTATCGCTCACCGATCGCGTTCGTAATGAAGATGTAAGAAAGAGGCTTTCTGTCAGTGAGAGTATCGGTGTAAAACTGAAAAAAGGCATGCTCCTATGGTTTGAAAATATAGAAAGATGGAATGCGAATGTGGATGGTTGCAGAGGTCCAGGAAGACCAACACTGACCTACCATGACCAAATAGGTAGAATTCTGTTTGATAGTGGTGTCAAAAGTCTTAGGAATCGGCGTGCATGTATGCACGGCAAGTGTGTCAGGACCGGGATATCAGGCGTTCTACACTCTATGCCTACCCCGTTAGGGATCTGGCGTGAAGATACATACATACATAAATAATTTTCTTCCTTACATTCAGGTTTATTATGTTAAAACAAAACAATGAATGATTTACAGAATTCAAATATTTTTTCATCTCCTTTAATTTCTTTTGTCTCACATTAAACAAACGCGGAAGATCCGGCATTAAAATTGTAATTTGCCCGAGGATCTGACGTATTCCAGGGCCGTGTGACAGGGGAGCATTTCAAGCAAATGCCTCCAATGACATTCCGTAGTCGGCGTAGTCGACGTGTACAAGGGGCCGTCGCCGTCAGCCATCCGGTTCGAGTATTCCATAAATTAGCCGTGAATTTCAGCAAATGAAGGAAATACAAGTTGTAAGATGTCGGACGGTTTGGCTGCAGAGAGATCTTTGCGTGGTTTATTAGCTGTGCAATTGCAGTAATGCGATCTGTGGGCAGGGCACATAGCTCGCAGAACTGACGGCCGTTGTGGCAGAAAAGTTCTGGAGTGACGACCGCGTACCCGAAGACGAAGCGCTCCACGAGGTGGACCGATGACCTGGTAAAGGTCGCGGGCAATCGCTGGATGAGTGCGACCCAGGACCGTTCGTTGTGGCATTCTTTGGGGGAGGCCTTTGTTCAGCAGTGGACGTCTTTTGGCTGAAATGTTGAATGCGATCTACCTACGCTCTTGAGGACTAGGACCATTATGTCTATTCTCTGGAAGTTTTGTCTTGATTGGAGAGACCTCCTATTTTATCGCAAAACAAAAGCGTTTTAAAAATAAGTATTTAATACATTATAACTCGAATAGTCAAAAGGGCGTTGTGTCAAATCATATCTTTATTGTCGAACTGTGGGATAACTTAAAAGCCTTGTGATAATTATGCAAATGTATACTAGACCTGCATCTTAAATAAGGTTTCGGCTAAACCGTTTAACGTAGGTGGGTTTTGCATTAAAATGTACATTTCAAAATAGCTGGTGTTAGGTTGCTCCGGGTAAGCCCGTGGCCTGGGTTAGATCCTTGTGTGATGTTTTACCATTATTTGTTATGTTTTACTGGTGGTAGAGTTCCAAGTCTCGAAGGCGTAGGCACCACAGCATTGAGTACAATCTATCTGCTACCAAATGGTAGTGTTCACCTTAGATGGTAATGTATGGCCTTGTTATTACTGTAACAGTTAACTAACAATCTGAACTGCATGGTTTTTGTGCAAGTATCTATAGGCTTCAGTCATCACTTAGCATCTATGTGAACTGAATTAGTTTAAATAGTTGTTATCGTTATGTTTTTAATGTTATGGAAGTGGCAAACAAGCATGCAGTTCACATTGATGTAAAGTGATAACTGCAGCCTATAGACACCCACACAAAGACCAAGGTCAAAATGCAGATGCGTTACCACTCCTGAGGCCTAAGGTGTTATGCGTCTGTGCCGGAAATTACAGATCCGTACATTACCACCTGAAAATATATATAAAAATAAATTGTCTATCTATATACGAGTATAAATATAAAAATCAATTGCTGTTCGTTAGTCTCGCTAAAACTCGAGAAGGGCTGGACCGATGTAACTAATTTTGGTTTTGAATGATTTTTGGAAGTCCAGGGAAGGTTTAAAAGGTAAGAATGAAGAAATTGAAGGGAAATAATAAAAAGTACAATTTAAATTTTTCATGCAAATAGTCCGTATCTATCAAACCTTTGACACATTATTACATTCTGAGGCAATACGAAGTTTGCCGACTTTGCCGTGTCAGCTAGTATCCTGTATATTTTCAATTAAACAATGTACAAGGTGTTCACTCTCTGCTGCTTAAGTCATTATTTTGAAACAGCCACTTCATCAATAATACGCAGAGTGCTTCCGAGCACTATTTTAAGCCGTGATTTTAAGAGTAAAGAAATGAAAGTATGATAGGTATTCGAGTAGGATATAAGAATTCTATTATATTTCTGACCACTTAAAACGCTTTGACTCATTGCTATTTTTGTGGTTTTAGTGCCACGTTGTTCTTTTATTATGTTGTTGTTAGGTCAATTTTTTAATTTTATTTGATACTAGCTGTGCCCGCGACTTTGTCTACGTGAGAAAAAATATGATTGTTCAGTATCTACCCGGACGAAGTCGTGGGCGCAGCTAGTATAAAAGTAGCGTATGTTACTCCTTATTACATCAGCTATCTGCCAGTGAAAGTCCCGTTAAAATCGGAGACACTCAAATTCTATGTACATATTTGTATGAAGTTATGTAAGTATGTATGGTTGTATGGAGATAAATATAATCATATCAAGTTTCATTGTAATCGGACCGGTAGTTTTTATGTGATGCTTGAACAAACAGACAGACAGACAAAAAATTTTCTTATCACATATTTGTGTTCGGTATCGATCTCATAACATCCCCTGGTATTTATTTTTTCAGTATTTTTAATGTACTGAATTTTCACTTCTACAGATTTATTATAAGTATAGACTAGTTGACCCAGCAAACATCGTATTTCCTCAGAATTAAATGTTTCAAAGGTTTGATAGGTACGGACTGTTTGTATGGGAAAATGAAATTGTTGTTTATACTACTCACTGACGGCGACACTGAGGCGGCCATATATACTTTTGGAGAATATAAAGAGATCAGTAGTGCTGCGGCGACAGCACCGCGGCGGTAGCACTGCTGCGTGCAGCGGCGTTCGTTATCGTATTTTTATATACAGATGACTGCAGCCTTTAGACATCTACACCAAAACCAGATGTCAATATGCAGATGAGTTGTCTCCTGAGAGCTAAATTGTTATGTCTGTGTGATAATTATTACGGAGACGACGAGTCGTGTTTATGATTTTCATTAATTGTGCGTAACCCTATAAACGCCGCCGAATATGAATTCCAACGCGCACTTGGTCGCTTTTTAATTTACTTAAATCATTAAGTAATCATCGACATAAATGGATGTCGTTCACCGACCCTAAATCGGTTAAAATCAAAAAAGGGAAAGCAAAATTTGACGCATCGGTATGGGACTTCGGTCGCAGGTTCAATTCCTGCCCGAAGTCAAATTTTCTTTCCGTTTTTTCTTTAATTTCTAAAGGTCACTCGCATGTGTTATTGCGAAAAATAAATATTACAATCATTAATTAAAGCATGAAAAGGAATAAATAGGAGCATCTCAATTTGGAACGTACTTTTCCATGGCATTGACAAGCACGCATGGGTTTCGAAGCGAGCTCAGCTTGCTCCATTAACGGTTTATTGACGGCACAGCTGAACGGCCCAGTGATCTCACTACGTATTTAGAAATCAGCTGTTTCGGGTTGAATGCCTCTGTTTACCGATCGTTGAGTTTTCAATAATGTTCATACAGGTCGGCAGAAATTTCAATCATAATTTGATGGTATGCGTTGATTTTTAATATTTATTTCGCTAAAACACAATATATAAATGATTGTTTATTTCATTTATATTGGACTAGCTGTGCCCGCGACTTCGTCCGCGTGAGAATTTATGATTGTTCAGTATCTATCCGGACGAAGTCGTGGGCGCAGCTAGTAAGAAGTAACCTAAGTTACTCCTTATTACATAAGCTATCTGCCAGTGAAAGTCCCGTCAAAACCGGTCCAGCCGTTCCCGAGATTAGCGGGAACAAACAGACAGATAGACAGACAAAAATTGTAAAAAATGTCGTTTTAGTATATGTACCGTGTAGCATAGGTATGTAACCTATGCATTTAGTAATAAATACGTAGTTAACGTTAAGAAAAACCGACATCAAAACTGAAAAGTAAAAAATAATGATTTAATTGTTATTATATACTACCTATTATTATATGTGCTATTTACCTATAGGTTTGAAGTCGGTGCCAAGCCTTAAACAAATAATTATATTTTATATTTAATGAATACGAGCAAATTAATACACTGAATAAAACGTAAGCGGTGAATCGTGGGTGTTCGCATGTATGCTTGAATTTATGCATTTACCTCTGCCAACCCCTTCGGGCATTAGAGGCGTGAAGTTTGGCACCGACTTCAAACCTATAAGTAAATAGCACATACAAATAATAGGTAGTATATATATTATAATAACAATTAAATCATTATTTTTTGCTTTTCAGTCTTGAAGTCGGTTTTTTTTTAACGTAGTTATATTTATTTTATACTTTTTAGTTTATTGCTGCATTGTCAATCAGATTAATGTTCACATCTGTTAAATTTGTAAAATCTGAATCTCTTAGCTTCGTGACAATTAGATACCTGATTTAAATTGTTTAGGTGTGTCGATACAAAATTATTACACGACTATACGCAATCAATGAACAAATTTTATCCACGAAGGAGTAAATATGCTGTGTTGTGTCGTCGATGAGTAAATGTGTCATTGTCCCTTGTTGTCATCTTGTTGTCATGCGCATTAGGACTATCTAGGATGTTAGTGGATTCAACGCATTGTTATGACAACACGCCGTCTATTCTTATTCCTTTAGTCTGAGGTGAAAGAAAGTAAAAAAATGGTCATATAATAAAAACTAATAGACCTATCTGAATCAAATTTTTATGGGACCAATTCGAAACTATTCCGCATCAAACAAAAGAAGAATTACGTAAATCAGTCCAGAAATCTCGGAGAAATTTGCGTATATACATAAAATATACATATACCGGCCGAATTGAGAACCTTCTCGTTTTTTGAACTCGGTTAAAAAGCGGTTATTTTTATAATTCAAACAGACACTCCAATTTTATTTCTTTGTATAGATAAGTAGTTTATCCTTTTTTACCCTCGTACACCCAAAGGGTAAAAACGGGATGCCATTACTTAGACTCGACTGTCCGTTTGTATGTCTGTCTGCAAAATTTCACAGATGTCGTTTTTCTGGTGTCGCTGTATGTCGTAAATAGCAAAAACAGAATAAAATAAAAATTTAGGAAAGATTCCAAACTACAAACGTAATTTTTTTATATGAATAAGTAGCAGGCAAACTCAATTGCAAAACCTTGCTAAGATAAAATGTATCAGTGACTTGATGAATGAACGAACGAATGAATGAGTGAAATGTTAACAAATTTCTTATAATATTAAAACATTTCATTATCATTCTAGCTCTGACCTAGATTATATTTCAGTTAGCGATAGGACTATTTGAATAATTCTCAGAATGTGTTGAAGATAGAATCCGTGTCTTTATAACGAATGGCGTTGGCCTGCGTTTTGCAACCTTGCGGATAAATCACCGGAATTAGATCATGCATTGTCTTGGCAACCGATGATGATAGCGAATGTTTTGATTGCCGGGACTCGATTTTGAGTGTTTTTAAATTAATTTTAAAACTGATGATTTTTTCTTATTCAATTGTGAACTTGATTCTGTGTTATCTATATTGTATTCTACTACGGTTACTAATAATTTATTTTACAATTCGAAAAAAAATCCCATACGAATTACCAATTATCCAGGTGCCCCAGGTTCTGCAGATCCTGCATATGAATAGTTTTCTCAGTTTTGGTCGATGCCAAATTCAGGATTTTAGTGGACAACTCACAGGACAGAATGAGTGAAACATAAAAACATTTCAAATATACTGGTGATACAGTTTTTTTTTCCCCTTATTATAGTATAAATTAACGAAGTTTGAACATTATATCACTTAATGCTAGCATTGGAAAACCACTAAGGTTTGTAAGTATGCTAACCTAATTTACGTCGGTAGACAGGTAAAAAACTGTACATACATGGAAGACCTTAAACAACAGTAACTGATAATGCTGGAATACATGATATTTAGAAAAAATTGGTTACAACATTTTATCATCATGTGTCGGGCGAGATAGTAGGTCCTCCAATCTAATTATTTAGTTGCAAAGAATCTATACACCTAAGATACAAACCTACAAAGGAAACAAACATGCAATACAGAGTTTAAGAGTTAGGTAGATATGTTGTATGTTGAGTTAGGTAGATTTGCCGCTAAATGGTAGTGTTCAGCACTATCGTGTTCCGGTAAGGTGGTAATATACGGCCCTGTAATTTCCGGCACAGAGGCATAACACCTTAGGCCTCAGGAGTGGTAACGCATCTGCATTTTGATCTTGGTCTCTGTGTGGATGTCTATAGGCTGCAGTTATCACTTAACATTAATGTGAACTGCATGCTTGTTTGCCACTTCCATTACATTAAAAAAAAAAAATGTACTTAGTTGGGTAAATATACTTACTACGCCCTCGAGTTTCAGTGTAGGAACTCGAGGGCGTAGGCACCACCACAATATCAAATCTATCTGCCGCCAAATGATAGTGTTCAGCACTGTCGTGTTCCAGTAAGATGGTAATGTATGGGCCCCGTAATAACTATCACAGGAACATAAGAATTAAGGTCTCAGGTCTCAGGCGTGGCAATGCATCTGTAAATCACCTCCGGCTTTTGTCTAGATGTCTTTAGGCTGCAGTTAACACATAACATCCACGTGAACTGCTGGTTTGTTTGCTTTTCGTTACATAAATAGAAAATACGACTTTGCCACGTGACTCTGCCTGTCTGTCTGTTACCTTTTCACGTCCAAACGACTGAACGGATTTTAATGAAATTTGGTACAGATATAGACCATAGGCTTCTTTTTAAACGACATCCACGCGGGCAAAACCGCTGGCAACAGCTAGTAAAAAATAAATTTACTAAAAAAGTGGCTACGAAGAAAAATATAATCACATGAACAAAAAATATTGTACAGCTTATATCGGGATAAAAACTGATTATTTTAACAAAGTCCGCATAGCAACGTTACAACAGATAACAGCGCAACACCCGGGAGAGTTTATTTTATACCTTTTTTTATTATCAAGTCGGTATAAAATTCTCGGACGTAACAGAAAAGCATCTTAATTATAAATTGTATGAGCAACGGCTAGTCTTTAGGCCCACAGCACACGGCGTATTTTATACGCGCAGACGACGCGCGTATTAGAAATGCGCTTCTTAAGTGCTGTTGACGCTGATTGTTACGTTTGCCTTGATGATACAAGTTTAGTGCGCGCATGAAGTGCATATACGCGCATTTGAAGCGATAAACCCAAAGGGTTTGTTCAGTGTATCCAATAGATTCATTGTTTTTTTACGTTTTGTTCTTCTTTAAAGAAGTGCTAAAGCCAGTGTAAGCAGTGTTGTCTTAACCGACGCCATTGTACAACTGGAGACTGGAGGAGTGTCTGATCCAAACGCAAAGGCTACGAGCGACTACAGCACGTATACGCGCAGTAGAGGCGCGTTTTATGATCGCCCCGTGTGCTTAAGTTACATTCAAAGAGGTTGCGTTCAAATCTCGTATGAAGCACGTATACGCGCGTCATCTGCGCGTCGTCTGCGCGTTTAAAATACGTCGTGTGCCATGAGCCTTACAGAGAACACTTCACATTTATCGTAAACATCAAAGTTTTCTTTTACGATTTCACGCGATGACTTATTTGATTGCTGTGAAAGTTTTCAGCTGGCGTCTTCGAGAGATTAAGTTATTAAAAAAGTTCAAACTTAAGATATTCTACGGTGCTTAAACACAATCAAAGTTCGGATATTCAAGAATTTTGTTGTTATTCTTGGGTTGATATTTCATTCGAGTAAGACTTATTTTTTTTATGTAGTTGCAAACGAATCACAGTTCAAATTGATGGTAAGTGAATATTGTAGCGTATAAACATCTACATTAAAACTATAAACTTCAATGTAGAAGCTTTCCATTCCTGAAATCCAAGTTATTATGCCTCTGATCGGAACATGATAGCGCTGAGCACTACCATTTAGAGGCAAGTAGATCAATGAATGTGAACTATATTCTTGTTTGTCACTTTCTTTTTAAGTACCTAGAACGAAGACAGGGTAGTAGGTCCACAGAGAAAGGCCCTACAGAATGCAACCAATGACAAACTGTATTGTATTGGTAGATGAGTTATGAATACTACTTAAATGGTTCTTATATTATCTTATGTGTATTCGGACGACGGATGTTTTGGTAGCTTTATTTGTTTCACAGAAACTGCCTCAATGGCAGACCAGCGCTGCTCAAAACAGCAGCTTTATGCTGAATTGGGGACCATTTTGTAACAATTTTTAATTTAAAAAATGTTTTACTTATAGGTATTTAGTTTAGTTCTAAGCTATTGTTGCAGATATAGTTGTATTCTATTCTAACTTATCAAAAAAGTTGTACAGAACCCATATCCTTGTGCATGCCTGGCAAAGCAACGGCATGCAACGAGTATTTCATACACGTAACAAGATTAAATGTAAAACCTGAAACTAGTTTGTTCAGAATCGATGACTGAATAGATTTTATGCATTTTAATATAGGTCATATTTTATCCCAAAATTAATTAGAATTAAGTAAATTATGGTCACCCTTTGGTGAACAGTCAATACAAACGAAAATGAGACTAACGTCTATCAAAAATAAAATGCTTGTCTCAATCAATGCTAGTTCATTAGAACTCGTTGACACGTGCATTTTTTATTTATAATAATTTAAATAGTGAAAATTAATTATATTACTAGCTTGTGTTAAATAGGGGTGCGCAGGTTACGCTACATTATACATTGCGACAGTGTGCGCGTGTAAGTAGGTTTGTGATTAATGTGCGACCGTAGGTAGTGCAGTAGGGTAGTATGCGTAGGGTGTGCATACTGTTCGTACAAATTAAGGACAACTTATTTCTTAAGTAAAAAATATAAAATATATAAACATGTACTTTCAGTTCATGTATTATGATTATACCTCGATTTTCAAATCGGGTTAGAGAGTGTGCATTATTCCCGTTACATGTTGTACAACGTTTAACAAATATAAATCACCTCTGACCAAAACCGTTAGACATCATCATGAGATATTGTCGCACCTATATAGACATGTCCTTTAATGGTAACCTGCCCGACTCGTCTTAATGGGCGTGTATGGATGTGTTAAGAATTTCTATACCAAAACATTATTTTGATGATTTCTTTAAATTAACAGGCTTAAGTGGTAGATTATTAGACTTTTTTTTGTGTAATGATGGTAAGGTAATGTGATGTCGTCGAGCTCTAACACTGGAATTCTACCACCAGTAAAGCTAAAATCGATTTTTTTGTCTTATTTCCAAGTTATACTTCTTCCATATGGCATGGAAGAAGTATAACTTGGAAATAAGACAAAAAAATCGATTGTAATTACATGGAACAAAACAAAACTGTGTGTCGAGAATGATTGTGTGATTTGCCTCTGCTTACTTCTTAAGAGAAAACAGGCGTGAAGTTACGATGTGTTTCTATGTGTAGTAGTTTCAGTGGCAGTGGTCAGTGGTAAGGATGTGTGACGAACTCCCTCTGAGGTCTTCCCTCGGTGCTACAATATGGGGTTGTTCAAAAGTCAAAAGAGTCCATCAGAGCTGGCAGCGTTGGCAACTCCCCTGGTGTTGCAAATGTTCATAGGCGACGGTGACCACATCAGGTGACCCGTTTGCTTGTCTGTCAACCTTATGATAAAAAAAGGTATATACATAAAAAAAAGGTTTCAGAGGCAGAACACACAGAACAGAAACAGGCATAACTTGAACCCAATATTTATAATTTTAATTGGAGCAGCATTTTAAGTGGCAATTTGCAAGCTGCTTCACAAGGAGGACGGCTAACTAGAAAATGGGCCAAAAAGCTCGACTGAAAATCGTGTGACATCAAGTTGCAATCAGCCATTCTGGCTCCTAATCCATCTGCCACCTCTCCGGTGAAGTAGACACCGTAGACATACGTCACTCTCGAGATTAGCTTCGACATACTTCAACATAATTAAAAAAAAACTGTTGCCAGTAAAACGTATGATGACGGCAGATACATTAGGTATAGCAGGTGACGGTTATTCGTGATTCGAATCAACGAAGCATCATGAACCATGACTCAGTAACTGTAGTTTGTATAACGCGTCCAGCAGTCTGTTTGGTTGCATGATGTCATACAAAGCGAAATTAGAAACTTTGCTGTTGTGACCGATTATTCATGAATTTTATAGCTTACGAGTATGACACACGAATACAAAATTAAATTGATTTACACTCTATTCTTATTGGGATAGAACCAGATTTGCTGTAAGATTTTAAATGTTTTAAAACATGTTCTCTATCATCTTGCGATATACTGTACCAAATCTATATTTCACTCAATGGTGCTCATGTTCTGTATAGTATATACTATTTATACCAGATATACCTATATTTCAATATTTACAGGAAGGAAATATAGATAAGGTTTTGAAAAGGAAATTGGAACTTTACTTTTTAAGTAGCATTATTTACTTCAGAAATTAACGAAAAAACGGAAAAAAAATTGTCGGTGAAGCAGCTGGACTGAACGTTTTCGTAGGTTTTCGCGAGCTTCATACATTGTAGAAATTATACCAGATGGACTGGTTATCCTGAGGTCGCAGGTTCGATTCCTGCCCGAAGTCTAATTTTTCTTTCCGTTTTTTCTTCATTTTGTAAAGTTCACTCGCATGTGTTATTTGAAAAATAAATAGTACAGTATTTACTTACCTTCAATGTGAACCGTGCGTTTATAACTTCTATAAGTTAAGTCCTTAAATAAAACTAGAGTTCGCGACGTACGTTGCAATTTCTCTTTAATAAGTCACTTTATTACGTATTAAATGCTTCAAAAAATGCTTCATGTTGCATATGATTGCTTCGACGAATACTTGTTAACCGAGTTCAAAAAAACGAGAAGGTTCTAAATTCGGCCGGTATATGTATATATATATTATGTATGTACGCCAATTTCGACGACATTCCTGGACCGATTTACGTAATTCTTTTTTATTGTGTTTGATGCGGAATAGTTTCGAATTGGTCCCATAACAATTTTATTCAGGTTGGCCCCTTAGTTTTTATTTTATGAGCATTTTTTACTTACTTTCACCTCAAACTAAAGGAATAAGATTAGACAGCGTGTTGTCATAACAATGCGTTGAATCCACTAACGTTCTAGATAGTCCTAATGCGCATGACAACAAGTGACAATGACATATTTACTCATCGACGACACAATTATTTACTCCTTCGTCGCTAAATGCATAGAGTTAACAGTCCATAATAACTTTCCCCGAAAATAATTTTTTTTTTTCATTGATTTCGTATAGTCGTGTAATAATTTTGTATCGACACATCTAAACAGTTTAAGTACCTATCTTATTGTCACGAAGCTAAAAGAGTCAGATCTTACAAATTTAACAGATGTGAACATTAATCTTATTGTCTATGCAGCAATAAACTAAAAAGTATTAAATAAAAATAACTACGTTAAGAAAAACCGACTTCAAATCTAAAAAGTAAAAAATAATACAGATTTAATATTAATTATATACTACCTATTATTTATATGTGTTATTTACTAATAGGATTGAAGTCGGTGCCAAGCCAAAATCATTAAAGTAGGCATTTCATTGTATTAAAACGTAACTTCATGCCTGTAATCCCCGAAGGGGTAGGCAGAGGTAAATGCATGCATTCAAGCATTCATGCAAACACTCACGATTCGCCGGTTTGCGGAATTTGCTTGTATTCATATTTTATTAAAATATAATTATTTGTTTAAGGCTTGGCAGCGACTTCAACCCCATTAGTAAATAACACATATAAATAATAGGTAGTATATAATTGATATTAAATCTGTATTATTTTATACTTTTTAGATTTGAAGTCGGTTTTTTTTAACGTAGTTATTTTTTTTTAACTATAACATTAGATTTATACTATAAGGAGCTAAATTGTCATGTTCAACCAGGTTTAATCTAACAAAAGGTAAGATCTTAACCGTTTGGTTAGGTTCCGTACGCCTTTTCGTTTTTCCAGTAAATATTCACGATCTTTCGAGAATGGGAAAGCATGTTCAAACATTTTATTAAACTAAAATAAATACTGGGGATTTGGTTGTGATAAGAAATGAAAATATAATGTATTTTTTGCGCAAAAAACTTAATGGAGCGAATTATAAAAGGGTATGTAAATAATAGACATAGAGCCGTACTTGAACAACTTTTGGGTAAATGTTCTATTCAATAAGATTTGATTCCTCTTATTCTTTGTTAAATGTATTAAACTATATCTATTATTTCAGAGACAATGATTTGATAGGCAATATGTAGCACATTGTGGTTTTGCCGTTACTTGAATAATAACCATCATTTTAGGAAAACAGCAGTGTACCGTATAGTGCTTATCAATTTGAAGTCAATTGAGTTACATAAGCCGGTATGAGCAACGAGTCTGCACCAAGACTTCTAACCGTTCGTCTGGTTACCACCATCATTGTGAACGATATACTTGACTGCCATATAACATAACTAGCGATGCCCCGTAATTTCGTTTGGGTTTTGAAATTGTTACCCATGATATTGTTATATTGCATATATTGCCCGCTCACTTTGCAGACGCACTGCTCGGCGCCTAGTGATGACATCGTGATGTCATAACCCATAGCAGTCGTAGTTAGTGTGACTATTATCGGCATAAAATCTTTTTTTTTTTTGTTATTATGGCATCGCTATTACGCATATTGCCAGTGTCAAGTAAAACGATATTTCATATTCTTAAAGCAGCGTACAGGTAGTATAATATAGTCAATCAATTATTTATTAAGTATTAATAAGTATGTCAGTCATGTGAGTTACAGTCAGTTATTCGAGTAAAGCGATGGCTACTTTACCAGAAAATTTACAACGGAGTTTTGGAGGCAACCTGAAAGGTCGTGCTTTCGCACTGTTATTCCATTTCACTAAACACGGGCACTGTAATAAACCTATATCAAACAAAATACCACCAATTTTATTCAATATAACTTTTAAATACACTAAGAAAATGAAATAAAATAAGAGCACCATACGCCTCTTTCAAGGTTCCCGCCAAAACTCCCCGTACCTAGTTGTTAAGAAGAAAAAGGTACGCGTCGAGTGATGGGCTCATCATTGTATCGATATGATTCCCCCATGTGATTCACACCCTTTGATTCATACCACCAAAAAGACCCAGTAGTAGTTCACCTGTGCGCTAGCGAAGGCCAGCGTCCAAGATCCCTGTCGAAAACTATGCTATGCCTTCCAACCTCTCTGAATAGGTACCCAATCTTGCTATAAGGTATCATATTAGATAATTAGAATCATTCACATAAATAATTTAAAATATAAATAAAGAACAAATTACATGTAATGACCACCAATGCGGGTCATTAACTTCTCCGAAAGTTAAACTTGTTGATTAATTTATCGTCAAGTTCCTAATTAATATTACGCCTAGTTAACTGTTCACTGATCATAATCAAATTATCGGAAACAAGAAAACGTTGAGTCATTGCTTCAATTTTCCATAGAAATGCATTGTGATCAGTGAACTTTGTTGTTTGAAGAAGGTACGTGGAGCGATGGGAAATTTTATGATTTGTAAAATCAAGTCAAGTAAAATCAAAAACTAAGAACATACCTACTACATTATAAATAAGATAATTAAATTAGATTTTAGCTTTTTGCAAGCTACACTTATAAGATATAAAACATTTTTACTATCTCCAGCCTAGCAGTAGTAGCCTTCTACCTCAAAACAGTAGTTTACTGTTCTATGCCTACTACCACTACTACTATTACTACTACTGAGACAGTTTAAACCAAGAAAGAAAATATTTTTATTTCGAATAGATCTTTAAAGATACTTTCAAAACGTCAAGAAATCATGAATTACCTAGAGTGAATAACCATTACATATAGTAAAAGCAAAAACAAATATTAATAGTAAGTTAAAATAAGAATTTTAACTACTTAGTTAAAACATAATAATCACCAAAATTTTCAATTCCTTCAATGATGATAACTGAACAAAAAGAAAAACTTGAAAAACTTGAAGAGATGAAAGTTATTCACTTAGCAGATTTCCAAGTGCAGTCAGAGAAGAACTCCGCTACCCAACAAACTCAGTAAGAGCTCTTATAAATGAGAGCCCAAATCTAGTACAGATTATCGTGAAAATCACATAATGTGAACGTCCATAGGATAGATGTAAAACGGCTATCTACGAGTACTAAATGAGATGTAGCTCCTGCAAACCAGAACAGATCAGTTCCCATCAACAGCACCCGTTCACGAGTGTCACGCGTGTGACAGGAGGGCAATCCCTCCTCGACCATTTTAGAGGCAAGTGAGCAACCCGTTCCAAATAGCTTTATTTCCATAATTTGATACCACCACAGTAGTGAGTGAACAGTATGGAAATCTAAAACAAACAAAACGTACCTATTGTTTGTTTCAATAGGATATATCTTTTGCTTTAATGTTTTTCTTTTGTGCCAATAAAATAGGTACTGTGGCCACTGAACCGTAACAAGGTTTAGCATTTAGCGGCGGATACTCGAATGAGAAATATTTTGTCTTTTTGATGTTTGTTATAAAAACAATATTTACCTTACTTTGTTTAGACATTCAACGTCCGTCAAGACAAATGAAAAATTAAAGCAGGTTTTTTTTTGCTTTGTCGTTTTTCTTTATGTAAAGAAGGTGCCAAACAAGCATGCAGCTCACATTGATGTTAAGTGATGACGGCAGCCTATAGACATCTACACGAAAACCAGAGGTCAACATTTTTACTGGTGCTAGAGCTCGCGAGCGCCGTCAGTGGAGCTCTACCACCAATAAATCAGGGATAAATGCTACATTCCCAGCCCTGAAGCTTAAGCTGGTTTGCCTCTGGCAATATCTAATTACGAAACCATGTAACTGCGACCGTGAGCTGAATACTACCATTTTTACCATTTTAAGGAGGAATTCGATATTTTGCGACCCTACACTAAAATAATAATAATAATGGCAACCCATTATACATCCCACTCACCACTGCTGGGCACGAGTCTCTCCCCTTTTTAGGGGGAGGCCTGGAGCTTACTCCACCACGCTGCTCCAATGCGGATTGGTGGAGAACATAAAAAAAAAGAAATTAACAATTATTCTAAAGCAGAGCTCATTATTCATACAATTGTTTTAAAAAATCATGGGTTACAGACTAAAATTCTACTTATACGTGTAAAATCTTAAAATTTCCCCGATCTCGTAGGTATATTGCGTTAGCATCGTAAAAATCATTTTAAAGTGAATTGACTCAACTGAAGTGGTTGACCACTGACCACTCGACTCATTCTCCAGGGATTGATATTCAATTCTCGGTCGGAACAACTTATCTGTTTGCTCCGGTGTCAGTAAGTTTTCTTCTCGTGTGCGGAACATTTTCTCTTAACCTCAACGAATTCTATTTCAAGAACCTTACGCCATTTTTGCGACGAAGGAGAAAAACACTGGGTTCCAACATTGGAACTTTACTACCAGTGCGTATTTTTTTATCATAATCGTCTTTAGGAACGTATAAACTTCTATGACAGTTAATAAAGCAGAACTTGACTGCGGCACCGTTTTTACGAAGATAGACCCGTCCCCTCTTCCCTTACCTTTAGAAAATATTTATTTACCATACCTTTAAGTAATCTTAAGGATATTACAGGAAAATCGGTTAAAATATGGGTAATGGTATTGAAGGTAACATACGAAATTCATAAATTGAAGTAACTGTGAACGTGAGACAGACTCGCACCTGGCCGTTTTATTGACCTACAACAAAAAAACAGTAGGTATGTGTACTTATGTAAAAAGTTATACTTCTACCAGCTATACCGGAAATAAAAAAAAACGACAAAAAAAAGTTTAGCAACTAACTTCAGACTGTTGCTTTTGTCTGTTTAGCAACTAACTTCAGGATGTCGCTTTTATCTGTCGATGTGCGCGCGCATCGTAAATATTCTTTATATACATTTTATTTATTTTTCCAATAGCGCTATATGAAGTATAACTTCAAGAGAAAAATAATTCTAAAGCGGAGCAAAATCAACTGCATATTTCCTATTAAAAGCACCAACAAAATATATTCGCTAATGGCAGATACATCGAACACAGTAAAAGTAGAGCGCATAATTCACATCGGCAAACATATTTTTTCGAATACATTATTCATACATTTTTCACCGGCGAACCTATATCGTAATAACGCGCGTTGGTGCCTAACTTTCACATTTTCGGCACATTTTCTGCACCTGTGTCCTATTTTTCCTCTTCCCCTAAATATGGGCCTCAAGTTCCGCTAATATTCGGCGTCTAGTGCCTCGTTTAGTATTTGGTAATGGAGCGAGCGTCGAGTGTTTATTTTGTTAGTTCATTAATTTTGTTTTTTTTTTGTTTTTCAATTGTGAAGATTTATTTATATCAGGTCATAACTGTCAGTCTACAGTGTTTTCTTCAATACCGATAAATGAGAAATTTTTAATAGGTACAATATGGTAATGACCAATGTAGTTCATTTAATGACTACTCAAAGATCTCAATTAAATATATTTTGCCTGACTACTGAATTACTACTAAAATATATTTTTACGTTGAACTCTATTGAAATATTTGAGAGTTGAACTCAATATCTCATTTCCTGAATGTAATTGAAACCAGTTGAAGACTGCGATAAGCGGTATTTACAATAACCATGTTAGTAATATTTCATACATAATACGGTCATATTACAACGCTTAAATATTACCTACACGACAAAGGCATAACATTATCCACTGCAATAAGTGAGACAATTCTCATTTGTTTACTTTGCAATAATAGTAGTGAAACCATCAAAGAATTAAATCTTGTCTGACATAACCATTTATTATTCTTCAAAATGACGTGGCATAATAAATATATTTTGCCCGTGAGAAAAAGTAAATATTTTACTCGTTCTAGTACTAAACCTTTTCCAACGGAGTCTAAGCCGGGCAGGTGACTTGGTCATAAATTCCTAGCATTTCGGACTTTCATAAAGTCAGGTAAGGCTTTATAGAGATTCGCTATATGGACCCGGCTAACTTAAGTTTATGAGTTGCGAGTAACTTCGGTGATAAAAATATGAAAGCGGTATTTTGTTTGTAGCGGTATATAGTGATGATAATCGGTTTATTATAAATGATCTATCCTATTAAGTAGACTAATGCCATCGCTTTTATATCAATGTTACAATGAGTTAAAGTCATACTTAAACTTGTAACATTTTACTGGTGGTAGAGCTCCAGTGACGGAGCTAGAGTAGGCACCACCGCATTACCTAATTTACTTGCCGCTAAATGGTAGTGTTCAGCACTATCGTGTTCCTGTCAGGAGGTAATGTACGGCCATGTAATTTCCGGCACAGCCATAACGCCTTAGGCTCAAGAGTGGTAACGCATCTGCATTTTGACCTTGGTCTTTATGTGTTCTATAGGTTGCAGTCATCACTTAACATCAATGTGAACTGCATACTTGTTTGCCACTTCCATTAGATTAAAAAAATGCTGAATCAGTTATCTTATTAAAAGTAACTTTATAAGTATCGAAAAGTTTTCCAATATAGACATGATTCTCACTGGTGGTAGAGCCCTTGTGATGGAGCTCGTGGGCGTAGACACCACCACATTAAATTTACCCCATCGACTTGCCGCAAAATGAGCATAGTTCTCAAAAATCTAATAACATTGTTCAGAAAATGTCTTAACATGATAAGGGAGAGCAAGGGAAGCTAGACTTTATTTTTTAATGTGATATTTGTTTGTGAAGTAATAATTATTAGGGGTCCGTGTTAGTACAGATTTTTTTGAGCTAAATAAAAAAGAACCCTATAAGTCTTCCTTGACAGACTGTCTCTCTGTGCTCAACTTTAAAAAAAAATGTAAATAAGGTAGCAAACTGGCTTGCTGCTCACATTCATGTTATGTGATGACTGTAACCTACCGACTTTTACACAAAAACCAGATGTCAAAATGCAGATGCGTTCACACCCCTGAGACTATAAGTTATATCTCTGTGACAGTTTTTTTTTTAATTATTACGGGGCCATAGAACTTGATCTTTATCTCATCTTTTTATATACCATTGCTTGTTTAGCTTTACTATTTTCACCACAAACAAGATTTCTCATCGAAATCGAAAAATATTTAAATCAACTAACAAAATTGGAAAGTGTTCAAGTATTGTTCGGCCATTTTGATAATTGTATCATATCCCGTAAATAATGTAAACAAACATAAATAATCGGTTAACATTAAATCTTCACCGAGGTCACACGAATGTAAATAGTCCCAATACCTGTAGGTATTCCTGAATATTTTTGCAGCTGTTATTTTTAAATAAAATTTCACGTGAAAATACCTACTAGGGTTGAAAGATGGTTCTCGTATCGATAAATAAGTCGATAAATACACTTAACTACAAAAAAAATAAATAAAAAAAATAAGGAAGCCTTTTATTTTTAACTATTTAATTTGTTTTACATTTTTTTTTTTAGTTACTAACTTATTGACCTAAATTTACATGTTTAATCTATTTTTATATATTTAAATCTAAATTTGTTTATTGTGTTATGTATTTAGCATTTAAACCAAAATTGTGTATTTAAACAGAGTTAATATATTTTTATGTTATAGATTTGAGCTATATACCTACTTAGTTTATTTTACATAAATTACACTAAACTATTACCGATGATATAATCGAAACTAAAAAAAAATTGCGTAAATATTTTCAATTACCTACTTATACGTGGGCGACAGATATGATTCTTATTATTCGATATTTACTTATACTCTATTTTTCGATATATCTTTATTGCCATTCACCATGCTATTGCAAATGGCGTGTTGACAGGATCTGAACTTGCCGAATACAAATAGTGAAAAAGATGCCGAACACGCCAAATACCGAATAAGCACCAAACGTAATTATTTAAAATTTGGAAAAGTGTGCCTTATAAAATGTAATATACCTATTTTAATATTTTATCCGTATTTGAGCTTCAATAATAATACGTTAAGTATATTTTTTTATTTCACATATTGTTTTTTGTTGTATTGTTAATTGTCCGGAGAAGGTTTTTATGAAAAGACAAATATTGAATTGCGCGGAAAAATTAAAATTTGAGGAAAACTTTTTTTTTTGTATCTTCACGTCAGGTCCCTAACGGGGTAGGCAGAGAGTGTAGAGCGCCAGATATCCCGGTTCAGACAAACCTCTCGTGCCTCGTCTACCTTCATCATTCTCTTCATGCACGCCGATTCCTAAGACTTTTGACCCCACCATCAGACAGAACTCGACCTATTTGGTCATGGTAGGTCAGTCTTGGTCTTCCTGGGCCTCTGCAACCATCCACATTCGCATTGTATATCTGTTTAGTCTATATGCCCGAACCATCGGAGCATGCCTTTTTTCATTTTTACACCGATACTATCATTCACACAAAGTCTCTTTCTTACATCTTCATTACGAACGCGATCGGTGAGTGATACACCGCAGATCTTGCGCAAAGATCTCATTTCGACCGCGTTCAACTTACTTTCATGCTCTTTCCTGCATACCCAGCTCTCGCTTCCATATAAAAGCGTTGGAGTAAGTACAGCATTATGTACGGCTAGTTGAGCCCACTGGCTGAGATGTTTAGATTCTAGCAGCTTACCCATCGCTCCATTCACGCAATTCCCAGCAAGCACTCTTCTTTCTATATCAGTGGTGTACCTACCATCCTTGCTAAAAGCACATCCAAGATATACAATTTCATCAACCTGTTCTAACACTGCATCATCTACTACTACCCTTGCATTTGTTCTCTGTTCATCTCGTTCAAATACTAATACTTTAGTTTTAGTATTTGTAAGAAAACTTTACGACCATAATGTAGTAATTTTCAAATGTAAACCCTAAGTCGCTTAACATAACGGTTAGTCGATTGACAGTTGGTGCATATGCAATAGATAGCATGCGCGTATGCAATTATCGTGTTAAACAGATGAATCGGTAGGCGTTGATGGATGAAAATTATATCAAACTAGCTGTTGCCCGCGGCTCCGCCCGCGTTGAATTTTCTGAATATTCTTTGCTATAAACCTCACGGAGCCCGAGACCTTTCCAACGAATGCAAAACCGTGGAAATCGGTTGGTGCGTTCTGAAGTTATAGCGTCAGGAAGGAAAACCCGACTTATTTTTATATTATAGATTTTAATAAAATTGTACCCGCGCGAAGCCCGGGCGGGTCGCTAGTTATCAATATTACTGGTATTCGAATGCACGATGCAACCCTATTTCTAATACATATTTTGTGTTTCGAAATTGGACTTTCGAGTGATTGGACATTCGACGTCGGTCGGGTGGCACACGTCCGAATACGTTTGATTTATTGTATTTCATTCATGTAGGACGTGGATTTAAGTTTATTTCTGTGTTCTGGATTAAGAATAAATATTATATTTTTGCTTCGGACTTTCATAGCGGTTTTATTGTGACACATTAATATAAAATTGTTATGAAGAGATACAATTTATCACAACACAATATTTTTACTGGTGGTAGAGCTCCAGTGACGGAGCTCGCGAGCATAGGCACCACCGCATTACCTTAATATACCTACTTGCCGCTAAAAGGTAGTATTCAGCACTATCGTGTGCAAGTGGTTTTTTTTTATGTAATGGAAGTGACATACAAGCATGCAGTTCACATTAATGTTAAGTGATGACTGCAGCCTATAGACACACACACGAAGACCAAGGTCAAAATGCAGATGCGTTACCACTCCTGAGGCCCAAGGTGTTACGCCTCGGTGCCGGAAATTACAGGGCCGTACATTACCACCTGACCGGAACACGATAGTGCTGAACACTACCATTTTTAATAATAATAATAATGGCAACCCATTATACGTCCCACTGCTGGGCACGAGTCTTTCCCCTCGGTTGGGGGAGGCCTGGAGCTTACTCCACCACGCTGCTCCAATGCGGATTGGTGGAGGTGGGTGGTTTAGTGGCCAACCCGCTGTCGGATGTCTTTTCAAACCGCCTCCTCCAATAAGGCCTCCGACAAGGTTTTAACGACTGCTATCTATCGATAGCAACCGGGACCGACGGCTTAACATGTCCTCCGAAGCACGGAAACACGCATTTAATTTGCCACTAGCGGTTACCCATGACATTACCCGACCGCGCCCGTAGTGTTTAACCGAGTAGATCGCTTATAGGTCGCGCCACGTAAAAAGAACGCTGGCGGTCAAGCTGCGCGTCATGTGTTTTTATTTCATTTTATGTTATTCTATGTAATATAGTTTTCAATCTGCCTACCAATACACGAAACCGCAAGCGAAAGCTAGATCAAAAATAAACCAATAGGGCTAGTACTTTCGTGCGCGAGTGTACCGATGCGCGAACACATCCCTTCTACTTTCTTCCAGCGTTCTTTTTACGTGGCGCGACCTATACGATGTACACCAGCCGCGGGGCCATGCGCACGGATTTATCTATTCCGTGGCCATGCACGCCTCTGTATATATCGCAAAGCATGTATGTATCATGTTTATATTTCCCCTGATTAATAAGTGAACATTAAAGATCAAGATAATTTTAACCTTGCTTAGACTAGTCAGACTAGTCTAAGCCTAGGCGAACAGGTTTACATGTGTAGGAGTTTAACTGTTGCCGTAATAGTTAACAACTTGTCTAATTACTTAAGGATAATACATACGCTACAAAACACTAGTTTCACTGGTGGTAGAGCTCCAGTGTCGGAGCTCGCGGGCATAGGCACCGCATTACCTAATATACTTGTCGCTAAATGGTAAGTGTTCAGCACTATATTAGGTGGTAATATACGGCTCTGTAATTTCCGGCACAGAGGCATAACATCTTAGGCATCAGGAGTGGTAACGCATCTGCATTTTGGCCTTGGTCTTTATGTGGGTGTCTATAAGCTGCAGTCATCACTTAACATCAATGTGAACTGTTAGCGCGTTTACCACTTCCGTGACATAAAAAAATAATAATGAATATTTTTTTTTAAATGTTTTCTAGTTCCATAGTGGTGGTTCGTGACAAAGTGGTGATACTGTAACACTTAGACCTAATGCCAAAATTCGAGGATCCCAGCGTAGCTGCAGTGGCCTGCTTCCATTGGACTAATGAGGCAGTTAAAATGTTTATTATATTAAATGAACTGCCTCCGTAGCCTAGTGGTAGCAGGCCACTACTACTACGCTGGAGGTCCTGGGTTCGATTCCCGGCTCAGGGGCTATCACAGATAACGATTTAAAAAGATATAAAGGCTTTTTCCATTTTCTGGAAGTTTCCCAGTACCTCGAAGTTTGGTAATGTACCCGGAGATGGCAACAGGCTCGCCACCTGTTACATGGGCCAAAAACCTAATTGGCGAATCGTGGGTGTTTGCATGCATGCATTTACCTCTGCCTACCCCTTCGGGGATTACAGGCGTGAAGTTACGTTTCCAATAGCGCTCACTTTTTCTGAAATTGTTTCGAATCGCTCGCTTAAACTTTTACGAAACAATATATTCTTGTATTAAATACAAAATTCACACTCAAATAAGGTCAAGGTTAAAAACTTTTTGTGCTGCCACAGAGAATCCTGTCTATAAATTGTAAACACGCCCGGGAGACCAGTGTGGATTTCTTTTGTGCTACTAACTGTTGGCTAAAATTCAGATATCTTTTTGCTAGTGTCCCGTATTAGTGTACTTAATAGTTGGAATTAGTTAGCTGACAATTATAACTTCATTAGATAAGTTTTTGTAATGTAATTTGCTTTCAGAGATAATATCCATGTGCATAATCATATTGTTATAAGTAGGTACCTAATTTCATTTAAAAAAAAGCGTTAAGAAAAAAAAAATCGCCTTCAAAAAAAAACTGAATAGACAAAAGCACTAAAAATGGAAAAATAAATGTTTTATATTATTTCGCATTAACACATGCTTGTGAAATATATTTTATTTTAAAGAAAAATGGAAAGAAAAATTTGACTTCAGGCGAGACTCGAACTCGCGGCCTACTGGGAATCTAGTCCAGCCGCTCTTCCAATTGAGCTACTGAAGTCCTGCCCGATTTGTCAAATCTTTCCTTCACATTTATTGCATTGCTTTATGGTAGCAGCAGCGCCATCTATTGCCAACTATGCTAGTTAGGCAACCGATATGATAGACTTTGCAGTTTATTGAATATCGTAAAGAAGTCGCTTTTACCCTTAATAATTGTTTTATATTATTTCGCATTAACACATGCTTGTGAAATATATTTTATTTTAAAAGAAAAATAAACTCAATAAAACAATTTCATTCTTAGACAAAAACACGTAACCTTTTAATTATAATAAGACAATTACTTTAATATGGTCTACTTACCTACCTACTCATAGGTTTGAAGCCGGTGCCAAGTCAAAAAAAAATAGGGCCTATTTCACTGCGTTTAGTTTAACATAGTAGGTAGGTACCTACTACAACATCACAACATTAGTCCTAACGCGCGGGTCACACTATTAGCTTGGATATATTTTTTTATATTAAAAAAATATCTGATTACCTATTTCATTGCATGTTCATTTTAGTTGTAAAGCAGTAAGTAAGTGATGTGAAATAAATTATAATCATCATGAAGTTTCACCCCTATTTTAACGCGGTTGGTTTACGTATACCCTTATGGAAAGGAAATGGAACCATTGCGCACTCTACGGCCATGCAAATTTTATTCCGGGAAATCCCGTCGAAGTGGAATATTTTGAATTTCGATTGTTTGAATTTGTTCGCTGTGCATTTCACAGACATACTATAGATGTTTTTTTTAGTTTATTCTTATAGTTGTTGCACCTTTGTAGGAGGTTGAAAGCGGTGTGAGTGGATAAGTTCCCGACAAATAATTCGAAAGTGTATTCCAAACTGCTACTGTATTTTTTACATATTAAATACACATATGTATTGAAAGTGATAGCTCATATATTTTTTATGTTATTAGGTTGATAGACAACAGATGGGCCACCTGATGGAAAGTGGTCACCTATGAACATTTGCAACACTAGGGAGTTGCCAACGCGCTGCCGCGTACCTAATATATATTTTTAGGGTTGATAGTGTATGTATTATGTAACAAACATAGAGCAGAGTTAATTTAAGAGAAAATAAACGATTTCAGAACCCTATGCATTCAACTAACATTTATAAGTATTTTTTTATAATACCGGAGCAAAGTGCGCATGGCCTTGCAGGTCTAGATTGCAAGCGGCAAATTTAAAAAAAAAATGCGCATTTCCGTGCTTTGGAGGGCACGTTAAGCCGTCGGTCCCGGTTGCTATCGATTGATAGCAGTCGTTAAACCTTGTCGGGGGCATTATGGGCGGTTTGAAAAACATCCGACAGCGGGTTGACCACTAACCCTAATCTGCACCAACCCGCATTGGAGTAGCATGGTGGAGTAAGCTCCAGGCCTTCCCCCAAAAAGGGGGAGAGACTCGTGCTCAGAAGTGGGACGTATCAAGGGTTGCCATTATTATTATTATTATTTACAATACCTTTCGTTTACGTAAGTAGGTACTTTCAATAGTTACAGGTATTAATTTCTTGAATTTTAATTTACAAGTATAGATTAGTCCTGTATTAACAGTAGTAACACAGTCTGAAGAAAACGAACGTGTTAATTGCGGTAGTAATGTACCTATTACTATGTAGTATGTAACATAGCAACCGTGCGCTAGGCGAAGCCGCCACGGACCGCTAAAACTCGAGAACGGCTGGACTGATGCGGATAATTTTGGTTTCGAATGATTTTTGGAAGTCCAGGGCAGGTTTAAAAAGTAAGAAAATATGAAGAAATTGAAATAGTAAAGAAGGAAATAGTAAAAAGCACAATTTCATTTTCCCATACAAATAATCCGTATCTATCAATATTTTGACACATTATTTCATTCTCAGGCAATACGAAGTTTGCCGGGTCATTTAATTATCAATACAAATAAATATTCATTACTATTATGTGTAGTAGTGTCGATATAATACCAGTATATCATTGATGAAACTCCACACACTCTATCATCGATCATATAAGACGTTGAATTCGTTTTACGACCGCCACTCGATAGCTCCAATAAAGAAAAAAGTCAAGAGCCATGTAGGGTGGCTATGCGACTTGGTGTAATATTTTTTATTTATGACTATGATTTGTAGTAACACAAAATCTTAACGAAAGAAGTTATGGGTTTATCAATATTTCTTGTGTCAAAATTGAAACTGCAAATTCAACTATATATTTATTAATGTCTAATACCATCATGTTTGTCATTGCGTTTTGATTATTGAATAAAAGTATATATTGAATGGCCTTTTTCATGTCATTAAGTAGCAAACAAGCACATAGTTTACATTGATGGTAAGTGATACTGTAGCCTATTAACAACTACACGAAATCAGAGATTTTAATGTAGATGCGTTGCTGCACTTTCTATTCCTGAGGATTTAGGTGTTATGCTTCTGTGCTGGAAATTACAGGGCCGTATATTACCACCTGGATGGAACACGATAATGCTGTACACAACCCTATAACGGAAAATAAACTAGAGCTGTACCACCAGCACCTCTTATTTCAATAAATGTAGCTCGCGAACTTCTTAAGAACATATCCTGTCAAACACGATGAATACATAAATTGAATTAGATGCTGTCTTTTAACATCTCTTCTAAACATTTAATGTACTCATGTAAGTTCAAACCTGTCTTATTATAACCTTTTATGTTATACGGTTATTATAACCTTTTATCTTATACGAGTGGCCGTTTTAAGGGAGTCTATTAAAAGACTGAATTGTCCCATGGAACATTACCCAGAGTATCCTTTCTAATGGCCACTCTACAATGCACTTAAGTTGACTGCTCCGTAACTAGTTTAATAATAGGTATCCATCCTCTTAACTTATTGCATTTACTGGATACTGGGGCGGGTTTATTTTTATTTACTGCGTTGTTTAATACTCCTATAGTGTGGCTTTTAATCTGGATTTTTTCAGGCTTGGTTTCAATTTCATTCGCTGGTAATATAAATTGTTGTATTACCTGCGAATAAAATTGAATAATGTAATCGTTGAGTCTTAATTCTAATAATAATATCGTTTTACTATGTCATCAAATTAATTTGAACAATTCATGAAGTGGACACGCGTTTAACCGACCATATCGATAAGCGATTTCATAACATTGATCTGACTAACGCACGTCATGATGTGGCAAATTGACAGTAAATCTTTCAGAAAATGCATCCATTTCATGAAATTTTCAATCTTTTCAAGATATGGGCAATTTTACAATATGGCTACGTTATTTTACGTACCTAATAATGTAATATCGATGATCGATCGACGAAGCGCGCATGGCCCAGCGGCTGATATAAATAATAGGCGATCTACTCGGTTAATCACTACGGACGCGGTCGGGTAGTGTGATGGGTGACCGCTAGTGGCAAATTAAATGTGCGTTTCCGTGCTTCGGAGGGCACGTTAAGCCGCCGGCCCCGGTTGCTATCGATAGATAGCAGTCGTTAAACCTTGTCGAAGGCCTTATGGGCGGTTTGAAAATACCGACAGCGGGTTGGCCATTAACCCACCCACCTCCACCAATCCGCATTGGAGCAGCGTGGTGGAGTAAGCTCCAGGCCTCCCCCCAAAAAGGGGAAAGACTTGTGCCCAGCAGTGGGACGTAGAATGGGTTGCCATTATTATATTATTATAATATAATATAAAATACCTATAAATTAAAACAACGTAATTTTTATATCTATTCTCTGCCAGGGAACAGACGTATGGGCAGAGAGTATATATAGAGTAAGTGGGTACTTTTATATTATGTAAATTTATAACCTCTCTTGGCACTTGTGCTTCAGTCGATAAAACATTGTTGCATCTGTTGTCCTTGTCTTATCTACTTGAATTATTTTGATAACGAAACGTTATCCCACTACAACAATATTTAAACTCAAAATAATGTTAGTTAGTCATAGTGATAATGTTCCCAAAATCACAGTCTTATAAAAAAGTATGTATGTATGTATCTTCACGCCAAGTCCCTAACGGGGTAGGCAGAAAGTGTATGCGCCTCATATCCTGGTCCTGACACACCTTCCGTGCTTACCTACTAAGACTTTTACCTTACAATCAGACAATACTCGACCTAAAAAAAAAGGTTGTTGAAAAATACATTACATTAACTGGATAGAACAACATAATAAATAACAGTATCTATAAAATGCAGCGATGGTTATTGCAACACGGAAAACAATTAATTCGATTTTTAATTCCGATATGAAATGTTACACGCGTTTATTATTTCTGCAACCAACTGTGATGAAATATAGAACAGATGCGGGAAATTGTGAATGTCTGCACCAAATATAACATTTGAATTCAACCTACATAGCGCGGTATGTTAGGTTGAAATATTTCATTTCACTAATTGAGTAATCCGACCGACATCCACCGCTAAAATTACTGGTAAACGGTGGACCACCGACGTAGGCAACACGTTGATGCAACTGTCAAATTTTCATCTCTTATTTTGAGAGTTTTACTACTCTAGTAAATAAATTAAGTATACAAGGAACCCTTATAGTTCCTCCTCGCCGACCTCGCCAGGTCCGTCTGTCTGTCTGTCTGTCTGTCCGTCCGCGGTTCATCGCAAAAACTGTTGGTACTAGAGTCTTGAAAATAGCACCAGTATACACCTTAATCACGCCGACAAAGCGGTAAAATAAAAACATGAAAAAATACATATTTAGAGTACTACCTCCTCCCCTACATATAACGTGCGGATAACTTTATTATTTTTAATTTTCCATATAGTGTGGGATATCGTTGGAAAGGTCTTTCAAAAATGTTAGTTAGGGATGTGCTAATATAATTTTTCGATTTAGTTAACTGTTCGTGACTTATAGCTTTTAAGTGCCAATTTTCCTTAGAGTCAAATGTTCCCCCCACCTCTACCTACTAAACGGTTGTTGTTAGAATTTCAAACGTTACGGCAATAACGGAGCTACATATAATGGCAACCCATTATACGTCCCACTGCTGGGCACGAGTCTCTCCCCTTTTTTGGGGGGAGGCCTGGAGCTTACTCCACCACGCTGCTCCAATGCGGGTTGGTTCCAATGCGGGTTGGTAAGCTACATATAACGAAATTAAAAGGAAACTTAAAACTATCATGGCTTTACAAGTTTTCAAGTAATAGTCGACCAATTGCATTTTATTTGAACATTTTTAAGAACTCCATAGATTTTTTTTTCATTACTTTATTCATACCTAAAAACTACGGAACCCTTCACTACGTGGGGCCAGACACGCACTTGATTTTTTTTTATATAGGTAACGAAGGTGCCAAACAAACATGCAGTTCACATTGATGTTAAGTGGTGACTGTAGCCTATAGAAATCTGTACAAAAAACAGAGGTCAAAATGTAGCTGTATTGCCACCCGTGGGACCTTAGTTGTTATGTCTCTGTGATAGTTGTGACGGGACCACACATTAACGAAAGTGTTAAACACTACCATTTGGTGGCATATAGATTAGGTAATGCGGTGGTGCCTTCGAGTCCGTACACTGGAACTCTACCACCCATAGATTTATTATACTACTTTATAAATCTATGCTACCACCAGTAGGAAATCTAAACACCTAATCCCTTGTGAAATATATTTTATTTTAAAGTAAAATGGAAAGAAAAATTTGACTTCAGGCGAGACTCGAACTCGCGGCCTACTGGGAATCTAGTCCAGCCGCTCTTCCAATTGAGCTACTGAAGTCCTAAAAAGTCCATTTTACTTTAAAATAAAATATATTTCACAAGCATGTGTTAATGCGAAATAATATAAAACAATCACCTAATCCCTTTCTTTTCGTACAACACAATTCTGTTTTATTATGACAATGATTCGGAAAACTAAATAAAGTTAAAATAAATTTATTTCTCTAATCTATCTCTCGCTGAATAGTAGTGTTTACCTAAATAAAACTCCTACAACCGGAAACGTGTGTTCCGGTTTGAAAGGAAATGGTAATTGGAACAGGTAAGGTTTGGTAGGTACATTGACTTTATAGTAGGGGAGTCCAAGGGGAATTTGGCAATTAATCGAGCACGTCAGATTGTACCTTGTTCAGTAAGTATGTATGTATGTATGTATCTTCACGCCAGGTCCCTAACGGGGTAGGCAGAGAGTGTAGAGCGCCAGATATCCCGGTTCAGACAAACCTCTCGTGCCTCGTCTACCTTCATCATTCTCTTTATACATGCACGCCGATTCCTAAGACTTTTGACCCCACCATCAGACAGAACTCGACTTATTTGGTCATGGTAGGTCAGCCTTGGTCTTCCTGGGCCTCTGCAACCATCCACATTCGCATTGTATATCTGTTTAGTCATTCGCTCATTCGACATTCTTTCTATATGCCCGAACCATCGGAGCATGCCTTTTTTCATTTTTACACCGATACTATCATTCACACAAAGTCTCTTTCTTACATCTTCATTACGAACGCGATCGGTGAGATACAGATCTTGCGCAAAAATCTCATCTCGACCGCGTTCAACTTACTTTCATGCTCTTTCCTGCATACCCAGCTCTCGCTTCCATATTAAAGCGTTGGAGTAAGTACAGCATTATGTACGGCTAATCGAGCCCGCTGGCTGAGATGTTTAGATTCTAGTAGCTTACCCAACACTCAGTAAGTATCCACCAAATCTAAGCTATATAGAAGCGCGCCCTTCGGACAGCTGTTCAAGACTATCAACAACAATGATTATTAAAATCATTCCGACTTTCCGGTTGCTTTTCAGCTTACGTGGTCCCGGGCAGACTAGGTAAAGTGACATTTGCCTGACAGCAATTTGAAAGATTATATGCAACATGCAGCTACCTTAATCGGGTTCGTAACCGATGCGTAAACGCTTTGCGTAGCGTTCCGGATTAATGCATATTTGACTTATGGTATCTTGAGGTCTTGTAGTCTCCCAAAATCCACCTCCGCAAATCCCAGCCGCACGGATTTAATTTAGTAAGTACAGGATGCTATGTTGTTGACATTCGAGATCCTCTTCTCTATTAAAATTTGGGTTTTTTTTTATTTCAATAGCATCTCGAACCATTCGTGAACCATAGATACTCAAACCGGATATACCTTGTTATTAGGCTTACGTCGAGTTATTTAAAAAATAATTTTAGCTTAATATACGCGATAGATCCGTACAAATAGTTATATTTTATTATTTATGGTAAGGTTTTGACGCAGGACCAATTTACTTAAACTATAAATAGGCCAGGCAACTAATCGTGTACCAGAATAAACACGTGCAAAACATAATTGAAAGTGGAAAGACGATCGCGTTCCATTAAGCCTTTTATCTACCTAATTTACAAGTCAAAACGTGTTGAAAGAAACTAAAGCTTTATTGCGATCAATGAAGGGCGATAATCGCGCAATGATTAACGCGGAAGCACTATAAACAAAAGTTCGTCTACCTCGTGATTAATGTCTTGTCCATAACAGTGACTGGATCTATTTAGACACTAACGTAAACATATTTTTATTACGGAGCGAATATTTCCAGCTACAGGACGTAGCGTGGGTATTTCCGCATTTCAACGCGATTGATACTAATGCCACAGTAGATAGATGCTAATGATGGCTTCGGGACGTGACGACCCCACCGCCCACTATTCTATTGGAAGAGAATTCTTCCATTAGTGCAGGCCATAGTGCTACACGAGCCACCGGCCGCCGTGGTGGACCGGAGAGGAATAGCCATAGCGTTAATTACCGATGCAAAACAGTCTGTCATTTTTTGCGGAGGGAATTACGTGTGATACACACACACACTACAAAAATCGTCTATTACTACGAAACTCACACCTTGACTAACAAAACACATAAACAATTTCACGCACACATTTAAATATCTAGGCGACACGCGTCGGACTATTTGGGCTTGTACTTTGACAGAGGGGAAAGCCTGCGTATGGCCAGAGAATATGTAATAATACTACGTATAGAATGGACACTTCGACGTCCCGCCCGATTTGCCTGCATCACTCAACCCCTTCCCCTCGTATGGGCGGTTGGTATTTTGTACGTGCTACGCACCCAGGTGCGCGTGTAAATACACGACACTGATTAATGTCTGTGTAATAGAAACCAAAATAAGCGGTTGTATGGAATTTTGGCGGAGTGTCCGCGGTGGGGTATGGCTACTCCCCGCCGGTCCGTCGCAACGACCGGTGGCGCGTGTTGCTCTATGGTGCAGGCAGTCAATCGAATAATGGCGGTCAAACCATTCCAATGGGACGATTAATGCAGACAGTCAAACGAACAATGGCGATCAAATTTTTACTGGTGGTAGAGCGCCAGTGATGGAGCTACATACTTGCCGCTAAATGGTAGTGTTCAGCACTATCGTGTTCCGGTCAGGTGGTAATTAATGTATGGCCCTGTAATTTCACGCATCTGCATTTTGTCCTTGGTCTTTCAATCAATCAATTTGAATTGTATTTCTTTGTCACCTTCATTACTTAACAACTTGAATTTCACCGTGTAATAATTATTATAATGCTCACCTACGTACAGCTCCTAACTCGATCCGCAACACAAGTACATTATGATCGGTGTATTGTGTCAATTGATTGGATTTCCGTCGAGCTTGAACATAATTGACAAGTGATTGTTATTCGGTTATCGAGATTGAGGAGATTATAACGTAATACACGGTTTGTTGTCTCTAGTAATGGAAATGCCATGTTAAATCATATTTACTTTGGTTTGAACGCTTTGGAGTAGGCAAGTCTTGGTGAGTAGGTACTGCAGATATTTTAAATCTAAAATATTTATTGCATCGTAGGCTTAATAACAGATTACATATCAAAGGCACATGGCAGAATAATAGATTACATAGATTACAATCGAATGATTGTAATCTGTTGTCTAAAGAATCCTATTCAGGTACGTTCTTTAGACTGTGCTACTACCGTCTCATATTCTGTTCCCAGATCGGGGAATAAGACATTATATAGTTTTTTGTTTTCAAATAGCAAAATGTCCTAATTCTGCTGGAGGCTTAAGTATTATGCGTTTATAATGTTAATATGCTGACTGAGGACGGCATGTAACTCTCTCTTTTTACTGGTGGTAGAGCTCCAGTGACGGAGCTCGAGGGCGTAGGCACCACCGCATTACCTAATATACTTGCCGCTAAATGGTAGTGTTCAGCACTATCGTGTTCCGGTCAGGTGGTAATGTACGGCTCTGTAATTTCCGGCACAGAGGCATAACACCTAATGCCTCAGGAGTGGCAGCGCATCTGCATTTTGACGTCTGGTCATTGTGTGGGTGTCTATAGGCTGCAGTCATCACTTAACATCAATGTGAACTGCACGCTTGTTTGCCACTTTTATTACATTAAAAAAAAAAAAAAAAAATTAACTCAATGAACCATAATTATCTAGCGAAGGGTGCAAAATAAGGCTGAAGCTATGTGAATTAAAGCTTATTTCATTTTTACTTACGCCTACCTTATTGACGTTGTAGGCTGAATGGCATTATACCATTGCCATGTAGCTATTAAATTTCATTTTTAAATTTTCTATCTACTACGTATATGTACATAATTAACATATTTTTTATCTAGGTTAACCCCAATTATATTGTAACACATTGAAACATTTTGAAAGACTAAAAAACAATACGTTGAGATAAGCTTCAAAATATATTACATAGTTTATAGCTACTAAACTTTCTAAGGCAAATCTCAAAATATAGGTACTATTAGCCAAAATAAAAATAGGTTGGGTTAGCCTTAAAAACAAGTATCTTAATTCTATTCATTTTTTGTGAGAAAGAACAAGTAAAACTGTTGCAATAACTTTGAATTATGATCCCTACAATGTCTCTATAATTGCAATCTCTTGAGATTGTGTGATCATTAGTTATTAGATTCCCCGTCGGAAGACATTTGCCGTAAGCAAACCCAAATTTGATTTAGAGTCTTGGGAATATACAAAAGTCATGTATGTTAGTTGATTCTAATCTGTGTGTTGTACCCATTGTAGGCAATGTTCAAAGTTGTATACATATTCTAACATTGTGTAACACAGTGTGGAATTTACATGTGGATTGCGAACTTGTTTAAGTTTCTAGCGTGTGGGATCTGAGAATTAGAATTAGCCCACAAATGTTTGAAGAAGATATGTTATACCAAACCTCTTACCTAAATTACTAAGGGGCGGATTTCCCTAAGGCCGAGTAGGCCCGGGCCTAGGGCGGCAAAATTTGGTCGTTTTTTTAAGTAGTTGCCTACGCGCATTCGAGTAATAGCTCAAAAATGTGTCTATATAGCATCTTGCGAAAAAAAATACATTTATTTACAATTACGATCATTAGAAGAATTAATTATATCACTTACCCACTGACTGTCGTTATATCGTGTTTTTTTTTTCATTTTAATTTAATTTCTATAGTTTGTCTAATTTTTTATGCTTTATAGCACAGGGGTGGGGGGCGGTAATCTTTCATAGTCCTAGGGCAGCCAACATATCAAATCCGCCCCTGAAAATACTATATAAAACTGTAGTAAATATTAAATAAACAAAGAATAAACAAGGGTAGGTAAGGGCAGAAACACTACTTAAGTATTTAGATAAGAAGGTTGTAAAAGCAGACGTTCCAAAAGGCATGGAGCTTGGACCTGCACCTTTTATACTAAATTGAGAGAAGTAGCATGAAATAGCATAAAGTATATTTTCAGCTATTCAAATCGTTTATTAAACCTTCAATTAATTGTCGTACTTTAGTATATTTCAAAAACAAGAATGTCATTGTTTTTGGAGCACTAGTGACGGAGCTCGCGTAGGCACTACCACATTACCGGTACCATACTTGCCGCTAAATGGTAATGTTCTGCACTATCGTGTCTCGGTCAGGTGGTAATGGCCCTGTAATTTCCGACACAGAGGCATAACACCTGACGAACTTAACGAATCTTGAAAATTTCCAAAATTTGCATTTTGCAATTCTATGTTATTATGCAAGAAAAATTGCGAAACGTCAAATCGTATTTCTTAGATTTGAAGAACAATTTTATCTGTCTTCTGAGTCTGCAGCTACGAAGGTATAATAAAGTAGTAGCAATGTTTACAAGAATTGCATAATTAGGTATGTTGAAATCGAAAAAACATAGGAATCTTTTTGAACAGTCAATATTTCAGATAAACGATGCTGTACCGGATATTCTTCATATCTAGTTATCCGCTAGAGCGCGGTATATTGGTGATGAGTGCAGACTTTTTGTTTATTTATATTATAATTCGTACTGACGTACGCTTACCTCAATAGTGGTGAACAATTGGTTTCCAAAATTTTTAATAAGCTTTAATTTATTTTGTTTGTTTTAGACGTTTCATAAGAGATGCTTGTCATCCTAAACCAGTGATTCCCAAAGTGGTCCATCTAGACCCCCTGGGGTCTATGGGAGACTCGAGAGATCTATCGGAGAATAATGGGATATATGGGAAAGTGATATAAATGTTAGCAAGGGGGTCCACCGAAACCAGAAGAAAATTTAAAGGGGTCTACAAGAAAAATAGTTTGGGAACCTCTGTCCTAAACGATTAAATAAGTTTCTGATTCTGCATTACTACCGTTTCTTCTTTTTTTTTATTTAATAAAAGTGGCAATCAAGCATGCAGTTACCTACCGAAAAACGATGAACACTATGGCCCCGTAATAAATAACACAGAGACATGAAAACTTAGATCTCAGGGGTGGCAACACATTTGCATTTTGACCTCTGATTTTTGTGTAGGTGTTTAAAGGCGGCAGACATCACTTAACATCAATGTGAGGTGCATGCTTGTTTTCCACCTTCCTTACATAAAAAACAACTATTTGGTGGCAAATATATTATATATAGCTTATGCGGTGGTGCCAATTCTACCACCAGTAATGACAGATTCATTGCCGGCTGTATCAAAGTATCGATGTTCATCTTTTATACTTGATTACCTAGCTGTAAAATATACTTCTTGGGTTCTTATACTTTACTGTAAATTTATGACTGTATATTTTATTTTATGAGTGTAGGTAGCAAGCAGAAATCTAAGAACACATCATTATTTTACTGTTTATTTTTACGTTTTCTCATTACTTTAAACATGTATTTATTTGCCTCCTTATACTGGCGTCTTCAAAATCTGTTTCCCTTCATATTTTCTCTGACAGGAGTCCTTGGGTTCAGGGTCCAGGACGCAATAAGAGTGAAGTGATCCCGCCACGTTTCGCTTTTGCCACGAGTTCTGTTCGCTAGTCTTTTGGCTGAATACTCAAACATCATTCAATTTTAAGCAACTCTCAAATGTGCGCTATCTCTATCGTTTGAACGTTTTTTATAAAGACAGAAGACTTTTAAGTACCACTTAGATTTAAGTGATGTTTGAGTATTTGGCTGTTTGACGTGTCATTCTCCACGGTTTTGGTTCGGTTCGGTTTGCAGTTGTGTTTGACAAGGGCTCTAGGAACTTTTTGGACATATACGTGTGATTATTGAGATACGTGCACTCGTGCCTGATCCCTCCTGATGCTTTTATATATTGCAACCTCCTCCCCTTTTATGGTCGACATTTGGTATTCTCTACGTGTTACGCACACAGATGCACATGTAAATACATTTCACTGATTTATGTCTGTGTAATAGAGACCAAATTAAATATTTGTATTAAATTTTGATGAAAATGATGACTATAGGACTCGGCGTGAAGATACATATAAGTAGTGCTTAAGCAGTAGTTTTCCTAAAACTTCAATATTGACTTATCTTCAATATGAAATGAATCCTTGCTTGCGATTTCATGAAATAAAATTAAAGAATTACCTTGTAAAAAATCCACAAAATTCCTACTCAACTACGCCAATCGGTGCTTCACCTTAGCGATCATCTCTGCCTGAACTGTACAAAAATACCAATAGGCACAATAGCATATGAGTAATCTCTACTCATCTGCTACAAGTAGGTACTGTCAGTAACCTGGGCATCAATCACAGCCCACAAACGTTTCACGTAAAGTCTAGTGTTTGAATAACCTTGTTTTTTGATGAAATATTACAGATGAATCACGCTCACGCATACATGTGGCATGCTTAGGGTTGTCAACTTGAAATATTTTTGTGTCGTTTTAGATTTTGTGTGTATTATACCTACTGCTAAAGAATTATTTTAATTAATGTGCATTATTAGTAATAATACTACATTTTTGTGTCAAAAGGTTAACTCGATATTGAGTGATTATCGTTGTTCATGGACATTTGCATGTAACACCATATAAATTACCAACACGCTGCCAGTCTTGCAGGACTCCTTTAGAGAATTTTAGAGTTTTAGAGAATCCCATATTGTAGCGCCTAGCTCACAAAAAACTTTGAAAAAAAAAATACAATAAATTCGTATTCAACTACGCCGCTTTTAGCTGAACTGTATAAAATAGAATAGGCCGATAGGCAGAATAGCATATGAGTAATAATATCTTCTCATCTGCTACAAGTAGGTACTGTCAGTGACCTGGGCATCATTCACAGCCTATAGACATTTCACGTTAAGTCTAATGCTTGATCAGCCCTTGTTTTTTTTGATGAAATGTTACCTATGAATCACGTTAACACAAACATATGGCATGATTAGGGTTGTCAACCTATATTTTGTATCGTATTAAAGGAGATGTTGCGAACTCGGCTCTAGTTCGTACACGTCCTCAAAAAACGGGTATATTAAAGAAGAACCCAAAAAAATACAATTAATTTATTCATGAACATATTTTAGAGTTACTAGCACATTTAGTTCAAACGATTATATCATTTTCAACCATATTCAACACGGCGGCGATACAGCCGACGCTTCTTTAAATTGAAATCGATTAGTTTAAGTTCTTAGTATTAACACATGAAATCGATTTCGATATTATTTAGAAAACATTACTTTTTTCTCCAAGTACTATAATATAATCAATAAACAATTAAAAAAATATGAAAATGTCAAAATGACATTGCCCGCCATATTCGCCATGTTGGTTTGAGTTGCAATTCTAACTGCAAATAATATTTTGTAACTGCAAACAAAGCTAAATAAGTGAAACTATGCAGTAAAAAAACGTTTTTAAATTGATTTTGTCTATTAATGATATTGTGTACAATACATGGCCGGAGGTCCATACATTTTTGCAACATCTCCTTTGTGTCTGCTTTATAATGCTGAACAAATTGAGGAATGTATTTGTGATCAATAATAATACAATAGGTATCCTATTTGGGTGTATCAATTTTTAATTTGGATAACTGAAATTTAACTCAATAAAAAATTTCATTTTATTTATTTATCTATTGAAATTTAAATAATTGTTTATGATAATTACGTCAATTAACAAAACTAACAAGTTACCCTCTATGTGTGTGCCAAAGTTCATGAAAATCGGTTTAGCAGTTTTTGCGCGAAGGAGTAACAAACAAACATACAAACTTTCGCATTTATAATATTAGTAGGATTTAACTGCCTCAGTAGGCTAGTGGTAGCTGGCCATTACTACTACGCTGGGGTCCCGGGTTCGATTCCCGGGTCGGGGGATATTAGAGATAACGGGGGATATTATCTCTGGTTTCATTAGGATTTTTCCATTTTCTGGAAGTTTACCAGTACCTCGAAGTTTGGTAATGTGCCCGGAGATGTCAATAGGCTCGCCACCAACATTTGGCATCGGTAGTTTAGTGGTAAAGCGGCTGGCCTGTTTAACCTGAGGTCGCAGGTTCGATTCCTGCCCAAAGTCAAATTTTACTTTCCATTTCCTTTAATTTCTAAAGGTCACTCGCATGTCTGTGTTATTGCGAAAAATAAAAATATTACAAATGATATGTTGACAACCCTAGGTTCACACGGGAATAATGTAAAAGTATTCGTGGTTCGGGACCGGAATTGCGGATGTTCGTGAGACGAATCGGTTTTACAGGTCGTTCCATCTTTTTCTTACCGTTTTCAGTGTAACACATTTAAAACATATTGTCTTCTTTTGTATGAAGATGTTGCAGGGTTGTCTCTCGGAAGATTATTTTGTCTTCAAATTACAACAAAGATATTTCATCAGACGATAGTGCGAAAGACAGAAATAAATACATTTATTTGACATACAAAATAAAAAGAAAAATTATAGTTCTCACATTAAAAAAAATAAGTATGTAATACTTAATTTTTTAATGTGAGATCATCAAATTCTAAAAAAAATATAGTACACATGGTTCAGCAGTTTCAAAAAGGTTCAGTATGGTGTCAGGTACCTAAACCTGACCTGACCTAGTCTATCTGCAAATCTTACATCTAGTACCTTTATTAATATTATGTTTGGCATTTAAATAACCGCAGACACTAAATTTTACTTTCACTCCTGTTTCTAACTATTGTTATCACTTAACATCAATGTGAACTGCATGCTTTGTAACATAAAAAAGGATGATACTAGTGAGAACGTACCTCGTGGGCTTAATTCAAAATATTGGCAGTTATAAGTTATGGCTAGATTATTTCGTGGCAAAACAACAGATGCAAGTGTTAAAGCCGTGGGCGCACACTGATTACGCATTTTAACCTTTTATGCGTTATAGTAAATAACATGAGCACAGATATATTGTGTAAATATTTGTTTATCGAAGGGCATCAATCCAGTACATGTGATTATTTCGCAAAAATTTATTTTTATATAGAGAAATTGAAATTAGGTCATCACCTCTTATAGGCCGCCTTTCCACATTAATCTTAACAACATTTGTTCTATGACTTTTTAAAATTAACAGTTATTACAATTTTTAGTTTTTCCCACACAACATTTATTTTTTGCCTCCGAGTGCCTCCGATCTGGCTTTTAGTTTAAGCATGGGACAGGTAGGTATGCCACGCACCTTCATCTTTTGAAAACAATTTTTTGTTCATTTCTATTTGGGTTATTTATCAAGATTTGTATAAAGTCGTAGAACTAAATGTTGTTGAAAGAGAAAGAGGTGATGCGCTAATTTCAATTAACCCTGTATTCAATCTTTGTCATAGATATATCTACTTCAAAAATGTAATAAAATAATGCACGCTGTAAATATGAACTTACTCTCTATAAATATTTGTTGACACAATCATGCTTGAAATATAGTTTATACATAAGTAAAAAAAATCGAAGTATTATTTTCTATAGCATAGCTTGCATGTGAACACGAGCTTAGTGCTATATCGGTCGCAACGCAACATAAGCGTAGGTCGGCAACTCATTGAAAATATAGGATTTTACTTTAACAGGCAATTCATGACATCACTTTTAATGTATTAAGCTATATTTAAGTTGGTACATTTAAGTGCAAATAATGTAAAGTGTCACGTAGCGTGACTTGATGATGACTGTACCTTGTTCTTAATTATTACATGCTTAAAACTTTGTATGTCCTAAGGTTAGTACGTATCGTTTTACTTTTAGTGAGATGTCGGTGATGATCCCATCGCCTCCAAGGCTTGGTAAAGACCTACAATTATACATATATGTATCTGAGGAAAGTTATAAAGTTGACATAATTAAGCACGCAGGCCAAAAAAATAAAAATAAATGATTAATACTGATGAAAACAAAAAATATGAGGAGTCATACTAGGATGGAATATAGACCACATTTATATTTATGTTGGAATAAATTAATTATTATTATACATTACTTTATACCTTACATTTACTGGTGACAGAGCTCGCGGGCGTAGGCACCACCGCATTACCTTATATACTTGCCGCTAAATGATAGTGTTCAGCACTATCGTGTTCCGGTCAGGTGGTAATGTACGGCTCTGTAATTACCCGGCACAGAGGCATAACACTTTAGGCCTCAGGAGTGGTAACGCATCTGCATTTTGACCTTGGTCTTTGTGCGGGTGTCTATAGGCTGCAGTCGTCACTTAACATCAATGTGAACTGCATGCTTGTTTGCCACTTCCATTACATAAAAAAAACAATATGTAACGGTAATAATGCACACATTTTAACACCCCGATTAGGTAATCGAGTTAAAATCATAATACATGAACTGAAAGTTCATGTATATTACGTAACTTCACGCCTGTAATCCCCGAAGGGGTAGGCAGAGGTAATTTCAAGCATACATGCAAACAAACACCCACGATTCGCCGGTTACGTTTTGGCCCATGTAACAGGTGGCGAGCCTGTTGACATCTCCGGGCACATTACCAAACTTTGAGGTACTGGGAAATTTCCAGAAAATGGAAAAATCCCAATAGAACCAGAGACAAAGGCTTTTTCACCATTATCTCTGATAACCCCCTACCCGGGAATCGAACCCAGGACCTCAGCGTAGTAGTAGTGGCCTGCTACCACTAGGCTACCGAGGCAGTTATAGTATATACCGAGCATGTATATTATTATGTATTTAATATTTTTCATTTACGGAATAAGTTGTCATGAATTTGTACGAACAGCATGCACACCCTATGCATACTTGCTCTACCTCTCTACCTCTACTTACGGCCGCACATAAAACACGGACTTACTTACACACGCACACTGTTGCAATGTGATATAGCGCAACTTGCGTACCCTTATTTAACATTCGCTAGCATAAGATTAATTTCCACTATTTTATTTCTTAAATTATTATTTATAATAAAAAGCACGTCTCAACGAGGTCGTTTGCGTATTTTGCGGTCGAGGATTGCATATTTTGTTTAATTTTATAATAATATAATAATGGCAACCCATTATACGTCCCACTGCTGGGCACGAGTCTCTCCCCTTTATTGGGGGGAGGCCTGGAGCTTACTCCACCACGCTGCTCCAATGCGGATTGGTGGAGGTGGGTGGGTTAGTGGCCAACCCACTGTTTAATTTTGTTGGTGGTAAAATGTTAATGGCGGAATTCATAGGTGTAAGACATTACCAGATTTTCCCTTATCTGCTTATTGCCTAGGTTAAGTTAATTGTACTCTACCTAGTGTTGGCACAATACTGGTATTATACATATGAATTATGTAGGTACAGGCGTCGGCAGCAGAATACAATTTCCATCAACGTAAATAATAGGTATAGCCTATTTGTCACGGCCACAAACACTTTCCCCCTTATTCATAAACGTATTTTAGCTAAAGTGTTGCTAATCTCTCCCTTGTCTTTTTCTATCGTGCACATTTGACAATGCAACTGACAAAGACAAAACATTCTAAAGCTAAAACGTATCTAATGTACGTTTTATGTACGTTTATGAATAAGGGGGTAAGTCTATATTTTCATATTTTCGCAACATTTTACTTACTTGTTAATAGTTAGACTCATAAACCTGAGAGTTAACAGTTCAAAAATTTTATAGGTACCAGAACTTTTAGGTAAGGAACTTGATACAGGACTATGCCGGTTATTTTATTTCTTTACATACTAACACATTTACTATACCTATCAAAATAAAAGATCCGACGACTCAACGTCCCTAAAAAATTAAAGTAAAAAAAAAATAAAAGATTGATAGGAGAACAGTTTTGTAAGTTTTACGTATGTTTAACGTGTCATGCCATGCATCGTCGCTAGCCGCTATGTATGACTTTATTTCAAATGACTCAATTGCGAGCAGTCCGCGCATATTTATCGTCATTTAAGTTATTTATGTATTCATAGATGATGTCATTTTCATTCATGGAGGTCTATTTTATATTCTGTCTTATTCTTCCAATAATTTAAATGCGATAGTTTTTACGGGGAATAAATGTTTGATCATGTTTATTACAATTACGTGCACAAACTGCTGAATAAATTTTGAAGAAATTTTACAGGGTTATACATGTATCACAATGCATAGGTTACATTAGTGCCGTTCTATCTTTAGCTATTAACATTTTTAACATTTCCTTTTTATGTCTTTTACGTGACTGTACATTGTATGTTGATACTATATTATTATTACTGTAAGTACCGATCATAAGTATGTTTTAAGTTTCTTCGGAGACAGTTAACGTGATGTGAACTGTCTCGGAAGGTCAGTGATAGACAACGACTATGGCTCAGGTTAGATTGCTGATTGAGGCGAAAGTGGTATCAACTAAGATTTTTCCACTAATTCCTTCCTAGTGGCCAGAGAAATGTGTAATATCTATTATTATTGTAAATTAATGAAGTAAGTATTTTCATGTAAAAATAGTGGTAAAAAAGTATGCAGCCCATATGGATGTAAAATGATGACTACTGCCTATAGATGTCTACACAAAAACCAGGGGTTAAAATGCAGATGTTTTACCTCCGAGACTTTAGTTGTTTTGTCTCTGTGATAGTTATTGCGGGCCCATATATAACTATCTAACCGCAACATGATGATGCTGAACACTACCATTCGGCGGCAGATAGATTAGGTAATGCGGTGGTGCCTTCGTCCCCAAACTCCTATAATGTACCACCAATAGCTTGTGAAAGCTTCCCCTCTGTATATGCGTGTATAATCGAATACATGGTTTAGATACGCTTCTGCCACTGCGATGAAGTAGAGTCGTGAAAACATAATTGTTGCCATTACAAAAATTAATGATGACATTTCTCTCATTTCAGAAGCCGAACGGAATGATGCCGAGAAAAATGACGTTCTGGAAAACAATTACACTCATTTGCGCTACATTCGTCTTTGTCGAAGCCAAATGGCACCAGCATTACAAACGAGAAACAAAACAGAACCTGTGTGACCCAGCGAACAAAAATACTAATAAAATACAATGCTACTGCAGATCTAAAGACTCTCATGATCCTGAAATGATAACCACTGCTGATTGCTACCCAACTGTCGATGATATTACACCAGATGATGCTGTTTGGAATGAATTTATTCAAATAAAACACGTAAACAAACTGACAATGTCGAATAATAGATTAGTAACTTTGAAATATATACCAAAGATGGCTTTAAAGCATACAACTGCTCTTAAAATTCTTGACGTAAAGTACAGCAACATTTCAACCATAGATTCATTCGCATTTGCAAATTTAACTTTGCTTGAAGAGTTAACGTTACGTGGTAATCAAATCAAGATATTGAAAGTCCACGGTTTCGCGCACCATCGAGATCTGAAAACAATAAGCCTTGATACAAACAACATCGTTGAGATAAATAGAGATGTCTTTATAGACTTGCCTAACTTAGAGAAGTTGTTCATGACGAATAATCGAATCACTACAATTCACGACAGAGCGTTTGTCCATCTAAATCATTTGAAAGAATTAGAGATGGACAGGAACAATCTGTTTAGCTTGAATAGTGAAACATTTTCGGGATTAAAGAGCCTGGAGAAATTGGAACTGAGTGGTAATAGTTTGGAAGTGATTGGTGATAATACATTTTTGCCTTTGACTAACCTACGGGTTTTAAATTTGGACGGGAATAAAATCCAAATGTTGGATGAGAAAGCTTTCCATGGACTGTCAAAATTGCAGTCTCTGTCTTTGGCTCATAATGCAATATCGGCAATAGAAAATGTGAAAATTTTCAAAGGTTTAGTGTCGCTCGCATCATTGAGCTTGAGAGCGAATAAGTTACGGGAATTGAAACCGGGGGTGATGGCGCCTATTCTTGAAAACTTCTACAGAAATGTCAGCACTTTAGACGTTGAAGGTTAGTATCTACATACTTATGCGAATTTTTTCTTTATGTTATGGAAGTGGCAAACAAGCTTGCAGTTTACAATGATGTTAAGTGATGACTGCAGCCTATAGACACCCACACACGTTACCACTCCTGAGGCCTAAGTTGTTATGCCTCTGTGCCGGAAATTGCAGGGCCGTAGATTACCAACTGACCGGAACAGGATAGTGCTGAACACTGCCATTTAGCGGCAAGTATTTTAGGTAATGCGGTGATGCCTACGCCCACGTGCTCCGACACGCTAGAGCTGTCCGGGCTATCTACGGGTTGAGTCCGAGGGTATCTCTTAGAGATAAATTTAAAGAAATAAATATTCTGACTGTAGCTTCGCAATACATTTATGAAAATGTATTATATGTCCGTAAAAACATTAATGAGTTTCCTACAATAGGTAACAATCACAGTATAAATACTAGGAACAAATACAAGTTGTCCATGCATGCAACGCGGCTGAATAGGGTCAGTAATTCTTTTAGAGGTCAATGTATACGGTTCTTTAATCAAATCCCCAAAATCGTTCAAAGTCTATCGATCAATAAATTTAAGAAAGTAATGAAAGAACGTCTATATAAATGTTATTACTATAAGACCAGTGATTATCTTAATGATAATACGTCTTGGGATTATAGCGATCGCTGCCAGGCTATTTCATGATCCTGTGATTTCGTGTATTCTGTAATTAGTATCTACTATTGTTAAGGGTTGAATAATGTGAATACCCTGGCTGAAAATGAATTCCATCTTTTATTTTGCCGTATGCATATCCGGAACAGTCATGCACGCTTAAATGTCTTTGCCTTTGGCGGCGTCGTGTGGCGGGTTGCTCACTTCCCTCTAAAATGGTCGAGGAGGGCAATGGCTGTCACATGCGTCATACTCGTGAACGGGTGCTGTTGGTGGGGACTGGTCTGTTCTGGTTTGCAGGGGCTACATCACATTTAGTAGATAGCAGTTTATTTGCATCTATGCTATGGACGTTCACATTATTTGATTTTTCACGATAATCTGTACTAGATTTAAGCTCTCATTTAAAAGAGCTCTTACTGAGTTTGTTGGGTAGCGGAGTTCTTCTCAGTAGTGACTGCACTTGGAACTCTGCTAAGTGAATAACATTGATTTTGACGAATAAGTTTTTCCTTTTCTTCATTTATTATCATTGAAGGAATTGAAAAATTTTATGATTATTATGTTTTAACCAAATAGTTTAAATTTTAATTTTCAATTTACTATTAATATATGATTTTGCTTTTACTATATGTAATGGTTATTCGCTCTAGGTAGTTTATGATTTATTGACGTTTTGAAAGTATCTGTAAAGATCTATTCGAAATAAAAATATTTTCTATTCTATTCTATTCTATACTGGAGCTCTAGAACCAGTAAATTTATTATCCATAACACGTTTGCTGTAACTTCAGTAACTATAACCCAATGTTCAGTGTCAGGTTTATGTACCAGGGATCTCCGACTCGGAAATCAAACCTAGGACGTAGTTAGACCCCAGTTGAACACTGAGGCAGTTAAATGTTTTATATACACACCAAAAAATTAGCAATCAAGGCCACAGTCAACATTGATGAACATCCGCACAAAAATAAAAAATAAAGATGTTGAGGCAAATGAGTTGACATTATCCAAAATGTCTTATATGACTGTTGTTATGGGAGCATATATGTACTAAAATCTTACAAAAATACGATAGTCTAGCAACACTATTATCGCATTATGCCTACGCACGCGAGCTGTCGACCAATATTGTTTGTTTGGAGTAGATTAACAACAGCAGTAGTAACTTTACTACGGATATGAATAATTATATTATCATCGTATTCAAATGCGTAGCATAGATATATAGCGTCAAATTTTATTTCCTTTATCGTTATTTATTTTATTTCACAGATAACTATTTCCCATGTGACTGTCGACTCGATTGGTTCACAACACTCATGAACAAAACGCAAAGCAGTAATCTGAAACAGACAATGGAAAATTTCAAATGCTATCCTGATGCAGCTGTACAAAAGAAATGGGTAGAAGACGCGGAAAAGAATGCTCCTATTGAAGATGAACAACAAAATCAAGGCGGAGAAGGAGACTATTACGACGAAACTGAATTGAATGGAAAACTTTTCTACCTAGATGTTAGGTATTTACTAGAATGCGGTAACGATAATGTAGGAACAACTTCCAAAGCAACTGTCAAAGAAACTCCTTTAACTGATACTACCAAAGCAACCAGTCCTGTAAATAATAAGCCTACGACATCTAAATCGGTAGAAATAAATAAATCCGGTCAAAGTTCGAATTCAAAAACTGAAGCATTAGGAGCTAATGATCTTCTGGAAAAACCTAAGTATACAACAAGTCGACTAGCAACTGTAAGCGCAAAACCGATAGATAATAAAGGATATGAAGATCGTGATATGGCTTCCGATGAAGCAAAGCCTGACAATATTAAAGCTCACAGAAGTGTACAAGATGAAGTGAAACATGATAATATTAATAACGCCAATAGAAATATACACTGCAAGACTCTTATTACTATAATATTGTGTTTCAGATTATTTCAATAAGATTCACATTTCATAAGATTAGTAGATTTTTAAGTTAGCTTGTATTTTAAAATAATATCTCACAGTCATTAAATTAATTATAACTTAAAATTAAAACATTATAATATAAATGTGTGTTTAATTTTCACCCAACTAAGTAGTCTGGTGAGAAGCTTGAAAGGCTGATCAAGAAACTAATAGGTAGAATATGAAAATTGTACATGATAAATCCATCTTGTAGAATACAGTATTCACTTTTTTTTATGTAATGGAAGTGGCAATCTAGCATGCAGTTCACATTGTGCATTGATGTTAAGTGATGACTGCAGCCTATAGACACCCACACAAAGACCAAGTTCAAAATGCAGATGCGTTACCACTCCTGAGGCCAAAGATGTTATGTCACTGTGCCGGAAATTACAGGGCCGTACATTACCACCTGACCGGAACACGATAGTGCTCAACACTACCATTTAGCGGCAAGTACATTAGGTAATGTGGTGGTATCTACTCCCGTGAGCTCCGTCACTGGAGCACTACCACCAGTGAAATGAAAATTTACCACCAATGTGAACATAAAAGCAAGGCGTGAGAGGTAATATTGTACAAAAATAAATATGACGACCCGTTTAGTCCAGCGGACGACCCGGTTATTCCAGCGGATGACCCGGTTAGTCCAGCGGACGACCCGGTTAGTCCAGCGGACGACCCGGTTAGTCCAGCGGACGACCCGGTTAGTCCAGCTGTGTGAGACGACCGTTTGATTCGAAATGCCCGCCGGCGGCTTCGATCCTAGCACCGGGACAAATATTAGTATCGCCCACGGATATTTGTTTCGGGTTTGGGTGTTTGTGTATGTACAACGGCACCCACGACCCGGTTAGTCCAGCGGACGACCCGGTTATTCCAGCGGATGACCCGGTTAGTCCAGCGGATGACCCGGTTAATCCAGCGGACGACCCGGTTAGTCCAGCTGTGTGAGACGACCGTTTGATTCGAAGGGCTCGCCGGCGGGTTCGAACCTCGCACCGGGACAAATATTTGTATGGCCTACGGATATTTGTTTCGAATCTGGGTATTTGTCTATGTGTTGTGTGTGTACAACGGCACCCACGCCACAGGTTTATACCTAGTGTTGGGCTATTTGGCACTCAACGTTGTCTACTTACTTATTTAACGGACCTGGCGCATGGCGTGAAGATAGATACATAGAACAAAAGTTAATGATTTCACTAATTGGTAACAGTATAGTGGTTTCATAGATAAGACATTTTGAGAGGCAATGCAATAAAGCCTCTGTATTTAAAACTTTAAAAGTTTTTCAGGGTGCCCTTTATAGCCATTGGCTGTGGAACCCTGAAAAAGTTGGCATTTTTTAATGTTCTGAAAGTGGCAAACAAGCATGCTGTTCACATTGATGTTAGCGATGACTGCAGCCTATAGACACCCACACAAAGAGCAGAGGTCAAAATGAGTCACTTCTGAGGCCTAAGGTGTTATGCCTCTGTGCTGGAAATTATAGGGCCCTACATTACCACCTGACCGGAACACGATAGTGCTGAACACTAGATACCATTTAGCGGCAAAATTTTCGTTGCACTAAAACGTAATGAGTATACCTACCTTCTAATTAGCTCGCCCCTCAATTTACTGAGTTACACGACAGGGTGTGACGATGTAATTAAAATACTGTCAAAGGACGGTTTGGTGCAAACATGTGGTTGTTGGTAATCTTTTTATAAGTAACAAACGACCCGCATGTTCGTCGCACTTTGCTTGTATTTGCCTCTATTTAAGCTTATTTTCCCCTACTCTGTATGAATTACGTTTAGGGCAATAGCAAGTTTATTTTTGACGTGACAACGTCTTAAATTAGGTTGCGGCTCGGAGTCACTCATGAAAAAGTGTAACGCCCGGTAACGTAACGATGAGTCACCGAACGAGAGAGAGGCCTGCCGGACCGGCGAATGCCTTTCTACCGAGAAAAAGACGTTGTCACGTAAAATCTTCGCCCGTAAAACCGACTTTACAGGCAACCAGTTTTTTTTTGTTTAAATTGAAGGTGAAAATAAAAGCATTCTAGATTTGTTTCATTTTCCGAAGTTATAAGACAAGCACGCAGTTTACCTGAATGTTATGTGATGACTGCAGCTTATAGACATCTTCACATTAAATGAATGTATGTATCTTCATGCCAGGTCCCTAACGGGGTAGGCAGAGAGTGTAGAGGGCGATGAGATATCCCGATCCTGACTTTAGACCGCACCATCAGACAGGACACAACCTATTTGGTCATGGTAGGTCAGTCTTGGTCTTCCTGGGCCTCTGCAACCATCCACATTCGCATTGTATATCTGTTTAGTCATTCGCTCATTCGACATTCTTTCTATATGCCCGAACCATCGGAATATGCCTTTTATCATTTTTACACCGATATCTGTCATTCACCAAAGCCTTATTTCTTATATCTTCATTACGAACGCGATCGGTGAGCGATACGCTGCAGATCTTGCGCAAAGATCTCATCTCGACCGCGTTTAATTTACTTTCATGCTCTTTCCTGCATACCCAGCTCTCGCTTCCGTATAAAAGCGTTGGAGTAAGTACAGCATTACGTACGGCTAGTCGAGCCCTTGTCACATTAAATCAGAGGTTAAAATAATGCATTGCTACCCCTGAGACCTTAGTTGTTACGTCTCTTTGATAGCTATTACGGGGCCGAACATTACTATCTGACACACGATAGTGCTGAACACTACCATTTGGCGGCAGGCAGATTAGGTAATGTGGTGGTGCCTACTGCTCTACTATATTCCATGCCTGAACTGAATCGCTAAATTTTAATAATAACTAGCTGACCCGGCAAGCTTTGTATTGCCTCAGAATGAAATAGTGTGTCAAAGGTTTGATTGATAGGTAGGTCTATTTGTATGGGAAAATGAAATTGTGGTTTTTACTAGGGTAAACAGACTGTCATTGGACAATTAAGCGAATAAAAGAGTTTGAAGATTTTTTTTCCCGCGACTTTTACAGTATCTTAGAAACTGTAGAGATATTTCGAAACGAGATAAATTGAGCTTTCATAAGAATCTTTAAAAATCTTACTTCTAGTAAACAGTAAAAAATATTAATATTTTTAAGAAAATGAACAAAAAAGAGAGTTATTAAACAAAATTTATAATTATTGGACAGTCGGAAACAATTATTGGACAGTCGATGAATATAGCAAAATAATTGTTAAACACTTAATAAAACACTATTAAAACATTTTGTTTACTATTACTAGTAGGTACAAAAATTGCTTTTCTAAATCATAAAATATTCATATACACCTCTGAAAACTAAATAATATGCAAATGATTCATTGCTTAACTCTGATCAGTATGATCGTTGGGGATCATAAAAATTTAAAGAAATAAAATCTGAAAAACAAAGTTAATGAAAAACTTTAGAAAAGTAACAACTTAAAACTATTATTTTGAACTTTTTAATCACAAAAGAAATTAACAATGGGCAGGAAAATTGCTAGAAACACTTCAAATTCAATTTCAGAATATCTCAAATTAAATTTCTCGAATTAGAAATTTTTGGTACATATCGAATAGCATTTTTGCCTCTAAATATTCGACGGTATTAGTTTCATCGTTATAACGTTCTTCCAAGCTTATAAAAACTGGTTGCGGTCCGAAGGAAGTCCTATGATTAGGATTTTTTTATTTAAAATGCAGAGTGGACTTTGGAATGCCATATTTTTGAGCAATTTTTATCTTTGGGTTTTCCGTGTCCTGTAATTACCTGAGTGCTAAAATCAAACAATTAAAACAAAAAAAAATATTTTTTCCCTTAGTCATTTTTGAGACTCCAATCTGCAAGCAAACAATTATTGGACACAATAAGGGTCAGTTATTGGACGGCGTCCAATAACTTATTAATCCAATAACTAATACTTAATGGTAGCATAAAATCACTGGACAGGTGAAAAAACCCTCAAAATATGACATTTATGAGTTAAAAGTCACTCTATCATGTAAATAGTATGATATCTTAGCAATCTCCGAACTGCCAAAACAAAAACATTCACCACTATGCCAAAATCGTAACAAAATACTAGACTCAACCTTAAAATAATTATTTTTCAAGACGATTGTCCGTTTCCGTGATAGCCGCCAAGAAATATATTTTTTGACGCTTTGTTACTGCCATCTGATATAAAACCTATGAACTATAACAATGTTAAGTACTAACAGATTTTATCAATAGTTCTAGATCTCGCTTTTGGTTTGTTGTTATCTTATTTTTAGCAAATAAAAAGAGACTGTCCAACAACTATTCAGTGTCCAATGACTGTCTGTTTACCCTGTCTGTTTATTTCTCTTCAATTTCTTCATATTTTTTTAACTGTTACTGGACTTCGAAAAATCATACAAAACCAAAATTAGCCAAATCGGTCCAGCCGTTCTTGAGTTTTAGCGAGACTAACAAACAGCAATTGATTTATACATAATAATAATACGCTTTGTTTATTTTATTCTACGCGCTGTCTTATAAACGAATGAAACAGGCAATTTGGGGATTCTTAAATTGAATCGCAATAAGTCATCATGGTACGGCCGCAGGTTTTTTTTATGTAATGAATATGGCAAACAAGCATGCAGTTCACATTGATGTTAAGTGATGACTACAGCTTATAGACACCAACACAAAGACCAAGGTCGAATGCAGATGCGTTACCACTCCTGAGGTGTTATGTTATTCATAATTGTAGCTAATCATCAGTGTTTTCAAAATATTCTGATAGGTAGTTTGTAGAAACATTTTTTGGGGAGATACCAACTCTTTGAATATTTTAATAGAAGTTGGGCTATTTTTGGATTTTCTTATTTTTCCTGGTAGTTTATAAAAAAATTTAACGCACCAAGCATAAGGCCCTGAATGATATAACTTCAGTTTGGAGGTGGAGATTTCTATTTTGTTTTTTTGGCGACTTTGATATCTCGCTTATTGAAAAATTCGAAATATTTTTAACAAAATTGCAAGTCGTAGGTACCTATAAATTTTTATCAAGAAGTCGTCATCAATCGTGCCTATAGTTCAAATCGATGCACGATGGTAAGTGAGTACTGTAGTAGCCTATATAGGTACCTACATCTTTAAAAAACTGATTTCATTGTAGATGCGTTGGCGGTCTTGAGGATTTGTGTTGGGAATTATGGGGCCGTTAATTATACGATCAAGTGATTGCGGACACAACTGCGTTGCACAGTAGGCAAGTAAGTAGGTAATATAAAAATATGTTTTTTATTACCGGCAAGCACAAATGTAAGTATGTAATGCGGTTGAGAGTAGGTACCTACGTATAAGCACCTTCGAGTTCCAATATTCAAGTGGGGCTATCGACTTAATTAAATTTTAAGAACATAAGCACCTACCTAGCATGCATTGGTCCCGGACAAATGGGTTTATTGCATCGGTGTTTCACAAATACCTAGTAAAGCTTAATCGTGCAATCGTCCTACTAAATGATAACTATTTAATTTTCTCGTGCAAATTATTTTTAATCGAACAAAAATTTCGATGAAAGTAAGATCAGCGTCATCTATTAACAACGTTAGGAACTACATAAATAACTTCAGCTATTCTACTTGTCAAAACGCTATGTAGTGTTCAAACACATTCATAGGTGGCGCTTTTTCTATTTGTTTCCAAAAACACTATGGTAAATGGTTAATATTAACAAAGTAGAAAACATAAGTAATTATTTTAGTCATACTAATTAATTATTCGTATAGAAGGTTCCTGTATAATATCTTCAAACATAATTGTGGCAGGAAAATAAATTGACTAATAGGTAAGGTACCTACCTAGCTAACATATTTTCAGGTTAGTTTATAATATTCTCAACAGATGGCAGGCTAACACACTGGGTTATATTTTCTGTCTTGTTATATATTTTTTCTCTCTTCCAGATATTTTTCAGTCAAGACAATTTTAATGCTGTTGTTAGATAAATCAACGAAAACGCTTTACAGTGACTTCAGTAAATATTTGATAAATTTGTTCAAGGTATCTCGGTTTATCTTGGCTTTTCTAACAAATAACTTTTTGGACCCTTAAGTCGTTTTTGTCTTACCTTACAATTTCCACGGGTTGAAACTGTTGGAGCATGCCTTTCTTATTTTATACGATACATCGGTATATAGGAAAATACTCTTATATTTTTATGTCACTAAAGTGGCATTGATTCATTGATGGTAACTAAGTGAATATTTAGGAACATAAAACAAGTATTTTAAAAGTAAGTCTTATGCTGCTACTGATGGTGTCGAACATTACCACCGCAACGGAACACGATAGCGCTGAACACTACCATATTTTAGATTAGGTAGTGCGTGTAGGTCAAGTCGTTGAGTTCCGTTACTAGAGCTCCACCACCGGTTGTTCATACAAACGCTTTCTGGTCTCGTACATGATAACTCATTAGATCATAAGGTATTGTCTGTCGAATGGAGATCTACAAATAGGTACTACCGCGGCAAAACGAGTTTCCTTCGGTAGTGTATTGTATATAGTTTAAATTGAAAAATAAGAGTAAATTTAAAAAAAAAAGTATTTTGAAAATATAAAAAAAGGATGATCATCTCGAAAACGTCAGAATTTAAGTGCACAAGCTGATAAGTAGGTACTACTATTTAATTTTTGATTTTGTAACCCAAAGGTAGGCATTTCAAATTGTTAGGTTTTAAGTAAATATATATACCTAATTAATTTGCCAAAAATATGTTGTTATAATCATTATCACCATCATCATTTCAGCCAAAAGACGTCCACTGCTGGACAAAGGCCTTCTCCAAAGATTATCACATCGAACGGTCCTGGGTAGCCCTCATCCAGCGATTCCATCGCCCGCGACCTTCACCAGGTCGTCGATCCATCTTGTGGGGGGACTGCCTACGTTTCGTCTTCCGGTACGTGGTCGCCACTCTAGAACTCCAACGGCCGTCAGTTCTTCGAGCTGTGCCCTGCCCACTGCCACTTGAGTCTCGCTATTCGGTGAGCTATGTCGGTAACCTTGGTTCTCATGCGGATCTCCTCATTTCTGATTATCATCTTCTTCTGATGATCATCACCCGTATATCCACCAATCCGCATTGGAGAAGCGTGGTGGAGTAAGCTCCAGGCCTCTCTCCTTTTTGGGGCATTATTAATTAATTTAATGAGCCAAAACATCCAAAGATAAATATCTTAACTTATCGTATTTAAGCCAGTAAATAGAAATAGTAGGTATTTTCCGTTTACACTTTTCGGTAAATTTTAATATTCTGTCAACGTTCAGAGGGAGGCTCGGCTAATTAAATAAGAGCGCTTGACCGACGTAATTTAATTATAAAAAAAGGTCTCCGAAAATTAGCCGCAAATGGAGTGGGAGTAATGGACGTCAAAAACCGTTGTGAGAATATTTCTTTTTAGTTAGCTTTGAAGTGTGGTTTGTCTAAGGAATCTTCGTTCACTTTTGGAGAGGATATAATTATTGATATTTCTTACTTATATTGAGAAGATAATTACGATTTTTTTCTGTTTGTCAGGAAGTAAGTAGATGGATAGTTGGATTTTTTATTTTCTTTATGTAATGTAAGTGGTAAAGAAGCATGCAGTTCACATTGATGTTAAGTGATGACCGCAGCCTATAGACACCCACACAAAGACCAAGGTCAAAACGCAGATGCGCTACCACTCCTGAGGTGTTATGCCTCTGTGCCATTACAGGTTCTGTGAAATTACAGGACCGTAGACACCTGACTGGAACACGATAGTGCTGAACACTACCATTTAGCGGCAAGTATATTAGGTAATGCGGTTGGTGCCTACGCCCGCGAGCTCCGAGCTCACTAGAGCTCTACCACCATTAAAAAAAAAATGAAACATAAATTCTCAAAAGTTACTTTCAACCAATGAAAATACTAAAGACTTTTAAGTTCCACTTAGATATAAGTGACGTTACAATATTCGGACGTCAGGTTCGTAAAATGAACCACAATAAGCTATCAAAACATGGAACCTGGTATCTGAATTTAATATTGTTTAATCAACACTAATTTGATATACTTACGTTTCGGTCATCAAACGTATAGGTATTTTCGAGAGATTATTCAAATAAAAGTGAAATAAACTTCCATCTGCCGCTGGTTTGCCCTTAAACGAATAACGTAATCTGGAAAGGACTGACAAGATATAAAGTTAATGGATGGTACATTATTTTATTGTATGTATCTTCACGTAGGTCCATAACGGGGTAGGAAGAGAGTATGGAGCGCCAGATATCCCGGTCCTGACACACCTCCAGTACCTCATCTAACTTCATCATTCTCTTAATAAATGCACGCCGAATCCTAAGACTTGAATTTACTGTGAATAGCCTTATTAAACATATTTTAACCAGACATACATACATTATACCTACCGTTTATTTACTACTTGTAGAGTTGTAGTCTAGTCCATAAATGCTACGCTTCCCCAATCACCACCACTTAATTATACCTCTTAGTTCGGAGTTGGAGTTCAGTTATTTGCCCGGAGATGTCCATGGATTAGCCACACATTATTTGGTACAGAAACGTCATTAGCGCTGTTTGCATGCTAGAATACATGCACTTCTGCCCATGTTTTGTCTTGTGGTACGCACTGGAGATCCTGAAAGCACTTTTTATGGGTTTTCTTATAGTAACAGTGACGACCGATGGCCGTAGATGATAAAACCCTAGCTTCGCTCTACGGTCTGCTATGTCCGCTACGTTTGTTCTAATCATAGAGCAACACGGGCCACAGGCCGCGGCGGACCGGAGGGGAGTAGCCATATGCAGGCTTTCCCCTCTGTCAAAGTACAAGTACAAGTGCAAGTGGTCCTATGCCTGACGCCGAGATGTTTAAATGTGTGTGAAATTGTATGTATTATCTCAAAGTCAAGGTGTGAGTTTCGTAGTAACAGATGATTTTTGACGGGTTGAGTCCGAGGGTATCTCTTAGAGATAAATTTAAAGAAATAAATATTCTGACTGTAGCTTCGCAATACATTTATGAAAATGTATTATATGTCCGTAAAAACATTAATGAGTTTCCTACAATAGGTAACAATCACAGTATACATACTAGGAACAAATACAAGTTGTCCATGCATGCAACGCGGCTGAATAGGGTCAGTAATTCTTTTAGAGGTCAATGTATACGGTTCTTTAATCAAATCCCCAAAAACGTTCAAAGTCTATCGATCAATAAATTTAAGAAAGTAATGAAAGAACGTTTATATAAATAGAATAGAATAGAAAATATTTTTATTTCGAATAGATCTTTACAGATACTTTCAAAACGTCAATAAATCATAAACTACCTAGAGCGAATAACCATTACATATAGTAAAAGCAAAATCATATATTAATAGTAAATTAAAAATTAAAATTTAAACTATTTGGTTAAAACATAATAATCATAAAATTTTTCAATTCCTTCAATGATAATAAATGAAGAAAAAGAAAAACTTATTCGTCAAGATCAATGTTATTCACTTAGCAGAGTTCCAAGTGCAGTCACTACTGAGAAGAACTCCGCTACCCAACAAACTCAGTAAGAGCTCTTTTAAATGAGAGCTTAAATCTAGTACAGATTATCGTGAAAAATCAAATAATGTCAACGTCCATAGCATAGATGCAAATAAACTGCTATCTACTAAATGTGATGTAGCCCCTGCAAACCAGAACAGACCAGTCCCCACCAACAGCACCCGTTCACGAGTATGACGCATGTGACAGCCATTGCCCTCCTCGACCATTTTAGAGGGAAGTGAGCAACCCGCCACACGACGCCGCCAAAGGCAAAGACATTTAAGCGTGCATGACTGTTCCGGATATGCATACGGCAAAATAAAAGATGGACCTGGACCTGGAAATGTAATTACTATAAGACCAGTGATTATCTTAATGATAATACGTCTTGGGATTATAGCGATCGCTGCCAGGCTATTTCATGATCCTGTGACTTCGTGTATTCAGTAATTAGTATCTACTATTGTTAAGGGTTGAATAATGTGAATACCCTGGCTGAAAATGAATTCCATCTTTTATTTTGCCGTATGCATATCCGGAACAGTCATGCACGCTTAAATGTCTTTGCCTTTGGCGGCGTCGTGTGGCGGGTTGCTCACTTCCCTCTAAAATGGTCGAGGAGGGCAATGGCTGTCACATGCGTCATACTCGTGAACGGGTGCTGTTGGTGGGGACTGGTCTGTTCTGGTTTGCAGGGGCTACATCACATTTAGTAGATAGCAGTTTATTTGCATCTATGCTATGGACGTTGACATTATTTGATTTTTCACGATAATCTGTACTAGATTTAAGCTCTCATTTAAAAGAGCTCTTACTGAGTTTGTTGGGTAGCGGAGTTCTTCTCAGTAGTGACTGCACTTGGAACTCTGCTAAGTGAATAACATTGATCTTGACGAATAAGTTTTTCTTTTTCTTCATTTATTATCATTGAAGGAATTGAAAAATTTTATGATTATTATGTTTTAACCAAATAGTTTAAATTTTAATTTTTAATTTACTATTAATATATGATTTTGCTTTTACTATATGTAATGGTTATTCGCTCTAGGTAGTTTATGATTTATTGACGTTTTGAAAGTATCTGTAAAGATCTATTCGAAATAAAAATATTTTCTATTCTATTCTATTCTATTTGTTGTGTGTGTGTCACATAAATTACATGGGCCAAAACGTTACGGGCGAATCGTGGGTGTTTGCATGAATGCTTGAATGCATGCATTTATCTCTGCCTACCCTTTCGGGGATTATAGGCGTGAAGTTACGTTACAAAGCATACTAAGTTAATTTCATATTTTTGTCCTTTTTGGGTAGGTAAAATGAGATTGTGTCAAAACAGCGCATATTGTTATGTGAACAAAATTGCACAAAACATTGTCTTTTTAAAAACTAGTTCAGTAGGCTATTCCATTAAAAATGGCTTCGTGTAAGAGGATGAAGGTTTATTGAAGACGTCGTTAGCATAACCGATGCGCCTTCGATCGCCAAAACATAATAATCCCTTGTGGTCGGGAAAACACATGCCTTTGGATATTTAACAAAATGAATCTTTTGAGGCCCTAAACTTGGAAGGAAGCTTAGATATAGCTAGGATTAGCTAGGAAATACATCATTGATCTTGTTGCCGCTAATTTTTTTTTATGTTATGTTAGTGGCAAATAAGCATGCAGTTCACATTGATGTTAAGGGATGACTGTAGCCTATAGACACCCACACAAAGACCAAGGTCGAAATGTAGATGCGTTACCACTCCTGAGGCTTAAGGTGTTATGCCTCTGTGTTGGAAATTACAGGGCCGTACATTACCACCTTACCGGATCACGATAGTGCTGAAAACTAATGGTAGTTATTAGCGGCAAGTATATTAGGTAATGCGGTGGTGCCTACGCCCGTGAGCTCCGTCACTAGAGCTCTACCACCAGTGAAAATTTAACAAAATGAATCTTTTGAGGCTTTAAACTTGGAAGGGAGCTTAGATTTTTTTTAAGGAAATACATCATTGATCTGCTTGCCGCTTAATGATAGTGTTCAGTGCGATCGTGTTCCAATTAGATGGTAATGTGCAGTCCGTAATTTCGTCCGATTTTGACGGGACTTTCACCGACAGATAGCTTATGGAGTATACTAGCTGCACCCACGACTTCGTCCGGGTACATACTGAACAATAATAAATTCTCACGCGGATAAAGTCGCGGGCACAGCTAGTTTATTACTAAAATTATGGATATCTAAAAAAAAACACTTAATCGAATTTTACAGTTTGATGGTTTCCAGGAAGCCAACGTTGTAAATTTAAAGCAAAAAAAAAAATGCTTGTTAGAATTTTTCACCCCGCAATGTAATTGGCGTACCGGATTCTGATGCCAGAAATAAAGTTAATTGGATACAATTAAAAAACGCCGCGGCTCCTAAAATATAGTTACGGATGTAAAACCTTGCTGGAAGGTTCATGAATTAACCTTTTTTACACGTGGCTTATAAAAAATACGAAGATTAATCAAAGCCGGTGGTAGAGCACCAGTGACGGAGCTCGCGGGCGTAGGCACCACCGCATTACCTAATATACTTGCCGCTAAATGGTAGTGTTCAGCACTATCGTGTTCCGGTCAGGTGGTAATGTACGGCCCTGTAATTTCCGGCACAGAGGCATAACACCTTAGGCCTCAGGAGTGGTAACGCATCTGCATTTTTACCTCTGGTCATTGTGTTGGTGTCTATAGGCTGCAGTCATCACTTAACATCAATGTGAACTGTATGCTTGTTTGCCACTTTTAAAACATAAAAAAAAAAGCCCGGTTTTGCAGTGGATCAAAGCCATTACCAACTCCGTATATATATACTCGCAATCGTGAAAGATTATTACATGTTGTAACCTCAACTGCCTCAGTAGCGTAGTGGTAGCAGGCCACTACTATTACGCTGGAGGTCCTGGGTTCGATGCCCGGGTCGGGGAATATTAGAGATAACGGTCTAAAATCCTTTATCTCTGCTTCTATTGGGATTTTTCCATTTTCTGGAAGTTTCCCAGTACCCCGGAGTTTGGTAATGTGCCCGGAGATGGCAACAGGTTCGCCACCTGTTACATGGGCCAAAACGTAACCGGCGAGTCGTGGGTGTTTGCATGTATGATTAAATGCATGCATTTACCTCTGCCTACCCCTTCGGGGATTACAGGCGTGAAGTTACGTTACGTTACGTTTGTAACATAAAGGTTACTAGCGCCATCTGTCGTGAATTAAGTTCTACTGTAGATTGTTAATAATAACCGATAATCTATAACCGACATCGGGTTTATAAACGACAGGAAAGAGTTCGGGCATATAGAAAGAATGTCGAATGAGCGAATGACTAAACAGATATACAATGCGAATGTGGATGGTTGCAGAGGCCCAGGAAGACCAAGACTGACCTACCATGACCAAATAGGTCGAGTTCTGTCTGATGGTGGCGTCAAAAGTCTTAGGAATCGGCGTTCATGTATGAAGAGGATGATGCAGGTAGACGAGGCACGAGAGGTTTGTCAGGACCGGGATATCTGGCGCTCTACACTCTCTGCCTACCCCGTTAGGGACCTGGCGTGAAGATACATACATGTATCTTCACGCCATACATATATATAGATACATACATCTCGTGCCTCGTCTACCTGCATCATTCTCTTCATACATGCACCCCGATTCTTAAGACTTTTGAACATAGGAAAGAGTTCATGGGACATACTTGAATAGAGTTATTGTAGAATAGTAACATACATTTAGGTTACGTAAAATGGAGCTAAGTAACTAATTTTCAATGGGAATGGGTAATCGGTGAGGTTCAGGTACGAAAGGCAAGGGGAGTTGGGTGGGTGAAGCGATATCGATATAAAAAATTAAAAATTTTTTACTTACTAAATATGCGCTAATATATCAATTTTTGCGAAGCGCGCATGGCCCAGCGGCTGGTGTAGATCGTAAGCGATCTGCTCGGTTAAGCACTACGGGCGCGGTCGGGTAGTGTGATGGGTGACCGCTAGGGGCAAATTAAATGCGCGTTTCCGTGCTTCGGAGGGCACGTTAAGCCGTCGGTCCCGGTTGCTATCGATAGATAGCAGTCGTTAAACCTTGTCGGAGGCCTTATGGGCGGTTTGAAAACATCCGACAGCGGGTTGGCCACTAACCCACCCACCTCCACCAATCCGCATTGGAGCAGCGTGGTGGAGTAAGCTCCAGTCCTCCCCCCAAAAAGGGGAGAGACTCGTGCCCAGCAGTGGGACGTATAATGGGTTGCCATTATTATATTATTATTATATCAATTTTATAAACAGCCTTCTTACGTACTTAGCTACTACCACGGTTACTTTAAATTCCAGTAACATACATCTGTGTTAACACCTCTGGCTCAGAAAGCCAAATTTAGCATACGGCTTGTGCCAACTTGCGATATGTAATAACTGTTAATTAAGCTATATTTTTGACAAACCTTGTAACGGTGTAATGTAAATTGATTTGTTTTCGACGCCATTAACTTTTAATAATTAAAAAATGTTCGCGATCAATTTTAGCGTTAGGTATAAGAAAATTTAGATACATCTGTTTGTATGTATCTTCACGTTAAATCCCGTACGGGGTTGGCAGAAAGTGTGGAGCTTTGTAACATACTTGCTTTGAAAGGTTTAGCTATGGAGGGTATATTGATAGGTATACTTTAAGATCACCATATCTGTTTTACACACCGCAACGCTACATTTTTATTTAAAAGTTAAAAAGTAGGAATTCGAAGGCGTAGGCGCAGCGACAACAGAAAATGCGTAGGCGGCCACCGCATTACGGGGCCATACTTAATACTGGTGGTAGAGCTCCAGTGACGGAGCTCGCGGGCGTAGGTACCACCGCATTTCCTAATATACTTGCCGCTAAATGGTAGTGTTCAGCAGTATCGTGTGCCGGTCAGGTGGTAATGTACGGCTCTGTAATTTCCAGCACAGGGGCATAACACCTTAGGCCTCAGGAGTTGTAATTACAGGACCGTACATTACCACCTGACCGGAACACGATAGTGCTAAACACTACTATTTAGCGGCAAGTATATTAGGTAATGCGGTGGTGCGCCCGCGAGCTCCGTCACTGGAGCTCTACCACCAGTAAAAGTATAGGTATAGTAGTAGTTTGTCACAAACCTCACTTAAACACACGTTTACTCACGGTAGTCGGGGTTTTTGATGGGAGATCAAAAACCCCGACTACTCGCAGTAACGTGCCGAACTAACCGACATTTCTAGAAACTTCCCCTGGCAAGGTGTTAAAATGGAATAATAATGAGAAAACTGAGGACGTGTACCGAGTTTGCGTATAAATTTAATATACTTCGGTTATGAGTTGCATTTGATGGCTAAGTAACATTTGTGTATATAAGGCCATAACGTTGCGTTTGTTTTGCAAACAAATAGCCTTTTTCATAAATGAGATTGGCAAAGCGACATCTTTCATACATTTATACGAGTACAAATAAATAAAATTGGAGTGTCTGTTTGTAATATAAAAATAACCGCTTTTTACAAAATGCATATGTATGTATACACGGTACATATACCAAAACAATTTTTTTTACAATTTTTGTCTGTCTGTCTGTTTGTTCCCGCTAATCTCGAGAACGGCTGGACCGATTTTGACTGGACTTTCATTGGCACATAGCTTATGTAATAAGGAGTAACTTAGGCTACTTTTATACTAGCTGTGACCACGATTTCGTCTAAGTAGATACTAAACAATCATAAATGCTCACGCGGACGAAGTCGCGGGCACAGCTAGTTACATATAAAAATGAATGTTAGTTATAATGTCCTCTATAGAATCGTAAACTACGCATTTAATCGTGTGATGATCTTTAGCAAAGTTGTTGTGCATGAGTCTACAAAGGTTTCTGAGTTGGAAAATTCGACAGATGGCGCCACTGTCATTTTTTAGTTGGTGGCGTAGCAACGCGCACAGGGTACTGCTAGTACAATAGTAAAAAAGAACGCTTACACTCACAGCCCCACAATAGTTATAGAATAGTGATGGGCGATTGTTTATGAAAGTAACAATCCAATTATTCGAATGATTTCGTAACTAGTATTCGAATAATAATTCGTCATTCGAATGTTTTTTTTTTTTTCATTCGAATGAATTTTCGTATTCAAATGTTTTTTTTTAATTTGAATGAATTTTTGGTAGTCAGATGTTTTTTTTCATTTGTCAAGACGAAGCAATTAATTGTCCAATTATGGTTCAAAAATCTTCATATTTTATATTTCAATTGTTAATATTAGCGTCATGGATCGGAACATCTTATACGGCATTGGATTTTTAAGGCAAACAAACCATCACAACAAAACTAGTACTTCTCATTTGCCTTCAATCAAGGGCAACAATACCTACATCCCATAGGTGAAGGAAAACAACAGCTTAAATATATGTGAATCACAGCCAGAGAAATAAATAAAAGACGAGGCAACTAATTGTCCAATTAAGGTTGAAAAACCATTTCGTGTTTTTAATATCTTGAGTATGTATGTATCTTCACGCCAGGTCCCTAACGGGGTAGGCAGAGAGTGTAGAGCGCCAGATATCCCGGTTCAGACAAACCTCTCGTGCCTCGTCTACCTTCATCATTCTCTTCATACATGCACGCCGATTCCTAAGACTTTTGACCCCACCATCAGCCAGAATACATATCTTGAGTAAATCTATAAAATATTGTTATTTGTCTACAAACAAACTATCCCATCAAAAAGTACCTACAATACCTACATCTCATTTGACACCAATCAAAGTCAACAATACATCATAGGTGAAACAAAACAAAAGCTTAAATACATTGAACTACACACAATAAACACAAACAATTGATAAGCCAACTAGAAGACATCACAGCCAGGTAGAGAATTAGGAGACGAGGCAACTAATTGTCCAATTATGGTTGAAAAACAATTCTGTGGGGGCTTTGTGCTGCTACAAATAAGTTTGGGCGACTGAGATCCGACGACAAGTTTATTATTGGAGTTATTGTTATTGATTTTCGTGTTTATTTATACTAGTGATCGCCGGACAGTCGGGTTTCTACTATATTAATAGGTAGGTACATTAAAATGTCCCATACTAACTTATTTATGCTCGAATTTTTTTGATTAAAATCTGTTGTGAGAATGAATATCGTCTGTTTTATCACAATATCTTATATAAATAATATCTTAATAGATTATTACGTGAAAGTCTTACGATTGCAAATTTCATTCTAAAGTGTGATAATGGTTACTACAGTAACCATTGATAATAATTATAAACGATTATCAGTGTAAAACGTGATAAAAATTGTTTTATAAACAGACAAACTCGTCATAAAATCTCTGATTGCCCCATTGGTTAAGAAACTCGTTTACAAAAACATAATATGATCAATACACAATTACACACGCAATTATTAGCATCTGTCCGGCAATCGGTGTCTAATAGATATAATCTTCGAGGTTGATTGATTGAATCCAGCAGTGAACATTTCAAGATTTCATGACCTGTATTGATGGCGCTATCAATCATTTGACATCAACAGATGTTCAAAGAAAGTTTTAAGCAAGGAGTACACCTATTTCATTCATTTAATAACAGTGTGAATAGTTGTGAAAACATGAAAAATTTGATTGTTTTTTGATATTATTTCGCATTAACACATGCTTGTGAAATATATTTTATTTTTAAAGAAAAATGGAAAGAAAAATTTGACTTCAGGCGAGGCTCGAACTCGCGACCTACTGGGAATCTAGTCCAGCCGCTCTTCCAATTGAGCTACTGAAGCCCTGCCCGATTTGTCAAATCTTTCCTTCACATCTATTGCATTGCTTTATGGTAGCAGTAGCGCCATCTATTACCAACTATGCTAGTTAGGCAACCGATATAATAGACTTTTCAGTTTATTGAATATCGTAAAGAAGTCGCTTTTACCCTTAATGATTGTTTTAAAAACAATGATTGTTGTCGATTCACCAATAATATGAAAACCAACAAAAATAATAACGGCGTAAAGGAGATGTTGCGAGCTCGGCTCTGGTTCGTACACGTCCTCAAAAAATGGGTAAATTAAAGAAGAATCCGAAAAAAATACAATTAATTTATTCAAGAATATATTTTAGAGTTACAACCACATTTAATTCAAACGATTTTATCATTTTCAACTATGTTGAACATGGCGGCGATACAGCCGACACTTGGGATCAATCGATTTTGATAGTATTGAGAAAATATTACTTTTTCTCCAAGTACTATATAATCAAAATACAATTTTAAAAATGAAAATGTCAAAATGACATCGCCCGCCATATTCGCCATGTTGGTTTTGAGTTGCAATTCTAACTGCAAATAATGTTTTGTAACTGCAAACAAAGCTAAATAAGTGAAAATATGCAGTAAAAAACGTTTTTATATTGATTTTGCCTGTTTAATGATATTGTGTACAATACATGGCCGGAGGTCCATACATTTTTGCAACATCTCCTTTGATATTCTTCAGGCTTTTAGCGATCGTTAGATCTTTCGGCACCGCTAAATTTTAGTGTTCAGCATTATCGTGATCTAGTCTGGTGGTAATGATAGCCCCGTAATTGATCAGAGCCAATCCCCGAAGGGGTAGGCAGAGGCACGCATTCAAACATACGTGCAAACACCCACGATTCGCCAGTTATGTTTCGGCCCATGTGACAGGTGGCGAGCCTGTTGACATCTTCGAACACTTTACTAAACTTCGAGAACTTATGTACTGGGAAATAAATAAATAAAGTAATAAAACAGTAATAAATAAAGTAATATAACAATCCTAACAACCTAACACTCGTATTTTTAGTAAAACATAACCTCTACACAAACTTTCCTTTAATAATATGGCTTCTCTGTATTTGACAAGTTAGGAAACTAGGTATTTTCGGTACTATTATTTGTAGCTTTACGAATGGAGTTGAAGTATTCTTAAACAAATTAGATGTCGTTGAGTGAGATAACTCTCGAAACGATTTCCCTTACATACGTATGTACGATGTAATTGTTTATTCAAATACTTATGCAAAGATAGTAAATATAATTTCAATATGTGTAGGATGTTTTGCAGGATTCGAATACCTCACGTTAAGAAAATCATGTTTTTATGTAATGAAGGTGGCAAACAAGCATGCAGTTCTCATTGATGTTAAATAGGTAATGACTGCAGACTATAAATACCCATACAAATACCAAAGGTCAAAATGCAGATGCGTCGACACCCCTGAGACCTTAGTTGTTATGTCTCTGTGATAGTTATTACGGGCCCATACACTGCCATCCAACCGGAACACGATAGTGTTGAACACTACCATTAGGCAGCAGATGATTAACTGCACTGGTCGGTCCCAACAAACCGCCTTCGGAGTCTAATTCAGGAAAAGTACAATTTTAAGAAAAACATTAGTTATAACTAAATAATATAAATAAATAAAATACGCTTACACTCACAGCCCCACATTAGGTATAAACCTGTGTCGTGGGTGCCGTTGTACACACACAACACATTGTACACACCTACACAAACACCCAGACCCGAAACAAATATCTGTAGACCATACAAATATTTGTCCCGGTGCAGGGATCGAACCCCCGACCCTTCGAATCAAACGGTCATCTCACACCGCTGGACTAACCGGGTCGTCAGACCTAACTAAAGTATTTATGACTTTACGACTAAAGCTACTGACATCCTTATGTTCTCCTTAGGATTCCTTACCTCACCCAAGCCCGCCCGCGTGCTCAAACCCAAAGTCATTTACGTAAACATGTTATTCCACTTAAAAAGCGGATTTCCCTAAATAATAAAACAAAGAAAATGCTTCTACCGGTAGAATTATAACAGTTCGTCTGTTAAACACGTCATAACATTAGAGTATTAGGTACTTGAAAGCAAATCATTGTATACTTACGACGCGAAAGAAAGCACCGAGTGAACTCAAAGGTAAGTCCTTTTCCAATAACAGGGCGACGTAATGTTGAAATGTATTCAGTCCCATTCAAATTTTATTTTCATTTAAATAGATTTGCTCTTATGGGCTAATGACATGTTATAAATGATTTGAGTTGAGATAATTCCAGTTAATTAATTGATAAAATAATTTATTATTAGATGAAAGACTTTTTGTAAAGAAATACACAAAAATAAGATTAACACAAAAAAGTGAAAATTAACAAAATTAGAAGATTTGATCCAAAAGTGATAGTTTCTATTTATAGTACCTAGGTTATAAACCATCCAGTCCACTATAATGTGAGTGCTAATTTTTAAAATCCACAGTTTGGTTTATCGAGTTTGTTCTTATTATTACATATTCTCTGGCTATGTTTAGTGAACGTAGCTAAGAACAACCTATAGTACCTAGCTAACAAATCGTCCAGTCCACTATAATGTGAGTGTTTAGTGAACATAGCTAAGAACAACCTATAGTACCTAGCTAACAAATCATCCAGTCCACTATAATGTGAGTGTTTAGTGAACATAGCTAAGAACAACCTATAGTACCTAGCTAACAAATCATCCAGTCCACTATAATGTGAGTGTTTAGTGAACATAGCTAAGAACAACCTATAGTACCTAGCTAACAAATCATCCAGTCCACTATAATGTGAGTGCTGATTTCTAAAATCCACAGTTTCGTTTATTGAGTTAGTTCTTAGTTATGAAGTGAACATAACGCTCCCCCGACGGCTCAACGGATGCGGCGCTTGGATCAAATTGTGAAAAGAAGAACAAATATATTTTATTGTTTTAGGTGAACGTTCGTAATTATATTTAGGTATTTCGTATTTCATCATGTATATTTTGTGTATAGTAAAAACAGGTTTAATGTGAAAAGATATAATGTGAAAAGTTGCTATACCGCGGGGACTATGTCTGTCAGAACATCATGAGATATTTTCCATAAATAATACAACTTCAAATGAAGTGCTCCCATTTGTGGACTTGAACAATTCGTTTGCTAAACACGTCATTACATTATTACGTGAAAGCAAATGCGACGCGAAAGAAAGATCCTACTGAACTCAAAGGTAAGCCTATTTCCAATAACAGGGCGACGTGATGTTAAAATGTATTCAGGCCCATTCTAATATTATTTTCATTCAATTCGATTTACTCTAATGGGTGTATGTTATTGACATACTATAATTGATTTGGAGTGTAGTGGAATATTTCATGTGACTACATGATCCTTCACAATCTCTCCCCTAGTGGTTCCAAGAAGTTGTACCTCACCAGTTGCAACGGCCACACTCTGGTAAACCACGTATGTGGGCTAAACTTAGGGAAGGGGGCTACATCTCAAACATCTCCAAGTCATCTCTGATGTAGTTATCGGTGGTCCCCGATTAATTTTGCATTGTTGTGATCCCAAAATGCAACCAACGATGCAAAAAGGTAAAGTGAAAAACCTCAAGGGTGTTCTACCAGGATCCAGTTAGTGGTATACGGCCTTTCACTGTATCCCAATCTTTGCCGGTCGTACCGGGTCGCCGGTCCATCGGACAACAGAGGGAGGGACGAGAGAGTGAACTTACACCAGCGCAACTGTTTGCTCACTTAAATAAATTCACGCGCAGATGACCCTAGCTATTCCCACCGGATTCTACTATTTAAAAGACCTGTGGCGATGGGGTGTTGACGGTGGGGTTAAGATAACGGTGTACTGAGACTCTAGTCAATGCCCTGCACGTAGGCGGCCAGGGAAGAGTGGTCGCTCTTGGAGTCAATGGAAACGGAACACCAGGCTCGGCAGCACAACTGGCGACAAAGCAGCCCTATTTAGGAACTCTCTGCTTTCCTCTGCATAGAGGAGGGGTCTAGAAAAGGTGGCCTAAAAATAGTCCGTTTCATCCATTATCTGGATGTCAAGCCGCGGGCATCTGGACATCGTGAATGCGGTCAAAAGATACAAAAGAAAATAAGAAATACCATCATCAAACCCAAACAACTTTGCATTGCCGAACAACAACTTTGATTGTCCGAACCTTATTAGATAATGACCGAAATTTGTGTCCAGAAAGAAAAACCGCTGTAATAGCGAGAGAATTTTCCCGTTATAGTATTGATATAGCCGCAGTTAACGAAACTCATTTAAGTGATGGTGGAGAGCTTTGTGAACATAAAGGTGGTTACACTTACTACTGGAGTGGACGTCCTATTGGTGAAAAGGCAGGAAGTGGAGTAGGTTTTGCCATTAGAAATGGTTTGATTCGACAATTTAGTGAACTGCTCAAGGGGATCAATGACCGTCTCATGTCTCTACGCTTCCCAATTGCGAATAATAGATATGTCCATCTAATTAGTGCCTACGCTCCAACTCTTCCTTCACCGGATGAGGATAAGGAGGCTTTTTATCAATAACTCCGCCAAATCCTTTCATCTATTCCAAGACATGACAAAGTTATTTTGCTAGGTGATTTTAACGCTCGCGTCGGCACTGAACATGAACTCTGGGATGGTGCTCTCGGCAAGCATGGAGTTGGAAATTGTAACCATAACGGGTTGCTTCTTTTATCAATGTGTGCTGAATTTAATCTGGGTTAAACACGTTCTTCCGGCTTGCTGACAAGTATAAGACCTCGTGGATGCATCCTAGATCAAAGCACTGGCATCTTCTGGATTACGTCATTGTTCGCCGAAGTGACCTGCGTGACGTTCTCATCACGAGAGCGATGCGTGGAGCAATAGGCTGGACTGACCATCGACTGATAAGATCGAAGATGCTTCTTACGTTTAAAGCTCCACGACGAGCACCTCACACAAAATCAATGGATACAAGTAGTAAAAATAAAGACTCAGCAAAATTTAAGATCTAAGGTTCGCGAACTGAAGGATAATTGGTGGAAAAAGAAAGCAGGTGAATTGCAACTATATGCTGATACTCACCAAACTGGAAGGTCCTTTGAAGGTATACAAGCTATATTCGGTCCACGAGTACGAAAAACAGCCCCAATGTACTCTAAAGATAAGCATATACACATAACATCGGGTTTCAGATAAGAATGATGTTCTAATACGTTGGGCGGAACATTTCAACGATGTATTAAACCCTAATGCCCTCACCGTAGACTTATCTTACGTGGATGCGCTGGATGAACTTCCAATGTGTCACTCCTTAGATAATCCACCATCTTTTGAAGAATTTGTGAAGGCAATCAATCGTCTCAAGAATTCTAAGACACCAGGTATGGACCAACTTCCTGCTGAAGTATATAAATATGGTGGCAATAATATTTTAAAAAGGCTTTACCATCTTATCTTGAGAGTGTGGATAAGTGAAGAAATTCCACGGGACTCGCGGGATGCGGTAATCTGTAAGCTGTACAAAGAAAAAGGAGATGTGTCCGATTGCAGCTCATATCGAGGAATATCGCTTCTCGTGAGTGCCGGTAAGGTACTAGCGCACATTATTAACAGCCGTCTTAGCGAAGTAGCTGAAAAGTACTTACCCGAAAGTCAATGTGGATTTCGTCCAAATAGAGGTACAATCGATGCTATCAGCGTTATAAAGCAACTCCAGGAGAAAAGTCTAGAACAACAACGCCCTTTCTACATATGCTTTATAGATCTAGAGAAAGCATTTGATAGAATTCCGCGTGAGGCTCTCTGGCTTGTTCTCCATAAGTCGGGATATCCACGGAAGTTTGTCAACCTAATATGTCAATTCCATGAAAGTATGACAGCACAGGTTCAACATGAAAACAACCTTTCTGAGAAAATTCTAATCACTAGTGGAGTAAAACAAGGTTGCGTGATGGCCCCCACTCTTTTCGCCGTATATTTCGCAGTTGTCATGAGGGACGCGTTGCAGTCGTGTAGCGATCAAATTCAACTAAATTTCAGGACTGAAAGAGGTGTGTTTGACATATCGAGGTTTAGGTCGAGGTCGAAGGTACAGAATATCTCTATATTACAGGTACTTTATGCTGATGACGTGTGCCTCATGTCCGACAGTATGGTCAATCTTCAGAGCTATGTTGACGCGCTGCACCAATCCTGTCAACGTTTTGGTCTAGTTATTAGTGATACTAAAACACAAATTATGAAACAACCACCGAGGGGTTGCAAGGCTGACTCCATGGAACTGAACCTTGACGGAAAACCATTGCAGATGGTAACGAGCTTTAAATACCTTGGTAGCAACATCCGGCACGATAATACTTTGGCCTCAGAGATACCAACGCGTATTGCAAATGCCGCAGCTAACTTCGGAAGACTCTCTAATCGTGTCTGGAACTCTCATGATCTCAAGCTAGAGACAAAGATTAACGTCTACAAAGCACTGATAATACCGGTCATCTTGTATGGTGCAGAGACATGGTGTCTTTATAAAGCAGACATAAAAAAACTAGACTCTTATTATCTGCGGTGTTTAAGGTATATCTTGAAAGTTAAATGGCAAGACCGCGTACCAAATACCGAGATATTGCGTCGTTCCGGGATGGTAGACATGGAAGCTCTCCTCATGCAGCGCCAACTTAGATGGTGTGGACACGTTCTCCGCATGGACGATTCCCGTCTGCCCAAAATCGTGTTTTACTCCGAATTGGTTGCGGGTAAACGAAGATCCGGCGGCCAGTATCTGCGTTATAAAGACGTGTTCAAAAGACATCTGTTAGCATGTGGCATTGGTGTCACAAAGTGGGAGGAGCTTGCTTCGAAGAGGTTTTCTTGGCGCTCTACTATTAACAAAAGTGTCAAAAAGTTTGAACACGCCCGACTTGAGACTCTTGACATAAAACGCCATATCTGTAAAGAACGGCCTAAGCGCTCCTATACCTATACTTACAACTCACAGGGCCAACTCTATTGTAACATCTGCGCTAGAATATTCAAAACTAAATTTGGTTTAGCTAGTCACCTAAGAGCTCACCTTAGAGGGCAAAATGAATAAATAAATAATATTTATTTATAAATAAAAGTAATTAAAATAAATAAACAAAATAAGTTCATAAAAGAAAGGATACAGTTGGGGTCGCTGTCATCGAAATCGATGAGGAGGACTATATAAATAATTGATTTCAGTCGACATAATTCTAATCAGTTAAAAGTATGTTATAATATTCAATATTTTATTATCTATTTGGCATCCTTAGTACCTGCAAACAAGGGGATAATTTTCGTAACTTTATTATAGTTGAAGTGCAATGTACGGCCCTGTTATTTCCGGCAGAGAGGCATAACACCTTAGGCCTCAAGAGTGATAACGCATCTGTATTTTGACCGTGGTCTTACTGTGGGTGTCTACAGGCTGCAGTCATCACTTTACATCAATATGAACTGCATGCTTGTTTACCACTTCCATTACATAAAAAAGTCGTTGTTAATAAAATACGCATTTACATAACTTGAACACTAATAATTGTATTGGAATTTAATGATGAGATATTAAGGTAGGCTCTGCTTATTAACCTATATGAAATGCACGCTACTGCAGACTTGAAATACCGACAGAATACAGTAATCGCTGTTACATTGTATTCCAAAATACAACAAACGTTGCCGAACTGTAAACTGGCACTTTTAATTTCCCGCTCGCATCCACGAAAATTCGCTAATAACAAAAAAAAGCAGTCGAAATACAGCAGGACGAGCTGCGAGTGATGGGTTGACATTTATTTCGTAAATACATCACTCTGCCATTGTTGGCTTCCTTTATGAAGAAAGATAAAATATTTCCTGGAGCGAGTCAGGCATTGTCGGCGAAATGTCTCGGGGCGCGGGGACTGTGGGTTCACCGCAGACGATGGACTGAGTTATAAGACGCAGCGTTCATTTATAAGTATTTATGAATTTATGCACATGTAGGTACACCGCTGATATATAGAGAGGGGAGTTTGCTGGTATTTGCTTAAATAGAGCGTTGGGTAAGCTGCTAGAATCTAAAACATCTAAGCCAACGGGCTTGACTAGCCATACATAAAACTGTACTTACTCCAACACTATTATATGGAAGCGAGAGCTGGGTGGGCAGGAAAGAGCACGAAAGTAAATTAAACGCGATCGAGATGAGATCATTGCGCAAGATCTGGACTGGATCCCTCACTGATCGCGTTTGTAATGAAGACGTCAGGCTTTGTGTGAAAATGAAAAAGGCATGCTGCTATGGTTCGGGCATATGGAATGTCGAATGAGCGAATGAAAAACAGATATACAATGCGAATGTAGGTGGTTGCGTCTGCAAGTTTTGCCCATGAAGACCAAGACCGACTTACCATGACCAAATAGGCCGAGTACTGTTTGAAGGCGGGATCGTGCTTGAATGAAGAGAATGTTGAATGTAGATGAAGCACGGGATGTGTGTCAGAACCGGGATATCTGGCGCTCCACACTCTCTGCCTAGCCCGTAAGGAACTTGGCGTGAAGACACGCACACATGCACGCCTCTGCATAACCCTTCTGGAAAGTCAAGTGGTTGATGTGATGGCGATGATTAGATGTTGGGGTCACTAATTTACACTGAGTTAGTGTTATGCAAGTTCAATCAATCGTCTCATTCGACCTATATTTTGGAAGCAAATAACCTGTGACTTACATTCAGACATACATACTAGTGACGAGCTGGCGGCGGGCGCCGCGCGGGACGTGGGGCGCGTTAGTCGAATGTTTTTTAAGCTATTGCAAAGCTTTTATCGCGGGCATTGAGTGTGGAGACCGAATCCAGAAATTCCGTAACGAAAATAACCCCTAACACCCCCACTCCGACCGGCACAGTGGTGATACATTTTAGTTTTGCCATGTATCGATGAATAGCAGAACTTTAAATGACTTTTTTTTTAAATATTACGCTTCTAGGTGGCATTGGTTGTATCGGCTCAAAAAGTTGCATTAATATCAAAGAAAAACGAAGGTAAAAAATACTGCATACATAAAATAAATAAATAATTATAATTACATGTTGATAAAAATGTTATGCCACACGTCGTTTTTTTTATTTTTTACGTAAGGAAGGTGACTAACAAGCATGCAGCTCACATTGATGTTAAGTGATGACTGCAGCCTACGAGTATATTAGCATGCAGCCCATACAAAAAAAAAACAGCGGTCAAAATGCAGATGCGTTGCTACCCCTGAGACCTAAGCTGTCTCTGTGATTGTTATAACGGGGCCTCACATTACCATCTAACCGGAACACGATAGTTCTGAACACTACCATTTGACGGCAGATAGATCAGGTAATGCGGTGGTGCCGATGCTGATCTGGAACTCCACCACCAGTTTAGTTTAGCGTCATTCAGTTGTACTCATATTCGATGTTTCAAAACAACGCTTCTGCTCACAACTTATGCATAATCAGAGTTTGCATTCTCAACCCTCACAAAGGGAGTGCCAACGTCAGTGAATTGACAAATATTTATGTTGTAAAATTACGATGTACGTATGTATCGAATATTACAGAATATTATTTAGAATACATCTTGTTGTGCTTCGGCCGAAAATCGGAACGGTTATAAAATGATTCAAATCTGGGGGCAAGGTCGTGGACCCGCCAACATGTACAGATAGAAGGAAGCTCAAGGCACTATTATGATCTTTTCTCCAGGCGATTCGTCTTTTTGATCTCTCATAGTTTTTATCGAAAAGTGAAGTTTTATTTAAGCGCGCATGGCTTTGCGGCTGGTGTAGATCGTAAGCGATCTACTTGGTTAAGCGATACAGGCGCGGTCGGGTGTGTGATGGGTCACCGCTAGTGGCAAATTAAAATGCGCGTTTCCGTGCTTCGGAGGGCACGTTAAGCCGTCCGACCCGGTTGCTAACGATAGATAGCAGTCGTTAAACCTTGTCGGAGACCTAATGGGCGGTTAGAAAACATCCAATAGCGGGTTGGCCACTAACCCGTATCTCCGCCAACCCGTATTTGAGCAGCGTGGTGGAGTAAGTTCCAGGCCTCCCCCCAAAAAGGGGAGAGACTCGTGCCCAGCAGTGGGGCGTATTTTGACCCTGGTCTTTGTTTAAGTGTCTTTAGGCTGCAGTCATCACTTAACATCAATGTGAACTGCATGCTTGTTTGCCACTTCCGTGACATAAAAAAATAGATAACACTGAGGTAGTATAAGAAATAAGATGACTTAATATTCTAAACAGATTACTTTAAAAATATTGTCCTAATAAATAAAGCAACGTGTACATTTGCAAGATCTATCTCTAGGGCTCATGTTTATAGATTATATCAGTACACACGGGACAAAGTGACTATTTGCAGTGAGCACGTACCCTAAGATTGATGGAAGGTCGCAATGTTGACCTTAATGGGAGGTCTGCTTGAGAATTTTGAAGATGACATCTGAAGGATATATGAAGATCCCCAAATTAATGTACGAGGATAAGAATCACGGTTGTTTTTGTGTATAATGTGATAATTTTTTCACAGATTTCTGTTGTGATGTTAAACAGCATTATAAAAACGTAAATTGAACACTTTTCTTTTTATTTATTCGAATTTTCAAGTGGAAAAGAAAATACTTTTCACGAAAATTTTTATTGACTGCGGTGCACAAGCGTGCGGGGTTCACACAATAGCCACTACTGTACGCAACTATAGCCTGGATTATAATTGACTGAATTGGTGAATACTAATAAGTTAATTCTGATCACGGAACCTCATACAATCCGTCTTATCCATTATACCTATTTTAGCATTTTTTTCCTTTTTTTAGATGATTCGTCGGTAATATGTATTAATAATCATCTATATATATAAAAATCAATTGCTGTTCGTTAGTCTCGCTAAAACTCGAGAACGGCTGGACCGATTTGGCTAATTTTGGTGTTTAATGATTTTTGGAAGTCCAGGGAAGGTTGAAAAGGTAAGAAAATATGAAGAAATTGAAGGGGAATAAACACAATTTCCTTTTCCCACACAAATATCATATCATATAAATATCCATATCTATCAAACCTTTGACACATTATTTATTTGTGAGGCAATACAAAGTTTGCCGGGTAAGCTAGTAATGAAATAAATGAAAAACTGATCTATGGACACTGAAAATTATTCGCACTGCCATCAATTCGTTCGGCCCGAAGCACGTTGTCAAGTGAATCGAGTTCGAGCCATTATATTTTTTCATCAATCAAAGTCTGTTTCGATTAAACATCGCAGTAAATTTCCGCTTTATATTTTTTATATTCAATCGAATCAGATCGCGGAAATGACTCCAATGTAAAATGGAAGTTAGATATGAATAATGTAGTAGAGTCGAAATATAATAATACAGTAGATTGATTTTCTTGTATTTTGTTCCATCACAAAAAGGATCAAAAATGATGTATGGCCCCGTAATAAATATCACAGAGACATAACAACTAAGATCTCAGGGGTGGTTCTGCATTTTGACCTCAGGAGTGCGCCCGCCTATCGACATTGTTGTCGTCATTGTTATTGCTGTCAAATTTTCAGGTCAATTTTTATTTAAAATAAATATGAATAATGTAAATAATCTACCGTAATCGCTTTTTTATCACCTACGAAAGCAAGAACATAATTCAGATGATCACTACTGCTTTTAGGTAGACGAGGCAAAAGAGGTATGTTAGGACCGGGATATCTGGCGCTCTACACGCTGACTCTCACTCTCTGCCTACCCCGTTAGGGACCTGGCGTGAGGATACATACATACATAAATATTACTGCTTTTAAAGGAGCTACAAATCGACATGAAAATTTGACAGCAATTTCGATATGCGGTCGCACCACTGGTCTTTGTGTGGGTGTCTATAGGTTGCAGTCAGCACTTAACATCAATGTTAGCTGCATGCTTGTTACATAAAAAAAAGATGGTAAACTATGGGGGCCTAATAACTATCACAGGAGCAATACAACTGAGGCTTCAGGGTGACATCGTATCTGTGTTTTGATCCCCGAATTTTGTGTAGATGTCAATAGGCTGCAGTAATAACTTACCATCCAGGTGAACTACACGCTTCTAAGCCACCATCATAATACATAAAAACAGGCTAGAAGATATCTTTTAAGACAATTTCATCATTTTCATTATGACGTCCGAATCACACCGAATGACGTCCACTGCTGGACTAAGCCTTCCACAAAGACGCTTACAATAGTGTTGTGTGACATTAGGGGAGAACATGCTATAGTCGCCACGCTTGGCAGGCGGATTGGCGATCGCAGTGGCGTAGTTTTATCGCGGGATGCTGCTGCTCATCCCGCGTTGTTATATTTACTACCGCCCTTTTGGAATGGTTTGACCGCCATTGTTCGGTGGACTGACTGCACTAGCGGCCGAATTCTCTTCCAGTAGAAGAAAATTCTTAGTAAGATAATTTATCCGATTAATATCGTGTACTCGATTCATACATATAAATAGTATTTTAGATGATTTATCCGATTAATATTGCGTACTCAATTCATATACCTATTCTTCGCCTAATCATAATACCGTTGGCCAACACGGTAAGACTCCCTTGAGGGCTTGTTTATTACTTGGGCAATTTTATTGGCCATATATCACTTTGACCTGCGCCCTATGGAGTTTCAATACGTCATCCACTGGTATTTCCTTCTCATACTCTGCGAGGTGTTATCTTCGCCGACCGTTGACACGGTCGGGTCCTTGGCTGTGCCATCATGCCTTTTAGCTTCTGATTATCGACCCTCTTGTATGGGTCGTTGCTTTTTTAGGGTTCCGTAGTAAACAAGGAATATAATATATATAATATAGTTTCGCCATGTCCGTGTGTCTGTCTGTCTGTCTGTCCGTCCGTCCGCGGTTTAGCGCAAGAACTATTAGTACCTACTAGAGACTTGAAATTTGGCACAAGTATACACCTTAATTACGCCGACAAAGTGGTAGAATAAAAACATGAAAAAAAAGTATTATCTACTGTTGAATGGTAATGTTCAGTACTGTTGTGTTTTGGTAAGATGGTAATGTATGGCCCAGTAACAACAGAGAAGCTCCAATGACGGAGCTCGCGGGCGTAGGCACCACCGTATTATCTAATATACTTGCCGCTAAATAGTATGTTCAGCACTATCGTGTTCCGGTCAGTTGGTAATATACAGCCCGGTAATTTTCGGCACATAGGCATAACACCTTAGGCTGCAGTCAACACTTAACATCAATGTAAACTGCATGTTTGCCACTTTCATTACATAAAAAAACACAGCTGGACTAACCGGATCGTCAGTTTGAATTCAGATACCACATCTAAATTTCGTCCAAATTTTTGTACGCTCAATCGTATTAGCGACTTATCGACGCGTATAATAGAAAGAAAAAAGCTTTTAACAACAAACGACTTTGTCATCTCAAAAGTACCGGTGCGATTAGCATTACTTAATAAAACTTTTCGTACAGAACATCGTACCATATTACACCTGCGATCTTTCCGATAATAGTACAAGATCCGGTTGCTAGATAATAAGCTGAAAATATGTGCATAATGTAATAAAGTAAAAACTACATTGAATACTAGCACAGTATAAGTACATTAACATGTTCGTTTTCTTTAGACTGTGATACTAGTATAAGATAGAACTCTTCTAACATCTTTGAAAAGTAATAAAGATGTTACAATTCTAATATCTTTGACAAGTAAAATAAAAAAATCGGGTTAATCGATAATGTTCCTTACATTTATTAAGTACTGAGTTAGTCAAATATATTTATAACTGCTGTTGGCAATCAAGAAAAAAAATGTATTTCGAATTTTATTTTTACTCAGCAAAGAAATATGTTTTAATAATATTAGGTAGGTATGTTGTTTCAATATTTTCAGGATTCTTTTCTATTACAGGGCATTTTGGTTTCAGTTCCAAATATGAAGACCTTCCATGTGTATTACATTTATTTTAAACTAGCTGACCCGGCAAAATTAGTATTGCCTCAGAATAAAATAACGTGTCAAAGGTTTGATAGATAGGGACTATTTGTATGAAAAAACAAAATTGTGGTTTTCACTATTTCCCTTCAATTTCTTCATATTTTCTTACCATTTAAACCTTCCCTGGACTTCCAAAAAGCATTAAAAAAAAAATTAGCCAAACCGGTTCAGCCGTTCTCGAGTTTTAGCGAGACTAACGAATAGCAATTGATATTTATATACGTACATATATAAGATAAATAGATTTTGTATGCAAAGCAGTTCGCAGAAACAACTATATACTGAATCTCAAGTTTGTATTCCTAATAAGTAGTATTGGATAAAAGTTTCTGTGACCTTTATGGGTTCCGTTTTTTTGCAACTTGGCTAGTGCACTTACTCTATTTTTTAGAAATATATCGAAAAATCAATACAATTCAAAAACTGATTACATACACACTCGATCTCATTTTCAAAGGTAACGTCCAAACATATGATTATTTTTCCATTCATAGTTTGATTTTACATAAAAAACTAATTTGATTAAGCACTCAATGAACACGGCGATTTTTCAGTCTGGTCTTAGACTATAATTCAAGGCATCGAGTTCGAAATTTTGACAAAACTTTACGATTAGATAAGGAATTGAGTTAAATCTGAATTGAAAAGTTCCCTCGGTGAAGATTAAGGTCGTTTTATATCTTAAGTGAGTCCTGGAAACATATTTACCATTTAAACGACCGTCGGAAAAAAACGTAACGTCGCCGACAAATTGGGAGACGACAGTTTAGGGCACTTTAGGGTTTAAATACAAATCTCGAGTTTAACCTTTAATTTGTAACTGGAAAAGATTGAGTACCTTCAGAATTCTGAATCAGTTTCGTTTTTTAAATATTTTTTATTGATATTTGTGGATATTGTAATATTAACATTAGTTATATAATAATAATAATGGCAATCCTTGACACTACCCACTGCTGGACACGAGTCTCACTCCTTTTTGGGGGAGGCCTGGAGCTTACTCCACCACGCTGCTCCAATGCGGCTTGGAGAAGATACGGATTAGTGACCAACCCGCTGTTGGATGTTTTCAAACCGCCTATAAGGCCTAAGAAAAACGTTTAACGACTGCTATCTATCGATAACAACCGGCACCGACGGCACGTTAGCCCTCCGAAGCACGGAAATGCGCATTTTAATTCGCTACTAGTTGTCACCCATCTCACACTCGACCGCGCCCGTTTCGTACAACCGAGTAGATCGCTTGCGATCTGCACCAGCCGCGGAATAAGATAATAATTAATTAATTAACAGACACATTATTGTTTTTATATTATTTCGCATTAACACATGCTTGTGAAATATATTTTATTGCCTAACTAGCATGGTTGGCAATAGATGGCGCTACTGCTACCATAAAGCAAGGCAATAAATGTGAAGGAAAGATTTGACAAATCGGGTAGGACTTCAGTAGCTCAATTGGAAGAGCGGCTGGACTAGATTCCCACTAGGCCGCGAGTTCGAGTCTCGCCTGAAGTCAAATTTTTCTTTCCATTTTTCTTTAAAATAAAATAGACACATTATTAATTATATTGTAAAGTTGTATTTATTTCGATATTTGTTTGAATTAATATTGCTTTGTTTTTTGTTTGATTTTGGACGAAATTAATAAAGTTATGTCATGAAGTGAAGTAAAGAAGCAAACATATGTACAATTCAATATGAACCATTTTATTTATTTATTTATTCAAACTTTATTGCCACAGTATAATACATGATGACAAATGGCGAACTTAACGCTAAAAGCGCTCTTTTCCAGTTAACCATCGGGAGTCTAGAGAGCTATCTGAGCGGCACAACAGTTATGGGAGAAAATTTAAAAACAAAAGTATTACATAAGCTTATTAAAATACATGATATATATACATACATACTTATAGAGAAACTCATAAAAACTACATATACATAATACAGATACAATAATATAAGTTCTAAACATATATCTTAATATATATAAATCTCGTGTCATAATGTTTGTCCTCAATGGACTCCTAAACCACTTAACCGATTATAATAAAATTCGCACACCATGTGCAGTTCGATCCAACTTGAGAGATAGGATAGCTTACATTACGCTATGACTAATAGGAGCAGAGCAGCGCGGGCGAAGCCGGGGCGGGCCGCTAGTATTATTATATAATAAAATATACTTACACGTCAATAAATAAATATGCAATTTGGATGATGATTTCTGATAAGGATTCACACTTAGGAATCACACACAAACTCGTATAATTATCATAAAAGATGTTTCTTTAAATTGTTTTTAAACGTCAGCCTCGAACACGATCTTCGGATGACATCTGGCAGCGCATTCCACAAGCGAGCCGCTTGAACAGTAAAAGAGTTAGCAACGAAACCGGATCTATGAAGGGGTATAGAAAGAGTGAGAGATTCATTAGAGCGAAGATGTAATGAGTGAGAAGAGCAGAGATACTGGAAATTATTTTTTAAATAAGTAGGAGAGAAAACGTCAAAAAGAATTGAAAAAAGTTGACACAGAATTCTGGATTGTCTTCGTTGGCGGATAGTTAGCCATTTAAGGTCGGTACGGAAAGCGGACACATGGTCAAATTTACGAAGACGAAAGATGAACCGGATCGCATTATTGATTACTCGGTCTAGTTTATCAAGACCAGCCTCATTTAAGTCCAGATAACACGCATCAGCATAATCTAATATAGGGAAAATAAGTGCCTGCACAAGACGAATTTTTAACTGAGTGGGTAGGAAGTTTCTCAGTCTGTTAAGGGAGCTTAATGACGCATAGGCAGTACGACAAACTTCACTAACTTGTACATTCCAGCTGAGAGTCGCATCTATATATAGTCCTAGGTCCTTAACTGATGGACAAAAAGTAATTTTCTGACCCTCAAAAGTGACAGGTGCCACGGAACTGAGGTCTAATTTGGCTAGTTGCTTTTGGCTACCAACCACAATGGCCTGACATTTCTTGGGATTTACTTTGATGCCGAACTTATGAGACCACATGCTAATAGTTTGTAAGTTTAAGTTTATTTTGGAAATACAGTTGCTAATATAATTGATGTTAGATTGAACGTATATTTGCAAGTCGTCAGCATAAAAGTGGTAGGAGCAGTCAAGTAGGTAACATAACGTATTGATAAAAATCGTGAACAGCAAAGGTGATAATATACCACCCTGCGGTACACCAGTGTTCAAATCACTCCAGTCGGACAGTTTTTTATTGAGACGAACTGCTTGTTGTCTGTTTCTGAGGTATGCGGAAAACCAATCTAAAGCTTTAGTCGAGAATCGTAGATGTTCTAATAAGGCAAGGAGGATATCGTGGTCGACCATGTTAAAGGCGTTTGAAAAATCGATAAGAACAAGGACCGTGACCAGTTTATTCTCCATGCCGTTACGAATATCATCAGTGACCTTCAGAAGTGCAGTAGAGGTGCTATGACCCGTTCGGAATCCGGACTGGTAGGGACTAATAAGCTTGTGCTGTTCCAGAAAAGAAGAGACCTGTCTGTGGACGACAGCCTCCAGAGTTTTGGAGAGGAAAGGAAGTATTGAGATTGGCCTATACTCATTTAACTCACGGGGGTTACTGTTTTTAGGAATAGGAATAACAAAAGCCTTTTGCCAAATTAAAGGAAATTCCCCGCTTAGAATTGAGAAGTTAATTAAGTGAGTTAGAACAGGAACAATGGAATGGAGTATAGGCAAAATCATAGCACGACTTACATCGTCACAGCCAACTGCATTGGACTTTAGGGAGTTAATCGTCTTACAAGTGTCCTCCTCAGAAATGACTTTAAATGAAAAGGGTTCAATAGAAGGTTGAGATAAAAGAGAAATTTCATGGAGAGTGCTCGCTTTTGTGGAAGGGTTAAGAGGGGATACACAAGAAAAATGAGAATTAAAATCAGAAGGGGAAAACGACGAAATATCGGGTGTATGTACAGATTTACCTATTCCAAAAGATTTTAAAAATTTCCATATTTCAGCTGCTGATGAATTTGCAACATGTTCAAAGAAATGTTTGCGTTTGGCTGCTCTTACCAACTTATTACACAGGTTGCGGGCGGCTTTATATAGACACCAGTTTTCGTCGCATCTGTCACGTTTGAAGGTTCGAAAGGCTCTATCACGCCGAGACATAGCAATACGGATGCCCCTCGTGATCCATGGAGCAGGAGGACGCTTTAGTTTGACGGCCCTTACAGGCGCATAAGTATCATACAACGTTAATAAAATAGAGTTGAAATTAGTAATTTTAGTATCAATCGATGACGCTGTATAAACATTAGAGAAATCTAAATTTTGTGCGGCTTCATTAAATAAATTAAAATCAATTTTGGCAAAATTTCGCATCCACACCACTTCAGGCTTAATCTTTGGGAATTTGAGTTTATATGATATGAAAATGAGATCGTGCCGAGAAAAGCCAGGAGCTGATAGCTGCCCGTGGTTAGCACATAGAATGTACCCTTGAGGGACGTTTTCTTTCTCCAGACTAGAGATTTCAAGGAGAGATCACCAAAGCGGAGTAAAACTGGTCGACATTTACCATCCACTGGCTTGCCTAAACGATGACACGTCCGAAGCTTGTTGCTCTCCATATCCTGGATTCCAAGTTTGTCGTGGAAAATGGTTTCAACAACAGTAGGCAAATTTTCTGTTTCATTCTCCGGGATACCACTGATCACTAGGTACTTTTTGCGGTGTCTCATTTCTATGAAGTCAAGAGACTTAGAGAAATCCGAAATTTGCTGTCTAAGTAAGCTAAAGATCGAACCACACTGTGCCTTGAAGTTTTGAAACTCATCTTGAAGCTGGGATAATGTTGGGGTAACACTGAGTGGAGTGGCAGATTTCAATTTTGACTCAAAATCTGAGAGTTTCTTCAACAGCATCATTTCCATTGCATTCTGTGTCTCCAGCAAGGTGGTAACGTTAGCCATAGTGATCAGTTAAAAGTTTTCACAAATAAATCAACAATGTGTATGTGCGGTTATATAGTGACACCAGCAGGACAAGTGTAGAGCCAAAATACACTTGTTACATAAGTGGATCGTTCCACCTATTATATGTAAGTAATTATAAAACTGTTACTATTTGTTTTCAAATGTATAATTGTTAAAAAATATGTGAAAACAATAATAAATTATTTTTTTTATATGGATAACAATGTTCACTTTTTCACATATACCGCCCAAAAAAAAAAAAAAACAAAAAAAAAAAAGCATTTTTGATGGAAATATATGAATAAGTAGTAGTAATTCTATCTCAAGAAAACCTTGGTACCAATAAAAGTTAGGTAACCCTAACCAGACTGAGGATTTAGGATAAATTCTATCACGCAAATAAATAAAACTATTGCGGCTTCATTTTTTACGGCAACCCTTTTTCGACGTCTGCAAACTAGATTGTGTGTTTTCAATTTTATGACCATCATAAAATATTTTTACGGTGTTGCTCTATGACAAATTAGAATGTCTAATTTGCTATGCGGTCGGATTTAATTTGGGGACGACGAACAATACTATGCAAGCTTTGCGATATTTTAATCAATCAAAAAACAGTCAAGTATGAGTTGGAATGTGTAATAAATGTTAATGGATGTCATTTATGATCATTGAGAAAACACACAGTAAATGCTTCATATTATACTATACCGATACATCTTAAACAAACCGATATAATAATAATAATATACATTTTATTTGATACAATATCAAAACATATTGTGATACCTTCAGTCATTCTTGTATCATATTTGTCGCATTTAATGACTTTGCAGCTCTTGCGTAGACTGTTGCAACTCTCAAAGACGTAAAGGAATAAAAATCTATATCTGTAATATAAAAATAAGTCGGGTTTTCCTTCCTGACGCTATAACTCCAGAACGCACAAACCGATTTCCACGGTTTTGCATTCGTTGGAAAGGTCTCGGGCTCCGTGAGGTTTATAGCAAAGAAAATTTAGGGAAAATTATTTATAAAACGACATCCACGTGGGCGATGCCGCGAGCAAAAGCTAGTCTGTAATATAAAAATAAGTCGGGTTTTCCTTCCTGACGCTATAACTCCAGAACGCACAAACCGATTTCCACGGTTTTGCATTCGTTGGAAAGGTCTCGGGCTCCGTGAGGTTTATAGCAAAGAAAATTCAGGGAAATTATTTATAAAACGACATCCACGTGGGCGATGCCGCGGGCAAAAGCTAGTAGTATATAAAAATCAATTGCTGTTCCTTAGTGTCGCTAAAACTTGAGAACGGCAGGACCAATTCGGCTGATTTTGGTTATGAATGATTTTTAAAAGTCCCGGGAAGGTTTAAAAGTTAAAAAAATAAGAAAGAATTGAAGGGAAATAGTAAAAACCAGAATTTCATTTTCCCATACAAATAGTCCGTATCTATCAAATCTTTGACACATTATTTCATTCTGAGGTAATACGAAGTTTGCCGGGTCAGCTAGTAAATAATATTTCCATGTCAAGAAAACCTCAGTAACAATAAAAGTTAGGTAACCCTAACTATACTAAGGGTTTAGGATAAATTCTATCACGCAGATAAATAAAACTATTGCGGTTTCATTTTTTACGGCAACCCTTTTTCGACGTCTGTAAACTAGATTGTGTGTTTTCAAGTTTACGTCAAATTTATGACCATCATAAAATAATTTAACGGTGTTGCTCTATGACAAATCAGAATGTCTAATTTGCTATGCTATATAAATATAATGTAGGGACGACGAACAATACTATGCAAAATTTGCTATGTTTTAATTAATCAAAAACAGTCAAGTGCAATTCCAAATAAATATTAACCAGCCAAGAGCGAGTTGATTCGTGTTCACAAGGTTCCTTGCAATTGAAAGATTTTCTGTAGTACCTTAAATACTATAGACGTGCAATTTCTTGTAATCTATATCGGTAAAGATATGACAATAGTAAACTTAAACTTAAATTAAATAAGTCAATTTTCGTCTATTTTTTTAATAACGTCTATACTTTTAATGTATATTATAAAAATATGTTTGTAATTCTTATAATATAGACTTTCTGTCTCATTTAAGATATATTACACAATATAGTTTGTTTTTTTTATAATGCCACAATTTATCCTTCGAACTTTCGAGAGCTTCTACGTTCGTAATTCCCTTACTTTAATATTTACACTTAGTTACACTTTCACGATTTCCATATTAAATTTCGACCCAGTCAAGTACTTTCGGAGAAAATCGGCTGAACAGACAGACTGACGAACGATGATCTTACAGGGGTTCTGTTTTTACCTTGACGTACAAAATCCTAAAAACATTTTGCAATTATATATTTAAAAAATGCCAGTAATATAAATGGCTTCAGAATGATACCATATTTGTACCTATAATGCGAAGTCCCTTGCGAAGCTGAGCCGTGTCGCCAATTAGTAGTAAACGAGAGAGAATTAATTTTACACATAAATATAAACGTGAGTTATGATAGGCTTAAAATATGTTCAATATGAAAAATGTCCCCCATTCAACCAATCCCATCGCGTAGCCATACTAACAGCATCGTCGCCGTTGCCTCAGGTGCAAAAGCAGACACCTATAGCCTCTGGCTTTGGCAATTACAATCGTCAGCTCCTAACATATTATGTCTTTAATAAAAATATTGTTTAGAGTACATACTCATTTATATTGTTTCGTAGTGATATGCAAGCAAATGATAATTATGTGGAGGAACGGGTGTAACTGTCCATCCGATGAAATGGGAGGTTCCTCCGACCAGGCGAGGTGATGATAGCGCCTGGCGGGCCACGGTCCAACGATTGACGATGGGAAGTTGTTTAAAGGACAACTTTTGTGTAAACTTTTTACTGGTGGTAGAGCTCCAGTGACGGAGCTCGCGGGCGTAGGCACCACCGCATTACCTGATTTACTTGCCGCTAAATGGTAGTGTTCAGCACTATCGTGTTCCGGTCAGGTGGTAATGTACGGCCCTGTAATTTCCGGCACAGAGGCATAACACCTTAGGCCTCAGGAGTGGTAACGCATTTGCATTTTGACCTTGGTCTTTGTGTAGGTGTCTATAGGCTGCAGTCATCACTTAACATCAATGTGAACTGCATGCTTGTTTGCCACTTCCATAACATAAAAAAAAAAAAAAATATGCTAGCTTTCCGTACTGAGTACTTTATGTGTCTTCAGTGTTCTACTGGGTAGTGGACGCATGTAGTAGACGCCACAAGTAAGCAAGATTTTTTTATGTAATGAAGATGGCAATCAAGCATGCAGTTCACATTGATGTTAAGCGATGACGGCAGCCTATAGACACCTAAACAAAGACCAGAGGTCTAAATGCAGATGCCTTACCACTCTTGAAGCCTAAGGGGTTATGCCTCTGTGCCGGAAATTAAAGGGCCGTAAAATGATAGCAAGATACTCCTTAGTCATGAATGTGCAGGCAAGTGATAGCAAAACACTGGTAGACTCGAAGTCTTGAATCCGAGAATGAGCGACAGCGACAGTTATTATGGAAAATCTTTATCTTGGGGTTTATAATAATAATAATGGCAACCCATTATACGTCCCACTGCTGGGCACGAGTCTCTCCCCTTTTTGGGGGGAGGCCTGGAGCTTACTCCACCACGCTGCTCCAATGCGGATTGGTGGAGGTGGGTGGGTTAGTGGCCAACCCGCTGTCGGATGTTTTCAAACCGCCCATAAGGCCTCCGACAAGGTTTAACGACTGCTATCTATCGATAGCAACCGGGACCGACGGCTTAACGTGCCCTCCGAAGCACGGAAACGCGCATTTAATTTGCCACTAGCGGTCACCCATCACACTACCCGACCGCGCCCGTAGTGCTTAACCGAGCAGATCGCTTACGATCTACACCAGCCGCTGGGCCATGCGCGCTTCCATCATCGCATCGCATCTTGGGGCTTAAATCGGTTAAATATCTTGGTCCTTTATATGTATAAGAAACGTGAGAATATAGCAGATTTTTTTGACCTGAAGTGACAGAAATTATACAGTTCACATTGATGGGGTAAGTGAATCCTCAGGCCTAGAAATACCTACATAAAAACCAGAGATTTCAGTGTAGATGCGTTGCCACTCGTAAGGCCTAAACTTTTATGCTTCTGTGCTGTATATTACAGAACACGATAGGTGCTAGTAGAAGCAAATAGATTAGGTGGAAAATTGATAAATGTGTGTACTTTTTCCTTCCATTTTTAGCAAATAGCTGTGTAAACGTGAACAATGATAAGCTTTAAATATTTATTTATTTTATTTATTTATTTAACTTCAATGCACACGAATAATAGGCACATAAGGCGGACTTAATGCAACCAGGGCATCATCAAACCAGTCAACCTTCGGGTTGTAATGAAAAAGGAAGAATAGGTGCTGAGAGGTTACAATATATCCATATTAAGTACGTAGAGAATAAATACATAATATAAATAATAAAATAAATGAATAGAAAATAAACCGAATTCATAGATATGCAATATATAAGTATGTATATAACTATAAGAATATATATACATATATATAAAAATATAAAAATGTATAAATATAAAAAATACATAGATATATACGATGTACAAGTCATAGATTAAATAGTTTGTTTACTTTTAAATTACCAACAAACATTAACTAGCAGATTTTAAAAAGAAGTCGCGATGCTTACGTTTGAATGTAAATTTACTAAAATATCCCATTTAAAAAAGTTCCCCATCCGGTGTAAGCTATAACAATTTCATCGTCATCATTGCAGTATCAGGTGCAAAAGGCTCACACACTAAAGCTTCTGGCTTTGCTGCTAACATTCGTCGGGTCCTCATTAATTACGTGCTTTGTTAATTTCCGGATGTAGGTGCGTATGTATGTATCATCACGCCAAGTCTTACGGGATAGGCAGAGAGTGAGAAGGGGGAGCGCCAGATATTCCGGTCCTGACACACTTCCCGTGCTTCTTCTACATTCGTCATCTTTTTTTACGTATAATCATATAGCTCGTTTAAAAAATGTATGGTTAATATTTTATTGAAAGCAGCTGGGGAATGTAGTTGTTCCAACTCAAAGTGTTCTATTGCTTTGCACTTTCCTTTAAATCTCCACAAAGGAATTCATAACAATTCTTAACTGAAAACATTGCCATAACTTAATATACTTCCGTGCAGGTAAACATTGCCCTAAAGGGTAAATGTAAAAGGTTTTTGTATTTCGAGGGGACGTCCCATGGTGACTGAATACAGGGATAGCCCTACGGAGGCAAATAATGGGATGTTGATTTATAAAGGGTCACAGTTTTGATATGACAACTAGGTTGGGCTTTGTGGTTTGTACCATTATGCGGACAGGTCGGTGGGTCAACTGTAACGAAGGAAAATATAAATTTTAATGTATTTGCTGATTTATTATTATATACTAGCTCACTCCGCGCACCTCGTCTCACCATCGGAGATTTTTAAATATTTTCTGCTATTATTTATTTTTTCCAAAACCTTTTTTTTCCGGACAATAATAAACACATGTCCTTAAGCGATCGAACGTTTGATCTGGTTCTCTAGATCAATTATATATGCTCTAAATTTTTCACGACTGTGGCGACTGTCGGACGCGTCCTATAATATGACAGCAGCTTTAGGAACGATCAGACGATCTGAAGCCGCAGCCGCACTGCCAAGGTGAATGCAACGCGACGGCGATTTCACTACCATCGCCTAACCTGCCCAATGAGGCCACTCATTATGCGACGTAGCGATTTTATAAAGACAGACTTATTTAGACGACACGTCTCGGGATGGCATTAGTCTACTTCACTGCGCAATGAGCGAGCGCAGAAGGCCGGTCCAATCTAAACGACGCGACGTTTCGCTGACTTCTCGCATTTGCAATACTGCGATCTATTTTGTCGCGTAGCCGCAGTGTCGCTATTGCGGACCACAGCGACCCCGACCTTACAATTCAAGATTAACTAATCCAATTTTCTTGAAATTGTTATTATATATTCTTTTGAAAAGTTATAGAATAAAAATAAAAAGTAATATTGCATTACAAAATTCTGGCATTTATAAATTATATTGTGATTGTGGACGCTCATATATTGGTCAAACGAAGAGAGCTGTAGGTACCCGCGTTAAAGAGCACATTGCTGATGTCAAAAACCGAAGAGCAGGGAGGTCTGCAGTCTGTGAACATTTAGCGGATAAACCGAACCATTACATCCGGTTTGATAAAGTTCAAATACTCGCTAGAGAACACAAACCCCTTCCACGAATGGTACGCGAGGCTATTGAAATTAAAAATCATTCAAATTTTAATAGAGAAGATGGATGCCGATTATCAACATCATGGGATCCCATACTCAGCAAAATTAAATGCCAGCCGCAACTGTCTGTAAGTCCTCAATATATCGTAAGTCATTTTTGCGTTAATCCGAAACGCTACGCAAGGCGTTCACGAAATCGATGGAGGTAGCTGCATATAATTTTTTCAAACTGCTGTCAGACAAATATCACCTCAGTCTGCCCAGGACCACGCAAGCTAAAAAGCGACCGAAACGTCAGGTTTATTTTAAAAATCATTTTAGTTTAATATACGCGAGATAAATCCGTAAAAAATACACATACTGCCGATAGGTAACAATTTTTTTACTTATTTATTACAAACACTCAACCCTCTAATGACCAAAATCTAAAATACTTCACAGGCTTTCAAGAGGAACGTGTATCCACGATTAGCCGACGGCTGCTGCATTATTCGTACCGTTTTTTAATGCCGTTTGCAAACTCTATCTGACGGCTCAGTTTTCGGGCTTGTTTTTCAAGTATTTTTTTCTCGTTTCCAAACTTTTTGTAATACTGCATTAGAAGGATTTATCTAGGGATTGCGCTATTATTCCATTTCATTGTCAGGGTTCCTTGTTTGAAACTGAATAAGTATAGATAATCTATATCAACGATACCGTATTTACAAATTACAGGGCCGTACATTACCACCTGACCGCAACACGACTGTGCTGAACACTACCATTTAGCGGCAAGTAGGTTAGGTAATGCGATGGTGCCTACGCCCGCGGGCTTTGTTACTGGAACTCTACCACCAGTAACTGGAGCTCTTTTACCAGTAAAAATAAAATTAAATCGATTTGAAAGTAACCTAAGTATAGAACAGCGAAGTAACTCAGCTTTTCGAACGCAAAAGGAATATTTAAATAACGTTTTCAAAAGTTTCTTGGCGCTCTCAGCTCGGTCACATAATTAAATAAAAAATCAAGATCTTTACTCAATGCAAAAAGTACTATTGAGTACATCAATAGAATTGATGTTGAAAGGAAGGTACCAACTTGTTAGGATCCCGTAACTCAAAAAAAAAACAGGTTAATTGGTTTTTTACTTGTAGTAGAGCTCTAGTGACGGAGATCGCGAGCGTAGGCACCACCGGATTACCTGATATACATACCGCTAAATAGTTGTGTTCGGCACTATCGTGTTCCGGTCAGGTGATAATGTACGGCTCTGTAATTTCCGGCATAGGGGTATAATACCTTAGGCTTCAGGAGTGGTAACGCATCTGCATTTTGACCTTGGTCTTTGCCACTCATGCTTGTTTACCACTTCCATTACATAAAAAAAAACATGAGCGCAGCTGGCATATATTATGATATGATAATAATATATAAATATTGCTGAATCGGTCACCTTTATGGTGCTAAAAGGAGACACGTATTCAGAGCAAATCTATGTACCTAGTGTGTATAATATTGTGCTATTTTTCAAAGTAATTAAATGTTATCTTTTTCTTTGTGATCAACCCGTGTTTGCTTTCTGCACCAAATAAAGTTTTACTGTTACTTACTATTACATATACGATGTATCATTACGTGACTAATTGTGCGGATAATCGCTGTTTTTACACACAGTTGCACATTCACACTTATACAAACTCAAAACAAACTTAAATCAAACGTCGACCGCGGTCGTGAATTTGTCTGGCACACAAGTCCGACCCCTGAGTCAAATTAGTGATATTGGTTTTTTTTTTATTTACAGATGGTTTTCAGGGTATCTCCAAAGTTTAATTAATTCGTTTGAGTGCTTGCCATTTTCATAACAAAAGATTGAAAAAAAAACCTTGATACAAAAGGATAGCAAGTAAGTAGGTAGTTATATTGAATAGAGCGTAAAGCGAATGTATAATTCGTTCTGTCTCTTGTCAGTCTTTGACTAGAAAATGATTCTGTAGAAATTGTCGCTTGAGAACCTGTTAAGACTCACACAGATTACGACAGGGTTTATAATTGGAACATTTTTTTATTAATTTACACATATTTTATTTTTAAAGAAAAATGGAAAGAAAAATTTGACTTCAGGCGAGGCTCGAACTCGCGACCTACTGGGAATCTAGTCCAGCCGCTCTTCCAATTGAGCTACTGAAGCCCTGCCCGATTGAAGGAAAGATTTGGCAAATCGGGCAGGGCTTCAGTAGCTCTATTGGAAGAGCGGCTGGACTAGATTCCCAGTAGGTCGCGAGTTCGAGCCTCGCCTGAAGTCAAATTTTTCTTTCCATTTTTCTTTAAAAATAAAATATATTTCACAAGCATGTGTTAATGCGAAATAATATAAAACAATTATTAAGGGTAAAAGCGACTTCTTTACGATATTCAATAAACTGAAAAGTCTATTATATCGGTTGCCTAACTAGCATAGTTGGTAATAGATGGCGCTGCTGCTACCATAAAGCAATGCAATAGATGTGAAGGAAAGATTTGGCAAATCGGGCAGGGCTTCAGTAGCTCAATTGGAAGAGCGGCTGGACTAGATTCCCAGTAGGTCGCGAGTTCGAGCCTCGCCTGAAGTCAAATTTTTCTTTCCATTTTTCTTTAAAAATAAAATATATTTCACAAGCATGTGTTAATGCGAAATAATATAAAACAATTATGAAGGGTAGAAGCGACTTCTTTACGATATTCAATAAACTGAAAAGTCTATTATATCGGTTGCCTAACTAGCATAGTTGGTAATAGATGGCGCTGCTGCTACCATAAAGCAATGCAATAGACGTGAAGGAAAGATTTGGCAAATCGGGCAGGGCTTCAGTAGCTCAATTGGAAGAGCGGCTGGACTAGATTCCCAGTAGGTCGCGAGTTCGAGCCTCGCCTGAAGTCAAATTTTTCTTTCCATTTTTCTTTAAAAATAAAATATATTTCACAAGCATGTGTTAATGCGAAATAGTATAAAACAATTAATTTACACATCCAGTGTTAATGTACGTATATTATTATATATATATACATCGATATATTTGTTCGATAAATATGAATATTATTTGGAACGTAGATGTTTTTTTGATTACGGTCAAACAACTCGAGGTCCATTCTATTTGGGCGGTTCAGACGAAATACCTGCAAATTCATGCACGGAATTGGCGACCAAATCACTTTATTCGAATTTATTTATTGAAACAAGTATTTAAGTATTACCTTACTTTACCAAAAAGGATACACTACATCTAAGACAACAAAAATATCTAAAACTAGGTTCATGATATTCCTAACAAAAGTACATTTTCAATCAACCTGAGTACTACAATAAAATCACATTGTACAAACAAAATAATGAAAGCTCGCAATAATGTTTATTGCCGCGTAAAGCGAACGCTATGATACCTACGCTGTCATTGTGGATACCCGTCTATGACTAGAAAGTGATTATGTAAACATTGTTGCTTAAGAACCTGTTAAGACCTGCGCATGTTACGACGGAGTTAAAATTTGGCCAGTATTTTTTCAATCTCTTTATGTAGGTATAATTTAGAAACAATACTTAAACTGAGTAAAACTCGCATTTTAGGCTGATTCAACCTGTTTGTGAGTTCCAAAAACTTTGTCACTTCTATCAGCAATTTGTAGATATTTTTAGACTTAGGCAGCAAAATCAAATAAAGACAGAAGAAATATTTATTTATTTTATTTTTATTTAAACCTTTAATTCCTTAATAAATTTACATTTCAATTTAACAATTACATATTTAATAATTCGAGTGATTCTATTCAATTTGATTAATTACATTTTTATGTTTATTAAATTTTTGTATTTCCATTTTTTAAAAACCTATAAATATCATGCATTTTAAGTATATAATACAATATTTTAATTTAAATTGTAGGTCATGTTAATAAATTATACAAAAAAAAAACATATTACTAGTTAGTATAAAGACATATTACTTTTTTCAATTTGTCACACAAATATTGTATTTAAATTTATTTTATTCTGCAATTCTCATTACTATTCCTCAATTACAAAAGTAAAATTTTACTATGATACCCTCATCTCAAATAACTTTATAATGTTCAATTAATCCTTAAGCCCCGTTTGTTACAAACCTCTTCAACTCTGCAAACACCAAACATACACCTCTTATATTTATAAAGAGTCTACACACATACGTTGTCAAAATATGTTAAAATAAACATTTCGTTCCCGGTGTAACGTGTAACAAGCTTAACGTGGCCAGTTTTATTGCAGTCGCAAGGAGACGTAATGAAATTGATCTTTCTTGAACTGTCTTCACTCACGATCCCAGCTGAGGTACCGAGTTTGTAACCTAATTCTGTTCCATACTCTTGAATTTAGTTAAAAGTTTCCCGTTTTTATTGAGAGCTTTATTGTCTTTGATAAGTTTTCTTTGCAGTGTTTAGTTTGAGTTTCTGAAAAAAAAAACAGTCTGTTTCGCTTAGCTGTGTTCCAACCTTACCCTTTCGCCGAGGTCGAGCTACAGTGTATGGATATAGATGAATGTCAAAAGGACATTTGTCATATTAAATGGGACTTAAAATATAATTTGCGAATTAATTAAAAAATATTCGTACGCCTAGTATTTAATTAACGTGTGTTTTTACATTATGCCTTGAGGTATAGACCGGTATACATTCTAAGGGGAAGTGTAGACGTAAAGTCACATTTTGTATGTCAATTTCGTCACAACTCTCGATGCCTTTGCAGCGATTCCTGTGTCAGACAGCGTTATACGTAAATCATATTACTATATCATTAAAGAACTAACTGAGTCTTTAATGTATTTCATAACAATAATAGGCTCTTCACAGGCCCAGTATAGCAAGAGGGTGTTTGATGGTTACTAGCAAATATTTGGAGATAAAATTAAAATTACCTACGCTTTCGGGTAAACCACTGGAACTCCACCAAACCGGTAATTTGTTGAAGTGTTTCAACATCGACGTTATTGCAAACAGAATGTACCCACGCAATTGTTTCGATTTCGGTTTGTTTGTCATGAAAGTTGGATGAGAAGATATGTCGCCCAACAAGCGATACATCTTCTCGTCTAACTTACCACAGTGTCTCAAGACTAAGGTCTCTGACCAGTGTATGTTACCAGTGATGCCATGACATACAAAACTAAAGTGGCCACTCAGTATGGCCTCATAAGAAGGCTCAAAGTCACACAGAGAGCAATGCTAGGCGTTTCCCTGCGAGATCGAATTAGAATTATTTTCTGTTTTCCGCCTTATTTCCAAACTCAGTCAGAAGTTTTCAACAGATCTATTGAAGCTTCTGTTTGTTGTCATAAGTTATTTAAAGATTTCAACACAAATAGAACGCAGGCTATCAGACAGTTATACTTTGACGGACTTATTATTTTGCACGGCATGATAAAAAACCCTTCGATATCCCGCCAATAGGGTAAACACGCAAAATGTTCGAATCCTAATAACCTATTTCTATAAAACTGGATATAACCCGGTCGAATCTGAAAGTCATTCGCACGGAAAGGGTTCTGTATAAATAACATAGACAAGAATAATTAAAATGATAAATTGCGAATAACCCAATTACAAAAACAAGATGATAATACTAAACCTAATTTAAATGAAATATTTGCAGGGATGGATCTTACAACGTTAGAAAGGTTTATCAAAATAACTTTTAATTATTAAATATACCAATGTATAACACTCGTGGTAGAGCTCTGGCGACGATACTCCAAAAGCGTATGCATTACCTAAGTAAGCACATAATGTGCTTACTTAGGTAATGCATACGCTTTTCGGTTGGGTGCATAATTCTAGTATCAGAATATGCATTGCATTGCGATTGAATAGCTTTTCTGTCTTGCTCTATTACAGTGCAATACTACGTATAATAATACAAAGAAGTGTAACTAAGCCATAAAAATGGTCCTTCGTAAATAGACACACCGGGGGCGGGATTTAAAAAAGATACACCGCAGTGCGTCAGACTATTGCACGATTCCTTGCCATTTGGCGAAATAACCTGTTAGCGCCCTATCGAATGCAAGCATTGTCTATGTTGAAAGTGTGAGTGTTTGTTATGATTAGTGATGGGCCGTTCCCGGGAACGTTCTCCAAAGTGAAAATGTGGTGGAAGCAAAGGGGAACATTGTTTATAAAGATTATAAAATGCTTTCACAATTACTTTACACTTGCCACCCCATCTAATAAAATATGACAACGCACCAACAAATATCAAACATTTTATTTAATTCTGGGGTGGCAAGTGTAAAATAATGATACAAGAATTTTATAATCTTTATAAACAATGTTCCCCTACGTTCCCACCACGTTCCCATTTTGGGAAACGCTCCTGGGAACGGAAAGCCTATAGTTATGATTGTAGTTAGGTCTATACATTATTCGTAGGTGGAACGATTCAATTGCAATATAATGGATAAGAAGTTACGTGATAGACATTACCCCAGGTTGTAATGTGCCATACATCTCTACCTTATCATCCAGAAATCCATCACGGATCTCTAATAAGGGTCACACGATTACATACCATTGGCTGCAGCGGATTCTCAGTTAATACGTGTATGTTGAAGCGATACTAAAGCTACATTGATATTACGACTGCTCCCGCGCTCCTCGTAAACCAAGTGTAGACGGTTCGACGGAATCGAACTTGGGGCAATTCCGTCCGGGCCCCTCGTAAAATTAGGATTGCGTTTATATGAATAATCGAACGGCACTCGAGATTGATACACGGTCTTAGGTTCGAATTTCCACAAGTTTGATAGTCTGAGTTAATTTGGGATTGCGTTTGATGGATCTGTCTTATTACGTTTTAGGTTTATGTCTTAGAACTATGGAACAAAGGGGTGTCTGGACGATTTTGACACGAATTTCTTGGAGAATTTTTGATTGAATTGTATTCGACAAAAGCATTAATATGTGTAATTATTGAACTCCTCAGAGTTTGGTAATGTGTCCGGGTGACATTGGGTATTTTCCAGATTATAAGAAAATCCAATAACAGTCGAAAATAATTGAACTCCTTCATTGGAACTCTACCACCAGTTTATTTTATGTAATGGAAGTGGCAAACAAGCATGTAGTTCACATTGTTATTAAGTGATGACTGCAGCCTATAGACATCCACACAAAGACCAAGGTCAAAATGCAAATGCGTTACCACTCTTATGGCCAAAGGTGTTATGCCTCTGTGCCGGAAATTACAGCGCCGTACATTACCACCTGACCGGAACACGATAGTGCTGAACACTACCATTAAGCGACAAGTATATTGGGTAATGCGGTGGTGCCTACGCCCGCGAGCCCCGTCACTGGAGTTCTACCAAAAACCTGCCACTACTGTGAAGTTTTAACTTCAGTGTCACTGTAGTGGCCTACTATTTAAGTTTAAGTCCACTTCCGGCAAGCCCGCTTCTTGAAGAAAGAGTTCATCATATAGAGGCTCTCCTTCTCCATGAAGTCAGCCAGTGTCTGGCCCCTGGTGTTTCGTCGCCCATATCCAAATTGCCTCACTTTCAGCTTGTGGTCACCTCGAACGCTCAATTTCGCGTTGAAATCCCCCATGACAACGTTGTAGTGGGTTTTAGAACTATGTATGGCTCGGGAAATATCCTCATACATAGTTTCTACCTCATCATCGGAGTGTGCGGAGGTCGGAGCGTAGACCTGTATGACCTTCAACGAATACCGTTTGGTTATTCTGAGTATAAGGTACGCCACTCTCGACGAAACACTCTCGATCTTGACTCTTGTTTAAGTTGCTAGAGAAGTGTATAATTTAATTAAAAAACAAGACAGGAGAAGGCACTAGTCTTGATATAAAATCTTTAATAGCACGAGGCAGGTAAATGTGATATTTGCAGTGGGAATATGCATCGCCTTTATACCGACGGGTATTCCCCGCGCGCCCTTCACGGGATGCCCCCCGGACACATATTATGAATGTTTTCGTCCGGGAAACTCTATACGCTTGTAAAATATTTTAGGAAAATTTGTGCTCGTCTAAAAATAGCTAAATGTAGGAGGGTGAGGCAAATATGAATATTAAAGTTAAAAATGGATTGATCAGTTTCTGATTAATAAATTTCAGTACTTAATACATATTAGTTATTTTAGTGTAGGTAATCCATTGGATTGGTTGTAACTCTGTATGTCTGTCACATTGAAAACAATGGTCCCTATTAGTAAGCTTGGATCTTCAAAAATCCTTTTTTTATTTTGTTTAAAAGACTGTGGATCAAAGTCTTTTGTGGCCGCTCTTCATTAATTTACATGTCACTAACTCAGTCAAATATCACTTTCCTATTACGTTATCGATTTTTTATGATAAAAAATCCCACCATTTTTAACCATAAAAACACGACTATACACAAGTTTTTTGGTAAAACGATGATACTAATCATGCTGCAAAACGGATCTTGCCCGCGTTCTCGACAAAACTCTGCAAAATCACTGTAGAGCAGTTAATCTTTCCTTTGAATGAATGTATCTTCACGCCAGGTCCCTAACGGGGTAGAGGCAGTTTTACTTTGACGATTGTAAAAATAAAGACACATTTTATTTTTTATTGATTCACAGTTTGTTTTAATCGTGCTGAGTTGATTTTTTTTATGCAATCTAAGTGGTAAACAAGTATGCAGTTCACATTGATGTTAAGTGATGACAGCAGCCTATAGACACCCACACAAAGACCAAGTGCAAAATACAGATGCGTTACCACTCCTGAGGCCTAAGGTGTTATGCCTCTGTGCCGGAAATTACAGGGCCGTACATTACCACTTGACCGGAACACGATAGTGCTGAACACTACTATTCAGCGGCAAATATATTAGGTAATGCGGTGGTGCCTACGCTCGCGAGCTCCATCACTGGAGTTCTACCACCAGCAGAAAATTGTGTAGATTGTGATAAACTTAGAGAGAAAGCTTGAATATAAAGAAAAGACAGACTTCAAGTTTCAAAATCAAAGAGCTAGTGAAGTGCCTAGACATAAACAATAACCTTAGGTTATACTAGAGCCGTAACAAAACTGAGGTGTAAAACAATAAATTAAATAGTTCCGAAGTCTATTACTGAACCGGAAAAAACTCTCCTTAAAAGCTCCTGCGACCTCAGGATAACCAGTCCAGCCTCTTTACCACTAAGCTACCGAAGTCCTACACCGATGCAATTTTTTCTTTCCGTTTTTTCTTTAATTTCTAAAGTTCACTCGCATGTGTTATTGAGAAAAATAAATAGTACAAGGTAAGGTAAAGGTTCCGACATAGTACCATCACCGTGTCTCCCTCATACATTTTCTATGAGGGAAGTCTATTGTTTTCTATGACACTAAAAGAAAAAGAAGAATAATAATCACGGTGACCGTACTGTATCGAAACTATGACTTCACTGCAGGGGCTTCTCTAACTCGTGTAGCGCCCGTGTGCAATGAAACCCTGGCGACCCCTAGGCCTGACCATGATCTCGGTCCAAGACGATGCTCTTAGCTGCGCCGTGGCGCCCCCTGAGACGGTGGTGCCCGTGTGCATTGCACACCCTGCCACCTGCTTCACTGATATGTTTTTTTTAATGTAATAAAAGTGTCAAACAAGCATGCAGTTCACATTGATGTTAAGTGATGACTACAGCCTATAGACACCCACACAATGACCTGAGGCATTAGGTGTTATGCCTCTGTGCCGGAAATTACAGGGCCGTACATTACCACCTGACCGGAACACGATAGTGCTGAACACTACCATTTAGCGGCAAGTATATTAGGTAATGCGGTGGTGCCTACGCCCACGAGCTCCGTCACTGGAGCTCTACCACCAGTAAAATGTATGAATCAGCCTTAGCATGTTGACATAAAAACTGCCGTATCGCATAAAATGTACTATCCGGCCATACTTGACATGTTTCGGCGGACGCCAAATTAACTTTCACCGTTTTAACGAGTTTAAAGGGGACGCTTTATAGTGTTTTTAAAGTCAAATCTCACCTGGAGGCTTTATTGAAAAACTTCAGGTGAATGTGGAGCTGAAATTGGACCATTTAGTGGTTATAGTTCGGATTTTCGGTACGTTTTTTATGTAGGTTTTTATGGAGGCGGAAAACATGCATACTGTTCATATTCTCAATCAATATATCTAACAATCTATCTATCAATCTATATGTCTGTCAATCTATCTATTTATCAATCTATCTATATATCTATCTATCTATTAATCTATCCATCAATCTATCAATCTATCTATCTAATATATTTTAATCAGCAATTCTTTTACAAATAATGATGTGTAAATTGTGTAATCAGGATCTTGGAAATGGCTCCTCCGATTTTCATGAAGTTCAGTATGCAAGGAGTTTCGGGGATGTTAAGTCGATTTAGCTAGGTTCAATTATCAGAAAACGTGGTTTTGTCCGTGTTTTGGGCGTTTGAAAATCTGCTTTGGATATGAATGTCAAGTGATTGATATGTTACGATAGCTCAGGCAGATGAGCGGTCTCGAAACCAAAGGCACTCGGTTCGAATCTTGATGAGTGCGGTTAGATTTTTTTTTTCTTTTTATAAATATTGTATGTATTTTTTACTATTGAGGTAAGGAACTCATACCGCGCAAATCTCGGTAATCCAGGTACTTGATGTTAAGTGATAATGGCAGCCTATAGACATCTACATAAAAACTTAACTGGTGGTAGAGCTCCAGTGACGGAGCTCGTGGGCGTAGGCACCACCGCATTACCTAATATACTTGTCGCTAAATGGTAGTGTTCAGCACTATCGTGTTCCGGTCAGGTGGTAATGTACGGCTCTGTTATTTCTAAAACATCAGTGTGAGCTGCATGCTTGTTTGCCATATTCCTTACATAAAAAACATACAATTAAAAAGAAAAACATTTTTCTTTAATTTCTGAAGTTCACTCGCATGTGTTATTGCGAAATATAAAATATTACAATTAAAAAAAATCTAACATAATCGTCGGTTAAATTATTTTGTTTGTGCTAAGTAAATTCAATAAGTTTTCAATAACATAATTGGTTTGTTAATAAGTTGAATCTGGAAGCTGGAAGATCCTAATTAAATTACTGGATTTAAGTGAGCTATCAAATATTTTGGTTACAGAATAGTAATCGTGTAATATAATCATGCTTTGTTACTAATTGTTATAAATTGAATATTAAAATTATTCCGTATAATAATAAATAATGGCAACCCATTATACGTCCCACTGCTGGCCACGAGTCTCTCCCCTTTTTTGGGGGGAGGCCTGGAGCTTACTCCACCACGCTGCTCCAATGCGGATTGGTGGAGGTGGGTGGGTTAGTGGCCAACCCACTGTCGGATGTTTTCAAACCGCCCATAAGGCTCCGACAAGGTTTAACGACTGCTATCCATCGATAGCAACCGGGACCGACGGCTTAACGTGCCCTCCGAAGCACGGAAACACGCATTTAATTTGCCACTAGCGGTCACCCATCACACTACCCGACCGCGCCCGTAGTGCTTAACCGAGGAGATCGCTTACGATCTACACCAGCCGCTGGGCCATGCGCGCTTTCGTTATGTGCTGTTATTTCTGGCACAGAGGATAACAACTTAGACCTCAAGAATGGCAACGCATTGAAAAATCTGGTTTGAATATAGACATTTATAGCCTACAGTATTCACTTACCATCAATATTCAAGCCGAAAATAGCCAATTTTTGCTTTCATAACGAATTGTAATATTTCTTGATGGATACTGTATAACCTGGAGCAGAAAGGTTCTCGAGTAGAGACCACGTATCCGCAAGCGCAGCGTAGGACGTCCACCTGCACGATGGACCGACGACCTTATCAAGGCTGCAGGTACCCGCTGCATGCACGTCGCTTCCGATCGGTCGGCACGGAGGTCATTGGGGGAGGCCTATGTTCAGCAGTGGACGTCCTATGGCTGATATGATGATGATGACTGTACATAACTACGAAGTCTTTAATGAGTTTGAATCGATAACGTTTTTTTTGCTGTAATGAAGGTGGCAAACAAGAATGCAGTTCCCGTTGATGTTAAGTGATGACTGTAGCCTTTAGACACCAAAAAAAAGACCAGGTTTAAAATGCAGATGCGTTGCCACCCCTGAGACCTTAGTAATTATGTCTCTGTGATAGAGTTATTACAGGGCCATACAAACTCTTACCCCCTTATTCATAAACGTATTTTAGCTAAGGTGTGGCTACTTGCTAATCTCTGCTTTGTCTTTTTCTATCCTGCACATTTGACAATGCAACTGACAAAGACAAAGCATTCTATAGCAAAAACGTATCTAAAGTACGTTTATGAATAAGGGGGTATGTCTTTTGTTTTTCTTTAGTAGATCAAGTAAATACCTATATAAATCAATACTTGCATAATACTAATTCATTTTATAATGATAATGTTTTTGTTAAGTACCTCTTAAGAGTACAATTTATTTCTTATACCTATCAACTCTGTAAATAAAGAACAATCCTAAAAGTAGGCCGATCCGTTTTTTTATAAAACAAAGTTAGAACGTCTTTCCGAGTCATACTAATGAGGTAGATGTAGCAGAATAGGTTTTTCTCCCCATCTGACCTTAATTCTATGAAAAAATATACTTCACACACAACTTAAGGTACCGAGCGCATTCAATCTTTTATGCCTTCAATTTATAGTTTTATTTTAATGAAAAAAAAACACATTGTGCAAGGTGGTTAAGACAATTTTATGAAATAAAAATGCTATTCATGTCGAATAAAAATATTACGAAACCATCAAAATACATATGTTTTGTAACTTACAAGAAAAAAATCAGACAAACTAGTTTTATAACTTAGCCACAATCAGTTTCGCCTGTTAGTTAGTCTCGCTAAAACTCGAGAACGGCTGGACGATTTGGCTAATTTTGGTGTTGAATTAACTTTGGAAGTCCAGGGAAGTTTTAAAATGTTAGAAAATATAAATAAATTTTAAGGGAAACAGTAAAAACGATTATATTATACATATTTTTTTGTCTATAATTTTTTAGGGACTTTTAGTCGTTGTGCGACTATGCCAGCCCCGTGACAGCTAACTAATGTCGCCTAATCAAGAATTTATAATAATATATAAATACCAAAGCTAACTGCCTCGGTAGCCTAGTGGTAGCAGGCCACTACTACTACGCTGAGGTCCTGGGTTCGATTCCCAGGTAGGGGGTTATCAGAGATAATGGTGAAAAAGCCTTTATCTCTGGTTCTATTGGGATTTTTCCATTTTCTGGAAATTTCCCAGTACCTCAAAGTTTGGTAATGTGCCCGGAGATGTCAACAGGCTCGCCACCTGTTACATGGGCCAAAACGTAACCGGCGAATCGTGGGTGTTTGCATGTATGCTTGAATGCATGCATTTACCTCTGCCTACCCCTTCGGGGATTACAGGCGTGAAGTTACGTTACGTTATAAATACCATTGCAAAGCATTTTACCAACATCACTCAAGGGATAAGCTAAGATGCTTTGAATTCCACCTAGATTCCTCAAATCTACACCGTCTTCTTTTAATATCAAAGTCTTAAAGTAGCGCTCCGTTCACACTCCACCACAATGTGGTATATATCGTCTAGCCTATCAATTTCATTTTGCCATACAAACAGTGTACCTGTCAAGCTTTTGACACATTATTTTGCCGGGTCAGCTAGGTATTTATTAGTAAAACAAACAATAATTTATATGACTCTTGAATGATATCAGAACACATAGATACACAGTGTGGTTTAAGTTTTTTTTATATGTAATGGATGTGGCAAACAAGCGTTCAGTTCACATTGAAGTTAAGTGACGACTGCAGCCAAGATCAAAATGCAGATGCGTTACTACTTCTGAGGCCTAAGGTGAAATGCCTCTGTGATGGAAATTACAGAGCCGTAAATTACCACCTGACCGGAACACGATAGTGGTGAACACTACAATTTAGCGGCAAGTATAATGCGGTGGTGCCAACGCCCGCGAACTCCTTCACTGGAGTTCTACCACCAGGAGTTCTACAAAGCCTAAAAAAAAGTTTCGGACGAATTTAAGAGCCCTTAAATAAGAAATAAGCTTGTTAGCTCTAATTCTTATGTGGAATAAATATATTATTCATCAAATATTTCACTCAGTGTTCAAAATAGTCTGAAACAAAATTTTACACGTACATACATTTTACACCTATCTATTTACGTATAAAAACAAAATACGTAATGTAGGTAAATTATTTTCTTTCAATAATGTCAGCATAATGCAGCCCCACTTGACATTTGCTTACCTCCCACTTGGGAAGTGTATTCCTTATAAAATCACTGGTCCAAGATATAAAATAGTCACGATAGCAATCTCGAAGATTTTATAAAGTTCAATGACTTTGTACCCAAGGGTTCCGAGCTCCACTTTCGAGTTAAGTTTGAGTTTTATTGTTCTGTTTATCTTTTGTTGGTTTGTTGCTATCGGAACCTTTAAGTTTGGCGGACAATTTAATATACTTTTAACCTTACCACATATTTGAAAATGATTAACAGGGTAAAAATAATTTCTATTTTTGGGCTCCTAACAAACTTGCCGTTAAATGGTAGAATTCAGCACTATCGTGTTCCGGTCAGGTGGTAATGTGCGGCCTTGTAATTTCCGGAATAGAGGCGTAATACCTTAGGACTCAGAGGAGTAGCTACGCATCTGCATTGAAATCTCCGATTGAAATAAAATAGTTTTTAAATTTATCTTGCGTATATTAATCTACAATGATTATTTATAATCAAGCCGAGATTTCGGTCGCTTTTCAACCTCCGTGGTCTCAGGCAGACTGAGATGACATTCGCTTGACAGTAGTTCGGAAAATTATTATGTGCAGCTACCTTCGTATATTTCGCGAATGTCTTGGGTAGCGTTCAGTATTAACTAATCTTATCTTGAGGTCTTACTGACTGTTGCGGTTGGGCTTTAATTCTACTGAGTATTGGCAGAGAATATGTAATAATACTACGTATAGAATGGACACTTCGACGTCCCGCCCAATTTCCCCGCCACACCCAACCTCCTCCCCTCTTATGGGCGACGTTTGGTATTCTCTACGTGCTACGCACACAGGTGCACGTGCAAATACACTTCACTGATTGATGTCTGTGTAAAAGATACCAAATTAAGCGTTTGTATGAAATTTTGGCGGAGTGTCCGTGGTGTGGTATTGTGTCCTATGATGGTGACACTGGTGGTAGTACTGGTGATGTAGTTGTTTGTAGGTTAGAGTATTATTTCCCAACAATGTAAACTTGTTTGCCAATCATGAAAATATAAAAAACCGGTCAAGTGCGTGTCAGGCCACGCGCAGTGTAGGGTTCCGTAGTTACAGAGTAAAACATGTAATGAAAGAAATATATATTTTCTAGGGTTATTCGAAATTTTCGAGTCAAATACATTTCGTCGACTATTTCTCGTAAACTTGTATAGCCAACTTAAGTGTGACAGTTTTCCTTTTAATTTAATTATTTAAAGCTACTATTGCAGTAACGTTTGAATTTCTTACAACAACCAACAACAGTTGGTACGGGGGGGCACACTTGACTCGAAAATTGGCATTTTAAAGCTAAATAAGTCACAAACTATTTACTAAATCCAAAAATGGTATCCGCCCATCCGTAACGTTTATGAAAGACCTATCCAACGATATTCCACACTCTACAAAAAAAACAAGAATAAAAATAAATATAATAAAAATATTAAATATCCTCGCGTTACATGAAGGATGTAGGGGAGGTAACTACCCGAAATCATTTTATTTTTCATGTTTTTATTCTACCACTGTTTTGGCGTGATTAAGACTTGTGCCAAAGTTCAAGTCTCTAGTACTAATAGTTTTTGTGCTAAACCGCGGACGGACAGACAGACAGACAGATAGATAGACGGACATGGCGAAACTATAAGGGTTCCTTGTTTACAACGGAACCCTAAAAAGGTATTCATTTTGGGTTCATGTAACCATACCTAATACCACTGACTGAATAAAGAATAAAATCATAAGGGAATAATAATAAATAATAATAATGGCAACCCATTATACGTCCCACTGCTGGGCACGAGTCTCTCCCCTTTTTTGGGGGGAGGCCTGGAGTATACTCCACCACGCTGCTCCAATGTGGATTGGTGAAGGTGGGTGGGTTAGTGGCCAACCCGCTGTCGGATGTTTTCAAACCGCCCATTAGGCCTCCGACAAGGTTTAACGACTGCTATCTATCGATAGCAACCGGGACCGACAGCTTTACGTGCCCTCCGAAGCACGGAAACGCGCATTTAATCTGCCACTAGCGGTCACATCATCACGCTTCCCGACCGCGCCCGTAGTGCTTAACCGAGTAGATCGCTTACAATCTTCACCAGCCGCCGGGCCATGCGCGCTTCATAAAGGAATAAATGAAATAAATACTTGCGTTCAGTCACAATGCAAATATGAACAGTGTGGAAACTACGTTCAAAACCTTAAAACATCACTCTCATACAAACATGCGCATCGACGAGGCCTCTAAGCGGGTCTCGCGGTGTTGCAGTACTGAGTCACTCGCTACATCGAGCGTCGATGCGCATGTTTGTGTTAGTGTGCCATTTCGAACGTTTTGTACGTAGTTTCTATACTGTTCATATTTGTACTGTGGTTCAGTTGTCCTTTACTGATCGATCCAGATTTACCCAACTGTCATGAACTTGTGACGGCTATGATTGAGTTTCTTGTTATTCTAGAATGTTCGATAAAACATAATCTCTGTGGGTTCAATTATTTTGTTTGTGCTTAGCAAATTGGATAAATTTTCAATAATATAATTGGTTTGTTAATTTCTTGGATCTGAAGATTCTAATTAATATTCTGGTTACAGAATAGTAACCGTTTAATATAATAATGCTTTGAAATTGATAACTTTAAATCTATATATATAAAAGAAAGTCGTGTTAGTTACACCACTTATAACTCAAGAACGGCTGAACCGATTTAGCTGAAAATTGGCAGGGAGGTAGTTTAGAGCCAGGAGAAGGACATAGGATACTTTTTATCCCGTTTGACAGCATATGATCCCAACCGGTATGCCGTTTGAATTTAAAAGACTTCAATTTCCGATACGTCTTGCATTTGCCATGACCATCAACAAATCACAAGGCCAATCCTTAAAAGTTTGTGGTTTAAATCTAGAACATTAATGTTTTTCCCATGGTCAATTATACGTGGCATGTTCACGGGTCGGAAGACCATCTGCGTTGTTTGTTTTTGCGCCTGATAATAAAACAAAAAATGTCGTGTATCACAAGCTACTTAAATGAAGAGCAACCTATGTACTAAAGTACAGAAATAATTATGAATGATTAATGTAGGTATTTAATTTTTTTTGTATTTTTTCCGCTTATTTATTGTCATCAAGGCGGAACAAAGTTTGCCGGGCCAGCTAGTTTAATAATAAAATTGTGTTGTTAGGAAATTTGTATTCATCATCATCATCATCATTTCAGCCAGAAGACGTCCACTGCTGAACAAAGGCCTCCCCCAAAGAATACCACAACGAACGGTCCCGGGCCGCCCTCATCCAGCGATTGCCCGCGACCTTCACCAGGTCGTCGGTCCACCGCGTCCAAACTTATGTTACAACAATTGAATACTGTAATAGGTATTCAGATGAAATGACAAACTTAGATTCTTTTTCAGATTTCTAATGTTTTATTTACATGACTCAGTATGCCGCAGTGGCCATTTTGATTTTGGATATCAGACCTTTGACCGGTCTCCAATGACTGCTACAACTCCGCATGCGTGTGATATTTTACACGACTACGACGAGATGTATAATATTTGTTCCGGTGCGAGCATCGAACCCGTAACCCTTGGCTCAACTAGTTATAACTCACCTCTGGATCATGTCGTGAGTCATAATTTCAGCCTAAAGACGTCCACTGCTTTTTTATGTTATGGAAGTGGCAGACAAGCATGCAGTTCACATTGATGTTAAGTGATGACTGCAGCCTATAGACACCCACACAAATACCAAGGTCAAAATGCAGAAGCGTTACCACTCCTGAGGCCTAAGGTGTTATGCCAACTAACCACTGGTGTTCGTGTTAGTGTCTATAGGCTGCAGTCATCACTTAACGTCAATGTAAACTGCAAGCTTGCTTGCCACCTACAATACATAAAAAATAGGGGGTAATTCTGAACACCACCATTTTTACTTTTAACTTTTTTATGGCAAAACTTTAAAGTCTATAAATAAAGCTAGAAAAGTAATAGCAAAGAAAAACAAAAGGATTGTTGAAAAAGAGATTCACGAGAATTGAGATGGGAAAAAATATATCAACACACTTCAACGAATTCCAGGTAAACGTATCTTTGCATCCTAAATAGATACGTTCTTTACGCACGTTAGTAAAATAACTCAACCCGAATAATAATAATAATGCGTGAACTGGATGGAGCGGAGTGAGATATTCTGAATATTATTATATTATACTGATAAAGTCACTAAAGGTTACTATGTAAAAATATGATGTCAATTTTTACTGGTGGTAGAGCTCCAGTGACGGAGCTCGCGGGCGAAGGCACCACCGCATAACTTTATATACTTGCCGCTAAATAATAGTGTTCATCACTATCGTGTTCCGGTCAGGTGGTAATATACGGCTCTGTAATTTCCGGCACAGAGGCATAACACCTAATGCCTCAGGAGTGGCAGCACATCTGCATTTTGACCTCTAGTCATTGTGTTAGTGTCTATAGGCCGCAGTCATCACTTAACATCAATGTGAACTGCATGCTTGTTTGCAACTCTTATTACATAAAAAAAAACATGAAATACTCCTGCCTTACATCAGTACTTACAATTGTTTCCTACTACATACATTTTATTTCAATTTAAAAATGTATCGAATTTGAAAATTGCTCACAATCATTACTCACAATATCATACGACACAATAATTTGATATTCTGATTCATTTATTGTGAATATTGATATTTCATAGCCATAGAGCAACACGGGCCTCCCGCCGTGGCGGACTGGAGGGGAGTAGCCATAGCGTTTATTACCCATGCAAAACAGTCTGTAATTTTTTGCGGGGGGAAATGCGTGCGGCATACACGCACACTACAAAAATCGTCTATTACTACGAAACTCACACCTTGTCTTTAACAAAATACAGAAACAATTTCACGCACACATTTAAACATCTAGGCGACAGATATTTGGGCTTGTACGTTGACAGAGGGGAAAGCCTGCATATGGCTACTCCCCTCCGGTATTGATCTATGTTCATAGCCGATCATATTATTATTTTTAACTTTGATTGTTCGTAACGCTGAGTTGTACTTTTAAAATAATCATGATCTGCTTTTGACTTTGACTACTGGATCGTGTACTGGATGAACAATATTATTACAGAGACGAGATTAGAGCTGCAGTGACGGAGCTCACGGGCGGAGGCACCACCGCCTAATATATTTGTCGCTAAATGGTAGTGTTCAGCACTATCGTGTTTCGGTCAGGTGATAATGTACGGCCCTGTAATTTCCGGCAAAGAGGCATATTACCTTAGGCTTCAGGAGTGGTAACACATCTGCATTTTGACCTTGGTCTTGGTGGGTGTCGTTATGTTGCAGCACACAGCGGACACTCCGGCAATTGGGCGGGACGTCGAAGTGTCCATTCTATACGTAGTATAATACATATTCTCTGGCTGCAGTCATGACCTAACATCAATGTAAGCTGCATGCTTGCTTGTCACTTCCATAACATTAAAAAAAAGCAGTTAAAATGTGTGTTTAGGCTGTTATATAATATATTACTATGATATCTTCGATATACCTTCGGCCCTCTGATGCTCTTTACTGAAGGGTTATATGAATCATATTACTTACCTCGCAAGGGTTAACCATATTACTTTCCTGGTGTGCAATCATTCAAATCTTTATTTTGGTATGTTGTGAATGATAACCGGTCATTTGGAAGTATGTGATTTAGTGAATGCATTAATGCGTGTAATTTCATTAAAATATATCCGAATAGTCCTTTTCATGATATGATCTAGTCAACCGGACAATGGTGGTCAAACCATTCCTATAGCCCAGTAGTAAACAAAACAAAACGGGATGGACAGCAGCGTCGCGCGATGAAACTACTGCCACTGCGATTGGCAATCCACCTCCCAAGCGTGGCTTTTTTTTATGTAATGGAAGTGGCAAACAAGCATGCAGTTCACATTGACCCTTACGGCACTGTTTTTTGTTTTCCGGCACAGAGGCATAACACCTTAGGCCTCAGGAGTGGTAACACATCTGCATTTTGACCTTGATTTTTGTGAGTGTCTATAGGCTGTAGTCATCACTTAACATCAATGTGAACTGCATGCTTGTTTGCATTACATAAAAAAAAGATGTTTAGTCATGACTGCAGTCTATAGGCACTTACACAAAGACCAAGGTCAAAATGCAGATGCGTTATCACTCCACAGACACAGAGGCATAACACCTAAGGTGTTATACCTCTGTAATTTCCGGCACAGAGGCATAACACCTAAGGTGTTATACCTCTGTGCCGGAAATTACAGGGCCATACATTAGGGTCACCTGACCGGAACACGTTACCATTTAGCGGCAAGTATATTAGGTAATGTTTTGAATTATACATACTGTGATCATCATATTTTTTTTTACTATGTAAAATAGCTAAATTTAGAACAGGCATACCACCACGGAATATATATTCATTGCATACCACAATGCTGCCAACATAAAACACAAAATGCAATATTTCATTACGTTTTTTGATACATAAAAGGGAAAACGAGCCTCAGAGAAGTTTAATTTAAATCCACTCAGGCACTTTGCAAGGATTTTTAAAGCCAGTTAAAATGTGTGTTTGGGTTGTAATATTTTAATATTGGGCTCACCCTTTTCGACCCTCCATTGTCCTTTACGGCAGGGTTAACATGAAACATATTATCTCACTCGTGTGCGATCACTCAAATCTTTATTTAACTATGTAGATGAAGATAACTCTTCATTTGAATACTGATATTGTGTTCCTTTTTTTACTGGTGGTAGAGCTCCAGTGACGGAGCTCGCGGGTGTTGGCACCACCGTATTACCCAATATACTTGCTGCTAAATGGTTGTGTTCAGCACTATCGTGTTCCGGTCAGGTGGTAACGTACGGCCATGTAATTTCCGGCACAGAGGCATAACACCTAATGCCTCAAGAGTGGCATCTGCATTTTGACCTCTGGTCATTGTGTGGGTGTCCATAGGCTGCAGTCATCACTAATATCAATGTGAACTGCACGCTTGATTGCCATTTTATAATATTAAAAAAGTAATTGTAATAATATTAAGTTTATTGCATTTGAATTATTTTTTTTAAATAAACATAACTTCAAACCTGTAGTGACCGAATAGGTATATAAATACATTTTGAATTCAAACCACGAGGGACCTTGGATGAAAGAATTCTTAAGTCGTAACTTCACGCCTGTAATCCCCGAAGGGGTAGGTAGAGGTAAATGCATGCATTCAATCATACATTAAACACCAACGATTCGCTGGTTACGTTTTTTGGCCCGTGTAACAGGTGGCGAGCCTATTGAAATCTCCGGGCACATTACCAAATTTCGAGATACCTACTGGGAAAATTTCGGGAAATAGAAAGTAGAACCAGAGATAAAGGATTTTACACAGTTATCTCTAATATCCCGACCCGGGAATCGAACGCAGGACCTCCAGCGTATATAATCGAACGCAGGACCTCCAGCGTAGTAGTAGCCTGCTACCACTAGGCTGCTGAGGCAGTTTATCGTAGTCACATACGCATCTTTTTTTTATTAAATAATTAATTAGCAGAACTAATAAGGTATTACATTACACTATCCAAGCAATCTGAGAAGGAAAAATATCGGAAAACCTCAATATTTCACAGCAACTACCAATCTGCCAATAAGTCAGCACACAAGAGAGAACCAGTTAATTAATTCTGAACACGAGGACGCGGTATCTACGGCAGGGACACAATGACGGTCTGACAATAATCGCTTCCAGACGGCGGGTTAAGTAAGTTCCGATTTCAGCTTCGTTCCAGTAGTCAGACGGATGATTGAGATTTTACGTTAGAACGATTTTCTGAATGTTAAAACGGAGTCATTCGCTATAGGCAGCTTGTAAACTGACAATGCAAAAGTGTCCTTGTAGACCGATTTGAAATAAAATACATATTTGAGTTTGAGTTTTGAGTTTGTGTTTAAGCAGCAGCGGGCAGGTCATAGCTCAAAGAACCGACGGCTGTTGGGTGAAAAGGTCTTCGAGTGGTAACTGCGTACTGATTCGCACAGGTTTGAGTTACACCTGCGCCTAGTCATTTCCAGCAATTATGATAAAATAGTTTCTAATAGATTGTGAAGCGAAGACAGATCATTCAGTTAATGGTTTCTTTCAATACAGTTTTCAAACAAAATTGACCTTACCCAAAAAAAAAATCGGGCAAGTGCATGTCGGGCCACCCGCAGTGTAGGGTTCCGTAGTGTTTAGGCTTTAATAATGTAATGAAAAAAATAAATAAATATTTTCTATGAACTGCTTCGGTAGCCTAGTGGTAGCAGGCCGCTACTACTACTCTGAGGTCCTGGGTTCGATTCCCGGGTAGGGGGTTATCAGAGATAATGGTGCAAAGTCCTTTATCTCTGGTTCTATTGGGATTTTTCCATTTTCTGGAAATTTCCCAGTACCTCAAAGTTTGGTAATGTGCCCGGAGATGTCAACAGGCTCGCCACCTATTACATGGGCCAAAACGTAACTGGCGAATCGTGGGTGTTTGCATGTATGCTTGAATGCATGCATTTGCCTCTGCCTACCCCTTCAGGGATTACAGGCGTGAAGTTACATTTTCTATGAAGCTGTTCAAAATTTTCGAGTAAAATACATTTGGTCGAATGTTACTCACAAACATGTAAATCCAAATTAAGTATGATAGTTTTCCTTTTAATTTCGTTATATGTTGCTACTATTGCCGTAATGTTTGAATTTCTTACAACAACCGTTTAGTTGGTAGAGGGGGGGAGGGAACTTGACTCTAACGAAAATTGGCACTTTAAAGCTTAATAAGTTACGAACAGTTAACTAAATCGAAAAATTACGTAAGCACATCCCTAACATTTTTAAGAGACCTATCCAACGATATCCAACACTATATAGAAAACGAAAATAAAAAATAAAATCCGCGCTTTACACGTAGGGGAGGTACCCTATACTTTCTTTTACGTTTTTATTCTACCACTTTATCGGCGTGATTAAGGTGTATACTTGTGCCAAGTTTCAAGTCTCTAGTAACGACGTACGCGGACGGACAGACAGACAGACAGACAGACGGACATGGCGACATTATACGCGTAAATTTCTCCTTATATATAGTACCTTAGATAAAGATTTGAAATATTATATGTTCGGTTTTGTCCGGGGAGATAAGATAGGTAACGTTCACGCTACGGACGCTGTTCGTGCGTTGAATACAGATGCTTATCTGCGAATTATTTTGTGAGTTAATTCAAAGAATGCTCGTTAGTGCGCATATTATTATCGTGTTATACGAATATGACTACCTAATCATGTCAGATGCTCGGATGTGATGTGGAGTACAGCAAATAATGAATTAAAAATTATGTTGATTATGTGCCTTGGACACGTGTTTTAAGAGATTAATTAATGGGCGATATTCATTTCCCTTACAATTTATATTATGTGTATCTTTTTGTCACTGGTGGTAGAGCTCCAGTGACGGAGTTTGCGGGCGTAGGCATCACCGCATTACCTAATATACTTGCCGCTAAATGGTAGTGTTCACCACTATCGTGTTCCGTTCAGGTGATAATGTACGGGCCTGTGATTTCCGGCACAGAGGCATAACACCTTAGGCCTTAGGAGGGTTAATGCATCTGCATTCTAGCCTTTGTTTGGGTGTCTATAGGATGCAGACATCACTGAACATCAATGTGAACTGCATGCTTGTTTGCCACTTCCATTATATTATATAATAAACAAATATATTGTCGTGTTATTTATAATGTAATTTGTATTATTATATACGATAATGAATAAAATTTTAAAATTAAATTAAATGTTTTATTCTTGTTACAACATGCCCTAATAGCTGTTACAACTAACCCCAAGCACGGGGTAAATTGTAACACTTCCCATTTTTTACAAAAATCAAAGTTCTGAAAGATTTACTAATAAATTTGATATTTTTTCATTTAGACCTTATAGAAGAATGATTAGAGTATCAATCAAAATGTAGTTAGTGATCATTTAACTAACACATTTCAAGATATATCGGTTTTTTTTTAATGTTACAACTAGCCCCTCGCTCCCCTACCCTTTGATCAGAATTAAATCACAATCTATCAATTTTATAGCTACAGATAGCTATCGACTGGTGTAACGCATCAGTTTAAGAGAATGTTTTTTTTCAAGTGATTCATAAACAATATTTAATTCTATTCACTAAATGCGATCAGTTTCACTCTTAATGAATTGCAGAATTTCCACGTATATTGCAATAAAGATTTGAAATATGTTCGGTTTCGTTCTTGGAGGTAACATTCACGCTACAGACGCTCGCTGATCGGACGTGCCGAGAATATTGACGTGGCTGTAAATTGTTTTGTGGTCTAAATTGAAGAATGCTTGTTACTGCATGTATCGTATTTTGTGAATATGAGTACATAAATATGTCAAATGCTTGGAAAGGTGGATGTACAGATACATGCAATAAACGGAACTTGGACCAATTTGTTTTACAATTGTAGAGAGATATATTTTTAAACAATCCAATAATTAAACACATTTCATTCAATTTTAATGCAATTCGAATTGAATCTTCATCTTATTCCTATCTATTCCTATTAGATTACAAAAACAAAAACAGAGAAATGTGCGAATTTCCGCGTAGTTTTATTACAATAAAGATTCGAAGCACGCATGGCCCAGCGGCTGGTGTAGATCGTAAGCGATCTGCTCGGTTAAGCACTACGGGCGCGGTCGGGTAGTGTGATGGGTGACCGCTAGAGGCAAATTAAATGCGCGTTTCCGTGCTTTGGAGGGCACGTTAAGCCGTCGGTCCCGGTTGCTATCGATAGATAGCAGTCGTTAAACCTTGTCGCAGGCCTTATGGGCGGTTTGAAATTATCCGACAGCGGGTTGGCCACTAACCCACCCACCTCCACCAATCCGCATTGGAGCAGCGTGGTGGAGTAAGCTCCAGGCTTCCCCCCAAAAAGGGGAGAGACTCGTGCCCAGCAGTGGGACGTATAATGGGTTGCCATTATTATTTATTATTAAAGATTTGAAATATGTTCGTTTTCATTCATGGAGATAAGATAGGTAACATTCACGCAACAAGCGCTGTCCGGACGTGCCGGGAATATTCAGATAGCTGCAGATTCTTTTGTGGGCTAAATTAAAGAATATTTTGTTTGTTACGTATTGTTATTATCCTTTGTGCTGTATTTATCAAGATATTCGAAATTAATTACTGTTGTGTAATTTATTACAAGAGATTTAATTACTGGTGATAGTACATATTTAGTAACTCGATCAGTATCCCATAAGTTTGAATGGTTAGAGTTCTTACCAAAAACCAAAAACCAAAATACCACTCAATTCATTAAACCTGCTAAAAGAAACTGCCTGAAACTAATTACTCTTATCACAATAAAAAAAATATTAATCTTTTGTTAAATTCAGGTAAGTTTCCTAAATATTGGCAATCGTGCAAATTCCCGCGTATATTGTAACTAAGATTTGAAATATGTTCCGTTTCTATTCGTGAAGATAAGATAGGTAACGCTACCAACGTTGTTCGGACGTGCCGGGAATATTGAGATAGCTGCCGATTGTTTTGTGGGCTAATTTGAAGAATGTTTTGTTTATTTATTTTTGTATTCGGAATACAGTACAGACGACTTTATTTGTGTTGATTGATGAAAGAAACAAAGTACTGTTTTTATCTAAAAAAAATACTCCAAATAAATTAAAATCCAAAGATTTCAATGTATATGATTTCCACTGTGACCTAAGCTCTTAAGCATCTAAGCTCCGAATTACGAATACACGATAGTGTTGAACACTACCATTAAGCGGCAAAAAAAAACGCTTTTATCGTGCTCAATAAGAGTTGTATCCTCAAACTTGCTAAAATATTACCCTGTTTGTGGTCGACTTAAATATGCATTATATTAAAGTCACTGTTATACTCCCGTTAAGCTACTCCTTCATCGTCATATGTTTTAAGCTGTGTCCAGCTTAAAAACCGGCAAAGTGCGATACACACTCAGTGAGAGTGTTTAGTTTTTGAGATAATGGTATATATAATTTTTATCTTCTAACCCTCTTATTAATAAACGTATTTTAGCTAAAGTGTTGCTAATCTCTCCTTTGTCTCTTTCTATCCTGCATATTTGGCAATGCAACTGACAAAGACAAAGCATTCTATAGCTAAAACGTAACTATTGTACGTTTATGAATAAGGTAGTAAGTATTTATCATTTTTTTTTTTAATAAATTACATTTATAAATAGTTAAGTATTATTGTATTTTTTGTGTTATCTGTGTATTGTTTTATATGGGCCCTGGTTGCCTGAAATAAATAAATAAATAAAAATAAATATGTATACATAAAAATATATTTTTGCTTACCATGAGGATAGCTGCGAGATATTCGCAATACAAGTATAGCAGTCTCTGATAACTTACTGGGAAGTTTCAACAAAAATACATAAACTGAGATTTTGTCAATAAATATATTTTTATTTTATCTTATACACAAGGTGCCGTATAATGGAGAAATTTCCTCACATATCACTTGTTATAAATAGGTTTTAATGATTTTGTCGCTATTTTTCTCAAGTTGAAATCTGAAAAAGATGAAAATATGAAAAAGAATTAAAAACATGCAATAGTACTAGCCTGTCCTGGATATCCAACCCACGACCCCAGATTAGCAGTAGTGGCTTTCTACAAGTCTAGATATATGAGATATAATATAAAAATAATTATAATTGGTCATAAAAACCCGAAAGACGGCGGGTTAAATAGGGCAGTGTTAACTGGGCAAGACTGATACATCAAAGCTAAAGAGAAAGGATCAGTTTGGTAATTGCATCACTTCACGTGGCGCGGCCATTAACGTAACCTTTTTAATCTGGTTTTTTCCGGTTTCGTCCGGATATTACCCAAGGAATAACGGCCCACTTACACGAATCTATTGGATGGGCGTCGTGGACACTAACTACAACTTTTCTAACTCGTTTAACGGGTTTTAATAGATTCTGTCTGTAGCTGGGGGTTATTTATTTGTTTTCCTCGTTTTTTGAAAACAAAAAATTGGTGCTTGCAGAAAATCCCTTTATTTTGCTGCATCCTTTTGTATCCCTCTCTTGGGACTGAAAACAGTTTGTAAACATTTTTATTTTACAGATGTGGCAAACAAGCATGCAGTTCACATTGATGTTAAGTGATGACTGCATTTAGCGGCAAGTATATTAGGTAATGCGGTGGTGCCTACGCCCGCGAGCTCCGTCACTGGAGCTTTAAGAATTTACAAGGTCAAAATAATTAAAAAAAAAGAAATTACAAGGTTACTTAAGAGTCCTAGTTTTTATAACAAAATTTGTGGCTTTAGAGATTTATTTTCTCAAAAGAATTACATTAATTCACTTACTGAGAAAAAACTTTTAACATGCAAATTTAATAGTCGTTGAATCAATTCGCATTCTTGCTTCAACCAAAGCTCTTGCCTTATGTTAGAGTTAGAAACGAATCAAGACGTGATTCAAGTACATTTTTATTAGGCCCCAAACCAGACTTAGCAATGTTGAACGCTATTGTGCGGCTGAGAGATTACGTCTCCGAACTCTTGCTTTACCATGACTTATTCCCTGAGGGGACACATGGCCTGTCCCGTGATACTTAATTCACTTTCATTTTGAGACCTACGTACGAGGCGATCTTATTGAACCATTAGGCACGTTTCCAAATTTGGGGGTAGGTATTAAAGATAATCTTTTTAATTATAAAATCACTAGCTGTTGCCCGCGGCTTCGCCCGCGTGGATGTCGTTTTATAAATAACTAAGTAGCCTATGTACTAAGTAGCCTATGTTCTTTCTCAAACTCAGTGTACCAAATTTCATTAAAATCGGTTCAGTCGTTTGGACGTGAAAAGGTAACAGACAGACTTATGTATAATATTAGTAGGGAAGTAGAGATTCAGTAAACCAACATCACTTTAGTCTTTGATTGAAGGTTGGGGATTAAAAGCGTTAACTGCCTATTACCAATATATCGAGGCAGTTATATATCGATATATCGAGGCAGTTAAATAAAATCTTTTCTTTTACTATTTCCAAAAATAACCTTTATTCCAATAACCCTAAGCAGGCTATCGAAGCTTACTAAATTATAACTAACCACTCCGAAAATATATTTTACCCAAAGTTAAGAAGTCTACTTAACGCTGCCGAAGTTCTGGACAAACTTTAATTTTCTATAATTGAAATAACACAGTTAAAGACAACTATTTAATTTAACTGCTTCTCACTGAACATTTTGTATCGTTAAAGTTTCAAAGAGCTTAAGCTTTGTTCACATTGGTCTCTTGAATTTCAGGTGTATAATATTTTTTAAAAGTATAAATATTTTTATCGCATTGCTTTTTATGAGTATATAATGAGGATGGCAAACAAACATGCAGTTCACATTGATGTTAAGTGATGACTGCAGCCTATAGACATCTACACAAAAACTCGAGGTTAAAATGCAGATCAAAATGCCGAATGACCCTGTGAAGGAAGGGTTAGTTTTAGGAGTCTCACCATTCGGGTTGTACCGCCACTTTTATCATTTAAGAGCCGACGTGCCATTATTGTTGCATAAGTACCAACGTGGGGTCTCCTGGTCCACCATAGCTTTAGTAATGATAACGTTTACGTTTCATTTTTTTTTAATGTAATGGACACAAGCTTGTAGTTCACATTGATGTTAAGTGATGACTGCAGCCTATAGACACCCACACAAAGACCAAGGTCAAAATGCAGATGCGTTACCACTCCTGAGACCTAAGGTGTTATGCCTCTGTGCCGGAAATTACAGGGCTATACATTACCACCTGACCGGAACACGATAGTGCTGAACACTACCATTTAGCGGCAAGTTTATTAGGTAATGCGTGGTGCCTACGCCCGCGAGCTCCGTCACTTGAGCTCACCAGTAAAAATCATACAATTCGAACAAAAATAAAGTTTCTTTGTATACATGTCATGTATCTTCACGCTTAGTTCCTTTCGAAATAGACAAAGTGTGGAGCGCTAGATATCCTAATCTTGACACACCTCCGTGCTTCTTCTGCATGGAAGTTTTTTTTATTCATACATCATAAAGTTTTGTTTTGAAGTGTCTACATGTTACGAAATAAAGGCTTGTACGAGTAGCTTAAGTATCCTTAAAAAGAGCTGCAGCTGGAATTATATAGTAGACATCACTTGTTTTCTTTTGTTTTGAAGTGTCACCATGTCAAAAGAAATAATGCGTTCCCAATAGCTCAATGTAAACCCACCTCGTATCAGTTGTAACCGTTTCGTTGTACCTTAGTATTCTTTCTACGTGCTCGCCGGGATAAATTACGTGCGGGCAAAGCTTTACTCGGAATCAATACCTTACACGGTTTCTGTTGCCGTTTTATCGCCACTGCAAATTAGCGAGATGGTTTTAACAAGCTTTAATTTTAATTGTTGGCTAGTTTTTTTTCTGGTGGTAAAGCGCTTTTTTTTTTTTTTTTGTTTTGGAAGTGTTAAACAAGCATGCAGTTCACATTGATGTTAAGTGATGACTGCAGCCTATAGACACCCACACAAAGACCAAGGTCAAAATGCAGATGCGTTATCACTCCTGAGGCCTAAGGTCTTATGCCTCTGTGCCGGAAATTACAGGGCCGTACATTACCACCTGACCGGAACACGATAGTGTTGAACACTACCATTTAGCGGCAAGTATATTAGGTAATGCGGTGGTGCCTACGCCCGCGAGCTCCGTCACTGGAGCTCTACCACCAGTGAAGTGGCTAGTGGCATTAACATTATTTTTTATTGTAACGAAGGTGGCAAACAAGCATGCAGTTCGCATTGATGTTAAGTGATGACTGCCTATACGGTGCGTATAGGCACTTACAAAATACCAGTGGTCAAAATACTGATGCCATCCCTGAGACCTTAGTTAATATGTCTCTGTGATATTTATTACGGGACCATACTGTTACATACATACTGATACTTATTTTAAACTAGCTGACCTTATTTCATTCTGAGGCAAACTTCGTATTGCCTCAGAATGAAATAATGTGTCAAAGGTTTGATAGATACAGACTATTAGTATGGGAAAATTAAAATTTTATTTTGACTATTCCCCTTCAATTTCTTCATACTTTTCTACCTTTTAAACCTTCCCTTGACTTACAAAAATCAATCAAAACCAAAATTAGGCAAATCGGTCTAGCCGTTCTCGAGTTTTAGCGAGACTAACGAACAGCAATTGATTTTTATATTTACAGATAGAAGATATTGGCGTTCTGCACTTTTACTACATACAAACTAATAGGTAAGTGTGCCAAATTTTATACTCCTCCGTCCGCGCTATTTTCCTAAAAGGGGGTCCTAAGTTTTCCTTTGACGTATTAATATTATCTATTATTAATTGTCTATAGGTTGCAGAGGTTCTTTTCTATTTTGCCTCTGCAGATATTATGGAAAAGACTAAATAGGAATTACATCTTAATACCTACATGTTACGCATATTAGCGGTCACCCGACTTTTCTCGATCTCAGCTTACTATCTACTCCCGGGTGTGGAATACTTATATAAATAGTAGGTATATGATTACTTTCTAATGACTTAATTCGGGAACTAAAGGACAAACATTGTCGCATTGCCGCTTAAAGGCGCGGGCCCACCGGACACGGACCCACGGACACGCGGCGCATTTTGGCTGCATGTATTAATATGTTAGACAACGTGGGTCAATGTTTCCACTGGAGTACATGAAGACCCACGAATAATATAGCGTGTAGTATAGCGTGGCGTGGAGGCTACGCACGTCCCACTGCAACCCAAGGATAGAATCAGATAAGCGAGCTGTACATAGTCGTGGGCCATATTCGTGTACTCCCAGTGGAAACGTAGACCCACGTTGATACCGTTGAGCTATGTTACCATCTATTTGGGCTAGCCACGCATGTGTCACACATGTTGCAGTGGACACTACCACATACAATTTCACATAAAGCGAAACTTAATACACGTGCGCAGCCTCTCCGTGCGCCGCGGTGGGCCCGCGCTTTAACAACAATATTTGACACTAAGATATTCAAGGTGGTACAACGTTGTGTAGATAACATGTAGACAACCGAAAATACGCTTAACATTTTTTACACCGAAAAACACCAAGAAATTCAACCCACCAAATGCTACGTTAACAAAACAGTAATTTTATCATAAACAAAACCTTAACCTGCAACGGCATTTGCAACGCAAAGGAGGGACCAACGTGCCCCGAATACTTTGTGGATTAAGTATTTGACTTTAAAATGAAGAAGATAAGCTAAAGTTCTGTGTATCTCTTATAACATTGATTTTCAAGTCCACTTCGCTGGACTGGAATTAATTGATATAAATGTAGCTTTACCCATTTATTTTCATGAAAAGAGAGGCATAGATGTATACTTATGTGCAAGTTACCGACATCCACACGAAACAATTGCCCTTGCAATCGCCAATCCAGGCGGATTGGTAATTCTATGCAGGCGGATTGGCAATTCCATAATTACCACGCTTGTTGCCTAAAAAGCGTGGTGATTATGGGATTCTGGAATTCTCCCCTAATGTAGCATAACACTGCTATGGCCAAAAAGTATGAAACATGACTGTGACAGACGGACATACAGACAGACGTATGAGTGATCTTATAACCTTATATTACAAGTTATTAAGTATTTAAGAAACTTGTAGATGTCTATATTCGCATGGTTATCACCTCTTTTACAATAAAAAACAGGTCATCACAAATAGGGGTCACCTCTATTTATTACAATCTTAATAAATAATTTCCAGACATCTCTTTCCATTATATTATTATGTTCTTAGAAGCGCGCATGGTCCCGCTGGTGTAGATCGGAAGCGATCTACTCGGTTAAGCGATACGGGCGCGGTCGGGTGTGTGATGGGTGCTCACTAGTGGCAAATAAAAATGCGCGTTTCCGTGCTTCGGTGGGCACGTTAAGCCGTCGGTCCCGGTTGCTATCGACAGATAGCAGTCGTTAAACCTTGTCGTAGGCCTTATGGGAATTTGAAAAACATCTGACAGTGGGTTGGCCACTTACCCGTATCTCTATTAACCCACATTGGAGCAGCGTGGTGGAGTAAGCTCCAGGCCTCTCCCCAAAAAGGAGAGAGACTCGTGCCCAGTCGGACGTGTAATGGGTTGCCATTATTATTATGTTCTTAGGTGTTCGCGAGCTACACTCATTACGGACTTATCTCGCGTATATTAAACTGAAATGATTTTCTCTTTCCTTCAGAATAATATAACAAGAACCGTATAATCTTAAGCCATCGATTTTCAATACTCCGCTGGCTATTTTGATGTAGACCTAGATTAAATTTGACTGGAGTGGAATAAATTATGATGGCCTATTTTATAAACAAGCCTACTATAGAATAGATATTACAAAATTAACATAAAGCAGCACTGGGAAACTGAGAAGGATCTTTGTTGATTGTTGTTTTTTCCAACGAAAGACAATATAGGTATTCAGGCTGTAGCTAATCTAACAAAATACAAATTACATTATCTTCTATTTATATAATTATATATAAAAGCGAAAGGTCATTCATCACCATAGAGTAACACGTTCCACCGGCCGTAGCGGACCGGAGGGGAGTATCCAAATGCAGGCTTAGCCCTCTGTCAAAATACAAGCACAAGTGTGCCTATACCTGTAAGTAAGTAAGTAAAACTTTATTTGGTGCATAAAGCAAACACGCGTTGGTTACAGAGAAAAAAAACATAAAAAAAATAAAATCACTTAAAAAGTAGCAAAACATACGAGGTACATAGATCTGCTCTGAACGTGTGTCTTCTTTTAGCACCAAAAAGGTGGCCGATTCAGCAATATGCCAGGCGTGAGCCTAGCGCTGATTTTCAATCGGAACCCATTCGGTGACGCACGGATGTCAATCACCATGTAAAGCCAAATTATGTTCACAAAAAAAAATATTTAACAAAATAAAAGATATCGCGAATATAAAACAAAAATGAAATGCGCATTGATACCATTCTCGTCCTAGTCTTGGTCATGACGCACGCAGCGCGCACCGATTGCAATAAAAAAGAATAACAATAATAATAATAAGGGGGCAGAGCAGCTTGTGGCGAGCTGTTGGTGAGTAGCGACACCACCCCCTACCATCATCTCGAGTTCCTCCGAGAGAACTGGGCTCCGCCTCGTCCGCCACACAGGTATCTCACCTCTGGCTTGCCTTAATTGGCCGGTCAGAGTGGGGCGCTAGAGGTATGGCATTTGCAGAAATTTAGATAATAGGCTGTTGTGTAAATTTCTGAAACAGCCATACACTCGGGGGTGGAAGTGTCTAAAGGCATAATAGCGGGGAAGCCCGCTCCGAGCTCGAGATTACTCGCTCGTGATGGTGAAACCGGGGCCACACCTCTCGACACCCCCAGTCTCTCTCAACAGTGTTGCCCCCTGTCGACCATCGTGTTGCCTGTTTGGGGGGCCCACCAAGGAGAGGCGAGTCACCACCTGCCTAAAGTAGGATTCGATAATGTGAGATGTTGAATATAGGCAGGTGCCGGATCTCACTCCATAGGCCCAGCCAGCTAGTCCCCCCAGTTCACCCACATAGCCCAAAGTTTGGCGAATCACTTATCATTACAATAGTCCCATTATATTCTGCGGGGTCTGTCTGTGCCTGTATTAACTATTGATGCAGTCAGAGAGAGGTCCCGCCGAATATAACCCATTACAAAGTAGATCAAAATTCTCGAAAGGGCCTCTACGTGTTGGACCCCCCATGTCCCCGCGCAAGCCGGGGACATGGGGGGTCCAACACGTCCAAACTTCTTTGGTGTGCAATAAAGTGTATTATTATTATGTCTCTCGTCAGCACGGGGTCCAATTTGAACCCTGACAAAGGTCCGGGGTTCAAATTGGACCCCGTGCTGACGAGAGACATAATAATAATACACTTTATTGCACACCAAAGAAGTTAACAATTACATAAAATTACAGAAAAAAAAATGGCGGCCTTATTGCTACACAGCAATTTCTTCCAGGCAACCAGAATTTGAGAACAATGATAACTAAATTTATAACATAGGGGCGTACGATTACTAAAAACTAAAATACATTTATAAGTAAACACAAGAACACAAAAATAGGTAGGTACATGAAAAAGAAGGAAGGTGGTAGTCATAGGTATTATGAAAGCTAAAGTGACAGATAGTAATCCTTTACTTGTTTTTTAAAAGTTTGGACAGTCTGAACTTGCCTCACAGATAAGGGACACAATGAAGAAAAGTTTTTTCACCGTAGTGGAGGTACCTTGTGACTTTGAAAAAAAAAAGTGAAAAGTAACTACCACTAACCACTACGCTTCGATACACAAAGACAGATAATATATACGTACATGATAAAAAAAACATTGCCTACAAAAGAGGAAACCCTTTACCAGAAAATGTAAGTACCTACATACATATAAGCAAAGTCTGTTTTACTGTTGATACATTAAAGAATAATGGAGTATTTTTTTAAATATAACATTATTGCAAATAACTAGCATTATTTGTGTAAAAGATGTAGTGTACCTAAAGTAAGAAAATTACGCAAAATTATAATAATAATGTACGAACACAGCTGTATTGTCTGATACTTAATAACCTGTCGCCTGGATGTTTAAATGTGTGCGTCAAATTGTTTACGTATTTAGTTAAAATCAAGGTGTGAGTTTCGTAGTAACAGAGTGTGTGTAGAGAGTAGTGTGTGTGTGTCACACGTATTTTCTCCGCAAAAAATGGCAGACGAGGTTTGATTTTTAAATCGTCTGAATTTTAGACAGTTTTGTTCAGGCACATTTTACATTCTTTCAGAATAACTGACGCGTCCCCGACCCATGATGTTGAACGTTTTCGAAAAAATTCGGTCCTTTTAAAATGGAGGGGAAAAATTACTCGAGAATGTCAGATAGGTAGGATGTTAACTAAACCCGATCAAAGCTCCTATCTGAAATTCTGACGAGTTTTATTTGAGACAAGCTCGTTGTGGTCCTTAATCCCGGCAGTACAAACTATGACAATTGATTTCTTGTTGTGTCGGTACATTTTGATGTTATATACATAATACATTCATGTGTTTTGTTAAAGTGTGTGTTCTTGGTCGTTATATAGTCCACCTGCTGCTTCCGAGATTAAGGGTGCGGCACAAAAACTAGCGGTTAAAATGCAGATGCATTGCCACCCCTGAGACATAAGTTGACAGAGACATAAGTCTCTGTGATACTATCACAGAGACTTATGTCTCTGTCAACTTAATATTATTAGTTTTATGTGTTAAATATATATATTTTTTAATTTATTTAACACATAAGAATAACATGATATACAATTTTTTTAATCAATGCATTACTTTAAACCACTGAGGTTTATCTCAAATTCAAATTAACATCTACGTCAAACAATTCAAAACAACAGGTACTACGAGTATAACTACATAATAATATACCTATGAGTTTACAATTTTTTTAAACTAACTTAAGTATGAATAAGAATCTACCTACCTATAAGTTTAACGGGATTGAACAAACAAATACTTTCAAGTTAGATCTTTTATATTATCCAGAAAATAACGTTTTAATACAAATTTTATGTTTTTAATACTAAGTTTTGTTTTTATATATAAGGTTAATTTGTTAATTAATCGCGGTATTATATGTTGTGTCGTTCGCTCGCCGTACGCATTGTTCGCACGGCCGGTGCACAACCGGTTTTGAGCGACTGCCCGTGTATAATATACAGCTTGTTCACTTTTACTGTTCCATCTATCATTATAATAATTAAGTTTAAGTAAAATGTAATTTAACTGTACGTGTATTGGTAAAATATTACAGTGTTTAAATATTTCTAATTCATCATATCAGCCATAGGACGTCCACTGCTGAACATAGGCCTCCCCCAATGACCTCCATGCCGACCGATCGGAAGCGACGTGCATCCAGCGGGTACCTGCAGCCTTGATCAGGTCGTCGGTCCATCTTGCAGGTGGACGTCCTACGCTGCGTTTGCCGATACGTAGTCTCCACTCGAGAACCTTTCTGCCCCAGCGGCTATCGGTTCTCCGAGCTATGTGCCCTGCCCATTGCCACTTCAGCTTGGAAATCTGCTTGGCTATGTCAGCGACTTTCGTTCGCCTACGGATCTCCTCATTTCTGATTCGATCCAGTAGGGAAACGCCGAGCATAGCCCTTTCAACAGTGGCTGCAGCGCTGATATTCTGGTGGGTTGGTGGGTCCTAGTGGCATCACGAACTTCAAGTCGCCAGGCAATGCCTGTACCATGAAAAAAAAGTAGCCAAAAAACTAGACTACGTATTTACATATTATTCAAATATAGGTAAGTAAACTAATATCAATACATATAGGTACATAACCTACACTATGACAATAAAATAATAAATAAATGTTTTTAATTAATTAAATTACTTAAGTTCCTAAAATAATTATAAGTTATAAAGTCAAATATAGTATAATGCATAGAAACAAAATTACGTACGTAGCCAATAGAGGAGATTGAAAAAAATACATAAATACTCAAACCAAAAAAGAAATAAAATAAAAAAAAACGGAATGCAGCTACCACCACCACCAATTATGGTGTATGTATTCCTGAATTTCCTTTCTTCAGAGATCATAGCAGCACGCGAAGCATAAACGAGTCTCAAATATTTTTTATGGCTTTAATCTGGCCATGAAACCAAGACGGAGTTTCGACTACAATGAATAATAAATACACTGACTTTCCACATAAATCCTAACAAAAGAAAGTGCACGTCTGCCTAACAAAGAAAACGCGAGAGTTTCGGTGCGTATCGCCAAAAGCTGCTAATGTACATTTTTCATGGCAACAAGATAAATATGAAAAAGGAAAAAAACATTCGAATATTCCATCCCTCGGGACGAACTAGATTTTGCTATCTTTATTTCGGTAAAAACTCCATTTCGGTTGGGCGCTAAGTCGAATTTTTATGCCAAATAACGTTGTTAAGGGAAATATTAGGAGTTCGCTAAAGCCGAAATACAATGGAGAGTGGAAGAGAAAGCGGGGATCATAAAGACAGAAGAAATTACTTTAGAATTTCCTTAAGGTTTTATCTCAAAAAAAAAAAAGGAAATATAAACCAGTGTGGGGCCTTGGATCGTGATTCACAAATTATCATTGTGATTGTTAGCGGGTTATTTCAGACAAGGGTGCTATTATGTGTTTAGAAGATACAAAAAGTCGAATCTTTTGATATATAACTTTGTTCGCTTTAAGTATGAAAATAAAAGATGACCTAAATCCAGTTTGAGGTTGAGCCTAGTATAGATTAATCGATGACTTAGCGAAATATTTAAGTGGAGTTAACAAGCCAAGTGTCATATACGTCACTGGTGTAGCGTCCACTATATAATGTGCCACCTTGTGAAACACTGACGAAACACCAAAAGTACTTGTTTATTTTATTTAAAGAAAAATAGAAAGTAAATTTTGCCTTCAGGCGAGACTCGAACTCGCGGCCTACTGGGAATCTAGTCCAGCCGCTCTTCCAACTGAGCTACTGAAGTCCTGCCTGATTTGTCAAATCTTTCCTTCACATTTATTGCATTGCTTTATGGTAGCAGCAGCGCCATCTATTGCCAAACTATGCTAGTTAGGCAACCGATATAATAGACTTTGCAGTTTATTGAATATCGTAAAGAAGTCGCTTTTACCCTTAATAATTGTTTTATATTATTTCGCATTAACACATGCTTGTGAAATATATTTTAACATTTAAATATTTTCTAACTAGCATAGTTTGGCAATAGATGGCGCTGCTACTACCATAAAGCAATGCAATAAATGTGAAGGAAAGATTTGACAAATCAGGCAGGACTTCAGTAGCTCAGTTGGAAGAGCGGCTGGACTAGATTCCCAGTAGGCCGCAAGTTCGCGTCTCGCCTGAAGTCAAATTTTTCTTTCCATTTTTCTTTAAATAAAATATATTTCACAAGCATGTGTTAATACGAAATAATATAAAACAAGTACTTGTTTAGTACGAAACTCCAATTAATAATGCCATCAAAGACTGATCGCATGACTAGGCCATTATGAAAAAGTTTCAACGAATATTGAAGCTTCTAATTCAAAAAAAATTATAACAAGCTTAATTTCAGTAGAATTACTAAAGGTGCAGTCTGCGAGACACCCAAGTCCTCAGCAATTTACAACAGGTAAAGTTGAGCGCATAATAACGGTTTGAAGGAGTGCCCAGGTATATTAGAATGAGCGGATTTTGGCAAGCAAAATCTTATATATTGTAGATAGGTAATCTACCTTAAACCGAGGCAAACCTTTGAGGGTTTGGTGGATACAGAAGTATTTATGATAGATGTTCTTAGTGCGCTGTTAGTGCTGTGTTAACATTATAAAAAGTTTGAAAATTGAATTTAACTATTTAATCCAAGCGTGGTCGAAGGTACTCCAAGTGTTTACTTGAAATAAAAATACGCTTATACTCTCACTATCTCTATCACAAATAGTAAAAAATCAAATTCGGGTCGATAGGCTTAGCTCTTGCAGTCTACGACTTATCTACTTTATTGTTAAATACTTACAGAAATTACAAAAGCGAAACAGTCTAAGATGTCTGAAAACGAAACAAAAGTTTGTTAATAAATATATCTAACATTACGAGAAACAAACAACAGATGCATTTTATTAGATCTGGGATTAGAAGCGGAAACTCGTAGGTCTTAAACCTACGTAAGCCAACAACCAACTAAGCGCAATACGTAACATAGATTTGCGTACTCAATAAGGGGCTGTGTAGATTTGACCGCGATAATGTCAAGTTTTTATTTTATTTTTAAAGAAAAATGGAAAGAAAAATTTGACTTCAGGCGAGACTCAAACTCGCGACCTACTGGGAATCTAGTCAAATTTTTCTTTCCATTTTTCTTTAAAAATAAAATATATTTCACAAGCATGTGTTGATGCGAAATAATATAAAAAACAATGTCAAGTTTTGTTTGTTTCTTCAAAAAAAGAAGCGACATTTTGTTGATAAAACGCAACTGCACGCTTTACTTCCCGAAAGGAAAGGTAGGAATGAAGGCATGCGTTCAAACATACGCGCTGATAGCCAGGATTCGTCAGCTCCTTTTTGTCCCATATAATAGTTACCAAAACTATTGATATCTCGGGGCACATTATCTAATTCCGAGGGTGGGATTGGAAAAGTACCTAAAAATAAAAAAATGACAAAAGAACTTATTCAAATAAAACTATTTTTACGGATTTATCTCGCGTATATTAAACTAAAATCCCTACTTAATATTATTGTATGGGACATACATGCATTTTTATGATGCACCGTCGGCACTTTGCCGCCGCGCATCGGTTTACGTATAACGTAATAATTCAGTTCACGTGCGGTCACCATAAACGCCGGTTCTCATTTACCAATTTACCATTTTACCAGTTCGCGTCGGGTTACCATTCCACGCGTGCTATCTTACCATCTTTTACCATTACCATTCAGTTCTCGTGCGCCACTTACCATCTTTTACCATTACCATTCAGTTCACGTGCGGTCACCATAAACGCCGGTTCTCATTTACCAATTTTACCATTTTCCCAGTTCGCGTCGGGTTACCATTCCACGAGTACCAAATTACCATATTTTACCATTACCATTCAAGTTCACGTTCGGCTACCATTAACGCGTGTGCTCCCGTATTTATTCCGGCTACTTAATTGTACCATTTGCACCATCATTATAATAAGTTACCAGTAATAAACCATACCGTGTTCAATCTACGTCTTTATATTTCTCCTCCAACAACCCATACAATTATAAATGCGAAAGTTACTCTGTCTGTCTGTCTGTCTGTCTGTTATTTTTTCACGACCAAACGACTAAACCGATTTTAATGAAATTTGGTACAGAGAGAGTGAGTTGACTTTGAGAAAGGACATAGTCTAGTCCTAAGACAACTCCACGCGGGCGAAGCCGCGGGCAACAGCTAGTGATTTATAAAATCAACCCGACGTTTCGGTCGCTTTTCAGCTTCCGTGGTCCTGGGCAGACTGAGGTGACATTTGTCTGACAGCAGTTTGAAAAAAATATTTTTGTACTTCTGTCAGACAAATGTCACCTCAGTCTGCCCGGGACCACGGAAGCTGAAAAGCGACCGAAACGTCGGGTTCAGTATACGCGAGATAAATCCGTAAAAATAGTTTTATTTCAATGAGTGTAGCTCGTGAAAACCTAAGAAAATATCACAAAAGAACTTACCCCCAATCCAGTGATGGATGCCAGGAAAATGCCCCGATCTCAAAGTAGAAGTCGTGGACTGCTGCCATTAGACTACAAACATTCTAAGTATTTAGCCTTGAAAATATAGTGCAGCTGATAAATTATTTAGTCTAACTTATATAATTAGAATTGATGAATAATACTCTTGCACTCAAAGCTCACACTAGGTATAAACCTGTATCAAAGGTGCTTTTGTATAAATAAATATAACACCCAGACCATGTAGGACATACGAATAATTAATTTTGTCCAGGTTGGAACCCGCAGCCTTCAAATAAAGCGGTGGTCACACTGGATTGAAATTATTATACTACGCGCTTACAACGGATGTAATTTTTCATGACAAATCATTGTTGAACTAATTTTACTGTTTTATATTTAGAGGTATTTATTAGCTTGGGAATTGATTTGAAGGCTTAATGGAAGTAATTTTTGTGGAACGGAAAGAAAAAATGTTATTTGTCCAATGAAAAAATGTCTTAGTGACAGAAAAAAAAAGGAAAATTATATATTAATCCTTCAAGGACCGTACGGCCATCGGCGGCGAGACACAATTTCAATTGTCATATTTTTCTCGTGTCTGGAGGTATTAAGTACAAAATTTCCTTTTTTTTTATGTTTCATTTATAACGTAAAAAAACTAAATTCTCATTCATGTTTCTAAAAGTTTGGAAAATGTAATCTACTTGAGCATTATCTCAATAGTTAAAAATAAAGATTTGAATGTATTCGTCAATTTAAAATTGACCGAAATATAGCCTTGTGAACAAAAATACACACTGCAATATTTTGTTTTTTACAACAACACATGCGAGCAAATATAGAAATTATTGAAAAAGATGTAAAAGAAAAATTTATTTAAAAAAATCAGTCCAACCGCTTCACCACTGAACTACCGAAGCAAAAAAAAAGTGGTTAAGCTGGATTGATTATCCTGAGGTTCAATTCCTGTACGAAGGCATTTTTTTTTCTTTTTAAATTTCTTCAATGTCTAAACTTTCACATAGTTAATTTGGAAAATAGGAAGCTCTTGTTACCCGTGCCCCGCATTAAAATGTACACAGTCCCTCGCTCACCATCAAGTCAAGTGTAGTACACAGGCCGATACGATTTGCAAGTCGAAGCAGCCGCAGCATAGCTTTGAATATTTTGCGATTGGAGATTTGACTTTAAAATACAGTGCAACCGCCTATCAAGAGGGGCCCGCTTAGCTTGAGTTGAGATCTCGCTCATTATTTTGCTCGTTTATATAACGACTCTTGAGAATAAGCTATTATGGTTCACATTTTTTGTAGGATTAACTGACATTAAAATAGATTTGTTTTGAAAAAAAAAATGAAATATATTATTTTGTGTGTTTATAAGGCTAGTTCTGACAAATTGTTGATACACAGTGTACTGAAATGGATCCGTATTGTGTTTTATGAAAAAAATTGTGGCAATGAAATATTATGCGATCTACTTTGGGACGTAGGTAGATTAGGTCATATTGCGGTAAAAGATGTATAGCAACCTTATTTAAAAAAAATGTTTTTCTCATTCTTTTTTAATTAACTAGAATGTGTTAAGTACTGAAAAATATAACATGATACTATTATATTTAAATTTTTGCTTTAGGTACACAAGAACCACTCAACTACAAAAGCAGTCAGTTGAAATATGACTTATTATAATTAAGTATCATCAAATGGGACACAAGTACAACAACAGACATATCGTAGCTAAGAGCATAATTTTACATGGAATTCAGTAATTCTGTAATTCTAACTTATGTTCTGTTCTCAAAAGGAAAAAGATCTAAATAAAAAACTTTTTTAAATATATACAAACACATTTAATATGTGAGCATCAAACTCTATGGTGACATTATTGAACCAATAAAATTCGAATCCGAAAATAGTTCAAAATAAAAATGTTCCACAATTTTAACTTCAAAAATCTAAATTATCCGAATGCCTGATAAAAATGTATAGCTACACTTTTGTAAGCGATTGTATCGTGAGGTTGCTCCCAGCGGGACTGTACAGTCGGTAACAAAAGTGGAATGATTCATAAATCTCATTTATTGTTCGGATTCCCTACCGCTCTGTATTACAAAAAGAAGTTAGGATGATGTTACACATGCTGAAATTAACGGATTAATTTTATGGCTTTTTTGCAGAAATACGTGTTTGTAAAATTATCCTTGGAATGATTATTCTCGTTATGTCTTGATTCAAAGATGTAAACTTGCATAAATTTTTCGTTTTTCATTTCAATCTAAATTACAACTCTAAAGGAGACGGCGAACGCCCATACTAGGTCCGGCCCACCTGAAAGGTTGGCGGACCAGAATGGTCATATTGTTAAAATACTCTTAAAATTATGCCATTTACAAAGAATAAAGAGAAGAAACCATAATCGACGGGAATCCAATGATATTTGAGGTTATGTTGTTAAGTATGTAATAGGTATAATACTCATGTAGGTACAATACCTATGTATGTTCCAAGAAGCTTGAACAGTGAGAATACTTATTCGAACTGATATCCCTATTAGCGTGGTCCCACATTTTCTTTAAGCAAAATCCAGGTCGTAGATATAATATAATTATGTATAATGAAAAAAAAGATATTTATTTTAATATAGCTTTCATTCCTGTCCGCGGTATGTTCGTGGGCCGAATTTTGCCAATCTCCTTTATCCGCTTAAGCATACTTTTTTAAGTCACAGACTTTTAAAATAGAAATAGAGAATATTTTTGTTTTGAAAATAAACAAAATAAGTGAAGTATAATTTAAAGCTGAAGTCCACCAAATTTGAAAATTACTTTTTCACTGAGAACTACAAATAAATATTTATTTTGAAATATGAAGCTGAAACTGTTCAAATAGCTTAGAACATTTTCTATAGAGCGATTTTACATCTATATAGAACAATATCTCTATTAGTTGCCTCCGGTAGTCTACGCTCTACTCTGATAGTTAATAAAAATTAGAGTAAAATGGAAGAGAGAAAAAAAAGGTTTACAAATTTAAACAATTTATGAATATCATGGACACTGCTTTCTGTATCATCTTTGAAATAGTGTAACCGAAATTTTAGTCCTGATAGAATTCAGCACACGCTGAAAGCTACTCGTTTATAGATACACCGAACAATCGCGACCATGCCTGTAGATTTATATACTATTGTTATTCGCTTAAAGTTTAAATAAATGGGAACGATATAACAAAGCGCTTTAGCGGTTGGTTCTCGTAGATAAAAGTGTAAGGTAAAATTCTACGCGTTATGTTAATATCTTGAAATTGAAAAAAAAAAATGTTTACACGCACTGTCTCAATGTAACACAACTTCCATAATAATAAACTTGAAAACTGCTTTATTGGACGTAACCCTAAGACATGCTAAAAGTAGTTGTACTTTCACTAAGTATATAATATAGTGTATGTAAAAAACATATTAAAAAAATTAAAAAATAAGGCATATTGAAGCGCACATGGCCTAACAGTTGGTATAGATCGCGAGGGATCTACTCGGTTAAGCGATACGGGCACGGTCGGGTGTGTGATAGGCGGTTTAAACACAAACATCTGTCAGCGGGTTGGCCACTAACTCGTATCTCCACCAACCCGCAATGGAGCAGCGTGGTGGAGTAAGATCCAGGCCTCCCCCCAAGAGAGAGGGGAGAATCTCGTGCCCAGCAGTGGGACGTATCAAAGGTTGGCATTATTATATTATTATAAGGAAAATTACCAAATAAAATAAAAATAACAACCAAGTATGTAAGTAGGTACCTAAAACTTTAAACAAATTAAAGCAACATTTATAAATTTAATTTTTGAGAAACAGAGTATGTGGCAGAGTCTTAATAAAACGAAGATTAATATGTTTACGTGTACTGTATAGTATGTAATTAAATTTACAATTTAAAATTACTATTCTTTTATTTAGTCTTATCTTGCCGTTTGTAAAAGAGAGTATGGAACATTCTGTTGCTACCTTTTTTATTATTAAGTATTTTTGGACTATTATTTATTTTATTTTTGATTACTTTGACATATTAATCAACATATCAGTTGTTATTCGCTTTAATTTAATATTTTGTAATTTGACTCAGCAGTTATTTAAAGCTTAATCACAAGAAAATTCTATTATTTCCAAGTGGTTAAATAAATTTTTCAGTTTAAGCTTAATAATTGACACGGAATGATAACATTATGTAATACAGATAGGAAATAATATCATCTCTATGGAAAACATGAACCGTTACTAATAAATGCACAAACCTAACCAGAGCAAAGTCAAAACATTAAAATTTTATGAAATCCAAATAAATGTACATAAATTAACTATCCCTTCCCTATTTATGGTGTCTACCGTCACTTATCTCTATAGATATCAAAGGGACCCTATAATCAATGCTCATAAGATATAACCGACACTGAGCAGGGTTAGTCTGAATAACTAATTCATTTCTCACCGCTCGCCTCGATTCGGCAATTCGTTAAATATCCGAAACGGTAGGCTTGGCCGCGGTCAGAGAGAGAACTTTACTATGCTATAAAGTTATAAGTAACATATGTATGTAATTTCCTTTCACATATTTCTATCTGAATAAATAATTGTTTTTTTTTTTTTATATTATTTCGCATTAACACATGCTTGTGAAATATATTTGTTTTTAAAAAGAAATGGAAAGAAAAATTTGACTTCAGGCGAGACTCGAACTCGCGACCTACTGGGAATCTAGTCCAGCCGCTCTTCCAATTGAGCTACTGAAGCCCTGCCCGATTTGTCAAATCTTTCATTCACATCTATTGCATTGCTTTATGGTAGCAGCAGCGCCATCTATTACCAACTATGTTTATTTGTTTTAGTGTTCCGTAACCTATGTGTAATAAAGTTTCACTATGTCTGTACGTTCGTTTGTTTAGCTCAAAGACTCTTAGTTCTGAGAAGCTGTAATTTGCTATGACTACATATATGCAGTAAAACTAACTTTAGAATAAAATAAGGTAGTTGGTAGGGATGTAATTTTTTCATGTAAACCATAGTGTAGGGCGTTGATAGGTCTTCCGATCTTAATCTTCAACGTGGCTGTGTCTTATTGCTATAGAATGGACATATATTTAGTTAGTTATCTCCTAACAATTTTCTCGTTTCTGATTTGATAGTTGAGGAAGTGACTTGAGTCGTTACTTATTTTATTGTATAATGGTATTTTATGATATGGTAGAACTCAAAGTTAGTCAGTCGCGTTTCCATTTTTTTGATAAAGCTTCAATTTTGAAGGCTGAGGGCAGCATCATTGCATTACCAAATGAATATAAAACGGTCCCATATTTCATCATTTAAAGATAAACAAACAGCCTGAGGAAAACCATTAGAGATTGGCAGTATTAATAAACTTCTTATCAAACAGTCTAATAAAAGTGCTCGAGCGAACTTTACATCAAGAAACAATGATACAAAATCATCGACAACACAACCCAGATACAAAATACTACATATGAGATTCTTATCAATTATATTATACACTAGCTGTGCCCGCGACTTCGCCCGCGTGAGAATTTATGATTGTTCAGTATCTACCCTGACGAAGTCGGGGGCGCAGTTAGTATAAAAGCCTAAGTTACTCCTTATTACATCAGTAATCTGCCAGTGAAAGTCCCGTCAAAATCGGTCCAGCCGTTCCCAAGATTAGCCCCGCTAAACAGACAGACAGACAGACAAAAATTGTAAAAAATGTTGTTTTGGTATATGTACCGTGCATACATACATATGCATTTAGTAAAAAGCGGTTATTTTTATATGACAAACAGACACTCCAATTTTATATATTTGTATAGATTATACAAACTAGTCAATTACTTAAGTTGTTTTTGGGATTATAAAGTTTTTAAATTAATTTAAAAAATAAGTCTGTGTGTCACTCTGGCGACAATAAGCTAGCTTTTTATTGGTGGTCAGACTAAAGGCTTATTCCGGCCTAACCTTGAGGGAAATCAAGAAACCCTCGGCGTGAGTTTCCATTGGACACGGCCGTGATTCGATCCACCGTTACGTATTACAGCCGTTCCTGTAATGGTCTCACTCTACTTTTCTGGTTTGATAGTTCAGAAAGGTCTAATTTCATTGTATTTTCAAAGTAGGCTCTATTATTGATGCCGTGTTGAGTTTTTATTCCAAACTAGCTTACGCGGCAAACTTCGTATTGCCTCAGAATGAAATAATGTGACAAAGGTTTGATAGATACGGACTATTTGTATGGGAAAATAAAATTGTGGTTTTTACTATTTCCCTTCAATTTCTTCATATTTTCTAACCTTCCCTGGACTTTCGAAAACCAAAATTAGACAAGTCGGTCCAGCCATTCTCGAGTTTTAGCGAGACTAACGAACAGCAATTGATTTTTCTATATATGTATAGATGTATAGATTATCTACACTATTTTGGTCAATTGATCATACTCATCGACGGAGAAGCTGTGTTGTGTCACAGTAAATAGATACAAACAGTATGGAAACTAAGCCCATTTTATAAAATATTTACCTACACTCCATTGAAGCAACAGGGGTGTCACTAATTTTTTTAAATAATGGTGTTATTATTTTTGCATTTACTGACGTTTACTCAAGCGGATTGGGATGTTGACTATTTTTTTATTGGTTACCCTGTAATAGTACTGGATAAATAAATACTATTTGTCTTTGAAACATATAGTCAATAAGTACTTAAAAGTTGTTAAGATATAACGATTCAAAATGTTGCGAATTGTGAAATTACTCAAAACGGCCTAAACGACCCGGTTAGTCCAGCGGTGCGAAACCACCGTTTGATTCGAAGGGTCGCGGGTTCGATCCCCGCACCGGAACAAATATTTGTATGGCCTACAGATATTTGTTTCGGGTCTGGGTGTTTGTGTATGTGTTGTATGTGTACAACGGCACCTACGACACAGGTTTAATATTTTTTACATACATAAGTAGTTATAAAAAAAACAAACATATACTACAAGAAATTAAAAAATAGTGCGCCACCGGCAACGGGAACAGAGTCCAAGCTATCGGTGGTTAGGGTCACGGAGACAGGAACCTCCTCACTATATGTGCCGTGCCGAGGAGTACCGCCTTCTGTATTTGACCCATGATCGAACCTTGTTCTTATCATTATTATAGTTTTAAGTACGGCAGACAGTTTAATTTTGATATATATTAACTTGTAGATCTTTGTTTTTGTTTTGTCTTAAAAATAACAAAACTTTTTGCTAATTACTTGGGTGTTTTTTATAGTTCTGACGACAGTACAATCTGTGGAATACTGCAACGAAGATGGAGACCGGGCGAGTTTCTCTACCCCGACAAACTTCGTATCGCCTTAGAGTTATAAACGAAAAAAAAAATGGTGAGAATCACCCTTACCATTTAGGGATATAAAAAAAAACTACAACCGATTCTCATACACACAAAATTTCATTATGATCGGTCTAGCCGCTGCGGAGGAGTATTGTTACAAACACTGTCACACTCGAATTTTCTCGTATGTTAGATATTATAACAATACATCATTCTTGCTCTTCAAAATCACCAGGAAGTTTAAAAAACGATAGCTCCGGTTTTGATGATGCAGAGTTCAAACAGTCGTATACCACGCAATACGCTCATGGCATCTTTAAAACACTCTTGGAAATAAAAACAAATCGCAACGTGACCGCTCGTCTCTGGAGCGATACTCGCTACTGTAGCACTGCGAGAACCGCTTAGAGGCCTCGTAGATGCGCATGTTTGTGTGAGTGTGCCGTTTTGAACGCTTTGTATGTAGTTACTTTACTGTTTACAATCTATTTACTGTGGTTGTGTCGTCGATGAAGATACTTAAGAAAATTTAGATTGCGATAACATTTTGATTAGATATTGAATACGCTACTATAAGCAGGAATTAAAAAAAGTGTTTATATTTTGTATTCTGATAAACATGAAATTAATAATTATCATTTTTTTATCTAATATGTATAACAGTATAAAATATGTTATCAACTGTATATTTTGTAATTACATATTACGAGTATATAAAAAATAATTATCATAAATTAAATGTGAAAAATTTGACACCCTGAACACGAGTTTTTTTTATGCTTATAAGATAAGATATGCTAATTATAATAAAAAGAAGGCAATAACTTACCCGTGCAAAGCTAGGGCGGGCAGCAAGGGTAGTTCTTTCTAGTACTCATTATAGTTATAATAAAACTATTCGAATAATTTCAATCAACACAAAAAAAAATTCAAAATAATTCGCTCCGTAACATACCCATCGTAATTCCTTACGAAATTGTGACTGTCCGATGTGATGTGGGTCAGTTTGGGAATTCAATGGAATGCCTTTTAAAATGCCAATACAAGAATCTGACCTTAGGGAGCAATTGGCAAGTAATCATGCGACCCTTACGTTTGTCATGGCATGTTTTCCTCTACAAATTCTACAATTCAACCAACATCATTTATTATTATAATCACAACCTATTTATTTATCAAGTTTGTTTGTTGCTTTATCAATTCGCTTTTGCATTACTTTCCCTATTACAAACTACACAATTATTGTGTAGTTTTAACATAGTAAAACCATTGGTTCCTCTTCAGGTCTTGTCATCTTGGGATTAGCTATTTTGCTAAGATAATTACAGGTTTACTCGTATAATAATTGCATCGGTGGTAACCCATAACGAAGCGCGCATGGTCCCCTAGGATAGTGTAGATTGGAAATGATCTACTCGGTTAAGCGACACGGGCGCGGTCGGGTGTGTGATGGGCGACCGCTAGTGGCAAATTAAAATTCGCGTTTCCGTGCGTCGGATGGCACGTTTAGTCATTAGAGTAGTTAGAGTAAGGCTGTTTTTATGTCATGAAGAGGCAAACAAGCTTACAGTTTACACTGATGGTAAGTGATAAGCCTATGAATATCTACAATGTAGATGCGTTGTGACATAAAAAACTGAATAAAACAAAAACAAAATGATTACGTATGAAGGTGTAAAAATAAATAATAAAAGTAACTTACTGCACAAAACAAACAACTATTCTTGCATTTCATTAATGCACTGAAAAAGCAGATAATTAAAAACAGAGTAAAACAGAAAAAAATTGCAAACGGTTTTAATCACCACAAACCAGCTAACATGTCTCCCGGTTAATAAGTACGGGAAACATACAAAGGAGCTATACAAAAGCTCGCAACCCCGACAAAAGGATGTCACTAGCATGCCATTCTGTTCGCAAATTAATACAACAACCAGTGACGCTCTATTTCTACGAGTTACGAATCTTTTTTGCACGACAAGTGTTGTACAGAACAGACATTTGTTCTTGTGAGATCTTGGGAAAACAATAAAGATCGTGTCTTCTCTTTGTAACGGTATTAACACGCCATGATGTGGTAGGTTTGACAGATAAAACTGTGTATTGATAATGTGTGAGGACTTGGCTTAACAGCAGAACCTATTTGAATTATGTTACAATTGGGTAGCTATCGTCTGTCGCAGTTTACTCTAAAGTCTTCTTCATACACTTCACTAAAAAAGCAGATAGTTAAAAACAGAGTAAAACAGAAAAAAAATGATAACAATTTTAATCACCACAAATCAGCTAACATGTCTCCCGGTTAATAAGTACGGGAAACGAACAAAGGAGCTATACAAAAGCTCGCAACCCCGATAAAAGGATGTCACTAGCATGCCATTCCGTTCGCAAATTAATACTACAAGCAGTGACGCTGTATTTCTACGAGTTACGAATCTTTTTTGCACGACAAGTGTTGTGCAGAACAGACATTTGTTCTTGTGAGCACTTGGGAAAACAATAAAGATCGCGCTTTCTCTTTGTAACGCTATTTACACGCCATGATGCAGTAGATTTGACAGATAAAACTGTGTATTGATAATGTGTGAGGACTTGGCTTAATAGCAGGACCTACTTGAATTATGTAAGAGTTAAATAATTAGGTAGCTAGGTCTGTTGTAGTTTACCCAAAAGGAATTGCTTCAGGAATGTAACACATTATTATGTCAGATTAAACAAACGAATATTTAAAGAACTAATTGTTAATTGTACAGAACTCGTAATACTTAACATCCCTGTGGAATTTATCCATAGAATTATATGAAAAAACTAATGAAGACGAAAAAAATGTTTATGTATGTTTAGCAAATTAGCTTACGTGTGTCCCGGTTTACAAGTAAAAGAAATACACAGAGACGCTGAGCAAAAGCTTGAAACCACGACAAAGAATGTCACTAGCATGCTATTCTATTAAAAAATGAATGCTGCATCCCTGACGCTATATTGCCAGCATATTTTTTATCAATATCTTTTACGCGTAGCAAGACGTGCATAGAAATTTGATCTTATGAGCACTTGATAATATACTGGCATTCAGTTCCAGTTCATAGCGTTTTACACCTTACACTTTTTTTTTATTCAATTACTGGCATGGTCCTTTATCAATTGTAGCTGGATAATAAACTGAAGATATTGACTGACATTGTCCGTATTTGTTTTGTTTAAATATTTTATTTTGAAGAAGTTAACAGTAGTCTTTAAATATATTTACTTTTTTCTTTGTTGGATCTCTTATTAATGTACAGCGTTATTGGATGCAGTATTAATTTGCGAATAGAATCGCATTCTAGATATTCATTGTTGTCATCATTAGCTTTTGTACGTAGTATTATTATATATAGGTACTCTGCTTTTGTATAACTCCTTTGTATGTTTTCCGTACTTATTAACCAAGAAACATGTTAGCTGGTTTGTCGTAATTGAAATTGTTATTCTTTATACATATTTAAGTCTGCTTTTTCAAAAAATGCAAATTTCATAATTTTTACTGGTCGTAGAGTTTCAGTGTAGGCTCGAGGGCGTAGGCATCATCGCATTACCTAATATATCTGCTGCCAAATGGTAGTGGTCAGCACTATCTATTTAACTATCACGGTGACATAACAACTAAGGTCTCAGTGGTAGCAACGCATTTGCATTTTGACCTTATGGTCTTTGTGAAAATATTTATAGGCTGCTGTCATCTCTTAACATCAATGTAAACTGCATGCTTGTTTGCTAGATTCATGAAATTAAAAAAAATGTTAAAAGTTACGTGTAGCAATATCTATTTATTTTCTTATCATGGGCATATTCAGACTAGAAGAAACCATTTTTTTAAATAGTGACCATATTTCGCTGTAATAAAAGACAAATATGTACCGATTATTACCGTAAGTGTAAATTACATATTATTTACCATTATACATAGTCAATAGTCAGTCAAATCTCCCAATGCACTGCGCAAAACTTGCGTAAAAAAGGAAAAGCACGATCTTAATTGTTTTCCCAAGTGCTCTCGAGCGAATTTCTATACACCACTTAGTTGGCATGCGAAAAAGATTCTTACCACATAGTAATACAGCGTCATTGGTTGCAGTATTAATTTGCGAACGGAATGGCATGCCAGTGACATCCTCATCGTGATTGCGAGCTTTTGTGTAGCGCCTTTGTATGTTTCCCGTACTTATTTACCGGGAGACATGTTAGCTGGTTTGTGGTAATTAATAGCGTATTTTTTCTATTCATAATAGTTCTAATTCATGGTCTGTTGTTACGGATGAATAAAACACAGCTTATGTTTATTGTTTTGTGTTGATCATAGGTGATATTTATTGCCTTTGAATAAAAATACCTTTTTAGTTTTGTTCTGGTGATGTCAAATGTGTGATATCAAAACTTCATGAAAAATAAACTACACAATGTCTGATCCCCTTGAATCTAGAAGGTCGAAAATTTTCACAAGGGGTTTTCTTACAATGCACACAAAAATAACATTTTGCTGAATGGATTAAAAACAACCGTTGAAACTTTGCACAATGGTTATACATTTATTGCATTGCCTTCCTTCACATTTATTGGCAAGGCAATTAATATGAAGGAAGGATTTGACAACACGGGCACACCGCGGACACTCCCCCAAAATTCCATACAAACGCTTAATTTGGTCTCTATTACACATCAATCAGTGACGTGTATTTACACGTGCACCTGTGTGCGTAGCACGTAGAAAATACCAACCGTCGCCCATAAGAGATAAATCAGAAAATTTGGATAAAATATAATTATAATACCTTTACGTAGCATTAAGTCTGTTATCATGATCATCATGTCAGCCGAAAGATGTACATTGCTGGACCAAAGCCAATAATGTTTACTGGACCTCGCGGGCGAATGCACCACCGCATTACCTAATAGTTCAGCACTATCGTGTTCCGGTCAGGTGGTAAGGTACGGCCCTGTAATTTCCGGCACAGAGGCATAACACCTTAGGCCTCAGGAGTGGTAACGCATCTGCATTTTGACCTTGGTCTATGTGTGTCTATAGGCTGCAGTCAACACTTAACATCAATGTGAACTGCATGCTTGTTTACCACTTCCATTACTTAAAGAAAAAGGGGGAGGGGATATGCCATAACCGCCACGCTTGGCATGTGGATTGGCGATCGCAGCGGCGGTAGTTTTATCGCAGGACACTGCTGCCAACTTTTGTTATTGCACTTACTACCGCTCCATTGGAATGGTTTGACTGCCACTGTTCGGTTGACTGACTGCCTTAGTGGAAGAATTCTCTTCTCTTCTTCTTGTAGAAAGACGAGAATTCTTCCACTAAGAAGATTATTTCTTATTGTTCCGCTAGTGGGCGGTGGGGTCATCACGTCCCGATGCCAAAAGAGTCCGTTATAAGAACATTTATTAATAACACACTAAAGTATTCAAATAAAATCAGAACGAAAAAGTATTTGTGATAGTCATTCGCTGAAAAACGGCGCGTATCAAAGGGATGTCAATCACTAAAAAAGAGAAAGAGTTACAAATATGTATTTAGCTCAATTTAAAAAAAGAACTTTAGTCGATTCGCTTTTGACCGTTATATCATTGATTCATTGGAACTTCGTATTGCAACTGATGCAGTCATTTCACTATGTTGGTATTGCAATGCGTTTGCATGGTACTGAAATGAATTGGACGCCAATATAATTTATATTTTTAAATGGATAAAGATATCTAGCTTTTGTATTGATTATTAAATTATTATTTTGTATTCATCATTTCAGCCGAAAGTCGACCACTGCTGAACAAAGGCCTCCCCAAAGAATGCCACAACGAACGGTCCTGGGCCGCCCTCATCCAGCGATTGCCCGCGACCTTCACCAGGTCGTCGGTCCACCTCGTGGGGGGCCTGCCTACGCTTCGTCTTCCGCTACGCGGTCGCCAGTCCAGAACTCTTCTGCCCCAACGGCCGTCAGTTCTGCGCGCTATGTGCCCTGCTCACTGCCACTTGAGTTTCGCTATTCGGTGGGCTATGTCGATTACTTTGGTTCTCATGCGAATCTCCTCGTTTCTGATTCTATCTCGCTGAGAAACTTCGAGCATAGTCTTCTCTATTGCTCTCTGAGTGACCTTGACCCTTCTTATGAGGCCCATAGTGAGCGATCACGTTTCAGTGCCGTATGTCATCACTGGCAACACACTGGTATTATTTTGTATTATCAAGGTACTAATACATTGTAGTTTTAAGTCACTCAGCGATCAGTGGAAAGGGCTATGCTTGGAGTTTTCCTACTGGATCCAATCAGAAATGAAGAAATCCGTAGGCGAACGAAAGTGGCTGACATAGCCAAGTAAATCTGCAAGCTGAAGTGGCAATGGGCACATAGCTCGAAGAACCGATAGCCGCTGGGGCAGAAAGGTTCTCGAGTGGAGACCATGTATTGGCAAGCGCAGCGTGGAACGTCATCCGGCAAGATTGACCGACGACCTAGTCAAGGCTGCAGGTACCCGCTGGATGCACGTCGCTTCCGATCGGTCAGCATGGAGGTCATTGGGGGAGGCCACAGACCAATCAGCCAATCAGCCTTCCTATAGACTGAGAATGTTCAATTTATTGCTTATAATTCGTTCTGTCAACTGCCTGAAGGCAGACGAAGTGGGACGTTGCGTTCTAATTTTAAAAATCATAATATTTCAAAATCATAGGGATGACTAACAAACTTCGTTTATATCGAAATATGGCAAAGTTTTATGAACTGCTGAGGAAATGGGACTATATTGTTAACAGATTTTCGTAATAATATAATTCGAGAAAAAATAAAGAAAATGTTTTTATTTTGTATAAGTATCTACATATTTTTAGATACCTGCATAAGTGAAGTCATTAAAAATTTTAAAAAACATACAGCGAATAATATAAAATAAAAACAGATAGGTCATAGTAAATTAAAATCATATTAATAAAATTTCACATTTTCTTCGCGATTAAGGTATACCTATACTTGTGCCAAATTTCAAATCTCTAGCGCCAATAGGTTTTGTGCTCAACCGCGGACGGACAGACAGACAGACGGACATGGCGAAACTGTAAGGGTTTCTTGTTTACTACGGAACACTAAGAACCCTTATTAAAACTGAAAAAAAAAAACCTAATAAATTCTAGCTGACCCGACGACCTTCTATCGCCTTATAGGTATAAAAAAAATAAGTATGTCCAAGAAATCGAATAAGTATTTGAAAACGAAAAGAATACATTATTCTAAATTTTCTCTGTATAAATATAACTCCGTTAAGAAAAACCGACTTCAAAACTGAAAAGTAAAAAAAAAAAGATGTAATTGTAATTATGTACTACCTTTTATTTATACGTGCTATTTACTAATAGGTTTGAAGTCGGTGCCAAGCCTTAAACAAATAATTATATTTTAATCACTTAAATATGAAAACGAGCAAATTAATACACTGAACAAAACGTAACCAGTGAATCGTGGGTGTTTGCATGTATGCTTGAATTTATGCATTTACCTCTGCCTACCCCTTCGGGGATTACAGGCGTGAAGTTACGTTTAAATACAATGAAATGCCTACTTTAGTGATTTTGGCTTGGCACCGACTTCAAACCTATTAGTAAATTCTGTCTTATGTTAATGATATGGTCAACTGTGTTAAATCCTGCACATGCTATCAGTTCGCCGATAACACTTGTATGGTGGCAGCAGATAGAAACCCGCAAGTAGCTAGTGAACTTTTACAGTCTGATTTTCATATGATCATTAAATGGTGTCATGATTCGGGATTGGTTTTAAATGCAGATAAGACGAAATTAGTACATATTAAATCACCATATCTAAGACATGCACCATTCAGTGAGATAATTGCTCACAATCACAGTTGTCTTCACGTACCCACACCGTCCCAGTGTAGTTGTCCAGTTATACAAAACGTCGAAAATCATACGTATCTTGGCCTAATTATTGATAGCAAATTTAACTTTAGCAATCAAACTGAACTAGTTTGCAATAAGCTTAGGCAGTTTCTAGCCACCATAACTATTTTAAAGGATGGAATCCCATATAAAGTCAAATTGGAGATGTATTATAGCCTAGCGGAATCATATATTCAGTATGGATTGAGCAGTTACGGTCGTATGATTCTTGTATAAATGACATATATAAACTACAGCGTAAAATACTGCGTAAAATCGTGCCCCGAAACATCAAGCAGACATTTTATGATGATGACTGTGGTCTATTCAAGTATTGTAGAGTTCTGCCTATCCAGACTCAAGTGAAATATGCCCTGCTCAAAGAGAATATCTGTAACCCGTGCCTTATGCACAAAATGCAACATCCCGTATATACTCGGGCGATCGCTCGGAACCGGTTGTGCACGACGAGCGCGACTAATACCTACGGCACGCGAACAACTGCATATCTAGTTCCTCGATTAATTAATGCCTTACCGACATGCGTAATTTAAGCAATGTGAAAAATAAAAGTACTTTTGAACGTAAACTTAAGTCATACTTCCTGGGTGTGCTTAAATAAAACATTATGAATATTATCTCGATTATCAGATTATATTCTGTATTCATTTAATACCATATTCAATCAAAATTGTAAATGTTGATGTTTGGTGAAATTTAACGTTATGAAATGTACTTACTTTAACTAGATCTAAATGTTGATAGGTATATAATATAATTTTGTTTCCTGATGTAGACCTTAGCACTTAATACAAATCTCATTGATTTTTTTGTGCTAACTTATCAAATAATTTAATTGTAAATTTCAAATTTTACGTTAAATAAATTAAAAACGAAAAAAAAATAGCACATATAAATAATAGGTAGTACATAATTACAATTAAATCTTTATTAATATATTTTTTACTTTTCAGTTTTGAAGTCGGTTTTTCTTAACGAAGTTATATTTATTTAATACTTTTTAGTTTATTGCTGCATTGCCAATTAGATTAATATTCACATCTGTTAAATTTGTAAAATCTGACTCTTTAAGCTTCGTGATAATTAGATACCTAATTTAAATTGTTTAGGTGTGTCGATACAAAATTATTACACGACTATACGGAATCAATGAAAAAATTTTATCCACGAAGGAGTAAATAAGCTGTGTTGTGTTGTCGATGAGTAAATGTGTCATTGTCACTTGTTGTCATCTTGTTGTCATGCGCATTAGGACTATCTTGGACGTCAGTGGATTCAACGTACTGTATGACAACTCGCCGTCTATTCTTATTCCTTTAGTCCGAGGTGAAAGTAAGTAAAAAAATGCTCATAAAATAAAAACTGATGGGCCTATCTGAATCAATTTTTTATGGGACCAATTCGAAACTATTCCGCATCAAACGAAAACAGAATTGCGTAAATCGGTCCAGAAATCTCGGCGAAATTCGCGTACATACATAAAAAAAAATATACCGCCCGAATTGAGAACTTTCTCGTTTTTTGAACTCGGTTAATAAATTCGATAATACTGAAGGCAAAACGTTCTTCCGCGGGAAAATTGTAACTAAAATTTCACCTTGTATTCATTCATTAAATCCGTATAATAGCGTAATATACTAGTAAACTAATTTACCTTCACAAAATAATATAGCTACCGTACGCATATGTCAAATGGTTTTATTTGGTTAATTTCCCTGAACCCTGAGCAATTTGCCCCTAAATTACTGTTCAGCTGGTGAAATCGCGAAATGACTGTACGGTAATGCTGTTGATATTGAAATGTACCTGCACGCGGTATAATTACTTTGCACCGATCCGGCTTTGGTTGTAACTGTGTTTATTAATTAAAATCTAACTCTATTGCGGAGAGCACTGGAATGTCAATCAATTTTAAGCAGCATTTAAACCTTGTACTGTCTATGGTTTTTAGGTATTTCTATGTGTGCATGTGTATCTTCACGCCAGGTTCCTAACGAAGTAGGCAGAGAGTATGGAGCGCCAGATATCCCGGTCCTGACACATCTTCCGTGCCACATCTGTAGGTGTTTTGTAAGAGCAGAAGTTGTTTCACATCTTGAATACTTATCTTAGTTAAACAAAGGGTGGACTCGACGACGTTACATGAATATATTTAACTAAATATCCAAATATTTGTACGACATATTTAAACAAAAACAGAAGTAAATTACTTAATAATAGATTTGTGAAATTTAAGTGATTGCAGCTTCATTAAACATATTTTTTGCAGTTTTTTATAAGTTACAGTATTTAAAATTGTTTTATGACAGTTACAGTATTTAAAATTGTTTAAATTAAGAAGTATCTTTCAGTTTTATTTCGGTAGGCACATAAACTCCGTAGAAAATAAGAGTGCTGGCAAGTCGATGGTCCTGGAGAGGACAAGTTGATATTATTACAATCACAAACATTTGAGTAAATCCTCTTCTGCCATAAGTAGCTTGCTTTTTTGTATACTTACAAAGGATATTAATTAGAACTATAACTATAAGTATACCCAAACAAAAAATCAGCAACAAAGCACATCAAATCAGCAAGGCACATTTGGTGCCTGCAAAATTGCAATTCAAAATATCCTATTAAATAATCTAATTGTAGCTAAAAACAGTAGGTAGTGTTCAGTAAAAATGGAGAAAAGACAAAAAAGTTAAAGAGAGGCTTTCTCATTACTCATACATATCATATCCTATAATCATATTAATATTATAAATGCGAAAGTTTGTATGTTTTTGTTTGTTTGTTTGTTACTCCTTCACGCAAAAACCGTTAAACCGATTTTCATGAAATTTAGCACACAAATAGAGGGTGACTTGGATTAACACATCGGATAGTTTTTATCTCGAAAAAATTTCCTGTAGGATGCCATGGGATGATTTGATAAGTTGCCACAGGTTACGCGAAACGCAACGTACACGCGGGCGGAGCCGCGGGCAACAGCTAGTCAGCAATAAAAGAAAACCTATTAATTATCTCGTTAAAGCAAACATTGTAAGTCTTAGTGTAATTAAATCTTGCTTGTCTCAAGTGTGCGAACATTTTGTCTTTAGGAGTTGGTTGATTAAAGAAACCCTATTTAGATAAGTAATTAGCTGAGTCCATGTAGTAGCTACTTATTACGGACTCGATACTGAAACTATCAATTAACACTATTGTTCGATAGCCATAATTCTGTAGACGAAGGCTACAATAGTCCATGGTCTGCCGCCGGACCAATGAGCATTCGGTGGAACCGCGCCGTGATAGGTCGGTCGGCCGTGACGTTGCGAGTGTTTTGAATTTTGAATCGGCTTGAGCCGCTAGCTCTCTAGCTTCGACCTGTGAACAGAAAGCCTTGCCGTGCAACTTACAATACCATTCGCAACGTTTGTGAAACGTGGTACCGTGGGCCGTGCTCCTGCCGTTTGTGACATTATGTCAAAGAAATACATTGAATAGAGTAATGCACACCATTCTTTGCCACTGCATCCACTATTGCATCTTTGTCAAAATATTTCTGCAGGTCCATTTTCTGAACATTTGTCAACAAAATTCTCACATTAATCTATATTGTTTTCAATTAAACTATGACTTTATTTTTATTAAGGCTGTAAAAAAGGGAAAATATAAGGCCCATAGCACATGGCGTATTTTAAACGCGCAGGCGACGCGCAGATGACGCGCGTATACGCGCTTCATACGAGATTTGAACGCAACTTTGTATCTTAAGCACACAAGCCGTGAAACGCGCTTCTACTGCGCGTATACGCACTTCTACTGCGTGTATACGTGCTGTAGTCGCTCCTAGCCTTTGCGTTTTGATCAGAGACTCCTCTCTCCAGTTGTACAATGGCGTCCGTTGATATAACACTGGGTACACTGGCTTTAGTACTTCTTTTAAAAAGAAAAAAACACAAAAATAAACGAATCTTTTGGATAGACCCATTTACGAGTGAAAGAAGATTGAGTGGTCATTATCATACAACGTTTAAAAAATTGGTAATACATAGAAGATGGAAGAAATTTTATAAATGTTATCGAATGTCATATTCGTCATTCCAAGAACTTCTTTTAATTGTAAAATCGGACTTAACTCATCAAAATACAGTAATGAGATCATGTATATCGGCAGAAGAACGTTTACTCATCACATTGAGGTAAGAAAACAACCAGTATTATTTATTTAGTATGTATTTATTATTTATTGACCTGTTACAGTTCTAAAAAAATCAAAATAAGTAATAAGTGCACTTAGATTATGAATTAGAGAATAAGGTTTATTTATTAAATATCATCATACATGTCAGATATTATATCGGAGTCATTTGTAACCGATTCATTGCTATCCATATTTAGGAGTGAACTGCCAATTTCGTTTCTTGGCGCTGGAGTACTTGGATATTGAGGCTGAAATTCAGACTGATATCCAGACTGGTATCCATACTGATGTTCATATTGGAATGCACCACTATTTTCATGTAATGCTCTCGATGATTGTCCCATTTTTTTATATTTGCGAATTAAATTTATCACATCAGCTTTGGCCTCTAACTTGAATTCTTCTGGGATGGCAGAAAAATCTTTGGCTAACGAAACTAAAAACAGCATGTCGGGATTTTCGGATAAAATTGTATTATTATCTTTAGACTGTTTCAGATTTGCTGTCAATGCTTCATACAATTTATCTTGATAGTCTTCATGTTTTGGAGTCTTTTTAGATTTCTTCGGTGAACGTGGCTTTTGAAAATTACAGTGTTGGTCCTGCTCTTGTGCTGCATCATCATTTTGACTTGAGCTCTTTGAACATTGACTTGGAGGTCTTATTTCACCAAGCGGGTCTAAAAAAGTTAGCAAATTAGAATATATGTAGGGTCTTCTAGACTTAGCTCCAGATCCACTGGGACATTTATTGTTTGTCGCTTTATTTCTATTATAAGCGTCCTTAATACTCTTCCATTTCTTTTGCAGGTCAATGACTGAAAACAATAATAATGTTAATATTAGGATTTTTTATTATTCATTTGATCAGGTTCATTTTAATTTATTTTAAATAAGTAGTCGTAGGTTAATTTTAATTTAAAATGAAAATTTAACGATGAAAATAAAATTTGTAATAATGTTTTTTTTTTTCAGGTATTTAGCTACGGGTTGCTATTTCTCTGATATTCACTATGACTTTAAGTGTGGACAAACGACGGCAGGCGTTATAGTCCGTGAAACAGTGAAAATATTATGGGATAAATTAAGAAACATTTGTATGCCAGAACCAACCGAAGAATCTCATCTAAAAACTGCTGAAGGATTTATGAAATACGCAAATTTTCCCAACCTAATTGGGGCCATCGATGGGAAACATATTAGAGTTATAAAACCTCAACACAGTGGATCAGAGTATTTTAATTATAAAAAATATTTTTCCATTGTATTGCTTGCAATATGTGACGCAAATTACAATTTTATCGATATAGATGTTGGATGCTATGGAAAGGCTGCAGACTCAACAATAAATGAATGTAGTGAGTGGACCAGAAAGATAAGGCAAGGAAATTATAATATACCAAATGCGAGACCAATATCTAATAATGGAGTGCCAGTACCATTTACGTTTGTTGGTGATGAAGGCTTTGCATTATCTCAACATTTACAGAGACCTTACGCTGGAAAAATCTTGTCACGAGAGAAAAGAATATATAATTACCGCTTGACACGTGCTCGACGATACATTGAATGTACATTTGGTATATTAAGCAACAAATTTAAAATCTTTAATCGACCACTGAACGTTAGCGTCGACTTCAGTGTGGCTATTGTGAAAGCCTGTTGTGTACTGCATAATTTCATACGTCAACGTGACGGTTATAATTTTCATAATTCTTTGAGTATAGCTGGTTTAGAAGAACCTCCTGAAGATGCAAGTTTAATATCGATTGGTGCAAGACGGTCACGGGGACAACTAAGCGGAACTACGATACGAAATATGTATACTGATTATTTTAATAGCGATGAAGGTGCAGTACCATGGCAAGATTCTAAAATTTAGGGCACCTGATTATATTTTCTATTGTTTTAGAGTTCCATGTAAGGCCGTAAAGATAGCATATCGCGTGCCCATGTTCTACGGTACTAAATCGTTAGTTACAATAAGTAAAAAAAAAATATGTATGTAAAGTTTTTCACCTTGACTGTTTACATCGGCACACGACATTGGTGGCTATCTTAACGGCGGTGTTTTATGTGTAGTCCTAAAATAAATACATAATTTTTTGAAATATACATAATAGACCTTACCTGCCAGGTTTTTTTCCTTATTGGTTTTTTCATTGAAATTGTTATAAAAAATTTGGCACAATTCATCCCACGCAGTTCTTTTTGACACTTTGTTTGAATATTCGGGTAGTAGTGAATTCCATGTAACTGGACGATTGTGTATTTCTGTTATAAAACGGTCGGTGTCGAAGGGTTCCATCTTACTAAATACATGCGCAGCACACAATAAAATAATTGCAACTGAGGCGCGGGCGGCGCAGTGGTGGCGTGAGCGCGCATCCCCCCTCTATCTCTACTCCGCTCATTTGTACGCGCTTCTACTGCGCGTATACGCGCTTCATGCGCGCGCTTGTATCATCAATGCAAACGCAAGAATCGGCGTCTACGGCGCCGAAGACGCGCGTTCCTAATACGCGCGTCGCCTGCGCGTTTAAAATACGCCATGTGCTATGGGCCTAAGATATCCGTAGTAAAATCTTCTCCTTATTTTTCTGTTCATAATGTGCATGCTTAGGTATAGGCTTCGAGGTATATATATTTTCGTTCGAGGTGTATATATATATAGGTCATCATGTGATACAATATTGTAAATGTAGGTATAGTTGTAAAAAAAAACAAATCAAATGTATAGCTGTATTAAAAGCAATGTTCACAAGTGTATGTCTCAGTTAATTATTTCGGTTGTTATCTTAAAATTAAAATAATAATGGCAACGCTTGATACGTCCCACTGCTGGGCAAGAGTCTCTTCCCTTCTTGGGAGGAGGCCTGGAGCTTACTCCAACACGCAGCTCCAATGCGGGTTGGTGGAGATAAGGGTTAGTGGCCAATTCGCTGTCGGATGTTTTAATACCACCTAAGGCCTCCGAGAAGGTTTAACGACTGCTATCTATCGATAACAACCGGGACCGACGGCTTTACGTGCCCTCCGAAGCACGGAAACGCGCATTTTTAATTTTGCCACTAACGGTCACCCATCACACACCCGACCGCGGCCTCATCGCTTCCGAATAGATTGCTTCTATGTACACCAGAAGAAGGGCCATGCGCGCTTTCTCAAAATGAAATAATAAAGAAGACAAAAAGAAACAAAAGAGATAATATATCATCAATGCCTGAAAATAAAATATAATCTCGTAATAAAAGAAAAAGAAAGAAGCAAAATCATATCATTTCTCATTACTTTCCCTTTACCATAATGAAAGAAAACCTTCAACAATAATTCATCCAAGACAAATTAGGTTTAATTATCTCGCTAAGACAAAAATTGTGAAGCTCGGTGTTATTAAATCTTGCTTGCCAAGTGCGTCGAGATTTTGTTTTAAGGTTTCCGGAGTTGGTCGGTCCAAGAAACCGTATTTACGTAATTTGCTGAGTCGGTCCCTCGGGATCTCTTCAACACTGTGGGTAACACATTTGTTATGTGGGATTCTTAAGTAAAATGATTGGGAAATATTCCTCGGAAACAAGTGCTCGAGTGATTTGTGAGAAGTTATTAGAATTGATCCTTATTATATATTATATTTGCATTTGTGTGCATGATGTTAACAATCAAAGATATTATTATTTTCTTTCAATCCTTGAGTTGGGAACTAAATTTTAGAGATATTGTGATTTTTCGGACAGCACGCAACAAGTGGCATCTTCCGCAATAATTCAAGTACCCAATGATATCAACAGGCTCTTCACCAATTATATGGAATGAAACGTTACCCGTGATTGACTGATCGTACCTGGGTGTTTACTTGCACGCATTAATATATGTATGCCACTTTCGAGAATACAAGCGTGAACATTTTTAACCCTCGAAATAAAACAAAGAAGCCAAATAAAGGTAACAAAAGAGATAATTTCTCATGAATGCGTGAAGATATATAATCTCGAAATAAAAGAAAGAAGCAAAATTATATAATTTCTCGTTACTTTCCCTCTACCACAGTAAAAGAAAACCTTCAACAATAATTCACCCAAGACAAATTAGGTTTAATTGTGTCGCTAAGATAAAAATTGTGAAGCTCGGTGATATTAAATCTTGTTCGTCCCTCAAGCGTGCGTGATTTTGTTTTTAAGGATTCCGGGATTGGGCGGTCCAAGAAACCCTATTTACGTAATTTTCCGAGTCGATCCCTCGGGATCTCTTCAACACTACTGAATAAATGTGGGATTCTTAAGTAAAATAATTGAGACATATTTCTTGGAAACAAACGCTATAATGATGAGTATGATATTGTTAGAACGGAGCTTAAAATAATATATGTAGGTAATTTGTTGACGTCACATAATCAATGATATTTACTTTTATTCTCCTTAAGTCGGAGAGGAAATTTTACTTAACGCCTGTAATCCTCAAAGGGGTAGACAGAGGCAAAATTTTAGTAATATAGAAATTATTCGTTCTAGAAATTTCCTAGAGGAATTTTGGAGTTTAATAAAGTGGCCGTTGACCTCATTAGAATCTACACCAATTGTATGAGATGGAACGTAACTGGAGATCGATGGACCATGGGTGTTAACTTGTATGCATGCATTTATTTCTACCAACTAGAATGAGTATTTTTTACCACGAAACAAATAAAAGAATCCATTTCAAGTCAAAAACAAATAATTTTAATTCATTAAGATATATTACTCCGAAGTAAAACGAAGAAGAAAATTATAGAAAAAAAAGAAATAATTTATCTTTACCCCAACTTGGCCATAATAAAAGAAAACCTTCAACAATCGTTCTTCGAAGACAAATGAGGTTTAATTATCTCGCTAAGGCAACAATTGTTGAACTCAGTGTTATTAAATTTTGCTTCTTCCTTATGTGTGCTGAGATTTTGTTTTTAAGGGTTCCCGGGGTGGTCGGTCCAAGAAACCCTATTCACGTAATTTGCTGAGTTGATCCCTCGGGATCTCTTCATCACTACTGAATAAATGAGGGTAGTATTTTTAAGTAAATTGACTGAGAAATATTCCCCGGAAACAAAAGGTTGAATGATTTGTGAGAAGTAGTTAGAATTGAGCTTTAAATAATATATTTACTTAATTCGTATATGATCAAAGATATTTTCTTTTGATCCTGGAATCGGGGAGTAAATACTAGTGATATTGTGATTATTTGTTCAAGAAATTTTTAAGTGGAACCTTTAGAGTTTAATAAAGTGGCCGGTGATATCAATTGGTTTGAAGATAACCTGCCGCTTTCATAAGTCCATTAAAAATGCCCCCCACCAATGATATGGAATGAACCTTAACTGATAATCGACTGATCAAGGATGTGTTTAACCTACCTACCCTTTTGGGAAATGCGAAAGAAAAGATATAATACATCATAATTGCGTAGCAAAATAGTAAAGCCACATAAATGTAACAAATGAAATTATTTCTCATTATTCATCCATCTCTTGATGAATAACAAAGGGACAATAATTCCTTCTAGACATTTCCTTTAATTGTCTCACTTACACAAAAATTGCTGAGCTCAGCGTTATAAGTAGTCTTCCTTGTCCCTCAAATGTGTAGAGATTTTGTTTTTAAGGTTTCCGGAGTTGGTCGGTCCAAGAAACCCTATTCACGTAATTTGCTGAGTTAATTTGATGTCTTGAACACTATTGAATAAATGTAGGATTCTTAAGTAATGGATGGTGAAATATTCCTCTGTAATAAAAGTCATAGCGATTTGTAAGAAGTTGTTAGCTTTTTATACACAATTTATTTAGAATGTTGGGGTTTCGAATTTTATATTCAAAAATGTATTTTGGATCCTCGGATCAGGGAGTAAGTGGTGTATCAACACCATTTACTGGTTCGCTTTAAACCTTGCTTGACCCTCCTGTGTGCTGTGGTTTTGTTTATCAGGTTTCCGGGTTTGGTCGGTACAAGAAACGCTATTTACGTTGTTGAATCCATTCCTTTCAATAATACTGAGTAAATGTGGGAGATTCTCAAGTAAAATGATTGGGAAATATCCTGGGAAACAAAAGCTCGAGTGATTTGTGTACCTTTTAATTATTGTCAATATTTCTAAAGATTTCATCTTTACACTGCCTTCCTAACTTAATAGTGTTGATCTTGAGAACCAATGTTCAATTTATTCTTTGGGTAGAAGGCAATATAACAAATAGAAGGAAAAAAAATTGAGAATGGAATAGGGAACGAACCTGCGACTCAGGATAATCAATCACACTCAACATTTACAACTAAGTCTCACATCCAAGCGTCAAATTTCTCTATCCCTTTTTAAGGTTCCGTAACCCACAAGGAACCCCTATAGTTTCGCCATGTCTGTCTGACCGTCGGCCCGTCCGTTTGTCCGTGTGTCCGAAGCTTTACAAAAACTGAAAGTTAAAATATAAATGTGTTGCTACCCTTGTGACATACGTTGTATTAGTTTTTAGGAGGCCAAACACTGCATGTGAATTTTTATTACAATATAACCTTGAAATTGACGGTATTTCAATATCCAATCCATGACAATCACCAAAAGTTAGACAACCCACAAACAGCGGGTGTGAGTGGTGATATGAAGCTATCCATACATTGAAGCGTGGGATATCGTCGACAAAATTAAACAATGTTATGTAAGACAAAGCAAGTGGAGTGGTTAGACCTCGAGACGAGTCGCCCTTTGTTCAGCCACCCTGCTGTTGATGTTTCTTTGCTCTTTGGTACAAGTGATGGGTGAGAGCGTGTTGATCTGTGGCTGTTGAATTTTTTTATGTAATGAAAGTGGCAAAGAAGCATGCAGTTCACATTGATGTTAAGTGATGACAGCAGCCTATAGACAGCCACACAAAGACCAATGTCAGAATGCAGATGCGTTACCACTCCTGCCTAAGGTGTTTTGCCCCTGTGCCGGAAAATTTTCATAATTACATTACATTTTAATGGTGCTAGAGCTCCAGTGACGGAGCTCGCGGGCGTAGGCACTACCGCATTACCTAATATACTTACCGCTAAATGGTAGTGTTCAGCACTATCGTGTTCCGGTCAGGTGGTAATGTACGGCCCTGTAATTTCAGACACAGAGGCCATAACACCTTAGGCCTCAGGAGTGGCAGCGCATCTGCATTTTGACCTCTGGTCATGTGTGGGTGTCTATAGGCTGCAGTCATCACTTAACATCAATGTGTACTGCATGTTTGTTTGCCACTTTTATTACATTAAAAAAAAAAGAAAAAAAAATGGTTTATAAATATTGAAATCGTTGTATGAATTTTCATACAATAAATTATAGTTCCACTGATATAACTCTAGATTGCCAATGTCCTATATTTATCTGGTTGTATCGTTTTGCCGTCTCATCATATCATTCCCTCACTTGGCTACAAGAGTGAGGGAATCGGCAGTACACCTGTGCTTGCGCATGCACTTGTGCATCATTTTACCTCCTGCACAGTTGGCTAGTTTCCATTGAGATTGGCCGCCGTGACTTAAATTCGGTCTGGAGGACATCATGAATAACTATAATTACAATCACTATATAATAACATTATGATAAATATTGAGTAGATTTTGCAGAATACTTCCGCTTTCGCTTATGCCTTGTCGATAGGCATACCCTACGAGACAGGAAGCGGTCTCTTTAAAACAACCATATAAGATTTCTATTGTGTATAACGATGATATGCCCTGTAGACATTGTTCGTACATTTTTTCAGTTTCATTGTACTTTATTAGGCGGGGAAAAAAAATTAAGTTCATCATATTTTTGTCGTTCTATTACGTTTGAAACACGAACGGTTTCTTACGTATATTTTTCTTAATTTGCGAAGAACTGCTTTTGAATTGTATTTTAATTGTTTCACCTCGGAGTTTTATGTGTTTTTAAGATCATTGTGTTCCATTTACATGTCTCATTTAGATCTTATGAACAATTCGTAATTTGTTCAAGAGTTAATTATTTCTAGAATTCAATATTTTTTTTTGACATGACAATATAAAGCATGGCCGTTTGAAACCGATTACTCGTGTAGAAATAATTTTAACTAGTTTTACCTTCTGACAGTAATACGTAGCTTATTATGGCTAATGACCATTGACTACTTGTCACACACAATATAATAATAATAATAATGGCAACCCATTATACGTCCCACTGCTGGGCACGAGTCTCTCCCCTTTTTTTGGGGGTAGGCCTGGAGCTTACTCCACCACGCTGCTCCAATGCGGATTGGTGGAGGTGGGTGGGTTAGTGGCCAACCCGCTGTCGGATGTTTTCAAACCGCCCATTAGGCCTCCGACAAGGTTTAACGACTGCTATCCATCGATAGCAACCGGGACCGACGGCTTAACGTGCCCTCCGAAGCACGGAAACGCGCATTTAATTTGCCACTAGCGGTCACCCATCATACTACCCGACCGCGCCCGTAGTGCTTGACCGAGTAGATCGTATACGATCTACACCAGCCGCTGGGCCATGCGCGCTTCACACAATATACTTACATAATATTTCAGAGTCCTTACGCGATACCATTATAAATACAGCCATGGATAGACAGTCTATTTGAGACCACGACTCGTGCAACCGAGTCAAAGTCGAAGTAAAGGTAAGTGTACGGCCCTGTAATTTCCGGCACAGAGGCATAACACCTTAGACCTCAGGAGTGGTAACGCATCTGCATTCTGACCTTTGTGTGGGTGTCTATAGGCTGCAGTCATCACTTAACACCAATGTGAAATGCATGCTTGTTTGCCACTTCCATTACTTAAAAAAAGGTGTATTTTCACCGAAAATAGTATCACACGACCCTGTAATGTAATGTGTGATGAGTGATTGTTTTACAAGTTAAGTTGACAAAACCGGAACATAAAAAAATGTTACGTAAGCCCTTGAACTCATTTTCTAAATCTGTACTCACAATTAAAATATTAAACACATTTAGGTACATAAAAGCAATTTTCCCAGAAGTGGAAATTATATTATTCTCTTCTATTACATATTATTTTAATATTATATGATTCTCATAAATAAATTATTCCAAGAACACTCCAACGAAGTACGTGGGCGGTATTCTAGATAATTATTTGGTAACACAATAAGAATATAGCCTTCATTTACAAGATAACTACAATCCGGGTGAATGGTGTTGAGTTGCGTTGGTAATAGATGTTCGGAAAAAGGGTGGTTCAATTCAATTTAATTGAATGAAATTACTGCCTGAAATGGTATTATAGTAGTGCGAGGCGTATTCCCATTATTTTATTTCCAAATAGATCGAGTACTGTCTGAGGGTGGGTCAAAAGTCTTAGGAATCGTCGTGCATGTATAAGGGGTGAATTTAGAAGAAGCACGGGAGGTGTGTCAGGGCCGGATAGCTGGCGCTCTACACTCTCTGACTACCCCGTAAGGGACTTGGCTTGAAGACACAGTTCCAAATAAATTCGTTTGTGGCGCAATAACACGTGCGAAATATAAAAATATGTCAATTCCTGTGATTTGTTATGAAATTAAAATAAATAAAATACGCGTACACTCACAGCCCCACATTAGGTATAAACCTGTGTCATGGGTGCCGTTGTACACATACAACACCAACACAAACACCCAGACCCGAAACAAATATTTGTAGGCCATACAAATATTTGTCCCGGTGTGGGATTCGAACCTGACCCTTCGAATCAAACGGTCATCTCACACCGCTGGACCAACCGGGTCGTCAATCGCGTGATTACTTTACAGTACTTAACACATATAAATCGAACCTACAAAACTAATTCAAATTTCTTTAACGACCGAAGCCGTTTATGAAAGAATATAATATTTATAATATTAAAACCTATAATTTTTGTGAAGTTTGTAGACGTGCGACCAAGTTTGTCATATTTCTCTTAATGGTCAACAGATGGCGTTAGATGTAGTTTACATTGCGGTAGCGTTTGTTATGATTGAGGACATAAGTAATTTAAGAAACTGAAATAATGTGATGTTATGCCGAATTACGTGCCAGAAATTACGGGCCATTTAAGATTTTTGAATTCCGGTAAACCTCTGACTTAGGAGCGTCCCGGTAAAAATTACTCTCACAAGTAAATTAGCTATACAATATAAACAAGCAAAACAGTTTGATATGCCGGTTCGGAGAAATAGTTCGGATTAGCCTTGTGACAAGTGACAATTGTATCACTGAAATAGTAATATAAATAAAGTAAATCTGTCTTTTTGTGTCGGTGAAGTATAACCTTCATTTAGTTCACTTATTTCAATTGAACTAGACTGGACTATTGAAATTATATAACAATAATTGTTATAAGTATTTTTATTTTTCGCAATATTTTGTTAAGTAATTTTAATTCGTTGGGTTATGTTTTAAAAAAAAAAACAACAGGCAAATGTTTGTCTGTCAAACAGACCAGAATAGAGAGCTAATCCGATCCGGAGTTCCGGCTAATCACGAAAACGGTTCAACAGACTAAGAGGATTTTCACTGGTTGATATCTGATATTAAAATAGGCATCTTCTTTATTTTAAAACTAGCTGTGCCCGCGACTTCGGCCGGGTGTCCCTCAACAAATTTACTTTCCTTATTAGAGTGGTTGGTAATTCTTGATCTAAAATAAGAGTTGTATATGTAACTCTGCATAATAAAAATACAATGGATTCGAATTGTGTGAGAGAGTTGTTATCTCGGCGTTAATGAAAACGAGAATGATACCAAGCAAATCACCTTCGGAATTGCGACTCATATCCCCAAAGTATATATATATATATATATATATATATACTCCAGACTTGCTTTAAGTCTAAATATTTATATATAACGAGGGGTAACTGGGTATTTGGTTTAAGCGACATTTTGGGTGATATTGAGTTATATACATATTTGGAATCAGCGAATTTTTCTCCGTCGAATGATGCCGGTTTCATTAAAATCGGAGGAATCACTTTTTTGGTGTTTCAAACAATACTATTTTCGTGTCGTTTCCAAAGTGGCAGTGTCTTAAACGACGTGGATTTTGCATTTTTTATTAAATCATATACTTGAACCATATCATCATATTAATAAACGAGACATAAACCAGTCACCCTATCTCTCATAAATAAGTGAATAAGAGTTAAAGCGTTTTTCCTGATTCTAAATTTTATTAAGAAGTAACTTGAATCATTTTGACTTCCCTAATCACACGGTGTGATGTCGCTTAAACTATTTGTCCGTCACCCAAATACGATATGGGTCGTCGCTTAAACTCTTTTAGCTGCATCTATTTTCCACGCCGGGTGCTAATTGAATCAAATACTCGTTTTTGTTCAGATATTTTGTTTAGTCGTTAAACCATTTTAGTCCTACTTTATTTATAAATAATTAAAGTTGATGTTCCTACATTGAGACTAATTTTACTTAATTATCATACATAATACTAATGTACCTAATTTTGCTAATTTATACTGAAAACTAAATTAATATAATTGATGTTCCTAGTGAGACTGTTATATAATAATAATTATTCTAAATAAATACTTTGATTGATTATTATGTTGTGTTTATTTATTCATTTATTCAATGTAAGCACCTGAAATTTTCGGTGATTGCAATATATCGTAACTTCACGCCTGTAATCCCCGAAGGGGTAGGCAGAGGTAAATGCATGCATTCAAGCATACATGCAAACACCCACGATTCGCCGGTTACGTTTTGGCCCATGTAACAGGTGGCGAGCCTGTTGACATCTCCGGGCACATTACCAGACTTTCAGGTACTGGGAAATTTCCAGAAAATGGAAAAATCCCAATAGAACCAGAGATAAAGGCTTTTTCACCATTATCTCTGATAACTCCCTACCCGGGAATCGAACCCAGGACCTCAGCGTAGTAGTAGTGGCCTGCTACCACTAGGCTACCGAGGCAGTTATAATATATCCTGGTTGTTTTATCAGCCATTGATAGTCTTAGATGTAAATAAATCATAATTATTAATAAACATTAAACGTTACAATTTCAATGTTATATGTCACATAAGTAAATTAGCCTGACAGTCATTTTAATCTACATTGGTAGTTAAGATAAATAGCTAGCTTCTACTAATTTTGGGTTTCGTTACTTCATACTTTTTGGCTTGCTCCGTAAATAGAATGCGTTGTCGCTTAATTTTTTCCCCTGTAGCCAGTTGTAGTTATGAAGTCACTTAAATCGTTTTTCCTGTCTCTAAAAAAGGGCACGTTGTATTAAGCGACATTTATCTTAGTAAATAAAGGCCCGCTTTATTTGGTATTAGCATCAACAATTAGATATTTTTAATTAAATTTCAATGCAGTTTACCTCGTTTAAATAACTGCAGAAGTTTTTTTGTTATGAATTTTATTTCAAAATTTCAAACTTTAAAAGGCTCTCCTGTAAAGTTGCAGAAATGTCGCTTAAACCAAATAGCCCGTTACCCCTCGATATAATAATAATAATGGGGGGCCCACCAAGGAGAGGCGAGTCACCACCTGCCTAAAGTAGGATTCGATAATGTGAGATGTTGAATATAGGCAGGTGCCGGATCTCACTCCATAGGCCCAGCCAGCTAGTCCCCCCAGTTTACCCACATAGCCCAAAGTTTGGCGAATCACTTATCATTACAATAGTCCCATTATATTCTGCGGGGTCTGTCTGTGCCTGTATTAACTATTGATGCAGCCAGAGAGAGGTCCCGCCGAATATAACCCATTACAAAGTAGATCAAAATTCTCGAAAGGGCCTCTACGTGTTGGACCCCCCATGTCCCCGCGCAAGCCTGACAAAGGTCCGGGGTTCAAATTGGACCCCGTGCTGACGAGAGAATAATAATAATGGCAAACCATTATACGTCCCACTGCTGGGCACGAGTCTCTCCCCTTTTTGGGGGAGGCCTGGAGCTTACTCCACCACGCTGCTCCAATGCGGATTGGTGGAGGTGGGTGGGTTAGTGGCCAACCCACTGTCGGATGTTTTCAAACCGCCCGTAAGGCCTCCGACAAGGTTTAACGACTGCTGTCCATCGATAGCAACCGGGACCGACGGCTTAACGTGCACTCCGAAGCACGGAAACGCGCATTTAATTTGCCACTAGCGGTCACCCATCACACTACCCGACAGCGCCCGTAGTGCTTAACCGAGCAGATCGCTTACGATCTACACCCGCCGCTGGGCCATGCGCGCTTCAGTCTAAATATTTACTTAAAGTTTATCGATAGTCTCGTATTTATATTTTACTAGCGGCCCGCCCCGGCTTCGCCCGCGCTGCTCTGCTCCTATTAGTCATAGCGTAATGTAAGCTATCCTATCTCTCAAGTTGGATCAAACTGCACATGGTGTGCGAATTTTATTATAATCGGTTAAGTGGTTTAGGAGTCCATTGAGGACAAACATTGTGACACGAGATTTATATATATTAAGATAATGGTCCTTTGATGGAGGAGCACCACCTAGACACCAGGGCTGGCAGCGCGTTTCCAACTCCCCTGATGTTGCAAATGTTCAAGCGGCGGTACCCATTGGATGGGCCCGTCTGCTTGTCTGTCCATCCTTTGACGTATAAAAAAATAGATGCTTATGACAAGGAAAATTGTTTCGGTACTGTTTTGCTTTGAAACGATTCAATTTTTTTTACATGGACTTAAAGTGATAGATACAAACATTACGCATGTTTTGGACTGGGTCGTTATGCGATACTACTATTTAGAAGTGATAGACTATTAAATAGTATCGTGTAACGACCCGGTTCATAATGTGTGATGAATGTGAAACGCGTGTATTTTATTAATAATTGTAGTAGGTACATAGGTAATATTATAATATACTCGTAAGTGGCAGCTAACCCTAGTAAATGAAGGAATAATCGGAAAGCTAATACTGCAGCTAACAACGGTAATCAGCCATTCTGCAGTTCTCTTCGCATAAATTAATTAACTGGTGGTAGAGTTCCAGTGACGGAGCTCGCGGGCGTAGGCACCACCGCATTACCTAATATACTTGCCGCTAAATGGTAGTGTTCAGCACTATCGTGTTCCGGTCAGGTGGTAATGTACGGCCCTGTAATTTCAGGCACAGAGGCATATCACCTAATGCCTCAGGAGTGGCAGCGCATCTGCATTTTGAACTCTGGTCATTGTGTGGGTGTCTATAGGCTGCAGTCATAACTTAACATAAATGTGAACTGCATGCTTGTTTGCCACTTTTATTACATAAAAAAAAAAAAATTATAACAAAGATTTTGTTTCAAATTCACGCAGACGAAGACGCAGCTAATCATAGTTATCATATGAAATAGTTGTTATCTCGTCGCTAATGAAAACGATAATGTTTCCAAGCAATTCACCTTCTGAATTGCGGCTGATATCCCCAGGGTGTGAACACATTCCAAGCTTGTTATAAGCCTAAGAATAAATATTTACTAAGATATGAAGGTAGTCTCTATTTTATGTATAGTTTTCTAATTGTAGACCTTTGTTGGAGGCTAGAAATATAGCTATCACCTAATGGTAAATTAAATTACGACAGTAAAAATGATCGAAAAAAGGGATTCCCTAAAATATGCGTATTTTTTTATTTAATAAAAGTGGGAAATAAGCATGCAGTTCACTTTGACATAAAGTGATGACTGCAGCCGATAGACACCCACACAATGGCCAGAGGTCAAAATGTAGGCCAATTGCCAATCTTGAGGCCTAAGGTGTTATGCCTTTGTGCCGGAAATTACAGGGCCGTACATTACCACCTGACCGGAACACTATAGCGCTGAACACTACCATTTAGCGGCAAGTATATTAGGTAATGCGGTGGTGCCTATGCCCGCGAGCCTCGTCAATGGAGCTCTACCACCAGTCTCGAACATGAGCAGCAGCTAACGCTAGTAAATGTAATAAGCGGTGACCTAATCATTATTATTATTATAGTCTTTTTTATTTCCTTAACAAACTTCATGACTTCATATTTATCTTGAGGGATGAAGTCAATCTATACTAATTTATAGGCATGAACTGTTGAAATATTGTTGGACCTTTCCGTCTACACTTTGTATAATACTTTTATATGTATAAATATAAATAAACTGTCTTAAAATTAATAAATAAAAGAATAAGCATTGCTATTCAACGTGGCAATGCTGCCAGCCTTCTGGGAACTTTGTCGCAGTACAACGGTGATGTGGATTTTTTCGATGCATAACTGTTTTATTTATTTATTTATATATACATATACATATAAATTGATTTTACAGAAATAAAGTCTTTCTTGTGTTAAACATCATTGAAACCCATCACAAACAGCAATTGATTATTCGTCTATTGTAGTGTAGTACCCATACCCGAATTCTTTTGTATTTCTAAAGACGTATTAACAATTTTCATTTATTTATTGAATTCGTTTTCTTGTGGAAAAGATTTTGAACGATAAGTCAAAGGGAGCTCATATTCTACAAACCAATCATACATGTTTCAAAAGGTCAGGTTGCTAAATTAGGTACTAATCCAATCTAGATCGTTTATTATTAGTCTAGACTATGCATTAACATTGTCCTCTGTGTGATTATACGTGACGAAAGGTGATTGTTATTGACTAGCTTCTGAGTATTTATTATTTAATGATAACGTGTTTATACCACTACGTATTCTAGATGCTATAGAATTTTATGTACTGTTTGATTGGAGCGGCATTAGTTATGTTTTCAGTAAGGCAATGTATATATATTTGAGTAGGAAAATAATAAATGCAGACGATAAGATGAAGGCTACGTGGAAAGTAATAAATAGTGAAGCAGGCAAAAATAAACGGAATGATGGTCGCGTGATTTTGGAGACATCTCAGGGTACTGTGAGTTCGAATCCTGACATTGCGCAACACTATGTAGAATACTTTGCTAATATTCCCTATGAAATTACAAAACCCTTAAACTCATCCTCTTTATTATCCTTAGATATTCTGAAAAATAACGTAGAAGCTTGTACTATTCAATTTAGGTTTAAACATGTTAGCCCACAGTCTGTAAGATCAGCTTTTCATCAACATAAAATAAAAGCTACCGAAGATATTTATGGTATGTCTGTTATGGTGTGTAAGTCGATTATAGATACCTTAGCTCCTTACTTAGCATCAATTTTTAACTTATGTATTGATCAGGGAGTCTTTCCAGATTTATTAAAGTTTAGTAAAGTTATACCGTTCTTTAAATCAGGTGACAATAAAAACCCTAATAATTATAGACCGGTATCTATTCTGCCCGTTCTCAGTAAAGTGTTCGAAAAACTGATGCTTACTCAATTGCTACAACATTTCAATACAAATAACATCTTACACGAACAGCAATTTGGTTTTACATAAGGACGTTGTACAACCGATGCCGTTGTTGTTTTATTAAAACATATTTTTGAAGCTTGGGAGGATTCACAAGATGCTATAGGTATATATTGAGACCTTTCAAAGGCGTTTGACTGCGTGGACACAATACATTAACTGGCAAACTTGATCATTATGGACTTGAAAATAAAGCTCTTCAACTTGTTCAATCTTACCTTAAGGATCGGGAACAAGTAGTTCAAGTGAATGGAATAAAATCTCAAGGTGCAAAGACAGGAATGGGTGTCCCACAGGGCTCAATATTAGGACAATTTCTTTTTTTAGTCTAGTTTAACAGTATGCCCAAAACAATTTTATTTGCAGACGATACTTCAATAGTTTTTAAAATGAACAGACGAAATCCAGATTATGATACTGTAAATAAGGTCATAGGAGAAGTACATAAATGGTTTACTGTCAATAATCTTGCACTGTTTTACCCTCCCTAATGTAAAAAGTAAAGAAGGAGACATTTTTATAAACAATGACAAAATTCAATTTGTTGATGACGCTACCTTCTTGAGAATAACGCTTGACTCGAAGTTACAATGGGGACCACATATTATTAGGCAGTTAGTGAAACGTCTGAGTGCCGCAGCTTATGCTGTTCGAAAAATTAGGCAATTAACTGATATAGACACTGCAAGACTTGTTTATTTTAGCTATTTTCATAGTGTCATGTCCTATGGTATTTTATCGTGGGGTCGAGCGGCTGATATACAATCAATTTTTGTATGTGTTATTCGCTTTAGGTAGTTTATGATTTATTGACGTTTTGAAAGTATCTGTAAAGATCTATTCGAAATAAAAATATTTTCTATTTCTATTTCTATTTCTGTATTACAAAAGAGGGCCATTAGAGCGATGTATAACTTACGTAGTCGTGATTCTTTGAAAGAACTATTTAAAGAAATAAATATAACGACAGTCCCTTGCCATTACATCTATGCAAATATACTTTTCGCGAGGAAAAATTTACATCTGTTTGATAAAATCTCTGATAGGCATAGTTATAATACGAGGAATAAGAACAAGTTGTCTCTGCCAAGTTTTCGACTGACGAAAACTAATACATCTTTCCTAAAATATAGTGTAGAATTTTATAAAAAGATCCCATCCGGGATTGCTGAACTCACCAATGGTAAATTCAAAGCATGAATTAAACGCACTCTATGTAAAAAGGCTTACTATAAACTCGAGGATAGAAATGTTTGGCTAAATGCTGATCTAGCTCCACAAGGGTGTTAAATGTAATAATCAAAGTGTAATGTTGATATTATATTGTTAATTTTAAACTTGTTTAAATTATGGAAAATTGTAAAAATATGCCTAAGACATATTTTTAAAAGAGCCGACTGAGTTTTTTCCGGCAAGTTTTTTTCAGATCATATTGGCCTTTGGATCTTTGCCGGTGAATGACAAAGAATGATTCTTTTTCTTTTTTTTTTACTCTTTGTTATCAGTTTGTAAAGGGGAAATGAGACATTCTACTGATATACATTTTACATTAGTTTATGACATTAAGTTTTATCTTAGTGATATTCTTGACTTTACATATATTTTTTATCTTATTTGACATGTATATCAATTGTTATTCACTTTAATTTATTTTGTTTGTTTTTGACGTGTCATAAGAGGTGCCTGTCACCCTAAATGAGTTTCTGATTCTGATTCTTTTGTGCAGGTATAAATAACTATCATTATATTGCTTAATTTTAATGAAACCAATGACAAAATTGTAATATGATATCATCTGGAGAAGCCACTGATTACCAAAACACGGTGAATACTAGCTCGGGAATCTATGGAGTCATTATTTAAAACGATGTATGTACATAGGAGCCATGACAAATTGAATTATATAGGTACAGAAAAAAGGAGATATTTTAATATGCCTACCCCGTAGGGGACTTGTCGTGAAGATACGTATATACGTACATACATTTTTTAATCCAACACTTAACGATTTTATTCTATATACAAGAACTATATCTTCTATGAAAAAAGGCATGCTGCGATGGTTCGGGCATAAAGAAAGAATGTCGAATGAGCGAATAACTAAACAGATATATAATGCGAATTTAAATGGTTGCAAAGACCCAGGAAGACCAAGACTGACCTACTATGACCAAATAGGTCGAGTTCTGTCTGATGGTGGGGTCAAAAATCTTAGGAATCGGCGTGCATGTATGAAGAGAATGATGAACGTAGACGAGGCACGAGAGGTATGTCAGGACCGGGGTATCCTGGCGCTCTACACTCTCTGCCTACCCCGTTAGGGATCTGGCGTGAAGATACATACATACAATAAACTATACCACCAGAAAAATTATATATGTCCTTATTTGCAACTCTGTTTACATATATGTAGTTATTTCAAAGTAAAAAATATAGTGCCTATGTATGTCAAATTGTTGAAAACTACTGAAACTTTGAAAGTATTCTTTGTTTCCGGAAAATAAATATGGACGGCATTTTTACAATGTCTTATCTTTCCTATTTTACTCATAAATTATTTCATTCCACACACGTCCATTCTTTTCTGCGGTAAAGAGATAGTGTCAAGTGCCAAAGATAGTAATAAATATCTTTAAAAATTCTTTCTTACATTTTTTATAACCAACACTAGCTATGCGTCGTCTGCGTTTTTGTTTATTTTTTTTTTATGTTATGAAGGTGGTAAACAAGCATGCAGTTCACATTGATGTTAAGTGATGACTGCAGCCTATAGACACCCACAAAAAGAATAGAGGTCAAAATAAAGATGCGTTGCCACCCCTGAGACCTCAGTTATTATGTCTCTGAGATAGTTATTACGGGGCCATACATTAGCATCTAACCGGAACACTACCATTTAGCGACAGATAAATTAGATAATGCTTTGGTGCGTAGGCCCTCGAGCTCCTACACTAGAACTCTACCACCAGTAAAAGCTGTCTCTAATAAGGAATCACGAGACACTCAAAGCGAACAATTTCAGTTGACACAATATAATACAAAATATACAGACTGGACCTGTATATTTAGCCGGGTTCATGAAGTGCTTCGTGAAAATTCAGCGTAGAAAGTATTTCCAGGCGCATTTTATAATTAAATACACAGTCCACATTTCCTCTGGCACCTCGGCGGAGCTTTTGAATACTTTTCCTCGGTTAATACGATTTTTTGCCGTTCGGTGGCAAGGTGAAATTAAAATAAACTCAAGCCGTATAACGTGTTGACAAAAAAAGTATTTTTTAATTTTTATTTTGCAACATGTCGCGTTCCCTTAACATGTTGTGGATGTAGAGGACTAGATGTGACAAGCTTTGAGCGTGGTTTTTACGAAAAATGGATATGGATCTAATTTTTACAACGACTTGTGGCCCTGTAATAACTATTAGGTTCAGTGGCACGAATATTTTGATGCTACCAAAACTTACGCGCGCATGGCCCAGCGGCTGGTGTAGATCGTAACCGATCTCCTCGGTTAAGCACTACGGGCGCGGTCGGGTAGTGTGATGGGTGACCGCTGGTGGCAAATTAAATGCGCGTTTCCGTGCTTCGGAGGGCACGTTAAGCCGTCGGTCCCGATTGCTATCGATGGATAGTAGTCGTTAAACCTTGTCGGAGGCCTTATGGGCGGTTTGAAAACATCCGACGGTGGGTTAGTGGCCAACCCACCTCCACCAATCCGCATTGGAGCAGCGTGGTGGAGTAAGCTCCAGGCCTCCCCCCAAAAAAAGGGAGAGACTCGTGCCCAGCAGTGGGACGTACAATGGGTTGCCATTAATATTATTATTATAAACCTTACCTTACTGTCACAGAGGTAAACATCTGAGGCTTAGGGGTAAATACGCATTTGCGTATTGACCCCTGGTTTTTGTATAGTCTATAGGCTGTCAATTGTCTGTCCGAGAACACGGTGGCTGGAAAGTAACTAAAACGACAGGTTACTTTTTAAAATATTTTCAGTTTTTGTACGGCCCTGTGATTTCCGTTACAGAGGCGGTATTATGGTATTAGGCCTCAGAAGTGGTAACGCATTTTGACCTCTGGTCTTTGTGTGGGTGTCTATAGGCTGCAGTCATCTGCAGTGAACTGCACAGAAAAAAACAAAAAAAAGTTAAGTGTACGTAAGACGAATCTCTAAAAAGGGTACAATTTATTTCAAACTATTCGTACTATATATATTGTAGCATACGGCCACATTCAGTCATCATATATTATTTTAAATTTTCTATACAAATTATACCCACTGAGTGTTGAAAATTCAGTTATAATAAACATAAATTAAGCAATTCGCCCCATTCCCATCACACCTCTCCTCTCATTTGCATTTTAAGGACATTAACCCAATGTTAATCATTACGGCATTAGCAGAAAAATGTCCACCTAATTAGGCCTTTTTAACAGATGTTTAATTTGATTTACTTATGTTTTATTTACAACAATGACACCATACGGAAAGCGTTTGCTTAATTAACATGTTGCTACGTACGTATCTGTTACGCCTACGTAGCTGCTACGCTTAAGTAGCTGCTATGCGTATGTAGCTGTTACGCGTAGGTAGCTGCTGCGCGTAGGCACAGTACAAATATGAAGAGTATGGACACTACGAACAAAACGTTCGAAACGGTACACATACTCAAACATGTGCATCGACGCTCGAGAAGCGTGCGTCTCACTACTGCAGCTCCGCGAGCACTGCTTAGGGCCCTCGCCGATGCGTATGTTTGTGTCAGTGGGCCGATGCGACGTTTTGTACGTTGTTTCCATACTGTTCACATTTGTACTGTGGCGTAGGTTGCTACGCGTTGTTACCTACTACGCGTAGGCAGCTGCTACGCGCAAATAGCTGCTACGCGTAGATACGTGCTACGAAGTTTTGAACGTCCTAGTAAAATTTTTGATTTAAAATAAGTATTTATTTTATGTTAATGAGCATTATTGATTCTGATTCGGTGGGCAGTGTTCCAAGTCACCACTGATGAACTGACATCATAGATTCGAACGGAGATGATCGAATTAAAGTAAGCTATCGATTTACAGATTATTCCGTAACGCCATAATACAGACACGGTTGCGTTTTTAAAGTATTTTTTTTTTACTTACAATGTTTATGTATTACGTTGATTCACTCTTATCAGTGTGGAATCAATAGATTACTAACCTCAATTAATATTTAGAGTTGGCATAGAGATACTTATATTGATTTTTAAATTTCTATCCACAGCCTTTTTTATGGTCATGAAGTGGAAAACAAGCATACAGTTTACATTGATGGTAGATATTGAAGCGCTCATGGCCCCGCGGCTGGTGTAGATCATAAGCGATCTACTCGATTAAGCACTACGGGAGCGGTCGAGCAGTGCGATGGGTGACCGCTTGTGGCAAATTAAATGCGCGTTTCCGTGAGTTGGAGAGCACGTTAAGCCGTCGGTCCCGGTAGCTATCGATAGATAGCAGTCGTTAAACCTTGTCGGAGGCCTTATGGGCGGTTCGAAAACATCCGACAGCGGGTTCCGCATTGGAGCAGCGTGGTGGAGTAAGCTCCAGGCCTCCCTCCAAAAAGGGTCGAGACTCGTGCCCAGCAGTCGGACGTATAATGGGTTGCCATTAATATTGTATAAGTAATAGGCTACAGTAGCATATACATAAAACCAGAGACTTTAATGAAGACGTGTTGCCACTCCTGAGGCCTAAGGTGTTACGCCTTTTTGTCGGAAATTACAGGGCTGTACATTACTACCTGACCATAACACGACAGGGCTGATTACTACCATTTAGCGGCAAGTAGATTACATAATGCGGTGGTGCCCACGACCGCGAGCTCCGTCACTGGAGCTCTTCCACCAGGAAAACTATTTTTAACTATCTGTTAATAAAGTTGTATTTATAAAGTAACGCAAACATTCTAAATAAGGTAGGTGTCTGCGTCAACAAGAACAAATTTCTCCAAAAAAAAATAGTATGTATGAAGAGAATGATGAAGGTAGAAGAAGCATTTTTACTGGTGGCAGAGCTCCAGTGACGGACCGCGGGGGCGTAGGCACCACCGCATTACCTAGTATACTTTTTTTTTTAAGTAATGGAAGTGGCAAACAAGCATGCAGTTCACATTGATGTTAAGTGATGACTGCAGCTTATAGACATCCACAAAAAGACCAAGGTCGAAATGCAGATGCGTTACCACTGCTGAGGCCTAAGGTGTTATACCTCTGTGCCGGAAATTGAAATGCATGCTTGTTTTCCAAAAAATAAAAGCACGGAATGTGCTCTGCCTTCCCCGTTAGGGACCTGGTGTGAGGATACAAAATTCAGCTTCAAATATTATGCAATTATTTGCTAAGAGCTGTACAGTGTTCTATCTAATTTATCCAAATGATCGTGATTAGAATATCCATTATCGGCCATGTCTTTTCAGGCCTGCGTTCCTTTTTTGGTACGCTCCGATATATATCGTGATGCCACAGTGGTCTGCCGGCTTAATTCTGCGCATGGCCCGTCGAGTGCATCCACAGATATTCCCGTTGGGCTTATGACCAGTCGCGTTTGGTCCTCGGATGGGTCCACACATGTTCTGTGAGAGTAAAGTTTGCGGAAATTTGAATTACGAACTTTGTGTACGTGAACCGTGTTTGTGTGGAAGTGCGCTTTTGGGGGTAAGTTTTTGTTCTTCTTTCTGGTTTATTTTTTAGTTTTATGACAAGTGTAATGTAGATTATACTGTTAATACGTTTATTAATTTTTTAAGGTATATTTTCAATGAGCGTAGCATGCTTCTTTTTACCGACTTAAAAAGAGGAGGTTCTTTCGGTCGGTATGTTTTTTATGTATGAGATTTCTGACTTGAATTACATAGTTGTTTTTTTGTGTCCTTTGCAAAATAATTGCCATGTGGTCTCATAAAAATTAAAATAATTTAGTTCTATATTCAACAGTTTTTTTGAGCATTTTTTTTAACTTGGACGCTGTGATTTTCACGGTAATCTAGAGCACACGTAAAATTAAAAATAAAAGGTTTTTTCTACAACAAAATAAATAAACTGTAAAGCCAATAAATCGTGAAACTTAAAAGTGAGTTACAGAACACAATATGGAATATGATATTTATTTTGGTTTTAATCCGGTATATTTTTTGGCAAAGATTGTTGGGATTTTATAAAACTTATTGTTAATTATCTTTAAGTTAAAAAGTCATGCGTCGAATCAATATTTTATTTGAATACTTACAATGTTTTACGACTCACTCAAAATAAAAATAATGTGTTTTGTTATGTCTAATTACCTCATGCTGGTAAACATATTTTTTAAATCGCTTAACAATATAGTCATAATATGACTTTAATTTTTTAATTCGCTAATCCTTCAGGCCACCAGATAAATATGACAACTGGTTTCTTATTGTTCTCGGCCTCGATCGGGTCCATTGCTGCTTCAGGGATATAGTCATAATATGACTATATCATTAAGCGAATTAAAAAATATGATTATCAGCATGAGGTATTTAGATATAACAAAACACTATATGTTTAACATAGGTGATGCTGATTATAGTAATTACTTTAGTGAAGTATGTTAATTAATTATTGAAGGTCAATTGCTCTTCAATTAATATTGATCGATGAGTAATATTAAGTTACGATGATCTTACAAAGACAGAACAGCTAAGGTCCCAGAGGTGGCAACATATCTGTACTTTGGCCTCCGGTTTTTGTGTAGATGCCTGTAGTCATCACTTAACATCCACGTGAACTACCCGTTCGTTTGCCATATTCGTAACAGAAAAAAGTAATATAAGCACATATGTGGCAAGATTTTACCTCTATTATGCAAGTTATTTTTTTTATTTATCGCTAGTTCATAGGACACTTTTTTATGTGAGTGTCAAACAAGCATGCAGTTCAAAGTGATGACTGCAGCCTATAGACACCCACACAAAGATCAAGGTCAAAATGTAGATGCGTTGCCACCTTTGAGACCTAAGTTGTTATGTCTCTGTGATAGTTATTACGGGGCCATACATTACCATCTAACCGGAACACGATAGTGATGAACACTACCATTTAGCGAAAGATAGATTAGGTAATGCGGTGGTGTATAGGTACATCCTCGAGTCCCTACTCTGGAACTCGACCGCCAATACTGCCAGATAAATGTCATCTCAGTCTGCTCGAGACCACAAAAACTCAAGCGAAACGTCGGGTCGATTTTAAATAATCATTTTAGTTTAATATACGCGAGATAAATCCAAAAACTAGTTATATTTCAATCACTATCTACCCCTTCTGGGAATACAGGCAGCAAATTACTAATTGGCGAATAATGGATTGGATCCCAATGAAATTAACCTATTTGGTAGAGATCGGTGTGTTTAATTTTGTCAAGAGATTGACAGATTATCAAGAGTGTGTACTAACTCGCAATTATCGCTCGCGGTTAATTAAGCTCGATGCTGAAGGTAACCCTACAAAACTGTCAAGGATGAGCATAGATGGCGGTAGAACATAATCATCATTTCAGCCGAATGTCCACTGCTGGACTAAAGCCTCCCCATAAGGGGGGCCATAATCAGCACTATGTCATGCGAATTGGCGATGACAGTGGCGGTAGAGGCGGTAGTAGAAACTATAAAGGTTACTTGTTTACTACGGCAACAACGGAACCCTAAAAACTGACTTATTCATAAACGTATTTTAGCTAAAGTGTTGCTAATCTTTCCCTTATCTTTTTCTATCCTGCACATTTGACAATGACTGACAAAGACAAAGCATTCCGTATCTAATATACGTTTATGAATAAGGGGGTGATTCTAAAAGTAATTTACATTAATTTATTGTTGTTAATTACTGTCACTAGATGGCGCTGATTTCCTATAATATCCTCCTCAATGTAAGGCGTTCAAATAGGCACGCACTATCCACACAAGTTACACTAATTATTTCAATATTGCTCGCAACGAATACTTAAGGTTAATTAGGATGAAGGCTATCTTCTCAATACGTTCAATTGTGTTAATGAGAAAGAGTACTAAAATGTGATTGTATGTTAGCCATGAAATACCGTACTAAAGATAATTGGAACTGTATCTCGATGATCAACAACAACAATGTCGGCTCGAATAAAAAATCTTTTGAGCAGTTTGTACAAAATAAAAAATAAATAAAAAAAACAAATAAATAAATAAACTTGTCTCTGGTTTTTTTTTGACAAATTCAAAACCAAGATACCGATGGGTCCTATGTATAAGGGCCAAACTAACAATTTGGCCATTTTGACTTTTTTATTGTAAACGCATCTTATCGATATGATTAATCATGTGAGCTTAAAAAAACAAAAGATTTCTGCACAGAAACACGATATTTTACGACAGTATAACGGCATATGTAACATTAATTTAAACGTATAAAGTCCTAAGAGTAGTTAGAGAGTTATACGCGGGCAAATCCAGCGCGTTTGTTTATGTTTTGGACCAATCAGTCGATTTGACACTTATACTACGTTAAACGGGGCAACGGCTGCACTGTGATCTTACTTTTTTTTGACACCTAGCTTTCGGCAACATTATTTTCAATGGAATGCTCAGAAATTAACCAATTTGAGTATTTTTTTTTAAACTTAAGATACATTATTATGTTTAATATACTTGAACTACCTACTTTTTTACTTTAAGCCAGTGGTTCACACTTAACTATTAATGTGATGTGTAAAATTCTAACCAAAAACAGCACATATTAAATAAAAATTGTTCACGTCAGATACGTGAATCCGTAAAGATAATTTTATTTCAATGCGCGAAGCTCGAAAAAATCTAAAACACACAGATAAAATTGAATTTTAAATACCTTTTCCAGTTTAGGACCCTAGTTATAAGTGGCGTTAAACTATTATAATAATAATAATGGCAACCCTTGATACGTCCCACTGCTGAGCACGAATCTCTTCCCTTTTGGGGGAGGCCTGGAGCTGACTCCAACACGGTGCTCCAATGCGGGTTGGTGGAGATACGGGTTAGTGGCCAACCCGCTGTTGGATGTTTTCAAGCCTTATGGGCATAAGGCCAAGGACAAGATAACAAGGTTTAACGACTGCTACCTATCGATAGCAACCGGAATCGAACGGCTTAACGTACCCTCCGAAGCACGGAAACGCGCATTTTTATTTGCCACTGTCGGTCAAATAACACACGACCGCGCCCGTATCACTTAACCGAGTAGATCGCTTTCGATCTACACCAGCCGCAAGGCTAAAACTCTTATTATCAAGTAATGTCCTCAAAAAAAAAAGAAGCTGCCGTTAATTCCTTTTCATACGCAACCCTAAAACAATTTGACACTTTCCATCCATCTGCAGATCAAAGACATTTATCAGCTCCAACCGAAAAGCGTTTTATTTGTGTCTTGAAATTCCAGAATTCAGTCCTAACGTGGCCCGAGGGACTCAAACGGAGGGCGACGTTTTATGGCCTTAGTTTTTCCAGTATTTGCGCTGTCGGCGTGCTAATTTCTGCTCGGATGCATCCGGATACGAAAAAGTTTGTCTGTATGAAACCGAAGTTGGAAAATTTCAGCTTTTCTCGTATTTAAAATCTATTATAATATTTTTAATGTTACGTAATACTGTGTTTTTTTACTTTTTTTAATATGATTGGTGGCGTGTAAAAATATTTACCTACTCATTTTAATTCTGTATTTAGAGTACGAAAATTCCAACCAAGAACAAATTTGTTTGAAATTTAAGTAATTTTATGTAAGCAACATACAAACTGTATTGTTTAATGCTCTTTTGGTTTCGTAAGTCAGTAAAACAACTGGGGCCGGCACGTGACGACCCCACAACAATTTTCTTCTACTGGAAGAGAATTCTTCCCCTAGTGCAGTCAGTCAACCAAACAATGGCGCTCAAACCATTCCAATAGAGCGGAAGTAAATATAACAACGCGGGATGGGCAGCAGCGTCCCGCGATAAAGCTACCGTCACTGCGATCGCTAATCCGCCTGCCAAGCGTGGCGATTATGGCATATTCTCCCCTAATGACTCACAACACTGTTGCTTTGGGGAAGGCCTTGTCCAGCAGTGGGCGTCCTTCGCCTGGAGTGATGATGATGAAGCCAGAAAAATACATCGCTAAACTGCTCCCAGGGGTTGACATAAAACATAAACGCTAAAATGCTATTCAAAGCTACGTGTTTTCATTTACTTTCATTTTTTTAATTACGTTACTTTTACAGAATGGCAAATCTCATACATCTTTGTGTTATTTGTATCTTGACACCCCGAATTTCACACTGAATTTCCTAAAGTGGCCCAAGGGACTCTAATGGAGAGCGACATTTTATGGCTTTAGTTTTACCAGTATCTACGCTGTTTGTGTGCTTATTTCTGCCTCGATGCGACCGGGTACGGAAAAAGTTGGTCTCTATGAAACCTAAGTTGGAAAATTTTAACCATTTCCGTTTTTTAATTCTATTATAATATTTCACTATTTTGCAAGAATGCAGGTGTTACGTCTTTTGTTTAGCTTTATAATAATAATAATAATGGCAACCCATTATACGTCCCACAGCTGGGCACGAGTCTCTCCCCTTTTTGAGGGGAGACCTGGAGCTTACTCCACCACGCTGCTCCAATGCGGATTGGTGGAGGTGGGTAGGTTAGTGGCCAACCCGCTGTCTGATATTTTGAAACCGCCCATAAGGCCGCCGACAAGGTTTCACGACTGCTATCTAGGGACCGATGGCTTAACGTGCCCCCCGAAGCAAAGAAACGCGCATTTCAATTTGCCACTAGCGATCACCCATCACACTACCCGACCGCACCCGTAGTGATTAACCGAGTAGATCGCTTAAGATCTACACCAGCTGCGGGGCCATGCGCTGTTTTAATGTATTTAAAATAGTTTAAAAGAAAAGCACCAGATCTTGACAGCGTAGGTACTTTTGCCGTCACCCTCTTGGGTAACTTATCTTAGCTCTTTCCTAATCACAACAGAAAGTAATGTACGGCTACGTTATTACTGCACTGAAACTTTATAATAGATCATAAATTGCAGTTATCACTTACCATCAAATTGAACTGAATGTTCGTCTGCTACGTTATTTATCTAAAAACTACAAATGATATTTTCATTTAGTAAGTTAGAATGGCTTACAATGTCTACTAACAATTTAAAATTATAATAACTATGTAGGTATTTAGAAATCTTTATTTATCGGCCTACCATTGCTTGAAATAAATTGATTATTGCTTAATAAAGCTAAATTACAACGATAATAATTATAAGTTATCAATTTCATAATTTATGTCACCCACAAATGTATTTAGGTAAATCATGTTGTGGTTCACTTACTCATTATTTGAACAATTAATTTCCAGTTATAATAACTGTAAATCTAATTATGATTTAATTAAAATTATTTATGATAATATAATGTATCAGAAATGACATAAATATTTCGAACTACATATGTGTGGCGCCTGCGGGCTCAATTTCTTTGGTCGATAGTTCGACCGATATATTGCATGCGGGAAGTCTCCGAATACGGCTAATGAAATATATCAGTTATTTTTAGGGTTCCGTAGTAAACAAGAAACCTTTATAGTATAGCCATGTCCGTCTGTCTGTTTGTCTGTCTATCCGTCCGCGGTCTTATTTTTTGGAATAATACATGCGAGTGAAAATATTTTGAAAGAAAAATTTGACTTCAGGCTGAGTTTGAACCCGCGCCCACTGGGATATGATACTAGCCCAGCCACTCTCCCAACTGAGTTACCGAAGTCTAAGTTTATGAACTTCAAAATGCCAGTGCCCGCTGGTTCAAGTCCCGCCTGAAGTCAATTTTTTCTTTCCATTTAGGAGTAATGACTGCAGCCTATACCCACCCACACAAAGACCGGAGGTCTCAATGCAGATGCGTTGCCACCCCTGGGCTTGTAGTTACATTATTACGGGGCCATACATTACCAACTAACCAGAACACGATAATGCTACTTGCTACTGGTGGTAGAGCTCCAGTGACGGAGCTCGCGGGCGTAGCCACCACCGCATTACCTAATATAGTATATAAAAAAAATACGCTTGCACTCACATCTCCACATTAGGTATTATATAAACGTGTGTTGTGGATGCCGTTGAACACATTCAACACATAATACACAAACACCCAGACCCGAAACAAATATCTGTAGGCCATACAAATATTTGTCCCGGTGCGGGGATCGAACCCGCGACCCTTCTAATCAAGCGGTGGTTTCGCACCGCTGGACTAACCGGGTCGTCAAAATATACTTGCCGCTAAATGGTAGTGTTCAGCACTATCGCGTTCCGGTCAGGTGGTAATGTACGGTCCTGTAATTTCTAGCACAGAAGCATAATACCTTAGGCCTCAGGAGTGGTAACGCATCTGCATTTGACCTCTGGCCTTTGTGTGGGTGTCTATAACTTAACTACATTGCGAACTGCATGTTTGTGTTCAATACACATAAACACCATTTAGCGGCAGATAAATTAGGTAATGCCACCGCATCGAGCTTCTACACTTGAACTCTACCACCAGTATTGTTCGATGCTACAAATTCTTTCACGTGCGTATCAAGCTCACACTTGACCGTTTGTTTTCGCATTACTGAAGGTGTAATTCGAATTACTTTTGCTCCATAGCGTTCCGCAAACGTTCGTATGTTAAGCTTCTTATTGTGAGAGCTCCATTAATTTCTCTTCAGTGATTTTCACGCGATATGCTTAATGGACTTAAGTAATTGGTTAAGTATATGTATTGTTATTTTTAAGGCTTCCTACTAATTGGCAGCGATCGTATATCAAGCATACAAATTTTATTAAACCCTCAAGATAAGAGAGATCACCGGCGGCTAATGTACAATTGAAATCAGTTGACATATTTTTGAGCTGATGGTATAAATTATTAACTGCGCCAGCGTTATTCGCATCGCCTAAATAGCCAGCGCCCAGCAGTATAAAAAAAACGACCTATTCTCAAACCGATTATTATATTTTATTTGTTTATATTATTCGGTAACAATAATAAAAATAAATAAAAAATAAAATACGCTTACACTCACAGCCCCACAGTAGGTATAAACCTGTGTCGTGGGTGCCGTTGTACACATACAACACATACACAAACACCCAGACCCGAAACAAATATCTGTAGGCCATACAAATATTTGTCCCAGTGCGGGGATCGAACCCGCGACCCTTCGATTCAAACGATGGTTTCACACCGCTGGACTAACCGGGTCGTCAAAATAGACGGTATAAAATTCATGAAAATCGGTCAAACCGTTTCGGTGGAGTTTGGTTACAAACACTGTTTGAATTTTTAATATAAGATTATTAATCTAGATATAGTATCTCATCAGAACGTGATAGGTTTAAACTCTCATTCATATAGCGTCATGAAGTAGCTCGTACGCGGAACTACATGGAGGTCTATCACCGGTTATAACCAGTCTTAAATGTAGACTTTCTCACTGCCAGACACGAGTCTCTCCCCTTCTTGAGGGGAGGCATGGAGCTTACTCCACCACGCTGCTCCAATGCGGGCTGGTGGAGATACGGGTTAGTGGTCAATCCGCTGTTGGATGTTTCCAAACCGCCCATAAGACCTCCGACAAAGTTTAACGACTGCTATCTATCGATAGCAACCGGGACCGACGGCTTAATGTGGCCTCCAAAACACGGAATTCGACGGCTTAACGTGGCCTCCAAAACACGGAATTCGTAACTAGCGGGCACCCATCACACACCCGACTGCGCCCGAATCGCTTAACCGAGTAGATAGATTCCGATCTGAAGAAAAAATACTCTTAAGAATAATTTCACTTCAATTTCTGTTGAAGATAAGTTGAAATAAGAAGACAACTTTTTCATCAAGTTCAGAAGAAGAACGATGTTTTTCATTTGTAAATATTGGTGATATCTATACAAATAAATAAAATTGGAGTGTCTGTTTGTAATATTAAAATAACCGCTTTTTACTTAATTCATATGTATGTATACACGGTACATATACCAAAACATTTTTTTTTTACAATTTTTGTCTGTCTGTCTGTCTGTTCCCGCTAATCTTGGAAACGGCTGGACCGATCTTGACGGGACTTTCACTGGCCGATAGTTGATATTTTAAGGAGTCGCTACTTGTATATTAGCTGCGCCCACGACTTTGTCCGGGTAGACACTGAACAATCCTAAATTCTCACGCGAACATATAATCTAATAAATAATGTAGTTTACATACAGTACACAATATTGCTACCTTTACCTACATTTCAGTAGGTAAAGGTAGCAATATTATGTTACATATCTTTTTAAAGATATGGAGCATAATATTTTTAGTTTAAGTATTTCTCACATCTTCAATGATTTAAACTCTCCTACTGGTGGTAGAGTTCCAGTATCCACAGAACTCGATCCACGCATTGACATTTTATTTTGATTTTAGTTTGTCAAAATATTTTTAAAATGATGAATTTATTTTAGTTATTTATTAACATTTTTTTGGTTTTTTTTATGTAATGGAAGTGGTAAACAAGCATGCAGTTTACATCGATGTTGAGTGATGACTGCAGCCTATAGACACCCACACAAAGACCAAGGTCAAAATGCGGATGCGTTACCACTCCTGAGGCCTAAGGTGTTATGCCTCTGTGCCGGAAATTACAGGGCAGTACATTACCACCTGACCGGAACACGAAAGTGCTGAACACTACCATTTAGCGGCAAGTATATTAGGTAATGCGGTGGTGCCTACGCCCGCGAGCTCCGTCACTGGAGCCCTACCACCAGTAAAACTGGCGCTCTACCACCAGTGAAATTCAATTTGTTCACCGATGAATTTCAGAGATAGTAACATTTAAATATTGAACTACAGCATTCACACCATCAACGGCAACTGAATATTTGTTTCTCACTTCCAAAACAAAACTTGACTTTTATGTCCGACTTGTATAAATTCGCTCCATTTCTCCAAATCCTGTTATGAAAATATGTTTTTTCTCTGTTCTCTCATTTATTAAGCCTACGTGTTCTCAGTCATGTCGTTCAGTCGGAATGTTTCCATTGTGAACATAACAGTAACATTTACGCTGACCTTAATAAGACTAAACGGAAAAAATAAAGCTTCCGCCTTTGCTAAGTTGGGAGTAACAAAGAGTAATTTCACGAAGACGGTTGAGGACGTGTTTGAATAAGGAGATACTTTTTCATCATCTTCAGAAAAAAAATGTGTATCTCTAAAAATGTAATCTCTTTTTTTTTATGTAATTGAAGTGGTAAACAAGCATGCAGTTCACATTGATGTTAAGTGATGACTGCAGCCTATAGACACCCACACAAAGACCAAGGTCAAAATGCAGATGCGTTACCACTCCTGAGGCCTAAGGTCTTATGCCTCTGTGCCGGAAATTACAGGGCCGTACAATTACCACCTGACCGGAACACGATAGTGTTGAACACTACCATTTAGCGGCAAGTATATTAGGTAATGCGGTGGTGCCTACGCCCGCGAGCTCCGTCACTGAAACTCTACCACCAGTAATAATCTCTTAAATTTTTATATTCTTTAATTTTTATTTTTTTAATATTTTAATTTTTTTTTATTCTTTTCGTTTGTTTCTGCTGGTGGTAGAGCTCCAGTGACGGGAGTTCGCGGGCGTAGGCATTACCTAATATACTTGCCGCTAAGTGGTAGTGTTCAGCACTATCGTATTCCGGTAACGTGGTAATGTACGGCCTTATAATTTCCGGCACAGAGGCATAACACCTTAGGCCTCAGGAGTGGTAACGCATCTGCATTTTGACCTTGGTCTTTGTGTGGATGTCTTTAGGCTGCAGCATAGAGCAACACCGGAGGGGAGTAGCCATATGCAGGCTTTCCCCTCTGTCAAAGTAAAAGTCTGCCAAATGGGCCTATACCTGTCGCCTAGATGTTTAAATGAGTGCGTGAAATTGTTTCTGTATTTTGTTAAAGTTAAGGTGTGAGTTTCGTAGTAAAAAACAATTTTTGTAGTGTGCGTGTGTGTCGCACGCATATCCCCCCACAAAAAATGACAGACTGTTTTGTATCAGTAATAAACGCTATGGCTACTCCCCTCCAGTCCGCCGCGGCCCGTGGCCCGTGTTGCTCTATGGGCTGCAGTCATCACTTAACATCAATGTGAACTGCATGCTTGTTTGCCGCTTCCATTACCTAAAAAAGGACCGCATTACCAAATCTATCTGTTGCCAAATGGCAGTTTGTATGTATGTATCTTCACACCAAGTCCCTTACGGGGAAGGCAGAGAGGTGGCGCGCCAGTTATCCTGGTCCTGACATACCTACCTTGCTCCTTCTATATTCATCATTCTTCAACATTATCGTGTTCCGGTTAGATGGTAATGTATGGCTGCGTAATAACTAATGCAGAGACAAAAAAACTGAGGTCTTAGGGGTGGCAATGCATCTGCATTTCACCTCTGGATTAAATGTAGATGTCTATAGGCTGCAGTCATCGCTTAATATCTATGTGAAATGTATGCCTGTTTTTTTTAATGTAATGGAAGTGGCAAACAACCATACAGTTCACGTTGATGTTAAATGATGACTGCAGCATATAGACACTCACACAAAGACCAAGGTCATAATGCAGATGCGTTACCACTCCTGAGGCTTAACGTGTTACAAATTACGGAAATTACAAGGACTTACATTACCACCTGACCGAAACAAGATAGTGATGAACACTACCATTTAGCGGCAAGTATATTAGGTAATGCGGTTGTGTCTACGCCCGCGAGCTCCGTCACTGGAGCTCTACCACCAGTAACACCACTTTGTTTCGTTTGTTTGTCATTTTTGTTTCATAAAAATATAAAATTTTTGATTGCTTTTGTGTGTATGTATGTATGTATCTTCACGCCAGGTCCCTAACGGGGTAGGCAGAGAGTGTATAACACCAGATATCCCGGCCCTGACATACCTCTCGTACTTCTGTTGATTTCTTTTGTTGATATAATAAACATCATAACATATGTGTAGATTTCTTTGACTCATGTCTTGATTATAAATCTAAGTTCCAAACAATAGTAAATAATGACAGCAAAGAATAAATCAATTCTTATATTAGAATAGATTTATTACTGAACAAACAAAGTTTGTTTCAAGGTTTAGTTGTTTGTTTACATTCAATCGTTCTGAAGACAAAGTTGGTATAAGAAACTTGTAAAGGGGTGACTAAATGTGGATACTTGTACATTGCCTATTGAAAGAGCTATTGATTGATTGATACACTTTTGCTGGTACATTGGAACTATACCCACAGTAAAAAAAAAATCCAGACATAGAACGCATTTTTCGCAAACTCGCACGACGCAAGTAAATTTAATCACACTAGTATTATAAATGTTAAAGTTTCTTTGTTTGGTTGTTGTATGTTTGTCCGTCAATCACTTCGAAACTACAGAACGGATTTTGATGAAATTCGTTACACAGATAGGATATTAGCTGACTTAGATTGTAGGATATACTTTTTATCCCGAAAAGCTGTTCCTGTAGCCATGGGATGATTTGATGAGTTTCCAGAGGTTACGCAAAAAGCGACATACACACGGGCGAAGCCGCGGGCAACAGCTAGTATCATTATAATATGAAACAGTAGGTACTGCGGGTAAGACCGGTAAACAAATTGTGAGAGAATAACATAATTAGACTGCGCCAATATTAAATATACCCGATTTTTTTGTGTTGCATTCGGTTATGATTATGGATAGAAAAAATCGTATAGCCGGTAGTCTTGGTTACAGTTACGGAGCTTCATAACATTGGCACATAAAGCGCATTTCCCCTTGATTTATGACTCTAAGCTATAATCTCCAACTAAAGAACGGCTATAGATTCTATAGATGCAACCCATCCCACAGAAGGGCTTAATTGACATAGTCAACCTGTGGTGTCTATATATCACGCGTGTATCTCTTTCGGTTGAACATACAGACGACTATCACAGACGTCCAAAAATATATGACCGAGAAGATCAGAGGTCGGGATGAGGAAACAATACAAGGAGAGATTGAAGCCATAAGGTCAAACAGACCTACGGGATTCTGCTCTTTCAAATTGCGTGTGCCTGCTAAACATCTGTAGTGTAGTGTAGTTTTCAGACGATTTTGGGAGGCGAAACGTACGCCCCATGTGAAGTGACGTGATTAGTTTTAAGATAAATAATAGTATTGTATTATGTATTTTTTATTGTTATCTGTGTATTGTATGTCATGGGCCCTGGTTGCCTGAAATAAATGGTTAAATAAATAAATAAATATATCTTTCACCAGTAAATGGTCATCAAAACTTAACGACTGTAGAGCTGGGTGTATCTTCCGAAACAAGGAACTACTTGTGAAAATATAATGCATACATCTATCAGAATAGAGGAACACGCATGGCCCCACGGCTGGTGTAGATCATAATCGATCTACTCGGTTAAGCATTACGGGTGCTGTCGGGAGTGTGATGGGTGACCGCTAGTAGCAAATTAAAATGCGCGTTTCCGTGCTCCGGAGGGCACGTTAAGCCGTCGGTCCCGGTTGCTATCGATAGATAGCAGTCGTGAAACCTTGTCGGAGGCCTTATGGGCGGTTTGAAAACATCCGACAGCGGGCCACTAACCCGTATCTCCACCAATCCGCATTGGAGCAGCGTGGTGGAGTAAGCTTCAGGCCTCCCCCCGAAAAAAGGGGAGAGACTCGACTCGGGGAAGAAACACCTCGCGATAGCTTAATCTATCTGTAGTTTAATGGTAAATAGTTAAATGCTGTTCCCTTTACATAAAAGGCTATTACACGACACGGTATTCAGGGTCCGGCAGAAAGGGTGGGCGTGGCCTAGCGTCGGGTTGCCGCTTATCACACTATCCGGTCGACAGCGCCCTAACTCAATAATAGTACAAATACACGGGCCGCTCCGGTCGCCCTAATTAAGGCCCTATCTTCCTAAATGTTATTACACTATCCTGACCCTTGCTATCGTACCCTGAATATCGTGCCGTGTAATAAGTCCTATACTGATGTAAAAGGATGGCTCCAAGAGCTCAAAGGCCATAAGAGTTGATTCAATTTAAAAGTGCTAAAATACTGATCTTTTTTTTAATATTATGGTGCAATACTATCGGGTATGTACGTGTCGGGACACGCGCAATATAGGGTTCCTTAGTAAGGGTAGCTTAGTTATGTCAATTTTCTGTTTAACTTCGTAATGTACACCACTACTGTTTGTTTTCACATATCCAACCCCGAAAACGAGAAAAAGCGATAGCGATTCAATTTAAATTCGCCTTAATAAGCGCCTTAGTACATTTTTTTTAAACTATACACTTTTTTACCACTCTTGACAAAAAAACAACAATGTACAGTACTCAACAATTAATATCGTACATTGAGACTACGAAGGAGACTATCGGCACGTTTCGACTTCGTAGAGCGTTATCTCTGCTGCACACTCACGTAAGCACTGACAGTCCAGTATTGGTCAAAAAGGTATATGGTCGACAAACGTCAAATAGGTGCGGTGCAAAAGAGATAACGCTATACAGTCCCGAAATAAGCCGCAGTCTCCTTTCTAGGCTCGATATTTATTGTTGAGCACTGTAATTCCCTTAGCACAAAAGACATTTATCAAAACATTTACAAACCATTATCATTATAACCTTGCAGAGAGACGTATCTTGTCTCAATCATCGCTCCCTCGCTTCTTCAATATTCATTATGTTTTCCTTAACTAAATAAAGACAGAACACTTTATTCGCCCACATTACGAGTGTCAGGAAAGAGATCGTCACCGCGACATCAAGAGTAATGGCAATGACGAGAGATATTTGTAACAGCCAAAAATAAATCTTAATCCAGCACCAGGCTTGCATAAAATCCGCTATATCCGCGCATTAATCTTAGACGGAATTGTCTAATTCCCTACTTCCAAGTAATAAATCAAAACCTGACCTCCCCATTCTTTGTTTAACTGGAACAATTGTTTAAATTTGTAAGCGTGACCTTTCTAAACAAAATGTATACGTTGTCTTTTATGCTGGAAACTACTTCCTTGTTATTTTGGTTATGAAGAGTTATGTAGTCAATTGTTTTTTAGGGGCGAAGATAGTTTATCGTTTGTGTAGTTGTAGGTATATTGTACACGTTAAAAAAATTCACCGTGTCTGCTGCAGATAAGACCAATTCCTTATGGACACGACAAGAATTTTGTCTGATCTAGACACGAGAACTTTTGGTGTCTACTACAGACAAGACAAATAGAAATGTGTACACTCTAAGACTGGCAATCGTGCGTACAAGAGGCCTTACTGCGTTGGCAAGTGATGATCTCACCGTCCACCAGTGGAGGTGAATTCTTTTGCTAGTGCAGTCAGTAGTATACCGTGATAAAACTATCACCAATCCCACTTGGGTTGATGATAGCGAGACGATTATGGCATATTTGCTTCTAATAATACTCATTGCTGTTGTGCACACTGGGGAAGGCTTTTGTCCAGCAGTGGACGTCTCTCAGTTGAAGTTATTCGTATTGAAATCAAATATTATTAAAGCGCGCAGAAAAGTCGAGTGTTTAGTACGATCTGTAAGATTAATCATTCATAACAACACACACGTGGTCGACACAATGATGGGCGTGATAATTTACTATTTACTTATTACAGTCGTTAATCTAAGTAAATGCCATCCAGGGGCTTAGTTAATTTTAGCAGTAGAAATATTTCACTCGGGTTCTGTGTACATATTATACCTTGTTAGTGTGTGTGTGTATCGTTGCGAAGGGTTCTTATGAATAGTAGGATAGCCCCCGATACTAAGCCTGGGTTATAGCAAGATATTTGTTAAAATTAAAGTTACTGTAACATTTCACATCCTTTTCTAACTATACTACTACTACGGTAAGGTCCTGGGTTCGATTCCCGGGTAAGGGGTTATGAAAGATGATGGTGTAAAGTTCATTATGTCTGGTTATATTCGGATTTTTCCATTTTCTGGAAATTTCCCAGTACAGTAGTATTTGGTAATGTGCCCGGAGATGTCAACAGGCTCGCCACCTGTTACATGGGCCAAAACGTAACCGGCGAATCGTGGATGTTTGCATGTATGCTTGAATGCATGCATTTACCTCTGCCTATCCCTTCGGGGATTACAGGCGCGAAGTTACGTTCTAACTATAACTGACTTCTTAAAGTAAGAGAAGGATGTGAAATGTCACGATACAATATCTTTAACAAATATCTTGGTGCAACCCAGGATAAGCCTAGTTTGATAAGACTATCTTTTCTACTGGTGGTAGAGCTAAAGTGACGGAGCTTGCAGGCGTAGGCACCACCGCATTACCTAATTTACTTGCCGCTAAATGGTAGTGTTCAGCACTATCGTGTTCCGGTCAGGTGGTAATGTACGGCCCTGTAATTTCCGGCACAGAGGCATAACGTCTTCGTGTGGGTGTCTATAGGCTGCAGTCATCACTTAACATCAATGTGAACTGCATGCTTGTTTGCCACTTCCATTACTGGGCGCTGGGCGTCGAGACGCTGGGCGTCGGGACGCTGGGCGTCGGGACGCTGGGCATCGGGACGCTGGGCGTCGGGACGCTGGGCGTCGGGACGCTTGGCGTCGGAACGCTGGGCGTCGGGATGCTGAGCGTCGGGACGCTGGGCGTCGGGACGCTGGGCGTCGGGACGCTGGGCGTGGGGACGCTGGGCGTCATGACGCTGGGCGTCGGGACGCTGGGCGTCGGGACGCTGGGCGTCGGGACGCTGGGCGTCGGGACGCTGGGCTTCGGGACGCTGGGCGTCGGGACGCTGAGCGTCGGGATGCTGGGCGTCGGGACGCTGGGCGTCGGGACGCTGGGCGTCGGTACGCTGGGCGTCGGGACGCTGGGCGTCGGGACGCTGGGCGTCGGGACGCTGGGCGTCGGGACGCTGGGCGTCATCGGGGCGCTGGGCGTCGTCGGGGCGCTGGGCGTCGTCGGGGCGCTGGGCGTCGGGACGCTGGGCGTCGTGACGCTGGGCGTCGTGACGCTGGGCGTCGGGACGCTGGGCGTCAGGACGCTGGGCGTCGGGACGCTGAGCGTCGGGACGCTGGGCGTCGGGAAGCTGAGCGTCGGGACGCTGGGCATCGGGACGCTGAGCGTCGGGACGCTGGGCGTCGGGACGCTGAGCGTCGGGACGCTGGGCGTCGGGACGCTGGGCGTCGGGACGCTGGGCGTCGGGACGCTGGGCGTCGGGACGCTGGGCGTCGGGACGCTGGGCGTCGGGACGCTGGGCGTCGGGACGCTGGGCGTCGGGACGCTGGGCGTCGGGACGCTGGGCGTCGGGACGCTGGGCGTCGGGACGCTGGGCGTCGGGACGCTGGGCGTCGGGACGCTGGGCGTCGGGACGCTGGGCGTCGGGGCGCTGGGCGTCGGGACGCTGGGCGTCGGGACGCTGGGCGTCGGGGCGCTGGGCGTCGGTAAGCTGGGCGTCGGGACGCTCGACGTCGGGACTCTGGGCGTCGAGACGCTCGGCGACGGGACGCTGGGCGTCGGGACGATGGGCGTCGGGACGCTGGGCGTCGGGACGATGGGCGTCGGGACGCTGGGCGTCGGGACGCTGGGCGTCGGGACGCGGGGCGTCGGGACGCTGGGCGTCGGGACGCTGAGCGTCGGGACGCTGGGCGTAGGTACCTTGGGCGTTGGGGCGCTGGGCGTCAGGGCGCTGGGCGTCGGGACTCTGGGCGTCGGGACGCTGGGCGTCGGGACGCTGGGCGTCGGGACGCTGGGCGTCGGGACGCTGGGCGTAGGGACGCTGGGCGTCGGGACGCTGGGCGTCGGGACGCTGGGCGTCGGGACGCTGGGCGTCGGGACGCTTGGCGTCGGAACGCTGGGCGTCGGGACGCTGAGCGTCGGGACGCTGGGCGTCGGGACGCTGGGCGTGGGGACGCTGGGCGTCATGACGCTGGGCGTCGGGGCGCTGGGCGTCGGGACGCTGGGCGTCGGGACGCTGGGCGTCGGGACGCTGGGCTTCGGGACGCTGGGCGTCGGGACGCTGAGCGTCGGGACGCTGGGCGTCGGGACGCTGGGCGTCGGTAAGCTGGGCGTCGGGACGCTCGACGTCGGGACTCTGGGCGTCGAGACGCTCGGCGACGGGACGCTGGGCGTCGGGACGATGGGCGTCGGGACGCTGGGCGTCGGGACGATGGGCGTCGGGACGCTGGGCGTCGGGACGCGGGGCGTCGGGACGCTGGGCGTCGGGACGCTGAGCGTCGGGACGCTGGGCGTAGGGACGCTGGGCGTTGGGGCGCTGGGCGTTGGGGCGCTGGGCGTCGGGACTCTGGGCGTCGGGACGCTGGGCGTCGGGACGCTGGGCGTCGAGACGATGGGCGTCGGGACGCTGGGCGTCGGGACGCTGGGCGTCGGGACGCTGGGCGTTGGGACGCTGGGCGTCGGGACGCTGGGCGTTGGGGCGCTGGGCGTCGGGGCGCTGGGCGCCGGGACGCTGGGCGTCAAATTACGTTTGTTGGAAGGTAATAAATATACAACATAAGACCTAAAAAATTCTGTGAAAATGTTAAGCGTCTACTTGCTACCGTTATTAATATCTAATATATCTAATAAATAAATAAGAAGTTTACTGTATGCCCCCTTGGACCCCTTAATTCTTTCATTTTCTTATTTTTAGGAATTAATTTTGTCTTTATAGCGGTATTAGAAATATATAATTTTTGAAAGTGTTAGCTTTCTAGCTATCACTATTTATGAGATAGGTACAGCCTGGTGACAGACAGACGGATGGACGGACAGACAGACAGACAGACAGCGGAGAATTACTAATCCGTAGGGTCCGTTTTTACCTTTTAGGTACGAAACCCCGTAAAAGATAGAAGATAGATAGAGAATAGTTATAAATATTCGATATGATTTTTCAAATTGTCTTAACTTTTTTATTTCTGAACCGATTGACACGAAACAAACACTAAAAGCTTAGTAAAACTTACGGATGCTATTTCTGAAATTTGCGTGCACAAACACAGACAAACAAACATTTTTCCGGGATCAAAAATAGCCAGTGTTCTGCGCCAAAGGTTAAAGTATAATTATATCAAGTTTCATCGTAATCGGACCGGTAGATTTTGTGTGATGCTTGAATGAGCAGACAGACAGACAGACAGACAAAAAATTTTCTAATTATATATTTGTGTTCGGTATCGATCTAGTAACATCCCCTGGTATTTTTTTAAAATATTTTTAATGTACAGAATTCACACTTCTACAGATTTATTATAAGTATAGATAACGTATATGCTAATGCTATTACATTAGCATTTTTTATAAATAACCTGAGTTTGTAATAGGCCTTACAAAACTGTGTCTAGAAATTGAAAAGGAAAAAAAGTCTTTTTGTAAAGGCAAGTATCGTTGAATTTGCAATGCAGACCTTATTGTGTCGTCTTTTGTTGGTAATGTCAACTTTGTAAGCAAGTATGGAGTGCTATTTAAATGTGCAAGATAAAAATTTAGGAAAAAGGTGAAAGGATTTATGTAAAGAACTTAGCTAACAGGTTCGCAATTCATGGTACGTGAATAGGTACTGTTGTTTATTTACTGTCACACCGACACAACTGTTTTAAATGCTATCAGTTGAACGACGGTTTTTTTTACCTTTCTTCTTTAGGCATAACATAAGATGCCATAATGGTTTTTGTCCTATTCATCATCTGTCCAAATAAATAACTTATCCGAACTTTTTCGAAACCGACTTCAAAAAAGAGTAGGTTCGTCCGGATCTTTTTTTATGTATGTTTTAGGTAGGTAAGTTTATGTTAACTACCCATCCATCTAACTACTATGTATGCATATTATTTTAAGACTAAAATATGCTATTAAAATATAAATACCTTTTGTATATTTTAATAGAGTTTGTAATAAGCCTAGCCTAACAAAAATGTGTCTAGAAGTAAAGAAAAACTTTTTGTGAAAGCATATATTTACGTTGAATTTGCAATGCAGACCATATCGTGTCGTCTTTTGTTGGTAATGTCAAGTTTGTAAGCAACTATGGAGTGCTATTTAAATGTGCAAGATAAAAATCTAGGAAAAAGGTGAAAGGATTTATGTCAAGAACTTGGCTAACAAGTTCATGGTACGTGAATACAGCAGTTTATTTACTGACACACCGAAACACGACTGTTTTGAATACCACCATTTGACGACGGTTCTCTTTTTTATTACTTGTTTAACTTCTTTATTCATAATATTGAATGCTATAATGTTATTTGTCCTAATCATCACTTGTCCGATTAATAAATTCTCAAGCGAGTTTCTTATATTCATTTCTTCCTATTTTTGTTAAAGTTTGCGTAAGGTTTTTTTTTTTAATAATGAAGATATTCAAATTAAATATGTATTGTAATTATTTAAGACAACTAATTGATTCTATTTGTAATTGTTCATAGTTGTAAGTAATTTCATAATAAATCTGGATAAATTATTTTTATCAAGTCCATAAGTTTAATCTATGTATATAAGGAGAACACTAGTAACTTTTATTTGCATAAAAAAAAACCTTTCGTGATATTCGAAGCAAATAAAAGGTATGAATATTTCTTTCACAAATACTTCACCCATACCCAGCAGCATACAAAGGTGTTTTCATAACACTAGTATCTATTTCAGTAGATGTCATATCATTTGTCAGCGACACTAAAAAATATTCGAGTTCCAAAGAAATATGTTAACGTGCCCGCCCTCCATCAATCTAAGTATTTACTGATATGGTTAGCTTTTCAAACTATAGGTTCTTTGTACTCGTACATATGTATGTATGTATGTATGTATGTATGTATCTTCACGCCAGGTCCCTAACGGGGTAGGCAGAGAGTGTAAAGCGCCAGATATCCCGGTTCAGACAAACCTCTCGTGCCTCGTCTACCTTCATGTACATATGTACATTTTAGAAAACTTTGTTTTATGTGTTTACCCTATGTTTGTACTTTTTTTAATGTATTGGATGTGGTAAACAAGCATGCAGTTCACATTGATGTTAAGTGATGACTGCAGCCTATAGACCCCACACAAAGACCATGGTCAAAATGCAGATGCGTTACCACTCCTGAGGCCTAAGGTGTTATGCCTCCGTGCCGGAAATTACAGGGCCGTACATTACCCCCCGACCGGAACACGATAGTGCTGAACAGTACCATTTAGCGTCAAGTATATTAGGTAATGCGGTGGTGACTACGCCCGCGAGCTCCGTAACTGGAGCTCTACCACCAGTAAGAAACTGTACTGTTTATTAATCAAGAAATTGTTTCATTTACGTATACAACAATATGTAGGGGGTTTAAATGTTTTTGGAAAAAATTAAGTGCAAGGCAAATTACGCTCTAAGGACAAGGCTTTAGTTTAATATTTGATATTTTAAAGTTAAGGTCATAAAGAACAAGTTTCACGTTGGGCCCGCACCTTGTACACTTTAACAAAAGATAGAGAAATACGCATAATCATGGAAAATTACTCAAAAAATCATTTGAATCGTTGTTTGGCTGTCGGAAATATTTATTTCAAGTAATTTTTGTATGACAACAATATATCGCACTGTTACTACTATGACATTTTTGTTTTTGGAATATACTAACGACAATTAATTGAAGGTCTAATAAACTATTTGAAAAGCTGACAATGATTTTTTATTTTATGCTTTGTACGGTGTACAACCAAACTTGCCACTTGTGCCCTTAAACTTAGGTTAAGTATTAGTCATACAATAAACGCAGTTTGCAATTTACACCGGCATCGCACGGACGTCTTTTTATTTACCGACCGGTCCCATCAACAGTTATTACACGTTATTGTATAGGGTAGCAACTACCCCGTACATATTGGTCCTTCAAACCTCCGAGGGCGGGATCACATATTCTCTCAATATAACAAGGTACGGGCCCAAGCTCCATACATTTTGGAATGTCTCCTTTGAAGAGACAGTGAACAAAATATTGAATTATTTTTATTACAGTCTTATAATTTTATATTTTATTAAATATTACTATGGAGCCCCGACAAATAACAAAGAGCACCACTGGGCTATAATATTAGTTTACCATCCTAAGCTATTGCCTATGGTAAAAGCACAGTATAAGTACAAATTAACACGTTCGTTTTCTTTAGACTGTAAAAGTAAAACTGCACGATTGTTTGCCACTTTTATTACATAAAAAAAGAATTGTTTTAAACAGAAAGTGAAGCTAGTTTGTAATCATCCTTATAATATACGAAAGACTTCCATAAGGTTTTTATTACGATTATTCTCAAAAAAATATCAAAAAACATTGCAGCATACAAAAACCTTTATAAAAAATCCAAGAGCTTACTTGCAAAAAAAAAACGGTCCAAAAATACGAACCTCTCACTTCATACTGTAAACGTCACTTATTTTTAATTAATCCCTTAAGAAAATATTTCCATCGTCTACAATTACTTAAATCTTCGCAGCTGCATCGTGGCCCTTCATTTTAATTAAGTCCTACAGTAATACGATATAATGGAAGTCGTAAACAAACAGTCAATGTTTGCATAGCAGTTTGTATGTAAATTGGGCCCTAATAAAGTAGGCAAATGACCCTTGAATGTACACTGGATGGTACATTTGCAAATGAAATAATTAAGTAGGGTTTTTTCAGCGCTGCCCTACAATATTGTAATGATTCGTTGTAATTTTTCGGGATATTGGTACGTTTTTGTTGATGTTTTGCGATAAATGCCCAATTTAGTCGGCGTGCGGCTTGTTCTGCGTAATGGCCGGGGAATAAAATTGGTAGAGTTATAGTGTAGGGCGTAGGCGCCACCGCATTTCCTGATCTATCTGCCGCTAAATAGTAAGTAGTGTTCAGCACGTTCGGTTTTTTATGTTTTTTTTTATGTAATGGAAGTGGCAAACAAGCATGCAGTTCACATTGATGTTAAGTGATGACTGCAGCCTATAGACACCCAAACTTAGGACAAAGGTCATAATGCAGATGCGTTACCACTCCTGAGGCAAAAGGTGTTATGCCTCTGTGCCGGAAATTACAGGGCCATACATTACCACATGACCGGAACAAGATAGTGCTGACCACTGCCATTTAGCGGCAAGTATATTAGGTAATGCGGTGGTGCCTACGGCCGCCAGCTCCGTCACTGGAGCTCTACCACCAGCACGGGCATCGTGTTCGGGTTACATGATTATGTATTTCTTCTTAGTAACGATCACAGAGACATAACAACAAAGGTCTCAGGAGTGGCAACGCTTCTGTATTTTGACCTCTGGTTTTTGTGTAGATGTCTAACTTAAGGCTCCAGTCATCACTTAACATCCATGTGAACTGCATGCTTGTTTGCCACCTTTGCTGCATAAAAATACAGTAAAGTAAGGCTAAATGAAACTAAGTATTAAATGGCGCAATCAAAACGATTAATTTTGTGTTGATTGCGCCATTTAATAATTAGTTTCATGATTACACGATAAACTAAAATGCTACTTAGTGAAATTTGCGTAAACTTAGCGCCAGTCTCTTGGCTTGCGACGACCACACAGACAAGAAAAAAAGCGAGTTTTAATGTTGGCCTTATGAAAGCGAATATCTCCGACATTTTCCTCCTCGCGTATCCATACGTCTACGTCATAAAATTGCTTCTCTGCAGCGACTTGTTACAAACTTCATGGATTTGAAAATAACTTCACGGACGTGAAAGTTTTGTGCGTACTGCACCGTGTCATCAAAGTGTTAAACAATTAAATGGAATTTTTTTTTGCAACGAAAATGTCAGACATTTATGCTGTTCCCATGGTTAAATGATGATTCCAGCCTAAAGACACCCACACAAAGACCAGAGATGAAATTGAAATTAAAAAAAAATGAAAAGAATTTAATGACACAGATTGGAGATATATACACAGTATATACAGACAGACATTGATTAAATAAGGGTTAAAGACACTAAATTAATACATAGAAAAGAAAAAAAACAGGACATACAAGAGGTACATGAAACTTAAAACTACCCATAACACACCATAATAAACTGTGTCTCTCTTGTCTGTACCAAAAAGGTCCGAATTCAGCTTCGTGTCAGGCCGGAGCCTGACGCTGGTTTTCAACTCGAACCCACTCGGTGACACGCGGGTATCATATCTGAGATCAAAATATTCCACCACTGAGAGCTTAGTTATTGCGTCTATGTGATAGTTATTAGGGTAAAACTAGGTAATACTAGGTACTTCTAGGTCAGTGAGGCGTATTGTCAATGGGGGCGCCATTGACAATACGCCTCACTGACCTATTTAAGCACACAAGCAAAGCTATGCGAGGTCGCATAAGGATGCGAGCATCACTGTCTTTTTACTACTAACAGTTTTGTAAACTAAAATGCACCGTTTGTTCAGGGTGTTTGCACGAGTTTTGTACTGTATGGACGTTTTTCATACACTGGGCCATTTTAGCACTTTTAAAAGCCCCAACTGTAATTAATTATTTTTTAAATTATTTAGGTAACCTTTGTTAAATTATATTAAACTTTTGATATAATATTATCACAGTACTAAATGATGAAGGTAGATGAGTTTTATTTTTAAAGAAAAATGGAAAGAAAAATTTGACTTCAGGCGAGACTTGAACTCGCGACCTACTGGGAAGCTAGTCCAGAAAAAAAAAAAACAAAATATATATATATATATTTCACAAGCATGTGTTAATGCGAAATAATATAAAAACAAGGTAGATGAGGCACGACAGGTATGTCAGGACCGGGATATCTGGTCGCTCTACACTCTCTTCCTACCCCGTTAGGGACCTGGCGTGAAGATACGTACATATATGCCTTGTGGCGTTAAGTCTGCTTTATGTATAATTTTAATGCATAAAATATTAAATAAATACAATAAATAAATACATACATACGTACAGTACTAAATATTGATGTTGCTTGATTGTTGTTGTTTTTTTTAACGTAACTTAATATTGTTCCTAATTAAAAATCTCAAATCTGTCTTTAAATATTTTTGTTTTATTTCAGTTAAAAAAAAAGCGGGGCATTTTACCCGGTTTTACCCTACGGAGCCATATATACTGTGTTATAACTATCTAACCGGAACAGGATAGTGCTGAACACTATCATTTGGTGGCAGATAGATTAAGTAATGAGGTGCCTACGCCCTCGAGTCTACACAAAAACTCCATAAACATAATATTATCTCGAAAAACAATTATTCAGAGTCTAATCATTTCAAATGAAACGTTTTATTCATCCTTTTTAGCAATCGTTTTACTTTTTGAAACTAAAAAGAATAAAAATAGTCACTCGATTGTATCTATCTAAATGTCTAACACTGGCACATAAAAGTTAGTTTTATTTTAAAACCTTCCGGCGTGACAGCTGCGCGGGTCGACGGATGTGCGCCACTCGTGCTTACATCGAAAACTATCCGAGTGAGAATCAAGGGAGTGACAACTATACAGTTTGTTTCCCATTTTCTATTTGCTTTATTTTAATGCGTTATTACAGTACTCAGCAAGAAAATATTGTACATCGAGCCTACGAAAGAGGCAATCGGCTAGTTTTGCTGCACATTGCCCACGTAAACATTGATAGTCCGGTATTGGTTAAAACATTACCAAAATTAAAAAAAAAAAATACTTATCAACACTACTTATCAAATGTAACGACTTATTACACGGCACGGTATTCAGGGTACGATACCAAGGGTCAGGGTAGTGTAATAACATTTAGGCAGTTACGGCCCTAGTTGGGGCGACCGGAGCGGCCCGTGTATTTGTACTGTGATTGAGTTAGGGCGCTGTCAACCGGATAGTGTAATAATCGGTAACCCGGCGTGAGGCCACGCCCACCCTTTCTGCCGGACCCTGAATACCGTGTCGTGTAATAGCTTTTTAAGACTGTCTCCTATTGGATGTGAATTACCTCCTGTCTAGTGAAAACTTTATAATGTGATATTTTTAATATAAGAGTAATATGCTAATGCCAGCTCCACAGAGCAAGGCGGGCCACCGGCCGCGGCGGGCCGGAGGGGAGTAGCCATATGCAGTGTAGGGTTTGTATCTATTTAGTAGATATTTGCACTGTCTCACGTACACCAATAGAGGCGGCTGCAGTTAACAGTCAACTGACAGAGGCAGTCGGTTATAGGAACTTAACACGGGTCGGACGTGCGCCTGCGCTCGTATTGTGTGTAGTAGTGATCCAGTGATCCACAGTTCCTAGCATTGCCGACAGCAATAGGTATATACGGTAAAGACAAACAGTCCCTACATTTGGCGACGAGAATAAAGGTATGAAAAAAATATTAAAAAAAAAAAGAGGTGGAAGGAAGATTGGTTAGATTGTGCAAGAATGGCGTGCTATCCAATATCAATAATACCTTGTTACGGCCGAATGCATAATTTAAGTGTTCACTAAAATACCTACTTTACTCCAAAATCCGTGATGTTTAGGCAAAATTAGTTATTGAGCAGAGCAGCGCAATGGTTGGCCTTTATGTCATAGGTACAGCATAATGTAAACAACCGTACGCAACCCGATAAGTCGTTCGGTGATAGGTACGACATAATGTAAACAAACCCGAACGCCATGTGAAAATATTTACGAAACTTGGGCTGGGTTGCACCATCTTACTTTAACTTTAGCAAGTTTCTTATAGTGCCGGTTAAGTAAAAGAATGAGTTGTACTGACTTGTACTGTTTGCAGATGTGTTGAACGACGTCATAATTTTGACTGTGAAAGGAAACTTGGCCGGGAGGCACTGGGTGAATTATTAAAGTCGGGTCATCTGTAAAATATTGTCACTTCACTTGCTACCCATCCTGCCCTGGTGCAACGCATTCTGCAGTAGAGGTTGATGTCAATGTTACTGTTACCTATTGTTGCATTTGACAATAACCGAAACATTGATAGGTATTTTGGTGCAACCGAACCTTAATTTCAACTAGTAATGTACTCGTATGTATAAAAATATTTACATAGAGATATTCAAAGACTCTGTTGGCTCAGCGGTGTGGCTTGACCGCTTGGTCCGAGGGTTCCGGGTTCGAACCCCGCACTAATTAATTGGATCTGATATTGTTTGGCATATAAATATTGGTTTTGAGAGCGGGGTTTTGAAACAAATTTAGGAGGCTTTGTCTATGGGTATAAGCACATTTTATTAGGTACATAGTGATTGAAATAATTTAAAATAACAAAGAAATTCAAATCTTGATTTTCATTCGACTTTAATTCACAGATTTTAAACGATAACATTGGCAAAATACAGCTCTACGGTTTCCCATTCAATTGGGAATATGTCATCGGTTTCCCATTAAATTGGGAATGGCTTCGTTTTCCCATTAAATTGGGAATGGCTTCGGTTTCCCATTAAATTGGGAATATGTCTTCGGTTTCCCATTAAATTGGGAATTTCTTCGGTTTCCCATTAAATTGGAAATAGTTCGTCGGTTTCCCATTAAATTGGGAATATGTCTACGGTTTCCTATTAAATTGGGAATATGTCTAAAGTTCCTCATTCAATTGGGAATATGTCATCGGTTTCCTATTAAATTGGGAATATCTTCGGTTTCCCATTAAATTGGGAATATGTCTACGGTTTCCCATTAAAATGGGAATATCTACGGATTTCCATTAAATTGGAAATATTAATGTACGATCAAAACGTATTTGTGGAATCAACTACCTCCCCCTGAGAAATTGGACCTGGAAGGTGATAGTACATCCGTTGTATTAAGATGGGGAAAAATGGAAGCGATCTCTACGAATCTATTTCGAAGCATTGAATATCATTAACTCCACTAAGAAGAGAGCAACATTGCTGGTCCTTGGTGGAGCTGCGCTTCAAGAAATATTTTACAATTTCCCTGGAGCAAGCGGGGAGCCAAGAAAGGATGTTGATGTTTTCGAAGTTGCTATTAGTAAACTTGATGGTTATTTCCTGCCCAAACGAAATAAAACCTACGAAACACACATTTTCGTCTTATTAAGCAAGAAGAAGGAGAAAGTTTTGAAAAATCCTTGTCAAGCTAAGAGACCAAGCGTCAAAAAGTAAATTTGAAAAACCGGATGAACACATTATTGACCATATAATAGGAAAGTGCTTATCATCAGAACTGCGAAAGAAAATATTGACTATGGGTGATGAAATCACACGAGATAAAGTGATAACAGAAGCTAATACTCTGGAAATCGTAAATTATCAGTTAGAAAGCTATGAAAATAATGGAAAAAATAATAAAGTCAATGTAATAAAAAGTGGAAACAAAAATGGTTCAAGATGGAATAGGCAAGAAAGTCAGCTTAGGGAAAAGAAAAGGATGAGCATTTAAGAAGTTTCGGATATTATGACGTAAAAGACAAGAGACAAGTGATAGCTGACGCAAATCCTATAGGTCTAGGAGCACTCCTCCACAGATTGATAAAGGACCGAGAATTATCGCGTATGGTAATCGGACGCTTACTCAATGTGAAAAAAAAGTATAGCCAAACTGAGAGCCCTTGCTCTTGTATGGGCTATAAAACATTTTATAATATAATACCACAAGCCATTGGAATTTTCATTTTCAAAACCGTATGCCCGTATTAAAAGGTGAGTTCTACGTCTACAGGCGTCCCGTCATAATATAAATTTAACCGGGCAAGACCAATATTGCACACCCATTATCACGTCTGTGTGAGCATTTAGATTGTCTATCCGACTCAGCATTATTTGAACTCGCAAGACCTTGCGCAATCCCAATGCATAAAATAATTAAAGAATCAGAAACGGACTAAATGAGACGCCGAGAGCTTCCGTCTGAACCTTGGATGGATACTGCAATGGATATTTTGGGTCCATTACCCAACAACGATTACATATTGGTAATAATTGGCTATTACAGTCGCTATAAAACGGTGAAGATTACTAAGACCATTACAAGTAACCATATAATAAAAAAAAAAAATTTAAAGAGTGTTTAGTCGACTGGGCTATCCATTATCTATCACCGCGGATAACGGCCGGCTTTTTAACAATGTGCCATATTGGCCTCAGATGAATGGGGAAGTGGAGCGGCAAAATCGAGATATCGTGAAACGTTTTAAAAGTTGAATAAGTACAAGTGAAAAAAGAGATATAGAAGAGACACTACGTGAATATTTAATGATGTACAACTCCACTCTTCATTCAGTCACTGGAAAGAAACAGTTTTAAAAAAAAACAAAAAACAAACATAACGGGGATAAAATATTTATACTAAAAAAACATAATCGATATGGGAGATGACGAAGTCAGGGACCAAGACAAGTTGCAAAAAGCAAAAGGAAAGGAAAATCGAGACCGGAAAAGAAGAGCTCAAAATTCATATCTGATTAAAGGTGAGAAAGTGTATGTAAAAGAAATGGAAAGGGCTAATAAGCTTTCAGCAACTTTTCCAACACCGCAACGTCGTGGAGAGGACAGAAGGAGGCGATATAGCGGACATAGACTACGAAGAAATGTAATTCATTTAAAGCGGGTAGAAGGACAATGGACATCGATACGTGATGAAAACCTGTCAAAGGACAATCAGTCATTCAAGGAGTAAAACATAGAATAAATTCATTTAATACAAGATTAATTAATAATTTAATCTGTAAATGTATTACTGTACAAGTGTACAACAACGAAATATTCTTGTACAATAGATTACATAGTACAAGAAATAAAAATTTGTTTAAAAGGAAGGGATGTAGTGTTTGTGTCTATTTAGTAGATATTTACACTGTCTCACGTACAAACAAGCATGTAGTTCACATTGATGTTCAGTGATGACTGCAGCCTAGAAACACCCACACGAAGACCAAGTTCAAAATGCAGATGCGTTACTACTCCTGAGGCCTACGGTGTTATGTCTCTGTGCCGGAAATTACAGGGCCGTACATTACCACCTGACCGGAACACGATAGTGCTGAACACTACCATTTAGCGGCAAGTAAATTAGGTAATGCGGTGGTGCCTACGCCCGCGAGCTCCGTCACTGGAGCTCTACCACCAAGAATTTTATGGTAATAGACGATTTTTGTTGTGTTTGTATGTGTCACACAAATCCCCCCCGCCCGCAAAAAAATACAGACTGTTTTTCCCGGACCATCGGCCACTCCCGTTCGGCCGATGGTCCGTGTTGCTCTATGGCCAGCTCCAACTCAATAGATCAACAAAATTTGCCACTGAAATAAAGAAACTTTAATGCCCAAAATACATTAGGTATTAAAACGCAACGTGACGCCATAATAACGCGCGTATGGCGTCCCGTAGGTTGTTAATAGTGTGATTCTGGTCTATAGAAAACAAAACATTTCATTCGACTCAACACTCATCACATTTCATCAGGTCGCGTTGCATGTTAATAATATGTTTCTGCCTTTATAGCCTCCAAAAATCAAATGCTATCTTATGCTACCCTTGAAGCAGATGAAAACTTTCGTTAGTATGTCGTATAAAGGTGCTAATGGAATAGACGCGAAAATAAACCTGACTGCGGTCCAAAATATGCGAACTTTCGTAGAAATTTTAAGCCGCAACTCACTGTTTACTGCTCAATATAAACAAGCTGTCTCGAGTCAAATAACTTTTCATTACCTTAGCGCGATGAAGACGTATTGTATGGGCCATAATTTCGTACTAATATAGTCTGTATTTCTCAAGTCCCAAGGCGCTGAATTGCGTGAATTGTTATGGAACACGATATATCACCTGTATCGTCGACATTAATACCAGTATACATGACTCAATCCCTCGTGAATTTGAGACGTAATGTTGTAATCAGATTTTCACGCGCGAGGGTAAAATGGTCGTTTCGCTGTCTGATGGTTGTATTCATAATCTAGGTACCTACACATATATGTTAAACAAAGTCGTAGTAGCTCATAGAGCAACACAGGCCACCAGCCGCGGCGGACTGGAGGGGAGTAGCCATAGCGTTTATTACCGATGCAAAACAGTCTGTCATTTTTTGCGGGGGGAAATGCGTGCGACACACACGCACACCACAAAAATCGTCTATTACTACGAAACTCACACCTTGACTGTAACAAAATACATAAACAATTTCACGTACACATTTAAACATCTAGGCGACAGGTTCAGGCCCATTTGGGCTTGTACAGAGGGGAAAGCTTGCATATGGCTACTCCACTCTGGTGTTGCTCTATGTGATAACTACACAATTTATAACTCAAGAACGAATAAACACGGCGCTAATTCGCTTGCCAAGCGTGGCGATTAAGGCATATTCCTCTTATTGGGAGCTTATCAAGCCCTTGACACACCCTGGACACTGGGCTAAAATTCCTTACAAATGCTTATTCTGGTTACCTTTTATACAAACATCAATCAGTACACGCGCACATATCGAGGCGTCCTCATAAAGTGTCCTCAGCTGAGTGTGAGTCAAGGAATGTTTCGAGTAACTTCTTAGAATATGGGTGTAATTATATGTGATAAATGAATATACTGAATAAACTGACTACATGACGAAATTTACCAAAAAAAGAGTGCTCGCTCACCCTCTCGCAACCTCACTGTTGAAGTTTATTCAACAGCCTCTCGAGGCGGCTGATGGGTGAGGCGGGGAAATCGGGCGGGACGTCGAAGTGTCCATTCTATACGTAGTATTATTACATATTCTATGCCCTTGATCCAACTTCCCAGCAAGAGCCTACTAAGGTGTTGGTCGAGGCTCTGCCCTACGCGTCCGTTAACCGTGAAGGCTATCGGCACAATTACATACAAATCAACATCCCACATGGCGACAATCGCGTGAGACAAAGCGAGATATTTAATTTAATTTTCTTTTTCTTCTTTTACGAGATTCTTGTCATGGGGAATCGTCACATCAATAATAATATAATAATATTTATACTTAGTTATAATAGTAATTGCGCAAAGCTCCAAGCAATAAAATTATTGTTATTATAACATCACTATCGGTAAAATATTATTTAAGTATATTCTTTAGTTAATTATTAGGATAATATACTTAAATAATTTTGTGTATGAAATAATTGTATTCTGCATATTTATCCAGTGATTAATAAAAAAAATAAAACATGCTTTTAAACCTTTAATAGGTTCTTATTTATCTAAAGTCCCTTTTCATCAAGTCTTTTATCATTGATCTAAAATAAACTAATGGCACAATTAGAGTGTTCATTATAAATAAAGAGTAATATAATATTATTAGATTACCTTTCCTTCCTTCAAGAATAAGCTTTTGAATGAAATAATTTTAAAAAATTATACCATTAATTTGAAGAGTTACTAAGTAAAACATTTTCCTGAAACAGGTGGCAATTATGATGTTCTTCCTGAGAAAGGTCAAAAATCCTTGAATATTTTTCTTGTCAGGTAGTACGATATTTGCTTAACAACTTTTACCCAGTATCGGTTGAGTTTTTTGTATGGTCCCGTAATAACTGTCACTGAGATACATAGAGCAACACGGAGGGGAGTAGCCATATGCAGGTTTTCTCCTCTGTCAGAGTACAAGCCCAAGTGGGCCTATGCCTATTGCCTAGATGTTTAAATGTGTGCGTGAAATTGTTTATGTATTTTGTTATTTGATTGTACTTTGACAAATCACACATTTTTGCTTTCCATATTATACAAAATTGTTCAGTTTCTATTTAATTTATTACGTAGTTTAGATTATTATTAGTGGTTATTCACTCTAGGTTAGTTTCAAAAAATGACGATGTTAAAGTGCTCTCCAGGAACCTAATTATATGATATAAATGAATAAACAAAGGGGAAAACCTGCATATGGCTACTCCCCTCCGGTCCGCCACGGCCGGTTGCCCGTGTTGTTCTATGTCCGTCGATGTCAATGAGCTCGCGCTATTTTACATGAAAAAAAAAACATAGCAACAATGGTGAGTCTTTGAAAGAATATTTAGCTGTATTTACTTACTCTTCCTACGCCTTTTTAATATATCTTCTATTTAACATTGATGACTATACACGCTAAATAGAAAATAGAATGCAGTTTCGTATAGAAAATGTTTCAATTTGCCTTGTTTTTGGAACACAAAGGAGTATTGCCACAAAGATGTTTCCCTGCATTTATTTCATACTTCCCGCAGTTCTTTATAATAATTTACAAAGGTCTTTCCTTTAAAATATCCTTACAATGCGCAGGTCTTTGCAAAGGTGAATATTTGTATTAGGAAAATATTCTGAACGTTGGCTCTGAAATAAGTTATTTATTATTAAGAATCCTGTAATTTATTTTACATTCTGCTGTGCTATATTGTTTCGGTTAGCTGTTAATGTATGAGCCAGTCCTTTATGGTACAGAACAGATCTTAGGTTTATCCTATGATTTACAAAAAAGTAAAGTCGCTGTGCGGTCTGTGAATCTCACCCAAGATTTTGCTACCCTTAATCCCAATTCATTTGAACAAAACAAATAACAATTTTTATAAAATTAAAAATAAATGTCTCATTCATTAAATTTTATAAAAATAGCTTGTTTAGAATGTATTGTAATAGGCACTGTTACGATTTTCATTGTATGCGACTGCTATAAATTTTCCTTTGTAGTACATAAATAGAGTTTTAAACTTTTATCCCGGTGATTTATGTTTCACTGTTCGGGAAACTGCATTCTGGTTCGAATAGGATTTGAAGTATTAAGTAGACTGGCATTGAGTTAGAATTTTACATGTTTTTTAGATAGTTGACGTTTAGAAATAGTACATTACGAAATGCGTGACCTAAGTAGCTTGTTATCGCACGGTGCGAAGGTAGCGCCTAAGTGCAGCGAGGGTTATATCGCACCACCTCCCATTCCCATTCCTACCTTTCGGTATACGGTGCTAAACATGCGATATCAAGAAACATATAAAACGTCTGCTTCCATGCATTTCTGTATCTCCCTACAAGTTATTTACTTTAATTTGTCCTTATTATGTTACCGCTTCTCCCCGAATGGGGTGTATCACAACAAAACACACACAGAGGACTTCGGTGCGGTATGCTCGCGCTAGGATTGATAAAGAACTTGACTTACCTCTCATTTTACACAGCAGCCCAATTCAGTAACTTCCTGACGTTGTGCCAACGATGTGCAAAAGTGCGCAGCAGGTCAAAATTTCCATGACAACAAATTAAATCTTCAAAATAAGCTGGCCCAATAGTTGTTTTTTTTAGTCCGTCTAACATATCTGTCCGATGTTCAGTGTACAGCTCGCAAGACCACAAAATATGGTCTTTCGTTTTTGGAGACCGACCACAAAAGGACATGGCATCTTGTGCAGCGAGGGTTGCTAAAAGCCGTGCATTAATAAGCAACTTGGATCCCAAGTATCGTATACTATTTTATAGTAGGTACATCTGACATAAACCTGCCCCAGTTGCATAGAGGGGGACATTAAGATAGGCGTGACCTACGTAGCATATTATCGCACGGGGTGAAGCCAGCGCACGAGCGCAACGAGGCTGCAAATCGAGCGCAGCTAGGATGGACCCCTCGAGAACCCAAATATTATTATTATAAAAATCATAGTATACTTTTATTTATTGAATAGTTATACTATATATAGGGTATACTTTTATTTATTGAATAGTTTTATTAATACTATGTTTAGCAACCACTTTTTGCAGTCTTGTTTTTGGTTGTGCATATTGGTGTGACAGTGCAATTATTCATATTAACACATCTCTTTCATTTTTTTAAGGATGAGTGTAGTGAAGTTAATCGATTTATTGACGTACCGTTTAGAAAAAGACTTATTACGTCACAGAAAAGCGTGCGTAAAGTGCGAGTTATTACTTTACATACCGTGCAGAAATAGGCAACTTAAGTCACGTTTTGTCCCTGATGTTAAAAAATAACTATGAATCATTTGATAACTCATTAGTGGCGACATCAAACATTGCATTTACTGAATGAAACATTTAGAGAACAAGCATTAGAATGATGAGTGTGGAATCAGTTTCAATGATATCACAAACATAAAGCGTCACACGTAATGGATCACCCTTTGTTGTGTGAGATTAAAAATATAAAGTGACAGTTCCATTATGAATGTTCAACGGGAAGTCTTTGTAATGAGGAGAGGAGGACCCGCGTAAGCCTAGCTAATTGTCCGGTGTCCGTAAATTTATGCTAACTAACAAAGGTTGCCTTTGGATTTCGGGTACGTTCGTTATTTATGTATGGGTTGGTGTGGTTGTTTTTGTTACGTAAGATGAGACTTACATACATTACTTATGTGTTAATAGGTATAAAGATAGCTTAATGGCATAACTAGCACTCAGAGGTTAGGATTACATCTACATTCAGAATATTATTGAGCTACCTAAAGGGTACAAGAAAAAGAGATGGCAATGGTTTATGATTATCGGTACCAAAAAAAATAACAATCATAACCTATTATTAAAAATAATTTAACTGGTGAGAATATGAATTCGAGATATTCAAATCAATTAAGGACACAGATATAACTTACTTATTACAAGTCGACGCCAAACAAGTTATAAATGAAGATCACAAGTCATGAAAAGATATACATAATTAATTGTGTGAAGTCACGAACGTGAATAAATACTGAAAGATTTTTGTAAGCTTTCTCTCTTTTTCAAGATAAATGACATACAAATTTGATATATATGTTTGGAAAATATTATAACGCACCATTTGATTTGATTTGATTGCTCATCAATAATATCAAGCACGACAATAAAGCTAACATAGAGTAATATTTACAGAATAAAACATAGAGCGCACGCATTTGAATGGTGAGTGTGGAATCAGTTTCAATGATATCACAAACATAAAGCGTCACACGTAATGGATCACCCTTTGTTATGTGAGATTAAAAATATAAAGTGACAGTTCCATTATGAATGTTCAACGGGAAGTCTTTGTAATGAGGAGATGGGGACCCGCCGTAAGCCATGGCTAATTGTCCGGTGCGCGTAAATTTATGCTAACGCACAAAGGCTGCCTTCGGATTTCGGATACGTTCATTATTTATTTATGTGCTACTACGGTTGTTTGTGTTACGTAAATTGGGACTTACATTCATTATATAAATGTAAACGGGTATTTGTTGGCCAATGGTTTAGACAAACTATGGTTTTAGTAGAGAAAAATCGACGTAGAGAATATTTTAAGTGTAGGCGCAGAAGTGTCACATATAGCGCGGGGAGAGGAGACAGAAGCATAATTTTTCAAAAATAATATCACATAACGTTTATGTATATTATTGCATATATGCTTGAATATATGATTTTTTTATGTCATGGAAGTGGTAAACAAGCATGCAGTTCACATTGATGTTAAGTGATCACTGCAGCCTATAGACACTACACAAAGACTAAGTTCAAAGTACAGATGCGTTACCACTCCTGAGGCCTAAGATGTTATGCCTTTGTGCCGTTATTATCACCTGAATTGCTTGCTTGCTTTCATGTCAAGTAAAAGAAATTAATAATACCGTTTTCTTCACATTTCCTTTTTCACTCGAGCAAGCAAATCAATAAAGCCTTCCAATAGAAAACGCCCTAGTACAGTAACAAAACACGAAACGTTTGAACGAATCGCGATTAACTTTGACATGTCATGGGTCGTGATTGATAACTCTAATGGCGTAAATCAATATGTTCAGGTGCCACCGGAAGGTGGATTGAAAGAAGATTGTTAGCTCTTTTATGTTTTTTTTCTTCCAATGTCTGAGTTGATGTTAATTGTTTTATTTTATTATAATTTTCGTAACAACATAATAATATTTGGAAGAGCTCCAGTGACGGAGCGCTCGGGCGAATGCACCACCGCATTACCTAATATACTTGCCACCAAATGGTAGTGTTCAGCACTATCGTGTTTCGATCAGGTGGTAATGTACGGCCCTGTAATTTCCGGCACAGAGGCATAACACCTTAAGCCTCAGGAGTGGTAACGCATCTGCATTTTGACCTTGGTCTTTGTGTGGGTGGGTCTATAGGCTTCAGTCATCACTTAACATCAATGTGAAATGCATGCTTGTTTGTTTGCTACATGCATATGTCTTATGTTTCCCTCCACAACGCCTTAAAATAAAAAAGACCAGTGCCGTCTAGATAAGAGCCGAATGCAATTACATTAAAAACAAAAATTGCCGCCCAAGGTGATGCGAAAAATGTAGAAGATAAAGTCGAAGTTCAACGCTGGGCCCACGCCTTGTACACTATATCAAAAGATAGAGAAAAATACGTAGAATCATGGAAATATACACAAAAAATAATTTGAACCGTTGTTTTTTTGTCGGAAATATTTAATTTACGTAATTTTTGTATGACACCAATATGTCGCCATATCGCTACTATGACATTCCTGTTTTCGAAATATGCTTACGACAATTAATTGAAGATTTGAATAGCTGAAAATGATTTAGTATTTAATGCTTCACCTCTCAATATAGTATACATGGTGCGGGCCCAAGCTCCATACATTTTGGAACGTCTCCTTTGACATTTGAATGTAGACTTCGCTAGCTTGAGCTAGCGAATTCTACATCCAGTCGCTCTATATATCTATTGATAGATAGAGCGACTGGATTTTCTAGTCAACTCATCATTTTCAAAGATTAGGTAAAATTTAGAGGAAGAATAAATACAAATTTATAACTCATGAAAAATTCGGATTACTTTTCTTCCTATTGAAACATCAAAGAAAGATTTTTATTCATTTGTATACGACTTTGTATTCTGCTTTACGAACATATTTTTTACCTTTAGATATTATCACTGTGTAGTTGTGTAGATATCCTTTTGATATAGTCGACAAAAAAAGCTGTTTTTGTTAGTCAATGAAACAGATAACTACACTAAGCATGTGTTAATGCTAAATAATATAAAACAATTATTAAGGGTAAAAGCGACTTCTTTACGATATTCAATAAACTGCAAAGTCTATTATATCGGTTGCCTAACTAGCATGGTTGGCAATAGATGGCGCTGCTGCTACCATAAAGCAATGCAATAAATGTGAAGGAAAGATTTGACAAATCGGGCAGGACTTCAGTAGCTCAATTGGAAGAGCGGCTGGACTAGATTCCCAGTAGGCCGCGAGTTCGAGTCTCGCCTGAAGTCAAATTTTTCTTTCCATTTTTCTTTAAAATAAAACTACAAAGAGGTTAAATTATTTAAAGTTTAAAATTTGGTTAAATTTTACTACTACGGTTCCAGTTTTCAGAAGTCAATTGACCACACTTTAACAAATTAAAATAACAGATGACGTAGAAACGTCTTATATAAATATCTGTCAAATCAATCGCTGTTTTTTTCATGTTTCGGTCGGCTTACTGTTTCGGGTATTTTATATTTGATCTTTTTTTTAAAGGCTAGACAGAAAGAGTTGAAGGCCTAACATCTTGTAAGTACCAAAAAGCAAACGTATCTTTTTTACTTAAACTAGCGTACGTAAGCACAACTGAATTACACACTAATTCCCAAAAACATACATAATACAGCTTAAGGATAATAAAATAAAATATGCTCACACCTACAGCCCACACTAGGTATAATCCTGGGTCGTGGGTGCTGTTGTACACAACAAACACACGAAACAAATATATCTGTAGGCTGTAGGCTATGTGCGGGCATCGAACCCTATGAATGAAACGGCAGTCTCACACCGTTGGACTAACCGGGTTGTCATATTTAAACTTTATTGCTGACAGCAATAAAATTGAAAGTGACCCAGACCCGGTGATCAAACTCAAGAGTCCAAGGTAGCAGTAGTGGCCAGCTAGGTACAACAAGACTACTATAGTATCAGTTGTCCACATAGAGCAATAGGAGCCACCGGCCGCGGCGTACCGGAGGGGAGTAGCCGTGTGCAAGCTTTCCCCTCTGTCAAAGTACAAGACCAAATGGGCCTGTCGCCCAGATATTTAAATGTGTGCGTGAAATAGTATTTTGTTAAAGTCAAGGTGTGAGTTTTGTAGTAATAGAGGATTTTTGTAGTGTGTGACATCACACGCATTTCCCCCGCAAAAAATGACAGATTGTGTTGCATCGGTAATAAACGCTATGGCTACTCCTCTCCGGTCCGCCGCAGCCGGTGGCCCGTGTTGCTCTATGTTTGTCCATGATCAAGAACTAAAGTGACAAAGTAGCGTCAAAACAATATAATCAAGCTGAGAATATAAATACTACGTATAGAATGGACACTTTGACGTTACTCCTGATTTATGATCGAGAGGCAGTTGGATAAACTTCAACAGTGAGATTGCGAGCGGGCGAACGAGCGGTCCATTTTTAGTTAATTTGGTCACGTAGTCAGTGGGACGACTTATTTCACAATTGTTTTGGGTCATAACCCTACGTGCTACATTTCTGTGTACGCGTGTAAAAACACGTCACTGATTGATGTCTGTGAAATAGGTAACGCTAATTCTTAGCGTGTGTATGGAATTTTAGCCGAGTGCCTAGGGTGTGACTCAAGTGCCAGTGTGCAGGGAACCTAACTCGGAGAACCGACGGATGTTGGGGCAAAAGGGTTCTCGAGTGGCGACTGCATACTGGAAGATGAAGTGTGGGCACCCGACAAGAGGTGGACCGGCGACCTGGTAAAGGTCGCGGACAATTTCTGGATGAGGGTAGCCTAGCACAGTTTGATTTTGAAAGATTCAAGCAATATAATTTCAATTCAATTAAGAGAAGCGACATCCTTATCCATCTCATAAGGTCGTTTAAATAACAAGTAAATAAGACAAGTTTAACGACTGCTATCTATCGATAGCAACCGGGACCGACGGCTTAACGTGCACTCCGAAGCACGGAAACGCGCATTTTAATTTGCCACTAGCGGTCACCCATCACACATCCGCAAGCGCCCGTAATGCTTAACCGAGTAGATCGCTTATGACACCGTAGGTTCTACTGTGTTTATGATCTACACCAGCCGCGGGGCAATACGCGATTCTCATGCGTCGTGTTACTTGAAATAAAATTAAACACCTGTAAAACAAGTATTACAAACTCCCGATCGAGTATTATATTATTTAAATTGTTAATAGCTAATTAAATGAGACACAATCCCGCAACATCCCGTATAACACCCTCGTCACGGACGTAGTGTTATAACTTTATAACAGTCGTATACATCTCACGTTACTGTACCGATGTCACTTCAATTGACACGCGGCAAGATGCGAAGTCGATACTGTAATAAATGTCAAAACTTTATACAATGCGTGTATAAAATTACCACATTGTTTAAATTGTAAATGAAGTTGTGTAGAGTTGAACGACAGTATATAGAGAACAGCTGATCTAAGAAGAAAATGAGGGATAGAAACGTACCTACAGTTTTTATTTAAACACTACCTGGTCCGACCTCCTTTACGTAGGCCGTTACACTATATAAAGGTTTATTCGTCCTAATATTACATTATATTTGTGATAGATTTTTCTAATTTAGATAAGGAGTTGTTTTAAAAATGAACTCAATAACAAGCATACAAACCAACTAATAATTTTGTTATCTTGCAGTTTTACTTTCTTTTGATAGGACAAACATTATTATGTAGACCTTAACCTATAGAAATATTGAATTTGAACACCTCTAAAGTATTACAAACTCGATCAGCATCTTTTATTTAAATTGTTCATAGCTAATTAAACGTTATATAAATTCAACAACATCCCGTATAACACCCTCGTCACGGACGTGGTGTTATAACTGTATAACAGTCGTATACATCTCACGTTACTGTACCGATGTCACTTCAATTGACACGCGGCAAGATGCGAAGTCGATACTGTAATAAATGTCAAAACTTTATACAATGCGTGTATAAAGTTACCACATTATTTATATTCTAAGCGGAATTGTGTGGGACTGAATAGACGTAGGATAGATGATTTGAGGAGATAAACGAGGGGGAAACGTACCTGTAAAGGTTTTAACTAAGGAAATTAAAGAAAAAGGTAAAGAATATGTTTGACTTCGGACAGGGATGACACGTGACCTCTTGATAACTATCACAGCCTTTACTTACTAAACTCTTGAAGCCCCATATCCAAGTGTCGATTATTTCCCCTAAATATTTTAACCGTCTTTGGGGTCGGTGAACGTCATCTATTGGTAGCTAATTGAAATCGAAGAATACGTGTAGTTTTCTCGGAAGACTTTCCCCCTTATTCATAAACGTATTTTAGCTAAAATGTTGCTAATCTCTCTTTTGTCTTTTTCTATCCTGCACATTTGACAATGCAACTGACAAAGACAAAGCATTCTATAGCTAAAACGTATCTTATGTACGTTTATGAATAAGGGGGTTAGTGTTAGCCATTACGGTATAATACGTCCATACAAATATTTTATTCTAAATATTGGTGATAGATATTTAAATCGGGATGAGAAATTTTAAAATTAGCTACTACAAAAAGCAACGAATCGATCATTCCGTATAGGCACCCTCTTCACGAACTTACTGTTACATGGGCGACGGTTGGAATACATAAGAGTAGACAGAGATTGTATGACCTGTATGGAGAAAAGTCATACAAATTCGTTTAAAAATCATGTTAAATTATATTCGAAAATATTCAAGAAAGTGTGTTTTGCAGCCAAGGCACTTCACATTAAAAATAAAATTAAAAATTCAAATAACAAAATTAAAGTGACTTGGAATGTAATTAATAGTGAAACTGGGAAACAAGCTGAACGCAACTCTGAATTAATAATTGACAATAATCATGTTACTACTGACGAAGAAGTTGCTTTAGCATTTGAAACATTCTTTGCTAATATTCCAGTTTCTTTGACTGGAGACCTCATTTCATCGCCTACCGTCGCCGAATCATTATTGAAAAAAAAATTACATCAAAGTAAAACTATATTTAATTTTAAGTTAGTTAATACTTCGGATGTTATACATGCCTTTAAGTCTATTAATATTAAGAACACAACTGATTTATGGGGCTTATCTGTAAAAGTTGCATATGAAATAATGGATGTGATTGCATCTTACCTAGCGGCTATGTTTAATAATAGTATTGTAAGTGGTATATTTCCTGATCTAATGAAACATAGTAAAGTTATTCCATTATTTAAATCCGGTAGTACAAGTGACCCCACAAACTTTAGACCAATTTCTGTACTACCTGTTTTAAGTAAAATTTTTGAAAAACTCATTTTAATTCAACTATTTGCACACTTTAACCATAATAAACTTTTACACTGTCGACAGTTTGGATTTACTAGGGGTCGTTCAACTACCGATGCAGGTGTTGAACTTGTCAAACACATTTTTGAAGCTTAGGAAAAATCACATAATGCACTAGGGGTATTCTGTGACTTATCTAAAGCATTTGATTGCGTTCAGCATGAAACATTGGTCATAAAGTTGTATCACTACGGCCTTCGAGATACCGCTCTCGAGCTTATGACTTCATATTTAAACAATAGAAATATGTGTGTTGATATAAATGGGACAAGATCTCTCGGGACTTCAATGGATATGGGGGTCCCACAGGGTTCTATTTTAGGGCAATTTCTTGTCTTAGTCTATATTAATGACTTACCCTACATTATCAATGATGGCCAAGAGATGGTATTGTTTGCTGATGATACTTCTTTAGTGTTCAAAATTAAAAGACAGGAGGTAGATTTTGACGGTGTAAACAATACTCTCTCTAATATAGTACGAGTACATTGGTTTAGCGCCTATAACCTTTCGTTAAATAGCAGTAAGACAAAATGTATTAAATTTACTACTCCTAACGTAAAACAGGTTGAAACCAATGTTAAGATAAATGAGGAAGTATTGGAGATCGTAGAGTCCACGGTATTTCTTGGCGTAACTATGGATGCTAAATTGCAATGGGGTTCCCATATTGCCAAATTAGCTAGTAGACTTAGCTCGACAGCATTTGCTGTGAAAAAGATTAGACTATTAACAGACGTCGAGACGGCTCGCCTTGTTTATTTTAGTTATTTTCACAGTATAATGTCGTATGGCATTTTGCTGTGGTGAAATTCCGCCGACGTCAACACTATTTTTGTACTGCAAAAGAGAGCTGTCCGGGCTATCTACGGACTGAGTCCAAGGGTATCTCTTAGAGATAAATTTAAAGAAATAAATATTCTGACTGTAGCTTTGCAATACATTTATGAAAATGTATTATATGTCCGTAAAAACATTAATGAGTTTCCTACAATAGGTAACAATCACAGTATAAATACTAGGAACAAATACAAATTGTCCACGCATGCAACACGGCTGAATAGGGTCAGTAATTTTTTTAGAGGTCAATGTATACGGTTCTTAAATCAAATCCCCAAAAACGTTCAAAGTCTATCATCGATCAATAAATTTAAGAAAGTAATGAAAGAACGTTTATATAAATGTAATTACTATAAGACCTGTGATTATCTTAATGATAATACGTCTTGAGATTATAGCGATCGCTGCCAGGCTATTTCGTGATACTGTGATTTCGTGTATTCAGTAATTAGTATCTACTATTGTTAAGGGTTGAATAATGTGAATACCCTGGCTGAAAATGAATTCCATCTTTTATTTTGCCGAATGCTTATCCGGAACAGTCATGCACGCTTAAATGTCTTTGCCTTTGGCGGCGTCGTGTGGCGGGTTGCTCACTTCCCTCTAAAATGGTCGAGGAGGGCAATGGCTGTCACTTGCGTCATACTCGTGAACGGGTGCTGTTGGTGGGGACTGGTCTGTTCTGGTTTGCAGGGGCTACATCACATTTAGTAGATAGCAGTTTATTTGCATCTATGCTATGGACGTTGACATTATTTGATTTTTCACGATAATCTGTACTAGATTTAAGCTCTCATTTAAAAGAGCTCTTACTGAGTTTGTTGGGTAGCGGAGTTCTTCTTAGTAGTGACTGCACTTGGAACTCTGCTAAGTGAATAACATTGATCTTGACGAATAAGTTTTTCTTTTTCTTCATTTATTATAATTAAAGGAATTGAAAAATTTTACGATTATTATGTTTAACCAAGTAGTTTAAATTCTAATTTTTAATTTACTATTAATATATGATTTTGATTTTACTATATGTAATGGTTATTCGCTCTAGGTAGTTTATGATTTATTGACGTTTTGAAAGTATCTGTGAAGATCTATTCGAAATTAAAATATTTTCTATTCTATTCTATTCTATAGTTTTGTAACAATCGTATAGTACATCTCACGTTACTGACCGATGTCACTTCAATTGATACGCGGCAAGATGCGAAGTCGATACTGTAATAAATGTCGAAACTTTATACAATGCGTGTATATAAGCGGCGAATTGTGTAGGACTGAATAGACATAGAACGTAGATTTGAGGAGATAAACGAGGGGGAAACGTACTTATAAAGGTTTTAGCTAAAGAAATCGCTTCAAATGAAGAGATAATGCACACATTGCTAAAAAAATATATATATATTTTAAAACTAATTTTAATTATTAACAGGTTAACTGTTAATAATTAAAATTCCAGAAGCGATTAACTTTCACAATCGTATTGAGTATTAAGTCTCTACTTAGTCCAAACCGCTTTCAGTACATTTATATTAAAAGCAAACCTCAGAGTTAATACCAACTATTGCATCCCGGCTGGCTGGCTCGTTATCTAAAACGTGTCTTCCCGATGAAAATGGAGCTGTTAAACCATTTATCGCTAGGTGGCAGTAGTTAACTGGCTTAAGTGAGTTCCAAACTCCGACTACAGCAACTTTGCTTGCAAAATAATGCAGTATGAACTGGTATTTGAAAAATTCGTGTGTATTTGTTAAATGTTAATCAATAATCTAGGCTAGCGGGTACTCGCATCATATTATATTTACAAAAAGTAACAAAATTAAACATATTATTGTAAGATAATATACCCGTATAGACTCTTTTTTATTGGGGCTGCTATTGAAAGTAATGTGAAGAGAAGGAAATATGTTACGCTGGAGTTCGACTCAAGCGGCATTCTTTAAAAGACCTAGAAGCTTACATTATGCATGTAGCAATACTGGATTTAAATGCTAACAGTTATCCGTATCGTAAGGTATTAACTTCCACAATCGTATTGAGTATTAAGTTTCTACTTAGTCCCAACCGCTTTCAGTACATTTATATTAAAAGCAAACCTTAGTTATACCAACCATTGCAGCCGGGTGGCTGGCTCGTTATCTAAAACGTGTCTTCCCGATGAAAGCAAAGCTGTTAAACCATTTATCGCTAGGTGGCAGTAGTTAACTGGCTTTTGTGAGTTTCAAACTCCGACTACAGCAACTTTGCTTGCAAAATAATGCAGTATTAACTGGTATTTGAAAATTCGTGTGATATTTGTTGTTCAATTATTTTTAATGTGTAAGTTTAAATATGAATTAAAGTATTGTTTTTATATTATTTCGCATTAACACATACTTGTGAAATATATTTTATTAGATCGCGAGTTCGAAGTCGCTTTTTCGCAATTATTAAGGGTAAAAGCGACTTCTTTACGATATTCAATAAACTGAAAAGTCTATTATATCGGTTGCCTAACTAGCATAGTTGGTAATAGATGGCGCTGCTGCTACCATAAAGCAATACAATAGGTGTGAAGGAAAGATTTGACAAATCGGGCAGGGCTTCAGTAGCTCAATTGGAAGAGCGGCTGGACTAGATTCCCAGTAGGTCGCGAGTTCGAGTCTCGCCTGAAGTCAAATTTTTCTTTCCATTTTTCATTAAAAATAATAAAATATGAATTAAAGTATTTCTTCCTGGTAAATTTAAACTACTTTCATGGATATCCTGTTTTTTTTTGTAATGACGGTAGTAAACAAGCTTGCACTTCACACTGACGTTAGTGACATAAAGACCAAAGGTCTAAATGCTGATGCGTTGGAATACCCCTAAGACCTTAGTTGATATTTATTTATTTATTTATTTATGTTTTAATGCACCTGGTACATAAGGCGGGCTTAATGCCACTAGGCATTCTCTAACAGCCAACCTTTGGGTAGTAAAACAGAATTGTGGAAGGTGCAATTTGAATAGAGAGCAATAGAAAAAAAAAGAGTAAGTATATGAATAATATATTAAATAAGATAAATAAAAAGTACATACTATACATATTTACTTTATTATATTTATTTATTTATACTGTACATACTATATATATATTGATATGTCTCTGTGATAAGTTATTACGGGGCCTTACTCGTACAATACTATCTACCTAATTTTTTTTTCGCTGACGCTGACCCCTTTCACTTTGTCATAGACCCCCAGGGGTCGATATAGACCACTTTGAGAATCTCTGATCTAGACTAACAGGTAACTATTATATTCACAAAAAGTAATATATGCATGTTGAAATACTGCTTTTAAATGCTAACAGTTATCCGTATCATAAAGGATTTACCTTCATGATCGTACTGAGTATTAAGTTTTATGTATGTAGTTCTAATAGCTTTCAATACATTTAAATCAAAAGCAAACCACAGTTAATACCAACCATTAAAGATCGGCTGGCCGGTTCGTTATCTAAAACGTGTTTTTCCGATGAAAGCAAAGCTGTTAAACCATTTATCGCTAGGTGGCAGTAGTTAACTGGCTTAAGTGAGTTTCCAACTCCGACTACACCAGCTTTGCTTGCAAAATCATGCATATTATTCACTGGTGTTCCATTTTGAGACATATTCGCTTGAATTATGAAAAGGAAAATTTTAAACCTCAGGTTAAATAACTGTGTTGTATGTCTTTCATACGAGGGTGGATCCAAAATTTCGTGGCCCAAACTACAAGGAGACATGACATCTTTTTTAATTTACCGTCATTTGTTAGTATGTCTTCTATTGATTTATTGTGTTTCATTCCGATACACAATATAAATTTTCTGTGATTATATGTTTGAAGCATTCTGACGCGATTTTCAATAATGGAGAAAATTGAACACCGTGCAGTCATTAAGTACCTCAATAAAAAAGGCCTGTCACCAAAAGACATCCATCAAGATATGGTGGGCACTTTGGGGGAGTCTGCTCCATCGTATTCCAGTGTCAAGAAGTGGGTAGCTGAGTTTAAGCGCGGTCGTGAGAGCATTGAAGATGATCCTAGGAGTGGACGGCCTACGAAAGAAAACATCGATTAAATTTGTGATCTCGTACTGGGTGATCGACGTTTGACCATCGGTAAGATAGCTGAGACAACAGACATTAGTTATGGCCGGGTGCAACACATAATAACGAAAGAATTGGGATTCCATAAGGTTTCTGCTCGCTGGGTCCCGAGGTTGCTTTCAGCTGAACAAAAACGAGTTCGATTCACAATTTCGCGAGACTGTTTGGAACTTTTTGAGACTGATCCCGAGGATTTTTTGTCTAGATTTGTTACCATGGATGAAAGCTGGGTTCACCACCATATTTCTGAATCAAAGCAACAATCCAAACAGTGGAAAAGATCTGACTCACCTACACCGAAAAAGGCTAAAGTCGTTTTGTCGACTAACAAAGTCATGGCTTCTGTTTTTTGGGTTGCGAAGGGCATTATTTTTGTAGATTATTTACCGAAAGGTCAAACTATTAATTCTAGTTATTATTGTAACCTTTTACGAAGACTCCGAGAAGAAATAAACGAAAAAAGGCCGGGAATGTTGCGTAAGAAAGTTTTGTTCCATCAAGACAATGCACGTGTTCACACTTCGGTTGAAACAATGTCTGTAATCCATGATTGTGGCTACGAATTGTTGCCCACCCACCTTATTCGCCGGATTTAGCCCCCTCTGATTATCATTTATTTCCAAATTTATAAAAACATTTGGGTGGCTCGAAATTTTCGACCAAAGATGAGGTGTTAGTCGCAGTAAACGAGTATTTCGCCGACCTTCCGGAATCTTTTTTTTTTCGAGGGGATAAACAAGTTGCAGTTCAGGTGGAAGAAGTGTGTTGAGCTAGATGGAGACTATGTCGAAAAATAAAAATAAAATTAGACCCACTTTTCTTTCATTTTCTTGATCGGGCTTCGAACTTTTGGATCCACCCTTAGTTAGTTGTATTACAATAATTTAAAAAAATCCTTTAAGTATTTGGTACCTTTTGATTATTATTGTTATTAGGAAATAATCATAATAATATTGGGAATAAGTTATAGCTTTTGTAAAATATAACGTAAATTAAAATATGCTATACCAACAGCAAACCTCGGTTAATACCAACTATTGCAGCCGGCTGGCTGGCTCGTTATCTGCAACGTGTCTTCTGGATGAAAGCAAAGCTGTTAAACCATTTATCGCTAGGTGGCAGTAGTTAACTGGCTTAAGTGAGTTTCGAACGCCGACTACACCAACTTTGCCCGTAAAATGATACAGTTTTAACAAGTGTTGCATTTTATAAAATATCCAAGTAGGTATCTGAATCTAAAAAAGGAAATTTCTATACGGACTACAGATTTGGAAACTCGCGCGATATTGGAATTTCCGTAATTCGTCATGCGTAGGATATTTTAATTGTATGGCCCCGTAACAACTCATCACAGAGACATAATAATTAAGGTCTCCAGGGTGGCATCATTTTTTTTAATGATACAAAACTTATGTCATTATGTTTTCTACTAGTAAATATTACTTACTATCGTACTTAACTAAAACATAACCAAATAATTATATTATAATTACAAAATATGCTTCAATTTTTATTAACGTAATGAACGTAGCAACCAAGCTTGCAGTTCATATTGATGTTAAGTGATGACTGCAGCCTATAGACACCCACACAAAGACTAGAGGTCAAAATGCAGATGTGTTACTACCCCTGAAACCTTAGTTATTATGTCTCTGTGATAATTATTACGGGCCATACATTAACATTTAACTGGAACACGATAGTGTAGAACACTACCAATTAGCGGCAGATAGATTAAGTAATGCGGTGGTGCCTACGCCCACGAGCTCCTACACTGCACTCTACAACCAGAAACATGTTCACTCTATTCATTTATTTCACGGGTGAAGGAAACTTTACTCAAAAATCAAATTGCATAGCCAAAGAACAGATTGTATGTGGGAAAAGTTGAAAAAGTTTCTCTGGTTTGTTCAAACAAATCACTCTAACATGGCACAAAAGAGTTGTGATTTTTGATTAAAGAAAATTCGATGTAGGCCAAACAATACGAACTGAAAAATGTTTTTGTCGAGTTACAAAAGTAACATATGCTTTTGTAAAACAGAATAGGAATTAAATATGTAGCGTACTTACTTTCGGTGAAACTATGTGCGAACCAACAATACAGCTTTTTTATGGTACAAATATGACAAACGCAGCACATTTATAGCCATCAATTGCATTTATTCATGCTCTATGTATATAGAAAAAAAAAATTATTTGAATTTTAAATTTTGATAGTACGAGTATTCGTACTATCAAAATACTTGCAGCTAAATGGTAGTGTTCAGCACTATCGTGTTCCGGTCAGGTGGTAATGTACGGCCCTATAATTTCCGGCACAGAGGCATAACACCTTAGGCCTCAGGAGTGGCAACGCATCTGCATTTTGACCTTGGCTTTGTGTGGGTGTCTATAGGCTGCAGTCATCACTTAACATCAATGTGAACTGCTTGCTTACCACTTCCATTATATAAAAAATATATATATATTTAAAATTAGTCTACAAGGACACTTTTGCATTGTCGGGTTATAAGCTACCTAGAGTGAATGACTTATATTAATAATCCAATAGGTATTAATATATACCAATTGAATAATAATATTTAACCGAAGAGCAACACGGGCCACCGGCCGCGGGCGGACCGGAGGGGAGTAGCCGTAAGCATGCTTTCCCCTCTGTCAAAAAACAAGACCAAACGGTCCTACGTCTGTCGCCCAGATGTTTAAATGTGTGCTTGAAATTGTTTATGTATTATGTTTAAGTCAAGGTGTGAGTTTCATAGTAATAGACGATTTTTGTAGTTCGTGTGCGTATCACACGTAGTCCCCCCCGACGAAAATGACAGACTGCTTTGCATCGGCAACAAATGCTATGGCTACTCCCCTCCGGTCCGCCGCGGCCGGTGGCTCGTGTTGCTCTATGTATTTAACCGATATGTAAATCATCAAATTTTTCATTTCCTTCAATCAATAGAGTTTATTAGAGATCTTAATTTTGAAACATGCTTTTAGCACGATAAAATAATATTTAAATATAAAACCGAGCCTTGTTGTTACAATGCTGATTAAGGACCTGGTCTTGAGATATACGGAGCTGGAACTTCCTTACAACTGTTTTTAGGGATCCGTACCCAAAGGGTGAAAACAGGACCCTATTGCTAAGACACCGCTGTCCGTCTGTCAATGTGTTTTTCTGTCGGTACCACTAAGTACATATTTGGTTTTTAATATGCGACACCAGTAGTGGTAATTTTAACCCTGAAAACATCAAGTTTAAACTTTTTATTTCAGTGACTAGCTGACCCGGCAAACTTCATATTGCCTCACAATGAAATAATGTATCAAAGGCTTGATACATACATATACGGACTAATTGTTTGAGAAAATGAAATTGTATTTTTTACTATTTCCCTTCAATTTCTTCATATTATCTTACCATTTGAACCTTCCCTAGACTTCTAAACATCATTCAAAACCAAAATTTGCCATATCGGTCCAGCTGTTCTTGAGTTTTTGGGAGACAAACAAACAGCAATTGACTTTTTATATATAGATTTAAAAATATTTTATATATCACAAAAAGCTATTTCTGCCTTCAAAATTTCAAAGCAATTTTACCTTGAATCTTTTTGTTTTCAAACTTTGGCGTATTTTTCAAAAGTCAATTAAAATTACCAGCTCCGTTAAGTGATGACCAGGGGAAACTGTTAAACTCGCTGTTTCATTTCGTGTTCTAGTGTAACTCGTTTTAAAAACTTCAAAGCTAAGCGATTACCTACTAAACGATATGACCTTATTAATAAGCTTATATCCTGCAGGTATTTCTACTTCATCAGCAAATCCATACGATGTTATTCTACATAGTTATGTAAGAGGAAGCGGTGTTTGTGCAACTACATCTAAGCTGAGGTAATAATGTGAAGTCTTCAATATTAGCTGAGTCTTCAAACCAAAGTTTCAAACTTGCCAAATATTCTCGATATTTGATTAGTTAATCTTAGATGCTGCATGCGGAACGAATTAATTGGAGACCTGTTTAAACACGATTCGTTTATTTTTAACCCAGAATCTACGTTTCTCATAAACGAGTTTCGTTCGACTCTTTTTGTCAACTTACTTCGCAGAATTGATCGCTACGAGAAGCTTTTACAATTAAGCATACACTTCCTTTACTTTGAAAAACTATGGTGTAACATTTTATAATCGGATACGTGCCATATGGTTATACCTTAAACATCGAAACAAACATGTAACAAATACTTAGGATTAAAATAATAAAAATTTAAAGACTTCTATAACCTTGCAACCAAACAAATAATAATAAATACACATTAATACATAGCCACACGCTAGGTATAAACATGTGTCGTGGGACTCTTAGGTGCCGCTATTCACACACAATATATTCAAAAACATCTAGACCTGAAACAAACTTCTGTAGGCCATACAAATATCTGTCCCGGTATTGAACCCGTGATCTCAGTTCAAACAACATCACAATCTTGGATCCACTGGCGGGTCAAATTATTTTAAACCAACAAACACTTTAAAAAAAATAAAATAACGAATATCATTCAACCGAACCGGAACAAACTGAACACGAACAAGAATTAAGCGTTTGTATCAAGGGAGGAACGAATACGTCCCTTGATGCAAATAAGGAAAAAAGGATAAAATCGAAGACAGAAATGCTTGAATAAATGCGGTTTGACTTAGGAGATCAGACGATTTAATCAGATACGTTTATTTACCGACGTTCTCTCCAATATCGGCAGCATTCGTCGGGGCCGAGGGAAATCTGTACTTATATTTGAAAGTTTGTTTCTTATGCATATATAATATTGGCCTTCTGCACTCCTTTTCCATGCAAACTTTAAATATGCCAAGCTTAAAACTCTGCTATCTACTCAATTATCGTAAAAAGGGGAGTAAAAAGTTATTCCCACACGTATTAATATAATGATAACAATACAAACTTCTTAATTCGTCATAATCACACAAGTCTATTTAAGACAACAAGAACTCAATAGACAATGTTTTTAGAAAGCTTTATTATTATTTTTTTAATGTAATGGAAGTGCTAAACAAGCATGCAGTTCACATTGATCTTAAGTAAAATGACTACAGCCTATAGACACTCACACAAAAACCAAGGTCAAAATGCAGATGCGTTACCACTCCTGAGGCCTAAGATGTTGTGCCTCTATGCCGGAAATTATAGGGCCGTACATTACTACCTGACCGGTACACGATAGTGCTGAACACTACCATTTAGCGGCAAGTATATTAGGTAATGCGGTGGTGCCTACGCCCGCGAGCTCCGTCACTGGAGCTCTACCACCAGTGAAAATGTTCACTGAAAATGTTTATGTTTCACTGTGGCACAATTCCAAGTGTACCACCGCATTACCTAACCTATAATATCTGCTGTTAAATAGTAGTGTTAGCACTATCGTTCCAGTTAGATGGTAATGTATGGCCCCGTTATAACTATCACAGAGACATGACACCTTAGGTCTCAGGGATAGTAACGCATCTGCATTTTGACCTCTGGTTTTTATGTAGATGTCTATATGTATATAGGCTGCAGTCATTACTTAACATCAATGTGACCTGCATGATGGTTTGCCAAAGTCCTTATATTAAAAAAAAATGAAGGAAGATGAGCATCGCACCCAGTTCCACTCGATTCCACTTAAACAAACGAATATCATTGAACCGAACCGGAACGAACTGATCACGAACAAGAATTAAGCGTTTGTTTCAAGGGAGGAACGAATGCGTCCCTTGATGCAAATAAGGAAAAAAGGGATATAAACGAAGAAAGAAATGCTCGAATAAATGCGGTTTGACTTAGAAGATCTGACGATTTAATCAGATACGTTTATTGACTGGCGTTTTCTCCAATATGAACGAACATTGCTTTGGGCCGAGAGTATTCTGTCGTATAAAGAGAAAACATTTGTATTTTTGTATGTTTCTCAAAAACTTAATCATTCCCATCAAGTAAACGCATCGTCTTCACTGAGTGAAATAGGTAAAAATATTGTCTATCAAAATAAATTAGAAACCCCTATTCAAACACCAAAACTAAATTATTTAATACAACATTTAAAAATGTCAACAGAAAATGGTTCACATCGCGTGCGTAACGAAGGTGGCAGACTAGCATGCAGTTCACATTGATGTTAGGTGATGACTGCAGCCTATAGACATCTACACAAATCCAGAAGTCAAAATGCAGATGCGTTGCCACCCCTGAGATTTAAGTTGTCATGTGTAAACTGGATCTAGCGTCCAAAATACAGGCTCTGCTTAGTTTGGGGTCCGATGGCTAATTAGCATAAGAAAAATCAGTCCTGTATTTTTTTTTTTTATGTAATAAAAGTGGCAAACAAGCGTGCAGTTCACATTGATGTTAAGTGATGACTGCAGCCTATAGACACCCACACAATGACCAGAGGTCAAAATGCAAATGCGCTGCCGCTCCTGAGGCATTAGGTGTTATGCCTCTGTGCCGGAAATTACAGAGCCGTACATTACCACCTGACCGAAACATGATAGTGCTGAACACTACCATTTAACGGCAAGTATATTAGGTAATGCGGTGGTGCCTACGCCCGCGAGCTCCATCACTGGAGCTCTACCACCAGTATTCCTTTAGTTTTAAATATACTCATGTACAAATGTCTTTGTGGATGCAATAAATGATTTATTATTATGTCTCTGTGATAGTTATTACACTGCCATACATTACCATCCAACCGGAACACGATAGTGGTGAACACTATCATTTAATGGCAGATAAATTACGAATAGGTTACGCGATGGTGCCTACGCCTTTCAGCCCCTGCACTAGAACTCTACCACCATTTGTATAAAGACAGCATTTTTCTGTATGATACATTTTAATAATGTCTAAATAATGATACCATTTTACTACCTAAGTATACTGAATTCGTGCTTGGCCTGGGCGGGGTCGCCAGTACAAAGTATATTTAATTCAAATGGCTCTTAGTGGATTCGTGAATCAATTGCGTTATATAAAACAAGAAGCCGGTAAGTGTCAGGAGAGTTGTGGACAAGTACAAAACAATGTAGTATAAATTAGTAGTTGGATATTGTCGCCAAGAGAATAGAAGAGGATTAAATTGGACTCGACTAATGTGAGAAGAATTTAAATTGCTTCTTGGGACGGGTTTGGTTTGCTGGTTAAATAGAAATCCGTAGTTTAAAAAGTTTTCATTTGAAACTGGAATTTGGAATCGATATCTTATTTTGGAAGCGCGCATGGCCCGGCGGCTGGTGTGGATCATAAGCGATCTGTTCGGTTAAGCACTACGGGCGCGGTCGGGTAGTGTGATGGGTGACCGCTAGTGGCAAATTAAATGCGCGTTGCCGTGCTTCGGAGGGCACGTTAAGCCGACGGTCCCGGTTGCTATCAATAGATAGCAGTCGTTAAACCTTGTCGGAGGCCTTATGGGTGGTTTGAAAACATCCGACAGAGGGTTGGCCACTAACCCACCCACCTCCACTCCAATCCGCATTGGAGCAGCGTGGTGGAGAGCTCCAGGCCTCCCCCCAAAAAGGGGAGAGACTCGTGCCCAGCAGTGGGACGTATAATGGATTGCCATTATATTATTTATTATTATCTTATTTTGTACGGTGGCTGGTTTTACTAATCTGATGAGGTTCAGAATCATTTAAAATTGGGGTATATGTATATATCTACATACATATATATATATATATATATGTATATATACTTAAGCTTTACATAACTATAGTTGGAAGGCAATCATAAGCTACCGTTGAAAGGTTTGAATTCTGCGATATAAGTTATATTGGAGATTTGCTCGTTGAGAAAAAATTATTCGTATCCCCGTGGTTTTTCAAATTGAACAATCGAAAAAATATCGGATTATTAAAAAAATAGGACGAGATTCAAAGACTGACTCTACTTAAAGGTCCTTATTTTTATCACAAACGTACCAAACTCTTGACTCTCAGGCAGCACTCACTCAAGTTTAAGTGATATAATTGGACATTGGCCAAATATTGCGTATTTGGTTCAGTTGGAGAAATGTCGCGTGTTCACAATTTTTCAAATCGCCGTAACGATAGTCGCCATTAGGTGGCTTTTACTCAGCTATCTTTCAGAAAGTGAAACTTTGAATTTGCTAGAATAATAGCAGTTTAACAATCAAAGAAAGATTAAATTACTACTTATTATTTTTAAAGTAAATTTAAAAAAAGAACTCATACACAAAAAAACTTGTTGTTACAAACTGAAAATATTTTTTCGAATAAACAGTTTTATAGATTCAATAGTAAGAGAAATAGTATTTAGAGGCATTTCGGCAATTAAAAAATACAAAGGCCCGCGGAAATTGAACGTCCAAAACGTCAGGTATATTAAAAAATCTAGAATACTTATTCTGATAAAATGTACCGTTCCTGTGGGATACCTGCATAGTTTCATTTCTGCTAGAGTATTGATAAGTGCTAATTTACAGAGTGTTTAGCTAAAGAAGAAATAAATCATTGCGACTCCCCCCCCCCCCACAAGGTCCGAGGAATTTGTAAGTTTCAGGTACAAAATCACGGTGGAGGGTTGCAGGGGCCATGTAAGATACAGCAACTGCAACTCTCTAATAAAGACTGAGGAATATATGAGGCTCAAGTGTAAGACCCAGCGGTGATTGCTGGCATTTTGAAATTTGAGAGATCTGTATCGTCCATCTCATTAGCAACGCATTCAAAGGTACTTTGAAGAATAGTTGTCGATGTGGATACAGAGACACGAAAGATATAATCCAAAATTTCCAAAAAATATTTTACAGTGGATAAAGCAAAATTTACCCGAAATAGAATCACAAATTGCAGGAATCTAGATGAATGAGTTCATGTTAATCCTTTGCCAACATTACTGAGAGACGAACTGTTACTTTTTTGGAAGATTTCGCACTGGCTTCACGGCGGCCGATAGATTTACAAATGAACGGATGTCCGTCTCATTACAGTCGGAATTTAAGAAGGATTAGCCTTGCAGGACCAATGGGCAGCTAGTGGCTCAGTTAGATAAATTCCCGTAAGTGTCATGAATATTTTTCAAACAAAATTTGGTGATTTATGATCACATATTTTAAATAATAAAACGGTGTGCTTTTGAAAAGTATGAGAATATTACTACTAGGTACATTATTTCGCCTTGTAGCAGCCAGAACGGTAGACGTGCGGTGAGAATAAAGGGTTCATTCATACAGACCGGGTCGGAAAGGATAGCACATTTTTTTCACGTTTGAAACAGAGTTTTGAGTAATTGTATTAAGGTTAACTGCGTCGGTAGTCTAGTGGTAGCAGGCTACTACTACTACGCTGAGGTCCTGGGTTCGATTCCCGAGTAAGGGGTTATCAGAGATAATGGTGTAAAGTCCTTTATCTCTGGTTCTATTGGGATTTTTCAATTTTCTGGAAATTTCTTAGTATCTCGAGGTTTGGTATTATGCCCGGAGATGTCAACAGGCTCGCCACCTGTTACATGGGTCAAAACGTAACTGGCGAATCGTGGGTGTTCGCATGTATGCTTGAATGCATGCATTTACCTCTGCCTACCCCTTCGGGGATTACAGGCGGGAAGTTACGTATTAAGGTTTAAGAGTGCTTAAACGCGCTTCGTGATCATCGATTGCGTGCTCTTATTCGCTCGCGCAGCCAATCGGCTTCGATTATGCTTTCAAATCTTTAGTTCCAAGCGTTTACCACCGTTTATAATCCGATCGGTATGAAAAGAAAAATGCGGGCCGTTGCTCTCCAAGTAGGTATGTGTGTACCTGAGTAAACGAGTAATTATGTACTTGTCCTTTCTCCGTCCGCTTACAAAAAAAAATGGTTGAAGCTTTTATTGTCGAAGGTGATCAATTAAATTTGTCCATTTGCATCAAACATGCAAATTTTGTTGATCACAATCACTTGACCTAATACCAGTTGCTCTAACCTGTAACATTAGATATTATTATTTTGTGGTTTACTGATTGTGAGCGGCCGACAATGCACCTAATGCATTAGTCGGTTGCAAGCTGCCCGAACTAATAGTTTAAATAAATCGAATAAAGCCAAGAACCACTCCTGCACAACAAAACCGCTAATGTAACTACATACCGCCAGCGGTCATAAGACAAACGGTGTCGTCAAAGTTTCAACTGTGCTTCCTGTAATGTACTGCCCGAGTCCCTATCTAATGGCGGCTATATAATTAAAGTGAAAGAATCCCGAGCTATTTTCACCATATTAAACTTTATTTAAACTATCATTATGGTTAATGAGAAAGGAACGTCCGAATGGACAGTTTCATGCGACACGCTTTACCGTTTTAACCTTAATTATAGGTTATTTTGCCTTACTCTAGTTCACTTTTGGCTGTTATATAATAGACAATTTCTAAGGAAATATTCTAACATTGACACCGATATCTTTCGTAGTTGTTTTGTAAGTATAAATTACTGCTTCAGACCCTATTTATATTAAATATATAAAATATAAAAACCCTATAAATTTAAAGGAAAAAAGAAAGCAAAAAGGAAACCTTTGTAGAATCACTTTGTTCACTTACACACTTCACCATAATCTCGCCTGTCACAATAGTAATTCTTAGGAATCCGACACTCACCGTTTGCATGTGTATTGAATGATAAACTGTAAAATAATATAATAACCCCCGAATAAAGACATAAATTTTAAAAAGCCCTTGCAATTGTCTTTAGTAATGAGAACAGTATTATCGCCGCTTGACTATTGATGACAAATGCAACGTAATCTCTGCAATCACAAACATACATATATCTCAAAGAATTTGCACACTAGGACTAAACTCCCGTAAACAATAGACATTTGATCATGTGTCTATGAGTTCTATTTTTAATTTCAAAGCATCCTATAAAAATTGTATTTTTATTAAACTGATTCTATTCAAAGTCCGGATTCAAAGCTTCACTTTCAGATCGGATTGCTACATGTTGGAAAATGTGAATGGTAACTATCGTAACTGAAATTGAAAAATCTGGAGCACGTGACGTATCCCTAATCCGTATCGAACACGCGTATTTGGCCATTGTCCAAAAGTCCTGTCGCTTGTGTAAAGACATTTTTATTTTAAAAATATGCTACTTATTATACGTTTGAGTAATTTACGACCAAAATTCCATGGCGGAGCTCTGCCACCAGTGATATAATGTAGTAAGTTTTTTATTTAATTTATTGTTTTACATTCATATAAAGTCTTCCACTGCACTTCTGACCTCAACTGAAATGTGATAGAATAAAGAAAAAAAAATGTTTTTCTCAACCTGATGACCTTAGATCATGAAAAAATGTAACTCTTTAACTACAGACCCGAAAAAAGTTGTTTTACTACCAAATTTATATAGACGTTTTAGGCTGTTTTAATTTTTTGCGTTTACATTTGTCGTTTTTATCATAAGATTATCAAAACATAAATAAAGTTAGGAGAGGAGATTTTTTTTAATTTAAGAAAAAAGAATTTGAATTTTTTATGCTTTGGACACAGTCTAAGGGCGTATTGGTTATGTTTTTCTTACACTGTGCTATGGCCGTGAATATAAAACTGAACACAGGTCAGGCTTTTAAAATCTTTCTCTTTATGATTGAAAATAAGTGGAGTGGTGTAATTACAGATACAGAGCATATTGCTCACTTATAATAAATTTCACTTTTAAGAACGTTTGATGCAGTAGACATATTGTAAGTCTTTCCATCAGTAATTTTTAATTCATCAGTAATTGCCATCAATATGGTCTTCACAGTAGTAATTAAATATTAAATGCTACACAATTAGTACAGTACGGTTTCTTTTCACCCAGCATCAACATAAATCATGAATAATAGAGGTCCTAAAATGCACCCTTGAAACACACCTCCAATCACGATTATATTAAGGATACAAGGACACAAGACCCGAACATGTACTCGAAATTGCTTCACTGAACTATCCCTAATGGAACCTATCGAGGAATTAATGATCAATATGCCTTTGACAAGAATCTGTTCAATTATTGAAATGATGTAGCACGAACCTTATAGTTAATTTTCAATTTGCTTTTAGGCTTTATACCTCACTGCTTACATATTTAATTGATTATTACTTTGAAGTGTACACTTTTGATGATACCGAGTATTTTAGCACCGAACACTCACTCACCTAATAGTTCACTTAATAGGTTAGTAAATAGAATAATATATTACATTAACATTCTAAATTGAAGACACTTATTCTACTTAATATGCTGATGACAGATGATGGAGGCTCAATGAAGAAATTGCAAATAATAGGTTGGGGAAAAAGTCTTTTCGCATTATAGTATGTATGAACTTGTAATAAAATCTCTTTGGCTGTAGTATTTGTATCTGGCTGGTTTTGGTATCATTGAAAGTTAAAATTTTAAAGAACGTAATTCCAGATTCAAATTATTCAAATGTGTGATTTTCATTTGTTTTTCGTACGGTCAAGATGAGTGAATCTAATGAAGAAATTCGATACATTTTAAAATTTTACTACAAAAAAGGTAAAAATGCAACGCAAGCCGCGAAAAAAAATTGCATGGTTTATGGACCTAGTGCAGTGTCTGTGAGAGTAGCACAAATTTGGTTTAAGCGTTTTCAATCCGGAAATTTTGATGTCAATGATGCACCTCGCTCTGGTCGCCCTATCACGGATAAAATGGATGCCATTTTTGGAAAAATGGAGCAAGATCGACATATCAGTAGTTACGACGTAGCTGAAGAACTGAGAATTGATCACAAAACAGTTTTGGCGCATTTGAAAAAAGCTGGGTACAAAAAAAAGCTCGATATTTGGGTACCTCACGAGCTCACTGAAAGAAACCTAATGAACCCGACTCATTTGTGATTCTTTATTACGACGAAATGAAACCGAATCATTTTTGAAGAAGCTGACAACTGGTGATGAAAAATGGATCACGTACGACAAGAACGTGCGAAAAAGGTCGTGGTCAAAGGCCGGTCAGGCTTCACAGACTGTGGCGAAACCCGGGTTAACTCGCAATAAGGTGATGTGGTGTGTGTGGTGGGATTGGAAGGGCATTATTCATTATGAGCTATTACCACCAGGCAGGACTATCGATTCTGAACTCTATTGCGAAAAACTCCTGAGATTAAAGCAAGAAGTTGAGAGAAAGCGGCCAGAATTGATCAACAGAAGGGGTGTGTGGTGTTTCATCACGATAACGCTAGACCTCACACATCTATAGCCACTCAGCAAAAAATAAGAGAGTTTGGCTGGGAGGTGTTAATGCATCCGCCGTAAAGTCCTGACCTTGCACTTTCAGATTTCCACTTGTTTCGGTCTCTTCAGAATTCTTTATGCAATGTTAGATTAACATCACGAGAGGACTGCCAAATCCACTTGTCGCGGTATTTTGATGAGAAGTCCCAAAATTTTTATAGCAATGGGATCATGTCCCTACTTACAAAATGGCAAAATGTTATCGAATAAAATGGTACATACATACTTTAGTTAAATTTAAATAAACTGTATTAAAAAATGTTTTGAATTATCTTAAAAAAATGCGAAGAAACTTTTTCTCCAACCATAGATATAATCAACACTCACGCATTCCGTAAAATAGAAGTTAATATTTGGAATAGATTGCACTTAATGTGAAGATGTCACAGAGACAACAATTCTAGCCTGAGGCAAAGAAACAAAAAAAAAAGAAAGTGAAATGTCAGAGGCTTCAAAAGGCGTATTAGATTTTTTGATTGTCATTATTCTGAACGTATTAAACTGATGGACTAAATAACGTATGCCTACGCCTTGGAGCTTATCTAGTGGAGTATACCAGTTAACATACTTTGTTTTCATATACATATTTTGTGTTTTTATTCTATCGGCTTCTAAGTATGATACTAGAGCGCTTTTAACTAAATAAGTCGGCTTAAAGGATAAAACTGTTGAGATTTATCCTTTATGAGAACTTTACTTTGTGTTAACGTAAGTCCTAAAACTTTTGAAACTGTATAATATAAAAGTAAATCTGACCTTCATACTGTTTTGTAGATATATCATACTCGTAATATTTTTTTATGTAATGGAAGTGGCAAACAAGCATGCAGTTCACATTGATTTCACTGGAGCGCTCCGTCACTGGAGCGCTCCGTCACTCCGCATTACCTAATTTACTTGCCGCTAAATGGTAGTGTTCAGCACTATCGTGTTCCGGTCAGGTGGTAATGTACGGCCCTGTAATTTCCGGCACAGAGCATTTTGGCCTTGGTCTTCATGTGGGTGTATATAGGCTGCAGTCATCACTTAACATCAATGTGAACTGCATGCTTGTTTGCCACTTCCATTACATAAAAAAAAATATAAAAAAAAGATATTAAGTGATGACTGCAGCCTATAGACACCCACACGAAGACAAAATTCCATATGAGTATTCCATTAATAATTAGTATTATCGTTTTGAAAACATCTGACAGCGGGTTGGCCATTAACCCACCCACCTCCACCAATCCACATTGGAGCAGCGTGGTGGAGTAAGCTCCAGGCCTCTTTCCAAAAACGGGAGAGACTCGTGCCCAGCAGTTGGATTTATAATGGGTTGCCATTATTATTATTATGTCTTTCGTCAGCACGGGATCCAATTTGAACCCCAGACCTTTGTCAGGCTTGTGCGGGGACATGGGGGGTCCAACACGTAGAGGCCCTTTCGAGAATTTTGATCTACTTTGTAATGGGTTATATTCGGCGGGACCTCTCTCTAGCTGTATCAATAGTTAATACCGACGCAGACAGACCCCGCAGAATATAATGGGACTATTGTAATGATAAGTGATTCGCCAAACTTTGGGCTATGTGGGTGAACTGGGGGCACTAGCTGGCTGGGCCTATGGAGTGAGATCCGGCACCTGCCTATATTCAACATCTTACATTATCGATTCCTACTTTAGGCAGGTGGTTACTCGCCTCTCCTTGGTGGGCCCCCAAACAGCCAACCTGATGGCGGGACGGGGACGGGGTACAACTCTGTTGAGAGAGACTGCAGGTGTCGAGAGGTGTGGCCCCGGTTTCACCATCACGACCGAGTAATCTCGAGCTCGGAGCGGACTTCCCCGCTATTATGCCTTTAGACACTTCCACCCCCGAGTGTATGGCTCTTCCAGCAATTTAGACAACAGCCTATTATCTAAATTTCTGCAAATGCCATACCTCTAGCGCTCCACTCTGATCGGCCAATGAAGGCAAGCCAGAGGTGAGAGACCTGATGCTCTGTCCGGCCGTACCTCTGTGTAGCGGACGAGGCGGAGCCCAGTTCTCTCGGAGGAACTCGAGATGATGGTAGGAGGTGGTGTCGCTACTCACCAACAGCTCGCCACAAGCTGCTCTGCCCCTTTAAATACTATTATTATATATAATAATCATTTTATTTTAATAAACGCGAGATAAACACGATGTCTGGTTTCTTTTTTTTTAGTGTTTTGTTTTGTGTCTTGTTTTTAGTTTAAGTGGTAAACAAGCATGCAGTTCACATTGATGTTAAGTGATGACTGCAGCCTATAGACACCCACGCAAAGACCAAGGTCGAAATGCAGATGCGTTACCACTCCTGAGGCCTAAGGTGTTATGCCTCTGTGCCAGAAATTACAGGGCCGTACGAATGTCTCTTTTTCAGTAAGTATAGGAAATCGTTAGGTATCACCCAGTTTTAAGCATTTCTATTTGTGTTAACTCCAATAAATAACTTTTGGTAACGTGTACTACATCGCAATACCAAAAGTATTGTATAACAGTCTGAATAGTAATGTCGTGCCTTTTGCCTTTCTAATGACACGGCGGCTGAAATATACGCAATAAAGTTTAAATATAATTTAATTTTGTAAAAGTATTTTCATTAGCGTGATTGTGTAGTATTATTATAAGAAGTAGTAGTCGGTGTAGTAATGTGAAAAACCGGTCAAGTGCGTGTCGGGCCACGTGCAATGTAGGGTTCCGCAGTTTTTAGGTTTGAATAATGTATTGAAAAAATTCTATGCAGTTGTTCGAAATTTTTGAGTATAATAATACATTTGGTCGAATATTACTCGCAAACTTGTAAAACCAACTTAAGTGTGATAGTTTTCCTTGTAATATGTAGCTGCTTTTGCAGTAACGTTTGAATTTCTAACAGCAACCGTTTAGTTGCTAGAGGGGGAGACACTTGACTCTAACGAAAATTGGCAATTTAAAGCTTGATAAGTCACGAACAGTTAACTAAATCCAGAAATGATGTTAGCACACCCCTAACATTTTTAAAAAACCTATCCAACGGTATAGCACAATATATAGAAAACGAAAAATAAAAAAAATATCAGCGCGTTACATGTAGGGGAGTACCCTAAATAATTTTATTTTTCATGTTTTTATTCTACCATTTTGTTGGCGTGATTAAGGTGTATACTTTTGCTAAATTTCAAGTCTCTAGTACCAATAGTTTTTGTGTTTTCAGTATCATGCCTTCTCGATATTTTTAGCAACATATGGCATTTCTGTTCTTATAGGTGTTTGTGATCCTACGCCATAGACAATTACCAACTATAACTTATTTTGCAGAGTTAAAAGTTCCATGTAAACATTAACAGTAGCTGCAAGTGATAATTACTTATAGAAAGAAAACAACAACACCCAAAACTTAGTTAATTGATGACCTTTTTGACCGTAATTAGTTAGGGGTCCGTTAATGGTCTTTTATCGTCGTCTGTGGGGTATTTGTATTTACATTTAATCAATTTGTTGTGGCTTTATACAGTGTTATAATTGATATAGTTGCTATAAAAAACATCGATGATTAAGCATAGGTGTGATCAGCTTTGTGATTGATGTGAAAATAATTTATATTGTGGTTCTGGTTTTCGGCTTTTATTTTTATCGTAGAGGTATAGCAACTGATGCCGCAGAGGTTGTAACGCATTTGCATTTTGTCCTTGATTTTTGTGTAGATATCTATAGGCTGCAGTATTTAATTACAAACCATCCATGTAAGCTACATTCTTTTTTTTTTCTTTTATTTAGGCACAATAGTTTCGTATATGTCACACGACATATCGTAAAAAACTTTTTTAACAAAGATAATTAAGATTATCAATTATATTTTGGGAGATCAAATAGATCCCCAAAAGTGCCTCCTATTATGATCTTATAAAGGTTTGTTTTTTTTTTCTCCACCCTTAAAAGGCATCTATTACCAACAAGTGATTTGTTGGTAATAGATGCCTTTTAAGGGTGGGTAATGTTCGCTTCTACCAATCAGCACATTCAGAGTAGGCAAATCATAAAACCCAAGTCTTAACCCTTTAAAGCTTTCAACCCATACTCGTATAAGCTTTCATGGAAAGTCAATACTAATGGCATTTAACACCGGAATTACCCTTCTAACTGGCTAATTGGTGTGGACCTTCTAACGCCTAATTCGAACGTCCATTCAATAGCCTCTATAGAGTTCGATAATACTCTACTTTGGTTATATTGCTCATGCCTCGTGAATTGACCTATTGACGAATATAGGACGTAAACTGTAGTTAGGCAAATATTACATTGGAAATTCGCTTTGGAATTGTAATTGTTTGAGAGATTGGTAGCAATTAGGTTCTATTATGTACCTAACAGTTGTTGGACTTTGTTGTGGAATTATTTTGGTTATTATATCTTATGTTTTGTGTTTTATAGCTGTATTTCTTTGAAGGGTTATCAACAGTGTATATACCATAGCATAAGTAAATTAATGCATATATAAAATAATTTGCGCTCCTTAAATATAACACGTAAATGCTGAACCTACTTTGTTATATTACAATGATGGTCGCAAACTAGAATGCAATTCATATGGATGGTGAGTAGTTAAAAAGTGTAGTCTATAGACATTTATACAAAAACCGGGTATCATAACGGAGATGCGTTTTTACCACAGAGGCCTTATGCCTCTCATGCCTCTTTGATAAACTTTCCTTCATCATTACCAAACTCAAGGGGTAAAAAAATTTATTATCGTCGGTATTCCTTCACTTGGGGGTTGAAACAAAATCATTTTAGGCTAGCAATAGTAGCTTTCTGATCTAAAGTAATCCAAATCGTTATTTCATAATTATTAACGAACCCAAGAAGATACAACTGGCCTATTTAATTTACTTTTTAATTTAAGAATATTTAATTTGGTGAGAGATGCTGGCTTTTGTTGCAAAATCATTTTATCTGTATAACTTTATGGCTGATTTTCTCTGAAAGCTGAAAATTTACAATAAAACCGACAAAATATTGAATATTTATCATCTTTGTAAACACAATGAAAGCAAATTATTGTCAGAATAGCCATTGGAGCTTGATTCCAAGGAAGCAGAATACATTTTTTGCACACTTAAATTGTCAGTCATTAATCATACACAAAGGCCTAAGTACACCACTTAGGTACATACACTCACGAACGAATGTTCTTTATTTGAATGGGAATCATTCAAATAGATGACATTTAGCTTTAGTTCAAACAATATGACTAAAATTAGTGTTATCATTATGTATCTTCACGCCAAGTCCCTAACGGGGTAGGCAGAGAGTGTAGAGCGCCAGATATCCCGGTTCTGACAAACCTCTCGTGCCTCGTCTACCTTCATCATTCTCTTCATACATGCACGCCGATTCCTAAGACTTTTGACCCCACCATCAGACAGAACTCGACCTATTTGGTCATGGTAGGTCAGTCTTGGTCTTCCTGGGCCTCTGCAACCTGTATATCTGTTTAGTCATTCGCTCATTCGACATTCATTCTATATGCCCGAACCATCGGAGCATGCCTTTTTTCATTTTTACACCGATACTATCATTCACACAAAGTCTCTTTCTTACATCTTCATTACGAACGCGATCGGTGAGTGATACACTGCAGATCTTGCGCAAAGATCTCATCTCGACCGCGTTCAATTTACTTTCATGCTCTTTCCTGCATACCCAGCTCTCGCTTCCATATAAAAGCGTTGGAGTAAGTACAGCATTATGTACGGCTAGTCGAGCCCGCTGGTTGAGATGTTTCGATTCTAGCAGCTTACCCAACGCTCCATTCACGCAATTCCCAGCAAGCACTCTTCTTTCTATGTCAGTGGTGTACCTACCATCCTTGTTATGGATGTATATATGGATGATACCATGTGTTATCATTATGTTAAATAGTATTCAAAAATAGTTATATCTGTGTTACACAGTAGATGATAAATTGATGATAACATGAATGGTGATAATATTAAAATTAAATAATATCTTATCATGGTAATGTTTTAAGAATATCTACCGTATTGGATGAAGGTGTGGTGATGATGTGGTGATGTGGATGATAAATTTGTTTTTATATTATTTCGCATTAACACATGCTTGTGAAATATATTTTATTTTTAAAGATAAATGGAAAGAAAAACTTGACTTCAGGCGAGACTCGAACTCGCGACCTACTGGGAATCTAGTCCAGCCGCTCTTCCAATTGAGCTACTGAAGCCCTGCCCGATTTGTCAAATCTTTCCTTCACATCTATTGCATTGCTTTATGGTAGCAGCAGCGCCATCTATTACCAACTATGCTAGTTAGGATGATAAATTTATCAGACAGTATTTATACTCTAGTAAATACTTCAGACTCAAAAAGATGATTTTCCGCTAAAACTGTACCTATGTTATGTACGTAACTTTTTTTATGTTATGTAAGTGGCAAACAAGCATGTAGTTGCGGGGGCTTCTACAGCAGCTACCGAGGCGGAGATACTTAAAAAGCGTAAATACTCGGATATACCCAAATGTTACATATTCATGCCTATTGGCTTTGAGACAATGGGTTCGTGGGGTCCCAGCGCCAAATCCTTTTTAAAGGCGATTTCGTCGCGTCTCTGCGAGGCATTGGGCGATCGCAGGGCCGGTAGTTTCCTGTGGCAAAGGATAAGCATAGCCATCCAGAGGGTTAACGTAGCCAGTATGCTTGGGACGTTGAACGGTGGAGACGGACTGGACGTGGCACTTTGGGCTTTCATAGTTGTGTTTATATATACATATAAATAATAAAAAAGGGGTCATTCATGTAAGATTAGAAAGGTGGGGCGATATGTATTGTAATCTAGTTCTTAATAATTATTATGTTATTTTATGTGTATAAAATTGTAATCTATTTTGTTCAGCATGTAGTTCACATTGATGTTAAGTGATGACTGCAGCCTATAGACACACACAAAGACCAAGGTCAAAATGGAGATACGTTACCACTCCCGAGGCCTAAGGTATTATTATGCCTCTGTGCCGGAAATTACAGGGCCGTACATTACCACCTGATCGGAACACTATAGTGCTGAAGGTAATGCGGGCCTACGCCTGCGAGCTCCGTCACTGGAGCTCTACCACCAGTGAAAAATGTAAAGACTAATAAAAATAAACCCATCGATCAATCAATTTTTTATTAAGTACATTATTAATGCTGTCGAAAATTTCACAAGCGTAAATCTATATTTAGTAAAATGCCAATGATAGTTCTGTTAATTATTTGGCTATGTTTTGTATTTCTACCACATCAAATATATGTATTTATTGCTCATATATATAATTATTTCTTGCAAGTTGTCATTTCGTATGCAATACCCCGAGAAAATATATGTCAATTTTATCAAAGTAATTCGTAACATAATCCAATATCCGCATACAATGTGGAACGAAAACTAACTTCAGCTTACCTTTGACGTCAGTGCGCTTATGCCTAACTAAATTTACTCTAAAAGCACGACAGCCGCTCGCTTGGCGAATAACTTCTCGAAAACTTATGCCATAATAGAGTCTAAAGAGGGACAGGATCGAATGAGGTGTTTTTGTAAATCAAACAGTTTATTTTATTGTAGAAATCATATTTGCGGATTTTCTCGCATTAACAACACTCCCAACTTCTTTCTCAACGTGAGAAAATCCGCAAATATAATAAATTTACTCTAAAAGCACGACAGCCGCTCGCTTGTCGAATTACTTATCGAAAACTTATGCCATAATAGAGTCTTAAGAGGGATAGGATCGAATGAGGTATTTTGGTTAATCAAACAGTTTATATTACGCAAAATCCGCAAATATAATTTCTACAATCTATGAAGCTCGTGAAATTGTTAGTTTATTTTATCACTAACAGCCAAATACTCAAATGTCACTTAAATCTAAGTGGGATATAAAAGTCTTCTGTATTTATAAAACACGTTCAAACGATAGAGATAGCGCACATTTGAGGGTTACTTAAAATTGAGTGACGTTTGAGTATTCAGCCACAAGTATTTTAAATTTGAATCGTTTTTACATTACCGTAAATTTAACAAAATTTCAGTTAGATGCTATATACTATATAGCATATACTATATACTATACTATATATTACGGGAAAATATTACGAAATCACCATTAATTATATTTAATGAAAAAACATTGAGTTGATAGGTGTTTTTTATAATACATACGCCTGATAAACTATAAAAATGTTAACAATCAGTTTCTCCCATTGGTTTTAATTTTTACAACCAATAGAGCTAAATGCTCGCAAAAATGTTTATAGCGTTACTTTCAACATCATAATATCTTACTCATGAGACTCCGTGAAAATATCCGTCCGTTTTATCAAAGCAATTCGTTACATAACCCAATAACCACATACAATGTGGAACGAAAACTAACTTCAGCTTACCTTTGACGTCGGTGCGCTTATGCCTAACTAAATTTACTTTAAAACACAACAGTCGCCTAGTAGAGTTGTGCTATAATGGAGCGTAAGTAAGTATGTAATCGAAGAAGTGTATTGGGCTATGAATATATAGGCATTTCAATAGTTTTATGATATAAGATGATGGATATAAGGTACCTATGACATTTTGATTTATTTGCTTAATGGTGAAACCATATATTTTAGGCACGTTTTTATTTAAAATACCTACACAACTTTCAGAAAATAAAATTTAAAGTCTCTATGTGAGTTAAATTGATTGTGATGATTTGAACGACAGAATGTTTTGTATTGCAATTAACATAATGTTGTACTGTTAATGTTATTGTGGAGAGAATAAATACGTTTTTTATTATTTATTATTATTTTATTGAAAAGTGATTAAAGGTTGCACATCGTAATGTGTAATCCGCATTTATGGCAACTAAATTTTGCAACTTACTAATATTTAGAAGCATTGTTGGTCAAAGCACCACAAAGACTTTTTTTGATTTTTTGCTTAAAATTTTAGACTATGTGAAAAACTGCAAATCCAAAAGTTGTAGATCTTTTTACTATTAACGACTTTTCCATTTAACTTATTTCGATAGCACTCGTAGTTTTGCCGGAAATCATGATAAACCGTCTTCAACCTTTAAAATATCGGTCTCCAACCTCAGATCGCCCGTAATTTATTTTTCGTTTTAACCGACTTCAAGAAAGGGGAGGTTCTCAATTCGTCGGTATTTTTTGTATATTCTTATTTTTATAACATTTTCTTACTTTTCTAAAAGGTTTCATCCTGTTCTATTTTTTTTTTACAATTTTTAAGGGATTGGCACTAACCTTAAAACCAAATAAGCGTTGAATACTTATATGACTATAAGTCAAATGAAATTAAAAAATTGAATTAATTAAAAAATTAAAGTATTGTGTAGTCTATGAATGTCGCTCTTATATCGATCGATATTATGAACGTAAAACGATTAAAAATATATTATTTTGTGTAACGTTTTCGTAGGTTTTCGCGAGCTTCATACATTGTAGAAATTAAACTTGCGGATTTTCTCGCGTATACAACAGTCCCAAACTTCTTCATTCACCCGACGTTTCGGCCGCTTTCCAGCTACCGTGGTCACGGGCTGACTCAGCCCGTGAAAACTACTAACTACAAAATTATTTTGTGTGATAGAATTTGATATACGTATCCAATTATTATCATGGATAGTTCTATTATCAACGTTACGGAGCTAAATAAATAAAAATGGATTCGGATGCGGCAATTTGAGTTCATCAAATATACGAAGTTTCATAACAATTTGACACAATAATCGAATCGGAAGGATCGGGCCGTGGGCGTTTTTGTTGGAGTGAGAATGCGACACGATTTTTTATTCATATATTTTAAAATTGTTATGTGAAAATCAATGAGTAAAGTATTTTTTTATTCCTTTCCTTTGTTTTGCCTCTCCTATCATCCTTCAAATACAACCCGAAGCAAGTGGCTGGGAGCGTCGATAATATTTTTACGCCTGCCTATTCTATAGCCGAATCCGAAGAGCTCCAGTGACGGAGCTCGCGGGCGTAGGTACCACCGCATTACCTTATATACTTGCCGCTAAATGGTAGTGTTCAGCACTATCGTGTTCCGGTCAGGTGGTAATGTACGGCCCTGTAATTTCCAGCACCTTAGGCCTCAGGAGTGGTAACGCACCTACATTTTGACTTCGGTCTTTGTGTGGGTGTCTATAGGCTGCAGTCATCACTTAACATCAATGTGAACTGCATGATTGTTTGCCACTTCCATAACATAAAAAAAATCAGACTCAGTCAGAAACTCACTCCTCTGATTTCAACTAAAACACTAATCGAACTAAACTATAACATTAATAAAAAGAAAACCAATAAAAAGAGCGAAGTTGATTCCTTGCCATTTAATTTGAGAGCAAAGAAAAGTTTCAAGCTTCGTTTTATTATATTTTTCGTGGTATTATACCGAATTTATAATACAAGTTTTTTATTCGAGAGCCAATTATGTAGGACGAGAGCCTTCGTGAATAATTGATGAGAAAAATGGACCGTATATGCGTGCTTAATGAAGAACAAATTTATTTTGTTAAGTATTATATAAGTTCGATTATTATATTTTGCATGTTTTGAAATTATATTTTGAAAAGGATAAAAGCAACCTATCTAGAATTACTCGTGTGTGTGTGTCTATTTATATCACAGCCAACTTATTTCTAAGTTGACTAGAAATTTGGTACTCATAATAAGTTTGGATGCATGAATGGATATGTATATTATGTGTTTCTTGTTCTTTCTTTTTGTATGGATTGAATGGGTCTAGGTATATTAAGCATATAATTATTAAAAAATCGAAATATTTATTTAATATCGACGCTTATTTCGGCGTCATATCAACATACGTACTAGGTGTATTGTATTCTCGAGATATAAGATCAATAGGTATTTTTTCCGTTTTAAAATCGAAAATGTTAGTTCAGTTCCCATAACGAACGAACTTTATCTCTGCATGTCCCATAGTCCAATAGGATAGTGATGATACATTTTTATTAAACTCAAGTAACATGTTTACCTACGTAGATTACCTAGTTTAGTAGCCGAGTCTCGCCGCTTAAACTCTATAGGAACAAATAAATTAAAATTGGAGTGTTTTTTTGTAATATAAAAATAACCGCTTTTTACTAAATGCATATGTATGTATACACGGTACATATACCAAAACATTTTTTTTTTACAATTTTTGTCTGTCTTTCTGTCTGTGTGTCTGTTTGGCGGGGCTAATCTTGGGAACGGCGGGACCAATTTTGACAGGACTTTCATTGGCAGATAGCTTATATAATAAAGAGTAACTTAGGCTACTCTTATACTAGCTGCGCCAACGACTTCGTCCGGGTAGATACTGAACAATCATAAATTCTCACGCAAGCGAAGTCGCGGGCACAGCTAGTTTTAAAATAAATTCAAACCAGCAGACCAATTTGAACTTCAACACTCGTCGAACCAAACTATAACATTAATAAAAAGAACACCAATAAAAAGAGCTGATACCAAAAAAAAGTTGCGAGCTCCGTTTTGTTATATTTTTTCATTGCATTATACTAAGCTTATAAAACAAGTTTTAATTTGAGAGCCAATTGTGTAGAATGAGAGCTGAGTCTTGTGAATAATTGATGAGAAGAATGGACCATATACGTGTGCTTAATGAATAATGAAGTGTATTTAATTAAGTATTACAAAAGTTAACGAATATTAAAATTAATGCCTCCAAATAACAAGTATTCCGTGACTTTGTCCACTTAGGTACTTCGTTTTGGCACAAAGAGTATCCTAGTCACGTCCCTAACGTTTTACAATTCGAATAATGTTTAACTTCGCATCTCAAAAGGAAAATAAACTGACCAAGTGCGAGTCGGGCCACGAATGTAGGGTTCCGTTTCACAACTATTACTATATAACTTTTAGTTTTTTTTTATGTATTGGTTGACTACTTTTAGACTTTTTTTTATGTTATGAAAGTGGCAAACAAGCACGCAGTTCACATTGATGTTAAATGATGACTGCAGCCTATAGACACCCACACAAAGACCAAGGTCAAAATGCAGATGCATTACCACTCCTGAGGCCTAAGGTGTTACGCCTATTGCCTAGCTCAAGGTATTGTGATGCAACATAGAGCAACACGGGCCACCGAGCTCGACGGGGAGTAGCCACATTTTTTTTTTATAAAAGCAGACGTGCCACTTGACGGAAAGTAGTCACCGTCGCCTATGAACATTTGCAACACCAGGGGAGTCGCCAACGCGCTGCCAGCCCTGAAGGACTCTTTTGACGCCATTTTTGAAGAACCCCATATTGTAGCACCGATACAGGATTTCCCCTCTATCAAAGAACAAGACCAAATGGTCCTATACCTGTCGCCCAGATATTTAAATGTTTGCGTGAAATTGTTTATGTATTAGGTTGGGGAAAAAGTTTCTTCGCATTTTTTAGGATAATTCATAACATTTTTTAATACAGTTTATTTAAATTTTACTAACGTATGTATGTACCATTTTGTTCGATAACCTTTTGCCATCTTGTAAGTAGGGACATGATCCCATTGCTATAAACATTTTGGGACTTCTCATCAAAATACCGCGACAAGTGGATTTGGCAGTCCTCTCGTGATGTTAACCTAACATTGCATAAAGAATTCTGAAGAGACCGAAACAGGTGGAAATCTGAAGGTGCAAGGTCAGGACTATACGGCGGATGCATTAACACCACCCAGCCAAACTCTCTTAACTTTTGCTGAATGGCTATATATGTGTGAGGTCTAGCGTTATCATGATGAAACACCACACCCCTTCTGTTGATCAATTCCGGCCGCTTTCTCTCAACTTCTCTCTTTAATCTCATCAGTTGTTCGCAGTAGAGTTCAGAATCGATAGTCCTGCCTGGTGGTAATAGCTCATTATGAATAATGCCCTTCCAATCCCACCACACACACAACATCACCTTATTGCGAGTTAACCCGGGTTTCGCCACAGTCTGTGAAGCCTGACCGGCCTTTGACCACGACCTTTTTCGCACGTTCTTGTTGTACGTGATACACTTTCCATCACCAGTTATCAGCTTCTTCAAAAATGATTCGGTTTCATTACGTCGTAATAAAGAATCACAAATGAGTACACGGTTCGTTAGGTTTCTTTCAGTGAGCTCGTGATGTACCCAAATATCGAGTTTTTTTTGTACCCAGCTTTTTTCAAATGCGCCAAAACTATTTTGTGATCAATTCTCAGTTCTTCAGCTACGTCGTAACTACTGATATGTCGATCTTGCTCCACTTTTTCAAAAATGGCATCCATTTTGTCCGTAATAGGGCGACCAGAGCGAGGTGCATCTTTGACATCAAAATTTCCGAATTGAAAACACTTAAACCAAATTTGTGCTACTCACACTGCACTAGGTCCATAAACATCGCAATTTTTTTTCGCTGCTTGCGTTACATTTTTACCTTTTTTGTAGTAAAATTTTAAAATGTATTGAATTTCTTCATTAGATTCACTCATCTTGACAGTACGAAAAACAAATCAAAATCTCACATTTGCCTAATTTGAATTTGGAATAATGTTCTTTAAAATTTTTGCCAGATACAAATACTACAGCCAAAGAGATTTTATTACAAGTTCATACATACTATAATGCGAAAAGACTTTTTCCCCAACCTATTATTTTGTTAAAGTCAAGGTGTGTGTTTCGTACTAATAGACGATTTTTATAGTGTGAATGTGTGTCACACGTATTTCTCCCGCAATTTTTTTTTTTTTTTATGTAATGGAAATGGCAAACAAGCATGCAGTTCACATTGATGTTAAGTGATGACTGCAGCCTATAGACACCCACATGAAGACCAAGGCCAAAATGCAGATGCGTTACCACTCCTGAGGCCTAAGGTGTTATGCCTCTGTGCCGGAAATTACAGAGCCGTACATTACCACCTGACCGGAACACGATAGTGCTGAACACTACCATTTAGCGGCAAGTAAATTAGGTAATGCGGTGGTGCCTACGCCCGCGAGCTCCGTCACTGGAGCTCTACCACCATTACAGACAGTTACAATGTTCTGCATCATAATAAACGCTACTATGGCTACTCCCCTCCCTCCCTCTATATCATGCAACGAAGCAACATACTCTACCACAATACATAACTACAACGAGTTCTGTAAGACGGCCGCTTTCGCAACGCGAACACTCCGCTACCGACTACCACCACTACGGCTCCGCGGCCAAGATGTTCTATGGCAGCCGTCGGTCAAGTACCTCGGGTGTACCATCGACAGAGCGCTGCGCATGGTGCCCACCGTGGATAACGCGGTGCGCCAGGCGGCGGCTGCTCGAGCGATGCTACGTCCGGTACTGCAGTCGAGGCTGCCGTTGAGCACCAAGCTGCGGATCTACAACACCTACATTCGAACTAGGTTGACGTACGCTGCACCAGCGTGGTACGCTTTGTGCTCCACTACGCAGCGACGTCGCCTACAGGTACAGCAAAACGTGTGTCTACGCTTGATAACCAACGCGGGGAGGTACGTCAGAAATGACGTCATCTCACGGGACCTGCGTGTAGAATCCGTTCAGGAGTTCGTGGTCCGTCTCGCGCGCGGTATGTACTATCGTGCGGAAAACGGACCTCACGGACACGTAACTTCACGCCTGTAATCCCCGAAGGGGTAGGCAGAGGTAAATGCATGAATTTAATCATACATGCAAACACCCACGACTCGCCGGTTACGTTTTTACGTTTTTACGCCGGACATACGTCGGCGTCCCGGACACCCCGGGACGCCGACGTATGTCCGAGCCCCGATCCCGAATCGTGATCTGATACGTTAGTGAGCCAAGCTCGGCCGGGCTCGCCATTAGATGCAGAGCCCTGTGACGATGTCACGCAACCTGCCCGACCCGGGTTCGATTCCCGGACGTGGGGGCTTCCATCGGGGATGCGGTCGCGGGTCCGACTACGGTCCGGGCTACGACCGCGCAATATCTGCGGGCGTTGCCACTGGAGTGGTGCATGCTCGCCCCTGTTGGCTTCCCAAAACTCGACGCTGGGCGACGGAAGCCGCCGCAGCGACGCCACTTCGCGCCGTGACGACACCCCCGCCGCCGCAATACCAACCGCCGCGGCACCGCTGTCATCGCGGCACCACCACACTTGGGAGGCGCCTACTCCGTCGCTGCGCCCTAATCGGCGACGCGGCGCTTACCACTGCGCCACCCAGACAAGACGCCGCTCCCATTACTATGGGAGCAGAAGATGCCGAGGAAAAGGGGCACGTGCCTCGAATCCTATACCGCGCCGCGCGCTAGCGCGCGCGACGAATCACGACGAACGAGTTCTAATACGACGATGAAATCCATACTCATTCAGCTATCGTAAATAAATCTGATTCAATTCTATACTACACATTGTAATTTTACTTACATGTTTAATTCCAGATTAACATAATCTGGGTTAAATTGGTTTGCGGAAAATATTAACTATTACAAATGCTTGTTCAAAGTATTATTCAATTATAAGCATACGAATGTGTAATGCGTGTATCATGATTCGATGTAGGAACTGAACTAACATTTTCGATTATAAAACGGAAAAAATACCTATTGATCTTATATCTCGAGAATAGTATACACCTAGTATGTATGTTTATATGCCGCCGAAATAAGCGTCGATATTAAATAAGTATTTCGATTTTCGAATATGCTTGCTATGGCCCTGTAATTTCCGGCACAGGGGCGTAACATCTTAGGCCTCAGGAGGCTCAGGTAACGCATCTGCACTTTGACCTTCGTTTTTGTATGGGTGTCTTTAGGCTGCAGTCATCACTTAACATCAATGTGAACTGCATGCTTGGTTGCCACTTTCATTACATACAAAAAAAAGAAAAAAAATGCTTAATATACCTAGACTCATTCAAACAATACAAAAAGAAAGAACAAGAAACACATTTAATCACTTCCAAATACCACCTAATCCACTCTATACTCACCTTTCATCTTGATATTGACTTAAGTCGCCCGTAAACCGTAGCGAGGACTTCTGTGAAATCATCTATACATCTATACAAATAAATAAAATTGGAGTGTCTGTTTGTAATATAAAAATAACCGTTTTTTACAAAATGCATGTACACACGGTAGATATGCCAAAATATTTTTTTTTACAATTTTAGTCTGTCTGTCTGTCTGTTTGTTCCAGCTAATCTCGGGAACGGCTAGACCGATTTTGAGGGACTTTCACTGGCAGATAGATTATGTAATAAGGAGTAATTGAGGCTACTTTTATACTACCTACGCCCACGATATTGTCCGGGTAGATACTTAACAATAATTAATTCTCACGCGGAGGGAGTCGCGGGCACACCTACTCCAAAATAAAACCACACAACATACAGGTATACAATCGCGACGCTAGTTTTCAAATTCTCTGAGTCCGATTATAATACTATTACCTCTCGTACTCAAGAGAAAACGATCCCCTGACACGGACTGTTATATGATTTTCTAGAAACTTTACAGAGCTCATTTTCCAGTCCTCGTTTCGCTTTCAATACTTAAATCAAGATAATGTTGAATAAAAAACTTATCTCTTGGCGTTACAACCTCCAATTAAATTTAAAAGTTTTCCTAGAACTACATATTTTTCTATTTTCAGTCAACACCTAATATACACACCTAGTTCATGACTATTTACTCTTTTTCATGTTTGAAAGGAAACAAGCATGCAGCTCACATTGATGTAAAGTGATGACTACAACCTATAGACATCTACACAAAAACCAGATGTCAAAATGCCAATTGACACCCCTGAGACCTAAGTTGTTATGTCTCTGTGATAGTTATCACGGTGCCATACAGTACCATCTAATCGAAACACGATAGTACTGAACTAGTGTTCAGCACTATCGAGCCTAAATGGTATCCATTTAGGCGGCAGATAGATTAATGCGGTGGTGCCTTCGCCCTCGAGCTTCTGCACTGGAACTCTACCACTCATACAGAATCATAGAAAAATATAAAATTTGCACATGTCAAAAAATTGTATAAATATCCATAATTTTAGTCCAGCCAGTTAAAAATATTAAAAACATATTATATCCAGAATAAGTATGTAGGTTAAGTACGAGTATAACCTACTACTTTCCTTTCTATGAAAAATTTTGCATATGTTTTGTTTTGATATCATCTCATCGTTTTATAGCACGCTCAAAGCTAAACTTTATCGATCTGACAAAACGTAGCATTCTTCTTTGTGAAAGTTGGCTATACTCTTTTCAAGGAAAAAATACGTCCAAATAAATTGGGCCCAAACGAATATCACAGATGACCGAAATTATTTTCAAAAAAAGACATTTTCACGTGAATTCATGATCAAATTTCCTAGGTCTTGAAGTTTATTGCATTTGCGAAGTGGGTTGCAAAGGGTTACCATATATCATTGGATATTTTCCGAGGGCTACTCTCCTAAGTGTTTTTATCGTCCAAATACCTTTTATTTGATTTACATTACTGGACCTTATATTTGCTAGGTTGATGTTATTTGGTAACTTCAAAGAAATATTAACTTCTATCGACTCGCCCCGGCTTCGCGCGGGTGCAATGTTGATTGTTAAAGGTAATTTGATGCCATTCTCAATCATCAATTTCTATCTATTCATCTATTTAAAACGATAATTGATGCCTGACCATTATGTTAAGGGCCATAAGGTTTGTACATTTTATTATGTAATACATCTGCAAATTTTGGACAGCTGCTTTCTTTTTTCATGTATACTCCTAAAATCCAATCATTGTCACAAGAGTGATCAGCTCCGAAAAAACTTTTTATTTCAAAATAACAAACAGCTATTTCACTCATATTTGGAACTTGAGGCATAAAAGACCTGGGAGGTAAGTAAAGTTGTATTTTACTGGTGGTAGAGCTCCAGTGACGGAGCTCGCGGGCGTAGGCACCACCGCATTACCTAATACACTTGCCGCTAAATGGTAGTGTTCCGGTCAGGTGGTAATGTACGGTACCCTGTAATTTCCGGCACAGAGGCATAACACCTTAGGCCTCAAGAGTGGTAACGCATCTACATTTTGACCTTAGTATTTGTGTGGGTGTCTATAGGCTACAGTCATCACTTAACATCAATGTGAACTCCATGCTTCTTTGACACTTCCATTACTTAAAAAAATATATTCGACTGAGGGAGTTGAAATTACTGAAACGTAACTTCACCTTGTATTGGGGTAGGTAGAAGTTAATGCATGCATTCAAGCATGTAACAGACATCTCCGGACATATAACCAAACGCCGAGGTCAAATCAAATCAAATTTCTTTTAATCACTTGGAAATGGCCATCAGTGGGAACATTTGTTAGTTTAATAATATAAAAAGGTCCGTCTCCATCTATTAGGTACCTAAATTATTTGAAATAACGGCATGGATCGTAGGACACTCGCCAAATATCTGAATTCGCCGTCACATTCAACCCAGCTGAGTATTCACGTAGTCAGGGATTTGATTCTCATTGACCTTTATCAAATTTTCACACCCACACATCTTAGTATTTCTTATCTTTCGGAAAATCTTTGTTATTTGCGAAATATCTTATAATGATCACGTTATATCGTTATAAAAGAGGATCGGCGTGGATGTAAATGTTTGCGTAAAAGATTTATAAAAAATCTTTGAACAAAAATAGTACATTGTGCGCAAGGAAGGAAAGTACTACATTGTGGTGAGAGTGGCAAACTCGTGGAGCAAAGGAGTGGCATGGAGGATGGGGGAGACAGATCAGCCCCTCCTAAAAGAATAATAATTAAAAAAAACTGCCTCGGTAGCCTAGTGGTAGCAGGCCACTACTACTACGCTGAGGTCCTGGGTTCGATTCCCGGGTAGGGGGTTATCAGAGATAATGGTGAAAAAGCCTTTATCTCTGGTTCTATTGGGATTTTTCCATTTTCTGGAAATTTCCCAGTACCTCAAAGTTTGGTAATGTGCCCGGAGGTGTCAACAGGCTCGCCACCTGTTACATGGGCCAAAACGTAACCGGCGAATCGTGGGTGTTTGCATGTATGCTTGAATGCATGCATTTACCTCTGCCTACCCCTTCGGGGATTACAGGCGTGAAGTTACGTACGTACGTAATTAAATTTATTTTGATGCATACACTAAAGAAGCGCGCATGGCCCCGCGGCTGGTGTAGATAGGAGGCGATCTACTTGGTTAAGGTATACGGGCGCGGTCGGATGTGTGATGGATGACCGCTAGTGGCAAATTAAAATGCACGTTTCCTTGCTGCGGAGGGCACGTTAAACCGTCGGTCCCGGTTGCTATCGATAGATAGCAGTCGTTAAACCTTGTCAGAGGGCGAGGCGGGCGAGGGAGAGGCCTTATGGGCGGTTTGAAAACATCCGACAGCGGGTTGGCCACTAGCTCCACCAACCCGCATTGGAGAAGCGTGGTGGAGTAAGATCCGGGCCTCCTCCCGAGAAGCGGAGAGACTCGTGCCCAGCAGTGGGACGTATCAAGGGTTGCCATTGTTATTATTTATTATAATTACTTAAGTAAAACTCCGAACCAACTAACGTGATTACTGGTGGTAGAGCTTCAGTGACGGAGCTCGCGGGCGTAGGCACCACCGCATTACCTAATATACTTTCCGCTAAATGGTAGTATTCAGCACTAACGTGTTCCGGTCAGGTGGTAATGTACGGCCCTGTAATTTCCGGCACAGAGGCATAACACCTTAGGCCTCAGGAGTGGTAACGCATCCGCATTTTGACCTTTGTCTTTGTGTGGGTGTCTATAGACTGCAGTCATCACTTAACATCAATGTGAACTGCACGCTTGTTTACCACTTCCATTACATTAAAAAAAATAAATAAATAAATAAGTGAACCGCCATTCGTATTTAAGTTATCTAGGTAATCTTCTCAAACATACCTGAGCTCACTGCTTGATTATCTGAATTCATTTTTATGTATCTTCACGCCAGGTCCCTAACGGGGTAGGCAGAGAGTGTAGAGCGCCAGATAACCCGGTTCTGACAAACCTCTCGTGCCTCGTCTACCTTCATCATTCTCTTCATACATGCACGCCGATTCCTAAGACTTTTGACCCCACCATCAGACAGAACTCGACCTATTTGGTCATGGTAGGTTAGCCTTGGTCTTCCTGGGCCTCTGCAACCATCCACATTCGCATTGTATATCTGTTTAGTCATTCGCTCATTCGACATTCTTTCTATATGCCCGAACCATCGGAGCATGCCTTTTTTCATTTTTACACCGATACTATCATTCACACAAAGTCTCTTTCTTACATCTTCATTACGAACGTGATCGGTGAGTGATACACCGCAGATCTTGCGCAAAGATCTCATCTCGACCGCGTTCAACTTACTTTCATGCTCTTTCCTGCATACCCAGCTCTCGCTTCCATATAAAAGCGTTGGAGTAAGTACAGCATTATGTACGGCTAGTCGAGCCCGCTGGCTGAGATGTTTAGATTCTAGTAGCTTACCCAACGCTCCATTCACGCAATTCCCAGCAAGCACTCTTCTTTCTATATCAGTGGTGTACCTACCATCCTTGCTAAAAGCACATCCAAGATATACAATTTCATCAACCTGTTCTAACACTGCATCATCTACTACTACCCTTGCATTTGTTCTCTGTTCATCTCTTTCAAATACTAATACTTTAGTTTTATCCACATTCAATTGTAAGCCTTTCTCCATACAATCCTCTTTCATGACTGTGACTAGTGCTTGTAGCCCAGATGGTGTAGGGCTAACAATTACCGCATCATCTGCGTAAAGCAGACAGTTCACCACTAAGTCACCCATACGCACTCCCACATCCATCAACTTCACCCTCTGGAGGCATTTGTCCAGATATATAATAAACAGCCTAGACGAAAGCACGCAACCCTGTTTGACACCGATGTTAACATCAAACCAGGGTGACATGTTACCATCTACCCGCACACATGCTTGACAGCCCACATACGTGGACTGTATTGCACGGAGCAGACTGCCATCAATACCATACTCTGGCAAAATGTCCCACAGCTCCTTTCGTAATACCCTATCAAACGCCTTCTCCAAATCCACAAAACCGCAGAAAACCTTCTGGCTCACAGCCAGATGCTTCTCTACGATGTTGCGGAGGGAGAAAACTTGATCCATACATCCTCTTCCAGTTCTGAAACCACCCTGTGCATCCCACAACAACCCGTCGGACTTCTCTTTCATTCTTCTTTCTAAGACTTTCCCATACACTTTAGCTGCCAAACTGATCAAACTGATCGCTCGATAGCTGGTGCAGTCCATACGTGAACCCTTGCCTTTATACAAAGGCACGATGACCGCACACCGCCAATCCTTTGGGATTCTTCTGGACCTCCAGCAAAGGTTGCACAACACCCAGAAAGAATCCCAAAGGGCAGCACCACCATATTTGATCATTTCGGCAGAAACCTGATCAATACCCGCAGCCTTACCACATTTCAAACTTCGTATCGCCCTTACAATCTCATCTATTGTTATATCCTCACAAGCCGGCACCGTCAAGTCAGCAACTCCGGTGTCAGGGTTGTGAGCATAATCATACATTTCCCCATAATACTCGCTCCATCGTTTTAACACATCTTGCGTGTTCTCAAGAATGTCACCCAACTTAGATTTTATTCTATTCATTCCAGAGACTGGAGAAGAGCTTCTAGACTTTTTCACCTCCCTCCAATAGAGTTTGATGTTAGTCTCAAAGCTCTTCGCCAGTCTCTCATCAGCTTCCACTTTATCTCTCTCACGCTTTTCATTCACTAAAATCTTGGTGTCATTCTTGAGCCGACGGTAAATTTCTCTCTTCTCATCTCTCATACCATTATTCATTTGCAAAGATGCTACATAATCCAGCCACGCTTTCTTCTTTCTTTCAACGGAGTCTTGCACCTCCTTGTCCCACCACGCATCCCCTTTCAAGGATTTGCGTATCTTTGCATAACCACATACTTCTTTCGCAACTTCCACCATACTATCTTTCATAACGTTAACATTCATCCACGTCCAAGTCCGTAAGACAAACCTTGTCTAACTTTTCACGGACTTGACGTTCATACACTCTCCTTGCACTAATGTCTTGTAACTTTTCACTCTTTATTCTTTCAAGTCCTCCGAAAGGCACACGGACACGCCAATGTCGCCATTTCTTGAACAGACCCCTAAACCGGCTTATTACCAAGTAGTGATCTGTATCAAGAGTGGGACCTCTGTAGGCTCTAGTGTCCATCAGGCTCTTCCGAAGACGACTATCAACCATGATCAAATCAATCATACTTTTTTGTTCATTCCTCCTCCATGTGTACGTGTGAATGTCCTTATGGCGGAATTCTGTGTTAGACACAAGGAGACTTCGTTCCAAGCATAAGTCAAGTATCAGCTTACCAGCATCATTTACTCTTCTATCACCATATGGACCTAGAACGGCCTCGTATCCTGGCCGCCTGGTCCCGACCCATCCATTCAAATCATCACACAAAATTACCCTTTCATTAGCTTCAACCATATCGAGAACTTCCCTTGTAGATTCCCAAAACTTCTCCAGGTCTTGGGTTGTCGCTGAGCTAACCGGTGCATAAGCTGCTACCAAAAACACCCTAGTGACGCCCAATTTAATTCGGACCCAGATTAGTCTCGGGTTCACCAAACCATAATCTTTCACTCCAGTGACTAAACGAGAGGACAGAAGGACCCCCACTCCCGCGCTGGCATGATCGCTCTGTTGCACACCTGCCCACAGAGCCATCGCGCCACCTGGGAGATCTTCGACCTCGCAGCCCTTTCGTTTAGTCTCTGTTACACACAAAACATCCAGGCGTCTCACACTCATTACGTTCGTCAACTCATTCATCTTCTCACAAATTCCACCTCTCACATTCCACGTGCCTATCTGGCACTCCCCACTCCTCGATCCGCCGTATCGGGCCCGGCGTGACAGGTGGCGGTCCCCATCGCCGCTTTGGCCGCTTTTCGTACCGACGGGGACGGGTCGGTACGCGTCGCCTCGGGGGGACGCCCTAACCCGCACTGCGGTACGCCTTCGTGCCAGAATTGCAGCCCCAAAGGACTGGCAGGGATCGCGACGTGCACGCTTCTGGCATGACCCCCATTCATTTTTATAATTTTTAAAACACTCGCGTTTTACACTCATTACACAAAATTACACATTACTCATTAAAACAAACTTGCATTACCTTTATTCTGAAGTTTCGCAAATGGACTCACTTTGTTTGTATTTGTTGAATTAATTTATTTTCGCTGTCAATAATAGTTTAAGTAGGACACAGAAGTGGATAAGAGAAGTAAAAAAGTACAACCTCTGCGGCCGTACCATTTATTCCGCGATCTAAACCGCTATTGCTTTGTCTCGGTTCTTCATGTGCGTTGTCTTAAACGACAAATGGAACAAAATATTGGCAGCACCTAAATTAAATGGTAATAAGACGTCATGGCACGGGCTCTGTTCGTAACTGCTATGAGTACGACCTGGGTTTTGCGGATTTTTCATTCCTACATTACATGTATGCACCAATTACGAGTTATTTGAAAAAATAATAATATGATCTTATTCTTTGCTAGCACAAAACTTATTTGATCATGATATAAGTTGGTCTACCTAAACTCACCATTAAAAAGTTATATTACTATAAACAAAAGAACATACAATGTGACTCGGATTATTAAAACGTACTGTGTAACTTCTACAGCGACATGAAAACTTTTGAGTCTGCTTATAAATGCCTCAACAGACAAGTACATTGGAGTATAAAACATAAAATAAATTTTGCTCTTGAGTATATTTTATTTTATTAAAACCATTCTCGTTGTTCTTTGAGAGCCATTATACCTAGGGATTCCCCTAACCATAAATCTTATGTTCATGTTTTTTTCGGCGCTTTAATAAGCACACTCAAATAAAATGGTGGAAATGAAAAAACATGGTGCTGTTTATATTACAGATTTTTTTTTGTAACATGAAAAATATATCCGATGAAGCGGGTTTAAAATATCAGATCGGTTCACTCCATTATTCATTTTCATTTTGTTTTTCTGAAAACAATATCCAAACACGTACACACGTTAACGTTTAACATTTCGTAAAAATACTGGCGACTGGAAGTTATTAATTTAAATACGTATAACTTATATCAGAATCAAAGTCATTACAAAAATCAGTCGCGAAAATAAGACCAATAAAACATATGAATTATTCGTATGTAATGTTTTTGAAGATATAAGAATTATTATAATACGAGGGCAGAGCAGCTTGTAGCGATCTGTTGGTAAGTAGCGACACAACCCACTCGATTTTCTCCGAAAGAACTGGGCGTTGCCTCGGCTCGTACCGTACGGCTGAACTGAGCATCAGGTCTCGCATTTTTGACTCACCTTCATTGGCCGTTCAGAGTGGGACATTAGATGTGTGGCACTTGCAGAAATCTGATCTGAAATCTATTTTAGTTCGAATCTATAGGTTTAGTAGAGTTAGGATATTTTAGAGTTTCATAATTTCACCCGAAAGATGTCCACTGTTGTACCAAAGGTTGCAGCAAAGCCTCCCCATAAGAATATGTCATAATTTCCAAGCTTGGCATGCGTATTGGTGATCGCAGTGGCGCTAGTTTTATCGCAGGACGCTGCTGCCCATGTTAAGTTATTGCACTTACTACGTACCAATTGGATTGGACCGCCATTGTTCAGTTAACTGACTGCACTAGTGGAAGAATTTTGGTGGAAGAGCTCCAGTGTCGTAGCTCGGCGGGCGTAGGCACCACCGTATGACCTAATATACTTGCCTCTAAATGGTAGTGTTCAGCACTATCGTGTTCCGGACAGGTGGTAATGTTCGGTCTTGTAATTTCCGACACAGAGGCATAACACCTTAGGCCTCAGGAGTGGCAACGCAATTGTGTACCTAGGTGTCTATAGGCTGCAGTCATCACTTAACAACAATGTGAAGTGCGTGATTGTTTGCCACTTTTCACACAAAAAAAATCTCCTAGTAGGCGGTGAGATGGTCACGTTTCGACGATATTATTTTTATAATTTAACAAAGTTAATCTAAAAAATCTAATGTTATATATTCGATAGGCCTATGCAAAGTTCAACACCATAAACTATGCCAGCAAAAAGTCTGTTGAAAATGTTGCGAGGCTTTATAAATACGGTTGAACATTTTTCTCGGTTAAAATATAGTTTTAACAATGTAAATCCTGGCTAAACTTTTAATCCGCTCGCAAAACTTCTACCAGTAACTTCACAGTTTAAAATCCCTAAAGCCGACAGTGAAATACATTAGTTTGTCACGAAATAACGCCATACAAAATTAGCTTTACAAACTTAATTAGGTTAATATTTGGTGATGTAAGACAGTAATGATTAATAAACAAAACACGATGTTATATTCATTATAACATTCGAATAGCTTTGAAATTAATATTAATGCTACCTCATAAATTACTAATATGACCTTTGGTGACTGTAATGCGATGTGACAGTCGGGCAAATATATTATATCGCCAGTTCACACGAGATAATTACACACATTTATACTGGAGGGCGTTTCTCTTACTAAAATATCATCATTAGATATATTTAAGAACATAACTTTGGCCATGTTTACTCTGGAAAACGAAAGAAAAAACATTTATTTTTCTGATACCAAACAACACACATTGATACCATAGACATTCGTAAATCGCCCTCTGAATTTGCATTTAAACGGAAACTCGGTTTTAATTGTCGTCGTCTTATTATTAGATATTTATATAATCAATTAAATATTTGCGTATATATTCATACTATTGTATTTATTCAATTTTACTTATATATATTATATATCTATGTATATACTATGTTTACTTATATTTTTTAATGTTATTTGCCGATAAGTTCCGATTAATTTTACTCTTTATTTTCCTATAATTTCTGTTTCAGATTTTTTTTTATATTGCACCCCCACAATATGTTTCCACTATCTACTGGTACTGGACTGGTAGAGAATGCCTTATGGCATTAAATCCGCCTAATGTACCTAAATGTACATCAAAGTTTTAAATAAATAAATACCTATAATACTGAAAACTAAAATCAATGGTATGGATATGTGAAGCCAGAAAAAATGGCACGCATCTCAGCTATTTGTTGCAGCAAGAGCTGTAGTATACTTGTACATATAATGATTTGTAAATAAAATGGTTCCAGTCATAATAAAAAAAATATTCCACGGTTTCATATTAAAATACAAACAGAACACTGATAAAACAAATATAATCACGCTGCGCTAATGAGGCTTAACTTTTGATGTAACTATTAATTATTTCTTTGTAAAAAGTAAATTATTACATCAAAATCGACGAATATTAATTTTCATTTTCTGCAAAAGATTGAAGTTCAGTAATAACAGTAATTAATTTTATCATTTTCTTTGTTTCAGATTCAACCAAACCATGGAACAGATCACCAAATATCTGATTATAATTGCATCAATTATGACCGTGAAACTCACTGTAATTGAGAGCAAAAATGACACTAAACCAAAAATCGACAGAAGATATTACCAAGTACCACTCTTCATCAACGTTTGCGATATAGCCGACAGAAGATCAAAAGTACACTGTTACTGCGACAGTAATAAACCTAAAATGGCTACAAGAGCAGATTGTTGGATTTTCAGCGGCGGTATTAATGAAGATGACCCGATTTGGCCGAGCTTTTCGTCGCAATCTGATGTAGAACATCTCATGTTTAATGTCCGTTCTGATGACGCTCTTACTTTTATACCAGCTAAAGCAATAGTTCGACTAGATAGGCTCAAGACCCTATCAATACATTTTGGAACCATCAAAAGGATCCCGCCTTACGCTTTTACAAATTCTTCAACGGTAAGACAAATTGTTTTGAAGTCAAACAAGATCGCTAACTTGGATAAACATTCGTTCTCCCAGCTAATGATGTTGTCAAACTTAAGTTTAGACGACAATCAGATATCGGAACTTAAGAGGGATGTTTTTTTCAATCTACCCAATCTTCATGTACTCCATTTGTCAAACAACAACTTGAGTTTACTACACGAAGGTTGTTTTAAACATCTGAACAATCTAATTGAATTGAAACTGGACTACAACTATATATCTGTAGTGACGAGGGAAATGTTGGAAGGTCTAGAAAATCTTTCCCGATTAAACTTGAGGAACAATAAGTTGACAATGATTGGAAACTTAGCGTTCAGCGAATTGTGGGGCTTGAAGGAGCTGATGTTAGATAATAATGCAATAGAGTACATATCGGAGAGAGCATTCGGTGGGCTCATTCAATTGAGAAAGCTGACGTTATCCGGAAACAAGTTGACTACATTTTATGAGGATATACTTGAAGACGTGAGAAGCCTTGTTGTGTTGGATTTGAAGGACAACCTATTGACGACGATGTCATACGAGACAATACGGCCAGTTGTTGAGAATGATAAAGCTACATCTTCGGTAGTCTACTTAGATGGTAAGTTTTCAAGGTAATCGTAGTACTCGTAAGTAGTAGTAGTATTAGTATATTACAAACAAGGTAAAGTTTTAGTGGTTTTTGTGTGGCAGAACAAAATTAATTTAGAAAATATTAATAATTCAAAATAGATGAGCATGATATATGATAATACTTCACTAAACGTGCCCCGCTATGAGCTGCTGCTAAAGTGTATATTCTGGTCAAAACCAAGTGCCTTGTAAAATGGCGTAACTTGGATGAAAAAATACTAGATCGATTGTACAACCAAGACAAAATCATTTTTCTCAACAAAACTACCATTACAATATCTGTATGCATATAAATCATAAAGTTAATGTCACTAATTTCATAGTTACTACTTTTGTATTTATCATTTTAATCTACCTCGACTACTATCTCAATTACAGCGCGTTTAGTGTAGGATTTATACTTTCTCGCAGTGTAATCCCACGCGCAATCTTATTACCAAGAGATATTATCTTATGAACGCTCATTACTTTTCGCTTTCTCAAAGGACGGATGGCTGAACAGTGGAATTATAAAGCTTGAAGTCTTTACAAAGTCGGGTTGTTTTCATTAAACAATAATATGTTTGACTAGAAAGTTTTAAGTCCACATTAGCGTCGTGAAATTAAATTTTAAGAACATGAAATATACTCGTATTAAGAAGGAGTTTCGAAATATTCTATTTTCATTTTGCAACTTGCAATAATTGTAGAACACCAGAATTATGGGTAGCAGAATTCTTTTGAATTTAATTAGATTATGTTACACTGAAATTATTATTTTCAACTTAGCTATCCATCAAGCATGTCAAATTTACACATAGATCTCCGTTACGGAGAAAGATAAATAGTCAATAAAACCAGCTAAAGCTTGTTAAATATCACGAGACTACCACAAATATTCAACACCCTAGAAGCCAACCTAAGGCAGCATAGACGAAATATGGATTTAACATCGCTAGATAAATCCACGAAAATAGTTTCAGTCTCTTTTTATTCATGTGAACTTACTAGAACGATTTGTTTAAGCATCAAAAGTGAAATAGATGCCATCAATAACGTCTGTTTGTACTGTGAAACGTGAGCATAACACAAAGACTGTAACACGCAGAATCCTATTATTTCTTGGGCTTAAAGTCAACGCGCGCGTAAATCACGTCACCCTGAATCGTACCTATATTTTGCGAAGGGACTCGATAAATTTCCTTGGCACCATCGTGAAATGGTTTTTTATTTGCAAACATTCCTGCCTGTTTATTAGATACTTTATAGTGCTATTTCGTCGGCTATATATACTTTCTTATTGTTCATGCCGATTTCATTTGAAAGGTTGTATATATTATTGCCTCGATCATAAAATATTGTTTCCGACCTTATTTTTTTCTATTCTTATGAGAATGATAACTGAGACATTAGATACGTTTTAGTTATAGAGTGCTTTGTCTTTGTCAGTCACATTGTCAAATGTGCAGGATATAAAAAGACAAAGAAGAGATTAGCAACACATTAGCTAAAATACGTTTATATAATGTATGTAATAATGTTTAAGCTATAAATAATGAAAATAAAAAAGAGCAAAAATGAAATAGAACCCTTATGGAGATAACATGTTTTATTGGAGTTTTCAGTGTTATTTTTTAACAACAAGTCACGTCAATCCTTAAGCTTTATTTTAAAATCAAATTTGAGCAATTTGTTAAATATCCACTTCCGGGAATTCTCATTAAAAACAATAACAAATAAAGAAGGAAAATGACGGTCTACGAAATAAAATAAGTAACAGCTGTAAAATACTGACTTTAATTTAAGTTAATAATTTTCCAACTGGCAATTCTTTCTCAAAGAGTTAACGCGAAAAGTCATTTAATCAAATCAATGTTTTAGCAAAGAACATTATAGGAGTTACTCAACTGGCTAATTCTGTTAATCTAATTGTTTAACACAATATCGGATCTATTTCAGGATTAAATTTAGGAATTCGAGTCTGAGAAAGTTTGTCATTTCTTAACTGAATTATGGAGGAGCTTTTCTTGCCAAATAAATCTAATACATTAGTGATTCTCTACAAGCAACATGAAAGAGATAAATAGCGCTTCTTTGGACATTAAAGTAGTTTGCTTTTTTGCTATTTAAGTTTCAAAATAAAAGATACGAAATTAAATCGAATAAAATACCTAGTTCATTTTAACGATTATAAAACTAAATTATCTGTACAAAATATTAACACAACAGAACTATAAACTTATACAAAGATCAATATGACTGTCTTACATTTAATTTTGCCTAAGCATGAAAAACACATAAAATTATGTGAATGAAAATCGATACATTATATTGTTATTATACGTGCGATCAATCGTTAGAATGTCAATATAAATAGCTATCTCTAAATTAAAACGATTACCATAACCAAATAACACTAGCATGTCAATGGATAGGTAAATCCGTTCTATCGGTTCAGTCATTACCGTTACTCATTATATACACAACATATAATATTTCATGTTATTTGCTTTCAATTTATATATTACGTTCATATAAAACAACGATTAAGCGTTAAGTCATATAGACATAAGCCATATGTTCAAGTATTTATATTGTGGCAATAAAGAATAAATAGTAACTATACGATTCAAGTAGTGCTGTTTACTAAAAATGCATTTGATTAATTAACAACGCTTCCTATTGCTATTACAGGTTTGGTTTGATCTGCATTTAGCCAAATATTTGCTTGGTGGGAGATCATAATAACTTCGACATTTACAATATGCAATATATCAACGTCATTTCTATTCGACATCGCTGTGTTCAGGCACTGAATACGGATGCGGCACGTGCCAACTAAGGATAAAACCCATTTTTCTCTGCTCAGTCCGAGGTTCAAACTATCCGTCCGCAGGTTGCGATGTTGGCAACTTCGCTAGATAATTCTGCAACGCTCGCCGAATGTAAATTGACCGTTTTGCGGTTATCTCGTGTCTTTTGTATTTGCCATTTCTGTTCTCGTTCGTTTTGCCGGGAATTTATAGGGATAGCTAATCTTTCTCGCGGATCTAGTTGGGTGTTAGTGATACTTTCAGTTTATAACGTAGTTAGTTTAAGTCTGAATCTAAATCTTCCTTAATTATAAGGCACAAAACAAACTTTCTACAGTACGCTTAAGGGTTATGTATGCAGATACCATACCATGTATATTTAATGAACATAATACTGGAATCGAGAAATGGTAATGAAAAGATGATTTTAACAGCGACTTAAAACTCTTTTAAGCCGTTTGAGTAGGAACTGAGATTATTTTATGCTTATTCGACGCTCTCCGTGCCAACGATGAGTCTGAAGATACTGTGCATAAGAAAATTCAATTAGTTAAATTAAAAAAATAATGAGACGAGAAGCGTTATTTAGTTAAGACAGTCCATTTGAATATTCGTGCTGAAATAGTATTCGAGGATGAATTAAAATTTACCCGTGAAGGTCTACGGCGCTATGAAAAGACGGTGACTGATTACATTTCATTAGTTTATACGTGAAACTTAATATACACTTTCATTTCAGGTAACCCTCTCAACTGTAATTGCCGACTTTCGTGGATATATGTTCTGCGAAATGAGACCAAGGACATCACCTTGAGACATGCTCTTGAAAAAATTTCGTGCGTCTCGGATATTACAAATGATAAGCGAATAAATGATCAAAAAGAAGAAGACACAGACAATGGAAATGTGTTAGCTGACGATAATTATGAATATTATGATAAAAATGATGAATATAGTGACAAAGATAAAGTTAAGCCAAGCAAAGCCAGTCTTTTAGTAGATATACCTCTTGAAACACTTCCTTGTCCAAAAGAAATAATGCAATCCATAGAAGAAACGTATGGTCACCCTGTTCAAAATGAAATTAGATTGAAAGCCTTTTCTAGAGTCAGTAGCACTTCATCAAGTACCATTTGCATTTTAATGTTAGTACCGTTATTATATTAAATGATAGTAAGGAAAACAAAGACATTTGTGATATTAGAAATTAATGTTTCTCGTACCTTTCATAGTCATAATTTGTGTTTTGTTGGTAAACTTGTAAAGTTGCGATGTTAGATAGGTAAAAATAACTGATCATATTCATGGAATATAAAACTATTTAAGAATGCGTAACCACATAAATTTAAAGCTCCGTTAGGTAAAACCCATGTACGTGTATTTCTAATGCCGCTTACGTTGGCAAATGTATGATGAATGTGTTTCGATTTCTGAACCCGCTTATTTATTCCAGTGAAATTCAGCATTCAGCAAGCTTTTCACTCTATGAGAGAGTTCTTTGAAAAAACATTTGAATACGATAGCCTAAATAATTTTAGTGAAATGTGACTACAAATATCATGACTGAAACAGAATATATGAGTGCTATTTGAGTGATGCCAGTATAATATGGGATTTTTTTGCATTTGGATTCAGTAATAATAATCATATCCAGTATCATATTCACAATCACCAAATCAATATTAAAGGTCTGCTTTTAAATCTTACAATTTTTCTTGTGTATTGATTGAGAATGTAAAAGGACATAATAACATTTGAATTTAGAATTTCTCACAAAGGACGATGTTTCTAACTTTCCACATTTTGATTTGGAAAACATTCTCGTTTCATATTTTTCTGTACTTAATACACTAAAACATAAAAATATAAAATTTATCAAGACCGGTAATAAAAGATGTACAAAGGAAGTTACATTTGTTTTAATTTAAACAAAACTTTTCTTTTATAATGTGTCATAGTAAACATTAATGTGTTTAATAATAAATGTAATGGAGAAACTTCACTCACTTGTTTTACTGAAAATGTGAAGACACGCTGTAATATTTTTGGTGTTAGCAAAATTTTCTGCTCTATTTAGAGCATTAAAGTTACATTCTCCAAGGCATCGTGCAAATAGTTGTATTTTCACCCCAGTGAAAACTTCTCTTCGTGGTTAGGACAAAGCTTATGCTTGGCTTAACACTTTCATTTATAAAGAGTGAATGGATAATATTTTATCCATATATTAATGTAATAATTGTATGATAATTTAAGTACGAATTAAATATCTTGTTGCAAGAAAACTTTTGTTTAGAAAATTATTAATAGCATCTTCGTTTTTTTTTCAATTCAGAAGATAAGTTTTTTTCTTTAAATTCTAATAAAGTTTAATAAAGGTAATTTGCAAGCTTGTAACTTATTGCCGTCGGTCGGCGCTTATTGCAGTGTCAAAATGTCAAAATTGAGATATTTCTCCAATCCAAGATTTTCATTTACTATCAAATTTATGAGCAACTTCAGTTTTCATTTACATATTTGTATATTATATTATAGTTTTTTGTGCGAGTGTAATGTAAAGAAATAAACAAGATAGAATAATTTTAAAACGGTTACTTGCTGAAATTCTAATTTGAAATCATATTCTTGGTGATGTCCTTATTACTTATTATTATTATTATCATATAATGTTAATGGTAGACTTAAAATTTTCTATAAATGTTGCGTCACGTCTTATTTTCTCCGTGAAGGCAGATGATATACAGCCATACAACAAAAAAAAAACAGGAATGCCTCTGATAAAATCTTTCAGCATATAAAAATAATCTTATCAGTAGTAACATATTGATAATATGATAAACAATTGAGGAAGATTGACTTATTTTATTAATTAATAAGAATAAGATTTTCGTATTTGAAATATAAGAATATATGTTGTAAATTAATTGAATTTGAAAAGAAAACATAAGAAAATAAATCTAGTCGTTAACAATGAAAATAATTTATAAGAAATTTTTTAATTTTATTGTACATATCACAGAAGTAAGCAATCAAAATGTACATTGAACTACAAATGCATGTATATAATATAAGCTTATCAAATTTTTAAAAGGTTGATTGTTAGATATTGGTAAAGTGTTGAATTATTAATCTAATTATTATTTAAGTATAAATATGGCGAATGTTACTTGGCATGGTTACAGACATGACGACACTCGCCTTTGCAGAGGGGCCCACAAGATAAAATGAGGTTGGAATGCGCGTCTACCAACATTTGAGCATTTGGTTGCTTTAACTGTATAATTTGACTAGCTGGAATACGTTCCGTATTTGTCAGTAAAACTTTCTTTCACTCGAGCATTTGGTTTTGCTTATACTCTTAATAATGAGACCTGCTAAATTGGTGCGGGTATACTGCAACAGGATGCTCCTTTGCTCGATAGCGGGATCGAAATAAGACGGTAAATGGGTTTTTAAAAGCGCTGAAACTATCGCAAAATCCTCAAAATCACACTTATGTGACACAAAAAATATGGAGTTTTGTAGATTTGTTGGTTTATGTGTTTTATACTCATATGTAATTTCCGGCACAGAGGCACAACACCTTAGATCTCAAAAATGGTAACGCATCTGCATTTTGATATTTGGTATTTGTGTGGGTGTCTATAGGCAGCAATTACTTACTTAACATCAATGTGAACTGCATGCTTGTTTGCTACTTTCATAACATTAAAAAAAGGCGATTAAATTGAGAATACTAGACATTAGACTAGTAGAATATTTTTGGGTGATACAGTTCATGCAATTTTATTACTTTGCTATAACTATAGAAATCTCGTACATTTCAATAATTAAAAGTTTTGAGTCATTATTGTATCGTATTTATATTAAGTTGTTGATAGTTTTGAAGACGTATACCTATGTATTGTTACCCCCTTATTCATAAACGTACATTAGATACGTTTTAGCTATAGAATGCTTTGTCTTTGTCAGTTGCATTGTCAAATGTGCAGGATAGAAAAAGACAAAGGAGAGAGCAACACTTTAGCTAAAATACGTTTATGAATCCTTATTCATAAACGTATTTTAGCTAAAGTCCTTTCTCTTTTTCTAGGGTTAGCGTTTAACGTTGAATTTCTTCTAAGGTGTGTTTATGTTTAACCATAAGTACGTACAAGCAATTGACGACGTTTCTTAACTGACATTTCTATTAAAGATTTATATTTCATTGGTGGTCAATGGGTTGAGAAGAATTTAATATCTGTTTTTTTTAAAGTCTTGATATATATATTACATCTTGTTATTTGAAGTAAAAAAGACACAGTTCTGAATAAAATCTTTACAGAAGTTTCATAATATTATAAACCAAAACATGTATAATTCTGTGTATTTTCTAAAATTGCATGTTGTTTCAAAAGCACTTCATTCCTTTATTAGAGGCAGTATGTTGCAGATATTGGAATAACATCTAGTGAAGAAAAATAAAATTGAATTTTGTGTGTAAGTACACCCTGTTGGCTTCGAGCCCAAGACATAAAAATATCGATTTTAAGCGGCCATACCACAAACATTCGCCTTATTTCTTGTTCAAAAATTAATACGAGTGATTGCTTACTGTAAGTAATTGTTTATATTTATTATGTCTTGTATAAATAATATAATTACCCCCTTATTCATAAACGTACATTAGTTACATTTTAGCTATAGAATGCTTTGTCTTTGTCAGTTGCACTGTCAAATGTGCAGGATAGAAAAGGACGAAGGAGAGATTAGCAACACTTTAGCTAAAATATGTTTATGAATAAGGGGGTTATACTGTATTATGTTTATGAAAAATTATAGATTTCGTGTAATTATATTATCTAAGTTGTGTATAGCTCAGACTCTGTTGTAATAAATATTTCTACCCACAACTGATTTTTTATTCAAAATTCTTAAACGATGTATTTATATATGTAAGTTTGTATATATATAAAAGTGTGACGCAGTGTGACGCGGCTCGCCGTCGTAGGCACCACCGCATTACCTCTATCTGCCGCCAAATGGTATTGTTCAGCACTATCGTGTACCAGTTAGATGATTATTGTATGAGCCCGTAATAACTGTCATAGAAGCAAAACAATGTTGGCTGGGGTACGTAGATGTCTTTTTGTTTATGTTATAAAAGTGGCAAATAAGCTTGCATTTCACATTGATGGTAAGTGATGACTGCAGCCTATAGACACCCACACAATGACCAGAGGTCAAAATGCAGATGCGTTGCCACTCCTAAGGCCTAAGGTGTTATGCCCCTGTGCCGGCAATTACAGGGCCTTACATTACCACCTGACCAGAACACGATAGTTGTGAACACTACCATTTAGCGGCAAGTATATTAGATAATGTGGTGGTGCTTACGCCCGCGAGCACCGTCAGTGGCTCTACCACCAGTGTCTACAGTATCACCATCCATGGGAACTGTATGTATGCTTGTTTACCACAGTTTACACATTACATAAAAAAACTAAAAGATGACTCACTGAACGCTACTAACACGCGTTTATAAGAGAATATAGAAGAAGAGTATAATAAAATTAAGTATACTTCAAAGAACAGAGACACAAACTAAATACGTTTTAGACAATATTTTTTACAGGACGTATTCCGAATGTTTACTAAAAAGAAATAATTAAAGAGACCTTCCGTAAATGCAGTTAAATTGTAGTTTGAAAACAGTTCCATAAAACATTTCTTTAAAAGTCTGACTGTAATTCAGTATCAAAGGCAGGTGCATTTTTTTACTCAGTTGAAAAAAGGAGGAGGTGCTACGTTCGTCTAAAAGTATACAGACGAATGGTCTGTATTCTTTTTAGGGTTCCGTACCCTAAGGGCAAAAACGGGATCCTATTACTAAGACTCCGTCTGTCTGTCTGTCACCAGGCTGTATCTCATGAATCGTAGCTAGGGACTTGAAATTTCAGATGATATTTATGTTGCCGCTATAATAACAAATACTTAACAGAATAACATAAATATTTAATTCGATAAAACAATCGTGATTTTTTTGTTGCTTTAACTACCACCAAGTCATGATCTGATGATGGCATCCTACGGAAATCAAGGGAAACCTAAAAAACACAAATGGATATGAAAATGTCTTATTTGCCACCATCAAACAAACATGCAATAACATTAAAAGTAGTTTTTGTTTTATATTATTTCGCATTAACACATGCTTGTGAAATATATTTTATTTTAAAGAAAAATGAAAAGAAAAATTTGACTTCAGGCGAGACTCGAACTCGCGGCCTACTGGGAATCTAGTCCAGCCGCTCTTCCAATTGAGCTGCTGAAGTCCTGCCCGATTTGTCAAATCTTTCCTTCACATTTATTGCATTGCTTTATGGTAGCAGCAGCGCCATCTATTGCCAACTATGGAATATATTGGAATATATTGGATATATTGGAAGAGCGGCTGGACTAGATTCCCAGTAGGCCGCGAGTTCGAGTCTCGCCTGAAGTCAAATTTTTCTTTCCATTTTTCTTTAAAATAAAAGTAGTTTTGTTTAAAGAAAAATGGAAAAAAGACCCTGACATGTGTTATTGCTAAATAATATTGAAACAAACATTAAAAGTGTTGCTGGTTTACTCTAATTTATTATAAACAGTGTGTTGTTTAAGGTCACATAATAAAATAACAAAATAACCTAGTCTTATAAAACCAACCCTCGATTAGTCAACTACGAACTAGGTCGATTCAGTGAACTGTAGGCGTCAAACAAATGGGTGTCTATTTTGATACCAGGGAGTAGTGAAATATAAAATGAGCTCGTTCCGTACCTTCCTACCAACATTCAACAATATAATATTATATTTAAAGAAAAATGGAAAGAAAAAAATGACTTCAGGCGAGACTCGAACTCGCGACCTACTGGGAATCTAGTCCAGCCGCTCTTCCAATTGAGCTACTGAAGCCCTGCCCGATTTGTCAAATCTTTCCTTCACATCTATTGCATCCTAACTAGCATAGTTGGTAATAGATGGCGCTGCTGCTACCAATGCAAATAAAAGCAATGCAATAGATGTGAAGGAAAGATTTGACAAATCGGGCAGGGCTTCAGTAGCTCAATTGGAAGAGCGGCTGGACTAGATTCCCAGTAGGTCGCGAGTTCGAGTCTCGCCTGAAGTCAATTTTTTCTTTCCATTTTTCTTTAAATAAAATATATTTCACAAGCATGTGTTAATGCGAAATAATATAAAAACAAAAATAATATTACCTAGGAGTAAGTTCTTTGTATCATTGAATGAGCTCTGCTAGTGAACATAGCAACGTCTCAGGGGTGGCAACGCATCTGCATTTTGACGTCTGGTTTTTGTGTAGATGTCTATTTACTGCAGTTATGACTAAAAATCAATGTGAGCTGCATGCTTGTTCGCCACTCTCTCTATATAAAAAGTGGCATGTTTACCCGTCGGGACGTGACGACCCTACCGACCCAGTAGTGAAGGGGAAATATTCCACTGCTGTCAGTCAACGGTATAATGGCGGTACAAGCCCTTCGAATAGGGCGGTAATATAAAAAAAAATCGACGTGTGGTACTCGGGGACTGACGCGGTAAAACTATTGCATAGCATTTTGTATCAACTTAAGCAATTATAATTATTTATTTATTTTATTTATGCAGTATTTCTTTTTTCTTTGATATTAATTCAAGTTACACTTTTTGAGCGTGGTGACCGATAAGAAAACAATTTTTTTTCTTTTATTAAATAAAAAAGTTAATATTGTTTGAAATATTTTTATTATTTTACAATACATATAAACAGCTGCTTATGTATTCGTCCGATTTCGGAGCAGCTCGTCTCGATTCGTGCGAGCTTCGAAGAGTAGAACAATACGTCTAGTTGCACGCACACAAACACCGTGTCGAAGACTGCCGAAAAGAAACGACGTTAGACAATGCACGGCCTTCACAAGCCACACCTCCGTGCCCGTCGGAGTGGGGAGCGTGAGGTTTTTTCGTTACAGAATTTCTGGATTCGGTCCCCGCGCTCAAGGCCCTCGATACAAGCTATGCAATAGCTTAAAAAATAAAAAAATACGTTACACTCACAGCCCCACAGTAGGTATAAACCTGTGTCGTGGGTGCCGTTGTACACATACAACACATACACAAACACCCAGACCCGAAACAAATATCTGTAGGCCATACAAATGTCCCGGTGCGGAGATCGAACCCGCGACCCTTGGAATCAAACGGTCATCTCACACCGCTGGACTAACCGGGTCGTCAAAAATGAAAATATGCTTTTAATAATAATTTACTTTCCCCATTTCAATCAAGCTCTCGAACAGGCCACTTCCACTGCTATGCTCATGTTCTTGAAGACTTACATCTGCTATGGAATCCACTAAGCTGCGAGTTACAAATATTGGTACATCATCACTTATACCAGAATGGCTCTCATCACAACCTTGTGGCCGTTAGCAAGCTGTTCTCCTCGAGCGTGAGTCGTCCGAACGGTCCCAGTGTTTGATAGTTCAGTTCAAAGTTCTTTATTGCATTCATGTGAATTTTACAGATGATATTATAAATATTGTATGTAGCAACCCTAGCAACATGATACCTGTTGGGCTTATGACATTAGCGTCACAAATTTACTGGTGGTAGAGCTCTAGTGACGAAGACCACCGCATTACCTGCATCTGCCGCCAAATGGTTCAGCACTATCGTGTTCCGGTTAGATGGTCATGTATAGCCCCGTATTAACTACCACAGAGACATAACAACTTAAGTCTCAGGGGTGGCAACGCATCTGCACATTGACTGTCTATAGGTTGCAGTTATCACTTGATATCAATGTGAGCTGCATATTGATTGCCACCTTACTTACATTGAAAAAAATGCTACTAGTAAAATATGTATCTCATCAACATCATTACTCCAGCCGAACTGACCGATTTGTCCACTGCAACGACGCCCACAACAGTGTTGTGCGTGATTAGGGGAGAATATGCCATAATCGCCACGCTTGGCAGGCGGATTGGCGATCGCAGTAACAGAAATTTTATCGAGAGACGCTGTTGCCCATCCCGTGTTGCTATAATTACTACCGCCCTATTGGAATGGTTTGACTGCCATTGTTCGATTAACGGACTGCACTTGCGGAAGAATTCACTTCCACTAAAATATCTACTTTTACATTTTTTTTTTCTTCATTTATCATCATTGAAGGAATTGAAAATTTTTGTGATTATTATGGTTCAACCAAGTAGTTTAAATTCTAATTTTTAATTTACTTTTAATATATGATTTTGCTTTTACTATATGTAATGGTTATTCACTCTAGGTATTTCATGATTTTTTTTTTAATTTATTTAAGGTCGCTTTTTAACATCTAAGGTCATTAGTGACCACGGCAAAAACGATAATTTCTTAAATTAATTTGTACATATTAATCAATTTTAAAAAAACTTAAAGTTCTTGTACATCCATCTTCATTTAAACATTCCTTTATACTGTTAGGTAATTTACATTTCTGTTTTTCATTACTGAAAGCTGTGCAATCTACTAATAGATGTAAAACAGTCAATTCGAGTCCACATTTGCATTTGTTTTTATCTTGTTTCGTTATCAGGTGAATATGTGTCATATTTGTATGTCCGATACGCAATCTAGTAAATACTACTTGGTCTTTCCTAGTCTTAAATAAAAGAGGACTTTTATCAAATACAGAATTTCTAATTTCAAATAATTTTTGTTTTATATTATTTCGCATTAACACATGCTTGTGAAATAAATTTTATTTTTAAAGAAAAATTTATATATATATTTCACAAGCATGTGTTAATGCGAAATAATATAAAACAATTATTAAGGGTAAAAGCGACTTCTTTACGATATTCAATAAACTGAAAAGTCTATTATATCGGTTGCCTAACTAGCATAGTTGGTAATAGATGGCGCTACTGCTACCATAAAGCAATGCAATAGATGTGAAGGAAAAATTCGACAAATCGGGCAGGGCTTCAGTAGCTCAATTGGAAGAGCGGCTGGACTAGATTCCCAGTAGGTCGCGAGTTCGAGCCTCGCCTGAAGTCAAATTTTTCTTTCCATTTTTCTTTAAAAATAAAATTCAAATAATTTACTTGTATTACCTGTTCTCCAAAAATTATCCCAAAATGTTTTAATTTTTAGTATGTATGTATGTATCTTCACGCCAGGTCCCTAACGGGGTAGGCAGAGAGTGTAGAGCGCCAGACATCCCGGTTCTGACAAACCTCTCGTGCCTCGTCTACCTTCATCATTCTCTTCATACATGCACGCCGATTCCTAAGACTTTTGACACCACCATCAGACAGAACTCGACCTATTTGGTCATGGTAGGTCAGCCTTGGTCTTCCTGGGCCTCTGAAACCATCCACATTCGCATTGTATATCTGTTTAGTCATTCGCTCATTCGACATTCTTTCTATATGCCCGAACCATCGGAGCATGCCTTTTTTCATTTTTACACCGATACTATCATTCACACAAAGTCTCTTTCTTACATCTTCATTACGAACGCGATCGGTGAGTGATACACCGCAGATCTTGCGCAAAGATCTCATCTCGACCGCGTTCAACTTACTTTCATGCTCTTTCCTGCATACCCAGCTCTCGCTTCCATATAAAAGCGTTGGAGTAAGTACAGCATTATGTACGGCTAGTCGAGCCCGCTGGCTAAGATGGCTAATTTTTAGTTTTATGATTTATTGACGTTTTGAAAGTATCTGTAAAGATCTATTCGAAATAAAAATATTTTCTATTCTATTCTACATTTTCCTCCACCAAGAGATTCAACCTGGGACTTCAAAACTAGCGACCACTAAAGCACCAGGCAAAAAGTAGTTTATACATTATTGGATTCATGCCTTTTCTTACCCACGTACAAACCATATTGTGGACCCATCTAATATTCCATCGTGATATAAAACTAAGCCGGGTCTTTGTATTGGATTTTCAATCCGAGCATTATCGGGACTTAATACAGGATTCCATCGGGATTTTTCGGCATCGAAACTGGCTTGGAGAGGAATTAATTTAAATTGAAGACAAACAAATAAGCTTGAATATAACCGAGGAACGATATTGGCTGATCAAATAAAATTATAGTTGTGTGAGCAGGTTCTGATGATTGTTGAATTAATTACTGTTTTTATTATAAAATATGATAGCGATAGAGTTAGCTGTTAAGTTTTCGTGTATGATAGCTTGATTAAATGATCCAGAGAGTATGAAATATTATTTATTACGAGGCCATACATTACAGGCTGGCATCAAAAAAGCTCGGGTTACTAAACAAGGCATGACAGTATTTCACATCGGGGCAACTTCTACAGCTATATAAAGCTCACGTGAGGCACCATATGGAATACTGCTCTCATCTTTGGGCGGGAACCCCTAAATACCAGCTTGGTCCCCTTGACTCCATTCAAAAACGTGCCATTCGAATCGTCAACGACCCAGGAATCACAGATAGACTCGAAGATCTGAGTCTGCGCAGAGACATCGGACGTCTGTGCATTTTCTACCGCCTTTACAATGGTGAGTGCTCTGATGAACTGTTCGAGCTAGTGCCATCGTCTACATTCCTACATCGCACCACCCGCCGAAGAGAGAAGTTCCACCCGCACAGATTGGATACTTGGAAATGCTCAACGGCAGGAATGTACGCAAGAGCGTACATTCCTGCCCAGAACGTGCAAATTGTGGAACGAACTTCCCTCTGAGATGTTCCCCCGGCGCTACAATATGGGGTTCTTCAAAACTGGCGTCTGCTTGACTGTCAATCCTTTGACATAAAAAAAACATTACCAACTAACCGGAACACGGTAGTGCTGAACACTACCACATGGGTATCAATACTGCTACGATTTCCCCCCATCCACAAACAGTGAGGGAAAAGGAGGGTAATCGATAGTAAACAGAGATTTGCAGGGTACTTGCATAGTTGTGGTTTTTGAGATTTTTGGTTGATGATTTTCATGTCTACAAGGAAACATGATCCCTACAACTCTTCCCCTAGGATTCTCTCTTCACCTCAATAAGCGATAATGGATAAAGGGAGGCTTCCCTTCAGCGGTTGCCACTACCACCTGCGGTAACGGTGACGGTCTTCGCTGCTAGGAGTGCTGGATGAGTTAATATAGGACTTGGTAGGTACACCTATTCAACCGAATACACCTGAGCGAATTAGTTTTACTTAGTAGTATTTAATTTCAACCAAAGAAAACTGCTTGGGTTCAATCCCCGTAGGGTAGTGCTATTAAAACGTAACTCCACGCCTGCAATTCCTGAAGAGATAGGTAGAGGTAAATGCATACGTTCAAGCATACATGCAAACACCCACGATTCGCCGGTTACATTTTCGCCCATGCAACAGGTGGCGAGCCTGTTGACACACTCGGGCACATTACCAAACTCCGAGGTACTGAGCAACTTCCAAAAAATGGAAGAGTATTTTACAACGTTATCTCTTATATCCCCCGATCTGTGAATCGAACCCAGGAGTAGCCTGCTACCACTAGGCTACTGAAGCATCTTATTATTCACCATTGATCTATTGCTAATTATATCCAATTGGACTGGAAATAAAAAATATTTATTTGATTTTATTCTTTATTCAACATTTCCCTTTAAGCGGCAATTACTCAGACACGACAGTTGACAGTTTCACGTCTAGTGGCAGAGCACGAACAGTACCAGAAACCACAGACGTTGTACATGGCCACTGAGCTATTATTATTAGCGTTCGCATGGTTGCATAATTCCTAGAGATGTACCGGATCGGTTCATTCATGCATTATTTCCGACTATATTAGTGGTTAGTTGAGTAATTATGCTCTGGAGATAATAGCTTATATAAATTATGTGGATGTCGGGCCAAGAAATAAATCGTATCGTATAGGATAGGATCCCACTGCAGAATCATTTTGTTCATCCAGATATGCTGCAATCTTATTTTTTACGCATATTTATTATCTAGAGAATCAATATTTCCTATCAAAATTTGGCCGCAAGTATTTTTAATTAAATTATTTTATCTTTAACAGCCAGCAACTATTATTTGCAGCCGATTTAATTTGGCTTTCGCATACCATAATAATGAGAAAAAAAACCTATTGGTTGCCTATCAAGAAATGGCCGCAAGTATTTTTTTATATTTTTTTTGGGTTAGAATTTTTTTATTTATTTTTTTTAATAAAATATCGTCCACCTCACGGTTAATGTATAAAGACTCTGAAAAATCACGTCTGCCGTTGTGCACTTGGCCGCCCCTACGTATATTCGTTCCGCCCCGATAACTTTTTACGTCCATGACGTACATGTATTATTTGTATATCAAATTAAAGCATTTTTTTCTCATAAGTATACGGGAGCCAAATTAAATCGGCTGCAAATAAGAGTGTTTGGCTGTTAAAGATAAAATAATTGAATTAAAAATACTTGCGGCCAAATTTTGATAGGCAACCTAGTGGATACATATTCTCTAGGTAATAAAGTTGAGTAAAAATTAGGTTTTCAGCATATCTGAATGAACGAAATGATTCTGCAGTGGGATCTTAGCCTATATTTCGTAATTAATATGGCTAAAGACATGTGCTCTGTATGTTTTCAGACAGACTTTACTGGGTTTTTTTTACAGTGTCGGTACACTTCCTGTGTAGGAACTCGAGCGCGTAAGCACCGCACCGCTTTACCTAATCTATGTGCCACAAAATGGTAGTGTTCAGCCCTGTCGTGTTCCGGTTAGATGGTAATGTATGGCCCCGCAATAACTATGCCATAACAACACAGAGAAATAACAACTTAAGTCTCAGGGTTGATGCGTTGTCATTCCTGAAGCTTAAGATATTGTGCCTCTGCGCCGAAAATAACGGGGCCGTACATTACCACCTGACTGGAATGCTAGTACTGAATACTACAATTTAGTGGTAAGTGGGCGGTCTTCCCTACGCCCGCGAGCTCTGTCATATTAATTAGAATCCTAATATTAATTCGGTATGCTTTGTCTCAAAGAATAATTATCGTCTTTAGGTATAATAAGGGTCGAGTACAGTTAAAGACAACATAAGAGATAGACCGACAATACACATATTTACTATGAAATCAACTTCATCCACTTTTATACGGACAGAAATTGTAGCACAATTGTAATAAATATTTCGTAAACTGTTTAACTATTTAGTTTAGACACCAAGGAAAAAGTTAAACTGTCATTTTAAACGTTTTTTTTTTCTCACTTAATATGCCACCAGCAAGCGAATGGGATTCATTGCCATGTGAACTAAAGTAGCATCCCGATCACTTCACTGAACAGCCGTGCTTATTACCGGTCCATTTCTTTTAGTGTCTTTGAATGCGGCCATACAGATAGTCTGACCTTGAGGTACAGAGGACATTTATTTGCGGTCCGGCCCATTTGTAACTAATGCGAGGGTACTATTACAGTGAATTAAAGTAATAATGTAATGTGTAATGGAGTATCTTCATATTATTACGTGCCTACATTGTGTGCGTTGTTTAAAATTGAGCTTTGTGGGTTTTATTTTGTTTATCTCGTTTGTTATACTCATCATCGTTTCAGCCGAAATGTCCACTGCTGCACCAAAGCCTCTCCATAAAGGGGATATGCCATAATCGCCACGCCATAAAAAATATCACCTACTGCTAAACCGCTAGCCAAGCATTTCCATCATGATATATTTTCTTTAGCAAGGGCTATGCGTTGGCAGGTTTTAGCTGGATAATGTTCAACTAAAGTGTGCTAATCTTTTTATTTTAATCTGAAAAACTTCGCAGTACCTATTGCAAATTGCCATTTACGTTGCCAAATTGGAACATATCCAAAATAAAGCAGTTCACGTTAATCTGTTAGCATTGTACCTTGGGATTATTGTTTATTTAAGAACATTTCAAGCTGGTTATTGAGTGAAACGAATCAACTTATGTTTCAATTATGCAAATTATGAGATAATTATGCATATATATTTTATATGTAATTGCTCTATCAACATCATTAAGATTTGGAATAATACTGTTATATCTACATCGTAAGCGTGAAATTATTATTCAATGATAATTGTACTTGTACATGTTAGTGATATTGTGAAATTGTATAAGAATAAGAATAAATTTATTATTATCATCATGTACATTGATACATTCATGTCAATACATGGCGCTTAAAAACATTGTCGACAATTTTTTTGTTAAGCTCTGGTACCAATGGCACACCGCGGACACTCCATACAAACGCTTAATTTGGTCTCTATTACACAGACATCAATTAGTGACGTGTATTTACGCGTGCACCTGTGTGCGTAGCACGTAGAAAATACCAACCGTTGCCCATAAGAGGGAAGGAGGTTGGGTGAGGCGGGGAAATCGGGTGGGACGTCGAAGTGTCCATTCTATACGTAGTATTATTACATATTCTCTACCCATGGTAAGATTTAACTTGTGTTATGGTATAGTATGTGTATATATATACAAAATGCTTTGTCCCGAATGACTGACTGACGGATCAACGCACAGCCTAAACCGCTGATCGTTGTTTTGAAATTTGGATGATGTTTCTTTGTATGGCGTGAGCAGCACAAAAAAGTATTTCCCAAAATTCTAAGGGGATGAAAGGGGGACAAAGTATTGTGAAAAATATCACTTACTGCCAATGTACTTGCTTGTAACTTGAACTGCTGCGAAATTTGAATAGCAACAGCGTAATAATAATAATGGCAACCCTTGTGCATCCCACTGCTGGGCAAGAGCTTCTCCCCTTTATGGGGGGAGGCCTGGAACTTACTCCACCACGCTGCTCCAATGCCCGTTGTGGATATACGGGTTAGTGGCCAATCAGCTGTCGGATATTTTAAATCCGCCCATAAAGCCTCCGAGAAGTAATGCAACAGCAGTACTTATTACATTCAAATTCAGTGGTACTACTGTTCGACTAATTGCCTCTTACTAAAATATTAATATCTTTGAATATAATCGAACCCGAACAGAAAGATATTTCTGTTTGTTTACTAATCGTCTCCATTGATATTGGTTTTGGTTTACCTAAATAATGGAAACACAATAACATATTTCCATAATAATTATAATTTCCATTGTTTAGGTAAGTGCTCCATTTTGCTATGAAAACGTGTCTAAATTTATCGTAGTGAATGATGTGTCTACTTTATAAACAGAAAGCTAGCTTTCGTGTCTCACAGTCAATTTTAGTTTAGTTATAAATGAGATCTTTGCATAAGATCTGCGGTGTATCGCTCACTGATCGCGTTCGTAATGAAGATGTAAGAAAGAGGCTTTGTGTGAATGAGAGTATCGGTGTAAAAATGAAAAAAGGCATGCTCCGATGGTTCGAGCATATACTCGTAGAAAGAATGTCTAATAATTGAATAACTAAACAGATGTACAATGCGGATGTGGAGGGTTGCAGAGGCCCAGGAAGACCAAGACTGACCAAAGACTAGTCGACCTGAGTAGTGTCTGATAATAATGGCAACCCATTATACATCCCACTACTGGGTACGAGTCTCTCCCCTTTTTGGGGGAAGGCCTGGAGCTTACTCATTTTAATTTGCCACTAGCGGTCACCCATCACACACCCGACCGCGCCCGTATCGCTTAACCGACTAGATCGCTTACAGCCTACACCAGCCGCGGGCCCATGCGCGCAACACTGCCTAATGGTGGGTCAAAAATGTAGATTAAGCACGGTTCGCAAGTCCCTACGACTCAGGGGCGTGGGCACCACTGCATCACCTACTCTATCTACCGCCAACGGTAGTGTTCAATACTATCGTGTCCAGTTTAGATGGTAATGTATAGTCCCGTAATAACTATCTGCTTCTTAATTCTCAAGGGATGTCAAAAAATCTGTATTTTGACCTCTGATTCTTATGTAGATGTCTATAAGCTGCAGTCAATGTTGAACAAACATGTGATCTGCATGCGTCATTGTCCTTTCATTGAATTAAAAAACATGATATGCAGAAGGCTGGAAGGAATGCCGGATTCTAAAATTTCGAAAACATGAGCTCTGCTTGGTTCTATATTTTTTTTTTATGTAATAGAAGTGGCAAACAAGCATGGAGTTCACATTTATGTTAAGTGATGACTGCAGCCTAAAGACAACCAAACAAAGACCAAGGTCAAAATATAGATGCGTTACCACTCCTGAGGCCTAAAGTGTTATGCCCCTCTGCCAGAAATTACGGAGCCGTACATTACCACCTGACCGAAACACGATAGTGCTGAACACTGCCATTTAGTGGCAAGTATATAAGGTAATGCGGTGGTGCCTACGTCCGCGAGCTCCGTCACTGGAGCTCTACCACCACCTTGAATTGCATAAAAGTATTTGTCATAATATTGTTACACATAGTAGCATAAAGCCTAAATATCAATGAGCATAATAATCATTACGCATAATAGTTTTGACATAAAATAAAAAAGCATAACCATCAGAACGACTAACGTCAAATAGCAAAAGTCATAATAAGCTTCATTACAAAATACATGAAAAGTTGTACTGTCAACAAAATAAAAAAGACCTAACGAGCTCTCCCGTCGCACCCTTGGACCTAACCTGGCAAAGTTACGGGCACGGTCCGGTTTTCTATACTTAAAAACTAAAATTATGAGTAATAACAAATTTATAACAAATAATAAATAGGCCAAAGAATAATATGAATGTTAAAATTATTCCAATCGCTTATTAGGACAAAAAAGTAGTGGGCTAAAATATAACTATGCGATCGTATTATTATGCCAAAACATATTATGCAAATTCAATTATGCGAAAATATAATAGTCTAAAAAATTAAATGGAATGGATTATGTGGATGGTTGCAGAGGCCCAGGAAGACCAAGGCTGACCTACCATGACCAAATAGGTCGAGTTCTGTCTGATGGTGGGGTCAAAAGTCTTAGGAATCGGCGTGCATGTATGAAGAGAATGATGAAGGTAGACGAGGCACGAGAGGTTTGTCAGAACCGGGATGTCTGGCGCTCTACACTCTCTGCCTACCCCGTTAGGGACCTGGCGTGAAGATACATACATACATAAAAAATTAAAGCGAATGAAAACGATAGCCGCTCTGCTTTTATTTCTATAGGGTCGCTTTTCATCTTTATTTATCTAAAAAAAACCCAGTTTATAAGAAGTTTCTATATGTTATTTTACACGTACAAAACAGATCTTAGAATATTTTTTCACGCCTACACCTGTCGTTGAATATAAAAAAATATTATTGTATGCCTTAAACGTAAATACTGTACAATTCTATAGCTGAACTTTGCCTTGATTTCCTGCAGCCGACTTAACACTAGATCCAGTTGGCACACTGCCAGCTGCATTATCTCCTTTACCTTACTTCGAGGAATGTTTTAATAGTGGTAAATAACAATGACGTGTGGCGTTTTACCTGACCTACCTTAACGCTGGCTTCTTTGTGTGTGTGCTCTTATAGTGCACCTGCATGATGTAAGTGAATGATTTCACTGATTTCCCATTAAGGAGCGTGAAGCCGCCGGCGGCTACGGAACAATTGAATATCAATTATTGTCATATTTTTCTTGATGGGTTAGGTTAGAATCCAAAGAAAATAAAGGTGTTGTTTCAATTGTTTTCTGACACAATTGAAACCATAAACAATCTAAAAGAACTAGATACCATATTTATTTTTTCACGTATTCTAACGTTACGTTGTCTAAGGTATACAAATATTACGTAGGCCGCATTACCTAATATACTTGCCGCTAAATGGTACTGTTCAGCACTATCGTGTTCCGGGCAGGTGGTAATGTACCTCCCTGTAATTTACGGCACAGAGGTATAACACCTTAGGCTTCAGAAGTGGTAACGCATCTGCATTTTGACCTTGGTCTTTATGTAAGTGTCTATAGGCTGCTATCATCACTTAAAATCAATGTGAACTGCATGCTGGTTTGCCACTTCCATTACATAAAAAAAAATATGAGGAATAGGTTGAAGTTTATTTAACTTCCATACCAAAATTTGGATGGATTTAAGGAAATGTTTTTTAAATCACATTCCACCCAGTGGTTGAATACAAAAAAAACTTTATTCTTGTAAGCCTTAAACGTGTTAATACGGTACGATTCCTTAGCTGAACTTTTCCTCAATTTCCTGCGCCCGACTTAACACTAGATCCAGCTGGCGAACTGCCAACTGCATTATCTCCTGCACCTTTGAAGAATGTTCTAATGGCGGTAAATAACAACGACACATGGTCTTTTACCTGGATGACCTGAATACTTGCGTCTGTGTGTGTTTATATTTATGTTGTCTACCTTTAGTTGGTAGAATAAAAACAAATAACCATATGCTAACTACGTGTAGCGCATTATATAGAATGTATCCTGTGCTATCGCAACATACCTCTTATTTTCCGTATTTGGATGGTAATTTTTTTATACATAGAGACAGTACATCTGACCTCTACACTCCATAATGATAGTTACGTAAAAAAAAAACGTAACTTCACGCCTGTAATCCCCGAAGGGGTAGGCAGAGGTAAATGCATGCATTCAAGCATACATGCAAACACCCACGATTCGCCGGTTACGTTTTGGCCCATGTAACAGGTGGCGAGCCTGTTGACATCACCGGGCACATTACCAAACTTTGAGGTACTGGGAAATTTCCAGAAAATGGAAAAATCCCAATTGAACCAGAGATAAAGGCTTTTTCACCATTATCTCTGATAACCCTTTACCCGGGAATCGAACCCAGGACCTCAGCGTAGTAGTAGTGGCCTGTTACCACTAGGCTACCGAGGCAGTTAATGATAGTTCAAGGGGTTTTTTGATTAAAATCGGTGTTAAACATGGTTCCAACATGAAATGTAATTTAAATAAAAAAAACTAAGGTAACTAAGTATTGAAATTAACCAAACTGACTTTCTTTCCCCTTTTCATTCCCCAATTCACTTACACTACGTAGTCTTTTATATGTTGTCTTCATAAAACTAAATATCTAATAGGTAGCTCACCTCACCACCTCTAAAATTAAGTAAAATAAAAGTAGATTGTAGTCGATTGGATTACAAAGTGATTTTGCTTTTGTTGATTTCTTTAGAAAATTGTTTTTAGTATTATTTCGTATTAACACATGCTTGTGAAATATATTTTATTTAAAGAAAAATGGAAAGAAAAATTTGACTTCAGGCGAGGCTCGAACTCGCGACCTACTGGGAATCTAGTCCAGCCGCTCTTCCAATTGAGCTACTGAAGTCCTGCCCGATTTGTCAAATCTTTCCTTCACATCTATTGCATTGCTTTATGGTAGCAGCAGCGCCATCTATTACCAACTATGCTAGTTAGGCAACTGATATAATAGACTTATCAGTTTATTGAATATCGTAAAGAAGTCGCTTTTACCCTTAATAATTGTTTTTATATTATTTCGCATTAACACATGCTTGTGAAATATATTTTATTTTTAAAGAAAAATGGAAAGAAAAATTTGACTTCAGGCGAGGCTCGAACTCGCGACCTACTGGGAATCTAGTCCAGCCGCTCTTCCAATTGAGCTACTGAAGCCCTGCCCGATTTGTCAAATCTTTCCTTCACATCTATTGCATTGCTTTATGGTAGCAGCAGCGCCATCTATTACCAACTATGCTAGTTAGGCAACCGATATAATAGACTTTTCAGTTTATTGAATATCGTAAAGAAGTCACTTTTACCCTTAATAATTGTTTTTTATATTATTTCGCATTAACACATGCTTGTGAAATATATATCTTTAGAAAACATTTACTAAGAGTGAATTAAAAACATATTATTTTTTTTTTATAAGCATACTAATAAGTATACTTAAAAGTTTTATAAGTATACTAAAAAGTATAAATAAAAGATATTTTTTTAATTCACTCTTAATAAATGTTTTCTAAAGAAATAAACAAAAGTAAAATCACTTTGTAATCCAATCGAAACAATCGTTAAGTAGTGTATTTGCGATAATATTTATACGAATGTATAATGCTGCAGAGGCCCAGGATAACCAAGACTGTCCTACCATGACCAAATAGGTCGAGTGTTATCTGAAAGTGGAGTCAAAAGTCTTAGGAATCGACGTGCATGTACGAGGAGAATGATGAATGTAGAAGAAGCATGGGAGGTATGTTAGGACCAGAATATCTCCACACTCCACGCTATATACGCTCCACACTCTCTGCCTATCGTATAAGGGAGCTGGCGTAAAGATACATACAAACGTACATACCTACATATAAAATTATTCAAGATTTGCAAGAAAAACATTGTTTCTCTTTCTAAATAGTTGTCAATTTCCATAATCAATACTCAATCATTTATTGCATTCCATAAATGTACAATACTGACTTAGGTGGTATTTAGTCAATTATAGACCCTGTTGGGCACAGCAAGAGATAGGGGTTTAGAGGGTTTTTTATACAAAATATAAAATATAATAGGGAAATTCTACATTGTAACTATTTAGACATATTATTATAGTCAACATATTATTATTAGGTTGGGGAAAAAGTTTCTTCGCATTTTTTAAGATAATTCAAAACATTTTTTAGTATAGTTTATTTAAATTTAACTAAAGTATGTATGTACCATTTTGTTCGGTAACCTTTTGCCATCTTGTAGGTAGGGACATGATCCCATTGCTATAAAAATTTTGGGACTTCTCATCAAAATACCGCGACAAGTGGATTTGGCAGTCCTCTCGTGATGTTAACCTAACATTGCATAAAGAATTCTGAAGAGACCGAAACACGTGGAAATCTGAAGGTGCAAGGTCAGGACTATACGGCGGATGCATTAACACCTCCCAGCCAAACTCTCTTAATTTTTGCTGAGTGGCTATAGATGTGTGAGGTCTAGCGTTATCATGATGAAACACCACACCCCTTCTGTTGATCAATTCCGGCCGCTTTCTCTCAACTTCTTGCTTTAATCTTATCAGTTGTTCGCAGTAGAGTTCAGAATCGATAGTCCTGCCTGGTGGTAATAGCTCATAATGAATAATGCCCTTCCAATCCCACCACACACACAACATCACCTTATTGCGAGTTAACCCGGGTTTCGCCTCAGTCTGTGAAGCCTGACCGGCCTTTGACCACGACCTTTTTCGCACGTTCTTGTCGTACGTGAACCACTTTTCATCACCAGTTCATCAGCTTCTTCTAAAATGATTCGGTTTCATTACGTCGTAATAAAGAATCACAAATGAGTATACGGTTCATTAGGTTTCTTTCAGTTAGCTCGTGAGGTACCCAAATATCGAGCTTTTTTTTGTACCCAGCTTTTTTCGTGTGTGTGCCAAAACTGTTTTGTGATCAATTCTCAGTTCTTCAGCTACGTCGTAACTACTGATATGTCGATCTAGCTCCACTTTTTCTAAAATGGCATCCATTTTATCCGTAATAGGGCGACCAGAGCGAGGTGCATCTTTGACAACAAAATTTCCGGATTGAAAACGCTTAAACCAAATTTGTGCTACTCTCACAGACACTGCACTAGGTCCATAAACATCGCAAATTTTTTTCGCGGCTTGCGTTGCATTTTTACCTTTTTTGTAGTAAAATTTTAAAACGTATCAAATTTCTTCATTAGATTCACTCATCTTGACAGTACGAAAAACAAATGAAAATCACACATTTGCCTAATTTGAATTTGGAATTATGCTCTTTAAAATTTTAACTTTCAATGATACCAAAACCAGCCAGATACAAATACTACAGCCAAAGAGATTTTATTATAAGTTCATACATACTATAATGCGAAAAGACTTTTTCCCCAACCTATTATAATATGTTATGAAAATCAGCAGCTCTTTGCTAATAAAAGGGATTTACAATAATGTGCTTATGAAAGCAAAGTTTGAAGCTCAGGGTTAGAAATTACTTCGCGAAAAGTATCAGAAGTTATTAAATTTGTATAATCTTTTACAAGAAAAAGATATTGCCCTATATTTTTTGTGAAGAAAAACACAACTGCTACGTAGCAAAGTGTTAGTATAAATATAACCATTGCTTCCAGATAGCTAGCCAAATGCATTGTTTTCTTTTTTCGGTTATTTTGTCCGCGGATACTAATTGGACGATATCCTGCCCTTGGCCACAGTATCTGGGTAGCGTCTAAGCCGGTAAGTGAGGATGTTGCTGGTAGTAGAGTTCCAGTGTAGGAGCTCGAGGGCGTAGGCACCACCGTATTACCTATTATATCTACAACAAAATGGTAGTGTTCAGCACTACTGTGTTCAGGCCCCGTAATAACTATTACAGAGACATAACAACCTAGGTCTGAGACGTGGCAACGCATTTGCATTTTGACCTCTGGATTTTGTGTAGATGTCTATACGTTGCATTCATCACTTAACATCACTGTAAGTTGCGTGTTTGTTTGCCACCTTGCTTACCTACGTAAAAAACTTGGGAGTTTTGTCAATGTGATAAAAATCGGCTAAAATTCAATTTCTACAGAATGTTCATATTTCTCATAAAAGATTTGCCAGAAAACGTTGTTTTAATATCACGCTATAGTTGTCAATATGCATAATATGTTATGAAAATAAACAGCTCTTTGGTGATATTGTTATAAGAAGCATTAACAAAAATACGCCGACGAAAGCAAAGTTTGAAGCTGAGGGTCAGAAATTACTTTGCAAAAAGTATCAGAAGCTTTTAAATTTGTTTAGTCATTTAAAGAAAAAGATATTCTCTCAATATTTTCCTGCGAAAAATAACATTTAACTGCCTCGGTAGCTAAGTGTAGAATAAATATAGACATTGTCTCCAGTCACCTAGAGAAAAAATATTCGATAAGTTTATCAGCGGAGATCTATTTGACAGTATGTTAAGTATTATTTGTTATATTAGTGTCATTGCCATTTCAATAATTATACAACCACAGACTTTCCTTAAACTTCACTTTAGTAGTGGGCTAGCTAGCTTCTATACATCCTAATAGTTTTGCTTTTTCATAGGGCAAGTGGTGAGCGCGTATCATTTTCTTAAGGTCTTCGCACATAACACCGACTCAACGCCAATCCAATACCCTTCCAACTTGAACTGTCAATTCGATATCAACGAGTCGTAAACAAGGCGATCAACGCATCGATCACCAGTTCACAACTTGGCGTCAATGAGTAGGTAGTGCGTCGTCAACGAGTTGGAGGTACGTCAACTAGCTCAACCTCAAGCAGAACTATGACGACCTTTACTGATGGTAGTTGCTCGGGGATGTAAATACCCTCCCGCCTCCGAGGGTTTCCGCCTTATCGTGGAAGGGGGGGGGGGGCTTAATAGTTGGTGGTTGTCTCCATACCGGCGAAGCTAAGAGGAGCCCAGCGAGGGAGCGTCATTTTGCGTGGCTCTACCCACCACTCCGCCTAATGGTGGTTCCACCGTCAAATGAGAACGTGGTGGGGAAAAGGCTGGGGAGGAGGTGTATGGTTATATCGTTGGCCCTGCAACCTATCCCCAGCCGCCTAGCGGTGGTTCCACCGCTCGATATGGACGTGCTTGGGCTGCGAGGGGGTGGCTGAGGATTGAACTTCTTCGACGCTCCTGCTCCCTCGAGGCCCGATGTGTGCCTAAACTCTTCCACCCGGGCGCTTTGGGACGCCTGGTGTTGTGAGTGGTCTAGGTAGGGACCTCCGGTCGTTGGATTAGGGGTATCCGTCACCCGAATGGAGAAAGGTCCCACACGTCACTAGTGTGGAGCCAAAGAGCTCAAGCTGTGGAGGGCTGGGATGAGCAGCCGCCGGCGGGGTCGCAGATGTGTGTATAAGCGTTCCCGTGATGGGGGACGAGTTGGAACAGCGCGGGATTTTAGTGAGTACAAGTCTCACACTACCCGCCGTATTTTCTCCTAGACGGGGAGTGCCCATGAGGGTTTCCTCGCGTAAGAAAAGGATGTAGACACCACCGCATTACCTAATCCATCTGCCGTCAAATGATAGTGTGCAGCACTATCATGCCATTTATATGGTAATCATTTTCACAGAGATAAAACAACTTTCTGACAAGATGTCTACAGATTGTAGTCATCACTCAACATGCATGTAAACTGCATCCTTTATTGCGACCTTCGTTACATAATAAACTCATACAAATGTAGGTTGGTAATAAATTCATGCTAAGAATAAGATTTATGGTAACAGCTTATTTCGACGCCAATTAAACCAATCGCAGTCAAGAACTAATTTAGTTGCTCGGCCCACAACTTCGTCTTATGGGACGGAATTTCAATTGCAACTGTGAATTTGCGGTTAACTCGACTTATTTATACTGATAAGCACAAATAGATATAGCTCAATACATCGTAACTCTATACCATAAATAAAATTGGAGTGTCTGTTTGTAATATAAAAATAAACGCTTTTTACTAAATGCTTAAGTATACACGGTACATATACCAAAACAACATTTTGTACAATTTTTGTCTGTCTGTCTGTCTGTTTGGCGGCGCTTATCTTGGGAACGGCTTTACCGGTTTTGATGAGACTTTACAGGCAGATAGCTGATGTAATAAAGAGTAACATAGGCTACTTTTACACTAGCTGTGCCCACGACTTCGTCCGGGTAGATACTGAACAATCATAAAATCTCACACGGGCGAAGTCGCGGACACAGCTAATGTTTTAATAAATAACTAATCGCTTTTAGTGACAGACAAGCAGACAGGCCACCTGATGGAAAGTAGTCACCGTCGCCTATGAACATTTGCAACACCAGGGGAGTCGCCAACGCGCTGCCAGCCCTGAAGGACTCTTTTGACGCCATTTTTGTAGAACCCCATATTGTAGCACCGAGGGAACACCTCAGAGGGAAGTTAATTCCACAATTTACACGTTCTGGGCAAAAACGAACGTGAGAACCGCACCGTTGAACATTGCCAAGTGTCCAGTCGGTGAGGGTGGAACTTCTCTCTTTGGCGGGTAGTGCGGTGTAGGAAAAAAGACGGTGGCACCATGTCGAACAGTTCGACAGAGCACTCGCCATTGTAGAGACGGCATAAGACGCATAGACTCCCAACGTCTCTGCGCAGGCTCAGATGTTCGAGCCTGTCAGTAAGTTCTGGGTCGTTAACAATACGAACGGCGCGTCTTTGTAGGGAGTCGAGTGGACCAAGTTGATATTTTGGGGGCTCCCGCCCACAAATGAGAGCAGTATTCCAGATGGGGCCGCACTTGGGCCTTTTAAAGCTGTAATAGCTGCCCCGATGTGAAATACTGCCTCGCTTTGTTAAGCACCCCTAGTTTTTTGGATGCCAACTTGGTCTTACACTCAATGTGACTCCCAAATTCCACTTCGTTCGATATGTCAACGCCCAGGATACCGATACTCTTACCAACGGCGAGCGGAGTGCCCTGGAACTGTGGTGCTACAACGAATGGGGTTTTTTTTTGCGGTGAATGCGCAGACTTGTGTCTTCGAGGGGTTGAGCTGCACTAAATTGAGTCGACCCCAGTCCGAGACCCGCTCCAGAGAGAGCTCGACTTCAGACACAAGTCTAGTCCTGCTTTCCTCGATAAGTGTCCGAGACGCATTTGCACGGCCAGTGTAGTGTACATCTCATGATAGTACGTATCATCGGCATAGCAATGAAAATTGGAGTTTTGCTCCAACATTTCATTGATATGCAGAAAAAAAAGCGTGGGAGATAGCACAGAGCCTTGCGGCACACCAGCGTTGATAGGTAGTCTATCTGAGCGCTGACTGTCAACTAAGACCTGTATATAACGCTCAGATAGAAAGCTAGCTGTCCAGTTGCATAGCCTCTCGGGAAGACCGTAGGATGGAAGTTTCGCGAGAAGTGCCCTGTGCCAGACCCGGTCAAAGGCCTTAGCAATATCTAGGCTTACAGCCAATGCCTCCCCACTCTTGTCCAACGCGTGAGACCAACGGTGCCTGAGATATACTAGAAGATCACCAGCAGATCTGCCGTGACGGAATCCATATTGGCGGTCACTGATCAACTGGTGATCCTCTAGATACTGCAGCAGTTGTGTGTTGATCACACGCTCCATGAATTTGCAGAGTAGAGAAGTTATTGCTATAGGCCTGTAATTGGCCGAATCACTGCGATCCCGTTTTTTTGGGTATCGGATGCATGAGGGCTGTCTTCCACGCAGACGGTACCTTTCCACGATCGTAGGAAAACGAGAACAGGCGCGTCAGAACGGGGGTAAGCTCGGAAGCGCACATTTTCATCACCACTGCAGGGACGGAGTCCGGCAAGTTTTACACACGAGAGCGCGCGCCGCCGCGGTATGCGGTGAAGTTGATTTCTTGTCGCTTGGCCTCTCTATTAAATACGTTGATACCATTTACACTACACCGCTCGACCGCGCGGACTAGTTTACTCACCTCCACCGCAATCCGCGGCAGCGATCGGTTTCGTGTGTGAATAGCCTGAGTCTTAATTGGCGCGCTTGTTTGAAGAGACTGATGAATGTAGAAGAAGCTTGGGAGGTGTGTCAGAACCGGGACAACTGGCGCTCTACACTCTCTGCCTACCCCATACGGGACATGGTGTGAAGACACATACAAACATAGTGAAGATATCAGTCGCAATCTACGATTTACTGTGTGATAATACATAAAAAAATATATCAGTGTGTGGTTACTTTTCAGACAAAGGGTGTGTTTGCTTTATGTGACAATTATACAAGAAGTACAGACTGAACGTATTACAACATAAACGAAACAAAGTATCATTCTGTCTGCTGCAAATGATAGACATTATTTGCATTATCGTATTTTAGTGCGATGGAAATTAATTGATTCTTAATATCTGGCATAGGGATGACTCTAGACTTCTAACGGGACTTTAATACAGCAAGATACCGCTTAGCGGAATATGTGTTTCAACATTATTTATGAAACTAGCGGCCCGCCCCGGATTCGTGCGGTTGCAATGTTACCTACCCTCTCCTATTCATCTTAGCGTGATGTCTTATGCCTAAAGCCTTCCTTAATAAATGCGCTATCTAACACTGAAAGGTTTTTTTGAAATTGGACGAGTAGTTCTTGAGATTAGCGCGTTCAAGCAAACAAACTAACTCTTCAGCTTTATATTAATAATATAAGTATAGATTTAATATAGTAATAGTTTCCATCCCACAAAATAAAATATAGACTACTTTTGATTTCAAAACTAAAGAACACGCAGATGAAGTTATGAGAAATAGCTTGTTGTATACAAATTATAAAGTAAAATGTTGAACTAGTTTCGAGAATATTTTAATATGTACAGAAATCATAACAGAAACAAAAGCTTCTAGACTATTCATCGATTATATTGGAGCTCTGTCCCTCAGACATGACCTCGACCCAAAGAGGATCCGGCTTAGGATTTAACGCAAGCACGTACCAGCAATATTTATTATAGTTCTCCAAGGTTATATATACTATATTATGTTTTTGTTATTCCCACAGGAAATTCCTTTGAAATCCAAAATATAGTGCGCATACAATGCGTGAAATAAAAAGTATATTAGTAAAAATAGTTTTGTAAATTATGGTATATGAAAAAGGCACTTATTTTTTTAACGTTATGGTAGTGGCAAACAAGCATGCAGTTCACATTGATGTTAAGTGTTGACTGCAGCCTATAGACACCCACCCAAAAACCAAGGTCAAAATGCAGATGCGTTACCACTCCTGAGGCCCAAGGCGTTATGCCTCTGTGCCTGAAATTACAGGGCCGTTCATTACCACCTGGCCGGAATACGATAGTGCGGAACACTACCGTTTAGCGGCAAAGACATTCAGGAATGCGGTGGTGCATACGCCCGCGAGTTCCATCACTGGAGCTCTATCACCAGTAAAACCATGCTAGTATTTATTAGTAGTAAGTATTAGTGCAAGGTAAAGCAGAAATATTGCACTTTTGGTAGTGTTCCAGTGTCGGAGTTTGGGGACCTAGACAACATGCTATCTGGGGCCAAATGGCCGCAAATTTAATGTGTTTAGCACTTCAGATTCATCACGATTTTTAACTATTGATCACCCCAAAGTTATAATTTAGAGCTGGAAAAACTCTATATCGCCTACTCCTACCAGCCTACACATCCTACCAGCAATCACATATTAAGCTAAGACTTAGCAATTGTAGAATACTATCTCTCTAAGATGCAAGCTGGTGTTTATTTCAGTAAAACACGTGACGCAAAAATTGAATTAGGTTGTTAATGTGTGGCAAAGGAAGAAAAATATTTTCTTAAGTTTTCAAGAAATACGCGAGGGGAAATAACACAATTTATTTCAGCTTCCATACTCTGACATCTACCGGAAATCAAAGAAAGTGAAAAATGACCAAAACGTTGGGTTAAACTTAAAAATAGTTTCTTCTTACTTATACTCGAGACAAATCCAATACTAGCTCATTTATTCGATCGATTGTTTTGAAAAGATTGAGCCCGGTTCTGGGTTTAATATTCAGGTTGGGATTTTTTTTAATGTAATGGAAGTGGCAAACAAGTATGCAGTTCACATTGATGTTAAGTGATGACTGCAGCCTTTAGACACCCACATAAAGACCAAGGTGAAAATGCAGATGCGTTACCACTCCTGAGGCCTAAGGTGTGCCTCTGTGCCGGAAATTACAGGGCCGTACACCACCTGACCGGAACACGATAGTGCTGAACGCTACCATTTAGCGGCAATTATATTAGGTAATGCGGTGGTGGCATCACCAGCGACGCAAACATCGGTGACTGGCTGCACTAGTAGAAGAATTCTCTTCCAGTAGTAGAAAAATCTTCCGCCAGTGGGCAATGGGGTCGTCACGTCCCGACGCCACATCACGTATCGTTACATAATTCGCCAGTTATATTTTAATAAAGTTCCAAACTCAAGTTACGCAATCAAATTGTTAAGCCGCGTACAAATAGGTCGAACAAGAAAATCAAAAGGCAATATGTGTCACCCCTCTAAGCCGCACCCTCGCACAAATTAGCCAGAAAATGTGTCCCACATTCCTTAATTAGAATAATCTGAATTTAAGATCGACATAGGTTACGTAAGTGAATGCGTGCGACGTATACAATACATCATAATATACTACATCGTCTTAACATAGTAAGGGAGCCGAATCTAGGTCGGCCTTCACCTATCTGTATCGAATGAAACATTGTTTTTGTCAAATTTTATACAGAAACAAACACGTCTTGCATGTATTGCCTATCAAAATCTGTTGATGGCATAAAAAAAATTAACAAGTTTCACCCATTTGTTAACCAAGTCTCTAAAAGTTATAAACATAAAATATATGATGTACTCGTATGATGCTCTATGATGTGTTGCCTACGTATTTACGTTCATGGCTATCTGGCAAGCCGATGTCAGCAGGTAAATATAAAATTATACTTATATATAGTATATAGGTGACTGCACCGATCTGTTCACTAATAAATCTCGTAGACTTATTTTTTATGTTTTAAAACTTTTAGTTTTAACACATTTAATTGGTTTAGAAATGGGTGAAACTTGCAATTTTTTTATTGCAATACATGCAAGACTTGTTTTTTCATGTATGTAATTTGATAAAAACAATGTTTCATTCGGTAAACAGATAGGTGAAGGTCGACCTAGATTCGGATCTTAGACTAACATTGTTGCTAGTAACTTGATAAATTCGGGTTCATATTTTAATGTTCAAACATATGTAGAGTTTGATGTGGGACCTTATTTCCACATTATCTATACATTACTATTTTCTGCGTATAGAAACGTAATTTCATTCCTGTGTTGCCCGAAGATATAGGCAGAGGCAAATTAATGCATTCAAACATTAACTTCAATGAAAAGCATTAAATATAGGTTAGTTTTGTTTTTACTCGTGTAACAGGCTTACCGCCTATTGATTGATATACAGTGCAAATTACTATCTAAAGATCTTTAGAAAACACGGAAAAAAATCCTATCATCAGCCGAACAGTAGCGAAGCTTTCAGCATAGCAGTATCGTAGCAGTATCGTAGCAGCAACGTAGCAGTGTCGTAGCAGCAACGTAGCAGTATCGTAGCAGCTACGTAGCAGTATCGTACTTATTACATACCATTTTAAATATCAAAGTTAAGTTTGGCAATCATATTACAATAAGTACGGATCATGTAAACATTTGCTGAGTATGGGTAGAAATAGGTCGAGCAAGAGTCAAAAGGCAAGTGTCACCCCTCTAAGCTCGCAATATATGTTTTAGGCCTAGGTATTTGTAAGGTTTCACGGTGACAACGCATCTGTATTTTGGCCTCTGATTTTTGTGATACATGATGTCTATAGATAAGCTGCATTCATCACTTACGAGCCACGTGAACTGCAAGCTTGTTTGCCATCTTCATTACATAAAATACACACTTACCCGATGAATAATCCTTTTCAATAAATTAATAATGGTTCGCGAATCCTTCACGTCCGCATAATGTGTACACCTTCTTAATAAGGTAAGTAAATCCACCTCTTCGCATCGTACACATCGCACATCGGCAATGCTGACATCGTTTCTCCGAGAGGCAACTGTTGCGATGCGTGCCAATGACGTCATACGAAATGCCGATCAGTGCCCTATTCTTGAAAAGATATGTATAGGTATCCAGGTACTATGATTTCTTTTTTTAGCTTTGTTTTCCAATTCTTCCTCTTCTGCTAACAAACAAGCTACAACGACTTCTTTATCTTTTTCCTCCATTCTCACAGAGTTTACAAGTGCGCTCACTATGAAAAGCCGAGGCATCGTCAATCCGTATGCTGGTACTCACCGTCGGTAATCCGTACGCTGCCAATACAGTGGACGCACTGTAAAAAAATTATCCATTTGATGCGATGCGTCGAATGTGTGCGATACCGACAAGTGTAAGCTTACTTATACTCTTACGTATCTTGAAGACAATAAGCGTAAACCTATCTATCATCAATCAAAATTATTTATTTGAAAGTAAGAAAATATTTTTATTTCGAATAGATCTTTACAGATACTTTCAAAACGTCAAGAAATATTAGGTTGGAGAAAAAGTTTCTTCGCATTTTTTAAGATAATTCAAAACATTTTTTAATATAGTTTATTTAAATTTAACTAAAGTATGTATGTACCATTTTGTTCAATAACCTTTTGCCATCTTGTAGGTAGGGACATGATCCCATTGCTATAAAAAATTTGGGACTTCTCATCAAAATACCGCGACAAGTGGATTTGGCAGTCCTCTCGTGATGTTAACCTAACATTGCATAAAGAATTCTGAAGAGACCGAAACAGGTGGAAATCTGAAGGTGCAAGGTCAGGACTATACGGCGGATGCATTAACACCTCCCAGCCAAACTCTCTTAATTTTTTCTGAGTGGCTATAGATGTGTGAGGTCTAGCGTTATCATGATGAAGCACCACACCCCTTCTGTATATCAATTCGGCCGCTTTCTCTCAATTTCTTGCTTTAATCTCATCAGTTGTTCGCAGTAGAGTTCAGAATCGATAGTCCTGCCTGGTGGTAATAGCTCATAATGAATAATGCCCTTCCAATCCCACCACACACACAACATCACCTTATTGCGAGTTAACCCGGGTTTCGCCACAGTCTGTGAAGCCTGACCGGCCTTTGACCACGACCTTTTTCGCACGTTCTTGTCGTACGTGATCCACTTTTCATCACCAGTTAGTTATCAGCTTCTTCAAAAATGATTCGGTTTCATTACGTCGTAATAAAAAATCACAAATGAGTACACGGTTCATTAGGTTTCTTTCAGTGAGCTCGTGAGGTACCCAAATATCGAGCTTTTTTTTGTGACCAGCTTTTTCAAATGCGCCAAAACTGTTTTGTGATCAATTCTCAGTTCTTCAGCTACGTCGTGACTACTAATATGTCGATCTTGCTCCACTTTTTCAAAAATGGCATCCATTTTATCCGTAATAGGGCGACCAGAGCGAGGTGCATCTTTGACATCTAAATTTCCGGATTGAAAACGCTTAAACCAAATTAGTGCTACTCTCACAGACACTGCACTAGGTCCATAAACATCGCAAATTTGTTTCGCGGCTTGCGTTGCATTTTTACCTTTTTTTGTAGTAAAATTTTAAAATGTATCGAATTTCTTCATTAGATTCACTCATCTTGACAGTACGAAAAACTAATGGAAATCACACATTTGCCTAATTTGAATTTGGAATTATGTTCTTTAAAATATTAACTTTCAATGATACCAAAACCAGCCAAATACAAATACTACAGCCAAAGAGATTTTATTACAAGTTCATACATACTACGAGTATAATGCGAAAAGACTTTTTCCCCAACCTATTAATAAATTACCTAGAGTGAATAACCATTACATATAGTAAAAGCAAAAACAAATATTAATAGTAAATTAAAATATACTTAGTTAAAACATAATAATCCCAAAATTTGAAAAGCCGTATTCAGACATGACCGTTATTTGCTACCGCCTACGGTAGCGGATACCCCTAGGTCACGCGGTATTATTATGGCTGTACCGACTTACCGACTATATTCCGCTCTAGCCGCGAAAGTTCATATAAGATACCCGAGCCAATCCCGCTCGGTGATTTCACTCCCCACGTCGGTAGCGAATAACGCGCATGTCTGAATAGGGCTTAAAATGAAACGCTTTATGAAGATATTTATAGATTTTAAATGTGTTTGTGCATCACAAGCTTCAAGTTCTGAGGTTGACAGCAAGTTCTATTTGATTTTAACATGAACTTTGGTAATTAATGGTTTAGCGTTGAAGTTTGCCCAAGTTTTATGTTTCGTCAGAAGATTTTCCGTTGATACATTGCGGAGTTTTGTGTTTGTATTATTTTTGGCATGTTAGTGAACTTGCGTGATTTTGTAAAATAAAATGCCTTTAATGTAGTAAATGTGCTTTCATAACATTAAATAGGTCTCACTCATGGTACAGTGAGACCTATTTAAATACGTCAATCGTTTAAATAAGGAACCTATTGTCATCATCAAAACCTGTATAATTTGTGAATCACGAATGTACGCATTAAGTGTACCTTCTTAATACTCTTGTCTATTTCAAAGGAAATAAGAGTAAACCTTTGCAGTATCAATCAAAATTATTAGTCTGTAAAATGAAGCACTTTTGAATATTATAAATTATAAATGCAGTACAAGCTTCAAATTCTGAAACTAAGTCTAATAAGGTTCACAAACTAAGTCTAACATCCCTGAATAAATCCTCGTGATTTTTTTCATTGCAATAAATTAACGAATCACGAATGTACAAATAATCTATGTTCTTGGCACTCCTGCCCACCTTAATAGAAACATTCAGCCAATACGATCGTTCAAATGAAACTCGATAAGAAAATATTTATAGGCTTTAAACGTGTTTGTGCATTACAAGCTTCAAGTTGGAAGTTGATACCAAGTTCGGTTTGGTTTAAACATGAAGTTTGTTAATTAATAGTTAAACGTTGAACTCCGCTCAAGTTCTTAGTGCCGTCAGAAAATATTTCCCATTGATACACTGCTAAGTTTCATGTTTTGTGTGCGTTTAGAAAATTCATTTACCTACTGACGACCCGTTAGTCCAGCGGTGTGAGGCGACCGTTTGATTCGAAGGGTCGCGGGTTCGATCTCCGCACCGGGACAAATATTTGTATGGCCTACAGATATTTGTTTCGGGTCTATGTATGTGTTGTATGTGTACAACGGCACCCACGACACAGGTTTATTTATTTTATACCTAGTGTGGGGCTGTGAGTGTAAGCGTATTTTTTTTTTTCTACAACTAATTTGCACGCATAATGTCATAAACATTCATAGTTTAGTGATGAATGTAGATGAAGCACGGGAGGTGTGTTAGAACCGGGATATCTGGCGGTCAAGATACATACATACTCATAGTTTAGTGTGGTCTTTCTAAATACAATAATCATTAAGGTGGAAGACTGACTGGCGTCGGCAATATCTATACAAATAAATAAAATTGGAGTGTCTCTTTGTAATATTAAAATAACCGCTTTTTACTAAATGTATATGTATGTATACATGGTACATATACCAAAACAAATTTTTACAATTTTTGTCTGTCTGTCTGTCTGCTTGGCGGGGCTAATCTTGGGAACGGCTGGACCGATTTTGACGGGACTTTCACTGGCAGATAGCTGTTGTGACAAGGAGTAACTTAGGCTACTTTTATCTCCATACATACATACATACCTACATAAAAATATGTAGATTGGAGTGTATCCGACTTTGACGGGACTTCCACGGGTAGGTAGCTGATGTAATAAGGAGTAACTTAGGCTACTTTTATCTCCATACATCCATAAACATACATACCTACAAACAAATAAATAGAATTTGAGCGTCTCCGATTTTGACGGGACTTTCACTGGCAGATAGCTGATGTGATAAGGAGTAACTTAGGCTACTTTTATCTCCATACATCCATACAAACCTACATACAAATAAATAGAATTGGAGCGAATCCGACTTTGAGGGGATTTCCATGGGTAGGTAGCTGATGTAATAAAGAAGTAACTTAGGCTACTTTTATCTCCATACATCCATACATACATACATACATACCTACATACAAATAAATAAATAAGTGTCTCCGGTTTTGACGGGTCTTTCACTGGCAGATAGCTGATGTAATATGCAGTAACTTAGGCTACTTTTATACTAGCTGCGCCCACGACTTCGTCCGGGTAGATACTGAACAATCGTATTTTTTCTCACGTGGACGAAGTCGCGGGCACAGCTAGTCTTTAAAATAAAACTAATTTGAGCACACGGTAGTGCCTCTGCCAGGTTAAACAAACGCAAATAAACCTGAGAGTCTGGGATTATTCTTCATTTTATTTTATAAAATTTCGGTCATTGCCCGTGGTACACCTACTTAGTCAACCTGGGTGAACCAAGGGTAATTTTTTTTACCCGTGGTACACCTATTATGAATTGGGTGTACCAGGGGTAATTACATCTTTCCGTTGTCCACCTAAGTTCACGTAGATGTTCCAAGGGAAATATATTTTTCCCGTGGTCCACCTGTATCAGTGTTAGTGTAGAATGTACTTTTACATTGTTAATAACATGTTTTGTCGGGTTCTTTTCAGTCTCAAATCGTACTTCAACTTTTTGGAACTAAAGGGAATCATGTTTTCTAAAGAAATGAGTAAGTGTAATGCACAGCGTAATACGATTAAATATTTTTGGAATCGAAACATATAGGTTAGGTTATGTTAGAACGATAAGCACACAACGCATGTACTAGAAACATAAAAAAGAATTTAAAATTATTTTTAAAATAAAAAAAAATCGCCTCCAAAAAAATAAAAATCTGATTACACAAAAAACACAAAAAACAAAAAATAAACTCAATTAGATAATTTCATTTTAAGGGAAAAAAACACGTAACCTAATTATTATAATAAGACTTAGATTTTAATATGGGCTACGTACTTTTACCAACAAGGTGACAATGGGACCATCCTTACAAAAAAAAAAAATATATATATATATATATACTTAATTGGTACCTACAGGCGTTTTTGTATGATCACGGTTTATAATCACATTGTTTAAACAAACGTGTAACTATTATAATTAGTAAAAAGTAGCTATTTCAACTACGAAGGTACCATATAATATAATTTTCATCATCAGTTCCACTTTATCAAATTATGCTTTCCGAAAGCAAAGACACGGAACATTATTATTTTAAAAAATACCGACAACCTTTCAGTGTGCTATGAAATTTGAAGAGTGCACTCGATTTTTCCAGGATCCCATAATCACATATTAACATGGTTACAATGGGACCTGTGAGGTATATCCTTTCAAACAAAAAAATATCCAAATCGGTAAAGGCGTTTTCAAATTATCGGTTAACTTACATAAAAAAAAAAGATTCCGACGAATTTAAACGCCTCCTTTTTTCAAAATCAGTTAAATCAAAATCCGACCAATTGAATTTCTCCTTTTTTCGAAGTCGGTTAAAAACCAAAAAGAAATTAAATTTGAAAAAATCCGACGAATTGATAAATTTCTCCTTTTTTCGAATTCGTTAAAACCAAAAAGAAATTAAATTTGGACGTTCATCTGTATGAATTAGTCTTTTCTTCACAATTGAAAATTGTTAGGTGGACCACGGGCAATACATTCCGCTGAACTATCTAGCAGGTGGACCACCGGAAGTAAAATTTACCCTTGGTACACCTAACTCACAAGAGGTGTACCATGGGCAGAAAATTTTACCCCTGGTTCACCCAGGTTGACCAAATTTGCCAATAAAATTAGTGAATCATGAATATATGCAAAATGTGCTTGATATTCCTGCTAAGCAAGAATCCATACATTAATCAATCAAATTGGTTACCAATTGAAATTTAACGTGGCAAGAAAATATTCTTTAAGCATCACAAACTTCAAGTTGCAAGTTGTTAGCAAGTTCTTCTTGATTTTAACATGAACCTTGGTTATTATTGATAAACTTTGAACTTCAACGGAGCTCAGTGTTTCGTCAGAAGAGATTTTCGCATATCGATAATTTTCGTATTTGTATTATTTCTGGCATATTAATGAAATTACGTGATTTTATAAAATTCCTTTTTTGTATTAAATGTTCCCGCGTAATAATTTGAGAAGTACTTTTGGTGTAATGGAATTTTGCTAAATGCAAATATCATTAAAAATGAGAATCCACCGATATCTTTAATAGGTACCTTTTTGAAACTATTTGAGCGCACAACAGTGGACCTGCCAAGTCGACCAACGGCAAACAAACAAAAACACACTACGCCTGACAGCTCTAATCCAACCTTCGTGTGCTCGTAATTTTGTGTATTAAGTGTATTTTTTCGATTTCAGTTAAATTATATACCTATAATTTGCAAATCACGAATGTACTCATAAAGAAAATTCGTTCTTGATACTTCTGCCTACTTTTTTAGTCATATGCATAAAGCTTTGTAACATCGATGATGTAACGAAATGATCAGTCACAAAAATGAAACGCGGTAAGAAAATATACTTTAAACGTGTTTGTGCATTACAAGCTTCAAGTTGGAAGTTGATAGCAAGTTCTTGGTTTTAACATGAACTTTGGTAATTAATAGTTAAACGTTGAACTTCGCTCAAGTACTGTGTTTCGTCAGAAGAGATTTATTGTTGATACGTTGCCAAGTTTAACGTTTGTAATTTCAAGAACATTCCAAAAATAATTCATAAAAAAAGCGTGAAACTTTCAAGCGTGCCATGGAATTTGAAGAGTTCCCTCGAATTCTCCAGGGTCCCATCATCACATCTTGACATGGTGACAATGGGACCACCTGTGAGGTATACGGCTACAAGGCACGGAACATTATTATTATAAAAAATATCGAAAATCTTTCAAATGTGCTAAGAAACTTGAAGAGTTCCCTCCATTTCTCCAGGATCCCATCATCACATATTGACATGGTTACAATGGGACCAACTGTAAAGCACACCCTTTCAAACAACAAAAAAATATCCAAATCGGTACAGGCGTTTTCTAATTTTCGCTGAACATAAATAAAAAGAAAATCCGGATGAATTGAGAACTGCTTCCTTTTTTGAAGTCGGTTATTATTTTTTGGAATCTTATTGAAATTATGCTGCTCTTAATTTAGTGAGATCTTGTCCGGAAGCGCCTTCGTTAAGTCGTAAAATAATCATATCATAATTTCAATTTCGAGTAGGTACGTTTGACTATCTTAGTACATTAATGAACAGAGCACACACTAATTAATAATATTGTATTTACAAACGTAATATTTGGAATTTATTTACAGCAATACAAAAAAAATAAATGAAGTTTATCACAACTTCATTCATATTTTCTAAACTCGCCTTCTAGACATATAAACGAACTTTAACAAAGGTTTAAGAAATATCAATATAGACAAAAATTGGTCTTGAAGAACAAAGATAGACTTGGAAATCTCTTTGTTATATCACAGACGTGCGAGTATAAATTTAACTACCATATATGTATCTTCACGCCAGGTCCCTAACGGGGTAGGCAGAGAGTGTAGAGCGCCAGACATCCCGGTTCTGACAAACCTCTCGTGCCTCGTCTACCTTCATCATTCTCTTCATACATGCACGCCGATTCCTAAGACTTTTGACCCCACCATCAGACAGAACTCGACCTATTTGGTCATGGTAGGTCAGCCTTGGTCTTCCTGGGCCTCTGCAACCATCCACATTCGCATTGTATATCTGTTTAGTCATTCGCTCATTCGACATTCTTTCTATATGCCCGAACCATCGGAGCATGCCTTTTTTCATTTTTACACCGATACTGTCATTCACACAAAGTCTCTTTCTTACATCTTCATTACGAACGCGATCGGTGAGTGATACACCGCAGATCTTGCGCAAAGATCTCATCTCGACCGCGTTCAACTTACTTTCATGCTCTTTCCTGCATACCCAGCTCTCGCTTCCATATAAAAGCGTTGGAGTAAGTACAGCATTATGTACGGCTAGTCGAGCCCGCTGGCTGAGATGTTTCGATTCTAGCAGCTTACCCAACGCTCCATTCACGCAATTCCCAGCAAGCACTCTTCTTTCTATGTCAGTGGTGTACCTACCATCCTTGCTAAAAGCACATCCAAGATATACAATTTCATCAACCTGTTCTAACACTGCATCATCTACTACTACCCTTGCATTTGTTCTCTGTTCATCTCTTTCAAATACTAATACTTTAGTTTTATCCACATTCAATTGTAAGCCTTTCTCCATACAATCCTCTTTCATGACTGTGACTAGTGCTTGTAGCCCAGATGGTGTAGAGCTAACAATTACCGCATCATCTGCGTAAAGCAGACAGTTCACCACTAAGTCACCCATACGCACTCCCACATCCATCAACTTCACCCTCTGGAGGCATTTGTCCAGATATATAATAAACAGCCTAGACGAAAGCACGCAACCCTGTTTGACACCGATGTTAACATCAAACCAGGGTGACATGTTACCATCTACCCGCACACATGCTTGACAGCCCACATACGTGGACTGTATTGCACGGAGCAGACTGCCATCAATACCATACTCTGGCAAAATGTCCCACAGCTCCTTTCGTAATACCCTATCAAACGCCTTCTCCAAATCCACAAAACCGCAGAAAACCTTCTGGCTCACAGCCAGATGCTTCTCTACGATGTTGCGGAGGGAGAAAACTTGATCCATACATCCTCTTCCAGATCTGAAACCACCCTGTGCATCCCACAACAACCCGTCGGACTTCTCTTTCATTCTTCTTTCTAAGACTTTCCCATACACTTTAGCTGCCAAACTGATCAAACTGATCGCTCGATAGCTGGTGCAGTCCATACGTGAACCCTTGCCTTTATACAAAGGCACGATGACCGCACACCGCCAATCCTTTGGGATTCTTCCGGACCTCCAGCAAAGGTTGCACAACACCCAGAAAGAATCCCAAAGGGCAGCACCACCATATTTGATCATTTCGGCAGAAACCTGATCAATACCCGCAGCCTTACCACATTTCAAACTTCGTATCGCCCTTACAATCTCATCTATTGTTATATCCTCACAAGCCGGCACCGTCAAGTCAGCAACTCCGGCGTCAGGGTTGTGAGCATAATCATACATTTCCCCATAATACTCGCTCCATCGTTTTAACACATCTTGCGTGTTCTCAAGAATGTCACCCAACTTAGATTTTATTCTATTCATTCCAGAAACTGGAGAAGAGCTTCTAGACTTTTTCACCTCCCTCCAATAGAGTTTGATGTTAGTCTCAAAGCTCTTCGCCAGTCTCTCATCAGCTTCCACTTTATCTCTCTCACGCTTTTCATTCACTAAAATCTTGGTGTCATTCTTGAGCCGACGGTAAATTTCTCTCTTCTCATCTCTCATACCATTATTCATTTGCAAAGATGCTACATAATCCAGCCATGCTTTCTTCTTTCTTTCAACGGAGTCTTGCACCTCCTTGTCCCACCACGCATCCCCTTTCAAGGATTTGCGTATCTTTGCATAACCACATACTTCTTTCGCAACTTCCACCATACTATCTTTCATAGCTTGCCAACATTCATCCACGTCCAAGTCCGTAAGACAAACCTTGTCTAACTTTTCACGGACTTGACGTTCATACACTCTCCTTGCACTAATGTCTTGTAACTTTTCACTCTTTATTCTTTCAAGTCCCCCGAAAGGCACACGGACACGCCAATGTCGCCATTTCTTGAACAGACCCCTAAACCGGCTTATTACCAAGTAGTGATCTGTATCAAGAGTGGGGCCTCTGTAGGCTCTAGTGTCCATCAGGCTCTTCCGAAGACGACTATCAACCATGATCAAATCAATCATACTTTTTTGTTCATTCCTCCTCCATGTATACGTGTGAATGTCCTTATGACGGAATTCTGTGTTAGACACAAGGAGACTTCGTTCCAAGCATACGTCAAGTATCAGCTTACCAGCATCATTTACTCTTCTATCACCATATGGACCTAGAACGGCCTCGTATCCTGGCCGCCTGGTCCCGACCCAGCCATTCAAATCACCACACAAAATTACCCTTTCATTAGCTTCAACCATATCGAGAACTTCCCTTGTAGATTCCCAAAACTTCTCCAGGTCTTGGGTCGTCGCTGAGCTAACCGGTGCATAAGCTGCTACCAAAAACACCCTAGTGACGCCCAATTTAATTCGGACCCAGATTAGTCTCGGGTTCACCAAACCATAATCTTTCACTCCAGTGACTAAACGAGAAGACAGAAGGACGCCCACCCCCGCGCTGGCATGATCGCTCTGTTGCACACCTGCCCACAGAGCCATCGCGCCACCTGGGAGATCTTCGACCTCGCAGCCCTTTCGTTTAGTCTCTGTTACACACAAAACATCCAGGCGTCTCACACTCATTACGTTCGTCAACTCATTCATCTTCTCGCAAATTCCACCTCTCACATTCCACGTGCCTATCTGGCACTCCCCACTCCTCGATCCGCCGTATCGGGCCCGGCGTGACAGGTGGCGGTCCCCATCGCCGCTTTGGCCGCTTTTCGTACCGACGGGGACGGGTCGGTACGCGTCGCCTCGGGGGGACGCCCTAACCCGCACTGCGGTACGCCTTCGTGCCAGAATTGCAGTCCCAAAGGACTGGCAGGGATCGCGACGTGCACGCTTCTGGCATGACCCCCTACTACTAATAATATAATAATATAGCATTCAAATACTGTATTATTAAAAGATATGCTCTGTATTAGTTCAAACCATTTTCAAATATCCTATACATAGCAGAAAGTGATTTAATTATTAATATTGATCGTATAAGCCATTGCAGTGGCTCTTCGGATAAAGACAACACTTCACCAAAGTCAAGCAGCTAAGCAAACGTCTTCAGTTATCAATTAAATAAAGTTAACTTTATTGAAGCCTTCAAAAAACATCACCACACGCGAAATAGGTCTGTAATAACAAAAATATACTTGGAAATTATACTCAAATAAAATCACAAAAAAGTGTTATTTTCTCAAAAATCTAATCTTCAAAAGGACAAGTTCCACGGTGGTGCATCTTGAATAAAGACAGAGAAAAATATGGAAAAATACTCAAAAAATAATTTGAATCGTGTTTTTTTTTGTCGAAAATAATTATTTTATGTTATTTTTGTATAACAACAATGACTGACATGAATATGACATTTTTGTTTTTGAAATATATGTTAATAAAAGATATCATTAGCTGAAAATGATTTAGTATTTTATGCCTCTTGTCTCAATATAGTGTACAAGGTGCGGGCCCAAGCTCCATACATTTTGAAACGTCTCCTTTGTCTGCACCCTAGTAGGACTCGGTCGCTCAGGTAATATTATTTAATTCAAGTGATTGTTCATAATAATAATTGACATGCTCTGTGTAAGTTGAAACCACTTTCAAACATCCTGAGAGCACAAAGGGATTTATTTATCAGTATCGATCGTATAAACCATTGCAGTGGCTCTTCTGATAAATCTAACACTTCACTGAAAGAGCTATGCTAACGATTTCAGTTATTAACTAAAGGGTGTCTTGTCTTTTTGTGCTATTTTGAAGATTCTGATCAATGCCAACCAATTTTGTGACCAAGCTGCACTGATGTGAGAGGAGATGAATAACGGAATATTTTTTAAATTGTATATTTAATAAAAAAAATATAATATCTTCATCTTTGATATTACTTTCTCGACTAGCCTAGTCCGACCGCCTCGAGCGGTTAGTATTCTTTATATGAAACTAGCTGTTGCCCGCGGCTTCACCCGCGTGGATGTTGTTTTATAAATATCTAAGTAGCCTATGTTCTTTCTTAAAGTCAGCTCTATCTCTATACCAAATTTCATTAAAATCAGTTCAGTCGTTTGGACGTGAAAAGGTAACAGACAGACAGACAGAGTAACTTTTGCATTTATAATATAAAGTAGGGATATAGGGATTGTATGAAGGCACTCATTACATCAACTCCGTATCGATACCGGATCGCCTTGACCGCAACCCGGTGGCGCCCGGTCTACGCGCGGACCACTTGCTTGCCTTGCGTCAACTGAGCATTACCAAAGCGTTTTTCCCAAGTGGACAAGTGGTTTTGATATTATACTGTTAATTTTAAGTTTGTTTAAGCTATGGAAAATTGTAAAATTAAAAGATATTTTTAAAAGACACGAATGAGTTTATTTGTGTTGATTTTTCTCAGATCATATTGGCCTTTGGAACTCTGCCGGTGAATAACAAAGAATGCCTCTTTTTCTTTTCTCTTTACTCTTTGTTATCAGTTTGTGAAAGTGGAAATGAGACATTCTACTGAAATACTTAAATAAGTATTTTATTTAAAGAAAAATGGAAAGAGAAATTTGACTTCAGGCGAGACTCGAACTCGCGGCCTACTGGAAATCTAGTCCAGCCGCTCTTCCAATTGAGCTACTGAAGTCCTGCCCGATTTGTCAAATCTTTCCTTCACATTTATTGCATTGCTTTATGGTAGCAGCAGCGCCATCTATTGCCAACTATGCTAGTTAGGCAACCGATATAATAGACTTTGCAGTTTATTGAATATCGTAAAGAAGTCGCTTTTACCCTTAATAATTTTTTAATATTATTTCGCATTAACACATGCTTGTGAAATATATTTTATTTAAAGAAAAATGGAAAGAAAAATTTGACTTCAGGCGAGACTCGAACTCGCGGCCTACTGGGAATCTAGTCCAGCCGCTCTTCCAATTGAGCTACTGAAGTCCTGCCCGATTTGTCAAATCTTTCCTTCACATTTATTGCATTGCTTTATGGTAGCAGCAGCGCCATCTATTGCCAACTATGCTAGTTAGGCTTAAATAAGTATTTCAGTAGAATGTCTCATTTCCAATGTAAATACATTAGACTCAAGTCTACTCGTGACCACGGCCGTCGCATTACGGCCGAAACGTCGAGTGTCAATGTGAATACTTCGATTAAAAAAGTACGCGATTAAGTCCCTTTTAGAATATAAAAATATGAATACAAATCGTGAAAGCTTAAAACAATGTACCTGCTATTGTCTGTAACAAATGGCACCTTGTTTATTTTAGCAAGATATGCAGCAGCGTCCTGCGATAAAACTACCGCCACTGCTATCGCCAATCCGCATGCCAAGTGTGGCGATTATGGCATTTTCCTGCGATGGGGAAACTATGGTCCAGCAGTGGATGTCTTTCGGCAGATATGATGATAATGATGTAATATTTTTAAGACCCTAAACGCTAACTAAAGCGTTACAAATTCACGTGAATATTTAAAAAGTAATGGAAAAAAAATACAATTTCATTTTTGTTTTAGTATGTAATATATTCTTAATCTTAATCTCAGTCGTTAAGTAACATTGATGACGGTAACAAAAGACAGCACACATTACTCGTGCGTGTAAACTAGTTTCCAAAGTTGTTACCAATAAAGCAGTTTACGATTTATAGCAGATTATTTGTTACCCCCGCGGGATGCTCTTCTGAGATTCGCGAAGAAAACTAACCCGAGTTGTAAATATATCAACGGATGTCCTGTCCTACAAAATATTGTGTGCATTATTTTTTTTTAATTTCGCTAATCAAAGCTTTATTTCCCCGAGATACTATGGCAGCGCAACCAGTTGCTCCACCGCGGCGTCCGGACTGGCGGCCGAGTGAATGAGACACCACACAGTGCTATAGTAATAAGTAGTGGCGCAACCAGCATGGCGCCGCGACCACTGACATTGTATGCCAGCGACCGAGCTGGTCGCGCCGCCATATTGGTTGCGCAACCAAACGGACACCAGACGAGTAACGCTCTATAGAGCTGTATACATTTTGTTGGTAGCGGCAGCTGGTTGCGCCGCCATGATGTCCCAGTGAAATATAGCCCTTAGCACACCGCGGACACTCCGTCAAAATTCCATACAAACGCTTAATTTGGCCTCTATTACACAGACATCAATCATTTTTTCAATAAAATATTGTCCATTTCACAGCAATATGTATAAGACTGAAAAACTACGACTGTCGTTGCCCACTTGGCCGCCCCGTCATATTTTTGTGTCGCTCCGATAAATTTTTACGTCGTTTTTGACCAGTATTTTTGACCACCACTAGTATTATATTTATGTAACAGGTCGATAATTATGTATCATAGCGGACCGCCCCGGCTTCGCGTGGGTGCAATGTTACCTACCCTCTCCTACTCGTCTTAGCGTGATGTTATAATAGCTTAAAGCATTCCTCGATAAATGGGCTATCTAATATCGAAATTATTTTTCGAATCGGACCAGTAATTCTTGAGATAAGGGCGTTCAAACAAACAAACAAACAAACTCTTCAGCTTTATAATATTATAAACAATATAGTATAGATTACAAAAAGCTATAATTGAATTAAAGATTACATTGCTCTCCATAGCGCATTCTCTTGTATTCTCATAACATAATTATTACCAGCCATAGATCAATCTAAAAATAAATTAACACTCAATGTATAATGTGACAAGAAAAAGTGGAAGCTCATGAAAACATCTACGTCGGTACCCAACTTAACATGCACTTAAGTAAGCATAATCGTTTGAAAAGCACCCAGACGTGCAACTGACGGCCAAGATTGATAGGCCTCCAACACGGATATAAATAAACTGGAATGGTTGGTTTTATTACCATTGATTAAATTTTAAAACAAGTATAAACTGCCTCGGTAGTCTATTGGTAGCAGGCCCATACTAATCGAACCCAGGATGGGTTCGATTCTCGGGTGGAGGATTATCAGAGATAATGGGGTGGATAAAGTCTTTTAACTCTGGTTCTATTGGGATTTTTCCATTTTCTGGAAATTTCCCAGTCCATTCCCAGCGAATCGTGGGTGTTTGCATACATGCTTGAATGCATGCTATTACCTCTGCCTACCCCTTCGGGAATTACAGACGTGAAGTTACGTTTTTAGAGAACTATACTAAAAGCTATAATATTTTTGCTTCTTTGAGAATCCTTAGTAATAGTAATGTATCATACAGTACATTTTATTACGCTCCGCAGTAAGATATTGAATACCGTTTCCACGAAAATCAACCATGGTTAAATCGTTGGAAAATCTGAAAAGTATGTTTAGCTGGAAATCTTTATTCCGATATTCTGGGAAAGAACCGGGATTCTGTGTTATTCTTATTCATCACCCTTGTTTCTTATTGATATACTAATATTTATCCGTAATATTTAGTCAGAGGAAGCGCGCAAGGCCGCGGCTCGTGTAGATCATAGGCGATCTACTCGGTTAAGCACTACGGGTGCAGTAGGGAAGTGTGATGGGTGACCGCTAGTGGCAAATTAAATGCGCGTTTCCGTGCTCCGTAGTTGGTCCCGGTTGTTATCGACAGATAGCAGTCGTTAAACCTTGTCGGAGGCCTTATGGGCGGTTCGAAAACATCCGACAGCGGGTTGGCCACTAACCCATCCACCTCCACCAACCCGTAATGGAGCAGCGTGGTGGGGTAAGCTCCAGGCCTCCCCCAAAAAAGGGAAGAGACTCGTGCGCAGCAGTGGCACGTATAATAGGTTGCCATTATTATTATTTATTTAGTCAGAGAATATGTAATAATACTACGTATAGAACGGACACTTCGACGTCCCGCCCAATTTCCCCGCCACACCCATCACCCTCCTTGAGAGCCAGTTGGATAAACTTAAACAGTGAGGTTGCGAGCGAGAGAGCGGTCTGTTTTTTATTAATTTGGTCACGGAATCAGTGCGATGACTTATTTAACGATTGTTTAAGGTCATAGTGATTGATGTTTGTGTAATAGGTAACTAGGACAAGCGTTTGTATGGAATTTTGGCCGAGTGTCCGGGTGTCTAGTGAAGCCCATCTCGAGCGATTTTGTTGTTATTGTAGTAGTTGCCATGACAACCGGAGGCCACATTGCACGAGCCGAATCCCATTTTTATCATCTCTTACCACTTACTCTTCAATACGATTTGTTAAATGCCCAGTGGCCTACTTATTTCAGATTTCCAATATTGGAGCTCGAATGTATAAGTATCACCGCATTACATAATCTAAGGTTGGGGAAAAAGTTTCTTCGCATTTTTTAAGATATTTCAAAACATTTTTTAATATGGTTTATTTAAATTTAACTAAAGTATGTATTATATGTATGGTAATATTCAGCACTATTATATTTCGGATTTAGATAATAAATTTAATAACATAGTCCGTTATTTCTGTCACACAGACAAAATAGCTAAGGCTTCAGCAGTGTCAACGCGTATGCATTTTTAAATCTGGTTTTTGTGTAGATGTCAATAGATTGCAGTACGCATTCAACATCTATGTTAACTCACGCTTGTTTAGCGCCTTAATCATATTGAAAAAAAACTTGTCACTTTGTATTGCAACGAAGAATAAATAATACTAAATATTCACAATCAGACAATTCTAGAAACCAGCGTAACGATGATGGAACGAAAGACAGTAATAGTTCACGCTAGTGTTGTCTTATTGACCGACCTTCCACTCACTCCAATCAGCCCTTCTGTTAACTTGAGCTTCGTTTATTGCAGAGATGATCAACTTGATGACAATTTTACTACGGACAATCAAATGGATAAATTTCCCCACATGAACGAAAAAGTTTATGAATCGCTACAATAACTAATACTTACCCTAGAAACGATGGATAATAATCAGCATCTTTGCGTTTGTTGATGATACTGCGTTATTTGGACCTTGATAAAGCTTAAATATGGCTCGTATAGAATAATTTGACACTGGATGTTACTAAAACACATTACAAAATACATTCTATGAACAAAAATCTACGCCATGAAAGTAAAAATATTATTAAATCCCAAAAATGCATCACAGAAACAAGTGCTTATTGTAGCTGCTTCTCCTAAGTATGTTCTGATACTGCTAAATATTTGGATCCTGCTGTCCTAATTATCAAAATAATAAATATTCTTAATCAGACATTTCTAGGACGAAGTGTAGTTAATGTAACAGTAATAAAGTAGTCCACGCTAGTGTTGTCTTGTTGACCGACCGTCCACTTGCTCCAATCAGCCTTACTGTTTACTTGAGCTTCGTTTATTGTGAAGATGGCCAACTTGTTGAGTATTTTACTACGGACTATCAAATGGATAAATTTATTTACGTGAACGAAAAAGTTTACGTATTGAGAAACAGTATTTGCTTACCTTAGAAACGATGTACTCGTATATAAAATATATTGTGAGTGTATTTGTGCATTGGTTGTGATGTCCTTGTGCTCGTTTTCTATGATAGACCATGAAGTGCATCAATGGCAAGTTCATTAGAAACACAAGTTCTAAATCATTACCTGTCAGTCTAAATACATCTCCCTTTTCTTCTAAATTCTTCTATCTATTGTTTTCTATAACTATAAAGTTGTTATTTCTGTTCCTGTATACTTAGTGTTATATTTTTTTATTCAGTATATAAATAATTTCCTTGTAATATGTAAGCCCCTCTTATTATTTATGTTGTATTCTCCTTGTTATCTGGTTGCCTGGTAGAAATCGCTGTGTAGCGATAAGGCCGCCATTTGTGCTTATCCTCCTGTCATTGTATCTAACCTATTCCTGATTGGTGTACAATGAAGAATATTGTTGTTGTTGAAGTTAAACAAGACTTACATTAATTTTGACACTGTATGTTACTGAACCACATTGCAAGACAATGAAAGTAAAAATATTATTAAAGATCAAATATGCAAAGCAGAATTTAGTACATCATGTAGCTGTTCCTCCTTAATGTGTTTTGATACCGCTAAACATTTGGACATATATTGGATCCTGTTGTCCAAGTTATCAAAAAATATATATTCTTAATCAGAAATTTCTAGGACGAAGTGTAGATATAGTGGAATATAACAGTAATAAAGTAGTCCACGCTAGTGTTGTCTTGTTGACCGACCGTCCACTCGCTCCAATCAGCCCTACTGTTTACTTGAGCTTCGTTTAATGCCCAGAGACCAACTTGATGAGTATTTTACTACGGACAATCAAATGGATAAATTTCCTTTCGTGAAAGTTCATGTAGTTGATGGTGGAATTAACGATCATTGCTTATCTTCAAACCGTATTCAAGCCGATTCATTTTTGTTATATTCTGCATTAAAAACTGTTTGAAGACAAGTAAAGACATATAAATATTGACCTATATGCACTAAAGTACTAGACAGGACATCTAATTATCTAGACGTTCTTTCAGCTACTTACTTTATAATTATTTTGACACGACTGACACCTGAAATCTACTTTATATCCGTGACTTTGATCTATATAGCAAATGCTGTAAGCTCAGGAAATTAATCTTCGCACAAATTGAGACAATGGAAGACTATTAGCAACATAATACAAAACACAGGCGAGCAAATTTTACGCTTATAAAATATTTCCGAAAGGTTCACTTATTAGAATTTGAAGGCTTGATAGTGAAGTGTATTAGACCATAAATGAAAAAAATGTAACTTCTCGCCTTTAATCCCCAAAAGGGTAGGCACAAGTAAATGCATGCATTCAATCATACATGCAAACACCCACGATTCGCTGGTTACGTTTTGGCCCGTTTAACTGGTGGCGAGCCTATTGACATCTCCGGGCACATTACCAAACTTCGAGGTGCTAGGAAACTTCTAGAAAATGGAAAAATCCCAACAGAACCAGAGCCCCCCAGCCCTTAGCGTAGTAGTAGTGGCCTGTTACCACTAGGCTACTGAGGCAGTCACCATAAATTATTATTACGGGCGACCGCGCCCGTAGTGCTTGACCGAGTAGATCGCTTATGAACTACACCAGCCACGGGGTCATGCGCGCTTCAAATCACGCTTCAAATGACGCATATGGTTGTTAAAAGGTATTCCTTTCATGGTCTTCAGCACAACCAAGGTGTGTACGCCTCCGAGCCACTAGCGTAGGTACCACCGCCAAAAAAAGTGATTTCCAGAAAAATATATATTCACATTTATCCAATAAAAAACAAAAAGAATAACTTACATTTACTTATAGCAAGCTCTGTTATTTATTCAGAACCATCGGATCATATCGGCCAATTCAATAATCGGATTTCAATAGCAGCCCATCCAATCGTGTCTCTAAAAATGGCTCAAGGGATCACAATAATCGGGAATATTTCACGGATTTTCGACTTTTGATAGTCGAGCAACCGTAAAGAGATGCGCGGACGGGCGAAAACATACAACAATAGACGGTTTCCTTGCAAATTTCTTTCACTGTTAAGATTATCCGACAAAAGTCGGTATACTTTTGTCTGATAATCTTTAGCTTTTATAAGGACATTAAACATTCCCAAATAAAGTAGAGTTTTCTCGTTTTGAAGCGACTTGGTGCGACTTGGTTTATGAAAGTATTGAGACATTGCTTACATCTGTAAGCAAATAAAATGATCATTTTTATCTTTGTTTTTTTTTTGCATTTCATGAAAATGGCAAACAAGTATGCAGTTCACCTTCATGGTCTATAAATACTGCAGCCTACAGAACTCTTCACAAAAAACGAGGTCAAAAATCAGATGAGTTACCAGCTCTGAGGTCAAAGTTGTTTTGACTTTGTGGCAGATATTACATAGGTATGTGTGTATTTTCATGCCAAGTCCCTTACAGGGTAGACAGAGAGTGAGGAGCGCCAAATACGCCCGGACATGACACACCTCCCTTGCTCCTTCTATATTTATCATTCTCTTAATACATGTACGCCGATTCCTCTGACTCAATTAGGTAGGAAATCATTAATACTCTGAAATCCCAGCTTCCAATTCTAAAGTCAAAACTTTATGTCGACCCCATTTATAATAAATATAGCCGGGTACTGGCTGGTATGACTTAATTACCGCTCGATCAGGTGCTGGTGATGTGAGCAATGGCGTCATCGAAGGTGCTGCAGGGTAGTAGTGGGCGTTGAACGAACGAACAGTTTTTTTAGACTAAACTAGTTTACTGTTCAACGATAAACTAGTTTACCAATAAACGGCGCGACGCGCGCGACGTGTGTATGTTCGCCATTTACTGAAGTAGTCGATCAACGTCAACGTCGTCAACTATGAAACGTTGTCGTTTCGTGTTGCCGATCGACTCGGCGCGCGAACCGATAAACTAGTTTACCAATAAACGGCGCGACGCGCGCGACGTGTGTATGTTTGCCGTTTACTGAACTAGTTGATCAACGTCAACGTCGTCAACTATGAAACGTTGTCGTTTCGTGTCGACGCTCGACGAGGCGCGCGAACCGTGCGAAATGGTAAAAATGCATGATTATATTAATGTATATAAACTTAAGACTCAGTAATATAATACCTAAATATTTACATCTAATAATGTCGTTCACGTTTACCATAAGCGCATAATATGTTTAGCAATCTAATAACAACATAATCGACTAAGTCACGAAATAAACTAGTGGAAAAATAGACTATTTTCTAAACTAATGTATCGTTGACGTTAACGGTAAACGGTAAAACGTCATTAACAAAGTCGACTATTATCACAATATAAAAAACTAGTCAAAAAAAAACCGTTTTTTAGACTAGTTTATGGTTGACGGTGAACGGTCTCGTTGCGTTGACGTAAAAACCGTCGACGACCCACGTCTACTGCAGAGTGGCTGGTGAGAAGTTTGCTTCCAATCACGTCGAGGGTCACCACTGTGTGGAGGAACGGGTGGAAGTGTTCCTCCGACCCCGAAGAAAGGCTCCTGCGACCAGGCGAGGTGTTAGCGCCTGGCGGACCGCGGCCCAACGATTGACGTTGAGAAGTTGTATAAATGCCAACTCTTGAGAAATCTTCGTACATGCGATGTTATTCTATCGACACGCCATCTACTTTACTAGAGAAGTACTGTGAGGTTTCGTATGTGTTCCACTAGTTAGCGCCGTAATGTATTGAACCCTACAGATTAAATCAGAAACTTTACTGCGGATGAGTTGTTGTTTAGCTATCTGTAGGCTAGAATGTAAAATTATAGTCTTTTCACATTCCTCAAAAAATATTTGCAAACACTGTTATATATTCAAAACCATTCGATTACATTGGCCAATTCAATAATCAAAATTCAATACCATCGCATTCAATAGTCTCTCTTTGAAAATGGCTCAAGGGATCACAATAATCGGGAATATTTCACGGGTTTTCGACTTTCAATACTCGAGTAACCGTAAAGAGATGCGCGGACGGGCGAAAACTTACAACAATAGACGGTTTTGCTTGCAAATAATTCTTTTCATTGTTATTTACGAAAGTATGCTGGCCTTTAAAATTGTCAAAGACATTGAAAATCTTCAAACGTAGAAGCCAGGTTTATTTTTAAATAGCTTGGTTTGTTAAAGATATGAAATATTGTTTACAAACGCTGTCTTGATCAGCACCGCAGCTTAACATGGAACAAATAATCTAAAAATTCAGGCCATAGGAGTTGCAGTAGATGCAAGGTGATAGTTTCTTTCTTTCTTTCTTTTCTTTCTTTCTTTCAACTTGATTTAAATAAAGTTGTTTCCTCCTTTAGAGGTACTACCGGAGGTAATAGTGGTGAAGTTGGTGGCATTGTTGGCGATGGTGACATTGGTGACATTGGTTGTGTTGATAGCGTTGATGACGTTTGTGGCGTTGGCGGCTTTGGTGGCGATGGCGGCGTTGGCGGCGTTGGCGGCGTTGGCGGCGTTGGCGGCGTTTGCGGCATTGGCGGCGTTGACGGCGTTGGCGGCGTTGGTGGCGTTGGTGGCGTAAGTGGTGTCGGTGGCGTCTACCGGCGTTCTTTATTGCAACATGATCGGTATGATGTCCATTATTAATTTGTAGTTAAACAAGCAGTATGACAATTTTTCTTTCCATATTTTCTACTTTAAGCCTGGGTTGCACCACATCATTTGTTAAAGTTATTATAACACTTCACATCCTTCTCTAACTTAAACAGATTTCCTTAAGTTAGAGAATTATGTGAAATGTTACAATAACCTTAACTTTAACAAAGCTCGTGGTGCAACCCAGGCTAAGTGTTTTACGTATCTCAAAGTACGTTAAAAGTAAAACAAATAAAAAATAATCCATACATCATCAAACCGATAAACGATCTCAATTGTATCACATCACAAAGGGCATGTGAAATATATATAGAGATTATAGAACACGTAACGAATCTCCCTTTTCGAATTCCCACATTTATAAATTTGTGGTATTTAAAAAGAATACAAAGTTGTACTTTTCGTTCGGGGGTAGTTGCTAAATTAACATCGCTTTATGTTTTGCAGTATTAAATTTTTAATTTAAAATATTTAGAAGTTATTTTAATGCTAAATATTGATATTTAACTATAATTACCCACCAGCACTACCTTTCCTGACAATTAGACAAAAAGGTTATCGAACAAAATGGTACATACATACTTTACTTAAATTTAAATAAACTATATTAAAAAATGTTTTGAATTATCTTAAAAAATGCGAAGAAACTTTTTCCCCAACCTACCACAACCCAATGATGGTGCAGAAGATCTTTTTATTGAAGTCCATATTGCTAACACCAAACTCCTTCTCGGTGTGTATTACAGCCCTTCACTTACGATTGATTACTTTGCGTCATTGGAGAAAATTATTGAAGACCTGGTACCTCAATATAATCACTCAATGGGTGGTTTTAACACTTGTTTGTTAAAAAATGACATACGATCAAATCGTCTTAGAACTTTAATAAATTCTGCTAATTTACATACACTCCGCGTAATTTTGGTGGTATGGATATAGATCGATTGCGAGAAGATGTGTCTAAAATTGATTGGTCAGTCATAGATCATGCTTGTGATGTTGATGAGAAAGTCAATCTTTTTAATTCTTTACTCACTAATCTCTTCGATATCCACGCCCCTATGCGCCCGGTCCGCGTCAAACATCTTCCAGCTCCCTGACTCACTAACGATATTAAAGCTTTGATAACCAAAAAGAACAAACAAACAAATGTAATCCTAATGAAAACAACCGAGTTCGTTACGTATCGTTACGCAATCGCTGCAATAAAGTGTGTAGAGATGCACAGCGACGCCATCCATGTCTTTAATTCTGTTTCTGACGAAGACCCCGCAAAAGTGTGGAGGTTCTTGAAGTCATTAGGAGTTGGTAAAATTCAAAATACTTATGAACCTTTAACGAATTAATTTTTTTGATCTCAACTCACTAAATAAACTTTTTCATCATCTTCATATATAGATGACTCCACCAAGTCACAAACATTAATTTCTTTATATCATACCGCCACTCCTGACTGTCCTCTTTTCTTCTTTAAGCAATTTACTGATCGTGGTGTTGAAAAAAATATTCTTGCTATTGACTCTGATGCGGTAGGTGCTGATATGATTAGCCGGAAAATGATCCTACCGATAATTGACAACATTTCATATTTTTAACCTACATGTTTTATTACATTATTCAAAAGTTAATCCAAAACAAGGGGACCTGTGTATAACCATTTTTCGAAATTTTGTACTTTTCATTCATAATTTCTACTTTGAAAAGACGTAAGCGCCATATGACGTCACACATACGGTGGAATGGCGATAGTAACATTGCCTTGTGCCGTGACCCTTTAAAAAAATTTGTAGATTTCACTGTCAAACTCGATGTAGGGCTGTGATCTTTTTATTTAAAAAATATCAGAACCAGTGTTCGATATTTTTCGATATATCAACATAATTTTAAAAAAATCTTTGAACCTGCGTGTCGTCGATTAATCTCTTCCTTTATCCAACTACAAATAAAAAATAAGGGCTAAGTCGTTGTTTAAGACTTTAAAACTTGTTTTTTTTTTTATAAATAAGTTCGTAGCAGCTTTTCATAGACTTTGTAGTAGAGAAGGCGATTCTTTCTGAAATAAATCAATGTTCGAATCGAAGTGTCCAAAATCCATCCACGATTAAATCGACATTGAAAAAATCGATCTTCGATTATCGATTTATTATTGATTTGGGCTATGTAATACGAAATTTTAAGGAAAACAGACGACCAAAAAAAGCAATTAAACAGTGTTCAATGCTGGTATAATGCTTCCTATACTCACGTTTAAACATTAAGTCTTATAATCTGTATGTTTCCTATGTCCCTATGTGAATTAATCAAAAAGATCGATCTTCGATTTTCCAGGGTATAGTATCGATTCACTAGATCAATCCAGTACTGTGGATCGATTAAAATAAATTATTATAATAGAGAATATGCATGAAATTTAAAATTGTCTCAAATATATTTTTCTCGAATACTTATCAACGTCATATTATAATTACAAAGTTTTTTTTTATTTACTAATTATTTAATGCCATTAAATATTATGTAAATAGTGCAAAATAAGGAAACGAAATTCAAACTTCCAAAACGCGCCGCCATTGGTCGAGACGAAATAACACTTTTTCTGGTGTTTTCTAATACTGTTTTTGCACTTAGGTACTATACAATACTTGTAAGATGACTTTTTTGCTTCTTCCATGATTTATAGAGCAATTAAAATTAAAACTTCTTCCATGATTTGTAGAGCAATTAAAATTGAAAATACGTATGAAGTGAAACAAAAGTTTAGAGTAAATAACACTCGACGTGTGTTGTGACGTCACAACACACGTCGTCAAAATGACGGCATGTTCATTACAACAATATAATTTCATGCATATTCCCTATTATTTAAATAAGAATCGAGTTTTTGGGTCCTAAAGATCGCTTTTCCGATAAATCGATCTCAGGTCTCGGATCACCATCCCTACTTCCTAGTTTTATACTTTGACATTGACATATCCGTATCAATTTGACACATCTTGTCACAGAGTATGTAACAATAATGTTTTCCTAAAGAGATAGGCAATGTTAACTACTTCATTCCACCATACGTCATCACATGTTTTTCCGTTATATTTTTTTTTTCACAGAAATTAAAAAATTAATTACAAAAAATATATATTTGAACTCAGAAAAGAAAAATAAAGAAACGGTATTTTTCTTTTAGGGTTGTGTCGCCGGTGCGGGGACCACCACCGGGCACTGAGCCCCCCCGCCACGACAAGGCGGAAACCCACGGGGGGGAAAGACTCTTAGCCCTATCATAACTTCTCTCCTGAACTATTCTCTCATAAGTTCTACCTTTCCATCCGCTTGGAGGGATGCTCATATAATACCGGTACCTAAAAAATCTAACCCGAAACATTTTAATGAATATCGTCCCATCTTCATTGTCCCCTTTCTTTCTAAAGTCCTTGAGCGCCTTATCCATCAGCAGCTAAGTTCTTTCCTTTCCAAATCCAATTTACTCAATCCGTTACAATCTGGGTTTCGTCCGGGTCATAGCACCACCACTGCCTTAGTCAAGATAACCGAGGATATCCGGCATGGTATGGAAGTTAGACAAGTTACTGTGACGGTATTGCTAGATTTTAGCAACGCCTTCAATACTGTTGACTTTGTTATCATGCTGGCAATCCTACGGTCTCTCAACATATCTCCGACAGTTATTGCATGGTTTCGTAGTTACTTGTTTGGGCGTCGACAACGCATTCGCTCAGGTGACAAATTCTCTACCTGGTGCGATGTTTTGGCCGGTGTCCCGCAAGGTGGCGTGCTGTCTCCACTTCTTTTTTCCATTTTCATTGATTCAATGAGCCTCTGTCTATCTTCTCTCTATCACCTTTATGCAGATGATCTGCAAATATATATTCAATCAAAAAGTTGGGAGACGGTGAGGGGCTTTATTTAAATATTTTATTTTGGTTATTTGCTTTTTTATAATATTTTTAGTGTATTCCTTTTTTTTATTAATTAGTCTTTTTTATTTTTTTAACGTATTAAAAACGTATGAAACATTAAATATTTTCAAGAATACGCACATCCATATCAATTTCCAATTTTAATTTTTTGAACAATTTGCAACATGAACCGTCAAAACAAACATTGCGACCTAATTTGGCATAACCGTTGACATAACTGTCTTGGAACGTCAAATGTTTCTTGGCAAATATAAATTTTCACTCCATAAATAATTTTGCAGCACCAAAACATCCTTTATTGCGTCGCAATAAAGCTGTTTAATATATTTGAAGTATTTCATCAAGCCTCCATGTGAGTATGTATGATAATGTTAAGTAGAAGGACCATAAGATGTTGATAACGCGGGACAGTCCCACGGTGGACATTTCTAGAATCATGTGTGAAATGTCAGCGAGAAGTTTGGTTTTGTTAATTATTTTAAGTTGCAAGAAAGTTAAAACTACGTCTTCATTTATTTGATACATTAAACTACACAACTACGCATTTTGCCAAAAAGACAAGGGGAGTAAATGCTAAAAATATTCGTGATTGACTTTTTCATTATGTAAGTAACTTTAGCTGCCTCAATATTATAATGGTAGCAAGCCACTACTACTGGTGGTAGAGCTCCAGTGATGGAGCTCTGGGGCGTAGGCACCACCGCATTACATAATATACTTCCTGCTGAATGGTAGTGTTCAGCACTATAATGTTCCAGTCAGGTGGTAATGTACGGCCCTGCGATTTCCGGCACAAAGGCATAACACCTCAGGCCTCAGAAGTGGTAACGCATAAAAATGGAAACGTAGATAAATAAATAGGCCTGAATTATTATATATATATATATATGATATATATATTGATCCGAAGGGTCGCGGGGGTTCGATCCCCGCACCGGGACAAATATTTGTATGGCCTACAGATATTTGTTTCGGGTCTAGGTGTTTATGTATGTGTTGTATGTGTACAACGGCACCCAAGACACAGGTTTGTACCTACTGTGGGGCTGTGAGTGTAAGCGTATAATAAAAAAAAAAAAAAAAAAAAACAAGCCAGTATCTTCCTTCTCTTATACGCTCAATTAATTAACACAATGAGAAAAAACTTTAAAAAGTAGGTAATAAAAAAATGTACAAACCATAAATTAACTACTATTCACGCGAACCCGCCCGCGGGCTTAAACACAAAGTAATTTACGAAAACAATTTATTCCACTTCTGAATTAACTTAAAACCTCAATTGGAAGTCAAAAAAGTAAAGTATCAAACTCAAAAAAGATTGAGAGAACAATCAAGAATAGTTTTAACTGAAACTCAAACTGTTATCCTTCAATTAGGCGCGACAAACCCGGAGTTAAGTTCGGCAACAGCTGCAACTGAAGTTTTTAAGACGGATTTTTGGTATCTACATAGTTTTGGCTACTTGGACTTTGGTAGCGTGAAACAAACTGACTTTGTTGCAGCGTCGAGATAAATCTTTAAACACTGTTTTGAATGCACTCAGAGAACTGAAAGTTGGCAGTCAGTTGTTGTATATCCTTTCTGTTTGTAAAACTATATTACTAGCAATCGTATATTATCTGTGATTGAAATATGTTGATATAAAGCAGTATAAAATTGTCATAGTTAGCTGAAAAACTCTCTAAAATCTTGGAAAATAATTTCTGAGTATTACTCAAAGTATTTAATTTTCTTTCTATTGATAGACCTATTATAATTTAATAATCCAAAAAAAAATGTAAATATGCAAACCAAATTCGTGTAAGCTATAATAATTTGTTTGTTCCGTCACGGAAAACATCATGGTGTAGATTTCTACAAAAAAATATATATTAATCAAGCTATCATCATTGGGAGCTCACGCCTGGTATCTAGGTTAGATATGTCTCAGATTCCACCCATTATTCTTAATGGAACAACTATTGAGTTTTGTAACACAGTCAAAAATTTGGGTATAATTCTCGACAAACATTTATCTTGGATTCCACAGATCACTGAGGTTAGCCGGAAGATGTTTACTGCCATTGGCTCCTTAAGAAGACTGCAAAATTTCTTGCCCACTTCCACCAAAATTACACGAGCTCGACAATTCTTTTTCCTATTCTTGATTACGACGACATAAGGTTGGGGAAAAAGTTTCTTCGCATTTTTTAAGATAATTAAAAACATTTTTTAATATAGTTTATTTAAATTTAACTAAAGTATGTATGTACCATTTTGTTCGATAACCTTTTGCCATCTTGTAGGTTGATTGTTGGGACATGATCCCATTGCTATAAAAATTTTGGGACTTCTCATCAAAATACCGCGACAAGTGGATTTGGCAGTCCTCTCGTGATGTTAACCTAACATTGCATAAAGAATTCTGAAGAGACCGAAACAGGTGGAAATCTGAAGGTGCAAGGTCAGGACCATACGGCGGATGCATTAACACCTCCCAGCCAAACTCTCTTAATTTTTGCTGAGTGGCTATAGATGTCTGAGGTCTAGCGTTATCATGGTGAAACACCACACCCCCTTTTTGTTGATCAATTCCGGCCGCTTTCTCTCAACTTCTTGCTTTAATCTCATCAGTTGTTCGCAGTAGAGTTCAGAATCTATATAGTCGATAGTCCTGCCTGGTGGTAATAGCTCATAATGAATAATGCCCTTCCAATCCCACCACACACACAACATTACCTTATTGCGAGTTAACCCGGGTTTCGCCACAGTCTGTGAAGCCTGACCGGCCTTTGACCACGACCTTTTTCGCACGTTCTTGTCGTACGCGATCCACTTTTCATCACCAGTTATCAGCTTCTTCAAAAATTATTCGGTTTCATTACGTCGTAATAAAGAATCACAAATGAGTACACGGTTCATTAGGTTTCTTTCAGCGAGCTCGTGAGGTACCCAAATATCGAGCTTATTGTTGTACCCAGCTTTTTTCAAATGCGCCAAAACTGTTTTGTGATCAATTCTCAGTTCTTCAGCTACGTCGTAACTACAGATATGTCGATTTAGCTCCACTTTTTCAAAAATGGCATCCATTTTATCCGTAATAGGGCGACCAGAGCGAGGTGCATCTTTGACATCAAAATTTCCGGATTGAAAACGCTTAAACCAAATTTGTGCTACTCTCACAGACACTGCACTAGGTCCATAAAAATCGCAAATTTTTTTCGCGGCTTGCGTTGCATTTTTACCTTTTTGTAGTAAAATTTTAAAATGTATCGAATTTCTTCATTAGATTCACTCATCTTGACAGTACGAAAAACAAATGAAAATCACACATTCTTTAAAATTTTAACTTTCAATGATACCAAAACCAGCCAGATACAAATACTACAGCCAAAGAGATTTTATTACAAGTTCATACAAACTATAATGCGAAAAGACTTTTTCTCCAACCTATTATGTTATCCAGACTTAATTCAGGAGCATTTAAACAAACTTGAGCGGCTTCAAAATTTATGTATACGGTTCATATTTCTCCTCAGCCTCAGTAGCGTAGTGGTAGCAGGCCACTACTATTACGCTGGAGGTCCTGGGTTCGATTCCCGGGTCGGGAGATATTAGAGATAACGGTTTAAAATCCTTTATCTCTGCTTTTATTGGGATTTTTCCATTTTCTGGAAGTTTCCCAGTACCCCGGAGTTTGGTAATGTGCCCGGAGATGGCAACAGGTTCGCCACCTGTTACATGGGCCAAAACGTAACCGGCGAGTCGTGGGTGTTTGCATGTATGATTGAATGCATGCATTTGCCTCTGCCTACCCCTTCGGGGATTACAGGCGTGAAGTTACGGTTCATATTTGGTCTTCGAAAATATGACCATGTTTCAGATTTTCGTAAACAGCTCAAGTGGTTACCCATTCGCTTTCGCAGGGATACTCATATTCTTTCTTTTCTCTACTGTCTTCTGTTCAGTCCTCAAACTCCAACATATTTAAAAGAAAGTTTCCATTTCCTCGGCTTTTCACATTCCCTGTCCCTTCGTTCTTCTGAATATCTCCTCCTCATGATTCCTTCCCATACCTCTACTTTTTATTACAGATCTTACACAGTAACGGCCATCCGATTACGGAATTCCCTTCCAACCCATATCCGAGAAGCTCAATCCATTGAGTCGTTCAAAAAACGGCTCAATGAGCACTACATCTCCCAGTTCCTTCCCTAACCTTGCTGAATCCTGATCAATATTAATCTGCCTGTTCATATTTCATATTTATTTTTAAATAGTAAATAAGATTAGAAACACCGATTTGTACACCCCTAAATTATTATTTACACAGTTTCCTGAACTCTAAGGTTGCCTGGTAGAGATCGCTGTTTAGTGATAAGGCCGCCTCTTGTATACTGTATCTACAACATCAAATGTCTCTGTATTTATTTCTTGGTGTACAATAAAGAATATTATTATTATTATTTCAGTACTAAAATTGGTTATTTAAATTGATTTTGTCAGGAACGTATGAAAATGTTAGCTGCAAACATCTGAACAATCTTGTTACATAATTTCTAAGTCAAACTTTCTTATGATTTTTTTATTTTTAAAGAAAAATGGAAAGAATAAAGCATGTGTTAATGCGAAATAATATAAAAACAATTTCTTATGATTGTTAAACCCCCGATAATATTTATTGCGGATCATTAGATCAAATAAAAATAAACAGGATAAATGGAAAAAGTGGCGAAATTCAGGTAAACAATTCGTAGAACTTCCTTATTTATAGAAGTTTATCCTTAAGATCAGAACGCACAGAAAATATTCTTTACGAGAAATATTCAGTATATATTCCTTACACGTGTCATGGTTTATACTCATAATTCATCAGTCAACAAAACTACAAGAATTAATGTACGTTATTGGCGGATTTATTGTTAAGAGAAGGTATTCCCCCAGATAATTGACAATTGGCAAGGGCAAGAAAGCCACCCCAAAACCTTATCGTACTGTTTTTCATTTCACGCTTCTGTTTTACAGGAATTTAATTTTCTTAGAGAATAGTAGTCACACTTTTGTGATTATAATTCATTATCAAGGCAAAACCATACCATATAACAAAACATACCTCATTGTCATTTTTCTGTTCTTGTAGCAGCAACTTGTTATTGTACGGCCCTGTAATTTCCGACACAGAGGCATTACACCTTAGGCCTCAGGAGTGCTAATAGAGAGATATTTTTTAATGAGCCGACTGAGCTTTTCCGGCAAGTTTTTCTCAGATCATATTGGCCTTTGGAATTTTGCCGATGAATGACAAAGAATGACTCTTTTTCTTTTCTTTTTACTCTTTGTTATCAGTTTGTAAAGGGGAAAAGAGACATTCTACTGATATACTTTTACATTAGTTTATTACATTTAGTTTTATCTTAGTGATATTCTTGACTTTACATATATTTTTTATCTTGTTTGACATGTATATCAATTGTTATTCGCCTTAATTTATTTTGTTTGTTTTTGACGTGTCATAAGAGGTGCCTGTCACTCTAAATGAATAAATGAGTTTCTGATTCTGATTCTGATTCTAAGGTGTAATGCCGCGCATCTACACATTGACCTTGGTCTTTGTGGAGGTGTCTATAGGCTGCAGTCATCACTTAACAACCAAGTGAACTACATGCTTTGTTACCACTCCTGAGGCCTAAGGTCTTATGCCTCTGTGCCTTTAATTACAGGGCCGTACATTACCACCTGACCGGAACACGATAGTGCTGAACACTACCATTTAGCGGCAAGTATAGGTAATGTGGTACCTTCGCCCGCTAGCTCCGTCACTGGAGCTCTACCTCCAATACCAGTAATTATTTGTACATTATTAATTTAATGTAAAAATATTATAATTGTAAGGTAAGTCCACAACGTATCCCCTTATCAACCGTCGCTTGTCCACCCCACATCCGGGTAGGCATAATATGAACTTGAGGAATTTATGTGACAAGCATAGTAACGGTAGGCGTAACGAATTAATTACTGAGTTCGCGGGCTGTGGTTAATTAAACAGGTAATGGGAGTACGGAGAGGCTGCAAATGGTGTGCTATTCAAACTGGGTAAAAACATTTTTTGCGTTTAGCTTAGGATTAGAAATGTAAAAATCTTTAGTTGCCTGACTTAGATATAAATATAAAAATAAATTTTAATATTCTACGCGAAAAACGAATTACCCTATTTCAGCCGCTACACTAGTGCAGTGTTCAAAAATAAAGATTTTGATGATAAAATACCCTTTATTATATTTTGTGACATTTAAGTATAGGTGGATAAAATAGTAACCTGTTAGTTCTGGCAATGTGGTATAACTTATACCTGGAAGTTTCCCAGTACCTCGGATTTTGGTAAAGCGCCCGGAGATTTCAACAGGCTCGCTACGTGTTACATGGGCCAAAACGTAACCGGCAAATAGTGGGTGTTTGCATATATGCTTGAACGCATGCATTTACCTCTGCCAACCCCTTTGGGGATGACACGCGTAAAAGTTACTTTTTGTATAAGATAAAAAAGTAAACTTATTTATTTAATCGTTCGACTATAATTTTTTTTTGTGTAATTGAAGTGGTAAACAAGCATGCAGTTCACATTGATGTTAAGTGATAACTGCAGCCTATAGACACTCACACAAAGACCAAGGTCAAAATGCAGATGCGTTACCACTCCTGAGGCCTAAGATGTTATGCCTCTGTGCCGGAAATTATAGAGCCGTACATTACCGGAACCTGACCGGAACACAATAGCGCTGATCACTACCATTTAGCGGCAAGTATATTTGGTAATGCGGTGGTGCCTACGCCCGCCAGCTCCGTCCTTTGAGCTCTACCACCAGTAAAAATCATTCTACGTACCCCAAAAATTGGATCACCCTTTTTAATTTCCCGGCAAACTTCGTATCGCCCTAGAAAATACAAAAAAAAATGTTTAAAAATGTTATGAAAAATAGATGTTGGCCGATTCTCAGACCTATCCAATATGCTCACAAAATCTCATGAGAATCGGTCCAGCCGTTTCAGAGGAGTAGGTACGGTAACTAACATTGTGACATGGAAATTTTATATATAAGATAGCGGCCCGCCCCGACTTCGCGCGGTGCAATGTTGCCTACCCTCTCCTATTAGTCTTAGCGTGATGATTATACATAGATATAGCCTAAAGTCTTCCTCGATATCTTTTATAGTTTAGGCAGCGTACGCAAAATAAGTATCTTTTCTGGTTGATTTTTTACACCTTGTGTCTGAAAAAACGAAATATCTTACGGAACCCTATTTTTTCAAAATAAAATATAGCCTATGTTACCCGTGGATTATGTAGCTTTCGAATAGTGAAAGAATTTTTAAAATCGGTCCAGTAGTTATTGAGCCTATTCAAAACAAACAAAAAATATTACCTCTATAATAATATATAATATTATTCGTTTAGATAATTAAGATAAATACTAACAATAACGTAATACGATATAACGACTATCTATTGAACAATCACAAGTCCTTAAATACTCTATCTGAGAGCTATTAATATCAGGACCTAAAGAGGGACATAAATGGTTGTTCATTGATCCCTAAGGCTTATTAACTGGGATCCGAATAGAGGAAGGTTCCGTGGGCATTCAATCACGTGAACATTCTAACTATTAGCTTGATCCATCGAATAGAGCCTTTCCTTTCCTTGTGCACATACAATACACTTATATACACACATATAAATAGCGACTTATAACTGGCTGACGGCTGGGGTTAGTCCAGCGGTGTGAGATGACCGTTTGATTCCAAGGGGAAGGGTTCGATCCCCGCACCGGGACAAATTTTGTATGGCCTACAGATATTTGTTTCGGGTCTCGGTGTTTGTGTATGTGTTGTGTGTGAACAACGGCACCCAGGACACAGATTTATACCTAAGCGCATTTATTTATTATTATTTTATAATATAAAGTTTGATATTGTCAGTGTAGAGTTGACGATAGAATATTGGGGCTTCTTTTACTGTTTCTGAGCGTTCAAATTTTTGTAATACAGTCCTAGAAGAAATATCCAATTCGAAATACTTGCGCATACTAAGTTATAATTATATTTATTATTTACTTTGTAAAGTGCATAATATGATTACACCATTTTCTCTTTACAGTGAAAATAGAGCTTACATAAAAGAAGTTTACTTAGTAAAAATATTTTAATGTCAGCGCTTTGTCAATTCTAGACTGCAAAGAAAATTCATAGTACACACTAGGATCCAAAATAATACTGTTTTTTTGTTAAAACAAAACAAACGCACTTCAGTTCGGCACATTTCTTAATATAAATATGTAAACAACCCCAAGGAAAAAAGCTGATGGCGTATTCAAAATCACAAATAGGAACCATGAAATGCGAATAAATTTTATGTAAATGAGATTTAGATGCGGAGATAACATCTTTTATCATCCTGCTCGCAGTCAAACGCCGATAAAACACATGGCGTTATGATTTACGATTCGCACTCAATATTCTGTCGGGTTATTGCATTAAAATTATATTTGGTGACTTGGACATGGGGTTATGTGTCTTTGAATTAATGCTGTTTATGTCTGAACAAATATCAATTCAGTGAATTATTAGCATCTAGAACAGGTACTTATATTCGTTTAATATCACTATAACAAGCAACTAATCAAGATTTGCAAAACATATTAATCCCGGTCAGTAGTCACCCCCAGACGCCCTCTGAACTTGGACCAATCTGGAGAAACCCAAAGATAGCAGCACAAGGTTTGGTTTATCTGTCCATGAGCATACAGACGTGAAATTATCTCATTGTTTAGAACACATTTCAGACTACAATACAATATAGTCTTATTCGTCAAGAAATAGGAAACCAGTTCAAAACAACATATTTCTTCAAATAAATATAATATTATGATTTACGATTCGCACTCAATATTCTGTCGGGATATTGGATTAAAATTATTCCATTAACTTGGACACGGAGTTATGTGTCTTTGCATTAATACTGTTTATATCGTAATGAATATCTATAATGTTGTGCCGACCCTTGTATTAGCGTCACATAATGAAATAATTGTTTTAGCTTTTAGTTACGCATAAGAAAGTCTTGTAACCACAGTCGCTCAGAGTCGCGATCCGAACATTGTCGTGAACACAGTGTAACTGCCCGTTTATACTTAGCCAATATACAGTACCGCCAGTAAGATATTAGTTTTATTACAATCATTATCCTGCAACACACATATAACACCACACGCATATTATATCTATTGCCACAACACGGCAAATTGTAAATGATTAGTAGAACAGGTACTACATTCGTTCAACATCACTTTACTTCTCACTGGTAGTAGAACTCCAGTGACGGAGCTCGCGGGCGTAGACACCGCCGCCTACGCCCTCGAGTTCCTACACTGGAACCATTCCAGTTAAATAAAATATAGGATGCACTCACTTAACGTCTTAGTGAACGGTATGCTTATTTTCCATTTTTATGACAATGGCACAAAAATCACAGACCTTGATCCGGATTAGTACAAAGGATAGTTTTTATTGTGAAGAGGAAGAGCTCAAGCAAACAAAGTAGCGGAAGGAAGCTAGTACAATAATAAATCATTACTCTCGGCCAAGAAACACAGAAAACACCGTCTCATTAGTACAGTGGCTTGATATTCCAATAAAAGAAATGTGATACAAATGTTTATTTATTGTTACAATACAATTAATACAATCCCACGATTATATATTTTTTATGTTATGAAGGTGGCAAACATAAGGAAGGCTGATTGGTCTGTGGCGGCAAATAAGCATGTTCACATAGAAGTTATTTTTTTTTTTTTTAATGTAATGGGCATGGCAAACAAGCATGCAGTTCACATTGATATTAAGTGATGACTGCAGCCTATAGACACCCACATGAAGACCAAGGTCAAAATGCAGATGCGTTACCACTCCTGAGGCCTAAGGTGTTATGCCTCTGTGCCGGAAATTACAGGGCCGTACATTACCACATGACCGGAACACGATAGTGCTGAACACTACCATTTAGCGGCAAGTATATTAGGTAATTGAAAAAAAAAATGTTTTCGGATTTATCTCGCGTATATTAAACTGAAATGATTAAATTTAAAATCGAACCCGACGTTTCGGTCGCTTTTCAGCTTCCGTGATCTCGGGCAGACTGAGGTCACAGTAGGTAGATTACAAACAGTAATGTAACTACGTACAAAACGTTCGAAACGGCACACTCACACAAACATGTGCATCTATGAGGCCTCTAAGCGGTTCTCGGTGCTACAGTAGCGAGTGTCGCGTCGAGACGAGCGGTCACGTTGCGATAAAAAATATAGTGACATCCCTATTGCTTCAATGGAGTGTAGGTAAATATTTTATAAAATGGGCTTAGTTTCCATACTGTTTGTATCAATCTACTGTGCTGAGGTGGAGGTGAAAAATTATGATGTGCAGCTACCTCCATCTATTTCTCAAACGTCTTGTGTAACGTAGATGTTAAGTTTTTACTGATGGTAGAGCTCCAGTGATGGAGCTCGCGGGCATATGCACCACCGCATTACGTAATATACTTGCCGCTAAATGTTTAGCACTATCGTGTTCCGGTCATGTGGTAATGTACGGCCCTGTAATTTCCGGCACAGAGATATTATAACACCTTAGGCTTCAGAAGTGGTAATGCATCTGCATTTTGACCTCTGGTCTTTGTTTTTGACCTCTGGTCTTCGTGTAAGTGTCTATAGGCTGCAGTTATCACTTAACATCAATGTAAACTGCATGCTTGTTTCACTTTCATTACATAAAAATAAAAGAGATGACTGCAGTTTGTAGACATCTATACAAAAACCAGAGATCTAAATGCAAATGCGTTATGACCTCTGAGACCATAGTTGTTATGTCCCTGTGATAGTAATAACGAAGCCGTGCATTACCATCTAACCGGAACACGATAGTGTGGGACACATAGAGCAACACCGGAGGGGAGAGCCATATGCAGGCTTTCCGCTCTGTCAGAGTACAAGCCCAAATGGGCCTATGCATGTCACCAAGATGTTTAAATGTGTGCGTGAAATTGTTTATGTATTTTGTGAAAGTCAAGGTGTGAGTTTCGTAGTAATAAACGATTTTGTAATGTATTTGTGTTACACGTATTTCCCCCGCAAAAAATGACAGACTTCTACGGCTACTTCCCTCCGGTCCGCCGCGGCCGGTGGCCCGTGTAGCTCTATGATTGTTACGTATCATAAAACACGCCAGCTTACTTTGGAAGCGCCCGGTAGTATGCGTGTACTAGTTCAAGTAGTACATAAAAGTCCATGGGTTTGTGACTTTTAGTGAACTACACGATTTCTGACGCTTTCAAGTTCCAAACACAAATCGTTAATGTAGGGTTACATGTAATTGTATGTGTAAATGTAAGTTTGTGCATGTGTGTACTTAGCGGCGGCTGCGCCGCCCAGGAAACAACCAGTCGTACAATAAACCTGTTACTGAGAACACGCTTCTTTCACTTCACAGTCTATACCCGACACCTCACCTAACCTAATTTATATATAGACACATATTACCTAAAGTGGTGACCCCAGTGCATTTTATCTTTTTTTTTGGACTTGTTGTAAATCATGACTACTCCAGGTGTCGGTATAAACGTTAATCCAACTGTGAAGCCTACTCAGAACCCAAGTTTTGAACCACGTGGTGACGGTGAAGCCACGCTTGCTAGTATTACCGTTTCTTCAAGAATTCCAGATTTTTGGGCAGACCAACCGCGACTCTGGTTTGTCCAGTTTGAAGCTGTGGTGGAGAATCAAAAACTGAGTGATGCCTCAAAACTGAACTTGGTTGTGACTAAGTTGACCAAGAGTGCTATACAGCAGGTCAGCGATCTATTGTTAGCACCACCAGAGACACGGAGGTACCAAGCATTGAAAGATCGTCTGCTGCAAGTGTTCGAGGAATCCGAGACGAGACAATTTCAAAAGCTTTTGGGAGAGATGCAGCTTGGCACCCAAAAACCTTCGCAGTTGCTCAGACGCATGAGAGACCTGGCGCGTGGGAAGATACCTGACTCGACGCTACAAATAATGTGGAACGGTCATCTTCCGGCTGCGGTGCAAGCTGTGCTGGCAGTTACCGAGGTGAAGGAGCTCGAGAGTCTGGCTACCGTGGCCGATAAGGTCATGGAGGCGACCAGATCAGCGGACATCGCGGTGGTGAACTCGAACCCCTCGCACATGGAAGCCAGCCCATCATCGGATTTAGCAGCTGCTGTAAAGGAGCTGAAACTCGAAGTTGCAGAATTACGGCGATCACGTCATCCCGTTCGCACTAGGAGCGCAGGGAACAAGTTTCGTCGATCGAGGTCACACACGAGAGATTCGAGCAGAGGTCGGAAAAACCCAGAATGGTTGTGTTTTTACCATTATAGGTACGGACCTAAGGCCGCTAAATGCGTGGACCCCTGCAATTGGAAATCGACGAAAGGTGGAGTTGCTTCATCGGGAAACTGAACGCGATACGTCCAGTCGAGGCGGAGGTATGTATCGGTTCAGCAAATAATCGCCTTTGTGTGTCGGATAGGAAAAGTGGACTAAATTTTTTAATTGATACCGGAGCAAACGTCTCAGTAATCCCTGTGTCAAGTAGGTTTTTAAATAACAATAGCCCAAGTGATAAATATAAATTATATGCGGCTAATGGGACCGAAATTAAAACTTATGGTGTGCGTACTTTAATTTTAAACTTTAATTTAAGAAGAGCTTTTAAATGGACCTTTATCGTTGCCGCTGTTAAACAGCCGATAATAGGCGCAGATTTTTTAAGCCATTATAGGTTGTTAGTGGATTTAAGCGCACGTAAATTAATAGATCAAGTTACTAAGTTGAATGTCGTAACGGCAGTAGTGTGCAACACTAATTATGAGTCGTCAATTAAAACATTAATAAGTAACAATATGTGGCACGAAATATTGTGTAATTATCCAGACGTAACTAAACTAGTATCGTATAAGGATATACCTAAACATTCTGTATCTCATTATATTGAAACTTCGGGGCCACCGGTATATGCGAAAGTGAGACCGCTTCCTCCTGATAGATATAGGATGGTTAAGGAAGAATTTCAAAACATGTTAGAATTAGGTATTTGTCGACCGTGTAAGAGTCCGTGGGCAAGTCCACTGCACGTGGTTCCCAAAAAGAATGGCGAAATACGCCCGTGCGGGGACTATAGACGCTTAAACGCAATTACAAAGCCCGATCGTTATCCGATTCCACGAATTAGTGACTTTAAGTTTTTGTTGGCGGGAAAAAAAACAATTTTTAGTCGATTGGACTTAAATAGAGCTTACCATTTTATACCGGTTGCCTCGGAGGATATTGAGAAAACTGCAATTATAACGCCGTTTGGGTTGTTCGAATTTCCGCGTATGTCTTTTGGGTTGCGTAACGCAGCGCAATCGTTCCAGAGATTTATGGACACGGTAGTACTACGTGGGCTCGATTTTTTATTTACTTATATCGACGATGTTTTTATAGCAAGTGAATCCGATGAGCAACACAAACAGCATTTAAATGTAGTTTTCCAAAGATTTAATGAATTTGGGGTAACAATTAACATTTCTAAGTGTGTTTTCGGTGTATCCAACATAGACTTTTTAGGTTTTCAGGTGTCGACGGATGGTGTTCGTCCGCTCGATGATAGGATACAAGCCATTGTAAATTTTCCGAAACCAGAAACCGTGGAACAGTTACGTCGCTTCCTCGGTATGATTAATTTTTATCGCTTACATATTCCTAAAGCTGTTGATTGTCAATCTGAGTTAAATAATTATTTACATAACACGAAAAAGCGTGACAAAACTATCATAGTATGGACTGATAAGGCCAACGAAGCATTTTTGAAATGTAAGGAGAGCTTAAAAAGCGCCGCTACATTGTCATATCCTTGGCCTGACGCTAATTTATCGTTAATGTCCGACGCTTCAAGCACTAGTTTAGGTGCCGTTTTACAACAACAGGTAAATAATAATTGGCAACCTTTGGGTTATTTTTCTAAGAAATTAACTGAAACCGAAACTAAATACTCTACTTATGATAGAGAACTGTTAGCAATATTTATGGCCATCAGACACTTTAAGAATTTAGTAGAAGGCCGTAAACTTACTATTTTTACGGATCACAAGCCATTAATTTACGCGTTTACCAAGGTCAATAGTGATAAGGAAAGTCCTAGACGAATTCGTCAACTTTCCTATATCAGTGAATTTAGTACTGATATTCGGTACATACACGGTAAGCAAAACGTAGTAGCAGATGCTTTGTCGAGGATAGAAACTATAAGTTGTCCCACGATACTAGATTACACTGAGTTAGCTGAATCGCAATCCAGTGATGAATACCTACAGCAGGTATCGCAGCAAGTATCGGATGACAAATTACAGTTTAAACAAATGTATCTACCAGACTGTGAGAAACAAATTTATTGTGAGATATCATCTAACAGAATTAGACCTTATTTACCTGAAAGTTTTCGTTTAATAGCTTTTCATTCTGTGCATAATCTTAGTCATCCAGGTATTAAATGTAGTAAGCGATTAATGAAACAAAAATTTTTCTGGCCGGATATGGATAGAGATATTGCCAAGTGGGCCAGAGCTTGTCTTAAGTGTCAAAAAGTAAAAATTAGTAGGCATACTATTTCCGGTGTAGGAGAATTTGAACGGGCCGAACGTTTTCAACACCTACACATAGATATAGTTGGGCCCTTACAGATCTCAGAGGATGGTTATAAATATTGTGTAACAATGATTGATCGCGCTACTGGATGGCCCGAAGCCAATCCTGTTCAAAACATTACAGCGGAAACCGTAGCTAGAGTAGTGTTTGAGAGTTGGATATCTCGCTTTGGCTGCTCTTCGAAGCTAACAAGCGACCAGGGTAGGCAATTTGAGAGCGACCTATTTAACAGTTTGATGAAGTATTTAGGTATTCGCAAATTGCGCACGACACCTTATCATCCACAAAGTAATGGCATGATTGAACGTTGGCATAGAGCACTGAAAGTGGCTCTTATGGCACGTTTGCAATGCAATAAATGTTGGGTGGACGAACTTCCAGTCGTGTTACTAGGTCTTCGTACAGCTGTTAGAAGTGATAGTGGCGTGAGTGCGGCTGAATTTACTTATGGTAAAACAATTAGGTTACCCGGAGACTTTTACGACGATTCGAAAATTATTTGTTCGGATTCGGAATATTTACAAAGGCTCAGGGATACCATTGGCAAGTTAAAACCGCGTCCATCTAGTCACAGTAATTCTCGACCATTATTTATACCTAAAAACCTAAGTACTTGCGAAAGTGTGTTTGTTAGGAACGATGTCGTAAAAAGGTCTTTACAACCTCCTTATGAGGGACCCTATACAGTTTTACAGAAAAAAAATAAAACTTTTGTTATAAAAGTAGGAGACAGAAAAATGTCTATTTCTATTGATAGGCTTAAACCTGCCTATGTAATTGAAAATTCTACATTAGATTCTTCGCTAGACTGTTCAAATAATAATTACGTTCCTCTAAATAATAACAAGAGCCCTTCTAGTGAAGTTTTATATCCAAGAACGACACGAAGCGGCCGCGTTATCAAAACACCCATTCGTTTTGCTTAGTAGGTATAAGTATTGTTCGATGCTATTATTGTGGAACGCAAGATAATCATTTAAATATTGTGTACATATTTTGATTGCACTATCTTGCAACCTTTTTAAGTTTAAGCAATTTACATCTTTACACCATTACAGTAAAGTTTATTTTATACACATAATTTTTTATGCATACTTTTATAATTTTGTTTAATTTTACTTTGTAATTTTAATATACACTTTTACCTGTTTAGATGTTTCCAATAAACATCAAAATTAAGACAAAACAATTTTTATTAGAGTCATGCAAAATTAACTATATATAATGCGTTTTGCTAATATCTTTTCATTTTACTGTCAATTTCACAACGTAACTGATTAACGTCACAATGGGTGGGGGTTATAGTAAAGAGCAAGATAAAAGTACTAATGTTATCGCTCAGACAGTGAACAACAATAATCATTTTTCAGAAAAATTGGATACTATAACTTGGATAATCATAGCGCTCATAGTCGTGATATCAATAATAATTTTGTACACGACATGGAACCGCTGCAGAAATTCACTGAAAGGTTGGGTTCGGAAGCAAATAGGTATAACCCATAGCCCAAATCTTTCGGCCGTGATAACGGTGCCGCAGCAGCAAGCAGCGTCACCGGCTGCGACTTATAATATGTAAACATGCCTCGCCCAGTGTATAGTGTTGTGCCCGTGTTATAGATATATACTACTAATAATATTTCTTTTGTTAAGTTGTCATGATACCTGTGTTGGGGACCAATTTTTTTTTTATAAAGGGGGGAATGGTGTAGGGTTACATGTAATTGTATGTGTAAATGTAAGTTTGTGCATGTGTGTACTTAGCGGCGGCTGCGCCGCCCAGGAAACAACCAGTCGTACAATAAACCTGTTACTGAGAACACGCTTCTTTCACTTCACAGTCTATACCCGACACCTCACCTAACCTAATTTATATATAGACACATATTACCTAAAGTTAAAAACAAAAACAAAAAATCACCATGTATATAAAAAAAATCATATACTTCGGTTACGTATTTTCTTTAATAATTTTACACGTCAGTAAATGCTTCAAGGACGATAAGGGTTAGTAGGTTAGTTCCGGGTTTTTGTTATTTGTCGTAAAGCCCATAGTAACATGACAAGTCATTGTATTATGTGAAAATTTCAATTGTCTCCCTATTACGCTTCAAAGGATGTAGCCCTTCAATAGATGAAAAGCCGAGGCTTAGCAATTACTTAACTAATTAAAAAACTGACCAAACCTGTGTCAGTCCACAGACAATGCAGGGTGCAGTTTCTCCAAGTACATTTTTTTCTTTTGTCGAATATTCCTCCATAACCCTGCAAAGCCTGCTAAGCTGTGATAATTATCCTTTTAACTTCGTCATGTATAGTACCGTGGATTTTGTTACACTCACAATGCAACCATTAAGCTGGAAGGGGGTGGAGACACTTGTCTGTGACAAAAATTGGTATTTCAAAACTTAATATTTCACCTATCTGCCTCAGAAGACCAGGGGTAGCAGGCCACTACTACTACGCTGTGGTCCTGGGGTTAATTCCCGGGTAGGGGGCTATCAGACATAATGGAGTAAAGTCTTTTATCTTTGTTTCTATTTGTATTTTTCCGTTTTGTGGAAATTTCCCAGTACCTCGAAGTTTGGTAATGTGATCACATTACCAAATTGGAGATGTCAACATGCTGTTACATTGGCTAAAACGTAACCGGCGAATCGTGAGTGTTTGCATGTATGCTTGAATGCATGCATTTACCTCTGCCTACCCCTATGGGGATTACAGGCGTGAAGTTACGTAATATTTCACCACTTTGTCAGCATAGTCCATATGTATACTAATACCATATTGCAGCTTTCTAGTACGGAGAGTGTATGAGCTAAAGGGCGACGGGCGGACAAACCGACATACGGAGGGACATGGAGAAACTATAAGTTTCATAGGGTTCGGAACCAAGGCCTTGCAAGGAACCCTAAAAAACTGATACAACGACGACATTCGTTCGTTAAGGTGTGGAAGAATTCTCCTCCAGTAGAAAGCGATGGGGTCGTCACGTTCCAAAGCCTTCGCTGTGTGGATTCGGTAGTAGCAAGTTATATTTTTCAAGGGTGGTAGAGCTCCAGTGACGGAGCTCGCGAGCGTGGGCACCAGCGCATCACCAAATATACTTGCCGCTAAACGGTAGTATTCAGCACTATCGTGTTCCGGTCAGGTGGTAATGTTCGGCCCTATAATTTCCGGCACAGAGGCATAGCACCATAGGCCTGAGGAGTGGTAACGCATCTGCATTTTGACCTTGGTCTTTGTGTGGGTGTCTATATGTGCTGCAATCATCACCTAACATCAATGTGAACTGCAGGCTTGCTTGCCACCTCCATTGCATTAAAAAAAATGTATTTAATTTTGTTTATCATATATTTGAAAATCTGTTGGTAATATATCATTCAAATTAAATACAATTGAAACGTTAAGAACTACAGAATATATTTTAAAAGGCAACCTAAAACCTTAATGATGTATCAAATAACGTACAATACTAAGATTATTAAAAAAAAATTGATTGAAATAGAAATAGAAAATATTTTTATTTCGAATAGATCTTTACAGATACTTTCAAAATGTCAATAAATCATGAACTACCTAGAGCGAATAACCATTAGTAAAAGCAAAATCATATATTAATAGTAAATTAAAAATTAAAATTTAAACTATTTGGTTAAAACATAATAATCATAAAATTTTTCAATTCCTTCAATGATAATAAATGAAGAAAAAGAAAAACTTATTCGTCAAGGTCAATGTTATTCACATAGCAGAGTTCCAAGTGCAGTCACTACTGAAGAAGAACTCCGCTACCCAACAAACTCAGTAAGAGCTCTTTTAAATGAGAGCTTAAATCTAGTACAGATTATCGTGAAAAATCAAATAATGTCAACGTCCATAGCATAGATGCAAATAAACTGCTATCTACTAAATGTGATGTAGCCCCTGCAAACCAGAACAGACCAGTCCCCACCCGTTCACGAGTATGACGCATGTGACAGCCATTGCCCTCCTCGACCATTTTAGAGGGAATTGAGCATTACTTGTTCTATTGATTACTTGTTGTTTAAAATAAGTAAAAAATAATAATTGTAAAGTTAAGTAAGTAACCTCTATAATCAGCTTTCTCATTTACTTTCTTATTTTAATAACAACTATTGAAAGGATAACATTATTTAAACATAATTACCCGATACAAGCGCAGTCCATTCAAGAACCTTTATCAAACTTGTTTAACATAATTTGAAAGATGTTCTCAACCATAAACCCTATTTCAGAAGTTTTCAAATCTAGACTAGTAATTGTAAATACGCCTACGCCAATTCTATGCTCTTAACTTTTCAAACTATGTACACACAGTCGAAACACAAGGTTCCATTTTTCAATTCTATGAATCAACAAAATTAGGGTCTATAAATGTAAAATGTATGGAAAGAAAAAAATTCGGGCACTGATCGAAATTGCGTCCTCTGGATAATCAGTCCAGCCACTTCAACAGAACGCTTCTTTCCATGTTTTTCTTTAATCTTAAATTCGTTTGCATGTGTTATTGTGTAAAAGGTATCAGTAACTTCCGACTATTACTCGTATTATAAATGCAAAAGTTTGTGAATATGGATGGATGGATGGATGGATGTTTGTTACTCTTTAGAAGAAGAAACTACTGGACGGATTTGAATGAAACTTTACAATAATACAGGTGATACATTAGAATAACATACCAATAGGCTACAATTTGTAATTATTAATATTAACTCGTACGAAGTCGAAGGCAAACACTAGTGTTTCAATATGTACGCATCCTCAGCTGTTAGGCCCTCATTAAGGATGTGTGCTACGAAAAAGAACTATGAGCTACGGTGCTACGAGCCAAAGTGCTACGAGATACGCGACATTCAACGAAACACTGATTATAATAATATCTATACATTATTATATCAGTAAATACTCCGACATACCAATACATCAAAATATATAGATAAATGAATAAAAAATCCGTAGGTACATGGCAGTCGTTGAACCACAACTGAACCTATAAACAACCGTTCTACAGTAATCTGAGGGCACAATGATGCAATCTCCATCAATAGTACAGCTCTCTCCTGACACTGTAACTATTTCATATTTCCGTACGACTTAGAAATAAAAAAATACGATTCATCACACTTCTACTGGTGGTAGAGCTCCAGTGACGGAGCTCGCGGGCGTAGACACCACCGCATTACCTTACATACTTGCCGTTTAATGATAGTGTTCAGCACTATCGTATTTCGATCAGGTGGTAATGTACGGCCCCGTGTGTGGCAGTAGTGGCAAATAAGCACGCAGTTCATATTGATGTTAAGTGATGACAGCAGCCTATAGACACTTACACAAAGACCGAGGTCAAAATGTAGATGCATTACCACTCCTGACGCCTAAGGTGTTATGCCTCTGTGCCGGAAATTACAGGGCCGTACATTACCACCTGACCGGAACACGATAGTGCTGAAAACTAACATTTAGCGGCAAGTATATTAGGTAATGCGATGGTGCCTACGCCCGCGAGCTCCATCACTGGAGCTCTACCACAAGTAAAAATGTTTTGGGTGGACATAGGCCATGTCGGTTACTTTGGTTCTCATGCGGATCTCCTCATTTCTGATTGGATCGCAGAGAAACTGGCATAGCTTTAACCATTGCTCTCTGCGTGACTTTGAGCCTTTTTATGAGGCCCATGATCCTTAGGATTAATTTCATCAAAATAACCAATTGATCCAATTACCTGTTCAAATAAAAAACATATTATCCATCGGCAATCTGTTGCGGTTCCAGGAACGATTTTCTCAACCCATGTCACTCGCCCACGGATTGTCGAAGTTAAATCGAATGCCCCGTCAACTTAGTATGGGGTAGCTAAAAATCATTCGATTGCCAAATCTATTTCCGTTGTCGACTGATAATACATTTATTTTTAAGGCTCAATCGGACGCGCATTGAGATTTATTTTTAACAACTTTTTTTTAATGTAATGGAAGTGGCAAGTAAGCGTGCAGTTCACATTGATGTTAAGTAATGACTGCAGCCTGTAGACATTTACACAAAGACCGAGGTCAAAATGCAGATGCATTACCACTCCTGAGACCTATGGTGTTATGCCTCTGGGCCGGAAATTACAGGGCCGTACATTACCACTTGACCGGAACACGATAGTGCTGAACACTAACATTTAGCGGCAAGTATATTAGGTACTGCCAACCAACTGCCTCGGTAGCCTAGTGGTAGCAGGCCAGTACTACTACGCTGAGGTCCTGGGTTCGATTCCCGGGTAGGGGGTTATCAGAGATAATGGTGAAAAAGCCTTTATCTCTGGTTCTATTGGGATTTTTCCTTTTTCCTGGAAATTTCCCAGTACCTCAAAGTTTGGTAATGTGCCCGGAGATGTCAACAGGCTCGCCACCTGTTACATGGGCCAAAACGTAACCGGCGAATCGTGGGTGTTTGCATGTATGCTTGAATGCATGCATTTACCTCTGCCTACCCCTTCGGGGATTACAGGCGTGAAGTTACGTATATTAGGTAATGCGGTGGTGCCTACGCCCGCGAGCTCCGTCACTGAAGTTCTACCACCAGTAAACAACTTACTTTTACCCGCGACTTAGGCCGCGTGGACTTCAGGTATGAATACCGTAACTCTTGAAACATTTTATTATTATTATGAGAATCTGGAACATACCCTTATTCATTATATTTTGGTAGAGCTCCAGTGATGGAGCTCGAGGGCGTAGGCACCACTGCATAACCTAACCTATCTGCCGCGAAATGGTGTTCGGCACAATCGTGTTCAAAAAATCTAAAAAGATATAAAAACAACAGGTCAGTATTTAAATTTCCTGAAGGGAAAGGTTAAGATAAATGCATGAAATCAACCATATATGCAACACTCACACAATTCGTTAGTAACGCTTTGTACCGTGTGATAAGTATAAAATAAATTAATAAAAAAACGTATTTATTCTCTCCACAATAACATGAACAGTACAACATTATGTTAATTGCAATACAAAACATTCTGTCGTGGCGAGCTCATTGATTTATACAGGCACTTTACCAAGCTCCAAAGGTGGTACTAGAGAGCTAATGAAACATGAAAAAATCGAAAAGCACTTACTCCCCGATCGAGCATCAAAACCAAGCCACCAGCGTAGCATATTGGCCCTATGTGATTGGACTAATGAGACAGATTATTGAACGATATGAGTCCTTTCCAAAATCCTCAGACTTTAGATTATTTGAATAAAATACTTATTACATTTTACATTAAAATTAAAACACAATGTCGAGTGATAATTAATAAATTCGTTTCGAGTGTAGGAGTTTCGCATTTATTTGAGAAATTTGAGCAACCTTTGTACATTTGAATTCTCTCTCGGGAAAGTTTTTCTTTGTTCTCGTAATTCAAGCAACGCGAATGCTGTTTATGTTTTAGGTTATAAATCAACTACGACTGAAATAATGTGATCTTAATGTTTATTTGCCTCAGTAGCTTACGGTAGCATGCCAATACTACTACACTGGGGCCCTGGGTTCAATACCCGGGTCGGGGACTACCAGAAATAACGATGAATAATCCTAAGTATAAGAAACGCGCATGGCCCCGCGGTTGGTGTATATTGCAAGCGATCTACTCGGTTAAACGATACGGGCGCGGTTGAATGTGTGATGGGTGACCGCTAGTGGCAAATTAAAATGCGTTTCCGTGCTTCGGAGGGCAAATTAAGCCGTCGGTCTCGATTGCTATCGATAGATAGCAGTCGTTAAACCTTGTCGGAGACCTTATGGGCGGTTAGAAAACACCCGACAGCATGTTGGCCACTAACACTAACCCGCATTGGAGCAGCGTGTTGGAGTAATCTCCAGGCCTTCCCCCAAAAAGGGCAGAGACTCTTGCCCAGCAGTGAGACGTATCAAGGTTTGCCATTATTAATCCTAAGTATAAAAGTATAGTTTTATCCCCTTATTCATAAACGTATTTTAGCTAAAGTGTTGCTAATGTCTCCTTTGTTATTTTCTATCCTGTACATTTGACAATGCAACTGACAAAGAAAATGCATTCTATAGCTAAAACGTATCTAATGTACGTTTATGAATAAGGGGGTTAGTACTTTTCTACAGTTTAATGTGAATGCAAGAGTATTTTCTTACTGGTGTTTTTGAATAGATTTTACCTTCGCCTACCTCTTGGAGCATTACAAATGTGAAGTTGTGTAACGTTATCTGAGAAAAACCAAATGTGGCTCAACCGGGCAGCATACCTCAATTATTAACACAAAATGCGAACGTCGCGGAAATAGCGTAACAAATATCATTTATTTCCCGGACAAATAACCTGCCTAAAGCTAAATTTGTTTCCCGTGGCAGAAAAGGTTTACCATTGAATTTACTCTATGGAAAATTTTCCCTTCATCCGTCATGCGTCGCCGTAAACAACTCGTGGACGCCTATTCTTAGTAAAATGATTATGATTCTGCGAGCGTCATAATGCCTTCGTCCAACAAATAATAAGAAAGCAAATAAGTATTGTCAACTACAGACTAAAATACGATAGGAAAAGAAAATAAATATTTGCGACGTGCGTGTAATTTATTGTTGTGGAGCATAATATATTTTTTCTTGGTTTTCGAAGCTAATTTATGGGTATTTGGCACATACATAATAGGAAAAGGGCCTGAGATAAATACTTAATTGCCCGAGCATAAATAGAATACAGTTTCTTTGATTAAAATATTTTGGGGCCTGATCGCGTGCGGCACTTAAGCATGCATATCATGCATGTTCCTTGATGCTCTAAAGCCGTATTATAAATTAAAGTCATGAAACTGATGTCTTGGCGTATATATGATTTTTAAGCTATTTATTTCATATGTGAATTTAGTAGTCAACCTACTATATAATAACATCTCTAAAGAAATGTAGAAGCTACAATATAATTAAAATTTATCAAATAAATATCAAAGTTAAAACTGCTGTATACAGAAATCTACACAAACACCAGTCTTTTGCATGTATGAAGAGAATGATGAAGGTAGACGAGGCACAAGAGGTTTGTCAGGATCGAAATATCTGGCGCTCTACACTCTCTGCCTACCCCGTTTGGGATCTGGCGTGAAGATACATACATACATACCAGACTTTTCAATACTTCCTATGACTTTAAAACATGTGGCTTTAACCGGTGTAGCGCTCTAGGGCGTAGACACCACCACATCACCTAATGTTATCTGCTGCCAAATTTAATCCTAGTCAGTCCTAGTGTTCAACAATATTGTGGGCAACTATTTTCTAGTTTCACATTCGTGTGATATCCATACATCATACTAACACATATACTGACAGACATACAAACACATATACGATGTTTAACATTCGTAGACACAGTACTATGTATGTATGTATGTGTGTAAGTATTATGTATACATGTAACACGAATGTGTAACTACACACTATCATGTTCCGTTTAGATGGTTCTGTAAGACCCGTAATAATTATCACAGAGTTTTTTTTCCTTTGGTTTCGGTGAAGATGGGCTAAAGGCTACAGTCATTCGTAAACTTCAGGCTTGTTTGCCACCGTCGTAACATTAAAAAAAATGTGATTATAAGGACGAATATTATCCAACAGACATTAATTAGCGCTAGATAGATTAAATAAAGTTTCAATACCTCCACTTTCAGCCAAGTTTCGTTGCCAAAACACCCTTCCGTCACAAAATTATGCTATGCTTCATTTATGTGTACTGTCCAAGGCATTGTTCCCTGACAATTGAAGCGCCTAATCCTTAAAGGTTAGTGGAACAGATCCATTGTGTAAGTCGTTAACCTTTCTAGTTTTTGCTGAGGTGTCGGCGCCAGCGAGAGATGTAAAACGCATTAATCACCCTTTAGCTGTCGGTTGGCGTCAGGTTAGGAGATTAAGTGCTTTCTTATCGGGTTTTAAAGTCTTTTTAAAATTTCGTTTATTAAAAGTATAGGTAGTGGTTTATAATAATAATAATGGCAACCCTTGATACGTCCCACTGCTGGGCACGAGTCTTCCCCCTTCTTAGGAGGATGCCTGGAGCCTACTCCACCACGCTGCTCCAATGCGGGTTGGTGGAGTTAAGGGTAAGTGGCCAACCCGCTGTCGGATATTTTCAAACCGCCCATGAGGCCTCCGACGAGATTTAACAACTACTATCTATCGATAGCAACCGGGACCCGCGGCTTAACGTGCCCTCCGAAGCACGGATTTTAATTTGTCACTAGCGGTCATCCATCGCACACCCGACCGAGCCCGTATCGCTTAACCGATAGTGGTTTATTACGTGATAATTAATACGCCGTGGATTTTGGGTTTAGCGCTCGGTGTATTTATGATGAAAGCGTGTGTCGTATAAGCAGACCATTTAATCCATAACATAAAATAAATACACATAATGTCATAGGTTGAGCAACGCGTGAACGATATCGTTCACGAACAATATGAAATCAATTATCAATTTTACTGCAACTCAAGAAGTTATTACGAATATTTTTCTAACACAAAGACTCATGTCATCTCACAAAGTCCCATGAGTCATGATCCAAGAGTGGTAATGTAGATATAGGTAAGTAATAAAAATATGGGGATTCAAACCGAGGGTAGCGTGTTCGATCCCCGTAAATCTGGGAGATATTAAAATGAAAATAAAAAAATGAAAATTAATAAATTAATTTAGCGCTTAGCCAGGATACATTTGAACAGTATGTATACACAACAAAATAAATACCTACAATGAAACAAAAAAAAAAAAACTATTTAAATAAAAAAAAGAAACAAAGTAAGTAAAACTTTAACTCAAATAATAATTTTATCTAAATTAACGACCTATATTACATTTATAATAATAATAAGGTATATATGTCGCACGGCTGCGCCAAAAATGTATCCAGTTCAGCATGATGTCAGGTACCTATAAGGTAACATTGGATGCATGGTCACGGATGTCAAAGGTCTAATAAATATATAAATTTGTGGTGTGTCTAATGATAATATGTGAATAAAACTATTAAAAATATTAGTTCAGGCATTCTTTTAGAATATGGTGAAGTATTCACTAATAATGTATGTACGTTACCGTACGTTATTTTTTCATCGATGTATGAAAGCGTATAATGTTATATATATTTTGAAACAGCTTTTATTAAAAAACGTTTTTAAGCGTCATTGGAAGTCAAAGGGTTGCGATTAACGAGTCTATACCACGTTTGACGCACGAACTCATATTACAAAGGATTTGTGTTTTATTTACTATGCGATGCCCTGTCATATACATGCACCAGCATTCAAACTAAAAAGTGTTTTACTACCGAAGCAATAAAGCACAAAACTGTGTATGGAAACGTGACGGATGGTATTCATTGCCCACTGTCTAACCGTTATTGGCTAAAACGAATGAAAAATGCTACATACACGTTGGCACGTCCCCGACAGCAATATTCTAGATGGTTTGAAAGAAAGAGGAAAAAAACCGTAGGCGACAGAGTCAACGGTTTTTGTTAAAATTGTATTCAACATTCGCATTCATGTTTCGTTTCTAAAGAAGGGAAAAATGGCAAATAAGAAGGGAGATATTTCTGTACAATTATATTTAAAAAGGATATTTTTATCCTCGCGAACCTTACTTGCTTTTGGATCCTAATTATATTTAAGCTTCCTTCAAATGTGTACGTCGGTTTTGGACACTTGTACACTTGTGTAAACAAGTTTTTCTGACGACCCGGTTAGTCCTTCAAATGTGTACATCGGTTTTGGACGCTTGTACACTTATTTATGTTTTTCTGACGACCCTGTTAGTCCAGCGGTTTGAGACGACCGTTTGATTCGAAGGGTCGGAGGTTCAATCCTCGCACCGGGCAATGGGTAAAGTTGTTTGTTTATGTGTTGTATGTATACAACGGTACCCACGATACAGGTTTAAACGTAGTGTGGAGCTGTGAGTGTAAGCGTATTTATTTATTTTATTTATGTATGTAGAAAGTTGAATACTCTGGTAATATAAGTCAAGTGTCGAAGCTCGTAGCCCTAAACACCACCACAATGCCTTTTTACGCCGTCTAGACGAAAGCTCGTAGTGTGCGCCTTTTACTAAATAAAACCTCGCGGCACACCACGGTGGCTGCTCGTTTCCGAGCCCACAAGCCTTAATACTCTAGTTGCAGACTATTACTGCTAGGCTAGGAAGACCAAGACTGACCAAATAAGTCGAGTACTGTCTGAGGGTGGTGTCAAAAGTCTTAGGAATCGGCGTGCATGTATGAAAAGAATGATGAATGTAGAAGAGCCACGGGAAGTGTGTCAAGACGGGGATATCTGACGCTCCACGCACTCTGCCTACTCCGTAAGGGTCTTGGCGTAAAGATACACACATACATACTGCTAAACTGGGGTCCGCAGTTTGATCCCTGGATTAAAAAGGTAAGTGCTATTGATTTTTATGTAATGGAAGTGGCAAACAAGCTTGCAGTTCACATTGATGTTAAGTGATGACTGCAGCCTATAGACACCACGAAGACCAAGGTTAAAATGCAGATGCGTTACCACTCTTGAGTCCTAAGGTGTTATGCCTCTGTGCCGGCAATTACAGGGCCGTACATTACCACCTGACCGGAACACTATAGTGCTGAACACTACCACTTAGCGGCAAGTTAATTAGGTAATGCGGTGGTGCCTAAGCCCGTGAGCTCCGTCACTGATGCTCTACCACCAGTATAAACTACATTTCTCGGAACTACCCAAGGCTCGGATTACACAGAAAAACACGTAAGTAGCGAATCACTAGTGTTTGCATTTTCAATTCAAATATTCAAAAGGGTAACGAGATAAAAAATTTACTTAGAAAACCTGAAAATGAACCTATATTTTCTGTTCGGAGTGCTAAATTAATTGAAAAAATAACTTAGTTCTATCCGCCATCGGGAATGCTATATTTTCTCCAAAAGTGTGACAAACGCCTCTAGTCGGCTATTACGTAAGTTTACGGCCTAGAAACCGGTCAAATGAAATATTTTGTTCCACCATTTAGTGTTGCCAGATGCCTTTATTTCTATTTTTTGGTGCAAATGGAATTTAATGAGATTATTGATTTTTATAGAACCAGTACAACAATAGATATCAATTTTTAATATTCTCAGATTTTAGCGAACTGAATATTGTTTTTCTGAATCGCATTATAAAATTAAAAAGCTGCTGAGTCGATTGGAAGAAAACATGGAAGTAGTTTGAAACCCTGAGGTAGTTTTCTGTCAAACCCTTGGCAAACCGCGGACACTCCGCCAAAATTCCATACAAATGCTTAATTTGGTCTGTATTACACAGACATCAATCAGTGACGTGTATTTACACGTGCACCTGGGTGCGTAGCACGTAGAGAATACCAAACGAGGGGAGGAGGTTGGGTGAGGCGAGGAAATTGGGCGGGACGTCGAAGTGTCCATTCTATACGTAGTATTAATACATATTCTTTGCCCTTGCTTTGTAGCACGCGGATGAAATCGAGGAAAACAAATGATAATCTAAGAGTATTAGTTACAATTTGATGTACCTATGTAACATTAAATACAATCATAAGGAGGAAGTTCCTGCCACTGCGCCCTTAACCACCGACATTTTCTACCCTGCTATGTATCTCCACGGCTATAATCCCCGAAGGGGTAGGCAGAAGTAAATGCATGCATAAAGCATACATGCAAACACCCTTCATTCACCGATTATGTTAACTATAACACTTTTTGATAATCAAGGCGTAATATATTTTTTTTTTACGTTTGGTCCCTTACGGGGTATGTAAAGAGCGTGAAGCGCCAAATATACTGGTTCTCACGTACCTCACTGATAGTAGAACTCCAGTGACGAAGCTCGCGGGCATAGGCACCACCGCATTACATAATATACTTGCCGCTAAATAATAGTGTTCAGCACTATCGTGTTCCGGTCAGGTGGTAATGTACGGCCCTGTAATTTCCGGCACAGAGGATAACACCTTAGACCTCAGGAGTGGTAACGCATCTGCATTTTGACCTTGGTCTTTGTGAGGGTGTGTATAGGCTGCAGTCATCACTTAACATTGATGTGAGCTGCATACTTGTTTAGCACTTCCATTACATTAAAAAAACCTCTTTTGGCATCATTTGTCCATGAAATTGCATTTTTCAACAAAAAGTACGCGACACGTCTATGTCGCAACTTCGTCTGTAACACACAACCTAGTCCATTTTTAACCTCATTTCATTCTGAAAATAGCCAATCTCACAAAACACAGCATTTGAACCCACACTTTAGAGCGCCGAAGCGTCGCAACTCGATTTGTCAAGCCGTCTGTTTCGACTTCTGTAAACTACTTTCATGTGTATATACCAAGTTACTTTTTTAGACAAATAACGTGCATACTGAAAACTGCCACTGAGTATTATAATAACACTTTGTGGTAGTAAGCCACTATTGCTTTTTAATCAAGCAGTTAATTAAGAAGTTATTAAGTAGTTAGTTGTAATGTATTAGTTTTATATTCTGTTTTTATAGTACAGTTAACATCATATACAAATATACACACTCCATACACATAACACACAACCACACACACACACACACACACACCACACACACACACACTCACTCTGAATGTGATACTTCAGATAAATGTAATAAACTACACCTCTAGTAGATATTATAGTACCGTAAGTTATTTTATATATTAATCTAAGATTTTGTGTTAAATACAAAGGAAAACTTCTGGGGAGGAGACCAGGAGACCCATAGCACAGGGCTTACCTAGTTTGGGCACTCCTGTCTCCACAATAACATTGTAATTATTTAAGAAAAAAAAAAAAAGTTTTGTAAAGAAATTTTGTGGAGAACAATAAAACAATATTAAAAAAAAAATAACGGGCTGCTCTCCGGGTGTGCTGGCAGAAATAAAAAATTGTTTGTGTTTGTCGTTGTGCATTTTTGTTGATATTTTGTACTGGTTTGGAAATAATTTTGCACGATTTCATTATCAGTATAAAAGTACTATCATTTATGAGGTACAAATTAGAAACTTCAGAACTGTTACAATTAGTTTTTATTGCCCCAGCACGCCGTAACACAAACACACACGCACATTCGCAGGCGCAATCGTATATTTTCGCCGCGTCGTAGAAAGAGAGGAGGATACCTCCTCTCCTACGCCGGTCTAATCTACCTACGTCTTACGAATTTTCGATCAGGTCACATGTCCTGACGCAAGTTAAATATTTTTTACCCATCCCAAAAAGTGCACAAGTCGTTCTTTAGTGGCCAAAGAAGGATTCACTTCAAAAATGTTGATCAAATTAATCTTACCTACCACCTACGCCTACCATTTCATCCCCATTTCAATATTTTAACTATTTTTTGTAATGTAATGGAAGTGGCAAACAAGCATGCAGTTCACATTCATGTTAAGTGATGACTGCAGCCCATAGACACCCATACAAAAACGAAGGTCAAAATGCGGATGCGTTACCACTCCTGAGGTCTAAGGTGTTATGCCTCTGTGCTGGAAATTACAAAGCCGTATATTACCACCTGACCGGAAAACGATAGAGCTGAATACTACCATTTAACAGCAAATGAGTTAGGTAATGCGGTGGTGCCTTCGCCCGCGAGCTCCGTCACTGGAGTTCTACCACCAGTAATTTGTCAACATAAAGACGTAACAAAATTAATAGCGACTTTGAACTTGTTGAACGTTGCATAAAAAGCATATCTTAAGTTAACTACATAAAGAACTAAAAAATCACCAATCTATTTGAAGTCCACCAACAGTGAATTCACTACGCGCACACTAATGTGTCTAAAAACCCTATCACTACACCCCGAACACGTCCCATACTCAGCAAACCATGATACTGAGCATTTTACTGGTGGTAGAGCTCCAGTGACGGAGTTCGCGGGCGTAGGCACCACCGCATTACCTAATGTACTTGCCGCTAAATGGTAGTGTTCAGCACTATCGTGTCCCGGTCTGGTGGTAATGTATGGCTCTGTAATTTCCGGCACAGGGGCACAAAACCTTAGGCCTCAGAAGTGGTAACGCATCTGCATTTTGACCTCTGGTCTTTGTGTAGGTGTCTATAGGCTGCAGTCATCACTTAACATCAATATGAACTGCAAGCTTGTTTGCCACTTACATAACATATAAAAAAATCTAAAATCTTTTACCTGCATAAAAAGCATATCTCAAGTTAACTACAAAAATAACTAAAAAAAAAAACCTCAATCAGTTTGAAGTCCACCCACAGTAAATTCAGAACGTGCACACTAATGTGTCTAAAAACACTATCACTACACCCCGAACACGTCCCATACTCAGCAAACCATGAAGTGGAAAAGTAAATAGTCTCTTTAGGTCCTCGACATGCCTTCGCAAAAAGGTACATCGCTCTTTGTAAAACCTTTATGTAACACTATTTCGTAAGGCACCTTTATATTATAATTCGTAGTACATTCTGGATTAGCTTAAGACTTGGATATTTTCATAAGAAACTACACTTGTTGAAATTATTCGCGTTTGTATTCAGTAGAAATAAGTGTGATATACTTTAATGTATACTGAGTGAACGATTAGTTTAAATGTATTAAAACGTACCTCTTTATAGTATTTAATCCCACAGGCAGCCAGAGAAATATGTCTTTTTTACGTTGTAGAAGTGGCAAACAAGCAGTTGACATTGATGTTAAGTGATGACTGGAGCCTATAGACACCCACACAAAGACCAAGGTTAAAATGTAGATGCGTTACAGGAAATTACAGGGTCGCCGGCAATTGATTTCTTATTGTTCTTAGACCATCTATATTGTCCATCTGCTGTTTCAGGGACTTAATGAAGGTGGCAAACAATACAGTTAACGTGGATAGATTGGATGAAAACATGTGATGGGTAAAAAAATGTTAAACTCGCGTCAGGACACGTGACCTCATCGAAAATTTGTAAGACGGAGTGAGAGAAGACCGCTGGCGCGGCGTATATATTGTCCATCTGCTGTTTCAGGGACTTAATGAAGGTGGCAAACAATACAGTTAACGTGGATATATTGGATGAAAACATGTGATGGGTAAAAAAATGTTAAACTCGCGTCAGGACACGTGACCTCATCGAAAATTTGTAAGACAGAGTGAGAGTAGACCGCTGGCGCGGCGTAGGCGAGGAAGTATCCCCCTCTCTTCTATCACGCGGCGAAAATGTATGCTTGCACCTGCTGGCGCTTGCGCGTACGTAATGTACATGTGTTAGTGTACAGCGTGCTGCTGTTAATAAATATCTGTAGGCCATACAAATATTTGTACCGGTGCGGGGATCGAACCCGCGACCCTTCGAATCAAACGGTCATCTCACACCGCTGGACTAACCGGGTCGTTGTCTAGAAATATGCTGTACCAAAAACACGAACGAAATCTTAGTATTAAATATAGATTTCCTTCTAGCTCCTTTCATCAGCAAAGAATTAGATTGCATTATTTGTCTACCTCGTAATAAAAAAAGAAATACTTACATGTATATAGTACCAGTAAATTAATGATACCATGACTTTAGCTTTGATTGACCCTAACTTTGAAGCATTCGTACAAAATATTCTCTTAGATTTATTTACAGCGTACCTGAATCGAATCTCACAAACATTTTTTCCCAACAATTCGATTCTATAAATAAAAAGCACTACCCGTCGGCTCGTCCCTACATCCTCGTAACGAAGTGGTCCCCATTTATTGTTAGCCAAATAAAGAAATACCTTTCCCTTGATTTTTTTTCTCACCCATTTCCAACATTTTCCTTAATGTTCCGGTGATTAATTCGAACACCAATAGATATAATACCAATCCGATGTATGCCAATATATTTATTCTAACTATAAATCAAACACCTCATTAATTATACAGGAGCGTGCCGATATGTGAAAAGTGTGTGGGTTAGGGTTGCCGTTTTCGTCCTTTGATATGCGAATTATTTGCAATTTTTCTTTTCTGGGTGTGTGCCAAAGAATGGAAGGAAGTATGATAGATAGGCAATCTCACCGAAGTGCCGCGTTTTCAGTCTAACTTATACAAAGTTCGAGTGAAACCGCGAATACTTAAATGGAATAGACAGGTCATCTATCTGTCCTTTCAATCAACCTTTGGCTAATAATGAGAATTTAACTGAGGTAGTGAGAGAGCAAGAAAAAAAACGAAATAAAAAAAACCTTTATCAAAATTACACATAATCAATAATCGTTTATTCAAATCTAAATAGTAATACACATACAACATAAACAACATAAAGGTTGGAATCTTAAATCATAAATTCATACAAAAAATGTACGTGTAATAAATAAAATAAAATCTACTTATATGCTTAATTTTAACGCGCCTATAACATAACTCCTACCTACTAACCTACCTCTTTTATTTTCTTTTTTTATGTAATAAAAGTGGCAAACAGGCATGCTTGCATGCAAGTTCACATTGATGTTAAGTGATGACTGCAGCCTATAGACACTCACACAAACACCAGAGGTCAAAATGCAGATGCGTTGCCACTCCTGAAACCTAAGGTGTTATGCCTCTGTGCCGGAAATTACAGGGCCGTACATTACCACCTGACCGGACGACGATAGTGCTGAACACTACCATTTAGCGGCAAGTATATTAGGTAATGCGGTGGCGCGAGCTCCGTCACTGGAGCTCTTCCACCAGTTTTCTACTTAATCAACATCACTGCCTGATATACTTTAAAAGATCTTATACTTTTTAGTTATGTGATAGCCCTATAACATCCTGGTTTGATTAATTATGCTGATATCGCATTCGTGGAGTGGACCGGTAAACTATCTTTTGTGTATCGTTTTTTATGAACGATACTAGCGCACATGATTTATGTACTTTCAATTTTCGATCATCTATTTTTGATTCAATCTATTGACGATGCCGGAAACAAGCTGAATTAATGAATGAACGACTAAATATATTACAATATTCAGTTTTGTGAACGATTTACTGAATTTATGGCGCAATTTTTTGTTAGCACGATTTTTTTGTAATTTTATTGAGCCTTATAATCGCAAAAATGTAACTTCATGGTCGTATTTTCAAAAGAGTGGATAGTAAACATGTATGTATGAAATATTTTCACACCAAGTCCCTCATGGGATAGGCAGTGAGTGTGAAGCGCCAGATATCTCGGTCCAGACACACCTCCCGTGCTTCTCCTACATTCATCATTCTCTTCATACATGCACGCGGATTCCTAATGCAATTTTTGCAATTCAATATAATAATTTAATGCGATTCATTTAAGTTTTTTTAATCCTATATGGTGTCGAGCCTTTTGACAAACCCTAATTTTCCCCTATCCAGGGACCAACCCCAGGCCTAGAGTTTAGTCAGTTGAGATACAAAATATGTTTGATTATTAATAATTATACACACTTTGTTTCTGTTATGAAGGTGTAAATAATCGATCACAAGCTGTATTTTGTAGAAATTAAACTTGCGGATTATCTCGCGTATGTTGTATACTCCCAAACTTCTTACACGGGACGTTTCGGTCGCTTTACAGTTACCGTGGTCACGGGCTGACTAATTCAACGATGTTCAGCCTGGTTTTATATAGCTGAGACGGAACACAATCCTAGTGCGATGTAAACTACTAGTGACGCCATCTATCGAGAAATTACTGAAAACTATGTTGCCATGTCATGCTAGCGCCACCTGTTTCTGAGGCGTCTGGCATAACGAGAAAATCCGCAAGTTTAATTTCTACAATGTACGAAGCTCGCGAAAACCTACGAAAACGTTACAAACTGTATTATTATACTAAAAAAAAATATTATTTTACTAAATAAGACGGCGACGGGACTGCGGTAAGGTAAAAGTATGGTTTTGCGGTTAATAGTTTGTATGAAATTTCGTAACTTTGAAAAAAAAATTTTTTAAGACGTAGGTAAGATGGGATTTTGAGAGACTCGATTTTGGATATGATTAGGTAATTATATTTTTTGCAAACCTTACCTTCACCTTAGTAGTTTCAATAGTTATATCAAGTTATTTATTGCTTGATTTTTAGTATAGAAGTATAGATAAGTAGATATCCTAATATTACTATTACTACTTAGGTATGTACTTACTAATGTAGGCAAAACAGCACGCGTGGTGGACTAATAGTTCTGTAAAATGATCTTATTTCGTATATAAATACTTCGTTACAAGAGTTTGGAAAGCATAAAATTCGCTAGAAAAATGACGATCCGGCTCAAAAAAGAAACTGTACAATTTCTACCATCAATCTATATTCTGTGAAAAAAATTGGCGAACCGTCCAAAATAGAAAACTGTACAATTTCTGCGATCAATGTATATTCTCTGAAGATTTATTGACGGATGACCTATATTTTGTTATTAATTTGAGAGCAAATCATCGACTCATTGTTACAAGTTTAATATAAATGCTGTGAAACTAAATATTCGGTGAACTGTGAAATGATGAATGGTTTTATGTAAATTGAGAAGCTACATTATTCGTTTTTGACGATCGTGATTTAGAAATAATAGAATAGTTTTCAAACAAATATAAAATGCTAAGCTGAAACTAAAACACTCTTATGTTACATTTTTAAAAAACCATTACCTGCACAATACATGCGCTGGCAACAACTAGAAGAGAAATTTTAAAAATAAAATTGTATGTGTGTGTGCTTGTGTGTGTGTGCTTGTGTGTCAGTGCCGGATTAGCCATATAGCAGGCGGCAGCAAATGCTACGGGCCTCGCGCATTGGTGAGCCCCGCGCCTGTGCCCAAAAAAAACTACATATATGTAATATACCTTAGCTATTCCCCAAGTGAGCCTTGCCCACACTGTAATTATATAGATATATTATTATGTTGCAAGTTGGCAATACCTCAATACTTACAAGGGGAATCCCGTAATATTGTTTTCGATTCCTTTTCGTAAATGTTCTGTTTTATTCACATCCTAAATTTCAGTAGACAATGTAACTCTAGGGCCTCATGGTTACATTTGCTACGGGCCCCGCACCTCCTTTATCCGGCACTGGTATGTGTGAGTGTGTACGAATGAAGAATAAAATGCCGCAGGCCACCACCACATTTCCTTTCTATCTGGCCCCAAATGGCGTTAAGCACTTTCGTAGTTCGGTTAGATAGCAAAGTATAACCCCGTAATAACTATCATAGGGACATAATAATTAAGGTCTCAGAGGTGGCAACGTATCTGCATTTTACCTCTGGTTTTGTGTAGATGTCTTTAAGCTGCAGTCCGTGTGAACTGCAGGCTTGTTTGTCACTAATTTCATTACATAAAAAATTGAAAAATATATTTGTATATTATGTACCATTCATTAACAATTTATCTTGCCCGTTACTACCACTTACTGCTACTAGCTTAGTTATGTTATTTAATAACATAATTAATGCACTGTACACTAATACATTAATATTCCTACATTATTCTAACGTGTTATTATTTACTCTGTTTGCCCATTGAACCATTATCGCATCTCCAATTAAATCGGAATTGTAATAAAGGGTACAGTAACTGTTATGTAAATTAATTAGACATTAGCACTTCACTTTTTTTTATGAAGTGTGTGACATACAGTGATAACATGATTTTTATTAACGGTAGAGCTCCAGTGACAGAGCCCACGGGCGTAGGCACCACCTAATTACCTAATCTACTTACCAAAAATGATAGTTTTTAGTAGAGTGCTATTGCGTTCGTTCGGGCACAGAGGTAACGACTTATATCTCACGAGTGGTAAAATCTACAATGATGTATCTAATTGTTTTTTATATGATTTCGCATTAACACATGCTTGTGAAATATATTTTAAAGAAAAATGGAAAGAAAAATTTGACTTCAGGCGAGACTCGAAGGACTTCGGTAGCTCAGTTGGAAGAGCGGCTGGACTAGATTCCCAGTGACCGCGAGTTCGAGTCTCGCCTGAAGTCAAATTTTTCTACATATTTTCTATTGACACCACATTTCTGTAACTTTGTATTGTTAAAACAGTTGTTGTACATTGAAACACAAATGGCAAAAAACTGAATAAGTCAATTTAATATAAACCGAAGGTGATGAATAAGCTCAAGAACGTCTGTGATTATTCCTCCAATAATTCACCAATGTCAATATCTCTTTTTAAAGCTTGTTGCATAGATATATCTTTTATTTTTAAAGAAAAATGGAAAGAACAATTTGACTTCAGGCGAGACTCGAACTCGCGACCTACTTTTTTCTTTAAAAATAAAATATATTTCACAAGCATGTGTTAATGCGAAATAATATAAAAACAATTATTAAGGGTAAAAGCGACTTCTTTACGATATTCAATAAACTGAAAAGTCTATTATATCGGTTGCCTAACTAGCATAGTTGGTAATAGATGGCGCTGCTGCTACCATAAAGCAATGCAATAGATGTGAAGGAAAGATTTGACAAATCGGGCAGGACTTCAGTAGCTCAATTAGAAGAGCGGCTGGACTAGATTCCCAGTAGGTCGCGAGTTCGAGTCTCGCCTGAAGTCAAATTTTTCTTTCCATTTTTCTTTAAAAATAAAATATATTTCACAAGCATGTGTTGATGCGAAATAGTATAAAAACAATTAGATATATCTTGTTCGCTATAAATTTAATGATTATATGGATGTTTAGTGAAATTATAAGGATCACATATTTACTCGTAATAACTAAATTTCACAAGCTGAGATAGTTAATCCAAAAACATATTAGCCCAACTACCCAGTGAGTACTCGTATCTAACTCCTGACCTCGATTTGAACAATATCAATAACTTACTAGCTAGGGCATTTCTATATAAATGACATATATCCACAAACGTTTTCACTAAAACTGACACATAAGTATTATAAAGGTAAGGATACACCACTCATTTCACAGCTCTATGTCTTTTCTTGTACCTGCTCGAGTAGTAAATAATTAGATCATCTTAAACAAGTCTTGTTTCTCCTGTAGCTAGGATATCTACGTATGTAACATGTTTAATCTCTTTCGAACTTGCGAGATTTTGGTGTTTTTGTAACCCGACACCCATGGTGGAGACCACCCACGAAGGGCCCGCCACGTGCCGCCATTTTGTAAATGAGGTCCGCCCTTTGAAAGGTTATGACATCTGTATACACTGAAATATGCTCCCGATCGTTTTTTTTTATGTTATGGAAGTGGCAAACAAGCATGCAGTTCACATTGATGTTTTAGTGATGCAGATGCATTACCACTCCTGAGGCCTAAGGTGTTATGCCTCTGTGCCGGAAACCACCTGACTGGAACACGATAGTGCTGAACACTACCTTTTAACGGCAAGTAAATTAGGTAATGCGGTGGTGCCTATGCCCGCGCACTCCGTCACTGGAGCTCTACCACCAGTAAATCGTTAATTGCACTTGTGATCTTGGGCAAGCCACTCTGTCCTTTAACTTTAGGCGCGGGTTGTAGGCGTAGGTGAATACGTGAAGTGGCAACAATTAATGTCTTTGACACCAATTATGAGACCCATTACTTTAGTGGCTCTCTTTTTTTAGTTTTTTTTTTATCCTTATATTGGCAGCAGTTAGGCGTCCGTAATGTCACTATAAGGCCCCAACATAATACCAGCGCCGGGTTATTAATCCGGCACAATGCTGAGTTGGGGACCGTTTTGGACAATTACCTAATTTAGTTTTGTATTTGTTATTTTTTAATTCTATTTTTTTAGTAACTTAGTTTTTGTTACTGTTTAATTTTTTGTTTTTATCTTTTTTTCTCTTTTGTTTCTTACTATTGTCCAAATAAATATATTTTTCTTTGTTTCTTTCTATCTAACACGTGATGGTCCTGACGTGATGATAGATGCCTGCATACAAACCCCGACTGTTCTTTATCAATTAAGTCACAGGTTATTGCCTTGTTATTTCAATAACTTCACTAAAATCAGGCTGAATTTTTTTCTTTTTCCATATTTAACGAAGGTGGCAAATAGTCATGGAACTAGTATGTATAATAAGTTAATCTCACCAAAAACATTTTCATGTACAACGTTGCCAAGACGAGGCCATAATGATCATATGGCTCGCGCTGACAAAAAGTTCTCAGATCTCATGTAGAGCCCTTAATTCTACAAGCCCTAACTTCTTATAATCTACGCCTTAAATCAAAATGCGTGGCTTGGCCTCAACATTTAACATGAAATTGTTTTTGGTTTGGTTTCCATTTCTTTCTATAAGTTGCTTATTATATTTTTGCATGAATTATGCATATTTTTACGTATATGAACCAAATGTATTTTCAGTAGCTCAGTGAAAAACATCACCATAGTCTTGAGCGTCTCTATAAGTGTGCCCTAATTGAATAACGCATGAATATAGGTATGTAAAACGATTTCCTATTTATGCCTATGATCATAAATATTAAGTTTTAAGCCTTAGTACAATGTAAACGGTCCACTCCCAACAAGTCAATAAATCATGTAAACAATATTCAGAAAACTGGAACGAGCGGGTCAACGCGAAAGTTGGCAACTCCAAACAAAACATTCGCTTCGTTTGTTCGAACCCATTTTAATCGACACACAATTGATCTGCTTTAGCGAGTTTCGAAGATCGGTCAAATAGAAATATAATTTTTATTTTTAAAGAAAAATGGAAAGAAAAATTTGACTTCAGGCGAGGCTCGAACTCGCGACCTACTGGGAATCTAGTCCAGCCGCTCTTCCAATTGAGCTACTGAAGCCCTGCCCGATTTGTCAAATCTTTCCTTCACATCTATTGCATTGCTTTATGGTAGCAGCAGCGCCATCTATTACCAACTATGCTAGTTGACAAATCGGGCAGGGCTTCAGTAGCTCAATTGGAAGAGCGGCTGGACTAGATTCCCAGTAGGTCGCGAGTTCGAGCCTCGCCTGAAGTAAAATTTTTCTTTCCATTTTTCTTTAAAAATAAAAAATATATTTCACAAGCATGTGTTAATGCGAAATAATATAAAACAACAAATAGAAATATACTTTACTAGCGGCTCGCCCCGGCTTTGCACGGGTCAAAATTACTTACACGACTACTACCATATTAAAATATATATGCCTATAACAATCATTTAACTCATTATCATTATTTTACTGGTGGTAGAGCTCCAGTGACGGAGATCGCGGGCGTAGGCACCACCGCATTACCTTATATACTTGCCGCTAAATGGTAGTGTTCAGCACTATCGTGTTCCGGTCAGGTGGTAATGTACAGCCCTGTAATTTCCGGCACAGAGGCGTAACACCTTAGGCCTCAAGAGTGGTAACGCATCTGCATTTCGACCTTGGTTTTTGTGTAGGTTTCTATAGGTTTCTATAGGCTGCAGTCATCACTTAACATCAATGTGAACTGCATGCTTGTTTGCCACTTTCACTACATAAAAAAAAAATCACTGGTGGTAGAGATCCAGTGACGGACTTAATGGTAGTGTTCAGCACTATCGTGTTCCGGTCAGGTGGTAATGTACGGCCCTGTAATTTCCGGCACAGAGGCATAACACCTTAGGCCTCAGGAGTGGTAGCGCATTATAAGCTCTAGTCTTTGTGTGGGTATCTATAGGCTGCAGTCATCACTTAATATCAATGTGATCATGCTTGTTTGCCACTTTCAATACATAAAAAAAAATGTCATAACAACAGCTTTAAATTATTCCAATATTCACGTACACAAGCATAAATTTACACATACAAACAGTCGATCGTAAAGGTAACAAGTCAATAAATCATGTAAACAATATTCAGAATACTTCAACAAATAGGTCAATGTGAAAGTTGGCAACTCGTGTTCAGTATTTAATCGTCACACAATCGATCAACGTTATCGAATTTCGAAGATGGATCGGGCAAATAGAAATATTATATGTTTGTTATTCACGTGTACAACTTTTTCTTGCAACAGTATTTGCTGCTGATATTTGTTAGGGCAACATTACAATAATAATAATATGTTATGAAGCTTGGTATACCTACCATACACGGGCCACCGGACGCAGGCCGGAAGGGAGTAGCCATATGCAGATTTTCCCCTCTGTCAAAGTACAAGTACAAGTTTTTCTACGCCTGTCACCCAGATGTTAAATGTGTGCGTGAAATTGTTTATGTATTTTGTCAAATTCAAGGTGTGAGTGTCGTAGTAATAGACTATTTTTGTAGTATGTGTGTATCAAACGTGGTTTCCCCCCGCAAAAAATGACACGCTGTTTTGCATCGGTAATAAACGCTATGGCTACTCCCCTCCGATCCGCCGCGTCGGCCGGTGGCTCGTCTTGCTCTATGATACCTACTGTTATCATAGGAATCTTCAATTTGTAGCCCGGAGTCTGATACTAGTGCCACGGACAGTGCGTAAAGCCGTCGGTCCTGCATCCCATCTCTCTCCGGTCGTGTCGGATTATCGTCCCATCGATAAATGAAGAAGAGAAAGTGCACCTGTGTTTGCGGATACACATGAGCACCATAAAATCTCCCACCTAGTTGGCAAGTCTACATTGAGATTGGGCGCCGTGATCGAAATGATTATTTATGATAATATCATATGTATAATATATGTCAAAGAACTAAAGTAACCGACGTAGCTCGCAGGATAAGTAAGTTGAAGTGGCAATGGGCCGGTCACGTCTGTAGAAGGGCTGATAGCCGCTGAGGCAGACGAGCAGAGAGTTTAGGACGACCTGTTGCGTGTTGGAGTGACGACATAAGAAAAGTGGCTTGAGTCGGTTGGATGCGAGCTGCTCAGGATCGGGGTAGTTGGCGTACTCAAAGAGAGGCTTACGTCCAGCAGTGGACGGCTATAGGCTGATTAGTATCATAAGTATATCAACTTATTAGCATTTTCTCCTCCAGTTTTGAGTGAGGCTAAGTCAATCTAAAAGAGAATTACCATTGCATCATTATAGCATTATGTACAATAACTATCATCTGAAGTTTCCCCTTCCAATGAAATATTCCTACATAAACATTATTTATGGGTTCCCCATGTTGTCCGATGGGTGTTTACTGTTATGTTTTTTAACGACAGAGTTTAGATTTATCTAAGTTCAAATTATATTTGAGGTGTTTAACAATCTTATTTTTTTTGTAGTGTGCGAAACACCCATTGATTGACACTGCGCCCGATTTCAACGACAACGCGGACTTTGATGTTTTTTTATTTCTGCAATCAAATGTGTTGATATAATTTAGATAAAAAATACGCATTTGTAGTTCTCAGCTCAGACACCTTGTCCTACCCTATTAGAGTTTAGTCCAATATTTTTTTTTTATGTCTGAAGGTTGACAAACAAGCAAATGGCCCACTTGATGGAAAGTGATCACCGAATGAAGATTTGCAACACCAGGGGAGTTACCAACGCGCCCTTAAGGACTCTTTTGATGTCATTTTTGAAGAACCCCATATAGTAGCAACATAGATAATAATATGTGGTTACGTTACCTCAAATATTAAGTTTGTCATAATAATATAATAAGTTGGGGAAAAAGTCTTTTCGCATTATAGTATGTATGAACTTGTAATAAAATCTCTTTGGCTGTAGTATTTGTATCTGGCTGGTTTTGGTATCATTGATAAAATTGATAAAATTTTAAAGAACATAATTCCAAATTCAAATTAGGCAAATGTGTGATTTTCATTTGTTTTTCGTACTGTCAAGATGAGTGAATCTAATGAAGAAATTCGATACATTTTAAAATGTTACTACAAAAAAGGTAAAAATGCAACGCAAGCCGCAAAAATAATTTGCGATGTTTATGGACCTAGTGCAGTGTCTGTGAGAGTAGCACAAATTTGGTTTAAGAGTTTTCAATCCGGAAATTTTGATGTCAAAGATCGCCCTATTACGGATAAAATGGATGCCATTTTTGAAAAAGTGGAGCAAGATCGACATATCAGTAGTGACAACGTAGCTGAAGAACTGAAAATTGATCACAAAACAGTTTTGGCGCATTTGAAAAAAGCTGGGTACAAAAAAAAGCTCGATATTTGGGTACCTCACGAGCTCACTGAAAGAAACCTAATGAACCGTGTACTCATTTGTGATTCTTTATTACGACGTAATGAAACCGAATCATTTTTGAAGAAGCTGATAACTGATAATGAAAAGTGGATCAGGTACGACAAGAACGTGCGAAAAAGGTCGTGGTCCAAGGCCGGTCAGGCTTCACAGGCTGTGTCGAAACCCGGGTTAACTCGCAATAATGTGATGTTGTGTGTGTGGTGGGATTGGAAGGGCATTATTCATTATGAGCTATTACCACCAGGCAGGACTATCGATTCTGAACTCTACTGCGAACAACTGATGAGATTAAAGCAAGAAGTTGAGAGAAAGCGGCCGGAATTGATCAACAGAAGGGGTGTGGTGTTTCATCATGATAACGCTAGACCTCACACATCTATAGCCACTCAGCAAAAATTAAGAGAGTTTGGCTGGGAGGTGTTAATGCATCCGCCGTATAGTCCTGACCTTGCACCTTCAGATTTCCACCTGTTTCGGTCTCTTCAGAATTCTTTATGCAATGTTAGGTTAAAATCACGAGAGGACTGCCAAATCCACTTGTCGCGGTATTTTGATGAGAAGTCCCAAAATTTTTATAGCAATGGGATCATGTCCCTACCTACAAGATGGCAAAAGGTTATCGAACAAAATGGTACATACATACTTTAGTTAAATTTAAATAACCTATATTAAAAAATGTTTTGAATTATCTTAAAAAATGCGAAGAAACTTTTTCCCCAACCTAATATTAACCATATGTAAAAACCTTATTTAAAGGAACAAAAGGGAAAACGATGTGAGACTCAAGCTTAGGATATATCTATCTCAAATTTGCTGATCATTTGGAAAGTCAGCCCCTTTGGGAGTGCCCCATATTATTTACAGGCGTTAACATTCTCGAAGTGAAATGTAAATTCGTTGTTTAGGCGAACGTGGAAATAAGGTCTCGTTTTTCGACAAGTTGTTTCAGCGTTTGATCTATTGAATCCTCTAAATACGACAGATTTTTTCAGTGCCCGTTCTCTCTAATCCCTTATATTTGATTCTATTGAGATTTTTTATTTTCTCGATGTTTCCCAGTACCTCGTATATATAGCGTTTGGTTATGTACCCGGAGATGTCAACAGGCTCGTCACCTAATACATGGGCCATGCCATGTATGTAATGCTGGAACGCATGTATTTACCTCTGCCTGCCCCTTCGGGGATTACAGGCATGATGTTACGTATCAATTAGGTCTCGTTGTCAGACAACGTTGTTTTGACGTTTTATTTAGGTATGAATTGCTCCAAATACGGCAGATTTATATTTATTATATTTCTAATCCTGATGATAAAATTTCTTGTATGGGTTGAAGAGAGTTGACGGGTGTAATTTTGGGATCAACCTACGTACCATTTTTTTTAGGCAATGGTAAATGATCTTATTAGTAGTACTAGTGATGATGTTAAAGGTAATATGTAGTTTTTCTTGTTAACTGAACCTCTTATCATTTATGGTTTGAAGTATTGCCAAAGTAAACATAGAAAAGGTAAAAAGCTTCTTGAAAAATGTGACGTAGGTTACTAATACGTCTACCAAGTTTAGAATACATTTATCGAAAATTTGCCGGTTACTTGGAAAGTCAGACCTTTTGGGAGTATCCCAGATCATTTACGAGTGTAAACATTTATTTTATAAGATCTTCACTAAAATTGTACCCATTTTCGCAAATAAATGAATTGAATTGAATTGAAACATATTCAAATTGAAATGTAAATTAATTATAATTATCAACATTATATTTTTCGAAACGTAATATATTAAAACTTATACTTAGTTTGGAGTCATTTCCGGCACAGAGGCATAACACCTTAGGCCTCAGGAGTGGTAACGCATCTGTATTTTGACCTCTGGTCTTTGTGTAAGTGTCTATAGGCTGCAGTCATCACTTAACATCAATGTGAACTGCATGCTTGTTTGCCATTTTCGTTACATAAAAAAAACTAGTGACCGGGCTTGAGGAGATTATTGTGTAATTTTTGGTGTAATTGGTGGTAGAATTCTAATGACGAAGCTTGCGGGTGTAAGCACCACCGTATTAAAATTCAAGACCCAAAGATTGTGAAAGATTGTATACTTTATTTAACCGGACCGTTATGCCAGAAGCCTCAGAAACAGGTGGCGCTAGCATGACATGGCAACGTAGTTTTCAGTAATATCTCGATAGATGGCGCCACTAGTAGTTTACATCGCACTAGGGTTGTGTTGCGTCTCAGCTATATAAGACCAGGCTGAACAGTACCCGTGACCGCGGTAGCTAGAGAGCGACCGAAACGTCGGTTGAAAGAAGTTTGGGAGTGTTGTACACGCGAGAAAATCCGCAAGCTTAATTTCTACAATGTTCTTTATTTAATCATGTGTCATAAGGTAAAAGGTTGTCAGACAATTGCAACACTTAGGGAATGACGGACTCTATTGACGCGATTTATGAAGAACTTCATACTGTGCCACCCAGAGAAAATCTCGGCCACATACTAATGCCACTTCATGACAAAAAAAAACCTATTTCCGTCTTTACTTTTGACATTTTACTTCTATATTCTTAACTTTAATATTTTTTTATTTTCCAGGATTAAGAAAATAAGTATTATCAACTGGTGGTAGAGCGAAAATGTAGGAGCTCGAGGACGTAGGCCATGGCATTACCTAATCTATCCTAAATGGTTCACGACTATCGTGTTCCGGTTAGATGATAATGTATGGCCCCGTAATCACTATCACTGTGACATAACAACTAAGTTCTCAGGAGTGGCTACGCGACCTGCATTTTAACCTATGGTCATTGTGTAGATGTTTATAGGCTGCATTTATCACTTAACGTCAATATGAACTGCATGCTTGTTTCCCATCTTCATTTTAAACACAAGCGATTTTTTTCTAATGAGCATTGACAAATCCGACGTAAGTCGAACATCGGCTTAAAATTGCCTATCGCTTGGAAAGCCGGGTCTTTTGGGAGTGCCCCAGATCATTTGAATTGAAAATTTATTGTTTATGTAAATATAAAAATAAGGTCCCATTCTTCAACAACGTTGTTTTAACGTTTGATTTATTGGATTCTCCAAATACGACAGATTATTTCAGACTTCTACCCTAATGATGTATTGAATGGGTTGAAAAGGGTTGACGGATGTAACTAAGTCCCCGTCCGGCATCCGGGTTAAGTTGGGTCCCAAGCTGGTTGGCGTGCATGTGTTCCACACGCCACTAGTGTTGGTTGGAGCCAAAGAGCTCAACCTGCGGAGGGCTCGGAGACGAGCAGCCGCCGGCGGGGTCGCGGATGTGTGCGTAAGCGTTCCCGTGACCCCGCCACTGATGGCGGAAGAGGCGGAACACCGCGGGGTTTTAGTGAATACAAGTCTCACACTACACGCCGTCTTTTCCCCTAGACGGCGGGCGACCAAGAGGGTTTCCCGCGTAAAAAAAAAAATAACTAAGTCCACCCCCCCGAGGGTTTCTGCCTTGTCGTGTCGGGGAGGGGCTAAGTAGTTGGTGGATTGAGCCACACCGGCGAAGCTAAGAGATGCTTGAATACATGCATTAACCTCTGACTTACCCTTCGGGGATTACAGGCGTGAACTTACAAGAATGTATATTGTATTATGAAAATACCTCCTACTAAATGTGCATTTGACAAAGATGGTAAAGCAAAATTTCACGAAAAGCAGCGAAAACTGATCGAAAACGACTTTGAGTGGTTCGAGTTGTGCACCTAAAAGATAAACAAAACATTTTAAGCTGGATTATACCAGATCCATCCGCGTGAGCCTCGCTTCGTACCAGTTCGGTGGGTTTTTAACCTAAATACTGCTTTTGTTTTCAACTTAATACTTAATAATACTGTTATGTTTTATTCCTCGCAAATTTTTTATCCATGAAATAAGTTAACGCGGTTCAGAAGGAAGAAAGGTGAAAAAAGAAGCGGCGGCCTTTTTTCTTGTTTTTTATTTTTTCGCAATCGATGTGAAAATCATCAATAAATAATACAATTCATCTCTCAATTAGAATCTCGTTTAGAATCCTAAGAATAAGTTTATTGATTTCCTAGGAAAGTAATGAGTTTGCAGATCTTGTTATCTACAGGAGACTGGAGATTTCAATGTAGATGCGTTGCCACTCCTGAGGTCTAAGGTATTATGCCTCTGTGCCGGCAATCACAGGGCCGCACATTACCTAATATATTACCTGACCGGAACTTGATTTTGCTGAACAGTACCATTTAGCAGCAAGTTAGTGGTGATTGCATCCCATGCAGTTGTGTTGCCATCCCTGAAACCTTAGTTTTTATGTCTCTATGATACGAGTTATGACAAGGCCATTAAACAATATCACTGTACCACTAAATATATCTAAGCTCTATGATTGTGTATAAAGTGAAGCTTACTAAAACCATTACTATGCTAATTAATATTATTCGCTACGAATTTCTCACAAAAGGTTTAAGCGTTTAAGGAACACCAAACAAAAGATTTTAAGCCTGTGCCAGATCTGAGACCCAGGCCGTACTAGTTTTGTAGGTTTAACCTAAATACTGCTTTTGTTTTCAATTGAATACAATTATTGTTATACTGCGTGTAGACTTAGTATAACGGTAATGTTTGTTAGTTCCTCTAACGTTCTAAATACATCTTAAGATTCATTTTCGTCGTCGAATGTGATTATTCTTATATAACTTTTAAAAGTCAGTCTGTCCGCGACCACGGCTTGTGCAACCGAGTCGAAACATCGGAATAAAGGTAAAAAGTTGTTTTTACCCAATATCTATATCGCGTCACGACCCGGTTCGTAAAATGAGTGAAGTGATTATTCTTATTTTTACATTTCAAAAAATTTCATTGTGCGAAGTGAGTTTAAGCGTATTTATTTATCTATTGTATTTCGTAGTATTTTGAAGATTTGCGATTTAATTCCTAATTTTTAAATATATTTTAGACATTGTTTTTTATTAGCTTTCAAGTTCCTTTTGAGTCAGTTGTCCTAATTTCTTGTGTCAACCATCATCATCATAATAATCCATGCATTTATACATAAATTTAATATTTTTAAATATAATGTTTTTATTTATTTTGTTATTTTAAGTATATAGAGTACTTAAATAAAATATGTTATTTTAATTTGCATCATTTACTGATGTCATTCCCTTTTTAATTATTAAGTACCTATATCAATTAATACATATATATGTTTTCTGTTTTTTCTATTTGATATCATACTTATTAATACTTTTTGTTTATTTTATTTTTTTTGCTCCGCACCCAACCCAATTTCTCCCGTCGCCCCATGGTTGATTGTCAGAGAATGCCTAGAGGCATTAAGTCCGCCATATGTTCAATGTGCATAAAAAATATAAATAAATAAAATGAATATTTCATGGGAATAAATACAACAATCGAAATCATTACTAACTTCACTCATTTAGCTATCACATATCACATGCTTGTGGTTTCACCCAAGCAGTGAAAATCTTAGGAACGTGCTTGCTTTGTTTTTGCGCTCACATATCTTGAATGCTTATCAAATTATCCCATGATAAGAAAACCGGTCTGTATTTTACACAAAGGATTAAAGTTGCTATCTAGAGCGGTAATGCAGGTTCTTGGTATGGTTTCGCAATGCGACAATATCGAGCCATAATCTTTTATCTACTAGAATTTTCTTTAAACTCTATACTTTGAAAAGATGAACACGAATGGACGGTTGCTGTTGGTGGGGACTGGTCTGTTCTGGTTTGCAGGAGCTACATCTCATTTAGTAGATAACATAAATTTGCATCTATGTTATGGACGTTCACATTATTTGATTTTCATGATAATCTGTACCAGATTTAAGCTCTCATTTAAAAGAGCTCTTACTGAGTTTGTTGCGTAGCGGAGTTCTTCTCAGTAGTGACTGCACTTGGAACTCTGCTAAGTGAATAACTTTGATTTTGACGAATAAGTTTTTCTTTTTCTTTATTCATCATCATTAAAGGGATTGAAAAAAATATGATAAGTACCTAAAGATAAGTAATGATATTTTAACTAAGTTCTTTAAATTCCAATTTTAATGTACTAATAATATATCTTTTTGCTTTACTATATGACATGAAACGGTTATTCACTCTAGGTAATTTTATGACTTCTTGACGTTTTGAAAGTATCTATAAAGATCTATTCGAAATAAAAACATTATCTTTCTTTCTTTCTAACCATTTGACAACTGTGATCTTGATGCTGATCTTGATCCACTCGCGCAAAGACAAGATCATTCGCTACTTTGTATTGAAAACACACCGACTGCACGGCCCTGTAATTTCCGGCACAGAGGCATAACACCTTAGGCTTCAGGAGTGATAACGCATCTACATTTTGATGGTCTTTGTGGGTGTCTATAGGCTGCAGTCATCACTTAACATCAATGTGAGCTGCATGCTTGTTTGCCACTTCCATCACATAAAAAAAGTAATAAGTTGAACAAACCAACAAATCTCTCGCAAACAATAGCGTAAAACAAAAAATTATACGCGTGATACCAACTACAAGTTAAGCCGTCGATATTTTTCCAACTTATTCCTAGAAAATAAAGACAATAGCAAAAAGAAATATCTGAATACATTTGCGTTGGGTAGTATAATGTTTTATTCATACGAGCTGAAAGGTTAATGTATTTTTTATCAACTCTTTTTAGATCCTCCTGTACATTTCATATTTGCACCCTCTCTGTTAATTTACGTATATAGTCGATGTTAATTTATTTATGTATTGAGTATGGATGGATTCCAATCCGAGAGACTAGTATCTTTACTGATCATATAAAGCAGCCAATATGCATGCAGTCTACATTGATCGTGTCCAACTGGTCGCTTTTTTATCTAATGGAAGTGGCAAACAAGCATGCAGTTCACATTGATGTTAAGTGATGACTGCAGTCTATAGACACCCACAGAAAGACCAAGATCAAGATGCGTTACCACTCTTGAGGCCTAAGGTGTTATGCCTCTGTGTCGGAAATTACAGGGCCGTTTATTAATAATGTATATGTCTATTATATCGCTATAGCTCATTGTATCTTTGAAATAAAACTAATTTTCGGATTTATCTCGCGTATCTAAACTAATATTATAAAGAGGTAATATTTATTTGTTTGTTTTGAATGGGCTCAATAACTACACGACCGATTTTAAAAATTCTTTCACCATTATGAATGTACATCTTTCCAAAGTAACATAGGCTATATTTTATTTTGAAAAAAAATAGGGATCCTTGCGAAAACTTCAATAACATAAACCACCGTCGATAAAAATCACTATTGAAATACCTTAAATCGCGTGAGTTGCAATAACTATTGATGATGGAGTAAAATAATGTACTACGATTTTGTAGACCACATTATTATGTACAGAAAAGTCCGCGGTATATCTAAGTATTATAGTTGCGCCAATATAAAAACTTTTATAGTTTAACAAACTATTTAAATCGGCAACGAAAATAAAATGTCGATATTCATTCCATGGTATTTATACTTATCTAAATAACTTTTTATTTATCAGTAGTTCAATACCTTTACATTGCTGTTTATATAGCGAGTTTAAAAATTTGGGTATCTTAAAAATAACTAAGCGCTTCTCCGCGTCGCGTCGCGATGTTGATTGAGCGTAGCTGAAGTGCGCATGCGCGTGCAATGTCTACATTGAATTTTTTACACCTATGTAGCACTGAATATTGTGCTTTATTATATATATAAAAATCAATTGCTGTTCGTTAGTCTCGCTAAATCTCGAGAACGGCTTTACCGATTTGGCTAATTTTGGTTTTGAATGATTTTTGGAAGTCCAGGGAAGGTTCAAAAGGTAAGACAATATGAAGAAATTGAATGGAAATAGTAAAAGCCACAATTTCATTTTGCCATACAAATCGATGAATCTATCAAACCTTTGACATATTATTTAATTCTGTGGCAATACGGAGTTTGCCGGGTCAGCTATATTAAACTAAAATGATTATTTAAAATCGAGCCCGACGTTTCGGTCGCTTTTCAGCTTCCGTGGTCTCGGGCATACTGTAGTGACAGCAGTTTGAAAAAATATTATGTGCAGCTACCTCCATCTATTTTGCAAACGTCTTGCGTAGCGTTCAGGATGAACACAAAAACTACTAATTGTATCTTGAGGTCTTACAGACTGTTGCGGTTGGGCTTTAATTCTACTGAGTATTGGTTCCCATGTTGGTGACCATCGGCAACCATCTTCTCTATTAAAATTTGGATGTTTTTTAATCTCAATTCCTCTAACCTCTGTGGCTTTTAGATGCACTGGTTTTATTTGCTAATAGAATGCATGTATGCATGTTCTTGTGTTTGACAAATAAACTGGTGGTTACTGGTGGTAGAGCTCCAGTGACGGAGCTCGCGGGCGTAGGCACCACCGCATTACCTAATATACTTGCCGCTAAACGGTAGTGTTCAGCACTATCGTGTTCCGGTCAGGTGGTAATGTACGGCCCTGTAATTTCCGGCACAGAGGCGTAACACCTTAGGCTTCAGGAGTGGTAACGCATCTGCATTTTGACTTTGGTCTTTGTGTGGGTGTCTATAGGCTGCAGTCATCACTTAACATCAACGTGAACTGCATGCTTGTTTACCACTTCCATTACATAAAAAAAAAACACAAAAAAAATTTTTTTTTTACCTAATTCTCTTTAGTTCAATCACAATTGTGCTGTTAAACTTTGAAAGAGACTAAGTTAAGAACATTACTGCTGCTCAATGATCGTGTGCGGCAATAATTTATAACTAACGCTATGATTATCCCAAAACCATAACAAATGAGGCTTTAGGGATGGTATTTTTACCTCTCGGTTTTTGTACAGATGTCAAAAAGCTGTATTATTACTGCACTTACCATCTATGTGAAATGCAGGCTTTTTTCACAGTCAGTAAACAGATAAACCATATTTTTTGCTGTGAATAAAAAAAGTTTAATCTCATTGTTTAACAAACTAATCTAAAATCCTTTGTGAGTGACAAGTTACAGCAATTACCACCACCGTGGGCGTTGTCTAATTTTAAAAAGCCACTTTCATTTGTGAAACAAATGTACGAAGTGACAACTACGCAGGTGACGAAAGTAATTTACCATATTTTATTTTTAAAGAAAAATGGAAAGAAAAATTTGACTTCAGGCGAGGCTCGAACTCGCGACCTACTGGGAATCTAGTCCAGCCGCTCTTCCAATTGAGCTACTGAAGCCCTGCCCGATTTGTCAAATCTTTCCTTCACATCTATTGCATTGCTTTATGGTAGCAGCAGCGCCATCTATTACCAACTATGCTAGTTAGGCAACCGATATAATAGACTTTTCAGTTTATTGAATATCGTAAAGAAGTCGCTTTTACCCTTAATAATTGTTTTATATTATTTCGCATTAACACATGCTTGTGAATAATATTTTATTTTTAAAGAAAAATGGAAAGAAAAATTTGACTTCAGGCGAGGCTCGAACTCGCGACCTACTGGGAATCTAGTCCAGCCGCTCTTCCAATTGAGCTACTGAAGCCCTGCCCGATTTGTCAAATCTTTCCTTCACATCTATTGCATTGCTTTATGGTAGCAGCAGCGCCATCTATTACCAACTATGCTAGTTAGGCAACCGATATAATAGACTTTTCAGTTTATTGAATATCGTAAAGAAGTCGCTTTTACCCTTAATAATTGTTTTATATTATTTCGCATTAACACATGCTTGTGAATAATATTTTATTTTTAAAGAAAAATGGAAAGAAAAATTTGACTTCAGGCGAGGCTCGAACTCGCGACCTACTGGGAATCTAGTCCAGCCGCTCTTCCAATTGAGCTACTGAAGCCCTGCCCGATTTGTCAAATCTTTCCTTCACATCTATTGCATTGCTTTATGGTAGCAGCAGCGCCATCTATTACCAACTATGCTAGTTAGGCAACCGATATAATAGACTTTTCAGTTTATTGAATATCGTAAAGAAGTCGCTTTTACCCTTAATAATTGTTTTATATTATTTCGCATTAACACATGCTTGTGAATAATATTTTATTTTTAAAGAAAAATGGAAAGAAAAATTTGACTTCAGGCGAGGCTCGAACTCGCGACCTACTGGGAATCTAGTCCAGCCGCTCTTCCAATTGAGCTACTGAAGCCCTGCCCGATTTGTCAAATCTTTCCTTCACATCTATTGCATTGCTTTATGGTAGCAGCAGCGCCATCTATTACCAACTATGCTAGTTAGGCAACCGATATAATAGACTTTTCAGTTTATTGAATATCGTAAAGAAGTCGCTTTTACCCTTAATAATTGTTTTATATTATTTCGCATTAACACATGCTTGTGAATAATATTTTATTTTTAAAGAAAAATGGAAAGAAAAATTTGACTTCAGGCGAGGCTCGAACTCGCGACCTACTGGGAATCTAGTCCAGCCGCTCTTCCAATTGAGCTACTGAAGCCCTGCCCGATTTGTCAAATCTTTCCTTCACATCTATTGCATTGCTTCAGTAGCTCAATTGGAAGAGCGGCTGGACTAGATTCCCAGTAGGTCGCGAGTTCGAGCCTCGCCTGAAGTCAAATTTTTCTTTCCATTTTTCTTTAAAAATAAAATATTATTCACAAGCATGTGTTAATGCGAAATAATATAAAACAATTATTAAGGGTAAAAGCGACTTCTTTACGATATTCAATAAACTGAAAAGTCTATTATATCGGTTGCCTAACTAGCATAGTTGGTAATAGATGGCGCTGCTGCTACCATAAAGCAATGCAATAGATGTGAAGGAAAGATTTGACAAATCGGGCAGGGCTTCAGTAGCTCAATTGGAAGAGCGGCTGGACTAGATTCCCAGTAGGTCGCGAGTTCGAGCCTCGCCTGAAGTCAAATTTTTCTTTCCATTTTTCTTTAAAAATAAAATATTATTCACAAGCATGTGTTAATGCGAAATAATATAAAACAATTATTAAGGGTAAAAGCGACTTCTTTACGATATTCAATAAACTGAAAAGTCTATTATATCGGTTGCCTAACTAGCATAGTTGGTAATAGATGGCGCTGCTGCTACCATAAAGCAATGCAATAGATGTGAAGGAAAGATTTGACAAATCGGGCAGGGCTTCAGTAGCTCAATTGGAAGAGCGGCTGGACTAGATTCCCAGTAGGTCGCGAGTTCGAGCCTCGCCTGAAGTCAAATTTTTCTTTCCATTTTTCTTTAAAAATAAAATATTATTCACAAGCATGTGTTAATGCGAAATAATATAAAACAATTATTAAGGGTAAAAGCGACTTCTTTACGATATTCAATAAACTGAAAAGTCTATTATATCGGTTGCCTAACTAGCATAGTTGGTAATAGATGGCGCTGCTGCTACCATAAAGCAATGCAATAGATGTGAAGGAAAGATTTGACAAATCGGGCAGGGCTTCAGTAGCTCAATTGGAAGAGCGGCTGGACTAGATTCCCAGTAGGTCGCGAGTTCGAGCCTCGCCTGAAGTCAAATTTTTCTTTCCATTTTTCTTTAAAAATAAAATATTATTCACAAGCATGTGTTAATGCGAAATAATATAAAACAAGTAATTTACCATGTTTAATTGTTAGCCGTGAATACCTAATCCTGGCCAATATGGAGGCAGGGACAAACCTGGGAATGCGTAATGAAATACCCGACCAGAAAGGAATGTGAAATGAGTATAAACCAAAGGATCGTGGTGTACAATGAAATATTAACGTTTGCTTTACAAAATAAACTTGTGGACGCAAATACTCTCTGAATTGATGTTAAGTAGAGAATGGTGTCTTGCTGTAACAAACATGATTTTGTAATGGAAAATCGTAGTTCTAATTATCAGCTGTCTTATTTATAATAGATATCGAGTCAATAAGATATTGTTGCTAAGTGGATTTCCAAATTCATAAACTGAAATAGTTTGATGCAGTTAGTTCAATACAGATAAACCCGGAAGGCTGCCAAAATATAATTTTAGAATAATTGAGAAATATTAGTGGAACCACTTAAATTTAGTAAGTAAAAAAAAAAAACAATTGTAGGTGTGAGCAATGATTTTCCGAATCCATTATTTAAAAACCTAATTTATAAATATTTTGTGCGTGACAAATCACAGAAATTACAACCGATGTAAGCATTGTATAATTTTAAAAAGCTTATCTCATTTGTAAAACAAATATTCGAAGTGACAACTAGCAAAGTAATTTACCAAGTTTAATTGTAAGCCGTGAAACCTAATCCTGGCCAATATGGAGGCAAGGACAAACCTGGGAATGCGTAATGAAATACCCGACCAGAAAGGAATGTGAAATGAGTATATACCAAAGGATCGTGGTGTACAATGAAATATTAACGTTTGCTTTACAAAATAAACTTGTGGACGGAAATAGTCTCTGAATTGATGTTAAGTAGATTGTGTCTTGCTGTAACAAACATACCTAACATTAAAATGGAAAAATGTAGTCATCATTATCGGCTGTCCTATTTAAAATGGATATCAAGTCAATTAGACATTGTAGCTGTATGGATTCCTAATTGCATAGACTGAGTTATTTTGATTCGATTAAGCTGATGTAAAACCGGCAGATTCACGAAATATAATTTTAGAATAATTGAGAAATATTGGTGGAATTATTTAAAGGAGACGTCCAAAATGTATGAAACTTGGGTCCGCACCTTGTACGCTTTTGTATATTGAGAGAAGAAGCATGAAATACTAAATCATTTCAGCTACTCAAATCGTTTATTGAACCTTCAATTAATTGTCGTACATATATATAAAAAACCAGAATGTTATAGTATTCAAAAGTTACATAAAATAAATATTGCCGACAAAAAAACAACGATTCAAATTATTTTTAACCGACTTCAAAAAGGAGGAGGTTTTTAATTCGCCTGTATGTTTTTTGTGTGTGTGTTACGCGATTTCTCCGGCGTTTGTGGGCCGACTTGCAAAATTTTTTTTTCTTCAGTATTTTTCCATGATTCTTCGTATTTTTCTCTATCTTTTAATATAGTAGTGTACAAGCTGCGGGCCCAACGTGGATCTTGTCCTTTTTGCGAGTCTTTTATTTAGATTTATCTCGCGTACATTAGATAAATGTGATGACGCCTAAGTTTCCTTCCCTGGAACTTGATATACACAAACAAATTGGGAAAATTCGGTTCTGGTTCGATTCAAACCACTCAAAGTGCGAGCGTTCACTACTCAAGCATACTTTTTTTACTAACCAATCGTTCTTCTCCGACCAAAGTTGCAGTTGTTTAGTTCTTGTTGCAAACTTCCTTCTACATTTTCTCATTTTGGAAATTTCATAGGGAACAAAAGATTTGCAAATGTTTTTGCAAAAACACGGAAGGCTGTTTTCAGATATAGTGTGCTCAGCTACACTGTGAATAAAATTAAATCTATCTACACAAATAAATAAAATTGGAGTGTCTGTTTGTAATATTACAATAACCGCTTTTTACTGAATGCATATGTACTTGTATGTATACACGGTACATATACTAAAACAAAATTTTTTACCATTTTTGTCTGTCTGTCTATCCGTCTGTCTGTCACCTATTCTGTGACTTACATTGTGCATAGATTAGCATAGACAATACTACATGGCAAAGGTAATACCGACGTGAATTGTGTATGTAGTTACATAACACATCCTTAAAGTTGCAAAGTATACGTCCGATATTTGTTTGAGTTCACCTTTGCGAGTGAATGCTCTTTATGTAAGTGAGCTAACGTTTGAGCAACAAACATTTATATTTAGCTCGCGAAATAAATGCTTACAGTCTGTACCTTTTTCCGTCCTTCTTGACATTGAATTGAATGCAGAAATATTCGACTAGGAGTCACAGACATCATAAGGCTAATCACAAACAATTATCTTGAATTTTTAAAGGAATAAAGGTGACAAACACGCACGCAGTTCACATTGATGTTATGTGATGACTGCAGCCTATAGACACCCACACAAAGACCAGAGGTCAAAATGTAGATGCGTTGCCACCCCTGAGACCTAAGATTCTGTGGTAATTATTAGGAGCCATGGCATCTAACCGGAACACGATAGTGCTGAACACTACCATTTTGCGGCAGATAGATGAGGTTATGCTACGACATCGTCTCCATATATTTTATTATTAATTTGTCGATGTATGGTAGTGCAGACTATTATTTTATTCAGGTCAGAAAACCATCTATGTATACGTGAATTGCCAGCTACAGTATTCACACCATCAGTATGATAACTATCCTTGTCTGCAACACTCTTGAAATAAAAATACGGTACAGCTTTTTATCTAAAAAAACCCCGGAAACTGCGCATAGCATTAACTCTTCTGAGCCCCCCGTAAAAGTTGCATTAAGGTACGTTTCAGAGGATCAATGCTTATCTCCGCTCAAAGGTTTTCGGGGTGTAAAACGGCAGGAATAACCCGAAGGGGCTGGCAAAGGTTTATACACGCATTCAAACAATAAAGGAATTACCTTATTAATAAACCAATTCATGTCACAATTGATTTTAAATTACATCGACAATAGCAACAAAATTAATGCAATAAATTATACAAAAATAATAAAGGCCCTAAAAATAAACTAGCACCAACGCAAACTGAAAACCGGAAAATTCCGTATAATTAAAAAATCCCCTGTGTTACTCTAAATATCCGAGCGAAAAATAAATAGTACAATTATTAAGGGAACAGCGACATCTTAACGATATTGTATAAACTGCAAAGTTTATCATATCGGTTGTATAGCTATTGATTAGTTATCAATGGATGTCGTTCACCGACCCTAAATCGGTTAAAATTAAAAAAAGGAAAGCAAAATTTGACGCATCGGTGTGGGACCTCGGTAGCTTAGTGGTGAAGCGGCTGGACTGGTTATCCTGAGGTCGCAGGTTCGATTCCTGCCCAAAGTCAAATTTTTCTTTCCATTTCTTAATTTTTCTATAATTTATATTTTTGTCATTCTTGGGTTAAGACTTTCTTGCATTTTTTTATTATGTTTTAGGCCTAGTAATGTCAGAGACAAGGGGGGTATGATCACTTCCACCTTCTGACGGGTTTGTCATCTAACTGTAATTTTATATCACCGAGGTTACTATGAGTTCTGAAAAACATCTTGTCTTAATACCGCCTACGTTATCGTTTACGATCCACGCACGATCCGTTCCAAGAATCAAGCCTCTATGATTTCCTTTCAAATTACAGACCCTAATATTTGGGTCAATCTAGAGAATCTGTCGACACTACGTATTAGGGACAATATGTGACGTATTTATCTTGATAAAGTAACAAAAATTATAATGTTGTTTGATATATTTTTTAATTTACAGCTGTCTCGACAAACTTCGTATAGCCTTAGAGAAAGAGAAATTAAATGTAAAAAGAATATATATTGTGAGAATCATCATTACACTTAGGGGAATGAGGAATAAATTTTGGCCGATTCTGACATTGAGTAGGTCTGAGAATCGGCACACAAAATTTCATTTTAATCAGCCGTTGCTGAAGAGTATGGTAACTATCATTGTGACATGAGAATTTTGTATACATAGAGAAGATTTATAACTGTGTCTTAATGTACATTGGCAACTCAGATAATTTTGTTTTTATTAACGTCATGGTGGTTCTTTTTTATTAGGTACTTTCTTTGTTGAACAATGTGTTCTCATACATATTATACTATTGCAATTGCAAGATTTTCAGTTGCTTTGAAATTTGAATAGATACCCATGTACCAAAGATAGATAAAGCAATAAACTAGTAAATGCTTATTTAACTCCAAATTCATCCCTATATTTGCTCCGCGGTATTCGTACAGTTTGCAACCCCCTGGAATCTATGATGGAATACCCTGCGTTCAGAATGACTAATGAAATTCCCCGCAAATAGCACCATTCTGTTAATGCGTCCCCTTGAGGCGGGTGTACATGGGTGAAAAGAAGAAAAAAGATATGCGAAAGCTTTTCACGGATGAAACTGCATTTTTATGCGTATAGATGTTTACGTTTTTATAAACATAAAAAATGTGGTAAAAATAACATAATTTATTTTGGCAATGATTTATAAAACTGAAAGTACTTGTGTCGAAGTTAAATAAAAAATAACAGGCCTTCATATTTAAAAGCGCTGAACTTCGAGATTATACTATAGTGCTGTGCCAATAATATAGGTATCAAGCACTATCAAATAGTATCCAGCAGATTGTTTTACATGAACAATAAAGCAGTTTACGTTATGCCTACGAGGGCAATCGTCGTAACCAAAAAAAATAAAGCATAAAACTAGTAAACGCTCAATGAATAACGCGAATCGTCCATATATTTGTCCCGTAGTGTTCGTACAGTTCGCAGCTCCCCTGGAATCTTTGATGGAATACCCTGCGTTCAGAATGACTAATGAAATTCCCCGCAAATAGCACCATTCTGTTAATGCGTCCCCTTGAGGCGGGTGTACATGGGTGAAAAGAAGAAAAAAGATATACGAAAGGTTTGTGCGGATGAAACCGCAATGCTGTAAATCAATTGGCCGCGTGTGATAGCGGTTTATCAATTTATCGTTCGCTAGTTGGGAATTTGAATCGGAAAAGGATTTTCCCGAAAATCAAAGGCTGCAAATTACATTTTGAAATATGAAATCGCAATTCGATAGCCTATGAGATCTTCACAAACTATTGAATTCTGTCATTTGACTGTTTTTAAAGAATAAAAATAATATTTAACTTATGGGTTTTCCAGATGAAATCTTAATATACATATTTTGAAAAGCTTTTCTTTTCATTGCTCAAAAAAGTGTGTATGCATGGATCTTCACGCTAAGTTCCTTACGGGGTAGGCAGAGAGTGTGGAGCAAAAAAGTGTAACATTTATTGCCTGAAGTATTGTACAATAAGGTATAATACGCTTTATACTCACAGCCCCACAGTAAGGTATAAACCTGTGTCGTCGGTGCCGTTGTGCACATACAACACTACACAATTTGTGTATCAAAATTTGAGTTTCATTATTTACATATTTACAAATTTATGTGACATACTGACTTATCAAAAAGAATTTAAAGATGCTATTAATGGTTAAACTGACATCCTTAAACTCGCAAATTAGATACATACTGTACAATACTGAAATTTGTCACTCATAGACTAGACAAGTCTGCAATTAAATTCAGTAAACACAAATTAATTATCATATAAGATTCCATTTGAAATAATTAAGAAGAACCACACATGTGAATCATTTCGAAATAATTATTCTGCACCTAGCTTAACCGCGTGGAAGTCCGCAAGTATGGTCGGACGACAGCACAAGAAATATTTTCTTACAACTATTTTATAGTATTACCGAGGTATGCATTTCAGTTCAACTAGTCCGTTGAAATATTCCTACATTAATTAAAACCTCTTGTTCCGTTCTTTGCGGAACAATGCTTAAGATAAACTAGGCGAAGAGAATATTCATAATATTTCATAAGATATACAAGTTTTAAATTGCTGGTGACGAAGAAAATGGAGTATGAATTTATTTTCTGTATGTTTACCCTCTAATATACCTACGCTTGGAAAATATAACAAAAAACAGGCAATTGCGTGTTGGGCCACGTGGGAGCTGTAAATTGGCATGACATTACATAGGTGCTAGTAATTCTAACGAAGTGTGAAATAAAGTATTACAAGATGTTTTTTAACGTCTTATATGAAAATAGGATATATACACCTCTCCTACAACTGAAGTAGCGATGTTATTTTTTTCTAACGCGTTCTCCGTGACCTTAGGAGTCTTTGGATAGGTTTAAAGCCTTGTAGGTTTGAGAATTCTGTCTGTAACAAATAGACAATGAATTATAGCTTTCTTGAACAAAGAGTAGGTAGCTGTATATTTATTTATCTATAAATACACATTAAAATACATATTTGCTAATCAGCTTCAAATACGCTTACTGAATATCTATGGCTCTACTTCAATATAAAGGTTGAGGACAAAGTTTCTTCGCATTTTTTAAGATAATTCAAAACATTTTTTTAATATAGTTTATTTAAATTTAACTAAAGTATGTATGTACCATTTCTCAGGACTATACGGCGGATGCATTAACACCTCCCAGCCAAACTCTCTTAATTTTTGCTGAGTGGCTATAGATGTGTGAGGTCTAGCGTTATCATGATGAAACACCACACCCCTTCTGTTGATCAATTCCGGCCGCTTTCTCTCAACTTCTTGCTTTAATCTCATCAGTTGTTCGCAGTAGAGTTCAGAATCGATAGTCCTGCCTGGTGGTAATAGCTCATAATGAATAATGCCCTTCCAATCCCACCACACACACAACATCACCTTATTGCGAGTTAACCCGGGTTTCGCCACAGTCTGTGAAGCCTGACCGGCCTTTGACCACGACCTTTTTTTTTCGCACGTTCTTGTCGTACGTGATCCACTTTTCATCACCAGTTATCAGCTTCTTCAAAAATGATTCGGTTTCATTACGTCGTAATAAAGAATCACAAATGAGTACACGGTTCATTAGGTTTCTTTCAATGAGCTCGTGAGGTACCCAAATATCGAGTTTTTTTTTGTACCCAGCTTTTTTCAAATCCGCCAAAACTGTTTTGTGATCAATTCTCAGTTTTTCAGCTACGTCGTAACTACTGATATGTCGATTTTGCTCCACTTTTTCAAAAATGGCATCCATTTTATCCGTAATAGGGCGACCAGAGCGAGGTCGCCCTTTGACATCAAAATTTCCGGATTGAAAATGCTTAAACCAAATTTGTGCTACTCTCACAGACACTGCACTAGGTCCATAAACATTGCAAATTTTTTTCGCGGCTTGCGTTGCATTTTTACCTTTTTTGTAGTAAAATTTTAAAATGTATCGAATTTCTTCATTAGATTCACTCATCTTGACAGTACGAAAAACAAATGAAAATCACACATTTGCCTAATTTGAATTTGGAATTATGTTCTTTAAAATTTTAACTTTCAATGATACCAAAACCAGCCAGATACAAATACTACAGCCAAAGAGATTTTATTACAAGTTCATACATACTATAATGCGAAAAGACTTTTTCCCCAACCTATTATTTAAAAAGTATGACATACATTCCTCCATTTGGGACTAAATCTGTATTCTATTATTTTTCACTTTTAAGGTAACAGTATGTTATTATCTAATACACATAGAATACTTAAAAAATAACATAGTTACAATGTTAACGTCAAAACATATTTAACCGAAGTGATTGTGTCGAACATTATGTCTGCGCTACGAACGCTTTGTAGTTTAACGTAGTTAACTAACTAAACTGTGATCATGTGGAACAGCAAAGCCAGTTCCGCAACACGGAGAGCCCTTCTTAGAAGTGAGACCTTACCTTGAAACAAATTTTGTCTAGTTCCGGCATAATGTACGTTTATGAATAAACGGGTATGTTTATAGATTTTTTTTTATAATTATCTCTCTTGACAAAATGTATAAATCATGCAGTAAAATCTCATTTATGTCTTTATATCTAAACCGAATAAGCTCTAAAAAAATCCAATTTATCCGAAGCACTTCTTAAAATAGTCAGCACCATCCATAAATACATAATAGCAACAAACAATAAATGGAAAATGTATGTATACCCATTCGTTTATAAATACGAGTGAGAAACGACTACAGATCGCTACAAAAAAGGTCGGAGCGCTTACAAGGATGATCACATGAATTTTTTCGCTCCGTTGAGGGTAGACGGTGGAAATACATAAACCCCAACGAAGCAGCGAACGGGGATCGGAAAAAGTGGAAATACAAGTAATTCATAATGTGTAAGGACCACCCATCTGTGTATGTAATAAATTTTGTGCAGATAAGACTTATCTTATCAATAGTTAGCGAAACATAATCGATTATAGTTTATTTGTATTTGGAGAAGCTAACAGGATCAACTTTTCATATAACTGCATGTATGTTTTTCTCGTTTTTTTTATGATTCTAAATAATATAAGTACATTTGGGAAGACGTTATTCGTTTAGTGCGTGTTGGGCCATGCGCATTGTAAGGTTCCGTAGTTTTTAGGTTTGATTCATGTAATGAAATAAATAAATAAATATTTTCTATGAAGTTCTTCAAAATTTTCGAGTAAAATGCATTTGGACTATTACTCGCAAACTTGTAAAGCCAACTTAAGAGTGATAGTTTTCCATTTAATTTCGTTATATGTAGCTGCTATTGCCGTAACGTTTGAATTCCTACACAACCGTTTAGTTGGTAGAGTGGGGGACACTTGACTCTAACGAAAATTGGCACTTTTTATAGTTTAATAAGTCACAAACAGTAAGCTAAATCAAAACATGATATTAGCACATCCCTCACATTTTTGAAATACCTATCCAACGATATTCCGCACTATATATTTATATATATACATGTCGGAGTAAGAATATTGACGTCGACATCATCATTAGTGGTTACATGTTTGGTGGGCGTCATGAGGGTTAAATGCGAGCACAAAACAATAAATAACTATTTTTAACACACTTTTACAAAATGTCACTTTTAATCTTTCATTCAAAACTTGGCAATAATTAGATACACTTTTAAACCTATAACGAGAAGCGGGTTCGCGACACCAATTTAACCTCGCCAATCAAATTAGCCCTCCATCTCCATAATCCAACGCAATAATCCTATTATAAAAGGTACACCTCGATCCATAACAACACCATAAAATATCACCATGACAAGCACCCATCACTTTATTTTCTTAAAAACGGCGATCCGTCACCAAGGAGTACCAATACAAGTAAATACTACGTCCGTCAGAAATGGCGCCTCGACCCCGCTCGAGGCTATTCCTCTACTCGGTATGTAATTTAAAATTACTCTTTAAAACAAATAGTGATTTTAAACAAATAAAACAAAACTCTTCCTCCGACACGGCCTTCCTGACATTTCACACGTCCCCGTGTGATATTGAGGGGCGGGCATCATAGTATTCTTTTCCTCCAACATACTTATATATATATATATATATTTTACATAGGAAGATACCCTAAATTTTACGTTTTTATTTTACCCCTTTGTTGGCATAATTAAGGTGTATACTTATGCGAAATTTCAAGTCTACTCTACACCAATTATTTTTGCGCTAAACCACGGACAGACAGACAGATAGACGCTAGACGGACATGGCCAAACTATAAGGGTTCCTTGTTTACTACGGAACCCTTAAAACGAGTACATTATCTTGATATATGTATATAATTCTTGTGTGCGTGTGTATGTCACTGAACTCCTGCTAAACTGTTGGACTGATTTGAATGATTTTTGTATGCGTTTAGGTGGCGCCCTGCATGGTTTAGATTCACAAATCAGCCCGGTAGATGGCGCTGCAGTTCTATATATCTTATTTATATATACTTATCCTAAGGCAATACCTACGAAGTTTGCCGGGACTTTTAGTATATACCTAAATAAATATACATGACAATGTAATTTCGTTTTTTACAACTATTAACGGAAGACTTTTTACATAATAAATTTATTTATTAAATTTCGGAAAGTATTAATGAATAACATGAGAACAATTATAAAAAATATTAAACACTCGTGCAAAATGTTTCTCAGAGTTGTTTTCGAGGATTCATTACCTAACACAAGAGTGTTTTTATTATTCAAGCAGCATTATTTCCCTTACGAGGACAATCATCTGATTTGCCTGCGTTCTTCCTCAGTAGGGCTGTGCAGTATGGTACGTAAACTGGTACGCCAACTGGTATGGTGTGGTAACTGATACGCCAACTAGTTTGATACGTAAACTGGTACGCCAACTAGTGTGGTACTTAAAAAAAATAAAAACGAAATTTATTTTGCTTTAAAAAAAACAGTATTAGATTCCTTGCGTACCTAATATTTACAAAAAATGCAATATTTTATTTTACTGGAATCCATTTTGCCTTATGATTAATATCTCTTGATAAGTAAAAAAATAATTGTTTTTAATCAATTAATTATTTGAAGCCTCTTAAAAACTTAAAGGAAGTTCCATATTTATTTTTTATAAGCTCAACTTAAGCGTTTAATTGCAATTCCCAGCAAGAAAGTAAAAGTTTAGAGCACTGAACATTCTCCATTAAGGAATAAGAAGTAATTTCCAACACAGAGAAGAAAGATTATATCTATCTAGTTAAAGCAGCCACTACTACTGTACTGGGGTAGTAGATTCGATACCCGGATCGGAAGCTACCATAGGCATAAAAGCCTTTATCTCTGATTCTATTAGGATTTTTCAATTTTCTGGAAGTACTTCGGAGTGTGGTAATATGCCCGGAGATATGAACAAGTTCGCCTTCTGTTAAATGGGCCAAAACGTAACCGGCGAATCGTGGGTATTTGCACGTATGCTTGATTGCTTGCATTCACTTCTGCCCTTCGTGATAATGCGTGAAGTCACGTAGAGATCCACGCTTAATTTTTATAACCCCCTATCTTTGTTACCATTATGGACCTAAGGAAGTTCTATATTTAATTTTTATAGCCCTCCATCTTTGTTACCATTATCACGGAAGTTCAACTTAAGACCCTACACCCTACTGAGTTTTGTTTTGACAGGTTTTTTCTCAGTAATGTGGGCTTTGGAACTCTGCCACTGAATGACAAAGAATGTCCCATATTCTTTTTTTTAGTCTTATATTGCCGTTTGTAAAAGATAGTATAGACCATTATGTTGATACCTATTTTAATTATTAATTATTTTTGGACTTTTTTTTTGTTTACTTTGACATATTAATCAACGTATCAATTGTTATTCGTTTTAATTTTATATTTGAAATATGACCTATCACAAGCAATTTCTATTATTTCCAAGTGATTAAATATTTTTTTGAGTTTAAGCGTTTAATTGCAAGCACTGAACACACTCCATTAAGAAATGGTCTATTACCCCGACACTTCAGGTGCGAAACTAATTAAAAATAGCTTATGAAAGGTTTACCAGCGACGTACGAGTATATTCATCAGAATGTATTATTTAAAGATCGCATTATAGTGTGCTCAAGAAATGTGATGTAACTTATTCATGGCTGCATCTTGAAGATCGGACATCCCGATACACGATGAGGCCTCTGATTGTTATGAGTTTGATGCCAATGAGATGATGAAAAATACTATTAGCGATCAGAAGAACCCGTAGCTCTTATAAGAACAAATTATTGTTACCAAAATACAATAATCTTTATGGCAAAAGAATTTTAAAATATACCGTACCTTCTTTTATAAATGAACTGCCAACAGAATTGAGAAATGAAATAAATAATAAGAACATTAAATATAAATTGAAACATTTTTTTATAAATAAATTAACAACAACAACGTAAGTAATATTACACGAAACCTAAAAAAAAAAAATACACTCACATTATGTACTTTTATCAAACAACATGCTGTATACACACAAGTCAGGTGGGTCGGTGCAGCGCTCAGGTTCGACGGAGTGCTCGCGCTCGCCACTATATTACCTACTTACCTACATGATTGTAATACGCATGCCTAGTCTAAATTAATTTGATTCTGTAGGTAGGTAATTAATGTTATAAATAATATGTTGATGACACTGACGCGCGGTAAAACTCGAACGAGTTTATGTTGCGTCTTACTGTTATTGTATTCACCTAATTATTGTATGTTTTTAAATAAATAATAAATAATAATAGAAGTGGACATAAACAAAAAATATTACAAAATCGATACCAGAAGTATCAATTAATGTAAGGGACAAAACACGGTTTTTCAGGAGAGGCAAAAAACGTTTTTATTTTTGTTTATGTGTCCATAACTTTTTACTGTCTACTTCAATTTTAATTGTGTCTAGATCGAAGTTTCTTAGAAAATCATCTTCTTTCATGCTATAAACGAAAGATTTAGGAATACCCAGCGGTTTAAAATATAGCATGTCCCTTACATTAAAAAAATATGTTTAGTTGTACCTTACGTTACTAATATTTTATGTGTAAACCGACTAGCATAGTGTAAGCAACAAGAGCAATAGAAAATTATACGTAATTCTGTTGTAAAGGACTTTTACAGTGTAGCAATTTGATGTAACCATAGATTATCTACTATAATTAAGGTATTTTAACACAATGGAAATAGGTTATTTGCATGGTTAATGTTAGTTTCAGCTTAATTATCACAGATTTAAATGAAATTTAGGGATACAAAAAAAAAACGATTTATTGTTAATACAATTTTTTATTTACGACTTTTATGTCTGCGTTATAATTATATTTGACACACTAATCAGTCTATAAAACTTTTCTAAAAGTAACAGTTCTAATAAGTTTAAGTATAAGTTCTTACACACCTAGTAATCAATGTAAAAATAAAGAAGGCTATACACGCTACGGTAGACCTGAGAGGTTAACTCGTCAGGTCTACCCCAACGTGTATGGCTATCTTTTGACACCATTATCTCTTTTAATTAACAGTCTGTACTTTTAATAATTACGTTTAATTAGCTTTATAAATGGATAAAAATAATAGTTTTCTCAGAATTCTTATTTATTTAGTAATTTAATGAACGTATTGGAAACGAAAGACAGATGAAAAATATGAATTGTCTGAAAAATGAATGAATAAAATACATAATATAAATGATATAAATATTAATATAAGAAATATATACCTAGTATTACAAGAATAAATAATTAGGTATGAGCAGACAGATTATGATGATAACTATTGGTAAATTAAACTATTTTAATGGTGAAATTAAAATAGCTTAATTCCCTAATAGAAAAAGTTATTCTATTTGGTATTTTATCTAGTTATCATCATCAGCTGTCATCACATCTTCATCGTCGTCGGTTTCATTGAGGGTATCTTTAACTGGCGATTTATTCGGAAGGTTCAAATATTCACAATGAAATCTTCTTGGTATTATACCGGTGTCGCACAATTTTTTGAGGTCATTGTATTTTGGAATGGAAATTGAGAGCCTCTCATTATAAAGAGATGGCAAATTGTCTGTGTTTCTTTGACTTACGTCATTACTAGTACTTTCAGCTGCAGATTCATTTTTTTGGTCTATATTTTTTGTATTTTTACCTCTAACAGCACTTCTTTTCCCAATCCCTTTACCCTTTCCTCTTGCGTTAAAATTCTTTGGAGGTAATTCTTTGGAGACTTCTATGTCATAAGTATCACCAGTCTCTAACATTGTATATTTAACTTCAATTTTCGTTAAAGCATTCTTTTTAAATGTGCACACTCTTATGTTTTTTATACGCAGGTCTTTATTTTTAAGAGTAGCTTGAGTGAATACAGATTCCGCCAGATTCTGGAAGTTGATGAAATCTGTATGCTCTAAGACACTCACTTTATATGGTTGAGGCCGTTTCCTAGCACTCTCTATAAAACTTGGCCATTGCGAAGGTGCCCAAACAATTAGTTTTCTTACTTCCCTCTCAATAACAGCATGCATGCTGTCAACTGGCATGTATGTATGCCCCGCTAGAAGGTAATTAATTTGTATAACTTTTAGATTTTTTAGTTGTTACGTAATAGGCATATTACTGTAAGGAGCTTAAAATAAAGATAGTTTTGTTAAATAATAATGTAAGAGAATAATTCTTAAAAAACTCTAATCATTCATTAATGTAAGGGACATGTTACTTAAATCGACAGATTTGCGGTTTAAGGTGAGGGTGTAAATTACTTAATACTATGACTTACTGTATTTTTTAGAGAAAACAAAAATGTAATCGTCTGTTACATCATTTTTTTGTCATAAATCGTTTTACGCAGGCCAAATTTTTTTACTGTAAGGGATTTACTTTTGACGATAGAATTTTTTCAATAATACCATACAATAGAGCTCAAAATTCTGAAGCCAATGATATATATAACTCATTTTTGCCAAAATGTCCCTTACGTTAATTGATACTTCTGGTATCGAAATAACCTCAATTTAGTTTAAACAAACCGGATTTACGACAATATTTCCCAAACGTTTAATGTTTGTTTAATGTTTTCAACGGTTACGTCACAAAACGTGGACACGTGACTAGAACGAGACACCAACCTTCGTTGTGGGAAAATTGTGTAGTGCGATAGAGACAGTTACCAAAAAGTTTAGCAACTAACTTCAGAGTGTTGCTTTAATCTGACGGTGTGCGCGCGCGTCTAAAAACTACACTGTCATCATTTTTCCAAAACAAGTACCTATAACTTCAATAACATTTTATAAAGAAAATACAACAAAGTAATGAACCTTCACTCTACCACCATTAAATTGAACATTAAAATAATTATAAAATAATTTGGCTTTGACCTTAAAGTTGCAATCCTCTTACGAGTACCTTATAAGACGCTTAACGACTGTTCCTTATTTAATTTTCCGAACCCTCGTTCATTTGTTACCATTATCATGAAAGTTTTAACTTAAGTGTTTTAATTGTGAGTTTCAGTTAAAAGTTTCGAGCAATGAACATTGGGTAAATAAAGTAATGGATAGTAATGGTCGATTACCCTGCCGCTTGAGGCTTGAAACTAATTCAAAAATTTGTCACTAAAAGGCTTCTCGATGAGCAAAAATTTCATCATTGTAGAGTTATTTCATTTAAATAGAATGCACTAGTTTTCCTATTATATAATAAAATGAAATAACTTTTTTTAACTGCCTCAGTAGCCTAGTGGTAGCAGGTCACTACTACTACGCTGAGGTCCCGGGTTTGATTCCTGGGTCGGGGATATTAGAGATAACGGAGTAAAAGTCCTTTTTCTCTGGTTCTATTGGGGTTTTTCCATTTTCTGGAAGTTTCCCAGTACTTTGGAGTTTGGTGTTGTGCCCGGAGATGTCAATAGGCCTACCATCTGTTACATGGGCCGAAACGTAACCACCGAATCATGGTTGTTTGCATATATGATTGAATACATGCATTTACATCTGCCTACCCCTTCGGGGAATGCAGGCGTGAAGTTACATTTTAATTAGCTTTTTTGTTATATATATATATATGTTTAATAACACTGGCGTTGGAACATGACATCGTTCATACCTTGACTCTAAATAAATACGAGTAGATAAATTAACGCACACTTTTAAACATCTAGGCGACAGGCATAGGAACATTTTTGCTTGTTCTTTCACAGAGGGGAAAGCCTGCATATGGCTACTCCCCTCGGGTCCGCCGTGGCCCACAGGCCACAGTACGTGTTGCTCTATGGGACATGACGACCCCACCGCCCTAATTGCCGCTAAATGATAGCTCAATGCTATCTCACAAAATCGGCCCCAATGGAAGACCATCGCCGTTCGTATGATCAGCTTTTTGCTGTATTAATAAATTTGTGTTCTTGGTTTTATAGTATGAAGTTGTTGTTACAATTAAAGATTTTGTTTAATGTTCCGGTCAGGTAATGTACGGTCCCGAAATTTCCGACGCGGAGGTACATAACTCAGACCTCAGGAGTGGCGACGCATCTACATCTCTGGTTTTTTTTCTACGTAATAAAAGTGGCAAACAAGCATGCAGTTCACATTGATGTTAAGTGATGACTGCAGCCTATAGACACCCACGCAATGACCAGAGGTCAAAACGCAGATGCGTTACCACTCTTGTGGACTAAGGTTTTATGCCTCTGTGCCGGAAATTACAGGGCCGTACATTACCACCTAACCGGAACACGATAGTGCTGAACACTACCATTTAGCGGCAAGTATATTAGGTAATGCGGTGGTGCCTACGCCCGCGAGCTCTTTCACTGGAGCTCTACCGCTAGTAAAGATTTTATGTAGATGACATCAATGTGAAATGTTATTACTTTCTAAAGTAATAACTGAACATGTAACTAAATCATAACATACATTCATAGAGCAACACCGGAGGGGAGTAGCCATATGCAGGCTTTCCCCTCTGTCAAAGTACAAGTCCAAATGGGCCTATACCTTTCGCCTAGATGTTAAAATGTGTGTGTGAATTTTTATCTGTATTTTGTTAAAGTCAAGGTGTGAGTTTCGTAGTAATAGACGATTATTGTAGTGTGCATGTGTGTCGCCCGCATTTCCCCCCACAAAAAATGATAGACTGTTTTCCATCGGTAATAAAGGCTACGACTACTCCCCTCCAGTCCGTGTTGCTCTATGCATACAATAGAACTATATGAGAAGACATATTATTAAACCTACTATCTAGCAAGTTGAAGCGACAATTGATAACACTATAATAGGTCATTGTTCTGGACTGTTGGGCTAGGCGCAACACAATTGCTTTGCTCCATTGCAACATTGAATTGTGATAGTACTCACGAATTCTCTTTGTAAGCAATATAATGGTTACATGGATGAATTTTGAATTTTATAGCCTTGAAGTAAATATACACTATTAAATTCTGTCAGAAATTGTATACATTATATGGGTGATTACCCGTACACCCACTGGCTTCACCCACTGGTGGGTGGAGGGATAATTTCTATTTACCCGTGCACCCACTGCATCAAGGTTGTAATTAATATGAAGCATTTTTTTATGTTTTGTTTTTTTTTTATGTAATCGTAGTACCAAACAAGCATGCAGTTCACATTGATGTTGAGTGAGGACTGCAGCCTATAGACACTGACTCAAAGACCAAGGTCATAATGCAGATGCGTTACCACTCCTGAGGCCTAAGGTGTTATAGCAACACAGCCGTGATTTTTCAGTCTTTATACATATTGACGTGAAGTGGACGATACTTTATTGAAAAAACAAGAAAAAAAAATACTTGCGGCTACTTTTCGATAGGCAACTGAATTTTTCAATTGAATATATATATGTTCCCTATATTATAAATATGCGTAAAGATTATAAATAGGTTTTAAGCATATCTGGATGAACGAAATGATTCTGCAGTGAGATCCTAACCTTTAATGGTGAGATTCACAGACTGCACTACGACTTTACTTTGAGCAAAGTATGCTTAGAACTGTCAGAAATGTATGGGTTTTGACAGTTCGAAGCGTACTTTGCTCGAAAGTAAAGTCGTAGTGCGGTCTGTGAATCTCGCCCTAAGTGTGAGATTCACAGACCGCACTACGACTTTGAGCTAAATACGCTTAGGACTGTCAGTACAGTATGAGTTTTGACAGTTCTAATAGTAGTCACACAAGACCGGATTCGGTGGACGCCGCGCATCGGACTTGCCACTACACTACTCTCCTACTACGACTACATTCCTCTACACACTGCCAGATTTGGTTCGGAGCGTAGCAAATCCGCTGTCCGCTCCATACTAAATTCGGACGAGTGTTACGACTATAAGCGTACTTTGCTCAAAGTTAAGTCGTAGTGCGGTCTGTGAATCTCACTCTAAGGTCGAGATTCACGGACCGCACTACCGACTTTACTTTGGGCAAAGTATGCTTAGAACTATCAGTACAGTATGGGTTTTGACAGTTCTGAGTCGTACTTTGCTCAAAGTAAAGTCGTAGTGCGGTCTGTGAATCTCGCCCTAAGTGTGAGATTCACAGACCGCACTACGACTTTGAGCTAAATACGCTTAGGACTGTCAGTACAGTATGAGTTTTGACAGTTCTAATAGTAGTCACACAAGACCGGATTCGGCGGACGCCGCGCATCGGACTTGCCACTACACTACTCTCCTACTACGACTGCATTCCTCTACATACTGCCAGATTTGGTTCGGAGCGTAGCAAATCCGCTGTCCGCTCCATACCAAATTCGGACGAGTGTTAGGAATATAAGCGTACTTTGCTCAAAGTAAAGTCGTAGTGCGGTCTGTGAATCTCACTCTAAGGTTCACGGACCGCACTACCGACTTTACTTTGGGCAAAGTATGCTTAGAACTATCAGTACAGTATGGGTTTTGACAGTTCTGAGTCGTACTTTGCTCAAAGTAAAGTCGTAGTGCGGTCTGTGAATCTCGCACTAAGACTGACCAACCCTGACCAAATAGATGTGTACTATCTGAAAGCTTTCCCCCAATCTTTGACTTTTCAATATTGACTCCAGGTTTCGTAATAGACGTGCATACATGAAGAGAGTGATCGATGTATATGAGGCACAAGAGGTATGTAAAAACCAGGATATTTGGCGTTCAAGGTCCCATTACCCCGTGAGGGACGTGGCGTGAAGATACATAATATATATATATATATATATATGTAGTACGTTATAATGAACGTAACTTCACGCCTGCAATCCCGAAGGGATAGGCAGAGGTAAATGCATGCATTCAATCACACATTCAAACACCCACAATTCGTCGGTTACGGTTTTGGCCCATGTACAGGTGGCGAGCCTGTTGCCATCTCCGAGCACATTACCAAACTGCAGGGTACTGAGAAACTTACAGCAAATGGAAACATCCCAATAGAATTAGAGATAAAGGTTTTTAAACTAAGTGGTTAAATTAATTTTGAATCTTGAATCCCTTAGTTTTGAGTATTTTTAAAGCCTCTTTATAAAATTAGCCACTCATTATAAAGTTCCTCTATGTTCAATATGGGGTTCTTCAAAAATGGCGTCAAAAGAGTCCTTCAGGGCTGGCAGCGCGTTGGCAACTCCCCTGGTGTTGCAAATGTTCATAGGCGACGGTGACCACTTTCCATCAGGTGGCCCGTTTGCTTGTCTGTCAAACTTCAGACATAAAAAAAAAAAAAATGTGTTTTTGTTTAACGATGCAGGGAAATCATTAGTAACTGTCCAACTTCCTAGACTACAGTAGCGTAAATAAACAACGTATCCAGCGCTAATAGCATACTAATGCATGCAAAGCACGACCAAATTATACCAATTTGCACCACATTCAGTTTGCTAATTTTATACTTATCACTATATTCAACTTGGAAACTTCATTCATTTTACATAGTATAAAACTGTAATTAAGTTTTATACAGAATGAATCTAACATTAATTCACGCCTTCATTTATTGTAAATTTTATCATAAAATTAACCGTTTTACTGAATAATTCAAAAAAACATTTTTGCAACCTTTGACCTTGAATAAATTTTTTTGCGGACATGTGATCGATACGGACTTTTCACAATTTCATAATCATGGTGTCCCTAACATCTATGTAAATTTTCAGCTTTCTGGGAATTTATGCAAAGTTGCCCCTATTATTGGGCTAAATTGACCGGAGTATATTATTCACGTGCCTTAAGTAGAAAGTGGATATTTTGCGATACGGAAGCAAAGGATATTTCCATCTCGCAAAATTTCCAATAAGTATCTACTGCTCATTATGGGGCTCAGAAGTAAGCTGAAGGCCACGGAGATGGCAAAGTAAAGAGCTATGCTCTTCGTGTCCCTGCGTGATAATATTATAAATTCGTCAATAAATAATCTAGCTATTTTTCTTTCGGTTTAGATTACATACATTTGCTAAATGAAAATAAAAGTCACCATTGTGCAAGATGGCAAACTTATGTAGGTACAGCATTATGCGAGAACCGCTTAGGACCCTCATCTATGCGCATGTTTGTGTGAGTGTGCCATTTCGAACGTCTTGTACGTAGTTTATATACTGTTCATATTTGTACTGTGGTTCAGTGCTAATATGTTTCAGTCAGGTGAAAATATACGTCCCTGTAATTTCCAGCACAGAAGCGCAACAATTTAGACCTTAGGAGTGGTAACGCATCTACATTCATATCCCTGGTTTTATGTAAATGTTTATAGGTTACAATATTACCTACCATCTATGTGAACTGTATGCTTGTTTGCTACTTCATGATACGAAGAAAATAAAAATTGTAGAGTTATTTTATTTATATCATAATAACTTTATTTGACGAAAAGTTACAGATTATTAATACAGAAACACAAAATTACAACTTATACAATAAATTGTTAAGAAAACAAAAAATATTGTTTAGTTGCATAAATCTGTACATAATAATATCTCTGCCTCTTAAACTAGGATAGCCTGTATTTAAAGGCAGAGAGGCAGCGTGAAAGATATTAAACTTTAAATTGTATTTTATACGAAAAAGCGTAAAAAGATTGACCTACCTTGGCCGAATAAGTCGAATTCCGTTCGAAAGTTATACAGAACAAAGTTAAAAAACTAAAATAAAGTTCTATTCCAAAACGTTAAAAACACATCATCGATTCAATAGATACCAGGCATCACATCGGAGACATTAGAAGATAGAGAGAGGTGCTCACAGGCGTGGAAAGTTTGTGAGAGCGCAAAGGGAGCATGTTACGTGAATTATGTACGCGTCACGTTATTTATCCCGTGTACACTTGACGTTTAGTATTGAGAAATGGGAAGATTTAGACGGTACCAGTAGCTTTACAAAGTAGGTCAATACTATTAGGTTTGCCAATTATTTTAAGACTATATTCTCGGTAGCATTACGGGAATTTTAAAAATTATAGACATAAAAAAAAATGAAAAAAGCCATGCTCCGATGGTTCGGGCATATAGAAAGAATGTCGAATGAGCGAATTACTAAACAGATATACAATGCGAATATGGATGGTTGCAGAGGCTCAGGAAAACCAAGATTGACTGGTAGGTCATACCATGACCAAATAGGTCGAGTTCTGTCTGATGGTGGGGTCAAAAGTCTTAGGAGTCGGCGTGCATGTATGAAGAGAATGATGAAGGTAGACGAGGCACGAGAGGTTTGTCAGAACCGGGATGTCTGGCGCTCTACACTCTCTGCCTACCCCGTTAGGGACCTGGCGTGAAGATACATACATACATATACACATCAACACACTCGACTACCTGAATCCAATATGTTAATTGGAAAAACATCACCGAATGTGCGTTGTAAATATGTCCCGTTACAGTGTTCGTTCTTGAAATAATAAACGTTAAATTACAATACGTTTTAATATTGTTCTTAATTATGTACGATTTGGAATGTGTATTTTAATTTCTAAGTAGTCTTGAAATTGATTATTCAAATCTACACTAATATTATAAAGAGGTCAACTTTGTTTGTTTGGTTGTATTTAATAGGCTCAAAAACTAATGGAACGATTTTAAAAAATTCTTTCACTATTCGAAAGCTACATTATCTACGGGTAACATAGGCTATAATTTATTTTGGAAAATTATTGTTCCATAAGATATTTGGGTTTTTCGGACACAAGTTCGGACAAAACGACCAGAAAAGATACTTATTTTGCGTGCGCTGCCTAAACTATAAAAGATATCAAGGAAGGCTTTATCTATAATCATCACGCTAAGACGAATAGGAGAGGGTAGGTAACATTGCACCCGCGCGAAGCAAAGGCGGGCCGCTAGTATAAAAATAAAGCGTTTTTTTTTTCGATTTGTGCTACCTGACTAAAACGCAAATCATGGATTCAATAGATACCAGGCTTTACATTGAAGATATTAGAAGATCGAGAGGCATGCTCTCACAAGCGTGGAAATTTTGGAAGAGCGTGGAGTGAACACGTTACGTTCGTGAATTATGTACACGCCACGTTATTTACGGCGTGTGCATCTGACGTTAAGTATTGGGAAATGAAAAGTTTTAGACAGTTGAATTGCTTTATAAAGTAGCTCAATACTACTGTTTTTCCCAGTAATCTTTAGACTATGTTCTTAGTGGCATTTTTGAGATTACATAATCTATGCACATCAACACACTCGGCTACCTAAATCCAATATAGTAAATGAAAAAAAAAAAGAACGTGTTTTTATATTATTTCGCATTAACACATGCTTGTGAAATATATTTTATTTTAAAGAAAAATGGAAAGAAAAATTTGAAAAATTTGTCTCGCCTAAAGTCAAATTTTTCTTTCCATTTTTCTTAAAAAAAAAAAATACGTGCATGTGCGTCTGAGTATGTCTCGTTACAATCCTCGTCTTGAATAAGTAAGCATTAAATTACAAGAGGCTTTAATAATACTCTTCATTGTGTATAATTTGGAATTGGTGAGTTATTTAAAAAAACCGGACAAGTGCGAGTTCGACTCGCGTGGTGAGGGTTCCGTAATTTAAATAAATATTTTCGAAAATATTACAGATTTAAAATGCAGAGACATAGCGGTTACGGTGGTACCGGGTTATATTATTAAGAATTTTCGATTTAATTTGAATACTCAAACTTCTTATATGTTTTCCAGTGATCTATAGGCAAAGAACTATTTTCCACATTTTTTCAAAATTTAAAGTTCAGTAGTTTCGGAGATAGGGGGGGGGGGGGGTGGTCAATTTTCGTCATTTTTCTTAAATAACTTCAAATTTGTTTAAGCAAAAATTATAAAAAAATATATATCTGAGATACTGACAACAACTTCTTTCACTTGATATGTCACACGACACATTTTACGATTTTTTTTTTAAATTTTCTGATTTAACCCCCGAAAGTGGCCCCCCTGTTTAAAATGTATTATTTTACTTGACGTGTTCATATTTGGGTCACCAATTGGGTTACCATTTATTTACAATATATGTAATATTCATCAAATTTCAACTCAATCGGTCGAGTAGTTTCGGAGCAAATTGGCTGTGACAGACGGACAGACAGACAGACAGACAGACGCACGAGTGATCCTATAAGGGTTCCTTTTTTCCTTTTAAGGTACGGAACCCTAAAAACATATATGTATTTTAGGAAAAAAAAAATACAATTCACATTGCTTGACTAAAACACAAATCATGGATTCAAGATACAAGGCTTTATTTACATCGGAGACATTATAAGATCGAGACGCTCGCTCACAAGCGAGGAAAGTTTGCGAGATAGCTCGGAGGAGCACGTTGCGTACGTGAATTATGTGCACGTTACATTATTTACGACGTGTGCACTTGCTGTTAAGTATTAGGATACAAAAAGGTTTGGAGCAACCGAGGCTCGGATACTCAATGAACTAAGAAGTACGTAACCACGCCTGTAATCCCCGAAGGGGTAGGCAGAGGTAAATGCATGCATTCAATCATACATGCAAACACCCACGACTCGCCGGTTACGTTTTTGGCCCATGTAACAGGCGGCGAACCTGTTGCCATCTCCGGGCACATTACCAAACTCCGGGGTACTGGGAAACTTCCAGAAAATGGAAAAATCCCAATAGAAGCAGAGATAAAGGATTTTAAACCGTTATCTCTGATAGTCCCCGACCCGGGAATCGAACCCAGGACCTCCAGCGCAATAGAAATGGCCTGCTACCACTACACTACTGAGGCAGAACTAAGAAGTACTGCCATAGTACAGTTTTACCGCACTGTAAGTTTTAAAGTGCCACTTTCTAGATTTCGAAATGTGGTCTACGCTTACATTTACGTAACATGGTAATCCCTACTTCCCTACTGTTATTATTATAAATTCGAAAGTAACTCTGTCTGTCTGTAACCTTTTCACGTCCAAACAACTGAACCGATTTTAATGAAATTTGATACAGAGATAGAGCTGACTTTGAGAAGGAACATAGGCTTCTTAGTTATTTATGAAACGACATCCACGCGGGCGAAGCCGCGGGCAACAGCTAGTTATAAATATGTAATTGTGTGTTATATTTTCTTTGCCTAATCGTGCATGAAAATGTAAAATCTTTTTTAATTTTAGGTAATTATGCGTTTTTTTTAATTTATTTATTATCAATAGTTAGCCCGTCAAAAAAATATGAGAGTTGATTTTTTATTATCATACATCGACTATGGAACCAAGGCTGATTGATCTCTGTTGTCATATTTTTCTCCGGTGGCCTTACGTTTCTTGAAGTCTTAAACAATTTCTATACTGTGACACTATTTTTTTTATGTAGTGGTAGTGGTAAACAAGCGTGCAGTTCACATTGATGTTAAGTGATGGCTGCAGCCTATAGACACTTACACAAAGACCAAGGTCAAAATGCAGATGCGTTAAATTATGAAAATAAAGCTTATTACTCCATTTCAGACTATATCATGGATTTAGAGGCATGGAATTGAATTGCTCTTTTTATTAAGGCTTGTGTTTGTTGGCTATTATTGCTGTTATTTTTTTTTATGTAAAATAATGTTCACTTTTGTGTGTACCACCTATAATAATGTTATGACGTTCATAAGCGTCCATTTGAGACCCAAATGAATAAATGCTTTTGAATTTGACTTTGACTTTGACTTTGTTACCACTCCTGAGGCCTAAGGTGTCTGCCTCTATGCCGGAAATTATAGGGCCGTACATAACCACCTAACCGGATCCCGATAGTAATGAACACAACCACTTAGCGACTAGTATATTAGGTAATCCGGTGGTGCCTACGCCCGCGAGCTCCGTCACTGGAGCTCTACCACCAGTAAGAACCAATGAAACTAACGATCCTTATTCTATCATCCCTGTTTATAAAGGGCATCATACATTCAATAAATCCGAGGCATTACATTGTAGAGATTAGAAGATTGAAAGGCGTGCTCACAAGCGTAGAAAGTTTGCGAGAGAGCGCGGAAGGAACACGTTACGTACGTGAATTATGTACGCGCCAAGTTGTTCATGACGTGTGCACTTGACGTTAAATATTGAGAAATGAGAAGTTTACACGGCCTCAGTTGCTTTACAAAGTAGATCAATATGGACGCGTCTACCCTGATCCATGACAGTAATCAGAAAAAAGCGTGTGTAATTGTTTTTTTTAATCAAACTGTCACTGTAAAAGGAAGCGTGAAATTACAGATTTAATTATGTTGTTTTTATTTATGCATGTGTGTTGTAGTTTACATAACAATACCGAATTGTTAATGTTCGGTTCAGGTGGAACGTGACATTTTCTCGTGCGTGCAGCCAACGTTCGATTTATGAGACGTTTTTACATCAACAAAACAACACTTACCCCTGTTATTCGACAAAAGAAAGCAGAGTAATCATAACTGCACCGAACCAGTTTCGTTTAGTAATTATTGACCAATGACTAACATTGAAAACTGAATTGCTAAAAATCTACATACAAACATACATACACCTGAAAAACATAACCCTCCTTTTGTTGCAGTCGGGTAAAAAGCGACGCAAAGGAATAATAGACGAGTTCGTCTGTTTGCTAAGTTTAGCACTCATCATAGTGCTCTATTGTCAGCCCTCACTAATGATCGACTTCAAAGTTAGGTTTTCCCGGATTTCGTATGTGTGTCGCCATTTTACACTTGGATGATCACACGTCATGTCTGTTACTGTATGCGTCGTAGACTCAGTCTTGACAAAGGTTGATCAAATCAATTTTCTTTCAGAGCTCGTATCTGTTTTCACCGTGGATAATCTATTGTTGAAGATTATTGAGGCATTTTCGAATGAAAGCGACCATTCTTAACATCTACCTGAATAATAAATTCATACTGAATTAATATTACAAACCGGAAAACGAACCTTTTTATCCATTTTCACCACATAACATACTAATAAATCTATACAAATAAATTAAATTGGAGTGTCTGTTTGTATTATTAAAATAACCGCTTTTTACTAAATGCATATGTATGTATACACGGTACATAATACCAAAACAACATTTTTTACAATTTTTGTCTGTCTGTCTGTTTGTTTGGCGGGGCTAATCTTGGGAACGGCTGAACCGATTTTGACGGGACTTTCACTGGCAGATAGCTAATGTGACAAGGAGTTACTTAGGCTTCTTTTATCTCCATACATACATATATACATACATACATACCTTCATACAAATAAGTAGATTGGAGTGAATCCGACTTTGACGGGACTTCCACGGGTAGGTAGTTGATGTGATATGGAGTAACTTAGGCTACTTTTATCTCCATACATACATACAAATAAATAGAATTTGAGTGTCTCCGATTTTGACGGGACTTTCTCTGGCAGATAGCTGATGTAATAAGGAATAACTTAGGCTACTTTTATACTAGCTGCTCCCTTGACTTCGTCCGAGTAGATACTGAACAATCATATTTTTTCTCACGTGGACGAAGTCGCGAGCACAGCTAGTCATCAATAAAGTTTACACCAGAGCCTTTAAATTTTCGTATTTATAGTCTTCTATCTATTAAACCTCTATCCACCCGCGCAGGAAACTATAGCTTTCATACCTATAGCGTAGTAAAAAAAACGTAACTTCACGCCTGTAATCCCGAAGGGGTAGGCAGAGGTAAATGCATGCATTCAAACATACATGCAAGCACCCACGATTCGCCGGTTACGTTTTGGCCCATGTAACAGGTGGCGAGCCTGTTGACATCTCCGGGCATATTACCAAACTTTGAGGTACTAGGAAATGTCCAGAAAATGGAAAAATCCCAAAAGAACCAGAGATAAAGGACTTTACACCATTATCTCTGATAACCCCCTACCCTGGAATCGAACCCAGGTCCTCGACGTAAATAAATAAATAAAGTAAATAAATTTGTTTATTGACAAAAAGATAGTTACATCAATTTATATGTTAAATACATAGATTCCCGAACTATTTCTCACTGTATTTCGGTAATCAGTGGCTTCTCCTGTTGATAACATGATTTTATGTCATAGCATGTCAAATTATTGTACATACATTTAAAAATAGAACTCGATTATCAGTATACAATAAAAAAAATGAAAAAAAAATATTTCAAGTACAAGTAGTGTTTTTTTTTCAAAATTACAATTATTAACGTCACTAGGACGTAAATAATTGTAATTTTGAAAAAAAAACAGGCCTGATAATAATTTAAAGAAAATTTAATATTAAAATTCAATGATTACAAGAAAAAACGGTAGGTAAAAATATATGTGTGTGTCTGTGTGTGTGTGTGTGTGTGTGTGTGTGTGTATGTGCGTGTGTGTATGTGCGTGCGTGCTATTAGAGTGTCAGTTGCAGTGACGATTCGGTATTTTATTTTGTTATGTATATAGATTTGCCAGCATGTTCTCAATTCCTTCATAATCATAATCTTTAAGCCATATATTTATATACAATTTTTGTAAAGTTAAATAGAGATAAAACCTTATTAATATCTCATATACAACTGTTTTATTCAATTTTAAAATCGACCCCCCCTAATGGGAACCCCTTTATAGTAACTATAGACCGATGTCGTTGACAAGCATCGCAAAGGAATCGTAGACTAACTTAGCACATAACATAGTGCTCTACTGTCAGGCTTCACTAATGAACGTGTCAAAGCTAGTTTTCCCCAGAATTCGTTGGGAAAACTTAACTTGATCGGCGTTTTGCAGTTGGAAGATCAAACGGCATGTCTGTTACAGTACGCATCGTGAACTCAGTCTGACAAAGGTTGATTAAATCAATTTTGCTTCAAAGCCGGTGAGTGTTTTCAACCTGGATAATCTTTGCTTCAAGAATATGCAATGAATCTACAATTCAAAATTCAAAAAAATCAAAATTCAAAATTCAAATCATATATTTCAAATTGGTCTACAAGGACACTTTTGCATTGTCGGGTTATAGGCTACCTAGAGAGAATGACTTTTAATAACAATCCAATAGGTATTCATGAATACCAAATTAATAATAATATTTAACCGATATGGAAATCATCAAATTTTTCAATTCCTTCATAGAACGTAACTTCACGCTTGTAATCCCCGAAGGGGAAGGCAGAGGTAAATGCATGCATTCCAGCATACATTCAAACACCCACGATTCGCCGGTTACGTTTTGGCCCATGTAACAGGTGGCGAGCCTGTTGACATCTCCGGGCACATCACCAAACTTTGAGGTACTGGGAAATTTCCAGAAAATGGAAAAATCCCAATAGAACCAGAAATAAAGGCTTTTTCACCATTATATCTGATAACCCCCTACCCGGGAATCGAACCCAGGACCTCAGCGTAGTAGTAGTGGTTCATAGAACAAAAAGAAAAATCTGTTCGTCATAATCATAGTCATTCACTTAGCAGAGTTCCAAGTGCAGGCACTAGTGAGAAGAACTCCGCTACCTTCTATTCATTTTTAGAAATTAAACTAGTTTATTTATCTCGCGTATAATAAACTAAAATGATTATTTAACATTAACCCGACGTTGTTGTGCTTCATTGGGTTGATATGCCATAATCGCCACGCTTGGCAAACGGATTAGCGATCGTAGTGGCGGCAATTTTATCACCACGCATTTAGGCCCCCCACGAGGTGGACCGACGACCTGGTGAAGGTCGCGGGCGATCGCTGGATGAGGGCGGCCCGGGACCGTTCACTGTGGCATTCTTTGGGGGAGGCCTTTGTTCAGCAGTGGACGTCTATTGGCTGAAATGATGATGATGAACCCGACGTTTCGGTTGCTTTTCAGCTTCCGTGGTCCCGGGGAGACTGAGGTGAAACAAAAACGTAAACGTTAACATTCCGGGTTCCCCTTCACGCCTGTAATCCCTGAAGGAGACCCGGGATCTCAGCGTGGTAGTTAGCACGTCTTGCGTAGCGTTCAGGATTGACACAAAAGTTACTAATTGTATCTTGAGGTCTTACAGACTGTTGCGGTTGGGCTTTGATTCTACTAAGTGTTGGATCCCATGATAGTGAAACGAGATAAATCCGAAAAGCACTATCGTGTTCCGGTTAGATTGTAGTGTATGGCCCTGTAATAACTATCACAGAGACATCAACTTAGGTCTCAGGGATAGCAACGCTTTTTTTTTAATTTATTTATTTATAAAAAGAAACATTTAGATACAAACATAATATGATGCAAATATAAACAAACCAGAGTTTTAGTTTTATTTGCATTTGACTTCTAGTTTTCGTGTAGATGTCTGTAGCCTGCAATCATTACTTAACATCAATGTGAACTACAAGCTTATTTGCCAGTTTCCTTACATAAAAAAGTGAACATGGTTTATTTCCATAGTTTCGACTTAGACGTATCTATTAAATACTTATAGGTTACTAATACCTAATGTAAAATTTACTCTGAGAAACAATACCTACGCCTAGCAATGACAATGCCTTTCACACGAAATAAATTCTTAACTTACACTTTACAGACAGCTTACTGATAATATAAAATAAATAAGCAGCTCTAAATATATTTTACTCTCAATATATTGCGAAAACAGAGTACGAAGCACGATTTAAACAAGATATTACATACGTGGGATGACAGGATCACACACATTTGGAACGTGAGTATCATACGCGAATATAATTCAACATCTTACTATTCACTTTAAAATTTCAAAATGTACTTTTTTTTTATTTGCCAACTATGTTTGTACAATTTTCTTAAATAATATTAATACAGTACTTCCATTAGGCAATGCAAATTTCTTATTCTAATAATTAATCATTTTTTTGACTACTTATACTGCCTCGGTAGCCTAGCGGTAGCAGGCCACTACAACTACGCTGAGGTCCCGGGTTCGATTCCCTTTATCTCTGGTTCTATTGGATTTTTTTCCATTTTCTGGAAATTTCCCGGTACCTCGAAGTTTGGCAATGTGCCCGGAGATGTCAACAGGCTCGCCACCTGTTACATGGACCAAAAACGTAACCGGCGAATCGTGGGAATTTGCATGTATGCTTGAATGCATGCATTTACCTCTGCCTACCCCTTCGGGGATTACAGGCGCGTTTTACTTATACTAATACTTTACTAAGATATTATCACTTCAGCGGAAAGACGTTTACTGGTGGTAGAGTTCCCAGTGAAGGAGCTAGAGGGCATATTATATTTACTACGGAAGGGTTACCCCGCCATTGTTCGGTAGACTGACTCCACGTCTGTACACGATTATGTGCCCGACGCTACATAAACGTGAAATTTATTAAAATAATTAAAGTTTCAGATACAGTTTTTAGTGGTGGTAGAGCTTTAGTAACGGAGCTCGCGGGCGTAGGTACCACCGCATTATCTCATCTATCTGCCGCCAAATGGTAGTGTTCAGCACTTTTTTTTTTTATGTAATCGTATTGGCAAACAAGCTTGCAGTTCACATTGATGTTAAGTGATGACTGCAGCCTATAGACACGCACACAAAGACCAAGATCAAAATGCAGATGCGTTACCACTTCTGAGGCCTAAGGTTTTGTGCCTCTGTGCCGGAAATAACAGGGCCGTACATTACCATCTGACCAGAACACGATAGTGCTGAACACTACCATTTAGCGGCAAGTATATTAGGTAATGCGGTGGTGCCTACGCCCGCGAGCTCCGTCACTGGAGCTCTACCACCAGTAGAATCGTGTTCCGGTTAGATAGTAATGTATGGCCTCGTTATAACTATAACAGATACAAAATAACTAAGGTCTAAGGGGTGGCAATGCACCTGCATATTGACCTCTGGTGTTTGTGTGGGTCATAGGCTTTAGTTGTCACTTAAAATCAAGGTGAACTGCATGCTTGTTTTCCATCATAATTACATTTTAAAAAAGGCTTCCCCAAAGACGTCCACAATAGTGTTGTGCGTTCTTGTGTTTTCAATTGGGGAGGACCTGGAGCTCACTCCACCACGCTGCTCCAATGCGGGTTAATGGCCAACCCACTGTCGGATGTTTTCAAACCGCCCATGAGGCCTCCGACAAGGTTCAATGACTGCTTACTATCGATAGCAACCGAGACCGAATCCTTGACGTTCCCTCCGAAGCACGGAACAATACATTTTTTTTAATGTGTCTTATGGAAGTGGCAAACAAGCCTGCAGTTCACATTGATGTTAAATGATGACTGCAACCTATAGACACCCACACAAAGACCAAGGTCAAAATGCAGATGCGTTACCACTTCTGAGGCCTAAGGTGTTGTGCCTTTGTGCCGGAAATTACAGGGTCATACTCGTACATTACCACCTGACCGGAATACGATAGTGCTGAACACTACCATTTAGCGGCAAGTATATTAGGTAATGCGGTGGTGTCTATGCCCGCGAGCTCCGTCACTGGAGCTCTACCACCAGTTGAAAATAGCCGCTCGGTCATGTTCTTGCATAAAACCTAACAGAATGTCAAGATAAAGTGTAACAAACTAAAAAACACCAGCTTTATCTTACATAACACTAGACTAGAACATGCAACCTCAAAAACTAGTGACACAAGTCGGATGTTGTACAGACGCGGACGGTAAAAACTGCAGCACTTGGCGATACCACGTCAAATTGCTAACAAGCGGAAGCACTGAAGCACTACACTATCTTGTGATGCATTTTAATCATCGACTATGGAACCAAAGGAAGGCTGATTGGTCTGTGACTTTAATAAACTGTATTATGTCACTGAAATTCAAATCTTTTTTATGTCGCTAGCTGACCCGGCAAACTTCGTATTGCCTCAGAATTAAATAATGTATCAAGGGTTTGATAGATACGGACTATTTGTGAAAAAAAAAATGAAATTGTGGTTTTTACTATTTCCTATCAATTTTTTCATATTGTCTTACCTTTTAAACCTTTCCTGGACTTCCAAAAATCATTCAAAACTACAATTAGATAAATCGGTTGAGCCGTTCTCGAGTTTTCTTGGTCCAGCTGTATGTGGTGACCGCGTGAACCGAGGCTCACGGGTTCGATCCCATATCGGGACAAATATTTGTTTGACCTACAGATATTTGCTTCGGATCTGTGTGATGTGTGTATATACCCGCGACACAGGTTTATACCTTTTGTACATTGAGTAGTCACAACATGAAACAACTCCCTTTCACACAATCGGTTCTGTTGTTTTGAAGCAAAGTGGCTGCTACAGATGGATAGACAGACAGACGCACGAATAATCCCTAACGTAATAAAAACGTGATCTAAGGGTTACGTTTTTTGAGATACGAACCTTTATGAAATAAATCTAAAATCATGTATTTTCTAAACTAATAGAATAAGATGATAGTAGATCTAGAATAAAGTATGGGTCTATATTCCAGCCTATTCCATTATCTCCAAATATGACCATCTTACCATCGATTTTCTATTAATATGATTTACAATCGTTTCATTTATCCTTGGCTATAAAAAGCTAAGGAAAAAATTCCGACAAGCATTTTTTCTCAAGCTTCATTGTTATTCCTATAATACAGCGCTTAAACGTTTTATTGCAATATGTTCCCATGCTTGTTATGGGCTTTGTACAAAAAACATCAACTGTTTGTATTTAATTTGCATAATAACATTTTTGGAGTGCGTTAAACGCCGAAATAAGCTACCATTAGTGGTTTTGTTAACGATGTTTTCATATTAAAAAAAAGGATTAAAATATTAAATTTGCTTGAATAGTATTATTTTTTAAAACCAGACTAAATCGTCTAGCTTATTTTTCTTTAATATTCTAATTAATTCTTTGAATATTAAACTACAACATATAAAAATTGCATATTGCCTCAGGTACATTTTTGGATAATTCAAAATTACAGATGGTAGAGCTCCAGTGAGCCGAGCTCCGGAGCTTACAGGCGTAGGCGCCACCGTATTACCTAATCTATTCGCCGCTAAATAGTAGTGTTCAGCACTATTATCGTCTTCCGGTCAGGTTGGGCTCTATAATTTCCAGAACAAAGGCCTACCTTAGGCCCAGGAGTAGCAACCGATCTACATTGAAATCTCTTGTTTCATGTAAATGTTTTTGGGCAATACAATATTACTAACCATCAATGTGAACTATATACTTGTTTGCCACTTCATAATAAAAGAAAGAATAAAAAGTATGAAAAAATTGCAATTGGAAAACGAACAGACATCGACCAGTAGCAACTAACGAGCCACTTACAAAGATTTATAGAGATAGGCTGGACTAGTAAAAAACGGGCCGAGTCTGTTCCGCCTTAATGGACGGGTCACTAATATGGGACGTAAAACATGAGTGGTCGCTTGTTGTAAATGCATAAAATTCAGTACAGTACACTATGATTTTAATTGGCTCAATAGTTTTTCGAGATTCATTTAAATACTTACCTTATAAATAATAAATAATAATATCAACCCATTATGCATCCCACTGGTGGGCACGAGTGTCTCCCCTTTTTGGGACGAGTCTCTCCCCTTTTTGGGTGGAGCTTACTCCACCTCACTGCTCCAATGCGGATTGGTGGCCAACCCGCTGTCGGATGTTTTCAAACCGCCCATAAAGCCTCCGACAAGGTTTAACGACTGCTATCTATCGATAGCAACCGGGACAGACGGCTTAGCGTGCCCTCCGAAGCACGGAAACACGCATTTTAATTTGCCCCTAGCGGTCACCCATCACACACCCGACTGCTCCCGTTATGCTGAACCGAGTAGATCGCTTACGATTTACACCAGCCGCGGAGCCACGCGCGCTTTCTACTATTAAAATAAATACTAACACTACTATTATTATAAATGTGAATAAAGGATTTCACACCTCTATCTCTGATAGTCCCCGACCTAGGCATCGAACCCAGGACCCCAGTGATACCACTAGGCTACTGAGGCAGTTTATATAATTTAGAGAAAATAAAATTTTCATTGTTTTAAAAAAAATATATTAAAAAAAAATAAAAAAAAGGTTTTATACTTTACGATAGCTTAATTGCTCGCTACGTCTATATTTCACAAGTTATTTTAAAATTTAGTAAAAATTCTCAATTAAGTATTGGCATCCACTATTAGTTAGTATTAATGTCAGGACTTGATTGATCCACTTTGAAGTTCTACAGAGCTAACATTCCCTTCTACGAGTAAAAACAAAACTCCCATTCAACATTACGAGCTTCAAGCGTATCCTGAAAATGAGGACCAATTATCCTCAATTGGAACAATCCGGCGAAAAAAGCAAATCGGACACGATTAGGACTTATTAACACAACGCTGTCTCTTAAGGTTACGCTGTATTATTTTTTATTTCAATTTTAGCAACATTTCACCTGTTTTTTGTTAATTTATTTTCCAATAACTGCATTATAAAAGATTTTTTACTTACTTCTCACACTAATAATTATTTGAAGGTTTGAATTTATGTAGATAATATAAACATACTACATGTGCAGTTACACCAATTACATAATCCATTATCCATTACATTATCCATCTACACTCTCTGCCTACCCCGTTAGGGACCTGGCGTGAAGATACATACATACATAATCCATTTCAATGACTGTGGGGTTTATTCAAAGTATTAATCCCTTTTTTCAAAACTGTACCTATAAAAGCGTAATAGGCCACCTTACTTATATCATAGTTTAACATAATTTCTTCATGCAATTTAATTAATAATATTCCATTTCAAAGCACATTTTATCTAAGGAAGAGACCTTATGCTTGTCTGGTAAAGCTCCAGTGACGGAGCTCGCGGGCCTAGGCACCACCGCATTACCTAATATACTTGCCGCTAAATGGTAGTGTTCAGCACTATCGTGTTCCGGTCAGGTGGTAATGTATGGCCCTGTAATTTCCGGCACAGAGACATAACACCTTAGGCCTCAGGAGTGGTAACGCATCTGCATTTTGATCGTGGTCTTTGTGTGGGTGTCTATAGGCTGCAGTCATCACTTAACATCAATGTGAACTGCATGCTTGTTTGCCACTTCGATTACATAAAAAAAAAAAAAATATATATATATATATATATAATAAATTGGTGCTTTAATATATATATATATATATATATATATATATATATATATATATATATATATATATATATATTAAAGCACCAAGAAACTAAGTTTTTTCTTGTATTTGAAATAAATATTACAGATTGTTATTTGTTTACCTGATTACATACTCACACTCAGAAATTAAAGTAACGACTCAATTAAACAAATTTTAAGCTTTAAAAAGCTAACGAACCAAATGTTAAGTTTTAAAAAGCTAACAATCTCTTTTAAAAACAGCACTTTCATTCAAAATTACGAGTTTTAAGTGTATCCTGAAATTGGGGCGCCATTAGCCTCAAATGTAACAATCCGGTGAAGAAAGCGAATCGGGCAGAATTAAGGCATATTATCACTAAGCTCTCTCTCGGGTTTACGCTGCACTATTCTTAAGTGCCCATTTAGAAAAAAGACTACTTTTAGGGTTAAGTAATGAAGCAAATGTTTATTTTAAAATCACGATAAAAAATATCTGAACGTGAAGAAAACTTGGCACATAAATCTATCCACACTTGATGTACCGTCATCATATTATTTCAAAGTTGGTATACAATTCTCAAGCTTACACTTAGGTTGGCACTCCTTGGCACTCTTCACGGTCATTGGTCGATTCTGACAAGACGTCACTGACGTCACCACTCGCCACTACCTGTAGCGAATCGAACTTGCAACGGGAAAGGAGACGCTTGAAATTCGTGATCCCGAACGCGCGCGTTTTGTGGCTGGTCCAGGGCCACCCGTGACTCGACACCCCGGCCGGGAGTGAAAACCAAGAAAGAACTCGAAGACCACAGGATCAAGACAACATAAATGCCGAAAGCTGGAACCGCAGGTTAGTCAGACGACCTATTAGACCGTTCTCCCTTGTGGGAGTCCCTGTTTGTGAGACGCCAACCGAGTGAAACCGGGCCCTCACAATACATTTTGGTGCCGAAACCCGGGAATTATCCATTTTTCATTAACTTTCGTAAAACCATACACGTACAATTTTTCTTCCTACCGACTTTTTTGAACTCCCTAATTTCGGGAAAGTTGGGAGATTCTGCCCTGTACACGTAACAATTATATTCAATTAACGTGTTGATCGATCGTTAACATTGGAAAGATATCCTCATCTTACGCATCCATATATATATATTTTTTTTCGATTTCGATTTCTATAAATGAACGATTCTGAATAAATTAATAAATTCGATTTCTATGTAAAAATTTTTAGGTCACGAGGAGTAACATACCTACCTAGTGTGATCTAGTAATCCGAAGGTACAACCGTTGCAAATACCAAGTGTTCCGTTCGGCATAATTATTGTGTGTAGCTACCTAGTTTACAAATCGTTTTCAATATTCAACGTTTAGCGGTTTGGATATAGGTAGGTACGTTTTACGTGAATATACACAAACCCGGTAAAATCCTATTCGTCTAACTGTTGTTTATAACATCGTATCATACGCGTATTTAAGTTTTTTTTTTAAGTAAATAATTGTTCTTCGCTCCTAGGTACATACCTACGTACAACACAATAATACAATTGCTTGCGCCTTTCACTTATTCGCTTTGGTAAAAACCTATCGTAAAGAGGAGCAGCATTCTATTGTTGTTTGTTGACACAGGTTTGCCTTAATTACGTAGGTACCTAAAATTCGTCGCTTATCTCATAGACCTACACTATGTAAAAGTGGATAGGTATTCAAGTTGCAATTTATCGTTGCCTAGCGTTGTTTATACATTCTATTTATATCGCGGTATAACATCGCTGGTCCTCGCACTTGTTTATCTGATTCTTTTTAGTGGTGTAGGTAGGTAAGTATGCAACTATCGTAGTTAGGTCGTTTTTTATCGTAATTTACTTACCTATTATAAATGGCTCGTAAATAATTCGGGCGTCCTATTCATCGAGTGACTTACCATAAGCGAAATTATTCAACTGCAAACAATAACAATCGTGTTTACGTAACTTAGCTCATTAGGTACTCTAAAGTGATAGGTACCTATCGTGAAGCACCATTATTATTATAATAATAGTGCTCGATCGCTCTCGTAAAAACTGGACCGTGCTATACCTACATATCGTTTAATTAGGTATTCTATTGTTTAACTTTTAATTATTCTCGTATAGTTCCACATCCCCTCGTAATTATAAGAGGACGAGTTCGGTTGGGAACCTGACTCGCGGGATATCGTAACACTAAATCGTTTTAATAGATAAATGGTTCTTCAATTCTTTTAATTAAATTATTTTTCACGTTTTTTAGCATTGCGCGTGCTAAGCCGTAGCTTGTGTACACTGCTTTGTCGTATTTCGTTTGTACTAGTCTCTCACAACGATGTACGCAACTCGGCGACGTTCTAAGCACGACACAACATCGAGGCGTGGCTCACATGCTGCTTCCGAATTAACTATGCAAGACTTACCGGTTTTACGGAGGAAGCGTACACTAGCTCTGCGACGTCTTGAAAAAACTTTGGAGGCAGCTGAGCTAGCTCAAGATGATAGATCTCTTCTGAATACGTTTCTTTCTCATCATGCTGTCATGCCGCGACTTTGTGAAAGTTTTGAGCAGGCTCATACGGACATTCTTGGCATTATTGATGGCACATCGGAAGAGAAAGAAGATTTAATACGCGAACAATTTGATGACATTTACATTAAAATTGCTACTATTTATAGGGAACTTATTCCTAGTAACGATGAACAACGTACTGAACGTGATCGCTCGAGCGTCTGTAATGTTAAATTACCAAAAATCAAAATTCCAACGTTTTCAGGAGCTATTAAAGAGTGGCCTGAATTCTATGATGTTTTTAATTCGTTGATCCATAATAACGAAACATTGTCAGACACTGAACGTATGCATTATCTTATATCAAGTTTGTCAGGTGACGCACTTGGTCTTATTCGTACGTACCCAGTTAAGGGTACTTTCTATAGCGAAGCCTACCAAGCCTTGCTCACTAGGTATCGTGATAAGCGTGAGTTGGCTTTTACGTGCTGGAAAGAAATATTAAATATTAATTTTAAATCGAGTTCTCCTTCAGAATTCCGTCGTGTACTTGATTTAATTAGTGAAAATTTAAATATTTTGAAAAGTCTTGATTTACCTACGGATCAGTGGAGCTTTATTCTGTGTTATCACATATTATCGAAACTCGATTCTAAGACTCGCTGTGCATTTGAACGAAGTCACTCAACTGCCGAACTTCCCGAATTTAGAGATTTGTATAAATTTTTAAATATGACATGCGAGGCCCTTGTTCGAGATACACATTTTTTGTCACAAGAGCGTAGTCACTCTACTACCAACCGTGCACACGATAAATCTATACCTAAAATACCACCAAGTAATAAATCGTTTAAATCGAAACCGACTACGGTATTCCTTTCCAGCACTAGCAACACTAAATCTACTGCTGATAAACCTAAAATTCGAACGATTACGGCATCTGAAGCATCAGTCACAACACCAATTGTCAAGTGCTCCTTCTGTTCAGAAAATCATTCGATCAGTTATTGTGAACGGTTCACAAAGCTTTCTGTTGCGGAACGGATTGAATTCGCTAAAACCAACCGTTGGTGTTTCAACTGCTTAAAACCTTCGCACAGTTTAAAGAATTGTAGATCATTTTTTAGTTGCCAAAAATGTCGTCAACGTCATCACACCCTGCTTCATCGAGATGATGATGCTAATTTATCTGCTTCATCAAGTCAAGCCGATTCGAGCAGTAGTCCAGAGCAACCTGTAAGAGTACTTACGAGCATAGGTGATAATTCTGTGGTGCTGTTATCAACAGCCACTGTGCAACTTCGTGATTCCTCAGGCAACTTCCAATCGTTTCGTGCTCTCATAGATTCGGGTAGCCAGGCTCACTTCATCAGTGAACGTGCTGCCACCATCTTAGGTGTCGCCCGCACACTTACTTCTCGTCGTGTTCGTGGTTTGGGACAAGCATCTTCGTCTATATCAGGTGCAGTTCGCCTTGAGGTTGGTGCTAACAGGAACAGCCTCTTTTCTATCGACGCGCTCACGTTGCCTAGCATTTGTGGTAGGATACCTTCAACTCGTATTAATAAATCGTCGTGGCATCATATCAAGGGTCTCGCCTTGGCTGACCCTAACTTCGACAAGCCTGGTTCTGTAGATCTGCTTCTCGGCGCTGAGGTGTTTACTTCTCTTCTCCTTCCTGGCCGTGTGGATGGAGGTCCAAATCAACCCTCAGCTCTGAATTCAGTGTTTGGCTGGCTCTTACTGGGTGGTGCCGGCTGTCAGGACGAAGTTCAATCGTTTTTCAGCCAAGACGATGATCTGCTTCATGAGGAAGTCAAGCGCTTCTGGGAGTTGGAATCATTTCCGTCACCTCGACATCTAACCCCTGAGGAAACTCGCTGTGAAGAAATCTTCGCAACTCATCATACCCGTGATTCGGTTGGCAGATACGTGGTCACTCTGCCTTTCAAGGAAGAAGAGCAGGATCGTTCTTTTCCTGGATCTCGTGACATCGCTTTGCGTTTTTTTCACTCAATCGAACGAAAACTCAGGAGAAATCCAGAGTTGCATCACCAGTACAACGACTTCATGAAAGACTATCTCGATAGTGGTCACATGAGTCTTGTCCCTGTAAACAAACTTACAGAGGGAAAGTATTACATCCCTCATCACTGCGTTCTGCGTCCCGAGTCCGCCACAATGAAACTCCGTGTGGTGTTTAACGCTTCAGCTAAAGATGCTAGGGGCATATCGTTAAACGACACTCTGCTCGTCGGTCCCAAACTCCAATCAAACATACTGAAATTCGTAAGGGACATATACTCACCTGTTCTTCCATGCAGTAGTCTTTTCGCGTGGTCTGATTCTACCGTTGTGCTTGCGTGGCTTCGCTCTCACCCTTCACGTTGGAAGACTTTCGTTGCGAATCGCGTAGGGCACATTCTTGATGTCATCCCTGGAGCTCGATGGGGTCACGTGGCCTCTGAGGATAATCCAGCGGATGTAGTCTCCCGTGGACAGCTTCCATCAGCTCTTGTCACTAATCGCTTATGGTGGGCGGGTCCGTCGTGGCTCTCTCAACCGCTTTCATCTTGGCCAAGTTCTGATGGTATTCCAGACTCAGACATTCTAGCTGCAGAAGAAAAGGCTCCTCGCTCGTTCCTTACTCATGGTGACGTTCCTAGTCCGTTTATAGACACTCTGTTGGATCGCTATTCGTCGATTCGTAAAATCCAACGCCTTTTGTGTGTATGGATAAAATTCATTGCATTCATTCGTTGTAAACGCACTCGCTGTTCTGATCCCATATCGACTCGGGTAGAACTACATAATGCCCTTATGATTATTGTGAGGTACGTTCAATCACATCATTTTGCATCAGAGATAAGTCACTTGCTAGACAATATTCTTCTTTCGAAACAAATGCGTAAGTTAAATCCGTTTCTCGACGCTAAGGGAACTCTCAGGGTGGGTGGCCGATTGGCCAGATCGGGGCTCGAATTTGAGCATAAACACCCCGCTCTGCTCCCTCGCGAATCGAAGCTTACCTATTTAATCATCGAAGCGTTTCATCGTGAAAATTGTCACGCTGGCGTTAACACGATGCAATACCTTCTAACACAACAATTTTGGATCCTTTCACCCAAACGGGCAATTCGTCATTGCCTTTCGAAGTGTGTTCAGTGTTATAAAACGAACCCGACTCCTCTTGAACCGTTTATGAGCGATCTACCTGCTACTCGCGTCAATCAGGTTAAGCCTTTTTCTGTTGTGGGAACGGATTACGGTGGTCCTTTCCGCATCAAACTCGCAAAACATCGCGGTGCGAAAATCGGTAAGGCTTATCTCTGTTTGTTCGTATGCTTAAGTACCAAAGCAGTGCATCTCGAAACTGTTTCGGATCTTTCATCGGACGCATTCCTTGCCGCTCTTCGTAGATTTGTCGGTCGTCGCGGTAGGGTCAACGTCATCCAATCCGATTGCGGTACAAATTACGTAGGCGCGAATAATCAGCTTCAGTCTCTCATGCAATCTGCCGCTCAAACCGAACAGATTGAGTTTCGTTTTAACCCGCCTTCGAGTCCTCACTTTGGAGGAGTTTGGGAAATTCAGATTAAAGCAGTAAAATCGCACCTTTATCGAATTATCGGTGATCAAGTCTTAACGTTCGAAGAACTAAGTACGGTCTTCGTGCAAATTGAGGCGATACTCAATTCGCGACCCCTTTGTCCGTTGAGTTCAGACCCCAATGACTTGGTTGTACTGACACCGGGCCACTTCTTAACCTTGGAGCCTCTAACTACCGTTCCCGATGAGGACTTAACGTCAGTTAATATTAATCGACTTAGTCGTTGGCAGCTCATTCAACGTTTCCAACAGGATTTTTGGAATCGTTGGAAGTGCGAATACCTCCATACTTTGACTCAACGGGCAAAGTGGACTAAACATTCTAAGCCGCTAATCGTGGGATCCGTGGTAATTCTGAAAACCGAAACTTCTCTTCCGTTACATTGGCCTCTGGCTCGGGTCGAGAAATTGCACCCTAGCCCGGACGGAATAGTTCGTATCGCAACGGTTCGTACAGTCGATGGTTCGTGCTTAACTCGACCGTTGGCTAAGCTATGTCCGTTACCTAACCTAGATTAATCCGTAACTCGTTAATTATTAGCTTTAGTCGTAATTAAGTCTTTTCGTAGGTTAGTTATTCGCTAGTTTTAGAAAATACCTATAACGTATTTTGGTGGGCGGAAATGTACCGTCATCATATTATTTCAAAGTTGGTATACAATTCTCAAGCTTACACTTAGGTTGGCACTCCTTGGCACTCTTCACGGTCATTGGTCGATTCTGACAAGACGTCACTGACGTCACCACTCGCCACTACCTGTAGCGAATCGAACTTGCAACGGGAAAGGAGACGCTTGAAATTCGTGATCCCGAACGCGCGCGTTTTGTGGCTGGTCCAGGGCCACCCGTGACTCGACACCCCGGCCGGGAGTGAAAACCAAGAAAGAACTCGAAGACCACAGGATCAAGACAACATAAATGCCGAAAGCTGGAACCGCAGGTTAGTCAGACGACCTATTAGACCGTTCTCCCTTGTGGGAGTCCCTGTTTGTGAGACGCCAACCGAGTGAAACCGGGCCCTCACAATACACTTGATATATTTTTAAGACTAATTGTTTTCATGAAAGCATGGAACATTATTTTGTAATTTACTCGTACGTAATAAATTTTTATTCGATAACTGTGAAATTTGTTTAAACAGTCTCATTTTCAAAACGGATGCGGTAGCTTGTCGAATTATTATTTCGAAAGTTATTTAAGTGCACCTTTGATCATCTAATTCCGGTTCTTTTTGTAACTAAATTTGTTTATATTAGTAACTAAATAAGACCACTCTTGAAGTTTTATAGGATTCAAAATGCATTTTGAAAACATCATTCGCACTTAATATGGATTCGCTGAAATTCGTATCTTCAAGCATGTTCTTAAAAAGGAACGCAATTATCCTCAAACGTAACAATCCTGTGAAGAAAGCAAATTAGACACGATTAGAGCTTATTGTCACAAGGCCCAACTTTGGATTTACGCTGTATTTTTTTTTAAAGTCTGTTTATGTTTTTCGGATTATTATTACAATTAAATAGTAGTTCATTTTTATGCAATTCTTAGTCTTGACGGTTTTTATATTAATGCGTACATGTTAATGTATTATTACAAGAATCACCTGTTATTAAACGTTTGAGGTAGTTATGGATTTATTAAAAGTCTACAGTTTAAGTGTGTCTTAATTTTGCGGAAGCATAATGCGTTCACCGCGTCTTATCTTTGAAGAAGTGTCCATCTTTTGTCCCGCTCTTACTTTTAAAATAAGAGAAAACTTTGAAAAACATTTAGTTTGAACGAGACGGTAAAGTTAGGACTTATTATTAATGATTTTTGAGATATTATTTTCAAAAACCGCAAATAATACGATTTGTATTACTTGCTACTACCGAACTTTCCAAGGGCGAGTCCAACTCGCAGTTGGCCGCGATACAGTGGTAAAGGATTAATTTTCGACCTTATCTCATTGACTTTAAAAATGAAGCAATATTATTTAACCACGTCCCGCGGGATGCCGCAACTCATCGCGGCTTTTCGTGGAACGTTATAACATTCTAAAAGATGCTGAAGCGTGTTACGGAAAATGAGTGTTATTTGTGTAAAAATAAGATTGAATCTAGCTCGTTCAGGCGGCGATCTCAGCGGCTAGCGCAAACTCCAGATGTTATTTTAAAGAATCTTTGCTCAACTCTTTACTCTATTAAGGATAGGTTATAAATTACTCCACTTTTAAACAGCTAACAATCCTTTCTAAAAATAACACTCCCATCCAACACGAGCTTCAATCGTATCCTAATAATGGGCCGCAATTATCCTCAAACGTAACAATCCGACGAAGAAAGCAAATCGGACACGATTAGGGTATATTATCACTAAGCTCTCTCTCGGGCTTACGCTGTACAATTTTTAGTACCTACTTCGTAGTAAGTACACAACGTTTTGTTTCGTTATGGCAGAAGTTGTAATTTTAAATTAATCAAGTTCAAGACGAAGAATTGTAAATAATGACTTCGATGTCAATAAGTTTTTTTTAATGTAATAAAAATGGTAAACAAGCGTGCAGTTCACATTAATGTGATGACTGTAGCCTATAGACACCCACACAATGACCACAGGTCAAAATGCTGATGCGCTGCCACTCCTGAGGCATTAGGTGTTATGCCTCTGTGCCGGAAATTACAGAGCCGTACATTACCACCTGACCGGAACACGATAGTGCTATACTTACCGCTAAATGGTAGAAAACTACCATTTAGCGGTAAGTATATTAGGTAATGTGGTGGTGCCTACCAACAGTAAAACTACCACCAGTATGTAATATTTTTTGAAAATTTTAGGTTACGATTTATTTATTTAGGTTACGACTGGTGGTAGTGCTCCAGTGACGGAGCTCGCGGGCAGAAATGAATGACAGACTGTTTTGCATCGGTAATAAACGCTATGGCTACACCTTCCTCCAGTCCGCCGCGGCCGGTGGCCCGTGTTGCTCTATGGTTTTCTACAATCTTATTTATTATTAAACATACTTGATTCGCCAGTTACATTACGGCCCATGTAAAAGGTGACGAGCCTGTTGACATCTCTGGGCACATAACCAAACTCCGAAATACTGGCAAACATTCAGATAATGAAACATCCTAATAGAACCAGAGATAAAGGATTCTGAAGTCGAGATTCTACGTTTTTTTTATGTTATGGAAGTGGCAAACAGGCATGCAGTTCACATTGATGTTAAGTGATGATTGCAGCCTATAGACACCCACACAAAGACCAAGGTCAAAATGCAGATGCGTTACCACTCCTGAGGCCTAAGGTGTTATGCCTCTGTGCCGGAAATACGGGGCCGTACATTACCACCTGACCGGAACACGATAGTGCTGAACACTACCATTTAGCGGCAAGTATATTAGGTAATGCGGTGGTGCCTACGCCCGCGAGCTCCGTCACTGGAGCTCTACCACCAATTATCTTTATCTCGAATACCCCTGACCTTGGAATCAAACCCACAAACTTAACGTAGTAGTAGTGGCTGCCATTAATTAAAAATATGTACCCTTAAATTTTAATTACAATATTGAGTTCATAGACACAGCTAAACAGCTACATTTGCAAATAATCTATTGCGATTAAATTCTTCTTCAAGAAGTTTTACTTCGAAAACCAAATGTGACCCCGCCTTAATACACCCACAAGCTATTACGCATAGTCAAACACCGCACAGCTTGACATTCTGAGATTTTCATCCCACATAATGAGACAACGTTCATTACAAGTGCACTCATTTATTTCCCCATATCCTTATTACAACGTCGAGTTCACCCTATTTACATTTCATACGTCCTTCCCCGCATTCGTCTTGCTAACTAACATTCCTCTATTTGTTAAATGAAACCAAGCTGGTAGCTAATAATGTACAACACATATTAGTTGAGTCCCTGGGGTGTGATTGTTTTGGGATTTAGAATTAGTTATATTTGCACAAATACGAGTATAATAACAATAATTCCAAATTGGGAATACGTGACCGGAAAGTTTATTGGAGAGCTTATTGAGATAGGATGATTAAAACAAATAAATAACATAGTTGTTTTTTTATATTATTTCCCATTAACACATGCTTGTGAAATATATTTTATTTAAAGAAAAATGGAAAGAAAAATTTGACTTCAGGCGAGACTCGAACTCGCGGCCTACTGGGAATCTAGTCCAGCCGCTCTTCCAATTGAGCTACTGAAGTCCTGCCCGATTTGTCAAATCTTTCCTTCACATTTATTGCCTTGCTTTATGGAAGCAATAGCGCCATCTATTACCAACTATGCTAGTTAGGCAACCGATATAATAGACTTTTCAGTTTATTGAATATCGTAAAGAAGTCGCTTTTACCCTTAATAATTGTTTTTTTATATTATTTCGCATTAACACATGCTTGTGAAATATATTTTATTTAAAGAAAAATGGAAAGAAATTTTGACTTCAGGCGAGACTCGAACTCGCGGCCTACTGGGAATCTAGTCCAGCCGCTCTGCCTAACTAGCATAGTTGGTAATAGATGGCGCTACTGCTACCATAAAGTAAGGCAATAGATGTGAAGGAAAGATTTGACAAATCGGGCAGGACTTCAGTAGCTCAATTGGAAGAGGGGCTGGACTAGATTCCCAGTAGGCCGCGAGTTCGAGTCTCGCCTGAAGTCAAATTTTTCTTTCCATTTTTCTTTAAATAAAAAATAGCATAGTTGTTATTAGAAGAAAATGCTGAGTGTAAAGGGTGTAAAATTACATATTTTGCACGATAGAGTTCCAATGTAGGAGCTCGAGGGCGTAGGCATTACCGCATTACCTAATCTATCTGCTGCCAAATGACATTGTTCAGCACTATCGTTCCGAGTCAGAGAATATTTAAAAATACTACATATGTATTGGTTTTCTGCGGTTTTGTGGATTTGGAGAAAGCCTTTGATAGGGTATTACGAAAGGAGCTGTGGGACATTTTGCCAGAGTATGGTATTGATGGCAGTCTGCTCCGTGCAATGCAGTCCACGTATGTGGGCTGTCAAGCATGTGTGCGGGTAGATGGTAACATGTCACCCTGGTTTGATGTTAGCATCGGTGTCAGACAGGGTTGCGTGCTTTCGTCTAGGCTGTTTATCATATATCTGGACAAATGCCTCCAGAGGGTGAAGTTGATGGATGTGGGAGTGCGTATGGGTGACTTAGTGGTGAACTGTCTGCTTTACGCAGATGATGCGGTAATTATTAGCTCTACACAAAAAAAAATAAAATTGTATATCTTGGATGTGCTTTTAGCAAGGATGGTAGGTACACCACTGACATAGAAAGAAGAGTGCTTGCTGGGAATTGCGTGAATGGAGCGTTGGGTAAGCTGCTAAAATCTAAACATCTCAGCCAGCGGGCGCGACTAGCCGTACATAATGCTGTACTTACTCCAACGCTTTTATATGGAAGCGAGAGCTGGGTATGCAGGAAAGAGCATGAAAGTAAGTTGAACGCGGTCGAGATGAGATCATTGCGCAAGATCTGCGGTGTATCACTCACCGATCGCGTTCGTAATGAAGATGTAAGAAAGAGGCTTTGTGTGAATGATAGTATCGGTGTAAAAATGAAAAAAGGCATGCTCCGATGGTTCAGGCATATAGAAAGAATGTCGAATGGGCGAATGACTAAACAGATAGATATACAATGCGAATGTGGATGGTTGCAGAGGCCCAGGAAGACTAAGACTGACCAACCATGACCAAATAGGTCGAGTTCTGTCTGATGGTGGGATCAAAAGTCTTAGGAATCGGCGTGCATGTATCATTTTTTAAGAGAATGATGAAAGTAGACGAGGCACGAGAGGTTTGTCAGAACCGGGATATCTGGCGCTCTACACTCTCTGCCTACCCCGTTAGGGACCTGGCGTGAACACTTCGACGCCCCGCCCGATTTCCCTGCATCACCCCAACCTCCTCCCCTCTTATGGGCGACGGTATTTTGTACGTGCTACGCACATAGGTGCACGTCACTGATTGATCTCGTCTGTGTAATAGAGACTAAATTAAGCGTTTGCATGGAATTTTGGCGGAGTGTCCGCGGTGTGTCCGAGTTCCGAGTAGATGGTAATGTAAAGCCCCGTAATAACTATTAAAAGACATACTCGTAGTAACTAAGGTCTCAGGGGTGGCGACGCAAGTTTTCAACTAGTTTAATTGGACTAATATTTAATTGAGTCCTGTATAATATTTTTACGAACTACGACTAGATCGTTTCGATATTTACAATTTTAAATGTTTTGAAATTACCTCAAACGTAAGATTATAGTTAAGGCTTTTAAATTGGTTTTTAACATGTTAATATTCTGATTTTAAAAAGCTAATACGTACCCGTTATATTCAGTAAAAAATGTGGCTTTAAAACAAGCATTGACTAAGTTAAGTTGACAGCGGAATAAGATAAAAGATTAGCAAGATTAATTAAATCATTGTTTGTGGATCGATTGGGTTCAATCTGTAACTGAATCAGATCTGTTGATCGCGTACTTTGTGGTGCCGTAAATGTGGAATGTCGGAGTGCGAAATACGACACGTTTCAGTTTTATACCTAATGTGGGAATGTACCTAAGCGTATTATTATATTTTCTTTTACTTTATCTACGACTTAATCATAAGGTTTTAATATAAAAAAGGAACAAAAAACAACAACTTACAAATAACAAATTTAAAAGTTTTCCATTGACCTCTAACAATACGATGAGTTTTTAATTATATTGGTTTAAAACAAGTTAACGTTTTGATTTTAAACATTCTAATACGTAACCGCTTTATACACTTAAAAAACTGCCTATAATATTAGGTTGGGGAAAAAGTTTCTTCGCATTTTTTAAGATAATTCAAAACATTTTTTAATATAGTTTATTTAAATTTAACTAAAGTTTGTATGTACCATTTTGTTCGATAACCTTTTGCCATCTTGTAGGTAGGGACATGATCCCATTGCTATAAAAATTTTGGGAATTTTTGCAGAGTGGCTATAGATGTGTGAGGTCTAGCATTATCATGATGAAACACCACATCCCTTCTTTTGATCAATTCCGGCCGCTTTCTCTCAACTTCTTGCTTTAATCTCATCAGTTGTTCGCAGTAGAGTTCAGAATCGATAGTCCTGCCTGGTGGTAATAGCTCATAATGAATAATGCCCTTCCAATCCCACCACACACACAACTTCACCTTATTGCGAGTTAACCCGGGTTTCGCCACAGTCTGTGAAGCCTGACCGGCCTTTGACCACCACCTTTTTCGCACGTTCTTGTCGTACTTGATCCACTTTTCATCACCAGTTATCAGCTTCTTCAAAAATGATTCGGTTTCATTACGTCGTAATAAAGAATCACAAATGAGTACACGGTTCATTAGGTTTCTTTCAGTGAGCTCGTGAGGTACCCAAATATCGAGCTTTTTTTTTGTACCCAGCTTTTTTCAAATGCACCAAAACTGTTTTGTGATCAATTCTCAGTTTTTCAGCTACGTCGTAACTACTGATATGTCGATCTTGCTCCACTTTTTCAAAAATGGCATCCATTTTATCCGTAATAGGGCGACCAGAGCGAGGTGCATTTTTGACATCAAAATTTCCGGATTGAAAACCCTTAAACCAAATTTGTGCCACTCTCACAGACATTGCACTAGGTCCATAAACATCGCAAATTTTTTTCACGGCTTGCGTTGCATTTTTATCTTTTTGTAGTAAAATTTTAAAATGTATCGAATTTCTTCATAAGATTCACTCATCTTGACAGTACGAATAATAAATGAAAATCACAAATTTGCCTTACTTGAATTTGGAATTATGTTCTTTAAAATTTTAACTTTCAATGATACCTAAACCAGCCAGATACAAATACTACAGCCAAAGAGATTTTATTACAAGTTCATACATACTATAATGCGAAAAGACTTTTTCCCCAACCTATTAGAAATAAAAATTTCAGATATTTAAAAATATATTTATTTCATTGTATTGCGTTTTACAGGATAAAGGCATATTACAATAAACTAAAACTTAAATTAATAATTAATGAATTACAACTCTTTGTGACTGGGGGATGAATGTTGCTCACGTCCGTAGGAGAATGATTTAGATACCCTGCACGTGTCCCCTGGGTAGCGCTAAACGAGCAACAACAACACCAGCGATTTGAAGGCATAAACGATACATTATTAATTTAAAAACATAAGCGCTAACATCTATACATATAATAAAACAGTAAAATCCGCGTGTCTGTACATTGTATATATTTACGAAAAACCAATCGGGGGCGATGTTAAAATAGTATTAGAACTCTTTTCAATGATTTTTAAATTTTTTGTCTGTCTGTTTGTCCCTTTGTCAAGGCTAATCTCCGAAGATACTGGACGGATTCGAATAAAACTTTTTGTGGTGTATAGATACTAAGCCTGGCCAACATTTAGGCTACTTTTTACTGCGGGAAAATCACTCATGCCCACGGGAATTTCTACACTTAATTTCATTTTCCTATACAAATAGTCCGTATCTATCAAACTTTTGACACATTATTTCATTCTGAGGCAATACGAAGTTTGCCGGGTCAGCTAGTACATTATAAATTATCACCACGGATGAATACGACGGTATAAGATAGATTAGCAAGTTAAGGCATCTCGTTATTTATGGATCGATCGGGTTCAATCTGTAACTGGATCTGTTGATCGCGTACTTTGTGGTGCCGTTAATGTGGGATGTCGGAGCGGGGAATGCGAGAGGATTTAATTAATTGATATCCGATATATCAAAGAGGATTTATAGAAAACTTTTTTTCACTTAACTACGCCAAATAAAACATGTTTTAATGCAATTTGGCTAATGTTTAATTGAGTATCATAATATAAAACCCGGACGAACGGGAATTTGACGACCCGGGTAATCCAGCGGGATGTAACGATCGCTTGATTCGAGGGTAGCGGGTTCGATATCCACTGCGGACAAATATTCGAGTCGTTTGTTTTTTTGAAAATGAAAAAATATTTATTTACTAAAAATTTTGTACATGAACAGATGGGCTGAACAGATGTGCAGGGTCTAGGTGCTTGTGTTTGTATTGTGTGTGTACATCAGTACCCACTATTCAGTTTTATACCTAACGTGGGGATATGAGTCGAAGCGTATTACAATATTTTTTTTTTACTTTAACACCGAACAAATCGTTTGTTTTTTACAAATTTAAAAGTTTTGAATTGACCTTAAACAATAGTTAGGATTTTTTAATCTATCACTAATCAGTACAAAAGATGTTCTCATTTCGATTTTTAAAATTCTAATACCAATTTTTTTTTAATACTTACTTTGCTTTGCCTGTACTAAAAAGAAGAATTCTCCATCTTTAAAAAAATAAGCGCTAACATACATAATAAACTAACACAACGAATGAAAATGGCGGAATACGATAGATTAGCTAGTTAAGGCACCACGTTGTTTGTTGATCGATCGGATTCAATCAGTAACTGGACACGATCTGTTGATCGTCTTCTTACCTATGTGACGCAAATGTAGAATGTGTTATGTGAAACGGAGAATTCAATTAATTAGTATCCGACTAGCTGATTAGGCAAACGTATTGCCTCAGAATGAAATTATGTGTCAAAGGTTTGATAGATGCGGACTTTTTGCATGGGAAAATGAAATTGTGGTTTTTACTATTTCCCTTCAATTTCTTCATATTTTTTTACCTTTAAAACCTTCCCTGATCGGTCCACCCGTTCTCGAGTTTTAGCGAGACTAACGAACAGCAATTGATTTTTATATATATAGATAGATAATTGAAAGTGGCTATTATTGCATGTATTGTTATATTTGATGGAGCTGAATAAAGCACATTTGAATGCTTTTTACTTCTTTGCCTATGTAGTCTAGACCTAGCACACCACTTCTACGACGCTGTAGGCCTGAGTTTGAACCCTGGATCGGAGTTAGGTTTATCATTACCTGAACGAGTAAGTATCCCAGTTCTACACTAAGTTTTGTTATGTACCCGAACATTTCTATAAGCTCGCTACCACAATAATCATGTGAGACAAAATGTAACTTGCAATCGAAGGGAATCTAATCTGCCTACCCTTTCAAAACTTAAAGGCATGCAATAACGTAACTCAAGGTTACTAATGCCTGGGGAAAACATCTGTTAGTTCTTGAACAGACGAAATACCAAATACCTAACTTCCGCGCCTGGGATCTAATTTGTGATACCAGGTTAAGCCGAAGTTAAAAGAGCTAAATTTATTTTATACTAGCTGTGCCCGCGACTTCGTCCACGTGAGAAAAAATATGATTGTTCAGTATCTATCCGGACTAAGTCGTGGGCGCAGCCAGTAATATTACAAACAGACACTCCAATTTGATTTATTTGCAAGTATAGATGTATAGATAGCAAACATTTCTCAGGAGACTCATAGCACAGGGTTTACCTAGTTTGAGCGCTCCTGTCTCCACAATACACTGAGAAAAATGTTTAAAAAAATAATTCAGTATAATTTTTGTTAAAAATAAAATAAGTTTCATATGATGTATTTACCATAAGAAAACATTGTGGAGAAAATAAATAAATTCTTATTATTATTATTATTTCTCCTAAAGTTTTCAATTGAAGTGTTCTCAGGAAAATCGATGAAATTTTACTACAGCCCTCTTTCATTTTGAACTATCTTTATTCATTAATGCCCCGCAATAACTTAAGCCCTTTATCTGGTCATCCGGGGCTAAGCACGACCAAATTTGTACTTTAAAAGTTTTACGCCCTTATTCATAAACGTATTTTAGCTAGTGTTGCCAATCTCTCCTTTGTCTTTTTCTATCCTGCACATTTGACAATACAACTGACAAAGACAAAGCATTCTATAGCTAAAACGTATCTAATGTACGTTTATGAATAAGGGGGTTAATGTTTAGTCTACCGTCAATCATTTTTTTAATTTAAGAGAAACTATCTTTAACAGACGTAAATTATATTAAATTTCAAAATTTGAACAGGTTCTAATAAAGTTATTTAAAAAAGTAATTCTTGAGACGACGCGACGCTGATAGTGAGCGGTGGGGTCGTCACGACCCGAAGCTGGTAGTGGGCGATTAGGTCATTGCGACCCACGTAATAATTTTAATAATGCTTTTTACCGCTCGCCTCTTGAGCTGAATTTGGATAATTAATAATTATCGTAACACCAAATAAACTCTACTACATCAATCATCCTTAGCCACAAATTTAATGAATGACCGATATTGATAAGTAATTGAAATGCTAATTTATGTATTTCCATCCATAGTGTTTCATGTGTGTTTAATGTTTGATACTCGTACTTTCCAACAATTATTCATTAATTAGGGTTGCGCACCTCAAAACGAAAACAGGAACCCTTATAAGATCACTCGTGCGTCGGTCTGTCATGTCACAGTTGATTTTCTCTAAAATTACTCCGATTGAGATAAAACTTGGTATACACATGTAAATCAGTAACCTAAATATGAACGTACGTTCTTAAATATGTCAAACATATAGGCCACTTTTTGGGTGCGTGGTATATATAGACACTTCAGAAAATAAAGTTACACAGTTAAGTTTACTGGTGGTAGAGCTCCAGTGACGGAGCTCGCGGGCGTAGGCATCACCGCATTACCTAACATGCCGCTAAGTGGTAGTGTTCAGCACTATCGTGTTCCGGTCAGGTGGTAATGTACGGCCCTGTAATTTCCGGCACAGAGGCATAACACTTTAGGCCTCAGGAGTGGTAACGCATCTTCATCTTGACCCTGCTTTTCATGTGGGTGGCTATAGGCTGCAGTCATCACTTAACATCAATGTGAACTGCATGCTTGTTTGTAACATCAATTACATAAAAAAGAAGTACATACACACATTTTTGGTACCTGAAAATGTTTTTGGTGATATAATAAATAATAATAATGGCAACCCATTATACGTCCCACTGCTGGGCACGAGTCTCTACCCTTTTTTTAGGGGGGGGGAGGCCTGGAGCTTACTCCACCACGCTGCTCCAATGCGGATTGGTGGAGGTGGGTGGGTTAGTGGCCAACCCGCCGTCGGATGTTTTCAAACCGCCCATAAGGCCTCCGACAAGGTTTAACGACTGCTATCTATCGATAGCAAACGGGACCGACGGCTTAAAGTGCCCTCCTAAGCACGGAAACGCGCATTTAATTTGCAACTAGTGGTTACCCATCACCTTACCCGTCCGCGACCGAATTACTTAACTGAGTAGATCGCTTACGATCTACACCAGCCGCCGAGCCATGCACAATTCATTCATTCGCTTTGGTGATATATACACTACATTATGTAATTCTCTAAACCGGGTATAACCAGGTAGCATACAATTTCCAATGTCGATACTATGACAGAACAATAAATTGAACTACGTTCATGTAATTCCAAGAAACTTTATAATAATAATAATGACAACCCATTATACGTCCCACTGCTGGGCACGAGTCTCTCCCCTTTTTGGGGGGAGGCCTGGAGCTTACTCCACCACGCTGCTCCAATGCGGATTGGTGGAGGTGGGTGGGTTAGTGGCCAACCCGCTGTCGGATGTTTTCAAACCGCCCATAAGGCCTCCGACAAGGTTTAACGACTGCTATCTATCGATAGCAACCGGGACCGACGGCTTAACGTGCCCTCCGAAGCACGGAAACGCGCATTTTTTAATTTGCCACTAGCGGTCACCCATCACACTACCCGACCGCGCCCGTAGTGCTTAACCGAGCAGATCGCTTACGATCTACACCAGCCGCTGGGCCATGCGCGCTTCAGTTAGTTCGAGTCTCGCCTGAAGTCAAATTTTTCTTTCCATTTTACTTTAAAATAACATATATTTCACAAGCATGTGTTAATGCGAAATAGTATAAAAACATTTATAGTATTTGTTTGTTTTTCCACTCCCCAAACACTATTCATATCGATTAACGCTCAAGCTTCACAAATGAAAGCTTTTGTTACTTAAAATATTTGTTATTAAAATTTGTATTAAACTGCCTTGGTAGCCTAGTGGTAGCAGGCCACTACTACTACGCTGAGGTCCTGGGTTCGATTCCCGGGTTGGGGGTTATCAGAGATAATGGTGTAAAGTCCCTTATCTCTGGTTCTATTGGGATTTTTCCATTTTCTGGAAATTTCCCAGTACCTCGAAGTTTGGTAATGTGCCCGGAGATGTCAACAGGCTCGCCACTTGTTACATGGGCCAAAACGTAACCGGCGAATCGTGGGTGTTTGCATGTATGCTTGAATGCATGCATTTACCTCTGCCTACCCCTTCGGGGATTACAGGCGTGAAGTTACGTTTTTTGTATTAAAAATTTTGTTACCCTCACAAACACATTCGGCTTATTTACCGTTTAAATACCCACATAAATATTTTTATATACTACCACTGACTGGTATTTAAATATCTGCGCCGAATTTGCACACGTCAGGGATTAAATTCAAAAGGGATTTTTTAAATTGGGGGATTCAGGGATTTGGAGTTCAGGGATCAACATTAAGAATTTCTCTGATTGTCAAAATTATTATTAATTCGCTTATCTCGGAAACGGCCTTACCGATTTTATCAGGACTTTCACTGGCAGATAGCTTATGTAATAAGGAGTAACTTAGACTCCTTTTATACTAGCCATACCCACGACTTCGTCCAGATAGATAATGAACAATCATAAATTCTCACGCGGATGAAGTCGCAGGCACAGCTAGTATAATATAAATTACGTGTCACGTTGCTTATCAGCGATGGACTCCTAAACTACTTAGCCGATTTTAATGAAACTTGCGCACCGAGTGCAGTTTGATCCAATTTAACAGATAGGTTAGCTTAAATAGCAGCTATAAATTAAGACGTAAGCTAACCTAAGTTTAAATATTCTTTATTTTATTCAAAGACTGTCTTCTACACAATTATATTTGACAATCCGTCATTATGAACCTAACCACAGATCTTAAAAAAACATTTCAATCTTTCCTTCTTACTTTTCTTACTCACATGGTATAATGCGCGAAAGTAGAATTTATGGGATAAAATTTATTTTATAAAATTCAAAGATAAGTCATAGCTACAAAGATAATTTGATTGAATACTTTCCTCGGACATGGGCGAAACGGACTTTTTTGATATACATGTAATGAATAACGACCATTCTCTCTTAATCTTTTTTGGATAATGGTGGGTAATCCGAATGTATTGTCATATTATGACCGCAATATTACGAACAATTCGATGTGGAATGTTACTGGTTCCTGTTATTTTGCCTGCGGAAAATGCAATGAGCGTTTTTTGCAGATATAATATTTTAATACTAAGCAGGCATTTTTTTACAAGTTATTAAACAGGTATTCATGTTATACACAATATTGACTTCAAAAAAGACGATTCTAGAGTAATTGTGGACCGATTATAAAAATACTAGCTGTTGCTCGCGGCATCGCCCGCGTGGATGACGTTTTATAAATAACTAAGTTCTTAAGCCTATGTTCTTTCTCAAAGTCAGCTCTATCTCTATACCAAATTTCATTAAAATCGGTTCAGTCGTTTGGACGTGAAAAGGTAACAGACAGACAGACAGACAGAGTTACTTTCGCATTTATAATATTAAGTAGGGATTTACACTTCCAAATTAGGCCAACAAGTTCCTCCCAAATGCCAAGTGCGAGTAGGACTCGCGCACTGAGAGTGCTGTACAAACCTGTAAATATGTAAGAAAAACTTTTTTTGTTATAATTGTGATGGTAACTAAAAATTTACGTCATTTCGAATACTTCAACGATTTATTGTACCTAACCTAAGACTTAACCGTTACTTTAACAAATTTGCTAAAATTAAAATAAAATGATGCAATCCAGCTAAGCTTGTAAAAATAACGAAATTTTATACGAGTACCAATTATATTTGAATGTTGTATAACTTCTATCTCTACATATAAATAAAATTGGAGTGTCTGTTTGTAATATAAATGTTTGTCTGTCTGTCTGTCTTTTGTTCCCTCTAATCTCGGGAACGGCTGGACCGATTTAGACGGGACTTTCACTGGCAGATAGTTTATGTAATAAGGAGTAACTTAGGCTACTTTTATACTTGCTGCGCCCACGACTTGGTCTGGGTAGATACTGAACAATCCTAAATTCTCACGCGGACGAAATCGCGGGCACAACTAGTATTCAAATATAATTGAATTCAAGGAATCATTAAACTAATAGGTATCAACTTTAAAATTCAAAGTATGAAATGATAGGGGATCTTTAGTTTGCAAAGTTTGGTGCTAGTTCTTGCCTCGCACGCGTGTGGCGAACCTCGAATAATATATTAGTCACATTCCAAACTAAATAACAACTGTGCTTTATCAATGTTCGAATCTCATACTTCTAACTATCAACATCTTTCATCGCGTGTTTTAAATTTGTTTGGAGCTAACATGCGATGAATTGATAGGTTTTTTAAACATAAAATATATAAAACATTCATACTAGTGGTGGCCCCGACCCTAGCACGACCCGCGTGGTCGATTCCGGTTAACACCAACCGCATATGTCATATGTGTTCCACCACAACGCCCTTAGCCGAGGTTCGAACCCACAGCCCACAGGGTTCTTACCTTAGCCTGTAGCGTTAAATTTACTTAGGCTGACAGCGCCCTCTGCTCGCTTGCCCGGTGACGTAGACTATGATTTGAAGTCAGTCATTTCATATCAAATCAATCGATTTTAAGTTCTGTTTAGTTTTATCTATACAAATAAATAAAATCGGAGTTTTTGTTTGTAATATAAAAGTAGCCGGTTTTTACTAAATGCATATACCTACATATTGCAAAATATTTTTTTTTACAATTTTGTCTGTTTGTCTGTTTGTCCCCGCTAATCACGGGAACGGCTGTACCGATTTTGACGGGACTTTCACTGGCATAATAAATTCACAGGAGTAACTTAGGCTACTTTAATACTAGCACCGCCCACGACTTCGTCCGGGTAGATACTGAAGAATAATAAATTCTCACGGTCAGCTAGTACAGAATAAAACTCAACTACTGCTAATGAAACATGCGGTATGAGAATTTCTATTTTAAATGCTCAGCTCGAATTCTTGCGGTCCTTTTCCATCGTACATAAAAACAAATGATTAGATACAAGAGTTAACATTTTATCAAAACGTACATATAATTCGTTATCGAAATCTCATATAATATTATCGTTATCTCTTCCAAACGATCAGAATATTCAAAATAAACGGTATATTAAAGCTACAATATCACAAAACGAATACATCATGGCCCATATTTCCAGTAGAATATTGAATATTTCCAGTAATCAGTGGCCCGGCGATAACATAATATTTGATATCGTCCCTAAGCGGATATTAGTTTCAGAACGTAATATATGTTCATGATATCGGTTACGAGAAAAAAAAACACTAAAATCACAATTTCTACTTCTCTTTAAATAAGCATTTGGAAAGGAAGGTTTATTTATTTAATAAAATATGAGGCAATCTATAAGTGTAGCGGAACGTTCACGTGTTTGATCCGGTGCTACCTGGGATTCCGATAGTTTAACTCAATTTCAGGCATCGTAAATAAATCGCGAACAGGATATTATATCCGACCATAGAGCAACTCGGCCCACTGGTCGCGGCGGACCGGAGGGGAGTAGCCATAGCGTGTATTACCGATGCAAAACAGTCTGTCATTTATTGCGGGGGAAAATGCGTGCGACACACACACACACTACAAATATCGTCTATTACTACGAAACTCACACCTTGACTTTAACAAAATACAGAAACAATTTCACGCACACATTTAAACATCTAGGCGACAGGTATAGTCCCATTTGGGCCTGTACTTTGACAGAGGGGAAAGCTTGCATATGGCTACTCGCCTCCGGTGTTACAGTTGCTCTATGTATCCGACATAATCTAGAGTTAAGATTGTTTTATGAATATTTTCTACATCAGTTGCATTCGCGATGTGATTTGGGACGATTGTGTTTCAATGACAAGTTATTGTAATTATACGTATCGCAGTCATGGCGCTACTTAAGCGTTCAGACAATGTTGTTGTGAACGAGTTTCTCGCCTTCGTTCAAAACAAGCTTGATGTGATGGATGAGCTCAGTCTGGAGCAAATCTGCACGTCAAGCTATACGGAGGATGAGATTTTAGCGACAAAGAAAGTGCTCGTCGACACTTAATAACCATCAGGGTCGGAACGAGACAGAGGGATGGTCATGGGAAAAAATATCTCCAGGACATTTTCCGGATTTTCAAGTGTACCGATCCGGATGATGTGCCTACGTTTGCAGCACGAGATCTAAACAAGCTGACATCGTGCTCTTACAGAACGAGGTGAAGGACATACGCGGAAGATTAGAAGCCTCCGAAACAGCTTGCATGAATCTAAAAATAGAGGTATCGGAATTACGTAACAAAAGTGCTCTGTCTATTATTTCGTCACCGAGTCAACGTAACGTGACCGTGCGTCGAGGCGGTGCAGTGCAAACCGATACTTCTCCTGTAAGCAGTTTTAATGCAGCTACAATAACAACGAGGAGCAATGACTGTCCGGAAAATGACCGCGGTCCTAATTCGTCACGTGCTTCTGTGCCACCCATGTTGGCAGATCCTGTCAGGTCCGAATCATCTGGGCCTCAAAAGATGACATACGTCCAAGCTGCAGTCCGATCTTAGACATCTAACAAGAAGCCTAAGGTAACTGCAGCTGCTTCAACTCGAAAGGTCGACCAAGACGGGTGCACTTTGGTGGAAAGTCGGAAACGTTGGCCGCGCCAAAATCGGAACATTAGAGGTATCTGATCCGGATCTGCAGCGTCATCACAACTGAAGGCTGCCGAAACACACGCCTTCATGTATCTCTCTCGGTTGAACGAAAAGACGACTATCTCGGATGTCCAAAAATATATGACCGAGAAGATCAGAGGTCGGGATGAGGAAACAATACCGGGAGAGATTGAAGCCTTAAAGTCAAACAGACCTACAGGATTCTGCTCTTTCAAATTGCGTGTGCCTGCTAAACATCTGCAGATTTTCCTTAGACCTGATTTCTGGCCCGAAAGTGTAGTTTTCAGACGATTTTGGGAGGCGAAACGTACGCCCCATGTGAAGTGCCGTGATTAGTTTTAAGATAAATAATAGTATTGTATTATGTATTTTTTTATTGTTATCTGTGTATTGTATGTTATGGGCCCTGGTTGCCTGAAATAAATGTTAAATAAAAAATATATATATCGATGGGCTGAATTACAACCGATTTTATTTTGATTGTATCTATTTATGTATATATCTTGTGAGGGCGCATGGCCCCGCGGCTGGTGTAGATCGGAAGCGATCTACTCGGTTAAGCAATACGGGCGCAGTCGAGTGTGTGACGGGTGACCGCTAGTGGCAAATTGAAATGCACGTTAAGCCGTCGGACTCGGTTGCTATCGATAGACAGCAGTCGTTAAACCTTGTCGGAGGCCTTATGGGCGGTTTAAAAACATCCGACAGCGGGTTGGCCACTAACCCATATCTACACCAACCCGCATTGGAGCAGCGTGGTGGAGTAAGCTCCAGGCCTCCTTTTAAGTAGTGGAACGACACGTGCCCAGCAGTGGGACGTATCAAGGGTTGCCATTATTATGTATGTATCTTCACGCCAAGTCCCTTATTTTTATTATGTCTACCAATACTTAAGAAAAGACTCATGTATGGTAGTACGTATTGGAATGCGTGGTCGAACTCGACCACGATTTTGAGGCAGTAGTGTAGCAGCGTAGGAAACACTGCAGTATCTCAATAATCAGAATGTATAATGGTACTGCATGATTATTTATTTATTGCAAATCATATTGCCTGTGACTCAATATTTAATATTTAATTGGAAAATATTACATATTTTACATAGTATAGCGAAACCATTATTGAATCTGAAAATCTTTAACTGATTCTGTCATCTTTGTGACCACTATTACTATATACGACATTAAATATTATACCAAAATGAAGGCAGCTCTAATCACACCATTAAAAAGATGTATTAGCGATTTGTGGCGAGTAAATATCATTAGTTCGCCTTTATTTCGTTGTCACGGGGCTTTTAGGTATAATCGGGGCCATTTTTATTAAAAGTAACGTGCTTCATTACCAAAAATGGCATTACGTGAAATATGATGTTTAATTTCCTGGTTTAAGAAAAATAATGTTCACAAAAGTTAATCGACCAATTCTGACAACAAATACCATTTGTACACCCCGGCTGAAAAAGAGAGATGTTTTAATGGCTGGTTTTCTCAAATGAATTTGTGTATTGGAAATATCTATAATCTACCACGACCGTTTGCTAAGCATAATTACTTTGGCTTTCTACCATCTCGCTGTAAATGTGGACAGTTCCTTATTAGAAGGTTTATTAAGGCTATTATGGCGATGAAGTTATTTTCTTCATCACCTCAAAACATTGCTTAAGTCATTACACTAACATAAATGTTAAGAATATCCACCACGAATTGACGGCACCTATTGATATGGATGTTATTATTTCGTTTATTCAGAAAAATATTTAAAAGAAATATAATCGACTGCAGAGCCGCTGTAGCAACGCTGTAGAGTATAAATATAGTACCTACAAATCAGGCGTCATCGCCACAAAGAAGCAATAACATTTCAATATGGACGCTCTAAAGAGGGGACTACATGATCAAGACATAAAATGTGTGACTAGAAAATTCATATGAATAGGATTTATAACTGTACATACTAGTTTTATATACATATATGCAATGCAATAAATTTGTAGGAAGAGTTCGACAGTCAGATGTGAACTTTGGTAACTCAGTTGGAACAGCGACTGGACTAGAGGGAGAGGTTGTATGTGTTGCGGAGGTAGCTGAGAAGGAACACTTAATCTCTCACGGTTCAGGCGGCCAAATAGGACCCAGACACAATAGAAATCAATTGTCTTATTTTTCTTGTGGCCTGACAGATTAATAGGGAAGTTCTGTCCAAAAGTTACACGTGCTGAATAGGAACGAAATTGAAAACTACATGGCTGCGCACTGCCATGTGTCCTTTTTATGAGAAAAGAATCTCTAACTAGACGAGAGACCGAAAAATGCCCAGACTTTCTGTCTGTCTGTAAATCCTCATTCGTCAACGATTCAAATGGTATATCTTTGTCTAAAGGTGAGTGGATCAAACAAACAGGTGAGAACAGATACGCTGTCGGGGCGCTATTTGAAATTGGTGCTATTAATATATCTAATAATGCGACGAATTTGCTTAAGTGATATTTATTTAAAGAGTTGTTGTATTCTTATTACAATTTAAGACTTTACTCATACCTCTCTACAAAACATACCTGGTTCAAAATTATGACGCAAATCATCTTTACCAAGAAATAAATTCAATATTTTGCAGGTCACAAGGAAGTTTGTAGTTCATATGGATGGTATGTGACTACTGCAGCCTATAGACATCAACACGGCGACTAGGACATGAGAGAGCTGAACACTACAATTTGGCAACAGGTAGATTAGGTAATGCGATAATGCCTACACCCTCGAACTACGTAACTTAGTACATATCTACCTTACTCTTAAACTCTGTATTGCATGTTTTGGTGTATGTATGTATCTTAGGTGTATAGATTCTTTGCAACTAAATTATTAAATTGGAGGACCTGATATCTCGCCCGACACATGATGATAAAATTTTGTAACCTATTTTTTCTAAATATCATGTATTCCAGTATTATCAGTTACTGTTGTTTAAAGTCTTCTATAATGTATGTACAGTTTTTTACCTGCCTACCGACGTTAATTAGGTTAGCATACTTACAAACCTTAGTGGTTTTCCAATGCTAGCATTAAGTGATATAATGTTAAAACTTTGTTAATTTATACTATAATAAAGGAAAAAAAAACTTAAATACAAATACCTCATAAATTCTTAATCTGACCGTGCATTATTTGCCAACATGTAGCCCCAGCTTAACGACAAACAACCTGACGAAAGTGACAAGGGTAAAAGTCCAAATGTTTACGCGGTCCGCGATTTGACATGCGACAGTTAGAAAATACAAATATGTCAAACAATTGACGCCTCAATCAAAAAAAATATTTGCTCGCACTTGACATGCTGAAAGATGTCCCCAAAATGATTTCCAAAGACATCCCGAACTGACCTCAAAGCTTTATATTTAGCCTCGAAAATCTTATTGCGTATTTACGCTGAATAAACGTTTTGAAAAGTCCCTTACAAAGTGAACTTTTAAATCGAGATATTTACCTTCGGGCTTTGGCGTCCTCGGATCGCAATTTTAGGGATAAGTGTATTTTTTTCTATTTCCATGAATTTCCATTAATACAAATTGGACTGAATAAAATGGACTGTCCATTAAAGGTTTTGTATAATCGATTCCGAAGTTTAATTTGTTTTTTTGCCACATCTTAATATATATAAATTGCATGTCACAGTGTTTGTCCGCGATGGACTCCTAAACTACTTAACCGATTTTAATCAAACTTGCACATCGTGTGCAGTTTGATCCAACTTACCAGATGGGATAGCGTGCATCTCAATTTATAGTTGCAATATTATGTGGGTACCTACATTGCACCCGTGCTAACCCGGTGCGGGTTGCTAGTAATGATATATTTCTGATTTTTTTTTTTATGTCATGGAAGTGGCAAACAGGCATGCAGTTCACATTGATGTTAAGTGATGACTGCAGCCTATAGACACCCACACAAAGACCAAGGTCAAAATGCAGATGCGTTGCCACTCCTGAGGCCTAAGGTGTTATGCCTCTGTGCCGGAAATTACAGGGCCGTACATTACCACCTGACCGGAACACGATAGTGCTGAACACTACCATTTAGCGGCAAGTATATTAGGTAATACGCCCGCGAGCTCCGTTACTGGAGCTCTACCACCAGTAATTGATTATTGACCCGTTTGATGGTCACATCGAATTTTGGGTACCTACAATTGATTTATGTTCCTTATTATTAGAAAAGTGACTGCCTCGTTGGCTCAGTGGTCGCAATCGCGATGGTGAAGCTTGAGGTCCTGGGTTTGATCCCTAGGTCGGGAAAATCTGTTATTGGGTTTTTTCTGTGAGGAAATTCTCAGTAGTAGCCCGGAGTCTGGTCGTCCCTCGGAGAGCACGTTAAGCCGTCAGTCCTGCGCCCGATCTCTCTCCGGTCGTGTCGGATTGCCGTCCCATCGGGCTATGAGAGTGAGGGAAAACAGAGTGTAGCGCGGGAGATATTATAGTGCGCATACACTTGTGCACTATAATATCTCCCGCGCAGTTGGCTAGTCTCCGTTGAGATTGTTTGCGCATACACTTGTGCACTATAATATCTCCCGCGCAGTTGGCTAGTCTCCGTTGAGATTGTTTGCGCATACACTTGTGCACTATAATATCTCCCGCGCAGTTGGCTAGTCTCCGTTGAGATTGGCCGCCGTGACCAAAATTCGGTCTGGAGGACATTTTATCAGAAAAGTTGCATTCAATTATAAATTTGTAATTAAAAATAAGTGAATATAACAGCTTTTAGATATATACAATGGCGTTAAAAGATTCTTTCGGGGCTGGCAGCGCATTGGCAACTCTCCTGGTGTTGCAAATATGCATAGGCGACGGTGACACTTTCCATCAGGTGGAAAGTGCTTCTGCTTGACTGTCAACCTAACGACATTAAAATATACATAATAAATAAATTAAAAATACGAGTCTATCTTGATGCCAAGTGTATTGCAGTAGAGCACCTAAGAACAATTTTGTGCATCGATATATAATACAATACAATAATATAATACTTATGTATTTTTTTAATCCGGAGTTTGAACTTGGAAGTGAGTAGTTCCCTTCTTTATTCTTAAATTGAATAAACTGCCTTTGTGCTAACGGCAGTTCATTCAATTTTAGAAATTGAAATACAAACGTTGTCGTGCCGGTATTTGTAACATCAATATATTTCTTTATTCCCAGTATTTTTGTATTTTTAATTGATTGTTGGGAAAAATATTTTTTTACTTGTTCTTACAATAACGTGGCATACGCCACACGTGCATCAATATATCTTTAGCATACTTCTTATTAGATCTAAGAGAAGTGCAATAGTGTAGATATTTTATATATCTACTCTCTGTAGACCTTTATATATACAAATGAATGTTTGTCTATTTGTCCTTTATAGAATCGTAAACTACGCATTTCATCATGTGATGATCTTTATCTAACTTGTAGTGCATGAGCCCACGAAGGTTTCTGAGTTGGCAAATTCATTAAATATTTTAGGGTTCCGTAGTATACAAGGAACCCTTATAGTTTAGCCATGTCCGCCTGTCAGTCTGTCTGTCTGTCTATCCGTCCTTGGTTTAGAGCAAAAACTATAAGTACTAGAAGCTTGAAATTTGGCACAAGTATACAACTTAATCACGCCGACAAAGTGGTAGAATAAAAACAAGATTTTTTTTAATTTAGGGTATCTCCCCCCTCCTTGTAACGCGCGGATATTTTTTTTTTTCGTTTTCTGTATAGTGTGGGATATCGTTGGATAGGTCTTTCAAAAATGTTAGGGGTGTGGAAACATCATTTTTCGATTCTGTTAACTGTTCGTGATTTATTAAGCTTTAAATGGCCAATTTTCGTTAGAGTCGAGTGTCCCCCCCCCCCTTCCGACTAAACGGTTGTTGTTAGATATTCAAACGTTACGGCAATAGTAGCTACACATAACGAAATTAAAAGTAAAACTATCACACCTAAGTTGGCTTTACAAGTTTGGGAGCTATAGTCGACCAAATGTATTTTACTCGAAAATTTCGAACAACGCCATAGAAAATAATTATTTCTTTTTTTCATTACATTTCTTACTCTGTAAATGCACTAAATACGGAACCCTACACTGCGCGTGGCCCGACACGTTCATGACCGGTTTTTTTAGCGTAGCAATGCGCGCAGGTTACAACTAGTTTGAAATAAATATTTGGAGATTGAAATAACGATAGTCTTACGTCCTAAGCATTAGATCAAGAAATAATTAATACGATCGCCAACATTTTAAATGAATATTCATGACCTAATTGAGTTTAACTTTGAATAATTGATTCATTGTTAACTTTTAAATTTACTTAAACATTAAAAAGCAATCAGGTATCAGGTCGTTGGAGTTAAAAATAAAAAAGTGTTGAAGATAACCGAATGATGAAACTTTGCTCGAAGAAATTAAGGTGGAGATTTTAATAAAACAAATTTTATTTTGATCGAAAACTCTTCTGAAGTTATATTTATATGCAGAGTTTTACTTGCCGTTTATTGGACAATGTATACGATGCATCACACATAGCATCGCTAATTAGGTATTAATTCTCATTAATATTGTTTTAACAACTGCCTCGGTAGCCTAAGTGGTAGCAGGCCACTACCACTACGCTGAGGTCCTGGGTTCGATTCCTGGGTAGGGGGTTATCAGAGATAATGGTGTAAAAGTCCTTTATCTCTGGTTTTATTTAGATTTTTCCATTTTCTGACATTTTCCCAGTACCAGTCAACAGGCTCGCCACCTGTTACATGGGCCAAAATGTAACCGGCGAATCGTGGGTGTTTACATGTATGCTTGAATGCATGCATTTACCTCTGCCTACCCCTTCGGGGATTAATTAAGTTAGGTGCATTCCCCGTACGTTACGTACCTACCGTACATTTTTTCATGTTATGTAACTGACATACGACAGCTATCAATCAATTAAATCAGTCAAAGGTTGTATCTGAAACGATGAAGATCAAATTCAAATGATTCCAAAAATAAGTCTTTCATGAAAGCAAAGTTTACGTCATAATAAGAAGGGTAATTCTGTTTACATGTGCCTTTTTTATGTAATATAGGTGACAAACAAGCTTGCAGTTCACATTAATGTTAAGTGATGACTGCAGCCTATAGACACCCACACAATGACCAGAGGTCAAAATGCAGATGCGCTGCCACTCCTGAGGCATTAGGTGTTATGCCTCTGTGCCGGAAATTACAGAGCCGTACATTAGCACCTGACTGGAACACGATAGTGCTGAACACTACCATTTAGCGGCAAGTATATTAGGTAATGCGGTGGTGCCTACGCCCGCGAGCCCCGTCACTGGAGCTCAGTCAAAACAAAGTCTTTTACTATCCTACACACATCCACTCCCACGCCAACATTTACAATCCTTTATTCCTCTTAAAACGTACACCGAAATAGTCTTGCAAATTCTAATAAGTATAATACAAAGGTCACTAAAGGAATATTCTATGCTCTTGCCTCTACCCATCATGTAAAGAATAATTTTAATAGAATCCCCGGCTATACAAAATCCCAGATCCGGTTAAATATGACAGGGTTTTTTTTGTCGTGTCCGTGATACGGAAAAACTCACTGCTTGCTTAAGGAGTCTACACAAAACAAGCCACCTAACTGCTGAGTTAACCAGTCGCTATTTTGTTGATGGCTTCATATCAATCGTTGGGCAAATATGATGGCGGCAGTTACCATGAGTATAGGTCGCGCCACGTAAAAAGAACGCTGGAAGAAAGTAGAAGGGATGTGTTCGCGCATCGGTACACTCGCGCACGAAAGTACTAGCCCTATTGGTTTATTTTTGATCGCTAGATCAAAAATAAACCAATAGCTTTCGCTTGCGGTTTCGTGTATTGGTAGGCAGATTGAAAACTATATTACATAGAATAACATAAAATGAAATAAAAACACATGACGCGCAGCTTGACCGCCAGCGTTCTTTTTACCTGGCGCGACCTATACCACGTGTAGAGACATCGTGTGTTGTTAGGTATTTGAATAATTCGGTTAACGTTAATCTTAACATGACGTTGATTTTGATTTATTTCAACATTCATTATAGTAGAAACACATGCCGACCAAGTCCGGTGTCGCTACACACGACCAGATTTGGTCCGGCGGACCGACTCCGCTGTCCGGTCCGTACCAAATCCGGACGTGTGTTACGACTATTACTATGAAAAAATACATTGTGACATAATACCTCACTAGAACGATAGCTGCCAAGTAAGGCTCTCACTCATTTTTCTATTCTAAGATTTCGTTGAACAAAGTAGGTGCATCAATTTAAATCCAATTCGCAAGTTATATTATTATGCCATAAGAATTAGGCCCCGCGAAATTTCGCCTCAGGCTTAATGTATCAGCATAAGTTAAGCGACATTAAATCCAACGGCACTAACACGGGACGTGCATCGTTCACGACGGGTTGGTTTACATGAGGAGGGGTTTAATATAAATATTAAAACCACATACCCGTCGTGAACGATGCACTATACTTTTGCTAGCAATGTCGTCTGCCGATCCAATGAGTCCAGCGGTGGTACATTGGACGTCCGTTTAACCAGAGAGTCGCAGGTTAAATCTCGCACAGGGAGAAATACTTGTATGACCTGGAGAATTTTTCAGTCTGAGTATATGTTGAATGTGTACAACGGCACCTGCAATACAGGTTTATACTTAGTGTGGGCTGTGAGTGTAAGCGTATTTTATTAGACCGTGCCTTTCAGCTAGAGTAAAAACACGTTACTGACTTTATTTAAGTCGAGACCTACAAATCACTGACATTTGGTTCGCTATCGGTATGTAGACTCCTTTATATTATATTTACCTGTAATATTTCAACCTTATCCACTTGGTATTTACGCTACATTACCTAGAATTGTGATCAATTCAAATCTTATTATCATGAGAAATGTGTAACGTACTAATAACGAAATTAGGTTTTCACTTGGAAGTCTTCTATTTTGAGCTCTTACTAATTAGAACAAATATTAATTTTCTATAATGTGCGTAAGTATGAATAGAGCTTCTTTTGTTGTGTGTCTAAGTAGTAAGAACATAATTTTCCAATTGTTACGTAATTTCACGCCTGTAAACCCCGAAGGGGTAGGCAGAGGTATTCAATCATAGATGCAAACATCCACGATTCGCCGGTTACGTATTGGCCCATGTAACAGGTGGCGTGCCTATTGACATCTCCGGGCACATTACCAAACTTCGAGGTACTGGGAAACTTCCAAAAAATGAAAAAAATCTTAATAGAACCAGAGATAAAGGATTTTACACCGTTATCTCTAATATCCACCAACCCGGGAATCGAACACGGGACCCCAGTGTAGTAGTAGTGGCCTGCTTCCACTAGCCTACTGAGGCAGTTGAAGCGTATGTTTTATACACGGTGTATACTAAATATGCAATGGACGTTTGCATTATCTGTATTCTACTTTATTTTATTTTTTTTATGTAATGGACGTGGCAAACAAGCATGCAGTTGACATTGATGTTAAGTGATGACTGCAGCCTATAGACACCCACGTGAAGACCAAGGTCAAAATGCAGATGCGTTACCACTCCTGAGGCCTAAGGTGTTATGCCTCAGGAGCCGAAAATTACAGGGCCGTACATAACCACCTGACCAGAACACGATAGTGCTGAACACTACCATTTAGCGGCAAGTAAATTAGGCAATTTCAGAAGTAAATTATAATTTGTATTAGATTTGAATTATGACAAAAAGAGCAACACACTGAATTTGTTCGCTAGCGGAATTCTTCTCAGTAATGCCTGGACTTGGAACTCGCTAAGTGAATGACTATGTTAATGACGAGCAGATTTTTCTTTTTCCTTAATGAAGGATTCAAAAAGATCCTTTAACCTGGTGGACCATGATTTGTTATAAATGTATTACGACTCCTTAAATCTAACTTACGTGGCCATACCAGAAACTGCAAGGTTGTAGAAAACCACCTAACTAGAACAGGGTAGCATATAATTGTACCCTTTTAGAGGTAAATAAATAAGATAATGTGGAGGTGCCTACGCCCTCGAGTTCATCCGTGGATTTCGACCACCAACACGTTCGACCACGCATAAGTATTTTCAAATATATTGGAAAATATAACCAAAATTAAATCTGTTGTAATCCAGCTTATTTCAGATCTATCCAATAAGAATATTCATAAAACTGTTTGAACTTCAAATGAATGCCGGATATGTATGTGAGGCCTAAAATAATATGTTATGAAACCATCCATATTCAAGGTACCTTATACCGGATCAAACACGTCAAAGTTCCGATACATTTATAGATTTCCCCATATTTTATTAAATAAATAAACCATCCGTTCCAAACACTTATTTATGCAGTAAGTAGTAGAAATTTCAATAACTGTTTTTTTTCTCGTAGCCGATATCATGAACAGGGTTAATTGAAATTAGCGCATCACCTCTTGCAGGCAGCCTCTCTGCACCAATACCAACAACATTTTCCCTACGACTTTTTGAAATTAATAGTTTTTAAAATGTAATTATTCCCGTAAAAAAATATTTTTTAGCCTCTGCACCGGCCGATATAATAAACTGCAAAGTCTATTATATCGGTTGCCTAACTAGCATAGTTGGTAATAGATGGCGCTACTGCTACAATAAAAAGCAATGCAATAAATGAGAAGGAAAGATTTGACAAATCGGGCAGGACTTCAGTAGCTCAATTGGAAGAGCGGCTGGACTAGATTCCCAGTAGGCCGCGAGTTCGAGTCTCGCCTGAAGTCAAATTTTTCTTTCCATTTTTCTTTAAAATAAAATAAAAATACGTCATTTATTTCAGATACAATCATTTTTTTGTACAAAATGTCCTGAAGTAGAATCTAGTGGATAAAAAAATTGAAACAACTGGAACTACACAACGTACAGTTGTATTTGTCTCGCGAACAAAGGCATCGGCTTACCTCTGATGTTTGACGCGAAAAAAAATCCGAATTGCAATATCGGGTTAGTAGTTAAGGCCGCAGCTTTATATCGGAAAAGTTGGTTTATGTAAAAGCCCGTTATTGTCTAATTCCGAAAAACTTTTTACAAAAAAAATACCGACCTCAAATTTCAAATAATATCGTTTTCGTAGGTTTTCGCGAGCTTCATACATTGTAGAAATTAAACTTGCGGATTAAGTCAGCCCGTGACCACGGTAGCTGGAAAGCGACCGAAACGTCGGGTGTATGAAGAAGTTTGGGAGTGTTGTATACGCGAGAAAATCCGCAAGTTTAATTTCTACAATCAAATAATATCATCAACAAAAAGTGAAAAAGAACAGAATACAGATTTTTTCCCAAAGCGCAATGCATGTAATATTGAATTGTTGTATTAATTTGTTATCGTACTCTCAACCCGAGAAGATTTTACGTTCAAAATTAAAATTTGTTTTATGAAAAATGACTTTTCTAAGTTTGGGCTGTCTTCAAAACCTTTTTTTTTAACTCCAGCAACCACTGTAGCCTGATTGTTTTTAATGGTTAAGTTAATTAAAAGTTAACAATGAATTAATCATTTGAATGTAAACTCAATATCATAAATATTAATTCAAAATGTTTGTGATCTGATGAATAAATTGATTATCGACTATAATTTCTTAAACATCTAACGAAAAGTATGCTAGACTTATACTTATGCATGTGTAGTGTAGTAAGTCACCTACTATAGATAAATTTGAGCTTCAATTAATGTTTATTATTGTTTATCTAATACCAATTTCATTATATTATTTATCAAGGCTCTTAAAATCACTGACGGATAGCGATGATCACCATTATAGCATCCGATACTCAGTAAAATTAAATATTATGATTTAGTGATAAGTGAGAAAACTAGTTTTCGGATTTATCTCGCGTATATTAAACTAAAAAGATTATTTGTAATCAATTATACGCGAGATAAATCCGAAAACTAGTTTTATTTCAATGAGTGCAGCTCGCGAAAACATAAGAACATCAACGTCAAAAGAAAGTAAATCAATAACATGATGTCATTAATTTAAGAAATAATGAAAATAAATTGGTCTTTAAAACACTTGTATTTGGACATTCAAATTATTTAGTTTAAAACGTATTACAAATTATTGTTAAAATTGTATTAATCAAATGCTATAAATGTATTCTATGTAAAGTAATACATAGGCTATGTATATTGTTATCTTAGTTAATATATTTAAGAAATGCAGTGTCCTTACAGGCTCTTGTTATAAATATGTATAACTAGCTGTTGCCCGCGGCTCCGCCCGCCTGTAGGTCGCTTTTAGCGAAACCTGTGGAAACTCATCAAATCATCCCATGGCATCCCACAGCAATATTTTTTCGGGATGAAAAGTATCCTATAATCTAAATCCGTTCAGTAGTTTTGGCGTGATTGAAGGACAAACATCCAAACAAAGAAACTTTCACATTTATTAGTGTGAAAGTGTGAATAGTGTGATAGTGTGAAGTGTGATGATAGTGTGATGTGATGTGATATGACGTGTAAAAACAAGATGGCAATAAAGTATAACAATTGCAAATTCTGACTGCAAAAATCTGTAACTTTTGTGTTTATTCTGGACGCTACATAAGATGTTTGCGAAATAGATGGAGCTACATATAATAATTTTTCAAACTATTATAAGACACTTGTCATGTCACCTCAGTCTGCCTGAAACCAGGAAAGTCGAAAACTGAGCGAAAAGCGATAGAATATTACAAATATGAGTGATGTCCATTACTAGAAAAAAAATCAGGTCTATGTTCTTATATCAACGGACCACGTTGACTTCACTATCAAACTAGTAAAATGAAAAGCTTGAATATAAAATAAACTTTTAAAATAAAATATATATAAAATAAAATATCAATGGACAGCAAAACCGTAGTAAATGGATGTCAATTAATTTTGAAACCCGACTGACAAGTTTGATGGATAGTTTATTGAAATAAATTGGCGTACACGTATTAACGGAGAACGAGTGAATGAATGGAATTGAATTTGTGGTTTGTTCTTTTTCACACAGAGTTGGGAATAAAACTGGGAACAAAAAAGATATATTCCAATTCAGGAACTATTTTTTTGTGCTTTTTCCTCTGAATTTGAATAAACTACCTCGGGAAGCAACTAATGATACGGTGCAAATCTAGCTTCAAACTTCGGGTTAAAATTTCAATATATTTAATATGAAAAAAAAAAAAAAAAAAAACTGCCAATATCATGAGATGATGACACGTGTGTATAAGTGACACACACCAGCGCCATTTACATCAGCATTTTTTAAAATATTGTTGAAAAATATTGTACTCGCTTACTTTGAATGTAAAATGTATACTTAAATATAAATTTTGAATAAGAAAGACTATAAACCAATATCCGGTTACAAAAAACTCGGTGTGAGCATTGAACAGGTCAATAATCAATTAAATTATATCATTATGTGGCAGAAAAACAAATTAAACTTCGGAATCGATTATACAAAACCTTTAATGGGCAGTCCATTTCATTCAGTCCAATTTGTGTTAATGGAAATTCATGGAAATAGAAAAAAAATACAATTATCCCTAAAATTGCGATCCGGGAATGCCAAAGCCCGGAGGTAAATATCCCGATTTAAAAGTTCACTTTGTAAAGGACTTTTCAAAACGTTTATTCAGCGTAAATACGCAATAAGATTTTCGAGGCTAAATATAAAGCTTTGAGGTCAGTTCGGGATGTCTTTGGAAAATAATTTTGGAGAGATCTTTCAGCACGTCAAGTACGAGCAAATATTTTTCTTTTGATGCGTCAATTGTTTGTTATATTTGTATTTTCTAACTGTCATATGTCATATCGCGGACTGCGTAAACATTTGGTCTTTCGTTTGTCACTTTCTTCAAGTTGTTTGTCGTTAAGCCGGGGCTACATGGTGCCAATAATGCACGGTTGGATTAAGAATATATGAAGTACTAGCTGTTACCCGCGGCTCCACCCGCGTTTAGATCGCTTTTCGCGTAACCTGTTAAAATTTTTTTTTATGTAATGAAAGTGGCAAACAAGCATGCAGTTCACATTGATGTTAAGTGATGCTGCAGCCTATAGACACCCACACAAAGACCAGAAGTTAAAATGCAGATGCGTTACCACTCCTGAGGCCTAAGGTGTTGTGCCTCTGTGCCGGAAATTACAGGGCCGTACATTACCACCTGACCGGAACACGATAGTGCTGCTACTACCATTTAGCGGCTAGTATATTAGGTAATGCGGTGGTGACTACGCCTGCGAGCTCCTTTACTGGAGCTCTACCACCAGTAAAATCTCATCAAATCATCCCATGGCATCCCACAGGAATATTTTTCGATATAAAAACTATCCTATGTGTTAATTCAAGCAACCCTCTATGTGTGTGTCAAATTTCATAAAAATCAGTTCAGCCGTTTTTGCGTGAAGGTGTAACAAACAAACAAACAGACTTACAAACTTTCGCATTCAAATATTAGTCGAATTAGTTTATGTTTTTTATATGTATGTCGGTTACGTAGTTGAAGGGTGAAGGCATCCTCGCATTACCTAATCTACCTGTTGCCAAATTGTAGTGTTCAGCTCTCTCATGTTCCAGTTTTCGTTGTTGATGTCTAGGTTGTAGGTAGTCCACCTACAGTAGTCATTTATCATCCATGTGAACTAACCATCGATAGTGATGAGCACTAGCACAGCACTTTCGTGTATGGCCCCGCAATAACTATCACAGTGACAACAACTAAGGTTAGTTACTTAATAGGCAATAAGCTACAAAGTGCAAACAAAGAAATAAATCCCTATCCCTACTAATATTATAAATGCGAAAGTAACTCTGTCTGTCTGTCTGTTACCTTTTCACATCCAAACGACTGGACCGATTTGAATGAAATTTGGTACAGAGATAGAGCTGACTTTGACAATAAAGTACTAGTTAGTTGACTTTGAGAAAGAAGTACTGGTTATTGTTAGAAATTCTCCACTTTATACTGAAAACACAAAATGACTTCACACTTCACTATATTTATTTTTCACAATTCACTTCACTTGGACACTTCCGAACGGCTTGACAGCTCAATAATCAGTGCTGATAAGTAAAAACGTTCGCCTTTTTATACTCAAAACGATGAACAATAAATATAGTCAATTGACTGACTAATGACAATTTGTTACAATGTTCAATTAATCAATTGAGTAGTAAGACTACTTAGTTATTAATAAAACGACATCCACGCGTGCGAAGCGGCGGGCAACAGCTAGTAAGATATATTTGCTTTAATTCAAAATCTTTTACGTCACACATTTTATTTCTTATTCATGTAATACCTACTTAAGAGCGTCCATGTTGAAATATTATTACTTTTTTATGGCGATGACGCGTGATTTGTACTGTATGAAATACTCTACAATCGATTAAGTTTCGATTCAATATTTGTCGAGATAAACAAAATTATAACATCCATATTAATAGGTTTCGTCAATTCGTGGAAGAAATCCTGAATAATAACAAATATTTTAGCTTTGAGGTGACACATATCTTTATTATTATACGAGTACATATAACTGGTGGTAGAGTTTCAATGCAGGGCGTAGGCACCACCGTATTACCTAATTTATCTGCTAAATGATAGTGTTCAGCTGCTAATATGGCCCCTTAATGACTATCACAGAGACATAATAACTAAGGTCTGAGGGGTAGCAACGCATCTGCATTTTGACCTCCGGTCTTTGTATGAGTGTGTATAGGCTCCAGTCATCACTTAACATCAATGTGAACTGCACGCTTGTTTGCCACCTTAATTACATTAAAAAAAAATTATGTCCGTCTTCAAAAGGACTTACAATTGCCTCAAAAATATATAGAACTGGTTCTCAAGATAATTTCGTGTTTCGTTAAAAAGAAGTGGATGTCTGGAGAGTGAGCTGGGATATGAAGGACTTGGCTTAATCTTATGCCAACCCAATGCCTTAATACAATAAAATTCAAAGGAGAAACTGTTCAGTTCTTTACAGTTTTCTCTCGACATGGAAAGTGACCACACAAATTCAATATTTCCAATGTAGACTCAATGACTCACTGAAGTATTACAGTCCCTTTCATAACACCCATCTTTCCGTCGAAGGTTGTAAATGGTATTTGTTGTCACAATTGGTCGATTAACTTTTGTATGCTTTATTTTTTTAAACCAGGAAATTGAACATCATATTTCACGTAATGGTCTTTCACAAACGGCCATTTCTGGTAATGGAGCACGTTACTTTTAATCAAAATGGCCGCGATTATACCTAAAAGCCCAGTGACAACGAAATAAAGGCGAACTAATGCTATTTACTCGCCACAAAACGCTAATACATCTTTTTAATGGTGTGATTAGAGCTGTCTTCATTTTGGTATAATATTTAATGTTGTTAATAGTTGGAAATAATATTTGTGAATGGTACTCCAAAGAGTAATTTCGCGTAATAAATAGGTATCTGCTGAAACATAGTTCGACTTCATTCGATTATTTCTTAATTAAAGCCGGTCGTAGTTCAATGCTTCATACTTATCGGTGCGACCTAGTTTGGAACTGTTGTATTGCCACATCCAGCGTCATTTATTAGGGAATATTGTTTATTTTTTTATGTAATGGAAGTGGCAAACAAGCATGCAGTTCTCACATTGACGTTAAGTGATGTCTGCAGCCTATAGACACCCACACAAACACCAGAGATCATAATGCGTTACCACTCCTGGGGCCTAAAGTGTTTTGCCTCTGTGCTGAAAATTACAGGGCCGTACATTACAACCTGACCGGAACACGATAGTGCTGAACACTACCATTAAGCTGCAAGTATATTAGGTAATGCGGTGGTGCCTACGCCCGCGAGCTCCTTCATTGGAGCTCTACCACCAGTTAAAACATTATAACATGATAAACATCTAACTTGTATTCTCGTGGAGAGGTAGGTAAGGTAACATTTCATACTTGAATATACAACCAGTAGTTGAAAGAATGCCACGCCGGACATTTCATTTCATGTGACAATTGTCCGTTAAAAAAGTAAACCATAAAATTAATACTAGGCCCTGAATTGATACGTATCAAATCAAGATACTCGTATAACTGGCTCAGTAGCCCAGTGGTAGCAGGCCATTACTACAATGCTGGGATCCTGGGTTCGATTCCCAGGTCGGGGGCTGTCAGAGATAAGGGAGTAAAATCTTTTATCGCTGGTTCTATTGGGATTTTTACATTTTCCCCAATACCGCGGAATTTGGTAATGTGCCTGGAGATGTCAATAGGCTCGCTACCTGTTACATGTGCTAGAACGTAACCGGCGAATCTGCCTATTTATTTACTAATATGCTTTCTGCCATTTAATGAAATAAAAAATGAACATTTCTAACAGTCCATGCGAACACAATTACTACACTACTTGTAATTACAATATGCAATTAAAATTTACGCCGATTCAAATACCAAAGATTGTAAGTTACACCAAAATCATTAATTTACTTATACAGCCTTAATCAAAGATAAACAATAGATACTTTTTAACAAATTAATATTAAAGATAGATATACATTTTAATTGTCAATCTGATCTAACAACGAAACGATAATTTAATACACAACTGCAAAATTTAAACCTAGGACCCTATTTTATTTAAAGCTAGTTTGAAGCTCTAATTGAGTTATTTTAACTCAGCAAAGCAACATAAAAAAAATTGTTGAATTTTAAAATGAAACAACAACAGCATGTTATGCATACGACGCTTAGCCTGAATTGTACCACTACTTTTGTTACAGTTATTGTAACATTTCACATCTTTTTTTCACTTTTCTAACTTAAAGAAATCTTTTAATGAAAAATGGGAAGAAAAATTTGACTTCAGGCGAGACTCAAACTCGCGGCCAATGGGAATCTAGTCCAGCCGCTCTTCCAACTTCCACTTCGAGTTCGAGTCTCAGATGAAGTCAATTTTTTCTTTCCATTTTTCTTTAAAATATATTTCACAAGCATGTGTTAATGCGAAATAATATAAAACAATTAAAAGAAATCTGTTAAAGTTAGAGCAGGATTTGAAATATTACAATAACTTTAACTTTAAGAAATAGCGTGGTGCAAACCAGGCTTAGTCAAGTAAAACCTGGAACATAAACTGTTCGCCTCTGACCAACTGCCTTAAGATGAAATAGAGCCAAAATTAAACAATGCCACGCCTGACTATCCTTGGCGTCGGGACACGACGATTCCACCGCCGACTAGTGGCAGAATTTTCTATTGGAAGGTAATTCTTCCACTAGTGCAGTCAGTCAACCGAACAATGGCGGTCAAACCATTCCAATGGGGCGGTAGTAAGTGCAAGATGGGCAGCAGCGTCCCGCGACAAAACTACCCTACTGCGATCGCCAATCCACATGCCAAGCGTGGCAATTATGGCTTTGGTCCAGCCACATCTTTCGCTTGATATGATGATGATGAAGACGCCAGACTATCGTCCAGATCATCATGTGACGATTATGCATTGAAAGAGTTTAACGTAATCAAGGCTTTAAATTATACTTAACTTCTTGACTTTCTACCAGTACTGGGTTTCAGAATATAAATATTGTTATTGAGAAATAGCAACATTTCAATAAACAAATTATTTGTTACATTTCAATGTGTATAATTGTTACTAACGAGAAACCACATTTTGAAAACAAGCAACCTTTTATTAACTAACGCATGTTTATAAAGCAACTTTAATTGAATACTTGATCTATGTACAAGTATTATCATTATTTGATTCGCATCTCCGAAGAAGAAAATTAAAATACCATTTTATTTTATACGCTAGTCAGTAGTGGCCAATTAAGCTTAAAAATGTAGCAAAGAAGCTATTAATAGTTTGTTCGACGTTTAAAAAATCGAAATTAAAATATACCTTTATCTACAAAAGCTGACTAATCAATTAGAACTAGCTGAATGAATATGACCTGGCTTGAAATAAAGATATTGATAAAATTGCGATGAAGTAACAAAAATAAATCGTAGCGCGTTTAGCGTACACCACTTAGTTTAGTTAAACCTTGAACATGAACTATTTGCCTCTGACCAGCTGCCTGTAAATGGAATGGAGCCAAAATTAAACAACGCCGGACCGTTTTATCGTCCGGATCGCAGGCACCATGTGACAATTGTCCGTTAAAACAGTAAAGCGTAACAGAGGGCTTTGAAAACAGCAGATGAAGCTCCACAGGACTCGATTGTTAGACACACAAATCTAGGTTTATCTGCAGTGAAAATAACGCTGAAACTTATTCGAGGTTTTCGAGGTTTTCTGATTTCAAAATATTATCAAAATTGATGTAACTCTTATAGGTTAGAATCCCCCTGCAGAATCATTTCGTTCATCCAGATATCCTGCAAACCAATTTTTACGCACATCTAGAGAATATATATATCCACTAGGTTGCCTATCAAAATTTGGGGGCAAGTATTTTTAATTATATTATTTTATCTTTAACAGTCAGCCAACCCTATTCCGGAGCCTAGAGGGCGTAGGCACCACCGCATTACCTAATCTATCTGCCGCCAAATGGCAGTGTTCAGCACTATCGTATTCCCGTTAGATGGTAATATATGGCCTCGTATCATAGAGACATAAAAAATAAGGTCTCAGGGGTGGCAGCGCATCGTTTTGACCTCTTGTTTTGGTGTTAGTCTATAGTGATCACTTACCATCTACTGTGAACAGAATGCTTGTGGTGCGCCAGATATTCCGGTCCTGACATACCTCCCGTACCTCATCTTCCTTCATCATTCTCTTCATACACGCACGCCGATTCCTAAGACTTTTGATCCCACTATCATCGACCTATTTGGTCATGGTAGGTCAGTCTTGGTATTCCTGTGCCTTTACAATCATCCACATTCGCATTGTATATCTGTTTAGTCCTTCGCTCACTCGACATTCTTTCTATATGACCAAAGCATCGGAGCATGCCTTTTTTCAAAAAAATCGTAATACATAAATACTGAAAAATACCAGATACAAAGAAACAAAACTTAGCACTTCTGGAAAACGAGACCACAGCTCATACGAACCAACCGAATGAGTTAGAATTTACTTTATTTACCAACAAAACTTATTATCATGCCAACTCCCAAAACTGTATAAGCGATTTTCCTTGTTTAAGGAAAGAAAAACTGTTTTACTTCTTCTCGGGGTAATAAAATATACCCACACTTCATAAAATGTTGAGCTCTGCGTTGTGTATCGCGTTTCTTTATGAAAAGTTGTTCTAACTGATCAACAACGTTATATTTTTGAGACGGCAAAGAAGATTATATAGGCTGTTTTCGAGGCTTAGAAAGTACGTAAATAATTTACTTTAGTACACTGTTTCTTGATAAAGACTTTGTTTTCGTATGATTCGACAAAAAACATATTTTAATTAATTGACCAAGTGCTTGTCGCACTGGCCCATATACAGGTTAGTAGTAATCGATATTAAATGTAATTGTTTAATAATATTGTTTAATAATTGTTTAATAAATCAGGGTTAATTGAAATTAGCGCATCACCTCTTGCAGGCAGCCTCTCTACATCAATCCCAACAACATTTTGTTCTACGACTTTTTACAATTTTTTATGTTGTGGAAGTGGCAAACAAGCATGCAGTTCAAATTGATGTTAAGTGATGACTGCAGCCTATAGATACCCACAAAAAGACCAAGGTCAAAATGCAGATGCGTTACCACTCCTGAGACCTAAGGTGTTTTACCTCTGTGCCGGAAATTACAGGGCCGTACATTACCACCTGACCGAAACACGATAGTGCTGAACTGCAATATCGTGTTCCGATCACCTTAAAAAAAAACGCCATTTAGCGGCAAGTATACGCAAATACACGCGGTGGTGCCTACGCTCGCGAGCTCCGTCACCGGAGCTCTACCACCAGTAAAGATCATCAAATCTTGATAACCAACCCAAAAAAGAATATACATTTTTTTTGTAAAGTTCCAAAAGTAACACCGCGCACCGCTGCCCGTGGCGTAATTTTTCCTAGGCAAGGTGCATGGCATGCCTACGCTCAAAGTAAATGCCAATTCAGAGGCAAAAAAAATATATGGACAAAATTAATTTTAAAAAATAAACTTATTTTAAAATCGTAGAACAAATGTTGTTGGGTTAAATGTAGAGAGGCTGCCTAGAAGAGGTGATGCGATAATTTCAATTAACCCTGTATAAAAGTTGGATTGAAAGAGGAATACATAACGCATGTCATTTTTCCAGTAATATTCAAATGGTACTAACATATAATTTGTGTATTCATTTGACATAAAAATAATTTAAAAAATATATATTCTTCACAGCACATCAAAATTAAATGATACAAGAAAACTTTATTTAACGGAGAATATTGACATCATACCTATCGCGACGTCGAGGAGCCTCTAATTAATGCTCTTATCGATAAACTAAAATGCTTTTAATGAATTCGGGCCTGTTTTCCCTGAAGGGTAACCAGAGGTTGGAAATTGTTTTATATTATTTCGCATTAACACATGCTTGTGAAATATATTTCATTTAACGAAAAATAAATATAAATCTATTATATCGGTTGCCTAACTAGCATAGTGGGCAATAGATGGCGCTGCTGCTACCATAAAGCAATGCAATAAATGTGAAGGAAAGATTTGACAAGTCGGGCAGGACTTCAGTAGCTCAATTGGAAGAGCGGCTGGACTAGATTCCAAGTAGGGCGCGAGATCGAGTCTCGCCTGAAGTCAAAAAAAAATTTTCTTTCCATTTTTCGTTAAATAAAATACAGAGGTTGGAATCATGGATGGCATTTCACTGGTGGTAGAATTCCAGTGTACGAGTTCAAGGGCGTAGGCACCACCGCCGAATGGTAATATTCACCATTTTGTGTTACGGTTAGATGGCAATGTATGGCCCGGTTAAAACATTGGCAAGTGGCAAACAAGCATGCAGTTCACATTGATGTTAAGTGATGACTGCAGCCTATAGACACCCAAAGACCGAGGTCAAAATGCAGATGCGTTACCACTCCTGAGGCCTAAGGTGTTATGCCTCTGTGCCGGAAATTACAGGGCCGTACATTACCACCTGACCGGAACACGATAGTGCTAAACACTACCATTTAGCGGCAAGTATATTAGGTAATGCGGTGGTGCCTACGCCCGCGAGCTCCGTCACTGGAGCTCTACCACCAGTAAAAACTATTACACCAGTAAAAACTATTACACAGACATAATAGCTAAGGGCTCAGGGATGGGGAACACATCTGCATTTTGATTCTGGCTTTTGTGTAAATGTCTGTAGGCAGCAGTCATCATTTAACATCAATGTGATGTGATTTGCTTGCATGTTTACTAAATTCTGTATTATATGTAATTTTATTGACCCCTTAAAGTATAAAATAACGTTCATTTATCATTCCTGTTCTAGAAAACAGGGGCTTGATTTTAGTTTTATTATTGTTCAGTACCTAAATAATTAAAAATAACCTTATACGTCTCACTTGCTCTTTGAAGATATGAGATTGATTGAGTATCTTAGTAAGTATAGAGCAATTTACTGTTGCTATCAAAAAACAAAAAATATGCTTACAATATAACAAAAAAAATAATTTCAACGTCCGCCAATTTATTATCTCGATACTCGTAGATAGAAATTTCCGTTTTTATTCTCAAAGGTTTTTTAAAGAGCCCGTAATTTATTAGAGGCAATTTAATTCCACTGGCCACCGACGTAATAGAATCAATTTATTCCAAACCCGCATTAATTAGTGTACTGTATAAAGTTGATAGAGAAAAACAATGGCTGGTAAATTTCTTATCGCGTCGCTGGAACCAAAAATGTGGTGACTTAAGAAACTCTCGTTTAGTTTTTCACTTAATTTATCTCTTTTCCAAGAACTTAATAAAACTTTCCCTAAGGGTTATTATACTTGGGCAAATCTGAAATAGCTTAGGTGTTTCGCAAAGAGAACAGAGTTCAAGCGGTCAAGCGTTTTACGTTTGTGTTTAAGCTTTGAGTGTGCGTTTGCTTAAGCTCTATGTACTTTACGCACATAGAGCTTAAGCAAATGTAGTATAATGTATGTATCTTCACGCCAGGTCCCTAACGGGGTAGGCAGAGAGTGTGGAGCGCCATATATCGCGGTCCTGACACACCTCCAGTGCCTCATCTATCTTCATCATTCTCTTCATACATGCATTCCGATTCCTAAGACTTTTGACTGCACCATCAGACAGAACTCGACCTATTTGGTCATGGTAGGTCAGTTTTGGTATTCTTGGGCCTCTACAACCATCCACATTTGCATTGTATATGCTGTTTAGTCATTCGCTCATATGCCCAAACCATATAGAAAGAATGTCGAATGTAAGTAGTATAAGATTGTAGTACCTATAAGATTATGATATAATCTATATTTTCCTGTAAGAATAATGTTACATTTCATAATAATATGAACGATTTAGATGAAATGTCACGTTATTCTTGTAAAGAGGCGATATATTTGTAAATCAATTGCTGTTTGTTAGTTTCACTAAAACTCGAGAACGGCTGGACCGATTTGGCTAATTTTGGTTTTGAATTATTTTTGGAAGTCCTTGGAAGGGTTAAAATGTAAGGAAATAAGAAGAAATTGAAGGGAAATAGTAAAAACCACAATTACATTTTCCCATACAAATAGTCCGTACCTACGAAACCTTTGACATATTGTTTCATTATGAGGCAATACGAAGTTTGCCGGGTCAGCTAATACTATATATAATGTTATTACTAGTGGTAGAGCTCCAGGGCGTAGGCACGGTCGCAATAATATGATATAGCTTTTATGTCATTCAGTGAAAATGTAACTTTCTTATCAAAAAATAATTCTTGGAATCGGTCCAGTAGTTTTTATGTGAAAACGTTACAACGATTCCTGTTTATATTAATACACCCTTATAAACGTACTTTAGATACGTTTTAGCTATAGAATGCCTTGTCTTTGTCAGTTGCATTGTCAAATGTGCAAGATAGAAAAAGACAAAGGAGAGATTAGCAACACTTTAGCTAAAATACGTTTATGAATAAGGGGGTTAGTATACATTTTTATTCTTTCCATTCCTACTGTTTTTGGTACTCTACTAAATCTACCACATCTCAATGCTAACACGAGATCCTTATTTTGTTTTCTAATTCAACCATTTTCCTATTCATAAGATTACCCCATAAATAAAACTAAAAAAAAACTATTCATCTGCATTTTGATAACGTCCAATTTAGTGATTCTGTCTTGCATAACTCCAATCAAAGTAGGCTTGGAACTGTGCGACGGAACCAAGTTCACAGAATTATTGAAACTGCAAGTCTCCGACCGCACTCCAAAATTACGCGACAAGATGGCTGCAAAATTAACATCTGAGTGCGGGCGAGTCTGTCTTAGTTTTGTTTAGATATACATTTCATAATTTTCTACAGTATTTTCGTAATATTTTACTGGTGGCAGAGTTCCAGTGGAGGAGCTCGAGGCCGTAGGCACAACTGCATTACCAAATCTATCTGCCGCCATAAAATACTTTTTTTATGTAATGGAAGTGGCATACAAGCATGCAATTTACATTGATGTTAAATGATGACTGCAGGCAGGACTCTATAGGCATAGACACCCACACGAAGACCAAGGTCAAAATGCAGATACGTTACCACTCCTAAGGCCTACGGTGTTATGCCTCTGTGCCGGAAATACAGGGCCATAACCACTTGACCGGAACACGATAGTGCTGAACACTACCATTTAGCGGCAGGTAAATTTGGTAATGCGGTGGTGCCTACGCCCGCGAGCTCAGTCGCTGACGCTCTACCACCAGTAAAAAGGTAAATAAAGTATTTACTTATATTGTGACTAACAACGCGAAGTAAAAGAATCAATATAAGCAATTTAGTAGTTTTGAACCAATGCTTTCTAATATTAATACGTTATTGGGTGTGATCCATATTTAATGTGAGTCTTTTCTATACATTATTACCATTTATTAAAACAAAAAACAAACCATGGTAAGAGTTTCTTGCTCCGACCGATTTTATAATGAGTCACGCTGAGGTATACCTGGGTCAATCTGTCTTTGGGCGCCGCGTATCTCGTAGCCCGGTAGCTCATAGCCCCGTAGCTCAAAACCCGTAGCTTATAGCCCCGTAGCTCATAGCCCCGTAGCTCATAGCCCCGTAGCTCGTAGCTTGAATAGTTCTTATCGAAGGCTTGGAACACGTATGTATACCCGTTTTATAGATATGAACCAAGTTTTCACAGGATTATGGAAACGGCAAGTCTCCGGCTGTGGTCCACTAATACGGCACGGTACGGCAAAATTAAGAGGTAAGTGCGAAGAAGTTTTTCTTCTAGTACTTTTGTTTATCAAAATATTTTAACGTAACAAGTTTCACATCTATAGCTCCATATAAGTGGTGAGTCCATTGACATATTCGGGCACATTACCAAACCCTAAACGTGACACTGAGACAAGATTACTTTTAACTTTTGACTAACAAACTTACTGAAATATAATTAACATTTTACCCTAAAAAGTAGGTATCTTAAGAGCTTTATGAATCAAAATAAATTATAATAAATTGAATCAATAAAAAATAAATGTCATCAAACACAAAAATTATGACTGTAGTATGTTTTTATACAATTCAGTATTAGTATACCGTTGAGACATGAAAAAATTTGTATGCGAGAAGATTGATATACTTAAGGGAGAAATTTTACGCATCCTTTAACCTAGAAAACGCAAACAAAGCTGTGTATGTTTTCAAGAAAACTTGTTACTTGGATATTTTAGCTTAAGAAAATTCAATTAGTTAGTTGATCAGAATGAGACTTAAAAATCATTTTTGCCGAATATCACATTTTGATCATCTTGATGACAAAAACCTTTTTTTATTGTTGGTGGTTTGGTATATTTATTTTGGCATAATTCCATCATTGATTGCGACTTGTTATTTGTTTTTCCTTCAAAATCATATGACATACTCATTAACCAATTGTCTCAGCATAAGACATAAAAGTTTTTGTCCTACAATATTATTAATTTATTGAATAGTATAATGTATAATTGGATTGCAGTACCGCATTGGATGTCCTGTAATGGTTCTATAATTATCGGTAAATAAATAAGTAAAATAAAATATGCTTACACGCACAGCCCCACAGTAGGTATATACCTGTGTCGTGGGTGCCGTTGTACACGTACAACACATACACCGAACCGAAAGAATATCTGTGGGCCATACAAATATTTGTCCCGGTGCGGGGACCGAACTCAAATCAAACGTTCATCTCACACCGCTGGACTAAACGGGTCCAATACCCGTAAGGGCAGGACCTTAGAAGGCCCCAATTGTTGAGTCGACGTCTGCGTTAACAACGCACTACCCGACCAACACACCAAGATGTCGCTCCTATTTCAAAAGTAACATAAAATTATGAAGGAGAAGATGAGCTTGCGCTACGAACTATAATGAACTAAGCGCTTACTGCACTCGTAAATGGCAAAAAATATTTACCAAAGAACATTAAATTACTAATAAATCATTAAGGAATAACGATGAAAATAGTGCTGAATGAAAAACAATGAACAATGAAAGAAAGTACAAGCTGAGTAGACCGATTTGTTATTTGTTGCTGATTATAACTATCTGCAGACAATTCCGGTTTTTGCACCGCAAGTTTAACCTATTTATGCACCGGAGCTCACTGACCCCTTCAAGAGTCGGCACAACTTCGTAACTAGTTATCTCAGTGAATTTCAAATTGTTTGTTATCATAGCAACTACAATGATGTGATTAGAGGTATCAGGATACATAACGTCTTAATCTCAAAAACCGTAACGCGAAGAATTAATAAAATACAGTAACAAAAATACGGAAGAGATAAAATAGCACGTGAAAACGGCTTATTTGAAATAGCACATTGCTAACTAATTATTTTTTTTGTGTTTTCCTTTTATGTTATATATTTTTGCATGGGAAATTAATTATATAGAATAATTTTTTTTTTTAATGTAATGGAAGTTGCAAACAAGCATGCAGTTCACATTGATGTTAAGTGATGACTGCAGCCTATAGACACCCACATGAAGACCAAGGCCAAAATGCAGATGCGTCACCACTCCTGAGGCCTAAGGTGTTATGCCTCTGTGCCGGAAATTACAGGGCCGTACATTACCACCTGACCGGAACACGATAGTGCTGAACACTACCATTTAGCGGCAAGTAAATTAGGTAATGCGGTGGTGCCTACGCCCGCGAGCTCCGTCACTGGAGCTCTACCACCAGTAAACTAGACTATTATGAGTAACAATAGACTATTATGAGTCCCAGGAAATTGATCTATTTTGTAATGAATTGCATTCGTAGAGACCTTCGGCTGCATCAATACGTATCTAATAGACTTGCCTTTCATCACTGGTCTTCGCGCGCATTATTCGCGCGACACGGATGTAGCATCGGGGCATCCCCGTCAGCTGTAGCTTCTTCTGCCCTGCGGCTGCAGGGCGGCATTTGGCACCCCCTTGGGGGTAGTGATTGGAGAAGGTGGGCACCGTGGACTCGTGTCGCCATGGCGTAGGCATCCAGATCCTGCTGCGCTCTCAACCTCTTCTCTATTGCCGATGGTTGCAGCGGGCTTCTTCGGCACTCAGCTGCAACAACAAAGGCTGGCGGGCGTCCCCACCAAGATGATGATGCCCACAGTTATACAGCACAATCGTTGCACTGCCTGACTTGCCTTTGACTGCATATATTGCATAGGTAATAATCAGACACAGGTAAGCCCTGGTGGTAGAGCTCCAGTGACGGAGGCGTAGGCACCACCGCATTACCTAATATACTTGCCGCTAAATGGTAGTGTTTAGCACTAGCGTGTTCCGGTCAGGTGGTAATGTACGGCCCTGTAATTTCCGGCACAGAGGCACAACACCTTAGGCCTCAGGAGTGGTAAGGCATCTGCATTTTGACCTTGGTCTTTGTGTGGGTGTCTATAGGCTGCAGTCATCACTTAACATCAATGTGAACTGCATGCTTGTTTGTCACTTCCAATACAAAAAAAAACGTTATAGGTTATTGGCAGGCATTATTATTACTACACTTTCATATTTCATTGCCAAACTTCGGGCTATATAGGTAGACGAGGGATAGACGTCTGGGCTACGGGATGAGATCTGGCACCTGCTCATCAATATCTCACATTATTAAATTCCAAGCGTAGAAGACTCGCTTATCCAAGGTAAGTATCTCAGAGTCATCTTCACTGAGTTACTCATACTCAATGCGTGAATTTAACTCGCTTGACTTGACAATTTATACGCCTGTAATTCCCTAAGGGGTAGGCAGAAAAAAGTGCATGTATTCAAGCATATGCGAAAACACCCACAATTAGACTATTACGTTTTGGCCCGTGAAACAGTTGGCGAACCTGTCAACATCTCCGGGTATATTACCAAACTCCGAGGTATGGGAAACTTCAAGAAAATGAAAAAATCACAATAGAACCAGATATAAGGGATTTAACACCGTTATCGCTGATAGCCTCCGACCCGGGAATCGAACCCAGGACCTCAGGCAGGCAGCAGGCCACTAGTCTACTGAGGCCGGTTACTTCACCCACAACAATTTAGTTTTTCGAAGCATTGTATAAACGCTCTAGTCTACAATTTTTGTCATATTATATCATAATTCGACTAACTTTGCAATTCAGATTCTAACAATCGAATTCCGCATCAAATCGCCGAATAAAGGCAGGCAATACATCAGCATAGCTATTCGAGCAATGCAACCGGCATATGCATAGTATGCAGTAAATTAACCAAACCGACTGCAGCGATTTGAAATTGAAATATCTATTTACATGCTACGCTCGAAATCCACGGTTTAACCAAATATACGTATATGTATACATGACTGTACAGTACTGTTAGAGAATGCTCTACCACGAATACGAATAACAATTCGTTGCTATGTTCAATGTCGATTAACGTTAATGTTGCTTGTTTCTTATGTTGCAAATTTATATTTCCTGACGAATCGTATTGATTGAGTAATATATATCATTAAAAAAAAGTTGGCTTTCAATGCACGAGGATCATTAATGTGTTGTCTGTTTGTCTATTTGTCCATCTGTCAGAACCAATTTGCTTCAAACTGCTACCTACATGTTTGTTTTCTTTAGATTGTGCTACTACTGAGTAGATAAATTTGACATATTATCTTCTATCTATATATATATATAAAAATCAATTGAATTGCTGTTCGTTGGTCTCGCTAAGACTCGAGAACGGTTGGACCAATTTGGCTAATTTTGGTGTTGAAGGATTTTTGGAAGTTCAGGGAAGGTTTAAAAGGTAAGAAAATATGAAGAAATTGAAGGGGAATAGTTAAAAACACAATTTCATTTTCCCATACAAATAGTCCGTATATATCAAACCTTTGACACATTATTTCATTCTGAGGCAATACGAAGTTTACCGGGTCAGCTAGTATCTTTTTATACATAATTCTACTGTGCGTGTGTATGTCACTGAACTCCTCCTAAACGGCTCGATCGATATAAATGATTTTTTCATGCGTTTTGGCAGCGCTCTGGATGGTTTAGATTCACAAATCAGCCCGACAGATGGCGCTGCAATCGGTATGAAATTGCACCCGTGCGAAGCCGGGGCGGGCCGCAAGTGATAGTATATTTAATTAAGAAAAGTTATACATTGACAAAGACAGATGTCCGCATCAAATTCATAAAAATACAAAACTTAAATTAGCAATTTTATTTATATTTATTTTCAAGTAAAGTCTTGTGCACAAACTGTTCATTTAATACAAGAGAATGCACTTCCACGATAAAATAACTACTTAACAGTGAACACAATCACAAAAAAAAAATTAACATCTTAAGAGAGAAATTAATATGTTTTTTTTTAATTACATTTTGTTGACAAACTATCGCGTTTTTTTCCTGTATCCAACTATCCAAGTAGATTCTTATCTATCCACCTATTCCTGAAAATATTTAAGATGGCCATCTCTATGCTATCGTTTCCAGATGTATTCTGTATATTGGCGTCTACACTCTTTACGTTACATGTTCTAATATGAATATAAAAATAATAGCCACACGTTTGGGGTAACAAAAGGGTATGTGGTAATAAAACCCCAGTTTGGCGGTTGTTTTGGGTAGTTCGTTACACGCGGACATAAAACTTTGGTAATATTCAGGTATGGACGGCCTTTCATAAACGCTCAGAGCGAAAAAAACAATCACCTGCTACTATTAAATTGTTTCCGTTTTTATGCCGTAGTTTTCGAAATTCATTAGAAAAATTAAATTCAAATTACAAGTTAAAATTTTCCGATTTTTTTTTTTTAATGTAATGGAAGTGGTAAACAAGCTTGCAGTTCACATTGATTTTAAGTGATGACTGCAGCCTATAGACACCCACACAAAGACCAAGGTCAAAATGCAGAAACGTTACCACTCGTGAGGCCTAAGGTCTTATGCCTCTGTGCCGGAAATTACAGGGCCGTACATTACCACCTGACCGGAACACGATAGTGTTGAACACTACCATTTAGCGGCAAGTATATTAGGTAATGCGGTGGTGCCTACGCCCGCGAGCTCCGTCACTGGAGCTCTACCACCAGTCAGAAAAAGATAGACAAAGACGAGAGACAGAAGAAGAAGAAGACACTCCGCTAAAATTGCATACAAAACGCTTAATTTGGTCTCTATTACACAGCATCAATCAGTGAAGATTAACTTATTTAAATAAATAAAAATAATAAAACAAAATACGCTTACACTCACAGCCCCTCATTAGGTATAAACCTGTGTCGCGGGTGCCGTTGAACACATACAACACATACACAAACACCCAGACCCGAAACAAATGTCTAATATTATATTACTTATTTAACTCTTTATAGTACACATTACTACAAGAACAATACACTTACAGAAACAAATGTTCTTAAGTAAAAAGCAAAATAAGCGGTCTTATTGCTGAAAGCGATCTCTGCCAGGCAAGTTTAGTTTGAAAGAGATATGAACATTACAGAAGAAGGGGTGTATGTACAACCACACCGCGGACACTTTTTTTTTGTGTTGGAAGTGGTACAAGCATGCAATTCACATTGGTGTTAAGTGATGACTGCAGCCTATAGACACCCACTTAAAGACCAAGGTCGAAATGCAGATGCGTTAACACTCCTGAGGCCTAAGGTTTTAAGCCTCTGTGCCGGAAATTACAGGGTCGTACATTACCACCTGACCGGAACACGATAGTGCTGAACACTACCATTTAGCGGCAAGTATATTAGGTAATGCGGTGGTGCCTACGCCCCTGAGCTCCATCACTAGAGCTCTACCAACAGTCAGAAAAAGATAGACAAAGACGAGAGACAGAAGAAGAAGAAGAAGACACTCCGCTAAAATTGCATACAAAACGCTTAATTTTGTCTCTATTACACAGCATCAATCAGTGTCGTGTATTCACATGTTTGCGTAGCACGTAGAGAATACCAAGCGTCGCCCATAAGAAGAAGGTTGGGTGAGGCGGGGAAATCGGGCGGAACGTCGAAGTGTCCATTCTATATGTAGTATTATTATATATTATCTGGTACAACGTTAAAATATAAATTAAATATAACATTTTTTTTTTTTTCATGTTATAAAAGTGGCAAGCAAGCGTGCAGTTCACATTGATGTTAAGTGATGACTGCAGCCTATAGACACCCACACAAAGACCAAGGTCAAAATGCAAATGCGTTACCACTCCTGAGGCCTAAGGTGTTATGCCTCTGTGCCGGAAATTACAGGGCCGTACATTACCACCTGACCGGAACACGATAGTGCTGAACACTACCATTTAGCGGCAAGTAAATCAGGTAGTATTCTAGTACTATAAGTACTATTAGGTACGTCTCTTCTAATAGTATTCTATAGTATAGAGAGATATCGCGACGTTGCAGGTCTGCCGCGGTGACGTCTAGAGTGGCTACGCGACATCGCATGTGATGATATTATTATCGAAAGTGGTAGACGCTCGCCCTTGTTTATTTATATAGAAATTTTTGCATATTTTTATAGAAATACATTTTATTTACGCCTATACATAAACTATTAACAAAAACTTTAATTGAACAGAAAACCTATCATAGATATGCCTGCACTCTTTAAACAAATTCAAATAGGTATACCTTCCTGAATCGAATGAATTTAAATAAGCAATTAATTCAAGCATTTTTCATCCAAATCCAATCAAACACACACCGCACGTTTCAATTACAATATTAGCATAGCGAAACTAATTCACGTAATCAAATTCCACCGCAACGCTTCGTAGATATGAAACAGATTTACACGCGTACGGTGTGGAGACTATGGAGTTAGTGATTTAGGGACCTCTATTGAAAAGAGCCCATAAAGGTTCTTTTTAGAACCTTTAAAGGAATACGTATTCATCCACGGTTGACATCAGATACCTTGTTATTAAGCTAATAATAAATGAAAATAATTTTATATCTGATGAAGACTTTTCATACACAACTGATGGTAGAGTTCAGTGTCGGATGATCCCACTGTCCGCCAACGGAGCTCTGCCACATGTAAATGAAATGTACATTAGGAAACGCGTGACCTAAGTAGCTTATTATTGCACGGCTTGACGTAGGATGCTAAACGCCGTGTATAAATAGGCAACTTAGATCACGAGCTTCGAATACTATTTTATAGTAGGTACAGTGTGACAAAAACCCGCCCCGAATGCACGGAGGCGGGAGGGGAGGTACATTACGATACGTGTGACCCATGCTGCGTTGTGTCATCGATGGTGTGACCTTAGCAGCCAGTTGCAGCTGATTTCACGCCATGCAGAATTACTGCATGGCGTGAAATCAACGCGAACGAAGCGAGGATGCTGAACGAGCGCAGCGAGACTGGAGCAGCGGGCAAACCAAATTATTATTATATAAGAGTCACATCATTTTTAGATTAGCAACCTATTGGATATATATTCTCTAAATTATAAATATGCGTAAAAAATAGGTTTGCAGCATATCTGGATGAACGAAATGATTCTGCAGTGGGATCCTGACCTAATAATATATTCGCCTCATTGCATAATAACACATTCCTTTCTTTTTTTACGTATTAGTGTAGTGAAGTCGATTAATTTACGCACCGTTCAGCAATTGCAAACTAACGTCACAAAAGTGCAGGTTAAGGTCACACTGTGCTATAAATTAATATGAAATTCTGGTGTTTTCAAACATACCTACTTTATATGGATACTTTTGTGCATAAGTTTAAAAAACACTCGCATTTAGTCAGTTGCATTGCAGGGGTCCAGGAAGACCAAGACTGACCCTGACCATATATATAAAAATTAAAAAGCAGACTTAATACGAAATGCCTAGTACCAGAATGAAAGGAATCCCGGTTACGAACTTTATCTGCTAAATATAATATTTATAAATTATTAGGTAGGTACTTTATTTAAAAAGAGCAGACAGAAGCCTAAAAAATCTGATCTCATTTATTGAATAGTGCCATTAAAACGAGAGTAAAATTCCTTTGAAATTGGATAAAAAATTAAAATTACATTTTTATGTCATCTACATAGGCTGGCTTCTCTATTTAAAATAATAATTGATCTTCTAATTTTGACAACGCTCCTAATTATATGTAATCTACCGGTGAAAACCGCGCTCAAATCCGAAGAAGTTTCGAAGTTATAACGTCCCCGACAGAGAGACAGACAAAAATTCCAAATTATTTTTTTTTATTAAATGTGGCAAACAAGCGTGCAGATTGATGTTAAGTGATGACTGCAGCCTATAGACACCAACACAATGACCAGAGATCAAAATGCAAATGCGTTGCCACTCCTGAGGCATTAGGTGTTATGCCTCTGTGCCGGAAATTATAGATCCATCGCATTACCTAATTTATCTGCCGCTAAATGGGAGTGTTCAGCACTATTCTGTTCCGGTTAGATGGTAATGTATGGCCCCGTAATAACTATCACAGGGACACATCTAAGGTCTCATGGGTGGCAACGCATCTGCATTTTGACCTGTGCTCTTTCTGTGGGTGGCTATAGGCTGCAGTCATCACTTAACATCAATGTGAACTGCATGCTTGTTTGATACCTTTGTAACATAAAAAAAAGTCTTATTTATCTCCCAAAGGTCTCCCATCCCATTTTTTGGTTTCATTTACTGACGTTGCACTCACTTCTTTGGGTCATCAATGTCATGTCATACACATGTCTTTATTTATGTAATGAAGGTGGCAAACAAGCATGCAGTTCACATGGATGTTAAGTGAGGACTGCGGCCTATAGACACCCACAGATAGAGCAGATTTCAAAATGCTGATGCGATGCTGCCTCTGAGACCTCAGTTGTTATGTCTGTGTGATAATTACAACAAGTCCATACATTTCCAGCGAATTTCAACTCAATCGATCAAGAACTTTCACGAAAATTCGACTGTCACAGATGTACATACAGACAAATGCACGAGTGTTCTTATAAGGAACTCGCTAATCTTAAAGAGGTCATCATTTCACCCAAAAGACGTCCACTGCTGCACAAAGGCCTCCCCAAAGATTGAATCAACGAACGGTCCTGGGCCGCCCTCATCCAGCGATTGTTCGCGATCTTTACCAGGTCGTCAGTTCACCTCGTGGCGAGCCTGCCTACGCTTCGTTTTCGTCTTCCTCCCTACTTCTTGAGGTACGGAATCCTAAATTACAACCCCCTTATCCATATACGTATTTTAGCTAAAGTGTTCCTAATCTCTCCTTTGTCTTTTTATAACCTGCACATTTGACAATGCAACTGACAAATACAAAGCATTCTATAGCTAAAACGTGTCTAATGTACGTTTATGACTACGGGAGCAAGTGTTTTGTCGGACTCACACACCAAGGGTTCCGCACCATTATCCATAAAAAACGGCAAAAACATCACGTCTGTGGTATGATAGGTAGCCCCTTTTAAATATTTATTTCATGTTGTTTTTATAGCAGCAACATCTCCAATAATTTAAACTGTATAGTTATAACGCTTCATGAGATCCAGCTTGGTGACAGACAGACGGACAGAAAGACGGACAGACAGACGAACAGAGGACTTTTAGTTTAGGGTTAAACGCTTTGGCTACGGATCCTTACAAAATGTTTGTATGTTTTGGCACTTATGAATATTTAATATCCGCATGTTTGTGTTACAAAACGAAACAAAATAAAGTACTCGTATAATCCCACGAGGCCGGTTAATCCTAGCTCTTTCAAAAATTCATTACATTTCTCGCTTTTCCATTTGGAGATACCGTGCGTGGTTATGCGTTCTCGATGAATACATCCGATTTTAATAATTAAATAAGATCTTTCTTTTTAATGGAACATTGTTGCGAGGTGTGAAAAGTGGTGATAATAAATTAAAATCAAGATAAAAGAAAAGTTCAGGATATGGATTCAAGTGAATGGAGTAGGTGCATGTGGGATCATCGCTTTAAGCCAGAAGACGTGTACTGCTGGGAAAAACCTTCCTCAAAGACTCTCATAACAGTATTATTTGTCATTAGGGGGGAATATGTCATAATCGCCATACGGCAGGGGGATTGACATAAAGAAAGAAAACATATATTTGGACAGCACAGAGACACAAAAAAGCGAAATTATTAAAAGATAACAAACAATTAATTGGACACGAAAAAAAAACAAAACACAACAAAAGTTAGCAAAAAAGAGATTAAGTCTCACGGCTGGTCCAAATGGGAGCCCAGATCAGCTTCATATCAGGTCTATAACAACAATCAACCTGACGCTGATTTTCATCCTGTGCTTCACGGATGTCAATCAGGTTTTTTACTGGTGGTAGAGCGCCAGGGACGGAGCCCGGCACCACCGCATTACCTAATATGGAAATGGTAGTGTTCAGCACTATCGTGTTCCGGTCAGGTGGTAATGTACGGCTGTAATTTCCGGTACAGAGGCATAACACCTAATGCCTCAGCAGTGGCAGCGCTTCTGCATTTTGACCTTTGGTAATTGTGTGGGTGTCTATAGGCTGCAGTCATCACTTAACATCAATGTGAACTGCACGCTTGTTTGCCACTTTTATTACATAAAAAAAGTTTGGACAATTTAATTAGCCATTTTACATAACGATAATGTTAAGTATTTATAATACTTATGTATAATTATATTGTATGTACTGTACTTTCTATGTAATGTGAAGTCAAGTAATAAACTAATTGAAGACAATAGAATTCTTGTTCAATTGTGAAAGTCCTAATCCTAATAGATAACATAATATTCATATTATAGACGTGTTTTAAATATAAATATAATACAACCAGAGAATATGTAATAATATTAGTATTCACAACCAAACTATTGGACGCGTCCATTGGACAACTATAGGTCGCGCCACGTAAAAAGAACGCTGGAAGAAAGTAGAAGGGATGTGTTCGCGCATCGGTACACTCGCGCACGAAAGTACTAGCCCTATTGGTTTATTTTTGATCTAGCTTTCGCTTGCGGTTTCGTGTATTAGTAGGCAGATTGAAAACGCCGCACCTCATACTACCAAATAGATCGATAAATCGTCTACTGCGCAGCTTGACCGCCAGCGTTCTTTTTACCTGGCGCGACCTATACTAGGCGGGTACACACATTGCGAGGCATGCTCCGCGCAAGGCGCTCATCGCGAGCCTCGTAAAGTTTAACGTTGGTAGAGCTCCAATGACGAAGCTTGCGGGGTAGAGGCAACATCGCGTTACCCAATTTACTTGCCGATAAATAATAGTATTCGCCACTCGTCGCGCCAATTTGCCTTACTGGAGCATTAATGGAGTGGACCGGTTCATGATGGTAATGTAGAACCCTATAATTTCAGGCACAGAGGCACACCTTAGGCCTCAGGAATGGAAACGCATTGTTAAAATCTCTGGTTCCATGTAGATGTTTAAACGCTACAGTGTTACTTACCATCAATGTACACTGTAGGTATGCATGTTTGCCACTTTATGACAAAAAAAAATTATATTGAAGCAAGTGTTTACTCGATTAAAAGGTATATCGGCACGTGCCTCACGAGGCGTGCGCGACACATGCCTCACAATGTCTGTATCCACCTTTAGTTGTGTGACAGTACCAGAGCATTAAATCAATACAAAAGCTTTATAAGATCGCCATCAAAATAGCCCTTGTTTGCGTCCTAATACCCGCTCTAATTAATAGAAAAACAAAAAATACTGAGATAAGAAGATTACGCCTCTTCACTAGGGCTGAGGACAAAGTTAAATTATTTTATTTCTAAAAGTTCCAAAAGACAGGCATTTCGTATCTAGTAAAAGTGGCTTTCGTACTAAATGCCATTTTTTTTCATCTACTAAAAAAGGTTAACGTGTCGGGACGTGATGACCCCACCACCCACTATTGGCGGAGGATTCCTCCGTTAGTGCGACCACCATTGTTTGGTGTACTGTCCACCGAACAATGGTGGTTGAACTTTTTCAATAGGACGACTGTAAATGCAAACAGCTTCCCACGATAAAGGTACGATTCCGAACAACGCAGTGCTACCGCAGCACTACTTGTCCACATATAAGTTTAAATGAGATTACATTCCTAGCTACGCGACATTGTCGCGACAGCAATGCAGTAGAAAATAGAGAAATATGGTGCTGCGGCAGTACTGCGGCGGCAGCACTGTTGCGTGCAGCAGAGTTCGGCATCGTATCTAAAACTACCGCCAATGCATTCGTCAACTGTCAACTTTAACTGCCTCCGTAATCTAGTGGATATGTGGTAGCAGACCATAACCACTATGGGGACTTGGGTTCGATTCCTGGGTCGGGGACTATCAGTGATAACGGTGTAAAAACCTTAATCTCTTTGGTTTTTTTTTCATTTTCTGCAAGTTTTCCAGTACCTTGTGTTGACAAGCTCGCGACCTCTTACATTATCCAAAACGTAACCGTTGAATCGAGGGTGTTTGCATGTATGCTTATATTACCTCTGCCTACCTCTTCAGGAATTACATGCGTAAAGTTGCGTAAGTTTTTTAGTTTCCGATTGGATGAATTTTGGGTATTCCATATCCAGTGGAAAACTAAAAAAAAACGTAACTTGGATGAAATATTTTTATATAGGCATCTACATCACTACTTTGAATCAAAAGTATATTCAAAAGCCAGGGTTTCTTATTAAAAGGTGAAAAACCCGTGAATTGTTAATAAAATCGGAGGCACGGAAAATCGGAAAGGAATCATTGAGGACGGAAAATTGATTGGGTTCTCCAAAGCCCTGTCGACCTTGATGCCTATTTTTATCGCTACGAGAAGATAAGAATGTAAATTACTTCTTTATAACAGTAGCAAACGAGCAAAAACATTGTGTACATCTGTACATAGAACACAGTATATAGAGATTACCAGATATAAATACTGGTGGTAGAGCTCCAGTGATGGAGCTCGCGGGCATAGGCACCACCGCATTACTTAATGCACTTGCCGCTAAATGGTAGTGTTCAGCACTATCGTGTTCCAGTCAGGTGGTAATGTACGGCCCTGTAATTTCCAGCACAGAGCCATAATACCTTAGGCCTCAGGAGTGGCAACGCATATGCATTTTGACCTCTGGTCATTGTGTAAGTGTCTATAGGCTGCAGTCATCACTTAAAATCAATGTGAACTGTATGCTTGTTTGCCACTTTTAATACATAAAAAAAAATATATAACCTCATATCAGTCTCTTACCAAAGTTTAACTTGCGTTATTGCACTTACTACCTTTTAATGGTTTGACCATTGTTTGGATGACTGACTGAAGTAGTGAAACAATTTGGCAGTGGGCAATGGGGTCATCAAATTCCGACTCCAGAGACACCTTGTCCTCAATAAAGAAAGTGAAACGATAAGTGGCTACGGATATTACACGTCTTTGTCTATCTTTTATTTATTTATTGTTTTATATTATTTCGCATTAACACATGCTTGTAAAATATATTTTAAAGGAAAATGGAAAGAAAAATTTGACTTCAGGCGAGACTCGAACTCGCGGCCACTGGGAATCTAGTCCAGCCGCTCTTCCAACTGAGCTACCGAAGTCCTGCCCGATTGGTCAAATCTTTCCTTCACATTTATTGCATTGCCTTATGGTAGCAGAAGCGCCAGCTATTACCACACTATGCTAGTTAGGCAACCGATACAATAAACTTTGCAGTTTTTGTTTTTATTTTCTTTTATTTGTTTATTTATTTATTATGCACATTTACAGTTGTTACAATTTAACATCTTAAAATTTAGAGAAATACATGCCTGAAGTTGTTTTTCCATAAACAATTTTAAAGAGCACTTCATGCAAGTGATTTTGAATCGAATTTCAGATTAAAACCGTTATTAGGTTTTTCCCATTAGTGAAGTTTTCAGATGCAGTGCAAAGTTTGGAAGTGTGCCCGATAAACGTCAATACGTCCCTCCCCTATTACACGGGACTTAAAAATGTAAAAAAGTTAAAAGACTAAAGCCTCCGAGAGCCGGGCATAGTCAGAAAAAGTCTGAACTGAATCCCGACGGAAGCTTTTTAATTAATGTGCCCAATTCGTAATCTGTTATTGAACACTGAGGACTAAGGAATTTTTTAAGCCTAGTTGAATCTCAATGACTTAAAACGTGGTTACTTTGTGAAACCTTTATATTAAAATGTCAAGATGTTTTCTTTGGAAAATAATAAAACGTTTCGATAATGGATCAGAGACCGTACCATGACGTCTGATTGCGATTCAATTTAGGCACGGCTAAAATTTTGTTTCACTTGTATTACAAGACAGCGCATATTAAGAAACGAGACAAAGCTAATAGCGGTTCAGTTTAAGTTGACAATAAAAAGTCATGGTACAACGGCAGGATAAAACTCATACATACAATTTAATGAAATGCGGTCAAAAGTCTAAGGAATCGGCGGGCATGTTTGAAGAGAATTATGAAGGTAGATGGGGCACGAGAGGTATGTCAGGACCGGGATATCTGGCGCTCTACAGTCTTTGCCTACCCGGTTAGGGACCTGGCGTGAAGATACATACAAACATACAATTTAATGACTTTTGGCAACGGCTGCACAAACGCCTTCACTAAAGATGACCACAAAATGTTATTGTTATCAGAAATAAACTCCGTAAACTTTAATAACGCAAAAAAAACTACTTTTTCCGCCGCAGAAACGACGCAACCCTAACGTTATTTACGTAAGGGCAATGCTTGTGCCCACAGGATTTGTCCACGTCATAAATAGGGGGGATTCGGTGCATGATAAGATTTCGTTGGAAAACTGCCGACTCATTTTCACCTCGGACTCCACTAAGGTTTATCGTCGACTTAAGGCGGGTTTTGTAACCGGTATTAGTGACATTTGATGAACAGTTAAAATGGTTTCATGGTTACTGTTTAAGCCTGCTTAACGGCATGTAGTTAATTATTTTATAATGGTACCACAAACAAATATAAACGATATCTTTGAATTTACGTAATTTTAAATATTTAATGTGACTTAAATACTTGTATGATAAGTGGGTAGGTACCTATTTTGTAACAGTTGCTTTATTCCCATAATATTCGGTTGTAGCAGCACACCGCGGACACTTCCAAAATTCAATACAAACGCTTAATTTGGTCTCTATTACACAGACATCAATCAGTGATGTGTATTTACACGTGCACCTGTGTCTGTAACACGTAGAAAATACCAACTGTCGCCCATAAGAGGGGAGGTGGTCGGGTGAGGCGGGGAAATCGGGCGGGACGTCGAAGTGTCCATTCTATACGTAGTATTATTACATATTCTCTGGTAGCAGTTACGATGAGTCACCGCCCATGGTTATTATATCTAGCTAGAGAATCTAGAAAACTGAGGGGTATTTTCAAAATTCCTTATCATCTCGTTAACTGTCTCAAAAATCTGATAGTAGCAATTAATTACTGCAGGTCTTGGGTTGGATCCCCGAGAGAATAGATATAATTTAATAACAAGGATATAAAGCGCATGCGCAAGCGCAGTAACGTCAGTCTCTAGTCTAAACTTAGTTTCGAAAATCCTGGACTATATGACTACTTTATAATAACACTATATAAGTAAAAAAGTGTGTGTTAAGTACGCAAATAAGTAATTATACTTCCTTAGCGTAACAATCCAATATACCAGAAATAAAACAAAACGACAAAAAAAGCAGCCAACAAATAACTTCAGACTGTTGCTTTTATCTGTCGGTGTGCGCGCGCTTCGTAAAAATTAACTCTCATGTTTTTTTCCAATCGCACCAAAAGAAATATAAATCCACAAGGAAATTTTAGATCAAGTACTTATCATAAAACGAAATCTCAAGCAGCTTCCTGATCCAGTTTACATAATCGTAACCTATTTAAATAACTTTATTATGGCCTCGAGGTCAAATATACCCTAAAGCGTGACCTCATAAAAAGCGTATTAAACAAAATCATCGAACAGCATGTCATCCGATAAAACACACTTCCCTATTTTCCGGTCCATTACTAAATGGTGATGAAATTTTGTCACATAACTTAACTTATAGGTTATATGACATATTGGGATGTCAGCTGGGACAACGATAGGCCCTGTTTATTGATTGTCATTTGTTCTGAGGAAAACTGCGTTAAATAAAGTATCGCAATGGGTCGATTATCACCCCTAGTTTGCACTAAAAATATTAAACATGATGATGTTTCGCAACTCGTCGCATAAAGTATGTGTTGCGATAAATGTCTCGTTGGTGCTAGCGTTCGCACTGCTGTCAAACCTATCATTTTAACATGTTTTTATGTGAATGCTTCATCAATGCAAACTTACGGTTATATCGGAAGGTGGGATATAAGTTATGATATTTTTTTATCTGTGTTAAATACAGATAGAAGATAAAAAGTTAGTTGTATACAACGTGTAATAGTATTAAATGTACAACCCGAAACTAGTTTGTTCAGAATCCATAACTGAGTCGATTCTGTGCATTTTTAACATAGGTAATATTTTATCCCAAAATTATTTAGAATAAATTATGGTCACCCATTTGGTGCACAGTCAATACAAACGAAATTGAGACTAGCGTCCATCCAAAATAATATGCTAGTCTCAACAAGTTCATTGGGGCTCGTTGAGACATGCATTTTATTATACTCGTACATAATAATTTATGCAATAAAATAGTGAAAATGAATCTTATTATTAGCGAGTGTTACTTATGGATGCGCAGGTTACTACTACATCACATTGCGACAATGTGCGTATGTGATTCAGAATCAGAATCACAAACTCATTTATTCATTTAGGGTGACAGGCACCTCTTATGACACGTCAAAAACAAACAAAATAAATTAAAGCGAATAACAATTGATATACATGTCAAACAAGATAAAAAATATATGTAAAGTCAAGAATATCACTAAGATAAAACTAAATGTCATAAACTAATGTAAAAAGTATATCAGTAAAATGTCTCTTTTCCCCTTTACACTTGTGAGTAGGTTTGTGTTTTATGTGCGGCCGTATATAGAGGTAGGATAAGTATGCGTAGGATGGGCATACTGTTCACACAAATTGAGGACAAACAAATGGTGTTGTAGACTTTACAAAATATATTGTGCGACATTCCAAATAATAGGTGTTATAGTGAGGATCTAATTGATTAATAATTAAACAATATCAGTTTTCAAAATTATTGAAATATTATGTGAAATATTACCCTTCCTCCGTTTTTTTTTCCGAAATAATTAAGCCTAGTTAAGCTTAATTATTGCAATTTTTTTTTCATAATTTTAAATGTTTTTTTTTTTATTTTTATTTTCTTATATGTTACAGAAAAACTTATCAGAAGTCTATGATATTTATGAAACCCTGTGCACGGTTTTTATTAACAGAAAACAATTTATTAACCAAATTTTCTCTCGCTTCCAATTATTTCTGTCATTTGCTATCTAGAATATCATGATATAAATCGAATATAAAATGGGAGCGACGTCAAAGGTCATTTCAAAATATAAAGACGCGTGAGGTCAGATTGTGATTGTTAGCATTCTGTGTGAGTAAAGACATAAGAAAATACTAGGCGAATAAATCTTTGAGTACAGTACAAATGTAAGCGAAAAGCGATTATACAAGGTGAAATTTTAGTGGTTTCTTGCCCGCGGCAGAACGGTTTAATTTCAGTAGTATTATCGAAATAAAAGTTACATAAAAATGTATATTGTACATTGCACCAAAAGAAACATGTTCTGGGGAACAAACGTAAAAGCAAAATCGTAACATAATTCAACGCAACCAGCACTTAAATGAATAGGGCCAAATTCGCTGTCCTACTAAAAAAAGACTTCGATTAAGCACCCAAAAAGCATCGGAGAATAAAATTAAGCATAATACATAAATATTTAAGCATAAATACGAATAAGCATAATTATTTAGTGTAGTAAGTACAATTATTATTTTGAAACAAAATCTAATATCAAGATGTCTGCTTTCACCCAGCGTTTCACAGAATACGGGTTATCGATGCAATAATGAAAAGGTCAGGATACCTTCAGAGGCTAATGGTGAATAAGAAATGTAGCAAACCTCTAATACGTTGATCCATCCACTAATCCCGGGTTCCAGGAGTAAATGTTTTATCCATAAAAGAAGATTCCTTGGTGCGCCTTCGAAGTTTGATAATGAGACCAAATGTGACCAGTGAATACCAATAGGCACATCACACATGCTTCTCAAAAAGCTTAGCCAAGGCAGGTTATTACATAAATATATGAATATATTCATTTATTTATATCTGCTTCGGGGAATACAGTAACTTTACGATTTGATCTATCGCCTATAGCTTGCACCAAAAGAAAAATGTTCTGGGGCGTCAAAGAAAAATCGTAACAATTTATTCTACGCGGCCAGCACTTAAATGAATGGGGCCAAATTCGCTGTCCCACCATTAACGTCTGTTTTCAGAATAGGCTGCTTCTATATTCATTCCACAGGCATTTATCGCACGAGTGAATGTATACGAATTAAAATAAATTACTTCGATTGGGTAGTAATTTTATTTTATTGGTTGCCTTCTGTTTTGAATTGACCCGCGGGTTTGTCTACGATGTCTCCAATTTTCAATCAGTGGTCAGTTTTGTGTCTAACATCAGGATGCAAGCTATTAAGCATCTTCAAAATTATTTATGACGACCCGGTTAGTCCAGTGGTGTGAGATGACCGTTTGATTCGAAGGGTCGCGGGTTCGATCGCCGCACCGGGACAAATATTTGAATGGCCTACCGATATTTGTTTCGGGTCTGGGTGTTTGTGTATGTGTTGTATGTGTACAACGGCACCCACGACACAGGTTTATCCATACCAACTATACCTACTGTGGGGCTGTGAGTGTAAGCGTATTTTATTTATTTATTTATTTAGGTGATACTTAATGATATTTCCCAACAATTGCGATGAAACCGTTCCAATGGGTCGGTAAGTAGGTAAATATAATATCGCGGGATGGGCAGCAACATTCCGCGATAAAACTAAAAAAGGGTAGCGTTCTTTATTAATATAGGCTGCCTATCGATTCTCCAAATCCCTTTTTTTGATCGGTACAATTTATTAATATTTTTTATGTCATAAAGTGGCAAATAAGCCTACAGTTTACATTGATAGTAAGTAATAATGTAGCCTGTAAACACCTACCTACCTAAACCAGTGATTACCGTGTAGGTGCGTTGCCACTCCTGAATCCTAAGGTATTATGCAGCGGTGCCGGAAATTACAGGACCGTACAGAATCACCTGACCCGAACACGATAGTGCTGAACACTATCATTTAGCGGCAAGTAGATTAGGTAATGTGGAAATTGAATTACAAGAGATCTAACGTCTAAAGTCAATTTACCACATTTTCACATAGTGACATGACAGATGACATGCAAACGTCTCACATTAATATCTGTCAATTCAATTTAAAAACGGAACAAGCAGTTTTTTTCCCTTTCTTCTTTATCTAATAACATCTTTGTATTCATCACAGATTTCCTCATAAGTATGATGTTACAACCTGTAAATATAGAGTTTTTTTCATAATACAATTATCTAATTTCATTACCCAAATATCTAGTGAACATTTCCAAAAAAAAACTCATCCAAAAGTTACGAAATAAGCAAAAAGTGTACCCACAAACGCTTCGCGTAACACTTAAAAGTTTAAAGGCAAAAGTGGAGAGCGTTTTCACTTTGCATTAAAAACGTTCCATTTATGAAAACTAGAATTAACAAAGAAGTTCTTTAAAACTGTTTTAGGTAACGACATTTTAGAAGTGGGCACTTAGTTTGAAATTGGTACTTAAAACTACGGTAATATACACTTTATTAAACGATGTCATGACGTCGCATAGAAAGTTAAGGCTGTGAATACAATGAATCATTTAATGCGAGAATATTCTTCCTTCTTTTCATGTTTAGAGTTTCATAACGAACGACAATGGTGTAAAGCTATTGCTATGCCAATAAGGTCTTTATTGCAGGTGTAGTTCTCGTTATGGTTTCGTAGTTTTGGTCATGGTAGATCAGTCTTGGTCTTCCTGGGCCTCTGGAACCATCCACATTCACATTGTATATCTGTTTAGTCATTCGCTCATTCGACATTCTTTCTATATGCCCGAACCATCGGAGCATGCCTCTTTCATTGTACGAGTATATATTTTAATCAAATAATTTATATTTTCCCTTGCAAAAAGCCTGCATACTTATTAACTAATTAAACCGTATTTTCTTCAAAGACTAAGTGCTTCAATATAACCTTAGCCTAAATTTAATTAAAAATCTTTACGACTATGAATCATTTAATCGAAACAAACGCAAACATTGAACGAGGCGGGTGTTTAGCTAAATAACTTCGAGTTTGAAAATAATACTCAAAACAATGGAAATATAGGCCTTCTCAACCATAAGATTAATAGCCTGGCGCGACGATTATTATGTACGATGGGGAAAATAATTATTTCTTATGTGGTTGCGAGCTTTCGGTTGTTTTGGGGATGATTTAATGCCTTTATTGGCTGGGCTGTCTTATTTATTACTTTGTTTCAAATTGAGCGCCATTGGAAATAAAATGTGTTTGTAATTGATACCAATACAAATTTACAACTCGTAACTTTGCAATTTTTCTGATGATTTATGAATTTATGAATGAGCGAATGACTAAACAGATATACAATGCGAATGTGGATGGTTGCAGAGGCCCAGGAAGACCAAGGCTGACCTACCATGACCAAATAGGTCGAATTGTCTGATGGTGGGGTCAAAAGTCTTAGGAATCGGCGTGCATGTATGAAGAGAATGATGAAGGTAGACGAGGCACGAGAGGTTTGTCTGAACCGGGATGTCTGGCGCTCTACACTCTCTGCCTACCCCGTTAGGGACCTGGCGTGAAGATACATTTATGAATTTAATTTTTTTGACAGTTCCGGTCTCTGGATAATATTAATGTTATTAAACTTATCAACTTCATAAACATATTTTTAAGCAGAATAATACACCGACATAGTTTTACATATGGAGCAAACAATTTGCTATACCTTTACAAATAACATTAGCATATATCGGATATATTTTACAACATATTATCGAATTATTTTATTTCGAGAGGCACTGCCGTATTAGCTTATTTACCTACAGCTAAATGGTAATGTTCAGCACAGCACTATCATGTTCCGGTTAGGTGGTAATAAGCACAAAACATAGGCATAGGCCTCTAGGGTGGCAACGCATTTGCTTTTTAAACTCCGGTGTATGTGTAGATGTCTATAGCCTGCATTATTTACTTACTTACCTTCATTGTTTGCCATCATCAGTACGTCATAAAAATATATATCTTAATGTATATAAATTACGTGTCACGGTGTTTGTCCGCCGATGAACTCCTAAACTACTTTACCGATTTTAATCAAACCGCACACCGGGTGCGATTCTGCCAACTGAACAGATAGGATATTTTATATCTAATTTATAGTCGAAATATTAAGTTACTACTCAATAGGGATGATGACTATTTTTTTTTTAATTTTAATTTCAAAAAGTATAGGAAAAATAAATAAATATTGTCTTTGAAACGTCTACTCAATAGCTAATAATTTTAAAGATATACCGATTCAAAACGTTGCGAGTTGTGAAACGACTCAAAACGGCTCATACAAAATGATACTCTATTCTGACGTCATGTTAGAGTTAAAACTTGTGAATTGGATGGTGAAATCAAAACATTTTAAAATATCTTCGTCAATACTGAGTTTTTGTAAAAAACATTCTCATTAAAATTTGTTGCATATCGGTTATAGAACGTAAAAGTGAAATTATTTTTAATTAAAACTTAACTTTTATTTATGTTCACGAATTTTCGACACTTTTAAGTTCTTCTATCACATACGATTCAACTCGAATTTTCATAATTTTTGTATCATTATATTTCATTTGCAAGTCGCTTTTATGTGATATGATACAAAGCAGTTGATTCATACCTAGTCATCATCCCTATTGCACCCGTGCGAAGCCAGTGCAGGCCGCTAGTTTGATATAGATTCCATACACTGAAGAAGACTGCCATAGTACTAGATTTTATAAACTCGTATTCAAAACGGAGAGAGAGAGCGAAATAGGATTATGAAAACTTATTGCGTAGGTTACATTTATAGAACAATATTGTTCAAACGTGGTTCAAAGGTTCAACGTGTAATATAGCGTAAGGTAGTTAGGATTGTATGACTCTTAGAGTAAGTTTTATAACATATAGTTCTAAAAATACACAACACGTATTTTGCTGGAAATTGTTCTCTAACTCAACGTAATGAATACATAACTTACGAGTGTATATTTTTCAAAACTCGTAGCATATTTTATTCAAAACTTATAATCTTGAATCCTAAAAGTCCAATGAAACTTTCCACTTCAGAACTGAGACTTTTAAGTTTAATTACCGACTTTCGAACTCCTTATATTAAAACGAGAGCACAGTCGGGGCAATCTTGATTATTTTATGAGTGTGTTTATTCTGCGGGCGTACGTGTTTGTGTGTAGCGGCGCAAACAAACAGACGTCACGCGGGTGCTATTAGTTCCCGGCGAGCACTCGACGTGGATTCTTAGTTCTATTCAACGGGTTAAGTTTGTGATCGCATAGGGCTGGCACTTATAAAAATGAAGTGAGACAAAGAGTTATTTTGGTGACCACTAAAATTACAGGGTAATTTATGACGTGTTCTTAGCGCGACTAAGTGGCAGAATTTATGATTATTTATGTTATCAGATAGAACAAGTGACGGCGGTTCTTTGCACTTTTAATGAAGTTTTTGTTTGTCTTATCTTTAAAAGTCATCACACCCAACGTCGAATCTATTCATCTCCCCTCTTGATAAGAATAGAGATTAACTTAATATAGAATTGCTCTCATATCATAAATAGGAGGTACTAACCTAAAACTATTTATTTGCTATTGTATTGATATTAAGTACAAAATTAATTCTAAAATATTTTTCCCCAAAAAAATGTGATGACAACTCTAACGTTCTTGGAATCACGCTTTTAATTAAATGAGTAGTGTTTGCGTAGGTTGAAACACGAGTGGTCTAATCGGGTAACTTTCGACAAGCGCTGGCGTGATCGTCCTCTGCTGCCTTACATTTCTTATTAGCCCTGCCCTATATCAGTTCGGAAGCTTCCAAGTTATTTAATTCTAGAGCTAACGTTTATTTAACTATTAAGATGGTTTGATAATATGATTTTGTCACAGGGAAACTGAGAACTGCTTAAAAAAGGAGAGGTAATAAAAATACAAACTAGAAGATAAAAAAGTACTTTGGGTATAATTTGAACCAACGACCTGGGCAAAGATACTTTATGCTGCTTTATAACTAATTGAACGAAGTCGTTATACCTAACATCGAATCTATAATCCCTTTTTTATTAAAATGGCGATTAACATTACCATCGTTAATTTTAGGTACCAATCTAAAATGATGGACATGTATTTTTTAAAAACATTTTTAGGTAATTTCTCTATCGAAATAATGTGTAGTAACAACCCTGACGTTTTTGGAATCACGCTTTTAATTAAATGAGTAGTGTTTGCGTAGGTTGAGACACGAGTGGTCTAATCGGGTAACTTGACAAGCGCCGGCGTGATCTCCGAGTCGGGCGTCCTCCGTTGTCTTACATTTCTTATTAGCCCTGCCCTACATCGGTTCGGAAGCTTGCAAGTTATTTCATTATGGACGCTTACGTTTACTGTCTGAGTCGGTTTGATATTGTGATTTTGTCGTGCAGTTTGTACTTAAAAACTATGGAAATTGCCTGTGTTTAACAGCAAGTGTAGGTATCTAACTATGCATTTGACTAAGGTGTTTTTTATGTAATGGAAGTGGTAAACAAGCATTCAGTTCACATTGATGTTAAGTGATGACTGCAGCCTATAGACACTTACACAAAGACCAAGGTCAAAATGCAGATGCGTTACCACTCCTGAGGCCTAAGGTGTTATGCCTCTGTGCCGGCAATTACAGAGCCGTACATTACAACCTGACCTGGACACGATAGTGCTGAACACTACCATTTAGCGGCAAGTATATTAGGTAATGCGGTGGTGCCTACGCCCGCGAGCACCGTCACTGGAGCTCTACCACCAGTAAAAAGTTTTAACGGGAACTTTTTGACAGTTCAAGTCATGTTCGTATCACTATATTGTCTTGGCAACATTTTATATCAGAATTATTTTGGAGGGATTATGATATGTACAGGCTGCACAGACCAATCAGCCTTTCTATAGTCGATGACAGGCTGCTTCATTAGAAGAATTTGCATACATTATTATGACTTTCAAGTACATAAAAATTATAATAATATACAGGTATACTTGTTGTAAAAACTTATTTAGATATTTTAAATTGGAGACTTAGTTCTAATTATGGAATATATCAATTGGTGGTCTGGTGTTTTTTTTATATTATGGAAGTGGCAAACAAGCATGCAGTCCACATTGATGTTAAGTGATGACTGCAGCCTATAGACACCCACAAAAAGACCAAGGTCGAACTGCAGATGCGTTACCACTCCTGAGGCCTAAGGTGTTATGCCTTTGTCAATAACCAGTGATTTAAAAAAAACGTGTGTGTAGTACACGTATCCATCCGTATGGATCATAATCTAATATACCAGAAATAAAACAAAACGAGAAAAGAAGTTTAGCAACTAACTTCAGACTCTTAACTTTTCTTTCAATCGCGTCACTAGAAGTACCCATTACTTCAAAAAGTACGAGATTCTCATTCAGTAACGATTTTTCATTCAAATTTCAACAACATTCAACTTTAGAAGGTTATTTGTATATTTCACCGACGCTGAGCTAGTCGACAAAATTAAATGTGCTCTACTCAATTCATGTCAACGCTGCAATAACTTACTCTACATATCCCTATTTTATTTATATAAACTGCAAAGCCAATAACATTTTACTGCGGGCAGAAATGCAGTTAATAAGCTTGAGATCGAGAACCTAGAATAAAAATCTGTATTTTGTGATCATTTACATATATTTGATAGGTGGTATCATGTGGTTTTTTGAACGTGTTATTATCTAGTTATAAACTACAAGCTGTACCCACGACGTCATCCGCGCAGCGTGATATTATGTAGCCTTTATAAATGGGCTATCTTACATTAAATGATTTTTCAAATCGGTCCAGTAGATCCTGAGATTAGCGCGTTCAAACAATCAAACAAACTTCTTTTCGGTTTCATATTATTAGTATAGAAGTATAGACAACAATACAACGGCGTCGGGACTTTAGCGCAAGAATTCTCTTCCTGTAGAAGAAAATTCTCTTCCTGTAAAAGACAATTCTTCCGCTTGTGGTGCGGTCGTCACAAAATAAGGCTTAGACTTTGCTACTACAACCAACAAACATTCACAAGAATATAACTAGCTAATGCACCTCACACCATACACACCTAAGTGAAAACGGCAATTCCATTGCGGTGCTTCTACCAGCTCTCTGACTGTAAATTTGCGGCCAACCGACACAAATCCCTCTCAATCTCAAGCGGAATAATATTCTCTCTGTTGAACATTCATCTACTTAAAAATTTAAAGTTTTGTTATTGTTTTCACATAGCTGAATGGACTCTGAGCTAAAAGATTCAGCACTCAGCGTCAAACTAAATTTTAAGAAAAATATTAAAAGTTCAAAAAAGTTTTTTTACTGAATGTGTAGGTCCTCTGAAAGAACTTGAGAAGACAAGGATACTATAGTACCTAAATTATTTATACCATTAATTTCAACTCTAAGATAAATTTATACCCCTTAAATTTATGCTACTTATAAAAGAAAACGTCGTGTCCATTAAATTTATAATCATTATTCACCACTATAATAATAAATTCAAATCAAATCCGTACCTTATTTATAAGTAAAATAGGTACATTTACAAGCCAACAAACATTAAAAAGAATATAATCAACGCAACTCGCACCACACACACCTCTAAGTGAAAACGGCAATTCCATTGCGGTGCTTCCATCAGCTCTCTGACTGTAAATTTGCGGCCAACTGACACACCAAATCCCTCTCACACTCAAGCGGAATAATGTTCTCTCTGTTGAAAATTCACAATACAAAGTTTAAGCGATAATATTATGTCAGCCTAGTAGCGCTTGCACACAGCAGGCACAGTGATTGACCCTCAGGGTTCCGTAAGTTTAATAAAAGTATTCTAGAAGTAGAAATTTTATACTTCTAGAATACTTTTATTTGCCATCTTCGTATGTCTGCCTGCAGCACAGTTCAAAAACTTTTACTGCTAGAAAGCAATAATTTGGATTAAACATATGAGTTATGACGACAAAGTGGTGAAATAAAATCTTTAAAAGATTAAGGTACCTGTTCTACGCGTAAGGTAGAGATTGGTAGAGATGATATTATTATCTTTCGTGCACCACATGATCTAGGGTGTAGTCAAAATATTGTCGATTTTGAGGGTTCCATAGTAACTAAGGAACCCTTATTGTTTTACCATGTCCGTCTGTCTGTCCGTCCGCGGTTTAGCGCAAAAACCTTAATCACGCCGACAAAGTGGTAGCATAAAAACGTGAAAAAAAAAATATTTAGGGTACTTCCCCTTCATGTAACGCGTATGTGTAATCCATAGAAAATTTTTTTTTTCACTACATCACGGAAATCATCAAACCTACGGAAAAAACTAAAAACTACGGAACCCTACCAGTGCCCTTGTTCAGCCACGCACTCGACCGGGTTTTTTTATTCATGGATCAGTATGTCGATTATTAAATGCAGTTATTTTCACTTACATTGCATTACATTAATTTTACATTACTATCTAACCGTAAGGCAGATACAATCTATTATCTATTGTCTATCTATATATATAAAAATCAATTACTGTTCGTTAGTCTCGCTAAAACTCGAGAACGGCTGGACCGATTAAGCAAATTTTGCTTTTGAATGATTTTTGGAAGTCCAGGGAAGGTTTAAAACGTCAAAGGCCACAATTTTATTTTCCCATACAAATAGTCCGTATCTATCAAACCTTTGACCTTGCCGGGACAGCTTATACACTATATTATCGTGACAATAGCGTAAAGAACACTTAAACTACATCAAAGAACTTTTCCAAAAAGATACAGATTTGTTACCACAATATTATACATTTCATAGTGCCTGTCTCATTAATTACGGAACCAAAGTTCTTTCACAATAAAACATCCCAGACTTTACAACAAGGAAAGGTTAATCTCGTCGAAACGAGAACACTTCTTCAGAATAGTTTCTTTCATTATCTATTCCATAGTCAGAAAGCGCACAAAGTGTCTCCTGTCTACTGTTTCTTTGTTACAAACTTCGTACAGAAATGTGGGGCATTAAAATAAGTGGATAAAGAGAACTTGTGAATTGACTTACAAAGAACTATTGCCAGAGGGGCCATTATGGGAGTGTGAGTTGTTTGACTCATATCTCAATTTATTTGCCGTTTTATTGCTTTGTCAATATTGGTCGGTTTGATGTGGTGCTGTTTATGTTACTTTTTCCTCACAAATATCGACAAGGGTGTAATGAAAACGGCAATATTGTTCATATTCGTAGCTTAGTGAGAACGCTTGTAGATTTGTAGAATCGCTTGCAGCTTGTAAAGGACTACAACAGCATTGGCAGACTAACAAATATATTGTAAATGTTATAATTGTCGCCAATACTCCTTTATTTATAAATGCGCTCGTAGTTTAATAGGAGCGCACACAAATTAGTAAAAGCTACTCTAGCGGTGTGAGCCTTTAAAAATGTGCATGCCTATCGGAAAGGTATTAACAGGGCTACTTTCTAGATAGTTTATTTAATTACCTATTCCGTTGTCAGAAAGCGGACAAAGTATTTCCTGACTACTGTTTCTTTGTTACAAACCTCGTACAGAAATGTGGCGCATTATAATAAGTGGATAAAGAGAACTTGTGAATTGACTTACAAAGAACTATTGCCAGGGGTGCCATTATGGGAGTGTGAGTTGTTTGACTTATTTTTCTAAATTGATTTGCCGTTTTATTGCTTTGTTAATATTGGTCGTTTTGATGTGATGATGTTTATGTTACTTTATCCTCACAAATATCGACAAGCGTGTAATGAAAACGGCAATATTGTTCATATTCGTAGCTTATTGAGAACGCTTGTAGATTTGTAGAATCTCTTGCAGCTTGTAAAGGACTACAACAGCATTGGCAGACTAGCAAAAATATTGTACATGTAATAATTATCGCCAATATTACTATATTTATAAATGTGCTCGTAGTTTAATAGGAGCGCACACAAATGAGTAAATGCTACTCTAACGGTGTGAGCATTTAAAAATGTACAAGCCTATCGGAGAGGTATTAACAGGGCTACTTTCTAGGTAGTTTATTTAATTACCTTTTACCTATTCCGTAGTCAGAAAGCGCACAAATTATCTACTGTCTACTGTTTCTTTATTACAAACTCCGTACAAAAATGTGGAGCATTTAAATAAATGGATAAAGAGAACTTGTGAATTGACTTACAAAGAACTAATGCCTTCAGCGGTATGAGACCTTAAAATTTGTTAAGACTTTCAGATAGGTATTAATAGGGGTATTTTCTAGGTAGTTTATTTTATTGTCTATACGGGTTATACATCTGTGATAATTTTGATTCACAAATATCTTGCATATTGGTTGGCTTAGTGTGATGCTGTTTGATATACTTTTCCATCACTCGTCTTTTGATAATGATAAGAGGAAAGCGATATTATCGTATGTTCAGATTGGTACACTGATCGAAAGGTGTGCTCTTTGGTGAATGAGAACGTTGTGGAAAAGTTTGTAACCTTGTAAGACATGAATAATGTTCGTATCATACATACATATAAAACAGTTGCCAATAATTAAAAGGGAATAAACATAAACTCAGCAGATTAATAAATAAGGCACAAGAAATATCTATCAGTCACCTTGAATACCAATAGTAACCACTGAAAAAGATGGCTTAATTGACAACATTTCATATTTTTAACTGTAAGATAGTTAAGTATTATGTGTATTTATTTTATGTCCATGTGTTGGGGGTAGGCTTATAATGAATAAATGCAGTTAGCTCCTATCCCGCGTTTTATTTAGATCCTTACATTAACCTACATGTTTTATTACATTATTCAAAAGTAAATCCCAAACTAGGGCACCCGTGTTTAACCATTTTTCGAAATTTTGTACTTTTCATTCATAATTTCTACTTTGAAAGTTAGTGTATTCTAAAAAGACGTATGCGCCATATAACGTCACACATACGGTGGAATGGCGATTGAACCATTGCCTAGTGCCGTGACCCTCTAAAAAAATTGTAGATGTCACTGTCTTGTCGTTGTCAGCTTGTCAAACTCGATGTAGGGCTGTGATCTTTTTATTTTAAAATATCAGTACCAGTGTTCGACATATCGAAAAAATTATCGATATAACAATATAATTAAAAAAAAATCTTTGACTTTGCGTGTCGTCGATTAATCTCTTCCTTGATCCAACTACAAAAAAAATTATCAATATTATATCAACAGCCTGAGGGCTAAGTCGTTGTTTAAAACCTTAAAACTTGTTTTTATTTTAATAAATAAGTTCGTAGCAGCTTTTCATAGACTTCGTAGTAGGGATGGCGATTCTTTCTGAAATAAATCAATGTTCTAATAATCGAAGTGTCCAAAATCTATCCACGATTAAATCGACATTGAAAAAATCGATCTTCGATTATCGATCTATTTTTGATTTGGGATAAGTATGTAATACTAAATTTCAAGGAAAACAGACGACCAAAAAAAAGCAACTCAACAGTGTTCAATGTTGGTATAATGCTACCTATACTCACGTTTAAACATTAAATCTTATGATCTGTATGTTTCCTATGTCCCTATGTGAATTAACCAAAAAGATCGATCTTCGATTTTCCATACTATACGTATCGATTCACTAGATCAATCCAGTACTGTGGATCGATTTAAATAAAATTTTATAATTATTTAAATAAGAATCGATTTTTTGGTTCCTAAGATTGCTTTTCCGATTAATCGATCTCAGGTCTCGGATCACCATCCATACTTCCTAGTTTTATACTTTGACATTGACGTATTTGTATCAATTTGACACATCTTGCCACAGAGTATGTAACAATAATGTTTTCATCTAAAGATAGGCAATGGTAACTACTTCATTCCACCATATAAGTGACGTCATCACATGTTTTTCCGTTTTATTTTTTTTTTTACAGAAATTAAGAAATAAAAAAAATACAAAAAATATGTATTTCAACTCAGAAAAGAAAATTAAAGAAACGGTATTTTTCTTTTAGGGTCGTGTCAAATTTGAAATGTTGTCAATTGTAGCGTAAATGTAAGCTTTAAAAAACGACAGGCTTTATTAAATCGCCGAACGCAATTTGGAAGCTGCCGTTTGTTTTTTAATTGATTTTAATCTATTTCCTCTCCATTTAATTTAATATGATCATGAATAATGAATTCAGAGAGGAACCTGACGTTTTATTAAAAATGGACTACGGGAATCCCAGTATTAGCGTTCTTGCATAATCAATAAGGCTTCATTAGATTACAGAAAATATGTTTCAAGGGTATGATTAATTCATGCAGAGTACCATGTCGAGCATTTAAAGAGATACATAACTTCGTATCTTCACGCGTGTAATCCCCGAAGATGTAGGCAGAGGCAAATACATGCATTCAAGCATACATGCAAACACCCACGATTCGCCGAACCGAGCCTGTTGACAAACTTCGAGGTACTGGGAAACTTCCAGAAAATAGAAAAATTCCGATAGAACCAGAGATACACGATTTTACACCCTTATCTCTAATAGAGCCCGACCTGGGAATTGAACTCCGTAACCCCAGCGTAGTAGTAGTGGCCTGCTACCACTAGGATTCTGAGACAGTTTAAACCTTTATGAAATAGATAATATTTATGTTAATCTTAGATAAAACGAATCTTGAACAGTAAAGAATTCAAAAAATATGTCCCCATGGTTGCCTCAGATATGCTGCCTCAGTAGTCTAGTGGTAGCAGGCCACTACTGCTACCTAGGGCTAGGGCTACCAGAGATAAAAGTGAAAATCCCATATCTCTGATTCCATTGGGATTTTTCTCTTTTCTGGAAGTTTCCCAGCATCTTTACTGGTGGTAGAGGTTACCACTTCTGAGGCCTAAGGTGTTATGCCTCTGTGTCGGAAATTAAAGGGCCGTTATAAAAAAAAATAAAAAAAATAAATTACATTACCACCTGACCGGAACACGATAGTGCTGAACACTACCAGGTCGTCGGTCCATCATGTGAGGGGCCTGCTTCGTCTTCCAGTATGCGGTCTTCATTCAACAACTCTTATACCCTAAAAGCTGTCAGTTCTTCGAGCTATCTGCTCTGCCCACTGCCACTTGAGTCTCGCTATTCGGGTGAGCAATGTCGGTAACTTTGGTTCTCATGCGGATCTCCTCATTTCTGATTCGATATCGCAGAGAAACTCCAAGCATAGCTCTCTCCATTGCTCTCTGCGTGACCTTGAGGTCCATAGTGATCGACCACGTTTCTGTTAGTATGTCATCACTGGCAACACACACTGGTCAAAGACCTTTTTCTTGAGACATTGCAGTAAGTCGGACGGTACGGTACGGTACGCTTGATGGGTCCCACGTAAATAGGCTCCGAGCCTACTGATATTCACCGGACACATTTCCAAACTCCAAGAGTTGCCTTAGAATTTTTAAAAGAAAATACAAGAATCTCTATAGGTAGATAACCTTCGACCCGACGAACAAACCCAGGACGTCAGCGTTGCAGTATTATTAGTAAGTCACGAAGCCTACAAATACTATGCCTACGCCTACATATTCCTTGACTTCAGAACACGCATTTGCACAACATTACATTTGTCGTCAATAACCATACATGACATGTGAGACTTCCACAAATAATGCTATTTTACTTAGAAATCTTAAGGCAGAACTTGATCCATTCATTTAAAATGAGACTATACTATACAATATAAGCCCTATATAAATCTCAAGGCACTATTTGGAGGCGAACCGTGTTTGGCATATGTTTCGCCCATATTGCATATTTATGAGTTAATCAAGAGTTGCAGCTGTTGCTAGGTCGCACATTACCGCTATATGTTTACATGATTCGGGGATACGTCTTGACGCCGGCCTTGTTCACCTATTTCTAAACTAAGAAGGCAACCATATTTTAGGAAAATTTGGGACATATTGGTTGGGGAAAAAGTTTCTTGGCATTTTTTAAGATAATTCAAAACATTTTTTAATATATAGTTTATTTAAATTTAACTAAAGTATGTATGTACCATTTGTTACATGGGCCAAAACGTAACCGGCGAATCGTGGGTGTTTGCATGTATGCTTGAATGCATGTATTTACCTCTGCCTGCCCTTCGGGGATTACAGGCTTGAACTACGGTTTTTTTACGTTCAATGTAGATGCATTGCCACCACAGAGGTATAAATATTTGTCTGTGACAGAAATTGCTATTTTCATACCTAATTGTTAATGGAGTTCTACCAATAGTAAAAAAATATCGTATTACGGTAACAGTCAAGTCCTTGAGCTCCTCTCCAAAAGATCCCATCAAGCACACGACCTCTCAAAATTGACAAGCACACAAACACCATAAAAATATACCCATGATAAAGCACGGAAAACTAGACGATCCTATAAAATTTTACGATAAGTTACCTTAAGTGATTGCGTATATTTCATCGCTTCCTAGTACTTATAGTATACGGAAAAATTTTATAAAAACGATGTCGATACATTTCTTAGTCTCTTTTCATTTTTAAAAAGGTTTTAGAAATTAAAAAAAAACCGAAAGAAAAAATTGACTTCGGGCAGGAATTGAACCTGCGACCTCAGGATAACCAGTCCAGCCGCTTTACCACTAAGCTACCAAAGTACTTCCGTACTACAACTTAAACTTTTCTTTCCGTTTTTTCTTTAATTTCTAAAGTTCACTTGCATGTGTTATTGCGAAAAATAAATATCACAATTTAAAAAGGTTTTACTTTCATTTTCTTGCATGCTATTTTGGCGATTATCGAAATTATGTTAGTAAGAATTCTTCAATTTGTTATCTATATTATCATATTAGTCTCTTTTTTTATGTTACGGCAATGGCAAACAAGCATGCAGTTCACATTGATGTTAAGTGATGACTGCAGCCTATAGACACCCACACAAAGACCAAGGTCAAAATGCAGATACGTTACCACTTCTGAGGCCTAAGGTGTTATGCCTCTGTGCCGGAAATTACAGGGCTGTACATTACCACCTGACCGGAACACGATAGTGCTGAACACTACCATTTAGCGGCAAGTATATTAGGTAATGCAGTGGTGCCTACGCCCGCGAGCTGCGTCACTGGAGCTCTACCACCAGTAAAAACTCTCTCTCTCTCTCTCTACTTCTCATACATTTGAATAGCCTGTTTCATTGATTTGTCTCTTACCTACAATGAAATGCAATCCCAGCGCCAACGAGAAGTTTGACTGCCTCAGTAGTCTAGTGGTAGCAGGCCACTACTGCTACGCTGAGGTTCTGGGTTCGACTGGGTCAGGGCTACCAGAGATAAAAGTGATAATCCTTTATCGCTGATTCCATTTGGATTTTTCTCTTTTCTGGAAGTTTCCCAGCACCTTTACTGGTGGTAGAGGTTACCACTTCCGAGGCCTAAGGTGTTATGCCTGTGTGCCGGAAATTACAGGGCCGTACATCACCACCCGACCGGAACACGATAGTGCTGAACACTGCCATTTAGCGGCAAGAATATTAGGTAATGCGGTAGTGCCTATGCCCACGAGCTCCTTCACTGGAGCTCTACCACCAGTAAAAGTGTCATGAATGCAATCCTCGCCCAAAGCCATTTTTTCTATTTTCTTTTTGCTTCATATACTAAAATCATTCAGTGGACAAAAGCATGATTGTTTTCTATTATTTTGCATTAACACATGCTTGTGTGTGATTTTCTTTAAAAAAAAGCATGATTGTACCAAATTGCTTCCAAGTCAGTTTGGTAGTTTTTGAGTCTATTGCACACATATGGACTGACAAACAGATTGATTAGATTATACATTTCTTATCATCGATTACTTGAAACCTTGATTTAAGTATAATTTTAAGATTAATTTGATGTATAGAGTACAGACATAAACTGATTAAAGAGTAGGTACTTTATGTACAGAAAAGAGAAAAGTAAATTTCCAATGATTTACCGACCCATTGAGATTATGCGATGAATATTATTTGTAAATTTACAATACAAAATCTGTCTTTCGGGAGTTGTTAATGCCTTATTAAAATACGCTTAAGTGCGGCCATAAATCTCTTTAGAATTACATTCTTAACTTCTAACAACCTTTTCGACCTCGAATAGAATAGTAATTTCTTTTGGATCTGCCGTAATGGCAATTTCAAACTCATCATAATTTTTATTGTCAGTCATAGATGATGCCATTGGTTTTTTAGGGTTCCGTAGTAAACAAGGAACCCTTATAGTTTCGCCATGTCCGTCTGTCTGTCTGTCTGTCTGTCTGTCCGTCCTCGGCTTAGCGTGAAAAATATTGACACTAGAGGCTTGAAATTTGGCACAAGTATACAACTTAATCACGCCAACAAAGTGGTAGAATGAAAACATGAGTTTTTTTTTTATTTAGGGTACCTCCCCTACATGTAACGCGTGGATATTTTTTTTTCGATTTCTATCTAGTGTGGGATATCGTTGGATAAGTCTTTCAAAAATGTTAGGGGTGTGGGAACATCATTTTTCGATTCAGTTAACTGTTCGTGAATTATTAAGCTTTAAAGAGCCAAGTTGTTGTTAGAAATTCAATTCTATGGTAAGTTCAAGTAAATTGCGACGTAAATTCTGTCGCCGTCGCGGACTGTCGCCTAATTGAGGAGGTAGCCGAGGTCGTGTCTGTTGGTATTAGAAGCGGATTAGCGGACACTTCTGTCAGCGAATTCGATTTGCACTTGGCTGATGTAAAACCTAATAAATAACGACGGAACCCTACACTATGCGTGGCCCGACACGCACTTGACCGGTTTTTACTGGTGGTAGAGTTCCAGCGTAGGCGCTTGAGGGGGAAGGAACTGCCAAATTATTTATTTATTTATTCTTTTTATGCACAGAGATGGGTACATAAAGGCGAACTTAATGCCACTAAGCATTTTCTCCCAGTCAACCTTTAGGTTATGAATAGAGCGACCATGTAGGATATTTATGATTGTATAAATATATAAATAATAACATACATATACATAGATTTATATACAGGATATATATACATATGAATATTACATATATACAGCAACAAAACATATGGTATATATAATATAGATATGATGATATAGATACATACAATTAAAAATGCTATAACAAAATTCCAACGATGAATGTCGGGAATGTGACTTTCTATTTAATTAAATTCAAAAAGTGTTCTCGAACTTTCTGCTTGAAAGTTGATTTACAAGTTGATTTTCTGATAGCCACGGGAATTACCTTATCTCTGCCGCCGAATGGCAGCACAGCATTTTCGTGTTCCGGTTAGATGGTAGTGTACGTCCCCATAATAACTATCACAAGTGTGCAACGCATCAAATTCAAATTTCGTATTAAAAAAAAACCTCCGTCCCGGCTATGCACAGGTAGAATGTGTTAGACCTCAATGAAATAGCCACAAAAGAAAGCACATGCACATCGTTAAACAACTTCACAAATTCATCATAAGTACATTTTAACAGTTTAATCAAGTAAAAGGTTGAAAAAAAAAAAAATAAGCGCAACCAGATTTAAAAAAAAACAATAAAGTTGCCCGTATGCACTCGCGAGAACTTTGTTGTGTTTAACCAAAAAAATATGCCTCTTCAGGCACGCACTAGGATCCGAAAGGATTGAAAAAAAAAAAGGTACAATGCATTGTAAATATCTCAGGACAAACACTGTTTTTCAGTTAGACCTTAAGCAGTAAAACTGTGAAAACTGCTTCTATCTTTAAGCAGCTATTCTGTGATGCGCATTCGAACATACATGTCATCTAGACAGACAAACAAAAGTAATACAAAAATCATTATTGCCATCTACTGGCATAGGTAAAAAATAGTGATTGTGATGTTGCGCTTTTATTTTTAGACTTTTTCATGCTGCTGTATTCATTTTTCTGACAACTTTGTTCTTCTGTCCTTGTTCCCAGAAAGTTAGACACGCTTTGATCATGCTCCAATAGTTCGACCCAGTATCGATTGATGGAAGAAAAGTTACAACTTAGATGTTTTTGTCAATACAAAGTATTTTATTTTATTATGAACTAGCTGTGCCCGCGACTTCGCCCGCGTGAGAATTTATAATTGTTCAGTCGGACTTGGATCTACCCGGACTAAGTCGTGGGCGCAGCTAGTATAAAAGTAGCCTAAGTTACTCCTTATTACATAAGCTATCTGTCAGTGAAAGTCCCGTCGAAATCAGTCCAGACGTTCCCAAGATGTGTCAAATGGTTGTCAAGTGTCAAACCTAGTGCACATACCATAATTTCTAAATCCTACATATACCTAAACTTGCTGGCAACCTAGTCAAGCCATTCTAGTAGGAACGGCTGCAACATTCCCTGCAACGTGCAAATAAAGTACCATTTAGTTGCAATAGTGGCCACGTGTGCATCGTTATACAACCGCCAGGGCGCAGGCTGGACTTTACAAGGCTTTAGAACTTCAAAATCATGCAAAGATTATTAGTGAAAGTTGAGTCACACTTTGTTATGGGTTATGTATAAATAATAATTAGAGTACCAAGCAACAAATATTGTACATCGAGCCTACGAAAGAGACAATCGGCTAGTTTCGACTTCGTAGAGCATTTTTATTTATTTATCACTGTGTGTGCAGCATTAACTCAGCTGCACACTGCCTATATAAGCACCGATAGTCCAGTATTGGTCAAAACATGATCAAAATGGTCGACAATAAGTAACGTGTGAAAGAGATATCGCTCTAGAGGTCCGAAATAAGCCGAATACTCATTCCCAAGGTCGATGTGCAATATTTCTTGTAGGATACTGTATATTTGCCAGAAATTGTTTGCGATGGACCTCTTCAAATTACTGAATAGTCTATACAAATAAATTGGAGTGTCTGTTTGTAATATAAAAATAACCGCTTTTGGCTAAATGCATATGTATGTATACACGGTACATATTTTATGCCAAAAATTTTTTTTTTTACAATTTTTGTCTGTTTGTTTATCTGTCTGTCTGTCAGTCTGTCTGTCTGTTTGTTCCGGCTAATCTCAGGAACGGCTTTACCGATTTTGACGGGACTCTCATTGGCAGATAGCTTATTTAATAAGGAGTAACTTGGGCTACTTTTATACTAGCTGCGCCCACGACTTTGTCCGGGTAGATAATAAACAATCATAAATTCTCACGCCGTCGGAGTCGCGGACACAGCTAGTAATAAATAATAACACTCATAGCCCCACAATCCCTATATAGAATCTGTCACAAAGACCTAGACCCGAAACAAATATCTGGTACGGGGATCGAACCCGATCCTCGTTTTGTAAAATCGGTTTTTTTTTTTTTTTTTTTTTTTTTTCATGGAAGTGGTAAACAAGCATGCAGTTCACATTGATGTTAAGTGATGACTGCAGCCTATAGACACCCACACAAAGACCAAGGTCAAAATGCAGATGCGTTACCACTCCTGAGGCCTAAGGTCTTATGCCTCTGTGCCGGAAATTACAGGGCCGTACATTACCACCTGACCGGAACACGATAGTGCTGAACACTACCATTTAGCGGCAAGTATATTAGGTAATGCGGTGGTGCCTACGCCCGCGAGCTCCGACACTGGAGCTCTACCACCAGTAAAAGATTATAAGAGATTATATTTGCATTAAGAAATTTGCCTTTTCTATAATGATGACGATGTATAATACGGCTGATTTATATTATTTCGCATTAACACATGCTTGTTAAATATATTTTTAAAGAAAAATGGAAAGAAAAAATTGACTTCAGGCGAGACTCGAACTCGCGGCAACTGGGAATCTAGTCCAGCCGCTCTTGCAACTGAGCTACCGAAGTCCAAATAATACGGCTGTCAGTTACAATCTAACCTGGTTATTCAACATGGATAGCTCACATTGGCTCTTTCCATCAAATGAAAAAATATGCTTGGTGTGTTCTGCGAAACTACTGGTTTAGTTTAACTAATCCACATTATTTAAAGTTATAAAACTTATATAGCGCGAGTCATAAAACGTCTCAGTTTGATGTGCGAGCTTAACTTTAAAACGCTGCATTTTTTAAAATTGCTTCGCTCTAACATCTATATTTTAAAAGAACAGCGCTTGTTTAACAAACACAAGCTTCCAAGAATTTCTAGAAGAAATACGGCTTTATTTGTTAGAATAGGTTATAAAATTGAAAGTATACGGTAGTTTTGTCTTATAATCAAACAAGAAAAAATCTACTTATTACAAGTTATGGGGGTGTACATTATCCAACAGGAACCCGATAGTGCTGAATACTATCATTTGGAAACTGGTAGATTAGATAATGCGATGATCTACCTCTCCGAGGGTTTCCACCTTGTCGTGACGGGTCCCAACATCGGCGAAGCCATGAGGAACCCAGCGAGAGGGCGGCGTTTGGCGTGGCTCTGTCTGTCACTCGCTGCTAAGGTAAGGTCTGGGGAAAAGATGCATCGATACGTCGTCAGAATAGATCAATACGGGTCGCCGGCCGCAGCGGACCGGAAGGGAGAAGCCATATTATTATGCAGGCTTTCCCCTCTGTCAAAATACAAGTGCAAATGGTCCCTGTCGCCGAGATATTTTAGGTAATGTGTGTGAAATTTTTTATGTATTTAGTTAAAGTCAAAGTGTGAGTTTCGTAGTAATAGACGATTTTTGTTGTGTTTGTGTGTCAAAACGTAACCGACGAGAGTGTTTGCATGTATGCTTGAATGCATGCATTTACCTGTGCCTATCTCCCTTCGGGGATTACAGGCGTGAAGTTACGTTTCGTTTGTGTGTCACACAAATTTCCCCCCGCAAAATATGACTGTTTTGCATCGGTAATAAACGCTATGGCTACTCCCCTACGGTCTGTCGGTAGCCCTTGTTGCTCTATGGTCATCAGCCCTGCATCCTTTCCCCAGCTGCCTGACGGTGTTCCCACCGTACAGTTTACGTTGATGGATAGTAATACTGTAAACTATAAACGTCAAAATGAAACCAGAGATTCCATTCATTAGATGCGTTGCCGCTCCTAAGGCCTTATGTATTTTAGGCCACTGTGTCGGAAATTACAGGGACGTACATTACCACCTGACCGGAATACGACATTGCTAGACACTACCATTAAGCGGCAAGTAGATGAGTAATGCGGTGGTACTTACGTCCGCGAGCTCCGTCACTACTGCTCTACCACCAGTGACAATTTTTTACGGGGCCATATTAGATTAGGTCATGAGGTGGTGCCTACGGCCTTGAGTCCCTGCACTGGAACCTAGGAACCAGGAAAATAATAAAGGTATGATAATGCGCTGATAGTGCGCTCTGGAGTGTGATGGGCGACCGCTAGTAGCAAATTAAAATGCGCTTTTCCGTGGTTCGGAGGACACGTTAAGCCGTCGGTCCCGGTTGCTATCGATAGATAGCAGTTGGTAAACTTTGTCGCAGGCCTTATCGGCGGTTAACATCTGACAGCGGGTTGGCCACTAACCCGTATCTTCACCAAATCGCATTGGAATCACATTGGAGCAGCTTGGTGGAGTAAGCTCTAGGCCTACTCCCAAGAAGGGGAGAGACTCGTGCCCAGCAGTGGGACGTATCAAGGGTTGCCATTATTATTATTATATAATAATGCGGTGATGCCTACGCTCTCAAGTACCAACATTGATACTAACCCCGTATTACATACGACTCAACAAAACATAACATACGCGTGTACCTTTAAATAAAATCACACAGCGAATGTTTTGTTACAATGTAGATACATCAATGTTAAAACGATTAAACAAAACCAACGATAACACTGAGTAAGTGCCGACTAATGTAACAAGAGTGTTCCATTTACCAAATGAAAGTAATGCTAACAAGAAAATACAATTTTCTCTCCACGTATAAGCATGAATTATTTTAAGTTAAAACGTTCATAATTTATACAACATTCAGTATAATAATCAAACAAGAAAGTCACTTGTCTCGTGTATTGTTATCATTTTCGCCAAAAGACGTCCACTGCTTGCCAAAAGCACAGTACAAATATGAACAGTGTGGAAACTACGTATAAAACGTTCCAAAACGGCACACATACTTTGTGTATGCGCATCGACGCTCGAGTAGCGTGCGTCTCACTACTGCAGCACCGCGAAAACCGCTTAGGGGCCTCGTAGATGCGCATGTTTGTGTGAGTGTGCCATTTCAACGTTTTGTACATAGTTTCCATACTGTTTATATTTGTACTGTGTCAAAAGCCTCCTCCAAAGATCCTTTTATATCATAAATGGGGGATGTGCCATAATCCAGCCGTTTAGTATGTTTTTTTTATGTCAAAGGATTGGCAGACGGGCCACCTGATGGAAAATGGTTACCGTCGCATATGAACATTCGCAATCGCCAACGTGCTGCCAGCCCCGAAGGACTCTTTTGACGCCAGTTTTGAAGTACCTAGGGGGAAATTCGTTCCACAATTTGCACGTTCTGGGCTAGAATGAACGCCTGAATCGGACTGTCGGTTGACAATCGCAGTGGTAGACGCTGCTACCCACTTTTCGTTATTGCATTTACAGCTGCCCTATTTGAATGATTTAATTGAAAATTACCATCAAAAACACTAACACCCATTTCAGATTTAATATTACCTTACAATACACCAAGAAAAGTTCAAAGTCGTTGGAGTGTGTTGCTGCCGTAAGACAACCGCTCAGCTTTTCGCTTTTTTTACTTATATTGTACAGCTATAATGTTGGAACGATTAAACAAAATAAACGATACTCAGTAAGTACCGAACAATGTAACGAGAGTGCTGCATTTAGGAAATGAAAGCAATAATAGGAAAACGCCCGACGCAGTCTGACTGTACCGTCAGACTCTACTGAGAATAAATCCTTTGTATAAAACCAAATTATTTGAACTTATGCTAATTAATTAATTTTAATTATTTTGATAAACGTAAAAAAACGTAACTTCACTCTTGTAATCACCGAAGGGAGGCAGAGGTATATGCATGCATACAAGCATACATGCAAACACACTCGATTTGCATACTCCTACCTTTGCCTACTCGTATTGCACATCGAACCTACGAAGGAGACAATCGGCTAGTTTCGACTTAGAGCGTTATCTCTGCACACACACACACACACACCGGACTATAAGCACTGGTGGTTCGGGTGACCATACTTTCAACGGAAGTCGGCCATATACGTGGTCCGCATATTATTATATACATGTGTTTTTATGAAATAGTGACATGGATCGCAAAAAGGTTGTTGCACTTTTTGTTATTGTTCAAAAGATACAGAAGATCATTCATCAGATTCATCCATTCGTTACGATTATAAATGCTGATGGGAACTATTTTACTCGAAAATACTGTGCTTTGAAAATAGAAGATTAGTTTTTATTATATAAGAATGAGCATATTTTTATTCGAACAGCTTTTGAGTTTATTAGCACCATGTATGGTGATAATTTAGTAATATGTAATAATTCCTACACCTTTAGAAATGCTGAGAATTAGATAGAAAGTAAAACAAAATTGAATTATTTAATTAAATAATTTTAAAAAAAACTAACATTCACAGCTCTACACTAGGGTCCAGGTCCACCTGTGTCGTGGGTGCCGTGGTTCACAAAAAGAACTAGCTCGGTACTTTTAATTTTTTTTAGTCCCTCTCAACCATCGACGACACAACAAAGCTTCTCTCCTCAACATTATAACGTTGCGTCAATATGTGTGACGTATCATCGCAGAAATGTGCGATGCAAATTACATTCAACATTCTTGCCATGCATTCGTGCGAGCTCGCAGATATTCGTGGTACGATGCGAATTCGCAGTTATGTGTAGGAAGCCCTAAGGTCGATGTGTAATATTTCTGTGCATACTGTAGTAACGTGTGGTCGATAACATTGTTTGAATTTCAACAGTACTCATAATTTACGACACAAAGGCGTGGCGACATAGATTTCAGGAGTGGTAACGTACTTAAATTAAAATCGTACTTAAATTATTTTATGTAGATATCTATATGCTACAGTATCAACTTATCATCAATGTAATAACTTAATGAGTATACTCATTAGACAACCGCGAGCGAGATATAACACAGCCTGAGGCTCAAATATTATATCCTTTATATGTGTAATAATTACTAATACCAAACCTGATCGGTGGTTTCATGAATAAGCCAAAACTTTCTGGGCCAAAATAGTATCGCAACCGATTTATTACAGAGGGGCCTGGCTAAAAACATTTTCTTTAATGTCGATATAACCGTACCAATGTACTCAAATTTGCAACTTGATTAATTAAATACCTTTCTACCTTTATCTACAGATGGTTAGAACATTTGAACGGCAATCAATACAACCTAATTAGTTAATTGGTGTATTCGCATTGAATACGCATTTAAGGTGAAGTGTTTTAGGTGTGGCCCTATCGTACAGCCTATCGGTGTAAGTTACCTATTTTGTACAGTTTGATAGACATTTCAATTTAAAGATTGCCCATCACATGAAGTGCCCTGCGGCGTCGCGAATTTTAGTGTAGTTTTAAACTGTTTTAAGGCGGCTTCAATAATCGATACATACGAACGTATCCGACGTCGGGATGCGTAGTGTAGTCGGTCAACCGAACATACAACAACGCAGGATGAGCAGCAGCGTCCCGTGGATTACGATAAAACTACCGCCACTGCGATCGCCAATCCGCATGCCAAGCGTGACGATTATGGCATGAACTCTAATGATGCACAGTGTTGTGCGTTAATCATATATCTTCGCGCCAACTCTCACACGGGGTAGGCAAAGAGTGTGGAGCGCCATATATTTATTTATTTATTTAAACTTTATTGCCACAATATAATACATGATGACAAATGGCGAACTTAACGCTAAAAGCGCTCTTTTCCAGTTAACCATCGGGAGTCTAGAGAGCTATCTGCTATCTTTATATTGCTGTCCTCACACAACTCACCCGCTTCTTCTACATTATCAAAGAATATTGATATATTAGGGTGATCTATAAAAAAAAATTATCTTCGTTGATAAAGGCTTCAATCAAATATTTAATAATTTTCATAAGTATAAAATATGTATGTTTGTATTGATCATGTTAAATATCATATCAAATTTTCCTAGTCGATCTTTTGGTGTCCAACTTTTTTTAATCAATGCGCTTAAAAATTGATGCGAAGTAAATATTCCAAATTCAAATGTAAGCCAATCATTTACTGGTGGTTGAGCGTGGCACGCGGATTTACGAGATTTCTCATAAAGGTTTATTCTCACTCGACTTTTATTGACTTAAGCGTAACATTAGCCTTAACATTTACTAAGCCTATGAATATATGGAAAGAAGTGTCATAAAAAGTGTGTGTCGTGTGTATGAAGTGGAGTCTATTATAGTAAAGATTGTCACCTAAAAATATTGTCGTAATATATATCTAGCTATTTATATATATAAAAATCAATTGCTGTTCGTTAATCTCGCTAAAACTCGAGAACGGCTGGACCGATTTAGCTAATTTTGGTTTGGAATGATTTTTGGAAGTTCAGGAAAGGTTTGAAAGGTAACAAAATATGAAGAAATTGAAGGGAAATAGTAAAAACCCTAATTTCATTTTCGTATCTATCAAACCTTTGACACATTATTTCATTCTGAGGCAATATGAAGATTTTTTTTTAATTTTAATGGCATCGCTTGTTATGCATATTGCCAGTGTCAAGTAAAACGATATTTCGTATTCGTAATAAGCAACGTAAATGTCAGAGTTAGACAGTCAATTTATCAGTCCGTTAGTCAGAATCACAGTAATTCGAGTAAAGCGATGGCTACTTTACCAGAACATTTACAATGACGTTTTGGAGGCAACCCGAAAAAACGTGTTTTCGCACTGTTATTCTATTTCACTATACCCGAGCACTGTAATAAGCTTCTATCAAACAAAATGCCACCAATTTTATTTAATATAACTCAAAAATACACCAATAAAATAAAATAAAATAAGAGCACCACACGCATCTTTCATGGTTCCCGCCAAAACTCCTCCAATATGAAGTTTGCCGGGTCAGCAAGTATGATTTTTTTTTTAATATTTTGATTTCATCGCACAATTCACGGTTTTTGCCTCGAAGGTGACGTCATTGTGTAAAATCATTTTATGGTACCTAGCAAGAAATATTGCACATAGAGTCTATAAAAGAGACAATCGGCTAGTTTCCACTTTGGAGATCGTTATTCCTGCTGCACACTGCCTACGTAAGCACTGATAGACCGATATTGTTCAAAACATAATCAAAATGGTCGAAAAATATCACATAGGTAAGGTGCGAAAGAGATAACACTCTACAGACTCGAAATAAGCCGAAATCTCCTCATAAGGCCGGTGTGCAATATTTCTTGTTCGATACTGTATATGACCCATTTTGAAACGTTTTAACAGTTCAAAAACGTAACTTCACGTAAATGCATGCATTCAAGCATACATGCAAACACCCACGATTCACCGTTCGTTTTTGGCCCATGTAACAGGTGGCGAGTCTGTCGACAACTCCGGGCACATTACCAAACTTCGAAGTACTGGGAATTTTCCAGAAAAAGGAAAATACTAATAGAACCAGAGATGAAGGACTTTACACCATTCGAACACGGAAATCGAACCCAGGACCTCAGCGTAGTAGTAGTAGCCTGCTACCACTACGTTACCGAGGCAGTTAACAGACTCGAAATAAGTCGAAATCTCCTTCCTAAGACCGACGTGCAATATTTCTGGTTCGATACTGTATATGACCCATTTTGAAACGTTTTAACAGTTCAATGTATGCAAATTTAGGCAATAAATAATAATAAGCTCTCTCCGTGTCGCATGTAATTGGTTTAAAACATAATTGGCAAAACGTGGTTTACTTCGCCATCCATCATCTCGGCCTATCGATCCAAGCGCTCGTAGTGAAGTGACGTGACGATACGAACGTTAAAATAAAGTACCGACAGGTAGATTCCCCCTTGATAGATCAGGGTCTGTACCGTGACGTTTTATTTAGATTCAGTTTAGGCGCTGCAAAAATTTTATTTAATTTGTCTCATACAAAAGCACCCATGGCCCCGCGGCTGGTGTAGATCATAAGCGATCTACTCGGTTAAGCACTACGGGCACGGCCGGGTGTGCGATGGGTGACCGCAAGTGGCAAATTAAAATGCGCGTTTCCGTGCTTCGGAGGGTACGTTAACCCGTTGGTCCCGGTTGCTATCGATAGATAGCAGTTGTAAAACCTTGTCGGAGGCCTTATGGGCGGTTTGAAAACATCTGACAGCGGGTTGGCCACTAACCCGTATCTCCACCAACCCGCATTGGAGCAGCGTGGTGAAGTAAGCTGCAGGCTTCTTACAGAAAAGAGGAGAGACTCGTGCCCAGCATTGGGACGTATAATGGGTTGCCATTATTATACGAAAGCACGTATGAAGAAACGACAAAGCTTATCGCAATTCAGTTTAGATTGACGATAAAAGGTCATGGTACGGTTACAAATTTGTGAAATATTTCCCTATTTCAAAACGAAAATTCACTACCTTAATATTTATTGGTATTTTTAATGGTATTATTTATCTTTGTTATTAGAACGAAAATAAATAAAATTGATAAATTAAAAAAATATCATGTTTTCACTTCTGCCGACACTCCGCCGACACTCCGCCGACACTTGTTTTTTTATGTTTCATACACTTCTTTTTCTGTTTCACAAACACAAACAATAATGTGCAAGGATCTTAATCCGGAACTTAATTTACGCGCACCAACTTTCCTCGGGCAATAAACAGAAGCGAATGCGAATTCCTAAATACCGGCATAAGTGAATTTTTCGTTCTGACTTCCAAATGTGCGGTTTATTTAATTTCGACGCCCTGACTCTTAGTACATTGGCTTTGTATACACTTCCCCTTTGCAAGTTTTGATAATTTGAAGGATTTAGTAATTAAAGAGAAGAGATTTTTATTTTGGTAGTATCCAATGTTAATTGAATAATTGATTATAGTAACAGATTTTTTTAAATAATTTTACATTGAATTATTGATTTAAATTAATTTATTGATTTTAAGTATGTATTTTAACTGTTTTTATATTATTTCGCATTAACACATGCTTGTGAAATATATTTTAAAGAAAAATGGGAAGAAAAAATTGACTTCAGGCGAGACTCGAACTCGCGGCTACTGGGAATCTAGTCCAGCCGCTCTGCCAACTGAGCTACCGAAGTCCTACCTGACTTGTCAGGCAGGACAAAAATTTCTAAGAAATTCAAAATCTTTCTTGTTAATATAAAAACAATTATTAAGGGTAAAAGCGACTTCTTTACGCCATTTAATAAACTGCCAAGTTTATTATATCGGTTGCCTAACTAGTATAGTGTGGCAATAGATGGCGCTACTGCCACCATAAGGCAATGCAATAAATGTGAAGGAAAGATTTGACAAGTCTGGCAGGACTTTGGTAGCTCAGTTGGCAGAGCGGCTGGACTAGATTCCCAGTAGCCGCGAGTTCGAGTCTCGCTTGGAGTCGAATTTTTTTTCCATTTTTCTTTAAAATATGTATTTTAAATTAAGTTTTCCGATTAAAGACCGGAACACGATAGTTCTGAACACTACCATTTAGCCGCAAGTATATAGGTAATGCGGTGCTGCCTACGCCCGCGAGCTCCGTCACTGGTCTACCACCAGTATTTTAAATGAGATAATAATATGTTATATTCAATTTTATCTGTAACAACTATGTAATTAATTTTACATTGAAGTGAGCTGCATCGAGAAAAAAAAAGAGAAGAGAAGAAATCCCAGAAGGGTTAGGCATGCAGCTAGCATACATGGAAACACCTACGATCCGCCGATAACGTTTTGGCTCATGTAACAAATGGCGATGTTGAAACCTCCGGGAACATCACCAAATTTCAAGAGTAGTCCTGGGAAACCTCCACAAAATAGGCTCAATAGCTCCAGAGATAGGATAATACACTTATATCTCTGTGAGCCTCCGACCCGGAACCACATTATCTTACCTGTCTGCTGGCAAATGGTAGTACAATCGTTTTTTCAATTAGACAGTTATGTAATGCCTCATAATAACTACCTCAGGGACGAAACAACAGCTTCTGGGGTAGCAACGAATCTACACTGTGACCATAAGTTTTTGTGTCGATGTCTATAGGTAGTATTCACTTACCACCAATGTGAACTGCATGCTTGTTTTCCATCACAATTACACTTAAAAAATCGGGCACATTGCCCACCTCAAAAATGTAATTGGGAATGTTTCCTAATAGCAGCAGACGGCATCAATACCATATTCTAGCAAAATGCCACACAGCTCCTTTCGAATTAAGTACTCTATGAAACACTTTCTCCTTTCACAGCCAGGTGCTGATCTAAGATGTTGGGGAGGGAGAAAACTTGATCCATACATTCCAATTATGAAACCACCATTTGTAACACAACATCCCGGCGGACTAACCTAAAATCATATTGTGCGTCCTATTTCATATGACTTAGGTGACAACTCATCCGCAAATGTATCTTATCCACGGATGAAATGTGACTCTTTACAAATAGTAGGCGTCGACTCATCCGAAGTGGCGTTGTTATTCGGAGGAGTCGCCTGACTCACGGTCAGTTGAATTTCATACAAAATTTCAAGTAAAAATAATATGTACATGTATCAAAACAGATTGTTTATTATAAGTGTAGCATGAAAAATGGATAACCTGATTCAGCAATAAAACAACCAAACTAAACGAACTGTGAAAAATGTAGCCGAAACAAATACTCGAAAGATAAATGAACTATTACAAGGTTCATGCATTATTTATGATACGAAATTGCCGTCTAAGTGACGAAGGGTTTCATTGCAATTAACCGCCATCGGTTTTGTATTTTCGTTTTAATTACCTTAGCAAGCGGTACGTGTGAGAGGGCCAACTAATTGAGCGAGAGAAGAATGCTATTATACGAAACAACAAGAGCTGTAATGGAAATTAGTTCGCCCGGGTAATTGCCATGAATACGTTTTGCATAAATCAACGGTGTTTTAAAAAACATGACTTACGAGAAACCGAATCGTGATGGAGAGAGCTGAGCTGTGTATGTTTTTAATTTGGTTGGTTTTTATTCGTTGTTTTCATTATTTTTAAAGTTTTGGAGTTTACTCCTTAAGAAACTATTTGAGATGTAACGGTTCGGGAATTTTATGAGAAAATGAAGTGTAACATAAAAGTTGAGGCGTTCCGCGCGATTCCCATGCGAGCGCTGCGACAGGGCGGACTTGTTTCACTTGGCCGCACACTAGCGATCTCCTTACACACACCAAGTAAACTACGAAGCTGACACACATACTTTTTTTGTCTCTATATATCTAATTTCTGAGGCTGAGCAATTACGCAAACTTTTCTGTAACTTAGAGATATTTTTACTAATGCTAGAGTTCTAGTGACGGTGCTCGCAAGTACCTTATCTACTTGCCTCTAAATAGTCATTTTCAACGCTATCGTGTTCCTCTCAGGCGGTAATGTACGGCCCCGTGATTTCCGGCACAGAAGCACAACAACATAAACCTCAGGAGTGGTAAGAATATCGTAAAAAGTACTTCAGTGTGTCCGTTTACAGAAAAATCACCTTTATAGTAGCAAAAACTCATAAAAGTAATTTATTTTAAAAAATGTCTTTCTTTCAACTCTTGGGGTTCTTTCATTTTTAATGATAACAAAACGTTATATAAATAACCATCAACATATACCAAGAAACCATATCAAAATTTTACCAAAATACCAGATCAACCTAATTTTGATAATCTCTGAATACTATTTTGTATTTCGTCTGCATTCATTAAAATTGAAATTTCTGGAAAATGACAACAAAACACTAATATCTCTATTCCATAGTTACAGCGATTATAAGTTGGAATATGATTTAATTAACTATATTTGAGATTGCCAACCCCACGCACACATTTCACCATTATATTAAATGATTTATAATAATTACACGTCACCACATATTGTTATAGTTTAATCACAATTAGACATAATAAATTAACTGTACTAATAATCAAGAGCTTAGTGGCTTTAACATAATTAGACATATCAATTGAGCAGTTCATAGCTTTGATCAACAGTAGCTATGGTGTATATGCAGTGACTACTGTTATAATAATTTAAGAGTAGCTTACGTTTTTTATGTTATAAGTGATGACTGCAGCCTATAGACTTCTACACAAAAACCAGGGGTCAAAATTCAGATGCGTTGCCACCCTTGAGACCTTAGGTGTTCTGTCTCTGTGGTAGTTATTACGGGGCCATACATTACCATTTAACCAGAACACGATAGTGCTGAACGCAACCATTTTGCGGCAGATAAATTAGGTAATGCCGTAGTGCCTACGCCCTCGAGCTCCTACACTGGAACTCTACCACCAGAAAAATTATATTTTTAATCATCTTTTAAAAAAGGAGTAAGTTGTTCCTTAACATTTATAAAATAAATAAATAAAAGTTCTTTTACATTATAAAGACTCAAATAATACTCGTATTATTTTTCAACTGATTTTCAGACGTAGATTGTTAAGTCTACAAGTAATTCAAGGATCTTTGACGAGCACAATCGTAAATCAGTTTCCATGCAATCAAATAGTAAAATCTTCATTCCTGAGTACACAATGACTTAAGCCGAGCTTAGCGGATTATAATGTTGGCTGTCGCCTTTTATTCGACGCATTTTTGTATAGAATTCCTACTTTATTGGCCCTTTATTTGTAACTTAATAACATAATTTTTATGAAGCGGTAACTGTGTTTTTTTTTAGTTGAGGCAAACAAGTATGTTGTTCATATTGATGGTAAGTGGATACTGCAACCTATTGACATCTACACAATAACCAGAAATCAAAATGGAGAAATTGACATGCGTTGTCACCCCTACCAATTTTTGTAATACTGTATCATAAATTAAGATCCAACCGGAACATGTTAGTGCTGAACACTACCATTTGGTTGCTGAACACTACTATAGATTAGAAACTGCTTCAGCAGTCTAGTGGTAGCAGGCCACTACTACTACGCTGGAGTCCTGATTCCCGGGCAGGCATTTACCGAAATTTATCTCTGCCTACCCCTTCGGGGTTTATAGCCGTGAAGTTACGTTTAGATTAGATACTACGCTGCTCTCTAGCTCCAACACAGGAGTTTTGCCTTCAGTAGGTAATTAAGATGTGCAAATTTTTCCTTAATAAAATCTCGATATATTTCTTAAGACGTCGTGATGAAATCTTCGTTTTCAATCTCCTGAAGTCTACAGAACCTCATTTTATGTTTATTACGCTTTTCTGTCCCTATTAGGGTATTGAAATTTCACGGTTAAAAGGAAATGGATTTTATGGGACGGTACCTTTATATCACCATTCAAAAATTACACTACAAGTATCAGTTGCAAGCTGTCAAGCAAGTGTAAAGTGATCAACGTAGTCAACATTTCGCTCATTACCGAAGACGATAAACTTTCAGAACTTGAATGCGCTAAATCTTGCAATAGTTACATTACAAGTGGATTAGACCTCCTGGGAAAACTTACTTACTTAACTTTAAATTAGAAATTTATACCTATTACTGTTCATTTTTACATTCAAATGTCGCAAGTCAAAACACGACAAACGACGTACTGACCGGTGTTTGGTTTACCAGAAAAGTTACCTGTATCTCAATTACCAACTTATAATGATGTTATGAAAAATTATTTATTAATTAAACATGAATTAAAGCCTGACAAAACTGCAATAGAGCTGATAACTCAGGACATATATGAAAGTTTGTCTTAGGAAGTTTTAGACATTTGGCGAAAAGCGTCGCTGCCAGCTGTTAGTCCTAAGAGAGTACTACAACTTAACTACACATTTTACAAAAAAGGGGCTACATCATATATTGTAGGAATTTTTCTCTAGTTTAATTTGTTATATAATATTTTTATCGTACAATGAGTAGAAACGAAGTTATTCTCAAGAAAACTGTATTTTGGTCTATAAAATTACCAATTTTCAAAACTCCTGGAAAACTTTTAAGGGAACCCCTATAAATCACATGTACACCTACAAAAATCTAACAAATAAAAAAATCAAAATCTATACCAGAATGAAATATTATGAATGTATTTTAGTCATAGCCAAAAGACGTCCATTGCTGGACTAAGATAAGCTTGACATTGTTATAGTCTAAACATATGTGCTGTCTATATACCAGTCTGTGGTAAAATAGAGATTATCATAGAGGTTCGCTGTAGAATTCAGGCTTAGATACTAGGGTGGAGCGAAAAACTTTTTTTTCATAATCGTTTTGGAATAGCTGTAAAAAGATGCTCTTAGAGCTCACAAACAAACACACAAAATTTGGTTTGCTCATAATAATATTTTGAGGTGCCCCCAGTATCTTGAATTTTAGAGAAATTAACAAAATTTGATCTCAAAACAAAATTTTTCTACTTATTGCTATATCAGATTCTGAGTGTCATTCTATTTGTGTATGATAGAAAATATTGACCTTAAAACGTGAGCCAAGAGGGGGTGGAGTGAGGGGGGAGGTTATTTCACTACTCTCGTCAGACGATGTTCGAAATATTATTTCGCCTGAAGACGCCTGGATTTTAAAGGTTGAAATCAAGATATAAGACTCTTGTAAGTAGTATATTCAATTTCCTGTTCATAGTTAATTCAATCTAGTCTAGATCTTAATAAAATACTTTAAATTAGAAATTTATACCTATTACTGTTCATTTTTACATTCAAATGTCGCAAGTCAAAACACGACAAACGACCTACTGACCGGTGTTTGGTTTACCAGAAAAGTTACGCTATGCTTGCAGATGATAGAGAAATCATACGGGAGATAATATATCAACGAATTATAAGGGCAAGAGAAGAGAATGTTCCAGGACTTCGACAGTTTAAATTGCCTGCTTTGAATTTCGATGCTGAAGATTATATTGACTTAATCACGTGGTCAGACTATCAGATAACTGAGCCGCCTCTGACTTCCAATTTATCAGATCAAGCCTTGAAAGAGATCGTCAGAACATTAAAGATTTTCCGTGCCATACCCAAGCCGTAGAGCGCTGCATAAAATTGGTGACAAAAGCTTCAAATGCAGTTTATGGTGAAAATAAATGGTTTCATTAGGGCAAGAATATTATCACGTCAGCAAATGCCTACTTTTGAAACAAAGAAACATTTAATATTTAAATTAAGTCATGTGGTTTTGAATAATTTCGAAGACTGTCAAAATGTGTACTTTTGTCTTATTTTTTCAATAAAATATTTTAAAAAGTAACTAACCAGCCTTTTCATAAACGCATTTCTGAGTTAATTCTATATAGTTAGTATAATAATAGACCCGAAATTCTTAAAACTACCATCATCAAACATCATTTAAGATGTTTAAGGTGACAGATCATTTAGCGAAAAATTGGTATATATTTCTAATTTTCAATTGTGTTGGGGCACCTCAAGATATCATGACATGTAAATAATATTAAATAAGTGGAATTTATTCGTTGAAAGGCAACTTTATATCGCTATGCCAATTAAAAATAATAAAAAAAAATGTTTTTCATACATTATTGCTCCACCCTATTAGATACATTCATGGCATATATTGCAGTCGAATTTTGACTATTCGACTAGCATATCTACAATACATAATAATAATATACATATGACATGCGCGCATGGCCCCGCGGCTGGTGTCATAAGGATGTGTGATGAGTGACCGCTAGTGGCAAATTAAAATGCGCGTTTTCGTCCTTCGGAGGGCACGTAAAGCCGTCGGTCCCGGTTGCTATCGATAGATAGCAGTCGTTAAACCTTGTCGGGTTGGCCACTAACCCGTAGATATCTCCACCAATCCGCATTGGAGCAGTGTGGTGGAGTAAGCTCCAGGCCTCCTCCCAAAACGAGACTCGTGCCCAGCAGTGGGATTTATAATAGGTTGCCATTATTATTATTTATACGAGTACAATATACATACATTCCTGCTTCCAAAGCCCATACAGGCGTGAAATTTTTTCTTAGCTATTTCGCCTTAACTTTCCAATAAAGAAAATAATTAGCAAAGGAAAATTGTAAAATATATTTCTCTAAATAGCGATCGTCATCGCCGGCCTGGACTATAAACGATAAGTACAAACGCCTTTCGTGCACACTCTCCCTTATTGAAATTTATGCGCCATTGCCCGCGCCCCGAATCAATTGTACTTACCAAAACTTACTCACCGGCCGCGGTTATACTTATGTTTTGTGAGAAATAATAAAACTAAGTATATAATGATGCATCCAGTTTAATTAGCGTTAATTTATTAGGAATAATAATGTACAGAAGTGTAACTGAGGCAAAAATATGGCCCTTGTAAATAGACACACCGTAGGCGGGGCATAAAAAGGACACACCGCAGCGCATCCGGCCATTTCTTTGTAATGCAATGGACGTGGCAAACAAGCATGCAGTTCACATTGATATCAAGTGATGACTGCAGCCTATAGACACCCACACAAATAGCAAGGTCTAAATTCAGATGCGTTACCACTCCTGAGGCCGAAGGTTTATGCCTCTGTGGCGGATATTACAGGGCCGTACATTACCACCTGCCCGGAACACGATTTTTTTTATGTCAAAGGGTTGACAGACAAGCAGACGGGCCACCTGATGGAAAGTAGTCACCGTCGCCTATGAACATTTGCAACACCAGGGGCGTCGCCAACGCGCTGCCAGCCCTGAAGGACTCTTTTGACGCCATTTTTGAAGAACCTCATATTGTAGGCAAATTGGTGTGCTGCCTTAGAATCAAGTTTTTCTTGTTGTGTTTTTTTGTGTTGTGGCTTTGGATCCAAGTCAAGTAAGTTCCAGCGCCCATAGACAACGTGGCATGACATGACATGGTATGAAACGCTTCAGCAGCGAATCACCTGTGGCATCCCGCGGCATGTCACAAGATTCGGTATGCGCCTTTAACAGTTATCTTTTATTACATAGATCAGTTGTGTAATTTATCACAAGTATGGGATCAAAGACATAATAATTCTGCCTGACGACGCCTGGCAGATCTTTGTAAGACATTTATCTAAAACTAGCTGTACCCCGCGCGCGTTGGTCATGCAGATAAATATTCATCGGTGTGAGGCGACCGTCTGATTCCTTCGAATCAGACGATGTGAGGCGAACGGTGTGAGGCGACCCCTCACACCGTTCGGTCGCGGGTTCGATCCCCGCACCGGGACAAATATTTGTATGGCCTACAGATATTTGTTTCGGGTCTGGGTGTAATATATTTTTTGGGGATTATCACACGATTTCCCCATGATGCCATAATTGGATCCCAACTTGGTGGAAATGGCACCAAATCCAAAGTGAACCTGTTGAAACGACGCAAGAATTTTCAAAATCGATTCACAACTGACGAAGTAATCAACAAGCTTGCAGGTCACATTGATCTTAAGTGATGACTGCAGCCTATAGACACTTACACAAAGACCAGAGGTCAAAATGCTGGTGCGTTACCACTTCTGAGGCCTAAGGTTTTATGCCTCTGTGCCGGAAATTACAGGGCCGTACATTACCACCTAACCGGAACACGATAGTGCTGAACACTACCATTTAGCGGCAAGTATATTAGGTAATGCGGTGGTACCTACGCCCCCGAACTCCGTCACTGGAGTTCAACCACCAGTAAAAACAATAAAATGATTCCTAGCAACAATAACTCATCTCAAAGCTATTTGAACTTCAGATTAATATTAATATATTTTCCAATACTTACACATGAAATATCAGTCTATGATAGATTCGTGTGTGGGTGTACTTTGTTATACAAAGCCTAAAATTTAATATAGACCTAAATATTCTGTTGAATTTCAAGGAGCGGTCCAATCTGACAGATAGGCGTTACTCATTAGTTATCAAAGAGCCAAGAAATACGGATCTTCAGTTGATTAAGATTTATAGGACTTTAAAGGTAATGGAATCTGATGGCCATGAATTTTGAAATTATTAAAATATTTTGAGAGCTGCTTTCTGTTTATGTGTTTGCTTAATAATTAAATACGTTTTAGTACATATCATTTGAAAAATTGTATACTAAACAAAAAAATAACTTTCAGGTGATTTGAATCAATAAAGATTACTACTTTACAAATAAGAACAAGGGTTTTGGCGGGAACCTTGAAAGAGGCGTGTGGTGCTTTGAATTTATTTCATTTTCTTAGTGTATTTTTGAGTCATATTAAATAAAGTTGGTGGTATTTTGTTTGATATAGGCTTATTACAGTGCTCGTGTATAGTGAAATAGAATGACAGTGCGAAGACACGGCTTTTCAGTTTGCCTCCAAAACTTCATTTGAAATGTTCTGGTAAAGTAGCCATCGCTTTACTCGAATTACTGACTGTGACTCTGACTCACCGACTTATAATTAACCGACTGACTCTTAGTTTTACGCTGCTTGCGAATACGAAATATCATTTTACTTGACACTGGCAATATGCGTAATAGCGATGCCATAATACTAAAATAAATAAAATAAAAATAAGAATAAGAATACGAATAATTTTGTTGGTATTAAAGTACAAACAATCAGAACAATAGAAGAGTAGCTTAATAAGTATTAAAAGCATGCTATAATAATAAAGGTAAAATATATTTATTTCACTGTAAAAATAAAAAGTGTTACGTACAATATCTTAGATAAGGGTACGCATTGAATCCTAAACTGAGTCATCCTCGTATTTTAGGATTCATTGGTAGTGCTCTAATAGTAGGTCGAAAACAATAGTATAAATTTGTATAATAAAACAATAGTAAAACAGTGTGCGGCTTATCTTAATTATTAAATTTAATTTAATTGAGCTTACCTACAAATTAACTTAATAAAAATCAGATGACTTTTGTTTTATTCACAAAAAAAAATCTAAACAACTATTTTTGTTTGAGCTTCGTTGTTTTTTTCGCATATCTGTTTCTTTATGCTAGATGCCCGATTGATCCCCGAATCGGTGAGATAGCTAATATATATATTTTAGTCCGCCTACCGTTGCATTCACAGCGGTAGACGTTCCTTCCCTTTCGAAATTATTATTTCCTGATGTCGAGTAACTAAAATAAGCCATGCATTAAAAACAACTGGTTTTTATTTTTTCGTTCAGTAGAAAGACATGATGTCAAAAGGTATACTTAGTGATTAAACGAACTTAGCTGTACGTGAAGTTCAATGAAGAATGTGGATTATAATTATTATCCTTGGATATGGTGAACAGTAAAACTATAACTTATACTATAAAATTGAGTTGCTCTGAAAAGAGATAATAATAATAATATAGAGTATAATTAAGAGATAGTATTAAAAAACAGCAAGGTCAAACACGAAAATAAAGTTAAAGCGTACGTTCTTCCCCATACATACAGCCCGCGTTATTAACCAATTTAAGACTCTCATATTTCCTGTAGAATTTTAATATAGCCTGTGTAAACAGATGCCTTCTTACATTGAAGCAATAACTGAAGTTTATAGGGCATCGCATCTGTCACTCGGCTGATGAGCGAGTTTCATGGCTCATGAATTCGTTTATCCAATTTCATCATAATGAAAAGCTTTTTTATATCTTTATTCTATTCTTCTTTGGATTTTTTATAGTTGAAATTATTAAGTACCGTGTTATTGCAGATATTACTTGGGTTGAATTCAGGTTTAATAATATCTGTTACCACTGTTAACGGTCACAAAATTACACTGTAGGATACAGAAAATCCAATTACAGAAAATGATGGGCCCGATGAAAGTCAATTATCTCCCCATTTATTTCATGTTACTCAGAACATCAAAACCTTTTTTGTTATGTTTTTGAAGTGGCAAACAAGCGTGCAGATCACATTGATGTTAAGTGATGACTGCAGCCTATAGACACCCTCACAAAGACCAAGGTCAAAATGCAGCGTTACCACTCCTGAGGCCTAAGGTGTTATGTCTTAAGGCGGCAGTCATCACTTAACATCAATGTGAACTGCAGTCATCGCTTAACATCAATATGAACTACATGCTTGTCTGCCACTTTCATAACATTAAAAAAAAGTTAGGCCACCGAACAATGGCGGTCAAAACATTCCAATTGTACGGTAGTAAGTGCAATAACGCAAGATGGGCAACATCGTCCTGTGACAAAATTACCACCACTGCGATCGCCAATCCGTATAGGGAGGCTTATTTGCCCACTGCTGGGCGAAAGATGATGACAGATGTTTTAGTAATTGTTAATCGCAAAAAGCGTTAACAACGGGACCACGGGTAAACGCCCGAAATATCAATAAATTTTATTTTTATAGCTGTGCCCGCGACTTCATCCGCGTGAGAATTTATGATTGTTCAGTATCTACCCGGACGAAGTTGTGGGAGATAGTATAAAAGTAGCTTATGTTACTCCTTATTACATCAGCTATCTGCCAGTGAAAGTCCCGTCAAAATCGGTCCAGCCGTTCCCAAGATTAGCCCCGCCAAACAGACAGACAGACAAAATTTGTAAAAAAAAATGTTTTGGTACATGTACCGTGTATACATAGATATGCATTTAGCAAAAAGCGGTTATTTTTATTAACAGACACTCCAATATTATTTATTTGTAGATATTTATTCTTACAATAATGTTATTATAATATCAAATTCACTTACTTACACAATAATCTTAGTCTAGTGGTATTGTAATACCACTAAATCGTAGGTGCACCTAAACAATCCAATTCCAATAATAATAAAGTTCAATCCATTGATGGTAGAATTATTTTCTTAGAAGTATAGGTCGAGTAAACTACACTAAGTTCTGTAATACCAACATTACCGTAAAAACTGCTAAGCTGTTTATGTAGCTAGTAGCTACAAATACCGACAAGATGCAAAAAAATACCGTATCGATTGATAAAATTCTACAACACTTAAGGACTTATTACACGGCACGGTATTCAGGGTACGATAGCATGGGTCAGGGTAGTGTAATAACATTTAGAGAGTTAGGGCCCTAACTAGGGCGACCGGAGCGGCCTGTGTTTGTACTGTGATTGAGTTAGGGCGCTGTCGACCTGATAGTGTAATAAGCGGGAACCCGGCTCGAGGCCACGCCCATCCTTTCTGCCGGACCCTGAATACCGTGTTGTGTAATAGCCTTTTTGGCCCAGGTTGCACCAAGATATTTGCTAAAGTTACGGCCAAATACTCAATTGTCACTTAAATCTAAGTGGGACTTAAAAGTCTTCCGTTTTTATAAAACACGTTCAAAGATAGAGATGGCGCTCATTTGAGGGTTGCTTAAAATTGAGTGACGTTTGAGTATTCGGCCATTAGTGTTATTGTAACATTTCATATCCTGCTCTAACTTTAACAGATTTCTTTAAATTAGAGAAGGATGTGAAATGTTACAATAACTTTAACTTTAACAAATATGGTGGTGCAACCCAGACTTATAGACAGCTCGTTGGCCACTAACCCTTATCTCTATCAAACCGCATTGGAGCAGCGTCAGAGAATCTGCAGTAATACTACGTATAGAATGGACACTTCGACGTCCCGCCCGATTTCCCCGCCTCACCCAACCTCCTCCCCTCTTATGGATGACGTTTGGTATTCTCTACGTGCTACGCACGTAGGTACACGTGTAAATACACGTCACTGATTGATGGCTGTGTAAAAGAGACCAAATTAAGCGTTTGTATGGAATGTTGGCGGAGTGTCCGCGGTGTGGCAGCGTGGTGGAGTAAACTCCAAGCCTCCTGCCAAGAAGGGGAGAGACTCGTGCCCAGCAGTGGGACGTATCAAGAGTTGCCAATGAAACATTATTTTTATCAAATTTCATACATTAACAAAAACGTCTTGCATCTATTGCCTATCAGAATATTATTATGTTCATGATATGTTCTTAGGTTTTCGCGAGCTACACTCATTGAAATAAAACTATTTTTACGGATTTATCTCGCGTATATTAAACGAAACGTCGGGTTGATTTTAAAAATCATTTTAGGTTAATATACGCGAGATAAATCCGTAAAAATAGTTTTATTTCAATTATTATGTTCGTAGAATATTTTTTTAAGTATTTTCTTGTATTTGTTAACCACCCAAATAAAAGCCGAAGGTCGACCTAAGTTCGGATCTTAGACCATTCATTACCCTTTTGAAACAAACAAATGAAACAGCCTTAGTAGTTCCAGCTATAAGTTATTGGGCTACATAGAGATTATACTCAATGAATCAAATATCTGGCAACTCCCGTCTTGTCGGATGTAGGCCGTCGTGTTTATATGCGATGTAAAGCCGGACTCCGGTAAAATCACGGACGTACGTAGTCAAAGGATTAGGGCACGGCGTACGGGCTCAACGAGGCTAAGCTATCTTGAAATATGAGTACCGGATCGAAGTACCGATGATTCGATTAGCTGTGATACTGCAAAGAATCGACGCTACGCTTATTCTCCTTTAACAGAGTTAACTATTTTATAGTATTCTTTTGTGACAAATAGCATTTATATTTGTTAAAGCTGAGGTTTAAATTTAAAATCCGGCAAAAAGCGCCTTAACAACAAAGTCTGTCCATTTCTCAATGGTAAACACTAGAGGGCATATAGGAATAAAGCAGCAAACACACAGGTTTTAAACATAAAAACTATAACAGCCCTGTATTCTGAAAAAATAAGTTGTACTTCTGCCTATGGCGACTCACCACAGCCAAAACTACAAGGTTTCGGAAATTGAATATTATGCAGAGATATGTTCGATAAATCCAATATCTGGCAACTCCCATCTTGTCCGATGTAGGCCGTCGTGTTTATATGCGATGTAAAGCCGGACTCCGCTAAAATCACGGACGTACGTAGTCAAAGGATTAGGGTACGGCGTACGGGCTCAACGCGGCTAAGCTATCTTAGATATATGACTGCCGGATCGAAGTGCCGATGATTCGATTAGCTGTGATACTACAAAGGGTCGACGCTACGCTTATTCTCCTTTAACAGACTTAATTATTTTATAGTATTCTTTTGTAACAAGTAGCATTTATATTTTTTAAAGAAAAATGGAAAGAAAACAGATTTGACTTCAGGCGAGACTGGAACTCGCGGCCACTGGGAATCTAGTCCATAACATATAAAACAATCATTAAGGGTAAAAGCGATTTCTTTACGATATTTAATAAACTGCAAAGTTTATAGTATCGGTTGCCTAACTAACATAGTGTGGCAATAGATGGCGCTACTGCCACCATAAGGCAATGCAATAAATGTGAAGGAAAGATTTGACAAATCGGGGAGGACCTCGGTAGCTCAGTTGGAAGAGCGGCTGGACTAGATTCCCAGTGGCCGCGAATTCGAATCTCGCCTGAAGTCAATTTTTTTCTTTCCATTTTTCGTTAAAATATATTTCACAAGCATGTGTTAATGCGAAATAATATACAAAACAAGCATTTATATTTGTTAAAGCTGAGGTTTAAATTTCAAATCCGGCAAATAGCGCTATAACAACAAAGTATTTCCATTTCTCAATGGTAAACACTAGAGAGCATATAGGAATAAAGCAGCAAACACACATGATTTAAATATAAAATCTATAACAGCCCTGTATTCTGAAAAAATAAGTTACATTTCTGCCTATGGTGGCTTACTTTACTACAGCCAGAACTATAAAGTTTCGGCAATATGTTATTGAATATTACGAAGAGATATGTTCGATGAATACAATATCTGGCAACTGCCGTCTTGTCGGACGTCGTGTTTATAAGATGTAAAGCCGGACGCTCAAATCACGAACGTAGGTACGTAGCCAAAGGATTAGGGCTCGGCGTACGGACTCATCGTCGCTAAGCTGTCTTAAAAGAAGTCATTAGTGATTCGATCAGTTGTGATTCTTTGCAAAGGGCTCCATATCATATTTATATTTTCTTTCTATTCTTTCGGAATGAATTGGAACTATTAAAGTTGCTGGCTTGTTAAATAAGGCAGAAATCGTTTTTGTCGAATTCTTTTGTTAACAATGCTATATGTTTATATGCTAAAGCTCAGGTTGCGTTTCAATTCTTTAATCAAGAAAAGAGCTCTATAATCGGATCTTTCTTATTGGTATTTCTCAAGGGCAATCACTTTAGGTCAGATTCAGGTTCAGATCATGAGGTATCGAAATTATTGGTAATTCGATTTGTTTTGATATTCTTGCGTTAGATACAAGGCACTTTTGTTTTCTTCTGTAAATAACACCACACAAAGTATATGAGTTCCTTACCAAAAGTAGGATTCATTTGTTACCCTTCGTTCACTCGGACAATCGACAGTTTCTGCACTGTCGATTGGATATTCCTGTTTCTTGTTTTTTTTTCTTTTTTTAGGACGGACTTACGTAGGCGGTCTGCCTTGAGACGGCACTAGGGTACTTCACCGGGCAATTCAAAAATCAAAAAGTTACAGCAACTGCTTATGGGTCCCTGTGGGTCCGAACCTCGGATTAAGGCGTTGCGTAGGGACACATAAGACATATGCAATTAGGGGCGGTTTTCGTGATATCGCGACACCTCAATAGTATAATCAAGTGAACTTGCGGATAGAATCACATACGCTTCAAAACCGAATCTATAAATAGAAAGCGCTGTTAGACCTTTTTTATGTTATGAAAGTGGCAAACAAGTATGCCGTTCACGTTGATGCTAAGTGATGACTGCAGCCTATATTCACAACAACTATTGATTTTTGCACAGATCAGTGAGACCACAGTAGGACAATTTTTTCGACTTGCCACTATGATGACATGAACTTAGGTACATTGCTTGTTAATATACCTGTGCAAGCGGTAATTGAATGATTAAATTTGAAACTTTTGAATTTTTGCTGGTGGTAGAGCTCCAGTGACGGAGCTCGCGGGCGTAGGTACCACCGCATTACCTAATTTTCTTGCCGCTAAATGGTAGTGTTCAGCACTATCGTGTTCCGGTCAGGTGGTAATGTACGGCCCTGTAATTTCCGGTACAGAGGCCTAACACCTTAGACCTCAGGAGTGGTAACGCATATGCATTTTGACCTTGGTATTTGTGTGGGTGTTGATAGGCTGCAGTCATCACTTAACATCAATGTGAACTGCATGCTTGTTTATCACTTCCGTTAAAAAAAAAAAAACTAAATATTTTATTATACTAATTTATTATAAAATATTTATTTTTATTTATTTATTTTTTATATATTTATTCAATTTAATTTAACAAACACATATTAAGTCTAAGTTAAAATAAATTATTATTTCCTTTTATTACGAATAAAAACTATTTTCATATTAATGCATAAAATACTAATACTTAAGGAAGTTGCTACACCATTCGATCAATCTTTGTAGTAGCTTTACTAGCAGCTTATTTCACGATTTAGTGGGCAGTTTCCTGTAATAGCGTAATGCAATGCGTGTTTGCGGCCGATCGGGGGAATTACCGACAAAATACGGTTAGCGCCGTTTCGACCTGCTCTTAGACATGAAGGGGGACATTAACTTAATTATGTAACATGAAAATACTAGGTTAAGATCCCACTGCAGAATCATTTCGTTCATCCAGATATGCTGCATACCTAAATTTTACGCAACTTTATAATCTAGAGAATATATATTCACTAGGTTGCCTGCCAAAATTTGGCCGCAAGTATTTTTAATTAAATTATTTTATCTTTAACAGCCAGCAACTCTTATTTGCGGACGATTTAATTTGGCTCCCGTATACCATGATAATAATGCGCGCCCTCTAACACCCCGAGTAGAAAATAGAGTTATAATCTGAAATTACATGTTTATTTAATTAATATTTTTTATTAAAGAAATAAGTTGTCCTCAATTTGTACGAACAGTATGCACACCCTATGCATACTTACCCTACCTCTACGTATGTATGTATGCTACGATGTAGCATTACCTGCGTATACTCTCATTTAACACTCACTAGTAATAAGATTTATTTCCAGTATTTTATTTCAAAAATTATTATTTATAAAGCACGTCTCAACGAGTTCTAATAAACTTGTTGAGACTAGCATTTTATTTTGAAAAGACGTTAGTCTCATTTTCGTTTGTATTGACTGTTCACCAAATGGGTGACCATAATTTCCTTAATTGTAACTAATTTTGGGACAAAATATTACCTATATTAAAAATGACTGAAATCGATTCGGTCATCGATTCTGAACAAATTAGTTTCGGGTTGTACATTTAAACCTGTTACACGTTGTATATGTACGTCATGGACGTAAAAAGTAATCGGGGCGGAACGAAAATACGTAGAGGCGGCCAAGTGCGCAATGTCAGACGTGATTTTTCAGAGTCTTTATACATACTGCCGTGGGGTAAACGATGTTTTAATGAAAAAAAAACAATTACTTTCCCAAAAAAAAAATTAAAAAAAAATACTTGCGGCCATTTTTTGATAGGCATTTTAATGGATATAATATTCTCTAGATTATAAATATGCGTAAAAAAATAGGTTTGCAGCATATCTGGATGAACGAAATGATCTTGCAGTGGGATCTTAACCTATACCTAATACTGTGGTATCAGATTATGTATATAAATCTGAAAATTTCAGGATTTGTATCCATTTGAAGGTAATTATAGATTAATAGCAATTTATTATTTAATGGTATAGTATTTTATCATGAAAGTAGAAAGCAAGCGTTTTGTTTATGTCATTGTTAAACGAATACTGCAGCCTATATACATCTACCTGAATAAAATCATTGCAACTGTGTTACCGCCCTTACAACCTAAGATTCTTGGCTTCAATTCAGAAATAATGGAAACCCGTGTAAGCAAGTAATATGAAGACAATAGTGCTGAGTGTGACAATTGTTTAAAAATCTGAATTAATTAAAATGAATAAAGATGTGTGCCAAGATTTTATTCCCTTAATCATACGATATTCTGTATCATTAATTAAAGAACCATTATACTTAAGGAAATTGCCCCACCTTTCGATCAATCTTTGTAGTAGCTTAACTAGCTGCTTGCTTTACGATTTAGTGGCTAGTTTCCTAGAATAGCGTAATGCAATGCGTGTCTGCGGCCGATCGGGGGAATTACCGACAAAATACGGTTACCGCGTCGCAGCTCTGCTCTAAGTTTAGACATCTAGGGACTTTAACTGGACTATGTAGCTAGATATATATCACCTTATGGTTTTATAGTGTTGTATTTTTATGTCATGAAAGAAAGCACTTATTTATTTATTTTATTGACACACCAACAGCATAGTACATCAAATAGTTACAAAATATACCATGAAATCATTGGTCTGATGCATATGCATATGCCTATGTACAGCATTCCAATTAAATCAAGCAACACAAATATTAGATAAATTAGAATCTAGGTAAAATGTACATTTAAAATAATTAAAAACTAAGAAAATCAAACCTTTTTAGCCTATTTTAATTTTAAATAAGATGAATAGCAATCACCTACAGCTATACAGCTAGATGCAATGTAATGACTCCAGCACTCTACTTTTTAATGTTGGTAGAGACATACTGAGCACTTACTTAACATCGATAGTAAAAAATACTGCAATAAGCATTTACCTAAAATGAATATTTGCCGCTCCATTACCACCCTTCAAATTTTTTGCTTCAGTGTCAGAAATAATGGGTCCCCACATTTTAGAAGTAACGAGGTCATTACACTTAAGAAAATTGGTCCCTTTTAATCAATCTTTGTATTAGCTTCACTAGCAGCTTGCTCTACGATTTAGTGGCCTGTTTCCTGTAATAGCGTAATACAATGTGTGTCTGCGGCCGATCGGGGGAATTACCGACAAAATACGGTAACCGCGCTGCAGCCCTACTCTGAGCTTAGACATGTAGGTACATTAACTGGACTATGTAGCTTGATGAATGGCACGATGATGGCACGCTTTAATTTCCTTGTGTTTTATTTTGTAGTTCAAATGAGCTCAAATCGATATTCAACGTAAGGGCCGGTGATCAGTGACGGCGCAGCATCGCGCAGCGCGACGTGATAGATGATTATTTTGCTCGTTGGGTCAGTCTCAGTGGCTAGCGCGAGCGCCTAAACGGTGAAACGTATCGAGACTAACGGCCACTAATACTGAAACGTCACTTAAATCTAATTGGGACTTTCTTTCGTCTTTCGTCTCTATAAAGCACGTGCAAATGACGGAGATAGCATATATTTAAGGTAGCTTAAAATTAAGTGACGTTTAATTATTTGGCATAGTATATAGTTAAGGTAATGTGGCCTCGAGCCTTAAACAACCGTAGTTATGGCTCCGGTTAGTCAATTTTTGGACATGTTGGTTATAATTATAATAATATATGGCAACCCATTATACGTCCCACTGCTGGCCACGAGTCTCTCCCCTTTTTGGGGGGAGGCCTGGAGCTTTCTCCACCACGCTGCTCCAATGCGGATTGGTGGAGGTGGGTGGGTCAGTGGCCAACCCGCTTTCGGATGTTTTCAAACCGCCCATAAGGCCTCCGACAAGGTTTAACGACTGCTATCCATCGATAGCAACCGGGACCGACGGCTTAACGTGCCCTCCGAAGCACGGAAACGCGCATTTAATTTGCCACTAGCGGTCACCCATCACACTACCCGACCATGCGCGCTTCGGCTATAATTATGCTTTGGTTATAATGTACGGTTAAGTGAATACCACAGCCTATAAAACCCTACAGAAAGACAAGAAGCGTCCTTGCTTTGATACGCGTAAAGCTTAAGGTTTATAATCACAATCAGTTTTGTTTAGTTATAAGTTGAATTCAAACTCAAACTCAATCATATATTTAATCACTTGGAAATAATAGAATTTGCTTGTGATAGGTCAAATTACAAAATTAAAAATTAAAGATAAAATAATAACTGATACGTTGATTAATATGTCAAAGTAAACAAATATTTATTACATTGTCAATAACGTAATAGAAGGCAAAAGAGTGATTTCAACACTTTATCTTAAACACGTTTATTAGTTACTTTCAAATAAAACGGCCCTGTAATTTCCGGCACAGAGGCATAACACCTTAGGCCTCAGAAGTGGTAACGCATCTGCATCTTGACCTTGGTCTTTGTGTGGGTGTTTATAGGCTGCAGTCGTCACTTAACATCAATGTGAGCTGCATGCTAGTTTGCCACTTACATTACTTAAAAAAAAATAGCTGCATATAAATTGGGTTATGCGGCAGTACATACCTACGCTCTCAAATTCTGGACTTTGAGAGCGTAGAACATTATTTTTATTTATAAAAGCGAATGCTTAAACTGCGAAACCTAAAGCGAATAAACTCCCCAATTCCACAAGGAAATTAAATAGAATTACAACGCAATTACAAATTAACTGCATTTGTTTCAATTATTAAAATTGTTCCGAACATCATTTGACTTCCAAGTGCTTCGTTTTGCGATCCTTTTCTGTTATTTTGCCTACTCAGTTAGCGTGAGTGAGATGGAAAATGATTTATGAGATTTAAATTCACTCGCAGTTTGCCAACTGGCTGTAGGGTTTGGTTGCGAATTGCGAGTTTCATAGAATTTGTAGTCCTTCTAAATAGGTCAGTAAGGTTTTTTACCCTTTGCCTCGCATGGGTTTTGCCGAATAGCTGCTCGTACAAAACATGCATTCTACTATACAACTGTGTGGACGTGCCTCGGTTAGCGCGCGCGACCGAACACCCGAGCCATCTAGTGTCGGTCGCATCCACACAGAGCGAACAGCCTCGCGCGGCAAATGCGTCGGTCAGGTCGTAATGTACGAACCGTAATTTTTAGAAAATCGAAACAAAAATATGACATGACATGTCGACAGCTTCGATTTGCCAATTATACTCGTATCTTAGCCTAGGTTACACCAAGATATTTGTTAAAGTTAATGTTATTGTAATATTTCACATCCTTCTCTAACTTTAACAGATTCCTTTAGAGTTCCGCGTTCCGCGTAACAAAGGACGAATCTGTATCTACACATATTCAAACTACAGTTGGGCTACCTATAATCCTAACATAAACTCAAAAATTGATTTAATCACTTGGAAATAATAGAATTTGCTTGTGATAGGTCAACTTACAAAAAATTAAATTAAAGCTAATAACAACTGATACATTGATTAATATTTCAATGTAAACAAAAACATAAGAATTGAAAAACTATCCCATATTCGATTCTCAGGTCCATAGGCAAGTTTTTCGGTAGTTTCCCGCCGCCTCGATTTCTATAATATATTTTTTAATTATAATAATCGATTTTTTCTTCATGAGCTAAAATAATGTGCCTGATATATCAATAGGCTCGCCACCTGTTGCATGGGACTCAAAACCGCAACTTGAGAGTTTTTGTATGTATGCATAAAATTCATATTACTTCTGTCTACCCACTTCATATTACTACTACCCCCAGCATTCAGCTTAAAATAAACGTACATTTTACATGCATGCTATGAAACGCATGTCTTATCAAATTCCGTGTAACAAAAGACGAAGCTGTACTATGACTAGCCGCATCCAAGCTGCAGTAGTCCGACTGAGAATCCTCGTAATTGGAATAAACCTGATACTTTTTCTTCCTACCACGGTGCGGCCTCGTCACGTATATCATGTCTTCAGCAAGATTCTATATTAGAAATACACGTAACACTGTAATTATGTATGAAACTTACTTGAACAATTACAAAACAGATGCAATTGTTGTCCTAAACCCAAAACACACTTGGTTAAAGAGCATTTTAAATTAATCTATTACAAGTCTTGCCATGCTTTTGAGATCGTAGCATAAAATTAATTTCCCACAAACTACTAGTTAGTTTATAAATAAGTAAACAGTTCAGCGAAGTAAATAGTTTAACATCGTCTTGACATAAAGGAAATCCTCGTAGCAGTGTTTACGCAGAACGCATCGTAACACCCCGCCTCAGTATGCAAGCCACTTAATTAATTTATACTCTACAACAGATTTATTTAACGTCTTTGCAAATAGCTTGGAGCTTAGGGTTACCAAGATTAACGTTCCTTTACTTCTTGCTGTTAACAATTTGTTTAATATCTTCAATGAAACACTCAATGAATCTCACACTAAACAAATAGAGTTAAACGCTGTCTACTTTCTGAATTCATAACTATACGATTTTGACTCTTTCCGTCTTTCGATTGGTATTTTTTGTGAAGCATAGTGACCAAATACTAAACCACCAAACCGACCTATACCATTAAACTTTCGTGATTTTCTGAAAACTGTTAGCATGTATGAAACTTACTTGAACAATTACAAAACAGATGCAATTGTTGTCCTAAAACACACTTAGTTAAAAAGCGTTTTACATAAATCTATTGCAAGTATTCCCATAATTTTGAGATCATAGCATAAAATCAATTTCCCACAAACTACTAGTTAGTTTATAAATAAGTAAACAGTTCAGCGAAGTAAATAGTTTAACATCGTCTGGACATAAACGATATTCTCGTAGCAGTGTTTACGAATCAGCCAATGACTAAACAGAAATACAATGCGAATGTGGATGGTTGCAGAGGCCCAGGAGGACCAAGGCTGACCTACCATGACCAAATAGGTCGAGTTCTGTCTGATGGTGGGGTCAAAAGTCTTAGGAATCGGCGTGCATGTATGAAGAGAATGATGAAGGTAGACGAGGCACGAGAGGTTTGTCTGAACCGGGATATCTGGCGCTCTACACTCTCTGCCTACCCCGTTAGGGACCTGGCGTAAAGATACATACATACATAGTGTTTACGCAGAACGCATCGTAACGTCCCGTCTCAGTATGCAAGCCACTTAATTAATTTATACTCTACAACAGATTTATTTAACGTCTTTGCAAATAGCTTGGAGCTTAGGGTTTCTAAGATTAACGTTCATTTACTTCTTGCTGTGAATACATTGCTACATTTTCAATTATAAATCCAGAACACGTAAAGCATAGTTGCTTTACGTATTCTGGATTTATAATTGAAAAGCTCACTGTGACACAAATGTAGCTTTTTATTAGTATAAGAAGTTACATTTGTGTCATAGGATATTTTATTATTCACGGACTTTTTATTACGGACTTTTTATCGATGCACCACTGAATTTTAGACTCTGTATTCTTTCGAACGGCCAGTAACAATACAAATTCGGTTTTTTCTCACTTGGTTTCTTTTTCCGTCGAAGCCTATGAAAGTTTTTATCTACAATTAACCCTTAATATTTCTTTCTACTTAATTTTACTATTTCTATTATTATATAGGGATCTGTGATTATTGTATTTTTTATGAATAAACGAGGCTTACTTCACTATTTACTGAAGCGCACATGGCCCCGCGGCTGATGTAGATCACAAGCGATCTACTCGGTTAAGAATTACGGGCGCAGTCGGATGTGTGATGGGTGACCGCTAGTGGCAAATTAAAATGCGCGTTTCCGTGCTTCGGAGGGCACGTTAAGCCGTCGGTCCCGGTTGCTATCTATAGATAGCAGTCGTTAAACTTTGTCGCAGACCTTATGGGCGGTTTGAAAAACATCCGAGAGCGGTGTGGCCACTAACCCGTAGATATCTCCTCCAATCCGCGTTCGGATTGCGTCGGATTGCGTCGTCCCATTGCGCGCCCAGCAATGGGACGTATAATGGGTTGCCATTATTATTACTTCACTAGTTAATATACACAGGATGAAGGCAAGATTTGTACAAAAAACCTTAAAACAGGGTAGAGACACAAGGTGTAAATTTGAAGCTTTGAAATATTAGTTTGAGAACCTAAAAAAAATCTGATGATTTAAATATTTTTACGTCACCGGAACAAAAAAAGTTAAAGTGTTAGTGTGGTGGGCTTCTACTGTTGGTAGGAAAACCCATTTTTTCCCCGCTGAGGTATGTATATTTTTTTTAATATTTAGAATTCTTTAAGTTCTCAAGATACAAAGCTGTTTTATCTTGTATCTTTTTTTCGTTTTTTCTATACAAATCAATTAATTTTTCTGTATTGAACTTGCCATGATTCTTTATTCACCTTTTTGTTTCATTTAAACAAAATGTAGAAGCGCTGTCATTGTCCCGTATATGCTTCACGCTTGCACAAAACTAACCCAGCCTTTGAGATCATAGCATAAAATTAATTTCCAGCAACTATGCGAGCCACTTAATTAATTTGTACTCTACGACCTACAACAGATTTATTTTACATTTTGCAAATATCTTGGTGCTAAGAGCTTTAAGATTAATTTTCTCAGCTTCTTAACAAAACCATGCTGTTAGGTATGTAAACTTATATACGAAGTTTGTAGGCCAACGAGGTAAATATATAGAGAAGACACCAGATTTTTAAATTGATTTGACAGATATTTAGGTAGGTGTGACGTTTTTCACGTCATCTGTCATGTGTCATGTGAAAGTGTGGTTATTTGACTTCTGGAAACTGGAATCATACTACCAAGAGAAGTGTCCTGTCTATTACTTTAGTACAGCTATACTCTAAGTGTGTTCCGCGGAACCCTAGGGTTCCGTGATACCTCTGTCGGGGTTCCGCAAGAATTTAGATAAAAAAAATCAAAACACCTCTCTCTGGTCGCTCCGCGGCCGCACAAAACGCTATGAACGTTATTTATTTATTAAGCTATTGCATAGCTTCTATCGCGGGCCTTGAGCGCGGGGACCGAATTCAGAAATTCCGTAACGAAAAAACCGGACGCTCCGGATTACAAATTTTAAACTCATTTAAAGAAAGTCATGTATAATTTCGCCGTCCGACCTCGTGGGTAGCGTGGCCGAGCGGTCTAGGCACTGGTTTAAGGCATCAGTCTCTTCGCGGCGTGGGTTCGAATCCCACCGCTGCCAAGATTGTTTTTGTTCATTTTTTTATTGTTTGTTTTTCAATTCGATATTTAAAAAGTGGTAAATATTAATAGAAAATTATTGTTTCATTTTTCATTTTTTTTTTCTTGTATTTGTATTTTATTTTGTTTTGCATAATTTTAGATAATTATGTAAGTGCAATAGCTTTACCGCGGCAGTCCCCGAGTGCCTCCCGTCTTTTTTTTATTTGTATTTGTAGAAACGTGTGTTACAATAACTGGTGCAATATCTCATAAGTTTGGTATCAACAATTTTATACTTGTATTTGAACTTAGAACCGAATTACAAATGTTTCTTGCAGCAGATACTTCTTTTAATTTGAAGGACCGTTTGTATGATAAAACTTGGTTGTTCCGATTGTCTTATATGGCGGATATCTTTCAAATGTATCTATGTATTAACAATTGTTATTATAGGGTTCCATCAAGTATTTTGATTCCCAAAAGGGTTACGTCATTTAAAAAGTTTGAGAACCACTGCTTTAGTATATACTAGTTTTTTCCCGCGACTTATTGTACTTGTAGTAACAAACGTAGTTTTTTCGTGAAAAAGTAATCAGAATCAGAATCAGAAATTCATTTATTCATTTAGGGTGACAGGCACCTCTTATGACACGTCAAAAACAAACAAAATAAATTAAAGTGAATAACAATTGATAAACATGTCAAACAAGATAAAAAATATATGTAAAGTCAAGAATATCACTAAGATAAAACTAAATGTAATAAACTAATGTAAAAAGTATATCAGTAGAATGTCTCATAACAGTAACAAACATCTATCCATCCACCCATAGCCACAATCTTTCGCATTTATAATATTACTAGTATATATCAACGTTGCAGGCATATTATTATTATTATAATTATATCTATGCATATTCTCTCTACACGTTTGAAAAATAATTCCTCGGTATTTTGCGGACCTCAGACGGATAGTAAACCTGCGATTGTAAATTCTAGATTTACTGTTAACCTCAAGCCTGGAACGCTGGGACCTGCCTATCTCTGACAAAGTAAGCCGCTTAGTGTACCATTTTGTATTCAAAAGTTCGAGCTACAGTTTAACTGCCAGTTTAATTCTATAACGCGACATTTTCCAATTTTAGTACCTACTTTTTCTTTTGTTTTCGTACGTTGAATAAGTTCACTTCTAAAGTGGAGTAATATTATCTACTCATTGGTTGTAGGAGGTATTCGTATTAGAGGTAAGTTTTAACTTATTGATAAGATGTAATAGCATATTATTAGCGTACCTTACATCTGGCAAAGCGCTAATTCCATATTATTATGATCTCACAATCAGATATTTATCGTCTAGGAATTGACTGTGGTTTTTTGTGTGTAAATTTTCTGTGATTCCGATTGGGCGATGTGGTCGCTAAGCGACAATGTCCTTTGTGTTGCGTTGAGTAAAATTAAAAAAAAAAACAAATAAAACTTAGATGACTGAACTGTAACTGATATGATGATCAATATTTCTCTTTCTTTACATGCAGTTCACATTGATGGTAAATGAATATTGTAGTGTTGTCTTTAGACATTTAAAGTATGTATTAAAGCCAACATCATAATTGTAATCGAAAGACGTCCACCGCTGGACAAGTCTCGCCCAGATATGTCCTCTTGTATCATACGAGGGGGGTTATGTCATTGTAGCGGAAAGATGCGTGGGCCAACACAACACCTTACAATTCGATAAGAATCGCTCCGCTTATGAATATTGGACCACGAATCAGAATCGTACGATCCTTTGTTCGAGCTCCGGCGCAGGAACTGATGGCAGCGCGGCGGCCGGCGCGGTTGCTCCACGGCCCAGTCTACTTTCAACTTATATCGAGCTCGCACGCGTCGCGCTAACTAGCATTGCTTTAACATTCGTCACTCGTAGTTGTACTTTAAGTTCCGTAGAATGTTATTATGCTTATTGCTTCTAACCTCCATTAAACCATCATATTAATTTCATAATCATATCGTTCATTCTTTCACCTTTCATTCTCATTTCTTTCATGAATTAATTATCTTGCCTTCATAACATTCTTTAATATCTTTGCACGGGTTCAATCCCTGCGCGTTGGTGGTAGGCAGTAACCGACCTACCGCTACACCATAATCATCACGCTTTGTACGCGGGTTAACGATCACAGAAGCGTTAGTATTTTATCTCAGAGCGCTGTTAGAATGGTTTGACTTTCATTGTTCTGTTAGCTAACTGCGCTATCAGAAGGATTCCTTCACTAGTGGGCGGCGGGGTCGCCACGTCCCGATCGACGCTATAATGTATGACTCCGTAATTTCATAGGCATTATAGGCACTTAAACCTTAGGAGAAGCAACGCATCTACATTGTAATCTATGTTTTATTTATGTTATATGTTCAAAGGCTACAATATCGTCTTACCCCCAGTACAATCTGAAACAACGTGTCTATTTATATTGTGCGACCAGTGTCAAGTGCGTGCTTGTTTACCCCTTTCATGGCATAAAAACATGAAAACTAGAACTCTGATTACGGTAAGATACGTAGGCATTCCTAAAAATCTTTTCGCCGACAAAGATTGCCTACCCATTCCAATCTGATTTTGTTTTTCTGTACCAATTAATCCATAACGCTAAACTTTCTGCGGAAAAGTGGATATGACTAATAATAATAAAAATAATGGCAACCTCACGAGTCTCTCCCCTTTTTGGGGGAAGGCCTGGAGCTTACTCCACTACGCTGCTCCAATACGGATTGGTGGAGATAATAAATAAATTATCGGCAATATCCTGTGTGAAATTACGAAGTAGATAATAAATCTATGGTGAAATTACTACGGCTGACATAAGTCGGACGTGCGACCAGTACGGTTAATCCCTTGGGGTTATTGTTCAGACTATTCCTATGTGACACAGCACACTAGAGTCTAGACAATATTATCACCACCTTGTTGCTAAAAATAAAGTGTGGTGACCGGAGAAAACACAGGTCCGATCCAGTTCTTGAAATGTTTTCTAATAAAGATGGTAAAAAGCCTGCAGTTTACATGGATGTAGATACGGTTGCAAAGTTTAATACATTTGCTCAAAACACTATTTCCAACGTGATTAATATTTATTTACTCTCTTCTCCGACCCTGTTTGTGTGAACGGTTTATTTATTAATTTAATATTTAATGCACAATGTAAGTACATAAGACGGACTTAATGCCAGTATCACTATCTACTAAAGCATCCTTAAAAGTAAAGTCACTTACGTGACGGACCGTATATTTCTTCGATAGAACCTATTCTATCTCTGGTAGGTTTAGGAACCTATTCTATGTTTCTCACAAAAAAAATCATTCAAATAGAAACAACCTATTTGTAAATGAAACAACGACTGTACTCGTTGAATATTATTTTTGGCGCCCTTGTAAATACATGATTTAACAGTGAAATACTTACAAGAATTGACTTTCCAGTTAATATTCATCAACAATAATAATCATTCAACATCTGTTTGTGCTTGTTTTTGAACAGAAAATATGTTTGATTATTATTAATATTAATTTATTATATTTTAACTCATCTTGCAGTAAAATGTGCATTTTATGGGATGTTTATTTTTCGTGATTCTGTTTATTGACGTATAATTTAATTCTATAATTGTTTTATGATATTGTCATAATATATTTTTTTCAATAAAATGCGTGAGATTTAAGCATTTTCAAAGAAGAAATGGATATTTATAAACATTTTATTACGGGTATGATATGAACATGCTATTTTTATTTCCCTTTAGATTATACTTACAGCCATCTCTGGGCCGGTGAACAGCATACATTGTTAATATAGCTCCAGTGACGGAGCTCGCGGGCGTAGGCACCACCGCATTACCTAATATACTCGCCGCTAAATGGTAGTGTTCAGCAAAATCGTGTTCCGGTCAGGTGGTAATGTACGGCCCTGTAATTTCCGGCACAGAGGCATAACACCTTAGGCCTCAGGAGTGGTAACGCATCTGCATTTTGACCTCGGTCTTTGTGTGGGTGTCTATAGGCTGCAGTCATCACTTAACATCAATGTGAACTGCATGCTTGTTTGCCACTTCCATAACATAACAAAAAACTATTAAATAATTATGCAACCGATGTGACACTTCGGTTTGCTCCACGTAAACCTTATAGTTTACACAATGTCGCTAACATGTCGCTTTACCCATAATAATGGTAACTCTTGAAACGTCCCACTGCTGGGCACGAGTCTCTCTCCTTTTTCAGGGGAGGCCTAGAGCTTACTCCACCCTCCTGAAGATACGGGTTAGTGGCCAACCCGCTGTCGAATGGTTTCAAACCGCCCATAAGGCCTCCGACAAGGTTTAACGACTGCTATCTATCGATAGCAACCGGGACCGACGGCTTAACGTACCCTCCGAAGCGCGGAAGCGCGCATTTTAATTTGCCACTGGCGGTCACCCATCACACACCCGACCACGCTGAGTGATATTCGATCTGTGAATATCTATCCCAGCGCCACATCCGATCAACAGTTTGTATCACAATTATTTCTGCAGTTTTTGCATTGTTCGATTGACGACAAAATACCGTAGAAGTTATGAAAAAAATACTGAAATGTGCCAGCTTATAACCCAATCCACACTCTCACAATCTTTATGGAGTGAAAATCACCTAAACTTCTTTTCAATTCCCATTGCCTAAAGCTGCAAAATGTTAGCAAGTTTCTCATTTTTGTTTGTTATTCTTCCTATACGAAAAACTTTAAGCCAGCAACGTTTTAAAATGAGAACAAAAAGTGGCACGTAGTTTAAATATTCCGTGAAACAAAAAGCACTTACTGCCAAGAGGAATTTAACTGGGACAAATAGTTTAAAACAATTCTCATTGCTGTATTACCAGTTTTCAGATAATACTAGTAATTTTCACGAAGAGAATTCTCTATAGACAGGTATTGCTCAGTCAGTATTAGAGGAGACTATTTATTCCTCGTAAAGATATCTAAATTAATGGACACATAATTGATTATGACAAATAAACAAAAAAGAAAATACAATGAACACTGCCTCAGTATTATACAGACGTTCTCGAGTTTTAGCGAGACTTACGAAAAGCAATTGATTTTTATATACGTAAAAAGACTAGCTGACCCGGCAAACTTCGTAATGCCTGACAATGAAGTAATGTGTCAAAGGTTTGATAGATACAGACTATTTGTATGGGAAAATGAAATTATGGTTTTTACTATTTCCCTTCAATTTCTTCTTATTTTCTTACCTTTTAAACCTTCCCTGGACTTTCCAAAATCACTCAAAACCAAAATAAGCCAAATTGGTCCCGCCGTTTTCGAGTTTTAGCGAGACTAACGAACAGCAATTGATTTTTATACATACAGATTACACACACTACCATGCATTTGACAACACAATAAATTACGTTAACATTGTTAATGTCAATAATGTCAAATAGTACCAGCCTGTGGTAAATGGTAAAACGGTTTCATCATAGATCACTAGTAGGTACAGTTTATTGTTTCAAATAAAAAATTCTACGTGGATAATATCGCAGGCAAAGTCCAATACGGACTTTTCATTGTTCGTCACAAGAGCATTCATTGTTGTTTGAATTCATTCAGAATCGACCATCGGTGAATACATCAAATAAAGCAAAGTCCGTGTATGAATACACTAATCTGGGCAGCCACTGAACGGATTTAGATTCGATGTTCACTAAAGGCCGTGGCATAGTATAATGAATATTGTTATATTGGTGTAGTTCTTACTTTTTACTGGTGGTAGGGCTCCAGTGGCGGAGCTCGAGGGCGTAAGCACCACTGCATTACCTAATATACTTGCCGCTAAATGGTAGTGTTCAGCACTATCGTGTTCCGGTCAGGTGGTAATGTACGGCCCTGTAATTTCCGGCACAGAGGCAGAACACCTTAGGCCTCAGGAGTGGTAACGCATCTGCATTTTGACCTTGGTCTTTGTGTGGGTGTCTATAGGCTGCAGTCATCACTTAACATCAATGTAAGCTGCATGCAAGTTTACCACTTCCATTACATTAGAAAAAAAAATACAAATCGTGTTCCGGTCAGGCGGTCATGTACGGCTCTGTAATTTCTGGCACAGAGGCAGATACCTTTGGCCTCAGGAGTGGCAACACATCGACATTGATATTTCTAGTTGCATGTAGATATTTGTAGGCTACAGTAATACAGAAAGAGCAAGACTGACCTACCATGACCAAATAGGTCGAGTTCTGTCTGATGGTGCGGTCAAAGTCTTAGGAATCAGCGTGAATGTATGAAGACAATGATGAAAGTAGATGAGGCACGAGAGGTATGTCAGGACCGGGATATCTGGCGCTCTACACTCTCTGCCTACCCCGTTAGGGACCTGGCGTGAAGATACATACATACTTACCATCAATGTAAACTGTATATGATTGTTTGCCACTTTTTGATACATAATAAGAAATTAAAAGGCTGTCTCTAGTTATTAACATCACGCGCTTGTATTATTGTTTAAATAGCCAATTGTAGACGTGGAAACAGTCCAGTGCGTTACGGCCCTAATTAAAAGAGGATTTCAGCGAGGAGAATGCATATTGCATCTATTCAATAGTACGTACAATGCTCATCAAGAAATAATGGACATCGAGCCTATGAAAGTGACAATCGGCTAGTTTCGGCTTTCATCACTGGTCTTCACACGCACCATTCGCGCGACGCGTATGCAGCACCGGGGCATCCCCCTCTGCTGCAGCTTCTTCTGCCCTGCGTCTGCAGGACGGCGTTTGGCACCCCCTTGAGGGCTGTGATGGAAAAGGTGGGCACCGTGGACTCGTGTCGCCATGGTGTTGGCATCCAGGTCCGGCTGCGCTCTCAACCTCTTCTCTATTGTCGGTGGTTGCAGCGGGCTTCTTCGGCACTCAGCTGCAACAACAAAGGAGGGCGGGCGTCCCCACCAAGATGACGACGCCCACAGTTATACTGCGCAACCCTGTATTTGCCCTGGCTCTAGCCGGGCTTATGGCCGCGCCCCAGGGGGGAACCTCCTTCACCCAGGTCTCGAACCCAGGTTGGGTGATATCAGTCCTACCTATCAGCAGGGTTTCGGCTTTATAGAGCGTTATCTCTGCTGCACACTGCCTACGTAAGCATACGTAGTCCGGTCTTGATCAAACTAGTCGGCAAACGTCACACAGATAAATTGCGAAAGAGAGAACGCCCTACAGACCCAAACTAAACCGAATTCTTCTTGTAGGATACTGTACAACTGCGTTGTGTCGTCAATGATACTGCACCATCTTGCTTGCATAAATTGCCGTATAGATATTGGCATGGCACGTCAACATTCTTCGACATCGTGCCGCACGCCTGCCAAATCGTCATTAAGGTTTGCTATAAAGTGTCAAATAAAGCAATTTGGCCAATATTATGTCCTCAGAGTCACAGGCAAGCTTTCAGGCAAGCACCTGAAATGGAGGGTAGAGAATAGGGGAACCAAGATAAAAGACGAAGTAATACTCGTAAAGAACTACCTACCTATTGCAGTTTTGCGACAAAGTAGACTTATTTGTGTTCACTTGATGAGACTTGAGAAAGATTAGTACCTAATTGATTACACCCAGGTCTGAGCACCCGGGTTCATTTCTTAGGTCGGGAAGTCATATTGTAGTGACTTTCTTAAAGTCGGTTATGTGAACAATGAATATCATTCTACAGCCTATTATTTACATTCTTAAGGTACCTTACCTCGTAAATTTCAACAAAATTAGCCGTCGTAAAACATCTCTTGAAGCGCGCATGGCCCAGCGGCTAGTGTAGATCAGAAGCGATCTACTCGCTCAAGCGATACGGGCGCGGTCGGGGATGTGATGGGTGACCGCTAACGGCAAATTTAAAATGCACGTTTCCGTGCTTCGGAAGGCACGTTAAGCCGTCGGTTCCGGATGCTATCGATAGATAGCAGTCGTTAAACCTTGTCGGAGGCCTTATAGGGGGTTTGAAAAACATCCGACAACGGGTTTTCGCCACTAACCCTTATCTCCACCAACCCGCATTGGAGCAGCGTGGTGGAGTAGGCTCCAGGCCTCCCCCAAAAAGGGGAGAGACTCGTGCCTAGCAGTGGGACGTATAATGGGTTGTTATTATTATAAATCATCTCATCATTCCTAGTTATTTAGGTTATTAAATGAGTATTTTTTTTATGTAATGGAAGTGCCAAGCAAGCTAGCAGTTCACATTGATATTAAGTGATGACTGCAGCATATAGACACTCACACAAAGATCAAAATGCAGATGCGTTACCACTCCTGAGGCCTAAGGTGTTATGCCTCTGTGCCGGAAATTACAGGGCTGCATACTACCACCTGACCGGAACACGATAGTGCTGCACACTACCATTAGCGGCAAGTATATTAGGTAATGCGTTGGTGCCTACGCCCGCGAGCTTCGTCACTGGAGCTCTATAATAATATATAAATATATGAATTGATGGACAAAACGTGAAAAGCTTACAGCTTGTACTCTGCTACAAACTACTACCTACATATAAGTCAATGGTCTCAATAGATTAATTACAGATTCTAGTCAACTGAAAAGGCCTTGTAATTGATAAAAATCACCACTGACTTTCTGTTTCCGACATCTCCATTAATTTCTTTGTTGGTTGGTAAAGTTATATAGCTCTTCTGAAGTTTTGTATTTTTTTCAGCTCATTAGCAGTAACCGATCGTTCTTACTTATATAATTATGTAATTTATAATCATATTTGAATTAGATTGAGTAATCTGCCTACCCCGTTAGGGACCTAGAATGAACATTTTTACTATGTGTGTGTGGTAGTGGTAGAGCCCCAGTGATGGAGCTCGCGGGCGTAGACACCACCGCATTACCTAATATGTAGGCGGCAGGATCTTAAAATAGTGTCCAGAGACATCTGTATATACCGATCTATACAAATTAATAAAATTGGAGTGTCTGTTTGTAATATAAATATAACCGCTTTTTACTAAATGCCTATGTATGTACACGGTAGATCTACCGAAACAACACTTTACAATTTTTTGTCTGTCTGTCTGTTTGTACCCGCTAATCTCGGGAACGGCTGGACCGATTTTGACGGGACTTTCACTGACAGATAGCTGATGTAATAAGGAGTAACTCAGGCTACTTTTATACTAGCTGCGCCCACGACGTCAACCAGGTACATACTGAACAATCATAAATTCTCACGCGGATGCAGTCGCAGGCACAGCTAGTCTACCTCTATAATTTTAACATTTTATGACGACAAATTTTGTGATGTATGATTTATAATGAACCAAAATTCATACGAAACTGTCCTCTCCACCTCCAACCTCCATAGCCCGAACAAAAGCCGATTTGGCCGAACGCCCATCGCCGGACGCACACTTTAATCCGACTAACCCAATCCCTTTGAGAATAATTTGTCTGACACAGATAATTGGCAGTCGATGGAAAATATACTTTGTTTACTGAATCTTTTCTTAATCTGCACCAATTAAGTTGAATCAAAGACGCTATTAGCACAATACAAATATGAACAGTATGGAAACTACGTACAAAACGTTCGAAACGGCACACTAACACAAACATGCGCATCGACACTCGATGTAGCGAATGACTCAGTACAGCAGCACCGCGAGAACCGCTTAGAGGCCTCGTCGATGCGATGTTTATGTGAGTGTGACGTTTCAAGGTTTTGTACGTAGTTTCCACACTGTTCATATTTGTACTGTGCTATTAGCTTGTATTTTTCCCTGAAGGTACAAAAACGAGCGTAGCTTTGGAAAACTTCCTAATAATGGGAAAAAAATCCAAAAGCCCTTATCTAGCCTTTACTGGTGGAAGAGTTCCAGGTTCCAGTGCAGGAAGTCGAGGGCGTATGCACCACCGCATTACCTAATTTATTTTCCGCCAAATGGTAGTGTTCAGCACTATCGTGTTCCAGCTAGGCGGTAATGTATGGCTGCGTATTTTTTTTTATATAATGGAACTGGCAAACAAACATACAGTTCACATTGATGTTAAGTGGTGACTGCAGCCTATAGACACCCACACAAAGACCAAGGTCAAAATGCAGATGCGTTACCACTCCTGAGGCCTAAGGTATTATGCCTCTGTGCCGGAAATTACAGAGCGTTATATTAATGCCGTAATGTATGGCTGCGTAATATCTAACTATCACGGAGACATGACAACATGGGTCTCAATGGTGGCAACGCATCTGCATTTTGATCTCAGGTTTTTGTGTAGATGTATATAGGCTACGGGCACTTAACATCAATGTGAGCTGCAAGGTTGTTTGCCACCTTCCTTCCTTAAAAAAATCCTCCTGACCCAGGATTTGTACCCGGGCGACCAGCATATCAGTAGTTGCAAGATAGGTACGGCCTCTAGACTACGGAGGAAGTTCAAACATCATCATCAGCCATCGATTGTCCACTGCTGGACATAGGCCTTTCCCAATTTTCGCCACCACACTCGATCTTCGGCTTTTCGGACCCATCCGCTTCCTGCCAACCTCTTTAGGTCGTCAGTCCATCTGGCAGGGGGCCGTCCCACCGGGCGTTTTGTACGGGGTCTCCACTCTAACACACGTCTGCCCCAGCGGCCGTCGGCTCTACGACAAATATGACCCGCCCACTGCCACTTCAGCCTAGCAATTCTTTGAGCTATGTCGGTCACTCTGGTTCTCCTTCGGATTTCCTCGTTTCGGATTCTATCTTTCAGAGATACACCGAGCATAGCCCGTTCCATCCATAATTAAAAAAAAACACAGTCGTTAAGTATTAAAGCTTTAATATACATATTTGTACAAATGATTGTATCTGAAAAATAAAGTAACACTTTTTGATGTCGTACCGCAACAAATAAATTTAATGTAATTTAGTTACAATGTTAATTAGTTAAATTAATAAATGCTTGAATCCATCACAACCGTCGAAAATAATATAATTTTCTATCGTCATCCGATAATAGTCAACTAAATTAGTAAATTATTTTTAAGTACAATGCCAGTCATATTTTTTCATTAACTCTGCAGAGAGTATGACAAATGAAAATTCGATTCACACTCTGACAAAACTGTACTCCGATTTATGACAGTTTAATACACGCTTGTGCATTTTCAGGTCGTCATTCCAGTGTGACACCAATGACACTCCCTAGTGCCTTACGATTTGGGAATCATAACAACATAATATAAGTTCAGGTATGGCTGAAACTTACAGTTTTATATAGAAAAAATAAAAGAGTCGGGTAATTTTGGGTCTGCTAAATCGTTCCTGGTTAACCCATTACACATTTTGTTATATGGTTACCAATTAGCAATCTAACCCAACTTTTATTTGTTCATATATACTTCAACTACTGACGATTAAAAATATGTTCGAATTTAAAATTATTAATTTTATAGTCATTTGAAAATGACATAATCTGTGTTACACCTAAGCCCAGTTTTTTTTTAACAATAATTACACCTACCCCTTTGTGGATTACAGGCGTGAAGTTACGTATGTATTTTATCAGGCAATAGTTGATCAATCTTCAAATGGCTGATCATTTTTTAAATCATAACGTAGTATTTGTATACTCTTTTATCATAACTAACACCATTGACTAAGGTCACCTTCCAGATAAAAAAACGATTCATCCAATACCATAGAAGCGTTATACCTCTATGCCATAGACAGACACAAATACACCGACATAGTCACATTAAACTTGGAATCCATCACAATAAGGTAATCATATTGTTAGCAGTCATATGTCTACCCTGATAATCATGTTTAATTTGACCAAACATCCATGCCATTAACGTAAGCTTATACCGCCTACAAAAGCAAAAACTATATCTGATCTATCCCTATTCGCCACAACAAAATTTAGAATGATGCTTAGTACACTACTGACCTTACTTTATGTCCTTTCTCAACTAGATTGCCTTTTCCTTAGTGTACAACAAAGGGTTTAACAAAAACAACAATAGATTATCAGTATTGTTTTCATAGTACGAACCAACAAAAGAAACTTATTCAGGATCAAAGCAACAGGAATATTGAGAGTCAAATGTCAAATGAATATTGCAAAATCTAGAGACATGTCGCTATAATGAATCTCCAACCATATATTCGAACTAACATTAAACAGAGAGCAGTTTTGTCACATTTAAGATAGTAGGTACATCCCGAGCAGAATTTAAAGTTTCAACCATCCATTATGTTTTCATGTCAGTGAATAATTTCTGAACGTTTCTAAAGAAATAGCTGTCGCTGTAACAAATCGTCAAATAATGTACTTTTTCTAAATCCGAAAAAGAACGTTACTGAACAAATACTACTTACGTTCGATAAACTTAGAATAACTTAAATCTGTTTTACTGACGGCCAAATACTCAAACGTCACTTAAATCTAAGTGGGACTTACAACTCTTCTGTCTTTATAAAACACGTTCAAACGATAAAGATAGCGCACATTTGAGGGTTGCTTAAAATTGAGTGACGTTTGAGTATTCGGCCATGAGAAAGGTACAAGTTGGAATAACAAATTCAAATTCATCTTACGACTAAATCAGATCTTTATGTAACTACGTTAAAATAAGCGTCTTAATTGTTACAATATAATAAATAATTGAATTTCGAATATTTTGAAGTGTATCTCGTCAAAGGGTGGTTACATGAAAACAGGACCAATCTTCACTCTCAACATGGGATTTATAAATTGATAAATTTTATGTACTTACCCCATTATTCATCAACGTACATTAGATACGTTTTAGCTATAGAATGCTTTGTCTTTGTCAGTTGCATTGTCAAATGTGCAGGATTGAAAAAGACAAAGGAGAAATTAGCAACACTTTAGCTAAAATACGTTTATGAATAAGGGGGTTATTCTTTATTGGCTAGATAATGAAAGAAAGTTTTATTACTCATATCACTTTGATTGGACAAAATTGTATTGATTTCATCAATTGATATCGAATTGTACGGTTTGTTTTTTTTAAACGTAGGTTCTTTTATTTTTTACGTCTATAAAAAGTAGAAAAGACCTAACAAAATTAAATTAACAAAGACATTTTTCTTCTCAGGTGAAATGAGTTTTCCTAATTGAAATATGAGAAGAAAGGTCATGAATTATTCCGGAAAATATATTGATCGTATGCACATTGTTCACGCACATTTCTATGTTTTTTATATTCCCTGTAGTGTTTACACATAGAAAATAATACATGAATATAAATTTTGTAATATTAATCCAAACCGCGCAACAACAAACAAATATTTAAAAAGGAAATGAACAAGCTTTTATGAACAAATCTTAAGTTGTTTTAACTAAACCAACACAACTGTTAAAGTAACTATAAATGACTACTTATATAAAGCTTAACTTTAAGCTTTACGAGAACAGCAACTAAAATATAAAAGACAAATTAACGCATAAAGTTGTCCTATTTTCATGAAATCACATAATTATACGAGTATATGATAACATAAAATCACATAATTATGATATAAAATCGTATTGAGACTCCTTTGTGAAGAATATGCGTGGGCGTAAGTATACGGCACCCAAACATAAATATTATAGGGTACTTGATGTTTAATTGTGAGATATCTGACTTTTGTTGGATAAAAATCATAAATAAATATAACGATAATTTCCCTGAAAAGAAATTGTACATTATCTAAATTAGTAGTTTAATTAAAATATACAGTAATATGACAATAATAACTTAAAAATATACTCAAAGCATACTCTAATAAGTCATTTCAAAAATTACATTTCTAATAAACGCAAGTAAATGCGCACAATCAAACTGCACCCATCAATCAAATACACTAGAATATCAATAAATACTTTGTACTGTCTTTCACTTCGTTAATGGCGATAGTCTATATCACATTCAATTACTACCAAAATGGTAGGAAGGTTCAAACTCGGCAACACTCACGGATGCATCAGCAAACTTCACACATACTGCCTCGCCGGGCCATTTTTCCTCGTGTGTGGCAATGTGTCGTCGTTGTTGCCTGTGTTGCCACAATTGTTATTGTGTAGAAATGACATTTCTACTCCGCTGTCACCACCCTAGAGAATAAAAATAATCATTAGCCATTGTAGCCAGCGATCGTGGCTCCTTGAGCCAACAATCATTTAATTTGCCTCTTATATAGGTTTATTTTTTTATCTTTATCAGATTTGACACATTAGTCCAAACCGTACCTCACCATCAGCATACCTTTTCCTCTTTATTTCAAGTTTTTTTGTCTTTAATAACTATATCGCTACACAAGTATTTGAAAATGAGTTATAAAATCTCAAGTAGCATTATTAAGGGCATTTACAAAAAACAAAGGTTTCAATATTTTTTTTTTTTAAAGAAAAATGGTAAGAAAAATTTGGCTTCAGGCGAGGCTCGAACTCGCGACCTACTGGGAATCTAGTCCAGCCGCTCTTCCAATTGAGCTACTGAAGCCCTGCCCGATTTGTCAAATCTTTCCTTCACATCTATTGCATTGCTTTATGGTAGCAGTAGCGCCATCTATTACCAACTATGCTAGTTAGGCAACCGATATAATAGACTTTTCAGTTTATTGAATATCGTAAAGAAGTCGCTTTTACCCTTAATAATTGTTTTATATTATTTCGCATTAACACATCGCACCCTTAGAATTATAGTGACCTATTCCAAAAATGTAATTTTTTGGGAAACGTTAAGTAAAGTTTTAAACACGTAAGTTTTTTTTTGTAAATGAATGTTTTTACAATAAAATTCCATACAACTCATACAAATAATAGTTTAATTTGTTTCTTTACTTAGTTGTCTACATGTATTATGAGAAAATTAATTAATAGATATTGATAAAGCATTTTATTTTAATTTAAAAAAAAATGGTATCATTATTAGGTCTTTATAATATTGAAGCCCGAGTTTTTTAAAAAGACTCTTTGTTATATAGGTCTCTCTATTTCTTAATTTTCAGCCAAAATCTTGAATTATTCGTAAGTGTGTCTCTGTATTAGTAAATTTTAGATATCTTTTAAGGGTTGCGTTAAACAAAAACAATTAAAATAATAAAAGAGGTTTATTAGAAACTGAACTTATTAAATAATCAGTACAGGTTTGCAGTTTACCATAATCATAGAAGTTTATAGTCAAACATACAGGATAGACTCTAAAAGAAAACAAAATTATAACTTCTAAACATAACATTTCTTAGAAATAATTCTAGTCCTTATAATTAAATCACATTGCTTGTTTTACTTTAAGTATTGGGTGTTAAAATATTATTTTTAACAATCTTAACTATAACAGTCTTGGAATAATTAGAATTACACACTTTAGTATTAGGTACCTACATTCTAAGTACAATCTTAAGCATAACAGTCTCAGTAGTTATAATTATTAACTTTGGACAATATTTCGACTGACTCTAAGTAAAATGTTATGAAACATTGTATACAAAACATACTAGCTTATAAATCTCTGCTAAAACATAATCAACAGTAAGTAAATAATTAAAAAATAGAATTATAAAAGTCTGCGTAATAACTAGGAATTAAGTTTTTATTAATGAGATCACGTAAATCAGATTTCTTACGGTCACTTAATTCTAATCTTTGTGAGTATGCTTTGGTTACCATTATGGCATCAACACCTTCCATTTTCTTCCGTTTGTTTCTCATATTAACCGAAATAAATTCGTTTTGAGTGTATGAAGTTTTATACAAAAACACAAATGGATCCGTTTTACAACATTTAAGAACTCTTACATTGTTCCATGAGATCTTTTGTTTGTCTACGTCTTCATTGAATTTGTAGCCCCATTTTTCTTGCAAAATCTTTAAATCTTTAAAAAAATCATAATTTAGCTCTTTTACGTTGAAAGGTTTACCAGTCTTGCGGGAATTTTTAATTAACGTGATGTATTGGTAGGGGGTGTATAATGGTCCCCATTTCTTATTTCTTTTAATCTCTTTTTCAATGAGGCTGTGAACATTATCCCCTTCATTTTGGGTATGGCCCTTTACTAAGTATTTGTGAGTAATACTGTGAATATTTTCGAATTTAGAAACAGCATAGGAATATAATGTTGTGATATACTTGTTTTTATTTTGGCCACAACAATTGTCGGAAAAAAAAGTTATGTGAAGAGTTTTGTTGGGATTTTGCTCATTTAAAAGGTGCAAATAATCAAGAATACTTGAGCCAATTTCATTAGCACCTCTTTTGCCTTGAACCTCATCCCAGAAATAGCAGTAAACATTATCATAAGCCCTTATCTTATCCACATTTTCTTTGTCCGTCTTCTTACCCTTTTTTACTTCTTCTGATTTCTTTGTCATTTCCACTATAGTAAAATTAAAGCAATTAAGTTTGGATTTATAAAAAAAAGATGAAGATTCTCCAGTGGGACACTGCATAACAGCCTGCAAATCATAGACCGCGCAAATATTTGTCTCGTCAATATTTTGACGATCTAAACGTTTTTCTTGACGACACAAGTCTTTTTCTTTTAGATGATCATCATATTTTGCTTGAATATCTATTTTTCGAGCAGGGTTTGCCATTTCGTAATCTACGCATAAATCACATCTATCTTTTTTAGGTTGAAAGAAACCTATATTAAATTCTTTATTAAAGATATTGTAATACAACCAGTAGTCACATGAAGGTTTCCCTTCTTCTTTCTGTAGCTTGTCAAAATCTTTCCAGAGATCCATAATAGTATTCTCGCCACTTATATACTCTCTACTCGTAGACGCTCTTAAATAATGAGATTCAATCCTTGGAATCGAATTTATATGTCCCTTAATACTCTCGATGAGATTCACGTCTATTGGTTTCCTTGACACGTGCTTACCCCTATTGTCTTCACTGACGAAATTTTGAGGATCAGTTTTCTTTTTTATAGTTCTGATTTGGCGGTCACATATGCCTAACGTGTTTATGAAAAATGTGTTACAAACACGAATTTTATTACTATTGACGGTAAAATAAAATGCATTATTTGGTAATCTAGGTTTGGCTGCATTGGTGTACTTGTATTTAGGGCGAATTTCCATCATACATGATCTAATATAAGATCTTTGCAAATTAATGTTACTAATAGCCCAATATCTCTCAAACAGTGTTTGTCTGTCTGTGTCGTTTATATTTTCAGAACATTTAAGCCTGCATTTACATGGTTCTTTAATACTACGGGCAGGTACGTTTTTCTTTGTAGTACATGACAAGTAAGCTTTACCAGAATTTCTTAGATTTTTTGCTACATTTTGCTTCCACTTTGTTGGATCTCGGGTACGTTTTCTTGATTTTCTAGCAGATTCCGGAAGAGTATTATTATCAACAGAGCTAGTATTTAATTGATCATTATCCGAAGATAGTGAAGAATTAGAGGCTGTTAAAGTAGGTGCCTTTGTAAGATGTGTTATAGATTTGTCGACTGCATAAGTTGGGTCGTTGTCACTTAAATCTACGTCACTTTCGTCCGAGTTTATTGGTGACTGATAGTAATTACTTTTTACATTAGAAGTACTTGGCCTTCTTACGGGAGAAGTGCTGCTAGAGGAAGACGATGACGATGAAGTTGACGATGATCGACTCGACGAAGAACTGCTAGTGCTGGACTCATTTATTAATACAGTAGCTTGCTTAGAAGTTCCAGGTTCTTGGATTGATTTGTCACTGTTATTTATAGTATTTACCTGAAATATAAAAATTAGTAAAATTGAGTATGCAATAAAATAGGGAATGTTTAAATAATTATGTAATCCAACTGCACTGAATAAATAAAACTTATAAACACCTCGGTCACTTTTGTACTGAAAAGAGGAAGCATCTTCGGGTCATAGTCTGGAATGGATACATTAGGCGAATTCTCTATAACTGAAGAACTTGTTGACAAAATATTACATTGTTTTTCAGGCGAATTGTCAATTATCATAATATTTTCATGCATTGGAGTCCCAAGGATATCTTCGGCATTGTTTGCAAGCGATGAATTACATGGCACATTCATATTATTTTCTTTACATTTTTTTGTATCAATTTTTATTTTTTCTAAAATGTAGTCGGCGCGTCTTTTCATTTTTCTAGTTATAAGTACTGGTAACTGAGAATCTGAAATTTAATATAAAATACCTTAAAGTTGGTCAAACTTATTTATAAACACTTCAGAATAGTTTAGTATTTAGACAGACCCATGTCTAACACGGCCAGTAAATAATAATGATAAATATTATTAGAGGGACTTAATAAGAGATGATTTTTTATCATAGCCAATATTTTCAGAACTTAAGAGACCGAATTAAAAATAAGTCTATAATTATTACCGTTCTTCAATAAAAGAGGGTCTCAATGACAAATAAGTCACAAGTTACTCAGGAAATTATAGTATTATATAGACTCAATTATAAACAAGGTCTTTATAATGTTGAAAAGTTTTACGTGTACATACCTTTACATTGAATCCTGTAGCGGCCTATTTCGGATTAGGTCTCTGTAAATCTAAACACGCAACGACCTGCTCTGGACACTCGCGGCATGTTACTGCTTACGTCCGTCTAAAACCGAACAAACGCGGCGAGGGGAGGGGAGTGAGAGAGACACAAGTATACCGTTATGAGCTTTCAACGCCAAAATCGGTCTATGTTTTGATGAAAGTCGATAGTGACAGTCCTTTTAGGTCGTTATTTGAAATAAAGTCAAAATCATGATTTTTTTAATTAGGTCCCTATAATTCTAAAGGTGCGACATGCTTGTGAAATATAAAGGTTTCAATGCCGATCAAACTGCAGCTACGATCCGAATTAAAATAATTATAAAAAATACACAAAAAAAAGGGAGTTCCTTTGTGAAACTAATCACGGAATCATTTAAAATCTACTTACCTGAAACCATCATGTAAGAAATACATTAAAACGATTTTCTTAAATAATGGTTTCAGATCTACACTATTCTACACCAAAACAGCACAAATCCTCTAATTAGTTGTTTACATTTCAAAGGACTAAAACGTCCATATTTTGTATACAAAATGTAGCTGAGAATAACTACTGCTTTCATATAATCCACGAGTAATTTTTCCCTGGAATTATTTCTTGTGATAATGCTAAAATATTTCCCTTATCTTTGTTTTTGTTTGACATACTTTCTCGAAGTTAAAGTGATTTAAGATGTATTTTATCAATATGACAACCAAGACCAGCTCCGGGTTATATATATCATCTAAACTATGTTTTACAAACGTGACCTGGACCGAGGGTCCCGTTGTACACATACAACTCATACACAATCAATTTTATTTAAAGAAAAATGGAAAGAAAAATTCGACTTCAGGCGAGACTTGAACTCGCGGCCTACTGGGAATCTAGTCCAGCCGCTCTTCCAATTGAGCTACTGAAGTCCTGCCCGATTTGTCAAATCTTTCCTTCACATTTATTGCATTGCTTTATGGTAGCAGCAGCGCCATCTATTGCCAACTATGCTAGTTAGGCAACCGATATAATAGACTTTGCAGTTTAGTGAATATCGTAAAGAAGTCGCTTTTACCCTTAATAATTGTTTTATATTATTTCGCATTAACACATGCTTGTGAAATATATTTTATTTAAAGAAAAATGGAAAGAAAAATTTGACTTCAGGCGAGACTCTAACTCGCGGCCTACTGGGAATCTAGTCCAGCCGCTCTTCCAATTGAGCTACTGAAGTCCTTCCCGATTTGTCAAATCTCTCCTTCACATTTATTGCATTGCTTTATGGTAGCAGCAGCGCCATCTATTACCAACTATGCTAATTAGGCAACCGATATAATAGACTGCAGTTTATTGAATATCGTAAAGAAGTCGCTTTTACCCTTAATAATTGTTTTATTGTTTTATATTATTTCGCATTAACACATGCTTGTGAAATATATTTATTTAAAGAAAAAAAAAAAAAACGATGTACAACAGTGTACAAGGTGCGGGCCCAAGCTCCATACATTTTGGAACGTCTCCTTTACACCATGATTTATTCAATAACGACAGCCGTCAATCGGTCGAGTTCAGTTCAGTCTCTTTTTCCTGCGAGTTATAATCGTAAATAAACAAAAAAATTACCTCGGCGTGCATGGGGTTAGCAGTGATGGTGATCGGCACTTTAGCCGGGATGTACCCGTTGGCGGCAGCTTCAGGTCCCGGCCCTTTCTCTTCTGCGAAAAAAACACGGCTTTAAGACGTCATACATTATTCCTATCTCGTCTTACCAGTTACATATATTATATTCAATACCAATGAGATTGGTTCGAAGCTCCGATATTTTTAGCTTTTCATCTGAAAAAACACTGTGCTATAATAATATAACGTAACGCTGTCTAAGTGGGACTTCATTTTCCATCTCAAGAATCAGAATCAGAATCAGAAACTCATTTATTCATTTAGGGTGACAGGCACCTCTTATGACACGTCAAAAACAAACAAAATAAATTAAAGCGAAAAACAATTGATATACATGTCAAACAAGATAAAAAACATATGTAAAGTCAAGAATATCACTAAGATAAAACTAAATGTAATAAACTAATGTAAAAGTATATCAGTAGAATGTCTCTTTTCCCCTTTACATACTGATAACAAAGATAGTCTAGCTATTCTTCAGATAGAGTGTTGAATCTCATATTACGAGTATTAATCTAAACTTATAATAAAACTGTAGAAGTGTGAATTCTGTACATTAAAAATATTGAAAAAATAAATACCAGTGGATGTTACTAGATCGATACCGAACACAAATATGTGATTAGATTTTTTTTTGTCTGTCTGTCTGTCTGTCTGTCAGTTTGTTCAAGCATCACATAAAAACTACCGGTCCGATTACAATGAAACTTGGTATGATTATACTTTAACCTTTGGCGCACAACACTGGGTACTTTTTATCCCGAAAAAATGTCTGTTTGTCTGTGTGTTTGTGCACCCTAATTTCAGAAACGGCTTATTCGATTTGCGGTTTTCACTAATATATTGTGGTAAGTTTCACTTAACATTTAATGTTTGTTTCATGTGAATCGGTTCAAAAAAGTTATGTCAATTTAAAGAATCATATCGAATATTTTTAAGCTATTCTGTTTCTTAGTTCTATCTTTTAGGGGGTTTCGTACATAAAAGGTAAAAACAGACCCTACGGATTACTAATCCTCCGCTGTCTGTCTGTCTGTCTGTCTGTCCGTCCGTCCGTCTGTCTGTCACCAGGCTGTATCTCATAAATAGTGATAGCTAGAATGCTAACATTTTCATAAATTATGTATTTCTGTTACCGCTATAAAAACAAAATTAATTACTAAAAACAAGAAAATGACAATGTTAAGGGGTCCACGGGGGAATACAATAAACGTGTTTTTTTTCGTATATTTTTTGCTCGATAATAACGGTAGCAAGTAGACGCTTAAAATTTTCACAGATTTCTTAGATCTTTTGTTGTATAACATATTACCTTCCATAATAAATCTATACAAATAAATAAAATTGGAGTGTCTGTTTGCAATACATAATAAAATAACCGCTTTTTACTAAATGCATATATGTATGTATACACGGTACATATACCAAAACAACACTTTTTACAATTTTTGTCTGTCTGTCTATCTGTTTGGCGGGGCTAATCTTGGGAACGGCTGGACCGATTTTGACGGGACTTTTATCTCCATACATCCATACATATATACATACATAGCTACATACAAATAAGTAGAATTGGAGTGTATCCGACTTTGACGGGACTGCCACGGGTAGGTAGCTTTGTGTAGATGAAGTATGTGTGGATATTCCATGTCATCACTTTAGCCGAAAAACGTCCACAGCTGGACCAAAGCCTCCCCATAAAGGGATTTACTTACGTGGTAGAGCACCAGTGACGGAGCTTGCGGGCGTTGGCACCACCGCATTACCTAAGATACTTGCCGCTAAATGGTAGTGTTCAGCACTATCGTGTTCCGGTCAGGTGGTAATGTACGGCCCTGTAATTTCCGGCACAGAGGCATAACACTTTAAGTCTCAGGAGTTGTAACGCATCTTCATTTTGACCTTGGTCTTTGTGTGGGTTGTCTATAGGCTGCAGTCATCGCTTAACATCATTGTGTACTGCATGTTTGTTTGCCACTTCCATTTTTTTTTTTTATGTAATGGAAGTGGTAAACAAGCATGCAGTTCACATTGATGTTAAGTGATGACTGCAGCCTATAGACACCCACACAAAGACCAAGGTCAAAATGCAGATGCGTTACCACTCCTGAGGCCTAAGGTCTTATGCCGGAAATTACAGGGCCGTACATTACCACCTGACCGGAACACGATAGTGTTGAACACTACCATTTAGCGGCAAGTATATTAGGTAATGCGGTGGTGCCTACGCCCGCGAGCTCCGTCACTGGAGCTCTACCACCAATAAAAAATAAATCCATGACATAAATGAAAAAAAAATGCCAAAATCGCCACGCTTGGCATGTGGATAGGCGATTGTAGTGATGGTAGTTTTATCGCGGAGCGCGCTAAAACTAACGTCTACGCTGCCCATCACGCGTTGTTATTTTTATTACCAAGCTATTAAACCATTCCAGGTTTGACCGCCATTGTTCGGTTGGCTAACTGAATTCTTCCGTTAGTGGGCGATGGGGTAGCCACATACCGACGCCGCTATTCCATGTAGAAACTATAAACCCGCTTGAACTTAAATATACTAGTAAATTAGCTACGATTTCACAATTTACATAAGGACTTCGGTAGCTTAGTGGTTAAGCGGCTGGACTGGTTATCCTGAGGTCGCAGGTTTGATTCCTGCCCGAAGTCAAATTTTTCTTTCCGTTTTTCTTTAATTTCTTTAGTTCAGGTGTGACATGGGTTATTGCGAAAACTAAATAGTACAATTATATAAGACCTGTCATACTGTATATTGCTTTTTAACGCTTTTCTACATTGCTCATCACAATATTGCTCAGTCACTTACAAGGTCTAGTACTTTGTTAGTAGATCACAGAAAGTGCTTCTATGAAATTTAAGAATTCTTTCTTTCGAGTTTACTCTTTAAGAAAAAAATTATTCAATTACATCATTCCAATAGTATCTTTGGTCAATACCCGTTCAGAATTTTCATAGTTGTTTGTAGACATAAATTTTCAGAACGCAGACATAAATTTTCGCTGAAACGAAAATACGTCAAGCGTCTATAAACACAAACGATCGTTCCAGTACACCGTACATATTATAATTAAATCTAAAATTCGGCGTGCCAAGTCAAAGGAGCACCCGAGCGGCGTCAACTATTTTCAAATCACGCTCGTGACCTCATTGCCGCCTTCCGGGCACACTTGAAACTTTATGGTGAGTATTTTGGTCGAGTTTACGACACAATAAGTAAATGATATCCTTAATTTCATAAGTATTTAGAAACAATGTGCTTTGTTTGTGAACTTGAATAGATACGGCATGAATGTCCTTTTCATTTGATAGTAATGCACAGAAGGGTTTTATAGCTCAAAGAAGTAGAATGCTTAGTACTCCTTCAAATTGTATTGTATAGCCCCGTAATAACTCACAGAGACATAAAAACTAAGTTCTCAGGGGTCGCAACGCATCTGCATTTTACCTCTGGTTTTTGTGTAGATGTCTATAAGGTGCAGTGCAGTAAGTAAGTGCATAATGATAGTGATATTAAAACTTTATCACTTAACATCCATAATTAAGAACTGCATGCTTGTTTGCCATAGGTTAGGATCCCACTGCAGAATCAATTCGTTCATCCAGATATGTTGCAAACCTAATTTTTACTCATATTTATAATCTAAAGAATATATATCCACTAGGTTGCCAAGTAATTTGCAGCTGTTGTAAAAAAGACTGAAATGAAATATCATAAAAAGTAGAGGTCATAGTGCAGATGCATTGCCACCCCTGAGGTTTAAATTATTTTGCCTCTGTAACAGATATTATAAGACCAAACATTATCTTTTAAACGGAAAATGATGGTGATGCTGAACCAGCCGATACATTAACTTATGCGATGGTGCCTACGCCCTTATTTTAATACTAGAACATATTTTATAATTTAAAAAAAAATGATGTTATTTTAGAAAAAAATCAATCGTCCCTTTTATTTCTAGAACTTACTCAATCGCTCGTTTTAAAAAAAATGGAAAATATAAAATGTGGTTCATTATCTATACATTACAAGGACACTTATGGTGTATAAAATAACAATAGGAAAACTCTCAAACGTAGGTACGGAATCCTGTTCCAGCAGGGTTGTCAAGGAAACGTTTCTGATATTCAGACTCGAAACGAAATAGGTAGTTTACAAAGCCAAATAAATTGTAAGTATCTTCAATATTAATCTGAGTGGAACAACACCGGCCCCAAATTCCCAGCTGATCTTACACTTTCATGACTTTATTTCATAAGCCGATACATTTCGCCCGCCGTTCACGGAGGCATTGAATTTCTATTATTTATTGGCATTTACGTTTGCCTTCAGATAAAATTCTCGAATAAAAGGAAATCTTTATAGCAGCAGATGAACAAAGAAGTAATGGTATTGTTGAATTGGTATCGAGTTCTTACGTGTACAATCAATTCAATTCTACTAAGTAAGCTTATTATAGGTCGGCAAATAATCTTTTTATTGAGGCAAATCTTAAGTGGCACTACAGATTACTATACGATTTTCCGATGGTAGACCTTGAACGGCTGAGCTGGAGATCGGCAGAATCACCATTATACCTCGGAAGAGATCAGGCGATTGAGGCCATTCTAACGCATAGCACTAGTCTGAAAGTGGGAAGAGAGGCTAAAAATATCGGTGGTCGATAGATTCGTTACGGAAGCTGTTCCAACGTTTTCTCATGACTCCGCTCCAAAGGAAGAAGAAAAGGAGCACTGCGGAGTTTAGTAAGAGAGCTCGCAGGCGTAGGCACCACCGCATTACCTAATATACTTGTCGCTAAATGTTCAGCACTATCGTGTTCCGGTCAGGTGGTAATGTACGTAATTTCCGGCACAGACACCTTAGGCCTCAGGAGTGGTAAGCAACTGCATTTTGACCTTGGTCTTTGTGTGGGTGTCTATAGGCTGCAGTCTTCACTTAACATCAATGTCAACTGTACGCCTGTTTGCCACTTCCATAACATAAAAAAAGAGTAATCAGTAAGTAGTGTGAGAGACGTTACCCGTAACAAGATTTTCAAAAAGATGACAAAATTTCGTAAAAGTAAAATAATATGTTATGCTATATTAAATTACGCGGCAAGTTGTTTCTCCAATATGAACTGCTAAACTACTTAACCGACTTTAATCAAATTTGCACACCGTGTACAGTGTCCAATCCAACTTGAAAGATAGGATAGATTACATCTCAATATTATGTTAGTACCTAAATTGCACCCGTACGAAGTACCCGTATTTCGAAATGGAATTTTCGAAATACAACCACATTTGCTGACTTTTCGTTTGATTGATTGGTTGATTAGGCTAATTTATACTTGTTAAGTTAATCCGCTGAATACATATATTTTTTTTTAACTCGCAGCTTACACCGGCTTCGTACGGGTGCAATTTAGGTAAAGTCTGACTAGAGCGCAACGAAGTTAGCGGGCAAAGTTTGTAGGTACACTCATAAAACTCACTCATGACGTTAACAATGTGCTCAAGATCGTATTGCCTCGCAGAAATAAAAAAAAACATTATAGCGCAACACTTCAACGCTATACTTTACTAATGAAAATGAATTCGTGGAATGGAAAAAAGTCTAATTTCGGAATTTTTTCTTACTTCTGTATTATTCGTTCGTTCTATCGCTAAATAGGTATATTGTGCCTTATAAGGTACAATTTTACATTTTGAACAATATTTAATTAAGGACGAAAAGTTTTGGTCATTTCTGTCAGCTAAAGAGTCTAAATAAATACTAACTAGGCTTGTTAGGATGGAAAAAGACAAACGAGAGATTAGCAAAACTTTAGCTAAAACACGTTAATGTTTTTTAGTTAATGCGGAATAGTATTCAGGTAGTTTAAAGATTCGAGTTATGTTCGAATTATTTTTACTCTTTTCCTTCCTATATTTTTTTATTTTTTTTACACGCTTACACTCACAGCCCCACGGTAGGTGTGTTGTGAACCTTCGATTTCGTACGCGTAGAATTTTATTTAACTGGTAAATTAATATAACTGGTCAGCATTTACGTGGACGAAGTCGTGGGTACTGCTAGTATAATATAATTCATAAAAGTAGCCTAAGTTACTGATTATAACATGAGCTATCTGGCAGTGAAAATCCCGTCAAAATCGGTAGAACCGTTCCAGAGATTAGCCGGAACAAACAGATAGACAAAAATTGTAAAAAATATTGTGTTGGTAAATGTACCCCAAAATAATATTTTGAAATGTACCGCGTATAGGTAGGTAGGTACATACATATTAATTTAGTAAAAAGCGGTTAATTTTATACAAACAGACACTCTAATTTTATTATTAAGTGAGTATAGATGTATAGATTAAGTTGTATATTTCAATCCGTAAAAGCGTGAAACTTCGTCTTCTATCAATAATCGAGGAACAAAGTGCTAAATAGAATTCCCATCCAAATAGTGACGTGATGACTTTATCGGGCTTTGGTAACGAGTCCTAATTGAGCGAGCACCGCCCTGTCGTATCGCGGCAGTAAATCAAGCCTCATTTCCGACTCGCCGCCGATCGTGTGCACTATGGTTAATTACACGACTATTGCATGGAAACTTAACTGACACGTGTGATGTCACTTACCTATATGATGAGTTTTTTTTATTTTTTTAGGATTTTTTATAGGTTAGAATGATAGAAAACTTCTAAGATAATAGGTTGGGGAAAAAGTCTTTTCGCATTATAGTATGTATGAACTTGTAATAAAATCTCTTTGGCTGTAGTATTTGTATCTGGCTGGTTTTGGTATCATTGAAAGTTAAAATTTTAAAGAACATAATTCCAAATTCAAATTAGGCAAATGTGTGATTTTCATTTGTTTTTCGTACTGTCAAGATGAGTGAATCTAATGAAGAAATTCGATACATTTTAAAATTTTACTACTAAAAAGGTAAAAATGCAACGCAAGCCGCGAAAAAAATTTGCGATGAGCACAAATTTGGTTTAAGCGTTTTCAATCCGGAAATTTTGATGTCAAAGATGCACCTCGCTCTGGTCGCCCTATTACGGATAAAATGGATGCCATTTTTGAAAAAGTGGAGCAAGATCGACATTTCAGTAGTTACGACGTAGCTGAAGAACTGAGAATTGATCACAAAACAGTTTTGGCGCATTTGAATAAAGCTGGGTACAAAAAAAAGCTCGATATTTGGGTACCTCACGAGCTCACTGAAAGAAACCTAATGAACCGTGTACTCATTTGTGATTCTTTATTACGACGTAATGAAACCGAATCATTTTTGAAGAAGCTGATAACTGGTGATGAAAAGTGGATCACGTACAACAAGAACGTGCGAAAAAGGTCGTGGTCATAGGCCGGTCAGGCTTCACAGACTGTGGCGAAACCCGGGTTAACTCGCAATAAGGTGATGTTGTGTGTGTGTGGTGGGATTGGAAGGGCATTATTCATTATGAGCTATTACCACCAGGCAGGACTATCGATTCTGAACTCTACTGCGAACAACTGATGAGATTAAAGCAAGAAGTTGAGAGAAAGCGGCCGGAATTGATTAACAGAAGGGGTGTGGTGTTTCATCATGATAACGCTAGACCTCACACATCTATAGCCACTCAGCAAAAATTAAGAGAGTTTGGCTGGGAGGTGTTAATGCATCCGCCGTATAGTTCTGACCTTGCACCTTCAGATTTCCACCTGTTTCGGTCTCTTCAGAATTCTTTATGCAATGTTAGGTTAATATCAAGAGAGGACTGCCAAATCCACTTGTCGCGGTATTTTGATGAGAATTTTTATAGCATCATGTCCCTACCTACAAGATGGCAAAAGGTTATCGAACAAAATGGTACATACATACTTTAGTTAAATTTAAATAAACTATATTAAAAAATGTTTTGAATAATCTTAAAAAATGCGAAGAAACTTTTTCCCCAACCTAATACAAACAAAAATGCCTCATGACAATCGCTAATATGTAATGCAGTTTTTGATTGATATATTTTAATTGGTCCTGTAATTTTTAGTTAACCGATTGCAACAAAAATCATTTCGAAGTCGCTTTTTTGTGATGTTGAAATAGGATAATTTTATTATTATATTATTTTGTTGGATATATTTTGCATTTTGAGTAATAAAAACGAAATACCACCTTCGATCAATAATCATAGGTATAAAAAATTTTAGAAGGAGAAACAAAGTGATGAATAGAATGCTCACCCAGAAAGTGTACAAGATCACTTCATCGGGCTTTGGTAACGAGTCCTTATTAAGCGAGAATCAAGAGTTTAAAGAAGTCCATAATTGTCTATTTTTTTTCGGTAGGTACTTTGTGGTATACAAAGAAGCGGTAGAAAGAAGCGTGCATGGCCCCGCGGCTGGTATAAATTGCAAGCGATCTACTCGGTTAAGCGATATACGGGCGCGGTCGGGTGTGTGATAGTGGACCGCTAGTACACAAATTAAAAAATGCACGTTTCCGTGCTTCGCAGGTCACGTTAAGCCGTCGGTCGCGGTTGCTATCGATAGAAAGCAGTCGTTAAACCTTGTCGGAGACCTTATGGGCGGTTTGAAAACGTCGGATAGCGTGTTGGCCACTAACCCTTATATCCACCAACCCGATTGGAGCAGCGTAGTGGAGTAAGCTCCAGGCCTCCTCCCAAGAAGGGAAGTGACTCGTGCCCAGCAGAGGCACGTATCAAGGGTTGGCATTATTTCAACAAAGAATTTTTTACATTCGATCACTCATCATAAAAATAACATATTAGAATGACGAATGAGTCCTTAACAGAATTTGTCAACGGCAAGTGGACATGATGACTTTATCGTATTTTGGTAATGAGTCCTAATTGAGCGCGCTCCGCCTTGTCGTATCGCAGCAGTAAATCTAAGCCTCATTTCCGACTCGCCGCCGATCGTGTGCACTACGGTTAATTACACGGCTATTGTGCCTGCCTGACACCCGTAATTTCATGAGATGTGTTGTTTTGACTATGCACTTTGATATTGTTATGTAGTATGTGATATTATATTATTTTCAGCACAAAAAAACGAAAAAATACGCCGGTTACGTCCCACACCCAGGAGCTACCCATCTTCCAAGGCATAAGTGACATACCGTCTGATCTCTTGCCATCGTCACGTGCCAAGCTATTGGGTTACAATCACGCCTTTATCTTATTCACATACATACATACATATTTGGTGGGATACTTGTGGCCAAATGAACTGAAATTTTTGGGTACATGTTTTTTTTGCTTCCGCCAGAAAGATATCAAAAGCATTTTGAATATCGACCTTGAGAATTACCTCAGTGTCATTGTGGACATATATTGAGAGAGCATGTACGGCAACTTCAAAACCACCCTGATATGAACCCCAGATAAGGTTGAAATTCAAACGACACGTGGTCGACGTAGAAGAAATGCTGTACGCCTATATATTTAAAAAATCTGTTTTACAAAATTAAAATGATGAGGTAAAACCGAGCATTTAGTTTACCGTCCAAAGGTCAGATATTGGAAAACCGAATCAATGACGTAATATCGAAATACAGATCGACATATAGATGAAATATCTAGCATAGATTTATGCTAGATATTTCATGTTTATGAGTGGCAGTAAATCAAGTCTAATTTCCTACTCGCTGGCGGTCGTCGGTTAATTACACCACCACTGTATGAAAACTTACCTGACATTCGTGATGAGCTACATTGTTTTCCATATAACGAGTTTTCACTGCGCTTTATTAGCATCATAATGGATATGGATACAGCATTTCACTCGGCATACTACTCGTACAAAATTAAATAATGTTTGCGTTCAACAAATCTCAGAGGCAAAATTGAAATGTTTTACGAAAATGCAACTTCTTTGGTAAATAAGTAGAAAACTGGTAGTTGTTATCATAATTATGTCAATACGCCCTTTGAACCGAAAAATACATATTTCACCATCTATCATTAACATAATCATCGACTACAATGTATTTCAATTGAACAGTATAGATACGAAACATCGAGAGTACAAAAAGTAATTAATCTAAATAAAATAAAAAAGGTATAAGCGTGCTCGAACACGCAAATTGGTATTTCTCACAGTCACGTACGAAATATATTTTTTTAATGTAACGGAAGTGGCAAACCATCTTTCAGTTCACATTGATGTTAAGTGATAACTGCAGCCTTTAGACACCCACACGAAGACTAATGTCAAGATGCAGATGTGTTACCACTCCTGAGGCCTAAGGTGTTATGCCTCTGTGCCGGAAATTGCAGGGCCGTACATTACCACCCGACCGGAACACGATAGTGCTGAACACTACCATTTAGCGGCAACTATATTAGGTAATGCGGTATCTAAATAAGGATCTTATTGACTAAAGGACCCAGCCGACTTTAAACTACTCTATCACTACTTCGTCCCGACTACAAGTCCAGTTGTAAATCAAACTCATCCAAGGGCTTGCTCAATTCATCAAAAAGTATCCGGCAATTTTCAATGTTTTACGAATCCAACGATATCAACTATGAAATAATGTTTATAATAAACAATAAATCAAACAAAGCTTAGAAACACCCTATGTTCAACTTAATTTTCTTTTTTATATACCAATAAATGCATGCAAATGAAGCGCGCACGGCCCCGCAGCTGGTGTATATCGTAAGCGATCTACTCGGTTAAGCGATACGGGGGCGGTCGGGTGTGTGATGGGTGACCGTTAGTGGCAAATTAAAACGCGCGTTGCCGTGCTTCGGAGGGCGCGTTAAGCCGTCGGTCCCGGTTGTTATCGATAGATAGCAGTCGTTAAACCTTGTCGGAGGCCTTATGGGCAGTTTGAAAACATCCGACAGCGGTTTGGCCACTAATCCGGATCTCCACCAACTCGCATTGGAGCAGCATGGTGCAATAAGCTCTAGGCCTCCCCCCAAAAAGGGGAGAGACTCGTGCCCAGCAATGGGACGTCTAATGGGTTGCCATTATTATAATACCAATAAAAAACCTTTTTGTCTACCTTATAAAATGACGACTAAGCTCGCTGTCGGTGTTTTGTGTTTAAAGTTTAAACGTTACTATTTCACAGGCCGATACCTAAAATTGCTCTGATTTTCTATTTTAAATAAATATTTGCATTGAATTAACTCGATTTAAGCTCGCTTGAAGTTTTTCTAAAATAATCATCTTCGCGAAACCGTCTCGATATTTAATAAAGGAGAACCAAGAAAATACAAGTTATTATATCGTAGATTTGAGGACTGTTTATTTTTCAATAGCTCAGTTAAAATATCTTTGCAGCGTTTTAGAATATCCCTTCAAATTGGCTTAGCAAAATTTTGTTAACCTTCTAAAATTTATCTACGTTCGTTCCTTTCGCGGTGGGACGTGACGACCCCACCGCCCACTATTGACGGAGAATTCTTCTGCTATTATAGTCAGTCAACCGAATAATGGTATTGAAACCATTACGAGTATAATAGGCGGCAGTAAATACATCGACGCGGCGTGAGCAGCAGCTTTACGCGACATTATGGCATGAATATGCAACAGTCTTGTGCGGGGAATTGTCCCCGCACAAGACTGTTGCAAGCATCTTTACGGAAGGCTTTTGTTCCGCAGTAGACTTCTTTCAGCTGAAGTCAAACTCAAACTCAAATTAGTCTACACACTTTTGCATTGTCAGTTTACAAGCTATCTATAGCGAATGACTAATATATTTTTTTTATTCAATAGATATTAATAATAATCAAATTAAAATATTCAAATGAAATAAAATAAACATTCAACCGATTTTATACAGCAAATCTTTCAATTTCTTTTTCTTCTATGAAGGACATAGAAGAAAAAGAAATATCAATTCGTCATAAACATAGTCATACACTTAGCAGAGTTCCAAGTGCAGGCACTACTGAACAAACTCAGAGTGTTGGTCTTTTAGTCAAAATCCTTAGATCTAATACAAATGGGAATTAAAGTAGGATATATACAGATAATGTGAACCAAGATCCATGGCATATGCACACATGTAAATACTTAACAACAGCTTAATATCGTGATAGAAAATGACACCCGCAAACCACAACAGACCAGTCCCCACAATCAGCACCCGTTCACGAGTATGAGAGTGATGTTAATGATGATGAAACTTCTAAAATGTTCGAGTACTTACTAGTTGCAGGTCGCTTTGCCCTCCTGCAGAGCAGTAGGGTGACCACCAGTATGACCAGTAGCGTCGCGCCCAGCGCCCCGCCGGCCGTCACTAGAGCACCCGGCGCTTCGCCCTTCACGTCCTCCGGGGCCTCACTGGTCGTCACTGCCGTTGGCGGTGAGCTAGACCGCTGCGTCTTCGCTACCTGTGGATGAGACTTTTCAGTTATCGCAACGTAATTTAAAATTTTGAATATCTAATCTCTATTATATAACGCTTTTGTGTCTGTGTGTTTGTGTTTAGTCTTTGTTCCCTGGACGTATTCAATATTGTTGATCTCTTCAATTCTGTCTGGACTTTTAATTACTGAGTCCGCTTCGCTCTTCATATTATATCTATGGTTAAATCTATCTATAATTTTCAACAATACTACCTCAGTCACCTTTTACTCCTATATTATTAAAGTCCTTTATTTATTTCACTCTTCATTAGTAGGCATATTTCTTTTTTTTTGTGGTTCACAGTTTTTGTTTAAAGAAGTCGGGCGCGTCCCCACAATATAATATATGCTACCCGTGCGAAGCCGGGGCGGGTCGCTAGTACAGGATATAATTACACTAACTATTTTGACTTGTACATAGCTGCCAACATGTAGAAAAATTTTTCTTTCACCGAAGACAGAAATATTGGTTTCTGTCTGCTTAATCTACCTCTACTTAATACGAGTATTTCAGTCTCGATAATAAGACCTAATGTGTCAATATACCACTACATCGGGACATGATTAAACGAATGTACAATAATTACTACATTTATAACTAAACTGGTGGTAGAGCTCTAGGTAGCGCTGCGGCTAGTGTAGATCGTAAGCGGTTAAGCGATACGGGCGCGGTCGTGTGTGTGATGGGTGACCGTTAGGGGCAAATTAAAATGCGCGTTTTCCGTGCTTTGGACACGTTGTGGGTACGATAAGCCGTCGGTCCCGGTTGCTATCAATAAATAGCAGTCGTTAAACCTTGTCGGAGGTCTTACGGACGGTTTGAAAACATCCGACTGTGGGTTGGCCACTAACCCGTATCTCGACCAACCCGCATTGGAGCAGCGTGGTGAAGTAAGCTCCAGGCCTCCCCCCAAAAAGGGAAAAGACTCGTGCTCAGCAGTGGGACGTTTCAAGGGTTGCCATTATATAGAGATCTAGTGAAGGAGCTCGCGGGCGGTAGTGTTCAGCGCTATAGTGTTCCAGTTAGATGGTAAAATGTGGCCAACTATCACAGAGACGTAACCACTTCGGTCTCAGGGATGGCAACGCTTCTGCATTTTGACCTCTGGTTTTTATGTAGACGTCTATAGGCTGCAATCATCATTTTTTTAATGTAATGAAAGTGGTAAACAAGCATGCAGTTCACATTGATGTTAAATGATGACTGCAGCTTATAGACACTCACACAAAGACCAAGGTCAAAATGCAGATGCGTTACTACTCCCGAGGCCCAAGGTGTTATGCCTAATCTGACCGGAACACGATAGTGCTGAACGCTACCATTTAGCGGCGTGTATATTAGGTAATGCGGTGGTGCCTACGCCCGCGAGCTCCGTCACTGGAGCTCTACCACCAGTAGAAACACATTACACACACTTAGCATCGCAATGTCGGCTGCATGCATGTTTGCCACCTTACTTACACACAAAAAAAAAATCACAGTCAAGAAAGTACCTACAATATAATGTAGCGAACATACAAATTGTCGAAATAGTAACTTTTTTAACATTTTTCGCAACACTCATGTTTTGTCGTGATTGTTCAGAACATTTGAAACTTTTGCACGTGGAATTGGTTTTGTTTACGCAATCAATACGAAACATTTTATTTACGAAAATTGTTTATCTTGTTCAAGGAAAACGATGCGAAGTGTACCTTTGTTTATTAAACAATACGATATCATCGTACCTGAAGTAAATAGGATACTTATTTCATTTCTGTACAAATAAATGTTTGATAAGATATTAGCAAAAAAGCTAAGATTCGATTAGTTGTGAGATTCAATAAGAACTTTCTGTTTTCTGTGCGTCGTGTTCAATCAAATTCGAGCTGTTGTAGTCTTTATTTTACTAAAACTACTACTACTTGCTACTACTTTTACTCTTTCATATAATTAAATATGCAATTCATTTTTTATTTTTTTTTATTATTATTATTATTCAAAAAAAAGGAGGCCACTACTCCTACGCTGAGTTCGCTCCCAGATCGGGGTCTATTAGAGATAAGGGTGCAAAATCCTTTATCTCTGGGACTATTGGGATTTTTTAATTTTCTGGAAGTTTCCCAGTACCTTGGAGATTGATAATGTGCCCAGAGATGTCCATAGGCTGACCACCTGTTACATGGGCCAAAACGTAAACGGCGAATCGTGGGTGTTTACATGTATGCTTGAATGCATGCATTTACCTCTGCCTACCCCTTCGGGGATTACAGGTGTGAAGTTACTTTATAACCTCCTGTAGGTGACAAGGCCTTATGTGTACTGGACTGCGGGATGTAATTGGGTAGGAAATCCCATGAATTTCTTGTCATTAATAAGTTATTGACTTATAGTTATAGGTACAGAACAGATTTTATCTATTTCGTGATTATAGGTAATGCGTGCTTGCACGACACATACTATTCGCTTAATTTTCTATAGCGATAACGATTATACCGGGTCAGCTCCACTAAACGGGCAGAGACTGGAAGTTCCGAAGTATCGTATAAGTATCATTTTACAAATATTGAAATGCAAAGTTATGTGAAAGTTCCGAGAGTGGAATGCAATGGGGAACCGTAGCGAAAGAGTTTTGCCACCTGGCTTCGACGTTCTTCAGTATACCTACTTAGGATTCTTGAATTTCCAGTGAATACAAATTTTGTGATTGAAAAATATTTCTACTTTATTCTTTACTCCTTGCCTTTACGAAATCAAAAGTCAACCCTTATAACATATTCGCGAAACGTTGCCGAATATCGCAAGGGATGAGAATTTTAGGATTGGAATTACCTACTATATTTTGAGAATTACTACTGAATAATAACTAATAAGATAAAAGTTGATAATAATGACCTTAGAATAATTAATTTTTAGCCGAGCAGAGACTCTAAAATAGATCCTAGACCTCTAAAGTAGAGATGCATGCAGAACTACTGCGTGGTGCCTACGCCCGCGAGCTCCGTCACTGGAGCTCTACCACCTGGTAGTATTCCGTTTGTATGTATGGCCTCGTAATTATTATTACAAAAGCTTAACAAACTAGGCCTCAGTGCTGGCAATGCATCTATCTGCATTTTGAGCCCTGGGTTTATGTTTAGATGTCTATAGGCTGTAGCCTATAATATTCACTTATCACCTATGCGAGCTACATTCTAGTTTGTAATTTGATTGATGTACAACATGATGTACTGGTGGTAGAGTACCAGTGTAGGAGCTCGAGGTCGTAGGCATCACCGCATTAACTAATCTATCTGCAGTATTAACTAATCTATGGTAGTGTTCAGTACTAATGGTAATGTGGCCCTGTAATAACTATCACTGAGACGTAACAACTGAGGTCTCAGAGGTGGCAACGCATCTGCATTTTGACGTCTGGTCTTTGTGTACAGTACTCAACAATAAATATTGCACATCGAGCCTAGGAAGGAGACTTCGGCTTATTTTGGGTCTGTAGAGCGTTATCTCTCGCTCCGTACCTATTTGACGTTTGTCGACCATTTTGATCAAGTTTTGACCAATACCGGACTGTCAGTGCTTACGTAGGCAGTGTGCAACAGAGATAACGCTCTGCGAAGTCGAAACGAGCCGATCGTCTCTTTCGTAGGCTCGATGAGCAATATTAATAGTAGAGTACTGTAAGTGTCTATAGATTGCAGTCATACGTAGTATTTGTAAACTCTTTGGCAGTCATCGCTTAACATCAATGTGAACTGCATGCTTGTTTGCCACCTTCATAACATAAAATAATCAACACCGCAATTCAAATATTGGATGAATCGCAAAAATTGAGCAATAACTACATTGATTTGATAAGGCCGTATTGAATATTCCGGTGATTGTTTTACGTAGCTTTTACCGTAAACATTTCGTTTGCACCATCACAAACTGTGAATTTTAAGTCAATTTAAATAAAACTGAATTTATTTTGTTTGCGCCTACAATGTTTCAATTTATGCAAGCAATTAAAAATAAATATTTTTGTCAACAAATCAGAATATTTCGACTACACCGGATATCCTACTTCACAGTCTTTGCTCTAAAACTTGACACGATGATGGCTTAGTCTGAATCTATGTCAAAAAGGTTGACAGTCCAGCAAACTGGCATGAAATCACACGTCGCGCGTCTAATAATAAAGTGTCTTTCTTGAGCTCACACAACTGCCAAAGAGACTCTAAATTTCTCTTACCAATATAGCGCTGAACTCTGAGGGTGCTTGAGCGGTGTAGGCTTGCAACTTTACTTCATAAGCGGTATCTTCGGCCAGGTGAGAGAGCACCAACGTCCTCGCTGTGCGGCTAGCCGTCAACTTCTCGTAAGCTCCGGCTGAGGAGACAGCGCGATAGTACACGTAGAAACCCTCTGCTTCCACACCACCTTCGCTTGTCCACTGTTGATATAAGAAGTGTAAAATGTAGGTGCTGTGTACGTGGTACGTGGCCAGCCGTCAAATTAAGGCGGAGGGAAAATCCACCATATGATGATATAGCAGAGAGGATTTTATAGGGGAGATTGGTATATGGCAGATCAGACTGCTATAAATTGGACATTGTTAACCTGTAGGGGAGAGCGGCTGCCTCTCCCTTCGCCGCCCCCTCCCACTGTCATACTCTGCCAGTGCAGATTTATGGTTGTATACCATAAGTCAACATGAAAGATAGAAATAAAGATATTCTCATAACCGGAAGATCTAAATCAACGGTTGGTGAATCTAATCTCCTCTAAAACATCGAGCCTTGGAGCATCTCATACGGACTCGTACATTTTCATTCAAACCAATAAATTATTCCCACAGAGTCAATTGACACTTCCAAAACACCACTAATTCTTGTTCTTCTCTGAAACCAAACTAATCTCCATCTATTTGGGAAACCATGACAGATGTCGAGCTGGTAATCCATTTATTTACAATGACCAGACATTGTCAAAACCATTTTACAGCGACCGTGTAATAACATGCCAATGGAACGGATAATTGGTTGGTACAAGCATTTCATGTTAATTGACACGCTGAGAGGTACTTTCCGCGGATAATGTTATGCGTAATGCATTTTAAGCACCATTATTATACATTGTAGATCGAGTTTCTGTAGTGTCGTATAAAGTTTCCACTCCACATGTTACTCCTTTGTTTTATAAAATTGAAAATGGTAAGCTACATGAATTAGAACTAATTTAATCTCGGCAAGTCACAGGAGCTATGCGGTGGATAATATCGGTTACTTTGTTCCTCAACATAACTACAAATATCTTCAGCTCTGATTCCCCATCGCAGAGATACAGCAAAACTATTTCTATTAAGTTTTACATAATCTTAAGGCTTCTTATAATATAATGAGTGACCATGATTGCTAGACTGCTGAAAACGCTGAGTTTATCACGCTAAACAGACAAGCACGCATCTCACGTAAGGATCATTAGGAGGTAATTTCCCCCGCTTATGACACACGACCTGTGAGATCGGCCCCTAGACCTGGCGGTCCCGCTATTCCTGGCCATGGTGGAACCGGTCACGGTAACGGAGCGGCCCAGGACCATGCGTTGTGGCAATCTTTGGGGAAGGCCTTTCTCCAGCAGTGGACGTCTTTTGGCTGAAATGATGATGATGATGAATCTTACGTACCGTCCAGTTAAGCAATATGCTATGCGGAGACATGGCCGTGGCTGTCGTGAGAACGGGTGTCCGAGGGCTCTGGAAGCCACCGCGTTGAAGGTAGAAGCGACTGCTGCTTCTTCCTTGCTTGTTGTCTTGGTTGGAGTATACGGCGGCTATACGGAATCTGTGGAAAGAGATAAATGACAGACAGGTGGAAATTGTAGTTCATGAAGCAACGATTTTGGAAGTGTATTTTGTAGAACGCGAACTATTGTAAAACCACTTTTATAAAATGTGAATTTAATGTGTGTAACTGCTTCAATAGCTTATTGATTGGTCGATCCCAGTGCCGAGGGGATTATTTTTTTTTGGATATTCACGGAGATGACTGCATATTCTCGACGCCTCTTACATCTTAACCAAACGTAATAGGCAATCAAGTTGAAAATTGTTTTTTAATCCACTAAAGATGCCCCTATGTTTAAAATTCAGTAGTAAAGTAAGTGAATGCAAACCTTAGGAAGGAGACTTCATATAGAAAGAAAGAAGTAAGAGATAACGCTCTGCGAAGTCGCAACTAGCCGATTGTCACTTTCATAGGCTCGATTTGCAATATTTCTTGATGAGCACTGTACATAAAACTACTAACTCCATACATCAAATCTTTTACCTCAATGACGAATTATTTACGACAACCATCACAGGATCATAAAACCTATCCAAAACACGAGTATGATAGCGGTGAACACTACCATTTAGTGATATTGCGTACTATATAGTAGTATAGTATTACGATATGTAAGATCCGGATATAGCGTTTCGAAATTCGAAAGAGAAACTACTAAGTACCACCAGTATCCTACTACTATTATAAAGGCGAAAGTTTGTAAGTATGGATGTATGGATGTTTGTTACTCTTTCACGTAAAAACTACTGAATGGATTTGAATGAAACTTTACCACAATATAGCTTATACATCAGAATAACACATAGGCTATAGCTTATACATCAGAATAACACATAAGCTACAATTTTTGAGGTTTTTAATGTGAGGTCGTAGAAAAAACACATTTTTTGCGCCTACATTGCAAACGCTGACTGAATCCTACAAGATAGATCAAAACAATTTACTACAGTATTGTACAACTTAAAAAGGTCTACAAAAAAGTCCGTGATGGTATATGTTTATCTCTTAGGAATAACCCACAATAACCATTTTTTATCCTTTACTTTGTACGAGAAATAATGGCTTATTTACGAAGCGATTTTAAGCAATACAGTATTAATCCTTATCCAATTAAGTATCTTAAATACATTGTGCATTTAATAAAGATCAATATGGCTTTTTACAGCATGTAAATTAAATAAATATTTTCGAAGATATCACAGATTTAAAATGCAGAGTCATAGCAATTTCGGCGATAAATACCGTTTCGGTGATAAATACCGGCAGCGGCGCCAGGCGAACGGGGCGTGGGGGGAGCGGGGTAGGTGCGGTGGGGAAGAAGTGGCTCATCGCTGAGTGCGCGACCCGAACGCGGGCAGACAAACGTATGGTCGCCTACTTTAAGTAATATAGGCCTAAGGTTAGTTATTGCCAGGTTTCTTTTTGGTTAGGAGTTACACGTACAAATTAGGGCTCTGCAGTGCTTAGTTACCGTATTTCTTACTTATTACTAGACTAGACGGGACGAACCTGAAGTCCACGCGAACGAAGTCGCGGGCAAAAGCTAGTATGCAATAATATGAATTATAATAGTAGACTGAACAAACAGTGGCATCCATTGTCTTTATAAGACGGTACACAGAACCATGTTAATATAGTAATAACAAGTGTTCAGCATAAATCCGGGTTTATATGGAAAGCTGTATGTTCAGCGTGCAATGCGGATGCGGCCCGCGCTTCCGACAAGATGCAAGTAAGCTATTATAGTACACTTTATTGTAATTTCTTGTTTGTGTATAATATTTGACAGTTCTGTTCGGAAAGCTTTTGCAAAAACCTAAGGTTAGGAAAGGTGTTTTACATGAAAAAGTACAAACATGTATATGTCTTTAGGCTTAACCAATGGGAACTCCCATAGACTCTCAACGCGACTTTGGTGTCAATCCTGACTCTTGAAGTCTCATTGTGCTTATTTGCCTCAATGAAAGACATGACGGCATCGTAAAATAACACCTAACCGGCATATGACAGCGCAGAACACTACAATTTACCTTTTTTTTAAAATGAAATATGTATATAGCTTTTTTATTATGTAAAGTACCACCGTGATACTGTTATGCCTTTGATTTTCGATACTAGAACTCTACTGCTAGTAACATAATATAAATTATACCTAATAGTAGACTTAACCATGGTATCCATTGTCTTCATTAGACGGTACATGGAACCATGCTAATATATCCGCCAGTAATAACAAATATAATAACAAATATAATAATAATAATGGCAACCCTTGAGACGACCCACTGCTGGGCACGAGTCTCTCCCCTTTGTAGAGGGAGAGCTGTAGCTTACTCGACCACGCTGCTTCAATGTGTCTTGGTGGAGATACGGCTTAGTGGCCGCTACAGTGACGGAGCTCGCGGGCATAGACACCACCGCATTACCTAATATACTTGCTGCTAAATAGTAGTGTTCAGAACTATCGTGTTCCGGTGAGGTGGTAATGTACGGACCTGTAATTTCCGGCACAGAGGCATAACACCTTAGGTCTCAGGAGTGGTAACGCATCTGCATTTTGTCCTTGGTCTTTGTGTGGGTGTCTATAGGCTGCAGTCATCACTTAACATCAATGTGAACTGCATGCTTGTTTGCCACTTTCATTACAATAAAAAAATAAAAAAGAACAATCCTAATTAAGTTTTTGAGGAGATCGAGGTAAAGCGAAAGAAAAGAACCTCAAATTGGATTATTGATCTTTGGAATCCCACCTCCCACTTTACCCCTGCAGCTACATTTGCCTAACATGCGTTCTCCATTAGTTCTGAACTATAAATGGGGCGTCGAATTTTCCCATAGAACGTACGACACGCTGTTGGGATTATGCCGTATAAATCAATTTTATCTATCTATGCAATCAGCGCTCTGAATAATTTGTGTACAATATCGGATATGAAATAAATATCCAGGCGAGCCGATCGATACAATGGACATAATATACTACATATTAAATTAATACAAGTAGATATTTGATCATTACTGTCACAAAATCATATAAGTAGTAAGTAGGTACTCGTATTATTAGCCTACAAAGTTGCTTCTTATTCTAATTAGAATTGTTACACTCTTTTTTTATGTAACAAAGTTTGCAATGAAACATGCAGTTGATCATGGATCAACATCCATACAAAAATATGAGGTCAGAATGTGTGCCACCCCTGAGACCTTAGTTATTAAAGGAGGGTTCAAGTAATACGTAACGCAATTCTTGAAGATTTTTTACCCTCCCTCACCCGCATGTGTGTTGTTATGTGGCCCTCCCCTATCAAACCATGGATAGGGGGAGGAGTCCTACCACTAACCACCCAAATGAGCATTTTTACATATGAAAGTTTTTAATTCCCTATTTTTCTTATTAAAATAAACAAAGAAAACAATATTACGTAACACGTTGTTTGAACCCCGTTCCGGTCCCTGTCCATCGTAACGTTTTACAAGGCCCTTCCTTCCCCCCAAATTGCGTTACATAATACTTGAACACTCCTTAAGGGGCTCCTTAAAAATAAATTAATTAAAAATTAAAAAAAAATTAAATCCACCCAAGATTTAAGTCAATAAATGAAAATGTTTGATCCGCTCCTGTCCCTGCGTATTTACTCATTTAAAACAATATTACATAGCAACACAAAAAATATAAAAAAATCAATGTGAATAAAAAATCAAAATGTTTACTGTTCATTTAGACGATCCCTGTTTATCTAGAGAAGTTTATTCAAACTCCAAAACAAAGTGGTATCACTGAAAATATCTGCTAACTTCAAAGGAAATTAGAAGTATTTTCTTAGAAGAGGCTTGCTGTAACATCGTGATTTGAGAGAGACAAAAACTAGGTTTTTGTCTCTCTCAAATCACGATGTTACAGTATCTTCACGCCTGTATATCCCGTTGGGATAGGCAGAGGTAAGTAGACATGCATTCGATCATACAAGCAAGCACCCACGATGCGTCAGGTACGTTTTTATCCCATGTACCTAATAGGTGACATGCATAGGTTGATCGGCACTATGCAATACATTACCGATCTTACGTATTGATATAATAACCAACATTTGAGGCAAGCAGCAATGTACTGTACAGACTCTGACTATCTGACTCCCACCTCCCATAAATAGTTGGCTGTCGAATGCCTTTATTTACTACATTCACTGTAATTAAAGTCCATCCAATGAATAACTACTAAACTTAATATGGAATATTTCAATATTAACGCCATTATATACTACATTCAATTTCGAATATAATCCAGCCCATAACTAACTACTTAATGTGGAATAATTCAATATTCCTTAGCTAAATATTCCAATTCAAACGTAGTCAATGATCTCAAACTCGAAAATCATCTCGATTTTGCATCGACACACTGAAATGTCAAGCGTGCAATACCTACCAGATATTGGATTTTTGTGCACACTAGCAGAGCTATATCCTGGCGTTCAAACCCATCAAGCATTTTTTAAACGTAGGTACCTATAGTTATTTATATGTAGTTATACTAGTTTTTTTGAGAAACTTCCTTTCACCTTAAATCTTTTTCCCCGGCCCCGGCCCTTTTTATTAGTAGTTGGTAGGCACCACCTCATCACCTATTGTAGCTAAATGGTAGTGTTCAGCACTGTCATTTTCCGGTCAGGTGGTAATGTACGGCCGTGTAATTTGCCCTAAATTAGAGAGAATAGAGGCATAATACCTTAGGCTTCAGGAGTGGCAACATTGAAATCTCTTGTTTCATGTAGATGTTTATAAGCTACCGTATTAGTTACTATCAATGTAAACTGTATGCTTGTTTGCCACTTCATGACTAAAAAAATCAATATTTAATAACATGATTGATTATTTAACTGCCTCGGTGGCCTAGTGGTAGCAGGCCATAATGGTATAAAGTCCGTTATCTCTGGTTCTATTGTGATTTTTCCGTTTCCTGGAAATTTCCTAGTACGAGGTACTAGGAAAAAAAGTTTGGTAATGTGCCCGGAAATGTCAACAGGCTCGCCACCTGTTACATGGGCCAAAAACGTAACCGGCGAATAGTGGGTGTTTCCATGTATGCTTGAATGCGTGCATTTACCTCTGCCTATCCCTTCGGGGATTACAGGCGTGAAGTTACGTTGATTGATTACTTGAAGTAAGTATATCTGTAATGATGATTTGATGGTAGAGTAGAAAGCTACATCGAATTTTATGTTACAATTAAATTTAATACCATCCTTGTCGTTTTAACACGTTTTCTAGCGACAGATACACTTTTCGTGCCCCTTAAAATCGCGTAACCTTTCAGTATTCACCTGATAATACGGATGAAATTGTTCTAAGTGCGAACAATAAGCTGTTAAATGTTAAAGTTTGTATAAAACGAAAATGTGCCCAATTAATGACTTGTCCTTCTATATCTTACTTAAATGTTAGGGAAACGTGATTAAATTGTTTGCATACCTTTTTAGTTTCGAACATCGATACACGTGTTTTCTAAGGTGTAAGATTATAGAGATATATGTAATTTTTTTTATGTAATAAAAGTGGCAAACAAGCATGGAATTCACATCGATGATAAGTGATGACTGCAGTCTATAGACACCCACACAATGACCAGAGGTCAAAATGCAGATGCGTTGCCACTCCTGAGGCCTAAGGCGTTATGCCTCTGTGCCGGAAATTACAGGGCCGTACATTACTACCTGAACGGAACACGATAGTGCTGAACACTACCATTTAGCGGCAAGTATATTAGGTAATGCGGTAGTGCCTACGCCCGCGAGCTCCGTCACTGGAGCTCTACCACCAGTAATATGTACAGTATCCAACAAGAAATATTGCATATCGACCTTACGAAGGAGACTTCGGCTTATTTTGGCTCTGTAGAGCGTTATCTATTTCGCACCTTACCTTTGTGACGTTTGTCGACCATTTTGATCAAGTTTTGACCAATACCAGACTATCAGTGCATACGTAGGCAGTGTACAGTAGAGATAACGCTCTACGAAATAAGCCGATTGTCTCTTTCGTAAGCTCGATGTGCTTAGGTCGTATTTCTTGCTGGGTTCTATAATAATGAATTGAGGAACCAATATTAAAAAACTTATTGCAACATTTCGCTTTATATTATTGTTGCAAAATTGCAATTTAATTTTGGGCTGAAAGCTTTTTATGATATTAGTATGATAAGGACATTTCACAGCAGAGCGAAAAAGGTGCTCGGGTATTTCCACAGCTCTCGGCTCGTGCTGTCGAGACGACGTCTCGTTTTCCATGAAAAGCAAAATTTCACCCTCCTAAATAAATTGCTTTCCAGCGCTCTCTATTAAGGCTCCGTATACATTCCAGTCCGGTTTTAAGCTATCGCTTTACGAAAAATATGTCTGTTATATTTGAATTCTTATTTCATTTTGAGCATACAATCTGCCAGTAGGTAAACTTCAAATACATAATAATATAATAAATAATAATGAAAAGAAGTGCGCATGGCCCAGCGGCTGGTGTAGATCGGAAGCGATCTGCTCGGTTAAGCACTACGGGCGCGGTCGGGTAGTGTGATGGGTGACCGCTTGTGGCAATAAAATGCGCGTTTCCGTGCTTCGGAGGGCACGTAAAGCCGTCGGTCCCGGTTGCTGTCGATAGATAGCAGTCGTCAAACCTTGTCGGAGGCCTTATTGGCGGTTTGAAAATATCCGACAGCGGGTTGGCCACTAACCCACCCACCTCCACCAATCCGCATTGGAGCAGCGTGGTGGAGTAAGCTCCAGGCCTCCCCCCAAAAAGGGGAGAGACTCGTGCCCAGCAGTGGGGCGTATAATGGGTCAAATACATAAAGCCATTCAATTATTACCTACGTGAACAATTTTACAACTATAACCTCGAATATAATTAATAATATAAAGATTGCATTGTACGAGTAGATTGGTCTGAAGAAGGCTCAACCCATAACGATTAATATATTTAGCTTACATTCAAAAATTTAAACCTATAAAATACTTATGCGACCGTCCTCATCGGGTGAAGATGAAAATATAATTAACGTTTTCGCAAGTTTTCGCGAGCTTCATACGTACATTGTACATATACTGGGTATAAGAAGAAATTTAGAAGTGTTGTATACGCGAGAAAATCTGCAAATTTAATTTCTACAATGAAAATATAATTATTCTATTTAGATCTGTTGATCTTCTATTCAACCCAGAGGCATTAATTAATACGACAACCACTATAGCGAGCGCGCGCGTCTTCTGGCTGTGGGAGAGTAAGAATCGGGTCTTTGACTAAAAGAACTACCATCACCTTGTTTAGGCACTTTATTGGATGATGAAACCCTACCCGCCTCCGACTAGGTACCGTTACACACCGCTTCGCTGTCACTGTGGCGGAGAGGTCCACCTCTTGGGACACCATGGGTTATCTTGCAGCAGAAGCAACGGCAGATTTGGTAGCTATGCTCTTTTAATCTACACAATCTGTCCTGTTCTTGTCTGCATTGTCAAATTAGAACCCAATGGCTTGGTGCGTGACGACGCAAAGAGACCCGACGATACATGACTTACGCCACACCCCGGACACTTGGCTAAAATGCCATACAAACGCTTATTCTGGTTACCTTTTACACAGACATCAATCAATGACGTATTTTTACACGTGCATACAGAAAGGTAGCACGTAGGGTTATGATATAAAACAATCAACAATCGTGAAATAAGTCATCGCACTGACTACCTCACCAAATTAACCTCACTGTTGAAGTTTATACAACTAGCTCTAAAGGGAGGGGTGATGTGTGTGGAAGAGATATCAGGCGGGGCGTCGAAGTGTCCATTCTATACATAGTATTATTTAATATTCTCTGCTTATGCCTAGGAAAATGGGTAGGTGCGCCCCTGGTGCGAGACGCAACCCAAGTTGGCTCCTTTGCGTCATCCCGGTTAGTCCAGCGGTGTGAGATGACCGTTTGATTCGAAGGGTCGCGGGTTCGATCCCCGCACCGGGACAAATATTTGTATGGCCTACAGATATTTGTTTCGGGTCTGGGTGTATGTGTTGTATGTGTACAACGGTACCCACGACACAGGTTTATACCTACTGTGGGGCTGTGAGTGTAAGCGTATTTTATTTAATTATTATTAAGGTGGGACCTTCCAAACACAGCGCGTTCTTCCGGCGCTGCTGCTAATGCGGAGTCTATCAAACGGCGCAAATGTAGTAATCCTTCTAACGACTATGTATTTAAGCCATTTAGAGTTGAATGAGTTGAGTAGATCCGTGAGATCCCAGTGATCATGTTTTATATAAGGCTTAAGGACCTTTCAACGTTTGGTCGACGCTTCATGTGTTCAGAGGGCTGTTCTATTCTTTGCACGAAGAATAAGCGTCAACATTCAACGTGGCAATACGGCCAAACTTCTAGGCGACGTTACCACAAGAGGAGATCGATGTGGATTTCGATGCATGTAGGTAAATTAATGTAGATGGATTTGTGTGAGTAGTTCTTCGTATCTGATGTAATTATTAATGTAATGACTTTATATCTTGAGTTTTTAGTGTAATATGTTACGAACAAACAGAGTAAATTATTTACAAACTGACATTCGATTGATTTTCATACGAACGAAGTTCATACAGTCTTGTCAGGTCGAATAATCCAGCCGAGTTGATTAACGTCGTCGGCTTTTAAACGTGCGCACCTGCCCTTACCGAACACTGCATTTCAAAATTTCAAATTACACTGGAACTATTGACGTGTAATTAAAGCGGATAAAAGCGCTAAATTCGGGAAAACATATTGCAATAGGGTTTTTGGAGATATTTATTGGATGGCAAGCAATTAAAATGATTAGTGCCCGGTCAACGGGGGTCGTTTAAAGTTCATTGCCGTTTTGTGTATTTACTAGCTGTGCCCACGTCTTTGTCCGCGTAGAGTGATGTTATATAGCCTATACTTCTTCGATAAATGGAATATCATAAACATTAAAAATATTTTGTCAAATTGGTCCAGTAGTTCCTGAGATTAGCGCGTCCAAACAACCAAACAAACAAACTCTTCAGCTTTACATTACTAATAAGTAATAAGCATAGACTTTTATTTTTTAACTGCCTACAGTTACATTTTTCGAACAGTAGTAACACGTTTAAACTGTAGATAAATGAATAGGATAAGGTACCTTCAGCGGTCATAGCGTTCAAAAACTAATATCTCCCGGTATGATGGTATTGACACAATCGCGGAATTACTGGCATAGAAACAAAAAGCACCAGTTTATTATAAAGTATACTAACTTGTAATATCTGTCGGGCACCAAGCCATCGATCTCGAAGGAGTGAATGTGCGACGGTATGTCGTAGTTGGCCGTGTGCCACTGCACGCTGGATGAGTTGGTTGCCTCTTTGTATTGCACCTGCGGGTTTCAATATTGTGTTTTTATATTGGTGTAAGGGGTAGGCAGAAGGTAACACGATTTAATTTAAGCAACCATTTACATGAAGTGCGCATGGCTCCGCGGCTGGTGTAGATCGTAACCGATCTACTCGATTGAGCGATACGGGCGCGGTCGGGTGTGTGATGGGTGACCGCTAGTGGCAAATTAAAATCCGCGTTTCCGTGCTTCGGAGGGCACGTTACTATCGATGGATTACTGGTTGCTATCGATAGATAGCAGTCGTTAAACCTTGTCGCAGGCCTTATGGGCGGTTTGAAAACATCCGACAGCGGCTTGGCCACTCGTATCTCCACCAACCCGCATTGGAACAGTGTGGTAGAGTAAGCTCCAGGCCTCCCCTCCCCCCTCCCCAAAAAGGGGAGAGACTCGTGCCCAGCAGTGGGACGTTTCAAGGGTTACCATTATTAGTATTAACCATTTACATGCACTAAGGCCAACAGTGAAGGCGTCGTAATGCAATCAGAATGGCGGTCGGAATGGAATTCTCCTCAATGACGGACAACACTGTTGTGGGCGTCTTTGGGGAATTCTTTGTTCAACAGTGGACTAACACAAAGAACCTACTTAAAGAACCTACCTTAAAGAACTGTATGGGCAGACCGTGGTTGGCGTGTGACCACGACACCATGACACTCTCGTCCGACATTCGAGTGACGTTCGGCCGAGACGGTGGTATCAGGAGAGCTGGAACAAGCCGTATGTTACAACTCCATAACTAGAACTAGTGCTGCTAGAACTCGAATGGAAAACTTAAAAACATTTTAAGACATTATGAGAATCGGTTGTAGTCTATTATTTATAACCCTAAATGGTAGGTAAGGGTGATTCTCCCCAAATACGATTTTTCGGACATATTTTTTTCAGGCGATACAAAATTCGTCGGTGTAACTAGGATTTTATAAAAAAAGCACATCAAAACGAAGATATAAATTTATTCACTGGAACGCCTACGTCAAAGAGACATAAATAAACTTCATCCCCGACTCGTGATTATGAGTTCACAACTACTGAAACTATTACACTTTAAAGTACAAGTAGAATTCCAAACAATAGGTACTAGGTGCGAGTGAACAACACACTTCAACAGAAGTACAAGAATAAAATGAAAGAAGTCTCCTTGGGTGACTTATTTGTGGCAGTAAAGTGATATTTCTCAATTCCTTATATCACAAATTTATTGTTATGTTATTATTAGGTGCGAGTGGACAATACACTTCAACAGAAGTACAAGAATAAAATGAAAGAAGTCTCCTTGGGTGACTTATTTGTGGCAGTAAAGTGATATTTCTCAATTCTTTATATCAGTGGACTTTACTAACGTAGCGTTTTTAATAAATGAGCTATCTTTGTATAAAGTTACATACATAAAAAAATATTGTAAAGAATATTAACATGCCTTTGATGATACATTTATTAAATTTGCCTGTTTTACTGGTGGTAGAGTTCCAGTGAGCTCGAGGGCGTAGACACACATTAGGTACCTATTAGCTATACCTAATCTACGAGTATGTGCCGCCAAATAGAAGTGTTCAGCACTATCGTGTTTCGGTTAGATGGTAGTGTACGGCACTGTAATATCTATTACAGAGACATAACAACTAAGGTCTCAGGGGTGGCAACGTGCGTTTCGACCTCTGGTCTTTGTGTGGGTGTCTAGGCTGCAGTCATCACTTAACATCAATGTGAACTGCATGCTCGTTTACTCGCCAGTACATTAAATTAAAAAAACCTATTAATATTTCACACTCGTACGATCACTGCGTACCGCTTTCTTGTGAATGATTGCCAATTAAAACAACGCCCAATTGTCATTTTTGTAACAATGAATCAAATGGTCCAGAGAAGTCTACCTAACTCGATTCTTGAAAGTAACTTGGTGCTAACAAGAAATTTTCAGTTGAAAAACTCCAGACTTTGAAGCGTCCAATTGAAGTGGGTATAAAAGTGTCATTAGTTCAATTGGAGTGTCGCATATAAAAAGTCGAAGTAATAAAAGAGACTTTTCTTTTGTATACATCCATATTAACGTTATTAGGTGTTTCTTATGTTCTTTTTATATTTGACGCACGCATGCGAGCTAGTTATTAGGAAAATATTCTTCGGAACTCGATCCTGCGGTCTTCAGATTATATATATATATATATATATATATATATATATATATTATTTATCAAATAGAAAGAACATACACTTGGCAAATAATAACAGTGCATCTAAAAAACCACAGAGGTTTGTAATGATGCTACTTTAGTTCTACGTAGAAAAAACAAATACTCTGAGTGATCTCCCAGTCAAGCTAAGTCTCTTCGTTTTCGTTTAGTATCTCCACTGAATATCTGACATTTTTCACTTCCATCTTTGCCCCTTTTGCAAAGATGACGGTCAGACGTTATTGGTCATGGACGCGTCAGATATTCTGAAAAGAAACTTAGCTCCAATCCAAAATTCGCCCTTGATCTCCCACCACTAGATAGCTGAACATACACCTTTAAGTGGAGCCTAATAAAAGGCAAGGTGTAGTTAGTCCCTCACATTAAGCGTCATTCAGGAGACAACAGTTCACAAAAGTAGCAAGTCACAATAAGTCAATAAGGCGTGAGCCAGCAAAGCGGTATATTACCTTTATGTTTCCGGGAGTTCATCCTGCTGTCTCTTCATCTCCTTTTATAACCCTTTTGAAAAATGAAGAGCATTGACGATATGTGTCAAGGACGCGTCAGATATTCTAAGATGTTCGATACACCCAATTTCGGTTTGTCGTCGGAATTCTGGATAGGAGCTATGTTTGGATGACCCAAATATAGCTCACATTCGGCATTCTGACGATTTGGAAGTCAATTCGTCAAGGGCGTCAACCTATAAAGACAGCTAAGATTTGTTGGAGATAATCTACATGAAGGTCTACGTAATTTGATGTGCTCTAATAAATCAAAAAATCACTTCTTGAGCTCTCACTTCTATTGATAATTATTAATAGGAACTATGCTTGTTTGCCACTCTCGTTTCACAAAAAATATAACCTGACTAAATGATATCTGAACATACACATATACACCTTTCAGTGGAGCCTTACAAAAGGTTAAGTGTAATTAGTCCCTCACATTAAGCGTCGTTCAGGAGACAACGGGACACAAAAGTGGCAAGTCACAATAAGGCGTGAGCCAGCAAAGCGGTATATTACCTTTATGTTTCCGGGGGTTCTTCCTGCTGTGTCTCTTTGGTGGTTGCGACGGAATGTGCATTGTCTTTGTAGCTTCCGCCGAGTAATCCTACAATGGAAACCTTTGTTAATATTTGAAAACAAAGTTTTTGTGCGAAAAGAAGTGTTGATTTAGTTGTGTCGTAGATGTATATTATCTTAAGTATGTGTTGTAGCAAAATTAGATTTGTATGGAAGTGGTAAACAAGCATGCAGTTCACATTGATGTTGAGTGATGACTGCAGCCTACAGACACCCACACAAAGACCAAGTTCAAAATGCAGATGCGTTACCACTCCTGAGGCCTAAGGTGTTATGCCTCTGTGCCGGAAATTACAGGGCCGTACATTACCACCTGAACGGAGCACGATAGTGCTGAACACTACCATTTAGCGGCAAGTATATTAGGTAATGCGGTGCCTACGCCCGCGAGCTCCGTCACTGGAGCTCTACCACCAGAATAAGTTAATGAATAGGTATATCTAATAAATACCTATTTTGTATTCATTAACCTCTTACTTTATCATCTTAACATCTGGCTAAGTACCTGTTGCATATTTGTTTGAACATATCACTAGCTCTAAAAGCAATTGTTTGGCTCTAGAAAGAGCAGGTTACTTTCATTCTCGACAAAAGTTCACGCCACGGACAGAAGCTCGTATCTTATGTGCGAATCGTCTCGTAAAATTGTTTTCATATAAATATGAGAACTTCGCTTGAACCGTTCCTTTCAAGTGAATACGTTCACATTGCCGAGACACAGTGGGCTTCTCAAGTATGAAATGATATAAACGTCAACGACGAACAAATAGAAAAAACGTTCTTAAGGTTTTAGGATATGTTCGAATCTATACATAAAATTGGAGTGTCTGTTTGTAATATAAAAAACCGGTCAAGTGCGTGTCGGGCCACGCGCAGTGTAGGGTTCCGTAGTTACAGAGTAAGAGATGTAAAGAATAAAATAAATAAATATTTTTTTATGGACTTGTTCGAAATTTTCGAGTAAAATACATTTGGTCGACTATTACTCGCAAACTTGTAAGGCCAACTTAAGTGTGATAGTTTTCCTTTTAATTTCGTTATAGGTAGCTACTATTATCGTAACGTTTGAATTTCTAACAACAACCGTTTAGTATGTAGGGGGGGGACACTTGAGTCTAACGGAAATTTGCACTTTAAAGCTTAATAAGTCGCGAACAGTTAACTAAATCTAAAATAATGTTCAAAGACCGATAATATTTTTAAAAGACCTATCCAACGATACCCAACACTATATGGAAATCGAAAATAAAAAAAAATATCAGTGCGTTACAAGTAGGTTACCCTAAATTTTTTTTTTCATGTTTTTATTCTACCACTTTGTTGGCGTGATAAAGATGTATATCTGTGCCAAATTTCAAGTCTCTAGTACCAATGGTTTTTGCGCTAAACCGCCGACGGACAGACAGACAGATAGACAGACAGACAGACAGACAGACAGACAGACAGACGGACATGGCGAAACTATAAGGGTTCCTTGTTTACTACGGAACCCTAAAAATAACCGCTTTTTACTAAATGCATATGTGCTCGTATGTATACACGAAACAATATTTTTTACAATTTTTGTCCGTCTGTCTGTCTGCTTGTTCCCGCTAATCTCGGGAACGGCTGGACCGATTTTGATAGGACTTTCACTGGCAGATAGATTATGGAATAAGGAGTAACTTAGGCTACTTTTATACTAGCTGCGCCTACGACTTCGTCCGGGTAGATACCGAACAATCATAAATTCTCACGCGGACGAAGACGCGGGCACAGCTAGTAATCAATATAATTCTTTGAACAAAGAAAATTTATATTGATTATGTAATGAAGGAGGAAAACAAAAAGGAGGATGTTAGATAAATACTGCAGCCTATAGACATCTACACGAAAACCAGAGGCCAAAATTCAGATGCGTTGCCATCCCTGAGACCTAAGTTGTCATGTCTCTATGATAGTTATTAACACAATAGTGCTGAACACTACCATTTAGCGGCAAATAAATTAGGTAATGTGATAGTGCCTACGCACTCGAGCTCCTGCATTGGAACTTTGTTACTGGTGGTAGAGCTCCAGTGAAGGAACTCGCGGGCGTAGCTACCACCGCATTACCTAATATACTTGCCGCTAAATGGTAGTGTTCAGCACTAACGTATTCTGGTCAGGTGGTCATGTAAGGCCCTGTAATTTTGCGGCACAGAGGCATAACACCTTAGGCCTCAGAAGTGGTAACGCATCTGCATTTAGACCTCTGGCCTTTGTGTAAGTGTCTATAGGCTGCAGTCATCACTCAACATCAATGTGAACTGCATACTTGTTTGCTACTTTCATTACATAAAAAAAAAACACGCGATCATCGCGTAACCTATCTCTCCGTCCCCTCTATGTAACCCCTGCATTGCGTTGGATAGCTTGAGATTGTAGGCGCCCAGCGACAACAGAGAGAAATCGATGTAGGCGCCCGTACTTTTTAGATACGAAAGTGTTTTGTTTATACTCCAAGTAAAACGAACTTTATGTACCGAATTCCTTCTAATTTATGAAAATAACATTAAACGTTTTTAGTCAGACTTTAAAAAAGTAAAGAGCGGTGAATGAAATAAATAAAAATAAATGAGTATCAAGAAAATTTAAAGGGCTTTCTGGTCTAGTCTTGCTAGGCCCTTAGAACGAGTGATAAATACTGCAAAAATTGTTCAATTACATGCCAATTCAATAAGATTTTGGGGGTGTAAGTGGCGCCTTACCATCCTGGTGCCGCAGCCAACCTTAACTGCACGTGGTGCACCCTGCCGACCAGCAAACAAGGCTCTGGCGACTGGTTCCACATGGTTGCTGGGTCGGCACTACCAGCGTAATCCCTTCAAGTGTCCTGCTTGGTGGTAAGGTCCCTTGGGTCCTGCCTGGCTAGCTACCACCCTCAGGTCGTAATCTGCCGCCAAACGTCTTCGGGCGTGTTCCGGCTTCCGAGCCTGAGAGCCAGTGCCCCCCCCCCCTATCCTCTTCCTCGTCCTCGTTCCTATCCTTGAAGTGCACCGTATTGTCCGCCCCCGGGGCCGGTATGTGTAAGGACATCTTGCGCTCAGGGGCGCAACATGTTGACCCGGGGGCCAGGGAGAGCCGATGAAACGGTAACGGTCCGCTGCCGTCCGCCGGTCAGTAGTTGACCCGAACCCAGGCCTCTCTTTTAAAACTCTGGCCTGGGAGGCTGTCCCGCCAACCGATGTTAAGTCCCGTGTGCAGGGGGGATCGGGGGTCCTTCCGTCCCCCGGACCAGCAAATTGCACCACCTCTGTGTGCAGATGGCCCGATGCACCTGCAACTTTGCCCCTCGGGCGGTCGATACGGTGCACATCATTCTTTTCCTTACGCTGTTAGGAAGTTACAAATAAAAATGGTCAAAAAAAAGAAAAAAAGTAGAAACGCAGCGGACGCCTCTCCCACATTTACTGTGGGCATGTGCAACATCAGAGGTTTACATACCAACCTTAACGCCGTTCACCACCACCTTGAAACGGCTAAGCCGGCCCTACTCTTTCTGACGGAGACACAAATATCCTCTCCACTTGACACAGCGTACCTTACTGACCCCGGCTATACTCTGGAGAACACTTTCGTTCAACACTGTTTGTCCGATAGGATGTCTGTTGTCGCCGTCTTGACCATTTGAAGACAAAGACCTGTCGCTATTGCGGGCACGCGTGGATTACGGTGGATTTACCCGAATATACGCGTGCGCGTACAGGTCCTATAGCGGAGACGGGGAAACAGCTCGCTTGTTCGAGCACATCCAACAGGTGGTCGACATAGTGCTGCTTGTGCAGTATCCTTCTGCGGGGTTGGTGATTCTTGGTGATTTTAACGCACACCATACGGAGTGGTTGAGTTCCCAGATCACGGACTTCGCTGGAAGATCTGTATACGATTTCGCGTTGGCTAATGGACTCTCACAAGTTGTAACCGGGTTTACCCGGATACCAGATGTCGAGGGTCACACTGCCTCTTTGCTGGATCTTCTGCTGACCTCACACCCTGCCAACTATCAGGTGGTGGTCGAGGCTTCCTTAGGATCCTCGGACCACTGTCTGGTACGCTCAAAAACCTCATTGTCGGTTCGGGCGGCGATGTGGCCCTCGGCAACTCGACAAGTGTGGCATTACAGGTCGGCAGACTGGGATGGACTGAGGGAGTTCCTGACGTCCTACCCATGGAGGCAGCTTTGTTTCTCGTCGGAAGATCCGAGCACGTGTGCCGATGCTGTAACCGATGTGATGCACCAGGGAATGGAATGTTACATTCCGTACTCTGTGGTATCCATTGGCGGACAGTACCAGCCCTGGTTCGATAAGTCCTGTGCTGTGGCTTCTAGTCACAAGCAGGAGGCTTACAGAACCTGGACTGCGGCTCACACTTGTAAGGATCCTAATGCCTCCGACCTTAAGAGAGCACTCAACGCTGCATCCAGGTCCACAAAGCGGCGCATGGCCAAAGCGAAGTCCAAGCGCATCGGTAGAGTTGGCAAGAAACTAATGAGGCACCCTCCCGGGAGCCGTGCCTATTGGTCTCTTGCCAAAGCTATCGAAGGGAATTTTTGTCGGTCATCTTTCCCACCACTGCGCAAAATTGACGATAGCCTGGCCCACACGGCAAAAGAGAAAGCTGACCAGCCAGCAAAACAGCCTCTTTGCCTCAAACTCGACTCGACTTTTGACGACATGGGTATCACAGCGCCTACCATCCCGCGCTGTGAAAGCTCTATGCCTGACGTCAAATTCACTCAAAAGAACGTCAGGCGAGCTCTTTTATCCCTTGACGTCAAGAAGTCGAGTGGGCCGGACTCCGTCCCTGCGGTGGTGTTGAAGATGTGTGCTCCCGAGCTGACCCCCGTTCTGACGCACCTGTTCTCGCTTTCCTACGATCAAAGAACCGTACCGTCTGCGTGGAAGACCACCCTCGTGCACCCGATACCCAAAAAAGGGGATCGCAGTGACCCGGCCAATTATAGGCCCATAGCAATAACCTCCCTACTCTGCAAAGTCATGGAGCGTGTGATCAATACTCAACTGTTGCAGTATCTAGAGGATCATCAGCTGATCAGTGACCGCCAATATGGATTTCGTCATGGCAGATCTGCTGGTGATCTTCTAGTATATCTCACGCACCATTGGTCCCACGCCTTGGACAAGAGTGGGGAGGCATTGGCTGTAAGCCTAGACATTGCTAAGGCCTTTGACCGGGTCTGGCACAGGGCACTCCTCGCGAAGCTTCCATCCTACGGTCTTCCCGAGAGGCAACGCAACTGGACAGCCAGCTTTCTGTCTGAGCGTTATATACAAGTCTTAGTTTACGGTCAGCGCTCAGACAGACTACCTATCAACGCTGGTGTGCTGCAAGGCTCTGTGTTATCTCCCACGCTTTTTCTTCTGCATATCAATAAAATATTGGAGCAAAACTCCAATTTTCATTGCTACGCCGATGATAGTACGGGAGATGCACACTACACTAGCCGTGCAAATGCCTCTCGGACACTTATCGAGGTAAGCAGGACTAGACTTGTGTCTGAAATCGAGCACTCTCTGGAGCGGGTCTCGGATTGGGGTCGACTTAATTTAGTACAGTTTAACCCCTCGAAGACACAAGTCTGCGCGTTCACCGCAAAAAAAACCCCATTCATTGTAGCACCACAGTTCCAGGGCATTCCGCTCGCCGTTGATAAGAGTATCGGTATCCTGGGCGTTGACATATCGAACGAAGTGCAATTCGGGAGTCACATTGAGTGTAAGACCAAGTTGGCATCCAAAAAGTTGGGGGTGCTTAACAAAGCGAGGCAGTATTTCACATCGGGGCAGCTACTACAGCTTTATAAGGCCCAAGTGCGGCCCCATCTGTAATACTGCTCTCATTTGTGGGCGGGAGCCCCCAAATACCAGCTTGGTCCACTTGACTCCCTACAAAAACGCGCCGTTCGTATTGTTAACGATCCAGGACTTACCGACAGGCTCGAACATCTGAGCCTGCGCAGAGACATTGGGAGTCTGTGCGTGTTGTACCGTCTCTACAATGGTGAGTGCTCTGCGGAACTGTTTGACATGGTGCCACCGTCTCTTTTCCTACACCGTACAACCCGCCGAAGAGAGAAGTTCCACCCACACCGACTGGACACCTGGCAGTGCTCAACGGTGCGGTTTTCACGTTCGTTCCTGCCCAGAACGTGTAAATTGTGGAACGAACTTCCCTCTGAGGTGTTCCCTAGGTGCTACAATATGGGGTTCTTCAAAAATGGCGTCAAAAGAGTCCTTCAGGGCTGGCAGCGCGTTGGCAACTCCCCTGGTGTTGCAAATGTTCATAGGCGACGGTGACCACTTTCCATCAGGTGGCCCGTTTGCTTGTCTGTCAACCTTCAGACATAAAAAAAAAAGAAAAGTGAAGTGATTTTTTGTTTAGTCTTGTCTTGCCGTTTGTAAAAGAGAGTATGGAACATTCTGTTGATACCTATTTTTATTATCAAGTATTTTTGGACCATTGTTTATTTTATTTTGTTTAATCAACGTATCAGTTGTTATTCGCTTTAATTTTAATTTTGTTATTTGACCTATCACAAGCAAATTCTATTATTACCAAGTGATTAAATAAATTTTTGAGTTTGAGTTTGACCGAGACAATAGATGTCCCATTTTCTTGGTCAATAGATCTCAATTGATAGTTAATTGACTAAATTTGATGAGTAGGTGGTTTAATAAATATTAAATGAAGCTCTTATTTAATTTCTCGCTTAAGTAATGCCCGTTAAAAAGAAAAGGGATCTCCTACACGTATATCTAGTCATGTCATGTCCTCATTATCGCACAGCCCTAACGGGTGATCCGTTAATTTTGTAACATTTTACTAGAATACGAATGAAGAGGCTTTTCTAGAGGACTTTCTTTTTCATATACTCAGTTTTAGTGACCTAATAAAATAAAACAGGAGCTGACTGTATTTCATTATCTGCGAGGAGATATAAAAAAGTTATTATTTTGTAATGTATGTTAAACAAGGCGACATACTTGGAGATAAAAAGAAATGTGATATTACTACGTTGTGTTCGTTTTAAGCTAGTAAATTCGTTTACATACGCTCGTGAAACAGACTGTTTATGGTTTGTGCGTTCGTTATATTTCCACGTAAACTTTTTCATCGAGTTTTGTCTTTTTGTTTGTACATTCTGTTTTTCGTGACGATTCAAAAGTTTTGCCGCGAATTTTATGTGTTACGCAGGCTTTTATTCTTTGTGGAGTGGAGCAATGTATTCAACATTGCCATGACACGACTTTATTTGTACTGAAATATTTTTTAGGGTTTCGTAGTAAACAAGTAACCCTTATAGTTTCGCCATGTCCATCTGTCTGTCTGTCTGTCTGTCTATCTGTCTGTCTGCCTGTCTGTCTGTGCGTCCGCGGTTTAGCGCAAAAACTATTGGAAGTAGAGACATGAAATTTGGCACAAGTATACACCTTAATTACGCCATAGCTGTTTATTACCCACACAAAACAGTCTGTAATTTTTTGCGGAAGGAAATGCGTGTGACACACACTCACACTACAAAAATCGTCTATTACTACGAAACGCACACCTTGACTTTAACAAAATACATAACAATTTCACGCACACATTTAAATATCTGGGCGACCGGCATTGGACCATTTGGTCTTGTACTTTGACAAAGGGGAAAGCCTGCATATGGCTACTCCCCTCCGGTCCGCCGCGGCCGGTGGCCCGTGTTGCTCTATACACTCGCCTGATCGGATATCTGGACGGGCACGACGGATAGCACGGCGGCGTCGTACGCGCAGCCGAGCGGGTTGCACGCCATGCACTGCACGATGCCCGCATGACGCTTCTCCGTGCGGGACACCACTAGCTCCGATTCTGTGGGACAACATTCAATTAGACGAGAAACATTGGGTATTTGTAAAAAAAATTAAAGTAATGTAGGTGGCTAACGCATTGGTATCCTAGAGATGGTAAAAGACGTAGGTAGTGAAAGTTTGTATGAAATTTCGTTACTACAAGTGCTACGAATCTCAAATTTTGCATAGGGATTAGTTTCAGCACATCACATAGGTGCCACCTAAGACGGGATTTTACAAAATTTTATCCCTGAGGGTGTGGGTTTAGGGTTAATAGTAATAATAATAATAATAATGTCCTCCAGACCGAATTTCGGTCACGGCGGCCATATTCAACAGAGACTGGCCAACTGCGCGGAAGATATTATAGTGCACAAGTGTATGCGCAAACACAGGTGCACTCTCTATTCCCTCACTACCATGGTCCGATGAAACGGCAATCCGAACGACCGGAGAGAGATCGGGCTAAGGACCGACGGCTTTACGTGGTCTCCGAGGCATCGGTACCAGACTTCGGGCTATTACTAGGAATTTTCATACAGAAGAAACTCAATAACAAATATTCCCGACCTGGGGGTCGAACCCGGGACCTCAGATTTCACCATCGCGATTGCGACCACTGAGCCAATGAGTTAGGCAAATAGTATGTATGAAACAAATTAGTAGTAGGAAAGTAACATTGCACCCGTGAGGAGCCGGGGCGGGCCGCTAGTCTTTTATAAATCTTACCAGTAGCTTTAATTCCCTTTCGGCTCTTCACCAGTTCGGAGTTCAACAGCCAGTAAACAGTGGGCGAGGGTTGTCCCTGAGGAGTTCCGCAGGTTATTTGCGCGCTCGCTCCTTCACTTGCGTTTACGCTGCCCGCTGAACCCTCCCAATGCGGCGGTTGCAGGGCGATAGCCTTCCATGAGCGACGGATGCCATTCGCTGAGCAGGTGTAGATTCCCTGGGAGAAAATCATTAATATAGACTGTTTTTATGTAATGGACGTGGCAAACAAGCATGCAGTTCACATTGATGTTAAATGATGACTGCAGCCTATAGACACCCACACAAAGACCAATTTCGAAATGAAGATGCGTTACCACTCCTGAGGCCTAAGGTTTATGCCTCTGTGCCGAAATTACAGCGCCGTACATTACCACCTGACCGGAACACGATAGTCCTGAACACTACCATTTAGCGGCAAGTATATTGCCTACGCCCGCGAGCTCCGTCACTGGAGCTTTACCACCAGTAAAATATATATTATTTAACATACACATCTTATATCTCATATTTCTACGGCTTCGACTATGCTTAATCCAGTTAGAAAAAACTTCATCATCATCATTTCAGCCGAAAGATGTCCACAGCTGGACCAAAGCTTCCAATAAGGGACATATGCTATTGTGCCATGTTTTTTTTAAAGCCTTCGCTATTATGCCTATTGTCTGTGTCAAGTAAAACGATATTTCGCATTTGTAAGTAGCGTAAAAGTCAGTACAATATAGTCAGTACATTATTCATTAAAGTATGTCAGTCAAGTGAGTTACAGTCAGTTATTCGAATAAAGCGACGGCTACTTTACCAGAACATTTACAATGAAGTTGTGGAGGCAACCTGAAAGGTCGTGTTTTCGCACTGTTATTCTACTTCACTATACATGGGCACTGAAAACCTATATGAAACAAAATGCCACAAACTTTATTTAATATGAATTAAAAATATCTACACCAAGAAAATGAAATAAAATAAGAGCACCATACGCCTCTTTCAAGGTTCCCGCCAAAACTCTGGGGATAGTTTTATCGCAGGATTGCTGCTCATCTTGCGTTATTGCACTTACTACCGCTGCCCCTATTCGAAAGGTTTGACTGCCATTATTCGACTGTCTGCACTAATAGATGAATTATCTTCCAGTAGAAGATAGTTCTTCTGCTAGTGTGCGGTAGGGTCGTCACGTCCCGACGCCAGCAGCTGATTAGCAACAATATGAACTACTTGACCAAAAAAAAAATACTAATTTAATTTTGCTTATGCTGGTCACACAGAAAAGAAACTACCACACCGTACAAAATGAATCTTTTTATTGTGTACGTTTGGTGTAAGGTGAAGTCAGTATGATTTAAAAGCACGTTGTTTCGAACGTTAGCACCAAACAATAACGGCAGAGTTATAATAAAAAATGTATCAGTGCCGAAAATGTTGTATAGCACCGCAAGTTCCTCATTTCTGTCCAAACTTGTTTCCGCAAGATTCTCTGCTATATAATTTCTCTTGGGTCCATAAAGCATATGACAAGTTAGAAATTCTAACACAAAATTCCACACTTTGTTGTTTATAGGCATCAAGTTTATTCTAATTTATTTATAAAGAAGCCGTATTTAGTTTGAATTCGAAAGGAGGATGCCAAAAAAACCCTAGTTGCAAGCATAATGAGGTATTTATATCTCAAAAAATTCGTAGTAATTAGTAAAATTTAAAATACGCTTACACTCACAGCTCCACATTCGGTATGATACACAGATGTGGTATTATATTAACCTGTGTTGTAGATGCCGTTGTACACATACAACATACACAAACACCCAGACAAATATCTGTAAGTCATACAAATATTTGTTCCGGTGCGGGGATCGAACTGGAGTAACCGGGTCGTCAAAATGATAACCATAATAATAATTTTATTCAGGGGTCGATTTTATTTTTTTATGAGTATTTTTGTTTACTCGAAAGCTTCAAAATATGATAATAATAGTAGTTACGTATTTCTCATTATCATCATTTAGCCCAGAGAATAATACTACGTATAGAATGGGCACATCGACGTTGCGCCCGATTTCCCCGCCTCACCCAACCTCCTCCCCTCTTATGGGCGACGTTTGTTCTCACGTACTACGCACACAGGTGCACGTGTAAATGTGAAAAACGCACACGTGACTAATTGATGTCTGTGTAATAGAGACCAAATTAAGCGTTTGTATGCAATTTTGGCGGAGTGTTCGCGGTGTGGTTTTAGTGTCAACAATCATGGACTGGATGAGTGAGTGACATGTGACACATGATATGGAAACTAAGTAGTTTCATCACATACCTCGTTCTCCGGCGTAAAAGGTGTCACGGTTATCATGTTATCATTTCTTCTGGGCAGCGGGTCACCGTCCTTGGTCCACACGACCCGGGGTGGCGGGGTACCCACAGCCCCGCACCATAGTCGTAATGCACCGTCCACTTTTACTGGCGCTGTAAGGACATCGTTCTCCATCTTGCCGACGTAGTTTTCCGTTTCTAAGAACCTGCAAACAATTCATGACGAATTATACTTAGGTATATTCACTTTGTCTAGTCTCACAATTAGATATTGCACTAGTCTGGATAAAATCGCCATTCTGTTAAAAACTCCTCCGCATTCAACATTAATTTTCGAAAAGATTTATAGAGTGAATATCAAATGAGCCTTTTACAAAAGAAATTTACAACTTGAATGTAGATGATATCCTGACTAGCTGGCATCCTAAAGTGGCAAAAATTCGATGTCGAATGTATAGAACTTCATAATTTTCTAACTAAGCGATTGGTGAGTCACTTTCAACATTTTACTATAAGACCAAGTCTAAAATTGTGAGAAAATTATCAGCTTTTATATTTGCCGCGCAAACACATTTTGTATGGAACAGCAGATTTTTTTGCGATTTCAAAATTGGCTAAAGTAGGTATAAGTTGTTCGAAATTATTCCGTGCATTGATTTTCGATAAACATTAATTCCTCAGCGGTGGCGAGCTGGTCTTATGCCAGCCAAAGTAAGAAAAAGTTGCGATACACACAGATAATTCTTCGGAAATTTCAAAGATCCGATAAAAGCATTGTTACTTAGGTACATCCTTACGTATTCTTTATATTACTTCCCCTTTCAGAGCCTTGCGATGGGTAAAGCTTGTTATGGGTAATTAAAACACTCACCTAACACCACCATTTCCTTCATGCTCAACTTTCAGATAAGTTTTCTCAGGCAGTTCCACGGTCTGTCCAGTCAGCTCATTAGTGGCCATGCAGCCGTACGTTCCACTGTCTTCCGTTGTTGCGTTATGGATGACCAGCACCCCATGTGGAGTTTCCAACTGCTTTCTTTGATTCTATAAAGATCAAGAGATAAGTATAAGGAATATGAGTAATCGAATATACGATGCGGTAGACGGAATAAGACCCACAGGCAGAGAATATGTTGCCACAGGCCAATCACCTATCCGATGATAGTGGCCATTAAAGTAAATTACTGGACTCCCGGTAACGCTGAAGATAGAGCGGCCTAGAAGCAACTCGTCAGCTCCTCCACCAAGACTTACCAAATCGGGAACGACCTTCAGGTCCTTCAGTAATGAAGAATGCGACAAAGAAGAGGAGAGAAAGGTCGAATAATATTTAAAACATTATCATGGTTCATAAAATGATGTATTTTTCTCTGCCCACTCATACTTCTCAGTTCTATTTACAAAATATAACGAAATTACCTTTGAATTTTCCTTCCACCAGCTCAACACGGCTGGTGGCTCAGAGAATGGCTCCTTACAGTGCAGCACTATGGTATTGTGCAGAGGGGATACAATCACTCTCTTCTCTGCTGTGTTCCTGCTGAGATCCAATCTAGCTACTGATAGTCTTGCTGGGATTGATACTAGACTGATACCTCCGTACCATACAACGCACTGAAAATAAAAATACACACACATTAATGTTGCCCAGGAAGACCAAGGCTGACCTACCATGACCAAATAGGTCGAGTTCTGTCTGATGGTGGGGTCAAAAGTCTTAGGAATCGGCGTGCATGTATGAAGAGAATGATGAAGGTAGACGAGGCACGAGAGGTTTGTCAGAACCGGGATGTCTGGCGCTCTACACTCTCTGCCTACCCCGTTAGGGACCTGGCGTGAAGATACATACATTAATGTTAAAAAATTCAATTTTGGGTCTGGAGTAGCAAACATTATTTTTTTACGTTACGTCTATCTACCGACAAGTCTGTCAGGGTTCAGCACTATTGTGCTCTGGTTGAATGGCCAATGAATGGCCCCATAATAACCATCATAGAGGCAAAATAACTTAAGCCTCAGTGTAATACATCTGCATTTCGACCTCCAGCTTATTTTTTTTATGTAATGGAATTAGCAAACAAGCATGCAGCTCACATTGATGTTAAGTGATGACTGCAGCCTATAGACACCCACTTAAAGACCAAGGTCAAAATGCAGATGCGTTACCACTCCTGAGGCCTAAGGTGTTACGCCTCTGTGCCGGAAATTAATGTTGACGTATTCACTTACCAACCAACTCCATACTTATTTGTCACCTTCATTACATAAAATAAGATCGATCGGTCGTACTCCACTATATACATATATAGTGGAGTACGTTAGTTATAGTTGTATATTTAGTATAGTTGACTCTCGATTAACGGGTAGTAGGTTAAGATCCCACTGCAGAATCATTTCGTTCATCCAGATATGCTGCAAACCTATTTTTACGCAACTTTACAATCTAGAAAATATATATCCATTAGGTTGCCTATCAAAATTTGGGCGCAAGTACTTTTAATCAAATTACTTTATCTTCAACAGCTAGCAACTCTTATTTGCGGCCGATTTAATTTGGCGCCCTTATATCATAACAATAAGAAAAAAAAGTAGCTTTAATTTGATATATAAATAATAACTTCATGTACCTATGTCATGGACGTAAAAAGTAATCGGGGCGGAACGAAAATACGTAGGGGCGGCCAAGTGCGCAACGGCGGACGTGAGATTTTTCAGAGTCTTTATACATATTGCCGTGAGAGACAATATTTTATTGAAATAACACAGTAAAAATCCTTCCCAAAAAAAGATATTAAAAAACACTTGCGGCCATTTTTTGGAAGGCAACCTCGTGGAGGTAGTTTGCAGCATATCAAAAGAACGAAATGACTCTGCACTGGGATCCTAACCTATAGGTACGAACAGAATAATGCACTAGCAAGGAAATAAATGTAAATAGTCAAGTCTGAACTTCGGATGGATGTAAATTGTATAGGAAGTGCGACCGAACGGCCGGTGAACAATTTCCGTACGCATCAAACGTTGCTCTGTCATGCAGTGGAAATGGACACCTGAATCTAACGGGATTGATTCGATGTGCTACGATTTATTGATATGACATCACAAAGTTGTATCGGTCGACATTTTGAACTTTTCCTCGAATTTCGAACTATTGTGTTTATTAAAATGGGACAGGGAATGGGTTAAAGTTCAAAAGTCGATTTTAATAAACGCAATAGTTCAAATAATTAAAATGCTCACAATGACATGTGAAACATGGGACAGGGAACCTGTTAAATGTACATTAACGGTTAGGTTAATGTTAGATACTTAAAACAAATACTTGTACAGGTATTTATATGTATCATTACCTACTCCATTTCCTCCAACAAAAATGTTAAACCAGGCGAAGCAGACACCCATGTGATGGAAGGAAGCTCATTACCTCTGAGGTGTAACAATAATGAACGAATTAACCGATACCTACTTAGAACACTTCAACTCATCCTCTGCATGACTGCATGAAAACATGAATGCATATAATCGCTTCTGCCAACTGTTTGGGCATACAAACGTGTAATTAATTTTTATACTTGTGTGTAAGAAGATTTGGACTGGATTCGATTTTGGAATATCTTCATTTAAGCGAACTCTACTAGACCAGTGGCACAGTACAAATATTTGTACTGTGACCGTGGTATAAAGAATTCGGTCTCATTGCAGAAATTCATGTTAATGGCTTCATCCAATAACTTCAATTGAATTGACTGCCGACAGTGTTTAACTTTTATGTTTCCGATTGTTAATATTTATTTTGCAGCCTGTAACTGTTGTATAATAAAACTTTATCGAGTAATGTTATCTTTTATTTCGTCATAAATATATTGTATTTATTAAGAAGAAAATACAAAATGTGAAATGAAACAAAATAAATAAAAGATACGGAATTTTAAACGTGAATATAATAATGTGAATGTGTAGGAGGTATAAGCAATTACCTACAGTATCCAACAAAAAATATTGCGCATCGACCTTAAAAGACTATTACACGACACGGTATTCAGGGTCCGGCAGAAAGGGTGGGCGTGGCCTCAGGCCGGGTTGCCGCTTATTGCACTATCCGGTCGACAGGGCCCTAACTCAGTCACAGTACAGATATGAACAGTATGGAAACTTGTTTGCGCATGTTTGAGTGTGCCGTTTTGAACGTTTTGTACGTAGTTTCCATACTGCTCATATTTGTACTGTGTATAGTTAGGGCGTTAGGCTGGTCGGGCCGCTCCGGTCGCCCTAATTAGAGCCCTAACTCCCTAAATGTAATTACACTACCCTGACCCTTGGGGTACGATAGACCCTGAATACCGAGCCGTGTAATAAGTCCATTAGGAAGGAGACTTCGGCTTATTTCGGGTCTATAGAGCGTTATCTTTTTCGCAACCTATCAATATAATAATGTGTCTTATACTGAAATTAAATTAAATACACTTACACTGACAGCCCCACAGTAAGTACAAACCTGTGTCGTGTGTGCCGTTGTATACAAACAACACATACACAAACACCCAGACCGGAAACAAATAGGTATCTGTAGGCCATACAAATATTTGTCCCGGTGCGAGGATCGAACCCGCGACGCTTCGAATTACACGGTCATCTCACACCGCTGGACCAACCGGGTCGTCAATGTGGTTTGTCGACCATTTTGTTCAAGTTTTGACCAATACCGCACTATCAGTGCTTTCGTAGGCAGTGTGCAGCAGAAATAATGCTTTACGAAGTCGAAACTGGAGGTAGAGCAGCTCCAGTGGCGGAGCTCGCGAGCGTAGGCACTACCGCATCCGCTAAATGGTAGTGTTCAGCACTATCGTGTTCCGGTCAGATGGTAATTTACGGCCCTGTAATTTCCGGCACAGAGGCATAACACCTTAGTTGTCAAGAGTGGTAACGCACCTGCATTTTGACCTCTGGTCTTTGTGTGGGTGTATATAGGCTGGAATCTTCACTTAACATCAATGTGAACTGCTTACTTGTTTGTCACTTTCATAACATAAAAAAAGGAAAACTACCGATTATCTCTTTTATAGGCTCCATGTACAATATTTCTTACTGCGTAGGTACTTGCTGGTATTAACTTGTAAAAAAAGTTATTTACTTGACCTGAACATAATAAAACAAGTACGTAATCAATCAATCTTTATCATTAATGTGGTCAAACGTATTATTATTATTTGTTGAAATAAACTCATTTCTCCTCGTGTAGGTTTACTGGCGGTCAGTTTGTACAAGACCGCGGAAGCTGAAAAGCGACCGAAACGTCCGGTTGATTTTAAAATTGCTGTACTTCAATATACGTGCGGGAAATCCGCAAAAATATTTCTATTTTTAATGTCACTAGCACCATCTACCACATTCTCTTCACTCCTCTCTATTAGCCAAACATTAGTGGATGAATTGAACAGAAGACTTTAAGTCTGCCCTTTGATTCATATTTTATATACATATTATTATATTAGATACCTATTGGTGAAGCCTCTCAATGTTGGTATTTCATTATTTTGTCCCTCTGGATTGGATGCCTAATGGCTGATGTGTATCGCTAACACTAATTCGATATGCCGGGCGTCCAAAGAGTTTTTGCTTGGCCTAATAAGAATTAGCGCGACCGTGACTGGCCGAATATAAAGAAAAAAGTTTATTTGAAAAATTCGAAGAAAAATAAACAAATGACGATTTTTTTCATTGCTCTCTTACCTTATCAACGGTGAACAAACGATTTTAAAATAATAAAAAAATCTGTGAATTTGCACTGAGATTTGTGCCCTTTAACCTAATTCCGAAGTAATCGGACCCTCCGAATATGCTGGTGGAGATCAATTAATGGTCGAAGAAGACGCCGGCGTCGAGAAGTAAACACCAAACCTGACCACGTGCGTCTTCAAGAACAATAACCAGATCTGCGGTACCTCGGTACAGTCTTCAATTTGGTGAGTGGCTTGCACATTTGTTATTGGGGTGTTTGATCCGAAGGGATAGGTGATTTGGTGCCGAAGTTTTGGGAGTAATCATTTTACTATACCAGGATTTATAATCCGCCTTGGTGTGACTATTTACACGTTCCACCATTTATTTACCTATAAGTTATATAGACAATAAAGATATGAACAGAACATTATTACTTACATATTATCTGGCAGAACTGAATGAAGTAATTTAAACCAAAACTAAAATCATCACGCCGTTGTCATTTAAGGTATCTTTTTTATGAAGTAGCAAACAAGCATACCTTTCACATTGATGGTAAGTGAATACTCTAGGCTACAAACATTTACATAATACAGAGATTTAATTTATATGCGTTGCCACTGCTGAGGCTAAGCTGTTATGCCACTGTGTCAGAGATGAGGAGTCGTTACCACCTGACCGTAACTGCGCTGAATAATACCATTTTAAGATAAGTAGATTAAGCAATGCGGTGGTGCCTACACATTAGAGCTCCATCACTGCATCTATACTGGATCACCAGTAAAATTACCTGGTAAAGAGTTGTTGGCGCATCTTCTTTCACCTCAACAACCAGCCTAGTAGCTACATTATCCTTGTCATTAACACCGACTACATCTATCCAGTCATCCCACTCTCTGTCCGCAGATCCCTCTGATCTCCACCGCCAAGAGAGTCTCTCCCCGGGCACAGCGACCGCGCATTCGAAGGTCACTTTGTCACCCACGGGTGCTGTCACGGATTCCGGATCCTTGGTGAAGTCCATGCCGATTTCTGTGAAGAGAAATGAAATGTTTTTAGTATACTGAGTTTATATCGATGAGTGAGAGATGAGTTCATCTGTGGAATTATCTCTCGGTCTCGGTGACTTATACCAATATTCTAGGTCGTAATCTCGACCTTACCTCAACCTCACTCAATGGAATTGGTATTCTTACGTAACTTCACGCCTGTAATCCCCGAAGGGGTAGGCAGAGGTAAATGCATGCATTCAAGCATACATGCAAACACCCACGATTCGCCGGTTACGTTTTGGCCCATGTAACAGGTGGCGAGCCTGTTGACATCTCCGGGCACATTACCAAACTTTGAGGTACTGGGAAATTTCCAGAAAATGGAAAAATCCCAATAGAACCAGAGATAAAGGCTGTTTCACCATTATCTCTGATAACCCCCTACCCGGGAATCGAACCCAGGACCTCAGCGTAGTAGTAGTGGCCTGCTACCACTAGGCTACCGAGGCAGTTAATTATTCTTAGTTGTAAGTTAGTTAAGTATTCTTAGTTGTAACTAATAACGTCAACTCGACATTCTGCCTCTGTTTGAGGTAAGAAAAACTTCAAGAGTATTTACATTTCGCCATATTCTTGCGCTCAATAAGTTTTTCGTGTCGGTAATGTCTGGAAATATAATTAAATACCATATGTTTCTATAAAATTGCATTTTTAAGACTTTATGAATTATCCCTATGACACGAGTTACTGTCAAAATACAACTAAGAATATAGATTTCGAGGCGTCCTCATATAGTGTCCTCAGCTGAGTGTGAGTCAAGGTATGTTTCGAGTAACGTCTTAGAATGTGAGTGTTAGTAACAGTAGGCCGATGTTAGAGCCTTGTTACACTAAAGCTCAAAAAACATACTGTCTGTTCATCAACCGCGACTGAAGACCATAAAACTAGTACATTTTCTCTTTAACCATAGGGTACGAGTATTACTCGTAGTTTTTTATGTAATGAAGGTGAAAACAAGCATGCAGCTCACATTGATGTTAAGTGATGACTGCAGCCTCGAGACGTCTACACAAAAACCAGAGCAGAAATGCATATGCGTTGCCACCCCTAAGACTTTAGTTGTTTTGTCTCTGTGATAGTTATTACGGGGCCATACATTACCATCTAACCGGAACCCGATAGTGCTGAATACTACCTACACATTTGGCGGCAGATAGAGTAGGTAATGCGGTAGTGCCTACGCCCTCGAGCTCCTACACTGGAACCAGTAAGTTTTGCCGGAAATCGTGATTAACCGTTTTCTACGCTTTAATTGCTTTCCCCCCCCTCCCCGGCCTCGGATCACCTGTCATTTATTATTCCTTTTAATTTCATTATACATGTTTCGACTTTATTTTATTTGCCACCGACGATAAATGAGTCAGCAAATGAGTTACATCTCAATCCGTTTTATAAAACCCGCCATTTTACACACTTGAATGTTCTCGTTATTATATCGTATCCTATTATTAATCTGTAAAGAATCGTTGATGAAAAAAAAACAAATGACACATGAGCTGAGTTAAGCACGATTCGATTCTTTTTATTGCATTCCAAGACTATAACTACTATAAAAGCTGTGTTGGGACCAAGTAAGATAAATATACGTCCTTGACGCCTTAAAGCCCACGTGATGACGCATCAGCAACCCTGTGATTGTATACAGTGATACTCGTATCTAAAGAAATACAACCTTAAATCAAAGAAATAAGTTTCAATTCACTTTGTATAAATCTTAGGATTATGACCGCATAGGTATTAATTTATCTCACTTTTCCCTTTTAGCTGTTCAAAGTATTTAATATAACAACTTCATCTCGTTGATTCACCGATCATTGGTGTATTGTATGGAACATCTATACGTTTTATAATAGTGCAGTGTGATTTTTTTTAATGGTAGTGTTCAACTCTACCATATTACGTTTAAGACGTTGGGTCGAGATGACCCCATCGTTCACTTTCTTTCCACAATTCTTTGTCAACGTCACATCACAAATGCAATAACGCGGGGTGAGCAATAACGTCCCGCGGTAAAATTACCACCAAGATATAGGTATATACCTACGCTTTCACTCACAGCCTTAGACTAGGTATAAATCTGTGTCGTGGGTGTCGTTGTACACATACACAAACACCCAAACCCGAAACAAATATTTGTAGGCCATACAAATATTTGTCCCGGTGTGGGGATCGAACCCGCGACCCTTTGAATCAAATGGTCATCTCACACCGCTGGACTAACCGAGTCGTCAAAATAAAATAAAATATTCAAATTCCAGACTACATGCCGACCATAACCAAAACTGTAATAGGTTCGCTAAGTTTTTTATGATAATAATACCTAACTTATATTAAAAATAAAATTTTACAAAGATATATATTTTACTGTAACTCATCGCCTAATCAAGAACAAATACCTACTAATTAAAACACGAATTCCTTTCCACGAACAGATAATTTAAAACATAAAACAATATGGAGTCAATTAACAAGTCATGCAATGTTAATTTGTGAAATAAATGCGAACAAAAAAATATTGATCAAAAGCAGCCGTACATGAATATTTAAATACTCAACAAATCATCTTGATTGGCCCGTGTAAGAGTAAAATTTTGTACGAACGAGTCTATTAAATTGATTTAATTGTATGAAAAGATATAATTTTACGATGGATCATAAAAATAAGTGATAAGTTACACCGATCATATATTACAGACCGACCGAATCTTAACATAACATATCTGTAGTTTAAATAAGCGCAATTTTATTCATGGACCAACATGACACGTGTAAAATAACTTTTTACTGGTGGTAGCGTTTCAAAAGAGTTAAAAACGCGGCTAAACGGTAAGCGGCTCGGGTTAAGCGACACGGGTGCGGTCGGGTGTGTGATGGGTGACCGCTGGTGGCAAATTAAGGCGCGTTTCCGTGCTTCGGAGGGCACGTTAAGCCGTCGGTCCCGGTTGCTATCGATAGATAGCAGTCGTTAAGACTTGTCAGAGACCTTATGTTCGGTTTGAAAACATCCGACAACGGGTTGGCCACTAACCCTGATCACCACCAACCCGCATTGGAGCAGCGTAGTGGAGTAGTAAAGAAATTATAAGATTAGTATATCAAAAGGGATACTAGTAAGAATGCAACTGTTTCAGTAATCGACCGTATTTTGAACATTATCCATAGAACGAAGCGAATTCGTGATTGCACTGTCTCGACACAAATTTATTGCCTAATAATAGGCAATAAATTTTGCAGAACCTCGATTTACAATCACTTTCAGGTAGGTTTAGCCCTAAGTTATTTTTATACTTGTACCCTTTTTATCGCCAAGGTAATTGGTCCATAGTCAATGCCGGGTTAAAGCTTCTTGATGCCCTAAGAAATCTACGCCCCCATATCCAAGATTTCTCCTTGACGAGCAAAAAGTACTTCCCATTTTTAGGGTTCCGTAGTAAACAAGGAACCCTTTTAGTTTCGCCATGTCCGTCTGTCTGTCTGTCCGTCCGCGGTTTAGCGCAAAAACTATTGGTACTAGAGACTTGAAATTTGACACAAGTATGCACCTTAATCGTAACTTCGTAACTTCACGCCTGTAATCCCCGAAGGGGTAGGCAGAGATAAATGCATGCATTCAAGCATACATGCAAACACCCACGACTCTCGACGTAACTGCCTCAGTAGCGTAGTGGTAGCAGGCCACTACTACTACGCTGGGGGTCCTGGGTTCGATTCCCGGGTCGGGGACTATCAGAGATAACGGTTTAAAATCCCTTATCTCTGGTTCTATTGGGATTTTTCCATTTTGTGGAAGTTTCCCAGTACCTCGGAGTTTGGTAATGTCCCCGGAGATGGCAACAGGTTCACCACCTGTTACATGGGCCAAAACGTAACCGGCGAGTCGTGGGTGTTTGCATGTATGCACCTTATTCACTCCGACAAAGTGGTAGCAAACATCATTTTTCGATTTAGTTAACTGTTCGTGACTTATTAAGCTTTAAAGTGTCAATGTTCGTTAGAGTCCACCAACTAAACGGTTGTTGTTTAAAATTCAAACGTTACGGCAATAGTAGCTACATATAACGAAATTAAAAGGAAAACTATCACACTTATGTTGGCTTTACTTGTTTGCGAGTACTAGTCGACTAAATGTAATACTCGAAATTTTTGAACAACTCCATAGAAAATATTTGTTTTTTTTTTTCATTGCATTAATCAATCCTATCAGTTGACTGACTGAATAAGATCTCTAGTACATCAGATTTGTCTTCCACTAAAAGAGAATTCTTCCGCTAGTAGGCGGTAGGGTCGGGTTATATCAGACGAATAGATACTTAAAAATATAAGGACAACGGACTAACAGCAAGTGTTCTCAGATTTTCGCGAGCTACACTTTTTGAAATAAAACTAGTTGTCGGATTTATCTCGATGATTTTTTTTAATCAACTCGACGATTCGGTCGCTTTTCAGCCGGTCCGTGTCAGTGCAGTACCGACTAGTACGTACAGTCAGATTTTTACTCTGCGGGTTACGGATTAAAATGATGATTTATTCCATTGTCAGGAAAGCATAATCTATAGAAAAGAAGAAGGAGCATTGAACTTAGTATGGAACATAAATGCAGCCAAAGCCGGTAGTTCAACTAATGACTTCTGACCAATACGAGACAAGGTAATGACGAACCGTTAAATTGCTTGTGTGCACAGCTTTAGGGTTCCGTAAGCGATGGTGTTCGAACTACTGACGAATCTATAAAATCGTATATTTAAAATAAAAATGATAAAAAACGATAAAATAGGTATTAGAAACCGGACTTTAAGCATTTACTTTGAAACATTTAAATGAAAATGGTATAATATACTTAGATATATCATAGTATAAGAATAATGAATTTGATACGTTCTTGAACTGTGCAATAATGATGTATTACATAATTTGTGTATTTGTTATAATAACCTACATAATCTTTACTAATTGTAGCGCATTACCATCAAACAGTACGACATTAACGCTACAACCTTTGTAATTGTTACTATATTTTACCTTTACACGGTTTGGTAAAATTTTGTGCATATTCTTTCCCTATATTTGTTAGTAGCTGTAACACTGTAAGAGCGCATCAAAATGCGCTCACTTTAAGCGCAAAATATAGTTGTCATTTCACATTCAAATATTATTACGAGAGGGAAAGGTAATATAACCTTCCTCTCTCGTGATAATATTGGATCACACATAACAATATAACGAAGGCAAAAAACAGCAATCATTTTAACACAACAAAAATAACAGGCCTTAATTCCAAAAATTGGATACACTTAAACCATACGTTACACAAAGCTTAAAATCGACTCCCATTTGTATACAGAACCTGGCTACCAGATTAGTAGTCTTTTTATTTACTAACAATAAACGCCCCCGTAGATGTGTGAGTAGCTACCTGCCGCATCCGTCGGGGACACAACTACCATGCCGGTTACCAATCCAAAATAAAGAATAAACAAACTAACGACCCGAATTCATCGACTACTTCCTATAGAATACTCCTCAGCCTTGCACACACTAGCCTCAACACTATATTCACTACGCAACGAACAACGAATGTCAACTTTCAATCGTCAAACAAGATAGTTATCGTCCGCGTGAAATGGGTCGCTTCGGACGAAAAAGACAGGTCCCATCAATTTGTACGGGATTCAAAATGTAGATAATTGTGCTGGCAATTAATTTTAATGAGTAAACAAATCGACTTTCGATGGTAAATTACTTGGTATACGCATTTAAACTGCCCAATCGAAGTGTTTAATGCGTATGACATACGTGAGATCTATCTAGGTTAGGTTTACTATATTTTTTTTATATATGCATAAAAGATATCTAGTCTGACTCGCTTTGCTACGTTCAAGGAGTCTTTTTTCGTTAATGAACACGAAAACTGCTCGAAGGACCAAAACCGTTTACCGGTCTTTGCAAGTTGTGACTTAACACTTGTTTAAGTTATACAAAAAGCAAAATCATCATCTATTTTAAGCATATGTATATATCTATATCTATATATTTATGTATTATAATTTCATAATTTTAGTATTTTATATATATATATATTTATAAAATTCAGAATATTACTTAGATATGTATTTAAGTATATTTCATTATAATATGTACGTACTGTTGAGTGTATGTATTAAGTATTTTTTTTTCCTAATTATTCATTAATTCCGCCAACCAATCTTTCTACACTACCAATGGTTGATTGGTAGAGAGCGCTTTTAGCGTTAAGTCCGCAATTTGCTCATATATCATATATATTGTGGCAATAAAGATTAAATAAATAAATAAAAGCAATAAAATTAGTGACTCATGATGTAAAAAATGTTCGAAGTGTCGGTTATTTTTAGGTATTGATACAAAATCAAAAAAAATCAAAAAATGCTTTATTCATTTTTAAACGGTATTACAAGTAACATCGCAAGGGCCCCCATACCATATGCTATATAACTTAAATAAGGTTTTGTGTGTGTGTGTGTGTGTGTGTGTGTGTGTGTGTGTGTGTGTGTGTGCGTGTGTGTGTGTGTGTGTGTGCGTGTGTGTGTGTGTGTGTGTGTGTGAGGGTGTGGGGGTGTGGGTGTGGGAAATACAATAATAAGTTTGCATAATACTACTACGTATTAACTGTATGAGAAATTTTCAATCGGACGGAAATTTATTGCCGTATATGCCGTTACCTGTTACCACTTGAGAGGAAATGTATGACGAAATATATGTGGTTGTCTTAGAGATCGAAGTCCCCAATCCAACTGCATTAAAGAAGCCATTGTGCAAATAAATACATGATTGATTGATTGTGCGCATTTTTACTGTACAGACTTTTATTTTAAAAGGTCACAGTGTCATTTCGCGTTATACATTTATTTTTCATCATTTCGATCAAGACAAGCTTGCAGTTCTCATTGATGTTAAGTGATGACTGCCTATAGATCCCCACATAAAGACCAGAGGTCAAAATGCTGATGCGTTGCCACCCCTGAGATCTTAGTTGTTATGTCTCCATGATAAGTTATTACGGGGCCATACACATACACGGGTACCTTGTACATCATACACGTAATGTAATAAAATAACAGGTATACCTGCAAAAGCCAATCCCACGGCGCTCAAAAGCAGTTGAAAAACCAAAAGCTCCATTTCGCAGAAACTGAAACAAAAATAAATTGTTAAATATTGAAAACTAGACTAACGAGTGGCAACTTTTCGGATGCTTTTCAAGTGACATAACAGTCAGATTCAAGGAAACTTCGAAAAGACAGTTTCAGCTTGTTGAATTTTAAAATTGTTCACAGTAGACTACGAAAGATAATATATTATTTTAAGGCTCTGATCTGTTGGTGCTCAAAAGATAACGCTCTACAGACCCGAAATAAGCCGAATCTCCTTCTTGAGGGCTATCGCAGGACGCTGCTGCCCATCTTACGTTATTGGATTTACAACTGCCCCATTGTGATGGTTTGACCGCCATTTTTCGGTTTTTCTCATTATATCTAGTATTCTAGCGGAGCCCCACAAAGACTATGAGGAGCACACATTGAGAAACGCTGCTTTTATTCATAATACATGTTTACCGTTAAATCATATTACTAAAATAATAAAATTCTACGGGAATAAATTCAGTAGCCATTTTATCTATTACAGAGAATGTAAAGTTGTGTTCAATCAACAGAAACAGCTAACATGCAGCATTGTTTCCCGCAAGACTTGTTGCAATGTATCAAATACAGTTTCATTCGAAGACAATCGCCATTCGAAGCTTGGGCTGCACACGCTTGTAACTACCCAGTGAATTCATTTAACGACTGAAAGCCTGTAAAGTTTATGTGTGTCGTTTTCAAGTTAAATTTTAATTGGTACCGCATTTGATAATTGATTTATTAGGTATGTAGCAATGGCGTTTACTTAATTAGTTGTTTAGCCCTATGGAGATTTGGGCAACTTGTAGGAATGTCGTTGACATGTAGATAAATTTATTCACTTACTAGAAGACCGCGAATATATTTTAACGAAATGCTACGAGTAGTATTAGGTTTTTTCTGTAGTCCTAAAATCTATACTTATAATAAAACTGTAGAAGTTCAAATTCTGTACATTGAAAATATTGAAAAAATAAATACGAGGGGATGTTACTAGATCGATACCGAACACAAATATGTGATTAGATTTTTTTTTGTCTGTCTGTCTGTCGGTCTGTCTGTTTGTTCAAGCATCACACAAAATCTACCGGTCCGATTACGATGAAACTTGGTATGAATATACTTTAACCTTTGGCGCACAACACTGGAAAATGTATGTTTGTCTGTGTGTTTGTGCACGCTAATTTCAGAAATGGCTTATCCGATTTTTAGTTTCTACTAATATATTGTAGTAAGTTTCACTTAACATTTACTGTTTGTTTCATGTCAATCGGTTCGGAAATAAAAAAGTTACGACAATTTAAAGAATCATATCGAATATTTCTAAACTATTCTGAATCTATCTTTTTTAGGGTTCCGTATCTAAAAGGTAAGAACGGACCCTATTACTCATCCTCCGCTGTGTGCCTGTCTGTCCGTCCATCCGTCTGTCTGTCCCCAGGCTGTATCTCATAAACAGTGATAGCTAGAAAGCTAAAATTTTCACAAATTATGTATTACTGTTACCGCTATAGCGACAAAATTGAATACTAAAAATAAGAAAATGAAAATATTAAGGGGTCCAAGGGGGCATACAATAAACGTGTTTTTTTTTCGTATATTTTTTGCTCGATATCAATAACGGTATCAAGTATACACTTAAAATTTTCACCGAATTTTTAGGTCTTATGTTGTTTATTACCTTCCAACATTTTTATGGCATTTTTTGTATGGAACCCTTCGTGCACGAGTTCGACTCGCACTTGGCCGGTTTTTCTCTGTTAGTAACATTAAGCATACCGCATAGCAGCGTCCCGGCATAAAACAATCTCCGCTATGTATACCATTCAGAATGCCAAACGTGGAAATTATGGCGTATTCTTTCCTTATGACACATAACACTTTTAGGAGCATCTTCGGGAAAGGCTTTGTCCAGCGGAGACGGATGGACGTCTTTCGGGTGTGATTATGATGATGATGGCGATGGTGGTGGTGGTTGTGGCGTTAGTGGTGTTGGTGGCATTGGTGGTGTTTGTAGTGGTGGTGATGGTGGCGTCGGTGTCGTTGGTGGCATAGGTGTTGTTGGTGACTCTGGTGGTGGTGTTGGTGGCGTTAGTGGTGCTGGCGGTGGTTTTACTGGCGGTGGAGGCATTGGTGGCGTTGGTGATGTTGGTGGTGTTGTTGGTAGTTTTGGGGGCATTGGAGGCATTGGTTGTGGTGGTGGTGGTGGTTTTGGTGGCGTTTCTATCAGTGGTGGCATTGGTGGCGTAGGTGTTTGGTGATGGTGATGGTGTTGATGGCGTTGGTGGCGATTGTAGTGGTGGCGGTGGTGGTGGTGGCATTAGTGGGTAAAAATGCACAACGTTAATATTCAATTTTTCTCTTCTGCCGGCTCTTACGGAGTGCTTATATTATGCATAGATCTCTCTTTAATATTTAAAAATTGACTGAAAATTTACAAAAGTTTATAATAATTTTCTATAAAAAAATATTATGCATAGAAGTTTAAAATGGTATTTTCGAAAATACGGTTTAGCATAGGATGGATGCGCGTTTAAACACATAATTAGCAATTTTTCGCAATCCTAGCAGCCTGTGTGCTTTTATCCCCGATGGTCATACGTCTAATATCGTGTACAGAGAAGCATTACTGCAAAATAGATTTTTTTAGCTACCCAAAAGTGTTTATGATCCAAAATTAACCAAAATGTATATCCAAAAGCGCTGCCTAATGTCCCAAAGCCACTATTTCACGCAAACAAAGTTGCGGGCACAGCTAGTTGATAATAATTCTTGAGAAAGATTGTCAGTGACATTTTTGTACCCTAGGCATATTATATGATTTGGCAATGTTCTGATGTTCTTAAAAATGTAAATATGCTTGTAATAGGGTTCCATTGTGATTTTTTATAGTATTGATACTTACAATTGATTTGGACCGCATCTGTGAACAGCAGTGGGTATATTGATAAATAACGGTAAGAGAGTAATGAGTATATCTAAAGTATAGAAGAAAACCATTTATTTATTAAATCGGTCATTAATGAAATCTGATATGCGAAATTTTAAAACATGAAATTATCGGACAGACAATTTTACTTAACGCACATCGTGAAATATAAAACGATGTAGGTACTTTAATCTGTCAACGCATTATAGAATAGATTCAGTAAAAAAATAAACCATACTGTGCCCTTAAGAGCTCTTTTCTATAAATGGTAAATCGTGTAATTAAAATTCTACAAAACAAATGCGTTAGGAATCAGCTCCAACTGATTTCCGCCATCAATGCTCCTGTAACGCATAATTTAATGGACCCTAATAAATATCTATTTCATGAATAATTCGTAATTGGTAAGTAAAGGAAAAATACATTTGAATTAAACCATCGTCTCGAAAGAAAGGAAATGCAAGATTAGATTATACATGAGGAAGAATGGTTACAAGACCTTAAGATTACCAAAACAAACATATCTTGACCAATATTTAGTCTGATGGGGACGATTTAGTCTTAACGTACAATATGGGTACAGATAGAAAGAAAACGACCTTCTTTGTGAGGCTATAGATTAATGAAATACTTTTAACACTCCATTGCTTCCAAGTTGAGTAGTTGTTATGGATTATACTGTGTTGTTATTGATTTGATGACCCTGTAATGTTTTACTTTAAAATAATATGAATGATCTTTGCCAACTGAACTGATAATTGTTTTGTCCCGAGCTTAAACTTAGCTTAACATGCGCCTGTTGTGGCACGAATAATTTTCATAAGCTTAACGATATGAATGGGACAAGCGGTATGCGGTCTATGCTAATTCCACAGCAACAAAGCAGCGTACAAAACTAATGCAGCACAAACTTTACCCACGTTTTACAAAGTAATACATAAACGTATTCATAGCCCAATTTTACTCAATGAAATGTTTTTTCACATTCATAATTTCGCCAGTAAACACGCGTCGGGTTAGAATTTAAAATAAATTCTAATTTTAAAAATGTATTTTGTTTTCTCTGTTTCACACGTTTGATGACAGAAAAAAGGTGCTAACGGTTCGACTTTCCAGTTACAAACTATTTGTACATAAAAAAATAGTTTACACTTCATTGCTGTAAAAAATATTTTACATTTCAGTTTTTAAGCGACAGATTTCAGCCGTGTAATATACATTTTCAAACGTTGTTAACGCAATACATCGTTTCAAAAGCAGTGTACAAAACATGTAGATTATAAAAGTTCAAATAAAATAAATCATGATTGTTTAAAACTTTAAGCGGTCATGATTTATTTTATTTTATTGTTATTTGTAGACACCAAATGTTAGCCACTTCAATTCGATATCTAATTTCTATTGGAATTCGTTCAATTACATTAAAGGGCCGTTACACAACAACCTCTATTAAAGTGCAGTCTATAAAATGGAACGAATGCTTTCAAAATACTCATTTACATTCAACACAAACACATTACGTAACCGTCTATAACATTGTATGTGTGTGAGACTACATGCGTATTCATGTATTATTGATGAACAAAAATATTGAAGTAATTTTGAAAAATAATATTTTTACAATACAAGAAGCAATTGACGACCCGGTTAGTCCAGCGGTGCGAAACCACCGTTTGATTCGAAGGGTCGCGGGTTCGATCCCCGCACCGGAACAAATATTTGTATGGCCTACAGAAATTTGTTTCGGGTCTGGGTGTTTGTGTATGTGTTGTATGTGTACAACGGCACCCACGACACAGGTTTATACCTACTGTGGGGCTGTGAGTGTAAGCGTATTTTATTTTATTTATTTATTTTAATTATTCTTACTACGGCGATATATTTTCGAGCAGAACACTGAAACCGAAAAGCGAGAATACAGGGAACTAATTCGTTTTCGAGAAACTTATTAGCGAACGTTAAATTAAAGTTTAGAATGTATCACAGATGCGTTCAGAGCTTACAGAGCACTTGGGCAATACATCATGTGAGTTTGACACTAATTTACAATACACTACAGAAGAAATTGCTCGAGCTGTATTCGCTGGTAATAGTCCAGTAACAACATTAATCGATGTTATCGGTATAGCTAAGGCTAAAGCGGTGTGTTTACTGCCTCGGGAGCAATTCGTATTTAAATTAGCTATAGATTTTAACGGGCCGAAGCCCATTAGACATTCTTATCACGCATCTTCACAAAGTCGATCATGCCAAGACGTAAATGCTAATTCATAAACGTCACCAGATACTGTATAATATGTTGAATCAATTGATCGAAATGTGCAACCGAATATACCAGGAGTTGAATAAATAAAAAAGTTAGCTGATATAGCGTAGTTTTAATTGGAAACTTTTCTGTTCAACGTTTTCCTCTCAGCTAAGCAGCGAGTCGCTCCAAGATTTTATTATTCATTGATCGTAAGTGTGTTCTCGTATTCACTGCGCGTGCGCTTGACTCATGGTTATTTAGCGTATTGACATATCCTCGCTAATCCCATAGGCTTAATGGTTAGCTTTAATTTAATACGTCCTTCACAGTTGGACAGCGTCCGATGGTGGCTTTATAAGGCGCCAGTGTGTTTTCTTTTTGGAGGGCTAATTGACAACTACCGCTTCACTGTCATTCGTGTTCCAAAACCAGACGTCCGACGTGAAATAAAATTTAGGACAGCGGAAACTAGTAGACAAGAGGTGAAGATTAGAATAACTGTGCGTTGTTCTGTAATATGATACGGATATTACACAACTGTCATAGGGCGCTATTTTGATATAATGTTTATTGGTTGGGAGGAGCACCGTTGTAGGGTTCTAGGGCATTGGCATCATTACATCAGGTACCTATTTTAAAATATACAGCTTTCATAAATATTCTGATAGTGGTTTATAGTATTTATATGTTACATACCTATTTTATTGTTTATATAATCTTGTATGCCGAGTTTTTACTTACAACGTAAAAACCTATACGAATTGAGAATTTTATTTAAAGGAAAACCTATAGTAAGACTGGGGTATATACTTAGTGTGGGCCTGTGTAGGGCTGTGAGTGTAATCGTATTTATTAATTACTAGCTGTTGCCCGCGGCTTCGCCCGCGTGGATGTCGTTTTATAATCCTGAATTTTCTTTGCTATAAACCTCAAGGAGCCCGAGACCTTTCCAACGAATGCAAAACCGTGAAAATCGGTTCGTGCGTTCTGGAGTTATAGCGTCAGGAAGGAAAACCCGACTTATTTTTATATAATAGATTATTTTTAATGTACTTTTTATGTAATGGAAGTGGCAAACAAACACGCAGTTCACATTGATGTTAAGTGATGACTGCAGCCTATAGACACCCACACAAAGACCAAGGTCAAAATTCAGATGCGTTACCACTCCTGAGGCCTAAGGTGTTATGCCTCTGTGTCGTACATTACACGAACACGATAGTGCTGAACACTACAATTTAGCGGCAAGTATATTATTAGGTAATGCGGTGATGCCTACGCCCGCGAGCTTCATCACTGTATCTCTACCACCAGTAAGGTATATTATTGCAATTGCAAATTAAAAAGAAACATTAAGAAAATCCATTACAAACAATAATTTGTAAATTGTATTGTAACACTGTGTGTTAAAATAATATACCTAATTACGATTTACCAACGCAGTGTGGAACCGGCCAGTATACAAAATTTAACGAGTTTTTATTGTAAATGATCATAAAGTTAATGATCAAAAATAGTGGAGATTAAATCACGAAAATGCTCCCATATTATTACATTTATCGTGCAATTGCGCGTACGTGCTATCTTTAAAGGGTTAAAGCTCTTTAATGTCCATAAAATACAATGGGCGAGTGGATAAATCGGTTTATGTGGTCAATATCATACCAGTAACTAACGGGTGTTTTAACATTGTATTGGTTGAATTTCTGCAATCCGTGGTATGGTTTTAATGTAATTTACTTCATTTGTCTAAATCCGCGAACAGTAAGCGTTTCACGTAAACGTTAATAGCGTATACGTTAAACGCTTATGGTGTCGAAATCATGAATAATATTCCCTTGTTTATTATTTTAGAGGATAAGAGATATTTAAAAAAACGGTCAAGTGCGTGTCGGGCCACGCGCAGTGTAGGGTTCGGTAGTTTTTAGGTTTGAATAAAATAATAAAAAACTAAATAAAATTTTCCATGGAGTTCCTAAATTTTTCGAGTATTTTTGTAAATCCAACTTAAGTGTGATAGTTTTCCTTTTAATTTCGTTATATGTAGCTACTATTGCCGTAACGTTTGAATTTTTAACAACAACCGTTTAGTTAGTAGTAATTTTGTACTGGGTATTTGTTTTAGAAACGGTTGTATAGATTTTTATAAAGATATCATTTGGAACTTGAAACCATCGTCTTTAGATTTCACAATAGACATAGTACAAAAAACATCCTCTACTCCTTCCATGTACCTAATACCTACGTAATACGATAAAGAACATCTAAACTTTACACATGATTTTACTACGTATTTTTTGTACAGACCTAATTTTACAATGTCGTAATAAGTAAATCTGGCTATTTACGAATAACTAACAGACGAGCGGATAATGGTCTAAGTAACACTTGCTATATGCAAACCAAAGATGATTGAACGGACTATACGAAATGGAAATAAAAACTATAATAGGACATAGGTCACGAATACACCATAGCTTACCTACACATCGCATATTCAATACTTAAAAGGCTATTTCACGACACGGTATTCAGGGTCCGGCAGAAAGGGTGGGCGTAACCTCGCGCCGGGTTGCCGCTTATTACACTATCCGGTCGACAACGCCCTAACTCAATCACAGTACAAATACACGGGCCGCTCCGGTCGCCCTTATTACGGCCCTAACTCCCTAAATGTTATTACACTACCCTGACCCTTGCTGTCGTACCCTGAATACCGTGCCGTGAAATAAGTCCTTTACTTACTTCAATAGTAAAATACAAAGTAACCGTTTAAAATGTTGCCCGATGTTTACATAACAATGATTTCTGAAAACATTTCACAGTTATGAATTATGCTGAGAGTTAACAAACGGGAGTTCTTCGAACGCTACTAGGCTTGGGAAATATGCCGATATATTAAAAAAGTCGATATTCTAACCAATCAATGTATCGATTTTCGATATTTATTTCTGTAGCTGTATGTTTCTAGCGGCCCGGCTACGCATTGGTGCAACCTACATAACTTACGAATTCCGCAATTTCCCGTCTCAGTGAGCACCGACCTCCTAAAAAGAAACATCTTGAAAAATGCACTTGTTGTTTCTAGAATTTCGTGACAAGTGAGTGACTTTTTGGATTTCATATGTGTGGATTTAGTCTGCAATCATCCAATAATACAAAGGAGTAAATTGCAGCGCTAACAGCGTAACAGGTCTTTAGGAAGGTTAGAAGGTTTTTTTTCTGAAGGTTTTTCAAAGGTTTAATTAGGTAGATTCTTCGTGAGATTACTCATGATGATTACACTAGAGTGCAAATTAAAATCTCCCTACATTGTGGTTGCTTAGATTTTTCTCATAATACATCGATGCTAAGAATAAATACGCCTACGTACTTATCGATATTTTTATTTTTGTCCCGTTTAGGGGCCAGGCCTAACGCTACCGTTCCGTTGTTGGTTCATATCAACGAGAAAACAACATGTTTGTGTGTTGTCGTACAGTAAATATTATTAGAAATGTATAGCAAAATATACCGGTGTTGTCAAGTCAATGAAACATGAAATGGGCAGTAAGAAAGTGGCTAGTATGTTTGACGTGCAGTGTAGGCTTCACTGGTCCTCGGTTAGGTAAAATACGGCCATGCAATAATTATCGCAGAGGCAAAACAACTTAGGCCTCAGAGGTGGCAACGCATCTGCATTTGACCTCCGGTTGTCTATAGCCTGCAGTCGTCACTTACCAAGTAAACTGCGTATATCAAACACAGTTTTCGTAGCAAACCTATGTATTATTAGTCTATTTCTTACAATATCTTTCTGAAATAATAATATCATTAAAATAATTAAAAGGAAACTACTGGTCCCGCTAAACCTTTATACTCAGCATGACATCAGCAAACAGAACACAGCAAGAAGTGATGTTATGCAACATCTAGTTGGCATTTAGGTTAGCCGGGACCTTCGGCCCTGATAGCTTTCAAACGAACCAGTCATGTGGCTTAACATTCGACTAGGATAGCTATAGTTGTTACATTAAGGCAATGCTTTGACGTGCAATTGAATTATATATACACGTCATATCACATCACGTCTGAGATGGCAATAGACCCTGCCTTTGTATCTTACGTTGGGTAATCAGAACTCTCGCTGTGTCACTGCAAGAGTATAAAACAGGTACTGTAACAGGGCAGAGGCGTTCCAAACAGGTTATTATCTCTGTTGTGAATAGCAACATAAACATGTGTATTTTTATGTCATAAGCGTCATAAGGTTGACAGGCAAGCAGACGGGCCACCTGATGGAAAGTGGTCACCGTCACCTATGAACATTCGCAACACCAGAGGAGATTGTGAACGCGCTGCCAACCCTGAAGGACTCTTTTAACGCCATCTTCCAAGAACCCTATGTTGGAGCACCGAAGGAACACCTCAGAGGGAAGTTCGGTCTTCAATTTATACACTCTTTTCAATTCACACTTACCTATCTATATTTTGTCGAGATTTCAGAGATAATCTGACTAATACTTACCTAAACATCTTTTTGCTGAACAAATTATTTGACAGTTTTCAAACAACTCAACCGGTTTTCTTAATTCTAGAACATTATCTAGTTAGTAAAGGCAACGTAACTCCCAAATCAATACGCACAGCGGCACCATAATACAACAATGATCACACAGTGCTTAGATTCCTCGGTGGTTTAAGTACAGATCTCATACAAAGCACTATCTTCGCAGCCGATATCCATTCCGATAAAATGCTCGACCACCAATAAACAAGCCCTGTGAACTCTTGCAATAAAACCATAATAAAAAAAGTTCTGAAATGTGATAGTGTGAACAGCGCAGGGGTCCATTGTAAAACAACCTTGCGCCATAAACTCTTACCGAGCGCAGCGTTTTCAATTACAGCATTTGTGCCAAAGTTCAAATCTCCATAACACTGGTCGAGTTCATTTGTACATTGTTCACAAGTTTCAATTCAGTCGATACGGCTCAATGAACCAAATTGTGGGGAAGTGCGTCTCTCGAGTGAAGTTAACCTACGAGCACAGTCTCCAACTATTTATTTCGTTACCAAGTAAAACTCGATTATAGTGGATGCAAGCCTTTCTTGGCAACTGTATGGGGAATTGAATTTGAGACAGGACAAATCTATAGTTATGTCACCATATTGAATAATAGAGCTCGAATCAGATTAACTCGACGCGGCCCCAAAGTTATATTAATGGTTTAGGGATGAATGAAAGCGTTCGATGCTGAATTATGTGTAGTTAATTAAATACTGAATCACTGAGTCAGCTTAACTAGTGGTTATTGCTGGTCGTTATTCGAACGCAATTTATAAAATTTATGAATTTTTACGTTATTGAGTAGCGTAAGCTGGCGTCGGGACGTGACGATTAGCGATGGCATTTAATGCTATTTCTCGTAAATTTCATAAGCATGTGAATTCGTGAGTCTTAGCATGCTAATTGCTATTGCTATGCTATTTGCTAATAAGGTTTATACCTAATGAAGTATATTTATGATTTCTGTTAACATGCAAATTCATGAATGTTTAAGGGTGCCACACTAATTAATGAAAATTCTCACGCATTCATTTAATGTGCGATTCTAAATGCAAACAAAAAAAAAAAAAAAAATGCGAATTAGCGTTTTACATTTTCAACAATTCAATAGACAATTTCACAACTTCATTTAATTTGTGAAATGGTAGAACAGCATTAGCATGCTATCAATTAATGCGAATGCTAATTAATCCATTACGAGTGACGATCGTGAACGACGAAGTGACTACCCCACCGCCCACTAGCGGAAGAATTGTCTTCTAAAAGATAATTCTTCCACTAGTGCAGTCGGTCAACCGAAAAATGACGTTCAAACCATTTCAACGGACGGCGGCAGTAAGTGCAATAACGCAAGATGGACAACGGCGTCCTGCGATAAAACTAACGCCACTGCGAACGCCAATTCGCATGCCAAGCATGGCCATTATGCATATTTCCCTTATGGGGAGGCTTTAGTCCAGCAGAAAACATCTTTCGGGTTTTATAATGATGAGTAGTCTGATGTGACAGAACTTCAGCGATTCTAACGTAAGACTATAAATTGAAAAACGTATAAAATTACAAACCAGTTACATGTGAAGTTTAATAACAAGTAAATTCAGAAATAGAGAATTCATAACTAACATAATATTGTATTTAAATGTGAAATAAACACTTACTTGCACAAAGGCCGCTCGAATCTCTCAACAATATTCTTCATAGGTACTGTTTATGACCGAAACAGCTCTACTCAACGATCAATCATATAAAATATAATGCGCATACGCATACCACTTTAACTGCAGGTTTACAAGCTAGCCCAACCTCTTTCTTGTGTGAATGATCATTTGCGAACGCATAAAACGTTTACGATTATACGCGGTAAATTTTTAAAAAGCTTCGAACTATGCGGGTTCCATTGTTTTTGGACGGCTATAAAAAGAGGTTTTTGTTAAAGTTTTATTCTCTATGCTTATTGAAATGGTGGCTGGTAGTGCAATGAACTATTTTTTGTTTAGAGCGAACGTAAGGCACGGCGCACATGGCGTACTTGGGTGATTTTTATTTTGTAAGAATTATTAAGCTGGCTCTTTTTCTCGAAATTTCGTGTTACAAATTAAACAAGGGGGAGTATTGTACTACTACTACAAAAAAATACTTTAGTTTATCATGTTCTGTGAAATAAACGTAGCCTCCTTCCTTCTTTTCCTCACACTGCTCAAAAAAGGATCAGAATTCGGAAAGTCTAAAAAATAAAATATGAATATTACTTTTTTTTGCCAGGCATGCAGTTTACATTGATGTTAAGTGAAGACTGCAGCATAAGCTGACACCCACACAATGACCAGAAGTCAAAATGCTCATGCGTTGCCACTCCTGAGGCCTAAGGTATTATGCCTCTGTGCCGAAAATTACAGGGCCGTACTTTGCCACCTGACCGTAACACGATAGTGCTGAACACTACCATTTAGCGGCAAGTATTTTAGGTAATGTGGTGGTGCCTACGCCCACGAGCTCTACCACCAGTAATTTTCCGACACAGAGGCATACCTAAATTAAATATGTATCAATTTTCTGTTCCAAATAGTGAAGAGTAATTTTATACTAAAAGCAATAAAATCTGAACATAATCTACTGCTCGCAGATATTCCGTCGAAATTAATTACAGATTATTATCTATTATGTACCTACAACGAGGCCCCAGGAAAGAGGCTTATCGACCAAAGCTATTTTGATATATCCTTTACGACGACAATGAATGGAGTTAATCAGAAATTATTTGTGCTAGACCAGTTGTACGAGTATGAGTCATTAGTTGGTAGTTCGAGGATACTTGTATTCAAGCGATGAGCCTACTTTTTGCGTAATAATATAAGAAAAAGTTAATCGTCGACTAACCTCCTTTGACGAGTGGCAAACTTACCTATAACTCAAATATCAGTAAATCCCGGCCAAATACGAAATCTTCACTCATTTCTAAGTGAGAATATAAAATGCCCTTATCTTTAGAAAACACGGACAAATGAGAGATACCTTACATTTATTAGATTTATTTCTATTTCCCTTAATAATGGCAACCCATTATACGTCCCACTGCTGGGCACGAGTCTCTCCCCTTTTTGGGGGGAGGCCTAGAGCTTACGCAAAATTTAACGACTGCTATCCATCGATAGCAACCGGGACCGACGCCTTAACGTACCCTCCGAAGCACGGAAACGTGCATTTAATTTGCCACTAGCGGTCACCCATCACACTACCCGACCGCGCCCTAAGTGCTTAACCGAGTAGATGGGCATGCATGCGTACGCATACATGTTATTTATTTATGATCAGTATTTAAATGTTCAACAATCATAAACTCTGCGAAGGAACATTCATCATTTTCCCTAAGAAACCCCTAGTTTCAGTATATCTCCGAGGATCTCACCCCAAGAAAAGAACCCTGCTGCCTGGAACATAAAAGCGGCAACCCTTAGATATATACAGCGAACATTATATTCGCAACATCTTTTGTTAATTCTAACGGTGTCTAAAAATATATTCGTACAACCCACATCCGTTGAGATTGGATCATTTTTCATGATGGACATTGGCCTTTCTCAATACGATGTGGTAAATTGCCACGCTTGGCAAGCCGAACGGTGATCCCAGTACATTGTTAAAAAAGGAAACGATTTCAGATAATCAGACAGGGATCGAGGATCAGAAAACGGACATAAAGGTTTCTCTTTACCAATAAATTAAGTTATTAACAGCTTTCCACCGATATAAATAAGGCGAAGTTAATTAACGAGTGGAAAATAACTCAGTGTACCTAATAGATTTATGTTTTCGCCGATAAATAGTTTGGTCAGACATGCGGCAAAGGACTAATTTTTCTCCATTTGACTCCACTTACCTATTTCTCAGTAAAAACGTCAAAAAACCGTCAGTCAGTTGAATGGACTCCATAATGCCTTCTCCCTAAACTGAGTGAGATATTTATATTAAGTCTTTCTGCTCGCTCAGTTCTATTCAACTTGACTTATTGTCGGAAACCCCTTGGCATCGGGATGTAACATTTCTACCGCCCACTAGTGGAGTTGAGCTAGTCAATCGAACATTGCCGGTCAAACCAATCCCATAGACGGCAGTAAATACAATAACGCGTGATTGGCAGCAGCGTCCCGCAATAAAACTGCTGTCACTGTGATCACCAATCCGCCCCACCAATTCTCTAACCCAGACTTACTCGTAGATATTCACAATATCATTATTTGTGTAACAGTTTCAATATGAGAGCAAAGGAACCGCTAATTATTAAAATGACTACCGATTAAATAAAACTAAATAGAAGGGTGTATGTACTTATCAACTCAGTGCAGCGAGGAAATAAAATCAAGTCATGTAAAGTCGTGTCGTATATGTACTTAAAACGAAGTAGACGCTGCTGTCAACGTGAGGTCAACGTTCGAAAGTTTTGTATGTCGGAAGATAACTAAACTTCAAACGTGTGCAATGAGTTTCGCGTTGTGCTATCTAGTGCATAGCGTAAGACCTCCCAAAGACCTAAAAACAGGGAGGCACACCTCCCTCCACAGTAAATGTAGTCTAGAGTGAGTTTTAGAGCAAAAAATAAGGGGTTGTATAAAGTAAGTAGAATCGTCATCGATTGCAATTTTTAAGTTTTAATATAAAGGTTCACTGTAACAATTTTATTTTGCGCTACACTTGTTAAATTACCAAAATGTTAACCTAAATCGATTATCTATTTCATAAGGCTCTAACTCACTAGTACGCCACGGCGCCGTTGCCGGCTACGTATCCAAGCAGCTAGTATGGTAATACATGATACCTAACTCACCTGGCCACCTTCTGGTGACGTCTTCACACCATACTAACTGCTTGGATACCTAGCCGGCGACGTTGCCATGGCGACCTAGTGAGTTAGGGCCTTACTGCTTGGACACGTAGCCGGCAACGTAGCCCTAGCATCCTAGTGAGTTAGAGCTCTAACTCGTTAAATCTATCTAAAAAATATTATGCGTATTGATAATTGAAGATATTTAAATAAAAAAAACTACTTTATGTAGTACCTTTGAGTGTACCTTTGAAGAACATGAACAGTTTATAGGATGATATTTCATCATGATGATAGTCTTGAAATCATTATAAGTACATTCTTATGGAAATATCGTAGAGTGTGAAGAGTATGGTTGATTCCTCTTCAGCGATATTAAAAGAACCCATTTAGCTTGCTATTACACTTTCATCGAAATCATAAACGAATGTGATCGTCTACAACTTCAACGGAAGTCTGCGTCAACAAGCGGTATTAGTGGATATTCTGGATGTACGTAACACAATGATTTAATTTTGTTATGTCCATTTTATCTTGCAACTCATAAATAAAGTTCCATAAATTTTATAAAAGCTTGATTTAGATTACGAACTTAGAATGTGTCCCAAAATTTTATTGTGCACTAGCTGACCCGGCAAACTTTGTATTGCCTCAGAATGAAATAATGTGTCAAAGGTTTGATAGATACAGACTATTTGTATGGGAAAATGAAATGTGGTTTTTATTATTTCCCTTCAATTTCTTCATATTTTCTTACATTTCAAACCTTTCCTGGACTTCCAAAAATCATTCAAAACAAAAATTTGCCAAATCGGTCCATCCGTTCTCTAGTTTTAGCGAGACTAACGAACAGCAATTGATTTTTATATATATATATAAGAGATATATATTTATAAATTATCAGATATGACACTATTTCTAGTTCTAAAATAACGAAATAAAGGATTCATATCCACCGAGCTTTGCGAAAAAAAATCTATAGTTTTCAAAACTGATGAAATCTCTTGCATTTCGAGTGTTTTTTTACGAATTGATTGTTGCCGCTACCTTCATCCAGACAAAGAAGCTTATAGCTCCTATAGGAGCTCTGGCGACTGACTCAGAGGCGTAGGTTCCACCGCATTACCGCATTACACAATCTATCTGTCAGCAAACGATAGTGTGAGGTTTTAATGATTAGGCAATCAGAATTTTCCTTTGTTTCATTCTCCATAATATATATTATCGTCATTCCGATTCATCTACCCAATAGGTTAGGATCCCACTGCAGAATCATTTCGTTCATCCAGATATGCTGCAAAACGTATTGTTACGCATATTTATATTCTTAAGGATATCTTCTATCTTCTATAGGATTAGTGGATACATATTCCGTAGATTATAAATATGCGTAAAAATAGGTTTGCAGCATATCTGGATATTTTTTTAAATTTCTTTTATGTTATAAGAGTGGCAAACAAGCATGCAGTTCACATTGATGTTAAGTGATGACTGCAGCCTATAGACACTTACACAATGACCAGAGGTCAAAATGCAGATGCGCTGCCGCTCCTGAGGCATTGGGTGTTGTGCCTCTGTGCCGGAAATTACAGGGCCGTACATTACCACCTGACTGGAACACGATAGTGCTGAACACTACCATTTAGCGGCAAGTATATTAGGTAATGCGGTGGTGCCTACGCCCGCGAGCTCCGTCACTGGAGCTCTACCACCAGTGAATGGATGAAAAAAATGATTCTGCAGTGGGATCCTAACCTTTAATGATCGGTGCCAACGTGCTAATTGGTAATTTATAGTGCATTATTACGTCTGCCCTATTTATTGGACATGATAATTTGATGTTAACTGTCAAAATAATGAGGCGATAATTATTGAGTTGATATTAAACGACTAAGCATATCTAGTAACTTATTAAGTTTAGTTAGACGTAGTGCCTGATAGGAAGTGATAATCATATACACATGACTAGAAGACGATCGCGGCTTCGCGCACTTCAAAATAGCTTAAAGTTATCTCACGTTTTGACGCAATCTATCTCCACATGTCCAAGGTCATCAAAATAGTTAATCAACTTACAACGTTTCACGTACCTAAAATTTTTGTTATTTTCCTAATGTATTTCCCAAAATGTAATTCTACCCTGAACTACAATTATTTTCGTTAAACGCTCATGTCGCTAATGTCGATTTACATGTGCGTGAAAAAAATCAAGCCCATCGATCCAATAATTTAGGAGATAATTGGCTGTGACGCCGCAAACAGACAGACGCAAGAGTGATCTTTTAGGGAAGTATTTTCCTTTTGACGTACGAAATCTTATAAAATATAATAGATAACATATAATAAAATAAATAATAAAAGATATACCTCCACTTCATTAGCATCTAATCATCCATCTTTTTAAATAACCGTGTTTGAGCCACCATGTTCCAGTTAAATCATGAGGTTAGACAGTAATTTCCGTCTTCATAACATTATATAGTAAGGTAGGTATTCATTCGTTTATTTATTTATTTATGTAATGAAAGTGACAAACAAGCATGCAGTCCACATTGATGTTAAGTGATGACTGCAGCCTATAGACACCCACACAAAGACCAAGGTCAAAGTGCAGATGCGTCACCACTCCTGAGACCTAAGGTGTTACGCCTCTGTGCCGGAAATTACAGGGCCGTACATTACCACCTGACCGGAACACGATAGTGCTGAACACTACCACTTAGCGGCAAGTACATTAGGTAATGCGGTGGTGCCTACGCCCGCGAGCTCCGTCACTGGAGTTCTACCAAATAACTTAACTAAAATTACTTATTTAACCTGACAAACGTCGTTCTGCCATACCATAGAGCAATATGGCTCATGATGCTCTCATATTAAAGCCATGGTCAGTAAAATAAATTTTAAAAAATGGTGTGGTGAGCTGTCTATTCCGTTTTGTTATATATCGCTGATGTTTTACATACTTAATTATTTTTTTATTGATAAATATCATATTTAATACTTTTTATGTTATTGCCGACGAAGACAAATCCAAAAACACAAAAATCATACACATTTGGTTCAACCGATCTTGAGTGTATGGTGTACTTAACTAACACGACTTTGTAAGATTCGTTAGATCTTGTTTACCACTCGTGATATAAAGATGCATTCTGGCCTCATATAGTCCTGAATTTTTTAATGATGGACAGCACAATTTTTTAAATTTCCATTTTGATCAAATTTAGATGTTTGGATCTGTTATTGCATTTTCGTGGCAGTTATCCCGACTTTACACATACATAACGTAAGATGAGATGAGAAACCTAACATGATAACTTTAGGCACAATCGAGTGTATCTAATCGTTTCAATGTAATACAATGTAAACACTTATTAATTAATCAAATCAATCATCACTCCAGTTCGCTATTGGCTCGAATCCAGGCCTCTCCGTGGAGTATGGCAAGTGGAACCACATTTAAACACAATAATATTCTACGTCATTAACGTGCAAAGTCGTTCAAAAAGTTATAACTTTACGTTTTAAACGTGTGCCTGTAATTGTTTATGTATTTTGTTAAAGTCAAGGTGTGAGTTTCGTAGTAATAACGATTTTTGTAGTGTGTGTGTATGTGTGTGTCACACGTATTTCCCCCAGCAAAAAATGACAGACTGTTTTGCATGGGTAATAAACGCTATGGCTATTCCCCTCCGGTCCGCCGCGGCCGGTGGCCCGTGTTGCTCTATGTTACGGGGCGATACATTACTTTGTAACTGGAAAACAATAGTGCTGAACACTACCATTTGGCGGCAGATAGATTAGGTAATACGATGGTGGCTACGCCCTCAAGCTCCTGCACTAGAACCCTATTTATCACAGATTTTAAATTATACGCAACGAATAGTAGTAGCGAAAAGGTTCAGACTACGGGTGAGATTCACAGACCGCACTACGACTTTACTTTGAGCAAAGTATGCTTATAGAACTGTCAGTACAGTATGGGATTTGACAGTTCGAAGCGTACTTTACTTGACAGTAAAGTCGAAGTGCGGTCTGTGAATCTCGCTCTACGTCTCGCCAATACAATAAAATTATGATAGCTAAAACGCGCTTTTCGCACTGTTCAAACGACCCCGAGCAAAGCCGGACCGGGTGGTTAATGTATACATAAATCATTTTATTCACTTATTCTAATTCAATGCAATAATAAATGTATACCATCAGCGTGACGGCCATTAGATTGTTATCGTCACCTACTCCATGAATAACAAGCAACTTACTAATGTTGGATTTGATAAACGCAAACGCAATGCGTCAGGAACGTATTGTATATTGTTACTGTAACTCATTGATATCTACTGAATCGTAGTATGGTCCAGATATCTTCAGAACACTAGTTCAAATGCTTTTATGTTAATAACTAGAGCAAAAGCTGCACCACCTCTAATCGCATATGTGCCTCCGCAACGCCCTAAACCGAGGCTCTCCCTTATAGATGAGGATCCCACTGCAGAATCATTTCGTTCATCCAGATATTCTGCAAACCTATTTTTCACGCATATTTATAATCTAGAGAGTATATATACATGTACTAGGTTGCCTATCAAAAGTTGGCCGCAAGTATTTCTATTTTTTTTTATTTTTAGTAGCCCGAATCTTATATATGCGGCCGATATAATTTGGCTCCCGTATATCATAGTAATGTGAAAAAAAATTGATATATAAATAATACATGTAGGTACGATATGGACGTTAAAAGTTATCGGGACGGAACGAAAATATGTAGGGCCGGCCAAGTGCGCAACGGCAGCCGTGATTTTTATACAAGTCTTTATACATATTGCCGTGAAGTGGACGATATTTTATTGAAAAAAGAAAGTAAAAAAAATACTTGCGGCCATTTTTCAAAAGGCAACCTAGTGGATATATATTATATAGATTATAAATATGCATAAAAATTAGGTTTGCAGCATATCTGGATGAACAAAATGATTCTGCAGTGGGATCCTAACCTAAATTTATTTATGCCAATTGCTCGCCAATTGCCCGGTTAAGTATACTTTTTTTTATTGGACTCATGTCCAATCAAAAAAACGCCTTACCTAGAGCATTGTTTTTGAAGTGTCATACAGAACCTGATGATTCTGAAATTAAGCTTCAACAAGCCAGTTATAATTGGACACTATCACATAGATACAGACTTACAGACACGCATAATTGAATGTAAAGTTTCGTGAAAAAGAGATAAGTATTTATTTCTGTAATTTAAAAGTAGTTCTTTACATTTTCCATTAATGTAATGAAAGGTTACATAACTGATTTTCTTGAAGATGTTCTCTTCATCTGTTGCAATGTATTTAATGTTAGCGGCAACCGATTCTCATGGTAACTTTTCATGAAAAATACTGTTTACATACTTACATCTACATAAAACTAGGGATTTCATTGTAGATGCGTCTTCATTCCCGAGGCCTACGGTGTTATGCCTCTGAGCCGGAAATCACAGGACCGTACTATTACCGCTGAGACAATGATAGGAGTACTGGTTGAAGAGTGAAAACTGACCAAAAGGGACTACAAAAACCATTAGTCAATAAGTGTTAATACTCCTGAGAACTAAGGAGTAAGAACTCTACCATCAGTAAAGTATGAAGGTAGCGCTCTACACCCTTGAACTGTTTCCTTGCAGCTCTAACATCAATAAAATGTTATTCAAATTTAATGCATCAAATAAATGTGTTCTCAAGATACCATCAACGTGACACCCATTACATTGTTATCGGCATCAACTCCATGAATATCAAGCAGTTTACCAATATTGCTGGATTTGACAAACGCAGGGACGCCGAGCTAGGGTTGCTATTAATCCGGAATTGTCCAGATTAGACTAGTTTAGGCCAGTTTATGGTTTCTGGACGTGACGCCTCCCTGTCCCTAATCGAGGATAATTCTTCGGTTAGTACAGTCAATCGAACGATGGCTTGATAGCCATCGTTCGATACTAGCACGGTTAACATATTACTGGTGGTAGAGCTCCAGTGACGGAGCTCGCAGACGTAGGCACCACCGCATTACCTAATATACTTGCCGCTAAATGGTAGTGTTCAGCACTATCGTGTTCCGGTCAGGTGGTAATATACGGCCCTGTTATTTCCGGCACAGAGGCACAACACCTTAGGCCTCAGGAGTGGCAACGCATCTGCATTTTGACCTTGGTCTTTGTGTGGGTGTCTATAGGCTGCAGTCATCACTTAACATCAATGTGAACTGCATGCTTGTTTGCCACTTCCATAACATAAAAAAAAATAAAAAATAATATTGTACTAAAATTTCAAGAAGTGGGTATGTAACTGGTAGATCGCACTGAGTGTCGTCAGTGAAAAGTCGATCTTGGGTCTAAACAGGTTGGCCACCACATTCATTGCACCCGTGCGAAGCCGGGGCGAACCGCTAGTAATATAAGATATTATCTTTATCTTAATTTCTATACGATTCTTCAATAAAAAAACTACAGTTGTCAAATCCATAACGTTCGGAATTCCTTAGCATTATACATGCCTTAAACAAAGCGGGGCGATCATGACATTTTCCTATAATGACGCACAACTGTTGTGAGTATCTTTGGTAAGACTTTTGTCCAGTCGTGGACGTCGTTCGGCTATGTAAATTAATAAATGAGGGTAGTCCGAAAGAGAGAAGATTTATAAAATGTATATTTAATGAACACTTGGAAACGATTGGAACTTCAAATCGTGAATGTGTGTGGATGAGTATACACACAATAACTGAAGGAGATGTTGCAAAAATGTATGGACCTCCGGCCATGTATTGTACACAATATCAATAACAGGCAAAATCAATATATAAACGTCTTTTACTGCATATTTTCACTTATTTAGCTTTGTTTGCAGTTACAAAATATTATTTGCAGTTAGAATTACAACTCAAACCAACATGGCGAATATGGCGGTCGACGTCATTTTGACATTTTCATTTTCAAATTGTTTTTTGATTTTAAAGTTCTTGGAGAAAAAAGTAATATTTTCTAAATACTATCGAAATCGATTTCATGTATTAATACTAAGAACTTAAACTAATCGATTTCCAATTTAAAGAAGCGTCGGCTGTATCGCCGCCATGTTGAATATGGTTGAAAATGATAAAATCGTTTGAATTTAATGTGGTAGTAACTCTAAAATATATACTTGAATAAATTAATTGTATTTTTTTCGGATTCTTCTTTAATTTACCCATTTTTTGAGGACATGTACGAACTAGAGCCGAGCTCGCAACATCTCCTTTACACAAATATTCCGGTTTCATAAGGTTTTCGTAACCGTATGCATCCGGTATTTACACAATGGCAACATTGCCAACCCTATACCAGCTGTATCTACGTTAGAAATGAATTCTCGCCACGTTATAATTTAACATCAATGACTCACCACACTATTAATAAAATTATAGTGACATTTTGAACCGTATTATCATTATGTTTTTACACGCTTTCTTTAGGTCGTTATGTAGGTATCTATGTAATAAAATGTAAGAAGTTATGGGTCGTAAAATATAATCGAAACAATTTGTCGTGTTGGACACATTATTAGTCGTTTTAAGTAACATTTTAAGTCGTCTTATTTACTTATGGATACGAAAGTAACTGCCTCAGTAGCCTAATGGTAGCAAGCCACTCCTACTACCCTGGAGTCCTGAGTTCGATTCCTGAACCCCGACTAAGAGATAATAGGTCAGGTGTGAAATCCTTTGTCCATGATTCAATTTTTCCATTTTCTGGAAATTTCCCAGTACCTCGAAGTTTGGTAATGTGCCCGGAGATGTCAACAGGCTCGCCACTTGTTACATGGGCCAAAAACGTAACCGGCGAATCGTGGGTGTTTGCATGCATGCCTGAATGCATGCATTTACCTCTGCCTACCTCTTCGGGGTTTACAGGCGTGAAGTTACGTTTAAGGTACGTTTAACATCACACAAAAAATACTCGATCTGAAATTATTTTCGTCCAAGATCTTTATTTATGCTGTACGGCAAAATTGCAGACATTCCGTATTGTATCAAATCTTTTACCCTCCTAAGTATCCAAATCTTGGCAAGTCATAAGTACTCGCCGGAATTCATAAATCGCGTACTTGAATTGAATTTTGCATTAGCATCGAACATATTACAAATATTTGAACCCGCCAGACCCTTCCTGCATATTTCGCTCGATAAAACGGGTTTATCCCGCTCTGATCGGTTATATCTAACAGTTATGACTTGATGGATTTTATGTGGATCTACTGTCGGCGAGCCGTATTAAGAAAAAACATTTAATATCAGCCCGTATTCTTCCCATGTCCGCGTTCAAACGATGTTCCATACAATTAAGTAATTCCTTTTTTAGGACGGACTTATATAGGCGGCATGTCGTAAGACGGCACAAATTTTGACAAAAATTGAAACCTTAGTTGTTACGTCTCTGTGATAGTTATTACGGGGCCATACATTACCATCTAACCGGAACACTTTCGTTCTGAACACTACCATAAGCGGCAGATAGATTAGGTAATGCGGTGCTGCCTACGCCGTGCTACCACAGTAAATAGATTGTTGCTACACTGGAACGCTGCCACCCGTGAGATAAAAGCAAATTATAACAAAAAAGTTGGTTTTTAAAATGAAAAAAAAAATACTTATAAGTTGTTTATATGATTTGCAAAAACTTAAAAACGAACGTTATATTGACGAAGATATATTTAAATGGTTTGATGCTGTTTTACCAAACGTGTCACTGTTCCTCGTATTAAGTCATTTAATAAAAACAGTTTTGAGTCGTTTCACAACTCGAAACGTTTTGAATCGTTAAAAAAATCTATTGGCTATTGAGTAGACGTTTTAAAGACAATGTTTATTTTTTTTTCCCTTTAACTTTTCCAATTTACAATTAAAAAACTCGGATTCGGACTGGTATGATTTTCAACCAACAAGCAACTACGGCATCTTATCAATCGCTATGGTTAGTAAGTATGTGTGTATGTTCGTAAGTTCGTCATTAATGATACATATCTTAAGGTTACATTGTTACTTCTACAATAATTATAGTGGGTACATAAAATCGTCACGAACAACTTAGCTATTTATAGTAACTTAATTCAAATAAAAATCTGGAAAGTAATTCAACTATACTGCAACAAACAAATAACACGTACCTACCCGTCAACTACCTATATAAATACACAAAATGGACTGGCCTATCCAGTAAAAATACTCCCCGGCATTCAAAGGTCCCATACGTATATCACAAACTAGTGACAGTAGAAAAAACGAATGGAATGTGCAAAAATGTTCCAGCAAAAACTGTCGCTGTGTGGCCGATGTCGGCATGTAAATTGCTTTAGTAACCTTTCGGATGCATCGTTCAGTGCTGAGTATTCCAATAAGCTATTGATTCATTATAAAGTTATAGAAAAGATACATTTTGAGTACTTATGTAATAACAGTGAACCATCGCACTTTCAAGCCAATGTAGTACGAAGGTTAGAAGTGAAGATAAATATATGGGAGACAAGTAAGACAACATTTGAACCGATTCATTGGCTGTAAACTAGACACAATAGTAAAGTTTTGGCCACAGGGTGTAGTAGATGTAGGTAACTCAATTTAAAAAAGCAGCAACAGGCAATATGCTTATCAAATTGATGTTCTAAGATGGGCACTATGGAGTACTTTGCTGTTTTTCTAAAAATAATAATTATCACATTTCATCAAATGAGTAATCTACTGCATAATACATCTCAAATAGATTTCATATCGTAGGCATCACGCAACACATTGCAGTTATCCTAAAATACCGTTAATTATCACGATACATACATCAAATGAGTGATGTACTGCATAGAGCCTAAGAAAATAATGTCAACCGAGTTACATAATAAGCCTGCAGACCAGACGTAAACTGTGCAGAGTATCACTCAACCTGGTAATTCTCTTTCTTTTTTTTTTATGGCATCGCTATTACGAATATTGCCAGTGTCAAGTAAAACGACATTTCATATTTATTTAAGCAGCGTAAAAGTTAGTATAATTTAGTCATCAAGTATAATATGTAAGTATCAAGTACAAAAGTTATCAAGTATAATATGTCAGTCAAGTGAGATACAATCAAGTTATTCGAGTAAAGCGATGGCTACTTTACCAGAACATTTACAATGATGTTTTGGAGGCAACCTGAAAGGTCGTGTTTTCGCACTGTTATTCTATTTCACTATACACGGGCACTGTAATAAACCTATATCAAACAAAATGCCACCAATTTTATTAAATATAACTTAAAAATACACCAAGAAAATGAAATAAAATAAGAGCACCATACGCCTCTTTCAAGGTTCCCGCCAAAACTCCAGTAATTCTCTTTGCATGATGAAAACCTCAATTAAACCTGCATACGGATATATTGTAGTAAAATTGTTATATTGTAGTTAAATTAGCGATAGTTTATCTTACATATCACTGTCTGAAAAAGCAATTTAACCAATTATTAAATTAATGATGCTTTAACACATTTTTTTTAATAATTGTTTTACGGCCACGGATTCAAGTCCTTAACAGCCAATCTTCAGTAATTTTTATCTTCATTTTATAATGATAATGAATATCCATATGGAAGATGACGATGCGTGGATGCTTCCATGTGGACATGTGGAATATGATGAGATGGCTCCAGTAAAGTGATGGGGACTTTACTAGGAGACTTTACGAAGTTTTGGAGGCAACATGAAAAATCACTTTTCACTTCCTATTATCACTTTCCTATACCTGTGAACATTATCGAATGTTTTATGATAAAAATCCCACCATTTTTACAAATTAAAACACGACTATACACAAGTTTCGAAAACAATATCACGCAGCGACACAGCTCTTTTCCGCGTTCCCGGGCCAAAACTCGCTATAACACATAGCTGTGTTGTGTGGTCATGGTTGGTCAAAAGTACCTCAGAAATGTGTAATTTATAGACTGACGACAGTTGATCGATCAGCTGCGGTAAGTACCCGGAACTGAATGTGTGGTCCCATACAAGGGCTGGATATCAATGACAACGGATACAGTTTCAAAATAAACACGTTCCAAACTCATTATCGATTTTAACACGAACTGATTCTACGTTATAAAAGTAACTTCATAACTATTTCCCCGATGGGTTAGAGGTGAATGTTCATGTAGACTTGAAGCTAAGTTAAGAGTCTATTAACATTCATTGAGTACTTTTAAAAGTCTTTTACCAAGCTCTGAAGGGGTCGCTCAAGGTGTGATTCATAGACCGCACCACAACTTTGGTTCGACATAGGCTCAGACCAGTATTAAGGACCTTGTCAGCCAATCCTTGAGACGATCTTAAGAACACGTTTTTCTGTAGTAAACAGGTTCTCAATGCCGAATTTGAAACTGAAATCTGTCTGTTAATACGTGCCATAGAGTCGAACTATCAATGCATATTCTGTTTCATAGATGTGTCTAACTCTTATTTTATTTTTGTTATTCCTTACTTAGTGATTAAGCTGGTGTGGTTTCCAAGTTAGTGTTGTTACACTTTCGTTCAAAAAAAAGTGTGGTCTATGAATCTTTACCTGAGGATCATCTATAAAAAAAACATCTTAATATTAATTACTTCAACGCGGGCACCAAACCTGGGATTTAGGCTTACCAGCAATCGCCTGCTCCCATTAAGCCAGTAGTTACTTTAATTCTCGATTCAAATTATATGCAAATCTCTCAACCGTTCATTTATCATTATACTTAACATTAAAATATACTCGTACTTACGCTACTTTATTTTAAAGCCTGAATTTACATTTTTCTAATGCAAGTATAATGTACATAAAATCCGCTCAAGAATAATATTCTCGTAACATGCGAACGTATAGAATAAACATAATACTTAAAAACGTCGTAAAATGTCTTTAATGTACTTCATAAACAGATTTTGAACCGCACCACATACAAAGTTGGACTATATCATACGCTCTTTAGAAATAATAAAGCTAATTTTAACACTGTGTTTTGCACAGTTCTCGTGTTCTCCCCGGTTTTTGTTTAACAATAGCAAACAAGGGCTTTGTACGTTTTAAATCCAACCACGGTTTCTCTACGCTCTAAGATCTTTGGCAATGCAGATGTGATCTTGCGAAGTCTGGGTTATTTATCAGCCGCAGTGAGGTTTAAGAGATAGCACATTTGCGTATATTTTACACAAAGCAACAAGCAGCAGCTTAATATAATGTACTTTCATGTTCTATGCAGTGCTTGGGGATTAGAAAATTGCCAATGTTAGTGATTGCCTCGTTTTGCCGCGCATAGCGGTAATAAATGAGTTACTGTTTGGATCAAGCTTACTTCTTACTAATTAATACTCCATGCTGAAAATGAAATGACAAGTTTCACGTTGGGCCCGCACCTTGTATACCATATCAAAAAATAGAGAATAATACCTTGAATCATGGAAAAATACTCAAAAAATAATTTAAGTCGTTTTTTTGTCGGAAATATTTTTTTTATATAATTTTTGTGTGACAACAATATGTCACAATATTGCTACTATGACATTCTTGTTTTTGAAATATACTTACGATAATTAAATGAAGGCATAATAAACGATTTGAATAGCTGAAAATGATTTAGTATTTTATGCTTCTTCGCTCAATATAGTGTACAAGGTGCGGACCCAAGCTCCATACATTTTGGAACGTCTCCTTTAAATTATGTAGTTTAGGTATGGTGTGCGTTTGGTATATGCTTTGAACTTACTCTCGAACAACAGATTATAGTAGTTATTAAGATTCTCACGCAACAAACTAATCCTCAACTATCCCATACTACAATCATCGTAAATAAATACATCTTACAAATAAAAGATCATCAGTAGCAACACTGAAAAGAATTCCTAAGCAGTCTCACGAGAATGATACAAGAAATAACATTATGCAATCAACGGAACTTTTTTCTCAGATATACTATCGATACATTGCAAAGTTGCGGGCCGTTTGATCGATTAATCACTTGATACGGAATGACATGGGAACGTCCAAAGTTTATTACCGACGAGGAGGAACATATTAATGAACTTTTAATTGGTTCGTTTGGCAGCGATAGGTCAAGAATGCTGATGACAGGTTACATTTGTTTCGATGTTAATACCCTTGTGAATTTTAATATAATTTGGAATCCCTTTTTCAGCTGATTATAGCTACTTTTATTATGAATACCTCTATGGACGTTTTTTTTTAACCTGTCTCCGTGGTTTATTGGCGTTAAGTTTAAATCAGTGACCGAAATTAAATATATTATTATCAGCAGGTCGCATATACTATTATTTAAATAGGTACTATGTAACCAGGAAGGGGGGCTCAATTCACAATTTTATTGTCAATCAATTTTATGACTAAAAACTTTGTTTCCTTACTTCAAGCATCATTAAAACAATAGCAAGTTTATTTCGCAATAACTTAACTACCGTTTATGATACTGATACTATCTATAATGAGCACTATAAAACATTTATTTAAATTACCTTTAGATAAATTGCTTTAGTCTACCTATTTCAAAAATAGAACTCTCAGTTGGATACACAGCGATGAACTGCTTTCAAAATCTCATTCGTCTCAGACATTGACGAAATGTTTGGAAAGACCCGGAGATATCTACGAAATATTTCCATTGCAAAGCGAGTATGTAACGTCTATCCAGTGTTTTGTCTTAAAGCTGCAACCAATCTTTGCTCAGACAGGCGACACGACACAAATCGTATTTGTGCTTCAGTGCTGCTAAGGTGTATTACATATTTTACATATCTGTATTTTTTTTTTTTTGGATATAGGCGCGGGGCCCTATAGTATTTGCTGCCTCCTGCTATATGGCTAATCCGGCATTGGGCTTACCCCGGCTTTGCACGAGTGCAATGTTATCATCAAAAAACATTGCAGATCGAGCCTATGAAAGTGATAATCGGCTACTTTTGACTTTGTAGAGCGTTTTCTCTTCTACACCCTGCCTACGTAAGCACTGATGGTCTGGTATTGGTCAAAACTTAATCAAAATGGTCGACAAACGTCAGATAGTTAAGGTGCGAAAGAGACAAAAGACAGACCCGAAATAAGCCGAGTTTCGTTCGTAAGGTCGACGCGCAATATTTCTTGCTGAATTCTGCATTTGGACCTTGGTCTTTGTGTCGGTGTCTATAGGCTGCAGTCATCACTTAACATTAATGTGAACTGCATGCTTGATTACCACATCCATTACATAAAAAAAAACAATTACCAACCACCGAGGTACAAGGAAACTTCCAGGAAAATATCCCAATAGAGTCAGAGAAAAGATTTCACACTGTTGTCTCTGATAGGCCCCGTCCCGGGAATCGAACCTAGGATACCAGCGTAAAAGTTGTAGTGGCCTACTACCACTAGCCTACTGAGGCAGTGAGGTTAAAATTTATATCACACATTGTATGTTTTTTTTATGTAATAGATGTGGCAAACAAGCATGTAGTTCACGTTGATGTTAAGTGATGACTGCAGCCTATAAACAACCCCACAAAGACCAAGATCAAAGTGCAGATGCGTTACCATTCCTGAGGCCTAAGGTGTTATGCCTCTGTGCCGGAAATAACAGAGCCGTACATTACCACCTGACCGCAACACGATAGTGCTGAACACTACCATTTAGCGGAAAGTAACTTAGGTAATGCGGTGGTGCATACGCCCGCGAGCTCCGTCACTGGAGCTCTGACACCAGTAAACTTTAAGCATCATATATTTTTTTATTGCCAATCCAATACTTTTACGAATTTTTCAATCCGAATATTAAAATATTATCAGTTTGTTCGCTTTTACTGGCAATATTTACCAATATGTATTTCATTCCGCTATATTCACCGTTTTATATTTGCAATTTACTATCTACTGTAATTAAAAACATATTTACACAGTGCAATTGAATATCGACTATACCAAAGTTATTGTTTAAACATTAATAATTCCCAAGCATCATTTTCACTTCACATACAAACTTTGCCCACAAGATGTTCATATAACCAACATGCTGTATACTTTAGGTTAATACCAACAATAAGAACAGAGGGTGGTTAGATCCATTATTCGAGATGAAATGCAGACGACCATCGCTCTTAAGCTAATCTCATAGAAGGCTTAAGATGCTCTGCAGCGTAACCGGAGGCAGAGTTGCCCTGGGTACAATATGTAAAAGCTTTCTGTGAGGCGTTGCTGTACTCAACTACAAACAATATCACTAATCTGATTCCGTGTAGACCTTAATATAGTGTGGTATAGCACATAACCCGTATAGTCAGCATATTATGTCGTGTTTTCCTTAAATGTGGTCGCTTCCAGATTATAAACAAAAGGCAACGACAAAGCGTTTGAATGAATTGATAAAACGTGGAGACTATTGTAGGATTTAGATAACAAAATAACTTCTTCATTAAGATATAACAAGAGTGTGTACAATTTAGATTAGGGACCAAATAACTAGCTGACCTTACAAATGAAAAAGGGAAAACATCACGAGATTGTTCGTTAGTATTCGACTGTTTTCGGAAACATTGTTGGGAGAGGACTTCGGAACAATCCGCAAAGCCGAACTATTCCTAATTGGTTGCAAAGAGCATCGCCGCTGTTGATAACAAAAAATGCTTTTCGGAAACAATCTCTGGTGAAACGTTTCGCCGAAAGTGGTTTTAATGTCTTGTCGAAGATAATTCCTTGAATTGGTTTAATGAACTGATTGATTGCTATTAGTTTTATTAATATACTAGCTTTTTCTTGCGTCTTTGTCCGCATGTACAATAATATGTACACGCGTGTATGAATATAATCCCCTTTAAAAAAAAAATAGTACTTACCTTTTATTAAACATAAGTAGTTCTAAATATTTTTTATAAAAACCTTAACCAAACTTTTTTTATGATATGGAAGTGGCAAACAAGCATGCAGTTCACGTTGATGTTAAGTAATAACTGCGGCCTATAGACACCCACACAAAGGCCAAGGTCAAAATGCAGATGCATTACCACTCCTGAAGCCTAAGGTGTTATTCCTCTGTACCGGAAATTACAGGGCCGTTTAGCGGCAAGTATATTAGGTAATGCAGTGGTGCCTACGCCCACGAGCACTGTCACCTCCGTCCTTGTCCCTCCTTCACTGGAGCTCTACCACCAGTAAAAAAAACTTATCTTAAATTAAAAAAGGATGAAATGAAAAATAATTGTGACCAGTCATTGAGGGATCAATCTCAGGTCACCGAAGCAATGAGTAAATTACTAACAAAAACAAAAAAGTATGTGTCATACACGCGAAATTTAAATACATCTTCTTTTCGCGCTAATCTAAATTATTATTCACTTTACCGGTATCATATCTTTATTCCGAACGCTCTCAAATTTCCCGCGTATAGGCATAATTTTACGAGTATTACAATCATAATAACCAATGTCAGCGCTTCCTGGGTATATTTTCCAATATCATATTATCATTAATATCGCTTAAAAATGTATTTAAACGTGAGAGCTTTTTGTAGATTTAATATGGAGCCAATTGCAAGGGACAAGGGTTACATGTAATATAGCTCAAGAGCGTAGGATTACCGCCAGTGAACTCTACAATGTAGTCATAATCATTTTAATAAGACTACCTTTATCTAAAGCTAACGTGCAGTGTTTAGCGATTTAGTGACTTTTGATATTGTAGAGTTAAGTGACAGTCTACAATCAATTTAAAGTCTTTATTTATGTATTGGTTACTATTAATCTTCTATTAAGATGAAGTGCGCATGGCCCAGCGGCTGGTGTAGATCGTAAACGATCTACTCGGTTAAGCACTACGGGGGCGGTCGGGTAGTGTGATGGGTGACCGCTAGTGGCAAATTAAATGCGCGTTTCCGTGCTTCGCAGGGCACGTTAAGAAGTCGGTCCCGGTTGCTATCGATGGATAGCAGTCGTTAAACCTTGTCGGAGGCCTTATAATATATTGTATTGTTACCTAATATATTAATTTAAATTGATTGTAAGAGTACGTATTGAGCCCTAAAAATAATATTTAAATTATTACCATTTCTACAAAATTGGAATACCTACCACAGTAAGGAAAGCCGGAAAGCTTTACAGACGCCTTCAATTCTTTTATTTGAATTTAGAACGCCAGTTCAGCCCGCGTATCGAAGTTTAGTAATACGACAAAAGCGTATAATGCAAGTACAATGTAAATCGTGTAGTTTTGGGCCCACCACGTCGCCTTTTCACTGCACAAGCACACTATTCAAAAATCCACGTGCCGGCTAAAGCCGCGGAAGTATCGCTGAGTGGAAAGTCTTTTGTGCGAGTACCTTTAGTAATAGGGTTGAAAGTGATGGGTATTTTTTTTTTCGTAGCTCGTGCCTTGAGTGCGCATTTTGAGGCATTAGGGTACTCTACCGATTGGCCGGAACAACGTGACGTAAAGTTGGTATCCGGAGTGTGTGATAAGTGCCATTTTATATGCATGCAAATGCAATGTGTAAAAAAATGTTAATGATGTCGTTGCTCACAAAATAAATAATAATAATAATGATAATAGTGGCAACCAATTATACGTCCCACTACTGGGCACGAGTCTCTCCCCTTTTTGGGGGGAGGCCTGGAGCTTACTCCACCACGCTGCTCCAATGCGGATTGGTGGTGGTGGGTGGATTTGTGGCCAACCCGCTGTCGGATGTTTTCAAACCGCCCATAAGGCCTCCGACAAAGTTTAACGACTGCTTTGTATCGATAGCAACCGGGACCGACGGCTTAACGTGCCCTCCGAAGCACGGCAACGCGCATATAATTTTGCCACTAGCGGTCACCCATCACACTACCCGACCGCGCCCGTGGTGCTTAACCGAGTAGATCGCTTACGATCTACACCAGCCGCGGGGTGTCTGCAAAATACTTCATAGATAATTCTTAAATTTTAGAATGCCATTTCAGCCAGCGTAATCGTGAAGATCGTGTGTTTTGGATCCACAGAACTTCAATGCACAAACGCCTTTCAAAAATCCACGAGCTGTTTAAAGTCGCGGCAGTGTCACTAAGAGCAAAATATTTTGTGCATGTACCTTTAGTAATAGGGTTGAAAATGACGGGTATTTATTTTTCGTAGCTCGTGCCTTGAGCGTACGCTTTGAAGCATTAGGGCACTCTACTGATTGGCCGGTACGACGCAACGCGAAGTTGGTATCCTGGGTGTGAGAATTGTGAGATAAGTGCCGTTTTATATGCATGGAAATGCAGTGTTAGTGATAAAGTTGTTGATTAGATAAAATCGTTTTAAAAGCTTTTGTCATTCAAAGAGGGATTAGTAGTAGAAAGATTCCCTTTTGTTTTGTTTAAGGCATGTATAATGCTAAGGAATTCCGAACGTAATGGATTTGACAACTGTAGTTTTTTTATTGAAGAATCGTATAGAAATTAAGATAAAGATTAATATCTTATATTACTAGCGGTTCGCCCCGGCTTCGCACGGGTGCAATGAATGTGGTGGCCAACCTGTTTAGACCCAAGATCGACTTTTCACTGACGACACTCAGTGCGATCTACCAGTTACATACCCACTTCTTGAAATTTTAGTACAATATATATATATTTTTTTTATTTTATGGAAGTGGCAAACAAGCATGCAGTTCACATTGATGTTAAGTGATGACTGCAGCCTATAGACAAAGACCAAGGTCAAAATGTAGATGCGTTGCCACTCCTGAGGCCTAAGGTGTTATGCCTCTGTGCCGGAAATTACAGGGCCGTACATTACCACCTGACAGGAACACGATAGTGCTGAACACTACCATTTGGCGGCAAGTATATTAGGTAATGCGGTGGTGCCTACGCCCGCGAGCTCCGTCACTGGAGCTCTACCACCAGTAATAATGGACTATTTTTATTTTATTACTAGATGTGCCCGCGACGTCGTCCGCGTGAGAATTTATTTCAGTATCTACCCGGACAAAGTCGTGGGCGCAGCTAGTATAGAAGTTAAGTTAATACCTAAGTTACTCCTTATTACATCAGCTATCTGTGTGAAAGTCAAAGTGAAAGTCCCGAAAAAATCGGTCCAGCTGTTCCCAAGATTAGCCCCGCCAAACAGACAGACAGACAGACAGACAGACGGACAGACAGACAGACAAAAATTGTAAAAAAAGTTGTTTTGGTATATGTACCGTGTATACTTACATATGCATTTAGTAAATAGCGGTTATTTTAATATTACAAATAGACACTCAATTTTATTTATTTGTATAGATTATTAGGTATATTTTACTAGCTGTCCCGCGAACTTCTTGTCGACCTAGCGGTATGAATTACATATAGTTTATGATTTATTTTCAATCCTATCGAATATACACAAAATAATTCGTAAAATCGCAGCAATTTCAAATGAATTTGGTAACAAACACTGTGACATGAAATTTTAATATATAAGAAGCATACCGAGCCCAGTACATCAACATAGGCAGTCTTCTAGAATGAGAAATAAACCAACATAGCTATGTATTTTAACTACGACTAAGTTATCATAACATTATCCGGTGCGATATTGTGATCCTCCGTTAGTTTACGATCACAGCTTCCATTAGCGTACAAAGATCGTCTCAGATGCCGGGCAAGCTATTCCATTGCCCCAAAGATGTGCCGACCAATAATCTCCGTATGCTTCATCAATAATTGAACTATGGCCCACCTTTATACATGCCCCATAAACATTCTACTTCAATTATTTCTGAAAACGCGTTACGAATATACCTAAATAAATCACTCAATAACTCCTTCCGCGACATCACGTCGTCGCAAAAGGTAAGCACTGCCTGCCATGATCTCTCGCTGTCGACCATGCACTTGACCACCGCCGACAGCGAGAGATCGAAGAGATCGATTGGGAGCCTAACCTTTTTTTTTTTTTACTCGGGGAAACCCATCATGGGCACCCACCGTCAAGTGGGAACTGACGGCGGGTAGTGTGAGACTCTTACTCACTAAAACCCCGCGGTGTTCCTCCTCAGCGCCTTTTGTTGCGGAGTCACGGGAAAACTGCAGTATACTTCCGCGACTCCACCGGCAGCTGCCCAAATCCGGGCCCATCTTCAGAAGCTCATCTTTATTTTTGAACTCCAATCACCAGTAGTGGCGTGCGGGACACTGGCACGCCCACCAGCTCGGGTCTTAATTCCATGAGGCGATGGACTTCCCCTAGTCCACCACCTGGAGTTCCCTGTTAGGGCGGCAGATGATGCTGCAGAAAGGCTAGCCGCCTTCGCCCTGTACGCCTGCGGCGGATAGGGATGGCGAGAGCATCGTCCTCCCTCAACCGCTCCGCCACCTCCTTCTGCAACATAATAACTTCACAGAAGGATAGTCGGCTCCCTTTGCGCCACATTGCAAAGGTACCTTCCAAAGCAACCATGCCCCGAAAGGACTTACGTGAGGCGGAAGGTAAGCACGCCATGCCTACGTTCGACCCACTGTTTAAGTACGGGCTGCACTGCCTCCAGCACTAGTCGGCCGGCACCCGGCTCTGCCAAGCTATCACTCCATTTCTGGGAGAGGGTTTCGCGAACGGATGTTCTCCATCGCCTCACATCCTCCGGAAGGGGCTCCACAGGCTCGCGTCTCCGCGAATCGCACATAAACCGCCGCCAAAACTTCAGCCTCCAGATCCCAAGGCGGGCTTCCTGCCAAAACGCATGCCGCATCACATGATATGGTGCGGTATCCTCTTATTACCCTGACTGCCATGACCCGCTGTGCTCGCCGCAAAAGGGTCTTGTTATGGGCAGTCAGGGCATCTACCCATATCGGTCCCCCATAGAGGGCCATCGACCGCACCACACCAGTGTACAACCGGCGGCACCCAACGTCTGGCCCGCCCAGGTTCGGCAGTAGTCTGCTCAACGCGGCAGCGGTGTTAACCAGCCTGGGCGCAAGACGGCGGAAGCTCCCGATAGTTCCAGCGGCTGTCGAGGACGATGCCTTGATACAATGTACAGACACGCGGGTTTTACTGTTTTATTATATGTATAGATTATAATTGTTTTATATTATTTCGCATTAACACATGCTTGTGAAATAATAATAATAATAATAATAATGTATTTATTTGCTTATTACAGTTTACAATTATACAGTAAACACAGTTGTACATAAGATAGCGTTAATGCATATTTCGTCAATTTCATGTGTGTCGCAACTAGAACTTTTGCTAAGTTATGGAATAACTTGTATTAAAAGCGCTAGTCCCAACCCTTGATACAAGACACATATTGTTGCAATTATACAGACATACAATGGCGAGCGTAGACTGCGGCGATCTATGGTTTGTAAACAAAGAAAAATATGTATAAAAATAAAAATCCAGAACAAATTAATCAAAATTAAGTACTTTCTTGAGTACCTTTTGAAAACAAAAAAAGAGTAGGTACCTAATTATACAAAGAAAAATGAATAACTAAAAATAAATAGGGCTTAGCTAAATTTGAGTGAAACAATGCGTGCGTGTGCGTGTGTGTATGTGTATGTGTGTGTGTGTGTGTGTGTGTGTGTGTTGGTGTATGTGTGTGTGTATGTGCGTGTGTGTGTGTGTGTGTGTAACTGTTTGTGTGGTTTGACTGTTAACTTTTTGCCTTTTTGCGACTGTATGTGCGTTTATGGTGAAGTGGATAGTTAAGATATTAGTTGTTCTGTATTTAGGTAATTCAATTTTAGGAGCCAGTTTGTGACGGTTTTTTTGAGAGGATTGGGAGTTAAGGAGTAAATATTAAGGTGTTTGTTTATTTTATTATATAAGTGTGGCCCTTGATAGCAGATAAATCTTTTGGCAAATGAATTATTAACTATGCTTGTGAAATATATTTTATTTTTAAAGAAAAATGGAATTTCGCATTACAAGCATGTGTTAATGCGAAATAATATAAAACAATTATTAAGGGTAAAAGCGACTTCTTTACGATATTCAATAAACTGAAAAGTCTATTATATCGGTTGCCTAACTAGCATAGTTGGTAATAGATGGCGCTGCTGCTACCATAAAGCAATGCAATAGATGTGAAGGAAAGATTTGACAAATCGGGCAGGGCTTCAGTATCTGAATTGGAAGAGCGGCTGGACTAGATTCCCAGTAGGTCGCGAGTTCGAGCCTCGCCTGAAGTCAAATTTTTCTTTCCATTTTTCTTTAAAAATAAAATGTATAGATTATGTATTGCGTATTTCAGAATATTATTCCTTTGTAACAATAAACTAGCTTCTACTTACTTGAGTGCGAATTCCATGTCAGATGCCGTACAACCATTCTCTCATTCACCCCAAAGTTGAACAAGATAATCCGCTTACGCTTCGTTAATATTTGAAGTATAAGTACGCAATTAACTCCATAGACATTCTGATCTAATTAAAATCAAACGTCATCTATACATATCTATACGAATAAATAAAATTGGAGTGTCTGTTTGTAATACTAAAATAACCGCTTTTTACTAAATGCATACACGGTACATAATACCAAAACAACATTTTTTACAATTTTTGTCTGTCTGTCTGTCTGTTTGGCGGGGCTAATCTTGGGAACGGCTGGACCGATTTTTTTTCTCACATAAACGAAGTCGCGGGCACAGCTAGTTTATTTATATACTTATATTTGTACTACTGTACAATTTATGTTTTGCGGATAGAAGCGCAACGTCACGGCGTAGGCACCACCACATTTCCTTTTTAATATATTTAATTGAGTAAATGGCAGTGGCAGACATGAATACAGTTCACATTTATGGTAAGTGAAGTACCTATAGCCTATCTGTACTTAGCAAGGACATAGACCGAAATTGGTTAGTAATAAAAATAAATGTGCAAAAAATGTCTTAGTTAAAAGAAATTCAAAAGAGAGGTTATTATTTATGGTAAGTACTGGTTCAGTCTGGTTCATATAGAAGCAAAACTTCTAATCATTTATTTCACTTTTACTAGTACAACCTAATGGCATTGATTTCAACTGCAACGTAGGTACTAACTTATTTTGTATAAGTCCCTACCATAGCTTTGAAACGTGGAGTTCCTCAAATCTTTTAATTGCTGTTTAAGAAAACGGGTAGATAACGGAGTAACATGCTGTAAAAAATTTGATTGCACATCATTTTTTTTAACCTAGGCAATGGTCCATTCGAAATTTATCCATGTCCTTTACATAAAAGAGATAACATATTTTGTGTTGAAGATGGCAACAAACAAACATGCAGCTCACATTGATGTCAAGTGATGACTGCAGCCTATAGACATCTACACGAAAACCAAAGGTCAAAATGCAGATGCGTTATCACACCTGAGGCCTAGGTTGTTAAGTCTGTGATAGTTATTACGTGCCATACATGACGCCATGAGTTTTTGATCAAAATAAGAACAGAATGTTTTATCACACACAAACAAAAATAAGTCGTAATATTGCAGCGTTCATTTCTATAAATAGCTCTTTAATCAAGTCCGAGATGACATTGACCGTTTGTGAAAATGGTTTTAATTAAGACTACAAAAATAGGATAGCTAAATATGTTACTTATATGTCAGCAGTAAATTTTATTTGTCACCGGGTCAAGCAATAAATCTGAGGTTTGAGGGTAGGTAAATATTATTTAGATATCTATAAATGAGTTTCATTGAGGTATAATGTCGGAACGGGACAATTCCACTGCCCTCAGAAGAATAAAAAACTGTTATTAATAAGCATAGAATCTTATAATTGTTTTCCATCAACAACGTACCCAACAAGACGGTTTAGTTTTTCACTCATAATAAAAATAATTTTACAATCTTATAATTGTACCTACAATTTAGTGAGCCCACACAAATAGCAGAATGTAGAGATGGCCAAACAAAAATATATCGATATTAAATTGTATCGACTTTTATTAATAATTATTAATATATTGGACAAAAATTATATCGATATTTCGATACATCGTTTCTTTTTAAAAAGGCGCGGCGCGGCGGCGTGGTTATGAACAAAATATTCGAACCATAAATAATTTTAAAGTTCCGTTCTGTGTTAACGAACATTATTACGAACAAAATTAAAACATCATACGCAGAGAAATGCAGAGTAACAAAAATATCAACATTTTCAGATATCGATATTTTTTACCCAAGCCTAGCGAAATGATGGAGCATGCGAATAAAAACAGCGGTTATAATTTACCGCTTTATAACGTATCGAATTGTCGGCAATGCCTCACCATCGTTCTGCTTTTATGTGTTTTTATTGTTCTGATTGGCGTCGGTACTTTATTTTTGCAGGTTCCCAAAAACCTCTAATTGAATTAACGTTAAGGCCCATCTCATGCAAAACTTCCAAAAATATCTAATCTTCGTAATCAATCCATACAAAACCGGTCGCTGTGGCAGCTCTTAAAAAATGTACTTAAAATTTGAAAATTTTAGATACGTTGTCGTTTTTCCGAAATTCTTTCTTGATTGTAAATATGCCTGATTTCACCTATGAACGTCTACATGAAACAAGAGGTTTCAATGTAGATGCGTTGGCACTCCTGAGGCCTAAAGTCTTATGCCGATATACCAGAAATTCAGGGGCATAGACTACCAACTGATTGGAACACAATAGTGCTGAAACACTACTACTACCGCTTACGCCCGCGAGCTCCGTTACTGGAGCGCTACAAATAGTAAAAACACCTGAAAGGTTTCGATTTGTAACCGTTTTTCTCCCTGAACTTTTATGAGAACAATATGAAATTTTACATGTAATTGCAAAAAACATATTGGCCTTGCATGGTGTTCTTTGATTTTTTATATTTTTTTCTAGTTATGCTCGCTCATCATGCAATTCATTGGCGTTGCTTAAGCCTTAATTCGTAATATTCGACTTGAAATACTTATCTATTCATAATTTCACTTTATAAATTAAATTGGCTCTACGGTTACTTAAATAACATCGACTTTACTAGAATTCCTGTAAAAGTATTTTAAATAGTATTCCAGTAGTTGAGAACCTCTCTTACTATCTTATAGGTACCTACAGTAAAGTTACACAAAATATACATTCAAAGAGGGTTCAAAAGAGTAGGTATTGACCACCTGAAGACTAATAAAAGAATACCTACCTAAAAATAATTACAAAAAATAAAACATAAACATAATTTATTAAAATATTAGATAATATACTTTTTGCATAAATTAAAATAATTTTTATTACTCGAAGTTATACAAAAACACGTGCAAAGTAATTTAAGCCGTTGGTGGCCATTCTATAGAGATAATAAATATCTCGAAAACATAATATCATAATATGGACACGTTCAACGTTTAAGTAAACGTAACTTCACGCCTGTTATCCCGGAAGGGGTAGGCTGAAAGATAAATAGGGCCAATACTTGGTAAATACGTGCAGGCAAACATGCAAACACCCAAGATTTGCCGGTTACGTTTTGGCCCATGTAACAGGTGGTGAGCCTATAGTCATGATAAGACCATGCAAAATGCATGGTCTTTAAAAAGTACATGGTGACTATCAGTACATTGACAATCTTCCAAAACTTGCAGGAATACAACAAGGAATAATAATATGTGAGTAGAGCTTTAGCTCAAGAATGTGTGAGAAGAGCTGCAGCTCAAGATTGGAGCCTCCATCAGGAAAATTGTGCTAAAAATCAAGGTATATCAAGCTAGCAGGTAGGTAAGTGGAATCGGGCAAAATCCCTCATGTTTTTTACCAAAAAGTAAGTCAGTTATTATTCAGAATTTAATGTAGTAAAATTAAATTTTACACTCAATTTGATTAAGCAAAAATTTGAAAATATCTTATTTTAAATTAAGCCAAGCAATGTACAACTTATATAATGCTAACCACTCGATATAGTGTCAGATCATAATACCTAAAAATGAGTAGAGCTCAATTTTTTTTTATTGAATTCTGTTGATATTTCAAGAATAATGTTTCCCAACTGTACTACTTATGGCCGAATACTCAAACGTCGCTCAATTTTAAGCAACCCTCAAATGTGCGCTATCTCTATCGTTTGAACGTGTTTCATAAAGACGGACGACTTTTAAGTCCCACTTATCTAAGTTCTTAAATCTTTAAGTGACGTTTGAGTATTTGGCCGTTAGCTTTACACATGTCACAAATCAGCACGCACTTAAACAAGACAGGACTACATAGTCTAGTCTTTTCATCTGCCTATTTAAAGACAAAAAATATACTTATCATAAAGCTGGCGTTCCATCTCCAGTCTATCATTATACGTGATCATTTATAACAACAATTTATCAAGCAGATAAACGAGTTACTTGATATCCATCGTTCAGGGATCATTGTTCTCAGAGCCAACCGTATTAGATTAATAATGCTATGATGTAACTGGAACTTTCGTTATTTTGATAACTTTGATATAATTGATCCTTTATTCACTAAGATAGCTCAGTAGCTCAGGCTGACCAAGGCTGACCTGCCATGACCAAATTTTAATGTACGGCCCTGTAATTTCCGGCACAGAGGCATAACACCTTAGGCCTCAGGAGTGGTAAAGCATCTGCATTTTGACCTCGGTCTTTGTGTGGGTGTCTATAGGCTGCAGTCATCACTTAACATCAATGTGAACTGCATGCTTGTTTACCACTACCGTAACAAAAAAAAAATAGGTCGAGTACTGTCTGGTGGTGGGGTAATGGTGGAGTGTCTGTCTAATGGTACCTACCTATAGTCATGTGGAGAATGTGAATAGGCTCACCAGTCTCATCACCTATTGATACACCAACAGATCGCTAGAGCAAAAGTTACCACCTTAATTGCATATAGATAATAATATTTCTTAACCTATGTATCTTACCAACGCCCTAAGCCGAGGTTTGGAACAGAGTCTTTGAGAGACCTATAGGTACGCTCGTCGATTGCCAGGTGAAATAGATTATGTGCTTCTCGTGACAAGCTGATACAATATTTAAAAAATCCTATTAAATGGGACCCAAAAATGACGAAAACGGGAAAATTGTAGGTTCGGTGGTCTGTGTACCTATAATGTTGGCCTTCCAAAATAAGGTTTACGCGTTTTACCCTTAATACTATTTAATTAATTATTCTTCACAACTTATTTTTCAATTTCTTATTTTATATAGATGTTATATAATATTTTGTCTGACATAAATAAATAACTTTTACTAGAAAAAAAAGCTAAGCAATCACTTAATACAATAAAAAATAGCAAGTCCACCTTACAAGCTTTTTATGGAATAAAGAACTGATATTAAATAAAGGTTATATAAATATTCACTGTAAATATGTATTGAGGCAAATTAGTAGGTAAATTAAATGACTATTTTTGAGAAACCTCGTGATATTAATTTATAGGTTATTTTATGAATCCATTAGGGACATTGAAAGCTTTTTTTAAGTTTCGTAGAAAAGTGCTTAAAGGTACTCGATTTAGTTCGGCGGTGAACATTTATTTCTAAGTAAAATTTATAAAAGTAAAACCAACGTACTTTATTATTTTGGCCCTGCTGTCGTGAGAAAGCTCAATCAATCTTTATAAGGCTTCTTAAAAACTTACCTACAACATTCTATTTGAAAAAATGGTCAAGTGCGTATCGGGCCACTTGCAGTGTACGGTTTAGTAATGTTTAGGTTTTAATTATGTAAAGAAAAAAAAAAATAAATATTTTCGATGGAGTTGTTCAAATTTTTCGAGTAAAATACACTTGTTCGACTATTACTCGCAAACTTGTAAAGCCAACTTCAATGTGATAGTTTTCCTTTTAATTTCGTTACATGTAGTTACTATTGCCGTAACGTTGGAATTTATAACAACAACCGTTTAGTTGATTGTTGGTTGCCAACTTTCGTTAGAGACACTTGATTTTAACTATGTGTGCAGGACGCTCATGAATAGTGTACAGTGTTAGTGATTAAAAAACAGTTTTGATAGTGATCGGCCATACAGTCCTCAATAGTGTACGTTGTCAGCGCGTAGACAACCAATAACAATCGCGTTGTGTAGTCGTCAATAGCATAGTACACAATAGTATACGTTATCGGAACGTAGATAGAGCTTAAGTGACCAATAGCGTTAGAGTATTGTATAACTTCTATTTTTAGATTTTGACTTTGTTATGTAATATTTGTGTAATTTAGAGTATAATTAATAGTTTTGTGTCACTTAAAGCTCGTTTGTGTTTAATATTACTTTGTTTTGTATAATTTAACAGTTTTTTGTGCATAATATTATAGTTTTTTGAATATGTTTACTTTTCTTGACTTCTGTTTGTATCTTTGAACATTTGTAATAGTTTTATGTAAGTTTTATAGTTGAAATATGTTTATGTTTTATGAAAATAAAGATTTTTGATGTCTGTTGTTTCCTTTCGGTAATGATCTGAGATACATAGAGATTTTAATTGGCCAAATAAATCTAATAGCTGATTGGTTGTTCGAATCAACCAATCATAGATAATAAAATTTGTTTGCTTGAAATTTAAATATCTCTTATGATTGGTTACTTGAACCAACAACCAATCACAGGAGGTTTTCTTAAGCTCGATGACCTTGAGATTTTAGAATAAAAGTAGGGCACTTTTGTATGGCCGGTACAGTTCGTCGACACAGTTCGTCGACAGCACTCGGAATACTCGGATCACTACCTAAGGAAGAAATCAGAAGGAAAATAATAGTGAACAGTGAAAAAGCGTTTTATTAGAACATCCAGTAGAGCGTGTCACCCTGGTTCGCTTGCGCTGCTTTATCCGCCATACGGCGTGAGTCTTCAATCCAGTCAATAGTAAAGTGTCGTGTCTGACATTTTTTGGTCCAGTTCGAGCCGGATAAGAAGAAATTACGCCGTATACGCAGTCAAGATGCCAATTACGCGTTCTACTGGAAGAGGACGTGCACAGCCATCTACAGCGGAATCGTCGCCAACTACAGAAGATTCGACGCAGTCTGGTACTACCGAAACTACCAGTTCTGCGAACAACACATCAACAGAGGCGACTACGACCACAGCCACGTCCGCATCCGCGTCCACGTCGAAGACAACAGAAACGGAACGCAAGAAATCGAACAACCCGTCAGATCCGAGTACCGCGCCCGGTCCGAGTGCTGTCGAAAGGCGAGCTGTCAATCCGAGTCCCGCTCCCGGCCCGAGTGCTGTCGAGCCGCGAGCTGGCAATCCGAGTGCTGTCAATCCGTATAGTAAAGGTACCGCCGCGAGTGTCGTCAACCCGAAAACCGTCGCTAGTGCCGCCACCGCGAGTACCGTCGTCGCGAGCGCCGTTATCCGGAGCGCCGCCGCCGAACAGACAGCGTCTTCACAAATGAAGAAACAGGGCGTCACGCCACAAATTGAACAGGAGGCTATGAAGAACCTCAACAAGCCAAGATCTAGAAGATCTACGAAGTCATCGAAGTTGGCCAAGGCCAAAGAAAATCTTGCGCGTGTTCAAGTCGAGCTAGCACAAGCGCAGATCGCCGTGATAGAAGCGGAGTCCGACAACGAGGACGACGGCTCCGTGTTTACACAGATAGAACAGCATGATAGAATCGATGCCTGGCTGCAGAACCAGCCACAAGCACCTACGATGTTCGCCATCGAACCCATTCGAAGAATAGAGGCTGAAGAAATTAGAAGATCGCCTATAGAAGCGGAACAACAGCAGTATGGACAGCAACAGCAACAACAGAATTATTATAGAGCTGCGCCATCATTCACTCCGCACCAACAGCCGCCTGCCGGTCCGCAGCCTTCATCAGAGCTTGTACTACTGGCAGACGCGATCTCTCAATTTGCGAAAACAGCCAACAAACCGAGGGCGATCGAACTACCGATATTCAACGGTGCATATCAAGACTGGCTGTACTTCCGTGCTGCGTATCAAGAGACTGAGAACCTACATACGAAGCTGGAGAACTTAAACAGACTCAGGAGAAACCTGAAAGGAAAAGCGAGAGAAGCTGTAGAAGCACAACTGATAACGAACTCCGATCCATCTATTATCATGGAAACTTTGGAAGCCAGGTTCGGCAGACCAGATGCCATAGCAGCAACTGAGATAGAAACTCTTCGTGCCCTACCCCGTCTGACGGAATCGCCAAGGGACATCTGCATTTATTCAACGAAGATTTCTAATGTCGTTGCCACTCTGCAAGCTCTCAACTGCATCTACTACCTGTACAATCCAGAGGTCGAGAAAATGGCTTCAACTCTACGCTTCAAGTTCTACGAGTTCGCAGCGTTACTACCAAGAGAAACTCCTGAACTTATCAAGCTTCAACGGTTCCTCAAGAGAGAAGCTGAGATCTGCGGTCCATACGCGCAGCCAGAAATAGTTACAACGCAGTATCAACAGTCAAGTCAACAATCGAGTCATCTAAATAGACGAAATCATCGAGTTAACACAGTAACAGAGAAACCTATAGTAAAGTGCCCAGTATGTGAAGAAACTGGACATGCCGTCATCAACTGCGATATCTTCAAGAAACAGAATAGTAATGAGAGATGGGATACAGCCAAGAATCATCGACTGTGCTTCAAGTGTCTTCGCTACCGATCGAAAACGCACTTTTGTCAACAGCGTGTCTGCGGTATCGACGGTTGCAAGTACTATCACAATAGAATGCTACACTTCAGAAGGAGTGCCAGCAAGCCAGAAGATGATCACATAGAGAAAACAGAAGCCATCAACTCAGCATGGGTGTCAGCAGGAAGACAGTCATACTTGAAGATCATTCCAGTAACAGCGTCAGGCCCTGATGGCGAAATAGATACTTACGCCTTATTGGACGACGGGTCAACAGTAACGTTGATAGATAATAGCATCGCCGACAAAATAGGAGCGACAGGACCCGTCGAACCACTCCGCATAGAAGCGATCAACTCACTTAAGACAGGAGAATCTGCATCAAGGAGAGTTAGCATCACACTGAGAGGTGTCAATAATAGAAAAGAGTCCATACAAGCGAGAACAGTGAAGAACTTGCATGTCACAGCACAAGAAGTGTCAAGGCGCCGCATCAAGGAGTGTCGACACCTGCGTGGCATCACTAATTTCATCACCTACAGTGAAGCGAAACCTGGAATACTCATCGGTCAAGACAACTGCCACCTACTGTTGTCTACGAAGGTGAAGAAAGGCACTAAGAACCAACCAGTGGCATCACTCACGCCACTGGGCTGGGTCTTGCATGGCAGGCACAGTAACGCGTCGAACAGCGTTGACTTCGTTCACCACCTGACTGAAGAACCGACCGATGAAAATCTGGATGATATGATGAAACAGTACTTCGCCATGGACTCCTTGGGCATCACTCCGAAGAAGCCTCAGTCAGACCCAGAAGAAAAGGCTCTTCGTATTCTACAGCGTAACACAGCACAAAGAGAAGATGGAAAATACGAAACTTCACTTCTATGGAAAACAGAAGAAGCAACTCTGCCTGATAATAAACAGAACTCACTGAAGAGGCTCTACAGTATAGAAAAGAAGCTTGATCGTGACGATGGCCTGAAAAAGAAGTATACAGAACAGATGGAAGCTCTCATCTCCAAGGGTTACGCGGAGCGCGCACCTGAACAGAAAACAGAAAATAGAACCTGGTACTTGCCACATTTCGGCGTGGTGAACCCGATGAAACCAGGCAAGCTGAGAGTTGTCCACGACGCAGCGGCCAAAACAAAAGGAGTCTCCCTCAACGACCTGCTCCTCAAGGGACCTGACCTTCTCCAGTCCTTGCCTGGGGTCGTCATGAGGTTCAGACAGCACTGCATCGCCGTCACAGCTGACATCGGAGAAATGTTCATGCAAGTGAAGTTAAGAACAGAAGACAGAGACGCTCTTCGTTACCTTTGGAGAGGAGATCGAAGAGATGACCGTCCACCAGAAGAATACAGAATGACTTCACTTATTTTCGGCGCATCGAGTTCTCCGGCTACAGCTATCTATGTCAAGAACATCAACGCAGAAAAACATAGAGAAACGCATCCTGAAGCCGTGAAGGCCATAATAGAGAAACACTACGTTGATGATTACTTAGACAGCTTCAAGAACATCGAGGACGCAGTTCGCATCACCACAGAAGTTCGTAACATACAGAAGAAAGCGAACTACGAACTCAAACAGTGGAAATCTAATTCTACTTACCTGCTTGAAGCCATTGGAGAAATAGAATCAACAGACAGTATAGAGTTTCATAGCACAGAAGATAAAATAGAACGAGTACTGGGTCTCGTATGGAAACCGAAGACAGATGAGTTCACCTTCAACTTGAACATGGCTAGAATACCATCGGCACTCATCGGAGGTCAGACACCGACGAAGAGGCAAGCTCTACGGATCGTTATGTCCCTCTTCGACCCACTGGGCTTCGCATCACCAGTCACCATCATAGCCAAGCAGATGTTTCAAGAAGTGTGGCGACGTGGTACATCGTGGGACGACGAGATCGATGAAGACCTCGCGACAGAGTGGAGAGACTGGCTGACACACCTGAAGAGCCTCGCCGACGTCACAATACCGAGGTGCTACGTAGGTTACTCATATGCTACGACGCTACAGCTACACATCTTTACAGACGCCAGTGAGTCGGCCTACGCAGCAACCTTGTTTTGGCGAACAATAGCACCGAACGGCGAAGTCAACGTGTCACTCATCATAGCTAAGGCGAAAGTTGCACCTCTGAAGCTTACCTCGATACCAAGATTAGAACTGCAGGCCGCAGTACTAGGAGTCCGTCTTGCCGAAACAGTAATACGAGAACACGAAAGAAAACCAGACTCGAAAACATTTTGGACAGATAGTAGAACAGTGCTTTCCTGGATCAAGACAGGACCTCGTGCCTACAAACCTTATGTAGCACATAGACTCGCCGCCATAGAAGAAACATCAACAGTCAACGAGTGGAGATGGATCCCGAGTAAACAGAATGTAGCTGACGATGCCACCAGAAAGGTGCCACCATCATTTAACAAGCACCACAGATGGTACACGGGTCCAGAATTCCTCCTGGAACCAGAGGACACGTGGCCAGCGGACACTTCAGCTCCAGCGCCGTCAGAACCTACAGGCGAAGAGGCAGTCCATCTAATAACAGACAGAAACCAACCGAGACTGTCAGAAGCTCTACCAGTGCCCTCTCGCTTCTCTAACTGGGAGAGGTTGCGCTACGCTACAGCACGGGTTCTCCTCTTCATTCAGCTCTGCAAGCCATCAACAGAAATAGTCAACTACAGAAGAACTGTAAAAAACAAACAGAAAGATCCAGACTGGAGAGAGAAGATGAACAAAACAGTCAAAAAACATATACAAAAGAAGACTGAAACAGAAAAGAAGTTCATCCACGTATCTGCCGAACTCCTCATTCGGGCAGAAGCTCTTCTGATGCGTGCTACACAGGAAGAAACCTTCGGCCAAGAAATAGAAGACATCAGAAAACAGAAAATAGTAAACAAAGATAGTCGTCTTCAACAGCTCAGCACAGAATACACCGAAGGGGCTCTACGATTACGCAGCCGCATAGAAGCTATAGAGAAAGCTCCAGGAATTAATAGAAGTCCGATGATTTTAGATGGCAATCATCACACAGTAAAACTATGGATAGAAAACATTCATCGTAAGCTTCACCATGCGGGTGTCGAAGCTACAGTAAACGAGTGCCGTCAACAGTATTGGATTCTACGTGTACGACCGATTACTCGTACAATCGTACGACGCTGCCTTCACTGCAGAATGAAGACACAGATGCCACCGTATCCGAGAACAGGGGACCTACCATCGTGTCGTCTCGCCCATCACCGGCGACCCTTCACCTACACAGGGGTCGACTACTTCGGTCCGCTTTCAGTTTCGACTGGCAGATCCCATCAGAAGAGATAAGAGAGACGCGCCATACATCTAGAAATAGCGGGCTCTCTCAGCGCAAGCTCCGCTATCATGGCCCTACGCAGAATGGTAGCACGCCGAGGCTGCCCGACGGAGATTTGGTCCGACAACGGGACCAACTTGAAGGCCGCTGACAAGGAGCTACGAGAGGCAATAGACAGATCTACGATGGAAGAGGCAGCGAAACGGAAGATCTCATGGCGCTTCATACCACCCGGTGCACCCTTCATGGGCGGTGCCTGGGAACGAATGGTGCGATCAGTGAAGACAGCGATGACAGCGACGCTCCATGAAAAGCACCCTACAGAAGAAGTTCTGCACACATTACTAATAGAAGCAGAATATACAGTCAACAGCCGTCCGTTGACCCACGTCTCAGTGAGCGCAGAAGATCCTGAGGCCCTGACTCCCAATCACTTCCTATTGGGAGGTTCCGGTGAGGTCTCAGCTCCCGGGACCTTTGACGACGGAGACCTGCAACCCAGATCCAGCTGGCGCGCCGCCCAGAGGCTCGCTGACCTGTTCTGGGACCGGTGGCTGCGAGAATACCTGCCTGGGCTTCAACACCGGCGGGAGCCCCACGACAAGGGGCCCACAGTCCAAGTTGGGGACCTGGTCCAAGTCACGGACCCCAACTCACCTCGCAACACCTGGCTTCGTGGCCGGGTCATCGCTACGTTCCCGGGACCTGATGGCATCGTGCGCACCGCAGACATACAGACGAAGACGGGGATACTACGGCGGCCTGTAAGAAGATTCATCATTCTGCCAGTGCGATATGACATCGCGCCTGCACCGGTACCTGATGCTGAGTAGCACGGCGGGAGAAATGTGCAGGACGCTCATGAATAGTGTACAGTGTTAGTGATTAAAAAACAGTTTTGATAGTGATCGGCCATACAGTCCTCAATAGTGTACGTTGTCAGCGCGTAGACAACCAATAACAATCGCGTTGTGTAGTCGTCAATAGCATAGTACACAATAGTATACGTTATCGGAACGTAGATAGAGCTTAAGTGACCAATAGCGTTAGAGTATTGTATAACTTCTATTTTTAGATTTTGACTTTGTTATGTAATATTTGTGTAATTTAGAGTATAATTAATAGTTTTGTGTCACTTAAAGCTCGTTTGTGTTTAATATTACTTTGTTTTGTATAATTTAACAGTTTTTTGTGCATAATATTATAGTTTTTTGAATATGTTTACTTTTCTTGACTTCTGTTTGTATCTTTGAACATTTGTAATAGTTTTATGTAAGTTTTATAGTTGAAATATGTTTATGTTTTATGAAAATAAAGATTTTTGATGTCTGTTGTTTCCTTTCGGTAATGATCTGAGATACATAGAGATTTTAATTGGCCAAATAAATCTAATAGCTGATTGGTTGTTCGAATCAACCAATCATAGATAATAAAATTTGTTTGCTTGAAATTTAAATATCTCTTATGATTGGTTACTTGAACCAACAACCAATCACAGGAGGTTTTCTTAAGCTCGATGACCTTGAGATTTTAGAATAAAAGTAGGGCACTTTTGTATGGCCGGTACAGTTCGTCGACACAGTTCGTCGACAGCACTCGGAATACTCGGATCACTACCTAAGGAAGAAATCAGAAGGAAAATAATAGTGAACAGTGAAAAAGCGTTTTATTAGAACATCCAGTAGAGCGTGTCACCCTGGTTCGCTTGCGCTGCTTTATCCGCCATACGGCGTGAGTCTTCAATCCAGTCAATAGTAAAGTGTCGTGTCTGACACTATGCATTGTGCATTTTGATATGTGGTCTTTGTGTGGGTGTCTATAGGCTGCAGTCATCACCTAACATCAATGTGAACTGCATGATTTTTTTTTATACCTTTATTACAAAAGAAAACTACGCCCTCAGGTCTAAATCGAGTGTGTTTATAAAATATTACGTTTTCCTTTTGAAATTAGATAACTTGCTTTATGAAATGAAGATGCTTCAGATTATGTTCTTTGCCTACAAAGCATTCGCAAATTATACTCGAAGACATCATAATTTAATTTTGGTTAACCAGAGAGCTATAAAGCGATGGCGAATGTTCCACTATTGTGTTATGGATAAAAGCAAAGCTACGACAAGCGTGCAGAATTTATATGACAGTCTTCTGGTCTGACCAATATACACATGTGCGCCTGAAATTAAGCAGTCATGATTAAAATCTCATTCTTTTCATTTCATTTCATTTTATTAGATAAAGCTGAACATTGCCAATTAGCGGAAAATCCCTTTAAATCTTCTTATAAATAAAACAAATAGTCAGACTACATGTTTCTTAAAAAATTGCCGATGGATAATTCAAAGTACAAAATGTGTGAATTGCGAAAAAGATCCAAAACAAATCCCTTTTCAAACATATCACTTATCAGTTACCGAGTCAAGAGTCACCGATTCAAAGTATTCAAACCCAACTAAATTCAATAAGGCCTTACGAACCGTTTTAAACAAGGTCCACATTCGACGCTCTTTTATTTGCAAAGTTCGAGACAAGTCGAAGTTGGGAATCACATTGCTAACTCCGGGCCTTCAAGTTAATCAAGGGACATCTGCTCCATTGTAGGTGAGAGGGATTTACTTGTAATTTATCGTCCGCACTCCATTTATTACCAGATTAATTGAAATATATGGCACCGATATTACAATTAGCGGACGACTCGGACGTACCTCGATTACAATTGATTTAATAAATAATTCATGCCCATTTATTGTGCGCCGGCTTTTAAGGGGACTTATTTAATGTGAAGCGAGTGGATTTTGACGAACGCTCGTTGATTTTAATTGATGACCAATCAATTTGAAAACCTGTATTTCTATACGTTGAAGAATCGAACGTGATAACTCTTAAAATGATTTCAATGTCTGGAGTTAAGTTTAATTAATTTTTGGAAACAAAAATTCGTAAAGAAAACCTTCCTAAAGAATAATTAATTTTTTGAACGAATCTTAATTGTCTTATTGTATAGATTTTCATTAACAATAGTAACAATCGACGGTTCAACACGTTCCAGCAATGTTTAACATTGCTATAAATTAGTTTTCGATCCTTTGTTGGACTTTGCTTGGCAAGAACAAGTTTTTAAAGTTCCGTGCCAATTTGTTAGTGTTTAACCATTTTAGTCTGCAGAAGTTTCACTTAAAGCAATATGTATGGGTACAATAAAAATTGAAGATACATACATACATACAATAAAAATTACAAAATGGAAGTTCTAAACCATGTGTTAGTGGTTGATAGATTTAAAGTAAGAGTGTTTCAAATACTCGTAATATAAAAAACACATGGATACTGTACTGTAAACGATCAGTTGGGTAGGTATATAAATATTTTGTAAATTGAATCAAAATGAGTTATTTTACCGTTTCAATATAGTTTAAAGAACAAAGATATATAAAGATATATTATTTATCACAAAAAATAAGAAAAAATAGGTAGGTATATAGATATCGTTTTATAATATGGCATTACTAGAAACCATTGAGGTTTGTCTCAAATGCAGAAAATCTGCGCTAAACATTTCACTGGGTGGTAGGTAGATTTGCATTCGAGACAAACCTCAATCGTTTTTAGTAATTCCTTGTTATAAAACAATTTGTGGATGTTATTTTTTATGTGTTAAATAAATTAAAAGAAATAGGTATTATGTCTACATAAATACGTGTACAATTATTTCAAAAATAATACATACTGCTTAAACTAAATTACATCGACGTGTCTCTATGGCTCTAGTCTACGTAGATTAGATATATCTTTGAGCTTTAATCTCAAACAATGGCAATCTCATACGCAACCAGCGTAGATGAAGTAAAACGTCGTATGGCCCTAACCAGAACGCCGTGGAGAAGTTAAAGAGTATGGAGGAATCGTCAAATCCACCAATGTCAGTCTCAGGGGAACGCTGCTATTCCCAATGTTCGCGGGGAAGGGACATGGACTGTGCGTGAGTTAGAAAAGGGGGAAGATTGCTCGGTATATCCGGGGCAGAGTTCCGCCACACCGCGGACACTCCTCCAAAATTCCATACAAACGCTTAATTTGGTCTCCATTACACAGACAACAATCAGTGACGTGTATTTACACGTGCACCTGTGTGCGTAGCACGTAGAGAATTAGAGAATACCAAACGTCGCCCATAAGAGGGCAGGAGGTTGGGTGAGGCGAGGAAATCGGGCGGGACGTCGAAGTGTCCATTCTATACGTAGTATTATTACATATTCTGTGGTTCCGCGCCAATGTGTCCATACTCCAGGAACTCGGCACAAATGGTACAGACGCGCATATTATCCATACCACCACCAACACTAACGTGGACACCTCAAGGTGACAACCGCTCTACCTAGAGCAAAGCAACAGAGTAGAGGAAATTACATCACATGAAAATGTAATTGGAAACACGTGTACAACAAACAAATTATCATATAATTTTTTACCTTACTCTTACCACTTACCACTAGTTTACTGTATGGTCCATAACAATATATTCAAACTTGCTAAATAGATATGAATATATACTAATATCAAGGTCATTTCCACTAGCTGCGTTGATATATACTTCATTTAGCGACTCATCTAAAAAAAATATGAAATGTGTCGCCTTATTGTTAACCAAGACCAAAACTGACTCATTTAAATCTAAAGTGCTTCAAAAGGAGAGCTTATGAAGATTGTTATCTATAGAACCAGTTCTTTCCGTGAACCATTACAATCCTAATCCGGCTTAACTATAGTCATAATAACTTCCAAGATCGGCAGCAACGACTTCCGAAAACACAGTTTTAATTCTTCACCTACAGAAATGTTCGCGCAAGTCCTGTTGTTATTCTATCGTGAAGCATAAAAGTTTGAATGTGAAGTGAATCTTCAAGTTAGGTAACTGGTCTCGAATTCAAATAATTGCGAAAATTTGTCCACATTTAACTATTTACAGTAAACTTACTTCAGGAACAGTGAATTTCTTGAAGATAACCTCATGTTTCTATTTTTCGAAGAGTTAAGTAGTAGAGTCCCACGTGGGTGATAAACCTATTAACATTCTATTTTTTTAATTGAAGTCGACTCGCCTCGTCTTTGTCTCACGTCTGTATAAAAAAATTAAATAAAACAACATGGACAATATAATATCTGAATACATTGAGAAACCACTAATTTTTCCTATCAACTGTTATATAATAGTCAAGCGAGTTCAGTTTATTTTTGCACTTTACTCAAAAAGAGCCTATGTTTCTTGAATCACGTACGCATCTCCTTATCTCTGCTCATTATGTTAGATATATTATTAACAATCCCCGTCACTTGGTTACGTAGTATGAAGATTGCCAATCTTATGATTTAGTAGATAAAATAGTGCAGGCGTAGACCTAGTCAACGATTTTGGAGGAGATCATCGGTTGCAACGCAAACAGATTTATAGGAGAAAGTGATTTCGATATTGTGGTATTATATTTTAATTCAACTAGTCGTGTTTCGTGTCTTATTTTAAGCAGTCATGATCCCTCAAATCTCGTCGCCTCAAATATTATTCCTTGGACTTGAATGAGAACCTTTCAGGGAACAAACCACTTTTCTTCTACACTTTTTCTTCTACTGTAAACCAACTGCTTTATCAGGCATTTTGTATTTCTATTAGGTAGATAGTTATTATCTCAAGCAATTCGAAATAATATATTTTCTGTGCATTAATTCATCAATGTAACCAGATCAGACGTTTATAAAATAGAAGTATCGAAATGTCACCATGAATTTTCCATTGCTGGTGGTGAGAATTAATACAAACAGTTTGATGAAGAAAATCGCACTGCCATACACAATTCTAAATATCTTTTTAATTTAAATACAATTATCAAAATACTAATGGGAAAATAATCCAGAAATAATTACGTCAAAATACCTGAGACGATATAACCAGCATCATACTTAAATGAAGACTTTGTTTAGATATAACAAAAAAACGGTACGACGCATATCCAGCGCAATTTGGCTCTCATCAGCAGAACCGGAACGCAAAACGAGACGTAAATTTCAGCAATGCAATTTCAGACATCTTGCCTGTATGTTTGCGCCCTTTAATTTACCGGACAAATGCGTCCTAAAAAGGCATCAAAATAGGCGTTCCATTCCAAGTATAGTCGTTAAATCGAGAGTTAATTAAAGCAGTTTTTAGAATCACATTTACAATGGTCAATGTATTATGTATTACTACTTAATTGAAGGTACACATGCCAGACGGTCATGCTTAATATTTAAGGGATAATTATGAAGGTGGAACCCTAATAATTGCTAGGTGCCTCGGTCCGGCAAAGTATAACTGGATATTAAAGACGCAATAATTTATAGTAGGTAGTGCATTCTGCCACTAATAATTTTGATGAGTAGGATGTAACTTTGCAAGTAAATAATTTGTCTAATATTTCTTAAAACTATTATAAATATTCGATGAATTATTTACTGGTCGGTGCTGAATAACAATTGGCGGCAAGTAGGTACCTAGATTAGGTAATATGATGATGCCTAAGCTCGTGAGAATCGATAGCAAGAAACTGGTTTATTCAATCTTACATATTAATTTATGTAATATATTTAAAAAACGGAACGAAGCTTTTCATCTACCTATATTTTTACGCTTATCACAGCCTTTTTGAAGGAATCAACATCTGAATAAAGCCTGATTTGGTTCTTATGCGAAGTTAGGTTAGGTAATCTAATCGCCTCCGAACGTTTTCCGTCTTGTGGCGGGGGAACTCAGTAGCCGGTGGCCAAGCCAAGAGAATCACAGCGAGGGAGCAGCGTTTAATCTGGTTCTGGGTTCTGCCCGCCACTCGCTGCTGTGGTGAGGAAATGGCTGGGGAAGGGGTGTTGGGGTATGTCGTTGGCCTTGCACCCTATCCCCAGCCGCCTCCACTCCTCCGGACACAAGCTGTGTGCCCATGATCTCCTCCACCCGGACGGTATGGAACGCCTGGCATAGTGAGTGGTCTGGGCAGAGATCTTCGAGCGTCGGACTAACTGTCCGTCGCCAGAATGGATAAAGGTTCCGGTCTGGTAGGCATGCAGGTGATGATGATTCCGTACGCCACTAGAGTTGTAGTAGTAGTAGAGCCAAAGGTCTTTGTGGAGAGTTGGAGAACACGGGAAAGAGCAGCCGCAGGGTCGCAGATGTATGCGATAGTGTTCCTGTGATGGTTTTTAGTGTGTAGACGAAAAACTTTTCCCGGAGTCCCACATAACCCACCCCTCTCCTCAAAGATGGGTATGCGTAATGCATTTACTTCTAGCAAATAAGGTGATCTCACACAGGCATTTAAAAAATATTTAACAAAAGAAGGAAATTCTTATTGCGAGCATAATTTACCAAAATATAGGCATGGACAAGCAGGAGGAATTGAAACAAAATTGTTCAGTTTACAATAGGTACATTTTAAAGCATAAAGCATATTTTTCAAACTTTAGACCTTGTCACAAATGGTTACGTACATATGCATTGAATAGTAAATTATGTGACATATTTTGATTATGTCATGCCATATTAAAGGTGCGAATGTATCTCATCATCCTTCCCAGCAATGCAATGGCAATGATAAGTTGTAGAAGATTTCTTAAGATCTAAACACATAAAAGGGTTCCACAGGGTACTACACTCTACCTTTTTTTTTAAATGACATCTCTCAAACTCATAATTAACATTTTAGCCTTAACATCATAGTATCAGAATTACAGATACTATTATATCTTCCAAATTAAGTAGCACCTAGATATTAATAAATACTTAGCTACTTAACAACATGCGTATGAGAGGTCCTATTTGTTAGTATTATGTGTAACAAAAGGACCAAAAGCGTAACTTTGGGTAATAGCTAGTATAAATCTATATATTGATAGCAAGAAAATAAATAAACAACCATAGAATTCCAAACTGTCAATAGCCCTAATCCGTATAAATTAAAGGAGTTACCGTGACCCTGATTTTCATTCACTACTAGCGCTCATTGACTCTATTATATCATAGATCAGTTGTAGGTAAACAGAATTGACACCGAAGCATTCAATCTGTGTTATTGTTTACGTTTGCACATAACTGCCACTGAATAGCATCTGTTTACTATGCGAATATATTATCTGATCAAATATTGACACAAATGTTTGATACAATAACGTATTGATTGAACAGTTTTCAACAACACGCAAGGTGCGCTTGAGACGGTGCACCGCATTCTTCAGAGTGGGACGGGAGAGGGAGTGGGTTGCATTCTTAGTTATTCTTACCGTTTCCTTCGCTACTCCTTGAGAAACACAGTAGTCAACCCTTAACACATGTTTATCTGTCACTTTTTAAACTATTTCGTTTCGCGCACCACAGCACTAAGTTCTTTTGTTTAACATCACTTCCTAATAATGGGGAACAAATAAAACACAACCGAGTGACCGGCGTTTAACAAGCAAACTGGATTCATTTGGCCTGTCCGTCCGACGCGGAATGCTTTTGCTCTATCTCTCTCCAACGTTTACAAAATAAACGATTGTCTCGCTCACCCGGAGAAAGGCGCCAATGTACGGCGCGGACGCCGACTTCTTCCTTCGGGATGCGATTCAACAAAACAAAAGCTCTATTGAAACAAGTTACTGGTACCTAGTGGTAATGGGTCTTAAAGCCTCAAGGTGCTGTCAAGATACGGTATGATTTAAACTGCATTCGGAACAAGCGTGTCACTTGTGAGATAAACGTGTGATAGTTGGTCCGAGGTGTGATAGCTTTAAATGTTTTATCTAAATGTTTATTTATTTCTTAAATAAATATGTACAATTTTAAAACAACGTTATTATTGATAAAAAAATAGTAATAAACCGAAGAATTCAAGTAGTGTTAACTCACGTTGGTTAGATAGAAATCTGTATACAACAGATCTTCATTTATACGTTGAAGAATGTAACATATAAGTAATGCAGGTATTATGCATTAAAATATTTTTGAATCTAGTCGTTTAAATCAACTAGACACATCATATTACACCCACGAATAATATCCAGATTCTTAAGAATGAACGCCCCGTGGAACGAGAAAAATTCTCGAGATGTTCAAACGAGTTTTACACTTTAATATAAAACGCAAAGAAACCTGGTATTTCAATATTGTTAAAGGGAATCCTATTACATTGCTTCAATTTGGTGTACATAAATAGGACCTAGTTACCTGATAGACGTGGGTTGTATAAATCTTGAGTAAGTGAATATTGTGTGCATATAAAAACGTCCATCGAACTCACAGATATTTTAATTTTATTTGATTTCTATCTCCTCAAGTAATATTGCCAGTATTTACACGTATCATGTGCTACCTAATTGTCATAACAACTCCAAAAAGATCAACAGCAGTAACAGGTTTAGCGACCTAATGCAGGCAATATCTATTCCATAATTTCACTGTCTAATTTACAATTTAGCTCTCGATGTTATGGTATTGCCTTAAAAATTATGGATATTTTGCAATATGTACTTACTACAAATAAATATGATTTTCAGGCACTCATGCGTTTACGCATATTTCTTCTATATTATCACGACATTCTAATAAATGTTATTCTGTCAAATCCACTTCAGGATCTCTCTCCATTAAGTAACGTTATAGCACTCAGCAGGACACCATGCCACGCGTTTGTAAGCCATTTTTTTTTCTCATGTTTTTTCATCAATTTGCTCGTCGCCCATTTAATTACATACTTGTCGTTTATTACCTTCTTCTCTTTCCTTTTTCTCAGAAATTTGATCACACCAATCTTGTAAAAAAATGTGCAGTTGTATATGGTTAAAATCGTAAGATTTGCTACTAGAAAAACCTAATCACCGATACATATTATTATATACCTATAAGCCATACATTAACCACCCATAACATTTCTATGAGAATTGAGAATTGCTATTGGTATGAGTGAGAAGTGCTCTGGATTTATATGACCACAATTTAACAACAATCGTCATAATTCAGCATAAAGAAATCAAGACTAGGTAAAATAGGTAAGCTACGTTAACAGATTATAATTATTATTTTCAGATGGCTTGATCAATATTTTTTTTTTTTTTTATGGAAGTGGCAAACAAGCATGCAGTACACATTGATGTTAAGTGATAACTGCAGCCTATAGACACCCACACAAAAACCAAGGTCAATATGCAGATGCGTTACCACTCCTGAAGCCTAAGGTGTTATGCCTCTGTGCCGGAAATTACAAGGCCATACATTACCACCTGACCGGAACACGGGTACTACGTCTGAACGGACCAAAAAGAATGGACCGTAGTCCATTCGGCCGTAATCAAAAATCGTCTACGTCTCGCACCGGTCCTAAAATATTGTTAACAAATGTATACACGGAGTACATTCGAGTTATAAATTGAAATACTTAAGTCATAATTTTTTCTTATATTTGTATTATTTTCTTGATAAAAACAATGCTCTACACTCTCTGCCTACCCCGTTAGGGACCTGGCGTGAAGATATATATATATATATATATATATATATAAGTATATGTACATATATTAAAATAATCAACCACTTAAACATATTGACAAAAAAAACCCGGTCAATTGCGTGTTGGGCCACGCGCAGTGTAGTGTTCCGTAATTTTTAGGTTTGATTAATGTAGAAATTAATGCAAAATTGGCTTCGGGCAGGAATCGAACCTGCGACCTCAGGATAACCAGTCCAGCCGCTTTACCACTAAGCTACCGAACGGGTAGCTTAGTGGTAAAGCAGTGGGACTTCGGTAGCTTAGTAGTAGAAGTCAAATTTTTCTTTCTGTTTTTTTCTTTAATTTCTAAAGTTCACTCGCATGTGTTATTGCGAAAAATAAATTAATTATATATTTAAATAGTACAATTGATTAATTTAATGAAAAAATATTTAAATATTTTCTATGGATTTGTTCAAAACTTTCCGAGTTATATTTGGTAGACTATTACTCGCAAACTTGTAAAGCCAACTTAGGTGGGATAATTTTCCTTTAAGTTTCGTTATATGTAGCTACTATTGCCGCAACGTTTGAATTTCTAACAACAACCGTTTAGTTGGTAGAGGATGGGGGGACACTTGACTCTAATGAAAGTTGGCACTTTAAAGCTTTAAAGCACAAAATCCAAAAATGATGTAAGCACACCCCTAACATTTTTAAAAGACCTATTCAACAATATCCCACACTATAAAGAAAAATTAAAAAAATACCCTATATAATTTTATTTTTAATGTTTTTATTATACTACTTTGTCGGCGTGATTAAGGATTACACTTGTGCTAAATTTCAAGTTTCTAGAACCAATAGTTTTTGCGCTTATCCGCAGACGGACGGACAGACAGACAGACGGACATGGCGAAATTATAAGAGCTCCTTGTTTACTCCGGAACCTTAAAAACACTGATTGCATATTATTATGAACCTGCTTTTCGCCACTCCTCTGATGTAACAGATAAACTGCCTGCTTGTGATTGGTTGATAAGAAAGGGTCATTGTTGAGTTAGGTACCTGAAGTCATGCCAACTAGAAACGAAGATGTTAACGATTTTGTGTACTTAGATTACAACTATTAGATTAAATACTACTTTAAATATGTAAATATTTTGTAGTGAAAATTTATAAACCATACGCCTGTTACGCTTGTATGCGACTGTACTTTTAAATTATTTTATGACCGGGCCGTTGGGACGTTTTTTGATTACGGCCGAATGGACTACGGTCCATTCTTTTTGGTCCGTTCAGACGTAGTACCCGGAACACGATAGTGCTGAACACTACCATTTAGTGGCAAGTATATTAGGTAATGCGGTGGTGCCTACGCCCGTGGTACGAGCTCCGTCACTGGAGCTCTATATATATTTTAACCCACAGATTTTTTATTTATGTTCATTTCATTTATTTAGCTTCATAGATTTATAATACAGTAGATAATAAATCGATGGTTAGCTTTGGTTTTTTTTTTTCTTTTACATGCGACGACGAATTGTAATAACTTAGCAACTATGATTCTCAAGTAAGTGACTTTGATGTCTTTTTTGAGAATAAATGTCTTTAAACCCTGTTCGCCAAGACAATACCGTTGCTAATTGAATAATCACGTAATCTTGATCTATCTCCGAATATAAATAATATAAGTACAGTGCTCATCAAGAAATCAAGAAATAAGCACATCGAGCTAAAGAAAGAGACAATCGGCTAGTTTCGAGTTCGTAGAGCGTTATTTCTGCTGCATACTGCCTACGTAAGCACTGATAATCCGGTATTGGTCAACACTTGATCAAAATGGTCGATAAACGTCAGAAAGGTTGTGTGCGATAGAGATAACGCTCTATACAGCCGAAATTATCCGAAGTCTCACTCCTAAGGTCGATGTGCAATATTTCTTGTTTGTTACTGTACATAGTTAATAATTGTCAAAAAAATCTAGAATCAACTTTAAAGACTAGACTTAAAGAAAATTTCTATAACTCTGACGATAACAAATCTGGTACCGCTTTACGCTATATCTTAATCTGCTTATAAAAACTACTTCAATCACCGTGACCATTAATTTTTAGGGTTCCGTACCTTAAAAGGAAAAAAGGAACCCTTATAGGATCACTCTTGCGTCTGTCTGTCTGTCTGTCCGTCTGTCACAGCCAATTTGTTCCGAAACTACTCGACCGATTGAGTTGAAATTTGATGAATATATGTAAATTGGTGACCCAAAGATGAACACGTCAAGTAAAATAATAAATTTTAAACAGGGGGGCCACTTTCGTGTGTCGTGTGACATATCAAATGAAAAAGGTTGCTGTCAGCATCTCAGATATATATTTTTTATAATTTTAGCATAAACAAATTTATAGTAATTTAAGAAAAACGACGAAAATTGACCATTTTTGACAAATTGACCCCCATCTCCGAAACTAATGAACTTAAAATTTTGAAAAAAATGTGGAAAAAAGTTCTTTGCCTATAGATTACTGGAAAACTTATAAGAAGTTTGAGTATTCAAATTAAATCAAAAATTCATAACTATAACCCCCCCTGCCGGTACCACCGTAACCGCTATGTCCCTGCATTTTAAATCTGTAATATTATATTTTCGAAAATATTTATTTAAATTACGGAACCCTCACCACGCGAGTTGAACTCGCACTTGTCCGGTTTTATATCGACAATGACTTTCTGTAACTTTACTTAAATTATCTAAAAGATCTGCACCAAACTATTTGCAACCTCGTAAGTAAAATAAAAGTTATTGTTAATGTAAAAATTTCTGCATCCTTCTCTAACTTTAACGAATTTGGTACCTAAAGTTAGAGAAGGATGTAAAATTTTACATTAATTTTTACCAAATGCGAAACGGCCTCTGGTTTACACGGTGCCTCACAGTTGAGAGATTTCGTTGAAACTGTTTGTTATTTGTAAAGATCTTAGAATAGTATTTTTTTTTAAATTCTCATTCTCTTATTATAAAAGTTAGAGAGGGCGCCAAGGTTCACCACAAGTATACTACATATAAAACAGTCTTCGAAAACTGTAAGTATTCTGGTTATCTGAAAAGCAATTCGCTTAGTGTATGCAAGTTTCGATATTATTGGCCTCCTCTCTAATATCGTATCGAAACTTGGTCGGCATGTAACTTTGGCTATGTTTAATATCAATAAACTCTTTGATAGTACAAACTTCAAGCAAATCGACACCGCTGTTATTGTAAGCTTAGGCAATTCATAGAAAGAGATAATCGACCTGTCTCTTTGAAAACAAGTTCATGGAGAGCAAATAAAATAAATGGGTAAAAAATTTATCAAAATGCATACATTGATTTGTAAAAATATTACAAAAACCTTCAGGGTTCTACAAGTAGCATAATTTTTTTTCAGTTGATCGAGTGTTACTCGTAAACTTGTGTTATAAACCGATATTTATTTGACGCGGTTAGTCCAGCGGTATAATTCGAAGGGTCGCGTTCAAAGATTCGGTCGGGTTCGATCCCCGCACCGGGACAAATATTTGTATGGCCTACAGATATTTGTTTCGGGTCTGGATGTTTGTGTATGTGTTGTGTGTGTACAACGGCACCCACGACACAGGTTTATACCCTCTCCCCCCCCCTCGTACGTAAAATAAAGGTAAATAGCCAACTGCAACTTGGTGGTAGAGTGTCCAGTGATGGAGCTTGCGGCCGTAGGCACCTCTGCATTACCTAATGTACTTGCCGCTAAATGGTAGTGTGCAGCACTGTCGTGTTCCGGTCAGGTGGTAATTTACGGTCCTGTAATTTCCGGCACAGAGGCATAACACCTTAGGCCTCAGGAGTGGTAACGCATCTGTATTTTGACCTTGGTCTTTGTGTGGGTGTCTATAGGCTGCAGTCATCACTTAACATCAATGTGAACTGCATGCTGGTTTGCCACATCAAATACATAAAAAACTGCGATTTTGGGACCGAGGAATCGGTAAATGAAGTTCGAAATGGGGAGGTTGGGAGGGTGGAATCTGTTAATTCACTTGTCAGAGTCACACTTCAGGACTTAAAGAGTAAAAGTAGTCGATGAGTTAAAGATAAAAACGTAACTTCACGGCTGTAATCCCCGAAGGGGTAAGCAGAGGTAAATGCATGCATTCAAGCATACATGCAAACACCCACGATTCGCCGGTTACGTTTTGGCCCATGTAACAGGTGGCGAGCCTGTTGACATCACCGGCCACATTACCAAACTTCGAGGTACTGGGAAATTTCCAGAAAAAGGAAAAACCCCAATAGAACCAGAGATAACGGACTTTACACCATTATCTCTGACAATCCCCTACCCGGGGATCGAACCCAGTACCTCAGCATAATGACAAGATAAAACAGAATAATGACAATAATTAAAAATTTATTTCACATTCATTTACGCAAATATCATACATGCAACCCAAACGCTATTTGATCCTACACCAAACAAAACCTGTTATCAAAATTGAACCCAGACATTCCCAGGCTAGCTTGTAATATTATAGGACTGCTGTTACCGGGACGCAAAAAATACTCTAATTGCCTTCAGTTATTTAACGAGCATAGTTCGAAAGGGAATTCATACCAGCAATTAAAGCGATTATGTTTTTACTAAATGTCCTGTTGCCCTTAACATCAATTTTAAACTAATTAAACATCAAAAGGGAATCCTCAAAGGACCTTTTGATCTTGTCTCCCGTCGCAGTTAAACGTCTTTGTTCGCAATATCCTTAAAGTAAAATGTATTTTGTATTAATTTGTTAGTGAGAATTATTAAGTAGAATCAACCACACCTAAGTCACATGTGTCTATGTCTTATGATGTTGTTGATCTAATTTGAATGCGAACTTATTTTTTTAGGATTGTGGCGATTTCAGCTTTGAAATTCTGTGGTAAAATGGATAAGATTCCATCTGTCGCCAGCACGGGTCCTGGATATTTAAATTGAAATCTTACTGCAGTTGTATAGGCGTAAATTCAACGGAGCATTCTAATATTCTGCTTCATACTTGCTAACTCTTCAGCCGTTCTTTTACCGGGTTTTCGACATGTAGCTACTAGTATTAAGACGAAAATATAAAACGTAGCTTCAGATGCAGTTAGGACTATCATCGACGTATAACTTTATCCGTGGCAGAAGAGATGGGTATAATCTACCATTAGCCGAGCCCCAGCCCGCTCGACCCCCCGCCTCTCTCTCCAATACAGTGCTCCAATACAGGATGTGTGAGGAGCTACCGAGCCACCCGGGGACTTTCAGGTCAGTCCGACCTTGCCTACATCACTCTATAACACTATTCAAATCAAATCTACGACCTCGGCTTTCAATACCAAGATACATTTAATTTTTATTTGATTTTACTGAAAACCTATATCTAGCTACTCTCACGTTCTAAGGACTAGAAGACGCTTTGTGCTCTAAACACTTGTTCTCACATAAATATTTTTAATCTATCCGGAAAATATATCTCATAAAACCTACTATAGGAGAGCACAAAACATATTATTACTGGTAAATAATGTGAGACTAGATACAGTCGTTTCCTCCAGAAGGACTTCTCACATTGCATAGAATTATTGCGACATCGATAGCGCGAAAATAATGTTCCACATATTTCTTCCTTTTTTTTATGTAATGGAAGTGGCAAACAAGCATGCAGTTGGAGGTTTTGGCGGGAACCTTGAAAGAGGCGTGTGGTGCTCTTATTTTATTTCGTTTTCTTAATGTATTTTTGAATTATATTAAATAAAATTGGTGGCATTTTGTTTGATATAGGTTTATTACAGTGCCCGTGTATAGTGAAATAGAATAACAGTGCGAAAACACGGCCTTTCAGGTTGCCTCCAAAACTTCATTGTAAATGTTCTGGTAAAGTAGCCATCGCTTTACTCGAATTACTGACTGTGACTCACTTGACTGCGAAAAATGCGTAATAGCGATGCCATTTTAAATTTAAAAACAAAAAAATGCAGTTCACATTGATGTTATGTGATGACTGCAGCCTATAGACACCCACATGAAGACCAAGGCCAAAATGCAGATGCGTTACCATTCCTGAGGCCTAAGGTGTTATGCCTCTGTGCCGGAAATTACAGGGCCGTACATTACCACCTGACCGGAACACGATAGTGCTGAACACTACCATTTAGCGGCAAGTAAATTAGGAAATGCGGTGGTGCCTACGCCCGCGAGCTCCGACGCTGGAGCTCTACCACCAGTAAAAATAAAATCTTGTTCGGTTCTTGTTTCAGATATTCCTATTTATTTGGCTTTGTTGGCTGTACCTATATATTTATTATGTTATAGTTAATACAAATACAGTTAATACAGTATCTAGCAAGGAATATTGCACATCGTCCTTAGGAAGAAGACTTCGGCTTATTTCGGGTCTGTAGAACGTTATTTCTTTCGCACCTGAGCTATGTGACGTTTCTCGACCGTCTTGTTCAAGTTTTGACCAATACCGGACTATCAGTGATTACGTAGGCAGTGTGCAGTAGAGATAACGCTCTACGAAGTCGAAATTAGCCGATTGTCTCCTTTGTAGGATCGATGTGCAATATTTTTTTGCTACGTAGGTACTGTACGTATCTACTACTGACACAAATAATTTCACTATTTAAAACAGATTTTGTGCGATAAATAGGTATATCTAGATACCTACATGAAAAGATATTTAAAAGGACCATTGCATCTTTATCAAAACATCAGCATGGATATTCAGTTTTTAGGGTTCTCGGTCTCTACTTCCTTATAGTTTCGTTGTGTCCGCCCGTCCGTCTGTCCACAGCTTAACTCAGAGACTGTTTGTGTTATAAAGCTATGATATGACACCATTATACGTTTTAATAATTCCAACACAGTGGTAAAATAAAATCATGAAAAACTCTTTCTATTTGGGGTAGGTACCTTCCCTACACCTAAAGAGTACTCCATATTATGAGGTGTTGTTGGATAGGCCTTCAAAAATCTTGGTAATTTTTATATAATCGAAATTCACATTATAAGACGTGTTTTACATACCAAATAAATCCTACTTTCTTATTACTTTTATATCAATAGATCAAACAGAGACGTTGGCCCACGTATCCATTCAATAAGAAACGACCCCCATTCAGGGTTCGAGCATTATTCGTTATTGACAAGTTTTATGTAACAAACCTAGTTTTTGCTATCTACAGGTGCTAGTAGTTACCAGACAGTTGATAGATGGCTGCCTCGGAAGGAAATGCCGCGCGTCTTTGACTGTTTCAAACAAGCTTCGTTCATTGAGTATCTACTTAGTCCAGTTTTTTTGCGATTTCCTATCCAGCTTTTTTAGTATTACCATGTCAACGTAAGGCTGTAGATAATGTTATTGCTTTATAATCATTAGGTGATTACGAAAAGGGAGTAATTTTAATGATATCAGCATGGTTATACAATCTACGTCATCCCATAATATGTACGCCGACTAGGTATGCTCATAGCTTCATATCTAAGAAGCAATATACGGACCACTTTTTGAAATAAAACTTTTGGAAATTATTGTATGTATGTTATACAAATTTAAAGGGGGTTTTGTGAAAACGGCATTTATGACAGGCTTTAAACCAACTCCATTCTTCTTTTTTTTTACTTTTGGTTAAAAGCCTGATCCGGATTTCGCAAATACAAAAAATAATACATATTTAAAGTACATTATTTTTGGGCGTGGCCGTTAAATGACCGTGAAATCATTTACTTTTTGTAAAATTTGTTAAGTGACCAATTTTTAAAGAATTTATATTTCATATGGATACAGAATTACCTAAAGATAAAGTAATGACTTTTAGTTGCAATTACAAGATTGCAATTTTTTTTTTAGTTGCAAATACAAGACTCCACCTGACACCATCTTATACTCGTACAACGTTTTGCCATAAGTTATTATTTCACGTGAGAAATTATTGCCTGGGCGGTTAAGTGGTAACGGTTCAGTAAGGCCTGGGTCATGAAATATATGATATTGGATTTTTTCCAATTGGCAAAATGTTCACCCCTGGAATTTGGACATGTGCCCAATGTTAGGAATATGGGACATACCTATAACATGAGATTCGAGAAACATAACTGAAGAATTTTTAATGTAACCATGTGTGCATATATACACCTATTACGTACCTGTAAACTGAATTTTTTAGGGAACCAAGGTGGCGAGCAAGCATGCATCTCACATGGATGTTAAATGATGACTGCAGCCTATGAACATCTACACAAAAGCCAGAGGTCAAAATGCAGATCCGTTGCAACCCCTGAGACCTAGGTTGTTGTCTCTGTGTATTACGGGGCCAAAACAAGTAAGTAGGTATCTCTTTAAGTAAATATCTCTGCTAACTCCTTAGGGGAAATATATTCGAAGTTATATACTTACTAGCTTCCGACCCGACGAACTTCGTATCGCCTTGTAAATAGGCATTTAAAAAAAAGGCCAAGAAATAGAAAAAAAATTGAGTGTCACCCGTATCACTTAGGGGTATGAAAAATAGATGTTGACCTATCCTCAGACCTACTCAATATGCACAAAAAATTTCATCAAAATCGGTCAAGCCGTTTCGGAGGAGTATGGCAACGAAAACCGTGACACGAGAATTTTATATATTAGATTTTGTAAGATAACATTTGATTTGGTTGAAATCCCTTTAAGTGTTTTCATATTTTCGTATTTGATCCGGTTTTGCAAGATCCTAGGACGCTTAGTCTAGGTGTCAGAAATTACAGATCCGCACATATCCAACGTAAATAAACGAAATAGCGTTGCAAAGAAGATGCTATTGACCTATATGTACCTACTAAAGTACTAGACAGAATACTCCCCTTGGTAGCAAGGTTTTGCATTCAATTTACCACACTTTCCCATAGTACCTAACATGACAGCTGACGTGAAAACGTCTTACATAAATAACTGTAAAATCAATTTAAAAGAGTAACGGATATTTGTTCCTGGTGTCTTCTCTATACCTTTTTTTTATTAGGTGAAAATGCGTTACGCATACCCACCCTGAGGAGAGGGATGGGTTATGTGGGACTCCGGGAAAGCCATCCGTCTACCCACTAAAAACCCCTGGGTGTTCCGACTCGTCCGCCATCGGTGGCGCTAATCCATAACGCTATCGCACACATCCGCGACCTCACCGTTGCCGAGCCCTCCGCGGAGCCTTTCGGCTCCAATCAACACTAGAGGCGTGCGGAACACCTGCACGCCAGCCAGCCCGGGACTATTCCATTCGGACGACGGACATCCCCTAGTCAGACTCCCGAAAGTTCCTGCCCCGACCAATCACAGACCAGTCGTCCCAAGACGCCCGGGTGGAGGGGTCCAGGGGCACACAGTTCGGCTCCAGAGGAGCGGGAGTGTCAGGGACAAACTGACTCTCAACCGCCACTCCGCGGCCCTACCACATCCTTATCGAGCGGCGAGACCCCGCTAGGCGGCTGGGGATAGGGTGCAGGGCCAACGACATACCCATACGACTCTTCCCCAGCCGTCTCCTCACCACAGCAACGAGTGGCGGGCAGAGCCACGACAAACGCCGCTCCCTCGCTAGGCTCCTCTTAGCTTCGCCGGTGTGGCTCAATTCACTGACTACTAAGCCCCCCCGCCACGACAAGGCGGAAACCCTCGGGGGGATCTTCTCTATATCTATATTAACCTCATTGCTAGATACATATAATTCTATGGTACCTAGTAATGGAGTAATTTTTGCATCCTCAGCGTCATGACTGAAATTCCTTGAAACCTACTGCAACAATAATTGCAATACAAAATGGCTATATAGAGGTTTCAACACTTGTATAATCCCAATGAATACAACATTCATTTGATGTTATTGTGTGCCGCCTTAGCAATGTGTTGCTAAGGCGGCCAACCGTCCCGGATTCTGCGGGACCGTCCCGTAATGCTAGATGTAATCCCGCTTTGTAAAAATTAATAAAATAGTCCCGTAAAACGTTGGATGCGTCCCGCATGTCCCGCATTCGATGCATTGATGTACCATGCCTATTTTTTTTCAAGCTACTACTTAACCACACAGTCACACACATACATAAAACATACACTACACTTGTTATTATATTATTTCGCATTAACACATGCTTGTGAAATATATTTTATTTTTAAAGAAAAATGGAAAGAAAAATTTGACTTCAGGCGAGACTCGAACTCGCGGCCTACTGGGAATCTAGTCCAGCCGTCTAGTTGAGCTACTGAAGTCCTTGAAGGACTTCAGTAGCTCAATTGGAAGAGCACTGAGTGGGTGTATGTAGTGTATGTTTTATAGTGTTTATTATGTGTGGCGCATGCAAACAACAACGGAGCATCTACGTATAGATACGAGTATCAACACGCATTGTGTGAATTCAATTGAAAATTGTTTGCTTGTGTGTGTATGTGATCGCTTTGTTCCATTTTGCATTCTTGTAAAAAAGTGTATCTCTAGGGATAAATACTATGTTAAAAATAAATGACTTAAAAATAAATGACTTAAAAACCTATGTAGGTTTTGTGTTTTAATTTTGTTACGTATACTGACATAACTTCATACTTCGCATTCACCATACCCTATCTATCCACAAAAAATCCCGCATGCTATTTGCTCTATGCCGCTATAACAACAAATACAAAAAATAAAAATATTAAGGGGGATGATTGCCCATACAATAAACGAGTTTATTTTGTATTTTTGTATGTTAAGAAGTGGCAAACAAGCACACAGTTTATATTGATGGTAAATAATACTGTAGCCTTTAAACATCTACATGAGACTGTAGGTTTCAATACAAATGCGTTGCCACTCATGAGGTCTAAGGTATTATGCCTGTGGGCCGGAAATTACAGGGCCGTACATTACCACCTGACCGGAACACGATAGTGCTGAACACTACCATTTAGCGGCAAGTAGATTAGGTAATGCGGTGGTGCCTACGCTCGCGAGCTCCATCACTGGAGCTTTGCCACCAGTTTAAAAAATTGTATTGTTTGTTCAGTATTTTTGCTCAATATTAATAACAGAAAGAATGATCCTTCACTGCCACATTGCGCTCTCTCTATAGGCTCAAGAACTTTTTACCTTGTCAGACAAAGACCCTTCTTGTCCAATCTCTTATCTTTCCACTCATCGATTATGCTGATCTCAAGAACAATTAAACAAATTGGATCGCATTCTAAATAACTGCATTCGTTTCATATATGGTCTTCGCAAGTTTGACCATATTTCTCACTTTCGTTCTAAGCTTAAATGGCTTTCTATTCGTCAGAGACGATCCGTTCGGATCCTCTGCCAACTTTTCGCAATCATTAACGATCCATGTTCTCCCGATTATCTTAAGCATAAATTCAAATTTCTGGGTGATTCTCACAATCGGAACCTTCGCTCATTTGATAACCTTACTCTTGATATCCCGCTTCATCGCACTGGTTTTATGTCCAACTCCTTCGCTGTTACAGCTATAAAACTCTGGAACAGGCTTCCCGTTGACATAAGAAGAGCTCGGAGTAAAATTGCATTTAAATCTATGATTCGCTGTCATTTTCTTAAACCTGCTTTGTAAATCATGGTCATGTTGTAATTTTAATACCAATTTGTATACATGTACTTATACGATGTATTTATTTGTATTTATATATATATACATATATATATTTATGTGTGCATTCTATATCCTATATATTCATTTTTGATATGTCTATGTTTATATATAGGTATGTAGATACTTTACGTATTTATGTCCCTCATATATATTCGCCAGTGTTAAATTTATTCATCGTTCCAGTTTCAAATTGTATTGAGTTATTTAATATTCCTGCACCTCTTCGTTGACTTTCTGCCCTACTCACTGGTTGACTGGGAGATAATGCCTACGGGCATTAAGTCCGCCATATGTACTTCTCATGTGCATTTAAGTATAAATAAATAAATAAATAAATGATGTCAAACTGATTTCAAAGAACTTTTTTTGTAAGTAACAGGCCATCGGTGTCTTGTTTTTGTACAATATTGACATAATTATAAATTATAATAAATCCTGATTCTGATTCCGATTCAAATATTTTTACTTTAAACAAATTAGCACACCATAATTAATTTACAAGGATTTCAAAAAACCCGGCCCTCTAATATAGACAATTACATCAGTTCAATTTGACATTAGCATCAGTTCGTGATTGGGGAAATCTAGTTGGCGTAAATCGTTTGGAGTGACGCCACAGTTTTATGACAAAAGTTTTACGAAAAATTGACCGTCAATGGGGACTATAAATTTATACGTTATGATAATTAGGCCCCAGATCGGCGAATAAACCTAAGCGAAAAAGTATGTGTGCTTAAAAAAATCGACTCGTTACGGAAAACGGCAAGTTTTAAAATGCATACTTAAATAAAAAAGGATTATTTAGGATAACTGATGATAGTTTCCCTGGAAATTAGCCAACAGGCACGCCGAGCGTAGCACAAACCGGCTAGAGACTGCAGCTTTTTCTAAATTACATATCGTTATCTCATTCACAGGCAAATATAAAAAATCCGTAATAACTGGTACATTGAAATACTTGCCAGTAGTTAGTAGCACGGCACGGTAAGTAAAAAATAGATCCCACATAGAGTTTCTGCTCGAGACTTCTCGAACTCGAGACAACTCGAGAGTTTCGCCTCCATTCGAGACGAGAAATTAATAGCCGACTCTCGAGACTCTCGAGTTCCGGCGAACACGAAATAAAGACTAAAGTCAGGCTCGCCATTTTGCCGCTTTTACCAATGAAAACGTCACCCGCGCATTACAAACACTTCATTCACTCCTGACTTCTCACAATACCGCATCATACCAGTTACTAACTTGTATAATGCGGGAGACTCCCGGGGAGACGGGAGACTGACGAACTGGCAGTTAGTCAGTCTCCTGCTCAGAGTGGTCGGTGAAACTCGTGCCGTGCCTGTGTGTGGCTACGACGGCACAATGTAGTAAGTGCCAAAAAAATATATAATTGAAAAGCTCTAATACAAGTGGATTAGTCCGACGCCTGCAAAGCGTTCATAAAATAACTTTGAAAACTGAGTCACAGGCTGCTTCAACCAGTTCAACCGCTGATAATGAAGATGAACAGCCTTCGAAATCAAAGAAATCTAAGCCAATGACTCAACAAACTTTAAGCTTTGCACAACACCAGAAGACCCTCAATAAAATTTTATCAGGTATAGCTGCAAAAGATGGTCTCACCATTCGACAAATCACAAGACGTGAATTTATAAAAGAATCAATTTTCAGAGTAGAGGATTTGAGTTACTTACGTTTTGTATTTCTAACTTGTAGTACAAAGTATGTTACAATAAAATAATTCTTATTTTTAATAGCTTTTCATTTTATTTTCAGTTTCATTTACAATTTCTTACAAAAGACTCGAGAGTCGAGACAACTCGAGAAATTGGGGTCGAGAATTCTCGAAACTCGAAAAAAAAATTGAGACGAGAAACCAAAAACCCTAATCCCACAGCATTTAAAACTGTTTTACTCACTTTAAAACTCGTTTGCACATCTTGGATACATATCCAAAGAAGACAAAGGCGATTCAGTGAGATAAGTACATACTTAAATTGATCAGTTTGATCAATTTGGCAGCTAAGTGTATGGGAAAGTCTTAGAAAGAAGAATGAAAGAGAAGTCCGACGGGTTGGTGGGATGCACAGGGTGGTTTCAGAACTGGAAGAGGATGTATGGATCAAGTTTTCTCCCTCCGCAACATCGTAGAGAAGCATCTGGCTGTGAGCCAGAAGGTTTTCTGCGGTTTTATGGATTTGGAGAAAGCGTTTGATAGGGTATTACGGAAGGAGCTGTGGGACATTTTGCCAGAGTATGGTATTGATGTCTGTCTGCTCCGTGCAATACAGTCCACGTATGTGGACTGTCAAGAATGTGTGCGGGTAGATGGTAACATGTCACCCTGGTTTGATGTTAACATCGGTGTCAGACAGGGTTGCGTGCTTTCGTCTAGGCTGTTTATCATATATCTGTACAAATGCCTCCAGAGGGTGAAGTTGATGGATGTGGGAGTACGTATGGGTGACTTAGTGGTGAACTGTCTGCTTTACGTAGATGATGCGGTAATTGTAAGCTCTACACCATCTGGGCTACAAACACTAGTCACAGTCATGAAAGAGGATTGTATGGAGAAAGGCTTACAATTGAATGTGGATAAAACTAAAGTATTAGTATTTGAAAGAGATAAACAGAGAACAAATGCAAGGGTAGTAGTAGATGATGCAGTGTTAGAACAGGTGGATGAAATTGTATATCTTGGATATGCTTTTAGTAAGGATGGTAGGTACACCACTGACATAGAAAGAAGAGTACCTACTTGCTGGGAATTGCGTGAACAAACATCTCGGCCAGCGGGCTCGACTAGCCGTACATAATGCTGTACTTACTCCAATGCATTTATATGGAAGCGAGAGCTGGGTATGCAGGAAAGAGCATGAACGTAAGTTAAACGCGGTCGAGATGAGATCTTTGCGCAAGATCTGCGGTGTATCACTCACTGATCGCGTTCGTAATGAAGATGTAAGAAAGAGGCTTTGTGTGAATAATAGTATCGGTGTAAAAATGAAAAAAGGCATGCTCTCCGATGGTTCAGGCATATAGAAAGAATGTCGAATGAGCGAATGACTAAACAGATATACAATGCGAATGTGGATGGTTGTAGAAGCCCAGGAAGACCAAGACTGACCTACCATGACCAAATAGGTTGAGTTCTGTCTGATGGTGGTGTCAAAAGTCTTAGGAATCGGCGTGAATGTATGAAGATAATGATGAAGGTAGACGAGGCACGAGAGGTTTGTCACGACCGGGATATCTGGCGCTCTACACTCTCTGCCTACCCCGTTAGGGACCTGGCGTGAAGATACATAAGTACATACTTACCTCACTGAATCGCCTTTGTCTTCGTTTATGTATTAAGATGTTTCTTGTTTTTTCGTACCGCCTATGAAAACAATGAAAAACACATAAAGCGACAAAAAATGAGATAGACTTATGTCTACCAAGCGACATAGGTACCATCGACGACACAACCACAACGCACCTGGTAGGTACCTATATTCAATGACGTCTCTGTCATCAATTCAAAAAAAAACCGGGAACGATTACTTGGCAAACTGAAAATAAATGTCAAGCTGGAGAGATTCCGGTTCATTGACCAGCTACTGCACAAATCCAAAACCCCGAGAGCTTCCAACTCGAACAAAGTCGCTTCCAATCACTACCAATGCCTGAGTGATTGCGTAGATGTGGCGAAGTCAAAATTCTTTATGGTCCACCACTCGAATAAGGCCTAAGGAATCTCAAACTCAACTCTGAAGCTCGTGGAGGTGAGGCGCAGTATAATTGATAAGTCTTTAGAGCGCTTTAGTGTACAAGCGGCTCAATAGACAGTTTTCAAAGTCACTGTCTCGCAACGTAGCTTAATACTGATAAAATACCTAATAAACACATAAAGCAGCACAAGTGCCGCTCTAAAGTATGCGCCAAAGATCTTCAGATCTGTCCGAAGACGGAGGACGAACAGAATTGTGTCGCCGAACCCTGAGCTTGCTGAAGACATCCAGCAGTTTTACGGACCGTTATACGCGACAGCACAATCACAATATCGCGAGATAAGTTCGCTATTCGGTGAGCTATATTAGTTCTCATGCAGATCTCTTTATTAACGATTCAATCTCGCAGCGAAACTCCGAGCATAGCTCTCTCCGTTGCTCTCTGCGTGAATTTGAACCTTCTAATGAGGTACATAAAACGTTTTTAAATGGACAATAATAAGCGTATAATAAAGGCGGGCCCAGTTTGGCAGGTGATGGTTCTAAAGTTTCTGAAACACATTAAAAGCTCCCCAATAGCTTTTCTCATTGCGTTTTGAGGGACATAATGTTAATGGACAGGCCCTCACTGACCGCCTCCTACCGCACGGGACCCTTTAAATCTCCTTTACGACGCACTTCCTTGTTCGTCGTAAAAGGATAAGTAGGTATGCCTAGGTAGCTTAGTGGTAAAAGGACACTTACGTTAAGCCGCTAAGGTCCAGAGTTCAGGCTAAACGTAAGCCTGAGACTCCAAATTCAGTCTGTAAATTGATACATTTCATTTTTTTCCAATTAATACCTTCTGTTTCTTAGGAAATGTTATTACTAATTAGGTAAAAAACTCAAGCTGAGTAAAGCATGGTCAACTCTGCCACAACACTGCAATTCCGATTTTTATAAGTATTATAACTGTGTAGTTATAGTAATAGCAGGCCACTACCCCGTTCCTAATAACTATCACAGAGGTATAACAACATCTTAAACCTCTGAGGTGGCAATGCATCTACATAATATTGTCCTCTTGTTTTTTTGTATATGTCTATAGGTTGCAGCATCAATATCAACTACATGCTTATTTGGCATCTACCAACCATCACATCATAAAAAACTGCAACGATCCTAGATTCGATTCGGATCGGATGGAAGGTGCTATTTAATTTTCAATTTTTTTATAGTTTCTCAGTGTCTATCTCGACATTGGGTTTGGTACATTGTACCCGCCCAGAAAAATTTAATAGACTCGTCACTTGTTGGGGCAAAATATAAAAAGCGAATCGTGGGCGCATGTATACTTGAATGCATGCATTTGCAGACGTTGTTTTATATTTTACAATACTCCTAAAGCTGTCTCTTAATTGCCGTATTATGTTCGTTTTCTATAAATATTCTGGAATTCTTCCGGTGGGTATCCAATGAGTTAAGTCAGTTAAGGTGTAAAAACCGACACTCAATTTTTTTTATGTATTGAAAGTGGCAAACAAGCATGCAGTTTACATTGATGTTAAGTGATGACTGCAGCCTATAGACACCCACACAAAGACCAGAGGTCAAAATGCAGATGCGTTACCTAAGGTGTTATGCCTCTGTGCTGGCAATTACAGGGCCGAACATAACCACCTGCCCGGAACACGATAGTACTGAACACTACCATTTAGCGGCAAGTATATTAGGTAATGCGGTGGTGCCTACGCCCGCGGGCTCCGTCACTGGAGCTCAACCACCAGTAGAAATGATTGACTCAATGATTACTATATTTCTCAGACCCGTTCTCTACCCATGGAGACTACATTTTTCCAACTTAATGCACAAGATATATGCACCTGTAAATTCGGATGAAGTCGAACTCCTTTGACGCTTCCGCTTCGTCGGGGCCGAACTGTATGCCCGTGAACCCCTCCGCCCGGGGGCCTCGGGCGGTCTGGTGTTGTGAATGATCCGGGCAGGGACCTCCAGGCGCTGGACTAGCGGACGTCCGTCGCCCGAATGAAGTCTCGAGTGTTCCGGACGACACATGCATTGGTTAGAGCTCAAACTCGCGCTCAAACTGTGAAGGATTCGGAAACAAGCAGACGCCGGCGGGGTCGCGGGCGTGTGCGTAAGCTTTCCCCTGACCCCACCACCCATATAATATAAAAAAATATATGATTAGCCTATTGAGTACATAGTGTACAATATCTAGCCCGAGGTCAAATCATTTTTTAAATATCTCCTTCACAATATCAAGCGAGAAAAGAAAAAAACGTAACTATGTAGATGAATCGCAGCAAGCCGCGAGCGGAAACCTAGTTATTAGTTATTATAGCTTAGTCCGCTTATTATCCTCATTATTTTACATTTCATTTAAATTCAATAATACATTGTTAATAAAACATTACCTTCTAGTATTCCACAAAAACACGCCTCATTATAGCAAACATACTGTCTGAAACTCGCTACAATCGAGCCTGTAAAGTCGAGCCTTTAATTAAACAAACATTACAATAATACTGAAAAAACATTCGGAGCTAAGTAAATTCCAGTAGGTAATTGGAATACCTAGTTAGTATCCGACCACGGTGAAATCGACTCACGAAATAAATCCGTGAGGCCGAAGTTAGGTCGACGGGAAATTTAAATGTTTGAATTAAGCTGCAAACTTATTAAGACCCTTAAAATGGGCGACCTTCGAGAATATTCGAAATTGAAACTACAATCTTGTTCATTCGATTCAATAATTTATTTCCATTTGCGACTGGGTATTGAACAAATCTCACTTAAATTGTTATGTAACACCGTACAGACTGTTTCACTGTTACCGACTTTGATGTTCTCAAACTGGAAGTGACACACTATAAGTATTTCATACTTATTCATAAAATTGTAGGCCGTTGCTCCATTCGAAATTACTTTATATTTTAAATTTCAAAAATTATTCTTTTTTTTAATACTTTTGTGAGTGAACAGAAATTTGTTCCCAACACTGATTTATTTATTTAGTAGACCAGTTTATTTAGCTTATTTGTACCATTTTTTGATCTTACAACAGCTGAAGGCTATATTTATAACTTTTCAATATAAAAAAAATCCTTAACCAGTATAGTACACATAACATACAACACCAATACTACCTTGCCACAAAATAACACATTTTGTATTAACAATTTTTTACTACATCAACCATAGATACCTAAAACCTAATGTTTTTTGTTAGCAACGGGCCACATCTAGTTAATCTCATCTGTAAATTTTATTAATATATCCAGCTTCATACCAATATAATCAACCTACTTTCATTGGAAAAATAATGACAACTTGCATCAAATCGGTAACAGCTGAATAATTGGGTAGTTGACTATATGAAAATATCAATCAGTAAAAAGTTTAGAATGAATGTAGTTCTTGTATCACTTGGTGATATGAATTTGTTACGTAAACTGAATCTGCTTTGAATATTATACAAATTAATCTGAAACTTTTGTATGCGCTCATTGACATATATGCACTAAAGAACTAGACAAAACACTCCCCTTGGTAGCACGGTTCGTTTTTCGCATACAATTTACCACACTTTCCCATAGTAACAACAGCGAACGTGAAAACGTAACCAGCAAATAATATTGCACAACGAGCCTACGAAGGAGACAATCGGCGAGTTTCGACTTCGTAGAGCTTTCTCTGCTGCACACTGCCTACGTAAGCACTAATAGTGCGATATTGGTCAACACTTGATCAAAATGGTCGACCAAAATCACATAAGTAAGGTGCGAAAGAGATAACGCTCTACAGACCTGAAATAATCCGATGTCTCTTTTCTAAGGTCGATGTACTGTCAAATCAATTTAAAAACGGAACCGGCTGTTTGTGCCCTTGTCTTGTCTATACAAGGTGTAACGGCAAGGTCCAACGATATTTAAAGGTGTTCATCTATATCAAGTTTCAAATCATTTAAAGTAAACAATAACAATGATATCACAACATTTCTTTTTCATACAAAGTTTAAAAATTAATTATTTGTCAATTTATTTGACAACCCTAACAAGTCGTCAACGAAAACACTCAGCATTTCACACGCACACACACGGAGCGTTCGCCTTCGACTGATATATACTGTCAGCTGTTGTTGTCAGGGTTGTAACGCATAAAATTTGAATCAAATTTTGACTCGTAATAACTGATGATTTTACATTCTCAGGAAAAAGACCTTGGGGGATGAAGTTAACATCAGTATAGGTATGAACTATTGAAATATTGTTGGACCTTGCGGTTGCACCTTGTATATTAACCTTACCTATTTAATGTTGAAATGATTACATTTTATAATGTTTATCATAACAACATACAAATAGGTACTATGAAAAATAATAGGATGTATCGTCAACTACCCTTCAACACACTCAAACCATTCCATTTATTTATACATATTTATCACATAGTTTACAATTATTCACATTTCGCCTTGGGGTCACTGCAAGTTAAAAGCCGCCTGAATAAAACCAATAAAAAGAGCATAACATTAGTAAGTATATACGTTATTATAAGGATTCTTTGACATTTTTGGATATAGTGTATTAAATGATTTAATACTAGTGGCTCGCCTCGGCTACACACGGGTCCAATTAATGTAATATAGCCTATGTCACAGAGTGAAAAAGCAGCGTTCTAATTTTTGAAATCGGTGCAGTAGTTTTTGTGTAAATATGTTACAAACATACATACAAAAACAAAAAATATTTTTCCTCTTTATAATATAGATAAACCAATGTATGATGTAAACAAAAATAAATGAAATGGTATTGGCCTTGTGATCATCTGAGAAAACTGTTTACACTTTGTGATTTTTTTTCTATTCAGACCCAAAATTGCGACCCGCGCAATTCGCCGTTGTTATTATTATTCTACCAATTTAACAAAATGAAAATATAATAAAATTATCCAAGAAATACTTCATAAGTATAATTTAAAAAATAATCAACACGTGTTTTTTATTACATATTAAATTAATCCATCGTAACGTCAACAAATTCGATAACTTTATTTTACTTTAAGTAAAATGACGTGTGACTTCATACAAACAATGTTTAATTACACCAAAATCCAAAAATATCATAAGACTGAAATTTGAGATACAATGAAATAAATGCGGCTAACAGTACGTTTGAGATTTTAAGTTCGATTGAAATGATGCGTCCGCTCTCCCTACATTAGACACACTCAGAACGATATAATGAATATTTTCTGCCGCCCATAAAAACAACATTTCATTAGACGATTCTGTGTGAGATTTATTACAGGGATATAAAAAAACTAAGCACTATATGGAGAGCATTTACAATCATTAATACTAAACTGCACTAAAACTTACCCTATCGAACTTAATGTGAGCCTCGGTGACAAATACGACAAACTTTGCAAATATATAGCACATTTCTAAGCTATATTATGTACTTAAACTTGATTGACCCTTACGTAAGACAGACACGTACAGAGAGCGGCCGCATCAAGCTTAGTTTTCAAGTAAAAAATAAATTAGACTAAATAAATTAAGTTACTCCACACAACATTATAATTCGGAATGTTCAGGTTCACTTTCTCCAATCTGTGGTATTTCTTCAGTCTGCCCTCCGGAATCTTCTTTCTCTTCCGCCTCAACTGTCTCTTCTTGCTTTTCCGTTTTCTCAGTATCCTGTTCAATAACCGTCTCGTTTTTATTATCTTCCTTCTTAACCGGTTTCTTAGGCCGCCATATTTTCATTTTGTTCACTAAGTATTTAACCTCCCGATCCAACCCTGCCATTTTCTCTCTAATGCTATCGACCGTCAATTTGATATCTTCATTCTTCTTCAAAGCTTTCTGCTCCTTCACTTGTTTTTCAAGCCACTCTTCTGTTTCAACGATCTTTTTCTCTAAAACATTTATTTCTATGTCTGTAAATACATCCCTCTCTTCATTCGTATCTTTGGTCAAATTCTTTGCGACTTTAAGGAATTCCCGAGAACTGTTAAGCATATTTCTTATAGCGGCTACAGCGTCTGGCCTTTCTCTGTGCTCCCAGTTTTTGTAAAATATCATATTTGTTTTCTCTTTCAACTTAGCCAGCTTCTCCTCGTATAGTTCAGTCGGACCTTCATAACCATCTTCGTACAACCACTCCGATACTTCAGTACATAATTTCTTGATTTCTTCAATTTCTTCTGATGTGCCGCACTCGGCGTATTCTTCTGTTTCTATTTTCATTTGAGCGTCAACTACGAAAGCTTCCAGGTTGTTAAGAGCTGTTTCTCTTTCAATTCGTTTCTTGTCCTTGTTATTTAAATCAGTGATTTTAGCCTTGGAACTCTTGAATTGTTCAGGATTCAATGGTTGCAAATGTAATATTTGCTCCTCGGATTTGATCGGTTCCTTCAGTACAACGATTTTGGGTTTCGGTTTGCTTTCCGGTTCAGTCGCGTTTTGCTTCTCTGTTTTATCAGTTGTAGTATCATTACTTTTGGCTGTGTCATTTTTGGGCACTTCAGATTTTTCTTCAGTTTTGTCTTCTTTTTCCTCCACCTTTTCTGGTGTTTCCGTGTCTGAACCGAAAAGCTTACTAATAGTGCTACCTATCTTTGAGAGAGTGCTATCATCTTCGTCTTCATGTGTAACAGTTTTCTCAGCAACAAATTCAACATTCACTAAGTTAAGGATACCGGAATCGTCCATATTGAAATGTGCCTTGATACCCTTATTTTCTACATTATCACCAGTGTTTTTAGCCAGAGCTTCGCTGACACCGTTTAAGATTACATGCGACAGGTTAAGAGAGCCAATGTAATTCAATTCTCCAAAGGGTATGTGATCTAATTCTGCATAGTTGACAGTGAAAGTAAAATCATCTGTATGTTTGTTGAAAGTTATTACCTTCTTTTGCGGATACGGATTCATGGGTCCAAAGAGAGTTCTCTTTATCTGGAACAAAAGAGATGATAATTAATACTCTTACCACTAAATTGACGGATCGATTCTCACATCAATTGGACATACATAAGTGTAGCTTTTTACTACGTCAATTCGACGCCTTATAATTTAAGTAAAGATATTCAGGTAAGTATACTACTTAGCTACTTACCCTACTTATATTACTTACCTCAATATGTTAAAAAATATTTAGTAGTAAGTAGCGTCTTTGGGAAGGTTTTGTCCAGCAGTGGATGTCTTTCGGTTGGAGTGATAAAGGAAGATGGGCGAAACCTAGCAAATAGCTGTGGGACTGTTTATGTAATTAAAAATAACTGCTTTTTACGAAATGCATATGTATGTATACACGGTAAATATACCAAAACATTTTTTTTTTACAATTTCTGTCTGCCTGTTTGTTGGGGAAAATCTCAGGAACGGCTAGACCGATTTCGACGGAACTTGCACTGGCAGATAGCTTATGTAATAAGGAGTAACTAAGGCTACTTTTATACTAGCTGCGCCGACGACTTCGCCCGGGTAGATACTAAACAATCATAAATTCTCACGCGGATGAAATCGCGGGCACAGATAGTTCATAATAAATTCGTAACGAAATACTTTGCATATGTATATGGTGTAGTAAATAAATAAATTACTATTGCATTATCGACCTTACCGTATCCTGGAATGAAAATATAAATCGAATAAGTAGGTATGAATCATAATATAGTCATTAAACAAAACTTAACAATAATGAGACATACTAATATAACAGAATACAACAAACACACAATAATCACTTGCTTGCTTACGTGGGGATATATCGATGGTTGAAGAAACTCGCTCTTTTAATACAAAATCCTGATGTTAATCAAAAAAGGATTTTTATAAGTAAAAAAAAAATAACTCACCAGTTTATCGTTGCCATCAATATTTCTCGTGAATACGACTTGGATCGGCAACAACACCGCGTCTCTAACGTTGAGAGGGGCCACTTTATAGCCGGTGGCCAAAGATGCCGCCCTGCGAACAATAATATGACACATTTAAAGCGTTATGCAGGCTATGTTCCGAAATACACTGAAGCCACTGCAAGAGCTGACGTCCGTAATGTGTACCGCGAAGCTGTTCCTTTTCATTTGACAGTTACTGTTCACTGTCCAGTATGCTGGATGGATGCAAGATTATATTTTATGTTATTAGTGACTCCATTTTTTTCTTTTTATTTGTATGTAATAGGTTGGGGAAAAAGTCTTATCACATTATAGTATGTATGAACTTGTAATAAAATCTCTTTGGCTGTAGTATTTGTATCTGGCTGGTTTTGGTATCATTGTGTGCGTTCCACTAAGCGTTCACAACGATCAAAACGCTCCTTTAGTCGTTCCACATGACGACCGCAGTCGTTGTGGTCGCGGCGTAAACGTCACTCATTACGTCATGAATTACGCTCACGCGAAGCTCACGACGACCCATCTAAAAAGGTGGGTCGAAGTGATCGTTGAGAAAATTAGCGGCATTTTCAAAAGTCAAAACATAAAAAATGGCGACCGTAAAGCTTACGTTATTTCATGCCGAAAAAGATATATTAGTAGAAGTGAATGTTTCTGCAGCGGATGCTCAACGTGCCTCCACAGGTAAATATAATTATGTAAAACAAGTTTAGAAAAATTAATTGTAGTTTATAATTAATATACATGTATACCAAACATCCAAGTGCCGCCGCAAAAGACATTTTAATTACATTTGAACATAAATTAATTAAATACACCACTGTTATTAAATATCAAAAAATTAAATTATAAATTTTTTCAATATAAATCGATTTAAACGATAATTAATTAAGTTTATTTTCAAGGCTTACAGATTATAACCTAACCTCTTAAATCTTTTGCATTTTTTTTATTAACTCGCCATTTGTATTATTGACCTCTACGCTCAAAACGCTCTATAATCCATTCCACTTGAGTTTACGACAGTAACGCTCACAATCAAGTGGAACGGGAAAAACTGCGGTCGTGAGCGTGATCGTTGTGAACGCTTAGTGGAACGCACCCATTGAAAGTTAAATTTTTTTTTAAAGAACATAATTCCAAATTCAAATTAGGCAAATGTGTGATTTTCATTTGTTTTTCGTACTGTCAAGATGAGTGAATCTAATGAAGAAATTCGATACATTTTAAATTTTACTACAAAAAAGGTAAAAATGCAACGCAAGCCGCGAAAAAAAATTGCGATTTATGGACCTAGTGCAGTGTCTGTGAGAGTAGCACAAATTTGGTTTAAGCGTTTTCAATCCGGAAATTTTGATGTCAAAGATGCACCTCGCTCTGGTCGCCCTATTACGGATAAAATGGATGCCATTTTTGAAAAAGTGGAGCAAGATCGACATATCAGTAGTTACGACGTAGCTGAAGAACTGAGAATTGATCACAAAACAGTTTTGGCGCATTTGAAATAAGCTGGGTACAAAAAAAAGCTCGATATTTGGGTACCTCACGAGCTCACTGAAAGAAACCTAATGAACCATGTACTCATTTGTGATTCTTTATTACGACGTAATGAAACCGAATCATTTTTGAAGAAGCTGATAACTGGTGATGAAAAGTGGATCACGTACGACAAGAACGTGCGAAAAAGGTCGTGGTCAAAGGCCGGTCAGGCTTCACAGACTGTGGCGAAACCCGGGTTAACTCGCAATAAGGTGATGTTGTGTGTGTGGTGGGATTGGAAGGGCATTATTCATTATGAGCTATTACCACCAGGCAGGACTATCGATTCTGAACTCTACTGCGAACAACTGATGAGATTAAAGCAAGAAGTTGAGAGAAAGCGGCCGGAATTGATCAACAGAAGGGGTGTGGTGTTTCATCATGATAACGCTAGACCTCACACATCTATAGCCACTCAGCAAAAATTAAGATAGTTTGACTGGGAGGTGTTAATGCATCCGCCGTATAGTCCTGACCTTGCACCTTCAGATTTCCACCTGCTTCGGTCTCTTCAGAATTCTTTATGCAATGTTAGGTTAACATCACGAGAGGACTGCCATATCCACTTGTCGCGGTATTTTGATGAGAAGTCCCAAAATTTTTATAGCAATGGGATCATGTCCCTACCTACAAGATAGCAAAAGGTTATCGAACAAAATGGTACATACATACTTTAGTTAAATTTAAATAAACTATATTAAAAAATGTTTTGAATTATCTTAAAAAATGCGAAGAAACTTTTTCCCCAACCTATGTTGTGAACTGTGGTATCAAGATTTTTTTTTCTTTCTTGATTGTTTTCAATTATAAGTTTCATAAGTAACATTCTTTTTCTACAAAATATTGGTTTGACACATTGAATTAAAAAAAACACGCCGCTAGCTACGATCAGCTCGTTCCAGTGAACGTGTGACACTATCGCCATTAACCAATGAACCCTCACATGTCTCATTCCGCTTACCTATAAACAGCTCCAAGAGTGGCGGCCTCATCAGCGTTGATGCTCTTAGAAGGCTCGTGTCCGACGACGGCACGGAGGGCGTCCTGCACGGCGGGCACGCGGGACGCTCCGCCGGCCACGATCAGCTTGGCCCCAGTACCGGAGCCCGACGCCGCCGCCACCGCGCGTTGGATCACGCCGGACACGCGATCCCATAGGTCCGCGCAAAGGGATTCTAGCTCAGCACGGGTTACCTACAGTAAAATTAAACGTCATTGAAAATAAACTAGACGTGTAGAATGACGAAACAGATACACAATGATAACATAAATATTGTATGACAACATATTGGTTTGTAACAATAAAGCCAACAACTCTATTTAAGAAATGTATCACATAAAAACATAAAATTAATATGAAAATAAACCTTACCAATTGCTTGAAGTCCTTATCGTCCAACAGATTTTCAATCTGTGCGTAATGTTCGGAGTTAGCAGAGAGCACAATCTTCACACGTTCAGCCTCTCGCAGTAGTTTCTCCATGGCGCGAGGCGAAGCCCTGACATCGCCGCCACCGTTAGATTCCCAAGCTTTTATCAGATGCTCCCGGAGACGCAAAGTCATTTCTAGGCCTCCTAATGTCCTGTAGTTATAACAGAGATTGTTTTATATGTACATCAAGACAGAAATCACAGGTGTGTCAGGACTGGGATATCTGGCACTCCACACTGTCTGCCTACCTCGTATGGGACTTGGCTTAAACATTCAAAAAATTCAAATCATTTATTTCAAATTGGTCTCTACAAGGACACTTTTGCATTGTCGGGTTATAAAACTACCTAGAGAGAATGACTTATAATAATAAGATATGTACATACAAAACAAAATATATTATATTACTAGTTTCATAGCTATGATGGAGGAGCTTGAGGGTGATACTAGTATTCATTCCCACTGTTTTCCAGCAATGTACAATAATTACGTAATTTCTGTTGCAGAGAAAAATAAAAGTTAGGGAGGGGTTACAATGAGCATTGAAACTACTAGTTTTAATGGTAATAGAGACGCTCTTAAGTATTCAGGTATTCACATACCAATTATGTGAATTATATCCTATATTTTATAAAATTAGACAGTTCTTGGGGATCCAGCGAATGTTATCATCCACATAACAAAAGAAGATCAATTGTCATATTTTTCTCATGACAGACAGGTTCGGTTTTGGTTTAAAGACATTTATTTCCCAGAAAGAAACCAAACACATCACTTATCGTGTGTTATAATACAAAATGTAGGTAGTCACTGTTCTTAGATTAGGTAAGTAGTTATAGTTACATTACAAATATTGATTATTAAATTAAAGTAACAGTCAATATGAAGGTACCATCAGTTAAGACTTGAATATTTAAAGAGTATATAATACACCTATACAGACCTATTGTTGTTGTAATATATGGCAATACCCTCCAGTAGTAACTATCCATCCATGTCCTAGGTATAGGTCGCGCCAGGTAAAAAGAACGCTGGAGGTCAAGCTGCGCAGTAGACAATTTATCGATCTATTTGGTAGTATGAGGTGCGGCGTTTTCAATCTGCCTACCAATACACGAAACCGCAAGCGAAAGCTAGATCAAAAATAAACCAATAGTGCTAGTACTTTCGTGCGCGAGTGTACCGATGTGCGAACACATCCCTTCTACTTTCTTCCAGCATTCTTTTTACATGGCGCGACCTATACCCTTAATTAATTCACATAGAGTATAGTCTCACCTGTCATAGCCAACTCCAATAACTTGCAATTGTGGCACAGTCTCAACATATCCCTTCTCCTTGATCTTCACAGTCTTGTATTCTACCAAGGCGGCCTTGGTTGATATTGAGCCCATGTCAAAGAATATTGTGTACCATGCCGTTTCATTAATTTCCTGAAAAATTATATTGAATTCATTTATTCACATATGCAATAAAACTATTTACTAAAGAGTACTTATTACTAATATTGCTGCTGTAATTATGTTAAATTTTTATATGTTTAACTAAAATAATAAGCTAACTACAAAGTATTCCATAAAAACATACCTTCCGTCTAAATATGCCATAATTAATGGCAATAGCGCTATAATCATTGATCAGCTGCAGCACATTCAGGCCAGCTAGAGCAGCAGCCTCTTTCATAGCACGTCGTTCCGCCTGGTTGAAGTAGCCCGGTATTGTGATCACACATTCACTTATTTGTTGACCTGGAAAGATATTGGAATGCTTAAATAAAGCTTGCACAGAAAACATACAAATATTTATCAATTTTTTAAGTGTTACAAATAATCTATGCAAGTATATAAAACTGAGTTTTTCTATTTGGTTAAACATGCTAATTGCAGGAACTATGGATTTAAACGGAATATTATTGCTGTGTTCAATGGTCACACATTGCTGGGGACTGCCCAGCATGAAATATTGCATATTAACTTTAGGAAAGAGACTGGCTATTTTCGCCTCTGTAGAGTGTTATCTCTTTTGCACGCTAACTATGTGATGTTTGTCAAACATTTTGATCAAATTTTATTTAATGTTCGCAGAATTGCCAAGCCCCACTATCAGTGCTTAAAACTACAAGTAGGTATGATAATGAAAAAAAGGCTGGACCATAATCAATCATTGTAGATGTAATCAATACAGGTACTCACCATGACTAATTTCTGCAAAATCTTTAGCTTTAGCCAGAAGTTGAGCAACAAGCTCCTCAGGTGTGAATCTGGTATCATCATCATGGATAAACTCAGGAGTTCCTCTTTCAGATGCCACTAAGTTATAGTATGGGTACCGCTCCCTGAAATAATTACAATGTTTTAATTGCAACCAATTTCAGCAATCATCATCAATACAGCTGAAAAACATTTACAGCTGGACAAAGCCTTCCCCCAAAGACACCCACAACAGAGTTTTGCATGATTGTTTGGTTGACTGATTGCACTAGTGGAAGTTAGTAAGCGGTAGGGTTGTCACTTCCCCACACCAGCCAAAAACACTGTCATATAAAGAATTATAGCAACATTGATGAACATGAACAACAATAATGGCCGTTGAAATTAAACATTACTTCATGAACATATCATGAAATATTCTAAATATTCAAGTTTAAGGTTAGATGGAACCTCATCTTACAACCAAACAAATTTAATGATTAAAAAAATCACACAAAGCTTTACCTAAAATGTAATTTTAATAATTTAGGTATACATACATGTTTAAATAGTTTAGTTTTCGTAGAATTAGGTTGGAAAACTAAGCTTAAATCCCTATAAATATTGTACAAGCACACATTTATAACACGCGGATAAACATAGTAAAGCCTGTACCTGTATGCTTTCACCAAAGGATGATCGTAAGGTTTTCCAAGTAAGTCCAATAGATACTTGTAAGCATTCTTCGGAAAGCGCACGCCCACCGTCACAGCATCCTCGCCGAAAGTCCGCACGCCGTCTCTGAACGCGACCACCGCGGGCGTCTTTCGTTTCGACTCTTTATTCAACACAATCTCCATCGGCACTCCCGGTGACACGATACCAACTTTCATCCATTCCGACCCGAAATCTATCGATATCACCGCCGCACTTTCCGCGTAATTACTTAAAAGTAATGGCAACAGCAAACTCACCACACAATACATTTTCTGTAAATTATAAATGAGAAATCATTCAATAAATCAACACCGAAAAATACATCATCAAACTCTCAATCACTGTCAAGTCGAAGCCGTGTTTTGTGAATTAATATGCACTTACGAGATTTAGAGCCATGTTTTCTTTTAAAATACCATTCAGTCTCTTTTATAAATGTTACACTTCACATAAAATTGTTAAAATATTAGAATGTATTGTACATTATTCTGGCAAAGTGGGCCAGCAATTTTAGTCCACGTCAAGTCTAACGTGTTTTCTTCTTCTTGGTTAGTGCTGTTGTTGCCAGTTACTTAAATTATTTATTTTTTTTAGTAGAGCTGCGTGTAGATTTTTGATAGAACAATGCAGATTTTATTGCCTTCAAACATATTCATAAAGAATTTTTAAAATAATATTAAGCCATCTAATTTATGGGGTATAAAAGAATATAGCTATTCAATCCTTACACAAATACAAAAAAAATACTATTATAAATTATATAGTCATTTAGTTCATTCATTCGTTCAGTAGAGACTTTCTAAGAGCGCAGATAGAGAAAACTACAGATGAAGTTATTATTTTGTCTTACTCGCACAGAAAAGATAGCAATTTATAGCGATTTATTAATTAGAAATGCACTAGAACGATGATGTTCTTCACAGATCACCTAACCTCCGAAATAAATGGTGTATTTTTCTGTTGTAGGTTCCCACGCACCAATACTAGCGAGTCTCAGGGAGTATCATATGATTTGTAGACTTATATTCAGCGCTAACGGTTGCAGATCTTCAAACCACAGATCTGTCATCATAATATCAAGTCATCAGCATAGCCTCTAGGTATTTCAGAACACCGGTGATACCCTACTCTACGCCGTGACGCCCGTTGTTGATAAAGGAGTGGTGACAAAAGGCAACCTTTAGGAACGTGCATGGCGCGGCGATGTCCTTAAATATTGGGTCACCGTGTGTTACTCTACAAGAGTAATTCTTATACATGGCTTAAATTACATTGATAATCTTTGAGGGGACCGCAATAACTAGAAGGTCACGCCTTCTCGTTATTGGTGTAGATATAGACCATAGACTTGACCACCTCAACTTATCACAGACTTTTTCAAAGTCGACGTAGATAATATACAACTCCCTCTGCCATTCTGATGAATTCTTTCCTGTTACTTTGTAATATGTATACTTTGTAATATGAAGAGTCCTTATTTGGTCGGTACAGGAGCTCCTACTACAAAAACCGGTTTGTTCATCACACAGGAGTGGTTCCACGGCCTCTGATAGCCTATCCAAGTTAACTTAGATAACCTTACATAAAACATTCGACGGCGTCGAGAGCAGTGATTTTAGAGTTACTACACATTCTTAAAATCGCCTTTTTGGCACGGTTATTAAGAGTCATTTACTCCAATCCTCAGGGATCTCCTCAGTATTTTGAAAAACGATTACGGAGTTCATATTTGATCTTGTCGCAGGTCATGTGTAGTTACATGTAAGTTAACAGACGTCGAACCGTCTTCGACACATGTTGCCACAACAGCTTATTGTGTAAACCGCCTAAAGTAGAGATATGCAATTTTCATCGTAGTGGTAGAGATGTTGAGATTTAATATCAATCGCCAATGTAGAGAACTTAACATAGACAATCGCATATCCACACACCACATCACATCACTATCACAAATCATATGTTTATTTATGTAGGTTACTCTCTAGTTTATGGATTGATTGGGTGTACAAGGTGTTTGTTGAGTGTTGATTTCAAGATTTCAAGTACTTAATACGGAGTCTACGGAATGCTGTTTATTGTTATTAATTTCTAAATTGTGCTTAAAACAACTATTTCTATTGAAAGGTAAGTGAAAACCTCATCCACTGCTTACTGCATCAATGACCGAGTAGGGTATAATTTCGTAAGAATTCGTATTAAAATACGCCTTCAGAAAACACTACGCATTACAGATTTATATGCGCATTTTGGATTTTGCTCCCTGAATAACAAATATCGGGTATCACGTTGCGTCGGTTCAATAAAACGTGGCGTGCGTATCGTTTACATGCGGTTCTAAAAATGTGACGAGACGCATCGCACGAGATAGGCCGATGGGGAGTCGGTAGCGCTCCATCTATAAATGGAACAGGGTGGGCTGTGCGATATTCGCAATGGTTGCAGTCTGGTCGGTGGGGTATCCTAAGTTATGTAATGGGCCTTTGGTCGTGCAGTAGGCACGTGCAAGTGGTGCACGCGTAGGTTCCACGTCGAAGGCGAGGCGCGCACGCGGCGGCCTCGCCACTCTACCACTCGCCACCACCGCGCGCCGCCCTAACCCCCGTTTCTTAGCAACACGTTGACGCCGCGCCACCGTTGACCCAATGAACACAAAAACACATGTTAATTACTGTTACATCACACCTCGCGACCACGCGTCGGTATTTTTCGCGTGTTACGTACGTTCCTAGGCTGTATTATTCATAACATTTATTTCCATTGCATATTTATTGTGATTCTTTTTGGTTCTGGACATAGCTATTCCAGTAAGTATTTTTTTTACATTAGACCTTGATTTACCAGATGTGTTTGTGCAGTATTATTGTTTCTACGATGCTAATTAAACTTTTCCTAGAAAACTGGTAGTTATAATTAGTGCATAGACCTCCATGTGACCTACATTTCAAATCACACTTCCTATAGGAATTCTAAAAATAATTGTCAGCCTCAAAAATAATGCTCTGGTTCTAACAAGCTCTATGGCTATTGTTACAAATTCATCTATAAACATATTTTTTGTGATGTGTTTTTAAACAACCTCAGAATTTTGTTTGAAATTTTATTCTAATAGTGTTGCTTTAAAATTTTTATATTTCATTTATCTTCCTGAACATTCATATCATTTAATATCTATGATATCAAGGCCACATAATCTTAACTTATAGATAACAAACACATCTAGGCACTTGGTTATAATACTAAAATAGACATCCCCAATATGTCAATGTTTATGCAATCGCTTGAATGATTTAACAAATTATTATTTCACAAACAATAATATAATTATCAAGGTATATCTCAACATTACAGATGATGTTTTTAGTTAAACTTTGAAGGTCAATTGATATGTTTTAATTTGCTTTAATTAAACATTCTGAATTTAAGTAATAATAAGATTTAATAACTATCCAGCACATAGTTGATTTAATAATGTATAGTGATAACGTAAAGACAACAATAACATATTGGTGGTTAATGTAAAAAAAATGTTTACATGTTTATATTATATAATAACATGTCTTATCTTCAAATACAATAATGGATCTACTGGTGGTAGAGTTCTAGTTTTCGGCGTAGAGGCCATCGCATTACCTAATCTACTGCTGCTAAATGGTAGAGTTCAGGACTATCATGTGCTAGCCAGGTAATTTCCGAGGGCATAACATTTTCGGCCTCAGGAGTGGCAATACATCTGCATTGAAATGTCCAGTTTCATGTAAATGTTTATAGGCCACTTCATGACATAAAAAATTAGATTCATAGTAGTCCAACCTGAGGCATTGCTCAGAGGCATCGTATTTGTTCAAAATGAAACATAAACAACAAATTAAGGAAATAATGTTATGAGATCATAGGTTTGTCATTGAATAGGTATGTATTTTGTTTTAACAAACAAACCTTGTTGGCAAGCAGGGCTTGGTCAAATATTTGGCCCAACCAAGGGCCTTCACTGATTGTATATTTTATTTACTTTGAAATACATTTTATACTTTTTCTTTCTGGCTTGCATTACTTATCTACGAAAATTAATTATACGATTATTATTCTCATGCACTCAGGGTCTTTAAAGATTTTTTTATGCAAGTATAGTATAATGGTATCACAGAAGCACTGAACACTTATTAAGTAGTGCTGTAGTGTCTATGCTTTCAATAGCCACTTTAGCTCTACCACCAGTTGTAGAGAAAGAAATATGTATCTAATTATGAAGTTAAACAAATTTCGAGAATGATATTGCAATGTAAATGATATTTTAATTAAAATTTAATCACGGATTTTTTTTTTCGGCACTACAAATAAGCAAACGTATCGTCACGCATATATCTCTGAAGGGGTAAGCAGAGGTAAATTCTTGCACAAATGTAAAAACATCTACGATTTGCCACGCGTTTTATGCCCACAAATATTGTCCCATATACCTAATAGGCGGCATCCCTATTGACATCATCAGGTAACTGAGCACATTACCAAACTTACATAACCCGGGGATCGAACGATGGACCTTAGCGTAGCAGTAGTTGCTTGCTGCCACTTGTCTCTCAGAAGTTAGAAGTAACAAATACACAAAGTTAGGTTTTGAAGATAAATTTAAATTAGGTAAAATTTAGAAAGTCTGAAATGCAAGTCAGGCTGGCACATACCTACTTACCATCATGCTTATTTATTTATTTATTTATTTACTTACACCTCTATGTATCGTGTACATATGGTGGACTTAATGCCACATTATTTACCTAGGTGTTTAGTGTTCTGGGAAGAAAAATGTTTAGGTAAAATATAAAACATCTGCAAGAGATTGACATAATATTATTATGATAATGGACAGCGAAGGCTTAGCTAGTATCATTGCTAGTGCAAATGCTAGTCATTTTGTGTATAAATCCAACCTGTAATCTTGGAAATATAAAAATCTTGAAAAAATAAATTTATTATTTCTTTTATTTATTTGGCACACATGCTCAATATGACAATGGAATCAATATTTACCAAGCAACTGCGTAATACACGCAGTAGCTGCGGCTAGTAGAGCTTAAAGAAACACATATCACCTTTTACTTGCGCAAATTTCTTATTACTTACATTGTCATGTGTGTGATTATTGGCAACATTTTTTCTCAAATTCATACATCAAGTTGTGTGTCTTAAAGTTTATTGGGATTTTTTTAAAAAGAAAAACATGATCCCAACGCAACAGCTTGGTGAAACAACTTTGATTGAATTAGGTATATTGAGAACCAGTAGAACATTTACCGATATATAAAATATGTTTACCTCTTCGAAATAAGAATTTGAACAAAGCTTAATTTGTTGTCTTTAAGCTTATTTATTAAATTATTATTGTCTTATTTAAAGCTTGTTTGGCTACTCTACTATTGCTATGAATGGATTTTTGTTTTTAACCTCACCGGAATGAAGGATTTTTATTAAGCCTGGGTTGCACCACGACTTTTGTTAAAGTCATTGTACTACAGTTGTTGTATTACTACTTATTGTGTAAAGTTATTGTGTTACTATTTAAATACCCGATTGTAGAAATTGTCACGAAAATATTCCATAGGCGTGGAATATTGAACCATTTTTTTTTGTATCGAAATCAACGTATGAAACTTGTCGTGATTCTTTGCGCAAGTAAAACATAATGTGTGTGGCCGGCGTTAGTCGTATCACCTACTGCCACTTCGACGTGAGTTAGATATTCTGTGATGCAAACACATGGCGATAAGATTCTTTCAGTTCATGAGAATCGTATTTTACACATCGTGCGAATTATACGCGGCTGGTTTGGTTGAAATATGGTCCTTCGTCTACGCTTGCCCCGTTTTTACGGAATTCTGCCTGAAGTCGCTGTATATGTTTAGTGTTAATTAAATATTTTTTATACTATGGCCAAAATAAATATAATTTTTGTCATGTCGCTTGAAATAAGTATTTTTTACATAAGCTTAGAGTAAGCAATGGGTACTTATAAAAATGTGTTAAGAAACTACGAAGACGATTATATTATTATTAAGTAGGTACATAGGTAATAATTACTACAACTTGTCATTATAAAAAAAAAAACAAATTCTGTAGATACGATCGTGAATTTAATATCTGTTTCCATAAAAGCATCTGAATTGTTAAAAAATTACGAATGTAAAAATGTCCTTTCTTACTCTTCTTCGAGAAGGTTTTACATAATAATATTTCGTTATATTTTTTTTTAGTTATATATAGTTTATATTCACGAACCTGGCTGAAAGAGTAGGTATAAGTAGGTTTTATTAATATCAATTGTTACACCGTTTTAAAACCGTGGATGTTATTATACTTAGATGCCTTTAATTTCCCAAATTTCCATAGGGTTGTCGATACGTCGATATTATTTTCTATTACATACTTAAATTACTTTATACCTAATCACGAATAATCACGTTAAATTAAAATGCAGCGGTTAATAGTTCGTCTTTAGCTATTGCGATATCCTTTATGCTTCATGTATTGTATGCTAATAATTTTACTTACATATAGTTCCATTATGATAAACAGAGGATTACTTGTATTGAGATGTTCTAATTTCATTCCACGTCTCGAAATAATATTTATTTAGTGTTCTGTTGATTTGACTTTGAAATATAAGCATGTTAAAAGTACATTCAATGCCTTCGCGATTCCATATGATAACTTATTCCGTAACAGTTTACATACATTTATTGATTATATGAATTACGTACTCGATTTTCCTTCATCCAAAAGAGCCTTACTAAATGAGTAACAGACAATTATTTGTACAAATAATGTAGCTTGGGTTCGAGTCCCAGCTCGGCAGATAAGTTGGATTTTTTCAATTTTTGGGCAGTTTCTCAGACACGTCGGAGTTTAGTAATGTGACCGAAGTTATCAATTGACTCGCAACCTTATTATATGGGACTAATCTTAACTCTGCCAAATCGTGGGTGTTTGCATATGCATATGCTTGAAATGGATAAATACAGACTTGAAATAACGTTACGTTTACGTGTTTTCGTTCCATGATTATTATTTTTTGATCATTTACGCGAAATTGCTTTGCTTGCGTGGATTTCGACGAATCATTTTCAACGAGGTAATTTCGCGTGCGAGTTGTCTTACTTTCGTACAGCATTGTTATCTACCTATATTTATTTTTGCCATGCTAACCGCACACCGTATACTATGACTATGTAATATTTTTTATTCTCTTACTGATCGGCTATCTTAGGCATCAGGCATCTCAATTTCAAGCTCACTGCTGCCGACTCCACACGTAGGTTACATTCTTATGTAACTAACTAATAAAATACAGAACAGGGTTGATGCGATGGTATATAAATAAATTATGCTATTGCGACCGCTAATGATATTAATTAATATTATACGCTGTTTATAGCGAGTAACAGCTAATACGCTATTTAATCTGAATTGTGGAATGTTCTTTAAAATCGTTGGATCTCTACAAGTTAAATAGGCCACTAAATGTCTAAAATCTATCAATTTGTTATAAAAGCCAAAGAACTCGATGGTCGAAATGTTACATGAAACATGTTGTATGTTACATTGGAAAAATTACTACTTACCTAAGTAGTATTCTTTTATGCTTTTATGCTATGGTAATATACATTGTAATTTGTAACAATATTGTCTCTCTATGTGCATCGTATATGTAATATTTGAAATATTTAATTAAACTTTTAAAAACTCTTAATATTTTATATTTGAAAACTACTTATTTCCCTCAAGCTTCATACTTATTTTGCAAGGATTGGAAAGAAGATACATAGTCGGTGTTCCTAACATAAACGAAAACTAATAAGGAATTGTCGTGACAACCCTGTACAAAGTATGACTTGTAAATAAGTTCATTGGTGAAACTTCGGTGTTTCAATGCCATACCTTGTTTGATCTATTGTTGTCGGAGATTATTGACCCAACAAATAAAATCACTACTAACCTAACACAATTTTCACGACTGTATTGCTAAGCGTTATTTTCATCAACACTCCTTTACGCTTGATTTATATCGGCCAATCCAATTTTGCTCACATTTACTGTTATGATTTGATTGAATAAAAACATCTAATGTAGGTAGGTACCTGTTTATTTTTTTATTAAATAAATGCAAATTTTTCAATGAAGGCTAATATTTAAAAGACAGTATAGGGATAATTTGCTATAATTAATGTAACTATAGTGATTTTGGGATCCCTGGATCGTAAGAGTTTATATACTAGAGGGTTAGATCCATAGATTTATTATCTACTTAGATCTATTTTAAACAGGTTGAGTTTAAGACATAATAGAAGACTCATTGAACTCGTAAATCTGATCATCCTTTACTATGTTGTCAACCCCAAAAACGCGATTCACACTTCACACTAATCACACACACTATAATAATATTATAAATGTTCTTTTTTCGATATTTGGATGTTTGTCCGTCAATCACGCCGAAACTACTTAACGGATTTTGATGAAATTTGTTATACAGATAAGATATAAGCTGACTCAGGTTATAGGATACTTTTTATCCCGAAAAAAAAATGTTCCTGTGTGATGCCATGGGATGATTTGCTGACCACAGGTTATGCGAAAAGCTACCTACACGCGGGCAGAGCCGCGGGCAACAGCTAGTTAAAAATAAACTTCTCCATAGAAAATCTTTATTGCCATGCGACAAAATGACTGCAGTTTTTTTGCTGCTTTCATGTAAGAGTTGCTCAAATCCTGATCACCCGGTACTGTAAACTATTTAAATATAAATCTTATATCAGGTTTATGACGCCATTGTGATTTAATCGTAATCCTACATAGGTAACTCGATTTAAAGATTATATTATGTACGTATGCGCGTAATTTTCAATCGTTCAAAAGGTCATTATTTATAGCCCGAATCGATTTAGTGAGCTAGTGTGCCAAGGTCGTGTGTTGTTACACGATAATTTGAAGATAACACGAGATTTTATTTTCGTTTCTTCCGAAGAAAATGTGACTGTTGCGTCACGGTATGCTATACATAAATCTGTTACGAAAGCGACGCGAAACTTGTGTTTAGATGCAGCGCATCTGATTTTTTTAAAGGAATGTCTTTAAGTGCTCAACGGTACGGTTTTCGCGGTTGTTTCTGCACAGAGCGAGCAAAATGTAGAACCAAGGGTCCAATCTGTGCGGTTGGAATGTTGGAACTTCTCTCTTCGGCGGGTGGCACGACGAAGGAATGGAGACGATGGCACCAGATCGAACAGTTCAACAGTCGATGTCTCTGCGCAGACTCAGATCTTCGAGTCGATCTGTGATTCCTGGGTCGTTGACGATTCAAATGGCACGTTTTTGAATGGAGACCGAGGTGGTATTTTGGGGCTCCCGCCCAAAGATGAGAGCAGTATACCAAATGATGCTGCCACTTGAGCTTTATAGAGTTGTACAAGTTGCCCCGATGTGATGAGATGCTTGTCTGTCATCAGACCTATAATCAAAAAAGTAATGCTAGCTTTTGCCTGCACTTTTGTACGCGGACAATTCGTGTTCCCGTGGGAATTTATGTAATTCCTCGCAAAATACTCCCCTACACTTCTCAAGAAAATACATGCAAAGTTTCAGCTTTACACGTCCAAGGACGCGATCGCCTTTCTTAATTTGCTGGCGACATTGTTAGTGCTGTCAATTTTTCAAATCAATTTGTACCTCGTTTAGAATCAATAACGTCTATCTATCATTATAGCTTGTTTATCACCACTAGAACATCAGTCAGATAATCAGTATTGCTTTTAAAGGTGGCACAAATTGACCGAACTAGCAGTTTCGACAACAATTAGAATATGCGGTCGCAGCTAAGGCGTTTCGGCTATACATCGTCTGTAGTTTACGAAAGAGTTATGATGTAATATTTTGATTTTAATACACCCAGTCACTTGTGCCTGTCGATTGTCGAGTATCGAAAACCAGGGTGCTAAGGGGCTGCCCTAAGCACCTAGCTGCCTGCCGGCCTCTCCCAAATTTAGACAAGTCCGATCTTTGACAAAGAAGACATTCCAAAATGTATGAAGCTTGGGCCCGAACCTTGTACACTAAATTGGGAGAAGAAGCATAAAATACTAAATCCTTTTCAGCTATTCAAATCGTTTATTAGGTATACCTTCAATTAATTGTCGTAAGTATATTTCAAACACAAGAATGTCGTAGTAGCAATGGTGAAATATGGTAGTCATACAAAAATTACATAAATTAAATATTTCCGACAAAAAAACAACGATTCAAATAATTTTTTTAGTATTTTTCCATGATTCTTCATAATTTTCTCTATCTTTTGATATAATATACAAGATGCGGGCCCAACGTGGAACTTGTCATTTACCTTATTAAGACTGCACTTATATTGTAATGATTAGGTACAGATATGACTTCATTACCATTAATTCTCAAATTATATTCAAAATACTTTCCACCAAAATGATCTTCGAGTATCTGAGTAGGTAGGTATCTGTAGTTTACCGCATACCTGTATCTAACCAGAACCTATCGAACAAACTGACTATTTACGTACAAACGTTTCTTGATTGTGTTCAAAGGTACGTAAAAACCCAATCTATAGTGTTATCCGCATTGCATAAACTAAACTTCTGTTTGTTTATTATATCTTATCCAATTTCCTTGTGTTTTATGTTTTGTGTCTTACATGTAAACGTAAATTCAAACTTATATCCCGGAAAAGGGTTGCTACAGGGAAATACCCGATTTGCCAGTTGCGTTTTTTAGTCGTATGTATCAGGTAGCGATGTTGATGTTTCGTTTAGACTTCTACTAGCTTCTACCCGTGGCTTCGCTCGCATTTTAGCCATTAAAATCTTTCTAGATTTTCTTTTATAATAAGTTACTTCTAACCTCCAAGAATATGTGTACAAAATTTCATGATGTTCAGTAGTTTTCGCGTGAAGGCGTAACAAACTTACTTACATTCGCATAAAATATAAGAAGGGATGTTCATGTTTAAAAAAAGTTAGGTAATATAAAATAGGTCATCTTCATAAGAGATCACTGATCATCGTCACCTGTAGAAATCTTAAACCTATGCTAACCATCCTTGAAGGTCTTTTTAATATTACCATTATTAGGCCATTCAATTAGGGTCGAATGGTACTTTAAATCCTAGTCACGCTTTCGTGACATTTTTTTTAATCGAGTCATTGCGTCACTCAGATTAAATAGGAATTATAGATTAAATAACTCATTATATCTGATAAATTGTGTTGCATTGCTAACATATTTATTTGTGTATTTTGATAACCTGGATGTATTTACATTTTTGTCAATCCATTCAGTGGGATTATTAAGTAGGAACGTATTATTTTGCGCAGAAAACATTCAACGAGTCAAAAGAAAAACAGTACCGGAAGTAACGGAGTGTTAGTTTCATTATAATACCAATGTCTCAGCTAGGACACTTGGGACTACGACGGCCACACTAAAAGTTCTTAGAAAATCTAAAACTGAGCAAACTAGCAAGTTATAAGTTTTATTATATATCTTTGCAAAAGTCTCCATTCACATCAATACATCGCTGCATTCGGTGGAACCACCGAGAAAAACACTTTGCCAACTCGTCCTAAGGGGTCTCTTCGATAGCATTTTGAAACGCAGCTACTCCTTCCTCGGCGCCCATAAAACGTTTTCGAATAAATAAAGCGAGATCGGGGCTATACGGCGGGTGACCCAGTAATTCCACGTCTAACGTCGCCAAATAGTCGTTCGCCTGGCGATGTACGACGAGGCGTTGTCGTGGTGAAGGAGGACCCTGCTGCGTTTTTCCTACTTCGTTTCTCCCAAACTTTTTCCAAGACAAGGGGCAAACAATTGGTGGTGTACCACTCTGCAGTAACAGATTTTTGATCCTCTAAAACAATTGTCGCGTAATGACCTCTCCTTCCAAAAAACGATGCCACCATATGTTTTCCCACGCTTCGACCTCTCTTCAATTTAGTTCAACTCCTCGAAAGGAAACACCCACTGAGCAGACTTCTTTTGGTTTCCGGATCATAACAGTAAATCCAGCTTTCTTCACCCGTAACTATATTGAACACAGCATTTGAGTCACCTCCGTTAAATCTTTGAACCATTTCACGATACCAATCAACACGTCGGAGTTGTAAAACGAATGGTAGAGTTCCAGAGGCTAAGCGTAGGCATCATCGCGCACTACCTTATTCTGTATATCGCCTTGTGGAAGTATTCAGCACTATCGTATTCTAGCTAGATGGTAATATACGGTTTACAATTTCAGGAAAATCCAATACAGTATCTTCAAAACTGGCTTCGAACCAATTTGAAGTATTTTTTTATAAAAAAATAATACTTCTTAAGCTTATAAGTAATTTATTGTGTACTTACCTGTGTGGAGGTATACGAGTATACTATGGAGAGATAGGTACCAGTCCCAATTTTCATGGTTAAACGTGCTATTAATATAGAACTAACCTAACCTAACCTAACATCTGAATGAGATGTTTTGCATCTCCGATAAATCAGTAGGGCAACCTACTTCTAACTATAGAAAATGTCATTATGCCAACGTAAGTGCGGTAGTACATTTAAATTAGGTCATTTATGCCGATTTAAATACCTACTCGGAACGCATGCCGCTTGCCCAATGCGGATTCGCTAACGTCCCCGATTTCTCAGTACATTAAAGTACTAGTCATGGGCCATAGTTCGTTTCACATTCGGTTCAACCGGCACCTAGAACCGGACTTTAGCATTCCGCCGAAATTCGGCTCAAACTGCCGAAATTAGTTTGGTTTAAATGTCATATAAAATATGCACTATCTAGGTACCTACTTGTACTATCTTGACTCTTGACTGAAATTAATTTATGTCATGCTATTAATAATAATGAAATTGACTATTACCTATAGGCACGATAATAATAAAATAACAAATGTTGAAAATCATCAATATGTGACACTTACTTAACCTGATTGTTTCATCTGGAGTTGAATCGAAATTATTGAAATTGGATTGATGGTTTAACTACCTCGGTCGGTAGCCTAGTGGTAGCAGGCTACGCTGAGGTCCCGGGTTCGATTCCCGGGCAGGGGGTTATCAGAGATAATGGTGTAAAGTCCTTTATCTCTAGTTCTATTGGGATTTTTCCATTTTCTGGAACTTTCCCAGTACCTCCAAGTTTGGTAATGTGCCCGGAGATGTCAACAAGCTCGCCACCTGTTACATGGGCCAAAAACGTAACCGGTGAATCGTGGGTGTTTGCGTGTATGCTTGAATGCATGCTTTTACCTCTGCCTACCCCTTTGGGGATTACAGGCGTGAAGTTACGAAATTGATGGTGTATACATATACCTTTACTTTTACAATTCAATCAAATATGGTGTTATAATGCAGATGGCGCCAATGCGTGGCGAGCGTGGCGGGTCGCCGGCTAAAGGCGCGCGTGCCTCGCTGCCTCTCCCGCGTCGCCTCATTCGGCAGATCGCGAGGCACGTCGCCTCCAGCGGCCGCTCGCTGCGCCGCCTCGAGGTCTCGGGCCGCGTCATCGACAACTTCGACGATATCGATGACGGCTCCGACGAGTCTGACATGGAAGCGCCGCAACCAGCGTGAGTTTTGCTTGATTTCTTTATGATTTATACTGCTGGAAGGTTGGGGGGCGTTCTGATGCTAACTTTTGGTGGAACAAAGATCCCGCTTCGCTGCCTTTCTCGTTGGACCCGAACACGGCCCGACATCTGCGGAATGACCGCAGATGTCCGCGGCATTGACAAGTTCGACGACATCGATGAGTTAAGCTTAGCTAAGAGTTAAGCTAGATTTTATCCTGGTCAAGACTGCAAGACGTTTGACAGAACAAGAGATACCTTCGCCTCGCTGCCATCTGGCAGATCTTGAGGCACGTCGCCTCCAGCGACCGCTCTCTGCGCCACCTTGAGGTAGAAGGCGTTGGGGTGGGCGGCTTTGTGATGATGCTAAGTTTATCAGAACAAGGTATAGCACAGCCTTGCTGTCTCTCCCGCGTCTCTTCGACGAGTATGAGCGTGAGTTAAGTTAGATTTTATTGTCGTTTTAATTCAGGAAGTGGGAGGTTAGAGAGGAGTTCTGATTTTATCAATATTTGATACCTATGTTCATTGACAACAACTTGATGAGCGTATTTATCATAGAAGCACATGATTGGAACGCATAATCTTAAGCTATTTTATAAGTGTGCTGTTTCCAATCATATAAAAAGTTTCATGAATTCCACAATTCTTACTGGTGGTAGAGCTCCAGTGAAGGAGCTTGCGGGCGTAGGCACCACCGCATTACCTAATATACTTGCCGCTAAATGGTAGTGTTCAGCACTATCGTGTTCCGGTTAGGTGGTAATGTACGGCCCTGTAATTTCCGGCACAGAGGCATAACACCTTAAGCCTCAGGAGTGGTAACGCATCAGCATTTTGACCTTGGTCTTTTTGTGGGTGTCTATAGACTGCAGTCATCACTTAACATCAATGTGAACTGCAACAACAACAACTTCTCCTCGAGATAGAAAGTATCAAACAGTATCTCAGAGTGTCCCCCCTCTATTCATACAAATCTATGTCGATAGAAACCAAATTTTGTTCCTGGAGGTCGTCGAACTATGCGTGTAGAAAATATGATTTTAATTGCTTTATTAATCGCCAATAAATATTAATAAGTAGCATATTTTGTTTATAAAATTGGAGCCACAATTTATTTAAAAATAGTGATCGCCCATCGTTTGATATTTGTCTGTAGTTCATAAACTACGTTAGGTAAAGACTGAACGTCTAGTATAGGCTTCAGTCAGAGAATATGTAATAATACTACGTATAGAATGGACACTACGACGTCCCGCCTCATTTCCCCGCATCACCCAACCTCCTCCCCTTTTATGGGCGACGGTGAGTATTTTCTACTTGCTACGCACACAGGTGCACGTGTAAATACACGTCACTGATTAATGTCTGTGTAAAAGAGACCGAATTAAGCGTTTGTATGGAATTTTGGAGGAGTGTCCGCGGTGTGCTTCAGTCTGAACGTTAGTGAACATATTTTGTTAAATATTTTAACTTCTGTAACAACAATACAGTAGCAAGAAATATTGTACATCGACCTTAGGAAAGAAACTTCAGCTATTTTCGGCTCTGTAGTGCGATTGTCTCTTTCCTTAACTCGATTTGCAATATTTCTTGGCGAGTACTGTACATGTGTTTGACATTGACAATATGCACGTAAACAATCCATGTCCTATTTAATTTAATTGAAACGGTTGACAATCAGGATTAAATGGTGCTGTACACTTGGTTGAAAAATAACAACGGATAGGTAATATAATAATAGTTCATAGTCATTTTAAACATACTTGTTGAAAAAACAATTTACTGATGGTAGAGTTCCTAATCTATTACCTAATCTATCTGTCGCCAAATGTTAGTGTTTAGCACTATCGTGTTCCGGTTAGATGGTAATTTGGGATGGGGTTTGTGTGTCTATATTCTGCTATAGTCTATATTCTGAAGCGCGCATGGCCCAGCGGCTGGTGTAGATCGTAAGCGATCTGCTCGGTTAAGCTTCGGAGGGCACGTTAAGCCGTCGGTCCCGGTTGCTATCGATGGATAGCAGTCGTTAAACCTTGTCGGAGGCCTTATGGGCGGTTTGAAAACATCCGACAGTGGGTTGGCCACTAACCCACCTACACCAATCCGCATTGGAGCAGCGTGGTGGAGTAAGCTCCAGGCCTCCCCCCAAAAAAAGGGGAGACTCGTGCCCAGCAGTGGGACGTATAATGGGTTGCCATTATTATTTATTATTACTATTCTGCAATCATCACTTACCATCCATGTGAGCTGCATGCTCGCTTGCCACCTTCGTTAAACAAAAAAATACCGTATTTTAAATGCTAATGGAAATTAACATCAGCAATGTCCGCTAAATAGTTGCACATACTTGTCTCTATAAGCACGTCACCAACAACCGGACTTTCAATTGATCAAGGAACGTTTCAATTGCGTCATTGGAAAGTTGAAAGAAATGTATCAAACGTGATGTAACAACGGAACTCGAAATTAAAGCGGTAAAAGTAACATTGTTATTGAATAAGCAAACGTGTTAATTGAATCCCCTTTGAGGGTAACTTTGCTGTAGGGCGCGACCCTCTTTTAATTAACAGAACTATGAGTATAACATTTATAGCTTATGCTACAACTAGTCATATTTAGTGCGATGTATGGAGTGTCATCAAAATTGTGTCATTACGCCTTATTATAACTTTAAAGGAAATATTATTATACTAATCTTAATTAAAACAGTTACACTTCTTTGGTACTATGCCCTGCTACCTAAATAATATAATACTTAAAGATAAATATATGAATTATAATATAATCTTGATTAGCTAATTTCATAAAGTCTGTGTTTCGTGACGGTCAGGTGTGCGCACGCGCATCTTAAAAATTTACTCTCTTAATTTTTCCATAATGCGCCAAAAGAAAGTATAACTTCAAAAATTATTAGAAATGCAAATTAAATTGTTCTATCGATTAGAGAGATAGCAAGGTAATTGCAGTGAGAAGCAACTTGAAGTAAAAAACGAGTAGTCTGACCGGCCAGTTTTTTGCTGCTACTTTTTATTTAAATACGGGACCCTACAAACAGGCAAAACTGCTCTCGGCTGCCACCGTCGAAAGCTCTTAAATCATTCCACAAAACAAGCCACGAGGCTCGATACTTATAACGTGACCAAAATAAAATAATGATTTCATTTCTATAAAAGCATCAAAAAAATGTTTGGTATTGACTAGTTGTTATAATTCTTTTTTGTGGTGAATCCATTTGATTGTACGAGTCCCGGTGTAGGAGCTAGAAGGTGTAGGCACCACCGCATTCCCTAATCTATCAGCTGCTAACTGGTAATGTTCAGCACTATCGTGTTCCGGGTGGATGGTAATGTATGGCTCCGTAATAACTATCACAGAGACTTAATAGCTTGGGTCTCAAGGGGTGTCAACACGGCATTTGGCCTCTGAGTAATGAGTTGATGTCTACAGGCGGACTGCATGCTTATTTGTTTTTGGTGACGTGCGAAGATGCGTTTCATAAAAAAATGTTTTTACTCAATGTAGAGTTCTGTGTCCGTGGTTGAACTAGGTAACTAATCTAGTCTAACCTCACCTATCTGCCGCTAATCGTGCTCCATGTAATTAGGCGAATTATCAGATTGTCATCTAAAACGGCCATACTATAAAACATCCCTGTGATTTCAAGAGCAAATAAAAATAAGCCCCAGGAGTGACCAGAAGTTTGAAAATATTTACTAACCATCAATGTGAACTAAGCTTTTTGCCCTTTTCATATAAAAAAACATAATCTTTAAGTTTTACAAGTAGGTACCTAATAATTTGATTCATCAAGGTGTACACTTATAGTTTACCTTTTATTCATTCATATTATTGGGGTCAATCGCCGAATCCGACTCGGTTGTTCAGCGTTCAGTAAGCTACAATACATCTCGTTGAATTTACTGCAGTGTCTCACGACAAAGGTCTTTGACCAGTGCGTGTTGCCAGTGATGACATACGGAATTAATCGAATCGTTCACTTCGAGCCTCATAAAAAGGCTCTAGATCACGCAGAGAGCAAGGGAGTGTTACATCGGCGTTTCCACGCGAGATCGGATCAGAAATCCGCCTAACTATTATGAGAACCATAGCCAGATAATATTATTATGTAATAATACTACGTATAGAATAGACACGACGTCCCGCCTGATTTCCCCTCTTGCAGCCCGCAACTCCACTCGCGTACCATGCCGGCAGCCTCGTGCACTAAGGTTGCGAGCGGGCAACTTGACTGTGTGTGTGCGTGTACAAAACACGTCCTGATTGATTGTGTAGTAGGTAACCAGAATAAGCGTTTGTATAGAAGTTTAGCCAAGTATCCGCGGTGTGCCATTGAAGCCGACTTAGTTCACCGAATAGCGAAACTTAGGTAAGTGGCGAAGTGGGCAGGACACATACATAGCTTGCAGAACCGACGGCCGTTTGGGCGGTAGCCGCAGAAAAGGTCTCGAGTGGTGAGCACGAGCCGTAAGACGAAGAGAAGGCATCTCTAACCCCCACCACGAGGTAAACCAACGACATGGTGAAGGTCGCGAGCAATCGCTGGATGAGCGCGGTCCAGGACCTTTCGTTTGTGACAAAAGTTTGTGTGAAAATGATGATGATGATTATTGATATCTTCTGAACTTCAATAGTCGCTTATTATTATGAAACTAGATTTTACGCGCGGCTTCGCTCGCATTTAAAAATATCGTATACCTATTACTTTTAATTCCTCCAAGAATACGTGTACAAAGTTTCATGATATTTGGTTAAGTGGTATTCGCTTGAAAGTGGAACAAACAAACTTACATTCGCATTATATTAGCCCGTTGGCTAGAAAAAATCCACACTGAACTTTTCCTAAACTTAAGTGATTAATTCTATATCAACTTTATTAGACGATATGCCAGAACAGTCATCAATCAACGCCAACTGTTAAAATTGTGCTTCAGATAAAAACGTTATCAATTTTTTAGGTTACCGGGTAAGACAAGAGACCTTGATATACTGATTGATGGATCTCTATGTTATTTAATCGCAATAATGTAAAGTCATAAGCGAGATGGTTTATCACCTTCTTATCGTGGTAATGTAGCGACCAATTGTATCACAATTTCTATTTGATCGTCACGGTCAATTTACATAAACCTATAATGATAAGGAACAGTATAATTGTTTTCACATGTGTAAGACCAATAAATTTTCTGGTACTGATTGTAAGCGCTCCATTTGCAGTATCGTCTCTCAAGTGATGCAGTTTTACTCTCGTATTATCTATAATTCTCCTTAAGAAAAATATCATAAATCTACTTACTGTAGATATAGACATGCAGATTTCTATTATTATTTTTTCTTCTTTTTCGAGTTACAATAAAGGACGCATTTATTGACACATCGCGGCCCTTTCCCAAATATTATTTGCGTGATATTTGGTATTGCCAAAAAAGTAGTCTCGTCTCAGGATTAAAATTATAACTTTATAAAACTTAATCACAATCGACTCAGCAGTTTGGTCGTGAAAGCGTAATAGTCAGACAGATTTTTATTACGAATTCTACGATTGGATTAACAATATTAGCGAAAAGGCATTGAAAATGGAATTAAAGTTGTGTTGTTGTCGCTGTTGATAAAATAGTTTAGAAGAGGAAACTTGGGCATAGTAGATATCGTCTCTTATCTCTGGCTTCGAAAGTAGCAGAAACAACTTACTGCATTGCGGTCTCTGATTTTCCTGTTATATATTTACTGCAGTAATTTATTTATTGTTATGTATTCTAAAATTATATTTTTGAGCTTTTATAACTAATCATTAAACAAAAAACTTCATAGAAGGATAGTCATATTAAAACTCAATACCCGCAAATGTACTGAACAAGTATTAAATGTTTATTCGTAAAAAAAAAGATTTTTTTTTTATATAATGGAAGTGGCAATTAAGCATGCAGTTCACATTGATGTTAAGTGATGACTGCAGCCTATAGACACTAACACAAAGACCAGAGGTCAAAATGCAGATGCATTACCACTTGAAGCCTAAGGTGTTACGCCCCTGTACCGGAAACAACAGGGCCGTACATTACCACCTGACCGGAACACGATAGTGCTGAATACTACCATTTAGCAGCAAGTATATTAGGTAATGCGGTGGTGCCTACGCCCGCGAGCTCCTTCACTGGAGCTCTACTACCAGTAAAAATTACAGCAATAACACTATCCGAATTTGAGATACGCCACATTACAAGGTGAAATATTGGTGATTGTTTCTCGCGGCTGTATGTTTTGCTTTCAGTTGTATCTCCTTCAGAATATCAGCGCTGTAGCGCCTGCTACAGCAAATTGCTGAGATGGGTGCCAATTTCCTTGGTTTCATAGCTCATAATATACCACCATGTTTTATTGTTTTTTTCTTCTTATATTAAGCAATTTATATTTGCGGTGTTTATGTCATTGTGTGTGTCAAGTAAATATTTTTTCTTTTTAACCGACTTCGAAAAAGGAGGAGGTTCTCAATTCGTCCGGACCTTTTTTTTCACCTAGATAATATTTTGTTTGTTATACAGAGTGGCGTGCGGAGGCAACGCCGGCAACCTGCCACCGGCCGACCACGACGACGATCTCACCAGTCTCAGTTGGTTGCAAGACAGAAATCTACTCAGAGGTAAACCTTAGCTTTACCTTACCCTACCTTATACCGTTGTTTTATTGTATGCGTGAGATAAAAGATGCACTTGTAATAGAAAAGTAGCAGATTTCGAGAACGTAAGAGCTAGCCGTCGGAAAAATTTATAAGCACTGTTTTCTGCGGACCATGTAATGCCGGCCATGTGACACGTTTATAAAAAAAAATAAAATAGATATAAGTATAATAATATTAGTTTTATCCAAAATGATACCTATTTTAATGTTTTGCTTGATATATTTTGAGATTCATTTATAAGTTTTTAAATTAAGTTTTTATTGTCTTTAATTGATAATGATAATTTTTATTCTCTTACCACAATATTGTTTTAATTATATCTGTTGTTAAATAATCAAATTTTGCCTTGACTCCAGTTTGTGGCTAGTGTAAATACTGCAATTCTTAACTAACATCAATATGAATTTTCACTCTTGTTGTTCACTCTCATTTCAATGAAAAGGAATTGAATATTATGTATATTTCATTCCAAGATTGTTTGTTTATAAACATTTGTGTAAATCATTTAAAAAAAAACACCGTTAACAAAGGTCACCTAACACGTGGGCGGGCACCTTACGCTATAAATTGTATAATCAAAGGTCATTTGCGCGGGTGAATAACCTATAGGTAGGCATTCCTAAACTGGATTATCTTTCTTTCCTATTTAAAATTATTCTTTTGGCATAATAGCGGGGAAGTCCGTTCTGAGCTTGACATTACTCGCTCGTGATGGTGAAACCGGTTCCGCACCTCTGGACACCCCCGCCAGTGTTGTCCCCCGTCGACCCAAGAGTTAGCTGTTTGGGGGCCACCAACGAGAGGCGAGTCACCACCTGCCTAAAGTAGGATTCAATAATGTGAGATGTTGAATATAGGCAGGTTCCGGTTCTCACTCCATAGGCACGGTCTACCCCGTTAGGGACCTGGCGTGAAGATACATACATACATACATACTCCATAGGCTCTGCCAGCTAGTCCCCCGAGTTCACCCACATAGCCCAAAGTTTGGCGAGTCATTTATCATGACATTAGTCGCATGTATTCTGCGGGGTCTGTCTGTGTCTGTATTGACTATTGATGCAGTCAGAGAGAGCTCCCGCCGAATATAACCCATTACGAAATCATAATTCTCGAAAGGGCCTCTACGTGTTGGACTCCCCATGTCCCCGCGCAGGCCTGACATAAGACCGGGTTTCAAATTGGACCCCGTGCCGACGGGAACATATATAATATACTAGCTTTTGCCCGCGACTTCGTTCGCGTGGACTTCAGGTTCGTCCCGTCTAGTCTAGTAATAAGTAAGAAATACGGTAACTAAGCACTGCAGAGCCCTAATCATAGGCCTATAGGTAGCTACTGCAGTATGCTCCTATAAACTACATTTAACGATCTTTTTCCTTCAGCATAAACATGCAGATTCTTCGCTTTGGAAACACGTGAGCAAGCCACATAGAGCTGACCGTGAGAAAAACATGGCGTGCCCAAATGTAGGCCTGCTACCTTCAAGGTTTGACCCTGCGATTTGTTGATCGTCATTGAAAATGCGACTTTTAATGGGAACTGCAGGCGTTTAAAATTGAATGGCAAGTTGTTGGGTATGATTGGGATGCGCGGAGGCGACCATACGTTTTTATCAAATCGCTAGTGCCTTGAAAATTCGCAAAACGGACACAACCGTCAACGAAGTCTGCCCTCACGCGTCTGCCCGCGTTCGGGTCGCGCACTCAGCGATGAGCCACTTCTTCCCCACCGCACCTACCCCGCTCCCCCCACGCCCCGTTCGCCTGGCGCCGCTGCCGGTATTTATCACCGAAACGGCATTTATCGCCGAAATTGCTATGACTCTGCATTTTAAATCTGTGATATCTTCGAAAATATTTATTTAATTTACATGCTGTAAAAAGCCATATTGATTTTATTAAATGCACAATGTATTTAAGATACTTAATTGGATAAGGATTAATACTGTATTGCTTAAAATCGCTTCGTAAATAAGCCATTATTTTTCGTACAAAGTAAAGGATAAAAAATGGTTATTGTGGGTTATTCCTAAGAGATAAACATATACCATCACGGACTTTTTTGTAGACCTTTTTAAGTTGTACAATACTGTAGTAAATTGTTTTGATCTATCTTGTAGGATTCAGTCAGCGTTTGCAATGTAAGCGCAAAAAATGTGTTTTTTCTACGACCTCACATTAAAAACCTCAAAAATTGTAGCCTATGTGTTATTCTGATGTATAAGCTATAGCCTATGTGTTATTCTGATGTATAAGCTATATTGTGGTAAAGTTTCATTCAAATCCATTCAGTAGTTTTTACGTGAAAGAGTAACAAACATCCATACATCCATACTTACAAACTTTCGCCTTTATAATAGTAGTAGGATGGGCACACTATTTTTTATAATATTTAAAAAAAAATCGTAACTTCACGCATTTAATCCCCGAAGGGCTAGGCAGAGGTAAATGCATGCATTCAAGCATACATGCAAACACCCACGATTCGCCGGTCACGTTTTTTTAATATTTTATAAGTATGACATTTATCAATTTAATAAACTTATGTAGGTATTTATTTCATAAATTGAATTATAATTATATATTATTTAATAGTATAATATGTAATTAAAATAACATTGGATTCATTAATATTTAGACAGTTATTGGTAATTAAATAAAATTAAAAGTAGCTAACAATAATGAGACTTCGGGTTGACATCTCCCGCGCCTAAATCTTTGGATGACCAAAAACACCATATCAATTTGATAGCTGTTTACAATTCAAACCGATATAATTAACTTAGAAATGACTAGTAACAGTGTCGACTTATATCAGTGGAGATTTGTGCTTCATATCTTGCAAGAAGTAGAGTTTCTTTAAATATGTATTATTCATTCATATAATAATAATATGTAAATTCGCAAAAACAAGTACCATGTCGTTAAAGTTAACATATATTGTGCATCAAGTTTGTGTAAAGCCTGGACAAGGATACGCGTGGCTTGCTAATTATTATATTTAATTTCCTTATTTTGTATCATTTTGATGTGTTTAAACGTGCTGGCAATGTATTACAATAAAAATAAACAAACCATACTAATTGCAGGTATAAACCTCACCAAGAGTGATATGGAAGATTCCAAAGCGATCAGCAGCCAAGTGATTGTAAAAGTAAGTTATTTTTTTATTACGCGCGTGATTAATGTGTTTATTCCATTGCAAACAAGCTGGAAAAAGTAAACAAGGAAGATTGTATTTAATACTAGCTGTTGCCCGCGGCTTCGCTTGCGTGGATGTCGTTTAATAAATAACTAAGTAGCCCATGTTCTTTCTCAAAGTCAGCTCTATCTCTGTACCAAATTTCATTAAAATCGGTTCAGTCGTTTGGACGTGAAAAGGTAACAGACAGACAGACAAACAGTCACTTTCGCATTTATAATGTTAGTAGGGATTAGATTTATTCATCGAATGCCATGCACCAATATGTAGTTGAGTTTACCAAAATCACTAGCAAGGTTGAGAAGGACTGGCACGCGAAGGGTTCTGCATAACGTCGGCTTAATAATCTAACCTGCTTACTCCAATTTAGACTCTTCATTGCCGTGTAGTAGTCTTGTAAATATCTCTAAACGGATTGAAGGATATCGATATTTTTATTGTAAGTGTTACAGAGGTTCAGGGTTGCCACCGATTCACATATTGACCTATAGGTGGCGCTGCTATCGAGTTAAGGGTCCTCTTGTCCATTTCCTAAAATAACTCCATTATCAGGTGAGGATATTTACCTGTTGATATTAATTTTAAATCAGGGCGTCGGGATGTGACGACCCCATCGCCCGCTAGCGGAAGAATTCTCTTCTAGTGGAGGGAATTCTTCCTCTAGTGCAGTCAGTCAACCGAACAATGGCGGTCAAACCATGGCGGTAGGAGTATCCGGGATGGGCAGCAGCGTCCCGTGATAAAATTGCCGCCACTGCGATCGCCAACCCGCATGCCAAGCGTGGCGATTATGGCAAATCACCCCAAATGATTGACACCAATACACAACGGCCCCTAGTCCCCGGTAGCTTCGCTATTCCTGACCATGGTGGTACCGGTCATGGTAACGGCGGGGCAGGGGGTGCTAAGAATCACCGGGAGATGCCAGGGTACCACACCCGACGACAACTGGCCCTGGCAACATACAACGTACGGACGCTGCGGACTGACGAGAAAGTCATGGAACTGGAGGAAGAATTGAGCGGGTTACGGTGGCACATTGTAGGGTTATCAGAAGTCCGAAGACAGGGGGAGGACTCGATAACCCTCAAGTCTGGTAACCTGCTCTATTTCCGGGAGGGCGACCAACTGTCCCAAGGTGGTGTCGGGTTTATCGTCCACAAGTCCCTCGTGAACAACGTTGTCAAGATCGAGAGTGTGTCGTCGAGAGTGGCGTACCTTATACTCAGAATAACCAAACGGTATTCGCTGAAGGTCATACAGGTCTACGCCCCAACCTCCGCACACTCCGATGATGAGGTAGAAACTATGTATGAGGACATTTCCAGAGCCATACATAGTTCGAAGACCCACTACAACGTTGTCATGGGGGATTTCAACGCGAAATTGGGCGTTCGAGGTGATCATGAGCTGAAAGTGGGACGATTTGGATATGGGCGACGAAACACCAGGGGCCAGACTCTGGCTGACTTCATGGAGAAAGAGAGCCTCTTCATGATGAACTCTTTCTTCAAGAAGCGGGAGTGCCGAAAGTGGACCTGGATCAGTCCTGATGGTGCGACTAAAAATGAGATAGACTTCATTATGTCCACGAGGCGGCATATATTCAGTGATGTCTCTGTGATCAATTCGGTAAAAACCGGGAGTGATCACCGATTGGTAAGAGGCACACTGAATATAAAGGTCAAGATCGAAAGATCCCGACTAATGAAGTCTACGCTCCGCCCAGCACCTGCCCAAATCCAAAACCCCGAGAGCTTTCAACTCGAGCTACAAAATCGCTTCGAATGCCTGAGTGAGTGCGTAGATGTGGACGATTACAATAACAGGTTCGTGGAAACTGTCCGTACGGCGGGCTCTAAGTTTTTCAAGACCCGCCCTACGAATAAAACCAAAAAGATCTCCAGCCCAACTCTCAAGCTCATGGAGGAGAGGCGCGGTATGGTTCTGAAGTCCTCTGAAGATGCTTTAGTGTACAGGCGGCTCAACAGACAGATCTCGAAGTCATTGACTCGCGACCTTCGGCACTTTAATACTGATAGTATTAAAGCAGCCATAGAGCGGCACAAGGGCTCTAAAGTGTTCGTCAAAGATCTGTCCTTAGGGCAAAGCCGTCTCACTAAGCTGAAGACAGAGGACAACAGAATCGTATCGTCGAAACCTGAGCTTGCAGAAGAGATCGAACGGTTTTACGGACAGTTATACACGACAGCACGACCACCTGTTAACAGTCCGGCAGCAGATCCTAGAGCCGGACTGACCCGACACTACACCGAAGATATCCCGGACGTCAGTCTAGACGAGATTAGCACGGCTCTCAAACAGCTCAAAAACAACAGAGCGCCAGGTGATGACGGAATCACTGCTGAACTCCTGAAAGCGGGCGGAAGGCCAGTATTAGAAGCTCTTCAGTTGATGTTCAATTCCGTCATATCCGAGGGAAAAACGCCACAGGCGTGGCACAGAAGTGTGGTGGTACTGTTCTTTAAGAAAGGCGACAATACCCTTCTTAAAAATTATAGGCCCATCGCACTTCTAAGTCACGTCTACAAGCTGTTTTCGAGAGTGGTTACGAACCGTCTATCTCGCAGACTCGACGACTTCCAGCCTCCCGAACAAGCCGGGTTCCGTAAAGGTTTTAGCACCATAGACCACATACACACGCTGCGGCAGGTTATACAGAAGACAGAAGAGTATAACCAGCCCCTCTGTCTAGCGTTTGTGGACTATGAGAAAGCCTTCGATTCGGTCGAGATTTGGGCTGTGCTACAGTCACTCCAGAGGTGCCAAGTCGACTACCGATACATCGAGGTGCTAAGGAGCTTGTACGAAAACGCCACTATGTCGGTTCGCCTTCAGGACCAGAACTCGAAACCTATCCAACTGCAGCGAGGTGTGAGACAGGGAGATGTCATATCTCCGAAACTGTTCACCGCTGCATTGGAAGATGTCTTCAAGCTTCTGGACTGGAACGGACTCGGCATCAACATTAACGGCGAGTACATCTCCCACCTCCGATTTGCGGATGATATCGTAGTCATGGCTGAGACCCTGGAAGACCTTGGCACAATGCTCAATGGCCTCAGTAGGGCCTCCCAACGAGTGGGCCTTAAAATGAACATGGACAAGACGAAGATTATGTCGAATGTCCTTGTTACGCCCACTCCTGTTATGGTCGAGGGTACTACACTCGAAGTTGTTGACGATTACGTATACCTGGGACAAACGGTCCAGTTAGGTAGGTCCAACTTCGAGAAAGAGGTCAATCGCCGAATCCAACTCGGATGGGCAGCGTTCGGGAAGCTGCGTTATATCTTCTCGTCCAATTTACCGCAGTGTCTGAAGAAGAAGGTCTTTGACCAGTGTGTGTTGCCAGTGATGACATACGGAACAGAAACGTGGTCGCTCACTATGGGCCTCATAAGAAGGCTCAAGGTCACTCAGAGAGCGATGGAGAGGGCTATGCTCGGAGTTACTCTGCGAGATCGAATCAGAAATGAGGAGATCCGCATGAGGACCAAAGTAACCGACATAGCCCATCGAATAGCGAAACTCAAGTGGCAGTGGGCAGGGCACATAGCTCGCAGAACTGACGGCCGTTGGGGCAGAAGAGTTCTAGAGTGGCGACCGCGTACCGGAAGGCGAAGCGTAGGCAGGCCCCCCACGAGGTGGACCGACGACCTGGTGAAGGTCGCGGGCAATCGTTGGATGAGGGCGGCCCAGGACCGTTCGTTGTGGCATTCTTTGGGGGAGGCCTTTGTCCAGCAGTGGACGTCTTTTGGCTGAAATGATGATGATGATGATGATTAATTTTAAACGTAAGTATGAAGTGCAAAAATGACCAATGAAATACTACTCTGCTTATATGGACACTAATTTAAAATCTCTCATTCGGTTGACACCCTTTTGGCACATAACCTTGTCTTCTTAAGATGATTCACTAAGCAATAGACATTAGATAAATACACAATGTGGTTCACATTGTTGTATATTTTATGTAATGAAAGTGGCAAACAAGCATGCAGTTTACATTGATGTTAAGTGATGACTGCAGCCTATAAACACCTACAGAAAGACCAGAAGTCGAAATGCAGATGCGTTACCACTCCTGAGGTCAAAGGTGTTATGCCTCTGTGCCGGAAATTACAGGGCCGGACATTACCACCTGACCGGAACACGATAGTGCTGAACACTAGCGGCAAGTATATTAGGTAAAGCGGTGGTGCCTACGACCGCGAGCTCCGTCACTGAAGCTCTACCACCAGTAATATTATATATTTCTAAAGTAATGATACATTAGTATTTATCAAACGAGTGTGAACGTTTCAATGTATTTCGTAGTGATTTACAGTAGTACTGTTTGTTAATCTGTTTCTAAGCATATTAGGGTTGCTGAGGATTCCTCTTCCTCTTCCTCATAATGAGGAAGTTCCGCAATATTTTGGGATCCTCAACCGTTTCCGCATCCTCAAAAATTAAAATAAAAAAATCCTCTTCCGCTACCGCTTCCTCAAAATTTAAGAGGAATTTATGAGGAATTTTGTTGCGCATGCGCGTCGCGTATCGATGGCAACGAACACGCCGCAGCGCGGTGCCAGGCCGAACAGGCGAGCGAGACTTTCCCACTCGCCACCGGCGCTGTTCCTTGATTGTTTGTTTTAATTTTATTGACATACATTATTTTGTTTATACGCGTACTCAACTTAAAAAATCAAAATATTCGGGGCTTTACAGAACTGTACCTTTACAATACCTATCTTCTTTTCCATCAAATGTACCAGCAAACGACTTTTTAGCAATGCTGTATTGGTATATGATGAGCTATAAAACCGGTGGTTGGGGAAACAGCGTCCAAATATTTTTTTTATAAAAATTAACCTTTCTGTTTAAAATAAATTTCGATTAATAGTATTCAATTCTTTTATTTTGATTAATAATATTCAACTTAAATACCTAATTAACAAAGAAATAAAGACTGCATTCTTATTTTCATTTCAATTCCTAAATGAAATTGTGTCATTCACTCATCTTTTTTTTTGTGTGCGTGTGTTTTTTTATGTCTGTAGGTTGACAGACAAGCAGACGGGCCACTTGATGGAAAGTGGTCACCGTCGCCTATGAACATTTGCAACACCAGGGGAGTCCTTTGACGCCATTTTTGAAGAACCTCTTAATGTAGCACCTAGGGAACACCTCAGAGGGAAGTTCGTTCCACAATTTACACGTTCTGGGCAAGAACGAACGTAAAAACCGCACCGTTGAGCACTGCCAGGTGTCCAGTCGGTGTGGGTGGAACTTCTCTCTTCGGCGGGTAGTACGGTGTAGGAAAATAGATGGTAGCACCATGTCAAACAGTTCAGCAGAGCACTCACCATTGTAGAGACGGTACAACACGCACATACTCCCAATGTCTCTGCGTAGGCTCAGACGTTCGAGCCTGTCAGTAAGTCCTGAATCGTTAACAATACGAACGGCGCGTTTTTGTAGGGAGTCAAGTGGACCACGCTAGTATTTGGGAGCTCCCGCCCACAAATGAGTATGAGTAGTAGTAGCTGCCCCGAAGTGAAAGTGAATACTGCCTTGTTAAGCACCCCTAGCTTTTTGGATGCCAACTTGGTCTTACACTCAATGTGACTCCCGAAATGCACTTCGTTCGATATGTCAACGCCCAGGATACCGATACTCTTACCAACGGCGAACTGTGGTGCTACAATGCATGGCGTTTTTTTACCGGTGAACGTGCAGACTTGTGTCCTCGAGGGGTTGAACTACATTAAATTACGCGACCCCAATCCGAGACCCGCTCCAGAGAGTGCTCGATTTCAGACACAAGTTTAGTCCTTCTTTCCTCGATAAGTGTCCGAGAGGCATTTGCACGGCTAGTGTAGTGTGCATATCCCGTACTATCATCGGTATAGCAATGAAAATTGAAGTTTTCCTCCAACATTTCATTGATGTGCAGAAGAAAAAGCGTGGGAGATAGCACAGAGCCTTGCGGCACACCAGCGTTGATAGGTAGTCTGTCTGAGCGCTGACAGTCAACTAAGACTTGTATATAACGCTCAGACAGAAAGCTGGCTGTCCAGTCGCATAGCCTCTCGGGAAGACCGTAGGATGGAAGTTTCGCGAGAAGTGCCCTGTGCCAGACCCGGTCAAAGGCCTTAGCAATGTCGTTATGTAGATATGTCACTGAACTCGTCCTTAACTGCTGGACCAATTTTGATGAATGATTCTTTATCGTATGTGTTTTGAGAATGGTTTAGATTTTAGATTCATAGTAAAAATAATTAAAAGAGCATTTTGTAGTCGAGAAGCGCTCATGGCCGAAGCGCGCATGGCCCAGCGGCTGGTGTAGATCGTAAACGATCTGCTCGGTTAAGCACTACGGGCGCGGTCGGGTAGTGTGATGGGTGACCGCTAGTGGCAAATTAAATGCGCGTTTCCGTGCTTCGGAGGGCACGTTAAGCCGTCGGTCCCGGTTGCTATCGATAGATAGCAGTCGTTAAACCTTGTCGGAGGCCTTATGGGCGGTTTGAAAACATCCGACAGTGGGGTTGGCCACTAACCCACCCACCTCCACCAATCCGCATTGGAGCAGCATGGTGGAGTAAGCTCCAGGCCTCCTCCCAAAAAGGGGAGAGACTCGTGCCCAGCAGTGGGACGTATAATGGGTTGCCATTATTATTATTATTTATTTGTAGTCGACCAACCACGTGCGGATTTTAGGTTGGGTTTGCTAGTATTTATATCTTCGTATCATCTTCTTCTCATCTTGCTGTAGCGCGCAAGGCCTCCCGGCTGGTGTAGAACGCAAGCGATCTACTCGATTAAGCGGTACGGGTGCGGTCGGGTGTGTGACGGGTGACCACTAGTAGCAAATTAAAATGCGCATTTTCGTGCTTCGGAGAGCAGGACGCCGACGGTCCCGCTTGCTATCGACAGATAGCAGTCGTTAAACCTTGTCGGAGGCTTTATGGGCGGTTTGAAAACATCCGACAGCGGGTTGGCCACTAACCCTTGCAAGTAACTCCACCAACCCGCATTGGAGCAGCGTGGTGGAGTAAGCTCCAGACCTCCCCTCAAGAAGGGGAGAGACTCGTGCCCAGCAGTGGGACGTTTCAAGGGTTGCTATTATTATTATGTCACCTGCTTCCTCTTCCTCATAAAAATATCCTCTTCCTCATCCGCATCCTCTAAATTGGCGCATCACAATTCCTCTTCCTCCTCCTCTTCCTCATAATCACTTCCTCAACAACCCTAAAGCATATAATGCGAATCGAATCGTTTTAAATGAATCCTCTCATTTCTTATAAACCACTCACAATGACCAGGTTATTGTCTAGTAGTCTCAAAAGAATTCTAACATTACTTTTATGTGTGTATTGTACAATACACACTCTTTGTATTGTATAATATTAAGTATATAGTATTATTTTTAATCTACAGTGCATAATGAAATCGGAGGAATCTCAGAAATTCTATTTTAGAGACTATTTTCCTTCCAAGCAGTAAAAAATGCGTACATCACAAAAACTGTAACGCCTCGATTGAAATTACCTTCGAGCATTGCGTCACGAGGCGACGCCATAGTTCGTAAACAAATGTACCGTGCACGAGCCATGATTCTCGTGAACTAACGGATACAAAGGCAATTTCATATCAATTGTCGACTTAGTGTTGTGTTGCGCAATTTTTACTTTGGAATTTGATGCGTCCGCTTATTTATCGAACTTTAAATGTTCGATACAAATTACAGTATCACTCTACAGTACTCCTACATCATCGAGGGGAGATTTAACTTCTTCACAAACTCAATGGGGAAGGGGGGGTGACCTACTACCATATAATAGAATACTTACCTAATCTGTTGTAAAATTAAAAAAAAACCGTACATTTGCGGGTTCGACTCGCGTGGTGAGGGTTCCGTAATTTAAATAAATATATTCGAAAATATTACAGATTTAAAATGCAGGGACATAGCGGTTACGGTGGTACCGGCAGGGGGGAGTTATATTATTAAGAATTTTCGATTTAATTTGAATACTCAAACTTCTTATAGGTTTTTCCAGTAATCTATAGCCAAAGAACTATTTTATACATTTTTTTTTAATTTTAAGTTTAGTAGTTTCGGAGATAGGGGGGGGGATGGTCAATTTTCGTCGTTTTTCTTAAATAACTTCAAATTTGTTTATGAAAAAATTATAAAAAAATATATCTGAGATGCTTACAACAACCTCTTTTCATTTGATATGTCACACGACACAGTTTACGAATTATTATTTTTTGATTTTCTGATTTACCCCCCGAAAGTTTAAAATTTATTATTTTACTTGTGTTCATCTTTGGGTCACCAATTTACATATATTCATCAAATTTCAACTCAATCGGTCGAGTAGTTTCGGAGAAAATTGGCTGTGACAGACGGACAGACAGACAGACAGACAGACAGACGCACGAGTGATCCTATAAGGGTTCCCTTTTTCCTTTTAAGTTACGGAACCCTAAAAAAATATCAAGAAAGTGTTTAAGACATATACTTAAATTTTTATATATAAGTACTTTTACTTTTACAAAGCACGTAATACTAAAAAAACATTTTTATGTAAAATATACGACGTTTCGTCTTGGCAATATTTTATGTTACAATATGTTGTGTATAAACAAGTGTACAAACGTTATGTCAACTGTGTTATGTCACTGTCAAAAAGTTGTCAGATCTTTTGTAGAGACAAGTTTCTTACTCTACACGGCTAACCTTACAAACTCTACACCTCAGTCGAAATGCGTGGCTTGGCCGTTTCTATAGTTAATTTGCTGGTATAATCAAAACCCAAGTTAAGTAGGTTCTAAAAAACGAGACGTTTCGAGAAAAGGTAGGTAGTGCCCTTGCGCTTCGCTTGGCTCGTCTTGGCGGAGCCACTCCCGAGCCCCTATTAAAGAAAGAAAAGGGTTATTAAAAATGACGATTGCTCGACATCTGCAAAACAATAGATATCTATTAATTGTAAATAACAATGAATATTAATTGCAAATATCGTCATGAATAAGTATGAGGTCGAGAACAATACTGGGAATAGAATAAATGAATAATTGTAGGTATTTGCTCTTTCTATCTAAAAATCTCTGTGATAGAATTGAACATTTTAAAAAAAAGGAATGACATTCAAACATTTCATGCGACCTTCTGATACGACAGAAATTGCAACGTCATCCTTGACTGATGTAATAAATTGTTTTTTTTATTATTTCGATCACAATCAATAATCATATTAATAAAGAGTAACAAGGAAAACAAAAAATATTTTTTCAGTTTCAATATTATCAAAAACAAAAGGTTGATCCTTCCAATACCATCATCATCAGGTACAAAGTTATCTACACAGTGGTATGTCAACTGCAGTAAATTATAACTATACTCAAGACAGTAACTAGACGACAACACTATGAAACATACTGTAATCCATCCATATAAGATTAATATGCTCCAGCTTAGTATGTACCCTTCGTAATCGACAGCACTCAGCAAATTCGGATTACAATCGGATAGGAAGCCATTCAATGTGCCACGTCAGAAAATTAAAAAAAACCGGCGAATTGTTTGTCAGGACTAGCGCTTACAATCCGGATATTCGCCAATTTTCAATCCGGATATTCGCCAATTTTCAATCCGGATAATTCCGTCTTGATTATTTAGATAATTAGGACTTTATAGAGCTGTAGTAGCTGCTCCGATATGAAATACGGCCTCGCTTTGTAGCATCCCTAGCTTTTTGGATGCCAACTGATTACTGAGTTGCACTTCTTTCAATATCTTAACGCCTAGGATACCGATACTCTTACCCTACCTGCCTGCTACTCGTGCCCTGGAACTGTGACGCTACAATAAATGGGAGTTTTCATCGGTGAACGCGTACACCTGTGTCTTCGAGGGGTTTTACTGCATCATATTATGTCGACCCCAATCAAAGACCCGCTCCAAATTGTGCTTGATTTCGGACACAAGTCTGGTCCCGATTTCCTCGACGAGTCTCCTAGAGACATTAAATTTGTACGGCTAGAGTAATGTGCAAAATGTGTATCTCCCGTGCTGTCATGCGCAATGAATATTGGGGTTTTGCTCCAATATTTTAGGAGACCATACACGTACTAGCACACTTTCTGAATTATGGGTATCTTGTGCCAAGGTTCACATTTCTTCCCTTGAATCGAGACTTTTGTCCACATATAAGGTTGGGGAAAAAGTTTCTTCGCATTTTTTAAGATAATTCAAAACATTTTTTAATATAGTTTATTTAAATTTAACTAAAGTATGTTTGTACCATTTTGTTCGATAACCTTTTGGTGGATTATCTTGTAGGTAGGGACATGATCCCATTGCTATAAAAATTTTGGGACTTCTCATCAAAATACCGCGACAAGTGGATTTAGTCCTCTCGTGATGTTAACCTAACATTGCATAAATAATTTTGAAGAGACCGAAACAGGTGGAAATCTGAAGGTGCAAGGTGAGGACTATACGGCGGATGCATTAACACCTCCCAGCCAAACTCTTAATTTTTGCTGAGTGGCTATAGATGTGTGAGGTCTAGCGTTATCATGATGAAACACCACACCCCTTCTGTTGATCAATTCCGGCCGCTTTCTCTCAACTTCTTGCTTTAATCTCATCAGTTGTTCTCAGTAGATGGTGGTAATAGCTCATAATGAATAATGCCCTTCCAATCCCACCACACACACAACATCACCTTATTGCGAGTTAACCCGGGTTTCGCCACAGCCTGTGAAGCCTGACCGGCCTTTGACCACGACCTTTTTCGCACGTTCTTGTCGTACGTGATCCACTTTTCATCACCAGTTATCAGCTTCTTCAAAAATGATTCGGTTTCATTACGTCGTAATAAAGAATCACAAATGAGTACACGGTTCATTAGGTTTCTTTCAGTGAGCTCGTGAGGTACTCAAATATCGAGCTTTTTTTTTGTACCCAGCTTTTTTCAAATGCGCCAAAACTGTTTTGTGATCAATTCTCTGTTCTTCAGCTACGTCGTAACTACTGATATGTCGATCTTGCTCCACTTTTTCAAAAATGGCATCCATTTTATCCGTAATAGGGCGACCAGAGCGAGGTGCATCTTTGACATCAAAATTTCCAGATTGAAAACGCTTAAACCAAATTTGTGCTACTCTCACAGACACTGCACTAGGTACATAAACATCGCAATTTTTTTTCGCGGCTTGCGTTGCATTTTTACCTTTCTTGTAGTAAAATTTTAAAATGTATCGAATTTCTTCATTAGATTCACTCATCTTGACAGTACGAAAAACACATGAAAATCACACATTTGCCTAATTTGAATTTGGAATTATGTTCTTTAAAATTTTAACTTTCAATGATACCAAAACCAGCCAGATACAAATACTACAGCCAATAAAATATTACAAGTTCATACATACTATAATGCGAAAAGACTTTTTCCGCAACCTATTATTTCAATACAATACACATTTTATATTAATTTTTATGTCGAAGAATTTTAATAAAGAATTATTTATTATTTAAGACTCTCCGAACTGTTCCCATTTGGCTACAATACATTCAACAAAAAGAAAAAAAAATTCTGTGTTCGCCACATTGAAAAAATGTTTCTTGCTGTTGAGGCTTGTGCAAGCCGATAGGAACGTTTAAAGTAAAGCTTAAACAGAACTAAACACGCATAATAAATGGTTGTTCTATTTACTCAAGTGTCCGAACTTCCTTCACAATGGTGTCTGGTGATACGTAAAACGGAACATACTATTTGACAGTGGCCTCATTCCACGAAATTGGACGCAATTACCGTGAGATATGCATATTTTAACAAATGTGCGTGCAATAAATTTTGTTTAATTACTACGTTATCACACATTACGTCTCACTTGTGTGTGATTTTATCAAAAACAGGTCATGAGATAGTGACAGATTAGATTATAATAGAATTCGTTTAAAAATACGCAATCTAAGAAGAAACTTGTCCAAATGAGATTATTATTTATTTAATTCAAAACAAAGCCCTTATAGGACACAATAAACACAATCGTTATCAAGATCTTTACCCTAACCTACTAGAATGATATAGCTTTTTGCCTTATCGTCACGATAGCGATGTTACGCATGTTCTGGCTTAAAAATAATTAAACAGTACACAGGGAGAAACTTCTACCGCCATATTCCTCCTTTGCCTCTATAATAGGACTAAGGACAAAAAATAGAAACCTTAACAAGGACAGGAGTCACATAGGTCACCGTCAGTTTAAGCTCTATACATGTCATGTTCAATTCATGCAGTTGTAATGCAAGAGAAATTACTGTTTTTATTTACATTAACCTATAGTTGACTATCGGTGGCATAATATTTTATTTATTTATACACTTAATTGTACACCAGAAAACTAAACAAATTATACAAACAAGAAAAGAAAGAAAAGTACAAAAGGCGGTCTTATCGCAAAAGGTGCGATTTCTTCCAGACAACCTTTTAGTCAGGAACATAAACCAATGAAATTATTTATTTGCCGGCAGGGTGTACTGAGCAATAATAAATATTAAAAACAAACTGTTTGTGTTTTATTTCTTGTGTAATAGATTACACAAGAAATAAAAATAGACCTGATTACTTCTTGTTTTAAATATTTTACAACTTAAAACCTAATATAGCTATCCTTTGTTTTTTGTAGAATTTCTTAATTATACTAAATGGAAATCCGTTTCCTTAATGACACAGTCGTGCCCTCCCGGATGGCCCTATTTGGGACTTCCGATGTGTAAAGCTCGCCTCGCTTTGCTTCGTATCGACCACCAAGCAAATGCCAAGAGTTACTGTATTTTTTTAAATTATAATTCTAAACTACATTAATTATGAACATGCGTACATAATTTCCCACAACTAAGAAACTATATCAAACATTAACTTACTTTTTACTAGTGATAGAGCTCCAGTGATGGAGCTCGCGGTCGCAGGCGCCACCGCCATCACCTAATTTACTTACCGCTAAATGATAGTGTTCAGCACTATCATGTTCCGGTCAGGTGGTAATGTACGGCCCTATAATTTCCGGCACAGAGGCATAACACCTTAGGCCTCAGGAATGGTAACGCATCTGCATTTTGACCTTGGTCTTCATGTGGGTGTCTATAGGCTGCAGTCATCACATAACATCAATGTGAACTGCACGCTTGTCTGCAATTCCATTGTATAAAAAAACTGTCCGGAACACATACGCTCTGCAACATTACCATTTAGCGGCAAGTAGATTAGGTATTGCGGTGGTACCGATAAACAATAAAAAAAAACGAATAATTATTTTATCTGTGGTTAAAAGTAGACGGTTAGATAGCTCCATTACGATATGTCACTGTCGTATAACATTATGGCAATATATGGACACTATTTCAACAAAATGAATTAGTGCTTACATAAAACCTGTTTACTATAATCGATTGAGAGTTTAATTCGATAGCATTTAATACGTTTTATCGCGATATCAGCCTGAGGAATTAATTAAACATGCACAAAAGATAATTTCATTATTTTTAATTAAGTACTCATTCCATTGAAATATTCAATGATACGAAAATATACCTCTTTTTGTTTTTTATACATTTTCGTGGCATATCTTAAAAAGAAACAGCGAATGATTTGAATGACTTTGTAAAAATAATTAAAATCACTTATTTAAAATACATATTTAATTAGGTACATCCATTGTTTTCCAGTTTGACTAAAGAATTATAAATTGTCAGTGTAAAATTCTCAGTTGTTTCCTTTCAGTAGGTATTTAATGAGAATCCACGAATACGTAATAACGTTTTGCATTTCAGCAAAAATGTACACGAAGAATATGCGTTAGAATCAAAAATTAAAAAGAAATCTGTTAAAGTTAGAGAAGGATGTGAAATGTAACAATAACTTTAACTAATATCTTGGTGTAACCCAGGACATGTTAAACTGATAAATAAAAATGAACACAAAGTTTTGTACAACTTCAATATTATTTTCAGACTGAACCTTCAGTAACGCCGCCGCCGATCGCCCGCGTGCCCTCCCCCCCGCGCACCCCGTGCAAGGCTCCCCCGTCGCCGCCCGCCATCACCACACACACCAAACCTCCCTACTCGTTCTCTTGCCTCATATTCATGGCCATAGAAGCCGCCCCGGCCCGAGCTTTGCCCGTCAAGGAGATATACGCGTGGATCGTGCGACACTTCCCATACTTCCGTCACGCGCCTCAAGGTTGGAAGAACAGCGTCAGACACAATCTGTCGCTGAACAAGTGCTTCCACAAGGTTGGTGTTAGTACCCTTTTTATTTATTTTATTTTTTATCCATATTTAATTCTATTGCATGCTGCAAATGTTTGGACAGAAGTGTAGGGCTCTTAGAAAAGGTTTGCGAGAAGCTGGATAGGTTTGTATTTGCAATAAAAAAATTGCGTCAAATGGCCTCAACAGAAGCAGCTCTTATCGCGTACCATGGATATGTTTCCTAGGTGCTCTTCTATGGTCTCTTATTATGGGATCTCTTATTGTAATTAATACAGCTTTCTTATCCAAAAATAATGTGTAAGATCCATTCACTTATGAAGCTTGGTGCTTGGATAGTTGTAAGGCTTTATTCGAGAAATTTCGTACTTTACCGGCTTGCATGTACATGAAAGAGCTCTGTGTTTTTGTAAAGCAGCAGTAGAGTACAGTATTGTAAACTTAAATCAGAATTCTAGCATAAGAAATACATTTAAACTGTATTTACCAAAATATAGGATTGAATTACGCTATAAGAGTCTCCAATAAGTTACCAACAATGCTTAAGGAAACAATTACCATTATTTATATTATTTATTATTATTTTATCTTTTATTTATATATATACTTGCCGCTAAATGGTAGTGTTCAGCACTATCGTGTTCCGGTCAGGTGGTAATGTACGGCCCTGTAATTTCCGGCACAGGGCATAACACCTTAGGCCTCAGGAGTGGCAACGCATCTGCATTTTGACCTTGGTCTTTGTGTGGGTGTCTATAGGCTGCAGTCATCACTTAACATCAATGTGAACTGCATGCTTGTTTGCCACTTCCATAACATTAAAAAAAAAAAATACAGACCCAATGGCTCCATCAACATTTATTATGACTTTAATGAATATAATTATGACACATAAAAAGACGCTATAATTGATTAATGTTTGACTTAATAATTTGACTACTTACCTGATAATAATAAATATAACTTACTAGCTGTCCCCGCAAACTTCGTATTGCCTCACAATGAAATAATGTGTCAAAGGTTTGATGTATACGGACTATTTAAAACTGCGATATCTCCCAAGATATTGATTTGAATCGAATGATGTGAAGGCCAATTTCGTTTTAAATGAAATACTTGTGATGAATAACATATTTATTTCTATAAGGATTCATAATAAAATATCATGTTTTTATGAACACCTTCGCAAATACTGCATTATTTTTGAACAACTTTGGTTAGTATAAAAAACCTTATAGTGAGCTAACGATAGATAGACATATGCTGTCGCGGATTTTTTTTTTGGAACTTTTGAAGGGAAAAAAACCTGTAGTACATGATTTTTGTGAAACTTTTACCGTTTACGCAGCGCACGCAGTGGAAGCTCTCAATAGGAAAAAAAACCCCAGATTTTGAAACATTCTTCTTTAGTGCTCCGCTCCTATTAGTCTTAGCGTGATGATATATATATAGCCTAAAGCCTTCCTCGATAAATGGACTGTCTAACACTGAAAGAATTTTTCAAATCGGACCAGTAGTTTCTGAGATTAGCGCGTTCAAACAAACAAACTCTTCAGCTTTATAATATTAGTATAGATTATTTTAAAATATGTAAACACTGTAATGTAGTTACATCATATTCTCAATAAAACATTAATAAACTAATAAAAAAACATTAATTAAAAAGACATCCAAATTTCAATAGAGAAGATGGTTGACGATTGTCACCAACATGGGATCCAATACTCATTAGTGTCAGTAGAATAAAAGCCCAACCGCAACAGTCGTAAGACCTCAAGATACAATTAGTAAGTTTTGTGTTAATCCTGAACGCTACGCAAGACGTTTGCGAAATAGATGGAGGTAGCTGCACATACTAATTTTTCAAACTGCTGTCAGACAAATACCACCTCAGTCTGCCCGAGACCACGGAAGCTGAAAAGCGACCGAAACGTCGGGTTCGATTTTAAATAATCATTTTAGTTTAATATACGCGAGATAAATCCGAAAACTAGTTTTATTTCAATTAATTAACTCCATGTTATTGATGAAAATTAATTTAAATAACTTTAACATTGATTATTGAATATTCAGATCAAAATAAATTATAAAATTATGTATCAATGAACTCAATTTACATTATCCAACAAGAAATATAACACATCGAGCTCAGGAAGGAAACTTCGGCTTATTTCGAGTCTGTAGAGCGTTATCTCTTTCACACCTTACCTATGTTATGTATGTCGACCATTTTGATCAAGTTTTGACCAATACCGGACTATCAGTGCTTAAGTAGGCATTGTGCAGCGGAGATAACGCTCCACAAAGTCAGAGAATATGTAATAATACTACGTATAGAATGGACACTTCGACGTCCCGCCCGATTTCCCCGCATCACCCAACCATCTCCCCTCTTATGGGCGACGGTTGGTATTTTCTACGTGCTACGCACACGAGTGCACGTGTAAATACACGTCACTGATTGATTTCTGTGTAATAGAGACCAAATTAAGCGTTTGTATGTCATTTTTGCGGAGTGTCCGCTGTGTGACGAAGTCGAAACTAGCCGATTTTCTATTTCGTAGGCTCGGATGTACAATATTTCTTGCTGGGTACTGTAATTTTGTTTGACAGGCAAGTTTTGTTGCATAACATTCCATTTACAGGTGGCGGCAGCGCCAGGACTCGGAAAGGGATCACTGTGGACCGTGGATCCACAGCATCGTTCTACATTGTTACAGGTGAGTTGAGGTGTAGGTACAAAAATTTAATTGTAGGAACAAAACACCTATTTCAACTAAGATAGAATACCTATACGTAATAATTATTTTAAAATATATTTATTTTTGTTCTTATCGACAATTGAGTCAATCTCTACTGTGCTGTGGTGTGACCACGGGGAATACGATATGCCCCGTGGCACCACCAGTATAACCAACGGTGTGACCACGGGGAACGCACCATTAAAATGTTAACTCAATTATGCGTGTAATTCACGCATTGCAATATACTACTCCGCGTGTGTGTAGTAGTACCTACCCATATACTCGTAATGTATGGATAGTTAGGGCCTGTCCTGTCTTCAAAATCAATTAAATATAGCTTTTGTTACCACCGCATAAAGTATCCATTTGAACTGTAACTGGTCCCTGATATTGATTTCCTATTTAAGACGATTTCATGTTTAGTAATGCAGGCAAAAACGTGGAATATTATATATTTCAAGAACTGACTGCGAATCACTAGTCAAGATCCGTCAAGACCAACTGACTGACTTCAGGATCGCATACTATCAGTGGCCAAAGTATAGTAATAAAACATAACAATATTGAATAGATGTAGCGCGGACTTAAATCGCAGGTCCGTCCGAATATCCGAACGGTGTCGCGTCTCCCGCGCACCCCGCTTCGGCCGACGCCGCCAGTCGAGAGAGAATTGTAGAATCCTCCTTCATTCGTGGGCGGTGGGGCCGTCACGACCCGGCGTCATATGAATCATAACTTGGAACTTCTTTGTCCTATATATAACTTTCCCTAACTGTTTTGTCCTAATGGCTATTAGCCCTAACGGTTAAATCATAACAGTTATTTTCCATCATATATTATAATGGTGTAGATCGCATGCAATTTACTCGGTTAAAATATACGGGCGCGGTCGGGTGTGTGATGGGTGACTGCTAGTGGCAAATTAAAATGCGCGTTTCCGTGCTTCGGAGGGCAAGTTAAGCCGTAGATCCCGGTTGCTATTGATAGATAGCAGTCGTCAAACCTTTTCGGAGGCCTTATGGCTTATGAAAAACATCCGACAGCGGGTTGGCCATTAATACGTATCTCTACCAACCCGCATTGGAGCAGCTTGGTGGAGTAAGCTCCAGGCCTCCCCCAAGAAGGGGAAACACTCGTGCCTAGCAGTGGGACGTATCAAGGGTTGCCATTATTATTATAATTGATGATTTTCATATCGATTAAGAACACCCGCGATTGGGTTAGCTTTTATTTTTTAATACATAATATGTTACAGCAAAATTATGTTTTGCGTTCGGCATATGGGTGTTAGGACAAATGATAATTATGACAAACAGTATTAGGGAATGCAAGAGATCCCGATATAGATACCAATAACTTCAATGCAATATTTGTATCAGGCGTTCGGTCGGCAACCCGTGCCGCCCGTGGAGGCCGAGGCGCCCGAGGGGGCCGCCAAGAACGCGCCCGACCCGCAGCTGTTCCCCTACCTGGCGCGGCGCCTGGCCGCCGACACGCGGGCCGAGCCCGGCGCCGACGAGTACCTGGCCGCCGCCACCGTGCTCGCCATGAAGTACGGGCCCGCGGTGCTCGACCAGGTAACCGGCTGATGTCATGGAAGTGGCGAACAAGCGTGCAGTTCACGTTGATGTTGAGTGATGACTGCAGCCTATAGACACCCACACAAAGACCAAGGTCAAAATGCTGATGTATTACTACTCCTGAGGCCTAAGGTGTTATGCCTCTGTGCCGGAAATTACAGGGCCGTACATTACCACCTGACCGGAACACGACAGTGCTGAACACTACCATTAAGCGGCAAGTATATTAGGTAATGCGGTGATGCCTATGCCCGCGAGCTACGTCATTGGAGCTCTACGACCAATACAAATGTTGAACAATAACCAAATTATTACCCTATTTTATTGTAAATAAGTTTGATGTATAACAATTTAAAGAGATATTGATTTCAATCAATAAAAAAACTGACAAAAAAAAATAAAAATAATAGCACTTTTTAAGGAAATCGATAACTGGAATATTGTTGTATTATTGACTAGATGTGGTTAATCGCCAACTAATCACACTTCCCATCACTAGTCAAGATCCGTCAAGACCAACTGACTGACTTCAGGATCGCATACTATCAGTGGCCAAAGTATAGTAATAAATCATAACAATATTGAATATGTCTCTCGTCAGCACGGGGTCCAGTTTGAACCCCGAACCTTTGTTAGACTTGTGCGCGGGTGGGTATTGGTCCGACATATTATTAATTATTATTGTATGTCCGCTGTTTACCCAACTGCTAGTAAGTGCCCATCAACGTTTGCGAATTTCACGCCAAAAAAAATGTGTATTTGTTCCACAGCTCCCTCCGGCGGCCCATCTGGTGATATCGCGCTGCGCCCGCGACGAGCACTCCTACAGCGGCGGCTGCGAAGAGCGGCGCACGGCCGAGGCGCTCCTCAACCTGGCCGGCGTCCCCTCCGAGCCCGCGCCCAGCTAGCGCCCGCGCCACCACTAGCGCCCCCCTGCCGCCACCCTGCCGCCCCCTGGCGCCCCCCTGCCGCCCCCTGCCGCCTCACGCACCCCGCACCGGATACATCGCTCGAGGAATCTACCATACACCCGATACACACGCCCGAATCGAGGCCTACCCTCATTTAGCAAGGAAAACATTGAGTATGGATCCCGAAGATTCGAGAAGGTGAGAGTTTGGCTTCAGCGTATTTAATTAGGGTAATGAGCTAGATTCCAGATTGTTGCAACCGGCTGGGGAGAAGGGGTGGCCTGAGGTGACTCAAGCGTAGGCCGACATGTCGTATCACTGTGTTCGACGGGGACGTTGGCTTGGTATTAGGATAGATATACCAGATAATGTTTGTATCCAGCTCGAAAATGTTAATGTTCGTTTTGATAGGACATTCGCTCGACACTAATATTAGTGTGTATCTATCTCTCGACCTGGCCGGTTTCCTCTCCGAATCCGAACTCGCACTAGCGTCCTCTACCTGCTCCGCACCGGACAGATAGCTGGAGGAATTTAGTATAAACCTAATTGTAATCGCCAAAATAAAGTATAGCCTCAGCATATTAAATGAGGAAAGCAATAATTAAGATTCCAGATTGTCACAACCAGCTGGGTGGGACAGTGTGTAAATGTAGATTGACAATTGTCCCCTTATCACTCTGCTTGGGGACGACATTTCAGGATAGACGAGAAAAAACTATAACTACAGAATCAATTGACATCCGCCTTGTTTAGATAAATACCTCAGTGGATGGAAGGAAAAAGAAGAAGACATCAACGTGGAAAGTATTATAAGAAAGACTAGATAGAAAAACAACCCAAATTCCCTATCGAGGTACCTAATTAGATCATAGATAGATAAAACAGCAGAGTGAAAAGGTTCGATATATTATGAAAGGCTTAATGCAATAATCCGATATGAATAATAAATATAAACGTGCATACTTTGGGTGTTATAAAATGGATTATAACTTTGTCCTAAAGGCAGATTCGAGCAAACTTTCAATTTAAATGCTTAAAGTCCTTTCATCGAAGCGAAAAGGGCCTACAAAAAACGTCATGATAAAGTAGTTCAATATTTCGTAGCTATCGACTGTGGAAGTATCCAAGTATAAAACTGATACCATCTTTGATATTGTCAACATAAGGAATGTTTAATAAGGAAATGGTATGAACATCAAATATTATTAAGTCTTCCCTTCATTCAAATTCAACTTATGAACTATTGAGCCTTCCTTGCTGTAGATGATACATCGCTTGTTTCACGAAGGATGCGCTTTATAATTCTCTTGTATACGTGGGTTACACTGAAAGTTTTTAGAATACTAATTAATGGGTTTGAATAATAATCTTCAAATATTCGAAAATGCTATGTAATATTATTGCGCAGTATGCTTACGGTACGGTTCACTAATATGTGGTAGTGCGTACACTAAATATTTTATACGCAATATTGATTGGTGTCAAAAAGCATCAATGATTTCTATTTTTCTAAGGCCCAAGACTCTGAGCAAGATTTCCTCAATTCAATCTTTATTGCCAAAAGCACAAATCGTGACATACTCCAGTGCGTTAATAGTTTAGTTTGCTTTCCGTTAAAATTGGTTTACTCCATTGACCAATATGCACTAAAGTACTAGACAGGACACTGCCCTTGGTAGCATGGTTCCAGTTTCTTGTATTCCATTTACCACATTTTCACATACCTAGTACTACATGACAGATGACGTGAAAATGTCTAACATATCTGTCTTTTTTATTATTGTTATTATGCCTTTATTTACTAGAAATTTTTACATAGTTAAGTTACATTATAAAAAAAACAAATAGCACATCGGTCAATTTCTCCATCATTATATTTCTAGTGCATCAGTAGACGCGAAGGCCTCCTTCTGGTTTTTCCATTCAGAGCGGTCTTGTGTCATTCTGAGCCAAAGGGAGCCAGCTACATATCTGTCTTAGTAAATGTCAAATCTATTTAAAAATGGAAACGGCTGTTTGTTTACAATGTCTTCTTTTTTAAAACAAGTTCCAACCTCATTGGTTTACTCTAAAAACTTTTAGTGTTGCTTTTGCGAATGTCTTAAACTACTTTAGATTATTTAACATAAAAGTTACTGCTCAATACATTGACAGCAGTAACTTATTTATAAGTTATAAATAATTATGTAATTACGAGACGTAATGAGTTGGTTTATTTCCGCGAGGCAAAGCCTTTGCGCTCACGCAGTGATCTATTGTTGGTTAAAAACGTTCTTAGAACAGTGTTTGGAATTCAAAATTTGCTGTCTTAACAAATTTTATTATGCTTGTCTATGGCAACTCTGAATAGACAAAGTTTACCATTCTCTAGTCCCAATAAAGACAATTCACACATTTTGGTGGCATACACAGATATCTACTATTATACTAATGTTAAATTATTCAATTATTAACGAAATATCACTTTATTATTAGGTACAATGCTCACTCATTGTTAGTTAAGACCTGACTTTTTCCATTCGTTTTATTTTTACGTTTTGCTAAGTAAATTATAAATACATCACGTAAATAATATATCTGATATGATTTTTGATTATAGAATCATTGCTATTCTTTAAGTCGATTGCGACTACGAGTAGTAAAAATATGACTTGACGGTAATTTCTAAAGATGTTTACGATGATATTCATTGTATAGAGCTGTAGTAACTTCATAGTGATAGTTGTGATAATACTTAGTACGGAATATTATTTGAAAGAATGGAAAATAGTTGCATAGGTACTCCTGCATTTAGGTTTTCCCCAATTTATTCTGAGTGTAACGTTCATAATATATTATAAGAATATTATTATGCTTAGAATAACTGTGTGTGTATTTCCGTCGGTTTACTGATTTTGACGCCGTTTATTGCCAGTATCGACTATTATTTTCAACGGAGTTGCCACAGTGCCATTTGAAAATGATAGAGTACGACGGATGTACTATCACGTAGATTTAAGTTCTAAATAATTCGTTTAGCTTCGTCTTTTGCTGATATATTTAAAAGAATATATTCAAATGTAAAATTATATGAACTCAATTCTAAACCGAGCAATTTAGATGTATTGATATATACATAAATATATTATAAATATTGTGATCTGAAACGCTGACATAAATATTCAAATATTGTATACAGGGCGATCAAAATATATTTTTAATCTATTCATCTTCCTTGCGTTTTCAAGTGATACCTTGTATCCTAGTTATAATTGTTATATAAATTTATTAGCTATAAGCGATAAAGTTTTTGTGTTCATAAATAACCATGTGATCTTATCTACTTTCACCTACAAATATATTGAGCGACATAATTATTTTAAGCATTATTTATTGGAGCTACTAATTACTGTAATTTTGCGTTAAGGTGCTGCCGCAGTGAAAGGTTGAACGTAGTTGTACAACACATTAAAAACAAACAACTATATATATAAATAGTTCAAGTTAAAACGCAGATAATATCAAATCTGAATATTTATTTAGTTTCTCGTGAGATTTTTAACAGATTTTAATTTTATTTAGATTTTCATTTCCATCAGGAATTTATAGTTGTTAGGAATTCCTAAATTCTAAATTCCTAACTGTAGTTTGAAGGCATTGTATGATTAGTTGAGTTCAGGTACAACTATGTTCAATCGTAGAAAAGCCGCTACTTATGAAATGGTTGCCGTTAAATGAGCGTCCTTTATCTTGCAAGTCAAATATTCCGCCAATTATGTATTGTTAATTTAAATAAATTATGAAAGGTTATAGCTATAATAAGAAGCGAGCGACGCGCGACGTAAGATGCCAGCAATCATCTTAAACATAATCCAAAATGGTGTCAGATTTTTAATATTTAAGATAAGATTTATAAATTGCATTTCGACATTTCGAATCTTCTTTTTGATGGCCATATCGCTATAAAATTTTGAAATAATGTACGTAGAATATGTAAAGAAAAAAGTGTAATCAAGTTTTCAAGATTTTTGCTGGTATCTGAAAAAACCTACTTAATTCATATTTCTAGATTTCAATAGTTTCATAAATCCTGTCATATTGTTTTTATTAAAATATTTTCTATATTTATTTTGAAACGGACTAGTGTTGTAAATTTCGTTCCAAAATAAATTTGAATATGCTATTGAATCTAGTTGAGAAAAAAGTAAACCAAATATGTTTGATATTGATTTATTTATATAAAGTAATAATGAAAACTATATTTTATCAATACTTTGGAACGCTCGTTTTTGTGGTTTTTTTAATATAAATTATGCGTAGATATTTTTACTAGACTGATGCAATGACTGATTTGTGATGAAGCAATATTATTTATTAGTGAAAATAAATGTATGTTTTTTAAAACGCATACGTCTAGTGAAATATTAATTTCATTTTTTTGTGTATTTATTTTAAATGTGGCTGTCGTTTTTAGAAGCGCCTCCTTATAAATCTATGCGTATGAAATATATAAACAGTCGTATAACTGTAGGCAAAAGAGAGATCACTGTGTGCCAAATGTTTAAAAAAAATATGTACAACCGTTTAAGCAAACAAATCCAAATAATAGATACCAGTAATATAAATGTATTTATATATATTAATTATGAGAAAATACTATGTAACGCGTAGTTAGATTTAGACTATAAGTGATATTCTAGTAATTTAAAAAATATTGCTATCTATTAAATACATACATTTTGCTGTATTTAGGAGCGTCTTCCATCTTACTCGTATTGTTTTTTCTTAGTATATTCTGCTATTGGGGAAGAGAATCTGTTCTCTAAGATAAAAAATACTGTATATACTCGTATATTTCATTCACACGATGATTGTATTGAGTACGGGTCATAATGCTATGATTCCAAATGATGAACTATCTTTTTCGATATCCAGCCCTCATTTATGTTAACGTCTCGAAATTTGTTTTGTAGAAGTAATTATATTCGGATTCATAGTAACAACTATTCTCATACGATACGGGTTAGCACTGCGTCTCTTCCCCAACTGCCACTCACTAGCCTTTCTTTTGGTGGTATAATAAATGTAGATGAAATTTTACAGCAATAATTAGTACATAATTGTAGTATTTTGCTGGTAGATGCTACGTGTATGGATTACGTGTGATACATTGCGATTTAGTTGATAAGCGCTGCGTGTAAATTGTTTTGTAATCATAAACGTTCGCGGTCGGCCAAGTTTATGTAATAAACGTCATGTGAGGTGTGATGTGCTGTGAAGTTTATGTGTACAGAATGCCTTCTAAATAATAAAGTTATATCAATATGATATTAAAATTGTTGCGGCTCATACTTTCAAGAGGTAAAAAATGAATAATAATAATTTATTGATTAATTTATTTTTAAATTAGTTATAATGGCCCTGTTATTGGTTTCGTGTCGTGTCGTGATGAGTTTGTAAAAGGGTCTTTTTTAACAGAATTACTATCGTGTCTTAAATTGTGATTTTGTTTTTGAGTGACTGTTTTATGGATGAATTCTTGACGTTACGTATTTACTTTGAAGTATTTTGTAGTTAATACTACATATTGAATAATTGAACAAGAGTTGTAATACATAACATCAATTTTAATTATAGAACCTGTTTCAAAATATATATTTTCTTTTATAATAATAATAATTAAAATTTTTGGAGAACAATCCAAAATATAATTTCACTAACTACCAGTACTTGGAAAGTACGTACATATACGTCATATTATATTAAATTAGTTATACGTTTGTACGCCTGAACTATATTTAAGTAAAAAATATTGTTGTTGTTTTTAAATTTTTTCGCCGGCTTTTGAAGGACACCACTTTTTATTAATATTATTGCTATTGTTGATGATTATTGCCAAATTTTTATTTGTCCTAAAATACTTTTTGTCTTTGTACATATCCATTAAATAAATTATGTACCGAGAATCAATAAATGTTTTATTATTGTAATTAAAACCTATATCTTTACACGATTACCTTTTCTACACATTGCTATTTCATTTCGCAAACACAGACCCGAACCAAATATCTGGTAGACCAGTGCAGAAGCCCTGAAAAAAGATGAAAAGTGAAATAAAATTATAGTAGAATGAAACCTATTGGAAATGGAAGAGAATACAATAAAAATGAAAGGAAAAATAAATTACGCTCGATTCGAGATCGGGAAGGGGGTGAGGGTTTCAAGGGTAAAATTAAGTTTTATCTCGATTTCCCGCAAAACCTAATAAGTTCTATGGAAAAAAATTGTATTGCAAAGTTGTAGGTAATAAAAAGATCTACACTTTTGCTTGGACACTTTTTTTCTCATTACCTCAAAATTTATGTAAAAAATTCAATTAACCATGTTTTTAGTTTTTTATTTATAGCTTTTACAAAAATCAATATTTTTAAGGACAAATTTATCTTTCTGTGTACCAAATACACTGTATTTTTTTGGGAATTAAAAATTTATTTTTTCGCCTAATATTTAACTAATATCGAAAAAACACCCAATTTTAAATCAACAATTTACGCGTCAAAACATCCGCTGAAAACGTCGAGGTAAATCCTTGGATTAAAATCGTAAGTTTTTGTTTGTATGCTTTAATGCATGCATTCACCTCTGCTTACACCTTCGCGGGGATTACAGGCGTCAAAGTAAGATACGTTGTAAATATATAATACATTAATTAAACAAACATTATACTTTATCAGTTTAATTACAAAAAAAAACAAAAGCACAATTCTACAACCAGTCCGTATATTACACAATTCATATTTATCTTACATATATCCTCTACTATTTTTAATTTCGCATAACAAATTATTTTTCTTCTAAGTCACATCATTTGCTATCAATTTAAACAATTTCCAAAAATCTAATAACCTGGTAAATAAAATCATAACAGATCCTATCCACAAAAAGCGATATTAATTCAAAGAAACCCTTGGTTGCCCGATAATTGATATATAGGTAAGGTACCTATAGATTTATCAATTTTCTATGTGAATGTAAGCGTATTTTTTGTAATTCACGAATTGTATCGCTTCTTATTGATCCGGTCAAACAGAAAATTATGTGTGCGTTCGCACCTTCGCACAACAAAAAGGATAGCCCTTTCAAGAATTGAATGATGCAGATAATTACCTTATATCGTGTAAATGTGCCCGAAATTTTAAATTTGTGCCTCCAACAGCATCAGAGTTATTTGAAAAACGGATTCTGCTGCACGGACATTGGCTCAGTAAAACTTTTTTTAATTGATGGGTCTAGCTGTATAATTAATATGCAAGATTATCTTGAAAGGACGATACTTTTTGCTGTTCGCCCAATATATGCACACGAAATTTATCAACATTCCATTCACTGTCTTTTACTTTTACTTGCCAGGTAATAAAGATGGAGAGAAATTTAACCGCACAGCAGAAATCGATATATACCTATAAACATTCTGTACAATAAAAAAAAACTATTCTGAACATATTTCACGGTCAAAAACATAATATTTTGCCTTCCGCTTAATTTGACTTCGTGGTTATCGAAAATATAAACCTTGTCAAATCTAGATTACAACAGATTGGCTACGGCCTGAGTCATTTAGATTCTTACGTCCCATAATAATAATCAACAACAAAAAGCTTGTTTCCTTTAAAAGTATCGTTGCTTCACAGATGATTCTTCCCTTCACTCCGGCGTATTATTATGTATAGTATATTTTTATAGACATTATAATAATTATTTAGTAATCTATTTAATATCTACATATTAATATCTAACAAGTTGCTACAATTTCTAAGTGGCAGTATTGTTTACAAATGTAGGTATTTTTTTTAATGTCTAATGTTAAAAGAAATCTATAACTGTCAGTTAGTACATAGTACATACACAACTGCAATATACTTATTCTGGCGAGATTAATTTTTGATTGCAAGAAGATTTCATTCATACTTACCTTTTTCAAACATGTATAAAAAGAAACGTTTGTTTATAACAAAGTTACTACACAATGCATGATAACACATATTTTTATATTGTAAACGGGACTTAATCGCGTACTATTTTAATCGAAGTATTTACCTCGACACTCGACGTTTCGGCCGTAATGCAACGGCCGTGGTCACGAGTAGACTGTGTCGAGTGTCGAGGTAAATACTTCGATTAAAATAGTACGCGATTAAGTCCCGTTTACAATATAAAAATATGAATACAAATCGTGAAAGTTTAAAACAATGAAACACATATCTGTTAACAAATTGAGTAGGTACATTGACATAATTTTGTCAGTGGGGAATGCAATTTAGTAAATTTAGATACGATTTTAATAAATACTTAGCCTATTTTAGAATAGATATAAGAACACTTCAAGATCTACGCGATCATATCTGTGCACTTGTAATTTATAAAAACTGTTACAGAAATTTGTTTAATCTGAGACAAACAGTAGTCAAGTAGACAAAATAGCTGTATATTTTCTCATGCAAATACATATTATAGTAATTTAACATCACGATTATATCGTTCTTTAATAACCAAAGGTCGAAATATAAATAGTTATCCGTATTACAATTAAGTATATTGCAGTCTACACTGCGTCTAAACTACGCGTCATTTAACAGTTTTATAATCTATAGGATCTTATTGAGATATAATATGTACGTTGCCTATTTATGTATTATCTTAACGATATTTCCAGTGAGATCACAATAGAATCACGAGAAATAAATCTGTCTTGCCTCGGCCGGTGACTGTTCCATGGGGCAGTAGGGGCATTTCAATCTGAAATTATAATCGTCATTAATGTTGCGTTCTACTACCGATTCCTGTAACTTAAAAGGGTAACTCATAACTGCTAACAGCACATCATTTCATGCTGACGCTCACACCTTTGGATGATTTGAAAATGATTTGATGTATTATAAAATGTATTACTAATAAATTAAAAAAAAAAAAAAAAAAAACAAAAACGTAACTTCACGCCTGTAATCCCCGAAGGGGTAGGCAGAGGTAAATGCATGCATTCAATCATACATGCAAACACCCACGACTCGCCGGTTACGTTTTGGCCCATGTAACAGGTGGCGAACCTGTTGCCATCTCCGGGCACATTACCAAACTCCGGGGTACTGGGAAACTTCCAGAAAATGGAAGAATCCCAATAGAAGCAGAGATAAAGGATTTTAAACCGTTATCTCTGATAGTCCCCGACCCGGGAATCGAACCCAGGACCTCCAGCGTAATAGTAGTGGCCTGCTACCACTACGCTACTGAGGCAGTTAATAAATTACAAATGTTTATTTTAAGAAACTGACGAAACAGTTATGGTATCTGATTTATTTAAAACTAAGCTGACCGACAGACTTCGTATTGACTCAGAATTAAAAAATGTGTCAAAGATTTGATAGATACATTGAATTTCTACCATGCGCGTGTCAGAGAGATTTCCTGGTGGTAGAGCTCCAGTGACGGAGCTCGCGGGCGCAGGTACCACCGCATTACCTAATATACTTGCCGCTAAATGGTAGTGTTCAGCACTATCGTGTTCCGGACAGGTGGTTATGTACGGCCCTGTAATTTCCGGCACAGAGGCATAACACCTCAGGCCTCAGGGGTGGTAACGCATCTGCATTTTGACCTCGGTCTTGTGGGTGTCTATAGGCTGTAGTCATCACTTATCATCAATATGAACTGCATGCTCGTTTGCCACTTCAATTACATAAAAAAAAGATAAACGCGACTGCCTGAAGTTAGTTGCTAAACTTTTTCTGTCGTTTTGTTTCATTTCTGGTACATTGGATTGTAACGCTGAAGAAGTACAACTTCTTACGTGCGCACAGTACACATTACACATACTGTTAATTTTTTTACGTGGCGGGCGCGTCTAGGTAACGTTTAGAGGAACTCACTTGACCCCCAGCGCGAGCTTGTTGAGCGCGTCCCGGGAGATGACGTGTCCGCACAGCAGGCGCATGGGCGGGTTCTGCTCGGACGCCTGCTGCCGCAGGATGGGGCACGCGAACACCGAGTGGTAGCCGCCGCCGTCCTCGCCCAGGTCCACCTGCCGGGGAACGCCCGCATCGTCGCTTTAGTTCTAATAGCACACGTCCGGATTCGGTACGGCGGACCGAATCCACTGACCAATTCCGCTCTCGCTACACGCGACCGGATTCGGTACGGCGGACCGAATCCACTGACCAAATCCGCTCTCGCTACACACGACCGGATTCGGTACGGCGGACCGAATCCACTGACCGAATCCGCTCTCGCTACACACGATCGGATTCGGTACGGCGGAGCGAATCCACTGACCAAATCCGCTCTCGCTACACACGAAATACACACGCTACACTCGCTAAACGCTAAATAAAATTGGAGTGTCTGTTTGTAATATAAAAATAACCGCTTTTTACTAAATGCATATGTATGTATACACGGTACACGGTACATACACAAAAACATTTTTTTTTACAATTTTTGTCTATCTGTTTGGCAGGGCTAATCTTGGGAACGGCTGGACCGATTTTTACGGCACTATCACTGGCAGATAGCTGATACAATAAGGAGTAACTTAGGCTACTTTTATACTAGCTGCGACAACGACTTCGTCCGAGTAGATACTAAACAATCATAAATTCTCACACGGTCGAAGTCGCGAACACAGTTAGTAAATAAATAAAATAACTTTACCTCGAGCGGCAGTTCATCATCTCCCCAGGCGGCGACCACGTGCGGATGCGACATCTTCGCGCGGATGTCGTGCAGGGCCGGCAGCACCCTGGCGCCCGCCACCACGGCGCCCGCCAGGGGGGACAGGGGCGCCAGCCGGAGTAACGCACACGCTTCCACTATAAACAGTTCCGCTGCTTCCGCGCCTGGAAAGAACGCACTGTGGTTACGTGGTGTCTATGAGATGGAAATGAGGTGGCGAACCAAAGGATCACAGCGAGATTTAGCCCATTATTAGGGAGCTTACGTAAGTCAATTTGGGAGGAAAAGAGGGGTCTTGTGAATCGTTACGATGCGTTACAATGACAGCAGGGGGGGTTCGGTACGGGGAGATCGAACATAGCGCGCGGAGCTCGAGTAGGGGGCGGTATGTGGGGAGCCGGACGGCGCAGAGGTCATGTACCCAGCGCTCCGAGGTCGAGCACGCCGCACGAACGCACGGCGCGGGTAGGCAGACGGTGTGGGGGACATGTACGTAACGCTAACGCTCGGGGGGGTCCACACGCGTCGGTAGGCCGGTGGCGCGAGGGCATGCACCAGGCACCGCGGCGGGCACGTACCTAGTGCGCGGGGGTCCAACAAGTGACGGTAGGCGGGGGGCGCGGCGGGCGTGCACCAGGCGGCGCGGCGGGCACGTACCTAGTGCGCGGGGGTCCAACAAGTGACGGTAGGCGGGGGGCGCGGCGGGCGTGCACCAGGCGGCGCGGCGGGCACGTACCTAGTGCGCGGGGGTCCAACAAGTGACGGTAGGCGGGGGGCGCGACGGGCGTGCACCAGGCGGCGCGGCGGGCACGTACCTAGTGCGCGGGGGTCCAACAAGTGACGGTAGGCGGGGGGCGCGGCGGGCGTGCACCAGGCGGCGCGGCGGGCACGTACCTAGTGCGCGGGGGTCCAACAAGTGACGGTAGGCGGGGGGCGCGGCGGGCGTGCACCAGGCGGCGCGGCGGGCACGTACCTAGAGCGCGGGGGTCCAACAAGTGACGGTAGGAGGGGGGCGCGGGGGGGCGCGGCGGGCGTGCACCAGGCGGCGCGGGGGCCACGTACCTAGCGCGCGGGGGTCCAACAAGTGACGGTAGGCGGGGGGCGCGGGGGGCGCGGCGGGCGTGCACCAGGCGAGCGCGCAGACGGCGGCCTGCAGCTGGCGCTCGTGGCGCGCGGCGTGCGCGGGGAACTGGTGCCTCGCGTACTCTATAGCCGCACCCACGCCCTGCTCGCGCGCCAACTGCCAAACAGACGATCGGTAAATCATACAATACCCAGAAAGAAATATTGTACGTCGAACCTACGAAAGAGACAATATCTCTGCTGCGCACTGCCTATGTAAACACAGATGTCTTAGTCAAAACATAATCAAAATGTTTGCGAGTGAACATTTACTGTGTATTACAAAGTCGCTCAAGTATTGTGAGTAAAATTTTGTGTGTATCTTCACGCCAGGTCCCTAACGGGGTAGGCAGAGAGTGTAGAGCGCCAGATATCCCGGTCCTGACATACCTCTCGTGCCTCGTCTACCTTCATCATTCTCTTCATACATGCACGCCGATTCCTAAGACTTTTGACCCATGCACGCCGATTCCTAAAAATTTTATATCGCTTAATCAGGGAAATATCAGTAACCTGAGATCATATACAGAGGCGTATTTACCCTAGGGCCAATAGGGCCGTGGACGATAGGCTGCGAAGGACGACTCAAGGCTCATTAGATAAACATGTTTTGTTTTTTCCCATTAACATATCGGGCGGCAAACCTTACACGCTCAGGGCAATGATGAATTTAAATACGCTGATCATATACGTCATGAAAACATTGGTAAACCCACCTTAAGCGCCTGCATTCTATGTAAAGTAAACGGCAGTGGCGAATGTGCGAGCTCCTGTATTCGGGCCTCGGCCCACTGCAGCGCGGCGGACGGGTCGCCCTCGGCTAGTGACGCCGCACACCGCTGCAGCTGAGCGAATGTGCAGGTACGTTCCACTGCGGGCACACGTGCTTCGGACACGAACGCGTCGCCCACATCTTCTAAGCCCTGGGATAAAATTAAAATGTATGATGGATTTTCGATAAAATAAATATTATCTAATATACATTTTATTTATATATTTAAATCATGTACGCCATCAGTCGATGCATTTTTCGAAAACCTCGAAAGGAAAAATGAAAGCCTTATAAAATTACTTGTCCATCTGCCTGTCTATCAGTCAGTCTTTCCCAACTGTTAAGTTCATTCACAAAAAATATAGTTTTCATTAAAATAAAGTAGAATAAGCAAAATTGCCTTGTGTGCTTTGTTAATTGACGTTTGATTGACTTTGTTAGTCGGTTCAGCGTGTGACGATATGCGAATTAAAGTTTCGCAAGAAGATAGGCGGGCAAGGCAAACTAACATACGTGTCTATACAAATGTTGTGCGATAGCTTGCTCCATAATAGGTCTGTTTGTGTCGGAGCAGAAGGACTCGGCTTTGGGCGCCACCGCCGCGTAGTCCGCGATGAAGTTCCTGTCGATGGACTTGCCGACGCGCGACACGGTCGCATGCAGCTCACGATGTTCTATATCAGAAAAAAATTTTTTTTTTCTTTTGCCATGATAATGGAAAAAAAATACTTCAGGATTGATTCAATGGACAGAAAATTTTTCTTTCTATTTTTTTTAAATATTTGCATGTGTATTGAGAACAATATAATCAATAAAACAAATGTTTTCAAAATTTAAGAAAAACTGAGAGAAAATTGAAAAAAATTGACTTCAGGACTTTACTACTGAAGAAATTTGCTATCTTAGTGGTAAAGTGGCTGGACTGGTTATCCTGAGGTTGCAGGTTAGATTAATGTCAAATTATTCTATCCATTTTTTCTTTAATTACATTCACTCTTATGCACATGTGTAATTGGCAAAAATAAAAATTTTAGAACAACTATATTAAATAAAGTGAACAACCTGAAGACATCTGGAAGACAGACTGTTTGACAGATGAAGCTAAATCGCTAACAACCATTGCTTGTGCCTGTGACAGGAGCGTATTGGGTGGATCTGAAAACATAGTCACACACTTCATTATTATTTCCTATAATGTATCCAAGTAAGCCTTAAGATGAAATCAAATTATACAGTACTAGCTTGTACCCGTGGCTTCACTTGCATTTTATAAGTATCCTATGTTACTTTTAATATCTCCAAAAATATATGTACAAAGTTTCATGATGATTGGTTAAGTAGTTTTCACATGAAAATGTCACAAACAACCTTACATATGCATTTATAATATTTGTAGCGATATAGTATATGGCCCTGTAATAACACATATATCCAACAGTGTGAACTGCATACTCATTTGCCACTTTCATTACAAAATAATAATATATATATCAATTATATGCCTTCTTGCCAGAGATAACCATCCATACTAATATTAGATGTGAAAGTCATTATCAGTCTGTCTGTTTTACAATCAAATTGCTTAGCCGATTGATATGAAATTTAACATGAATAGTTTGAATTTTAAAAAAGGACATGCCCATTTTTTTCTTAAAAACAGCCTTGTTTTTATGCCAAATCACAAAGAATGCAAATAAATTGCAGGAAACGGTATGTAAATGATAAAATACATTTATTTTTATGTATACAACTGATTTATACTTGAAATGGTTTTATGTTATTGTTTATTAGGTACATTTACACCTATTATATCAACATACACAGTATTCATTAGGTGAAAGGCACAACTAGTGGCTTTAATACCTCATGAGAATAATACAATGCGCTGGGAACTAAGACAGATACAATACATGGGATTGTTTTTTGTCCAGAATTCATTGAACTTTTATAAAAGAATGCCTAATCATTGTCATGTTACAATATAAATAGTACAGACATTGAAACAAAGAAGTTATTTTTTACGTACGCTTTGATAACTCTTTCCTAAGATCTTCCACTTGGGCAATTATATCTTCTAAAACTTTATTCGTGTGATCATTCAATGCTGTAAACTTCGATGTAGATTTATCCAAATCTTGTTCCACGCCAATACATGAATCCATTGCGCTTCGAGTAGCCGATTAATTGCTTACGATATAAAGCAAATATGTCGAGAACACTGATAATTCTATGTCGGGCAAACTTCTTTATTCGTATGAATGATATTTACTGAGATGCTTTAATTACGATCTTTTCATTTTCCTCTCATCATACACATCCAAAATCTTGCTTCAATTTTCAATTCCAAAATCACAAATATCACAATTTATGTATAATCTGTGACTTTTATGTCGTTTATTTTGTCTATGACTTTAGGGATGTAAATAGGTAACGTTATTGGTCTGTGATATGAACCAAGTTAACTTAGGTCAAATATTTTTCCAGCTCCAGCCAGAAAAAAACGAACGAACAACGAATTGAATTAAACAAATTCGTTCTTTCTTCTATTAGACTATTGCTCATATCCGGTAATCCGGCACTTTGTCTCTACTCTATACTTTTTTATTTATCTGTAGTGACAAAATTGCACAATTTTGGTGGTCTCGCCGGATAGGTTAATTTAGAACCTAAAATTCAACTAGTTTTGTGTTTAGTTATTTGTCTTCTCTTCGCAAATCATGGCACAAAGTAAGTTAAATGACATGGCAGGGAAATTTGCGAAAGGTGGACCACCCGGCCTGGGTATAGGACTTAAAGTGGTGGCCGTGGTCGGTGCCGCTGCATACGGAATTTCCCAATCTCTGTTTACGGTGGAAGGCGGTCACCGCGCTATCATGTTCAACAGAATAGGAGGTGTGCAGCAGCAAGTGTACAGTGAAGGCATGCATTTTCGTATGCCGTGGTTCCAGTACCCAATCATCTACGACATTAGGTCACGTCCTCGCAAAATATCCTCTCCTACCGGTTCCAAAGACTTGCAAATGGTGAACATCTCGCTGCGAGTATTGTCCCGCCCCGATGCCAGTAACCTATCCACTATGTACAGACAATTAGGCCCAGATTACGATGAAAAGGTACTTCCATCTATTTGCAATGAAGTACTCAAGTCTGTGGTTGCTAAGTTCAATGCGTCACAGCTTATCACTCAACGTCAACAAGTTTCTCTGCTCATCAGGAGAGAATTAGTAGAGCGAGCTGCCGATTTTAACATAATTTTGGATGATGTGTCGCTCACCGAATTGAGTTTTGGAAAAGAATACACAGCAGCTGTTGAAGCGAAGCAGGTCGCCCAACAAGAAGCTCAGCGCGCCGCTTTCGTGGTAGAAAGGGCTAAGCAGGAGCGCCAGCAGAAAATAGTTCAAGCTGAGGGTGAAGCTGAAGCTGCAGAGATGTTGGGTAAAGCAATGGGCATGAACCCTGGTTACCTGAAATTAAGAAAGATCCGTGCGGCACAAAGTATCTCCAGAATGATTGCGCAATCACAAAACAGAGTCTTCCTCCCTGGAAATAGTTTGATGATCAATCTCCAGGACCCGACATTCGATGATTTGTCTGAGAAACTTACGAAAAAGAAGTAACATGAGGTTGCGGAAAGATGTGATGGCTTGGAGCCAGTGTCCACTCTTTCCGATGATGCTGCAGTTATAATTAGTGGCGCTGCTTCAGTAGCTATTTAGTTCCAAATGTCTGTCTGAGTATTCACAAAATGAATAAAGCTGCAATTACTACATTTACATAATATTGCATTTTTATGTTATCTAGTTGTAGGTATAGTGTGTATGGGAATCATATTATTATGATGAAAATAAAACATTAAAAATCATGTGTTTTTTTTTATTTCAGATGTTTATAAATTCCATTATTACAAAAATTAAAATGCTAAAAGTTGTATTTTTTCAACACTTATAATATAGTGGTAACCATATCAACCCCTTCTTCAATAACTGGCATAATTTAAGTTTATATTTCAATTGATAGAGAAAATTTGAGCAATGCAACATTCAACTTTTTAATTTTGTTTTACAGAAATATTATTTTGTTCAAGACCTGTTATTTCAATAGAATAACATTTTAACAACCCAAATGATAATAAAACTGATATCATTCATTGTTTTCAACTTTCACTTGACATTTTTTGTTATGATGGTAATTAAAAAGTTATTTTATTATTGCTACTTTTTACTGGTGGCCTGGTTTGTGCCAGAAGCATAATGATTAGTTTATCAAAGTATTTGAGTCTGCTACACAAATAAAGGGAGTGATAATGTAGAAGAGGTAAGAGAGATATGCAAGAACCAGGACATTAGGTGCTTCACACTGCCTATCCCATTAGGGACCTGGGGTCCACCTTCTGATTACCCTTATGGACAGGCTGATACCTCAGTGCTATATTATATATTATTGTGCTCATAAGCATAGATTGTACCTAAATAGTTTTTATAGCATACCAAGTTTTATCATACATCATCTATATTTTGACTGTTCCAAATATTAATTTCATACAAAACATCTTTTGCAAATCATCATCATCAGCCGTCGATTGTCCACTGCTGGACATAGGCCTTTCCCAATTTTCGCCACCACACTCGATCTTCGGCTTTTCGGACCCATCCGCTTCCTGCCAACCTCTTTAGGTCGTCAGTCCATCTGGCAGGGGGCCGTCCCACCGGGCGTTTTGTACGGGGTCTCCACTCTAACACACGTCTGCCCCAGCGGCCGTCGGCTCTACGACAAATATGCCCCGCCCACTGCCACTTCAGCCTAGCAATTCATTGAGCTATGTCGGTCACTCTGGTTCTCCTTCGGATTTCCTCGTTTCCGATTCTATCTTTCAGAGATACACCGAGCATAGCCCGTTCCATAGCTCGCTGAGCCACTTGAAATTTGTGGACGAAAGAGTCCATGTCTCCGCCCCGTACGTTATTACCGGAAGGACGCACTGGTCGAATACCCGAGATTTTAGGCATTGAGGCAGTGGCGAATCGAAGATTTGACGAAGTTTTCCGTATGCTGCCCAGCCCAATCGTATTCTTCTGTCAGCCTCTTTGTCGAAGTTGTTCCTACCCAGTTGTATAGTCTGGCCTAGGTAGATGTATTCCTAAACAACTTCGATGCTAACATCTTCGACGATTATAGGCCGTGGGTCTACGAATGAATTGAGCATGACCTTAGTCTTATCCAAGTTCATTCCCAGGCCCACCCGTCTGGAAGAAACGCTTAGGCTTTGCAGCATCTCTGATAACTCATGCAGCGATTCGGCCATTATAACTATATCGTCAGCAAATCGAAGGTGTGAAATGTATTCGCCGTTGATATTGATACCCTGTCCACTCCAGTCCAGTGTTTTGAAGACATCCTCTAAAGCGTTAGTAAATAGTTTTGGAGAGATTGCATCTCCCTGTCTTACTCCTCGCTTTAGAGGGATTGGTCTTGTCTGTACGTTCTGGATTTGGACAGTCATCGAAGCGGCTTTATATAAACATTTCAGCACCTCGACATACCGCCAATCGACTTGACTTTTGCAAATGCAATTTCTTAAATCAAACAGGTACTTTGTAAGCATCATACCAGAAAAATAAGAATTTGCATTATCTACAATGTAAAACAATTTACCCTTGTCATAGTTTATGTAATGAAATAACATCATCATAATAAATATAATACAGAATGCTTGTAAAATTCCTCAGCAAAATGTAATTACCTATGTAATTAATGTGAGTAATTACAACAGACACTATAAAGAAGAAAATAATATACAGTATGTAAACTTTAACAAAATAATTTATTAAACTCAATTATTGCTCTAGAAACTAAAGATCACAAATAAGACACCAATTTCAAATTACTTCTTCACAGCGGATGGTTGGGGCAGTCTAAACTTGGACATTTCGATTTCAGCTTCGAAATAGCTCATGTTGTCATAGCAAAAGTATTCTGGTACTTTGTAAGCGCTGTTTTTATTGGGATCAACTCCAGGACCGACCGGCTCCGATGCAGGATGAATTATAGCACTACTTAGACCGGGCACATTAATATTGGATGTAGCTGGTGGAGGTGATGAAGAGGAACTGGAACCCTGGGATGTTCCTTCGCTGAAAAGCCTCGTGAGGGCCCTAAAGCCGTTCGACCGTAAACCAATTCTTGAAATCATTACTATGTTGTGGTCACGATTACAAAGAGTTTCGAGAAATAGTTCTCCTTAAAATAGTTACACAATCAAATACTGACAACTGACAAAGTGACAAATATGTAATGTACCGTAGGGTAGAGCTGAGTCGATCGCGAGCGATAGAATCACTTTGATTGAATCACGATCCAAACACAAGTGATCGAGTCGTGACGTACAAAAAAAGTCGATCATTTGGATCCTTTGGGTCATTGGGTACTTTGTTTCTCGTGAACTCTATTACAATACTAATAAAGTACACTTCAGTTTGTTTACAGTTTTATCGATCATGCTCCCCTGCACCATGTCATCTAATTGTAAAATGTATGCGCTACCAAAATTTTGTTTCATTTTGTCGTGTATGATACCGCGTATGACAAAACGAGACAAAAGTAAAAGCGATGCAGCATATGGTGACAAAGAAAGGTCATGGTACAGGCGTTGATCATATTTTATTTCTTTCTTTCACATGGTTCCACTTAAGTTTGTCTCTTTCCAACGGAGAAGGATACTAAAACGAATTGTAATGTTCTGTTTCACTCTAATACGGGCGATTAAAGTGAAACAGAACATTACTTCGTTGTCCAATGGCGATCGCGAACCAATGGCAGCCAGCGCAGCGCGATGATCTTTTGCGATCGATATTTGTAAAATAGCGCCATCTAACATAAAATGATAGAGTCGTTGGAAAGACTAGAATGATAGTTGATGAAATACTTCACACATAATTCATTAGATGTCGTGTATTTATTTTGTAGAATAGCGCCATCTTACATAAAATATTAATCATTATAAAGTTGTTAGAAAGACTATAATGATAATTGATGAAATACTTTACACAAAAACCCATTACATATCGTTTTGATGTTTATTAAATTTCGGCAATAAAATAAATGCTTCGAATGTTGTGTGTGTTTGGTTGATTCCACATTCTCTAAGTTTCCTACCACGTGAAGCATTTGGCCTGAAGACACATGCATAAAAACACTTTTATTATACTATTATAGTTATAATAGTTATGAAGTGGATTAGGATTTTAAATTTTTAGCTAGATTGATCTAAAATGCATGAATATTACAGCATTCATGATAATTATGTTCATTTCATGAACATAATTGAGAACATCTCATATTTTTAACCCACATGTTTTATTACATTATTCAAAAGTTAATACAAAACTAGGGGACCCGTGTTTAACCATTTTTCTAAAATTTGTACTTTTCATTCATAATTTCTACTTTGAAAGTAAGTGTATTCTAAAAAGACGTTTGCGCCATTTCTACGGTGGACACATAGGGTGGAATGGCGATAGAAACATTGCTTTGTGCCGTGACCCTTTAAAAAAAATTGTAGATGTCACTGTCTTGTCGTTGCCAGTTTGTCAAATTGATTTTGTTATTTTAAAAATATCAGTACCAGTGTCCGATATATCGAAAAAAATATCGATATAACAATATAATTTAAAAAAAATTCTTGACCCTGCATGTCGTCGATTAATCTCTTCCTTGATCCAACTTCAAATAAAAAATATCAATATTATATCAACAGCCTAAGGGCTAAGTCGTTGTTGAAGACTTCAAAACTTGTTTTTTTTTTAAATAAATAAGTTCGTGGCATCATTTCATAGACTTAGTAGTAGGGATGGCGATTCTTTCTGAAATCAATCAATGTTCGAATCGAAGTGTTCAAAATCCTTTGACAATTAAATCGACATTGAAAAAATCGATCTTCGATTATCAATATATTTTTGATTTGGGATATGTAATACTAAATTTCGAGGAAAACAGACGACCAAAATAAAAAGCAACTCAACAGTGTTCAATGCTGGTATAATGCTTTCTATACTCACGTTTAAACGTTAAATCTTATGATCTGTATGTTTCATATATTATGTCCCTATGTGAATTAACCAAAAAGATCGATCTTCGATTTTCCAGGGTATAGTATCAATTCACTAGATCAATCCGGTACTGTGGATCGATTTAAATAAATTAATATAATTATTTAAATAAGAACCGTATTTTTGGTTCCTAAAGATCGCTTTTCCGATTAATCGATCTCAGGTCTCGGATCACCATCCCTACTTCCTAGTTTTATACTTTGACATTGACGTATCCGTATCAATTTGACACATCTTGTCACAGAGAATGTAACAATAATGTTTTCATCTAAAGATAAGCAATGGTAACTACTTCATTCCACCATATAAGTGACGTCATCACATGTTTTTCCGTTTTATTTTTTTTTCACAGAAAATAAGATATAAAAAAATACAAAAAATATATATTTGAACTCAGAAAAGAAAAACAAATAAACGGTATTTTTCTTTTAGGGTCGTGTCAAAGGAGATGTTGCAAAAATGTATGGACCTCCGGCCATGTATTGTACACAATATCATTAACAGGCAAAATCAATATAAAAACGTTTTTTTACTGCATATTTTCACTTATTTAGCTTTGTTTGCAGTTACAAAACATAGTTTTCAGTTAGAATTGCAACTTAAAACCAACATGGCGAATATGGCGGGCGATGTCATTTTGACATTTTCATTTTTTTAAATTGTTTTTTTGATGTAATATTTTCTGAATACTATCGAAATCGATTTTATGTGTTATTACTATACTAATCGATTTTCAATTTAAAAAGAATCTTCGGAACTTCTTTAAATTGATCGATTCGATACATCGTTTTTTTTTAATAATATGTGATGCACTAGTAATATACAGATAGCATTAGTTTTGTTTTATCTACATAGGTACTGTCAATCCCAAGCGTCGGCTGTATCGCCGCCATGTTGAACATGGTTGATAATGATAAAATCGTTTGAATTAAATGTGGTGGTAACTCTAAAATATATTCTTGAATAAATTAATTGTATTTTTTTCGGATTCTTCTATAATTTACCCATTTTTTTGAGGACATGTACGAAGCAGGGCCGAGCTCGCAACATCTCCTTTGAAATGTTGTCAATTTATTTTGATTGCTCGGGATGCTTGTATAACTACGTCAAGAAAATTAAACCTATTACCTCCCACTCCGCTTACCATGTAGGTACCTATGTATTGCGAGCAGAATACCTACGTGAACTAGAATTTTGCATACATACAAATAAAAATAAACTGTAAAAAAAAATATCTGGGCGAATTGAGAACCACCTCCTTTTTTTGGAGCCGGTTGAAAAATGAAACAATTTATATATATAATATTCGTTGTGTCAAGAAACAGACAAATGGCATAATAGTGTGACCGGTAGGCTCGGGTTCAAATCCCAGTAAGTAATCTAAACACATTTTTTTTATATATTCGTTTTTATAAATCGTCAATTTGTAAATGTTGTTTATTCTAGATAATCGCATTGCATTCTATGCAATAGCTTTACCGGTGCAGTTCCTGAATGCCGATTTTTTTCCCTATAAATTAATCCTATTTACCAATAAAGTTGAATATAAATTAATCCTATTTACCAGAATGAAATTATAGTGAAATAATTGAATAATTAATTGAATTGTATTAAAATGAAAAATAGCCAGCGACATAATGTGTGGATCGCGGTCTCGAGTCTTGCATCCTTATCAGATGGGTCTCGAATCACGAGAATCATGAGCTACAGTATACGTTTGAGCGAAATCGAGTCGCGACCCAAATGACCCAAACGATCGAGTCATTTAGACTCGATCACCTTGTCAATGGGTCGCGATCGACCCGAATCCCGACGAAGGAGTGATCGACTCAGGTCTACCGTAGGGTCATTGTACCGTACCTATCCAATGTAAATAGATTGCAAACAGTAATGTAACTACGTACAAAACGTTCGAAACGGCACACTCACACAAACATGACATCTACGAGGCCTCTAAGCGGTTCTCGCGGCTTTAGACGTGGGCAAAAGCGTTACTTTGGAATCGCGGTTACCGTGGTTACAGTTCCTAAATATCACGGTGATTTATCACAGTGACTTTGTCACGTCAATCACGTCGCAGTTAAGGCAAATCTAAATAACATGGTCCATGTGACAAACGTTACCAGTTGCTATTGACTAAAGTTCTATACATAAATTACTTGTTATTTTAAAATTCTAATACTAATATAAAAAAACCCATTTTATTTATTGCTTTATTTTTTCTCATAGCGCACAAAGCACAAGTACGAAATTAGGTACCTAAATGTTTGTATTGTAATAACAATTATTCGAGAATCTTTATTCAATTAATTAAGTATATATAAGGTAATATCGTTTTATTTTCATAATACACTTTACGTATCTATGAATAATTAACTCAATGATAAATATTACGACTAACTGTATGCATCTCCCTAACACCTAACACTCAACCGTGACCGCTGTTACTTGTGATGCAAGTGACTGAGAACGAGACATACTGGAACGTTGACGGAACAATAGCGTTCCTTGGAACGATGTTACTTCGCGGCAAGTCACAGTGATCACTTGCGACTTCAGATCACAGTGATTTTTCACATGCTGCAGTAGCGAGTATCCGTCGAGACGAGCGGTCACGTTGCGATTTGTTTTTGTTTCCACGAGTGTTTTAAAGATGCCACGAGCGTATTGCCTGGTATACGACTGTTTGAACTCTGCATCATCAAAACCGGAGCTATCGTTTTTTTAAACTTCCTGGTGATTTTGAAAGGCAAGAATTATGTACTGTTATAATATCTAACATATTTAAAAAAATCTCGTGTGACAGTGTTTGTATCAATACTCCACCGCAGCGGCTAGACCGATCATTATGAAATTTTGTGTGTATAGTTGGTAGGTATGAGAATCGGTTGTAGTCTTTTTTATATCCCTAAATGGTAAAGGTGATTCTCACAATTTTTTTTCCGATTTTTTGGACAGTTAATTTGTTTATACCTCTAAGGCGTTACCAAGTTCGTCGGGGCAGCTATTTATTATTTGCTTACCCGAGTGGGTGAGGGGAAGAGAAACTCGCCCGGTCTCGACAACTCGTTGCAGTATTGCATAGATTGTACTGTCGTACTACAAAAATCACCCGAGTTATTAGCACTCAGTTTTGTTATTTTTAAGACCGAATCCACAGTAGCAATAGAAATTTTAATTTGTTAAAATATTTATGAAGACTAAAGTATTTTTTATGTAATGTTTTTTTTTTTATTACATAACATGCACACTCGCATTTACGTCGACACCTAGAGACTGACGCTTATTACTTACGAATATTCCCTGACACGAGCAGCGGCTGGACAAAACGTCTTCGTAAAGCCGCTGTTCGTATTGCGAGCTCTCGCCAAAACTTAAAAGGTTATGCCATAATATTAACAAGAAAAAGATCTCCATAAAAACAAAGATCTACAAGTTATATCAAAATTAAACTGTTTTCCGTACTTAAAACTATAATAATAATAAGATCAAAGTTGGATCATGAGTCTTATACAGAAGGCGGTACTCCTCGGCACGGCACGTATAGTTAGGTGGTTCCTGTCTCTGTGACCCTAACCACCGATAGCTTGGACCCTATTCCCGCTGCCGGCGGCGCACAATTTTAAAATTTCTTATATGTACATATATATGTTGTTTTTTTTTATAACTACTTATGTATGTAAAAAATATTAAATAAGAACAAGGATAAATAGTAATAAAAATCGCTTTTGCTGAGATTAACCAACACCATAAGATTACCTACATAGACTACATATTATTATTTGTAAACTGTTGTACCGCGGTGTGACGTCATAACATGCTGCAATTTTATAAAGGCTGTTTTGAGTCATTTCACTATTCGCAACATTTTGAATCGTTATATCTGAACAACTTTTAAGTACTTATTGACTATATGTTTCAAAGACAAATAGTATTTATTTATCCAATACTATTAGGGTTACCAATAAAAAAAATAGTCAACATCCCAATTCGATTGATTAAACGTCAGTAAATACTAAACTAATAACACAATTTAAAAAAAAAATAGTGACATCCCTATTGCTTCAATGGAGTGTAGGTAAATATTTTATAAAATGAGCTTAGTTTCCATACTGTTTGTATCTATTTACTGTGGTAATGTGAATGTAATTGACAAGTAATTGATTAATCCTTTAGTATCAATGACAGTTGACCAGTGACATTACTTAAAAAAAAAATTGTTTTACGGCCACGGATTCAAGTCCTTAGCAGCCAATCTTCAGTATTTTTTTCCTTCAATTCTTATTATAATGAATATCTATATGGAAGATGACGATGATTGGATGCTTCCAAGTGAAATATGATGTGATGGCTCCAGTAAAGTGATATGGACTTTACTAGGAGATTTTACGAAGTGTTGGAAGCAACATAAAAAATCACTTTTCACTTCATAATATCACTTTCCTACACCCGTGAACGTTATCGAATGTTTTATGATAAAAATCCCACCATTTTTACACATAAAAACGCGACTATACACAAATTTTGAAAATAATATCACGCAGCGACACAGCTCCTACCCGCGTTCCCGCCAAAACTCTTACTGACATTTTTGTGCATTAGTGCTGTTGCAATAGTAATAGTCTATCGATAGTATTGTGATCTATCGTGACCTCGAAAATACAGTCACAATATCGAGAGGACTATCGAAAATATTGACATGCTGCAATACTATCGATTGTTAAAAATGAGCAATACTATTTCCAAAGATCAATAGCATCGATAGTATTGTTATAAACACAATATCGATACTATTGATCCTTGGCATAGCAGTGTTTTTCAATCTTTTTGATTTCGCGACCCCTTTACAGGTTGAAATTTTCTGACGACCCCCCTTGTGTCATAGAAAGCCCAAGAAATAATTCTATTAAAAGACTGCATACGTCAGGTAATGATATTTGCCTATTTTGGTACATTTAACAGTTATTCACGCGGGCCAAACTGAGTCGGCGAAGGCGACATTGCCACACCGCGTTGTCAACCAAGCATTAAAAAGAAGCTGATAAGCCGTTGGAATTCTTTGAAACGAAAGTTGAATGTTTGAACTGTATTATTTTGCTCCTGATTAAATCAAAAAGCAAAATACTACAGTTCAAGTGAGTAATAAAAACTTTTGATTATACCATGGACATTTATCCATGAATATACTCGTACTTAATTTTGGTGTGCAAAGGTTCCGCGTCCATAATTTTTATTGACTATTTAACATTAATAGCCAGCTACAAAGTCGCATATCGAGTTGCTAAAGCAGGGAAACCAAAATCTTAGTTTGCCAGCAGCACTTGATATGGTTGAAATTATAGTCAGTAAGCAGGAGACTAACAAATTAAGAAACACCATTTTCTGACAAAATTATTCCACGCAGAGTAAACGATATGGCCAAGGATATTCAAGAACAAGTAGTCGAAAAATTAGAGAATAGCCAACATTTTGCTTTGCAATTTGACGAATCTACAGAGGTTTCCGACTGTGCACAAATACTACAAACTGAGTATTTGTGCGCTTTGAAGCAGATGAACGGTAGGAATCTTATTTTGCAAAGTACTTCCTGCTAAGACTACTGGCCAGTGTTTGTACAATATGTTTTTAGAAAGCACTGCCGAGTACAATTTTGATTGGAAAAATGTATTTGTAGCGATGGTGCTTAAGCTATGACTGGAAAAATTGCAGACTCATTGCAAAATTAAAATAGATGATGCCAAACATATCCTGGACCCACTGTTTTCTTCATCGACAGGCTCTAGCTGCTAAGGTTAGTAGTACCTTCTGATTTAAATGACGTGCTCAAGGAGGTAATAAAAATTGTGAGTTCTATCAAAGGTAAAGCTTTACAAATCCAGCTATTCAGAATCGTTTGTGAGGATATGGGCTCGCTTCATTAAAATCTCCTTTATCACACAGAGATCAGGTGGCTATCCAAAGGAAAGGTACTGACAAGAGTTCTAGATCTGAGAGCTGAATTGTAAATGTTCTTACAAGATGCAAAATCTGAATATGGATATCGTTTTTCTGACCCTGTTTGGCTCTTGAAATTAGCATTTTTGACAGATCTTTAACAATTTGAACAAAAACTTTCAAGGAAAAGAATAAATTATTTTAAGAGCTAAAGATAAAGTAAGAACATTTCACGCAAACAACCTCTCTGCAAAACATGTTTGAGTCTTTTCCATGTTCCATGTTCACAAGATTGTTGTAGATATTGCAACAGACCAATTTTTTTTAGGTGTCGGCTCACATTCCTTGTATGACAGATATACAGAGCTTGCATAATTTACAAGATAAACTTTTGTCATACTTTCCAGACTTGCACTCTGAAGCTAACAATGGGCGTAGATGGATTTTAAACCCTTTTTTGGACAAATCAATAGATCTGGCTGATGTCAACACAAAAATGAAAGAATGTCTTCTAGATTTGGGTGCTGATGGCATGCTTAAGGTGGAATGTACTTCGTAAAGTTTCAACGTATTTTGGATGAAAAGAAAACACGAATATCCAAAGCTGGCAAGGGAAGGCTCTTAAATTATTAGTGCAATTTGCCACTTCATACTTGTATGAGCTGACATTTTCTTCAATGGTGGACATTAAAACTACAAAGAGAAAAATACTGCAATTAGAAAATAATTTGATTGTTAAGGTTTCAAAAATAGTACCAAACTTTGATAAACTTTTGAAAAATAAACAAGCGCATCCTTCGCACTAAAATTGTGTTTTTATTCCGTAAGAAACTGGACTTTTCCTTTCAGCCGGCGACCCCCATAGGGGTCTCGACCCACAGATTGAAAAACACTGGCAAAGAGCAACACGGGCCACCGGCCGCGGCGGACCGGAGGAGAGTAGCCTTAACCAGGCTTTCCCCTCTGTCAAAGTACAGGACCAAATGGTCCTATGCCTGTCACCCAGATAATGAAATGTGTGCGTGAAATTGTTTATGTATTTTGTCAAAGTCCAGGTGTGAGTTTCGTAGTAGGTAATAGACGATTTTTGTAGTGTGAGTGTGCGTCACACGTATTTCCCCCGCAAAAAATGACAGACTGTTTTGTATCGGTAATAAACGCTATAGCTACTCCCCTATGGTCCGCCGCGACCGGTGGGCCGAGTTGCTCTATGATCTTTTGCAATAGTATTGCTTATTTTTAACAATCGATACTATCGACTGTTTTTCGAGGTCAACTATCGATACCGCAACTATGGATATTTTAGCAACACTACTGCGCATTAAATTGACATGAGCATAGAGTAATATTAAATTTTTTTTTTTTTGCCTTTTGTTACAGACTAATTTCAAGCTCCAGTGACGGAGCTCGCGGGCGTTTTGCACTATCGCATTACCTAATATACTTGCCGCTAAATGGTAGTGTTCAGCAATATCGTGTTCCGGTCAGGTGGTAATGGACGGCCCTATAATTTCCGGCACAGAGGCTTAACACCTTAAGCCTCAGGAGTGGTAACGCGTCTGCATTTTGACCTTGGTCTTTGTGGGGTGTCTATAGGCTGCAGTCATCACTTAACATCAATGTGAACTGCAAGCTTGTTTGCCACTTCCATTAACAAAAAAAAAATACAGACGAATGATGCACACCATGCACACTGACCATAGCATAACAAGGAGGTATTTTTTATATCTCTTTGCTCCAATGTGTGCGCGTACGGCGTTTGGGGTAGATCAGTGATATTATTATCAAAAGGATAGCTCTATTTATTTGTGTGCGTATTTGCTGGTCCTCAGCTGTTGTCAGCGATATTCTATTCACCAGGTTTGTCAGTTCACCATGGCGGATCTGCCCACGCTTCATCTATAAGTATGTGGTCGTTACTCGACAACTCTTTTGCACCGATGGCCCTCCGTTCTTCGAGCTTATGCCCTACTATCATTTAAGTTTCGCTAATCGGTGGGATATGTTGTGTTTGCTACTTTTGTTCTTAAGCAAATCGCATTTTTTATTCAATCTACATGGAAACGCCCGTATCATTCAACCGAATAGATCTATACCGGCCTCAGGGCTATGCGCGCTTCATTTTTTAAAACTTATTTAATGTTATTGTTTTTATTGAATGCAGTTTCAAAAAGTTCTCCACTCCTTGCTATGTTATCATAAAGTGAAAATGATGGATAAATATCCTTTAGGTATATTTTTTGTTTCATCTTCACTCTATCCAACTTTTTTGTTCTAGGTTGCAGTTTCTATGGGGCATGTGTATCACATCGGCCCGCCCCTGCTTCGCACGGGTGCAATGTTACCTACATTACTACTATCATAATTGCTTCGCACGGGTGCAATGTTACCTACATTACTACTATCATAATAAAATATAGCACTCCTGAATAGTGTACATTTCTGATTGTGAATGAATTTTCATAATCGGTTCAGTACTTACGAAGATTAGCCCCTACAAACTAAGTTACAAACTTTACGTCTTTATAATATTATAGACGGGCCGTGCAGCAGAAATCGTAATATATTAATTTCACCATAACTTCAAACCCAAACGTCCAATTTTAATCATTTACAGACCAAATATTAACTACATAAACTGTACTTAGTGATGAAATTTATTTTGTTAAGGATTAATAGCATGAGTAAAATAAACGCGTTTAAATAGAAACCAAAAAAAAACAATATTTTTAATTAAAAAAATTGTTGTTGTGTCTTACTTGACATAGATAGGTATAGTGGTATAGTGTGTTGCGGCCTTTTTTTGTAGATATTTATAAGATCTACAATTAATTACAATATTTTGTCTTTCTATCTTTTATAGTTTAGGCAGCGTACGCAAAATAAATAACTTTTCTGGTTGATTTTTTACACCTCGTGTCCGAAAAACCCACATATCGTAAGGAACCCTATTTTTTTCAAAAATAAAATAAAGCCTATGTTACTCGTGGATACATAGCTTTCGAATGGTGAAAGAATTCCTAAAATCGGTCTAGTAGTTTTTGAGCCTATTCAATACAACCAAACAAACATACAAAGTTTTCCTCTTTAAAATATTAGTGTAGACAGGTCGTAACATGGTCTTATTATACCTAACTAGGTCCATGGGTCGTAATTAAATAAATACCTACGTTTGTCCAGGTTTAAGGGGGTTTATTACTCTGTGGTCGTAATTCTACTCAGCTTTTATTTACATAAAATTCTAATAAGAAATGTGAAAACAAAACATTAGAACTAAAACTATGTTTTAATTAACGAGTTTGAGAGAATTGAAGAGTTTTTTATTTTAGTTGAAACAACATTTATTCTCCTTGTCTATTCCAACACTCTGATAAATTACAATCTATATTAAATCTAATCTACATAGTCTATTGCTTCTATTAGTCTATGGTCATTTTTCACGACTGTTTTGGATAGTTTACCTACCTTGCGTATTTCGCCGATTTTCCGACATAGGAGTGGAATATGTGTATCTTTTAAAGCCAGTTCGACACTATAATGTACAATAATGTGTAACAATCATAGTTAAGTTCAGTTTTCTATTAACAAGTCGACGAAACGCTAGTTCAGCCATTTACATGAAAGGTAAGTACAAAAAATTGGTACCTCAATATTTTTTGTTTTGCTGTGGACGGATAGATTCACCGCTATATCTGTGACACAACTAATAAGAATTGATACTTTTGGTGTTGAGAAACACTTTGTCTAGGGAATTATATATTTTTTTAATTATGCATGAATCGTCGTATATAATACGGTTTGTATGTATACTATTGCCGCTATTTTGTGGTATATTTGTGTAGATGTAGTGTTCGGTATAATCCGACCGACTTGTGAGAACGTCTATCTAGCGGGACTTGCGTTCCGATTCACGCATAGTCGTTCTTATTGCTTATCGTTTGTGTATAGTCTTCAGTGCTCTGGTTCTTCAACGAAGTAGTGTAATCTATTATTAATGATCGTGTAGCCCATGGCGTAAAAATCAATAGTTCCGTGATAATTTTCACTGCAAAAACATTGAATCTTGTAAAGTGGACTTTCTAGGTTGGCTGAAAGTGATTATGGTCAGTGCCTTTTTTTATTAGGAAAGAATGTTTTTATTTTTTACTCTGTGGTTTTTATTTCTATTTTTTGGACCAAGTCTGAAATGCAGCAGCTATTTTCTCATTTTACCAATCGAATTAATTATCGAAGTGTTTTCTCCTTTGTGCACAGTGTTTAATGAACATTTCTACCTGTTTTGCACGCGAAATTCATGTCGGCAAATGTAAATATACGATAATTGTAAAATGGCGGACTCGGTGCCTATCAGCGATGTCTTATCCGCGGCGATGGAATACTTGTCAAAACTGGGATCGAATTTACGAGTTCGATCGGAAAACCTGAAAGAAAAGAGATTGAAAAAGGACAAATTAAGAAGTGTACATGACATACAGAAAGCGGCAAGTAAAGTACTTTTGATATGCGAATTATCTAAAAAATCGTTAGAGAATGTAGAGACTGATGTAAAAAAAATTTTGTCGCACATTGATAGCAAACCTTCGTTAAGTGTTGGCGGGAAAAGTAATGATACATCCCAGAACTCAAAACGAGATAGCAGATTCGAATATTTTGAATACGAATCTCGAGAATTAAAAATTAAAAGTAAAATAAACCTCCATCATTACATGTCTGTCAAAGTTTATGCTAAACCCATGCCGATTGTTATGCTAGAAAAATATCCACTATACCATGACTGTAAATTATATCGGATGCGCAAGAAGAAAGAAAGCTTGAAGGACAGAGATCTCGAATTGGAATGCCCTGTAGGTGAAAATGAATATCGCAAAGAAAATTTGAATGAATTAAATAATGTACTGGAACTGTTAAAGTGCAAACTAGATACAAATTGTGAAAAAAATAAAAGTCAACAGGATCACAAGGATCCTGCTAATACACTCTCTGAATCAAATAAAACTTCTATTGCAAAAAATAAAAGAGACTTTGAGCCGGACAATGATAGTGTTATCACAGCTGATTCAGACAAAAATTGTGAAAACACGAAAATGGAATCTGATCAAGAGGATGATTGTAATACTAAAGCAGAATCAGATACAACTTGTTATAAAAAGAAACCTGATTCAGAACAAGAGAATAATACTAATATGCATGATAAAAAGGTAACTGGTTTGGACCGCGAGGATGATACTAATATGCAAACTGAATCAAATACATGTTATGATATAAATAAAAGGGACATGGACCGTGCGGATTATACTACTATAAATGAATCAGATACATCTCATGATAAGAAGAAAAGGGACTCAAATCAAGAAGATGATGCTAATATGAACACTGATTCAACTAATACTTGTGATAAAAAGCAAAGGATATTGGACCAAGAGAATGATGATGATATGAAAAATGAATTAGGTCAAACTCATAATAAAAAGAGAAGGGACTCGGTCCAAGAGGATAATAAGAAAACTGAATCACGAACAGAAGCTAAAAAAAAGAGTAAAGGAAGAAAAAAGAGGTCAGAAGAGGATAATAGTCATGTGCCAACTGAATCTGACACAAATGGCGAAAAAGAAAAAAGAGATTCAGATCATGAATGTGACAGTAAATCGCAAACTGAATCAAAAACAAAAGCTGAAAATAAAAAAAAAGTGTTAGATAGAGAGGATGACAGTAATATCAAAAGTGAATCTGAGAAGAATAAAAATAATTCAAACAATAGTAACAGTGATGCTGAAATACATACTAAATCCGAAAATAGGAAATGCAAATTAGCAAGATATGAGAGTAACTGTAAAGCTGAATCAGGAAATGAAATGAGTAATTGTACAGACACAGAAAAAACGAAAGAAAAACATGACAAAAAAGATGATAGCAAACATGAAGAAGAAAATGAAATCGGGTATTCAAAAAAATCCAAAAATGACCAAAAAGTTCAAAAGCTTAAATTAAATGGAAAGAATAGACAAAGAATAATAATGCAAGATAGTAGTAGCTCTGATACTCAAGATAATCTTATTAAAGAAGAACTTGATAATAAGAAGGAAGGTAAAATAACTGATGGAAATGAAAACAGCAGAGAAGCAAATGAAAAAAATAAACAAAAGATAAATTCAGGCCCTTATGGTAAAGAAGCAGATGATCAAGGGAATGAAAATAATAAACATAACGCGGATTCAGGCCACTCTGATAAAGAAATAGATGATAAAGTTAATCAAAAATACAAACAAAATATGGATTCAATCAATTTTGACAAAAAAGTAGATGATAAAATTACAAACACAGATGATGAAAACACTGTTTTAGATTCAGTAAGCTCTGAAAATACGAGTTCTGAATCAAAGAAGCCCTTTTTAAAATGTGTAAGCTTAAGTAAATTACTAAAACCGAATATTAAAAAAAAACATGAGAAGGATAACAATGTTTCTGTGATTATAGTTAGTGATAATGAAGATGAACAAAGTACTAAGAGCAAAGAAAAACAAAACATTAAAACAAACAAAGACAAAAATAATTCAAAAATGCATAAAGGCAAAATGAAAACCATAGGCTCATCCAAACAGAAAACTATTGATGAATGCTTGTCAAAACGCACGGATGAAGATTATTGGATTCAAAAGAGAAAAGAAGTAAAAAAGTTTAAGGCTAAAAAATTTACAATAACTATAAGCAGGCTGCCTAAATTAACGACAAGCTTTTTGGAAGTAAATGATCTCAAAAGAATAACTAAAAATGGTGCTGTGGTTTGTGAGATACCATCAAAATCGATGGATAAAAGTTCGGATGAGGAGCAGCCCATTGTTAATAAGAAATTTGAACAAAGTGTGAAAACACCACAAGCGCGAGAAATATCTCCAGATCTACACATGGTTAAATCTAGTTTACTGAATGATACAGATTCAGACAAATCTCTTAAAGATAGTCCTACTAAACCTGTAGATTCTGATAAAATTAAAAGTGCATTACTTCGTGAATCAGATTCTGAGAGGAGTGAAAATGAAGATGGTGGACCACACCTGGACAAGTCCAATAATGAATCTAATTCAAATGATGATTCAAAGAAATCTGTTGAAAAAGATCAATTGAATCTCTCTACAAATAGTGAAATGAGAGAAGAGCAACCAAAGAATAGTACAAATAAGTTAAGCTCTGATGACGAAAAGGAGCATCAGAAAAACGAAAATAATACTAATGAGGTATCTAAAGAAAGTGAAGAAGAAAAAGTGAAAGAAACAGATGAAAATAAATCTGTTAACCATGATAATGATTCTGTAGATGACAGTAGCCAGATAAAGCTTACTTTTGAAAGGGCTAAAACACCTGCTAAAACTTCAGATGAAGATGAAACCAAAATAAAATCAACATTACTAAATGATTCCTCTGATACCCAACCGAAAAAACAAACTAAAAGAAAAAAATCTAGTGGAGAAACACCATCTAAATCTAGAAGGAAACATATTATGGAAAGTATGCATGCTAAGAAAGAACTTCTAACCTACTCTAGTTCTGAAACCGAAGATGAAAAACTTAATGAAGCATTAAAAGAGATAAAAAATGAGCTGTTGAAAGGTAACAGTAGCTCAGACAATGATGACAAAAATGATAAAAAAAATAAGAAGGAATCATCTGACATAGATGATATAATAATTAAGAAACGTAAAAAATCCGCAAGTTCATCAGATGAAGAAGTGCCGAAAAAGAAGAAGTTGAAATCAAAAAGCAAGAATCTTAACCAGATTGATGGAAGCAATGATCAATCAGATTCCAGTATTGCAAAGGTTAGGTCAAAATAACAACATTTATTGTCAACTTAATGCATTTATTTACATATTAAATCCTATTACCATGCCATGTTTTATCAAATTTTATATACCTAATTGTTTGCATTAATCGTAGGAAAGTTAGAGACTAGAATATGAAATAATATATTATTGTCATAATAATAGATTTAAATATGCCTTGCACTTTATGTACAGGATTGCACCAAATTGATAGATTATTACTTTTTAAAGTATTTACTGAATATATTGTATATATTTGATTAGTAATGAAATTGAATTCATTAAACTATTTCATTCAACTACAATCTAAGATTAATTGTTTTGTCTAACAAATGTACATTAAACATGTATTTCAACAAATTTGTATTTTATTTATTATTATTTAAAATGGTTCTGCAAAGGGTCTCAATATTTAATTTTATATTTTCCACAAGCATGACAAAAGTAAACATGGTTATGGTTAGGACAGAATGTTAACCTATCATTACTTTAAAAAAAATACACTATTACAGATGGGCCCGTCTAGAGATAACCTGAGTGGTAGCAGCAATTCAGATAGCAAGGATCCAAATGACAAAGACATTGATGGGTAAATATTTAGTGGGAGAAAATGATAGATTGGTTAAAGATTATTATGCTTGCCTATTTCATTACACTGCAACTTAATACAGTGAATATTTTAAAATAAATATTGGTTGCCTATTTAATTAATGAAATTAATTATGCTATTGGTACTTTATTTCATTGAATTAGTTCCTAAATTTATTATATTTTAATTTGAGGTATGTTATGATGTGATAATTATGAACCACAGACAAATGAATCAATATCTGCATAAATGTATTAACATTCTGTATCACAAATGAAATAAAACAAGTATTGCTAATTCCATTATCTGATAGTCTATTCTGGGCATAGTGTAACCAACGGTGTGACCACGGGGAACGCACCATAAAAAAAATCATTCTTATACCATAAGCAAAGAAGCAAGATTTCTACTTCATTACATTATTACCTATTAATGTCATAAAATAATAAACACAAACCATATTTTTCGAATAGATTCTATGGTAAATTACACGGGCAGACAAGACTTTTAAACCTACCTATCACATGGCCAAAGAAGTGATTTAAAAACTAAAATAAATAACATCTAAAAAGAAGTCTCAAAGGGTATCTATGTAACCTGATTTAAAATTCTCAGTTACTATCTTAAATATGTGAGTTTTGTGTGTGTGTGTGAAATTGCTGTCACATACTAAATATAGGTATACTTTGACAAAGTCGCGTAACAGACATGGGGGATGGGGGTGATAATAAAACATCATTTCTCCGGCCACTCGGTTGACTTAAACAAATAGGTACCTACATTGCTAAACAACTCTCAAACTGGTTCAGTACTAAATATTGATTCTTTCTATTTATCTACACAATTAATTATTGTAATTAATTACTGTTTAAATAATAGTGTTTGCCATTACTGTTTTTCGATGAGCTCTCCTTAAATTTTTAAGGAGAAAATAAAAAAGTAGGTCATATCGGCAAAGACCGAGCAGTCATACATTTCCCATCTGCCACACCCTACATACATATTATTATCAATCTGCTGCTCACTGTTGGTGGTTCCTGCTACCCCTTGAGGTCAGTTATGAGTGTCTCGACGACAAGTGATAACTTTGGCTTTTGTGGCTCATGAACATCTTTTGGAATAAGATAGAGGACAAAAGCAGTGCACTGGTGGTCTACTTCAAAAAAAACAATTCAATATTAAGTACATCATTTACATCGTAACAGTTTTTGTGTTTCGTTGTTTGACATAATTTTACGTCTTAATTCCACGAAGGGGTAGGCAGAGGTAAATACATTCAGCCAAGCATTGTACATGTAGTTTTTTTTTATGTAATGGAAGTGGCAAACAAGCTTGCTTGATTTATGTTAGGTGATAACTGCCGCCTATAGACACCCACAAAAATACCAAGGTCATAATGCAGATGCGTTACCACTCCTGAGGCCTAAGGTGTTATGCATCTGTGCCGGAAATTACAGGGCCATACATTACCACCTGACCGGAACACGATAGTGCTGAATATTACTATTTAGCGGCAAGTATATTACGTAATGCGGTGGCGCCTACGCCCGCGAGCTCCGGCACTGTAGCTCTACCACCAGTAAATACCAATAACATAGTAATGTTATTATGGGCTATGGTGAGCATATTGACATCTCGCACAGTACCAAACTCTGGGGGCAGCATTGGCAAACATAAAAAAAATCTCAATAGTATTTCGGCTCCAGCTTAGCGCTACTGCTAACTGCCCTGTTCATAATTATTTTCAGTAAGTATGTATATTTACAGGCTGTAGCACACCGAAGGTAGGTACAGTCAGAGAACTGGCCGCTAAACCAAAATTAATTAAATATAGCTTTTATTCTTAATCGCTGAAGCAGCAATGGACCCTATCGGGTCCGAGAACAATAAGAAATCATTTGTCATATTTTTCTGGTGGCCTGAAGGAAGGTAAGGTGCCCGTGTTAGTCGTGCGACCAGTTCCCTGATAGTTCATATTTACAAGTATGTGTATAGTTGTATAGTTCGAGCAAATCTTTAATGCGTTCGTGAAGTTAGTTACAAGTAGGTACTAAGTCGCTGCGAAGAACGCGATTGTAGAAAAGATACACGTAGTGGAAAATGTGGCAGTATTTCGCTTTCGTCTGGCTAACATTCAAACTCGTTCTCTATGTCGTCTGTAAAAACGCTAAATTACGCATACACTCACAGCTCCACTCTACAGTAGGAATGAACGTCGTGGGTGCCGTTATGCACACACAACACATACACGTCGTGACTTAAGATACTGGCGACAGTTTACGCAGACAACTTCACTTAGTTTAACTGTAAAGTATAGTTTAGTTGCATTCCCGGATTAACTAGTGCCATCGATGGCTAAGGGTCATAGCTTCAATCTAAGACTGACATACACTGAGTTCTTCCTTTTGATTAATTTCATCCTTTTTACGGTATTATTATTGTGCATGTTTCTCGCAAAGTAACCATGGTTTATGTTAAAAAATCTTTTCTTAGACTTCTACGAATAATAATGTATAGAAATGTAACCCTCATACAATCATCGCTTCGATTTTGGTTCCATTTATGCAAACAAACTAACTGCAATCACAACAAACCCTCACACTTTCAACATAGAACACTTGCATTCGATTGGTGGCGACAACATCATTTCACCGAGCGGCAAGGAAACGTCCAATAGCCTGACGCGTTGCGGTGACTCCTTTTTTTTGCCCCGCCCACTGTGTCTTTTTACGTGGAACCATTTTTTTTTTAGTTTGGTTACACTTATTTACTTGTATCTGTAGTCATACTTATAAATTTAAATGCCCTGAACAAAAAAAGTTCATGTTAAAATCTATTCTCAGGCTTATAAATCTAAACATCCTGATTATCTGTAGTTAGGCTTATAAATTTGAATACCCTGAACAAAAAAAAAGTTCATGTTAAAAATCTATTCTCAGGCTTACAAATCTGAATACCCTGAATAAAAAGTACCGGCGGCGTGAACGGTCGGTGCGACAACTGCGACCCAGCAAGAAGGAGAAGATGCCGAAGCCACCGATCATCGGCGGCGAGGTGTTCCTCCAGGCTGAGAGCAGTTCCGACGCCGCTTCGGTTGCGGACAGCGATGATGCTGCGCCAGACGAAGTTGTTGGTACGAGTGTTGAAATATTAATGTTAAACCTGACTGTTCTTGTTCGCATACCTTTTTTTCGCTTACGGCGATTTAAAAAAATGTACCTGCCAGCGTTGTGTTTATTTTTTTATTAACATTATCATGAAATAGATGGCAAACGTACAGTTAACATTGATAGTAAATGAATACTGAAGTCTATAAACATCTACATAAAAACCAGAAACATCAATGTAGTTATTGCCTACACTCCTGAGGTTATTGTATACTCTATGCCGGAAATTGCAGGTACATTACCAACTGACCGGAACACTATAGTGCTGAACACTACCATTTAACGACAAATAGATTAGGAAGGTTATGCGGTGGTACCTAAGCGTGCAAGCTGCTAAGCTGCTAATTTACAGTCGCTGCAAGTAATATTGCTCATCGAGCCTACGAATGAGACGGCTAATTTCGATTTCCTAGAGCGTTATCTCTGGTGCACACTGCCTACGTAAGCATTGATAGTCTTTTATTGTTCAAAACTTGATCAAAATAACTGACAAACGTAACATAATTAAGGTGGGAAAGAGATAACGCTATACAGATCCGAAATAAGCCGAAGTTTTCTTCCTTAGGTCGATGTGCAATATTTTTTTTTTTTATATACACGATAAAAATTCGAGCATATGTTGTGGAGGTAGCTCACTCGATTTGATGTCACAGGTCAAATTGATATTATAGAAACTCCCATTTAATAATGTTTATTATTAAACTCATTCAAGGTTCACGTTGGGTGAAGCTAAAATGTAGTGTTCTTTCGATTATTTAAGTTTAGATCCAACATATACTCCTTTTGTTTTTAGTTGTTTTTTTTTTTTATGTAATCTAAGTGGTAAACGGTTCTGCTGTTCACATTGATGTTAAGTGATGACTGCAGCCCATAGACACTTACACAAAGACCGAGGTCAAAATGCAGATGTGTTACCACTCCTGAGGCCTAAGGTGTTATGCCTCTGTGCCGGAAATTACAGGGCCGTATTACCACCTGACCGGAACACGATAGTGCTGAACACTACCATTTAGCGGCAAGTATATTAGGTAATGCGGCCTACGCCCGCGAGATCCGTCACTGGAGCTCTACCACCAGTAAAAAATATTCTTTCAAATCCGATTCATCTATTAGGTTAGGTCATTTTATTGTACCTAAAGCTTTTGTGTATTTGTCAACAGATTTGCCAGAAGTATCGCTATCCGGACTTAACGGCGACAGCATTGGCCATCTTGCCAAGAATGACCTTCTTGGCGAAAGTGACTCTTCTAGCTCACACAAGGATAATTCCGATGTAATATTCTATCATTGTTGATTAGTCGCTATAATTATTTGCTGTGATCTTAAATTGGTTAAAATCTCAGTAGTCTAGTGTGCTGGCCTTGTTCATCGTGGAAATGCCTTTGCATTCAACCAGTTCTCTGGGATATAAGGGACTTGGACCATCTAAAACCACCTCGGTGCCCACTTCAGTGCATGAAAGGGGAGAGATCCAGGTACACTGTTAGCTGACCACTACTGCTGCGCTGGGTTAGATTCCCAGGTCGGGAGACTTGGAGCTTGGCAATGTGCCTGGGGAAAAATGTAATTGGCGGTTCGTGGGTCTTTGTATGTGTGATTCAATGCATGCATTTACCTTTATCCATCCCCTCGGAGAATACAGTCGTGAAGTTATGTGAAATTCAGATATTTTGCCTGTACTTATTTCTTCTTATATAAGTATTCGACTTTAGTTTTATTTAATAAACGTTTTTTGTCTATGTTTTACAGTCAACAACTAAAAAAGAAGACGAATCGGATGAGGACAAAAAGTAAGTTCGTTTTCTATTTCACATAAATATATTACCTATATTATTTATAATAATGGCACAAGGGAGCAACCAAAGAGATACTAGAGTAGGCGATGATGGTAATGATGGTATGTGAATACTAAATATTATATACCTAGGTCTAAATATTATTAATTATGGGTTCAATATAGATGATAGAGAACTGCCTCGGTAGCCTAGTGGTAGCAGGCCACTACTACTACGCTGAGGCCCTGGGTTCGATGCCCGGGTAGGTTGTCAGAGATAATGGTGTAAAGTCCTTTGTTTCTGGTTCCATTGGGATTTCTCCATTTTCTGGAAATTTCCCAGTACGAAGTTTGGTAATGTGCCCGGAGATGTCAACAGGCTCGCCACCTGTTACATGGGCCAAAAACGTAACCGGCGAATCGTGGGTGTTACAGGCTCGCCACCTGTTACATGGGCCAAAAACGTAACCGGCTAATCGTGGGTGTTTGCATGTATGCTTCAATGCATGCATTTACCTCTGCCTACCCCTTCGGGGATCACAGGCGTGAAGTTAAGTTTTTTAAATATATATGATGCTTTTCAAACAATGTACTACAAGGGAACCAATTGACCACATGCCCACCTTATGCCTTATGTTTGATTTTGGATAAGGCGAGGGTTCACTGACTATACCTATCTTACAGTGTCAAATCCAAACGGCGTAAGAATGCGATATCCTCGGACTCGGAGGCTGGTTCATCCCGGAAGAAGCACGGTGTTAGGCTCAGCGATTTTGAAGACTCCGATGACGAAAATTCGGAGCCGATGAAGAAATCCAAGAGAAAGAAAAAAGGGACTGATAGTGACGCGTCCGTGGGCTCTTCTGTTGATGGCAGGTAAATATCATTAACAAGGGAATTTATGTGCCCGGAGATGTCAACAGGCTCAGTTTGCATGTATGCTTGAATACATGCATTTACCTCTGCCTATCCCTTCGGGGATTACAGGCGTGAAGTTACGTTTTTTTTTTAAGGGAATTTACTGGTGGTAGAGTACCACTTTAGGGACTGGAGGGCGTAGGCACTACTGCATTACAGTACCCAACAATTAGTATAGCACATCGAGCCTGCGAAAGAGACGGTCGGCTCGTTTCGACTTCGTAGAGAGTTATCTCTGTTGCACACTGCCTACGTAAGCAATGACAGTCCGGTATTGGTCAAAACTTGATCAAAATGGTGGACAAACGTCAAATAGGTACGGGGCGAAAGAGATAACGCTCTACAGACCCGAAATAAACCGAAGTCTCCTTCCTAGGCTCTATGTGCAATATTTATTGTTGAGCACTGTACAGTCTAATCAATCTGACGACAATAGTGTTCAGCACTATTCTGTTTCTGTTAGATGGTAAAATATGGCCCCATAATAATTATCACAGAGATAACAAATAAGGTCTCAGGGTGGCAACGCATCTGCATTTAGACCTCTGATCTTCTGGTCTTTGTATAGATGTCTACAGGCTGCAGTCATCACTTAACATCCATGTCAACTGCATGCTTGTTTACCACATTTTTTACATAAACAGTATTTCATTATGTTGTAGAAATTAAACTTCCGGATTTTCTCGCGTAGTCAACACTCCCAAACTTCTTCTTACACCCGACGTTTCGGTCGCTTGCCAGCTACCGTGACCACGGTAGCTGGCAAGCCCTGTAATTTCCGGCACAGAGGCATAAGACCTTAGGCCTCAGGAGTGGTAACGCATCTGCATTTTGACCTTAGTCTTTGTGTGGGTATCTATAGGCTGCAGTCATCACTTAACATCAATGTGAACTGCATGCTTGTTTACCACATCCATTATATTAAAAAAAAAAAAAAAAAGCCCTACGAAAAAGAGTATTTCATTATAATAAATTGTTGTTCCAACCATTGTCACCATTCAGCGGCTTGAGTGCAATACTTACCAATGCCATCTGTTGTTAGCTTATGTCAATACTAATATTTTTTTATTGTATTCCGTAGCGTTGGTTGAATAGCTATGCATTTTGGCTTGGCTCTCTGGTGTCGTCGTCGCTATCGTTTTAGTTAGGTTTATATTTTTTTTGTCTTTTCTTCATTCAAATGGTTGTATTCCAGTTAGGTGACCCAGTAATCACTTACACTGAGGCAAAACATCTTAGGTCTCAGGGGTGGCAACGTATTTACTTTTGATTTTTGTGTAGAGATCTATAGGCTGCAGCATAGAGCAACACTGGAGGGGAGTAGCCATATGCAGGCTCTCTCCTCTGTCAAAGTACAGGCCCAAATGGGCCTATACCTGTCGCCTAGATCTTTAAATTTGTGCGTGAAATTGTTTCTGTATTTTGTTAAAGTCAAGGTGTGAGTTTCGTAATAATAGACAATTTTTGTAGTGTGCGAGTGTGTCGCACGCATTTCCCCCCGCAAAAAATGACAGACTGTTTTGCATCGGTAATACACGCTATGGCTACTCCCCGGGCTCGACCGGTGGGCCGCGTTGCTCTGTGGGCTGCAGTATTCGCTTCCCACCCATTGAACTGCATGCTAGTTTGCCACTTTCTTTACATAAAAAAAATAAAACTAAAGTGGTAAAGTTAGACGGTCAAGCTGCTATCTCCACATGTTAAACAAAGCCCCAGTTTGAGCCTTTTGCATATTTTTGTTTTTTTTTTTTTTTTCAATATTATCACGTATTATTGTTTCAGCAAAAAGAAGCGCCGTCGCATAAAGGATGTAGATGACAGTGAAGGGTCTGGCTCAGACACGGAAAACGAGGGCAGGAACAAACATGGCAGAAAGAATATCAGGAAGGTCAGGATTCGAAATGATTCACGTTTTGTGTATTGGATTTAAATTGTACTGGTTATTGAAATGTGGAATATTTTGCTGAGAATATGTAAATTCCTTCCGTTTTTAGGTGATGGGCAAAAATCAATTGGAAGAGGCTACGAAGAAAGCAGCTCGCGAGGAAAAAGAGAGAATTGCTCGAATTACGGAGAGGCAAAAATTGGTAATAAAAATTTACGTATTTAATTTTAGTTCTTTGTTCTAAAAAATAAAATATTTGTTTTGTTGTTTAGTAGTCAAAGTTGTACCTTTAGATCAAAATTGGTACCAAGAGTTATTGCGATTTAATGTAAGGAATGCAAAAAATGTTTCATTATAATGATTGCGGTCTGAAGAAATAATAAGAAATTCAGTATAGGTTTGAGGACCTTGCATCTTTTTTCGACAAGAATGCATCAAATTTAAGAATCCATTCAGTTGTGCAACGCCTTTGAGGTCGGGCGACCGCCGCCGGCGCAAGTAATTACGCGATATCAGTTCGAATCGTGCAAGTATTGTCAAAGAGAAAAGTAGAGAAGCGCACCTTATTTCTGGTGCAATCGGCTCCTGACGTACCACGCCGCCCGCTTCCCCCGTCTTTGCTTTAGGGAAATACGTTCGTTGCCCAACTGCATGTATTCTTAAAATGGTACTGTGCAAGGTAATGTTATTTAGCCTGGGTTGCACCACGATATTTCTTAAAGTTATTGTAACATTTCACATCCTTCTCTAACTTAAAGAAATCTGTTAAAGTTAGAGAGGAATGTGAAATGTATTGTAACATTTCACATTCCTCTCTAACTTTAACTATAGCAAATATCTTGGTGCAACCCAGGCTTAGAGTCATACCATTTTTTTTTTAATGTTTCAGTACAATAATTTGGAGTTCGACGAGTCTGGTAAACCAGATGAGGTAGTTTTAGAAAAGGTGGTGCTAGACTTTGACCCCGAAACAAAAGAACCATTGATTCAAGTTGACCGAGGCCTAGTCAAGAAATTGAAACCACATCAGGTAACACATATTATATATAGTTCATTGTAAAAGTTATGGATTGTTGTTCTTGTTGTTATCCTTATGTTATCCAATGAAATTACCGGATTTACCACGTATTACATGCAAGTAATGTTAATAAATTCTAATGGCTGTTATGGTTAGGTAATTCAAACACAATGTACATTGTTATTGAAAAATAAATAAAATTATTTACATTGTTTTTCGGATACTACTACTACGGTGTGGTTCAATCCCCGGGTCAGGTATTTTTTCGGAAGTTTACTAAACTCTGAGTTTAGTAAAATGCCCGGAGGTGTCAAGCTTGCCATCTATTAATTACATGGCACAATAGGTAACTGGCGAGACGCGGACGCTTGCGTGTTTGTTTGAGTGCATGCTTTTACTTCTCTCATTCGGCTATAACAGGTTTGAATTGTATAACAGAACGTATTTTCATTTTATATACATATTTCTTTAAAAGATTTTTTTAGGATTGAGTTAAGTAATTTTATTTTGTTATATAATTGAGCAAATATTCAAATTTTTTAAATACACATCTTCATTTTATTTTGTTCTTCCTGTCTTCTTAGAATGGAGATATTTAGTGCACCAATGCAGCCACAAGATGAAAAACTTGCAATTATTAAAAAAAAATCTTTTTACAGGCAAATGGTATTAAATTCATGTGGGATGCGTGCTTCGAGAGTGTGAAACGTATAAAGAAGGACAGAGGCTCAGGCTGTATTTTGGCGCATTGCATGGGTCTAGGAAAAACATTACAGGTATTTATATATTATTGAATCTATATTAAATTATATTAAATACACAAATGTCGTTTCCAAAAGTAAGTTAATATAATGGTAAGAGAGGAAAAGGTTGCCTAGGGGATTTGTTCTGACGTTTTTTCCTTGGCGTCACGATTTCTGTAAGTCGCGTAAAGGAATAAAAAAAGTACCCACAAAAAACGGCTTATTTCGCTAAACCCGTTAAAAATTGTTGTAACTCGAAAATATTAAGACACACTATGCGAAATATTAGTATAAATAGGACTTCAAACCTCTATTTTAACAACATTTTAAAGTCTATCTATATCTAACACTGTCTCTTATATTGAAATTCCTTATCATTTTTACATACAGTAAAACCACCGAAGAGAGCATACCTACTACAAAATAGTACGACCAATCCAAAGCACGCGAATTCTTTAGCAATGCGCGTTATATAATGCTTTCTCTTCATTTTATCATGGCAATTACCAATTACAGGTAATTCTGTCAGAATCTGGTGACTATATAATGCTGTACTCTATGACATTATTTAATGATTGTCAGGTGGTGAGCCTCACCCACACCCTGCTGACGCACGGCTCGCTGACGGGCGTGAGCCGCGTGCTGGTCGTCTGCCCGCTGTCCACTGTCCTCAACTGGGTCAACGAGTTCCGGATGTGGCTCAAGCACGCCGAGACGCAGTACGACGTCGACATATACGAGTTGTCCAGGTAACTGTCAGATATGTATGTTAGGTATATGCGGCATATGGATGTGACGATTCCTCCCCCCACTGGTGGAGGAAAGTTTTTCTGTTAGTGCAGTCAGTTAAGCGAGCAATGGCGGTCAAATCGTTCGAGTACGGCGACAGTAAACACAGTAGCGCGTAATAGGCAGCAGGGTGCCCCAAGAAAACTAACAAACGATTGCCAATTCGGATGCCAAGCGTGGCGATTACGGCATGTTCGCCCTTTGTGGAGAGCCTACTGGCTTGTTCCAGCTGTGGGCACTTTCGGCTGAAATTATTTATTTAGCTTATGCATCAGAATAACACTTGCTACAATTTATAATTATTGGGTATGTTCCATTAATCTTTCAAGGATCGTAAGGCCACCGGCGCCCAGACATAATTGAATTTCAATTGTCATGTTTTTCTCGTGTCTGGAGGGATTAAAACACTCATCTCATTAATTACTCAATATTTCATTTTATTTAATAAACTAAACTAAACTGAATATTATTCAAGAAATAATTACTTAATCGACCGCAACGACCGCGACCGCTGAAATTGCCGTTCCACTAACGTAAAAAGGAAGCGGGCGTTGTCGGCGAATCTTGTAAGTGGAACGCACATCTTGAGCGCTGTGTGCTCGCTATAAGGTGGTATAGTGAAATCGTTCTTTTTTAGAATTTTGCTGAAAGCTCACTCCACCAATATTTTGTGGGCGATGCGGTCGCGGACAACGACGTCTTCTATGACGTCAAATGATCGCTCGCGACGACCACGGGCCTTATGTGGAACGATACAGCGGACTTTATAATCGTTGCGGCCGTTTAGTGAGATGTGCCCATTGTGTGAATGCAGACGGAGTCGCGCCCAGAATTAGAATCTCATTTATTCATTTAGGGTGACAGGCACCTCTTATGACACCTCAAAAACAAACAAAATAAATTAAAGTGTATAGCAATTGATATACATGTCAAACAAGATAAAAAATATATGTATACATAGTCAAGAATATTACTAAGATAAAACTAAATATAATATACTGATGTAAAAAGTATATCAGTAGAATGTCTCATTTCCCCTTTACAAACTGATAACAAAGAGTAAAAAGAAAAGAAAAAGAGTAATTCTTTGTCATTCACCGGCAGAGTTCCAAAGGCCAATATGATCTGAGAAAAACATGCCCAAAAAAACTCAGTCGGCTCTTTTAAAAATATCTCACGCCCACTAGATAGTTCCTAATAAATATGTTTTTAGGAACGGGTTGCCCACTAACCCGCCTCTCCCCCAAAAGGGGAGAGACTCGTGCCCAGCAGTGGGACGTAAAATGGGTTGCCATTATTATTATGTCTCTCGTCAGCACGGGGTCCAATTTGAACCCCGGACCTTTGTCAGGCTTGCGCGGGGACATGGGGGGTCCAACACGTAGAGGCCCTTTCGAGAATTTTGATCTACTTTGTAATGGGTTATATTCGGCGGGACCTCTCTCTGACTGCATCAATAGTTAATACAGACACAGACAGACCCCGCAGAATATAATGGGACTATTGTAATGAAAAGTGATTTGCCAAACTTTGGGCTATGTGGGTGAACTGGGGGGACTAGCTGGCTGGGCCTATGGAGTGAGATCCGGCACCTGCCTATGTTCAACATCTCACATTATCGAATCCTACTTTAGGCAGGTGGTGACTCGCCTCTCCTTGGTGGGCCCCCCAAACAGCCAACCCGATGGTCGACAGGGGGCAACACTGTTGAGAGAGGCTGGGGGTGGTTATTATTATTATTATTATATGTGTTTTTAGGTTTAAGCAGAACTCGGAGCGCGCGTTCCAACTGCAGCAGTGGTTCGAGGGCGGCGGCGTGTGCGTGCTCGGGTACGAGATGTTCCGCAACCTGTCCGCCGACAACGCCAAGAAGTTCAAGAAGAAGATGCTGAGGAGCTTCCAGGAGAGCCTCGTTGAACCTGGTCAGTCTGGCAAAAACCGGCTAAGGGCAGATTTCACCGTTTGTTCTGAGAACTGAGTTTAATAAAAAGCGTTTTAGCTTTAAATTCACAAACAATTTTCGTTGGTGACATCCAAATAGTGTTTTTGAACTGCCTTAGTAGTTTAGTGGTAGCAGGCCACTACTACTACTCTTGGGTCCATGGGTTCGATTCCCGGGTCGAGGGATATTAGAGATAACGGTGTAAAATCCTTTATCTCTGGTTCTATTAGGATTTTTCCATTTTCTGGAAGTTTCCCAGCACCTCGAAGTTTGGCCGGCGAATCGTGGGTGTTTGCATGTATGATTGCATGCATTAGACCTGAGTCGATCACTCCTTCGTCGGGATTCGGGTCGATCGCGACCCATTGACAAGGTGATCGAGTCTAAATGACTCGATCGTTTGGGTCATTTGGGTCGCGACTCGATTTCGCTCAAACGTATACTGTAGCTCATGATTCTCGTGATTCGAGACCCGAGATCGCGATCCACACATTATGTCGCTGGCTATTTTTCATTTTAATACATTTCAATTAATTATCACTATAATTTCTTTCTTAAACTTTATAGGTATATAGCATAAATTTTACAATTAGATGACATGGTGCAGGGGAGCTTGATCGATAATACTGTAAACAAACTGAAGTGTACCTTATGCTTAATGTGATAGAGTTCACGAGAAACAAAGTACCCAATGACCCAAAGGACCCAAATGATCGACTTTTTTTGTACGTCACGACCCGATCACTTGTGTTTGGATCGTGATTCAATCAAAGTGATTCTATCGCTCGCGATCGACTCAGGTCTAGCATGCATGCATTTATCGTTTAAGACCGTAAAATGCCTTTTATTACGACCGTGAAATCGGCCTTAAGTGAGAGTCGGGACTCGCGCATGTAGGGTTCCTTATCATTATTTATAAAAAACAGCAACAAGTTTTGGTTGTTGTATGTTTTAAATATGTTAATTTAATTATATATTTTTATAGTTAATGTATAATTAAATATTTTGTGAATGTTTAAGCATCTTCCTGTTACCGTTATTAGTATACAGAAACAGAAACATGTTTGTTGTATGGAAGTTCCTTTCAAATATTTATTTCACTCTGTTTTTTTTTTGTCTCAATCGAACGATTTTAAACTTCTATTATGAATGTGTGTGACAGCCAATGTTGTGTATGTGTAGCAATTAGTTCTGAGAATCTCAATGGTGCGATTAATTAAGTATTTTTTTTTTAATTCGCTAGAACTGATCCTAATCATTTTTTCTTTTTACAGGTCCCGACTTAGTAGTGTGTGACGAAGGCCACTTGCTCAAGAATGAGAAGACGAGCCTCTCGCAGTCCATGAACCGAGTGAGGACGCGGCGCAGAATCGTACTTACGGGAACCCCATTACAGAATAATTTGAAAGAATGTAAGTTCTAATTCAAATTAATGTTCACTACCAAATTAAGTCTTGTTTGAGGTCTATCTGTTCTGTTCCATTTTGCAGTTTTTACTCGCAGATGAGAACCTTTGCAAATTATTTCTGTTTTAAAAAAGTTTTGGTAGTCTAAAATAGATGATTCATTTCACGAGATGAGACAAGATGAATGTCTTAACACAAACATTATAAAAAAAAGATTTTCTTCTAACAAACTTGAAAGTTGTTCTCATCACTTTTTCTAGTATTTTCCTAGAGTCCTAGGAGGTTCAGATGTACAACATTGATTTTATCCCTAGGTTTCTGAATTGCTTATTGAAATGCAAGCGATAACGCAATTCCCTTAGCTGACCTGACGGCTAAGTTCGGCCGTCTAATAAGTGGACTTACAACCGAAAGACGTCCACTACTGGACAAAAGCCTTCCCCAAAAATGCCTACAATATGAGATGGCTTGGCAAGCGAAGTGGTCATCGTAGAGGCGGCAATTTAGTCGCGGGACGCTGCTACCCATCCCACGTTATTGTATTTACCACCGTCTATTGGAATGGTTTGACCGCCACTGTTCGGTTGACTGACTGCAGTAACATAAGAATTATTCTTCACAAGGTTAGGGTCGTCACGTCCCTACAGGTCCCCTAGTTACACTAATATGTTTTGATTGACAGATTACTGCATGGTGCAGTTTGTGAAACCAAATCTGCTTGGAAAGTACAATGAATACCTGAATCGTTTTGTGAACCCGATCACCAACGGACAGTATACAGACTCTACAGAGCACGACATCCGAGTAATGAAGCGAAGGTCACATGTCCTGCATAAAATGCTGGATGGTGCTGTACAGGTAATAATTTGAATAAGAACTGCTAATATTTAATTTTGTGATGTATGTAAGTATTGAGTCTCTTCCAGTTTTTAAAACCATTTTAGGGTTTACGAAACAACCACTGGTGGTAGAGCTCCAGAGACGGAGCTCGCGGGCGTAGGAACCACCGCATTACCTAATATACTTGCCCCTAATTATAGTGTTCAGCACTATCGTGTTCCGGTCAGGTGGTAATGTACGGCTCTGTAATTTCCGGCACAGAGGCATAACACCTTAAGCCTCAGGAGTGGTAACGCATCTGCATTTTGACCTTGGTCTTTGTGCGGGCATCTATAGGCTGCAGTCATCACTTAACGTCAATGTGAACTGCGTGCTTGTTTAGCACTTCCATTATATATAAAAAAAAACAAAGTTTTTACTTAAGACAAAGTTAAGACTTTGTTTTATCTATACTATTATTATAAAGTTTTTTGTATGTAAGTATGTTTGTAACATTTTCGTACAAAAACTTCTGGACCAATTTAAAATAATATTTCACCATTAGAAATCTTGCATTTTCACGGAGTGACAATAAGCTATATTACATTTTCATAGGCAATAGGGATCTCTAATAAATATGGATGGGACAAAATTAGTGGTCAAAAGTCTTAGGAATCAGCATGCATGTATGAAGAGAATGATGAATTTAGATGAAGCTAATGAAAGGTGTACCAGGACTGGGATATTTTTTATTTTAATTCCAAGTCATTAAATGAATTTAAATTCTTAAATCTTATGCCCCGATAACTAAAGTACCACGCGGTCGAAGTCGCGGGCAAAAGCTAGTAATATGTATAGATAGAAGTAGACCACATCCATGTTATATATTTTCAGAGGAGGGATTATGGGGTGCTGGCGCCTTTCTTGCCTCCCAAGCACGAATATGTCCTGTTCATCACACTTACAGAGGTTCAGGTCAAATTATATCAGCATTACTTGGATAATTACTCGAGAAGGTAATACCAAAATATATATTTTTTAAAATAAAAAAATTATTATTTTGTTTTTGTTGATATGTATGTATACTATGTATGTTATAATGTATCATGTGTGGTTTCCAGACCATTGCCGGGCAAATCGTCAGGGTTTTTATTCCCGGATTTCCAATCACTACAAAGGATATGGACACATCCACTGGTACTCAAATACAATTCGGAACGATATGAGATTATGCAACAAAAAAAGGTAAACTTATTTATTATTTAACTTCTCGTTTTAATATAAAAATGCAAGAAAAAATATTAATATTAATATAATACGAAGCAAGATATATGGCACATCGAACTTCGGATAATTTCGGCTTTAGAGCGTTATCTCTTTCGCACACGTCGGACGTTTGTCGACCATTCTGATCAAGTTTTGATCAATACCGGACTATTGTGTTGTTGGACTATTACTGCTTACGTAGACGTACATAAGCGCGATGTGCCATATTTCTTGACAAGTACTGTATGAATGAATGAATGAATGAATACACTTTATTGTACAACAGAAAATTTACAACAGTTAATATACAAAATAGCAATTAGTACAAAAGGCGGCCTTATCGCAAAGCTGCGATTTCATCCAGACAACCTTCGGGTCAGGAATAATAAAAAAAAAGAAGATTTAACGTCGGTAGGGTGTAGTAATCACACAGTATTCTTTGACTTTATTTTTAAAGGAAAATATTGATTGAGCTTGACGAATTGTGATAGGTAAATTGTTCCACAAGTGGACAGCTTCTACAGAAAAAGATTTTGGATAGAATTGGGATGAATGTGAAGGAAAGTCAAGTCGAAGTACACATACAACACATACACAAACACCCAGACCCGAAACAAATATATGTAGGCCATACAAATATTTGTCCCGGTGCGGGGATCGAACCCGACCGAGCGACCCTTCATCAAACGGTCATCTCACACTGTCACTACTGTACAAAATGTTAAAATGATTGTTTATTTTTCATAGAGGGAGAGAGAAGAAGAAGACTCCGAAGGTTCCCTGGTGGACTTCATTGATGACGATTCAACACCAGATGTGAGTGTATATTTTTATACAACTAATGTGGCAAACAAGGGCGCAGTTATATGCAGGCATTGAAATCTCTTGATAGTCTACAATATTCACTTACCATCAATGTGAACTGAACACCAGTTTGCCACTTTAAATAATTACTTTTTCTGTTTGAATACATAATATAAATAAATGTACCCTGGCGATCAGTGGTGTGCCTATGGGAGGTAGGCGCACCGGGTGCCACCCGTTTGCGGGTGAATTGTTATTATAGGTATGTGTGGGGTTAAAACAATCCTTTAAGTATCTCCTGGCCTTCTGACTCTTATTTTATTTGGTTAGAATTAACAAAATCACTTTAGGCGCGGAAGCGGAAACACCAGGTTACAAATTCATATTCGCATTTATATAATAGAGATTTAAAAAAAGTAATAAGAGTTAGTATTGATTTTTGGATTTTTTTTATCTTTAATATTTATCGAGGGTTTGTTCGGTTTCGAACATGCCACCCTAACTATGAAGTTACACACAAAATATTTAAAAAACACATTATAGACGATTCTTCATACCAATATTAACAACTGTAAACAAAAATTTTGCATCACTGGATTTCGGTAAGACAATATTGTATTACAAACACCAACATTACACCCCTTTTTGGGTATAATATTATTGCGAACTGACTGGTTTCGAGAACAAAATGACACTACAATAATCGCACCGGGTGTCACCTATGCCATTGATCTAAAGTCTTTGTTACAAAAATCACAGAGCTGTACTTTATGTGAATTAAGGATATCCAGAAATTATTTTAATGTAACTGATTTGCTTCAGGAATCGTCAACAGAAGAATCATCAGACGACTTGTCCGATGCGAGTGATGATAGTCGGAAAAAAAGTAAGAAAAAGAAATCAGCTAAGAAGAGTAAAGGGAAGGACAGCAAATTAAGCACACGGCGGGGCACTAGGGCTAATCCAGGTAGATAAATATGCAAATATTATTTTACGCAAAACTGGTAGGCAGAGGTACAAGCACAAATGCAAATAAAACCGATTCACCAGTAACTTTTGTGGCGAGTCTATTGGCATCTCCGATCCCCGAGGCGGGTACTTGGAAACGTTTTTTCTTTTTACATAAAAGAAACGTGGAAAATTTGTATGCATTTCACATTGATCTTTCACAGTGATGACTGCAGCCTATTGACACCTACACAAAGACCGGAGGCCAAAATGCAGATGCGTTGCCACCCCTGAGACTTTAGTTGTTATGTCTCTGTGATAATTATAACGGGGCCATACATTACCATCTAACCGAAACAGGATAGTGCTAAACACTACCATTTAGCGGCTGATACATTAGGTAATGCGGTAGTGCCTACGCCCTAGAGCTCCTTTAACCCAAATACCAGTTAAAAGGTTTTGATTGATGTAAGAAGTGGGGAATCTATTGGCATCTCAGGAGTCTATGCCCCCGACGCTGATACTTGGAGTAGGCCGAAAAAAAATGGAAATTCCCAATGGCATTATCCTCTGACCTGAGGATCGATCTCGGCGTTGGAGAAATGGCCTGCTACCAATAGATTACTGAGGCAGCAGTTATTGAATAATGTTTTTTGTAGGACAATGTTAAATTCTTAGTTATTTTTGGACGATTACTTATTTGAAATGAAATCACATTTTGTAGATTTGACAGATTGTAGAACATGAGTACAATATAAATACAAGATCTAAATGTAATAAGCGTCCTACATATTCTCGCCAATTTATTATTTTATAAATTATTATATTAATAAGGTTTAAATTGACATTTCAATTGATGGACCAACTAATCACTGTTACTTTTATTTGTAATCTGACCTTTCACAAGTTATAATAATTGAAAGGGATTAAATAAAATTTGATTTAAGTAACTAGCATAATCAGCCTCAGTTTGCGACCGCGAATTAGAATTTAGTCCATTTTACTCCTCGATTAGGAAGCATTCTTTTGACTGGTGAAAATTAAAAATAAAATTAATCCTGTGGGCTTATTAGTTGGTTATTACAAACAACCATACACATCTGTGACATAGTGGAGGTAGACAACGAGGAGCCGATGCCGGAGGTGCTGGAGGTGAAGAACGAGAACCCCACGGAGTGGTGGATCCCGCTCGTCACCGACGACGAGGTCGAGGACATGCGCAACTCCCACAAGCTGGTGCTGCTGTTCGACATACTGCGCCAGTGCGAGACCATCGGCGACAAACTGTGAGTGCCGCCACCTTATACGGACTTGAGCCACCATCATCGTCATCGTTTCAGCCGAAAGACATCCACTACTGGACCAAGGTCTCCAATAAATCGACAATGTTTTGTCTATATAACGTATAGTCTAAACCAGTGTTTTTCATCGTGTAAGTCAAGACCCCTTTGGAGGGTCGCGCAGTCTTATGATGAGATTCACAGACCGCACTACGACTTTACTTTAAGCAAAGTATGTTTAGAACTGTCAGTACAGTATGGAATTTGACAGTTCGAAGTGTACTTTGCTTGAAAGTAAAGTCGTAGTGCGGTCTGTGAATCTCACCCTTAGCACGGGAGTTGACGGGAGTCGCTTAGAGGTTGTGAGTACAATAATCAATGTAAAAACAATCAATGAAGTTACTACTAACCGAATATTTATGTCATCTCTGATTTTTTTTCCCAATCGTAGAGCTATACTTACTTACTACACTTGCTTAAAAATGTTGTATGGATTTATCTATTTGTTAAAAATTACATATGTACATGAAAAAAAGGCATATAGTTGGGCGGATCCCGAAATTTTTCTTCGTACTATGGGGCATAGTGTCGTGAAAAAGGTTGAAAAAAAATACTTGCCTAAATAGTAGGAACTTGTTTTTGTACAAGTACGGATTCGTAAAGAATTATATTATGTGAGGGTGGGATTATAATATAACTAAGAAAGTTTCTTTAAAATTGCACCATCAGATATATGAAGATCACGAGAGCGAAAACGCACCGAAAAATTGATTGATTCTCTTGTTGTTTCAGTTTGGTATTCTCACAGTCACTGTATTCGTTGGATCTGATCGAGCATTTCCTCGCTAAAGTCGACGAAGCTACGCAAGAAGGTCGTGTCGATGAAAAGTTAGGCGGTCACGTTGGTAAGTTTTGTGATTTTTTTATTGTGGTGTAGGGAATTCGAGGACTTGACGTGAAAAGATTAATCCTTTGCCACTGGATATACAACGGGATTTTGGTTTGATCAATCACACTGCAAAACTGTGGACATAAAAACATTCTAAATCAATATGGTCCTCATAACGATAAGTATATCGAAATGTCAAATTATCGATTTTATATCAATAGAGTAGAATACTACTCTTAGTAAAAGAGATAATGAGACATTCTACTGATATACATAAGCATAATAATATATTTCTAGATTATCAATTTTTGTAACAAGACTTACGTGCTATGTGTGTCTATTGTTATTCTCCATAGTTTAAATAATAATAAATTTTGTGACATATCATAAGCGATTCATGTACCTACCTAATCCCGAATGATAAATATAATCCAAAAACTTTTTGATTTTATTGATTGTAATAGTTACATATTATTTTTATGTTGAAATTATATATGTCTGTGATTATATTCTGTCACTTTTATGAAGATAAAAACAAATCTCGAAAACCATTAAACTAAACATATTCGAAATTTTTGAAATCTTTGGGACTCAACCAAATACTTGCTATTTATTTATTGATTTTCCTTAAAGTTGTACATATTGGTCTGTGAACAGGATCATGGTCGCCAGGCGTAGACTACTTCAGACTGGACGGTTCCACTTCGTGCGAGAACAGGTCCATCTGGTGCAAAAACTTCAACAGGGTTGACAATCCGAGAGCAAGGTATGTTTTTTCTCAGATCATTTTGGCCTTTGGAACTCTGCCAGTGAATGACAAAGAATGACTCTTTTTCTTTTCTTTTTACTCTTTGTTATCAGTTTGTAAAGGGGAAATGAGACATTCTACTGATATACTTTTTACATTAGTATATTATATTTAGTTATATTTTTTTATCTTGTTTGACATGTTTAACAATTGTTATTCACTTTAATTTATTATGTTTGTTTTTGACGTGTCATAAGAGGTGCCTGTCACGCTTTAATGAATAAATGAGTTTCTGATTCTGATTCTGATTCAAAATATATTTTATTTCAAGTAAGATTTTACAAACGTTTTCGAGTGGTGATTACGAATTAAGAATTACTTAAAGTGAATAACTATTACATAAAGTAAAACATATTAAGTAAATTAAAGTATATATGAAAAAAATACAGTTCACCGTAAAAAAAAAATCTATTCCTTCCTTCCAAACATTAGTCACTACTGAGAAAAACAAGATTTATTGAACACCGACCTACGCGAATTCGACTTGTACTATCTCTAGGTTCCATCTATCGCACAAGTCCCCGGGGTATAACCGTACTCGTAAAATGCATACATGATTGTTCCAGACTGTTTCTGATATCCACGCGCGCTGGCGGCCTGGGTATCAACTTGGTGGCGGCCAACCGCGTCGTCATATTTGACGTGTCGTGGAACCCGTCCCACGACGTGCAGAGTATATTCCGTGTCTACCGGTTTGGACAGAAGAAACCGTGCTATGTTTATAGGTTTTTGGCCATGGTAAGTGCAATTTTATGAGCTTTTTTAGGGTTCCGTGACGTGGCCTACAAATAGCCCTTATAGTTTTGCCATATTCGTCCGTCCGTTTATCTGTCCGTAGCTAAGCTCGTAGGCTCTTAGTACTATAAAACTGTAATTTTACACGAATATACATACACAGATTAGCTATGCGGAGAAAGTGGTGCAATGAAATATTGCATTTTTCAGACGCATCCCGTTATATCGTTAGACAGGTCTTTAAAAAATATTGGGGGTTTGAGAAGATCAATAATGACAATCTATTATTACTTTCTCTATATGTTAATTGTGAGTAGGTTTGTTACGTTGAAGTAACAAACCGTAAAAAAAGTGCTCACAAAGTGCAAAAACAGCGAATATTCATAAATGTTGATACGGCATAACTAATAAAATAAAAATATTAAAGTTCGGTTCAAGACAAAATCATTTTACTGAAACAACCACTAAAGTTTCACCCTGTATATAGGGCTATATTATCCCTGTTATATATGAACAGGGCACAATGGAGGAGAAGATCTACGAGCGGCAAGTGACGAAGCAGGCGATATCGAAGCGCGTGATAGACGAGCAGCAGATCGACCGGCACTACGCCGAGAACGACCTCACGGAGCTCTACAAGTTCGAGCCCACGCCGCCCTCCCCGCGACCCTTGCCGCCGCTACCCAAGGACAGGCTGTTCGCGGAGATGCTCAAGGAACATGAGGCTCAGGTATTGTCGCATTATTAATCTTCGTTTCAGCTGAAAGACGTTTACAGTTGAACAAACGCCTTCATTGAATACCGATCCTGGGCCGTCCTCATTTGGTGATTTTTCGCGACACTTGCCAAGTCGTCGGTCCACCTCATACGTGACCGGTCTTCGACTTCTGGGGCACTGTCGCCCTAACGGCTATCAATTCTTCGAGCTATGTCCCCCTGCCCACTGCCATTTGATTTTGTGTTTCGCTATTCGGTGGACTACATAAGTCGTCTACTTTATATGCGGCTCTGTTTTACTAATGATACAAAGGATGAATCTATTAACCAATTTTGAGTCCACTCCGCCTTTTGTGCGCCTTCTGCAGTCTCTTTCTAAAGACAGATTGTTCGTCGAAATGCTGAAAGATTTCATTAATGATCTATTACAAAGGATGAATCTATTAAACAATTTCGAGCCGACTTTTGTGCGCCTTCTATCCTCTTTCTAATGACAGACTGTTCGCCGAAATGCTGAAAGAACAGGATGCACAGATATGATCCTACATAATTATAGCGGACTTTGACCTCATCTTGGCAATCGGGACATAAACGTTTGCATTCCCGCTATTGGTTGGTAAGAAACTTAGCTAAAATATCTATGCTTTGTCAATTGAGTTCAAAAGACAAAAATGAGTTATTAGCGCACACTATTGCTAAATTACGTACGATTAAGGGTTCCGCCTCTAGGTTATTTTTTTAACATAGTAATATGTTGTTCCAGATCTACAAGTACCACGAGCACGACTCGCTGCTGGAGAACAAAGAGGAGGAGACGCTGAGCGAAGAGGAGCGTAAAGCGGCCTGGGAGGACTTCGAGAACGAGAAGACTCGCCCGCCGCCCGCGCCCTTCCCGGCCGCCTACAGTCAGTATACTGTATCTATCTTAATTAGGGCCCAGCTGTTATACAGCCATACAACTTATACTTAGGTTCGGTTGCACCAAAATATTTTGTAAAAAGGCCAAGTTCCATGTTTGCGCCTTGTATGTCAAAAGAGAGAAATATGCTCAAAAATAATTTGAAATGTTTTTTTGTCAGAAATATTTATTTTGTGCAATTTTGTATGTCAACAATATGTCACCATATTGATACTAATAAGTCGGCTCTGCACTCGCGGTGCGGATAGCCGCGGAAGCTCGCGACATGAGTGTAGTTTACGCCTTTGAGTGCGATGTGTGAACGCGAAAGGCAAAAAATACGTTTGACCTTGTCTGACTTACCCGATGTTATTTATTTATTCGGCTCTACGGCGAGCACACTTGACATTCTTGTTTTTGAAATATACCTACGACAAGTAATTGATGGTTTAATAAACGATTTGAATAGCTGAAAATGATTTAGTACTTTATGCTTCTTGAGAGAAGAAGCATACAATCATACAAGGTACAGGTCCAAGCTCCAACGCCTTGAGGAATATCAAATTCGATGTCATAGGCCTTGCAGAAGCTCACGATGGGCTGATGACATTAGCGCCTTTTGCTGGCCCAAATTGGTTCAGACATGCCAGGGACAGAGACAACTGGAAGGTGCCGGAGGAGGCCTATACCCGAAAGGGGTCCTTAAATTAACTAAATTAAACAATGAAACGTACTATGTTACTATTTAAGGAATAAATGGTTTTTATTTAAGCCTCGTATAAAATAAAGGATTCGGTATTCCCAGTGGGCGGGCTGCTGGCGCAACAGCAGCAGCTGGCGTACGCGGCGCTGGTGGCCATGCTGCGCAAGGAGATGCCCAACATCACCGACCAGCAGGTGCGCGAGATGGCGCCGCTCCTCTACAACTCCAATCCCGCCGTACGTATTCACTGTAGCTACAGCTGTTCAATTTTACGCGGTATTCGCAGAACCTTATATCTACCGGTGGTAGAGTTCCGGTGTAGGCGCTAGAGGGCGTAGGCACCATCGCATTACCTAATTGGTGTGAACACTATCGTGTTCCGGTTATATGGTAACGTATGGCCCCATAATATCACAGACGTAACAACTTAGGTCTCAGGGGTGGCGACGCATCTGCATTTTGGTCTCTGGTTTTTGTATAGATGTCTATAGGCTTCATCACTTTACATCAATGTGAGCTTTTTTGCCACCTGCCTTACATAAATAAATGTATTGTATATTGCACATCTAGCTTAGGAAAAAGACGATCTAGTTTCGATTTCGAAGAGAGTTATCTCTGTTGCACACTGCCTACGTATGCACTGATAGTGCGGCAATAGTTAAAACTTGATCAAAACGGTCGACCAACGTCACATACGTAGCGGACGAAAAAGATAACGCTTTATAGAGCCGAAATTATCGGAAGTGTTTTTCCTAAGGTCGATATATTCGCCATATTTCTTGCTAGGGACAGTCCCGGTTTGTTACCTAGGTAGGTAAGGTTAATGTTGTGGCCTCTCCACACCGAAGACTCTTAACCGACGTTTACTCGAATTTTGGCGCTTCGTGGGTGACGTGTCCTTTGCGCTGTAATTTCTGACTTCAAAGTTGCGATCGATGGCTTAAAGCTCCAACTAACCAACTGAAGACGAAGTCGCCGAAATGATGATATAAAATCATTATTAGAGGAACGCATCTATGCTATTGTTGATACGTGATAACGAGAATATCAAATATATTTAATAAAAACACAATGGGCCGTTGTTCTCGTAAAGAAGAAACACTATTTCAGTGCCGTATTTGAATGTTTCTTTACTTCTTTATGACCATAAATTGATGTTCTTATTTTATTTCGAATACTTATAAGTTTATTTCTATACAACCAAAATACATATCATTATATCAGTTGGGGCAATATCCTTATTGGATATCAAAACAATACTGAGCTGAGATATAATTTATTATTACACAATACTAACAATTGCATCAATTTATTTGTTCAGATGTTCGGTGGATATGATTATGGCGTAAGTTGTATGTGGATTATTGTACTGTCCCATATTTATATTAGTTCCCTTGTACGCCACGTCTGATTTTATTTTTATCGAGCATGATTATTTTCATTTCTTGCTAGTGAGCTAGTATTATACCCTGTCAAATGATACCACTGCACGCTACACTTTTAGCATTAAGACTAGTGTTTGCATTGCCAAACATGTATTTAGTCAATTGAAGGTTTAAACAAGTTTTTTGTTGTGATTATTTTGTCGTTTTTATTTTGAGTTGCACTCTGAGGGAGTTTGTGTTGTGAAACTACTCACTGAAACAATTTCCGTACCCTTCTATGGTTGAAACCGGTGATTGGTGTAATATTGTATATAACGGACCTAGGATTGCTGTATAAAGTTCGTTAAATTCCCGCCTAAAAAAACTCAGACGGATTGTCCTTTCCCTGCTTTAACCTCTTCTTTCACCACGTCTTGAACATGTCATGAAATAAAAAGAAAAAGCGAATTTCCTGAGTTATCTGTGTAATGGATGGGCAAAATCCTCAACTGTACTGGGTTACCGCAATTGTATTTTGCATGCCTAATAGCCCATAGTTAATAACTTTGCCAATTCAATTACTAACTCACACATTTTACGTAAATCCATGCCTAATTTATTTGATGTATTAATGAGTGATGACCACACTTATTCAGTTACGTATTTTGCGAAACATTTATTTAGTTTCAAGTTGAAACTATCAATCGAGCAATTAATGTTGAGAGTATGGCGTGTGTTGTGGATCATATGATGTGTTTTATAAGTTACGTATGTACGATTAATTTGTGTTTTTTATATACACAGCTGATGCAGAAAATGACTGAGATTTACAAATACGCGCAACCTGGTATGATGGGACCTGGCATGATGAATCCGGTAATGAATCCAGGTATGTACACTATTTTTAATTCATTTTAAATAGAGCTACTCTAATTTTATATTTTGTTGAAGTTCTTATTTATGACTAGTTAGTCATGAGGGTAAAAAAATATTTTCGTGAGAGTGAAATGATTACTGCGAAACAAACTATAGGTCAACGTTTCTCTTTGATTCCACTGTCACTTATTCTACAACACAGATGTGGTTTCAGAAGAACCGCTAACCTATCCCTGTCCTTGTCATTTGTTTGCTGTGTATTTCCAAGCATCAAGTGACATTCCTTTAATTTTTTATGCATGAGTGAAGTTAGTCGATAAATTTACGCACCGTGCAGAAATGGGCACCTTACGTCACTGAAAAGCGTGCGTAAAGTGCGGGTTTAGAGAGGTGTGCTATAAAATATAATTATATGACTATATAACTAAAATGAATATCTTAGACAAAAAATTGCGCGCATGAAAGTAAATTTAATTCAAACGCGTTGCTCACACCGATGATGGGACTCGTTTTATTTTTTTAAAGACAATTGCTTTATTCGTAAATTTATAGTTTATCAGAATGACGTTTGCCGGGTCAGCTAGTGTTTTATATATTGTGGCATTTAAGATTAATTAATTAGATAAAATAATAATATGTAATGAGATTGTATTGTGTCAGGCGGCGGCGCGGGGCTGGGCGGCAGCAGCGGGCTGCAGTACGAGCCGCCCTGGCAGCGCCAGCAGCAGCAGATGCGGCTGCAGCACATGCTGCAGCAGCAGCAGAACGTGAGTGTTCCGCCACCCATTACGGTCTCCCCCGTTACACATATAATTTTACACTCCAGATAAACGGGAGTCTCTGATCATATGAAATCTTAAAACGCGTGTTAGAGCAGAGTTTCCAAAACTTTCTTTGGTTGAGACTCTCTCGGTTTCGAATAAAATTGTCAGGACCCCCCAGGACTTTAAAAATAGAACTCCCGTTATTTGTTTTTCAATTTTGTATACCCTACGAATGGTAACATTCTGGTAGAGCTCCAGTGATGGAGACCGCGGGCGTAGGCACCACCTCATTACCTAATATACTTGCCGCTAAATGGCAGTGTTCAGCACTATCGTCTTCCGGTCAGGTGGTAACGTACGGCTCTGTAATTTCCGACACAGAGGCATTACACCTAATGCCTCAGGAGTGGCAGCGCACCTGCATTTTGACCTCTGGTCATTGTGTGAGTGTCTATAGGCTGCAGTCATCACTTAACATCAAAGTGAACTGCACGCTCGTTTGCCACTTTTATAACGGGTTTAAAACAGGGACGAGTGAATGTGATATTGTAATCGTTAATTTATCCGCTTGAATATCCGCACACTCGTTTCGCTGCAACTCCCCCTTCCCCGAATGTACACAGATGGGCGCGAAATACTACGCGGGCGGCTTGGGCAGCCGCGACCCGGTGGCGATGCAGCTCCAGCAGCAGCGCGCGCGCGAGATCATGATGGGCGAGCGCGGCAGGCCCCGCGGCCGGCCCCCGGGGCCCGCCGGCCCGCACGCCGCCCACGCGCTGCCCCACCAGCCGCCGCCCGCGCACCACCCCACCGCCGCGGACGTCGTCAACCTGGACTCCGACTAGGTCGGTACCTACTGTAGCACAGTTCAGGGACGAGGGCCGCATCCCCCGCTCATACACCACTCTACCGCAAACGTCGTCAACCTGGACTCCGACTAGGTCGGTACCTACTGTAGCACAGTTCAGGGACGAGGGCTGCATCCCCCGCTCATACACCGCTCTACCGCAGACGTAGTCAACCTGGACTCCGACTAGGTCGGTACCTACTGTAGCACAGTTTAGGGACGAGGGCCGTATCCCCGCTCATACACCACTCTACCGCAGACGTCGTCAACCTGGACTCCGACTAGGTCGGTACCTACTGTAGCACAGTTCAGGAACGAGGGCCGTATCCCCCGCTCATATACCACTCTACCGCAGACTTCGTCAACCTGGACTCCGACTAGGTCGGTACCTACTGTAGCACAGTTCAGGGACGAGGGCCGCATCCCCCGCTCATACACCACTATCCCAGACCACGTCAACTTGGACTCCGACTAGGTCAGTACCTAATTGTATTTTAGCACAGTTCAGGGACGAGGGTCGCATCCCGCAACATACCACTATACCACAAACGTCGTCAGCTTGAATTCCGACTAGGTAAGTTTCTGCTGTAGCTCAGATCAGTGAGGCCGCATCCCCCACACACACTCCACCCTACCGGAGACGTCGCCAACTTGGACTCCGCCGATTTTTTTTATAGAAGAGTTGTGTCTAGAATATAAATTTGCTTCTTTTCAGTGTTTGAAGACTAACATAGGTTAATTTTGTGTCTATTCACCAATAATATTCTCTATAACCATTGTGGATCTAATCTATTTAGATTTCATGTTAGCTATTATAACCTGAAGAAAATCTATGTTTTGATGGTACTGACATGACTGACCACTTCGTGAAGTAGTAATCAATACAATGAGATACTTTAAAAGCATTATTCCAGCGAACGATACGATGCAGCTAAATATCGCATTGACTTGTATTGATACAAAAAATCTTCTAGAATAATAGTATATCTATTTTAGCTATCACATACACATTGAAGATTGAAAATTGTTTCAGATAAGGCGAGTGCGTAAAGTGAACAATTGTGTACAGTGAATGATATAAGGTGCTACGCTACTATGGAGTGATGTAGGCAAGTCTCGTGGCGTCCGACCATCGCCTCAGCCTTCTCCGACTTCCTGCCTATCACTTTGTAAAGTGTGCAATTTGTATTATCATCCGGCAAACAGATGGCAGTGAGAATGGGCTTTGGTGATTTAGCCAAAATAGAATTATTATAGGCCGCCCGCCCTAGGCTTACGCTCCTACACATATCATGAATCTCAGCATTTAATTTTCACCATTTTGTCCTACACACGAACAGTTTCAGCATCTCACATATCAGAATCTCCTTGCTTAAACGTAATAGTATGGTAATCGAGCGAAAGCCTTAGGCGTAAGAATAGTTTTGCACAAGTATCGAATTTTAAACCCTTCTATATTTAAACTTTTATCGTGGCACTTGTGCTATAAATGTCGATTGTAATGGTACAGTCATGCTATTATAGCATTATGTTAATGTTATAATAGTGTATTGTATGTTATTGCTATATTCTAAACCTGTTTAGAACTTCAAGCACTAGATTATCGTATGAGATTTGCTCATAGTGAGGTGTGTTATTCTATTTTTGGAGCATGTGCAAAACATGTTAACCTAAATCATGACATTGTATTTGCGTGTAATTTATATATGTAGTGATTACTGTGAACACACACATGAAATAGATAGTATTTTTGTGCAATGTTAAGAAATAATTATTAATATGCGGGGATATGGGAATGTCATTTTTGGTAATGTTTTAGGCATAAAAATATATAAATTGTGTGATAGTTTTATAGGCATGGTCAGCAGAAAAGTAACTCCATTTTCGAATAACTAATTTTTAAACATTGGAGAGAGGTATGGATCCATGCCTATGAAACTTGTGTCAGCTTGACAATCTTAACTATATCTCTCAGTACAGGAAATTAGCAGTAAGATGTGTTATATGTCAGTAGGTAGATATCTCCTGTGTGTTAACATCATAATACATAAAATATATACATTTATAATAAACAACTTTGACGTAAGCTTGCCAGGCACAAATTAAACTCATGTTTCTCTTACAAAATATGAATGAACTTCAATTTTGGTTTGATAAAAAATATGTTTCATATTTTTCTTTTCGCAATTTCCATTGGTAAGAACTGACAGATGGCAAGCTTACAATTCTTGTAAGTGTAAAGGAATAACATCTATGCTGAATAGTGGATGGGGCACTAGTAAAATCATTGCTGATTTGCATTATCTTATGTTCCAGTTTAATTTCATTCCGTGTTTGTGTATAAAGTGTATTCAAAATCTAGGTTGATAAGGTAATATTGGTGAACAATGGGTGTAAATTATAACAGAAATATAGATGAGCATGCTGTTTTTTTAGTGAAGTATAACTCTGTTGTAGCTCTTTATTTGCTTTTGTAGATGTACAAGTACCAACAAATATCCGGTTTTTTAATTCTTTAATGTCTTTTCATTCATTGTTAATTAAAAAGGACTAACTACCTGATATCCCGATAATAATAATTGTTCTTCATATGGAAGTACATTTTTGTATGGTTCATGGATTCGTAATGGATAATTTATGCAATTTTTACATCGGTATAGTTACAGTAGTTATTATCTTTGCAGATGATATTTTTAGCTTCTCTATTTATTTGGCCTGGCGACGGCAGGCAGTTTAGTTGTGATATTGCCTAATATAAACATTTTGTATACGTTTTATTTTAATAAGTCACCGTTGTGACTTTAATGTTTGCAGCAATTATTGTAATTGTAGTTATAAATGTACCTATCCAGTGTGACAGATCAAAATGGTAGTGTTATCAGTTGTATTAAGATTTTTATTTTATATAATAGTTTAAATCACATTCTAAATGTTGATTTTTATAGCATTTTCGGTTTCTTTACAGAACCTAGATGTTATGCTTATGATAATGTTATTTATAGTTATTACACAAATTATAATAACTGAGCAGTATTTCATTTAGATTTTAAGGTATTTTCTACCCATAATTACAATGAAACATTTGAGGTTATTTTGATTTATTTTAAAACAATTGGTGAACTGTGTTGCTGTTGAATTATGAGGATGGCTACATGAGTGAGGACTGCTGTAATTGTTTCATCATTTATGTAATATATAATTGTAACTGTAGAAAACTTCCTATTATTTTGTAGTACAATTGAAGTATAATAAATGATTCAGAAATGTACACATGTCATCTTTTATTTCTATATTTTATAAACGTCACCCTAACTTTTACATTTTTATATCACCACTGAAACCAGTGAATCCACTGTTCTATTCAGTCAATTCACACCTGGCACTATGGCCTGGCAATACCCAAGGCATTGCTAGGCTATGAGTATATTGTAGCACTAGACAAATCTGTCCATGACTGCGTGGAAGTAAATTATTTACTGCAAGAAAGGATAAAAAGGATATTTAAAATTGATCTAATACAAATACATAAACCTATACGCCAAATTGGCACTTGCACTAAACATGGTTGTGTTTGCATTGATTTGAAAAATTAAATGTATAGGGATAATCGCTCAAATCTGAAGATGATAATAATATTGATGTTGCACAAGGATAATGGCAAGATTCGTACAAAAAATAAAGCAAGAGATACAATGTGTACCTCTGGCTTTTTTTTTTTTTTAATTCTTTGAACTTTTTTTAATAGGTAGGCAAGATGTGTTCATGTATAACTAGCGGCCCGCCCCTGATTCGCGCGGGTGCAATGTTACCTACCTTCTCCTATTCGTCTTAGCGTGATGATTATAGATATAGCCTAAAGCCTTCCTCGATATCTTCTATAGTATAGGCAGCGTACGCAAAATGAGTAACTTTTCTAATTGATTTTTTACACCTTGTGTCTGAAAAACCCAAATATCTTACGGAACCCTATTTTTCCAAAATAAAATATAGCCTATGTTACCCGTGGATAATGTAGCTTTCGAATAGTGAAAGAATTTTTAAAATCGGTCCAGTAGTTATTGAGCCTATTCAAAACCAACAAACAAACAAAAAAATATTACCTCTTTATAATATTCGTTTAGAAAGATAAAAAAATGTTTCATTTTATAAACATAGGTGAAAGTCGATCTAGATTCGGCTTCTAGATGTTTAAAAATTATATTTTTATCTCCTTTAGATAATATTGCAAAGCTGTTTCACCTTGTACCATTATTTTTCTATACAAATCAATGTATGAAACTTGTCACAATAACTTTATTTAAATTCTGACTATCACAATGAACAGTTAAAACATGTTTTAAGGTTTTTCAACTTGCAACTACCTATATCAACAGTTTTAATGGATTTATTTTGAGAGATAAGGGTTTTTTGCTTTCTTTTAAACATACAGTTAAAATTTGCCCATCTCGGGTGCAACCGCCTACCGATATTGCAGTCGTCATTGTCATTGCTCTCAAATTTGAAAGTCAAAGTTCAATAGACGGTCCCACCCCTGATTATAATATAAAGGATTGTAAAAGTAAACAAACTTGGTTTTGCAACTTCATTAAATGTTTATTGTAATACTATATGATAAAACATGAAGAACTTATTTGTATCTGTTGTAGTTTCACATTTTCTGCAAATGTTGTAGATCTATAGGAGAATGAACTCTAGTCAACTGCAGATAAATGCAAAACAATGGTTATAACAATAGACTGCAGCAGCCTGGATTGCAGGCAATATTGTCAAACCTGTTACAACATTGCCTGTGTGGATTAAGTAGGCAAATTGATTCAGAATACCTAAAACCTTGAATTTTGCAGTTTTTGATTAAATGGTACTATTACAAATCAACAATAGATTCTTCCAATCTTTGTATTAGATAAATTTATGAACTCATTATAGGTATGTAGGCAAAAAAATAAATGTAGGTCCTCGATGATAACATCACCGCACCATGAACAATTTGTAACAATAAAAACCAAATATTCCAGTCAAATCTCAGACATTTATATTTGGAATACCTGTTTTCAAACCAATAGTTACTTCCATATATTTAAGCAATCTCTGTGCAAGGAATATTGCATCATCTGGTTTCAATACATTAGAACTTATCATATCCAGTCTGTTATCAGAATTAAAAGCTATAATATCACTAGCCTCAACGGCCATGGCATTCACAGGCAAACCACTAGCGTTCACTACAATTGTTCGACGAAACCGTAGATCTGGATGCACTTGTTCAAGCACTTTACTTGCCCATTCTATACAAAAAATCCGACTTGTATCCATTCCCAAAATCACAAAATCTATAGCCACTTTTCCAGTAAGATGAGACTGTCTAACAATTTCGTCCAAATTAAAAGATCTCAAAATCACTAGTTTCCATCTAAAATCTCCTTTTGCATGGGTTTCTGAGAGGGCTTCTGAGATTTTTTCAATGATTTCAACATTTGATGAAAGTACGGCAACATTGAGTATGTTTTTAAAACATGTAGGCCCTACCCAGGGCACAATAATTACATCTTCTTCTATTGTGGACATTGTTGATATTTTTAAGCAAAACTTACGGTCCTCTGACTCCTCTGTTCTTTTTTTATATTATTAACTGTAAAAATGGTTAATGGACTTGGTGAACGACTGTCTGTTGGTAATCAACATTCAAAATTCAAATCAAATGTCAAAAAAAAAAAAAGCCATAGACAAATGGTATGTAGACGAGAAATAATAAGGCTGCCCGCTTAGAGCAATTAAGATCTTACAATAATTTGACTGAACTGTCCCTGTGTCCCAGTTGTCCCACAATCCCACGACATGCAGCATATCATAGATTTAAAGATAATAAATCTATGCAGCATATAGAATTAATTTCAAAACTTGTATCTAATAGTCCTTATAGTCATACCTTAATGCGTATGAAAGTAATATTATGTAGTGAAAAGTAATATTTCAAAACTTTGTAAAACCTCACAAATCCCCACTTTGTTGAACTCGTATATCATCTTCCACATAAAATAACCTTATCGTCTCCGTTATTGGATTATCATTTTAAGTATAAATTAATAATTCAAATATGAAAGTGAAAAGAATATTCAGTCCGTAAAACATAAAAAAAGTAATATGACATGACATGACACATGACACATGACGTGCACATGACAATCATTGACAAACGTGTTACAAATGTGATTTCTTTCAAGTTTTTACAAAAACAAAAACGCGGGAAATATGTGAGTAATTCAGTATTCCGTATAAATAAGTGTATTTAATAAACATAATCCCTGGATATTTTGATCTCTTGTTTAATTTTTATACTCACGAACACGAAATGCGTCGCCGCGATGATAAGTTTCCAGACAACGGTTTCGAAGCATGGGGTGGGTATATGAACGCGAAAATTGCAAAATTGGAGGAACAGTTTTGTGATACATCGGAAAAAGAAGAAAACAAGTTAACTGACATCTTTAAAGGGGTTAGTATATATGTTAATGGCTTTACTTTTCCATCTGCTGATGAACTTAAAGAAATTATGCGAAGGCATGGAGGTGTCTATCATACATATCAGAGGAGCGAGGATTTTATTATTGCTTCAAATTTGCCTGATACCAAAGTAAAGAACATGTGTTTAAGTAAAGTAGTAAAACCAGAATGGATTACAAACAGTATAGCATCCAATCATTTATTAGATTATAAAGATTATTTGCTTTATAGAAACTATAAAAATCAACCTCGGTTAAATTTTAATATTATCAAAAATAAACAGATCTTGACTGAGAAACAAAACATAAAAACTGATGATACTTTATTTGACACAATTTCTAACACTATAGAGCCTGAAAATGTTGACTCAATAAGGCTAAATGACTTGGACGCATTAAAAAACAGTAAACAAGAGAATTCTAAAACATCAAATGAAGTTAAAAGGTCTGACCAGTCCACTAAGACGGCTGCTGATCCTAATTTTATATCAGAATTTTATAGTAATTCAAGGTTGCATCATATCTCACAACTTGGAGCCTATTTTAAGCAGCATGTGAATGATTTAAGAGAAAATAGTAATTTTGAATTTCCTGCTCGGGATGAATTGAAAAGTAAAATAATGAGAATAAATGGCATGAGTAGTTCATCAGACAATAAGTTAGAAAATGATAAAGCAATAATGCACATTGACATGGATTGTTTTTTTGTGTCTGTAGGGTTGCGTAAAAGACCAGACCTCATTGGTAAACCTGTTGCAGTGACACATTCAAAAGGGGGACAGGGAAGACAAAAAAGGCCTGGAGTAGATAGAGCAACTGAGTTTAACCTGTACAAAGAAAAACAAGCCAAAAAATTGTCTAAAAATATGGATATGAATGAAGATGAAATTTTAATTGAATCAAGAGTAGATAATATTACTGATGAAGATGACAAATATGGATCCATGAGTGAAATAGCCTCTTGTTCTTACGAGGCTCGTGCTAAAGGAATCGGCAATGGCATGTTTATGGGAGCAGCTTTGAGGTTATGTCCAGATTTACTTACCATACCTTACGATTTTGATGGGTATAAAGAGGTAGCATATGTCTTGTATAATACAATAGCACAATATACTTTAGATATAGAAGCTGTATCCTGTGATGAGATGTATGTGGATTGCACTGAACTTTTAAATTCCATAAATGTAAGTGCACAAGATTTTGCTGCAATATTAAGAGAAGAAATAAAAGGTAAAACTGGTTGCCCATGCTCTACTGGTTTTGGTGGTAATCGCTTACAAGCAAGATTGGCAACTAAACGAGCTAAACCTAATGGACAGTTTTTTCTCACCTCTGACCTTGTTGAGGACTACATGTTCGATATTAAACTGAGAGATTTGCCTGGTGTGGGTAGACAAATTTCATACAAATTAGAATCACTGGGTCATTCAACATGTGGATCTTTGCAGACTTTGTCATTAGCGTCATTACAACGTCATTTAGGTGTTAAAACAGGTGCTCAACTTTTCGATCAATGTCGTGGTCGTGATTCAAATCCGCTAACTTTTCTCACTATCCGAAAATCTGTATCTGCTGAAGTTAATTACGGAATTCGATTTGAAAATAATGAGCAATGTGCAGATTTTCTGAGACAATTGTCCGCAGAAGTGCAATCCAGAATGCAACAATTTAAAGTTTTGGGAAAATGTATCACTTTAAAACTTATGGTTCGCGCTGAAGAAGCACCTGTAGAAACTGCAAAGTTTATGGGTCATGGTTATTGCAATGTTATCAATAAATCTACTTCATTAATAACTGCAACAAATAATGCTGATATTATTGCAAGAGAAGTTATATCTCTTTGTAATAAACTAAATATTAAACCGAAAGAAATGAGAGGTATTGGTATACAAATAACTAAATTAGAAGCAATCAATAATAAAAAGAACTCAAAAGGTGCAATCGGAAAATTTTTAACGAGCAATGTTAAACTTGTAAAGCCTGAAATAAAAAAAGATAATTTAGTACCACCTGCAACATTACCTAATAATTCATCAGTTAATGCACAATTTAAATCGCCAATTACTCCACAAAAAGCTACATGTTCGTCACCCCGTAAAAAATCTCCAATAATAGGCACAGCAAAATCTCCAACTGGAAAAAGGAGAGGTAGGCCACCAAAAAATACTAAAATCCACATTTCTACACCTAAATACTGTATCGATAAGTTTATTCAAGGATCAACAAATATAAATTCTTTGATAAAGAAGGAAATAGAGGTGAAAGAAGTTGTTTCAGAACCAGTAAAAAAGGTAGATAAACCGCAACCACAAGGTTTGATGGCTCTTCCTTGGAATAAAGTGAGGGATTTATTGCAAGCATGGTTAGACAGTGGTCAGGTACCAAAAGTATGTGATATTAAGTTGATTGCAGCATATATGAGAGATATGGTTATAAATAAGAATATTGATAAGTTATACATTTTATTAAATTATTTGAGAAGACGAACACGCGAGATCGATAGTCAGGTTTGGATAGAAGTTTATGAATATATTGAAGAAGAAGTACAAAGTGCAATGGTTGCTGTTTATGGGAAGAAAATTTGGACAAATGGTTAATGTAGATTCTACTACATTGTAGAAGATAAGTACTTCGTCATGAGATAAAAAGGTTTTGATATTTCAAGCAAAGGCAATAAATGAACATACTTTTCACTTATGTTTTTATTTATATTATAAAATGGGTTTCTGTTAAGCCTACAAACAAAACAGTTATATTATATTGAAAGGTTTCATATGGTTAATTCCTCTATTTTGATGATAATACTGCCACTCCCTCTCTTTAGTAATTCAACATTAACGAAACTAATTGTAACCTATATTTGGCAGATTTCTTTACAAATCATATTGCAGATCTATGTAGGTATTTTAAAATCAATTTTAGGCGAAAACTTAAATCTAGGTATTGTAAATACGTCATTACAAATGTTAAGTTGAATATTTTTAGGTTCAGTTGGTTACAAAGAAAGACTTGAGAAAAAAATTTTTTTCGTATGTAAAATCAAGAAGATTGATGACAAGTTCTCCACGTTGTTCATTCTACAATAAAAATAAACCCTAAAAAGAGAAAATAAGTAGGTATACTTAATACCTATGTCACGATACTACGATACATATTGTCTCGTTCATGAATTGAAGACATTTTTTTCTCGTAACGACAGAATTGAACTTACTTACAGTCGTTACTGACGGTTACCTACGTACCGCGCGTCGGTATAGTCGTATAGTGTATGTGTTAGTTATTAAGTTTTGGAATTTGTAGGTAGTTAAGTGAAGTGTTTGAAGGCATTTACCCAATACTGCTTGCTCGTTTATTAAGTACACAACCATCGATTTTTAAATATAAAATATTACCGAACTTAGCATCTATAATGACGCAAGTATATGCATATTTCAATAAAAGTACATGCACAATGTTCAATTTAATTTATTTTTATAATTCCAAGATACTACTTACAATAAGGTATATCTTATAATTTGCAAAATGGCAGTTAGTATCACGTTTTTAAAATGTGTTAATTATAAGCACTTTTACAATATCCATCAACATATTTACATGTTTTATATTCAATGAAGTCATATAAAAAAATACATTGCAATAATCACAAAATGGCCATGATCAATCATTCATTTTCGGATCCATAGTAATTTATCTATAATTTATTATCACAGATGTCCATTGCAAATAAAAATCGTCTCGAATTTCCTTAAATATGTATCATGTTATTTTATTTGCGGAATTCTATAGAAAAAATTTGTGCAAACAAAAATACTTTAATGTTCATAAGAAATGTAGCAATTAATTATTGAATAAGCTTTTAGCTCGCAAATAGGTAACTTAAAACTATATATTTTGTGACAACCATTGATATTTTGATTCGGCTATTTTACTTTGACTAAAAAATAAATGAATTGCTCCGTGATCGCCATGTCTCCTTCCGCTATTTTATGAAAGTTGGCAGTTTGTCAATAGCTTGCAGATCCTTCCAACAAAGGAACGATGGGTTTAGGAAGTTTGGATCATCTTGGCAGGTACAATTTAACAAGGTGCATAATTTAAGTATTTTAACAATTTTCGTAATTGTATATAGGGTTGCTGAGGATTTCTCTTCCTCTTCCTCATAATGAGGAAGTTCCGCAATATTTTGGGATCCTCAACCGTTTCCGCATCCTCAAAAATTAAAATAAAAAAATCCTTTTCCGCTACCGCTTCCTCAAAATTTAAGAGGAACTTATGAGGAATTTTGTTGCGCATGCGCGTCGCGTATCGATGGCAACGCACACGTCGCAGCACGGTGCCAGGCCGAACAGGCGAGCGAGACCTTCCCACCCGCCACCGGCGCTGTTCCTTGATTGTTTGTTTTAATTTTATTGACATACATTATTTTGTTTATACGCGTACTCAACTTAAAATATCGAAATATTCGGGGCTTTACAGAACTGTATCTTTACAATACCTATATCTTCTCTTCCATCAAATGTACCAGCAAACGACTTTTTAGCAATGCTGTATTGGTATATGATGAAGCTATAAAACCGGTTGTTGGGGAAACAGCGTCCAAATATTTTTTTTTTATAAAAATTAACTTCCCTGTTTAAAATAAATTTCGATTAATAGTATTCAATTCTTTTATTTTGATTAATAATATTCGACTTAAATACCTAATTAACAAAGAAATAAAGACTGCATTCTTATTTTCATTTCAATTCTTAAATGAAATTGTGTCATTCACTCATCTTTTTTTTGGTGAGCGTGTGTTTTTTTAATGTATGTAGGTTGTCAGACAAGCAGACGGGCCACTTGATGGAAAGTGGTCACCGTCGCCTATGAACATTTGCAACACCAGGGGAGTTGCCAACGCGCTGCCAGCCCTGAGGGACTCCTTTGACGCCATTTTTGAAGAACCTCTTAATGCAGCACCTAGGGAACACCTCAGGGGGAAGTTCATTCCACAATTTACACGTTCTGGTCAAGAACGAACGTGAAAACCGCACCGTTGAGCACTGCCAGGTGTCCAGTCGGTGTGGGTGGAACTTCTCTCTTCGGCGGGTAGTACGGTGTAGGAAAATAGATGGTAGCACCATGTCAAACAGTTCAGCAGAGCACTCACCATTGTAGAGACGGTACAACACGCACATACTCCCAATGTATCTGCGTAGGCTCAGATGTTCGAGCCTGTCAGTAAGTCCTGAATCGTTAACAATACGAACGGCGCGTTTTTGTCGGGAGTCAAGTGGACCACGCTAGTATTTGGGGGCTCCCGCCCACAAATGAGTATGAGTAGTAGTAGCTGCCCCGAAGTGAAAGTGAATACTGCCTGGCTTTGTTAAGCACCCCTAGCTTTTTGGATGCCAACTTGGTCTTACACTCAATGTGACTCCCGAATTGCACTTCGTTCGATATGTCAACGCCCAGGATACAGATACTCTTACCAACGGCGATCGGAATGCCCTGGAACTGTGGTGCTACAATGCATGGCGTTTTTTTAGCGGTGAACGTGCAGACTTGTGTCCTCGAGGGGTTGAACTGCATTAAATTAAGTCGACCCCAATCCGAGACCCGCTCCAGAGAGTGCTCGATTTCAGACACAAGTCTAGTCCTTCTTACCTCGATAAGTGTCCGAGAGGCATTTGCACGGCTAGTGTAGTGTGCATATCCCGTAATATCATCGGTCTAGCAATGAAAATTGGAGTTTTGCTCCAACATTTCATTGATGTGCAGAAGAAAAAGCGTGGGAGATAGCACAGAGCCTTGCGGCACACCAGCGTTGATAGGTAGTCTGTCTGAGCGCTGACAGTCAACTAAGACTTGTATATAACACTCAGACAGAAAGCTGGCTGTCCAGTTGCATAGCCTCTCGGGAAGTGCCCTGTGTCAGACCCGGTCAAAGGCCTTAGCAATGTCGTTTTGTAGATAATAATATGTGACTGAACTCGTCCTTAACTGCTGGACCAATCTTTATCGTATGTGTTTTGAGAATGGTTTAGATTTTAGATTCATAGTAAAAATAATTAAAAGAGCATTTTGTAATGGACCAACCACGTGCGGATTTTAAGTTGGGTTTGCTAGTATTTATATCTTCGTATCATCCTCTTCTCATCTTTCTGTAGCGCGGAAGGCCTCCCGGCTGGTATAGAACGCAAGCGATCTACTCGATTAAGCGATACGGGTGCGGTCGGGTGTGTGACGGGTGACCACTAGTGGTAAATTAAAATGCGCATTTTCGTGCTTCGGAGAGCAGGACCCCGACGGTCCCGGTTGCTATCGACAGATAGCAGTCGTTAAACCTTGTCGGAGGCTTTATGGGCGGTTTTAAAACATCCGACAGCGGGTTGGCCACTAACCCTTGCAAGTAACTCCACCAACCCGCATTGGAGCAGCGTGGTGGAGTAAGCTCCAGACCTCCCCTCAAGAAGGGGAGATACTCGTGCCCAGTGCCCAGCAGTGGGACGTTTCAAGAGTTGCTATTATTATTATGTCATCTGCTTCCTCTTCCTCTTTCTCATCCTCTTCCTCATAAAAATATCCTCTTCTTCATCCGCATCCTCTAAATTGGCGCATCACAATTCCTCTTCCTCCTCCTCTTCCTCATAATCACTTCCTCAACAACCCTAATTTTATATAGCGTTATGTTGTTATAATTTTCTGCAAACCTAGAAACCAAGAACATCTTCAACCCTTACTTGGTAGGTAGCTGCCAAAGCTACGATGGCCCAATAAGCCATGGTTTTTACCTATGTTGAAAACATGCGCCAACAAACTGCCAGATTTTATAACAGGGCTTAAAGTTTGGCAGTCTAACGGCCAAATACTCGAATGTCACTTTATGTGAGACTAAAGTCTTTTGTTTCTATAAAACACGTGCAAACGATGCACGTAGCTTATATTTTGAGGCTTACTTAAAATTAAGTGACACTTGACTATTCAGCCATCTTACTCTATATTTTTATATCATTCTATAAAAATAACCATCACAACAAAAAAAGTTAGTACAACGAACTTAGTTGTTAAAAAAATAGAAAGTCATAATGACTACAATAACATCTATCGCGAATGTCACCATACACGAAGTCAGTTGCATTCCTTCTGGCAATATTTTCTTTTATTTCTTTGTATTAAAACAAAAAAAACTTATTAAAACAACAATTGTCTATAAATATGTTCTATAGCTGACATGGATGACCATTTGCACCAAATACGTATATTAAAGAAATGCCATCATTTTGATTAAGTAGGTACAGTGCTCATCAAGAAATAATGCACCTCGAGCCTTTCAAAGTGACAATCGGCTAGTTTCGGCAAAATCATAGATTATTGACTAGACTTTACACACGATCTATAAAATAGCACATTAAGTGTGTAAGCGAATACATATCATATTAATTTCCAGTGAAACTATTATTAAATCACTTGTATCTGGATGATGAACGATTTCGTTTAATTTTTCAATGAAAAATTGTGAAATCAATCAATCCCTTGGATTGTAATCATTACGTTCATATTCTCATGAGATCAAATAATTTTAATAAATATGTACCTATTTTGTTTAGCGCTAGAACAGTCAATATCAGAATAACGGTGCAAAATAGGCTTTATTACAAGATATATCTAAAATACCCACGTGTATTAGCTGTTGCGGATTGGATTTGAAAATTAGTAATAGTAAAAGTTATTAATTTCCGTTCCTCTAGGATGGAACGGTTTAAACAACACGACGTAAGTGGTTTTACGACGTATCAGTTCAATCGCGAACTGTTTTACTGTGTACAACGTAAAATGGAGCTATGGACTAGTCAATAATCTCAGATTTCGAAAACTGACTATAGTACGTACTTTCGGTTTACACAAGATCACCCCCCTTTATTTTTTATTAAAATTGTATAAATACGATAATGAGAAGTCAATCAGTGTATTGAAATCCAAGTTTGAGTAAATTTTCATGCTGTCGAATTGCCTGATATAGAATGCTTGAGTTTTGAGTCTATGATGATTTCGTCACCAGATCGTATATTGTATGAGTACAGCTGCTTCGTGGGGTACTTCATCTCCTCGGGACCCTGGAAAAACTCCAGAAATAAATTACACGGTTAATTTGTGTAAGGTTTAATTATAATTTCATAAATAATTTTGTATAATCGTCGTGTCTTAGCCCTGGTTGCTCAAGCGCCAGTTTCTTCAGTTTTTATAGTTCGAGTTACTACTAGCTTAGGTATCGATATTAAATTTATCAAGCATATTTATAAATCTTGCCAAACTTCTAGCCCGCTGTTTACAGCGGTTGCTTCACACACAAACGCAAGACTTTTAACTCTCTTTAAATAAGGTTGGTTTTTGCTGCTGCCACGCGCGTCGTGCAGTGTTCAAAGCGGAATAGAAGTTTGGCGCGAACTCTAACTTTGTAAATACAATAAATAGCTATCTTTGTAAATATGATATATTAATAAATATCGATATCAAGTGTGCTATTGTGAATATAATAGAAAAATCTTCATAACATCATCTTCATTTCATCCCCGAACGATTAAGTTATAAGACGTAGCGTACGCCGGCTTTAAATCAAAGTATTATTTAACGAAATAAAATCTACCAAGTAATTTCACTGCAGTAACTTCCTGTTTTTATGTAGACGTTGATAAATTACTGCATGCTTGTTTGCCACAGTTATGCATATACTTAATAAAAACATAATGTAAGTTCGTATTACAATTTTATTCTAGTGGCAGAGCAGCATCATGAAAACTTCTTAATATTCTCCTCATGTTTCAATAAATTTTCTATTGCAACCTTTATACAACGAGTTTTCTGCACATTGTAAACGTGATACTATAGGTACCATCGAAAAAATGAACGGTCGGTCATGACAGTGCCTTATAGCTGAGACAAAGTATAGTTTGCAATGTTTTTGGATGACTAGAAACTTTCTCGATGGTATCGACGGGAATATTTTTTTTTTTTTCTCTTCCTCTGGAATTTGCGATCAGTCACAGTTGACTATAAGCAGATAGGTGCAGTGATGAAGATGGTTGGGCGAGGTAGGACCAATGTCCCAGCTCCCCATATTAAATCAGCACATTGGCTCGTTTTAATCTACTAATGCTTAGCGGGAGCTGTGATGCAGAGAGATATATTAGAATATTGCAATAAATTACCTGTGTATCTCTCAGTTCCTGGTCGACGTAAAACAGTCTCATTTTTGAAGCGGGGAAGCCCGCGAGCCTTTCTAATCTTGATTTCAGGTCCGATACAGTTCTGGAATATTTAAAAAGATAGGTTGGTAGATACTATTTACGGTTTTTACATTAATTAATGAACAGTTACCTGCCTAAAAAATAATTAACTTTTAGCAATATCTATCGTAAATACCAAAACTATTATAAATACCTTATTTATAATTGTACATAACTAGTCTGATTATAATAATATTATGCGTGCTACATTAAAACTGCCTATGAAAGCAAAAGCGATTGTCATAATACAAGAGGCCATCGTGAATATAGCAAGAGCCAAAAAAATCACGTTAGGCGGTCAAAACACTGGTTATCCATTAATCTAGTGATCGTCAACGTGGCGTCTTGGGACGTGAATTTATGCAATACTCAAAGCACGTCTATATGCTGTGGAAGGTTAGCGGATTGATTTAAGTGGGTAGAGGGTTTCAAATCGCCCGCAGACTTATTTATTTAAGCTTTTGGTACATTCATGTACATAAAAGTGGTAGTCTCCCAGTCAACCTTAGGGCCGAATAGAGCGGTCGAAGAAGGTTTTCTCGACGGGATACTATGAACTTCAATCTCGATAAGGGTTGGACTAAGTCTATATTCCGTAGATGAAGACGAACTAAATGTCGTATGTACCTACGCAGAGTTAACGCAAAAAAAAAGAAGGCACGACATCAATTTCTCACTAATGTACCTTAAAGTATCTTGAGTTATCGCTGCCTGATTTTGTTATAGTCCAAAAGAAATTCAGACAGCAAGCGGTTAGTGAATAAAGTCAATTTACAATGGGTTGCTCATTTACCTGTAAACGTCGACGGTGCGAACTTCGCTCGTGTCACCGCATGTGAACGTGATCTGCACGCGCTTCTCCGGCCGAAGGTCCACCGACACTAGCGGGTCCAGCTTCCCGTGCACCCCTACCAGCTCCCAGTATCTGTGGAACACAGTGGATAAAGTGATCACGGACAGCAAGTATATATTTGTGGACGACTGTAGGTATAGTTCTTTTTTATATTTTTTGTCTTGACTTGGGAATGCACTGCAGAACCGTACGTAGAGCGGAAGTACCAACCATCTATAAATCAGCTTTTACGTAGAAAAGCTGGTTTCAAGAGGTTTTTAAGATAGAATTGTATTAAAAGTGTCGATTCGTTTCTAAAATAATGTAGGTACCTAGATACTTAAAAAGTTTGTAGTTTCGTTATTCTTAATTAGCGTATCCTTAAGATGATGTGATGATGAAAGTATTCGAAACCAAAGTGAAGGCTGTGATACAAATTGGTTTGGTGGTTAAAAAAATACTAATTAAACTTGAATAAAAACAACAGACCTAGATGCAAAACACCTAGATTAGCGAGAAACAAAACCGTGTCACTGTCACCGCCTACTGATGTTATTATACAATGTATGCTTTATTATCACTCTGTTATAGTAATTCAGGTCGATCTATTCCAAAATGTAGTGATTTCCTTCGCCTACGGTCTTGCAAGGACCTTCGTACCACTTTTATGAATATTAACATAACACACCACTTAGGTACCTAATTTACAGATATCTAAGCTCATCACACAGCATATTTGTAAATGCTGTAGGTACATATAGGAACCTATATATTAAATTAAATATTTTTGTCCGTGAAAAAAAAGAGTTGTATTTTATGAATATTTACTTAACACTAGCTGGGTTGTTGTGATTCTGTGTCAGGATCAGAAGCGTATAATAAAAATCAGCACTGCCTGTTAGGCTCGCAACCTCGCGTGTTAATGGGCAAAAGGAAAAATAGTATCTTTATGAGCGCGTGGCAGCCGAAGTGACACTTGAGTCGCCCCTCCTGCAACCTGCCCTGGGTCATAGTCCCCTTGCCCCTAGGGTAAACCCGCCCCAAGGCCCCCAAGCCAGAAACACAATGGAGTTCCAGTTTTACCAATTAGCTAAGGCCATTAGGTACTTAAACCTGATTCTGTGTCAGGATCAGGAGCGTATTATAAAAATCAGCACTGCCTGTTAGGCTCGCAACCTCGCGTGTTAATGGGCAAAAGGAAAAATAGTATCTTTATGAGCGCGTGGCCGCCGAAGTGACACTTGAGTCGCCCCTCCTGCAACCTGCCCTGGGTCATAGTCCCCTTGCCCCTAGGGTAAACCCGCCCCAAGGCCCCCAAGCCAGAAACACAATGGAGTTCCAGTTTTACCAATTAGCTAAGGCCATTAGGTACTTAAACCTTTCTAGGAAATTCCAATAATGTTTAATGTGTACCTTAAGTATATTTATTTAACAACACAACAGCACGTTTTATCTATGACAGCATAATAATACTCCAGTCTGCTTTATGTAGATACCTATACTATAATGCAAATTAAATTGTGCAACGGCAAGCCCTGATAACATGTTAATCAATTACTTACCTTTTGATGGAGGTCGAATAAAAAGATATATTTAGTTATGTTACATACATGTACACAGACAATAATTATGTAGAGGCACTGAAAGGTGAGTATATAGATTAAAAGCAAAATTAGACACTAGAAAAGAGAGCCTACATAAAATAGTAAGAGCCTGCCTAAAAATATTAATTCCTCCTAGTAAAAACTACGAACTACTCTACTATGTAACTAGATATAACAAGAGAGATATCAAATTAATTTAAATTAATAAGAAAAAGGAGGGATTAAATACTTCCAGAAAATAATTACGGTACTTAGGGTGAAGAATAATCTAATAAAATATGTACGCAAGTCCTCCGAGGACTTATACCTCCGAAGTAGTTGATAACATTTACCAATAACATTTGTTGTGTGCATGGCGAGCCTACTGACATTCAAGGCACATTCAGGAGTTTGAGGCGATCTCCGTTGTCCGTCCAGATATTAGCTCACCTATCAGGCCTGTCCGCTTCAGGTTTCTCCATGTAGTATCTGATGAAGGCGCGCTCCGCTGCGTCTCGCTCCTCCACCGGCACCGCCCCACCACCGTTCAATGTCCGCACGTGCGGTAGTCTCGCTACTAGGAGTAACCGCCGCTCGTGCTCTGTAGACTCGAATCGCTCCCATAGTGGCCATCCCTGGAAAACAAATTTATTTATCGCTAGAGTATTATGAATTTTATCTTTATGTGAATGATATTAGAATAAAGTTAGTTCGCGAGCCTAGTTTAATAATTTAATATCAGTCTTAAAGAAGAATAACTCCTTGTTTTTACTTCGATAAAATTTTGTCTTGTAAAATAATAAGTATATCTACTTTTGTTGACTAAGTTAGGATACCTGAACTCAGTATGAGAAGGAAATATCTATGCTAGTAGGTACTGCGGTAGTGCCTACGCCTTCGAGCCCCTACGCTGGAACTTTACCACCAGTAAAATAATAGATAGTAATATAAAATATGTTAAAGCTGTCATAAATAATTGACAGTTTGACACCAAAATATTCAAGGGTTGCATTCCAAGTTATTGGAATTAGAACTAGTTCTGGGGAAATTCCAGTATGACATTGTTTGTTTATCTGAACATTGGTTAAAAGAAAACCAAATCTTGATTAATTATAAGAATTATTCTGTTGTTAGTTGTTACAATCGAAAAGTTATGCAACATGGTGGCACTTTAATTTTGATAAAAAACTCAATTAAATCCAGGGAACGTAAAGACATAGTTGTGTTATCGATTGAACATATTGTAGAAGTTTCTTGTGCTGGATAAGCATATAATAGTGTGCGTTTATAGACCACCAAATTATCAGAATTTGAATGTGTTTGAGTCCACTATGGAAGATTTGTTAAAAAAACTATGTTCAGGTAGAAAGTCTGTAATTGTATGCGGTGATTTTAACATTCATATTTTAGAAAATAATTCAAACAGCAATAGATTACTGAATCTATTTAAATCATTCAACTTATGCAATGTTTTTTTGGAACCCACCCGAGTGAGCCCAACCTCGGCTACTTGTATAGATAATATCTTTTGTGAATGTAAATATATATCTACAAATATTGTTAACTATTTGCCATCTGATCATAGCGGCCAGACAATTACTTTTGACGTAGATAAACCTTCCAGCAAAATTGAAAAAACACATAGACCAGTAACATCTGTCAGATTGAATAACTTCAATAATATTTAAAAAGAAAAATTATATTTTCAAAATTTTGACATAAGTAGTGCAAATGATTTTTATGCACAATTTTTTGATACTATTAATACACATTTTAATAATATCTTTAAAATTAGAACAAGAACCGCAAAGTGTAAATTTAGTTCTTGTGACTGGGCAACTGATGGCATTCGAAGAAGTAGGGAACGATTATTTGAACTTTATGGTCTTAAAACTTATATGCAAAATCCAAATTTTAACAAGTATGTCGCTACATATTCAAAAATTTTAAAAAGAGTTTGTAAAAACGCAAAGTCAATTTATATAAGCAATAAAATTAAAAATGCAGACGATAAAATGAAGGTGACCTGGAAAATAATAAATAGTGAAACAAGCAAAAACAAGCGGTCTGAAACTCGTGTCCTTTTGGAGACACCACAGGGTATTTTAGGCTCAGATTTAGACATTGCTACACACTTTGAAGATTACTTTGCTAATTAATATTCCATTCAAAATTACGGCACCTTTAAATTCTTCTACTGACATATCGATTGACATTCTTAAAAGGAACGTAGAGCCTTGTCATATTAAACTAACTTTTAATCATATTAGTCCACAAACAATCATATCCACATTTAATCAGCTCAAAAACAAAGCTACTGAAGATATTTATGGTAAGTCTGTTAAAGTGTGTAAATCGATTATTAGTGCTGTAGCGCCTTATTTATCTTCAATTTTTAATTTATGTATTGAGCAGGGAATCTTTCCGGATTTGTTAAAACTGAGCAAAGTCGTACCACTATTTAAATCAGGGGATAGTAAAGACCCGAATAATTATAGGCCGGTATCTGTTCTTCACGTTATTAGTAAAGTTTTCGAGAAAGTGATACTTAATCAATTGCTGCAGCACTTTAATAAAAATAAGATCTTACACCACCAACAATTTGGTTTCACAAAACGTTGTAATACAATTGATGCCGGTGTTGCTTTACTTAAACATATTTATGAAGCTTGGGAAGATTCGCAGGATGCTATAGGAATCTTTTGCGACCTCTCTAAAGCATTTGACTGCGTGGACCATAATACGTTAATGTGCAAACTTGAGCACTATAGCCTTGGATATAAAGCCCTTCAACTTATTAAATCGTATCTAGAAAACCGGGAACAGAAAATACAAGTTAACGGAGTAAAATCACCAGGCTCTAAAGTAGAAATGGGTGTACCACAGGGCTCGATATTAGGTCCATTTCTGTTTTTAGTATATATAAATGATTTGCTCCATTTGATGCCCATCAGTGAGCCTAAAACAATTTTATTTGCCGATGATACCTCGCGGTCTTTAAAGTGAATAGAAAAGAACCAAATTATGATACTATTAATAAAGCCATACAAGAAGTACATAATTGGTTTACAGTAAATAATCTTGCATTAAATAGTAAAAAAACTAAATGTATTCGTTTTACTCTTCCAAATGTCAAAAGTAAAGAAGGGGAAATATTCTTCAACAATGATAAGACACAGTTTGTTAGTGAAGCTGTCTTCTTGGGTATAACGCTTGATTCAAAATTGCAATGGGGTCCTCATATTAAACTATTAGGAAAACGTCTAAGTTCTGCTGCTTATGCCGTCAGGAAGATTAGACAGTTAACGGACGTCGACACTGCGAGACTCGTTTATTTCAGCTACTTTCACAGTGTCATGTCCTACGGTATTTTGATGTGGGGTCGGGCAGCTGAAATTGATTCAATATTTATATTACAAAAGAGAGCTATTAGAGCGATATATAACTTAAATAGTCGTGACTCCTTGAAAGAATTATTCAAGCAAATAAATATAATGACGGTCCCTTGCCAATATATTTATGAAAATATATTGTATGCTAGGAAAAACTTGCACTTATTTAAGAAAATTAATGAGATACATACTTATAATACCAGAAATAAAAATAAATTAGTATTTCCAAGTTTTCGCCTATCGAAAACACATAAATGTTTCTTAACATGTTGTATACAGTTTTATAACAAAAATCCGTCCAACATTCTTGAACTTACAGATAATAAATTCAAGTCATGTATTAAACGCACACTATGTAAAAATGCGTACTATAGACTCGATGACTATCTAATTCTAAAGGATAGAGATGCCTGTACAAATGCTGGTCTGGCTCCACAAGACTAAACAATAATTTTGTGAAATTAATGTGCATTGTACTTGATATTGTAAAACATAGTTATAAGTCTCATATTGTGAAAATAGTTTTAAGGAACATATTTTGAAAAGACCCTACTGAGTTTTGTTTTGGCAGGTTTTTTCTCAGTAATGTGGGCTTTGAAACTCTGCCAGTGAATGACAAAGAATGTCCCATATTTTTTTGTTTAGTCTTATCTTGCCGTTTGTAAAAGAAAGTATGGAATATTCTGTTGATACCTATTTTTATCATTAAGTATTTTTGGAGTATTATTTATTTTATTTTGTTTACTTTGACATATTAATCAACGTATCAGTTGTTATTCGCTTTAATTTTATATTTGTAATTTGACCTATCACAAGCAAATTCTATTATTTCCAAGTGATTAAATGAATTTTTGAGTTTGAGTTTGAGTTTTGAATGCTGGTATAGAAAGATACCGAATCAAGAGCAAAAGGTAACCATGAACCTTGGTTCATGGTCTTGCTTGTCGACTGTTGCGTTGGTTCACTTTCGCTAATAAGGTTTTTCTTTGTGGTTAGACTGGCTAGCTATTATGACAAGTAAATCCACATTCATGTTTTGCATAGTGTTCTTGGGATTGACATTTGAAAAATGATCCATATTTTGATAGTCTATATAAGTAGGTACTTAGGTAGGTAACTTTGTAATGTTACCTAATAGCATATTAGCAATTAAATAAGCATTAAACACGCTGTTCACACGTAAATAACAAGTGAATACGGCAACTTAGAGACATCTACACAAAAAGCGGCGGTCAAAGTGCAGATTCGTTGCGATCCCTCGAGACCAAAGTTGTTTCCCCGCTATGATAGTTATAACAAAAAACACTAGGCACCATTTGCCGGCAGATACTTAGTTAAGGTAGGTACATGATGTCACAGCACAAATAGAATGTGCTTACGAACTCGAGCTCCGACACTAGAACTCTTATCAAAGTAAACAGAAGCATAAGTAAAATACAAAACAAGTAGGGTAAAGAAAAATCAATATACCTATCTAATAAATTGCACGTAGAAATACCTAAAGGATATGTAAAGGTCAATTCAAGTTCAGAAACAAAAAATATAAGCTTAGTAGTTATCGTCGGTTTACGAATCGATCGTGAGTCACGAATTCCTTGAATTGTAAGGAGTCCGAAAAAGATATGAAAAAAAAAAGCTGTTCATCCTTCATTTGACTGTGTTATCCTCAAGGCCCGCCGAGTGCCGGTTTCCATTTAAGGAGCATGATCTGCCAAGTATGGCTTCAGTTATAAGTGATTCCTCACAATTTTTTACTCGTTGGAAACAATTGAATCCTAGAGGTTTACGAATACTTTACATAGAGAGGTAGGTAAGTACTGAGCGGTATAGGTATTTAAAATGATATTTTTACAAGTTGAGCTGTCAATTACAACATAATTTTAACGCACTTTATCGTAAACTGTGCTCTGGGTGAAATAGCAAAAAGACGAGACGATCACATACCTACCAATACAGAATATGCAAATTACATAGTTCCAATTTGTGAAGAATTAAATGTGCCGGGAGATTTATTTATTTAAGGAGAGATGTCAATTAGCTCTCCACCTGTAAAAGTGGCCAAAACGTTACCGGCGAATCGTGGGTGTTAGCATGTAGGTAAGGTAGGTGTAGCATGCTTGAATGCATGCTACACCTACCTCTGCCTACTCGTTCGGGGATTACAGGCGTGAAGTTACCTTATTTCTATTATATGTATAAAATTGAAAAATCATGTTATATACGAACTTAGTGAACAATTTTTTTAGCAAACAAAGGAAACTGCACTGAATGTTTACTGGTCCTCTTTCGTCACAGACATGTTACGGTACTAAACATCACTTGCAAGACATTTCTAGGTCTGAATTCTGGTCAGTTTGGGTAGCCTACACAGCGACTAGGTAAAATGGGCGTCTGACTCGTAGAAATTATGTTCTAATCCACAAAGTGAAACAAAATCACAATAACATTTTTTGGCCTCTGTGGATCCGAATCGTGTGTAAAATGTAATCATCACTATTTATCATATAACGTTACTTTTTTAATATATAATATTTATTATATGTATTTCGTACTATATTCGTATGTAATATTGATATTACTTATGTATTATATGCATGTATATTTATATATATATTTATTAATGTTACTAAATATGTACTTAATATTATTATCTTCTTAATAATCTCTTCTTTTTTAATTCAATTTTTCATCAATAGTTTAATGCACCTTTTCGACAGATTCATTTAGCCCTAAGGTTGGCTGGTAGAGAATACCACTAGGTATTAAGCACGCCTTATACATCAATTTGTGCACAAAAGAATAAATAAATAAAATCAACAAACAATAAAATAACATGTCTAAATGAATATGGGCACCCAGAGAGCGGCAGAGCGGGTACTGTCCCTGTGGTAAAAATATGAACTGCGTGGGAAAAATAACCCATATCCAAAGATTGATATTTACCATACACATAAAGCCTCCTTGCCAATCTGCCTCCCCCTTTAAACTCAACCTATCCTATCCCAGGTCATCGACTGGCGACGCCCTTATCCATGGAGCTTTATCTAAGATATTGTATGTTATCTACTAAGTTACCGCTAAATCCATAAGGTATGTGAATTCAATTGATTTTTGTATGGGCCCGTAATAACTGATCACAGAGACATAACAACTAAGATCTTAGGGGTGGCAATGCACCTGCATTTTGACCTCTGGTCTTTATGTGGGGCACAGTTGTCACTTAACATGTCAATTGCATACTTGTTTGTCACCTTCTTTACATAAAAAAAAGTAGAGATCGCTAAAATTTTTCTTTCTGTATCAGAGCTTGACATCAATTGTTTAATTACGGTCTCGTAGGTATTTGCCGAAAAGCCTATTCGTGAATAGTTGCAATTATCGTGAAGAATCTCTTTGTTAATCCTCGCCAACGTATTCAACCTTGTAAGCTGGCTCTGACCAAAAATGGAACGCGGAACATGTATCTAGTAGATGCATGGCTGCGAGTGCTGCTGACTTTGGAATGTAACATTACCGCATATTTACAAATTCTCAATTTGCTTAGATCTTTATTATATGATTTTACAATTAGGTACCTACAGGCCTACAGGTTTATAGAGATTTTGAGCTATTATCTAAATGGATACATTTCTGAAAAGTTCGTAATCATAAAATATGTAGGTACCTACTTACATATCTATCTATCCGATTGGGAGTAAAAATATTAGATGAAAATACAAAAACCAGTGAAAATCAGACCTGAAATTAGCAACAAAAATACTTAACTGTATTTTCGTTAGTTACAGCAAGTATGCGGATCAATTCACAAATCCTTGACTACAAATTCTTACTTTAAATTAATGTAATACAAGACAGAAGCCTCAAACGCAATCGCGAATAAGGAAGTCATTATACAGCACGGTAATATGTGATTTTATACTGATACACGCGTAATGTTTAAGTACAGAGTGTAGGTACACACCGAAAACGCGCAATTTAGTACTGAGACATGTGTAATCTAAAATGAAGGAAAATTAAGGCGCAGTTTTAGTTGGAATTTTATTAAACCTCACACCACATGACGCCTTAACAGTTTTAAATAAGATGGCGCTTTACAACGGACAACTTTTCCAAATTTAAATTTTAACAACGGTTCCACGCGGTAACTGGGTCCGTTCTGAATCATTAATTGCACTATCGATTTCACTATATCGTTCAACCGCAACTGACATGTTTATATGCATTATTAGGTACCCACCGGTTTTGTTTACACTTGGTGTTATTAGTTAACACTCTTCCGGTTGACTTGATTTGCTCCACGCGCTTAGATATGGAGATATCAATTAATTTTTAATGGGCAATCAATTATTTTATCGATCGTAAATTTTCTTATTAGATAACATGTTAAGCATTATAATTATATTCTACGTGTATCTAAATCAATGATTTCTTAAACATGCATTCTGAATGAAATTTGTAAGCACAAATTAATTTTAGGCCATTTGAATTTTTCTTTTAAGGCCCTTGAAATGTGCCAAGATTTTAATCTACATTTATATTGTTCATTGTTAATTATGGTAATTATGAGCGTTACGTTCTAAAACTAAACGAGTTTAAACTAATTAGGACTAGTAAAATAATTTCAAAGTAGAAATAATTTTTGACAATTTATTTTACCAAAAAAAATGTCACGCAATATAAGATCTTGTACATTAGATGTGCTACGAATGTAGGAATATCTAGTGTACGTATATGTCTTATAAATATTTTTTTAACGGCTATTTCGTAGGTGCACAACGGTAACTGCAAATTTAATGACGGTCCATTAAATGTGGAATTTTCTAAATTGAATTAGCAGCCTAAATGTGATTAATGTATTCATCAAGCGTTGTGGAATCGTTAACATTGTAACTTCATTATACACATACCTTGAATGGACACGGTGTATGTGAAAAGTTGAGCAAAAGCGAGTGACCTATAGCCGGTATTAATGCATTCATGGGTCACGACATCGCCCTACGTATCGTGCCTCGAACGAACTACACAAAGGACCATATTCTATGCACGGGCTCAATGTTTTCTTAGAAAACGCTTCTATCCTTTGTCTCGAACGCGAATGAAGGTATAGTGACGGCTGCATTACCCACCTCTACTCTGTCCCTCATTCAAAGCTAGTTCAATGCAATGGGAAAAACGTTTCTAATTAAAACTGCAGATTGTCTACGGCGATATTTGTGTTCATTCTGCTCTGTCATTTAGGTACTACTATTGTCTGGTTGTGGAGGAGTATCCGGTTTGATTAGCCGAGGATTACGTAGGTGACTAAATAAGCTAGTTTCTGAAGACTCTGTCAGAAGCTAACACATTTTTAGTCATCTATATGTAGCCAGAACTATTCGCATGTCAAGGGATTTATTAAATTAAGTAGATACTTATATTTCTTGTTTTATATTATTTCGCATTAACACATGCTTGTGAAATATATTTTATTTTTAAAGAAAAATGGAAAGAAAAATTTGACTTCAGGCGAGGCTCGAACTCGCGACCTACTGGGAATCTAGTCCAGCCGCTCTTCCAATTGAGCTACTGAAGCCCTGCCCGATTTGTCGAATTTTTCCTTCACATCTATTGCATTGCTTTATGGTAGCAGTAGCGCCATCTATTACCAACTATGCTAGTTAGGCAACCGATATAATAGACTTTTCAGTTTATTGAATATCGACAAGAAGTCGCTTTTACCCTTAATAATTGTTTTATATTATTTCGCATTAACACATGCTTGTGAAATATATTTTATTTTTAAAGAAAAATGGAAAGAAAAATTTGACTTCAGGCGAGGCTCGAACTCGCGACCTACTGGGAATCTAGTCCAGCCGCTCTTCCAATTGAGCTACTGAAGCCCTGCCCGATTTGTCGAATTTTTCCTTCACATCTATTGCATTGCTTTATGGTAGCAGTAGCGCCATCTATTACCAACTATGCTAGTTAGGCAACCGATATAATAGACTTTTCAGTTTATTGAATATCGACAAGAAGTCGCTTTTACCCTTAATAATTGTTTTATATTATTTCGCATTAACACATGCTTGTGAAATATATTTTATTTTTAAAGAAAAATGGAAAGAAAAATTTGACTTCAGGCGAGGCTCGAACTCGCGACCTACTGGGAATCTAGTCCAGCCGCTCTTCCAATTGAGCTACTGAAGCCCTGCCCGATTTGTCGAATTTTTCCTTCACATCTATTGCATTGCTTTATGGTAGCAGTAGCGCCATCTATTACCAACTATGCTAGTTAGGCAACCGATATAATAGACTTTTCAGTTTATTGAATATCGACAAGAAGTCGCTTTTACCCTTAATAATTGTTTTATATTATTTCGCATTAACACATGCTTGTGAAATATATTTTATTTTTAAAGAAAAATGGAAAGAAAAATTTGACTTCAGGCGAGGCTCGAACTCGCGACCTACTGGGAATCTAGTCCAGCCGCTCTTCCAATTGAGCTACTGAAGCCCTGCCCGATTTGTCGAATTTTTCCTTCACATCTATTGCATTGATTTATGGTAGCAGTAGCGCCATCTATTACCAACTATGCTAGTTAGGCAACCGATATAATGCGATATAATGCGAAATAATATAAAACAATTATTAAGGGTAAAAGCGACTTCTTGTCGATATTCAATAAACTGAAAAGTCTATTATATCGGTTGCCTAACTAGCATAGTTGGTAATAGATGGCGCTACTGCTACCATAAAGCAATGCAATAGATGTGAAGGAAAAATTCGACAAATCGGGCAGGGCTTCAGTAGCTCAATTGGAAGAGCGGCTGGACTAGATTCCCAGTAGGTCGCGAGTTCGAGCCTCGCCTGAAGTCAAATTTTTCTTTCCATTTTTCTTTAAAAATAAAATACTTATATTTCTTGTTTTAGAAGTTCCTCCTATTTAACTTTCAGTGAATTTGGAATAATCAACATTCACTTCTCAACTTGTAAGAAGTTATCTTCATTTAGGTCGATTGTCCTAACTCTTTAATCATACATAGTGCGCGGCCGCCGCGCGCATCAATGTTCGATAGTTTACAGCGCTTAATTTGTACACAGCTTTACTATATATCATCTCTAAAACGATTAATAAGTAGGTAAGTAAGTAAACATTCTTATGCCATAAAGATTGCAAACCCATAGGCAAAGCACATTTGATGACAAATTAATTTGAAAACGGCTGCTGCCCTTATAAATCTGCTAAAGAACCAAAGATTTTAATGTATTTGAGCACCCGCAAAAAATGCCGAGGTGAAAGATTTTTTAATCAAATGTCGTCATCTATCTAGGTTAAAACGATGTAAATGAAAGTTAGCAATTTTGTGAACGATTTGAATGTGTGAATTAAATAGGTCTTACGGGTGTTATTCGGAAGTACACGAGTTTATATGCACAGGGGGAGAGTTTATAGGTCAAGCCTGCGCGACGACCCGGCCAACGTCACATCGATACCAATGTCTCATTTCTTCTCCAATTATTTATGACCAAAGACTTATATTAAGATGACATTGAGGTTGATTTGCAAATGTATCGGATAAGATAAGCAAATCTGAAGAAATAACAACGATAGCATCAATACTTAAGACATTCTTTTATAAACATATTTATGCTCAATTTTGCTTTAAAGGTTAAAAATTATAGTCTAAATATGGTAATAGATACTTAATACTACATAAACAAAATACATTCACGGAATTGTGAACGCTCTGCAGGCACGATACGTTAACAGCGTTAAACTAAATATAGGTCTGACACACAGCTCTGGACATCATAATGTTCAATTGGAATTAACGAATGGTGTTTTACTATTGAAAAAGGTAGCGAGAAAGTTTAAATGGTTAGGAATCGCACGACTTCCAGTTTTATAGCGAACAATTAACGGTTGAGATTTGAGAATGTATTTATTGATTCTTTTTAAAATGAACCCATCAAACGGATTATTCTTATATGGCAGTGACTGGAAGTGCGCATAACGCGTGGGCACAAGGAATCAACCGTTGACCGTTCAATGATTCACGTGTATACGGTTATTGTCCGACTCAGGTAATTTAACAATCTGGAATGTACATGAAGTTATGATTTATTTCAAAACTCATCATGTTTCAGTGTGGCAATTTAGCAACAGTTAAATTAGTTTCTTGGTACTTGCACACTGTTTGCGCAACTAACTGCCATCATCAACTGTTATTGTCGACATTTTCGATGAAATTTTTAAAAGTATCTACTATTAGGGGAAGAAATAACAATTATCTATGCTTATAATAAAACTGTAGAAGTGTTAATTCTGTACATTAGAAATATTGAAAAAATAAATACCAGGGGATGTTACTAGATCGATACCAAACCCAAATATGTGATTAGAAAAAATTTTGTCTGTCTGTCTGTTTGTTTGTTCAAGCATCACATAAAAACTACCGGTCCGATTACAATGAAACTTGGTATGATTATATTTTGACCTTTGGCGCACAACACTGGGTACTTTTTATCCCGGAAAAATGTCTGTTTGTCTGTGTATTTGTGCACGCTTATTTCAGAATCGGCCTATTCGATTTGCGGTTTTCACTTATATATTGTGGTAAGTTTCACTTAATATTTAGTGTTTGTTTCATGTGAATCAGTTCAAAAATAAAAAAGTTATGTCAATTAAAAAAATCGTATCAAATATTTTTAAGCTATTCTGTATCTTAGTTCTATCTTTTAGGAGGTTTCTTACATAAAAGGTAAAAACGGACCCTACGGATTACTAATCCACCGCTGTCGGTCTGTCTGTCTGTCCGACCGTCCGTCTGTCTGTCACCCAGCTGTATCTCATAAATAGTGATATCTAGAAATCTAACATATTCACAAATTATGTATGTCTGTTACCGCTTTATAGACAAAATTAATTACTAAAAATAAGAAAATGAAAATGTTAAGAGGTCCAAGGGGGCATACAATAAAGGTGTTTTTTTCTCGTATATTTCTTGCTTGATAATAAGTGCAGCAAGTAGACGCTTAACATTTTCACACAATTTTTAGGTCTTATGTTGTATATTACCTTCCATAATAAATCTATACATCTATACTCTATACAAATAAATAAAATTGGAGTGTCTATTTGTAATATTAAAATAACCGCTTTTTACTAAATGCATATGTGTGTAACACGGTATATAACTTAGGGTACTTTTATCTCCATACATCCATACATACATACCTACGTACAAATAAATAGAATTTGTGTGTCTCCAATTTTGACGGGACTTTCACTGGCAGATAGCTTACGTAATAAGGAGTAACTTAGGCTAATTTTACAATCATATTTTTTCTCACGTGGACGAAGTCGCGGGCACAGCTAGTTCAAAAATATAGGTATTCAAAAATAAATAATTTCATTTTTTGTATCATTAGTAGGTCACGGATGTAGGTAATTAACTCACAGCTAAAATTGAGAAATATACTGATACAATGTTGAATTGAAATTTAATATAGAGTTTTTGTGCAGCGAGCAAAATTTACGTAATAATAACTACGTAATGATTGCATTAAAAATATCTAGATTGTAAATGTACAATTTGAACCTTCTAATAGGTAAGTTGCATTTATATTGCAAGGCGATGACGCAGTCTTAGCAGATTGCTATCTGATGTTAACTTTACCGTGAATCAAAAGATGTAAAACCTACTTGTGTGGTATCCGTTTAACTCGCGTTGTTATACTTTTTAATATACTTGCTTATTCATATTTTAGTTAGGTAATTCAAGGAAAAAAAACATTCTGGTAAATAAAAAAAGGTTGAAAAAAAATATTTTAACATCATTGCCAGTACCTATCTATTCTTTTAATTTTATTTCTGGCATTGAACAATGGAATCATCTTATTTTATAATGTACTAGATATGCAATATAAATAAAAGCAAGGTCAGTTCAAATGAATGAAATCTTAGCTTAGTTAAAATGCGAAGCGTTCGAAATTTTGTAACAAGTAATAAAAATGCATTCGATTATCTAAAATCATTCACGGTACCTACATTTCGGTAGATTAGTGATTGGCTGGGCTGGTGGTAAAGATATCCAGAGGTCGCAGGTTCAATCTTCGCCCAAAGTCAAAATGGTTCTTTCCATTTTTCTTTACATCTTTAAATTCACTCGTATGTGTCATTACGAAAATTAAATTTGACAATTTCTCAATAGTTGGCCTATACCTAATACTGCGATTACTTTCAATAATGCACGTCTCGCCTTCAGTCGCCCGTTTTGAAGCAAACTAAAACTAGGTATACTGAAGAACAAAAACTTCTCGTTTCTGCAAATGCAAGGGCTATAAAATATACAAAAGTAAAATAAATATTCTTAAGAATGATTTGTTCTTTTAAGATTTTTGGCTTTTAAACAGCAAAAAATGAATTCAACCGATTCAGAATCGTGAAACTGGTCTCATTTTAAAATTATGTGCGCTTCGATACTAATGAACTTTATTCGATCGTTACCTTTGTTTAAATTTCAGCGTGAATCACCGTTCGGAGCCCTACCCTTAATTGTTTTGCTTTTATTGCTCCTATAACTTGTATTTTTGCATTGTTTGTTTTTTTTTCATTACCATTATGAAGCCTTGAGTTGTCGCATCCTGTTTTGTGAGTTTGTATTACTATCTTTGTAACCGGGTGAATGTGGCAACGAGTTCAATTACTTTCAATGTACTTGTAATCTTAATTAATTTTAAATATTGGATTGATGATTTTTAAATATATATTTATTTTTAAAATACCTATTTCATTCTAAATTTTATGTGAAAAAGTACTTTCGCGGATTCATGTTTTTTTATTCTTTTCACTATTTTTGAAAATCAATCGCGAATTTAGCGGTTTTGAAACGAAATATAATAAAAAAGGCGTAATAGATAGAGTGATAGGAGTAGATAGGTGATTGTACAGTCTCGTAATTTCTGTCACAAACGCAAAACAATTTAGGCCCAAAAAGTGGTAACTTGGTAACGCATCACAGCTCCTGCACCTGCAGCAGCCATGGAAACAAGCATACAGTTGACATGGTAAGTTATTCACTTATCACTAGATACAAAAAATTTTGCTGTGGACAGTGATAGAGAGGTCCTGCTCTTATGGATCATTACAGGTACCTATTACTTACTGCAGCGATAGGTACAGATTGGGTACAGACTACTACAGACCCTTTATGCCAAATTTTATACAGCACACCTAAAAATAATTTTAATCATCTACCTACTTTTAGATATTGTGGCATAACATTATGTTTTTGTCGTAATGGTCTCAACATCAACCAACATTGTCATCAGCTTACGTGAGAAATAGTCCTCCTAAATTGCGTAAATATAATAGGCCTTTTCCACCGAACAAATGATAGTTTAATCAGGTAATTTCATAATATTACGTCAATCCATGTGACATCACAGTAATAACGTGAAAATTAACGCAACACATTTTAGAGCTGCATCAGAACTAGTGCTGATCAAAACCGCTATTTATAGCACGCGATTTGCAATTTTTCGCCCGCGATCGCATCGAACGAGTTATATTTGTGTAGTGCATTAGCATAGGCTATGTGCTATTTCAAAATAACGTGCTATGTTATTATGCTAGTTGCTATATAAACCAACTCTCGTCAAAACAGACCAACTCACACTTTCACATTCTTCCTAGCGTGACGGTCACAGTGATGATCATGCAAAATAGATCTTTATTATAAACCACGCAGGTATTATATTTACATGTAATATTATACAACTTTGTTATGGCAACCGATTAACATTGAAAAATGAATTACACATGAGATCTAACACACGTCGACATTAAGCGGTTCAATTAATGCAATAATATTATGTCCAGGTGATATTTTCATTATGTTAGGACAGGTAGGAAATATAAATAAGTACTTAGTTCCTTAAGTTCAGCGGCGGCAAATTACACTTAAGGTCATTGCAAAGGTTAGAAAGTTCACAATGAAACAGGTCATTCCAGTGAAATTAATTTTGTTTTAGAATTCTAAAATGGGGATACCAATAATAATAATGGCAACCCATGATACGTCCCATTGCTGGGCACGAGTCTCTCCCCTTCTTGGGGCGAGGCCTAGAGCTTACTCTACCACGCTGCTCAAATGCGGGTTGGTGGAGATAAGTGTTAGTGGCCAACTTGTTATACCTATAACCTATTGTAAAATTAAATCTAATTAGATAAAAATAATTTATTTATTTCATTCATTTCGAACCGAATTCGATCAGCAGCGTAGTGAATAAATATATGAATGAACTAGTCGAGGATGATGCATTACCGCGTAACTATCAAATAGGTAGGTGTATGTAGGTACCAACATACTGTCAATTGATTGGTTAATTAAGTAATTAATTTTAATTAGTCAAGCGGTAGAACGACCGCCTGCGGTACGATGCAGGTGTACACAATTTTTTTGAGGGGTTGGAACAAAAAGTTTATAGCAGTTAGTTACAATTTGTAACTATCAATATAATATTTCACATATCTCGCGTTGAAATTTTTGAGACCTGAAACTAACAGTGTGGAATTCGGTGAAATCATTTCCAGTTATTCAAAACAAAACAAAATAGTTTACTCTTTTATGATATATCGAACAAATTAGTTCTAAATGTGTACCGATAGCGATATTTCAATAGATTCCGATCACCATGCGCCATGTTGCAATCATAGTTGCGCAAACGCAATCTGGGGCAAACCTAAATCGGGAAGACCTTCACCCGCATCACCCATCTCCCGAGGGACGTTACGCGGATAAAAATAGGTGACGCCATTAACGACTGACGTACCACATTACACATACTCATTAGAGTCGGGAAGATAATATGTATGTAGGGATAGGGCATGGGACGAATGTGAAAACCGAAACCACACGGTCATTATTTGAACTAGGATCGTTGGTCGAAATGTCTACCTGCCATGTAGCCATGACATGTAAACTGCTACGTATGTAAGATCCTATTTTTAACCGAGTTCAAAAAACGAGAAGTTTCTCAATTCAAGTGGTTTAAATATATTTTTTTTTATGTATGTACGCGAATTTCGGCGAGATTAGAAGACCGATTTACGTAATTCTTCTTTTGTTTGAAGCGGAATAGTTTCGAATTGGTCCCATAAAAATTTGATTCAGATAGGCCCATCAGTTTTTATTTTATGAGCATTTTTTTACTTACTTTCACCTCAGACTAAAGGAATTAGAATAGACGGCGAGTTGTCATACAGTGTCGTGTGTAGTCCTAATGCGCATGACAACAAGATGACAACAAGTAACAATGACACATTTACTCATGACGTCACAACACAGCTTATTTACACCTTCGTGGATATATTTTTTAAATTGATTTCGTATAGTCGTGTAATAATTTTGTATCGACACACCTAAACAATTTAAATTAGGTATTTAACTGTCACGAAGCTAAAAGAGTCAGATTTTACAAATTTAACAGATGTGAACATTAATCTTATTGGCAATGCAGCAATAAACTAAAAAGTATTAAATAAATATAACTACGTTAAGAAAAACCGACTTCAAAACTGAAAAGCAAAAATTATTAAAGATTTAATTGCAATTAGGTATATACTACCTATTATTTATATGTGCTATTTACTAATAGGTTTGAAGTCGGTGCCAAGCCAAAATCACTAAAGTAGGCATTTCATTGTATTAAAACGTAACTTCACGCCTGTAATCCCCGAAGGGGTAGGCAGAGGTAAATGCATGAATTCAAGCATACATGCAAACACCCACGATTTGCCGGTTACGTTTTGTGCAGTGTATTAATTTGCTCGTATTCATATTTAAGTGATTAAAATATAATTATTTGTTAAGGTCTTGGCACCGACTTCAACCCTGTTAGTAAATAGCACATATAAATAATAGGTAGTATATACCTAATTACAATTAAGTCTTTATTATTTTTTACTTTTCAGTTTTGAAGTCGGTTTTTCTTAACGTAGTTATATTTATACAGTATTTAAACATAAGATACAATTCGCTGATACTATTCCTATAATCTAACCCCCTTATTCATATACGTATCTTAGCTAAAGTGTTGCTAATCTCTCCTTTGTCTTTTTCTATCCTGCACATTTGACAATGCAACTGACAAAGACAAAGCATTCTAAAGATAAAACGTATCTAATGTACGTTTATAAATAAGGGGGTAAATATTTATCCATTCGTTATTTTATGACAGTAGGTGTCATGCCGATGGCTAAGTGCTGCAATTGGTTTCTTCATCAACTAACTGAATTAATGATTAGAAACAGAATCTTTACTAAAGGACAAGTTCCACGTTGGGCCCGCATCTTACCTACACTATATCAAAATCAAAAGATAGAGAATACGTAGAATCATGTAAAAATACTCAAAAAACTATTTGAATCGTTGTTTTTTTTGTCGGAAATATTTATTTTATGTAATTTTTGTACGACAACAATATGTCACCTTAATGCTACTATGACATTTCCGTTTTTTGTAATATACTTACGACAATTTATTGAAGGTACAAAAAACGATTTGAATGGCTGAAAATGAATCCGCTCGGACCGAAACCCAAAGCTCAACCGAGAATCAATTCGTCGGAGTCGATATTACCGAATGTCAATCGAAATTCAGCCCATCCCTATTTATGTAACGATTGGCGCTTGGCACAGGTAATTGATGGTGTATATAATAGACAAGTTGCAATTATATAATTATAGCTGAGTTACCAAGGATGCAATTATTGTGCACGGTTCGACTTGGACAGTCTCACAGATCTTATCTATTTCCTTGTAAGAACTGCAACGTCGCATCTCGCGTCGCTTGTTGTAATATGTATAGAATAAATAATTTAGTCAAGAGGTTCATCTTGATATTTTTTTCCAGTGGACCTAATTTCACCAAAATCTCTTTTGTTTTAAAATCACTTTTACTAGGTACCTTAACTAGCGTTTTTTATGAAACGATGGTTCCACACAAGCTAACAGTTCACATGGATGGTAAGTGTGAATACTGTAGCCTATCGATACAAAAATCAGATTCCGAAATGCAAATGAGATACCACCCATCAGGACTAAGTTGTTTTGCATATGTGACACTAATTGACAAGGGGGTCATGCATTACCATTTATCCTTACTATTTTTAAATTTCATCAATTCTTTACTTACATTTTTACTATTACGCTACTATTTGGCGGTAGATAAAAAGGTAATGCGGTGACACAGAACAGACAATCTATATTTATCAAAATGCAACCCGTTTTCCTTGGTCACGGCATCACGCGTGAATGGCTGGACCGATTTGGCTAATTTTGGTTTTGAATTATTTTTGGAAGTCTAGGGAAGGTTTGAAAGGTAAGAAAATATGAATAAATTGAAGGGAAATAGTAAAAACCACAAAATCATTTTTCCATACAAATAGTCCGTATCTATCAAACCTTTGACTCATTATTTCATTGTGAGGCAATACGAAGTTTGCCGGGTCAGCTAGTAAACAATAATACGGTGATGCCTACGCTCTCGAGCGCCGATACTACTGGAAGTCTACCAGAAATACTAGTAGGTACCTACATCTTATATTGAAATCGTATGATTCCCTTAACTTGAAAACGACGATATGTAAATAGGAACTAATAGGAAGTTATTTTCCTCAAGTCTCGGTTTCCATTTCCACGTTGAAAAAAGGAAATATCAGCTTATGCATAAGTAGGCAAGATTAAGAATACGTATTACGCAAAAGCGAAGTAATAAGTGGTAATTTTTCTGCTCTCGATTTCACGCGCAGAAAATTATAGGTACCTACCTACTTACCTATAAACGTAAATACATTTTTTAAAATATAATTTCAGTAATAGGTAAGTGATTAGCATTGTTGAGAAACAAAAATAATCCTAGGTAAATCAAAACTGATAAATTTAAAAATAATTACTTTGCTGCACATTAAATAATTATTGTCTATACTCTATACGATGGAAACAGTACAAGGCTGGCGTGCCGCAAACATCCGCAGCACTCAAGGTGTTTGACAATTTAAAACTAACTTTTTTATTAGAGGCGTACAGTTGCTGACGGTAGAGTTCACAATTACCTTACACTAAATCAGAACTTATTTCTGTATTCCAGATCGTTAAGAACTCTAAATTCCTCTATTAACAAAAGTCTTATTCAAGAAATCCAAGAAAAAATATGAAAGTATATTTGCTCTCTCAAAGCTAAATATTTAAGTAGGTACACAAAAAATCTTACTTTACATGTTCGTACTTTGGCACGATTCTATAAAAACAATAACAAAGGCAAGTTCATTATGCAAGGAATTGACGTGTTATTCAATGATATGGTGTTATTTTTATTGACTCAAATCAAGTCTTATCCATATAAATTCAAAGTTATCCCGATATTGGACACTTCTGTCAAATATAAATTTAAACTCACCTGCACTCGTAAACTCTTCAAAGCTGGAAATTTGGCCAGTCTGTCCACCTCGTCCCATGTCGCCAATCCCGTGTTGTTTAGATTTAGAAACCGGAGGTGTCTGCAACATCGACCATATCAGTCACGGTTCACAGTAAAATTACGAATTACATACGCGCTCTGATTCATACAAGTTTATTATGTCAATGATAAAATTTACAACAAAACATGTTGATAAAGTAAATTCATAATACCCATTATATAATTTGCAAATTATATTTAACTTACGGAAATGCGTCGTGACTATTCCTATTTCCGTTGTTATCATCGCATTTTTCACATGGATCCGGCTCCAAGGTTGTGAGGGGACAGTCATTAACTAAAAGGGTTTCTAGGTTTGGGAAAGCGTATCCCAATTTCGATATATCCCTCCAATCGTTTACGGGGTTGCCGGAAAAGTGGAGTTTCTTGAGCTGATCGTGAACAGGCTCAACAGTGTCTAAATTGAGACGAGAGCAAGCTTCGCAACGATCCTTCTCGTTTACTTCTTTGCCGCTTAAATCCACGTAAGAGTACTCATTGAGGCTCAGATGCAGCTCTTCGAGAGCTGGTAGAGCTTTAAGTAGAGCTAGTACACTCGGCCAGCCAACGTAAGTGGAGTTCAGCACGAGATGACTTAGGCTATCCCATCGAGGTTGCAACGCCTGCGCTGCTTGTATTTGAGCGGATAGTCGATTGAAACTTAAATTGAGGAATCGCACGCATGGCGTCTGCTCCAATATCGCGAAGACCTAGGAACAATAGTAATCACTTAGTGGACTTGCCATAGCATTACGGAAGACTGCCTAGATGTCGTCAGTACAAAAACTTAATAATGTAGGTATGGGAAACAAGTTACAGCACAATCGTTTTTCTGTAAACTTATTACATTATGTAAAGCTAAATTGGTATGACATCACACACTTACTTATTTTGTTTTTATGTTTTAAAATGTGTTTACTTATTGTATACCTGCTTTTCTGTATACGTATTCCAACGTATTTTTTAAATATTTACAAATAAAAAAAATGGAAACTAAAAAATCTACAGTGCCTCAGGGTTGCACGTTTATGACTTATCCGAAGTAGAAGTAAATTTCACAATTACATATATTCTTTTGTCAATATTTTTGCTTAGTTATTCAATTTACATAATTGTTTGACACAAGCAGGATAAGTAAACATATCTACTGTATAATTGACGACATCAACTATTGAACTGTGTGAAAGTGGCACGCAGGGTGTAATTTATTTCACGGGAAATATTTTAAATTACATCCTGTAGTTAGATACTGACTTAGTCCTCTACTGATGGCAAAACTGAGATTCGAAAGATAACGCAAATACAACGTTAATCCTGGAGCTTTTGTATTAAACGGAGCATCCACACTGTAGTTAACTTTAGTTGAACTACATTTTGCAGCACGGTAACATAGGTAGCTTTACAATACCAAAATATAACTTTTGTGGCTATTAGAACAATAACATAAATTAACAAATTATAACAAAATATGACATTCAGTGGTAGCGCTCCAATAACTCATGAGAGTAGGTACCACGGCATTACCTACTTGTCGCTAAATGGTATCTAGTATTTTAAAGAAAAATGGAAAGAAAAATTTGACTTCAGGCGAGACTCGAACTCGCGGCCACTGGGTATCTAGTGTTCAGCGCTATCGAGTGCCGGTCAGGTGGTACGCCTGTTATTTCTTACACAGAGGCAAAGACCTAAAGAGTGGCAACTTATCTACATCGAAATCTCTGGTTTATATGTACCACCTATAGCTATGTTTATAGGCTACGTATTCATTTTCCTCAATAAGCTTTGCGTTGTGGATGCACCACGAGGAATGCAATGTACTCGCATTCGTTATTAAAATCAAAATCTTCGAATACTTAAAAGTTAAAAATCAGAAATTTGGAAATATTTTGGGAACTTGGACATTCAAAATTTTAAAAGTGTTTAACTTTTAAAATTCGGTAGCCTTACTTACCTCTTCCCAATCTGTGAGCTTATTATTAGCGATATCCAATTCAACGACATCGGCACACTTATCAGCCAATCCACACGCGTCTCCAGCGCAATCAATGTCGCAGTCGTTAAGCACCAACAGTGTAGGCACGCTGAGCCTTGGAGACCGCTTTGGCACGAAAATGGCAACTGGCATGTCGTCTATGGGTGGATTTACGTCGCCTTTAGCGCCATATTTGCGCTCGAGCGCTTCTAGAAGTGACGGCATACCTGCTGACAACGTTTGATATATATGTATATTGATATTCCGCTTCGTTGGCTAGTTATAGTAGGCTACAATTCCTAGGTCTCAGCTTCTGGGTACTGGTCATGGGTTTGAGTCCAGTCTTTTTGTATTCATTAATTTTATTACAGGTGCATATTTTATGTCTAGGTTTTGAATAATACAACAGTTCTGGAGTTCTACTCTTGTAAACGTAAGTGCTTAATATGATCAAATTTTAAATTTACCATGTTTACTCAAACATTTTATTTATCCTTCTCGGATTTATGAAAACATTTTTGGGGTACTTAATGGAACCATATAGGTACTTACTTACGTCCTAACCAATGACGAATTTATTCAAAAAGCTATATTTAACGCTCGATTCATCCGATCCGGTGTTTCATCAAATCATACGCAGTTCAACGTAGGTACGGCTAACATAAAATAATGAATTGCTTCAATTACATACCTACTTATTTAAAGGACAAGGGCATAAAAAACAACTTATTTGAATTTATTGTCTGCATTACGAGTTTTACTGCTGTTTGTTGTTCAGAAATCCCGACCTTCATTTCCGTGGGTATAATTGAGAATTTTATCATACTAAATTAAAATGTTTTCTTTTAACAAAATACAAGAAGTAATATACGTTAATTTTCTTACATAATTACTAATAACATATTCATATTTTCGATTATATAAAGATCCGCGAACCGGTTACTTCTACATGGTGTCTTATAACTTTTTTGAATAGAAAACCTGTCTAGAAATATGTTTTCACATTAATAGAGTTGTGTAGAGTTAGCCTTTTCACGAATTTTCAATTTTGAGGTCGTTAAAAATCTCCATGAAGTAATGCAGCAGTCACACAGCAAGTACCGAAATGAAGTAGAAGTGTAATAGAAGTTATGTAATTGGTATTCAGTAGCTAGATCATACATTAATCAGAGATATCAATCAAGGCCCTGAAGCGTATACGCATCGACAACGTGCCGATTAGCACACCGCACGGATGATGACGAAAATGTGCCCTATCGAGCGCATCCGTAAATCAGTATTCGCTTGAGAATGTTGAAACAAGAAATTAACTCCATTCAATCTGTATTAGTTTTTGTTTCTCTTGTTTTGCAACGATTTAACAATTATCAGCAAAAATCTTCTGTTTTATTTTAACTCTATTCAATCTGTATTTGTTTTTGGTTGTCTTGTTTAGCAAAAAGATATACCTGCCATGTTCTTCTTTACAACTGACAAAATGTACTCTACATCTACACATGTCTCTAACGTAAAATTCGACGATATTTACTTACCGACTGGCTGGCTACTTGTGAAGCCAGACTGTCTAGGACAAAGACCTGGACAATCCATATACATATTCCCTGAGAGGAAGACAAAGAGAGACATCGTAGACGCCATTCGTGTCCTTGACTGTCTAATGCGATTACTACTTATTAGAACTTATGGTTTGAGGTTTATGATTATCTGGTGAGATTCTATTTCTATAAAGTACTTACAATACAAAATCTAAGCAACCTAAATCTCGATGTCAAAAAAAATAATAGTAACTGAATCCCTCATCCTGATCCCTTAATGTATTATATATTTGTTTATGAGGTCGATTAATCTATCTACATCACAAAATGGCAACCTTTAAGGTAGCATGAAACATGGCGGTGTTTTGTTTTTTGAATGGGCTCTCGTGGACGACACTAGTCTAGTTCACCGGGCAATCAGCAAGCGCAGAGGGCGCTCTCATCCGAAAAAAGTTAAAGCAACTGCCTATGGGAGACCCCTGTGGGTCCGAAAAGCGGCTTAGGGCGTTGTGGTGGGACACACAAGACATGCGATTAGGGGCGGTGCAATTTTCGCTCTGGTAAACATGAGAAATGAATATCCCTACATAGATACTCAACATAATAAATTAATTGTCACAAATTAAGTAGCTCATCAAATGGAATAATGTGCCTTACTGGATTATTTTTATTACCTTGTATAACAACCATATTAGCAAAACATGTCGAAATTGAAAGCCTCTCGAATCGGATTGTGTATCGTCATTTCAACCTCAGCCTTGAGTTTAATGTGATTAGGTGACTACAGATGCATTTTGAACTAGTTTTTGTTATAATTTACACATTTTTTGTTAATTTTTATGATTTTGAAAAAGAATCTAGTAAAAATCTATCTATTGATCTATCTAGGAACAACGAGAAGAAATTGTTAAACAAAGTCTACACATGAAAATAGGCCTAAGACTGCCGACTTCCGAATATTATCTCTACATCCCTCGCAATAACGAATATACAGAGCCGATAACAAAGAAGGAAATTCAATAAACAGTAGACAACTCGAAATTTTGAAATGCACCAATTGATCTGCGGTGTATCACTCACCGATCGCGTTCGTAATGAAGATGTAAGAAAGAGACTTTGTGTGAATGATAGTATCGGTGTAAAAATGAAAAAAGGCATGCTCCGATGGTTCGGGCATATAGAAAGAATGTCGAATGAGCGAATGACTAAACAGATATACAATGCGAATGTGGATGGTTGCAGAGGCCCAGGAAGACCAAGGCTGACCTACCATGACCAAATAGGTCGAGTTCTGTCTGATGGTGGTGTCAAAAGTCTTAGGAATCGGCGTGCATGTATGAAGAGAATGATGAAGGTAGACGAGGCACGAGAGGTTTGTCAGAACCGGGATGTCTGGCGCTCTACACTCTCTGCCTACCCCGTTAGGGACCTGGCGTGAAGATACATACATACATACATACATACCAATTGAAATTAATTTTTGTTTATTAATTATCAAAATACTGTAAAACAGGATTCATGACGCGAAGGGCCCAGGTCTGTCTCTAATATATTTTTTGCCTCTAATACCTCGACTTACGCTACTCCCAATTACGTGATTTTCTAGATAGGTACGCGTTTTTTTTTAATATTCATATTTACCTCGCGCACCAGTTTCCGCACTACGCTTTGTTAGTGTTCGGTTTACGAGAGCAGTTCATACGTCCTCGTTTTTTTTTTCATGTAATGGAAGTGGCAAACAAGCATGCAGTTCATATTGATGTTAAGTGATGACTGCAGCCTATAGACACCCACACAAAGACCAAGGTCAAAATGCAGATGCGTCACCACTCCTGAGGCCTAAGGTGTTATGCCTCTATGCCGGAAATTACAGGGCCGTACATTACACGTTGGTCGTTTTTACTTACATGTCAACCAAAAGAGCAAAAAATTAATATGTAATTAGTAATTGGAACCTGAGCCCAACCGCCTAACTCTATAACTTTACTCTATATATTAAAAAAATATCTTTCAATTATGACGTTATCTTGTCAGTTTCGTACCGTATATTCAAACATTTTGCTCAAAACTATGTACCTACCTGCGGACGAAAATACTTCCAGGCAAAAGTTAGGCGTTACAGGCCCAGCGCCAGTCGAGGGCACAGCTAGTCACTTAATATAATTTTTATTTATTATTTATTATTATTTAATATAAATATGAATTAGGGATTGGATTGTAAAGGGGAGTTACCCAACGTGTTGTCTGGCTGCGATTGTCGTGACTGCATCCAAGGTCGATACAGAGTGTGCACTTAAATGTATTGCGTACTTATAAACAAAGCCCTTGTCAGATTTAATTAATAGTAAATCTCAAGCGAAGAGAAAACCACAGGTTTCCAGTTCTGTGCAGAAAGATCTTTCCGCGGATGTAATAAAGTAAAAGATTTAGTTTAAAGAGTTTCGTATTCCAAATCGAATATGCTCTAATCTGTTAATATCTATGGTTTTTATCGCGGTGTTTAACCGCAGTAACACAATAATAATTTAAATACTATGTCATGTTTTTATATTCAATTACTATATTATCTTTTTCTCGATAGGTATTGAAAAGGGGACACCACCTTTTATTATAGTATTATTTCACTCATTTAAGCGTGTCAAATTAAGCCGAACAATATGTTTGCTGGTTCATTAGTGATCGTAATCTTGTGGTATAATTGCATTGCATGGGCCTTGATTATATATAGGCAACACAGGGTTAATTATTGTTTTAATATTGCCTTTAAAACAAAATAAAAATAATAGCCGTAAAAAGTTGATATTGATTTACAATTGTCTACCTATACAAAATTAATGGCCAAATACCGAAAGGTCAAATTTCAAGAAACGCGTAAATCTCACGCTTTCAGGGTTTTATAGCAACAGAAACGGATATACTGTTGTAAGTTCGCAGTCACTTGTACTTCGTCAAACGTTTTATCATTTTTGACGGGGGTGATCGGTGACGTAGTATTTAGTATCTGGGGTAATATGTGGTAGGCACCTTTCTTCGTTATAATACAGCAATATAATTTTACTTTAAATGAAAGGGGGGATTTAATTTTCGGGTGAAAATTTGAACACAGAGAAGAGACATATTTTCTTCTATCTGGTAATGTAGAGATAGATAGAGAACCATTTTGGAGACAACATACCTAGTATCTTTTGACAAAAGTCAAGAGCGTGAATAACATGATACATCGTCAATCTTATCACGGCTTTCTATCAAGTGTAAGTGCTGTAAAACTTGCATCCATCATCATAAAATAAAGAAGTTTTATGCAGCACTAAGTCATAAAGCGCTGAACCTTATCTTTCATAACAAAAATGATCAAATCAGTGCGATGAACAAGACATGTTTTATGATTTTGTAATCACTATTTGGTTTTCATTACTACATTGATGTCATTATTGGAGTAATTTTTATGGTGCGGTTAAAACAACCAGGTACAAAAGGGATGGTTATTTATTTTATACTTAAGTACACTGTTCACTGAATAAAAGGATGTTTAGCGGAGACATTTACTGACTGTTTTTAGGCACTTAGCAATGTATAATTTCTTAACTTGAACCGTATCAAAGTCTGCAACAAGATTTGCTAAGCGGCCTCTCTTTGTTATGATATTTATGTAGTATATTTATTTATTTATTCTTTCTTGCACAATTACGTACATGCGGCGGACTAAATGCTAAAAAGCATTCTCTCCCAGTCAATCTTTGGGTAGTGGATAAATATTTTATGTAGTGCAATGAGAAGGGGAAAATAAAAATAAGCTTATAATGTATAACGGTGAAATAAGATATATATACATATATATATATGGATCGAAATAAACTACTTATATATCTATAGTAGTATATGAAGGTTGTGCTTAAGCATAGTGTAGAATAGAAATATTTTTTAACCCCTGTAGCGCTGTAGCACGGCACATGGACTTTTATTACCACGCAGGTATTTATCAGCACCTTAACTAATTGATTGGTGCATAGCTGTAGAATTATGGTAGGTACCTAGTACCTAGACGACTTAATATTCCATTCCATTAGTGTTTGGAAACTAATGAGCTTTAGTATGATTATGTGGAATAATGTTATATAGAAGTATACCTAAAGCTTGTGACACACCCCGTCGCGACGCTAAGGGCACCGAACCTAACACCGTCTAGTCTGAGCTTATTTTGTTCTTTATTCTGCGCCAGAATTATTCATGTCTAAGAGCACAAAGCAAAGATCTTACAAAGGTATATCTACAGTTCAAGATAAAAATACCTAAGTACGACACAATGACTAAGTATTTTTTATTATTATATTTTTTATATAGCAACCAATCAAGATAGTCCACATTGATATTTAATAGGTAGATAAAACTAGTGGTATCAATACAGATGCTTTGTTACTCCTGAGGCCTCCGTCCGACATTTGAATCTTTTCCAGAAATTACAGGGACTGCATAATGATATGCAATGCAAACATAACACTAGTGCTGAACTCTAGTATCAATCGTTTAGTGGCAGACATATGCACTTATTGCAGTAGTGGTGAGTGTGGTGCGGTATTTAATAAAAAGAGGCGAAAGGAATGTTACCAATTGCTACAATAATGTAAAATTACAATAATAGTACTTTAGTGTTGTAAGTGATGGTTCGTACACATCCCTAGTCAATGACAAGTTGAAGACTAGGTACGTAGCTAAGCTAGTTGTTTTCTCTCAAAGGTGGTTGTAGAAAAACTGTTGGTGTATGACGTATGGTAACTTATTATATGAAACGAATGCGATTATAGATATCCCTCAAGCAACCTGAAAAATATAACAATATATTTCTTATTGTTCTTGGACCTTATAGGGTCCATCTGCTGCTTCAGGGAGGACCATATTAATAGACAGATCAGAGAATCCTCGAGATCGCGATTTTGCATAATAAACGGGATATTCATTCCATACTTTAGACTGATCTTTAATACGATGGTAGAACTTATTTAAAAGTTCATAACTCGTGTATCAATTCCAAAGCCTCTGTAATCTCCATCTATAATATGTAAGTACCTAAGTGAAATATACGTTTAAGTTACAAGTTCTTTGTTAGAGTGTTACAAAAACAATATAATAAAATGTAATCCGACACACGCGTCACATTAACAAAGCAATGAAAAACGGGCGACCAAATTGTTCCAATGTCCTTCGTGTCATCTACGAAGCTAATAAAAAACTGTTTGCAAATACTGTGTCGATAGCACGTAGGTCTAACTGCGCAGTATCATTATTAGTAATATATCACGACTAGTGTAGCTTTTCACAATTTATGAATCGCTTGATTTTAATACGTTCTGCTTAAGTATGGACATCGTCATAAGAATTTGTTTTATCTTTTACGATGCGGTGTCTGCGCAATAGCATTATCAAATATTAATCATTGCCGGCAGCCACAAATAACAATAAATAACATAAACTGGTTGTAGGTGCATTTACGCATTCTGGTAGCGTTAGTCTTCACTGCACGTAAACCATAAACTTCGAAAATCGAAACAAATGCACTGCTTTCTACGTGATATTTTTATTCACGTACCCAGTTTGTTATACTAGAAAATCACTTTTAAAAAACACAAACATTGTAATGTATATTTGTTTTATTGAAGTTTTGGGATATAAAGAAATTTCGAAAAGAAGAATTTCGAAATAGTCACTTTGATATAAGCTACCATTTGGTGGTAGTTAGATTAGGGTAATCCGGTGGTGCCTACGCCCTTCAGTCCCTAAACTGGAACTCTACCACTACTGATATCCCTTAGTTAATTACCTTTATAGCGACATCTGTTACATCACTAGGGTTTAAGTATTAGATGTACCTACTCGTAAGGTAGTAGAGCACCAATTATTAAATTATGATATGATACGATGATATTAATGATGATCATGAATTATTATTGATCATTCGGCCCCTTTAATTCGATAAACTATTTGATGGTAGAAGCTCTTTTTATATACTTACAAACGTATATTAAATACCTACCCCACAAAAAATAACGATTAATTGAAATTCATAAAAGTAAATTTTGTGATTTAGATTCGAATTTTAGAACGATACCTAATTACTGGCTATCCGAATAAATTTCAAATGGTGCGTTTGCAACATCGCAAGGACAGCACTCTATTTCTGAACGCGAATGTTGCGCGGGAGTTTTACGGTTAACGCTTTTGTTATTTCAGTAAATTGCACAATAAAAAAAAATATAAGTACGATTTGTTAAAAAATGATTTTTTGTATTTACATTTATATTAAATTTAAACAGCTACGTACTCTACGGCTTGTAGATTGGTGGAATATTCGGGATTTGATAAAATTGTTATAAACGCGTTACTTACTACTAGTGTTACTACTGTTAAAAATATATGGCATAATATGCCATTCGAGAATTATATGAACTATCATATCGCGAAAAATCTTAGATTTAACACTAATCCCTTTGATGCGGTCGGTTACAGCTTTAGAGCTAAAGAATATAACAGCATTTTCGGGCTTTTGGATTATTTTACGAGAGATTTATGAGTAAAATTGTTTTAATAGGTATAGCATAGATAATCAAATGAACTATCTTGCGTTAAGAAGTGTGTATTGTGTGTATAGTTACTGTTGTAACTAGGTCACGGTCAAAATCGATAAGCGAATTCGTATTTCCGTGCACGTGGAACCAGTCGTAAATTGACTTAGATCTACCTAGGTAGTTCCTTGTTATTTTGTTACGCTGATAAATAATGTATAATAGCACTCGATTCTACAAGTGGAATAACACGTGCCTTGCCTTTGGTTTGAATGAGAATTTTAAGGGAAATTGTGCAGCGTTAAAGGCAGGCCTAATTAGTTATTTTATCTAATTTACAATTTTAAACTTAGGAAAACTGTTACATGTGTGCCATTGTACCTGTTGTTGTCTTTCGTAATAGTTGTCTACTTAAGTATGATTGTAAGCTAGTTGGGATTTATGAATAGAGAAAGAGTAGTTTGACAATTAAAATTGTGTAATGAAAGGAGATGTTGCGATCTCGGCTCTGGTTCGTACACGTCCTCAAAAAATGGGTAAATTAAAGAAAAATGCGAATAAAATACAATTAATTTATTCAAGAATATATTTTAGAGTTACAACCACATTAAATTCAAACGATTTTATCATTTTCAACTATGTTAAACATGGCGGCGATACAGCCGACACTTGGGATCAATCGATTTCGATAGTATTTAGAAAATATTACTTTTTTCTCCAAGTACTGTATAATTAAAATACAATTTAAAAAATGAAAATGTCAAAATGACATCGCCCGCCATATTTGTCATGTTGGTTTTGAGTTGCAATTCTAACTGCAAATAATGTTTTGTAACTGCAAACAAAGCTAAATAAGTGAAAATATGCAGTAAAAAACGTTTTTATACTGATTTTGTCTGTTTAATGATATTGTGTACAATACATGGCCGGGGGTCCATACATTTTTGCAACATCTCCTTTGTTTGTTCAGATTTGTTATTTTTGGGGTTCCGTGCTTCAAAAGGAAAAAACGGAACCCGTCGGTACAAGATCACTCGTGCGTCTATCTGTCTGTCCGTCTGTCACAGCCATTTGTTTCGGAAGGAGTCTGCCGATTGAGTTGAAATTTGGTATACCTACATATCAGTGAGTTTGGTTTGTATTATTATAAAATAGTTTGCAAGTTATTTAAAATACTAAAATGGCTCTTTTCCCCTATACATATTATTTCTGAAAACACTGGCTCTAAAATTTATTCAAATTTTAGATCTAGTGGAGTAAAACCTACAGATTACGAGACAAGGTATGAGTGTATGATATTAAAGGTAAAGTAGAAATAAAAATGTGTGGAACCCTGAGTATGATCGGTATTATAATACACTTATTAATACCATTGTGTGACCCTCCAGAAGTCCGTGAAAGGTGTAATGCAGCTAACCAAACGGAACGCCCTTTGATAAATAATTTTTCCAATTTGCGTTACGGTCTATTGCACAATATACTTCATAATACATCAATACCTATTTATGTATTATGAAGTTTTTAATTTAGATTGTTACACCTACCAATGAGGATATAGGTAGTTTATTTATGTCGATCCCATTCATAACAACACACGAATGTAGGTATATTGTTTCATGTAAGTGTAATTGTTTTTATAGAAAACTAGTGACTCGTCCCGGTTTCGTACGGGTCCAATGAAAGTATTATAGTAAATATAGCTTATAGCACTCAGTGAAGATGCAGCTTCCAAATGGTAAAATAATTTTAGAAATCGGTCCAGTAGGTTTTGAATGAAAACGTTACAAACATAAATACAAAAACATGAATATTTCCTCTTTATAATATTGGTATAGAAGTACAGATAGAAATGTAACGTTTATAAGTGTTATCCGGAATAGAGGATTATGAAACTATATTAAACTGAACGCAAAATCAATAAAAATGTACTTACTCTATTTTTCCACAGCGACGTAATAATTCAAGTTGAAAATGTTCTAAATTTGAAATCCAAAGTTCGCTGAGTGTTTTAAGCAATATTATAAACTCGGTATCATTAAATTGCAGCCTTTAAATTTTGTAAACATAAAAATTCAGAAGAAGCACTTGTTAAACAAAGAATTATCATCCCACTGCTTTTTTAATTTGGCGTCCAATATTTTCATGGACAACTCGAAAAACACTTTCACGATAAAAAAAATCAAAACTAAATCGGCTGTTCACATATTTTTTCTGGTGCGACTTGAAAGATTTCTGTACGATCTTCTAAACGCACTGGCACTGAAATAAAATGACAAGAGAATGTTTACATCAATACATTGCACTATGGCACAGTAGTAGACGCAATACTGGTTTACACGCACACATAGCATCGGCGATTGGTATTGGTCAGCAGAAGCAAAATATTGACCTGACTGAACCAGTGGGGATAAAAGAGGTCAATGACGTTACCAAAAGCACGGTGAGTGAGAAAGAGACAAGTATAATCTACATCCGTATTATAGATAAAGATAGCAACACAACAAACTTGCACACAAAGGCAGAGTTTAGCGTGGGTGTTTTCGATTACAAGCATCAAATTTTTAGCCAGTATGTTTTCTTTGTCTTCATCCACAAAATAGCACGAGATCATGAAACAGTATGAAAAAAATAGTAACTAATACGTAAGTAGATATATATTAAAAATTTTCATACTTAATTTAGGAGCCAATTTCTAAATATGTTGTGAATGTATTTTTTTTTACATTTTAATTTAAAAACAAAATTACACCACTTATAACGATTTGTTGGGAGGATTTGGGTATAACTGTCATCTGACCATGTCAACATTTTGTCAAGTGTATTATATTTTTTATTTTTTTTGTACCAGAGTTATGATTTCCAACTATAGATGGAGATTTATTTGAAACGACAAGGGAATGAGTAGGCCTGGAGCGAAGTAGTATAATAAATCTATGACTCCACCACGCTGCTCCAATGTCGGTTGGTGGAGATACGGGTTAGTGGCCAACACGCTGTCGAATGTTTTCAAATCGCTTTTAAGGCCTCCGACAAGGTTTAACGGCTGCTATCTGTCGATAGCAACTGGGACCGACGCGGCGGCTTAACGTGCTCTTCGAAGCTCGGAAATGCGCACCCGACTGCGCTCGTATTGCACAACCGAGTAGATCTGCACCAGCCCCGGGGCCATGCACGCTTCGGACACATTAGGGTTCCCTTGAAATATTATGTCTCTGTAATTTCAGAAGTGGCAACGTATATTTAAATCTCTGGTGTGATGTAGATATGTACGCTTGTTTGCCAATTCATGACATATGAACTGTGTTAGTAGAATATTTTACATGGATTCTATGAAAAAACATAATTGTTGAGTAAGAAGTTAGTTTAAAAATATTCCGAACGAACACATTCTCCACCAAAATCACCAATATGTTAAAACGGAACTAGGTTTCACTGATCTTTAATGCTAATTTAAAGGAACTTGAACGTAACTCGTAGAAGATACAGTTTTTCCTAACACGTACAAGATACAGTCCTTATTTGTCCTTAAAAATAGGCAGAGGTATGGCTACACTAGTCAACATTCATCAATAATAATTATAGAATGTTGTTGGTCGATGGCGATGGGCGGGACACCGCTACGTAGAAGTGAATGTCATTCGAGATCGTTATTTCCGTGTAACGAATAGGATTGTAAAATGAACTCTGTAAATATTCATCATGGTTTCTTTTAATATTGTTACCTAAAATAAATCTATGGCTAAAACGTAGTAAGCACTCCATTAAACCCCTCGTTTCTATCAAATATTGTGCCCATTTTCTTTCTATAAATTTTCATTTACCTGTGGTCAAAAACATATGATTTATGTCATTCTTGTCAAATTCTTCCTGTCTTTGTGACACTTTGTGTTGGATTTTCTGTGTAAAATTAATCATGGGTTTGTACCTATTTGATGATTGACGATGATAATTAATAGGTAAATAAAGACCATGATATATTAAGAAGTGCATCCTTTTGATATAACTCTACAACTCATAAGTTTCACTTAGTATTACCTAAACGGTCGTCGTGTGCAGTGATTGTTGTTCTTGTTAGGTTGTTTACACGCAAAAAAACCGCTTTCTCACCTTTTTCTTGACAATTTACTGATAAATTATCAATTTCCAGTGTTGATAAGCAAGATATTTTCAAGTAAGTAATTAGGAGCCTTCTATTTTTATCTGTTTTATTAGCTTAAATTACTATTTTAAACATTTGTATAACAATCACAATCATTGTATGTATCATAATTTACCTGTTGCACCTTTAAAATTGTAGAAATAGTAGCGTAGTGCTTATGCTGTATTAGTAGTGGAATAAGATTGCCTTATGTGGTTGCAGGTTCAAGTCCCACGTGAAGTCAAATTTTTTCTTTCCATTTTTGTTCCTTTAAAATATTTAACGACATGTGTTATTGCGAATTGTGAATAAATCAAACAAAACTAATATAATGTGTTGTATAATTCTTTATTGATAAGAACCTATTTGTGATGCTTACATGTATTTAAGTAGTACTTCACTATATAATCTGATGTACAATTATTATCAAAGATAATGAGCTTCAGCTAGCTAAACAAGTATTTTCCTCAATAATAGTGCTTTCTTTGAACAATGCTAATGTTTATTATGTACTTAAAACATTGCTTGTGTTTATTATATAAAATAATGTTCATGAAAATCTTTTAGTATGCTGCAGAAATTGTCTTCAGTGCCTTTGCAAGCCCTGCGATTGGCGGATCTATGTGTGGCAGTGAAACCAGTAGTGTGCGTTCGGATGTCTTCGACCATGGTGACATCTAATTTCTTTTTTAGGCAGGTTAGTCATTGAACTGTTGTAATGCAGTATACTTACCTACCATGCAGATAATTATGTATGTATCTTCAAGCCAAGTCCCTGAAGATTAGACAGAGAGTTTGGGAGAAAAGGTGAAAGCAGAAAAAGAATCAGGAAAGGTCCTAATTCTTTTTTCTTTTCACATTCATTACTCTCTTCATACATGCTCTCCAATTTTGAAGACTAAGAGAAAAGTAACTTGATATATCATACCATAAGTTTCTTCTTAATTAATTTTCTGAGTATTATCAAGATAACAATGAGAAACCTCAAGAATGCTAGTAGTAGTAGTAGGTATATTTAAATTTAGCTTTAATCGGAGGAGGACATTGTGATTATAATTTACGAAATATTTTTTAATTTGACATTTGATTATCATATTTGTTTATTGAATTAAAATAATTTTTTTTTGCAATTATCTCCTCCTAAACTATTTTTATTTACTGCTGTTTTCCAGCTTTTTGACTCTGTGAGCTGCACATATACGTATTTGCTGGGAGATTTGAAGGAACAGCAAGCTATCCTCATTGACCCAGTCCTGGAGCATGCTGAGCGAGATGCAAACCTGGTCAAGGACTTAGGGTTTAATCTGATTTATGCAAGTGAGAATTTGTTGATTTAGAAAATAATCCATAGTTCAGAATTGGCTGAGTGACATAGCACAATGCAATACTATGTCCGAGTCTCCACAGAGTTTCAATACTGTGTCCCATGACAGTCATGACACTTCAAAAAGCTTCTCATTCCCAAGTGGGATTGAAAAATTAAATGAACTGGCGAGTTGTTAGTATTAAATTTATAATTATACCTAATAACCTATACCTAAATATAAAATTTACCCCTGTACTGAATGTCAATAATTTTTCGTTATAACACATGCCAGTAAATTTAGAAATAAAAATTTTAATAAAGGACTTATGTTCCATTTTTAAAAAAGTCTAAAAAAAAAATGGCTCTTCAGATCTTTAGTTGCTATGCTAATCTGTTAGTGTGCTAAGTGTCATACAGAAATATGTCAAAGTTCGAAGGTACCTTTTTCACTTTGTATAATAATAAAATGTATTAAGGTAGGTAGTTGAATATCATTGTTGGGGTTCTCACATTATTGTATTGCTACCAAGCTGAATACACTCCATAGTTCCAAACATGTGTTTTCATTAATTCCTGGACATAATACTAAGTTTAGGGCTTTTAAGTTTTTAGGGACTTGAATAAACTATATCTGCCCATATAAGCCCGTAAGTGTGGACTAGGTAGTGTTAATGAATTTCCACCAGTAAGATAACTGTCTGGTGTTCGCTTTGTTCAAGTCCGATGTTTGTTTAGCACAGTGATTCCCAAAGTGGTCCATATAGACCCCCTGGGGTCTATGGGAGACTCGATGGGGTCTACGTATATGCGTAAATAAAAATGGGATATATGGGAAAGTGATATAAATGTTAGCAAGGGGGTCGAAACCAGAAAAAATTGAAAGGGGTCTACAAGAAAAAATAGTTTGGGAACCTCTGGTTTAGCAGTTAGCACATTCTATTATCACGAATGTCTTAATGACAACATATCATTGCATTTATTTTTGTACATGTTATCAGGGTTCCGTGGCCAACAACGAACCTTTATAGTTTCGCCATGGCCGTTCGTGCGTCCATCCGCAGCTAAGCCCAGAGGCTAATTAGTACAGTCAACGGCAAAAGTAGATGATCAAAATCGGACATTCAAAAGTAAATATCGTAATTTGCGTCAAATTAGAGTGGCGGTGAATTGTTTCTAAAGTACGAGATTGTGAAGTGTACTAAATATAGCTACACTACTATTGGTACACTATTATTACGTAAATTACGATAGTATCGAATGTCTGATTTTGATATATACCTATGTATAAATTCATTCATGTAAATCACCAACAGATGGCGCCACTTGTTCATCTTGTGAAAGTTACATCACGCTGTAGAGATTCGCTGTCGAATGATAGTAATGAAACGTGTGCCTAATAAAATTGTTGTCGACCGTGTAATAGTGACTGTGTTTTCTTTTGCTATTACACCCGTTGCCCTTAGGACTCAAGTTGATATCGTAAATTGATCATTGGTCCTTCGTAGTCGGATATAGCATATCCTAGGGAATTAGATAGCTAGCGGGTTACGGATTGTAATCGCAAACGCTTAGCTTTGCCGGATTGGCCGAGGAGTGGTAGAGGAGCGCATTGCATACAAGGTGCACGTGCCCCTCTGCACCTGCCCCGCCCGGAGGTACATAAGGTGCATAGCAGTGACGTCAGGTGACAGTTACTGATGACTTCACGGCGTAGTTGAGACCCAACGACGTCGATCACGCAGACGGCGCAGGGAGAAGTTCGAGTCCCGTCACGTGAAGGTTGCAAACGGAAGTGAGGCAGTCGGAAGTGGAATAAGTGTCAGTGGATAACAGATAAGTGAAGTAAAATTGTAAGTACTTTTGACTTTGTTAATTGGCTCAGCTGAAGATAAAAATTTGTGAACATTATTGACTTTGCGAATATTAGTGATTTTGGACTTGTAATATTTGTGTGCATGTTAATTATTAAGACTTAGAATAATTTCTCTAAAACGGTAGATACGGGGAACCTATGCCCAATTTTTTATTTTTTTTATTGCGACAAGGTTCTAGACACTTGTAAAATTTTACGAACGAATGGTGTCATACTTAGAAAATTTGCTCTATAGTTCCATTGACTTAATGAAAATTTTAATTTTTGTAGATCATTAGTCAACAAAACATTTTGTTTAAATTTCTGGTAACATATTGTAAAACTTATTGTAAAATATTTAAAATGTTATTCGAGCATAAATATAAATAATTGTAATTAGTGAATTGAACAATGGAATCCATAATCAATTTTCAGAATGATTTGTATTACCGCATTTCTAAAGCTAAATCGAATTTTAAAAAATCGCCAAAAGATCGCATAACCCAAGAGTATGTAGAAGGTCGATTAGAAGCTCTTGAACAATTGTGGTTCGAATTTCTAACAGGTCATAAGGAATTAATGAGAAGTTGTAAACCGGCAGACCTAAATGCGACCGAATATGTAAAATCTGAAACGTATGATAAGTGTCAAGAAATATTCTTAGATCATAAATGTGAATTAAAAACTGTACTATCAAAGTTTCAAAAAATGAGTAAAAACAGCCTATCTTCAACTGATGTTAGTGAAGCAAAGGTATCGCAACTAGTCAAACTACCCAAAATTAGTATACCCAATTTTGCAGGCAATTACACGGAATGGCCTTCATTTAGAGATTTGTTTCGGTCATTGATCGGCCAAAATAAAACATTGGACAATGTTCAGAAGTTACATTATCTGAAGAGCTATGTGACTGGTGAAGTAGAACAGCTTCTTAGACACATACCTGTCCAGGAATCTAACTTTGATCGATGTTGGCAATTGTTAGAGGAGCGGTATAATAATAAAAAATACATTTCACATCAGGTGTTGAAACGTCTTCTTAGTCAGAAAAACTTATCAGTTGAATCGTCAAGTGGGTTAAAGGACTTAGTCGATACCACAAATGATTGCTTGGCAACACTATCAAACTTAGGAATTGATGTAAAAGGATGGGATATTTTAATTATTCACATCATTACGTTGAAATTGGATCCCGAGTCTCGACGGCAATGGGAGTTTAACGTAACTTCTAATATTTCATCTGATGAATTGCCAACATATAATCAATTCAAAGAGTTTTTAACACAAAGGTTTCGTGCCGTTGAGTTTCTTGATTCAAAATCAACAGTAGGACATAAAGTTCAATACAGTAAAGTGAAAACGCTTCACGTCACAAATGAAATAAATATTTCGTGTCCATTTTGTTCAGATGGTCACAAGTTAAGCATGTGTAAAAATTTTCACAAAGAATCTATTGATGCTAGACGTAAGTTTGTTAGTGAAAACAATGTTTGTTTTAATTGTTTGGGCAGTAATCATTCTGCCAAAGACTGTCGAACTAACTTGCGATGTCGGATTTGTAAGCGAAGCCATCATTCGCTACTGCATCCTAAGGGTACTGGGTCGAATTTGAACGTAAATATAGCTGAGGTTAATCACGGTGGGCGAGTTGCCACTTCTTCAAGTAGTGCTTCTTCGTCATCGGCATCTACAGATGCAGGACAACAAACCTCAGATGTGGTCTCGTGCTTTGCTACTGGCAAGGGCAAGCAGCAAATTCTGTTAGCCACTGCAGTGGTCATGGCTTTGGCTAGGAATGGAAAACGCTACTCCGTTCGCGCACTCTTAGACCAAGGGTCACAAGGCTCGTTCATAACCGAATCAGCTGTTCAGTATCTTGGTCTAAAGAAATCACAAGCCACGAATCAGGTAACTGGCTTGGGTGGAAACAAAACTTTAGTTTCCAAGGCGATGGTCACCATCGATATTCAATCCCGGATTGATCCAACGGTCAAATTTCCGGTGAAGGCTTATGTGCTTAGCAACATAACTTCTGTTCTTCCGTCAAGTGAAGTGGAGATGATAGAGTGGGAAGAAATTAACGAAGCACTTGCTGATCCACAGTATTACGTCCCAAATAAAGTTGATATTCTTATGGGTGCTGAAATATACAGTAAAATAATTCAAGATGGATTGAAAAGAGGACCGCTTGGTACTCCAATAGCACAAGCTACCAGCTTAGGTTGGATCTTGTCCGGCATTACCACTTCGTCCGACGAGGCTCGTACGGAAACAAATGTGATGCATTGTTGCGTCGATGATGGCAATGAACTGCTCAAGAAATTTTGGGAACTTGAGTCAGACGTTCAAAAGCCTCGTGAAGCCATGTTTACAGATGACGAAAAACGTTGTGAGGAGTATTTTGCTGAAACTACTCAGAGAGATGAAGACGGCAGATATGTTGTTCGTCTTCCATTCAAGGATAGCAATCCTGTTGCGGTGGACAGATCCGTAGAGATCGCTGAAAAAAGATTTAAATGTTTAGAACATAAACTTAACAAAGAAAATAATTTAAAAGTACAATACAGTGACGTTATAAAAGAATATTTAACATTAGGTCACATGGAAGAGGTACCGGAAAACGATATAAATGACAAAAATGCTACTTATCTCCCTCACCACGCAGTTGTTAGACACGACAAAGAGACCACGAAAGTGAGAGTGGTATTTGATGCTTCCTGTAAAGGAACCAATAATAAATCATTAAATGATCACATGCTTGTTGGTCCCACTCTGCAACCAGAGTTGAGGCATATCGTTGCAAAATGGAGAGAAGCTCCAATCTGTATGGCAGCTGACGTTGTAAAGATGTATCGCCAGATAAAGGTTGATTTGCGAGATGCAGATTTTCAAAGAATACTCTGGAGGGAAGAAGGAGCAGCAAAATTAAAACATTACAGGCTTACCAGAGTCACCTTCGGAACGGCATCCGCTCCTTATTTAGCAGTCAAAACTCTTCAACAAGTGGCTCACGATCACCGCGCAGATTACCCCTCAGCATCTGAAAAAACTCTGAAACACTTTTTTGTTGATGATTTAATGACAGGAGTTCAAACTAAAGAAGAAGGAATTAATTTATACAAGGAAATGAACGAGCTATTGGCTAAGGGTGGATTCAAGTTGCAGAAGTGGACAAGCAATAGTGAGGAATTCTTACAGGAAATAAAGGAAAGTGAAAGAAAGGGAGAAGGAGTTCAATCTAAGGAAGAGAAAATAGAGGAAGGGTTAAAAATAAAAACAGATGAAGTAACAAAAATCGTGGGACTTACCTGGAACCGCCGTGATGATTCTTTCCGCTACCACGTAGACATGCTCGACGTCCGGGAACCTGCAACAAAAAGGACAATTATTTCGGATATAAGTCGATTCTATGACCCCCTAGGATGGGTAGGACCAAGCATAATTATTTCAAAAATGCTAATTCAAAAGCTATGGTTGGCAGGGCTTGATTGGGATGAAACAGTGCCAGCACATATATTGAATGAATGGAAATCATACAAAAAGGAATTGAAAACGTTAGGAGAAGTTTCCATACCTCGTTGGATCAGGCTTAGAACAGGAGAGCACATCGAGCTGCATGGATTTAGTGACGCCTCCAAGGACGCATACGCTGCAGTTGTGTATTCACGTGTTATAGATTCCAAAGGAAAAATCCATGTATCGTTGATTGCTGCAAAAACTAAGGTCGCGCCAGTTAAACAAGTTTCAATTCCACGTCTTGAGTTGTGTGGAGCAGTCTTGTTGACCCGGTTAATGACGGAGATTGCTTCAGTCATGGAGATTGACAAGGCTCAATTACATGCTTGGACGGATTCTACGGTGGTCCTGGCTTGGCTAAATAGTCATCCGAGTCGGTGGAAGGTCTTCGTGGCCAATCGGGTATCGGAAATCATCGCTAAGCTGGATTCTCATCACTGGGCGCATGTTTCGACCAAAAACAATCCCGCAGACGCAGCGTCGAGAGGTCAAATTCCGTCTGAGTTAATAAATAATTCAATGTGGTTCAACGGACCTTGTTTTCTACAAAGAGAACCCATTGAGTATGGAAAACCAAAGGCTGAAGATGCTCAGACGAAAGAAGAATGCATAAAAGCGCATTGTAGCACCTCTATCATTCAAGAATCAATCATAGAAAGATTCTCATCGTTAACCAGAATGGTTAGAGTGTTGGCTTATTGTAAGCGATTCAGTCAGAATCTGAAACTGGCAAAGTCAGAAAGACAAACGGGGTTTATAACTACGAAGGAGTTACAATGTACCCTACAGTCTTGCATACAGCAATGTCAGACGGAACACTTCAGCTCCGAAATAAAATTATTAGAAAACGGACATGACTTACCGAAACGCAGCAGCTTAAGAATCCTAAATCCATATATGGACGCATGCAATATCTTGCGAGTTGGCGGCAGACTGGAAAATTCTCAGCTACCTCATGATAGAAAACATCCAATTTTAATTCCAAAGAGGTCTCACCTCACCTCTCTCATCATTATAGATGCTCATAATCAGACGCTACACGGTGGCCCACAGTTAATGATGACTTACATTTTATCAAAATACTGGATTATAGGAGCAAAGCAGCTGGTGAAGGCTTATTACCGCAAGTGTGTAACTTGTGTTAAAGTCATGGCTACATCAAAGAATCCTTTGATGGGACAACTACCTCCATCGCGAGTCTCTCCCACTCGTCCATTTAGTCACAGTGGAGTCGATTACGCAGGCCCAATTCAGATACGCACCACAAAAGGCAGAGGTCACAAATCGTATAAAGGATACATCTGTTTATTTGTGTGTATGGCAACGCGTGCCATACATTTGGAAGCCGTTAGCGACTTAACTTCGGAAGGCTTTTTACAAGCATTTAAGCGTTTTCAGGCTAGACGTGGTCGTTGCTCACATCTTTACAGTGACAACGGCACAAATTTTGTCGGTGCTGCTGCCGAATTAAAGAAATGCAGTGTGGCAGAAGAAAGGTCCATGGTGAAAGAAGTAGCAGAGGTCTTAGCTACGAGTGGTTGCGAATGGCATTTCATTCCACCTCACTCACCGAACTTCGGAGGTTTGTGGGAGGCGGGCGTAAAGTCTGTTAAATATCACCTCAAAAGGATTTTATCAAACACGACGTTGACGTACGAAGAGATGGCTACTGTTTTAGCCCAGGTAGAAGCTTGCCTCAATTCTCGGCCCATGTCGACGATCACGGATACCACATCACACTATATCTTAACACCTGGACACTTCTTGATAGGAGAACCTCTAGTGACAGTACCTGACCACAACTTCGAGGACGCAAATGTTAGCACATTGAGGAGGTGGCAACACACTCAACGCATGTTGCAAGCCTTTTGGCGACAGTGGTCGCAGGAATACCTAACAAAATTCTTGCATCGGTACAAATGGTCAACACAAAATCCCCAACCCAATTTAGACGATGTAGTAGTAGTGAAGGAGGATAATTTGCCCCCGTCTCGTTGGCTCTATGGCAGAGTAATTGCTGTCCATCCAGGCGTAGATGGCATTGCCCGTGTGGTTACTTTGAGGACCAAAAATGGAAATTTTAAAAGACCTGTTCAAAGCTATGTATTCTACCCACATGTAAGGAATGATGTTTGTGTCCCTTAGTTTTTAATTTAGTTAAATTGTAAAAATTTGTTAAGGACAAAGGTCCACTTTGCCCTTGGTGGGCGATTATGTATAAATTCATTCATGTAAATCACCAACAGATGGCGCCACTTGTTCATCTTGTGAAAGTTACATCACGCTGTAGAGATTCGCTGTCGAATGATAGTAATGAAACGTGTGCCTAATAAAATTGTTGTCGACCGTGTAATAGTGACTGTGTTTTCTTTTGCTATTACACCCGTTGCCCTTAGGACTCAAGTTGATATCGTAAATTGATCAACCTACGTTTGCCGTAGACCGTACTAGAGAACTGTAATTTGGCATGAATATACATGCCAAAACATATTAGTCACGCCTCCCAATTTCCTGATCGTAGTACACAATGAGGTAAATATGTAGAGAAGACACCGGGCACCAACAGCCAATTCCGTTTTTAAATTGATTTGACAGATATTTATGTAAGACATTTTCACGTCAGCTATGATGTTGCTGTGGGAAAGTGTGGTAAATTGAATGCAAAATACTGGAATCGTGCTAATAAGGGGAGTGTTCTGTCTCGTACTTTAGTACATATAGGTCAATGGTAGGTAGTAAGTACGTCAGGAAATCGGTAGGAAAAACTCATAGAGCAACACCGGAGGGGAGTAGCCATATAGGCTTTCCCCTCTGTCAAAGTACAAGCCCAAATGGGCCTGTATCTGTCGCACAGATGTTTAAATGTGTGCGTGAAATTGTTTTTGTATTTTTGTATTTTGTTAAAAGTCAATGTGTGAGTTTCGTAGTAATAGACGATTTTTGTGGTGTGCGTCTGTGTCGCACGCATTTCCCCCGCAAAAAATGACAGACTGTTTTGCATTTTTTTTTTATGTAATGGAAGTGGCAAACAAGCATGCAGTTCACATTGATGTTAAGTGATGACTGCAGCCTATAGACATTTACATAAAGACCAAGGCCAAAATGCAGATGCGTTACCACTCCTGAGGCATAAGGTGTTATGCCTCTGTGCCGGAAATCACAGGGCCGTACATTACCACCTGACCGGAACACGATAGTGCTGAACACTACCATTTAGCGGCAAGTAAGTTAGGTAATGCGGTGGTGCATACGCCCGCGAGCTCCTTCACTGGAGCTCTACCACCAGTAAAAATTTGGCATCGGTAATACACGCTATGGCTACTCCCCTCCGGTCCGCCGCGACCGGTGGGCCGCGTTGCTCTATGGAAAAACTTATTATTTTATTTGTCTTGATTCCAGTGAACACACACATGCACGCCGACCACGTGACCGGCACCGGCAAACTGAAGTCCCTGCTCCCGGGCACGAAGAGTGTGATCGGCAAGGCTTCAGGTGCCCAGGCCGACTTGTACATTGTGGACGGAGACAGGATACAGTTTGGTGAACACCAGATAGTTGCAGCTGCTACACCTGGTCACACAAATGGATGCCTCACTTATATTTGTCATAGTCAGGTGAGAATGTTTGTTTTTAAATGCGTTTGCAAATACATCAAGTGTAGCGGGTATCAGGTAATCTCATCTAAGGTGTCATGTTCGATTCCTGAGTGGTGGAGTAAATAAAATTAGAATTTCTCAATTAGGCAAGATTCCGTTTGTTGCAACTATACCGGAAGCGGAGAATATCAATATGCTCGCACGGAATACATTCGTGATGATACGTAACGTTTAGAACTGGAAAAATGATAGCGTTATTGTTTTATTACTTATACTTTCTTATATATACTCTCTATACTTCTATTTTAATATATTGTGTGTTTTAATCGTTTATGCAATATCGCATTCAGAGATATTATATCAGTTTTATCAAGTCTGAAACGGATAAAAAACATATTATATGGACGTGACAATCCCATCGCCCTCTAGTGGGGAGATTTCTTCCGTTATGCAGTCAGCCAACCGAACAATGGCGGGCAAACCATTCCAATACGGCGGTAGTAAAAATAACAATGTGGGATGGGCAACCGCCTGCCAAGCGTGGTGATTATGACATATTCTCCCCTAATGACGCACACCACTGTTGGACGTTTTTGAGGAAGGCTTTGTCCAGCATTGAAAGTCTTTTGGCTGGAGTGATGATGATTAACAAAAATATACAACCATCTACCTGAAACATTAAAAAACTTAGATAATGAAAAAAACATTTTTATTCCAATTAAAGAAAATTTTAATAAATAAAACCTATTACAGTATTAGTTAATTATTTCAAGAAAAAGAAATATAGAGTAAAAATTAAATTAAAATATCAATAAATGATGGTAATAATACTGCGGTGCCCTACAGGGTCCATAATGCTAATGTTGTAGGTACATTATGGTGCGATAAAGTATTGAGTATGATGATGATATTCGAGGTGGGTTGGGTTTCGAGTTTTACACATTTTAAATTGTTTAATTTATCTGTATAATTCTGCTTCAGAGACTACTATTCCGGGAATTCTTAGGGACAAGACTAGTGGTTTAAAATACTAAACGAATACATTGTAGCAGTTTTGATGTAAATAATAAAAATATGGTCATTAGAATAACCCTGATTTATATCATCGCTTCAGCCGATTGAAGTCTATTGAACAAAAACCTTCTTCAAAGATGTCCACAACAAGGTTGTGCGTCACTAGGTGAGAATATGCCATAATCGCCACGTTTGGCAGGCAGATTATCGATTGGCTCGATCGGATAATCAATTGTAATCCAAACTGTCCCCCACGATTTCAATAATTTCAGTTTAAAAAAAAAACCACCCGCAGCGGTTTCCGTACAATTTAGTAATTTCCTACAAAATAGTAAATTTCAAATTAATGTAGCCTGCCGAATTCCCTATAATATAGGAAATTTCTAAATTGTACGGGAACCGCTGCAAGTGGTTCTTTTTTTTTAAACTTCGATTACAGGTTATCCAACCGATCCAATCGCCGATGAACATATTATGTTACTTCTAAGCCTGGGTTGCACCATGATATTTGTTAAAGTTAAAGTTATTGTAACATATCACATCCTTCTCTAACATTACGATATTTGTTAAAGTTATTGCAAAATTTCACATCCTTCTCTAACTTAAATTACGTAACTTCACGCCTGTAATCCCCGAAGGGGTAGGCAGAGGTAAATGCATGCATTCAAGCATACATGCAAACACCCACGATTCGCCGGTTACGTTTTGGCCCATGTAACAGGTGGCGAGCCTGTTGACATCTCCGGGCACATTACCAAACTTTGAGGTACTGGGAAATTTCCAGAAAATGGAAAAATCCCAATAGAACCAGAGACAAAGGCTTTTTCACCATTATCTCTGATAACCCCCTACCCGGGAATCGAACCCAGGACCTCAGCGTAGTAGTAGTGGCCTGCTACCACTAGGCTACCGAGGCAGTTAACTTAAATTAAGGATCTGATATGTTACAATAACTTTAACTTCAACAAATATCGTGGTACAACCCAGGCTAGGTCGTTAGGATAGACAATTTTTATTTCAGTGAAGTACAATCGTTGTTACCTATTTCATTCCAGTGCCTAGCGTTCACGGGCGACGCTCTCCTGATCCGTGGTTGCGGTCGCACAGATTTCCAAGAGGGCTCCTCGGAGGTGCTCTACCAGTCAGTTCACAATAAAATCTTCACCTTGCCCGACCACTACACTCTTTACCCGGCTCACGACTACAAAGGCCAGACTGCGACCACGGTGTGGGAAGAAAAGAGGTACAATCCTCGGCTGACGAAAGATTTGAAAGAGTTCATCCATATTATGGACACACTAAACTTGCCGTACCCGAAGATGATTGGTGAGTTTTAATATTGATTTGCTGTTTGATGTTGTTCCTGAGTAGCAGCAGTGGTTTAGCTATGGCCTGAAACACAGGTTCAACCTAGTTCAGGTACGAATACAAGCCATCCCTTATTTTATATAGTTAAGAAATTTCATGTTCTTTGTGATCTATTTTATAAATAAACAATTTTTATTTTTATTTTTATTTTATGGGGGAAGACAGGTCCCACCCGTGAGGTGGTGGCACTCGACCGTGAAGTGTTATTATTTATGTAGCAGGATAAAACGTATTCTATAAACATCTCCAAGGTTTCATCTATCTTTATACAAAAAAAAAATCATTTATGATAATAGTTCAGGAATTTTATAACGTACATACATATTGTCGATGCTAACTTGCCTACCATCCGGCTCATGAAAACAGCATCCATAACATGTTTTGACTTTGCGAGTCGCCACCGGAACTCCTACACTCCTTTTGATCGCGCCAAAAGGAAACCCACCACCTCCCATTCCCCTTCCTACTTCTCGGTGTACGGGACTAAGCATGGGATATCAAGAAACACTTAAAGTAGACGTTTTTTAGTTAAGCACGTCTGCTTGTCCTACAAGTAATTGTTTAACTTTAATTTATTTTATTTAAAGAAAAATGGAAAGAAAAATTTGACTTCAGGCGAGACTCGGACTCGCGGCCACTGGGAATCTAGTCCAGCCGCTCTTCCAACTGAGCTACCGAAGTCACATTTATTGCATTGCCTTATGGTGGCAGTAGCGCCATCTATTGCCACACTATGCTAGTTAGGTAACCGATATAATAAACTTAGCAGTTTATTAAATATCGTGAAGAAGTCGCTTTTACCCTTAATAATTGTTTTATATTATTTCGCATTAGCACATGCTTGTGAAATATATTTTATTTAAAGAAAAATGGAAAGGAAAATTTGACTTCAGGCGAGACTCGAACTCGCGGCTACTGGGAATCTAGTCCAGCCGCTCTTCCCCTGTCTTTAATTTGTCCTTATTATATTATTACTTCTCCTCGTATGGGGTGTGTTACAACAAAAACACACAGAGGACTTCGGTGCGGTATGCCAAAAGGAGAAGTCCAAGTCACGTTGTAAACGACCCCGACGCGGCGACGATGAGACCACGTTGGACATCGATGACACATCACTATGAAAATCCGACATACGCGACGCCGCGTTCCGCGCCACCAGCCCCGATCTCGGTTACCACCAACTGACGCCTAGAGCGAAAATTGCACCGCTCTTAACCGTATAATGAATGATAATGAAGCCATTTATTCCAAATCTTTTAAATACATAACAAATTACAAATTGTGTGATTGTTGGGATTAAATTTGGACCCCTCTTTGGGTGTAGGCCTCTTCCAGCTTGCTCCACCTGTCACTGTTATGTGCGTATTGCAGCCATTTCTGCCCTGCCACCCCAACTCGTCCGACCATCTCTTGTATGGACGACCAACCCTTCGTTTCCCCGTGAGGTCTTTCCATTTGGTCGCCAGTACAGTCCATCTGTCATCTTTCATAAGGGCTATATAACCGGCCCATCGCCACTTAAGTTTGAGGGCTTGGGTGGGCCCATCTTATATATCAGTTCTTTTTCTTATGTCTTCCCTTCTAATTTTTTGTATTTTGTTTATGCTAAGAATACTTATCTCCATCGCTCTTTGAGTGGTTCTTAGTTTTCCTCCTAATCGTATATGGCTTATGTATCCCTAGTACAAAATTATTGTATGTATAATTTGTATTTATGTCTTTGTTTCAGATAAAGCATTGCCTGCAAACAGAGTGTGTGGTCTGTATTGAGTTGAAATTCATTACCTAGCTATATTGTGTGTATTTATGTAAATAATATTTATATGTGTAAATAAAATGTAAAGATATATTAAAATATGCTACAATCTTGAATCACTTCAATATATAACTACTAAATAATGTTCAGTTATTATATTTTTGAGATCAATCACATTTTTTTCCAAATAGCTGTGATAGTAAATAATTTAACGTACACTGTATAGCCACCAATTTTATTAAATTGTTAATTAATTTGTAAGCATAAATTGGTGTCACTATGTATAAGAATCTTGTGTGATATAAAATGTATTTTTATAAACAATTTGGTATGTGTTTTTTTATTTTACATCGTTTATTCTGCCAGTCTTTATACTACTACTATATAAAATACTTAAAATTGTAATGCGAGTTATTTAGCAAATATACAGCAAGTAGAGCTTGACACGGCATGATCATTTGAGTACTTACCCGCGTAGATTGTGCACATTCATTTTATGTAATATAATACGGACTACCCTTTTTTTTCCGAAGTAAAATATAGCCTTTGTTACTCGTGGATAATGTAGCTTTCGAATGGTGAAAGAATTTTTAAAATCGGTTCAGTAGTTTTTGAACCTATTAAATACAACCAAACAAACAAAGTTTTCCTCTTTATAATATTAGTGTAGAAGACTACCTGAGCCGGCGAACTTAATACTTATTATCTCAGAATTAAGTAATGAGTCAAAGTTGTTGTTCTGAAAAGTGAGAAAATATGAATAAATTCTGAGGGAAATAGTAAAAACAACGAATAGTCCGTACCTATGAAATCTTTGACATACCTACTTATTATAATTTAATTCTGAGGCAATAAATAGATGTGCACTACAAATGTGCCAATCCTTTAAGCAAGCAAGCGTAATTATCAGGTTAAATTTTGCATTTAAGAAACATTATGATTATCCCACTGGAAAAGCTTAGTATTTGGATGATATTTTTGTTTATAAAATGTAACAGATTTACATAAACTTTTTTTTATATATGTAACGTAGGTGGCAAACAGGCATGCAGTGGACAGTTGACATGGACGTTAAGTGATGACTGCAGCCTATAAACACTAGGTACACAAAAATAGAAAATGCAGTTGGCCACCCCTGGGACCAAAGCTATTACGTCTATGTAATAGTTAATATGGGGCCATACATCACCATCTAACCGGAACACGATAGTTCTGAACACTACCTTTTGGCTACAGATAGATTAATGATTGCGGTGGTGCCTACGCCCTCGAGGCGTATCCCTACACCGGTGAACTCTACACAATGTTAAGATTAAGTTGTGGGGACTTTTCAGAGATGGCGTTTATTACGAAGTTCTCTAAATCCAAGATTCCAAGCCCACAAGACGGTTCGTTTTATGTGTATTACTTTAAAATATACTAGATGGCGCTTTTCACATAATTAGAGATTACGTAAACGTAAATGTAACTTCACGCCTGTAATTCCCGAAGGGGTAGGTAGAGGTTTGCATGCATTCAAGCATACATGCAAACACCCACGATGAAAATGGAGAAATCTTAATAGAACCAGAGATAAAGAACTTTACGCCTTTATCTCTGATAACCCAGGACCTCAGTGTAGTAGTAGTGGCCTGCTACCATTAGGCTACCGAGGCAGTTAATTAGAGATTAGATTTTTATAGTAGTTACGAACCTACTTTTCTTTGGCGGTTATCTACACATACCTACCTTACACATATACGCGTTAGTTACATTGATTGAGTTTTATGTAATAAATTGTGGGCGTATTGACATTCGTTAAACCTTGTCGGAGGCCTTATGGGCGGTTTGAAAACATCCGACAGTGGGTTGGCCACTAACCCACCCACCTCCACCAATCCGCGTTGGAGCAGCGTGGTGGAGTAAGCTCCAGGCCTCCCCCCAAAAAAAAAAAAAAAAGGGGAGAGACTCGTGCCCAGCAGTGGGACATATAATGGGTTGCCATTATTATTATATATATATTGACATTCATCGGGCTGGCTACCAGATTCAGAGGGTGCGCAACCACAACATCATTTATCCTGACAGACCAGGTTTGATGATCTGTTTACCCTTGACTCGGTGATCGTGTCCAGCATGTCAAGGCAGTAAAAATATAGGTTATTTTTTTATGTATTGAAAGTGGCAAACAAGCATGCAGTTCACAGTGATGTTAAGTGATGACTGCAGCCTATAGATACCCACACATCACGAAGGTCAAAATGCAGATCCGTTACCACTTCTGAGGCCAAAGGTGTTATGCCCCTGTGCCGGAAATTACAGGGCCGTAAACAGTACAACCAAAGAAACATAAAAGCACGAACATTTTAATATTTTTTTATGTAATGAAAGTGGCAAACAAGCATGCAGTTCCCATTGATGTTAAGTGATAACTGCAGCCTATAGACACCCACACAAAAAACAAGGTCGAAGTGCAGATGCGTTACCACTCCTGAGGCCTAAGGTGTTACGCCTCTGTGCCGGAAATTACAGGGCCGTACATTAACACCTGACCGGAACACGATAGTGCTGAACACTACCATTTAGCGGTAAGTGTATTAGGTAATGCAGTGGTGCCTACGCCCGCGAGCTTTGTCATTGGAGCTCTACCACCAGTAAAAGGTACTTTCACTTCAAATTTGTAGTCTTTTCTTTACCACTTTACGAGAAAGTTAAGTATACTAAGATTATCTATCTGCCGCTAAATGCTAGTTGTACCGTAGTGTAGGTATGATCTAGTATTTCCAAGTAAAGTAGCTGAGGTATTGCTATGAGGCAGGTAGAAGAGGAAACGAGGAAACTTTTGATTTAACTGATTGTAAATCTCTAGACATTTTACTGGTGGTAGAACTCCAGTGACAGAGCTCGCGGGCGTAGGCACCACCGCATTACCTAATATACTTGCCGCTAAATGGTAGTGTTCAGCACTATCGTGTTCCGGTCAGGTGGTAATGTACGGCCCTGTAATTTCCGGCACAGAGGCGTAACACCTTAGGCCTCAGGAGTGGTAACGCATCTGCACTTCGACCTTGTTTTTTGTGGGGGTGTCTATAGGCTGCAGTTATCACTTAACATCAATGGGAACTGCATGCTTGTTTGCCACTTTCATTACATAAAAAAATATTAAAATGTTCGTGCTTTTATGTTTCTTTGGTTGTACTGTTCTATATAAGGTTTCGTATTTCGTTAAAAAGTACCTAATAAAGGACATAGTTTCTCTCCTGTAGTTATTTTCAGATGAAAAACTCAAAATTGACATGTTTGTTACATAATTACTATTTAAAGAAAAATGGAAAGAAAAATTTGACTTCAGGCGAGACTCGAACTCGCGGCCACTGGGAATCTAGTCCAGCCGCTCTTCTATAATATACTACACAATCACATAATTACTAGATCCCAAATCCGGCATCTAGCCAAGGCCTATATGTAGCGGCCTATCGCCACTAAATAAATAAATAAATAGAGCATACCTAACTGGCCCTGTCCTTTATTAAAAGAATCTCGTACAAAATATAGGTACCTATTCTTGAAATGCATCGCAGTATTCAGACAATATTTCGTTGAACACAGCTCGCACAGTATTATCTACGAGATAACTCCGGGACCGCCATTACATAAAAAAATATCAAATGATGCTTGATGACGCCATTATTCTGTATAAATCTGCGGAGGGTCCTAAATCCGGCGGCCCCGACCATAAAGTTTGGCCGACAAAAACTCACTGTCCTCATGCTTTTGACAGTTAAGCAGGGCTTTCTCCGGAATGGAAATTACTCCTCCTTCAGGAGTTAAGAACAGGCATGTCTGATTCAATAAGAAGTGTTTGCGAGATTGTTAGTTAATTACACAAACGTTTGAGGATATAAAGTCTTTAAATCTTGTCGAAAATTGTAGGTTCTTCATATTTACTTACGTAATAGATTTAATACATCTAAGTAACTAGGTACCTACTAACTAGGTATCTAATTAAAAATAAGTAAAATTAACTAAACATTTCAATAAAGTTTGACATCGGACAAGATTCAAACCTAATACAACTACCTACCTGTGTTTTATTGTTGATTCCTACCTAAAATACTACTGTCTTTTTTCTTATTCAAGACAGCCACATAATTTATGTTTTAACTTCGCAAAAGAACGTAAGTGGCCACAATTTTTGAAGCTCATACAGTAACTGTCATTGTGAGCCAGTGTAACGTTTTTGCGCAAATAAAACGTAGGGTGTATGGCCTGTATGGGCCGGCCGTCATAAGGGTGAGATTCACAGACCGCACACGACTTTACTGTACTGTGAATTAGAGTCGAACTTTCAATACTTATGAAATATTTTGTTTCATAGACGTTTGTAACTCCTTTTATAATTTACTTCGTAAAGGTGGCCCTAAAGTAAAGTAGGTACTTACCTAAGCATTTTGACACGTCTATGAGACAAAATGTATATTCCTTCCCTATAAGACCTTCATTCATACTAAAGTATTATTCTTTCCAATAAACTTCTTAACGTAATTGCGTTTTAACTAATAAGCTTTAACTACGGATGGTATTATGCAAAACTGCTAAGTCCCAAAATATTTACCCAGCATAATAAGCGAGCAAGTCAAACCGGATTGAGGGTAATTGTTTTCGAAATCCGCCTTGTAGTGAGTGAAATGGGTAAATTATTGCTGTTTGACATTTCACCACTGAGACGACGGCCTCGGGGGACGACAAGTCGCATCACCGATATTAGTGACGTGGAAATACAAAGGGCCTTATTAATTTACCTCCTTGGGTAGGACAGACATTGAGGCACCTATTGAATAATTGGGACAAATAAAGTTTCCTTAACATTGTGTTTTCCTACGTATCTTGATTTTACATGACATGTTAAGCATGTAGTGTGTAGGTACTTGTTCCTTAAGAATAAATACTTATATCTATTGATATACAGTAGTATTGCCACGAATATTGATTTGGCCGAATAACCGAATAACGAATATTTGGCTTCCCCCTCGGCCGAATGGCCAAATATTCGGCGGCCGAATATTCGATCGCAGACGTGTGCATAAATAATAAGCAAAACGAGGAAGATAGTTATAGAAAAAGTTCCGTGTTTTTTATTTGAAAACTGCTCGCCTAAATCGGACGGCACACCCATAAAAATGGTAGTCTGCAAACGCAAAATAATTTGCAGTAGTGTATACGGTGAAAGACTTTTTTCCAGAAGCGGGTAATATCTATGAAGAAAAGCGCAATCGTTTACTGTTAACAAATGCCGAAAAATAAGTTTTTATGTATCATAACTAATCATTGGTAAGTTTTAAGCATAGACTCATTTGTGATTAAAATAAAGCATTCTTGAATAATATGTGGTATTCTATTTCCATGAATTTTATTCGGTATTCGGCCGAATAGTACCCAGTATTCGGCCGAATACCGAATATTAAAAAAAGTGGCCGAATAGGCCGAATACCGAATAATGGCCGAATATTCGTGGCATCTCTAATATACAGGTTGTTGACTTTTTAATTTTAAGTTGCGATTTTTTTATGCGTAGTATTTTTTATAGGTAGGGGAGCGAGGGGCTAGTTGTAACATTTAAAACCGATATATCTTGAAATGTGTTGGTTAAATGATCACTAACTACATTTTGATTGATACTCTTATCATTCTTCTAGATGGTCTCTAGACGGTCTAAATGAAAAAATATCAAATTTAAAAGTAAATCTTTCAGAACTTTGATTTTTGTAAAAAATGGGAAGTGTTACAATTTACCCCGTGCTTGGGGTTAGTTGTAACAGCTGTTGTAACAAGAATAAAACATTTTATTAAATTTTAAATTTTTATTCATTAACGTATATAATAATACAAATTACATTATAAATAACACGACAATATATTATATAAGGTTGGGGAAAAAGTTTCTTCGCATTTTTTAAGATACTTCAAAACATTTTTTAATATAGTTTATTTAAATTTAACTATAGTATGTATGTACCATTTTGTTCGATAACCTTTTGCCATCTTGTAGGGACATGATCCCATTGCTATAAAAATTTTGGGACTTCTCATCAAAATACCGCGACAAGTGGATTTGGCAGTCCTCTCGGGATGTTAACCTAACATCGCATAAAGAATTCTGAAGAGACCGAAACAGGTGGAAATCTGAAGGTGCAAGGTCAGGACTATACGGCGGACGCATTAACACCTCCCAGCCAAACACTCTTATTTTTTGCTGAGTGGCTATAGATGTGTGAGGTCTAGCGTTATCATGATGAAACACCACACCCCTTCTGTTGATCAATTCCGGCCGCTTTCTCTCAACTTCTTGCTTTAATCTCATCAGTTGTTCGCAGTAGAGTTCAGAATCGATAGTCCTGCCTGGTGGTAATAGCTCATAATGAATAATGCCCTTCCAATCCCACCACACACACAACATCACCTTATTGCGAGTTAACCCGGGTTTCGCCACAGTCTGTGAAGCCTGACCGGCCTTTGACCACGACCTTTTTCGCACGTTCTTGTCGTACGTGATTCACTCTTCATTGTTGGCTGAGCGCGATTTAAGACGGTTTTCTATTATGTTCCCGTTAATATCATAGAGCAACACCGGAGGGGAGTAGCCATACGCAGGCTTTCCCCTCTGTCAAAGTACAAGCAGAAATGGGCCTATAACTGTCGCCTAGATCTTTAAATGTGTGCGTGAAATTGTTTCTGTATTTTGTTAAAGTCAAGGTGTGAGTTTCGTAGTAATAGACGATTTTTGTAGAGTGCGTGCGTGTCGCACGCATTCCCTCCCGCAAAAAATGACAGACTGTTTTGCATCGGTAATACGCGTCTATGGCTACTCCCCTCCGGTCCGCCGCGACCGGTGGGCCGCGTTGTTCTATGGTTAATATTGACCAACAAGGTAATCTAGTCAGGTACATCTTTCTCTATTGAATTGGTCTATAATCTCGCGGTTATTGTCATAGGGAATAATTTAAACGACCCGGTTAGTCTGGCGGTGCGAGACGACCATATGATTCGAAGGGTCGCGGGTTCGATCCCCGCACTGGGTCAAATATTTGAATGGCCTACAGATATTTGTTTCGGGTACTGGATGATTGTGTGTGTGTTGTATGTGTACAACGGCACCCATGACACAGGTTTATACCTAGTGTGAGTCTGTGAGTGTAAGCGTAACCCTATCATCCCACTGGAGGAGAATTCTTCCACTAGTGCAGACGTATATTTAACATACATACCTACAGTTGATCTTCTGGAGTGACAAGAACCTTCTCCTTTTTTGAAGTCTGTTAAGAAATGTAGATAAAAACTATTGAAACCTCATAATATTTTGAGTACAGTCATGTTTGTATGATAATATATTTTTCCTGATTTGGGAAAAAAAGTATTACTAATGAAAACTATTCTTATTTTATTTTTAAAGAAAAATGGAAAGAAAAATTTGACTTCAGGCGAGGCTCGAACTCGCGACCTACTGGGAATCTAGTCCAGCCGCTCTTCCAATTGAGCTACTGAAGCCGAGTTCGAGCCTCGCCTGAAGTCAAATTTTTCTTTCCATTTTTCTTTAAAAATAAAATATATTTCACAAGCATGTGTTAATGCGAAATAATATCAAACAATTAAAACTATTCTTAGTAGCAAGCTGCAAGTGTAAATGTGCGCCATAACTGTATTCACAGAATTTTTACTAAGTCTGACCTACTGCCTCAGTAGCCTAGTGATAGCTGGTCACTACTACTACGCTGGGGTCCTGGGTTCGATTCCCGGGTCGGGGGCTATCAGAGATAACGGTGTGAAATCCTTTATCTCTGGTTCTATTGGGATTTTCCCATTTTCTGGAAGTTTCCCAGTATCTCGGATTTGGTAATGTGCCGGAGATATCATTAGGCTCGCCACCCGTTACATGGGCCAAAACGTAACCGGCGAATCGTGGGTGTTTGCGCATGCATGCATGCATTTACTACTGCATGCCCATTTGGGTATTACAGGATTGAAGTTACGTTGTGACCTAATTAGAGTTTGTAAAGTAACATTTCTGCACATATTTCCGCCCATTTCATATTAAATGCTCAGTAATTCATCAATTCGAATTGGGGCGCCATGATGATCTGCCAAACGACTTTCTGGAGAGTCGTTGGCTAGTAACCAATATGGCTCTTTACCATCATATCTGTGAGCACACTTGACTACATTTGAATGTAGGTTGTTGTATTATTCCTGAATTATGCAGTTAAGTATCAATACGGTAGGTAATCCACAAATTAGAATAGGATAAAACCGTAATGAATAGATATTAACGAGTCGTTCAGATGATTTAAAATACAACAGATAAAAAATTACACACAGGTACAATTTACGTATGTATCTTCACGCCAGGTCCTTTACGAGTGTGGCGCACCGGATATCATATCCTGACATACCCCCGTGCTTCTTCTACATTCATTATTACCTTCCCACATGCACGCTGATTCCTAAGACTTTAACCCCACCCTCAGACACCACTCGACTTATTTGGTCATGTTTGGTCAGTCTTGGTCTTCCTGGGCCTCTGCAGGCATCCACATTCGCATTGTATCTCTGTCTGCGTCTACATGATCTAAGCCACTGTCAGACCATTGTGGTAAGACTCGTTTTCATGTGTATTATACAATTTTGTGTCTGTTTTATTAATGCCACAAAAAAAATGATGGAATCTTCAAAAGAAAAAAAACATTTCAACTCATAATTCTATTCAATAAGAAGGAAATGCTTCCTATGTGATGTTATCTAGGATATGCATCCTAGATAACATTTAAGTAGCTATATTGGCAAGTTCAAACCAGCTACGATATGATCACCAGAGATCAATATCTCCGTACACAACCATGGGCAACTTCAATAATGGAGAATGAATAGAATGGACCGCCTGAATACCGCACCGTCTGGACGGAGCGTGACGTCATCCCGCTATATGCAAATATCTAGATTCTAGCACGTTCCCATTGCGTGCTAGCTGACTACAGACATAATAGACTTGGCTCGTATTGATACGAGTTTGGTACCATTGGTGTTATAATAGGCATTATTTACTGTAAACTTCCTGGAGAAATATACTTATAGCCGCATAGTGAAAAGTCAAAGTATATGCGACTTACTCGTATTACTCTTAAAATGAATAAACTGTGAGATTCTTATAAAAGCGAGACTTTTGAGGTGCGTTGGAGAAACAACAATGTTAACATGGATTTCACTGGTGTTAGAGCTCTAGTGACAGAGCTCGGGGGCGTAGGCACCACCGCATTACCTAATATACTTGCCGCTAAATGGTAGTGTTCAGCACTATCGTGTTCCGGTCAGGTGGTAATGTACGGCCCTGTAATTTCCGGCACAGAGGCATAACACCTTAGGCCTCAGGAGTGATAACGCATCTGCATTTTGACCTTGGTCTTTGTGTAAGTGTCTATAGGCTGCAGTCATCACTTAACATCAATGCAACTGCATTTGTCACTTACGTAACATTTAAAAAAAATATTATAATTTCGGTATTGAAGTAATGTAAAAACTAGCACAGGTACAGTAACCAATAAGAAATGTTGTACATCGACCTTACGAACGAGACTTCGCTTTATATTGGGCCTGTAGAGCGTTATCTCTTTCGCAACTTACGTATTGAAAGAGGCGTGTGGTGCTCTTATTTTATTTCATTTTCTTGGTGTATTTTTGAGTTATATAAGATAAAGTTGGTGGCATTTTGTTTGATATAGGCTTATTAAAGTGCCCATTTATAGTGTAATAGAATTATAGTGCGAAAACACGTCCTTTCGGGTTGCCTCCAAAACTTCATTTATTTTTTTATTAACTCTTTATTGTCACACAAAACATACATGATATTTTTACAAATGGCGAGCTTAACGCTAAAAGCGCTCTCTACCAGCTAAACCATTCGCAGTTTAGAGAGTTAGGTGGGCGGTATGATGACACAGCAAACATGGGAAACCATAGACGTAAAAATAATAATAATACTAGAGATACATGATAAATACTAAAACAAATAGTTACCATTTAGTTACAAAATACATTAAAAAAAATATATATTTACATTGATATGAACAAATATATATACATACAAACATGTATACATAAATACATACATAAATATGATGATGATAACATGGAGCAGTTTATTGACAAAGATGGGATTTCAGCTTTTTTTAAAAGGTGAGTTTAGAACCATACCTACGTAGAGTGTCAGGTAACGCATTCCACAAGCGAGCCGTTTGAACACCGAAAGAATTGGAGACGAACCCGGATCGATGAAGAGGGATAGAGACCGTAGAGGACTCGTTTGATCTAAGATCTAAAGAGTGAGAACAGCTAAGGTACTGAAAAAAGTGCTTAAGATAATTAGGAGACGAATTAAGAAAAAGAATCGAAAAAAGTTGACAAAGAATCCTTAATTCCAATAACGATGGCCTGACACTTCTTAGGGTTAACTTTCAGTCCGAATTTTTTAGCGCAGTGCTTATTTTTCGTAAATTAAAATTAATTTTCCCAAAGCAAGTGTCAATAATCAACATCTGTCTGGCAGTATAGTAAAGTACAGAGCGCGTTTATGAAAATGGTGAACAGCAAAGGTGAAAGAATACCACCCTGCGGAACGCCGATCGTAAGATGGTTCCAGTCTGACAGTTTTTTATTTAATTTGACAGCTTGATGTCGGTTACTAAGGTATGAGGCAAGCCAGTCTGTTACAGATCCAGAAAATTGTAAATGTCTCAGCAAGGCAAGAAGAATATCGTGATCGACCATGTTAAGAGAAGTCAATTAACACTAGAACTGTGACCAATTTATCTTCCATGCCATAGAGTATGTCTTCTGTGATTTTGAGGAGTGTAGTCGTAGTACTATGACCCATACGGAATCCGGACTGAAGTGGACTAATTAGCTGATGTAAGTCAAGAAAAGCTGAAATCTGCCTATGGGCGACAGCCTCGAGTGTTTTGGAAAGAAAGGGTAGTATAGAAATTGGCCTATACTCCTTTAGCTCACAGGGGTTACTGTTTTTAGGAATAGGGATAATAAAAGCCTTTTGTCAAAGTAATGGAAATTCTCCTGACGTCATTGAGAAATTAATCATATGCGAGAGAACAGGAAGTACAGAATGGAGTATAGGCATGATCATAGCACGACTTACATCATCACAAACAAACGCGTTTGATTTTATAGAGTTTACAATTTTATTAATATCCTCTACAGAGGTATTACTGAATGAAAAAGATTCGACTGTGGGTGAAGGTAAAATAGAAATTTCTTTTATCGTGTTGGCTTTTACTGCGGGGATACACAAAGAAGAGCAGGTAAAGTGTAAATTGAAATCATTATCAGAAAATGAGACAACATTAGATTCTTGTACAGACTTGCCTATGCCGAGAGATCTCAGAAACTTCCAGATTTCCGCTGCAGACGTGTTTGTAACATTCTCTAAGATGTAATTACGCTTGGCTGCTCTTACCATCTGATTACACGTGTTGCGGGCTACTTTATAGAGACACCAGGTTTCTTCACTCCTGTTACGCTTAAAAAATCTAAACGCTCTGTCTCGACGAGACATCGCCATCTGAATGCCTCTTGTAATCCATGGCGCAGGAGCACGCTTCAGTCTAACGGCCCTAACTGGTGCATATGCATCATACAAAGCCACAATAATAGAGTTAAAGTTAGAAACCTTGTCATCAATCGATAGTGCTGAGTACACAGCAGTGAAATCCAGATTCGAAGTAGCCTCTTTTAATGAGTTATAATCGATTTTGGCGAAATTCCGCATCCACACAACTTCAGGTTTAATTTTTGGAGGTTTGACTTTATAGGATAAAAAGAGAAGATCATGACGAGAAAATCCAGGAGCAGAAAGCTGTCCATGTTTGATAACGAGACTCGGAGAAGACGTCATGATAAGGTCAAGCCAAGAGTCAGATGAGTCGAAATTATGGTGAGTAGGGCCAGAAGGCAAAACAGAGAGATTTACTGACTTGATAATTGCTTGAAGTTTAGTAGATAGAGGTGTAATTTTCGGAAGGTCTGTATTGAAATCCCCCATGATTATGTGATGTGCATAATCTGAACAAATATTATCAAGCAGTTCCTCTAAACCAGAACAGTAGTTTATTCCCGGTGGACAATAAACAACTCCATTCATTGTAAATGTTCTGGTAAAGTAGCCATTGCTTTACCCGATTTACTGACTGTGACGCTGACTGACGGACTCTGACTTTTACGCTGCTTATTACGAATACGAAATATCGTTTTACTTGACGCTGGCAATATGCGTAATAGCGATGTCATAAAACAAAAAAAAAACTTGCCTATGTGACGTTTGTCGACCATTTTGATCAAGTTTTGACCAATACCGAACTACCAGTATTTACGTAGGCAGTGTGCAGCAGGGATAACGCTCTACAAAGTCGGAACTACCCGATTATCTCTTTCGTTGGCTCGATGTGCAATATTTCTTGCTAGGTATGGTAATAGACGCGACGTTACGAATAAGTTGTGTTGTGGCTTTTTTTTTTTTTTTTATGTAACGGTAGTGGCAAACAAGCATGCAGATCACATTGATGTTAAGTGATGACTGCAGCCTATAGACACCCACACAAAGACCAAGGTCAAAATGCAGATGCGTTACCACTCCTGAGGCCTAAGGTATTACGCCTCTGTGCCGGAAATTACAGGGCCGTACATTACCACCTGACCGGAACACGACAGTGCTAAACACTACCATTTAGCGGCAAGTATATTAGGTAATGCGGTGGTGCCTACGCCCGCGAGCTCCGTCACTGGAGCTCTACCACCAGTAAAAGTGGCTATTAGGAACACGCGGGCACATGGGCACAATCTTTTTGGTGCTCACCAAAATACTGCGGGAGTTCAACGAATGAAACGTGTAAATATTCGAAACAACAAATAACAACAGCGCTTGAAGCCTATTCTGTAACACTGCGGACCACCATCGAGATATCACCGATTGCTACAGAACGAAACAAACAGCTTACAACCGAGTAATAAAACGTCAGACTCAAAATTCATGGTATCTTCGTCATTTATACGCTCTAGAATATTTTTTATAAAAATGTAAAACTTTAACCGAATCTGTTTACTCTGTACCGCAAGATTGTCGCGCGGTAATGATTTCTACTGGTAAAAAGTTGTGTTCTACTTGGTCGACTAGGAACAAATTCCCGATTTTCTATATGACCCACTAGGTCTATGAGACTAGGGTTTTGAGCGTCGGATATTGAGTATAAGGGTCGGATAATCGCAAAAAAAAGCGCGTATGACCCCGCGGCTGGTGTACAATAATCAGTGCATAAGCGATCTACTCGGTTAAACACTGCGGTCGGGTAGTGTGATCCCTCCAAGCACGGAAACGTGCATTTAATTTGCCACTAGCGGTGGGTGACCGCTAGCGGCAAATTAAATGCACGTTTCCGTGCTTGGACGGCACGTTAAGCCCCCGGTTGCTATCGATAGATAGCAGTCATTAAACCTTGTCGGAGGCCTTATGGGGCGGTTTGAAAACATCCGACAGCGGGTTGGCCACTAACCCATCCACCTCCACCAATCAGCAGCCAATCAGGAGCAGCGTGGTGGAGTAAGCTCCAGGCCGCCCCCGAAAAGGGGTAGAGACTCGTGCCCAGCAGTGGGACGTATAGTGGGTTGCCATTATCATTATTTTACCGCAAAAACGTTCAAGTATGAAACGACCTGTTTTTTTGTAACTCAACAGAACTAGGAAGGCGGCCGTTCCTCCGCGGCTAGTTTTATTTCTTGTCGTGGCTTAGTTGGGGGATCAGTCCTATTTGTAGATTTTGTATCTGAAGATTAACTTCTTAGTTCAACAGTAGACTAGGTAGTTCGTAGTTCACGAGCGACAAAGTCGACGTTTGATTCTGAAATATACGAGTAGTAAAATGTACCTTTTACTACCTAATGTCACAGAATATGTAATATTACCTATTGTTATGTTGTCATTTATTTAGGTTCATGAGTAGAAATATGATAATGGCACCATTTGTTACACACTTATAACCTACATTGAGGTCATAGGTTTTGAAAAGATTGTTTGTTATAAATGTGATAAATGTGAAACTGAAATCCGATCTGAGTAAAAGCTCTAACGTAGAACACTAGATTTCGCTTAATCCGAGCTGTCCTGGATGCGACAAATATCAATGCCACTGCAGATTCCAGATTCCCAGGTACACAGTAGTGAGGCACTAGCCCCGTGACCCGGCCTTGTCCGATGCGGGTCCGTGCCAATTTTGTATTCGCATTTCGCAGTTTTACAGGCTTGTATTGATTTTTAAATCTTCTGCTCTGATTTACAGATATCAGTAAGTTTTAGATGACATGTATTTTTTGTGGAACAACATGCGAAATGGTTACTTCATGTCTTTTAGTTAAATCAGAGATCCCAATATTCCACTTGTCACTCCAGAGGCTAAAGTTGTTTTGCCTCTGGGAAAGAATTTTTTTTTATGTTGTGGAAGTGGCCAACAAGCATGCAGTTCACATTGATGATAAGTGATGACTGCAGCCTATAGACACACAAAGACCGATATTAAAATGCAGATGCGTTACCACTCCTGAGGCCTGAGGTTTTATGCCGCTGTGCCGGAAATTACAGGGCCGTACATTAGGTAATGCGGTGGTGCCTTCGCCCGCTTCGCCTCCGAATTACGGAGTTATCGGTAGCGTACACTCTATATTTGGTGGTAATTAAAACAAGATAAGACACTGACTCTGCTATAAGCAAAAACTAAATTTTAATGGTAATAAGTATTAAATCAATATACAGTGCTCAACAATAAATATTGCACATCGAGCCTAGGAAGGAGACTTCTTATTTCGGGTCTGTAGAGCGCACAGATCACCCCCAAGTGATTGGGGGTAATCTGTGGTAGAGCGTTATCTCTTTCGCACCGTACCTATTTTATCTTTGTCGACCATTTTGATCAAGTTTTGACCAATACCGGACTGTCTGTGGTTACGTAGGCAGTGTGAAAAAGAGATAACGCTCTACGAAGTCGATCGTCTCTTTCGTAGGCTCGATGTGCAATAATAATTGTTGAGCACTATATCTAATTGGCTTCTTGCTGGCGTCGGGACTTGACGACCCGTCGCCCACTAGCGGAAAATTGTTCTCCTATTGAAAAAGAATTCTTCCACTGCTTCTTGATGAAAATATTAATATAATTGAGTAAACCATTTTCAAGGATTTTTCTTCAATACATTGTTGTACCTATATGCTTTGTGTTTTAATCCACAGAGTCCTTCAGAACAATGGTATGTATGTATCTTCACGCCAGGTCCCTAACGGGGTAGGCAGAGAGTGTAGAGCGCCAGACATCCCGGTTCTGACAAACCTCTCGTGCCTCGTCTACCTTCATCATTCTCTTCATACATGCACGCCGATTCCTAAGACTTTTGACCCCACCATCAGACGGAACTCGACCTATTTGGTCATGGTAGGTCAGCCTTGGTCTTCCTGGGCCTCTGCAACCATCCACATTCGCATTGTATATCTGTTTAGTCATTCGCTCATTCGACATTCTTTCTATATGCCCGAACCATCGGAGCATGCCTTTTTTCATTTTTACACCGATACTATCATTCACACAAAGTCTCTTTCTTACATCTTCATTACGAACGCGATCGGTGAGTGATACACCGCAGATCTTGCGCAAAGATCTCATCTCGACCGCGTTCAACTTACTTTCATGCTCTTTCCTGCATACCCAGCTCTCGCTTCCATATAAAAGCGTTGGAGTAAGTACAGCATTATGTACGGCTAGTCGAGCCCGCTGGCTGAGATGTTTAGATTCTAGCAGCTTACCCAACGCTCCATTCACGCAATTCCCAGCAAGCACTCTTCTTTCTATGTCAGTGGTGTACCTACCATCCTTGCTAAAAGCACATCCAAGATATACAATTTCATCAACCTGTTCTAACACTGCATCATCTACTACTACCCTTGCATGGTAGATTAGATCAGAACAATGGTATGATTAATTTATTAGTGAATTGCAGTACTAGGCAGAATGGGTCAGTGGTGTTATCCTTCATAACAGGTGACGATGTGCCCCGTATTGTCCGCAGTCCCGACAGAGCCTGCGGCTGCTTTCTGATATTATAAGGCCCGTGTGAATAACAAAAAGGTATATTACGTACTGTATTGTATTGGTTGTTATTTTTTGTGAAATTTTTCTACTCAATTTACTCGGTCCGTGAAGATTTTAGCATGCAATAATGCAAATTTGTGCAAATTTGTTTTTGAGCATATATGCTTATAAGAATACAATTTAGTTACACAATACGAAAATATCGACGTGTGGCACTCGGGGACTGCCGCGGTAAAGCTATTGTATAGCATTTTGTATCAACTTATGCAATTATAATTATATATTTATTTTATTTATGCAGTATTTCTTTTTTCTTTGATACTAATTCAAGTTTTTTTTCTTTTATTAAATAAAAAAGTTAATATTGTTTGAAATATGTTTATTATTTTACAATACATATAAACAGCTGCTTATGTATTTGTCCGATTTCGGAGCAGCTCGTCTCGATTCGTGCGAGCTTCATAGAGTCGTACAATACGTCTAGTTGCACGCACACAAACACCGTGTCGAAGACTGCCGAAAAGAAACGACGTTAGCGTTAGACAATGCATGGCCTTCAAGCCACACCTCCATGCCCGTCGGAGTAAGGAGCGTGAGGTTTTTTCGTTACGGAATTTCTGGATTCGGTCCCCGCGCTCAAGGCCCTCGATAGAAGCTATGCAATAGCTTAATAAGATGAATCGAATGACAAGACAGATCATTTGGTTTTTCTTATAAGTACAATATTAATAACTGTCTCAGTAGTGTATCTAGAGGTAGCAGGCCACTACTGTTAGGTATTTTTTATCTATTTAAATAAAAGATAATATACCTTTATCTCTGATAGCCCCCGACATAGGGATCGAACCCAGGATCCCAGCGTAGCAATAGTGGCCTGCCACCACTAGAGTACTGAGGTAATACTGGACTATTGGATTTTTTTCCCATTTCTGGCAGTTTTCGGTTCGCTATCTGTTACCTATATGCGAGAAAAAATAGCAGCCGAATCGAATGCATGCATTTACCTCGGTCTATACTCGTATCATCGGGAAATAAAGGCGTGAAGTTACAGTAACAATATTTTTGTCGGTGCAAACAAGTGTTAAAAGATAGAGAGAAAGACGAAAGTTTCCTTCTACAACTTAAGCGACGACTAGTAGGCTCTCTGGGGATGTGTAACAAACTAATAAGTTTCTCGTTCACGTCGGTCGTGTGTCTGCGGCTCGACCGCCTAAATGAATCGTTTTTATCTTCTTTTATGTGTGATTTTCTTCTCCTTTCGTGCCGCACATAGAGCAATATAAAAAAGAATCATTGCAAGATTTGTACAAAAAAAACTAACGTCAGCTACCTCATCGCAATTCTACGAAAGGATGAAAAATTAAAAACAAATGCAACAGCAAAAGCGGTTCGTTAGATTGTCGAGTTGCTGGACGTAGATTTAACTATCTACAATAACGGTCTACCGTTAATATAAGGTACAGGAAGTAGGCTTCGTAAGCTATTGTTTGGGATTAGGAAAATGCAATTTTCTAGGGCAAATTATTTTTAGATACCCTAGAAAAATAACTCTACTGAAAGGAATGAAAATGTATGATAACGCTAGAGTTGCGTAACCTTTCGCAGAAATATGCAGCTGTCGTTATGGCGACTAAGCTATCGAGGTCGATGTCCGGTGTCAGTTATGTACCTAATGCTGAATGTCTTGTCCGTTTCTGAAATAACTTCGTTCCTAGCATCATGTCTCGTGTTAGTGGTCTGTGATTTGACTTTGAGCAGCTCTTAGTCGAATCATTTTAGGGTCCTATCCTGATTTTATTGTGAACTCCGGATGGACAATATACGTACAAGCGGATACTTGATGGTTGCTATGGTAGAATAAGGTAACCAATTTTTAACGAAACTGAAACGTGTGACATTTTGTGAGCGTGAAGGGGGGGAGGGGGGGGGGGGTGTCTTCTTAAGCCGTATCTCAGTCAAGAGGTGCCATCTATTACCAGATGCAGTGCGATGCTGTACGAGGCTGTCTGTCTGACTTGATGCTGCGTTTGACAAGATGACTAAAATGCGCACACATGACATCACGGGATATATGCAATAAACCGAGATTCGGAACGATAGGGGTCTGTCTTAGGCAGTTGCGCCAAATTTATTTGGGCTGAAAGCACCCTCTGCGGTCGCCGATTGCCCGATGAAGAAGATTAGTGCCGCCACGAGACATGACTCCAAAAGAAAGAGGATTTAGGAATTATTTACATCCATACACGCATTTAGTGTAGGTTCGCGTTCTATAAAGGTTTTTAATGGTGGTAGAGCTCCAGTGACGGAGCTCGCGGGCGTAGGCACCACCGCATTACCTAATATACGAGTACTTGGTCTTTTTGTGATAGTCATAGGCTGCAGTCATCACTTAACATCAATGTGAACTGCATGTTTGTTTGCCACTTCCATTACATAAAAAAGTGGGATGATTTATGGAATACATTTTTGGTGCTTATTTAAGTAAGAAAGGTAAGTTAACCTGTAACCATCTGCCGACCCCTGCAACGACTGACCTTCCAATAAGGTATAAATACCTAGCTAGACAGAGCACAAGGTACGGTTATTGCCTCTATTGTAGATTCACGTTGTTTCACTTTGTTATCGGCGATAACAATATTAGATGCCTGTACACTATTCACATCGCCAACGATTTATTATGCCCTGGTGGATGTTGGTACTGGGATGTGATCACAACACTTGCACGGTTACTTCGTGAGTTATGGCGGCTTAGATTTCATGTCAGTTTAATACGGTGCAGTGTTGTTAACACTACTTTGCTACCACCGCTACCACCACTACTTTGCTACCACCGAGGACAAGATAAAAATATGAATTAAAGAAATTCAGTACCTACCCATTGTTATGGATTCAGAGATTGTTTGCCATATGTGCCGTTAAAATGTAGTGTTCAACGTTAACAGAAGGTAGCGTTGAACTTAAAATTCTAAATCCTCCAATACAAGTGGAATCTTTTCGAAAAAATCCTGAGACAGGCTTCTTGCTTGGCTCAGCATTTTCCTTCGTTAGGGATTAAGATCCATTTGAGTATATGCTTTATTAAGTTACGGCTGGACTGAATGATTTTAGGTAGGGGGGCCTTCGGTAAGGGGGGAGGAGCTTCGGTCCTAAGCCCTCAGTTGCAACTTAGCCTTCCTCTTAGATCCTCATTTGGTTAGGTCTTAATAAGTAGGTACTTATTTTTTACTGACTTGGCAAACTTCATACCGCCTTAGAAGTTAAATAATGTGTCAAAACTGACAAATGTCAGGCACGGAGTTTACAGGTATTTGTAAAGAAATAAACAGTATTGATTTTCCTATTTACTTTACAGTTTCTTTATATTTTTTTACCTTTTAAACTATTCTTGGACTTGGAAGAAAATTTTAAAAAATAAATTAGCCAACTCGATCCAGCCGTTCTTTATCCGGATAATGTACGTTATATAAGAGTACAAATAAATTAAAATTAAATCTATTAAATTACTCTCTCACATTGCAATAGGTCGTGAAAGATAAATAAAACATAAAATCACAATACGTTTTATGAAAACAAATTGAGTGTGATATGAAGTGTTGATCGAGTGAAAATTAAACATGTCACTCTGTCCGCCATGACAGTGCCAGTCGGATATTCGGATTATGATTGGTATTGATCAGGACTACGAACGTGTCCCTTCGTCATCCTATCCCTTTATCGAATGCACATTTAATTGGCGTTATATCTCATTCCACAATCTGTTTGCATTCTGTCAGTTTATTTGTTTTATTTTACACACACTGCAATTTATTTTGCATTGGTAAATAAATTTGAATAACGCTTTATATTCAGCCCTATAGTAAGTTGGAGTGCCTTTGTTGTGGGTGTCATTATACCACAGTGTGATTATGCGTTCCTGAGCGAGTATCGAATCCGCGACCTCTTAAATATAGCAGTTTTCCGAACCACTCGACTAGCCGGGTTGTTGAATATAACGTTGGTTGTAATTTAACATTCATATCAAACGTAATAGATTAACGTAGTAACCAGGTTTCATTGGTGGTAGAGCTCTAGTAACTACCTCATTACCGCATTACCTCTACTTCCAAATGGTAGTGTTCAGCACTATCGTGTTCCGGTTAGATGGTAATGTATGACCCCTTAATTACTGTCACAGAGACATAACAACTTAGGTCTCAGGGGTGGCAACGCATTTGCATTTTGACCTCTACTTTTTGTGTACACAGCAGCATGCAGACATCACTTAACATCAATGTGAGCTGCATGCTTGTTTGCCACCTTCCTTACATAAAAAACGTAGCTTTACTGGTGGTAGAGCTCCTGTGGCGGAGTACAAGGGCGTAGGTACCATCGCATTATCTAATCTTCTTTCCGCTAAATGGTAGTGTTCATCACTATAGGCGGTTGGTAATAAACGGCCCCGTAATTTCATACACACACAAAGGCATAACAAATTAAGCCTCAATAGTGGTAACGCATTGAAATGTCTGGTTTTTATGTAGATGTATAGGCTACAGTAGTAAATTAATACTGTATAGATATGGACAGGATGTTTGTTCCCACTTTCATAGCATCAAAAGACCTATTGGTATTTAAAACACACTTTGGCTGATCTTTTATTATCTATATATATAAAAATCAATTCCTGTTCGATAGTCTCGCTAAAACTCGAGAACGGCTTATTTGGCAAATTTTGGTTTTGATTTATTTCTGGAAGTCCAGGGAAGGTTTAAAAGGTAAGAAAATATGAAGAAATTGAATTGGAAATAGTAAAAACAATTCACAATTTCATTTTCCCATACAAATAGTCCGTATATATCAATAAACGGACATATATATATATATATATATATATATATATATATATATACTTTGACACATTATTTCATTGTGAGCAATACGAAGTTTGTCGGGACAGCTAGTCATAATATAATTATATAATTTATATTTCACTCGCTTGGATTCGACACTGGGACGAGTTAATTGTTGTCAGCTTCATCTGTTTCAAAGATCAACAATTAAGTATCCCCCCTTGCAGAACTACACAAAACGACTACTACAATTAATGACGAAACTGCCCCAAGTTACAACCTCGTCTACCCTCGGGCGATATCCGTGTTGAGGCGGTGTGTACTCGACTCAAAGAATTCGGATTTTGTTTGTTTCAGCAATTACAGTTCTCACTTCGATTGTTCTAAAGATAGAAAAACCTCTACTACTTACTACTCTGAAGTTCAATCTCTAGGTGGCTTTTGGATTTCCACTATTTTTAGAACAATCCAAGTGAGAACTGTAAAATCTGAAACAAAGTAGTAGTGTCGCATCTACCGGTTAGTTCCGGTCAGGCGGTAATGTACGGCCCTGTAATTTCCGGCACAGAGGCATAACACCTTAGGCGTCAGGAGTGGCAACGCATCTGCATTTTGACTTTGGTCATCGTGTGGGTTCTTACTACTCTGAAGTTCAATCCCTAGGTGGAAATCCAAAAGCCACCTAGGGATTGAACTTCAGAGTAGTTAGTAGTAGAGGTTCGCTATCACTAGACTACAGAAAAAGTTAACGATTGAACTGAAAATAATAGCTTGCAAATAAACGCCAAGACAACGCGCAACGAGACAAGAGATTTATGGAATTAGTACGAAAGTGCACAGTGCGCTGTGACTGGTGACGTCACAATGGCGTGTCGAGTTGGATGGACTATTTATCACGTGTTGACGGTTATTAAAATTCTAAATATTCTTGTGAGGAACAGCAAAATGTCGTATTATAAATTCAAGGTTTACCGCAGGATTCTAGACGAAATTTAATTTAGGTATTCACTTGTTTATTTTTCATGTTATGAAACTGACAAGCGAGTATACGGTTTATTTAATGTTGGTTAGAACATGCTTCAGCCTATAGACATCTATACAAAAGCCGAGGGTTTTCTATGCAGACAAGCACAATTTCTCAATTTGATTTCTAAGAATCCAATGAAGAAGGTAAAAGGTGATCTTATTCCCATTTAGAATTTATATCATACTTAAAATAAAGGATAGTAACTTTACTAAGATCTAATACTATTCCGAACCTACGAAGGCGGGACCTGACCTAGTCTTTAATTTACCACTAAACCGAGGAGGCATAGGCATAGAGAATATTGCAAATGTTATAAACATTTATTTCAAATATTAGCTCTTATTAGTCTGTTCTCTAGTAATAAGACAAAAGCTAAAAAAGTAGCATACAAATATTTTATTCACAAGAGCTTTCCAACGTTCTATTTAATGTTAGAAGCGGTAGTTCTAACTCAGTAATAAGATCTAGACGCTCTATAGTATTCTACATCAATAGCTGTAGATGTGTCAGGGTATGCAAACAGAACCGCATCTCTTCATTGATTGAGAATTCAAAGAGCAATGAGATATGATTAAATGTCGGTTTCAATTTGAAATTCTTCTTTCGCTTTGCTGTAATATTTTGCGAATGTTTAGATATAAATATCTACTCAGTATTTGTACCCGTAGTTTTAATAATTTTGTTTCAAAATCTAAAAGTTTATTTATTTATTTAACTTTATTGCAAACACAGAAATGTTGTACAAAAGGCGGACTTAATGCTACTAAAAGGCATTGTCTACCAATCAACCTTTGGGTAAATAGAAAACAATGAATGGCGCGTAAAACTTATAAATTAAATAGTTAATTATAAAATAAGGAAATAACCTACGAATAAATATTACAGTATATAAAATATATATCATTTGGGATAACAAGAATCGCTCCTGATACGTCACTTAATTATTTTTTATTTTTTATTTTAAGCTATGGCGAATAACTATTGATACCTACACATGTTATGTCAGTTGAAAAGTTTGATTTTATTAGTGCAGTACGATTACATACGGTACATGTATTGTAGAACTCTCTCCTCTTGAGGTAACGTCTCCAGACACAAGATTGGCCGCATTGCCACGTTGAATGGCAACGATAATTAAAAAACCAGCAAGTGCATGTCGGGCCACGCGCAGTGTAGGGTTCCGTAGTTACAGAGTAAAAAATGTAATGAAAAAAAAAAGTAATTTGTATGGACTTGTTCGAAATTTTCGAGTAAAATACATTTGATCGACTATTACTCGTAAACTTGCAAGGCCAACTTAAGTGTGATAGTTTTCCTTTTAATTTCGTTATATGTAGCTACTCGTACTATTGCCGTAACGTTTGAATTTCTAACAACAACCGTTTAGTCTGTAGGGAGGGGGGGGGACACTTGAGTCTAACGAAAATTTGCATCTTAAAGCTTAATAAGTGACTAACAGTTAACTCAATCATTAAAAAAAATATTTGCGTGTTACAAGTAGGTTACCCTAAATATTTGTTTTTTTTTCATGTTTTTATTCTACCACTTTGTCGGCGTGATTAAGGTGTATACTTGTGCCAAATTTCAAGTCTCTAGTACTAATAGTGTTTGCGTTAAGCCGCGGACGGACAGACAGACAGATAGACAGACGGACAAGGTGAAACTATAAGGGTTCCTTGTTTACTACGGAACCCTAAAAAGAGATAAAATCAAACTATTTTTACGGATTTATCTCGCGTATATTAAACTAAAATGATTTTTAAAATCAACCCGACGTTTCGGTCGCTTTTCAGCTTCCGTGGTCCCGGGCAGACTGAGGTGACATTTGTCTGACAGAAGTTTGAAAAAATTATATGTAGCTACCTCCATCGATTTCGTAAACGCCTTGCGTAGCGTTCAGGATTAACACAATAATTACTTATGGTATCTTGAGGTCTTGCAGACTGCTGCGGCTGGGATTTAATCTTGCTTAGTATGGGATCCCATGATGTTGATAATCGTCATCTATCTTCTCTATTGAAATTTGGGTGTTTTTTAATTTCAATAGCCTCGCGTACCATTCGTGGAATGGGTTTGTGTTCTCTAGCGAGTATTTGAATTTTATCAAACCGGATGTAATGGTTCGGCTTATCCGCTATGTGTTCACAGACTGCAGACCTCCCTGTTCTTCGGTTTTTGACATCAGCAATGTGCTCTTTAATGCGGATACAGCTCTCTTCGTTTGACCAATATATGAGAGTCCACATTTTTTTTAATCATTCATTTGGTTGATTTTAAAAATCATTTTAGTTTAATATACGCGAGATAAATCCGTAAAAATAGTTTTATTTCAATGAGTGTAGCTCGCGAAAACCTAAGAACATATCAGATAAAATCAAACCTGATTCAAAACGGTTTTTATGCATACTATTATGGAAGTAAATGTAATAATACCACAAGAGCGGGTAAGTAGGTTTGTCTGGTACAAAAAAAAATTGTGCTAAAACGTATTATTTCCACTCCGCCGATATCTGAATTCAGTTAAAACGTTTATTTCTGATATATCCGGTAGTTTCAGTTACGATTCCGGAGTTCCATATTTTGGCAATGTATAAAATTGATAATATAATTGTTACTGCTTCGGTATTTTCCGTAGCATAATCATAGAAGGCCATTTCGTAGCTTATTCGTAGACTCGTAGGGTAATAATAAGTACTTTTTTTTTATTTAGAAAATTATTGACGGGCACCTCATAGCTTTTAATAAAGTAAGTTTAGAAATGCCCAAACATTGAAAATAAACTCCAGTCAGTTTCATTTTGAATTGAGCTTTAAAAAAATCCTCGTGAAATGTCCTGGTTTATCGTGTGTACTGTAAACTAATCTATCGTAAACATTATTTGCTATTCTTCTTTGTTGAAATAATAAAAATAGAGGACCTGTTTGTCTTGTTTATATCAAAAAGTTTATGGATAACAAGCATCTGTTCATTGTTCACACGAATAAAAATAATAGGAAAAAAGAAACGGCAAAATGCGGGGCTAGTATTCCCATCCTTGAGATGTAAATTGTTTCTCCTATCTCTGTCACAGATGGAACCATCTTAACGATACGACGGTACTGAACTGCAATATTTGTAATATGCTGGTGCCGGTGCCTTCGAGCCCCGACACTCGAACTCTACCACGAACAAAATATTTTAAGCCGAAACATAAAAAAAGTTATGATGGATTCGAACGATAATTCTGCCTACCCCTAATTTAGGCATGAGGTTATACATGTCCTTGCTCACAGTACAATCTTGTTAAAAATATTTTATGCTGAAGAAAAGGGCACACTGCCAGAAACAACACAAGTACCTACCCCATACGCGACGCAAGATCAATATGTTACTTCTTTTATTTCTATTTAATAACGCGTGGTACCACGTGGCCGCGGATATTGGGTGAATAATGTAGAGCTGATAGAGAAAAAATTGTGTTGAATATAAATTATGTAAGTAGCATGTGTGTATTTTTTATGCAAGGAAGGTGACAAACATACATCGATACAATAACCAGAAGTCAAAATGCAGATGTCTTACCACCTCTGAGACCTTAGTTGCTATTGTTTTTTTTCGCAATAACACATGCGAGTGACTTTTAGAAAATAAAGAAAAATGGGCTTTGGGCAGGAATCGAACCTGCGACCTCAGGATAACCAGTCAAATTTTTCTTCCCCTTTTTTTTATGTTTCATACTTTTGTCTCTGTGATAGTTCTAACGGGTTTATTGTCGGGTATGATTCTAAAAAAAAAATATGTATATAACGTATGTATCTTCACGCCAAGCCCTTTACGGGGTGAGAGAGGACCGCCAGATATCCCGCTCCCATCGACGACACAACGCAGTTTCTCTACCCGTCGATGCCCGCTCCTGATACACCTCCCGTGCTTTTTCTATATTTATCATTCTTATCACTATCTAGTAAAATGTACTTATGACTATCGAAATGAGATTAAACTAGAGCGTAAGCTCTCAAAAAAGTAGTTTTCCTGAAATCCCAACATCATTACTTTAGTAGAGTACCTTTACGTGCATTACGTGCTTACGCAGCTGGTGTAGATCGCGAGCGATTTCTCTGTCGTGCGATATGGTCGCGGTCGGGTGTGTGACGGGTGACCGCTAGTGGCAAAATTAAAATGTCCGTTTCCGTGTTTCGGAGGGCACGTTAAGCCGTCGGTCCCGGTTGCTATCGACAGATAGCAGTCGTTGAACCTTGTCGGAAGCCTTATTGGTTTGAAAACATCCGACAGCAGGTTGGCCACTAACCCGTATCTCCATCAACCCATATTAGAGCAGCGGAGTGGAGTAACCGCCAGGCCTCCCCCCAAAAAGAGACGCGTACCCAGCAGCGGGACGTCTCAAGGGTTGCCATTATTAAGTAAATTTTGCTTCAATGCCTTCCCCTTCGGCTGATATTCAGCCGTGAAGATATATTGTAATGTTAGTTAATTATGAAATGCTCAACACTGAATACCAGTTTAGAAATAATTATTTATGTGATAATTTGTTTAACCCAGTCGAAACAGATTCCGCATTGTCGTTGTTTTTTTTTAAACACGCTCGACGTAGAGTTTACTTAAACAGTTTCAACTATTCAATAAACAGCCGCATGAAAAAAATATATCTTCTTGTTTTTCATCTAGAAGGTTCGAAAGCTTCTGCGTCCTTCACTGAATTTCATGTGACATAATGAGTCATAGAACTCATAGGGCATGTGCATACACCCTATGACTCATCATACATGCAAGGGTCGCATGTGCATACACGGCTCATGCATATAAACATCTGTATAACAATTCGGCTAAGGTCTATTTTCGCTATGCAACCTTTAAAAAAATTGATGCCTCATCATCGGGAAATCCAGACGGGGCCAGACGAAGACAGCATTCGTGATTCGTTTCGTTATAGACAGTGCTTAGTTGCGTTAACAGTAGTGCGCGTGCGTTATGCTCCCTCTGCCGTCTCTGTCTGACGCGAGGCGATCTGCCGCTGCCTCCCTCGCTCCCGGGAGGGTCGATATATACGACACTAGGTACGCGTACTTTGCCGTACCGACTCCGACTAGTACGCAGGTTTCTGGCGTCCTGTACAAACGTCAGTGGGCATTCGGGTATCGCAACGCATTACCGCGGCCGCAACCATGACGCGCGCCGTGCTTTTTATAAGTGTTTTTACCATATTTTTGGACGTCCTGCACGCTAGTCAGGTAAGTTATTTATTTGCTATAATAATTTTCAGTGTGAAGAGAACGGAGCGGCGGCATCGTGCTACCAGGGCCACTAAGTCGAAAATCGATTAACGCACAATGTTTTTCAGTCGAGTGTAAAATTGACCGGCTGAAAACATACGCGGATGCCATAAAAGTTTTTTCGACGCTGACACGCGCCTAGTTTGGCGTTTTTTAACCTATAGCTATGTATATTGCATGTGTAGATTGCGTAACCTTACCTCGTAAGGTTTACTAAATTCAGTTAGTCAACATTCGATATTTTGACTTTTTCCGTTATTATTTTAGGACGACCTATCTGCAAATATTTTTAATTAGTGTAAGTAGAATATAGATTTTAGAATTGTAGGAAAATTACAGATCAAGTCACTATAAGGTAGGTATTTTTATATTTATTAATTTATATACATAAATAAGTTAGCTAAAAGAAATATATAATCAAAATCAGCTTCAAATAGAAGTCATTAAAAGTAAAATATATAGCATAGATACCTATATAAAATTAGTACATATTGATATAAAATAATTTTAAATTAAATTTAAAAAGTAATTGTAATAAATTGAAGTAATCTTATTTTCCACTACAAACTTTCCCGAAAATACTTAAGAAATGAATATAAAAGTCAATCATTAACAATAATTTGAACTCTTAAAAAAAATTACACGATAGGTATTATATTAGATATTTTAATAGTTTTTATTTATATACATATAGGTAACTGGTGGTATCACGACATTAAAATCCGACTATCATACCTGCCAGGCGGATTTACACAATACCTAATATAAGTAAGTAAGTAACATACCTACTTACATACATATTACCAATCTTATTGTGAACTTGATACTTAACATTCTCTACAAGGCCCGTTTTTCTGTTTGATCGATATATTCCGTGGATATCCATAAACATGTTAATCTACCGACGCATTAAACCTTAAGCTTTACTTTGTATCAAATTGATACCTCCAGTTTCTTTTAAAAGTTCACCTTTTCGTGTGAAAAACTAGGTGGGTCAAGGGTTGTAACTAAGTAGAATTATAGAATAGGTCTGTCAAATATCCCGACCTTACACACCTCCCATTCCTCTTTTACGTTTGTCGCTCTCTTCATTAATTTTCTCGTGTATCTATTTTTCCAGTTAGATAAAAAAAAGAAAAAGAACTAAATGAATTATCTTAAAGCAAAGTAGTCTATCTAAACTATTCTAAACCATTGAAACGCCAAAGTTTTACTAGTCTTTAATAGCAATAGACCCAGGCATTAAATGGCATCGTATACGTCCCAAATTAATTATTTTGTACGAGGAGAAACGGGCGGTCGAACAAATTTCGCAAACCACCAGCTACTTTGAAAGATATTATGGGACAAGGCGTTATATCTTGTACGTAGCTTCGACATTTCATCCAACAATAGTGGCAATAATTTGTTATTGTACCTTTGGGACCACATCTATAAATTATATCACACAATTTATAGGTCGAGTTCTGTCTGATGGTGGGGTCAAAAGTCTTAGGAATCGGCGTGCATGTATGAAGAGAATGATGAAGGTAGACGAGGCACGAGAGGTTTGTCAGAACCGGGATATCTGGCGCTCTACACTCTCTGCCTACCCCGTTAGGGACCTGGCGTGAAGATACATACATACAGACAATTTATCGTACTTTTTTGTCCCTCTATCCCTAAGACAGAAGGCCATCCTGATGTGACGTCACATACTTTTCATCAGTATATTTATTGTTTACGTATTAACTTCGAGTTTGAATACTTTTAGCTTGTACTAAGTGACGTCATAAAGCCTTAGACTGCCCGGTCCCTTGTCACAAAATGTCACATCTCGTTGATCCCGTCTCCCTAAAGTATGACGTAATTTATGGTTGGCCCTTAAGAAAGACCTCTATAATCTTTGGGTTAGCGAAGTCGAGATAGATTGTAAAATATAGCAAATAGTTTCCTTTAGTCTAACTATGTTAGGATCCCACTGCAAAATCATTTCGTTCATACAGATATGCTGTAAACCTGTTTTTCACGCATATCTAGAGAATCTAGAGAATAAATATTTTACAATCCTGTCCCACATCCCAAAGGTTGACTGTTAGAGAATGCCTAGTGGCATTAAGTCCGCCTAATGTACTCGGTGTATTGAAGAATAAATAAATAAATATTGACTAGGTTGCCTATCAAAATTTGGCCGCAAGATCTGGATGAACAAAATGATTCTGCAGTGGGATCTTAACCCACTATGGGACCACATCTAAAAATTATGTCACACAATTTATCGCACTTTTCTGTCCTTCCGTCCTTATGGCAGAAGGCCATCCTGATGTGACGTCAACTTCGCGTTTGAATACTATTAGCTATGTGATATTATACTATGTGACGTCATAAAGCCTTGGTCTACCCTATCCCTTGTCACAAAATGTCACATTTCGTTGATCCCCTCTCCCTAAAGTATGACGTACCCAATTTATGGTTGGCCTCTAAGAAAGATCTCTATAATCTAAGGAAGCACTGACAGAGTCATACATTGCCATTTGATAAGAGTACGGCAATTCTGAAAATTTATAAGTGGCACTCATATGATCGCTACAATATGATCGGTTCTATAAAAATGGCGTCAAGAGTCCTATAAGCTTGGCACCATTTTGGCAAAGGCCTGGATGCAAAATATCCAAAGGCGATAGCAAACAATTTTTTATCAGGTGACGTGCTTGCTTGTCAAGCTTGTGCCATAATAAAAAACAGGCCTAGTGCGCATTGGGACTGGGACACGCACTTGGTGCATGCATTCAAGCACCATTTTTTGGGCTTGATTAATGGGTATATTCCTACCAAATTACAGTTTTCTAGTATAAAGAGTCTCTTAGCTGACGGCACAAACATGACGAAACCATAAGGGACGCTAAAGCTTCGATCAGGCTTAACAAAATCTTAACAAGTGAGACATTCATTAATCATATTACATCCACGGAACACACAATATGTAAATGACTTCCCTTCTCGACGCTTGGTCTACCTAGTTGATTAAATCCAAATCCTTTGATCATCCCAAGGAAGTTCAACAGAAATTTGTACGAGCATGCAATCCCAAAGTTCGGCCGCGGTTATTGATCGCTCTTCATCTAACTTCATTTTAAATTCACTACATTCAGTTGGTTATGATCGCTGTTCTGGTACAAGATTGTTACCGATAGTTTGATCGATAGTAAACATGATTTCTCGTCTATCACGTCTGTGTTTGTTCGTGAATATATGCGAGCAGTACGATTGGGTAGATATGTTTCTTGATTTCCTAGTAATAGGACTGAAATATGTTGATTCACATCCATCTGACACATTTGCAAGCTCAGAGTAAGGCACAATGGTTTTAAGGAACTATTAGTTTGATAAGTAATACCAGGCCTAGTTGGAATAAACTTCTAGATTTCGATGATAGCATTTTATTAAGCGAGAGAGAGAGAGAGAGAGGATCTAAAATTATGTCAAAAAATGCTACGCTTTATTTATGTTGTTTTGAATTGTCGTTAATTTCGGTTTTGGTTAAAATCAATCAAATCATATTTTGCAAAAAAATATCTGAAAATTTTTGGAGCGATTAGAAATATTATCATCTCTTTTGAGTCCATATTTTGATAAGTGGTCCAGTGTCTTGATCTGAAAGTGTCCTCAAAATTTTCATAGTTGATTAGTTGTTAAACATCGTGATTTACCTATTAAATAATAGAATACTTATATTTGCTGGGAGTCAACATTTTTAAGGTCACTTATTGCGTGCAAATTGTAAACCATAACTCATGCTTTATCATTATTTTCAATCGGGTGAAATATCTCGTAAGCTCATAGTTGATTAGTTGTTAAACATCGTGATTTACCTATTAAATAATAGAATACTTATATTTGCTGGGAGTCAACAAATTTAAGGGTAATACTTATTACGTGCAAATTGTAAACCATAACTCATGCTTTATCATTATTTTAAATCGGGTGAAATATCTCGTAAGCGATAACGATTTTAATTTTCGAGTGCTCGAATTCGTGTTTGAGGTTATGGTATACCAGCATTATACCATCAGGTTTATAGTTCATAATGTTAATATATTTCGTTTTTTATCACCACTCGGACAAATTAATTTAGAAAAAAGGGGAAACCCACAGGGTGTTAGTTGGTGGAACAACTGCTAATGCCCCATTAAGACTAAAGGGCCCTACTAATGAGTATGCTTGGGGAGCACGCAACGCTATTCCATGGTATATTATGATAATGACATACGTCATCTGTCACGGAAGTATACGCAGTTTTATGATCACATTCATCATCACAGTTAGCTGATATTGTTTTCTTCTATTGAGGTATATTGTTTGACACGACTATCTCTGAAAATCTGAACTCTTCTGTCTAAAATCTTGAATAGTAGGTAGGTTCTGAAAGAAACAAAGGATATAATTTTACACTATTATTTCCTACATATATTACATGACTAAATGCGAATGACTAAACAGATATACAATGCGAATGTGGATGGTTGCAGAGGCCCAGGAAGACCAAGACTGACCTACCATGACCAAATAGGTCGAGTTCTGTCTGATGGTGGGGTCAATAGTTTGGGGTTAACGTTTAAATGGACGTATAAAAAGCTGAAATTGCTTGTACTTTCAATAAGTTTAAGATGAAAAAAAAAGATATGAAATAAGATGATGAAAATTTACGTGATTTCGATAACAATGGAGTATGGATAAAATCAGACATGATCTGAGTATGGAATTGGAATGTGGCCATGAGAAATTTTCAACTGTAAGTACACAGTATTTTTTAAATTCAATTCATTATCGAATGTGTCTAAACAAATTATTGAACATCTTAAGTCAAAAAATAAATAAACTTACAAAAAAAAGAATAAAAATAGAATTCTGATATTGTGGATTTTGAGCAGATACGGGTAGAACGCACCTTCATTTATCATTCGAATTCGAAGTCGGGTGTTGGTGATATATGTTTAATCCAAAGTGGTGAAGTTTTTACAAATTTTATGTTTGCCTAGCGAAGCAGCTATTGCCAGTTACCATACTTGTTTTATATTATTTCGCATTAACACATGCCTGTGAAATAAATTTTATTTAAAGAAAAATGGAAAGAAAAATATAAAGGAAAGAAATATAATAGGTTGGGGAAAAAGTCTTTTCGCATTATAGTATGTATGAACTTGTAATAAAATCTCTTTGGCTGTAGTATTTGTATCTGGCTGGTTTTGGTATCATTGAAAGTTAAAATTTTAAAGAACATAATTCCAAATTCAAATTAGGCAAATGTGTGATTTTCATTTGTTTTTCGTACTGTCAAGATGAGTGAATCTAATGAAGAAATTCGATACATTTTAAAATTTTACTACAAAAAAGGTAAAAATGCAACGGAAGCCGCGAATAAAATTTGCGATGTTTATGGACCTAGTGCAGTGTCTGTGAGAGTAGCACAAATTTGGTTTAAGCGTTTTCAATCCGGAAACTTTGATGTCAAAGATGCACCTCGCTCTGATCGCCCTATTACGGATAAAATGGATGCCATTTTTGAAAAAGTGGAGCAAGATCGACATACCAGTAGTTACGACGTAGCTGAAGAACTGAGAATTGATCACAAAATAGTTTTGGTGCATTTGAAAAAAGCTGGGTACAAAAAAAAGCTCGATATTTGGGTACCTCACGAGCTCACTGAAAGAAACCTAATGAACCGTGTACTCATTTGTGATTCTTTATTACGACGTAATGAAACCGAATTATTTTTGAAGAAGCTGATAACTGGTGATGAAAAGTGGATCACGTACGACAAGAACGTGCGAAAAAGGTCGTGGTCAAAGGCCGGTCAGGCTTCACAGACTATGGCGAAACCCGGGTTAACTCGCAATAAGGTGATGTTGTGTGTGTGGTGGGATTGGAAGGGCATTATTCATTATGAGCTATTACTACCAGACAGGACTATCGATTCTGAACTCTACTGCGAACAACTGATATGAGATTAAAGCAAGAAGTTGAGAGAAAGCGGCCGGAATTGATCAACAGAAGGGGTGTGGTGTTTCATCATGATAACGCTAGACCTCACACATCTATAGCCACTCAGCAAACATTAAGAGAGTTTGGCTGGGAGGTGTTAATGCATCCGCCGTATAGTCCTGACCTTGCACCTTCAGATTTCCACCTGTTTCGGTCTCTTATGCAATGTTAGGTTAACATCACGAGAGGACTGCCAAATCCACTTGTCGGGGTATTTTGATGAGAAGTCCCAAATTTTTATAGCAATGGGATCATGTCCCTACCTACAAGATGGCAAAAGCTTATCGAACAAAATGGTACATACATACTTTAGTTAAATTTAAATAAACTATATTAAAAATGTTTTGAATTATCTTAAAAAATGCGAAGAAACTTTTTCCCCAACCTTATATTTCACAAGCATGTGTTAATGCGAAATAATATAAAACAATTATTAAGGGTAAAAGCGACTTCTTTACGATATTAAATAAACTGCAAAGTCTATTATATCGGTTGCCGAACTAGTATAGTTGGTAATAGATGGCGCTGCTGCAACCATAAAGCAATGCAATAAATGTGAAGGAAAGATTTGACAAATCGGGCAGGACTTCAGTAGCTCAATTGGAAGAGCGGCTGGACTAGATTCCCAGTAAGCTGCGAGTTCGAGGTCTCGCCTGAAGTCAAATTTTTCTTTCGATTTTTCTTTAAATAAAATGTATTTCACAAGCATGTGTTAATGCGAAATAATATAAAACAATTATTAAGGGTAAAAGCGACTTCTTTACGATATTCAATAAACTGCAAAGTCTATTATATCGGTTGCCTAACTAGCATAATTAGGCAATAGATGGCGCTGCTGCTACCATAAAGCAATGCAATAAATGTGAAGGAAAGATTTGACAAATCGGGCAGGACTTCAGTAGCTCAATTGGAAGAGCGGCTGGACTAAATTCCCAGTAGGCCGCGAGTTCGAGTCTCGCCTGAAGTCAAATTTTTCTTTAAATAAAATATAGTTACCATACTTACTTGTAGGATCTTGTTAAAGATTTTAAGGTACACTAAAGGGCACCTAAGTGACCTAAAGCTTGGCATTGTAACATTAAAGTGTTATTAGGTAACTGCCGTTTGCCTACGGAAACATATCTATCTCTACCTACATAGTAGATTAAACAAAATCGCCTGTACGCGTAGATCTTTCAAACTGACGATGACGACCCGGTTAGTCCAGCGGTGTGAGATGACCGTTTGAGTCGAAGGGTCGCGGGTTCGGTCCTCCCACCGGTACAAATATTCGTATGGCCTACAGATATTTGTTTCGGGTCTGGGTGTTTGTGTATGTGTTGTATGTGTATAACGGTACCCACGACACAGGTTTATAACTACTGTGGAGCTGTGAGTGTAAGCGAAAAAAAAAAACTACATTACGTAGGTATGTGAATGTAGATTTCCTTAATACATAAAGTGATGCGAGGGGAAGGTTAATATGTATTAAATATGTATAATATAATAGAGATAAACCGAGAATTTAAAAGATTTGTAATGTAGAGTCGACAAAAAGTGCGCTTATGTTGCAAACACGGGTTAATCCTTACGAGATAGATCAAAATATTATACTTCAGAATTGTTTATCTACCTCAAAAAGATCGATAAATAACTCGGTGACGATAATTATAACACCCTACATTAGTATGCCCAGTTAACAGATTTCTTTAAGTTAGAAAAGGATGTGAAATGTTACAATAACTTTAACTTTAACAAAAGTCGTGGTGCAACCCAGGCTAACTATATTGCATCCACGCGACACCGGGACGGGGCGCTAGTAAAGTATAAGCAGAGAATATGTAATAATACTACGCATAGAATGGACACTTCGACGTCCCGCCCGATTTCCCCTCATCACCCAATCTCCTCCCCTCTTATGGGCGACGGTTGGTATTTTGTACATGCTACGCACACAGGTGCACGTGTAAATACACGTCACTGATTGATGTCTGTGTAATAGAGACCAAATTAAGCGTTTGTACGGAATTTTGGCGGAGTGTCCGCGGTGTGGTATAAGCTAAAAATATATCCGTTAATCTAACTACCTCGTTTTGTACAAGCCTGTTGTCTTGATTAATATGGGTTTAGAAGCAGCTGCAATTTTAATTCGAAACGAAAATTATGATTTTTCTATCAAAATTACGAAACTGGTTTTTGGATTATATAAGCGGGAATAATTTAAACAATATTTTTTTGCACTCAACAGAATTTCCCGGTAATTAAACACCATTCGCTTAATTTGTTTGGTTCCGTACAAACAGGTCGTTTGGTGTGCCTATAAAATACGAATAACGGAGCAATACCACGCCATGTGCATTCGCTTAATGTATGTTCTATGCTAAAACACCCTATTTAGGTCGTTCCCGCGATTGCTTTACATATATTACGACAAATAAGGAGTCTATTTCTTCAAGATTTAATGCTACATTAATATATATAAGAGTTGGTAGAACTGCGACACGAATGGCCATTTACCTGGAATGGATATGAAAACCTGGATGGAATTATGAAACGTTTTCGGGCATTTTAAATTCATAGGACGTGATCTCATCAAATTTCACAATTTGTGTTCTTGATCATTGGGATTGGCATGGATTTTTTAATGTAATGGAAGTGGCAAACAAGCATGCAGTTCACATTGATGTAAAATGATGACTGCAGCCTAAAGATACCCACACAAAGACCAAGGTCAAAATGCAGATGCGTTACCACTCCTGAGGCCTAAGGTGTTATGCCTCTGTGCCGGAAATTACAAGGCTGTACATAACCACCTAACCGGAACACGATGGTGCTGAACACTACCATTTAGCGGCAAGTATATTAGGTAATGCGGTGGTGGCTACGCCAGCGAGCTCCGTCACTGGAGCTCTACCACCAGTAGAAAGTTTATTATTTAACGTAACTTCACGCCTATAATCGCCGAAGGATCCTAAGATAAATGCATGCATTTAAGCACAACACAACATCCACAATTCGCCAATAACGTTTTGGCCCACGTAACAGGTGACGAGCCGGTTGACATCCCCGGGCACAATACCAAACTCTGAGGTACTGGGAAACAGAGATAAAGAATATTACAACGTTATCTCTGATAGCCCCCGACCCGGAAATCGACCTCAGAATCCTTGCGTAGTAGTAGTGGCCTGCTACCACTACGCTTCTGAGGTAGTTATTTTTTATTACCTATTACCTATTACTAGCTGCGCCCGCGACTTCGTCCGCGTGAGAATTTATGATTGTTAAGTATCTATCCGGACAAAGTCGTGGGCGCAGCTAGTATAAAAGCCTAAGTTACACCTTATTACATAAGCTATCTGCCAGTGAAAGTTCCGTCAAATTCGGTCAAGCCGATCCCAAGATTAACGGGGACAAACAGACACAAAAAATACATGCTGTAGTTTTTAATTAACTCTTCAACGAAATTCAGTTTGACCGAGATATTCTTAACAGGTTTTGAAATATGATAAATTTCCAAAAAATATATATACTAACCCCCTTATTCATAAACGTATTTTAGCTAAAGTATTGCTAATCTCTCCTTTGTCTCTTTCTATCCTGCACATTTGACAATGCAACTGACAAAGACAAAGCATTCTATAGCTAAAACGTATCTAATATACGTTTATGAATAAGGGGGTTATATTTTGTTTTCATATATTAAATAAGTTAAAAACTACTTGTTACTACGAAACCCTTCATGGGCGAATCCGGCTCGTATTTGTTCACTTTTCTGTTGTTTTCTGTACTCGTTGTTCATTAGTTAGCTTTTTTTTCTATAAATAGATATCGAATTCTGAAAAATTGTACTCCAAGAACCGGTTTTAACTAGAACTTCCTGGATCCAGTGAACCCCTATTTTCATTTAATCCTTTTATCGAGATAGGGTTTAATAGAATCTATGAATATTTTATTGACCGAAGGTAACAAACAGACCGTCTTTAGACAGACTTACTTTCATCACCATATTTACCACAGATTTTTTTTATGTAATGAAGGTGGCAAACAAGCGTACAGTTCGCATTAATGTTAAGTGATGACTGCAGCTTTTAGGCACTCACATAAAAACCAGGGGTCAAAATGCAGATGCGTAGATACCCCTGAGACCTTAGTTGTTTTGTACCTGTGATGATTATTATACATTACCATCTAACATCTAACTAGAACACGGTAGTGCTGGACACTACCAGCTTGATTAGGTAATGCGGTGGTGCCTACGCCCTACGCTCTACCACCAGTAGAATATTTATATCAAAATATTTTTTTACCAATGAAATATTTGAAAGGAAATAAAATTAACGTCCATTATAAAAAAAAATACATTTATCTTTACCTAATATGCAAGCTGAAAGTTCAATCCGGCTTTGTAAAGTAATGAAAGTAATCCCATTTTCACTGGAGTGCACTATTCTGTATTAATTCTTTCTAAAATCCAATTTAAGTTGGCAAAAAATGGGGCTATTCACATTACCTATTGGTGGGACTAAAATGCACTTTTGTACGGAATGATATAAAAGCGTTTTCATTTTCGTTTTAACATTGTGAGGAGTGGATACGTGTCCATTGTTTCAAATCAGTTTCGGATTTATGCGCTGTGATAAGGGTGTTTTTGTTTTCCGAGTGGGCTCAGCTTGGAGTTTGCTATTTTAGGCCTTTGTTTTTGTTACGAAATAAGCTTATGGAAGTGACGAATGGAAATCCAGCTTGGATTCTTTATATGTATATTTGGTGAAGATAAGTTATTTTAAATAGTTACTGACACATTTTTAAAGCTCTATTGTTAATTCGGAGTAGCAGAACAAAATTTTTAAGCGATTTATATTTCTGTGGAACTTTATTCTAATATGTGGATTCAAAGGTTTTGAACTCTAGATTTTGCGTAGATGTCTACGGGTTGCAGCATCATTTTCTATCAATACGCGTTACGTGCTCGTTAACATAACGTGTCAAAATACTGTAAACAACTGTAAGTATAACTTTAAACACAGTTCTTGCATTTAAGATTATTGAATACTCCTTGATTAATTTTCAAAAATAGGCCAAATCCACAAGGAAGATAATGAGCAAAAAATAAAAACTCGTTCATGAGCTCGTAAAATTGTCGTTCCATCTTATTACTTCCCTCGAAGTTGTCCACTTGTACATTGCATACATTTTGGTGTAACGACAAAATTATCTCTGTGGTATATTCCTATTCCTCTATCTACTGAATACCCTTTAGCTCTGAAATGTAAACTCGTATAAATTGGTACATAGCTTAGTAGGTTTCTATGTCTGCAATAGAGTGTACCTAGAAGTCGAGCTCACTTAAACCCGTTGAGATTTCACTGGCGTACTGTATTCCCTCGTTGAAAACGTCATTTGACTTGCCGAACTACGTTCATCCCCTACGGTGTTTCGAGGAAGTTTAATTTTGAATTACAACGTTCTACAATAATATGTCCTTAAGTTTTCAGCTCAGTTTATACGTGGGTGTATCGGAAATATAGTTTTATTTCTATACGTTTTACAATGTTGCTTTTAGTAAGCTGCATCTACTGATAGTATATGTTACATTTGAATTTATCGAAAAGGCACATCTACTAGTTAAAGCGGATCATAAAATCTTGTTTTGAAATAGTTTTGAAAATCAGTGCCCAATGCCCAACCAAGAGGATATGCAAAATTCAATAGTCATTCACTAAAAATATATTTTGAATATAGTTTTACTCAAAATATATTTTCTTGTACTAGGAAGTAACATGAAATTGCTCATCTATCTACAAAAATGAAAAAAAAAAAAATGTCTCACAAATTTTGTAAAAATTGAACTTCCTGTAATACTTCTCAAAAGAGTGAATTTAAAAAGTCTTCTGTCAAAAAAGAAACCATGAAGCTTAGACAATAAAATTACAACTATTTAATATTTTTTCAACACATCAGAATATGTTAATGAATTAATGGAATAATATAAGAGACTGCCACTCCAGAGAAAGCCCAAATATGATGGAAAATTCAATAGTCAGGTGTGGACTTCGGTAGCTCAGTTAAGAGAGCGATTGGGCTACTGATCTCAGTAGAAGCGGGTTCAAGTTCCACCTGAAGTCAAATATTTCTTTCCATTTCTCCTTTATAATATGTATACAGGCATTTCCAAATTATCACACAAAAAATGCAATAACTAAAAGCATTTCAACCAAACAAAATATACTCTATCTTGGGTACAATTCAAATTTGCATGCTAAATGAATAACTACTCAAAGTATTGTTATCCAAGTTCATATTGACATTTATCAGTTTTCTGCTCCATAGCACCTTCAGTGGAGAACGGACGATATCCGACTATTCTAGTTTACTGGCCAATAGTTACTAAATCGTTATGTCTATCGAGTTAGCAAGTTTCACGGAGAGGAAGCTGAGTATTTCAACAAGAATGAATTATTTGAGTTGGACCAACATTAGATATTCTTGTGGTTATGATACCAGAAGTTAGATTCGAATTTCCGTAACTTTTATTTACTTTGAAGTTAGTTGTTCCTTCTAGTTTTCAATTGAATATTCGTCAACAAAATCTTGGTGATTTATTTTTGTGGTTCATATTTTTTTTGACTCATTCAACAAGTGTAGCGTATCAGAATGTTATCGAATATAAGTACCTATTATAACTTTAAATAAATTGTTTTATATTATTTCGCATTAACACATGCTTGTGAAATATATTTTATTTAAAGAGAAATGGAAAGAAAAATTTGACTTCAGGCGAGACTCGAACTCGCGGCCTACTGGGAATCTAGTCCAGCCGCTCTTCCAATTGAGCTACTGAAGTTCGAGCAGGAGTTCGAGTCTCGCCTGAAGTCAAATTTTTCTTTCCATTTCTCTTTAAATAAAACATATTTTAAATAAATTTATATATAAAACAAAAACAATAACGTTAATTATTACCGAGATGGGAATACTAAATTGTGTGGCAATTCAATGATTCTTTTAAATGTTTTATAGCTCCTAAAAAGTCACGCTAGAGGAAGGCTGTATGGTCGATGAAATCAGAATATTGTTTGTACTAGACTGAACACAATTTCCCATGATTAAAAATGAATATCTATAAAAGCGAAATTTTTAACTTTTTAAAATAGTTTTCCTGCCGAATCTGAACTTTAATTTTATAAAATTGAGCATGAGTTACGTGCATAACATATTTTAGCACATTTTCAGATTAAAATAAAAAAGGATGAGTCTAGTCTAGACAAATGAAGAGAACATTTACGTATCAAGTCTTTTGAAGGTTCAGTTACCTCGCAGTTACCCCTTGGTGGCCTCTAAACGCGTCAATCCTCGTGATTACGTATTTTTTAGACCTTGCGGAAAATTAATGGGTTATTGTCCCCTGGAACCCAGTTTCATGGACAGTATACCGCCAAAAAAGTTAGGACTTTTAAGCGCACATCATGGCAGTTGCAAAATTCGTATGATGTGTCCACTATGGAGTAAATTTCCTGACTTATCTCTCTTTGAAGTTGCAATGTTTTAGCTTTGTCATACTAGATCTAATATATATTTTAAAATAGATCTACTATATATTATATAATAGATCTAGTATTACTATACTAACTAGAAATATTATACATTAATTTAATATTTATTTATTCATCATTCATCATCATCATCATCTCAGCCAAAAGACGTCCACTGCTGAACGAAGGCCTCCCCCAAAGAATGCCACAACGAACGGTCCCGGGCCGCCCTCATCCAGCGATTGCCCGCGAACTTCACCAGGACGTCGGTCCATCTTGTGGGAGGCCTGCCTACGTTTCGTTTTCCGGTTACGCGGTCGCCACTCAAGAACTGCTTTGCCCCAACGGCCGTCAGTTTTTCGAGGTAAGTATGTGCCACTGCCACTTGAGTCTCGCTATTAGGAGCGTTATCTATGCTGCACACTGCCTACGTAGGCACTGATAGTCCGCTATTGGTCAAAATTTGATCAAAATGGCTTGATAATTATTTTTAATTTTTACTGTAAGAAAATATTAACTGAAATAATAATTTTTAGTGTGTGCTTATCATCAGCTTACTGAATGGTAATGTTAAAAAGTTCATAGAGATAAACTAACCCGTGGTTCACCTTTCCCTTTTTTGGTAGTTAGGAGACTAACTACTTATTTTGCGTTGAATTAGAAAATGTTAAAACTCAACTAAATCGGAGACAAAACGTATAAAAAAAAACCATCCAGCATGCTAAAATAATATTTAATCGTTTGAATAACTCACGAAGTGCAAAGCTAGTGAATGCTTAAATATAGGTAAACGAATGAAATAAAATGTTCATCTGTCCAAATGTTTCCAATTTATGTTTATTCGTGAAAAAAGCAAACCGTTGGTAATGTAAGGGTAACCCAGTCTGATCCGACCCTAATCCTATGATCTCAAACGGCTCCGATCCGAAGATTTCGCTTGAATCTAAACAAAAGTCTTTGGTTTAATTTATTTGTAATGGAATCGAAGGTCTGTACTACAATCGACTTGAGGATGAAGGTCTTTCACTTGATATATTTTTATCACTACTTTGCAATAATACTGGAGAAATTATATCTCGCATAAGTTTTAACAGATTTCGTACAGAATGTGTGTGTGTTCACCAACGAGGTTCACATGCATAGAGAAGACACCGGGAGTAAACAGCCGGTTCCGATTTTAGATTGATTTGACAGATATTAAATTTATGTGAAACGTTTCCATGTTATCTGTCATGTTACTATGTGAAAGTGTGGTCAATTGACTTCTGGAAATTGGAATCGTTCTGCCAAGGGGAGTGTCCTGTCAAGTCCTGTCTAGTACTTTAGTACGAGTTTGTCAATGGTATTCACAAAACATTATTTGTGCGACTGTCCGACGGTATCGAATTTCGACATTAAAATTGATTAGAATAAATATATATTTTTTTAATATATTAATAATAATATAATTCTTTGTATACCTACATCAGCACCTTAAAAATTAATGGTGCCTCTCTTGTGAATCATATTTTCTAATTATTTGGATAGATAATAAAAACAGCATTGGAAATTAACTCGTTCCCCAAACACTTCGTAAGATATAACTTCATATCTTTATTCATCCCTCGTGAAAAGGGAGAAAAAGTCATAAAATGTTCTGTTAACAAAATAAGTAAAACAAATTCATAAATACTTTGTCAACAATATTTATGCAGACTACTAAAATTTGGGACTAATGAAACCGCATTGCGTGATAGAGTATAAACATATTTAGCACAGATTATAGCAACTTCATTTTAATAAAGAGGTATAAAACCTCAGGCTGTTTAAAAATGGAACACCTCTTTGAGCTTTAATCCCCGTCCACAAGATGGAGGGACTGGAGTTAAGCCTTGGGACGATGGGCCTTGAAAGTAGCGTTAGGGGAGGGACCGCTCAATTACCTTGAAAATACTCCGGAGCCCTATTAAGAATATGATACCCCTGTTGTAGTAATGTATATAGTGACAGTTTTATATGTTGATTAAATTATTTAGAATCTCTGGAGTACTGACAATTTATTGGCAATTTTATGTGTTATCACGTTTGTTTCATTGCAGGGTTGGTAGGCAATACAGAGGGTGAAATTTATAAACCATTTTCTTTTCTTTGTTCATCCCTTGCACACATAAACATTATTTTGCATTTTATGTTAAATTGATGAAAATAGAGTCTTTTTCCTTTTGTCATTGCTAATACAGATATTGCTGGTATAGAATTGAATAGAAATTAAACACATTGATGGGAATATCTTCGAAAAAGAAATTCATAATTGAAGTAAAAATTAGTAAAATTAAAACTTGAATAATACTCCAGTATTATTCAAGTTTTAATTTTCTAGTAAAAGCTAATTATTCTTCATAAAGGACATGAGAATAACAAAATTGTCTATTTACAATAAATACACATTGCTTATTATTGCAAAATGTCTAAAAACCTCAATAAATAACCTCAAAAATAAAATTTCCCTGTGTTATTGTTTCTCATTATAAATAAGAATATTGTTTTACCCATACGACCGTCAGTTTCGCGGCCTCAAAGCTCCGTCTTCCATCTTCCGAGAACTTTGTAGTTTGCATGTTGCCTTTTGTTAGCGGAGTATGCTTCTCATGCAAGATAGATAGATACCACTACAAGGGCCGTACTGCATTTAGGGTTGCCTACTTTCGATCAAAATATAAAAATCAACAAATCCATATTGACGATAAAGTATGTTTTCAATAAAGCTCATAAATATATACAAAAATAGACTCACTAAGGTTTGGGAGTAAATACTAAGTTATCTTGGCTAGGTTTTTCTTTCATTGAAATCTTGAAGACGACGCCAGATTTAATAGAAAGCACATTTGGGTGGTTTCAAATGTTTTGCCCGCCACTGTAATTGTTTCTTAATATACCTAAGTTAGAATATTGTTTTAGCCATACGACCGTCCGTTTCGCGACCTCAAAGCTCCGCCAAAAAGTTTATAGTTTGCATGTTGCCTTTTGTTAGCGGAGTATGTTCCTCGTGCGAGATATTATTATATATGTACTACTACAGCGACCGTTCTACATTTAGGGTTACCATTTTGTTTTCACTCGAATAAAAAAGTAAGTAAATAGTACCCTTGTATATTATGGAGTGCAATAAAGTATCAAATATATAAGTACAAAAACGTAACTGCCTCGGCGATGTTTTTTGTGAAATTTTGTTCAACTCGAAAAGAAATTCCTAGGCTTTTTTATCAGTCGATTTATTGGTAAGTAGTTGAATTTATGTGAACGCTCTTCGTGGGCGTAAGAGCTTTTGAGTTATTTAATATTAACTCAAGGAATCTATAATATTTGGAATAAGATAATGAGATCTTAGACGTTGACATTAATTTGATAAACGTTATGCGTTGCCATTTTGTCGTGAAGCGATGATTGCCATCATTTTAGAAAAACAGCAATGTACTACACACTGCTGACAAAATTAATGTCAATCGAATTATATACCTAATAGGCCACCAGAACTGGCAACGCATCTGTATTAACACTTCTAGTCTCTATAATTCATATAAATAAAGGTGAAAATGTGAACTTGATGTTGGTATGTTTTTCACTTTCATGGATTAAAAATTAACGGTGAGCGACCGAGCTAAGACGCCTAAATATATTGATTAACTAAAAACTAAATAAATGTTATTATGGCCATAAGAATAGATCACCTTCCAAGTGGTATATAAATAACTAACAATTCCAAAGATAGGGATCCATTTCAAACCTACGCGCGTTGTCTCGGACTAATGATTTATTTTGACGACCCGGTTAGTCCAGCGGTGCGAAACCACCGTTTGATTCGAAGGGTCGCGGGTTCGATCCCCGCACCGGAACAAATATTTGTATGGCCTACAGATATTTGTTTCGGGTCTGGGTGTTTGTGTATGTGTTGTTTGTTGTTTGTGTTGGAAGAGTTCCAGTGACGGAGCTCGCGGGCGTAGGCACCACCGCATTACCTAATATACTTGCCGCTAAATGGTAGTGTTCAGCACTATCGTGTTCCGCTCAGGTGGTAATGTACGGCCCTGTAATTTCAGGCACAGAGGCATATCACCTGATGCCTCAGGAGTGGCAGCGGATCTGCATTTTGAACTCTGGTCATTGTGTGGGTGTCTATAGGCTGCAGTAACTTAACATCAATGTGAACTGCATGCTTGTTTGCCACTTTTATTACATAAAAAAAAAAACGGCATCTAGACACAGGTTTATATAATACCTAATGTGGAGCTGTGAGTGTAAGCGTATTTTATTTATTTATTTATTATTATACTATACTATATAATTAAATAAAGAATCGTGGGTATATTCGTTAATTAGGGAAAACACTTTTGTTCATTAGGTGTAGTTTCATGGCTCTGTTAATTTCTGGACAGAGGCATATCATATTAAGCCTCAGGAGTGACCACGCATCTACTACATATTGTGCTTCGAGCTTATGAAAGAGACAATCGGCTAATTTAGACTTCGTAGAGCCTTATCTCTGTAACCCACTGTCAAGAATGATCAAAATGGTCAACAAACGTCACATAAGTAGTGTGTGAAAGAGGTAACGCGCTACAGAGCCGGAATTAGTCTTTTTCCTAATTTCGATGTTCATAATTTCTTGCCGTATATATCCTATTCCTATATTTTCTTAGATCACAGTCGACAACCCTGAGTGCACCTAACTAGGTGCGGAATTAATTGTAAATTTGTAGCTTACCATCACAATGCCGTCTCTAAAGTCGCTCTTAATGACATTTATTTGTCATTTAACTGTCCCGTACAATATTTTTTTTATACTTATAGTAAATATGTACAGAGAACTCTAGTTTATATATTATTACGCATAGTATACTTCTTGAACGATTTAATGCCGTAAAATACATACACCTATATTTTTTTAGCACCTAGACCACAGTATTGACAACCCTAAGTGTACCAAACTAGGTGCAGAATAAAACGTGGATTTGGAGCACACCATCACAATACCGTCTCTAAGGTCGCTCCTAAGAGCTTGTACCTTGAAATTTTACCGTTTCTTTTTTTAGTTTTTTTTCTTGTGTGCAGCCGTTATTTGGTAGGAAAACTAGACCTATTTATTACAATACTTGGGAAAGGATACTCACTAATATGACCTACATATTAAGTTCAGAAAACACACTCAGTTGATTTGTGTAGTTTTTATCGCTACATTTTAGTATTTCCGTGGAGGATAAAAAAGTGTAACTGGGTTTTTGCCCAGCTACTCTTTTTTCAATAGATTTATAATCAAGTATATACAAATATACATATTTTACAACAGTAAATGATAGTTAAAGTTATCTTTACCATCCTTCGTAATATTCAGATCGTCGAGCCAAGCCGTTATTACGTTCTGCTATCTTCATCGCTATAATACATCAGGAGGTTTATTTTCAAACTCTGAAAAATAATAAACGTTTGTACTGAGTACCGGTTGGTCAAACGTTAAAATTATTTCAAACGTGTGAAGACGCATACATAACTCGATTCCATTTCTTTGAAGAGGCAGGCAGAGTTGTCTACTTTCTTCTCATTTGGGCGTAGGTATTTATAATTGGTGCCTTGGTAGGACCTATGAGTAGAGAGTAAGAGAACTGTGAGTGGCCACGGCGAATATGTCCACTTGGTAAAAAATTATGTAGCGTTTTCTACATATGGAACTCCACTTAGCGGAATACTGAGGAAATGTAAGTACTTATCTAGTAAGATTTCTACTGGTAGTAGAGCTCCAGTGACAAGCTCGCGGGCGTAGGCACCACCGTATAACAGGTTAAAAGGAATCTAAAATATCTCGCGTTCTTTCAATAAAATCCGATACTTTGTGCTTCTACTTTGAAAATAGCCTCTCTGCATCAGATTGATTGATCGGACTGCGCGTACGCCTTCGGCTACAGACGTGATATTTATAGCTTTTACGTCATGCCCTATGGTGTTTATGGTTTGTGATCTGGTGATAACGTTCAAAATGTGTTGGCGTGTAATGTTGGGTTCATTTTGTGATGGATATTCTTTCACTTATGCTTTATTGGTCTTCTAAATATAAAAAATAGTCTAACTGATTAAACATCTGGTGATTGTTATGATTTACGTATACACTAAGGAAGAACTTTGAAAATTCTACGCCTAAAGGAAATAACAGGAAACATTTACCCAGTTATTTCGTTTCGCCTTCGGAAAAAGCTATTTAACACAATATATTTGAAAAAAAAACTAAAAAGTAACTCGGACGATGCAGGTCGATAGTATAGAATATCTTGCTGTCACTAAATGCTAGCGTTTAGAGCGACCACGTGAGGTGGTATTGCACGTCCTATGATTTTCTTCTCTGATTTTATTATAAAGACACAATGATATAAGCCATGGGCGCACCTCAATTTAGATGCGTTTGTCTTTTGAGTGCGCTGCCTATCGAAATTGTAGTCGACATTATTATAGGTGTTATAATATCATCATCGCTTGTTTACCACCTACGAAAGCGAGAACATTAGTCAGATTATCACTATTGTTTTTAAAGGAGGTATGAATTGACAGAAATAACAAATATCGACAACAATTTCGATAGGCGGTCGAACCCCAGAAGAGGCAAAGACATTTAAATTGTGGCTCTAGTTGTTATGTCAATGTCCATATGCTTAATATCATTGCAGAATCTATGCTTGTTGTTCAAAACAAAAAAATAAACAGTGTATCCTTTTTTTTACTTTATAACTATTTTCACCTCAATATTCAAGTTGTAGATATATAAGTGCTGATCGTTAGTATTTATTTATTTAGTATTTAACGCACTTAGAACATATTTATGTACCTACGTATGGCTGATTTAATGCCTTATGGCATAGTATTAGAGTATTAAAGGATATATTAACGCTTTACACTATACCTACTGAACTATCAACATACTAAGACATTAAATTAAGCCCTATAAAGCTTGTTTATACAGCTATTGTACTGTAAGAGGATTGAGGGAATCCTAGGATGAAAACGGGCATTCACTAAAAAGGGATTTTTTGTATGAAATTGCGTTTGCTTCTCGTATAATCTGGAAGGAATTAAGAACTTCTATAGAAAAGGTCATAGGTAAGTTTCTTTTTATTTCCTTTTGACATTTATACAAAAACCAGAGGTCAAAATGCGTTGCCTCTGAGATCTTAGTTGTTATGCCTCTATAATAGTACTATTTATGCAGCCATACATTACACGTACTACACTGCGTACTATTTTGAATAATTTAGTCCTTGGGTAAAATAAGTCGTAATTTAAACGACCTGTAATGCAGGTGCAAATGAAACTAGATTACCACTACCATCGTCTAGACTAGACTTTAATAACTAAGACACTAAAAATAGATAGCCATTCTTAAAAGCGTATCAGGTCTAGGAATTCAATAGCTGTGTGTTTTTATAAGTAGTTTCAATTGAAAAAGTAAGCTGGCATTCTGTTGATTTGATATTTGATTAAGGTTACCTATATCGTCGGTTGATAATCAAACGAGTCTACGCATGAAACTACACTATAAAAGTGCTTTTGTACTACATCCGTTCTTTATAACTGAGCTTGTCGAAGTAAACTTTAAATTAAATTTACGAAGTTAACTTATGTCTTTCATCTCCTTTGTTATAACGTTGCATAATATTATTCACAAATTAATAAGAAAGATAGAATAGTGATTAAAACATGGACGTCTAACGTAAATAAGTATAATTAAATCATGGAGACCACTTTTGGGGAATAAAAGAGAAAATAAAAAAAAAGGTTCTGCAAAGTATCGTTTAATATCAAAGAAAAAGCCTTTATGTGATGATCTATATGAGATCCGACAATTCAATAATATTTTAAGAAGATATGAGATTCAACAATATTTTTTTTATAATTTAAAATTATAAAAAAATATTAAGTATTTTATAAATTTTTATTCAAGAATATTTTTTGATTAGTATTATTTTTATCTTCAAAAATAGTTATCTATCAGATAACTTTGTTATGTAATTACTTTGGGAAGTTGACGAAAATTAACCAAACCCTTTCCTTATCTCTGAAAATACTGATCCTAATATTTTGAAAAATCTAGAAAATACTTCTTAACCTTTAGATTACGGGAAAACCTATCAGATGTTTATGGTATTTATGATACTAAAGGAAATTCATTAATTCTACGGAACCCTGTGAACGCGAGTCCGACTCGTACTTTACCGCTTTTTTGGATTGAATCGGATAAGCGCTTACGGTAAAGAAATAGTTTCCCACAGTCTCCTTATGCTCGTCCTTGTGAAATGGCATTGCCTTCTTGCGAGCATTCGCAAAAAATACTAGCATACACCGTATGTGCATAACAGGTGTTCTTATATGCAGACTTTACGGTTCACTCGAGACTCCTTGTTTTTTATATCTTTGTTCTTGTTCGTATGTACAGCGTACTACAGGAATGACGTGGATGACTATATTTTTTAGCTTTTGTTTTTGGAAGCTATAAAAATTGTCCTTGAAGTCTCTGTTTATATAAGAATTTAATGACGTTTATTAGTCATACCAAAACTAGAGAACGACTTAACCAATTAAAACAATATGATAAATTATTTCAAAACAAAAATAGTAATTTTGGTTTTGTAGTTTAAGTAAATCTCCAAGAAAGGTCTATAAGATGAGATGATGTAAAGAAATTTTAAGGAAAATAGTCGAAGCAACAATTTTTATTTTCTTTTACAAATAATTCTGTTTTTTTTCTAAGACAGTATGAAGTTCGCCGTATTAGCTAATGTTTTATAAAATATCACGATTCAAACTCAAAATGGCATTGTTTATAACACTAAAATGTAGGTATGGAGAAGTCAAGAAATTTTCGTTTAACACTTTAACGGCTTTCATCTTATACGCAACGACCGTGCAGACTGCGGTGGAGGTGGGGTGGCCATTTATCTTTGTTCCCATATATCCTTCTCTATTGTTCATAAATCACCCAATATAAATAATACTGGTGCGGAACACTTATTTATAGAAATTATCTTCGGTCACACTAAATTGCTGCTTGGTGTCTTCTACAGTCCCTCATTAACAGTTGACTATTTTTCACCCTTTGAAAGTCTTTTAGAAGACATCACTCCGTCATATAATAATACTGTTATAATAGGTGATTTTAACACATGTCTTTTAAAGAATGACACAAGGTCTATACGTTTAAAATCTATAGTTGATGCTACCGATTTGCATCTTCTCCCACTTTCTGCCACACACTATTTCCCCAATTGTTCTCCATCTCTCTTGGATTTAATTATAGTCTCTGCAACTGATCATGTGGCGAAATTTGGTCAGTGCCCTGCTGAAGCCTTCTCATATCACGACCTTTTATTTGTGTCATACAAAATCCGTCCACCTAAAGCCAAACGTAAGGTGCTTCTACAACGTAATTTTCGTGGTATTGATTTGAATAAACTTCTGGATGATGCGTGTAAAATAGATTGGTCTGTAGTTACAAATGCCACTGAGGTGAATGAACAGGTCGCAATATTTAATTCCTTGCTAATCGAGCTTTTTGACATTCATGCACCTATCAGGCCAGTAAAAGTAAAACATCTACCAGCTCCTTGGCTCACTGATGACATAAAAGCAGTAATGCCTAAGCGTAATGCTGCTAAAGCCAAATTTAAAGTCAACCCTTCGGACATTAACCGCGACAAATACAAGTTTTTACGTAATCGCTGCAACAAGTTGCAGGAATGCGGAATGCTCATGTGTTATCTCTTCTCTATGGTATTTTGTTCAATGGTCTAACTCCTTCTTATTTAAAAGATCGTTTTCAATTTCTGCATTTAATTAACTCTTATACCTTACGCTGGTCATATAATTATATGCTTGAAATCCCTACCCATTCTAGTGATTATTATAAAAAGTCATTTACAGTCCAAGCAGTTAATTTGTGGTACGCACTACCATTATTAATAAGGAGTGCCCAAACTTTAACATCATTTAAGACCCTGGTCAGAGACCACTATCTATATCTTGATTAATTTTGTCTTCACTGTTGTCACTGTATTTATCTTTCTTATTATGTGTTTTTCCCTTCGCCGCTAATATATCATTGTCATGTCACACATTGTTAAATTTTAGCATGTACTTATTATCATTTTTTTTCTTAGCTCCTAATTTGTACACATCTACTTCTTCCTAAGCACATTTCTGTATAATTAAGGTTGCCTGGAAGAAATCGCTGGCAGCGATAAGGCCGCCTGTTGTATTTACTGTCCATGTATTATTTCTGTTTAGTGTACAATAAAGAGTATTATTATTATTATTAACGGCAATTTATACAAAGATTTTAATGGAGTTTTTCTCATATAACTTTTTCTCCTATTCTATGTGATATTTTGTACGTACCTAACACTTGTATCCCATTCGTTGATTCTTATATGTTGAATACACTGATTTTATCTTAATAAAAAATCATTATATTTTCAAATTACCTATATAATATGAAATAGCAATTGCCATTTGCCGTCCATTCAACTGTCCTCCAAACTAATAAGACATTGATGCATACATGACCACACAGTATTCAAACTCGATTATAGTAGTATAACACAGTGCTTAATTGCGTCAGAACCATATGAAGTGCTCAATGAAGCGAGAAATAGGCCCTTCTGCTCTAGTTGCTGAGATGGACCTAAACATTGATAGCGAACCCTCCAAGTGGCTAAACTAATCCGGTGAATTTTATACCGCGACGAGGCCCGTGAAAAATGAATTTTGAGGTTGCTCGCCTCTCCAAAGAGGGTAAATTGAGGTTGAATAATTTACTTTTCGGGCTTTCTTATTGCGTGTGTATTTGGTTCTTGAGTCGTGAATTTATTTATTCTGATGATGTCGAGGGTTCCTGGGTGACGGGAAATGTTGAGCATGTCGAGGTATTTACAATAAATATTTCTCGGCAGTAAAATATGTATGAATGCCTCCCCAGGGTGGGAGATGAGTAGACCAAGGTCGCATTCGCTTACATGCAATATAGGTTTTGGAGGGTAAGAATCGTCACTATAATACACAAGTCGTTGAAGGTTTTTTATTCTAAGTATTGGATCCCCTCCCTTCAAAGGTAGTCAGACGAATGTGTATTGATTGTATTGAATTTGGGCAAACGTTTGCTTGGAATGAAATTTATTAAAATCTATTTTTTAGTTTCAATATTTTTGAGTTAACAGCTGAGAAGTTGATTTGAGATTAATTAATTTCAAGCAACCAAAGTTCGCAGCTCGAGTGCGGTCGTTTTGTACCGAGCACGCAGATTGCTTCGAAATTGTTTACAAAGTCAGAGGTCAGCAAACAGCCACGCTACATGCAATTGGCACACCAAGGCCTTCCGTCCGGATGCTCTGTATCAATATTTGAACGAAACACTGGTACTCAATAGGTGGCCAGCGATGCGTGGTATGTCCACCACAATACCTCGTTTACGTCTATTCGTCTCATCGATTTGTCCCGACCATATGTCACTAATCCGAATTCACATTTATAGAGCATGTTTCGCTTCCTTGAACTGATTCGTACGTTATGGTGGCTGACGTATGGGAGTGGTTCGGATATTGGCATTAAGAGAACCTTGTACTGCTCGACATGGCTGATTTAACTCACAATGTCTTCGATTCAGAGATGAATATAAGCATCGAACATTTATAAAATAGAATCTCATTTTTAGAAGATTCTGAAGTATTAATTTAGAGGTGGTTTTAAGGATTTTAAGGGTGATTGATTCACGATTCTCTGTATAGTCGAAAATTTATTTTGTGAACCGACCAAATTATTCCTATAATAGGTTCCTTAATACGAAAGTAGTTTTTTTACGAATGCTCGTTGCAAACTTTAAACAATATTTTTCAAAGTTTCTTTAGCTCTTTTACAGGTGCCTTTCTTTTTTATCGATCTAAGTCTTGTGTTCGAGTCTACTTTTGCTTGAGTTCTTAATCGTTAATGTTTGAATAGGAAAATAAACGATGCCTTTCAGAAGCCTGAGTTTATTCAATATGATTTGCCTAGCAAGCTTTACCGAACAGTATTTACCTTGATGTTCTATTTAATTCCGAGCTAAAGTTTACCTTGGCCTAACTCGCTGCACAATCAATACAACCTAGGATTTTAAGTCCCGGTACATTTTTGCATTTTCGTGACCTATAAAAGATTTGGGTTATCGTTCTTATACGAAAATACTTTGTAAGTAAGCCTGCTTTCATATTTACGTAGCTTCAGTTTTTATGTTTAATTAAAAATTTAAAATAATCGATCGTTGCATGTTTGTACCGAGTTATGAGTTTATGTTAATTTATTAATTTTTTATTGACATAAAAACTATTGAAACAAATGGCGGACTGTAATCAGTAATTGGTAGTGCAGAAAATATGGCAAACGTCTCTTTATCTATTATACGTTAACACCTTCACGTCAAGACTTCTACGAGGCATGCTTAGAAGGGGAGTGCTTTTCCTATATAAATCTCTATTTTTATTATCTTTTATACTTACTGTAATACGTGAACCTTGGGTTGATATATGACATTTGTTTCAACCATGAAACTATAACTACCTAGTCTTGATCTCCTTCACGTCTGTAAAGATCTGGGTACTTACTTACTACTTCTTATACAAACTTAATTTCATTATTTTCTAAATAGTTACACAATGTTGTTTTATGCCTATCCTTGGAATAAGAACTCATACTTATTTTACCAATAGCTACTAATTACCAATTAAAATAGTAATAAATATTAATTAAAGATATCCGAAACCATAACAGTAGAATTTGATATTCTACAGTATTATCACTATTCCGTTTGAAGTTCTAATAAGAGAAGGTTAGTTATATCAGTTGGTTCGAAAATTATAATGCAATTGCATCGGGTCAACGATGCATTAGCATTATAATTAATGTGTTCAGTGACTAAACTAAACATACGTTATGCAAATTCTTCGTGAATATGTGTCTCATTGTTATGACAACGAATCGACATTGTTATCGTGATTTACTGAAACTGTTATTGAAATTAAAACTATATTAGGACCATTACAGTCTTTCTGTTTCAAAGGGATACTTATAAAAGTATTATACGAAATTTCTACATTTGATTCATCTCGGCTCTTCCTGACTTCCACAGTAATATTTTACTTTTAAAAACGGTAATCAACTAGGGAAACTGGCATGCTTTTGGAAAGTAGACAGAATATGTCCCTCACTTTGTCTGTAACACATGTACTCTGAAAAATAATTCCTTTATTCATTCTATACGAATGAATAAAGGCATTATTTTCAGAATAATTTCAGAATAAGTCGGCATTCTCATTGATTCGTTTTCTAGATAAGTTAAGAGTCTCAATAATTTTTAAGTAGCTGTAGGTTGTACAAGTCTTGAGCGTATGTATATCTTTTTATAATTTTGGCTCATTAGCAAACAGACGTTTGTACACTTAAAAAATTTCCATAACTGAATGCCAACAGTTGTAGGCAACTTGAAATTCAAGCAGTAATGCTAACTTTACCTCTTATTCCTCAGAGCAGCAGTGGTCTTTTTTTGCTTTACTTTAATCTAACAGAGAAAATTTACAGTGCGATTTATACAGCCACTCAGATCTTTTCATGGCCCTCTTATTTACTGGGTGCTTGAGTCTTGCAGTTTTTAAAGACTGTCTTCCATTTCGGAGTGATATTATTTTATCTTCAGATAGTACTTCGTATTCGTCACTTAAAGTTCAAACAATTTTATTTAAGGATTAATGAGATTCAAAATAGTATTTTATATCAGTTATGTAATAAGTTATATTATGCATTCAAGATCCTTGTGACACATTTCGATTTTCTTGCGAAGATTTGTTGTTTTTTGTAGGTTATCAATACTTAAAATAAAACTGTAGAAGTGTGAATTCTGTACATTAAAAATATTAAAAAAATAAATACCAGGGGATGTTACTAGATCGATACCGAATACAAATATGTGATTAGATTTTTTTTGTCTGTCTGTCTGTCTGTTTGTTCAAGCATCACACAAAATCTACCGGTCCGATTACGATGAAACTTGATATAATTATACTTTAACCTTTGGCGCACAACACAGGGTACTTTTTGTCCCGGAAAAATGTCTGTTTGTCTGTGTGTTTGTGCACGCTAATTTCAGAAATGGCTTATTCGATTTGCTGTTTAACAAAGATATTGTGGTATGTTTTACAAAACATTTAGTGATTGTTTCGTGTCAATCGGTTTAGAAAAAAAAAAGTTGTGACAATTTAAAAAATCATATCGAATATTTTTAACTATTCTGTATCTATCTTCTATCTTTTTCGGGGGGTTTCGTACCTAAAAGGTAAAACCGGACCCTACGGATTACTAATTCTCCGCTGTCTGTCTGTCTGTCCGTCCATCCGTCTGTCTGTCACCAGGCTGCACTTATCTCATACATAGTGATAGCTAGAAATCTAACATTTTCACATATTACATATTTCTGTTACCGCTATAAAGACAGAATTAATTACTAAAAATAAGAAAATGAAAATATTAAGGGTTCCAAGGGGGCAGTACACGTATACAGTAAACGTATTTTTTTTCGTATATTTTTTACTCCATATTAATAACGGTAGCAAGCAGAGGCTTAACATTTTCACAGAGTATATATTTATTACCTTACAACTTCCCGACGCAAAGCGTCCCGGGACGCTGGGCGTCGGGACGCTCGACGTCGGGACGCTGGGCGTCGAGACTCTCGACGTCGGGATGCTCGATGTCGGGAGGCTGGGCGTCGGGACGCTGGGCGTCGGGACGCTGGGCGTCGGGACGCTGGGCGTCGGGACGCTGGGCGTCGGGACGCTGGGCGTCGGGACGGTCGACGTCGGGACGCTGGGCGTCGAGACATTCGACGTCGGGTTACTGGGCGTCTAGACGTTCGACGTCGGGACACTGGGCGTCGGTACCCTGGGCGTCGGGACGCCCACCGTCCCAACGCCCAGCGTCACGACGCTCGGCCTCCCGACGCTCGGCGTCCCGTCGCTCGGCGTCCCGACGCTCGGCGTCCCGACGCTCGGCGTCCCGACGCTCGGCGTTCCGACGCCCAGCGTCCCGTCGCTCAGCGTCCCGACATCGAGCGTCCCGACGCCCAGCGTCCCGACGCCCAACGTCCCGACGCCATGCGTCCCGATGCCCAGCAACCCAACGTCCAGCATCTCGATGCCCAGCATCTCGATGCCCAGCATCTCGATGCCCAGCGTGTTGTTTTTGTAGGATCCAAAATTAACCAAAACTATAGTTGACGCCCAGTGACGTCGAGTCACTGGGCGTCTAGACGCTCGACGTCGGGACGCTGGGCGTTGGGACGGTGGGCGTCCCGTCGCCGTCCCGACGCTCCGCGTCCCGACGCTCCTCGTCCCGACGCTCGGCGTCCCGACGTTGGGCGTCCCGACGCTCGGCGTCCCGACGCTCGGCGTCCCGACGCTCTGCGTCCCGACGCTCGGCGTCCCGACGCTCGGCGTCCCGACGCTCGGCGTCCCGACGCTCGCCGTCCCGACGCCCAGCGCCCCGACGCAAAGCGTCCCGACGCCCAGCGTACCGATGCCCAGCGTCCCGACGCCCAGCGTCCCGACGCCCAGCGTCCCGACGCCCAGCGTCCCGACGCCCAGCGTCCCGACGCCCAGCGTCCCGACGCCCAGCGCCCCGACGCAAAGCGTCCCGACGCCCAACGTCCCGACGCCCAGCGTCCCGACGTCGAGCGTCCCGACGCCCAGCGTCCCGACGCCCAGCGTCCCGACGTCGAGCGTCCCGACGCCCAGCATCCCGACGCCCAGCGCCCCGACGCAAAGCGTCCCGACGCCCAATGTCCCAACGTCCGGCGTCCCGACGTCGAGCGTCCCGACGCCCAGCGTCCCGACGCCCAGCGTCCCGACGCCCAGCGTCCCAACGCCCAGCGTATCGACGCCCAGCGTCTCGAAGCTCAGCATCCCGACGCCCAGAGTCACAACGCCCAGCGTCCCGACGCCCAGCGTCCCGACGCCCAGCGGCCTGACATCGAGCGTCCCGACGCCCAACGTCCCGACGCCAAGCGTCCCGATGCCCAGCGTCCCGATGCCCAGCGTCCCGACGCCTAGGGTCCCGACGCCCAGCGTCCCGACGCCCAGCGTCCCGACGCCCAGCGTCCCGACGTCCAGCATCTAGATGCCCAGCGTGTTGTTTTGTATTATCCAAAATTAACCAAAAGATATATCTAAAAATGCTGCTTAAAGCCACTATTCCACGCGAACGAAGTTGCGGGCACAGCTAGCTTATAAATATAAATCCTGTAGTCTTTATTGATGGTAGAAGAATTTTGTACTGATTAGAGATTTATGTATACATTTTGTTTCAGTATAGTGTAATGTCATCATTAAAGTGCCGATATTACTCTCCTCTTAATCATAATTATATCCAGTGCCTATGACACGTACTTTAATAAGAACATGGGTTTAATATTCGGGCGGCCAACAAGGCATAAATAAATTTATTTTCAGTAGTAAAATACAATAATGTAAAATCCATTTAGAAATAATGCTCAAAATGTGTGAAGTGGCTTTATCCCTTATTTCTGACGTAGAACATAGAAACATAACATTTCAATCTAATCTAGACACAATTTATGAAGTAGGTAATCCTTTGGTAGAACATAAAAAAGTATTTAAAGGCGATGCTTTATATCTTCCAATTTGTACGTTTCGTATATCCATCAGTCTGTCACTTCACGGCGCTGTTGTTGTAGCTTTCAAGAATTTCCCACGTTTAATTCATAGCCAGTAAAGATGAAGATAAAGTGAGTCAAATTTTACTTTAATTAAGAACATGTCAAGCGTGTTCTGTTTCATCTTTTGTTTTTTAAATAATTAGACTTTTCCTTGACAATACTAATCATCTAGATTAATGTAGTGTCGCAGATATAGAAAAATGAAAAAAAAATATTATTATATAGATTTCAACAAAAACATGCAACAAAAGGTATATATTAGGTATTATTTTACTGTTAATATGAATGTCAACGACGGTCCAATAGAAAGTTATTTCAACACTACACTTCTCCGAACGTGTGCTCAAATTGTACATTTCAAATTATCGATTCGGTGTGGCCTGTACATGTTGGCAGTAGCACACTGTAGACCTAAGTCCTTTGAAAGGCAATGATGCGTTCATTCACCGTCTCGTCTCCTAATGGCATTGTAAAAGTTTAATGTGTGCGGAACCCTCGGTGCCTCGTGACTGATCTCCCGACTAATCTGCTCGGCGATTACCATTAAACGATCTACAATCACTACTGCGTATGGAGCAAATGGAGTGCTGGGTGTGCTGCAGGGAGATATGATTTTTATCGATTCTGTAAGTTTACAATTTAGATTATGTTAAGTTGTACTATTTATATGTTAGTTAATATTTTCTTACGTGTTTCTTAATTCTTGGTTAACCGTCATTTGCTTATCAAAGTTCTCTCATTTCTCCCTTAATTTTATTTAGAGAACACATTACACTAATTTGTAAAGAATGCGTAATTTCTGCGTTTTATTTTCAACCCAATAACATAGTGGATAGGATATCGTAAATTAATTTAATAATTTACGATAACTGACCGTCCTCACCGGAATCTTATGCACCTTTTTTGATGTCGAATAGTTGCGGTGATCATGAAAGTACGTGAAAATACCAAAAATAATACAATACTGCAAATAATTTAACGAAAATTCAAGATAGATAACTTGGGAAAGTAAGCATATCTTGCGGATGTTACGAGATCTCCATTCACCTGCTAGTCCCGGTTCGTCAGCAACCGCTCGTCACCGCTGCCTTTAATAAATTTATCTTGTCAAGGGGGATATTAAGCAAGTTTAGGAACAAATTACGAGCGCAAAGTTGCCTCGCACCTTCGAAGTTCGCCGTAATTACCGCGGCATTTGGCGTAATGTCCCCCGCGAGCTCGCACCATTTTACTGCAGAACACAAAAGCATATCACTGTTCCGTTTTGGCACAAACGAGCAAAGATAACAGCTTTATTACTTGACGGGCTGCCAGCTTCACGATGCTCAAGAATCAATAACGTGATACACTCGAGCATGACTTGTGGATGTCGATATGTGAAATTACTCCGTGTTCTTCGCTGGTTTGCACTGTGCTACAAATCTCTCGCTCGTTTTATTAAATGTTCGTTTTATTGCCGGTTCTGGCCGCTATAAAGACTCCCGTAAGTATTGCTAGTTTTGTAAAATAAAACTGAAATATTTCGTCGTGCTGCTTTCTCGGTTTTATCTACAAAATCTACGCCCGCCGTTGTTACATTGTTTGTAATGTTATTTTATGTATCTGCCTGTACAGTTTATGTATAAATTTCATTTATATCACGAGCAGGCCTTCAATTTATAATGGTGGAACGTCTGGAGGGACTTGATAAGGGAGTTTGCCTTTTACTTGGGCTATTAAACCGTTTCATTGAATAAGTTTTGATTCCCATCGATGTAACTTCGCTTGAAAAGACCATTAATTATGCCTTAATAATGGCCGTCGCTCGTGGAAATTGATTTGTAGTTTAGGTATTTGATAGCGATTGGGTTTTCAAACGTGACTATAAATTGCGATTAAAGTTGCTCGGCATACAATACATTCTTATGCGGGATTAGCCTTCAGTGAGTGGTAGCAGGTTCGCAATGGTCGCGAGGAGTGTCACCGGCGCTGCTGTGAAACGGAGCATGTAGGTTAAGGGCTCTCTGCTCTTTGTTAGCGCGCTCTAATCACTGCCGGTCCTCAACGGCACGCGACTCGAGGGCTCGTGGTACACTAGCGTTTTGTGTCTCCTCTTCGCCGTATCTCTTCGTACGTTCTACGCGCCTGGTACCTGTTCGTTACGTGTAAGAGTTAAAATATAAAAATATTGATACGAAAAAAGTGGAAAAGTCACGTTGCAATAACAAAACTGACTTCATATATTTTCAAATAAGTCACAAAAGCAATTTGGCTAACATATCGAATGCAACTGGCGGCTCTCCAAGGAAGGTACGTTTTTAATTTGACGAAAACCTAGGATACTCAATATATTTTTTTGTTACAAAAGCGCTATTCTATTATGCTTTATTGAAATTGATATCACATAAGACATTATGCAACAGTCGAAAACACTTTCTTATTATTGGAGAAAAAATCTGGTTGAAGAAATAAAAGCCTGCATCCATTATTGTACAAAATAAATTTATAGGTTCCGTGTTGACCGTGCCACGAATTTGTAATTGGATTTCATGAGAATCCTCGTTGGCAAGTTTCGTAATCTTTTTATGGTATCACTGGGGAATTGCGGAGTTTTTATTAATGTTAGTCTTTTACATCTTAGGGGATAATTGCGTCTTTACGTTTTCTAATTTGAGAGTAATTATCCTTCTTCCGATCGACTCTCTTAATTGTAAATCTTAATATATATAAATCTCGTGTCACAATGTTTGTCCTCAATGGACTCCTAAACCACTTAACCGATTATAATAAAATTCGCACACCATGTGCAGTTCGATCCAACTTGAGAGATAGGATAGCTTACATTACGCTATGACTAATAGGAGCAGAGCAGCGCGGGCGAAGCCGGGGCGGGCCGCTAGTGTTTATTATAAGATCTTGTTTACTTTGAATATTCAATCAGCTACCACAACGAGATATATAATGTAAGAGTAAACAAAATTTAATATCCAAAGTATTTACCTGTATCTTTATTAAAGAAAATTAATTGGAGATGTCATATTTTCTCTGTTGAATAAAAGTTGTTAAGTTAAACATTACAAAGGATGATTGTGTTTATTGAACGTTGAAAATATATTTATAAAGTACTTTTTACAAGCACAAATGGTTCAAATGGATTTTCCGACAGGCTAATAATGAGGTTTGTTTGCTTGTCCCTGAAAGAGGGGTGTTTAGAGGGGGGAGCGGTAAAACTCATTTCCGCCCTGCCGACGGAAGCTCAGGCGGCCAATAAGCACTACAAAAAACCTTTTCAGAAATATCTGGCCACTTCAAAATAATATGATTTTATATTTCCTTTTTCGTCGTATTTTATAACTTATTGCTTCTGGTTTTCAAGTTGGTTTTACTTACGATTCAGAGAATTAATGTTTGAAGGTAATGTTAGTTTCTGACGTACAAGTATGTTGTGTAAATCAATTTTACAAGTTATTTCACTTCCAAACTTAATTTGTTTGAATAGTTGTATTCCGCAGTGAATGATTACCATGAAGTTGAATATTTGTCAATTTTAAAACTGTATATACTACGTTGGCAATGTACGGAATTGGCGAGGTTAACACTAGTCAGGAATCCACATCCAGCTCCCCCCTGGCAAGCCTCCAGCCATCTTGGCAACAACATATGTAGGACACCAAGTTTTAACATTACAGCCACTGTTGGCCTACTTTAACCAAATGTTTTTTCTGTTTTCAGCTAACAATACTTTCGCTGCAATTTTTTTCATATCCCTCGGAATAAATTTCCTACATCTCGACAGAAATTGTTAGAAATGTTTCTGGACTAAAATTATTTTCTTCCTCCCAAACTTTTATAGCAGCTATCTACTCAACATGAATTTCAAACACCTGGGGGAGTCAGTGAAATGCTTCTAGATCTAAATTATTTTCTACCTCTTGAGGTTTTATTAGCATTTTTAATTAACTGGGAAACGTCGGTGGCAGTTCTTTTCTCATTGTGTCTTAGCCTATTATGCACAAAAGTAACTTGAAATTGCTTGTGATGAAGTTTGAAACTCAGATTTTTTATTCACTCTAAACAATATATTAAGTTATAAGAATTCGATTTATTTTCATTTTACACAGACTAACCTGGAATAGATAGAATTTTAAACGCATTTCATTTGTCGGCTTTTCACCATGAAATAAAAATAACAAGACTCGATCTGCCTTCGTAGCGTCACTTTTTTTTCCATCGGTAAAGGAATCTCTGCCGTTCGTCTTTGAATGAATTCATGGGTTCATGGAAATAATATAATTCTTTTTTATGAAATGTTAAACGCTTTTCTCTTTTGCGGTGTGCTATAGTTTTAAGAGTAGCAATTTGTATAGCTTCGTGCTTCAGAGAGTTAGTTATCTTCAGCACTTCGCTTGAAACATTTGGTCTTTACTATACACAGTCTGAATATGGAATAAGGAATGTTCGTTTGAGATACGCTACTCTCAGCGTATCTCTCAAAGCAATTTCTTTATCAAAGGGGTAATGTAAATAGTTCTAGTTCCTAGACGCCCGTTTTAATTAGCTATGAAATCTAGGTTTAATGGAAACTGTTAAATTCGGAGTTACCTGTGTCATTGTCATTAATTGTTTGAAATAACTTAAAGAAAAGCAGTAGGGGTCATTAAGCTTGTAAATTATAATTGATTAAGGTTTTAAATGACTTCGATTATTTTGTTTAGTTTAGTTTTGCGTCTTTCTATTACACGTATTATTATGAATGTACATTTTTGATAAAAGTCGAATATAAATGGAATGAGTAAATCAAAATTAAAACTTTGTAAAACTGACATCTTAATTGAAGTAATATTTACCTAATACACAAATAGGTACTTTATTTCGATTATTTTGCGGATGAAGGCGCAAAATTTATATAGCAAATGACCAAGTCATTGTAAAAAAGGTCCTTTAATGTCCATTTAAACATTGAACAAAGCACAATACCTATTATTATAATCACCAATACATATTTTTGATATTCGTCCGGCCCGAGGATCTCATTGGATTTTAATTCAGTCAACGTTATTTGAATCGCGATACGCCGATATTAAATGCTTACCGACATTCTGAATTTCACTTCTAACGTGGGCAATGTTAGTGGATGGATTATATTGGATAGCAAAGTGGGTGTTTAGGACTTAACAGGTCTTGGGAGCTCTAATTGAAATTCTTGTTTGAACACTGACAATTGTCTTCTTGATATTAGCTCATTAAACAATATTTGTACATGAACATAACTTCACTTTGATTGTTTTAATGTAGTGATATTGGCAAACTAGCATGCAGTTCATATGGTTGGTAAATGAAAAATATAGATATACAGACATCAGCACGAAACGGTGCGATCAAAATGCATATTTATGAGTTGCATCCATTTGATAATTATTACCTGCTATACTTTTATTGTCCAAGGTGTTACTGTACTCACTGTTTCCTAGATTTGGAAAGTTTTGTATTGTTATTTTTTATTGAGTGTTTGTGTATGTGTTGTGTGTGTATAACGACACCCACGATACATTATTTTTGTTATCAAATCAGCATTTTAATCCATAACAGACGTTTTCAAAACTTAAAATCTTGGTATTTTTTTAATTTGAATGTTAATTTTGGGTGACTACAGCAATGCGAATAAAGTAGGTGGTCAGAAAAAAAGAAATATTAGTTATCTGTAGGTTATTTTATAATACTGCCACAACCACGGACACTCACATAGCTGGCTTATTAAAATTATGCACGGGCCCATAAGCCGACCGGCCGGGTTTTATAATTATTTTTAATTATCCTTGCGACGCATCGTATCCTCCATCTTGTTGAATATTCATTCGATGAAGAGTTCCCGTCATTATTTTTCTAGAGAGTCGTAACCTAATTTTCAGTAATGAGCCTTGTGAGTACCGGATCGCTCTAACAATGTTGGTTTCACGCAAATTAAATGACGAATGTCTCTTTGTAACACCTACTTTCTTTGATTATGTTTTGTTCAAATAAATGAGGGTAGTCGTCACGTTGTTTTCATTTTTCACGCCTTTTGTGAGATTTTAGAATGGTAACGGAATACTCTTAACAGGAGAACAATAATTGTTGTTTTAAGTAGTGGTTTTAATTATTTATATGTATTTTATTTTGAATGTAATGCTATCGATAGATAACAGTCGTTAAACCTTCTCGGAGATCTTATGGGCGGTTTGAAAATATCCGACAGCGGGTTGGCCACTAAGCCTTATCACCACCAACCCGCAATGGAGCAGCGTGGTGGAGTAAGCTCCAGGCCTCCCCTTAAGAAGCCGAGAGACTCGTGCCCAGCAGTGGGACGTTCCAAGAGTTGCCATTATTATTATTATTTTGGTTTTTAATGTCTCCCTCAATTGAGGGAGGCTATTACCACTATACGGGTTTTTATTAAAAAATAGTCCTGTGAAATACAAACAAAAGAATGCGCGGACTCAGCCGAAGTTTGATATAAATACAATAGGTAGGTACTTCAATTACAGTAAGTCGGCTACTTGCCTGTAAAAAGTCTTCCTACTAAATACTAGCTAAATATTTTAAAATGTCTAAAATTGATTCAACAGTATGAACACAGACTTAACAGAACAATTTCAGAACGTTCACATTTATTTCGTAACACATTAAGGCTGTTACATTTTGTTCCAAAGAAATCAAGCTACTTACGTAATAAAATATGAGTTATACGCACTTCTCGCCATTTTCCCTCGGAACGGCCCCTATACCAGATCTCATCCGTCAGATGGACGTGTTGTTTTATGTTTTATTCTTACCATAAATGTGGGGCGTGCTAGCAATGCCAGAATATTTCGTGAACTTTGTATTATTTTGGGTTAATTTTAATGAAACTTTGTGATATGGAGTTATGTATAAACAAGTTGTTAATTGTTTAGGCTTGGTATCTCCTAAAAACGTAACTTTACGGCTGTAATCCCCGAAGGGGTAGGTAGAGGTAAATGCATGCATTCAAGCATACATGCAAACACCCACGATTCGCCGGTACGTTTTTGGCCCATGTAACAGGTGGCGAGGTTGTTGATATCTCCGGGCACATTACCAAACTTCGAGGTACTGGAATATTTCCGGTATTTCCTATACAAGGTTAATTTAAATTAGAGCATCACCTCTTGCAGGCAGCCTCTACACATCAATCCCGACAACATTTGTTCTACGACCAGACTATAGTTAAATATAATTGGTTAACAAGTAGACATTATTTTTTCACTTTAATAATGTAGGCTACATTTTTTATTTATTTATTCAAACTTTGGTTTATAAAATGTTTGCTTGTAGGTAAGTAATATATATACTTTCAAATCTTGACAATATGTGCAAGTTAAGTGATGAAAAGAAAAGAGTTTTAAAAACTAAAATGAAATATTTATCAGCAATAACATAAAAACATGTAAGAAAGTTCAATTTAATTTATGATTTCGCGGCGCAGTCGTGTACGTTTCTCCTGATAATCGGATATGGCCCGGCTAATGCTATCCGGATATAAATCAGAGTAACCCCTTGCGCTTGCTAGATGTATTAGGTATTGTATATTTCATCGGTAGAGTCCAAACTTAGATGTTAACGTGCTAAACGTTAAACAGAATAATTTCCTTTAAGTTAGGTTTCGTTCGAATAATATTAGGATAGGATTTCTTGTGGATTTATCTAGCGGTAAATACTTACAGAATTAAACAATATGTGCAAGTTTATGTTGTGCATCTGCATGCTTGTTTGCCACTATCATTTTATAAAATAGACAGTTTATAAAAACGTTACTTCCAGAAAATGGAAAAATCCCAATAGAACCAGAGATAAAGGGTTTTTTAAACGTTATCTCTGATAGCCCTTGACCCGCGAATCGAGGCCAGGACCTCCAGCGTAGTAGTAGTGGCTTGCTACCACTAGGCTACTGAGGCAGTTACGTGCAAGTTAAGTTACGATTAGCGGCCATTTTAAACTGGGAAATATATTTATGTTAAAGAGTGGTTAATATATACAACAATACATAATACAAATACATTTAGGAACACTTAAACATAAAAAATAAATCATGTAAGATAGTTCAGTTTAATTTAATATTTCACCACGCAGTCGGGTACGTCTTTCCTGATAACCGGATATTGCCCGGCTGATGCGATCCCGATATAAATCAGAGTAACCCCTTACGATTGCTGCATGTATTTATTGTATATTTTACCGGTAGAGTCGACACTCAAAGCTCAAAGTGCTTTATAAAATATAGGATGGTTTACTTGGATTTTTTTACGGTATTATCTCGCGTATTTAAAATTATTTACGCAAAAATCATTCTTGTTTGATATATTAGAATTGTTTTACTTCAATCAGTGTTGCTTATGAAATCTTAAGAATACAGGCACACGTAAATACGTACCTACGTGTTTCGTTTTCTCTATGTTGCATTATTTCCTTTTCACTTTTATTGGCACCGGTAGGTAATAGGCATATTTCCTGGTGGTAGAGTTCTAGTGTAGGAGCTCGAGGGCGTAGCCAACATTACCTAATCTATCTGTCGCTTAACCCATCACGAGTCACGAGAAAAATATGACAATTGATTTTCAATTGTGTCTAGGCGCCGGCGGCTTTAAGTTCTTGGAATGGTTAATGGTAGTTTTTTATATGTTATAAAAGTGGCAAACAAGCATGCAGTTCACATTGATGTTAAGTGATGTCTGCAGCCTATAGAGACTAACGCAATGATCAGGGGTCAAAATGCAGATGCGTTGCTACTCGTGAGGCCTAAGGTGCCTGTCTCTGTGCCGGAAATTACAGGGCCGTACATTGTAACCTGACCGGAATACGATAGTGTTGAACACTACCATTTAGCGGCAAGTATATTAGGTAATGCAGTGGTGCCTACGCCCGCGAGCTCCGCCACTGGAGCTCTACCACCAGTAATAGTAGTAGTAATAGTGTTCAAAACTGCCCTGTGCCTGTTAATGTTTGGCCCCGTAATAACTATCACAGAGGTATAACAACTCAGATCAAGTGGTAACGCATCTACATTTTGACCCCTGGTTTTGGTGTAGATGTCTTTAGGCTGTAGTCATCACTTAACATTCATGTGAATTACATGCTTATTTCCACCTTTGTTACATAAAAAATAGAGCAACAGACAAAATTATACAGCAGATGTTAAAATGTCTTAATTAATAAATAAGTAACTTTGTATTTATTTTTCATGAAATTTACATAATCTAGGTTGAATTAAAATAATATCGGCGTTCCTTTTAGAATCGAACTCTATTGTTGAATTTAATTAAATTTTCTCAGGACATAATAACAAAATCTTTTGTAAAAATATATATTTTTTTATCTCAAATTTCTAGTTCTATTTTTGTTATGTCAATTGTAATTTGTTTCTGGACTGTTCATTAAAATTCCATTGAAGTTATTTACGGAATGGCTTTTACGTTTTCATTTCAGATGTTTTAATTAGTTTCTTCTAAATGTAAAAGAAGTTACGCTTATTTGGCTTTAATCTCGATGATATAAATATATTTTTGCAATTGATAATAATATTACTATTACACATTTTATGTAGTCACTTGAGTTAATTAAATTTCTCTTTTAGGTTTTTCTATTCTTGATTCTTCTGTTTCATTTGATTCTTGATTCCTCTGTTGCATTTTAACATCTTGTAAATTTCGAATACAAGTCGAAATTGAGAGGTTGAAAGAATCTTAAAGAATTTAAAAGATAAATTTAAAGAATCCTTAACGAGACATATACCCAAGCGGCTACCAACACTTATAAATAAAATAGGTATGTAGATATAATATTTTTACTAACCAATAAAAAAGTTGATTTGGACGAAGCAAGTAAAAATCTTAATAAACGCACCAACAACCCACATCCGAGGTGAAGTTGATAAAAAAAAATCATAAAGAATGAGAGCTTTTGTAATGACCGAACATTGTCCGCATTGCATCTAGCAGCCTCCAATTACTCACGTGAACGAAACTCGAGTGTATCCAAAAGAAAAACGGTGTCCGGTGTCCTCTGTGATATATTTCCAGCCGAATAGAGGTTGTGAGCGTCCGGTATATAGCACAGTGCTTCTGTGTCGTTTCGAAACCACCATTTTGTTAGTTTAGGATTTAATTCTTGTTTTATTAGGCGTGTGTGGTGGCACATCGTCCTGTTTAATTGTAATGGTGGCAATGAGCTTGTTTTATAAAATATTCGATAAATTAAATGCTTCTTTATATATATTTAAAGTTTAAAATGAATACAATATCTGGTCGAGTTCTGTCTGATGGTGGGGTCAAAAGTCTTAGGAATCGGCGTGCATGTATGAAGAGAATGATGAAGGTAGATGAGGCACGGGAGGTGCGTCAGGATCGGGATATCTGACGCTCCACACTCTCTGCCTACCCCGTTAGGGACCTGGCGTGATACATACATACAATATCTGGACACGTTTTATTAATTTAAGCTTTAGAAAACATTTTCCCAGGTTGAAAATTGTTAGCAAAGTAAAGAAAAATCTTACTAAACGCACCAACAATTCAGCTTTAGGTGCGGTTGATGCAAAAACATAAAGAGTGTACAATGAAAGCTTTTGGAATGACCAAACATTGTCCGCATTGCATCTAGCAGCCTCCAATTACTCACGTGAACGAAACTCGAGTGTTTCCAAAAGAAAAACGGTGTCCGGTGTCCTCTGTGATATATTTCCAGTCAAATAGAGGTTGTGAGCGTCCTGTATAAAGCACGGTGCTACTGGGTCGTTTAGAAATAGTCATTTGGTTAGTTCACGATTTCATTGTTTTCTGAGGCGTGTATGATGGCACATCGTTTTGTTGTATCTGATTGTTACGGCAGTGTGTCTGTTTTATGGAATATTAAGTTATTTAAATATGGTTCCGTACTTTTGCTGGTTACTTCACTTTCATTCTTTTTTCATGAAAGTTAATAATCCAGCATAATGTGGTGTGAAGAGAAGATGATTTATACAGAAGAAAAAAAATACCCTAAGCATAAAAGGAGATGTTGCAAAAATGTATGGACCTCCGGCCATGTATTGTACACAATATCATTAAACAGGCAAAATCAATATAAAAACGTTTTTTACAGCATATTTTCACTTATTTAGCTTTGTTTGCAGTAACAATACATTATTTGCAGTTAGAATTGCAACTCAAAACCAACATGGCGAATATGGCGGGCGATGTCATTTTGACATTTTTATTTTTTAAATTGTATTTTGATTTTATAGTACTTGGAGAAAAAAGTAATATTTTCTAAATACTATCGAAATCGATTGATCCCAAGTGTCGGCTGTATCGCCGCCATGTTTAACATAGTTGAAAATGATAAAATCGTTTGAATCAAATGTGGTTGTAACTCTAAAATATATTCTTGAATAAATTAATTGTATTTTTTTCGGATTCTTCTTTAATACACCCATTTTTTGAGGACGTGTACGATCCAGAGCCGAGCTCGCAACATCTCCTTTTCTACATTTCTGTAAAAAATTGCGAATAATTTTTTTTGTCTACACCGATATTGAATTGCGTAAGATGGAAAGAGACCAAACACTATTAAACTAGAAAGGCAACTTGAAGCATTGGTTTCAGACGGTTGGATTTATTATTGTAATTGATCTTTGAGGAATTTGGCAAAGTTCAATTGACATCTACATTTAGACTACATTGCAATCCACACTGAGCCGTTTGAATTATGGCTGACATCCTTCTCTTCTTATTTGGGGGAGAAAGACTGAGCTTATTTACCTTCTCATTTGCAAACTGAAAATATGTGCAGGGGATACCTATATTTTATTATTTAGATGTATGTAATGAACATACATCCATACGCTGAATTGCCCACCCACTGCTATTTGCTGCTTTATATCTGCTACATAAATATTTATTTTAGATTCCTTTTTGCTGTTTTTATTATCAATGTGACATTTACAAATGAGAAATTGGGTAAAAATTTAGGTACATATTACTTGGAAATCTTAAGAGTCGTATATAAACAAATAGATATAAATAAAACAAAATAATATAAAATAAATAAAAACATTTTATTTTTTACTAACTTAACCACAAATTTCAGGGTTATACTCGTATGTACCATGTACGATGTTCTGTATACTGTATTTAGCGATGTAATATTAGGTTGGGGAAAAAGTTTCTTCGCATTTTTTAAGATAATTCAAAACATTTTTTAATATAGTTTATTTAAATTTAACTAAAGTATGTATGTACAATTTTGTTCCATAACCTTTTGCCATCTGTAGGGACATGATCCCATTGCTATAAAAATTTTGGGACCTCTCATCGTCATACCGCGACAAGTGGATTTGGCAGTCCTCTCGTGATGTTAACCTAACATTGCATAAAGAATTCTGAAGAGACCGAAACAGGTGGAAATCTGAAGGTACAAGGTCAGGACTATACGGCGGATGCATTTACACCTCCTAGCCAAACTCTCTTAATTTTTGCTGAGTGGCTATAGATGTGTGAGGTCTAGCTTTATCACGATGAAACACCACACCCCTTCTGTTGATCAATTCCGGCCGCTTTCTCTCAACTTCTTGCTTTAATCTCATCAGTTGTTCGCAGTAGAGTTCAGAATCGATAGTCCTGCCTGGTGGTAATAGCTCATAATGAATAATGCCCTTCCAATCCCACCACACACACAACATCACCTTATTGCGAGTTAACCCGGGTTTCGCCACAGTCTGTGAAGCCTGACCGGCCTTTGACCACGACCTTTTTCGCACGTTCTTGTCGTACGTGATCCACTTTTCATCACCAGTTATCAGCTTCTTCAAAAATGATTCGGTTTCATTACGTCGTAATAAAGAATCACAAATGAGTACACGGTTCATTAGGTTTCTTTCAGTGAGCTCGTGAGGTTCCCAAATATCGAGCCTTTTTTTGTACCCAGCTTTTTCAAATGCGCCAAAACTGTTTTGTGATCAATTCTCAGTTCTTCAGCTACGTCGTAACTACTGATATGTCGATCTTGCTCCACTTTTACAAAAATGGCATCCATTTTATCCGTAATAGGGCGACCAGAGCGAGGTGCATCTTTGACATCAAAATTTCCGGATTGAAAACGCTTAAACCAAATTTGTGCTACTCTTACAGACACTGCACTAGGTCCATAAACATTGCAAATTTTTTTCGCGGCTTGCGTTGCATTTTTACCTTTTTTGTAGTAAAATTTTAAAATGTATCGAATTTCTTCATTAGATTCACTCATCTTGACAGTAGGAAAAAAAAATGAAAATCACACATTTGCCTAATTTGAATTTGGAATTATGTTCTTTAAAATTTTAACTTTCAATGATACCAAAACCAGCCAGATAGAAATACTACAGCCAAAGAGATTTTATTACAAGTTCATACATACTATAATGCGAAAAGACTTTTTCCCCAACCTATTATATCGATATAGCAAAAGATCTAAGTACCAGCAAAGACTACGCAATAGTACCAATTCCAGCGTATGTTTTTAAAGAAAAAGAAGCTGGTTACAAGCTAACGGAAAATTCAGAAATCAGAATGGGTACACCGTTTACGAATTCAGGAATCCCAGATAAAGTTTGCCATGTGCAAATACGAATTTCCATACAAACTTAAATCTTGTTATCCCTAACAGTGTACCCAATCCCGTATTATTTCCCGTAAATCAATAACTTGCATTGTTCTCCCAAGACCATAATGCCAATGACTCCTGAATATCCGCGTCTATTGTTATCCTGTCATTAGTTACTGTTGCCTTGCATCTTACATTCGGGATTTACTGTTAGCGAGAAATTCTCGCCACTATTTCATGAGGTGCTGAGGTATTTTGCAATGTTCCCGGCGTTTTACCAGGACATAAAGCATTTTGTTTGGTATTGGGTTAGTTTAGGTATCTGGTCGTTGTTGGACGGCCATTATATTACGGAGTGAACCTAGTTGTTTGTTCTGTAAAATATTGGGGTTGCAGGACTATGACTATGAAAATTAGTTATTGTTTGAGCAAATTATGTTCCGATATTGTTATACTTGTAACGTTGTTATCGAGTTCGGTACCACAAGTGCAGTGCAGAAGGAAATTCAAATCAGAAAAGAGTTTTTAGAAAATTATACGATTTAATTAAACTAAAATTGACGTCTTCAAGCCTGAAAAAAATCGTTATATTTTATAACCCTTATTCATAAACCTACATTAGATACGTTTTAGCTATAGAATGCTTTGTCTTTGTCAGTTGCATTGTCAAATGTGCAGGATAGAAAAAGACAAAGGAGAGATTAGCAACACTTTAGCTAAAATACGTTTTTGAAAAAGGGGGTAATAGTATTGACATTCAATTGAAACCTAATATATGTAAGAACTTAGATTAAAATTAACGTGTACCTACTTAAAGGTGCAACAATATTTTATAACATATTTAAGATTTAGATCCTTCTGATCAGTTGAAAATAATTGGAAAGATAACACTTATAGGGAGGCCAGGAAGGTAACAGATTAAAACTTATCTTCATGTCATTTGAAATTCATTATCAATTCCGTAGGATTAAATCAAAATCCTATTTAATTTGGGACCAATATGAATGACAACTTCCCTAGATCACAAAGGGCTTTACATGTTAACCATTCCGTTCTGGGTTTGAACTAAGAATGGTAGTGTAACGGTTGAAGCGCCTCCCAAAGTTAGTCAAAGTGCCTTTGAGTCAGTTTGCAATACTCGGCAAATCTTTAAAGTTCGAATCGAGCTCAAGATTACAAGAACAGGAAACTCGCTTCACTTATATCTTACAGAGTGAAATAGGAAATAGAAAAGTGGGTTTACAATCTAACTTTGTCGTGGTTAAGTGAAAATTATACGTTAAATTGTTATATTGAGGCTTGTGCTCTGTGTTCAGCACTACATCTTTAGTTCTAATGTAGATGTATGTAGGGTTATCAATTCAATTTGTTAGGTTTTTTTTTAAAGTTTAGTGTTTTTGTTTCTGTTTTATTTCAATCGTCTATACAAGACAGAATATATATATAATAATTTTTTTGTCTTATTTGTTCGTATAGCTATTAAAAAATGATTCCAAATAGCAACATCCGGGATATTTGTAACGGTTAAACGCTTTTTCACACTTAAAATAAAAAATAAAGATATGCGTTATATTTTCAAGCGCCCTCATTTGTCGGTTGAAACACAAAATCCATATTTTTTAAGATTACTACGGGTATCACATCCGTTTACTTGGGATATCACTCCATTTATCAGCATATCGGAACTCGCGCCGCCCGATACTGGCTTAGAACGTGTCTCGGGAGCATTTTTCACGTTTTGGCAATCAAAGCGAGTGACACTCGCCAAAAATGATCCCCTAAAGCGCGTTGAGGATAAATGGCGCGTCACCCTGAATCGAAGAGTCTATCGGTATTGAATGTTATCTGTAAAACCAAGCATGCTGTATAGTTTGATCGATATTTTTGTTTCAAGGATGCCCCTCCATATATACCTTTACCTTTTTATGCTTAATGGATACTACGGCCTATTGATATTTACACAAAAAACAAAGATGGAAATGCAGATGCGTTACCACTGCTGAAGAATTAATTTTTTTCGCCTCTGTGATGGTAATGATGGGGTTTCCATTTAACCAAAACATAGATAAAATAGTGCTGAATATTACCGGCAATCCATTGGTTGACTGTAAGAAAAAGCCTAGTGGCATTAAGCCCGCCATATATATAAATTACATAGAAGTGTTAATAAATAAACAAATAATTTTGTGATTACAACAATCTGAGAAATTATCTAAGACTGTGATAAACTTTGAAACAAGTTCAATTTTCTGAAAAGACCTCAACCGAGTAATGGAAGTTTCAACAGTGGCTTATTCGCGCTCTTTCAATTTTTATGAAAAGTGCCAACATCTTGCTGTAATCCTGTGGGAAACGAACTCTGTCTCACTTACAGCTCACTGCAATGCGGCATAAGGCGACCATAACGGCATAATATCACGATTGTAATACAGATTTGAAAATTATTTTCCAGTTATGTTTTTTTTTTGCTATGTGATAATTTTGGTTATTTCAGTACAGATGATTTCATGGAAATCATATCTTGGCATATTTTTACATAATGTCCAACGAATGGCGGTGTAAGATAAAACACGTGAATTTTTTCAACAAATAGTCTTATGTTAAGCATCAGGCAGCTCGCTGTTTTGTAGAAAATGCGGAATTATAGTCCCGTCGCATGTAGAGTGTCAAGTGAAGAATATAGGAGTATGTGTAATGAAATAAGAAAACAGAACACTACCATGTAGATGCGGTTAGATTAGGTAATACAGCGATGCCTACACCCGCGAGCTTCGCCACTAGAGCTCTACAGTAAAAAATCACCATTTAAAACCAGAGGTTCCCGAATATATATTTTTTTTACTACGAAAAAATATTTTTTTGTAGTTTCTTTTCAATTTTTTTTGGTTTCGGTGGACCCCCTCGCTACATTTATATCACACTAGCTGTGCCCGCAACTTCGTCCGCGTGAGAATTAACGATTGTTCAGTATTTACCCGGATGAAGTTGTGGGCGCAGCTAGTATTAAAGTAGCCTAAGTTACTCCTTATTACATAAGTGCCAGTGAAAGTCCCGTCAAAATCGGTCCAGCCGTTTCCAAGACTAGCCCCGCCAAATAGACAGAGAGACAAAAATTGTAAAAAATGTTATGCCTCTGTGCCGGAAATTACAGGGCCGTACATTACCACCTGACCGGAACACGATAGTGTTGAACACTATCATTTAGCGGCAAGTATATTAGGTAATACGGTGGTGCCTACGCCCGCGAGCTCCATCACTGGAGCTCTGCCACCAGTAAAGACTACTCACTATAGAATGTTTAATGCCGGATAAGCGGGACGTATTACTTTTTCCGGGTCCGTTTTATTAACAATTGCAAAGCGGGGGTCACAATTCTACCAACCTAATTACGGCGCTCTTACTACCACCACTAAGTGCGAGATAACTATGAAACAATAATATTAAATTTCAAGATAATTTTAAATGTTACCTCATAAAGCAAATAGAGTTGAAAGTAATGAGAAGATTTCAAATGTATGACTCATATGTTGTTGTCTAGAGTAACTTCATGGATTAATGGCGGGTTCGTCAAATCAATTAGGAGAGGATAACACCAGCCGTTGATATGATCTGATGTAAACGATGACGCCAGGGTCTGTCTCATTAAAAGTTGTGCCGACCTTTATAATGACCTACTCAGCGGATCCCAGATAATTTTTAAAGGTTCTTATGTAAGCTTGTTTTGACCCTTGGTTATTAATTCGAAGGGTGATTACATAGTTTGCTTGCGGTTAATTTTGTTTTTAGCACAGATATTACATATTTTGTTGATTGCTTTTAATTGTTTTTAAACATAACTTCACGCCTATAATCCCCGAAGGGGTAGGTAGAGGTGAATTCGTGCCTTCAAGCATTCATGCAAACACCCTCGATTCGCCGGTAACGCTTTCGCCCGTGTGACAGTAACAGGTGGCGAGCCTGTTGACATCTCCGGGCACATTACCAAACTTAATCGAACACATTACAAAATAGGGATAAAATATAACATACTGCTTAAATATTCTATTACTTTTGGAAATTATGATACACTACAAAATGTATAATTAAAAATGCCATACGAGGACAAGATAGACTAAGTTTGTTTTCTGAATTCAGACGTCAGTGTCATTAATGTACCCTCTGATATTTGGCATTCCGGGAACTTGACATTTTGGTAACTTGACATTGCGGGAACTTGACATTGGAGGAACTTCACATTTAGGGAACTTGACATTTTGGTAACTTGACATTGCGGGAACTTGACATTGGAGGAACTTCACATTTAGGGAACTTGACATTTTGGGAATTTGGAATTCCGGGAACTTGACATTTTGAAACCGCTTGACATTTTGAAAATTTGACATTCTAGACTGAAACGTTTGTAAACCCGGAGATTAACATTATTCATACAACCGATATACACGTTAACATTTTAATCATAACAAACACTTTACATCCTAAGCGAAAAATGCAAAACAAAAATATAAATAAGATAGACTATAAATAAATACAATCCTGTTAATTTGTTTGGTCTCATGTAATCCCAACAATAAATCCCAACAAATTACAAATATAAATTATTTGGCGACAGTGCAAAAACGTAAAACGGTTATTCATTAACTAAATTCGCAATACATTACCGCTGTATGAGGTTTAAAGGGGAAACTAGCAGTTCTATAAATTTCCGTTTATTTCATCCTTTATTACACGGTTGGCGACACAACCACATAGATTGTGTTAGCGGCTGCATTCGTCTATGTTATTACTAAACTTTTTTGTTTTCCCAACCTATTTGCACTTATATAAGTTGCAACGTTGGAGTTTTGTCAGATAAAACTGAACTACATCTGAAGTTATGATTGGAGAAGCCCATTTCTGCTTTATAATGTTTGTATTTTGTAGATAAAGGAACCTAGTTTCCTTTTACTTAATAGTAGTGTAGTGTACTTGATAACCTTGGATTATTGTATTATGATAGAGTTTCAGAGTAGGCACCACCGCATTATCTAATCTATCTGCCACCAAATCGCAGTGTCCAGCACTATCGTGTTCCGGATAGATGGTAATATTTGGCCTGGTAATAACAATCACAGAGACATAACAAGGGATTTTGACCTGTGGTCTTTGTGTAAGTGTCTATAGACTGCAGTCATCACTTGACATCAATGTGAACTGCATGCTTGTTTGCTATAGGTTGAAAGGGAAAACTAGCAGAGTTTTAAATTTCCGTTTATTTCATCCTTTATTACACAGTTGGCGACACAACCACATAGATTACTAAACTTTTTTGTTTTCCCAACCTATTTGCACTTTATATAAGTTGCAACGTTGGAGTTTTGTCAGATAAAACTGAACGCATGGCATCTGAAGTTATGATTGGAGAAGCCCATTTCTGTTTTATAATGTTTGTATTTTATAGATAAAAGAACCAACTTTCCTTTTTCTTGCGAATAATAGTGTAATGTACTTTCTTGAAAACCTTGGATTATTGTATTATGATAGAGTTTGAGAGTAGGCACCACTGCATTATCTAATCTATCTGCCGCCAAATCGCGGTGTCCAGCACTATAGTGTTCCGGTTAGATGGTAATGTAAATAATAATAATAATGGCAACCCATTATACGAGTACGTCTCACTGCTGGGCACGAGTCTCTTCCCCTTTTGGAGGGAGGCCTGGAGCTTACTCCACCACGCTGCTCTAATGCGGATTGGTGGAGGTGGGTGCGTTAATGACCAACCCGCTGTCGGATGTTTTCAATTCGCCCATAAGGCCTCCGACAAGGTTTAACGACTGCTATCTATCGATAGCAACCGGGACCGACGGCTTAACGTGCCATCCGAAGCACGGAAACGCGCATTTAATTTGCCACTATCGGTCACCCATCACACTACCCGACCGGCTGCTACTAAAGTAGCATTACAAAACTTATCTAAGTGATGATCATCTAATCTATCTGCCACTAAATAGTAGATAGTATTGAGCGGCAGTTTATCAGAACTATCATTAATAAGGTTAGATGAAAATGTAAATATGCCTCGTAATTTTTCAATGTGGCAATATATCTTCAGTGACTACATTTTTATAGATAGCTAACAGCCAGTATTCATTTGAAAGTAGAAGATTCTAATCAAATTCAGGTCAAAAATGTTTTGAGGAGTAGCCTACAATAAAAATACATTTCATTTTAAATATACTGAATTATATATATATGAAAACGAACATATTATTATAATGACAAAAAACAATTACCTATACGGATAAAATGCTCATATCAATACTAATAATTTAATTAACGAATTCCATTCCAACCAATTTAATCTCAAATATTTCTCCTCTGTGTATAATAACACGGTCACCTCAACCACAAGTAATGGTCCACCGGCTCTAGTTTATCTAACCATACAGCAATATACTGGTGGCTGGTACCCGCATTTAGGATGTTCGAATATCCTTTGCGATCAGAACCAAGACTGGAAACAAAGGCACAAAAGCCACAATCCTTTATTGGTTCTACGTACACGTTCTTTGTGCGGAACGATTTAAAGCACTATGTTGATTAAGCTGGATAAGGCGAAGCTGTTTTCAAGTGTGGAAGGAACATTTAACTTGTAACTGCAACGCGTTGTGCCTGTTTGTCTTGGGAATGCTTGGATTGATGCGAATAAGTATTGTTTCTAATGATGAGCTAATTAAGATGGTTATGGTTACGACTTATGTTTATTTTATTTTGCTTACCGTCTTCCGACGTGAACGGACGTGTCTTGCAATTGTACAGTTGATTATTGAAAAAATGCCCACAAAGTGTAGTGATTGTGGTAAAATTTGTCGTGAATGTGTTTGTGCAAATCCGAAGAACAACCTGGATAAAACATTCACGAGTAATGTGAATACACGACGCGGCAACCGGACTGGATCACCTACTGTCGTTGGCGCGAACAACGCACCGACCGCGGACATAGCTCCCGATATGACTGCGATATTGTTGAATAAATTACGAGTTTTTCGTTCAGATATCATAAATCGTTTGGACAATCGGGCCAAAGAGATGTATGTCTTGAAAATAGCGGTTGAACAGACTAAACATAGCATCGACAAATTAAGCTACGATCTATGTAATAGGACGGTGGTTGAAGATAAGTACAAAAATATCTCGTATATTGAGGACAAAATCGAAGATCTCCATAAGATGCAAAATGAATGTCAACAAAAGGCAGTAAGTAATTTAAAATCTATTGCCGAGGCTATAAAGTTAAAGTCTGATAGTCTCGATTTGAATGCCAGTGCGCATAATGGAAATAAGGATGTGGCCACTAAATCACCGAATACACCTATGGTACCTGGTGGTCCTGGTGGCCAAAAGATTACTGAAACCCGTAAACAGAAAGAAAATGAAAATAAAGATTGGACTCTAGTGAAGAATAAAAACGAAAAACGATTATCTAAAGAGGTCAAAAAAGGCCAAAGTATAGTTGTGAGCGCAATTAAAGCAACCGAGCGTAAAAAGCACCTTCATGTTTGGCGTTTGCATCCTGATACAACCTCTGAAGTTTTAACGGACTATGTTAAGAAAGTGTGTCAAACAGAGATCATAACCGTTGAGAAAATCACACACAAAACGCAACGGGACTATGCCTCATTTCGTATAACAGTACCTGAAAGTATGTATGATACACTTTGTCAGCCAGAAGTGTGGCCAGTAAATACAGAATTTACGGAGTGGATTTGGTTTCGAAAATCAGCGACTAGATCCAATAAACTCGAAAAAACCAAGTAAAACAATCCATTTGTTCTACCAAAACGTTCGAGGGTTAAGAACTAAGTTAGATGAGTTCAAAACGAGTATTCTGTCGATAGACGCTGACTTATTTGCAGTGACAGAGACGGGTTGTTATGAGGCCATACACGACGCAGAAATTATTCCAAGTGGATATCAAATAGTTCGATGTGATCGAAGCGACGGTCGCAAACACGGTGGCGCGCTTTTAGTGGCCACACATCGCGTCGAACTGCGAATTATACAGATACCCCACGATGTCGATATAGACTCGCGATGTTTTGAACTTATCACGGCGAGTGTGCATAATAGTGCCGATTCTAAACTTTTATTTGTATGTTGTGTAATCTATATACCGCCAGGCAGTAGTGAGAATGAGTACATGGTTCTTTTTGGAATAATAGAAAAAATATGATGTAAATATCGGCAATTAATAAGCAAAAAATTATTAAAAATGGTGTGATATTATCCGACATAGAAAGTGCTAATGAATTTGCTGAATATTTTAAATCTGTATATAGTACACGGCAGGCGGAGCTGGATGTACAGGCCGCGGCCGCGGCGGGCGGCTCGAGTAGTCAGCGTGTGCATGTATCGCATTTAACATTAAGCGAAGTACAACGTGCACTGGCGAAACTGAAACCGAAACGTTCTGCTGGTCCGGACGGTATTCCGGCCTTTTTATTTAAAGACTGTAATAGGTTACTGGCTGCACCGCTACTACATATATTTAACATCTGTCTCAAAGAGGCCTATTTTCCCAGCTACTGGAAGGTCACTAGAGTAATACCAGTGCCAAAGGGTAAAGCCGGTTCTGACGTAAGCGGTTATAGACCAGTAGCGGTGTTGTCAACTCCAGCAAAAGTTTTTGAGTCCTCCATCCAGAAGTGCATATACGAACAAATACAAAGTTATCTTGTAGATCAACAACATGGTTTTCGGCCATCTAAGAGCACCGCATCTAATTTACTTAGTTTCATTACCTATGTTGTCCCAAAATTAGATTCAGGCACGCAGGTTGATGCGATATATTTTGATTTTAAGAAAGCTTTTGACTCAGTAAACAACGACGTCTTACTCTTGAAGTTATCTCGCATGGGTTTCACTCCACACTTGCTTCAATTCTTCGCAAGTTATATGGAAGACCGACAGCAATTTGTGGAGTATGCGGGATGCGAATCCCAACTTTATTTTACTAGATCTGGCGTGAGTCAAGGCTCCAATCTTGGTCCTCTTGAATTTATAATAATGGTCAATGACCTACCAGAGGTAATAAATCATGCATCTTGCCTTCTTTTTGCAGACGACCTTAAATTAATATATGAGGTAAAGGATAGGAATGACTGTGAGCTTCTTCAGAGTGACATTGATAGCGTTGTTGAGTGGAGTCGAGCAAACTATTTGTATTTTAATGAGTCGAAGTGCTCAATGATGACGTATTCCCGGTCGCTAACACCTATAAAATTTGAGTATAAGATGGATGCAGTGCCACTTAAACGTATCTCCAAAGTGCGAGACCTGGGAGTCATCATGACGGACCAGTTGGTATTTCGCGAACATGTAGTTGATGTTTGTAAAAAAGCGTACAGAAATCTGGGTTTTGTACTGAGGCAAGTGCACACTTTCACAAACATAAACGCAGTGAAGGCATTATACGATACCCTGGTTAGGAGTCATCTCGAGTTTAATGCAGTCGTCTGGGCTCCTCATGAAGCTAAATATACCGCTATGATAGAGCGCATACAAAATAAATTCACTCGTTATTTGTACTTAAAGCTATACGGTGTATATCCCTTTTATCCTCTAATGTATCCTACCTTATTTGTGCTAGGTATGGTTGGCTATAACCAAGTAGAGGTGAGACAGAAGTTTGCTCTGGCTCTAATATTTTTTAAAGTTATAAGAGGTAAGGTGACCGATGCAAATATTCTTTCAAATATAAATCTATCCGTACCTGATAATTATGCCTCCCGTCGGCGGCGGCCGAAGTTGTTTATGATACCGCGCGGCCGTACCAGTACAGTGAATAAGGCTCCCCTCACGCGAACCTTATCAATCCTCAATGATGTTGCCGAGTTGACGGACTTGTTCTCATGTTCTTTGTGTGAATTTACAAGGGTGACACATTATGTCATTTGCTATGGTGCCACATCGAAATGACTTAATATTACATAATTATTATCTTTATTAATTTTAATGAATGTCTATGTTTAAATTTATTTTTGTATCCCTAATTCAATCAAATTTCTAATTTAATATTTTATAAATTTGTAATTTTGTATTTTGCACATTATCGCATTGGGTGCTCCTGTAATGATAATGGTGTTTTTTGATAAATAAATAAATTAAAAAAAAAATTAAAAATTAATTAAAAAAAATTAAATTAAATTTTTTATCTGTTTTTTCTTCTTACAGTAGGTAACCTGATAGGAAGCGGTGAACAGATGCATCCGTGCATATGTCCGAGTTTTGTCATATGTAATGTTTGATATAGATCTGCCTGATCATATTTCAAAATAAAGCGAGTGTTACTGAAAATGTTTCGATCATCACTTATTTCTCTTATCCGAGATAAAATCTAAGACGTTGGACGCAATAGTACCTACTACCCTACTGTCCCATAGATAAAATCACAGAATTCGTTTAAAAAAATATTTTTTCTGGCATTTACCGAAGTAGATATTTTGATGATCCATAATATTTTTAATAATATTAAATAGGTATTTAAAAATCCCTAACGAAGCACAATAAGAATGTTATTAGGGATGAAGAAATGATTGGAAACAAAAGGTCCCCAAAAAATGTCGACATAAATCCCAAACAGTTTAGGAAAAAGAAAGCTGCTTATTGCGTTACACTTGGCTTACGCTTATACTGAGTTTTATTTATTGTTTTCTATTAAAGTTCAAATGAAACTGTTTTATTTATGAGAACCATTTTCTTTAGTTATTTTGAGGGTAGGTGTAAAAAATAAATGGAGTGCGCTTAATAGCTGCACGATAAAAGTGGGTAGTCAACTGGAGACGGGTTTACCCGAAACTGGGTAAAATACTGAAATTGTATTTAACTGACTATCGGTAAAAGATATAATAAGTACAGTACTGATGCTATTAATTACAAGTAAACAAATATACAAAATGTTCTTTATAATATTAGTTAAGATTACGAAATTGATATGAATTCGCTTAAATTGGAATCGACTGATCAAGAGAGTAATTCTTCACAAACAAAATAATGCTAAACTATGTATTCTGAACGTTAAGGATTGATCAGAAGGGTTTCATTCAGAGAAACTCTATAATAATAGCAGAACAATAGCTGAAAAGCTGTGCAGCGTTAAATTATTAGGTATATTAAAATTACAGGTAGCGAGGTACACAGCTTACAGGTAGTAGTGAGATCGTCCTATCGCAAAGACTAAAGCGTTGAATTTTGTTCAATCTTGAACTTTGAACTTTGAAGTACTCGTAATCTAATATTTTTTCGTACAGGTTGTTTATGTAGTAGACCACCTTTTGATTAGGAAGAACGATAAGAAAATAGCTGACTATAAAAAGCTCGGAAACCGTCGATAACTATGCACGACTTCAGTAAAAAAAGTCTTACTGAATGTTTGAAGTATTACCGCTGCTGTAAATAATTACACTAAAGCTTAGGATACTGAAAATAAACGAAAGAGGTTTTATCCTCAAGTAAGTAGGAAAGGGTAAATCTCAGCCAAAAACCTAGAGACGTTTTATTCAGCAAAATTCACTTAGCACACATCGCTCGGGCAGCCCCGAGCACTCATTAAGCCGCCATTTCGCGGCTCGGGCTTATCTCGAGTGGTTGGCCGTGGCATACAGATTCGTTTTCCTAAACATAATACATGGTTAAGTTTAGTGAGTCTCGTAAAAGTGTTAGGAGTGACATTGAATTTATTCTAGTTAATTAGTATGGGAACCTGACTGCCGGCTACTGTTAAAAATTAATTGTTAATCTTTGAAAATCACAATGATCATAACATAAAATGTCTGCTATGCCTCTGTGTCGGAAGTTTCAGGACCGTATAATATTTTCAATAGAACAATAAAATATTTTTGAGCCCAGCTACTCTTTTAAATTAAAAGCAACAATCTAGGGAAGCTGTAAAAGATTGTACAGAAATTGTTGACTATAGCTAATAATTCTACAATTAAGACCCTAATACAGCACGGGATCTTATTAAATATTTACAAAGTAAAGGGTCAACTTCATTATGTTCGTTAAAGAACCCGTCATCTCTCATAATGGCGAGGAAAAAAAAATTGAAAAGAGATTGTTTTATAAATGATAATTTCTGGATAATGATCATTCATGGATTTTGTGATACAAGTAAAGCGAACTAGAATTAAATAAAAAAATACTAGCGGCCATTTTTTGATAGACAACCTAGTGGATACGAGTATATTCTCTAGATTATGAATATGCTTAAAAAATTGGTAGGCTTGCAGCATATCTGGATGAACGAAATGATTCTGCAGTGGGATCCTAACATATCATTTTCGAATTTGATGGCCCTAAAATTTTGAAAAAATATAGGAAATAATCATATGATATATTTTTCATACATTTTTAAGTAATATGTAGGAGTTTACAGCAAACTCATAGAAAAAATACGAATTGGACGTAATCCTAAGAAAGCGAGTCCGACTCGTATTCCGCCAGTTTTTATTATTCATTGCTATTTGGAAAGTGGTGGCGATAGGTACGTATCTAGTCCAATAATTGCCAAATTTCACATTCCACGCTATTCCGTTCGAGGAGTCACGAGAAAATAAACCGATAAATTTCTATCACAAAATTTCAGTTCCGACATTTCTCCAACTTACAAACTTGCAGTGCGGTCTCCCGCTCCCAAATGACAGTTGTGACTTTGTGACAGGTATCTGAAATTATGTGGGTATTTACAATTATCTGACGTTATAACTTCATGGAGCATTTTTATTTAGGGTACATCGACGTTAACTAGTTTTTATAGTATTGATCTTTAGGTTCCAAGAATATTAACTAGGTTTAAGCTTCCTCTGTATCCAACAAAGTCATTATTCACGTACTCACATTCATCTTAAGTTTCAGGTTTAATCCGATTCGATCGATTTTTTGGTGACTCTTTACGTGATAGAGTTCCAGTGTCTGAATTCGAGGGCGTAGGCACCACCACGTTATCTTATATATCTGTCGTCAGATGGTAGTGTTTTCAGTTGCAATGTATGACCCGGTAATAATAATAACAGAGACAAATTAGCTTGTGCCTCAGGCACAATCTATGTGGCAGCATCTATATTTTCACCTCAAGTTTTTGTGTATATGTTTATGCTTGTTTTCCACGATCATAACATAAAAAACCTAGCGGCAACCTTAGAGCGCGGAAATTTTCAAAGTTAATATCTATATGATAGCCTTCTAGTTCATGGGACTAAAAATGCATGTTTATATCTACTTTCCTTGTCGGTTAAATATCGTCGTGAAGTTGTGTAATTTTTGTGATAATTGTGTACTAAAGATTGTCTTCCACTGGCGATTCCACTAGTATTCTGTAAACGCGTCTTGCAATGTCGTAACTTTGCTTGAGATTTATAATCTTTAAGTATTATGGGCAGTAGCTTGCCTTCATAACCTTGCCGTACAAGTATGATTGTGACCAACTGTCAGAACCATTGGCAATTTAATCCTTCTATGTAAAATATGGATGGTAATCAATTTTCATTACTCCTAGAGAGTCTGAGAGCCTGAGAGTCTTCACAATCTTCAGCCAATAGTCGTCCACTGCTGGACACAAGGGTTCCCCAAAGAAACTTACAACCCTATTAAAAGCACACAACAGATTGTGCGTCATTTAACGGAATAAATGAGTAACTGTACTATAAATGACCGACAAAGTTGTATTCTTCCTAACTAACCTAACTCATTAGATTGCCATGGTCACGATGCCGGCTACGTTGCCACAACTACGTTAGTAGTTAGTATGGTGTGGAGAGTTGGAGACGTTGCCACACGGTGGCCAGGTGAGTTAGGTATCATCTATTTCAATATTTTCAATACTAGCTGCTTGACTACGTAGTCGGTAACGTGGTCATGGTATCCTAGTGAGTTAAGGCCCTAAAAGGATATCCATTGAACACTAAAAATATACTTTTGTAGCAAACTAATGGTGAATTTCCATTTCAACAGGCAAATGTGTCTAGTGTACTGTGTAAAGCTTTCAGTGGTCGATACGACGCGTAAAGACGTCCAAACATTTCCTTCGCTGTCATTTTGTGGAAGAGGAAAAATCGAGATTTGCGTGGATACGTATTGACGTTACTTTATATACGTTGTATTGAAGTAGTTTCATGTTATGTTTGTTTTTGGAAATTGGAATATTATTTCTTGTGAAATACTGAATTGTTTATTGAAATTAAAGCTCGTTACCTTTCAATAACTTTGTGTTAAACGAATCTTTTTTATGTTAGAGAAGTGGCAAATAGCTTCTTTCAACAATATTATTTACTGGTGGAGAGTTTCGGTGTTGGAGCTAGAGGGATTGGAACCACCGTATTACCTAATTAAGCTGCCGTCTCACGGTAGTGTTCACGATCATGTTCCGGTAAGATGTAATGATATATGGCTCCAAAAGTTATTTCAACGCGATAATTTCATCTTTTGCAGCTATACTTTCTATTTACCGAACCGACGCCACTTCTTCCTTAGAGATGGACCATGAAGTGACCATTTTTAACTACAATGCCGAAGCTGAGGAAGTCTTTGTGGATGGCAGCTAGGATTAAAAGTCCAAAAGGGTATATTTATAGGAAACTCTTCGGGGGGCCTGCCTACGCTTTGTTTTCCGGTACGCGGTCGCCACTCTAGAACTGCTTTGCCCCAACGGCCGTCAGTTCTTCGAGCTATGTGCTCTGCCCATTGCGACTTGAGTCTCTCTATTCGGTGAGCTATGTCGGTAACTTTGGTTCTCATGTGGATCTCCTCATTTCTGATTCGATCTCGCAGAGAAACTCCGAGAATAGCCCTCTCTATTGCTCTTTGAGTGACCTTGAGCCTTCATATGAGGCCCATAGTTGAGTGCACACGGCTTCAGCTTATAACACGGTCCGTGTGAAACAAACTTAATAAATATCCTGAATAGACTAACTCGTTGATTGAGTTATAAGACGAATTGATATTTTTGATTGAGAATTTAAAGCCGATTTATCTTTATCGTGCTTCCCATCTACTATGCAAAGTTTAATGTCAACTAGGAAACTGTGAATTGGACTAGTCAAGCATAAGTTTAAAAAAAATATTCTGGTTTCAAAAGCAAAAGTTATTTCAACGCGGTCTTGTTTAGTACGTGCCTCGGAATACATTGACACACTGATCCCGTCCATTGCCGGGCTCTCGCGCCTGCTTATCTCAACGACTCTTCCGTTAAGTTTATCTTTTGCAGCTGTACTTTAAATTTCACGAACCGACGCCTCTCCTTCCTTAGAGACGGACCGTGAAGTGGACATTTTTAACTGTTTTTATGCACCACTATTGCGGTTGGATTGAAATTGTATTTTATATTGTGGTGGAAAGAAAAATACATTGTACAGTTAACATTACTTACAGCACTTTCAGCGTTCTCCTTAGTGGATCTTCAATGAAGGAACTCCGAGGCACTACGTTAGCAGAAAACAATTATCATATAGATGAAGATCATGGGAAGCAATTGTTTATTTTTCTCTTGTTGATGAATGTTTAGTGCTGAACTGAAGTTCGTAGACATCACAGGATTGTCTTATATTCACCAGGCATCAGGCAGATAGTTCAGGGATACCGTGTTTTGATTTGACTGCATTATGAGGTTCTGTTATTTCTCTAGCATACCATGAATATGAATTATAGGGTTTTATAAAAACTCGTGTTGTATAAAAAGAAAAAGTAGCAAGGTACTCACTACTTGGGCGTGAATAAGTGAATAGATAAGCGACGTGCTGGACTTAAAACTAAATATTTCATAAAAATACAGAGACAAAGCAATCTCACTTCCATTACATAAACAACGAGGAAATAAAATCTTTGATAGCTGCCATAAATGAGGCCCTCGATCTGCGCTAATGGTGGATTATCGAAGGGCCCATTAACTCCCTTAATCATGACAAATCGCCTCTCCCCCCTCCCCCTATCGCTGCTTTATCGCTAGCCTGAATAACAAATGGCGCAGGTGGAAGTGGACCCTTAGCTAAGGTTAAAGTTCCATGACTTGATAGAGACTTTGACGTGCAAAGTTTAATGGACTCTCGCTTGAGTCTACTATTAAGAGCTACAGTGATTGGTTGAGTGCATTCGACATAAGGACATTAACATAACATCAAGTCTGTGCATTCGCTTAGGTACGTTTAACCCTGTTTTATAAATTGATACCTTAAGTTGGTGAAATAGAGGGTGAATGTTTGTATAGATAAAAAATAATGCGGGTTTAAATCTTTTTCGAATATTATATCTAATCCTCAAGGATGAAAAATAGGGAATGGAAGTTTTTTTGCATGTAAGGAAGGTGGCAAACAAGCCTGCAACTCACAGTGACGTTAAGAGATGACGGCAGCTTATAGGCATCTTCACAAAACCAGATGCCAAAATGCAGTTGCGAGACCCGAGTTGTTATGTCTCTGTGATAGTTATTACGGGGACATACGTACATTACATACGTTTCAGGTGTCTTCTCTATAACCACATTGTGACATTACTAGTTTTACCCTAATCTGAGATAAACTTAGTTTCCTTATTCGATTCGTATTTACCCTTTCAAGGATGTCAAAGTCATTTCAGTATCAAATCAATAGTTTGAAAGGCTACATGATGAATTAAATAACATCAAGAGATGCTCTATTCAGAGTGTTACATATCAGTGACTTTTAATAATGCCCCTACGATACAATGTCGAGGCATCGGACTGTGAGGACGCGTGTATAAATCGAATTATTTCTACTTTGTTGAACACTGGTCATGTTCATTCAAAACTGTTTTTTCGTGCAAAAAACTTGGTCTAAAAAGGTTAATGACTAAAAATAATCGAAAAATCTTTTCGGCATACATTAAGACGGTAATGGTGAGTTCAATATAGTATGTAATCTATACTAATATTATAAAGCTGAAGAGTGTGTTCAGGAACTACAGGTCCGATTAAAAAAAATATTTCAATGTTAGATGGCACATTTATTTAGGAAGGATTTATATTATGTCACGCTAAGATGGTAGAGGGTAGGCAACATTAAAAACCGCGCGATGCCGGGGCGGGCCGCTAGTGTATGATAAAAATGATCATATGCATTATCCTGTAAGTAATTTGTGCTTGAATGCTGTGCAGGGCCGCAGGGGTGGCACATGTTTAAGCGTTATGTGTAGATATTTATAGATTACTCAGCAGTACTCCCTTACCATCCATGTAAATTGCAAACTAGTTTGCAACGTGTATCATATAATAAATTAAGGGGTATTTGAAAATAAAATATTTTTAATCCCTAGTGCCGAGGTACGAAATCAATTTTATCCAAGTCGAATAAAGAATTATCTAATATTTTGAAGTCATTTAAATAATTCACACACAACCCTAAAAAAAGAAAGTCTAATTTACGGAGAAGAGTTAATTTATTAGTAGATCAATTCATTATTAGCATACTAAGTGCAGGCTCTAATGTAATCGACACTCGAGCGAGAAAAATACATTATATTTGATCTATACGGTGTCTGTCCATCCCACATCACTTTGAAACTAAGATACATCCAATAAATCCGAACGTATGGCTGGATTTAGATTGGTTCAGCCACCCAACACGACGTCAATAAAGACCAACCAAGTCGAATAGAAATGAATTATTAAATTTGATGCAAGGTGAATTTCAATGTGGGCTAACAAATCTGATTTATTTTGTGGTCCTCTAGTCATATATTTTAGTGAAATTCCTGTACTTTGGACAAATTATTTTGTATTAAATGTGGAAGTGATGGTGTGGGTTATCAACCAATTTCGGGTACGCTTAATGCTTTTCCATACAGTAGTAGGGTGGTGTGAATTTGAGTATAGATTTTCGCAAAAATTTGAACCAAGCCCTTCCACTCTCTATATTTATGCTCATTTTGGCCTTCGCGGATTTCCTTTGGAACTTCAGGAAATTGGAAACAAACATATCGTAATAGTAGACTTATTCTGTCAGACCCCTCTGGTTAAAAAGTATACAGTTAATAGTGGTACTATATACTATACTACGTGCTGGATATATACATGCTCATAAGAACTGGGTCTCTCAGTGTAGACGCGTTGTCATTTCCGAGGCTTAACATGTAGTGGCAGTCGTTCATTTTAGGATTTTTTTTTATACCTAGTGTAATATTATTGAGGCATCCTACTTAGAGCATTGATTTCGAAAAAGATGACTATCGAATCGTGGTCTACTATTTACAATGTCTATGTAGTGGCCCAAACGTAAAATTGCCCGCATCATCAAATATTCGATCATTTCATGAAATGGTCTTAGTTTGTGATATGGACTAATTTGGATAGATCGTTTAATTGTATACGTTTAATAAAGTAGGCAAATACGATTAGCCATTTCGTGAAAATAGGGGATCTCCTTTAACATTTCGTTCCCATGATTACCTCCATTTTTCATCCATACACAATTAAAAATATTTAATATCGAAATAAGGTTTATAACTATAACTCTCATCCATGGTACAAGTATGCAAGTATACCAACTAACTTGTATACTTGCATACTTGTACCTTTGTTATTTGTTATTCTGAGGTAGGGTAAAAAGTTAACAGAGCTGTCTTTGTTCTTGCAACATAAATCACGCTCAGTCCAATCATTAATTGAATTACACGCATATCCAAACACAACATTACATTATATTATTAACATGAACATGGTACATTAGCCTGTTAACTAGCATTGTGCCGACCTGACAAGTCTGACAACGAACCAAGTTGTCACGTAATCAAATTGCCATTCATGTTAATTCTTATTTATCGTGCCACTAACATGGCCCCACTTAAACCACTGTTCCTGAAAAAAAGATCGCGTGCTTTATATAACGTTGTTCATTTGCATGTTTTCGACGACGCCTTTTGTTGGGGCTGGTGTTGATTATACTTTATTTTTAACTTGAAGTACTTTGATGGCTGAGCAAGTTAATATTGTTCTCTTGCTGCTTTGTTGAGCTTTTTTTTTATTTTAAGGTAATGGATGTGGCAAACAAGCGTGCAGTTCACGTTGATGTTAAGTGATGACCGCAGCCTATAAACACCCACACAAAGACCAAGATCAAAGTGCAGATGCGTTACCACACCTGAGGCCTAAGGTGTTATGCCTCTGTGCCAGAAATTACAGGGCCGTACATTACCACCTGACCTGAACACGATAGTGCTGAACACTACCCTTTTACGGCAAGTATATTAGGTAAGGCGGTGGTGCCTACGCCCGCGAGCTCCGTCACAACTCTACCACCAGTAGACCAGTCCTTTAGCAAGTTGAGCTACTGAGCTACTGTAAGGTACTGTTTTACTGGTGGTAGAATTCCATTGTAGGAGCTTGAGCTTGTAGGCATTATCACATTACCTTTTCTATAGTAGTATTCAGCATTATCATGTTTCGGTTAGATGGTAATGTATGGCATAATAACTATCGCAAAAATATTGCAACTATGAGCTCAGGAAGGGGTAATGCATCTGCATTTTGACCTCTGGTTTTGTGTAGATGTATTATGTAAAAACTGCCGTTAAGATCTTTATTAAGATGTGGAATTACTTATTCACGTAAATGACCATAGGTATGAGCATGCGGGCGCGGAAGACAAAGAAGAAAGCATTATCTATATACTTAATTACTTAAAAGCTGAAAGATTTGTTTGTTTGTTTGCTTGAACGCGCTAATCTCAGGAACTACTGAACCGATTTGAGAAATAATATCAGTGTTAGATAGCCCATCTTTTCGAGGAAGGCTTTAGGCTTTATAACATCATGCTAAGATGAATAGGAGAGGGAAGGTAACTTTGAAACCGGCGATTGCGGCCGCTATTGTTGAATGATTAGCGTTAAGCAATATTCATATATATACCATTAATAAGATTAATGTTTGCATTTTTCTTGATTAAACAAATCTAATTTTTAATGAGATAAATGTACCTTTGAGTACATATCTAATTATAAACTTTATAAAAGTTTCATCGGTTCAAAACTTAGCCACGATACGTGGCCTAATCAAAAGTTATGCACGTATCGGTTAGACTGTTAATTAATTACTCTCAGATGAAGAAAAAACTATGCATGATGTGAATAAAATCCTCACATACAGCATCCTATATTTAATAATAACGGTATATCTAGTAATTATGGATTTATTACTGAAATCCATAATTTAGGAATTAGGACCCATCAGAATTCCAGCGTTGCAGCTTTTAAAGGCTTCATAATATATGTATGTACATACATAAGTATATTGATACATATGTATGTTTTGGATTGTGTATTTATTCTAATATATCTTTAGTTATTTACGTAAGTAATTATCTGCTTCGTCATTGTAGTTTTTTTATTTCATAGTTCTTTTATTTTTCTGCAACATTTCGTGTTTTTTCTTGTACAACCTTAAGGTTGACTGGCAGATAATGCCTAAAGGCATTAAGTCCACCTTATGTACCTCATTTTTATAATGTGGGCATTAAAGTTTAAATAAATAAATAAATTGTTACCTAGCCTAAGATATACCTAATATTAGTTAACACTAAATTATATATGAGGGTATAGGTAACCTAATTCCATATCTAGTACTACAACACTACTTGTACGCAATTTTTGTTATATCAGAGATAAAGGAATATCACATTTACATCTGTGGTAATAACTAACTTTGGCCAGTAAGTGTGGCGTGGATTTGTCTTCAAAATATTTACATTTCCGCTAAATACACGTTTACATGGATTGTTGAAAATGAACACCAAAATGCAGTTGAAATAAACATTTTTATCGTTCCCACTACATTCCGTTGAACTGTCTCTCAGATGGATATTTCCGTGCGGCCCGTTTTTTTCACTTCTCGTTTACATTTTTCACTGCTTTTATTCAATGTAGCTGGTTAAATATTTAACAGGTTATATTTTAAGCCGCTTTCTTTACGGATTTAGCGGGTTTCTATTTAGATTTGTGGATGAGAAGTGAAATTGGTTTAGTAGCATATCATTTTTTTAAATTATTTTTGACAGTGTCCTTTTTGTTGGCTTCAATTCAGTTTCACAGGCTGGGGGAATTCTCAGGTGCATTTTTTGAAGTATACCTTTTTAATGTCATGTAATGGCAAACAAGCATACAGTTTAAATCGATGGTAAGTAATATAGCCTATAAACATTTACATGAAACCAGAGATTTGTCACTCTTGTGTAATGTCTCAGTACCGGGAAAAAGGCTCAACCGATTTTGATGAAACCTAGGTAATACAGAGATAGTTTGAATACTGAGAAAAATGTAGGCTACTTTTTGTCCCAAAATTATAGAGCACCAAAACGAAGTCGCGAGCAACAGCTAGTACCTATCATATAAAATCTGGAGAACAGATTGCTTTTTCGTTCTAGGACGTCGTATAAATTTGTTTATTACATCCTCGTCTAGACATTCTAGACTACCTATTAAATGTTATTGCTAACAATTCAAGTTATGAATAATTCAAATGCTTGATAATAAATAAAGTGGCATTTCGAACAACTACAATTGAAAGTAAACATTTAATTTGGAACACTATAACTTCAGTATTGTGTTTCAACTCTGTCCGAGTCAGTTGTGAAATATGCTGTTGGTAAATTGAACTTCAAGTTAACGTAATTGCATCTGTAACAAAAGAACCGAAAATATGGAAACTTGTAGGTATTCATTTGTTATCTGAAAATGTAACTATACTAATGGCGGTACTCCAGTGACGGCATCTGAGGGCGTAGGCACCACCGCATTACCTTATATATTTGCCGCGGTTCGGTGAAAATAAATCGAAATCAAAATGTTTTATTTCGAATGGGACTACCAGGAAACTTTTGCATTTTACTGGTGGTAGAGCTCCAGTGACGGAGCTCGCGGGCGTAGGCACCACCGCATTACCTAATATACTTGCCGCTAAATGGTAGTGTTCAACACTATCGTGTTCCGGTCAGGTGGTAATGTACGGCCCTGTAATTTCCGGCACAGAGGCATAAGACCTTAGGCCTCAGGAGTGGTAACGCATCTGCATTTTGACCTTGGTCTTTGTGTGGGTGTCTATAGGCTGCAGTCATCACTTAACATCAATGTGAACTGCATGCTTGTTTACCACTTCCATTACATAAAAAAAAAAATTGTCTAGTTACAAGCTATCCATAGTGATACACATATAATAATAATTTAATAGTTATTGAAAATAATCAATTTAAAAACACATATATTTGATAAGGTAAAGAAGATAAGGAGAGAAAATGTAAAACAGAAATTATTTTATTATTTAAGTAGATATGTACTAAAAAAAGAAGTCTGTGTAATAAATTGTTATAACAGTAGGAGAATTTTCGTAACAACTATGACAGAGACATAACAACTTCGGTATCAGGGGTGGTAACTTGTGTAGATACTGCAGCCATCACTTAACATCAATGTAAGCTTCATGTTGGCCATCTACCACACATAAAAAAAATGTTAAAAAAATATATTGTTTTGATGTAATCTGATAGATGAGGACGAAAATAAAATTGACCATTCTTTTAATAATCCTGTAAAGATATTGAAAAGATAAAAGAGAACGAGTGTAATTTGTTAAGTGCGGAAATTTGAAATTAAAATTATATCACCAATTTTTATATACGATAAATCTACAAAAGTTTTTTCGGGACAAAGTGCTGTAAACGAAACAGATAGGCCATTACCTGTCATCGTCAGTTCCCGCAAACGACAGTATTTATGGTGGCTCTGACATCGAGCCGACGTCACCCTGAAACGCTACTGTCACCATAAATCACCAGTAATTGTGGACGGTCCGAGCAACGTCAGATAGTTTTAATTTGCAGCCTCCACGTTTTGGTTTGCTCGACATCTTTGCCTGTGTTGATGCGTCCATGTTTTGAGCACTTTAATATGGATAATTGATTTAGAAGTATGAGTGGTAGAGCTCCAGTGTCGGAGCTCGCGGGCGTAGGAACCACCGCATTACCTAATACACTTGTCGCTAAATAGTGGTGTTCAGCACTATCGTGTTCCGCTCAGGTGGTAATGTACGGCCCTGTAATTTCCAGCACAAAGGCATAACACCTTAGGCCTCAAGAGTGGTAACACATCTGCATTTTGACCTTGGTCTTTGTGTAAGTGTCTATAGGCTACAGTCATCACTTAATATCAATGTGAAATGCATGCTTGTTTGCCACTTCTATTACATAAAAAAAGCAGTGCCAGAGCTCACGAATGTTGGCAACACCGCATTGCTTAATCCATATGCAGGTCAGTGGCGTAGAATGCCTTGGCGGGGTACAGTATATAAATTTGTTATGAAAGTTATAGATTTCTCAAAAATTTCTCTTAATTTTGTTTACGTTGGGGGCCCTCCTGGTCCGAGGTTCATATAATTGATACGGCAGATACGGCGGTAGCTACGCCCCTGTTTCCGCTAAATAGTAGTGTTCAGTGCTATAGTGTTCCGGTCAGGTATGGCCCCTCTAATGTTGGATAAGCAGATGTTTATAGGCTACAGTTTTCACTATCATCAATGTCATCAAAAACCATTATATGTCCCACTGCTGGGCACGAGTCTCTCCCCTTTTTGGGGTAAGCCTGGAGCTTACTCCACCACGCCGCTCCAATGCGGATTGGTGGAGATACGGGTTGGTGGCCAACCCGCTGTCGGATGTTATCAAACCGCCCATAAGGCCTCCGACAAGGTTTATCGACTGCTATCTATCGATCGCAACCGGGACCGACTACACTTTGTCACTAGCGGTCATCCATCACACACCCGACCGCGCCGTATTGCTTAACCGAGTGGATCGCTTACGATCTACACCAGCCGCGGGGCCATGCATGCTTCAGAAAAGAAAGAATACTGTACCCTAACGACATTACAAAAAACCTGAGTTCAAAATGCACATATGTACCTATGTTGAATTGAAGCCTAAATACAGGTAATTGTCTTCCTTTGAGTCAGAAAATACAAGTCATATTACCATTTAACCGGACTACTATACTCCTGAACATTCAACATTACCATTTGGCGGCATATAGCTTAGGTAATGTGATGGTAGGTAACTAAAACACTACAAATCTAAAAAAAAAATTACAGTAGCGCCAACTGTCGAAAATTGGTCATGCCAACTCTTCTGAGTTTCTACGAAGTTTTCTACCTTCGTGGGCTCATGCACACTAACTTTGCTTAGGATCAACACATGGTCAAATGCATATGTTTACGATTCTATAAAGGACATACAGACAAACATTCATTTTTATATAGGTACACAGATATTTTTTTCAACAACTGTCAGACAAATATCATTCTGCCCGAGAGACCACGGAAGCTAAAATACAACCGAAACGTCGGGTTGATTTTCACGCTGAAGAGTGGTTGTTTTGCCGCAGCAAAATGGTTCGGTCTTGGTAGTAATCGATAATAGGTTCTTTTTTTAAAATTATGCCGTAACAAGTCTTGAGAGCTTATTTTTCCCTGAATATTTATGAATATTCATTGTCTTCTCACCTTGTCGGCAGCGCACGGTTGTGTGCGTGCACTCGTTCAAGTAGTAGGTACATAAGCTCCCGTTCACTGAACTAATATAATTTCTCACGCTTTCGAGTTCATTTTTTAATTATTTATTGTCATTTTTTTGCTATTATTTTACTGTTGTTTCGTTAATAGGTACTAAAGGCAAATCGTTCAGCCTTGGGGAAAACAACTACTACAATTTCACCGTTTGTAACATGGCTGGAGCGCCTTCTGCGCTCGCCGATTGCCCGGTGTAGTAGACTAGTGCCGTCTCGAGACTACCGCCTACATAAACTCCAATCTAATAAAAAAAGAAAAACAGTTTGTAACATTTTAATTCCAATGTAGGTACTCGAGATAAATCCTTAAAAAATGTTTAATTTTATTTGAATGAACTCGTGAAAAACAAAACAAAGGTTATTTTTCTTATGATAACGACGAGATGATGTACGACGGGAGTAAGTTCATAAAAGGTTATTCAAAATAGGTATATATATGACATTAAAAAAGCTCCGAGTAAATCATCATTCAAAAATAAGCTTCGCAGCCTTTTCTTAAAATCCTCTTAATAATGTATGTATTGTTTATTCTCGTTTCATTCTTAAGACTTGTACATTATATATATATATATATATATATTTCTCATCATATTTTTTATGTACGTATATTTTTATTTTGTATGTATGTATGTGTGTTTTGTATGATTGCTATATTCTTATATTTATAGCACGCTGTATGTATAAATATATCAAATGTAGTTTCGTATTACTACATTTCTTTTTATCAGCACCTATCTTACGTTTTCAACTCAACCCAAAGGTTGGCTGGTTGATAATGCCTTGTAGCATTAAGTCCACCTTATGTACCTTTTGTGTGCATTAAATTTGAATAAATAAAAATAAAATAAATATATATTTTATTCTACTGAAATTACTTGGTTCTGTCTATAGGTTTTAACGTAATTGTTCAAACGTAAATTTGCCTACCTTCATTAGAATGTCGTTTACCGTACTTATATGAACCTTACGATCTTAGTAGGTCTTTACGTTTCAATTCACAAACTATTACATGTCCTAGAGGAGCATAATGATAATAGCTACTATGTAATTAAGCGCCGTTCATACCAAGACGACTAGTGCGATAATGAATCCATAATTTTTCGATTCATCATGGTATGGAAAGGAAAACGCTTTATGTTGCTGTCTTCTTTCTAATTTTAGAAGCTGTAAATTAAGTGCTAAGGTCTACAAAACAAACAAAAAATATCAGAAAACAAATGAAATCAAATTTAAATCTTTTATTTAATCTATGGTATTAAAACTATTTAAATTCATTTATCTTGCCTCTTTACCGATTTTTAAAAATGAAATCATCTCAACGCCTCGATCGCTTTCAATTGCTCCTTCGTGATCGTTACGGGCGGACAGATCGAAACGATTTAAAAATAATTTTAGTTATACGATAGACCCGTAAAAACATAAAATAATTCTGCAGTATGCGATTTAAGCTAATGTTGAAACCTAATGAAGTCGTAGCAGTCGCTCAGGTGTGTTCTCAAGTTTTCAGCTTAAAGTAAATTGGGTCGATTTATATTCCTTGCTTTAACTTCTCACCTCATTACCCAAAGTCACGTTCAATGGCAACTATTGCGAACGATAAATCCTTTACATTGTTTCACTAACAGTTTCCATTTCGAACATGTTTGCAAGTTGTTACAGTCTAATATATTTTGGGTTGGGTTTATTGTGTTTACTTAACTTTATGTCAATATTTCGTCGATGGGTTCGGAAAAGGCTTTCTCGTATTGCATTAATTTTGTCATTAAGATCGACCAAAAAAACAAAAAAATCCTTTCTTACACGGTCGCTCTGAATAAAAAAAAGTTTTTGTAATTTATAGAACCTATTTACTGTTCTTTTAAGAAACAATTCAAGATAGTCAAGAAAGAGACAATTCAAGAAAGAGAAAAGAGAGTATGGAACATTCTGTTGATACCTATTTTTATTATTAAGTATTTTTGGACTATTATTAATTTATTTACTTTGACATATTAATCAACGTATCAGTTGTTATTCGCTTTAATTTTATATTTGTAATTTGACCTATCACAAGCAAATTCTATTATTTCCAAGTGATTAAATGAATTTTTGAGTTTGAGTTTGAGTTAGTCGGCATCGGGACGTGACGTCCGCACCACTCACTAGTGGAAAAATTTTCTTCCAGTGGATGAGAATTCTTCCGCTGGTGCAGTCAGTCAACCGAACAATGGCGGTCAAACCATTCCAATAGGATGTTAGTAAGTGCAGCTCATTTGGGCAGCAGCGTCCTGCGATGAAGCTACCACCACTGCCATCGCCAATCCCCATGCCCAGCGTGGAGATTATGACATTATGGTTTTGTAGGTAAACCATATTAATAAAATGTTTATAACCTCCTGATTTGTGAATTAGTGTCCTCGTTTTTTATATATGTATGTATCTTCACGCCAGGTCCCTAACGGGGTAGGTAGAGAGTGTAGAGCGCCAGATATCCCGGTCCTGATATACTTCTCGTGCCTCATGTACCTTCATCATTCTCTTCATATATGCACGCCGATTCCTAAGACTTGACCGCACCATCAGACAGAACTCGACCTATTTCGTCATGGTAGGTCAGTCTAGGTCTTCCTGGGCCTCTGCAACCATCAACATTCGCCTTGTATATCTGTTTAGTCATTCGCTTATTTGACATTCTTTCTATATGCCCGAACCATAGGAGCATGCCTTTTTTCATTTTTACACCGATACTATCATTCACACAAAGCCTCTTTCTTACATCTTCATTACGTTTTTTCATATTTAATAATACATATTTCGTTAAAAATAAAACATTTTTTTTTAATCAGTAGCTTTTACCTACATCCCGTTCTTTCCCCAGAAAGGCGAAGTGCATAGATTCGTCCGCCTAAATGAAAAATTCCTTGGGAATGGGTTCGTGCCACGGTTGTTGTAGTGATGTTCACCTCGTAAACAATCGATAGTTTAGTATCGATATTCTAGGAAAAAGTTCAGCAGCACCTACATAATATGATACCGGAGTATAAGTACGACTACTATATAAGTTAAGTATATACTTACTACTACTACTGGGTCTGATTCATTTTGGAAGACCGGTGGGTTCCCTTGATTGCACATAATATAATAACTTCCTATTAGTGTACATAATGCAATACAGTTACAATTAATGTAGAATAAGTGAACTGGAAATTATCAAGCCCAGAGATAAAATTATTATAGAGATATATTCGATATTTCCGATATGTCCCCCAATTATGGTAAAGAACTGATATCAATATTCATAAGTAAATGAGTATATTCTTACTAAACATTTTGTTCACATATTGAAAAAAAAAAAAATAAGTTTAACGGCTACAAATAATAATTTTTGAAACGTAAAAGATAAAAGATGAATTATGTAAATCTTTTTTATCATTGGCATCGATATATTTTCACATCACCATAAACCGCTCGTGAAAAAGCTTTCTGGAGCGAGTATTAATTCGAGGTTCAGGTAATGTGAGGGTTTATTAAAGAGTCTCTCGAATTTTTGCGTATTTCTCACTCTATTCCGGCGAAAACTTAATTATTTTTATAACTCATGCGCACATAAAATTCTTGATGTTCACAACGTGCGTAAAACAAGCTTATATAGCCTCTAATACGCCTGGATTCTTTGTTTTGAGGGAATTTTTAATACGGACGGACAAATTAAATTATGAATGCGGTTCGCGTTTTGTACAAACATTTTCTACAGTTATTGTTGATACAGGACTTTGTAAGTTTTTTTTAATATTACCTACATAAGTAAAAAAATAAATAATTTGTTAGGTATAAGAAAAATATGAACGTGAAATTTTATTAGTTTCTTGTTCTTACCTGCTAAGCTGTCGCTTCGATCATCTGTAATAGAACTTTTTTTTTATCCAGTGTAGGTGAATAGGAATTCTATAACTTCTATGTTTTCGGTCATAAACTATTGTCTAAAAACACTATTACCGAAACACGTGGATTTTGTTTCTGAAATAGTGTTATTTTTCAGTTTATACTTACATGACTTCAAGCGCGTTTCTGATAAGTGTTTGCGAGATATTTATTCATTAAATTATAAAATAATTTAGAAAATAAATATAATAAATAATATACAATTTAACCATTATTATGTCGTACAATATGGACGGCTAAATATTAAATACGGAGCAGATATATACATAAAACAGTAATTCTCTTCAAATTGAGAGTTCAACGTTCCAACGTAGATAATCTCAGAGTTTGTATTCAGCAGCTACGTTACATATGGCTATCATATCAATATGCATGCTCCACGAGCCGTGAACATCACAATTGGTCGCCAGAAGACATATGAGAGAGACGTCAAGTTCGGGCTAGATCTACTAATGAATTTAAGATTGGATATAGGCAATTCGACAGATTTGGTTTGAGGTAAATATTTTTGTTACTACAGGACTACTTACGGGAGCTATACATATAGCGAATTATTACTTTCAATAATAATCTTATAATAGCACGCTTTAGTTAAGGCACATTAGTAAGCCATCTTTTTTTTTTGTAATGAATCAACCAAACTCATTATCCGGAAATTATTTAATAATAATAATAATGGCAATCCATTATGCGTCCCACTGCTGGGCACGAGTCTCTCCCATGTTTGGGGGGAGGCCTGGAGGGGGAGGAGGGAAATTATTTGAATTACAAATATTTGCAACGCTGCCGCATTTTAAGATTCATACCATTTGATATAACATAGAATTCACATTTTATTACTTGTATTAATCGATTTCAACCCAAACAATATCTTGTCAACAAATAAATCAGTCCCACACAAAATGTTTCACTTCAACCATTGATCTTTCTAAAGTCCCTACGAGTTATCGTGCACGTAACGTGTGGGCATCATATCAATATGCATGGGACGCGTCCCACCGATGTCTCAATGGATCGCCACAAGACAAATGAGGACACTTCGGACGTGATACGATAATGCGATCATTGTGAATGTCTCTCCGTTTGAGCGAAATGCAGTTTTGTTCTTTTGACATTCCTTTTCCTGATAACCGGTGTATCGAAAGGGACTGTAACAATTGTTTTGTTAGATTTTCTTCCTGATTCGTTGTAACGGATATTTTTTGTGTCTTAAGCAGTTGTTGAGAGAGATTTTTGGGAGTTTTCAAAGTATTTTACGGATTTGACTTTAACGTACAGTGCTCATCAAGAAATAATGCACATCGAGCTTATGTAAGTGACAATCGGCTAGTTTAGGCTTTATAGAGCGTTATCTCTGCTGCACACTGCCTATGTAATCATACAGCATCCGTAGTCCAGTTGGTCAAAAATTGATCAAAATGGTCGACAAACGTCAAATAGGTAAAGTACGAAATAGATAACTCTCTACAGATCCGAAATAATAATAAAAATATAATAATAATCTTTATTTCGTAAAAGAGATACATTTTATGTGAAAGTCTCTGACTCGTGTGCTAGGTGGTAAACCTGTGTTACACAAGTCAGCGCCCTCTCCCATTGTATGACACAGTAAAAAAAAATGACAAGTATATAACTTTAAAAGAAATGAAACATAAAATAAACCAAATAGAATATAAGAATAAAAAAAAATTAAAAACAGTAAAATAAGGAAATCTTAAGCGAACATATAACGAAAAGCCGACGTCTCTTCCTAAGGTCGATGTGCATTATTTCTTGTTGGATACTGTATATATTACGATACGCGCCTCACACCTTCTTCTTCTTCATTAGTTAGTTCATGATTATGTTAAGTTCTTGCTTGCGGTAAATATATCAGTTTAGCTGTTTGTCTATCCATAGTTATCCGTGCGAGTTATCGTAATGTTATATTTTCTTTCTGATTCGTTGATGTTTTTTGTATCTTTAGCAGTTGTCGATTGTCGACAGAGAATTTTGGGAGTTTTCAAAGTACTTTACGGATTTGACTTTAACATATCTTACGTTATGCCACGCACCTTTTTCTTCTTCATTGTTTAATTCAATATTAAGTTAAGTTCTTGCTTGCGATAAATATGTCAGTTTAGCTGTTTGGCTGTCCAAAGTTGTCCCTGCGAGTTATCGCGCACGTAACTATTCCGTTTTCTTTTGCTGGCAGACTGTTGTTTGTGAGGTAATCAGAGATGATTGTCTTATATTCCTGATTGGATTTTCTTTCTGTTGCATGGATTTGAATATTTTTAATATTTTAAACACTGTCGAGAAAGAAGCTCGGGATTTTTCAATGTACTTGTAAATTTCAACCCTTAAACCGTATCTTATTGTATATTCTTCTTCTTTTGCATTACCTTTTTAGCGTCGTATTAAGTTGGTTGCTTGTTTGAGTCTTCTAATATTTAACAATTAAGAATATTGAAAACGGTCGACACTTTCATATAATATGCTACTCGTATTAAAAGAATGGAATTAGAAAATATACAGCCTATTAGAAAATGTGTGTTTTATGTGTGCCCAGTTCGTTGAATGAGAGATATAAGTGTGTAAGATTTCTTTCCGTCTCATGTGATGATGTCGAAAAAGCAATTACATAATAAACAACAGAATCTTTTTTCGAAAAATATAAAAAATATGGATTTATCATTCCTTCCCATTTATGCTAAAGTGTGAACTATAATTAAGAAGTTTGCAGTCAGTATTAGGACAAAGCCGACAAAGCAAACAAAATATTTCAGTGAATCGTCACGAACGGCAAATAGGGTTGGAATCGTCTCCCCCTACATCTAATGGAGATCCGATGTCAGCAGGGACAAGGGATATGGAGCAATTTCTTTTTGAAGTTCGGCAACTTTGAAGCGATAATGCAAGTTTGTTTCTTTCCCCGACGTTCGAAGATACATAATAACTTGAAAATTGTAGTTTCATTTTTTCGTCACGTATGAAATGAGGGGGAAGATTTTATGAATTGTTTTTTATAATTTTGTAAGTTTTATTGAATCAGTATTTCATACCTAACACGTGCTTATGAAATATATATTTTTTTAAAGAAAAATTTGACTTCAGGCGAGTCTCGAACTCGCGGCCACTGGGAATCTAGTCCAGCCGCTCTTCCAACTGAGCTACCGAAGTCCTGTCCGATTTGTCTGTTTGTTTTTTTTTTTTTTTTTTACGTCGGGCTTTGTGTAGGCGGCTTGTCTCGAGACGGCACTAGTCTACTTCACCGGGCAATCGGCGAGCGCAGAAGGCGCTCCACCCTAGCAAAAAAGTTAGTGCAACTGCCTAAGGGTGACCCATGCGGGTCCGTGCCTCGGCTTAGGGCGAAAAATATTTTTTGATAAAAAATTTGAAAATTATTTTTTGGCTGTATATTTCGTTGTGTTTTTCGCGTGGGCGAATACCGGGGACGCGTAACATAGTATGGGCCTTATGCAGGACGTATGGGCACGGAGTTTGTTCCGGGCCGATAGCTTGCTCATTTTGTTTAATAAACAATGTAATTGGGACAACACGAATGCAGCCTTTACGCGCGCTGCTTTTACATGTGCAGCGAGGGTCAGATGCCGATCAAACGTCACTCCTAAGTATTTGATTTTGTCCATCCAGGGGATGGGCTCGTCAAACATAAGGACTGGGGCTACGTTAGGTCTGGGAGCGCGGTCCCGTATAAAGAGTATGGCAGCGCTCTTGCTAGGATTTACCTCTATACGCCAGCGGCGGAACCAAGATTCAAGGTCTTTGGCCGCCGCTTGCAGGGCTTTCCTTATGATCTCTGGCTTTCTGCCAGGTACGTAAATAGCAGTGTCGTCAGCGTAGATTGCCACCTGAACGCCGTGGCGGACGGGGATATCGTGAACAGGAGGGGGGAGAGTACGGATCCTTGGGGAACACCGGCTGTTATGGTGTGACGGTTCGAAAGGGTGTACCCTCGACTCGATATCGAAAGCCTCTGTCCGACAGAAAATCGCGGATGATGTGCACGATTTGGGTGGGCACTCCGAGAGTGTACAGCTTATATAATAAGCCGTTGTGCCACACGCGGTCGAACGCTTTAGCGATATCGAAGAAGAGGGCTCCTGTCATAATCTTTCTATCGAATTTACTGAGTATATGCTCAGTGATTCGATGTACTTGATGGACACAGGAGTGGCGAGCACGGAACCCGAACTGTTCGTCCGGGATCAAGTGCCGCACTCGGGTGAAATCTAAGAGTCGAGCGTACACGACGCGCTCGTAAAGTTTACTTAGAGAACTGAGCAGACTTATCGGCCTGTATGACGAGGCCTGGCTTTTTAAACCCGATAACTGTGGCCTCTTTCCACGCGGGTGGAAACATACTATTTTTAAACGCTGCGTTGAGTATGGCAGCCAAAAGGGCAATGAGCAGAGGGGGAAAGTTTCTAACTGTGCGATTGGAAATGCCGTCCGCACCTGGCGCTTTCCGCTCTTTTAGACGCTTGATCAGGTCTGACACCTCTGCGACTGTCACAGGTCTGAGAGGATCATCATTATTTTCGCTATTACCGTTAACGTTTTCATCGATTTGCGTGTCGGGAATGGGACCGGTTTCGCGCGGAGGGGTTGGCGGTCTCGCGTTCCTACTTTCGACTTCAGAGTTAATCTTATCTAAATGATCGGCAGCTATCGGCATCGTACTTGGAGAGCATTGAGTCTCGAGTTCGCTCGCCAGGCATTCGGACTTTTCGAAGTCATCGAAGGCTGGCGGTTGGTTATGGCGAATGAGGGGAGGCATGGATGCCTCGTTAGGGGATTTGAAGCATTTGAAAAGCCTCCAGTACTCTGTATGAGAGGGATCAAGGTCAATGACCTTTTGCTCCCAGCGGTCGTTATAGACTTCCACCTTTCATTTCTTGGCCTGACGTTGCCAATATCGCATGGTGGATTTTCTATCGGCCGTTGGGGCAGAGTAGTAAGCTCTGGTAGTTGCATTCCTTTCCCTCACTATCTCCCGTACGTGTTCAGGGATAACGGCGTGACTGGGTACAGTCGCGGGTTTTTCCTCTGAACATCCGTCTACGACAGATTGTACGTGATTAGTGAGAGTAAGGATCGCACTATTGACTTCGTCAGTGGTCTCTATCAGGGAGGGGATCGAATCTAAATCTGCGGATGTGGTGGCGGCAAACTTGGATCTCACTTGAGACCAGTCGGTCACCACTCTCATCGGGATGTCGCTACGACCTGTATCAGTGGGACCGCTATGGTGGATAAATTCTATGATAACAGGTCTATGGTCAGAGTCTAACTCGTGTAGCACTCGTATAGAGTGTAGACGCAGGTTTACATTCTTTACAAGTGCTAGATCGAGTATGTCGGGTCGTCCCATGCTGTCGTCATAACAATAGTGGGTGGGTTCGAGTGACACTAAAATGTCTATAGGTGCTCTGTCAAGATAACGTTCTAGAACTGTCCCGCGTGCGTTAGACGAGTTACAGCTCCACATTATGTGTTTGGCGTTGAGATCTCCTGCCACTATGACGGAGTCGCCAAGCTTGAATAGACGATCTAGGTCGCCTACTAAGAGATCGCGTTGGGGGGATAGATACGCCGACACTATAGTGATCGGCTGATGACCGGTCATCGCTAGTAGGCAAACTGAGACTTCAATGTTCTCCAGGTCGTCGGGGGAGGGTAGAGGCGTGCAATGCAACGTCCTCTTGTAATATATAAGGGTGCCCCCGAGGGCACCGTCTGTACGATCGTTTCGTACTAACCTATAATTGGCCAAGGGAAGGCGTTACCATGGCGTTGGGAAGGTGGGGATTGGACTTGAAGTACAAGTACCTGTCCAGCAAGGGCTGGAGTTTGCTCATGTCGAACATGAGCGAGAAGGAGAGTACCTCGCTGATGAGGTCGAGAGGCGCCTGAGGGGGGCCCGGGGGCGGGGGCCTGAGGGGCCTGGGTGGGTTTGGGGATGGGGTTGGGGGTCCTCTCGTATTGAGGGGGGCCGCTCTGGGTGGGATTGGGCGACGACCACTAGTGGGGATTCGTGCCGCTTTGGGTGCCTCTTTGCACCGCCTATAGTTGACGGGGTGGCCTGCCTGCCCACAGAGGATGCAGCATGCAGCCCTGTCTTTTGGGCGCGAGCATTCGGCTGTTGTGTGGTCTTCCAGGCACTTGACGCACCTGGGGGCGCATCCTGCACCGACCAGAGGCATGGCCGTATCGCTGGCAGTTATGGCACTGCCCTATGTTTCCCTTTTTGTTGGGAGGCTCGACGTGAATGCCGCTGAGGCCCGCGACTTCTTTAATATTAAAGATGACGTTGGCCTCTTTGGTATTTTCGAGGACGACTAGCACCATATTAAGGTGTCCGTTTTGTCCCTTGTGCCCGCGGTGCATCCTGTGCACCTGCAAGACAGGGAGGGCTTTGACCTCTTTAAGGTCGGCCATAATTTCGTCGGAGGAGAGGAGGATGGGGATGTTGCGTATTACTACGCGACGACGCTTCTCCTCGGGGAGAGTGTAAGTAAAGTATTGTAGGCCTCTTGCGTCAAAGAGCGCAGTGGCCGTACGGTGGTGGGCGGATGATTCAAGTTGTATTATCATTTAGTATTATCCCTACCTCCCGGGTGGGACAACCCCGGAGTGAGTGAGGTGAAATTACCTCCTCGCCGGGATAGGCGAGGAGGGTGTGTGCTACTGGTGAGCCCTAAGCTTGTATCGCCCTCGGCCAATCTTAATGTGCCGAGGGGCCCTAAGGTAACGTCTGTCTGTTAGTACTTGTACGGCAGAGACTATGGGGTCACTCCAAATGCCTCTGTTCTAACCGTACACTTCCGATTTTGCTTTAGCCTGAAGGGCGCAGCAACGTCACGGGTCTTCGTTTAGTCGGTTTCGTTGGCACTGTTAAGTTTCAGCCGACTTGCCCTGAGGGGGCCAACTTGACGACACTTTGATTAGACGGAAACAGGATAAACCCTAAATCCACGAACACGGCGGTCGGTCAAAGACTGACCGTCGTTATCGGTAATTAGGGCGGCGATTCGCCGAAACACGAGAACAATGGCTCTCGCGATAACGCTCAACCAGAAGGGAGAGCGAGAACAATAGGAGCGTGCGTTCGGGACGAGCGCACATTTATTGCATTGCCTTATGTTGGCGGTAGCGCCATCTATTGCCACACTATGCTAGTTAGGCAATCGATACAAACTTTGCAGTTTATTAAATATAGTAAAGAAGTCGCTTTTACCCTTAATTTGATTTTTGGTTGATGTTCGATGCAGGTCAGCTTTGACATGGGACTCGAAAAAACATATACCTGGTGAATAATATTTAATTGAATGAGATGTATGATAAAAACAATTCGATACAAAGAAAAGACAATTGACCCATCCCACTATCTGATAAGTCTGTAAATTGATGAGGGTAATCAGAAAAAAATAAGACCTACAGCTTTAGATAGGTTTGATCGATAAGAAATGAATTAAATTAACTAAGCTTTTAACTAATAATAACGTTCATTACACAAACATAAAAGTAAAGTAAAAACTTACCTGTCTGTTAATATATGTTAGGTACTCGTACGTTCAAATGTGCACTTAGATTAAATAAGTTGTACTGACCCTTGCCAAACGACGCGTGGGAATATGCTCTAGTCTAGATTTCTAGAACATGCCCGAACCAGTTTGTGTGTGCTGTTATGGTAGGTTTAGAACGCTGGATAGGGTAAGTTTAGTTTTTATGTCCAATTGTACACGCCAATTCCCTTAAATGCTATGGGAGTCACTAACGTCCTTTAAATTTTAAACGTTAAACGTTTAAAATTTAAAGGACGTTAGTGTTTGAGTTAATGAGTAGTTTTTGAAAATTTTGCCGTTGTGTTTGCATCCATTTTTGTTATTGATATGTTCTTAGGTTTGTGACACGATGCCGGGTTAAATTCAGTAAGTAGTCCACCGAATTTACAAAAAAAATTGAAAGGGGTCTACAAGAAAAAATAGTTTGGGAACCCCTGGGCTAAATGATTAAGGAAGGTCACGCAGAGCGCAATGGAAAAAGCTATGCTCGGTGTTTCTCTGCCAGAAATGAGGAGATCCACATGAGAACTAAAGTCAGAGAATATGTAATTATATGCTAAAGTAGCCGACATAGCCCACTGAATAGTGAAACTCAAATGGCAGTGGGCAGGGCACATAGCTCGAAGATCCAACTTTAATAATATATTATACTTACCATTCAAATTCTGGGAAGGTAAACGTGATATTATTTATTATTTGAATGTGCAATTCAATTTTTCTTTAGAATTGGTGTCACAATATACGTATTTAAACATTAATAGATTTTGACAGATTCAGTAGCTATTATCGAATGATTGAGAAATATAACCAGAGATAAAGGAACAATGTAACATAAAAAGTTGAGCTTTCAAGTGGCTATCAACTACGTTGTGAAGGTGGCACAATACGCGTGGGAGTTAATGTGGGTAGGCTTAAAATAATGATATTATCAACTGATCTGGGCTATTTTAGTAGGCAATAAATATTTACATGAGTCTGGCGAGCGTTTCTAGACTGAATTTACATTTGGACACTGTGTCTGTAGGTAATTTGAAAAAAAAATCAGATTGTGTATAAAATAGGTATTTCTTTGGAGCATCGTATTTCCCATACTCATCTAATTGGAGTGTAGTGAAATTTTAAGAAGATGAATTGATGATATGCTTGCACAAGTACCTACCTACCTTGAAACAGTTAGTATCGCGATGTTTGACGTAAGTAAGTTTACTACCTACCAAAGAATCATGGCAAGATTTGTACAAAAAAAGCTTTTGAATATTATAGGTATTAAAAACCTAAAGAACATTTTTCGATGTTTAAAATATGTTTACCTCTCCGGAATGAAAAGTTCTAAATTAAATCTCAGTAGATTGTCTTCTACTGTTGGTAGGAAATATCATGTTATGAGACAACATGATATTTCCCGATGAGACAAATGTATATAGATGTATAGATGTAATGTGTTGGTAGGTGCTACCAAGTACTTTGTAAGGCCGTCATGAGTTTCATCATCAAACTGTTTCACTTCGTCATAAGTTTCAGTCTCTAATTTTTCAGTAATCTGATGTTCGATTAAAGATTTTGCGTTAAGGCAAAAAACCGAAGGCACGTATATTACGTAAGTTGCGAAGTAGTGACCACAATAATAGCGCTTATTACTAGACCATCATCGTACTCTGTAGTTACATAAATGGTAAAAAACAAATCGAAAGAAGGACGAACGAAGAACAAATCGCATTCGCAAGGCGCACTATTCCTCTATAAATATGTATGAGTGTTTACGAATACGATTTTTCAGGTCTCGTTCGCCGGTTTTATTAATCTCCATCCTTTTTTATTTGTTACCTAACTTCTAGACCCAAGTCAAAGCTTTACGGAAAGTTTCAAGTATCATTTATCAAGATTGTTAGGTAACACTTGCGTTGATAAAGCGGGTTGTAATGGACCTTGAAGTGTTTTTTTAATTATGTAACTTTTTAAATAAGTTATGATTTTTAGTGAGCATTTTTGCCAGTTATTAAGTTTTTTTAAGCGATGTAACTTCACCAATCCGCATTGGAGTAGCGTGGTGGAGAAAGCTCCAGGCCTCCCCCTCAAAAAAAAAAGGCGAGAGACTCGTGCCCAGCAGTGGGACGTATAATGGGTTGCCATTATTAAGCAATGTAAGTCTTGAAGTCTTCTAAACAAGGATGTTATGGAGTAGGTAGATATAATCCAACCTACGTATGTTTCTTTCAAGACATTTCAATCTTAGTTTTTACGTGTTTAATGAGAACATACGATATATTATTATAATAACATGATAGTAGGTAGATAATATATAGGTTATGTTAACTAAATAATTTGGGGTAGAAATTGTTTAATAAAAGTTTCTTCGCATTTTTTAAGATAATTCAAAATTTTTTTTAATATTGTTTATTTAAATTTTACTAAAATATGTATGTACCATTTTGTTCGATAACCTCTTGCTATTTTGTAGGTAGGGACATGATCCCATTGCTATAAAAATTTTGGGACTTCTCATCAAAATACCGCGACAAGTGGATTTGGCAGTCCTCTCGTGATGTTAACCTAACAATGCCTAAAGAATTCTGAAGAGACCGAAACAGATGGAAATCTGAAGGTGCAAGGTCAGGACTATACGGCGGATGCATTAACACCTCCCAGCCAAACTCTCTTAATTTTTTCTGAGTGGCTATAGATGTGTGAGGTCTAGCGTTATCATGATGAAACATCACACCCCTTCTATTGATCAATTCCGGCCGCTTTCTCTCAACTTATTGCTTTAATCTCATCAGTTGTTTGCAGTACAGTTCAGAATCGATAGTCCTGCCTGGTGGTAATAGCTCATAATGAATAATGCCCTTCCAATCCCACCACACACACATCACCTTATTGCGAGTTAACCCGGGTTTCGCCACAGTCTGTGAAGCCTGACCGGCCTTTGACCACGACCTTTTTCGCACGTTCTTGTCGTACGTGATCCACTTTTCATCACCAGTTATCAGCTTCTTCAAAAATGATTCGGTTTCATTACGTCGTAATAAAGAATCACAAATGAGTACACGGTTCATTAGGTTTCTTTCAGTGAGCTCGTGAGGTACCCATATATCGAGATTTTTTGTACCCAGCTTTTTTCAAATGCGCCAAAACTGTTTTGTGATCAATTCTCAGTTCTTCAGCTACGTCGTAACTACTGATATGTCGATCCTGCTCCACTTCTTCAAAAATGGCATCCATTTTATCCGTAATAGGGCGACCAGAGCGAGGTGCATCTTTGACATCAAAATTTCCGGATTGAAAACGCTTAAACCAAATTTGTGCTACTCTCACAGACACTGCACTAGGTCCATAAACATCGCAAATATTTTTCGCGGCTTGCGTTGCATTTTTACCTTTTTTGTAGTAAAATTTTAAAATGTATCGAATTTCTTCATTAGATTCACTCATCTTGACAGTACGAAAAACAAATGAAAATCACACATTTGCCTAATTTGAATTTGGAATTATGTTCTTTAAGATATTAACTTTCAATGATACCAAAACCAGCCAGATACAAATACTACAGCCAAAGAGATTTTATTACAAATTCATACATACTATAATGCGAAAAGACTTTTTCCCCAACCTATTAGATAGCTACTATTAGATGTCTAATTATGGTCCTGAAAAATTAATAATTGTTGATGTTAGACTCAATTGAGAAATTGCCTTAATATTTTATTTAAAGAAAAATGGAAAGAAGAATTTGTCTTCAGGCAAGACTCGAACTCCAATTGTAATCAATTACAATTGGAAGAGCGGCTGGACTAGATTCCCAGTAGGCCGCGAGTTCAAGTCTTGCCTGAAGTCAATTTTTTCTTTCCATTTTTCTTTAAATAAAATAATATCACAATCATGTGTTAATGTGAAAAAATATAAAACAATTAATTGCCTTAATAGCCTGAGATATTAATGTAGGTACTAATTTAGATAAATATAAATTAACCCTTTATCTAAAATCAGAAATAAAAACTGAGTATAAACGAAATGTGGTAAACAAATTGATACAAAGGGTAGAATGTAGCGTTTCAATTTGCTTACCCTTAGGTAAGCAAATTGAAACGCTACATTCTGCAACACCCACTTCAGATATTAGACGTGTCAGAATAAATTATTAAGGTTTACGGACAAAATGGATATTGTCGAAAAGTTTACCATCCATCTTGCGATCCGGGGCATACATGCGATTTTTTTCGTACATCGTTTTCGGGTCTAACGAATATAAATCATACTGGATAGCTCAAATAGGGCAAACGTTACTTGGCAACTATTTATTCTACCAACAAATTTCTCTCGAGTCCTTCATAATTCTGAGAAGTTTACTAGACTGTGAATTAATATTTTATCATATCAAGATAGTTTAATAGTATAGCTTCAACAGTTATTTGGTAATAAGAGAGCTCAACAAAGCCCTTATGGACATATTTATTGAAAACTGGCTACACATTTGCAAAATTAGAGGCTTTTTATAAGTTTAAAACTGCACTACTGCAGGCAGTATATACAAAACGCTAACAGTATCTAGTGGTTTAAAATATCAATTTCAACAAAATTAAACATTTTTACTGGTGGTAGAACTCCAATGACGGAGCTTGCGGGCGTAGGCATCATCGCATTACCTAATATACCTACTTGCCACTAAATGGTAGTGTTCAGCTCTAACGTGTTCCGGTCAGGTGGTAATGTATGGCCCTGTAATTTCTGGCACAGAGGCACCTTAGGCCTCAGGAGTGGCGACGCATCTGCATTTTGACCTCTGGTCATTGTGTAAGTGTCTATAGGCTGCAGTCATCACTTAAGATCAATGTCACCTTTTATTTTAATGTACAGTACACATTAAAATAAAAGTTCACATTGATGTTGAGTGAATTTGCAACTACCATTACATTAAAATAGCGCGCATGGCCCAGCGGCTGGTGTAGATCGTAAACGATCTACTCGGTTAAGCACTACGGGCGCGATCGGGTAGTGTGATGGGTGACCGCTAGTGGCAAATTAAATGCGCGTTTCCGTGCTTCGGAGGGCACGTTAAGCCGTCGGTCCCGGTTGCTATCGATGGATAGCAGTCGTTAAACCTCGTCGGAGGCCTTATGGGCGGTTTGAAAACATCCGGCAGCGGGTTGGCCACTAACCCACCCACCTCCACCAATCCGCATTGGAGCAGCGTGGTGGAGTAAGCTCCAGGCCTCCCCCCAAAAAAGGCGAGAGACTCGTGCCCAGCAGTGGGACGTGTAATGGCTTGCCATTATTATTATTTATTACATAAAAAAAAAACTGCCTCGGTAGCCTAGTGGTAGCAAGCCACTCCTACTACCCTAGAGTCCTGGGTTAGATTCCTGAACCCCGACTAAGAGATAATAAGTGAGGTGTGAAATCCTTTGTCCCTGATTCAATTTTGTCATTTTCTGGAAATTTCCCGGTACCTCGAAGTTTGGTAATGTGCCCGGAGATGTCAACAGGCTCGCCACCTGTTACATGGGCCAAAACGTAACCGGCGAATCGTGGGTGTTTGTATGTATGCTTGAATGCATGCATTTACCTCTGCCTACCCCTTCGGGGATTACAGGCGTGCAGTTACGTTAAAAAAAAAAACAAAGTCCATAAAGTTTGATTCGAAACATTTCTCCACCATGAAACGTAATTCGCATATACCACAACTTTAATAAAAATAAATCGTGCAATTTGAGGGGGAATAAATAAAAATGAGGTTAAAGTTATTCATAATAGCGATATTAACAAAAGGAAAACTGTGGTAGTGCAATATAACTTGAATAAGAACTAGCGTTCCAATAAGTTTGTGCGAATGGGGTCAAACGGGCCTTTCATTTCATTAAAACTGGTAAATAGAACTTTTGCGTTGCATAACAGTTTGTTTCGAATTAATAACACTTTATTTTATTTTTTTTACATTTTACCAGCTTAACGTTTTCTTTCAGGCGCACCTTTTATGAATCGTCGTAGATTTTTGATTAATTTTCCTAGATGTACATAAAGGATTTGGTGGTAGAGCTCCAGTGACGGAGCTCACGGGCGTAGGCACCACCGCATTACCTAATTTACTTGCCGCTAAATGGTAGTGTTCAGCACTATCGTGTTTCGGTTAGGTGGTAATGTACGGCCCTGTAATTTCCGGCACAGAGTCATAACACCTTCGGCCTCAGGAGTGGTAACGCATCTGCATTTTGGCATTGGTCTTCATGTGGGTGTCTATAGGCTGCAGTCATCACTTAACATCAATGTGAACTGCATGCTTCTTGCCACTTTCATTACATAAAAAAAAATATTATAACTTTTTATGACAATTATCGAAGTTAAAATACGTCACAGTACGTTAATTAATTAATGTGTTAATTTTTTTTGCTTAAGTCATCAAGGGAGATCCCTATGGGTCCGAACCTTGGCTTAGGACGTTGCGGAGGGACACATAAAACATAATGATATGCGATTAGGGGCGATGCAACTTTCAAGAGATCGAAATTTCAAATCTCTTGAACGATTTTGTCATAAAAGAATCTTACCTATGAACTTTTAATTTACAATCACAAAATAACTGTCAAATCGATTGAGTGTCCTCAAGTCCAACATCATTGATTAAGATATAGGTTTACTCACGACACATAGGCAAAGCAAACAATGTATTGGAAAACAGTGCGAAAACTAACTGAAAATGAACATTCCGAATGACACGCAGTTCTGAAAGCGACACCGTGTCGCCGCATACGTGCACCAGCCACCACGCCCCGGGCTAGTTGGGAATCAGTTTGCAGTTGTAAATTTAGCACGGTCACGCAAACCTTTCGTTTCATGCAATATTACTGAAACGACCCTGGATAAGAACTTGGAATTGATGTATTTATTACTCAGCACTTAGCTATTAATACAGTTAAGTGTTTATAATTATGCGTCTGCTGTTATCGAATAATAATTTGGTTGTGACTCCTGATGGAGAGAGAATCTTATTTTTTGCCTTACCAAAATTGGATAGATTCACACACAGACTCATAAAGTTGCAAATAAGCATAGGTACTTACAGTTTACGTTGATGGTAAGTAGGTAATACTGTAGCCTACAAACATCTACATGACCTAGACACTCCTGAGGCCTAAGGTGTTGTTATACCTCTGTGTCAGAAATTACAGGGCCGTACACTTATAGATTTATTCATTAGTTAGTACATCAGTATTAAAAGTTTCACATCTCCAGTGGATCAGGTACCTACTTAGATTCTTCAATATAATGTCTAAGGATTTTCTTTTGTTTTCAACAAATAAATGTTCAATGTCGTATATTGGATGTCGTAGCTTATTAAATATTTGGTAATATTATCATCTATGTACATTAAATTATCTACAACGATATTAATATCGTTACCTTAAGTTATTTCCCTATTGACTTCAGTGTTCTTAGCGAGCTAATTCTAGCTGAAGTAATTATCGAGTCTTCAGGAATATTCTGGATCGATACCCATTAGAATTTCCAAGAGGCGAACAAAATACGTAATGGCATTTTTAATTAGGTACTATACGGCATTATTGCAGAATAATGTTTCAAGAATGAGTTAAGACTGCGTAGGTTTTTAATTAGGATTTAAGTCTTTTAAGTTGTTTAATTTAATATGTTAATGAATTTGAAAACTATGACATCTAAAGTGTTCTAATAATGTTATGGTATTTGATCTAAATAGTATTCACAGACATTTGAAAACAAAACCAACTTGAGGTTTTTTTTAAAAGATTCTAAAATGAAATAGAGTCAAATACGAGTACAGCAATTCAAATGACCTGACCTAACAATATTATTGTTATTCAAATGGAATTTAACGATGAACTAACATCATTCAAATTAGTTTATTCAATTCGATAAAGATAACAATACAAATTGTTTATGAAATAAAATCCTCAATATTGGAAGTTTGAGGCTTCTGAGAGTTCGTGTATTTAAATTAATTGAGCTCATTGTAACGGTACAGCGAAATTGCTTTGTTAATTTAAATGGAATTGATTACAGTATTCTGTAATTTATACGTTTTGTAGGTTATACACAATGAGTAGTCAATTTCATACAAGTAAGATTTAATGAAGCGTTTGTAGCCTTGGCATTCGGAAAGGTCGTTAAATTTGAGAATCGCGCAGACATCATGATAGGTGAGAAAATGACTTTATTTTAGTGGGAATCTCCCGGGAGATTTTTAGGTTTTGAAAGTTTAGATTAGAAGGTGGTTGGTTCCGGTTATTGTTAAATAGCTGTTAATTTAGGCTCTTAAAGTCTAGCCCCCGAGGGTTTTTCGCCTTGTCGTGGCGGGGGTACTCAGTACTCGGTGGTTGTCCTCACACCGGCGAAGCCAAGAGGAACCCAGAGAGGGGGCGGCGTTTGGCGTGGCTCTGCCCGCCACTCGCTGCTGTGGAGAGGAGACGGCTGGGGAGGAGGTGTACGCGTATTTCGTTGGCCCTGCACCCTATCCCCAGCCGCCTATCGGTGGTCCCACCGTCAGATGGGGACGTAGTGGGAAGACGGCTGGGGAAGAGATGTAGCCAGCCGCCTAGCGGTGGGGACCGCTCGATAGGGAGTTTACGAGTAATAGTCGACCAAATGTATACTCGAAAATTTCGAATAACTCCATAGAAAAAATACTTTTTTTTTTATCTCTTAGTCTGTAACTACGGAACCCTACATTGCGCGTGGCCCGACACGCACTTGACCGGTTTTTATTTAAATATGAGCGTTGGCTAGTCCAGGATTCTTCTATATATTGTAATACGCTGAAAGGAAAATACCTGTAAATTACATACAGTAAATGTTTTTCTTAAAATTATCAAAGTATTATTCGATTAAAATTAAGAAAAATGATACCTAGAATTTAACTCATTTTAAATAGGTAAGTCTTAGACATACAGTTCGGTTTTTAAACGTACGCCGCGATGGATATAATTTTTATTGATCTATAAAGAGTCACTTAAAATGGGAAACGCTAGTAGATATTTAATAATAATACATAATATTCTTTAGTTCATCTTATCAAAGTAAAAACCAATTACGAAAAAGAGGGAATATAAGAAAAGTATATTCGTTTTTGTGAGCGAAATGAGTCATCTAATGATGGAATGTGGGTAGTCGTCAAAGGGCGCGATATTTCAAAGTTATCGGAGCGTTAAGCGCCCATTTGTATGTCAGCTTTTCTAGGGGACAGCCGTTCTAATCAATACGTTGACATTATATTAATTCTGATCAAAGGTTATATCATCGACGTTTCATAATACGGGATGAGTTGAGATTGGCTTGGATTTAATTAATTAATTTATTAATAATTTGGATTTAATATTTTGTTTCTAATGAAAATTTTCATTTTACTTCCATTGAAATGCTGTTTGTTCATGATGCTGATGCTGATTATTTGGCAGATTAAGTCACATAGACTTAAGTAATTGGTGTGAATGAATTGATCTAAGAAAATGGACAATGTAAATAATAAGTCACTTTTAAACAAATTTATCTATTGAAAGCTCTACTAGAATAATAGTTTTGTGATCCTATAACCTACGCCATACGTGTCGTGTTGATAAACTCAAACTAAAAGTGGGTTAAAATGAGGGTGTTTCGAGTACGAAGTGAAAGTTCAGCGACAGTTTGATTTATCGATGTGAATATGTTTGCACTTTTTCATAAACCAGGCCATCAAATGTCGATATCATTTCGTGTGAATTATCAATTCTCTTCGCCTTTCAAAGGGAACTGACCGCGATGCTTTGAGAGGACATTAAAGGCTCTTTACCATCAAAAGAGGCTATTTCCTTGGCTGTCTCTTGAATTGACATCTAGCGTCCGACCGAACAATGGGAGTGTGGAAACGGGAATCGGGCCAAGATCTTCCGTGTACAGTCGTGTGTGAAGAATATTGTAGAAAGTTAGATAAAAGATGCTTTGTTATTATGATTTTCGTATTCTTGATCATCCATAAGATTGGTAATCACTCATCAGCTTTCACAAACACAACTAGGTATTTATAAATAGTGCTCTCTATTCAAATATTTTCCATGTATTTCACTTTTGTGAAAAAATGTTGAGCCAGCTGTTACAATTATATTGTTAAAAGGCGATATGATGTTATGTTTGTGTAGTGTTTGTACAGACATGTTTTTGTATGTTCGAAAAATGAACGTTGATTTATATAAAGCGTCATTGCCAGGATCACACGTCACTTCAGTTTATGAAAAATCAGAACGTAGTACGTAATACGGAAACTAGAACCAAAAGAACCCTTGTGGTCAATCAGACAATAAATGTTATTTGTCTGAATCTTTATGATTACTTTGTAGCGACCCGTGACCTTTCCCTAGCTCAACACGAGTTCTGGAAAGACCGTTCAAAAACCTCAACTTGTTAACTTAAAATTACAAAGTTATATTTTAAAAAAATAAACGCGATTCGGCGTGTGGTCACAGCTTATGGTCAGGATTAAAATAAAGATGATAAATTGTAATTACATCCATGCTTCTTCCATGTAGAAGAAGCACGGGTGGTGTGTAAGGACCGGAATTTCTGGCCCTCCAAACTCTGCATAGGTACTCTGTCAACGACTTCCACGCACAAAAAGTCGTGTTTAGAAAGAAGCGAGTCTATTTTATATGTAATCGCAAGTACATCCACTCGAGTCTTCTCGACGCCTTCATTATCAGCTATCTTGGATATTTATTGTAAGAGAAAAAAATGTATTGCGTTACTGTACTTCGGCGAAGGATCCCGGAAGGAAGGAACCTAACAAAAAAGGATCTTCGAAGGCAAAGAAAGCTTTCAAGTCGCGTCGGAATATAAATGCTTTGAAAATCCACTGCTTTAGATGAAACAAGATTCTAAGGGAGTTAGTTCTTGATGCTCTAAAGCGGAAAACGCACATTCTTGAAATTCTTTCGAATATCCCTAAAATAACATTGTAAGGAAAATCTTATACAGTTGATTTGATGTAACGTTTTTCTGTATTGTCGTAATCAGTATTTGTTTAATAAACTTTATTTGATTTTGGCGTCTTTTTACAATTGTTTATTATTCTGTAATTTGCTATAGACACTACATATTTTCATACCATGAAGTGGTAAACAAGCACATAGTTCACATTGATGCTAAGTTAATTCTGTAACCTATAATCTACATACATACTAGAGATTTCAATGTAGATGTGTTGCCAGTCCTAGGGTCTATTGTGCCGGAAATTACGGGGTCGTACATTACCACTAGACCAGAACACAATAGCGCTGAACACTACGATTTAAACGTCTGGAGACACTTTGAATGAGTTATTACCCTTATTCCCAATAATTAACTCATAAGTTACAAATATGATGAATAAATGGTCATTAAGGTTACCGACATTTAATATTTCTTCAAAGTATAGCTTACATGTTTGTTGTAAATACAAATGAAGAATAAGAAGAGTGAGATTGTCACCACCTAAATAAGGGTACGTTTTCCTTGAAATTTTATTCCTAGATACAGTAGAAGAAATAAGTTGAATGTTGTTTGGTTTAACAAAACTTATTATGTTACAATAGGTTACAAAATAAATGATATTCGAAATTGTTTGCTTTGTATATGGTAATGAAATTTTCCGAGAACTGATTTTCTGCTTGTATACAGTCCATATTAGATTTCATAAACATGTTAACAATGTAATCACAGAGGAGCCCAATGACAAACAATTACCTTTAGAGCTCTTATCTCAAGCTAATAAAATGGCCTAATAGCTGTCTCCCGCCGGAGGTAAAGTTTGCTTTTGACCTTACCAACACCCGCGTAGGGACTAAATCTCTATTTTACGCCACTTCACACTCTAACAGCAGACAATATGATCCAATTTGCGTCACCCAGCCGGGGGGAATCGCCGTAAAATGTGCTTTCAGCTACTGTAATTAGGTACATAATGAAACAATTTGTAATCGATCACGTCGATAGACGTCATACGTTTCAATACCGACTTTTTATAGATGTGTTAAGGTTCGTTTTTCTTTTCGCATCTCGTTTTTCGCTCTAGGTCGACATTTGCGTGACTATTCTCGAAGGCTCTAAGTTTAAGTCAGCGACAAGCTTTTGTTATTTGCTCGTAAAATGTTATATATGCTAATGCGTTTTGTCGCGTGTGATGAGGAGACTCCGCCAGATCGAATTTACATCGTTCTTTGCCGCTAGAAAACGGTCTTGTCTTATGAAGATGGAGGTTTATTGACTGGTATCTATTGCGGAATATTTCATGAGTTAGACCAAGGAACAAGAAGCGGACATTTCTCTGATACATTTTGCATGTAAATTATTGTGATGTTATACTGAACAGCCCATGGCCCTACGCCTGGTGTAGATCGTAAGAGATTCACTCGGTTTCGGTCGGGTGTGTGATGGGTGACCGCTCGTGGCAAATTAAAATACGCGTTTCCGTGCTTCGGTGACCACGTTAAGCCGTCGGTCCCGGTTGCTATCGATAGATAGCAGTCGTTAAACCTTGTCGGAGGCCTTATAGGTGGTTTGAAAACATCCGACAGCGGGTTGGCCACTAACCCGTATCTCCACCAATCCGCACTGAAGCAGCGTAGTGGAGTGGAGTAAGAGCTCCAGGCTCCCAAAAGGGGAGAGACTCGTGCCCATCAGTGGGACGTAAAATGGGTTGCCAGTATTATTCTACTGAACAGTGTGGTGCGGTAATATTATCCTGTAATAGTTCAAAGTCTTTAAGATTCTGTAGCCAAATGCTGAACAACGGATCAGTTCGGTTGCACCAAAATTCACTACTGTTACGCTGGGATCCTGGATTCGATCCCCATTTCAAAAAGGCAAGTGTTTTTGCAATTTTTGCATTTCATGGATTTTTTCCAGTGCCACCTTCGAAGTGTGCCACCTTACACATGGGTTTGAACGTAGGTTACTGGCGATTTGTGGGTGTATGTACGTAGGTTTATTTGAAACCATGTATTTACCTGAAGAGGCCGGCCCTTCGGGGATTACAGGCGTGAAGTTACAAAAGTTTTTAAGTGTAGGTACACAATAAAAATATATTCCATTACAGGGTTAATTTAAATTAGCGCATCATCTCTCTACATCAATCCCAACAACATTTTTTCTGCGAATTTTCACAAATCAAAAAATAAAATAAAATTAAATTAATCTAAACAAATAAATAAAATTGGAGTGTCTGTTTGTAATATAAGTATGTATACACGGTACATATACCAAAACAACATTTTTTTCAATTTTTATCTGTCTGTCTGTTTTGCGGGGCTAATCTTGGGAACGGCTGGACTGATTTTGACGGGACTTTCACTGGCAGATAGCTTATGTAATAAGGAGTAACTTAGGCTACTTTTATACTAGCTGTGCCCACTATTCTCACGCGGGTGAAGTCGCGGGCACAGCTAGTTTGAAAATAACATTTGAATCGTTGTTTTTTTGTCCGAAATATTTATTTCATGTAATTTTTGTATGACAACAATATCATATTGCTACTATGACATTCTTGTTTATGAGATATAAATACATACGACAATTAATTGAAAGTACAATAAACGATTTGAACAGCTGGAAATGATTTAGTATTTTATGCTTCTTCTATCAATATATTGTAAAAGGTGCGGGCCCAAGCTCCATACATTTTGGAACGGCTCCTTTGTACGGAACCGTCGCAACGCTGACATGCATCTCACGTCTATTAGAGGGTGTGGCGACCTTACTAAACTCCCCAAGGACCCAATTAGCGAGCAAAATCCGGAACAAAATATAAGATGATTTAATACACAGCAGTGTTATTACATTACAATGTATTAATAGTAAAACTCAGGGACGACAATCTGACGGCGACATTCTCCCACGCAGTCTAGGAGTAGAAAATAAATATTATTTTCTGCAATAAGTAACGATGTAGTCTTTTTCTCATGAAGTGGCAAACAAAAATACAGTTCTCAATTATGATAAGTCCTTACCTATAAATATGTACATAAAAACAGAGGGGCACTATCGTGTTTCGGTCAGGTGGTAATTTACGGTCTTGTAATTTCCGGCTCAGAGGCACAGAGGCACTTTAGGCCTCAGGAGTGGTAACGCATCTGCATTTTGACCGTGGTCTTTGTGTGGGTGATTGCTACTTCCATTACAATAAAAAACACGATATTGCTGAACAGTACTATTTAGCATCAGATAGATTAGGTAATGCGGTGGTGCCTACACCTTTGTCTCTACACTGCAACTCTACCACTCTACAATGAAACATGTATGTAACAAAAAGTTGTACGTATAGAACAGCGGAAAATTGAGAAGGCACCTTCCTTCTCAATTCTGCCGGGTTGTAAACTCATTTGCGCCATCACAACTCTCGTTTAAGTTTTCACAAAGTAAAATATTTCCTAACGGGATTCCATTTTGAATGGAAATAAGGCGAATGGCGTTTTGGAATTGCCTTCGGCACACAAAATCTGTGTTGTGTATCGCACAATGGGGAATCTTTGATTGATGTCGGAAAGTTATAAGGTCTTTGAAATACGTACTCGTTGCCTTGTATTTGGAAATATGAATGTTTATGAGTTCAACACCGATGCTGTGGAAAATGGGCTGTCCCCGTTTCAGTGGCTCTTTTTGTTGGTGTTATTACAAATATTGTTATGTGTTCTCAGTCATAAAGTGAGATATTCGTTTGCAAATACAATGTTGTTCCTTTCATGTTCGTACTCGTATTTTATGCTTTGCGACTATATATTAGTTCCTGTATAAATAAGAAGACTTGAGTACAACAATACGTACGATGTAAAGTTAAGAGCCTTGAGGAAAAGCAATCTTGATGTCTTAGTGAAGCTGTTATAGCTTAAAATTAGTGAAAAACTCTGAATTCGGGAAAGTTAATTTATTAGCTTTACGCGTGTGTAGCGGGACGTGACGACCCCACTGTCCACAAGTGGAGGAGAATTCTTCAGTTAACCGAACAATGGCGGTCGAATAATTTCAATAGGCGGCAGTAAATACAATAACGCGCGTCGCGATTGTCAGCGTCTTACGATAAAAGTACCTCCACTTCGATCACTAATCTGCATGCCAAGCGCGGCGATAATGACATATCCTACTCTAATGACATACAACACTGTTGTGGCCATTTTTAAGGAAGGTTTTTGACTAGCAGTAGGCAAAAGCCATTTTTGTCAATTGGATTTAGGGTGACTAACTCGACCTTTTGTACCATGAATTACATTAGATGTGTAGTGCAAGACCTAAACATGTAGGCAGGAGGGTGGTATAATAAGTTAATAATTTACAGTAGATACTGTCAGACGGGATTTTCGTAATTAAGTTAACTCTTAGATTTTATTGTGTCCTAAGTGTTTACTAAGTGAAATGGCTTGAAACTTTAGTAACTTAATTTCAGCTTCGAATGGAGATTTATTTCAATTTTAGTTCAAATAACATAATTAGCTGCTCTTCTAATAATCACCAAAAATGAAGAAGACTTAAATCAGTAATTTGTAGTTAATAATAGAATTGAAGTTGTATCTACCTAATTTAAATAAATAGGTTACAGCTTCAAATAACTAGTTATTTATTTTTTTTTTTTTTTTTATGTAATGGAAGTGGCAAACAAGCATGCAGTTCACATTGATGTTAAGTGATGACTGCAGCCTATAGACACCCACACAAAGACCAAGGTCAAAATGCAGATGCGTTACCACTCCTGAGGCCTAAGGGCGTTATGCCTCTGTGCCGGAAATTACAGGGCCGTACATTACCACCTGACCGGAACACGATAGTGCTGAACACTACCATTTAGCGGCAAGTATATTAGATAATGCGGTGGTGCCTACGCCCGCGAGCTCCGTCACTGGAGCTCTACCACCAGTTATTGAGAATACCTCTTAAATAATTGATGAAAATGACTTTTAAAGTACGTATATATTCATATTTATCTAACAAAGGAAACGGGTAATTTGGGCCTACAAAATCCTTACTGGTTAACCCGTTACACATAACATTTTGTAATATAGTTAACAGTTAGCAATCTAAACCAACTTTTACTTGATCATTATTTACTTTTTCGATCTCGATTTTCGATTACTGGCAATTGAAAATCCCTAATTTCAAATGATTTACTTTATAGTTATATGAAAATTACATAATTTGTACAGTGTTAACACCTGGGCCAAGAAATGTATGGAACAGTATCATTCTCCTTTGGCCATATCTCTCAAAAGCAATTCACTTATATATAAGTAGCTGGTGCCCGTGACTTTGTCTGCGAAGGATTAGAACTACACACAATACCTTCATAAATTGTAGCCTATGTGTTATTCTGATCCATTCAGTAGTTTTAACGTGAAATAGTGCCAAACACCCATCCATACATACAAACTTTCGCATTTATAATGTTAGTAGGACTAAATACCTAAACGAAATCAGAAAAAGGAAAACCTAATTTTAAATATCTCTAATTAAATTGGCGTTGAACGAATGTTACAATAAAAGTTACCTACCTCAGTCAAAGTGTCCTAAAAGAACATGGCAACTCATAGAGCAACACTGGAGGGGAGTAGCCATATGCAGACTTTCCCCTCTGTCAATGTACAAGCCCAAATGGGCCTATACCTGTCGCCTAGATGTTTAAATGTGTGCGTAAAATTGTTTCTGTATTTTGTTAAAGTCAAGGTGTGAGTTTCGTAGTAATAGACGATTTTTGTAGTGTGCGTGTGTGTCGCATGCATTTCCCCTCGCAAAAAATGACAGACTGTTTTGCATCGGTAATAAACGCTATGGCTATTCCCCTCATCCCTTCCAGTCCGCCACGGCCGGTGGCCCGTGTTGCTCTATGTGGTAACTGAAAAAAATAAATCTGTGAGAAGAAAGTAAGGCTATAGAAAGAGACACGTTACGAGGGTCGTGAGTGTCACGACATATCCTTTCGCTACTTTTATAGAATTATATAAAAAGAAACACGATATATGAATAGATTCGTTCTTAATATGCAATACGAAAAGGTAGCATGTAGGTGTTTCAAAGTAAATCTTCATCAAATGGATATATATATATACCGGCCGAATTGAGAACCTTCGTTTTTTTGAACTCGGTTAAAAAAGGGATACTTAATTTAAGATTTTGGCCCGACCTTCTTCCACCAATTGACTTTATAATCATTGTCATCGTTCTACAAATAGCCCTTTTGTTTCTTTAACTAAAATAGAATTATCTTTGTTTCCAGGTAAGACATCAAGGAGAAAGTTTCGTGGAGAAAGTATCCAAGGATTTTTAATTAAAACTGGCAAAGTTACAACAATTTAAGACTCGAGCGGACATTCTTCCATTCACTTGTCAGAGGATTTTATCTTCCATTTTGATATTTGCGAAGCTATTTGTTTGATCCTTGAAATGGTCGACTTCTACAAACACGAAGTTGAGGTGTTTGTGAACATTAAATGCCTAATTTGAAACATTAATGGAAAAGTTTTTTATGAATAAGCTTTTAAAAAGCTGGGTCCATTAGACCCTGCAAATAACTTAAGCCTTTGTGACTTTCCAATGCCTTTATATATGACCACCGTTTGGATGAAACCTTCCATCGATTTTCATCTCATCATATAGTAAGTACTTAACTAATATAATTCTAAATAGCAGGTAGCTATTAGGTATGTTCATCGGTAGTTTATTACAATGCTGCTAAGCTTGAGTTTCAAGATTCGATTATCAGATTGGAGAATAAGAAAAGTAGGTACATAGGTTATTATGTCAATCGAGGAATTTCTTTCATCTATACTTATAATAAATCTGTAGAAGTGTAAATTCTGTACATTAAAAATATTGAAAAAATAAATACCAGGGGATGTTATTAGATCGATACCGAACACAAATATGTGATTAGAAATTTTTTTGTCTGTATGTCTGTCTGTCTGTCTGTCTGTTTCTTCAAGCATCACATAAAAACTACCGGTCCGATTACAATGAAACTTGGTATGATTATACTTTAACCTTTGGCGCACAACACTAGGTACTTTTTATCCCGGAAAAATGTCTGTTTGTCTGTGTGTTTGTGCACGCTAATATCAGAAACGGCTTATTCGATTTGCAGTTTTACACTAATATATTGTGGTAAGTTTCACCTAACATTTAGTGTTTGTTTCATGTGAATCGGCTCAGAAATAAAAAAGTTATGTCAATTTAAAGAATCATATCGAATATTTTTTATCTTGGGAACGGCTTGACCGATTTTGACGGGCCTTTCACTGGCAGATAGTTGATGTGAAAAGGAGTAACTTAGGCTACTTTTATCTCCATACATCCATACATACATACATACCTACATACAAATAAGTAGAATTGGAGTGTATCCGACTTTGACGGCACTTCCACGGGCAGGTAGCTGATGTAAAAAGGAGCAACTTAGGCTACTTTTATCTCCATACATCCATACATACATACATACCTACATACAAATAAGTAGAATTGTAGTATATCCGACTTTGATGGGATTTCCATGGGTAGGTAGCTGATGTAACAAGGAGTAACTTAGGCTACCTTCTGTCTCCATACATCCATACATACATACATACCTACATACAAATAAGAAGAATTGGAGTGTCTCCGATTTTGACGGAACTTTCACTGGCAGATAGCTGATGTGATATGGAGTAACTTGAGCTACTTTTATCTCCATACAACCATACATACATACATAACTACATACAAATACATAGAATTTGAGTGTCTCCGATTTTGACGGGACTTTCACTGGCAGATAGCTGATGTAATAAGGAGTAACTTACGCTACTTTTATACCAGCTGCGCCCACGACTTCGTCCGGGTAGATACTGAACAATCATATTTTTTCTCACGTAGACGAAGTCGCGGGCACAGCTAGTTTACTAATAAAAAAATCTATGGTCGATGGGTAATCCCATACTTATTATGGATACTCTTATTTGAAAAAGATTAAACATGGAATTTCATTATGTAGGATTATTTGAACTTAGTCACAATTTACAACTATTTTTTTTTAAATAGCTATAGTTAAACAAATTTTATCGAAACCATTTTTATACTTAAGTCATGAAATCTGTAACTCCATTCCTGTATTTTATAGAAGTGACAGGTTTACACATATACGAGCTAAATACAAAATAGGCCGCATTATATCTCGTCCATACCCAGGTAAAAGCAATATCTTAGATATATTCAAGCATTTCATAGGTTTTATAAGGAGATTAGATCCGACTACAATAAACTCGTATCCCAGGCATAGCTTTAAGAATGTATGAATATGTTTTATAGGTTCTGATGAGGTTTTCATAGCGTGCACTGCTATGGGATTGGTCCCTTGGAGATTACGCGATATCGCGCCAGAGAATGGTCTGACAAGCGTTATTTGGTATATTCTTGGGTTTTGTGGAGGAAATAGGGATGGCCAAGTGAGAAAAAGAGTGGGTATCGATAAAATTAACATCATGTTTATGAAATCATCAAATTACACGTTATTATAGTCAAAACATTGATATACCTACGAGTATTTGCCCAATTGTGGTAATTATGAGCATTGTTAAACTGTATCAAATATAAAAACATTTTGGCAGTTTTATGTTTTTTTTTGTTAAATAGTTTAAATAGTTTGTTAAATTTTTAATTTAAAAAAATATTTTAATTTTTTTAATTAAAAATGTAGAAACGAATGTACCAACCTATTTCAGGAACAGGTCGTAGATGAGATATGTTAATTCCTATCTGTACATCTATACAAATAAATAAAATTGGAGTGTCTGTTTGTAATATACAAATAAGCGCTTTTTACTAAATGCATAGGTATACACGGTACCAAAACAACATTTTTTACAATTTTTGTCTATCTGTCTGTTTGTTCCCGCTAATCTCGGGAACGGCTGGACCGATTTTCATGGGACTTTCACTGGCAGATAGCTTATGTAATAAGAAGTAACTTTTATACTAGCTGCTCCTACGACTTCGTCTGGGTAGGTACTGAACAATCATAAATTCTCACGGGGACGAAGTCACGGCCACAGCACACACAGCAGTTTGTAATAAGTAGTAATTTGCCTGGTAGATATATTTAAAAAAATCGATACTTTGATAGGTGTATATCGACATACGAGTGTTCAACCCAAACCTAGAAAGAAATGTATCAGATAACTTTTGCCTGCAGGAAAAATTTGCGCATGAATATCATTTTGACGGCGGGTTTTGCACGTATTTGCTACGTTTATGGTTCCTCGTTATTGTCGGATACGTAACTTAACAGATTTGAATATAAAATATGTAAGTTTGTCTATATTTAATGTAGCTAATTGTTAACAACGCAACCATGTTACGATACGGCCTTGTCATATACAGGATTAGTATCTGGTCTATTGCATCTACATTGGTAGAGCTCTAGTGACGGAGCTCGCGGGCGTAAGCACCACTGCATTACTTAATCTATCTGTTACCAAATAATAGTGTTCGGCATTATCGTGTACCGGATAGATCAGAGGTTCCCAAACTGTTTTTCGTGTAGACCCCTTTCACTGCCTCAGTAGCGTAGTGGTAGCAGGCCACTACTATTACGCTGGAGGTCCTGGGTTCGATTCCCGGGTCGGGGACTATCAGAGATAACGGTTTGAAATCCTTTATCTCTGCTTCTATTGGGATTTTTCCATTTTGTGGAAGTTTCCCAGTACCCCGGAGTTTGGTAATGTGCCCGGAGATGGCAACAGTTTCGCCACCTGTTACATGGGCTAAAACGTAACCGGTGAGTCGTGGGTGTTTGCATGTATGATTGAATGCATGCATTTACCTCTGTCTACCCCTTCGGGGATTACAGGCGTGAAGTTACGTTTTACCTTTCAATTTTTTTCTGGCTTCCGTGGACCCCCCTCCTTGCTACATTTATATCACATTCCCATATTTCCAAATTTTATTCTACGTAGACCCGCATCGAGTCCCATAGACCCCAGGGGGTCTATATGGACCACTTTGGGAATCACTGGGTAAGATGGTCATGTATGGCCCTGTATCATTTAACTATCACAGAGACATAATAACTCATTTGCATTTTGACGTCTGGTTTTTGTGTAGTATAGACATCTACTGCAGGCTGCAGTCATCACATAACATCCATGTGAACTGCATGCTTGTTTGCCACCTTGGTTACTTTCAAAAAAACAAATTTCCTTTTTGTACGTCAAGCGGTGTTTTTTTATGATGTTATGGCATCGCTATTATGCATATTGCCAGTAAAACGGTATTTCGTATTCGTAATATGCAGCTTAAAAGTCAGCGTCAGTCAGTCAATTTATCAGTCCGTCAGTCAGTCGCTGTCAGTAATTCAAGTAAAGTGATGGCTCCTTCACCACATCGTTTACAATGAAGTTTTGGAGGAAACACGAAATACGTGTTTTCGCACTATATTCTATTTCACTTTACATGGGCACTGTAATTAGCCTATATCATTCAAAATGCCATCAACTTTTTTTATTTAACTCAAAAATACACCAAAATATAAAATAAAATAAGAGCACCACACGCCTCTTTCAAGGTTCTTGCCAAAATTCCAAGGAAGCGGTGTTCAGTAAGTATTTCATTTACTTTCGCTTTAGTAGGCATATACCTGTACAGATTTTGAATTAAAACCACACAAATACATTGAATATTCAATTTGGTTAGTTTCAATTCCGGCAGCTTTGTTTGAATATTTAATTTTGCTTTTCGAACTCAAACTATGAAATCGGTTCAATAGTTTAGCTAGAATCAACAGACAACAAAGTAAACTCTTTAGTGTACAATTAATTCTAATATGCATAAATTAATATTATCCTAGTTCTGAAGGGTTAGCTCGCATCTTTTGTTTCGTTGAACGCTCGAATCTCTAACACTTTGTGCTAACACTTTGTGTTAGAATTGAGAATAATCCTTTGTTACTTCTTTAGTTAAGGTACATGTAATGATTCCGCTCTCTAATGTTTGTATGCTTCCTACTAAATATCGCTTTTCATATCTATTAACAGTTATGCAACGTTCTGTCAGGGAACTGGCCGCTTGATCGGGCACTTTACGATTGTTATTGAAGCTCATATTTGATTGATTTCGGATAAGCGGAGAGTTCCCTGACTTTACCCATGAGTTGTCAGCATAATAATATACGCGGCAACGCTACATTTGGTCATAATACTATTATTATTAACTTTTTCCCCAACCTATGTTGGGGAAAAAGTTTCTTCGCATTTTTTAAGATAATTCAAAACATTTTTTAATATAGTTTATTTAAATTTAACTAAAGTATGTATGTACCATTTTGTTCGATAACCTTTTGCCATCTTGTAGGTAGGGACATGATCCCATTGCTATAAAAATTTTGGGACTTCTCATCAAAATACCGCGACAAGTGGATTTGGCAGTCCTCTCGTGATGTTAACCTAACATTGCATAAAGAATTCTGAAGAGACCGCAACAGGTGGAAATCTGAAGGTGCAAGGTCAGGACTATACGGCGGATGCATTAACACCTCCCAGCCAAACTCTCTTAATTTTTGCTGAGTGGCTATAGATGTGTGAGGTCTAGCGTTATCATGATGAAACACTACACCCCTTCTGTTGATCAATTCCGGCCGCTTTCTCTCAACCGACAGGCTCGAACATCTGAGCCTGCGCAGAGACATTGGGAGTCTGTGCGTGTTGTACCGTCTCTACAATGGTGAGTGCTCTGCGGAACTGTTTGACATGGTGCCACCGTCTCTTTTCCTACACCGTACTACCCGCCGAAGAGAGAAGTTCCACCCACACCGACTGGACACCTGGCAGTGCTCAACGGTGCGGTTTTCACGTTCGTTCCTGCCCAGAACGTGTAAATTGTGGAACGAACTTCCCTCTGAGGTGTTCCCTAGGTGCTACAATATGGGGTTCTTCAAAAATGGCGTCAAAAGAGTCCTTCAGGGCTGGCAGCGCGTTGGCAACTCCCCTGGTGTTGCAAATGTTCATAGGCGACGGTGACCACTTTCCATCAGGTGGCCCGTTTGCTTGTCTGTCAATCTTCAGACATAAAAAAAAAAAAAAAAAAACTTCTTGCTTTAATCTCATCAGTTGTTCGCAGTAGAGTTCAGAATCGATAGTCCTGCCTGGTGGTAATAGCTCATAATGAATAATGCCCTTCCAATCCCACCACACACACAACATCACCTTATTGCGAGTTAACCCGGGTTTCGCCAGTCTGTGAAGCCTGACCGGCCTTTGACCACGACCTTTTTCGCACGTTCTTGTCGTACGTGATCCACTTTTCATCACCAGTTATCAGCTTCTTCAAAAATGATTCGGTTTCATTATGTCGTAATAAAGAATCACAAATGAGTACACGGTTCATTAGGATTCTTTCAGTGAGCTCGTGAGGTACCCAAATATCGGGCTTTTTTATGTACCCAGCTTTTTTCAAATGCGCCAAAACTGTTTTGTGATCAATTCTCAGTGCTTCAGCTACGTCGTAGCTATTGATATGTCGATCTTGCTCCACTTTTTCAAAAATGGCATCCATTTTATTTGTAATAGGGCGACCAGAGCAAGGTGCATCTTTGACATCAAAATTTCCGGATTGAAAACGCTTAAACCAAATTTGTGCTACTCTCACAGACACTGCACTAGGTCCATAAACATCGCAAATTTTTTTCGCTGCTTGCGTTGCATTTTTACCTTTTTTGTAGTAAAATTTTAAAATGTATCGAATTTCTTCATTAGATTCACTCATCTTGACAGTACGAAAAACAAATGAAAATCACACATTTGCCTAATTAAAATTTTGAAATATCTTCTTTAAAATTTTAACTTTCAATGATACCAAAACCAGCCAGATAGAAATACTACAGCCAAAGAGATTTTATTACAAGTTCATACATACTATAATGTGAAAAGACTTTTTCCCCAACCTAATATATTAGTCATAAAATAATAAGCACATAATACACCGCCTATCAACAACGCCAGTCTACCAAACAACAGCTGTAGTACAAACCATTCCAATAGGGCGGTAGTAAATATAACAACGCGGTACCTACGGGTTGTAGCGACCCGCGATGAAATTTCCACTGTGATCGCCAATTCATGCCAAGCATGACGAATATGGCTTATTGTTTCCTTATGACGCACGACACTTTTGTGGGCGTCTTTGGTTAAGGCTTTTGTCCAGTTGTGGACGTTTTTCGGCCGAAGTGATGATAATGATGACATTACCATTTAGTAGGAAGAAAGCTCCTTCGATGCAATATACTAAAGCGAAAGGTAACAAAATATTTACTGAACACCGCTTAACTTACAAAAATGAAATTTGTTTTTTTTTTTATATGTAACCAAGGTAGCAAACAAGCATGCAGTTGCACATGGATGTTATGTGATGACTGCAGCCTATAGACATCTACAAAAAAAACTAGACGTCAAAATGCAGATGAGACCTTTAGTTATTATGTCTCTGTGCTAGTTAATTAATACAGGGCATATTGGATATTTCCCTCTAACCGGTACACGATAGTGCAGAACATTATCTGGTGGCAGACAGAGTAAGTAATGCGAGCCTTGTCACTAGAGCTTAGTATGAATATGGCAGCGTTTGAAGCATGCGTGGCCCTCAAGCTCCTTCGATAAGCTCCACAATATAATCTAGAGATTCTTGTTCCCGGGTCGTTTCCAATTCATTTTTCTCAATCGCAGCACAGACCGTTTGGCAATGTGCCCATTAAATGTGACGCTCGCCCCCAATTACATGGGACTTAAACGCATTTAGTGAAACGTGCATGCACACAATTTCCTCCACCCCACAGAGATCCTATATCTGTATCTGTAAAGAGATATCTGTGGTCTAACCCTTCGAGGAAATTGGGGTTTATGTTGGGGATAAGAAATTTTGCACGTTATACGTACCCCCCTAGTTATCTACCCTAGTATCTAGTTAATAATATAAATTTTTAATTTCAATAATTTGTTTTTCTCTGATGGATATTTTATCCATTTCAAGAAAAAAATGTGCTATAATTTAACAGTCAAGAGGCGAGCCTATTCAAGTTCTTTAGATTTTTTTTTTTTACTCCTAATTGGAAATTGTTTTTTTGTGATTGGAAAAAGTCTTACTCTCAAATTTGGAGACTGAATCCGAACTTCACAGATTTCTTCGAATTTAGTGGTAGTCGACTATAATTACCACTAGAGTTACATGCAGTAGTAAGTAGTAGCTACTGTCCAAATTTACTACACTTTGCCTGGCACCACACCATTCGTTAAAGTTAAAGTTATTGTTACATTGCACATCCTTCTCTAACTTAAAGAAATGTGTTAAAGTTAGAGAAGGATGTGAAATGTTTCAATAATTTTAACTTTAGCAAATATCGTGGTGCTTACCCAGGCTTATTACTGAAAGTAGCCAATATATCTGTTATCTATTTATGACAAAAACGTTTTATAGAATATGGCTTCTGACTGAAATCAGCGAATAAAGCGCAAAACAAAAGTTTTATCGCACATTACCCGAAAATCATGAAACGTGACATAAAGTGAGGGTAACGACCCCGGGGGTTTATTAAGCCATTAGCAATGAAAAAGGAGTCCACCCTTATCTGAACTATACGGAGGAAATAAGTAAAACAAATCGTTTTGTCGCTTTCGGATGCATCTGACTATGTGTGACTTGCAATAATGAACTTTGGGATAACGATTTAGGATTTCAATTGCATTGGAGTGAATGGAGATGTATGTTGGATGAGTTTAACCGATTATAACCGCAAGAGCACCCCACGAGTAATGGCTGTTGAGTCAATCTAAACAGTTTGTGTTATTCGGGTGTTTTCCTTACATTATTTACAGTGAGCTGCTGTCAGAACGTAACGACTCCACCGCCCACTTTCTTGTACTGGAAGAGAATTCTTCCAGTAGTTATTTTTTATGTAATGAAAATGGCAAACAAGCATGCAGTTCACATTGATGTTAATCAATGTGTGGGTGTCTATAGGCAGCAGTCATCAAGACTGCAGCCTATAGACACCCACACATAGATCAGAGGTCAACATGCAGATGCGTTACCACTTCCGAGGCTTAAAGTGTTATGCCTCTGTGCCGGAAATTATAGGGCCGTACATTACCACCTGACCGGAACACGATAGTGCTAAACACTTCCATTTAATGGCAAGTATATTAGGTAACGCGGTGGTGCCTAGCCCGCGAGCTCCTTCACTGGAGCTCTACTACCAGCAGTGCAGTCAGTCAACCGAACAATAGCGGTCAAATCATTCCAATGGGATAGTAGGTGCAATAACGCAAGATGGGCAGCAGGATCTTGCGATAAAGCTACCGCCACTACGCTCACCACTCCACATGCCAAGCGTGGCGATTATGGCGGAGACTTTGGTCCAGCAGTGGATAATTCGGCTGATATGATGATAACGATAATTTACAGTGAAAATATGACTATCATTTAGGATGTTAAGCTGCACGAGCTAGCTTGAGCAGTTTTGCAAAGACATAACGAAAATGTCGGAAAACTACATTTAAATACCCTGAAATTTTAGAAATTAGAAACTGAAATCACTATCTGGTTTTGTTCATTTACAGGGATATGCTTAAAGAACAGAACATTTATTACGGACTAGCGGCCCGCCCAGGCTTCGCCCGCGCTGCTCCGTTCCTTTTAGTCATAGCGTGATGATCTATAGCCTGTAGCCTTTCTTGATAAATGGGCTATGTAACACTGAAAAAGATTTTCAAATCGAACCAGTAGTTCCTGAAATTAGCGCGTTCAAGCAAACAAACAAACTCTTCAGCTTTATAATATTAGTATGAATAGATTTGAAGTTAACTATTAACTAATAACTGATAAACTTGTATTATTAGATGCATAGATAGAAGATAAGTAATTTACTTTAGATAGTTATCCATTAGACAAAAAGGAAAATGCTGACGCTACCGTTTCACAAACCGGTCTATTTTACGTCGGTTTTATTGCGGACATAAATTTTTTACAGTTCCCCCTCAAATTTCCGCCACAAAACGTACAAAATATTGTCTCATCACCATTGTTGAGTGCGGGCAGTTTGATAGCGCATAATATTCCATCTCCCAATGTTTAAATCCAATGGCTTCACAATTGATTCCAGTCGGTATAATTCAGTTATAAAAAGTAGATTTATGTAGTTCTTCTTTTTTAAAGTCTTTATAAGATTTTCTTGTCACATTCCTAAGCTAGCTTTGTCTTCCTATCTTACTACTATTATAATAGTAGTAAGATCCAAGATCCATACTTTCGCATTTAGGTATACCTAAATGCGAAAGTATGGATGTTTGTTTGTTTCTCAATCTCGCTAAAGCGGCTAGACGGATTTCGATGCAATTTTTGTACACAGGTTGAGTATAATATCCTCATTATAACATAAGATCCTCAGGGAATGTATAAATCTACACGTTGGACGTGTAGCGTTGGCGTTAATGTTCGGGCCAACGTGTGGAGCCGGCCTTAGACTCGTAGACAGCTGACGTCACGATTGACATTTAACAATTTGACAGTAGAAGGCGTGAGTGACTACAACATATTAATTAATCTATACATATATTTCACGAATACCGGTATTTATACCTCAAGTCTATGGGAACGAAGTCGCGGGTAAAAGTTACCAACTTTTATATTTTATAACAGTACAGTACTAAGATTCACTTCAAACAGCTTTCCTAGATAAATCAGTAGTAAAGCTTATACGTTTCTATTTCGCCGCTTTTTCTGAACGTTTTCAGATTTCATAATTTTATCCTCATGAATTTTGATACGGTTGAAACTTAATGCCTCATGGTATAACCATGTGAGCCGATAAAAGCCATCTTTTCTTTGCTCAGCTAGAATTTTATTACAGGCACGTGTTTGAATGGTAGAAGCATGAAAACCTAAAATACCTTTTAGGGAGCTTTGAGTACTTTATATATTATTGCATCTATGTGAACCTATTGGTACATATATAAATCTCCGTTCCTTGTGTATGGGCCGGCATTTCGAAATACTAGTTTCAATTTCCGCCTAACAAAGACGCGAAATAAGACTTTTTTTGATAATAATTTAGGACATGCTTTTAACCTTTTAACCTTAACATGAGAGATCAAGCAAGCATACAGAAAAAGAGCAATTCTTATCGATTTTAATTTATTCTTTGTAATTAAACAAGCTTGTTTTTTTTTTTATGCAATAGAAGTGGCAAACAAGCATGCAGTTCACATTGATGTTAAGTGATGACTGCAGCCTATAGACAACCACACAATGACCAGAGGTCAAAATGCAGATGCGCTGCCACTCTTGAGACATTAGGTGTTATGCCTCTGTGTCGGAAATTACAGGGCCGTTTACCACTGTGATAGTTATTACGAGGCCATACATTACTACCTAACAGGACACACTAGTGCTGAACTGAAATTAGATAATATGAATAGTGCTTACGACCTCGAGCCTCAGCACAGGAACTCTATCACCGGAAAAGTAAATACGGCATCCAAAAAATCCTTGACCATAATTACACAGCGGACACTCCGCCGAAATTCCATACAAACGCCTAATTTGGTTTCTATTACACAGACATCAATCAGTGACGTGCATTTACACGCGCACCTATATGCGTAGCATGTACAAAATACCAACCGTCGCCCATAAGAGTGGAAGGGGTTGAGTGATGCGGGCAAATCGGGCGGGAGACGTCGAAGTGTCCATTCTATACGTAGTATTATTAAATATTCTCTGCCATAACAATATCTTCTAGTAAAATTATTGTCCGTCTTAAGTTGCCAACATAAACACATCAATATTATGCGGATGAGAGAAAAAGAAAAAGGAATAAGTCCAAAAAATATTCGCACCGTGGCGTAAAAAAAAACAAAAATTTTAAAAATGACTCACCCGATGTAGATTGTGATGTTTCCCCGAGCCTTTAGGTGTGAAACAGTCAGTAGGGGACGGACCACACATTATAGCAAACAACCCCGCTTTGTTCGTGGGACGAGAATCAATGCAAACACCTTTTCATCTATGTTTTTAGTCAAGGGCGGCTTTGAAGGCGCCCAACCAAATTCTGATTATTGTCTACTGCGGATTAGAATATAAATTGGATTAAAATGTTGATTGTGTTCTGAAGTTTCAACGATTCGCGGTTTTCATTCGCAATGAGTTGATTTTAATATTATGATAGATAGTCAAACTTGTTTTCATTATTTGCTATTATTGGTTTGAGTAACACGTACTTTCATTATTTTGTATTAGGATTCTATGATTTTGTTTTATGACTTTATGTAAAATTCAACTAGTCGTACATAATTAAAAAGCTTAATATGTTGCTTTTATAATACTGATGTGACTTTCACAACGGTATATTTCATTATAAAGGAAATATATCATAGCAATTTTATTTTAATTTTAGTAACTTTTCTTCAAAACCATGTTTCCTCGGCTATCTGTGCCTTGAAACCGTCCACAAATGTTCAGAATGTGCAGGAAAATGTCCAGAACATTTTTGGGAAAATATTCCTTAATTGATGTGTTTCTTAAGTTTTGGCGAGCTACGCTTATTAAAACATAAATTATTTTTACGGATTTTTCTCGCGTATATTAAGGTAAAATATTTTTTAAAATGAACTTAATAGAAATGTCGGTTTTATTAAATAATTACTCGTAAATTGATTGGAGCGTTGTAGATGGACATTTAAAGATTTTATAGTCTTTAAAAAAAAATGAATAGAAATTTCCCGCTTCCCTTTTATTATAAAACTATAGATGGTATTATAATCTTAATATAAGCTCATGTATAAGATACCTATAATTTCATCTGCAACTTAAATGCGTTGGTAATGTGTCTTCGTTCACGACGAAACAATAGCTGTGTCTCCTTTATTGCAAATTGGGTACATTCGTGTTTTAAATCTCAAAGAGTGTTCCCCTTTTACGTAACCTAATAAAGCCGAGAAAAACTCGGGAAAAGGGAATTTAGCTGGAGCAAACAAGGATGCTCCATATTTTTATAATGTATGTTTAGCGCTCGCTCGAGATTATTATATTTATATTGTGTGTGCACCCTAATGTATCGGGGAGGGAAACGTACGTCAATATTAGGTACGGAGCTTTGAGTCCGTCGGTGTACGCTTGTCAACTTGCCACTTACTGTTTTTGGGATATAATAAATGGCGACTATAAGTCATTGGCAGACCCAGAACTTTATTTTTATTTATATTTGTTGATTTAAGATCTTTGATTACTAGCTTGACGACCCGGTTAGTCCCGCCACAGTGAGGCGACCGTTTGAATTCCGTAGGGTCGCGGGTTGGATCTTCGCACCGGGACAAATATTTGTATGGCCTACAGATATTTGGTTCGGGTCTGGGTGTTTGTGTATGTGTACAACAGTATCCACGACACAGGTTTTTATATAATACCTACCTATCTAATGTGGGTCTGTGGGTCTGTGGGTCTGTGGGAGTGTAAGCGTATTTTATTTATTTAGCTTACTAGTACTACTAAATTACTAGCTTTTGCCTGCAAAGTTATAGGTATTCTTATTGGGTAGAGTTGTGCAAAGTTTCAGGGAAATCGGTGAAAGGAGATGTTGCGAGCTCGGCTCTGGTTCGTACATGTCCTCAAAAAATGGGTAAATTAAAGAAGAATCCGAAAAAAATACAATTAATTTATTCAAGAATATATTTTAGAGTTACAACCACATTTAATTAAAACAATTTTATCATTTTCAACCATGTTCAACATGGCGGCGATTCAGCCGACGCTTGGGATAGTACTATACTTACTATTATTTTGTTCTCCAAGTACTATACAATCAAAAAAAATAATTAAAAAATGAAAATGTAAAAATGACATCGCCCGCCATATTCGCCATGTTGGTTTTGAGTAGCAATTCTAACTGCAAATAATGTTTTGTAACTCCAAACAAAGCTAAATAAGTGAAAATATGCAGTAAAAAAACGTTTGTATATTGATTTTGCCTGTTAATGATATTGTGTACAATACATGGCCGGAGGTCCATACATTTTTGCAACATCTCCTTTATTTATTTCTTTATATAAACGTACACTCTCTCATTCACATCACTCAAGGGTTGAATTTTAAAAAATCTCAGAGAAATTTCTGCTTTCTTGGTCCAAGAGTTTATGCTGGTTAATATGTCAGGTAGAGAATCAAGAATTTTCTTTATTTAAATAGAGAAAGATGATTAATTCGTAGATGCTTTTTTTATGTAATGGAAGTGGCAAGCAAACATGCAGTTCACATTGATGTTAAGTGATGGCTGCAGCCTATATGTAGACACCCACACAAAGACCAAGGTCTATATGCAGATGGGTTACTACTCCTGAGGCCTAAGGTGTTATGCCTGCCGAGAATTACAGGACCGTACATTGCTTCTTATCATACGTATATTCAATCCTTCAAATCCAAGAATGATCTTTTGACTAAAGTCACAAAATGACTTTGGGAGATTTCTGTTTCGTGTTTGCGTCATGCATTTTTTATGTAATGGAAGTAGCAATCAAGCATGCAGCTCACATTGATGTTAAGTGATGACTGCAGCCTATAGACACCCACACAAAGACCAAGGTCAAAATGCAAATGCGTTACCACTCCTGAGGCCTAAGGTGTTATGCCTCTGTGCCGGAAATTACAGGGCCGTACATTACCACCTGACCGGAACACGATAGTGCTGAACACTACCATTTAGCGGCAAGTATATTAGGTAATGCGGTGGTGCCTACGCCCGCGAGCTCCGTCACTGGAGCTCTACCACCAGTGAAAATGTTTGCTTTTTGATGCATATATCATGATAAGTACATATAGTTTTTTTTTCAGGTATATAACAAAAGTTTTAATGCTAGATACTATTCTAGCATTTGATAATAGTAATCGATACGAACGCGTTGACCCGTGGCAAAAAAGCCGCATTGCGTGCGCCAAACCCCAAAGCAGATATCAAATCCAAGCCCAGTCAATTACCAGTGAAGGACAATCGGACCGAAAGGTTCATAATTAAGGCGAATATTCACTGTATACCTAATACTTTTTGCCCATCTAGCTTTTTGTAGCACTTTAACTGGTGTCTTCGACTTCTTCATTGTCCTTTTCAATTTCAGAGAAAATGTAATTTTGTGAAAAAAAACTTGATTGAATGGTTTATATTTTAGACAATATAAATTCAAAAAACCTCCAAGACTAATGTAAAAAAAATTAAATCCCATATTTAGAAAAGCCGCTTGACATAAAACACCCATTATCGAAATCGGAAAGTACCACTGTGACACTTTTTACACTTTTTTTACAGATCTAGAAACTTTTTCTATATTTCAAGTATCTACATTTAAACAGAAGTCTAATTACAATAGCTTGTTATGCTACTTGAGACAAAGCACCACAATTCGTTTGATTTTCACATTTTTAATTTTCACGAAAGAACCTTGCAGTGCAGATGCCTCATATCAGTTGTAATTTCAAGCAGACTTGCCCTTAACATGCCCTTGGTGACACCCAGCGATTTAAGGTACATATTATTAGTTCTGTGGTCGCATAGCATTTTCATGGCTAAAAACATTGCAGATAATTGACTCGCTTTTATATTTATATAGTTTGGACACATTTGGACCATGCTTGTTTTTGTTTTTTATATAACGAAGTGGGTAAACAAGCAAGCAGCTCACATTAATGTTAGGTGATGACTGCAGCCTATAGAATAGACATTTCTACACAAAAACCAGAAGTCAAAATGCAGATGCGTTGCCACCCCTGTAATTTCCGGCACAGAGGCATAACACCTAATGCCTCAGGAGTGGCAGCGCATCTGCATTTTGACCTCTGGTCATTGTGTGGGTGTCTATAGGCTGCAGTCATCACTTAACATCAATGTGAACTGCATGCTTGTTTGCCACCTTTATTACATAAAAAAAAATAATAATAAAAAAATTGGTCTCAAATATCATAATCCAAAACCAAAAAATAAAAAAAAAACCTTTGAGATTACGCAGAATAATTTTCAAGAGTATAAAACACAATGTATCATGGCTGGCACATCATTCTTTGTATCCCTTTTTTATAAGCTTTTGTACTTACATAATTCATCTTTTTCAGCACGGTTTTTTTGGTTTGTAGTCATTATGTTAAGGTTAAACTGGATTTTTTTTTGTTTTGTCGCGTCAAAATTTAGTGAGAATTATATATTATGGTCAGATAATGTCACTACGCCTAGAATTATTAATCTATTTTATTTTTCAGGTAAAAACCTCGATCCTTTATAATCTTTTGTGGTGTGGCGGCCTGATATGAGGACAATTTTTCTTTACATATTTTTGGGATTGGTTTAAAACTAAGCCTTGTGCTGTCGTAATTTATAGGTTTTATTTATTTATTTGTTTATTATTTTATGCACAGAAATTATACATAAGGCGGATTTAACGCCACTAGGCGTTATCTACCAGTCAACCTCCGGGTAGTGAGGAAATCGACGACGTAGGTGCAATCGTACAAAGAGCGAAAATATGAGTGACAACTAAAAATATTGAATAAGGAAATAATGTTCAATATGCGTGGGAATAATATTCAAATAATACATCAAATAATATATTTATAAACATATAAAAATAAATATACATAAGATATAATACATATTTATGATAGGTATGTACCTATAAATAGTTTTACTATCTGAATAATAATTATAATCCTAGAAAGAATATCTACAGGAACTTTAATTGCTAGTGCAGCGATTATGTCATTTTTCCCGTATGATGCAATATCTAGCGCTTCACACTCTCTGTCTACACCATAAGTGACTGGGTATGAAGATACATACATGCAATAGGGCATCTTTTGGGGAGTGTTTTGTCCAGCTGTGGACAAAATCAACTAAAATTGAAGCTACTGAATAATTTTTATTCTGATGAATTTATTGGTGGTAGAGCTTTGGTGATGGAGCTCGCGGGGGTATTTACCATTGCATTACCTAATCTATCTGTCGCTAAATGGTAGTGTTCAGCACTATCGTGTTCCGGTTAGATGGTAATGTATGGCCTCGTAATAACTATCACAGAGACGTAACAACTTAGGTCTCAGGGGTGGCAACGAATCTACATTTTGACCTCTGGTTTTTGTGTAGATGTCTATAGGCTGCAGTCATCACTTAACATCAATGTGAGCTACATGCTTGTTTGTCACCATCCAAACATAAAAAAACGATGTTGAGTGAATACTGCAGTCTTAAGAATTTTCATGAGTCGTGTTTTAGAAATGTTCACATTTAAACTAGTACTGAGTAAGTATGACCCAGAGAGACTGTTCTGAATTCAACTCCCGCTACTTACGTTTCACTGAATATGTAGTGTCGAGGGTACTACATAGAAATTTCACTGAATACAAATATATTCTCATAACTATCTACATGCCACGTATTTGCACAGTCAACCTCCGAGCATATTCGTGGACTAAGCAGTCATACATAGTCAATGCCGTTTGTGACCCTCTTGTAGACCTCTTAGTTGATGAAATGCAAGCTATTTTAGACCTTAACGGGTACGGCGTAGGGTGTAAATAGTCGCATGTTTATTTAGTAGATTTGTTTGTTTGTGTCTTAATTGATTATTCTCTTGATGATGTTGGGTTTAATTAGGTCGAATGTTTTTAGAAGATTCTTTTATTTTTAACTCATGCCTATCAAAAAGAAGCAAATACGACTTAACTCCCATAGTCCCATAGGTATGTTTAATACATCCCTACTTAGCCCTACTAGATATCTCATTTAAGGTTTTATCTTTCTGTTTTAAATACATTCTCTCCAAGGTTTTTTATTTGCACTCTCATCATCTTGTCTCACTACCCTAAGGTCGACTGGTAGAGAATGCCTTACGGCATTAAGTCCAGCTTATGTGCTAACAATGTGCATTAAAGCTTAAATAAATAAATAATATTATAAATGCAAATGTAAGTTTGTTTGTTACGCTTTCACTCTACTTAACCGATCATCATGAAACTTTTTACTACACATATTCTTGTAGGTAGGTAAAGAAGTAACATTCGATATTTATTATTAAATAATATATATATATTTTACGAAAGATTTTAATAGCGTAAGTGCGAAACCGCGGGTAAAAGCTGGTTTCTTATAAATTTTACAACCGCCATCAGAAACCTTTTTATGTACGAGTAATACGATTTCTACGTAGGAGAGTTTTAAAGCTCGCAGCTCCCAGACTTTATATGCTCGTATTCGTGAATTCACTTCTTGGTTGTATTTTTGTTGCACCTACAAATATTCTAGTGCAATGTTCTTGTCTTTATACGTGCAGTGTTACGGGAAGAACGACGACAATGTATAGAAAGGAGACAATTTCCAAAGCACGACTACACCGCCGCTTCATTATTTCCAACCCTTTCTCAGCCATCCATTTTCAGCGAAAAGAAAGGAAAGTGGAACGCGTATTTTTGTCTCTTATCTTTTTTTTCCTTTTTTCCCAACATCGCGACAAAGGCGCATTGGCTTTTTCGCTAATGAAACTTTTTGGTTGCCGCCAATGGCAATTCGATAATGAATCGTGGAAACTATTTTGTTCCGATTGAATGTTTAGTTTTTTTTTGTTTTATTCATGAAACTACGACCGTTCGACGCCGACGGTGCCGAGCAGATAAATAATGTTGCTGATAATTTTTTGAAACATTTTGTGTTACAGTGTAGTTTGTATTACGATACAGTAGCTCTGAAAATGAATAAATTTGATAAGGATAAGGTTTAACGACTGCTATCTATCGATAGCAACCGAGACCGACGTTTTAACGTGCCTTCCGAAGCACGGAAATGCGCATTTTAATTTTCCACTAGCGGACCCCCATCACACACCTGACCGCGCCCGTATTGCTTAACCGAGTAGATCGTTTACGATGTACACCAGCCGCGGGGCCATGCGCGCTTCTGCTTTGAAAATAATAATTGAAAATAGTATATAGTTGGACTGTTAGTCACACTTTCTAAGGCGTCCATAAGTGGAAAATAATTCTTCCACCAGCGCATTCAGTCAACCGAACATTAGTGATCGCCAATTTACTTGCAGGGCGTGGCGATTATGGCAAAATAATAATGGCAACCCTTGAAACGTCCTTAGGGTGGCACGAGTCTCTCCCCTTTTTCCTGGGAGGAGTCCTGGAGCTTACTCCACCACGCTCTTCCAATGCGGGTTGGTGGAGGTTTATGGCATATTCGTAGGTAGTTGCACAAACCTGTTGTGGGAGAAGGCTTCTGACTAGCAGTGAACGTCTTTCGGTTGAATTTATGATGATGATGTTGAATATTCGAGATCTAGAGCTTGATGGTGGAAGCTTCACTGCATTATTGAATGCCTTAATGCATTAATAACATTTGTATTAAAATTTAGAACCATTGTATTAATTGCTTAGACCTCGAGTCACAACGGATTTGTACTGAGATCTACTACTACTAATGTAATTATTATACCAAAATGCGATCCCTTATGTTCGGTTGACTGATTTTTTATCGAAATTAAATTACTTAATGAATCTGTAGACCCAACGGAAGCTATAAGAGCCCCATTCATCAATCCAAATTGGCCCGAAACGGATTGTGAAGTATAACTTACCTCTCCTGTCCGTTTCGCTTTACAAACTTGGCCCATGTATTGCTGAGTGTCCAAATTTCATAGCAATCCACTGGCTAGTCATATTAAATACCATGTTATCCGAACTCGTGTACAAACTGCCTACTACATACATACCTACGTCATAATCATGTTTGAAATTCGTCTGAATAAATACAAAGCCGATCTATTTCGGATTATTGCTTCAATATCGCTTTGACAGATTTGTATTGGAACGTATTAATTTAGTCATGAACATTGCCTGAATAGAGAAAGCCATTGAAATGATTAGTTGTGAATGTTTGAATTGAATTTGAATGAGATTTTGTTGTTATTATAAGTTGACAACATGTAATTTGTTTTAATTAAGTTCAGTTTAAATCACACTCATCTTTTGAAGTTTTGACGATTATGACGGTAGTAGAGTTCTAGAGGTTCATTTATTACCGATTACCAAATCTCATCGGCAGATGGCATTTATCAGCATTAGCATGATCCAATTTGACGGTCCGAACGTTTGCGACCTGCGACATCTGACATAATTATTAATTTTCGAATACTATTGTTACAAACGAATTCACGAGCAGTGAATTGTTGCAGTGTTGCAGATCACAGGCCCATATGCGGAGAAACACGCACCCATGCGCGGGGGTATTGTTTTATGCACAGATCGGAGGTGTTCTGTGGTTTTATGCGACAAATTGTCTAAATGAAACGGTTCCCGTGACCCCCTACTGATTGCGAATCTTAGTCCGCACGCCAAGCAAAAGTGGCATACTGATGGCTAAAATAATGGTGATTTTTTTGTAATCAGTCGATATCAACTTTCATTAAATTCTGATTCACATTCAGTTAACTTTCCTGTTGTACCTTTGTTTCCATCCATCACCGATGTAGGCCAACGTGACGATTCACGTCTCTATTATCTACTGTAATTAATGAAAGGACGCTCAGAATAAGAGGCATGGTCAAACCTAGAGTATCAATATAAGATCTTTATACCTATTTTGATTTTTAGGTCGATGTGATTAATACTGTGTGAATTATATATCGAATATATTTTAATTTTTAAACGAGTGGCAAGTTAACGATCTGTGGTCATAATGCTGGTTTGTAAGTAATAAGCAGTCAGTATTACTACTTAACCCTAAATGTGGAATTTGATGGTGAGTCATGAGAGTAAGAACTAGATAGCCCAATTCATGTGTTCCTTTTGAGAACGTGTTTGTCTCTATACCCGTGAGTACGGGTCCGTATGTTTATCACCTAACTTGAACATGTTTTAATACTACCACTTTTTTACCGATAGATAATAAGGTGATGCGGCGGTACTGCTTTGCAACTGAAACTTTTGCCTTTAGTCGCGAAAATGGTCGATATCGAGACAAACAAAGATTTTAATTCCGATAGAAACCAATAATCACGTTGTCGAGCGTTGTAAATGGCGATAAAAATAAAGAGACTTATTTCTAACCTTAGCAAAAATCGATGGTCGAAATAAATAGAAATGAGCCAGATATGCTAATTCAGTTCAGCCGGTCTTCATTCCAGATATAAATAAATTATACAGACATCAAGATTTCTCAGTGAACCAAATGCTGGATGTAATCAAAATGGGTTTCTGATAGGGATGGAAAGAATATACCTACCTATCGATGTTTTCAATATATTGTTATCGATATATTGTTATCACTTGTTTTGATAGACATACGACAATAGACTTTTACTATTGCAGTGAATTACCGATTACTATCGATATTATTCGAAACTATGTTCATAACGTCAATGTATTCCATGTTATGATTTGATTTGGATAAAAAGTGGTCACGTGTTGGATTATCATATAAAAAATAAGTAGATTACTAGGGGAGACCAGGGTAATGGGAGCCTACTAAGGGAAAATAATCGTAAAAACCACATTTGTCAACCTTCTTGTATTTTTTTATTATGGACTCTTACCTTGATTAATTAAGAATATTTTAAACATAGTTATAATTAAATAAAGTAATAGTGATTAGGGGTAAAACCGGCTTTTCAAAAAAAGTCAGTCGCTCCCATTGCCCGCATGTGTGGGGTAATGAGAGCCAATTAGCGCTCATATGGGAAATGGGAGCCATGATATTAATTTTTATTTTCCAAATTGTATACTTTTAAACAATTTCGTCCACTTTTTTGTTTAATGAAATGGAAGTGGTAAACAGGCATGCAGTTCACATTGATGTTAAGTGACGACTGTAGCCTATAGACACCCATACAAAGGACAAGGTCGAAATTGCGTTACCACTCCTGAGGCCTAAGGTGTTATGCGTATGTGCTGGAAATTACAGGACCGTACATGATCAGTAAGGGCTTCTTCATCATCACTTTTAAATATTTTTTTATCCCTTTAGCCTTTTTGTTTCCAGCTGTAGTCTTCTTTTTTTTAGCCCCTTTACCTTCGGTTAATTTCTATTTGTAAAATTTTCCTTTGGCACTATTTCTTTATTACAGTTGCCTATATTTTTCTTAACTGTTTTTTTTTCATTCACTTTTTCAACCCTTTATCTAAAATCCAGAATTCCTCCTCTTCTCAGAATACCGACTGCATTTTCTGATGCGTCAACCGTCCACGAAGCTTTTGTCGTGGTTCGAGTCCTTTTACGTGGCATCTGAAATAAATAGAACATGTATTTATGTGTAAAATGACACTAAAATATTATTATGAAAGCTATTGGGTATTGAGAGCCACGCTTAGGCTACCATTGCCCGCTGACCACCATTTTGAATAGTAATGATATAAATATGTTTTTCTACTTTCAATCACGATTTCACCAATTGGACCTGTTAGTTAATGGATCTAGGGTTGTCATATGCATAAACATAATTAAATAAGAATATAAGTTCATGCTTACCTTGGCACATGCAATCGGCAATTTTTTGTAAGCGCGGAACAAAAAACATACATCTCTCTCCCGTGAATAAACGAATGTCATTATCGACTTGTGCGCGTCAGGCGAAGCTTCTCGATGCTTGACGGAATTGGCCTAGTACTTACGATCGCGGGAAAGTGCCTAGGTTCAGTTCATTCGCCACCGCTCCCATTGCCCGATGGCTCCCATTACCCTAATCTCCCCTACTTGAAACGTAACTCACTTGTTGTACATAAAGTGTAAATAATGTATCAGCCTATTTCATAAACAGATTTGTCATATCTTCCTTCTAATGCAAATATGAATAGTTACTGTCATTTATAATTTTAAAAGATTTGTCGATGTCTTCTACTTATAAAATACTTAATTTTGTTTGATCCGTCGATGTATCGATATTTTTCTGTACGATACTTACATCCCTATTCCCGACATCGTCTCCGATTTAATTAGCCCCACTAATTACTCCACAAGACAGCAACGGTATAATGGAAGCTGTTGCTGTTTTTCCTAAGCTCCTAATTGTTTTAAGCGTCGCAATATTTAGTTTGCACTAGCGTTACTGAGCCACTGATAGTTGCTATTGTAAACTGCAATTCCGTTTTCTTGGTTTTTGTTTTGGACTTCTTCTGTTTACAAGTTGGTTGGAAAGCTTTCTTTTGCATTGTTGCAATATTGGTGTAGTGTAAACGGTAGAATCTCTTTACGATTCGTTGAAACCTAACTTGACGCAAAATTCGTCTGTTACGATTTGTTTCATGTTATAGGGGGTGAGCCTATTGACATGTCCGCATATATTTGTTAATGTGTTTGGAGACGTCAGGAGGCTTACTCCTGACGTCTCCAAACACATTACCAAATATATGCGGCATAAGCATCGATGGTGCTAAATGGGAAAGACCCAATAGCACTTACGCTCTGGGGTTCGAACCTAAGATCCCAGTGTAGCAGTAATGTCCTGTTATCATCAGACTACTGAGGCCGTTATCTATTTTGTGTAATGAAATCCATCAATAAACATATAAAACTATGAGTGAACTTGTTTCAGAAAGAGACATGCAGGGGGAACGAGGGCACATTGATACTAAAACGTAGACACTAAGGGTGAGATTCACAGACCGCACTACGACTTTACTTTGAGCAAAGTATGCTTAGAACTGTCAGAAATGTATGGGTATTGACAGTTCGAAGCGTACTTTGCTCGAAAGTAAAGTCGTAGTGCGGTCTGTGAATCTCGCCCTAAGATTATCTACTTATCTAAGTACGAGTATAACAGTATAAAAACTACGGCATGCAAAGTTACATCGATCATTAATAGTGCCCACCATAATGCTTTAGAACTTACGTTATCTGTTCAAGCAAACTAGAACTATTTCGTATGGACAATGAGCTGAATCACGCAAACGAAATTATCACGGCGAGTTTCCACCAGTGACTTGCATAAATACAATGCTTGTTCCCGACATTAACCGTTGGACCACAAACCGCCGGCCATTATCTCCAACCCTGTAGAGTAGACTAGAGGATCCTCCTTTTGTTTTGAGGGAAAAGAAAAATACTTAATACTAGCGCCCACCCCTGCTTCGTACGATGACTACTATCATAATAAAATATAAAAGAAGTTTGTGAAAGAATTTTCATGATCGGTTGAGTATTTATGAAGATTAGCCCCGACAAACAAACAAACAAACAAACGATCAAAGTTACAAACTTTACCTCTTTATAATATTAGTATTAGATTTAAAGGAAGTTTAAACATGTGGAGGAACCATATATTTAAACTTCCTTAGGATCATGGCAAGATTTGTACAAAAAACATGAAAAATAGGTACAGAACGCAGCAAGATATATTGCACATCGGCCTCAGGAGAGAGACTTCGGCTAATTTCGGCTGTGTAGAGCGTTTTCTCTTTCGCACACAACCTTTCTGAAGTTTGTCGACCATTTTGATCAAGTTTTGACCAATACCGGGCTATTAGTGCGTACGTTGGCAATGTGCAGCATAACGCTCTGCGAACTCGAAACTAGCCGATTGTCTCTTTCCTGTACAAGGTGTTCAAGTTTTGAAATATTATTAAGAGAGTATAAAGAACATTTCCGGATGTTTAAAACATTTTTACCTACCCGAAATGTAAAACTGTTTAGACGTATACCTACCTGTTTAGATTTTTAAAATATTTTCACCTTGAAGATTATAATGTATAACGTCTTAATTTTTAGAAAGATTTTTGTAAATAAATACAACCATCACGGTTCGCTTTTGCCAGAGAATATGTAATAATAATATGTAATAATACTACGTCTTTCGCTTCGCATTTCGCTGTCGCTCTTGGTTTGACTTCGTGCATAGAAAGCCACCTAATACAACTATTTCGCCTGTGCCTCGCTTGCAGAACAGTTTTCACATGCTGCACGCCGCATTGGTAGCGCTAGATTAGTTTTCGTAAAACTTACTTCTACGTTCAACGTTAACTTTCTCATTATCTTATTTATCTTATCGTTATTCTGAAAGAGTAATGAGCTTGAAGAATACAGCTTTTGTTATATTAGAAACTTTCTACACATTGTCTTTAAGTCTTGCTGTAACAAAGTTCATACAAACATTCACTTTGATACTTCAAATTAGTGCAAGTCTGATTCAAATTTAAATTGCTGTTTTAATATATAAAGATTACTTACTTATTTTTTTAAATATTTTTATTTTCACTGTAACGATTTCACGAAATGAGAGATGGTATTTAAAACGGTTCTTTATAACCATTGCAACGATTCCAACCTCGAAAACAAGCTCTGGAGAAGTATTAGGACGGAATTTTAATGCCCCAAGCATTTATCATTCATCTTTCACATTAGTAACTTCTAACTTTATTGCATTCATCCCAATCTATGTTCTAATATTTGTTAGATACTTATATGAATTTGTCACAAATGCCAAATAATAAAAATAAATATAAAAATAGTGCCTTTCATACTTTCCACTTATATCGTGTCTGGAATTGAGCTCCAATAAAATAAGTAAAACAAACATTACGTGATCTCTGTACGTCCTCGCTAGCTGTAACAAAACTACGTTTGAACACTTTGAAACCAAGTTTCGTAACTCGCCTCGAGGTACTCACGTACTAGATAAAAGTTTGCGATGCACCTTCCTCGTTCGGAGTTGGTACGACTGTAGTTCAAACTTATCTGGGTGTAAAAACGTTTAGTAAAATTTTATGTGTATTTTTCGTTTAATATCCCAAAGAACATTTTTGCAGTTATTTTATCTAAAATTGTAATCTCCGTAGATACTCGTATGTTTTTAGTATAAGTGTCTGATATAGTGTAAATTAACGTTATAACAAACGAACAAAAATATTATTATAAGTAAAAATACTAATAAAAAGGTAATACATTTCATTGTGAACCCTGCCTGCTGCGGTAGATTGCGCTGTATTGCAGCAGTCAGTGTCTTCCTGTTTAAGTACAACAAATTTATACAGGAATACCAACCGTACGAAAAAATGTATACTACTACCGTATTACTTAACCGCCTTATTAATTAACCAAAATGTGCTGGTTGGCTAAATAAATCGGAGACACTACCTAGATATTCTAACAATAATGACAGTATTAAAAGTATTATGAGAGTTATTTTCATGGACAAGGAATATGAAAGTTGAGAGTAAAGTATAGAGCAACACGGGCCACCGGCCGCGGCGGACCGAAGGGGAGTAGTCATATGCAGGCTTTCCCCTCTGTCAAAGTACAAGACCAAATGGTCCTGTGCCTGTCGCCCAGATATTTAAATGTGTGCGTGAAATTGTTTATATATTTTGTTAAAGTCAAAGTGTGAGTTTCGTAGTAGGTAATAGACGATTGTTGCGGTGTATGTGTATCCTCCCCGCAAAAAATGACAGACTGTTTTGCATCGGTAATAAACGCTATGGCTAGTATAGCTACTCCCCTCCGATGGACTCCGGTCCGCCGCGACCGGTGGGCCGAGTTGCTCTATGGAGTAAAGTAAACGATACTATTTAACAGTAAGAGTACAACTCAATTCTAAAATATGCCAATCATGGCTCCTCAACATTTCTCAAATTTTTATTGGATAAACATTACAAAGATAAGAATTGATGTTAATTTAAATTTGTGATTAAAAGTAAATAAATCAAAAGATATAACAAAGGCTCATAACTTTGTCGGCGCAGAATTTCACGGAAATATAGCTCGTATATAATATGCTTATTTTACCCGCCTGTTCTAATAAGAATTTGGGTCCGAATCGCTTGAATATCTTTGGAGATGTTTATCACACCGGGTGCCTTTCATTTAGTTAAAAGGATATTATCAATTCGATTACAATGGATGTAATAGATATTATTTTTAAGAATTTAAAATGTTGTTTCTGTGTTAGTAGGAGTATTTTATATAAGTTATATATATTTACTTACTAGCTGACCCGGCAAATTTCGTATTGCCTCAGAATGAAACAATGTGTCTAAGGTTTGATAGATACGGACTATTTGTATGGGAAAATGAAATTGTGGTTTTTACTATTTACCTTCAATTTCATCATATTTCGTTTACCTTTTAAGCCTTCCCTGGACTTCCAAAAATCATTCAAAACCAAAATTAGCCAAATCAGTCCAGCCGTTCTCGAGTTTTAGCGAGACTTATGAACAGCAATTGATTTATATATATATAAGATATAAGATTTCATCTGGTTTCAATGGAACTGTTTTCATCGGACACATTAATGTTAAGATATAATCGTGTTACATCAAAATAATTTGTCATGAGTAAATCAATTTCATGAGAATCTTCTCCGATGTGCATTCCTACTGCTAAAATTATTACTTCATCTAAAAATATTAGGATCGTGATCAACAGTTAAATATTGTGTGCTATTTAAACCATAATAAATTTGAAGTCTGCTTCACGTTCAAATAGTTTTAGAAAATTTTGCAGTTTAAAATATGTACCTATAATTTAATTACTCTCTAACCATATTGCCATACCCAAGAGGGTTTCATGATGCACTTAGATATATTATTACCACCTGTACTAAAACATCTCATGATTTATGCAATAAATGAATTGAATTATATGTATTAAGAGTTATATTTTTGGACCCATAGATATCACCATATCACCTTATCTACCGTGCGATGTAAGTTTTACGTGTATCTACGTAAAAATAACCAAAAAACAATTTGAGTCGTAGTTTTTTTGTCGGAAATATTAATTTTATGTAATTTTTGTAGGACAACAATATGTCACCATATTGCTATAATGACATTCTTGTTTTTGAAATATGCTTTTGAAGGTATATTAAGATTTGAATAGCTGAAAATTATTTAGTATGTTATGCTTCTTCTTTCAATACGCTATACAAGGTGCAAGCCCAAGCTCCATTCATTTTTGGAACGTCTCCTTTGATTGATTTTTATTGACATGGTCTACAATCATTCTATAGCCTGTAATGCCGTCCAGTATTTTCCACAACGGCGATATTGCTTTCGGCCTTCATATATTGCGATAATGTCATACGAGGAAATTGAAAGTTTGTTAATCCGGTTAAAGTAGTACTAAAATCAAAATAAACCCGTACAAAGTTGGAGAATATTATCAACACCAAAAAAACACCACGCGCACACCACACATACACACACACACACACACACACACACACACACACACACACACACACTAAATATCTTAAACTAAAAAAACCTTAACTTATCATATCTACGTTAACTTGTATTTATTTATATATTACATATATTATTATTATTATATAACATAGTTTTAAATAGAAAAATCTATTGTTACCCACTTGGGAAGTAGCGAGACATTCCCAACTCAAGTATCTTTGATAACTTACTGGGAAGTCTCAACCACGATAATGTAAAAGAGATTTTTGTCAATAAATACATATTTTTATTTTTTATTTTTTTTTTTTTTTATTGCACGCCGTGGACCATTTTACGAACAAAACCTCACAACTGGGTCGGACATCTTCAGTAAAATGGAATTGCCTCGTGTTTAGGCTATTCCATCAAAAACGTGAGTGGAATACGAATGTGCCGACGATATTATGGAAATTTTTCCGACATCATTCGTTTTGTGTAATAATACGTGTATAATAATTTAGTTTGATGCTTATGCATTATTGCTGAGATTTGATTGGTGCGACAAGTTACAGGACAAAAAGTAAATTGTGATTGTATCCACCATGGAATAGATAAATCTGCCATAACTATCTTGCTACGTGGTGGCAATCCATTGAAAAATGTAGATTTTAAATTAAATCTTATAAAAACACCAATAAAATAAACAAATTTAGAAAAAAAAAGTCAATAGGTACTAAAGTGAATTTATAACTGTTCTTTTTATTTAGATTTTTTTATATATATGTATCTTCACGCCAGGTCCCTAACGGGGTAGGCAGAGAGTGTAGAGCGCCAGACATCCCCATTTTTTTATACTTTTTTATTATCCTCGGTGAGGTTCAATGCGTACGTTAACTGCCTCAGTAATCTTGTGGTAGCAGGCCATTGCTACTCCGATGGGGTCCTGGATTCGATTTCCAGGTCGGGGGCTGTCAAAGATAACTGTGTAGAATCATTTAACCCTGGATCTATAGGTATTTTTTCATTTTGTGAAAGGAGGTTAACAGAGTTAGCTCTCCACCTGTTACATGGGCCAAAAACGTAACCGGCGAATCGTGGGTGTTTGCATGTATGCTTGAATGCCTATTACAGGCATGAAGTTACGTTTTATTTACCTCTGCCTACGGAGATTACAGGCGTCAAGTTATGTTTATTTTCTACGTTTTTCCATTACAAGAAAATATAGTCAATTGTTCAATTCCACAACATTATTTCTATGCGAATAGCTGGCCTAGCATCTGTATTCATTGTTAGGTTAGGATTTGTGACAGCTATCCCTAAGTTTGCTGTCTCGAATCACAATGAGTGAGATTTCTATCAGGCTGGCTGGAATTGGGTTAGAAGTCAAGTAACGTTCTCACATTTATCAGACCTATTATGAACTGATTACTGTTGGTAGAGCTCCAGCGACGGAGCCCGGGAGCGGAGGCATTATATAACCTACTCGCTTCTACATGGTAGTGATCCTATCATTTACCGGTCCGAAGGCGTATTATTAGTAAGTATCTTGGTTGACATCATTTTGATAACCACTTTACAGTAAATTGCTGCTTTGGCGTAGCGTGATAATAAAAATTATTTTAGGAATACATCAATGTACTACAAAGTGGCCGTCAAATTGATGGCCACCGAGTTACAGAATACGTCTGCAGGTGGTAATATACGGCCCCGTTTTCAGACACACCTTAGGCTTGAGCATGATAAGCTTTATGATTATTTGCCATTTTCACGGCATAATACCAAAAAATACTTCTGATACCAATCTATAACAGGGTTAGTAACGAGAGTGAGTTCATACATTGTTAATCCTAACAAGAGACTTTATATGTAGAGTTTAACCTTCTAAAAGCCTCAACTAACAGCTCTGTGTCGGCGTGAGCAGTCATTTGGGGTATTAATATCCACAAAGGAAATACGCCCGGTCGATAGAAGCCATCCAATTTTTTCATGTATTTACTGTGTGAGTTATTTGTTGCTATAAAAAATTAAACTTCATAACAATTCATAACATTTTCTTTTACCCGTGTAAAAGAAAATGTTATGAATTGAAGTTTAATTTTTTATTGTACCTATTGTATTTGTTTTGGAAAGACACTGACTGCTGTAACACAGTGCAAACTACCACAGCAGGCAGAGTTCACAATAAAGTATCATCTTTCATCTATACTTATCTATATTATAAAGCTGAAGAGTTTGTTTGTTTGCTAGAACGCGCTAATCTCAGGAAGTACTGGTCCAATTAGAAAAATTCTTTCAGTGTTAGATAGCCTATTTATTGAGAAAGGTTTTAGGTATTATTAGGTTTATTAACAAAATAAATATATTAGGTTATATAACATCACGCTAAGATGAATAGGAGAGGGTAGGTAACATTGCTACCGCGCGAAGCCGGGCCGGCCGCTAGCGCTCAATAAAGAGATTTTGTACATTTTTATTTTATTGATAGATAAAAAATGAACTAACACAACAGTAACTAGTGTTAAGGATCTTCGTATTTCGGATGCAAAACAACTCGGGTCTTAGGGTAGTAGTAGGTATCTACTTTTTGACTTGGTTTTTGGGTAGATGTCTATATGCGGCAGTAGTCAATTAACGTCCATATAAACTACTGGTGTGCCCCGTTCATTAACTGACATTAAGGCATATTTACTTTGATTTGTTATATCATTTTTATTGCTTTGTTTTAATTATATTAAAAAAATGTGTTATGATTTTCTAAAATGTAATTCAATGTTTTTTAATTTAAATTGTTCGTACGTATTGACGTCAGATAATTTTGTATAAAAATAATGTTCACTTATATCAATTTTTGCATGTGAACTATCGCACCATCTAAAGAAAACCCAAGAGAACATTTCTCAAAATAACATTTCAGACGATTTATTTGAATGTAGCACCGTTTTTGGTTGAATTCGTTCTAAAGTTATGAATAATGGTGGAAAGTTGCTCGGGTTTTATGTTCTTTACGGGGCTCATAATCTGAAACAAAAGACGGTTGATGTCTTTGTTGCTCTTAACTAGTCGACTGAATGGAACTTCGTACAATGATCGGCTTTTTCAAGGGCTTTTTAGAGGGTGTATCTTTTTAATTTTGCATTTAATCGAGATCGTCACGATAATTAAGTCTTTTAATGAGGGTGCGTGATTTGGCTCATAATTAATTACGAGACTTGAAATTTGATATTAAACGGAAGATTTTTTTAATGTAATAACAGGGGCAAACAAGCTTGCAGTTCACATTGATGTAAAGTGATGACTGCAGCCTATAGACACCCACACAAAGACCAAGGTCAAAATGCAGATGCGCTACCACTCCTGAGGCCTAAGGTGTTATGCCTCTGTGCCGGAAATTACAGGGCCGTACATTACCACCTGACCGGAACACGATAGTACTGAACACTACCATTAAGCGGCAAGTATATTAGATAATGCGGCTCGTAATAAAGATGATGGAATTTTAAAATTGCGTCTATTTTCGATTTAACATCATTTAGCCTCTTCTCTAATGAAGTTTGAAAAAAATAGTGACTGCAATTGCAACATAAACAATGCTAAATTATTGTAGACGAGCTGTGCCCGCGACTTCGTCCGCGTGAGATTTTATTATTGTTCAGTCTCTACCCAGACAAATTCGTGGGCGCAGCTAGTATAAAAGTAGCCTAAGTTACTCCTTATTACATAAGCTATCTGCCAGTGAAAGTCCCGTCAAAATTGGTCCAGCCGTTCCCGAGACTAGCGGGAACAAACAGACAGACTGACAAAAATTGTAAAAAATGTTGTTTTGGTATATGTACCGTGTATACATACATATGCATTTAGTAAAAAACGGTTATTTTTATATTACAAACAGACACTCCAATTTTATTTATTAGTATATACTCGTAGATGTATAGATAAATATCAGCAGTAGTCACATAACACTGATGTACCTATCCTACTCATTTGCTAATACTCACATAAAAGCCATACAAAAGGGAACATTCCCTCCCTCGTTAAGTTCACATGACTCGACGAATGTTTGGGACACATTAATAATCACAACTATAGAACATGTTTGACCCAATTACAAACATAATCGAACTGGTAAATAAGCGGCTCATTAGCAACTGTTAGCACAAAAAATTACCGTGACGCGCAATCCGTTGAATAGTTTAATTTGACATCATCAAATATTTTTTTTTTAGAGCGAACCTATGAAGGCACCTCTCGAGATAGGATTAGTCTCATAGAGAAACACGAGCCACCGGCTGCCGCGGCGGACCGGAGGGGAGTAGCCGTTAGCGTTTATTACCGATGCAAAACAGTCTGTCATTTTTAGCGGGGGTAAATACATGTGACACACACTCACACTACAAAAATTGTCTATTACTACGAAACTCACACCTTGACTTAACAAAATACATAAACAGTTTCACGCACACATTTAAATATCTGGGCGACAGGCATATATATGACCATACTTTGACATAGGGGAAAGCCTGCATAGGACTACTCCCATCCGGTCCGCTTGGGCCGGTGGTCCCTGTTTTCTCTAAGGATTAGTCTACTTCACCGGGCAATCGGCGAGCGCAAAAGGCGCTCCAGCCTTAAAAAATCGAAAGTGGATTCCACGAAGGAGTATGCTGATATGTCTACGTTTCGCTAGCTTTAAGATGACAGGATTTTCCTATTTGATGGGGGCAAATAAAAAATGAAGGAGAACCTGAATTACTGTATGTATAATTGTCTAAGGACCCCTTTCCTATCTCGAAAATCTTAGCTTTACTAGGTTATAAAACTACCAAATTTTATGTTACAATTTCAAGGTTTTCCCGGGTTACTTTCATTGAAACATAACAATGCCTATGGACTTATCTGCATTAAAAAAAATATTTCAATACCTAATTGCTATAAGGTAAACGAAGCTTAATTTCAACAAATTCTATTTAGTAATTAAAGAAAAAAGGGAAAGAAAAATTTGACTGCAGGCAGGAATCGGACCTCCGACCTCAGGATAACAAGTCCAGCCGATTTACCACTAAGCAACCGTATTAAAGGCTTATATTTTGTAAATGAAAGCACATAAAACCTCTTAGAGCTGTCAAACCCAAAAGACCTTAGTTACAATGAAGGGAAAGCCTTTGTTTTTGTCGATGTTTACCAAAATACGCTCAAAAAGGGCTATTACTGGAGTGACCTTTGTCGACCGGTTATTCGTCTATTGTACAGCTATGGACAAATAGTACCAATATGCGCGTGATTTTGTTTTTTTTACTGGTGGTAAAGATCCAGCGTCGGAGTTCGTATGGTCGTCGGAGCTTGAATTTTGAATTCTATCGTGTTTTAGTAAGATGGTAATGTATGGCCCGGTTATATTGCAAAGACAGTAACTAAGGTCTCAACGGTGGCAAGGCATCTGCATTTTGACCTTTGGCCTTTGTGTAAGTGTCTAAACAGTCTAAAGGCTACAGTCATCAATGTGAACTGCATGCTAGATTGCCGCCTTCACTATATAAAAAAAAGTATTGTTCGTAGACCGAAGTCAATATTACTCAATACTATGCTACGGGCATTTGTTAGGTATATACCAAATCGCATTTATTACTGTTTTATTCCTACTAACAAATGTTATACTTAGCCCAATCCCAAAGTAATACAACAATGGGTTTCTCAAGTCAAACAAGAGTAGGGTAAACGTACCTAACTAGCAAAACTTTTAGAATTTACCAGGGTAAAATATCCAATTGTACGCACCGTATGCGCACGGAACTTTGAATTGCGTGACTTGCGTAGGGTTACAAAGGGTGGGCGCAGTTCATGGCCAATCGACTGACCACACCTTGAACCGCAGTGGACAAGTTTTGCCGTGAAAATAATGTGGTTACCGGTGCGTCGACGCGGCTTCCTTTTTGTACAACGTTTCATTTGTAAGACGATTAAAATTGATGATAAAAGATCTGTTTCTAATGCTGGGTTGAATCAAAATATTTGTTTAAGTTAAAGTTATTGTAACATTTCACATCCCTCTCTAACTTTAACAGATTTCTTTAAGTTAGAGAAGGATGTGAAATTTTACAATAACTTTAACTTTAACAAATATCTTGGTGCAACCCAGCATTAATTTTGTCATGCAAGAATATGTTATAGGTATTTGGGCCGCAGTATTAATATATTTCACTTTGTTAAGATATCTATACAAATAAATAAAATTGGAGTGTCTGTTTGTTTTGTCTGTCTGTCTGTTTGGCGGGGCTAATCTTGGGAACGGCTTGACCGATTTTGACGGGACTTTCACTGGCAGATAGCTGATGTGACAAGGAGTAACTTAGGCTACTTTTATTTCCATACATCCATACATACATACAAACCTACATAAAAATAAGTAGATTGGAGTGTATCCGACTTTGACGGGACTTCCACGGGTAAGTAGCTGATGTAATAAGGAGTAACTTAGGCTACTTTTATCTCCATACATCCATACATACATACATATCTATACAAATAAATAAAATCATCAGCATCTGCATTTTGACTTTAGGTCTTTATGTAACTGTCTATAGGCTGCAGTCATTACTTACGATCAATATGAACTGCATGCTTTTGCCACCTTCTTTATATAAATAAAAAAGTTTTAATCTACGCATGGTATTTGTTTTTTAATTTTAATTTTTTTGTGTACGAAAAGAACAAACGGAGCTACAGCTTAAGTTGCTGCTATATAATGTACTTAAGGTCATGGATATGTATTAGAGCAACAGAACTATTCCCACAAAACACATTGTGTTATTTGTATCTAAACTTCCCACCATTAATATTTAATCGCCAACAATATTTCGTACGATATAGACATCTGTTAACTCGACCCAAAACACTGTCAATCAATCCCGCACAAAAATCCCCGTATTTGTGCAAACATTGTAGTGTCAACATAAAAATACGATCTCAATAAACAGCAGACGGCTACATACGAGGCATTATCCCTTTGTTTCAGGTGAGTGAGTCAATTGACCCGAGGCACCCCGGAGCGGCACGCAACTGGGGCGTTTACCCTATTGTTGAGTCGGCTACGGTACAGGTAACTAGTACAGATGCAAGATCGATGATCATTATTCTACGCGGGACGGCACTAAATAAACTGATCATAGAACATCGACAGATTTAGTACAACACTATTGTAATTTAGTAGCGATCCGCTCAGGCGGGATAGGTACATGTTTAACTGGAAGGTATTATCTAACTACAAACGTTACGGTGAAAATAACACGATAAACGTGGTTTGACAACAATAGTTTAGCGTTTCAAATAATACTTGTAATCATTGTCTCCTATTCTATATCATGAAGCTGCTTTTTATAACAAAATTTTGAAACATGTACCTATAGGCAATGATTATATTTGTTACTTTAAGCTCACTGCCTATAGGTAGGTATATCTCTTAATATTTATTTTATTTTAAAGTAAAATGGAAAGAAAAATTTGACTTCAGGCGAGACTCGAACTCGCGGCCTACTGGGAATCTAGTCCAGCCGCTCTTCCAATTGAGCGACTGAAGTCCTGCCCGATTTGTCAAATCTTTCCTTCACATTTGTTGCATTGCTTTATGGTAGCAGCAGCACCATCTATTGCCAACTATGCTAGTTAGGCAACCGATATAATAGACTTTACTTTTTACTTTAAAATAAAATATATTTCACAAGCATGTGTTAATGCGAAATAATATAAAACAACTATTAATATTTTTTAAAATAGTATTTTTTCTAGGTTTAGTCACAACAAACTATCGATATCCATTTTTATCGTCCACATTGAATCAAAAATAATTTCGTAATTCAAAATAGGTGATTTGTACTTCAATAACGCGAACACTACACCGCACTAACTCTAATATAAACCGTATTCGGAATTAGTTGATGCGATGCAATACAATCTGCAGGTCGTTATCGGAGCTGGAAGCGGGCTAACTTTAATTTAGTTTCGTGCGTGTTTGTTTGCCTAAGCTATTGGATCCATCTAGTGCATTTGATTCAGTTTGTTTCCTGCTGCTGTAGAATATGAAAGGAATCGGGCAAACTGGCAAGACGCCTGTAAGTCGCAGTCTGTGGAGTTAGTATTTTCGTAAATTACGTTTGTATCCCCCAAAGGCGTAGGCAGAGGTTAATACAAGCATACCTACATGCAAACACCCACGATTCGTCAGTGAGGTTTTGTATAGTGAAATAGTTTACGAGTTTAATGATATCTCCGGGTGTAATAATGTTACTGGGATTTCCATTTCTGCTCCGCTAAGGCATCGAATTCAACCCCAGGATTGGGCAGCAAATTGTTATTGGGTTTCTTCATTGCTAGTACTATACCAAAGCATGGAAATGTGTCAGGTGGTGCAACAGGTCGTGTTTGTCACTGGAAAATTGTCATTCTTTAAATTACTTACTACATCTTATATATATCAAAATCTATTGCTGTTCGTTAGCCTCGCTAAAACTCGAGAACGGCTAGACTGATTTGGCTAATTTTGGTTTTGATTTTTGGAAGTCCAGGGAAGGTTTAAAAGGTAAGAAAACATGAAAATATTGAAGAGGAATAGTAAAATACACAATTTCATTTTCCCATACAAATAGTCCAAGATCAAACCTTTGACACATTATTTAATTGTCAAAAAATATTTATTATTTTATAATATAAGTATCTCTTAGGTACACTTAACTATAATTATATTCTGTTGTCTTGATACGCCGCTATAATGTTACTATAGAGAAAGTTTCTAGGTCTGGAGGAGTAATCTGGACTAAGGAATGGCAACACGTTAACACTGGGCTATTTGAGACTTATAGTTGGCAATTGCTATATTCAAACGTTTTTAGCCAGTTTAACTCTCCATCAATAAGTATGCATGACATAAATATAAGAATCTGCATCGGTAATAAAGCAGTCTACAAAATTGACGCACTAGATTCTTACAAACTTTTTTGACAAGCGTTTAATTTAGTGGAATAAAGCATATTTACTCTAGCAGTACTTATTCTCTTACCATCAATGAACAGCTTGTTTGCTATTCAATGCCAACACAAAATTGATGCTGGAGATTTGGAATTTAAATTTAGGAAAATACGTTAACTCTATCTCTCCTATATCTCTCCAAGTCTTATATTAAACTTAATAATCACCATGTTCCAACGGAACATGGATGTGCGTGTTTTGATGTTCGTGATGATAAAGGGAACATTTCAAATTACATCGTGCAACTCGCCCTGGTTACATGCGATTGGAAAAACCAAGGATCGATTTATTGCATTCGGAGTCCACGTCAACTTTTTTTAATTTTTTATGTCATGCAAGTGTCAATCAAGCATATCGTTAACATTGTTGATAATACTCCAGTCTACAGAAAATTTATATTAAAACTGTGATCTCTAATGTTTTTTTATTGGGCGTAAATATAAGAGTAAACGTAAGAGTCTAATCTCGAGAGAGCCTCATGGTCTCCTTTACCAGGCACCGCTGGCTCCTTTACAGGTGGTGACTGCGAATCGCTTTCAGCTTATGACCCCAGTCAGCTACAATGGCGTATGGCTTGTTGGGCAGGGATGCAAACTCGATGTTGACCGTTGACGTTGCCATTGTCAGTGCTAAAATATTTTGCGGCTGTATCAATGCTACCGTAAATTAAAATCTACGTTTCGTTTCAGATATAGGTATATTCGTATATTGTCAATCCTAAGAACATAGGGCTATTGCCTCAATGTCAGAAATAACGTTGCGTTTAATAGGGAGTTGTGTTATTTACCATGGAATAAAATAGCATTTGAACACTATCAGCAAATGTCAGATAGATTTTATTTATATTTGGTAACGTTATGCTTACCTTCGAGCTTATTAACTTATGCTTATCTATCACTGAATCTTGTAATGAAAATATTATAAAAACAAGTCATTATTATATAATGACTTAGTTGTGAAATAATTGCATTTGTTTTTAAATTGTAGGTACTTTATAATTTTTGTTAGCACTTCATAACAAAATAATCTTGAGTTTTTCCTAAAACACTGATAAGAAACGTAATTTTATTATTAAATTTCACTTAATCACGAATGGAGTTGACCTTTTCATAATGTTTAATTTTTCATGAATTTCAACACTATTTCATGTCTCGCGACATTCCAAGGCCAAGAAGAAATTAATTTACAGTTAATTAACTTTGTCTAATATGACTTATAACCGACCCCGGCTTTACATGTTTGCATTACAAATCTACTATAAAATTGTGACTCCTGACTGAGACTTAATTTTGATTTTCTCTATTAAGATTAAGTATGATACGAAAATAAACATCAATTAATAGCCTTTCGGTGGATTTTAGAAAAACGTCTTTTAAACAACATTGTCTTAAGAATTAGGGCTCTTTCAATTTATGCGTTTTGTACGTAATTACGAACGTTAGGAAATGAAATAAGGCAAATGAGTGAGGTAGTGACTTTGAGATAGGTATACCTAGTATGTGGTCATTCTGAAACTTGGTCGCTCACTATGGGCCACATAAGAAGGCTGAAGGTCACTCAGAGAGCAATGGAGAGGGCTATGCTCGGAGTTTCTCTGCGAGATCGAATCAGAAATGAGATGAATGAGATCCGCATGAGAACCAGAGTAACCGATATAGCCCACCGAATAGCGAAACTCAAGTGGCAGTGGGCAGGGCACATAGCTGATGACTGAGAAGAATTGACGGCCGTTGGGACAGAAGAGTTCTCGAATATTGACCGCGTACCGAAAGACAAAGCTTAGGCAGACCCCAATGATGATGATCACGTGGTGATTCATTTTTAGGACCTCTGAAGGAAATTAAAGGAATTCTTATAAGTAGATTGTATGTAGTAAAAAATGCAAGTAGGTAAATCTTTTGATTTATTACAAATATGGGACAAGTAACATATAAAGCATACAACAATGGTCGACAGTTCTAATCTAAGATTTCCCATCGGTATTGTGAAACAATGCAGATTAACACAAACTGGGTCAAATATATCGAGTTTCACTCGGGATTTAGAGGGCTCTTGTTAGAAACTACTACAGTAATTAGAATACTTCCATGCATTGATTTATTTGGATTTTCATATCATCTCATCGGTTTGACTAATTCAATGTACAAAGGCATCGTATCTATAAAGTTATTATTATGGATGTAAACGCTCTGTTGAGAATTTTTGATGTAATTTTCTTTAATAGTTAAACCTACCATGCTCGGTTTTCAAGATTTTTAGAAAAACTAACTTAAACGGTATTCTTCTTACCGGGATATTACCTATTACGCAAACGTGTAAAATATATTATTATAATAACATCGAAGCAATCAAGCAAATTTATTCTATTTGCTGCTAGGTAATTAAAGGCCTCATAGGTAAGTGGCAATGTATCGAGATTTTTTTTATCTACTTTTAATGCAATTTGTCTTGTGTAATCTGCCCTGCTTTTGATGACATTAGATACATTTAAAAATGACAGTATCTTTAGTTTGGTTCGGAGGTAAATAAAATTATAATCTTCCAACATGTTGATATACTTCGAAATTACAGGCATCTATGTCCATATCGAGGCCGTAAATACTCTACGGTACATTTTTACAGAAAAAGTTTCATATTAAAAAAAAATCCCTAACAGTATTGTTCGAATATCGAAATCCCGCAATATTGGCGTATCCAATCAACGCGAGCCTGCAGACGATTGGCGCTTTCAATCATTGTAGCGGCGCCGTGACATGGATACGACGTTTTTCGTTTTCATACGAATTTTTTTATAGAAGTTTAAAAATAGATTGATTCCTAGTAAATTTCTCAAGTGTATATGGCAACATTGGCAACACTTTCTTAATTGCACGATTTCTATACATATAATCAGTAAATAGGTGTGTCGAAACATTTAATGGTTAAGAAAACGAACAAGAATTCCAAATAACAAAACAAGTCTGCGAGATGATTTGTGAGACACTTACGAAATTTGAATGGGTCTTTTTATCGATTACGAACAACTGCCAGTTAACCAAAAAAAATAATTACTGATCCATAATAATTTTAATTTCCGTGGCAAAATATCCAGAGCAGAGCTGTTTTTTCAGTTGATGTCAGATTTGGCCTCATAGTAAAAGTAACTACCGCAAACGTTAACCCTCAACAATATATTATAAAGAAGTTTTTTTTTTAATTTACTTACTAACAATATTGTGCGAATATCAAAATCCTACAGTATTGAAATATCCAATCAACGCGACCTTGCAGACGATTGGCGCTTTCAACCCTCGTAGTGGCGCCGTGACATGGATATGACGTTTTTATGCGATCTGTTTCCATGCGAATTTTGCAGAAGCCTAAAAACACAGATTAACTAGTTGCTGCCTTCGACTGCGGTTACGTGGTTTGTAATTTTAAATATTTAATATTTTTTATTTAAAGAAAAATGGAAACAAAAATTTGACTTCAGGCGAGACTCGAACTCGCGGCCTACTGGGAATCTAGTCCAGCCGCTCTTCCAATTGAGCTACTGAAGTCCCGCCCGATTTGTCAGATCTTTCCTTCACATTTATTGCATTGCTTTATGGTAGCAGCAGCGCCAAGTTTTCTTTCCATTTTTCTTTAAATAAAATATATTTCACAAGCATGTGTTAATGCGAAATAATATAAAACAAATATTTAATATTCATCAGTTAAATCCTTGCTCTTGCTAAATTTTAACGATATATATTCAGCAATGTTTCCATTCTTTATTATTACGCTGTTCTTTCCAAATTCATAAGTACGAGTATCTATTGATTTTGTTTGTTAAGACAATTCTTTGTATGAATAATTCTCTCGTTTGGCTATGTTGAGACCATTTTATCAACTTAAAATAATTCGAGTTTTCTTTTAATAACGAATATGGGTCATGTTTAGCAAAACAAAATAAGTGGATAATAAATAACAAATAATAATAAATCAAGCCCACAATAAGATAACATAAAAGTAGCCCTCAATATGTCGCTATGTATTTTATGGTCGACCCAATGCTCCGCTTCACTTAAATGCTTATTGGACCAAATGACATTGGTAATAGACATATTAAATAAAAAATAAGTCTGTTATACTATATTTATTTGCCTCGTTTCGTTTTTACTTTGAGAAATATTACTCGTACCTACTGCCTGCGTCTAAGTGGGAGTAGGATATTACTGACCTCTGGTTTCAAGTTCAACCACTGGATATTTGGGATTCCCATTTATAAAATCAGTCAATGGCACCTTAGGAGCTAGGAAATGTGCGGACGAATATCAATTACAACGCTTGTACAATTGGAGAATTGAGAATATAATATGCATACATCTCATACTATCACCTTCGTGAAATATAGGCATTACCTATTTATTCACCTTGATAAATGTTGGATAAAAGTATTTTATATGATTATTATAGACATGTTCGTTCAAGGCCCACTCGTTGCTAGGCCCTACTGAGGCCCTTGAGCTAAGATCTTTCATGGTCTCACCCATGACTACGATATCATCCGCAAATCGCAGATGGGATATGTACCTGCCGTTAATGTCGGTGCTGAGTACTTCTCAGTCCAGAAGTTGGAATATATCTTCCAATGTAGCGGTGAACATTTACGGAGATGTCTCATCTCCCTGTCTCACGCCTGCCTGCATTTGGATAGGTTTCTAGCCCAAATCTCGACCAAATCGAAGGCTTTCTCATATCCCACGTACGCTAGACATAAGGGCACGTTACTCTTTTATCTTCTGTATAACCTGCCGCAGCGTCTGTATATGGTGCTAAAGGCTTTTGTCCATTAGTGGATGTGTATCGGCTGAAATAATAACTTTAAACAGTGGTTGGCTATCTCGATATAATATATGAATTGAAGATTTTACTTTATTCCCCTACGTATTTTTTCTAAACAAAATACAGTGAAAAAAAATGTGGAAAAATTTGACACGAAACCTGTTTTTTGCAATTTTATACACCGTCATCTTCAATCCATTATAAGAGTCTATCGAAGTTGATTCCAGACGCGTGCTGGGTGCATATTAATTTTCCTCCATTCCATCCGCGCATTTCCATCCCGAGAGGTCCTTTTATCCCCATCGCGTGCGTATTTTTCGTTCGGAAATTGCACGCAACGTTTTTTTCTATTTCTCGCAACACTCATCCCGGCTCGATCCAAACCGGACCAGCACTAATTGCTCAATCTATTGCGTTTTAATGTGTTTGCCTCTCTCGAATGCTTTATTCCGGATTATTTTTTAGTGAATCGTTGTTCAAACGCGTTCGGACGCTAAAAAGGGAATAGATTTGTATTGTTTTCGCGTTTTACATTGCTAACAGGTCCCTTTTTTATTGTAATTAAAACTGTTTTTTTTGGTGCATCCGTATGTATTGGATTTGAATAATTATAAAAAATGTTTCTTATCACGCAAGCGATCAAAACATTTTAGCTCAGTCGAATGACCGTTCTTTACAATTAATAGAGACTGTTTTAAAGTCCGTGAGAGGCACTGAGAATTTAGTTGAAAAAAAAAATTATCACGGAGATCTCAGGTCATTACTATCAGCAAGTCACTTAGGAAATATAATCATGTTTTACATTAACTTATTGGAATCAGATAACGATGTCATATTTACGTTTTTCATGGCAAACAAAACAGTTCTATAATTTTCTACCAATCAAACCACACGCTATCAATTCTCCACCGGACACAATGTATGATAGCGAGCACATAATGGCACGAAACATTATTTATGTCGCATTTCCTGATTCCTGCTGATCGGTAACACCAGCTTTGGAACAAAATAAACCGCTATTTATTACATGGGATGTAGTTTTATTAATGCAATGCACGTAATTATTTGCTAATCCACAGACTGGCGGACATTTTGCAAATTAACACGGCAAAATTATTTTGAATTTATTTTGTTCTATTTTATTGATGCATCCATCCACCATGTATGTATTCCATATAGTATTTTTTTTCTGATTTTAGCAAAGCTTGAATTATGAATAGTTTAGTGTCTATTTGTATTTGATTTACCTAAGCTATATTTAGATACCATCCATTATTCTGCTATTCCTATCTTCGTCTTATTTTCTTTTTTATTTAACTTTTATGTAACGTACTCCTGAAATTAAATTTGTATGAAAGAATTTATCTAAAATTCTTTCATACAACTGCAAATTTTTGAAGAACATTCTTTTACGTTTTTATATTAATATACTATTTCTTCATAGCCATTGTGTCTCCAGGGAAGCTTTATTTAGTTAACGACTAGTCGTTTGTTATATCGTTCACGTGTAGTGTTTGTATGTACTTAATGACTCTGACAGATCGCACGGTCGTATTCTTTTTATGGTCGCTATATTAATGTTTAACCTGCTAACTGTGTGCGGGCATTTAATTACTTCAGCTAGTAGTCACCACGGATTTGTAATAGCAACCTTGGAAAACTTTTAGCCAGTGAATATCGGAACAATCTTGTGGCTTCAAAATATGGCGCTTGTTTCAGGAAAGTAGCAAAAATTCACAAAAGAACCTCATTTCGCCGCGAGTTTTTACTTTTTATTTTTTTTCCTTTTTTTGGGATACATCTTTCAACCGATATATTTTGAATATTAATTTTTGAAACCCATTTTATTTAGATTGTTTTTAAAGACGTGCATGGCATGAATGTTTTTACGTTTCAAACGGGGTAAGATTTAGATAATTTCGATTAAGGGACTATTTGAAGTTTACCTAATATTTCTATGGTGGTGACGTATTAAATGCATTAGACAATTTACATTTCCTCATTTGTTTGAGATATAATATCAAACTTGAATGAATATGAAACTTTCAATAATGATTTTTAATTTGCTTTTATGCTTTTATAGAACACCCGTTTACCCACAGCTAAGACGTTAGCAACTTAATATTTTATTCAACAGCTTGGATCTCTTAGTACAGAATTAATACTTCAATTCAGTAGTCTTGAAATAGAATAAACTTCATTCTTTAACCGAAGTTCCAGAGACTTCTAAGAAATTCTTAGTCTGTAAGTCTTACTTATTCGTAGCTGTAACTAAATAAAATGTTACAATTAAAATTACTTAGTCATCTTCTATTTGTAATAGAAATTGGGATATAATAAGATAAAATTATTGTATACTTACCTAAATCTCTACTTACCTTTACCTCAGTAAATAATGACATAGAAAGATACTCCTAAACAACCAGATGCAACGTTGTTTTTTATTTAAGGAATGGCATTTTATTATTGTTCAAAATTGGTAAAAATCTTCAAGATTGCACCCATGAAATTTAAATATAGACTTACTTTTACTATCGAAAGTTTGACGATGTTCATAAAAATGTGTTTTGATGTTATTTGTCTAGACTAGGTACGTATTGATTCGGAGTGATTCACGGTTGGCTTTGCAGAATAATTTACCTATCCACTGTCGCAAGAGTAGGTATGAACAAGCTAAATGTATTACTTCTAAAAAACAGATAATTTTTGTATGCTCGTTTATAACTTTCAGAACATAAAAAGGGTAAAAAAGAAAGAAGTTAAAAAACGATTGGTTATTGTATTTTTTTCATAAATCTCTTTTATAATCTTTTATTAAACAATCTATTAGACATCGAGTGTCTTAAAAGAATCTGCAAAATCTACCACAACATGATTAATTCTCTTCTCTCTCTCTTGTTAATATCTAATTTAGAATGTCTTGTTGATAAGTAATTTAGTTTTTTGGTATTCAAAAAAGCATTATTAGAAGTTACATATCTTTTCAATAGGTACAATTATTAGTGAAAACACACATTTTTCTAACTACACGACTAGGTAGCTTACGAGCCATATGACTGCTTCTCATCTCCTTTTTATATAATGACGGTGGCATGTTATTCCCATGGCTGGTAAGTGAATACCGCAGCCTACAGACATCTACATAAAAATCTAATATCGAAGTGCAGATACGCATCTGCCACCACTGAAGCTTGTTTTGCCTCTGTTATAGTTATTACGGTGCCCTTCTTCTCATATATACCAGCGATTCATCGAGAATCGATAAAAAACGGCTTCCATCTTTTGTCGTCATTAATTAAGAGAATGTAACTGAAAATGAACACTAGATTATCAAAGCCAGGGAATTCAATGGCACCAGCAATTGTACAGTAAAATGTTCTAATTAGTGCAGTGAGCGTGTTAGATCGTCAGCATTTGAAGCCTGTTAGCTCGTTACCGACTGTTACTGTATTGACGCTCGGCTACGTTTGGAGTATTATCTATTGATTAACCATTTCCCATTGGATAAACATGGTCTATTTCATCAATGTTGTTTAACTGAAATTCTGATTTTTTATATTATTTACATATCCGTCTGTTATAATCAATTTGCTTCAAAACTATGAACAGGCCGGATTGAGTTGAAAATGGGTACCTACTTACAGATATTTTTGAATATACGAGTATTATAATTTGATCAGGAATTATGTAGGTAACACTGTATCAATCAGTGTTGAACCCAACTTCAGAAATCTAAGTAATAATGACTCATATTTCTGTGAACAGCTTGATATACCTACACATGAAAAAAAAAAACGTTTTCATAAACGTTTTCATAAACATAAAAACGAATACATCTTAAAATCATTTACGAAAAGTGAACCTCTTTCTGACACGAAGCAGGTTTTACATAGCCATATTTTGGCCTTGTTAATTGCTCAGTTAGGTATCAGCAGATAGGTTAATGCGATTACTACATACTGTACCTCGTAATGGATACGGTGTCGCGCTAATGGACGAGTCTCACTCCTCGCTGCTCCTCCGTTAACCCCTTTGTATTCTATTTTAAACTGATGAATGACGGTGCTACAGATTCTAACTTATTGCTACAATGATCATAAAGATTTTTCACAAATTTCACAAATTATTTTTTTAGTGTTTAATTTTGTGTTGATATCAAATGTATCTGCGATTATTTAATTAAGAATCATTAAAATAATTGAATTTAAGTAAGTTATGCTTACCTTTTTAATTAAAATAAATTATGTTCCATATTTATGCTACTATCTAGCCTTTGTCCACGGCTTCGCCCGTGTGTTTGTTGTTTTTTATTTGAATAACATTTCATGCCTTTGCATGTTTTTACAAGAGAGGGGGTTGAGAACGTCTGCTAACTACCTCTTTGCCATATTTCAAGTATGAAGCTTAAAAAAAATCTATAAACTTGCGAGAAACTTTAATCTGTTCCCGTTGCATAATCCGATCTTAGTGGACGTTTACAATCACTGCTACATCTATACATATAATAAAACAGTAAAACCCGCGTGTCTGTACTGTACATTGTATATATTTACGAAAAACTAATTGGGGGCGATGTTAAAATAGTATTAGAACACTTTCCATTCATTTTTAATTTTTTTGTCTGTCTGTTTGTCTATTTGTCCCTTTGTCCAGGGTAATCTCCGAAGATACTGGACGGATTCGAATGAAACTTTTTGTGGTGTATAAATACTAAGCCTGGCTTATAAAATATTTTCATTACCAATTGCATTTTTGCATGTCAGGTAGGTTTCGCTATCTCGTGATCGTTTATACACCGCGCAACTTCGTACCGCCATCGGAAATTTAGGTAATCTATTGTTTTTTAAAATATTTTTATTTTCATACAAATCTTCTTCTGGTAATGATGGACACATAAAATATACATTTATCCAATTTAGTGTAGTCGTTAAGAAGTTATGAGCGTACATACATTTCGATGATTCATTTTTATTTATATAGATATATAGAAGTATGCATAATTTGCTATTTATATGATTTTCAAAGTTTCAAAAAAAATGTGTTTACTTGTTTAGCCAATTTTAAAAACTTTCTCTCTCAATTTTTGGTTTCTAAAATAAACAAATTACATTCACGTATAAACGTTATTGCTCATAAAGCAAACACAGTAGTATTTACCCAGTTGCCACTGGGTCACGTATTTCCACGTACCAGCTTAACAGTACAATTGCAACGCTCCTCTTTACCCTTTTTGTAACCCCCCCTTTTGTTTCATTAGCCTCGTGAAATTGTACGTTCTGAAAATTGTATGAGCCAGCGGCCATATTTTATAACATGCACTTTTTAAAATTGTTTTGTACGCTCTTTATTTCTGTTGCTATTATATTTCAGAAACATAGAGGCCAAGAACATTTTTCTTCATAAGAAAATGTTGCAAACTAAAATCTACCCATAAAACATCAGCCTGCTTAGTTCATTCTAAAGTTATGATAATATTAAACAAACTTTTTTCATCAACTTCGCTTTCAAGAATCTTCAACTTTACTAATTTCGTCTAAATTATCAAAGTTACACTAAACAACCTAAAATGAAGTGTAACATTAACACTATCAAAGTAAATCTCCGATGTGTAAAGGAGAATGGACTCATGAATTAACTTGTATTGACTTTTGGAACTGAAACCAATTTTGATAGAGAAGTATATTTCCCTAGAGGCTATCTCGTAACCCTCTTAAAGATCAATTTGCCGCTATAAAGTGCTGTTTCTTTAGCGACTTTATGTTCACTTTTTTGAATACAATTTACTTTACTAACACCATTTGAGAGTAATAATTTCTCACAAAAGAGCTTTATTTGATGATGTGAATTTTAATGTAATGAAGTGGCAACCAAGTACAGTTCACGTTGATGGTGTAGCCTACAAAAATCTTCATAAAAACAGGATTTTAATGTACTCGTAGATGCATTGCCACTCCTGAGTGTAAGTTGTAACCTCTGTTAAATTATGTAGGTAAGTTATCTTAAAATTATCAACTTAGGTAGCTGACGACTTGTACGTATGTTATATTCTCGGAACTAAATCATACACGATACCCTAAGATGATTTAGGCTTCCAAAAAAATGTTTTTTGATGTTCATGCACACGAATATATTATTAACAAGCCAGTAGGTAAGTTTTTACCCTTCTTCACGCAATTAACATACCTAAATGAGTTTTTATTGATAAGATCATTTTATATGTGCACGATATATGTGCTAGAGAATAGACAAGGTAAACACGCCCAATCCCGTCCATATTTATAGCTTAATTCGCGGACTAAGCTTATTTCGCAGCGTGTTAATATATCACATAAGTTACTACATAATTCACGTTGTGTGATCCGGACGGCGGGGAAATGAAGGCGGTAGTTCTGAATATGCGTAATATCACATTATGGCGATCGTGCCGATGACAGTTTGACAGTTCGCCCGGTAGATGGCGGTTGGTATTTACGGACGGAAATAGTTAGGGAATTCAGTGAGATATCACTCGGTTTATTGGTTTTGTAATGTTTTGATCTTCAATGATGCACGACTTTAAGCATTCATGGATATTTTGGTACCAATTCTTTTTAAGCTGGCGTCGGGACGGGCGGTCTCCACTGCCCCCTATCAGATGAATTTTGTTCTTTGTCACAGAGGCATAACACCTTAGGCCTCAGGAGTGGTAACGCATCTGCATTTTGACCTTGGTCTTTGTGTGGGTGTCTATAGGCTGCAGTCATCACTAAACATCAATGTGGACTGTATGCTTGTTTGCCACTTCCATAACATTAAAAAAAAAATGGCGGACAAACCATTCCAATAGGGCGATAGTAAGTGCTACCGTTAATGCAATCGCCAATCCGTCTGCCAAGCGTGGCGATTATGGCATACCGCCCTTATATCCAGCAGTGGACGGACATCTCTCGGCTGAAGTGATGATAATCATATATTTTTTAAGTTTTTTATTGTGTTGTGAGGTTCATAACCATCTGCCTGTGATGTATCCAGCTTAAAAGGATCTTGGATATTAAGACTGAAAATATACAAACTGTGCTCACTTAATATTCTGCTGTTAAGGCGATGAAGGACAATTAGATTATCTAGGGTCCATGTACGCCATCTCAATACCTTTAGCCGTTATTGTGAGATTGACTAAAAACTGATTCGAATAAAAGACAGCTAAGTTTTTTGAATACAGAATCTATCTATAAACTGCTATTGTGTCTTGTTTCTAAGCTTCAAGTTACTTGGCTTAGTAACACCGATATAAAAGTCACTTTCATTTAATAATCAAAAAAAAAAATTTAAAAGGACGCCCCAACTCCATTAACACTGCAGAAAACAGTTTCTACGTTTAATGGACGAACGAATTTGGCTGACTTTAGTTAGAGCCTAGAATTTCACGATCCAATGACTTCGAGAACATTAGGCTAAGGACATATCTATGTGAATTATACGCTGTGAAGAGCTAATTGCGCATTAAGGAAATTGACAATTGACTGGAAAGATATCATTGTGAGTCAGAATAACGACGAATATTAAGTACGATTAAAATCTTTGTGTTATATTAATTAACTAGCTGACCCGGCAAACTTCGTATTGCCTCACAATGAAATAATGTGTCAAAAGGTTTTTGTATAGGTATATAGGAGTATCTATTTGTATAGGAAAATTACATTAAATGTAGAGATTCCCGTGGGAATGATGATGACGTGTGATTTTCCCGCAGTAAAAAGTAGCCTAAATTTTGGCCAGGCTTAGTATCTATACACAAAAAGTTTCATTCGAATCCGTCCAGTATCTTCGGAGATTAGCCTGGACAAAGGGACAAACAGACAGAGAACAGAGAGAAAAAAAATAAAAATCATTGAAAAGCGTTCAATTGGTTTTTTGTAAATATATACAATGTACAAATGTACAGACACGCAGATTTTACTGTTTTATTATATGTATAGATGTTATAATGAAAAGTTTATCTATTTTATGTATAAATTCAGATACACTATTATTATTTAGAAAATAACTTAATCAGATAAAAATACATAAACTAGTTTCAATGAGCATGGTATAATAATATGTGTTTTGTAGATGTAAAATCAAGCTGAGATCGACCTTCAAAAGCTAGTGTTCACTGTTTTCCATATGTCTAGGATTTGGAAGCAAATTCATCTTGACTTTCGGCAAGCGTGGGATTGGCATAACGCTGTCAGTCGCGTGAGTCGTCTAGATGTGACCAAAGGGTGAAATGGACTGCCATTTCGCTATCACATCACGTATCTGAGCCATTTCCATCACTGGTCGATACAGCCTTTTGAGCTGTAACCGTGCGTTGTATCAATAAGAAGCCTGACGGGGCGATTTTCATGTCTGTGCGCTGTTGCTGAAAATATTTGATATATCAACTGGAGCGCTATCATTTGTTTTTAATAACACTTGATTCTCATATAGATCAATATATTATACAATATTTATATAAAGATAAACATCTCTAAGTCGTTGATATTCACATCATTTTACTTCTTAAAAAATCTATAATACCTATGTATATACAGGGTGTCCCAGAAATGAACGATAAACCGAAAACGGGTGATAGGCCAAGTCATGACAATTATCAGAAAAAAGTTTTAAAAAAAATGTCACGTATTTTTAATATTATTAGGATTCCAAAAAAATATCGGAATAACCGACATCCTGCGATGATCCTTCAAGTCCCAAGATCACAAATATTAAGTTCTTGTAATTTCCCCTCTGTATTTTAGTCATGACTAACCCTTCTGTAAACTACAGCCTATAATTAAAATCTTAATAATATTAAAAATACATGACAAATATTTTTCACATTTTATATCACATATCTGATAACTGTCGTGACTAGGCCTATCACTGTATATACGAGTATCTATGTATTAACTAGATTTTCCACTACAATGAACTGGGAACAAACAAGGATCCTGTTTGCCGCTGGCATTATATAAAAAAGTTAGGTTATAAAACAATTTAAAGACAAAACATGGACGTCCATCACACGTAAACACAATGCAGTTTAAGTAATTCAATAGTTAACCTAGCGTTACTAATAACAGGGCTTCCGCGGCTACGTGCCAATAGTTAACGTCCCGCAATGCAGCACCTTTTGACCTCTGAAAATAATTTGGATAATGTTGTAGTGTGACCTACATTGCCAACATAAAAGGAAGGTACAATAAAATTCTAGCCTGAGCGTAAAGTTTCTAAATTCTGCGAGCTCCAGAAATGGGTCCTTTGGGATTAGATGACCTTGTTTTTGGTTTAATCTGTGCTGTAATTGTAAATAATGATAATTTTGTAGGTACTCAAAGTTACAATTTAATATGACAGTTTCGTTATATGAATACTTGCATTAAATTTTATTCTCATTTTTTTCTTTTTATTGTCATGAAGTGGCATACAAGAATACAGTTTACCTATTTTTTTAATGTAATGAAATTGGCGAATAAGCATGCAGATGCATCACATTGATGTTGAGTGGAGACTGCAGCCTATAGACACTTACACAAAGACCGAAGTCAAAATGCAGATGCGTTACCACTCCTGATGCCTAAGGTGTTGTGTTGCCTCTGTGTCGGAAATTACAGGGCCGTACATTACCACCTGACCGGAACACGATAGTGCTGAACACTACCATTTAGCGGTAAGTATAAAAGGTAATGCGGGGGTGCCTACGCCCGCGAGTTCCGTCACTGGAGCTCTACCACCAAATTGATGGTAAGTAATACTGTAGCTAGCCTATAAATGTTTACACCAAACAAGAGATTTAATTATAGATTCGATGCCGCTCCTGGGGCCTAAGGCTTATTCTCCTGCCTAAAATGTAATTTCTGGCAGAGAAGCATAATCTCTGTCCCAGAAATTACATTTTAAGCAGGAGAATAAATCTTCAGAATAATTTTTCCTTCGTATTTCATCAAATGTTTAATCAAATATTCCTTCGACATGTACTATGCCATATAAATGGAAGAGGCCCTCCCTCTTCCATTTATATGAAAGGATATTTTTTACATGGTAATTTTCAATTACAACGAACTTGGACTTCAAAGTTAATTAATTGTAATATTTTATTTTTCGCAATTACACATGCAAATGAACTTTAGAAATTAAAGAAATATGGAAAGAAAAATTTGATTTCGGGCAGGAATCGAACCTGTGACCTCAGGATAACCAGTCCAGACGCTTGACCACTAAGCTAAGTAAGTCCCACTTGTGGGACTTCGGTGACTTAGTGGTCAAAATTTCTGCTCGAAGTCAAATTTTTCTTTGCATTTTTTCTTTAACATCAAAGGTAACTTAAAAATATCCGAATAGTTTGCTAATGACCCATAGTTTTTATGATTCAACCTGCAATGCAGTATGTGTTGTTATGATCGACCTCTAGAGCAATGTTGGCTTTTGAATTATTAAGCGGTGTTAACATGTCGGCCGAGGGCGTTTCAACGACTAATTGGCGCAGAGCAATGCAGTTCAGCTATTATGAAACAATTTCAGCACAGCAGCTCTAACGTATACTTTCTTTGAGATTTTTTTCATTGTGACGTGGTTTTATCGTAGTTGTAAGTAGTTTTGCCAGGTGTCCCGATTTGCGCGGGACGTCCCGATTTTTAGAGCTTTGAGTACCCGTCCCGATTAACAACGGATCGGGACGTTAAATATCCCTTTAGTTCAATCATCATCATTACCTCAACCGAAAGACTGCTAGACAAAAGCGTGTCTAAAGATTAATCATCTTTAGGTTTTTTCTCATTGATTCATCATTTTTGAGGCTTTTTTATAAATCAATAAATTTATTTGCTTTTTACTATCCTGATTTATTTTACCTTTACCGGACCTGGCAACACTAGTTGTAAATTAAAGTAAAAATTTTACTAAGAACTCCATAAAGTTAAATTGAGTAGTAGTAATAACCTATGATCAATTAGAGTCTACCGAATAATGGCAGTCAAACCGTTGCAATAGAGCAGTAGTAAAAATAACAATGGGAAATGGGCAGAGTCGACCTGCGATTAAACTACCGTCAAGGGTAATGATTATGGCATATTCTGTCCTAAACATTACCTGAGGTTATTTTTCTTAATACAGCAACATTTCGCATATTTTCTCTATATCTGTTGTACAGCACAACTCTGTAACTTGTTCATACTACTTTCTTTCGATTTGAATTTAAGCAAACCAAAATATACGCACCTAGGCTTAATATTAAACGCCGTTGATCCCTCAGGGTGAACCTTAAAAATAAACATACAATCTTATTTTCTCCGCAATCCCAGGAGCTATTTGTGAAGAGAATTGCATTTCCAATGTCTTAACGATCCCCGTCTTAATTGCAAAGGTAATGAACCCCGAAAATCTCACAATTGAATAAATAGAGCACTGTCATTGCGATTTGTTCTCAGGCTTGAAAATACAAAACTGTTATCTTTCGAAGAAATGGGAACTGCTGTACCGGAAATAGACGAATTGAAGTATATTAATACATTTTGGCGTATTTTTATCACTGTTTTAATATTTCCCTCGTCCTTTTGCACGTCTATCAAATGGAAGAAGTAGGTTTTTTATATGGACTCATGTAGGCGGCACTTCTCGAGGCGGCACGTCTCAAGGCGGCACTAGTCCTCCACACGGGTACCTCCCCTACATTTAACACGGATAATTTTTTTATTTTTCGTTTTATATATAGTGTGGCATATCGTTAGATAGGTCTTTAAAAAATGTTAGGGGTGTGCTAAAACCATTTTTCAATGTAGTTAACTGTTCATGACTTATTAACCTTTAAAGTGCCTATTTTCGTTAGAGTCAAGTGTCCCCCACTCTCTACCAACTAAACGGTTGTTGTAAGAAATTCAAATGTTACGGCAATAGTAGCTATATATAACGAAATTAAAAGGAAAACTATCACACTTAAGTTGGCTTTACAAATTTGCGAGTAATAGGCGACCAAATGTATTTTACCCGAAAATTTCGTACAACTCGATAGAAAATATATATATTTTTTTCATTACATTATTCAAATCTCAAACTACGGAACATTACACTGCGCGTGGCCCGACACGCACTTGACCGGTTTTTGCTGGTAAATATACCGAGATAGTTCGTCACGTCAAAGTAATTAAAGTTAAAATTACCGGTACATTTTATGAGGCCGAATGACGAACTTAACAAATATTCAAATATACAAACAGAATGGGATTTAACGCTGTTAAATTTTAATCCAAAATCAAGTCATCAAGAATTTAACTGTAATTTAGTTGTTTGATTTGTCAAATAGTATTCAGATCAGATAACTATTTGACTGTTTGGAACAAATGTTAAATGTATGCTCGATAATTTACCTTTTAATCACAGCGTTAAAATCAATATAAGCCCCGAGCAATATAAATCCGCCATCCGACATGAAGTTTCGCGTCAATAAATTCTTCATGCTGACTACCTTTTGTAAACTGGAAGTTGTAACGAGCTCTATAATAAAAGACTGTCAAGTGCCCACTCTTCCCACCAGATGTCATTCCACGGCGCAAAATCTGAAAGTTTCGGCACTTCTTAGTAATATTTTATGAGATAACCTTTTGTAATTCAGATTTAACTTATCAGTTGCTTTCGCAATCTTACGTGCTTCAACTTTGTCTAAAGGTAAATCTTTGGGTTTCAGAAAACATGCTGTTATTTTTAGTATTTATCTCTCTGTACTTGTCGCAAAACTAAACTGAAGTTTAGTTATTTTTTAATGTAATGGAAGTGGTAAACAAGCATGCAGTTCACATTGATGTTAAGTGATGACTACAGCCTATAGACACCCACACAAAGACCAAGGTGAAAATGCAGATGCGTTACCACTCCTGAGGCCTAAGGTGTTATGCCTCTGTGCCGGCAATTACAGGGCCGTAAATTACCACCTGACCGGAACACGATAGTGCTGAACACTACCATTTAGCGGCAAGTATATTAGGTATATTAGGTAGATAGTTACCGGTATATTGCTTTCCGGGTGCAATCGTAATTTTATTTGAGTCCTTCCTTGTTTTACTGGTGGTACAGTTCCAGTGTCAGAGCTCTAGGGTGAATGCACCACCGCATTACCTAATCTATCAGCTGCCAAACGGTAACACCATTGTGTTTCGGATACCCAGTAATGTATGGCCAACTGATTTTATAGGTATATAAATTTAAAAAAATGTTATAGGTAACATCAAAATTATACATACGGATCGGTGCTAATTAGCCAATTACAACTTGTGGAGGAACGGGTGGAAGTGTTCCTCCGACGAAAAGGGAGGATCCTCCAACCAGGCGAGGTGATAGCGCCTGGCGGGCCGCGGCCCAACGGTTGACGTTGGGAAGTTGTATATATGCCAACTCTTGAGAAATCTTCGTATGTGCGATGTAATTTGACTGCACGCCATCTATCGTACTAGACAAGTACTGTAAGGTTTCATTGTATTCCACTAGTTGGCGCCTTAATGTAGTGGACGCCACAAACTAAATGCTGTTCCTTTCTCTGTTTTTTTTTTTTAATTTTTCAAAAACCTTTTTTTGTACTGTGTACAAGACCTAGTAGTTTCTTTCACATTATAAAGGTATCATATGTAATCACAGAACAATTGCTTTTAAAACGTTTTATGAATAATACCTAAAATGTCATTGATATGGCTCCATAATTTTATTGACAGAGGGGTAACAACTTTGTCCTCTTGCAGGAACGTATTTTCATTTCGACCTTTGGTTTTTGGGTGAATGGAAAGACATTCATCCAGTACAAGTCACTTGCAGTATAAGTCACTTAATATCTATGTAAGTAGCTTGCTTGCTTTGCTACCTTCGTAACACAAGTAAGTTCTATACAAAGTACACTAGCAAATGTTCTCTTTAAATTTTTCAGACACATAATTTTCAATTAAGTTTAAACTGTTAAAGAAATGGAAACTTTTACACGAGCCAATTTTATTCGTCTTGGCTACAAAAGGGGGTATTCACACCACCAAGTACATACATTATGAATTATGCGCCTAGGGTGTTGAACCAGGGTGGCACTAAGTCTGAGTCACCGCGCCCCCGGTATTCCGAATGAATCACTTAGGTGACGTAAGCATTTAAGTATTTTATGGTATATTTCATAAAGGTATTAAATATTTGTAGTATTACTAACAAGTCCTAATATGAGTCTCTTTCTTGCAAGAAATAAAGAAACATAATAAAGTCTACAACTCCCGTCGTTGTTCTATTTACAGTTTTAATTTTTGCAGTCATAATTTTTTTGTTTCTGTAATAGCAAGAGTGGTAGGTAAACGCAGACATTTTATCTGGAAAGCAATGTCAATATTGCCATTTTGAAAATAAAAAAAAAAAGGATTTCAAAAGAAATAATTATCTGTGGGTTATCGAAATTGATGAAACGCCAACAATAAGAACAAATGAATGAACATTGTTATTAATTATGATTCAAATTTTCTTACGAAAGTCTTTTTGTTGCACATTTGTTGATAGTTTCTGTCACAATAACAGTTGATACAACAAAAGTAATAAGTCTTTGTGGAGGTTATTATAATTCACACCGCACTGCGTCCTCTAGCGGTTGACTAGTGGACAAATTGCCAATTTCCTGGCGTCCACTGCGATGTCCTTTATGTAGTACCTTATTACTTATGCATATATATATTATATTTATGCGCTTGCAGTAGCCTCCTACGTCAATAACTTAAAAAGTGATGTCAATATCGAAATCCTGTAATATGAATTAAAATCTCTTTTTAAGTAATTTCCCATTCACTTGTTTCTATTTAATACTCCTCGTTGGTCAAGTAAGTGTTTGTGTTATTTTTTTGTATATAATAACTTATAGGTAAATATTATATTTTTTAGAATGTAAAATATCAACCATATAAAAATATATCAAAAATATTACTACTGTTTTTCTTATGAAAAAGGTACTCTTTTCTTACATGATAAAGAGTCTGATGAATATTCGATACTTATGTTAGAATATCACCTAGATGGGATGAGCATTATTTACCATTAATAATTTATCTCACAATAGCAGTTTATACAACAAAAGTAACAAGGTTTAAACAGCAATCAGAGGCAACTGAAGCAGTTAGCGAGGGTTATTATACTTTACACCGCGTCCTCTGGGCGTTGACTAGTAGAGAAATTGCCAATTTCCTGGCGTTTACTACGATGTCCTTTATGTAGTACATTAATTACTATTACTGCGCTTACATTCATTCAATAACTAAATAAGTAAAATAAAATACATATTATTATATAGAATAATATACATAGTATTACTTAAATGAGAATAGTTTTTGGTGTCTTTAAAATGAAATAGGTTTGGATTTTTTTCAATGAGATATGTTTGAATTTGAACTTTGTAAATTATATCTATTTTTAATATGTACGTATATTTTTACATATTACACATCGGGATTAAGTGAGCTTGTACTAAGTAAGTAATATTTAATGTACCTAATTACATTCGGTAAATGATACTAGAGCGTATTAATATGGGATTATTGGTTAACTACGCAGTCATTATGGCTCTAAGAGTTAATTATATTGCTAATTACACACATGAAGCATAATATGTTAATAATTAACTATTCAATAAGGAATTGTTCGCGTAAGAAATTATTTCCTTATTCTCTTGCGCTTCAAAATGTCTGTTACTGAAGTCGTTGGTTTGTTTGTTGCCGCATGGGCTAATTAAGCTTTAAAATTCTTTTAATATTAACACTTTTCACATACTGTTTTTCAACAACAGTATGTGAAAAGTGTTAATATTGAAGATTTTAAAGGATAAAAAGGAAAGAAAAACTGTAGTTTAATACGCAATTTTTAACCGCGACTGCAAAATTTTTTAGATATTTCCTTTGCATGTGTTTTTTTTTTTTTTTTTATGTAATAGATGGAAGTGGTAAACAAGCATGCAGTTCACGTTGATGTTAAGTGATGACTGCAGCCTATAGACACCCACACAAAGACCAAGGTCAAAATTCAGATGAGTTACCACTCCTGAGGCCTAAGGTGTTATGCCTCTGTGCTGGAAATTACAGGGCCATACATTACCACCTGACCGGAACACGATAGTGCTGAACACTACCATTTAGCGGCAAGTATATTAGGTAATGCGGTGGTGCCTGCGCCCGCGAGCTCCGTCACTGGAGCTCTACCACCAGTAAATTACCACCATTATTGCGAAAAATAGGTACAATTAAATCTACTGACGTAATATTTAGATACGGTTCTTAAACAATACTGGTGGTGGAGCTCCAGCATAGAGCAACACGGTCAACCGACCGGCGGGCCAGTAGCCATATACGAGCTTTCCCCTCAGTCAAAGTACAAGCCCAAGTGGGCCTGTACCTGTAGTTTAGATGTTTAAAAGTGTGCCTGAAATTGTTTATGTATTTTGTTAAAGTCAAGGTGTGAGTTTCGCAGTAATAGACGATTTTTGTAGTGTGTGTGTGTGTCACACGCATTTCCCCTATCAAAAAATGACAGTTAATGGTAGTGTTCAGCGCTGTCGTGTTCCGGTCAGGTGTTAATGTATGATCCTTTAATAATTGCCAGCACAGAGGCAAAACAGTTTAGACCAGTGATTCCCAAAGTGGTCCATATAGACCCCCTGGGGTCTATGGGAGACTCGATGGGGTCTACGTATATGCGTAAATAAAAATGGGATATATGGGTAGCGGAGTTCAGAATCAGAATCAGAATCAGAAACTCATTTATTCATTTAGGGTGACAGGCACCTCTTATGACACGTCAAAAACAAACAAAATAAATTAAAGCGAATAACAATTGATATCATGTCAAACAAGATAAAAAATATATGTAAAGTCAAGAATATCACTAAGATAAAACTAAATGTCATAAACTAATGTAAAAAGTATATCAGTAAAATGTCTCTTTTCCCCTTTACAAACTGATAACAAAGAGTAAAAAGAAAAGAAAAAGAGTCATTCTTTGTCATTCACCGGCAAAGTTCCAAAGGCCAATATGATCTGAGAAAAACTTGCCGGAAAAAACTCAGTCGGCTCTTTTAAAAATATCTCTTAGGCATATTTTTACAATTTTCCATAATTTAAACAAGCTTAAAATTAACAATATAATATCAACATTACACTTTGATTATTACATTTAACACCTTTGTGGAGCTAGATCAGCATTTAGCCAAACATTTCTATCCTTGAGATAGTCCTCGAGTTTATAGTAAGCCTTTTTACATAGAGTGCGTTTAATTAATGCTTTGAATTTACCATCGGTGAGTTCAGCAATCCCGGCTGGGATCTTGTTATAAAATTCTACACTATATTTTAGGAAAGATGTATTAGTTTTCGTCAGTCGAAAACTTGGCAGAGACAACTTGTTCTTATTCCTCGTATTATAACTATGCCTATCGGAGATTTTATCAAACAGATGTAGATTTTTCCTCGCGAAAAGTATATTTTCATAGATGTAATGGCAAGGGACTGTCATTATATTTATTTCTTTAAATAGTTCTTTCAAAGAATCACGACTACGTAAGTTATACATCGCTCTAATGGCCCTCTTTTGTAATACAAAAATTGATTGTATGTCAGCCGCTCGACCCCACAATAACATACCATAGGACATGACACTGTGAAAATAGCTAAAATAAACAAGTCTTGCAGTGTCTATATCAGTTAATTGCCTAATTTTTCGAACAGCATAAGCTGCGGCACTCAGACGTTTCGCTAACTGCCTAATATGTGGTCCCCATTGTAACTTCGAGTCAAGCGTTATTCCCAAGAAGGTAGCGTCATCAACAAATTGAATTTTGTCATTGTTTATAAAAATGTCTCCTTCTTTACTTTTTACATTAGGGAGGGTAAAACGGATACATTTGGTTTTTTTACTATTCAGTGCAAGATTATTGACAGTAAACCATTTATGTACTTCTCCTATGACCTTATTTACAGTATCGTAATCTGGATTCCGTCTGTTCATTTTAAAAACTATTGAAGTATCGTCTGCAAATAAAATTGTTTTGGGCATACTATTAGGCATCAAATGAAGTAAATCATTAACGTAGACTAAAAACAGAAATGGTCCTAATATTGAGCCCTGTGGGACACCCATTCCTGTCTTTGCACCTTGAGATTTTATTCCATTCACTTGAACTACTTGTTCCCGATCCTTAAGGTATGATTGAACAAGTTGAAGAGCTTTATTTTCAAGTCCATAATGATCAAGTTTGCCAATTAATGTATTGTGGTCCACGCAGTCAAACGCCTTTGAAAGGTCACAAAATATACCTATAGCATCTTGTGAATCCTCCCAAGCTTCAAAAATAATGTTTTAATAAAGCAACACCGGCATCGGTTGTACAACGTCCTTTTGTAAAACCAAATTGCTGTTCGTGTAAGATGTTATTTGTATTGAAATGTTGCAGCAATTGAGTAAGCATCAGTTTTTCGAACACTTTACTGAGAACGGGCAGAATAGATACCGGTCTATAATTATTAGGGTTTTTATTGTCACCTGATTTAAATAGCGGTATAACTTTACTAAACTTTAATAAATCTGGGAAGACTCCCTGATCAATACATAAGTTAAAAATTGATGCTAAGTAAGGAGCTAAGGTATCTATAATCGACTTACACACCATAACAGACATGCCATAAATATCTTCGGTAGCTTTTATTTTAATTTGATGAAAAGCTGATCTTACCGACTGTGGACTAACATGTTTAAACCTAAATTGAATAGTACAAGCTTCTACGTTATTTTTCAGAATATCAATGGATAATAAAGAGGATGAGTTTAAGGGTTTTGTAATTTCAAAAGGAATCTTAGCAAAGTATTCTACAAAGTGCTGCGCAATGTCAGGATTCGAACTCACAGTACCCTGAGATGTCTCCAAAATCACGCGACCACCATTATGGGAAAGTAATATAAATGTTAGCAAGGGGGTCCACCGAAACCAGAAAAAAATTGAAAGGGGCCTACAAGAAAAATAGTTTGGGAACCTCTGGTTTAGACCTTAGAAGTAGCAACGCATCGAAAATGTGTATATACAGGCAAACATTACCTTCAATATGGGCTACCTGGGTATCGTCACGAGTCAAAGTCGTCGTGCCACTTCCTTAAATTATACTTCTTCTATTTTACCTACTTATTCGTCGCCGTACCCTCATCTGCTACCATTATCATAAGATATGTTAATATGGTACAATTAGAAATAGCTCACACAGAATTGTTTTTTTAATTACATTCAAGTAGAACGCAGAACTGATGTAATAGGTACATGAAAACTTCTTCGTTTGATGAGTTTGTTTCATTCACATCAAACAAAGTTTCTACATACAACATTGCGAATGTTAAATCAAATAACGTTATTAATTCGCAGTGGTAATTATGATTGGGAACTCGTTTAATTAAAACCAATAACGCTGGCGTATTTAGGATGTGTGTCAATAATAATTAGAATTCGTGTCGCTTGAAAACTTAATTTATTTGCGTCCCTACATCGATTGAGAGATAATTAAAATGGAAGCCACTACAAAACAAAGAAAAGATTTTCATCTTTGAACACGGGTTTGGGGGGATAACATCTAACGTACCTAATCTTTTTGGCACAATCTTTAGTTTTTTGTTTATTCCTGTCATTTCATACCAAACTAGAAACAGCTGTTTTTTTTGTAATGTATGTGGCAAATAAGCATTCAGTTCACATTAATGTTAAGTGATGACTGCAGCCTATAGAAGACCAAGGTCAAAATGCAGACGCGTTACCACTCCTGAGGCTTAAGGTGTTATGCTTCTGTGCCGGAAATTCCAGGGCCGCACATTATCACCTAACCGGAACACGATAGATAAGTATATTAGGTAATGCGGCGGTGCCTACGCCCGCGAGCTCCATCACTGGAGCTCTACCACCAGTAATGCGATTATGATTATCCGATGATTATCCATCACTTGAGGCGTCGCGTCGGGACGTGACGAACCAACCACCTACAAGTGGACTATTCCAATTCGCCCGCTAGTGCAGTCAGTTAAACAAACTATGGCGGTCAAACCATTGCGGTAGGACAGCAGTAAATACAATAACGCGGGGTATGCAGCAGCGTCCCGCGATTAAATTACCGTCACTGCGGTCAATACGGGTTGGCGATCGTAGTGGCGGTAGTTTTAGTAGGCGATAGTTAGGCAGGTCTAGGTGTGGTGAGTATACAGCGTATCACCCAACATGATGCAATATGGCATCTCTGGTGAAGGTTTTTGTTCAACAGTAGACGTCATTTCGTTAAAGTTATGATCACTATTGATTTCATCTCAACCAGTCTGATACGATCAAATTTTGAAAACATTAATTTAAAAAATCGGCTTAGTTATTCGCATGAGTTATTAGCCGCTTTTTAGGATTCACTAATTCAATATTCTGGTTTCATGGTATTGTATTGCCTTGTCATAATGTTCACACAAGCATTGCTTAAATAGAACATTCCTACACATAGAAGAGCGGTAATGACGCAGTGAGATCATACGCTTTTGTCTCCAAAGCTCCTCCATTAGATCAACACATGAAACGTCATCCGGGATGATCACCATCAGATTAAAAGTAACACATCTGTATCAACACAATTCAAAAGCCACAGAACATAACATTGTCGGTACATGTTGGAATGTTATGTTTTCAGAAACAGGAATAAATAAGCTGTTGTTTTAATTTCATCAATTCATTTTATTTAGGTAGGTACAGCAACCCTTTTGCAGAGAAGTTGTTCTCGTTCCTTCTACAGTTTAATTTGAGTTATCTTTTTAGTTCATTACCATTTCACACAACTTTTTTGTAACGTTTGTTTTTATTAATTAATTGCTGCGTAGGACAATTATTAGTACCTACCTAATACCATCACCTACGTATTCTCATAGTTTAAGATCCGATCTAAGAACGATCTTTACCCACCCATCTGTACCAAGATGAAAAGCATTTAATTGTATTTTCATCGTTCTCCTATTTATTTAATAAGATATTTAAAAATACTTTTAATCTTTTAAACAGGTGGGCGAAGGTCGCTCTTGGCTCGGATCTTCGACTATCAGTATCTACCTCACATTTACTGTGAAATAATTGCCTAAAACAAACACTTGATGGATTGGATAGAAATTGGCCATCCCTGTAAGTCCAGATTTGCGCATAGTACCTATCCAACTGCCCGGTTTCTTTTTGCTTAAGAATTTTGTCGACAACTGCTCGTCTCTATGACAAGACTGAGCCTCGAGATGATATCCATAAGCGAGCGCCTGTTGACCGTTCAACTGTGGCTTATTTATTAATCATTAATATATACGAGAAGAAATATTGCAATTAACTGAATCCCGATCATAATGTCATTAATATGAATTAATTGGTAAATGATAATGTATTTATAAGTCAAATTAAATGATAGCCACATGGCGTGCGGGCTTAATTAATAGGTTCGTTTAAAAGCGCTTTAATCCTAGTTACTGTGATCTATTAGGATTGTTTTATTTGATCTAGCAATACTATAAATATTTAAGGATTTGGATATGTGGCTGTGTTTGCTATAATACTGATAAGGAAATAATATTCTATTGGATGTATCACCAAATGAGCTCGTTTTTTTTACTATTAAGAAAAGGGTCAATTTTTTTTTGAACTAGTATAAAAATAAGAATAGATTTTCCTTGGTCACGTGAATGGCCTACCTACCTACTTGCAGTGGCGGACTAAGGTAGCCGGAGCGCTCCGCCACGGGCACGGGCCTTCGGTTCTGAGGGCCTTCAAAGATCGACTGGTCGCTGGGAATCATCAAAGATTTGTTGAGTTTATGGAGGGAAATGTAGTTTTTTATTTGCTCGTGCGTCCCGCTATTTGGCCTCCAAATGCCAATTGCCGCCCGGGCCCCTAATGCCCTTAGTCCGCCATTGTCTACTACTTCTCCTACACTATTATTATGTTTCGACAGCGAAATTGTATAGTCTTAAAGTCAAATCGTAAAATCCATTACCCTTATAACAACAAAGTAGATAATCCAGGCCCCAATTCAGCCGATTTAAATTAAGTACTCAGCCTTTGAGAATTGTGATCCGTCACCCGTCACGTTGTTTAGACTCTTATTAAAATTTCACTATCCATATCGGTATTCAAAATTCGAGAATTGCGACACGCGATAAAAGATCAAAGGGAAGGACCTAACCCTCTCCACTTAACCCTTTGGGAGGTATATTTACGCAGTGACATCTTTTTTCTTTGCACTTGTAAGTTTTTGTTTTCACCAGAGATTCTTTGCAACATTTTACAGATTGTTTTACTGGTGGTAGAGCTCCAGTGAGTATAATATACTTGCCGCTAAATGATAGTGTCCAACACTATCGTGTTCCGGTCGGGTGGTAATGTACGACCCTGTAATTTACGGCACAGAAGCATAACACCTTAGGCCTCAGGACTGGTAACGCATCTGCGTTTTGACCTTGGGTCTTTGTGTGGAGACCCACACAAAGTCCCAAGGTATACAAGGCTGCAGTCATCACTTAACATCAATGTAAACTGCATGCTTGTTTGCCACTTCCATTACATATAAAAACCTTTCATTAGAATTTCAAAACATTTTTTTTTTATTTTACACAAAAAATATTTTGTACGTGTGTTTGTCGTAGGCCTCCTTCGATTACAAGATTTTTTGTCTATATTTGATTGTGTCCCAGGTGGTCGTAACGCTGCAATCGGGTTCCACATCAAGCATATCGATCGACAATCTTATTCTTTTATCTTATATGTATATATATTATAAAAATCAATTGCTGTTCGTTAGTCTCGCTAAAACTCGAGAACGGCTGGACGGACTTGGCTAATTTTGGTTTTGAATGATTTTTGGAAGTTCAAGGAAGGTTCAAAAGGTAAGAAAATATGAAGAAATTGAAGAGTAATAGTAAAAAACACAATTTCATTTTCCGATATAATAGTCCGTATCTTTCAAACCTTTGACACATTATTTCATCGTGAGGCAATACGAAGTTTGCCGGGTCAGCTTGTCTTATGATATTTATTTGATAATTAGAGTGGACTAAAAAACTACACTTTTCTAAAAAAAAACTTTGAAGTGAAGTGTGAGTAAAATTACAAAATTATAATGCACATTTCTTGTACCCGACACCAGGCGGAATTAACCTTAGGGATCTGGGCACCCCTATAAAAAGGTTCGATTCGAATCGTCGCATCACCCTTGTTCCTTTTTTGCCTCCCCACCACCCGAAGGGCGGATTACGGCTGCGCGCGCATACAAAATCAATACGGTAGTGCCACGCACAAATATACGGTGATAGTGATGTCACGGTCACTATCGATATTAATTAAGTGCCCATCGATAAGTTAATTGCTCGCCGGACGATGTGAAGATGTACTTCCGTTTGATGAAGCGGGACGTGTTGGGGATGTCGGTTTTATATCGTTTGAGATTGGTGTTCGTATATTTTGGGGTTGCCGATTAACTGATGATAATTTTAATGTTACATGGTTTAAAGGAAAATGCGAAGTTTTTTTGTCAACTGAGGATCTTTTGTCATACAATACATTTGAAAATCATATTTTGAATTTAGTATCAATTCAAAAAAATCGAAGAGATTGTTTGGATATTTTGGGAAATGTACGTTAGTTATTGACAACGTGGAACAATGACTTTTGACAGTTTTATTAGTTTTTGTTAGTTTGACTGTCAATGATAAATACAAAAGTTTAAAAAAAATATTTATTATTAATAAATATTTTTAATATTGTGAAGTTGTCATGTCTATGTAATTTATAAAAACAAGACTAGTTTAATAATAGTACTTACTAACCCATTATTTTTAAACTGTCATTCATCAAATATCGGATAATAATTTATTTCGTCGTATGATTACTTCTTAAAATGATTATTATAATTACTCATACCTATTAAATATTATAAAAATTATATACGAACTAAAAATTGTACCGACCATTCAGAACAACAGCATTTTTTGGTATAAATATTGTTATTCATAGACGATCAATCACAGGGCTACTTTGTTACAGTACACAGGATTTTGCATTAAGCAACATGTTGTTGTTTAAATTTTCAGTATTATATCAATACTTGTTTTTAATTTATGAAAATGATTATTAATATGATTGAATTTGACTTAATTTATGTGCCTTCCTGTAATGTATGTGTATGTAGGTGTATTTTTTTATAGTTAATAACTTATTTCAGATTTATTTTCTATATACCTAACTATAATAGCTTGGCTAGTTGACTGGCAAACATGAATTTCCATCTGAGCGCTTAAAGGCAATTATAGTACAATGTTACTTAATGGCCTTCCTATATCGCTAATCGAATTATCGATATATCTTTATCAACGTCACTAGCAGGGCTCTCTTTAGACATCGATAATTTATGATTGATTAATGAGACAGTAAGATTATAGGTAACGGGACATTTATTTTATTGTAATTAGCTAAATTAGTTTGAGAATTTCATCTTAAAATATTAAATTAATTTAGTGTATAGGTGTAAGTTAATTAACTTGTAAAATATTGAAATACAAAGTTTAACTTGTAATTAAATTTAGTTAGCTCTTTATAATTTACAATGAAGTTTTCGTGTCATATTTTTCGTGATGCCTGAGGGATCTATTTATTGAACTATTATATTTTATTTTACTTGTAGTAGGATAGTATTTGAGTTGGATGGCGTGGGCACTCTTTGTTCTTATTCTAAACGTTATGGTGTTATAGTAACCATGGTAATTTATGTCCAGTCCCGTAATAAAAGGCCAGGAGGCGTCAGGATATCCTTGAGTTCTGAGTTGCATGTCGATTATGACCTCGCGTAGGTTACCATTTACCATATTCAAATACACAGTATCTTTCTTGACTTTGCTTGATATAAAAAATTAAACAAATTAAAAAATATATTTTGAAATTCGATCAGTTAACCACCAATATCAGCAAAAACGACGTTAAGTAAGTTTTAAGAAAAGATAAGTTATCTAACTCAAACAATGAAATTTAAAAAGTGATGTTCGCTTAGATAATACGAAACAGGTCATTATGGGTGCAATCACGTGGAAAGATGAAAACTTACATTATATTTTCATTGCGGAATTATGTTCTATCGACTTTTTGTTTTTGAATAGCAAAGCCGTGGACAAACTGACGGACAGACATGACGAAATTAAATGGGTTCCTTGTATGCCGCGGCATTATAAAAATTACAATTAAACAATGAAATTAAAAAAAGATGTTCATTTAGATAATACGAAACAGGTCATTATGGGCGTTCTTGTAATCCAATTAATAAAGTACGTTGTCGTGGCGGCGTGGGCGCGTGATCTGAATGACAAAATGCTTCGTCGCTATGATCCGTCGCTCTGGAAACTCGATTTAATTTTTTGATAAATAATCTCTTTTTCAATGTAGACATACTGCTTTTATTGCAAGTATAATTTAAAAAGATGTTTTTTCTTCTTTCGATTTAGGTAAACAGTAAATTATTGTACTTTATATGATGTAATGAAAGTATTTATATAAGGCAAAGTTAAGTAAAGTAAATTTTTGACAGTAAATGAAATTAATTTCTCTAAAAATATTTTAAAAAATGTTATGTCCAGATAAAAAATTTAGGTATAATGTATATACGGTTATGGCGTTTTTAGCCAATTTCGAATTGAAAAAATCCAGATGGCGCCGGAACCTGATTTGAATGAGTAATCAAATTTTAGCAGTCTGTAATAATCACAGTATTATTGTATAGAGATACACTTCAAACCTTGCTATAATCATGTAGGAAAAAAAAAATATCATTTTTAATACAAAAACACGGTCTATCAAGTTTTTGTATTTAAATCAGAGAACATTGGTTTCATAGAGCGTGAATAATTTAATATCAAAATATTAAATCAATGTAAACATCTCTACCCTGTCAGTTTATTCGTGAATTCCCAAATCGTAAATTAATTTCAAGTTTAACCACTGTGCCCACAGCCCAGATTTGTGTACACTCGCATACACTCCCTTCCTCTCCCTACACCCTGAAACTTGTCCAAACTTACCAATTCTGAAACTTACGCGTGACAAATTCTACATCTATATCAAAGAAAATCAATAAAACACATCAGAACTGTACCTACAGAGTGAGAAGACCTTAAAGTTCCACATCATGTCGCTCACGAGCCATGATTGATTCAATAAATTATCTGCCGACTTTTCGAGTTTCTTCTCAACCTTTTCCGTCTTTCGAGTTGCGCCAAAATGGATTTTTAATAGTTTACCTTGTTAGATTTTACCTCGCAGTTTCGTTATTGTATTTATATTATAGATAGGTAGGTACTTTGATTTCATGTTCAGCTCATCAAGGCGTTGAAGTATGTTTTTTTTTTATTTTATGAACTCGGCAAACGAGTGCAGCCTATTAGACCGTGGCTGCATCTCAATGTAGAGACGTTTGGCCACTTCTAAATCTAAGTTAAATATTATCATCTAACCAGGATTGATTAGATGATAATATTTAACTATAAGCTTAACAATCCTCATTAGTTGCCAAATTCCGATTATTTTTTAGTAAATTCAGTGGTAGAAGTTTAAGATTCAGCGGTACGTAGATTATGAAAGTATCTAACTGTTGATGTTTAAAATAGTTAATGTCACAAGGTTGACAGATGGAAAGTGGTCACCACCGTTTATAAGCATTTTCAGGGAAATTACCAACGCGTTGTTAACCCTAAAAGTAATACCTAGCAGTACTTTGGTTTCATTTGTTTTAATATTGAAGAAAATGCTTCTTTCTTCGTAATAGTTCTCTTTTGTTTTTAAGTTGAGGAATAGTTAATTTTGCACTGAGCTTGCCAAGTCAGAGATAAGTCTGAAGAACCACGCATGGCTCTTAAATCCTTATCAACCGACTCGTATGACAATATGGCCGCGGAATATTTAAGCTGACATATATTATGTAAATATACGAGAGTTTCTTTGCGTTTGGTATTCAACGAGGAGACAAATGGTTGTTGCGTCAACTCGCGAAGATCCATTTATCATGTCTGCGGAATCTATTGGGAAGTGATCCCGGGTCAGACGCTTTTTTATGTAGGTAGGTATGTGGGGTTACTTTTTTGTTGAAAACCTTACTTAGAAATGAAATCCAAGAGAACAATTTGAATAAGTTTTTAATAATGTTTGTTTTAAATTGTATGTATTTTAAAATGTAAGTGTAAGAAGTGCAAGAAAAATAAAAAATTGTCTTTTTTATGTAACTTAGGTACCTATAGTCAAACAAGCATGCAGTTCACATGGATGTTTAATAATGACTGCAGCCTATAGACATCTACACAAAAATCAGAGGTCAAAATGCAGATGTGTTGCCACCTGTGACCTAAGCTGTTTCTCACAGTCTCAGTAATAGTTATTAATAATAATAATGGCAACCCATTATGCGTCCCACTGCTGGGCACGAGTCTCTCCCCTTTTTTGGGGGGAGGACTGGAGCTTACTCCACCACATTGCTTCAATGCGGATTGGTGGAGGTGGGTGGGTTAGTGGCCAACCCGCTGTCGGATGTTTTCAAACCGCGCATAAGGCCTCCGACAAGATTTAACGACTGCTATCTATCGATAGCAACCGGGACCGACGGCTTAACGTGCCCTCCGAAGCACGGAAACGCGCATATTATTTGCCACTAGCGGTCACCCATCACACTACCCGTCCGCGCCCGTAGTGCTTAACCGAGTAGATCGCTTATTATCTACACCAGCCGCCGGGCCATGCGCGCTTCATTGATAGTTATTACGGGGCCATAACTACGAGGGAGGATCGAACCCGTCACGGGTACCGCCTGGATAAGTAATGGAACATGGAACTCAATGCTCCATATTCCTTCATAACTCCCACAAAGATATTTTAAAGATTGTAATTGAATTCAACAAAAAGTGGATGTGTTCATTTAAATTTGCTGGGGAAGTTCATTTGAAGAGACTGTAAGTAAAAAGTGCCGACCGCACAAGCTTGAGAACGTTTCAACATCACTTCCACGCAGGACTTTGCACTTCATCTAGGGTTGGCTCACTCCTTTATTTACTTTTTCGCCATTACGTGGCGAAGCTATAAATATGAAAATGAAAATTCGAAGGTTGGATGTGGACTTCGATAGCTCAGTTGGTAGTGTTTATTATATTAGCCGAAACATATGCTGCTGGAGCAAAACCTGCCTCCCTTATGGGGTACATGCCATAATCGCTACGCTTGGCAGGCGGATTGGCGATCGCAGTGGCGGTAGTTTTATCGCAGGACGCTGCCGCTCATTTTGCGTAATTGCACTTACTACTGCTTCATTGGAATGGTTTGAACGCCATTGTTCAGTTGACTGACTGTGGAAAAACTCTCTTCCAGTAGAAAAACATTTTTCTGCTAGCGGGCCGTGGGGTCGACTACATGTTTAAAAAGATGGAATATAATATTATTTACGAGCCAAGGTTTTTGTTATTTTGAAATAAAATTCTTATTAAAATTAATTTTAATTAATTAGCTAATAAGTTCAACCCTAACAAATAACGTCGCTTCGCGACTTCTAAGTGCCAGTGGGCATCTACATACATTAGCATAAATGAAAGTGATGGGAGACACTGATTCGCTTGTCTACCCTGCTCGTTGTTCGCAAACTCTTGTTTTCCTAGTTTTGACTATATTTAATTTAGTTATCCTTATCGTCATTTACGCTACGTCCAATTATTGTTTAATGGTTTTAGAAAGTTCTGATAACTTTTATGATGTTGATAAACATTTAGAGCCTAGTTCTATGTGCTGTTTGTCTAATAATGGGTTTTGTTTTGTAGGTTTATCTTAATTAGGCGCTATACCAACTATTTCTGTTATGCTCGATACCACTTTGTTTTCTTCAAGTAAGTATCAATAGTTTTGGTCGTGGTATGTGTACGTAGGTTCTCTTTTTGCCGTAAATGAAGAAAGGTAAAGTGACTGTGTTACAATGTTATAAGTTTGTCGCAGCATATCAGTAAATAGCTCTGGAAGCTAAACACAATGGAAGGGACCGCAGCATTAGCTTTGTAACCTACCGTTAAAAGAAGTAAAAGATTGTAATTAAAATCATTATTTCAGCCGAAAGACATCTACTGCTAGACAAAAGCCTCCCCCAATTATTGCCACAAGAAATGGTCTTGGGTCGTCCACATCCAGCAATTGCCCGTGACCAGTACCAAGTCGTCGGTCCGCCTGCCTACGCTTCATCTTCCCGTACCTACGCGATCGCCAATCAAAAACTCTTTTGCCCCAACAGCCGTTGGTTCTTAGAGTTACCTACCCACTGTCACTTGAGTTCTGTCCGGTGAGTTATGTTGTATCTCATGCCGATCTCTTCAATTTTGGTTCGATATCGCAGTGAAATGCAGAGCATACCTAATTATCTCCATTGCTCTCTGCGTGTCCTTGAGCTTTCTAAGGATGCTTACAGTGAGCGATCACGTTTCAGTTCCTTCTTGATTTATATACCTAACTAACGTATCATTGCCTAAAATAAAATATTTTTACTAAGATAGGTGGATGGTTTTAAATTTATTCGTTCGTCCGCGCTTGTATAGGTTTTAAACGAAAAACTCATCTTTATTACAACGAGAGTAAAGTTCTTATAACCTTTATTGTCAAAGTAAAAATGAACTGTTGAAAGTCTAATAAAGTTTCAAGAACAGTGGAAACAAAATATTGCATTTTAGGTGTCAAGCGCGGGGAACATCGCTGTGTCCAACTTTAGTGCTGTGCAATATATTATGTCGACATGTCAAGTCCGACAGATGGCAGTATTTGCATATTTACTTTGATACTTGCAATGGTACAGTTAGGGTGCTTTTCCACCAGAGATGTCTATGCAGCTATGCTAATAATAATGCGAAGATGTGAAATCTACGCTACGAAAAGATGTGACCGTTTCCACCAGTACTAAGCTGTGTAACTGTACTATGAAGATGCGCCGGCGTATGCCGTAGGTAGATACTCTGCTCTGCACATAGCTATACTACTCGCGACGGCCCGTAGCACGCATCCATAACTCGCATCCAAAGCACGCATCCATAACACACATCCTTCCATATAAAAATATATCCTGACACCTGGCAGTGCTCAACGGTGCGGTTTTCACGTTCGTTCCTGCCCAGAACGTGTAAATTGTGGAACGAACTTCCCTCTGAGGTGTTCCCTAGGTGCTACAATATGGGGTTCTTCAAAAATGGCGTCAAAAGAGTCCTTCAGGGCTGGCAGCGCGTTGGCAACTCCTCTGGTGTTGTAAATGTTCATAGGCGACGGTGACCACTTTCCATCAGGTGGCCCGTTTGGTTGTCTGTCAATCTTAAGACATAAAAAAAAAAAAAATATCTTAGATGAATCCGTTTCCACCAGTACTAAGTTATGTGCACAAATTAATATGATTGGTGAATATCTAAGGCATCCATAGTAACGTAGCATAGCATCTCTAGTGGAATAGCACCCTTAATGACAAACATACCAATACAAACCCATTGCAAAAATAATTATAATAGCAATACCTGTCGCTGGCACTATCTTGTTTTTAATAGCATTTGAGTTAAATGATCATGCCTCTTTCATTACCTACTTTACCTGTATATTTCTCAAAAAAGCTAAATCAATCAGTCAAATAGTCTAAAAATCTAAAAATAATAGCTTACATTGACAAAGCAGGCGGGCCTAATGATGAAAATTGGTTATTGTTACCTATGGATATGGACCTGCACAACATTACATTGCTAATGTTAAAAATTTCATTGAACTATCGATTGAACGAATCAATTTATTAAATTTAGGAAATAAATGATTCAATTTTATTCCTTCATCCCAAACATCTTTAAAACTGAATCTAATACATCACACAAGTTTCTATTTTTCATTTCGATCAACGTTTTCTTTTCGAATTGTTTTGTGTTCACTACAAAACAAGCCACAAATATGACAAAGCGGCAACTTTCGCAATATCGCACACAAGCCGCATGTTGACCACTCTCGAGAGCTTCTTCACAATATTAAAACGATCCTTTGGACTTTTACTATCTTTTTGAATCAGTGAAGCCGTTGTATTTGTCGAAATTAATCTGAGTAAAGTGGCCATCGGCGACACTTTGTATATGAATAAAGCATAAAAGGTTTTAATGGAGGTGGTTCAGGTGGTCACATTTTTGAGGTTATTTATATACGTAAATCATAGTTCACAAACAAAAATATGAACGGTAATATTTTCCACCCTTGCCGCCTAAATATGTAGAACTGAAAAGTTATTTAATTGATCAATAACTTTTATTAGATTACCATGAGCTTTACCTGATTCTGCCTGGCCATGTACTTACATAAGATAATTTTTAAAATGATGGTATAGGCCTATTTAATACCTATCATACTACTAAGTTTAGAAAGATTTTTATTTATAGGTAGGTACTGTTTTTTTTTATTTCTCACGAACAGTTGTTTTAAACAATTGCCCGTTTTATCTTTAGGTAAATTATAAATTTTCTCGATTTATCACACGACGACGCGTAGTTTCAAGTCTTCATTTAAAACTACGTCTTTTTTTAAATGGTTTTGTAACTACAAAACAAGTTGCAAATGTGACAAAGCGGCAACTTTCGCAATATCGCACACAAGCCGCGTGTCGACCACTCTCGGGGGCTTCTTCACAATATTAAAACGATTCTTTGGACTTTTACTAATCTTTTTAGCGGTGAAGACGTTGTATTGTCGAAATTAAACTTTTTGAACAGAGTAAAATGGCAAACGTCGTGCATTTGTTTGCATTTTTTAAGATGTGAAGACTTTTGGTAACTCCTTACTTTATTTTATTTATACCTATTCTTCTTAATAAGATATTACGGTACTGTAATACAATCGCTCTTTTAATATTTCAAATACCTTTTTAGTAAAATTCTGCTAAAAAGAAAGCATAGCGGCTCGTGATTTTTTAAAATAAAATTTGCTTATTTATATCACAGTCTGTTGTATAGATGTATTATCTAGTCAGAGACAGCGTAAGACGTGGGTGGTGAGGGCCACCGGTTACGGCCTTGCGGTGCAAAGGGCCTCACTTCTTGCATAGACCAAAGATCTATGACCAAGTACCTATCAGCAGAAAGGTTGCACCCTCCTTTCCTCTGCTCACGAATCCCTCGATCAGTTTGTACTTAGTTGCCCGCCTCACATCAGAGGTACTTCCGAAATGTACCTTGCCAATCTTAAATTTATGTCTGACGCCGCAGTGGCGGCGATTTTTTCGATTGATTTTTATATATATAGATATCACTACATACAGTGGTATGTAGTGGTATCTATATATATAAAAATCAATTGCTGTTCGTTAGTCTCGCTAAATCTTGAGAACGGCCTTACCGATTTGGCTAATTTTGGTTTTGAATGATTTTTGGTAGTTCAGGGAAGATTTAAAAGGTAAGAAAATATGAACAAATTGAAGGAGAATAGTAAAAAACACAATTTCATTTTCTCATATAACTAGTCCGTACCTCACATCTTTGATGCATTATTTCGTATACCACATAAATAATTTATGGGGCACGTTTATCCTCCTCCTAAGTAAGAGGAGGATAAAAATCTATAAATTATGATTGTTACGTACATTTTCATAATTTCTATCTAGGAGCTAAATTCCCTCTTATATTTTCACACCATAAGTCCATGGTTCAAATATACAACGTAACATCAAGCAGTTAACATGATTTAGAACGTAAACCTTATTTCAAAATCATATTGTTTATAATATTCATATACTTAATGTGAAAATAAGCCATTTTAGCGTATGTAATAGCTATCATAATAGTCATAAAAATACGGCTAAGTGTGAGTCATCGTCGTCGAACTAGTACACCGAGGGTCCTGTACAAAATAAAACTGAGCGTTGTTACGAAAATATAAACTGGATTCCGGGTTAACCTTCAATTTATCTTTGAAAACGTGAGCATCATCTAGTTCGATCATTTAGGTAGAGGCGTTTTTCAATTTTGATCACAGTTTTTCAACTTTCTTCATTTCTGTCTTCGGTAGTCTTCATCCAATTTTCTCTCTATCCTTTTGATCTCATCTCTCCGCCGCTTCTGGGTCTGCCGATTGTTCTCTTGGCTTCTCATACTCTTCAGTCTATTATGGCCTTGCACCATAAGTGTGGCTATGTGACTTGCTTTTCGCCATGTCTTTCCACTTTTGTCTATCTTCAGCTATCTTCATCTAGTTTTTACTTTCTCTTCTGTTGATGTTATCTCGCCACCGTATCTGAGTCCACCGTTTGGACTCTTATGTTCTACAAACTCCACTTTGACATGGCATCACGAGTCTAATTTACCTGTATGTTGTCAAGTCTTTCCATTTTATTCTGTTTTCGAAAATATTCATCCTCTCTTGGTCTCATCACTTCATGTTTCCAAAGTATCTTCGCGGCCTACCACTATGAATCTGATTTACGGGCTTATGTCATCTGTTCATTGCCATTTTTATTTAACCACTTGCTTGATTGTTGTTTTAGCTTTGTTTCGATAACCACTTGGTCGTTACCCGGAGAGTTACCCTTTTCTTTCCATTGTACTTTGGACGATTAAAATATAAATCAGAGTTTGTGAGGAATGTCATCCTCCAAGTTTTAGCACCGTATGTAAATCCCGTTAGACTACTTCACACTTGTTAAGATTCTTTAAAATCAAACTACGTTTTTATGGTGATCCGCTTAGAGTCACCATAACAACCTATAAAGTTTCTCGGTTTCGTTTAGGAGTGCGGAACCCAAAAATGTTGAAGATTTCGTAGTCCCTATTTGAAGTGCAAAATATATAGGCTTGTTTATAGTCGTTAAAATAAGCCATGATTAACGATACACCCATAATCTTGCCGTTCACGGGGCTAGACGATTTATGATTATTAAAGGGGGGAATTTATAGGGCACGTCCAAATTACATAATCGATGCTGTTTTAGAGATACATTTTGCAATTACATACTTACAACCTACGGGCTTGTTGAAGTATGGCTTAACAGTTTTAAGGTACTTTTCTCTAATATTATCAATTTCAAGTTGATTTGCAAAAAGGTTCCTTAATAAAATATGTACTACTATGTACTAGTTGCGTATAAAATTTAATCACATAATTCAGTTAATTTCCATATTCAATGTACAACTAAACTTTGATATTCCTTACAACCCTAAGGTTTACTGTGGTGTGTTTAAGGTGCTATATAAGCACTCTGTGTCAGTAAACCTTAAACGTATTGCTTTTAATAGGTACAAATTGACATGAAAATCGACAGAAACATCAATGTTGGAAACGACTTCGAGAGGCGGACCAAAAAACAACGCAAAAAATGGTACCTTGCCGCAATTTTCAAAATTAAAATGGATCACAATCAAAGCTCTTTGCTTTTGCAAAGCATCTCATTTCACCATACCCTTGTATTATATCTATTATTCATATTTGAACGGGATTTGCTCAGTCTGTATCGTAGAAGGCAAACTCCATGTTCAGCGCTTCAAAGATTTAACCTGTTCGTGACATTTTATTTGCGTAGTATACAAGACCGAGTGAAAATACTAGAATTTCAATCCGTTTTTCATCTTTCAATATCGGTGTTCTGTTGAATATTCCAGCACGTTATTTGTATTTTGCGTCGTAAAATTGATACGTTCAATCTATTGACTCAATTCCGTCTTGATTTCTACATTTCTACGGATTCAGATAGATGAAATTGAAGTATGACTCTTCTATTCAATACCGATTCTTCACTGTATTTGTTTATTGCAGAATGTAAAACTTTGTCTGCCATAATACTTGCCTATAGAAAAGTTTTAAAGAAGAGTTTGTTAATGAGTTAGATACTAGAGTTTCATGTAAATGTTTATTGGGTTCATTTTGAAGTGATCGCAAATATAATTAATTCTGTTTTGAAGTTTTCATAATATATATTTTTTTATTTTGTAAGTACCTACTGTAGCTTAATTTTAAGGTAATTTTTACTAATGGTAGAGTTCTAGTTGGTGTAGGGCATAAGCATCAACGCATTACATAATCCATCTGCCGCTAAATGGTACTGTTCGGCACTATCGTATTCCGGTTAAATGGTAAGGGTTACATACGTGACATCGCACGACGATATAATGTTGTGGATATCTAGACAGTAGTGTATAGATATCTACATCAACGGGTCGCTACTTCCACGGCACTCCACATCGATGGGTTCGTAATAAAGTCGCTGTAAAATAAAATCTTATCAGCAAAAAAATACCTAACACCAAATCAAATGCTTTGGCTGTAATAAGAGCCGTTAATCATATATTAAGTAGGTACGTAGTTCAATAAAATTAGTAGGTATCCGAACGAACAATACGTTATTTACGTGGACATAACAGCTGCTTGCCTACAAACACGTACAGAATCTTGGTGTATAGGTAGGTACTGTGATACCTATATAATGAAATGAATGTCGCGATATTTAAGCTTTGATGTAACAATTATGTCTGACGTTTTATGCCATTGTTTCTAGGTACTGTAGATCACTCGTAATTCCGCACAACTTTCAGTACAGTACTAGAGTTTGCACTTAGCTCCTCCCCCTCCCCCCTCGTCCTCTTTCTGCGAACTTGTAAAGTCGACAAGTACGACTTAAATGGAACACGGTGTATTTATTTATTTGAAAGTGTTTGCGTTGCTTTCCCGATGGACTTCTGCATTGGGAAGTGCAGGTTTTTATTTGTCGTTGTAGACTTTTTGAATGTCGATATTTTTCACGTCCTGTATACATATATTTCAAAGAAGGTTAAATATAGCTGTCATATGAGATATTTTTTCTGGGTGTTTCATTGTTTGTTGTTGCCATTTTTATATATCTACCGCTAAATTGTTATGTTCAGCTCCATTGTGTATTTAATTACATGTAATGGTACAAAAGGAGATATTAGTCCTTAGGTTTTTAAACGCAACTGCCTCTAGACTATACTGAGTTAGACTCAAGATTAATACATAGCACAAAAAAAACCAATAACTTTACCAACACTAGCCGAATAGAATTATTCCGAAGTCAACAAAAATTAAAAAAGCAACATAAAGTAGCACGTATCGCTGCTTTATTACCTACTATTGCATTTAGAACTCTGTTAGCCTGGGTTGCACCATGGTATTTGTTAAAGTTAATGTAATTGTAACATTTCACATCCTTCAGTAACTTAACAGATTTCTGTAGGTTAGAGAAAGATGCGCAATATTACAATAACTTTTACTTTAACAAATATCGTGATGCAACTCAGACTAGTTAACTACGCTTAAAAATATGCCAGTCGTTTCAGACAAATACAAGCGTAATATCATGTTTTACGATTGTAAAAAAACATGAAACAAAATTGTCAATAAATTCACCGAGTCTGGCTGAACAGAATAATTCCGAAGTCGTTAAACTCGAATTAAAAAAGCAACAAGAAGTGGCGCGACAGAAATTGCTCATTACCAAGTGTTGAATTTGGAACGCTCTTAGCAAACTCTACGCTTGTCAGTCAGGCCGCTAACGAGCCAAGTTGTACAATTCGAAACGTGCCTAGCTTCGCATAACTTATATTCAAACTATTGCAAGGAAACAGTTCTAGAATTCAATTGTTCTCAATTTGATTAGCACTGTTAATTGATGTATGAAGGGTTCCATTTGTAATATATATTCCGTGATATTTTAAATGACGTATTTCAGAATCTTTAAGCGAATTCACCAGCCAAGCTTCTTATTGTATTTAAGCATGGCACTAAGGCGCAATTTATTTTGCTGTACCAGACATAGCTCTGGTTGTACTATAGGTACATTCCCATGTAAACGGTATGCGGGCGTACGACAGCGCTGAATAATAGCATTAAGCGACTGAAAAAATTAGCTAATGAGACGGTTTATCAACAACTGAAGTGAACACCAAAATTACGTGTAAAAATGTATTTATTTCCAAAAAGTTCATCTATTCATCAAGTTCACTATTTACAATATATTTTTTTGGCAAAAAACCAGTTGTCTCATTCTCTAGTAATCTGTATTGATGATCAATGAATGATTCTTGAAAAGTTTGATGTGTTTCATTTTATTACTTAATACGAGTATCTACAGGATTCACGTACCTAGGTTGTATCCATCAGCGTTGCCAGATTTTTTCTCGGTTTCTCATCGAGATATTGTTAAAAATCTATAAAAATGAAGTTCTATAAAATTAGTCTCATAAGGCATTCAATGCGGCGATTCTGACAATCTTTTGGTTTTGTAATAAAAATACAAAAGTTTACCATTTCGTAATAGGTATATATGATTGAATCTGGTAATAATCTAAGAACATAAGCATTATTTATTTGGCGTTCTGTATAGTACAGATTTTTTTTTTTAAAAAGAATTTAAAAAGAATTTATTATAAAAAGAATCGTGTTTTTACTTAAACACATCTTAAAATCTTTAGGTTTGTTGTGTAGGTATATACTTACTGCCTATTGTACTATTGTATAATCACCCATACCAACTTGACAGTGCCGAAAGGGTTTAATATAAATGGTGGTCGATAGAGGGCTGTGAGGGTAAACAAGATTGCTATTACAGAACCCTACTTGCGCTACAAGTCACGTATGGTAAATGGTAATGTCTTGACATGATTACAATTTGCTGCGTCTATCGTGGCATTCGTAGCTATACGAGTATGAATAAGGCCCGCGCGCCATCTTTCACCCTTAATAGGTTAGGATCCCACTGCAGAATCATTTCGTTCATCCAGATATGCTGCAAACCTATTTTTTACCCATATTTATAATCTAGAGAATATATGTCCACTAGGTTGCCTATCAAAAAATGGTCGCAAGTTTTTTTTATATTTTTTCAATAAAATATTGTTCACTTCACGGCAATATGTATAAAGACTCTGAAAAATCACGTCCGCCGTTGCGCACTTGGCCGCCCCTACGTATTTTCGTTCCACCCTGATTCCGCAATTTTTTTTCTCATTATTATGGTATACGGTAGCCAAATTAAATCGGCCGCAAATAAGAGTTGCTCGCTGATAAAGATAAAATAATTTAATATATTCTCTAGATTATAAAGTTGCGTGAAAATTAGGTTTGCAGCATATCTAGATGTACGAAATGATTCTGCAGTGGGATCTTAACCTATAAGTACATTCAAATAAATAACATTGGAGTATCTGTTTGTAACATAAAATACATATGCCAGAAGAACTACTTTTTACCGTATTTTCTGTCTGTTTGTAACGGCGAATCTCAGGATCGGCTTTACCGATTTTGACGGACCTTTCACTGGCAGATAGCTCATGTAAAAAGGCGTAGTTTAGACTACTTTTATTTAGTAATTATATTATACTAGCTGTGCCCACGACTTCGTGCGCGTAGATTTTTTTTTTAGAATTTTACGCGGACGAAGTTTCGCGCCCAGCTAGTACTCGTAATATAAATAATAATAATAAAATTCATTTATTTGCTACAAAAATATCACAAATATTACAATGTGCATCTGCGTCTGAACTAAGCGACAAGCTTGTATCTCAGACAGCAGTGCTCTTTCATCCGAAGGATAACAATTGCTTATAGCAAAAAAATTTAATAGTTTTGGTTCTTAAAATAAAACCATAAAACTGTTTTATATAAAGAAAAAAGTAGAAATAAAAACGAAAAAAATGTGTGTGTAAAGTACCTCTCTTTGTGTATAATATGTTAGTGAGTGTATGTGTGTGAGAGGATGTGTGCATATTGTTATGGAACATGTAGGTATATAAAGTCTTTAGAAAAAGATATTACATAGGTATTATACTAAAACCTTTCTCATCAAATAATCCCTTATATTTTAAATATATCAGAATTGTACATTTATATTGCATAAATGCGTAGTGTATGTGATAAAGAATCCTCTGCAGGTAGCGCATAATTATCAACAGTGGCAGCCCTAGGCTAGAGAAAACGGTAGGACGGAACCAGGCGCCGGCGTAGGGGTAAAACCATTTTTCAGCGCTCCTATGCCTGATTTCTTTTTCAAAAGTTTTATTTTTCTAACGTAACTGCCATGGGTATTCGTATATTTGGTTCTGTGTCAGTATTTTAACGTATCTATGGCATCGGGACGTGACGACCCATCTTCCTGAAAGAAGCCGGCCACGAAGTGGGCATGTTTGGGAAGGCTTCTAGCTCAAGTGATGACCTACACTTAATACGAATCACCAATTGTTTTGAGGTAATATTCTAAAGCATGCCAATTAAGAACACTGAAAAACCCAAACATAGTTACCAAGTTAAAATCAACAGCACTCTAAGTTAATTAGCCAAAAGGAATAAAAAGTCGTGATAGCAAGCGAAGCGAAAAGTCAGTAATTAACTGTAAAGTAACAAGTCAAAGCAACTTAGCACAAGTGGGATACAGACTCTACAGCGAGACAGTGTTGATGTAGTGTCTTCTGTCTCAAAGTGTTTACTGGAAAACTATCTTTGTGTGATTTTGAAGGTGCCTACCTAAAAACGAAAAAAACCGGTCATTTGCGTGTCGGGACACGCGCAGTGTAGGGTTTCGTAGTTTTTAGGTTTAAATAATGTAATGAAAAAAAAATATGTATTTTATTTAGTATGTTTATATTCTACCACTTTGTCGGCGTGACTAAGGTGTATACTTGTGCCAAATTTCAAGTCTCTAGTACCAATAGTTGCGCTAAACCGCGGACGGACAGACAGACAGACAGACAGGCAGACAGACGGACATGGCGAAATTATAAAGGTTCCTTCTTTACTATGGAACCCTAAAGAACGGATCCTTAATAAGATCAATCGTGTGTTTGCCTGTTTGTCCGTTTGTCACAGCCATTTGCCCTGAAAGTAGATTATATGTATGGGGCCGTCCATAAAATACGTTCGAATACAAGGAGGGGGGTAAAGCCTTTCTAAGACTATTCCCGATAAAAAAAAAAGTCATATTCAGGAGGTCTTAGTTTTGGTATTGTAATATTTTTAGGAGGGTCACAGATAGTGTGACACAGCGTGACATAAGGGGGCAGAGAGTCAGAAAAGGCTTATTTTAGTGTGACGTGTTCTATGGACGGCCCCTATAGAGAGAGATACAATTTTCTTTAACAAAAGTTTGATTATAAAAATTGATGATAAATAATACAGGTTTAATTTTAATTTTACGATACACAAATGCACGTTATGGTGAAAATCTTCATCAATAAGACTCTCAGAGCTCAAATTATTATTTTAAATTAACAGTCCTAATTTATTTAATAATTGAATGTAAACAAAACAATTCTATTTATCCCTCGAGACGTCTGTCCGCAGCATCCCGCAACACCCAAACCCGTCCAAAAAATCAGTATTGTGCGAAAAGTATTCATCGAGGCTTTTATACAGATGTCTGTGTGCGTGAACCAGTTCTGTGACCGCTGTCGCGCACAAGCAAAATTTATCACCCTTTATTTTGCAACGACAAGTCCCGCCTACTTATCATAATATAAGGGCGGGTGAAAACATTTGCGAACTTTGGTGTGCTTAAGAACACCCAGTCTTTTGATGATCGTATTTTTTTTTGTATAATGAAGTATTACTTTATAACACTTCCATCACTATTGTATGTGACTGATGTGTAAAGACTATCATCCACATAAAATCCCACCTCCTCCCATTCCCCTTCCTATCTTTCGGCACACCGCGGACACTCCGCCAAAATTCCATACAAACGCTTAATTTGGTCTCTATTACACATACATCAATCAGTGATGTGTACACGTGCACCTGTGTGCGTAGCATGTACAAAATACCAACCGTCGCCCATAAGAGGTTGGGTGATGCGGGAAAATCGGGCGGGACGTCAAAGTGTCCATTCTATACGTAGTATTATTACATATTCTCTGTATACGGGGCTAAACATGAGATATCAAGTAACACATAAAAACGTCTGCTTCCATGCATTTCTGGATCTCCCTACAAGTTATTGTCTTTAATTTGTCCGTATTATGTTACCGCTCCCCAAATTCGGTCTGGAGGTGGTGAACATCAATTATTGGATGTATTTATCTATCACAAACAAATTGCCATCATTTTAATAATCTACAATTTAAAATTGTTTTAGGAAGTCAGTATTAAATACTTTTAAAGAAAAGGTAAAACATGGTGTTATATGTAACATTAATTCATATTTACTCTACCCACATGGCCCGGCATTAATAGATATGTTCAAAGTTTGTTGTAAGAGGTAAACAATAACAGGTCCTGAATAAACGGCACCTGTTTACTTTCATCCCTATATATAATACATCCCTATCTCAGATGTATGCTTTGCAAACGTTACGCTACATATACTTTTTTCCTCTTCTCTTGATATTGTTGTTAAGAATTTTCCTTTCGGAAAATTATTTCTTTTGAAGTTTTTGTGACTACGATTGAACGGGAATATTAATAAGGCACAAGTAGGCCAATAATTTTGCATTCCACATTTACATAATAATATGATTGGTCGTTGCTTCGATGTCTTCATATTTATTTTTGTTATTTGTCTGTGACACTTTATCTTAGTGTGAAGCTATTGGTTTTTCGTAATAAGAAAAATATGACAATTGCTTTCTTATTGTTCTTGGACCCTATAGGGTCCATCTACTGCTTCAGAGATTATGTAACCTTTTACTGATATGGTTTATTAAAATAGGCATCACCGTCATACATTCATAGTGATATTTTTGTCTTATTTTCGCATTTGGTTTTTGTTGTTCTTCTTTGGCCCTTTATCTTTCTTTGGCCCTTAAGTCTTCTTCAGTACTTTTACGGTTGGTATCTTTTACTTATCCTTTCGATTTATCTGATGTTGCTCTCCCATGCCCTTCATCAAGTGTTAAAACATCAAGCTGTCTAAAAACTATGAGCTAAATAGTTATATGAGCTTATAATTATTCTGGTTTACAAACAAGAACTGTTTTCGAAACTCAACAACTGTCCGTAACTGTACAAATTTACGATCTAGATGTGATACACGGGAGAATAAAGTTTTTACGACCGTCATAAGTTTTCAGTGAACGTAGACATGCTTAATTTAAATATGTCTTCACAATAGACAGACAGCAACGTAGCTTATTTCATTTTTATATCTCACTAGGGCTTTTATTTGAATCAAATTCTGAAACATTAAACGTTGATTTTTTTATTTTAGATCTTATTCATTTGTTACTTATTGTCACTCTAATAAGTAAGTAGTTGTTGTGATAGTGATTACCTCGGTTTAACCTAATTGAAACACAAGTTTGAGTTTTGATTCAAATTTCGTTTCAGGAATAACTGCATTACCTAACTAAATTACTAGTATGAGATATTATTGTTATTAATATGAAGCGTAGGAAAAGAGCTAAGCTAAACATTGTCTTCTTTACTTTATTCACAGATTACATAACTATTGAAATGAGCTAGGAATTCTATAAAACAGTAATTATCTATACTTATAATAAAACTGTAGAAGTGTAAATTCTGTACATTAAAAATATTTAAAAAATAAATACCAGGGGCTGTTACTAGATCGATACCGAACCCAAATATGTGTTAGAAAATTTTTTGTCTGTCTGTCTGTCTGTTTGTCTGTCTGTCTGTTTGTTCAAGCATCACAGAAGAACTAGCGGTCCGATTACAATGAAACTTGGTATGATTATGCTTTAACTTTTGGCGCACAACGCTGGGTACTTTTTATCCCGGAAAAATGTCTGTTTGTCTGTATGTTTGTGCACGCTAATATCAGAAACGGTTCAGAAATAAAAAAGTTATGTCAATTTAAAGAATCATATCGAACATTTTTAAGCTATTCTGTATCTTAGTTCTATCTTTTAGGGGGTTTCGTACCTAAAAGGTAAAAACGGACCCTACGGATTACTAATCCTCCGCTGTCTGTCTGTCTGTCTGTCTGTCCGTCTGTCTGTCACCAGCCTGTATTTCATAAATAGTGATAGCTAGAAAGCTAACATTTTCACAAATTATTTATTTCTGATACCGCTATTAAGAAAAAAATAATTACTATAAATAAGAAAATGAAAATGTTAAGGGGTCCAAGGGGGCATACAATAAACGTGCTTTTTTTTCGTATATTTTTTGCTCGATGATAATAACGGTAGCAAGTAGACGTTTAAAATTTTCACAGAACTTTGAGATCTTATGTGGTATATATCCTTCCATAATAAATATATACAAATAAATAAAATTGGAGTGAATTTTATATTTAAAGAAAAATTGAAAAAACTCTTCCAATTGAGTTCGAGTCTAGCCTGAAGTCAAATTTTTCTTTAAAAATAAAATATATTTTTCACAAGCGTGGGTTAATGCGAAATAATATAAAACAAAAATTGGAGTGCCTGTTTGTTATATTAAAATAACCGCTTTTTACTAAATGCATATGTATGTATACACGGTGCATATACCAAAACAACATTTTTTAAAATTTTTGTCGGTCTGTCTGTCTGTTTGGCGGAGCTAATCTTGGGAACGACGGTACAAATTTTGATGGGACTTTCACTGGCAGATAGCTGATGTAATAAGGAGTAACTTAGGTTACTTTTATCTCCATACAACCATACATACATACATACCTACATACAAATAAATAGAATTTGAGTGTCTCCGATTTTGACGGGACTTTCACTGGCAGATAGCTGATGTAATAAGGAGTAACTTAGGCTACTTTTGTACTAGCTGCGCCCACGACTTCGTCCGGGTAGATACTGAACAATCATATTTTTTCTCACGTGGACGAAGTCGCGGGCACAGCTAGTTTATAATAAGCCGTTTGTTAGTCTCACTAGAACTCAAGAACGGCCGAATCGATTTGGCTATTTTAGCATTGAAATATTCGTAGAAGTTCAAGGAAGATTCAAAAGGTGAAGATATATGATGAAATTTTAAGAAAAATAGTTTTACGTTTTCGTAGGTTTTTCTTTCGGAGGAGCTTCATACATTGTAGAAATTAAACTTGCGGATTGATACGTCGGGTGTAAGAAGAAGTTTGGGAGTGTTGTATACGCGAGAAAATCCGCAAGTTTAATTTCTACTAAAAAATAGTATAAACAACAATTACATGTTTCCATACAAATACTATGCATTTGTCAAATAACACCTTTGAAACCGAAACATTATTTTATAGATAGGCGTGTCAGCTAGTCAGTATATTGATAAATTATTCTTCCTCACTATGGTACATATAATACATTACGTATAAATTATTTATTGCGTCAATTCTTCAAGTTTAACAAACGTTTACTAAAAACACCAGAAGAGCTAAAGAAAGATAAGTTATATTAGCGTTTATTGTTCCGACGACAAGTCACCCACCGTGCAATGTAATACGTACGATTGTTTCCTTTAAACATACCTCGTTTAACATCTAGATCTTATCTAGAACTAAACAAATATCATTTGCCTCAAATAAGATTAGGTCCAATTCCGTTCAATGACCCCGTATGTACTTCTTTAATCTGAAAACGAGCGAGACTACCCTGTCTAGACTTGTTTGGCAGCTTCCATTTGTCTAAGTTACGCTTACTCGGGCTATCATTTGTTGATTAATATTGATTGTAGATTTGTTTACAAATTGATATTTAACTTGCACTTCACTATTAATTAAGACAATGTTTGCATAAGTGATTACTAACACGGTGGTGGCTTATCGAACACTAGTGCTGCGTTGTTGACTTTTACAGACTTAGATATAAAGTTAATCATTTAATTCTAGCCACTCACTCCGGCTTCGCGCGCTTGCGCTGTTACCTAACCTCTCATATTCATCGGTCATTTTCAAATCGGTCCAGTAGTTTCGGAGCCTATTCAATTCAAACAAAATTAAATCTTTCCTCTTTATAATAATAGTGTAGATTTCATTGTAAAATTGTCTAGTAATAATTTACTAAAACCTTAATGTGGTTTATAATAGGTTGGCGAAAAGTCTTTTCGCATTATAGTATGTATGAACTTGTAATAAAATCTCTTTGGCTGTAGTATTTGTATCTGGCTGGTTTTGGTATCATTGAAAGTTAAATTTTTTAAGAACATAATTTCAAATTCAAATTAAGCAAATGTGTGATTTTCATTTGTTTTTCGTACTGTCAAGATGAGTGAATCTAATGAAGAAATTCGATACATTTTAAAATTTTACTACAAAAAAGGTAAAAATGCAACGCAAGCCGCGAAAAAAAGTTTGCGATGTTTATGGACCTAGTGCAGTGTCTGTGAGAGTAGCACAAATTTGGTTTAAGCGTTTTCAATCCGGAAATTTTGATGTCAAGGATGCACCTCGCACTGGTCGCCCTATTACGGATAAAATGGATGCCATTTTTGAAAAAGTGGAGCAAGATCGACATATCTGTAGTTACGACGTAGCTGAAGAACTGAGAATTGATCACAAAACAGTTTTGGCGCATTTGAAAAAAGCTGGGTACAAAAAAAAGCTCGATATTTGGGTACCTCACGAGCTCACTGAAAGAAACCTAATGAACTGTGTACTCATTTGTGATTCTTTATTACGACGTAATGAACCGAATCATTTTTGAAGAAGCTGATAACTGGTGATGAAAAGTGGATCACGTACGACAAGAACGTGCGAAAAAGGTCGTGGTCAAAGGCCGGTCAGGCTTCACAGGCTGTGGCGAAACCCGGGTTAACTCGCAATAAGGTGATGTTGTGTGTGTGGTGGGATTGGAAAGGCATTATTCACTATGAGCTATTACCACCAGGCAGGACTATCGATTCTGAACTCTACTGCGAACAACTGATGAGATTAAAGCAAGAAGTTGAGAGAAAGCGGCCGGAATTGATCAACAGAAGGGGTGTGGTGTCATCATGATAACGCTAGACCTCACACATCTATAGCCACTCAGCAAAAATTAAGAGAGTTTGGCTGGGAGGTGTTAATGCATGCGCCGTATAGTCCTGACCTTGCACCTTCAGATTTCCACCTGTTTCGGTCTCTTCAGAATTCTTTATGCAATATTAGGTTAACATCACGAGAGGACTGCCAAGTCCACTTGTCGCAGTATTTTGATGAGAAGTCCGCAATGGGATCATGTCCCTACCTACAAGATGGCAAAAGGTTATCGAACAAAATGGTACATACATACTTTAGTTAAATTTAAATGAACTATATTAAAAACTGTTTTGAATTCTCTTAAAAAATGCGAAGATACTTTTTCCCCAACCCAATATTTGAGTTTGTCGTTCTGAAGGTAGATTTTTTGTGTTAATGTTATCCGGACTAGTGTCGGAAAATTAATTAAGTGACATTAAGAAAGAATACCCTTAGGTTCGGGAAATACTTTTTTGCCTACTTCAGCTTTCTGTGTCAACCTACATCCATAGGCCGTAAGTCTAGTAGGCTCGCAGAACTATTTATACCTATTTTATTTTATAGGTAGATACATATTTGTTATGAAATTAAACTATATACATACAACAATATGTTTGTTTGTGTCAAATATAGTAACTAAAAATAGTTAATTAGTCTTCTTTTCCACTCCAGCGTCACTGGTGAGGTGACGTTTGCGTTCGGATATGCGGCTTCGGTAGCATCGAGGTCGCAGATTCAAATCCCGCCCAAAATAATTTTTTCCGTCTTATTTTCTTTAATTTCATTAAATATACTCGCAAGTGTTATTGTGAAAATGAAAAGTAACAAGAAGATTACATAAGTAACGTGAATTTAATCTGCTAATATTGATTAAAGTACCTTATAGTTCTGAAAATTGATTACGTTGGTGATGGTAGTCCACTGTAGTGCCGGAGGCCTAGGTGTTATTGGGTTTGAAGTTTTAAACTTGAAATAAAGTATAAGTTTTATAGTATTAGGAAATTAAAGAACAACGATTAAGAAATAATCATACTCTATAAAGTCGCAAATTAATAACTTTATATTGTTCAATACATATTTTGGTTGGACCTTAAAACAGTGCAAAAATGTGTGCAAGTACACATTTGATATCTTAGTCATAAAGTAACAAATAATCAAGCAATTGCAAATAAAAATACTCTGTACAAAAATTAGCTTAAAACGGTTCACAGTGGACATACAATTTAAGTTCGAAGACTATTAAAATATTGATTATGAACGTTTTCACTTACAGTGCCACTTTTTTTACATCGCATATTGTATCGTTCCAAACCGATAAAGGCACACCAACAAGTTGTAAACGGGAATATATTGCTTGTTCCAGGCTACGAGCGGTGCCGAGCCACAGGTGGCGGTGCTATGCGAGGCCGGGGCCACCTACCACCCGCAGTACATGTCCGCCGCCGGCCGATGGACCCCCGACCTCACCACTAAGCCCCATAACTGCCTCAAGGACAAGATGGAAATCCTCGACTATTGCAAGAAGGTTAGATTTATTGTCAAAATTCCTGTAAACAATTTGGATTTCTCAAAATTAATTTAAATTTTCTTTAATATACCTGTAACACATCCTTTTTTAAATCAATGCATACTGCAATCTTTTTTATTACCGGCGATTATTGGTTCTTATATCTTTTTAAAGTATTTTCTAATCCCCCTTTATCTATCTTTTATTAAATGGCTAATATATTTTTGCTTTTTGGGACTGGGAATTGGGAGATACTGGCAGATAATATATAATAATGATACTGGTAAATGAATATTGTAGGCTGTACCTATAGCTACTAGTCTGTGCGTGCTTAGTTGCCATTTTTGAGATGTAAGGTTAGATGCCTTCTTATCTGTAATTATAAAGCATGTATGGATGTAGGCACATGATTATTTAAAACTAACAAGAACGTGAACACAGTCATTTAGCGGTAGATAGACGGTAAGGAGGTTCAATGGAAACTATTTAATCGAGCTCGCACACTGAACTCTACTTGTCCTTAAATATTATCTCCCTTATTCATAAACGTACGTTAGATACGTTTAAGCTATAGAATGCTTTGTCTTAGTCAGTTGCATTGTCAAATGTGCAGGATAGGAAAAGACAAAGGAGAGTTAGCAACACTTTAGCTAAAATACGTTTATGAATAAGGGGGTATATATCTTGTACCCGCAACTTTGCTTACAATGACTTCTTTTACACAGTTTTGATTCTGACTCTCGAATTGGCATTGTTACAGGTGTTCCCCAGTCACGATATAACTAACATCGTGGAGGCATCGCACTACGTCAAAGTCAGCAACTGGTGCAAGCTTGGCTCCGGCAACGCTGCCAAGTGCAAGGTCACCAGATGGGTGAAGCCCTTCAGGTGTCTTGGTATGTAGATTACGTTTGTGAAGCTTAATGTTTGGTGATAAAGAAAATTGTAGTTAATTGCCCTTCAGGTGTCTTGTTACGTAGATTTGGTATACTTGGCAGGCATAGTATTTACATGACAGAAAAAAATAATTAGGTACCTAGTTGAAAGGAAAACTAATGAAGATGAAACGTGAAAAAAAGATAGATAAAAAATTCTATTGAACGATTCTCTAATCTAAAATGTCTTGATTAATTAAATAGGCACAAACATAGAAAAAAATATTAGGTCCCCAAACATTAATTTTGTTACGAGAGACAGGGTTCATAATACGGAAGACCTTCTTCGGAGTAATCTAAAAATGGGTATATCTTTAATAGCTTTATTGTTTAACATAATTTACGTTGCTGAAATTAATTTTAAGTTACATGTTAGAAATTAAACAATGCTAAAACGAAACTAAGCTAAATTCAGCATCAAATTATTACAATACTAATCAATAATGTAAATTCTTCTACCCGTAAACTACAAAGATTATTTGGTGGCAGAAGGCCCATTCCAATCAGACGCGCTGCTGGTCCCCGAGAGCTGCCTGTTCGACCACATTCACAACCAGAGTCGGTGCTGGCAGTTTGCTCGCTGGAACGCTACCGCTGGTCGTGCGTGTGCGCAGCGAGGTCTTCGGTTGCGCACCTTTGCGATGTTACTTCCTTGCGGCATTAGTCTCTTCTCTGGCGTCGAATTTGTGTGCTGTCCTAAGCATTTTAAGGGTAAGTTTTCGTCTAGCTATTATGTTTTATCTTGCATCGGAAATATTAATTAAACTCCACGAGTAAATAATTCGATTGAAATTGTTTTGGATAGCAACTTTAAAATCAAAGAGTTTTTGTATTTTAATAACAAATAAGAATAGAAACTCAAACGTCCCTTATAAAAACTAATTTCAAAACTATTTCAAATATATGTACTGTGTACATAACTGTACTGGCAGTTATGTACAGTACAATTATGCATTGTTTTTTTTTTATAAATTAGATTTTAATATCCGTGATTAAACATTTTCCAGAAAACGTGAAAATGCATAAGCCAATGGATGTCGGTGTACCAGTAAGTCCTGGTGGAGAAGAGATGTTGGCTGCTTCAGCTGCTATGGACGAGAGAGACGACGAGCTGCTTGATGATGAAGATGCTCTGGCTGACGATGATGACGACACTTTGAACCTGAGTGATGATGATGACGACGATGACGCTGATGATGGTAAGCATTAGTAAATTTAGAAGTAATTAATTTACAAATATAAACTTATTTAATTTAAAAAGGATACTTGTTACGTAACAAAAAACTCAGATATTTAATGCCTTTATTGGAAGTGTGTATAATAAAGGGGCATTAAAATAAGGACTAAATGTAAATAATTATATGCATTAAATTAAATTAATATTATTATAAAAACGGGAACAAAAATTTGACTTCGGGCAGGAATCGAACCTGCGACCTCAGGATAACCAGTCCAGTTAATTCCTGCCCGAAATCAAAATTGTTCTTTCCTTTTTTTCTTAAATTTTTAAGGTTCACTCGCTTGTGTTATTGCGAAAAATAAATTTTACAATTATTGTAAATCATCGCCAAATATTCCGGTTTCTTAAACAACTCTGCTGCCTGTATTAAAATACAATAACTAACAAATTAAAATTATGAAGCACCTATTTATATTAAAAGTCATGACAACTGTTTGCATTGAAGAAATATAAAAAAAAACATTTTTTAATAACTAGGTCTAATATCTAAACAATATTCATTTAAAATAGATATATTATCAGACATGGATGAAGACGAAGATGCCGATCTGTCCCGTGATGACGACGCCGAAGATGACGATTACACGGACGGTGACGACAGCGCTTGGCCCCGTCCCGAGACCTCTTCTGCACCTTCCACCACCACGACCACCACTACCACAACCACCACCACTACCACGGTTGGTGTTATCTTGATACAATATTGTAACTACTTTTGCAAAGATTTAAAAATATGAACAGGGGCAGTTTATGTACTATCGAAGAAATGTCCGGGCGGTGAAGTCAGTGCCGTATTTGTATCGTGATAAAGTCTTATTTGATATTATTTTGGATTGGATGACATTGGACCTTCTTCTATCGTACATTTATGTTTTATAGTTTCCAATATCCACGCATGGTACTTACTAGTGGTATGCACTTAAAAATAGAGAAAAAAATACGCTTAAACCCATAATAAAAAGCAGTGCAGCATCACTGTGACTAATTTTATTAATAACAGTCCTGATTTTCTTAGGTGTTCAAAGAATTTAGGAACTGTTTATCGGTGATATTTTATTGTTGACATTATTATTCAACATAACTGCAACCAATTTAAAAAAAAAATTATCCTGAATGTTCCTAGAAGTTGTATAGTGTGATTTGAACCATTAGTACCATGACATCCTATTTTGATTCAATTATGGACTTAACGAATTCCTTTTCAGTTGTATATATGACGCGTATGAAAAAACGGTATAAAGCATTAATTAGCAATTTAAGTGCGCAATACAAGGGCATGGCACCGCAGCTGTGATGTGAAATAGTAGGAACTCTTTAGTACATAAACAAAATTCAACTTGTAAAGATAACTGGTGCACATTGTACAGGCTTCGTCGGCTACCTCCGACCCTTACTTCTCCCACTTCGACCCTCGCACCGAACACCAGAGCTACAAGGATGCTCAGCAACGTCTTGAAGAAACACATCGAGAGAAGGTAAGATATAGAGACTAATAGAGAGGCTTATGGCATACAAAACAAAGCCAGACAAGTGCGTGTCTGGACATGAGTATAGTAGCGTTCCGTTTTTCAAGTACATTATATAAGTATCTACTCAGAGATTGTATAAGATACAGCAAAGAACACAATGGCCATTTCAAGATCTGCACTATGACAAATATAAGCCCATTTGAACTCAATGAAATAACCACAAAAGAAAGGACATGGACATCGTTCAACAACTTCACCAAATTCAGTATAAAAACGCTAAAGCAGTTTAACTAAACTTAAAACTGAAAAAAAGCAATACGTGCAACCAGACCAAAAAAAAACAAAGATGCCCGTATGCATTAGCGAGAACTTTGTTGTGTGTGACCAAAAATTATGCCTCTTCGGGAACGCACAACGATCTGAAATGGGTGGTAAAAAAAAGTTTATCTACTTTAACCTACTCGTAAAGTTTTTGAGTATACTTAGCATCTGTCTTTAGCCTAATATCTATGAACTACATAGCTCTAATAAGTTTCATTTCAATTCAGATCACCAAGGTGATGCGCGAATGGTCCGAATTGGAGGACAGGTACCAGCAGATGATGACTTCTGACCCCGCTGCTGCCCAGACCTTCCGTCAACGCATGACTGCCAAGTTCCAGGCCAATGTACAGGTAATTTGCTTTTCAGACTATTTCTATACTTTGAATCAACAAATGGGTTTTTTCCATCGGTAACGATAATATTCTCGACAGAAAACTGGCCATTTTTTTGAAAATTTTGACTTCGGGCGGGACTTGAACCCGCACCATTGGGATCCCTCCGCTCTCTCAACTGAGACTACACCGAGCTGGTGGACTTCGGTAGTTTGGTGAGCTACCGAAGTCCACTTCAAATTCATTACCGAAGTTCTATCTAATAACACGGTCAAATTTATCTTTCTATTTTTCTTTAAAATACGAGTCTATCACTTGCCGGTGTTATTGCGAAATCGAATGGAATAAATATTAACAGTATTTAACAAAAAATATTGCACATCGACCTCAGGAAGGAGATTTCGGCTTATTTCGGGGATTTTAGAAGCGTTATCTCTTTCGCACCTTCCCTATGTGACGTTTGCCGACGATTTTGATCAAGTTTTAACAATACCGGACTACCAGTGCTTACGTAGGCAGTGTGCAGCAGAGATAATGCTCTACGAAGTCGAGACTAGCCGATTGTCTCATTCAAAGTCTTGTTGTACAATTTTTTTTATGTAATGGAAGTGGGAAACAAGCATGCAGTCCACATTGATGTTAAGTGATGGCTGCAGCCTATAGACACCCACACAATGACCAGAGGTCAAAATGCAGATGCGTTACCACTCCTGAGGCCTAAGGTGTTATGCCTCTGTGCCGGAAATTACAGGGCCGTACATTACCACCTGACCGAAACACGATAGTGCTGAACACTACCATTAAGTGGCAAGTAGGTATATTAGGTTATGCAGTGGTGCCTACGCCCGCGAGCTCCGTCACTGGAGCCCTACCACCAGTAAAAATTCTTGCTGGGTACTGTATATGATTTTTTTTATTTTTTGTTTTTAATCTTGTTTGACATGTATATCAATTGTTATTCACTTTAGTTTATTTTGTTTGTTTTGACGTGTCATAAGGGCTGTATCCCATCTGGCCCGGTGACTTGGCGAGAGGTGCCCGTCGCCCTAAATGAATAAATAAATGAGTTTCTGATTCTGATTCTGATGGTTTATAATATTAACGAGTTATGATTACCAACTCCCTGCAGTCTCTGGAAGAAGAGGGCGTGGCGGAACGTCGTCGCCTGGCGGCTCTGCACCAGCAGCGTGTGCTGGCGCACCTCGCCCAGCGGCGCCGCACCGCGCTCGCTTGCTACACGCGCTCACTCAGGGACACCCCGCCTAATGTGAGTATCGATACACCATCGACCGCTACATACATATTGTGCTACATAATGCTATATACGCACTGGTTATATTTTGGACAAGCAGTTTTTCAACCGAAGCCAGCAGAGGAATTGTACTAAAATGGCTGAAACACCCCCACCATTGTCGGCTTAGTTTATTCCAGGCAGATTCAAATCTTTCGACTATATCAATATTTTGTCATTAAAATATCTTTTATTTTCCGTGTCGCCGAGCTTCGAAGGGCACTTTATGCCGTCGGTCCCGGTTGCTATCCATAGATAGCAGTCGTTAAACCTCGTCGCAGGCCTTATGGGGGTTTGAAAACATCTGACGGCGGGTTGGCCACTAACCCGTATCTCCATCGACCCGCATTGGAGCAGAGTGGTGGAGTAAGCTCCGGGCCTCCCCCGAATAGGATAGAGAGTCGTGCCCAGCAGTGGGACGTTTCGAGGGTTGCCATTATCATTGATAAATTATTATCTTTTATTACTCTCAGGCTCACCGAGTCCAGAAGTGCTTGCAGCGCTTGGTGCGAGCCTTGGCAGCGGAGCGCAGCGGGGCGCTGGCGGCGTGGCGCCGCGCCGCCGCCGCGGGGAGGGAGGCCGCTGCCGCCGAACGGGCCAGTGCTGCCGACCGCTTACAGGTATTTTACCATTTCAGCCGAAATGTATCTGCTGCTGGAAGCCTCAACATGGATTACTCCAATATTTTTTGTTTTTGACGTGGCGTGTCTAACAAGCATGCAGTTCACATTGATGTTAAGTAAGAAGTTCGTGTGGGTGTCTATAGGTTGCAGTCATCACTTAACATCAATGTGAACTGCATGCTTGTTAGCCACTTCCATTACATAAAAAAAGTGATGACTGCAGCCTATAGACACCCACACGAAGAACAAGGTCAAAATGCAGATGCGTTACCACTCCTGAGGCCTGAGGTGTTAAGCCTCTATGCCGGAAATTACAGGGCCGTACATTACCACCTGACAGGAACATGATAGTGCTGAATATTACCATTTAGCGGCAAGTAAATTAGGTGATGCGGTGGTACCTACGCCCGCGAGCTCCGTCACTGAAGCTCTATCACCAGTACCTATATTACCAATTAACGATCTGAAGCCGCCCTCATCCAGCGATTTACCGCAACTTTCACCAGGACGTCGGTTCACCTCGTGAGGGAGGGGGCTGCCTACGCTTCGTGTTGCGACGCATATGCATACCTTCATATATGAATTCTAAGTGGTTGAAGTTAATAATAAGGTTAATCATTCGTATATTCTTAAAGTTCAAAACCAGCATATACCAGTCCAGACAAAAAACAAGCGAAAGGTAGCATATGACGTCTCAAATATAACGAAGCAGCTGCTTGTCGGCGCCGCTACAGTGTTTTTCTTTCCTTCATCGCTCTTTTTAACATATTATTAAAGGTGGTAGAGCTTCAGTGACGGAGCTCGCGGGCGTAGTCACCACCGCATTACCTAATATACTTGCCGCTAAATGGTAGTGTTCAGCACTATCGTATTCCGGTCAGGTGGTAATGTATAGCCCTGTAATTTCCAGCACAAAGGCACAACACCTTAGGCCTCAGGAGTGGTAATGCATCTGCATTTTGACCTTGGTCTTTGTGTTGGTGTCTATAGGCTGCAGTCATCACTTAATACTAATGTGAATTGCATGCTAGTTTGCTAATGCCATTACAAAACAAAATCCATTACATTGGGCCTCCTCCCAAAAAGGGGAGAGACTCTGTTCCAGCAGTGGGACGTATAATGGGTTACCATTATTATTACATAAAAAAAGCAAAGAGTTACTGGTACTACCCTTAATAATTGGTAATTGGGCAATTATTAAGGGTAAAAGAGACTTCTTTACGATATTCAATAAACTGAAAAGTCTATTATATCGGTTGCCTAACTAGCATAGTTGGTAATAGATGGCGCTACTGCTACCATAAAGCAAGGCAATAAATGTGAAGGAAAGATTTGACAAATCGGGCAGGACTTCAGTAGCTCAATTGGAAGAGCGGCTGGACTAGATTCCCAGTAGGCCGCGAGTTCGAGTCTCGCCTGAAGTCAAATTTTTCTTTCCATTTTTCTTTAAAAATAAAATATATTTCACAAGCATGTGTTAATGCGAAATAATATAAAAAACAATTACTATAATAGTAATTTGCATTTTTAATGTGTCGTAGGATGCCGATCGTGCTTTACAGCGTGCTCTGACTGCCCTCCGTCGCCGGCCGCACCTCTACGCTAACATTGGAACTGCTATTGAAGATTACGTGCAGGCAAGTTAACGATAGAAGACAAAAGACCTACCCCCTTATTCATAAACGTATTTTAGCTAAAGTGTTGCTAATCTCTCCTTTGTCTTTTTCTATCCTGCACATTTGACAATGCAACTGACAAAGACAAAGCATTCTATTGCTGAAACGTGTCTAATGTACGTTTATGAATAAGGGAATTATTTTTTGACTTAACTTACACTATCTATCAGATAATGGTATCTGATAATTGTATTTATTTTTATTCTATAACCTACAGTCAATGCAGTCCAAGGACGACATGGCGGTATCCCTAATGTCCATGACCCCCGAGGCTGAGGAATTGCTGTTGGACCGTATTGAAGCCGAAGTACAGAGAGAACAGGCCGCCCGCGAACAGCTCAGCGCCAAACGCGATCAACGCACTCGTCAGCGACAGGATATTCAGAATGAAAGAGCCAGGGTACGGAATGGTTTTGTCTCTAATAATATCTTTACCATCAGCTGTAGTACAGATGGAATACGCTGCCTGCGAACCGCTCAGCGCCGTGATTAATGCACTCGCTACGCCATCACAGAGATAACAACTAAGGTCTCAGGGGTGGCAACGCATCTGCTTTTTGACATCTGGTTTTAGTGTAGACTAGCTATACCCGCGACTTCGCCCGCGTGAGAATATGATTGTTCAGTATCTACCCGAACGAAGTCGTGGGCGCAGCTAGTATAAAGCCTAAGTTACTCCTTATTACATCAGCTATCTGCCAGTGAAAATCCCGTCAAAATCGGTCCAGCAGTTCCCAAGATTAGCCCCGCCAAATAGACAGACAGATAGACAAAAATTGTAAAAGATGTATTTGCACCGTGTATACATACATATGCATTTATTAAAAAGCAGTTATTATTATATTACACACAGACACTCCAATTTTATTTATTTGTATGTATGTATGTATAGATGTCTATAGTTTTGCAGTCATTACTTAAAGTCCATGTAAACTGCATGCTTGTTTGCCATCTTCGTTGAATAAAAAAATTAAAGGGCCAGGGTAAGCATTTTAAGCTTTTGCATAGCTTCTATCGCGGGCCTTAAGCGCGGGGACCGAATTCAGAAATTCCGTAACGCAAAAAACCGGACGCTCCGGATTACAAATTTTAAACTCATTTTAAGAAATTCATGTATAATTTCGCCGTCTGACCTCGTGGGTAGCGTGGCCGAGCGGTCTAGGCGCTGGTTTAAAGCACCAGTCTCTTCGGAGGCGTAGGTTCGAATCCCACCGCTGCCAAGATTGTTCTTGTACATTTTTTTTTCTTGTTTGTTTTTCCATTCAATATTTTAAAAGTGGTAAATATTAATAGAAAATTATTGTTTCATTTTCCTATTTTTTTTAAATTTGCATTTTATTTTGTTTTGCATAATTTTAGATAATTATGTAAATGCAATAGCTTTACCAGCGCAGTCCCCGAGTGCCACACGTATTTTTTTTATTATGTTTCTGATACTATTTCAACAAAGTTGCAATCTCTATGGTCTCCGAAAGTAAGGAATAGTTAATATAAGCTGTTGGACCGCTGGACTGGCAATATCGTTTAATATAAAAATCGTGATAGCCGCCTAGAAGCCGCCGACCGTCGACCGCCTAACTCTAATGATTTCGTTTATGACGTTATCTCGTCAGTTACGTAGCGCCTATTTAAACATTTTGCTCTTAAGTATATACCTGCAGACAAGAACACTTCCAGGAAAAAATTAAGCGGCACGAAACTGACAAGATGATGTGACGATCGAATCGAAAGCTAAACGAAAGCATTAGAGTTGGGCAGTCGGTTCCCTGATCCATTAGTACCTTGTGGCTACCACGAAGTCCAGTCAGCTCAGTCATGACAGAAAAAATAAGATTCATCCTCCCTTTCAGACATCGAACGGCGTGAAAGAGAGCGAGGAATCAGACGACGAGGCGAGTGAGGTGAACGAGCCAGAAGACACGACCGCGGCGCCCACCACGCACAGCCCCGCGCCGCCCTCCGCCTCACCCTCACCCTCGGCTTCCTCGATCTCCGTGCACGATCTGACCACCCGGGCTGCTTTCACGCAGGAGACTTCTACAACTGTAAGTAAATTATAATATGGGCGTTAAGTGAGCGAGTAGTTGGATGATAAAATCAGCGAGGTGAATGAACTGGAGGACGCACGGTATGCAGCAGGGTGCATAGGGCACCCTCCGCCTCACCCTCACCCTCGGCTTCCTCCATCTCCGTACATGATCTGACCACCTGGGAGACTTCTACGACAGTAAGGATATTGAAAGATCGAGGAATATACATATATTACAAGATGAGCATGAAAGAGAACGAGAGTCGGACGATGGGGTGAGTGAGCTGGAAGATGCACGTCACATAGTTTCGAGTGAAATAGCAAAGAAATGCAAATTAAAACTGAATTCATACTTCACAAAACAACAAATAATCTCATAAACAAAAAACACACAATGATCTAAAATTAGAGACTGCATTTTTTACTTCGTGTTTCAAAATAAAGATAGTTAGTTGATAGAAATTTAGTAATTTGTGTTTTTAAACAGAGTCCTTGAGTAAAACCAGTCCATGCATTTGAAAAATTGAAGATTTTCACAATGCTTGTGCTATTTCTCAGGAATTGATCACGAGCACAATGACTGAAGCGCCTGAGACGGAAACTGAAACTGGCGAAGTTGGAGAAACATCGAGCCGGCGATCGACAAGCGAGGTAAAAATTAATGAAAGACTGATTGTTACATTTACCCGTGCACGACTAACTTTATCCTTTACGCTAAATCATTTGAATTATAGTAGGTATAGAACCTACTACATGTTCAAACTACTTCTCCCTCATTCAATATGACTCAGTTTTTGATGTTAAAGGTTTTGCAGTTTTAATAGGTATTGTTTTCATACCGTCTACTCAAGGCGTAGTTAATCACTGACGCAGTACGCAAGGATAAAAATAGAAGACGTAAAATAGGACAAAAGCTAAGCCGCTGAGCCGAAGACGAAAATTAATATTCACTTTTAAGGCGATACTCCAGCTACTCCCTTAGGTTCGGTTGTACCAAAAATATTTGTTAAAATGTAAGATTTTGTAAACTTTCACATCCTTCTCTTACTTAACAAATTTGTTAAAGTTAGAGATGGATGCAAAAAAATACATTAACAATAACCTTAAATATTTGGGCGCAACCGAACCTTTGGATAAAGCTTACCTGTTTAAAAACGCAGTCAAAACTCGCAAAAACTCGAGAACGGCTTTACCGATTTGGCTAATTTTGGTTTTGAATGATTTTTGGAAGTCTAGGGAAGGTTGAAGGGATATTGAAGGGAAATAGTAAAAACTTTACTGGTGGTAGAGCTCCAGTGACGGAGCTCGCGGGCGTAGGCACCACCGCATTACCTAATATACTTGCCGCTAAATGGTAGTGTTCAGCACTATCGTGTTTCGGTCAGGTGGTAATGTATGGCCCTGTAATTTCCGGCACAGAGGCATAACATCTTAGGCCTCAGGAGTGGTAACGCATCTGCATTTTGACCTTGGTCTTTGTGTGGGTGCTTATAGGCTGCAGTTATCACTTAACATCAACGTGAACTGCACGCTTGTTTGCCACTTCCATTACATAAAAAAAAAACAAAAAACATAATTTTATTTTTCAATACAAATAGTCCGTGTCTATTAAACCTTTGACACATTATTTCGTTCTGAGGCAATACGAAGTTTGCCGGGTAAGCTAGTAATTAATATTTTGTCGTGTCACGCATGATCCATGCACATTTTAATTATTCAATCGTTTTGTCGTTTATTTCATGAAATGTTGATAATATTCCAGACGGAAGGCGAGGGCCTCCGCGCCGCCCTCGAGCAGGCGGAGGAGCGCGCGCCGCCGCCGCCCGCGCACGCCCTCAAACATGAGCTGCAGCATTCGCAGCCGGTAAGGATCTATAAACAAACTTGTTTTGTAAATAATAATATTTATGCTATTTTTTGCCATTCTAAATTCACTCGTAACTAAAGGAAAACGGGTAATTGCGTGTGGGGCCACGCGCGGGTTCCGTAGTTTTTAGGTTTGATTAATGTAATGAAAAAAAAAAATATTTACTATGGAGTTGTAAAAAAAATTCGAGTATTAAAGAGACCGCTGAAGTAAAGAGACCTATCCAACCATATCCCACACTATTTAGAAAACGACCAATAAAAAATCGTCCGCGCGTTACATGTAGGGGATGTATCTTAAATATTTTTCATGTTTTTATTCTACCTGCCTCGGTAGCCTAGTAGCAGGCCACTACTACTACGCTGAGGTCCTGGGTTCGATTCCCGGGTAGGGGGTTATCAGAGATAATGGTGAAAAAGCCTTTATCTCTGGTTCTATTGGGATTTTTCCATTTTCTGGAAATTTCCCAGTACCACAAAGTTTGGTAATGTGCCCGGAGATGTCAACAGGATCGCCACCTGTTACATGGGCCAAAACGTAACCGGCGAATCGTGGGTGTTTGCATGTATGCTTGAATGCATGCATTTACCTCTGCCTACCCCTTCGGGGATTACAGGCGTGAAGTTACGTTTATTCTACCACTTTGTCGGCGTAATTAAGGTGTATACTTGTGCCAGATTTCAAGTCTCTACTACTAATAGTTTTTACGGTAAACCGCGGACGGACAGACGGGCAGGCAGACAGACGGATATGGCGAAACTATAAGAGTTCCTTGTCTTTTCTACGGAACCCTAAAAAAAGGAGAGAAAATGACTTCACGTCCTCAGAATAACCAGTCCAGCTGTTTTACCATCAAACTTCTGAATCGTATCCGATGGTCTTGGAATTTCTCTTTCCCTTTTTGATTTTACCGATTTGGGGTCGGTACAACCTCGTAGATATAAGAAGGTTAGGTACCCATCGACGTATCTGGATATTTTTTGGTAGGGCTATCGTATCTCACGCGTTGGATAGACAGTAAACATGACATGTGTTATCAATATCTGACCAAGCGATGGTTGTCCAGGGTTACACCGTCCGCGACAGCCCCGGCAGCAGCGGCTCCGGCGCGCTGTACCCCGCGCTGTGCGTCGGGGGCGCAGCCCTGGCCGCCGCCGCCGCCGTCGCGCTGGCCGTGGCCCGCCGCCGCGACCGCGCGCCCGCCGCGCAGGGCTTCGTGCAGGTACCGTCTAACTAATTGTTTTCCAGATCCAATTTCAACGGCGGCCAATTTCAACGAAGACTATCTAACTGTGCAATATTGTCGTGAACAGGTGCACTCGCTATAAGTACCCTCGTTCTTACAGCCCGATAGGACTGGAAACCGGCAAGACTGGAGAGAGATCCAGAGATAGATAGATCTAGAGATCAAGAGGTTTACGTGCTGCTGAGACACGGGTACAAGACTCCGGGCACTGCTAGCAATTTCCTTGCAGAACAACACAAGAACAGCTTTTACATACATTGGGATCGAACCCAGGAACTCCAGCTTCAGCATCGAGATTCTAGGCACTTGACCAACGAGACATTTGCCCCTATGAAACTAATTTACGATGGACATCCTTTCGTCTTCGTGAAAAGAAGCAGGATGCTAGACGCAAGAATATTTAGAATAGTCACAGATCGGTCGGAATGAAACCCTTTAATTTCATTTGTCAATTTCCACTGACCGTTTACCCTGATTAACGTGGTCATTGGAGGCGTCGCGTCCCTATGACGATATTGAATGCATATTTTATTGTTCTGCAGGTGGAACAGACCGGCGCCGTAGCTCCTACTCCCGAAGAGCGACACGTAGCCAACATGCAGATCAACGGTTACGAAAATCCTACCTACAAATACTTTGAGGTCAAGGAGTAAATTGTCCCTCCCAACCCCACCAGACCTGCTTGCCTCTCCTTTCGTCTTCGTGAAAAGAAGCAGGATGCTAGATGCAAGAATGTTTAGAATAGTCAAAGATCGGTCGGAATGAAACCCTTTAATTTCATTCGTCAACCTCCACAGGCCGTTTACTTTAATTTACGTATTCACTTTTAATCTCTTCTCTTTCGAGTTATTTTTCGTTCCTGTGATCAGAAACAAAAGAGTCAACGTTTGAATATCAAAAACGATTACATCTAGAATGGTCTATGAATTGTAAAAAGTACAAATCCATCGTTTCGTAATATTTAGTTTAGATCAACGGCGCCTCGTGGTAAGGGACGAAGTTTTCAAGTTATTTATGGTGTGTGCTAGTTGCCCCTAACCAGGGTATCCCCTTTTCCCTAATATCTATGTCCTTGAATAAATTCTTTATGGAATGAATGTGTGTGCAACTTAACGTCCCCTGTCTGATCGTAATGCAAGTCTGGTGGGATTGCTTCGTTTTATTAATAAAGCTTGTGTGATTAGTCAACGTATATTTTGCGATCCATCGCATTCAGTCAACATTACTTACGATAAGATTAGACGTGATATGGTTTTATTTTTTTTTAATATTTGTTATATTTTGTTTGCACCAAAATATTTATTTTATTTAAGGTTAGATCTAAGTTTTTGTCTAGTGTCCTAGATATTATAAGTGTCACCTTGTAGTCGAGATTTTTAATTAAGTTTTCGATGCCGCAACCCGAGTGATGATGTTCGACGGCTTTGTATTATTGTTTAACTCATTAACACTGATATTTCATCGATGATCTCAATTTAGTGCGTGTCGTAAGTGAATTAGTTGTATTTCTCGGCCGCTGGGCGTCATCACTCGGGCCAGTGGAACAAACGTCCATGGTACGCTGTGTATATAGGCTCCGCGTACAAATTTGAACCTAAATTTACTTACTCTTAATGCCCGCTTTCCTTTTCTAACGTAGGTAGAACATAACGTGAATTTTATGTAATAAAATGCGAAAATATATTTTAATAATTAATGTGTACTTAGCGAAGGGCGGGCGGCAAAGCCGGCGCGGGCGAACAAGTTTCTTCCTGGTAGCGTTCTTCTAGAATTTTCTGACTGAGACGTGAAGCGGAAGAACTCGCGGGTAACGTCCGGCACTCGATATCTGTCTCTTTCTCTTATACTTGTCTTCTCTTTTCTGTTCGCCCGCGGGACAATACTTTTAAGTTCCCGGTAAGAGAACCGTGTACTCAAAGTGTTCTACAACATAACAGCAACGGCCACAGAAGCAGATTCCATCCTGCGTCGAGTCTAGTCAAGGCGGCGGTAGGCCGCGCCCGCACGTTGGGTACTCGGTAACGGAAGCAGTAAGCTTAGTGAGTGTATGTACGGTTATTATATAAGTAGATGTACAAAAAGTAATACATTATATAGATGTTTTAGCGTCAGATACATAGGTATAAAGCAAAATATTATTATATATCGCATTCGTCCGTTTAACGTAAGGGCTTGCGCTCGTGTCTATTCCCACGTACCACACTTAATGATACGCCGTAGTTAAGATGTAATTCTGCCTCAGTATTATATACGTTTAAGCTTATTTGTTACATAAGCTAATTTATATACACTTATTCTATTTGTTTACGGGCGATGTGACGTTATTACACTAAGGAATCATATCAGATACGTCGCGGCGTCTCGTTGCACCCTTTTCGCTGTGTTCTTGTGCAAAGTTGAAGCGCTTCGAATAACAGATGGCGCTGATATCAATATTAGCGAAAGCGGCGTGACATGGCGCCAGCCCGTGGCTAGTACGGCATTTACGTAAGTTTATTCACTGTGTATATCGTAAGATTAATCCTGCATCAAGTAATCGCTGTGTATTTTTACTAATGATACTTTGTAACGAGCCGACCACTTATTTTTTTAACAAAACTTTTGCTCAATATCAGCTGTCTATCGTCGGTATTTCGAATTATTCTATGTCCGATCGATGTGAATTTAATTGTAATCAATATTATTCGGTGTTCGTAGTGATCCCCGGTTTATGTAATACCTTATCACTGTTTCACGTATTTAAGAACATAATAAATAAATGGTTTGAAATAATTCATTTGTGTTTACTGTGCTGCATTTTATTGTGAGTTCGAAGTTCAAATTGATCAATAAATAGGAACTTTAAATTGGTGTTGTTAATGGCATTTTGCCGGAGCCCTATCTTCCTATTTTCATAGCATCAATAAAGAACTAATCTTGATATAAAATGCAATATTTGAAATTCTGAAATTGTAGTTGAACGATCAGAAAAAATACTATTGCGTAATTTTTGTTGATGATGTTTCATAGTTTATTTATTAACACTAATTACAATTCTAAAAAAATCTGGTCACTCTAAACATAAAGACACTTTCCTTACCAAGAGAGAGAGAGAGAGAGAGAGAGAGAGAGAGAGAGAGAGAGAGAGAGAGAGAGAGAGAGAGAGAGAGAGAGAGAGAGAGAGAACACGCTAATCTCTGGCACTACTGGTCCCATTTGAAAAAATATTTCAGTGTTAGACAGTACATTTATCGAGGAAGGCTTTATATTATCACGCTAAGACCAGATTATTTTAACTAACCAAAAGTGTTTATGATTCATAATTAACCAAAAGTTATATCCAAAAAAGGTGGCAAAAGTCACTTTTCCACGCGAACGAAGTCGCGGGCACAGCTAGTAAATAATAAAAATAAATAAAATACGCTTACGCTCACAGCTCTACATTAGATATTAATAAGCCTGTGTCGTAGATGCTGTTAAACACACACAACACATACACAAACACCCAGACCCGAAACAAATATCTGTAGGCCATACAAATATTTGTCCCGGTGCGGGGATCGAACCCGCGACCCTCCGTAATATGAAAAGTAGGTAAGCATACTTATAGAGTAACGTAGAGTTATGAAACTGAAGTAAAATACGAAGACAACACTTCGAACCACAGCTTGAGTGCTTCAGTTCATCACATGGGATCATTGAAAGGGACATCGATAGAGAGTTTTTTATAGCTTCAAATAGGTCAGAGTGTCGTCTCAATTTCATCTATAGCTTCATGATGCTAGAGAGCAGAGTACTTACGACTCACAGACATGTGTACATGTGTAGAGAAAGACTCCTTCAACTTTTGAGATCGCAATAGCTCAAGAGAGGGATTCGTCGGAAATAAATTTAAAATAATCCCTTCCAAAATCTACAACGTTTAAATGATACAAATAAAGATACTTTCCACGTGTACATCCTACTCGTATATGTTAGGTTAAGGATCAGGAGTTATATGACCATCTTTTAAAACATTCTTCACTGCTTAAGCCAGCGGTGGGTGCAGGTTCTTCAGCTATCGCTACCTGCAAATAATTAGGTACTCATCCTCTGACGTAACTGATTTTGTGGCATTTGTTAGTTCCGGTTCCAGTGATGCAAAGTTTGATAAACCTTTACATGGAAAGGAGACGTGGAATTTCTCGCAATCGAACTATCGCACGATGAAGTTGGCGAAGAATGGGTTACCTTAGTCGCCTGTAATATTTTCGAGTTCATAGCGTTTTCAACACCTTGGCACCAACAGTGCTCATGCTGCTACACCTAGCGCTGGCTCCAGGTGAGCCCCGATGAACTCCGGGAAACGATCGTAAATTATATCTTGTAGGTACATAGCATGCTCATTGGAAGGTTGTCATGGTGTTACTGACATTTAGTATCTTCCTTGATAATCCTCCCCGTAAGCCATTCCCCTCCACAACAGGGTGGGTCCCCTGGGAGTTTATTATTATTATTAATGGCTGTGTTCTGCGCCATCATATTTGTATTTGGTGATAATGTACGAAGCAACGATTTCCGCCACAGTAGTAGATCTCAGGTCTGCGGAGTGAGAACACATTATATAGAGACTTTCGTCTTTTGTGTGAATATCTTAACTGCATTATTTTTATAGAACTTTAAATTTGTATAATAGACGTTAAATATATTAACCCTCTACCCCATGACGGACTTAACGAGAAGATACATATATATAGGTACAAACAAAGGTGTCGAAACTGTTACAAATGGTACGTAAGTATGTATTTTGTGATAAAGGATACCATTGAACATAATAATTATGATTCTGATAAAATTCTAGTAATGTAACTAACTATAAATAACATTAAACATTTAGTTAAACATGATCGGGATTCCCGTCTATCCGACTACGCTGCCTGGACTCACATAATTACTCATTCTGATAACAATAATTAAACACTAATTGACTGACGCATTGTGATATGATTAGGTGCATATTGAAGCACCGAACTATAAATTGTGTTAAATATTGGTTATATTATTTACCTACAATCATAAGGTAAGGTGTCATAAGAGGGAGGGCGGAAAATTTCATAATCACCACTCTTGGCATGCGGGTTTGTGATCGCACTGGAAAATTTCCAGAAAATGAAAAATTCAATAGCGTCATTGATAAATGATAATACACCTATATCCCTATCCCGGGACACCAGCGTAGCACCAGTGTCTAAAATATGTTGCATAAAATTGTTTTTTATAAAAACATATTTGATACACTTCAGTAACAGAAACAAGTAGATATCGCATTTTCTATTAGCAATGAAACGTGAGATTTGAGAATAGCAAGTACCTAAATGACATCTGTTATCTTTCCGCCAAAATGCCTGAAAACTCGAAGGACCATATTTCACTACTTCGGTGTAATACCGCCATCTATTAATTTTTGTTCAAACTAATACTGTGTGCTATTCCTTGCTCTCGCAGATTTCTAGCGGTCTTGCTTGTAGTATGTGCCGTTAACAGATGACGCTAGTTGCAGTATTAATCTTAGATACGCCTACTCATGGTCCCATTCCAATATTGCTTGATTATATCAATTTATAATGTCTGGAGCTCGTAGGCGGTGCACGAGGAACAGTTTATCACACGTAGTTAAGTCCAGTGAGCTTCTCTGAGAATTTTATTTAACACTTTGCTTTCATACACTTAAGTTATACTTTTAAATTATACCTATTCATTCATAAGAAATCTTATGTTTTATTGGAAATTGTTTTATCATCCAGAGTAAGAGTACCTAATAGCTATTACTTATTAGGAAGCTTTCTACTTTTATTACTTCACGTTTTTTGTTTTTTTTTCCGTTTTCTGTATATAAGTAGGTTGTAATTTCGTAAGCAATTATTAAAAACGATAACAAGTAGGTACTATCCTCATAATAATATTGGGTCGTAGGGTAGATATTTAAATGCGATCGAAGTACTACCCTGTTCCATAAAAACTGAACGATAGCTAGAAGACAGTATCTTATTTGTTTGTGTAGATCCGTACAAGCATAAGCGAGTCACTCAACGTCACGTCGAACAAAGCGTCTGAACAACTGGGTTGTTACAGTTCTAACAGGGGTTAAAGTCACCCCTACTGAACCAAATTGTGGAAACGAAAGTAGCTTCGATTGGATTAACAACATTTTTGCATCAAATCTTTTTTATATTGCCATTTTAAGGTTTCCGTAACTATAAAGAAAAAAATAATAAAATTTTAATCATATATTATAGACTAGCTGTCCCCGCGACTTTGTCCGTGTGAGAATGTATGATTGTTCAGGATATACCCGGACGAAGACGTGGACGAAGCTAGTATAAAAGTAGCCTAAGTTACTTCTTATTACATCAGCTACCCAGTGAAAGTCCCGTCAAAATCGGTACAGCCGTTCCCAAGATAAGCCCCGCCAAACAGACCGACAGACAGACAAAAATAGTAAAAAATGTTGTTTTGGTATATGTTACGTGAATACATACTTATGCATTTAAAAAGCGGTTATTTTAATATAAATAGTTCAAACTTTTTAAGCAAATACTCCAATTTTTTTTATTTGTATATAGATGTAGGTCGGGGAAAAAGTTTCTTCGCATTTTTTAAGATTATTCAAAACATTTTTTAATATCGTTTTTTTAAATTTAACTAAAGTATGTATGTACCATTTTGTTCGATAACCTTTTGCCATCTTGTAGGTAGAGACATGATCCCATTGCTATAAAAATTTTGGGACTTCTCATCAAAATACCGCGACAAGTGGATTTGGCAGTCCTCTCGTGATGTTAACCTAACATTGCATAAAGAATTCTGAAGAGACCGAAACAGGTGGAAATCTGAAGGTGCAAGGTCAGGACTATACGGCGGATGCATTAACACCTCCCAGCCAAACTCTCTTAATTTTTGCTGAGTGGCTATAGATGTGTGAGGTCTAGCGTTATCATGATGAAACACCACACCCCTTCTGTTGATCAATTCCGGCCGCTTTCTCTCAACTTCTTGCTTTAATCTCATCAGTTGTTCGCAGTAGAGTTCAGAATCGATAGTCCTGCCTGGTGGTAAAAGCTCATAATGAATAATGCCCTTCCAATCCCACCACACACACAACATCACCTTATTGCGAGTTAACCCGGGTTTCGCCACAGTCTGTGAAGCCTGACCGGCCTTTGACCACGACCTTTTTCGCACGTTCTTGTCGTACGTGATCCACTTTTCATCACCAGTTATCAGCTTCTTCAAAAATGATTCGGTTTCATTCATAAAGAATCACAAATGAGTACACGGTTCATTAGGTTTCTTTCAGTGAGCTCGTGGGGTACCCAAATATCGAGCTTTTTTTTGTACCCAGCTTTTTTCAAATGCGCCAAAACTGTTTTGTGATCAATTCTCAGTTCTTCAGCTACGTTGTAACTATTGATATGTCGATCTTGCTCCACGTTTTCAAAAATGGCATCCATTTTATCCGTAGGGCGACCAGAGCGAGGTGCATCCTTGACATCAAAATTTCCGGATTGAAAACGCTTAATCCAAATTTGTGCTACTCTCACAGACACTGCACTGGGTCCATAAACATCGCAATTTTTTTCGCGGCTTGCGTTGCATTTTGACCTTTTTTGTAGTAAAATTTTAAAATGTATCGAATTTCTTCATTAGATTCACTCATCTTGACAGTACGAAAAACAATTGCCTAATTTGAAAGTGGAATTATGTTCTTTAAAATTTTAACTTTCAATGATACCAAAACCAGCCAGATACAAATACTACAGCCAAAGAGATTTTATTACAAGTTCATACATACTATAATGCGAAAAGACTTTTTCCCCAACCTATTAGATGAGTGGCAGAGGTGAGTACTGCACAAACACTCTGAACTGAGTTTTTACAGTTTCAACAGGGATTAAAGTTACCTTTACAGAAACCTTTTTCACTGGTGATTGAATTCTAATAGGAGCTCGAGGGCATAAGCATAAGTACTCCCTACCGCATTATATCTGCCGCCAAATGGTAGTGTTCAGCACTATCGTGTTCCGGTTAGATGGTAATGTAATAACCATCACAGAAACATGACATCTGAGGTCCCAGCGGTGGCAACGCATCTGTATTTTGACCTCGGGTTTTTGTGTAGATGTATATAGGCTGAAATCATCAATTGACATCAATGTGAGCTGCATGCTTGTTTGCCACCTTCTTTACTTAAAAAAACATTAAACATTCAATTCAGTTGTGAACACTCACCAAGATGTCAGCTTTTTGCTTATGTTTTATCAGTTCGTTATTGGTATTTTCCTGTTATAAATATTTATCGGGTATTCTATAGTAAAGGAAAATATCACTAAAAAATTACATGATGTAGAAAAATTTTTGCCCGCATTACACTAATACGTCACTCTATTTTTTATTACTTACTGCGTTACACGTATCTATTGACATCAGGTTTTTGCCACTTCACAGTGGAAAATACTGCATTATGATTACATTATGCAATTTATCACCGTCTAATTTAATGCTATTAGATTTGTAATATAAGTAGCTAATGTATAGGTATATGGCAAAAAAGGTAGGTACTAAGTAATCATATTTTCAAAAATATCATACTTATACTCGTAATAATTCAGTGAAGTTGATTGATCGAGTATAAGTATAAGCAACAAATAAATATTACTGCTGGTATATTACGAAGCTCATGGGCGTAGGCACCACCGCATTACCTAATATACTTGCCGCTAAATGGTAGTGTTCAGCACTATCGTGTTCCGGTCAGGTGGTAATGTACGGCCCTGTAATTTCCGGCACAGAGACATAACACCTTAGGCCTCAGGAGTGGTAACGCATCTGCATTTTGACCTTGGTCTTCATGTGGGTGTCTATAGGCTGCAGTCATCACTTAACATCAATGTGAACTGCATGTTTGTTTGGCACGCCCATTACGTATAAAAAAAAAATCTAATTCCGGGTTTCGGCACAGAGGTATAATACCTTAGGCATCAGGAGGCATTTGTCATTTTGTAATAAATAATTTTGTTACATTATTCTTTCGAGAAATATTAGAAATGACGTCGTCTTGAGTAGTCTAGACACCACACCCATATTCGAAGATATTGTCTCGAGATATCCTTGACGTCACTCATCCTTACTCGAGGAAATTGGTATTTTTACTGGTGGTAGATCACCAGTGACGGAGATCGCGGGCGTAGGCACCACCGCATTACACCGCATACTTGCCGCTAATTGGTAGTGTTCAGCACTAATGTGTTCCAGTCAGGTGGTAATGTACGGCTCTGTAATTTCCGGCACAGATGCATAGCACTTTAAGCCTCAGAAGTGCTAACGCATCCGCATTTTGGTTGGTCTTTGTGTGGGTGTCTATAGGCTGCAGTCATCACAGTCAACACTTAACATCAATGTGAACTGCATGCTTGTTTGCCATTTACATTACATAAAAAAACAAATAAGTAGGTATCCTTTATTCAACATTCTGATCATTTGAGGCCGGAAGCGTTTGTCAAAGTCATGGTACTTCGCGACTTACCTTAGAGAAGAGTCAAGGAATATTTAGACAGTGGCGGACTATGGTCATCAGGGTCCCGGCGGCATTTGACATTTGGAGGCCCAGTAGCCTGACGCACGAGCAAAATAAAAAGGTAATGAGGTAAATTAGGGGGCTAGCCCATACACATATTGGGCGCCTCTGTATAATTGATACGGTAGATAGATTCTAAAATACACATGAAAAAGACCGCGCGAGCGTTAGCTCTACAAATCTTTCATGATTCCCAGCTACCAGTCGATGGCGGATACCCGTGGGGGACCGTCCCTGCCCCCCCCCCCCGCCTTTTGTCCGCCACTGTATTTACTCTTGGTGCTTACATTTACAGACACCATTAAATTTTAATAAATTGAAACTGTATCTACATACGTCCTAGCTGACATTTACACAAAAACATTCAGTCCATATAAAAAAGGTTGTTTGTATAAAAAATCCTACGAACTTATTATGCTTTTAATACAGAAACTATTTCACGCACACATTGAAACATATTGGCGACAGGTATAGGCCCATTTGGCCTTGTACTCGTATTTTGACAGAGGGGAAAGCCTGCATATGCCCTCCGGTGTTGCTCTATGGTTTGCATAAATAAGATTCGAGAGAGATGACGTGGATGGTAACTATATTTTTAAATGTTAAATTCCAATATTTACCTACCTACTAAGGTACCTAATAGGAAAATACGACGGATAGGTACTTGCGTTTTACGACCCTATAGGGGGTCGCGACCTACACGTTAAAAAACACTGTCTCAGATTATCTACACACGATAGAAGTTCGAATGATATTTGGATATAGAAGTTCTGATGATACTTAGATAACATAATATCTTAATAATTCACTGAATGTAACTACCCACGTACTTTATATAACTCTGTAACATTTGTTAGCATTTGTTAAGAGTGGGCGTTGTTATGGAAGAATAATAATATGTTCTTACTGCTTCTTCATAAAAAGCCGTATTTCTATATAATCTTTATCTTTTCATTACGCTGGGAACCTGTTTTTATAGTACCTATCTAACTTTTGTGCGAGACTATCGCTTGTCTGTCTATAACTGTAAATTTATAGTAAAAAGCATATCTTTTTGCTTGTGTTTCTCAAAGGAATATTCAGGGACGGGGTGTAAAAATATATTATAAATTAAAATGCAAAAACTTTGACGATCAAGTAGGTATATTTTTTGGAGGTTATCAATTACACATGTAGGTATGTGGGTATAGGTATTTAAGATATTGTTCAAATTGTCTAATATTTGAATATGATGATCTGGAATCAAAATTAACGTGTTTTAAATTTTAATGACATATATTCCAGGAGGCATTAACACAATAATGGAGTTCCAAACTATGCTAAGCTAATAAACTAATAATTAGTTATAGGTACTTATATAAATTAAACACATAAACTAAGTAGGTATATAGCTCATATATATTAAAGAAAAATGTATTAATTCTGTTAAAACAAACAATTTCGGTTTAAATACTAAATACATATGTATTTACCTATAAAATGAGCTTTAAAATTAAGTTTTAAATTTAAATATATACTCGTAAATATAAGTTAAACATGTTGGTAAATTTAGGTAATTTATGTTAGTAAATTAAAAAAAATGTAACACTAATAAATAGTAAGAAAAATATATTTTTTTATTTTTTTTATTTTATTTTTATATTTCAGCTTAGGGAACAGAGTGCCTAGCGAGATTTCCGATCGCGATCGCGTAACAGTAAACGCAGATTTGTATGGAATTGAAGGAGCGTCATCTAGCGGTGAATCGATGACGCTCCTTCAATTCCATACAAATCTGTGTTTACTCTTACGCGATCGAATTAGAATCTCGCACTAGGCACTCAGCACAAAAATCATTAAAATTAGTTTAGCAGTTTTAAGACATGGCACTTACCCATTGATGTTCGGTATGTAGATACTAGGTATATCATATCGTCAATGGGTAAGTGATTAAAACCTTTTAGTTATAAATAATTTGACTACCCAATTGGGTCAGCGAAGTGTGACGACCGCATGATTCGAGGGTCGCGGATCTTCACAATGGTGTTAAGTGAATACTTACCTCTCCTACTGACGAAACCAAACAGCTCCATTCATTTGTAATATCTGGTGTTACCGAAGAGGTTTAGTCCTTGTGTCGTAGGTAGGTAAGTAATAATTCTACGTTTTTTTTTAACATTTGCCTTCGCATTTTTTTAAATATTTGTTGTTAAATAACACTGAACATTAGTCTATGATGAAATAGGTCGTCATTAGGAGAGGCCTCTGTCCATCATTGGGTAAAATGATCACGATGAATACATAGCAAAATATTATTATGTCTTTCTATTTCTATTATGTACCTTGGTTAGTCAACAACACATCTAACAAATTAGTTGGAAAAATTTTCTCTTACATAACTCAAGTAATCAGAGGAAACATTGGATAATATTCTAACTTACAGAAATTTCGTAACTCTTCGAAAGTTACCGAACTGTATGTAGGTACTTAATGTTAATTTCTGCGGAACAATATTGTTTTCAAAATTCCCAGTTAATAATGAATCATCTATATCATAAATGAGTAACTAATTATTAATAATTAATATGTCATATTACAGTTTGTAATAAAACGGGCAAATGTGACTATGATTTCAAACTATACATGTAGGTATATGAATCAAAATATTGATTCAGATCTCTCATAAGATTTTTTTCCATAAATATGACAGACTAAAAGTTATTCAAAGTTTTATTGCTTTCTTTCTTTTCTATGTACATATTTAGGTGTTATTTTACGTGTTTGAGCGTAGCAATTAACATAGTTATATATATGTCGGCAGAGTCAGGACATCTAGGACATCTAGGTAGTATTGTCTGCGTTTCTTTCCGTAAGCTGATATGTTATTCGTGTTTGTAGGCGTCTGTAGGTGGGAACTCGAGCGGGTAATGAAATAAAGCACAGTGTTTGGCAGAAGGTGAAGCAATAGTCGTTTATTGCCAAAGATCCGCCCATTCGATTACGCCGGCAGAGAAGAACGGGCAAGAAACTCTTACGACCGGGCACTCAGTTACCGGGATACAAATGTTCATTGCACAATGTAAATCTCTTCTGCCAATCAATTCAATACTACACGAATCGTCACTATATCTCGTTATCCAACTATTACTGAATCTAGATTGCTTTATTGAGTTACAGAATTATATCAAGGAACCGGCGCGGACGACGCCTTTTCTCAATTGTCAAGTGTCATTGATGACACTTGTCAATCAAGCTACTGGGTATGTTTAGTACTTTGATTAGGACTTTCTATAATCATCGGTTTAGTCAGGTCAGTATGTTTATATTCTCCATCCCCGTCATATATATATTATTATTCTATACATTTATCTTAAAAAATACCTAGGCAATTAATTAACGTATTGCATTTACTAAGTCAGCAATAAGAAGATAGCATCGTTGAGTGCTAGCTAAGCTGTTGAAACATCAACAGGCTACAGTAGAAAGAATAATACCTATGTACTAGGTATATAGTAGGTAATTGATTTCTATTAGATTTATTTGTTATTGCTAATTAATCATAAAAAAATGTTTGTTTTTCAAATTATAAAGAAAAACATATATACCTACCTACATATTTTGTGCGTTGTGAAAAACTAGTTATCTAAAGCTACCGCCCAGGGTAGCGGATACCACGTGGTGATGTGGTATAAGGTTGTACCGACTATGCTCTGCTTTAGTCGCGGAACTTCCTACAAAATACCCGAGCTAAACCCGCTCGGGAATTCCGCTCCGCTCCTCACATTGGCAGAGATTATTATGTAATAATGCGTCGGCGACGAATAACGCGCAGTCGCAGCTTAACATGGGGAAATACTGAAAAAGATAGTTAAAACAAATTCACTGTTATACCTATAAAAATGGCGATAGAAAATTAAAAACGTTCAATATTGATCAAATTTTTAAGAAAATTAGGCCTAAAGCAGCGAATAAGTACGTGCCTAATGTCTTAAAGTATGACTTGGATTCATAGAATAAGTGACGTAAAATAAAATTTTCGTCTGTGACTTAGGTAAAAATATACCTATCGCTTAGGTGGACACTAATATGATATTTTCCAAAAATAGAAATCATTCAGCAGTTGTTAGAAAGTACATATTTATAAATACATAACTATAAACCACACGGATAACGTTGGGAAACAGCAAGTGTATCAAATGAACAATGGACATATTTATTAATCCTCACTACTCGTCACTAGATGGCGCTTATAAGATAAGTTAATTAGGTATTCAAAAATAAATGATTCAATTCGTAATGTTCGCAACCTTGTAATCATTTACTTAAATAAAAATCCCTTATCCTTCTTCATGTTCAAAAATATTCAGTATCGGGGAAGGAAAAAGTTGCTCCATCGGCATTAATAATGGCAACCCATTATACGTCCCACTGCTGGGCACGAGTCTCTCCCCTCTTTGGGGGGAGGCCTAGAGCGTACTCCACCACGCTGCTCCAATGCGGATTGGTGGAGAAACGGGTTAGTGGACAACCCGGTGTCGGATGTTTTCAAACCGCCCATAAGGCCTCCGACAAGGTTTAACGACTGCTATCTATCGATGGCAACCGGGACCGACGGCTTAACGTGCCCTCCGAAGCACGGAAACGCGCGTTTAATTTGCCACTAGCGGTCACCCATCACACTACCCGACCGCGCCCGTAGTGCTTCACCGAGTAGATCGCTTACAATCTACACCAGCCGCCGGGCCAAGCGCGCTTCAAAACTATTCCCAAAATTCTATATCTATGTTGGATTGGTTTCCAATTTTATCAAATTTGTATTTGAAATGTTCACAACAGTGTCAGACGATAGAGCCTCGTTATACATACTCATGAAGCGCACTTTGGTAGACCTTGACTTTGGGTTAACCACAAAACTTTATTTTATAAGGGCCATTTTAAACAGAGAGCAAATATTTAGCCATAAATTGTCAGTCCCCGGTTTTATATTCCCGTTGCAGCCCATTTTGAGCGCATGTATACGTTCACCGCAATTCGGTGTATTTAAAACTATTGCAGAACATGTCGATAGGTTTGCGGTAGGGTTGTTGAGGAAGTGATTATGAGGAAGAGGAGGAGGAAGAGGAATTGTGACGCGCAAATTTAGAGGACGCGGATGAGGAAGAGGATGCGGATGAGGAAGCGTAAAAGGAAGAACGTAAGTAACTTTACGCCTGTAATCCCCGAAGGGGTAGGCAGAGGTAAATGCATGCATTCAAGCATACATGCAAACACCCACGACTCGCCGGTAACGTTTTGGCCCACGTAACAGGTGGCGAACCTGTTGCCATCTCCGGGCACATTGCCAAACTCCGAGGAACCTACTGGGAAACTTCCAGAAAATGGAAATCCCAATAGAACCAGAGATATAGGATTTTTAACAGTTATCTCTGATAGTCCCCGACCCGGGAATCGAACCCAGGACCCCCAGCTTAGTAGTAGTGGCCTGCTACCACTACGCTACTGAGGCAGTTAATAATATAATAAAAATAATAATGGCAACCGTTGAAACGTCCCACTGCTGGGCACGAGTCTCGACCCTTCTTGAGGGGAGGCCTGGAGCTTACTCCACCACGCTGCTCCAATGCGGGTTGGTGGAGATAACGGTTAGTGGCCAACCCGCTGTCGGATGTTTTCAAACCGCCCATACATATGGCCTGCGACAAGGTTAAACGACTGCTATTTATTTATACGAGTAGCAACCGGGACCGTCGGCTTAACGTGCTCTCCGAAGCACGGAAATGCGCATTTTAATTTGTCAGTAGTGGTCACCCGTCACATACCCGACCGCACCCGTATCGCTTAATCGAGCTTGCGCGCTTCAGAAACATGAAAAGAGGATGAGACAAAATTATAAATACTAGCGGACCCATCCCAAAATCCGCTGTCCTGTCTCTATGTACATAACTCAGTAGGTACATACATACAAAAAAAAATAGTTAAAAGGGCATTTTCCAGTGGACCAAACTATGAATCTAAACCATTCTCAAAACACACACAATAATGAATCATCAAAATCGGTCCAGCAGTTAAGGAAGAGTTCAGTTACATATCACACGCACACATAAAAAGATGAGTGAATGATACAATTGAATTTAGAAATTGAAATCAAAATAAGAATGCAGTCTTAATTTCTTTGTTAATTAGGTAATTAAGTCGAATATTAGTGTCAAAATTAATTATAGAGAAATGATTTTTTATAAAAATTAATTTGGAAGCCGTTCCCCTGACAATTGGTTTCTTAGCTCATCATTTTAATATACCAATCCAACATTGCTAAAAAGTCGTTCGCTGGGACATTTGATGGAAGAGAAGATAGGTATAGCCATAGATACAGTTCCGTAAAGCCCCGAATATTTCGAATTTTTTAGTTGCGTACACGTATAAACATAATATTGTATGTAATGTATGTCAATAAAATTAAAACAAGCAAGCAAGGAACAGCGCCGGTGGCGGAAGGGGAGGTCTCGCTCGCTTGTTTGGCGTGGCATTGCGCTGCGGTGTGGGCATGCGCAATGAAATTCCTCATAAATTTCTCTTACATTTTGAGGAAGCGATAGCGGAAGAGGATTTTTTTATTTTTATTTATGAAGATGCGGTAACGGATGAGGAACCCAAAATATTGCGGAACTTCCTTATTATGAGGAGGCGGAAGAGGAATCCTCAACAACCCTAGTTTGCGGCAATCACGCAAGCTAGTTTTGGTAAAATCAATGGTCCTTTCAAATATTGGTTGTTATTGTAAAGACTGGATGATTGGTACCAATTGGTACTATTAGGTACTGTGGTGATTTTACATAGAAAATATCAATTGGTATACACTTCGATATATACTCACCAATAATTTTAATTAAATTTCGTTGACAGTCATGGTGGCTTATTTGTATCTGCCGCTATGACAAAGGTTCGGGCTTCTATTTTCAGGTCTCCCAACTCCCATACTAGGTAGTACTAAGTGATAATTTAGTTAGCCAGTAAAAAAGATGCTTTGAATATATAAAATGACTCGAAAAATATTTGTAGAATTGTAGGACATGATCTGCAGGTATTGTATGTCTGCCCCGTTGGCGTGGTTGTATGATTGGCGTAGGTATAGTGGTTTTTTGTATATCTGCATACAGACGTAGAGTTACGTATACACAATATTATTCAGGAATGTAACAGCAATAACAATACTATTCATTGTGCGCTAAAGATATCACAGAGAAATTTATTAAAATAAGAAACCGCTGACAGAAGTACAAAACGTTTTATTGTTAAAAGATCAATTTCTTCCAATCAATCTAAATGCATAAAGATAATTAGAATACGGCAATAGAAAGGCAGTAAGTAAAGCGTACTATACAAAAACAATAATTATGTTTCTATACAGAGCACATTGCACCGGCAGTATTCGATTACAATAACAAAAGGACAGTTTTTCTCGTGACAGTGTTCCAATTCCGCCCTTCATTCATAGTCTAGTGGAGCATAATATTCAATTCGATTGTAAAGATAAAGCATTGTCTGCCGCCATTAACACCTTGACCGACAAAACAATATAATATTTATTCGCAATTTTTAAAGTCATTAAATTAAGTTAAAATAAGCCTAAGGTGGGTCGAGAATTTCGTAAGAACGTGGCTACGATCTTCTGATACCGAATAATAATATATCTTCACTGCCACTGTATTATATATATACGATATTATAGTACTTACACATAAACTGCAAAGGCCCAAGGTTACTGCCCTGACTAACACCATATTTCGTGAAGTAGGGCTTAAATCTAAGTCTCGCATATTCCACATATTATTATTGTTATCTATTACGAAGGTAACTTAACCACACTTGCTTAAAAAACTTAAGCAAATGGGGAGTAAAACCAATTCTGGCTAATTTCTCTAGCATCATTATTAACCAAATCAAAAGCTTTTTTGAAATCAAAGTAAGTTGAATCGGTTTGGTCTCCGCTGTCTACTATAATCACAATACCTTATAATATATATACCGTATGAGACAACTACTTTTACAATGATTGAACATCGGAAAATGTTCTTTGTGCACTCAAAATAATATTTAAAAGTTATTTCATCTTGGATACATATTTTTTTTCTTCCATTCCTTCCTATTTTCTTACCTTTTAAACCTTCCTTCCTTTTTCGTAATAACATGTGCTTCAAAGATGATACTAAAAAGAATCGATATTTTATTCCATATTGAAGATATAAGCATCGGGACGTGACGACCCACCGCCCACGAGTAGAGGAGAATTATTCTGCTATTGCAGTCAGTTAATTATGGCATATGATGCACAACCCTGTTGTGGACCAACATTCACGGGTGTGAAGATCAAAATTCTTCGTTTAAACTGTCTGTTAGAAAGCATGCATGTTTTAATTAGTTGAATAATTAGGTACTTAGAAATTAAAGAAAAAACGGAAAGAAAAATTTGACTTCGGGCAGGATTCGAACCAGCGACCTCAGAATAACCAGTCCAGCCGCTTTACCACTAAGCTACCAAAGTACACGAAGTCTTAGTGGTAAAGCGGCTGGACTGGTTATTCTGAGGTCGCAGGTTCGAATCCTGCCCGAAGTCAAATTTTTCTTTCCATTTTTTCTTTAATGTCTAAGTTCACTCGCATGTGTTATTGCGAAAAATAAATAGCACAATAATTAGGTACTAACTTATTATATTTCTATATTTCTTCGCTTTACTTCACGAAACAAACATTCTTTAATCTAATAGGCACACAACCTGTTTTAAAAACCCCTCTTAAAACTACCATTAAAATGAAAAACGAACAATGTACTAACCCTTAGAGGTCAAATATCAACAGGAGGTCACATTCTATTTATTAATAACCCCATAAAAAACAGTTCATAAATTTGCTTATTGCTATCTAAGATACAAAGTATAATCACAAAAGGGAGTTAACTGCGCTTTACATAAGAAAGCAGTTTGTATTGAATATTCAAATACGAGTCAACGGTCAGTTGTAGAGTTGTGAAGAACCAATTTGAATTTTGATTCGTTTGAAGTGTAAAAACTTACTTAAGTTCCAAGTTTGTTCCTAGGCGCCTATTCGCCCATTCTAATAGTACCTAATCTATCTAATAGTGAACACAATAACGCGGGGTGGGCATCATCGTCCCTCGATATAACAACCTCCACTGGGATCGCTAATCTACTTGCCAAGCTTGCTTGTATCGACCATATTCGACACAATGCTAATATACTTGCCGCTAAGTGGTAGTGTTCAGCACTATCCTGTTCCGGTCAGGTGGTAATGTACGCCCCGGTTATTTCCGGCACAGAGGCATAACGCCTTAGGCCTAAGGAGTGGTAACGCATCTGCATTTAGAGCTTGGTCTTTGTATGAGTGTCTATAGGCTGCAGTCATCACTTAACATCAATGTGAACTGCATGCTTGTTTACCACTTCCATTACATAAAAAATACTTTTGCCCAGTTGTGAACGTCTCTCGGCTGTAGTGATGACGATGATAACGAGACTGTGCGAATTTATATAGTTCGTATAGAATTAGCTTATAATGCCTACCTTTTTCCTTAAGAGAATAAGTTATAAGTCTGGGAATTGTGTGACATCATTTCGAAGGAAATACGTACAAACGTTGTGTTATTTGTTACTTCAACGAAAATATAGTGACCGGCCAGAGATGATTAGCGAACAAGCAATAGATATCCAAATAAACAGATGGTACGTCACGATTTCTGTCTATCTTGTCTCGCACTTAATTAAAGCGTGAAGATTCGTATTTATATCACACATACGAACGTATATATACATTCTTTCTACATATGAAGGCAATATTTTGACTCAAAACATATATTAACTGTAACAAAGTCGGATATCGTGTTAGACTTAGCCATTTATAAGTCTGTGACGGTTATAAAGATCTTCATTTATTTTAGTGGGGTTTGTGTTCGTCTGGAATTCTAGATTAATTATTAAAATACTTTTTTTTTTATTTTATGAAGAGAAAAAAATTCATAAATATTGTCTTTAAAACATGTACTCAATAACAATAATTTTTAAAAACGATTGACAACGTTGATAGTTGTGAAACTGACTCAATACGGCTCATATCAAAATGACTGAGCATTATGACGTCACGCATGGCAAAACCACCTGTGAATTGTATGGTGAAATCAAAACATTTAAAAATATTGTTGACAAAACTGTGTTTTTATACGAAATACTTTATATAATAAGTTGTTGCAAATCATATAGGTACCTAGCTTATCCAAAATCGAAAAACTCAATTACCTAAATCGATGACGTTTTTGACCACATTGTTACATGTTTTAAAATTTTATAATCTTAATTATATGTAAAACAGCGAAATAATGTCATAATTTGGTCATGTATGGAGATTCTAATTCGTTAATCACTACCAATTTTCCTGCATCTGACGCAATGAGGAAATCCTAAATTTAATATTCTCTGTATTTTGCAGTCAACTTACCTAAGAGTCTACGACAGAATCAGATGTAAGTACTTAAATACAGGTTGGATAAAAAAGGCCACCTTAAATTTTTATTATATTATTTATTATTATTAAATTAAAATACTGATCATACCTGTGAGTAGATGTCATGAAACTATTAAAATAATTACAACAAATTATTTGAAAAAAAAACGCTTTCCAACAAACACAAAGTCAAACAAAGAAGACACTTGACGCCACAGACTCTTTTTATTTAGACGATCCGTTTAGTCCAGCGGTGTGTGACTACTGCTTGATTTCAAGGGACGCGCGATAGATCCCCGCGACCGGCTAAGTGTTTCTATGGCCTGCAGATGTTTGTTTCGGGTGTGTGTGTGTGTGTTGTGTGTGTATAGCGGTACCCACGACGGCCACGACACAAGTTTGTACCTAGTGTGTCGTGTGTGACGGTCGAGTAGTGAGTGACTCGCTACTGCACAGCAGCACCGCAAGAACCGCTTCTTAGGGGGCCTCGTCGATGCGCATGTTTGTGTGTGTGTCGTTTCGAACGTTTTGTACGTAGTTTCTATACTGTTCATATTTGCACTGTGGTATGGTGTCCACATACCTATAGTTTTTGTTGCTATGCCTAACATTGGCTGCGTATTAAGTACCTACTTTACTTAAACCAATACATGATATTATTATTTAAAATCCAATGTTAAGCCGTGACTGTTCTCATTAACAAGTTATGACGTCATAATCGTCGAAATGCGCATTTAGTCATACATACCTACCAAGTAACTCTACTTTGAAAATTACTTCGGTAATAATTGAGGAACATTGAACATTAAATTATATGAAGAGGAAGATGAAATTTACATAAACGTAATGAAACTATGCAAATAAAATAAAGACATTGAAGTATGTATAAAAAAAAAATAACTCAAAGTGTCACAAAGGTGCTACTTATATTTATCTCATAGCATATCTATCTAGCTTCATATGTCTGAACTGAACTATTTACACATTATACACAGGGTTGCCAACCGTCCAGTTTTCGACCTGTAAACTATCTTTTTAAACACTTAGAAAAACTCGATACAAAAAGTTCCAAAAGAGAGGGTAGATTAGAAAAAATATTTAAAAATGTTGCCACGGTACAAAGTAATAACCCAAAACCTGGGAAACAAATCAACGTAAAAGATAAAACTTTTTCATTAATAGGTATTTACGGTTTTATTTTTCGATTTTGACCAAGTACGATCCGATTAAATTTGTTGTCCGGTTATGGCGGCTGGAAAAGCTGACAACCCTGATTATACACATTGTTGATTAAGATGAAAAATAATGGGTAATAAAATCAACTAATAGAAATCAAGCAAAACAAATCAGAAACAATCCGGGTAACCCCAAACACTCAATTATAAAACTCACTCTGAGAACAAGTAAGCTAATAACGTTAATTGCAGGCCCGTAGCAATAACCAAAATATGCGACTTGTAAAATCAATTTATACTGAAGACCATTAATTCACATATCGTTCAATGCTTGCTTCGACGACCGTTATAGTTAGAACTACGCCTCCCCTCCCGTGTTGTTGTTCCTACGTTAGAGCGGGGTTGGTTCAATGCAATGTCATAGATCAGGGTAGGTTGGCGGATATAAAGTTACCCTCGTGATAAATACAATGCACAGTGCAAAGGGGCCAGGGAGTAGGGAACATTGAACATTCCCGTGTCTAAAGATTGTGGGGTAGGAAGCTGTTGGGAGAAATCACTTGCTCTGATGAATAACTGATCATTTTGGTTACAGTATGTTTTTACGTGCAAACAACATAATAATGTTATCTACTAAAAGAAACGCTACCTCTTTTACAGAGGTTGGTAGAAATCTAGCGACTCGCGAGTAAATCTAGCTAAGATTTTTGCTTTTCAAATTATTAATTCATGCGATCGTTAAAATTGAAAACTAAAAATGTATTTTGTCAAGTATTCACTAGTACTTATTATAATGCTATAATTTGGTATCTCTGTAAAAAAATATCCTTCCCTTATATTAATTATAATACCTTCTGATGACCTGTTAGTGTTTTTTTTTTAATGCAATCTAAGTGGCAAACAAGCATGCAGTTCACATTGATGTTAAGTGATGACTGTAGCCTATAGACACCCACACAAAGACCAAGATCAAGATGCAGATGCGTTACCACTCCTGAGACCTATGCCTCTGTGCCGGAAATTACAGAGCGTGTGCCAATTGTTATTTATTTACTTATTTTACGTTTCTTTGGTATCAAGTGCCGAAGGCTTAAAAAAAACTATTTCTCGTTCGCGTGGGAATGGGAACTTTGCGATAAAAACGATTTTCAATATGTAACCGCAATGTTGTAATAAAATAAAATCACTCCATCGACTTTTTTTCGAGTTTTACAGTCGGTAATATACCTACCTGTGGACACTTTAAAGATTCAACATAAAATAATACGTTTTATGTTCGAAAGTTAAAAATTTTCAAAATACATATTTAAAATACTCACAAAATTAATGTCTGTTATTGAACTCTACCAATATCCATAAGCTATTTAATACGCCGTTCAGGATCCTATTCAATAAATCTGCGGGTTGTTTTCAATGTCGGTCCCGGAATAACGTTATCGTATTGTTATCAACCACTAAGGCACATGTGCGCAAAAGTTCTACTAAATCGATTAGTGGACACTGGGTGATGATGCTGATGCGATTACCAAATTTGATTGGTTGATAGTTACGTAGCAGTTTTACTTACGGTCTCAATAATATTGTGAGGTTTGAGAGTGGGCGTCTCACTCACGGGGCCCAATAATTCCTGACACAGAGGTATCTGTCACTTCATGATATTATTATAAATAAAAAGCTGCAGTAAATATGTAAATACATATAAGTAGGTACGTATTTGCTGCTACTAAAAGATGCTGTTGAAAATGATCAAACGGTATATGTAGGTACTAACAAAGCCTAAAAATTTCGGAGAACAGTACGAACGAGTAGGTAGGTATGTGTGGAAGAGGAAGAAGGAAGATAAATATGGCGATATTCACAGATCGCACTACGACTTTACTTTCAACCAAAGTACGCTTCGAACTGTCAAATCCCATACTGTACTGACAGTTCTAAGCATACTTTGCTCAAAGTAAAGTCGTAGTGCGGTCTGTGAATCTCACCATCAGAGTCACACTTACCATCCTTATTTGGTTTTGTAGACGTGTCAAAGTCTAATATTATTTTACTTGTTCTTTAGTAACAAAAGATGTAATTTGCAAAGTAGGTATATAAGAGTTTCGACACGTCTGTGAAATATATTATGCATAGTAGGTAAATTGGCTCCAAGTCCAAGTAAATCGGTAAACTTAACGGGAATAACCTACTTATTTTAATTATGTTTCTGTGAATAATCCCAGACTTATACTACGGTCTGTAAATCTGTAATAAGACTACCTAATGATAATTTAAGGATACTAACCTATTTTTCAATGTATTAAAAATATTAATATTAAAAAAATATTATAAGTAGGTACCTAGTAGGTATAAATTTATTATTCCGCGGTGAGTGACTCAATCGTAGAAAAATCGCAAGAATACATACTAGGTAGGTATGTAATATTTCATATTCTCTTTTAGGTATCTAGTAGGTACCTGTTTAGGCTTTCACTACTGGCCAAGCGTAACGCGTCATACTCATAGTAACTAGTGATGGGCCGTATGTAGTTTGAAACAAATACATACTGCGGCCGATCATTTGGTAAAAATTAAAAAATCGGTCGTTGATCGTCCGAAGTTTGGTGTACTTTTGCGTCGCATTCAAAACATCGTAATTTATTTAAATATTTTCATTCATTACTGACCATTTAATCATTCAAAATTAAGTTAATGTTTTACTAAATAAAATCATTTTGCAAAAAAAAAAAATGTTGTATGTTGGGTAATTACGGATTATAACTAATTGTTTTTTTTTAATTAATATTAAGTAGACCAATTTAAAGATTAGAAGAATGCGAATTTATTTTATTCTAGTTTTTTTAGATGTCTTTTCTTGTATATTTGATCAATCACAGGCTCTGGACTTTAGGACTGACTCTTATCCTAATTAAATAATCAAGGTTTATTTTATCACCTATTTTTACGTTTATCACAGAAGACATATTTATAAACCAATTTCAGTCAGCAAGTCACCGAATTTTGGTTTAAGCAGTCGAAATTCGGTTAAAGCTAATGTAAAACGAAGTCCGGGCCTTCACTGGTAGTAACAGATATAAAGATAACATTAGCATGTCGGTGAAGCGAAACCATAACATTTTCCCCACCAAACATCGTTCAACGCACCTCAAGTTTTTTCTTCAAAAAATGTAGATTCAGTAGTGTAATAATTTACAATTAAAATACAGTTGACACATTTGTTCCGATTGAAGCATTTAAAGGAGAATCATACTGTTTCATACATTTCTGGGCCCAGGTGTTAAAAGATAACATTCGCATGTCGGTGACGCGAACCCATAACATTTTCCCCACCGAACATCGTTCAACGCACGTCAAAAAGTTTTCTCTTCAAAAATTGTAGATTCAGCAGTTTATAATTTACAATTATAATACTGGTCATACGTTTGTTCCGACTGAAGCATTTAAATTTCGCTTAGGTAATAAATCAAAAAGAGTTATGCAGACAATATAAGTAGGTAGGTATATTAGTTTTTGAAGTTTAAAGTAACAGGTTAACTTACTACTAACTTAGAAATACATATAATATGGAGACCTGTAAATGAGGAAAAACCTCATCAGATAGAAGGAAAGGAAACGTTGCCGTCAAATAGTATTCTTCAGCGCTATCGTCATCCGGTCATGTGTAGGGTGTCATAATGTACGGCCCTGTAATTTCCAACACAGAGACGTTATAACTTAGGCAACAGGAGTGGCGATGCAACTACATTTTTTTTTGTTTTTGGTGTAGATGTTTATAGGCTACATATAGGGTATTCAATTACCATTAAAGAGAACAGTATGCTTGTTTGCCACTTCATGATATAAAAAAGAGGAATTTCACTTTTACCTTTATTGATTGAATGCATTAGGATCATTTCACACTCCGGATTTGCGAGCATGGTCGACCAAGCGACTAATGGTATCGCGAATGCAGCTAACCCACGAACCAAAGACTGGAATAGACTGCTGGATTATGTTTAATATCAATGATTATAGATTCAAATTGAATATTACACTCGTACAGTAAAAATTAGTCATGTGTGGCATAATCACTTTATACGGGGTTCACATCAGGCTAATAGGCACAAGCGATTCAATAAGCACGATTATCTTTACAGACTCGTTATGGATAATTATTCCACATCTAGGTATTTTTATTCTGTTATTTGTAAGAAATAAGAAAAGAAAAATAAATTCAATCACTAGTTTTTTTCTTTACATATTTAAAGTACTTTTTACTCACTGTGAACTCATAAGTTCAGAGTGAGTAAAAAAGTACGTAAGTAAAGTTAAAGTAAAAGTAAAAAAGTTAAAGTAAAGTAGTAAGTAAAGTTAAAACGTTATTATATATTTATATCTTAAGGTAAAATTGTATATGTACAATTTTACCTTAAGATATATGCAATTTTACCATGAGATCATGTGAGCTATTAACTGGTGGTAGAGCTGCAGTGACGGAGCTCGCGGGTGTAGGCATCACCGCATTACCTAATGTACTTGCCGCTAAATGGTAGTGTTCAGCACTATCGTGTTCCGGTCAGGTGGTAATGTACGGCCCTGTAATTTCCGGCACAGAGGCATAACACCTTAGGCCTCAGGAGTGGTAACGCATCTGCATTTTCACCTTGGTCTTTGTGTGGGTGTCTATAGGCTGCAGTCATCACTTAACATCAATGTGAACTGCATGCTTGTTCACCACATTCCTTACGTAAAAAAAAAGTTTACTCATGCTCATTTCAATTACAGATAAGATAAATTAGCTAAGTAAGTTATTAACAGGTACAAAGTATCAAAATCAAAATATTTAAAGTCTCGTTAAAGATTATCTCTACAACTAGATTATTCTAGATAAATATTTTTCTTTTCTTTTACTTATTACAAACCAGCTGTTGCTTGCGGCTTCGCCCGAGTGGATGTCGTTTTATAAATAAATAAGTCTATGCCTATGTTCTTTCTCAAAGTCAGCTCTATCTATGTACCAAATTTCATTAAAATCGGTTCAGTCGTTTGGACGTGAAAAGGTAACAGACAGACAGACAGACAGAGCAACTTTCGCATTCATAATATTATATAGTAGGGAAGTAGGGATAGTAGGGATAAGGACAAAGCATCAGCTGCAGTTTTACATAATTCACTTATCTATTATTGAGTTATTGTGCCTATTTATCAGGCACAAACCACCAAAACTTTTAATAGATTTACCAACTAAAGTTATTACTTCTATACCTATTTCTCGTTTGAAGTTGTCACATTGGATTCCATCTGGAATTTCACTTTTACCATGCGTTATTGATTGAGTACCTACATTAGGATTTGCGAGCGTGGCCAACCAAGCGGAAAATGATATAGCGAACGCAGTGCACCTACGAACATGAAGATTGGGACAAACTGGTGGAATACGTTTATTATTAATGAATACAGAATCGATTTAGATATCGCACTTAATCAGTTTGTAATGAAAAGTACCTAATGGGCGTCGAGTTCACTCTAGGCTTTAACACGCAATATCAATGTCTGTAACTCTATTTTGTTATAAGAATATAGAAATAATAGTATTAAACTAAACTAAAAAAGTCACATGTTGCGACTTTAACGCTAATAGACGTCTTTATTTCAGAGTTCAGACTAGCACGGGTACAATGAAAGTACGAGTAACATAGTCACTCAGTGAAAATGCAGCTTTTTCATGATGACAGATTTTTTAATAAAACCTTTTAAACATAGATACTCGTACATATAAAAACAGAAATGTTTCCTCTTTAAACTATTAGTACGTATAGAAAATAGAATAGGTATAATCAGTGCAGGCTATAGAGATAGTAAAGTAAATTAAACACAAAATCACCTAAATACTTGCCTACTAAATAATTATGTCTATATCTAGATAAGGGAGTACTGATACTGATCAGTGTATTCAGTGTAAATAGAAAAAACAAAATCTTTTATCACGCACTACGCACTACGCACTACGCACAAAGCTATAACCTATGCATGTATTATTTATTTAAAATTATGTTACTTTATCGATATTTATAAATATACACGTTTTGTTTCCGAACCTATTTATTACGAAGATGATTCTTAGGATGCAGAAATTATCCTAAGTGGTTTATTAAAGTTATTGATAATATTGCAACCGAAATTAATTTTCAAACCAAAATTGATTAAATTTTTTGTTTAAACTTTGAACTTATTGCCATTACGTTATTTGGATTCCCGAGTAGCAAATAAATGGCACCCTCTTTGAATGAAACAATCCCCTAAATTACAGCCAAGCTGTTAACAATACGGGCAGCCGAGAGGCGTTCAGTTGTCTCCGGTTCGCGCTAGATGGCGTTATTTGTACCTTATAACGCTCACGTGCGTTGACCTTAATTGACGAGACATAAACATTAATTTGGCAATTTTATTTTATTTGTTATATAAAACGGAGTATCGTAAATGTTGTTGTATACAAAATAATTATAAGATTTTCTTAATCTCGAATGAATGTGCAATATCTAACTTGTTGAATGAGCTACAATAAGACTAATTCGATGATTTCCCACATAAATGCTGAGTAACAGTTTACAATAACTAGGTACCTATACCTACCTTTTCATTCTATTCTGGTGAAAGAGCTCAAGCAGCTTACTCGAGGGCGTAGGCACTACCGCATTACCTACTTAATACAGTGCGAAAAAGTGGGTTTGTTTAATTCTTCAAATTCCCCAAAAGTGGCTATAGAGACTTTTGGGAGATTATATCATCAGCATCATCATTTCAGCCAAAAAGCCGTCTACTGCTGAACAAAGGCCTTCGCCAAAGATTGCGCCAACGAATGGTCCTGGGTCGCCCTCATCCAACGATTGTTCGCGACCTTCACCAGGTCGCCGGTCTATCTTGTGGCGCCTGCCTACGCTTCGTTTTCACCGGAAAACGGCGTACCGACGCGGTCGCCACTCAAGATCTCTTGGGAGATAAAGGGAATGAAAAAAAAAACTACGTTTAGTATTCCTATATTTTTGTACCTTCATGTTTGGATCACTGATTTACATTTGTGTACCAAATTTCAATTTATTCGGTCCTGCAATTTCGCAAAAAATTGGCAGTGATTGACGGATTGTCTGTCAGTCCGACATTACATTAAGAAATTAAAATCAAATTAAAATTAAAAGCAAATCATTACTAAATAAACATAAAATAAAATCACAATTAAATATATGTCATATATAATTGTGATTTTATTTTTTTGTATAATAAAAATGAAACTGATAGATTAGCGGGAAGAATTGCGGCCAATAGTTGAAAATTAATGACATAAATATTGAAAATTCGTATTAGGTACTAGATTACGCTTACCCGATAGCTCATTAAAGTGGTGCTCAGTCAGTGCAGTGAGCGAATGGTGAAAGCGTTACCACAAGTTTTTAATTTTAAGAGCCAAATCCATTAACTTTCAATTACGAAACAAAAAAAATATTTGAAATATATTAGTTTCCTTGCCCGATACCATCAATGACTTGATCCGGGAATGTAAGTTTTTTAATATAACCACTGTAAACGCGCTATTACTTACCTAACAATATTATTTCGAAACTTGAAAGAAGGCAGTGAGATTTTTGGGCATATACCTATATATATTTATATTAATTGTAGATTTATGTTCAGTTATAGCAAATTTCAATTTATCTGAAACATTAGATACTCGGGTCGCCGAAATACGAGATAGCATCAATGGGAACCCTAAAATCAGCAGTAATCGTACCGAACTAACTTTACTACTTATTAATAATATAAAGTGATGCTCGCGATAAAGCTACTGCGATCCACAATCCGCATGCCAAGTGAGACGATTATAGTATATTGTTCCCTAATGACGCACAACACTGTGATGGGTAAATGGGAAGACTTTTTTGCAGCAGTGGACGTCTTTCACTTGTAGTGATGATTTAAATTAAAATAAAACAAATAAAAATAGCCTGAAACTTTCTATCACTACAATTTTTTTATGCACAAATTTTATGTATTTATTTTTATTTAATGTTAGTAGTAGTCGCCACAAACGTGTAGGCCTCTTCTAAAACCTTACTACACTTCTCTTTCCCGTGCCGTGTGCATCCAGTGAGAGCCACATCGATCTGAAAAAATGTCTCTCCATCCTTTATTTGGTCTCCCTTTCTTTCTTTTTCTATCCCTTAGTATATACTCTGACATACGTTTTTTCCTATATTTATTATTAATTCTACAGATGATGATTTAAATTAGGTGTAGTTTTGTCTACAGCTATCGTAAATTTAAACACTACTCGGGTATCCGAACTACATGATAGCATCAATTGGAAATATCCTAAAACAACACGAAAAAATCAACAAGCGTTTACAGATAAGAGACGTACCGAACTAAAGTTAGCGCCGGATACAAGGCGACCCCTTATTATTTATAAGGTTTGAGTCGCACCCCAATTTTGGGGTGAGAAACGGTCCATGTTCCACGTGGGCATTAAGTCGGGCGGCCGCAACTTTAATTTCCATTTATAAGTTTATTGCGTTGTTTTTTTAGTGTGCCGAATAAAGTGTACCTATTGATTATCTTCTCGCTTAGCAGATCTTGTAGTGATATGGAAAGTAAACTCCTTAGTATTCTAGTGGTAGCAGACCAATATTACTACGCTGGAGACCTGGGTTTGATCTGCGTGTCGGGAAGGCAACTGCTTTTGAAAATTATTCAATTTTCTGAATGTTTCCCAGGCACCCTTGGAGTTTGGTAATTTCGACCTAAGGATTCGCCACTTATTAGAAAACGAAACTGGCAAATCGTGGGTGTTTGCATGCATGTCTGCATTGCATTGGTACATTGAATGCACGTTTGGGAATTAGACGTGAAGTAACGCTTATAAGTACTCTATCAATGCCCCATTGCGAAACACAGAACCAGAAACCTCCTGCCGCAAATTATGTGAGACGAATATCGGGTTCATTCTCTTTTTGATCGTGCGACTCCTAGTGGCTTAGAGGTATCTAACAGGCCACTATCTATGCTCAAAAGTCTTAGTTTCGATGCAGCATAGGAGACTAAATTACGGTTACAGTGGCATTGTCGGAGGAGTTTGGTAATATATTTGATGAATGTAATATTGGCTCATCGCAATGGTTTGGTTTAAATTACCAAACGACATAATACATTTATCTATTAATAGATTTAAGTAAATTATTAATATCAAATTATGTAAAAAAGCTTATTACTCCATCTCATATCATAAATTTGGAGACATGGAATTAAATTGCTCTTTTTATTAAAGCTTATGTTTGTTATTGTTGCTGTTATATATATTTTTTTAATGTAAAATAATGTTCATTTTTGTGTAAACCTATTTGTTATGACATTCATAAGCGTCCATTTGAGACCCAAATGAATTAATGCCTATGACTTTTATTTTCAAACTAAACCGAGGTTTTTCAGCATATTTACTATTTATTTCTGGGTCAATAAATCTATACTACAGACTGAATCTGGTGGCCGCTCCATCTACTCCACTCGTTTGATGCAGCGGTCAACCTGACTAGTTATGCAATGCTTATTTTAAACTACCTGACAGTATCTAGAATCTAAATTTCTGCAAATCCAATGATGATTTTACATTTATAGCTGTGAAATTTTCCTGTTGATTTTATTCTCAAAACCGTATTCTTTGTTTGAAAATAACTGTATGACATAGTCAATAAAAAATCGGCCAAGTGCGTGTCGGGACACGCGCAATGTATGGTTCCGTTTTTCTAAGTTCATTAGGGTTGGTCCACTATTACTCGTAATGTTGTTGGGTCTATTTTATGTAAATTGATCAATTATTACACCTAAAGTTGTAGAGCCTACTTAGCTTTGATCCACAGTTTTATTTTTAATATCTTTATACTTTATTCTATTGGTAGTAGTATTCTTTAGACCTTAAGTTATATTTTAGTCTATTAAAGTAGACTTGTCCTTGACATTCATACGATTTCGTAAGAAATATCAAATGAACAAATGATGACTTGGCGATTTAATGATAAAGAAACAAAAACAGACTAGATAAATCCAAATGCAATTGTAATTCTTTTTTACAATCCAAATGTTAAATTATAACGTAAACATTATAAGCTATATATTTATGTGTATATGACGTGAGCTGCAAGCTTGTTTGCCGCATAAAAGATAACGCGAGCAAAGTCACAGGAAACCACTAGACTACTAGAGTTATATAAAACACATTCAAACCTCTTTTGTCGTCCGATTGTAAACTACAAAACGTCGACCAATTACAACTTTGTTTAAAAATGTTATCGCTTTGACAATTAGTGTAATAAATAATAAAATAACAGCGTTCATTTATTTTAAAATATTGCTATCATTATCGTTTAATGACAGTGAAAAAAAGAAGTTTAAATCAGTCAAACTTCTTTTTTAATCAGACTTTAATTTAGTAGGTATGTTTATGTCTATGATACTGAGGCTTTATCTTTTGCTGATGGTAGAGTTACAGTGACGGAGCTCGAATGTTGGTTCACCTTCGAGCTCCGTCACTGCCGAGTTGCATTACCAAATCTGCTTGCCGCTGAATTGGTAGAGTTCAGAACTATCGTGTTTTGGTCAGGTGGTACAGCCCCGTAATTTTCGAGTCTGTGGCGTTTAAAGCATAGACCTCTTTTGTCTATCTGCATTGATATCTCTGGATTTTAGGTATATTTTAAGTCTTTTGTATTAAGGGTAATATTATGGAATTACTCAATTGGACGGAACCTTGTGTATCTAATCCAATCCAATTCGCATTTAGACGGTATTTTGAATTTCTAAATTATGCAAATTCTTTTTTTTTATTTAGATATTTGTAGGTAATATAAAAATTGACCCAGGGGATGTCAATAGCCTCTTCACTTAATATAAGGTACAAAATTTAACTGCCTAATGATTTATCTTTAAACTATAATAAAACAGTAAAAATCGAGCGTCCGTACATTAAATATTTTTCAAATTACTGAAAGGGGGCGATTAAAAAAGAGTAATAAAAACAAAAAAAAAAAAATTGGAATTTTTGTCTGTATATCTGTCTGTCTATATGTTTGTCTGTCCCATTTTTGTCTGTCTGCCTGTCTGTCTGCCTGTTTGGAATGTTATAACTTCGAATCTACTCAACGGATTTGAACGCAGTTCACAGGTGATTACATACAATTAAGGAGCGTTGTCAAAACTTGGTTAAGGGAAAAAAGTTATGGTCAATTGAAAATTTTCTTCAAGCACTGCTTCAAAACTTTTAAACAGAATTGAATGCAGTTTACAGAGGCATAGGCGCTAGTGGTGTTTTTGGCGTTGCTGGTGGTGGCGTTGGTGCCATTAGTGGTGTTGGTGGTGGTGGTGGTGACGTTAGTGGTGTTAGTGGCGTTGGTGGCATCAGTGGTGTTGGTGTCATTGGTGGTGGTGTTGGTGGAGGTGGTATCGTTGGTGGCGTTGGTGGCATTGGTGACTTTGGTGACGCTAGTTTAATATCGTGTACAGAGAAGTATTAATGTACACCAGATTTTTTTTGCTATCTGTAAATGTTTTCGTATGATCCAAAATTAACCTAAAGTTATATCCAAAAAATGATGACCAATGTCACTATTCCACGCGAACGAGCACAGCTAGTGCTTAAATGCCTGTATGATGTTATGTCTGCTTACCCCTTCGGGGAGTACAGGCGTGAAGAAACGTTCACGTATTTGTGGATTCTATGAAGAAATACTTTTTCAACTATTACTAGCGCAGAAATAGGTTTAGAGATCAAGCGAACTCACTGATTGAACTGGAAGGTGAAATAATATAGCCGTGCATTGTAAAACCGAGTCTATAGCCCATAACATAAAGTTGTAAGTTGATTGATAATGTTAACTACTTGTGAATTGTTCCTTTGTAATAGTATGACTGATTCTTGTAAAGTGAGAAAAGTAGTCTGATGTTTCATTAGTGATAAGCAGTCATGTGATTTAGAATCGCGAGTTAGGACATGATTAATTTTTATATGCCTGTATGTATTTAATATTAGACCATGTAGATATCTATATTTTTACTGGTGGTAGAATTCCAGTGTAGAGACCCTCGGGGGCGTAGGCACCACGGCATTACCTTTTTTTTGTATACATACAATTTAAACGATACTAAGTTGCAACGATTATTTACTTACTACCTATATCAATTTAAAATACCTATATTGTTTAAATAATACATTTTTGCAGTTCCTATCTTGATATTCCTGATATCACCCAGTGAGTAGGGGTCCGGTTGAAAACCAGTGCCAGTTTTAGTCTGGCAAATGCTGAACCGGACACCCTTTTAGTGCTGCCGTGAGACACCCCTAAAAACGATTAATTATTATGTAGGTTGGGGAAAAACTTCTTCGCATTTTTTAAGATAATTCAAACCATTTTTTAATATAGTTTATTAAAATTTAACTAAAGTATGTATGTACCATTTTGTTCGATAACCTTTTGCCATCTTGTAGGTAGGGACATGATCCCATTGCTATAAAAATTTTGGGTCTTCTCATCAAAATACCGCGACAAGTGGATTTGGCAGTCCTCTCGTGATGTTAACCTAACATTGCATAAAGAATTCTGAAGAGACCGAAACAGGTGGAAATCTGAAGGTGCAAGGTCAGGACTATACGGCGGATACATTAACACCTCCCAGCCAAACTCTCTTAATATTTGCTGAGTGGCTATAGATGTGTGAGGTCTAGCGTTATCATGATGAAACACCACACCCCTTCTGTTGATCAATTCCGGCCGCTTTCTCTCAACTTCTTGCTTTAATCTCATCAGTTGTTCGCAGTAGAGTTCAGAATCGATAGTCCTGCCTGGTGGTAATAGCGAATATATAATATAATAATGAATAATGCCCTTCCAATCCCACCACACACACAACATCACCTTATTGCGAGTTAACTCGGGTTTCGCCACAGCCTGAGAAGCCTGACCGGCCTTTGACCACGACATTTTTCGCACGTTCTTGTCGTACGTGATCCACTTTTCATCACCAGTTATCAGCTTCTTCAAAAATGATTCGGTTTCATTACGTCGTAATAAAGAATCACAAATGAGTACACGGTTCATTAGGTTTCTTTCAGTGAGCTCGTGAGGTACCCAAATATCGAGCTTTTTTTTTGTAACCAGCTTTTTTCAAATGCGCCAAAACTGTTTTGTGATCAATTCTCAGTTCTTCAGCTACGTCGTAACTACTGATATGTCGATCTTGCTCCACTTTTTCAAAAATGGCATCCATTTTATCCGTAATAGGGCGACCAGAGCGAGGTGCATCTTTGACATCAAAATTTCCGGATTGAAAACGCTTAAACCAAATTTCTGCTACTCTCACAGACACTGCACTAGGTCCATAAACATCGAAATTTTTTTTCGCTGCTTGCGTTGCATTTTTACTTTTATTGTAGTAAAATTTTAAAATGTATCGAATTTCTTCATTAGATTCACTCATCTTGACAGTACGAAAAACAAATGAAAATCACACATTTGCCTAATTTGAAAGTGGAATTATGTTCTTTAAAATTTTAACTTTCAATGATACCAAAACCTGCCAGATACAAATACTACAGCCTAAGAGATTTTATTACAAGTTCATACATAATATAATGCGAAAAGACTTTTTCCCCAACCTATTATATACGTTTTTTTTTCTTTGTATTAAGTATGTTCTTAAGGAAATTCCTTTTTGTTATGTTACTTACTGTGTTTTTTTTTGTTTTCTTCTTATGCATATTTTCTGTACCTTTCTTATGTGTCTCAGGCGCATTAAATAAACGTATTTTCTTTCCTTCTTTCTTTAATTTCCTTAAAAAACTAAGATAAAATTTCTCAAGCTGAGTCGCCTATAACCATTAAGTTACAGAAATCCCAGGTATTGAAAGACAGAATTGTACACAAACACAAAATCAGCTAAGACTGAAGGCTGCACAACTGATTTGGTAGTGGTGGTCGATTTAGTGAAGTGTTTGCGGTCACCAAACACTCGCTAAACACTGGCTAGTTATTGTCAATTTGTCGATTGGTTCGTATCTTGTGTTTTCTGTTTCAGGGAAAGAGTTAAGTGATTTTTTTTATGTAATGGAAGTGGTAAACAAGCATACAGTTCACATTGATGTTATGTGATGACTGCAGTCTAGACACCCACACAAAGACCAGAGGTCAAAATGCGTCAAGATGCGTTTCCACTTCTGAGTACCTTTCGGAATCTGTAGCATCACACCTCAAAACTTGCTTAGTGCCATTATAAAAAAAGTAAAGAAATGTAACCCCATGCCTGTGTTCTCCAAATGGGTAGTAGGTAGGGGAAAATACCACAACTCTCTACTTATCCCATGTGGCGAATCTTTTGACTTTCACTAGTCAGGCACTTTACCAAACTCCGACGGTGATACTTATAGGGGGAATAGTTTGAAAAAATGGGGATAGCACCCAAAATAGCAAAGCATTGCTTTGCCACGGACATTGGTACGAAATACTTTAATGTCATGAAGTGGGAAACAAGCAGTTCATAATAAAAAGGAGAATAATTTATAAAATAAAACTAAATGTATACTGTAAACTTTAGAGGTTTAGAGGTCAACTAACCAGAAATCGTTTGGCTCCACATAACCTTCTAACTCAAATGAAATTGCACTGATTCCTAATATTTAACGAATTATACAGTTTACGCAATCGAGCTTTGTCGATCACTGCATCTCTGCAAACCAAACGGCAAGTTAAACACTATTTTACCTCTTTTACTTTTTATCATTCTGTCGTCACTATATTCACAATGGTTTTTCCTTTACCATCAATTTGTAGTCGTTATCTTGTTTTGTGTTCTAAACGTTTTTTCTACATCATTCTTTATTATATTATAGGTACAATGTGTCCCAGGGATAAGTGACCGCCCGGCGTTTTTCGAATATTTGTAAAAAATTAAGGGTGATTATTCTTATATATTAATAAGTGGAACTTACCGGCTTTGGTGTTTTAAATGATTTTTTAATTTTCTAGTAAATACGCGTGACGTGCTTTTTAAAGTGAAAAAAAGTAAAAAAAAAAAGCTTTATTTTCTATGAATTTTAATTAAAACTAAATGATTAAAAAAAAACCAAAGCCGGTAAGTCCCGTATATATCAGAGTAATTATCCTTAATTTTGTCCAAACATTCGAAAAACGCCGGGCGGCCACTTATCCCTGGGACACATTGTTATAGTACGAAAACATTTGTCCAACACGTAGTCCTTTTGAATTTTTTTTTTGTTCTTGTTTATTGATTTGCAATGAGTGGAACCTCTTCTGAATAAATACTTAAATTTATTTTTAAATTCTTTTTGTATTGGACGTGATTGTGTCGTGTTGTACCTATTTACTTAACCGTCTTTACTATAAAAGACTTTTCATCTTTATAACACACTAGTGGCCCGCCCCGTCTTCGCACGGTTGCAATGTTATCTACATTACTACTATCACTTAATATATTAAAAGAAAGAAGTGGTGGACGCATATAGAAAGAATGTCGAATGAGCGAATGACTAAACAGATATACAATGCGAATGTAAATGGTTGCAGGGGGGCCCAGGCAGACTAAGACTGACCTACTATGACCAAATAGATCGATTTCTGTGTGATAGTGGGTCAAAAGTCTTAGGAATCGGCGTGCGTGTATTAAGAAAATGATGAAGGTTGGTGAGGCACGGGACGTGTGTCAGGACCGGAATATATGGCGCTCCACACTCTCTGCCTACCCCGTTAGGGACCCGGCGTGAAGTTACATACATACATAAGATATAGCCTGATTAGTCTAGCTTTCTGATTGTGAAAGAATTTTCATGACCGGTTTAGTATTTCCGAAGATTAGCCCCTACAAAAAAATAAACAATCAAAGTTATAAGCTTTACCTCTTTAAATACTTATTAGTTATGATGGGCATAAAAAGAAGATAATTTTGATCCAATTTGTGACGAGTTGCATTCGGTTGGGCCTCTTTCCGTTTGTCTCAAATCTGAAAAGCAAAGTGGAGTCGAAGAACAAGTTATTGTATTAAGGCCGGCGGAGTTCCGCCAACTCTTTTACTTTATGCGTGTTCACAGTTCATTACATAAGTAACCAGTCGTCGAGATTTGCTACTCAATATCTTTTAAATAAGTTTGGAACTCTTTTCATTGAGTTTTACTGGTGGTAGAGCTCCAGTGACGGAGCTCGCGGGCGTAGGCACCACCGCATTACCTAATATACTTGCCGCTAAATGGTAGTGTTCATCACTATCGTGTTCCGGTCAGGTGGTAATGTACGGCTCTGTAATTTCCGGCACAGAGGCATAACACCTAATGTCTCAAGAGTGGCAGCGCATCAGCATTTTGACCTCTGGTCATTGTGTGGTTGTCTATAGGCTGCAGTCATCACTTAACATCAATGTGAACTGCATGCTTGTTTGCCACTTTTATTACATTAAAAAAAAAAAAATTGAGTGATGAAATAAAGTTATTATAACATAATTGATCATTACATATTTACCCCCTTATTCATAAACTTATTTTAGCTAAAGTGTTGCTAATCTCTCCTTTGTCTTTTTCTATCCTGCACATTTGACAATGCAACTGACAAAGACGAAGTATTCTATAGCTAAAACGTATCTAATGTACGTTCATAAATAAAGGGGCAAGTATCTACCGGTGTCCAAATGATCAAGATGGTCGTTGAAGTTAAGCACCCATAGCCTATAGTTATTATTCAAATACTGACTACATTTGAATAATAACTATAGGTACCTTTTTACTGGTGGTAGAGTTCCAGTGTAGGAGCTCGAGGGCGTAGGCACCACCGCATTACCCAATATATCTGCCGCTGAATGGTAGTGTTCAGCACTATCGTGTTCCGGTTAGGTGGTAATGTATGGCCCCGCAATAAGTATCACAGACACATAAGGTCTCAGGTGTGGCAACGCAACTGCATTTTGACCTCTGGTCTTTAGGCTGCAGTCATCACTTAACATCAATGTGAACAGCACGATTGTATGCCACCTTCATAACTAAAAAAATATTTCGTATAAGTCTTTGACGAAAATGGCGAAGTGACTCATATGATTTTTTTTGTGAATTGATCCATATTAAATGTCCAAGGTCCAACCCTTCTGTCACTACCTGATGACGCCCATAAAAATATCCCTAAGATAATTATTTTGTTATGGGTACCCAAGAACCTTCTATAATCCGGCAAAACTAATAGTTTTTTTTAAATATAATAGAAACCAGTTATAAATATTAGGAATAGGCACTATTATGTACCTACCTTACATATAATATGTTATTGTTTAACTTTTACTTTAACTGCCTCTGTAGCCTACTGGTAGCAGGCCACTACTATTACGCTGGAGGAGGACTATCAGATATAACGGTTTAAAATCCTTTATCTCTGGTTCTATTGGGATTTTTCCATTTTCTGGAAATTTTCCAGTACCTCGGAGTTTGGTAATGTGCCCGGAGATGGCAACAGGCTCGCCACTTTTTACATGGGCCAAAAACGTAACCGGCGAATCGTGGGTGTTTACATGTATGCTTGAATGCATGCATTTACCTCTGCCTACTCCTTCGGGGATAACAGGCGTGTAGTAACTTGTTATTGTTTTAAATTAGCAGTGGTTAAAATTTGCGGTACATTCCGTTAATTAATTATTATATTTTAGATTTCTGCACAAAATTTATAGAATACAATGCAGTCGTGATTGTGATTCATGTGAATGTTTTTGATTAGGTAATAACGGTAGGTATATAAACAAACTTACAGTGACGTCGCTTGATGTGCCAATTTTGGAGATACGTCCAGTTTATAGACCAAATGTGGATTTTTGGGAAAAATAACAATCCCCATTGGTAGGGCTTTGTTGGTGGGAATTTCCGGAATAAACCAAAATTTTCTGTACTGAGTGAGGTAGTTGCGATTAATTATTTTTGTCTTGTGTATTATATTACGTGTAATGTGTATGCAATGGTAGGTACGTATTATCAAAATCATGCCTTTTTTCTGTGCTTCACGTTATGATTTCTTTATAATACTAACCCTGGGTTGCACCACTACGACATTTGTAAAAGTTATTGTAACATTTCACATCCTTCTCTAACTTAAATAAATCTGTTAAGATTAGAGAAGGATGTGAAATGTTACAATAACTTTAACTTTAACAAATATCGTGGTGCAACCCAGGCCTAATATTGTACGGCCCTGTAATTTAAGGCACAGAGGCATAATACCCTCAAGAGTGGCAACGCATCTACATTGAAATGTCTCGTTTCATGTAGATGTTTATGGGCTACAGTATTACTTACCATTAATGTAAGCCGTATGGTAGTGTTCAGCACTATCGTGTTCCGGTTAGATGGTAATGTATGGCCCCGCAATAAGTATCACAGACACATAAGGTCTCAGGTGTGGCAACGCATCTGCATTTTGACCTATGGTCTTTGTGTAAATGTCTATAGGCTGCAGTCATCACTTAACATCAATGTGAACAGCACGATTGTATGCCACCTTCATAACTAAAAAAATATTTCGTATAAGTCTTTGACGAAAATGGCGAAGTGACTGATATGATTTTTTTTGTGAATTGATCCATATTAAATGTCCAAGGTCCAACCCTTCTGTCACTACCTGATGACGCCCATAAAAATATCCTTAAGATAATTATTTTGTAATGGGTACGCAAGAACTTATTATCAAAATCATGCCTTTTTTTTGTGTTTCACGTTATGATAACTTAAATAAATCTGTTAAAATTAGAGAAGGATGTGAAATGTTACAATAACTTTAACTTTAAAAAATATCGTGGTGCAACCCAGGCCTAATATTGTACGGCCCTGTAATTTAAGGCACAGAGGCATAATACCCTCAAGAGTGGCAACGCATCTACATTGAAATGTCTCGTTTCATGTAGATGTTTATGGGCTACAATATTACTTACCATTAATGTAAGCCGTATGCTTGTTTGCCACTTCATGACATAAAAAAATATTATGGCTATCTTTTACATTGCGCAATGGTACATTTGTACACATTATATATATATCATCGTTACTATATGATATTACTATATCATCGTTTTCTTCAGTATATGTAATATCTTAAAAATAAGTATTACATTTTTCGCTCCATAACAAAATAGTCGGCTGTTCAAGACTACACATTAGCCGTGTTTCTTAGAAAACATCTTCCACAAAATTGCTCCTTTCATCAGTTCCCTTTGTTAAACACGTAGTAGGAATGTGAATAAAAGACTAAAATTTTTTATGATTTGATATTTATTAATGATCATCTCTTACTCTACAGGAAACATTTATAAAATAGCAGCTAATCACAATAATAAAATCATGATAACATTTACCAAACACTCTCTTATCAATTTTATAATTCTCTTTAAAATGACCTCGCCTCTAATTAAGTGCAAATGTCATCAAGTATAACATTGTATAAAATGCAACTTTGATCTACATTAAAAACGTTGAAACGTTTCATTTGTACATTTCGCAAGCTTAATTTTATTAGTACAACGTTTATATACATATTATATTTATTATTTAGTGCCCAAATAGTTTTCGTATATATTTTTGTATGATCATGTAACCTCTAGCTCTCATACAATGAAAACATCATTAATTACTTCTCAATACTTACATAAGTGATACTATGTAAGTATTGGGATAATTGGATTGGAAATAGTCTGCCCGTGACCACGGTAGCTGTAAAGCGACCAAAACGTCGGGTGAAAGAAGTTTGGGAGTGTTGTTTACGCGAGAAAATCCGCAAGTTTAATTTCTACAATAAGTGATACTAGATAACATATAAAAAAATCAAGGTACAATACTAAGCACTCGAGGTTAGAAATTGATGACGTCTGTAATGTAGAGTCTAAAACATGTTCCATATATTTTTTATTTGTACCGTTTTGCTTTGTTTTCAATATCAATGTCTGTATTCTTTGTAAATTAAGTCCTCATTAAGTTCCGATGAACTCGAAATAACAGTAAAGTTATGTTCTGTGTATTCCCCACACATTTAATTAGAATTGCATCATGATTTGTAATTGGGTGAACAGAATTAATTTTTTTTTGACTCATTGTGGTGCAACTAGCCAAAGTAGCGCGATTTATCTGTTCGATTTTAATAGGAAATAAGGTATTTTCATTGTTAAATCAATATTTGTTTATTGATTGCAATAAAGTTCTAAATTTATTTTTTATTTCATTAGATTTTACTCAATGTTTGTGCAAAGTCAATGTAAGATCAACCTGAACAAAAACAATGAACAAATAGCCTCTATTAAGACCGCATTTAGTGTGTTTGACCTGTCGCTGACTGTACGATTATTGGTGTTTTCCAACAATACTATTATGCAATGCAATCTGTCAAAATGTCACAACCACCAATTTTAGATATCCGATCACGTTCCATACTTTATGCGACTGTTTAAACTATTTATCCGATTATAAAGAATGTTGTTAAGAGTGTGATTTTGATTTAAGCATAATAATATATTCGCGGTCTATGTGGGCCATAGGTAATCGATTTTGAAATTATTTGTATACCTATATATCTAATATATAAAATTCTCGTGTCACAGTTTTCGTTGCCATACTCCTCCGAAACGACTGGACAGATTCTCATGAAATTTTGTGAGCATATTGGGTATGTCTGAGAATCGGCCAACATCTATTTTTCATAACACTTTTGGACATTTTTTTTTATTTTCTAGAGCGATACGAAGTTAGCCGGGACAGCTAGTATTATTATATGAATATGATTCTGGCAGATAATACTAATTCTGGCAGACATGTGAAAATTAGGCAAATACGTAGGTATTTTTTTTTTATGAAGGTGGCAATCAACCATGCAGATCGCATTGACGTTAAGTGTTGAATACCCACACAAAAACCTGAGGTCAAGATGCAGATGCGTTGCCACCCCCGCGACCTTAGTTGTTATGTCTCTGTGATAAGTTATTACGGGGCGAAATTATGATGGATTATGGGCATATCGTTTATTGTGAATAACGGTTCAATTTTATTATACTTAAAATACAGCAATGTATGTTACTTGTAAACTATTTTTTTTTTAATGCTTACTCTATTCAATTTGTGTCGTTACGAAATTCAAGCATTATCTTATGATTACATTTACACGCGTGTTCGAATATGTTGTATAATGACATACAACTTAATATTACATGGCTAATGTATCGCTTCGAGGTTTGTTATAAATAATCACGACTCCGTGTTAGTCACGGCGAAGCATTCGGCTTGTGCCGATTATGGTATGAAATGAACTTGAATTTATTTTGTATCACTAAACAAAGAATATTCCTTCAATCTTTTTACCTGCATAAACATTTGGTACAAAAAACGAGGATTGAAATAAACTACTGGCTACCTAAAAACACTCTGGTCATTTGTTAATTCTTCGATTTGTGTTTTTAGGGCACTGAATCACAGTAAATGCCATGAGAATTCTAATGTTGCTACTAATTTAAATATAGCAGCATTAAAGCTCAGGCTAGTTTTGTGCTCACTTTGGTATGTTCGGAAATGGAAAAAGTCAATGGGAACAAAAAATGCGATTTAAATTTTCAATATTTATTTACACTATAGAAGAGCGTGTAAAAATAATAACAATCATATGAAATTATCATTAAAACATGAAATGTATTAAGGGATTCATTTAATATCACGACGGTTTCTTTGTCTCATTTCAATTTACGAGCAGCATACAGTTCAGATGAGTATACGCCATTGTTTACATTGCTTGTAATATTACAATGAACGCAAACAAAGAGTTCGTAGAACGCAGTGTATGTTTAACAATCTACATTCCCACAATTTAATCGTAATTTGGGCGATACGCGGCCTGTATTGAATAATCTTATTATCTTTGTCTCGCTCCTCAATGCGACGTTCCGCTTTTGCGTACTAAGTGAGAGGGAGACGACTAGCGTTGACTGTTGCGTGAATTAGTGTAATGCGCTACTTTTGTGAAATTTACACTTACACTTGTTTTCAATCGACTACACAAGATTACTAAAACTAGAGGCTCGGCGAGAAATTGTTTACTTACATAAAATTTCGTATCTCTAAGGAGATTATTCTTGAAGCCACGTTCGTTATTATAAATATAATTAAGGAAACGATGACATTATAAAGTTTTGGTCGTTATTTTATGTAGTACTTAATGAAAACTGCGTGGATAAGGCCTCTCACGGAAAATGAACTGATTTTTAATATGACGAGTTGATATTAGCTTAAAATTGGACTTTTTGGTCTAAACCAGGCACTTTGGGCTGAACGAGGTGATAATTGACTATAAAATAACAATTCAAATGTTTATACTGTCATTTTAATATTTTCAAACGTGGCTTTTAGAATGCGGTACAATAAAAATATCCGACTTATAAATTACATAATATGTGCGTTTTACAATCGATTTGTAGAATACATTTGCTTGTGTCCGACAACTAATGAACATGGGGACGCGTATTCAGGAAGATAAACGTAGGATATTTTATGTTAATACTAATTGTTCTTTAACTCTTATAAAATATTGGAAGTGAGAGATATTCTAAACTCAAGCGTCTCTTTCTGAATAACATCCATCATTTAAATCGTCCCGCCAAGTTGCAAGACCCGCCGGGCGTCACACGAAACCTTACACACAAATTCCATACAAAAAGAAACTACATTTCACGTTGCAATGACACCTAAACGCTGTACCGTCGGGTATACGACATCAAAAAACCGGGTAATCCGTATAAAATGGCGGTTATAGAAAAGGAATCAATTTCTAAATCGTTTCTCTTTATACATAGCACAATGTCCAAAAAGTCGGATGGGGAACTAGCACAAATACGACATATAGGCTAGGCTAATATCACAGAAATACTGGGAACGGTGCAGTGCGGGCCGGCCGGACCACCCTGGGCCACCCGGCCCCACTCCCCCCCCTCCCCCACCACCGCAGCCGCCGCGCCCCGCCCTCCTCAGGTACCTATTTACTATTCAGCCGGGGCGAATCGGCCCACTACCATATTTTGCGACAATTAAGATTTCAATACAAAAGTAAAACGAATTTCCGCGTAGAATTGCTCCACGTAATCGATCGCCTATTGCACAATCTCGAGATTGCGTTTGAACTTATTCCATTTGACTATAAATATATCAACAATGACACAACACAGTTTAAACGTATATTCCATATACTTAATAAACGATAAGTACGCAATAATCGTATTTCAACCGATTAATCTTAATGGTAACAAAGCGTAAATGGTGAGATAAGGTAACGTACGAAACAAAATATACACTCGACAAAACTAAAACAAAAGCGCAAAAAAGTTCAACGAAACTCATATAAAGTAATATTCAGACTTGTTTAAAATGCAACGCTCGATCAAATGTTTGAATGTTGGGCCAACGTCTGCGCCAACGTAGCCGCGCGTAAGGTCACAAAAACTCATCTGCTGTCGGCGACTACCACACGTCATGACTTAATTTTTTCCGTTTCGTTACGAACGAATCGTCATACGTTCGATTGCAGCTAGTGCAGCGTGACCACTGGCGCGCGTGCCGTCTCGCTCTCGCATCATAGTGCACTGCACTTGGCTTTTACTTTCCAACTTTATCGGATACCGAATATTGCTTTAGTTTCAAACACGATCTTTTCGCGTCGACTTCATAAACTAATAGTCTCATGACCTCCTTGAACACATCTCAATCGCGGTTGAGGTTGCGCGAATTAATACTAAAAAAGCGAGGATAACACTAAACCTAACAACAGAGTTCCGCGCAACCGTTCCCAGTCATTTTGCACTATCTTAATTACTAAAATTAATTATTTATAGTACAATAGCATAACTTTAATTATGGCTTAAAACTATTACTCCGATATAAAACGTAAAACTTCCTCACTATATCTCTTGTACACCGACGCGTTGTCATCGCGGACAGAACGCACTTCCAGTCCTCAGATAAAGAAATAATCGTTGAACACTAATCGGACCGCGCCCACCGGCAGCGTCTGAGCAACTTTCACTAAACAATAAAAAACGCTAACAAAATAAGTACTTTACAACAAAGAATTGGCTAAATATCGACTGTCCGTTCGGGGTAACGAGAATTCTGTCAACGAGATGTCCAGCGCGGCTTGAGCGGTGGCGGAGTGTGTCGAGTGTGGTCAGCGGGCGCGAGGCCTGCGCGTCGCGGTCGGGCAGGCGCGCATCCTCCGGCGGTCACCGACTCGGGCGCTCGGGCTCGGGCTCAGGCTCGCGAGCTTCATTCGGGACGCTGGCATTACAGCGGGGCGTGCAGGTGCGCGGGGCGGCGCGGTCATGAGTCGAGCACGGTGAGAAGCCCCGGCGGCAGCAACGGCACGTCCTGCCGCGGCATCTGCCTCGCCAGCTGCGCGCACCCGAGGTTCGCGTCGCCCAGCTCGGGGATCGCGTCCAGCAGCGCCAGGCACTCGTCTTCCACCGCTCGCCTCGCCTTCTTCGTGGGCAGCCACGAGTCGTCGCACTCCTCGCGCGCTCGTCTCCGCCGTGCCTCCTTCTCCCGGCGCGCCTCTTCGCTAAGCCTACAGTACGTGTTGTTGATACACACGGAGCGGCGAAGGTCACGCGCCGGGTCCTCGATGTTCTCCAGTTTCTGGGAGCAGATCTCGATGACCCGCTTGCGCTCCTCGTTGGCGCGTAGGCGGGCGGAGATCATGGACAGCTTGGGTCGGGCGGCGGGCTCGGTGCGCGACGGGCCGAACATGTCGTCCTCGAACGCGTCGGCTATCTCCGCTCCGCGCGCGCTCTCCCGCTCCTCTTGCGGTGTCATTCTGTAACAATCATACGAACACATTAGCGCTAGTTAGCGATTCTAAAATTAAGAGACTAGGCTACCGGAACACGAATAATAAATCGAAGGTTTTCGCCAATAATTGGACCGACTATTTTTCCTAATATCGATCGATTTAAGGTCAACATATGCTAATATGTAATTCCGATACAAATTTGACTCAATTTATCGTGGAACGCAAGCTATTTAATAATAAACCCGGCCGCAGCAAGTACTAGGTCAAAGAACAATGCCTTGACGCCTAAACGGGCAAATAAGATTCACCATTTGATATAATCCGTTTCCATCCCAAGCCGTTTCTATTTTTTTAACAACCATTCTGTAACATCTCAAATATTTGTAATATGTGACCTAAAATTTTATTAGTACCCACCTTGCTGATATCTCCGGGGCCAGAATGAAAAATCCTGACATAAACATTGTGAAGTATGTTGTTACAGAAAGAGGCCGAAGTAATTCGCCCAGAGTCACAAAAACAAAGTTCAAAACACTGGCACTGAGAAGCGCGCAATTCGTCACTTCGTCCTCGACGGTGAACAAGTATAAAGGCACAAGTGAAACAGAAATAACTGCGCGGTGAGCGGCGTGTGCGCAGCGCGGCGTTCACTCGGCGAATGACAATATACCTCACTCTAGATAAGACATTGAAAAAGCCAATTGCGTCATCCGTGTACGGCTACGTACGTGCAGAGAGGAAGCGGGTGACGTAGACTATGAACCGTCATTTTGACGCTATTGATTGTCATGACTCGTTTTACTTGTCTCCTCTAAAACAAAAACTGCAGAATCAGAACAGGAAAGCATACCAGGTAACTAATGAAATTGCTAGGAAACAAAGAAGTTCTGAGATTACTCTGGCCGTGACAAAAGCTCGACACTGAATCAAAGATATAAACTATATTCAACAGAACAAACGAAACTAATGAAATGTGTACGATAAATGAATACGAAAAACCCAAAAAACAAGGAAAACACCAATCAATTCCTTCTATGCACACGTAGCTTCTGATAAGGAAATCATCCGGATGATTATACAAATAGAAGAGAATAGAGAACGGGGTCTACGAGATAAGAGATAATTAAATAGTTACCATTTGAATCATCCAACACTTGTTAGGTTATTTTATGTTATGTTACGCATTCATAAAGAATATGAACTTAATTGAAGGAAAGGAAGGATAAATATTATTTTCAGAGTTGTCGATTGTGAAATAAGGTAAACTTGACTTAAAATTGCTGAGGTAATTAAAATGAATCTTGAACAATGACTGTATTTTAACAAGGATAAAGATATGTGAACTATAATGCACTCAGAAAATAACGATTAGCCCTACAGAAACCAACTGTTATGTATTGAATTTCAAACATCAGCAGTAGCAATGCGGGCAGGGCCCTCTCCACGGCAACACGATATCATAACGATACGATATTTTGCGAAGCTATGCACTTAGCTATTCATCGATTTGCTGACGCATAAAAAAGTCTTAACAAAGTAATCTGAATAGTATTCTAATTCAGCCAATCAAATCACTTATGGTTGCAAAACAAAATTTTTATTGTGTTTGTTATTAAAGAATACAAAATTGCATTTACCTACTTAAGGATAAGAAGAAGAAATATTGAGGGCACTTGAGGTTTGACATTGTTCCTTTCAGGTTCTTTGGTAACGTCGCGGACCAGTGACTGGACAAAATCAATTCTTACATAAGATTTATTGTATTGCCAATCCGTGATATTTCATTTGCAGCAATGACAAAAGATTAAAAGTGGCCTACTTATATTTTAGGTTAAATCAATGCGCCGTCAATTTAGCCTTCAGCGAGTTAATATTAGCTAACGATTTGGACAATATAACTAAAAATGATATTCTGTATTGTTGGATTTTAACGTATGTAGTTCTTTTTGTAACTTAGTATAATACCTCGTAATTTAATAATTAAAGGAAGCCGTTACGGGAAATGCATTTTTGTTTGAAATAACCGTCTATTACATGGCTTTGAATTCAACATTAGATTCAAAACAATAGAACTATTTATAAACACATCATCATCGTAGAAAATATTACCTACCATCCCAATCCGTAAACAGTATTTCAGTACACATGTGATTGAATTCAATTTGTAACCAACATAATTTTATGAGCAAAATATTTCGTTACAATGACATTACAGCAACATCGTTGACAATACAAAAAAATACCGAGTTCTGTCTAATAGACTTGTTTAGAAAGTAACTTTATAAGGCATCATAGAATTTAGCTGACCTCGTTTCTAATTTGTCTCTGTAGGTTATAATTTAGAAAAAACTAAATATATTTACTAAAATTACGTTATAATTTAGGTTTAATGGTCTTAAATAAAACGCTTAGGCATGATTTTCATATCCAAGTGTTCACGAAAGTAAATCTAGATTAATAATCAAACCTACAGAACAATACGATTCAATCGCATTACAAACAAAATACGATTAAAACATACGATAATAAATCAACAACCTTAAATTGGTGCGCTCAATAAACTATCGTGAACTGTGTAGTTCAGGTTTATACTTTTTTGAGACGAACGCGCGACAGTACGCCGCGCCGGGTGTTGCCGACCCCACAGTTACGATCTAATAAATCTTGCCTGCCGACCGACTGCTACCTGCACTTTCTTTTCTCTGTCTCACACGAGATCCGAGCATGAAACCACTGATATGCTTAAAGCGCTACCACGACACCCTTTTTTGTCCATACCCCATATTGACGCGTCTTATATTATAGTTAAATTGTAATCAGTTCAAATACTTCCCATTTATAGATCACATTGACGATGCAAAGTACAATTAATTAAAATCTGATAGTATATTGCATAGTGGTTGTATAATCGAGCGCGAGTCGATAAGAGGAAGGCCAGTGTTTGTTATTGAGGGAAATACTTATATTTATTCTTGGTCTTCAAGTTAATTTAATTCAGTAGTCACTGTCGTATCAAAAGAGTGTATATTTCTTTCGAACAGATGATGACACAGTGAAAAATAAAACTGAGAAATAGGACAAGTATAAAAAAAAAAGAAGATGCCGACAATTTTCGGCAACTTTAATAAGAACAACAATTAAATGATGCAGTAAAAATCGATGAACTAAAATATTAACACATTAAACAAGAAATGCTAGCTTTACTACTGTATTCAATAACTATGAATGATTTAAATTATTAACATTCGCTCTATGACTACTCGTAGTTAAGGTCATTCGGATTTAATTTTGTTATCATCACGATTCGTACGACCTTTGTTGTAGACCTTACAACAAACAGACATGATATACAAATGTATATAAATTCAGACGACTCCCATTATAAAACTGGATTTAAACGTACCTAGTGACATTAAAAGTATGCGGACTTGTCAACGACTTAATATTCGGCACTTCGGCACCGACCGAATAATTATTTGATATTCCATATCAAAATGTTTCTTAGCTAAGTACTGATGTTTTAAAATACCAGCGTGTAGCGTCGGCGATGGAATCGTTCTGGTTTTTCGGTACAACGACCGGAGCGACCCAAGCCGAATTTGTCGAATGGTATATACCCAGTTATCGGTTTTCATACGATATCGGCTTCCCGACACGAATTTTTGAGAAAAACGACTCACTACTGCAACTGTTTAATTCGATCGTTCATAGAGAATTCATGAAAAATGGATACTCAGTTAAGTTGAATTATAAAATTAATGATACTTTGGAAGGTATCTGTCAGGAATTCTCCTCTATTAATAAGGTCATGATTCAGAAAGATATAACAATATTTCTGGAAACATTAACATTGTTTAAACTTTGAATAGACTATGTTAGCGTTGTATGTATCATAGCGAATGATTGATCACAGTATGTAGGCGTAAAAACGGTACTGAGTTCCATAATACCAACGCAGTGGGCTGTTTGAAGATTCACTTCGCAAAACGTTGATAGCGAATTACACTCGCCAAATGATCTCACTTTTGTCATCAACGCGCCCTTAATAGTAAATTAATGATTATAACAAAGTTACTGATTTCTCTATAACATGTAGTAGTTATTGCAACTGATATTTTTGCTTCTGTAGCTAAGAAAATAAGTATGTAAATCGTGAATGATAAATAAACGCTATTAAATGGAAGGAAAGGCCAAAGGTAAAATCGCAACTTTGCTACTAGATTTTGTCAATGACTTTGTTCGCTTTGTTTTCAACTGCTTGACAAACAAGGCGTATGTGTAGATTGAATGGTTCATTGTTACTAAAATACCTATATTGAAATAACTCCGTATGGAATACACTAAGCTAAATAATATTAATAGGTTATTTAACCTTGAAATCATCTTAGAAATCAAGGCATTCGGAATAGCTCATATTTTGAAGACGTAGGTACAATTATCGGATTACTAATGAAGCAAAACACGATATTTTTACAGTAAATGACTACACCATCCTATTACTTTATTTTATGTAGTTTAAGACAAAGAAATACTCAAAAGTATCATGATTACTCTTAGACAACAAGCAATTCTTTCGATGTCACAAGTCATTCTTGAAAATATTTTTTTCATTTTCTGTCTGTACAAAAACTGTTTGTTAAAATGAACGTATGATAACGTTCAACATTATTATAACAATGACTATAAAGACCAAAACTATAAAGACTTACGTGAAGCAAGTAAATATTAGGCAGAGATCGCTGTTTTTTTATTACGATATCATCCTGAATTGATTTCGCGTGTATCTTAGAGGGCGAGGGTTTTCTTGCTTTATTTTCCTCGAGGAAGTGGCAAAACTGCAATAGCTTTGAACGAGACCAAATTAAAACCATTTGCTACAGAAAAAAAAGCGATATCTGAATTGGCTTAAATAGAATACTTAATTTGATTCATATTGAATATTGCTAATCGAGGTCTTTTAAGTTACTTTATCTCGCATTAGATAAACTTATGTAACAGCTGATAGCGACTCATTATCTCTTGTATCGAAGCTGCTTAGCTCGCTTAAAATTACATATTGTATATATTTTTTTATTGCATTTTTAATAATACCGGTAAAAAATAAGATATCATTATAATTCTTCATTCTACTTATAAAAGAGCAAAAAACTATGATTTTTGATAATATTAAAAAAAATACACAAATTAGTTATAACGCGAAATATAATAATTTAAGTTAATTATTTTTGCATAAGATAATGTAATTTATGTAAGTACTTACATTATAGGTATGCATTAGTCACAGTCAAGGAGTCGCAGTTATTTTTAAGTATTATATAATATGTTACCAACTAGTCTTTTATGCCATGAAAGTTAGTAAACTGCATAACGTAGTCCACTTTGATGGTACATGAATACTACAGCCTACATAAAACTAAATATTTAAAGTAGATGCGAACTATTAAAAGATCTGTTTGACAGAGTTTGCTTCTGGATCTGAATTACAAGGTTTTTGAAATATATGGCTATATTGTGAACACAGATTTTAATAAAATAACTCCATCAGGTTCTTGTAAATTTTTTTTCTAAAATGTTAATTAAATGACGTATTAGCAATGTTTCTGTACACTTGTGCTCACTATCACTATTTACATCTTCCGCGTGCTGTTTAAACAAGTTATTAACTTGACCTAGTATAATTATTTCCTTATTTTTATTTATTTAGTTAATTTCATTTATATTTATAACCATCTTGATATTCTGGTTTCCCGTTAAGGTTTTTCATTTATTTCTGTAGTTGATGGAAATAACGTTTCATTTCAATGTTTAAATAAGTTGATATAACTGCAGTTACAATATTTCTTTTTTGTGATTTTGGCAAATTTCATGCTTAAAATTGATTATGGATCAAACACAAAATAAATCGAAAGTATCATTCAAAATTTCAATTTATTTCATTCCTGTTAAGATCTTATTTTCCGGTTATAACTTCGGGACGGTCACCGTTAACTGTAACTGTCCACCGACCGTAAAAGCCTAATAACATGCAATTTATCGTGAGGACTAATCAAAATTACCATATAATGCGAGCGGTAGATTGCGCGAATGGATCGGGCGACATATAAAGTTGATAGGCTACAGCAGACAATGGATGTGGCTTCAGTCAAATAAATCACTCGTAATGGTTACGTAGTCGACACGTCCAAGAGTTATTGGCTGTGTATATTACTTAATTTATAGTGGAAAAATCAAGTCCGATCTGACCATTGAGTTTTCATATTTATCTTTTGTTTGTCTTCAATGTAATGTAATAAGTGGTTTAGATTTCCATCATAATCTAATCAATTACCAATTTATGCACGTTTCCACGTGTCATTTTACATGGATGACTTAATGATTCCACTATTTCGCTCTTTACTTTTATTACCAGTTTTATCTAATGTTTGGCTTTTCCTGCCGGTTATACCTCTATTATCAAGTAACATATTCGTGTGTGATTCAGCTAAACTCCGAATCGCTTTTGGCGTGTTTTTAGAATTAATTGGTTTCACATTCTTCAAATTATATTTTGTTTCTCTTGTACGTAATCTCAATTCTTAATCAGAATTCCTACGAAGGCTTAGTGAAAGTGTTATTTATGTCTTATGCCAATTTAATAAAAAAAAAAAACAATCGCCAGATCCTCAGTGACGTTTAAAGCTAATCCCTATCTCTATAAGCTATTGATGATTTGTAGCACTGTCTTATCGGAAAAGATAGACTAGTAGTACGTGATATGCGATAATACAAGTACATAGCCTTGAATAATTGCTGTCACTAAGGCAGGCACAATGGGTTTACGTTTAACCACAAAATAAGAAGTAAATTGTTTTTTGTCTGTGGTAGAGTCAATTAAGAAATATGTTTAACTTATCTATGGTAGAGTCAATAAAGGTATTTCAGGTCGTAAGTATTGGCTTATCAATTTAGCTACTATGTCATACTTCCTTTCACTTAGTAGAAATAATGTACGGTCATAAAAGTGCCATCGAATTCCTACCTGCGGATTGTTTTTTTTTTTTACTTTGTGTGATGTTTTGTAATGTAAGTGAGTTAGGCTGAGGCTAAAGCTGTTTTGACCTGTTCTTATATTTTTGCGCTTTTATAATTTTTGTGTCATTCATAATTTTGACTGATACTCAAAATGTAGCTGTGTAGTTGTAAAATTGGCTAATTGTAACATAGTTGTTGTTAGTACATATGTTCCAGTATGTTTACTATAACATTATATGTAGCGTTAACATAGATGCAGTTAAACATATAGGTACGTTTTTATCTCTATTTTAATTCACTTATTGTCTGTTTTACTTTTAATATATTATGTAATAGTTATTCACTCCATATAATTATTGATTTATATGGACTTTTCGAAAATGGTCGTAAAATCTTACTCAAAATAAAAAATATTTTCTTTCTTCTTTCTTCCTTTCATAGGCACTACATGTAATCACGCTTTGAATATTAAGCGCGAACCAGACTACCTCTGCAACCAGTAATACCTACTTTATTCACCCATTTCGCTCTTAAATACCTATATCTAGAGATGCATTTGGCACATTTCCCACGGGTGTGAAGTCAAATATTATATAAAATATTCCATAACATGAGAAAACCTACGCCCTTTTCTTGTGGCACACTTCAGAATGACTAGATAGGTACCTACATATGAACGCGATGTGAAAATGTCAAAGGAGTATCGACTTCTTTCTCTTCCACTTCTGACGGTTGCGCTCAGTAATAACTATCACAGAGGCAAAACAACTTATGCCTCAGTGGCAATGTATCTGTATTATGACCACCAGTTTTTGTGTAGATATCTATAGGCTGCAGGTAGGCTAACAATGTGCTTGCTTGTGAAAAAAAGTTTTTATTTAATTAATCTATAAAATGACTTTACTGCTTACTTATTATGACATAAGTCATATAAATAGACATATTTCCAAAAGAAAGCAAAGAGGTATTTCGTGTCATTAACTAGATTGGTCGCAGCGTATGTATTTTTCATTAACTATATATAATACCTACTTAATATAATACGATCTACAAGACAAAGTTACAAATAAAAGAATCATATTAAATTAATTTCGATACTCTTTTCAATACAACTTGGGCGTGGCTTGAGTTACGCTTACTTAAATCGTTACTTATTTATTTATTACGTGTGAACTTTTACTTAAATCATCTTTGACGCAGTAGATGCCTTATTCCGAAAATCTCTGAATAGCCTACGTGTACACCTATCCCTTTCCAACACCCCACGAGTGAAAGAGACAAGCACATGAGACAACGAACAAAAGGACTAGTCAGGTAAAAATGACAAAAGTGGTGATTTACATAATAAAAAGTAAACGGTTATTAAGTATTATTGAAAGGAATTCCCTTTGTTTATCTACCTGGACAAATAATGCCAGTTTTAAAAGGAACAATCGCTTAGCATCTGTATTAGTTAAATATAGTTCTAGTTATAATAAAAACAATATATTTATGACGTAGTCTATTAGTTATTCGTCATCATTACGCAACGTGAGATTATTTTTATAAGTACATTAAGATGAATTAATTGAAACAAAAAGTAACATAAAAGCATCTACCTACGTAGGTACTAAAACAAAAAAAAGATCAAAAACAACTATGAAAACTAGTTATTCGTGTCATTGTGTTGCGAGAAGGTATTACACACAATAAAGTGTTTAATCCGTGGAAATTAGTAATTAAAAACCTAGCGCGCATCAACTGCCACTCACCGTTAGTAATATAAAGTGGACTCTAGCTAGAGAAAGCCTAAAGGACGAATCTTTCGCAATCCATGCTCTACATATCTCGCATTTTTGTCATTTTATACATAAAAAAAAAGTCATCCGTAAAATATATATTTAAGTATTAAATAACACAATAAATATTTAAAACAACAATCATTAAGTCAATCAAATTACCTGATAATAAAAAAAAACCAAACACTCGCAACTTTTGCCCCACTCCAGTTCAACAGATTAAAAACATACGCTATTTAAAATTGGAACGCTTAATTTAAACATAATGTCAATCTCATCGGGCTGTATCACATGAAACGATCAACTTAACACTTGTCCAAACAGGCGTACCGCGCGGCGTTACTACATAACTGAGTCGAATACGAGCCAAGTTCAATACGTGTGGAAGTATCGGCTTCGCGCGCCAAACTGGCGTTTCATTCCTACTCAAGTTCTGATGTACAGAGGGCGCGCAGGCGGGGAAAGGCAGCCCTATACGACCCTTCCTTGCAAAGGATACCTCATTATCCTTACTGTAATCCTTGTGCCTTTTTTGATAATTTTTATTTATAGGGTGTCAGTGGCTGACCTTTAACTGATATCTATCGACATCCACGGGCTACTCAACCTTACCGTTTTTGCATCCCAATTTGTATCGGTTTCTTGTTGTCAGTTTCAGGAACAGATTGCTGGATATTAATTGATTGCAGCCGTTTATCAAAAGCCAATCATGTGTTTGAATTCGATAATGATTGTTCTTGCGGTTACCTTGAAGTGCCTTGGCCACGTACAAATATTCGACACAGTGTATCCAGTGCATAACTGAGCTTACAAAAGTGAGAGTTTCGTCAAAATTATACGATGGCCAGTGAGTTAAGATGATGAATTTTAATCAGAACTAGTTCGTGAGAATATACATATTACCAAACGCTCAAGGCTTATGCGTCAGATTGTAGTCAGTGCTAAATATTAAAGTGATTCTAAACACCAAAAAATATTTAAGAGAAACAGTTTTCATAATATGGGAGTATATATTTTCTATGTAATTAAATCTAAAGAAAGACATCCGTGAGACATCTCAATAGAGTAATTCGTACGAAATTATAAAGATCATAAACGTAATCGCGATTGATACAAGTTTGAATGAGAGCCAAACAGTGACAAGCAACCAGCTGCCCGACCCTCAAATTGCCATATTCAATCATGCGTGAAGGTGCAATAGACCGCTTTGAGCTATAATAAACTTCATAGATTACTGTTATTATTTTCTATAACAACGTTTTTATGTATGGCAAGTCGGTGCGTATCGAGAGTTTATTTCAGTCTGTAAGCATGTCAGCTACTACTGGCGCGTAAATTATTTTTTTCTTGATTTGCCGCGAATCAAGCTAGTTAGTATTTGGGTAATATGTGTATCGGTATGCGTCTATTTAACGCCTGTATAGAAGGATGTCGGGCTTGTCGGGTCGAGGTTCAATAATTGCGGGCCGTCAAGACTTTCACCTTCGGCGCGCGGCCGAGACGCCAAGGCCATAGAAGCACCGTTCCTTGTAACTTCCGCAGCTCGTGCCACGAACGACACAGCAGTCGATCGAGACGTTTACGTTTTTGCAATAAGCATTTCGACAAGCTACATTGCAGATCCCGACACAGCGATTACGTCATATTTATCAAGAGCACCAAACAAAACATCTATAATACTAGTGCGATCTGCAATTAAAGAATTTTAGTCTGCAATGTTGATACATAATTCCATGAAATCATTATCTTTTAGGACAAAAATTGGCGTCGAATTAGTTGCAAGTGACGTAGTTGAAACACAAAATCAGTTCATTGAAGCATTGCGTTGCACCGATTGTTATTCATTACCTGCTTTGGAACACGCTCGGCAGCTCGGAGCGAGTTTACGCGAGCAAGTCGACCCATATTTACGAGTACAGTGTACGCGGAGTGTACCATCTCATTCCGCTCGTTAAATCGATGCTTTTAATAGAGATGATGGCTCAAGACTCAAGACTCCATTATATTTAAATAAACGGGAGCGCAGGCACGTGCGAAATGTTATCCTGACATTTCGAATAACGCAGTCCCGTATTCCTGTTGGTTCGATGGTATCGTTTATTTTTAACAAAGCAAAATCCTCAGTACGGTATGTCGATATTAATTTGAACGACAAAAAAGGAAGCAACCTTTTATAAGAAAAATGTTATTATTATGGTACACACGAATGTTGACTAATGACATCATTCGTAATATATTTGGTAAAAACCTCCGCAAACACGAGCACAACGACCGATAATTCACCAGGTTGGAACATCGAAAGTTGGGCGTGATTGCCTAGAGTTATCTTGTTATCGCAAAAATTTAATAGTCGCTGCATATGACGTTGTTGATAAGAAATTGCGTATGAAAACAATATTGTAAATATCAAAATTTGCTTCATAACTGATTTTTGAACGCATCGATATCGATTTGGGATTCAATTGATAAGGAAAAAATGATGTGATAACTATTTAAGGTTTATAAATTAACACTTAAAGTGGCGTTGCATAAAATCACAATTTAATGGTAACTGAGAGTCACCTGAAGGCCGGTCATTCATTAAAATTAAAGTAAGACTTGAACTCGTTTGGTAAACATAGCGATATGTTTCGTTCGGAAATTTTCCACAAGACAAACAAAACGTAGTCGATCTTGTCGTGTTTTTCAATACGGTGACAACTAGCTTCAAGTTCAAGTATTAATTCCGTAATTCAAATATCATCTTATGTACGTATGAGTTTGTTTTTAGTCAAAACTTGTTTTTGGTAAACAACTCTTTGTATTTATTTGTATTTTGCAAAAAATACTGCAGAAAACATATTATAATTCAATTCATGCGTTATATTATCTTGATGTTTATATTACAATTAAATAATAAAAATAGTCAGTTTTAAATGTTTTTTGTGTTAGTAAGTTAGTGTTAGTAGTTGTTTTAAAAATAATGCACACAGTACAACATAATTATTTAATTACTGTATACATTGGTATACAGTAATTAAATAATTATGTTGAAGTAGTAAAGAATAGAAGTAAGATGTAGTCTGCTACACTGATATTAGAAAGTTTTATTTTAGTGTCAACTACTACTTTCACTCACATTATGATATTAGCTCGTGTTCAACTACGCCACAAATTACAAATATAAAGGATTTATGAGAATTGTTCGAATAGTTTTGTGTATTGATCATTGATTTCACTGGTCACGGTAATCTAAAATTAGTGTCTTGAGATTTCTAACGATTGAAAAGTACGCATTTATTTTCTTTGTATGGACTGACAGGAAAATCTTTTACATTAACGTTCTCCTTTTCCTTGTTATAATCTCCAATTTCTTTTTAAAACGTGCTTGTAAGTCTGAATTCGTAAGCGCCTTTGTTGATAAATAAATAATTGATATAAGAAGCATCTACGTTATGCTCTTATTGCTCATGTTATGTCTTTGTGCAATCTCGTTTACTATGATTTTGGAGGCCTATTTCTTAAGTACCTAGTTCTATCTAAAATCTTATATATATAATATATATCTTCACGCCAGGTCCCTAACGGGGTAGGCAGAGAGTGTGGAGCGCCATCCCGGTCCTGACACACCTGCCGTCATCTACATTCATCCTTCTCTTCATACATGCTCGCCGATTCCTAAGACTTTTGACCCCACCATCAGATAGAACTCGACCTATTTGGTCGTGGTAGGTCAGTCTTGGTCTAGAATCTTAAATCAACAATGCCATATTTCGGATGGTTCCTTAATCGAGTTCATAGATACACCAGCTAGAGAGAATTGGTAGGTATTTAACATTGAATCAAATCTAGTTCGAATTATTAATTCCGATGCAATTACGTAGAAATAATAAATAAATATTAAATAATATGAAATAACAGAAATTGTCAGAATACTTAAAGAAGTCGAACACGAAGATTACAAAACACTGTTTTGTTTACACTTATTCAGTTGTAAAAAGAAACATTGACGATTACGCTTCTGAAAGGGAACAAAGAGACGAATGTTACGTAGCACAGTCGAGTCGCCATCGCTCGAGAGCTCGCGGAGACGCCCGAACAAGGCCGAACGGGCATGGCACCGATACCGGGCTGAGTAACACGCAGTGCTTGATTATTAAAAAAAATTTGTGACAGTTTGATCAACTTTTTACGACTGGTTGTTTCTAAAAGTGCAATGTGTGTACGGCTTAATGTAGAACGATGTAGAGATTACAATAAAATTTCGAATGAAGCAAATGTATCTATAATTGTAAACTTCACGCCTATATACTCTCGAAGGGATAGATAGATGGAAATATATTACATACTTTACTGGTGGTAGAATTTCAGTGTAGGAGCTCGAAGGCGTAGGCACCGCATCACATAATTTATCTGCCGCTAAATGGTAGTGGTCCCGTAATAACTATCACAGGGATATAATGACTAAGGTCTCAGGGGTGGCAACGCATCTGCATTTTGACCTCTGGTCTTTGTGAGGGCGTCTATGGGCTGCAGTTATCACTTAACATCAATGTAAACTGCATGCTGGTTTGTCACCTTCATAACATAAAAAGACATACATCCACGATGCACGACACATGTTTTTAGACAGATGGTTTTTTGGGGTACAATACTCAACTCCAGAGGTAGGTAGGTAGGTACTATTGGGAATATTCTACGTTGCCAAAAGATTTCTCTATGCAGGAATCCAAATCGAATTTTTAAGCCTAGCCATAGTCGTCGTACCATTCAGCTATAAAGGAAGTTATATTTTTTTAACTGTACAGATAGTTACATATTTAAACATAATAAAATACGAGTAACAAGTACCTAGGTATACACAATGTACATTACTTTGAGTTTAATGCGGCAACAAGAAACGAAGTCTAACAAATTCACAACAAGTAATAAACTTGGGTGATCTTATTAATTAATGTAACGATAATTAGGTACATGCATAACAGGTTGTTAACGTTAGGGCCAGTTGTAAAACAACATGTATAAATGTTACTTAAAAATTTATCACGGGTAGCAGTCGAGTTACAAATATCCACGATGAATGTCAACGGAATATGACATGAAGGTACAACTGAAATCAAATATTAAAGATTGGATTAATATGCACGATGCATAATGGAAGAAGCTTCAATAAATTGATCCGCTATTTATACCTTTAATAGTGTATCTTTGACCTTAAACAACTAGGTATGTTTACGAGGCTTGTGTCGCACACAATAAAACTTTTAATTTTGTCTATTCTCAACCATAAAGTCAGTTCAGAACGAAATTTAAATATAGTTGTTTCAAATTTAAACACTATTAATTAGAATTTAAACAAAGTTCTAGTAACTGTTAACCAGTTAGTAATCTAGGGTGTCACTGCTATAAATTTCTTAATCAACCGTCAAGTCACGAGAAAAATATGACAATTGATTTTCTAGGGTACTTAGTCGGAACGGACCAAAAAGAATGGACCGGGGTCCATTCGAATGTAATCAAAATACGTCTACGCCCCAAAGGTAACTAGATATATCTATCTAGATCTTGTTCTTTACTTCTGTCTGCCGCTATTGTTAATAAATCTCTTTTACTTAAAGTAACAATTAAAGTAATTACATCAATAACGAAAATTTAAAGGAAATAATAAGAAAACTATATCATAAAGCTTGAGTCATATTACCATAATTTATTAATTGATTTCATATCATTGTTAATTTTTATTCAATTTGTAAAGGAACGTTAGTTCTGTTGTCTATATTCAGCCTAATTTTATTCAGACATCAATTTAATACATTGTAAAGTGCAATACACCTTAAGCCTCATTTATATTCAGGACAGACACCAGAAACAATAGTTGTTTTTTTGTGCCTAATAAATTAGTACGAAAAAGGTAAGCTTTCAAGTCTCAAATCGTCTTTTAGGTCATTGGCCGTTAAATGTATATTATATTTCTTTTTAATTTTAATAGGTATAAGGCAGCAAGTCAAAATTCTCGGTCGATTTGTCGGGACGGGATTGTTTTAATACTCTACCTCTTTTGTCGCTATCTCTAATCCATTACGTTTTTTTTTTTTTATTACTTCATGTTAGTCTTCATAACATGAAGTAACAAACCTTTGAAACCATGATCGGTTTTTTATATAGTATTTCCGAAGGCCGAAAAGTCTTCGGAAATACTGAAGCGATGATGAAAATTCTTTTACAAACAGAAGAACACTATTCAGGAGTGCTTTAGACTACATTTTATTATGTAAAAAATTGTTAAATTTTATTATTGGTACCACGTACCAATCATTCAATCAATACAAAGGCAGCGAGAACAATTTAAAAGAACAGAAAACTCTTTGCCCTACCATCTTAGGAAAATGATATAACAGAGACATATTTTCTTCACCTATTTTTCTATGACCTCATCCAAAGTATGCCATCTGATAGGTCTGTGGCCATCACCAAGAAAAAATCAGCAACATATTTCACTACACACGTTCCGTTAGAAAGAAATCTAGCACAAAATAAATCAATGTTGTCAGGGTTGTCACTCGGTTATGGAAGCGAGGAAAGCCGTATTTTTAGTTTATCAATGTGACTTTGAGAGCTATTTGCCAAAAGAGTCAATGACTTCGCTGTTGTGTGGTTAATAATAACGACACACTTGTTTCTATAAAATCGATGATCGAAATAAACTTGACAATAATGGTAATCTATATTTATAAAAATGCAACCCGTTTTCCTTGGTCACGGCATCACGCGTGAATGGTTGGACCGATTTGGCTAATATTGATTTTGAATGATTTTTGGGAGTCCAGGGAATGTTTAAAAGGTAAGAAAATATGAAGAAATTGAAGGAAAATAGTAAAAACCACCATTTCATTTTCCCATACAAATAGTCCGTATCTATCAAACCTTTGACACATGTCATATTTTCATTCTGAGGCAATACGAAGTTTCCTGGGTCAGCTAGTAATTTATATATTTATACGTAAGTAACGTCACGCCTATTTTCCTCTGAAGGGTAGGCAAAGAATGCATACATTCAAGCACTACATTAATTTAAAGGTCCTAACACTCCTAACGGAAGACCAGCGCTAGTTGTTCTTCAACCAGCACATGCTGAGTTGCGGTACTGTATATTTACGATATGTAACTAGTGTTTTAAATTTAACGATCTTTAATTTTATTAATTGGATCTTTTATTTGGTAGCAGGCATCGACTATAAAAGGAAGACTGATTGGTCTGTGGTAGCAGGTAACCAATCTGCTTAACTAAATCCGAAATTTTATAACGAAATGTCGCCTATTTTTTTTTATTTTCATCCCTTTACGAGTAGAATTTTTGACAACTCATAGCAGGTACTCATTTCCGCTATAAGAAAATTCTGTGGAAACTTCATGCTTCTACGCCTTGCATTTCTTTTTATTATTATTCCTTAAGAGGAAAGGTCATATCACAGTTAAATATTAGTTTTCGTCATGTATTTCCCTTTGTTTATGAGTTAATACTTAAATATCAATATAATTATACGCCAATAAAAGTCAATTAGTAAATAAATACCTAATAAGCGCGAACAACAATTTTTAATTCGATTTTTATTACATTTATAGACCAATATGAACAAGTTTTGCAAAGACGTCGGAAAAAAAAACCGTAAACCCCATGCGTTGGTCGAAGCGAGACATCTTCGCGATATCGCGTGATTTTGTTGTGCACGTCACCCATAACAGATGTGTTGAAAAAAAACAAGCTTTAATCGCATTTCCCCCTTTTCACCCACTATTATTGATAACGATCGTATCGTGATCATGGCTTGGAATTAAAAAGGGGTGAGTTAGTTTTTGCAATTTTATAAACAACTGTATGTGATACTAACATTTTGATATTTTTAAGTGAGTAAAGTAGCAGATGGGTGGGCTTTTCATTAATATCTCCATAAGTAAAATGAAAAAAAAAAAAACGGTGTAATACTTCTACAGATTGGAACGTAGGTACCTATCTTCATTGTGTCCTCTAGTTAAGTTTCTAAGTCAATGTCATTAGACTGCATACCTCAAAGACACCTCCTCAGTTTTTTTTTTAGATAATGTCTTTGGGCCGTTATTTATATGTTTCCTTATTTAAATATTTGGATCGTCCACTCTGAACCATTTATCCCATATCATTTCAAATCATGTCCGTAATAGCTCGAACTCCAATCAAATTGTTAGAATGAAGAATAATCCTTTGATACCCAGGAGATTCCAGTATTCGTATAATAATTCAGTGAGCGGTACAGATAGTCAATTAGTCGGACAGGAGTCTGTATTCTCGGAGGATTAACTCAACATTTGCCAAATAAATCTTTGCCTATCTCTTTGAACAAAGTCCCCGAATTCTTGTCATGGTGCTTGTTTATGTAGTTTTGTTATCGCCATATTGTTTTTGTTATTTTCTTGTTATGTAAATATACACTTGATAAAATGCAACTTTTTTTTCTTGGACGGACTTATGTATGGGGCGCATTTCGAGACGGCAAGTCTACTTCGCCACATACATATTTGTACTATGAATTCGCCGGGTAATCGGCGAGCGCATAAGGCGCCAGCCTAGCCTAAACAAAAGTAAGCGCAACTGCCTAAGGCCCGGTATCCATCGAAGCGGAGAGGAGAGGAGACGAAAGGAGATGTGTTTGAATAAACCAATCCGATTTCGTTGTTTCCACATCTTTTCTCAGCTTAGCTTGGGTGGAAATGGATAAAGCGGAGAGGGGAGGATGGGGATGGGATGTCTCATTTTTAACCGACTTCAAAACAAAAGAGGAGGTTCTCAATTCGTCCGGATCTTTTTTCTATAGAATTATGTGCGGCGGGCCAATAAATGGCGCGGCAAAGCGGAGAAGTGTCTAGTCGGGCGGCCAAGCGGCGTGGCGGGTGCCCCGCCCGGCCGGCCGAACTTACCTGGTTTCGATCTCTCACAGCTCACATCACATCTCTGCTACACAAAGCTCACATCTCCTCTCCGCTACACTTCTCTTCTCCGCTTTGGTGGAAATAACCTGCCAGCTTTCTCTTCTCCTCTCCTTTCCGTTTTGGTGGATACAGAGCCCAAGGGAGACCCCTGTAGGGCCGAACCTAGGCCTATGACGTTATCCCGTGTCAGAACGTTAATCATGATAGGATTATGATAATAATACATCGTTTCAACAATTTAACTAATAAAAGAAAGCATAAATCTGAAACAGTGTAGGTACCAAATCAATGATCTATTTAAACCTTTCAACAGGTCGGTAGTTATGAATTTAGCATGCATACAGTAAAAAAACGGCATATTTTTTTTCTTCTTTTTACTACTTACATAGTTAGCTTTGAGATACCTACTTAAAGGAATATAGAGATGTATGTAGAGTAATAATAGCTTAGATTTCAACTTTATTTTACAAGTTTGGACCGTGATTTAAGCATAATAAAACCCATTTCACACCTCGCTAATAGTTTTTATACATGTTTATGTTCCAAATTATGAAGTTTATAAAAATATATGTGATAGTTTCCAATTATAATATCGTGATCGAGCCAAAAGCGATAATTTAGATATATAGTTCCGTCATCGCTGATATAATTAGGGATCAGTTCCTGTTAGGTATATTTACACGGTGGGTTTCGAGAGGGAGGCAAGTTGGTTCTATTTTATATCGATATCATTTAAAATATCGATAAATATATCAAATCCGGGGCATACCTATATCGCCTCTTTACCAGAATAACGTGACATTTCATCTAAATCGTTCATACGAAATGTCTTTGAAAAAATTGGTTACTTACAATGCAGTAATTGGAAAGCTATTTAAACCAATACAGTGGGTATTAATTCTTATCAAATTAAATATTTTTATTACCACGTGCATTTCATGTACATTCTTTTAATATATGTTGCAATACAATCATAATGCAGATCTTAGAAGTCGTCGTAGAAAATAAATTTAATTCAAACCATTCAAACGCGTTGCTCCCACCGATGATGGGAATCGCTTGATGTGGTCTTTTTTTATTTTTATGGCAATGGTTTTAACATTAATTTATTGTATGGCAAAACGACGTTTACCGGGACAGCTATTATATCAATAAATGTAAAAGATGGTAATCGTAAATTAAAATAAAAAAACTTGTAATAGAATAGAATGTTATGATAAAAAATAAAACATTAAAAAACTCTTGATATTCTGTAATATCGAATGTAATCGATGTATCGATAATCCACTAAGTAAATATTTTTACCAATTGATAGATTTAACGTCACGTTACAATAATATCGATAATTGCGCTTCGATATTATCGGTTTTCCGATATATCGTTACGACCCTAGCTACAAGTGTGTTACCAAGATCAATGGGATTTCAGTTGTTTATTTAACCGCCGAGTGTTGTTCCTGATTTAATTTTGTAATTTAGAGGTTTCATTTCAAATCAGAGAAACAGAACAATATTAAGGAAATATATATATATTACAATATTATTATGTTTGCTTGTCGAATAATCTCATCATGGAATTATATTTCAGTACCCAATGTTACACTCTGCTATGGTCATACAATAGAGCTATATTAAAAGAACCCTAGCTACATAATAATATAATATTCTGTGTGAATTGAACGATGTTTAATTAACTAAGTATTTTTAAGTTTCCATGCCTCAAAAGGAAAACAACGGAACCCTCATAAGACAGTCTGTCTGTTTGTCTGTCACAACCAATTTTCTTTTAAAGTACTGGGCTGATTGAATTGAAATTTGACATACCTATATCATGTAAATTATTAACCCAAACACTGCACCTCAAACGTAAAAAAATGCAGTTGATAAGTAAAAATTACATTATTAAATACCTAGTCCTCAATGGACTCCTAAACCACTTCACCGATTATAATAAAATTCGCACACCATGTGCAGTTCGATCCAACTTGAGAGATAGGATAGCTTACATTACGCTATGACTAATACGAGCAGAGCAGCGCGGGCGAAGCCGGGGCGGGCCGCTAGTTGTCTATAAATTACAGTAAAATCTCAAGTCAAATTCGCAAATTGTACAGAACCTTGTGAATTCGAGTTCAACTGGCACTTGGTGGGTTTTTTTTTGTGTACATTTAGTAGAACTGAGACTAGTTTTGTAGTCTATTATTTAAAAAAACTAAGGTCATACGAAGTTCCAGACAGCTTGTGATAATATAGTAATTATTCCACGCCAAACAATATCCCGCATTTAAAAACCGACAGACAGATCATCGTGAATAGAGAGCAAACTGGAATGCTACGGCTCCCCTCTGTCCTCTACAACACCCGTTAAGGGGCCGTGACGTCATCGATAACAGAGTATTCTGTAGTTCGTGCGACCAAGATTACTTCGTTCACAATTATTGCTGTTATATGGAATTTTAAAAATTTATTTGATGTTTAAATTTATTTTTGCAGTTAGGATGACGGCGATTAAAAAAGTTTGATTTCCACTACATTGCAAAAAAAATATTTTTTAATTAAAAAAATACATTTAAAGAGGCAACCGCATTAAGAACTCAGCGGTGGCGGACCACGTGGCAACGCATCTGCACTTTGACCCCCGGTTTTAGTGTGTAATGTGTAGATGTCTGTAGGCTGTATTGAATATACAGAGCAGACTGGAAAGCTACGGCTCCCCTCTGTCCTCTACAATACCCGTTAAGGGGTCGTGACGTCATCGTTAACAGAGTATTCTGTAGTTCGTGCGATCAAGATTACTTCGTTCACAATTATTGCTGTTATATGGAATTTTAAAAATTTATTCGATGTTAAAATTTATTTTCGCAGTAGGATGACGGCGATTATAAAGTTTGATTTCCACTGTATTGTTAGAAAAAAAAACATTTTTAATAAAAATAACATTTATAAAGGCAACCGCATTAAGAACTCAGGGGTGGCAACCACATGGTAACGCATCTGCACTTTGACCGCCGGTTTTAGTGTGTAATGTGTAGATATCTGTAGGCTGTAGTCAATATAGAGAGCAAACTGGAATGCTACGGCTCCCATCTGTCCTCTACAACACCCGTTACTTCATCGATAACAGAGTATTCTTAGTAGTTTAGTAGTTCTTGCGATCAAGATTTCTTCGTTTACAATTATGGCTGTTATAAAGAATTTTGAAGATTTATTCGATGTGTAAATTTATTTTCGCAGTCAGGTTTACGGCGAGTATGATGTTTAATTTCTACTTTACTTTAAGAATAAGTAATCATTTTTAATTAAAAACATTCACTGGTGGAGGAGTTCCAGAGTAAGAACTCCAGGGCATAGGCATTACCTAATCTATCTCCCGCTAAATGGTAGTGTTCAGCACTATCGTGTTCCGGTTAGATGGTAATGTATGACCCCGAAATAAATATCACAAAGGCAATCCCATTAAGACCTCAGGGGTGGCAACCACGTGGCAACGCATCTGCACTTTGACCTCCGGTTTTAGTGTAATGTGTAGATGTCTGTAGGCTGTAGAGAATATAGAGAGCAAACTGGAATGCTACGGCTTCCTTATATCCTCTACAACAACCGTTAAGGGGCCGTGACGTCATCGATAACAGAGTATGCTGTAGTTCGTGCGATCAAGATTACTTCGTTCAACATTATTGCTATTATATGGAATTTTAAAGATTGCTTAACTGCCTCGGTAGCCTAGTGGTAGCAGGCCACTACTACTGCGCTGAGGTCCTGGGTTCGATTCCCGGGTAGGGGGTTATCAGAGATAATGGTGAAAAAGCCTTTATCTCTGGTTCTATTGGGATTTTTCCATTTTCTGGAAATTTCCCAGTACCTCAAAGTTTGGTAATGTGCCCGGAGATGTCAACAGGCTCGCCACCTGTTACATGGGCCAAAACGTAACCGGCGAATCGTGGGTGTTTGCATGTATGCTTGAATGCATGCATTTACCTCTGCCTACCCCTTCGGGGATTACAGGCGTGAAGTTACGTTTAAAGATTTATTCGATGTTTAAATTTATTTTCGCAACCAGGATCACGGCGATTATAAAGCTTGACTTCCACTGTATTGTAAGGTAAAGGTCATAGGCATTACCTAATCAATTTGCTGCTAAGTAGTACTGTACAGCACTATTGTGTTCCGGTTTAAGGTATGGCCCCGTAATAAATATAGCAGAGGCAAAACAATTTAGACCTCAGGGGTGGCAACCACGTGGCAACGCATCAGCACTTTGACCTCCGCTTTTTTGTGTAGATGTCTATAGGCTGAAGTCGTCACTAACCATCCATGTGAAATGCATGCTTATTTTTCACCATCATTACATTAAATAGAAACCGGTCAAGTGCATGTCGGGCCATGTACAATGCAGGGTTCCGTTTCTCAGCACCTATCGCGTTAGTCCGAGGTATTTTTTATTTATGTCATGGAAGTGGTAAACAAGCATGCAGTTCACATTGATGTTAAGTGATGACTGGAGCCTATAGAAACCTACACAAAGACCAGGGTCAAAATGCAGATGCGTTACCTGCGTCCTGAGGCCTAAGGTGTTGCCTCTGTGCCGGAAATATCAGGGCGGTACACTACCACCTGACCGGAACACGATAGTGCAGAACTCTACTATTGGCGGCAGATAGATAAAGTAATGCAGTCTCGCGTGTTAAAACTAGAGCTCTACCACCAGTAAAGACCTAACTTTAATTAGAGCACATTATAGGGTTGTCAAACTGCAAAACTTAATATTACATATTATACCCAGAAAGTCTTACAATGTATTCCCTAAATGTATACGCACCATTCATTTCTCTTCAAACGCGGATAATTAAAATGCCAGACCGAAGCGCTGACAACCCTGGGTACGCCTCTGTTAGCGTATCTAGCCGACAGTTGGTGCGCTCCTAAATAACAGAGACTACATAACTACAGCTATACAACTACAATATACTAGTGATGCAACTGAAACGACTTTTACGAATATGAAGACGAATACTCGATTCTGTTTCAGCTACGAGCTTACTGAAATAAAGGAAACAGAATATAAGATATGTTAATGTGAATTGTAAATAAATTATTTAAAACGAATACACAGTAAATAGCTGACTATGACCAACGCTTGCCACATTTCTTTAATATCTGCTCGTGATGCAATTATTTTACGAATACGAAAGGAGATGTTGCAAAAATGTATGGACCTCCGGCCATGTATTGTACACAATATCATTAAAAAGGCAAAATCAATATAAAAACGTTTTTACTGCATATTTTCACTTATTTAGCTTTGTTTGCAGTTACAAAATATTATTTGCAGTTAGAATTGCAACTTAAAGCCAACATGGCGAATATGGCGGACGATGTCATTTTGACATTTTCATTTTTTAAATTCTTTTTTGATTATCTAGTACTTGGAGAAAATTTTTTTTTTATAAATACTATCGAAATCGATTGATACCAAGCGTTGGCTGTATCGCCGCCATGTTGAACATGGTTGAAAATGATAAAATCGTTTAAATTAAATGTGGTGGTAACTCTAAAATATATTCTTGATTAAATTATTTGTATTTTTTTCGGATTCTTCTATAATTTACCCATTTTTTGAGGACATGTACGAACCAGGGCCAAGCTCGCAACATCTCCTTTAACATTGTTTTTGTTTAAACGATGCTATCTCTTTATAAACAATGGAAATTATACTTGTTAGGCTTACTAAAACTCGGAGCGGTTGAACCGACTTAGCTAATTTTAGTTTTAGGACATTCTTAGAAATCCAAAGAAATGTTCAAAAGGTGACGATATATGAAGGAATTGTACGGAAAATTGTAAGAACGACAAATTCATTTTCGTATACAAATAGTTCGTAGCAATAAAAATTAAATCTTTGTCACATTATTTAATTCTAAGGCGGTAGGAAGTGCGCCGGGTCAGCTAGCAAGGTAATAAATTGAGGTATAAAAACAAAACAAGCTAGGTATATAAGTAAATGCGCATCGAAATAATGTCATTGTAATAAAATCCAACAAAAAATAGCTTGACTTGTCGCGGACTTTATAGTTATAAACGAGTCATGTTTATTATGATAAAAAAGTAAGTACCTAAGTAGATGCAATATTTGTTTGATATCCACATTATTAACAGATTAATCTTAATTAAAGCTATACGTGTATGTAAGTACTCTTATGGCCTGTTTACCTCTACGGTGGCAATGGCAGGATCATACATCATAGATCTATTTAATAATGATATCGGAAAATTAGTTTTTAGCTACATAGTTCAGGTAATCCATTTGTACCTAAGACCTCGATCGTTGCCACTTGAGCTGCAGAGCTTCTACGGAGTTCTGTCAATTGTATCTTATAAATTAGTGCGTATAATAATCTAATTACGTGGCAGATTTGAAATAAGTTATCACTTAAATTTAGATATGATTTTTTGTCGTTTTGGAGGAAATCTTATATATCACAATTAAATAAGTATGCGTATGTTATACGCATTAATTCAAAACGTAATAAAATCTGCATAGTTCTCGCAAGTACAACATTAAAATTTCTGGTGAAAAAGAGCCCTATTAGAATACATTTGTTTCATAAAGCTATATATATAAAAATCAATTGCTGTTCGTTAGTCTCGCTAAAACTCGAAAACGACTTTACCGATTTGGCTAATTTTGGTTTTGAATGATTTTTGGAAGTCCAGGGAAGGTTTAAAAGGTAATAAAATATGAACAAGTTGAAGGGAAATAGTAAAAACCACAATTTCATTTTTTCCATACAAATAGTCCGTATCTATCAAACCTTTGACACATTATTTAATTCTAAGGCAATACGAAGTTTGCCAGGTGAGCTAGTCGTATATAAAAATACATCTACGATTTTATATACGATTGAAACAAATGTATTTTCTGAATTTCAAATATTAGCAATATTGTAATCGGCGGCCAAGAATGACCAAGAATCTTCATACGAGTATTATGCATCACTAAAACGTAGAACATTGTAATAAGCGGTTATAAATCAAAACAGTCATGTGATCCAAATGCAGCGGATTACATTAATTGAAGATTAATTTGATGTGAACGGAAGACTCGCGTACTTTCCATTTTATGAATGTTCAATGTGACACTGTCTTGTTTGGTTTTACGATGTTAAAATTGCTTTATTTGGAAGGTATTTTTTTGTTTATATATTCCTAAACAGCGATTGTTCGAATATGACTATATTAACGAACATAACCTACCAGTGGCGGATTTACAAATTTGCCGCCGGTAGGCAATTATTTTTGCCGCCCCTATATTTTGATATCGTAGTTTACAATCATATCAATTAGGTGTATTTGCTATCAATAAAATTTCAACTTTATGTTTTATGCTTCATTATCTTGAAGTTGATGTAAGCAACTTCTTTTCTATGGTAAGAATAATTGGGAACTATGATCTGAGCCTTGATAATTTTAACAGTAATTTTGTAAATAGAAATATAAAAATTATGAATTAATTCTGCCGCCCCTTAAAATTTGCCACCCTAGGCTCCAGCCTACTCAGCCTGCTGGTAAATCCACCACTGTAACCTACATGTTACGTCTCATGTTTAACAACTGCAGTATTATATTACTAGCGCATAACTTATGAAATTTTGACTTTTTGAATTGAATGCCTTATTAAAAATCTGGTTATCACGTATTTAATTAACATAAAATAATTTTGAGACAGTAATAACTATCTAAAAGAAATATTCAGAAATTCTCCTCCTTACTGTTGTTTTTTTTTAATATTTTTTATGCAACAAGTTCACGAGTGGCAAACAAGCATGCAGTTCATATGGATGGTAATGATTGCAGCCTATAACATCTACACAGAGTTTTAAAATCATGAACATGTCTATTAATATTTGATCCACATAACATAAAATTATGAAAATTCTAGCAAGCGATAAAACAACATTCTTTGAACATAGTTTGAATCAATCGAAAACTAAAATGCTGTTAATATATTTTCTTTGTAAGTGAGGCTGAAAATATAATCTTTCAAACGCCGTAACCTCTCAGATACTGTTCGAGAGGTTGTTGACCTCCATGTGTAAAGAAACAGAGGGTGATATCCCCCTTAAAGCCTCATCGACCAAGTGTTCGATTTGTTTTAGTAAAATACCGATTTAATCAAGTTTCAATTAATCATACTGCGGTATCGATAATACGTTGTAGAAATTATTTTTGTTTCAACGTAATATCTATATTAATAAAAATCAATTGCTTACCGTTATTCTTGCTAAAACTCGAGAACGGTTTTACGAATTTCGCTTATTTAGGTTTCGAATTATTTTTGGAAGTCAAGGGAAGGTTTAAAAGGTGAGAAAATATGTATGTCATTTTAATTATTTCCCATACAATTATGGGAAATAGTAAAAACAACAATTACATTTTTAAAACCTTTAACATATTATTTAATACAAGGTTTAATATTAATTATTTGTTCTTTTCCTAAAGAAACCTTAATTAATCTACATATAAAAAAAAAACATTTAAATATATTTAAAACCTAAATAATATTTACATAATGAAAACGTAACTTCACGCCTGCAATCCCCGAAGGGGTAGGCAGAGGTAAATGCATGTATTCAAGCATACATGCAAACACCCACGATTCGCCGGTAACGTTTTGGCCCATGTAACAGGTGGCGAGCCTGTTGACATCTCCGGGCACATTACCAAACTTTGAGGTACTGGGAAATTTCCAGAAAATGGAAAAATCCCAATAGAACCAGAGATAAAGGCTTTTTCACCATTATCTCTGATAACCCCCTACCCGGGAATCGAACCCAGGACCTCAGCGTAGTAGTAGTGGCCTGCTACCACTAGGCTACCGAGGCAGTTACATAATATAAAGTTAAAACTAAACTAACTTATTTAATTAAGAGGCAATACGAAGTTTGTCGCGTCAGCTAGTCAAATATAAGTTTTATTGCCTCCTGAGTAATACTCAGCACACCCACATTGAATAAACAAATAATATTAGATTCTGTAGATCAAACAAATATTTATTTGACATGCGACCTGTGGCAAGGAATACTTATAAATACGTGTTACCACTCTGGACTAGGAATGGGGATTATTGCCGTTGGAGAACATAATCCCCGGATTATATTTCAAGAGTTATATAATGTAGGCGTTCAAAGAATGTCTAGAAGCTAATTAACTATTATTTGGACAAAAAATCATAAAACAAAACAAATACGCCAGATTGTAACTTATTTTTACTGATGGTAGAGCTCCCGTGACGGAACTCGCGGGGGTAGGCACCACCGCATTACCTAATATACTTGCCGCTAAATGGTAGTACACGCTAAGATGAATAAGAGAGGGTAGGTAACATTGCACACGTGCGAGGCCGGGGGTGCGACCGCCTAACGACAATGCTCTTGTCGTTGTCATTGCTGTCAAATTTAAATGTCGATTTGTAGCTCCTTTAAAAGGAGTAGTGTGATAATGTTATCGTTTTTCTTGCTTTCGTAGGTGAGAAACAAGCAAAATCGACATGAAAATTTGACAGCCATGACAACGACAATAGCAATGTCGATAGGCAATCGCACCCCGGGGCTGTGCCGGGGCGGGCCGCGAGTTACCTTAATTATAAAGAACAATGACTGATAATTGACACATTTCAGTCTAAATAAACGCCTAACTTGCAGTGAGAAACATATCCGTGCCACGTTAAACTTTCATCTCTATACAAATACATCTGAAAATTGTTCTCACAGCTCAATATATCCTTCCACTGCGGAATACGGCGGTGTAAGTGCGCTGTGAAAATAACCTAGAACATGTTTATACTTTCCTAGACCTAGACAGCTGGAAATCTTTTAAGCGCGAGACCAGTTTTAAATTGATTTATAACATTGGGCTAAAGTCACATAATATATATTCATATTAATATTTCTTGGCATTCATAGATTTTTTTTTTAAGTGATGGAAGTGGCAAACAAGCTTTCAGTTCACATTGATGTTAAGTGATGACTGTAAGGTCAAAATGCAGATGCGTTTCCACTCCTAAGGCCTAAGGTGTTATGCCTCTGTGCCGGAAATTACGGGGCCGTACATTACCACCTGACCGGAACACGATAGTGCCGACATTACCATTTAGCGGCAAGTTAGGTAATGCGATGGTGCCTACGCCCGCTAGCTCCGTCACTGGAGTTCTACCACCAGTAGTAAGAAAATTCTTCCGTTAGTGGGCGGTGGGGTCGTCACGTCCCGATGCCAATATTAATAAAGGCTAAACTACGGTTCAAATAACACTGTCTGTAAAAAATGTACTGACCGCAAAAAAAACCTAACACCGAACGCCCGCCGCAAACTTCGACCTAACCTGGCTAAGACGGGGGCCGTACACCAAAATTAAAAGAAAAACTATCTCAGCTAAGTAGGCCTTATACATTTAATTTTACGATTAGTAGGTAGGTATATGATCAACTGAAAAAAAGATACCTATATTGTGAAAATTATCTATTGCTGATTAAAATTGAAATATTCATGCTTTTAACACAGAACACTGAGATGAATCTACCGAGCTCATAAATAGTAACCGATTACACCTCTAAAATATATGGACCAAGGTTATCGGAGGTAGATTCGTCACCTGCTGAGCCGATGGCCTAAGAATGGCAGCTGCGCTTGGACACATGTTATCGACTTGATATAAGTTTTTCCATTAACAGGTGATAATCGCTTATAAAAATCTGATGTATAAACATGTCATAACAAGCGAAATGCATGCATGGGTATTGTTTGGTAGTTAAGGTGGCAAACAAGCATGCAGCTCACATTGATGTTAAGTGATGACTGCAGCCTATACACATCTACACGAAAACCAGGTCAAAATGCAGATGCATTGCCACCCCTGAGACCTAAGTTGTTACATCTCTGTGATAGTTAATACGGGGCCATATATTACCATCTAACCGGAACACGACAGTGCTGAACTCTACCATTTGGCGGCATATATATTAGGTAATGCGGTGATGCCTACGCCCTCGAGCTCCTACACTGGAACTCTACAACCAGTGAAGTTTTAAGGCGTCGAGACGTGACGATCCCACCGTCCACAAGTGGAGGAGAATTCTTCCAATGGGACAATCAGTCAACCGAACAATGGCCGTCAAACCACTCGAATACGGCGGTGTAAATGCAATGAGCATCAGTGTCCCGTCAGAGAATATGTAATAATACTACGTATAGAATGGACACTTCGACGTCCCGCCCGATTTGCCCGCATCACTCAACCTCCTCCCCTCTTATGGGCGACGGTTGGTATTTTGTACGTGCTACGCACACAGGTGCACGTGTAAATACACGTCACTGATTGATGTCTGTGTAATTGAAACCAAATTAAGCGTTTGTATGGAATTTTGGCGGAGTGTCCGCGGTGTGGTCCCGTGAGAACTACTGCCAATTCGATCGTCAAGCCGCATGCCAAGCTTGGCTATTTCGATATATTCTCACCTATAACTGTACCAAATATCATACTCCTCCGTCCGCGCAACTGTCGTAAAAAGGGACACAAAGTTTTTCCTTCACATATTACTATAACGATAAACACAAGAAACGCTGTACAGTTTCATTATTCTCCTTGAAATTGAATCATCTGCAATATAAGTTGCCTTATAACCTCATAAGGACAAACCACGCATTGACTTCAGTAATTTCTGTCACTCATACGCATCCTCTATCAAGCATTTCCGTGGTACGTTGATTGTTTAGAAGTTTTTGTTTTTTTTTATGTAATGGATGTGGCAAACAAGCATTCAGTTCACATTGATGTTAAGTGATGACTGCAGCCTATAGACACCCACACTAAGACCAAGGTCAAAATGCAGATACGTTACCACTCCTGAGGCCTAAGGTGTTATGCCCCTGTGCCGGAAATTATATGGCCATACATTACCACCTGACCGGAACACTATAGTGCTGAACACTACCATTTAGCGGCAAGTGTATTAGGTAATGCGGTGGTGCCCACGTCCGCGAGCTCAGTCACTGGAGCTCTACCACCAGTAAGTAACATTCGTGAACAGACTATCGGACATTTAGTTCAACCGTAAACATAACTTTACGCCTATATTCCCAGAAGGGGTAAGTTAAAGGTAAATGCATGCTGAATGCATGCAAACCCACGATTTACCGGTTACGTTTTGGCCCATGTAAAAAGAGGCGAGCCTATTGACATCGCCGGACACATTACCAAGCTCCGAGGTACTGGGCAACTTCTAGAAAATTGGAAAATTCCAATAGAACCAGAGATAAAGGATTTTATATCGTTATCTCTGATGGGAGGCTATCCGGGGCCCGGGAATCATACCCTGGAAACCCCAGCGTCGTAGTAAAGGCCGGCTACCGCTAGGCTAATGAGGCAGTAAACATTAGCAAATATAGGATTGTTTATTATAATTAATTACCAAAGTTACACTTAACTTGATGTAAAGTCGTAGAGTCCCTGAGCGAGATTCACAAACTGCACTACGACTTTACTTCGACTTAAAGTCAAACTTTCAACGGTTATTTTGTTTAACAGACGAGTTTCAAACTCTTTTTTTACTTTACTCTGTTTATTTTTGCTTAGTAAGAATGTCCTTTCCAAAGTAAACTAAGAGTGACACAAAATATGTAAGCGTCGAAACTTCGACTCCACGTCAAAGTTAAGTCGTAGTGCGATCTGTGAATCACACCCTGTGAATCTCTCCCTTATTTTCGTAACATTGCAGGTACTAAATCGCGACTGGATCGATTCGCCTGCCTGCTTTAACAAAGGAGGCGCGCTGTTGTTGAAACGAGTAAAAGAATCGATCTAGTTGTGGATTAACGACTACGGTGCTAGGAGTATAATGCAGACATTAAAGTGGATTGTAGGGCACGATTCTTTAACGTCATATATATCACTAGACACTAAATTGTAGTCTGTAGTCCTCACAGTTATGGCTAATTTCGTACCAATTCAATTGCAATTTAATTCTGTTAGATAAGTGTCCTTGTGCTACGATCAAACAGCTACTTCACATTCCTTCGTTAAAAAATACAAATACGAAGATACTTTACGCCTTTCTGTTTTCCAATCGAATCCCTTCAATGACGCTCTAAAACAATAGTTTTAGACCTATCCGACGACACCTCATGGATATATGGGGGAAAATAACATCCTCTCTTTTCGTGTAGGAGAGGGTACTGAAATACCCAAAACAATTTTTTTTTTCAAAATTTTATTTATATCTTTGTTGAAATTTCTTAAATGTATATTCCTACTCAAAATTACAGCTGCAACAAAGAGACTCCCAGCTAAGCTGCGGACAGACGAACGGTTATAGTGAAACTATACTACCTATAAGGATTCCTTGTAGGTTACGGAACCCTAAAAATTGAGGCCATAAACATGAAACAACTTAAAATGAAGTGACATCCCTGACGTCTAAGTGAGGAGTAAGACATCGATGAGATATTTATATTCTTAAAGAAGCCATTTTACCATGGACACAGAAATGCATGGGCGAAATCCCATGACGAAGCTACAGCTTATACATATTTAATATCGTCGCCTACAATAAGGTAACCGTAGGTTTTTTGCTTACCAACCAGTTTTTATACAACATGTTCTTACCAAGGCTTTCAAAACATTTGGGATGTTTACCTGCAACAAAAAAAAAGTTGTGAGTGAATACATACTTTTGAATTTTACTACGATGTTCTTACTTAGGTAATCCTTAGGTTCTATCAATTTGTGAACATCTGTTAGCTACAATTCAAAACGTAGATACAAAAGAGCATTTTAACTGGCGGCGGAGCTCCAGTGACGGAGCTCGCGGGCATAGGCACCACCACATTACCTAATATACTTGCCGCTAAATGGTAGTGTTCAGCACTATCGGATTCCGGTCAGGTGGTAATGTACGGCCCTGTAATTGCCGGCACAGAGGCATAACAACTTAGGCCCAGGAGTTGCAACGCATCTGCATTTTGACTATAGCCTGCAGTCATCACTTAACATCAATACTTTTATTGCATTAAATAAAAAGCATATTATTAGTTTTTAAAAAGTCTAAAGAATTTACTCAAATATAAAACATTTGAAGCGGGCATGGCCCAGCGGCTGGTGTAGATCGTAAGCGATCCACTCGGTTAAGCACTACGGGCGCGGTCGGGTAGTGTGATGGGTGACCGCTAGTGGCAAATGAAATGCGCGTTTCCGTGCTTCGGAGGGCACGTTAAGCCGTCGGTCCCGGTTACTATCGATGGATAGCAGTCGTTAAACCTTGTCAGAGGCCTTATGGGCTGTTTGAAAACATCCGACAGCGGGTTGGCCACTAACCCACCACCCACCTCCACCAATCCGCATTGGCACAGCGTGGTTGGAGTAAGCTCCAGGCCTCCCTCCAAAAAGGGGAGAGACTCGTGCCCAGCAGTGGGACGTATAATGGGTTGCCATTATTTATTATTTTATTATTATAAAACATTTAGGCATGGAAGCGCGCATGGCCCAGCGGCTGGTGTAGATCGTAAGCGATCTGCTCGGTTAAGCACTACGGGCGCGGTCGGGTAGTGTGATGGGTGACCGCTAGTGGCAAGTTAAATGCGCGTTTCCGTGCTTCGGAGGGCACGTTAAGCCGTCGGTCCCGGTTGCTATCGATGGATAGCAGTCGTTAAACCTTGTCGGAGGCCTAATGGGCGGTTTGAAAACATCCGACAGTGGGTTGGCCACTAACCCACCCACCTCCACCAATCCGCATTGGAGCAGCGTGGTGGAGTAAGCTCCAGGCCTCCCCCCAAAAAGGGGAGAGACTCGTGCCCAGCAGTGGGACGTATAATGGGTTGCCATTATTATTTATTATTATTATAGGCATGTAATAGGAGTAAGTCTGCTTTCAACAGTTTTCTCGAAAAATATTCTTCACCGTCATCATCTAAAGATGAGATTGTTTCAGAGCATACAAAGCAAGTAATAATCTACTGTTGTAAGTGGTACAGTAACTTTTAATTAAAATCAAATTTGATTCTTGTTTGCTATCGACAAGATTTAATATTGTCCTACTTAGCATACATTTTCATTCAGTCTTAAATTGAAAAGTATTACAAATAGTTAAAACGACTCTGTCACAAGTTAATTTATTTTGCGTACGAACAGTTAGTTTTGTTATTTTATTCACACAGACCGGTTTGGCTTTTTCTTTTACTAACATGCGTTGTAGGTACCTTTGTATCTCATTGTCTACGAAATCTTATACAACATCTGTAAATATATGAATGAGGCTGGTAATGGAAAATGTAAATTTTCTGATTAGTTTCAAAAACTTTAAGCGTCGATTAACTTTTATATCATAGGTATTACAATTTGATAACATTGTAGGAAACGTTTTGAGCAGACATATTTCAGACTAGCTGTGCCCGCGACTTCGCCCGCGTGATAATTTATGATTGTTCAGTATCTACCCGGATGAAGTCGTGGGCGCAGCTAGTATAAAAGCCTAAGTTACTCCTTATTACATAAGCTATCTGCCAGTGAATGTATCCCGTCAAAATCGGAAAGGCGTTCCCGAGATTAGCGGGAACAAACAGACAGACAAAAAATGTAAAAAATGTTGTTTTGGTATGTGTACCGTGTGTGCATACATATGCATTTAGTAAAAAGCGGTTATTTTTATATTACAAACATACACTCCTATTTTATTTATTTGTATAGATAAGGGTTTATCTCAGGACTGTAAAATCGGTTGTAGGTATATTGATTGACATTTCATAGAACAACGTTTTGTGTTTGAGAATTATTTTACCTCAACAATTTCAAGATAATACGTCAAAGCAATATTTAAAATTGTAATAAATTTACGATAATAACGCTCAAACTAAATTAATACACATACAATAATTTAGCCAGTAAAAATCTTGCTTAAATGGGAACATATTACGTAGGTACCATTTAAATCACGAATCAAAACGATTGCAAAATTAAACGTTATACATTGAGAATATATAATTAGGTATTCGTAAGACCTTGAATGAATAAGTAAAATACTCGTGTATGTGGAGCGTCGGTTAATTTGCTCAGTCTGAGAGCGATCTAGTCTAGGTCCAGACGATTCTGACAAAGTCTGGCGCGTCAGGTTCAGTGCACTGCTCGATGGTTTGCTGTCTAGATCTGTCTGAATACTGGAATGTTATACTAATTAGCTTATGAGACGGCAGTTATGAAAGTTTATGAAGGTGTTAATGTTGAGTAACTGCTTGCATCATTGCGTCTTGGTTTTATCATGTTACGATTTGTTCTTTTTGCTAAATTAATTGGATCGCGTCTTCCTGGTTTTCTGTTTGGTTACTCTTGTCAATAAAAAGTAATTTATTTTTGTATTTCATTTGTTTTCTTGTTTTGTTTTGTTTCAATCGTTTTTATGGCATCTTTTGTAGATAACTCAGGTTCATCGAATAAGAATCTTGCATTGTGGTAAACTGGAGTGACTTAATTTAGTTGTTGTATTTAACAATGTGAAACAGGTGTATACTTCTTAGAACAATTACTGTATTTTTCTGTAATATTAGGCCTAGTAGTATTTTAGACAAACACGGGGAGTAGTTTATTTTAACCTATTATCATCAATAACTTCAAAACACCAAAATTCTTGAAATAATAAAAAATAGGTACGTTTGAGATTTTCAAAACGAGATTGTAAAGCACTCTTTTTAAATTTTCAAAATAATTCCCAAAAGTAGAGCCCATGCTTGAAATTCATCTTGAATTTCAAATAGTTCGTATGTAGGTATTCCAAATTTCAACTTTATTTGCCCTGTAGTTTTGAAACAAATTAGCCGTGTTAGATGCACAGACAGACGAACAGTCCATTTTAGGTACAGAGATTGCATCTATAATCAATCGAATAATCATATTATATACCTATTTATATCGTACCTGCCTAAATAAACTACATCGAGGATAATGAATTTAAAGATTTACATTTTACGCTCTAGGTCTAACACATAGTAATACTATAGGTGTACGTACCGATACTTACCTACCTTCTTTTTAGTAGGTACGTAAGTATCGGTAGTACAAATATTCTTTAAATATATTCGTAATAAAACGAAGGAAGGTAAATCGGTAAAAATAAGTATTGAGTTCAAAGATAACAGAGTAAAGGAACTAAATTAGCATTTATTACTGTCCCTTTACGACACATGTAGGTAGGTACGTGCAGGGAACTCTCCACTTGTTCAGAATCACTCAAAGATAGCTTTTATTACAACTATGTAAGGTGTCTGTGTGGTCAAGTGGTTAGTTCCCTGTTAGTACGTCCTGTTGCGCTCCTGTCATTGAAGTTGTTACAATCAAGCGTTATTGCTATAATCACAAAGTACACCTATAGAGGTTATATGCGTTGCATAAAAACGTGCTCCGATATACCTACAATCTTTTGTAGAAAAGAAAATCCATATCTGTCTCTATCTGTTATCTAGATCATGAATAATTTAATTGTGTTTGGACTGCCAATGAATATAATTAACAACCAATCAACCTCAAATAGGTACAAAGTCGACGACGAGTCATGACCAGTGTATAAAATACCCAAAAAAAAGGGCGCCATTACAGCAAATTTAACAGCACCTATTATCTTGAACACAGTAAATTAAACAGCTAGGTAGGTAGCGGCCGGATGAATCCGCCGACTGGTGACGCAACTCGTTTCCAAACCGTCTAGCGTCACCTCGACGAAGGCGTGCCACCATTTCAATCTGATTTCTTTGTCCGGAACGATGGACGCGGATCGATCGGCCGATTGGTCGGAAGCTGTGGTGACATCTGTGGATAGGTTCACTCGAGCCTCACGAAGACTATATCGCTTCAAAGATGCTCAGAAAAGCCGACAGAGAGGGACGGGGGCAGGTGCCTTTATTTCACGTGATAAGGGATTAAATTGAAGATCGCATATATTAATTCTACCAACGGCTAACCGATCAAAGTGAAGCTGTTTGTAAATCTACTTCGATTTAATGAGATAGAAATAGAATAAAATCCGTTTTGCTAAATTGTTTTCTGATAGAATCTAGCGAATCGATTGCTGTTAGTAATTAGATGTTATATTCATTCGATGTTCTATCATCATCAGTGTATAAATCTTATTAGCGTTTGGAATAGGACAAACGTGTTACGTTTTGTATTTGTAGCTAATATAAATATAAATTAGAACGCTTTTGCTTTTGTTATAAAAGAACGACTCCTTTATTTCTGCAAACTCAAATGACATGACATGTGTTACATTCTTCTAGAATCCTAGGTAATTTTACAAAGCAAGATGAAATTCGCTCCCGAAAAGATTTTAAGCAAAATCAGAAACCAGAGAGCTATGATATTCACATTTCGTATACCACAAACGAAAGCATTAGTGTACGTGGTTCTCGTTTGAAATTGTGCCTGGATCGCTTCTCCGACTTAATTGTTGAGTTAATTATCTCTGACTCTTCATTACTTTAAATATGTCAACATCAAAATATTATTTCGCTTATGTTGATTTAAAATAGGCTTCTAGATGTCCAAATAATTAATAAAGTTAAAGAATTTGAATTACCTACTTGATGTATGTATATATTTTAATGTATTAACCCTTTTTTGATTAACAGAATACAGTACTTAGCTACGCAAAATTACAGCAAATTAAAATAGCTATGGGGAAATACTTTCATTGAAGTTCCAACGATCCAATTATATGCAATACCTAGGTACCAAGAAAGAAGGAAGAGATACTTATGATGTAATGTCATCAATTTCCCGGTTTGGTGGGAGTTTATTGAAAACTGGTTCTACTATCAAGATTGTGTTTTTAAGGCATTTTTGAAACACATCAACTTTACGAGTTACTATCCAAATATTTTAGTTTTATATGCGGTTAACTTTAGGTACCTACCGGATATACCTTCAGACAAACTGTCTAAAAATTCAATCCGCTAACTGGGACACCATATTCTATTCGGACAGATTACGCGAAAGTAGTTCGAATTCCGAACGCTCTGTCGTAAGTTTACGACCACATAAACTGGACCCCCGGTGATTTGGCAGAAAATAAGCTGGTTCGTGTATTCTCGCTCGCGGAGCGCCGTGTCGCGGTTCCGCGTAAACCGGTGATCGTCTAAGTACCTTTCACGATCTTGAGTCTCGTCACTTTCCCTGCTCTGCTGAGTTTTTTTCAAACGTAACATCACGATTACATCAATATAGCATGCGAATCGTTCCGCAGTTCGGAACGCACGTTTTAACGTTAAACAAACAGTTATGAGTTGACTTTATGTATCAAGATCAGTTTACAAAACAATTTGTTGAAGTTTTTTTCGGTGACCGTCAACGGTTATCTAATTGAGAGCGCTAGTGTTGCCAACTGTAAAAGTTGCAAAGTTGAAGCAATAAAGTGGGAACTTTTTAACGGGCTTACATAACGTTTATTTAATTGTTTTGTATAAAGTTTATAGCTATGTCAGTTGTTTTTCAGTCAATTTTAGGGAATGAATTAAGAAATTGCTTGTGTACCTGCCTCTGTTTTGAGAAAAATGTTTTTTTCGAATACATTTTAATATTCAAAATAGAAGTTTAGGGTGAAACGTTTGCATGCTGTTTCTAGGTTCCTATAAGACTGTTATTCACAGTTCAAGAACCTTGATAGTAAAGTGATAAAATAGGTCATTACTAACTTGTTACTAAATATTAAACGAATTGAGAATAAAGGAAGCAGGTAGGCTAGCGACCAACCAGAATATCTGTCGTCAGGTATATAAATGATTAAACCTACTCAACTATTTTTGTAATTAAAAGATAACCAGTATCAATTAACAGCTTAAAATATCTTGCGTAAGAAATGTTCACCAAAAGAGTCCAAGTAAACGTACACCGCACCAAACAAACTGCCGATCATGGTATTTTACTGATTGAGCTTTAATATTCGTATCAAATTCCAAGATTCCACTGGACTGAGCGCTTCAAACACAGCGTAGACAAATAGCAGTGAACGTCGCCGTGTTCCGGTTAGGGGGTAATGTATGACCCCGTTATTAACGGCACAGAGACAACATCACTGGCTTCAGAGCTATGCATGTGTAGGTTATTACTACAGAATATCCCAATGAATAAAGTGGTGGATTTCCAGCTGTTTGGAGTACTTAATCGCCATATCGTCCAATCTATATTGTCGTTTATTGAATTGTATTCCGCTTTATTGGCAGATATTTTTATATCAAATGATTTTTGGTACCTACTACTATTATACCGGAGGTGGGGTATTTGATCGCCGGGGCGGATAGCATGAAAGAAGTGACCTAGAATTTTTCCCTGTACCTATAAAAGTAAGTAGGTATCCTGAAAGCAAAGGCATAAATAATATCAGAGCTATGGATGTATAGGTTATTAGAACAGAATATCCCAATGAATAAAGTGGTGGGTTTCCAGCTGTTTGGAGTATTTAATCGCCATATGGCAATATTGTCCCATCTATATCGCTTATTAAATTGTGTTCCGATTTATTGGCAAATATTTTTTAGACTCAGATGATTTTTGGTACTACTATTATGCCGGAGGGTACGGGTTTGATCCCCGGGGCGGAGACCGTGAAAGAAGTTACCTAAATTTTTTACAATGTACAAAGGCATATTGTCGGGGTCGTGTAAATATCCTTAGAATAAGTCTAGATTAGTCGAGATCGTTATTTTTAGACATATGTATTTATATTTTTGTGTGGAAAAATAAGCAGACACACATTACTTAGGTACATATTTGTCGATATTTTCCTGAAAATACGTTGAAAATACAATATATTTTTATTATAAACTAGCTGTGCACGCGACTTCGACCGCTTGAGAATTTATTATTGTTCAGTATCTACCCAGACGAAGTCGTGGCAGCAGCTAGTATAAAAGTAGCCTAAGTTACTCCTGATAACATAAACTATGTGTCAGTGAAAGTCCCGTCAAAATAGGTCCAGATCCCCAGATTACCAGAGTTCCCAAGATTACCCCCAACAAACAGACAGACAGACAGATAGACAAATATTGTAAAAAATGTTGTTCTGTTATATATTATGTACCGTGTATACACACTCGTACATATGCATTTAGTAAAAAGCGGTTATTTTTATATTATAAACAGACATTCCAATTTTATTTATTTGTATAGATGTATAGATGTACTATTCTGTGACTATCAACAAACTAATACTATTGTTACTGGTGGTAGAGTTCCAATGTAGGAGCTCGAGGGCGAAGCCACCACCGCATTATATCTACCTGCCGCCAAATGGTAATGTTCAGCACTATCGTGTTCCGGATAGATGGTAATCTTTGGCCCCGCAATAACTATCACAGATATAACAGCGAAGGTGGCAACGTTTTTTTTATGTAATAAAAGTGGCAAACAAGTGCAGTTCACATTGATGTTAAGTGATGACTGCAGCCTATAGACACCTACACAATGACCAGAGGTCAAAATGCAGATGCGCTGCCACTCCGGCATTAGGAGTGTTATGCTTCTGCCGGAAATTACAGAGCCGTACATTATCATTTGACCGAAACACGATAATGCTGAACCTACGGTGGTGCCTACGCACGCGAGCTCCGTCACTGGAGCTCTACCACCAGTAAAACGTATCTGCATTTTGACCTCTGGTTTTTGTGTCTAACATCCATGGAAACTGCATGCTTGCTTGCCACCTTCGTAATACTCCGTAATGTACGGCCCTGAACTTTCCGGCACAGAGGCATAAATAACACCTTAGGCCTCAGGAGTGGTTACGCATCTGCATTATGACCTTGGTCTTTCTGTGGGTTTATAGGCTGCAGTCATCACTTAACATCAATGTTAACTGCATGCTGATTTGTTATTTCCATTACATTAAAAAAACCTTTAAAAAAATAAAGAAGGCTCACGCGTGACCACTAAATTAAAACCTATTGCCTGCTTTTAGTGATAAACAGTCAATATTCTATAATATAAAAATAAGTCGGGTTTTCCTTCCTGACGCTATAACTCCAGAACGCACAAACCGATTTCCACGGTTTTGCATTCGTTGGAAAGATCTCGGGCTCCGTGAGGTTTATGGCAAAGAAAATTCAGGATTATAAAACGACATCCCTGGCGAAGCCGCGGGCAACAGCTAGTTTTATTTAAATAAGTTGAGTTTGAATGTTTATATGTCCTGCAATGGAATGCGAGCTCATAGGACGCTATGAATGAAAATTGAAAATGTAATGTTCCATGCAAGCCGCAAATATGATGCGATTTGGACCCACCCACACCGAAATGAATGGTATTAAAACGAGCACAGCACCAATAACGTTAAAGCTGCCTCTGTGAATCGATATGAAAGGATTTCGATTATTTTTTAGCAATTTATATTAAAAACCGTGTGCAATTCGTGTAAAATCTCCAAAAATTTTCCTACCTACGAGTATCTTTTCTCCTTGCAGTTTCTCCCACGTTAAATCCTATGATTTTTTTTCAATTCACGCACTACTAGTACTTCAGATTTTACTGTCTATTAGCCAATCCTGAGCCATCGGAGTGCTGCGGGCCAATAGGAGCTGCCGTCGGTCACGTTGCCACGCAATAGACCAATGGCGGCCATCTGTCTGTAACTTTCACGATCAATTTTTTGGTCCGGAGTTTACAAATTACGTCCCCAATAAATATCAATCAACTTGTCCCTATTCCATAGGGCTTTAGGGCTGAGGGAAAAAGGTAATATTACTCATGGAGATGTTATAGGCCGAATACAGCAAGGCCATTGCCATGTCTTTTTATACTTCTATATTATTCGTAGATTCTCGAATAATTATATTGTAAGGTGTCCGGCACATAATTACCTCACCACCCATTAGGTGGTAGACCCTGCCTGTAAAATTTGTTTTGGTTGAACATGATTTAGGGATGATTTAAGAAGACTTTTAGTAGTGTTCACCTGTGTAAATAAATAAATAAAAATGTAATACGCTTTAATTCACAGCCTCACACTGGTTCAAGTTGTGTTGTGGGTTCCGTTGTACAAACACACACACACACACACACAATAAAATCATAAACACTTATGCGGGGCTGCACCAAGATATTTGTTAAGGTTGTAGTTATTGTAACATTTCACATCCTTCTCTAACATAAAGAAATCTGTTTTAAATTATTTCGCATTAACACATGCTTGTGAAATATAATATATTATTTTAAAGAAAAATGGAAAGAAAAAATTTGACTTCAGGCGAGACTCGAACTCGCGGCCACTGGGAATCTAGTCCAGCCGCTCTTCCAACTGAGCTACCGAAGTCCTGCCCGATTTGTCAAATCTTTCCTCCACATTTATTGCATTGCCTTATGGTGGCAGTAGCACTGCCACAATAAGGCAATGCAATCTGAAGTCAATTTTTTTCTTTCCATTTTTCTTTAAATAAATCTATTAAAATAAGTGAATACATAATAATGTGAAATGTTACAATATCTTTAACAAATATCTTGGTGCAACTCATGCTTAGATGAACAATTATCTGTAGGCTCTACAAATATTTTTCCCTTTGTGCGTTGAACAGACCACCATTCTGTCTCCAGCGGAACAAACACACCGCAGAACCAACTGAGTTTCAATGGGTTTGGTTAATCCTTAACCGATTACCTAAGGAACCCTGAATATGAAGGATGTAAATAATGTCTTGTTCAAACGATAATTAAGCTCCAACAGTACGTTCATGAGAACTAGTTCGCACGCAGGGCACACCATCTATCACCAGTGGCACTAACTACTGCATGCCACGTTATGCTGTGGGCTTAGCTTTTAAATTCAATTTTTATATTTGTACAAGCTAACCAAATTGAATTTGGATGAAAATTATAATTACATGAAAAATATGGAATCTGAACTGTCAGTGTGAAGTTCCTCAAATTTGAAAAATGTTTTCTCCATTCAGTCACGCGCGTCGGGACTAATGATGTTCCGTTCCCGGGTACGTTCCCGTGAACGTTTCCTAGGTGGGAACATAGGGGAACATTGATTATAAAGATTATAAAATGCTTCTTTCATTATTTTACACTTGCCACCTCAGATTTAAACAAAAAATTTGATATCAGTGCTTGGTCACAGTTTGATAAATGGCGTGCAAATTCATTAGTCGGGACTTCATAAAAGTGAAGGTGAATTCTTCGATTATTGCAGTCAGACAAACGATTAATGGCGGTCACACCTGCGATGAGCAGCTGCATCCCTCGATAAAACTACCGCCATCACGATCACCAATCCGCGTCTTAAGCAAGGCGATTATGACGTATTTTCCTTTTAATTACGCACATTACTGTAGTGAGTACCTAAAGGGGTGGCTTTTTTCTTACGGTTTTTACGGTTTTTTTTTTACGGTTGAAGTAATGATGATGTTAATGATCTTAAATCTGTTGCCGACTGTTCTTAAAGCTTAATGCTACTGAATTCTAATTAGAAGATTAAGGTTACCTTTGTCATACATAAAGATAAAGGTAATTTGTTTTAAAAGGAATTTACATCCATTTTCCCACACGAAATGGGATAGGGATTGACCTCTGCAAATTCACTGTGATGACCAACCAATAGGGACCCTTGGAGTTAAGAGTGGGGGCTCTAACCATCAATTGCATTAGCTGTTCCAAAAACACAACCTGTTTCCGAACTGCTTTACCATTTTCATCACGAGAAAGAAGAAAATAAGTCTAAACTAAACTCAAATTTCAAAATCCAAGGCAGAATAAACTTATGTTGTGTATATTACTGGGATCTTCCCAATAATGTTTAAAGATTGCTACGAGGACTATTCTAGAATCATTTCAGTTCATGACCTACCTGCAGTACTCCAGAGTGCAGACACGCATAAAGATTATGTCAGAATTGCTGGATACTTTTTTACATCAGATTTTTAAATGCATTACAAAACAAGATGTCATTATTCTTCAGCATTACACTAAAATAACATTTTTAAGCAACGCTTTAAGAGGCAACTGATTACATTTATATCTTACTAATTATTATTGGCGAGCTTAATAAATACTTCAGAGAATACATTAAAAAAATAACGATTACAGTCAGTGTATACCAAGTGAGTGGAGTAGACTATCATTACAAATTGGACTTCAACTACGTATTCACAAGATTTAAGTTCGTATGTAAAAAGGTATAAAAATTCTGGCGCAGTCTCCAGCGATATTCTTTATTGAACCAATTTCAGACGTATTTCTCATAAAATTAGAGTTCAGTTTTTATATTTCCTCAGTCACACCTAAATCGACAATGTGCCCAGTGCTTACAAACTACGAAGAGCAATATAGATTATTATTTAGTTTTACATGCACTTTGAGCTGAAATCTGTTTGAAATGATACATCAACAACACACTGTTTATTGAGAAACGAACGTGTTTCGAAATATTGTAATTCTCTCACGGCTTATAATGAATGACTTCACTGCGGGTGTTAAATAAATCTTGGAGCAAATTTCTTCTTTTCGTGAGTATGTTTCTCGTTTATGCTCTGTTCATCGCACTGTTGTGACTCATGTGTGAAGGTCTTTTTGGTCTTGATAGGTATATACGATGTTAATGTTGAAAATGCATAGGTTCTCGTATTGTTTCTTATATATACGATCATAGACTGTGTAGATCATTATTAGATACGTTCATAAGACTAGCCTTATTATGGCCTAGTAATAACTATCACTGAGGCAGATCATCTTAGGCCTCAGGAGTGACAACGCATCTGCATTTTGACCTCTCGTTTTTGTCAGAGAATATGTAATAATACTACGTATAGAATGGACACTTCGACGTCCCGTCCGATTTCCCAGCCTCACCCAACCTCCTCCTCTCTTATGGGCGACATTTGGTATTCTCTACGTGCTACGGACACAGGTGCATTACGCACACGGTTGATGTCTGTGTAATAGAGACCAAATTAAGCGTTTACTTGTATGGAATTTTGGCAGAGCGTCCGCGGTGTGATTTTGTGTAGATGTCTATAGGCTGCAGTAGTCTTAATATCCACGTGAACTGCACCTTACTGCCTGTTTCTCACCTTCGTTACATAATAGAACTGTGGTGTTATAGTGATTATATATATATATATATATATATATATATATATATATATATATATATATATGGATGGTTGCATATATATATATGGATGGTTGCAGAGGCCCAGGAAGACCAAGACTGACCTACCATGACCAAATAGGTAGAGTTCTGTCTGATGGTGGGATCAAAAGTCTTAGGAATCGGCGTGCATGTATGAAGAGAATGATGAAAGTAGACGAGGCACGAGAGGTTTGTCAGAACCGGGATATCTGGCGCTCTACACTCTCTGCCTACCCCGTTAGGGACCTGGCGTTAAGATACATACATACATACATATATATATATATATATACAATATGTGTATGTAACGGCACCCACGATACAGATCTGTGCCTAGTGTGGAGTTGTAAGTACTTGTCTCGAATCAGAAGTAGTCCACAGTTCACGCAGGTTCTCATCCTAATAAACTTTAGCGTACGATTTGAAAATTCTAGCATTTTAATCATAATATATTGTGAGGATGATCATATTTTTCAGAAGTTGTAACGCAACTGAGACTCTTTTACCTCAGTTGCATCTCAATCAATAAACATTTTCCAACAATGTGACCTCTCTGATAATCTTGTGTGCATCTGCATTGGAGTACCTTACTTCGTTCTAAATATCCAGCCTGCAGTAATCACTTAAAATGAACTAGAAGCTCCATTCACTCAAATGGTTACCTTTAAAATTTTGTATTTCCGTGGAAACTGATTCATTATTAAGGATGTCTCTTCTGCGCAGTTTCCGAAAACCAGGTTCATTATAAAACAACTTTGCGTCGACTGTTAATCGATATCCGATTTCAAATACATTATTATCAACATTGTCGAAATATTCACTGACAAATTTCTTTAGATAGAAATAAAACAATTTCCAGGAATGTTATCTTTTTTGTATCTGATCTTCGAATAAGGATTAAGTTATATTGGGCTTATTTCGATTGAGAATGTTCTTAACAATATCAGATAATAGGTAAGAATACTACACAATGTACCTATAGGCTCACCTATAAAGTACCATCAGGTCATCATCAGGTCAGACACGTTGGTGCCGTATTCGTGAAGTAGTAAAGTCTGATTTGCAATATTTTTTAGATGACCGAAAACGTCTTTGATGGTTGATACATGTCGATCAAAAAATATAACTGACGGATCATGTATGGACCTATATGTATATGCATCGCGCTTTGTCTACCTTAGGGCGGATGAAATTATGTATCAGTGATTGCATGCTGTTCAAGGGTAAAGACAATTTCCCACTGCCTGACAAAACTATGTTCAGATTAAGTAAGTAAGTAGATGCATATATTCTTTATTGTATACATTATTTTGAAATAAAGTAAGATAAACAGAACAAGGCAGTCTTATCTCGAAGTTATAGTAGTAGAGTGTACACCAAAGTAAGGACACAATAAGAACAGGTTCATAATTTTACCAAAACTATAAATAAATTATTGAAAAACCATTTGGATACACAATTATTTACCCACATCTTTCCTTTCAAAGTATAGGTACAGTCATCATTCGGCTAAGGTGACAATTCATCCGCAAATGCAATTTATCCGGGGATGAAATGTCAATATCAGATTCGATATTCAACTGCCTTATGTAACGACAATATAAAATTCACACGATCTATTGTAAATAAAACCCTCAAAATAAAGTCAGTCTAAATATACACATAAATAGGTAGTAGTCCTGGCGAATCGATTTAGTTGATGACCTTCTTAAAATACATAAGTACATAAAAAAACCTTTTCGGTGGATTTTAGTTTTACAAAACATGATAATTTTACATATAAATAATATTAATCAAATAAATTCTTGTCGATGTAATATTTACTTTAAATCAACAAAAAAATTGTGATGCGTCGAATAGTGGTTTCATCGAATAACCGAATACTGAATATTATTCGGTTTAATCTATAACGAATCGAATATTCGGCCGAATTATTCGGTTTACCATTTCACTGTTTTGACGCGTAAACGCGGTTCTAACATGTCGCATAGTAATAATAATGGCAACTGAAACGTCCCACTGCTGGGCACGAGTCTCTCCCCTTCTTGAAGGGAGGCCTGGAGCTTACTTCACCACGCTGCTCGAATGCGGGCTGGTGGAGATAAGGGTTAATAGCCAACCCGCTGTCGGATATTTTTAAACCGCCCATAAGGTCTCCGACAAGGCACGTCGATGACACGGCAAATCGACGGCTTAACGTGGCCTCCGAAGCATAGAAACGAGCATTTTAACTTACCACTAGCGGACACCCACGCAGGCGCGCTTCAGCACCACAAAATAAAATACCCAGTACCACGAAATAAAAAGGTATTTTTTCTGAGAGTAGACTGGGATGGCTCGGGATAGCTTGATTTTAATTTATGTTTAAATATAAACGTTGAAAAATAAATGCCGATTTAAGGTGTTGACTGCATGTAACCTAACTACAGGGCTACAGGTTGAACATGTTGATTTGAGGTTTCAAAGTAAATGTTGATTTGTTATTTAATGGTTTTATTTTATTAGCTATATTCAACACATTCTTCATAGGATTTCTTTGGCTTATAAATAACATAAGAGTTTTTATCTTGTAGTTAAGTATTTAGATATCGTGTCGTGTAGCCAATAAAATAGAAATATTCGAACCGAATATATTCGGCATCTAAACCGAATAATTCGGCTGAATACGAATAGTGGAAATGATGCCGAATATTCGGCGCATCTCTATAAAAAATATATAAGAAGCAATACTGGATAAAATAGTTCAAACAGCAATTGAAACCGAGAATCGATTAAACGACGACGCAAAGTTGTTTTTTAATGAACCAGGTTTGCGGGCCGCGAACTGTTGGACCATGTTAATAATGAATTAGTTTTCTGTGAAATTACAAATCTTAAGTCTATCCACTTGATGAAGGGAAAATCTCTTTTATTCCACATCTAGCTTTTGTTCGCAACTTGGCCTGCGTAGAATTCCTCCCTCACTATTTTCTTACAATTTTTTATTTCTTAAGGATTGAATATTCAACACGTGTTTCGTTATTTACTAGTGTGGGTCGCCCTGCTTACTTATATTTTCTACACATCTACGGCTGGGGCTCTTCAAAATAACACCAAAAACTTTTTTTTTGTAATGAAAGAGGCAAACAAGAATGCAGTTCACATTGATGTTAAGTGATGACTGCAGCCCATAGACACTTACACAAGGACCAGAGATCAAAATGCAGATGCTTTGCCACCGCTGAACCCTTGATAGGTACCTTAATTGATGTGTCTCTGTGGTAGTTTTTACGGGTCCATACGTTATAAATCCTATGTTACCATCATTTTTCTGAGTCTCTTTTGTATTCTGAATTAGTATACTAAAATGTATTATAGGTAGGTACATAATACATATTATACTTAGTTACGCATACGTAAAAGCTCATTATTTTTTAATGTATCTACAAAAACAAGGTAAATAAGAATAACGTAGGCAGAACATTTTATACCAATTCCTAGATCGATAGCACACGAATTATTTAGTGCATTTCAAACCGATGTAGGTACTTGCAAAGCAAACCGCGTTCCATCTCATTCAACCGAACCGTACCAAGTATTTGTACATTAGCAAACGAAATTAAACTCTATTTCAATTAAATAGATTCCTTTTGTTGGTAATAAGTGTGGTTTATCGCATCGCTACGAAAACGCACCAACCTTCTATTTTTAAAATCGATGCGGCGACCAATGTGGGGCATGTGTATCTTTTACAATTATGGACCATTTATCGCGATATTAGTGTTTTAGTGGTAAGTAATACGCCCGCGTTTTACATATATGTATGCTCTATAAAAACATAATTTACAATTATATACCTACCTAATTAAGTTTAATTTGTTTATGTTACGGAGGTGGCAAACAAACATGCAGTTCACATTGATGTTAAGTGATGACTGTAGCCTGTAGGTAGACATTTACACAAAAAACAGGGGTCAAAGTGCAGACGCGATGCCACCCCTGATACCTTAGACTAAACCTTAGACTTAAGACTCTATGATAAATAACACGGGGGCCATACATTACCATCTAACCGGATCACGAATTTTTCATTCCATTTAAAAAAAAAAACTCATTCTATGTAATAATAATGTCCCTATTTCTTTCTATCTCTCCGTGGTAATTAGGCGTATTAATATAAAATGTTGGAAATAAGTCCTTCTCCAGTACCATACTGTTTGTTTGTCACGATTTATTATAGTTTTAATGTATAAATCAGCTGATCTATGACGATGAATGTCAATGAGTTAGGAAATGCGGGGCGGAGTCTTCGCGTGCGTTGCATAAATATGTACCTACCTAGTTGAGAGTTATAAATAGGAAAATCTATACGTACTTGTATTGGTGAAACGCAACGTAATTTAACGCCTATATTCAAGGGGTAGACAGAGATGAGTACAGTCACGATTGAACAGTTTTACGTTTTTTCATGTATTGGATTTTTTTCCTACCCGGAAGTTGAAAAACTCGGCAAAAAATATTTCAAACCCATTTTCTATAAACTAATCTTTTTATTAGCAGTGTTTATCAACGGGTGCTAACCCGTTGTAGTTTTCCACGTTTAAAACCCATTTCACAAACCGAATCGAGTAGTTAAATTAATTAAGCTGATTGATCGTGCTTACGACGCGCGCTCCTACCTAATTGAAACTCAACTTGGTGTTTATAAAAAGATAAAAACATGGCTGACTGCCAGGAGCGCGGCCCTCCACCCTTTATGCGTATTTACCTGTATTACCGGCACTATATGTATCAGTAGCAGTCACTGAAAAACATTAACAGGTATTTTTTATTAAAAAACAGGCGAAAGTAGTTGCGACTGAATAGTAGATTTGTGTGAAAATAAGTTTAAATGTTTACCTTAAAAATACGTTACAAAGGCTGCAAATTATCTCGGCTCTGAAACTGAAACATCTAAAGAGCAAGATCGCTCTCGGACATAGAGCAACACGGGCCACCGGCCGCCGCGGCGGACCGGAGGGGAGGAGCCATAGCGCTTATTACCGAAGCAAAACAGTCTGTCATTTTTTCGTCTATTACTACGAAGCTCACACCTTGACTTTAACAAAATACATAAAGAATTTCACGCACATATTGAAAGATCTGGGCGACAGGCGTAGGACCATTTACTGTACTTTGTCAGAGGGGAAAGCTTGCATATAGCTACTCACCTCCGGTCCGCCGCGGCCGGTGGCCCGTGTTGCTCTATGCGTCCGAACACTCAAAGACACATCCACGTCTTATGACCGATAGTGTACACATTCATAGAAGAAATACTGCATAGAAATACTGAACTAGGTAGTAAGTATGTGTCATTCGTTCGACTGCAAAGAACCGTCTCACATCCGGTTCGTTCGCCCCGTTCAATTGATTAATTGGTTCAAAGATTTGAAAGAGTCGTTCACTAAATCTGGTTCCTTAAAATGGAGCCGTTTCTCGTAGTATATCATTGGTTCATTTGAATCAGCGAGCCAGATCGATCGATACAAATCGTTCATTCGATAAAATTGTTTCAATCACGGATAGCCGCGACTTGTCATGCTATGACGGATCATCGAACGAACGGGTAATTTTCATCGAAATAAATCAATGGATCGCGCAGATTGGAAAACTCGGTTCTTATAATTCGTTCAAACGCGAACCACACATATCTAATAAGTAGGTTATGGTCTACAGCCGCGGCTGACGGACGCGTCCGATAGTTTGTTTCCATTTCCCCCTAAACGGGTTGCTCAGAGTTCCGATCCCATAGGTATAAGGTAGAAAGACGAAACGATTTTTCGAAAAACTTTGATAGTCAAAGATATTTTTGACTGGTAGAGCAGTTTTGTATGCAACATAAATACACGCTTTCTTGCAAGACGCGGTGCGTTGAAGCGTGAGTAATATCATAGCTAGTGATGCAATGAATATGAATAAAAATACATATTTGTATATGCATTTGTATTTGTATTGCATCATGTCTATATTCGATCCAAAAATACTACGATTATTATCATCAGATATTAATAAAATAAATTTTCCTAGGTATCTTTTACAGAAGTTATTTTGAATTAGGTAACTACTAAGTATATTATGTAAAATAAATATGTAAGGATACATATGATTTAAGAAGTTTTTATCAGTATGTATCAGCCTTTTGAACGATAAAGAATGTCTCTTTTTCTTTCTTTATACTCTTTATTATCTGTTTGTAAAAGACAGTCTGCTGATGTACGTAAGTATGTACTTCTTGATTACCAATTTTTATAATCATGAAATATATACTTTTAAGAAATATATAATTGTAAACTAACGTGACATACGTATCTTTTTGCTATTTACCATAGTTTAAAATATTAATTAATTTTGTGACTTACCATAAGCGATTCCTGTAATCCCAAATGATAAATATATTTTTTATTTTGAAGTCTCCGTTTTTTATGTTAGCTATGGAGCTAGATACCTTACCTCTTACAATACCCACCCCCAACAGCATAATACGGTATTCTCGGATGCGTTTGCGTTAGCATCGCAAACAGCTTCACGGGAGAGTCGGCCCGTGCAGGCCGTCCCGTTATACGCCCATATCAACCGAGCACCGATTCAGAGAATATACAACAGAGTGTAATGACTCAGTGCACAATGCAACCAAGAATTCGCCAAGTCTCCACTCGTAACTGGTTTAATTTTTCAATCAAATTAGATTTCCGGGGCGTCAGTCGACCTTTTTATAAGGATCATGAGTCGATAATAATATGTAACTATTTCTATATATCTATGTCCTTTGGGATGCACGGATGGAACAAATATTTTTTTAAATTACTTTTAGTTCATATTACAAGCGCTATTTTCACGTTCTATAAATTCGCAGCTCTACACTATCTGGGCTTCAAGCACTAGTCACAGTCATGAAAGAGGATTGTAAAGGCAGGCTTACAATTGAATGTGAATTAAACTAAAGTATTAGTAATTGAAAGAGATGAACAGGGAACAAATGCAAGTAGTAGATGATGCAGTGTTAGAACAGGTGGATGAAATTGTATATCTTGGATGTGCTTTTGGCAAGGATGGTAGGTACACCGCTGCCATAGAAAGGAGAGTGTTTTCTGTGAAAAATGATGAATGGACATTGTCTGAGATATCAAATCAAAAAAAAAAATTGTTCATTAATATTAAAAAATATTCCTTCGTCAACACACAACAATTAAATTATTATTCTTTTGTTACAGTTTTTTTGTCTCTGTTTTTGTAACTGTCTTTAAAAACGTAAACATATCTAAATAAGTTCCGTTTATCCATAACCACATATGTATTTATTTAGTTTTTTGCGGCATTTTGCTAACAGATTGCCGGCGAGTTTCATTATAACAGAGATCGTACCTATTTGAAACAGAGTGTTAAGACATTATGGACTAGATTCAGACCGTCAGTATTTTATTTATTCAGTCTGACTGCGATGTTGATCTCTGAGAAAAATTGATACGAATATCTGAAGATACGTACCTAATATTCTTGCTGCTTGTATTTTCCTATCATTGGCAGGTAGATGATATTGTAAAAAGTAAGCGTAGGTACTTTACCTACCTGTTCATAAGGTGGACTTTAAAATATTGAGTCAGAAGTTCCAAATCTACTTAGAATCAGTAACCGAATAGCCTATCATGTTTTAAAATCCTAACGGTAAATTTTAAATCATGCCGTGTGACATTGCGACAACAAAGTTCCATAGTCAACTATTCATTCTTGTTAAACTATTAATGTTAAAGTAATCTTGCAATACTTATTAATACTCCATCATTTCACCTGTAACCCTGTATATGACATGTATATGCATATATGAAAAGGTTGGGGAAAAAGTTTCTTCGTATTTTTTAAGATAATTCAAAACATTTTTTAATACAGCTTTTTTAAATTTAACTAAAGTATGTATGTACCATTTTGTTCGATAACCTTTTGCCATCTTGTAGGTAGGGACATGATCCCATTGCTATAAAAATTCTGGGACTTCTCATCAAAATACCGCGACAAGTGGATTTGGCAGTCCTCTCGTGATGTTAACCTAACATTGCATAAAGAATTCCGAAGAGACCGAAACAGGAGGAAATCTGAAGGTGCAAGGTCAGGACTATACGGCGGATGCATTAACACCTCCCAGCCAAACTCTCTTAATTTTTGCTGAGTGACTATAGATGTGTGAGGTCTAGCGTTATCATGATGAAACACCACACCCCTTCTGTTGATCAATTCCGGCCGCTTTCTCTCAACTTCTTGCTTTAGTCTCATCAGTTGTTCGCAGTAGAGTTCAGAATCGATAGTCCTGCCTGGTGGTAATAGCTCATAATGAATAATACCCTTCCAATCCCACCACACACACAATATCACCTTATTGCGAGTTAACCCGGGTTTCGCCACAGTCTGTGAAGGCTGACCGGCCTTTGACCACGGCCTTTTTCGCACGTTCTTGTCGTACGTGATCCACTTTTTATCACCAGTTATCAGCTTCTTCAAAAATGATTCGGTTTCATTACGTCGTAATAAAGAATCACAAATGAGTACACGGTTCATTAGGTTTCTTTCAGTGAGCTCGTGAGGTACCCAAATATCGAGTTTTATTTTGTACCCAGCTTTTTTCAAATGCGCCAAAACTGTTTTTGTGATCAATTCTCAGTTCTTCAGCTACGTCGTAACTACTGATATGTCGATCTTGCTCCGCTTTTTCAAAAATGGCATCCATTTTATCCGTAATAAGGCGACCAGAGCGAGGTGCATCTTTGACATCAAAATTTCCGGATTGAAAACGCTTAAACCAAATTTGTGCTACTCTCACAGACACTGCACTAGGTCCATAAACATCGCAATTTTTTTTCGCGGCTTGCGTTGCATTTTCACCTTTTTTGTAGTAAAATTTTAAAATATATCGAATTTCTTCATTAGATTCACTCATCTTGACAGTACGAAAAACAAATGAAAATCACACATTTGCCTAATTTGATATTGGAATTATGTTCTTTAAAATTTTAACTTTCAATGATACCAAAACCAACCAGCCAGATACAAATACTACAGCCAAAGAGATTTTATTACAAGTTCATACATACTATAATGCGAAAGGACTTTTTCCCCAACCTATTATATATATATATATATATATATATGTTTGTTTATTTATAATATTTAAGTAGTATATTAGTAGAATTATTTACTTATTTTGTTGATATATAATAATATAATATGTTATTTTTATTTCTAACGTATATATTTCAGTATGTACACCCCTATCCATTTTCTATCACATCTTTTCCTCTACCCAAAGATTGTCTGGTAGAAATCGCTCATATAGCGATAAGGCCGCCTATTGTACTGTGTTAAGTTCCCTTTTATGTACTTATTTCTTTTAATGTTATGTCTGGTGTACAATAAAGTGTATTGTGGTTGTTGTTGTTGTCATTTCGGTCATTTTGTAATGTTTTGAATTGTTTTGTTCTACACAAAAAAAGGAGATGTTGCGAGTTCGGCTCTGGTTCGTACGCGTCCTCAAAAAATGGGTAAATTAAAGAAGAATCCGAAAAAAATACAGTAAATTTATTCAAGAATATATTTTAGAGTTACAACCACATTTAATTCAAACGATTTTATCATTTTGTTAATCAACTATGTTAAACATGGCGGCGATACAGCCAACACTTGGAATAAATCGATTTCGATAGTATTTAGAAAATATTACTTTTTCTCCTAGTAATATATAATCAAAATACAATTTAAAAAATCAAAATGTCAAAATAACATCGCCCGCCATATTCGCCATGTTGGTTTTGAGTTGCAATTCTAACTGCAAATAATGCTTTGTAACTGCAAAAATAGCCTTAATAAGTGAAAATATGCAGTAAAAAACGTTTTGTATATTGATTTTGCATGTCTAATGATATTGTGTACAATACATGGCCGGAGGTCCATACATTTTTGCAACATCTCCTTTAGTTATTGTTTTGATAGTTCATAATCATTCTAAGAAACATTACAAAGGGTTCTCATGAAATAAGTGACATAAAGTAAATAAATAATTATGTATCTGCTGCAACTATTAGCGTTGAATATTTATTTTTGTATTTATAATTTACGAGAGTCTTGTTTTATTTAACTAACCCACGACATAAAGCGTTGTACAGGTTATTGTATTGAACCCTACATGAGGCAGTAAGCTTGTTCAGTCGGCGTACGCCAGCTGTCATTTTTTTTGTCGATAATCTTAAAAATTCCTTTGCCTCTAGCCCAACATCTGTGTTAGTAGTCGGTCTGGTGTGCAGTGTCTTATTTTTAACTACCGATTGCCCCTAGGTTCGATAAACTTGCAGTTTTTATGATATTTAGTAGTAGCCTTAAATATTATCTACGAACTTATCTTTGAGATTCTTACTTCCGTCATTAAAAGCATTTTGTTACGCAGGATAAGTATTAATAATATTTATAATATTGTGTTTTTACGCATACGTGCGAATATGTTATTACAGTTATATCTCGTAAGTATATATAATATATTATTATTTTTATTATATAGATTATATCAACGTTTAGGAGCTTTTCGGATGATCTATGCAGAGATTGTAGGTACGATATTAAATGATTATGGTATTAAAAATCCATTTAGTTCAAATCAAGTGATGTGTTGGATAAAGCCGTAAAAATAAATTTATTTCAATATTTTTAGTGATCGGGTGGTACGTTTCTTACTAAAGTTAATTTTTTCTCTGAATCGTGTTGCTGAAATTGGAGCTCAGTATTTTATCTATACAAAAAAAAATTGGAGTGTTTGTTTGTAATATAAAAATAACCGCTTTTTACTTAATGCATACGTATGTATACACGGTACATATACCAAAACAACATTTTTTACAATTTTTGTCTGTCTGTCTATCTGTCTGTTTGTTTGGCGGGGCTAATCTTGGGAACGGCTTTACTGATTTTGACGGGACTTTCACTGGCAGATAGCTTATGTAATAAGGAGTACTTTTATACTAGCTGCGCCCACGACTTCGTCTGGGTAGATACTGAACAATCATAAATTCTCAAGCGGGCGAATTTGCGGGCACAGCTAGTGTAGAATATAATCTAAACCCGATATGTCGGTTAAAGACACATTATAGTAGCTCTATAAAACACATTTATACATATTAAAGCAATTATTTCGAAGTGACAACATTACATTATACCGGCATTAAATAATGATATTGTCACACAATTGAAGTTTCCCAAGCTTAACACAATAATACAAAAAACAAAAACTCTAAATACTCGTGTTTCCTCGTTTTCGTAATTACAGACGTGACATGAAAGCTACATTATGTGATTTCTGTAACTTTGTCTCATATTAGACTGAAACTCAACAGTGAAAAGTTGATTTATTTTCACTTCGCAAGTTACGCGAAATATTGTGGAATTTAATTAGATGTGTGGATATTGAAACACGTGGAAGTGAAGTAGAGAGGAAAATATGTTTAAAAGGTCATTTACTTTACGCCTTAATAAGGGAAATAATGTATACTAATATTATTTAATATACTCGTAATAAATTTGAGAGTGATGAGTTTGTTCGTTGAAATATAATCTCTGGAACTAACGGTCTTATTTGAAAAAAAAAAAATTAAAGGGAGTACCTACCTATTAGTTGAAGATGACTCGCGGCATACAATTGAATAATCTGAACGTTCCTGTTTTTCTTTCTTATGTTTCTGTATTTACATTAATAATATATTCTTCATTATAATCAAACTATAGGTACCTAACTCTATAGAACACACAAAGTTTAAAGCCTATACAAATATTGATAAACTAATGCTTTTACAGTAGGTTTTGACTGAAGCCGAAAGTAGGTTGAAATAGTTTGTGAAAAAATAATTACGGTGGATTGCTCGTGCGTTTTCTGAATTTAGTTGACACATTGCCGTGTTTGGAAGCATATTTCATAAAAAAATAATGACCCGCCCGTACTCCATTAATATTGCAATACCCTGACAGGATGAAATAATTATAAAATTACATGTTTTCCATTATGTTAGACCGTTAATATCTACACCGTTGATTATTATGGATAAAATGATGAAGTATAGAAACACAACCGTGTGTCGGACTAATAATAAATAAAAATTCATATATGTATTAGATTTTAACTATACAAAACACAATATTTTTTCAACATTTTTTTTTAATGTAACGAAGATGGAAAACAAATTTGCAGCTCACATGGATATTAAGTGATGACTCTAGCCTATAGACATTCACACAAAAACGACAAAAGGCAGATTGCAATTCCATAGAGCTAAGGTGTTATGTCCCTGTGATAGTTATTATGGGGCCATTAATTACCATCTAATCGGAACACGGTAGTGCAGAACACTACCAAAAGTTTCATATGTTTCTTATTATTATTACCATTTGGCGACAGACAGATTAGGTAATGGTAGTGTCTACGCCCTCGAGATCCTACACTAGAACTCTACCACCAGTAAATTTATATTGTTTTTATTTAATGAAGTACCATACTTAATATTTTTAATTTCTGTAAAGGAGATGTTGCAAAAATGTATGGACCTCCGGCCATGTATTGTAGACAATATCATTAACAGGCAAAATCAATATAAAAACGTTTTCTACTGCATATATTCACTTAGTTAGCTTTGTTTGCAGTTTCAAAACATTATTCGCAGTTAGAATTGCAACTCAAAACCAAGATGGCGAATATGGCGGGCGATGTCATTTTGACAAATTCCACTAATATTCATAATGAAAATGATAAAATTGAATTAAAGTGGTTGTAACTCTGAAATTATATTCTTGAATAAATTAATTGTATTTTTTTCGGGTTCTTCTTTAATTAACCCATTTTTTGAGGTAGTGTACGAACCAGAGCCGAGCTCGCAACATCTCCTTTAGGTATAGTGTACACTTTGTTGGTGCAACTTTTAATTAAATAAATAAATTAAAACTTGTGTTTTTACTTTTACCATAATTTTATAGTAAAAAGTTCAATCTCCGATAAAATTATTTATCAACTAGGTACCTATATAATTACTATTAAACTTGCTTTTTAACTCTTTTTATCTCTATCCATTCCTAGATTTTTGACAGTTTTCTTTTATTTTCTTAATTATCACATGTATATTTTTGAGTAAGTAAGTAGTGGTATAAAATACAACTGCAAATGAAGAAGCTTTCCTTTACTTAGATTAATAATCACGTAGGAAATACAAAAGCATGAACTAATATAAAAACTTCGTACAAGAAAATATATGGCACATATATTACTAAGATTAGACATCTAATTAGAACACTGGATATGGTAGAAAATCAGACGCTACGAACGCAAGTAGAAAAACAAAACACGAGCTTTGAAATTCTCTGGAAATATTAGTTACGAAATAGAATGCTGTTAGATATGTGTATGATAGCCGTTTATATAACAACGAAAAATATTTCATATAAAAATAACTACTACTGGTGGTAGAGCTCCAGTGACGAAGCTCGCGGGCGTAGGCACCGCCGCATTACCTGATTTACTTGCCGCTAAATGGTAGTGTTCAGCACTATCGTGTTCCGGTCTGGTGGTAATGTACGGCCCTGTAATTTCCGGCACAGGCATAACACCTTAGGCCTCAGGAGTGGTAACGCATTTGCATTTTGACCTTGGTCTTTGTGTGGGTGTCTATAGGCTGCAGTCATCACTTAACATCAATGTGAACTGCATGCTTGTTTGCCACTTCAATTTCATAAAAAAATTAAAAAAAAAAAGAAAAAAATAATAAAGATTTAATTGTAATTATGTACCAACTACCTATTATTTACATGTGATATTTACTAATAGGTTTGAAGTCGGTGCATAAATTACATGAGATGTTTAAGGGGGGGAGGGGATCAAGTCAAATCTCTTCCATTCTTACGTTGTAGAGAAGGGGGGGTCTCGGCAAATATCACTCAATTTTTTTTTTCTGATTGTCTGTGTGAGCGTTTAATCTACACTACATTTTTTTTTTAATGTAATATAAGTGGCAAACAAGCATGCAGTTCACATTGATGTTAAGTGATGACTGTAGCCTATAGACACCCACACAATGACCAGAGGTCAAAATGCAGATGCGCTGCCACTCCTGAGGCATTAGGTGATATGCCTCTGTGCCTGAAATTACAGGGCCGTACATTACCACCTGACCGGAACACGATAGTGCTGAACACTACCATTTAGCGGCAAGTATATTAGGTAATGCGGTGGTGCCTACGCCCGCGAGCTCCGTCACTGGAACTCTACCACCACTCTACCACACTTACAGCTCTGAGCAATATTAATTAGGTACTAGTCTTAACTATGTCGTAAATAAAAGCCGGACGCAAGCATTATTTTTTCTTTTTAACCGATTTCAAAAACGAGGAGGTTCTCAATTCGGCCGGTATTTTACAATAAAAATCCAACGCGTTTATATACGAAACCCGCATTTTGGAAAATTTCACCTGAGATTGGGGGAGGGGGGAAGGGGTTGATTAAAATCTCATGACATCTCACCAGGAGGGGAGGGAGGGACAGAAAATTAAAAAAAACACCTCACGTAATTTATGGACGCCCCCTTTTCAACCCACATTCGGCCCATCACTAGTTATTATGTAATTTGTAAGCGTCAAATATATACACGAGAAAATGTTGTGTGGACTGGTAGTTATCCACTGTTTGGACATTTGCCATGGCATATCATCATGCTTTATTTAACATAGGAACGTTGACTCGCCTTATCTTATCAGGAACGATAACGTAGAAAAAAACTTGTATCGACGACTATTTGTATTGTTATTGTTGGCAGAGATAATCGGGTAAGGGTTAGCTGTTCATAGAAATTGGTTAGGGATTATAAAAAATAACCGCTCTGCTGTCTGTCTGTCAGGGAGACTTCTTTTTTTTTCGTTTAGCAGTGAAGTTAAAAGCACATTATTTATATGCCTATACTATCTGGCATAGAGCCAAAAGGTCACAAGAGGAAGAAGGCTTCAAGGGTAACAACGCATCTGCATTGAAGCGTCTACATGTGGAAGTCCATAAAATAGGTATTAGCCGTATGTATTTGTTTTTATATCAGTTCTTAAATTTCATAATTATCACTATCAATAAGCTGATTTACACTCTGAACGATATGAAATTCAATTATGACTACTAAAACAAAATAACCGAAACTAATTTATTCATCGTTAATTCTTTTGTAAACTCAACACGTGGTTACGTCATTATTGTAGGCTGAATAGCGTGAAGCCATTACCATGTATATCACAAAAAAGTTATTTAAAGTATGAAAACTGTTATGAAATGATGTACTATAAAGTGCGAAAATAATTACCATGATTTTACCAAGACGTACTTAACTGGTGGTAGAATTCTAGTTTCGGAGCTCGAACGTGTAGGCATCACTGCATTATGCATTATCTACAGGTACCTCTGTGCCAGAATTTGTATGGCTGTACCTTTTTTTTATGTAATAAAAGTGGCAAACAAGCATGCAGTTCACATTGATGTTAAGTAATGACTGCAGCCTATAGACACCCACACAACGACCAGAGGTCAAAATGCAGATGCGCTGCCACTCAGGAGGCATTAGGTGTTACGCCTCTGTGCCGGAAATTACAGGGCCGTACATTACCACCTGTTCGAAACACGATAGCGCTGAACACTACCGCCCCACCCTTCGACCTAACCTGCCTTAGTCGGGAACGCCCATGGTCCCCGTCACGACACGAACGAACACGAGTGATGATGATGATGATATTATTTGAGGGGCAAGTAGATTAGATAATGCGGACGTGACGAACATTCGTTTAGATGGTAATAGGGATCCGTAATAACTATTTATTTTATTATACATCTCTTTCTAAGAGAGTTTGAGCTAAGTCAGAGAATATGTAATTCGTGGTAATGTACTGCCCTGTAATTTCCGGCACAGAGGTATAACACCTTAGGCCTCAGGAGTGGTAACGCATTTGCATTTTGACCTTGGTCTTTGTGTGGGTGTCTATAGGCTGCAGTCATCACTTAACATCAATGTGAACTGCGTGCTTGTTTGCCACTTCCATTACATATAATAAAACGTCCGGATTCTGTACGGCGGACCGAATCCGCCGACCAAATACACGCGAGCGGACCGCATCGGACTTGATTAATAATAGTTATGTCCGTCGGACTCCTCTACACACGGCCAGATTTGGTTCGGAGCGTACAGAATCCGCTGTCCGCTCCGTACCAAATCCGGACGACAGTTATAGCTATAACTTTTTGTTTTTAAAAAAATTGAAAGAAAACTCACCAAAAATAAGTAAAGCATTATCTAAAATCTTTACAGTCACATTGACCGATAAGTTCTTGAGTTTTTTGTAACAATTTAAACATTCATGAGGCAAACACGTATTTATCGATATGTAATGAATACCAGTTCTGCTCTATCATATGGTATTTAGTCCCTAACTTGGCAATAACTGCCAATAACCAGTTCTACGCATATAAAAAAGTTTGAACAATTTAGTTAACAAAAGACAATTGTATCGGAATTTGTGAATACTATGTTCAATGAATACCAATACATAAAAACAAGTGTTTTTAAGGGTAAGAAAATACAATTAAGTATGTACATAATTATGATTCATTACATTTATTTTAAACAAGCTTTTTAGTTCGCGATTGCGTCCGTGTGGAGTTCACAAAAATTATTACATACCTCCATCCCAAATAGGAGTTGATTTTTGTTAAAAATTTAGGAGTTGTATTTTGATAGAAATGTCCTATTCTCCTTCCAGCATCTCGAACTATCTTCATTCAAAATTGCATTAAAATCGGTTCAGTCGTTTTGACGTGAAAGCGGAAACATACAGACAAACATACATATTTTCCGATTTCAGATATCTGTAGGGAAGTACGGATGATGTCATTCTACATTTTTATTCATGTTGCATCAAATCTTTCGAGAGAACGTGCAACATATTTAGAATTGTAAAACAAGTAATATTTAACAAACAGGTGACAGAAAAATAAAGCAAATAAAACAGGAACATGAAAGGTTACAAAAATAAAAACAGACAGTCAGTAACATAAACTGATATCTAAACAGCTTTTCTTTAAGTAGATACCTACTGTTTGAATTAATAACAAAACTAGAGAATATAATAAAACTAGTAAAAAAATCAGCTAATAACAATAAGTAAATATCGTTTTGAAAAATATAAGGTTGGGGAAAAAGTTTCTTCGCATTTTTTAAGATAATTCAAAACATTTTTTAATACAGTTTATTTAAATTTAAATAAAGTATGTAGGTACCATTTTGTTCGATAACCTTTTGCCATCTTGAAGGTAGGGACATGATCCCATTGCTATAAAAATTTTGGGACTTCTCATCAAAATACCGCGACAAGTGGATTTGGCAGTCCTCTCGTGATGTTAACCTAACATTGCATAAAGAATTCTGAAGAGACCGAAACAGGTGGAAATCTGATGGTGCAAGGTCAGGACTATACGGCGGATGCATTAACACCTCCTAGCCAAACTCTCTTAATTTTTGCTGAGTGGCTATAGATGTGTGAGGTCTAGCGTTATCATGATGAAACACCACACCCCTTCTGTTGATCAATTCCGGCCGCTTTCTCTCAACTTCTTGCTTTCATCTCATCAGTTGTTCGCAGTAGAGTTCAGAATCGATAGTCCTGCCTGGTGGTAATAGCTCATAATGAATAATGCCCTTCCAATCCCACCACACACACAACATCACCTTATTGCGAGTTAACCCGGGTTTCGCCACAGTCTGTGAAGCCTGACCGGCCTTTGACCACGACCTTTTTCGCACGTTCTTGTCGTACGTGATCCACTTTTCATCGCCAGTTATCAGCTTCTTCAAAAATGATTCGGTTTCATTACGTCGTAATAAAGAATCACAAATGAGTACACGGTTCATTAGGTTTCTTTCAGTGAGCTCGTGAGGTACCCAAATATCGAGCTTTTTTTTGTACCCAGCTTTTTTCAAATGCGCCAAAACTGTTTTATGATCAATTCTCAGTTCTTCAGGTACGTCGTAACTACTGATATGTCGATCATGCTCCACTTTTTCAAAAATGGCATCCATTTTATCCGTAATAAGGCGACCAGAGCGAGGTGCATCTTTGACATCAAAATTTCCGGATTGAAAACGTTTAAACCAAATTTGTGCTACTCTCACAGACACTGCACTAGGTCCATAAACATTGCAAATTTTTTTCGCAGCTTGCGTTGCATTTTTACCTTTTTTGTAGTAAAATTTTAAAATGTATCGAATTTCTTCATTAGATTCACTCATCTTGACAGTACGAAAAACAAATGAAAATCACACATTTGCCTAATTTGAATTTGGAATTATGTTCTTTAAATTTTTAACTTTCAATGTTACCAAAACCAGCCAGATACAAATACTACAGCCAAAGAGATTTTATTACAAGTTCATACATACTTTATTGCGAAAAGACTTTTTCCCCAACCTATTATATAAATAAATTTATGAATACGTATAATTGTTACATTTTATTACAACGTGCTCAAATGGCAAGCAAGAGCAGTAAGAACACTCAAATCGATACAACACGTAATAAAATTGACGATTAATAACCGCGATTCCCACACAATTACATGTTTGAAAAACTACCCTTTGCAATACACAATACTCTCTAGCATACAGACGAAAATAAACTTTGTATGTAACAAAATAAGGTGTGTTCTTGGTTTCGCTACAGAGTAATTTCGCTAAAATTAGGGGCACATTTCATCCGCTAGCCCCGGTCCAACAGAAGTTTGCGATAAGGATGGCGACGCTTGCCAATGAAATCGATTTTTAAATCGATTTTTTTAGGTTTAGGTAGTAGGCCATTACTACTACGCTGAGGTCCTGGGTTCGATTCCCGGGTAGGGGGTTATCGGAGATAATGGTGTAAAGTCCTTTATCTCTGGTTCCATTGATATTTTTCAATTTTCTGGAAATTTCCCAGTACCTCGAAGTTTGGTAATGTTCCCGGAGATGTCAACAGGCTCGCCACCTGTTACATGGGCCAAAACGTAACCGGCGAATCGTGGGTGTTTGCATGTATGCTTAAATGCATGCATTTACCTCTGCCTTCGGGGATTACAGGCGTGAAGTTACGTTTTTTTTACATCGATTTACAGGACCAATCCAATAGTAGACATCGATTAAAAATATTGTTTTCGGTCTAAAAAATCTTATTTTCCGATCAATCTCAGATCGCCATCCCTAGCGACTTGAGTATAAGGGAGCGTTTCAACCAGTGACAGAAGTTGCCCGATTAATTATGTCTTCGCCCCTTTTCGGATATCGAATGCGAGAAATTATAGAATAGGGCTGTTTACTTAAATTATTTCGTCCGTAAATTGAGATAGTAGAGTATTCAATTAAAAATATCTAGACACAATTTCATTACGAATAGAAACTACGAGATCTGGTTAATTCGTGTTGAAATTGTTATGAATTGAAAATAACTTTGGCATCAGGTGGTATTTCAAAGCAAATTGGATGTACAAACAAAATTAATGGTCCGAGATTTATTTTCATCTTATCATAGTACTAAGCTTATTTTATAATAATGCGTTGAAAAGAATACAGAGTTTGATTAAACTCTGTATTTTATTATAGAATCCATAAGTCGTATACCTATTTGCTATACATATACTCGTAGGTCACCAGTCAGACTAGTCTTGATGGATAATGTACGGCTTTTATCATTAACTAGCGGGCCGCCCCGGCTTCGCGCGGTTGCATTGTTACCTACCCTTTCCTATTCATCTCAGCGTGATGTTATATACTTAATAGCCTAAAGTCTTCCTCGATGAATGGACTATCTAACACTGAAATAATTTTTCAAATCGGACCCGTAGTTCCTGAGATTAGCGTGTTCAGGCAAGCAAACAAACAAACTTTTCAGCTTTATAGGTACCTAATATTAGTATAGATATGATCCATAAGAATAAATGGGCATTAATTTTAGATTAATATTGACCTTTTCCGCTAAAGATATAGATTCAAAACCTGTTGATAAATTTCCGAAAATAATAAACAAATGAAAATAAACAAATAATAAAAGAAACTGTTACAAGATATAAAAACATTCAAACTATGTTGAACGCTATGAAGCTCCATTATTCATATCTTATTCAGTGAATTTGAATAAATATATTGTAGTTGTTATGCATTACTTATTCTCGTTGGATTGTTGAATTGTTAAATTAAATTGTGAAATTTAAATTAGTGATTATTGAATCACAAGCTAATTGTTAGTTAAAATTATCGTATAATTGCTTATCCATAGTACTAACTATTACCTTTAAAAAGGAAACATTTGTTCTTGTCCTTTCGGGGGTAAAACCCGTGAGCCGCATCTGAAACATTCGTAGTTACGTATGTTACGGCAATAATAACACTGAAAGAATAGAACACTGAAAGATTTGACCAATCGGGCAGGGCTTCAGTAGCTCAATTGGAAGAGCGGCAGGTCTAAATTCCCAGTTAGTCGCGAGTTCGAGTCTCGCCTGAAGTCAACTTTTTCTTTCCATTTTTCTTTAAAAATAAAATATATTTCACAAGCATGTGTTAATGCGAAATAATATAAAACAATTATTAAGGGTAAAAGCGACTTCTTTACGATATTCAATAAACTGAAAAGTCTATTATATCGGTTGCCTAACTAGCATAGTTGGTAATAGATGGCGCTGCTGCTACCATAAAGCAATGCAATAGATGTGAAGGAAAGATTTGACAAATCGGGCAGGGCTTCAGTAGCTCAATCGGAAGAGCGGCTGGACTAGATTCCCAGTAGGTCGCGAGTTCGAGTCTCGCCTGAAGTCAAATTTTTCTTTCCATTTTTCTTTAAAAATAAAATATATTTCACAAGCATGTGTTAATGCGAAATAATATAAAACAATTATTAAGGGTAAAGGCGACTTCTTTACGATATTCAATAAACTGAAAAGTCTATTATATCGGTTGCCTAACTAGCATAGTTGGTAATAGATGGCGCTGCTGCTACCATAAAGCAATGCAATAGATGTGAAGGAAAGATTTGACAAATCGGGCAGGGCTTCAGTAGCTCAATTGGAAGAGCGGCTGGACTAGATTCCCAGTAGGTCGCGAGTTCGAGTCTCGCCTGAAGTCAAATTTTTCTTTCCATTTTTCTTTAAAAATAAAATATATTTCACAAGCATGTGTTAATGCGAAATAATATAAAAACAAATAATAACATTATTCGCAACAAATACGAAAAGAAATAACTTTGTTTAATGCCAAATAACACCTTTACATTATCAAGAACACTTATTTGCCTTTGATTTGGTTATTCATTTCACAAGGAGAGGGCGCGGGGTGGAGGGTGGCGCCCGAGAACCACGAAATACGCAAACAAAATTGGATAGGTACTTAACTACCGCAGTCGGAGCATATTTGATACGCAATACTCAACAATTGCTGTCTCTATCTCTATTCTACCCTACGTCTACCCTCTCTTGCTAATCTTATATATATAAATCTCGTGTCACAATGTTTGTCCTCAATGGACTCCTAAACCACTTAACCGATTATAATAAAATTCGCACACCATGTGCAGTTCAATCCAACTTGAGAGATAGGATAGCTTACATCACGCTATGACTAATAGGAGCAGAGCAGCGCGGGCGAAGCCGGGGCGGGCCGCTAGTATACTATATCATATAAAAAACAGAGAATGATGAAGGTAGACGAGGCACGAGAGGTTTGTCAGAACCGGGATATCTGGCGCTCTACACTCTCTGCCTACCCCGTTAGGGACCTGGCGTGAAGATACATACATACATATAAAAAACAATAGGTACATGTAAAAAAAACAAGTCTCTCTACGCAGTTCTTCCACTGTAGAAAGTTGTAAGATCTATGTAATAGCAAGTCGGTCCTTCAAGCAGCAACTGCACCCTTAGGGTCCAAGATATAGAGGAACACGGGCCACCGGCCGCGGCGGACTGGAGGGGAGTAGCCATAGCGTTTATTACCGATGCAAAACAGTCTGACATTTTTTGCGGGGAGAAATGCGTGCGACACACACGCACACTACAAAAATCGTCTATTACTACGAAACTCACACCTTGACTTTAACAAAATACAGAAACAATTTCACGCACAGATTTTAACATCTAGGCGACAGGTATAGGCCCATTTGGTCTGTACTTTGACAGAGGGGAAAGCCTGCATATGGCTACTCCCCTCCGGTGTTGCTCTATGGGTCCAAGACAATAAGAAATTTATTGTTATATTTTTTTGGAGGCCTGAAGTTCTGTATTAAGTTGTTACTTAATTAGCTAATATGTATTGGTATCTATATATTTGATACATCACTTTCATATGATAGGTATTATTAAAAATTAAGTACTTAGCTTTTTTATGTATGGTGGCAAACAAGCATGCAGTTCACATTGATGATAAGTGATGACTGAAGCCTATAGACATCTACACAAAAACCAGATTTTAAAAGATGCGTTGCCACTTTTGAGACCTTAGTTCTTACACAGTCTTAAGAAAACGAACGTGTTAATACTGTGGTTGTTATGTCTCTGTGAAAGTTATTACGGGGCCATACATTATAGTAGTGATTTAATATGTAAAAAAACATCCCTATTAACTCAAATTGTTTAATCTCAATTTATTTAGAGCTTCGTAGCTTCATGATGGCGACCCCTTCCCGCCTTATTTAGGTGTACCAAGCCTTACAAATTTTCGTATCTCTACCGGTATTCGCGGACTCATTATTTCGACGCATACCGTCGTGTCTTTTGGTAAGTTTTTCATGATATTTTTTGGCGTGACACGTTATTCTTGTTATAAGTTTCAATAAATAATTTGGTCACCAATTTCATTCTGCGTAATTTACCATTGGTCCACTATTTTCTCAATAACGAAATTCAGGAGATTTAATCATAAGGCGCCTTGAGCATCTAGTAATTAAATAAATGCACCGCAAAAGACCTAAAAACCTTCCCCGACGACAGTACTGTGCGTCATTAGGGGAGAATATGTCAAAATCGTCACGCTTGGCATGCCGATTGGCGATAGCAGGGGCGGTAAGTTTATCGCGGGACGCTACTGCCCTTCCCGCGTTATTGTATTTACTGCCGTCTATTGGAACTCAACCGCCGTTATTCGGTTGACTGACTTCACTGGTGGAAAAATTCTCCTCCACAAGTGGGCGATGACGTCATGACACTGAATCGTTTCATGCTTCATTGTCTTGCTTTATCTAATGCTCGAGGCCTATGTAAGAGCAAGACAGGAGAACGATTTGAATTAGGTATAGGCCCGAGTTTCCATGCCATAACGTTTAACACCGAATCAATTTGAACCACTAAAATAATGTTGTTAATTTGTTGTTACGTAGGTACCTAGTGTACCTACCGACATTTTTATACGTCACATGTGAAAAAACTTAAAAAAAAATACTGATTTCAAGAACAGACAATCTCAAAGAGCAATGCACTTTATACCTACTTACCTTCAGAAAATTTAGAAGTCAGATCAAAGGTTCTTAGAGGGCAAAAATGGCGTCAACTTTTAGTGTCTATGTCCATAGGTAACTTATCTATTTTTACTAGCTGTTGCCCGCGGATTCACCCGCATGGATGTGGTTTAAAAAGTAGCTTATGTTCTTTCTCAAAGTCAACTCTATCACTGTACCAAATTTCATTAAAATCGGTTAAGTCGTTTGGACGTGAAAAGGTAACAGACAGAGTTACTTTCGCATTTCTAATATTATGTAGTAGGGAATTTTTTTATGTAATGGTAGTGGCAAGCAAGCATGCAGTTCACATTGATGTTAAGTGATGACTGCAGCCTATCGACACTCACACGAGGACCGAGGTCAAAATGCAGATACGTAACCACTCCTGAGGCCTAAGGTGTTATGCCTCTGTGCTGGAAATTACAGGGCATACATTACCACCTGACTGGAACACGATAGTGCTGAACACTACCATTTAGCGGTAAGTATATTAGGTAATGCGGTGGTGCCTACGCCCGCGAGCTCCGTCACATTAGCTCTACCACCAGTAAAGTAATACGTGTACACGTCTATCTAACTAAACGCTATTGAGTATTTTTTATCATACAATTATCTGTCTGTGTATAAAATTGCAGTATTATTCCCTAACTCCTTACGAATAAAGAGTGCTGTGGCTTTCAGCGTGAGCTCAGTGAAGTAAAATGATTAAAGGTAACCCAAACAAATAATCTTAACTTTTCTTGTTTAATCAAATAAAGCATTTTTGATTTTTGGATTTGAAACTTGTTTCATACTCCACAGTAGCGTACTGAAGTTTGGACCCAAAAGGTCCGACCTTCGACAGTTGCTTTAATATTTAGACTGATAGCGATACGCGCTTGCCATTTGAATGGTGAAGTCATAGAGCAACACGGGCCACCGGCCGTGGCGGACTGGAAGGGAGTAGCCATAGCGTTTATTACCGATGCAAATCAGTCTTTGATTTTTACGGGGGGAAATGCGTACGACACAAACGCACACTACAAAAATCGTCTATTACTACGAACGACATTGACTTTAACAAAATACAGAAACCATTTCACGCACACATTCTAACATATAAACATCTAGGCGACGGGCATAGGCCCATTTGGGCGTACATTTTGACAGAGGGGAAAGCCTGCATATACTCCCCTCTGGTGTTGCTCTATGGGTGAAGTAGACCATACTTCTCGAGAATAACCCTCTACGTCTCTCTACGAATAAAAAATCACTTCACGAACGAACATACTAAAACTTGATCTACTCAATCTTTACCATAAATAAGGAATGCTATCTTAACTAATTACTTTTAAATGTTAATGGCCAAATTTTTAGGTTAATAGGTGCCTGTGCCTACTCTTCATTTTTAGTTTTATTACAGTTTAACAAGAGTAATAGCTCTAAGAATACCTACTTACTACCAGTAATATCAAGAGAGTCGTAGATTACCGTGAACAGTAAACCATTAAAAAATATTGATACAAATATGTGTTTGAAAATCTAATCAGTTAAAACCATCGACTATACTTACTATTATATAGGTATCTATAATATAAAAATGAATCGCAAAATGTGTTGGTAAGCGCATAACTCAATAACGCCTGGACCAATTTGGCCAATTCTTTTTTTGTGTGTTTGTTGAATTTCAAGGATGGTTTTTACGGCAAGCAAAATTCGAATAATTGCCGAAAAAGCCCTAAAAACAACCCTTTTCTTTCGCCCATGCAAACGTTTTCTTACTAAAACGCGGAGTAAATTTAAGCTTTATTGCTATTGTATAAAGTTCTCATATATTAAATTACAAGCACTCACTGTTGTCTAACCAATGTAGGCGTGTTCTTAACGTCAAACTAGGGTGACGGTTCTGGTCAGGAGAATTTTTTGATCCGACTATAAAATGGTAGGAACAAAAAACTGCCAAATTACAAGTCTATTTGACAGGACGAAGTCTGTCGGGTCCGCTAGTATTATATAAAAACAGTCTTTGTTAGACATTTAATTTCATTAGACAAATATAAGGTACTGTTTTTAATTTAAAATTAGTTTTTATGTAGCCAGGGCTACTTGCCCCAGTACAAAGTCAATAAAACGTTTATTACCACCGCATAAAGTACCCGTGTGGTCAAGTGGACAGTTTCTTGATAGTACCTACACACCTGCATCGGATGGCAACCTCATTGCTTTAAAATAGTTATTTTTGTTTACATGAACGCGCGTATGAAAAAACAAAATAGAACATTAGTACATAATATTTTATTTTTAAAGAAAAATGGAAAGAAAAATTTGACTTCAGGCGAGACTCGAACTCGCGACCTACTGGGAATCTAGTCCAGCCGCTCTTCCAATTGAGCTACTGAAGCCCTGCCCGATTTGTCAAATCTTTCCTTCACATCTATTGCATTGCTTTATGGTAGCAGTAGCGCCATATAGCAATGCAATATTCAATAAACTGAAAAGTCTATTATATCGGTTGCCTAACTAGCATAGTTGGTAATAGATGGCGCTACTGCTACCATAAAGCAATGCAATAGATGTGAAGGAAAGATTTGACAAATCGGGCAGGGCTTCAGTAGCTCAATTGGAAGAGCGGCTGGACTAGATTCCCAGTAGGTCGCGAGTTCGAGCCTCGCCTGAAGTCAAATTTTTCTTTCCATTTTTCTTTAAAAATAAAATATATTTCACAAGCATGTGTTAATGCGAAATAATATAAAACAATTATTAGTACATAATGCAATTAAGGATTGAAAAAGGTAATGACAATCCCGCAGGACTCTAAAATCACTGTTGATAAGCCACGACAATTTAAAACGTCAATAAAAATATAATTTCATATAAGCACGTCGAATCATTAACGAAAACTAAAATAAAACAAAATGTAGAGATGAAACAAATCTCTTGAACCTAATTCCCAACAATGTTTATTATAAAAGTTTGTTCACATAAGACACATGTTTATTTTATCGCAATATGAATAAATGGTAAAGCCCCGAACGGGCACATTACACGTTATTTAGTTCGGCTACGCTGTCCCGACAATAATTATAATGGGAGGCGTTGCAATCCGACCCAATACCCGAACTCACCCGAGAATGACCGAACGTCTCCGACAAGTCCTACAGCGATGTAGACCAAGAAGAAAAAAGTACCTAGGGTTGCCATATTAGAGTATTGAATATTTAATGTAGAAGTATTTTATAATTAGCGTTGTCAGTAGGAAACGCTAAAATACTTTTAATGACTAACCTATCACATCTGTATTAAAATTAAGTAGTTTAACATTTAATAATATAAAACGGTTCCAACTGAGTTTGTTCTGTAGGTAGTAGAGTTCTTCTCAGTAGTGACTGCACTTGGAACTCTGCTAAGTAAATTACTTTGATTTGTATTAATGAATAAAAGTAATTCATTCAGTTGTCATTTTGATGAATAAAAGTAAATTATTCATTAATTCAAGTGTCTAGTTTTTGAAAATAACTTAAAAATTAGGTAAATTAAATTGTAACTGTCTGTGTCTATTTGTAAGTTGAAATCTAATCATGAAATCATTTCGTTACATAAGTTTAGTATTTTTCACAATCAGAAGAAAAGTTTCCTTAACGCGTATGTAATTAAAACGATGTAAACTAAAATTTCAATTCAGCCTGCAAATGTGCTGTCACTATCTCTAAAACAAATGAAAACAAAAACCAACAGGAATAGAAAATTGTGCTATATTTTATGCTCCGTAGTCTATTCTTGTGCTACCTTAAATTTAAAAAAATACTTTATCCATCTCAAAAAAGGTGGCAACTCTGGCCTACTGAATCTTTTGTTCAGTTCTAAGTAAAAACTAATAACCATTTTGTGTTAGAATCGAATGAGCAGACAGGTAAGTTCTATTAACAAACGCTTTAAAAGTGTTGTCACAATAAAATTAAATGATAATTCAAGTAATATTCACTTAGGCATAAATCAATTGTCTCATTAACAACTCATTTGAGTCATTATAGTTTTTAAGTGAAAATTGAGATCAAGGCTCCACAAGCACACTTCTGCTGTCAGCAATATAATACATTTAAAGGATAATTTTGTACTTTCATTAATATAGGACCAAAGCCTTTTTTCGATAATACCCAAGACAATGTCGTAGGTATATCATTAGGGGAGAATAATGCCATAACCGCCACGCATGGTACCTATACGAATCTACGTTCATTACTTTAAAACTTAATAATTGGAAGATAATAATACATTATAATTAATTACGAAAGTAAATGTACAGAGAGAACATACTATAGAAATGCCATTACGGTATTCTGTACCACATTAATTTAATTTTAAGACGCGATTGTTGTACGACATAATTTGACGGCATGAAATCATTATATTTTAATTGAAAGTTGTTTAGTTGGAGCACTTTTGTTATAATAAAATAATGAAGTTGCTATTTTAATTTATAAACATGTTAAGTTTTCTAAATAAATTTAGTTTAGTACCTAACCCGCCCGTTTTCTGCCCGGTGTCAATTTTGGCTGTAGGAGATCGTTGCGAATCTGTTTAGGGTTCCAAGGAACCCTTAAGGTATCGCAAAGTCTGTTCGTCCGTTCTGTCCACAGCATAACTCAGAGATTCTTTTACAGCGTTCTAAATTTGGAGTGAATACCTATACATTTTAAAATTTCAACATACTAGGTACATAAAATCATGAGAAAAAAAATTATTTAGGATACCTCCCCTACACCTTAAGTGGGGATGCTATATTTTTCTCACGTAACTTATTTAATGGGGTCAGGTTGGATAGGTCTTGAAGAAGTGTTCCGAGTTATAGTGCGAGTAAGTAGGTACATAAATAATATTCTACATCGATTAAGCTACCAAAAAAAATAACGAAAATTTCCCCAAGTATAATATTTACCTTAAAACTATACACGATCTCTTAAATTACATCGTACATCGGTTGTATAACTAACTTATTGTTAAGTGAAAGTGCCAATCGGAGAGACGGCATTGTTTGTAATGATCGGCTAATTTAAAATTCGATTGAAAAAAAAAGGTAAATTGGATTTTATTTAATCTAACAATCATTATGTGTAACACTGGTGAACGAATGGAACCGGTATTTAATTAATTAAATGTGCATCGGTCGGTGATCAGTGGCTTAGCGATAGCAAGCTAGCACAGCCCTGAAGATCTGGGTTTGACCAACGCTCGAAGAATTAGTAATATTGGGTAATATGCAAGTGAATTTTACATAAATTATTAGTATTTATTAAGCTTTTACTTGTGTCATGGGAGGACCAAGAAGATTGTGTGTAAGTATAGGTTTTACTTATTCCTCGGTATAAGTAACTCTGGCTACCTCTCTATTTATTTTTGTTTTTCGAGTAATTGTATTTTTTGTACTATTTATTTTTTCGCAATAACATATGCGAGTGAAGTATAGAAATTAAAGAAAAAACGGAATGAAAAATTTGACTCCGAGCAGGAATCGAACCTGCACCTCAGGGTAACCAGTCCAGCCGCTTTATTACTAAGCTACCGAAGTCCCAGACCGATGCGTCAAATTTTGCTTTACCTTTTTGATTTCTAACCGATTTAGGGTCGGTGAACGATATTCATAACTGGACTGGTTATCCTGAGGTAACAGGTTCGATTCCCTGCCCGAAGTGAAATTTTTCTTTCCGTTTTTTCTTTAATTAATAATTTTTATTTGTTGTAAACCTCAGCATGGGATTACAACCTTTAGGCAATACGAAGCATGGGATTTCTGTCATTTGATCAACTCCAACTTTTTGGTAAATTGTCACGAGTTGTGCACATATTAATTTGAAAATTGGACATTAATATAGTGAAATTATATCATTAAGGGATAAAATATAGTACCTACATGTGTAATCGAAGATGATAAATGGCTGATTTAAAACAGGAATTTATATTTTCCTATATTTAACACTGTACCTATCGCGTATAAGTAGGTGATTTAACTATTACCCTTTTTATGAGACCAAAAATAGCAGTCTCATAACGTACGTTATATTATAAAGCATTTTTAATTAGTACTTTATTACAGCAATAGACAATTATTCGTAGAATGTAACAAATAACCTTTTTGGTTTTGTTAGTTTAGGACCGTTACAATTGAAGAAGTTAATTAAAGCAAAAAATATTTCAATTTAAATTTGATTCAAATAATTAAGTATACTTATTTTTTTTAACTTCAATATTACGTTTCAGAAAACTCATTGAGGAAATAACTGTTTAACTAGAGTTTCGCTGCTAACTTTTTTCTGAGATATGATAACAGAAACTTGTAGGAGAGTTTAATATCTTTAAATTGCAAATATTTTCTGTGGCATAGCGGTATAACCTGGAAGTCGCTAGTGACACTACCATAATCCACTGTTAATTACTTTTTAGGGTTCCGTACCTTAAAAGGAAAAAAAGGAACCCTTATAGGATCACTCGTGCGTCTGTCTGTCTGTCTGTCCGTCTGTCATAGCCAATTTGCTCCGAAACTACTCGACCGATTGAGTTGAAATTTGATGAATATATGTAAATTGGTGACTCAAAGATGAACACGTCAAGTAAAATAATAAATTTTAAACAGGGGGGCAACTTTCGGGGGGTAAATAAGAAAATTAAAAAAAAAAAATCGTAAACTGTGTCGTGTGACATATCAAATGAAAGAGGTTGTTCATCTCAGACATATTTTTTTTTAATAATTTTTGCATAAACAAATTTGAAGTTATTTAAGAAAAACGACGAAAATTGACCATTCCCTCCCCCCTATCTCCGAAACTACTGAACTTAAAAATTTGAAAAAATGTGAAAAATAGTTCTTTGCCTATAGACTACTGGAAAACCTATAAGAAGTTTGAGTATTCAAATTAAATCGAAAATTCTTAATAATATAACCCCCCCTGCCGGTACCACCGTAACCGCTATGTCCCTGCATTTTAAATCTGTAATATTTTCGAAAATATTTATTTAAATTACGGAACCTTCACCACGCGAGTCGAACTCGCACTTGTCCGGTTTTTTTGTTATACTACAGGTAGTTCTCGTAGAAACGAAACGGCCAAGCTACGCATTAAGGTGTGAAGTTAGGGTATCTGGTTCCAAGAAAAGGTAGGTAGCCTTTGCACTTCACTGGGTTCGCAGTCAATCGATCAATGGCTGTCAATCCATTCCAATAGTATGGTAGTATATATAATAACGTGGGATGGGTAGCAGCGTCCCGCGATAAAACTACCGCCGCTGCGATCGCCCAACCAGTGGTGATTATGGTTTATTCTCCCCTAATGACACATAATAAGTACAACACTGTTATTTGAGGAAGGCTTTGTTTAGCAGTGGACATCTTTCGGCTGAAGAATTTAGGAGAAGAATTTTTCCCTATCTATACATATAATAAAACAGTAAACCCGCGTGTCTGTACATTATATATTTACGAAAAACCAATGGGGGGCGATGTTAAAATAGTATTAGAACACTTTTCAATGATTTTAAAATTTTTTGTCTGTCTATTTGTCCCTTTGTCCAGGCTAATCTCCGAAGATACTGGACGGATTCGAATGAAACTTTTTGTGGTGTATTGATACTAAGCCTGGCCAACATTTAGGCTACTTTTTACAGCGGGAAAATCACTCATTCCTACGGGAATCTCTATATTTAATTTCATTTTCCTATACAATATCAAACCTTTGACACATTATTTCATTGTGAGGCAATACAAAGTTTGCCGGGTCAGCTAGTATATAATATGAACTATTATACTCTATACATCCACTAAATCACATTTGAACTGAGTCACAAAGAAACACAAAACCGATATTTATTGCGAAATGAACGCATATTCTCACCACAATAAAACGTGTCAAGATCGAAACGCCCGTAATGAAACCGTTTGCATAAAAGCATTCACAAAATACATGATTCATTCATTCTTTATGCCTACAATACGTATCTACGTGTTGTTGTACTATAAAACTAAACAATTGTCACCTCAAATGGTGAGAGGAAATCCTTGTATGAAAGTCAGTAGATAATTGTTATCTTTAAGACGAATGATTTAGATTAATTTATATTTACATGTATCTATAGTCAGATGCCAACTGTTCAACCTTGATCCTTAGAGGAATAACGCTGTGCCTTGATACCTGTCTGTCTGCCGTCGGGTTGTATCTTATGAACTGTATTAAGCGAACACAATTCAAACCAAAATTATTTTTTTTAATATACAACACCAAACATGTTTTTTACCTTTATGGTGGCAACCAAGCATGCATTTCACATGGATATTAAGTGAGGACTGCAGTCTATAAACATTTACACAAAAACATCAGAGGTCATTATGCAGATGCCTTGCTACCCCTGAGACCTTAGGAGTTGTCTCTGTCAAAGTTATTACCGGGCCATACATTACCATCTAACCGGAACACGATAGTGTGGAACACTATCATTTGGCAGCAGACAGGTTAGGTAATGCGGTGGTGCCTACGCCCTCGAGCTCCTACGCGGGAACTCTACCACCAGTAACCTATATGACACTGAAAGGAGACGTTCCAAAATGTATGGAGCTTGGGCCCCCCACCATGTACACTATATTGAGAGATGAAGCTTAAAATACTAAATCATTTTCAGCTATTCAAATCGTTTATAAAATCTTCAATTAATTGTCGTAAGTATATTTCGAAAACAAGAATGTCATAGTTGCGATATGGCAACATATTCCTGTCATACAAAAATTACGTAAAATAAATATTTCCGACAAAAAAACGACGATTCTAATAATTTTTTGAGTATTTTTCCATGATTCTGCGTATTTTACTCTAACTTTTGATATAGTGTACAAAGTGCGGGCCCAACCTGGAACTTCTCCTTTAGACGATAAATAAATGTGTCCTGTAAACCAAAAATAAGCAAACTAGGTACAATACAGATAGATATGCTCTATACAACCGACTCTTTGTTATTGTTTTTGACATTTCAATAGTAGGTATAAACACAGACATTTTCAGCTTTATGATAGAGATCCAGTGTCAGAGCTGGAGGACCAACGCACTATCCTGTGCCAGCAGTTCACGACATTTCAGTTGGTTGATAATGTATTACCTCATTGTAACTACCACAGAGGTAGAACAAATTATGCCTTAGAAGCAGCCACGCATCTGCAAGTCCATTTGGACGTCCAGGTTTTGTGAAGTAGTCCATGCTGCATTGAAAGTCTTTTAATTTTCTTTTAATAACTACACTCGCATTTGTGACAAATACATTAAAATCTAATAAATAATAAAAAAATGTGTGGATTCTTGGTAAAGACAAAAATAAAAAACCTATTTTCTTCTTAAAATTTTAGAAAAACTTATGCTAAGTCTTTTTAAAAGCCTATCCAAGATAAACAATGCCAATGAACCTCAAAATGCCAACCTCAATGCTGCTAAAACTTAAGCCTTGTTTTAAATCTACGACGAGAAAAAGCCTTTTTATTCCCATCTGCAAAGAATATCGAACAAACGCCAGCTCAAAATGGATCTCGATAAAACCTATTCAACAAACGAAACATAAAGAATATCCTTTAATTACAAACATCGACGATTACAGAGGTCGACCCACTTTTAGCATTTTTGTGTGTCGCTCGCTCGTTTATCGTAGTAAATTTCCTCCGTACCAAAACCACGCACAGAACGAAATAAACGCTTCGCAAACGATATTCATTACTGTTTTTTATTTTTTGTATGTAGTCATGTGTAGTCATAGAATGTAGTCAACCATACAGTTCACGTTGTATCTACTAGCCTATAGGAATATCTTGGTAAAGATAATAGTGTCAATGCATATGCATTGCTTACAGTGCCTAACGGGAGGTAGTTTCCCCCTGACTAACAAAGTAGAAATAGTAAAATTGAGTGAATCTAGACTAAATAAGTACTTTTTCCATCCATCATACATAATAATCTGTATATATAAAAATCAATTGCTGTTCGTTAGTCTCGCTAAAACTCGAGAACGGCTGGACCGATTTGGCAAATTTTGGTTTTGAATGATTTTTGGAAGTACAGGGAAGATTTAAAAGATAAGAAAATATGAAGAAATTGAAGAAGAATAGTAAAAAACACAATTTCATTTTCCCATACAATAAATATGTATAAATAACCTGCAACATTCCTCAGGTCATTAAGAGGAGAACTGACCACTCCTCCACTCTCGCCTTCTCTTAGGTACTTTTCAGCTCCAATAGTTACCATCACTCCGCCGAAAGATATCCACTGCTGGACAAACCCTTCCCCAAAAACGCCCACAGTATTGAGCGTCATTTAGAGAGAACATGCCATAATCCACTGGGTTGGCCGCTAACCCTTATCTCCAACAACCCGCATTGGAGCAGCATGGTAGAGTAAGCTCCAGGCCTCCTCCGAAGAAGAGGAGAGACTCGTGCCCAGCAGTGGGACGTATCAAGTTTTGCCATTATTACATTACCCACGCAGTGGCGGGTAGTTTCATCGCAGGACGCTGCTGCCCCGCGTTATTGTTTTAACTACCAACCTAGAGGAATGGTTTGACCACCATTGTTCGGATGACTGACTGCGGGCGATGGAGCGTGACGTCCCGACGCCTTTCCAACCTTTACCTATACTAGGTACTACCAAAAACTGTTATTTTAGGTGATAAAGCTCATCAAAAAAGGTGTTATTCCACCTGAGTATCGTAAGAACAGCAATGAATGAGTTGCAAACTTAAAAACCGTGTAAACGCAACAATGTAAGGCAATCGTTAACACAAGGTCACGTTAAGAAATATCATTAACGTTTAGCTCTTAATTGCCGTAAAATAAGTAGAATAATGTTAATCTCAAATATCTGTAGGTACTGTACAGCTTAAAGGTAAGTAGGTCACTAATGGGACGCCTGAGGTATCGGATTTATTCCCCGATTCTAAGGCGTATCTTAAGAATGTATATGTGTATCTTCACAGTAAGTCCCATACAGGGTAGGCAGGGATTGTGGAATAGCAGATATGCTTGCCCCTTTGAGAGATATAAGCGTAAAGTTTCGTGTTCAAATAACAGTCAAAGCAGCTGATAATACTGGACCAGTCGGATACCAAACTGTATTATGTCAATAAACAACAATCCTCTCCAAATATTTGTTTTGCGCAAACAATTTTCTGACCGTGATTCGAATGCTGGAACTTAATGGCTGAGATCTTTTGCAGTTTGTTTGGATTAGATTGATGATAGACCTTGAGAATTGACAGAGGTTGAGGACTTGGACACAATGTAAACCTTAACTGCCCGCCTCTCAGAGATAAAGGCATTTCGTCTTCAAATAACAGTCAAATCACCAGTTGATAATACTAGACCAGTCGGATACCAAACTGTATTATGTCAACAAACAACAATCCTTTCCAAATATTTGTTTTGCGCAAACAAATTTCTGACCGTGATTCGAATACTGGAACTTAATCGCTAAGAACTATTGCAGTAGGAATCTTTGTATTTGATTGCTGATAGAGCTCCTGAGGAAGTATTGACAGAGCACGCGGGCACGGACACTACATAATAGAATGCTAATCGGTCGCTTAATGGAAGTAGCTTGATGGTACCTTTTTGAAGTAATTTGATACGGTGGTAAACAAGCATGCTGTTCACATGAATGGTAAGTAACTGCAGCCAATAGAAATCTACATAAAAACTGAAGGTCAATATGCAGATGCATTGCCACCACCGAGGCATTAGTTGTAATATCTGCGTTAGTTATTACAGAACCATTTAGTGGCAAATAGATAAGGTAATGCGGTGGTGCCTGCGGTATCAAACTCCGACATTGGAGCTCTAACACCATTATTTTTAGGGATGATAGAGCTCTCAGTCTAAAAAAAACAGCGCAACTGCCTAAGGAGACTCTTGCGGATCCGGATTTTGTTGCGAAATAGTGTTTGCGGGGACAAAAAACGAGTAGGGGATTACTGTCGGCTTGTCGATAATGATAGTTCAGAGCTAAATAATACACATAATTGCTTGCCGCAGAAAATCTAAGCTGGTTCTCATACCTGAAACAAAAGAAACAAACATTAACGACATAATCGTCATATATTATGTCTAATCGAGTTATGATTTTTAAGGAAAGTTTATCCGTGGAACCATTAGAATTATAACGCTCTATGCGTGGAACATAATTCCTGCAAAACATCCTAGAGGTGAGTGTAGTCTTCATTATTTATTATACGAGTATATGAAAATAGTCCATTTCAGATATTTATATGGCATTATAAGTTTCTCAACATGTTTGTCTTTCTAAACGACAATTGAATTTTCTTAGGTTGTACATTCATTTTATTCAGGACATGCACATTCAGCTTATTCTAAATTTTAGTTTATTTAATGACGTCACAATTTTGTTCCAGGCTATGTAAATGACGTCGACAACACATAGTGCATACGAGAATAAGGCTGATAACGTAAAGCATACAAATATAAACTCTAATCCACGGCCGTATGGTCAATATTTGAATGATAGCAAACGAGGAAAATACACTGCTAATCAATAATTTAGGTACCTATCTATGCACAAACATAAATAAAGAGGAAATATGGGTTTATTAAGTCAAATCTTAACGATCGTATCAATATAGCAAATTGTTTGGAAATGAATTATGGTTAAAGGATACTTGTCAGATTAGGTACTAATTAATATACTTGCCGCTAAATGGTAGTGTTTAGCACTATCGTGTTCCGGTCAAGTGATAATGTACGGCTTTGTAATTGCTTACACAGAGGCTTATCATCTTAGGCCTCAGAAGTAGTAACGCATCTGCATTTTGACTTCTGGTCTTTGTGTGGGTGTCTATAGGCTGCAGTCGTCACTTAACATCAACGTGAACTGCAGGCTTGTTTGCCACTTTTCATTACATTAAAAAATACTGATGGTAGAGTTTTTGTGACGCAACTCATGGGCGGCGCAAATACTTGAGTAATACCTGCCTAATCTATTGCTACATGGTAGAGTTCAGCATCATCGTGGTTCCGTTGTGTTGTAATTTACAGAAAAAAGGTAAGTTACACAAGGTCTAAGAAGTCTTAGTAGCATTGCATCTGCATTAAGATCTCTCTGTAGGTCTAGTGACAACACAATAAACTTTAAGTCCTTGCAATTCACGAGTGCGGTAACGCTTGATAGTGGTTAAACATGACAATGTGCACATGTGCAGTGTATCAGTGTGTGTGCGGATGCAGGTGCTATTGCTTACACACATCCAATTTCATACGTAACCACAATCACACGTCGTCGTCACACTAATACAGATTTTATATTTGTGTGCCATTTTCATGACATTCAAAAGTGTCTATCTATTACGAAAGCTTCCTTCGTAAGCCAGAGGTATAATAAATCTAAGTTAAATTGGAGCGAGGGTGGTTGGACCCCAAGTAGTATCGAATTTCGCCCAAAACCACTGACATCGACTTAATATTTATCAGTACACCTGATGTCACGAATCGAAATAATTTAGCTTCACTAGTTTAACTCACTTTTAATTTGTATATCATTATTTTTTTGAGGAAATTTAATTTGAATAGGATGATTGGAACTTTGATTTCTTGGGTACGAAGCAAAAATATCGCGTGAATCCCATTTAATTTAGTAATTTGAAGCATTTTTTCCTGTTGATAACTTCTGCTCCCAATATTTTTCTCCGCTTCAAATATTTTTTTATAGGTATGTACGGAATGCGAAATAATGATTTCCTTTCTGTAATAAGTAGGCTAACAATGACAATCATAACAAATCTATGTAGATGAACCTACCCCGGTAATCTTTTCAGAACATATATGAATGGTAGACAAAAAAATTAGGAATATTTTTCAATAATGCAACCAATACTTGTACAATCATATGTCTACATAAAAGGTTCAGTGCAGATGCATTACCACTTTACCACTCCTGAGGACTAGTTCATAGGTACCAGTAATTACTGGGCCGTTGGCAAGGTAAATTATTAATTATTCAACCGGAAAAGGAAAAAATATGGTTGTGCCTACGCCCTCGCGATCCATCCAGCATTGAATCTTCACTTTATTTTTATTTTATTATTCATTTAAAAAAGATAATATACAACAAAATATTCTGTGAAAATTTTAAGCATCTACCTGCTAACCGTTATTTTAATATTGAGCAAAAATACGAAAAAGCACGTTTATTTTGTGGGAAGCCCACTTATTTTTTTCTATTTCTAATATTTGTTGTTATAGTAGCAATAAAAATACATAATTTGTGGATATTTCAGCTTTCTAGCTATCACGGTTCATGAGATACAGCGTGGCGACAGACAGACAGACAGCGGAGGCTTGGTAATACAGTCCTGTTTTTACCTTTTAGGTACGGAACCCTAAAAAAAACGATGAAAATCTATAGTACAAAGCGTGATATACGTATTTTTGAAATAAGTATAAAGAAATATTAATTGATACAGGCACACACCTACACCCTACGTCCAAAATCAGGCAGTGTTGCTAGTTTTCTTTACAAAAAAACGAGTAATATTGAACGTTGTTATAGGTCAAATCAACTGATTTATGATCCTAGGTCTCAAAAAACTCATTGTGCCTATCGATAATAGAAAATATATTTCGTGGCAAGGTAGGTAAGGCAATTTATTTTCTAATGGCTAGACAGAATGACAGGTACCTATACGATAGATTACAAAAAAGATCAATCCCTCCCGTCTGGATCGTGACAGGTACAAAGAGAACTTAGTCATGCCAGAGAATATGTAATAATACTACGTGTAGAATGGACACTTCGACGTCCCACCCGATTTCTCCGCATCACCCAACCTCCTCCCCTCTTATGGGCTACGGTTGGTATTTTCTACGTGCTACGCACACAGGTACACGTGTAAATACACGTCACTGATTGATGTCTGTGTAATAGAGACCAAAATAAGCGTTTGTATAGAATTTAAGTAAAGTGTCCGCGGTGTGGTCATGCCTCTGAAGTTGTAATTGAAGTAGGCAGTGGGAGTTTCTAGTGTTGACAATATGGAGAAAACTTATGGTGCGTAGTAAACAATCAAGTTCACATTCTTTATGGAATACCTTTTTAATGGGCTCGGTGGTAATATTAACGCTAGTAGTTTCGGTTGTACCAATATACTCGTATTTGTCAAAGTTATGCTTTGTTTTTAATTTAACAATAAAAGTAACAGTAAAAATAATAATTTAAAATAAAATTTGTTCATTTTTTATCTTAAATAGCTAAACACAGTTATACAGTTCATTCTTATGTTACTTATACTACTTAGTACCTAGGCTAAGTATATACCTATGAGAAAAAAAAGGCGTTCAGTCACTGCAGAATGCGTTGCACCAGCGTATTTTTAACATTGTTAAAGTATTGGGTTGCAATTGAAGACGGTACTTAACAAAGTTAATCAACCCAGCCTTTACTGAGGCTCTTTACTGAGTAAGGACAACAAACATTTCTTAACATAGTTCCTTAACTTGAATTTATTTATAAGTTGGTACCTACCTACTTAAAGATTTAAATTTAGATAAAGTAACATAGCTGAAAGTCCATTGACCATTAGAAGTATCAACCACACTTGAAATCTAATCGCTTTATGACGTGCAACCTTCAGCAGACATTTTGACCAAGTGTAATTTCAAGTAACCTCCGGTAATGCCAAATCAATCAAATATAGCTCTTACAACCAGTGCATAAGGTGCCCATGTGTACAAGCGGACTTTTCCCTTACATTCAAGACAGCATCCCAATAAAACAAAGAAAGGCCCTTTCCCCGTCCTCCCATGCTAAACTGCTTTTAAACAAAAGCTATTCTTCCAAAAATGCTCGGAAGAAACTCGGTAATGTCTCATGAAAAATTGAAGTGTGGCGTAAATAATCGTAGGTTGACAGGACGTGAAGTGGGACGACAAGGATAAATAGATATCTTTACTTTTATCTATACTTATAATAAAACTGTAGAAGTGTAAATTCTGTACATTGAAAATATTGAAAAAATAAATACCAGGGGATGTTACTAGATCGATACCGAACACAAATATGTGATTAGAAAAAAAATTGTCAGTCTGTCAGTCTGTCTGTTTGTTCAAGCATCACAGAAAAACTACCTGTCCGATTACATTGAAACTTGGTATGATTATACTTTAACCTTTGGCGCACAACACTGGGTACTTTTTATCCCGGAAAAATGTCTGTTTGTCTGTGTGTTTGTGCACACTAATATCAGAAACGGCTTATCCGATTTGCAGTTTTCACTAATATATTGTGGTAAGTTACACTTAACATTTAGTGTTTGTTTCATGTAAATCGCTTCAGAAATAAAAACGTTATGTCAATTTAAAGAATCATATCGAGTATTTTTGATTAGAAAATCGAGTTATTAACAATGAACTGAAATGACATGTTTATGTATTTAATATTTTTTATTTAAGAAATAAGTTGTCCTCAATTTGAACCAACAGTATGCACACCCTATGCATACTTACCCTACCTCTACCTAAGGCCACACATAAAACACGAACCGAAAAAAAAATATGGAGCGTAACTTGCGTACCTTTATTTAACACTCGCTACTAATAAGATTAATTTTTATTTTCCACTATTTTATTTTTAAATTATTATTTATAATAAAAAGCACGTCTCAACGAGTTCCAATAAACTTGTTGAGACTAGCATTTTATTTTGGATAGACGTTAGTCTCATTTTCGTTTGTATTGACTGTTCACCAAATGGGTGACCATAATTTCCTTAATTGTAATTAACATTGGGACAAAATATTACCTATATCTAAAATATCTGAAATCGTTCCGGTTATCGATTCCAAACTAACGAGTTTCGGGTTGTACATTCAATCCTGTTACACGTTGTATACCTAGATGCAATATATAAAGAAGTATAACTTCCATAGCAGTTGTTAAACTAAAGACTCATACCGACAACCGACAATTAGTTGACGGCAGCCGTGCGTCGACGCGTCGGCTCTAGTATACATTGACCTATATATAATAGAGTACTAGACAGGACATGCCCCTTAGTAGCATTGTTCCAGTTTTTTACCTCGATAATATTGACCTCGTCGCTAGTCTACATGAACCCTAAGAATGAGATTCACAGACCGCAAAACAATTTTTCTTTGAGCATAGTATATATCCTTAGAACTGTCAGAAAAGTATGGGTTTTGACAGTTCGAAGCGTACTTTGCTCGAAAGTGAAGTCGTAGTGCGGTCTGTGAATTTCACCATAAGCGTACCTTGCTGGAAGTAAAGTCGAAGTGCGATCTATGAATCTCACCCCATGTTGCTTTTTATTAATAAGAACGTTGATACTTACTTAAATATTAAGAAATAAATGCCTACTTTTATTAAACATAACCTAGTAGCATAATTTCATACCTGTATTTCCGCGATATGATAAACAGAGGTGTGTTAGGAATAGGAGTCCTAACAATCTGTTTGTCGGACGGTTTTGCAAAACAATTCACATCCGGCTACTGCTGGACTTATCAACTCTCTAATACGAATAATTATGTACAGAAATGTAACTCCCACACATTCATTACTTCGATGTTGGTTCCATTTTCGCAAACAAACTAACTGCATAAAAAACACTCATACGTTGAACTCTCATAGGTCATTTCAAGCAAGAGTGCGGCTGATTTTTTTTTCCCGTCGGGACCGCGCACCACCCTCGGTATCACCCCTGATCGGATATTCGACGAACCTGTCCCTTGGACGAGACAATTCAAATATTTAGGCGTGATACTTGATCGGAATCTTCGCTGCACACATCATTGCAACACGCTCTAAGTCTGCATTCATATTATTCACAACTACTTAGGTAGGCACATTGTTTATTAAGGGTGCGATACGGGACTTCGAAAAGTGTAACACCGAATATCACGCCCCAGTTTACTAACACGAATTACGTGACAACGAATGCACGGTACCACGAAAAACTTAGCACCGAATGAACGCGATCCCGAATAACACCACCTCTTATTCACTATAATGCGAATCACTTGAATTCGTTTTCAAGTGATGAGTGAAGCACACCACCACGAAAAAACAAGCGTAGTAAACTATCGGCACGGCATAAAAGCCAGAATCAGAATCAGGTATATAGAGACGCAAACTAAGAAATTTGGATGCAAAAAGCATAACTGGCGTGTACCTACGTGCACCCTACTTGCAATGAGAAGGCACGGAGAAGACGGCGAGTTATTTTACGAGTAGGTAAATATTTAATTAAAACATTAACGTCGATGACCTCTTATGATTATGATAAAAAGTAAGTCATATAGGTACTTACTTAATATGTTTACCTTTTAAGTAGGTATTACATTATTTTTACTTTGATCTATAAGAAACGCCCGACGTCATACTTAATGACAGACAGTAAATAATTCATAATAATATGAGCTCCGTAACGTAATAGCATCATGATGAAGTAAACACGAATAAATACAATGAGTTAGTAAACCGTAAAGTGGGCCTTATCTGTGTGGTCGTGTGGTGCTTGCATTACATACGAGTGTGTATTGTAGGTATACGTGTCGCCCGTGTGTACAGCAGACAGCTGTTGCACACATGCGAAATCTAAATTATCACTTTTCTTTAAGCACGTGTACGTATTTTTGATATAAGTACCTATTTTAATTGGTTTTTATTCCAAACCAGCTAACCCGGCAAATTTCTTTTAGAATAAAATAATGTGTCAAAGGTTTGATAGATACGGACTATTTGTATGGGAAACTAAATTGTAGTTTTTACAATTTTCCTTCAATTTCTTAATGTTTTAAAACCTTCCCTGGACTTCCAAAAATCATTCAAAACCAAAATTAGCCAAATCGGTTAAGCCGTTCTCGAGTTTTAGCGAGACTAACGAACAGCAATTGATTTTTATATACGTAGATGATTTATTATTTATTATAGTTTACGTTGGATATTAATTAATTGGATTTGTCTCTTGAGACGTGTTATTATTGTAGATGTATCTATCTATCTATCTAGGTAGGTATATTGTTTGCCTTTTAACATATATATGTATCTTCACGCCAGGTCCCTAACGGGGTAGGCAGAGAGTGTAGAGCGCCAGATATCCCGGTTCAGACAAACCTCTCGTGCCTCGTCTACCTTCATCATTCTCTTCATACATGCACGCCGATTCCTAAGACTTTTGACACCACCATCAGACAGAACTCGACCTATTTGGTCATGGTAGGTCAGCCTTGGTCTTCCTGGGCCTCTGCAACCATCCACATTCGCATTGTATATCTGTTTAGTCATTCGCTCATTCGACATTCTTTCTATATGCCCGAACCATCGGAGCATGCCTTTTTTCATTTTTACACCGATACTATCATTCACACAAAGTCTCTTTCTTACATCTTCATTACGAACGCGATCGGTGAGTGATACGCCGCAGATCTTGCGCAAAGATCTCATCTCGACCGCGTTCAACTTACTTTCATGCTCTTTCCTGCATATATAAGAACTAATTAGGTCATTTGAATAAAGTAACAGTGAAAATCATTCCTTATCAAATTTGTTATAAAATAAGTAGGTACTTATAAAGATCTCATTCGCTAAAGTAGGTATCTATTGTAGTTTTAGGTAGTTACCTATTCATAAGTTTTTAATTACATAGAAGATTTTTCTATTAGGAAAATTGGTATAAAGGCGACCCCACACATATTTTAGTTTAATATTGACATTTCATACTTCTGTATATTTTATAGGTTAAGTATAGTTTTTACTTTTTATGCTTATATTTTTTATTAAGTAGGTATGTATGTATCTTCACGCCAGGTCCCTAACGGGATAGGCAGAAGTAGGTATATTAAATAAATCCACCAGTGACCAAGACATAGGTGTAGAATTTACAGTGGCATCTCAGAAGTTAAGAAATATGTCTGATGAGTGGTAAATAGGCTCGTCGAAGAACAGTAGGTACCTATAAGGATGGTATGGAGGAGGCAGGTATATTAGTAATACCTGCTCATTCTTTCGGGAAACAACAGGTTGAAGATGCTAATAATTTATAGTAAAATAACCCTTGAATTAGACTGTTACATTTTACTTTAGGTTGGTACCTACCTATATTTGTTGAAGAAATAACCTCTAACTTCAAATAAAAATATGTGTTAAATTTTATTCACTGTAGGTACCTTTTTTATGTAATGGAAGTGGCAAGCACGCATGCAGTTTACATTGATGTTAAGTGATGACTGCAGCCTATAGACACCCACACAAAGACCAAGGTCAAAATGCAGATGCGTTACACTCCTGAGGCCTAAGGTGTTATGAAATAACAGGGCCGTACATTACCACCTGACCAGAACACGATAGTGCTGAATACTACCACTTAACGGCAAGTATATTAGGTAATGCGGTGGTGCCTACGCCCGCGAGCTCCGTCACTGGAGCTCTACCACCAGTACCTACATTACTTAACTGTGTAACAATATCGAGTCAGTTTATTCAAATACACGAAGTACACTAATGTATACACGTGATTAATCCAGCAATACAACATATCGTTGCTAACATTACATAATACTTCGGACGAAGCGATGATCAACCGCTTAATTCGAAATACAACCGTATAGCCACAGTGATAAAGAGTATATTCGGTTAAAAACACAATGGTTACCGATACACTTACATTCCTTTCTCATATATCAAATGGATTCAACGTATTTATATTGAATAAGAACGATTCTAATAGATTCAACGGTACTGTAGGACCTCGAATTATTGAGTCGTTTCACTTGACTTAGCACAATTTAACACGAGACCTTTCGTTGGTAACTTTTCTTTAATGTCTTTAAAATGGATTGAAATCTGGATTAGATTCAAAGTTGTTTAAGTACAAACTTTTTTGTTTGAAGAGTTCTGATCAAGACAAGCAACAATATTTTTTATTGACAAAGGATAGTTCTTTTTACTGATGGTAGAGCCTTCCCCCCCCCTGCGGCGCAGCTACATGGTTGATATTACCGCACCACCAAAATATAATAGTATCAAAAGCTGCCGTTTTTCAAATTGACAGTAAAATTACTAGTGTAGTACAAACAAGCATGCAGTTCGCATTGGGTACTACGTCTGAACGGACCAAAAAGAATGGACCGTAGTCCATTCGGCCGTAATCAAAAATCGTCTAAGTCTCAACGGAGCGGTCATAAAATATTGTTAACAATGTATACATGGAGTACATTCGAGTGCAAGAATTATAAATTGAAATACTTATGTCTTCATTTTTTTCTTTGTAAAAACAATGCTCTACACTCTCTGCCTACCCAGTTAGGGACCTGGCGTGAAGATACATATATATATACATATATAAAAATAATCAACCACTTAAACATATTGACAAAAAAAAACCTGGTCAAGTGCGTGTCGGGCCACGCGCAGTGTAGTGTTCCGTAATTTTTAGGTTAAATTAATGTATTATAAAATAATTATAATTAATTTATGTAGAAATTAAAGAAAAATTGGCTTCGGTTCGATTTTTTCAGGTTCGATTCCTGCCCGAAGTCATATTATTCTTTCGGTTTTTTTCTTTAATTTCTAAAGTTCACTCGCATGCGTTATTGCGAAAAATAAAAAGTACAATTGATTAACGTAATGAAAAAATATATAAATATTTTCTATGGAGTTGTTCAAAACTTTCGAGTATTATATTTGGTGGACTATTGCAAACTTGTAAAGCCAACTTAGGTGTGATAATTTTCCTTTTTTTTTCGTTATATGTAGCTACTATTGCCGCAACGTTTGAATTTCTAACAAAAAATTGGCATTTCAAAGCTTAATAAGTCACGAACAGTTAACTAAATGATGCACCCCTAACATATTCAACGATATCCCACACTATATAGAAAAATAAAAAAAAAACCCTATATAATTGTATTTTTCATGTTTTTTTATACTACTTTGTCGGCGTGATTAAGGTGTACACTTGTGCCAAATTTCAAGTCTCTAGTACTTATAGTTTTTGCGCTTAATCGCAGACGGATGGACAGACAGACAGACGGACAAGGCGAAATTATAAGGGTTCCTTGTTTACTCCAAAACCTTAAAAAAACACTGATTGCATATTAATATGAACCTTCTTTTCGCCACACCTCTGACGTAACAGATAAGCTGCCTGCTTGTGATTGGTTGATAAGAAAGGGTCATTGTTGAGTTAGGTACCTGAAGTCGTGCCAACTAGAAACGAAGATGTTAACGATTTTGTGTACTTAGATTACAACTATTAGATTAAATACTACTTTAAATATGTAAATATTTTGTAGTGATAATTTATAAACCATACGACTGTTACGCTTGTATGCGACTGTACTTTTAAATTATTTTATGACCGGGCCGTTGGGACGTAGACGTTTTTTGATTACGGCCGAATGGACTACGGTCCATTCTTAATGGTCCGTTCAGACGTAGTACCCTTCGCATTGATGTTAAGTGATGACTGCAGCCTATAGACACCCCACCAAGACTAAGGTCAAAATGCAGATGCGTTACCACTCCTGAGGCCTAAGGCCCTGTAATTTCCGGCACAGAGGCATAACACGCCTCTGTGCCGGAAATTACAGGGCCATACATTTAAATCTCTACTTACCCAATTTTGTCCAAAACCATTAAGGGTTCACACGACTGCTGTTCATTGACTATTACTCGGTCGTTACCTTGTAAAGTCTACTTAGCTGTGATAGTTTTCCTTTTAACGTCCTTATATAATAATAGGGGAAGAGACCCGAATATCGGATGGTTGCCTAATTCCGGATACGTCAATATCTCCTATACTAAACAACGTCATCTAGCGAAAAGCCCAATAATTGATAAACCGAGACTAGATGGAAGCACTGCAGCAGTGCCATCGATCTCCCGACCAAAATGGCGATACAAACAACACACGTTTGAATTTTGTCCCGACAAAATTTGTGTTTGTGGTTTTTAAAGACAACATTTGTACACAGTAAGTGATTAATTAGTTTATATATTCATATTTGTTTTTAAATTATTTGTATATTTCTAATGGTAATTTTCCTAATATCGGATACTTGGTGGTGCTTAATATCGGATATCTCTATGGGCTAAAAAGCTACCAAAAAAAAAAAAACAAACTAAGAAAAAAAAAACTAAATAAAAACAAAAAAAAAATGTGTGTATATGACCTCCCTTAGCGAGTTTCCCCGCGTGTCACAATCCCCATTTAGGACCACGCCCCGACGCTTCGGGGGCAGATAGGCCCGGGGTACGAGGATTCGCCTCAATCCCCGAACCATCCCCCCCCTCCTTTGCGTTCGCGCGGAGGGAGGGATGATGAAGATTAGTAGTAGATTAGTATCGGATATCTGATATTAGGAATCCCGTTTAGTAAAATAAGTTGAGAGTAATTAATTCATTTTGTTTCACTATTTTCAGTTAAACTGAAAATGGCCAGTAAGCAAAGAAAAAAGTGGTGCCCACATTCTATGAAAATATCTTAAATAGTGAAGAAAATAGTGTCAATGATGAGGATGTTGAATGCATATTATTATACTGTAATGGACTGAACTCCAGTGACACAAATGGAAAAAAATGGATAAGATGCATAGCTTGCTACAAGTGGTGTCACGAATAATGCGCTCGTGTAAATAATATAAGTAATATAATTTATTTTGTTTGTGATATTTGTATCCAAGGGTAATTAAAGGCTGATGACTTAGAGAAGACTGATTTAAAAAGCAATAATTACCTGTTGATTTATATTTTAATTCAAATTAAAAAGAAAAAGTTCCAATAACTCTACGTTACAATGTTAAGTGTTAATTTTTTATTCTACATTATTATAATACTATATATTATAATAATAAATTAAAACATACATTTTAATACCTTAGCTGACGAATATAATAATTTTAGCCATAGATATTGAATCCTTAAGGTTCTTTTGATATGAAACATTAATATTTTTTACTATTTAAAGAGATATAAGCAATAAAATTGTTTTAAGTTACGTGAATTTGTGTTAATTTATTGTGTCATGAAGGGTACCTAATATCGGATATCCGATTTTGAGATATTATCGCATATCCGATATTAGGAGCCTACTTAGTTGAGACTTGAATTTCTGACAAAATTGAATAATATTATTTTCTGAATAATCTAAAACTGCTATTGTATAATGCCTTTCATATTCATATAGCATATAAAACAAGGATATTTTTTTTTTTTATAAATCTACAGTCTCATTTATTATATTTTTTGCCTGGTTTTCAAAAAGTATCCGATATTCGGGTCCTTTCTCCTATATACTACCTACTACTACTAAAGATTTTTATATTGAAATAAAGATTATTTATTACTACCGTCTTACTACTATTACCGTATTTTTCTCATGCTTTAACACCCCCGTTCAATTGGCGCACGCTTTGCACTAGAGTCGTACAAAAATGCCATTGACATGAATTATTATTTTCGAATTCCTTAATTATTACTGTTGTTCTAAAACTGAAGAAGATTTTAAAGACCTATCCAAAGATATCCCACAGTACGCGAGAAAAATAAATAACCTACTGTACGTGTAGGGGTTACCTGCACAAAAAAAAAGATTTAATTTTACCACTTTAGAGCAATTACTAAAATGTATATTCGTGCCCAATTGCAGTTTCGTATCATTAAAAGTCTCTAGCTAAGCTATGAACTGACGGACAGACGGTCATGGCGAAATTATAAGGGTTCTTTGCAGGCTTTGCAACCTTAAAAACAAGATAAATTCAATAGAGTTAGGTACTGAATGAAGTTGAATTAGTATAATTCAGTATAAGTCGAACGAAAACGAGTAGGTAGTTATTACAGTATAGCTAGTGTTCCATTGTTCGTAATTGACTTACAGATAAACGCAAGCAAGGCCGAACTTGATAACGCTGTCTACGATACTGGACGTGTGCAATTTTGTGTTTTTATTATTATACAAATGCTTTCATATTATCAATACTTGAGAAACATAAATATGAGAATTGGTTAGTAGAAAGATTTTTGTCATGTTATTGGAAACTGCCTCAATAGTCTGGTATCAGGCCACTGCTGCTTCGCTGGGGTCCTGGGTTCAACCCCACGTGGCGGACTATCGAGAGATAAAAGTTTATTGTCCTGTATCTCGGGTGCTGTTGAAATTTCAGAAAAAAATTTTTTTCTTTGTCTGTAAATTTTCCAGTAGGTACGTCCCCCGGAGTTTGGTAATGTGTTCGAAGATATCAAATATACTCGTTACTTTATTAGTTATCTGGGACAAAACTGGGACATAGAGGCTGACACCTAATTGTTCGAGATGATTTGACTGGCAACATCTTGTCTTTGTCAGTTATACGTTTAAAAAAATGCTACAAAATGTATTAAAACCTGTTTTAATGAACAGGTACAACATAATTAAATGTACCTATTTATTAGTATGTAAATGACAATGTAGCATTATCTATGTAATTTACTTCAATGCCTGTAGATAATTTGTTAGGAAAAAATAACTTGATATCTTCTTTTAAAAAACATCAATAAGTAATGATGTAGTATGACTTGCCTAACTCTCTAATTATTCGACTTATTGATAACATTCAGATATTTGTCTAGAGGATAGTGGAAATCTTGCATTGTATCAATCTCAGATGGAACAGGACCATATTTGATTAGAGCATCCTTTAAATCGGCCCTAAAATCATTACTCGAATTAAGCAAAATTAAAAAAATATAAAGTTAAACAAGAAACATCACCCGTAAAGATTTAAATACGTACAGTTTCAACAGTAAATTTGAGACCTTAGGGTTTAGGAAATGCGCGTAGCTATAATATATTATATACGAGTAGTTATACAAGGTGTAACCGCAAGGTACAACAATACTTCAACAGTCCATGCCTATACTGATGTTGACTTTATCCCCCGAAGTCTTTTTCTCCTGAGAATGTAAAATCAGTTATTACGAGTCAAACTTTAATTCAAATTTTATGCGTTTCAACCCTGACAACAACAGCTGACAGCATATATCAATCGAATGCGAACGCTACGCGTGTGTGCGTAGGTACGAATTGCTGAGATGCTGCTTTTCATACGCACACACGCGTAAAGTTCGCCTCATCGTCACCACGCTCGGTATGTATGTGTGAAATGCTGACGTTTTCATTGACGACGTGTTAGGGTTGTAAAATAAAAAAACAAATATAATTTTCTAAATTTGTATAAGAAAAGGTGTGATTTCATTGTTATTGTTTACGTTAGATGATTTGAAACTTGATATAGATGAAGACCTTTCAATATTGTTGGACCTTGCTATTACACCTTGTATAAGTGCATACCAGATCATGATTGATCCTCAGATTGTATTTTATATAAAGGTCTACTCGCCCGGTCTATGTATAAGAAAAAACCGCATTAAAATCCGTTCGTAGTTTTAAAAATCAAACATTGGGACAGACAGCGGAAAGCGACTTTGTTTTATACTATGTAATGATAGTGATTTTCCTATGTAATAACATAGAAGATGCCCAACAGCATCCTCAGGGATATCAACAGACAATAAAAACAGAGATCTGAGAGAAATGAGAATATTATCGTAAGTATCATATTATCTGCAAAATTTAAAAATTATATTGAAACGCAACTATTCACTTAAATAATATTTTTATTGCGGACTGTGGTGAATATATCGTTGAGTATAAATATTATAACACATTATTGACTTGAACTGACTTCGACGTACTGATAAAGCTGGTTATACGTAACACTAAACAAATCGAAGAGCATTCGGCTTTTTTATCGTGAATAAATAATGATATTTGAACTCGGCTTACTAGTGGCTGTTTACATTACCACATAAGCAATGAACAATTTGCTACGATAAAGCCATCAGTTTGTATTATAAACGTAACTTATGGTACCTAATAGGCTAGTTAACCTGTATCAATAATAATAATGAAAATCTTAAGTTTTTGTAATATTTGATATCAGAATTCAGGATATAAGTATTGCTTTTATTTAAAAAGAAGTCATGGATCATTGTAATAATTCAATTTGAAAAATATGTCTTTTAAACTACAGTTTCAAATTCTTAAAACACAATAAGCCATTTTGTGAATATATGACGTCATACAGCTTGTAAACAAACCAATATCAACGCGTCACATATCACTTGTGGTCCCTTTAGGTTTTGTTTACTATACTAATGACGTCATATGACAGACAATATAAACGCCACCATGGATGACGTTCGTTCATGTAACGTAGATTTTTTAAATTAAAGTTATTTTACTTTTAAGTTTAAGCGTCGAAAAAAATATTTCTTATATTTTTACGGCCTACTAAAACAATATTGGACGATTTCAGGATTCCTTAGTTCGTTTTGAGTAAGTACTTTGTGCTAATAAATATACTATTATCGTCTCCTCTCCTGCGGTGCCGAGTTATACCCACCCTAGTGCCGGTCTTAATGAATAGGACTACAGTGTCTCTTGTTTGTCATAAAAAGGCAATAAAAGGCCTTCGGGTTGCGAGAACGGTAAAGGGTGCGAGCCTTGACCAATCTATACTGGCTCTGAATGGTCTCAAATATTATTATGATCATCAAAAGCAGGCTTATCTGTGTTAGAAAAACAACAGAGAATTCAATTTAACTATCTGAGAAAAGAGGTAAAAAACAAGGGAATAATCTGATTCTGTTTCGAGGTCTATACAGTATTAGTCTTAAACCTTATCACTTTTTATGATAATAAACAAAATTATTAAAAGCCGTATTTGAAATACATAAGTAACACGGTAACTTGTTTTAAAACCTTAAAGTTGTAACAGATAATACCCACGGTGAAATTTAAAATAACTAAAATGAAAACGATCGTTCAAGTGGCGGGCAATAACCAAAAACTGGAGCACACCGTAGGGCAAAGGCAAATTGTTAATAAATAAACAGAACAGTTGTTACCCTAGCAACACTGACTTGACTGGCAGAGAGAGCGGAGTGGCCTCGTGACGTCACTGAGGTCGCAAACGCTTCCTACACCACTACATAGCGGTATCGTGTTTTAAATTTAAAAGTATTTTCGCATTACAGTTTGTATGAACTTGTAATAAAATCTCTTTGGCTGTAGTATTTGTATCTGGCTGGTTTTGGTATCACTGAAAGTTAAAATTTTAAAGAACATAATTCCAAATTCAAATTGGGCAAATGTATGATTTTATTTTTAAAGAAAAATGGAAAGAAAAATTTGAAGAAAAATTTGACTTCAGGCGAAATAATATAAAACAATTATTAAGGGTAAAAGCGACTTCTTTACGATATTCAATAAACTGAAAAGTCTATTATATCGGTTGCCTAACTAGCATAGTTGGTAATAGATGGCGCTACTGCTACCATAAAGCAATGCAATAGATGTGAAGGAAAGATTTTTTTTTTTTTTTTTTTTTTTATTTTGGCATCGCTATTACGCATATTGCCAGTGTCAAGTAAAAAAGGAAAGATTTGACAAATCAGGCAGGGCTTCAGTAGCTCAATTGGCAGAGCGGCTGGACTAGATTCCCAGTAGGTCGCGAGTTCGAGTCTCGCCTGAAGTCAAATTTTTCTTTCCATTTTTCTTTAAAAATAAAATATATTTCACAAGCATGTGTTAATGCGAAATAATATAAAACAATTATTAAGGGTAAATGCGACTTCTTTACGATATTCAATAAACTGAAAAGTCTATTATATCGGTTGCCTAACTAGCATAGTTGGTAATAGATGGCGCTGCTGCTACCATAAAGCAATGCAATAGATGTGAAGGAAAGATTTGACAAATCGGGCAGGGCTTCAGTAGCTCAATTGGAAGAGCGGCTGGACTAGATTCCCAGTAGGCCGCAAGTTCGAGTCTCGTCTGAAGTCAAATTTTTCTTTCCATTTTTCTTTAAAAATAAAATATATTTCACAAGCATGTGTTAATGCGAAATAATGTAAAACAAATGTATGATTTTCATTTGTTTTTCGTACTTTCAAGATGAGTGAATCTAATGAAGAAATTTGATACATTTTCAAATTTTACTACAAAAAAAGTAAAAATGCAACGCAAGCCGCGAAGAAAATTTGCGATGTTTATGGACCTAGTGCAGTGTCTGTGAGAGTAGCACAAATTTGGTTTAAGCGTTTTGAATCCAGAAATTTTGAGCTCAAAGATGCACCTCGCTCTGGTCGCCTTATTACGGATGAAATGGATGCCATTTTTGAAAAAGTGGAGCAAGATCGACATATCAGTAGTTACGACGTTGATCACAAAACAGTTTTGGCGCATTTGAAAAAAGCTGGGTACAAAAAAAAGCTCGATATTTGGGTACCTCACGAGCTCACTGAAAGAAACCTAATGAACCGTGTACTCATTTGTGATTCTTTATTACGACGTAATGAAACCGAATCATTTTTGAAGAAGCTGATAACTGGTGATGAAAAGTGGATCACGTACGACAAGAACGTGCGGAAAAGGTCGTGGTCAAAGGCCGGTCAGGCTTCACAGACTGTGGCGAAACCCGGGTTAACTCGCAATAAGGTGATGTTGTGTGTGTGGTGGGATTGGAAGGGCATTATTCATTATGAGCTATTACCACCAGGCAGGACTATCGATTCTGAACTCTACTGCGAACAACTGATGAGATTAAAGCAAGAAGTTGAGAGAAAGCGGCAGGAATTGATCAACAGAAGGGGTGTGGTGTTTCATCATGATAACGCTAGACCTCACACATCTATAGCCACTCAGCCAAAATTAAGAGAGTTTGGCTGGGAGGTGTTAATGCATCCGCCGTATAGTCCTGACCTTGCACCTTCAGATTTCCACCTGTTTCGGTCTCTTCAGAATTCTTTATGCAATGTTAGGTTAACATCACGAGAGGACTGCCAAATCCACATGTCGCGGTATTTTGATGAGAAGTCCAAAATTTTTATAGCAATGGGATCATGTCCCTACCTACAAGATGGCAAAAGGTTATCGAACAAAATGGTACATACATACTTTAGTTAAATTTAAATAAACTATATTTAAAAAATGTTTTGAATTATCTTAAAAAATGCGAAGAGACTTTTCCCCAACCTAATAATACTGATTATGATAGAAAATTAATGTAATTATATGCATTCTAAGTAATTGCATCTATTGATCTTCGTGAGAAGCTGCTATTTTAAATGAAAACGATAAGTAAAATAATCAGGCGCTTCACAAAGTTGAAAACTAAATGATTGATTATAGATTAAGTTAATAACAGATGGAACAAGCCGACAGCACTGAAAGCATTACACCCTGCGTCCATTAAAATGATACAGTACAAATGGATATTAATGAAACGCTAATTTAAAACCGAGGTTCTTGATCAAAACTGGTAATATGCAATAACCTGAGTATAAAATCAAAATTAAGATGTCTTTAATATTCAATTCATACAGAAAATAGATTATATCAAGCCTTGTGAACAATTAACAGCTTTTATGTATATTAAAATGTTGGTACTCTGTCCAACTGCGACTTGGCAATCGTTGCTATACAACATCACTTTAATTTCACAACATTACCAAGACACACTTTGTCAATAAACACCAACTTGTGTAATAAACGATCCACATTATGTTTCGAAAATCCTATTTATTACAATATTTTCTTCGCAGTTCAATTAAACGTACTTTCATCTACCGAGTGAAGGCAGCTTATAACATTTGGTAATCACCGTAATCAGTTACGAATAATTATGATTACAGCATTAATAACCTCTTAATATGCAACGTCATATAAACATTAATATGCAGATAAATTCTCCACTTAACTATGTAACTAGTTAATGTTAGTTCTATTGCGTGTATACGCTCACTGTTCTGTTCCCTGAGGAGTAACCGTTGTAAAATATTCAACTTACGGGCCTAATGTAGCGCGCTGTTCATGCAGATATGGATTGCCTTGCACTGTTTCATTTGATGTCACTTTAAAAATATTGCTTTATGATTTCACTTTATTTTCATGTTTCAATTCGGAACTGGGTTTAGCATACCTTGTGTAACACCTAAAAATCAGAATCAGAATCGGAGTTCATTTAGAGTGACAAGCACCGCTTATGACAAGTCAAAAACAAACAAAATAAAGTGAACAACAATTGATATACATCTCAAATTACAAATTAGAAAAATTGTAATGGAAAATAACACTAAGATAAAACTAACAATAAATAAAGGAATTGGGAAACCCAAAGGAAATTGTTCACTCTCTGAAATCTTATCGATTCTACAGCATTCACTTGCAATTAGGGGCAGTGGAGTTCTATTACAGGATCTGTAAGAGGTCCGAACCTCTGCTCGGTGTTTAGACATATATTTGGAAAACATCAGATATAAGTAGGTACCTACCTATTTTGGAATCTGCAAAGCTTAGACTTCAATAATATAAATAGAACGTTTTAGTTAAATGTACTAGTTGAAGTTTTAAATAAAATTAATAAATTTTACACGTTATTTATTACATGTATAACAAATAATTTTCATGTGTTGTGGATTTAAAATAAACATTTATTATTTAAAAACTATAACACCAGACAGACGAGAGCAATAAAACATTGGAGGAGAAGCGGATGGTTAATAAAAAATAAAATATCTCAGGGTTTACTGTGAAGATAAACAAATTCACTTTTTATGAAATTAATTATGTTGATTTTGGCGAGAGCGTTTACTGTCTTCATTAAACAACAGCATCCTTTGTAGAACTATTAAAGCGAGTACTACTTTAGCAATTACGGTGGTCTGTTAAAAAACACAATTCACGAAGCAAAACAAAGTTTTTGTTATTACTCGCGGTTGGAGGTGGCAAGGCCGGGATTGTCGGCGAGGTGTTTAAGTAATGTGTGATGTACATTGGTTGTGAAGTTCTAGTATTTGAATGGGAGTTTATAAATAAAGTTGCAATGGATGACGAAGAGAGTGTAACAACGAACTTAGGTATATATCGGCAGTATGCTAGTGCTGTGGGTGGGTTGGATAGAAATCGTTTTAGTTCACGTCGACAGCGTCACAACGCGGCGATTGTCAACACAGACGATCGTTTCAATGGAAACGTGATTTATCTTGTAAACGTTACTATAGAATTGCGCGCTTTCATTATTTATTTTATCAAAACGGATAACTTCGATAAGTAAAATAATCGTTTGATGTAATACAAAAATTGGGCACTTAGTTATTAAACCACGACAACTAAATCATTATCACGGACGACAAAAGGGATTTTCCAAGATAGTAATGGTAACCGGGTTCGTTCGAACAAAGCTCTAATACTATATACAATACAACGGCTTGTAACGTAATCTAGTACATTATCTATAAATAGAAATACACTTTTTCAGCCTATAATCAAAGCCATTAATTTAATAGTGTAGGTCCCAACGTCATTTTAATAAAATAAACACATTTACATTATGTTCCAATAATTAAGATATATTCTAATATGTTCCCCGTATATCACGTAAAAGACTGAAAGCTAAAGATGAGGATAATATTTTAATAATTATAATCAAAAACGTAACACATATTAAGGTATCATCAAGCGACTATATTTACGTTGTACCTAATAATACATCGAAGTAAATAACGATATAGGGACATAAAACAGATGCAAGACAAAGGTAGTACGACTACAGCATAATAAAAGAAGTTACGTATTGGTTACCCACGCGTAATCTCATTTGTGGCCGAGTGATTCTACTAACACCGAACTCAGCATATTGAACGAATAAATCACTACAGCGCAGATCAAAACATAGAATGATGATTTAACGGTCATTTAGTTCAACGTTTTAAAAATAATTTGCTTACAGATTGCATTGTTCAATGAAGTCCGCCTTGAGTCAATCAAGCTAAAATGTATAGGTTGTAGGCACTCTATGCGATTGTGATAAAGACTATATTGCAATGTTAGTTTAACTATACATTTGAACGATGAAATCTGTACCAAATGCTTTGGTAGTAGTATTATATTTTAAATTTTGCAACAAACGAATAATGTTCAAAAATTTACTAGCTACTTAACGAATTTTAGTGTAGTTCACAGAAATGCACTTCTAAAGAAACTACCGCATCAAAATAGTGGTCAAAGTAGACCCTGGCAAAATGCCTGAAACTAACAAAAAGGAAATAGAAACGAAAGTATAATTTCACTAGAAAATAGTGTACCAAATCTAGGTTAATGTTATGAGACCAGAGAATACGGGTAGAATTAAAAGACGAAATGCCTAATGATGATCAATTACAAAATATTTCTTTGACTCCTTGAGTTAAAATACAGTTTGTAAATAGACATTACGGAAGTAGTTGTTAAGATCTAAGATCGAACGAACAAACAAAGTCTACAAAACAGAATAATTTTAGAAATTATAATAAAATTGAACATCACGTTGCCGTGTATAAAGTTGTTACCTAAAATGCGTAGCCTCTATAAGTTTTTGCCTTACTTCCCTCTAGTTATATTAAGGAAATGCGCTCTTTGACATTGATTTCATGAATACCAATGATCTTCCTGTTATTAGACGCTATTCTATCAGTTACGTAAAGTTTTATCACGATACGGCGTGATTGTGATACAATACCCCCTCTATTAACAAACGTAGTAAGATAAAGAATGTATTTTTACTTTCTTTTCCTCTTTTTGTCAAAGAAAAATATGATTAATGGATTTAGTATATAATAATTATAACATTTTTAATTAATTATAAATTTAAACGTTTAGAAAACGGGTCATCTAATTTGAGAAGAAAACCACGATCAAAACAATTTAGTTGTAGTTGTAAAGAATAAACCAAGGCGGAACAATGTGATTGGGCAATCTGAATGCAACTCTTACATTAATGAAACGTCCACGGCTACAAATGTCTCTCTACGAAAAACAAAATTGTGCGCAATTCGTGTATCTAAAAATCTTAGAGGAATAACGCTAAAAATATACAGTTTAATTTGATATTCATATGACTATTTTTGGTTTTATTCAAAACTTATTTATAAATCAAAGGAGAATGACCAATTTTGTATGGGAGTTCGCCCTTCTTGCGTCTCGACGGGATTACTCGCAAAATATAGGCAATATCTTAAGAAATGCGTGCGCAAAAAAGAAAAAAGGTATCAATAGGAGTTTTTAAAAAACTGCATTACGAACTTTTGCTTATTTTGAGGTTAAGTTTTGTGTGATGTACCTGCCAGATGTTACTGAAATAAGCGAAGACTATTTTAAAGTATTGTGTAGCATCTTAGCTGTTTTACTTACATTAAGGAGGTATTCTAGTTTAACCGCATGGCGTAGTCATAATTCTTCTCCAGGTAGTAATACCAGACAAATATCAAATACTTAACAATTAATAAATAAATATCTGGTTTTCATGTGGGTGTTTTAATGGTATTTATCTTACCATCAATGAACTGTTTTTCTATTTGCCGCTTCATGATAATAAAAAGTGAGACATTTATATGATGAATTTGAGCTAAGTCAAAACTAAGATACTGTTCAAATTATATCTACTCGATACCTAGTGATTATACAAGACAAATAGTAGACAATGAATAATCTATTCCGTTGAATATCGACAATAAAGCAATCGATCGTTGAAATCGATTTTATTTCGACGAAATTATAAAGGTCCTAAAATGACCAGTGTCCAACGCAAAAAAGTAAATAATGCAATGGTGTTGAAATTGCCAGCTTCGTTATTGGTCTGTGATTGGCAGTACACTACAAAATAAATTATTAACTTTTAATAAAATATCTTGTAAATCCGCATTCGTTTTACCGTGAAAAAAAATGTGAGTGAAATCTAAATTCAAAAAACAATTTTCTACATACAAGTTGATAAGACGCCAATCAGGGTGACTTTGTGATTTATTTAAATTTAGTTTCATATTGCATTTAAATCGTTATTGAAAAAAAGCACACGCCTGATAAGCATAAAAATTAAATTGATTTTACTTCTGATTTTTAAACTTGAGCCTCCAACAGACTAAGTCATGAATTTAATATCATGATGTTAAAATATTCCAACAATAAATATTTTAACCAATTTTTTAAACATTTTGATAAAAAGATAATGATGAAAACTGCAAATTATGGAAAGTTTCAATCATTTACCAACCTAACAACAACACGTTATCATCAGTACGAGTACGTCACGGTTATTTGTCTCCGGACAAAACGGAAAATGCCGGAACGCGGATAATTATCACATCCAGTCTTTTCGTAGTGCTAATAAGCTTTCATCATTGAAACGGACGCAAATTATCCTGGTATACGAAACCGGTCTGGTTTTGGAAACGTTCCACTTATTGTCCAAAGAAATCCGGTCTGGTGATACCGTTAACTTGGTGTTTTAAATTGTTTTATTCTAGTTGTATAAAACCGATGATGTCACTTTGTGTTCTTTTCTTGTGCTATAGACATTATATACTGAAACATGTCGTTTATTTAATGAGTTAAATATGCACATTGACTACTTTATTAAAAAAATGTGTAAGTATCAAATTTTCAAATGTTCTACTTAAGATTATTTTACATATATTTTTCACAATTTATACGGATTCTTTCTGATCGATACTTACCCATAAAAAATATGTCGGTATATTTTATATACTTAACATAGGTATAGGTATATTTTTTATCTTAATGTATAGTCGCCTGGGAAAACGTTCCTTAAGCGATAAGACCTCTACTTGTGCCTACTGTTCTTTCCTTTCTTATCTGTCTTGGTGCACAGTTGTAGTTTTTATTTGCTGTTTATATCCCTATTCACAATTTAAAAGAAATGATTCATGTAACTTTACACGAACCTATGTTTTATGCAACCGCAAATCATTTACTGCATTTTGGAGACGAATGTATTGATAATTTTTTAAAATTTTCGGGATACCACTGACAGTTTTTTAAATTGGAAAGATACCGAGATAATTTAAGTAAGTCGGTAATAATCAAAGTACATAATAAAATGAACTCGTATACTGTTGACTCTCCGGTACCGACATGATTGGTAATAATAAAAATACATAGTAAAATGTAACTACATTGAAATAAAATGACGGCACAATATTTTGTAAGTAAAGATAATATCGTATTATACCTTACCTATTTAAATATTATTATATAACTGAGTGATTGACGGACAAAGAGATACCAACACAAACATTGACATTTCAGTATCACAATAATTATGATAATGCGAAGTGCAATGGAAATTTCTATTTAACACAAGACCTGTGGCTATTACTTTCGTTCAATTAAATTTTAACTCTATTAATTATCAGTAACGTTTCTACCTCAATATATTATTGCAAAACGAATCGGTACATTTAGTATCGATGCTCAACATTTTAATAATGTGCGATAAGAGTATTGCAGACTGTCGCTTCATTTCATAATTATCTAGAGGCGATAACCGATAATGGAAACCGTGAACTTATAATTGTAAGTAATCAATAAATGTTAATGTCATCGAATAAATATCAATGTGATTTGCGTTTTATTTCTGTTAATTGCTTATTTTTTTATAATTCCATCCCAAGTTTCTCGGTTATTGGTATTTTGAAAGTCGTTTTCGTAGATTAACGTAAAAAATAAACTAATAAAGACAATACTCTCTACCATTTTTTTATGAATATTTTGACTTCTACAGTCTATCCACAAAATCAAAGGTCAATCAACGTAGAAAAGTTATAATAATATAACCGAGGTAAGGAAGAAAGGAAGTCCAGAACAAGAGAAGCCATAATATACTTATAATGCGTATAAAAGGCATTGTAAGTGATATGAACTTTTACGTCAAATTGTATATAAGCAAGTCAATAGCGATGGGCGCGATAGCATCAAAGATGACTTGAACATGCAATTTTTTTCAACTGAGAGCCAAAGAAAGTCTGTGAAGTGGAAAATTAGCCACGACAGCATCATCATCATCCTTAAGTTTTAATAGTTTTGCATGTCATTGTGTTCTTTGAATTACGAGACCGTATAATTTCCCAATCATAAATCGGCAGTGCTGAACCATATTGAAAGCTGCCACTAAGCGAAGATGGATCAGGAAACCCGGTGCTAATAATAATATAGAAAACGAATAATACTTCTTACTTCAACATTCCTTGCAACATAGCACGTAAAGGGCTGATTATATCAACCCCACAATCTCATTTCAACCACATTTACATTTAATTCCAAAAATAAGTTGTCCTGATTCAAAATTCTTGAAAATAATAACAAACTCGAGACAGGTAATGTTCTATATAAATGGACTATAATTATTCAACATTTAAATGCTAGGACATCTTTGGTAAGACACTGATTTGACAGATGTTGTAAAGACAAACAAGAAGGACTTAAAATAGATGAAAACTTTTACCATTAACTAAATTCGATTGGGAATCATCATTACTTACTTCTTACACAGGATACCATAAATTCAAGTTAGTATTTTCAAATTTCACAAGTGATTTATCAATGCCACCGGGTAATTCCATTTCCGAATTTTTCAACTCATGCTTCGCTTGCCGTCTCAGACAGTTTTGTAAACAACCAGTTAGGTACTGTGGATGGAGATAACTAGTTAGCGAGTTTTGAAGAAACTTACTCCTTAGCTAATTAAATAAAGGAGACATTGAAATGTTTAATATTTAAGTAAGAACGAAACCACTTGTTTCTAATTTATTTATTTCGTTAGTGGTGAGGTGAAAAAGTAAGTACCACTTCAAATAGAATAAATAGGTAAACCTCGCATATAATTAAGACATTAACGAAGTAATCAAAAAGTAATAGAAGGACAAAACAAAAATGTAATAGAATTTAGTGAATTACTAAAATAGGAGATTACAGTCAAAAGTTAAAAGGATGATAATATTATTTTTACTAACTGAGACGAAGAGAGTTATTGTCAACAAGTATTATTAAAAGAATAATTACACTCCGTTTCATTTTCCATTACACACCTGCACATTTCCTTTGTTATCATTTGAGTGACGCCGATGAATAATGTAAAAAAATGCGGAATAACAATGAAGTTTAATTATTAAAGTTCTCTCCAACCGTCCAGTATTTTGCATATAATATGAAAAGGTTACTCTATGTTGGTGCTTAATAAATAAGAATAATTAAAACAAATGATTTTAATGCAGTTCCGTGCGAGATTGTACGCGCACAGAATATTTAAGTCTTTTCACGTTGTTATTGAAAATTCATACATCATTCAGATAGGTAGGTACATGATAGCGATTGGCTCGTGCCCCGGTACGTCGTTGTGAAACTTTGTATGGCCTACATGTCAAAGGAATCTCAATAAGTTAAGGGCAAGGGCCTTAAAGGCTTTACGATCACTGAAGCGTCTCCGTTACCATTGAATGATTAAGTACTGACTTTTATTCCACTCGCAACGTCTATAAATCCTAATACTAAAATCACAGTGTAATTTGTAAATACATAAAACCTGTATTTTCTAATGAAACCTAATGATTATTTAGAAAAGTAAAGTAATTCCCCACTTGTAAAGATATTTTTTATCTCTGATAAGCGACGAAGACGATTAAAGTATTTATAAACGATATTTCATTACATTAATCATTACTTGTTAGAAAAGTTGATATTGAACCGTGAAATCATGAATATTAAGTTGCATATAAACCTAATGAGGTGGCTGTATGTCCATAACATTATTAATAATCGCAACCGTTAAAATATCACGTGTGCATGCCTTGAAAACTGATTGAAAGCCAATCAAAATCGAAAAGAAACACAAATAGTAACATTATCTCAGCATTAGATAATTATCAGAAATCATGTTGGGAAAGTTTTGTCTCAACACTTTAATTTCTTTGTCTGTACAATCGCATACCAATTGGTTACGTCATGGGCGGTACGAAGACTACCCCCAGCCTCTCCCCACGCCCTCCCATCCCCCCTTCCGTCTCTCATAGCCCTGGTCTTATCAATCATTTTGGGAGATTATTAAACATGCCTCTTTTTACGGACTATAACGCCGATATGAATATTTTGTTGTCTACGCCGATGAAATAATCCAAACCTCATTCCAAATGAAACTCAATTGTGTCAAGGAACGGTGAAAGAAGTACACAAGGTATTTTGTCAAATTGCCAAATGCAAGGTCGCCAAACTACTTAACGTTCAAATTGACACCGGAACATAAATTCTACCCGCATGCATATTTAAAAAATCAATTCCAAATCTGTGTCAATCACTATCTCGTTATCAAAACGACTTCATTTTTAAATTACCAACATTTTTTAGTTGCCAAAATTATTATTCGGCTCCAGCATTAAATTGTAAACTTTCAGCTCCAATTTTAACTCATAATTACAGACGTCAGTGGAGTTGATGCGATATCAATTAGTGCGTGCCAGATGCCATTCCACCGAGAACCTGTTTCGGTCCTTTTAACGCGCCGTTTGAACGCAGCCTTTGTTTCATATCTAACCATACTCACCTCATTAGACATTCATCATTAAAATTTTATTGCTTCGCATCATAATAGTTTCAGGTTGCGAGTTACAAACGTTCAAGTTGCCAATCGAGAAAACGAAAAAAGGTTGAGTGCGTTCGCCTACCTGCTAATTAGACAAAGAGGCGCGATAGCCGCGTCAGTGACAACTGGGTATACAAACATGCACACACTGACACATCCGTGCACGCGGGCGGGAAACTACGGCGTCGGGCGAGACGGGCGTCGGCTCGCGTCTATCCAGTGAGGGTTATCGACAAAGACTGGGGGCTGTTCGAGCGCGACTCGGCGAGTCGGCGACTCGACTCAGCGGCATGCACGCGACGCACCGAGCAACGGAACGGGCCACCGCACGAGCGGTACGAACAGCTGATGGCCTGCCCGTGCGCACACCTGTGAACTATCAACCACTCTCTCTTTCCCGCACGCCACGCCGCCGGCGACTCTGATCTGAAATCGTTGACGTTATTGTGGTGGAATGAACCCCGTGTGAATGTGATGTGATGTGGCAGTTGGCTGATCTGAACTGTAGCACAGATACGGCTACCTGCATGGTCGTCGTGAATTTATAATTGCGTGTTGCATTACACGATAGGATTCGAATTTGTTATTGACTTATCAGTAAATTTTACTGATAACGTTTATTGCTTACGGAGACAACACGTTTTAAATTTTGATTAATTTAAATTGTGTTCAATGTTCTAAACTGAATGTAGGCTCTTATTAGGCTGTCTTGTTTAACGCTTATGAATGAAACATTACACCTAACTAGTAAGCTAATGTGGTAGTAAGAATAATTTTGATTATTTATTAGTGTTTATGATTTCCAGAATGTAGGGCATTTGAAGGTCATCCTAAAACAAGAATAATATTTTATAATTTCTCTGAATGAATTCCTGATTTAGTAACAACATCTGATTTTAATCAATGGTGACTGTTATTAGTTTTTTCTGGGTGTGTTTAATTCTATTTAAATCAAAATATTTGATTAACCCTCTGTAGGTCTAGGATTAGTTATATCTGAGATTCCCAGCCTAAATCACTCGTGAATCAATGAGCGAGTAAATAAGTGATAATATTTAGATTAGGACATCTCACATGCAATTTAAATGGATATTGAGTATAATTTTAAGAAATATAAATAGATTAACTTTACAAATAACAAATAACGTCAATTAAATAACAGAGGAAAAAGTCTAAAACGAAGTTGTTGTTGACACTATGTTTTATATACAAACAGGTGTGCCACAACAAGCGATTTATTTGATTGTCAATAACTATTGGAGACAAAAGATTTGGTACATCTTGTTGCAATAAAATTGCTTAGATTTAAAATACGGTTTTATGAAGAAAAGGAAGCGATGCGTTGCCACTCCTAGGGCCTTATTGCCACTGTGTTAGAAATAACATCAATCGGAATACTACTTATAATAACTTATAACCAATGATTCCTTTTACGGGATTTAATAAGCATTTCAAACATTTACGTACTTATCTAATAATAACACTATTTCGTTTAGCTTTTTAGTGTCTTGGATTATCCTTTAAGTACTTTAAATCATTATTTTAGGTACTGATTGATGAAATGATTATAATAAAGACTAACGATAATACCTATTGTAAAGTGGTTTATAATGTAGCATTTGCATTTTAGTCACCGATTTCGAAATGATTCAGCAACGTCTAAATATTTAAGTATATCTGCTATGTAAGACAGGAGTTGTGTTGCAATACTATTCAGTAGTAGTGTCGTGCTTTCGTAGTTCTGTCTTGTCGCAATTATGTCATGTTACATGTCCCTTTAGTCTTACTATATTGTGTATCTTTTCATTTACAAATGAGTAATCTTCATTGCATGTTTCGAAGTTATCGCTATACTGATGTCGAATTTTTGGTTTTGATAAAGTGACTTAACTTGTCAGTTTATTTCAAGTTTGAACAATGGTATCTACTTTTTAACCGAGTTCAAAAAACGAAAAGGTTCTCAATTCGGCCGGTATATATATATTTTTTTTATGTATGTACGCGAATTTCGCCGAGATTAGAAGACCGATTTACGTAATTCTTCTTTTGTTTGATGCGGAATAGTTTCGAATTGGTCCCATACAAATTTGATTTTTGGCCCATTAGTTTTTATTTTATGAGCTATTTTCTACTTACTTTCACCTCAGACTAAAGGAATAAGAATAGACGGCGAGTTGTCATACAGTGCGTTGAATCCACTGACGTCCTAAATAGTCCTAATGCGCATAACAACAAGATGACAACAAGTGACAATGACACATTTACTCATCGACGACACAACACAGCTTATTTACTCCTTCGTGAATATATATTTTTTTCATTGATTTCGTAAGTCGTGTAATAATTTTGTATCGACACACCTAAACAATTTAAATTAGGTATCTAATTGTCACGAAGCTGAAAGAGTCAGATTTTACAAATTTAACAGATGTGAACATTAATCTTATTGGCAATGCAGCAATAAACTAAAAAGTATTAAATAAATATAACTATGTTAAGATAAACCGACTTCAAAACTGAAAAGTAAAAAATAATAAAGATTTAATTGTAATTAGGTATATACTACCTATTATTTATATGTGCTATTTACTAATAGGTTTGAAGTCGGTGCCAAGCCAAAATCACTAAAGTAGGCAATTCATTTTATTAAAACGTAACTGCACGCCTATAATCCCTGAAGGGGTAGGCAGAGGTAAATGGATGAATTGAAGCATACATGCAAACACCCACGACGCCGGTTACGTTTTGTGCAGTGTACCTATTAATTTGCTCGTATTCATATTTAAGTGATTAAAATATAATTATTTGTTTAGGGCTTGGCACCGACTTCAAACCTATTAGTAAATAGCACATATAAATAATAGGTAGTATATACCTAATTACAATTAAATCTTTATTATTTTTTACTTTTCAGTTTTGAAGTCGGTTTTTCTTAACGTAGTTATATTTATTTCCATTAACGTTATAAATATTCATGTGCTTATTCATGATTAAGTAAAATAGACTTTTTATGAATTAATATATAATGATTCTTGATGGTCCTATGAGGCGCTTTGAAATACTCGTAGCTTCTGTGTACATATAACAATAACTGTAAATAAAAAGCGCAACTTTCGAATCGTAGGTTATTAAGTAGGTAGTAATTATTAGGTAGCAGGTGTTTTCAAAAGGTAGGCAGAAGTGTACAGCTGCCTACCCTTTGGAAACACAGAGGCGTGAAGTTGTATTAAATCAAATTCGAAGGTTCATATATTAAATGAATTAACTTGAACTTAACAGAATGTTAAAGTACCGAGTGTATAATCAAATAAAATTTATTATCAAAACAATAAATTCGACCGCTGATAGGTACATATCTCATTAACATTTCATATGAATGTTCAATTACTGAACAAATTCTGTCGTGAAACACATGAAACCTTATTTTAAGTACATAATACTTAACTTAAATAGAATATTTTATATTAGCGAACCAAACTTAGAAATAGTGATTTTATCAAGATAATTCTATACCACATATATAGGTATGTGTTTTTGGAGTTCAATAATTCACCATATTGACAATTTATATTCAAAAAGGAAGTTTAAGTAGTTTTAAAATTACTATTGAATAAAAATATTTTACCAGTTATCTCTTCTGTGGTAAAGGATAAAAATTAAGATTCATATAATGAATAGCTGACAAAAAAAGAAAATACTCGGTAGAATAAATAATTACAGTAATAATGTATCAATCAATGATTTTACAGGTAGGACGAATAGGTTAGGATCCCACTGCAGAATCATTTAGTTCATCATATGCTGCAAACTTATTTTTAACGCATATTTATAATCTAGAGAATATATATATCTATCCACCAGGTTGCCTACCAAAATTTGGCCTCGAGTATTTTTAATTTTTTTTTATCTAACCTAGAACTACATAATATTAAAAGATTAGATTTTGAAATATGGGAACATTAAATGGTTGTCTTTACTTTTTTCCTTGGATTTTTACAAATTTAATGAGCGTAATCAGTCCAGTCCCTCTCGAGTTTTAGTGAGACTGACATTTATCACTTAATTTTTGTACTTCTGCTTGCTATTTGATTTTATCACGGAAAGTAGCGTATCTTTTTTCAGGGTTCACACTATTTCCATGTTTAAATTTTATCCTCTGACGACGACTCCTTTTTCGTCGTGATAGCGTAGGTACCTACAGGATTTTTAGCTGCGGTCACTGTGTTTTTTTTCTTTAGTTCTTCTGACTGGAAAACGATAGCTACGCATGCTACCATTTAGCAGTAAGTAAATTGCGAATGCGGTGGTCCATTCTCTCGACCGAAAAACACAACAGTATTCAACTAATAGCTGAAAACTTTGCAGCTTAAAATATGAGTTCTCTAACAATCCTTGCAGCTAATAACAACAACAGCTAAGAAGACAGGATATACACCTATATCGTGCTATGTTTTAGTGCGGCTGCTAACGTCGAGTCTTGACCGCGATTACACCACTTTCACGAGCCGGTCGCTTGACATTCCTACAATATACTTTTATCTGACACTTGACAATCCTTTTATACTCATTTTATTAGTTAGCGGGCTTTTAGATACCCATATTTTAGAGTAGCACTAAATGCCTGATGGGGATGACTGACCAATTAAATTTCACTCTTGTCGTTGGAAGCAGAGATTAAATCTTCATTTTATGATATTTTAAATTCTTCAGGTTCACCTGTATATTTACGCAACTCATTCTTACTCCTTAAGAATAGGTTATATTAATGAATGCTTGAAGGAAAAAATCGGGTGCTATGTTTTTATAATCTTTGTATCTCATTTTCATCAATTCTTTAGGTAAGTTTTGATAGTCGAGTACTGACCGAAGGTACAAAATCGTTGTCCATATACGAAATAAAAGGGATGAACTTAGGTAAGTTTTGTTAGTCGAGTACTGACCGAAGGTAAAAAATCGTTGTCCATATATATCTGGCACCATGCTTAAAGACAGTACCTTCTTACACGTTAATACATATGTAAACTGTCTCATTTTTAATTTATTCAGATTCTGTATGTCTGTATGCTATTATTACCTTAATGTTTCTAAGGAATGCTGGTTGTTGTGCCATTGACACGTTTCTATTGCCAGTCTATTCTACCTATTTTAATAGGTAACCTAAAAATTTAAAGATGAACTAGGAGAATTCTTGTACCCGTGTATATTTTCATTATTTTTTTTAACAACTGTACAGTTAAATTACGAGTATGTAAGTCGGGTATTACTTTTTCAAAAACATCTTTTATGTGAAGTAAGTTTGTAGATACACGGGTAGTTTATAAAGATAGATTTGTCTGACACACGTTTTCTGCTATTCGTAAAGGGTTTGACGTGAATCTAATGTAAGACACAATGCTTCTGTCTGTACATGGAGTGCTGCGATGTGACTACCGTACATCAACCAGTTTTATTATATTTATTAATTCTACATTTAAACAAGAAAAGTTTAGTACAATTCGACAGTGGCTTCCATTTTCAAGCAAATAACAATTTATAAGGGGAAAACAGTACGTAGTAATGCCTACTAGTAGGCATAACATTTTGGGGGTTGGCAAAGGTGGAGCTCCGCACCGCATTATCTAATCTACTTGCTGCTAAATGGCAGTGTTCACCACTATCATGTTCCGGTCAGGTGACAGGTGAGGTGGTAATGTACCTGAAGCCTCAGGTGTGGCAACGCATCTACTTAGACAGACTAGACTTACACGTGGCCTGTATGCTTGTTTATCATCTTCATTTTACGTAAATTCGTATAGAAAAACCTTCGTAACTTCCAATATATTAAAATGGTTATATGAAGAAAAACATGCCTCACTTAAATTTATGAATGATTTATTGAAATTTAAATAACTATGTATACTTACTTGTCAAGTATTACATAACACTATTTGAACTGTGGTATTACATAAGTAGACAAAAAATTTAACCGCAAATAGTTTTGGTAATAGCTGAGTTCGTATTTAAAATAAATGGTGTAATTTATGCCTTCAAATATGTTTTTACTTCTATTATTTATCTGATAGTTCGATTTGTGCCGAAAATAATCTAATATATAAAATTCTCGTGTCACGGTGTTCGAACTTGAACTCCTCCGAAACGGCTGGACCGATTTTAACCAAATTTTGCATGCATATTCAGGAGGTCTGAGAATCGGCCAACATCTATTTTTCATAACATCGTTGGACATTTTTTTTTTTTTAATTTTATAGGGCGATACGAAGTTTGCCGGGACAGCTAGTCTTATATATAAAATTTCCATGTCACAATGTTAGTTATCGTCCTCCATTATCTCCTCTGAAAAGGCTAGACCGATTCTCATTAAATTTTCTGAGCATATTGGGTAGGTCTGCGAATCGGCCAACATCTATTTTTCATAATGGTTTTGGTCTTTATTTATTAATCTACGGCGATTCGGGTTTTTATTTTATTCGGAAAGTTTTTCGGGACAGCTAGTAGGTATACGAGTATAAGTATATTCAATGAATTATCACAAAAAAATAAAAGATTTAAATATTTAATTTCCTCTCCAATTTGTCCAGTCTAAATCATTGTATGGCTGTCATATGGATGGAACATCTCGTTCAAACTTAATATCTTCGAAAATTTTCATTAAGAAATATTTTGAGATTTTTCAGTTTCCATTAGTTTATAGGTAAGAGGAGAAGTACATATTTTACCTCATTCACAGATCGGGGTGATCTGTGACCTCATTAGAAGCGTCTGTCTTTCAAACGATTGACTTTCAGAAAAATTGTCTTAGGAAATTTCAATGTTATTTTCATATATCTATCTATTCACAGGCACTTCACACGTATGTATAAGTTTGATGAAATTTTTTATTTTATTTCAGCTTCCGGCAATAAATATGGGGCTCCTGACCACCATGTTATTTATTTTTTAATTTTACATGAATATGTTTCACGGCCATTGAAGCGCGCATGGCCCCGCGGCTGGTGTAGGTAGATCGGAAGCGATCTACTCGGTAAGGCCATACGGGCGCGGTCGGGTGTATGATGGGTGACCGCTAGTGGCAAATTAAAATGCGCGTTTCCGTGCTTCGGTGCCGTCGGTCCCGGTTGCTATCGATAAATAGCAGTCGTTAAACCATGTCGCAGGCCTTATGGGCGGATTGAACATTCGTCAGCGGGTTGGCCACTAACCCTTATCTCCACCAACCCGCATTGGAGCAGCGTGGTGGACTAAGCTCCAGGCCTTCTCCCAAGAAGGGGAGAGACTCGTGCCCAGCAGTGGGACGTAACAAGGGTTGCCGTTTTTATTATTAGGTATGTTTCACAGAATACGAGTAGGTATATCTACCTACCGAGTTTCAAATATGTATGGTTTCAGAGTAAAGTGGCTGTTACATACGGACAGACGGACAGACAGACAGACATGACGAAACTATGAGGATTAACTTTTGCCATTTAACTACGGAACCCTAAAAATAATTCCGGTTCCATTTATAAAATGTGAATAGATACTTGAATACTTTTAGGGAATTTATGCTTTTCTCCGATTCATCATCATTATCATTTCAGCCGTAAAACGTCCATAACTGAAAAATTCTACCCCAAAGATGTCCACAACAGGGTTCTTCATCACTGGTCTTCGCGCGCGCCGCAGCACCGGGGCATCCCCCTCTGCTGCAGCTTCTTCCGCCCTGCGGCTGCAGGACGACGTTTGGCACCTTGGGGGATGTGGTGGAGGAGGTGGGCACCATGGACTCAGGGTTGTGCGTCATTAGGGGAGAATATGCCATAATAGCCAGGCTTGACAAGCGGATCGTAGTGGCAGCAGTTTTAACTGCCTCAGAAGCGTAGTGGTAGCAGTCCACTACTACTACGCTGGGGGTTCCTGGGTTCGATACCCGGTTCGGGGACTATCAGAGATAACGGTTTAAAATCCTTTATATCTCGTTCTATTGAGATTTTTCCATTTTCTGGAAGTTTCCCAGTACCTGGAGTTTGGTAATGTGCCCGGCGATGGCAACAGGTTCGCCACCTGTTACATGGGCCAAAACTTAACCGGCGAGTCGTGGGTGTTTGCCTGTATGCTTGAATGCATGCATTTACCTCTGCCTACCCCTTCGGGGATTACAGGCGTGAAGTAACGTTACGTTTAGTAGTTTTATCGCGGGATACTGCTGCCCACCACCGCAATTGCGTTTACTACCGCCCTATTCGAAGTTTGACCTCCATTGTCCCGACAGCTCGATTCATAACGAATACTTAATAGTAGGTACCTACCTTTATCATGTACTTTATCACAAATAAGATATACACTTGCATACTTAGGTAGGTATGTGTAAGTAATTAATTAAGTAAGTACCTACATCTGATTCAAGTTAGTCATGAAATTCTTCTTTACGGATAAAAATAATAAACACAATCACTATGAAGTTTAAATAAGCGCGTCAATTATAGTGAAATCCAATTACCATACAATACATTAAAATTATGTTCTCAAACACTGGCTGAATATATTATTTTCTCTTTATTGCCACAAAAAAAGTAAAAGAGCAGCTCTGATTGGCGATTGTCTCAAAACTTCAAATTTCGAACGCCCGCCATGACGACAGCCCGCGCAAGGTTGGCGCGAATGCCGCGCCGAGGTCATTGAACATCGAGCTTTCATGTCCCAAATAAATCGGTAGGACGTCAAATTAGAATCGCAAATTGATTTTTTTTTCAATAACGTAATAATAACATTTAGTCTTCGGCCATTGCTTTTGGTTTATCAATGTACTACCTAACTTATTTAGATATCAAAACCCGGAAAATATAAAAACTAAAAAATAAAATTGGGTTCTGTATCTATTCTTAATATATATAAATCTCTTGTCACAATGTTTGTCCTCAATGGACTCCTAAACCACTTAACCGATTATAATAAAATTCGCACACCATGTGCAGTTCGATCCAACTTGAGAGATAGGATAGCTTACATTACGCTATGACTAATAGGAGGAGAGCAGCGCGGGCGAAGCCGGGGCGGGCCGCTAGTTTCCTATAAGGATCTCGGTGATTAAGACTGGGTTGCACCACGATATTTGTTAAAGTTAAAGTTATTGTAACATTTCACATCCTTCTCTAATTTAAATCTGTGAAAGTTAGAGCAGGATATGAAATGTTATAATAACTTTAACCATAACAAAAGTCGGGGTGCAACCCAGGCAGCAGGCCATTACATCAATGATGTCGACCGAGTGGAAGAGAACTCTTGCGCTAATGCTAGTCAAATGGCTTTAAAATCATTCCAACAGGGTGGTAGTAAGTACAACAACGCGGGATAGGCACTAGTGGCAGCTTGCGATAAAACTGCCACCACTTCGGTCGTCAATCCGTCTGCCAAGCGCAGTGAATATGGCATAGGTAAATAGGTATACCTACTCCTCTAATGACGGACAACACTGTTTGACTGCCTAGGTAGCCTAGTGGTAGCAGGCCACTACTACTACACTGAGGTCCTGGGTTCCATTCCCGGATAGGGGGGTTATCAGAGATAATGGTGTAAAGTTCTTTATCTCTGGTTGGGGTTTTTCCATTTACTGGAAAACGGAAAATTTCCCAGTACCTCGAAGTGTGGTTATGTGCCTGGAGATGTCAACAGGCTCACCACCTGTTACATGGGCCAAAACGTAACCGGCGAATCGTGGGTGTTTGTATGAATGCTTGAATGCATGCATTTACCTCTGCCTACCCCTTCTTGCGTTACAGGCGTGAAGTAACGTTACTGTTTTCGGTAATTTCGGGGTAGACCTTTGTCCAACAGTGGACGTCTTTTGGTTGAAGACCAATTTGAAACAAAATTTTAAATTTTGTTTTGTAAAAACGATAACGATGAGGGTTTCTGTCTGTCTTGATTAGTTCCCGGTTCCCGTACTAATTATTGGAAATTACCGACAAACACCATTTGTTCGATTTTCTTGATACTGGCAGAGAATATGTAATAATACTACGTATAGAATGGACACTTCGACGTCCCGCCCGATTTGCACACATACACAACCCCTTCCTCTCTTATGGGCGACAGTTGGTATTTTGTACGTGCTACGCACACCGGTGCGCGTGTAAATACACGTCACTGATGGATAGAAACCAAATTAAGCGTTTGTATGGAATTTTGGCGGAGTGTCCGCGGTGTGATACTGGTTAGGAAAATTGACTATGACAGACAGAATGACAGATACATAAATGATTGTAAGGTTTCCAATTTTGCCTCTTGAGGTACTAAACCCTAAAAATTAAGCAATTTCCAAGCAAAAATCTGACAGATCACGAAAATTTGCGCATTTTGTAATGTTTTGGTCACTATTTGCCGACTTTTTGTCAAAACGTATCCGGTTTTTATATACCTATATTAAATGTGTTATGAGTCTTTTGTAGGCAGTAAGATATCGATGTTTGTAGGCAATTATTCAATGAATGACGTCGTAGGTAATTTAAGCGCGCGTTAAATTATAATTTAATTTTTATTTTACTCTATCAACACTCTGAATTTATGGATATCTATTCTATTGTTATAATGTACTTACCTGTTTTTCGCTATTAATTTAAATAAATTGTTAAATAAAAACATGTCCAAAATTACTTATATGTGTACCTTTCAATTGCTAGTCTAGTTTCTGCGTTCAATTGAAATTATGATTATTAGAGATACCTATTCAGACAGAAGATAGGATTTTTTATTGGAATATTGGAATATACCGTAGCCTGCCAATATCTTCTTACATTAAAACCACAATTTCAGTGTAGATGCGTTGCCTATTGCCTATTCTGAGACCCAAGCTATTGTGCCGGTAATTACGGGGCCGTACATTACCACCTGACCGGAATACGATAGTGCTGAACACTACCATTTAGCGGCAAGTATATTAGGTGATGCGGTGGTGCCTACGCCCGCGAGTTCTGTCACTAGAGCTCTACTACCACCAAGTTTTTATTAATGTGATGAAGATGGTAATCAATCATGCTCTTCACACTGATGTTAAGCGATGACTGCAGGCTATAGAAATCTACATAAAAACCAGAGGTCAAAATGCAAATGCGTTGCCACCCCTGAGACCTTAGGTGTCCTGTCTCTGTGATAGTTATTACGGGGCAATACATTACGATCTAACCGGAACACGATACTGTCGAACACTAACATTTCACGGCAGATACTTACGTAAGGTAATGCGGTGGTGCCTACGCCCTCGAGTCCCCCTGCATTGGAACTCTACCACGAGTATAACATATAAGATCAAATTAAAAAAAGTGGAGAAGAAAATATTTTCCGGCAAAGTCCATGTCGGTGCATGCACAATGTGTGTGGTTCCGAATCTGTATATTTGTACACTACAGACCAGAATTCGAAGGTCTTTAATGTTTTATCCCATTCAATAAGGCCAATATTTAATTTTCTCCATCATACAATTAAATTGTGCGTTCAATTTTAATATTTCTTTATTCTTGTGCAAACTTACAAAAATTATAGGTTTTACTTGTTGCTTTTCAATGCTTTATTTCATATAGAACGAGTCGAACGACCCGGGTCTTATAGTCAATGGATTAATATATTATGGAATGATTAGTGATTGGTAACGTCAAGTAACGTGCTTTTCATTTTCAATCTTTTCATTCGACAATTCGAACTAATACCTGATTCGAAGTCCGATCGTCGAAAGATCCATAAAAGAACCGATCCCATCAATCAAAAGTACAATAAGTACATACATAGCATGAGATCATGAGTATCATGACGTAATAATAAATATTCACTATTCATTGATATCACCCCAAAACAGGGTGATTACAAAAATATTATCTTAGAATGACTTAATATATGCTGTTGTAATAAGTACAACAGCAATACCCTACTTGAATTAAAGACTATTCTGGCTATATTGTATCAGTAGTGGAAAGTAATAGCGCAATGTAACTTACTACTAACGCCATCTTTCGTCGTAGCGTGGTACCGTTTCTAAATTATTTGTATGAAACAAACTCACATACAGTTCATTGATGGCAAATGAATGTTGCAGCCTATCTACTGAATATTTTACTGGTTGGAGCAAGGCTATGATTGTTTATCAAATTTGTGTAAATATACCTACTATTGCAGTGCAAACTCTGTAGTCCGGAACATTTTGAAAAAAAAAGAACCTTTTAACCTGAAATATACTATAGACAATAATAATTATAATATGATGTCTTATAATAATAATACGAGTAACTTTAACCGTGACTTCGTCCGTGTGAAAATCGTACTTAAATACAAAATTGCGAGCTTTCGCTCTATATTTCACTCTCAATTAATTATTAAATATTCAAATAATCTGAAACACGTTTTCTGAAAACTATGAGTATAATAACATGAAAAACGGGGTAGGCATTGATTTTAAATGAAATAAATGTCTGTAAATGCTCGATTCAGGATCTTGAACTACCTGACCGACCTGACTGACTGACCTGACTCTCATTAAAATTGATTTGGCGTTTTATTTTTCTACCCTTGATAAGTCAACCGTTTTGTGGCAAAATTCATTATACGAGTAAATGTAAAAAAATCATCCCTTATTCCATAGCTTTAAGAGCCGATTTTTGAAAAGAAACTCTAATGTTCAACTATTTTAATATTCGACTATTTTTTTTCAAATTGTATTCAAATAGCTGCTGTGGTTTCGTCGTAAAAGCGTAACAGACAGAGCATTTATAATATGTATTAAATACAGAATATAGTTACCCATTTCGTGTAGAAAACTACTACCTTCATTGTTGAAAACATTGAAAAAAATAGATCTTTGCCTATAGATTATAGATATTTATATAGGTTTAAAACTTGACAGTAAAAGTAGTGAACATTTTTTTTTTATTAAAATAAAAAAAAAACTATTATTACTACATATCTTAACGTTTGTTCACACTTACCTACATATGATACGTCGTAGGAATTACCTCAGGATTAACGTGAATGTAAAAAAAAAGAAATTGAATAAAATAAGGAAAAACTCTTATTTTTATCATTTAAGTCGATTATGTATCTTCACAAGGGACTTGGCCCTTGCCGGGTAGGCACAAGGTGTGGATCGCCAGATATGCCGGTCCTCTGACACACCTCCCGTGCTTCTTCTACATTTATCATTCACTTCATACACACACGCCGATTCCTTACACTCTTGTCCCCATCCCATCTTTTAGTTTTTATGATTCAGTTTATTGATCATTATTTTCATTTAACGATTTCAGGTGCCTGCCTGGTTTATATATATATTATATACAACGAAGTTACATGGGGTCAAGAGAGTGGTCTGAATGACGTCGAGATACTGTTGATAGGGCCGTGCTCTTGGCCTCCAAACCGGCATTTTTATCGCTGCTGTCCATAGAGCAACACGGGCCACCGGCCGCGGCATACCGGAAGGGAGTAGCCATAGCGTTTATTATTATCGATGCAAAACAGTCCGTCATTTCTTGCGGGAGGAAATACGCGTGTGTGACACATACTCACGCTACAAAAATCGTTTATTTCTACGAAACTCACACCTTGACTTTAACATAATACATAAGCAATTTCACGTTTAAACATCTAGGCTACAGGTATAGGAACACTTGTGCTTGTACTTTGACAGAGGGGAAAACCTGCATAAGGCTGATCCCCTCCGGCCCGCCGCGGCCGGTAGCCCGTGTTGCTCTATGCTGGTGCCCATGATGCTTTATTGCACTTACTATGGTCCCATTGGAATGGTTTTATCTTGCTTGACTGCTGTGGGAATTTGATAGAATCAAAGGTATTTAAACCTTTGGGCACAATTATTTAAATTATAATAGAACATCAACATTCTTAAAAAACAATAGACCTACCTAATGAAAGTAATAAAATGTGCCGAGATAATTTTTCCACTTTTATAGTCAGTCAACTAAACACTGGCGGTCAAACCATTTGGGTGGTAGTAAGTGCAATAACGCGAGATGGGCAGCACCGTCCTTCGATAAAAGACCCGCCACTGCGATCGTCATTGATTCGCCAGCCGCATTCCAAGCGTGGTGATTTTGATAGTTCCACGTTGGACCCGCACCTTGTACACTATATCAAAAGATAGATAAAAAAACGTAGAATCATAGAACAATACTCAAAAAATAATTTAAACCGTTATTTTTTTGTCGGTAATATTTATTTTATGTCATTTTTGTATGACAACAACATGTCACCATTTTGCTACTTTGACATTTTTGTTTTTGAATTAAACTTATGACAATTAATTGAAGGTATAATAGACGATTTGAATAGCTGAAAATGATTTACGACCAAATAACCAAACGTCACTCAAATCTAAGTGGGACTTAAAAGTCTTCTGTCTTCATAGAACACGTTCAAACGATAGAGATAGCGCACATTTGAGGGTTGCTTAAAATTGAGTGACGTTTGAGTATTCGGCCATTAGTATTTTATGCTTCTTCTCTCAATATTATTATAGTGTACAAGGTGTGGGCCCAAGCTCTATACATTTTAGAACGTCTCCTTTGCAAAATTATTTTGTTTCTTCACATTTTTCGATCGATTTTCTAGAATAACTTGCTTTATACTGGAGGATTGCATTATGCCGCGCATTGTTGCTAAACTTAACACATGTGACACTTTTTCCGTAACGTGTGAAACCATTCTGTATTGCATTTATATCTCTGGGTATGATATAAAAAAAGTTTTTTTTTTTTTTATGTTTTAAGAGTGGCAAACAAGCATACAGTTCACATTGATGTTAAGTGATGACTGCAGCCTATAGACACCCACACAATGACCAGAGGTAAAAATGCAGATGCGTTACCACTCCTGAGGCCTAAGGTGTTATGCCTCTGTGCCGGAAATTACAGGGCCGTACATTACCACCTGACCGGAACACGATAGTGCTGAACACTACCATTTAGCGGCAAGTATATTAGGTAATGCGGTGGTGCCTACGCCCGCGAGCTCCGTCACTGGAGCTCTACCACCAGTAAAAACTGCCACTTCTAGAGACTACCAAGGAAGCAACAAGCATACCTACAGTTCACAGTGATGTCATAGGCATACGTTGCAGTTTAAAAAAAAACAAAAACTACATAACTTCACGCCTATACTCCCCGAAGGGGTAGGCAGAAGTTAATGCATGCATTCAATCATACATGCTAACACCCACGATTCACCGCTAACGTTTTAGCCCATGTAACAGGTGGCGAGCCTATTGATATCTCCGGGCACGTTACCAAACTTCGAGGTACTGGGAAACTTCCCAAAAATGGAAAAATATGAATAGAACCAAAGATAAAGGATTATACACCATTATTATCTCCCCGACCCGGGAATCGAACCCAGGCGTAGTAGGCTTTTGAGGTAGTCAAAAATTTTAACTCATACTAAATTTTTAAGATTTTTCACTTTTTGGAGGTTCCATAGCCGTACCATATAGCCTTTAAGGAATCCCTATAGTTTCGCCATGTCCGCCCGTCCGTCTATCGCAGCTATGCTCGTAGACTTTTAGTACTAGAAAGCTAATAGTTGGCACGAATATAGTCAGGCAATATGTATAACCAACATCTAGAAAAAAAAAATAGTGTGCCTCCCCTCCGCGTAAAGTGGGGCTGTAATGTTTTTTCTTCACACACACCCCATAGCTTGGATAGATTAGATAGTCTTTAAAAACTGAGTTTGAGAAAACCCTTTCCCGAATCGGAGAAGATAGATAAAAAACATAGGTACCTATATATGCGTCGAATATGAAACCTCCTTTTTCTTAATTTCCTTAAAATTGCTGAAGCACGGTAGGTTTTTATCGATCAGATACGAGTAGTCACATCATAAACCAATTGCTATTCACAATATGGGAATGTTCATACAATTATTTGCAACATTCGAGCCAAACTGCCAGAACGCAGTTAATGCGTCGCCTATCTTCTTTATTGGTCAATAGTTTGGCCATTTAACACATGATTATTGGCAACCCTTGCCAATGTAAACGGTTTATGGCTTTCCTTTTGAAATTCTGCTAATATATCAGGATGTGATCGAAATTACTTTTCTGATTGGACAGATTTATATGAGCTTCAGTCTTATTGGTGTTTTTGATGATGTAAGTTATGTCAATGGCATTTAAGAAAGCATACATGTAAGTGGCAAGTTAATACTATAGCCTTTATTTATCTCAGTTCACAAATATGTTAAAGGAGATGTTGCGAGCTCGGCTCTGGTTCGTACACTACCTCAAAAAATGGGTTAATTAAAGAAGAATCCGAAAAAAATACAATTAATTTATTCAAGAATATATTTTAGAGTTACAACCACATTTAATTCAAACGATTTTATCATTTTCACTATGAATATTAGTGGAATTTGTCAAAATGACATATTCGCCATCTTGGTTTTGAGTTGCAATTCTAACTGCGAATAATGTTTTGTAACTGCAAACAAAGCTAACTAAGTGAATATATGCAGTAGAAAACGTTTCTATATTGATTTTGCCTGTTAATGATATTGTGTACAATACATGGCCGGAGGTCCATACATTTTTGCAACATCTCCTTTGAACACATTTGCGTTAGTTACTCTGAAACCTCAGCTGTTTTGCCTCTGTGTAAGACGTTCTTTATGCTTTTTTACATAGAGCAACACCGGAGGGGAGTAGCCATATGCGTGCGTGAAATTGTTTCTGTATTTTGTTAAAGTCAAGGTGTGAGTTTCGTAGTAATAGTCGATTTTTGTAGTGTGCTTTTGTGTCGCACGCATTTCCCCCCGCAAAAAATGACAGACTGTTTTGCATCGTACACGCTATGGCTACTCCCCTTCGGTCCGCCGCGACTGGTGGGCCGCGTTGCTCTATGCTTTTTTATTTATCTAAATAGTTGCGTCAACTATAATTTACTTAATTAAATTGATTTTATTTCGGTAATTGTAAACAAATAGACAAAATAGATTTAGGTACTTATATCTTTTTTTTGTATTCAAAGCGGCAAGAAGTTTACATCTGCAGCCTATAGATATCTACACAAAAACCAGAGGTGCAGATGCATTGCCGCCCTGAATCCTCAGTTGTTGCACAGGAAGTTGTCTCTGTAATAGTTATTCCGGAGGATAGTGCTGAACACTACCATTTGGCGGCAGATAGATTAGGTAATGCGGTGATGCCTACACCCTCGAGCTTCTACACCGGAACTCTGCCACTACTAATTGATATTAATTATAATATAGATTAGCAATGCATTGTGATTGATATTATGAATTGGTTGGGCCATATTATTATTATCATTTATCGGCGTGCGTGTATGAAGAGAATGATGAAGGTAAATGAGGCACGGGAAGTGTGTCAGGACCGGAATATCTGGCGCTTCACACTCTCGGCCTACCCCGTTAGCGACCTGGCGTGAAGATATCTAGTACCAATGAAACCAGCTAAAATAGATGTTTAAGAAATTATGTTTTTCATATAGGATATAGGTGCGTACAAACGATTTGCATACATTATTGTCTGATGCGTTGGACGGATTGAAAGTCGTGCAGAGGTGATCTCAGATCATTATCAAAAATCCGGCCAACCGGAGGGGAGTAGCTATAGCGTTTATTATCGATGCAAAACAGTCTGTCATTCTTTGCGGGGGGAATAAGTGTGACACACACACACACACACAAACAAAAATAGTCTATTAGGTACTACAAAATTCACACCTTGACTTTAACAAAATAGATAAACAATTACACGCAAACATTTAAACATCTCGGCGACAGGCATAGGCTCACTTGTGCTTGTACTTTGGTAGAGGGACATGCCTGCATAATATGGCTACACTCCTCCGGTCCGCCGCGGCCGGTGGCCCGTGTTGCTCTATGTTATCTGCCATGTTCCAGCAATGCGTTCACTGAAAGCGTGTCACGCCTTGTGCCATGCCGTGCCGTGCCATCTATGACCGCTGGCCCTAAATTTCTAAATTCCCTTACAGGCTCCCTTACTAATAGATAGTAGTATGACAACCAGTGCCTTTAGAGGTATTACCTAATTGTTCTGCTTTTAAATAGTAATAACCAGCACTACCGTGTTCCGGTTCGATGGCAACTGATGCCATTCTCCATCTCTTACTCTTTCTTATTTAAAGAAGTTGTCCTTATAGATATAAGGACAACCCTTTCGGATTTTATACGAAAGATGAATCAAATTTTAACTACTTTACATGTCCTTTTCCACTGCTTCAATATTAAAAACAAATGTAGTCCTATATTCCCAAGTCCCAAGACAGATAAAGAATCAAACGACTATCAAATTGACGACCCGGTTAGTCCAGCGGTGTGAGATGACCGTTTGATTCGAAGAGTCGCGGGTTTGATCCCCGCACCGACAAATATTTGTATGGCCTACATCTATTTGTTTCAGGTCTGGGTGTTCGTGTATGTGTTGTATGTGTACAACGGCACCCACGACACAGGTTTATACCTACTGTGGGGCTGTGAGTGTAAGCGCATAAAAAAATTGATATTTTAAGCGAAAACTCACACGGCGTGATGAACATACATAAAAAAAAGTTCCGGATGAATTGAGAACCTTTTTTTGAAGTCGGTTAAAAATAGCGTCGAAATATTAGTACGTAATCTCCCTAGTACCTAAAGTAATTGAGTTGTTGACTACTAAAATTCAACTGAAGGCACATTATCGCACAAAACGACCCTACCTAAAACGGTGCTTCAAAAATGTAATCCTTCACAGAAAGCGGGGCGACCAAAATGATTTTTCTTTCTTTCATTAATTCCGTCTTCAATCATGAGTCAAACGAACTCGGTCTGAGCTTTTAAGGGGCAATGATGACAGTTTTTTAATGGTGTCACGTTTATTCAATTGTTTTACTTACTTTGTTAAAAGTACGACGCACGGAATGAAATGATAATGGCGCGAGTTGACAGTGATTGGCTTACACATATCTTTCGTCATTGTCAGTCGACATTTTGAAACTGATCTGAGTCAATCAAACATCATGTTGTATAAGTATAATCATTATGAAATCGATTCGATTCCAGAGAATTGTAACACCTGATTTTTAACACCTTGTGTCTGAGAAACCCAAATATCTTACGGAACCCTATTTTTTCCAAAATAAAATATAGCTTATGCTGCCCGTGGATAATGTAGCTTTCGAATTATGAAAGAATTTTTAAAATCGATACAGTAGTTTTTGAGCCTATTCAATACAACCAAACAAACAAAGTTTTCCTCTTTATAATATTAGTGTAGATAATTTAAATTGAGTTTAATTTATGATCGGAGCTATCAATACACCTGACTACTAAGACAATCCATAGTAAAAGCACAAAACTAAAAAATTATCTTGTGTTCTGATCGAATGATAATAATCTAAAAAGTTATGGGTTTTTTCTATTTTACCATCACATTACCTTGCCACATCACTCTACTTACCGATAAATAGTGTGTTGCCCATATTCTGGCAGTTCTGGCACAGAAGCATAACAGCTTATGCATCAGGAGAGTAACATAATGTATGTCCAATTGTCCATACATACTTACCATCAATGTGTTTCATGACATAAAAAATACAGAATTAAATCTCGTAGAGATTATCGAGCGATCGTTTATTTTAATAATTGATAAGATTATTTTTTTATAACTTTCTACTCATTATACTGGCTTGAAGATAATAAAGTCAAATTGACAAAGATTCACAAGATTATCCACAAAAATAGGGATTCAGTTATTTACAAATGATGTGAGACTCTTTTTATTTTCTTATTAACAACTGAATCCCTATTTTTCTATATATTATCTTCATCATCATCATCATTTAAGCCGACAGATTCGACTGCTAGATAAAAGCCTCCCCCATAAATTAGCACATCGAACAACAGCCCTGGGCCGTCCTGATACACTAGCCTTCCCCATAAATTACCACATCGAACAGTCCTGGGCCGTCCTCATCCAGCGATTGCACGCAACCTTCACCAGGACGTCGGTCCATCTCATGGAGACCTGCCTACGTTTCGTCTTCCGGTACGTGTTCGCGACCCCAAAATATTATGATATAAATTTTATTACTATTCCTCTTTGTTCTACTTCTTACGAAGCAAAAATATTTCAGAAAACAGAGTAAGATTTTTTTAATTCATTTTAATTTGAATCCATCACCTTGCTCAGTGTTTTAGATATATCTCCCGTTAAACAAGATTAAAGGCCAGAACAACAGCAGTTTCACTAGCTAGAAATCAGATGGTCAGACCCATTATAATACGTCTATGGATGTATGCATGTATTCATGAATGCGTATACATCTTAGCTTAGAAATTCGGGCATGTCAGACATGTTTTGTTGGTTGTTCAATTTAACTTACCTATTAAATTTTCGGTTTGGATATCTATATGTATAAAAATCAATTGCTGTTCGTTAGTCTCGCTAAAACACGAAAACGGCTGGACCCATTTGGTTAATTATGGTTTTGAATGATTTTTGCAAGTCCAGGGAAGGTTTAAAAGGTAAAAAAATATGAAGAAATTGAAGGAAAATAGTAAAAACCACAACTTCATTTTCCCATACAAATAGTCCGTATCTATCAAACCTTAGACACATTATTTCATTGTGAGGCAATACGAAGTTTGCCGAATTAGCTAGTTTTATATAAGAATTTGTACGAGTATTACCTACATCTCAAATTGACATAGGTTACCCAAAGCAGACAGAGGTGTATACATTCTTGTATACATACAATTACTGACGATTTATTTTGTGGCAAAAAAGCATGTAGCTTACATTGTTTGATGGTAAGTGAACACTGTTGTAGAAATGATAGTGAATTCATTTAGTAATCCCTTGCTAATCCGGACATTACTATTTTCGCAACTACCACGCAGTACCGTTTAGTGTGAACAATGAACTTGAAATGCGTATTCAAGATTGCGTTAGAACTAGAAAATCTAATTCAAATTCTTGAAATTGTTGCCAAAAGACCAAACAGATGGATTTCTATCTATTTGCATATTTATGCAGTGATAGTTCTGCGACAGTTCGAATTATCAAACTTGCAAATCTGACTCGAACACCCCGAAATTCCTAAGACAGGGTACTGCTTGGTACTAAGTATTGCTGCATTTAAGGTAGGTACAGTTGGGTTAACGCTAAACGCTATAATATACATTCTCTGAATGCCTTATTCTTGTGATTGGTGTTTTAGGTAAACTGTACTTTCTCTAAGTTTAGAAATTAAAGAAAAAACGGAAAGAAAAATTTGCCTTCGGGCAGGAATCGACTTCGGTAGCTTAGTGGTAAAGCGGCTGGACTAGTTTTCCTGAGGTCGCAGGTTCGATTGCTGCCCAAAGCCAAATTTTTCCTTCCGTTTTTTCTTTAATTTCTAAAGTTCACTCGCATGTGTTATTGCGAAAAATAAATAGTACATTTCCTCTAGGTTATTTGTTATTGTATGCCTTTTTTGTATGATGTTCATTCTCAATTTGAATTATCAAACTTGCTAAATCAAACTTACCCAACATTCGTTAGATAGAGGCTCTGCTACCAGTAGTAGTAGTGCCTCGGACTTAGGTATGCATACTTCAACATGTTTTGATGTTGTAATTTTATAAGGTTCATCTGATGCTGCCGGCTGCCCGGAGACGGCAACAGGTTCGCCACCTGTTACATGGGCCAAAAACGTAAACGGCGAATCGTGGGTGTTTGCATGTATGCTTGAATGCATGCATTTACCTCTGCCTATCCCTTCGGGGATTACAGGCGTGAAGTTACGTACGTTCATCTGATGCTTATGATACGTCTCTGCACCATATGTAGAGACATGTATTGTATACAATGCATTTACCCTGACCTATCTACTGAAAATACAATCAAGTATAATGTAGTATATACTCGTATAACGCTACAATTATTGCTTGCTACATTAACTGTTTCATTAACTTATGAAAACGTATGTTACTCCTTACTCAAACATAATCAAATTATATTTCGAGTCGAAGATCTTCGATTTATCTTCAAAGAAAGTAAGAGAAACTAGGGCATTTTAGGATATTTTTAAAACAATAAACCTATGTGATTACAGACAAATGTGTGTAGCTCGCGAAAACCAAAGAACATATCATATGTGAAAAATGTCGGTGAAAGCTATGTCGGTGAAGACTATTCTTATTAGAACTCGGTTAATTTTTCATGACTGCATTGGACTTCGATAATTTGGGGAAATTAAGTGACTAGAACATGGACTTCTATATGGCTTGACAGGTTGACTACACCTGACCACACTGACCACAGCTACGAATAGCGCTTACGAGAATAATATAACAGTAAACGTAGATCAATTTTGTCACAGCATGTGTCGTGTATTCATATAACAGTGATAAACAGTGATATCCCCGCGCTGCGTACGTGATCCACGTCACATGGTACAGTCTAAGGGGACCGTTACTATAATGTTGCCATTTGCTATTTTCTCCCTCCTTAACAGGTATTTTTATAAATTATTGGTTGTGTTTACTGTGATTCATGGTTTAAATTAATTATTATTTGAAAAAAATCATTTGTTTTACTTGTGGTTTATGTGATTAGAATTGGACACCAGTTGGAGTGAATAATAAAGAAATATACGTAACTCGTAAGAAATTTCATTCAGTTTTGAAATCACACTAACAAACATGGGTGATTTCACTTAAATATGGACAGATTTTAAGCTGGATTTGCTATAAAATATACATTTTTTCTACTTTAACGAAAATTAACTCTTGAAATGAAGTCTTTCTTAGTTTTAAACTTCGTTTTTGAAGTTTGATATTTATCCTTAGAATAACTCTTTTAAATTTATAAGTACCTATCTTTTAAAAACCCAATAGAAACAGAAATAGAAAATATTTTTATTACAGATATAGATCTTTACAGATACTTTCAAAACGTCAAGAAATCTTAAAATACCTAGAGTGGATAACCATTACACATAGTAAAAGCAAAATCATGTATTAATAGTAAATTTAAAATATGTATTTAAACTACTTAGTTAAAACATAATATTCACAAAATTTTTCAATTCCTTCAATGATGATAAATGAAAATAAAGAAAAACTTATTCGTCAAGATCAGAGGTTCCCAAACTATTTTTTCTTGTAGACCCTTTACAATTTTTTCTGGTTTCTGTGGACCCCCGTCCTTGCTACATTTATATCATATTCCCATATTTCCAATTTTTATTCACGCCTACGACCCCCATCGAGTCTCCCATGGACCACTTTGGGAATCACTGGTATGATGTAAGTAAATCGGTACTATCAGTGTATGTGGTGAGTTCCATTATCGTGGACCCCCATTTTCATTTCATGGACCCCCAAATTTTTTTTTCGCTGACGCAGACCTCCTTCAGTTTGTCATAGACCCCCAGGGGTCGAAATAGACCACTTTGGGAATCACTGGTGAAGATCAATGTTATTCACTTAGCAGAGTTCCAAGTGCAGTCACTACTGAGAAAAACTCCGCTACCCAACAAACTCAGTAAGAGCTTTTTTAAATGAGAGCTTAAATCTAGTACAGATTATCGTGAAAAATCAAATAATGTGAACGTCCATAGCATAGATGCAAATAAACTGCTATCTACTAAATGTGATGTAGCCCCTGCAAACCAGAACAAACCAGTCTCCACTAACAGCACCTGTTCACGAGTATGACGCATGTGACAGCCATTGCCCTCCTCGACCATTTTAGAGGGAAGTGAGCAACCCGCCACACGACGCCGCCAAATGTGATTAAGATATTATCTTCATTTTAAGAATTCTGAAAATCTGTATTTAAATTAAACAGACAATCTAACTATATACCTACCCACGGATAAATAAAATGCTTCAAAGTTCACAGTGACATTTAAATATGTAACAGTATCTAGTAAAAAAAACTACTAAAGCAGGTAGGTAGCCTTTTAAAAATATTATGATGGAATCTTTTTGTCTAATAATAAAACAGATTCTAGACAGCTGAGCGTTTAATTGAGAGTCAAAGGTATACTGCTTTTTTATGTCCTGAAGTGACCAACAAGTATACATCACAATGATGGTAATTTAATAGGTACTGAAGCCTCTATACATCTACATAAAAACTAAGATCTCAATGTAGATGCGTTACCACTCCTGAGGTCTAAGTTTTTATTATTAACTAGCTGTGCCCGCGATTTCGTCCGCGTGAGAATTTATTATTGTTCAGTATCTACCCGGACTAAGTCGTGGGCGCAGCTAGTATAAAAGTAGCCTAAGTTACTCCTTATTACATAAGCTATCTGCCAGTGAAAGTCCCGTCGAAATCGGCTCTGCCGGTCCCGAGATTAGCGGGAACAAACAGACAGACAGACAGACAGACAAAAATTGTAAAAAATGTTGTTTTGGTATGTACCGTGTATACATACATATTATGCATTTAGTCAAAAGCGGTTATTTTTATATTACAAACAGACACTCCAACTTTATTTATTTGTATAGATATAAATTACAGGGCCGCGTATTTTTTTAATACTTATAAAAATAACCGCTTTTTACTAAATGCGTACGTATGCATACTATGTTTATTTTCGCCTGTCTGTTTGTTCCGGCTAATCTCTGAAACGGCTGTACCGATTTTGACGAGACTTTCACTGGCAGATAGCCGTAAGAAGGAATCACTTACGCCACTTTGATTTTGGAATTAAATTCTAAGCGGATGAAGTCGCGGGCATAATTTGTCATATCATTACATTCAAAAGTATACTCAGAACGCGAACTGTGAGAGGATAATGTTAATTAAGACTGGATTGCAAAAGTTTCGTCATCATCATCCTTTCAGCCCAAAGACACTGCTGAACAAAGGCCTCTCCAAACGGAGAACGGTCCTGGCCCGCCCTCATCCAGCGATTGCCCGCGACCTTCACCAGGTCGTCGGTCCATCTTGTGAGGGGCCTGCCTACGCTTTGTTTTCGTGTACGCGGTCGCCATTCTGGAGGTGCTCTGCCCCAACGGCCGCCAGTTCTTCGAGCTACATGCTCTGCCCACTGCCACTTGAGTCTCGCTATTCGGTGAGCTATGTCGGTAACTTTGGTTCTCATGCGGATCTCCTCATTTCTGATTCGATCTCGCAGAAACACTCCGAGCTTAGCCCTCTCCATTGCTCTCTAAGTGACCTTGAGCCTTCTTATGAGGCCCATAGTGATCGACTACGTTTATGTGCAAAAGTTTATTCCACAATAACTACGTTATGAATTTTGAGTGTTATATCCGCATATACAAAGCAGCTAGGTATACTTAATACATTATTTCAAACGAGCACAAAGTTAAAAAACATTACTTGAAATATAAATCATATTTGAATCTATAGATGAAGATACAAAAGTGCAAAGTGCGAATCAACTCGCGCGCTATTGCTTTCATACAAAAGGAAATCAATATTTCGTGCGAGATCTGATAATGATAATTTTGCAAAAAATAGTTACAGATGAATGTGAAGTATGGGATTTCCCGGCAATCACTTATTAGTCCGAATATCATAACACGTAAGTATGATTGTAATGCGTTGTTTTTTTTAAATTTCTTAATTAGAAGAATTACCCTATAGATTATAATGAATTCTATCAAATGGATAAAAATATGCTTACCTTACGTTTTTACCTCTACGTTTCTTCTATATTACAAAAGATATGCAGACATGGATTTATGAATAACCACGCGTCGCCTGTTTTTGTTTTTTTTTCAGTCTCGTCTCAAGTGATAGGGAGCGAGGATTTTGAAATAATCGAACACATTTCCAAACTCCGTGTTATTGAAGGAGGTTCCCAAAAATAACAAAACACTTAAATCATTGTTTCACACCTATCATTATTTTATTTTTATTATTTGTTTATTAACCTACACCAACCAGTTAAATGTTCACATTGAATAAAAAAATATAATACAGTTAGTGGGGCATACCTAGCATGCAACCAATAACAGGTGAACACAACATTTGTTGATGTAAAAACATCTATAATGGGTAAAAAAAACTTCATCTTGAACTACTAGTGAATAAAAAACGTAAAAAAAACGTAACTTCACGCCTGTAATCCCCGAAGGGGTAGGCAGAGGTAAATGCATGCATTTAATCATACATGCAAACACCCACGACTCGCCGGTTACGTTTTGGCCCATGTAACAGGTGGCGAACCTGTTGCCATCTCCGGGCACATTACCAAACTCCGGGGTACTGGGAAACTTCCAGAAAATGGAAAAATCCCAATAGAAGCAGAGATAAAGGATTTTAGACCGTTATCTCTAATATCCCCCGACCCGGGAATCGAACCCAGGACCTCCAGCGTAATAGTAGTGGAGCGTAATACTAGTGAATACAACCCTGTTATGGACATTTGGGAAGTGGCAAACAAGCATACAGTGAAATTGATAGTAAGTAATACCTACTGTAGCCACTGTAGCCTATAAACATCTACTTTGAACCACTGTTGAGAACTATGTTTTTTTCCGTACGGAATTTCAGGTACATTACCAACTGAGCGGCATACGATAGCGCTTTAACATTACCATTTAGCGGGTAGTAGATTAGGTAAGGAGCTTGTGCCTACGCCTGCGAGCTCTAACACTGGAGCTCCATCATTAGTAACAACTTACCACCACTCAACAGATTCAGATATACCTATATCTTATCGATAGTTAAAACATCTCAGGCTCACGTGGCTGGCTAGTGTGTTACTTGCTTTATAATTATTAATAAGTAAGTCAATAGAGATAGTGTAATATTAGTTACATGCCCTTTTGCTCCAGGTATAACATTATTATATTATTATTATAATTCATATATTATATATTATATATATTCATACATTCATATAATCATATATTATTATAATTCATATATTATAACATGATACCTCAGTAGTCAATTGGGATTTTTCCATTTTCTGGCTATTTCCCAGTACCTCAAAGTTTGGTTAGGTATGTGCCCGGAGAAGTCAACAGGCTCGCCACCTGTTACATGGGCCAAAACGTAACCGGCGAATCGTGGGTGTTTGCATGTATGCTTGAATGCATGCATTTACCTCCTATGTATCATGCCTACCCCTTCGGGGATTACAGGCATGATGTAACGTTATAACATGAGTTTGGCTTCTGTGTGTGTGTGTGTGAGAGAGAGAGTGTGGTTTCGTTTTTATCATGTTGTATTTAAACCCATTAAATTTTAGTAAAATTTAAGGACACTTAACCACATGAATTAAGTACTTATTCACGTAGGTAGCTAGATATAGGTAGTAATTTTATTAAAATAGATATTGAGTAGGTATTTAGTAAGTAGCTGACATCGATATACGTGTGTGAACTTGTCAATAACAATATTTAGGACCAACCATTACATATTTTTCAAAACCCATAAACTCACAAAACTTTTAAACAACTTCCTTCTAAAATTCGTTCACTCACTCACTCTTTGTTAACATAGGCAGTCAAGTTTAGATCCTAAAACCTCAAGTTGATAAATACCATACCGTACATAGCCGACAGGCTAGGCCCCCTTCCCCGGTGGGCGCAGGGAGGGAGCGCCTCTCTAAACGGGATGCGCGCCTCCAATTTACATTTATGAAGTGCCGGTAACAGATTCAGGAATGTTTACTTTCGATAATTAAAAACGTCTCAGGCTCAGGTGATGGTGTGATACCGACTTTATTGAGACAATACAGATAAGTTATTATACAAAACGGCATGTTAATTTTCATTGATCTGTTATTATAATCTGTGCTCATAAGTTTCGAAGAACGACTTTTATTGTTTGTGAACAGCATTTTTTTTTCTTTAAATAATGGCATCGCTGTTACGCATATTGCCAGTGTCAAGTAAAACGATATTTTCGTATTCGTTTATAAAACAGGCGTTAAAGTTAGAATTAGTCAGTCAGTCAATTATTGTTATGTCAGTCAAGTGAGTCATAGCCAGTAATTTGAGTAAAGTGATGGCTACTTTACCAGAACATTTACAATTAAGTTTAACCTGAAAGACCATATTTTCGCACTGTTATTCTATATCACTTTACACGGGCACTGTTATAAACCTATATCAAACAAAATGCCACCAACTTTATTCACCTAACACAACTCAAAAATACACCAAGAAAATGAAATAAAATAAGCACCACACGCCTCCTTCAAGGTTCCCAGCCAAAAAGTGAACGGCATTTACCTACTTAGTCGCACAAAAACAACCCTAAAATTAAGTAGAGTGAATATTTCTTTGCATTATGAAATTTTTTGATTAAATTGTATTTTATGTTCAACATTTTTGTATTTGATGTCAAAATAGCGACAGAATCATTTTTGCAGGTTTATCTCACAAGTGAGGGCGGAATGTCATTGTTAACGAGTTCGAAAATAGTCGAGATACACGCTACAAGGACTCTACATTACATCTCTCTAGAGACTACTCTAGACTCTACATACGGCAATCGGACAGTACGCCCGATATTTACTGGCATAGAAACAAAGCATCATAACCTCGGGAGCAACTTACCTGCGCTCAATAAGCTAAGTAAGTAGTGCATTATAAAAGATGTAATCATGAAATAACGATAAACAGTAACCATAGTCGGTAACATGTAAATCCTAGTAACTTAAATGCTTTGTGCTCGGTAAACGAAGTGTCTAGTTCGTTTCAGGACTGCAGGGCTGTTTTAAATTAATGTTCATACTTTACTTAAGGTAAATAGTAATTTATATAGGCATCTAAATGTATTATGTAAACGTAATATATATAAATACTTACCTTCTATTAACATGATCGGGACACTATATTGATGAAAAGAAACTACTACACTACCATTTAGCGGTAAGTGGATTAAGTAATGCTAGCACCCGTCACTGGACCTCTACCACATTGAAAGAACCTGTTTCATTATATACCTATTGTTATTATAATACAAACAAGCCATCTATTTGACCAATTTCGTATTTTCTATTACCTGATGACAAGCACTCATTTGTGATGTTTTGAACCTCATAACAACCCTAAATTAGGCCAATTATAGTATCTTGGAGATCTCCATAAATATTTTATTTAAATTTAAAAGGAAACTTGACTGGTTAATATTATCTAATATAATAATCTTATGCGAATGTTTTCACCTCAGATTCTCTCAGTGCGATTCATAATCGAATATTGTAAAAATATGGAAAATTGGAAAATTGTAAAAATATGCCTAAGAGATATTTTTAAAAGAGCCAACTGAGTTTTTTTCGGCAAGATTTTCTCAGATCATATTGGCCTTTGGAACTTTGCCGGTGAATGACAAAGAATGACTCTTTTTCTTTTCTTTTTGTTATCAGTTTGTAAAGGGGAAGAGAGACATTCTACTGATATACTTTTTACATTCGTTTATGACATTTAGTTTTATCTTAGTGATATTCTTGACTTTACATATATTTTTTATCTTGTTTGACATGTATATCAATTGTTATTCGCTTTAATTTATTTTGTTTGTTTTTGACGTGTCATAAGAGGTGCTTGTCACCCTAAATGAATAAATGAGTTTCTGATTCTGATTCTGATTCTGAATAAAACCAGCTCGCAATAGTTGTGATAGAAAATTTAAATTAAAACTGCCTACTACCGACTAGGTTGGTTTGGATTTCAATATCAAGAGACAAGGGCTCGAAAAACTTAATTAATGAAAAAATGTTCTATGAAAATAAAACCACTTTATCCCAATTGCTTTCTTTACTTTCACCGATTTTAATCTTTTTTGAACTCCAAGTCCAAAAGGTCTTCTATGTTATTCTATATTATTTATGACTTTTTACCCTTAGTACCCTTTATGTAACTAGCCTTTGGCACACTTAGGTCATTTAAAAATCCGATCAAGTGCGAGTCGGCGATGTTTGCACACTGTTTCGATGATACTTAAATACCAAAGACTTATAGGTGTATTGTACTCTTTTTTTTCAGATTTAAGGCAAGTAGCTTTGGAAATAATGGAATAAGAGCGGAAAATCACCTATAATGTTGATAAACTTAGACATAGACCTTTTGCTAGATACGTTTTGCATTGCATTTTTTTCTTAATTTCTGATTTGCTTAAAAAAGTTTCCCCTCGTACACTATTTTTATTTTTTGACATACACGTATGAATATAGTAACTGAATTTCAACTCAATGAGCCTTATTAACTTTATAGCAAATAGGCTCTGACAGACGGACACACAGAATGACAGACGTACGAGTGATCCCACAAGGATTCGGTTATATTCATTTAAGTACGTAACCCTAAAACTGGTATTCGAACAATATGTCATCCGGATAAAAAGAAGCCTGGACTTAATCCGGACCGAGAGCTGCCGTCAGGAATCATTTACCAGAGCCGTTGAGCGGTTAAGCCTGTTTGAATAACAAACAGCTTTTCAAATTTCAATATTTTGGAAGTATTTTTCGACGAATTTAATATTATCGTATACTGATATTTTAGCGTACATTCGGTAGATTAATAAGTACACGAAATATTAAATAAAATACAGAAAACAAATAAAATCGTTGAATTTCGTATCATTCACTGTTGTGGGCGCGTCTTTGTCCGGCGGTGGACGTCATTCTACTAGAGTGATGACGACGAAACTGTATTAGTGGAAATATATTACTAAATAAAATAAATAACACTTTTTTTTTAATAAAACAATGTCCGGATTTATCTCGCGTATACTAAAATGATTATTTAAAATTAAACCTAGTCACTAGTTTTATTTCAATGAGTGTATCTCGCGAAAACCTAAGAGTATTTTTTTACATACTTTTTTTTTTTAATAATTAATTTGACAAATTCTTGATATCTTCAAAAATGAAAAAAAAATTACAAGTAGGTAATTCATTTTTTTAAAGAATGGGTTGATGATGAATTGTGAGATAATGGAACGGTTATGGATTATTATATATATATTTGTTGATTTACTGTTATATGACTCATATGCAAATGTTTCCGTAATTTTTCCATTTTAGATTTCTCATGTACTTTGATGGAAGCATGAGTCTTTCAGCGTCTGCCAATATTTCATACAATTTCCTTTTATAGCGCCTCCATACCCGACTCTTTGACAGCTTGGCGCATTCTAACTTTTCGTTCTAGGATATTTTATGATTCATATTGTTTTTGTGAATCATATTGTTTTTGTGATTCATATTGTTTTTTTGTTTTTATGTGATTAGAAATTTTTTTGTCTGTCTGTCTGTTTGTTCAAGCATCACACAAAATGTACCGGTCCGATTACAATGAAACTTGGTATAATTATATTTTAACCTTTGGCGCACAACACTGGGTACTTTTTATCCCGAAAAAATGTATGTTTGTCTGTGTGTTTGTGCATGCTAATTTCAGAAACGGTTTATCCGATTTGCGGTTTTTACTAATATATTGTGGTAAGTTTTACTTAACTTTTAGTGTTGGTTTCATGGCAATCGGTTCAGAAATAAAAAAGTTACGTCAATTCAAATAATCATATCACATGTTTTTAAACTATTTTGTATCAATCTTCTATCTTTTTTAAGGTTCCGTGCCTAAAAGGTTTTACAAAGGTAAAACCTCTTAGGTACGGACCCTATTACTAATCCTCCGCTGTCTTTCTGTCTGGCTGTCACCAGGCTGTATCTCATAAACAGTGATAGCTAGAAAGCTAAAATTTTCACAAATTATGTATTTCTGTTACCGCTATAACGACAACATTAAATTTCAAGGGGGCATACAAAAAAAGTGTTTTTTTTTTCGAATATTTTGTGCTTGATATTAACAACGGTACATAGCACGTAGACGCATAAAATTTTCACAGAATATGAAGTTGTATATTATACCTTCCTTAATAAATCCATACTGTCTATAGAAGATTATAAATGTAAAAGTGTGTTTGTTTGTCCGTCTTTCACGTCAAAACGGAGCAACGGATTGGTGTAATTTTCTATGTACACTTGAAAAGGTGCAGAGTGACATAGGCAACTTTTTGCCTTCTTATATTTCCCCACCCCCCCTAAAATAGGAGGTGGAAATTTAAATGGAGCATTCCACGACTTGCAAGGTACAAAGTTAAAACTTGGTACGCGAACTCTTTGAGCCTAACAAACAATACGTACATCTTTTTTTTTAGAAATCTGCTCCCATCCCCTTATGTTCAAGTGTTCAAGGTGGAAAGTCAAAAATTGGTATGCGGACTCTTTGTTACTAAAAAAAGCAGCATTTCATTAATTTTTTTATTTGGATATCCAAATATCCTCCCTAAAATAGCGGGTGGAGGTTTATAGGAGCATTCTCACAATTTTCAAGGCAGAAAATTAAAACTTTTCATACTGACTCTTTGAAATTTAACGTAACTTCATGCCTGTAATCCCGAAGGGGTTGTCAGAAGTAAAGGCAATCATAATGCTTGCAAACACCGACTATTTGCCGGTTACGTTTGGGCCCATGTAACAGGTGGCAAGCCTGTTGATATCTCCGGACACATTACCAAACTTCGAGGTACTGAGAAATTTCCTGAAAATTGAAAAATCCCAATAGAACCAGAGATATGGGACTGCCAAAAATTGGTATGCCGACTATTTGTCACTAAAAAAAACAAGATAAAATTTGCATCTATACAAATTAATAAAATTGGAGTGTCTGTTTGTAATATAGAAAAAACCGCTTTTTACAAAATGCAAATGTATGTATACAAGTTACATATACCAAAACAACATGTTTTACAATTTTTGTCTGTCTGTCTGTCTGTCTGTTTGTTCCGGCTAATCTCGGGAACGACTGGACCGATTTTGACGGGACTTTCACTGGCAGATAAATACACAAACACACAGAATCATAAATTCTCACGGGGACGAAGTCGAGGGCACAGCTAGTCTATAATAATAATTTAAATTTAAGATTGGAATATTTTTGCTTGATTAAACGCGGTAAACACAAAAACTATCAGATCGAATTAAATAAAGAACTTTTTCGTTTGATAGTCCAGAGTAGTAGAATTAATTAACATCTTGCAAGAACAGACAAAATTGTTTTTACGCGGGCGGAGGCACAGCTCTTTTTTTATAATAGTTCAACAAATTAACGCGACACAAAATAGGCACGTCCAAATGGAAGAAATGCTAGTGTTAACGGAAAAATAAGCGAATAATTTTCAAGTTTATTGCCACAATGTATGTAATATGTAACGCTAGCCGAAACACTTCATAATTTATAATACTTACGTAGCGACAAGATTTATATACGTGGAACTCTGTTCTTAGAGAATACTATGTCTCTACTTTTCAGTACTCCCTTGTTACATATTACACAATATATTATTATGTAATTTAATCTAATTTCATGGCTTAGTGGCAGTAGTCTTCCATATAAACTATTCCATAATATATTCCATATTTACTGGTATTTATTTATTTATTTCTTGTCGTACGCCAAACAGAAACAATTTACATAAATAGACCACAGTAAAACAGGTACAGTAGGCGGCCTTATCGCTCAGGTAGCGATTTCTGCCAGGCAACCTTGCATAAAGGATCACAAAATTAGTAGTCGGTAGGGTGTACATACTTAATGTAACAACTGTGTAAGATACAATATATATATAATGTCATAAGTACATCAACAAGTTTCATGGAATGCAAAAAAAAAAAGAAAAAAAAACACAATTGATGAATAACAGAAATAAAGGGAATGAGAGAGATAGGGATAGGAAAGATGGAAATTAGAAGTAGATACTAGGACTAAGAAAGTTAGAGACTAAGGTAAAAATGTTTAACTTGTTTCTTGAAGATAGCAATAGTTTGAATTTTACGAATCTCGACAGGCAAATTATTCCAAAGTTGAACTGCTTTAACTGAAAAAGATTTGTGATAGAATAGAGAGGAGTGTAAAGGAGTACTAAGGGAAAGATTATTGGAAGAACGAAGTGAAAGGGAGTGATTATTATTAAGAAAGTTGAAGCGATCCCTCAGGTATAGTGGAGTTGCAGGGTTAAATAGCACATTGTACAGAAGAGAAAGAATGTGTGTATCCCGGTGATGGTTAATTGGGAGCTACTTGAGCTTTTTACGAAATTCGGAGATATGATCATACTTACGTAAACCAAATATGAACCTTATGAAAATATTTTGGAGACGCTCAAGCTTATTAAATTGCTCCTGGGTCACATCAAGATAGCTTATGTCAGCATAATCCAGTATTGAAAAAAGAAGAGCATGAGCTAGCGCAATTTTGGTAGGAATTGGTAATAAGTTCCGTAACCTCCTCAAAGAACCTATTGTCGCAAAGACCCTCCTGCTTACCTCACAAATCTGAGGCCCCCATGAAAGATTACTATCTAATATGACACCCAAACTTTTAACATTCTCTTTATACGGTAAATTTATTCCATCAAATGTAACGTGTGGCAAATTGACCCAATCTATTCTATTTAGAAGACGTCTACTTCCAATGATAATGACCTGAGTCTTTTCAGGATTAATTTTTAATCCGTTTGATCTACTCCAACTCGAGATACAAGCCAGATCATCATTAATGGTAGATATTGCATTGGGGAGATCATCCAAACGAGCTTGTGAGTATATTTGGAGATCGTAGTGGCGGGCGTAGGCACCACCGCATTACCTAATATACTTGCCGCTAAATGGTAGTGTTCAGCACTATCGTGTTCCGGTCAGGTGGTAATGTACGGCCCTGTAATTTCCGGCACAGAGGCCCTTAGGCCTCAGGAGTGGTAACGCATCTGCATTTTGACCTTGGTCTTTGTGTGGGTGTCTATAGGCTGCAGTCATCACTTAACATCAATGTGAACTGCATGCTTGTTTGCCACTTCAATTACATAAAAAAAAAAAAAAAAAAAAAAATCGTCTGCATAAAGATGGTAGAGAGAAGTAAGAGGAAGACTAATAGAGTTGATGAAAATTGCAAATAGGAGAGGAGACAGTACACCACCTTGAGGTACACCGGTTACAACATCACACCAAGTCGAAAAGTTGTCCTTAATCTGCACGCGATGCCAGCGACTAATTAAATAATTCTGAAACCAGTTAATTGCCGCTAGAGATATGTTAAGGGAACGTAAAGTGGCAAGTAGTATATCAAAGTCAACAGAGTTAAAGGCATTACTGAAGTCCAATAATGATAACACTGTGAGCTGTTGCTTATCCATACCGAGCCGAATGTCATCAGTAATTTTGACTAAAGCGGTAGTCGTACTATGTCCTGGACGGAAACCGGATTGGAAGGGATTAAGTAAATCATGTTTGGAGAGAAAGGAGCTAAATTGTTGATATATGAGACGTTCAAATACTTTAGCAAGGAATGGTAATATGGATATAGGACGATAATTGGAATAACTACTGAGTTTAGGTTTCTTTGGTAAGGGAATTATATAAGCGTCTTTCCAAACGGAGGGAAATGAACCAGACGACAGGGAATAATTAAAAATGGATGTGAGTACAGGAGCCAGGATATCAAGTATAGGAACGATCATGTTACGACTAACGCTGTCTCCGCCAACGGCATTCGAATCGATAGCCAGTACGTTCTTCTTAACATCACAGTCAGTAATTTCACTAAAGACAAATTCAGGAAAGCGAGGGTACTGGTAGTAGAGCTCCAGTGACGGAGCTCACAGGCGTAGGCACCAATGCATTACCTAATATACTTGCCGCTAAATGATAGTGTTCAGCACTATCGTGCTTCGGTCAGATGTAATTTCCGGCACAAAGGCTTAACACCTTAGGCCTCAGGAGTGGTAACGCATCTGCATTTTGACCTTGGTCTTTGTGTGGGTGTCTTCGGTCTTAAGTTTTTCGTGGTGGTGTGCATTCGTTTCCAAGTGATTCGTATTATAGTGAATTCGAGGTGGTGTTATTCGGGATCGCGTGCATTTGGTGATGAGTTTTTCGTGGTACCGTGCATTCGTTGTCACGTGATTCGTGTTAGTAAACTTACGGGACGTGATATTCGGTGTTACACTTTTCGAAGTCCCGTATCGCACCCTTGAGTTTAACATTAGAACCAGTGCGTTCTTTTTGCTTGATGTGGTAATCTGAAAAACTATGGGTTCGAATTTTAAAAAAATAATTGATAGTCCATTTATTAAAGAAGGCTATAAAACATCACGCCACGACCGATAGTAGCAGAGCGTCAATGGAAATGTTGCAAAAGCGGACGAAATTGTTTTTACGCCGACAAAATTGCAGTCACAGATAGTGTCGTAAAATAATATTGTTACAAAATAGTTCAATAAATTAACGAAATTGAGAAGATACTACGATTAGTAGAGAATGCTCAGTAACTCGGACATCTCCGAGAGACATCTCGGACAGTCAAATAGACAAACAGACAGAAATTTGACGACCCAAGACAGATAAAGAATCAAACGACTATCAAATTGACGACCCGGTTAGTCCAGCGGTGTGAATTGACTGTTTAATTCGAAGGGTCGCGGGTTCGATCCCCGCACCGGGACAAATGTTTGTATGGCCTACAGATATTTGTTTCGGGTCTGGGTGTTTGTGAATGTGTAGTTTGTATATAAAGGCACCCACGACACAGGTTTATACCTACTGTGGGGCTGTGAGTGTAAGCGTATTTTATTTTTATTTTTTTTTTATTTTATCGTAATAACACGTCATAACACGGGTTTATTTCACACATTTATCATCGAATTAAAACCATTTGTTGCTAAGCGTGAAAAATAGGAAAGAGGATCTAAGATCTTACAAGTGAGAAAAGACACCACATTTTCCAAGGAACATGACGATAGCGGATTCAGTACGTGAACATTAATGTGTCTATCAGTTACTCTGAGATACGGTATTAGAATTTACGTTTTAACTTTTCTATGAAAAATGAAAAAAATTACAAAAGGTTACATTACAAGTTCCTAAGTTCCTTTCTGTCTAAAGAGCGGAGGGGTAAAAAGTCTTAAGAAATGGGCGTCCATGAACCATGAAAATCACAAGACAAGATAGCAATTTTCTGTGGAATAATGGTTGTAAACAAGCATGCAATAGCAGTTACTGCAGCCCATAGACATTTACACAAAACCCGACCTCGAAATTCAAATTTGTTGCCACCTGAGACCTAAATTGTTTTTCCTCTATGAACCCCATCTAGGTATTTTACTTATTAATACTATCCTATTAAACATTTTTTTTTCAATCTTTAGCGCTCAGACTAGCCTTGTTGTTCTTAAATATACAGAACAATGACATTTTGATAATCTTGATACATAAACTCCATTCGCAATTTGCTAGATGACTGGGTTGACCCTACAAGTTATTATTTATGTCCTTCCGACGTACTACTACGGAGCGTCGGAAGCACATTTCCCAACCTTTTAGTAATCAGGGAACCATTTTAAATATGTTGGTTGCTTCGATGAACTTCGTATTGCCTTAGAGGTATAAAAGAAATGTCAAAATAAACTGAATATTTGGTGAACAAACACTGCTGATTTGTAAATTTTTCCTTTCTATTTTTCTTTATTTTCTAAAGTTCAATAACAAGTGTTATTGCGAAAAACAAAATATTGCAATCATTGCTAAGGCTGTTATCCAAAACTCTGTCAGAACCAAAATGTAGCCTTCTACGAGTATAGGTCGCGTTACAGACACACTGCTGATTAAACATATTGCACATGTTGCGTTCATCATTCCATCCGCGTGAACTGCATACTTGATTGCCATTTTTTTTTATGTAATGGAAGTGGCAAACAAGCATACAGTTCACGTTGATGTTATTAAGTGTTGACTGCAGCCTATAGACACCCACACAAAGAACAAGGTCAAAATGCAGATGCGTTACCACTCCTGAGGCCTAAGTTACGCCTCTGTGCCGGAAATCACAGGCCCATACTACTATAGGGATATTACTATTCGTTATCACAGGGACATGAAAACTAAGGTCTCAGGGGTGGCATGCATCGGCATTTTAATCTCTGGTTTTTGTGTAGAGGTCTGTAAGCTCCACCCATCACATCCATTTGAACTTGTTTGCCATCTTCGTCTCATGAAAAAAAAACCGCATCATAAATATAAAAATAAATACTTCAATACAATTAAATTTCTACCAATAAACCTGTGTTTACACACATGTCTGTATTATTATTACCTATACACAATATTCGTTGTGATCTAATGGGCATGCAGTATGTAACAACAGCGTTTAGCGCATACAATACAGCAAACAACTGTGATTGAAAGTCCTAGTCAGGTCTAGTAATTTTACTATTAATGCATGATATTGAACTAGTATGCGTAACGCTTGGTCTAGGTACCAGCGTCACGCTTTCACCTGCCTGCCGAGACATAAGTCAAACTTAGTACGAGATACGTGCGTTTTTTTTAAATACATAAATCTATGTATTTAACTATGTTTCTTCACTGGTGGTAGAGCTCTAGTGATGGAACTCGCGGGCGTAGGCCCCAATGCATTACCTAATATACTTGCCGCTAAATGATAGTGTTTAGCACTATCGTGTTTCGGTCAAATGGTTATAATAATAATGGAATCAATTTCCGGCACAGAAGCATAACACCTTAGGCCTCAGGAGTGGTAACGCATCTTACACGCACTTAACATCAATGTGAACTGCATCCTTGTTTACTACTTCCATTCCATAAAAAAAGTATCAATTCTTAAAGTATTATTCATTTTCTTAGCTCAATAAGTAACTGTCAGACATAAATGATCGATCAGATTGATGCTATGGGCATTTTGTCCAGCTGTAAACGTCTTTCGGCTGAAATGAGGTGAGTGAGGGGAGTAATCTCCTTTTTTGCTCATCACAAACAAAATAGAGGACACAATGTAAATAATTGGGCAACAATTTTCAAGATTTGTGCTCTTCGTGATCACACCAGCCGAAAAATATCAACTGCTGGACAAAACCTTTCCCAAAGACCATAATAGTTTGATGCATCATTAGGGGAGAATATGCCATAATCGCCACCCTTGGCAGGCTGATTGGCGATCGCAGTGGCAGTAGTTTATCGCATGACGCTGCTCCCTATCACGCGTTGTTATTTTTTTTTGTGCGCTTGTTTAATTCTAAAGGCCGACTCGTCGAGGTTTGCGTAAAACCGGAATAAAAAAAACTTAAATGGCAACTCGTTTACGGATCACACGTGCTTCGCTTGAGGACATTCAAATATTATAACATTTATCGACACGGAATCGTTTAAAGAATACGCAATCATTTTACAAGTTTCAGCAATATATGGTTACAATGTTTTATTAAAAGATGCAGTTCTCTTTCATGTTTTTTTTTTTGTAATAAAGTTAGTAATCATACATGCAATTCACAATTCACATAGGCAGTAAGAGATTACTGTAGCCTACAGATATCTACAAAAAACCGGCCAAGTGCGAGTCAGAATTGGTCGGCCCAAAGAGAGGAGTTAAATATTTATTTTAGTTATAGCGGCAAAAAAATACATCATCTGTGAAAATTTCAACCCTCTAGCTATCACGGTTCATGAAATACAGCCTAGTAACATACAGACAGTCTTACGAACCTGTAAACCAGTGGTCAAATTCAGATGCATTGCCAGGCCAGTGGCCGAAGTATTCTTTACCTCTGAGATAGAAATTAAACCTTCAAAATAGATATATAACAGGTTGGGGAAAAAGTCTTTTCCCATTATAGTATGTATGAACTTGTAATAAAATCTCTTTGGCTGAAGTATTTGTATCTGGCTGGTTTTGGTATCATTGAAAGTTAAAATTTTAAAGAACATAATTCCAAATTCAAATTATGCAAATGTGTGATTTTCATTTGTTTTTCGTACTGTCAATCTAATGAAGAAATTCGATACATTTTAAAATTTTACTACAAAAAAGGTAAAAATGTAACGCGAGCCGCGAAAAAAATTTGCGATGTTTATGGACCTAGTGCAGTGTCTGTGAGAGTAGCACAAAGTTGGTTTAAGCGTTTTCAATCCGGAAATTTTGATGTCAAAGATGCACCTCGCTCTGGTCGCCCTATTACGTATAAAATGGATGCCATTTTTGAAAAAGTGGAGCAAGATCGACATATCAGTAGTTACGACGTAGCTGAAGAACTGAGAATTGATCACAAAACAGTTTTGGCGCATTTGAAAAAAGCTGGGTACAATAAAAGCTCGATATTTGGGTACCTCACGAGCTCACTGAAAGAAACCTAATGAACCGTGTACTCATTTGTGATTCTTTATTACGACGTAATGAAACCGAATCATTTTTGAAGAAGCTGATAACTGGTGATGAAAAGTGGATCACGTACGACAAGAACGTGCGAAAAAGGTCGTGGTCAAAGGCCGGTCAGGCTTCACAGACTGTGGCGAAACCCGCAACTCTAACTCGCAATAAGGTGATGTTGTGTGTGTGGTGGGATTGGAAGGGCATTGTTCATTATGAGCTATTACCACCAGGCAGGACTATCGATTCTGAACTCTATTGCGAACAACTGATGAGATTAAAGCAAGAAGTTGAGAGAAAGCGGCCGGAATTGATCAACAGAAGGGGTGTGATGTTTCATCATGATAACGCTAGACCTCACACATCTATAGCCACTCAGAAAAAATTAAGATAGTTTGGCTGGGAGGTGTTAATGCATCCGCCGTATAGTCCTGACCTTGCACCTTCAGATTTCTACCTGTTTCGGTCTCTTCAGAATTCTTTATGCAATGTTAGGTTAACATCACGAGAGGACTGCCAAATCCACTTGTCGCGGTATTTTGATGAGAAGTCCCAATTTTTTTATAGCAATGGGATCATGTCCCTACCTACAAGATGGCAAAAGGTTATCAAATAAAATGGTACATACATACTTTAGTTAAATTTAAATAAACTATATTAAAAAAATGTTTTGAATTATCTTAAAAAATGCGAAGAAACTTTTTCCCCAACCTAATATTACAGCATGGTCGATCTTGACCGGAAGGGCCCGGTGTTTCCTCACACGCCCAAAACCTAAGACTGGTTAAGTAGTAGGCCTGGGGACTAATGGTGAGATTCACAGACCGCACTACGACTTTATTTTTACTTTCAGTCGATCTTTCATTCTTTATTGTGTTTTATAGATGTGACAAACTCTAATTTTATTTTACTTCATTTGTTCTTGAACATAGAGCAACACCGGAGGGGAGTAACCATATGCAGGCTTTACCCTCTGTCAAAGTAAAAGCCAAAATGGGCCTAGGCACATTAGACCTGTCGCCTAGATGTTTAAATGTGTGCCTCAAATTGTTTCTGTATTTTGTTAAAGTCAAGGTGTGTGTTTCGTAGTAATAGACGATTTTTGTAGTGTACGTGTGTGTCGCACGCATTTTCCTCCGCAAAAAATGACAGACTGTTTTGCATCGGTAATAAACGAAACGCTATGGCTACTACCCTCCAGTCTGCCGCGGCGGCCGGTGGCTCGTATAGCTCTATGTTCTTTAAGAAGTGATATCACTGGTGCAACCAACGGTGTATCCACGAACACTGCTCCTTTTTTTCAAACTTTTTAAGGCCTATGAGCTAACATAGATATGAAATCAATTTATGTTATTATACCCACGCAATTAAGGGACTGTAAAATACCGTATAACACTTAACACAATACGATAAGTACAAGGAAGCTGCTTTCTGACAACTCAAAATATTTAAACACAAAATAGGTACACTGCCCCTTATTCATAAACGTATTTTAGCTAAAGTGTTGCTAATCTCTCCTTTGTCTTTTTCTATTCTGCACATTTGACAATGCAACTGACAAAGACAAAGCATTCTATAGCTAAGACGTATCTAATGTATGTTTATGAATAAGGGGGTTTAACTTATACATTTCAAAAAGCATCAAATTATTAATTTTCAAATTTGATAATCTAATTAAACCTTATAGGTACATTTTCCTTATCTATAGGTTAAATTGACGCATGCGTATAGGGCCCTAACATTTAAGGCTGCTAACATCCTTTTTATTATGGATCGAGGGTGTACCAAGTTATTAGTTTTATGTATCTAACCTTTGAAATCGGATATTGTGGAGGAAATACGTGGCAGTTTGAAGGATTGAATATTTATATTGGTATTTGTTAATAATCAACCCGCCTCTCTCGAATGTTCGAAAATACAAATTAATACTAAATCATTTTTAGAGCATGTTGATGCAATAATGATGGATGATATTGTTTTTTTTTATGTATCTAAGTAAGGTGACAAACAAGCATGCAGCTCACATTGATGTTAAGTGATGACTGCAGCCTATGACTATAACCAAAAACCGGAGGTGAAAATGCAGATGCGTTGCCACCGCTGAGTCCTAATATTACGGGGACATACATTACCATCTAACCGGAACACGGTAATACTGACCGTACTATTTAGTGGCAGATAGATTAGCTAATGCGATGGTGCCTACGTAAACGAGCTCCGTCACCAGAGCTCTACCACCAGTATAAATATACTGAGTATACCTACTGACTGAATAGTTATTGTAACATTTCACATCCTTCTCTAACTTTAACAGATTTCTTTAAGTAAGAGAGGGATGTGAAATGTTACAATAACTTTAACTTTAACAAATATTGTAGTGCAACCCAGGCTTAAGGTGGAACTTAAAAGTATTTTGTCTTTATAAAACACGTGCAAACGACAGAGATAGCTTATAAATGTAATCACCCTCAAATGAGATGGCTTGAATTGCTGTTTGAGTATTGGGCTATTAGAGTGGTCGAACTCAAAAGCATTGGGCTTGACCGTATTTGACACAAATTATTCTCTACCCACAGACGTGGCTTTGTTAAGGGGGATTCATTTTCGCATTCATTACGATTAGCAGTTAAAGTTATGACGTCATTTAACAATTTTCAAATGGTTCAACGTTTTTTTTACTTATATACGTCACAAAATAAAGCTTTTTCTGAGCCTTCCCCCGTATTGTCACGCTGTGTCACACGATCTGGAAACTCCCACCCCCTTCCGTAAAAATTGAGACTCCCTGAATATGATTATTTTAACTATTAAATAGTCGAACATTGATTTTAAAATAGTTTAATGAGTTGCGAACGTCACGTTGGCATGTTCCCCCCCCCCCGTCAGCGAGACCCCTCCCCCCCCTTTTTACGGCCCCTTGGCGAAAATATCTAAAATAGTAAACTGAATATCTTTGTTTGCGAAGCTTTTACAACAAAATTCACTACGCATCACGATCTCGATGCTATAACTTGGAAGGTTATGATTGAATATTGAAGCTATATCGTTCGGTTCCCCTGAGGCTATGAGAAATGCTTAGTGTACGATATAAGACATTGAGAGAAAAAAATATTACACTTGATGTTTGCTTCAAAAGATTCTGAAATCATTCATAGAACAACAACAAAATTAAAAGGAAACGCGTGTGTGTGTGTAGGTACTAACGTAGGTACACACGTAAGAGGTTATACTAAGTAATATATTTTTGTTACAAGGTAATAATATTTCTTATCCATCATATCTCATCCATTAATTTTTTTTTGGACGGGACGCCCCCTCCTTTCACTTGAATTATCTTCTACTGAAAGATAATTCTTCCGCTAGTGCAGTCAGTCAACCGAACAGCGTCCTGCGATAAAACTACCGCTATAGCGATCGCCATTCCGCGTGCCAAACGTGGCGATTATGGCATATCCCTCTTATGGGGAGGCTTTGGCCCAGCAGTGGACATCTTTCGGCCGTTATGATGGTATCTTTACAAATAAATAAAATTGTCAGTGTCTGTTTGTAATATAAAAATAACCGCTTTTTACTAAATGCATATGCATGAATACACGGTACACATACCAAAACAACATTTTTTATACTTTTTGTCTGTCTATCTGTCCGTTTGTCCCCGCTAATCTCGGGAACGGCTGGGCCTATTTTGACGGGACTTTCACTGGCAGATAACTTATGTAATAAGGAGTAACTTAGGCTATTTTATACTAGCTGCTCCCACGACTTTGTCCGGGTAGACACTGAACAATCATAAATTCTCACGCGGACGAAGTCGCGGGCACAGATAGTCTACCCTAAAAAATATTTTGAATTTAACACAACATTACCTAATGCACATCTAAGGCAATTGCTTCCAAAACTAACTTAGAAAGAACAAATTAATTGCGCCATAAAGGGGTTACGTACTTGTAACATTAAGCAACCCACATACAAGATAAGATACTTGAATCCTTCCTCTACTGTTGCACCCTCGCGACTCGCACAACTAAGATGGAATGCATCGCTTGGCAGAATTAACAAGCGACAGAGGCTGGGACACACTAAAAGTTAACTAGTGTTGTTGTCTGCTTTTTTGATGCCTATCTATACATTTGCCAAGGCATATTTTTTTAGGTTATGAAGGAATACAGCTCATTATGCTGTTGTCATTTTGTGTTAAAACGTGTACCTAAGAATTTTTTTATGTAATGGAAGTGGCAAACGAGCATGTTCACATTGATGTTAAGTGATGACTGCAGCCTATAGACACCCACACAAAGACCTAGGTCAAAATGCAGATGCTTTACCACTCCTGAGACTGCCTGAGGCCTAAAGTGTTATGCCTTTGTGCCGGAAATTACAGGGCCGTACATTACCATCTGGCCGGAACACGATAGTGCTGAACACTACCATTTAGCGGCAAGTATGCGTTAGGTAATACAGTAGTACCTACGCCCGCGAGCTCCGTCACTGGAGCTCAACCACCAGTAAAGCAAGTAAGTAATTAAATTATGATGGTACGACAAGTCAAATTTTGCTGTTTCATGCTTGTGCCGACTTACTCACTCTTCGAAGAGTGGGTAAGTCCACCAACATATGACGATGTTAGTTGAATCATCTAGCTAGCTCATAGAAACAAGACAGCAAATCTATGTAAATGCGATTTAATTAATTTGGGCACTTATTGAATTTTAGCTCGGGACAGTCAACATTTATAAACCACTGCATGCCAGGGTTATCATTTGATGGCATATTAGAAAAAATAACAGCTTTTAGCTTTGAACAGGATGCCACATTAATTATATTTATTGCTAATAGAGGTAATTTAAATAAAAAACAAAAACTTTATTAACACATTGGACATTTTACAGACACTAAATGTAAAAAATATTATTTTATTTTCATTACCTTTTAGTAAGAGTCTGTCTGATAAGGAAAATAATTTAAAATATTTATTAAATCTTACAATTGACAACCTGACTTGTTATAATAATAAATTTAGTAAAATTGTCATTAATCCCATTATTAAGAATGGACTTTCTTTGACAAAAGATAAATACTATCTTAGTAAATATCTGAGAAGACAGGTAGCTTTATCGCTACAATATTATATTGACCATACAGCCAAGCATTTGGCTACCAAAACTTTCCCTAGTGGGGAATCAAATTTTCAGACATTGGAATGTTTTCCAAACACTTTATTTACAACTGACAACACAATATTGAGTAGTTGCACTACCAATAATGTGAAAAACAACTATATAGAATTGACATCTAATTCGGTTCTTGAACCAAATAATTTAAATTAAATTTAGAGACAAAAGAGACAGCCTCTTGCTCCCACTTTAAAAAGGTAGAGAGAAATCCACCACTTAGTAATAAAATTAAGTTAAGCAAAAAACGCCACCATGTATTCGATTTAAATCATTACTGATGTCATATAATTTACATAATGTGTTTCTTGAACCTACCAGAATCACCCAGTGCTCTGCGACCTGCATAGACAATATATTTATTGATTTCAAACCTAAACAAAAACATGTTTTTACTGAATTAAGTTCTGATCACTAATATCCTTTCATGATGAAATCAAAAATAGAGATTCAAAACATGACATAGTGTTTGTTCCTATCAATGCGAAGCGGATAAAGATATTTAGAGAAAATATTAAGCCAAAACTTTCATATGTACAGTACCATGATGATCCAAATATATTATACAGTAACTTTTTTGACATTATTCCAAAAGAGTACAATCTAATCTTTACTAAAAAGACCAAAAATTAAGAAGTCATAAGTCATTTAATGAATGGGCGACTGTTGGAATACATAAGAGTAGGCAGAGATTGTATGAACTTTATAGTGAAAGATCATATAATCATAGTAATTCTTTTAAACATTATGTTAAAATGTATTCAAAGATATTTAAAAAAGTGTGTGCCATAGCTAAGTCACTACATATTAAAAATAGAATTAAAAATTCAGCAAATAAAATTAAATTAAAGCGACATGGAATGTCATTAATAGCGAAACTGGAAAATGTACTGAGCGCAACTCTGATTTTAATTTAATTATTGACAACGCACTTATTTCAACTGACAAAGAAGTTGCCTCAGCATTCAAAACTTTCTTTGCCAATATTGCAGTTTCTACCACCGAAGACCTTATTTCTTCTCCTACCGTCGCTGAATCGTTATTACTACATAGTGTAAAAGAAAGTAAATTTAAGTTTAATTTTAAGTTAGTAAGCACTGCAGATGTTATGCATGCTTTTAAATGTATTAAAATTAAGAATAATAATAATAATGGCAACCCATTATACGTCCCACTGCTGGGCACGAGTCTCTCCCCTTTTTTGGGGGGAGGCCTGGAGCTTACTCCACCACGCTGCTCCAATGCGGATTGGTGGAGGTGGGTGGGTTAGTGGCCAACCCACTGTCGGATGTTTTCAAACCGCCCATAAGGCCTCCGACAAGGTTTAACGACTGCTATCCAACGATAGCAACCGGGACCGACGGCTTAACGTGCCCTCCGAAGCACGGAAACGCGCATTTATATTGCCACTAGCGGTCACCCATCACACTACCCGACCGCGCCCGTAGTGCTTAACCGAGGAGATCGCTTACGATCTACACTAGCCGCTAGGCCATGCGCGCTTCTGAAAAAATAAAAATAAAATTAAGAATACTAGTGATTTATGGGGCATATCTGTAAAAATTGTACACTCAGTAATATACATAATCGCACCATATTTAGCGACTATGTTTAACAACAGTATTGTAAGTGGTGTGTTTCCTGATTTAATGAAAAATAGTAAAGTTATTCCATTATTCAAATCCGGTAGTACAAGTGACCCCACAAATTTCAGACCCATTTCTGTGCTACCCACTTTAAGTAAAATTTTTGAAAGGCTCATTTTAAATCAATTACTTTCACACTTCAATCGTCATAAACTTTTACATGTAAAACAATTTGGATTTACCAAGGGTCGTTCAACTACTGATGCAGGTGTTGAACTTGTCAAACACATTTTTGAATCACAGGATGCTCTAGGGGTATTCTGTGACTTATCCAAAGCATTTGATTGCGTCCAGCATGAAACATTGGTCAGAAAATTATACCACTACGGAATTCGATATACCGCTTTCGAACTTATGACTTCATATTTAAGCTCGAGAACTATGTATGTTGATATAAATGGACCGAGATCTCCTGGCACTTCGATGGATATGGGGGTCCCGCGAGGCTCAATTCTGGGTCCATTTCTGTTTTTAGTTTGTATTAATGACTTGCCATACATTGTTAATGATAATCAAGAAATTATATTATTTGCAGATGATACCTCTCTCATATTCAAAATGAAAAGACAACAAGTAGCTTGTGACGATGTAAACAATGCCCTCTCTAAAATAGTACATTGGTTTAGTGCTAACAACCTACTGTTAAATAGTAGAAAGACAAAATGTATTAAATTTTGTACACCTAACGTTAAACAGGTTGCAACCAATGTGAAACTAAACGAGGAAGCATTGGAATTAGCAGACTCCACGGTATTTCTTGGCTTAACCGTGGATACAAAATTGCAGTGGGGTCCTCATATTTCCAATCTAGCCTGTAGACTAAGCTCTGCAGCGTTTGCGGTAAAAAAGATACGATCCTTAACTGACGTTGAGACGGCTCGATTGGTTTATTTTAGCTATTTTCACAGTATCATGTCCTATGGAATTTTGCTATGGGGGCATGCCGCCGATGTCAACACCATTTTTGTTTTACAGAAAAGAGCTGTGCGTGCTATCTACGGGCTAAGTCCGCGAGTGTCTCTCAGAGATAAATTTAAGGAAATAAATATATTGACTGTAGCTTCGCAATACATTTACGAAAATGTACTGTATGTACGTAAAAATATTAGCGAATTTCCTAGTAGAGCTAATGATTATATGAATACTAGGAACAAACACAAGCTGTCTGTGCACACAACACCACTGCATAGGGTGAGTAATTCTTTTAGAGGTCAATGTATACGCTTCTTTAACAAAATACCTGAAGATGTTCAAAGTCTTTCGATTAATAAATTTAAGAAAGTTATCAAAAAACGCTTATACATGTGCAACTATTATAAAACATGTGATTATCTTAATGACACTACACCATGGGATTGAAGCGATCGCTCCCAGGCTATTTCGAAAACCTGTACTTTGGATTTACAGACTGTATTAGATTTAAGTTTATATTCAAAAGAGCTGTACTGAGTTTCTTCAGTGGCGGAGTTCTTCTCAGTATTGACTGCCCTTGGAATTCTGCCAATTGAATAACCTTTATTATGTATGTATGTATGTATATATCTTCACGCCAGGTCCCTAACGGGGTAGGCAGAGAGTGTAGAGCGCCAGACATCTCGGTTCTGACAAACCTCTCGTGCCTCGTCTACCTTCATCATTCTCTTCATACATGCACGCCGATTCCTAATACTTTTGACCCCACCATCAGACAGAACTCGACCTATTTGGTCATGGTAGGTCAGCCTTGGTCTTCCTGGGCCTCTGCAACCATCCACATTCCCATTGTATATCTGTTTAGTCATTCGCTCATTCGACATTTATGACGACCAAATTCATTCTTTCTCAGTTTCTTTTGAAATGGGGAAATGGAGGCATTTGTAAATAATTGATGCTTTCCATATTACACAAAATTGTTCAGTGTCTATTTAATTTATTATGTATTTTTGATTATTATTAGTGGTTATTCACACTAGGTTAGTTTAAAAAAAAAGACGATGTAAAAGTGCTCTCCAGGAGCCTAATTATATGAAATAAATGAATAAACTGAAACTGAATTACATGTACGACGATGCCATACATTTCGTAACATCACAACAGCAGAATCAGCATCAAATTCAACATTAACTTAATCTACCCACTTATGAGTCAGTACAGTACGCAATACAACAGCGAAAACGTCGTCGTGATCTCTCGCTCCTTTATAACATTTATAACAGTGTAATTTCTATACAATTTTAATATACCTACATTTGTCGTTACAAAATTCACCTCTATCCGGCTCGAAGGACCATGTAAGTAGTTCGGATGGATGTGAACTAAGAGAAATGTTATGTTAAAAATGTACTGTATTAAAGTTGTATAGAAATTATATAAGTTACTAGAATCAGGCACCTGGCACAGAGTAAAAATGTTCCCAGATTGTATATTATGGTGTCACTTACCAATATATTCATATTGTATGGAAATACATCTACGCCCTTTCACCTCCTTCAAAAAGGACAACGGTAGAACTGCGCTCATTTTTCTCATTCTGCTAAACTCGGTCTACTCGCGAATTGATATCACTTACATTTCTTGTAGGTAAACCTTTTTCAAATGAAACTAAAAAAGTGAACTTCCCTTTTTTCGTCAACCACAAAATTCTACGCTTTTAAGTTAGAATGACCTAGATTCAATAATTTTCAATAAGTTTCAAAGCGAGTAACCACTTTAATCCATTGATAGTCAGTCAGGGGACTAAGGATTTTATAAGTATACTAGCTGCCCCGACGAACTTACGCAGTATTATTACACATTCTTTGGTATCGCCTAAAAGGTAAAAACAAATTAAATATCCAAAAAATCTAAAAAAATATTAATCTAGCTAGTAGAAAAGTAGCCTTAGTTACTCCTTATTACATAAGCTATCTGCCAGTGAAAGTCCCGTCAAAATCGGTCCAGCCGTTCCCGAGATTAGCGGGGACAAACAGACAAACAGACAAAAATTGTAAAACATGTTGTTTTCGTATATGTACCGTTTATACATACATATGTATTTAGTTAAAAGCGGTTATTTTTATATTTAAAAAAGACACTCCAATTTTATTTATTTGTATAGATGGTATCACACACCAAGTTCCATAAATGTTACATTCGTATAATATTTCATGTAAATACGTCCACACGCTCTCACCTCCTCCAAAAAGGGCATTGGGATAACTGCTCTCATTTTTCAGCCGATACACAGTTAAAGTACTACCGAACACGAGCTACTCGCAAATTGACATCATTAATTTTATTTTCCATATCTTTTGAGATTTCAAATGAAACTGAATAATCTCTATATACCTACATATATGCCTATTAAATTCTCGTGTAACTACTCCAAAACGGTTGGACCGATTCCCATGAAATTTGTGTGACTATTGGGCAGTACTGAGAATCGGCCAACATTTATTCGTCATACCTCTAAGAAACTCTAATTGATAAAAGTTGTCCACCCCTAACATTTTTTATAATAATTATAGGATATTTTTTAATAATGTGGCATTATAAAATACGTATAACACTAAATTTTCACTCTTCTATTACCAACCCCTATTTAGGGTAGAGCTCCTGTGACGGAGCTCGTGGGCGTAGGCACCACCGCATTACCTAATATACTGGCCGCTAAATGGTAGTGTTCAGCACTATCGTGTTCCGGTCAGGTGGTAATGTACGGCCCTGTAATTTCCGGCACAGAGGCATAGCACCTCAGGCCTCAGGAGTGGTAACGCATTTGCATTTTGACCTTGGTCTTTGTATAGGTGTCCATAGGCTGCAGTCATCACTTAACATCAATGTGAAATGTATGCTTGTTTACCACTTCAAAAAAAAAATATATATAAAAATAGCTAGGCGATACGAAGTTCATCGGGACAGTTAGGTAATAATAAATAAATAAATATAAACTGAAAATCTCATACGGTTTTAAATTAAACTTCAAATTTAGGTTAGCTATTTAAGATATGCCTACGCCTGAGATAACTGTAACATATCTTCACGCTTGAAGGGTTAGGCAGAGGTAATTACATGCACTCCTGCGTGTATGCAAATACTCACTACTCGCCAGTGATTTACCTCATGGCGCACATAACCAAACTCCAAAAGAGTGCCACAATTTTTTTTTAATCCTTTCGGATCCTAATGGATTTCCGAAGAAGCATATTTTTTGGTTATACACATCAAAGTTCTCGCGAGTGTATACGGGCAACTTTATTGTTATTTTTTTTGATCTGGTTGCGCGTTTCCTTTTTTTTCAGCTTTATGTTTGATTAAACTGTTAAACTTTAATTAAAGTGCCACTAATGAAACATTGTTTTTTTATTCATTAGAAAGAATCTCACTAGTATCACCATATACCTATAGTACCTCTAACTCTATCAAAATGGAACTCTAAAACTATAATCGCCAAAACGTGGACATATTACACACTATAAAGGTACACCTATGCCTACCCAGTAAAAAAACCCAAGATATATATATAATTTGTTTTTACTACTTATATAAAATATACACTACATTTTGTCAGATTTTACATGCATAAGGCATAGGGTTGCATCGGGAAATACAGAAAATATCCTATTTCGTGGAGCATTGTGATGAGACCCTTTACGCGGCTCGGAGTACTGTACCGTTAGTTGAACTGCGCTTCCACTAACGACTAATGGTATTTTGCTTTTATATTTCTCTGCTTTTAGACGTAGATGTCTATGGAACATTGTTGTAATTCAGTTAATCTCTCTACATAACATTTGTTTATTTGAGAAAAGGAAAACCAGCTATTTATACACATTCTCGTTTACACAATCTGTAGATAATACAAAATAATTTATGCATAAATAACTCAAAAGTAATCACAATATTTGCCAAAGAACTAAATTAATTTGAAAGATGTGTGATTTACAAGTAAAATTAATTCACCAAAGGTTTTCAGTTAATTTTGTGTTTGACAGAATGAAGGTTAATATTATGGTCATCTAAATCGTGATATTTATTTTTTATAATTACATAATTTCAAGAATTTACACGTAGACACTACTGGTGAAATCAAGCCACCAAGCTTGTCTATGCGTAATATAGAGAGTAATTAATAATTTGAATTTGAATTTGAATTTGAATTTAATTGCATAGACGGGATTGTGTGGATCTCAAGCATATTTTTTTTTATAATATGTACATGCATCTCTTCAAGCCAAGTCCCCCACTTTAATCATTGTAATTATATAGTTTTGAAGTAATTTAAAACTATTCGAAATACGACCATCCCCTTTTTTATTTTTTTCAAACTGCTGGGCCTACAATTTTGAATTAAAAATAAGTACTGAAAATAGTCCTTTACCTATAGATCATAGGAAAATCTATGTTACTAAAGGTGGAGTAAAAAATGAAAAATGAACGCAAGTTCGACTCGCAATTGACCGGTCTTTCTCATAAGAACGGCAATTTACTGAGAATTAAAACCACCTTCTTAAATATAATTCCATAGAAAACATTTTAATCACTAACCACCCAAATATAGATTCGTTCGATCAACATTGAGGGTTTCAACCTAAGAAAGTTCTTTTAAGAACTGTCAGCTGTTAAAACAGCTGACAGGTATGGTAAAAATAAGTATTCCTACACCATAAAGCTAGGTTTGATCAAATTTATTCGCCGGTAAAACTCAAGGGCGTGATTCCACGGCCTCAGTGAAAGTGTCTTTGCATTTTATCTTCCCACAACGAATTATTTAGAATTCGTTTTTACTTCTGAGTGCGGTCATGCGTTTGTAGTTTCGTTTCGCAGGTACCTATTTAAAACTGGAGAATGATTCTGTTATTGAGCTGGGATGATTAATTTGAGTAAGATTGAGTTTGAGTTTGAAATACCTAGCAAAATACCACGCGGGTGCAGCCGTCCACAAACGCGTAAAACGAAAGATCAAAATCCACGAAACTACCTGTCTCGTTTTGCCGATTGCGTTATCTCTCTTCAACTATAAGGATCCCCTCAGAACCAAGGCAAGTTGTAAATCACGGGATATGATAAAAACCGGACCCAGAAGCATGCGAGCGTATCCGACACACGAGCACGTGCTTTAATGTAGCATCCGGTGCCTTTAATTTGCTGTTAAAGGTAATGTAATGTGACTTTTATTAAATTCGTATAAGTAGATCCATTGATTTTGTACGTAAACATAAAGGTTACTTACAATTTTGATATTCTTATCTTAGCATCTAATCGTTCATAAATAAGTAAAATATTGTCTGGCGTGTCCTATGAGGGCGAGTCAGAGGTTCAGAATCAGTATTTTCGTTTATAGAACATTGTAAATACCTATACCAAAGCTAAGGTTTCTATCACAAAACAGGTTTCTATGTTGGTTATAGAAATATATAACAGCAAAATAATCTGCATTGAAATAAGAAATCGCGAAGTGTTGCTACAGAGAATAAAGTATTTTTACTATACCTATGCTGAAAATTGTGGATTCGTACACTGTAGCGCTTCACAATAGGTACTATAGCGGCGATTAGATTAGTTATGGAAAGACTAATAAAACATTTATCCATTGGCGTTGATACATTCATACTGTTTAGGAACCATTCTCAGACACTACTCCATAAATTGTCTGTAACAAAAGCAGACGCTATTACTTAAAAATTCTCGACACTTTGCCCGTGTTAAGACCCCATCTTAAGCATCTCTTTGATTTCGTAAGTCACATTTTTATTATAACCACCTATAGTATAAACATCATAAGCCAAAAAAACTCTTCAATTAAACCATTACGCAATAAACATGTCTATCACTTTCTTATCATTATTATAAAATCTTTTATTTACCACATGGATAAGCCACGTTATACAAAATGTTAATTCTTGAAAACCACCGAATTTCTCCGTATGGGAGCATCGATTAATTACGTGAGAAATTTAGGGGGGTTGAGCCGAATGTCATCTTATCTCTCACATTGAGAAGAGGGTGTATCTCGCCAAGTAGCACGTAATTTTTGTCCGCAGAAAGAAGAAACAGAAAAACAGTTTTTATATTAAGTACCTAAAACATGTCCCATCACCTAAAACATACCTACCCAGACCTAGCCCAAATTCTGACCAGTATTAAATATAGTAGGTACCTACTTACTTTTCTTTAAACATATTGGCAATTATTTATTTTTTTTGCTTAGAATAAATTGAACACATAAACGCCTTTCTTCTTCCTCATTTTGAAAATAAAATATTTTAAATTGTGTTATGGGATTGATCCAAATCTTACGATATCTCACCAGGGAGAGAAGAGAGGTTGAAAATTCGCTTAATACGCTTCGCGTAAATAATGGACGCACCCTATCAAAATTGCGTGTATCGAATGCCAGTTGAACGTCCCCGAAAAAGCCTACAAAGGTTGAACGTCCTTTAAAAGTTCTAGACGGCATGCGTCACTTGCAGTTGTCTGACATCGCAGTCAATCTATTCAGTTGTTTAGGCAAAGTGCTCAACTTGGAACACATTCGAAAAAAAGGGATTGATATTAAGTTAATTACCTGCCAGGCCGAAACATCCTTTTGTCGGTCTCGACCGAGTTCATTGATTCCGTTTCTGCGCCCCCCGGGCTCGGCTACGCCACGCCAACCAGTCACCTTGACCCCTGCGGCAACCTATTCCCCCTTATTTTCGAGAACATCTGAATAGGAACGAGAGCGGCGAGGCGGGTCGAAAGAGCTGGACATTTAACGGCAACATGTGTTTGTGGCGTTGGCCTATGTGTTTGTGCCAATGGCCTCTATGCGTCTCTATTGAAACTTGAACGTTAAAGCTGGAAGTTAAAATTCTTATTTGCCTGTGGCGATTGAGAAGGTTTCGTTTAAACGAACCTCGTTGGTAGTATTCAACATTATTACTATAGAAATAGAGTTGATTGTCACTTAAAGACTTGTTGTATTTTGATAAGGTATTAATGACATATTAATCTGTATGAACTCTCTTGTTAATTTACGCGGTTACGCTGTTATTCGATAAAAGCTTTTAACAAGTGCATTTTTTAAGAGCGTTGAGCCCTGAAGGCTTTATGACGCAATCTGCTAATTAGTTTTAATTTAGATAAGTGAATGCAGGTTTTAATTGTAGTTTTCGTTTGTGAGATATCATTACAATTCTCAACGGTATGGTCCGGTAACGATATATTTTTAATTTGCGTCAACAAAGTAAATGAAATATCTTGAAGTCTGGGGTTGGGTAATATTTGACGCGAATCACTAATAATAATGATATTCAGAGCCAGACACATAAGGCTTTGCGTAAGTGTTTGTTACACCTTTCAACTCTTCACTTAAACTCTAGGTTGCTTAAACTTATTAATTAATGATGCACAATGTTGGTTTCCAGGAATGATTTAATGTGTAACCGAAAGCATCTTCTTTGAACCCATGTTCCTTATTTGAACCGATTGTCTTTGTAGGTAACTAGGTATGTTTGTCCATAGCCTGACTGGAATAGTAGGTATTAATGGAATGGCCGATACATAGGTACATATTACAAATCGTAACTATGAAATTTTAATAGTGTTTACGTCCTTTACGTCTTACGGCTGAAATGATAGTGAATATAGTGATCATGATAGTCCATTACAGGTAATTAAAAGTTTTTGTTTCTTCTGACTTCGAGACAAAAGATCGTTGGCCCTAACATTAGCAACGTATCAGCATAAGATGTGAGAACTTTTAAGTTTAATGAAGATAAGAAACCAGAGACCAGCTATGTTCAATTACCACTTTCATTGCGTAAAGAATCTGCATTACAGACTAAAAGGTTATTATTGAAAATCTCATCCACTTACACAGTGTCACTATTTCATTATCAACTGTAATAATAAATTAAACAATTTTTATTATTATCATGTCTCTCGTCACGGGGATTTCAACCACGGATCTTAGGAATTCTTGCGCAGGGACATGAACGAGTCCAACTCGTAGAGGCCCGTCCGATAATTTGGATGTAATTTATAATGGCTTGCATTCGGCGAGGCCTTCTGTGCCTGCATCAATAGTTAATACGGGCACAGACAGTCCTGCAGAATACCTACATGGAGTCTTGCAATGAAAATCGACTCGCCAAACTTTGAACTATGTGAATGAACTAGCGGACTGCATAAGCGAATAGCTGGGTTATTGAGTGAGATTCATAACTATTATTATTATTACTTACTATTATAACTCCAACCTGCCCCCCCCCCAAATGGGGAGAGACTCGTGCCCAGCAGTGGGACGTATAATGGGTTGCCACTATTATTATTATTCCAACAGATCGACAAAACTTACTCTGAAAAAATCACACTTCAATAGAAAAAATCTATTATTGGAGCGCTCGTATAGTCAAGTTTGTTATCTCTCGGATATGTTGAACGGTACGGGTCCTAAAGCAAGGAGCGAAGCCCTTCTAGGCTTCTTGGATCGTCGTTCGAAGCACTGGACTAACTGGAAACGTGTTTAACCTGTGAAACCATCAAATATGTCTACATAACTGACTATGGGTGTCACTTTATATGTTACGATGGTGTTCGTGTTACGATCAGTAAAAAAACGCTCATATTTGCCGTATGTCGCGTGAAAATATAATGAAGTTTCAAGCTAACGGCAGACGATGTTTCCCGTTATTTGAATTTTGTATGTTTTATATGAAAACCAACATGTATTAAGTACGTGATGTGAATTTTATGTTGGTTTTGTTTTTATGGTTTCCGGTTCAACAACAGATTTTTTTCTATTGAAGTAGGTAGGTACCTATAATTTTTACCGAGTAACGTTTGTCGGTCTGTTGGCATGATAGTAGTAAGTTAAAATAAAAATAGTAATAAATCTCACCTGTGTTAACAGGTAATGAAAAAACCTACCTATTTAGAAGAAATGCGAAAATGCGTTCGTGAAGGATTAAAATACTTTCTATTTGCTTACTGATAATAAAAATTATATTTGTGTAGGTATATGACATTTCAATTGAATTGTCTTGAACATCTCTGATTTTCATGTACGTAGATATTTATAGGCTACAGTATTGACTCACAATCAATCTAACCATAACTGTATGCTTCTTTGCCTCTTCGTTACCACTCCTGAGGCCTAAAGTGTTATGCCTTTGTGCCGGAAATTACAGGGCCGTATATTAGGTAATACGGTGGTGCTACGCCCGCGACCTCCGTCACTAGAGCTCTACCACCATTAGTTTCGACAGAACCGCGATTTCTCAAAGAAAAAGCTGAAAAATGACGCCAAAGTACACATGTATGGCGAACACTACACGCTCGTGTAAACCACTGCAATACCGGAACACTCCACGTCACTGTGATACATTTAGAATAAAGAATGTTGATTCACTTTCGAACGCAAAGGCGGCACTACACTCTCGCTCCATTGAGTTTTATCATAGAGACTCGAGCGAGAATCCGATACTGTTCAGTCTTAGTTGGTTTGGATTATTGACTTTGTATATATTATGTTCCTGCTCAATTTTGTTAAGCTAAGTTCTGGAAACTTTCTAAGCAACTTAGGTGAACTGTTAGAAATTTTGGGAACCTTTTACTTGAAATTAAGGTTTATAGTAGAACTTTCAAATATCAAAAAAAAGTACAGAACTGAAATGGAAAGACATTATAACTGAAGTCATTTTTTATACAGAAATACGTGTAATTGTCTAATATTAAAAAACAGAACTTAATTACTTATTACAGAGAAACATATTATTATATTTACAAGAGGACCTTTCATTTAATATAATACGATATACTAAGCAAAACTTTTAAAAAACTTGTGATAAGAATATTTAATTCAATCGAACCAGTACTTTTGGGTTGTGAGTGTCATTCACTAAGAATAACCTAAACAATTTTTTAAGAAAGTAAGTACGAATTTCACTTTATTTTTTTGATGAAGTGGTGAGTTCTACTGAGTTTACACAAAAAAAAAACAAAACGTAATACGAGTATACGTTTAAATAAAATACGAGTATGTTGATAAAGCATAATAGATTTTACCACGAACAAACAATCATTAGGACGAGCCCAGACATCTGTCAGTGAGGCGTTTGAAGTCGAAGGAGGGACGATCGATTATTAAGAATATTACATTTTTATACTCTCGAACAAAATTGTTTATTGATGTCATGATGTAATATAATAAATTACAATTATTCCTAACTAAGTGATTGTAATTTAACTGCCTCAAGAGCCTAGTGGTAGCAGGCCATTACTACTACGCTGGGGTCCTAGGTTCGATTCCCAGATCGGGGTCTATTAGAGATAAGGATGTAAAATCCTTTATCTCTGGTTATATTGGGATTTTTCCATTTGCTGTAAGTTTCCCAGTACCTCGGAGTTTGGTAATATGCCCGGAGATGATAGGCCTGCCACCTGTTACATGGGCCAAGACAGTAAGAGTAACCGGCAAATCGTGGATGTTTGTATGTATGCTTGAATGCATGCATTTACCACTGCCTACCCCTTCGGCGATTAGAGGCGTGAAGTTACGATGCGCTGACGCGCTGACGCTGGGCGTCGGGACGCTGGGCGTCGGGACGCTGGGCGTCGGGACGCTTGACGTCGGGACGCTGGGCGTCGGGACGCTGGACATCGAGACGCTCGACGTCGGGACGCTTGGCGTCGGGACGCTTGGCGTCGGGACGCTGGGCGTCGGGACGCTGGGCGTCGGGACGCTGGGCGTCGGGACGCCTGACGTCGGGACGCTGAGCGTCGGGACGCTGGGCGTCGGGACGCTGGGCGTCGGGACGCTGGGCGTCGAGACGCTGGACGTCGGGACGCTTGGCGTCGAGACGCTTGACGTCGTGACGCTGGGCGTCGGGACGCTGGGCGTCGGGACGCTGAGCGTCGGGACGCTGGACGTCGGGACGCTGGGCGTCGAGACGCTTGACGTCGTGACGCTGGGCGTCGGGACGCTGGGCGTCGGGACACTCGACTTCGGGACGCTGGGCGTCGGGACGATGGGTGTTGGGACGCTGGGCGTCGGGACGATGGGTGTTGGGACGCTGGGCGTCGGGACGCTGGGCGCCGGGACGCTGGGCGTCGGGACGCTGGACGTCGGGACTCTATACATCGGGACGCTGGGCGTCGAGACGCTGAGCGGTGATGCGAAGGTCCCCTTTGAATAGAGGTAGTCGCTGCGTAGTAGCTACTGCGGGACGGCGCATTGTGCTGACGCTGAGAAATCTTCGCATGTGCGATGTAATTCGAATTTCGTCGGGACGCTGGGCGTTGGGACGCTGGGCGTCGGGACGCTGGGCGTCGGGACGCTGAGCGTCGAGACGCTGGACGTCGGGACGCTCGGCGTCGAGACGCTTGACTGCAATGTCACCATTAATACAGTTCTTAACATATCGTATCAGTGAGTATAATCTCGGTCCTAAAAATGAATAGTGACACCCCATTGGGGCGTAGCAAATAGAATAGAGCTTTGCTTAAAAGTATATAAAAAAATATTGTATCTTAAACTAAATTATGAAAAATATTTTTAGCTGTTAAACAATTTCAAAATATTAACGTTTTAAAGTAGATAAGTATCATGGTACCATAATAATGTACTATATTTAAGAATTATATTTTACTTAATTAAATATTTATCTTCAAAAATTCTTTAAGGCTGTAGTAGCTTTCCTCTATGAGATATTGTTTTAAATGTTTATAGAATACAGTCTCTCTCTCTATATTCTTGATCTCATTTGGTATTTTATTGGTTGTATCTTTATAACCATTGAGTGAGAACCAGATGTAATTACGTGTAATTTTGAGAAGGGGGTTTTAAGTTTATTTAAATTTCGACTACGTATTTCTAGTTCTTTCTGGTGAATATAAAGTTTGATGTTTTCTAAGTAAGTTGTTTTGTCTGTGATCGTTATTACAAGGCATAGATTACCATCTTACCTAGTGTTCAATTTGGCGGCAGATAGAGGTAATGCCACAATTCAGTGCCGAAGCTCGAAGGCACCGACATTAGAACTCTATCACCAGTAAAAAAGGGAGGGCATAATAATATATTCAAATGGCATACCTACTTAGTTAATTTATGAAATTCATGTTAGCTTTGAAGTTTTCATACTTTTCTGAGCATTTGATTTCCGTTCGCAAGGAAATTAGCTGTCTTTGCCTTATTACCTGGAAAGAACATACTGAATTTGATCAAATATAATATAATATGTAAGTGGCATAAACCTCAACGATTAAAGAAAGTGATTTTATCGTTATTTTTACGCGATAATTAAACAATAATTTAAGTCTAGTCGCAAAAACATAGGCAGCGTTTTACAGTAATTATGAATCATGTGTCATTGAATTTGATGGTAGTATGAATAAATGTAGGTATAACTTTTGGCAAATAAAGGACTTAATTTTTGTTTTTTTATATAAAATAGATCGCCATTATTAATGCATGAATAAATATCTTTCTTATAGGTACCTAATATCGAATTGAGAACGAGTTATTGATGATTCTGAAAAGATTCTAAAAAACTTCTTCTTTATCTGCTACTCCCTTGAAACATAACATAGGTAAGTACACTATAACATACATCTTAAATATTAAAGTAAGTAGGTACGTAAATATTAAAGTAAAAAGGAAAAATAAAAAACAATACTTTTAAGTAATTTAAAATATGGTCGATATCTGAATCAAATTAATAAAAAAACTTATTGCTAACACAAATAGTATGTATGTATCTTCACGCCAGGTCCCTAACGGGGTAGGCAGAGAGTGTAGAGCGCCAGATATCCCGGTTCAGACAAACCTCTCGTGCCTCGTCTACCTTCATCATTCTCTTCATACATGCACGCCGATTCCTAAGACTTTTGACCCCACCATCAGACAGAACTCGACCTATTTGGTCATGGTAGGTCAGCCTTGGTCTTCCTGGGCCTCTGCAACCATCCACATTCGCATTGTATATCTGTTTAGTCATTCGCTCATTCGACATTCTTTCTATATGCCCGAACCATCGGAGCATGCCTTTTTTCATTTTTACACCGATACTATCATTCACACAAAGTCTCTTTCTTACATCTTCATTACGAACGCGATCGGTGAGTGATACACCGCAGATCTTGCGCAAAGATCTCATCTCGACCGCGTTCAACTTACTTTCATGCTCTTTCCTGCACAAATAGTACCTACGTAATTAAACCTTCGACCTTCGGAATGTCACACGGCTGTGCCAAATAGCTTCCAGTTCAGCATATGCCAGTCCGGAGCCTGCTTCTCAACTGATGTTAACGTGAATTAAAAAATTGACAACAGAAGGACTTACCTGTAAATTACTACTGCTTATGAATTAATCTTTATATGTTGTAAAAATACCGGTAATTAATATCTAAAACCCGCGCGGACGAAATCGCGGGTAAATTCTTGTAGATTATAAAATAGAGACTATAAAATGCTGGGGTGCCTACGCCCTTGAGGTACACTGGAACTACCCGGGAAAAAACATGCCCGTACTACTAAATTTATTTTAGTCGCAGACCTTCTACTTATACAATACAATGTAGGTACCTACTGAACTCATTGCCAAAAATCAGATAGCAATGACATTATAAGGACAGACATGAACATTTTCTCAAATACAGATACATGCCTTATCAGTAACGATGTATTTACCTGTAATTTACCTTATACATAAGCTTAAAACACTGGCTGAGGATGATTTTAATAATAACCATGATACAATAGTATCATATCCTCAGAATAACAAAGGTCAAGGCATTTTCGTGGGTAGTTCTAAGGACATTGATATCTTTGTAGAATGAGGTCTCTACAGGAAGGTTACACTAGAAAAATGTACAGGTATAAACTCAAGGTTATGAATTTTTTTTCTTTGTCAAAGTAATGCTTACCTATTTTAGGGTTGTCAAGCGTGGAGTTTGTTCTCGGACTTAGAAAATGTTTAGAATGTAAGTAAACTAGAGTGCTTATTTATGGCCCCGTACCTATCACCCAAACAAAACCACTTAAAATTACCCCCTGACAGTCTCTCTCCAATAAAATAGGACTTAACGTAACTTCACGCCTGTAATCCCAGAAGGGGTAGGCAGAGGTAAATGCATGCATTTAAGCATACATGCAAACAACCACGATTCGCCGGTTACGTTTTTTGCCCATGTAACAGGTGGCGAGCCTGCTGCCATCTCCGGGCACATTACCAAACTCCGAGGTACTGGGAAACTTTCAGAAAATGGAAAAATCCCAATAGAACCAGAGATAAAGGATTTTAAACCGTTATCTCTGATAGCCCCCGGAACCCGACCCGGGAATCGAACCCAGGACCTCCAGCATAGTAGTAGTGGGGTGTAAAATAGGACTTAATTGCCAACATTAACAGAACTCAGACTTACATCCCCCGCCTCCAAACGAAAGCCAAAGTGCAGATAAGGGCTCCCATCCCCCCCAGGTCATGATCTACAATGGCTGATCGAGCGATCACTTAAAGAAAAAACAAGTCAAGTGCGTGTCGAGCCAACGCAGTGTAGGGTTCCGTAGTCTTAAGATTTGATTAATGTAATGAAAAAAATATATAAATATTTTCTATGGGGTTGTTCGATTTTTTTTTTAAATTTGGTCGACTATTACTCGCAAACTTGAAAAGCCAACTTAAGTGTGATAGTTTTCCTTTTAATTTTATTATAAATGGCTACTATTTCCGTAACGTCTGAATTTCTAACAACAACCGTTTAGTTGGTAGAGGCCAGGGACACTTGACTCTAACAAAAATTGGCCCTTTAAAGCTTAATAAATCACGAATAGTTAACTGAATGGAAAAATAATGTTTCCACACACTTAACGTTTTTGGAAGCCCTATTCAACGACATCTTACACTATATAGAAAACGAAAAATAAAAAAAATATCCGCGTGTTACATATAGGGGAGGTGCGCTACATAAAAAAAAATGTTTTTATTCTACCAATTAGTCGGCCTGATTAAGTTGTATACCTACTTGTGCCAAATTTCAAGCCTCTAGTACCAATAATTTTTGCGCTAAGCCAAGGACAGAGAGACAGACGAACATGGCGAAACTATAAGGGTTCCTTGTATTCTACGGAACCCTAAAAATGGAGTAAACTTGTATGTTATTAAAAATACTAAATAAAAATTCAGTCTTGTAAAACATTACAAAATCTAATACAAATCAAACCGTGAAATTGATAGCAGCGTTGGTATTGTGCCGATGTATGGACATGGAATATTCTATATTATGAGGCACCGGATGCTCTACCTGCTTGGGTGCTCGGACAAAGGCCGTGTTCCTAAATTTTACGTCAATTTTTAACTACAAAGACCCCTTTTTTCACGATAAAAGACTTTGGAAGCCCTTGAAAACAATTTGAGGTATTGTTTATCGGTATTTGAAATATTTAGAGCCATTCGTTAAAGGCAATGGTTAAAGGCTATTCCGTTGACATGCTAGTTCGGGCATTCATTGAGTGTTTGAGTTATGACTATGGAGTAAAACAATGTTATAACGACAAATATTATTATTTTAATCCCAAATTAATGTGACACAAATAGTAAAATGTGAGAAAAAAGCTATCTGCCGCCAAATGAGCCACATAGCAGTTCCGGATAGACTGGTGGTAGAGCTCCAGTGACGGAGCTCGCGGGCACCACCGCATTACGTGATAAACTTGGCGCTAAATGGTAGGGTTCAGCACTATCGTGTTCCGGTCAGGTGGTAATGTACGGCCCTGTAATTTCCGGCACAGAGGCATAACACCTTAGGCCTCAGGAGTGGTAACGCATCTGCACTTTGACTTTGATCTTTGTGTGGGTGTCTATAGGCTGCAGTCATCACTTAACATCAATGTGAACTGCATTACATAAAAATATGACCCTGAATTTCATTATATAAAAAAAATATATATGACCCTGTAATAACTATCAGACAGATACATTACAACAAGTCTCAGGGGTGGCAACGTATCTGCATTTTGACCTCTGGCATTTGTGTGTGTGTAGTCTGAAGTCATCACTTAACATCAATGTGAAATGCATGCTTGTTTGCTACATAGGTACTTTACCTTATAAAAAACGGATATTAACAAAATACCTAGTTGAAATATTATTTTTTTCTAAAGAAATAAGAAAACAACAAAAACACGTATTATACCTTAAATTATAAGCTCCATACTGAAAAACATGAACTAACAAATAATGATTTCAAATGTCAACAAGTCATTACCATTTATTTTTAAATAATCGCAATTATCGGGCTAAGAATCAAGATTTAATTTTCTATGGCGCTGTCAAAAGTACGGCACCCTTACGATCTATCACCAATCATTTGCGACCTGTTAACTTGTTCCTTCAATAATTTGTACCTAAATTCAATAGAAATAAGGTTTAATTTGTCAACGTCAATCAAAAAATACTCCCTAGAAATAGCTTCTTTCATTCTTTGTACCTTAGTGGAGGACGTTATTCGACTGTGTGCGTTGTCTAGTTATAAATGTGTGTATTAAATAGCTTGTACTATGATTTAGTTTATATAACGATTGTATATAATTTTATGATACATTGCTGATTTTTCGGGATGGGATTATTATATGATAGAGGGTGATACGCAGTCGATTCCGAAAAGATAGAAAAAGTTGTTCAGAGTAGTGAAATGCGAGCGATCCGCAGCCAGCTGTGCGACCGCGTTGATAATCATGTTCTGTTTCATTTTCCTGCCATCGTAAGCTTGTCGTGAGCCCGTTTTTGTGCATGGCCAACGTTTGGACAAATGTTTTTTAACCCGCTCCGTTTCAATATCAATCTAAGTCGGCGTTAATTTTAGGAGAGAAGTGTCACCGTAATTTGTCAGGTTTGCTCTGTAGCTGATAATGGGTCATCGAATGGCAGGTAAAGTTTTTTACGCACACATTCATTGAATGCCGAAAGATATTTGTTTATTGTTTGTTTTTTGGGCTTTATGGGTAAATTATAGTGTAATCTATGTAATACAGTCACAGGAAGAAGCAGGTGGAAGCAGTTTTATGAAAACGATAATCTTTAATTTTATAACACAGATGAAAAATTTATTACTTAGGTAGGTACCTACCTACTTATGTAATTATTATGATGTTGGACGTTGGTTGATATGAGATGCTTGTAATAACCGAATACGATTGGAGAGAGATAGGGGACAGGTTTACATAAAAGGCGAAAATATCAAATATCTGTTGGATTAGTCATTTTGAATTTTAGCTAATGGCATTTAAGTAGTGTTACAAAATTGCTGTTCTCCAAATAACAGAAAATGATTAATAAAGTCATTGAACAACTTAATAGAAATGGTGGAGATTTTAATACGATCATGTGAATATTATGTAGGTATGTTTGCATCTTCACACCTAGGTATTCCCTTATGGGGTAGGCAGTATTAAAGCTATTCTGATATTACCTAACCAATATTGGAGTCCAATAAATAATTATAGGTAGGTATTTGGGTTTTATTTGTAACTACGTATCTCTTAAATTATTCGGTGAAGACAATTAATAACTTCCTACTGTCACAAAACTTACACTCGTTGTACAGATAGGTACCTACAACACGCACACACACGAGATCGAACCGCTATCCCCAAATCAGACACCAATTCTTGTAAAATGTGTCACATATACCTAAATCATGACACAATTTTTCTCAAACCGTAGTATAGGTATTGGATTAGTTATGTACCTACTAGGAACTTAATGGTGATAGAGTTTCAGTGCGGACCTCGCGGGCGTATGTTACCACCGCGTTACCTAATCTATTAGCCGCTACGCCGCTAGCAGAGAATAGGTAATACTACGTACCTAGAGAATGAACACTTCGACGTCCCGTCCGATTTCCCCGCCTCACCCAACCTCCTCCCCTCTTATGGGCGACGTTTGGTATTCTCTACATGCTACGCACACAGGTGCACGTCACTGATTGATGGCTGTGTAATAGAGACCAAATTAAGCGTTTGTATGGAATTTTGGCGGAGTGTCCGCGGTGTGCCGCTAGGTAGTGTTTATAAATTATAGTGTAAGCGTATTTTTTCACATTCACAGCCCCACAGTAGGTAGATATAAACCTGTGTAATGGTTGCCGTTATATATAACAACACATACACAAATACCCAGACCCGAAAAAAATATCTGTAGACCGTACAAATATTCCCGCGACCCTTCGATTCAAACGGTCATCTCACACCGCTATACCAACCGGGTCATCAAAACACATAAGTTACACATATTTCGTTTATATAGAGTTTCGCCAGGTATATTCTCATAGAATATCATTGGTAAAATGTAATTTGGTCAATGATACCCATGATATGATACCACGTTTACTATAAGTTCTTAACAAGTCACGTATGAATTGGACGGTAACCGTGAGAAAGCTCGCAATTCTCATAGACGCAGTACGTATCCCCACTTGTTACTATTTTGTAATAGAAACTATTATTTAACTCGTTTAGATTCAGGCTCGTTCTGATACAAATGCATCTGTGTTCTGGATTTCACTTTTACGTCTTTACACGTAACGTAAGTCCATGCCTGTAATCCTCGAAGAGGTAGGCAAAGGTAATGTATGAATTCAAGCATACATGCAAGCACCCTCGATTCGCCGGTTACCTTTTGGCCTATGTTACTGGTGGCGAGCCCGTTGACATCTCCGGGCACATTACCAAACTCTGAGGTACTGGGAAACTTCCAGAAAATGGGAAATTTCATTAGAACCAGAGATAAAGGATTTCACACCGTAATGATGAAGGTAGATGAGGCACGAGAGGTATGTCAGGACCGGGATATCTGGCGCTCTACACTCTGCCAGAGAATATGTAATAATACTACGTATAGAATTGACACTTCGACGTCCCGCCCGATTTGCACACATACACAACCCCTTCCTCTCTTATGGGCGACGGTTGGTATTTTGTACGTACTACGCACACAGGTGCGCGTGTAAATACACGTCACTGATGGATAGAAACCAAATTAAGCGTTTCTATGGAATTTTGGCGGAGTGTCCGCGGTGTGACTCTGCCTACCCCGTTAGGGACCTGGCGCGAAGATACACACAAACACACCGTTATCTCTGATAGACCCGGGAATTAAACCCAGGACCCTGGCGTAGTAGTAGTGGCCTGGCCTGGCTACCACTAGGTTACGGTAGCAGTTAAATTTAATGTTAAATCTTTCGATATATATTTTCGAACTACTAGGTTGTTTGGCATTTCGTGAAATATAAAAAAAAATATACGGCCTGTAATTTCCGACACAATAGCAAAAAGTCCAAGAAGCTACAAGAATAGCAACAGAACCCCATGTAAACCTACAGCACACCGCGGACACCGCCAAAATTCCATACAAACGCTTAATTTGTTCTGTATTACATCAATCAGTGACGTGTATTTACAAGTGCATCTGTGTGCGTAGCACGTTGAAAATACCAACCGTCGTCCATAAGAGGGGAGGAGGTTGGGTGATGCGGGGAAATCGGGCGGGACGTCGAAGTGTCCATTCTATACGAAGTATATTATTACATATTCTCTGCTATAGCTACGTGAGGCGACACCTAGTTGAACACTAAGGAAACTTGACTTGACTTTCGTTTTTTATGTAGATACCTATTCTATAGACTGCAGTTGAACTGTTGTAGTATACTCGGTATTTTAGGGTCATACATTACCATTTACCTGAAACACGATAGCACATAACACTATCATTTGCCGGTAGGTAGATTAAAAAAATATCTACTGAGAACAGATTTCAATTTCATTGTTTAAAAACATGAAAGAGAAATTGAGATATTGAAAACTAAGGTCTGTTCATCACCTAATTAGTTTAGCCAATAAAACAAATGTATCTATCTATGTCCCGGATTTCTATGTAGATAAGTAGCCCCGGGCACATTACCAGAACATGGAAATATCTTTTTTAAACTCTTTCTCATCTGTTTGAAAGAGAGGAAATGAGACATTCTACTGATTTACATAATTATGAGCACTTTAAAATTATATTTCTTGATTATCAATTTTTGTAACTTGTAGACTTACGTGACATGTGTGTTTATTATTATTCACATTATTTTAAAATAGTAATTAATGTATAATATATCATATGCGATTCTTGTAATCGTAAATGATAATTATACTTTTTGATTTCGATTTTTTTTATTTTGAAGAGGTTGAATATAATTTACAATTTATTTTTTGGTAATATCTTGATCACAGAATATGCCCCATAAAAATTTCCATGAACAAATAGTATAATTTGAATCAATTATATAATATTATTAAGTTACATTTCGGAATTTCCTTGCCTGATACTAGTATGTTAATTGTTCTTAGGCAAATTTATATTTGACTGAATATTTACAAAATAAAGTCACGTCTACGTAAAGCTATCTACGTATTACACAAAATTAAAATAGCTACGATGCCCTTTGAGCAATACCACTCAATAATTTCATCTTCAGACTATATTTCAGCCGTTGAGGGTTTTAGTGTTTTAGTGCCATCTATTGGCGAGTAGACTAAAATTAAACGGCAGGCAGTTCTCTATCTATAAACTTCGGACTGCAATACTACAAAACTGCCGTTTTCTTAGAATAGCAGACACTAAAATTAACCGAAAATCACAAAACTAGGTTTTTATAGCAAATAAATTAAGAACATGTAAATAACTAGTATTATATAATATAACTTGATTTGCATAACTATGCTCATAGGGTCGTAGATGTATCTTAGAATTATAATAATAATAATAAATACTCTTTATTGTACACATAAGAACAAAAATTTGCAAAAACAATTTTATATATATGCACAATAGGCGGCCTTATTGCTTAAAGCAATCTCTTCCAGGCGACCTAAATAGAAAAAGAGACATCAATCAATTAAAAGAACAAGGGGTGTACAGACTTAAGAAATAAAAACTATTACAATTCAATATATTTCTTAAAATAGCACAAACATATATATTTATATACATATATATATTTATATATATACATATACATAAACCTAAATATATATACAAGATATGTATTACATAATATATATGCATACATACATAGATAAATAAATAAAATATATATATATATATATATATAATAATATTAAGTACCTACCAGACAATAGATACAAGTATATAGTATAAATATTATAAAATACTGCATTCTTACGATCGGATGGCTCATTATATTTCCAAGCTTAAATAATAATTATTAAGATGATTTTTAAATGACGCCAATGTCTGAGCTTGGCGTATAGTCAGTGGCAAAGCATTCCACAACTTGACTGCAACGACAGTAAAAGATTTTGCACAGAAAGAGGAGGAGTGAGGAGGCATCATAAGACGAAGGTTGTTAGAGGATCGAAGAAAGAGGGAGTTTGATTGAGAAAGGTATTGGAATCGTTCTTTAAGATATAGAGGATAATGCGGATAAAATAGCAGGCAGTATAGTAGAGAGAGTATGTGTGTATTCCTGCGAAGGTGGATTGGAAGCCACTTGAGCTGTTTACGAAATTCAGAGATATGGTCATATTTACGTAAACCGAATATGAACCGGATGCAAAGATTTTGGAGTCGCTCAAGTCTGCTTAACTGCTCCTGTGTTAAGTCAAGATAAGATATGTCAGCGTAGTCTAAGATAGGAAAAAGAATGGATTTAGCAAGCATAACTTTAGTGGCAGTGGGCAAGAAGTTCCTGATCCTGCGGAGTGAACTGACAGCGGCGAACATCTTCCTACTGACATTACAAATTTGTGTAGACCATGACATATTACTATCCATATGAACTCCTAAATTTTTCACTGTGTCGCAATAATCTATGCATGTTACATCAAAGACGATAGGTGGTAAATTGGAGAAATTTATACGTTTTAATAACCAAGAGCTACCAAATATTATAGCTTGGCTTTTAAGTGGATTGACTTGTAGACCAAAAGTTTTACTCCACTGATAAATTTTAACAAGATCTTCATTAATGAGTTGTATCGCTTTTGGTAATTCTTCAAGCTTAGTTTGGCAATATATTTGTAGATCGTCTGCATAAAGGTGATAGAGAGAAGTAAGATGAAGGCTAACAGAATGAATAAAAATGGAGAAGAGAAAAGGAGACAGCACGCCACCTTGTGGAACGCCAGCAACGACATCGCACCAGGCAGAAAACTTATCGTCGAGACGAATGCGTTGTCGGCGTCCAAACAAGTAACTATGAAACCACGCAATAACTGTCGGAGATATGTTGAAAGATCGCAGAATGGCCAGCATGATATCAAAATCGACAGTGTTAAAGGCATTACTGAAATCTAGTAGGACCATCACAGTAACCTGTCGATTTTCCATACCATGCCGGATGTCATCGGTAATTTTGACTAAGGCAGTGGTAGTGCTATGTCCAGGTCGAAAACCGGATTGAAAAGGATTAAGGAGGTTAAATTTTAAAAGGAATGAATTAAGTTGTTGATGTATAAGTCGTTCGAGAACTTTGGATAGGAAAGGAAGAATGGAAATAGGACGATACTCATTAAAGGATGTCGGGTTAGGTTTTTTAGGCACAGGTATGACAAGACCATCTTTCCAGGCCGATGGAAAAGTACTACTTGAGAGAGAATAGTTAAGGACAGAGGTTATGATAGGGCTCAAAATATTCAAAACCGGAAGGATCATTTTTCGGCTAATCATATCACCGCCGACTGCGTCAGAGTCAAATTATAATAACATTAAGCTCAAAATTACCTGTCAAATTAGTTAAGCTGATTCTGTATATTATTTTATTATTTACACCGATCGCGTTCGTAATGAAGATGTTAGAAAGAGACTTTGTATGAATGAGAGTATCGGTGTAAAAATGAAAAAGGCATGCTCCGATGGTTCGGGCATATGGAAAGAATCTCGAATGAGCAAATGACTAAACAGATATACCTATCTACAATGCGAATGTGGATGGTTGCAAAGGCCCAGGAAGACCAAGACTGTCTGAGGGTGGGGTCAAACGTCTTAAGAATCGGCGTGCATGTATGAAAAGAATAATTAATGCAGAATAAGCACGGGAGGTACGTCAGGAACGGGATATCTGGCGCTCCACACTCTCTGTTTACCCTGTAAGAGACCTAGCTCGAAGAAACATACAAAATAAATATAATATTTTTCAAAAAGCGCGGTAGAGTTCCAAGTGTAGGAACTCGAGGGCGTAGGCACCACCGCATTATCTGACCTATCTGCCGCGGTAGTGTTCGGTATTATCGTGTTTTTTTTTGTACCTAATGAAGGTGGCAAACAAGCATGCAGCTCACATTGAGATTAAGTGATGACTGCAGCCTATAGACACGCACACAAAGACCAAGCTCAAAATGCAGATCCGTTACCACTCCTGAGGCCCAAGGTGTAATGCCTCTGTGCCGGAATTTACAGGGCCGTACATTACCACCTGACCGGCACACGATGGTGCTAAACACTATCATTTAGCGGCAAGTATATAAGGTAATGCGGTGGTGCCTACGCCCGCGAGCTCCGTCACTAGAGCTCTACCACCAGTAAAAAATCTGTTCCGGTTAGATGGTAATGTATGGCCTCGTAATAACTATCACAGAGACATGACACCTTAGGTCTCAGGGGTGGCAACGTATCTGCATTTTGACCTGGTTTTTATGGAGATGTCTATTGGACTGCAGTCATGACTAAACATCAATGTGAGCTGCATGCTTGTTTGCCAACTTCATTTGATACATAAAAAAAATAATAATATGACATAGGTATTAAAAATCAAATGATAACTCTTCAATGTCATTAAACATCGCTCATTCCTAAACTAATTCAAGTAGCGGAATATCGTCGAGCAATGGCCATGACCCAAAATGTGTCGGCACAGACGTTTACATTTTTTTGCCAAGGCCTGTCTCGTTTTCGTCTATGAAATTGACGGTTAATATCTTTCTCAGTTGGATACTGTTTTTACTTGATTGCTTTTGTGTTCCGTGCTCTACTGTCTGCGTGATTTATACCTCTATCTTTTGAGGTCTTCTGCCGTTTGCTACATAATTTTTGTGAAAATTTACTTCCCAAAAAAACTTGTCGCGCTAGTTTCATTACCCAAAAGAATTTTTAACCTTTTTTTTATGTAATGGAAGTGGTAAACAAGTAAGTTCACATTGATGTTAAGTAATGACTGCAGCCTATAGACACCCACACAAAGACCAAGGTCAAAATGCAGATGCGTTACCACTCCTGAGGCGTTACGCCTCTGTGCCGGAAATTACAGAACCGTACATTACCACCTGATCGGAACACGATAGTGCTGAACCCTACTATTTTGCGGCAAGTATATTAGGTAATGCGGTGGTGCCTACGCCCGCGATCTCCGTCACTGGAGCTCTACCACCAGTAAAATGTAACTTAATTATCAAATTAATTAAGTATTAACCTTTGTTGGGTATATTAAATCCGTGACACAAATAATCCACACATTCCCAGAACGGTGTTTGCAAATACTTACCAAATAGTGTGAGAGGATTGTACGTTCTGGAGTCGTGTTCCCTTCACCCCTCATTTGTAACCCTTCACGTAAGTATTGATGTTCCATTCCTCGTAAATAGGGATGTTGTGGAGCTACGTAACCGAAGCTATCGAATATCCGAAACATAATTTTCTAACCGAATATGAATCCGAAATAAAGGTTTCGGATAAATTCGGTTATGAGCGCATTGTAGGCATAGAGCAACACCGGAGGGGAGTAGCCATATGCAGGCTTTCCCCTCTGTCAGAGTACAAGCCCAAATGGGGCTATACCTGTCGCCTAGATGTTTAAATGTGTGCGTAAAATTGCTTTTGTATTTTGTTAACGACATGGTGTGAGTTTCGTAGTTATAGACGATTTTTGTAGTGTGCGTGTGTGTCGCACGCATTTCCCTCCGCAAAAAATGACAGAGTGTTTTGTATCGGTAATAAACGCTATGACTACTCCCCTCCGGTCCGCCGCGGCCGGTGGGCCGAGTTGCTCTATGAGTGTAGGTAACTAATCCAGGGTTGCACTACGACTTTTGTTATAGTAAAAGTTATTGTAACATTTCACATCCTTTTCTAACTTAAAGTAATCTGTTAAAGTTAGAGCAGGATGTGAAATGTTACAATAACTTGAACTTTAACAAATATCGTGGTGCAACCATGGCTAAGACGTTATATCACAGTTTTTTTTACCAGTGTCGCTGATAATAGTTATCTAGTGACTTATGTTATTTTAATATTGACTTACGTATTGCTTATGCGTAAAATGCGTTGTGAGACTGGTTCACTTTTTAAAAAATGGATGAACTGAATTTACTAAAAAATAACTGATTGATCAAGAAAATGTAACAAAAAACAACAGATTTTTAGTTGCAAATAAATGATAACCTAGGAATAGAATCATTTTTATTAATTATCCGAAACAAATGGATAATCCGAAATTATTTATATATCATTTAAGCATGGTAGGTACACCACTGACATAGAAAGAAGAGTGCTTGCTGCGAATTGCGTGAAAGGAGCGTTGGCTAAGCTGCTAGAATCAAAACATCTCAGCCAGCGGGCTCGACTAACCGTACCTACTAACGCTTTTATATGGAAACGAGAACTGGGTATGCAGGAAAGAGCATGAAAGTAAGTTAAACGCGGTCAAGATGAGATCTTTGCGCAAGATCTGCGGTGTATCACTCACCGAACGCGTTTGTAATGAGGATGTCAAAAGAGGCTTTGTGGGAATGACAGTATCGGTGTACAAATGAAAAAAGGCATGCTCCGATGGTTCGGGCATGTAGAAAGAATGTCGAATGAGCGGATGACTAAACAGATATACAATGCGAATGTGGATGGTTGCAGAGGCCCAGAAAGACCAAGACTGACCTGATCAAATAGGTCGCGTTCTGTCTGATGGTGGGGTCAAAAGTCTTAAAAATCGGGGTACATGTACGAAGAGAATGATGAAGGTAGACAAGGCACAAGAGGTATGTCAGGACCGGGATATCTGGCGCTCTACACTCTCTGCCTACCCCGTTAGGGATATATGGATACATGGGACATACATACATTATCATATCCGTAAGCGTAACCGAAATCGGTATAATATTATTATTTTATTACGTAAAAAGGTATGTATTACGGATACATAAATACCTAAATACTATGTATTACTAGGTATTAAGTATACCGATTTCGGTATCCATATCTAGTTCCTAAGTGTGATATATATCCATACCATCCCTATTCTACTGCTAAATAAATAAATGGTATAATACTTGCGTCGTACCATTTCAAACAGTTCTACAAAGACTTAAGGCTTTTATTATAAACGTTACACGGATTAGGGAAATAGATAAGACCCTAGAAGGCACCGGTATACCAACTTAGCGAAAATTATGCGAGAATGAAAATCCAGGGATGGAAATTTTGGAGATTCTATGCATTAATAATAAGGAATTCAGGGATAAAATAGGGCCTTTTTTCAGTGTCTACCAGTAACACCCTAACTCTTCTTACGTTGTTTTACATTACACAATTGAAACATCCATTCGTGCATTTTGATATCATACATTATTAAAAAAAAAATTGAAAAACGTGAATTGAAAAAACAAATCCTTTTACAAAGATAAATGATCATCTCCCATCTTCATTATATACCTATATCATTTTTAGGGTTCCGTACCTAAAAGGTAAAAACGGAACCCTATTACTTACTAAGCGTAAGCTGTCTGTCTGTCACCAGACTGTATCTCAAAAATCGTGATAGCTAGAAAGGTGAAATCACAAATTATGTTTTGCCGTTCGCGCTATTACAACAAGTACTAAAAATTAAAATATTAGGGGGGCCATACAATAAACGTGTTTTTTCGTTTTGTTGCTCAATATTATAATAAGTAATAATAATGGTAGCAGGTAGACCCTTTTATAGATCGAGTCCGACTCGCACTTGGTCGGTTTTTTATAGTCCGTCCGTAATCTATCAAACCTTTGACACTTTATTTCATTCAGAAGCAATACGAAGTTTGCCGGGTCAGCTAGTCATTGATAAAAATAAATAACCTCAAAGGAGATGTTGCAAGCTCGGCTCTGGTTCGTACACATCCTTAAAAAATGGGTAAATTAAAGAAGAATCCGAAAAAAATACAATTAATTTATTCAAGAACATATTTTAGAGTTACAACCACATTTAATTCAAACGATTTTATCATTTTCAACCATGTTAAACATGGCGGCGACACAGCCGACACTTGGGATCAATCGATTTCGATAGTATTTAGAAAATATTACTTTTTTCTCCGAGTACTATATAATCAAAATACAATTTAAAAAATAAAAATCTCAAAATGACATCGCCCGCCATATTCACTATGTTGGTTTTGAGTTGCAATTCTAACTGCAAATAATGTTTTGTAACTGCAAACAAAGCTAAATAAGTGAAAATATGCAGTGTAAAAAACGTTTTTATATTGATTTTGCCTGTTTAATGATATTGTGTACAATACATGGCCGGAGGTCCATACATTTTTGCAACATCTCCTTTATTCTAAAAGTAACGACGATGCTGTAGATGTTTTTTATTAGTGATAAGGCTCCAGTAACCAGTAACGGAGCTCGAGAGTTTAGGCAACACCCACACAAAAGCCAGAGGTCAAAAAGCAGATGCGTTACCACTCCTGAGATCTTAGTTGTTATGTCTCTGTGAGACTTATTACGGGACCATACATTTGTTCTTAGGTTTTTAGTTTTTCAGCAGCATTTCATTTTATTGAGAACACTACTCATATTTGGCATTTGGAATTACATTTTAGTAATTAGGGAGGTACAGTAGGTACCATTCCGACTATCCGAACCAAATAAAACAAAAAGTATTCCGTTTAATGGAGAAACTAAAGTAATCTGTCATTCTAATAATACAAAGAGGAAAGATTTGATTATTTGTTTGTTTGAATTGTATAGGCTCCGAGACTCCTGGACCAAATCGAAAAATTCATTTACCATTGGAATTTTACATTATCCCTGATGAGCATAGGCTCATTTCATTCATTTCACCTGAGCGAAGCCGGGACGAGCCGCTAGTATAAAATAATTCAGCCGCATTACAAACCATTAAACAGTGTTAACAATAACGCTAACACAGAAATAACTAGTCGGTAAGGTGTAGGTAAATTGATAAATTAAAAGTACTGGTGGTAGAGCTCCAATGACGGAGCTCACGGGCGTAGGCATCACCGCATTGCCTAATTTACTTGCCGCTAAATGGTAGTGTTCAGCACTATCGTGTTCCGGTCAGGTGGTAATGTACGGCACTGTGATTTCCGGCACAGAGGCATAACACCTTGGGCCTCAGGAGTGGTGACGCATCTGCATTTTGGCCTTGGTTTCCGTGTGGGTGTCTATAGGCTGCAGTCATCACTTTACATCAATGTGAACTGCATGCTTGTTTGCCACTTCCATTCCATAAAAAAAAGTATTCAATCTCATGACAGAAAAAACTATGAAGGTATTATTTAATAAAGTTGTTTACAGTGCTCATCAAGAAATAATGCACATCGAGCCTATGAAAGTGACAATCGGCTAGTTTCGGATTCATAGAGCGTTATTTCTGCTGCACACTGCCTACGTAAGCATCCGTAGTCCGGTATTGGTCAAAACCTGATAAAAATGGTCGGCAAACATCAAACATGTAAGGTGCGAAAGAGATAACGCTCTACAGATCCGAAATAAGCCGACATCTCTTCCTGAGGTCGATGTGCATTATTTCTTGTTGGATACTGCACCTATATACTTCTGTCAACAAATCGTTAACACTATTTATAATTAAAAACAAATTTAAACTTACACTTTATAAGCTAAGCGCATTTAAAATGAAAAGAAAGGGCAAGGAAATGAGATATCCTATGTTTTAAACAAAGTTATTACTACACACACAGAGACGGGTGTCTCGCAGGGGAGGAAGGGCCGGAGTCAATATAAATATTCAACAGAGGTTACAGGGAGCGAAGCACCCCTGTTCAAAACTTGAAATTCCACTCTTCTGGCTCTGATTGTTACATCCAGGAAGCCCTTTAAACAGTTAAAAAGCATTTAAAACTTAATTAAACTATAAATTTTACTCCTATTTTAATAATGCAATACGATACAGCTGTTAATTTCTTAATATTTCTTAAATATCTAATGAATATACATTTGTTATGATTAAACAACTATGTGCAATTCATAAGTTTTGAAGGAAAAACATATATATTTACATTACATACATATTAATCATACATATATTTTTATGTGATGGAAGTGGAAAACAAGCATACAGCTCACATTGATGTTAAATGATGACTGCACCCTATAGACACCCACACAAACACCAAGGTCAGAATGCAGATGCGTTACCACTCCTGAAGCCTAAGGTGTTATGCCTCTGTGCCGGATATTACAGGGCCGAACATTACCACCTGACCGGAATACGATAGTGCTGAACACTACCATTTAGCGGCAAGTATACTAGGCACCACCGCATTACCTAATATACCACATTAATGTTTAGAATAAAAAAACCGCCCTAATGAGAGTCGAGACTCGCCTGAAAAAGGTTCCGTACAATTGAGTAATTTCCTATTTTACCTCTAATACCATGAACTTATCATAGGTTTTCATGTACCTAATTTGTAGGCAAAGAAATATTTTCCATACTTATTTTTTTTTAATATTAGTACAAGTAGTATCGGAGATAATGGAATGGTCAATTATCGGCTATTTTCTTTCATCATCCCAGCCGAAAGATGTTTACAGCTGGACCTGGCCTTAATCGCCACGCTTGGCATGCGGATTGGCGATGGCAGTGGCGGCATATTTACCGCGGGGTGCTGATGTCCATCCCACGTTATTGTATTTACTGCCGCCATTTGCAATGGTGTGACCATTGTTCGGTTGACTGACGGCACAAGGGGAAGAATTCCTCCACTGGTAGGGGGTCATCACGTCCTACACTATGCTTCATAATATAAAGTCCGCCCCATCTATACTAAGTATAATAAGACAGTAAAAATCAAGTGTCTGTACATTACACATTTTTCCAAAAAACTGATAGGAAGCGATTAAATAGTAACAGTAACTAAAAAAAATATTTTTTTTTTAAAATTTTTGTTTGTCTGTCTGTCTGTCTGGTACGTAATAACTTCGAATCTACTCAACGGATTTGAACGCGGTTTCACATGTGGATTACATATAATTAGGAGCGTTGTCAAAACTGATTAAGCAAAAAGAAGTTGGTCATTTGAAAATTTAGGGGTGTCAATGCATCCGCATTTTGACCTCTGGTTTTTATGTAGATGTCTATAGGCTGCAGCCATCACTTAACATCAATGTGAGCTGCATACTTATTTGCCACCTTCCTTATTAAATAAAAAAAAGTCAGTCAACCTAACAATTGCTGTCAAACCATTCCAATAGGGCGGTAGTATATACATATTATATAGGTAGTAGCAATAAAACTACTGACACTGCGATCTGCCAGGCAGTCGCGGCGATTATGGCATTTTCTATATTTTCATTTTCAACCTAGAATAGAGCATCCTGTAACATTAAAAAGGTCATGATTTTTTACGTACAAAATACCTGCCTTGTTCACACGTAAAATTGCAATCCGTGTGTTTACATAGTAATCCGTTGTAGCCAGCGGGCAGACAGTGCTACGCGTAAATTACAACTGCCGCCCTGACGCTGCACCGTTACGTAGGTCTAATCAACTAATGTGAACAACTGTGAAATACCCACAGAATACAGCTAAAGAATTCTGTGAAAGGAAACTGGAGTGAGAGTTTTATTTATTTATTTATTGGTAATCCAACAGCGATACATAACTAATATAAGTACAGAACTAAAAATATAACAATATGGCCAATCAAGGATTACACTTATTTGGCACAAGCTTTTCTGGTATAAAATGAAATAACTTTTCCCCTGTGTTTTTTTCAAGTGTTTATTTAAGGCATTGATGGAAAGTGATTATTGCAGCCAACATTATGGAGATCAGGGTCTAAAGATTTTTTAGTTCTGTGCCGACTATCAACACCAGATTTTCCATTTCTATCCCATTTAAGAGGACAGAGATATTTGTAACAAAAATGCTATTTATCATCCATTCTACGACAAGATTTTTTTTTAGTCGTTCTTATATTTTGTAATTAACTGAATGTTCTCGTTTAATAGAATAGAAATAGAAATAGAAAATATTTTTATTTCGAATAGATCTTTACAGATACTTTCAAAACGTCAATAAATCATAAACTACCTAGAGCGAATAACCATTACATATAGTAAAGAAAAATCATATATTAATAGTAAATTAAAAATTAAAATTTAAACTATTTGGTTAAAACATAATAATCATAAAAATTTTCAATTCCTTCAATGATAATAAATGAAGAAAAAGAAAAACTTATTCGTCAAGATCAATGTTATTCACTAGCAGAGTTCCAAGTGCAGTCACTACTGAGAAGAACTCCGCTACCCAACAAACTCAGTAAGAGCTCTTTTAAATGAAAGCTTAAATCTAGTACAGATTATCGTGAAAAATCAAATAATGTCAACGTCCATAGCATAGATGCAAATAAACTGCTATCTACTAAATGTGATGTAGCCCCTGCAAACCAGAACAGACCAGTCCCCACCAACAGCACCCGTTCACGAGTATGACGCATGTGACAGCCATTGCCCTCCTCGACCATTTTAGAGGGAAGTGAGCATTTCTAATACATTTCTTACTACTATTCTCATTTGTTATTTCTTTTTTCATATTCCATAGGTTTAATACCTTGATAATAATTAATCGTTTAACTCTTATTAAACGATTAATTACCCAAATCAAGGTAACGTGGATTCCTAATACTTTTGACCCCACCCAAAAGTCTTAGGAATCGTCGTGCATGTATGAAGAGAACTTAGAGAACATTGATATACATGGAAGAGAATTGAAAGAGAATGATGAATGTAGAAGAAGCACGGGAGGTGTGTCGGGGTCGGGATATCTGGCGCTTCACACTCTCTTGCCTAGTCTCTTACGTCCCTAAAGGACTTGGCGTGAATACATAATAATAGAGGAGTTCCCGAAATTTAGCGGGCACGGTGATTATGCATTTTCGAAGTCGCAAACAAAAGCTTATAAAAAATATAATCGATTAAATAAATATTCATTTACCGAGCTAATGAGCTCGCCATAAAAAGCCAATGGGTTCACGCTTCCGGTGACAAACGAGAGCCATGTTTATGATTCTGTTTTAATGTAAACTTAACAAAGAATACTATTTGTTATAGGGTTAAGTTACCTTTATAGGTCAACGGTAACCATAGAGATTTCAATATTAGACTTCAGTGACAGTCTTTTTCAAGTACACTGCTATATTGATTCAATTTATGGTAATATATTTTCCATAGTACAAATACTAGTCAGTATCTATATCTTATAATAACATAGGGAAGGAATGTGTAGTTGGTTTTTCGGATAATTGTTTTTATTCCTTGCCCCATTAACATTTCAGATTTACGCTTACGCTTACACTCACAGCCCCACAGTAGGTAAAAACCTGTGTCGTGAGTGCCGTTGTACACATACAACACATACACAAACACCCAGACCCGAAACAAATATCTGTAGGCCATACAAATATTTGTCCCGGTGCGGGGATCGAACCCACGACCCTACGAATCAAACGGTCATTTCACACCGCTGGACTAACCGGGTCGTCAAGATAGTATTAACAAGTGATTTCAAAGCTTGTCAACAACTTTATTCACCCCAAGCGATAGCGTATAATCTGTGTAGCGTTCAGTACATACAACGCCATCTAGTGGTGCAGACAGAAAGTAGCAAATACGAAACATTATTTTGTGGAGTAGAGCGCCTGTTCTCCATGTTTTTTTTCATTCATTTTAAACACAGTTTTTTTTTTAATGTTGATGTCTCTGAATAATTTGATAGGGAATAGCTAGATCAATTGAAATTGCAATCTTTATTGATTCAATAAATCCTATTTAGGATATTTAAAAATAGTCGACATATTTTTTTAAGTGCAGAAAATTATTTAGGTACTAACATTTTATAGGTATCTGAGAATAATTTAATAATATTTGTCTCATAAACTAAATTCATTCATTTATATTCATAAATATTTTTATTAGACTAGGATGTGCGCTTGTAAGATGGCTTAGGTAAAGACTTTATGAATATAATATTTTGTTAATAAAGTATATTTTTATTAAATAGTTGATTAACAGTTCTGTTATAACATATTATTATCTACTTTTGTTAAAATTATCGATAAGACCTATAATCAATTGGTACTTACTTATAATAAGACAGTAAAAATCGAGTGTCTGCAAATTAAATATTTTTGTTTTAAAAACTGATAAGGGACGATTAAAGAAGAGTAACAGAAACAAAAAAAAAACATTTTTTGTAATTTTTGTCTGTCTGTCCGGTACGTTATAATTTCGAAACAAGTTGATTACAAATACCTAATTGTCAAAACTTTGTTTCGTCAAAATCGGTTAAGGCAAAATCAAGTAAATGGTCAATTGAAAATTTACTTCAAGGACGGCTTCAAAACTTTTAAACAGAGTTGAAATCGGTCTACTTAGACGTATTAATTTTAGACGAGCTGTGCCTGTGACGTAATTCGCGTTTTAACAAAATTATTGTTCAGTATCTCTACACGGATGAAATCGTGGGCACAGCTAGTTTACCTAAAAAGAGAAACATCAAACAGCTTCTAAATGATGTCTTAAAATCAAATCAAATCAAAAATGGTAACAATTTAATGAAAACAAGAAGAATTTTAAGAAAATACATGCCACCAATTTATTTTATGTACAAATACTAATAAATACCTACATAGGTAACTATTAAAAGAAGATATAAATAATTGAAGCACCCTTGAATTATATTATTCAGGTAAGCTTACTCTCTGGTTTCTTTTTTATTTTTTAATAACGACAATCGTACCTACATTGTTGGAATATAGTCAAGTAGGTACACTATTCGAAATGTTGGAAGGCTCTCAGAGCCAATTATAACAATAACAACCACGTATAAGGGTCTTCATTGTATAAGATTTTGCCGTGGAAATAAACGGGACAGAGACGTTGTATCTAGGTGCCTTTACGAAATGAATAGAATCTAGAAAGTCCCTAATAAAAACAATTAAAAAAAACATGAAAGAAATCAATTTATTTTTCGTCGGAAGCCCTTGCTCTAGGTAAATTGTATGTAACCTCTTTTTGGGATTCAAAAAGGAAGATTTTAAGAATTTTAATAAAAAATATGCCGGCTGGTCATTACACCCTTGTACACACATAACATCACGACACAAACACCCAAACCTGAGACAAATATCTGTAGGTCATGCTAATATTTGTCCCGGTGCGGGACCAACTCGAATCGAACCCGAAGCGATCATCACACACATCATCACCATCTTCATTTCAGCCAAAAGACGTCTACAGCTGAACAAAGGCCAACCCCAAAGATTGCCACAACGAACGGTCCTGGGTCGCCCACATCCAGCGATTGCCCGCGACCTTCGCCAGGTAGTCGGTCCATCTTGTGGGAGGCCTGCTTACACTTCGTTTCCCGGTACGTGTGCGCCACTCTAGAACTGCATCACAGACAACTGGACTTGGTTATCGAGTCGAATTTAATCGTTCAATTCCCATTTTTACCTCGGCACTGTTGGTTACCAAACTACGCCACTGGTACGCCTTATGGACCTCAATAAAGCACAAAGTTCATAGTAATAAAACACGTTCATTTTCTTTAGACTGTGGTAATAATAAGTAATACAGCGAAAAATTATTAAAGCATGAAACGATAACTTAACTACTACATACATAGTTGCATTCCTGTTTTTTCACGAAGGAGTAGACATTTGGAAATAAATTATACGTTCATCCAGGAATTGTCTCGAAGGGATGTATGTACTATCAAGGAACTGGCCGCTAGATCATACTGGCACTGTGATGGGAATAAAATATACAATTGTTTAATTTTGGATAAGAGGAGAATTAACATCCATGCAATCCTTGCGTACAATAATACAGTATACGTTCCTTGGAACAAATATTAATGTAAAGTACCTACATAATACATACGTATTGTGCCATGACATACATTATATTAACGTAAACAATAAGAGACAAACTATAGCTAAATTTTCATTCTGTATAATGTTAAATTAACTCATTGACAAAACCAATAAATCCTAACGCCAAGCATACGATATGAATTGAAGGTATAACGTGGTGCCTTCATATACTTATCCTAGGATAAACGGTGCCCACTTTAAGGTGACCCCTATTCCGCTTCCATTTAGGTATAGCGACGGTTCTAAGCGTTTACAAAATGGCCGTACCTTTTACTGGGAAGCAGACCTTGGATTGATTGATTCACCTCGTTCGTGGGAGGTGGAGGTCATTATTTGTGTATACGCAAAACAATTTGATGAATAAGTTTTGCATTGGTACTTATATCCTATGTAGACCTGTATTGTTATACGTAGTAGGTACAGAATTATAAGCTCTATTGGACTTATTACAAGACACGGTATTCAGGGTACGATAGCAAGGGTCAGGGTAGTGTAATAACATTTAGGGAGTTAGGGCCCTAATTAGGGCGACCGGAGCGGCCCAGTCACCTTAACGCCCTAACTATACACAGTATAAATATGAACAGTATGGAAACTACGTATAAAACGTTCAAAACGGCACACGCACACAAACATGCGCATCGACGCTCAAGTAGCGAGTGACTCGGAGCTGCAGCACCGCGAGAACCGCTTAGGGGCCTCGTTAATGCGCATGTTTGTGTCATTGCGCCGTTTCAACGTTTTGTACGTAGTTTCCATACTCTTCATATTTGTACTGTGACTGAGACCGGATAGTGTAATAAGCGGCAACCCGGCGCGAGGTCACGCCCACCCTCTCTGCCGGACCCTGAATACCGTGCATTTTATGATTTGAAAATGTCCACTGCGTCTTCATACGGAGATAAGCTATAATCGCCACGCTTGGCATGCAGATTGACGATCGCAGTGGTGGTAGTTCTATCGCAGGACGTTGCTGCCCATCTTGCGTTATTGTACTTACTTACACACAACCCATTTCGTTGATGCCATTGTTCGGTTGATTATGCAACTCCATAACTTGAGTTTGACTCATTCTATGACTAATTTTGACCTATCAGAAAAAGCCATCAAGTGCCAATTGAACTCGGTCATGAAAGGTTCCGTAGCAAGTAATATTTATAGATTGATAACAGAAGGGGTGTGGTGTTTCATCATGATAACGCTAGACCTCACACATCTATAGCCACTCAGCAAAAATTAAGAGAGTTTGGCTGGGAGGTGTTAATGCATCCGCCGTATAGTCCTGCACCTTCAGATTTCCACCTGTTTCGGTCTCTTCAGAATTCTTTATGCAATGTTAGGTTAACATCACGAGAGGACTGCCAAATCCACTTGTAGCGGTATTTTGATGAGAAGTCCCAAATTTTTTATAGCAATGGGAACATGTCCCTACCTACAAGATGGCAAAAGGTTATCGAACAAAATGGTACATAGTGCGCCCGTAGTGCTTAACCGAACAGATCGCTTACGATCTACACCAGCCGCTGGGCCATGCGCGCTTCATGCATGTCTATAATTTATCAATATAGTACTTTTGTTTTATTTACCGAGATATCACGGTTTTCTCAAAGAAGTCGGCCGCGTCCCCACAATACATATAATAGATGCTACCCGTGCGAAGCCGGGGCGGGTCGCTAGTGTTGTATATGTAGCTTTATTCTGTCTATTAGTATCTATAGAAAGTATCTTTAATACACAACATGTTGGGGGAATGTGCATGTGTGATGCAATACACACTACGCCTACTTCTCTACCTCTTTACTTCTTTCGACATCATCTACCTTAAAACTTAATTTGGCGTTCTATATGTACTTTTATTTTAAATATAAAATCCATTTAATGTTTTTCATTATTGCAGAGCAATTGCACATCAATACTTTAACATTGCACATTCTGCAATTTTAATTATCGTTTTAATTAAACATTTGGGTATAAACGCAAGAAGCCGACTGTTTACGACTCTTGACGAACTCAATGTTCCAATTTTAAAAGTTCATTATCGTTCAATACCCATTGACGTGCAAGTTAGAATTAAATTATCCTCATATGGCCAGTCCTACTAACAAAGATAATATAATTACTAGTTTAATACCAGTTTAACTACGCAAAGGAGACGGGTAATTGTGGGCCCGCAAAATCGTTGCTGATTAATCCATTATACAGCACATTTTGTAATATAGTTAACAATTAGCAATGTAACTCAACTTTCTACATTAGATATATTTTATTACTAAATCATATATAGGCAGGGCAGGGTATGAAGCGCACATGGCCCGGCGGCTGGTGTAGGTCATAAGCGATCTACTCGGGTAAGCAGTACAGGCGCGGTCGGGTAGTGTGATGGGTGACCGCAAGTGGCAAATTAAATGCGCGTTTCCGTGTTTCGGAGGGCAGGTTAAGCCGTCGATCCCGATTGCTATCATTAGATAGCAGTCGTTAAACCTTGTCGGAGGCCTTATGGGTGGGTTGAAAACATCCGACAGCGGGTTGGTCACTAACTCACCCCCTCCACCAATCCGCATTGGAGCAGCGTGGTGGAGTAAGCTCTAGGCCTCCCCACAAAGAGGGGATAGACTCGTGCCCAGCAGTGGGACGTTCAATGGGTTGCCATTATTATAAATTATCATTATATAGGCAGGTACTTCAATTTCTAACAATTTAAAAAATGCCCGTATTTCAAATTATTTATTTTATAGTTATTTGAAAATTACATAATTTGTACAGTGTTAGGGCCTAGAAATGTCACAAGCGTGTCACTAGAAATGTCTCAATACCTACTTTCACGCAAACCCATAGAATGAACGTCATTGTTGGCTCGTGCAAACCTAAATTTGGGAAAATAAAACGTAAGGTAGCTGGCATAACAATGACAGTTGTTGTAGGTGTTTGTACAAAAATTGTGGCCACACATGATACGTTTTACTTGTACAAACCATAATTTGCACAAATAAAATGTAAGGTGTGTGGTGTGGCCGACATAACAATGATAGTTGTACTCGTAAATACTACAATAAATACAAAATAGTACAAATATGTCTTTTTTGGAAGCCATATTTCCGTAAGTGTATAAGGTATCCGAGATATTATAGGTTATTATTTATAGCCCTTTACTTCTAATATGGCCGGAGATTAACCAAAATTCAGAACCAAACTCCGAGGTACTGAAACTGACACCTGTTTCCAAAACGTAACCGGCGAATCGAGGATGTTTGCATGAATGCTTGAATGCATGCAAACATCCTCTGTCATTCAGAGATCACAAAAGTGAAGTTACGTTATGTTATACAATAAATTAATATTTTAGTTTTCATGCGAATTGTGAAAAAATTTACAAAGGAAATCATTATTTGAAGCGTTTGTTTAAACAAGTTTAAATTGCATGAATATTTCAGCTTACTCGAAACATAGTCAAGTGGTATCATCCAATTGGAACTCCTTAAAGGATTTAGAAGGACAGCTCCGTACCTTATAAAAATTTCAGGGCCCAATATATATTTGGGTGTATACTGACGAAAATTGTATATTATTCGGTTCGGTCGCGCACACGTGCGAGACGCGAGACGCCGCCCGAATGCGGACGATTACAGACCAACGCATTATCTCGTCACTTCTACTCGTCATATGCAATAACAATTGACAGACCAACCTCTACCTTAAATTCAAACTAATCAGTTCAATTTTTACAAACTTGATTTCCCACTTATGCCCTTTTACAACTACGTGACTGTACGCCCTCGAGACGACCGCCGCGCATGCGAAGTCTAACATGGGTATATTCGTAACAATACGGTATCTATTGCGTGTTTCATTCGTATCAACTTTATTTTGAACATACAATAGTTTTGATGGATTAGTAAATAAAGATAGTATGAGTATTTTTCAGTAATATTAGTACAGATGCTGTTACTACTCGCTTTGCATTTGGTATCGTGTTGATTTTCAAACCACTTTTGTTCACGATGATATTTTTTGTTAGCGATATGTCGTTGACGGTCCATTACTTTACATTGATTATTTGCGAGAAATCATTAGAATGACAATAAGAACCTTATACTTATATCCTCACTACTACCACATTATACAATCCATATTAAACGCTCTTATGTACTATGTACATTTCGCTCTTGAAATTCCTAAATACACGACAAATTTTAGCAGCAAAATTTGTTTGAACCCAGCTCAGTATGTACTTATACTTTTTTATGTATTTAAAGCTCTTTACGTCAAGTTTTCATCGTATTCCTACTATTATGATAATTTCTTAACATTAATTGAAGTTTGTTTGTGTAGTAGAGTAATCAATAGAATAGCATCTACTCTATCGACTCTATCAAAACCGATAGCGATGGCGGCCGGTTGCTTTTTGATTAAAAAACCCCCTTATTCATAAACATACATTAGATACATTTTATTATTTATTTATTCTTTATTGCACAAAATAAGCACAAAAGGCGGACTTAATGCCTCTAGGCATTATCTCCCAGTCAACCATTGGGTAGTAGTGATAGGCAACGAAAGGGTGCAGAATATATATAGATATTTTAGCTATAGAATGCTTTGTCTTTGTCAGTTGCATTGTCAAATGTGCAGGATAGAAAAAGACAGGAGAGATTAGCAACACTTTAGCTAAAATACGTATATGAATAAGGGTAAGAGTGTAAAAGTAATAGGCTTACCACCGTTTGAAATGTTTCTTCCTAATAATGTTCAAAAATGTAACTCCAAGCCTGTAATCTCCGAAGGGGTAGGCAGAGTTAAATGCATGCATTCAAGCATACATGCAAACACACACGATTCGCCGGTTACGTTCGTGATGTTCAGATTTGTATTTAGAAATAGTCGAATTATGAATAATTCAAATCTGAAATGTCATTTTTGTTAAAAAGATGCTCTGGTTAATGAAATATTTTGTGTTTAACTTATTAAAATGTAGAGCCTACCTTACATAATTAATATTCTGACAGATGCCTCAGCATTGATGCATCTTCATGAGAATCTTTGGCTTTTCTGTTGATAAGTTGATATCTTTATACAGTACAGTGCTCAACAATAAACATTACACATCGAGCTTAGGAAGGAGACTTCCGCTTATTTCGGGTCTGTAGAGCGTTATCTCGTTCGCACCGTACCTATTTGGTTTGTCGACCATTTTGATCAAGTTTTGACCAATACCGGACTGCTAGTGCTTACATAGGCAGTGTGCAGCAGAGATAACGCTCTACGAAGTTGAAACGAGCCGATCGTCTCTTTCGGAGGCTGGATGTGCAATATTAATTGTTGAGGACTGTACCTACTGTACTATTCTTCACGTATCCTCAATATGGACATAATTTCATTGCCAACTTCATTAAGTACACAAATAAGAGATTCAACAGAAAAATCAGAAATGGCATTTCTTATGTCATGAAAGTGGCAAACAAGCATGCAGTTCACATTGATGTTAAGGGATGACTGCAGCCTATAGACACTTACACAAAGACCGGAGATCAAAATGCAGATGCGTTACCACTTGTGAGGCCTTAGGTGTTATGCCTCTGTGCTGTAAATTACAGGGCCGTACATTATCACCAAACCGGAACATGATAGTGCTGAGCTCTGCCACCAGTAAAATACATATTATTATTTAGTATTAAATTACGTATTATTACAAGCAATGTATCGAAGTGATGATCCAAGGGCGAACACGGCGGACCGGGCCGGAAATCGAACTCGCGACGGGTCGCGTGGTACACATCCTATCGCGGTCACTCACCCCGCGGGATGGAGCTATGGGGGCGAGATCCGCTTTTTTGTACTCCATTTATTTCAAACTATTAAGGGTATTGTTGATTACTATGGATAAGTGTGTGTTAATGCATTATTTGGCGCTAACATTAGTTGACAATAAACGTGTATTACGCTTTTTTCGTGAATAGAAAAATACGTCACAGTAATTATAATGACATAATTTTAACAATATTAAACTAAAGAGACATTAATTTCATGACATTGCTTATTATGGATTATTTCCAATAATTTATTTAAGCTTTAATGCACCAAGTACATAAGTCGGACTTAATGCCACTAGGCATTCTCTAACAGTCAACCTTTGGGTTGTAGGAGATTAGGGAATTATGTCATAGTACGACTCAGATAAATTTACTAAAGGTACCTAGATAAATTTCAGGTTCAAGTTAAACCTTTGTATTGTGTATATTTTTTAGTTCACGTCTATGTACTCGTATATCATAATTGCAGCTACAAACTTTCATACTTTCAAGTTTTTACCGCAAGTATTATATTATATACTAGCCGCCCGCCCCGGCTTAGCGCGGTTGCAATGTTACCTACCCTCTCCTATTCATCTTAGCGTGATGTTATATATTCTAAAGCCTTCCTGAATAAATGACTAGCTGTCCAACACTGAAAGGAGATGTTGCGAGCTCGGCCCTGGTTCGTACATGTCCTCAAAAAATGGGTAACAATAAATCCGAAAACAATACAGTTAATTTAATCAAGAACATATTTTAGAGTTACCACCACATTGAATTCTAACGATTTTATCATTTTCAACCATGTTCGACACGGCGACGATACAGCCAACGCTTGGTATCAATCGATTTCGATAGTCTTTATAAAATATATTTTTTTCTCCAAGTACTAGATAATCAAAAAACAATTTAAAAAATGAAAATGTCAAAATGACATCGTCCGCCATATTCGCCATGTTGGTTTTAAGTTGCAATTCTAACTGCAAATTATGTTTTGTAACTGCAAACAAAGCTAAATAAGTGAAAATATGCAGTAAAAACGTTTTTATATTGATTTTGCCTGTTTAATGATATTGTGTACAATACATGGCCGGAGGTCCATACATTTTTGCAACATCTCTTTTAGTTTTCAAATCGGTTCAGTAGTCCCTTAGATTAGCGCGTTCATGCAAACAAACTCTTCAGCTTTATAATATTAAGTATAGATTATTCTAACAACAATATAAAACACACCGCGAAACACTGAAACGTCGCATTGCGTTAATGGAAATAAAAAGGAAAATAATGATTTTCACGTTTTGCATTAAAAACCTCCTTCGGCGTTACTCTTGCCTCAAAAAAGGGGTAATGGAAAATGACAGTTGAAATGAGAAAACAATATCTGCGCCGTGATCTGCCCCTTTCATATCACTTTTTCGACAAAAGTTCATTTTCGTTTCATATTTCACCAACTGTATGAGTGCTGCTTGAATGTCGGATGCTGTGGAATGCCTAATGAGATACTTTGTTCACATTTAGAGTGTTGTGTTGCGTTTCAATGAAAGTCACATATAAAAATATTTGAAAAATACAAAAAAAAATATGGGAAAAAAAAACAGAAAAGTTATAATGAATAAAGCCCCTGTCTCGACTGACGATGCGGGCCTCCTCCACCGAAGCCCTTAAACCCCAGGGCACCCAACGCTGACCTGCATGGCAGGAGGCCAGAAGAAGCCGCAGCAGATTGGCCAGCTCCGGTGCAGACTCCGCGCGACGGTCAACTGATGATGAAAGTCACGTCTAGTAGATATCCATTAGAACTTTAAGGCATAGGAACTACGATGTTACCTACTCTATGTATCGCTATAATGTAGTGGGCACAAAAGTCTTGGTGACAAACAACGTCCTGAAACCTAAATACCTTTAGTGCCTTAAGGCCAGTCATTTACATCCCTGTTGTTTCTAACAAAGATCGAATATACTTACTGTCAATCAGTGTGACCTGTTTGCTTATGCTTATGCCGTCATACAACTCAGAGTAAAAAGGCAATATCAAACGAAACAAAGTGCAGAATGCCTACAGTACCTACACCATAAAACTCTTTCACTCTCACCGCTAAAACTGTAACGAAGTACTAAAATTTCGCATTGCGTTAATGTAAATAAAAATAATTATTTTCACGGTTTGCATTCAAAACTCCAATCAACGTCACTTTTGCTTTAATAAAGCGGTAATGGAAAATGACAGTTGAAATGAAAAAAACAATACCTGCGCAGTGATCTGCCCGTCTCATATCACTTTTTCGACAAAAGTTCACTTCTGTATCATTTTTTTACCAACTGTATTGCTTGAATTTCCAATGCTGTGGAATACCTAATGTATACACGCGCGATACCTACTTTGTTCACTTGTGAACAATGTATCATTTCATATCGTGTTTCAATGAAATTCACTACCAGTATATGTCACTCTTAAACCTTTTAGGCGAAGGAACCACTGCGCAACCTAATCTATCTACCGCTAATTTCTAAAATACGCTTACGCTTACACTCACAGCTCCACAGTAGGTATAAACCTGTGTCGTGGGTGCCGTTGTACACATACAACACATACACAAACACCCAGACCCGAAACAAATATCTGTAGGCCACCGCTGGACTAACCGAGTCTTCATTAAAAGGTAGTAGAATTATTGAAAAGGTAGTAGAATTACTCCCACTCATTTACGCTGCCCCGTTAATTTTGAGACAGAGAACGAAGCAGATTAGATTACAGGGGCTTAGATTTTGGAGATGCATTTATTTACCATCTATGTAATCTGCACACTTTCGTTTGACACTAGCAATAACAAAACAAGAAAAAGAGACTATACTCTTATTCATAAACGCATTTTTGTTGAAGTTTTACTAATCTCTCCTTTTTCTTTCTCTAACGTGCGCAATTGACAATGAGACTGACAAAGACGAAGCATATTGTTACTCAAATGTTTCTAATGTACGTCTATGAATAAGGGTATTGAAATTAAAGAAATAGTTCACTCTATCATAACTAAAAAGCACAACACTAAATACTGAAGCGTCGCATTGCGTTAATGGTATAAAAAAAAAACCGGCGAATCATTTTCACGGTTTGCATTTAAAACTTCCGTCGACGTCAAACTTAAAGAGGCTATGAAGTAACAGTCGAAATTAAAAAAACAATATCAGCGCCATTATGTGACTATTTCATATCACATTTGCAACAAAAGTTCATTCTGGACACATTTTTTTACCAACCGTGTGAATTTTCTTTGAGTGTCGAATGCTATAGACTGTTAGCGTTCAGGTTTTGGGGAGGTATTCACTTTATTCATTTACCATCAAAGCAAACTGTATTTTCGTTTGACCCTATCAACATAAAAACAAAAAAGGAGAATGCATTTTGAAGATATCGTAAGTAAACAAAAGACGGAAATAAGTTGAAGAATCAGAATCAGAAACTCATTTATTCATTTAGGGTCACAGGCACCTCTTATGACACGTCAAAAACAAACAAAATAAATTTAAAGTGAATAACAATTGATATACATATCAAACAATATAAAAAATAGATGTATAGTCAAGAATATCACTAAGATAAAACTAAATATAATATACTACTGTAAAATGTATATCAGTAGAATGTCTCATTTCCCCTTTACAAACTGATAACAAGGAGTAAAAAGAAAAGAAAGAGAGTCATTCTTTGTCATTCACCGGCAGAGTTCCAAAGGCCAATATGATCCGAGAAAAACCTGCCCAAAGACAAAAATAGTCTACAATCTCACTATCACCACTGAAAAATACAACACCGAACACTGAAACGTCGCATTGCGTTATTGGGATTTAAAAAAAAATCAACAGATCATTTTCACGGTTTGCATTAAAAACTTCCGTCGGCGTCACTCTTGCTTTAACAAAGGGGTAATGGAAAATAACAGTTGAAATGAAAAAAACAATATCTGCGCTGTGATCTGTCCGTCCCATATCACTTGCATCACAAAAGTTTATTACGGCTTAATTTTTTATGCAAATAGTATGACGGAGATTTCTTTGAATGTTGCATGTTGTGGAATTAAAGAATGCTTAATGAAATCTGTTATATGCTCTGCTTACCATCAAGTAGTTTTTATTGATCGCTGCTGGTAAAACTCTAGGGCAGATCAGGTCAAAGTCACAAGTGCGTTACCTAGCTTATCTACCGCGACAGTGTGCCATTCAGCGCTACAGTGGTCAGGTTTGATGTAAAATACAGTTCACATCGTAAAAGCGCAGGAAATTACCGAACTTTATACAACAGCTTAGGAATGAGGTAACTGAGTGGTCATGTTTTAGTTACAGGTATAGGCTTCGTTCATCACTCACCATCAATGTGAACTATAATGCTACGAGCTAGGTACATGTTAGCCATTTTCGTAACAAAGCATATTTTTTAATGTAAATTCTTAAACTCGATATACGGTTTGTAGGTACGCGTATTGAAGTACTTTCAGTTAGATTCTCTCTAATTACAGTGTGGCGCTCGCCGTATCCAACGGAAACATTGTTTAATGTGTCGCTAGATGGCAGTGCATTGACTTTTATATCGCGCTGTAGAGATTTTTCTCAAATGATGTATAAAGAGCGATTTTTCTTATAATAAAGTTTTCAATTCAATAACCAAAGTGAGTGTTTCATTTATTCAAGTGTTCTTCCTAACATTCATCTCTGTATAGAACATTCATCTCTGTATAGTGAATACTGATTTCCCGGTTTCTTCCTGGAACATGGCATTACAATTTGCGGTTTGTTAAATATTTTCTTTAATATTCATCAAAAATATACCTGGGGCCGTAATCATAATCGTAAAATATTATTTTGCAGAATTGGACAAAATCCTAATTAAAAAAAAAATACTAAAATAACCGTGAAATAAAATATCATAAAATTATTTTTTTGTAAAAAAAACTTTGGGGAAGGCTTTCTGTGCGAAAAACTTCAGCATGGACGCTTTCAGCTGGATTGGTGAAACCCTTTGAGAGATGCCTGAAATTGTATAATAAACGTTTTTTACTCACCATTTATAATGCTTATCTTGATTATCACAATGTTGTCGAGACCTGCAATTTTACAAGCAAAGCGTTGCTATTCGTATTCAATATAAGATCAGTAGGCAATGTTATATACACCTGTCTAACGCGTTATTGTGATGGAGGGGTGCCACGGGGGTGCCATGGGGGTGACTCGAATACACTCCCCTGTGGGTTTTAAACTTTTTTGATGCGATATTAATGTTTTGAAGAGATTACGTGTGTACAGATGGTGTTTTAGCTCTATGAGTTGTTTTTTTTACAAAGAATTAATTACTGCTTGATATGATACAGGTATGGCTTATCGTAATTTTTTATGTCTGAAGGTTGACAGACTAGCAAACGAGCCACCTGATGGAAAGTGGACACCATCGCCTATGAACATTTGCAACACCAGGGGAACTCCCCTGGCACCTGCCAACGCGCTGCCAGCCCTGGCGGACTCTTTTGACGCCATTTTTGAAGAACCTTATATTGTAGCACCTAGGGAACACCTCAGAGGGAAGTTCGTTCCACAATTTACACGTTCTGGGCAGGAACGAGCTTGAAAACCGCACCGTTGAGCACTGCCAGGTGTCCAGGCGAGGGTGGAACTTCTCTCTTCGGTGGGTAGTACGCTGTAGGATAAGAGACGGTGGCACCATGTCAAACAGTTCAGCAGAGCACTCACCATTGTAGAGACGGTAAACTGAGAGATGATTAAGTACCCACCTTATGTTCCTAGTCAACAGAATGAAAATTGATATAGTAATTTATTGTATTTAATTCTGGTTATTTGATACACCCCTTATTTTATTTATACGAGTATGTTAGAGCTATCGTGTGATAGCGTGGCGCTGCGTCGTATTCAAACTGGATGGTACCTACTTAATGCACGAATATTAAACTGCATTGGGTCCTCCGGTTTTGTGTATTTGTCTAGGGTTGCAGTATTTACTTATTTTACACATGAAATGCATACCTGCTGTTTTGTCAACATGATCACATAAAAATAGGTTTCAGTATGAACTTACCATTCATGTTAACTGCACTGGTGCAGAATAAACCTACTATATTGAGAACCTTTAGTATCTGTTAGGGACGGTACGATTGGAAGACAATGGCATGTATTTATTAATTTAAAAAAAAAACATGTTTACTCTATGAATAAAATCATACAACAAACATGCATTACAAACAACATACAGGTGAATCCAGAACCTCCTCCTTTTTGAAGTCGGTTAATAAGACATTTCAACTTTACATACAATTTCTTCCTTTTTTGTAGAACTAATCAGAACTAACGTTTTTTGGTGAACAATATGTTCGTCTATATCGAACCATTAGGCAGCACACGCAGGTTAAGCATTACATCTCGCTGCTTTTCTCCGACTTGATTTGGATGTAGTAAAATAATAGTGGTTAAGTTCCTATCTACTATTATTTTTCACTCAATTTGTTCAATCAAAACATAATCCCATAACTATGGATAAACCTATAAATATTATAGGCCTATATCACTTCTCAATAGTGTAGCTTTCTGTTCATGAAAGATTTTTTTAAATCGGATCAGTTTTTCCGATGATTATCTCGTACAAACAAACAAACTAAGTTAGGAACTTTACCTCTTTGTAATATTAGTAGACATAGATTTATTTCGTTTCGTATTTTCATTAAGACTTTGTACGATTTGGTTCATTTACCTACTTTTGCACATGAATATCAATGTTTTTAATGACAAATACCAAACAAAAATGCTTTCGGTTCTTTTTTCAAATTTTGTGGACCTATGTAACTGTATTTCTATTTTATTTTAATCTTTGATGAAATCCAGGATAGGAGCCTAACAAAGATTCGATAACAAGAACTTATCAACGGTAAAGTGGATTCCGTTTTAGAAAATTTCCCTTTGGAACTCAACACTCTTTGTCTATTCCATGAAGGAATTTAAGCTGATCGCTGATCGCTCGATTTTGATGTTGATACTTAACGTGAATAATTTAAGATGTAGCCATGGTATTTTACTAGGTATATAGCGATTATAGTTGTGGTAGAGATCCATAAAGATGGAGTTCATAATATGGGCCACATCACCACATTACCGCTAAATGGCAGTGTGCAGCTATCGTTTTCCGGTTAGGTGGTAACTAATTTATGGTCTCGTAACTTCTTGCACAGACGCATGATTAAACCATTTTTTAAATTCGAATTTTGCCTCTATCAATTTATGCAATTTGAAATGCTACCTATGTAAGTAAAAGTTTACTACATCCTCTCTGCAGTAGCAACTCAAATAAAAAAATAATCTGCATTTCGAGTTCAAATAAACATATTATTATAATAGTTGAACAGCTACGTAGTAAGAACTAAGTAGCTGTTCAACTCTGTTTAAAAGTTTTGAAGCAGGGCTTGAAATTAATTTTTATTTTTTTCCCCTTAACCGATTTTGACGCAACAAAAATCGACATCATTGCAGAATAATCAAAATATATAATAAGAATAAGTCAGTAAAAATGGAGTGCCCGTACATTCAATATTTCTCCAAAAACTGAAAGGCAGCGATTAGAAGAGTAACAGAAACCGATATTTTTTTTGGAATTTTTGTCTCTCTGTCTGTCTGGCAGGTACGTTATAACCTCGAAACTACTCTATAGATATGAACCCGGTTCACAGGTGAATAACGTATAATTAGGAGCGTTGTCAAAATTTTGTTCCGTTGGTCAATTGAAAATTTACTTCAAGCACTACTTCAAATTAACTATAAGTCTATTGTAGGTCTGGATAATTGTAGTTTATACAGGTCACGCGAAAAGGAACCAACACGCGAGCGGAGCCGCGGGCTACAGCTAGAACACACATAAATTGAATGTAACTTACCAACAGAAAAAAATCGAAAATGACGAAGAAAAATTATAAATCAAGCACAAAATATACTCGATTTAGATCACGAAAAAACACAAGATTACTTAAAGCAAGAAATTACCTCCGGATACACAAACTTTGGAACTTGTTACGTCAAGGGTAGGTTAAGTTAAAAGAAGTTGCACTTTATCCCAATGAGTTTAGGTTCAATTTGAGGGTAGCAAGGGTTATCGGTGATTAAGTGGCCGATTTGGGACGGGAATTTGGAAGTTTTCTATACATGAGGTCACAGATCAAGTGTCTTTTACAATACAGAAACTGTTAGACTCATTTTTTAATGGTTGGAACATGGACATTATTCATATTCACAGAATTCATTTATATTCTGGGCGTTAACATATCGAACGAAGTGCAATTCGGGAGTCACATTGAGTGTAAGACCAAGTTGGCTTCAAAAAAGTTGGGGGTGCTTAACAAAGCGAGGCAGTATTTCACATCGGGGCAGCTACTACAGCTTTATAAGGCCCAAGTGAGGCCCCATTTGGAATACTGCTCTCATTTGTCGGCGGGAGCCCCCAAATACCAGCTTGGTCCACTTGACTCCCTACAAAAACGCGCCGTTCGTATTGTTAACGATCCAGGACTTACTGACAGGCTCGAACATCTGAGCCTGCGTAGAGATATTGGGAATCTGTGCGTGTTGTACCGTCTCTACAATGGTGAGTGCTCTGCTGAACTGTTTGACATGGTGCCACCGTCTCTTTTCCTACACCGTTCTACCCGCCGAAGAGAGAACCGCCATACCGACTGGACACCTGGCAGTGCTCAACGGTGAGGTTTTCACGTTCGTTCCTGCCCAGAACGTGTAAATTGTGGAACGAACTTCCCTCTGAGGTGTTCCCTAGGTGCTACAATATGGGGTTCTTCAAAAATGGCGTCAAAAGAGTCCTTCAGGGCTGGCAGCGCGTTGGCAACTCCCCTGGTGTTGCAAATGTTCATAGGCGACGGTGACCACTTTCCATCAGGTGGCCCGTTTGCTTGTCTGTCAACCTTCAGACATAAAAAATATATTTATTATGTAACTTAGCGTAGCAGCATCACATTCATGTTTCATTCAACTAAAATGATTATTTAAAATCAACCCGACGTTTCGGTCGCTTTGCAGCTTTCGTGATCTCAAGCAGACTGAGATGACATTTGCCTGACAGCAGTCTAAGTTTTGTTAAGTACAGCCATGCTTCGTTGTGTCGTCGATGTGTATCTCCACCTTTTTCGCAAATGTCTTGCGTAGCGTTCAGGATTAACAGAAAAGTTACATATTCTAGATACTTATTATATCTTGAGGTCTTAGAGACTGTTGCGGTTGGGATTTCATTCTACTCAGTATCGGATCCCAGGAATGCTATTTTTATGGGTCTAAGAAGAAACACAAAAAAAAACATACCGCCGGTGGTCCCGGAATTTCGACACTGTAACTCCACCAAAAGTAAACGAGTAGCTACCAGTTGTAAAATAACATAATCTTACAATCCGTGAAGTTTCAGTATATTTTTTTTAGGTAAGGAAGGTGACAAACAAGCGTGCAGCTCACATTGATGTTACGTGATGTCTGCAGCCTAAAGACAAGACTAAGGAGGTACATAAAAACTAGAGGTTAAAAATGAAGATGCGGTGCTCTAAGATGTCATGTCTCTGTGATAGTTACTACGGGGCCATACATTACCTAACTGGAACACGATAGTGTTGAACAATACCATTTAGCGTCAGAAAAGTTAGGTAATGCGGTGGTACCTACGCCCTCGAGCTCCTACACTTGGAATTATTTACTTAACTAGTTTAGTAGTTGGTATATAGTTTAGTCTTACCGATACCGTACTAATCGTTCTAAGTGAATTGTAAATGGATGTCCACACATCACGTGTAATCAATGCGATCTGAATTCAAAACCAGTTGAAATAGCAATTGAAGCGATGTAAAATAATTGGACATACTTGTACAACGAACGGTTTACCATAGCCCAGTGATCTGGACTGAATGTTCAACTTTTTTTGCTGGCGGCAGATTAATACAAAACTAAGTTTTGGCCGCGACTTCCTAAAGAAATGTACAGGCCAAATTTTACTTCTCTACGAACAGTTTTGTGGTTTTGCCTGTGTTGTCTGTCAGTCACTCAGTAAAGAGTGGTCACTGCTGTCGGCGTTTGAGGGCGTAGGCAACACCGCGTTACTACCTAATCTATCTGCTGCCAAACGGTAGAATTGAACACTATCGTCAGAGAATATGTAATAATACTACGTATAGAATGGACACTTCGACGTCCCGCCCTATTTCCCCGCATCACGAAACCTCTTTTGGTTGGTATTTTCTACGCGCTACGCACACAGGTGCACGTGTAAATACACGTCACTGATTGATGTAATAGAGACCAAAATAAGCGTTTGTATGGAATTTTGTCCGTGTGTCCGCGGTGTGCTATCGTGATAAACTGTCGCAACTGCGACCGCCAATCAAATGACGCACAACACTATTAAGGGCATCTTTGGGGAAAGCTTTTGTCCAGTAGTGGAATTCTTAAGGGTGAGATGAAGGTGATGATGATCACTTACATACTTCACGATCCGGGAATCAAGCCTGAGGGCGAATTATGTTCAACAATGCTGTATTCCCAAAGCGTTGGTAATTATCACGTTTCGACAAAGCAATAATGTACTCAAAATTCAAAATTCAAATCATTTATTTCAAATTGGTCTACAAGGACACTTTTGCATTGTCGGGTTATAAGCTACCTAGAGAGAATGACTTATAATAATAATCCAATAGGTATTAATAAATACCAATTTAATAATAATATTTCAATTCCTTCATAGAAGAAAAAAAAAATCTGTTCGTCATAATCATAGTCATTCACTTAGCAGAGTTCCAAGTGCAGGCACTACTGAGAAGAACTCCGCTACCCAACAAACTCAGCGTGATGCTCTTTTGTCAAAACCTTAGTCTTTAATTTTATACAAATATTATTACATAGAATAAAGATAATGTGAACGTCCATGGCATATAAATATTTGCATATAAACACATACGCAAATACCCATCAACAGCTTAATATCGTAGTAGAATATAACACCCGCAAATCACAACAGACCAGTCCCCACAATCAGCACCCGTTTACGAGTATGACGCATGTGGCAGCCATTGCTCTCCTCGACCATTTTGAAGGGAAGTAAGCAACCCGTCACACGACGCCGCCGAAGGCAAAGACATTTAAGTGAGCATGACTGTTATGATTACCAGTGCATACCTACATAGCATTATAGATGAAAAGAATCTACTACATAGAGCCCATCAAATTGTGATCAATTTTTGAGCAAACGAGTTACATAATAATCTGGCTGGAACCACGGAACACCAAACTTCATAATCTACTTCATCTGGGGTCTCTAAAACGGCGCAAATATAATATAATAATATTTCAAACGACTACATATCTGAGCCATTTAGAGTGGAAACGCTAGGTCTGTAGGGTTCAGTACACTCATCTTTTATATAAAGCGAAATGATCAACACGACACGTGATCAGAGGGCTGGTCTATACTTTGCACAGAGGATTAACGTTGCCTTCAATGGCGTGGGAATGCCGCCGCCAGATTTCTGAGCACGTTACCACATACCTAAGGTTGTTAAGAGCGATGTTCAGTTCTACGTAACGTAACTTCACGCCTGTAATCCCCGAAGGGGTAGGCAGAGGTAAATGCATGCATTCAAGCATACATGCAAACACCCACGATTCGCCGGTTACGTTTTGGCCCATGTAACAGATGGCGAGCCTGTTGACATCTCCGGGCACATTACCAAACTTTGAGGTACTGGGAAATTTCCAGAAAATGGAAAAATCCCAATAGAACCAGAGATAAAGGCTTTTTCACCATTATCTCTGATAACCCCCTACCCGGGAATCGAACCCAGGACCTCAGCGTAGTAGTAGTGGCCTGCTACCACTAGGCTACCGAGGCGATACAATTATGTTAATAAATTAACACGGTATATAGTTATTAGTATTTTATGTAATTGTGAATTTAGTCCCCATTTTATTTGATAAATAAACACCTGAAATTGATGTTGAAAAGTAAGACAAAAACAGATCATTTACGTCAGTTGTCGCCTCGCTCACTAACTGATGTAAAAAAAACATATTTTTGTTTATTTAACTTTCCAACTCTCAAAGTGTGCAAAGTAACTAAACGTTACTACATAAACTTCCAGTCAACAATGTGAGCGAGCTGGTCATCATTAATTATGAAGATCAGTCCAATCACCATTAAAACATTTCCGAAGGACCAATGGCGATGCCCTAAGTACTTATACAACAAAGCGGCCAAACCACACGCTGGCCAAACCTGCGTAGTATGTTATGGTTACGTGAAAACCCTAATCTACTAAAGGTTTAGATTGAAGTGCCCTTAAAGTTAATTTTCGTAAAATCTTACGGTCGGTTGTTTCAACTGTTCAACCAGGGCATTTAGAGCCCTAACATCTAAATTAAATACTTCTTTGTATTCCGTATTCTGAACTTAGAGAGGCGGATGGGAGCTCAAGTTGGGTTGGCGAAGATAAGTATAAAGGACGCCATGCAGCTCCCAGACTGGTCGGCCGAGCGGTCGTATGATAAGTTGAACATTTTGCGGCAAAAGGAAATAATCCGAAGTGTTTCGCACGAAATAAAATATGTTACCGCTTCTAGCTTTGTAATACAAATTTCCGAGCTTATTTACTGATGAATATAATAGTTCATTGTTCAACGTTGCGTCCGAATTTATTGTGACGTTATTCGTAGATAATTATCAGACATGTAATCGAACTAACCAAAAACGACTACGTAGTTAAATGTTGCAGCGGGAATGAGAGGTGGTATAATTAAAAACTCTTTATATACATACATTTACATAAAAACCGGAAGTCAAAATGAAGAGAGCCACCTCAAAGGCTTAAGTCGATTTGCCTCTGAGATTAACATTGTTCTATTCTTTCATTTTCTATAATACTGTCTGCTTTACCAGCTGCGAATGTCATCTCACCCATACCTTAGTTGCCTTAGCTTAGCTGTTTTATAGAAAGAAAGAATGTGCGATCATAATTGAAGTTGACTGAAACGTTTCCTTGGCTTTTTCTTCCAAACATTTATCGTACGGTTACATGTACAAAATAAAATACTAAATAAAGAAGGTCAGGTAATTTAAGAACGAAATAATGACAATTAGGTAAAGCGCTAGTGCCTGTTAAGTTTGCCTCTAGAACTCTACAACAAATTATCCAATATTTCATATAAGATAAAATATCTTAAATATCCAACGACGCCTGACGACCCGGTTGGTCCAGCGGTGTGATTCGAAGGATCGATCCAGATTCCCAGTGTGTGAGGTTGTGAGTGTAAGCGTATTTATTTATAACACTCACATACATAAATTGTATGGACGTATCGGTATTTGTTATATGTAGGTACTAATACAACATTAAAACTCAACAATTTCATTTCACAATATTCGTACGCGGATTAATTAATGCACATGACTGTACACAGATACGTTAGTTGAAATGTAATTCACAGAATCCGTTCTTTTGACATGGAAATCGTTTCGAATGTTAATAAAAAAAGATGTCGATGCCATTACATAAAACATACTCAATATATTATCGAATTGATTTTGTATTGAAATCATAAATGACATCAATGGCGATAAATGAAAATTTTAATATTGGTTTTGTAGGTATATCCCTTTAATATTATGATTTAATGAAAACTGGTGACGTGATGGACATTTTAAAATTCAAATTCAATAAAATGTCCGTAGTAAATAAAAATTGAAATAAATCATTTCAATTTTTTTTTTTTATGTAATGGAAGTGGCAAAAAAGCATGCAGTTCCCATTGATGTTAAGTGATGATTGCAGCCTATAGACACCCACACAAAGACCGAGGTCAAAATGCAGATGCGTTACCACTCCTGAGGCCTAAGGTGTTATGCCTCTGTGCCGGAAATTACGGGGCCGTACATTACCACCTGACCGGAACACGATAGTGCTGAACACTACCATTTAGCGGCAAGTATATTAGGTAATGCGGTGGTGCCTACGCCCGCGAGCTCCGACACTGGAGCTCTTTATGCCGGTGGTAGACACCAGTAAAAAGAAATTGAAATAAATTTATCAACTCGCACTTAACTTTTAACTCGTAGGCGTAGTTAGCTCGTAGGTTAGAAGCCTGGTTATTAGTTTGTTAAAGTCATGATAATATTTTACAAGTATCAAAAGTTTTAACTCCCAAAATGTTTGTCATCGCTGGAGGCTCTTCAATATCACAGATCGTAGTAAAAATAGAATGTTTTCCTTTATGTTGACCTCTTAATACATACTAATGTATTAAGAGGTCAACATAAATAATCCAATTTTAGTGCTACCATAAGACACGACTGTACAGCTCAGATCTAGTGTCAGAACAAGTTTTTTAATAACCAATATACCTAGTTCCGGTTGTTGTCAGGTAAGACACGAATGTATGTCAGCGCATGAGACATTGACCCGCTGTATCGGACTTGCAAAACGTTTGAACGATGTATTCAGAACCGGACCAGATGCATTATACAACGTGAAAAATTACATTTATAGGAGAAACGGATCGGGAAATCATTGGTAATGTATTTTGAATCTTCTCAGCTCACGTGAAGATGTCATGTGGCTCTGAAAATCTATTACGTAACTTCAGGCCTGTAATCCCCGAAGGGGTAGGCAGAAATAAATGCATGCATTCAAGCATACATGCACCCACGATTCGCCAGTTACGTTTTTGGCCCATGTAACAGGTGGCGAGCCTGTTGCCATCTCCGGGCACATTACCAAACTCCGAGGTACTGGGAAACTTCCAGAAAATGGAAAACCCCCAATAGAACCAGAGATAAAGGATTTTAAGCCGTTATATCCTTAACAGTAGAAAAACTACTAAACTTCTATGTAGGAATACGAACTAATGGCTTTATCTTCACGCCAATTCCCTTACGGGACAGAGAGTTGAGCGCCAAAAATGCGACCTTACACACCTCCCAATTTTTTTATGGACTTACGTAGGCAGCTCGTCTCGAGACGATATTAATTTACTTAACCGGGGGCAATTGACGAGCGAAAATTACTCGAAAACTCAGGTCGAAAATGTAAGAACATCTTAGTAACGTTTCCCCCATCGTTCATTACAACGTTGTTCAATCGGTTACTAGTTGTTGTGATCGATCGGGAACCGTTTCATTACGTTCCCATTTTTTCGAATTGTACCTTTCAAGTTGGGAGTCGTTTTCTTAACTATTACCTAATTAAGGCTTTTCGGTTCCAAAACTATATAAATGTAACGATAAGCTCCGTCCTCTGATCGTTTATATAGACACGACTTAATGAAGAACGCTTACATCACCAGTTTGTGCAGTTACTTAGGTAGCAACATAGAGCAACACCGGAGGGGAGTAGCCATATGCAGGCTTTCTCCTCTGTCAAAGTACAAGCCCAAATGGAGCCATACCTGTCGCCTAGATATTTATGTGTGCGTGAAATTGTTTCTGTATTTTGTTTAAATAAGTAGTTAAGTAATAGACGATTTTTGTAGTGTTCGTGTGTGTCGCACGCATTTCCCCCCGCAAAAATTACAGACTGTTTTGCATCGGTAATAAACGCTATGGCTACTCCCCTCCAGTCCGCCGCAGCCGGTGGCCCGTGTTGCTCTATGGGTAGCAAGGTATTAGATAGCCTTAGATCTAGTCGAAGATAGTAATTGGTGTGTATTGTTAGTAGGTATTTGGTAATGGAAGAACTTGGAGAAATTATTCTACACTTTTTTATGTCTAAAGGTCACCATGGTCACCGTCGCTTAAGGATAATTGGAACATCTAGGGGATTTGCCAAGGCACCGCCAGCTCTAAAGTACTGTTTTTTGAAGAACTCCGTATTGTAGTCTCGGAAACTACTCAGAGAGAATTGTTTTATATTATTTCGCATTAACACATGCTTGTGAAATATATTTTATTTTTAAAGAAAAATAGAAAGAAAAATTTGACTTCAGGCGAGACTCGAACTCGCGACCTACTGGGAATCTAGTCCAGCCGCTCTTCCAATTGAGCTACTGAAGCCAGTCTCGCCTGAAGTCAAATTTTTCTTTCCATTTTTCTTTAAAAATAAAATATACTCAGAGAGAAGTTTGTTCCACAATTTGGGCATTGACGTAGGTGCACAAAACCCGCTCTTTTGAGCACTATCACGCTTCTAGTCTGTGCTGGTGGAACCTCACTCTTCGGCTGGTAGTGCGGTAAAGAAAAAAGAGACGGTGGCACCATGTAAATATTTCAGCATTGTGTTAGATGCTTTGAACTCTATAGCTTATTTACACTTCACCATCTATTACCCCACGTCACCATAGTCATGGTGCCGCTTATTACACTAAAATAGTAACCGTTCCCTCAGTTCCCTAGACGACTTACTCTCAGACTATACGCGAAGGTAAATTCATAATTATTTATTACGAAAACTTGAGCTCAAGAAATTTGTACCATTGGGTGGCTGTATATTTTTTTCGAGATTTTCCTATTTCTTATTACACCACCCTTTTTTCTACCCGGGATCGGAGGTCTCTTGCTCTAAATTTTATTCTTATTGTTCTATCTCTTTATTCGTATCAAGTTTTCATTGATCATATTGTCATTATAAGCCAAACTTTTACATAAAAATCGAAGGACATCTGCGTTTAAAACAAGCGTTGCATGAAGAATGAGATCGTATGTAGGTATTCAAATTAATTTAAATGTTCATTGCCCGTTCTTTTCTTCTCGAAACCCTTTTTTCACGATTATATTAATTATCAAGATTATCCCCGAATCAGCTTGGACCATCACCAAAAAAATAAACAATGATATTCAAATATTGAATGAAACGATATCAGATATTCCATATTTCAAATTTAATTCAAATAAAAAAAGTTTTGTATGTGAAACGTATGTTTCGTCAATAAAGTACAACAGCTGTCGTACTCATGGCATAGCACCTACGCGGAACCAACGAGTTGTAGGTAAAAGTGGACACCACATCTCAACAAAACAATATCCAACCATTGCTATATCTACTGCTGTATTGGGGTGGTTTTTCAGCAGAGATGTACGTGCTATGAAGCTATGCTATGGATGCGTTTCATGTCCGCCAATCATATTCATTGGTGCACAGCGCAATGTGAACCCCTTCTATACGGTCGGGATCAACCACCGATCATCATGTCATTGGTCGGGTCAACCGAAGTTTGTATTTTCTACACTGTCCATTTTTAAATCAACCCGATTAAGGAAACGACGCGACGGTCGGCGGTTGCATCCGACCGTGTAGAAGGCGTATTAAGTATGTGCATCAATAGGCGCGTACACACGAGTATAGAGTACAAAGAGTACGAGAGCAGCCTCGCTAAAATTTAGAGGAGGATAGCAATATCATAAAAAGAAAGGTCCAATTAGTATGACAGAGATTCGTATTTGATACAAACTGTTTTATTACAAGTGTGGTCTCCATTTATCCATAGCTTCATGGCACTTACTGAAATGTCATCCCATGTCGGAGCCACACATTATAGCCATATTTATAGAATTATTTTAAATACAAACATTTATTTTGATACAATGAGTGAAAGTGTAATTATGGCATGACGTCATTGATGTTTTGATTATAGTAAATCCATTATACGGGTTTTGAACGCTATAAACTTTAGATATAAGATTAAAGTAGCAAACAGTTCACACGAACTGAATACAGACCGTGTAGAGATATCAATGCAGATGCTTTGCTATTCTCGAATCCTCAAAATGCCGAAGAATGGCTATCATTATCATTTCAGCCAAAAGAGGTCCACTTCTGTACAAAGGCCCTCCAAAGATTGCCACAACGAACGGTCCAGGGCCACCCTAATCCAACGATTTCCCGCAACCTTCACCAGGTCGTCGGTCCACCTCGTGGGGGGCCTGCCTACGTTTTCTGTTACGCGATAGCCGACGTCAGGACATGACGACCCCATCGCCCACTAGCGGAAGAATTCCCTTCAAGTGGTGAGGAATTCTTCCTCTAGAGCAGTCAGTACACCCAACCATGGCGGTATAAGTACGCGGGAGGGACAGCAGCGCCCCGCGTTAATTGACGACATTGCGATCGCTAACCCGCATGCCAAGCGTGGCGATTACGGCAAATCACATTGGTTATTTCTATATCAAAAACCGGCCAAGTACGTATCGGGACATGTAGGGTTCCGATTTCACAAGTTGATCGACTATTACTAGAGTCTAATAAGCCGAGATAGTTTCCCTTAAATTCGCGTGTACTATCACCATTTTTTCACCCATCCAAATTCTACCGTTTAGGGATGACACTAAACTGTAACAAAAATTTGGACTTTCTTTAGTCGAAAAATGGTCTTCTCAGACCCCTTATATTTTTAAAGGCCTATCCAATCATACCACATGCGATGGAATATGCGAAGCGCGTAAAATATGCATCTTAACTTTACGTATAGAAAAGGTAACCTAAAAACATTTTTTTTTAATATTGGAATGGTTTGACCGCTATTGTTCGGTTAACACCACTAAACTTCCCATCAATCAATTTGTATATAATAGGTTGGGGAAAAAGTCTTTTCGCATTATGGTATGTATGAACTTGTAATAAAATCCTCTTTGGCTGTAGTATTTGTATCTGGCTGGTTTTGGTATCATTGAAAGTTAAAATTTTAAAGAACATAATGCCAAATTCAAATTAGGCAAATGTGTGATTTTCATTTGTTTTTCGTACTGTCAAGATGAGTGAATCTAATGAAGAAATTCGATACATTTTAAAATTTTACTACAAAAAAAGTAAAAATGCAACGCAAGCAGCGAAAAAAATTTGCGATGTTTATGGACCTAGTGCAGTGTCTGTGAGAGTAGTACAAATTTGGTTTAAGCGTTTTCAATCCGGAAATGTTGATGTCGAAGATGCATCTCGCTCTGGTCGCCCTATTACGGATAAAATGGATGCCATTTTTAAAAAAGTGGAGCAAGATCGACATATCAGTAGTTACGACATAGCTGAAGAACTGAGAATTGATCACAAAATATTTATGGCGCATTTGAAAAAAGCTGGGTACAAAAAAAAGCTCGATATTTGGCTACCTCACGAGCTCACTGAAAGAAACCTAATGAACCGTGTACTCATTTGTGATTCTTTATTACGACGTAATGAAACCGAATCATTTTTGAAGAAGCTGATAACTGGTGATGAAAAGTGGATCACGTACGACAAGAACGTGCGAAAAAGGTCGTGGTCAAAGGCCGGTCAGGCTTCACAGACTGTGGAGAAACCCGGGTTAACTGGCAATAAGGTGATGTTGTGTGTGTGGTGAGATTGAAAGGGCATTATTCATTATGAGCTATTACCACCAGGCAGGACTATCGATTCTGAACTCTACTGCGAACAACTGATGAGATTAAAGCAAGAAGTTGAGAGAAAGCGGCCGGAATTGATCAACAGAAGGGGTGTGGTGTTTCATCATGATAACGATAGACCTCACACATCTATAGCCACTCAGCAAAAATTAAGAGAGTTTGGCTGGGAGGTGTTAATGCATCCGCCGTATAATCCTGACCTTGCACCTTCAGATTTCCACCTGTTTCGGTCTCTTCAGAATTCTTAACGCAATGTTAGGTTAACATCACGAGAGGACTGCCAAATTCACTTGTCGCGGTATTTTGATGAGAAGTCCCAAATTTTTTATAGCAATGGGATCATGTCCCTACCTACAAGATGGCAAAAGGTTATCGAACAAAATGGTACATACATACTTTAGTTAAATTTAAATAAACTATATTAAAAAATGTTTTGAATTATCTTAAAAAATGCGAAGAAACTTTTTCCCCAACCTGATATATAACATAGTCCTCAATCCCACAAAGTTTGCCCCTTACTGTCAGCTCACACTAGGTCAGTAGTTAAGTCTGTACCTATACACAATAACCCTATTAGAGCTCCGACTAACAAGCTAGGGACCTTATTGAGGATCCATTAGACTTTACATTTGAGATATCAGAGTTAATCAGAGTGGATGGACAGCAACCATCGGTTTTTAATGTAATGAAGAGCAAACTGGAGGTAGAGTTCCAGTGAAGAAGTTCGAGGGCTTAACCACCACCACATTACCCAATCTATCTGCCGCCAAATGGTAGTGTTCAGCACTATCGTGTTCCGAGTAGATGGTAATGTATGGCCCCGTAATAACTATCACAGAGACATACCAACTAAGGTCTAAGGGGTGGCAACGCATCTGCATTTTGACCTCTGGTTTTTTATTGATGTCTATAGGCTGCAGTCATCATTTAACATCAATGTGAGCTGCGTGCTTGTTTGCCAGGTTTTTTTTTTTTATGTAATTGAAGTGGCAAACAAGCATGCAGTTCACATTGATGTTAAGTGATGACTGCAGCCTATAGACACCCACACAAAGACCAAGGTAAAAATGCAAATGCGTTACCACTCCTGAGGCCTAAGGTGTTATGCCTCTGTGCCGGAAATTACAGGGCCGTACATTACCACCTGACCGGAACACGATAGTGCTGAACACTACCATTTAGCGGCAAGTAAATCAGGTAATGGTGTAGGTTCCATACATCAAAATAAATAAATATAACCTATTATCAAACGAAGCTAGAGAATATCTGCTACGAAGAATTAGTGATCCTTGTATGAATTACAATAAATTAAAAATCTAGATGCTGAAGTACGTTTCAACAATTTGCACTCTACTTAAAAAGTAACTTCGGGTGGGGGTATGTAAAGCCTGTGCAGTGCTTAGCTCTTAATCTCACACACGCTGCATAACATTACATAAATCTATGTGCAGATATGCTGCAGATTTGGTTTTATGGACGAGAATTGTGAAAAGAGGCACTAAAATTATTCAGTTGTTCCTTTTTTGTTTTCATAGGAATGATGAAGTTCGTTCATAGTTAAGTACGGTACATAGGTACTAGGTTATGCAACCGAGTTAACCGAAAAACTCGGATAACCAGCATCATTTCAAAGCCGGTTTTTCCTCATTACAAAAACCGGAGTTTTCGTTTTCGGGTTTTTTAAAGCTTCATTTAACTTTATTACTCAAAAACATTATTCTTTTCCCATAAGTGAGACAAAAATAATTAAACACAATAAAAATATCCAGATTTTCACTGGTGGCAGAGTTCCAGTGATGGGAGTTCGAGGGTATATGGTAGTGTTCAGCACTATCGTATAATATACGTAATATTTACTGGTGGTAGAGCTCCAGTGACGGAGCTCGCGGGCGTAGGCCACCGCATTACCTAATATACTTGCCGCTAAATGGTAGTGTTCAGCACTAACGTGTTCCGGTCAGGTGATAATGTACGGCCCTGTAATTTCCGGCACAGAGGCAAAACACCTTAGGCCTCAGGAGTGGTAACGCATCTGCATTTTGACTTAAGTCGTTGTGTGGGTGTCTATAGGCTGCAGTCATCACTTAACATCAATGTGAACTGCATGCTAGTTTGCCACGTCCATGACATAAAAAAAAAAATCTTGTCCGGTTAGCTGGTAATGTATGGCCCCGTAATAACTGTCACAGAGACATACCTAATAACTAAGGTCTCAGGGGTGACCTAATAACTAGGTCGTTTGAAATCGTGCGAAGCTATTCTGTACACACAGATTATATTCAATAACTCATTATATTATATTACGAACCATTATATGTCAACCTCAAACAAAATTCATATTTGCAACATACCTACTAACTTACTTAACTTACTTATTTCCAAAATTTTTGAAACAGAATCTAACAAGATGATTATGAAGAATGTATATTTTAATTAATTGATCTGTAGCCAAATATTTCCTTTCATTGTGAGAGAAATATCTTGCAGATTTCTACAAATTTAATTTGATTTTGTTTTTTTTTTAATAATTACTTTGCAGTTCCTTTTGTTATTGAAAGTAGGAAAACAATTTTTGTTAACATTTCCAACATTACTAGGTTATTGTAAAGTATACAAGTTTACAGTTTACATTAATGGTAAGTGAATATACTGTAGGTAGTTTACAAACATTTACAAAAAACTTAAAAAATAAGATAATTAACCGGAATCTATTTTATATATTTAACAATGTTAAACTAACGTTAAAAATTCAAGTGGAATACGTTAGTGAAACTTGGTTCATTTATCACTTCATTCCTACCTATTTGCCGTAGGTATTGTATCACTATACAGAATTTTAGATTAGTTACAAAGTTAACAAACAAATATGGAATACGGTTCAATTAAGGAGAATGGACAAACAAAAATTCAATAAAAATACAATTACTTATTCATAAACAAATGGCACGCAGTCAGTCAACCGTTGTTAAATCTTCTATTTTCCTCTCGGCTTCAAATGAAAAGAACACTTTAAAATAGAAAGCAGTGACATTTAGATTAATATAAATAATTGGAGACCAATTTATTAGTCTAAGGTTGGAATTTAAAGGTTAAAATGGCGATAAATTATCAAGGCATGAGGAATAAATAGGTAAAATAAATGGTAAAATGCAGCTAATATGAACCAGATTTAAATATTCTTAACATTACGGCTGATTGTATTATTACCATTGTCTCGTCTTACGAGTGAATTTAAAAAAAAGTATATTGTATATCGTTCAAGACGTGCATTAAAATAAGTAGGTATTTATTTTTGTTGTAAGGTAAAAAATTAAATCAAAGTTTAAAACAGTTTATGTGAACATTTTTTGCCTTCTGTGAGCCTTTTAAAAATATATTTATGAGAATAGAATATTCAAACTTTCCATAAATACTCACAACGTTCTGTTTATATATTTCTACGTCAGACAAAAAGAATGCCGAAAGAAATGTGAGTTTCGCGCCTAAATAAAAACTTTTAAAACCATCAGAAATTTTTGAAATTGCATAGGCACAATCATTGAATAAAAATCGAAATATCAGAAAGAATAATATATACTTAAACTATATTTTTTCGCACAAGTTTGGAAATAAAGTATAGAAACTAGGTAGGTGAAATCAGAGGGGCGGAATGCGGCGCGGCGGCGCGGGGCGCACACGGAGTCGGGATGGAAATAATCGATACCCCATAGAACCATAAGTAGGGTGGACATACGGGATGGATTACGGCTTTTTGGCGCCTAACTGAAATTAGAAAGTGTCGCCATATTTGCTGAGGTCAAACTTCAAAACTAATATAGAGTTATTAAAAGGCCGATTCAGTTCAATTCAATATTAATTCAATCACAAAGAGTTTTATAAATATTTTGTGACCTATCAAGTAAAAAACGAAAAATTTTTAGTGAATAACATTAAATGTACACTGCCAAAAAATCTACAAGTACTTATAGTACTTAATGAAACGAATTATACCTATATAAGTCAATAATTATATATCTCTTTTTCTATTTTGCAAACTAACAAGACAGAGTTTAGAAAAGAAAAAGAAACTTCTTTGTCAGAATATTGTTGTCATTGCAGATAACTACGCTGAGGTTCTGAATTAGATCCTCGCGTAAGTCCAATTGGAACTTTTCCATTTCTGGAGATTCATAGGTCATCTACAGCCGGCGAATTGTAGATGAATTGATGACTGCATTTCTTTATGAATTCACGCGTTTACCTACCTATTTTAATGATTCAGGCATAAAGTTAAGAATGTTTTTCTGTTATGAGTAAGCGATTGATTTTAGCTGGTTAAACATGAATATTTTTGAAACTATATCACACTCAAATTATTGTAAATATGTTAATTATATTCATTATGATACATCGAATTCGATTAATAAATAATTAAAATCTAAATAGCACAATTTTATCAGTTCGAATAATTTACGATAAACGAAATAAAAAACAAAAATACTTGAGGAAGTGTTTGTATTTTCACTAACTAACAATTTGCCACGGTTTCATTTGGCTTGATGCCGATCCCGTAAGATACATGTCATATGAAATAAATAGAAAGTATGAGAAGATGTTTTTTTATGTACCTACCGAAAATAGCAATCAAGCATGCAGTTCACATGATTTGTAAGTAATGACTACAGTCTATAAACATCTACATAAAACTGAAGGTCAAAATGCGTTGCCACCCCTAAGACTTAAGTTGTTATGTCTCTTTATAATAGGTACCTAGTTATTAGGGAGCCAAGATATCACTTATTTTAAAGTGCATAAAATATACCTACGACATTCTAATGTATATTTTTTTCTTTTTTCAAAAATTATCCTATTATTTTATCTTCGCAACAAACATACAAAAGTACAAATGTTTTCTCTTCATAATACAAGTATAACATTTTAACCATGCCAGCAAACAAGTAATCGAATCCAAACATTAATTGTGGTATAAATTTGGTCCCTAATTGCTCTATATTTATAGCGTCACCCGAGTACACATAACTAAAGCGATCCTAAATAGCTTCTCAACATGTCCCCTACAGTCGCCACCATGGATGCACGGGACACGAGGCACGGTGGCACGCTGCACCACGGGTTCACCGACCCTCCGTTTGGGCCGGATGATACCGCATCACATTGTCAATATTGATCTCCGACCGCCAATAATTGGTTAGAAGTCTAATCCAGTTAAAATATCATGTTTTATACAAATTCGTTTCGAATTTAATGAAAAATATTTGATGAGAAAGATCCGAATTAACGATAGGTATTTGTAATGTTTAATGTTTCAAAATATTTTGTGTAATCAAACACCAGCGATTTATGCTGCGTTATTATACACCTGCATTTTTATAAATTTGAATCTATACGAATATTATAAAGAGGAAACTATTTTTTTGTTTTTGTGTGTATGTTTGTAACGTTTTCACAAAAAAACTACAAGACTGATTTCCAAAATTATTTCACCATTAGTAAGCTGTATCTTCACTGAATGACAAAGTCTTTTTTTATTGTAATGTAAGTGACAAACAAGCATGCAGTTCCCATTGATGTTAAGTGATGACTGCAGCCTATAGACATTTACTCAAACTGACATTGTGGTTTTTACTACTTCCCTTAAATTTCTTCATATTTTCTTCCTTTTAAACCTTCCCTGGACTTCCAAAAAACATTCAAAACCAAAATTGGCCAAATCGGTCCAGCCGTTCTCGAGTTTTAGCAAGACTAACGAACAACGAGACTAATTTTTATACATATATGTAGATTATATTTCAAATCAGTAAAAAGTGTGTAGTTTGTATAAAAAAATTTTCGTATTTGGCGATTTATCAGTGAAGTTAGATCGTTAGATACTTGACGGCGATATTTCAAAGTAAAATCCATTTTTTCTCCCTTCAACGCTTTGTTCTTGTGCATAAACGAAAAAAACCTTGCAATTCGACGTGCCATTCCCGCTTCACTGCAATTGAACAAAACTCTATTGAATATTGAGTCTTATATTCGGAAACAATTTAAAATTTGTATTTCCAGAAAAGTGATTACTTACTAAATGTGAAATGTGTTGTAAGTAACATAGTGCCTACGACTAATTTTTGCTATTTTAATAAAAAAAGTATAAGTACCTTAATAAAACATCTACAAACATTTGAAGAAATAAATCCTTTTTTTAATTGTAATCTAACATCTTACCCGAACACGATTGTGCTGAACACTAGATACTACCTATTTGGCGGCAGATAGATTAAGTAATGCGGTGGTGCCTACACCCTTAGCTCCATAGCTCTACCACTAGTATTACAACGTCAATTTAATTCAGAAGTATCGCTTAAATCGTTCGTATTTTCAAAGAGCATTGAATAATCTATTTTGGAACAAGACAACGGAATTGTATCAATGTCGAGTCAAGTTGAACGACACAGACCTTTTTCAATGACTCACCTATTTGGGAATGTAAAATTTATTCGATATCTGTATGATCCAATTCGAAGACATAGGGTCAATGTTTAGAAGTAGAAAAACAACATAAGGAAAAATAATCTGTTCTCAATAGGACTGAAACGGTAACTTCACTACGCGCGACAAGATAAACGCGCGCATTTAATATTTATGCACACATCCAAACACTCGCGAATCGTCAGTTACGCTTTTTCGAATACCATGTTAGAGGTAGCCTATCGAAACTCGAGGCTAATTATGAACACTATGGGCCTCATCATAAGAAGGTTCAAGGTCACTCAGAGAGGAATGTAGAGATCTATGCTCGGATTTCTCAGCGAGATCGAATCAGAAATGAGGAGATCCGCATGAGAACCAAAGTTACCGATATAGCTCACCGAATAGCGAGACTCAAGTGGCAGTGGGCAGGGTACATAGCTCGAAGAACTGACGGCCGTTGGCGCAGAGCAGTTCTAGAATGGCGACTACATACCGGAAAACGGCTCGTAGGCGGCCTGCCTACACTCCCACAAGATGGTGAAGGTCGCGGGCAATCGCTGGATGAGGGTGGCCCAGGACCGTTCGTTGTGGCAATATTTGGGGGAGGCCTTTGTTCAGCAGTGGACGTCTTTTGGCTGAAATAATGATGATAATCGAAACTCACCGGACGTATAATTAACCGAAAAAAAATTTACCAAGCTCTTAAAAATATCTTCTGGAAATTACATTTTAAATATCTCATCACTTATTGCCCGAAGTAACCCAGTTCAGCATTTTTATGGCAGCATTAGGGTAGCTTTGGTAATAATATATATTGAACCAATTCTTTAAAATCTGTTTTTTGGTTGGTGTAAGCACATCCGCATGACTTAATCTATCTGCCGCCAAATGGTAGTGTTCAGCACTATCGTGTACAAGTTAGATAGCTCCGTAATAACTATCACAGAGACATAACAACTAAGATCAGGGATAGCAACGCATCTGCATTTTGACCTCTGGTTTATGTTCATATCCATAGGCCGCAGTCATCACTTAACATCCATGTGAACTGCATGCTTTGCCACCTTCGTTACCTAAAAAAAACCTATCGATATTTTTTTATGATTCATAAGAAGTACCTAGTTCATAAAAATATAAAATCAGTATGTAGGTAATTTAAGTTATAATGTATTCTTTAAGAGATAAATGGTTCTCACTTGAAGGTGTACTTATAATTTAATGAACGTTAGCTGGCCACGGAAGCAGGTTAAGTACTAATTGAACTAGATATGTTAGTTAAATATTAAGTCGGCCACAATAGATGGTTGGAATGTTCACTCCGTTCCCCTCTGCTATGTTACTTGTAAACGGGAGAGTTGATTTACATTGTGTGAGCAAATGGAATCTTTATTCAGATTATATTTAGGTAGCAATTTCTTTTGCGAATACACGTAAACCTGAGCAGAGGTCTCTAGTCATTGATTCAACATTGGCTTGAAGTTTATTGAGGGTAATGCAGAGATTGGTTAAGCTTTTCATTCGATTACGTCAATAGTGTGTGAATGACAGTTAATGGTACTTACATAAAAACATTAAGCTAAGAGGTAGTTTTGAAAAATATATGAAACAACGCTAATCGTAGGATATTCTTGTTGTGGACTGTGTCGATCCCTAGGTGCTACCTTGTAGCACACCTTGGACACTCCCGTCAAAATTCCATACAAACGCTTAATTTGGTCTCTATTACACAGACATCAATCAGGGACGTGTATTTACACGTGCACCTGTGTGCGTAGCACGTAGAGATTAAAGAATACCAAACGTCGCCCATAAGAGGGGAGGAGGTTGGGTGAGGCGGAGAAATCGGGCGGTACGTCGAAGTGTCCATTCTATACGTAGTATTATTACATATTCTCTGCTTTTAGAGCACATCTGTCCCTGGACGTTCATCCACTCCTTCAGATGTCGCTCTGCAAAAAATGCTTTTAAGAATTGAATAGTTTTACTGGTGGTAGAGTTCCAGTGTAGGAGCTCCAGGGCGTAGGAAATACCGCATTACCTACCTAATTTATCTGTCGCTAAATGGTGGTGTTCAGAACTATCGTATTCCGGTTAATGTATGGCTCCGTAATAATCACATTAACACAGAAAAATTAAATAACATTGTAAAGCTACATACGTACTTATTATTTCTAAATTTAGTAATTGTGACAGGAGTAAATTAGGATTTTCCTTTTATAAATAATTACTACTAAAATTAAGACAGGATTTTTATCAAAGTAGAATTATATTAACTGAACATTTTAGCGTCCGCCATATTACTTGTACCATCGATCGCAACTATTATAGCTCACCGTCGAGCTGTGAGCTCCCAAATATGTCTTCACCGAGTACACAAATTTTAATGATATCTAATGTTATTAATAGGTTTGCTTTGAAATCTGTCTGAAACGATTAAATAGTCTTAGGAATCAGCGTGCACGTATGAAGAGAATGATGAATGTAGATGAGGCACGGGAGGTGTGTCAGGACCGGGATATCTGGCGCTCCACACTCTCTGCCTACCCTGTTAGGAACCTGGCGTGAAGATACATCATCATTAAAATAATATGCAAGCTGTTCTCCACAGTTTCATTTATGTTTGGATATTGTTTTCCGTTAGACCGCCATATCTCTCTAGTTTTTTTTTATCTAATTGAAGTGGCAAACAAGCATGCAGTTCACATTGATGTTAAGTGATGACTGTAGTCTATAGACACCCACACAAAAATTAAGGTCAAAATGCAGATGCGTTACCACTCCTGAGGCCCAAGGTGTTATGCCTCTGTGCCGGAAATTACTGAGCCGTATATTACCACCTGACCGGAGCACGATAGTGCTTAACACTACCATTTAGCGGCAAGTACATTAGGTAATGCGTTAGTGCCTACGCCCGCGAGCTCTGTCACTGGAGCTCTACCACCAGCGAAATGTTTTTACTGGTCTAGCTCATTATATGTATAAAGAGAAACACTAGAGAAAATACTCAACTAGTCCATTATCAAGAGACCACCGCTTTTTGAATGTTTACGTGATTTGCCTTTGTGAGAATTCCTTATAACTTAATGTTTTTGGTAGAAAACTAGATATCTGGAGCGAGCGTCTATTGAGAGCTCTTTGATGTTATTTGAAGGTTGAATCTGAAATGTTAACTAGGTATAACGTAATAAACCAGTTCAAACTACATCTAAATATGCTGAATGAAGCAATTTTAGGTAAAGGATACGTGATGCTTTGAGTTGCTCACAATTATCGGTCTTATTTATGACATGAGTTGGTTAACCTCAAACTTAAATGAGCCGAAAACAACAAAACCTTTTTTATTCCAATGTTTTTTTTATGTAACGAAGATGGTGTACGGCCCTGTAATTTCCAGCACAGAGGTATAACACCTTAGGCCTCAGGAGTATGTTATGGATGTGGCAAACACAAACACCCAGACCAGAAACATAACAAACAATATCTGTACTCCATACAAATATTTGTCACGGTGCGGGGATCGAACCCGCGACCCTTCGAATCAAACGGTCATCTCACACCGCTAGACAAACCGGGTCGTCAAAATGCTATTTATTTCTGCTTAACCATTTTATGTAAATAGACTCAAAAAATGTTCAAATTTTCAAAAAAGGAACAGTTTCGATCGTAGAGATAAACAACAATGTTTATTAACATACACGAAGTCACATTCGCTGTTAACGAGGTCCCAAGCAGGTAAAAATATTGTAATTTGTCTATTGTTTGTGAAAACGTTACATTGTATTAAAAATAAATAATGTGCTATTCATTTTTATGCTTCCACCTCAATTATTCTCTTTTTAAGAGTCCCATTCCCTAAAAAAACAGATCCTCATTCAATCACTCGTATTTATGTTTTACAGTTAGGTAGGTACATCTTTACAGACACTTTTGAAAAGTGATTAAAAAATACATAGGTACAGTGAATAACTCATTAAGTATATATAACCAATTTATTAATATAAATTGAAATCCAAATGAATTGAATATGAAAATCTTAGTTGTCATGTCTCTGTGATACTTATTACAGGGCCATACATTACCATATTGTGGTGAACACTATAATGCGGTGGTGCCTACGCCTCGAGTCCTTACACTAGGACTCTGCCACCAATAAAATTTTATATGATAAATATTGTATCGCAGACTTTCGTCTCAGTTCACAGATGCGATACGAAAAATATTAAAGCCGTAGAAATTTATAGTCATATCCATAACTTGAGATGGTATTCGACAAAATTCGTTTGATTAAAATCGCTGCGTGCCTAAAGCCAGTTTTCATGGCATACTAGCGTTTTATTGTTTAATCCAATCAGCCTCAATATAATATTAGACGGTTGTATAAAAAATCGACCAAGTGCGAGTCGGTCTCGTATGCACAGGGTTCCGTACAATGAGAGATAGTTTCATAAAGAATAATAATCAGCATTTTTTTAAATAATTTGCGGGCCATTCGTTTCTAAGATAAAGGGAGGGGATTGGTCCATTTTAGCGTATTTTCTTGAATAGCTTTAAAACGATTTATTTCATAATTGAAAAAATACTTAAGTATTTAAAATACAAAGACCTTTGATTGAATATCTCATGGAATAGGTATATTTACTTTTAAAAACATTTCTTTAAGTCCACTTAACACCTAGAAGTAGTATAATTTATACCACCATTATGATTTATTTTGGTTACGCGTACTTCTTTGGGTCACTTATTTACAAATGTGTACCTATCAAATTTCTACTCAATCAGCTTAATACTCATCATCTTAAGGGTTCCATTTTATCTATTTAAGGTACTGAACCCCAAGAAGACTTGTGAATATCTATAAATCATCAATTTGATGGGCATCAAACATTTTTGCATGCTTTTTGAATCCACATATAAAATTGTGAATACCTATATAGATATTTTAGTCAGAATGTACCGTCAAAATCGAGATGCAAGTAAAAAATTTATGAACATAACACTTTTCTATTTTTTTTTATGTAAATTAAAGCATGCAGTTCACATTGATGTTAAGTGATGACTGCAGCCTATAGACACCCACATGAAGACCAAGGCCAAAATGCAGATGCGTTACCACTCCTGAGGCCTAAGGTGTTATGCCTCTGTGCTGGAAATTACAGGGCCGTTCATTACCACCTGACCGGAACGCGATAGTGCTGAACACTACCATTTAGCGGCAAGAAAATTAGGTAATGCGGTGGTGCCTACGCCCGCGAGCTCCGTCATTGGAGCTCTACCACCAGTTATATATATTATTTCATTTATATTTCATAATATTTCATTTACACAACAATGTCATATGTAAAATAGTATACCTATAACAAAATAAGTATTTCTTTCAGAATTTCCAGAAACGTAAACCCAAAACGCGGTATGCACGTCAAACATATGAATATACAATCATACATAGACACCATATTTTAAAGTAGGTCAACACATAGACACGAATGTTGTATTATTCACCTAATTTCTTTAAAGTATTACTTGTATGTGAATAGATTATAGTACTGACTGATTCCCTGCAAGATGATTTAACAGGTATTTGTTTAGATGCCAGTTCAAATGCTAGATAAAAGTGTTCTGTCGACTGAGAACAGGAAATATACAGTAAGCAAGAAATATTGCACATCGAGCCTACGAGAGAGAAAACCGGGTAGTTTCGACATTGTAGAACGTTATCTCTACTGCACACTGCCTACGTAAGCACTGATAGTCCGGAATTGGTCAAAACTTAATCAAAATAGTCGTCAAACATCACACAGGTGAGGTGCGAAAGAGATTACGTTCTACAAACCCGAAATAAGCCGAAGTCTCGTTCCGGAGATCGATGTGCAATATATCTTGTTAGATTCTGTATGTTTAAGATAGTAAGAGAAGCCATGAGACAATTTGTGTGAAAGAGTTTCTTTTTCAAATAGGTTTGTAGTAAAACTCATTTTGATGGTTTCATGACATTTCTGTTCACTAGTATGATCACTATTCTTATTTAATGTCATATCTTCTGGTCCAGCCTGTATAGTGTTATATTCGCTCACCTTATACGTGACTAGCAAGTTTGTTTACCATTTAACTGGCATTAAAAAAACTATAAGCACTAGTCGTAAAACGCTAATATCTCCGTGATCTCAAATAGGTACTTAGAAGAAACTCCATCTTACTGAATGTACAGAGTGCCTAGTGCGAGATTTAATTTACTCTTACGCGAATTCGATCGCGTAAGAGTAAATAATAGTAAACAGAGATTTGTATGGAATTGAAGGAGCGTCATCGATTCACCGCTAGATGACGCTCCTCACTCAGAACTTTAGTTACATAATCCACACTTATGCGAGCGTACTCATTTATTCAATTGTTTCTATGATAGATCGCTTTAACAGCTACTTCAAGACCAGTAATGAATGTAGTTTGAGCACTCTTCGTGCCTTTTGTTTTTTACGCAAGGCCACATCGACCGACCTTGTCATAACTATATGACCCTATTTTAACCTAAAAACAATGCGTCAGCTATCACTGGAATGTAGTCTAAACTGTTACATTACCCACAAACATCAGTAATCACTCCACTACTTATCAATTCACGATATACTAAGCATTGAAACTGCGGCATAGAATGTAATATCTCGTACCGCTTTATTAGAGCTGGCTTCGTCGACCGCAAATACGTTTTGTCTGCTCGCGTCTCCTCCAGTTTATCTGGACATCCATTAACACGTTTGTTCTCTTGGAATAAAGCTCGCATTTCGATGTACGAAGGATCTAATTACGGTGGAGGATGCGCAACTCTGAGGTGGCCAATGACGAAGTGACTCACGTCGGTATCGCCATACATTCTTCACTTATATCCGTTTCCATGGGGTTTTTTATTTTGTTTTTAGCTTCTGTGTCGACGCATCTAATGGGCTAATGTAAACGCCCGTCTTTATTTCGGCCTCAGCCGCGAACGTTGTAATAAATTTTCGATTTAAATGAGCTGGATGTTAACATTGTTACAAATAGTACCGGGAATCTGTCTAATTAGAATAGAATAGACTGACAACGGTATTATTGGTTTTTAATTTTGATCGCCACAAGATTTCCGATCATTCCTTAGATTCTATCTTTTATAATGTATGAGTTCGTTTAGTATTAATGACGCTTGAGAATAAATTTGTATTTTTATGTTCGTTTTACATACTGTAGCCACCGAGTACACGCACACACAGTTTACTAGGTACGATCCGGTTTAGGTAGTAACAATGCAGACATTAAACATCTTAAATTTCAGTTATAGTAACGAAAATATGTTTAATTAGAAGCTATTATTTTAAAATATTAAATAGACGACAATAATTAGTAACCTGTGCGCTCTACTGCTTTTTCTACAATTAAATAAATTAAGTTGCTACTTACTTCCTCCACCAATGATTTGCATTCAGCTCCTGAAAATATTGTATTGACAGATAAGCATACAGCTCTCATTAATGGTAAGTTTTTTTTTTTTTATGTAATTCATGTGGCAAACAAGCATGCAATTCACATTGATGTTAAGTGATGTCTGCATCCTATAGACACCCACACAAAGACCGAGGTCAAAATCCAGATGCGTTACCACTCCTGAGGCCTAAGGTGTTATGCCTCTGTGCCGAAAATTACAAGGCCATACATTACCACCTGACCGGAACACGATAGTGCTGAACACTACCATTTAGCGGCAAGTTTATTAGGTAATGCGGTGGTGCCTACGCCCGCGAGCTCCGTCACTGGAGCTCTACCACCAGTAAAATTGTAATGTAAAGTGAATTATCTTCAGTTTTATGTAGATGTCTCTAGAGACATCTACATAAAAACTGAAGATCAGAATGCATATGCGTTGGCACTCCGTTTTTCCTCTGTCACAGTTATTACGGAGCCATACGTTGCAATCTGACTGGCACATGATATTGCTGAACTATATACCTAATTATATAATAACTGGCTCGGTAGCCTAGTGGTAGCAGGCCACTACTAGTACGCTGGGGTCCTGGGTTCGAATCCCGGGTAGGGGTTATCAGAGATAATGGCGTAAAGTCCTTTATCTGTGGTTCCATTGGGAATTTTCCAATATCTGGAAATTTCCCAGTACCTCAAAGTTGGGTAATGTGCCCGGAGATGTCAACAGGCTCGCCACCTGTTACATGGGTCAAAAACGTTACCGGCGAATCGTAGGTGTGTGCATGTATGCTTGAATGCATGCATTTACCTCTGCCTACCCCTTCGGGGATTACAGGCGTGAAGTTACCTTTTGCTTTAATTTGGCGGGTGATAGATCATACATTGCATAATAAAAACTGTCCTCTGTAGTGCCGGATTAAAAGCCTATTCAGACACTGAGCGATAATCGCTACCCGTAGCGGTAGCGAAACTTAAATTAATATTTTTAAAACCAAAGTGCACATAAAAAACTCACATCACCATTTACTGTTAGCTTAAGTGTTACTTTGTGCGATAGATATCTAGGTAAATTGAAGTATAGATAATACAGAAATATTAACTAACGTTATTCGGTTCCGTATAATTGCTTTATGATGTTAAATAGCAATTTACTAATGTCAACGTTATGTGAACGACACACGAACTACTAGAAATGGTATTAATTATATTACTGTAACGCGCCAAAACCATTTTCGAGTATCTGTTACGCAAAAGTTTCCGCACACGCAATGTTGTCGAGCACATTTACGGTTCAACCTTCTATTTATGGTTCCGGACCTCTTAAGGGAAAAGGAGTTTTAATTGTTTACATGTTTTTGCATGCGACTTTATACGCGTTATAACACTAAAAGAAAGATACCTTATAAAATTTGGTAACTAAAAGAAGAATTCTTAAGAGTCATGGCAAGTTGGGTACGTTGATTTGTATGTAACAAAAATCTTCAAGCCGATGACAGAAATTGCGCGTAATTTATGCGAAATTGAATAATAATTAAATTTTTAATTTTATTTATAATTATACTACATAGGTACTTCCCGACTGTCTGGTGATAGAATCAATTGATGCATTTATTAATGAATTATATAATTCAAAAAAAATTTACTAAGCAGGTACTTATATAACTACTACTAACATAGACCATAAGTTTTTATATATTACTAACCATGAACTGTGAATTGTTTGCAATAAAATCTAATCTAATCTAATCTGATGCTAACTTGCCTACCATCCGGCAGTTCATGAAAAGAGCATCCTTATGATATTTTGACACCGCGAGTTGACACCCAAACCCGTTCGTCAGGTCGGTCACGATTTACACCTCTCTAGATTGTACCAAAAGAGACGACCAAGGTAATGCGGTGGTGTCTACCCCCTAGAGCCTGGAACTCTAACAACAGTAAAATTAAGGCTGAGAGTCCTTTTTTGCGCCAAGAGCCCGGTGAATAGACTAGAGCTGTTTCGAAATGAGTCACCTACATAAAAAAAGCTACTGCTAACATTTTTTATTTATGTCGTGGAAGTGGCAAACAAGCATGCAGTTCACATTGATGTTAAGTGATTACTAGAGCCTATAGACACTAACACAAAGACCAAGGTCAAAATGCAGATGCGTTACCACCTCCTGAGGCCTAAGGTGTTATGCCTCTGTGCCGGATATTACAGGGCCGTACATTACCACCTGACCGGAACACGATAGTGCTGAACACTACCATTTAGCGGCAAGTATACAAGGTATTGCGGTGGTGCCTACGCCCACGAGCTCCGTCACTGGAGCTCTACCACCAGTAAAAAACAGATTTGCCTTTTTGTCGGTAATAATGTTTTGCTATATACATTTATGTGATAAAATAATCATGTTAAATTGATTAAACTGAATAACAATGTTGGCAGGTTCATATTTGAACAAGAGTAGGAACACATGCGCTTCATGGATGCGATATTTTGCTCTGTTTTCACAATACACTTTTATTTGCGTTTTTTTATTTCGTTTACAGACCAGATATTTTTTGAAGTGATTGATCGTTAGTCTCGCTTAAACTCGAGAAGGGCTCTATCGATTTGGCAAATTTTGGTTTTGAATGATTTTTTGTAAGTCCAGGGAAGGTTTAAAAGGTAAGAAAATATAAAGAAATTGAAGAGAAATAGTAAAAACCACAATTTCATTTTCCTATACAAATAGTCCGTATCTATCAAACCTTTGACACATTATTTCATTATGAGGCAATACGAAGTTGGTCGGGACAGCTAGTAATATATAAAATAGATAACTACAGGTAGAATCAAATAGGTGTAGGTAGAATATATCCCATACAACAAACGTAATTTTTAAGCAATTTTTTTGTACGGAACACTTTATGCGCGAGTCCGACTCGCACTTGGCCGATTTTTTTATGCTATCCAGAACCGCCTGTTATTGAACCTACTTACTTCAAATATCTTAGACAAACACCTATATAAATTTCAACTTTACAGAAGAAAGTTTATTTTAATTCATACATATAGCACACCTTTCGGTTCGCCTGGCAGGCACTTGTGCTCATCGGAATCGCCTGTCAATTTTTTTTTTAAATTCTCTATATATAAACTAAATCATATAAAAATTTCAGCCTTACAGGTTCAAGTTTATTTTATTTTATTTTTTTACATTTTCAAAAATGGGGTTCGTGAAGTGACTGCCTGATCCCTGCCAGGCGATGGTTTTTGTACATAGCGTGTTATGATTTATCCCTACAAAAATTTCCAGCCCTACAGGGCCAACGGTGCTCGGAGGGTTTATGGTGTGAAGGCGATAGGTGTAGATAGGTGGTGAGTGATGAAGAAGTGAATAAGAAGAAATTAGTCCGTAGAAAGAAGAAACGTATAATCACAAGAGTCACACACAAGATACAGTTTACACAACACACTAGAAGAGTTATATACCATAGAAATAGAAGGAGTATAGATAGTTCACAGCGATAGCACAAGCAACAAATAACAGTTTAACAGATATGCGTCCGCGAGGTAAGCGTGTATGAGCTACGGGTGATCGAGCGACACGGGCTTCGCGTCAGACATGCGTGGACGACTGGTGCAACGTGCAATATCGACTGCGCGCGCGCTGCACCATGTAAACCGGTCCGGAGTGCGCGCTACCATTGCACCGACGGAATGCACGGCAAAATAGTTACCGTACGATATACACGAACGATATTTTTGTACCAACTCGCGAAATAGTTTATATAATAATAGTTAGTAAGTAATAGTTATAAGTTTATATTATAGGTAACATTAATAATTAATAATTGTAAATAAAAGAAATATGTTGTTTTATATTATTATGAATATTTTATGTTATATTATTATTGATATAAATAATAATATAATGTTATGAATTATATGTGTAATATATATTTATGGTATATGTATGGTACTTCTAACGTTTATAAATATAATACATAATAATAGTGAAATAGATTAAAATAAATATTATTATAATAACTGTTTAACATACATATACCAAACTATACAAAATATAGTGAATCGGCTACATCACTCCCCCCCAGAGACCGTCACTACGGGCGATAAAAATCAGGAAACCGAACTCTCCGGCCTGAACGCGTTCTTCTGACATTATCCTGAACTGGGGCATTTGGCACTACAGGACTAGGGTCAGGAGAAGAACTTGGATGGGGATCAGAAGTAGGACTAGAGGTGGAAATGGGATCAGGGGATGGGTTAACTAGTGTGTAGGCCGGCTTAAGGCGGTCTATAGACACTGTCACACTTTTCCCTTTGACCTGTATTTTAAAAGTTTTATCACCTCGTTCTATAACCAAATAAGGGCCAGTATAAGGTGGCTGTAATGCACCTCGTAAAGCATCCTGCCTCAAAAATACATGTGATGACGAAGCTAGATCTTTGTAAATAAAGATTTTGTCTTTGTTATGACGTGAAGCAGGTACTGGTTGGAGTTTTGATACAACCTGACGTAAACGGGTGGTAAAATCTGAAATGTCAGTCGAGTTAGGTGGAGTGGGGTTAAAAAATTCTCCAGGCAAGCGTAAAGTCTCGCCATACACTAACTCGGCTGAAGATGACTGGAGGTCTTCTTTGAATGAACTTCTGATGCCTAATAAAACTAGAGGTAATGTATCGACCCAATTACTATCAGCGTGGCACATTATGGCCGCTTTCAATTGGCGATGGAATCGTTCCACTAGCCCGTTACATGCTGGATGATACGCGGTTGTTCTACGATGTTTGAATCCGATCACTTTTCCAAGATATTGAAAAAGTGACGATTCAAACTGTTTACCGCGATCAGTGACGATATCTGATGGACATCCAAACCTGGATATCCACGATATCATTGCTTTACCTACGGTTTCGGCAGTTATGTCCATCAAAGGTGTTACTTCGGGCCAGCGAGTGAAACGATCCACCGCTGTCAGACAATAACGATAACCCTGTGAAATGGGTAGAGGGCCAATAATGTCCACATGGATAAAAGAAAAGCGCGTGCGAGGGAGGTCGAACGTTCCTAATGGAGCTGAAACGTGGCGACTAACCTTGGCACGCTGACAACCTACGCATTGACGAGTCCATTCACGGCAGTCTTTGCGCACTCCGGGCCAAACAAATCGATCGGCAATAAGTTTAGCCGTTGCGTTAGCACCAGGGTGGCTAAAACCATGAAGGCTGTCAAAAACTTGCCTTCTAAAAGGTTTTGTGACAAAAGGTCTTACTGAAACAGTGCTGACGTCACAATAAAGTTCTAAGCGAGAATTGGGAACCCTCAACTTTTCCAGGCGCAGAGAGGATGTTCCTAAAAGTTGTATCAGCTCTGGGTCAGACACTTGCGATGAAGCCAACGCCTCCATATCAACTGGCATCTGCAATTCATCGATACGTGATAACGGATCTGCAACGACATTGTTTTTGCCCGATATGTGTCTAATGTCGGTCGTGAATTGCGAGATGAAGTCGAGGTGGCGGTACTGCCTAGGCGAACAGTTATGTTTTCTTTCGCTAAAAGCAAAGCTGAGGGGCTTGTGATCCGTAAAAACAACAAAATGTCTGGCTTCTAACATATGACGGAAGTATTTTATACTTTCGTATATGGCCAGCAGTTCTCTATCATATGGAGAATATTTCTGCTGTGATGGACTTAGCTTTCGGGAGAAGAAAGCAAGAGGTTCCCACATGTCATTTTTAAATTGTTGCAAAACTGCACCCATTGCTAGGTCGGACGCGTCTGTCACCAGAGCAAGTTCGGCCTGGCAGTCCGGGTGTGCGAGTAGTGCAGCATTGGCAAGGCTCTCTTTGCAATTGTTAAAGGCCAGCAGCGCTTCACCAGAAATGTCAACAGGGTGAGACGCTTTAACGCTGCCTGAGAGCAAGGTATTTAAAGGTGCTTGAATAGCAGCAGACTGAGGTAGAAAACGCCTGTAAAAGTTGAGCATCCCCAAAAATCGCCTCAACTGTTTAACAGTCTTGGGTACCGGGAATTCTTTAATGGCCTGGACCCTGGATTCTAAGGGCTTAGTACCAGCTGCTGAAATTTCGTACCCTAAAAATGTAACTTTAGACTGACCAAAGACGCACTTACCAGTATTGACGACTACGCCATATTCCTTCATGCGATCGAACAGCTGATGAAGGTGAGATTCGTGGAGAGTTTCATCCTTGGAGAAGACCAGGAAGTCATCTAGGTAAGAATAACAGAAATCTAGGCCTCTAGTCATCTCGTCAACAAATCTCTGGAATGTTTGACCTGCATTCCTCAAACCAAACGTCATGAAAGGGAATTCATACAGGCCAAAGGGTGTAGTGATGGCGGTCTTCTGGATATCGGGGTGGTAAATGGGTATCTGATTGTAGGCCTTCAGAAGGTCTACTGTGGAGAAGACCGTACAGCCAGAAATGGAATGGGCGAAGTCATGGATGTGCCTAATAGGATAACGGTCTGGGATAGTCCGTGAGTTAAGCATCCTGTAATCGCCACATGGCCGCCAGCCGTTATCTTTCTTAGGCGCTAGATGGAGAGGAGAAGCCCAAGAACTGTCAGAAGGCCGCGCTGTGCCGTTGCTGAGCATCAGCTCAAATTCTTTTGTGGCAATCTTCAATTTGTCGGGTGCTAGTCTGCGAGGGGTACATGAAATAGGAGGGCCAGGTGTGGTCCTTATATGATGTACCGTGTTATGCTGTGGAACCACGGGAGTGCCAGATGGGCGAGTAATTTCCGGAAACTTACTTAAGATTCTGTGGAAACGCGTGTCGCCCGTCGATACCTTGACAGAAGATACATATGAATCATTAGCAGTTAAAGCATTGGTAGATAAGCTTGTAGTATTATCTATTAAGCACTGGTTACTGCAATCTACAATTAAATTAAAATGGCAAAGAAAGTCTACGCCTATTATTGGCTTGGTTACATTAGCCACTATAAAACGCCAAGCAAAATTACGCCTTAAGCCTAAATTTAGATTTAATTCTACAAAACCAAAAGTCTCAATTATAGAACCATTGGCCGCGGTGAGCTCGAAGTCCGTCTTGGCCCGACGTTCACGAAGTGCAGAACGAGGATAGACGCACAAGTCACTGCCGGTGTCCACCAGAAATTTGATGTGCAGGTTGCGGTCAGTGACGAAGAGGCGACCTTGGCTGGCTGGGCAATCGTTCGTCGCCGCTACTGATTGCCTGCGAAGTTTCCCGACTGCTTGTAGTCACACGGTTTTTGGCAAATATGAGCTCTGGGTCCAAACTTAGCATGGTACCAGCATATAGGGTACTTGCGGTAACTTGAGTTGGACCGGCTGCGCTGTCGGGAACTGGAGCGTTTGCGTTCACGCGGTCTCGCACGATCAGTGGAGTAACAAGATGATGACCGGGTATGCTCTTCAAATTTCAGAGTGAGGTGCTGAACCATCTTTTTCAACTCCGCTATCTCGTTAGCTGGATGTGACGCCGGTGTCCTACTGGTCGACGCGGCGGCGATGTTGTACGGTGATGCCAGCTCTTGTATGCGATCAGCTAAGTCCGCCAGCTGATCAAGCGAATGAGAGGGCTGCGACGCTAACACTGTCTGGATGTTATGCGGGAGTCGATTACTCCAGATTGACCTCAAGAACTCGTCAGGCACGGAGGGTCCGGCTAGGTCTTGCAGGTGCCGTAAAAATTGGGAAGGCTTTCTGTCACCAAGCTCTTCATGAGTAAGGAGCTGTTTGACCTTCTTCTCATGCGATGCTGATAGCCGCTTAATCAATTCCGACTTTATCTTATCATAGCGGTTTTTCGCCGGAGGATTGATAATGATATCCTTCACGGCCTTTGCATATTGTAAGTCTAAATTATTGGTGACGTTAGTAAATTTAACAGCATCATCGATAATATTATTACTGTCAAACTGACCTTCCAGTAAGGCAAACCAAAGCTCGGGATCCTCCGGTGAAAACGGAGGCACTTTAATTTTGCAATGTCGTAGCTCGTTGTCGTCGCGGTCAGTGGAAACGCGCACTCTGCGCGCCTTCCGCGTGGCGACGTTGGCACCGGAGCGCGATCCGACGGTTTTCACTGAGTCACTGCTATCACTCATCTTGATCCTTGTGTTCGATTCGGGGTCACCAGTTATGGTGTGAAGGCGATAGGTGTAGATAGGTGGTGAGTGATGAAGAAGTGAATAAGAAGAAATTAGTCCGTAGAAAGAAGAAACGTATAATCACAAGAGTCACACACAAGATACAGTTTACACAACACACTAGAAGAGTTATATACCATAGAAATAGAAGGAGTATAGATAGTTCACAGCGATAGCACAAGCAACAAATAACAGTTTAACAGATATGCGTCCGCGAGGTAAGCGTGTATGAGCTACGGGTGATCGAGCGACACGGGCTTCGCGTCAGACATGCGTGGACGACTGGTGCAACGTGCAATATCGACTGCGCGCGCGCTGCACCATGTAAACCGGTCCGGAGTGCGCGCTACCATTGCACCGACGGAATGCACGGCAAAATAGTTACCGTACGATATACACGAACGATATTTTTGTACCAACTCGCGAAATAGTTTATATAATAATAGTTAGTAAGTAATAGTTATAAGTTTATATTATAGGTAACATTAATAATTAATAATTGTAAATAAAAGAAATATGTTGTTTTATATTATTATGAATATTTTATGTTATATTATTATTGATATAAATAATAATATAATGTTATGAATTATATGTGTAATATATATTTATGGTATATGTATGGTACTTCTAACGTTTATAAATATAATACATAATAATAGTGAAATAGATTAAAATAAATATTATTATAATAACTGTTTAACATACATATACCAAACTATACAAAATATAGTGAATCGGCTACAGGTTCAGTATCTCTTGGACCATAAGCCCGTCAAAGTCACGAGAAAAATATGACTAATTGATGAAAATTTTGATGATTATTTATTATTTAAAATTATGATTGATCAATATGATGAAAAATTGATTTTCAATTGTGTCTAGCAGCCGGCGGCTTTAGTATATTAGGTAATGCGGTGGTGCTTACGCCCGAAAGCTCCATCACTGGAGCTCTATCACCTAATAAATCAATTTTTCGGACTTATCTCGCGTATATTAAACTAAAATGATTATTTATTTATATAATTATTATGATTTACTTTTTCAGTATCGGAAATATGGGGGATATGTCTACATTGCCATTTATCTATTAAGAAAATCTCTTAATGACTGATATATATATACCCCCGGGTCCTAAGGTGTTGCAGTACTTTTAAACAAATAATAAACAAATCAAATCAAATCCAACAAAGCAGTAGCTGATTTAGAAATAAATTCAATACGTAAATTAATTCGCTTTTTGTCAACTTACAGAAGGGTCCCTCCACTTGAAATCCAATAATTCATGTCGAGTGTCATCCAAAACCCTCAGATATCTTCCAAGTTTTTTCTCGCGATACCTTTTTTAAATGCCCTCACTAGGAGGTCCATTTTATACGTATTTATTATTTAAAAAAAATCTACATTTTCTTTTTGAATACAGTATTGTATTCACACTTTTACTTGTGATAAATCTTTAATTAAGTAAAACGAGAGTAAAAGACTCAACTCTAGTATCATAGTACATACCTATTAAGCAAAGTCGACTATCCGGCCACTATCGTAGTCGGGGACTAGTCGGCAACTAATCGGCAAAGAGCGCCGACTAGTCGGCTTACTGCTTTGTATGTACTTCTCAATAAAATTTATGTAGATGGAATGGCACAGACAGGATTGGGTCGGTATTTGATGTCGCGACTTGCGCGCGAACATCTGTAATTGGAGTGGCACGCGAATCCACAAACCGTGATCGGCTTGGCCGACTAGTCGGCTAGTAGGCTAGTTGCCAAAAGTCATGATCGACACATCATTTACCAACTCAAGTGTCATCTGACAACTTATTGGGAAGTCTCGGTGTAAAATTGGTTTATGATTTGCTTAAATAAAAGATATTTTATTTTACATGTACTTCCATGTCTAGGTACTACTTTTATTTAACCATTTACTATCATATCATAGAGCAACCCGGCCCACCGGTCGCGGCGGACCGGAGGGGAGTAGCCATAGCGTGTATTACCGATGCAAAACAGTCTGTCATTTTTTGCAGGGGGAAATGCGTGCGACACACACGCACACTACAAAAATCGTAACAAAATACAGAAACAATTTCACGCACACATTTAAAGATCTCGGCGACACGTATTGGCCCAGTTGGGCTTATACTTTGACAGAGGGGAAAGCCTGCATATGGCTACTCCCCTCCGGTGTTGCTCTATGCCATTTACTACTCATGAGGTAACTCGAGAGTAAAAGACTCTACTCTAGTATCATGGTACCTACTCGATCTAACTGCCGACAAATGATGGCATTTAGTACTATTTTTTATTTTTATCTATGGTCTGAGGTAAGCCAAGCAAAGGTAAGCAAATACTGCAATCTTTTAATGTGTTTTAGATTGCAGTTTTTACTTACCTGCAAAACTGTATAAGTGTTTACCACTCCACTAATGTGACATAAAATTAAACACGATATTATATTATTACCTATGCACAATTCAACCAGTAAGGCAGTTAAAACATTAAAATAATAGGTACTTCATTACCTGATTTACATTTTACTAAAGAAATTTACTAAAAAGCAAGAACGAATGTTAGCATAATATTCTGCACTTAGTTAGAAATAGTGGCAAAATAAACACACTTAATCCACCCTTCAAAAAATAACCGCCTCGTACCTACATAAATAATCATCTAATCTATGTCCATCTTTCAAAGCCGCCTGAAGAGTCCAGTTGACCTACAAAGCGGCTATGCCTACAGTTTCTATAGTTCTGAACAAGCTCTTAGTTTAATTTTTAGCAAGATGGATTATTACTTGCTTTGGAGTGGACTTATGGCTGCTCATGGTAACGTAATCGAATTTCACATGAGCTATAAATATTAATAAAAGTCTAGTTACGCCATCTATTGCACGGGTACGGTTACTAATTATGCTTAATTTTCTCATTTAGTGTTTATTTATGGAACGTGGACAAAATGTTAACTTTCAAATTTAATTGATATTAATAAAGCATATTTAGGTAGGTAAATATGGAAATGGAGAAATTTTCCCATGCTTATTAAATATATACAGTTTCTTTCTCGATTTAAAATAAAATTATCATCACCAATACCTTTTTCAAATCATAAAAGTGCAAGCAACTACATATATGATATCTCAATGTAGTAGCGTTGCTATTTCCGACGCTTTTTTATCCCGTGTCAAAAAATATTTACCTACAGGGCTGCACATAATGCGGTGGTCTCTACTCTCCTACCGTTACTGCCGCGTGTACCTTATTCATGTTACCGCCAACCGATATCTAGAACGAAATTTGCACCGACCCTAATCGCATATGTCTTATGTGTAACTCTAATACGCCGAGGATCGGATCCGCAGTTGTATAAATTGATTTAGGCAGAGACTCCTTTTCGCTCGCCAATTTCCTGGTGAAGTGGGCTAGAGCAGTCAAGAGACAAGCTTACAAAAAAAAATAAGTAAGAACAATTTTATTTACATACTTTATCAATGGCTTTAGTCAATAATCATCCCATTGCCAAAAAAAGATATAAAACTGGAGCTCAATCACTCGTTAAAAAATTGTACACTCCGTAAATTCATTACCCAGCCATTCATTACATCAGCCTAGAAAAAATGATTGTGGTTGGTAATACTGAAGGGAAAAGATCGCGTGGCCGCTCACCAACAAGGTGGACCGATCAAATAAAATATCCAAAATCTTCCAAATTCTACACTGTCGTAAGAGACGCGCTGGATAGAAACCGGTGGAAACAGATCATCCGATCCAGATGCAACCCAGATGCTGATCACGATCCTCAGACATGAGGGACCGACCACAGAGAGAGAAATTCATTACTGTTGTAATTTTAGCTAATTTAATATTGGCAATATTGCTATAAGTATCTTATACTTGAAACGCGTAAATAACTTAAGCCTTCGACAAACTTAGTACTCTCCATATTTGCTTAGAATAAAGCCTATTTTGGTACTAATTGCTTACAAATAAAGCTGAGCACAAACCGTACTACTTGTTGTAACAGGTGGTGTTTAACCGAACAAGCGATTACCTATCACAACACATTTCAACTTTGCCGTTGTAATCAAATCGACAAACTGCCAAGCTAAAGTACGCTTTGACAGTTAACATATATAATTTATTTCTGCATAAAGCGCCAACCCTAATAAAATAAGTAGGAGCTCTATTGTTGCTTACGCAAAGATGTAATCTCTTATTTTATTATTACCTGAGTTGAAAGGGACTGTTGAGGATGCGTTTAGATTTACACTTTAAATGCTTGTGATACGGTTGACTTTCACTTGTATAGAATATGAGATATTATGTAGATGTGTGGTACAGCAGCTTTGTGGATGGTCATGGTAGTGAAATACCTACAATGACGTTTGCTAAAACAAGATGAAGACTTTTAACGCAAAAAATATGACTAATCTGTTTAAGCTCACACTCCGCTAGAATGTAGAGATTTTATAAATATTCTTATTAGTACCTATATTACTGATAATCAACTTTTATAATGTATTTTCTTATAGAGGTAACTAAGATAAGTATGTAGTTATGTAAACTGTAATAAAACCATGATCAAGCAAATAAGTACAATTTAATTAAAATTGATTGGTTCTGATAAACGCAATAAAATATGTATGACTTACTTAATAAAATTAAATGTAAAATACTAACTTCGTAACTTTACGGTTTCACAATTAAACTTAAGCTCTTTCCTCGATAAATGGGCCATCTTACGCTGAAATAATTTTTCGAATCGGTCCAGTAGTTTCAGAGATTAGCGCGTTCAAGGAAATAAACAAATTGTAGCGTCCACTACATTAAGGCGCCAACTAGTGGAACACATATGAAAACCTCACAGTACTTGTCTAGTACAGTAGATGGCGTGCATTCGAATTACATCGCACATGCGAAGATTTCTCAAGAGTTGGCATATATACAACTTCCCAACGTCAATCGTTGGGCCGCGGCCCGCCAGGCGCTACCACCTCGCCTGGTTGGAGGATTCTCCCTTTTCGCCGGAGGAACACTTCCACCCGTTCCTCCACAAAATAATCAAACTCTTCATCATCTTTATAATATTAGTATGTATGTACGTATGTATCTTTACACCAGATCCCTTACGGGGTAGGCAGAGAGTGGAGAGCGACAGATAATAATATCTCTAATATTAGTATAGATGATAAAACTCCAAGAACGCATTCAACAAAAGATTGGTTAATTCAAACTTACATTGACCGTTATGTATAATATTACAATTATGTATAATAACTAACCAAATGCACAAAAAGAGGTAGACTCTACTATCTCTTACAAATAAATTATTGTTTCAAAATAAATACTCTATTCCTTGTATTTTATTTTAAAGAAAAATTTGACTTCAGGCGAGACTCGAACTCGCGGCTACTGGGAATCTAGTCCAGCCGCTCCTCCAATTGAGCTACTGAAGTCCTGCCCAGTCACTGTGAAGTCAAATCTTTCCTTCACATTTATTGCATTGCTTTATGATAGCAGCAGCGCCATCTATTACCAACTATGCTAGTTAGGCAATATGCTAGTTAGGTTCGAGTCTCGCCTGAAGTCAAATTTTTCTTTCCATTTTTCTTTAAAATAAAATATATTTCACAAGCATGTGTTAATGCGAAATAATATAAAACAACATATTCCTTGTAGTTAAAAATCCTAAAAAGTTGAAACAAATACATATATATACTACATACTACATACCTGGGTAATAATACTACAAAGCGCTAAAGTAAGACGCAAATTATATTATTACAACGGTATGGTCTCTATATTAGGTACATGAAAACCTATGAGAAGTTCATGGTGTTAGAGGTAATATAGGAAATGACTCAATTGTACGGAACCTTTTCCAGGCGAGTCTCGACTCTCTTTAGGCCGGTTTTTTATTCTAAACATTAATGTGGTATATGAGGTAATGCGGTGGTGCCTAGTATACTTGCCGCTAAATGGTAGTGTTCGGCACTATCGTGTTCCGGTCAGGTGGTAATGTTCGGCCCTGTAATATCCGGCACAGAGGCATAACACTTTAGGCTTCAGGAGTGGTAACGCATCTGCATTTTGACCTTGGTCTATGTGTGGTCTATATGCTGCAGTCATCACTTAGGTAACATCAATGTGAGCTGTATGCTTGTTTGCCATTTCAATCACATAAAAAAAAATTTACGAGTACGTAGTAGTTTTTCTTACTAGGCTACAGTTCTTAGTAGGTTTTTCCTTTAAAACTTATGACTCTTGCACATAGTTGTTTAATCATAACAAATAAATATTCATTAGTATATTTAAGTAATATTAAGAAATTAACAGCTGTATCGTATTGCATTATTAAAAAAGGAGTAAAATTTATAGTTTAATTAAGTTTTAAATGCTTTTTAACTGTTTAAAGGGCTTCCTGGATGTAACAATCAGAGCCAGAAGAGTGGAATTTCAAGTTTTGAACAGGGGTGCTTCGCTCCCTGTAACCTCTGTTGAATATTTATATTGACTCCGGCCCTTCCACCCCTGCGAGACACCCGTCTCTGTGTGTGTAGTAATAACTTTGTTTAAAACATAGGATATCTCATTTCCTTGCCCTTTCTTTTCATTTTAAATGCGCTTAGCTTATAATGTGTAAGTTTAGAATTTAAGTTTTAAATTATAAATAGTGTTAATGATTTGTTGACAGAAGTATATAGGTACAGTATACAACAAGAAATAATGCACATCGACCTCAGGAAGAGACGTCGGCTTATTTCGGATCTGTAGAGCGTTATCAACGAATCTACATTGCAATCTCTAGTCTCATGTTGATTTTTAGAGACAGTAGTTTATAGTACAGTATTACTTACCAGCAATGTAAACTGTATGCTTGTTTGCCACTTCAATACATAAAAAAAACAAAGAATAAAAACTTTCCTCTTTATATTATTAGAATGACAGAATATTTTAGTTTCTCCATTAAACAGAATACTTTTTTATTTGGTTCGGATAGTCGGAATGGTACCTACTGTACTTAACTAATTATGTACTAAAATGTAATTCCAAATGTCCAAACATGAGTAGTGTTCTCAATTAAATAAATTGTTGCTGAAAAACTAAAAACCCAAGAACAAAACATTGTAAACCTACTGCGCACATAACATTATATGATAAAAACTCAAATGTTTTTCGATTGAGGCACACGGCTCCGTATAAAGGTTTACGTACGAATTGGGGTGCACAAAATGCGTTACTATACGCATACGTAATGGTTTATTGAAAATAAGTTTAGTTTCAGTTCCAAGTGTGGAAATCACCATATGTTTGTACGAGTATAAAAATTATAAAGCGCTTCACAAAACTGAGTTTCAGGTAGGTATGTAATCTTGATAGTTTCAGAGTAAAATGGCTGTGACATACGAACAAACGGACAGACAAAACTTACTTCTTAAGGTGATACATGTGTGATACAGGTATGTTATTTGGGACGATATTTGAGCAAAATAAGGACGGATGGACATGGCTAAACTACAGGTACGTTATAGATAAGATACCTTGTAGGCTACGGAACCCTAAAATATGTATAGGTACTGTAGGTAGATAAGTATCAAAATGTTCAATGTCAAATCAAGTTTTATGTGAACAATGAAAGATTTAAAAGGCTATTACCCGACACGGTATTCAGGGTCCGACAGAAAGGGTGGGCGTGGCCTCGCGCCGGGTTGCCGCTTATCACACTATCCGGTCGACAGCGCCCTAACTCAATCACAGTACAAATACACGGGCCGCTCCGGTCGCCCTAATTAGGGCCCTAACTCCCTAAATGTTATTACACAACCCTGACCCTTGCTATCGTACCCTGAATACCGTGCCGTGTAATAAGTCCTTTAGTCTGTCAGAACAAAAACAGTGTATTAATGTAAGCGTACAATAAGATCTAAGCCCATTTCCCGAATTTACGGCCTTTATTGATTTTAAACTTTGACGTTTAGGCTAGAGTTTCGTACTTGGGGAGATAGTGAGCACAAACCGTCTGTGAATTACACATAGTTTTGACACATAGGTATTTGCAAATTGTGGTTATGCTTGTTTCACAGACTTGTTATTTCCTAGTTTAAAGGAACAAATCGCTCATTGCATACATTTTTTTAACTGTCATTAAACTGTCAATGAAGTCTACAGCTCACATTGATGATAGAGCTCCAATGTAATAGGCACCATCGCATTACCTATTACCTACCTCTTCCGGCAAATTTTTGTGTTCAGTACTATCGTGTTCCTGTTAGATGGTAATGTATGGTCCCGTAATAACTAAGATCTCAGGGGTGGTAACGCATCTGCTTTTTGACCTCTGGCTTTTGTGTGGGTGTTGCCTAAACTCTCGAGCTCCGTTACTGGTTACTGGAGCCTTATCACTCATAAAAAAATATCTACAGCATCGTCGTTACTTTTAGAATAAATTTGAGGTTATTTATTTTTATCAATGACTAGCTGACCCGGCAAACTTCGTATTGCTTCTGAATGAAATAAAGTGTCAAAGGTTTGATAGAATACGGACGGACTATTTGTACGGGAAATAAAATTGTGGTTTTTACTGTTTCCCTTCATTTTCTTTGGACCTTCCCTGGTCTTCCAAAAATAATTCAAAACCAAAATTAGCCAAATCGGTCCAGCCGTTCTCGAGTTTTAGCGAGACTAAGGAACAGCAATTGATTTTTATATATATTAATGATATAAACGTAAAAAAATGTAGTTACCATCGACGATACGCCTCTTCTCAGTTACCTATGAAAGGATTTCTTTTTATTTAACAGGGCGAGCATGAATTTACCCTTTCTTTGACCTACTTTAGGTTTCTCTAATAAGGATTAAAACGCTTATGCTTAACTTAACGCTAAATGCTTATTTGTCGATGAAAGCCTATAAAGCAAACAGGGGTGTGATGAAAAAGATCTGAAATGACGTGAGATGATTTTTATCTCTTCTCTCATTGTTTATAAAAAACCGGTCAAGTGCGAGTCGGACTCGATCTATGAAAGGGTCTACCTGCTACCATTACTATAACTTATTATAATATTGAGCAACAAAACGAAACACGTTTATTGTATGGCCCTCTGATATTTGTTGTCATAGCGCCAACGGCAATACATAATTTGTGATTTCACCTTGCTAGCTATCACGGTTTCTGATACAGTCTGGTGACAGACAGACAGCGTACGCTTAGTAATAGGGTCCCGTTTTTACCTTTTAGGTACGGAACCCTAAAAATGATATAGGTATATTATGAAGATGGGAGATGATCATTTATCTTATAAATAAATAAATAAAATATTTTTTTTTATTTTTTTTATAATGTATGCTATTAACATGCACGAATGGATGTTTCGATTGTGTAATGTAAAAAAACGTAAGAAGAGTTAGAGTATTACTGGTAGACACTGAAAAAAGGCTCTATTTTATCCCTGAATACTTATTATTAATGCATGGAATCTCCAAAATTTCCATCCCTGGATTTTCATTCTCGCATAATTTACGCGAAGTTGGTACACTGGTGCCTTCTAGTGTCTTATCTATTTCCCTAATCCGTGTAACGTTTATAATAAAAGCCTTAAGTCTTTGTGGAACTGTTTGCAATGGTACGACGCAAGTATTATAGCATTTATTTAGTAGTAGAATAGGGATGGTATGGATATATATGACACTTAGGAACTAGATATGGATACCGAAATCGGTATACTTAATACCTAGTTATACATAGTATTTAGGTATTTATGTAATAATATTATACCGATTTCGGTTACGCTTACGGGTATGATAATGTGTGTATGTCCCATGTATCTATGTATCCCTAACGGGGTAGGCAGAGAGTGTAGAGCGCCAGATATCCCGGTCCTGACATACCTCTCGTGCCTTGTCTACCTTCATCATTCTCTTCGTACATGTACGCCGATTCTTAAGACTTTTGACCCCACCATCAGACAGAACGCGACCTATTTGGTCAGGTCGTCTTGGTCTTTCAGGGCCTCTGCAACAATCCACATTCGCATTGTATATCTGTTGAGTCATTCGCTCATTCGACATTCTTTCTACATGCCCGAACCATCGGAGCATGCCTTTTTTCATTTGTGTGAGGCTTTGTGTGATACTGTCATTCACACAAAGCCTCTTTTTTACATCCTCATTACAAACGCGTTCGGTGAGTGATACACCGCAGATCTTGCGCAAAGATCTCATCTTGACCGCGTTTAACTTACTTTCATGCTCTTTCCTGCATACCCAGTTCTCGTTTCCATATAAAAGCGTTGGAGTAAGTACAGCATTATGTAGGTACGGCTCGTCGAGCTCGCTGGCTGAGATGTTTTGATTCTAGCAGCTTAGCCAACGCTCCTTTCACGCAATTCCCAGAAAACACTCTTCTTTCTATATCAGTGGTGTACCTAAGGGTTTAAGGGTGTAAGACATTTATTTTCTCAACAAGAACTTAACATAGTTCACTTATAGCGAGAAACTTAAAAACTAACTTATACAATATTTCTCTGCCATTCGGCTTAACAACCTCATTTGTAAATTAATTAATTAGGCGAATCGTTATTAACATTAAACAATATTCATTTGTATCTACTATTTATGAAATAGTTACTTACTATTTACCTACCATGTTTAAATGATATATAAATAATTTCGGATTATCCATTCGTTTCGGATAATTAATAAAAATGATTCTATTTCTAGGTTATCATTTATTTGCAACTAAAAAGTCTGTTGTTTTTTGTTGCATTTTCTTGATCAATCAGTTATTTTTTAGTACATTCAGTTCGTCCATTTTTTTTAAAGTGAACCAGTCTCACAACGCATTTTACGCATAAGCAATACGTAAGTCAATATTAAAATAACATAAGTCACTAGATAACTATTATCAGCGACACTGGTAAAAAAAACTGTGATATAACGTCTTAGCCATGGGTGCACCACGATATTTGTTAAAGTTCAAGTTATTGTAACATTTCACATCCTGCTCTAATTTTAACAGATTTCTTTAAGTTAGAAAAGGATGTGAAATGTTACAATAACTTTTACTATAACAAAAGTCGTAGTGCAACCCTGGCTTAGTTAGATACACTCATAGAACAACTCGGCCCACCGGCCGCGGCGGACCGGAGGGGAGTAGTCATAGCGTTTATTACCGATTATGTAGTTAAAAGCAAGCAATGCTACAACTGGCATGACTAGCGCCACCTAACGGTGAGTAGAGTCAAGTTGGATTACTAAAGGCATGCACACACTTCAATGCATTGTATGCGTTAAACTTGTTACTTTGGGTAAAAAATATATTTGTTCATAAATCATTGTAAGTTATTATTTGCCTATAAAACTTAACTGCGTTAAGAAGGTAACTGAGTTAATTTCCTCATCTAAATCAATTAACGAAGTAAATATTCATTCATAATTATAAATTATAAACAACACTTCTTTTAGTTATAACCAAGAGGACGAATAATTTAAAAGTATGTAATGGATAATTTATATTATCCTACCAAATTTATGAATCATTTGTATATCCTTGAAATAAAAGGCAATTTAAATCGATGGGTATTCTTATATTAAGTACCTAAGCTGAAACGTTTGGTTGTTTGGTTGAACGCGGTAATCTCAAGAACTACTTAATGGTTCGGATAAAAAAAAATTTTTTTTGGGTTCTACGCCTGCGAGCTCTGTCACTGTAGCTCTACTACCAATCTTATAGCCACAATGATGATAAGCTGATGTGCTTTCAAGTTCCTGAAGTTGAACCACCAGTCCTCTGCGATCTTAATAAGCTACAATAAGGTACGCTATAACACGTTGGTACACCTTCAACAAAATAACTGGTCAACTTTCAACAATATACTAATGAACAATGTGAATGTACCTAACTGTAGCCGCGACATCGTCCGCATAGAGTTTAATTCTTAAAAAAGTAGCTTAAGTTACTCCTTATTATGTAAAGTATCTGCCAGTAAAAGTCCCATCTAAATCGGTATAGCCGTTTCAAAGATTAACTGCAACAAGCAGACAGACAGACAGACAAAAATTAAAAAAATATATATATTTGGTATATCTCATAAATGACGAGATAACACATACAGAGTGTTTTATAAAGCATATTTTTTTAGGCACACTTGGCATGCAGGGTAAACCTACCTACTGAAAAAAACAAGGAATTTACATAGAATAGTCTTGTCCACCCCATAGAGGAATAGAGACGAATCTAGCAATCCCTGTGAATGGGAATAATTACATATTCTGTTACAAATGATTTTAAATATGCACGATATCATATTAGCATTGCACCACAACATGCGCAACTTACGTAAACCGTGCTATTTGCGAACTGTGCACGATCACGTAGCAGGAGTGTGGTGTATGCCTAAAATAAACAAATACGCGCCGTTGGAAATATGTGCATTTACACTAGGAACATTTTTTTAAATGTAATCGATCCTAGCTTGCACAGACCGAAAATAATGGAATAAAGGTTGTTGGGTTTAATATTAAACACACTGGACCCAAATCTGTAACCAAAAAAAATTAATTGTATAGGTCGCGCCACGTAAAAAGAACGCTGGAAGAAAGTAGAAGGGATGTGTTCGCGCATCGGTACACTCGCGCACGAAAGTACTAGCCCTATTGGTTTATTTTTGATCTAGCTTTCGCTTGAGGTTTCGTGTATTGGTAGGCAGATTGAAAACTATATTACATAGAATAACATAAAATGAAATAAAAACACATGACGCGCAGCTTGACCGCCAGCGTTCTTTTTACCTGGCGCGACCTATACCTGCCGTAAAAACTATCACAGAGACATCACAACTAAGGTCTCATGGGTGGCTTCTGGTCTTTGTGTGAGTGTCTGATGGCTGATTGATTGATTGATGAAATTGATAGGTTGAAGTCATCTCTTAACATCAATGTGAACTGTATGCTTGTTTGCCACATTAATTACATAAAAAATATTAATAAATATTAAACTCTTCACTTTACGTACTGTGACGTGACTGTGTTTTAAATATTAAAGTTACAACGTTAACATGATACCTATTCCTAGTTTTTGGTGGAGAGTTGCATGTAGTATTAAAAAAAAAAACACATCAATGTGAAATGCCTGTTTGTTTGCCACCTTCACTATATAAAAAAAATCTATAATAATATTGAACACTTTCATTACATACTGACTGTGTTTTATTTATTAATAAATATCAATAAATATTAAACTCTCCCATTACTTTCTGTGTTTTAATTATTAAAGTTACAACATTTACAATATAGGTATCTGCTCCTAGTTTTTGGTCAAGAGCTGCTTGTAGTATGTTAAAAGAAGTGTTTAATATTGCCCAAATAATAAGCAAGTGGAACTGGAAGGAACGACCAACCATGTTTTTTTTATTTTATTCAAATGTGCAGGGCGTGCCATGTTCTTTCCATAGCAACGTCCTTGAACTGAATACTTAAGCCCAAAAGTATGTCAGGACCTTTAATTCAAGCTGAAAATGTCCTAACAGAAAGCCTGCAAACACGCCACGTTAATAGTAACAGTTAAAGGAATAAAGACCGTATATTTCAAAGCAAATGCACCAAAGATTTCCCATGATAAACACCGAAAAATATTGTATCTTCCATTTCTCATATTTTGTACCTTGTGTCGTTCCAGGCGTGATATTTACATTCCTGTTGAGCCTTCTGAGTCTAGTTTGGATTTCAGCAAATAGGAACAAAAAATACTCGGTAGATGCGGCTTCGCGGTGAAATCCAACGCGTGGCTCAGACCTATTACTTGGTAGATGTTTTTTTCAGATAACTTCGATATAACCTGCTGCTGCGTCGACCCGCCGGTCTGACGACTGGTTGATTTCATGTGACACATCGAAACATGTTGACCGACGAGTCGAGCTTCAGATGTTAACGTCTCGACTGAGAAACTTGCAATATTATCAAGTGGTCTATCAAAAAACTTAGTCAATGCAAATACATGGAATCGTGAAGGTGAATGTACGAGTACCTATTATGGGATTTATTTAGTTCTCAAATACCTTTATGCTGTTATGAAATTCCTTTGTAACTGAATAATTAATTGTCAATTGAGTTTTTTTATTATCGATGTGTAATAATGCAGTAAAGATTATAATTTAATCGGAGACATCAGAGATAGATTTTTCAAGTTAAAACAATTATCTTTCCCGCTACTTACTAAGGTATAGGTACGTTTTTTCTATAATAATTTGATTGCCTGAAATTCTAGTAAGGAGTAGAGCCACGAAATTAGATTGACTGATACCTGTGATACCTACTTACATTCTTTCTGGGGAGTGCATAAAAAATATTACCAATAAAAAGTATGAAAAAGTTGGCGAACCAATTTCGTAGAAACAAACATGTTCACTACAAAAATATTATTTTTACATAAAAGTGCGGACCCCAAAAACCGGACCAAATAAATCAGTACGGAGCCCTTGAAATCAAACAATACGTATCAAATATAATAAGCTTAGTTAAAACGAATCGAAGAATTTATAGCCAAATTGATTTTTATTCAGGTGGCGTGGCAATCTTAATATTGTTACCGTCCTTTGTGCCTGACGACGGTCTGGTGGAAAGGGTAGGATTAATTTTTGACCCGGAAACAGTTAGATTAGGTGAAGCTTTTTAAAATACTACTGACATTATTTTTAGGAACCCTTTGTAACGCTGTAAGTTTGGGAATTAAAATTAAGCCACATTATGTTATATTAGGTTGGGGAAAAAGTTTCTTCGCATTTTTTAAGATAATTCAAAACATTTATTAATATAGTTTATTTAAATTTAACTAAAGTATGTATGTACCATTTTGTTCGATAACCTTTTGCCATCTTGTAGGTAGGGACATGATCTCATTGCTATAAAAATGTTGGGACTTCTCATCAAAATACCGCGACAAGTGCATTTGGCAGTCCTCTCGTGATTTTCGCCTAACATTGCATAAAGAATTCTGAAGAGACCGAAACAGGTGGAAATCTGAAGGTGCAAGGTCAGGACTATACGGCGGATGCATTAACACCTCCCAGCCAAACTCTTAATTTTTGCTGAGTGGCTATAGATGTGTGAGGTCTAGCGTTATCATGATGAAACACCACATCCCTTCTGTTGATCAATTCCGGCCACTTTCTCTCAACTTCTTGCTTTAATCTCATCAGTTGTTCGCAGTAGAGTTCAGAATTGATAGTCCTGCCTGTTGGTAATAGCTCATAATGAATAATGCCCTTCCAATCCCACCACACACACAACATCACCTTATTGCGTACTAACCCAGGTTTCGCCACAGTCTGTGAAGCCTGACCGGCCTTTGACCACGACCTTTTTCGCACGTTCTTGTCGTACGTGATCCACTTTTCATCACCAGTTATCAGCTTCTTCAAAAATGATTCGGTTTCATTACGTCGTAATAAAGAATCACAAATGAGTACACGGTTCATTAGGTTTCTTTCAGTGAGCTCGTGAGGTACCCAAATATCGAGCTTTTTTTTGTACCCAGCTTTTTTCAAATGCGCCAAAACTGTTTTGTGATCAATCCTCAGTTCTTCAGCTACGTCGTAACTACTGATATGTCGATCTTGCTCCACTTTTTCAAAAATGGCATCCATTTTATCCGTAATAGGGCGACCAGAGCGAGGTGCATCTTTGACATCAAAATTTCCGGATTGAAAACGCTTAAACCAAATTTGTGCTACTCTCACAGACACTGCACAAGGTCCATAAACATCGCAAATTTTTTTCGCGGCTTGCGTTGCATTTTTCCCTTTTTTGTAGTAAAATTTTAAAATGTATCGAATTTCTTCATTAGATTCACTCATCTTGACAGTACGAAAAACAAATGAAAATCACACATTTGCCTAATTTGAATTTGGAATTATCTTCTTTAAAATTTTAACTTTCAATGATACCAAAACCAGCTAGATACAAATACTACAGCCAAAGAGATTTTATTACATGTTCATACATACTATAATGCGAAAAGACTTTTTCCCCAACCTATGATTTATAATCTTTGATGCTTTTGTTTTTAATAGCATTCCTATCTAATTACACAAACATAATATTTATTACAAATGTATTTATTTTAGATATAATCAAGTTTTTTTTTCATTTTGTCAACAATAAGTAGCAAAGTAAGTGATTAATTATCCACTCTGTTCCGTGTAAAAGAATCTAATTACCTAGATTACTAATATGGTTAAATGGTGGTTAGTTAAAATGTATCATCATTCTAGCAAAAGAAGGAACTATTTCGTACTTAATCAAACAATACATTCAAAAGCTTAATTAAAACGAATCAAAAACTAAAGCTTTTATCGCCAAAGTGATTCTTATTCAGGTGGCGTGGAAATCTAAATATTGTTAGCCAGCCCTTTGTCCGTGACGACGGTCTGGTGGGAAGGGATGGATTAATTTTTGATCAGGAAACGGCTAGATTAGGTGAAACTTTCTAAATTAATGCTGACATTCTTTTTTAGGGTCCCATTGTTACGCTGCATGTTTGAGAATGAAAATTGAGTCGCATTTTGTTGTATTTATGATTATTTATCGATGCCGCATATTTTGTTTGTACAGTTAATAAATATTAAAAAATGCGAAGAAACTTTTTCCCCAACCTAATATAAGTTTGCAAAAGGAACACCATAAATTGTGGTTTTTAAAATAAGGGAAATATCTTAAGGAATAGCTGTCTTATTGAGTAAAACGATTCTCAGCATTCTAAAATATTATGTTTCGCCGTCATAACATTCAACTACGCTTTTTTTAATGTTATTGTAATTCAAACAAATTGTTAATGTACTCGTAATTATTAATGTAATTATAGCAATCAATTATTACAATGTATGACGAAATATGGGATTTATTTTTCTAATTCTGCCGAATCGATGTTTGGTTTGGTTTGGAGTGTAAACGTAACTTCACGCCTGTAATCCCCGAAGGGGTAGGCAGAGGTAAATGCATGCGTTCAAGCATACATGCAAACACCCACGATTCGCCGGTTACGTTTTTGGCCCATGTAACAGGTGGCGAGCCTGTTGACATCTCCGGGCACATTACCAAACTTCGAGGTACTGGGAAATTTCCAGAAAATGGAAATATACCAATAGAACCAGAGATAAGGGACTTTACATCATTATCTCTGATAACCCCCTACCCGGGAATCGAACCCAGGACCTCAGCGCAGTAGTAGTGGCCTGCTACCACTAGGCTACCGAGGCAGTTTGGAGTGTGATTTTCAAATTTAAGATATTTATAGATGCACCCCAGATTTTACCCTCGACTTCGTATTCGTATTTCCCAATCCCTTAGAAATTTAACGTTAACATCTTTTTATTTAGATAGAGAAGATTTCCGAATGGGATTTTGTCTATAAAAATAAGGAGAAATTATTACAAAACTTATTTTCTCGTCAAATGCTCGATTTTCAAGGCTTACATAAAACATGTCTTCGTAATAAAGCACGGTCAATGAATTCAACGTGGGAAGTTTCACGGGGGTAGTAAAATGTGACGATATTATAGGCGTGTTATGCTAAACGATGGATGACATCTTTGAGTGGCTCTGTTTAGCTTGTTACTAAATTCGCGACATCGTTAGTCCGGTGGTTCATAGCGAGCCAGAATGATCCGAGAGATAGCAGGTTCGAACCCCGCACTGGGACCAATATAGGTATAAAAAAAAACGTAACCGGCGAATCGTGGGTGTTTGCATGTATGCTTGAATGCATGCATTTACCTCTGCCTACCCCTTCGGGGTTTACAGGCGTGAAGTTACGTACGTTACAAATACCCAGACCCGAAAAAAAAAAACGAAAAAGACCCCACGCTTTTTTTGATTTACATAAATGATTTGTGTAATTTAACTATCCAATAGGGCAAAATCATATCGTACGCTGACGACACAGCATTAATATTTACTGCTAAAAGAAGAATTGTTTGCTATTTCCCAATCAGGTTTCAATGTTGTTAATAACTGGCTTCTAGAAAATTTACTTACACTAAATGCTGACAAGACTAAATATATTCACTTTTCAATGCGCAAATTTTCAAGAATGACTAATAACCTTTTTGTTCACCGATGTAATAACCCTTTTAGTAGCACATGCAACCGTCCTATCATAGTAAAAACTAGCAATGTAAAATATCTCGGAATAATTATTGATGACACTCTTTCTTTGAGATTACATATTGAGTTTATACAAATTTACCTAGCTTTAGGCCAATCTATAATTAACGAACCCGCGACCCTTCGAATCAAACGGTGATTTCGCACCGCTGGACTATCCGGCTCGTCACGTCAATATATGGCCTTGACTACAATACAGAAAAAAAAATACAAAAAATTATATTAGTAGTCTAACCTAACATTGCATAAAGAATTCTGAAGAGATCGAAACAGGTGGAAATCTGAAGGTGCAAGGTCAGGACTATACGGCGGATGCATTAACACCTCCCAGCCAAACTCTCTTAATTTTTTGCTGAGTGGCTATAGATGTGTGAGGTCTAGCGTTATCATGATGAAACACCACACCCCTTCTGTTGATCATTTCCGGCCGCTTTCTCTCAACTTCTTGCTTTAATCTCATCAGTTGTTCGCAGTAGAGTTCAGAATCGATAGTCCTGCCTGGTGGTAATAGCTCATAATGAATAATGCCCTTCCAATCCCACCACACACACAACATCACCTTATTGCGAGTTAACCCGGGTTTCGCCACAGTCTGTGAAGCCATTGACCACGACCTTTTTCGCACGTTCTTGTCGTACGTGATCAACTTTTTATCACCAGTTATCAGCTTCTTCAAAAATGATTCGGTTTCATTACGTCGTAATAAAGAATCACAAATGAGTACACGGTTCATTACGTTTCTTTCAGTGAGCTCGTGAGGTACCCAAATATCGAGCTTTTTTTGTACCCAGCTTTTTTCAAATGCGCCAAAACTATTTTGTGATCAATTCTCAGTTCTTCAGCTACGTCGTAACTACTGATATGTCGATCTTGCTCCACTTTTTCAAAAATGGCATCCATTTTATCCGTAATAGGGCGACCAGAGCGAGGTGCATCTTTGACATCAAAATTTCCGGATTGAAAACGCTTAAACCAAATTTGTGTTACTCTCACGTTACACGTTACAGACACTGCACAAGGTCCATAAACATCGCAATTTTTTAGTAAATTGTTGAGTAAAATTTTAAAATGTATCGAATTTCTTCATTAGATTCACTCATCTTGACAGTACGAAAAACAAATGAAAATCACACATTTGCCTAATTTGAATTTGGAATTATGTTCTTTAAAATTTTAACTTTCAATGATACCAAAACCAGCCAGATACAAATACTACAGCCAAAGAGATTTTATTACAAGTTCATACATACTATAATGCGAAAAGACTTTTTCCCCAACCTATTATTAAAATAATTTCGAGACTAATATAGAAAATAATCGAAAATGTTCATCCCACTCCCATTATCTTCGAAACTATCGAACTTTAAATTGCTTGAATTTAAAACAGAAGATATGCCATGTAGATATCCTCTTTTTCATAATTATTTTTTTTTATGTTTTGGAAGTGGGCAAACAGGCTTGCAGTTCACATTGATGTTAATTGAAGACTGCAGCCTATAGACACCCACACAAAGACCAAGTTCAAAATGCAGATGCGTTACCACTCCTGAGGTCTAAGGTGTTATGCCTCTGTGCCGGAAATTACAGAGCCGTACATTACCACCTGACCGGAACACGATAGTGCAAAAGTGTAACACTGTAATTTAGCCTACGCCCGCGAGCTTCGTCACTGGAGCTCTACCAAATCTAATTTTTATATTTTACTCCCTTTCATGTATAACACAACACAAAACTTGGTTTCCATCATTATTGAATTAGCAAGTATAACGTCATTTCCAAAAAAGCTCAAGTGTGTAATAGAAAGCTTTAGATATTTCCACTTCGGATCTATTTACGGCTACAAACGATCATCGCCCGTGACGTGTACAGGGAACAACACTTCGCCCCCACCCTTCCCCCTTCCCTCCCAACCCCTCGCGCCTCCACTGCGCAACACCTTCGGATATTCCTTTACCATGAATATGTCGGTCGATTATTAAGAAATATTTACAGGACTGCTGGCTTTACTTAGAATAGAATTTACATGTGAAATGTTTATGCGTTTGGATGGTAAGTACCTAACTGAAGTTTTGAAATTGACATCGAAACCAATTGGCCACTTTGTTTTAAAGATAAAATAACGTGATACAAGACAATTCTACAACATGTAACGATAATAATGCACACTATCTAACACCTCGATTAGAAAATCGAGTTGTAATCATAAAACATGAACTGAAATTACATGTTTATGTATTTAATATTTTTTATATAAGAAATAAGTTGTTCTCAATTTGTACGAACAGTATGCACACCCTATGCATACTTACCCTACCTCTTCCTACGGCCACACATAAAACACGAACCGAAATAAAATGATGTACCGTAACTTGCGTACCCTTATTTAACACTCGCTAGCAATAAGATAAATTTTTATTTTCCACTGTTTTATTTTTTGAATTATTATTTATACTAAAAAGCACGTCTCAACGAGTTCTAATAAAATTATTGAGACTATCATTTTATTTTTGACAGACGTTAGTCGCATTTTCGTTTGTTTCGACTGTTCACCAAATGGGTACCCATAATTTCCATAATTGTAATTTACTTTGGGAAAAATATTACCAATAACAAAAATGTATGCAATCGATTCGGTTATCGATTTTGAACTAACTAGTTTCGGGTTGTACATTCAATTCTGTTACACGTTGTATAGCGAATCGGTTTAATTCCGATTCAATGACTTTATGTTACGTGAATAAGGGCCCTCGTGTGCTCAGCGCTCATTTATTGAATAAAAAAATTGAGCATTGATTGCTTGCTTCGGTATTTCACATGAAATATTTGAACTGCCGAAAATAATATTAGTGAAGTTAATATTGATAGATCGAACATAATATGCGGTCGCTCTCGTCGAGACCAAAACAAACAACTCTGTAACGTTTCATTTCAGTTGTTTGCATTACTTCACAACTAATTGCATTTATGTTTCATGCTTATTGTGACATATTAGATTCTTTTTTTAACTAAACAAAGGTGACAAACAAGCAGTTACAGTTCACAAGGATGTTAAATGATGACTGAAGCCTATAGACATCTAAGTATAAAAAATCTGAGTTAATGTCCAAATGCAGAACACTGATTTCACTGGTGGTAGAGCTCCAGTGACGAAGCTCGCGGGCGTAGGCACCACCGCATTACCTAACATACTTGCCGCTAAATGGTAGTGTTCAGCATTATCGTGTTCCGGTTAGGTGGTAACGTACGGCCCTGTAATTTCCGGCACAGAGGCGTAACACCTTAGGCCTCAGGAGTGGTAACGCAACTGTTCTTTGACCTTGGTCTTTGTGTGGGTGTCTGTCTATAGGCTGCAGTCATCACTTAACATCAATGTGAACTGCATGCTTGTTTGCCACTTTCATTACATAAAAAAAAAGATGCGTCACACTAAGACATGTTGTTGTTTCTGTGATAGTTATTAGAGGCCATAATTGTTGCTCTGGCGCCAGGCAGTGACGATCCGACGACGAGTGGAAGAATTCTCTTCCAATAGAAGAAAATTCTTGCGCTAATACAGTCGGTCAACCGAACAATGGCGGTCAAACCATTCCAATGGGTCGGTAGTAAGTGCAATAACGCAAGACGAGCAGCAGTGTCTTGCGATAAAACTTGCGGTAGTTACACAGTTTACAGCGATTGCCAATCTGCATGCCAAGCATGGCGATTATGGCATATCCCCCTTATGGGGGAGGCTTTGGTCCAGCAGTGGACCTCTCATCGGCAGGCATACCTACATATTGCAATTGATTGAATTGATTGGCTCGAGGACGTAGGATCAATGCTATCGTGTTGCCGATAGTTTGTAAAGTACGGCCTCGTGTTATTTAAAAAAAAAAAATTTGATAGCATAATAGAATAGTCTTTGCTCTTTAGTCACAACAAAACAAACTCTTCTCTATGTATGTATGTATCTTCACGCCAGGTCCCTAACGGGGTAGGCAGTGAGTGTGGAGCGTCAGATATCCCGGTCCTAATACACCTCCCGTGCCTCATCTACGTACATCATTCTCTTCATATATGCACGCCGATTCCTAAGACTTTTGACAGTACTCGACCTATTTGGTCGGGGTAGGTCAGTCTTGGTCTTCCTGGGCCTCAGCAATCATCCACATTCGCATTGAATATCTGTTTAGTCACTCGCTCATTCGACATTCTTTCTATATGCCCGAACCATCGGAGCATGCCTTTTTCATTTTAACACCAATACCCTCATCCACACAAAGCCTCTTTCGTACATCTTCATTACGAACCCAATCGGTGAGCGATACACCGCAGATCTTGCGCAAAGATCTCATCTCGACCGCGTTTAATTTACTTTCATGCTCTCCTGCATACCCAGCTCACGCTTCCATATAATAGCGTCGGAGTAAGTACGGCATTATGTATGGCTTCGAAACTTCAAATACAACACTGCTCATCTCATAAAAAGCCTGTCTGATTAAGTAGAAATTCCGAGTAGCTACTTCGTAGCACTACGTAGCGCGTAGCACATATCGTTTTACGTAAAAATTGCATTGGGTTTATTTTTAATTACATTAGCATTGGTGGTAGAGCTCCAGTGAGAGAGAGCATGCGGGCGGGCGCTAACACAGTACCTTATCCATATCACTGTCACTGGAGCACTATCACCAAACTTGAAATGCAGTTAAGATTCGATTGGGTTTAAAGACATTTTTTCTCAAAAAAGACATCAAAGTCACTCACTTGAGAATCATAGTTGCTAAGTTATTACAATTCGTCGTCGCATGCAAAAGAAAACGAAAAAAAAACCAAAGAAAACAGAAATTAACAAAACGGAAAATAAAATCAGTGAGTTAAAATAAGTAAGTAGGTATGCATTAGGTACGTACGTTGGCAATATGATGTACGTCTATCTACTTATACCTGCTATATTAAGGCAGACCAATTAATGATAATGGTGCATGCGTGTAATAAATAAGTTATCGCAATGTATCGCTATTGGTACCATACATTAATATAAGTGACAATGTTAAATTATGTATACCTAAACATAGGTTGATGGCGTCGGAACGTGACAATCCTTTTAGTGGAGGAGAATTCTTCCATTAGTGCAGTTAGTCATCCGAACAATAGCGGTCAAACGGGAGTAGAAACACAGTAAAAATAATAACGCGGGATAGGGAGCAGTATGTATGTATCTTCACGCCAGGTCCCTAACGGGGTAGGCAGAGAGTGTAGAGCGCCAGACATCCCGGTTCTGACAAACCTCTCGTGCCTCGTCTACCTTCATCATTCTCTTCATACATGCACGCCGATTCCTAAGACTTTTGACCCCACCATCAGACAGAACTCGACCTATTTGGTCATGGTAGGTCAGCCTTGGTCTTCTTGGGCCTCTGCAACCATCCACATTCGCATTGTATATCTGTTTAGTCATTCGCTCATTCGACATTCTTTCTATATGCCCGAACCATCGGAGCATGCCTTTTTTCATTTTTACACCGATAGGGAGCAGTGTTCTGTAATAAACCACCCACCACTACGATTGCCAATCCAACTGCCAAGCGTGGCGATTATGGCATAGTCTCCCCTTACAACGCACAACACTGTTGTATACATCTTTAGGTAAGGCTTTGTTCGGCAATGGACGTCTCTTGAAAGGCTTTGTTCGGCAATAGATGAAAACTCCGAGAGAGGCACTGAAAAATTTTCAGAAAATGGAAAATTACAATACCTTGCCTACCTATCCGATCCGAAACTCGGTTTCGTAGTCATCACATTTTACTCTTACTTACTTTTACTTTTCTTACTCTCTTTACTCTTTGATTTACTTTATGAAACATTTTACTACATTTTACTTTTTCTACGACTTGAAGTATACCGCTGTCACTGTCGGAGCTAAGCCAAAAATGATACTTAGTAAAAGAAAAAAATAGATAAATCATTTGTAAAACGATATAATGAAGTTCGGCAATCGTCCACGAAAGGACGCGTGTTGTTGTTCAAATTGTTCAGATACCTGGACAAAATGTAGTACGCATTACAAGAGAGTCCGCCACGATTTGAAGCGATCGATTCCTGCGGCGATTGTCCTGTGGGCCTTCCACGAATTGCCCTCCCGTCAAGGCCTAACATCTAGAAGAGTTATCAACTTCATAAAAAAACACTACAGAGTCGTTGACGATCCGCGAAGAACCGGGAAGTCCATTGGCACGATGCTGAAATGCGCCGTAGATTTTGGTCTGCTTCAGAAGCGGGGCAAGAAGTATTTTCGGGTCAAACAACAGTGAAAATCTGATTTATATACGTTCATGTATGTCAAATTTCTTTTTTAATTACATTTATTATTCTTAGAATTTACGGGTGACTTATTTTTACATGTCGCGCTCCTAAAAGCGTATCACCATTGCGTATTATGATGTGATCATGATCGTCTATTGGTGGACGGGTGTCGTAACAGAGCGGCGTATCAAGACTGCGTCATGATCGCTTATCATAACCCGTCCAAATAGGATAATTAATACGAATACGGTGATGGGATCAGGCAAGTGATACATATCTGGACCCGCTGTTACAAGTTGGAGTTGGATTTTGCAATACCTTTATGATTACGAATTTTGCGCGACTAGTTATAAAAGAGTAGTCATTATTGCAGTGATTGTAGACTTATCAGGTGAACATATGCATCCTGGTGGTAGAGCTCTGGTGAAGGAACTCGCGGGCGTAGGTTCCACCGCATTACCTAATCTATCTGCTGCTAAATGGTAGTGTTCAGCACTATCGTGTTCCGGTTAGATGGTAATGTATGGCTTCGTAATAACTTTCACAGAGACGTAACAACTTAGGTCTCATAGGTGGCAACGCATCTACATTTTGACCTTTGGATTTTTTGTAGATGTCTATAGGCTGAAGTCATTACTTAACATCAATGAGAGCTGCATGCATTTATGCAATATTTAATTAGACGTTAGATGGTAAATCTCTAACAATCAACTTCGGAGTAGAAAAAAAAACTCTGGGTGTAAAAGAGCAGAACATGCCTGTGTTCTGAACATCATCATTTCAGCCTAAAGACGTACCTCCACTACTGGACAAAAGAATCCCTTTGAGATTGCCAATACGAACCATCCTGGGCCGCTCTTATCCAGCGATTGCCCGCAACCTGCACCAGGTCGTCGATCAACCAAGTGAGGCGGCTTGCCTACGCTTCGTCTTCCGGTAAGCGGTCGCCATTCGAGAACTCTTCTGCCTCAACGGCCGTCAGTTCTTCCAACTATGTTCCCTCTACCCACTGCCACTTGAGTTTCGCTATTCGGTGGGCTACGTTAGTTACTTCGGTTTTTATACGGATCACCTCATTTCGGATTCGATCTCGCAGAGCATAGCCATGTTCATTGCTTTCTGCGTGACCTTGAGAGGCCTTCTTAAGAGGCTCATCGTGAGAGACCACGTTTCAATTCCGTATGTGGTCACTGACAACACATTGGACATTATTATACTGAAAAATGTTGGTTGGTATGTATATTCACACTATGATGCGCATATTCACACTATCACGCCCATACCCAGTATGATGCAGGCATAGAATACAGAGCACAAAGTCTTTACGAATCACGGCCAGATCTATCAGGCCCATTCGAACCAAATGTTTTGCTCAAACAATAAAAGTCATTATTCAATCAATAATATATTTCGCTTCACAAACTTTTATTTACATGATTGATTACTTAAAATATACTGATCTATTATCAAACAACAATTCAAAGACCCATAAATACTATAACAGGTGTACTTATACCGATTTCATCCGACCAATGGCCGGAGGTAGACAAAGTTAGCGAGTTCAGAATACTTTTAATACGACTGTAAAAGTCTATAGAAAAAAAATCAACGAATATAAATAATAGACTGTCTTAGTTGTAAATAAAGCCTGATTAAACTAACAAATATTTGTTGGAATGCTTACATACAATGGCATATACATGCAAATACGACCGCAATGGACGCGGCAGTTTTAAATTTCCAAGCTTTAGTCAACAATAATATAATATATTATGTACATAGCAATGATCACTGTAATATCATTTTATTTGTGCAGTCAATGAGAACCATTTTAAAGTTATTCGAAACGAGAAAAAAAATTAAGTTAAATGCTGCCATATTTATCAGTACTGCCAATCATAAATTAAGAATTGGTCATAATAGATTGCAACAGATTGCTACTATACCAGTAACTGGCAGTACTAATTTGCAGGTTAACACGTCCCTTCTTTCCATCTTATCGTACGCATGTCAGCAATTGGCCGTACTTTACATACTTACGTATGGATGCCAGTAATTGGCAGTAGGTTTTCCAATGGCTCTCGAACTGCACAAGGCTGCGCTACTACTGAACAGGCTAGGTAATGAAACTAAGGGACTTAGAACAGCAAGTCTTCGTCACCTTCGTCGAGAAGGTTTGTGATGTCACACACGTCCTTGCCGGCTGCCAGCATTGCTTGTTTTTTCTAAAATTAAAACAATTATTTTATCGTTTCATTTATTTTAAAATCTTCATGATGCTTCTCAATTCTACTGGTTTCTGTGTCGGAATGTTCTGTGTGAACTCGGAACTCGATAGATAGATACCAACGCTTTACCATTTTTTTTTACCAGGGTAAAATGCTTTATGCATACCCACCTCTGGGGAGAGGGGTGGGTTATGTGGGACTCCGAGACAAAGAGACCCGTCTACCCACTAAAAACCCCTGGGTGTTCCAACTCGTCCGCCCTCAGTGGCGGGGTCACGGGAACGCATTAGCACACATCCGCGACCCCGCCGGCGGCCACCCAATTAGGCCCAGCTCAAGAAAAGGGAAGCTCTTTGGCTCACGACCACGCTAGTGGCGTGCGGAACACACGCACACCACACAGCTCGGGACCCAATTCAAGCCGGAAGACGGACGTCACCAACGCTTTACCTAAACTATCTGTTGCCAACTTAGTGCTTCGGGGTGGCAACGCATCTCCATCATGACCTCAAGTTTTTGTATAATGTCTATGGGCAGCAGTATTTACGTACCATTCATGTGAACTGTACGCTTGTTCGCCACGATCAGTACAAAAACGGGCACAAACTGACTGACGAAGAAATGTCTGGTCGGTACCTTATTCGTATGGTAATAAAGTCTTATTTGCAATGTTTTGGGATGACCGGAAACTTCTTTGATAGTACCAAAGTTTGTTTTCCGCTTTAGGAAAACAGCAATATACAGTAATACCCCAAACTCCAGACTTACGCGAGAGACCAAGCGACAGCAGTGTAAGTCAAATTCGCGCTAGTCGAGGTGCAAAGTTGCATATAAATAGTTGGTTCAATTTACTCATTTTTTGGTCTTTTGGATGACATAATAAATTATAGGTAAATCAATAATGTATACTCGAACTTCTCGTAAACCGAGCGGAGTAAGGAAGACGATGAGCGGTATGATCGTATCAAACCGCGTATCTCGTAAATCACGTAAAAAAGGGTAGCGGAATTCGGGGTATTACTGTATTGTATGGTCTCTTTCAAATTGATGTCCACCGAGAGTCCGTGATACATAATAGGCCTCCTGGTGCGGCAGCTTGGCATCTACGGAGATTCTCTCCAACCTCGCACAATCACATCTATAATGACCAAATCATACTCACAGCTTCAGCCTTATCCTTGATAATCTTCTTCTTGTCCTGGATCTTCTTCAGCCGGTAGAACTCCTCACGCTCCAGCTCGTCCAGCTCAGAGATGATGTACGCCAGGGTACGCTCCAATCGCGGAATAATCACTGCAACATTTGAATTTAAACACACATGAGACGGAATAGCTTGTAGTTAATTTGCTGTTGATAATTTTGTAGGTTGTTAAACAACCGGTTGTAAACTATCTATTTACAACGGGACCTTTTCTATTTCAATCCATCATTGATGACCTACGTTTACCTTTATCTGTTTGCCAAAAAAGGCGACCCAATAGCAAATCCAATTATCAATTTTCTGTCCATTGTTATTGGGATATTAACTATTTATATTGGTGCAATCCGTGATCGAAAGGACAACATTGGGACCAGCCATTACAGAGAGGGCAATGTGTGATTCGCCTTTGTAATACAGCATGCAAATATGCATCATCAAACTAATTACAATTAATAAAAACAACAGATACATGAAGCGCGCATGGCCCCGCGGCTGGTGTTGATCGTAAACGATCCACTCGGTTAAGCGATACAGGCGCGGTCAGGTGGGTGATGGGTGACCGCTAGTGCAAAATTAAAATGCACGTTTCCGTGCTTCGGAGGGCACGTTAAGTCGTCGGTCCCGGTTGCTATCGATAGATAGCAGTCGTTAAACCTTGTCGGAGGCCTTACGGGCGGTTTGACTCGTGCCCAGCAGTGGGATGTATGCCATTTGCCATTATTATATTATTATAATAGATACAAGTGATGGGGCCACATTGCCCATTAAACAAAATTAAACCAATACGGCCCCGTAACTTTCGGAACAGAGATATTTAATCGATTTCGCGTTGATTAAGACTTATCATCTGATTAATGAACTTGCATTATCTATTTCTATGTAGGAAATTACAGGACCGACATTACTACCTGACCGGAACACGATAGTGCTGAACACTACCATTTAGCAGCAAGTATATTAGGTAATGCGGTGGTGCCTACGCCCGCGAGCTCCGTCACTGGAGTTCTACCACCAGTAAAATTTAAAAATGTCTTGATGACCAATAAGTGCTAACCGTGCTCAATAGCATTGACACGTCTGTTGGTGATCTTGATGACCTCGTCAAGGGTGACAAACGAAGTCTGCAGCGAAGCGAGCTCCACCAGGAGCTTGACTGCGCTCTGGAAGTTCTTCTTCAGTTTGGATAGCTGCTGACCACCACGCGCCAATCCGGCCAGCTCATATGTGTCTGAACCGTCCTGGTAAGACTCGAAGATTGGGAGTGTTACACCTGGAAAATTATATTTAATATTTAGATTACCCATTGATATATGTTACTGCAGTAAATAATCAATACTAGTAATCGGACCATGGTCGAAATTCAACTGTAATATAAATGTACCTATGACTGAATTCTATAATGAACCTCTTTGGGGTCGTTCATAAATTACGTAAGAGGTTTTAAGGGCTAATTTGACCCCCTCTCCCCCTACTGTAAGACATCATAAGATTACGACTAGTCCCCCCTGCCCCTTAATAAGAAATTTTCGTAAGAAAAGATTTTTGTAAGATTCAATATCAAGTTAAAGAGATGAAGTACAGATGGCGCTATTCAATAATGCCAATTTTTAGCGCGAAAGTGGTAGAATTTTCAATTTCAAATCTTACGTAATTTTAGATTCTCTGACCCCCTTACCTATAGTAAGAAGTTATAATATTCAGTCAACACCCCCCCTCCCCTAAACGCCTTACATAATTTATGAACGACCCCTTTTGTGAAACTTTAACACAGCTTTAATAATAGCTTTGTTTTAACACAGGCTGGTACATGATATAACTGATCCATGTTTGCGATTGTTAATGCAACAAAAACCCCATTGTAGCACCACAGTTCCAGGGCACTCCGCTCGCCATTGGTAAGAGTATCGGTATCCTGGACGTTGACATATCGAATGAAGTGCAATTCAGGAGTCACATTGGGTGTAAGACCAAGTTGGCATCCAAAAAGCTAGGGATGCTTAACAAAGCGAGGCAGTATTTCACATCGAGGCAGCTATTACAGCTTTATAAGGCCCAAGTGCGGCCCCATCTGGAATACTGCTCTCATTTGTGGGCAAGAGCCCCCAAATGCCAACTTGGTCCACTTGACTCCCTACAAAGATGGGCCATTCGTATTGTTAACGACCCAGGACTTACTGACAGGCTCGAACATCTGAGCCTGCGCCGAGACATTGGAAGTCTTTGCGCTTTATACCATCTCTACAATGGTGTCATATACAGAAATATGTCACAATTCGAAGGTACCTTTTTCACTTTGTATAATAATAAAATGTATACAGGTAGGTAGTTGAATATCATTGTTGGGGTTCTCACATTATTGTATTGCTACCGAGCTGAATACACTCCATAGTTCTAAACATGTGTTTTTTTAGTTCTTGTACTTAATAAATGGTGAGTGCCTTATTGAACTGTTCGACATGGTGCCACCGTCTCTTTTCCAACACCGTACTACCCGTCAAAGAGAGAAGTTCCACCCTCACCGACTGGACATCTGGCAATGTTCAATGGTACGGTTCTCACGTTTGTTTCTGCCCAGAACGTGTAAATTGTGGAATGAGCTTCTTATGGGGTGCTTCAAAAATGGTGTCAAAAGAGTCCTTCAGGGCTGGCAGGGCTATGCCCCTGGTGTTGCAAATGTTCATAGGCGGTTCCATGAGATGGCCCATCTGCCTATCTGTCAAAAACGGGACTGAAATGATATAGTTATTATGCTCAGAAAATTAATCTCTTAAAGGTATCTCTTATATTATGTGCAGATTTTTTTTTTAATTTTTGGAAAAGCAAAAAAAAAAATATATTAATTTTTACTAAACAATAAATAAATGCAAATTTTTTACCTGCAACATTGTCTTTCTTGGAGCGAATTTTAATTTGAGCCTTTGTCACGTTCTGGAGTACCACTTGATTAAAGTCACCAGTAGTAAATTTAGCCTCGGCTAGAGAAAATGCAGCCTCTTTCATCACTTCCCCCATAAGAGTTTTAGTCTGAAAATTAAAAAGAAATAAGAAGTTGTGTTCCAGTCAGGTGGTAATGCACGGCCCTGTAATTTCCGTCACAGAGGCATAACACCTTAGGCCTCATGAGTGTTAGTCTTTGTGTAAGTGTCTATAGGCTGCAGTCATCAGATAACATCAATCAATGTGAACTGCATGCTTGTTTGCCACTTCCATTACATAAAAAAAAAAATTAATACACATCCCAAAGCCTAAAAATATTAAAAAATATAATTAGACTCACTGTTACTATCAAATATAGAATACAAGTAATACCTATTAACATAATATCCCAAATATCGACATGGTAAATGCATATCAACCATGTCATTCTATTAGGCTAGGTATTGATTTTGTTGGTGCAACCCAAATTTGTTAGCCGAAATCAAAATTTTTCTCTACAGATATTGGAAAACAAAGAATCAGATTCAAGTATTAATACAATGAGCAATAAAATAACATTATTCGCAATAGTCTAAGTATATTTGTTGACTTACCTCAATAATTTTGCTCAGGATCATACGGAACCTCACTTGTAAAGCATCAGCTTTCTTCTTCAAGAGACCATGACCCTTTTGTGCTCCAGCCAGACGGCCTTTTATCAACATCTGAGCACTACAACACGGAATAAGTTTACCATTACAATCTACTACAAACTGCCATACTTCTTTCCTCCATCACAAAAGTACATTTTGTTCAAATAAATGAAGGAATATTAAACACGAAACTTACCCCCGAGACGGGAAAATCGCTAATCTATCTTTTCCAGACATTTTGATTTAGGAAATTATTGGCCTATCCCTATTTCAGGACTTTTGCTCCCAATCCCGATCACCTGATGACAGAAGACAAAGATAATAGAATGTTGTTTATGGTTGATCTTGTGATCTCTCGTCGCATTATTGGTAAAAAAATTGGAGCGTGTTGGCATGTGGACGATTATCCGATTTTGATACATTCCGATTTCGATTCATTTAGATTTGCAGAATGTAGGTATGTTTGATTTATCGTGAATAATCGTGATAGGTATTTAATTTAGCGACTTTTCAGATTTGTGGTGATTTCGTATCCGCATTTTTTTTTTTTTTTTTTACTTTTTTTTAGGTCTGGCTTTGTTTAGGCGGCCTGTCTCGAGACGGCACTAGTCTACTTCACCGGGCAATCGGCGAGCGCAGAAGGCGCTCCAGCCTAGAAATGTCTCCGCATTTGCTGTGACAGTAAATCGCTGCTAATGTTCACGTCCATACTTGTCCAAATATACGCTAAAACAGCTTAGACAAAAGCATACATACATACAACCCAGTCTGACACTGATATTGACATCAAACAAGTGTAAAACTACCATGTTACAAACACGCTTGACAGTCTTCACAAGTGGCAGACTGCCGAATAAGTACCATATTCTGGCATGACCTTAAATATGGAGCTAAAAAAGCTTTACTTCAGAAAGTACTAAAACACACTCGTTGTTTTTATACTTTAGTATGCAATATTAATTAATCAATATTTTTTGTCTTCGTATCTTAGTCAGACGTTTTGAATCGCATGACGCATCTCTTTAAAGACAAAGCGTACAATCAAGGAACTGCACTTGACCACATGGGCACCTTACACGCTCATAATAAAAGCTCTATTTCATTGATTTTGGATAAGCAGTGAGTTGCGAGTACGTTCGTTAAGAACAAGAATGATACGCGAAGTAGTCGTATCATGTACAAAATTAGTCAAATCAAATGGTACACGTTTTTCAAAGAAGACAAAAACAAACTGCATGCATTTGCCTTTACCTACCCATTAGGGGTATACAGGTATAAAGTTATGTCAATCTTAAATGATTACAGTCACACATCTTGTCGTTTTTGCCTAGAATAATTATCGAGTTTTTTTATTTTTCATATCTTTTAGATCCGTAAATCGATTTGTACCATAATTTCCACAAGTACCTCACTTAAAACCATAGACTAGAAAGTTGGCTTGTAGGCTGTCACTGTCATCTGTCAAAGTGTCAAAAAAATTAAAACGTCAAATCATTCATCATAAAAAATTGAGACTGTTTTGTTGTTGACTGGCTCGGATTTCTAAACAAACCACGTATTTTCATTCTTGTTTTCTTTCCAATGGCTCAAAGTAAAAACGCAATTCGTGCTTATTTAAATTATAATCGTAGATCTGTTACATTACCTACTTTTAACACATAATTAAATATGTCAATGTGGTTATAATGGAGGACAAAAAACATCCGAACTTATGTAGAATATGTCTTGGAAAAGACGCAAAACTTCCTATATTTGAGTTTATTGATGAAGATCAGAGTATACTTTCTAAACTTACAATGTGTTTGAATCAAAAAGTATGTATTGTTTCTCATAACTGTAAGTAACCTCTCCCCTTATTATTAATTATCACAAGATTTTTTTTGCAGATAAATGATGAAGAAGGGTATCCTCGTTATATCTGTAAGCTGTGCAATGACGACCTAGAAACAGTGTGCAATTTCATAAATAAGTTTAAAAATACTAGCAAGATTTTAGAAAATGGGTTATTTTGTATGAAAGAAGAAAATGATACTTACTGTGATTACAGCGACAATGACCACTCAGAAGTAGAAATAGATATTCAAAACATTAAATCTGAACCGGTAGAATGTGATAAGGTTGTGAATCACCATATAGAATTTCTCACACCGTTGCATGTAAAAATAAAAACTAAATTAAAAAAAGAAACAACTCCTGAGTCGAAACTTAAAAGGTCTACAATGAAACACAAAACAAATAATACTACTAATAAAATAGCATCTTCATTATTGGAAGGTGAATTTGTATGGAATGGAAATGAATGGTGGTAATATTATTTATATTTGTATCAGTATTTGTTTTCCCTGCAACTTCATACACACATTTTGCTTTGTAATTTATGACTCGTATTAACTATCACCCAGGGGCAAAAGAACTAATGACACTCGCACTCAAAATATCTGTATATTGACCTCCAGTTTTTGTGTACATGTCTTTAGGCAGTTGTATTCACTTACCATCAATCTGAAATGCATGCTTGTTTGTCACCATCATAGCAAGAACAAAATTCCCTTCCCTATGAGAATTTGGGTTTATTTATTTTTTTTGTAGGCATCCCTGACACTCCTTCAGGAACTTATAATAATATGCTTCATAATTATGGCAAGTTCTATACATAAATTTCATAATGAAAACAAAATATATGAGATAAAACACCAGTACAATATCATCTTAAGAACCTCTACAATTTTTTCTTAATATTATATTTAACACGCATAAATTATTTTTAAATATATTTGAGTAAGTCCAAACAAAAATATTTCTTTTTCAATATCTTTAACAACATTACAAATAGTGTACAATAAAAGCAAATCAAAATCACTATGATTTGTCTGGTATGCTGGAAAAATGGCACACTTCGTAATTTTGTTAACACATGACTTAAGTTATTTAAATTTTTCAGGAAAAATGTAACAATCAGGTCTAGTTATATTATTTTTATTCCTCTGTTTTGCCTTTTGCCCATGATTTTAGTTATAAACAACAACTTAAATAATTAACTGTATGATATTTCATTTTCCAGTTTAAAATCTAATGTAAGCACATGGAAAGAACATAAAAAAGAAGTGATAAAATGCAAAAAGAAAAGACTCCCACCAATTAAAGTACCGAAAATTAAACAGCCCAACCCGCCAAAGCTCTGTGACCTCTGCGGAGAAGTATTTAAAGACCAGGACAAATTGTCTGTGCACAAAAAGAAAGTGCATTTCAAAGAACCTGTCAAATGCCCACATTGTCCTAGGACCTTAGTATCACTTTATTATTTGAGGAGACATGTGAAAAGAAAACATAATGAATCAAAAGATTTCATTTGTTCTGTTTGTGGCCGGGGCTTTGCTTTCAGAGGAGAACTTTCCAGCCATCATAAAGTGGTACATGAAGGGATCAAACCTAGAAAAGAGTATAAATGTAAATTTTGCAATAAAAACTACAAATGTGCAAAATCTGTTGTTGTACATGAAAGATCCGCTCATACAGGTATGTGTAAGCAGAACATTTTTTCAATTAATACCTTATGCCACCAGAAAAATATGACAGTCGATTTCTTAATGTTCTCGGATTGCGGCTGCAGGGATAAACCTTTCAATAAACTAAACCAATAATATCAGTTTCCAATATATAAAGAATGAATTCTCCTCTGCTAATAGGCAGTGGTTTTATCACATCCCGATGCCAGGCAGTAGCACAATATTAATTTTGCCAAATTTGACTGAAATCGCCCAACAGGGCTATCAGAAATCCTCCTGTCCTCCTCCCCCTCTTATTTTTATTCTAAAGTTTGGATGGCGATTACTTTGTTGCTAAATTGTTATTTATACTATAATATCATTATCTACTTCATTTCAGCCTAAAACATCCACTGGTGTACAAAAGCCTCCTCTTAAGATACCCAATTGAATTATATGGTTGCCAGGTTGCTAAACCTAATAGCTGGACAGACCAGTAAGTTTAGCCGGACATTTGGGTAAAAAAGTAAAAAGGCTGGATACCCGCGACAGAATCGTTCGATTTTCGCTTGTTTGTGGAGTGTAAAAAGCCCAACAAAAGCCAGACACGGAATGAGAGAGCCTTATTATGTCCAACTTTATCCGGACGCCTGGCAATCCTATATGGGGGATATGCAATAATCGCCACATTGTTGTGTATTTTATTACAAATTTTGCAATGTGCTGTTTATTTGTCTTCCAGGTCAACGTCCAGCTGTCTGTACTGTGTGCGATGCTAGTTTTTACCACGAAGATTATTTAAAAGAACACATGCGTCTCCACACCGGCGAAACTCCATTCAAATGTCCAGTCTGTGGCAGAGGATATGCCCAAAGGTGCAATATGAAGAGTCATTTACGAATACACAGAATATCAGAGCTTGATGCAACTACGTTGAATAAAATGCGTCCTAGTTATTTAAAACTGCTGAAAGCGTAAATTTGTTGGGTATAAATAGATTTATTATGTTGATATTCCATTATTTTAACAAATAGTTTTAAGACTCAAATGTCCAGTATTTTTTAAAAGAAGGTTGTTGTTATTTTTTTGTTGATTTTTAATTGTAATATAAAAATATTTTAATAAGTTAGTGTCCAGATCCTAAGCTTTAACCACATAGTGAGCAGAAGGCGTATTATGTATCTCGGTTGACATAATTTCGATAGCCACTGCAGTTTTGACGTCACGTAATAATTCCGAGCATTTTAGGAAAACAGCAATTTACTGCAAACTGATGTCCACCGAGTTACAGCATACGCCCTCAGAGGATGTCATCGCGAAACTACGATATAAGTGTATAACAATAAAACGAATTTTGAACCTTCTCTTTGAAGTAAAAAAATTATAATGTCCGATGCGGAGCATCACAATTGGCTCGATGTTTTCCCGTCTCGTCCACTGTGTGGCTCAAGCATGAATGTTATTATTGTTATAAATTTAGGGCGCCTCCATTACGTGAGATGTTTAAAGGGTCTAGCCGAATCTCATCTAAATCTCACTTAGAGACTCTACCTCTCCCCGTGGGATCTCGGCCAATATCACGTAATTTGTTTCCTCAGAAAGAAGAAACAGTAATAGCAATGTTAAATTCAATAAAACATTTCCCAATCACCCGAAACACACCTTGAAACATGCACATTATGAATATTGGGCAAAACATTATTTCTGTTTTGAATAAATTCAACGTATTTACCTACATTACATGCACACATTTTGAAAAAAAATACGTGTGATTGGAGGGTGGGGAATGTGTGCCAAATCTCACCAAGAGGGAAAATTCGCTAAAAACGCCTCACGTAATTAATGGACGCCTTATACTTTTAAATTCTGTGTCACATATACTTCAAGTATACTTAATAATAATAATCAATAAGCCACACTGAATTCCAGCGCAAGACTTACGAGTAATCGTATATGAGTGGCGGTCTTAAGGCCAAAGATTGAAAGAGCCTCGCGACCTCTACCACCCCCATTCAAGCACGACAAGTTGAAATACAAGCTAAAAATTATCAAAATAATACACATCTTTGCCATGACCAGTTCCGGATTAACCTATAAGCAAATTATGCGATTGCTTAGTGCATCACGTCGTGGGGGCAATTTGCTCATATAGCACACAGGCGTAGATATAAAATACAGAACATGGGGAGTAGGTACCTACCTATTTCCTTTTTTTGTTCGACAACTCATCAAGATATACATGTCATATTTTGAGGGAGTTATGACTCCCTCAAAATCTTTTTGCAACTGATGACAAAACGCCTCCGAGTGCTTCCTCCTCTTTCGTTCAAACGACATAGTTGAATGATTGATATTGATTATTATAATCTGCATTACAGTACGCGAAAAACTCAAATGCCACTCAGCGAAGTTGCCTGCGTAAACTTTGCGCTGGTCTCTTAAAACGCGCGTTTCTATGTAGGCCTCATGAAAGCGAACTACTACATTCACCCTCGTAAATCCTTTCTATCTTTGCCATAACGCCTTCGCAAGTTCACGGATGCATTTTAGTTTTACGCGTACCTAATACTCACGATCCGAATCGTAGGTCTAAAAGCTAGCGTTATAAAATTATAAAATCGGCGAAAATGAAAAATAAAAACACGGAAATTTGTTGCTTTTTTGTTGTTAATTAGTTGCCTAAACATCAAACATTTTGTTGCTCAAACCGATCACGAATCGTTTTACTTGTTCGTATGTGTAAAATTAATATTGGGTCCAGACGCAATTGAGATTTGTTGGAATATTTTTTTAATTTACTATCAATTCATTGAAATGTTGATTTTAAAAACACAAAAGTCTTTAAGTTCTGTTTGAATGTTTCTTTCAAGAAATTTTTTAAAACTATGTTTAACTAATGGATGCAAATTGAGTGCAATGTGGTACGTTACATTTTATATTGGAAATTTAAATAAAAATATTATGTAAATCTTCTTAATTTTATTATGTCTCTCGTCAGCACGAGATCCAATTTGAAACCCGGACTTTTGTTAGATTTGCGCAGAGACTTGGGTCCAACACATAGGCTCTTTCGAGAATTTTAATCTACTTTGTAATGGGTTGCATTCGGCGGGATCTCTCTCTGAGTTTTATTTATTATTTACAATTACAATCAAATAATCAAATTTGATTTCAGATTATGTTGTTTATTAGTCTTGTAACTATTTTACTAAAGACCATACAGTCTTGTAACATTTCTCTCCAAAATAAATTGAACCAGAGATAAAGCTAATTGAATATTTATAGCTTTTATTACGACCTTACAAAGTGCTCGTGTAGTCAAACGAGTAGTTTGCTGTAAAAGAATATGTAAAACATTGGTACCCATTACGCAGACAAAATTGCTCTTCTACAACAACACAATTTGTAACATTATCATCGTCATCATTTGAACCGAAAGACGTTCACTGCTGGACAAAAGCCTTCCCCAAAGATTGCCACAACGAACGGTCTTGGGCCACCATCATCCAGTAATTGCCCGTGACCTTCACCAGGTCGTCGGTCCACCTTTTGTGAGGGGCCTGTCTACGCTTTGTCTTTAAGTATGCGGTCGCCACTCTAGAAGAAATCTGTATCAATGGCCGTCGGTTCTTCGAGCTATGTGCCCTGCCCACTGCCACAGAGTTTCGCGACACCTGCCTGCCACTCGCTATTGTGGTGGGGAGACGGCTGGGGAAGAGGTGTACGAGAAATGTCGTTGGTCTTGTACGCTAAAAGTGCGGCCTCATGAAGCGATAAAATCGCTAGTCGCTCTGACGTCACGCGGTCTGACGCTTCACAAGTGTCACGTCATTTAAAGCGTTAAAGCTGAAAATGTTGAGCTTATAACCTAGGTTCCTTAGAGAAATAGTGTCATTTGTATAATTTATTTCAAGGCCTCTGACTTTCAAGTGTTGTCATTTTGCCTCCAGAGTTTATAGCTCACAAGCCCGGCGTCCATAGATAAGTGACACACACATAAGAACCGTCAGTTTTAATAATGTTTATAAACTAAAAATTCCGTGACCTGCTACGTAGTCCGGTCAATTTAGATATTAGACATTCGAAGTTACATAAAGTCCCAACAAGCTGAATTTCAGTGAAATTGTTCAAAACATAATTATAAACAATGTCTAGAAATTCCCCACCATTCCCGTGTTTGGAAAAAATATTCAAGGTCAAAGGTAAAAAAAATGAGTCTTTCGCGATTTTGAGCAAATCGTTAAATTTTATCATAAAAGTATCTCAAGTCAAGTCGCGCTAAGTACACTACCTCATAGGTGGCGTGACGATAACAACTTTTATAACTTTTTGAATCGTTATATCTCAGAAACGGTGGCTCGCAAGAAAAAAAGTACTGATACATTTTTTATAAATAATTTTATGATCTACAATTTTTGTTTGGGATACTTTTATGATAAAACTTACCGTTTTGCTGAAAATCGCGAAAAACTTTTTTTTTTTACCTTTGACCTTGAATATTTTTTTTTACAAACACGGGAATGATGGGGAACTTCTAGACATTGTTTATAATTATGATTTGAACAATTTGACTGAAATTCAGCTTGTTGGGACTTTATGTAACTTTACTCTCATTTTTTGGTCTAAATTGACCGGAGTATACGTGCGCATAACGCGACAAGATTATTTGTTAAATTGGTAGTACATCCTACTACTATTATAAAGGCGAAAGTTTGTATGTATGGATGTATGGATGTTTGTTACTCTTTCACGTAAAAACTACTGAATGGATTTGGATGAAACTTTACCACAATATAGCTTATACATCAGAATAACACATAGGCTATAGCTTATACATCAGAATAACACATAGGCTACAATTTTTGAGGTTTTTAATGTGAGGTCGTAGAAAAAACACATTTTTTGCGCTTACATTGCAAACGCTGACTGAATCCTACAAGATAGATCAAAACAATTTACTACAGTATTGTACAACTTAAAAAGGTCTACAAAAAAGTCCGTGATGGTATATGTTTATCTCTTAGGAATAACCCACAATAACCATTTTTTATCCTTTACTTTGTACGAGAAATAATGGCTTATTTACGAAGCGATTTTAAGCAATACAGTATTAATCCTTATCCAATTAAGTATCTTAAATACATTGTGCATTTAATAAAGATCAATATGGCTTTTTACAGCATGTAAATTAAATAAATATTTTCGAAGATATCACAGATTTAAAATGCAGAGTCATAGCAATTTCGGCGATAAATACCGTTTCGGTGATAAATACCGGCAGCGGCGCCAGGCGAACGGGGCGTGGGGGGAGCGGGGTAGGTGCGGTGGGGAAGAAGTGGCTCATCGCTGAGTGCGCGACCCGAACGCGGGCAGACGCGTGAGGGCAGACGTCGTTGACGGTTGTGTCCGTTTTGCGAATTTTCAAGGCACTAGCGATTGATAAAAACGTATGGTCGCCTACTTTAAGTAATATAGGCCTAAGGTTAGTTATTGCCAGGTTTCTTTTTGGTTAGGAGTTACACGTACAAATTAGGGCTCTGCAGTGCTTAGTTACCGTATTTCTTACTTATTACTAGACTAGACGGGACGAACCTGAAGTCCACGCGAACGAAGTCGCGGGCAAAAGCTAGTAATAAATAAAGTCCATCTTTATAATAATACAAAGTGTATTTCATTTAAACCTTGTTTCCCAGAGTTATGTAATTTATCGATAAAATTTATCGACACTTGCGCAACTATGGTTTATAAGACTTGTCGATGTAGTTGCATCATTCTTTACACTATTATGACACGGAATGATTACATGTGTGTATGAATTTGTTGGTGTGTTTTGTTAAAGTCAAGGTGTGAGTTTCGTAGTAATAGACGATTTTTGTTGTGTGTGAATTTATGAAAGTGTGTGTTCCCCCCGCAAAAAATGGCAGACTACTTTGCTTCGGTAAAACACGCTATGACTACTCCCCTCCGGTCCGCCACGACCGGTGGCCCGCGTTGCTCTATGGCAAATAATATTAATAAACACCATGAGCGCGTTAGTTAAGGGGAACAGACAGTTATTACCTTTCTAAGAAGAACGCCGATGCTTTGAAATAATCTATAAATATTGTCACGCCAAGTTCCTTACAAGGTAGGCAGAGAGTGTTATACTCCAATAAAATATTTATCAATACAACGTTATTTGATCAATAGGTATTAATTTAATAGGTGAATGAGATGTTGTCCTTCTTAAATCTATTATTACGGTTATTGCTTTCATTCTATTAGAGCAATTTGGCACTGCTTTCCAATAGTTTTCACTCGCTTATATTGGTACGCATATACGAACTCTACATGATACTAACTACATCTTTTCTTTGTATATCGACAGGTTAAATAATTTATGACTAGATCCTGTACTAGATATCGAATAAAATAATCGATCACTTGGGTCTAGGAAACCGATTTTCCGATTAATCGCTCTCAGATCGTCAATCGTCATCCCTAGTTGTTTTCGTTTTAGGTAGGTACATTAATTGTCAGCTTCAGAAATTCAGATTGAATTGCATATTTTGGTTTGAATTTGGATGACTTTCGATTAGTTACGATAACCGAAATAACTAGAGTAATTAGTAATTGGTCTTGCTAATTCCAAATATGTTACGTACTAAAATACATATTGCGTTGAGTGCAATTGGCGTGGCATTAGGATTATCGGCCTTTGTATGTTTCTGCATAATCTACGGCAATGTAGCGGCTGGTATGTGGGCGTTAATGTCTGGTAAGTTTGCAAAATATTACGAAACAATACATTGAAGGACATTCTAGACATTCTAGGCATCGGGACGTGACGACCCCACCGTCCATTGGCGGAAGAATTGCCTGTAATGGAAGAGAAATTCTTCCACAAGTGCAAGCAGTCAACCCAACAATGGCACTAATCCCTAATCTGTGACAATGGCGGTCAAACTAACTATGCCAATGGTGCGGCGGTAGTAAGTGCAATAACGCAAGATGGGCAGCAGCAGTCTTGCGATAAAACTACCGCTACTACGATCGCCAATCCACATGCCAAGCGTGGCAATTATGGCAAATCCCCCTTACAACACCGTCCAATGATTGACAGACAACAGCTTTTTAACTTTTTTTACATTCCTACGGCGAATGCAATCATATGCAATGCATATCATATCATGCAATTATGTAAATAATCTTAAAATTTACCCACATTCATTAACATTAAGTTATAGACTTTTAAAAAGTATATTGAGTCTATTTGTTAATGTTATAATTTAATGCATTACATTACTAATTAATGTTTTTATAAATTCTCCCAAGTGTATTTATACGGTTAAAATCATAATAACTTGAGTGTCCTTGACTTGTTTATCATGAAGAAGATGAATGGCCCTTATTTGTGACTTTACTTTGACATTTTTGATACAAAATTTCTATTTATATAATATTCAACTATGAATATTGTATTTATCAACACCTGTGTTTCATTTATTAAAATCTATATTATAATTTTTTGTCACATGTGCAATTTTTATGTTCCAGCGATTCATGCATCTTTGGCTCTGATGCTTCACTGCCACTATTTAAAAGAGTCACTACATGTAAACTTCTCTCGTAAGGCGCTACAATACATTGGAGACTTTGGCATGATTGGTTTTGTCACTGGATTGGCTCTTACAATATTTTATATATTCTTGCAAATATATTTTAAAGCTAGTAAGTATATAAAACTTTTTGTATATTTATTCAGAAAAATTGTAAATAAAATTGGCAGATTTAGCTGTGAAAACAGATCAACAAAATAAAAAATGATGGGCGCAATTTGGAAAAATTCACATATTATTTTGAGGGTGAAGCCTGGCAAATTCAAGTTTTGCTATTCCATAAGGGAGGCTGCTAGTTTACAGTAATTGTAAATCTAAAGTTATATTATTATATTTTATTTATAAATATAATATTATTTGTCCAAATACAAGTATTTTGTAAAACGACTATAATGTTACATTCTGTGCAATATATTTGAGAGTATACTTGTCTTTGATTCTCAAACATACTATTTTAATTTCTTAGTTAATTTTTCACTACCTCTGTACATTAGTACTTATTTAAATTAATATGCAAAGTATGTGTAAAATTGATTATAATATGTGTGATATATAGTGTATCTAAAGCTTGCTAGGTAATAACGATATTGTATAATATTTAACTAATGTTACTATATTTGTCTTCAGGTGTATTGCCGATAGAAACAAGTATCACAATTCGCATGGTGTGGTCATTCATGATGACAAAATGGGGTCTTTTATTATACTTTATCACCAAAAAATACCAGCGTACCTATAATGATGATCAGCTATTCTCAGAAAACCCAAATATTGAAGAGACATAAACTTTACATAGATTATGTCAAGTGCCAAGTGATATTGTTAAATGTTATCTTTCTTATCACATGTATTGATTTCGATACTCACTTCTTAGTCTTATGGTGAGATTCATAGACCGCACTACAACGTTTCTAAGCGTACTCAAAGTGAAGTCATAGTGTGGTCTGTGAATCTCACACTTAAAGTTATTTGTAACTAATATACATAATATACAGAAACGTTCCAATATTTATGGAGTTTGGGCTTGTACCTTGTACACAATATTGAGAGAAGAAGCTAAATCATTTTCAGCTATTCAAATCATTTATTATACCTTCAATTGACTGTCATAAATATATTTCAAAAACAAGAATGTCATATTAGCATATTGGTGTTATAATTGTTGTCATACAAAAATTACATAAAATAAAATAATTCCGACAAAAAAAACAACTATTCAAATTATTTTTTGAGTATTTTTCCATGATTCTGCATATTGTTTTTTATCTTTTGATATAGGGTGCAAGGTGCGGGCCCAGCATGGGACTTGACCTTTGTCACATTACAACAGCTAGAAATATACAAAAGGAATTAGCAAAGTTTGCTTAGTTGGTAAATGTCTAATTTATAAATAAGCCGTTTAAGTAAATATATTTATAAGTATTTTTAAACATAAAAATAAACTATGGAATACAAAATTAGGTATTTTTGTGTTTCATAGTAGACAAAGGAAGTATGAAAAATATTACTTTGTATAGAAGATATTTGGTTATTGGTTTAACAAAGTCACTTTGCACTTTTTAGTTTATAATTCTATTTTACGTAGAAGATGACAATTTGTGATAGAGTATCGTTATAAAACAAATTTGGCTGCTCTAAAACAGAAATATTGCAGGACTGAAAAAAATATTGGTGGGGGGTATCATAGATAAGTAAACATAGGTATTATAACAAATTATTGCTGTAGAATTTATGTTAATTATACAGGGATTTTTCATGAACTTTTTAATTTTCTAGTTAAAAATTGTATGCATTCAAAAACAACCCTTTATGAATTAGTTTATTTGCCTGATTTTGTTTATATATTTGAAAAAAATTAATAAATATAATATGTATTACTTTCAGGGTAAGAACTACATATTCTTTATGAGTAGTGCTATTCTAAAATAAGGATTATATTTGTATCATAAAATATATAAGTAAGAAAAAATATTTATTGTGATATAGATATATTATTATAATAACCAGTTAGACCTGTTCCTGGTAAGTCTGGTAACTATAAATCTGTTAAGATTGTTTCTTTGTTATTATTGCTGTACCTAATAGAAAAATATAATATTGTATGCTTGCTCAAATATCTTTCAATTACTGCTATAAAATTGGTAGGCTTGTATTTTGCGCTATGCACAAAATCTTCATTCAAGAATCTTACGATAACTTCGCGAGTTCGTCTCGCCTGAAGTCAAATTTTTCTTTCCATTTTTCTTTAAAAATAAAATATATTTCACAGACATGTGTTAATGCGAAATAATATAAAACAATTATTAAGGGTAAAAGCGACTTCTTTACGATATTCAATAAACTGAAAAGTCTATTATATCGGTTGCCTAACTAGCATAGTTGGTAATAGATGGCGCTACTGCTACCATAAAGCAATGCAATAGATGTGAAGGAAAGATTTGACAAATCGGGCAGGGCTTCAGTAGCTCAATTGGAAGAGCGGCTGGACTAGATTCCCAGTAGGTCGCGAGTCCGAGTCTCGCCTGAAGTCAAATTTTTCTTTCCATTTTTCTTTAAAAATAAAATATATTTCACAAGCATGTGTTAATGCGAAATAATATAAAACAATCTTACGATAAAATTGTTAAAAGTGGACAAAGATCATTAATTAACCCGCCAGCTTGCGAGAAAAATATGACAATTGATTTCTATTGTTCACACGCCGCCGGCGGTCTCTCGTGTCTATTCTAGACGGTTTAAAAATATAAATGAACTTTTAGGGTGAGTTTTGACAGTTCTAAGCATACTTTGCTAGTAAGTAAAGTCGTTGTGCGGTCTGTGAATCTCACTCTGATGGTGAGATTCACAGACCGCACTACGACTTTACTTTGAGCAAAGTATGCTTAGAACTGTCAGTATAGTATGGGATTTGACAGTTCGAAGCGTACTTTGCCTGAAAGTAAAGTCGTTGTGCGGTCTGTGAATCTCACTCTGAGTCTTGCTCACACATTCCGTCCGTAGCGAATTTTTACGCGGGGTCTCCCTTGATAATTAGTACTTAACGAAGAAATTGAAGGTTTTCCCAAAAAGATTTTTTTACTTGTTTTGTCTAAAAAACTAACACATTAAATCGTCGACCAAAATTAATAGGTAATGTAATATATATAACAAGCACGTTCCCACGTCATCTGTAACTTAGTGCCCGAACGCACTACGCGGCTGGCCGCGGAAGCCGTGGCTGCTCTAAAACAGAAATATCCACGCTTTTACATTTTAATATGCAACCGCCTGTAATTGTACGCACTAACCGCCATACACAGACCAATCAGCCCGGCTAATCGCTAGTGCGTTAGGCAGGGGCGGATTTCCCTATAGGCCGAGTAGGCCCGGGCCTAAGGCAACAAAATTTAGGGGGCGGCTAAATTTGGTCGTTTTTTAAAGTAGTTGCCTACGCGTATACGTGTAAAATCTCAAAAATGTGTCCATTATGGCCATTACGATTATTAGAAGATTTATCGATTACTGACTCTGATCGTTTTTTTTTTTTTTTCATTTTAATTTAATTTCTATAGTTTATCTTATTTTTATGGTTTACAGTACAGGGGAGGGGTGGAATCTTTCATAGGCCTAGGGCAGCTAACGTATCAAATCAGCCCCTGGCGTTAGGGCGCTTAAACATGGCGAGTTTTTCATTTCAGCAATTCACATTCTTAGTAGTCTAAGATCCGAATCTAGGTCGACCTTCACCTATCTGTGTACTGAATGAAATATTGTTTTTATCAAATGTCATAAACAAAAACAGACAAAACCCCAAGGGGTTGATTTCCTGTCTGGCACTAGTGATGCACATAAGCACCCCGTTACTATCGACAGGTGGCTGCGAACAACCGCGAACTCGAGATGACGGGCTCGGGGTTCCGTTCCGCTTCTAAGATTCAGTTCGTAGACGAGCGCACGGCACAACACACGCGAGGCCGTTGCGTTCTTCTTAATTCAAATACTCGCGCCATTGGCGTAGCGCCGATATAATGTTGTTTTGACTGAAATAATACATTGTGATTATTTTGTAGTTTTTTAAAGTGGAGTTTATGAAGTCCATGCAAATAAGGATATTGCAGTCAGGAAAAAAGTAGTGGTGAGTTTTTTTTGTTCTATTACTTACTACAGATTATTTTTTGTAAATTACGTACCTACTGTGGTATTCAAGAGTACCTATTTTTTTTTTATTAAGTAATAGATTAATATATTTTTAATTTTTTCAAGATGTCAAGATTCTTTGACAAAAATTTCAAAATTATTTCGTTACCTGAAAACCATTTAAAATTTTTCTCTTTTAAATTTGAATAGACCTATTAAGAAACTCAAGTAGGAAGCCTGCGTCTTCAAATTATATTTAAATACCAATACCTAATTGGCAGAAACACCTATTTCGAGCGGAAATAAAATCATCGACCACTCATCCGGAAGTTGTAGGTACTAGGAGGTTTAATTCCACCGTCAAATTTTTCTTTCCAATTTTTTCATTACCTTCTATGGATAAGTCCTTATAAATCACTTATCAGAATGTTTAAAACATTTATTTTATTATAATCATTGATTTACTGGTGGTAGGTAGTGGTGGAAGAGTTTCAATGTCGGAGCTCGCTGCTCTGCAATGTATTGTTAACTATAGATACCTATAACCCATCCTGGTCTGGTTGTTACTAGTATGTTATTGAATTTTGTGCCTAATCCCTCCGATACTGAAGCTCTACCACCGTTTTTTATATACCTACTTAATGATGGTGTCAAACAAGCATGCAGTTCACATTGATCGTAAGTGAATACTGTAGCCTATAGACAAACTAGAGGTCAAAATGCAGATGCGTTGCCATCCCCCAGGCCTAAGTTGTTATGTCTCTATGCTAGTTAAAATGGAGCCATATTATATTATTACCCGTTACCCGATCACGATACTGGTGAACAATACAATTTAGCGGCAGATAGATAAGGTAATGCGGTGGTGCCTACGCTCTCGATCGCCGAGACTGGAATTATTCCACCAGTAAAAATAAAATCATGTACTTACCTAGTTGCCACTGGCGGTAGAGCTCCAGTGACGGAGCTCACGGGCGTAGGCACCACCGCATTACCTAATATTCTTGACGCTAAATGGTAGTGTTCAGCACTATCGTGTTCGGGTCAGGTGGTAATGTACGGCCCTGTAATTTCCGGCACAGGGGCATAACACCTTAGGCCTCAGGAGTGGTAACGCATCTGCATTTTGACCTCTGGTCATTATATATATATATATATATATATCTTAATATATATAAATCTCGTGTCACAATGTTTGTCCTCAATGGACTCCTAAACCACTAAACCGATTATAATAAAATTCGCACACCATGTGCAGTTCGATCCAACTTAAGAGATAGGATAGCTTACATTACGCTATGACTAATAGGAGCAGAGCAGCGCGGGCGAAGCCGGGGCGGGCCGCTAGTATATATATATATATCTATATATCTATAGGCTGCAGTCATCACTTAACATCAATGTGAACTGCATGCTTGTTTGCCACTTTAATTACATAAAAATAAAGTTACTAACTTTGGCGTATCTCCAGCCAGCATATGGGTAATGACCCATCCAATATGAGTAGGTAGGTACTCTAGGTACATCTTGCTCATTAAATGAACAGACCTTTGCCCCGAGGTGGGAAGAGAAGTATTTTCTGTCACGAACAATCATTCTCGAGAACCAATCTTGAAATTTCCTCTTATTTACTTGAAATCAATTTAGGTATATTAATGTACCTATTTAATGTAATAACGCAAAACCAAATTAAGATACGATTACTAGATAATAACCCCCTTATTCATAAACGTAATTTGATACGTTTTAGCTTTAGAATGCTTTGTCTTTGTCAGTTGCATTGTCAAATGTACAGGATAGAAAAAGACAAAGGAGAGATTAGCAACACTTTAGCTACAATACGTTTATGAATAAGGGGGTTAATCTACGCGAATACTAATACCTACGAAGCACATTAGGCACTTCCTACCATGCTAACATCACAGTCTAAAGAAAACGAACATGTTAATTACCTATATACTGTGCTAACATTAAATGTGTTTGTTTCATTTTATTTTTATTTCAACAAAGGTATAAAAGCAATTAAAATGTAGATAGGTTCCTACCTACCAAGCGAAAGTTCTTTAATGATTTCGCGGTATTATTTTTATTACATTTGTTTTATTAGATAGATTTTTTTATGTAATCTAGGTGGCTAACAACCATGCAGTTCACAGTGATGACTGCAGCCTTTACTTAAACACCCACATAACGACCAGAGGACAAAATGCAGATGCGTTGCCACCCTTGAGACCTTAGCCACACCGCGGACACTCCGCTAAAATTCCATATAAACGCTTAATTTGTTTTCTATTACACAGACATCAATCAGTGACGTGTATTTACACCTGTGTGCGTAGCACGTATAAAATAGCAACCATCGCCCATAAGAGGGGAAGGGGTTGAGTGATGCGGGTAAATCGGGCGGGACGTCGAAGTGTCCATTCTATACGTAGTATTATTACATATTCTCTGCCTTAGCTGTTGTCTCTGTGATGGTTATTACGGGGCCACACATTGGTACCTGCCTACCTGTTGGTGCCTACCCAACAAAGGTTTTTATTGAACCTAAATGTTACCTACCATGGTATCATTAAATGCGTTCGATTTATTTTATTTCAACAAAGATATAAGCAATTAGTATGTAGATAGTACCCAGCGAAAGTTTTTTAAAAAGCAAAATTGAATGTTACACTTTTTACATCAGCAACAATAAAAGGTTCCTTTCTGAACTCTGAATCCATTATAGCTTTTGTGCAGCCGTTAGTGAGTGGATATCAACAAGGTTTTTTTTATCATCTTTGTTTAGGTACCATTTTTTCGGCACTTATAAGAAAGTTGCGTACAAACGATTATCTTGGCCATTTCAAATGTTAATTTAATAGTCCAATGTTAAGGATGTAGGTGGTTAATTTATTTATAACTATCGGCCCACCTCGGCTTCGCGCGGGTGCAATGTTACCTACCCTTTTCTATTCGTCTTGATGTAATATAGCCCAAAGCCTTCCTCCATGAAAGGACTATCTTACTCTAAAAGATTTTTTCAAATCGGACTAGTAGTTCCTGAGATTAACGCGTTTAAGCAAACAAACAAACTCTTTAGCATTATAATATTAGTACAGATATCACGTGTATGTGGAGGTCAATATCCTGAATACCAGAGACTCAAACAGGCTGTGCAAAGAGTATATTATTATAGCACCTACAATAATACAAATGCAGTAATATTACCGCGGCACCTTTCATACTTAAATGAAATTACTGGAAACTAATGCGTTCTTCTTTCTTAGTGCATTCACTTTTATGTATGTTATCACATTTACAATGCCATACATTATATCCTTTGGGTATATGTTGATTTCATTACTTATGGATGCTTTTATCGAAGCCATTAAATAAGAGAGTAAAATGAAAGTTTTTAGTGATATTTCGTAACACTACTGAGGTAACAGATATTTATAATCGTGAATATTAGCTACTGGATTGATGATAATATTAGGTTGGGGAAAAAGTTTCGTACTGTCAAGATGAGTGAATCTAATGAAGAAATTCGATACATTTTAAAATTTTACTACAAAAAAGGTAAAAATGCAACGCAAGCCGCGAAAAAAATTTGCGATGTTTATGGACCTAGTGCAGTGTCTGTGAGAGTAGCACAAATTTGGTTTAAGTGTTTTCAATCCGGAAATTTTGATGTCAAAGATGCACCTCGCTCTGGTCGCCCTATTACGGATAAAATGGATGCCATTTTTGAATAAGTGGAGCAAGATCGACATATCAGTAGTTACGACGTAGCTGAAGAACTGAGAATTGATCACAAAACAGTTTTGGCGCATTTGAAAAAAGCTGGGTACAAAAAAAAGCTCGATATTTGGGTACCTCACGAGCTCACTGAAAGAAACCTAATGAACCGTGAACTCATTTGTGATTCTTTGTTACGACGTAATGAAACCGAATAATTTTTGAAGAAGCTGATAACTGGTGATGAAAATTGGATCACTTACGACAAGAACGTGCGAAAAAGGTCGTGGTCAAAGGCCGGTCAGGCTTCACAGACTGTGGCGAAGCCCGGGTTAACTGGCAATAAGGTGATGTTGTGTGTGTGGTGGGATTGGAAGGGCATTATTCATTATGAGCTTTTACCACCAGGCAGGACTATCGATTCTGAACTCTACTGCGAACAACTGATGAGATTAAAGCAAGAAGTTGAGAGAAAGCGGCCGGAATTGATCAACAGAAGGGGTGTGGTATTTCATCATGATAGACCTCACACATCTATAGCCACTCAGCAAAAATTAAGAATTTGGCTGGGAGGTGTTAATGCATCCGCCGTATAGTCCTGACCTTGCACCTTCAGATTTCCACCTGTTTCGGTCTCTTCAGAATTCTTTATGCAATGTTAGGTTAACATCACGAGAGGACTGCCAAATCCACTTGTCGCGGTATTTTGATGAGAAGTCCCAAAATTTTTATAACAATGGGATCATGTCCCTACCTACAAGATGGCAAAAGGTTATCGAACAAAATGGTACATACATACTTTAGTTAAATTTAAATAAAATATATTAAAAAATGTTTTGAATTATCTTAAAAAATGCGATGAAACTTTTTCCCCAACCTTATATGTATCTTCAGGTCAGGTCCCTAACGGGGTAGGCAGAGAGTGTAGAGCGCCAGATATCCCGGTCCTGACATACCTCCCGTGCCTCATCTACCTTCATCATTCTCTTCATACATGCACGCCGATTCCTAAGACTTTTGACCGCAACATCAGACAGAACTCGACCTATTTGGTCATGGTAGGTCAGTCTTGGTCTTTCTGGGCCTCTGCAACCATCCACATTCGCATTGTATATCTGTTTAGTCATTAGCTCATTCATTAATAGCTCTTTATTACAAATATGCGATGCCTGCTAGAAACATGTCGTTAATAAAGAATAGTTCAGAATCTAATCTATCTAATAGTGGAAGCGATGATTAGTTATACAAGTGGTTATAAGTGGAAAACAAGTCGGCTTGTCGATATTTTTACACGCATTGCTCGATGCAAAACCAGATTATGTAGTAATTGAGGGAGGAAGTGAATATTTTTCAAACCCAATGAACGACCGCGGCTGCGGGCGGCGGTCAATGCAACTCAGAATTATATTTTTTTATCACATCGAGATTCCAAGTCATACCGGGCGTTTTTTTTTTTTTTTTTTTTTTATGTAATTGAAGTGGCAAACAAGCATGCAGTTCACATTGATGTTAAGTGATGACTGCAGCCTATAGACACCCACACAAAGACCAAGGTCAAAATGCAAATGCGTTACCACTCCTGAGGCCTAAGGTGATATGCCTCTGTGCCGGAAATTACAGGGCCGTACATTACCACCTGGCCGGAACACGATAGTGCTGAACACTACCATTTAGCGGCAAGTAAATCAGGTAATGCGGTGGTGCCTACGCCCGCGAGCTCCGTCACTGGAGCTCTACCACCAGTAAAATTAATCTAAATTTATTAGATAGGGTAAAACTCCCAGTGTTAGAAAAGTTAGATGTGTGTGGTTATGTATGTTCTAACTGTAGAAGGTGAGGCACTCCAATAATAGTTGGTATATAAAATAAATAAAGTTAATTCTCTGAACCAAGATAGTTATATCAATATTTCATATACTATTTATTAACACTTTATCATAAGCCGAGTGAGCTCTACCTAACAGCGCGACTGACTCTGACCACGTTTGTATAAGAAGTGTATTTCGTTGCGTGAAGGTATAGTAGGGCTGTCCCTTCACCCAGTCACAGTATAAAGATTACAAAACTGTGATCCAGTAGTCTCACTTTTAGGAAGAATCTTAATTTCATGTGCGGACCAACTTCAAAAGCAAACCCGAAATTTTGTTTAATTATATAGAGATCAGAGAAATGTTATAGTGTACCTAAATCTGCGTGTTCGAGATTTAGGTTTCCCTATCCAAAAATTGCAACAGTGAAGCATACAGATACAGTCATGACATTGGTGGTAGTGAAAATAAACGAGTAGATAGCAGATACAGCTCATTAACCTGTCATGTTATTGGTTCTAATAAAGAGACATAGATTAGATCAAAAGTTACTGAAATCGTGTAAATAAATTTCTACACTCTCATCTATACAAATAAATAAAATTGGAGTGTCTGTTTGTAATATAAAAATAATAGCTTTATATTAAATGCATATGTACCTATGTATACATGGTACATATACCAAAACAACATTTTTTTCAATTTTTATCTGTCTGTCTGTTTCGCGGGGCTAATCTTGGGAACGGCTATACCGATTTTGACGAGACTTTCACTGGCAGATAGCTGATATAATAAGGAGTAACTTAGGCTACTTTTATACTAGCTGAGCCTTCGTCCGGGTATATACTGAACAATCATAAATTCTCACGCGGGTGAAGTCGCGGTCACAGCTAGTATTAAAATAAAGTCTTTAAAGACTGAGTAGACAGGTACTGGTGCAGCGCTGATTATTGGGTGTTTTACCCTACGCTATGTTTATGTAGAATCGTTTTTAAATAAAAACATTGAGAGTAGTAATAGTAATGAATAATTTGTCTTCTTACCCGATTGCTACGTCACATTGCATAGCGTAATATAGCGTACGCGGTAACAATACCCATTAAAAAGATTAATATGTAAGGAAGTTCGATGAAGTAGATCGATGGCGGTTATTATTTTTAATTCATTTGTACAAAAAAAGCAGTTCTTGTAACTACTAAGTATCTCGCATACCTACGTAGAGTCAGATCGCTACTTTTGATGTGCCTATAGATAATATTTATTGCTAAATTTCATTGCGTACATTTTATAAGTGAAACATACTAAAATAATAGAATAAAATAAATTTTTATAATTATATTTTTTCTCGGCTTAGGTAGCCATTTTCTGGAAGTTTCCCATTACCTCGAAATTTGGTAATGTGCTCGGAGATGTCAACAGGCTCGCCACCTGTTAGGTATATGGGCCAAAACGTAACCGGCGAACTGAGGGTGTTTGCATGTATGCTTGAATGCATGTGTTTACCTCTGCCTTCCCCTTCGGAGAATGCAGGCGTGAAGTTACGTTACATTCCATACATATTCATTATGCACATTCATTTTATGTAACGCAGATTTGTGCTTAAACACATGTATATGTAAACAAAACGGTTTACAATAACGGTACCTAATCGCATCAATAAAAACTAGACTTGTTGAGTTATTCTTGAATGTGTACCTAACCTAATAACAGCTTGGAAAAAGGAATTCCTCTAAGAAGCATTATTAAAATCCGTGATTAAAATACTACCGATACTACGTAGGTACGTAATGAAATCGCATAGTTTTAATTTGTTACGTTTCGGAGAGCAAGGTTCATCATTTATTCAGCCAATGTTAGATGCAGGAACAGGAAATAAGCATTCTAACGATGCTTAAAATTATTTAGAATGTGGGGCGAACGCTTGAATATAAAACAGCTTTTTATGTTTATGACAAAACTACAAAATAGCTAGCAGGTTTAACAAAAACGTTTTATGGGTTCGTTAACGGGTTACCTGTAGTAACCCGTTAACTCAGTGTTTCTGTCTTGTTCATGTTTTGCTTTCCCATAACGCGCATTAAAATTTGTAGCAAATTTTATTGGCCCCTCCCAGTTATTTCGTCACCGTAGAAACAATTTGAATGAAAAAAAAGTAGTATAAGTACAGACAGTATACAGATCTTATAGAAAACTTATATTCAATATACTATTTACTCATGAGTGAGTATGACGCGGCGGTATTAAGTAATACTTGGCTATTAGACATTATGAATACCTACTTACGATAAAATATATTATTGTGTAGGTACTGTCCCCATAAAAAATATTGCACATCAACTCTAGGAAAGAGATTTCGTCTAATGTAGAGCGTTACCTCTTTCGCACACTATGTGACGTTTGTCGACCATTTTGATTAAATTTTGGCCAATGTGAGAAAGAAAGCATATTCATTATGGTCACAATAAAAAATAATTCAACGTGTTGATAATTACTAATAGACCCATGGACGTTCTTGAATCCATTATTAATGCATAAAGACTTCCTTAAGGATTAAATTAGGAGTATTCACTTCCTCAATTTAATAAATGTATAATAGCAGATGACTTCACATTGCACAGAACATTTAGTTCAGAATAACTGAACAAATGATGGAAAGTATAATTTGATATTGTTCCAAACTTTCTCACGTCCAAATTGTATTGTGTTGTTGACCACATTCGAGCTTGTATTCGTAAAATGGCTTAGGCTTGCTAATGATAATCACGGTCACTGTAATTTTCCATTTCCAAAACATTTTAAACTTTATAAATGTGAAAAATCTGTCTGTGTTTTCCCAATTCAACGTTTAATTGCTAACGAAATCTGCAGCCTTAATGCTCTATTTGTAAGGACCTATTGATAACAATTTTAAAGAAGGAGTAAAATAGTGAACAAAGCCTGGGTTGTACTAAGATATTTGTTAAAGTTGTTGCAACATTTCATATACTTCTCTAACTTTAACAGATTTCTTTAAGTTAGAGAAGGATGTGCAATGTAACAATAACTTTCACTCTAATAACAAATTATATAGTGCAACCCAGGCTAAGTATTTTACCGATTTGTTGACGCTATTGAATCTTCATCTTACTAAATTGCATTTATTTTATTTAAAGAAAAATGGAAAGAAATATTTGACTTCAGGCGAGACTCGAACTCGCGGCCTACTGGGAATCTAGTCCAGCCGCTCTTCCAATTGAGCTACTGAAGTCCTGCCCGATTTGTCAAATCTTTCCTTCACATTTATTGCATTGCTTTATGATAGCAGCAGCGCCATCTATTGCGAACTATGCTAGTTAGGTCGCCTGAAGTCAAATTTTTCTTTCCATTTTTCTTTAAATAAAATATATTTCACAAGCATGTGTTAATGCGAAATAATATAAATTGCATTTACAAAAAGTATTTATAACATAATTTATTATGAATTAAAAACGCGTGCCTTATAAGGAGTCGTCATATCAATAAATTTGAGCAAGTAAAATAATTGCTAAAACTGAATCAGTGAGCGTAGAATTTAGGCTAATGTAGTAATCAGGTCACACTTGAAGGCTTGCAAAAGATCCGGCCACTTGCCATTGTATGGCAATCGGCCGATACTCTTATTGTAGACCATCGCATTGTCCGATTACAAAATTACCCTGTGATATATGAGTTCGTGTATATAACATAGAATACATACAAACAGATACGTGACATTCGCAACAGTCCGAATGCTAATCCGTTAAGTAACTTTTTAACAATGATTTTAAAGCATCTTAACATGTGTGTAATGTTCTTGTTGGCAAAGATTTTGCGGCCACTTTATTGCATGCGTAGTGAATTGGTGAATGTCGCTTAAAATTGTTTTCGAGGGCCGTACCATTTGAATTCACTATGGAGAGCAAGTCTCGACATTGATATCAATATAACTAGCAGTGCCGTAACTATTGGAATTATTACACGTCACGGTATTCAGGGTACGATAGCAAGGGTCAGGATAGTGTCATAACATTTAGGGAGTTAGGGCCCTAATTAGGGCGACCGGAGCAACCCGCTCAGCCTACCGCCCTAACTACACACAGTACAAATATGAACAGTATGGAAACTACGTTCAAAACGGCACAATCACACAAACATGCGCATCGACGCTCGAGAAGCGAGAGACTCGGAGCCGCAGTACCGCGAGAACCGCTTAGAGGCCTCGTTGATGCGCATGTTTGTGTGATTGCGCCGTTTCTACGTTTTGTACGTAGTTTCCATACTGTTCATATCTGTACTGTGACTGGGTTAGGGCCCTGTCGACCGGATAGTGTAATAAGCGGCAACCCGGCGCGAGACCACGCCCACCCTTTCTGCCGGACCCTGAATACCGTGTTGTGTAACGGCCTTTTAAAGGAGTCGCACTGGGTGCTACCAGTTTAGGTTGTCCCTTGACAGTGAACCGTGGGATAAAAAGTAACCTATAAACATCTCCAAGGAGCCCAATGGAAGCGTAAGCACTCAAAGTAACAAACTCACTTTCACATTTTTAATATTAGTTAGGATTAGGATTAATTTTATATGTTTTGATTTTTGCGGCGACTACAATACTTGCTCCGGGTGCCACCTATATACGTAATGCGAGTTTTCTTGATATGTGATTTCGACGGAGTTGAATCGTTGTTAATTAAGCTACTTTGTTTTGTATGGAATTAAAAGTATTGAAACCAATTGAAACAGTGTAGTCTACTAACAATATTTTGGCTGACAATACATTGACAAGTGATAATCTATAAACTTCCTAATACGTAGTACAGTATCCAGCAAGAAACATTGCACATCGAGCTTAGGAAAGAGACAATCGGCTGATTTCGACTTTGTAGAGCGTTATCTCTGTTGCACATTGCCTACGTAAGTACTGATAGTGCGGTATTGGTCAAAATTTTTGATCAAAGTGGTCGACAAAAGTCACATTCACTGGTGGTAGAGTTCCAGTGACGGAGCTCGCGGGCGTAGGCACCACCGCATTACCTAATATACTTGCCGCTAAATGGTAGTGTTCAGCACTATCGTGTTCCGGTCAGGTGGTAATGTACGGCCCCTGTGATTTCCGGCACTGGGGCATAACACCTTAGGCCTCAGGAGTGGTAACGCATCTGTATTTTGACCTTGGTCTATGTGTAGATGCCTATAGGCTGCAGTCATCATTTAAAATCAATGTGAACTGCATGCTTGTTTGCCACTTCCATTACATAAAAAAGACATAGGCAGCGTGTGAAAGAGATAACGCCCTACAGAGCCGAAATTAGCCGAAGTCTCTTTCTTTTAAGGTCGACTTGCAATATTTATTCCTGGATACTGTACTTTGGGAAGTGGACCTGGTTCTTGCTAATTAGATCAATGAGAAGTCATTCGAATATTTATTTTTATCTCTCGCTAAGCACTCGGCACTCGCACGGACGAAAGCGAACACTTTTCCATTTCGCAAACAAAAAGCATGAAAATGTGTCATTAGCTTTGCCGTGGAAACAGCAGTTGGATAGTGGGAATCGTTTGTTTGCACTTTTTAATGAAATTATTTTTGTTCTACTAACGTAGCAGTAGGTACTGAAGATGCATTTTTGCTTATAATTTCATGGCGAAAATCGTCAGTAGTAAAGTGTCATTGAATCTGTTTGAGCCCGTTTTTATGTCACGACAGTGCCAAACGAGCATGCAGTTCACATTAATGTTAAGTGATGATTGCAGCCTAAAGACACCTACACAAAGACCAGAGGTCAAAATGCAGATGCGTTACCACTTCTGAGGCCTAAGGTGTTATGCCTCTGTGGCGGAAATTACAGGACCGTACATTACCACCTGACCGGAACACGATAATGCTGAACACTACCATTTAGCGGCAAGTAGGTATTTTAGGTAAGGCGTTGGTGTCTACGCCCGCGAGATCCGTCACTGAAGCTCTACCACCAGTAAAAAAATATTTTCAAGAGAATAACAAAATCATGTGAGTATAGAAGCGATAATGCAATGCAAAACAATATATACATATACCTACTTATAGTTATTTGCCTGCATGATATTTTAACCGCATTTCCACATGTATGTAGGTATGTTGCACACATGAAATAAGTAAGTATTCAATTGATAATGATAATCGACTTAGTTTTTTGGCTAACTTATTATGAATAGCTACTGAACGAACGCAATCGTATTGTTACAAAAAATATTCTTGGTCTATTTTCATGATGTCAATGCCGCCTACCATAGAGCAATACGGGCCTCCGGACCGGAGGGGAGTAGCCATATGCAGGCTTTCCCCTCTGTCAAAGTTCAAGTCCAAATGGTCTTACGCCTGTCGTCCAGATGTTTAAATGTGTGCCTGAAATTGTTTATGTATTTTGTTAAAGTCAAGGTGCAAGTTTCGTAGTAACACGATTTTTGTAGTGTGCGTGTGTATCACATGTAGTTCCCCTCGCAAAAAATTACAGACTGTTTTGCATCGTTATAAACGTTATACCGAGGCAGAAACATTGCACAATTTGCACATCGAGCCTTATAAAGAGTCAATTGGCTAGTATCGACTTCGTAGAGCGTTGTCTCTGTTAGACTTTTTAGAAGTTTCCCAGTGTGGCACTTCAGAGTTTGTTAATGTGTCCGGTGACGTTAGTGAGCTCACCATGGGACAAAACTTATCTGGTGAATCGTGAATATTTGCATGTAGGTATCTATGCCTGAACGCGTGCATATACGTATCTCTGCCTACGCTTTCGGGGAATACAGGCGTAGAATTACGTTAAGTTACTCGTATATATCTTTGCCATATTTAAGTCCTTAATCAACCTCCCCCCAAAAAGGGGAGAGACTCGTGCCCAGCAGTGGGACATATAATGGGTTGCCATTATTAAGCAGCTGAATATTATGTTCACTTTTAATTTGTGATTTCAAAGGCGATGTTGCGAGCTCGGCTCTGGTTCGTACACGTCCTCAAAAAATGGGTAAATTAAAGAAGAATCCGAAAAAAATACAATTTATTTATTCCAGAATATATTTTACAGTTACAACCACGTTTAATTCAAACGATTTTATCATTTTCAACTATGTTAAACATGGCGGCGATACAGCCAACACTTGGGATCAAACGATTTTGATAGTATTTAGAAAATATTACTTTTTTCTCCAAGTACTACTTAATGAAAATACAATTTAAAAAATGAAAATGTCAAAATGACATCGCCCGCCATATTCGCCATGTTGGTTTTGAGTTGCAATTCTAACTGCAAATAATGTTTTGTAACTGCAAACAAAGCTAAATAAGTGAAAATATGCAGTAAAAAAGTTTTTATATTGATTTTGCCTGTTTAATGATATTGTGTACAATGTATATGTAATGGCCGGATGTCCATACATTTTTGCAACATCTCCTTTGTTATAAATAGCAAATTTAATGTCTTTGTGTCACATTTGCACCCGTAATAGAAGTAAATATTATATAAAGATCATAGCGCTCCACACCCTCTGTCTACCCCTTAAGGGACTTGGCATGAGATACATAAAGAGATCCATATCAAGATATCAACTGTTTTCTTTCTCCTGCGTTATAAGTTTATGTTAACATCTCTATCAGCCAATTTTACTTCCACTTTCAAGCTTGCACGTGGAATTTTAATCTTATATTACGTGAGATTTCGTTTCTAAAAATGCTTACGCCACAGATTAGTATTCCGAATAAATGCATTGTTAGTTAGTTTTATGCAACTGTACTGGAATTGATTTCCTATCTGAGGAATACCTACGTTGTTTTTAGAAGGACTATCTTTATGATGCAGTAAAGTAAGACGCGCATAATGTAGGTATGTACCTACCTATGTATCTTCTCTCCAAGTCCCTTAAGAGATAGGCAGAGAGTGTGCAGCGCCAGATATCCCTTACACGTACACATCACGTGCTTCTTGCATAATATTTTCATATAATCAACTTTTTTGAAGTCGGTCAAAAAGGTGCATTGCTATATTTGTTACGGGACACAAGGGTTGCGAACTTTTTCATTAAAAACAGTATGTATAGGTCTGAGAAATAAAATTTACAATATTTTAGTATTTAGTTCAAAGAAGTTTTATTTTGCATGCTGTCCGTAAAAACGATAATTTTAAACATTGATGAAATGACACAGTAGATGTTTTCCAATTTTATTTGGATGATGATCAGTGAGGTTGGCAACCCTAGGACACTTCAATGATTACCTTACAACCGGAACTCAGAAGTGTTAGAAATTTGTTATTTGACGATCGATATCTATACGAGTATAAATTAGGTAATGCAGAAATGTCAATGCACTAAGACGGAATATCATAGTGGAAGAAGCAGCGAATAATTTCCCGTAAAACTGATTCATCATTTCAAACGAAAAACGTCCACCGCTGGACAAAAGCCTTCCCCAAAGATGCTTATAACAGTGTTGTGCGTCATTAAGGGAGAATAGGTCATAATCGCCAAGCTTGACATTCGGATTAAGGATAGTTAATCCGGGGACATAGGTCCCTACATTACCATTTAACCGGATCATGATAGAACTGAACACTACTATTTGATAGCAGATAGATTAGGCAATATGAGGGTGCCTAAGCATTCAACTCAAGTGCCGACACTGGAACTCTAGCATAAGTATGAGCTTACTTTTTTTAATGAAAAAAAAAAAGCGTATACTTACAGTCAGCACAGTGTAACGTAGTCACGCACGCTGTGTACCTAATTCCTAAAGTTTTTCAATTAGTTTCCAACACAAGGTCGCAAGTAAAGAGGCCGCATGCATTTGTGAATTAATCTTTTGTTTTCCATAATCACATGAATTGCTGATAGAGTCACGTAAGTTGGCCAATTATATTATATTAGCAATAACCTCATTCGGTGCGAAAGACGTTTTTGTGTAGTAAGCCGTTGTCTTGCGAATGTACCTACCTACTAAGCTTTTGACGAGTACCTACGTTAATGATTTATTTACCTACGACTTATATAGGCTTATATTTATATACTGAAACTAAAAGACTGTAGTAACTATTCTTCCTCAGTTTATACGTTACTAGCGGCCCGCCCCGGCTTCGCGCGGTTGCAATTTTACCTACCCTCTCCAATTCAGCTTAGCGTGATGTTGTATAGCCTAAAGTCTTCCTCGATAAATGGGCTATCTAACACTGAAAGAATTTTCCAAATCGGACCAGTAGTTCCTAAGATTAGCGCGTTCAAGCAAACAAACAAACTCTTCAGCTTTATAATATTAATATAGTGTAGTACATATAGATACAATCAATTATTTAGGTATAGTATGATTAAAAAATGGACGTAGGTATTAGACGAATTAAAAGGATGTTATCCTTGACCAGTTTCGTATACCTAATTTTTAAGTCCTCACCATTTCTTTATATTCTTATTATTATTCTTTTAAATAGGTCGAGTTCTGTCTGATGGTGGGGTCAAAAGTCTTAGGAATCGGCGTGCATGTATGAAGAGAATGATGAAGGTAGACGAGGCACGAGAGGTTTGTCTGAACCGGGATATCTGGCGCTCTACACTCTCTGCCTACCCCGTTAGGGACCTGGCGTGAAGATACATACCATTTCTTTCTTTTTTTTAACGTAGCTGACACAGTACTAATCGAAGTATTCAATGCGTCTCATAATAAGCTAGGTATTAAGGCTAAAGGCTTGATACGTTCATGAAGACTAAACATTTCAACGAAAAGTTTATTCAGTTACGATTTCTGTAACTAGGTGCCTACCTACCATTTCAAAGCGCATAAAACGCGCAGGAGTGAACATAACAAAGGAATTTGTACAAAACATGGAGGTATTCGCTTAACTGAAGCTCAATATTTATACTCCAGCACAGGCGGGAGTGTGTAACGGTGCTCTATTTGTCGACACAGCTCGCCGCAAATACCAATAGGTAGGTACAGTATGCTCCGACTGTACTGTCGACTCCCTGACAGTCTTTTCAGCCTACCCAAAATCAATAATCAATAATCATTTATTCAAATCGAAATATTTTAAACAACACAAAGGTTGGTATCTTCTTTTAAGTATTACAATACTTGTACTAGAAGAGCCCGCTCTTCCATAGCACATTTTTATTTTAAAAATAAAATTAAACAAAGTTTTTATTACCTTCTCAAAGGTGCCAGTGTGATCAAGCGGCCAGTTCCTAGGTAGTACCTATCTACTACCTTCACGTACTTTTACTGTAATTTTCTACATACATTTATTATTCACACTGTAAATGTTGTCTTCCTTTTCAAATATAAATATTTATATGTGTTATCCCGAAGCAATAATCGGAGATGTATATCCATATCCTAATCAATCTAGTGAAAAAATAAACAATTTTAAACAAGAGGCTCCCAAAGTGAAAATCTTGCAGTTACGTTAACACAACTTCACGTCTGTTATCCCTGAAGGGGCAGGCAAAGGTAAATACATGAATTACATGAAACATCTACGTTTTGCTAGTTACGTTTAGTCTCATGTGGCAAGCCTTTTTGTAAGATCAACGCATCTGTATTAAGCTCTCTAGATTTCAAATTAATATACCTATTAGGCAGAAAATATTTTTGAGAAATAGTAGCTTATCACATTCTACGACCCGGTTAGCCCAACGGTGTGAGATGACCGTTTGATTCGAAGGGTCGTGGGTTCGATCCCCGCACCGGGACAAATATTTGTATGGCCTACAGATATTTGTTTCGGGTCTGGGTGCTTGTGTATGTGTTGTATGTGTACAACGGCACCCACAACACAGGTTTGTACCTACCGTGGGGCTGTGAGTGTAAGCGTATTATATTATTATTACATTCATGAAATTATTATGATACAGGTGCAACATATATTATAAATAAAAAGCCTTTAAAATGGAGTAACGTGTTGTCATCGTTCGGTTGGGTAACCATAAAGCTGGTTTATTTCTAAGGTGTTCTTAGAAAAGTGAATTATTAGCTTAGACCTTAGATAAGTACCTAACACGCTCGCTACGTCGGTTAATAACCGACAAGTACAGGTTAATAATCTAATAATCAGGAATCTTATTCATTGGTGCACGCTTCATACCTTTTTTTTCATTTTATGATAGAATTAAGAATACTTACTATTTTTAAAAGTACTACCTAGCTCTAGATGGTCTTATAAAGGTAGAAAATTTGCTGTAATACATACTTTAGTATTACAAATACTCAATATCAATAAAATTAAGTTTATCAAATTCATGCTTTAAATAACTTATGATTTTAAAGCATACGTAGCATTCACTCTACTATAACATCAAGTTATTATAACATACAAGTTCAAAGCTAAAATTAAACAGAAAAACTACGGTATCCATTTCTAGTGCAAGCGAAAAAATCAGTTCGCTGAAGTAATTTTTAAATGCCTTTTTATTACATCAACTTTTTAATTTACCGTCCTTAACTTCACTAAGGAACTAAGTACCTATCTACTGTAGCAGTTTGTACGTCTTAAAAGTTCTTCATGATTTTTATCATTCATAGAGAAAAGTTCAGTAAAAAGTGTATCTACACCACCTACTTAAAGTACCTACTTACTTTTACATTTTATAATTTATACTAGCTGTTGGCCGCGGGAGCTTCGCCCGCCTGGATGTCGTTTAAAAAGTAGCCTTTTTTCTTTCTCAAAGTCATCTCTATCTCTGTACCAAATTTCATTAAAATCGGTTCAGTCGGTGGACGTGAAATGGTAACAGACAGACAGACAGAGTTACTTTCGCATTTATAATATATATACATTTATATATAAGTAGGGATAATATTAATATTTATATACTAACCACAATGATATACAAAACTTACCATTAAAAACAAATTTGTCTGTTTGAACGGTTACGCGATTTACTTAAAATTTATACTTGAATAAAATTTAAAAAAAATCTCGTGTTGTTGCTTACTAAGGAAGCCTTTTAAAAAGTAAGATAAAATGGAAATTACAGTATTTATTTTATAACATCAATTAAACATAATTATGTTATTCACAACTTGACCTGAAAATAATGTTGAAATACATCGATTAACTTTTTATTTCGCTCTCATTACCACAAATTTTATTTGTACATTTGTATCGATGTAAATCGAGATATGTATTTTTTAAGATTGCAAAAATTACGAGCATTATTTTGTATAAATAATTAAGTATATGCTGTAGACATAAAAAAAATTGCAGTCTTATTATTTTAGAATGCACAAGCGATACATTGATTCCTGATTTATTAAAAACCTTATAATAACTATCTCTGTATTAACATCTCACTATGCTGCATTAATTGCCAAGAGTAACCAGTGTAAGCTCACTTTTAGCTCGGCCTATATTAATTGCTCTTGCTCCAACTAGGTAATTACACCATGATAGATTACAGGATTTCTGCCTCGCATAACAATATTTGTATATCTAGATTAACGTCATTGCAAAATTATAATGAGATACTTGCAGATATCACGAGGAGAGAATCATTTGAAATTATGGATACGTTTTTTATTATGCAGATACTATATAATAATAACTAGATGTAAAAATATACACCTAGTATCAATTGCATTCGTCAATAAACGTTTAGTTGTTTAAAAAAAAATTGCGTTGTAAGATGGACGAATAAGTTTTTTTTTTTTTCTGCCATAAGTGGCAAACAAGCATGCAGTTCACATTGATGTTAAGTGATAACTGCAGCCTATAGACACCCACACAATGACCAGAGGTCGAAATGCAGATGCGCTGCCACTCCTGAGGCATTAGGTGTTATGCCTCTGTGCCGGAAATTACAGGGCCGTACATTACCACCTGGCCGGAACACGATAGTGCTGAACACTACCATTTAGCGGCAAGTATATTAGGTAATGCGGTGGTGCATACGCCCGCGAGCTCCGTCACTGGAGCTCTACCACCAGTAAAATAATTCTATTTTATTATTTACACCTACAATAGACGAGATTATCATTCTTAAGCCCAAAAAGTCACCATATAGGCGGATAGTTACTTTTTAATAAAATATAAAAATAACACCCTTTACCTTTTTATTTTATTTTCACTGTTATTCATTACCATAACAAAATATTACAACATATTGAATATGCGTTGAAGCTATAAACAATTTTTATGTGCATAATAATGTCTCCAAAGAGCATCATTAGCTTATCTTTTATGAGGGATTAAGTTTTACTAGTGTATTCGAAAGATTCATAATTATTATTGATCTTAGACAGCGGTGGTATAGGGGAAGTATAAATAGATGTCTTCCTTTTTGGGGTTCCGTAGTAAACAAGGCACCCTTATAGTTTCGCCATGTCCATCTGTCTGTCTGTCTGTCCATCCGCAGTTTAGCGCAAAAACTATTGGTACTAGGGACTTGAAATTTCTCACAAGTATACACCTTAATAACACCGACAAAGTGGTAGAATAAAAACATGAAAAAAAAAATTTTGAGTTCCTCCCCTACATCCAACGCGCGGATATTTTTTTAAGTCGTTAGAGTTAAGTGTTCCCCCCTCTACCAACTAAACGGTTGTGTTATAAATTCAAACGTTACGGCAATAGTAGCTACATAATTAGAACGAAATTAAAAGGAAAACTATCACACTTAAGTTTGTGTGTAAGCTTTTCAAGCATCTGCATGCTTACATTGATGTTAAGTTTTTTTTTTTTTTTTTATGCAATGGAAGTGGCAAACAAGCATGCAGTTCACATTGATGTTAAGTGATGACTGCAGCCTATAGACACCCACACAAAGACCAAGGTCAAAATGCAGATGCGTTACCACTCCTGAGGCCTAAGGGTGTTATGCCTCTGTGCCGGAAATTACAGGGCCGTACATTACCACCTGACCGGAATACGATAGTGCTGAACACTACCATTTAGCGGCAAGTATATTAGGTAATGCGGTGGTGCCTACGCCCGCGAGCTCCGTCACTGGAGCTCTACCACCAGTAAGAAGTGATGACTGCAGCCTATAGATATACACAAAAACCAGAGGTCAAAATGCAGAAACGTTGCCACCCATGAAACCTAAGTTGTTACATCTCTGTGATAGTTATTAAGAGGGTACATTAACATCATATCGGAATACGATAGTGCTAAACACTACCATTTAGTGGCGGATAGATTACGTAATGCGATTGGTACCAACAGTCTTCGAGCTCCTGCACTAGAACTCTACCACCAGTGAAGTGAGTGTCGACTTTAAAAAATAACGGGACATTACTACGCTATTTCTTGAACGTAAAATTTTCGAAGTGCATACAATTAACCGTTTACGATCCCTGGTTAAAAAAATAAAAGACCATATAAAAGTTTATGTGGCGTAAATAAAAATGTGCTAAACTGAATAACCTACATTATCTTTTATTGAATATCTCTTCAAAACATATCAAATAATTAGAAGCGAGTCCTGTGTGGGCCCTATCTAATTATAAGTCTTGTAGTTAGGACGCTAAAACCATCCGTCGCGTCGCAATTAAACCAACTTGTACTCTATAAATTCAATAAACTGCGAGCTAAAGTCTTGCCCGTTCCGATTTATTTGCTATCTGCGCTGTGCATCCAGCGAATACCATTTAAAGTAGATCTCAGAGAATGCGTTCGTTGCGCCCGCGGCTAGTATTTTAGTAAAATGTCGGGCGGCAGGGTAGGTCCGTTAAGACTGGCTGTTTATCTTAAGAACAATGAGGTTCAGGTTGATTGCACTTGACTGTGAATAGACCAAGTTCGTTGTAGGCCTCGTACTTCCGTGAGTCGTATCACGCGATCGCAAGTTAATGGCCGTATAGTTGAACAATATACTTAGGTTATGCTATTATATACTGCGGCACTTGCAACTTATGAGGAGCCTGTTTATTTTGTCTTGCGGGTATGGCGGGCTTGGTACAGAGATTTAGTGATTACTTCGCTTATATCACCTTGAGGGAAGATTGGTTAAGGATATCGCATTAAAAATAAGCAGTTTGATTGTATAATCAAATCTATGCTCTGTATAGATCAATTCTTACGAATTGATCAATGATCAAGAAAAAAAAGGTATCTAATTTGTTATGTAGAATAAGAAATAGTCATCAAACTGGGCCAACATATTGGGCTAACGTGGTTAATTTTGGCCCAAGATGTGGGCTGAAAACAAACTAAAATAAACATTGAGTAATTGTCTAATATAAATGAATTTATAATCTGCATAAACATATTTTTTTATAAACATTTTATTAAAAATATAATTTTTGATAGTTTTGCACAAAATAGTATATTACTGTTAATCAGATATTAAACTAAGACGTTTCTCTGTATTCTAGTGAAATACGGTCCTGGCACGAACGCCATTAAATAAATACGAGCCATTCATTGTGGGCGGGCGGAGGCAGCCATGTTGTTCGGTATCGGCTGTACGCTTGTGTCGTGCTGCACTATCAAATTAACTTTGGAAGCTAGCGGAAAATTGCTCTGTTATGGTATCCAATGAAAACTGAGCTATGTTGTGGTATGCTATTCAAAGATTTAATTTAAAAAGTAGCTGCCACGACGATTTTCGTTTCGCCTTAGAGGTAAAAAAAAATGTCCAAAAATAAAAAATGTTGCAGACAATCATCCTTACCATTAAAAAAATAGACTTAAACCGATTCTCATACCTACCAAATATACACATAAAATTCATAATGATCGGTCCAGCCGTTTCGGAGGAGTATTGTTACAAACGCTGTGATACGAGAATTTTATATACATACTACCTGTGCCCGCGCCTTCGTCCGCGTGCAAATGTATAATTGTCCAGTATCTAGAAAGACGAAGTCGTGGGCGCAGCTAGTATAAAAGTAGCCTAAGTTACTCCTTATTACATAATCTATCTACCAGTGAAAGTCCTGTCAAAATCGGTCTAGCCGTTCCCGAGATTAGCGGGGACAAACAGACAGACAGACAGACAAACATTGTAAAAAATTTTTTTTGGTAGGTATATGTATATACCGTGTATACATAGTAATACATACATATGCCACAGTCTAAAGAAAGCGAACATGTTAATTACCTACAGTCATCTAACGAACGTCTAATGTCAGAGCAATCGTGCGGGGCGTGCGACGCGCGGGACGGAGGGGGCGGTACCAAGTAGCCCATACAAGAACTGTCAACTACTTCGGACTAAGTGATAAGGGGTGCGAGATGATTTAAATATTTCTTCGATTAAGTTTTTGGAAAGAAGACATGGAAGAATTTGATAATATCTTTACTGTTTTATTTTTTATTTTATTTTTTACATAATAGTATAAGCACTGTACCTAGTGTCTTTTATTATTTATCTATACATAGGCAGTAATTAGCTTTCTGCGACCAATGTTTCTAATTAATCTCTACAGGTATTTTATTTCTTTGTTTGTTACTCGGATGAACAAATTTCAAGGAGCTTTTTTTGTAATGAAGGTGGTAGACAAATAAATAAATAAATACGCTTACACTCACGGCCCCACAGTAGGCATAAACCTGTGTCGTGGGTGCCGTTGTACACATACAACACATACACAAACACACCACAGACCCGAAACAAATATCTGTAGGCCATACAAATATTTGTCCCGGTGCGGGATCGAACCCGCGACCTTTCGAATCAAGCGGTCGTCTCACACCGCTGGACCAACTGGGTCGTCAAAACAAGCAAGCAGTTTACATTGATGTTCAGTAATGGCTTGCGGCCTATAGACATCCATCTAGACAAAAACCATGTCAAAATGCAGATGCGTTGCCACCCCTGAGACCTTAGTTGTTATTTCTCTGTGATAGCAATTACGGGGGCATACATTACCGTCTAACCGGAACACGATAGTGCTGAACACTACCATTTGGCGGCATATAAATTAGGTAGCTAATACGGTGGTGCCTACGTCCTACACTGGGACTCTACCACCAATAAAAAGCTTTTTGTGATGGCGGTGGCAAACGAGCAAGTTGCCACCGCCAACATAAAAGTTACATGAAAGTTAAAGTGCGCACTGCAGTCTATGGACATTTACACAAAAAAAAACCGGCGGTCAAAATGCAGATGCGTTGCCACCCTTGAGGCGTAATTTGTTTTCCCTTTATAATAGTTATAACGGATTTTTTCTTGTATTCTTTTTACCTATTTCGATAACCTACATCATAAACTGACGTAAAAAACTAAAAAGTAAATGTGACAACCCTGAAGCAATTTGGTATATGTGAAGGAAGGCGGCATTTTGCAAAACTTCTAAACTACTGTATGTACTTATACTGTGCAAATGCATTTGGTAAAAGCCATTATTTTAAATATTACAAACAGAATTAGGATATCGTCTCAAGCATATGAAAAACATTGTTTTCCAAGCCTTAGCCAGCCTATTATTTAATTCATAAGTATACATAACACGTAAATATGAATTATTGCTCCTCGCTTTGCCTAATGTTCCGTATAAATCTTTACTTACTTCTATGATAAGTAATCATATCAAAACAATTTCGAAAGCCGGTTCTTGGATCATTTATTTATGTTATGTTCAATCCGATATTTCGGTATCAATTTTCACGGTCACGTAGGTATATTGATTTACAATTTTAGTGTCTATGTTGATTTGGCTACAAGGGGATTATGTATCGCCATATCGCTTTTGCATTTGAATGACATATAGATTTTATAAGTTCACGTATTTTCAGCTGTGGATAGGATGTCTTTTTATGTTATCGTACCTTTAGAATTAAAGTGGCACATATCAAAAAAATAAGAAAATGACTTTTATACATGAAACGACTTATGTTATCTATCAAATTATTGATAAATGTTTTTTAAGTCATTTGATGTATAAAAGTCATTTTCTTAATTTTTTGAGATATGCCACTTCAATTCTAAAGGCGCGTTATGGTAGTCACAAGCAAGCCTACAGTTTACATTGACGGTAAGTGAATACTACAGCCTATAAAAAAGACCATCTACACAAAAGCTTTGCCACCCCTGGAAGCATACCTACAGTTCGTATTGATAGTAGGTAAGTTAATGCTTTAGACTATAAACATAAAAAAACAGATTTAGATGTTGATGCGTTGCCATTTCTGAGGTCTACAGGCACTACTATCTTGATATGCCCCTGTGCTAGAAATTACATGGCCATACATTACCACTTGACCGGAAAACTGTACCGCTGAACAAGATAAGGAAACTGTCCGTATGGCTGGGTCTAAATGCTTCAGACCTGCCATACGAGCATTACTGAGATGTCCGAGTCAATTCTCAAGCTTATGAAGGAGAGGTGCAGTATGCGTCTGAAGTCCTCTGAAGACGACTCAACAGACAGCTCTCGTCAGTTTAATACTGACAGTATTAAACGCCCATAGAGCGGCACGAGTGCTCCAAAGTTCATGTGTCCAAGCAGAATCGTTGTCGAAAAGTCGAAACCCAAGCTTGCAGAAGCGATCGAGCAGTTTTACGGATACTTATACGCGAAACGAGCCCACCTGTTAATAGTCCGGCAATAGATCCTCGAACGGGACTGACCCCACACTACACCGAAAATATCCCGGACGTCAGTCTAAAACAAGATGAGCATGGCTCTCAAACAGCTCCAAAAATAGGGCAACGGGTGATGATGGATTCACTACTGAACTCTTGAAAGCAGGCGAGAGGCCAGTATCGGAAGCTCTTGAGAAGATGTTCAATAGATAGATAACTTTAGAGGTATAAATAACTTATAGACGGGTTAACACTCTAATTAGTTAATAAAATTTAGATGTCGATCTGACATCAACTTTATGTAAATGCATGGCATATAATTTTGCGAGACAAGACCACAAAATTTCAAAGAGATATAAGTTATGATTTTCGGAAACATGATAGTCAAACACGGTCATAGTTAGAAGCCAGTCAACTTGAACTTGCAATAACGGTACAACATTCCCTTGGTTGCCAAGCTCTGGCTAACTCGGTTCGGTGCGCGAATTACCATAAATGCCAGTCTGTTACTCGTTTATACGGAAATTGTCTGTAATGCAATGTAACACACGAAATCTTAGTTAAGATGTTATGGTTGAAACATTGGAGCATGGCGCTCGGAAGATGTCCGTGCTCTTCTAATATTGGGAAATTGCTGTTGGGATAAATTTTTCATGTACGTTTATTCGTTACTTCACGCCTGTAAACCAGGAAGGGGTAAGCAGAGGTAAATGCATGCATTCAAGCATACATGCAAACACCCACTATTGGCCGGTTACGTTTTTGGCCCATGTAACAGGTGGCGAACCTGTTGCCATCTCCGGCCACATTACCAAACTCCGAGGTACTGGGAATCTTCCAGAAAATGAAAAAATCCCAATATATTCAGAGCTAAAGGATTTTAAACCGTTATCTCTGATAGCCCCCGACCCGGGAATCGAACCCAGGACCTCCAGCGTAGTAGTAGCGGCCTGCTACCACTAGGCTACTGCAGCAGTTCATGTATGTAATTGTAAATTCACGCCAAATTTCTGACGGGGGTAGGTAGGGAGTGAGGAGCGCCAAATATCTCAGCCCTTACTCACCTCCCGTGCTTCTTCGACAACCCGGTTAGTCCAGCGGTGTGAGACAACCGTTTGATGCGAAGGGTCGCGGGACAAATATGCCTACAGATATTTGTTTCGGGGCTGGGTGTTTGTGTAAAATAATGTTGCGTGTGAACAATGGCACCCATGACACAGGTTTATACCTAGTGTGGGGCTGCGAGTGTAAGCGTATCTATAGCGTATTTATTTATTCTGCTACGTTCATCACTCTCTTCATACATGCGACGTGCATGTATGAAGAGATTACAAAGATTCTTAACCTTGCCTTCGGACAGTACTCCATCTATTTGGCCATGGTAGGTCAGTCTTGGTCTTCCTAGGTCTCTGCAGCCATTCGCATTGTATTCATATTTGCATTGTATACCTATTTGTTTTGTCATCAACTCATTCAACTGTATATATAAATATGACATAACTGTGCGTTTTGTGCAAATATTTTCGGACAGTTGTAACTACATTAAAAGATAAAATAATAACAAAATATCAAGTATCAAATTGCGTCTATCTGCTTAAATATAATTTAGTCAGAATCCTCATAAGTAAATGACGGTTGTTTAGAACTACATTTTTCATCGTGAATTTAATACTTTCATTTTGAAATATATTGCACAGCTTATTTAAAAATATAAATAGAGAAATAACTATGATTTATTAAGCTGGAAAAAAACTCATAAAATTAAAACACTCAAAGTAAAAGCGCATATCTATTTTAAACTGAGAAATGTGAAATAATGATGACTTATATTATGTAACTTACAAATACAGAAATATATTCAATATACATAGTTCTGTTTTAAGTGGTAATGTGTTGTATAACAGCGCTTTCACACAACCATCACGGCCCACAACTGCATACTGTTGCGGCATATACTAAACTGACGCGGTAGTACTGCAAAACATTGTTATCAGTATAAACTGAAAGCTCTGCACTCGGATATTCGTTAATTTTTTTTTGTTCTTGAATTGGTAAACTAGCATGCAGTTCACATCGATGTTAAGTGATGACTGCAGCCTATAGACACCCACACAAAGACCAAGGTCAAAATGCAGATGCGTTACCACTCCTGAGGCCTATGGTGTTATGTTTCTGTGCCAGAAATCACAGGGCCATACATTACCACCTGACCGGAACACGATACTGCTGAACACTACCGATTAGCGGCAAGTATATTAACTGCCTCAGTAGCGTAGTGATAGCAGGCCACTACTATTACGCTGGAGGTCCTGGGTTCGATTCCCGGGTCGGGGACTATCAGAGATAACGGTTTAAAATCCTTTATCTCTGCTTCTATTGGGATTTTTCCATTTTCTGGAAGTTTCCCAGTACCCCGGAGTTTGGTAATGTGCCCGGAGATGGCAACAGGTTCGCCACCTGTTACATGGGCCAAAACGTAACCGACGAGTCGTGGGTGTTTGCATGTATGATTGAATGCATGCCTACCCCTTCGGGGATTACAGGCGTGAAATTACGTTTTTATTTATATTAGGTAATGCGGTGGTGCCTACGCCACGAGCTCCGCCACTGGAGCTCTACCACTACTTAATACTACATATCTATTATTATTGAGCTGCAAAGAAATATGTTTATACTATATAGCTATCCTATCTTTTACATCCAAAATATTGTATTCATATTATGTGCATTTTAAATCGATCGGTCAGTAGCATTAACGTGAAAACCTAAGAACATATCATGCAGTACAGTAGTATTGCATGATATGTTCTTAGGTTTTCGCGAGCTACACTCATTGAAATAAAACTAGTTTTACGGATTTATCTCGCGTATATTAAACTAAAATGACTATGAATTAATGTACTGCAAACGAGTCATATATGTTCAGAATCAGAATCAGAATCGGAAACTTATTTATTCATTTAGGGTGACAGGGACCTCTTATGTCACGTCAAAAACAAACAAAATAAATTAAAGCGAATAACAATTGATATACATGTCAAACAAGATTAAAAATATGTGTATGGTCAAGAATATCACTAAGATAAAACTAAAAAAAATATACTAATGTAAAAAGTATATCAGTAGAATGTCTCATTTCCCCTTTAGAAACTGATAACAAAGAGTGAGAAGAAAAGAAAAAGAGTTTGTTTTCAATAATTAACGTTTGACTTAGAAACGTGCACCTACATTATAGTAGACACACGGATCAATCAATTTGTTTTGACAACTTTCATGGCCCATAGAAGCCTACTCGTTAAGTATTTCAAAGAAGCTCTACAATTCGTGTTTGCGCGTGAAAAAGACATCAACGCGCGATATTTATTAACACTGCAAAACATCAGCGTATTTTTTTGCGAATGGACTATATAATAATACAATAATTACAATGTAATCTTACTGGTGGTAGAGCTCCAGTGACGGAGCTCGCGCGCGTAGGCACCACCGCATTACCTGATTTACTTGCCGCTAAATGGTAGTGTTCAGCACTATCGTGTTCCGGTCAGGTGGTAATGTACGGCCCTGTAATTTCCGGCACAGGGGCATAACACCTTAGGCCTCAGGAGTGGTAACGCATTTTCATTGTGACCTTGGTCTTTGTGTGGGTGTCTATAGGCAGCAGTCATCACTTAACATCAATGTGAACTGTATGCTTGTTTGCCACTTCAATTACATAAAAAAAAAAAAAAATACAAATTAAATATAGTATCTGATATCAGTTCTTAATTTCTACAATTGATTCTTGGTTTCTTAACTCAGTCAACAAAAATACGATTGGTTGGACATAAGATAAAACATTACTTTATATCTGTTCTTTGGAGATATCTGTATTAATAAGCCCGTTTTTGATTTATTTTGGAATCACTATTTTTTTTGTTTAAAGGCTTTATAGTAGAGTATTCACTTATCATCCATATGAACCTTAGCTTGTTCGCTAATTCCAAAGAAATTAAAGTTTCATAAAAAAAAATCTTATGCATTTATTTAAAGCATGAAGTTAATAATAATAATGGCAACCCATTATACGTCCCACTGCTGGGCACAAGTCTCTCCCCTTTTGGGGGGAAGTCTGGAGCTTAATCCATCACGCTGCTCCAATGCGGATTGGTGGAGGTGTTGGGGTTAGTGGCCAAGCCGCTGTCGGATGTTTTCAAACCGCCCATAAGGCCTCCGACAAGGTTTCATAACGTTAATACCGCAAGCTATTTAAACACGGATCTGCCTAGTTTGTCTAACTAACGTGTTTTTTCTTTTTTTTATTTTTAAAGAAAAATGGAAAGAAAAATTTGACTTCAGGCGAGACTCGAACTCGCGACCTATAAATAAAATATATTTCACAAGCATGTAATGCGAAATAATATAAAACAATTATTAAGGGTAAAAGCGACTTCCTTACGATATTCAATAAACTGAGTCTATTATATCGGTTGCCTAACTAGCATAGTTGGTAATAGATGGCGCTGCTGCTACCATAAAGCAATGGAATAGATGTGAAGGAAAGATTTGACAAATCGGGCAGGGCTTCAGTAGCTCAATTGGAAGAGCGGCTGGACTAGATTCCCAGCAGGTCGCGAGTTCGAGCCTCGCCTGAAGTCAAATTTTTCTTTCCATTTTTCTTTAAAAATAAAATATATTTCACAAGCATGTGTTAATGCGAAATAATATAAAACTATCACTAACGTTATCAGATGAATAGCTACAATCTAGCAGATACCGTAACAACCAAGGACAAGTTCCAGTCCCATCCAAGATAACGGAGCGACCTACATTAGGGCTTCCGTAGACATTACATCACGAGTTGATGACTGCTACCTTTAGGGTTGGCAATTTTGCAAAAAATGTACCGTAATGTTTAGGAATATGTGTGAGATAATAACAGCTATGCATGCCGGTAATATGAATAAAAACTAACACTCTGAAGAATGAACTGTGTTTTTTATAAGTATATTTGCTGACCCGGCAAACTTTGTATTGCCTAAGAATGAAATAATGTATCAAAGGTTTGATATATGCGGACTATTTGTATGGGAAAATAAAATTATTGTTTTAACGATTTCCCTTCAATTTCTTACCTTTTAAACCTTCCCTGGACTTCCAAAAATCAATCAAAAACAAAATTAGCCAAATCGGTCCACCAGTTCCCGAGTTTTAGCGAGACTAACGAACAGCATTAGATTTCTCGTATATATATATGTATATATATATATATATATATATATATATATATATATATATATGTATATATATAGATACGTGTAACAGTAGTAAAAAATAAATTTTCACTATTGACTGCTTCAGTAGTCCCATTACTACGCTGGTCCTGGATTCTATTCCCAGGTAGCGGGCTATCAGAGATAACGGTTTAAAATCCTTTGTCCCTGGTTCTATTGGGACTTATCCATTTCCTCAAGGTTTGCTAGTACAGTAGTTTGATAATGTGCCCGGAGATGTCAACAGGCTTACCACCTACCACATGAACTAAAATAAGTTGTGTATCAAAGTGTTTGCATGTATGCATTTACCTCTGCCTACCCCTTCAGGGATTACAGGTTTGTAGTTACGTTTTGTGCGTGGAGCCTTGAAGGCATAGGCCTAACTGCATTACCTAATCTATCTACCGCCAAACGTTAGTGTTCAGCATTATCGTGATCCGATGGTTCTGGTGCAAGACCACCCGTACCATCAGTTTTTGCCACAACCCACTTTCCTTCTGCAGTGATAGAGAGGAATATTACCCTCCATAAATATGTACCTTCTCGCCAGGTCCCTAAGAGGAAGGCAGAGAGTGTAGAGCGCCAGATATTCCTTGTTGTTTCCATAAAAATAACACTCAATATCTTGTTATAATACAATTCAATTGCATTTTATAGTAAATATGTGAAGAGAAAACTTTGTACACACATTTCGCGCACAATTTTTTTTTTTTATGTAATGTGCGTGGCAAACAAGCATGCAGTTCACATTGATGTTAAGTGATGACTGCAGCCTATAGACACCCACATAAAGACCAAGGTCAAAATGCAGATGCGTTACCACTCCTGAGGCCTAAGGTGTTATGCCTCTGTGCTGGAAATTACCGCCTGACCGGAACACGATAGTGCTGAACACTACCATTTAGCGGCAAGTATATTAGGTAATGCGGTGGTGCCTACGCCCGCGAGCTCCGTCACTGAAGCTCTACCACCAGTACGGCACAAATTGTGAATATTGGCATGTTTATACTTATATAAAGTAGGAGTGCAGAAAGCTAACGTTAACCTGTACGCTACATTCGAGTCAAAAATAAAATCATGTTTATCTTCACATTAGCACAGCCAAACACAATATTCTGACGCCAATGAACTCGATATTGGATGGCGAAGGCTCTTTTAGGGATTTGAATTTCCTGTACTACATACAAACGCTTAATTTGGTCTTTTTACACAGACATCAATCAATGACGTGTATTTACACGTGCACTTGTGTGCGTAGCACGTAGAAAATACCAACCGTCGCCCATAAGAGGGGAGGAGGTTGAGTGATGCGGGCAAATCGGGCGGGACGGCGAAGTGTCATTTCTATACGTAGTATTATTACATATTCTCTGACTTAGGCTAAATCCTGAGCATACCTACCGATTAGTTGATCTCAAATCACTAAGAAACTCCATTCTTAATTATAATTATCCTTTTTTTTGCTTTATGGCTATTATATATTTAACATTTCATTTTTATTGCGGTAATGAGATTTGATAAGCTACTTAAATGTACGACCGCTGAAAGAAACAGAGTAACATACCTACGTAATAGAAAATAATTATCCATATACCTACTATGGAATTTCAATCACTGATTGACCGGTAGTCCTATTAAACACGTTAAAACCTTAAATATAAGACAACTATATCGAGCTCGATTAAAAAAAAATAAAAAATGTAACAGCCCTGCTATCTTCAAGCCATTATACTCAAACTAAAATGTATTGCGTAGGTATAGAGGTTACATTAGTGTGGCGATGTGACGGGTGAATGACAGCTGAAGGAAGGCCGTCAAAACAGCCAGTCATCGTCGATCCAGCGGTCATGGTCAAGTAACGGTGTTGCCCTAGGAAAAGGGACCGAACTTGAGGTTCGATAATTGTTAGCGCTCATAAAACTGTTATGTCATGCTGGAAATTGTTTAGAGATATTTTTACGAACATTCCTGTTTAGTTAAAAGTAAAACGTGAATTTATATATTATTTATGTTCACGTTATGTTTTTAAAATATTTTTATACAAGTATCAAAACAGTTAAATAGTGGTCTAAGTTAAATAATGTTTTGATTAAATAAAACTTACATCTTAATATACCTACATCCGACATTTTACTGGTGCCAGTTTTTTTTCTATGTTATGGAAGTGGCGAACAAGCGTGCAGTTCACATTGATGTTAAGTGCACTGCAGCCTATAGACACCCACAAAAAGACCAGGGTCGAAATGCAGATGTGTTACCACTCATGAGGCCTAAGGTGTTATACCTGTCTACCGGAAATTACAGCGCCGTACATTACCAAGTGAATCGGAGTGACCGGAACACGATAGTGAACACTACCATTTAGCGGCAAGTATATTAGGTAATGCGGTGGTTCCTACGCCCGCAAACTCCGTCACTGGAGCTCTACCACCAGTAAAGTTACAAAATGTCCAGTTCTATACGTGTAGTGTATTGTAATAATTAATGTTGCTAGTGCTAAAGCTGTACAGGAAGAACTTAATTAAGACTGTAGTTTCATCATATCCTAGTCTATTTATCGCTTAATGTAAATGGAATTAAATGCTTCATAATATGTACCCGCTGATGTGTTAATAAAGTCTTAGGTAGTTAGTTGAAAAATATTTTTTTATTTTATAATTTTAATTAATCAGTGGCATAAATAAATTAGTTTTATGGCGATTGGCATAAAACTAATGGCATAATGCAAAATACACAATACTTGAGTATACAGGCATTCTATATGACTCAATAATTGATTAGGTATCTATAAAGGTTTTCAAAACTTGAAGTAACCAACAGTGTTTTTTACTTCTAAATTGAAGTCGCTTTATCGTCCGAATTTCATGCCTTTCAATACATTTGTTACACTGTGCAAAATAGTTACAACTTACACAGATATGGTACCTTTCCACAAAGTGCCACATATCTCCATAGAAATACCGTTGACGCAAGAATGTCGCGATATGATTGAAAGAATACCGCTAGTCGGTCCGTACTCGTCGTTCACACGGGACCAATACTAATATTAAACTTATTGCAGCTCTGTTACTTCATATAATATGGAGTTTCATAACACTACATTGTGGTGAGGCTGCATTTGCGGTATATTGACGTCACGGTTGATGTACGATATCCGTGATGTATGTGTTAGGGTAAATCTGGATAGTGTGGTTATTATGTATAATTACCGGAAACTACGCATAATTACCAGTGCTCGTGGTAAAGGTGGTAAAAACTATCGAATTAATCACATTTACCGGCAATTATATAAAATTACTATACCCTTTTTGTAAATGTAGTAAATAATAAAATAAAACATCGGAATCCAATGTTTATTAAAATAAAAACAATTCTAGTCCTAATTATAATAAAATTTGTTTACAAACAACATCAGACAAACAAAAATATTCCTCAAATATCAAGAGATCAACCTTCTGTTTGGTTAAGCAAAACATAAAATATATTCTTATTCAATTAACAAATCAAATATCAAGAAGCCAAACCTATTGTTTAGTTTAAAAAAGCCCTGCGCAAGAGAGATTGATTCATTAATCTACTCCCTAATAGAAAAGATGTTGGCTACTTGATTATAAACAAATAAGACCATAAAATGGTCCGAAGGAATAAAATTTATTCAGTTTATGAAAAATTAAGCTCATCACTCAGGAATAAGTCGTAGCCCCTATGAGGCTATATGTCAACATTTACCACGGTCGCGCGGGAGTTTTATATAATTACCGATAAATTTGAATAATTCACTACATTTACCATGTGCGTTGGTAATTATAGATAATTACCGGTAATTATAGATAATAACCGATTGCTTACATTTACCGTAACATATGGACTGTGTTGTCAGCCTAACTATCTCATTCAGTCGAAATGTCGCTTGTCTTCTCATGATACATCTTTGACAAAGTATTATCTGTAAGTTATTCTTGCAAACTGTTATATACCACCACCAATGTCGTGTTATTACGATAAAGTTTAGGCGTTGGTAAAATTTTATTTCATTTGTTTTGTAATTGTTTGTAATTTCAATTATAAATTACGTTACGTCAACTGCCTCGGTAGCCTAGTGGTAGCAGGCCATTACCACTACGCTGGGGGGAATCGGACCTAGGACCCCAGATATTAGAGATAGAGGTGTAAAATCTTTTATCTCTAATTGTATTGGGATTTTTAAATTTTCTGGAAATTTCCCAGTACTCGAGGTACTTGGTAGTTTGGTAATGTGCCCGGAGATGTCAAAAGGCTCGCCACCTGTTACATGGGCCATAATGTAACCGGCGAATCGTGGATGTTTGCATGTATGCTTGAATGCATGCATTTACCTCTGTCTACCCCTTCGGGGATTACAGGCGTGAAGTTACGTTAAATTACGTTTGTACCTAGTGTGTACATACACATCCCCATGTGAGTGTAAGCGTATAAAAAGAAAAATGATCATGTGAGCCACTTTGCATTATTAAGTATCGACTGACTATATAAATTGCCCATTTGCATATAATATGAAAAAGTATATGGATAGTCCTACCCATTATAAGTTTATATAATCGTCACCAATCCTTCCCTAATCGATCAACTGTGACTTTCCTATACATACCTGTTTATGGAAGTCTAAGTACATTTTCTAACTCGCCTCGATCCATTTCCAGTTGTCTCCCGACTTTCTCGAAACCAAAAGTCAAGGTTCTGTAGGTCACAAGCGCATGAGGTCGAATCGAGGAAACCATACCAATCGATCCTGAACCACATTCTACTGTGCTGAAGGACTTTCGTCTTTATCAATGTTACACAAGACTGAGAATTGTTTGCGTTTCACTATTCAAATAGCTGGACTCTAGACTCGTTTGATACGTGATAAGACTATTGGGGTTGATAATTATGCGTAGCGGGACTCTGGGTTACTTTGTGCTTTAAGAGTTGGTTTTGTAGATGTTTATTCGATTTTAAGTCGTTTGTGGATTCATTTATAAATAAAATAAATAAAAATAATAAAATACGCTTACACTCACAGCCCCACAGTAGGTATAAACCTGTGTCGTGGGTGCCGTTGTACACATACAACACATACACAAACACCCAGACCCGAAACAAATATCTGTAGGCCATACAAATATTTGTCCCGGTGCGGGGATCGAACCCGCGACCCTTCGAATCAAACGATGGTTTCACACCGCTGGACTAACCGGGTCGTCAAATGGATGTAATGTTTAGCATACGGTATCTCTCCAACGAGGTAGGTACTCGTTGGACAGATAGGTACCGTTTTTCGTTTTAAAACTATATTTTAAGATAGTTTGTACATTATGTTGACAGCCAATAATATCCTTTTGATAGTTTTCATAATTTAGTTAATTGATTTTTATACGATTATTATTTGAATCTTTTGTGTAAATAACGTACCCAATGTATTTTTTTTTAAATGTAACTGTTTGTGTCCCTTACAACGCAAAATACTGTGGGCCTTAGGACTCAAAAGTGGTAATGCATCTGAACTGAGACTATGTTTACCATATCATCATATCAGTCGAAAGATGTCCACTGCTGGACTAAAGCCTCCCCATAAGGGTATATACCATAATGGCCACGCTTGGCATGCGGATTTCCAACGGATTGTAGTTTAAACACATGACGCTGCTGCCCACCTTGCGTTATTGTACTTACTATCACCCCATAGGCATGGTTTAACTGCCATTTTCGGTTAACTGACTGCACTAGTGGAAGAATTGTCTTCCAGTAGAAGAAAATTCTTCCGCTAGTGAGCGGTGGGGTCGTCTACCCGACGCCAGGTCGTCCCGATGCCAGCTCCGATTTTCCAAATGCTCATTCTTATTTATTTTCAATCAACATGCACATGGTCTGCAAACTTGTTTGTCGCTTTAATTAGTTAATTAAAAACATCTTATTGATTATCGAAATGAAAAGTTGACCAAACGGGATGGCCTTTATCCCGAATTGTACTTTAAATCCGTGTTACCGTAATACGAAATGTAAACCGTTGCGAAAAAAAATAACCTGATAAAGCCAGTTTACACGGATGACTTAGCATTAATTGAATACAGATATATAATAATGATCTGTATATCTATAACCGGCTTATCTGACCTAAAATACTTATGGATTCACGTTCATTCATTCATAATTAATTTATGCCTAGTTATATCGGTATTTTATGTGATTTGTTTGATTAGTTCATTAGGGCCCCATTTCAATAGGCACCCTGCCAGTACGCTCTCGATACGATAAATTTGTTATTTCACTACGCCCCCGGCCACGACGCACCCGATTGTTTTCTTTTTTGGTTAAAATTCTTAAAAAATACATTTAACAACGAAATTGTATAGGTATTTACCGTAAAAATCAGACGACTTCTACTTCTAGGTATTTGATTGATGTGATGTGAGGTAATAACGAATTCTAACACCAGTCAAAATATAAAAAAAATTACTTAAATTAAAAATTCACTTTTGTTTTTATGTGTGCCTACTCGTATACCTGTTTTATAAAAAAAAAATCGGGTGCATCGTGGCCGGGAGCGTAGTGGAATAACAAATTTATCGTATCGGGAGCGTACTGGCCGGGTGCCTATTGGAATGGGCATATTGAACTAACCCTTGATTAGTGCAATAATATAAAAACAGACAAACATCAAATAAAAATAATTTACGTGAATAACAAAATATTTCTTTGGATAACGGGAAAGAAAGAGTTGTTTGTAGACTACGGTCGTGTGGTATTAACTTACCATCAGTGTGATATACTATGTAGATATACTTGTTTTGCACTTTCAGAACATAAAAAGTATGGATTATCATAGACACACTAATCCCTAACATTGGTAATCTTTACCACAAATCGTTAAACTTTAATGAGATACCTAAATATGGATGATATTGTATGTCAGTTATTTGTCGTACATCACTATTTAATAACAGAGATTAAAAACCGTCAGTATTTAGTAGATAGTTAAAGTTGCAAAATACCGAAGTAGGTAGTACCTATCTGTTGTATCAAAGTAGGTATATATTATATATCTGTTGTATCAAAGTAGGTACATATATCTGTTGTATCAAAGTTAATAACACTGCTATAATTGCATTCCCACGTAATAAGCTCTATCAGAATCTTGGATAGTGGATTATTTTTCTTTATTTTGAAGAAGTGTAAGACTTTTCTTACTTGTACATTGAAATGATAGTCATAGGCTAAAAGCTTCAATTGATCACAGACCTGTGTGGCTGACCTAATAATAATAATAATATATTCTTTATTGTACACCAACTTATGATAAGAGACAGAGAAATAAGAGACACAATATACAAGAGGCGGTCTTATCACTAAGCAGTGATCTCTTCCAGACAACCTTTGGCAACCTACCCTACATTTATCGAGAAACGGCATTCTGTAATAAAAGGAACATCAATTGCCTTGTAAATTGGAACCATTCTACTAGTCTACGTGAGTTCACCGTAATAAATCGTTGCGTTGGGTGTGAATTTTCAATGTGCACGAGTAGTAAATTGCACTTATGGTCATAGCTCAGTACAGCCACCCGGCACCAGACCAACACCGCCTTGTTTTGCGGTGTTCACTCATTGTCGACGGGTGGTCCACGGGTGAACGACGCGATGTTACTTGTGAACCTCTCGCGGACCACTCGCGAACAGCGCGCGGTCCACTTGGGAACAGGCGCTGGTCGGGTTGTCGGGTGGAAGTAGTGAGTTATGACCCTTAGTTTGGAGCAGTCCTTCCAATGATCTTTATTAACACAGTAACTTCACAGACATTGGTCAGAGTCAAATGCAGGTAAGTGCAAACACCCACGATTCGCTGGTTACATTTTGTCTTATGTAATAGGTGGCGAGTGGTGGCGAGCTTATTAACATCTCCAGGCGCATGACCAACCTTCGAAAGTGGGTGGCATTGGGTAATTTTCAGAAAATTATAAATCCCAACAGCACGAACAATGAAGGTCAAACCATAACAATGACGGATCCAAACTGGAGTGGTTTGACCATCATTGATCGATTGAATGCAATAACGATGCCAGCCGCGTCACTGCGATCGCCAATCGCCATCCCAAGCGTGGCGATTATGGCACATCCCCGGCTTTGGTACAGACTTTTGTCTGATGACGATGATTTCCTTTTGATGAACGGAACCATAAAAAATTAGGATGCACGATATACGAAATATAATATTACCGGCGTGGCTCCAGTTAGGTATTAGATAACAATCTCACGAAAGATGGCGCGAGAGTGAAAGCGTTCCGCTGTATTCACATGTGATCAGTTGTTACGTATTAACATTAATACGCCTTTTCTGTGTAGTTCATTTATATCCGGCAATTGAAGGGCACTTACAGGTTATCTTTACAGGTGTTAATTTATGAATCGTCATTTCAGTGGAGACGTCCACTGCTGAAAATATTCAAAGATAAAATAAGGGGAATATGATTGTAATATTTTAATTTTTCGCAATAAAACATACGAGTGAATTTTGACACTAAAGAAAAAATATAGAGAATAAGTTTGACTTCTTTAGTTTCAGAATAGTATTACAATTTTTAAGGGTATAGCAATATCTAAACGATATTGTATAAACTGCAAAGTCTATTCTATCGGTTGTATAGCTATTTACTAGTTATCAATGGATGTCGTTCACCTTAAGGATTTACCCCCTTATTCATAAACGTACATTAGATACGTTTTAGCTATAGAATGCTTTGTCTCTGTCAGTTGCATTGTCAAATGTGCAGGATAGAAAAAGACAAAGGACAGATTAGCAACACTTCAGCTAAAATACGTTTATGAATAAGGGGGTAAATATACACTGTGACTTCGTGGTAAAGCGGCTGGACTGGTTACCCTGAAGTGGCAGTTTCGTTTCATCCTGCCTGAAGTCAATTTTTTCTTTCCATTTTTTTATAGTATCAAGGGGGATATGCTATAATCGCCACGCTTAGCATGCGGATTCGCAGTGGCGGTAGTTTTGTCGAGGGACTATAATTAATATATTGACTAACGCCGTTTTAGAATGGTTTGACGGCCTTGTTCGGTTGATTGACTCCACTGGCAGGAAAATTCGCCTGATAATGTAGGCGAATTTTCCTGCCAGTGGAGCCATCTCTATAGCTATCCCCACTGCCCACTAATGTGGGCATGTTTTTTTATGTAACAAAGGTAGCACGCAATTCACGTGGATGTTAAGTGATGACTGCAGCCTATAGACAACGACACAAGAACCAGTTTAAATACAGGTAGATAATAGTTACTTATTACGGACTCATACATTACGAGCTCTGACAATAAGTAAATAACATTTCATTAAGTATGTAAGAAGAAAATAATTATATTTAGTGGTGAAAGAAATCCACCTCGAAGTGATGGTAGAGCTTTATAAAAAGTTTACAAAGCATGGTAACATTTAACTTAATAACAGTGGTCCCTCGTTAATAATAGTTGATTATAGAGACAGTAACGATAGCACACACTAATCTCTATCTTCAAGAATAGCAATACAATTGCAATGAACTCATTATGATAATTGACCTGTTAAGTACAGCACTAATAGAGGATTCAGGACAATCATCTTTGCTGGTGCTGTGTTTACCTTAAATATTTTTTTAGGCTATGTTATATTTAAAACTTTTATCTTCGTACCAGTAATTACGAAGCTCGACATTTCTAAGCCCAGAGTGCTGATTACTATTATTTAGTAGCTGATGTGTTAGGTTTACTATAGTTTCGATCGTGCTGACACTGTCAAGCCCTAAATGACAAAGAGCACGCAGACGAAGACCTTTGCAATTATTATAGGTGCTTTCATTTACCTTTTTAATATGTACTCTATGTGAAATAATATTTTTTTCGTCTGCTTATACGGGAGAAAACCTACCACAATATGATTTCTACAATCAATGTGAAATGTTCTGTTATGACTTTTACTTTGGTCAGCAGAACTTATAACAAATAGCTAAACGTTATGGATTTCAGGAACAATAAACCCAGAAACAGCTAGACCATCATTACGTTATTACAACGCGGCATCTAATCGATAATTGAAGCCCCGCTATGCCGCGAGCGCCTTTTGTTAACTGGTCTGTATCATGAATAATTCTATATTGTAAACATAACCGTTCAATTCGCATTTGCTATCAAATCGAATCTTTTATTTCCGGATGTATAAGATATTTTGTAGGCAATATGGGTAATTAAAGTATACTGAATTATAATACTTATAATATTTACTGATAGTAGAAAAAGACTTCAGTGAATGAAAAAGATATTAATTGATAAAAAATCGTAAGTCAAAATAAAGCTTCAATTATTTATCTATTTATTTATTTATTCTTCAATGCACCGAGTACATTAGGCGGACTTAATGCCACTAGGCATTCTCTAACCGTCAACCTTTGGGATGTGAGACAGGATTGTAGAGGGTGCAATTTAGCATCTAGCAAGGACAAAATGTAAGTGACAAGTATTGAATATAGAACAACTTAAGTTAAACGATAAACATATTTTGATATAAGTCATATAAATATATATAATTATATAGACACATACATATATATATATATATATAAATATAGCCATAGGAATATATATAGATTACACAAATAATATATAAATAAATATATGGCGACGAATAAATAGTCCAATAAAAAAAACAGGAGAAAAAAAAATAATAATAAAATAAAAATTAAGAGGAGAGTCTGAGGTGATCACGCACTTTTCGCTTGAATGTAGATTTGTTAGCAGATTTACGGATGTCAAGGGGCAGCTTGTTCCAGAGGTTTTCTGTCGACCGGAGGCAATAATTCAGTGAATCGCCCAGGAGGTTGAATTTGGATTTCAAATAAGGAGGAGAATAAGGATCGTTTACAATATAATAGAATACAGCAAACAAAGCATCCTAGCGGATCTTCTCTGTGGGATGGAAAGCCATTTAAGGTGAGAACGAAATGGAGATATGTGGTCATATTTTCGTAAACCGAAAATAAATCGAATTGACATATTGAGTAACCGATCCAATTTGTTAAGATGTTCTAAAGAGATGTCCGAAAAACAAACGTCCGCATAGTCAATAGTAGGAATGATAATAGACTGCACAAGTAGAGAGCTGTCTTAGTACTAGAAGGTAGAAAATTCTTAAACCTATAGAGAGATCGCAGGGCTGCAGTGGTTTGTTGGCTAACAGATGCAACTTGTTTCTTCCAACTCAAAGAAGAGTCAATGTACAAACCTAAATCTTTAACACTATCCGACAGTGAAATAGGTAAGTTATTAAACAAAATTGGAGGTAAATCATTAAAATTCAGTTGGTTAATGTAATACTGATTACCTACAATAATGGCTTGACACTTTGATATATTAACACATATTCCAAATTTATTAGACCAGTCAGATATCGCTTGAAGATCGTCGTTGACTGCGGCAATAGCAAGATCTATGTTAGAGACGTCAGCCTGAGCGTATATCTGAAGATCGTCTGCATACAAATGGTAAGAGTTATGAAGGACAGATGTGATAAGATTAATAAACAATGCGAAAAGAAGTGGTGAGAGAATTCCGCCTTGAGGTACACCAGAGACAAGAGTGCACCAATCCGAAATTTCCTGATCTGCGCGAACTGCCTGCTGGCGACTACGAAGATACGATGAGAACCATTTCTGCGCTACTGGAGAGGCTCCAACAAAACTAAGGACAGCAAGAAGTATGTCATGGTCGACGGTATTAAACGCGTTGGAAAAGTCAACGAGGACCTGAACTGTAAGTTTAAAGCGTTCCATACCGGACCGGATATCATCAATGACTTTAAGTAAGGCGGTAGATGTGCTATGACCCTGGCGGAACCCGGAATGATATTGTGTGAGGATACTATTTTGAAAGATATATGCAGAAAATTGCTTGTGCGTGACGGCTTCTAAGACTTTAGATAAAAACGGAAGTATGGAAATGGGTCTAAGGTGATTAGGTAAAATGGGATTAGGAATTTTTGGGAGAAGGGTTAGGAAAGCTTTACGCCAAGCGGAAGGGAAAGAACCAGTCTGAAGAGAAAAAATAATTATACTCGTATGAGTAAGAGGGGGCAGAATAATGTCTAGGATTAAAAATATCATTTGCCGGCTTATACCATCAGCCCCAACAGCATTCGAGTTAAGGGACAAGAGAATTTTGTGGATCTGTGGGGATATCTATAGTCTGCAGTAGGTATTCATAATCCATCAATGTGAACTGCATGATTGTTTGCCACATCATAACATTAAAAAATCTTAAAAGCTGCAATGCTATACATTGAATATTTTTGTCTCAATACTAACACTAACATGGACTAATACAAAAGCAAGCTGTACACGCGGGCACTAAACGTTTGTTAAAGCTGATAGGTAAAAAGTTGATAGGTACATCTACATCGTCCGCCTTTCCACTCAAGAGCTTGTTGACGTTACCGTACGCATGTCTAACATGACCATTTTTATGGTCACACAAAACGAAACATAAAAAAAAGAAGGCTTAAACGCCCCAAAAAAAGTGTGTGTATGGCCTCCCTCAGCGACTTTCCTCGCGTGCCACAATCCCCCATTTAGGACCACGCCCCCGATGCTTCGGGGGCAGATAGGCCCGGGGTACGAGGATTCGCCTCAATCCTCAAACCATCCCCACCCCGTTTTTTACGAATCTTCATCATCCCTCCCTCCGCGCGGGAAGCGTCTCTGTAACGCTTGATGGGAGGGATGATGAAGATTCGTAAAAAACGGGACATCCTTAAAACTAACCTTCAAGGAACCAGGGCGGAAGAGGCTTACTAACGAACGGCTAGCTATGACGCCCTTCTTTAAGTATCTCAGGTATCGCTGTCGATTGCTTTTGAGATTTCTATAAATTATTCAAAAAATATTAAAATTTCGAATTGACGCTTACAGGACAACTTCAGGGGGGTACACTAGTTTTCTACACATTTTTGCTGAGATTACCGATAACGGGACGTTTTTGCTTCCCAAAAGTTTTCCTGGGACACCGGGACGGGCTGCATGAAAACGGGACGTATGGTCTCTTTACGCATGTCGCATCAAAGAGACAATTTAAACGTATCTTCACGTCTGTATTCCTCGATACGATAGGCAGGGGTTATACATTACCTAGTCCCTCATCATCATCATCATTTCAGCCAAAAGACGTCCACTGCTGAACAAAGGCCTCCCCAAAGAATGCCATAACGAACGGTCCTGGGCTGCCCTCATCCAGCGATTGCCCGCGACCTTCACCAGGTCATCGGTCCATCTTGTGGGAGGCCTGCCCACTCTTCGCTTTCCGGTACGCGGTCGCCACTCGAGAACTGCTCTGCCCCAACGGCCGTCAGTTCGTCGAGCTACCAAGTCCCTAGAATGCTGTGAATCATCTATGATAGAAAGTTCTATTAAACAGAGTATTTTTGGTATACGGGGCATGGGGCGTAAGCTCCATCACATTGGCTAATCTATCAACCGCCCAATGATAAATTATAGTATGCAGCTCTATAGTTTTTCAGTTAGGTGGTAATGTATGGCCCAGCAATAACTTTCAGGCAAAACAACTTAGGTTGCAGGAGTGGCAACACATTTGCATTTTGATCTGTTGTTTTTGAGTAGATGTCAACACTGCAGTCGCTGATTTACATATACCTATGTGAACTGCATGCTTGTTTGCCACCTCCATTGTATAAAAAAAACTTCTAACCCGGGACTTTAGGGTAGCAGGAGTGACTAGGAATACAAGAGGTTGAGTTGTAGCCGCAGTTTCGATTTTTTGATGTAATTAATGTGGTAAACAGGCCTGCAGTTCAAATTGATGTTAAGTGATGACTGCAGGCTATAGACACTTACACAAAGACCATAGATCAAAATGCACATGAGTTACCACTTCTGAGGGCTAAGGTGATATGCCTCTGTGCCGGGAATTACAGGGCCGTACATTACCACCGGACCGGAACACGATAGTGCTGAACACTAACTTTTAGTGGCAAGTATATTAGGTAATGCGGCCGCGAGCTCCGTCACTAGACCTCTAGCACCAGTACAATTTTGCGAGAATTATCCCAAACTTTCGACGCCTCTATCAGACTACACTTCAATTTAAACACGTGTGAGAGTGTAAACACTTATGTAACTCGGACATAACTTAAGGCTATTGTGACGCACAGACAAATGTCATCGTCATTGTCAACTACATCATCTATCCACCTCTCTGAACGCCTCTATCTATCTCCATTTGTTTACAAATGGGTCATCGTTGTTCACATGTAATCCCATTGTTTCTAAGTATTCATGTCATGTTAGTAAACAAATGGATGTAATAAAACTATTTATTTCCCTGGTATCAGTATTATGTAGAATTTAAAATGAAGTAAAAAAAACTTAACTTCTCGCCTGTGATTCTCGAAGGGGTAGGCAGAGGTAAATGCGTGCATTCAAGCATACATGCAAACACCCACGATTCGCCGGTAACGTTTTGGCCCATGTAACAGGTGGCGAGCCTGTTGACATCTCCGGGCACATTACCAAACTTCTTCTTTTAGAAAAATCCCAATAGAACCAGAGATGGAGGACTTTACACCATTATCTCTGATAACCCTCTACCCGGGAATTGAACCCAGCACCTCAGCGTCGTAGTAGTGGCCTGCTACCACTAGGCTACCGAGGCAGTTAAGGTATATTTTATAGTTTTTTTTATGGTATTCATATTTTATAATAGGAATATCATAGGTACGAAAGCAGGGGCATCGCTAGTCAACGATCTAGGAGGAGAGCCAATTTGCATCTCGGGTTAAGGGGGTGAGGAGGGTGGATCTGGATGGGAAGAGGATCCAGGGTGGTTAATGGTAGATATCACTATACCTAAATAGGCTAACCTTCTAGCAACGACCGTTCACCACAATATGGCAATACTTGGTCATGAATTTGCTCCTGTCCAAGGCCCTTTGCACCACGAAGCCGCGACAATGCCCTTTAATTTTTATTAAGTCACTGTTGTTCAGTGAAGAAAACGGGAGGTATTAAATTTAGGATAAAGACTTAATTTGCTATATAAATCGTGTAATGTAGAATTTTGTAGGTACTTTTTCTTCTTTAACTGCACAAAAACATCTTACATAATAGCGAACATTCGTCGTGTCTATACACCGCCTTAGTTGTTCGTGAATAAGAGGCTACCGTGGGTTTGCACTGAATAAAATTAAGGAGTTACTTCAGATCAAGCCTCTACGTGCCCGAAGCAATCGGCAGAGATTGATATGTAGATGTCGTAGGCTTATTAAAAAAAGTAATCTTGATCTAGAACCTGAACTAGACTGACATATTATTAGATTTATTAGTAATATTGACAATATTATTAGATTAGTAACATTGTCTTTAGCTTGAAAAAGCTTTTTGATGGTCAATCAGTTGTGAAAACCTAATAGACTGCTTTATTTTGATGACACAAAATGTCGGTTGATGTTTGTTTGAATAATAATAAAATATTTTTTTTGCAATGTGGTCATAAGACAAGTGACACTACAATAATTCTATAGAAAATAACTTTTTGATCCTACAAGATTGTCGTTTTTTGATATTTTTTTTTTTATTTTTTTTATTTTATGGAAGTGGTAAACAAGCATGCAGTTCACATTGATGTTAAGTGATGACTGCAGCCTATAGACACCCACACAAAGACCAAGGTCAAAATGCAGATGCGTTACCACTCCTGAGGCCTAAGGTCTTATGCCTCTGTGCCGGAAATTACAGGGCCGTACATTACCACCTGACCGGAACACGATAGTGTTGAACACTACCATTTAGCGGCAAGTATATTAGGTAATGCGGTGGTGCCTACGCCCGCGAGCTCCGACACTGGAGCTCTACCACCAGTAGATATTTCCACGAATATACCTCAGTTCACCAGAATCAGAATCAGAAACTCATTTATTCATTTAGGGTGACAGGCACCTGTTATGACACGTCAAAAACAAACAAAACAAATTAAAGCGAATAACAATTGGTATACATGTCAAACAAGATAAAAAATATCATAAGTCAAGAATATCACTAAGATAAAACTAAATGTAATAAACTAATGTAAAAGTATAGTGTATATCAGTAGAATGTCTCTTCCACCAATCGTTGTTATTCTACTATTGCTCACTGCACTCTACTTCTTCGATCAACACTAACTCTTCTTTCACACGTGCATTTGAGCGGATAACGGATTTACAGTATCACTGTGCCAATTTAGTACCGCAGGTGACACGATAACGAATACCCATACGCCTCAACACGGGATTCTGTATGGAACCGAAACGATGTGTGTCTATGTTTCTTTTTAATCTAATGGAAGTGGCAAAAAAGCATGCAGTTTACATTGATGTTAAGTGATGACTGCAGCCTATAGACACCCACACAAAGACCAAGGTCAAAATGCAGATGCGTTACCACTCCTGAGGCCTAAGGTGTTATGCCTCTGTGCTGGAAATTATAGGGCCGTACATAACCACCTGACCGAAACACGATAGTGCTGAACACTACCATTTAGCGGAAAGTAGGTAGGTATATTAGGTAATGCGGTGGTGCCTACGCCCGTGAGCCCCCTCACTGGAGTTCTACCACCAGTAATAAAAGGCAGTGTAAGTATGGTAGTACTCACACTTAGAAATTAAGAAGAAGAGAGCGTCACTCAGTACTGAAGATCCCTGTCACTTTGTATCTCTGTATATTATTTTTTCCGCCAGTGCGATCCCACGGTAAAAAGCAGTGGAGTCGTATTATAAAGCACGGAAACCTGTAACACAACTCTTACGTTTCGACTGGTACGCTCGACATTAAATATTGAATGACCATTCAATGCTGAGTCTAGACAAGTAGACAAGGCACTAGAGTTTAACATATAAATGTATCTCGTTTTAAACGATTCCGGCAACATGAATTTACTTGTGGTTGGAAATAGTGAGCACATAAAGAACCACTCGTGATGTGGTGTGGTCACTTACCTATATACAAGTAGGTACATATTTCTATGTCTTCGACTAAAAAGGGTTGTGAATCTGAAAAGGACAAAAGGAAGCTTTATAGAAGATACTGATAATACAATTACTCTACTGCTGGTAGAAATTCAGTGTAGGAGCTTAAGGGCGTAGGCACCACCACATTACATCTATCTGCCGCCAAATGGCCGGAACACGATAGTGCTGGACAAGCACTATCGTGTTCCGGTTAGATGGTAATGTATGGCCCCGTAATAACTATCACAGAGACAAAACAACTAAGGTCTAAGGGGTCAATATATCTGCATTTTTACCTCTGGTCTTTGTGTAGGTGTCTATAGGCTGCAGTCATCGCTTAACATCACAGTGAACTGCATGCTTGTTTGTCACCTTCACCACATAATAAAAACTTCTAGTGACGGTACTAAGGGCGTAGGCACGACCGTAGGCATTATCTAATCTATCTTCTGCCGCCAAATCTAGCATTATTGTGTCACAGTTTTACCTACCGTAATATGATAAGACTAAGGGCGAGATTCACAGACCGCACTACGACTTTACTTTCGAGCAAAGTACGCTTCGAACTGTCAAAACCCATACATTTCTGACAGTTCTAAGCATACTTTGCTCAAAGTAAAGTCGTAGTGTGGTCTGTGAATCTCGCCCTTAGAGTTCAGAAGTGGCTTCATATCTCAAAATTATGCAGTATTCACTTAATAACAATGTGAACTGCTTGTTTATACCTCTTTAACAAAACGAAAGGGATCACATTGTTTTCCGTGTTTATACATATGTCAGGACCATTTTGTTTTCAAAATTATGTGGAGTATCAAGTGAAATTATTAATTTTCTTATAGTCAACGCTATGAAAAGTTGCCGGTGTTTATGTACCTATATTTTAGTTTGAACGTTTGTCAGCGAATCGAAACGTTTGAGATAGGTACTTTTACTTCGGCGGCGCAAGTAAAGAAAGAAATCCGAAAAGTGTAGGTACATTTGTAGCAATATCTAAAAACCTTTTTTGTAGTTGGTTAGCCGTGATGTGACTTATGTCGATGTATGGAAAGTCAGTTTCCCAAATACTGTCTATGTATTGATTTTAACTATGCTCAGTAGGTAACTTTACTTAAATCCACGATGCGCGAGACCGAATCGCACTTAGCCGGTTTTTTTTTTATTTAAAATTACTCAGATCGACTATTTGTTATTCACTGGCAAATAAAATACTTTGAATTTATTTTGAAAAAAAACTTGGTAAGAAATGAATTTATTGGTCGCCGGAACATCACGATTTGTTCACGATACACCTATCGTGTTGTCTGAAGAAGGAATGTCACGATTTGTTGATAGTTCAATATCGTTTTTGCTGATGGCTACCCATCGAGATTTTTTCTAGAGAAAATACAATATTGATTGCTTTGAATACTAGGTATCTTCTAATGAATTGCTCGCTAGGTGTCTTTACTCTTTTATGTATCTTCTAATGAGCTCCGCCCTGGCCTAACCCTCCACTGTTCTTTCGATCCTGACCCTCATCGATTCCTATTCACATATGTGGCGGGTATAGGTAAATAAGAGCAAGTTGTAGGTAAATATGATTCTCAAATGGATACCATATATTTTTCTGGATAAAACGTAGCATACGTTATTAACTTATCCATAAACCACCATTACACAAAAAATCTTTTCAACATTTCCTCCGACCTATGTCGAATCAAATTTAGACTCAAATTTAGCCTAAATGTTATTATTTATTCTCTATGCCAAATTTCATCTAGATCCGTTCAGCCGTTTCAGAAATTAGCATGCACAAACACACAGACAAACATGTAAGCAGACAAGCAGACAAAATGAAAAAGTTATTGTTTTGGGTTCTACTGCGTTTATGAAGCTACAGACAGAACTCAGTTACAATTTCACTATAATGTACAGATAGTGTATTAATAAGTAAAAAGGTGACGTAGAAATAGATACTTACAATGTTTCACTGCTTTACTCAGTAAGAAGGCCTTCGCTTATACTGAGAATAACTGGAGATTAAACTGAGTTTTATGCAACTGGAATACCACACACAATCGCAATTTACTTATTTCCTAAACAAAAACTAAATAGCTCATATAGCCTACGATATTGATAACTATTCTATTGCCGTCTTTGTAGTCAAGTAGAAAATAGCGTAAATAGCCCACTTAACTAATCTCAGATAAAAAAAGTACGCGGCAAGCACGTTCGCAGCATAAAAGCTTTTTTGTGTACAAGTCTTTTAATTGGAACTATTAATCCCAAAAAGGTAAAGTTGCATTCGTTTTGAAAGAAGAATTCAAAACAGGTCAAGTGCGAGTGAAGATCTTACTACTATTATAAATGTGAAAGTATGGATGTTTGTTTGTTTGTAACTCAATCACGCTAAAGCGGCTGGACGGGATTCGATGAAACTTTGTACTCAGGTTCTTTTTATCCCGTTCAGAGGTTTCTCGCGGACGAAGTCGCGGGCAAAAGCTAGTACTTATAATATTTTAGAAAAGAATTAAAAATCATTTAAGTTTTAAAACTAATGTTCCTCGAGTTCTATTTTATTTTATGAGTGTGACAGTAACGTATCTTAGTTCACGTTGATCGCAAAACGATGAGATCTAAGAGCGTATTAAGGAGTTACCTCTGTCATCATATCGATAGCTTCTAAGCAGTAAACTGCTGGGTTGACTGGTATTGTCATCGATCCAGCAATTATGGGTCCATGTGTTATTAACTAAGTCAATACAAACAAAACATACACATAATTCCATGCAGACGCTTTGATGGATAAGCTTTTGCTCTGAGACCTTGTTACAGTTTAAGAAATTACGTGTCCATAAGAAGTGAAACACCAGGGTCCCAGATGAAAATCAGCGTCAAGTCGATTGATGTGATCGACTTGACATGAAGCTGATCTGGGCTCCCATTTGGACCAGCCGTGAGACTTAATCTCTTTTTTTTTTCTTTTTTAATTGTTATTGTTTTTGCTTTTTGCTTTTTTGTTTAATTGTACCCCAATCGTCTGGCAATTTGTATCGTCATGTCTCTGTGCTGTCCAAATAAATGTTTTCTTTTCTTTTTTTTTCTTTTTTTCTTTAAGTTCATCCGTATGATGAGTTCCTACAAAGTGAAGTTGTAAGTACAATGCACAGACCGTTGCACAAACGTGCCGATGCAAGGCCGTCACTCCAATCGGTAACGGCACCTAACTGTTCCACCACATAGCTCAGTTACTCGCACACTTGCTGATTGTAGCGGACATAACATCTTTCTAGACTTGTCTTTTCTCTTGTTGCTTTGTCATTGGAAATAACTGGGTACCTACAGTAAAATGATTAAAAAGTGCTTAAGATGTTTATCAACTACCTGTACCCAGTTCTTTAATAAACGAACATTAGTTGGAGTACCTACTAATTTCAGATTTTATCATTGTCAGTTAAATTCGCAATTTCGGCTTACGAAAAAAGACAAAAAACTGATTAAATTTCTACTAACTTGTTATTACTGGTATTACTATACGTTGATTTGAAAGGATTTAATGTTAGCATAATTTAGGAATAATTGCAATGGGATCGGAGTAAGAAAATTGAGATTAATCCGTCTTTACGAATCATTTACGAATACATTTTGATGCAGTAGGATACCTCCAAAGTAAATATAAATAGAGTTAACCCTGACTAATGCAATGTTAAGTTTATAACCAATCCTTAAGATTTTACTGTAGTTAATTTAAGGTAAAATTAACTACTTATAGTAAAAACTGAACTGCTCAAGCCCATCAGACTGAGTTAGCCCACAAAAGATAATCTCTGTTCTCTTCACACAAATAAAAGACGTCGTCAATTCATTAATTTATAAACTCGACAAACATCCATCATACAAAGTAGACCGCACCAAAAGAAAAAGGTGAAACCATCGATTGTATATCTTGTACCCAGTGATAGAGGAAATTCACAAACAATGGGGCTATGTGAACGTAACACAGTGGGAAAAATTGATCGGCAGAATGTCAGGTTCATTAATGAAGATGCTTTGTGTGTGTGATATCAACTATCTCGCTTGGTCAGCAGATAGAAGCGAAATAAATATTCAAGAAACAATCAGGTAAGGTGTGTTCTCAAGTCGAGCACACACTGGGTGTTATTCAAACGGACAATATCTCTAGTTATTACGTTATACAGCAATTGGCAGGAAACTAAGCTTGAAACATAATGGTTCTCGAGTGGTGACTGCGAAGACGAAGCGTGTGAGGGCAGACCACGAGATGGACCAACGATCTGGTGAAGATCGCGGGTTATTCGCCGGCAATCACTGGATGAGATAGCCCGGAATCGTTCATTGTGGACTTTTTGGCAGTCTTTCAGCTGCAATGAACAGGGGGGGGTTTAACCTATAATGCAGGGTGTGCAATGCACACGGGCGCCGCCGTCATAGCTAAGAGCATCGTCTTGGACCATCATGGTCAGGTCTAAGGAGCGCCACGGTTCTATTGCACACGGGCGCTACACGAGCTCGAGCCACCCCTGTCAATGAAATAGTATATGTCCAAAAAACTGTCTTATTAGTTCAGTGATAGGTACTTCCTCTACGTCTGAGATTTCTGGTCCATTCATCAGATCGTGGAGTAAGTGATTGAAGTAAGTAGGTAAGTTCATTTAGAGAAGATTCCTAGTAGTAAATACTTCAGAATTTTAGTAATCTGTAGTTAGTAATAGTTTCGTTACATTGAACTTAAAAAAAAAACTTTCTTGGCAAACCTCATATACAAAAGCTGAGTTCAATGTTATTTATAAAGATCATTACCAAACTTCGACAATGTCATTGGGAATCGTCCCAATTCAAAATGACTACTAAACTTATGGGCATCATAAAAATATATTTTACACAATTACATGTCTTAAATAATGGTTCCAGTAAATAAGGCATAAAAAGATAAGATCCAAATTAATTGCTATGCTTTACAGTATGATGTTCATCCATCTTCCACGATTGAATTGTCATAGGCTCTATAAATACCATCAAAGGCGGCGGTAAAACGCGCTTCAGGAAACAAACGACTAGACCTAAGCTAAATTAGTTACGCGTTTTACACGAAGGGTAAAAATTATATTTTTTATCTGAAGCCTTATCATGACTACCAAAGCTACTGAAATAAATTCAAAAGACTTCTGAGAAAAGGATGAAATGTTTTTCAAATTACATATATTTACATACACCCATTTTACCACTCTGGAAGTGTCTTTCTTTCAAACGCTTGACTTGGAGAAAAAATATTTTAAAATACCTCGATGCCATTTTTGTAGATCTATCAATGACACCCCACGCGAAGGTTTAGGTTTGATTAAGAAAAAATAGTTTCGGTTCCTAGAATTAAGAGATCTCCCTTGATATTATTGTACAGATATCATAAAGCAGTTTACAGACTACATCTACCGACTTCAACTAGGTATTTAGTCTTAATCATTTCTAAATAATGGCGCTGTCACATACAGACGCACAGACAGATAGACAGACACACATGACTTATCTGTAAGGGTTCTATTTTTTAGATTCCTAAAGCTATTAGCTTTAGGAATATAAATGCCCTATATGCTATATATATATATTTTTTTAATTTTACACTACCACCTAACAGGAACACGAGAGCGCTGAACACTACTATTTTAAGCGTCAAGTAGATTAGGTAATGCGTTGGTGTTTACGAGCGCTCCATAACTTGAGCTCTACCACTAATAGAAAGAGAAAGATTTAAGTTAGTAACCAATTTACCCACCTTAAAGTTACTTTTTTATAAAACAACCACGCTCCATTAAGGTAAGTTAATGTGAAATGGGGCTTCGCAAGCAAATACATTTCAACGGTACACGTAATATAGTCGACAGTTACCGGAATCGGAACAGATTGTGACACAAATAAGTTAATGTCATAGATAGACATTAAAGTCATAATGCAAAAAAAGTTGCGTGGACACAGCCGCTGTCACAAAGACTTGAAAAGGTCATGTTTGGCGACAGATATCTGAGTTTATTTTATGTAATGGATGAGGCAAACAAGCATGCAGTTTACATTGATATTAAGTGATGACTGCAGCCTATAGACACTCACACAAAGACCGAGGTCAAAATGCAGATGTGTTACCACTCCTGAGGCCTAAGGTGTTATACCTCTGTGCCGGAAATTACAGGGCCGTACACGATAGTGCTGAACACTACCATTTAGCGGCAAGTATATTTGGTAATGCGGTAGTGCCTACGCCCGTGAGCTCCGTCACTGGAGCTCTTCCACCAGTAAACCTAGTGTTTGGCATTCCGTGATTTTTATTATTTATTAAGTATCTGTTTCTTTCTATAATATTTTTGAGAATTATGTATATTACATAATTTTATATTGACGTTGCTGTGACCGATTATTTTATTTTTTTATTATTGGTATTTTTTTAGTATATGTTTCAAAGATGGCGCGAATCAAGGACGCTTTGGGGCTGGCAGCGCGTTGGCAATTCCTCTGGTGCATAGACGACGGTGACCACTTTTCATTAGTGTTAGTTATTTAGTAGGCAAATGAATTAATGTCTATCTAATGATACGGAAATCAAAAAGTTGAAATTGATGTGTGATTCATACTAAATAGGAATTTGTAGTTTTAAGAAAATTGGCCGTAACGTCACATTCGAAATTACAAGGTAACTTGAATAAATACTTGAATAGTACATTTAATACCCATTATTCACCGTATAGATCAGTGATCCCCAATCTTTATGTTACGCCGGACCACTCGGCTTAGTTAATATACTTCGAACAACCTTTTGACGGTAATTTCAACGATCGATATTGAAACATTTCATGATTTAAAGTTTTCAGTTCTTAGGTTTAATGTTTGTGCTTTCGTATAAATAGAAAACGTATTATGCTTAACTAATGTATTTCGTGAGGACGACAATATAACGAGTGGTTAGATATTCGATGAGTAATAATTTCGCAGTAATTTAAAATTTCATAAGCCTATGGTCTCCAGAACATAGTTTGAGAACCAACGGTATAGAACTTTAGACTATGGAGGCGCAGAGGAAATTATAAATGCTATTATCTTCTGACATGTTATTACGTTCGGATTTATGTTACGTTACAACGAACTTAACTCTTTGGCTTAGATGAGCCTACTAAGGCGTGTTGAACACGATTGACTATTATCACACTATTAAGCATTGATCGACAACATATTATTATAATTAATAGATATGTAGGTACGTTCCTTAGACTGTGTTATTATGTTGAAGCTATGTTAAAAAGTAACACAAAAATATTTCGTAAGTGGATCGAATGTGTTCCTGGTGAGCCTGGTGTTTCACAATGATTGATGAGTGACATCACTCATTTTGGAAAACCACGCTCTTTAGCCTTGAAAGGTATTCCCCAATGATAACATACGGAATTCAAAGCTCACAAGAAGGCTCAAGGTCAATATAGGCCAATGGTGTGTGTATCTCGGTTGACTTAATTTCTAATGCCACTTTACAGTACATACATTGTTGTTTTGACATGACGTGTTAATTACGGTATATTTAAGAAAACAGCAATGTAGTGCAATGTGGCTTAAAAATTGATGGCCACCGTTGCAGAGTTCGCCTTCATGATGTATTTTGGCTGAAATAAGATTTATATAAATGTCTGAAACATTCATATACAGTACTCAACAATTAATATTGCACATCGGGCCTACGAAAGAGACGATCGGCTCGTTTCGACTTCGTAGAGCGGTATCTCTGTTGCACACTGCCTACGTAAGCACTGACAGTCCGGTATTGGTCAAAACTTGATCAAAATGGTCGACAAACGTCAAATACGAGTAGGTACGGTGCGAAAGAGATAACGCCCTACAGATCCGAAATAAGCCAAAGTCTCCTTCCTAAGCTATATTTATTGTTGAGCACTGTAAATATGTTGTCAGATGATAACATGAAGTCTATGGTCCTCAAGTACCTCACTCAGAAATCCTGTTCGGTTAATTCGTGACTATTTCAACAATTTTGTAAAAAAATGATAGTTTGTCAATACGTAGATTTGCTTACACCTGTCGATATGTCATGTGCAGTAAGCCTTATCGCATGTTTTACTGCATTTATTTTGAGTTAAACTATTACGACATGCTATGTTTTAGACAACTGTACATACGGTTGTAAACCTGCAACAAACACCATGATTTAATTAACGAAACAAGTTATTTATGGGCCTGAAATGACTAGCTTTCCGTAGCAGCGGAAAGTTGCTGTTTCTTTTTATTACCTAGCAGCCCTAGCAGGTTTTAGTTAGCAACTATAAAACTTTTTTTGGATCGGATAAAGGTAAGTATTTAAAACGAAATTGCGTTTAAAATTTTATGAACTTAACCTTTTTGTTACTTTAACATAGTAATAACAAGATTTATAAAACGGAACGAAAACCAAGACTCAACTCGACTAAAGCAACCTAATTTCTTTAAAAAAATATATAGAAATTGGTACAGGCGTTTTCAAATTAGCGGTGAACATACAGAAAAAATAAAAAAAAGATCCGGACGAATTGAGAACCTCCTCCTTTTTTTGAAGTCGGTTAAAAATGTAAGAAAACTTAAAGGAATGTAGATTATTCTAGACGACATACCTAATATGCCACACGCCACTAAGTCGCCACTTATTTTATTGCACTTGTCATAAGACAACGTAGGTATGTACTACAAATTAGGTACCTATATGATATAAAGGCAAAAGTAGCGTGTAACAGATAGCGTGTAGTAATTAATCGAAAAAATATACTTCCAAGTCATTTAAATAACGCGCTCTAATATAACATTTCCATTCTCCACACAATGACACTCGTTTAGCTAGTTATTTCCTTGCAACGGTCAACCTGATTATATTTTCCATGAACCGCTCGTTTAATGTTGCTATTTGGGTGGTGAAAGCAAATCTAAGACCTAATTTCCTAGTGAACTTAAGTAAACCTCATAATACTAAACGCTATAGGCGGTCTCACGAAGTGGACAGGTTTATGGATTATTAAATTCTAGAACTGGATATTTAGGATGAAAGTAAGTGCTAAAATCTGAGCTAAGTTTTCATTTTTATTTATACGAGTCATGGACAAATAGGGTTAATAAAACAGGTTATAAAACTCGAATGAGTTCTAGTATTTGGAGACAATTTTTATAATGCCAAGTTGAAGTTTAATTCGAGTTTACAACAGATAGATACTTAGGGCGATATTCACAGACCGCACTACGACTTTACTTTCGAGCAAAGTACGCTTCGAACTGTCAAAACCCATTCATTTCTGACAGTTCTAAGCATACTTTGCTCAAAGTAAAGTCGTAGTGCGGTCTGTGAATCTCACCATTAGTCTCATTCAAAGGTTCCTTTTTATTGCAAGTTTTATCAAAAGACGTAAGCAGGGAGATGTTTGTTATGCTCTATGTACCAACAAGTTTACTGCCTACTCTATGCGGTGTAAAGTGGAAATCGTAGTGACATAAGACGTGGGTATGTCGTAGTAATATTAACTTGATAGAAAGACTCCATGAAACGAACTAAAATTATTTACTGAAATGATAAACAAAATGTAAATTCCAACGTATAGTATAATATTTCACAAGATTTTCTATCCATTACAATACTACTTGTCTAATCGGCCACCTACTAACGCTATTTTCATATATAAATACATCCCATGAAACAATGTAATATTGCGCAAGCACATGATTTAACGTACATGTGCTGCTACGTAAATACTACCTACATACAAACTAAAAGAAAGAATAAACTTAAAGTCTAGACTGCTGGTTTCTTTACCACTCGCTTTCGCTTTTGTTCGCACTTATCTTTTGTATCATCCGTTCAGTAATGATACGTACTTATTACCATTCATTCGAACCTATATCTGGAGCACTTATCTTGTGCGCTCATTATAAATGGAATGAACGGTTACTCGATTTAAAGTAGATGTAAACTATTTTGTTGTTTCAGCAATATTTGGACATTATTATCGAGATTTCGATCACTTTCCTGCTTTGTCCTGCCTAGGATTATAGGAGATTTATATAGTCTGCCTAGGACAAAGCAGGAAAATGTTTTTTTTTGTTTCGAAATTAGGACTTATGTGTGCAGTCTACTTACAGAGAATAGTCGATAATATCCGTAACCCTTGATTCACGCACTGAGACATTACTTCGAATTGAAGTCTAACGTCTTCAGTTTTGTTTCACAGATGAATTATCTTATTTTACTCTCTCTTTATTACAATCTTCGATTCCAAATCAAAGTTATGTAATAGTGCGGTCAGTGAATCTCACCCTGGGAAGTCCGCTCTTCTGTGGAGTTCCCAGACAGGGCTAATAATTCAGTAGTCGCGGTTTTTTTTTAATATTTCACTCGCATCACAGACGTTTATAAATAGATATGTGTTTTCCAGGAGTTCTACCGCTAGTACTGTATTTGTTCAAAACTTGAAACTCTGTCTGGAGTCATACTCAGAACATTGAAGATAGTATTCTTTGAGTGTCATAAATAGTTGGAAAGTAGATATTTAATAGACTTCACGCTTACTTCAATCAGAGTGCATGTACAAAATGATTGAAACGCTTTCACTCGCCTAAATTGAAACGAAGGGTTTCGAATTAACGGGATCTATGATCGATATGATACCTATGGCCGAACTTTTATCGATGTCTGTGATCGTGACATTGATGTGGGCTTCTTTCTCTTTTGATACCATTAGAATATGAATAAATAACTCCGTATTGTAGGTATTTACTTACAAATGTACAAGTTTAAGTATACAACTTGCTAGCGAATCGTAAAAATGTGTTCGAGCATGAGCGTATTCAAACAATTCTAATCACCCTTTCGGGGAAGACATGGGGTTCAATCACTTTAAGATTAGGTAGAGTCTAGTTTTTTCGTAAGATGTCTATGGGTCACGGCGCTACAGCCATCACTTTCCGTCTTTTGGGAACTATCTTAGCAGACTAATAATCAAAAGGTCGATCTGATCTTTTGTTATTAGATCCGAGGTCCAGCTGAGAGAAACTGGGTTTGTTTTTCAACTACTGAAAATGCCAGTAGAAGCTTATAAATAAATGTGCCTGAGGTAGGTATGCCAGTAGACTCATTTCCTATAATCCCTAACTTTACTCGTACAAATGCAAAAATAAGCCTACCTAATACATAAATATCGTCGATAAATAAATAAAGATAGATCGTCGGCTGGTGAAATACTTAGATACTTACTTAATTAATTGTCGAATCGCAGATGTATGTCTATGCATTATGCCATGGATGCACATAAAAGTACCCCTACGTAACGAGAATACTTAATTCGTCTATATGGTCTTTTTGTCTATAAGTAAGATATGGAATAAGAAACTAATTTAATTTAAGATCATGTGCAAGTTAAATTAGGAAAACACCGTTTTCAAACGACACGCGTCGCGGTTTTACAACGGAACCGTCGCGTTTCCGCATCCGCGATTCCGTTGGAATCGTTTAGTTTAGTTGCCTCTACGTAAACAATTTTAAGTGGGCTTTTTTGTTTGATTATACTCAACAACAATCTCCTACCTACATTGTTCTTATACTAAACAGTATATATACATAAAGTACAGTATACTATACCTAATTTATTGTTATAATGTACAAACATATTATATCTTAAGACAATAAAAAGATATACTGTGTGAACAACATGATTAATTACTTTATAAAAATATCCCATTGATATATAGCGTCGGTCAAAAGTTCTAGACGAAAGCGAACGTCAGACTATTGTAGAATCTAGAAAGCTTGAATCTAGTGGGTGTCATTTAGATAGGTATTTTGGCTGAAGTATTTGTACTACAACAAAAGGAAATAGAGACAAAGATAGTTAACCTGTCATATAATATAACATATATGGAATAGATAGTATGGAGATAGTTAATTATCCAAATTTACCATCGTTTGGTGTAAACAATAAAATTTCATGATAATCAGGTAAACTGTTTCAAAGGCTTATAATCTCTATATAAGCTCTTTTTTCTTGTTTATTCTCGGGAAAACAAGATTGTCTGAGGATGTTTCCTTAAACGCAATAAATTAAGGGCTTAAGGGTACATGTTTACAAAGTCATTAGTACGAATAAGTATGTTTCTACGATTCTAACAATTACACTACATTGTATGTGAAAAAAGGCTGCTTTTCTTAGAGAACATGGAATTCTTGAGTTCTCTCTTAGTTTTGCAGAATTTGTAGGTGTAAAAACGAATCATCATTTCAATATGTTCCTATGTTTGTCCATGTTATCAATTAGGGACACTTGAATTTAATGAAAATAAATTCAATTATTTTGTTACGTAATTAATATCAACATTTTTTTTTTACATTCTCAACACCTATAATTTCTAATTTAAGCTAATTTAATAGAAATGCCAACGAAAGCCTAAGCAAAAATGTAAAGAATGCCAAGTGTATCGCGGTAGGATTTGTTTAGAACAAAAGGAAGATACATTTCTTTATGTAAGGAAGGCAGGCATGCAGTTCATATGAATGTTCAGTGATGACCGAAGCCTATTTACAAAAAAAACGTAACTTCACGCCTGTAATCCCCGAAAGGGTAGGCAGAGATAAATGCATGCATTCAATCATACATACAAACACCCACGATCACACCCACCTACATACATCTACACAAAAACCAAAAAATTGAGATAATAATACAGATTGCCAGGGTGCCACCCCTGATCTCTATGACATGAATTTCTCTATAGTTAATAATTACTCTGATTAATTAAAACTCCACCTTCTGTCTCTTTTACTGGTGGTAGAGCTCCAGTGTCGGAGCTCGCGGGCGTAGACACCACCGCATTACCTAATATACTTGCCGCTAAATGGTAGTGTTCAGCACTATCATGTTCCGGTCAGGTGATGTACGGCCCTGTAATTTCCGGCACAGAGGGATAACACCTTAGGTCTCAGGAGTGGTAACGCATCTACATTTTGACCTTGAAATTTGTGTGGGTTTCTAAAGCCTGCAGTCATCACTTGTGTCACTTGTGAACGGCGTGCTTGTTTACCACTTCAATAATGTTAAAAAGTAGAATGTAATGTTAGAAGGAATAAGAAAAATATTAATATTAAAACTAAAGTGACAAACGACTGAGCTGATGCTGGTCTGGAATTCATGTTATTTAACTCGTTACTAAACAAAATAACGCCTCCGAGTCATTCACACGCACTACGGCAATTTTGCAGCGAGGCCTATCTCATTTACAGTTTTAATTGTACCCATTAGATATTACGCAATGCAACGTAACTGTTTTAAGATACTACAGTAATAAGTAATATGCACACATAAAAACGTAATCAGATGTATTTTATCTTATTAAAATTTAATGTGAATGTAACTCTTAAAATACATCTCTCAGTCGACCGTCCAAAATCTACATTTATAATTTTTTACGTTCCTGAAGCTCTTTTACAAACGAGCATACTTCGATCTCGCACTCATGCTGCTACTTCATTTACTACTTATTTTAAGGCAATTGCAATAAGTATCTGCTCCTTTTCATAACATTTGCTTTAATATCCAATCCAACAATAAATAGGTATTTGTAGTCTGAACATTTCATTAAACTTTAGTTTTCTGCATTGTTAAAACTTATTTTCCTTAATACGCATAATATTATTAAAGAAAAAGATTTTGATTCACCTATTTATATTAAAAATAGGTGATTCAAAACTTTGGAACTAGTTAGAACATTATTACCGCGTGCAGAATTAAATTTCAAATCATTATATCCGGTGAATTCCGACGTTTTTGTAGCGATGCTGAAGTATTCTTTGTTGACCAATTAACTAACCGTGCCATTGGCCTCTGTTGGATCTAAATTGTCTTCCAAATAAATTATTTTCCAACCTGCCGAATTCGATCAACCAATTCGTGTTGCCACCTCTAAAGCCTAAGTAGTTTTGCTTCTGTGATAGTTAAAAAAACATATTTGTCCTCTATAGATCGCTGGGTATCATGAAAGATTTGTAGAGCTCATCTGCATTTGGCCTTGGTCATCGTATGGGTTTCTATAGGCTGCAGTCATCATTTAATATCAATGTGAACTGCATGCTTGTTTGCCACTACCACTACATAAAAAAAGAGCTTACCGAGGAAAATATAGATTTTTTTTGCTCGCGCTGTTTTCTTGATGCGTATTTTAGAATCTGGGGTCCCAATATGTGCCTCTAATTTTACATCAGGACCTTTTTTATTTTGCTCGTGCGTCATTAGTCCGCCACAGCTTGTGGTTAACCTTATATTCCTGACTAGCTGTTGCCCACGGCTCCGCCCGCCTGTAGGTCGCTTTTCGCGTAACCTGTGGAAACAGGAACACAGGACAACAGGAACCTTTTTTGCAATAAAAATGTGTTAATCCAGGTTACCCTCTATGTGTGTGCCAAATTTCATGAAAATCGGTGCAGCAGTTTTTGCGTGAAGGAATAACAAACAAACACACTAACTTGCGCATTTATAATATTAATACGATACGATTTATCTTAATGAGCTTATCGAAAGTCAATACTTTGCGGAACCCCACCTGAATTCACACAATATAAACTGAACGTAGTTACACAAAATGTAAGTACAAAGGAGATGTTGCGAGCTCGGCTCTGGTTCGTACACGTCCTCAAAAAATGGGTAAATTAAAGAAGAAGCCGAGATAAATACAATTAATTTATTCAAGAATATATTTTAGAGTTACAACCACATTTCATTCAAACGATTTTATTATTTTCAACTATGTTAAACATGGCGGCGATACAGCCGACACTTGGGATCAATCGATTTCGATAGCATTTAGAAAATAATACTTTTTTCTCCAAGTACTATATAATCAAAATACAATTTAAAAAATGAAAATGTCAAAATCGCCCGACATATTCGCCATGTTGGTTTTGAGTTGCAATTCTAACTGCAAATAATGTTTTGTAACTGCAAACAAAGCCAAATAAGTGAAAATATGCAGTAAAAAACGTTTTTATATTGATTTTACCTGTTCAATGATATTGTGTACAATACATGGCCGGAGGTCCATACATTTTTGCAACATCTCCTTTAATAACTCCGATTGATCATAAAACCGACGATCTCTTTAGAACACAACGTCAAGTAACTGTTGCGTTTTAATTAAATTAACGTTTTGCCGTAACAATGGAAAGTTACGAGTATGGTAAAATGTAACCATGTTGTGGAGTTTGTGAACCGCTACTTCCGCACCTCCGATTTTGATAGTCCACGTCGATTGCGTGAAACAATTCACTTTTTTCGTCCAAGTAAATGCTATCTATAGAACAGTTACAGATAGTGGTAGCAACAAATGAAACATAGTTTATTAAAAGTCTGGCTCAGTGGCCTAGTGGCAGCGGGTTACTACTTAGTAGTAGTGCAGCTACTCTTCCTGGATTCGACTTAACTCGATAACGGTGTAAAACCCTTTATCTCTGTGTTTATTAGGAAGTTTAAATTTTTCGGAAATTTCTCAGTACCTCGGAGTTTGGTAAATGTGCCCGGAGATGTTAACAGGCTCGCCACCTTTTACATGGGCCAAAAACGTTGCAATGCCCCTGTTCACTAAAATGTACCAATCCCTACTTCCCTACTTAATATTATAAATGCGAAAGTAATTCTGTCTGTCTGTCTGTTACTCTGTTACCTTTTCACGTCCAAACGACTGAAACGATTTTAATAAAATTTGGTACAGAGATAGAGCTGACTTTGAAAAATAACATAGGCTACTTAGTTATTTATTAAACGACATCCACGCGGGCGAAGCCGCGGACAACAGCTAGTCTCTTATAAATTCTCAGAAATGTCTGCACCAGTTTTATCTCTTGACCACTAAATTGGACACCGAAAGTCATATTGTTATCGGATAGATGAGTTTCGAGATAATAATATGGTACATTCGGCCGTCGCAGCGATATGATGATAAACATAAACGATTCGGGTTTAACGGAACCGGGTTTCGTGAATGTCCCAAATACAGATCTGACCTCCTAAATCAAAACTGAAATTGTTTTAACACACCGTAATTTATGAGACTACAAATGTATTTACGTCATTATCGTTTAAGAATACAAAATTGAAGGTAATCGTTGATATCTAATGTTTTAGTTGGAAGAGCTAGAGCGATAGAACTCGAAGACTGTTTTCATCTTGAAAATAAATCTTAGATAGCGGCATTTCGGAATAACAGCTAGAATTAGGACTAATCTATAAAAACTTTATTTCGTTTGAGTATTGAAAATATTAATAAATTTATTTATAAAATCATTTAGAAGTATCTAGGTTATTATGCTGACTACAATATTATCTCTATGTTTTACATTTACACTTTATTTGAATAAGTAAGGAAGGTATAATGGGATGCCATAATCATAACACATGATATGTTAGTAAAATAGGAACAGAAGTAATGATTTGTCTTTAATTCTTGGTAATGCCTACAGCCAATGCATCTTTTGCTTCAGTAATGACTATTTTGGTGTGGTGTTTAGTGTGGTGTACCTACATTTAAAACACCGTCATCAACGTCTATAGAAAATTGTTTAAATTGCTACCATATCCGTCGCTTGACCGCAAATCTTACCACAATAAGTCGATCAAGTTCTATCTAAGTTGTTCCTAATTCCATGTCTATGTACTCATTGATTGTAGTGTCCTAAGTTAGAAAAGGAAAGGAATATCTGGCGACAAATTATAAGGTTTAGATATTATAAATTAATCAACATCGACGACATACTTTATCTAAGCTGTAGAATTACAAGCAGTTCCCTGCTAATTGTTTTATTGGCCTCGAGTTTGGGAGGGCATACATTTGACCAGGCCCAATAAGTAGGTAAGTTCGTCAGTATATCTTTATATTATTTAAACCATCCATTTCTATTTTCAGTGCTTTATTTTCTTTCTTGTTTAAGTTAATTTAATGTGTCTAAGACTTTATTTATAAAAAACTCTATAATTAAATCTAAATCTAACCTCGCTAAGTGAAGGATTATCATGGTGTGTACAGACTTCTAATTTATTCGTAAGAAATAGCATTTAATTTCTATATCTGCGTGTTGTGTATGTCCGTAGATGAGATATCATCCGAATCAAAACAGGATGATGCAACTTCATTTGAAAAGATTGTTGGGATATAAAGTTACCGGGCGGTGCGTTTTTTATTTTATTCCGAACGTTAAGTAGTCTTATCATTTTATCTCAAAAATTAAACACGCAAATGCCATTAAAAATAGGTACATAGTGCGCGTTACATCATGATTAAAAATTCTTTAAAACTCAGAATCTTATTAGTTACCTAACTAACACAAAGGCAAAACTTGCTTCAGGGGAAGCGACGCGTTCGCGTAATGACCTGTTTTTGTTACGATGTCTATAGACTGTGGTCGTATTTTAGCATCCATGTTAACTGCACGTTTATTGTAATCAATCTTAAACATATACATAACTGATTTTATCACTAACTGTTAGAGTTCTTTTCACTCTAAATAGCTCAGAGCTCAGGCACCTAGTGTTAAGTAGAGCAGAGCACTAATGGGGTCACAAAACCACTCTTTATTTCTGTGTTCAGTGCAAACATTTCTAAAAGTTTCAGGATAAATACTAGGTACACCTGTAATATTAAATATCAAGCCATAAATTACCAAGCTGTCATTAGTAGGATAAAGCAGGTATATTTTAACAAATGCTAGTCTTACTTTAGTATAAAATATCTAATGATCTTACATTGTTCTCTATGAAAATATTTGGTACTAGCTGACCCGGCAAGCTACGTACTGCCTCAGAATGAAATAATGTGTCATAGGTTTGATATATTATACGGACTATTTGTATGGGAAAATGAAATTGTGGTTTTTACTGTGGATTTACAATTTCTTCGTATTTTTTTACCTTTTAAGCCTTCCCTGGACTTCCAAAAATCATTCAAAACCAAAATTAGCCAAATCGCTCCAGCCCTTCTCGAGTTTTCGCGAGACTAACGAACAGCAATTGATTTTTATATTTGGTATAAATCCACATGGACGCCCGGGGAAGCCGCTTTATTTGAGAGTTGGACGTTTAGTGTGACCTAACCCATATTCCTGTTTAAAGTAAGATGTTCGAAAACTTGCAGCCGTACATAATGTAGGGCTCTATGAATTGCGTATAGATGTTCGACCTGTCACTGGACTCATTCCATGTACCACGACCATTTTTACTGGTGGTAGTAGAGCTCCAATGACGGAGCTCGCGGGCGTCGGCACCAGCGCATTACCTAATATACTTGCTGCTAAATGGTAGCGTTTAGTACTATTGTTCCGGTCGGGTGGTAATGTACGACCCTGTAATTTCCCGCACAGAAGCAAAATACCTTAGGCCTCAGAAGTAGCAACACATTAACATTGAAATCACTGGTTTCATGTTGATGTTTATAGCCTACAGTATTACTTACCATCAATGTTAACTGTATGCTTATTTGCAACTTCATGACATTTAAAAGCCTGCAGCTACGGCCACGATAGATCTTCACATTCCAAGTGCAATGAACATCTGTTGGTACAATGAAATCACTTCAAAATCTTGAGTTTTCCTTAGATAATCACATAATATAAGGTACATAAGTGTTTCACGAAATAAACTTTTGTTCACAGAGCGCGCCAACAATGTGGCGTGCAATACTACTGGCATGCATGGCAACCATCGTCCATTCATACGCCAACAGGGTGGTGGACGTGGCCACCGCCTGTGACAAGAGCTCTGTCACTGTCCACATCGAGATGGAGAAGCCTTTCAAAGGACTCGTATTCAGCAAGGACTTCTCACGAGAGTGCCGGACTCAAGGTAAATAATGTGGTTCTTCTTTGGACCCCTGTGGCAAACTGTTTATATAAATTCATAGTATATGTACATAAAAAAAAAGTTTATCAAGCATCTAAAAAAGTTGAAAGCTAAAAGATTAGGTACAAATAAGTAAGCTGATAGGCATTTTGGTCTAACAGACATTTATCCTAAATGTTTCAAGTTTTAAAAAAGGTAATTACTCTTGGATTACGACGAAGTGAAGAACCTATATAAAAAAGAAAACAAACAAACGCATTATTTGCATTTGATCCAGCTCAAAACATAGATTCATTAATCGCAGGTTCGATTCTCTCGCAGACTCGAACAGTTTTTTATCACTGTAAAACGATTACTTAGTAACGGGTCTATAATTCAGTGATCTGTAAAAAATTTTTAGGCTAAGTTTTTAACGATTGTGCTACCCGTAAAATTAGTATGATTGTAAACGTAAACCGTGTTGAATCCAAGTCCAGTTGCTTACTAATACCTAATAGGTATATACGGTGCATAGGTGCCTACTCATATGTATAAGTTTAGTGTAATTTTAATTCATGCATATAACACATTTTTGCTAGCATATTTCATGAATTATAATACATAATAGAAACGAAAAAAACCGGGTAAGTGCGTATCAGGCCCCGCGCAATGTAGGGGCTAAGTTTTCTAAGTAAATTTTTAAAGTACATCGACCATTATGTAAACTTGTAGTCTGCTTATCTGTGAGTTTTATTTTTGAATTCGTTACTACTACTACGTCTTATAACTAGGCTTACCATACGTGCCGGTTTGACCGGGATAGTCCCGGTTTGAGAACCCTGTCCCAGCGTCCCGGTCAAACTTGAACAGCACCGACACCCCAACCCCAAATATGAAAAACACAAATTAAGCGAAAAGCAAAATGAAAATGAGCCTCTTTCTCTTCTGCGTCCCGGTTTGGCTCTTCGTAATTATGGCAAGCGGCTACTTATAACCCAAATACCCGCGTTTGGCTGGTAGAGCGAGAAAATGGGAGCGAGAAGGAGACACGCTTGATAGAAACAAAAATTCGCACTTTATCTAATTAAATATTTCACAAATTATCAAGAAAGTGTTTTCTCAAACCCATAATATTTTTTAAAGACCTATAAAATAAATTATGTGAATACTCCTATAGACATTGGTTTGTCTCTTTCCTCTCTAAATTTAATATTTATAATAAATTTTCAGGTAAGATGCAGAACAAGCTTTCCTTGCATCTGCCGTCGAATGCGTGCGGCGTGAGGACGTCAACAGCAAACACCACCAACAAGGAGCCTGATGATGACGAGGACCTGTTTTACTCTGTGGAACTCACCGTGCAGATGGATAGACAGCTACAGCAGTCATCGGATCAGGATATATTGGTTAGGTAAGGATTATTCAATTTCTACCTGCATTGACAAGCCTAAAGTTTACACTTATGGTAAATCTTCCCACCACCTCCCATTCCCCACAACAACAAAAAAACACATAAAAACGTCTGCTTCTCATATGATGAGATTAGGAATTGCGGTGGTGCCTACCGTCTACCGTCAATGATTATATTTTTATGGTTCCCTCAAAAATAAAAAAAGACGTGTGGCACTCGAGGACTGCCGCGGTAAAGCTATTGCATAGCATTTTATATCAACTTATGCAATCAGACAGTGCACGGCCTTCAAGCCACACCTCCGTGCCCGTCGGAGTGGGGAGCGTGAGGTTTTTTCGTTACGGAATTTCTGGATTCGGTCCCCGCGTTCAAGGCCCTCGATAGAAGCTATGCAATAGCTTAAAAAACGGAACCCTGAAAGATTAGATACTCTTGTGTCAGTCTGTCTGTCCATTTTAATTAATTTATAGGTATTTATCTTTGTGCTGTAGTAGATGTAATTTATTTTTATTATGCACCTATGCAGGCGTAACGGGCAGCTTGGAGTTCATAATGTCTCGAATTATTCACGGCCCTATCAGAATACCAGCGCTGTAGTACATGCTATAGCATCTTGCTGAGATAGTAGACTTTTTTTGGCTTTTTTATGTGTTTAGTAGTATGTAGTACCTGTAATAATTGTTTTATATTATTTCGCATTAACACATTCTTGTGAAATATATTTTATTTTAAAGAAAAATGGAAAGAAAAAAGCGGCTGGACTAGATTCCCAGTAGGCCGCGAGTTCGAGTCTCGCCTGAAGTCAAATTTTTCTTTCCATTTTTCTTTAAAATAAAATATATTTCACAAGCATGTGTTAATGCGAAATAATATAAAACAATTATTAAGGGTCAAAGCGACTTCTTTACGATATTCAATAAACTGCTAAGTCTATTATATCGGTTGCCTAACTAGCATAGTTGGCAATAGATGGCGCTGCTGCTACCATAAAGAAATGCAATAAATGTGAAGGAAAGATTTGACAAATCGGGCAGGACTTCAGTAGCTCAATTGGAAGAGTGGCTGGACTAGATTCCCAGTAGGCCGCGAGTTCGAGTCTCGCCTGAAGTCAAATTTTTCTTTCCATTTTTCTTTAAAATAAAATATATTTCACAAGCATGTGTTAATGCGAAATAATATAAAACAATTATTAAGGGTCAAAGCGACTTCTTTACGATATTCAATAAACTGCAAAGTCTATTATATCGGTTGCCTAACTAGCATAGTTGGCAATAGATGGCGCTGCTGCTACCATAAAGCAATGCAATAAATGTGAAGGAAAGATTTGACAAATCGGGCGCTCTTCCAATTGAGCTACTGAAGTCTCAGTAGCTCAATTGGAAGAGCGGCTGGACTAGATTCCCAGTAGGCCGCGAGTTCGAGTCTCGCCTGAAGTCAAATTTTTCTTTCCATTTTTCTTTAAAATATGTAGGTAGTACCTGGTTATTCTAAGTGTAAGCCAAAAAATAAATCTTTTGCTTTCTTTCTTTCTTTCATTAGGTTCAAGTCTTTCTTTCTATCCATCTGTCACAGCCACGTGCTCCGAAAGCAGTGGGCCAATTGAGTTGAAATTCCATACACATGTTACGTAGGCTGTGACCCAAACACGTGTAATGTTAATAAATGAATTTCATGTAGTCACCTCAATCGAAGTGGAACACTTTTAGGGGATGAATAAGAAAATTAAAAAAAAAAGCTTTTCATAACCATTTAATTGTGTGATAATGTCAAAGGTTTATATTAAAGTAGGTATGTCAAATGTTCTAGTTAAGGTATTTAGTCTGAACGGACCGAAAAGAATGGAATGTGGTCCATTCGACCTATGGGCATATTATTACATATTCTCTGTTATGGGTGTGTAATTATGTTTCTTTTAAATTATTTTAACGATTTATTAACATAGGTATACTTATGCTTCATTACTTACTTTACAGATGTAAACTACAGCCAAAAGCAGTACGAATCAATAGTTCTGCACTCGAAGGCGTCATCAAGTCAAAGTTGCGCGAAATGATTGACCCGGAGCCAAAAAAAGTGAGGTAAGTTGAACTAAATATTTATATTACCGACTTTAACGAACGATCATAAAATTTCTCCGATTACATCATAATTTATTGTTAGTACGAGAATTTAACTTTATTTAGCTTAATGATTGATAAATATTATTACGTAATAATCACAGATTGGCACAGAATGGCATGCGTAAAAGATGCGTAAAATATCTATTTATGATCTCGTTTTATTATTATTGGTTAACTTATCTTATAGGTAGGATACCTGGTAGCATTATATAATAATATTAATAAGTCATTATTAAATAGTTACCCTTAGGTTAAATTGAGTCATGTCCATAACTTTAACAACACAAAATATACCTACTTATGCAATACACAAATAAGTAAATAAAGATCTAGGATAGGCGTAAGTAGATAGGTAATTTGCCTTCTGATAGGTATCACAGTCATGAATAGGTACTGTAGCCCATACACATTTAAATTAAAAGTAGAGGTTTCATTGTAGATGCTACTCCGGAGATGTTTTGCATTTGTGCTGGATAAAACATTACCGCCTGACCGGAACATGATAGCATCGAACCACAAGAATATGCCATTGCCATTCAGCGGTAGGTAGATCAGGAAATGCAGTGGCGCCTACGCCCTCAAACTCCATCTTTGGAGCTCTACCTCCAGTAAAAAGGAGACGTATCGAAATAATTTGCGCTACCCGGGCCAAATACCCAAACGTCACTTAAATCTAAGAGGGACTTAAAATTCTTCTGTCTTTATAAAACACGATTAATCTTTATCAAACGACAGAGATAGCGCACATTTGAGGGTTACTTAAAATTGAGTGACGTTTGAGTATTGGGCCATATGTGATTTTACCGTCGTGTAATAAATGTGCAATTCCGTGGGTCGCGATCACGTCGCGATCGATCGCGAGCCACGGAATTACAGCTTAAGAAAGAACATTTGCACTATATTATTATGTGAGTTACCTTTTGCTCTGCCAGTGAACTGTATTTTCGAAAAGAAAATAATGTGTACCTAATACAAATATGTATGTATGTATCTTCACGCCAGGTCCCTAACGGGGTAGGCAGAGAGTGTAGAGCGCCAGATATCCCGGTTCTGACAAACCTCTCGTGCCTCGTCTACTTTCATCATTCTCTTCATACATACACGCCGATTCCTAAGACTTTTGATCCCACCATCAGACAGAACTCGACCTATTTGGTCATGGTAGGTCAGTCTTGGTCTTCCTGGGCCTCTGCAACCATCCACATTCGCATTGTATATCTGTTTAGTCATTCGCTCATTCGACATTCTTTCTATATGCCCGAACCATCGGAGCATGCCTTTTTTCATTTTTACACCGATACTATCATTCACACAAAGCCTCTTTCTTACATCTTCATTACGAACGCGATCGGTGAGTGATACACCGCAGATCTTGCGCAATGATCTCATCTCGACCGCGTTCAACTTACTTTCATAACCAGCTCTCGCTTCCTTAGAAAAGCGTTGGAGTAAGTACAGCATTATGTACGGCTAGTCGCGCCCGCTGGCTGAGATGTTAAGATTCTAGCAGCTTACCCAACGCTCCATTCACGCAATTCCCAGCAAGCACTCTTCTTTCTATGTCAGTGGTGTACCTACCATCCTTGCTAAAAGCACATCCAAGATATACAATTTCATCCACCTGTTCTAACACTGCATCATCTACTACTACCCTTGCATTTGTTCTCTGCTCATCTCTTTCAAATACTAATACTTTAGTTTTATCCACATTCAATTGTAAGCCTTTCTCCATACAATCCCCTTTCATGACTGTGACTAATGTAATGTAATACAAATATAAATATTAAAACTGGTTTTGTGCTTTTTTGGTTGAAGGAAAACTTTCTGGTTGAAAATTTTGAGAGAATGTTACCACCTTATTACTTGCTCTCTGTTTAGTGCTGAAATGAATGAAAGTTGCAACACTAAACAGAGAGCGAGTAATAATTAATAATAAGTTGGTCGCCAACCTCCGTAGATCAGTGGTAGTTTAAGAAGGAGAATACTTTATGTTAAAATACCTTTCCTCCACATTCCAGAATGGGTCGAAATCGTCAAGGCTGGGTAAACCCCGTGGAAGCAGAGCACAGAGAATGGCTTATGGAGTCAGCGCGAGCCTGGATGGAACTTGCGCCTACCGCGGGCTCCACTGAACCTGCCACTGTGGAAGTCGGTCAACCTACTAGGCTACTTATACAGTGCACATTACCAGGTAAGAGATTTTTTGGTGAAATCCTTAAAAATATTTTTATTTTTTATCATATCAGCCAACATCTGAAAGCCAGCCGGCGTCCAAATGTTGGACAAAAGCTATCGCTAACAATGTCCACAGCAACCTGTCCTCGTTTTAGCGCCTTATCCAGATTCCTCTACCCCGTGCCCTGTACAAGTCCTGTCCTGATTTACATTCGTCTCTTATCGCAGACAGAGGATACCACCGGGTATCCCACCTGTATCCTAATAGTTGCTTGATACTGTAGAGAAATATGATCTTACTAGCTGTTGCCCGCGGCTCCGCCCGCATGTATGTCGCTTTTCGCGTAACCTGTGAAAACTCATCAAATCATGTATATTCCCACGTTAACACGATACACGAAATCCCATGATGAGCCCTATGTGAAAGCGCTGTAAGACTACTAATAGCAATTCCTTGACTACTTTGCAGTTGGAGTCGGCCTTCGCATAAACAATTGCGTTGCCCATGACGGTCTTGGGGAAGCATCACAGAAGCTTCTCGACGAAGCGGGCTGTCCCATCGACGAAACCATATTCGATAAACCCACCATCCATCGCCATCAACCACGAGGCGTCGAAATCGACTTCTCCGACCTAGAACCCGTGGACGACCAACGGAATATGCACGAAAGCGCCAATATTAAACTAGCTAGAAGTGACCCTGAATATATTTTCAAGAACATAATGACTTATCAACACGCAGTCACGACATTTGCTGCTTTTAAATTCCCTGATAGGGCCAAATTGCATTTGACTTGTGGTATCGAGTTGTGCAAAGGCAACTGTCCACTGGTGGATTGCAAGGCGCTGCAGAAGCCTCAGCAAACGAGAGAGGGGCTTCTGAGGAAGGCTAGATTGGATAAGGAAGTTAAAGGAGTGGTGATCGATAGGTTGGAAGTCTATAACAGTATTGAGGTGCTCGCCCCTAACATTGAATTGGAAGATGAAGCTTCAATCAGAGGTAAGTTTTCTTTTCATAATCGATTCATCCCTTTTATCATAAACATGAATGATGTCGAAAATTCAAAAGTCTAAAGCGCAATACACACTGAGCCCGCCGGGCCGCCGACCTAAGTCGGCATCTTTTTATCGGCGGGTCAGTTGGCAGCTTTACTCATTGCAAATCGGAAAAGTTTGTTGGCGGTATAATAGATGAGGAACTCGTTTGTCACTTGAGTGTCACCAGGCAATTAACCCTCTATTGCATGAATTACCAGGAATGAGAGAAAAAAAAATTAAATTTGTATTATTTGTGTTTTATTGGAATAAATTAAGGATTTACATAACGAAAAAAAAATTTAGGTACTTTACTTAAGGAAATAAAATTAAAAGCCATAAATGGCTTTGTATGCATTTAGCACTTTCTATGATCGTGCCATTTCTGGCCTTCTATGCACATGAAATACAATTTTAAGACAACATGAAAGTCAAAATTGACCAATGGACCAATGAAGTGAAAATTACAATTCCTAGGAACTGTTCTATTTCAGATCTGGTGATATATGCGGGCTTGTAGACAATGTACAGCTGTACCTGTACAGCTTGTCAGTAAAAAAAAATAAGAAATTAGCTGGTGAATCGAGCATTTGAAAACAATCTGATAAAGCCAGGCTACCAGTAAATTTATGGTTTCTTTTCATTTGCTTAGGATTAATTAACAATATTGTTCTCGTCACCGGAAGTATCCAAATCGGATTCTGGTATAATGGTTGATTGCGGGAGTTTCATAAGCGAAGGTTAGAAAGCGGAATGTTGTCGTCGTCAAAGTCAGATGCGGAGTCATCACTAATGGATTCATGAGCGGGAATAGATTTAGTGAAACTATTAGTGCCATAAAAACGTGATGGAATCATTATGGAAAGGTAGAAAAAGGAATCTCTGAATGCATGCTAAGCCATTTCTGGCTCAGCGTTTTACACCGTAAATGCATACAAAGCCAAAAGTGGCTCCCATGAAAAAATTAGAAAAAGAAATAGAAAACCTAAGACTAATGAAAAACATATTAGTTGGAGTAAAAAGAACCCTTGAACAATAGGTCTCATATTTTTTACACACAAATTACTAACCTTTTCTGGTAATTGTTGATTATCAAAGTCTTACGGAAAATCGCTACGTCCATTTTCTGAGCACACGCCGGTAAAAAGTGAAATAATCTTGGCAATTGGCTCTATTTATACACGAAAAAAATACTTCCCATTCCATGAAAAAGTGATTGATGGAGCCCTAACAAAATTTATTAATTTTTATCAAAACTAAGTGTAGAAAAATAATATTTAAATTCATCAGCCATAAATGGCTTTCTATGTAATAGAGGGTTAAGCGTACATCCGTAAGCCGACATGAAAAACATGTCGACGAGCAACACGTGCGGGCGCTGGTTGCCGACATGATTTTTTATATAGGCCGCCGGGTTGAGTCGGCTGGCTGTGTCGGCGGCTCGGCGGGCTCAGTGTGTATTTTGTGATCTTCCAATTGTGGGTGAACCTCACTGTCTGACTGACCTCTTCTCATTGATTTCACAACACAGAGATCTGAATAACTATGAGAGCTTGGCGTTGTGAGATACAAACTTGTAAGGATAATCGCTTGTAAAATTAAATAAACAACTTAAATCTTCCACAGGTTCAAGAAGAGTTGAGGGGATAGAAGAGGAATTCGTCAGAGGATTCTCACCCGGAGACAAAACGATATGTTTATCGCCCGGCAAAATGGCTCTTGCTTTTTGCGTTCTAGGGGTTATATTCCTTTGCGCTATTGCAGTAGCTTTCGCGTCACTGGTGCGAGCGAGACGACGGATAGGAAGGGAACCGCTGCATACATCCCTCTCTTTCTATACAGGAAGCAAGAGTTTGTTCTCTTCTAGTGAGAGTTCCAGTTCGGGACTGAGTGGAAGTAAATTGCTTCTTACAGACAGTCCATATTTGGATCACCATTCGTCATCTAGCAATAATTGGCCATATTCTAGGGCATATTAAGGAAATGGGATCTCAAAAGGCTATGTAAGGTCAACGTATAGAATAACATTTTCTGGATACCATTCCATCGTTGACAAATTCCATTAAAAAATTATTAAATATTTCGATTACTCATTCTTAGGCAAGTATCATACGCCTGTGTTAAAGGATTAGCAATAACACTAATGGAAGTAATGGACAGAATTATTTTAATGAATAATTTATTCCTAATTTCATTATCTTCTCTCAGATCACAATATAGGTCTTGTCTCTTCTATTTTCAACTAATCATAAATTATCAGAAATATATACATAAACGGACCATATAACATTGTGACCAATATGTACTAAAAACTGAAATACTATCGCTTTGACACTTCCAGAAGTCAATTTACCACACTTTTCCATATTAACACGCGGATGACGTGTAATGTCTCACATAAATATCTGTCAAATGAATTTAAAATCGGAACATGAAACGAACGGCACTCAGCCAATGTATTAACAAATTGGTCACACAAAATCTTACATCACAATACATCTATTCATTCTAATCTATTCATCTTTTATAGAATTTATGAGGAGCAATGAGTGTCATTGCTCCTCATAAATTCTAAACTAATCGATGGTTTTTTGCAAATCCGTCCAAGTTAAGACTGTGTATTTTAAGATTCACATAAAATTATAACACATGCGTGTATAAGTGATACAAAAAACTATTCTAGTTTAATCGAATAGTTTTATTATTTTTTTCAAGAAACCTGTTGAAACTAATAATATATCTATCTATCTATGGATAGTGCACAAAATGTGAATTTAAATTAGTTTGATGCTGCGACTGTTTTAAAGTTGTGCTTTATTTATTTAACCTGCTTTATTTATAAAAATAAGATACTTTTTTTTGAGGAAGTGCTTTTGATGATAATAAGTGGAATGTAGATAATCAGTACATTCAAACTTTGGGTGGGTTGTGGGTATTTGGGTAGACATTTTATATTTTCAATTAATAAATAGGTACTTAATAAGTTAATAAGCAATTTGCTAAGTATATTTATAAAAGCATTAGCACTGCCTCGAAGTACTTGTTTAGAGTATTATTTAGATAATACCTGCCTATATTTACTTAACTACATTCTATTGCGAATGTATCGAATATTATGTGATAAATACTATGTAATTCTAAGAAATGTACCTAATTTGTCATTTTAAAAATTACAATAAATGATAAAAGAATTTTTATTGTCTTTATTATTAATACCAACCAACTTCAAAATTAATAATATTTTACATAGCTGAGTCATTGTGATCACTTTTGTAAAATGTGATCACTCACTATGGGCCTCATATGAACGCTCGAAACCACGCAGAAGACAATGGAGAGGTATGCTCGGCGTTGGTTATTGTACAGATCCGCATAAGAACCATAATAACTGATAAACCCCATTAAAATAGCGAAAATCAAATGACAATGAATAGGGCACTTATGTCTAGGATCTGCTAGAACCTACCAATTAGGACCAACAGTCATTTGGGAAAAATAAATTTACAAAATAATTAATTGCGTACTGTGAGCGAGAGATGGATTAACGATCTCGTGATGGATTGGGCCATTCGCTGGATGAAGGCGGCCCAAGACGAGCACTCCTTGTAAGCATCTACTCTAAGTGGCATTTTATGGCTTATGGTGACTGATAATCACCAGTGGAGGGCGGCCCAAAACTGTTGGTTAAGGAAATATTTGGAGGAGTATTTTTACCAGCAATGTCTATCTTTCGGCTAAAATGATAATTATGACCTGTTCTGGATTCTGACCCTACCAGCTGCCCAAGAAAAAATCATATATGATAATTTTAATTGATTATTCTGTTTAAAAAACTGAAATGATCTAGAATCTAGGAAAACGTTATCTCAATACAAAATATTATCGTAAGAGTCAAGCAAGGAATGAATTACCAGGAATTTAGAAAAAATATCTTGTGTCTTGTTGCAAAACAATTGATTAAAAATAAAAATTGATCTTAAATTATACTACCTTTTTACACTTTTTCATTACTTTCTCCGTAGCGAATATCCGATCGTAGAACTAAGGCCACAGACAAAATGAATGAGATATCTCTATGCCTGAAGAATGAATGACATCATACTCACCAAAGATTATTAATTAATCAGAGTGTACAAAACAAACGATTTCACTTCGAATTCAGTTGAATTTAATACATTTATAGAAATATAACATAAACATCTAAAAACCAAAGATTTCAATGCAGATGCGATGTCACTCCTGAGTTCTTAGTTGTTTGAACGCTACCACTTAAATATTATGTAACTAGTGCAAAATAAGGGAACGAAATTCAAACTTCCAAGACGCGTCGCCATTGGTCGAGACGAAATAACACTTTGTCTTGTGTTTTTCTAATACTATTTTTGCACTTAGGTACTATACAATACTTGTAAGATGGCTTTTTTGCTTCTTCCATGATTTGTAGAGCAATTAAAATTGAAAATACGTATGAAGTAACACAAAAGTTAAGAGTAAAAAACACTCGACGTGTGTTGTGACGTCTCAACACACGTCGTCAAAATGACGGCGTTTGAAGAGCTCAAATTTACTCAATGTAAAATTTAATTTGTTGTGTTATTGTCAATGTTAAATTTCACTTTGGAAAATAACTATAACATTTTCAGGCCTATTTATATTTTTTCTACGATTTATTTAAGTAAATTATTAATTTAAGACGAAAAAAAATTTCATGAATATTCCCTATTGCAAAAAGTGTAGCATCAAGTTGTCATGGAATATTATGGCGACTTCGGCGACCATTGAGCTATAGTACATGGAGAAGAAATACCTACAGAATTGGCGTGATTGCCTACAAAACTTTGGGCGATTACAATGGCCGCCTTTCATAGGGTTGTTTTCGATAAATATCGATATCATCTTCTAATACATGAGCGGTTAATATCGATATTTTATCGACACGAATTCTTATTCTTATGTTTGCTTATAGCTATGCTAATATGTATGCTTAGTCTTAGTAAAATACACTCACTAAATTAGAGTTGAGTATAATTGTAATAATTATGATGTAGTAATAAAATGTATCCTGTAATTTGCATGCAAATTAAATGGTGAAATATAAAAGAAAGCTATATTATATACTGAAGATCTTAAGTACCTACTATACTTTTAGCAAATAAATAAATTCATTCATTCAAATGATCTCATTGATTACCAGCAGCTTGCGAAAGGTTCTCAACCAGAACTCGAGCTAAAAATTGCACATTGTGGTAATGTTGAATTTCAGTAGGATTTTCTATAGCAGCCTTCAAATGTGAGTCTTATGCTGACCAGCTCCTTGGAATGCATCTCTGTAAATATTGTTGCTATGTATTCCAAATTTTAATCATTATGTTTAGTTAATTTGAGTAGCACGATGACGCTTCGGTCAAGTTAAAGGCCAATAAACACATTTGATTTTTGTGCATTCTCGAATGATCTTCTACTTACGTGTTGGACGTGTGTGCAACAGGATCTTTTTTTATTTTTTCATTATTACTATACCTTAAACAATATTATAAAAGTAGCAGGATCGGCTCTAGGTATGTTAATGATATGAGTAATTGAAAAGAAATGGAACCTGCTTCAATTTTCAGATGATACGCATGTAGAAGTTAGTGACACAGATCTGTACGGCCCTGTGATTTCCAGCACAGATGCGTAATATCTTAGGCCTTAGGAGTGGCAACGCATTTAGATTGAAAGCTCTGGTTTCGTGTAGACTGATAGGCTATTACTTACCAATGTAAACTGATACCTGTTTGCCACTTCATAAATTGAAAAAATAACTGTGTTATGTTGTGCTTATACTTATATAACACTCTAACAATCTCTGAAAAAAATCCATGCTATATCGGGTGCAAAAAAGGAGAAAACAAAAATGATTTAATTTACATCAATTTCTTCTTCGATATTTTATTAAGAAACAAGAAATTCTATCGAGTATAATGCCAATACAATATAATATTACATAATTTAAATTGATATGAAAATAATTTTATATCGATACTTTGATATACCAGGTTAGTATTCGTATATCACTATATAAAAATGCTATTTTTAGAAAAGAATGAATAGCATTAAAAGTCGTATAAGTCATACGAAATATACACAGGTCTTCAAAACTCTTAATAAAACATATCACTATATATCACTGCATTTCAAAATCCCGCCGAATACGACACAATCCGTGGAAATTTGTACATAACCTCACAAAGTTCAATCCAAGATTATTTTCGTTTTTCCTTACACCACTCTGTTTTAAACAGTACGAGAGCATAATCAGTCACGATAAAGCAAAACCTAGAATACCACATTATCTAGTTAAAAGATTTAGTTTTCAAGAAAACAGCAAAAATATTACGAGCACTTGTTTGTTTGACAACAGATGTACCACAAATCGGGCGCATACAATGGCGCCGACGGGCACGCGAAGGCATAAGTATGACGTCACATCAAATCATTTCCAAAATTGATACTCTGCATACATCTTGTGTCTCTTTTTACAAAGCGAGCTACTGGTTAGTTAGAAAGAGTCAAAACTGCTTTTATCAGACATGTGTCGATTTTACCCATTATTGTATAACTACTGTTTCTATAGTAGAATGTGCCTTCTCCATGTGTATTAACTCTGTGTCGGCGACACGGAAATTAACAGCACACTGTACGCTGTCATGTCTCTCACCCTGTCTGTCGTGATTCGTGAAGTGTCGTGTCGGGCAAATGTGTTTAATCTATGACATGGGCGGTGAGTCGGTGAGGTAAGGTGATGCTATCGCGCTTTTTCCTTGCCTTCTTCGACGCCGTGTTCGTACTCGTAGTCACGGATGATATTTTGAAAAATTCTATATGAACAGCGATTATTTGTAGATTTTATAATTCATGTTGCCGTGTTATGATTTTACTAAAAAAAGCCGTTTGAGACACTTGCGTTTCGTGTGTTTGTGTTGAGGTGGTTTGCGTACAATTTGTTCGCGGTCCTCAAAACCTCAGTGGTAATTGTGTGTGCCGACGAGTAAATGTGTCAAGTGTGCTGACTAGCATTCCTGGATTTGTGTAATTAGAGGTGAGTCTATATTTTCAAAGAGGAAAAAGAAAAACCAATTGGATTCATCGTCGATTAGATTAGGGCCAAGTAGCTGCTGTTAGTACAATCGGCCAATCGGGATCTTTGATTGCCTGTTGCTTTTAGTTTTTGAGTCATACTTCTTTTATTATCAGTGTCTTGAACCCGTAAAAATGTTCCGATGTAGTTATTTTGGTTTCGAATCGGCTAGTTTCGATGATATTGACTGGTCATTTTACGGCCTGTCTGGACCTTCCAATCTTTGGCTATTTCTTGTATTTGAATTTGAATAAAAAATATAATCTTGATATAAAGAAGTTAAATTAAAGATGTAAGTGAGGTTATAGATTATAAAACAGTATACAGTAAAAGTATTATCACATTATCTAAGTAGCTGACTTGACTACCACACCCAAGAGGTACATACTATAATGTGGTCACTGATTATTATTATTAGGTATGAATTATTATGGATCAACAATTCTTAATCATATCATGAAGATGTTTTATTGATTGTATTGATATATCAATGAAATATTTAACTGTTTTAGCAATATCATGTGTTATTATTTTCATGTGTATATAAGTAATAGTAATTTAAGTATTGTGCAATAATCTCATATGATAAATGTATTACAAAAACATTTACATATTGGTAAAACATTTATTTATACATTTTACAATACTGGAATTGCTTCTCATTGGAGGGACAGTTGTAGGTATCTCAAAGTAACATTGATGTAATTATTTTTTTTTGATTTGATTTTCTTGATAAACATTATATATACTAACATTATGTGTTATGTCCCAATTGTTATTCTATTGATCATTAACTGATTGACAGTCCCAAAGCCAGACGCAATTGTTTTAACAATTAAACAGACCATATGGGCTAGCACTGTCAACTGGTTTATCTTAGGTAGGCAGTATACATATGTGTAATATTTCGTTTTATTTAAACATTAAAATTAAGGTACTTAGGAAAAAGAAATGCCTTTTTGTAATGTAACAAATGCGGCAAACAAGCTCTTATAACGGAACAACAACAAACAATCTTCACCCCATGTTCACATGAATGTTATGATCTATGCAAAAACCACATCAAACGCTGATGTGTTGCTACCCCTGACACCAAATTTGTTGTCTATGTGATGGTTATTACAGGGTCATACATAACCATTTTAACCAGAACACAGTAGTGATGAACACTACCATTCATCGACAGACTGATTTTGGCAATGTAATGGTGTATACACCTTTGAGCTCCTATGATAAAACTACAATTTTTTACCAAAATGTCAGAGGTTTTGTGGAGTTTGGTATCAAGCATATGGATGAGAGTAACCCCAGCCTATAGTCTTCCTCGATAAATAGACTATCTTACACAAAAATAATTTTTCAAATTGGTCTAGTAGTTTCGGAGCTTATTCAATTCAAACAATAAAAAAAAACAAATCTTTCCTCTTTTTAATATTAGTGTAGGTTGGATGGTCATTGGCATACATGTTTATGAGCATACACATGCTCATAAACAGCATGCTTATTAGCAGGCTTGAAATAAGCATGCTAATACTAGACAAAGTAAGCCTGTTTATTGTTTATTAGCAATGTCTGGACATACATGCTACTATGGATCAATTGCTCAAAAGTGGCATGCTTTCGTGCTTGTAATGAGCATGTGTAACTGTAGCTTATCTGTATTTTAATTGTCAGCCCTAACAGAACCATGACATTGTTTTTGCTGCACCCTCACCTTCCTGATGAACCTGCTTTAATAGCTTGTCTGTGTATGTATGTATGTTCATGCTGAGTCCCTTACGGGGTAGGTAGAGAGTGTGCAGCGCCAGATATCCTGGTCCTGACACAGCTGCTGTGCTTCATCTACATTCATCATTCTCTTCATATGTGCACGTCGATTCTAAGGCTTTTATTTACAACTAGCTGACCCGGCAAACTTCGTATGGCCTCACAATGAAATAATGTGTCAAAGGTTTGATAGATACGGACTATTTCTATAAGAAAATAAAATTGTGGTTTGTACTGTTTTCCTTCAATTTTTTCATATTTTCTTATCTTTTAAACCTTCCCTGGACTTCCAAAAATCATTCAAAACCAAAATTAGCCAAATCGGTCTAGCCGTTCTTGAGTTTTAGAGATACTAACGAACAGCAATCAATTTTTATATAGGTATATATACGATTGCTGTCCTTATCTCTATATACTATACTATATAATATTGTTAGGTGACATTTAAGAAAAATTGACTAGGATTGTTAAGAATCTGTAGTTACCAGGATACAGGGTCTTCAGATCTCTGACATTATAAAAAAAAAAAGGATTATCAGCAGTTACATAGTGTCTGATAAGCAATTAGTGATACACAATATTTCAGTACACTTGCTTAGGTTTACTGATAGTATACTAATAAATGACAAACATATCCAACTAGCTACTTTCACTTACATTACCTACACTGGATACTAAACTTTACAAAACATGTGATAATGGGAGAAATTCTCATTTCGTGTTCCTGTTTACATGTATGTATTATTTAGTTTCTATTAACAAGTTTATGAATAGTGTTATTTGTTAGTTCCTAATCTTATACTATGTTAGTAGTGTTAGTAAGATACAGTCCCCATTTTAGGCCTCCCAAAAATATGTGTTAAAAAAAATGAACATAAGAGATAGGTATGTAACTATTATTCAATACCACATTACATTTATTATGAGAAACAATTGTTTCCAATACAAGTTTTAAAGAAAAATATTTGAAATTTTATGATATTGAAATACTGCATTGTTGAGTATGGCGATTCACTAAAATGATATGCAATACTACAAGAAATAAATCGTAATAAATTCACCACATTTTATTTAATATACTTACTTACATACCTACATTCTTGAATAACTTATTTGCATATTAAAATATCACTATGTATACCTACATATTTTTTCTGCAAATCTGTTATGGTGTTTGTACTTAATGTATTCTGTTGTGCAAACACAACATGCATAATGCAAGCAGTTTATCCTTGAAACATTTACTAGACATTACAAGATTTACAAGTGCTTTAATGAATCAATTAAAATTAAGAAACATCCTCACCCTGACTGGTGGTAGAGCTCCAGTGATGGATCTCGTGGGCGTTGGCACTAGGCACCACCACGTTCTTGTCAGATAGCAATGTATGGCCCTGTAATATCTATCACAGAGAAAAAAGATCTTAGTCCTCAGGCAACGCATCTGCACTTTGAACTCTGGCTATTGTGTATATGTCTATAAGCTGCTGTCCTCACTTAACATCCATGTGAACTGCATTCTTGTTTGCCACCACCATCACATAAAAAAGCATAATACCTATAATTTTAGTATTTTTATTTTAGACAACACAAATACCATGTGTTCTAAGGTTTTTGCCAGTTACACTCATTGAAATAGGTATAACTATTCATACAAATTTATTTTGCATACCTATATTAAAATACTAAAATTATTTTAAAAATCATTAAAGTAGGTATTTAATTTGATTTTCATAACCATTTTAAGTAAGTAGTTTATTAATTTTTAAAATCATTTTAGTATAATATACCTACATAAATACAGGAGATACATCCGTAAAAATGGTTTTATTTCAACACAAAAGTAAATCTATAGCCAAAAATATACATGTTTTTCCATAAATGTAGACTGTGTAGAGGTAGGTTTGTTTCATCTTAAGCAGAGGAGACACACAGGCCTCAGGCAAATTGCTCACATCACAAGACCCCATGTCTGGTTCCACAGCAAATAATCTTTGAAACCATCATCTTCCATTGAAAATGCTCTTTGAACTTTACAAGTAACAATGAAGTGTTTTAAGGACATACATTTTGATGTTGTTACTTCATTTAGATTAAAGGTACCTACTCCTTGTGTAAAATAGTAAAGTAACAATATTTTTTTTATCACAATCAATTTATTCATTGAATAAATTAACAATCGCGATTGATAATCAAAGAATTCATTCAATGTATTCATATTGTTTCATTCATATATAGAACAGTATTAAAATCATCGATATCTCAACCTGTGGTTCTGTTGTCGCTGATTAAAATAGATGACATCATCACTTCACCATTAGGCTAGGCCCTAGCCTAGGGAGTTATAATTATTTTTTAGAGATGCCACGAATATTTGGCCATTTAATATTCGGTATTCGGCCCAATACTAGATACCTCCTACCTACTGTTCGGCCAAAATAATAAATCATCATGGGAAATAAAATCTGTATGAAGAGAATGATGAAGGTAGACGAGGCATGAGAGGTTTTTCAGAACCGGGATATCTCGCGCTCTACACTCTCTGCCTACCCCGTTAGGGACATGGCGTGAAGATACAAAAAAAAAATCTGATATTAAAAAATAAAAACTTTTTTTTAAGCATTTGTTGATAGTAAACGATTGCGCTTTTCTTCATAAATAGGACCCGCTTCTGAAAAAGTCTCACCATAGGCCTACTACTGCCAGGAGGTGACAGACAAATCTTAGCGGATTTCGTCAGAACTGGGTAATCTGGGTATGATTTTGCGTTTGCTGACCACCATTTGTACGGGTCTGTCCTCCGATTTAGACGAGCAGTTTTCAAATAATGATCACGTTTTTTCTACAGAACTTTTTTCTACATTTTCATCGTTTTGCTTTTCTGCTGTCGAATATTCGGCCATTCGAGAAGGCGATTTTATGGTATAGAAGGGAAGAAGAGATATGCGAGGGGGAAAATGTAACTGTAGTTTGCTTTTATCAGGCCAACACTAATGGTGAGATTCACAGACACTACGACTTTACTTTGAGCAAAGTATGCTTAGAACTGTCGGTACAGTATGGGATTTGACAGTTCGAAGCGTACTTTGCTTGAAAGTAAACTCGTAGTGCGGTCTGTGAATCTCGCCCTTAAACTCGCTTTTTTCTTATCTGCTCGCTTCGTCGCGAGCTAAAAGACTGGCACTTTTTCGCAAGCAACTTCACTCGAATTAGTGGCATTTCGGTTTTTACCGACTTCAAAACCAAATAGTAATACAGAATGAATGTTAAGAAAGAAATGTTAAGAAGTCTGGCCACCAATTACACCAACTACCTACCTATATAGAATAGGTCACACCTATGTGTGACCTATTACACCTTTGTGTAGTACGTAAAGTGATACGGGACTCCTATCCCATATCACTTTATTACCCAATGTCTCTTAGAGGCTTCGTTAGAGAACCCTTAAGTAATAATGAGGTTGTCACAAGTACAAGGTCGGGTAACGGAGAGGGAGGGAGGGAGTCGGAAACTTTCTTTGGGAAGCCCATATTTAAGTCGCCAGGTAATGAAACCATTGAAAACATTTTTTATCCTTACATAATTTAGTACTTAATGGTATAAAATCAATTGCTGTTCGTTAATCTCGCTAAAACTCGAGAACGGCTTTACCGATTTGGGTAATTTTGGTTTTGAATGATTTTTGGAAGTCCAGGGAAGGTTTAAATTTCATATGAAAAAATTGAAGGGGAATAATAAAAAACAGAATTTCATTTTCCCATACAAATAGTCCGTATACCTACATCAAACCTTTGACACATTTTGTGTTTCATTCTGAGGCAATACGAAGTTTGCCGGGTCAGCTAGTAATGTAATAAAACTAACAGTCTGTTGGTATGCGCAACTTCCGAAAAAAATGCTCTAATGGTAAAGGTACGTACTGGGACGTTACCGTTCAAATTTCTTAGTTGTGGGAATTGAAGTCTGCGTAGGTACACCTTGCAATATGTCAATAGCATTTGAAAACCGCCATAACGCGAAAAAAAAGATATAGGTAGTCACGCTACGAATTCCCCATGTCAGAGGGTGAATTACCGAGGGGTTGCTGGGTGGGAGGGGCGTGCGTGCTATAGGGATATGCGGACCGCCGGCGCCAGGAGTGACGATCGATATTGCGGCTCGCCTCGCTCCGTAGTCCGTGCCTGTGCCGCGAAGCGCTTGTGCGTCCGAACAGTGTTCCGTGTGTCCGTAACCTAAACGATAAACCCTCAAATATTGTGCTGTGAACTCGTGCATCGGAGCATTGGACGCGAGATGAGATAGTCCTCGTTACTCGCTGGTATGTCCTCGGAGAAAGTTTGACGGTTGACGGTTGTGGCACACATTTCCGGCAGCCCCGGGATCAATAGTTTGACGGGTGATGTCATAAAATTTCGCTAATTGGGACGTTAGGTGGGATGCATATTATTTGGGGACTGGACTACTTTGTTTAATTGAGGAGATTACTTTAGAATTATTACCTAATCGCTAACTTTTATTGAAGATTAGGATCTTAACTTGTGTTTACGTTACATACCTACATGCCTGCCAATCTTATTGTAACCTTTTTCAAATCTCTGATGTAAATCTAATTAAAGTATTTATGTGGTTATTTTATTAATTGGCATATCTACTTTGTGTTATTTTTGTGTTGTTTTATTACTTACCTACTACAGTAAGTACTTAAATAATCACGCCGGATATACGGCTTCAATTTCTTCCGATCACGATAAAATTGTTCTAAAACAAGTTTTATGTGTCTGTACTCCACGCCCTAGATGACCTAGAAACGGGAAAAATAGATTTAAGGAGCAGGCGCGGGAGCCTAAACAGTCTACCGTCTACATGTTGTTTTTTCGCAGTCTAGATGAAGTTTCTAGGTCAAAGCAATGCGACAGTGGAGAGGAACACTTAATTATCTGTCGGTTCAATAAATTGTGCGGCGCTGTTTTTGCAATATTTTCAAATGGTTGTTTTTCTACTTAACTTCCGTTCAACATTTTTGTTTTACGAACACAAACACGGATATAGTTTAATTCTAAAATATTTAGATAATAAAAGCTGTGTTTATTACTGCCTACAGTTTTAACCTCTTTAGGAATAAAAAATCTTTAAATTTCTATTAAACGGTAAATTAAGCGTTAATTTGCATCTTGCAATTCGACGAAAATCAAGTTCTTGTTTTCCAAATGCCTTGACACTGTTCTCTCGGTTCCCGTCTTCCCATGACCCGCTGTTCGTCTTTAATTGGTCGTGATCAGTAGCTTTAGTGCTGTCGCGGTAATTGTAGGGTTCAATTCGTGTGACCTGCGATTAGACTTTATATGGACGTTAGAGACTCGATTATTAAGTAGGTAGAATCAGAATACTTCATCGCTTCATTCGTCAAAAGCTTTCACCAACAATGTCCACAACAGTATTGCGCGTCATTTTGGAGATACCTACTACCACAATCGCCACGCTTGGTATCCCGATTGGTGATTCGGTTGACTGATTGCATGAGCTGTAGGATTCTTCTACAGTAGAGGGCGGTGGGTCGTCACGTCCCAACGCCTTTCGTCGTCCCAAAACAGATCCCATTTAGTATGGATGAACGGGATATTTGGATTGTCTCAAGTACTGAGATCTGTCTATTGATACGTAAAACGTACCTTAATTTGTCTCAAATTTTAAGTATTATGTATCTTCACGCCAGGTCCCTAACGGGGTAGGCAGAGAGTGTAGAGCGCCAGATATCCCGGTCCTGACAAACCTCTCGTGCCTCATCTTCCTTCATCATTCTCTTCATACATGCACGCCGATTCCTAAGACTTTTGACCGCACCAAATTTAAAGTAGCGCTTAATTTAACAAATGTCTTGCTGTCTTTTACTTTTTCACGTGTTCTGTAGTGTCAATTATTACCTAATTGCCACTTAATTAGGTAACATTTAAGGTCGTTAATCGGAATAAACGTTTCTAATGCAAAAATCATCATAACCTAATAGGCACTAAATTCGCATCTTACATGAAGGTCGGATCTCGTCTGAGATGAATTCTCAATATGATCTACAAAAATATCCAGTTGACGTCATTCTATCCATTATACCTATTTACGTATTTTACATTTTTCATATTTAAAATAGTTCGTACTGCATGCTATAACACCGCAGTTTCATGGAATTTTATGAATCGTCTTTTGTTTTATGAAATTAACACATTGATTGTGCGAATACACAAAATAGACTAGACCACCACAAACGAGAGACTTCTCAAAGTGTGCGCCCCGGACCTCTGGGGTTCCGTAAAGCATAATAATATGCCGGTAAAATCTATGTCAAATTTCGATAACCTAGTTTACAATATCAGCCATCAAGGTAATCTCATTCCTGCGAGTGTTTTGCTTTCATTACACATTTTTGATATTTAAATTATTTATTTAATCCTTCAAGGATCGTACGGCCACCGGCGGCGAGACACAATTGAATTTCAACTGTCATATTTTTCTCGTGTCTGGAGAGATTAAATTACCTTTTAATTTATAACTATTAGATAGATAGGTACACCTAAAATTTGTTCACCTAAGGGTTCCGTCAAAAATTTGGTATTCCAGAAGTGTTCAGTCTTCAAAAATGTTCGAGAACCACTGGACTAGACATAGCAGCAGACGATCCATTTTAAATCGGATCGTAAATGGAACAGAAAATGTTCAACGTATAACTAGACGTTGGAAAGCAGCGACTCTCGTTAATTATAGGAATTGGAACTAGTTTTATAGACAAGCTTGTAAGTTGTAAGTGATGACAGGAAATAGTTTATTAAATTATTCTTATTTTGTGGAACGGGACTGAGAAAGAAAAGAATCGAGATTAAACTAGGCACGTTCTAAATAAAAAGAACGGACCAAGTGCGTGTCCAGACACGCGCAACAAAAGACTACGAAGGACCAAACAGTATATAGGTACATAGGTATTCTTCTTAATATACATATAAAAATCAATTGCTGTTCGTTAGTCTCGCTAAAACTTGAGAACAGCTCTACCGATTTGGCTAATTTTGGTTTTGAATGATTTTTGGTCCGATGGTCCCTTTCGTAGGCTCGATGTGCAATATTTTTTGCTGCTTACTGTATGTGTTTCATGACCGTTTCTAATCCAATCCATAATAATCGTGTGTTTCTTGGTTCTATTTGATTGTTTATAAAATTTGGAAACGAAATGGCTATTACATTAGTTTGTTAGTATCCACTAATCCTTGCACAATCTATTGAGTCCACTTGAAATGTTCCCACCCGTCGCACAACTCGTACGCCATCGAGGTCGGCCGTACAGACAGACGATGAGCTGTCAGATACTGCATAATGTGGATTATGATTTGATTTGAACGCTAAGAGCCTCCATTAAAAGAAGCCGGTTCTATTTGGGCTACGCTTGATATTTTCATCCAGTTAATTGATTGTTGCGTGGGTTGTGTAGTCTGTAGGTTTTAAGTTTTGTTTTTCATTTGGATTTAGATTTTGTTTGTCATGAAGTGATAAACAAGCGTACAGTTCACATTGATGGCAAGTAGGTAATACATAATGCTGTAGCCTATAAACATCTACATCAAACCAGGGATTTTAATGAAGATGCCAGGTTGCCACTTCTAAGGCCTAAGTTGCTATGCTTCTTTGCCAACATTTACTGGGCCGTACATTACCCCCTAATCGGAACACGATAGTTAGCGCTGAACACTACCATTTAACCGAAAGTAGATAAGGCAGTACGGCTATGCTAAGCCCCTCAAACTCCGTTACTGGAGCTCCACCAGTAAAACTTAAATTATTTTTCAATGGAAATATGTTTAAGTTACTTACGTTACGTTTTCTTTGAATATTTGCTGCATAAAAAAAACTTTTCATTAAGAACTCCACTATGTTTTAAACGAGTATTTTGTGCATAAAAAACAGTGTCTGGTAATTTCAAGAGCAAATTAACGGTCCGGTAAATGTAACGTGGTCAGAAGGCCAGTATCTTATCCTTGATGATGTCATGCAACAATGCGTCCTTTTTTATCGCCTTGCAGTATGATGTCATCCTAATTTGAGATGTTCTCAGGATTCATAATATAATCGGTAATTTGGCTAAAATATGATGTGTTTCTTTAAATAATGTGTTTTTTATTTATAAACTTATTAAGGTAGGTACTTAAATGTTGACTCGTATATAAAATTAAAACTCCACCACCATAGATTCCTCGCGACTGGCAACTTACTTGTATATTTTTACTTTGAGTCTGGTTTGTGGCTTACTGTGGCTACTGGATATGTGTAACATAACTTTTCAATACGAATTTACCAATTCTATTCTATGAAACATTGCATGTTTTGTTTCCAAAAGGTAAAAGTCAAATTATGAGAAATACAACAAACAATTTTTTTTGTCTGCAGTGCTGACTTCTAGGTAAATTCTTACAAAGAAAACGTTAGTTAAACTTGAAAGTTTATTTTATAAATGTTTCCCTCGATTTCTCCATGATCCCGTCATCAAATCCCAACTCAGCGGCATTGAGTCCAATTTCGAAGTGTACCCTTTCAAACGGGACAGAAATCTTTACAATCGGTCCACACTTAAAGGAGTAATCGGTGAAGAAACATAAAAAAACAAACATTCGAACATAGAACCTCCTTTTTTGAAGCCGCTTAAAATCCCAACAAGCAACAGTACCTACTTAAATATATATGTATGATATTAATACAGCTACATCCAGGCAAGTATACTTAATTTCCAATGCTTGTAGAGCCGGTTTTGAAGCCGAATCCCCAAAATTGGCAACAACGCAACAGGTCGACTCGCGGGCTCCATATTCACTGCACTTTTGCACTGCGTTCGGTTAACCGGTTTTAGGTAAATTCCAAATAAAAAGAAAAAGCTTATTTTGGTAAACCTCTTCAGAATTTCTTGAAATACCTCATCAGAGTAGAAGACCTTCAATGAAAGTGGTGTCTAGTCTCTGGGCCACACCGTGTGATTTGGTTAGATGGTAATGATACCTATAATATGTTCCCAGTATTTTCAGGCAAAAATTATTCGACTTCGGTACTGGCAATGCGAATTGCGACCATTGGTTTTATGTGATTTACCTATCACTAGACTTCAGTATTTATTTACCACCGACGCGGCGTGTAATGTAGAGAGTAACCTTACCTTGCTTGTACTAGCAATAGTATATACTAGTATACTTAATGAAATCCATAGTATCAATAATACACAGTTTTGCTTTTGAAAGCTATACTCATAACGAGAAAGGAATCTCACTGTCATCACTTTCATAATTTATCAACGTCGGTTACGGTTATTGAGTTGAGTGGCAACTTTATGGCTTTGCAATAATTCCACTTTGAAATTCCTCCTAAATTGTGTGCAAACATAACTGAAATGCTAAAATGGGAAGAGATTTGGTTACACCAAAAAACTGGCTATCGAAATTAACTTGCATTAAGGCCACACCTGAATCGCTCAATGAAATAAGCATCGAGATATAAGAACTTTTGATTTAATTTATAACTTTAGAACCATGATGGATGAAAATTTATCTATTCTGTGGATGAAATCTAAATGTTGTTGAAGTTGAGCCAGAATGGCTCTGAACTTTCTGATTTACTTCGGTGTAAAGTTACAAATGAGAAGTGAATAATATTTTTTTGTTGTTTTTTATTGTTTGACTGTATTAGCCAGTCTGTCTGTCGCAGTTTTGGACGATAGTATCTAATTCTGTACGTCGGTCACGGCCACAAAAGTATCGTGGTTATTTCGACATACAAAAAATTGAGTAGCTGATCACTCGGACACAAATTATTCGGACACATGTCCGGGATGACACTGTGTTTTATTACTTTTTTCTCGGACGATTTGGACACCATGAAAATGTCGAAGCTGTTAGGTACAGATAATTAAATACTAAAAGAAATGACGTAAAGAAAAAAGGTAATTTTCAAATTACATTATTTTCACAATTACAGGTAAGAACTTCTATGATAATAATTATATTGTTTTATTTATATAAATCAATTCCGGCGTACTGTTGGGGTCACAGTTCTAACCTAACCCACTTTTCTAGCACTTTTAAATATATTTCTTTTACCAAATAAACATTCACTTTATACAGAGGCATAACACCTTAGGTCTCAGGAGTGGTAACGCATCTGCATTTTGACCTTAGTCTTTGTGTCGGCTGCAGTCATCACTTAACATCAATGTGAACTGCAAGCTTGTTTGCCACTTCGATTACTTAAAAAGAATATTTTCGTGGTGTCCGAATTGTCAGTGAAAAAAGTAATAAAATTAAAGTGTCAATTCGGACAAGTGTCCGAAAAATTTGTGTCCGAGTCGTTGTCAACTACTGAAAAATAAATTTCTATTTCGAAATATCTGTCGGCTCTCATACTTGTCCTGCTATTTATTCACATACATTAGCAACAAGATAAGATTAATTACAAGGTAATTTCTGCCACCTTATCTATGTCTGCGATTAGGTTATTACACTCAAGCAATCGTGCAATAGGTATATTGCAGTAATTTTAATTTACAGTGATAAAGGTTGTTCTTGTTTTACATAATAGTCTGTTGTTTATTTGATCTGATTTTCATATTAGATATCGATTTACCTGATCAGTCTACTAACACGCAGCTTTTAGATCTGATATATCTGAATTTGATCACTATTATGTACATTACTTCACGCTTTTTTTTCTCCGATGGTTTTGTTGGAGAAATACGATGTACCCACGAAAGATATGTTTGATAGTGTTCTCATGAATATACATATATTGTATCCAAGATTCGCTAGTTTTTATTGAGTTGTTCCAGGTAGCCACCTTCCAAGACTTATTTAAGGCTTGAACGCATATGTATTTAAGAATTATTTCATAGTGGGTATGTCCAATCCATTGAGATCAATCTTTTTCTAAGAGTCAGTTGTTTAAATAATTTCAGAGACACAAATCACGATTAAGCATTTTTTTAACGAATTTATGCGAGAAGGCACTTACCTACTAGGTATATTAATTTATTTCGCGAATATGTTAAAGGTAAAGGATGATTGTCACTGCAATATTTTTGATAACAAAATGTTAATAATTAAAAAGCAAGCATATTACGATTACAGCGATCAAAATAAGCTAATTCTCAAAGTCAGGGGTCGATCCAAATTTTGATTTGTTCTTTCTTTAAAGTATTATTTTTTTTGTTTTTATGTATTGGAAGTAGCAAACAAGCATGCAGTTCACATTGATGTTAAGTGATGACTGCAGCCTATAGACACCCACACAAAGACCAAGGTTAAAATGCAGATGTGTTACCATTCCTGAGGCCTAAGGTGTTATACCTCTGTGCCTTAAATTACAGAGTCGTACATTACCACCTGACTGGAACACGATAGTGTTGAACACTACCATTTAGCGGCAAGTATATGTAATTATGCCTACATATAGTCAGTTTTATGATCATTATCTCGTTTTATTTGATCATGTTTCGGAGTTTCGACAAATTGATATGTTTAGTCAGCTTTATCTCACTCTGATGCCGTTTGACCTTAACAGTTGACCCCTGCATGCCTCGGCAATGAAACGATGACAGTAAAATCTTTATAATTACGTAACTAAAATACTGGTACTTCGATAGGCAATTGATTTTTATAATTGAAGTTAATTAAGTGTATTTTTGAACCGATTTTGTTACCAATGCTAACTATTAATAGCGTTTGTTCTTTTGCAGGTACGCGTCATTTATCAACTGTTATTAAATGGTATTCGTTCTCAAGGTGAGATTAGAAATTAATTTAGCCATGAGAATTAGGCATATAAAATTAAACTAACTTGGTGAGTGTTAATTTTAAATTCAGAATTGTAATTTCTGCTTCCCTTGTTGTTGTGGTCTTCAATTTATTGTGAAACAAAGAGAAGGTTGTTTTCTTAGAAAATCGAAATCACGGGCAGCGACGCTGTTGGCTTAGTTGGCACACTTGGCACAGCCATACAGTGTACTCATCCAGGAATCGCACGTTCAAATTCCATTCAAGAAGACTTATTTTTAGCACACTTTTACTATCTTCACTTTAATGTTCTAGTAAAATGCTATTGGATCTGTATATAATTTTGACTATCTAAGAATTGCGATTAGATCTATAATTTCCTGCTTTTTAGGATAAAAAGTAGGTATCTTTCAGGTTTTAAAAAATATTTCATGGCCTTCATGACCTTAACATGAATTATGCTACGGCTAACCGTGCCGTGCCTCTATCACATCGACTGGATTTCAACTGAACTTCTTATTTATAGTAACCTAAATATAGAGTTTTGGGCTGGCTTGAAATACCGGACAAAGGTTTGCTGTGGTTGATTTTCAAGGAATTCTCTGGAACCCATTACTTACATATTTTATTATTGTTTTTGAAAGTAGAAGTTGTAGAATCTTCCGTTTAATGTTATTACCTTGCGTTGTTTTAAATAGACTCATATTATGCTGCCGCGTTGCTCTATGGTGTAATGTTTGAATTGTATACCTACCCGTATTGACCCAACCATATCACCTTTAGTTTGATCAATTTTATATATCGATATCGTATCAATAAAGGTCAATAGAGAATAACTTACATAATTATAGCATTTGTCTGGTTTCGCCTGTCTGGACGTCAGATACCAACATAGAAAGTACCTATTACATGTTACTAATGGTACCATATTCGTCCAAATCCGCAGTTGTTTTATTTACTCAATAAAGCAAGAACACTGGTGGTAGAGTTCCAGTGACGTAGCTCGCGAGCGTATGCACCACTGCATTACCTAATATACTTGCCGCTAAATGGTAGTGTTCAGCACTATCGTGTTCCGATCAAGTGGTAATGTACGACCCTGTAATTTTCGGCACAGAGGTATAACAGCTTAGGCCTCAGAAGTGGTAACGCATCTGCATTTTGACCTTGGTCTTTGTGTGGGTGTCTATAGGCTGCAGTCATCACTTAACATCAATGTGAACTGCACGCTTGTTTGCCACTTCCATTACAAAAAAAAACAACATATTTTCACGCTTTTTAAGAAAGGCATCAATTGGAAATTTTCTCTTGAATCCAATAGCATAATTGGCGAAGTTTCTTCGGCCGAATGGGAAATGTGGCCACTTGGCCAGTGAAACCGATTTGACTTTTAAAAACGTACAGTGAACATGAATGGCGAACAACCGTGGCCCTTTCACGGTTGGGCAACGAACGTTAATTGCGCTAACAAAAGGGTCGTGCGGGTCTAGAGAGGCTTTCTAAAGTCTTCTCGACAACTGTGTATATTAACGCTTTGTTTGTGCACCATTTGTTGCAGTTACGCGCTTATTTTTCTCGTTGGAAGGGGCTATTGTCACGAACTCACGATTGGTTCACTCTATTTTATTTTGCATGAAGTTCATTTTTATGGCAAATTGTCGCACAATTTATATTGATCGTTTGTGACTTATTTTTTGCCACTTGCTTAACTCTAAATTAATTCAACATGTAAAGTAAGCTACCCACAGCATAGATCGTACTAAAATAACTATACAATATGCATTACGAGTTGAAGTCTCTATCTATAATGTAACGGGATTGAGTTCACATAATTGAATCTTGTCATATCAACATACTATGTTGTAGTTACGTTTGCTTACAGTGGATGCATTGATGCGTGAAGTATTATGTTCATTGACTATAGTCTACCTGTAATGGATATCGTCTGAACTCTACCCTTTTATGGGGTCAAATACTGTATTATTTAGACGTTCAGATAAGTAGGTACGTAGGAGTTGAAATAGCACCGAGTTTAAAATAGACTCCGTTGGAATGTATCGTTATTTATGTAATTCATAGTGGATCCGTTCGAAGACGAATTGGTTTTAAATGAACCGTTGAAAATTGCATTTAATATTCCGATGGTGGAGTCCTGAATCCTGCTCTATGGAGGTCGACGACCTCGGATCCAGTTTACGTCTTGCGCTTGCGCCGGCTCACGTAACAACCGCTTTCTGTACGTCTGTCCTACGCATGTTTGTTTTTGAGTTAAAATCGTTTATTATTGTTATATGGAGGCGCTATGGGAAATTTAACTTCAGATTAAATTAGATTTTGTCAAGTAGGTAAATCCAATAGCTTAATATTTTGTGGAAGTTATAGAATTTTTTTAGCTAAGTACTCTACGCCGAACTGTCCAGTGAGAGAAGATTTTGGTGAGAAAAGTATAGACTTGCTTGTATAGACCTACGACCGCGCGTCCTTACTCCTTACTGTCCTTATTGATTTACCTATGTTTAAAACGTGTTCGAAATCAAATTTATGCGTTTATAACCTACCACCAAGAATAATAAACATTTCGGTACATGGTACCAAAAATAATGTATTAGTACAACAAACTTTAGTACACCCAAACACAACTGATGAAAGCATGATCATTGCCAAACTAGTTCTCGGTTTATGTACAGAATCAATATTCATTCGAAAAATGTTTCATTGAGTTTAAAAATAGAAATGCGATCAGACGGTTAGTACTGGTAGCCAGTAGGTACTGTTTCCGGTACTAAGTACGAGATGACCATCGAGTGAATGATCTAATTGACCGCTTTGAAGGAGATAGCTATTTCGTTCAATTTATTGGATGTCATTGTACTCTCGAAATAAGTATGGCACATTATTATTTCGGTTGGTGATCTATAATTATACTATGTGGTAGAGTTCCAATGACGGAGCTCGCGGACATAGGCACCACCGCATTACCTACTTGCCGCTAAATTGTCGTGTTCAGCACTATTGTGTTCCGGTCAGGTGGTAATGTACGGCCCTGTAATTGCCGGCACAGAGGCATGACACCTTAGGCCTCAGAAGTGGTAACGCATCTGCATTTTGACCTCTGGTCTTTGTGTTAGTGTCTATAGGCTGCAGTAATCAATTAACATCAATGTGAACTGCATGCTTGTTTACCACTTCCATTACATAAAAAAAAAGTAGAACACATACCTACGAAATAATTGTGGAATCATAAAAAAAGAAGCCGAAGGAAGAATTTTAAGAAGAAGAAGAAAGAATTTTATTTGGAAGGATTCCTTCCATATAAGCTAAGCCATGTGCACCAATGAATATGATTGGTGGATATCAAACGCATCCATAGCAAAGTAGGATAGCAGATCTCTGGTGGAAAAGCACCCTAAATGAGTTCAGCGCTATGGTGTAGGTTGTCTACCGATCAGGATGATAATATACGACCCTGTGATTGTCGGCAGTGGTATAATAACTTAGGGCTCAGAAGTGGCAACTCAAGTAGGTATATTGAAATCCCTGATTTTAAGGCTGGATCAATGTGAATTGTAGGTATGCTTGTTTACCGCTATCATGACAAAAAAGTAGTTCAATGTAGTATTTTACCTCAATATAGGTACTTTTACTTCGTGTGCGATCAAATAAAGTTTAAATATTATACCTACATATATTATGTTGAAAAGACAAAATTAGAAACGAATCCGTAACTGTACCTACTCCCCAAAGTATTCACACGCTTAAAGTACGTGTGGCAAATAACCACCCCGGGGTTCGTTGTCATTGGATCAGCAACAACGCGGCTTTAGTCATTTCTTCGTCATAATAATGTGTTGTTATAACAATTTAGCACATGTAGTATATCACTTATTGGATGAACGAGTCTGGTCTAGCTTGGGGCGATAGATTCGTCTGTCGCCGATGATAATCTTTAGAGTACTTTAGACTTGTTACGTAAGTATGTGCCATAGACATACTCTCTGTTTGATATAATAGACAGTTATTAAAAAAAAGAAATATTTTCTTATATTTAAACTAATAATGTCAGGAACAACTTTCTGTTCCTTAACTGAAGATCTGAACCTTCCTTCGGAACTGACCGCGCACCTTATTATAGTAGAGGATTCAGAAGAACTAAACGGGCACTTAAACTTCGTTAATTTCTCTGCTGTGTGAGCAACAAAAAGGACTTGTGAACATTACATCAGATTAATATTTGTCATTGTTCCCATTTCATAGTTAAAGTAGGTTTAGCAGGGCATTCAATCTGCCGGTTGTTGGGCATCAATTTGCGACAATCAACCCACGGACATGTCGCGAGGCCCTCTTTCCCGGGCTGGTTATTACGCTAATATTCTGTTTGGCATCATCTGTGAGTACTGTGATGTTTGAAAAATATTAGGTACCTATGTAGTTTATTTCTTGTAATTGATCTACTGTTAATCCTACAAAACAACGGCCTCAGTAGGTACTCCACGATTTTTGTTCGGAAATTAACCGTATCCTTGTGTTAATAATATTATGTCATTTGATTCTGATTCTGGTTCATATATACGTATGTACCTACTTACTAAATGGTTGCGATAGTTGGTGACATAATTTCGAACAAATAGTTCTTAAGCTTTTGTTCGTTTATTCTAAAAAGATTGACTAAGTGATTATAATAAAAGTACTGAAAATGTTCCAAAACAATTAACCAAGATCCAGGAAAATTTAAAATGACGGTTCTTATAGGTTTTAAAAATAACAAAATAAACTTTCTTCCTCCAAAATAAATGGTAATGTATTTCACATCTTTTGGAAGACGGTGCCGATTTCTTCCATAGTCCCTATAATGACGCGCTTATCAAGAAAGTAGGTAGGTAATGAGCTTTCGTTCAGTTAGGTCAAATACCCCGAAGTGTAGTTTCTACTCAATGCTTTGATTTGTCTGTGGTTTACGATTGAACGCGGCTGCTCTGGCGTATTGTAGTTTTCCTTGACCCCACGACGTTCATCTGGTGTGTAATGTATTTTTTTAACTTGTGTTCGTTTCTGCACTCGCTGTGAGGTTATTTGAACAAGAATTCGTTTGCGAAAGTACAAGTTTTAAAATTAATGAGTAAAAACGTTACCAAAATTATTATCGGTATTAATTTCCATTTTTCTACTTACTGCTAGTTTTTCTTTTTACATTGAAAATATAACCCTGAAAACTCACGTGAGCTTCTAGCGTAATTTAACCCATTTGCTTTTAATCGTAATTTATCCATCCACAGCAATAAACCCAGACCCGTGACCGGTAAGGTTGTAAAATTAGCACATAACTACGCTGTAAACATACGATTTATTTACCATAAATAACGAGAAAACACCGAATTACTATCAAGCGATCAATTTGGTTTTATCTCCAACTTGTCTATTTTACTTTACGCTGCATTGTGCTTTAACAATTAAGTCTGGGCTCGCTGCGAGCAATGAGGTCAGATATACTGCAAACAGTCGAGCTTTATCCATCTCAGATAAAGCCAACCCTTCATTTTTTTCCCCCTTCAACTTCCTCCTTGTAATTGCAGATTGCTTTCGACCTGATTAATGTACTAAGCTCTAATTGCTTGAGTACATCATTTATTATGGAAATATGTTCCATAATATGTTAATGTTAATAGTCTTAAAATCATCAACACAACATATTTTTAGAAAATTATGTGGTGTTTATGTAAATTGTCTTGTAAAGAAGAATTACGACGACTCGAAACAGTTTTACACTGTAAAATGTATGATGTATTTTACGACATGCATGCTTACGTCTAAGTACGGATGGTTGTAAAAATATTATGTAGTTACGACATCTACGTTTAAGCATAAATTCTTTAACACTTGGTTCTTTGTTGGCTGTCTGTTGAAAATTCGCAATGCAGTACCTACCGACCGACGTTGTAAACACACAGAGGGTCATATCAATTCAGCCTGCTGCGAAACCTTATTTTTAGTTACATTCGGTGACGTGAACACGGCTATAGGTGCTAATGAATTGCGTTATTTGATACTATATTTCCAACTGAAAACACATTTGTCTATGTGCGGGCTGCACCAATTCGAAGAAAATGTTACATTTTCACTTGGTGGCAAAGTTGTTCATGTCGGATGTTCATGAAGAAGTCGGCACTACCGCATTAGTAAAATATATATCTTCGGCTGGTGTTCAGCACTCTCGTGTTCGAGTTAGATGGTAATGAATGCCACGTAATTTCGGTAACAACGGCGAAACCTCAGAGGTGACAATGACAACGTATCTGCTTTTTAACCTCAATTGTGTAGATGTCTATAAGCTGCAGTAGTCACTTTACCATCCATGTCAATTGCACGCTTGTTTGTCACCTTCTTTACGAAGAAAAATGTAACATCTTAGTAGTTAGTTATAATCATTACGTCCAAAGTTCTTTATGATTGTTGCACACATTATTATGACTTAGTATAAAGTGCAACCTAAGAACATGACATGTGTTGGGTACAAATAGGTGTGCACAATTAACAGTAACTCTACTTTCTCTGTCATCTATGGATATTATGGAAAGTGATGCACGAGTACTCAATATTGCGCTCAGGGTTTCACCGTTAAGTCATGGCTTGTGAATTATTCATTCTGTGCTATTTATTAGTATCGCCAGCTAGAACTGACCATTCATTTGTTAGCTGATGTATGTTTACGAATGACAGCTGGGAATATTGGTTTCGCACATCTTGAGAGATTTCTTGATTTTCTAGGATTGTAACCATGATTTGTAATCTTACTGTTAAGATTGAGATTGCCGACGGAAATCATCATAGTTAAGCTAGTAAGATAAATTAGATTTTATGCAATTTTATTAATTTTAAGTGGCAGCCTGTAAGAACTTAGAAATGTGTTTGATATAACTAGTTTAACTTTTTCAACTAAAGAATTAGTGGGATGAGAGACCGCTAACAAGCTTCTGAAATTATAAAATCAAGCAATGGATAATCCTCAGAAATCGTGATTGTATATTATTTGAGAATACTTACTCTCAGTGCAAGCGCACCTAATTATAGACAAAATTTATTAATCATAGTGGCAACAAATTGACCTTTCATGTTTGTAGGTGCGCTGTGATGATGATGAGTTCCCGTGTAATTCGATGCCTCCAGATAACCCACAGCTTTCCTGTCTCTGTCAATGCTTTCTAGAGAGTAGGTATGAGTTTTTATAATGAAATCTTGGTCATATTCGTTAATACTTTTGGTGGAAGCGCACCTAAGTATAGACAGAATGTATTGATCATAGTGGCAACAAATTGACATTTCATGTTTGATGGTGCTGTGATGAGTTGCCGTGTAATTCGATGCCGAAGATAAACCGCATCATTCCTGCTTCTGACAATGTTTTCTAGGCAGTATGTTTTTCTTTTGATGTAACCTTGATCATATTTGGTAATACTCTCGCTCGGTGCAAACAGTTCTAATTATAGATAACATAGGTATATTAATCATAGTAACAACAAATTGACCTTTCATGTTTTTTGGTGCTATGATGAATGCCCGTGTAATTCGATGCCCGAGATAAACCGCGGCTGCAGCGTCCATTTGTTAAATGAATATTGATTAGTTCTATGCATCGACGCTCTCGGATTTCTTTTGTCCATTATTACATGTTGATAGAATTCAAATGGTAGGCGTAATTATAATATGGCCTAAAAGAGATAATGGGTGAATTTCTCGCGAGTCTCTGTAGTCGAATTATCGAATTATTAATAATTACGTATACAATTTAATGAGTTCGAATGGATGGAACATTAAATTTTAATCGAAGGTACATAATTATTCTCACGCTAAATACCTATAGTAGGGGAGAGTCGGATATATTGTACCAGTTTTCAGTTTTTGCAAAATATCTTTTTTTTAATTAATTTAAATAAGTCATTTATCTTGATTCACATAGTTTAGAATCTCATTTAACATATGCCGCAACGTCAACACCATACTCTTATCGGATTTCACACAATATGCGTTTTCCTGAAGGCTTTCCTTCGGTACAATTTACGCAACTAGTCGGATTAATCGTACCACATGTTAGGTAAATTGTACCACTAAGACTTAAGAGACTTATTAACATGATAATAAATAAAAATAAAGAGTTTTAATAAGCAGACAAAATAAATTGATTATATTTTAATTATTAATGAAAAAATTCTTACAATTTTTTTAAAATTTCTTCTATCTTAACTGACATAATGTGACAAAAGAACAAATGTATCATAGACTAAAAAAAATAAACATTTATCAAACTTAAATATATTATTCTACAATAATTAAATAATATATGAAAATAGAATAAATAATTTTAACTTTAGAATATTATTTCCGTTAGTCAACAATTATTTATTTAACTGCGACCAAACTCTTTATTTTCTTTTACCATATTATAATAGTATAAAGAATTTCGTAAATATCTTGACTCAATGTTCAGGTTCCGTGAACCCATTTACAACAACGAACGCACTTTATCTTGTCAATATTTGACCCTCAACTTATTTCGCATTCTGGCATGACTTTAAATTGTTGGTTTTGAAAGCGAATTAGTTTCAGATATCTGGTTCTAGCTCATCTCCTTATTTTCCAGAGCCAACAATACCTTTCCAAAACCTCCTTCTTCCGTTTATGTATTATGTGATGACTATGGTGAATGACGACCATAAATAGTCATCATTTATCTTAAAAAAATATAAAATAATACCTAAATATAGCAACAAGTTGGGTAAATTGTACCAGTACAAATAAAACAACTGTTGGTGGTACAATTTACCAAACTAAGAGATTTCAAAAATAATTATTTGTCACAAAATAACCGCGGAACATAATACGTTAGCAACTCTATGGTTGAAGCGGTGATTATATATGTAATCAATAAAAAATATAACAAAATTGTAACTTACATTTTCACTGAGTAATCTCCTTAGCTACACACGTCAAAATTTGTATGAAGGACTTTCAAAACACATTTTTTTCTCTAACAACTAATGTTCTTGCCGGAGGCCGTTACAAAAAGACATGTAGTTGAGAGCGCTGACAGCGCTCAGTTTAGTGTTATCAGAAAAGAAAAAAATTACAGTAAGTGTAAAATTTTGAGGTGGTACAATTTATCAGACAGTACAATATACCACTCTGTGTTTCTCAGTCGAGATGTCCAAAAATCTGTATTTTCAACGACAAACGGAAGTTGTTATCGTCCGTCTTAAAATGTCGCAGTCATCTCATCTTCATCTCGAAGATCTTAATGTGGCATAGTTGGTTTGAAGTCGGCGTTTTATAATTTTTATGGCCACGAGTCATATTGACCTAAATATGGTGATAGCGTCATCGACGCATCGAGGCAAAGATGAAACATTGGGTGTGGCAAATGGAATACCTACATAATGTTTTTGACCATAGGGGTAAGAAGATAGCAATACCAGACCTGTAGATTTTCTTAGCTTCCTATTACTGCAAAACAATACGTGGTTGCTTATGGGTAGTAGGTTTAGGACGCTGTTCTGGCTGAGTTCGCTAATTCGCCCACAGAGTTTGGATGTGTCTCGGTATAGCCCTTTTACACCCTTGGCAAATCATGGGATTATGCATGTAACTATTCACATGTTTCTAATATTTCTGGAAAATTTAAACGTTATTTTTTGTTATTAAAAATGACTACTTACATAATTATCTCATCGTGGCATGTCTTAAGGGTAATTAATTAAAGCAGTTCTCAATTTCAATCATTTAAATTTCACCAATTCTAATACGAAATGAGCAGAAGTATCGAGGACTAATATTTTCTTACTTGCAAACTAAACCAGTTTCGAGGTAGGTATTCTGGACACCACAATCAAATATGATTTCCCAGATTCAATATCAAGAATATTGCTTGACGCTCTTAGTTCTTTCGTGAATATCAACCGTTTAGTCATGCTTACATCTTCCAAATACAGCACACCTATTACTGCCTACACTCCAATAACTTAACAGATGTCTCACATTATTTGATAATATCGAAACAAGTGAGCCGTGAAATCATCCTACTGATTACACAGGTATTTAACGACGATTGTTTATAGCTTGCTATCTCCTGCAATCAATCTTAGTGGCGATACTTGTGATAAGTACAGTAATAAGTACCTTCGTCCTGCGTCGTGTGCTACATTCAGTACATGTCCCACTGCATGTGTGTCGTTGCGTTTGTGCCTTGTTCACATTGATGCAAGAGAAATGGCTAAATTAAAAATCATATTATAAAGAACTGTGAGTTTAGGCGTATTTTTCTGAAATTATTAGACTTTCTTTCTTTTATTACAATCGCAGTTACCAACTTTAAGAGGAATTCTGCCTAAATCGGTCACTCAGTCAGTGCTACGTTTATTCTTAAAATTGTGATAGAACTAGACGAAAGAATAATAGAAAGCAAAAAAAAAAAAAACTTCATTAGGTACGGCAAAGCTTTGCGCTCTGAAGAGTACGAAACAAGATAATATTCTTGTCGGAAATTCTTATCTATCTACCAATTATACAATATCTCATAGGTATGTAGATTATTGTAGATAATATGCCTACATTAACATTTTGTACCTACATATTTAGCCAATGGTCAGAGAAACACTTACAGTTTTGAGCTATTCTAATTAGGTGGGTATTTTAATAACATGAAGGTTCGGCTAAGTTAAAGTAAAATTTTATATCCTTCTCTAACTGTATAACAAACTGTTAAAGTTAGAGAGGGATGTACAATTTTACATTAACTTTAACAAATACATATTTTTGTGTAACCGAACTTAATCTCTCCAGACACGAGAAAAATATGACAATTGAAATTCAATTGCGTCTCGCCGCCGGTGGCCGTACGATCCTTGAAGGATTAAGTAACATCTAACAAAGATCAATGTCAGTGCAATACCACCGAATTTTAGAAGGTACTTACCAACAAGCACTTGCACCAAAGTAAAGTGGGCACAAAACCGGTCCGACGCTCGCGCCGGCCTTCGGCACAGTTGCCGACGCCCGCTGACGTCACCACGCTTATGTCATACCCATTCGATTAATGGCCGGCCAAACATTCGTGCTAATCTTATCCCTTTCTAGGACAGGATGTATCGATAAAATGATAGGATCTCTTTGTGACGAATAAGATGTAGCATCTCTAATGCCGGATTTACGTCTTACGTGAAACTCACACGCGAGTAAGACTTGAAAGTGTGTAAACGTAGCTCACACGTGACAGTATACTTTTGCAGTATACTAGATTTATCGCAATGTGTGTTTCGGCATCGAATCGATTGTAATGTCGATTTTTAGGGTCACATTCATAAACTGCACTACGACTTTACTTTCAAGCAAAGAACGCTTCGAACTGTCAAATCCCATACTGTACTGACAGTTCTATTTATACTTTGCTCAAAGTAAAGTCGTAGTGCGGTCTGTGAATCTCGCCCTTAGAACTGTCAAAACCCATATTGTACTGACAGTTCTAAGCATACTTTGCTCAAAGTAAAGTCGTAGTGCGGTCAGTGAATCTCGCCCTTAGAGTCTACTAAGTATACACCACCTACATTAGGGCAAAGTTTATGTATGATAAATATATTCTGCCGAAGATGTGTCATTTTTTTTTCCTCTAATGGACAGTATTACTCTTGCCAAAATGTCTCTACAGTGTAACCGTACATGAGAGGCGCATAGCTCCTATGGGAGCTCGGCCTGGATTGACGTTGTTGGCACTTCAGCGCGAGTGCCTTGCGGCCGCACTGTAGTGCCCACTGCGTGGGGGTGGCGACGAACCTAAGGGCACCTCCGAACGAGGTACGGGCCTCGGTTTAGGGCGTTTGCCAGGGGGGGTTGTATCTAAGGACGGAAGATGCGTCATCGCACCCGTGTCTGTTTTATACCGTAGAGTAAAGAGATACTCCAAGCGATAGTGCCATTCCGTTGAACGAAGCACTAATTCTGAGCAAAAATTAATATACAAATCTGTCATCAAATCTGATGCGACTTTTCGATTCTACATAAAAAGAAGTGTGTCATTATGTTGTTTCAGATATTCGTGACGTGATAAGTTTTCACAACTACTCATACGATAATTCTAACGTTGCCAACACGACCTTCTGTGTTCTTCTAAGTACAAGAAAATGCTTTAATTAATAGTTTCTGAAATACACATTTTTATGATTTAACTCACTCACTTATCGGGCTGTTTTATATCAAGTATGATTTAATTAAAATACACGGTTTGCAGTTGATATGGCATTATTAGATATTGTCATCTCTAGGTTCGCAGCCCAAGAATTGGCAAACTTTCCAAATGGGTACTGAACCGATTTGGAATGCTGAGTGTTGGCGAATCGTGGGTGTTTGCATGTATGGATGAATGCATGCATTTACCTCCGCCTACCCATTCGTGAATTACAGGCGTGAAGTTACTTTTATTCTAATTTAGGTACTCATTTCGAAATCAAATTTTATGTTTTTAATTTAAACTGGCAGTAGTCTAGTGGTAACAGGCCACTACTGCTACGAAGGGTTGCTAATTACACTATTTTTCCATTTTCTGGAAGTTTTCCAGCACCTCGGAGTTTGGTTATGTGGCCGGGGATGACAACAGACTCGTCACCTGTTTAAGGGCTCCCACACAACTGCGAATTCGCATCGCATCGCAAATATCTGCGCGCTTGCACGAATTAATCGCCTCAGTTTTGTGTTACACGGGCCAAAATGTAACCGGCGACTAGTGCATGTCCATGTATGCTTGATGAATATGCATTTACCTTTGCCTACTCCTTTGGGGATTACGGGCGTGAAGTAACGTGAATATTATACAACCAACTTAAACTGCACTCTTTTGCTACATTATTTACATAAAAACAAATAAAGTAAATTAAATGGCAAGAAGGCGCACATTGGACACGTTGTTCCATTGCCAACAGGAGACGCATAATTTTACACGTTCACGCTTCAATTGAATGAGTATTTTCTTCTGAGTGAAGGCGATTCGTTCCACATCAATGGCCAACTCTTTAAAACTATATAGAACAATACTAGAATGTATCACGAGTCGCGGTATGGTATGATTGCGTCACGGCATTTATTGGGTCTGTTGACACTCGCACTGTGGGGGCGTATATTATTAGGTCATAACGTATGAGTCCTACTATAGCAAATGACGTGAGAATGCGTGCAACAATTTTAATCAACATTAATAACTTTATCAGTCAAGTCAGGTATGTAACCGATGAATTACGAGAGACATGTAGACTCTCTAAGTATCAGATAATCTGGAGTAATTAAATAGGAACTTACGTGGATTTTCGAATAGTTCCACGCTCTGTATTTGTAAGTTCCTTCCTATTTAGCGATTGTAGTGATGTCTGGAGCGAGCTGCTATTTCGGCGCTACATACGGCCCTGTAATTTCCGGCACAGAGGCATAACACCTTAGGCCTCAGGAGTGGTAACGCATTTGCATTTTGACCTTGGTCTTTGTGTGGGTGTCTATAGGCTGCAGTCATCACTTAACATCAATGTGAACTGCATGCTTGTTTGCCACTTCAATTACATAAAAAAAAAAAAAAAAAAAAATATACGGTGTGTAAGTAGCACTAAAGAGTGTTTTTCAAAATCTTCCAGCATTGCTAACTTCATTTGTGTTGGAAATATCCTTAGTAATGGAGTAAAACTAAGTGCTTTTGTTCTGATTTTGTTAGGTTTCACTAAAGTCATACAAATCTAGTACATATTTTAAGAACTGTAACCTCCAAGATTAGGCGCCATTTATCACATTGTACGTGGTTGGCAACAAATGAGACGTATCCTGCTCTTGTAGAGTTCAGTGCCGGCAGCCGGCCCACGCACTCATTGACTCTGGGAGATGTTGCAACTCGTGACGTCAGGCCTATTTGAATGACCCACGTCATTTTAGCGCTAAATTGGATGACTACATAGCAGATCTACCGAATTGTTGACAATGAGCTGATGAGTAGACCTGAGTGGTCTGCTTAATTTTGGATTATATCGTGATTTTAAAAATTCTAAATGATTTTGCTTTTTGCATTCTCAAAATAAACAACGATCGTCGTTATTATCAATGATGAATGGTGTAGTTCCTAGTGTTTTTAATTTGTAGATAGCTCCATAGATTATGAATTGCGGTAACATTGTGATTGCACTGTCACCTAAGTAAGTGTAGGCGAAACCTGAGAAACTCGGAGCAGCTGGCAAAACTCTCAGGAAGGCACATTTTCTGTTTACATTTTAAAATTTATCTCTACCTTCATGACAAAACCAGCTGAGCTTTCAGGCAGGCATCTGCATGGACGTTTTTGTTTATATGGCAATACCTATATTCATTTATCGAATTAAACCTGCATGCTTGAGTGGCTACATAACAAAAAGTTGTACTTATGTGCGTGATTATTATGCGATTAATGATAACACTAATCCCAACAAAATAGCGACATGCACTTACATTTTATCACCAAAGAAATCCAGTTGTTCCTTTGGAAACCTTCGGCCTTCTTATCTACATACTGCTTAAATGCCTCGTATGGTGTTGCGTGTGTATTTTTACTTTGACAACAAACTGTAAAGATAACCACAATTTAATCTTTACCTGCAGTAATTACGATGTCTTCCGACCGTTCCAACGTCACGTGTCGGCCATTAGCCGAACCATAAACAATGCGACTGAATTGTGAGAAACATTGCCCTCGTTCCGGCAAACTCAATGTACCTACGCGATGATTTAAAAATAAGAGTACCGACTGGGTTTATTTGCGATTTCTCGCTCATCTGCAGAAATAATTTACCTCGATACTACAGACATGTAGATAAGTCTGCGTGCGTTTGTTATTCGTCACTTTATGGAGGTGGGTGTAAATAGGGGGGCTGGGGAATCGTCGGGCGTGTTAATCTGTTAAGTTGTCTATGCTTTGTGTCCTACATAGCGTAGCCGGGCGTCGGTAATTAATCTGTGCCTGGATTTCAGTGTTCATTCATTTTGTTCGCAGATATGAAATAACTTTGATCAACGTCGAGGCATGCTCAAAGTTCAAAGAGAGTTGAAAGTGATTCGCAAAATTTCTACGCGCCTCTTGACGTGGAAAATGGTTCGGTTATTTTATTTCTCCTTGCTTATTCATGTTTCGTTCCAGTAATTAAATGTGGAACATCTTTTGGGGATTTTGTGTTACAATTTTTTCTGTGTTTTGAAAGAAAAAATATTTTGTGTATTACGACCATGCAGTTTTCTATGATGCATTCACGTCACATGGTTCTAAGTTCTAAGATTTTATTCTTACTTTTTTTTTTTATGCATATACATACCTAACTAGCTGTTGTCCGCGGCTTCGCCCGCGTGGATGTCGTTTTATAAATATTTTTTTCTGAATTTTCTTTGCTATAAACCTCACGGAGCCCGAGACCTTTCCAAAACCGTGGAAATCGGTTAGTGCGTTCTGGAGTTATAATCGTAGTAAATAATAGCGTCAGGAAGGAAAACCCGACTCATTTTTATATTATAGATGTAGTATGTGTCCTGTTGGAAGCTCCTAATCAGTAACCTTTTCTGAGTATCTCTTCAATCTAATCTTAATATGTGATCCGACGGTCGAAGGTCGAAGGCGGAAAGGCGGGGCCTCGCTTTTCCGCAACGTCCAATCTAAATCACTTTTACTCATTTTCTTCATAGACCTTGATCGCGTTCGACTTGACTAAGTTTATGATTTTATTTTGTACTTAAATAATTTCTTTTGAATTTTATAATCGGCTGTCGTTATTAATTTCGTAGGAAAGCGATTAGAAGGTAGGCAGGCGGTCTATGGTTATAACCCTGCCGTCAAAACCTTACATAATAATTTTCTCCCGTCTTATGTTAAATTGTTTAAAAGTACTTTTCAAATAGGGGCTTTTCGCAATTCTACCTGTTTTTTTTGCACTGAAGAGTTCGGTTTTTATTCAAGTACTCAATCCTTCCGTCTAATTATGTTGCCCTATTACACAGCCTATTATGAACATAAGTCTCTAAATATTAAGCGCATTGTATCGAAATGTTCCCATGCCTCTATTGGCCGGACATCCTTTTGTTTCTGTGATGCATCACGTGTCGAGTAGGCGATTTGTGCCGCTATTTTGTTTACATAATTTTGTTTAACACGCGGTCATATTGTGTATTCTCTGACGGCTTGCTTGGCTTGCTTTCCGAGGGGAGTTTTTGAAGCGGCAATTTTTTTGATTGGGATAGATAATTATGCGGGCGGTTGTTAACAGGTATGTCAGCTGTTGGGCGTTGTTATTTTTTATGATTTTCTGGTTCCGTTAAACAAAAAACGCTAAACGACGACAAAACGAGATTCAATTATTGTAATATTTTATTATTCGCAATAAAACAAGCGAGTGAATTTTAGAAATTAAATAAAAAAGGGAAAGAAAAATTAGACTTCGGACAGGAATTGAATCTGTGACCTCAGGATAACCAATTACAATTCTCAGGAGATTCAATTACTTCTGTCACGTTTTGTTTTTTATTCATTGTACCTACCAGATATGTGCATTATTCATCGAATCGGTAATAACAATGCTGTTATTTTTTTGAAATTTCTAAAATATCATGAACAATTTGACTTCCAACGCGAGCAGTTTGGACGAGCTCAGCAATCGGGCTGATTTTTCTCCAGATTCCTCAGAGACCGATTTCCACTGTTCTATTTTTTGAATTAATGACACATCACACATTATCATTTTTCTTCTATTGTTTTTGCAATATACCTCTCTCTCTCTCTTAACTTAATAATAATTAATTGTGAATAAGTAATGAATCATACTTTATGCATGCGACGATCTCTTAAAGCAAGTGTATACAGAATTTAATATCTCTATTTACAATTAAGTAACTTTTTTTAAGATATTTTAGTAGTAGATAGACTATGTTTTTTTTGTAAAATATCTTGAAAATTGTATATATGAATATCTTGAATAAAGTAAAATAAAGATATTAAAAAATGAGAAACAAATACTGAATTATACTTTTATAAAACAACAATAATCTTAGTTGGTAGGTACCTATATCTGCAAGGGAAAAAATCAGTACTTAGATTACATGAAATAGGTAATTCTTATAAATGTCAGTTACGACCACTGTATCGCGGCAGTGTTTATCTGCACTTAGTCACTATTTAGCGATCAAATAAATGATGACATTGAAACGGTATTGATGTAGGTACAATATGCAAATCGAACGATCCGTGAGCGTTTTTATTTTATAGTTAGACCTTGAGTTTGAAATCCTACACGTACCTATACTTTTTACGAAATGAAAATAACTGCCAAATGTCTTCGTTTTTTAATAACATGGAGTTTGGACCGGAGATTTAGGTAAACATATAAATAACATGCATTTCGACAACATGCAAGTGATAGTGTAATTTGCCATTAATTATTGAACCAATATAGATCGACCATTTTATATGTATGTATCTTCACGCCAAGTCCCTTACGGGGCAGGCAGAGAGTGTGGAGCGCCAGATATCCCGCTCCTGACACACCTCCCGTGCTTCTTCTACATTCATTATTCTCTTCATATAAGGTTGGGGAAAAAGTTTCTTCGCATTTTTTAAGATAATTCAAAACATTTTTTAATATAGTTTATTTAAATTTAACTAAAGTATGTATGTACCATTTTGTTCGATAACCTTTTGCCATCTTGTAGGTAGGGACATGATCCCATTGCTATAAAAAAATTGGGACTTCTCATCAAAATACCGCGACAAGTTTTGGCAGTCCTCTCGTGATGTTAACCTAACATTGCATAAAGAATTCTGAAGAGACCGAAACAGGTGGAAATCTGAAGGTGCAAGGTCAGGACTATACGGCGGATGCATTTACACCTCCCAGCCAAACTCTCTTAATTTTTGCTGAGTGGCTATAGATGTGTGAGGTCTAGCGTTATCATGATAAAACACCACACCCCTTCTGTTGATCAATTCCGGCCGCTTTCTCTCAACTTCTTGCTTTAATCTCATCAGTTGTTCGCAGTTGAGTCCAGAATCGATAGTCCTGCCTGGTGGTAATAGCTCATAATGAATAATGCCCTTCCAATCCCACCACACACACAACATCACCTTATTGCGAGTTAACCCGGGTTTCGCCACAGTCTGTGAAGCCTGGCCGGCCTTTTACCACGACCTTTTTCGCACGTTCTTGTCGTACGTGATCCACTTTTCATCACCAGTTATCAGCTTCTTCAAAAATGATTCGGTTTCATTACGTCGTAATAAAGAATCACAAATGAGTACACGGTTCATTAGGTTTCTTTTAGTGAGCTCGTGAGGTACCCAAATATCGAGATTTTTTTTGTACCCAGCTTTTTTCAAATGCGCCAAAACTGTTTTGTGATCAATTCTCAGTTCTTCAGCTACGTCGTAACTACTGATATGTCGATCTTGCTCCACTTTTTCAAAAATGGCATCTATTTTATCCGTAATAGGGCGACCAGAGCGAGGTGCATCTTTGACATCAAAATTTCCGGATTGAAAACGCTTAAACCAAATTTGTGCTACTCTCACAGACACTGCACTAGGTCCATAAACATCGCAATTTTTTTTCGCGGCTTGCGTTGCATTTTTACCTTTTTTGTAGTAAAATTTTAAAATGTATCGAATTTCTTCATTAGATTCACTCATCTTGACAGTACGAAAAACAAATGAAAATCACACATTTGCCTAATTTGAATTTGGAATTATGTTCTTTAAAATTTTAACTTACAATGATACCAAAACCAGCCAGATACAAATACTACAGCCAAAGAGATTTTATTACAAGTTCATACATACTATAATGCGAAAATACTTTTTCCCCAACCTATTACATGCACGCCATTCCTAAGACTAGAACCAGGGTAAAATCAAACAGGGTTATGATCATTGTATTATTTAAATACACCGGCACATGTTAGGCTCCATAATCTAACGTTATAATTTTATTATGAGAGCAAGATCTAGTTCAACATTTATTGTAATTTGTAATCATTGTTTTTTTATAACAGGTATTTAGTAATTCGTGTTTTGTTTAATTGCAAAAAGTTCGCAAATGGCATAATTAGGACATTGGATTTTCTATTTAGCGAATGGTCCAATAGAAGTCGAGACTATACACACAGATTACAGTCGTCACTGTCGTATAATTCAAATTGGTTCTATTTCTGTTCCTTTGTAGTTGTAATATATAATTAATATGTAAGTAAGTAAATATCCTTTTCCTTCCATTAGGTACTTCAAAAAAAAAATATATTTTTAATTATTTGTTAATTGCGAAGGTAATTGTAATAATCACAAAATTAGATTTGCTATAATATTGCACCAATAGCATGTGTAGTCGTACTTAAAAAAAAAAACAAAAAATAAACATAACAACCACAGGTGAACATGTCCGTCTCGCGCAAGGCTCGGCGCGGTTCTATATTTGGGTTAATGGCTTCGTCCGCAGACCGCCACCAACATGGGAAGTACCTGTTAGTTCGTCCGTTTCCAGCACCTAAGAGATGGATGTGACCTGGTTTGAGTTGCGATTTACTGTAGTTTTGTCGAAAAATAAAATGTTTTTTAATTATAAACATGTGAGGAACCGTTATTGTTAAGTAATCCCATCTTTTTTGCTGAAGCTCTCTAATGGGTTTGCCATTTGTGAGGTGGGAACCCCAAAGCTGGACTGTGTAACATAACAATTACGGTTTTTTGAGTTTCATGTACCTACCTATGGGGCCGTTCAAGTATTACGTCAGCACTATGGGGAGGGGGGGGGGGTTTGGGGGTCTTTGCTCTGCTTATTTTGGATGACATGGGGGGTAGGAGATTCTAGATGATGATTACGTCATCGGTAGTTATCTGTGGTAGTTATTTACTTATTACATCAGTAAAATCTAATCTCTATGCTAAATCTATTTTCTTATTTTTAAAATTATAATTATAACATTATAATTATAATATTAAAAAAAAAATAATACATTAAAAATTGAAAAATGTTTACGTAAGCATGGGGGGAGGGGGTAAGAGCTTTGCTTTCTTTTGCTGACAAGGGGGATGGGGGGTAAAGAATTGTAATAAATCTGCTTACGTAATACTTGAACGGCCCCTATTAGGTAAGCCTTTGTCCGGTGAATTTTCAATGTTCACGTTCATTCATTTGCAAACTTCGCGGTTGTATTGGTAATCTTCATTAAAGATAAAATTAAAAACCTCCACGTACCCATCATTTAATCTTTCGGCCCTGGCAACTACCGCTAAAGCAATGAAGGAGGCAGTTCAGAACATTTATATTAATTCTTATTAAAAACTGTGCTGTATAAAAAACATTTATGCACTCAAATTTTAAACGCTTTCTACCCAAATGGATTTTATGTGGCCTCTCCACCACTTAAATAATTTTCTGCCGGTTTAGTTTTAATGCACCAACAATAAGACTGGTAGAAAATGTCTAGTATCGTTAAATCCGCCTTATGTATAATTTTTGTGCATAAAAGATTAAATAAATAAATAAGACACCGAGTGAAGTCGAGGTAAGGTAAACTTTGTTTTTATTTATAGTTTAATTGCATTTTATGACAAATGGATTGTAGGTAATTATTATTTTATAATTCCAACTGGTATCCTAGACGGCATACGCACAAGAGGTCGTCAGGTCAGCAAAAGCTATGACTTCATCATTTTAGAAAGGGAACTCGTGATTGAACCCTGTGGGGGAGGACTTAGACCTATGCCACACCGCGGACACTCCGCCAAAATTTCATACAAACGCTTAATTTGGTTTCTATTACACAGACATCAATCAGTGACGTGTATTTACACGCGCACCTGTGTGCGTAGCACGTACAAAATACCAACCGTCGCCCATAAGAGGGGAAGGGGTTGAGTGATGCGGGCAAATCGGGCGGGACGTCGAAGTGTCCATTCTATACGTAGTATCCTATTACTATTATAAAGGCGAAAGTTTGTATGTATGGATGTATGGATGTTTGTTACTCTTTCACGTAAAAACTACTGAATGGATTTGAATGAAACTTTACCACAATATAGCTTATACATCAGAATAACACATAGGCTATAGCTTATACATCAGAATAACACATAGGCTACAATTTTTGAGGTTTTTAATGTGAGGTCGTAGAAAAAACACATTTTTTGCGCTTACATTGCAAACGCTGACTGAATCCTACAAGATAGATCAAAACAATTTACTACAGTATTGTACAACTTAAAAAGATCTACAAAAAAGTCCGTGATGGTATATGTTTATCTCTTAGGAATAACCCACAATAACCATTTTTTATCCTTTACTTTGTACGAGAAATATTTACGAAGCGATTTTAAGCAATACAGTATTAATCCTTATCCAATTAAGTATCTTAAATACTGTTGTGACGAATTCGCAATATCGTGTACTGTATAAAATTAGCCTGCTGTTTTTCTATAAGTCAGTCGCTCATTAAAATTGAAACAAACAAGTCGTGGTTTTCTTTAAAATCTGAACACAGTGAAAATTGAACCTTAACACCGCAACATATGGTCGAAATCGAGCCGGATTTACAAACTAAGAAGCAGACGGCCGGCCGACCCGTTAGAACAATAGAACCGCATTCCAAAGGCGATAAGGAGTGATCGCGAGCACATCATTTATGCAAATTCATTTTTATTGAAATATATCATAACTAAGTTACGCAAAATTTGTTCATTATCTTTACGCATCATTTAAATTTCACTGATTTGCTTGAATATTTACTACTTTCGAACACAATATAAACTATGGCTGCCACAAAGGAACAACAACAACTCATGTCAGTATTGGAAGATGGTGCAAACTTATTACAAAAAACGCAAAGTAATTTAAAGAAATGTCCGAAGGCGAGATTAACAAAGGGATACATTGAGGCGCGCTTAAAAATTATAGATGAATATTGGAAATCATTCAAGAATGCACATGATGGTTTAGTTAAAATTACACCAAAGGAACAAAAGGGAGTCCTGCCATACTTTTTAAACGAAGAATTTTTTGTTTATGAAGACTTATACAATATACTACAAGGGGACTTGAAGGACATGTTAAATTCTCTTTCGGAACAATCGACATCGGATCCACGATCTTCAAATTCCAGTACGAATAATATATCGTTCGCGCCGAGCAATAATGTACATTTACCGAAAATTCAAATACCTAAGTTCGGCGGCAATTATGAAGGATGGCCCTCTTTCAATGACATGTTTACGTCTTTAGTGCATGAGAATAATAACCTCAGTGATGTACAGAAACTGCATTACTTAAAAACAAGTGTCACTGGTGAAGCTGAGTTGTTGTTGAAGCATGTGCAAGTTACATCAAATAATTATATGAGTGCATGGAACATTTTGACTACGAGGTATGGCAATAAACGTATAATCATTAATTGTATAATGAAAAGATTATTCAACCAGAGAAAAATGACTTCCCAATCAGCTTCGCATTTAAAAATGTTACTAGATACGACCACAGAATGTTTGAATAATCTACAAAACCTAAGTATTAACACAGGCTCTTGGGATCTAATAATAATATACCTTCTGATTCAGAAGTTTGACCCAGAGACGCATAAATGTTGGGAAGAACATGCGTATCGTGAGGACGTCGAAGCTTTACCTACGTGGACTGACTTGAAGAAATTTATGGAGTCCAAGTTTCGCACTCTGGAATTAATTACAACAAACACAAATATAACGAAAGAATCAAGGCAAGTCAAGGAGCGCTTATATCATGTTACAACAACAACGAGAGAAAAAACATGTTTCATGTGTAAAGAAAATCACACATTAAGTCACTGCAAATCATTTACACGGCTGGAACCTAAACAGAGGAGCGAGTATGTCAAAAACAATAATCTGTGCTTCAACTGTCTAGTATCAGGGCATTCGGTATCAAGATGCAAACTACCAGTGTCCTGTCAAATATGTCATAGGCGCCATCATTCTCTGCTACATGAAATGAAGGACACAGAGCCAGCGGCAATACCGAGTACCTCAACACAACCGTCGGCATCACAGCATGTAGTAGAAGAGGAATCACCTATTCAAGTGAAAACCATGATCACGTCTCATTACACTACTAGACAAGGAGTAGCTCTATTAGCAACTGCCATTGTAGAGGTTACAAACGATTACGGCCAAGTCATTAAATTGCGCGCATTGGTAGACCAAGGTTCCCAAGCTACATTTATTAGCGAGAAGGCGACTCAATTGTTAAAATTAAAGCGGCAACCAATAAAAGGTACCGTAGTAGGAGTGGGTACAACGAAGACACAAATCAAGCACGTGGTTCAGCTCACTATAAGATCACGAGACCAAACATATAGTTTACCTACGCAGGCCTACGTGATGTCAAAACCACTGACCACAAAATTGCCCACTAAAACAATAAACATTATACAACCATGGCTTCACATAGAAGGGCTCGACTTGGCAGATCCTAGTTATCTAACACCAGGACCAATAGATCTTCTACTGGGTGTTAAAGAATACGCACTTATTATCCAACCAAAGATAATAAGGGGTCCGCCAGGCACTCCAACTGCACAACAAACAACGCTTGGTTGGTTGATTTTCGGAGACATCTGTAATAATCAACAGGATAACACACATCTTGTAATGCACCACCAGGTGGATGTAGATGAAATGTTGAAGTCTTTATGGGAAATAGAAACTGATAGTAAAAGATACTTAACAAAAGAAGAAAAACTCTGTGAAGATATTTACAAGCAAACAACAAAGAGAAATCAGGAAGGAAGATACATAGTTAAATTACCTTTTAAACCAAACAGTCCACAAACAACCGAAGGAAACTCTAAAGAAATAGCGATTCAAAGATTTTTGCAACTTGAACGGAAATTTAATAAATCACCAAATCTGAAAACAGAGTACACAAAGGTCATTAATGATTACATCGAGCAAAATCACATGGAAAAAATACCTGAAAATGAAAAGAAAAAACAATCAGTATACTTACCTCACCACGCTGTTGTTCGCGATGATAAGGAGACATCTGGAACACGCGTAGTCTTCGATGCTTCGTGTAAGAGTACAAACAACATCTCACTAAATGATGACCTTCTGGTAGGACCACAGCTTCAAGAAGATCTGAGAAATCTTCTAATGAGATGGCGTATGAAACGAGTATGCTTCATGGCCGATATCAAACAGATGTACAGACAAATACTTGTAACTAAGCATGACGCAGATTTCCAACGCATCATTTGGAGACCAAACTCAGAATTAGAAGAATATCGTATTCTCCGCGTTACTTTTGGTACAGCATCTGCGCCATATTTGGCAGTCAAGACACTACATCAAGTAGCTAAAGATGAAGGGCATGGTAACGAAGCAGCTGTCCAATCTATAACAACCAATTTCTATATTGACGATTGGCTTGATGGCGCAGATGATGTAAGATCAGCTGTAACCCTAGCCAAAGATGTTACAAGAATCCTGCAAAGTGGTGGTTTTCAGCTAGCTAAATGGTCTTCTAATAATACTGAATTTATGAAATCCATAGAGGAGGATAAAAGATCAAAGGCTGCAGACATTAACTTAAATCTTGAAGGCACGGTCAAAGCATTGGGTATTGTATGGAATCTAAGCGTAGATGCATTCCGATATAACGTCATTCTGCCACCGTCTAATGAAAAATGTATAACTAAACGCAAAATATTATCCGACATTCAAAGGTTGTTCGATCCACTGGGTTGGATTGCTCCAAGCACCGTGATGACTAAAATTTTCGTACAAAAACTTTGGTTAGAAAAGATAACATGGGACCAGAGCATAAATGAAAATTTAAGTGAAGAATGGAGACAGATAAGAAAAGATATCATTAATGTTGGGGATATTTTAATAGACAGATGGATTGGTACAAAGAAAAATACAAATATACAAATTCATGGATTCAGTGACGCTTCTATGCGCGCATATGCCGCAGCCGTTTACATTAGAACTGAAACAAATGATGGAGTGAATACTAAACTTATTGCTGCTAAAACGAGAGTAGCTCCTCTCAAAACAGTTTCTTTGCCAAGATTAGTTGTGTGGGGCGTTGATTCTCTCGAGGCTTATGAAACAAGTTGGGACAGCGATGAATATTCCAAGCCATGAAATGTATGCTTGGACAGATTCGTCAATAGTGATATCATGGCTATGGGGCGATCCCAATAGATGGAAATCTTTCGTTGCCAATCGCGTCGTTGAAATCATAGAGAACATAGGCAGTAATCGCTGGTATCATGTTCAGTCCGATGATAATCCAGCTGATATAGCATCTCGAGGAATGTCACTATCCGAATTGAAGACGTGTGACTTGTGGTGGAGAGGTCCGAGCTGGTTATCTGAAAAAGACAAAAATATTAGTAAATCAATAATTAAAAATACAGATTTAGAAATGAAAACAACAAAAATAAATACTTACCATATTACTGAAAATCAAGAAAAAGGTTTTACAAAACGTTTTTATATTTTTAATAATTTAAATGAACTACTGAAAGCTATTGTTTGTTGCAAGCGATTTTTAAACTACAAGAAAACATGCACAAATGAGAAAATAACTACAAAGGAATTAGAAGAATCATTACAAATTTGTATAAAAAGAGTTCAAGAAGACGAATACAAAGTAGAAATAGAAAGATTAAACACAAATAAACAAGTGAACAGAAATAGTCCTTTGCGATCCCTCAACCCTTATCTTGATGAGAAACAAATCCTCAGGGTGGGCGGTCGCCTCAGACACACAAACTTACCTTGCGACAGGAAAAATCCAATAATTCTGAATAGTAAAAACTCTTTGACGCCTCTGATCATTGCTGATGCACATAGCAAGACGCTTCATGGAGGTGTTCAGCTGATGTTATGTTATCTACGTTCTAAATATTGGATCTTAAGAGTAAAATCAATGGTTAAGAAACACATTCATAAATGTTTCGTTTGCGCTAAGCTTAATGCGTCAGCTAGAGCACAAATTATGGGAGACTTACCAGAAGTACGAGTGACTCCATCACGACCATTTTTAAACACCGGAGTAGATTTCGCAGGCCCAATACAGATTTTGAGGTTCAAGGGTCGAGGAAGTAGAACTTGCAAGGCCTATATCTCAATATTTGTCTGCATGTCAACCAAGGCAATACATATTGAACTCGTAGGTGATCTCACTTCAGAAGCTTTCATTGGTGCTTTTAGACGCTTCGTTGCGAGAAGAGGTAAATGCAATCACCTATGGAGTGATCAAGGTCGAAACTTTGTAGGGGCCAACAAGGAACTACTAGAAGCCTGGAACGAAGTTAATTTACAATTTGATGGACAGATAGCAGAGACACTGGCTTCAGATGGCACTCAGTGGCATTTCATTCCAGCCTACAGCCCTACTTTTGGCGGGCTGTGGGAAGCTGGGGTGAAATCCATAAAATACCACCTCAGACGAATTTTGACTAATAATCTGACCTACGAAGAGATGTCGACAGTACTTTGCCAAATTGAATCCTGTCTAAATTCACGTCCTTTATGCCCTCTCGATGATACAAATTTGGATAATATGAATCCACTCACACCAGGTCACTTCTTGATTGGAGAAACACCGATAGTTGTTCCATCTCCTAACTTAAAGGACGTTCAAATTTCTAGTTTGTCTCGCTGGCAACACACTCAAAAGATTGTTAATGACTTCTGGCAGCGATGGCAAGATGAATACTTATCTAGACTGCAACAGCGTCCGAAGTGGCACAAGAAAGAACATGAGTTCACAGTCGGTGATATCGTATTGATTAAAACAGACAATTTGCCGCCCGGTAAATGGAGTTTGGGGCGAATCGTCGAGAAGCACCCTGGTGCCGATGGTCTTACGCGTGTGTATAGTGTGAAAAGTGGAAACTCAGTGACTAAAAGAACTGTTACAAAATTATGTGCTTTACCAATAGATTCAAGTGTTTAAAATTTTCACAATTTGTAAATTTAGTCTCTTGCCGTTGCTCTGAGTAACGTTAAATGGATAAATATATGCAATGTATCTTATGCGTTTAGAAGGAAAAGAGCTTAAAGCCCTTTTGGTGGGCGGTATGTTGTGACGAATTCGCAATATCGTGTACTGTATAAAATTAGCCTGCTGTTTTTCTATAAGTCAGTCGCTCATTAAAATTGAAACAAACAAGTCGTGGTTTTCTTTAAAATCTGAACACAGTGAAAATTGAACCTTAACACCGCAACAAATACATTGTGCATTTAATAAAGATCAATATGGCTTTTTACAGCATGTAAATTAAATAAGTATTTTCGAAGATATCACAGATTTAAAATGCAGAGTCATAGCAATTTCGGCGATAAATACCGTTTCGGTGATAAATACCGGCAGCGGCGCCAGGCGAACGGGGCGTGGGGGGAGCGGGGTAGGTGCGGTGGGGAAGAAGTGGCTCATCGCTGAGTGCGCGACCCGAACGCGGGCAGACACGTGAGGGCAGACGTAGTTGACGGTTGTGTCCGTTTTGCTAATTTTCAAGGCACTAGCGATTTGATAAAAACGTATGGTCGCCTACTTTAAGTAATATAGGCCTAAGGTTAGTTATAGCCAGGTTTCTTTTTGGTTAGGAGTTACACGTACAAAAAGATACTTCATTTTTACGAATTACTTCATTGATAATTCAATTACTATATAGATAGGTTACTTACAGTTAATTATAACAAATTATATAAATAGGTCAGCTCTATGTGGCTTGCTCACGTGTTTCCAAAGCGAAGAATCTGCATGTTTATGCTGAAGGAAAAAGATCGTTAAATGTAGTTTATAGGAGCATACTGCAGTAGCTACCTATAGGCCTATGATTAGGGCTCTGCAGTGCTTAGTTACCGTATTTCTTACTTATTACTAGACTAGACGGGACGAACCTGAAGTCCACGCGAACGAAGTCGCGGGCAAAAGCTAGTTATAACATATTCTCTGCCTATGCCGCCACGAGACATGCTATCAGTGTGAACATATTTAGCAGAATTCTTCTAATGTAGCAGATTTGGATCTTATTAGGGCTTGCAGCAGAATTTGTTAAAATTGTACATTGCCAAAAATTAAATCTTATAAATGCGACCTGTCTTTTTTTTTTGCTCTTCAAATAATTTTAACTACAGCTTCTTTTTCGTATTTCCCTTTTTTTTTGCACTGCATCAAAAGCAGAATGTAGCAAAATTTAAGGAAGCATAAGGCAGAGTGTTTCAAAATTAAATCTGGTCACTGCACGATGAGCTACGGGTGATTATATAACCCTTTGAAAGGTAACGAACATGTCAGATTGCAACTCGGCAATTGTAACTCTTCATGCTCAAGCATTAAATAATAATCTTTTTCATATTCTTCCGTTAGTTCTGTTTATCTGCATTATGACGTGTAAGCTAGTGTTGCGAATTGGATTAAACACTAGCGGCAAACTCTTCAGCTTTATAATATTAGTATAGATAGTACATATAGATTTATTATTTAACGTGATGACGAGCCGTAACTATTTAAATAACTTATCAAATATTGTGTTTTTACCATACCTACCTACTATTTGAACAGGCATTAATCTGTTTACGAATGATGATAAACGTTATAGGTACATGCACAATATTTTGCTGGTAATTACAAATTACACACTATTATCTCGTATCATGTTATAATAAAGGCTGTAGTTTACTAAATAAAAAAATACATCTTGAGGTAATATTGGTTATATCATCGGCATCGCAATTATGTTTACGATGACAATAAATAGGCGGGGAAACAGTATGACGTAATGCTTGTAAGTTTCAAAAACATTCAAAAGTTCTAAAAAAAAGTCCGCGACAGGATGTCTATATTTTAACGTTGGCTCACTATAACCTTTTTTATGCTAATCAAAGTTGTTCCAAAATAATGCATTATTTGCGAAGGGGTTTTTATAAACATGATATTAATCCTTATCCAAATAAATATGTTACTCATCACAAGTATTTAAGTTAAAACGAAATTGCCCTCTTATCAATCATTATCTTGGGAGATATCGCAGTTTCAAAATAACACTCGTGGGCACAGCTAGTAAACTATAACTGGGCTAAATTTCATACTCCTCTACTCCTCTTCTACTACTTTCGAAAAAAAAGGTGTCCAAAGTTTTTGGTTTACGTATGATGATAACAGAATACGGAAAATCCATAACGAGTTTTCTTATCGAGATGAGCGAAAAGTCAAGTTGTTATCCACTAGTGTTGAGCTAATGGGTCTATATTTAGACGCATCACTGATGTCAACGTGCGACGGAAGCTGGAAATTGTGTCGTTTGCCTAAAATGTATACGATCGATTGCATCATAAGTATTATTGTTGTGAGAATTTTATAAATAAACACACATCTTCATTTATTTAATCCTGTGGATGAATTTTCACTAAATATAAGCGGTGCAGATCCGTCAACAAGATACATTTCGGCGCCGAGTATTTGGCGACTTGCCAACTTAACATCTGATCCTTGGCTTTCCTCTTGTTCCCTTAAAAATTAACCGACTGATGTTCTATGACTAATAAAGCTTGTTTGTATTTTCCGCTGCATACCCAATTTTCGTAATTTAATTTTCATGCTAAGAGCTTTCGGTTTCGGTGTCTCTTTCGTCTTTCGAAAGCAGATTTTGTTGATGAGATTAAAATCAAACTGTTCAATAAAGATACCGTCTTTGTTTTTTAAAATCTGTCTGCAACTTGGGATGATTGTGCTGAAGGTGAGAATGATTCTGGGATTTGAAAATACATTGCAAATTAAAGTCATAGCCTATTTGATCTTAGTTTAAAATAATTCCATTCGTATGTAAATTAGAAATCATCTGCTAAAATGCTTTCGATTTCGATAAATAAAATGGCAAACTGCTCCAAGTAGTCTAGTGATAGCAGGCCACTACTATTGTGCTGGGGTCCGGGTTTTCATTCCCGAGTCGAGGGCTATCGGATATAAAGGTATTAAATCCTTTATCACTGGTTCTATTGGGCTTTTTCCATTTTCTGGAAATTTCCCAGTACCCCGAAGTTAGGTAATGCGCCCGGAGATGTCAACAAGCTCATCACCTGTTAGGTACACCGGCCAAAATGTAACCGGCCAATCGAAAATGTAACCGGCCAAAATGTAACCGGCCAGTGGATGTTTGCATGTATAATTATGCTTGAATGCATGCTGGTTCCGAGGGGATAGGCAGAGGTAAATCTCTGCCTAATCCTTCGGGGATTACAGGCGTGTTGAATGATTGTGGCGTAGCGTTTACGTAAAACAACACTGATCCCTCAGGCCACCAGAAAAATATGACATCTGATTTCTTATTGTTCTCGGAACCTATTCTCGGGTCCATCTGCTGCTTCAGGTATTTGCTGTAAAAAGACTTACCGATTTTTGTTGCAAATTCTAAAGTATAAGTTACTTATACCAATGTCAACAGCCGTTTGAATCATCAGACGACAATAGAAAACCCAGACTCGTGATAGTTGAAGGTGATTACGAAAACAAACAAACAAAAGCTTGAGTTAAAAATGCAGAAGCAGTTATGACAGGCCGCTCGTGGCACGCGTTGTGCTGCGGCCAAGCGTAAATAACTGACTGTTAACATCCGGAACAGTTATTCTAATCTCACACAAAATGAACTCTAGTGCCCTTCAATAAGAACTTTGGCAAGCTAGCTTTTCATGTCGCGATTAAAATCGCATCGCATCCTGTAGTTTGAATGAGCGGTAAAATAATGCACATGGTAATTGTTTTCGTGATGTAGGCTTCGATGTGAGCTTCGCTCGTACTCTGTTCTCATTCATGGAATCATTAATACGTTTCCTTTGTAATGAGGTCAGATTTTATATTCTGTTGCTATTTCATTTTGTTTATAGAGTGCTGTACCTAAAAAAGGAAAGCTTAACCATTATAAGATCAATCGTGCGACTAAAGGAGAAGTTTCGGAGATGAAGTTAGGCATTTTAAAAAAGTCAAATTAAAGGTGTTATTGTAGGATGTTAAGTATGTTTCTTTTTAATTTTGAATTTAATCGTTTGAAATAAATAAAAAAACTACTGCACTTAAAATTTTTAATACTTTTATACTAGATTATTTATCTATATGAAGCTTATGGTATGTAAAGTAACATAGAAAATCTCTTTACCTTGTTAGGTACGGAGTACCTATTACGGAACCCTGTACGTGAGAGTCCGACTTGACCAGTTTTTAAAATTAATTACTATAATTACCTATATTGTTTTTAGTTTTGCTAGCTATAGTTTTGACTGTAATACTCGGACAAAGCGTGAATTGGAACGTGGAAATCGATTCGCATTATCTAGACACGGTTTCAAATGGAAACCACCATTATTTATAATATAGTAGGTACCTACAATGTGGTAAAAATGTACTTACCTTTTGTAAGGTTTATTCCATCGTGCGCCGAGAGTAATCAAAAATAAATAGATTTCTAGTGATTTCTCTTGGGCATCAGCGAGTACTGCGTAATAAAATACCTATAATCTGGTTTACTTCTGTAAGTAACTATGTGATGTGATGTGATGATGACGTAATCTATTACTATAAGAACAAATAAATATTTAAATTTAAAGTAAGCATACGTTTTTTATGCCAGATTATAAATCTACTTCACTAATATGTTAGTTCTGCTATAAATGTACCAAAAAATATAACAATTCAAGCATTTAATTCTGGTGGACATGTACGAAGTACCTAGACGAGTGGATATTTTTTGTACCGAACCATCTCTATGATACCTACCTATTTCCCTTACCTTAAAACCGTTTCAATCGATTGCGCTATCTGGTAGTATATACATAAAGATAAATATATAACAATGATTGTGACAGGTTGATAATCATCTCCTTCTTTTGAAGCTAAAATCTTTTAAGCTTTTAGTCATTATCGAGCAAAATGGTTGAAATTGTGCTGAATATAAAGAAATCATTATTATCATCTAACTAGTATTAAAAAAGGTACTAAACGGTGATCATAACTATTCAGCCAACTTAAAAATAAGCAAACAACATTTGAAATAAAAAAAATACACTTTACAATGTCTCAATGCAATATTGCTGGCTGGTCGGCAGGGTTGGAGGCTCTTCTATTTATTAAAGTACATGTTTTGACGCCAATTATGGATAGAAATAACAGTTTTGTTTTAATCAATTTGGAGCACATTGACATCAATACACCAGCACTTCATTTTCTAAGAACCATAATAATTTATGAGCAAGTACATACATCACTCGATAGCAAGATAATATTGAGGGTGGGAATACTTTTGCTTTTGTTAACTATAAATTAATCTGTTAATAGAATGTAACCTTTGATTTAAAGCAATACGGTCCAATGTAGTTTGCTATCAAGAGAACAGTCATGGTGCGTTAGCCGTGGACTAACACGGAATAACGGTTGTGCTCTTATTACACTTTACATAACTCAAAAGTAAACGTGAAACAGACCTACCGCTGGTACACGTAATGACACGCTATTGGGCTACTTTCTTACATTATAAACGTTTTGTATAACGAGAGTAGGTGTTTTTTTATAGTAATTTATACAATTTCTATTTACGATACTATTATCGGTAGTTTTCATCCATTGTGGCCAAGTTGACAGTCTTATCTGTACTTCTTTACTTATATTACTCTACTGGTGGTAGAGCTCCAGTGACGGAGCTCGCAGGCGTAGGTACCACCGCATTACCTAATATACCTACTTGCCGCTAAATGGTAGTGTTTAGCACTATCGTGTTCCGGTCAGGTGGTAATGTACGGATCTGTAATTTCCGGCACAGAGGCATTACACCTTAGGCCTCAGGAGTGGTAACGCATCTACACATTAACCTTGGTCTTTGTGGGGGTGTCTTTAGGCTGCAGTCATCACTTAACATCAATGTGAACTGCATGCTTGTTTACCACTAACAATAGTATAATACATAAAAAAATAAAGACATTAACAAAGACACACACAAACATTTCTCTTTTTATATACCTATTCCTATGTTTGTAACGTTTTCACGCAAAAACTAGTGGACCCATTTTAAAAATTTTTTCACCATCAGAAAGCTGCATCTTTACTTAGTCGCATACCTACCTATATGCTGTTACATTAATTGCACCCGTGCGAGACCGGGGCGAGCAACTGTTTAATTGATAAAATGTTAAAATAATAATGTGGACAGCTCCAGTCGTGGTACCTTATCTAGGACCTGGAACACTAGGACTAGTAAGCAAACTTAGTGCATATTGATACCTTGTTCACGAGAGCTGAAAACAGTTTTTTTTAAGATCTCGTGATGTTCTTGACTCTAGAACACGACGAAAGGTCAAGACGGCAGGATCTAGGTAGATTCTTTTCAACTTTATATGCGCATGACACATGTGTGACATCCTAGGGCATAATATGTGTTCACAGTTTTAATAATTATAAGAATAAAATAGCATATCAGACATACCTATATTGCAAATCTAATGTGATCCAAACACGAGGTTCCCAACACGTACAATCAGGATATCCGTCTGCCAAACCGGTCTCAGTGCGGCACACCGGCTGGCACGTAATGAATGTGACACCAGACATTCATTTAGTCCTCCCTCCGCCCAACTCTGCGTATACCTCATGTTTGCAAATCACTCAAGATATTCTTCAGGGATTTGCATACAGGACTGATGACGCCCTTATTTATTTTCTGCGAACGCACGAGAATATATTTTTGCATAGGTAGCTGAAGGGTGATACAGCTATCAATGTACAGTCGAAAAACTCTTCGTTTACTTACCAAAATCAATGAAATATAACTTTTATTTCTACCACATTAAGTGCCCATGTGTTGTGTACTTACTTATGCGTTCTGCATTAAGTGCATCTTCCAAAAATTTGAAGGTTTAACAAACAGAACTTTCATCTGTATTTCAGAAGCGTTTGACAAGGGTAGGTGTTCGGGGATTACAGGCGTGAAGTTACGTTTCTTTTTTCTTAATTTTTGTGAAGGAGGAGAGGCTGCTACAATTAGGCAATGTTAATATAGAACTTGCTAAAAAGCAGAAAACTATGACTCTAATACGTTACAGCTGTTTAGTACGCACTAAACAGCTATGTCGTGCGTCACATAGTCGTGCCATTCTTTTGCATTAACACAGATAGATGCGGCTGTTGCGCACAATCAGGCGCTGTTACACTTTAAAAACTATTTCTTATGTCTGAAAAATAGTCAACGATATTGCTTTAAGCAAGTCTGTGCCTTTTCACTTGTAATTACGGACTTTATAATGGTAAGAGTCGATCTACTAGTGTTCGATGAAGTATCATAGGACTTCTTCAAATGTCCAATTACAACAAAATGTCTTTAAATGGATCTTTGAAATGAAACGGATAGATTTGACAGGTACCTACGAACTATTTATCTATATAATATCGTTATTCCTTACAATTTCTTCATAATTTCTCACCGTTCAAATTGGAATAGAATCCGACGAATATTTCAAAACTAAAATTATCCGAATCGGTCTAGCCGTACTCGAGACTTACAGTGGTCTATAGTAATCTATTTTTGAAGACTTTGGATAGATTATTCGAAACGTTAGTCTAAAAAGGCGTTTCAATAGATTATCTACAGATTTATTTGCTGTCTATTGACTGAGATGCAAACAGCGGATCGATCAAATGATCATTTGCAATATAGATTGGTGCTACCTGCGAGCGAAGGTGCAATATTGTAGGTGAAGGTAATTTCTTGGCATGCTTTCCTTCCTACCCTATATTCTTCAAGGGACCAACATGCCAAATTTAAATTTTCTACCACAAGTAATTACGTTGTACTTACGATAATTGTGCGTTGTCTGTCAATTAGTTACGTAACAGTTTTTTTATGAAAATTATTGTACATGTACCTTTTTCATAAATTACTAATTGTTTGCATGATGCACGAAGAAAAGGAATGCTTATACACATAATTTATAGGCTTCCATTGCTGCGCTTAGGTATGTGACCTAATAACACAATATGTATTTAGATGGTAGGTAGACTGGTAGAGTCCAATCAATAGTCCAATATAAAACAGCCGTAGTGCCTCGTGTAGAATTTGTGGTAGGTTCTTGTATATTACTGTAGTGCTGTCGCATACTGTGCATCCTAATTATTGGTGCGAAGTACAGTAACACAACACACACTTTTATCGTGATGAAGACTACATCGCGCGTGTGCCGACACGCACTTGCCCGGTTTTATATTGCACATTTTCTAATCCGATGTAACAATTATGAAGAGTGACATTTAAAAGAATAGAATGCTTTGTAATTTGATTCACCTTTTATTTAAAAAACAATTTCAATTTTCTTTTCATTTATAATTTTTATAAAATTTTCGAATAAGCACCCTTTATTGTAGGTAAACCTTACAGATTCCAAGTTTGCCAAGTATACCATATCCAACGATTTAAAACACGACTGGTGGGTAACATTACTTTTCACAGGCACACTCGTAAAAGAAATTTAAAGGTAGGTACAGATACAAAACACTCGCTCTCCTCATTTCCTTCCTTCAGTATGCAAGCTATCTTTTCTGAGGACTTATTATTTATCTCGCTTGCCATCAATTTGAAAGTCACTAAACGTCAAAACAGCAATGTGTTTCAAAGTAACTATCAAAATGATGTCAACCGAGATACATAATACGCCTTCTGGCGAATAGGCAACAGACATACTTCGGATAGATGCATAAAAAATCGCTTCTTTTCATATTTTCCAGCTTTGATATCTAGATAGATATAGACAGGTGTGTAATGAAAGTTTCCCAGATTGCTTACTATTATGTCACGGAACTACGGTACTGTGAGGGCACGGTGTGCGTGTACGGCAATGGCGGGCTATGGTGTATCGACGACGCCAAGTCTGCCGCCACGGGTCAACGGCCCCGTCTTGCCTATTTGATACACCAGCTTTGTGGCGCCTTTTGTTGCTTCTTCCATCCGTACTTACTTCGTTAACGCAAACTGGTTTCGAATGGCCATTTTTTGATAAGGCAGATTATATTCTGCAATCTATTGTGCTGCCAAGGTTTTGTATTGACATTTGATAGGAATTAAGTAGAGCGGCAAGCTTAGTCCTTTTGGTATTATTTTAGTTTAACTTTGTCCCCCTAACGTAGGTATAATACAGTCTTCAGGGCATATACTTGATGTCATGTGGAGTAAGATGGACGAAAATATCTACATAGTTTGTTGAAAAATGTTTTATTTCATAACCTGGCTTTTTTTTGTATGATTTATATTATATACATGTCAATTGTATATTTATACATATTATTTAATAACTACCTATTAAATAATTATGTATATGTAGATTGAAATGAGTTGGAAAAACATAAACGTAGGCAGGTATATTATTATTCTGTATCTACCTAATGATTCATGAAACCGGTTGCTCATAAATCGATTGATTTTATTTTAATTGTCATATTAATGTTCTCCACTGAATGACGTTAAATCACGAATTAAACTAATGCTCATTCGTTTTATGTTTTATTTGTTTGTTCTAGTGTGGTTCACAAACATGGAAACCTCGGACCGGCTCCAGATTTAGAATTCTCTGAACTTCTTCTTTGTATAAAGTAGGTACTAGCTGTTTCCCGCGGCTTCGCCCGCGTGGATGTCGTTTTATAAATAACAAAGTAGCCTATGTTCTTTCTCAAAGTCAGCTCTATCTCTGTACCAAATTTCATTAAAATCGGTTCAGTCGTTTGGACGTGAAAAGGTCACAGACAGACAGGCAGAGTTACTTTCGCATTTATAATTTTTATTTATTTATTTATTTAACTTTATTGCACAAATACAATGTTGTACAAAAGGCGGACTTAATGCAACTAGAAGGCATTATCTACCAGTCAACCTTTAGGTAGAGTCGAAAACAACGAAATAGGCGCGGAGATCTTAATGAAAAAACAATTAGGGGAAATTACTTAAAAATAAAATACTTATACAAATCGTAAATACATAACATTCATACTTAAAGAGAATAGTAAATAGATACAGGATACATATAAATAATATATATAAATAAATATATAAATATAGATATATATATATATATATATATATATATATAAGTACATATATATACATACATTTAGATAATTGCGAAAATAACGACCAATAAAAAAGATAACAAACACGATAACGATGATAAGCAAAGTGAAATGATAACGAGCGAAGTTACATGTCTACGGCGATGTTTTTAAGAAATAGTTACGAAGATGATGTTTGAACGTCAACTTACTCGGAGCATTTTTAATTGATTTTAGTGACGGTGAAAGAGTTGGAGATGAAGCCAGTACGGTGGGAAGGGATTTCTAGGATGAGGTTATCTGTAGAACGGAGGTTACGTCAGGATGTACCTACTGACTGTCGCATGAATAATTGTTAATATTATATAAATAACAAATTCTGGAGTATGGAAATGGACAAAAAAATATAAATCTTGAGTTGTTTTTTATTTATTTTTTTTGTATACATGTTACCTGCGTTAGGTATAATTTTAATAATTTGAATAATACGAAAAACCGAAAAGATGATTTCATTTGCAGATTTCTCATGAGATTATATTTCATTGTTTTAGTATTTAAATGTGTTGATTACATAGAAGGTAGCTTCACCATTATCATCACAGTGAGAACTTGGTTGAATTTGACTTATACCGATAAGAATGTGTTGCAAGTCGTTTTACTTGCGTAGATATATTGTATGGCTATACTTTTATGATAAGTATTATGACTGACCAACAACTTTGTCTAAATTAAAGGATGTCAATAACTGTTCTTGACGCCTCGTGAACCGTGACTCGCATAATACGTTATTTCTTAGAATTGAGTCGATGTATAATTTATGTGAATCCTATTGTCGTCAGTTCGCGCTTGTAATCAATAGATTTGCGTTTGATAGGTATGTTACCGTTGAAACAACTCGAGTCTATTTAATAGTAGAATTTATTCATAAAAGCTAACTCCTAAAGAGCACAATATTATAATAGTATACTGTTTCAATTCTTCAGTTATAACTAGTTATCAGATGATAACATTTGTTTTGGTAATATTTCGCAATCAAACGCCAGGAGCCGCGATCGCCTATCGAAATTGTTGTCGATATTGTTATTGCTGTCAATTTTTACCTCCTAAAAAACCAGTATTGATAATCTAAGTCGCACCCTAGGAACGAGGCATCTAGGCAGAGAGTGTTGAGCGACAGATGTCCCGGTCCTGACACACCTCCCGTGCACTTTCATACATGCACTCTGATTCCTAAGACTTCTCCACCCTCACTACACACCACAGACCTTTTTTATTTAATGATTACTTACCACAATTATTAAGCAACAACCGATAACAACGACTTAATGGGTTGTCAACAGAGACGTTGGAACTAATTGCTTCTAAATGGTCTTACATATCAGAGTACAGACATCTCGCCCGTTGTAAGCGAACGTGTTTTATAAACGGTCCCTATGAATTATTTAAACGTATACCTACCTTATTTTCAAAATTACAACTCTATTATTTTGCTTAATCTAACTTCAGACATATAATCTGAAAATGTTACGCCCACATCTCTAATGATGAGTTTATCTTTAAAAGTTATTCTATGTACATAGAATCGTCCGGCGTACCTTTTGTGTGGTAAGACCTTCATGTACAAAGTTAGACCATTGTTGGAGAAGGTCGCACTCGTAACAATACTGTTTTGTTCTGTCATCGCACTCTATACATTTAATACTGATAATTGCCCGAAATTAGTGAACTAAAAAGTTTTTTTTTATTGGCCTTATGTAGGCGACTCGTCTCGTGACAGCCGTAGTCTACTTCGCCTGGCCATCGTCGACCGTAATTGGCTCAAGTTAAAAAAGTTTAAGCAAGACCCTGTGGGTCTGAATCAGTGAACGATCTTTTCTAGTATTATTTTAATAATATGTAGAGATATTAATGTAATTAATAAATTCATAGATGTTACTAAAAAAAACATCTTGAGTAAAAAAAATATATTTATTTTGTAAAATAAATGAACTCTATATCACTTTTATTGGGTTCCTAAAAGAACAGTGTCTGCAATTAGGTACATCCTAAGTACAACTCTTGTCTGTTGATAAACTGCAAGCCAGGAACAGATGTCCATGACATGACTATCAGACAGACGACTCACTCATAAAATGTTCCGTATTAAGTGTCCAGAAAGTTGGCCACCTTAGCACCTTAATGGTCGAAAAAAGCTTGAGGTGATGATGAGATAGAGCATATAAAAACTATCTGTGTCATCTGCGCGTCTGAAGTTACGTTCGAAGATGTAGGAAGAATCTTTTTGGATGTGTTTTCAGAATACGCGTCTTGGTTTTCGTCCACAAGCTGTTGCTAACATGTAAAAGATGGCAATAAAGTCTTTGTAAATTGTAATCTAAGTAACAGTTCGAAGTAACGTTTTAATTTCGAAACTATAGTTATGACTGTTTAGCACGTTCGTAATGCTAATGCGTCTAAAGAGAGTGTTCATTGGGGACAGTTAGCAAACACCTGGTACAATTGATATCGAGTAGGTACATAAGTGGATGATGGATGATTATGTATGAGGAAATAGTCAATAAGGATTTATGTGTGTAAATAGTGTTACAAATATCGGAATCGGAATAGGATCTAGGAATATGTAGGAGTCTCTTGACATATTGTATCTCTTTGGTTGTTTGCCTCGCTGCAAACGTTGGCGTAATAGGCATATTACAAAATATTTGTGATACAATTGTATTTTATGAATAAAAACTATTATTAAATGTAGATTGCATTGATATATAAATCAAATATGTTATGAAAATTGAATTGAATCCTATTTCTTATGGCGGCAGAGAATATAAAATAACAGACTAGTCACTGCAATGAAAAAATATGTACAGGTAGTTCATTGATAATAACCCTTATTATCAATTAACTACCTGTACATATTTTTTCATCACCAATACATTTTTCATTATCAAAATTGTAGTTTTTTGATGTTTAATTGTATTGAAAATGAAATCCTACAAGTTGCGCCGATAAGATTCTTGAATGTAGTATCTAATCTTATCACCACGTGACGTCACTGCGTCACAAATACATTTTCCGAATGCACTTCAAATTAACAGTTTAGCAAGATTTTCGGCGCGCTGCGATAGTAATTGCAACACTGTTTGTGTAACCATCTGTTAATTTGTTGCTGTTTTGTTTATAATTCGAACGGGCCTCCGAAGGTGAATTAATATTTTGTAATCAATTGATAACGGTGTTTATACAAACGTGCCTGAAGCCAGAAATAAACGTACTCAAGGCGAATTGTGTGCCCGGTCAATTTTGTTAATGTGTTTTGGTGAAGCCCGAGATCATTGATGCCTTGTAATAAAACGGTTATGTTTTAGTGCCTACCTTTAATATTAAACGTGATGTGTAGTTAGTTTTATTACACGTAGGTACCGGTTAAATCAGGTTATTTTTATAAAAATTTTTTTTTTTGGAAATATGTTTTTGTTTCTTTTGTTATTCCATTATGGATAATGCTAAATGATAAGGTTGCAAAAAAATAACTACATCGATTTGCAATATACCTACTCGTATGGAAATATAAATCATGTTTATTAATTAATAGCTGAACTAATTACACTATTATTGACATTAATTACCTCAATCTATGAGTTTTATTTCTTTCGACAACAACCAATTGAAATTACCCTTATGACGTTGTCGAAAACGCATTTTATGTATATTGTACTAAGTAGATACTAGTATATATACGATTTATAATTAAAGATAGTCAGCAATTATATTATTAGAAAGAAAGAAGAAAGAAAATATAACTATGCATATTACACCAAACATCATCGCCTTACATGTTAGGCATATTCGGAAAGCGTATTCCATTAACTAGGTACAACATCTCGGAGTGAAACAATTGGACATGAATTTTCCTTTTCCAATAAATAACTTTCAGTTGTAAGGTCGAAATCCAATGATTTAGGTACAATTAGTTTTCAGTGAAGCGCGCATGGCCCGGCGGCTGGTGTAGATCATAACCGATCTACTCTGTTAAGCACTACGGGCGCGGTCGGGTATTGTGATGGGTGACCGCTAGTGGCAAATTAAAATGCGCGTTTCCGTGCTTCGGAGGGCACGTTAAACCGTCGGTCCCCGTTGCTAACGATAGGTAGCAGTCGTTAAAGTCGTCTTCGTTTCGGAGGCCTTATGGGCGGCTCTCATGCGGATCTCCTCATTTCTGATTCGATCTCGCAGAGAAACTCCGAGCATAACTCTCCATTGCTCTCCGAGTGACCTTGTATTTATGTAGTAAAATAATTGTTTAAATAAAATAATAAATTGCTTTTTTTTCTTCCGCAGAGATTTGAGTGTGGCGCGGTGAGGAGTGAGAGGTCGCGATGACGACCGACATATCGGTGTCCCGTTGGGACCCGTCCATCGGCCACGGCCAGGAGATCATCGACGAGTTCGAGTACGATGGCGGCAATTCGTCGTCGAGGCTTTTCGAACGATCGCGCATCAAGGCGTTAGCAGGTCAGTACGATGTCTACGTTTTTTTACGTCATGAAGTGGCATACAGTTTACATTGATGGTAAGTAATACTGTAGCATATAAACATCTTCATAAAACCAGATATTTCAATATTTTCGTTGCCACGGTACGAGGCCTAAAGTACTATGCCTCTGTGCCGGAATAACAAGGCCGTAGATTACCATCTGACCGGAACAGTACCATTTTACGGAAAGAGATTAGATAATGCGATGCTGTCTACGCCCGCAAGCTCCGATACTGAAGCTCCACCACAGTTGTGTTCACAGACTTCCCTGTTCTTCAGTTTTTCATCTGTAAAAATAGTTTTGTTTCAATGAGTACAGCTCGCGTAAACCTAAGAACATCAAGTATAGTGGTGGTGTTGTTTTATAGTTGGATATCATTTACTGGTAGTAGAGCTCCAGTGACGGAGATCGCGGGCGTAGGTACCACCGCATTACCTATTATACTTGCCGCTAAATGATAGTGTTCAGCACTATCGTGTTCCGGTCAGGTGGTAATGTACGGCCCTGTAATTTTCGCCACAGAGGCATAACACCTTAGGCCTCAGAAGTGGTAACGCATCTGCATTTTGACTTTTGGTTTTTGTGTTGGTGTCTATAGGCTGCAGTCATCACTTAACATCAATGTGAACTGCATGCTTCCTTGCCACTTTCATTACCTACATAAAAAAAATCTCCGACTTTTCTTATTATTTAATCCGACTCAATAATTATCTTATCCATTGTTTTTATCTCCATAGTTTCAACTTGTTCTCAATAGTGACAAAACGAAATGCATGAACAAGCTAAAAAGTTACTCAATAAAAATGTAAACTCAATGTTAAATTTTGCATTCCTCTCTTATCATGGCGGCAATTGATGTGGTTTCGACATGCGGGTGCTAGATGTAGGCACTAACGCAGGTACCGCTGCGCAGCGTTCAGCGGTGAGGGGCGCGGGGGGACATTGCGCTCCTGTGACGCACGCGCCACGAGTTCATTTCATCGGTACAGCAGCCACTAACTTATTAGGTGTAATCTTCAATATTTAAATTATTCTAAATATTATGTATAAGTATAATAATATCTAATATGTTTATTTTATGAAAAAACAAATATATTTTATATTTATTAGTTTTTACTAGGTATCTTTATTTATGTACTTCTATTTTATTTTTCCGTACCGTTTTGACATCCGTGAACTCCCTCATGTGGTTCCATTGAAAATCAGCGTCAGGCGTTACGCCTGACTTCTATGCTGATCTGGAGACCATTTTGACGCAGCCGTGTGACACACACTATTATCATTACCTACTTATTTGTTTGTGTCACTGTGTAGTTGGTTCTGTTTTTTCTGTTATATTTTTTTTTTCTTTATCTCCCTTTTTTGTGGTCTATTGTTTTTGTGCTTGTACCTACTAGTTTAAAATTAATTGTTTTGTGTTTTTAAATCTGTTCGTTTTTGTGTGTTTTCCGGCTATGCGCCAAATAAACGCCTTTCTTTCTTTCTTCTTTCTTTCTTCTAACGCGAGACTGACCTGTTCAATTTAATCCAGGAAGTCTGCGCAATCCGTAGGTAGTAGTTCAACCATTTTAGCAAAATCTAAACATATTAGACCGACAAATGCCATGGTAGTAGATACATATGTTTACTATTTTAAGTAAGTACGAAATTTCTTTATAACTTTTCAACTTTTGAATTATGATTTTAAAACTGACTTTTCTAATGGTTGATAGGTAGCCATTTTGAACCTCACTTCGTCAATTTCTTCAACTTCAAAAATAGTAATATTATGTACCTACCTAAATGCTAAATTGACGAAGGAGTAATTTTGTCAGTTTTGTTGTAAGTATTTATTGCCCGACACTTAACACGTCATACTAGTAACAGCATATTAACAAAATTGGGTTTGGATATACAGTAGGTAGTTATATATATGTGTATTTTTATTTGACTAAATTATTTAATTTTTGTTATCTTGTATGATTTTAAAAACGAAATTACTGAGGGCTTCTCATTTTCAACGTACAGTCAGGGAATTCTTTCCGCCCGGCCAAAATTAATCAAATATAGCTTTTATTACCATCGTATAAGGTGCCCGTATGATTAAACGGCCAGTTCCTTTATAGTACATGTGTGGCTATTTCACTTTGACCATTCGTTTCATAATGAATAAGGACACGACGGGCGTGCGGGACATATAGTTAACGATATTAAAAAAGTTTTACATTCACACAAGTCTCGTTTGGGAATAGTTAGCTATGAAATAATATATGAGATTGATGTCATAATATTTTACTACACAAGATGGTGTTTTTTTTGTTAATAAAGATTAAAGATTCAAAATTAATTTAAATAATGTATGTATCTTCACGCCAAGTCCTTTGCGGGGTAGGCAGAGAGGGTTAAGCGCCAGATATCCCGGTCCTGACGCACCTCCCGTACTTCTTCTACTTACATTCATCATTCTCATCATAGGTACATGCACGCCGATTCCTAAGAATTGAAAAAATATTAACGTTTTTAATGGGCGTGTAATAATTTCTTTTACCTTTGATCTTAACTTTTCTATTAATATTTTGCTAAGAGATTATACAGCCCAATTAACAAATCTTATACCTCTTTGTGATTTTGTTTTCTTTATGTTTAAATTAAACGAAATTGAAGGTAAAAAATATTTTGTTACAAAATTAATTTTATTCTGTTATTTAAAACCTATCTTGAATTATTTTTGAGGCGAATTTCACCGCCTCATTAGAGTTTAAAAAAGTTACAATGTAGGTTTCGGAACGTTTTGTATGGTGAAATCGAAAATAACGCACAAATGTAGGTATTGTACAAGTACTTACAACTTATCCAAACAACGACCCCAATAATATAGGTACTTACATATTATGTAACAATCGCAACTGTTTCTGTACTGGTGGTAGAGCTCCAGTGAGGGAGCTCGCGGGCGTAATCACCACCACGTTACCTAATCCACTTGCCGCTCAATCGTAGTGTTGCGCTCTGCTGCCTGCTATTTCCGGCACATAAGCAAAATAATTTAGACCTTACGAGTGGCATCATGGTGATAAAAGTAATCGAAAATGACGTACAAATCTATTGTACAGGTATCTACTTACTTATCCAAATGACTAGGTACCACGATATATCACACATTATGTAACAACCGCAACTGTTTTTATAACAACACAATATTTCAACTTTGCGATCTATCTGGGATTAACAAAAGTCGACTTAATCACGCCAGCGCGGGCGAGTTATCTGCCCGAGCGCCGAATTCTTAACGACCAAGACATAATAATAGCGATACAGTTCGATCGGACAAATCTAGGGTTGCCAACTTTTGGTCTGAGAAGAATATTAAACATTATTTAAAAAAAATGAACAGTATTTTATTTATTTAATGTTTTAAATCAATATTATTGAGAGCTTCTGGCCCAACTCATTAATTAACTAAAGTCTTACTTATATTATTAAGCATTATAATGCTGAAAACAGTATTTTTGAATACTGTTTTGTTGTTCAACAGTAAAAGGTATAGTGTAGTAAACATTTTTATAATATTGTTTTTAACACTATAGTTGGCAACCCTAGGCAGATCCCCGTTGGAGATTATATTCGCCGTGTTGTACCTTTTTTCAACGTTGATCGACCATGAACTTCAGTATCGACAGTGCTGTTAACACTAGAGAAAGATGTGCTCTTGTAATACACAAAATCCGCCGCGAATTTATTTCACATTCACACTTTATTTGGTGATTTTTTAAAACATTTGTAGTGTGATTAAACTCAAGCTACGTTTATGTATAGTGATATTATATCGATTAAGTGCAATCGACATATTAGAACCCGAGCAATGTGCCACTAATGTTATCCACGGTGTGATAAAGATAATTCGATGATACGGTTGAAGTAAAGTAGGTAGGCCGATAGGAATTGTACGATTGTGTTAGTACTACTTTGTACCACATTTTTTAACATGATAAAAAATAGGGGCTTTAAAATTAAAAAACGAATCTAATTTTAATTTTAGCAATGTACCTACATTATAATTAGCACAATACAGTGGTCGCATAATTATTATACGCACGGCTTATCGCATCTTTACGTGACCACTGTTTCCGTTTTTCCTTCAAAATAAAGGGATCGTAAACATTCGGTACCAAATTATTTTGTCACATTACCTACTCTTGTAGCAATCTATCATTTATGCGTTCACGATTATCAGTAGCTCGAGAGCTATCAGATTATATCAATAGAATTTCAGCAATATCTCACCATAACGACACACGTTAGGATTCATGACGCATTTCACGTGTATCCCAGTTGTATGTGCTTTTGATAATAATTTAGTGGCTATATTAAAAGTGATCGATTAACGGTGGTAACGTTAGTGAACCGGCCAAGTGTTGACGACATCTGGAGCGCAAGTATCGAATATCCTTGTACACTGACCAGTTGAATTTTGTCGCTCTAATTCTTCCCGCTCTTGCGCCTCAACGGACTCTCAGTCTCTTAGTGTTGGTGATATGACATCGACGGAGTGTTACGACCTGATCAAGAAAGGCGTTGACATAGAAGTGCCCGGTTTGGAGCTGTATTATGATAAAGTGGTCTTGGAACTTAGAGGTTCGTTAAGTTGTTGTGACATGTTTTGTGATAAAGTTCGTGGATTTAAACATAAATTATTACAAAAGGATACCTTCGATATGATGAAAGTGTCTCATGGTGGCATATAATATGAGACGACACATTGAGGTAATAAGGTACAAAATTATTTCGAGTTTGAACAATTGAATTATCCTGTAAAGCAGAATATTTGTGTGTCAAACGAGTGGTCAGAGATAATTTGTATTTAAATATAGTGCCTTTAGTAGGTCGTCAGATACCTGTAGATTTAATTGTTAATTAACCAAATAAATGCGAATTTGAAGTGACAGACTATAGAACCACCCTTTCCGCTCTAAAGCGTGTGACCAGCAATATGATCTGCGTATCAAATTACGCATATTATTTTCCGAACTCAATACCTGGGGCCGTTCAGTCCAGAGTTACAACGATGGCTGGGGCGGCTGCGGACGCGCGCGCTGCTCCTCACAAGGCAGCCGTGAGGCCGGCCCTCTGGACCCCCCGCCGCGGTCGACCTCACTGGCGGTTAATGTGTTAACATTCCCTATTTGTTTTTATATCACGACTTTACTCATTTGCGATGACAGTCTATTAAATACATTTCTATTTTGACCTCACAGGTCTGTCCCGTTTCCACGTCACGAGCTGTTATATTCAAAGTTGTAGATCAGACTGATTTCGTGTCTAAAATAGAAATGGATCATCAAAAAAAATTACTTACACATATACACATTAACAAACCTAACTCGGAACACTTATTTTCTAAACGATGCTTCAACCACGTTCACCTGACTGACGTAGATTTCATGCCGAACCGCTCCCTCTAGCACGCAACGTTCCATTTTTCGCCATCCCATATATTAACCGCACATGTTAATACGATCACGCAACATGGAATCGTACAGAGTGATTGATCACTGTAACGTTCCGCAGACGAACGAGAGAACGTACAGAAGAAAACTTTCCAAAAATGGGTGAACTCACATTTGGTGCGTGTGGGCTGCCGCATCGGCGACCTGTACCTAGACATGCGGGACGGCAAGATGCTGATCAAACTACTCGAGGTGCTCTCTGGAGAGAGATTGGTAAGTACCTAAACTTTATTACTTCACACTTAGGCAAATGCATGTATACAAGCATACATGCAAACACCCTCGATTCGTCGGTTACGTTTTTGGTCCATGTGTTACATGGATGGTGCATGGTGGCGAGCCTGTTGACATCTCCGGGCACATTACCAAACGCCGAGGTACTGGCAAACTGCCCAAAAATCCAAATATAACCAGAGATAAAGGATTTCACACCGTTATCTCTAAAAAAAACATAACGTAGTAGTAGTAGTAGTCGCCAGTAGGCCACTACTACTACTGGTAGCCGTCTAGTGCCTCAATAGTCTAGTGGTTACTACCACTAGAGCAGTTAAAGTAAGTTAATTCTTCAGATCCTTAATGATCTATAAATCACCTGTAATATGTTTAATAATTGGCGACGTTTACTTGGTGTTATGGTATCTTCTGATCTGAACATCTACCTACTGAAGATCCTTTCGAGCGAGAAACTGGTAAACAGTTAGGTTTGATTTCGACTGCTTAGAGAAACTGGAAGTAAAACCAACGACATGTTGTGAATTTTCAAAGGTTTACGTCTTCAATCATTGTCCCCATAATTATCCTTATATCAGTTTACTCAGTTTCCCACTGTGTTTTTTTTCTCTACCACCACCTTAGTACAGTACTTACCACAAACTTTTCCATTTCCAGCCTCGACCGACGAAGGGCAAGATGCGTATCCATTGCCTGGAGAACGTGGACAAGTCTCTGCAGTTCCTGCGCGAGCAGCGTGTGCACCTTGAGAACATGGGTTCGCACGACATCGTCGACGGCAACCCCAGGCTCAGCTTGGGTCTCATATGGACCATCATTCTTCGATTCCAGGTAAACAGTCAAGTTTGGCTTAATATGCTTTGCAAGTTTTTGTTAATAGATTTTTCGTTCAGTACATTGTGTAAGTGATATGTAAATGTTACTAAACTTGGTAAATGTTGTCCTAGTCGTTATAATTATAAGGTTCATCATTTTACTGACAATATTCCCATGATATGGTATGACGGATCGGTTGGGCAACATTCACTGAATGAGAGGTCAATTTGATAAAGAACGGTATAATTAATTTCTTGGATTATTATCGTTTGTTTTCCAATATTATTCGTCTAATCTCAACATGTGGCCTCGTAAAAACTATCCCTGATAAAAAATTATTTAAATGCCTTTGCAAAGTGCAACCTCTGGTTTTTGTAAATATAATAACCTTTTTTTTTCTTTACAACCCAAAGGTTGACTGGCAGAGAATGCTATATAGCATTAATTCCGCCTCATGTAACAATTTTCTTCTGCACATAATAGAATAAATAAATTATAAATAGGCAATATTCACTTACCATTTATGTGAACAGCTTAATTACACAAAAAACATAATGTGGGCCAAATGTGCACGTATAAGCTTACAAAAACTCCATCGAATTTCAGATCCAAGACATCACAATCGAGGAAACCGACAACAAAGAGACAAAGTCCGCCAAGGACGCACTCCTCCTCTGGTGTCAGATGAAGACCGCCGGCTACAACAACGTGAACGTGCGCAACTTTACTACGTCCTGGCGCGATGGGCTCGCTTTCAACGCGATCATACACAAACATAGACCCGACTTGATACAGTTTGAGAAGCTACATAGAAGCAATCCGATACACAATCTGAATAATGCCTTCAATGTTGCCGAGGACAAGCTCGGTCTTACTAAATTGTTGGATGCCGAGGGTGAGTTTACTAATTCACCCGTTAATTTAACACTACTATAATATTGAACTACCCGATCGCCCTCTAGCGGAGGAGAATTCTTCCGCTAGTGCAGTCACTCAACCGAACAATGGCGATCAAACCAGTAGGGCAGTAGTAAAAATAACAACGCGGGATGGGCAGCAGCGTCCCGCGATAAAACTACCGCCACTGCGAACGCCAATCCGCCCGCCAAGCGTGGCGATTATGACATATATAACGGCATATGTTTTGGGTATCTTTGGGGAAGGCTTTGTCCAGCAGTGGACGTCTTTCGGCTGGAGTGACGATGATATAACTATCTAGTTTTCATTGAAATCAAATACATGCACTAATCTGATAGTTTGGAAAACCATATTTAATTTCATTGACATGAAAGCTTCATTATACTCATTTGTTTAAAATATGGAGCTGAATTTTAAAAGTTCTGTGATTCAGTTAACCGTAAAAAGAGTTCGTAGATGGAAGTTGATTGGAGTTTTCAATAAATCACAAAAACTAAAATTGATACAAATATTGAAATAAAAGTGATACAAACTTTTCTTTGGAATAAGTTGATATCACTTTTATATCAATTCATATTTTGCAAACGTGCTTGTTAAATTATAACTTGCACTTTTTCGGAGCCTTTTTTGTCAATAAAAGACTCCGAAAAGAAAAATCCAAAACCTATGCTTTCGTTTGCCCAAGAAAATGGTAATTTAAAAGAAACCATATTTCAGACATTGCCGTGGACCATCCGGACGAGAAGTCCATCATCACGTATGTGGTGACGTATTATCACTACTTCAGCAAGTTGAAGCAGGAGACGGTCCAGGGCAAGAGGATCGGCAAAGTGGTCGGCATTGCCATGGAGAACGAGAAGATGATGCAGGAATATGAGACACTTACTAGGTATGTTTTTGGGCAATTTATATGGATTTCAATTTAACGTCGTAACTATTAAACTATTACTCCGAATTAGTTTGTAAAGGACAAACTATATCTAATTTAAAGCTTAAGGGAGATGAACGGTATTTCTTTTGATAATAATAAAAAAATATGTGAAGTAAGTGATGAACTCAGTATCTAATTTAAACAAGTTTATTGTTTAAAATATTGGCTAAAAGTAATGTTTTATATAAAAGAGATAGACATATTGTCGCGAAACTTTATTTTAGATCTGCTTAACAAAACAATTTTATTGCTCCCTTGTAACTAACGATTTTATTAGCGCACATGATGTGAGCAATTACCTATCTGTTTTTTTTTTAGTATCTAAATATGTCATTTTCTGTATTAACAATGTGTTCGTATCATTTCAAGTGATCTCCTACAATGGATCGAGAGGACCATCGAGGCGCTCGGAGATAGAACGTTCGCCAATTCGCTGGAAGGAGTCCGTCAGCAGCTCATACAGTTCGCTAACTATCGCACCGTCGAGAAACCGCCTAAGTAAGTTCTGCCTTTTCTTTATATTCTACTGATTTTATGCTATTTAACCAATAAAGCTTCCATGTGCTGTATAATATAAATTACTCAGATATTTAATATATCCCTACTTCTTTATATAATGAAGGTGGCAAACAAGCATGCAGTTCACATGTATGTTATGTGATGACTGCAGCCTATAGACATCTAGATAAAATCAGAGGTCGACTATACGTGCGTTGCCACCTCTGAGTCCTTAGTTGATATGTCTCGGTGATAGTTATTATGGAACCAAACATTACTATTGTAGTCGTCGATCACCTTTTCCTGTTGAGCGGTATTTAAAATCGAAGCGAAGATCATATCATATTAGTTCAATTAATAATAATTATGTTCTCTACGAAACAGATTCGTGGAGAAGGGCAACCTGGAGGTGTTGCTATTCACACTACAGTCGCGCATGCGCGCCGCCAACCAGAAGCCCTACACGCCGCGCGAGGGCCGCATGATCCACGACATCAACCGCGCTTGGGAACGCCTCGAGAAGTCCGAACATGAGCGTGAATTGGCCTTGCGCGAGGAACTCATTAGACAGGAGAAGCTGGAACAACTGGCCGCGAGGTTGTCACCATTTTTTTTGTTACATACGTGTTTGGCTGCTAATAGATATAAATCTCTATAAATTCATCCACTTCTTTTAACTATCTGCATGATATGTCGGTCTGCCTGTGGCTACCACTTCGCAGATTTCTCGGAACCGGAATGTGTGGACGATTTGAGCCTCAATTCGTTCAAGTTCAAGCCCTGTGCCACATTTAATTATGTCTAATGTCAAATAAGTGATACAGACATCCATTCTATAAACCTGAAAATAATGCTTGATCTATAAGACAAGCATATAAACAGCGTACACATAGTGTTAAGTTGGGTAGTTTTAACGAAAGTTCCTAATAAATAGCCTGTCTTTACAAAGTGTATGTCAGGCATTACAGAGTGAACATTTTTAACCTGACATTTATGTATTATTATGGACTGTGGTTGAGAACTATATAAACCACGTCCACGCGCGACATTAAAAGTAAAAAAAGAACCTAACATCATTGGTGATGTACTTCTTAGATTATTATTTACTATGGTATATTCAAATCAGCCTTGAAGTCAATGCCTCGTCTATTTTTATTACATTTGTAGATCTAAACGTTTATACCTATACAAATTGTTCCAGATTCAACCGCAAAGCGCAGATGCGTGAAACATGGCTATCGGAGAACCAGCGTCTGGTGAGCCAGGACAACTTCGGGTTCGACCTGGCGGCGGTGGAGGCGGCCGCCAAGAAGCACGAGGCCATCGAGACCGACATCTTCGCTTACGAGGAGCGAGTGCAGGCCGTCGTCGCCGTCTGCTCCGAGTTACAGGCTGAACGGTCAGCTTACTTCATTTTTAAATTTCGTCAAAAGATGTCCACTGCTGGACAAAGCCTTCCCTAAAGATGCCCACAACGGGGTTGTGCGTTATTAGGGGGGGAGGGGGGAGAATATGCCATAATTGCCACGTTCGATCACGATCGCATTTTTAAATATAGTTGAGATAAACCTCGCGCGAAACGTAATCGCGATATTGGTTCAGGGATGACTTATGACAGAGTACTCAAACGTCTCTCAATTTTAAGCAACCTTCAAATGTGCGCTATCCTTATCTTTTGAACGTGTTTTATAAAGACAGAAGACTATTAAGTCCCACTTAGATTTAAGTGACGTTTGAGTATTTGGCCGTTAGATTCACAGTTGGATTTGATAAGTCGCAGGCCCTAGAGGTAAGCTTTAAAACAGGGTCTCCCCAATTTCAGTTTTGGCTTGCGGTTAGTTACGTAACTTCCTTTATAGGTCTCATATAATAAGACCCTAATTTATTTTTTGTTAGTAGGTTTGCAGCGTATCTGGATGAACGAAATGATTTTGCAGTGGGATCCTAATCTATAAGGACTCTGGCGTATTAGTGGAATTGGAAAGTTCCAATTCCACTTTTACGTAATCATTTCGTTCATCCAGATATGCTGCAAACCTAATTTTTACGCATATTTATAATATAGAGAATATGTATCCACTAGGGTTTCCTATTAAAAAATGGCCGCAAGTATTTTAAATAATCCTAATTTATTAGTAACGTAGCTAGCTGCACAAGTGCAAGTGAATATGTGTCCGGAATGTTGCGGCAGATACCACGACATGGAGCGCGTGTGCGCGCGGCGCGACAACGTGCTGCGGCTGTGGGCCTACCTGCTGGAGCTGCTGCGGGCGCGGCGCGCGCGCCTCGAGCTGTCGCTGCAGCTGCAGCAGAACTTCCAGGTCTGTATCATTTTCATTCACATAATAATGCCAACCCTTGATACGTGCCACTGCTGGGCACGAGTCTCTCCCCTTTTTGGGGGGACACCACCACGCTGCTCCAATGCGGGTTGGTGGAGATACGGGTTAGTGGCCAACCCGCTGTCTGATGTTTTCAAACCGCCCATAAGGCCTCCGACAAGGTTTAACGACTACTATCCATCGATAGCAACCGGGACCGATGGCTTAACACGTTCACTGCCCTCAAGCAGACACAATAGTTAAAACAATGCAATTGGACACATGTGGTACATGGGACATGGAATGGGTTAACGTGCCCTCCGAAGCACGGAAACGCGCATTTAATTTGCCACTAGCGATCACCCATCACACTACCCGACCGCGCCCGTAGTGCTTAACCGAGTAGATCGCTTACGATCTACACCAGCCGCTGGGGCATGCGCGCTTCCATATTAGCCGTTATGCCATCATTTTTATTCACATACCAAAGTTTCGGCAGTATGTATGTATGTATGTATCTTCACGCCAGGGGTGTGACCGCCTATCGACATTGCTATTGTCGTTGTCATTGCTGTCAAATTTTCATGTCGATTTGTAGCTCCTTTAAAGGCAGTAGTGATAATCTAATTGTTTTTCTTGCTTTCGTAGGTGAGAAACAAGCGATAATGGTAGATTATTTCGATTATTGTTATTTAGTTAAAGTAAAAATCGACTTGAACATTTGACAGCAATGACAACGACAATAGCAATGTCGATAGGCGGTCGCATCCCAGGTCCCTAACGGGGTAGGCAGAGAGTGTAGAACGCCAGATATCCCGGTCCTGACACACCTCTCGTGCCTCGTCTGCTTTCATCGTTCTCTTCATACATACAGGTTTGGCAGTGACGTAATTATAGTATGCAAGTGATAAATTTATAGCAAAAGGTCAACTAATTGCTTCTTGGATTAAGCTCCCTGGTCGCGTCGTCTCCTGTTTCCCGTCTGAAAATGGAAGCGACGACGATATCTCATGATATCCCGACACAGTCCTTCCGGGGGAATCCGTAACACCGTCGCGGCACCGATTATAGAGTCCGATAAAAGTGAATGTCTACTACTTTTGTAATGGCGCTCGCAGGGTCGCGATCGGTGCTCGAGATGACCGCGTTTTGGAGACTAGTCTCCAATTCGAAATGACTCGCTGAGCACTGCCACAAGTCCGACCGAGTCTCGACTCGACAGTGTATCAAATCACAATATACTGGGTCGGCACGTTATTTGATTTGACGGGGTTACAGGATGCCACAATTCTGGCTGCTGGACGAGGATTTCGCGCGGAAGCGCCCTATTTCGGTGACCTGTGGACCGAGGCAGTTCCGTGGAGGTGCTCATGAGGCCCGTTCTTACCGCGAACAAACAACAAAAACAAATTCAACCGATGTTGTACAAAGCAGTCTCCGAGAGACAATGGGAATTATAGCAACTCGGCTCGGAAACCTGTGGTGTTTTGCATGCCATGTTGCCCTGGTGTTACGCCACTGTTTATTGGGATAAATTATCATTAACTCATCTTCACGCGACAATTTTATGTTTTAAAATATAAGTATTTTGTTATACACAACACTAATATGTTATAAGTGGAACACTAATAGTTTGTAACCACAATTAACAGATGCACATTACACTAAAGTGACCACATATGATTACGTAATGTGATAAGTTTCTGTTGTGATAAAATGTTAATGTGGTTTTTGTAGAGACAAATAATTTGAACACAGACAATTTAAAATAATTGAATTGGATTTTTTTACACGCAAATATGGCTCTCATTACAACAATAGAATACAGAGGTATTATTTTTAAAAAAGCAACCCTCTTTATATTTTAGTATTAGATTGAACCAGCATGGGTTTCCCCTTCATTGTACTTTATAATACCTCCATTGACAGATTTCGATTCACAATTGTTTTACCTGTTAGTAACCTCCCGAAATGTTATTCAATTTTTAATATACATTTTTACATAGAACCAATTATCCAAAATTAATTATCCAATTTTCTGTATCCATCGTAAATATTAATATTTAGATTTCATCACATACACATATGAGAAAAAAATTGTTATTTGTGTGATCACACAGTCAATCTGTTATTATTTTTTCTGTCAAGAAAAGTAAATATTTATTCTCATCTCTCTGGCATTGTATTACGAGTACAAATATTGAATAAGTAACATTCTATTGCAGGAAATGTTATATATCCTGGACTCGATGGAGGAGATCAAGATGCGGCTGCTGACAGACGACTACGGCAAACATCTGATGGGCGTGGAGGACTTGTTGCAGAAGCACGCGCTCGTCGAAGCTGATATCAACGTTCTTGGTGAACGAGTTAAGGTATGTTTTGGTATAAAAAAACAACATAACTCTATATTCAATAGCAGTCCGAGTGGAACGATTTTGACAATGAGTATGCAGTTGACACGGATGGTAAGTGAATATTGAAGCCTACAGACATCAACACAAAAAATAAATACATAGCTAAACATTGTTGCCATCTCCGGGGCCTGGACTGTTTTGTCTTTCTGATAGTAATAACGGGGGCCATGCATTGTCATCTAATCGGAACACGATGGTGCTGAACACTTCCATTTACCAGCAGATAGATTAGGTAATGTGGTGGTGACTACGCCATCGAGTTCTGGCACTGGACCTTTAGCATCAGTCAATGTATCTAGATAGATCTATGAACTATATCGCTTTCGCGTCCGTCTATAGACATTGATATATTTTATTAACAATGACGATTCCTCCATCAGGTGGTAGTGGGGCAATCGCAGCGGTTCCTGGAGCAGGAGGAGGGCGGCTACCGGCCCTGCGACCCCGCCATCACGGTGGAGCGCATCCAGCAGCTGGAGAACGCCTACGCCGAGCTCGTGCACCTGGCCGTCGAGCGCAGGTTTGTGCACAGTTTTTGGTGGCTAGGAGAGACGAATCTTTATTTTTTTGACACAAAAGTGGCAAACCAGTGTACAGCTCATATTGATAGTAAGTGTGTAGCCTATAAATATCTACAGAGATTTTAATGTAAATACATTGCCACTCTTGAGGCCTAAGTTTAATTAATAAGCGTCGTCAATAACAGCAACAGCAGTCGGAAATAACAGGGCCGTATGTGTCTCAGTCGGAAATAACAGGGCCGTATTTATCGTATGCAACTTACCCGACTCTCTGAGTAGAGTTAGATATGAGAGCCTAAAAGACTATGTGCCGTGCATCGTGGCACGTAAGGCACGTTACGATGTCGCGTCGTAGATTCCTAGTATGCGATGTCGCGTCGTACATTTCGACTATGCGACGTCGCGTCGTGAAACGATGCCGCATCGTGGTACGACGCGACGTCGTATCGTGTTTATGTATGGGAGCCCTGATACATCTGCTGCCTGCTGCTATATCTGTTATTATGGTTCATTATATAAATAAAATATTATATAGGTAAATATCCTAATATAATACATTTAAACGTTGATAAAACAGAAAGCGTCTGGAAGACAGCCGCAAGTTGTGGCAGTTCTACTGGGACATGGCCGACGAGGAGAACTGGATCAAGGAAAAGGAGCAGATCGTCTCCGTGGATGACATCGGCCACGATCTTACTACCGGTTAGTGTCTATCTTGATTATACATTCGACGCTACCTAAAAAATCGAAGTTTCCACCAGCCTTAAAGCTTTCAAAATGTAGTCATATGTGCTTAGAATGAATTTTTCAAAATTCCACTCCCAATGAAAATGACAGGAATTGCTGTGAAATTAATCGCGGAAAAAACATTCAGATATGTATATACGAGGAGCGGCTGAAAAGCCTAGGGTGTTAATATATTTTTCAAGTGAAACAAAATAAGCGTTGAAATTTCGACTCCATGTCAAAATTACAGTCGTAGTGCGGTCTGTGAACGTCACCCCTAGAATGTCTTAATGCAAAAACAGTTTTTTTTTTGTTCTATTCCTATTTGTTATTAAGGATATTAATATGTAAGTACATAAATATGCCTTGCATTCACTTGTGAATAAATATAATATGGCTATGTCAATACAGATTATCCGAAAAAACCGGTTATCCGAACACCCATCTCCCTCAATTAGTTGGGATCGATGCTCTACCGTATTATTTATAGGTCTTGCAATAGGTGACCCTTGTGGTATGCTACAGCCGTGATTACAACTACCCTAGGCTGACAACTTCCCGGCCGCTCCTCGTACACAGTGACATGTTTCCGTCTACACAGTCTACAGTGACATGTTTGTTGTTTGTTCAGTGTACCTGCTGATCTCGAAGCACAAGGCGCTGGAGGCGGACGTGAACGCGCACGAGGCGCAGCTCATGGACGTGGCGGCCGTGGGCGACGAGCTCGTCTCGCAGGGACACTTCGGCGCCGACCGCATACAGGTCAAACACCATTAATAATTTCATTATCATAATTTTTGAGCTGAAAGTTCAACCTAAACCTCCTCTCCCAAAGATTATTACAATGAACTACTTACAAACTCGTTCACCATTATTGTGGATGTCGGAATATGTCAGCATTGGTGTTTTCCTGTGGGATTGAATCAGAACTGAGCAAGAGAGCAAGAGAGAGAGCTGAGAAAATCGAGCCGATATAATAGTGACTTTGGGTAGTTCGTAGAACCGACCTTCGTTAGGGCAAAAGGCGACGTGTTGTATTATTATATTTAGTTAATGAAATAATTATAAATAGTACTTAACTTCACGCCTGTAATCCCCGAAAGCAGAGATAAATGCATACATTCAAACACCCACGATTCGCCCGTTACGTTTTGGCCCATGTAACAGGGGGCGAGCCTGTTGACATCTCCGGACAGATTACCAAACTCCGGGGTAATGGGAAACTACCAGAAAATGGAAAATTCCCAAGAGAATCAGTGATAAATGATTTTACGCCTCATATTCCCCGACCCGGAAATTGAACCCAGGTCCCCACCGTAGTAGTAATAGTAATAAATAAGGAGCACAAAGTTATAACAATATAATTATGTACACAGGAGCGTCTGCGCGACATCCTGTCGCAATGGAACCACCTGCTGGACGTGGTGTCGCTCCGCAAGAACCGCCTGGACGCGGCCGTGCGCTACCACCAGCTCTTCGCCGACGCTGACGACATCGACAACTGGATGCTTGATACGCTCCGGTCAGTATCATTATTTGACAAATTCATACAAAATATACATCACGGGAGGTGTGTCCGGACCGGGATATCTAGCGCTCCACACTCTCTGCCTACTCCGTTAGGGACCTGGCGTGATGATACATATGTATATACATGCAAAATATTAGGTGACCCCAAACTTTGTCTTCTTGACATATTATATCGACGCCGACCATATCGATCCTCGATACTCCCCGTATATTAGATTCTTTGGCGTCTAACGCTTTGGTTCTTTGAGAAATGAAAACAAAATATAAGATGGTCTAAAATTTGGTGTTCTAACGTATAATGCCAACACAGAACTCAATACGCTCCGCTTAGTTTCATACTATTTATGGTTTCTTTGCATTAGAAGACAGAGAATCTGATGGATACTAAGATTTGTTTGTCGCTTTACTTGGTCGGCATATCCACCTCTGTCCTTCGCATAAAAGGTAAAAAAATATTTATATTCGAAAGAAATAAAATAAATATATTTTAATGTAAAAGTGAACTAATTGTGTGAATATATGATACTAGCACCATATATTCACACAAATAGTTCACTTTTGAATAATTTATGCCATTTGTATTATTTAATTATAACATTAGTTTATATCTGTCACGGTATTTGTGGTCGGACTCCAGAGATTTTTATTATAAATATTTTTTTGTTTACTGTATTAGTGTATTTCAATACCGTTAAGGTGATACGAAGTTCGTTGGATTTGCTAGTTGAATCGTATTAATATGTTAGCGTTAATATGTTGTAGCTGATTTTAAGTGTTGTTGTTTAGATTGGTGTCATCAGAGGACACGGGCGTGGATGAGGCGCAGGTGCAGAGCCTGCTGAAGAAACACAAGGATGTTACCGACGAGCTCAAGAATTACGCCAACATCATCGAACAGCTCAAGCAACAGGTATTGTGCTCATTCTATCTTTATTATCCAATATGTTCATAATTCTTTAAGGAATATTGTTTGTTATTACTTTCTGCACGAACATATCATGCCTGAGTTGTTGCAGTTCGTGAATGAAAAGATAACTACGTATAACATTTTAGACATTTTTGCTGATATATTTTATAACTTTTAGACGGCTGGACTAGATTCCCAGTAGGTCGCGAGTTCGAGTCTCGCCTGAAGTCAAATTTTTCTTTCCATTTTTCTTTAAAAAAAAAAAATATATATTTCACAAGCATGTGTTAATGCGAAATAATATAAAAACAACTTTTAGACGACAACACATACATACAAAACATTACTGTTATGTTATTACAAAGTTTGACTTTGGGTGGGACTTGAATGGGTGATCGGATAGATTAGCTCAGTAATTCTATTACAATCTATCGATGTTCTACACGCGATAGTTGAATTACTTGAATTTTCGTTTCACATTTAATCGAATGCGGGGTGAATGTAATAATATCAATTGTTAAGTAACTGATACGATAAACTAAGGCCCGTATTAAAGGACAGATCTCAGTCCCCGGAACAGAGCATTAAGATCTTGTGTAGTACGCAAAACGTGATCTTAAAACCTCGTCAAGGGGATATTAAACTAACTAAGGCTTAGTTCCTAGTAGATGTCGTTACCGCGACTCTAACGCGATGTAAGAAAAAGAAATTTGGCAGGCGGATGTCGAACTTCGGCTTAGTGTTAGAGCTACCGGGCTAGGTTAGTTTTGGTCCATCTACGTTAAATTAAAAGAAGTTTCCAGAGATTGCAGGCTCAAGTTTTTTTTATTGTAATATAAGTGGCAAACAAGCACGCAGTTCACATTGATGTTAATTGTTACTGCAGCCTATAGACACCCACACAAAGACCAAGGTCAAAATGCAGATGCGTTACCACTCCTGAGGCCTAAGATGATATGCCTCTGTGCCGGAAATAATAGGGTCGTCGTACATTACCACCTGACCGGAACACGATAGTGCTGAACACAACCATTAAGCGGCAAGTATATTAGGTAATGCGGTGGTGCCTACGCCCGCGAGCTCCGTCACTGGAGCTCTACCACTAGTAAAGTTCTGTCTGATGTAATTTTTTTTTCCCAAATGTTGACATGAAGGCTCACCGATGTGTGACATGAGTGTGATGTGTGTCGTCATATGGGCAGGCGGCGGGGCTGTCCCCGGAGGACGCGGTGAGCCCGGCGGTGGTGGAGCGGCTGGCGGCCATGGACGCGCGCCACGGGGAGCTGGCCGAGCTGGCGCGCCTGCGCAAGCAGCGGCTGCTGGACGCGCTGTCGCTGCACAAGCTGCTGGCCGAGGCCGACGCCGCCGACCAGTGGGTCGCCGAGAAGCGCCGCATGCTGCACACCATGCTGCCGCCCGCCGACATCGACGACGTCGAGATCATGCGCCACAGGTGACCGTCCTCCCCTCCGGCCCTCCTGCCCTCCTCCCCGCCGCGTGCTGCACACCATGCTGCCGCCCGCCGACATCGACGACGTCGAGATCATGCGCCACAGGTGACCGTCCTCCCCTCCGGCCCTCCTGCCCTCCTCCCCGCCGCGTGCTGCACACCATGCTGCCGCCCGCCGACATCGACGACGTCGAGATCATGCGCCACAGGTGACCGTCCTCCCCTCCGGCCCTCCTGCCCTCCTCCCCGCCGCATGCTGCACACCATGCTGCCGCCCGCCGACATCGACGACGTCGAGATCATGCGCCACAGGTGACCCTTCCTTACGCTCTTTCACTCCGCGTGCTGCAGTTGTATACTACATACACAACTCCACGGTGATCCTGTTCATTCACCGTCTGCATCGGTCCATTTGCACCGACCACGTTTTATTATTTTGTCCATGTATTGTATAAAACATTTTGCAGATTTTATTCCAAAACAAATCCACAATTACAGTCTACGTTCAACTTCTCGATCGGATTTTCAAATTATCCTAAAATTATATTTACATACTTGCGCCTATATGCCTATAATAATAATATTCTTGCGTCATTTGCGTTACTTATCCGTAACATTCGCATTCCCTTTAGATACGACGGTTTCGACAAGGAGATGAACGCGAACGCGTCCCGCGTGGCCGTCGTCAACCAGCTGGCGCGGCAGCTCATCCACGTGGAGCACCCGCAGGCGCCGCACATACAGGAGCGCCAGGCCAACCTCAACCACGCCTGGAACTCGCTAAGGGAACAGGTGAGGCCTCGTCTGCATCTTCAATTCCAGAATTTGTTTAAACGTCAAACTTACAGTACTCACCAAAAAATATTGCACATCGAGCCTATATATGAGACAATCGCCTAGTTTCGATAAAAAAAAATTAAGACCCGGTTAGTCCAGTGGTGTGAGAGGACCGTTTGTTTAGAAAGGTCGTGGTTTCGATTCCCCCTTTTAGACCAATATTTGTATAACCTAAAGACATTTGTTTCGGGTCTGGACGTTTGTGTATTTGTACAACGGCACCCACGACACAGGTTTATATCTAGTGTGGGTGAGTGTAAACGTATTTATTTCTTCGTAGCGCGTTACCACAGCTGCACACTGCCTACGTAAGCATTAAACGTCACATAAGTAAGGTGCGAAAAGATAACGCTCTACAGACCCGAAATGAACTAATCTCCTTCCTAATGTGGATGTGCAAAATTGGTAGCTCTAACCGAGTGATTCATTTACAGGCGGAAGCGAAGAAGGAAGAATTGAAAGCGGCCCAGGGAGTCCAAACATTCCATATCGAGTGCCGCGAGACCGTGTCGTGGATCGAAGACAAAAAGCGCATCCTGCAACAAACCGACAATCTCGAGATGGACCTCAACGGTGAGCCGAATTATCAAACATTATTGATATTTAGTCTTATCTGTCTATTACCTAAGATAGAAGACATATACTAAGTAAACATTAACCCTAATTTTAGTAATACTTAATACAATAATTTATATGTTTATTACAATTCGAATGAACAATGAAATAACAGTTTTAAGAATTATTTAGTTGGTCTATTTTTTGCAAATTTTTATTTTGTTTTGGTCTTTCTGTTATGATTATTTAATCTTCATATTCTTAGAAAGTAGTTAGCAGACAGTGGAAATATAAAAGTATAAGTTAACAACGGTGAAGCACTATATGTAAGAGCATTTAAATGTAACATGTGTACCACAAATAACACTTGACCATCATAAAATTCTGACAAACATAAAATTTATTAAAAAATGGAACCATAAAAAATTAAAAGTGTTAGCACAAAGACACACTCGAATCATCCACTAAGGTTCGGTTGAGTTTTTGTAAAATTTTACTTTCTTAATCTCAAGAATATCGTTTGTCTTCACCGTCCGTCGGCTCAAAAAAGGAAATCCTAAAAGCCGTTTTTTTTTATTACAATCAATCCAATAAGGTGTTAAAAAAGTTTCTATTTTAACTGAATAAAAGCTGATTCCAATGTAAAAAATGATTGAAACAAAACGTGTGCAGGCGTGATGACGCTGCAGCGCCGCCTGTCGGGCATGGAGCGCGACCTGGCGGCCATCCAGGCGCGCATCACGTCGCTGGAGGACGAGGCGGGCGCCATCGAGGCCGACCACCCCGACGACGCCAGGATCATTCGCGAGCGCATACACCACATCACCGAGAACTGGGATCAGCTCACCGCCATGGTGAGTCATATGTTCTAAGTTCTAATACGCCTTTTTTACTATTTTGAACCATAATAACATCTAAAAAATAGTAATCGATCGTCATCTATATCGATAGTCATCGATTTTTACTGGTGGTAGAGCTCTAGTGACGGGGCTCGCGGGAATAGGCACCACCGCATCTACTACTAGTATAGCACTATCGTGTTCCGGTCAGGTGGTAATGCATCTGCATTTCGACCTTGGTCTTTGTCTGGGTGTCTATAAGCTGCAGTCATCACTTAACATCAATGTGAACTGCATGCTTGTTTACCACTTACATTACATAAAAAAAAACGTCACTTCAACCGAGTGATGTCCACCGTTGGATAAAGCTTTCCCCAAAAATGTACACAACAGTGATGTGTGTCATTTTGGGTAGAGTATGCTATGATCGTCACGCTTGGCAAGTGGAATGAAATCTATTGGTGGAAAAACTCTCCTCCACTAGTGAATGGTAGGGTCGTTACGTCCCGACACCATAAACAATCGATCCTGATTAAAGAGCCTTAATAATTTTACAGCTCAAAGAGAGAGACTCGAAATTGGAAGAGGCGGGCGACTTGCACCGCTTCCTCCGCTCCGTCGACCATTTCCAGGCGTGGCTCACCAAGACGCAGACAGACGTCGCATCCGAAGGTAATAACAATATTATGCTTTATTGTACACCGACAAATAAGTACAGAGAAATCAAATATCAGAGGTACGGTATACAAAAGGCGGTATTATCGAAACAGCGATCTCTACCAAACTAGTTAGACACTGGAAATCATTACAATTATTATTATTAAAACTTCTATTTTGAGTATTTTTTTCATTATTAGAGTGGCAAAGTACAATGCGTTGCTATCCCTGTAGTTCTGCCTACGCCTACAGTTAGAAAAATGTCCTGGTATAAGACATAAATAATTCCATTTTAGACACTCCATCGTCACTCGCGGAGGCTGAGAAGTTGTTGTCGCAGCACCAGACCATCAAGGAGGAGATCGACAACTACAAGGAGGAGTACGCCAAGATGATGGAGTATGGAGAGAAGATTACCGCTGTAAGTTTTCTTTTTGAATTGACAACATTTCAAATTTGACACGACCCTAAAAGAAAAATACAGTTTCTTTATTTTGAAAGAAAAATACAGTTTCTTTATTTTTCTTTTCTGAGTTCAAATATATATTTTTTGTATTTTTTTATTTCTTAATTTCTGTGAAAAAAAAAATAAAACGGAAAACATGTGATGACGTCACATATATGGTGGAATGAAGTACTTTCCATTGCCTAGCTTTAGATGAAAACATTATTGTTACATACTCTGTGACAAGATGTGTCAAATTGATATGGATACGTCAATGTCAAAGTATAAAACTAGGAAGTAGGGTTGGTAATCCGAGACCTGAGATCGATTAATCGGAAAAGCGATCTTTAGGACCCAAAAAATCGATTCTTATTTAAATAATTATAATAATTTATTTAACTCGATCCACAGTACTGGATTGATCTAGTGAATCGATTCTATAACCTGGAAAATCGAAGGGCGATCTTTTTGGTTAATTCACATATGGACATAGGAAACATGCAGATCATAAGACGTTTTACATTTAACTTTAAATGTGAGTATAGGAAGCATTATACCAGCATTGAACACTGTTGAGTTGCTTTATTTGTTGGTCGTCTGAGTTCCTGGAAATTTAGTATTACATAGCCCAAATCAAAAATAGATCGATAATCGAAGACCGATTTTTTCAATGTCGATTTAATCGTGGATGGATTTTGGACACTTCGAAATAAGAAATGGAATCGCTATCTTTATGTAAATGGTTGTAATATAAAGGGGCGGATCACGGATATTTGAAACATCGGGTGTGTGTGTGTATGTTCTATATTACAAAATATACATTTTTGGATCTTTTAAAACTGAACAAATATTTTTTTATTTAAAGAAAAGACCTGCCTTTTAATCGTTCCATGTGTCGTTTAATATTACCTCAGGAAGTGGATATCTGATATGTCGCTATCCTCTCCCTAATAATCAATGATGGCATTGATCTATTACCCCATAACGTGCGTCGGTTTCCAAATGAGTAAGCGTGCTATGTGACTGCGCAGGAGCCGTCGACTCAGGACGACCCGCAGTACATGTTCCTGCGCGAGCGGCTGAAGGCGCTGCGCGAGGGCTGGGCCGAGCTGCAGCAGATGTGGGAGAACCGCCAGCAGCTGCTGACGCAGAGCCTCGAGCTGCAGCTGCTGCAGCGCGACGCGCGCCAGGCCGAGGTGCTGCTGGCCCACCAGGAGCACAGGTAGGACCCGCAGTACATGTTCCTGCGCGAGCGGCTGAAGGCGCTGCGCGAGGGCTGGGCCGAGCTGCAGCAGATGTGGGAGAACCGGCAGCAGCTGCTGACGCAGAGCCTCGAGCTGCAGTTGCTGCAGTGCGACGTGCGCCAGGCCGAGCTGCTGCTGGCCCACCAGGAGCATAGGTAGGGCACTTATTATATAGGGCCGGCTGAATGCGAAGGCACTCCCGTCTCGATACACTTAGAAATAACAAAAGGTTGTCTTCACAAGCACTGAAACATTTTAGTCTATTGGACTCTCTACTATAAGCTATACGGAAGCAATTGTTTACGCAAATTTTCCCCCGGGCCCTGGGCACTTGCAGTGAGGCATGCTATTGAAAATGAATCCTTGTCGATATTTACAATCTGGTGACGCAATGCGAGTTTCAGCGTAACTCCCGCAGTACCCTGCGGTCTCTCGACTGTATAAGTACTTCAGATATTTGAATTATTTATGTTCGGTCGATACGTCAGTCTCGGCCCCAAGTTCAAGATGAAATTTTTATTGATATATTTTTTTAAATATTTATTGATCGCTTTCAGCACAAACATTTCTCTTTAATATTATTTTATATATTTTATAGGCTGGCGAAGACCGAACCCCCGACCAATTTGGAACAAGCCGAAAACATGATCAAAGAACACGAGGCTTTCCTCACCACGATGGAGGCCAATGACGACAAGATCAACTCAGTCGTGCAATTCGCCAACCGCCTGGTCGAGGAGAGGCACTTCGATGCCGACAAGATCCAACGCAAGGCCGAGAACATCGAGGCCAGGCGTAACAACAACCGGGAGAAGGCTCTGCAGCAGATGGAGAAGCTGCAAGACCAGCTCCAATTGCACCAATTCCTGCAAGACTGCGACGAACTCGGTGAATGGGTCCAAGAAAAGAACGTCACGGCCCAAGACGACACCTACCGTTCCGCCAAGACGATCCACTCCAAGTGGACCCGCCACCAGGCCTTCGAGGCCGAGATCGCGGCGAACAAGGAACGCCTGTTCGCCGTCCAGAATGCGGCTGAGGAGCTGATGAAACAGAAACCGGAGTTCGTCGAAGTGATTTCGCCTAAGATGCACGAGCTGCAAGATCAATTCGAAAACTTGCAGACGACGACCAAGGACAAGGGCGAGCGTCTCTTCGATGCCAACCGCGAGGTCCTCCTCCACCAGACCTGCGACGACATCGACTCGTGGATGAACGAGCTCGAGAAGCAGATAGAGAACACGGACACCGGCTCTGATCTGGCATCTGTCAACATTCTCATGCAGAAGCAACAGATGATCGAGACTCAGATGGCCGTGAAGGCGAAGCAGGTCACCGAGCTGGAGACCCAGGCCGAGTACCTCCAGAAGACCGTGCCGGACAAGATGGAGGAGATCAAGGAGAAGAAGAAGTCCGTGGAGCAGCGCTTCGAGCAGCTCAAGGCTCCGCTGCTGGATCGTCAGCGTCAGCTGGCGAAGAAGAAGGAGGCGTTCCAGTTCAGACGCGACATCGACGACGAGAAGCTGTGGATCGGCGAGAAGATGCCGTTGGCGACCAGCACGGACTACGGCAATTCGCTATTCAACGTGCAGATGCTGCAGAAGAAGAACCAGTCGTTGAAGACGGAGACGGATAACCACGAGCCCAGAATATTGACGGTCATCTCCAATGGACAGAAGCTCATCGATGAGGGCCATGAAGCCGCACCGGAATTCAAGACGCTGATCGATGAACTTACAGCGAGGTGGCGAGAACTTAAAGGTGAGTTCAGAATACTAATGTCTTTTGATAATATTGCAATGGTAATATTTTGTACCTTATTACTATTACGGAAATATTGAGAATTTAATCGACTATTTTGATCGTCCTATCCTCCTCCTGTGTATTCTTGTTCCCTGTATGCGGCTACATTAATTCAATACTTTGAATGACACACTTACAGTTTTTCCGTTGGGTTTCCCATTTTGCTATAGAAAATATTTGTAATTTAATTGAATAACAAACATTTTTAGATACTATTTTCATAAAGTCTTATGTTATCCGTTTGTAGAAAAGAAAATAGAACATACGGTTGATATACATTACACCTATGTAACATTTTTTTTCTTAGTTATTTTTGGACGATTATTTATTTTATCGATAAGGTTTAAATTGAAATATCCGTCAACTTTATTTTTGTAATTTGACCTATCGTTACTCAGTGTGAAAATTATTCCACAAGGTTTCAGCAGTAAAATTAAGTAATTTTATTATCTATTTTGTTTCTGACTGTTAAAATGACTGTTATAAAATAAAGTATTTCCGTCGTAACAACTAGATATGTAAATCTAGTTTTTATGATGGAATCACTTGTGACCAAAACTGATACGTTTTTTGTGGAATTTTATCACCAAGCTTGAGAGTAATTTGAAACCGTAGGTCAAAACTACCAAAGTCACTTGTCATGTTCCCATTTTTAACAGATGCCATTGATGAACGCAAGAACAACCTGTCCCAATGGGAGAAGGCGCAGCAGTACCTGTTCGACGCGAATGAGGCGGAGGCGTGGATGAGCGAACAGGAGCTGTACATGATGGTGGAGGACCGCGGCAAGGACGAGATCTCCGCCCAGAACCTCATGAAGAAGCACGAGATCCTGGAGCAGGCTGTGGACGATTACGCTCAGACTATCCGCCAGCTGGGCGAGACTGTCCGTCAGTTGACCAGCGAGGAACATCCGTTGAGGTATTTGTGATTCTAAACGTTTATTTCCCCTCACAAAATAGAATAAAAATTACTTTTTATTTACATTTCTTTTAGATAATCTTCAAAACTTGAAAAAAAAAACTAATAAATATACGTGCGTGTAGCTGATGTCTCAGAAGATTTGATCTTGCTTATGTTACGTATGTTTAACTGATCTTATGATACTAGCGTGACTTGTTGAATATATTTTACTCAAACTTGAGCGAGTGAATCGAACAAATCTTTACACTACTTTTGTTGTGTTTGTAGCGAACAAATATCCGTGAAGCAGTCTCAAGTGGACAAATTGTACGCTGGCCTCAAAGACCTTGCAGGTGAGAGACGCGCGCGCCTGGACGAGGCCCTGAGGCTGTTCCAGCTGTCCCGCGAGGTGGACGACCTGGAACACTGGATCACGGAGCGCGAGCTGGTCGCCAGCAGCCAGGAGTTGGGACAAGACTACGACCATGTCACCGTATGTATCTGACTTTCACCTCATCATCATCACTTTAGCCGAAAGACGTCCACTGCTGTACAAAGGTCTTCCCGAATGATACCAATCAGAGATGTCCCTCATTTTGGGAAAATATGATAAAAATATTACATTCTTTCATTCCTTTTATGTATTACCTTGTTAATCATGAAGACAAAAATTTAAGGCTTTTAGGGTGGCAACATATTTTTATCAACATATCTTTAAGTTGTTGTGTAGATTCATTTACCATTTATGTAAATTATCTCGCTTGTGAGCCATTTTCATACATAATTAAATTATTTGATGAAATTCTAATAACAACTCTACCCGCAGCTACTGTGGGAGCGTTTCAAAGAGTTCGCCCGCGAGACCCAGGCGGTGGGCTCGGAGCGCGTGGCCACCGCCGAGCGTATCGCCGACCAGATGATCGCCATGGGCCACTCCGACAACGCCACCATCGCGCAGTGGAAGGAGGGCCTCAAGGAGACCTGGCAGGACCTGTTGGAGCTCATCGAGACGAGGACACAGGTATGTGTTAAACAACGATTTTCTACCCGCAGTTACTAAAGGAGCGATACCAAGAATATTCACGCGGTGTGGTCGGAGCGTGTAGGTCGGCCTAGCGGCTCGACTGCCTACCTTAATTAATAGCTTTAGTCCTGGGTAGTTTCGATCCGATTAGAGAAGTCTCAATATTACCGCGCAACGTTGTCGCTGGTGAAACGTTCGATAAACGCGAAAGCTTGGAAAAAGTCAGAGGGATAGAGGTTTAAAATCGTTAACCGGTCGTTTGTTTAGAAAATAATAAAATCTAAACACAGAAGTTTTACACGAAATATGTATGTTTTAGTATAATACTTTCTACATAATTCATTCATAATTTGTAAACATTTTGATATAAGTGTTTAACATTTTAAAAATCTTAATGTTAACTTAGAAAGTTAACATTAAGATTTTAAAAATGTACGTTCTAAAGTCATCGAATACTGACGCAATAAATAATGAATAGATGCTGGCTGCGTCCCGAGAACTGCACAAGTACTTCCACGACTGCAAGGATACGCTGCAGCGCGTCAACGAGAAGGCGCGCGGCGTCAGCGACGAGCTCGGCCGCGACGCCATCAGCGTCGGCGCGCTACAGAGGAAACATCACAACTTCATGCAGGACCTCAGCACGCTGCAGCAGCAGGTCAGTGTGGCGGTGTGAGGCCAGTGCACAGTACATGGGACACGGAACACGGTACACATTACACATGCTCGCTGATCAGAAAGCGCGCGGCGTCAGCGACGAGGTCGGCACGCTTCAGCGCAAGCACCAAAACATGCAGTACCTTACTGAGTACTACTAATACTGAGACTTATTCATAACTAGCTGACACGGCGAACCATATCTCCTACCTTGCACTAACTTAACCTAACAAATAAACGACTAGACTATTGTTTCTAAAACTTATTATCCTACTTTGAACATAAACTGATTCAAAAGCACATAAAGCATAAAAACCAGCTGTCCACCCGTTCTTGAGTTATAAATTTTGTAACTTATACGACTTGTTATATAAATGTAGATTAAATGGATGGTTGTTCGGGGAAATATTTCATATATTCTCAGGAATATATTCTTATTTAATGTTCCAGGTGGAAGCGATAAGCGCGGAATGCGGCCGCCTAGGCGCATCATACGCGGGCGACAAAGCGGCAGAGATAACACGGCGAGAGGCCGAAGTGGTGGAAGCGTGGGCCGCCCTCCAAGCGGCTTGTGCGGCCAGACGGTCGAAATTGGAGGACGCGGACGACCTCTACCGCTTCCTCAACCAAGTGCGAAACCTCACTTTGTGGATGGACGACGTTGTACGGCAGATGAACACCGGAGAGAAGCCCAGGTTAGTTCTTTGGGGTTTAAATTTTGTTTTGAACTGCTTAAAAATAATGGCAATTTGTGAAAAGTTTCGTGTAATTGAAACTAGTATACACAGTAGATTTTATTGTTCTTACCTTGATTTGACAGCCTTATTTTTTATGCCTTTGATTTTTTGTCCTTTCGTAACGATTATGAATTTATATGATTATGGTAATAGTTATAGTCTGGCTGTCGCGATCGCTTTTATACCGCTTGTTATACTGATAATGGCAGACGAAATTTTAGCATGATGGAAACATTCAAATCGTTAAACGGGACAATGAGCGTTTGAAGAAGTCGGTTGAGCTGCCGATCGCTCGTCTGGCTCGTTCCACCGAGCGGTGTAATGAAATGATGTCGTGATTCAGGGACGTGAGCGGCGTTGAGCTGCTGATGAACAACCACCAGTCGCTGAAGGCGGAGATCGACACGCGCGAGGACAACTTCGCGGCCTGCATCGGGCTCGGGCGCGAGCTGCTGGCGCGACAACACTACGCCGCCGCCGACATCCGCGACAAGCTGCTGGCGCTCACCAACCAGCGCAACGCGCTGCTGCGCCGCTGGGAGGAGCGCTGGGAGAACCTGCAGCTCAGTCAGTACCGCCTCTCTCCTCTGTGGCCCTGTGGCCCTGTGGCCCGGCACCACGCCGCCGCCGACATCCGCGACAAGCTGCTGGCGCTCACCAACCAGCGCAACGCGCTGCTGCGCCGCTGGGAGGAGCGCTGGGAGAACCTGCAGCTCAGTCAGTACCGCCTCTCTCCTCTGTGGCCCTGTGGCCCTGTGGCCCGGCACCACGCCGCCGCCGACATCCGCGACAAGCTGCTGGCGCTCACCAACCAGCGCAACGCGCTGCTGCGCCGCTGGGAGGAGCGCTGGGAGAACCTGCAGCTCAGTCAGTACCGCCTCTCTCCTCTGTGGCCCTGTGGCCCGGCACCACGCCGCCGCCGATATCCGCGATAGGAGTGCAGGGAGAACCTGTAGGCAGGGAGCATTGAAACTCAGTAAAACCGCACTCTATGTCGTAACGTGTGACGTCAATGCCGTCGTATCTAACGCCTAACTCTGTAGAATTTACTGAAATAGAGATTAACGAGAAAGTAAAGTTTACCTTTAAAGTCCCTCTCGGCGATTTGGGCTGGTTTCTTTTAAGAACTCATACTTTGAAGGATTCAAGTTCCTTTATTTACCACATCGTCTTTCCGCCCGAGAGATTGTTGAGTTTGTAATTATTTTTTCATGTGTAACTTTTATCGTGAAAATATTCACGCTAACGACAAAAGTTAAATTCAGTGTGCATTTTACCTCCATTAGACCTTCTGCAGGCAAACCATGATTGTACGGACCTAGGGTTGGTTTGAGTGAAATGCTAGTTGAAAGTGAAAAAGGTTTAATGTAAAAATAATCATTAAGTGAAATAAAATGCTAAATTATGTGAATTGAATGAAAATGAGTACGCGACGCGGCGGTGAAATGCGAACTGTCGATTTGGTTGTATGAATTATAGGCGATCGGTGCAAATTGATGACTTATACTAAATTATAATAAAATGAGGTGCAAAAGTAAATAGTTGGACGAGGCATAGCTCGTACAATGATCTTTTAATGAGATTCGTATGAAAAAAATTAACTATCGTGCAAAGAAAACGAAACAAAATATCCGCAGTTTCTAAATCTGATTCGCAAAAAGTAATTATGCCGCACCTGCCTAATACCACAATCGTTAACCTCGACGAACGTGTCCACAGTCTTGGAGGTGTACCAGTTCGCGCGCGATGCCGCGGTGGCGGAGGCCTGGCTGATCGCGCAGGAGCCCTACCTCATGTCCCAGGAGTTGGGCCACACCATCGACGAGGTGGAGAGCCTCATCAAGAAGCACGAGGCCTTCGAGAAGTCCGCCGCCGCACAGGAGGATAGGTTCAGCGCGTTGCAGAGGCTCACTACGGTGAGTTGCGTTTACTTTGTTGTATGTTGTTGCGTTTTCTTTGTCGTCGGTTATTCTTGCACGTTGTTGAGTACTCTTTAGTAAAGCGGGGTCGCAACGTTACCTCTTATGCGAGCCTGAACTCAATGTGTCTTCATCTGTAATAGAGATATTGACTAGTAGAAACTAGTAGTTGTGATTTAAAAAAGTACAGAAAAAATAAATATGTATTGTCTTTGAATCGTCTACTCAATAGCTAATAGTTTTTAAGATAGAACGATTCAAAATGCTGTGAGTTGTGAAACGACTCAAAACGGCTACGGAAACATCTATCAATTCCATAAGAGGCATAACAGCTTATATCTCAAAATGGGTACTCTAAAAATAACTATATTTGTATGAAGACGTATAAAGGTTGTGGTCTACTTAATAGAATTATACTTAGAAGAAGAAGAAGAAGATAGCATAACTTACCATCAATATGAACTGTGTGCTTGTTTGCTACTTTATGACATAAAAATAATGTCGTGTCTTTTAATAAATATGTGCTTACCTATAAACGAATAAAATGTTGAGTTCTTTATTTCAATCATTATTAAATGCAAATAGTGCCCTTATTTGTACTATAAAAAACATTTTAGTAATTTATTTGAAAAACTAAGTATCTTCTTGCAAAAAACTAATTTGCTGAATAAAACAGAATGATACATTGAAATAAATACATTCGATCGCATTTGAGTTAGCGTTGAAACACCGTTGTAATGTACAATGTGTGGTTTGTCTATGCATCTAATAAAGTCACTAAATGTTTATTTATATAGCAATATACTACAGAGCCAATCACTAAGCCTGGGCTGCAACAAGATATTTGTTAATGTTATTGTAACATTTCACATCCTTCTCTAACCTTAACAGATTGTAATGTTACAATATCTTTAACTTTTACTAATATCTTGGTGGCAACCCAGGCTTAATGTGATTTTTTCTTTACTTCATCTTAATAATTGTATTCTATAGTTTAAATCTTCCGCTTCAATAATTTTGCTTGTTTGTCTTGGTGTTTGGTTTTACAATTTTTATTTTTCTAATCCATCACTAGCTTGAACTCAAAGCGGCATCACTATGGCCACCTGAACAACCTTGGGATGAATATGACGAATCCCCCATCACTTATCATCCCCCGCCTGTTGTGTCCACAAAACCTCCCCGTAAAGCCTTATCCATACCTGTGTCCGAAAATGAACGCCCGATCGGCGAAGTTGTCAACGAAATCATATTTGAGTCCGATAACTATATAATACCAGAGAAACATAAAAATCTTCTATTCAACCGAAGGTCTGGGATCAAAAATGACTCGTACCTTTGGAGCGTAGTTTCAAACAACACACTTTCTACAATATCAGAAACTAGTAGTATTGAATGTACACCGCTATCGCCCACATCAGCGACGCCTTTATCGCCCGCGACACCAACGACGCCTTTATCGCCATCTTCGACCTCAGAAAACAGATTTGTTTACACTCTGACGATGAAACCCCGTGATATGAGACTGACTTGTATTGACATGATACTGTGGGAGCGGCTGGCTCACCAGCAAATACATCCTAAAGTACATTTATATAGACAACCCAGCGACGCCTCTATCAAATCCGGTAGCATAAAAAGTATTATACAGAAAGTTATTAGAAGAAAGAGCCGTTCGAGCGACGATATGGACGATGTTATCGTTTTATCTTTACCGAATATAGATGGGAAAGTTGTGGACGAATCGGGCAAGGAAATAAGCCAAGTCTCCTTAAATTCCTCCCACCTACTTTTATCCAAAACCCGTAGACTGTTACTCCCGGAAGCTGCATGGTACTTTGATTACTTGGATGGTGTAAGTGGTACACGGTTTACAGCATGGAACCTGTGAGCTTTCACGTGTTTAAAGTGCTTGTGTAAAAAATGTTGTTATTTCATTTTGCATGATCCATCAAATATGTTTGTTGTATTATCAAACAGCAGAGTCTGTTTATTATTTTACAAATGAAAATCGAGTTTGTTCTTGAATAAATGTAGCAAATTTGCCATTTACTTTGTGAATAATCATAGCTAACATCACTTTCGACGATTCTATGTACTAACATAAATTAATACAAAGAAATAGATGAAATGGAATCCAATAATAATATTATTATAAAATATTGTGCGCCTTATTGTGACGTTGTTTAGATATTAATGTAAACGTGGAAAAAAAATGTACAAACATCGGAGTGGTGTATACGGGATGTGACATCGGTAGCTATTGGCTATTAGATCTTTGTTTTTATATAACAAAATATTAAATTAATTTAACAAGATTTTTATTCAATACGGACAACGGCACGATAAGGTGGATAATAAATAATTAATGTACTTTTCGAAGATGATCAATTATTATGACCTACATTATTAGACTTTTTTAATAGAAAATTACTGTGATTGCTATTGATTGCCATCGAGTTGCTTTCCAGTAATTTTAGAACTATGACTGAAGAAAATTTTTTTTGTTGTCTTTTGTGCTCATTAACTTTGCTGTGTCACGCGCAAATCTTTAATGCGTTAAAAACATTTTTAAAAACATTTAATATATGCGAGATAGATCCGTAAATATAGTTTTATTTCGATTAACCCGTTTATTTCACGAGCCGGTTCGTAAAATCAGTGAAATTACTGTAGTGTACGAGTGTATAAGTTTAAAAACACTCGCGTTTTAAGTGTTTTAAAAGTTATATTGCAAACTTAACCTGTTTATGTCGCACTCCAGTTCGAGGTGAAGGAGATGAAGCGTCGGCAAGAGGCCGCCGAGGCCGCGGAACGGGACCGTCTCGAGCGGGAAGCCGCCGAGGCGGCCGCCGCGGCCGCGCGCGACGCCGTCGACCGCGCCGAGCCCGAGCCACAGCCGCAGGGTGAGTTCTACACCTCGCATTATACCACACACCACACACTACACATTCCGCGTTACAGAGGGTATTTATTGGCGACATTCGTTTGTAACTTCACTAGCGATGCATACGCTATTAAAACGTTAACTTTATAGTGGATACATAAAAAAAACACGCATTTCTGTCTCTAACCTTTTGATAGACACATGCATGCATTTATGCATACACGTGAATGATTACTGGTGGTAGATTTCCAGGGTAGGTATTAGGTATTTCCAGGTTAGAGGGCGTAGGCATCACCGCATTACTTATTCTATTTGCCGCCAAACTACTGGTGTTCAGTACTAGGTAGGACCCTGTAATAACTATCACATGCATACTAAAATTTTGCGTGATGGTATTACCATCTAACATGAACACGTAGGACACTGTAATAACTATCACATACATACTACTTAGGTATCTATTCTGGGGTGACAGGTGGGTTCAGCTTGATAGCTGTAAAAAAAATATTGTTACATACAATCGAATGTTGTACCGATAAATACCTTTTGAAGCTCTTCCTACCTGACGTAGCAGTCATGCATCATCTTTCATACTACTATGCGACGCTAACGATTATCTACATGTTCAATCAGTGTTTAATTTAGAATGAATATCCAGATATTATGCAAGTCTCGCTCGTTAGCTTATGAAATTATTTGATCATATTAAGATGCTTTTATATGTACCTACAGACATAGAGCGTTTCAGACATAATGCTGACATAATCATTCTCTTCTATATTATGTCGAAGCCCAATTGTAATAATGCCTATATCATGATAAATTCGATCATTTCTTATATATAGTGCCGCCAATTGTGGAAATTTTGTCCATATATTTTTTGGGTAAGTTTTTCCCGTAAGGGACACGGTGTGAAGATACACATAATATAGATTATATACTTTTATTAATGTAAAATAAAACACTTGTTATTTAATACAAACTACCATTTCATGAAATTCTCGACCATTTCATGATGTGGGCAACAGATATATTTACGACATAAACATCTCGCACTGATGTTTCTTCATGTGTCTGGGCTGCAAACATAAAACAGTCATAAAAATTGTCTTGAGGAATATTTTATGATGGTCACAGATTATGTCTGAGATACTCAATGTCTGTTGATATAAAGCTCCTTTACAAGTTTATCGTTAAATAGTGATGATGATGATGATGTATGACAGCGAATATGGAATGTACTGAAACATATTTTAATAGCAGTGTGTTCTTCGGTCGTGTAATAACGTGGCGGTAAGATTTCTATTTGATGAAACCTCTAGTAAAATCGACTCAATGCTTATAGGAATATAATTAATTATTGTACAATTTGTACATTATATTACCTAATTTATGCTACGCTATTCTTAAAACTTCGCCAAATCGCCACGATATTCAGGACCATACTCGTACATTATATTAACATTGTGCTCCGATTGTAGAGCACAAAGATATATTATATATTGAAATATTATTTTAGAATGTTCTATGAGGATATCCCTTCAAATTTGAAACATGGAAACCCTTAATAATTTTTGTATATCATTCATGACTCCTATATTGACTATTATTGTTACATTTTCCAATGTAAATGATTTGATGATATTAATTGTAAATAAATTGATTTGCCTAAAATATGGTCATACAATAAAAAATCAATTCAATCCTTTTTCAATTTTTCAAATTTAAATCACACATAATTCAGGCAATTCAGTTTCAATTATTAAACTTAATTAAAAAGTTTGATACATGAAATAGTTGAAATAAAATCATATGAGTACTAGAATCATGTTAACAAAGTGCAAGAGCGAAAGACACAATAGATTCTTTTCCAAAACAGTAACAACGCCTCGACTCACGGTTTGCAATGTAAGCACGCATGTGTAATGTCTTCTAGCACACGACCAACGATCTTCCATCGAGACTCTCCGGTCTCCACTAACTTTCACCACATAACTGGTGAATGCTGCTTGCAAATTGCAAATAACACTAAGTTTATTAATCCGAAAATCTATAAAAAAAAGAGCGAAGGTGTTCCAGTTATAATTTCAAAGTGATTCGCACATTCGCACTGCGATAGAGCCAAAAATAATGTCGAACGGCGTCGCTTGCCGCTTTACGTGTCAAATTTTTTATCCTCTTTATCGCTTACTCGACCGACGAAAGGAATGGGCCTACGAATAATAACGTAAAGAAGTGTAACTAAGCCAAAAAATGGTTCCTCGTAATGTGGTGTCCTGTGGGTGGGGCTTAAATGTGGTCTACCGCAGCGCGTCAGGCTATTGGACGTTTCCTTGCCGCAAGGCGAAATGACCTTGTTGCGACCAATCGAATGCAATTGTCTATGTTGAAAGCGTGTATTTGTGATGATTGCAGTTAATTTGTCTGCCTAAATGGAATCAATTATTGTATGAGAGTTATATTCCCATACATTATTATTCGTAGGAATGGGCACTGTTTCTAGTTCAATATATCGGCCCGGTCCATTCCGTTCGGCGGTCGTGTTTCGCGTGAGACACAAGGGGACGTTACTTACCGTTGTGTTGTCCACACATGCACACGCGTAGTCGTAAGGAGAACATCCACTAAAGCGGCTGAGAAGGCCCAAGAACGACCGCATTCCCAGCCAGGTAAACAGAGCGCTTATAAACCTACCGATGTAAAATGATACCCGGCTGTACGCATGAGCTTACGTAGTTTGGGTCCATCGAAACCTGACGGGTTACACTGCGCTCTAAAACAGTAACCACTCCGGGGGTAGAATATGTTTAATTTATAGCTTGATAGCTTTAACTGTGTAAAGGATTATTTGATTCGGGTAGGACTTTTTTCTTTCGTAGGTTTATATTGTAGTTGGGGCTATAGCACACTTTCTTTACATTTGCACGATTTCAGTGTTATTCACGATTTACTGTTTAGTCTATTCAATAGGTGATGGTTTATCAATTCTCAATATTACGAATTTAGCTCATTCACAGTATCATAATTCATTTCTAAAGTCACTCCAGTACACGTAACTTAGATGTGTGACCAAATATTCGTAGCTGCACAGTTTGATATATTTTTAGAATTAAATAAATTTTCACATTACTGGGAATATATTGTAACACATCATCTTTATCATAATTATCTTTTAAATGATCTATGTTCTTCATACTATTTTTTTTTTATTGACCAATGAGAATATTTTCATTCCATTTCAATCGATATCTTTTCACGAAGTCTAATACAGTACCCAGCAAGAAATAATGTACATCGAGCCAACGAAAGAGACAATCGGATAGTTTCGACTTCTTATAGCGTTATCTCGGCTGCACACTGCCTACGTAAGCACTGATAATCCGGTATTGGTTCTTACTTGACCAAAATTGTCGACAAACGGCACATAGGTAAGGTGCGAAAGAGATAACGCTCTACAGACCCGAAATAAACACTTTCCTTCCTTAGGTCGATGTGCAATATATCTTGTTTGATACTGTAGATATAAATGACAATAATCTCATTGCATCTAGATAATCAATAATTATCTTTTATGATGTCACGGTATCACTTTCATTTATATCTAATATGTAATACATTTATATTTTACTATGTATCAAAGCTAATCAGGGTGATGGTTTGATACTCTCATCAGTCCTGTCTATACTGATACTCGCGCTAGTCCTATGTCTGTCCGTCTTAATGTGTTCGGTGCTCTTAAACGACGCTCTCCTGACTTCGATCAAGGTAGGTAGCCTTCTTGGCTTGTATTATCTTGTCTTTTGCTTTCTATATACTCAACACTGCTTTATATTTTTTTGTCGCACAATATTATCTTTACATATATGCAGAGATTTTAAGTTTTTGTTAGTCTAATCCCGCTTTAAAACCGCTTCACACCATCTACGCTTTGTTCAAAGAAGCTAAACCATTCCCATTCGTTCAATGTTTCGATTCATAAACGCTACGTTTGCTTTAATATTATTAAGTTTTCGAAACATATTTGTATGAAACGGTGGTGGTTTATGCATTTTGAGTCATGTCCTAACAATAAACTGAAATCAATATAGGGAATTAAGCGCTAAAAATATACGGGTTAGTTAGGTAGGCAGTAGGAACCTCCTTCAATGTTTAAATACTTAATTCTGATTAAAGCACGAATTAATGTTTTATTATTACAGTTTTACGACTACATATGTGTGTTCATTTCGATATAAGAAAATTAGAGTTTATTTGAGAAACGTAACTTCACGCCTGTAATCCCCGAAGGGGTAGGCAGAGGTAAATGCATGCATTCAATCATACATGCAAACACCCACGACTCGCCGGTTACGTTTTGTTACGTTTTTACGTATTTGAGAAACAATTTATGTATACATTTTTAGAAATCATTAATGTTGCCAAACGATTGTTTAATAAATCACGCATGCGTAGTCCGTAGCATGTAAACTTAGCATGTATGCACGTAGCGTGTAGACGTAACTAGCACGTAGATGTACGCATGCAGAGGCTAGTCCCGCTCCCGCGGCCCCGTCCACTCCCGAGGCCCTGCCCGTGGCCTCGCCCTCACCCGCCCCCGCGCCGACTCCGCCTCGCCCCTCCACTTCGAAACAGACGCCCGTCAAACCCGCACGCCTCTCCAGTGAGTATGGTACACAAGTAGATGTAGTCATAACATGGTCTTGGATCCAAAATGCATGAAGATTATTGGTTTTGTTCATAGTAAAAAATAGTATAATATAAAAATCTCTTATGTAACAACTGAAATTCCTTACAACAATATCCACTTTGTGAGGCATTTCATTTTTTTCAAATTCCACATATATGTATAGTCTGTAGGTACCTACTGTCAACGATAGGTGAAGCTATACAACTGTATCTTAGTGCACTGTAATAGAATCTATTTTGGAATAATTATGAATACTATTAAAAAAAGACTTCGACTTCGAGAGGTTCGACTAGGGAAAACGAACAAAATCTTAAAATACAGAAAAATACACAAAACGACATTTTGATACGTAGTTTAGGTCTCACCGTATTTTGATTGATTTTTCGTGAGCTTAATTGGCTATATGACGTCACCGCATGGTAAAACACTGGTGGATTAAACAACTGTTTTTAGCAAACATTACTTACTAAAAGTTTTCGTCAGTTTTAGTTAAATTCTTCTATGTCATACGATTTAACTCCAAGTGTCATATTTTTGCGTCTTTATATCCTGTTTGCAATTGGCTTATCTATATAATAAAAATCAATTGCTGTTCGTTAGTCTCGCTAAAACTTGAGAACGGCTCTACCGCTTTGGTTAATTTTAGTTTTGAATTATTTCTGGAGGCCCAGGGAAGGTTTAAAAGAAAAGAAAATATGAAGAAATTGAAGGGGAATTGTAAATACACAATTTTATTTTCCCATACAAATAGTCCGTATATATCAAACCTTTGACACATTATTTCATTCTGAGGCAATACGAAGTTTGCCGGGTCAGCTAGTATGATGTTAAGTAGTAATTTCATACCTAGGCAACATTCCTCTACTTACACATAAGGTTTTTCATAGTCAAACTTAAGTTGTCGATATTGCCATAATCTGAAATTGTCATAAATTGTCATAAATCATGCAATTTGGATGTATAATAATATTTATAGCAATGAGAGTTACTAAAAAAATTAACCAATAATACAATGTATAGATAGATTAGTAACTAGTAGTAACAGTTTACCCTGAATGTGTATGTAAACTGCATGCTGTCTCTATCTAACACTTGTGTCTTTGGTGTGACCTATGTTTAGTGTTAAAGATTTGAAATTAAATAAACTAGCATGATGATGCTTCTGTTTATTTTGCTGCGACGCAGTTTTTGTTTTTATGTTGCTTTGAAATATTATTTTTTTGTTTTGACTCCCCACACCTTTGCCCTTTGGACGTCCGTTTACCGTTCCATAAATCGAAATATTTCGTGTCCCTTATAATTCCAATCTTTAAACCTTGTAACTTCGCAACCTCGACCCGTCCATATCCTTCACTTGCCCCGGACAGCGGCGGGAACCAGTTCGACTCCGCCGACACCGTCGAGTTCCGGTAAGGTGAAGTCGCGGTCACGAAGCAAGTCGCCGTTCAGAAGCTTCCGTTGGCGCACCGCGAAGAAACTACTCACCGGCTCCCACCACAGCGACGACGAAGGTACACGTGGTTATTTGTGGATTCAACGGATGGATATCATGATTTGTTTGTACTAGCCGCGTTGTCGTAAATTGGTATTGAGAATTTTGCGACAGAATTAAATTTATAAAAATAGTTCGTAATGGTCGATTTTTTTATGAGAATAATCACCAGTTATATCTCAAATTGAGATAAAAATATACTGAATATCTATATACCTACAGTCGATTATAAGTTAAGTAGGTAATATGCATAGACATGACAACGATTCTGTATTTTTGCACATAAGTTAAGTATTCTAATACAAATTATCGCCTTCTCATCACATCTGATATTCTTTTTCAGTTATTTCTGAGATTAAAATTAGTGTTACATAGTTGAACCACAGCTATCCACTCAATATATGTTCGCGACGAATGCTTTGTGTGTGCTGTTGTGTTTGTACGCGCATGAATTTACGATTGTGTTGTATGTTTATTGCAATATAGAATGTTATGTTCCCCGCGTTTTCTTCGAGATTCAACCTATATCGGATTGTTTTCGGGGCGACGTATCAAACCTTCACTTGTGATATCAATATAGATCTATGAACTTCTTTAGTTTTATTTCGAAATGCAGACTGTATTTTTTTATATTGAGGGGTATTGCTTTGATTGCCTTGATCAGCATTGTTTTAATGTGTAGATTAGATACATTTCGTGTCTTATGTGAATGAAAAGAGTTAAATAGTGACATAAAACTGTAGTTTTTTTAATAATTTATAAAAATATGACTGAAAGCAACACATAATATATCACGTGTGATTTTTCATGAACTATCGCAGATAATTTAGTATTTTTGCGTCATAAGATCGAGACACAATATTCTCATTTATACCTGTTTGGTGACTTTACATGGATGTTGTTTTTTTAAAGGCTATTAGAGAGATAATTAGTCGGATTAGATTAATTATTATTTTGTTTAGAGCGTATACACCCCGTACTTTTTTATAGTGCGATGGTTAATGAATATTAACTCACATTTTCTAAACCGATGACGAATATAAACCCAAAGAAATACAGTCTTGCAAATTAGTTGATATCATATTTATTAGAGATATTATGTTTATACGTTACGTTTTCAGTGAATGGAGAATAGATGATAACATTTGTATTGAAAATAACAATAATTATGATGTGTGCAGAAGGAGCAAGTCCTGCCGGTGAAGACGAAGGCGTGGAAGGTACTTTGGTACGCAAACACGAATGGGAATCAGCAGCCAAACGAGCCTCAAATAGGTATGATTTGTATTTCAACAAATATTATTGTTATCGGTTAAGCGAATATTTTACACAAACTTTAATCCCCTTTAGAATGCTTCGGAGGTTAAATTTGAAAAAAAAAGTAACTACTATTAGATTCAAATGAAATTTGGAATGAAAATAGTCCAAGGTCCCTTCGACTATTTTCATTCCAAATTTCATCCAAATCGGTGCTGTGGGGTAGCCGTAAAAGCGTATCATCAGAAAGGCAAGACTTTTGCATTCATGATAATAATAATATTAACACTTTGACGGTTAGTAAACTTCTAAACGTCCGTTATTACTGTGTTAAGTATGAATTCCTTGTCTTATCAGACACAATAGGTAATTTAAACAATACTTATTCCCACATTTGATTCATGGGACCTGGGGGGGCCTCTTATCTGTTATATTGTCCTAACTTTCTCAAATTATCATCTTTTAATCCTGTACAAAGACTTAAAAGTTGCTGTGAAGAAGGCTTTTTTATGGTATTTCCCTTCATATGTAACGAGGAAAATGTAGTTCGCTTTCATCAGACTAGCAGTTTTTACTGGTGGTAGAACTCCAGTGACGGAGCTCGCGGGCGCAGGCACCACCGCATCACCTAATATACTTGCCGCTAAATGGTAGTGGTCAGCACTATCGTGTTCCGGTCAGGTCGTAATGTACGGCCCTGTAATTTCCGGCACAGAGGCGTAACACCTTAGGCTTCAGGAGTGGTAACGCATCTGCATTTTGACTTTGGTCTTTTTGTAAGTGTCTATAGGCTGCAGTCATCACTTAACATCAACGTGAACTGCTTGCTTGTTTGCCACTTCAATAACATAAAAAAAAGACTAGCGCTAAGTTTATACAGCCAACTTTACCCGCTGGCAATTAATTTTGGCTCGTACTATATTCTTCTTATATCTCATTTGGCATGGATGTTTGAACAGGTCATGGGACAAAGTGTACGTGGTAGCGAAGGAAGGGCGCATGTCGTTCTACAAAGACCAGAAGGCGTACAAGGCGGCGCCGGAGCAGAACTGGCGCGGAGAGGCGCCGCTTGACCTCAACGGCGCCGTCGTCGAGGTCGCCGCCAACTACACCAAGAAGAAGCACGTGTTCCGCCTCAGGTATGTGCTAGATTAGCTTTATTGTGATCACAGCTTGGGACAACAGAAGCGAAGGATGGGGGAATGTCGTTTGACAAGTACCAGACACTTCAACTACAGTCAGAGAACTTTCGACTAATCCAAAATCAATCAGGTATAGCATTTATTACCACCGAGAATAAGATGTCCGTGGTCAAGCGGCTTGTTGTTGGTACATTTCTCTTTCTGATTAAATCGGTATTTTGGTGGTTTCCCTTTTTAGTGTTACAATTAGTTTGACGCGATAATTTCTTATAAATCGACGAACGCCAGCTGCACGCACGAAAATGTGTCACTCATGTTCTGCCTGAGACGAGCGTGCGAGCGTGAGCGCCGAACAAGCGATAGATGGAAGCATTCGGCTAAACGATTGGCCTAAGCGTTTGGCGTATGACGCATCTATATCATAATGTATATGAATAAATAAATAAAATAAAAAGCCTTTTATTTCTTGCACTATAAAAAATTTACAAATGGTAAACTTAACCTAGATAACGTAACTTAAATTCTTAACTTAACTTGTCACTTCATAGTTTTTTTTTTTGACTCATCTATCTTTCTTCAACTCCTAGGGCGATGTGTGCAATTTTTCATCAATTTTTTCTTATGACATCACGTAAAATTATCATCTGTAAACCAACTTTATAGTGGTTACACACGTCCGGATTTGGTACAGAGCGGACCGCCGATTCGGTACGCTCCTAATCAAATCTGCTCGTATGCAGAGGAGTCCGGCGGACATAATTACTATATTAATCGAGTCCGATACGGTCCGCTCTCGCGGATTGTCGGCGGATTCGGTCCGCCGTACCGAACCCGGTCGTGTGTAGCGAGAGCGGATTTGGTCCGTGGATTCGGTCCGCCGAACCGAATCCAGTCGTGTGTAGCGAGAGTGGATTTGGTCCGTGGATTCGGTCCGCCGTACCGAATCCGAACGTGTGTTAATACTATAACAGACGACCAACTTTAAAAAAATGTTTGAATGATTTATTAACGCGACATGGTGTCCAGGTTGTCGAGCGGCGCGGAGTTCCTGCTGCAGGCGCACGACGAGGCGGAGATGGGCTGGTGGCTCGACGCGCTGCGCGCCCGCCTGGCCGCGCCCGCGCCGCGCTCGCACACGCTGCCCGCGCCGCACAACGCCGAGCCCAAGCGCCGCTCCTTCTTCACGCTCAAGAAGAAGTGAGTATCTGAGAACATGTCGTTGTGTCCATTCTATACGTAGTATTATAATACTGAATAATATCGAAACTGCGACGTCCCGCCCGTTTTCCCGCCTCACCCATCACCCCCTCGAGAGGCAGATGAATAAACTGCCTTCGCATCCTTCGATCGCAACCTCAATGAGGTTGATCGCAACCTCAATGAGGTTGCGATCGAATAATCTCAAGCGTCATTTGTTCGTGATGAAGGATGACTTGCTCCACCGATCCTACTAGTTCAGTTCACGATGCGCAGATGCCAAGCCTCACTTCTCTTTACCACATATGAAAACAAGGTACATTATTAATGTCGTCTTCACTTTAGGCTAAAAATTAAAAGTCTGCGCCATAAAACGTTCAATTACCTTATATCTAGATTTCCATATTCCAGTCTTGTCCACCTGTAAGTCTTTTTATAGTTTTTATTTATTCGTAAAAAAATAAACTTTGTTAAGTGTTTCATTTAAACAAGTGGTTGAACGATTGTTTTTTTTTCCACAGCTAATCGAGCGTGGAGCGTGAGACAGCCGTGAGTCGCCAGCGACGTACCAAGTTTCCTCATTAGACACGCGTCCGTCCCGTACCGTACCGAGTGCGCCGCGGGCACGCAAGTACCCGCGACGTACGTGCGTACGTATACGTACGTACCCACACACACGGACGCCGCATATTTCTCACGATGCTTGCTTCAGTAAGCTTTGCTAATGACGAAATCGTGACGGCCGGCATCGACGACTGTCAAACGAACATTGTTATTATTTTGTTGCGTACAAAAAAAGATTAAACGTTATTTAAGACTGTTCGATATTTTGTGTGTTTGAAAGTTCGCCTTCGTCTGAAATTGTATTTATTGTTCGGTAGCACCGATGGTCGATTAAAGATATATTTTTATCCGAATACGTACGGTCCCACCCCCTCGCGTGTAATTGTTGTATTATTAATAAACATACGATTATAAATAAACATATTCTAAAGTTTAAATGTGACGCTATTTATGAATAGACGACTCTTAGGGTTTAAATTCAGATTGAGAATATATATATTATATATACTATAATTTATATACGTATAACATATATGACTATTGTATGTAACGGAGTATAATGTAAATTCGTTCGAACTAGAAATGTATGTCGTTCAACAATACCCAACTAACGCAGAACTAGATGTTTTATTAGTGTAATATTTGACCAAACAAAATATCGATCTATGGAATTTGAAATATCGCATTTGATATCTAAAACTAGCTTAGATGACGGGATGCAACCGCATTTATGATACCTAACTATTCCCCCAGTGATCGTTTTTATTCATTGACGGCTTTGCTACTATGGAGCGAGTTGAGAGTAACAAGTAAGCTACGTAATTGTATTAGAGATAATTTCCATTATAAAGTGTCTTCTGTCGGGTGCTCCGACGGCGCTGTCCAATGAGATGAGGCATTTAAAATAAATTTATATCAAATTTTCTTCTTAGATTCTTCATAGCGGTAAGTGGTGTAGACGCTAGGTGATAGGTGCGGGTACCGAGTACCTACCGCGACAGCGGGTCGGAGCGCTGTGTAATGTAATCAGAGTTGTAAGTATGCTTTCGCCTCCTATGTGCTTTTTCAGAGTAACGTGTCTTATTATAAAATAATTCTTATTTAATGATTATTTTACTGCCAACGTTTTTTCACAAATTGTTATTTTTTTTTAAATAAATATCTAAAATTTTCACATAATATATTTAATTATTAGATGTTACGATCACACATTTTTAGTTCTCATATTGTATAGACTGTGTGTCAGTGTGTGCGTGGCGATCGGCAGCTGTGCGGTAATCGGAGGCTTTCCGAACGGTAGCCGTGCGGTTGTCGGACGGTAGTTTTGCGGTTACCGGACGGTTTCTGAATGATAATCGAGCGGTTTGCGCACGGTTGCCATGTGTGAGTGACGCCATCCGTATTTAATGGTATGTAATATTAATCGCCTGCGCACCCACTGCGACTCACACCATCGCATGTATACCTATGTTTAAATATTTTATTTTAAAATTTTACTTTTTGATGAAAATATAATAAATGATGTTTTCAAATAAATCACTTTCGTTTCATTTATTACCCACCACATTAAAATTAACTGATTAAAAGTTCATACAGAATGAAAAGTATCTAAAATACTTCACACGACAAGTGGCCAAAAGTAAAGACCAACATTATCAGGTGTCAAGTATGCGGTCATATTATATATCGAAAGTATGTCGCATCATATCGAGATATCGAAAGACGCCAATGCTTGATAAGTTCATCACAGTTGATAATAGATAACAGATATTTCTCACAGTTATTTTTCAAGTTAGTCAGTGAATCATATTAGAACGATCTGCAACAATATAGTACACAAAATGTTTAACATATTACACAAATTAGTGTTTTTGTCACTATTATTTGCATCGAGTGAGTCAAATTTATGTGACGATCTCGAATGTGATCTTGGAAAAAATTCGAGGATAATGGGAGGAGTTACCACAGAACGACATTCTAGGCCTTTTCAGGTAATATTAAATACAATTATACTTTAAAGAATTGGCTGGATAGGAACAGAAGTGATCCAAGTAACATTACTTTTAATGTGAGAAAATAATGAGTGAAACGCGTTTCTAGGAATTTCCTAGTTATTTTGATTAGATGTATTACAATAATAATATGCTTGTTATATGAACATAACTAGTATAAGTTAGTTCTTAGTTATTTTTTTTTACAACATAAAAAAAATAATCTTTTTAATAATAATATAATTATAAGAAATCGTAACTTATGTTGCAATACAGAAATGGAACTCAAACTCAAAAATTTATTTAATCACTTGGAAATAATAGAATTTAGTTATGGAATTACAAATATAAAATTGAAGTGAATAACAACTGATACGTTGATTAATATGTCAAAGTAAACAAAAATAAAAGTGCTGCTGCTGCTTGTCCGTCAATCCTTTGACATAAAAAAAAAATAATGATAGTCCAAAAATACTTAATAATAAACAAAGATATCAACAGAATGTTCCATACTCTCTTTTACAAACGGCAAGATCATCCTCTCTCCTACATTGCGGTGCCCAACAGGGTCCATAATCCTAATGTTGTAGGTACATTATGGTGCAATAAAGTATTAAATAAAATAAAAGAATATGGGACATTCTTTGTCATTCAGTGGCAGAGTTCTAAAGAGAGTGTCCACATTAAAGAGTGAGAGAACATGAAAGAGTGTTTGAAACTACTGAATAACACTTGGATTACTTTTGCACAACCTTAATTCTTGCCCAAAAGTCACAAAAAATGACATAATCAATTTTGCCGAAAATGCTACTTGGATCACTTCTGTTCTTATCTAGCCAATTATAATTGAAAAACAGTTAATACTATTCATAAATAGTCAGAACAAATTAAACTCACTTGCCTTTTGATACGGCGTAAAGAATACAATGATAAATGATTTTCTAGATCTATTGTATTCTTTCTACATCAATATTTTACTGTGTAGAGATACTTACCTACATAGAGCAACCCGGCGGACCGGAGGGGAGTAGCCATAGCGTGTATTACCGATGCAAAACAGTCTGTCATTTTATGCGGGGGGAAATGCGTGCGACACACGAACACTACATAAATCGTCTATTACTACGAAACTCACACCTTGACTTTAACAACATACAGAAACAATTTCACGCACACTTTTCTGATTCTGATTCTGATTTAAACATCTAGGCGACAGGTACAGGCCCATTTGGGCTTGTACTTTGACAGAGGGGAAAGCCTGCATATGGCTACTCCCCTCCGGTGTTGCTCTATGCTTACCTATTACTGTTTATACATGCACACCACTGACTAGTAGTTAAACCAATTAGGTAGCATTATACCTTCGGGTGGGTACGATCGGAGAGCTGGGCTTCTGCGGCGGTTCCCTGGTGCACCAGGACTGGGTGATCACCGCCGCACACTGCTGCTTCCACGGGGATCAACAGGTTGATCATGTGCAAGTAGGTGGTACAAATTATAAAGTACCGAAATTATAAAAATTATAAAACTCCACATCTGTACTTCTCTGAAGAAGAAGAAGAAGAGTTATTATGAATACAGTGACGGTTGTCAGTTATATTTTTAAATTCCTAACATAGGACGCCTATTTCACGAGTCTATTGACACTCATCGGGTATATAAACAAATTCTGGTGATGCCGTCAGTGGCGGTGGTAGGGGTTATGTTCTCCCCCTCTACCAAAATCAGACCCGATATGTTGTACCTAATTCTAAAAGGTATTAAAATTACACTCGTATAAAATTATCCCTTACGCAAACCTGAGAACCTTTCCTGAGAAAGTTTTGGAATAAATGACAATTCCATTATCATTTATTCCAAAACTAAGTAGTTTATTCCCGCTACTTTAACGTGACTGAAGCAGTTATAATGTAATAAGCAGTCTGAGAGATAAAAATGTCTGCGATTGAGATAGATAAGATAACTGCCTCAGTAGCATCAGTAGTCTAGTGTTAGCAGGCCACTACTGCTACGCTAGGGTCCTGGGTTCGATTCCCGGGTCGGGCTACCAGCGATAAAGGTGTAAAATCCTTTATCTCTGGTTCTATTGGGATTTTTCTATATTCTGGAAACTTCACAGTATCTCGAAATTTGGAAGTTGTCATATGATTTAGTTAATCAAAGAGTAATTTTATTGCTTAAAAACCAATCACTAATAAACCTTGCCAGGCAATACTTGGGGCTCATTCACTGTACGACCGCTACGAGAATGGTCGAAGGATAGTAAACGTCGATGAAATAGTTGTGCACCCAGACTGGGACCCTGACACCTTTGCCAATGACCTGGCTTTACTCCGGCTGGCCAACACTATACAGCTATCTGGTAAGTTAAATCATTATTCAATCTCATATAAGTATTTTATTTATGATCGTTTGTAAAAGAGAAAGTTACAAATCTATGGGCTTCGCCATGGACCTCACTACTCACCTATTTCTATTCTATTTCCATTTCATTTCTATTCAAGTCAATGTAAATAGACAAAAAAAACAAAGTTCAAGATCAGAGATTTCGAAAGGTATATTTCGGTGGAAATTAGTATTAGTAGGTCCTGTTGTACTATTTAGAGGCACTTATTTATGTTTACCTGGATTTAGCTGTATTACCCGAAGACAGAGGTAAATACATGTATACAAGTATACCTACATGCAAAGCAAAACACCCACAATTAGCTAGTTTAGTATTTGCCTCAAGTTATAGGTGACGGGTCTTTTGATATCTCTGAGCACATTACCAAACTCTAGGGTGGCACTAGGAAACTTAAAAAAAATGGAAAATTGGAATAGCACTTACCCCTCGACCCGCGAATCGAACCCAGGATCCCAGGGTAGTGGCCTGCTATCACTACAGTCTACAATACTGAGTCAGTTAAATACTTATCAATTTGTAAAATTTTCAGACATGATAGACACAATTCGACTACCGTATTTGAGCACCGTGTCGTTCAATTTTGCTGGAATGGCGTCCATCGCGTCAGGATGGGGCATAGCTGCTGATGGTATCATATTCTGCTTACTAATGACTCACTAGCGGTCGTCCTCAGCTTCGCACCGGTGAAATGTTACATAGATTACTTACCAAGATAAGAAGTATCCTATGTGTTACATACTGTCACACTTATACCTGATAATAGTAATATTTCGCTGAACGTTGGCTAATATATAACTAGGTAATATATGGTGCCGTAATAACTATCATTGAATCGTTTGAAAAACAATCATTTAGGCCTCAACACCTTTGAGGGCTAAAATATTGTTATTATAATAAAATTATAATAAATTATGTACTGGTGGTAGAGCTCCAGAGACGGAGCTCGCGGGCGTAGGCACCACCGCATTACCTAATATACTTGCCGCTAAATGGTAGTGTTCAGCACTATCGTGTTCCGGTCAGGTGGTAATGTACGGCCCTGTAATTTCCGGCACAGAGGCGAAACACCTTAGGCCTCAGGAGTGGTAACGCATCTGCATTTTGACCTTAGTCTTTGTGTGGGTGTCTATAGGCTGCAGTCATCACTTAACATCAACGTGAACTGCATGCTTGTTTACCACTTGCATTACATAAAAAAAAAAAAAAAAATACAAACCCGTTGTCACCACAACGCCTTTGTATTTTATCTCATGTTTGTGTGAATACGGTATGCAATTTGTCTTTACTGGCAAATTGGTAATGCAAATAATAAATATACCTACCACAACACAGGAAGACGTAGGTATAAAGTAGTAGTTATCCACCAGATAAGTAAATAAAACGCAACTATCCAATATTGAATTTGCCCATGGTGCAGGTGTAACATTCGTGTCGCCAACTCTTCGCGAGCGTCTGATGACCGTGATGACAGACCCCTTGTGCACCAGGTCCTACTTAAACCAGCTGCCTGACAACACCGTGTGTGGATTTAGCACTTCTGCTGGCACTTGTAAGGTAATTATGGTTAATTTGGCAATCATTGGCATGCATACTTAGCATGAATGCATGTACCTGTAGCATTCACTATTGTTGTAACAAACACTAATAATTAGTGTACTGAGGAAACACAGGAACTTGTTTAGTATGGTATACGATGACGAAAGACGCTGAATCGCACATACGAAGTTATCAGAGTTGCTCTCTTCAAACAACTTTCCAACGTTACCTACTCGTTGGACCGCAGCCGGCTAAGCGCTATCACTTCGATTGGGAGGATTTTCTCTTTTTGTCGGAGGAACATTTAAACACTGTATCCTGTTCCTCCATATATGATATGCCTACTTGTATACTTTTGCCTACTTTTTATTTTAATTACATTTAAGAACAGGTTTGCAATTAGTGGCAATGCAATGTTATAAGCATACTGAAATACATTTTCGGTCGGCATTGAGGTCATTGGGGGAGGCCTATGTTCAGCAGTGGACGTCCTATGGCTGATATGAGGATGATGATGAAATACATTTTTAAGTATTTATTTCAGGGCGACAACGGCGGTCCTCTAACAATTTTCTTCAACGCAACAGAAGAAACGATTTTGGTATGTATCTGAATTTTAGTAATGTAAATTATTAATTATTTACTTTCAACTTTTAGTCTTTCAAATTATAATAAGATACTTTTGGGGTATTTGTAATTTATGCTTGCACCTTATTTAACGAACTACTCGTACATTGTTCTACAACTTTGGCACACCGTTTTTATTCTAATGAACCTTTAACAAATAAATTGACAGCTATAAATGGCACTCTACGCTGCGTAGCTAGCTACGCACTCGTAAAAGCTATGCGCTAAGCTACAGAAGTCGTAGACGTGAATGTAGTCGTATGATGTATTTTATTGTGAGTCTACTCTTAGGCTGGGTTGCACCAAGATATTTGTTAAAGTACAAGTACATTAAATATACAAATTTTGTATTACACATACCTTTTCTAACTGTACCAAATTTGTGAAAGTAAGAGAAGGATGTACAATTTTATACCGAACCATAGTGTTAATAGTGAGATCTCAGTTCCAAAACACGGCCTTGTCAGCCCGTGTAAAAACGTGACCTTAAGAACGTCTCAAGTACTGAGATTAATGTCAATTAATACGAACCTACGATACGTTCGATTTGAAAAGACCGACCTCTTTTGTTGAGGTTCCCCAGATAGATAGATAAAGTGAATCAAAGATTTTTAAAATAAACATTCATCGGCATCCAATCTCTGGACATCAACCGCCGCTTTACCATTTAGTTATAGGAGACTTAAATGCGAGCGTCAAATTTTAGTCCCTGGGACTAGTGAGAGACATTGGTTGGTAACTAATGAAGCATCAGAATTCGCAGGTAAGTTAATATCCCACCCAAAAACATGTTTTGAACCATTCCAAAGCCATAATTTTATTAAGCGTGATACAAAACATATTCGTTTGTCAGATTGGCGTGGCGTCGTTCATGAGTGCAAGTGGCTGCAACGATGACCTGCCTTCCGTTTTCACACGGGTGCAACGACATTTGACTTGGATCAGTGACGTCACCGGGATCATTCTGGATTGATCGCGGATGACGTCATCACTCTCGCGAGTTTATATGTAAATGCGTGTGTCTTATGAAATATCCACTCCAACCTTAATAAGGCAGGTAACATTAGAGGCCTACCCCTCAAAACTGTTCCTACTACACGAATAATTTACTTATGATATTAAGAATGTAAAACATTTAATAATATAAACAGTACCTGTTAAACTCTCTCTCATTTACTGAACTACTGAGCCGATTATGATGAAATTTAACATGGCGTTTTATTTCTAAGCCTGGGTTGCACCAAGAAATTTGTTAAGGTTATTGTAATATTTCACATCCTTCTCTAACTTAAAGAAATCTATTAAAGTAGATAAGGATATTTTACTGTCTCAGTGGCGTAGTGGTAGCAGGCCACTACTATTACGCTGGAGGTCCTGGTTTCGATTCCCGAGTCGGGGGCTATCAGAGATAACGGTTTAAAATCCTTTATCTCTGGTTCTATTGGGATTTTTCAATTTTCTGGAAGTTTCCCAGTACCTCGGAGTTTGGAAATGTGCCCGGAGATGTCAACAGTTTCGCCACCTGATACATGTTTTTTTGTGTGCGTGTGTTGTGTAGATACGAGTATGTTACTGAGTATCTGAACCTCCGTAACTGCTGGATCGATTTTGATGATTAATATTGTGTGTGTTTTGAGAATGGTTTAGATTCATAGTTTGGTCCACTGGAAAATGCCCTTTTAATATTTTTTTTTGTATGTATGTATGTACGTATGTAGTTATGTACATAGAGACAGGACAGCGGGGTTTTGGGGTTTGGGTCCGCTAGTATTTATAATTTCGTATCATCCTCTTTTCACTTTCTGAAGCGCGCAAGACCTCGCGGCTGGTGTAGAACGCAAGCGATCTACTCGATTAAGCGATATGGGTGCGGTCGGGTATGTGACGGGTGACCACTAGTGGCAAATTAAAATGCGCGTTTCCGTGCTTCGAAGAGCAGGTTAAGCCCGTTTATTCCCATCGGCCTCCTGTGAGACCGGCACCGGGGTGGTCGTTAGTTTCATTTGCCCCCTTCATAGTTATACTGCAATGGTTTATTCGCATTTCACATCGGACGTTAGGAACCAATAGTCGAAAATTGCCACCATCTTCGATCCATATTTTGACACCACTATCGAATTCAACACCCACAAGAACCATAAAAACGACACTCATGACGAAATAATTGACAAATTGTCAAATTGAAAAATTGTCACCTAAGTCAATTTTCGACTATTGGTACCTACCTAACGTCCGATACGAAATGCGAATAAACCATTGCAGTATAACTATGAAGGGGGAAAATGAAACTAACGACCACCGGGTTGGCCGGTCTAAGAGGGGGGCGATGGGAATAAAGGGTTAAGCCGACGGTCCCGGTTGCTATAGATAAATAGCAATCGTTAAACCTTGTCCCAGGCCATATGTATGGGCGGTTTGAAAACATCCGACAGCGGGTTGACCACTAACTGTTGTTTTATATTATTTCGCATTAACACATGCTTGTGAAATATATTTTATTTTAAAGAAAAATGGAAAGAAAAATTTGACTTCAGGCGAGACTCGAACTCGCGGCCTACTGGGAATCTAGTCCAGCCGCTCTTCCAATTGAGCTACTGAAGTCCTGCCCGATTTGTCAAATCTTTCCTTCACATTTATTGCATTGCTTTATGGTAGCAGCAGCGCCATCTATTGCCAACTATGCTAGTTAGGCACTAACCGTTATCTCCACCAACCCGCATTGGAGCAGCGTGGTGGAGTAAGCACTTCCCTCAAGAAGGGGAGAGACTCGTGCCCAGCAGTGGGACGTTTCAACGGTTCATTATACTCGGTAGCATAGTGGTAGCAGGCCACTACTACTATGCTGGGGGTCCTGGGTTCGATTCCCGGGTCGGGGACTATCAGAGATAACGGTTAATCTCTGTTGCTATTGGGATTTTTCCATTTTGTGGAAGTTTCCCAGTAGGTACCTCGGAGTGTGGCAATGTGCCCGGAGATGGCAACAGGTTCGCCACCTGATACATGGGCCAAAACGTAACCGGCGAGTCGTGGGTGTTTGCATGTATCTTACCTCTGCCTACCCCTTCGGGGATTACAGGCGTGAAGTTACGCACGTTCTTCCTCTTCCGCTTCCTCATCCGCACCCTCTTCCTCATTAAAAAATCCTCTTCCTCATCCGCATCCTCTAAATTTGCGCGTCACAATTCCTCTTCCGCTTCCTCATCCGCATCCTCTTCCTCATTAAAAATCCTCTTCCTCATCCGCATCCTCTAAATTTGCGCGTCACAATTCCTCTTCCTCCTCCTCTTCCTCATAATCACTTCCTCAATAACCCTAATCTACGGCATCAGGGCGGGCGGTCCAACTGAAAGCGACATTTAGGCTTGTTTCACACAAATCACAACTTCATCCAGCGGCTGCTTAGTTGTATGAAAATCACACTGACCCTATTTTACTGTTATTATTGACGATCCTACCGAAATAGGTCGCAACGACACTATTACTACGACTACCTAATTTATCTGCCGCTAAATGGTAGTGTTCAGTACTATTGTGTTTCGTTTAGATGGTTATGTATGGCCCCGTAATAACTAACACAAAGACAGAACACCTAACGTCTCAGGGGTGGCAACGCATCTGCATTTTGACCTCTAGTTTTTGTGTAGATGTCTATAGGCTGCAGTCATCACTTAACATCAATGTGAACTGTATACTTGTTTGCCACCTTTGTAACATAAAAAATCACACTTGATGTGACTGTGTCTTTCGCGATTGAATGAATCAAAAGAAACATCAAACACACGCGATACATTAATTAATTTTATTAAAAATTGACCCGTTACTTCGACTACTGTGAAGCGATAGCATCGCACTTGCGATAGGTATTTCGAGTGATTTTTAGGATTCCGTAAAAAACAAGGAACCCTTATAGTTTCGCCATGTCTGTCTGTCTGTCTGTCTGTCCGTCCGCGGTTTAGCGCAAAAACTGTTGGTACTAGAGACTTATAATTTGGCACAAGTATACACCTTAATCACGCCGACAAAGAGGTGAAAAAACGTGAAAAAAAATATTTAAGGTACCTCCCTTACATGTAACGCGCGGCTATTTTTTTATTTTTCGTTTTGTGGATATAATTAAATTCCCTAAATTATAAATATGCGTAAAAATTATGTTTGCAGCACATCTGGACGAATGAAATGATTCTGCAGTTGGATCCTAACCTATAACTGAAAAATTATATTTTATTTATATTTAGTGACATAAGCATTCAACACATAACTTAAATAAATATATATATTTTAATTTCTGTAGTTATACTTCAAATCTTATCGAGCTTTGATAATTTGTGATTGAGTACTTATCAGTATTAAAAAAGATGTTCATTTTAATGGATATGATAAGAGGCTGCAGAAATTTAACAGGAGGGGCTAGTAGGTACCACCGTCGGACCGATGTGGCGCTTCAAGTCCAAGTTTGACAGCCGTTGTGGTCCGTAGCTTGCATGATCAACACTTAACATTTTTTTATGTAACCAAGATGGCAAACAAGCATGCAGTTCTCATGTATGTTAAGTGATGACTACAGCCTGTAGACATCTGCACAAGAACCAGAGGTCAAAATGCAGATGCGTTGCCTCACCTGAGGCCTAAGTTGTTATGTCTCTATGATACCATTTAACCGGAATACGATAGTGCTGGCTCTACCATTTAGTGGCAGATACATTAGGTGCTTAATGCGGTGGTGCCTAGGCCCTCAAGCTCTTACGCTGGATTTGGATCAAAGGAACGAATAATCATCATCCCTCCGTCCGGACGTGAAGCGTAACAAAGGAAGGGGATGGTTCGGGGGTCGAGGAAGTCCTCATTCCCCGGGCCTATCTGCCCCCGAAGCGTCGGAGGCGTGATCTATTGAAGATCTTTACTGGTGGTAGAGCTCCAGTGACGGAGCTCGCGGGCACCACCGCATTGCCTAATATACTTGCCGCTAACTATCGTGTTCCGGTCAGGTGGTAATACGGACCTGCAATTTCCGGCACAGAGGCATAACACCTTAGGCCTCAGGAGTGGTAACGCATCTGCATTTTGACCTCGGTCTTTATGTGGGTGTCTTTAGACTGCAGTCATCACTTAACATCAATGTGAATTGCATGCTTGTTTGCCACTTCCAATACATAAAAAAGGGGATACTGGTACGCAGGGTAATTCACTGAGGGAAGCCATACTTTTTTTTTTAAATTATAATTTTTTAATTTTTTTGAGTAGCTCTTTAGCCCCTTTTGTTGTACTCGTATATCTCTACCACCAGTAAAAACATAAAACATTTAATTTGAAAGCGACCTTAAAGAAGGCCGTTTGTGGCACTAGCGTATTGACTCAAAAACATTAGATAAAGACGAATCCGTCTCTGCCGTTCGGGATTTGGAGCTCTGCCACTCTACTGCACTGCCATTTAGTAGTATCTAAATAATAATAATAATCATAGAGGGTTCAAGGCCAGGCAGAACCATAGGTGGCTCAGACTATCGCCCTGGAAAATACCCCTGGTTATTCTCACAGGTTCACCGACCGCCAGGGGCTGCCGAGATCCTGGATAGCGAAGGACCGTGTTCCATTCCAATAAATGAGTGGAATAATAATAATGCAACCCATTTTACGTCCCACTGCTGGGCACGAGTCTCTCCCCTTTTTGGGGGGAGGTCTGGAGCTTACTCCACCACGCTGCTCCAATGCGGATTGGTGGAGGTGGGTGGGTTAGGGGCCAACCCGCTGTCGGATGTTTTCAAACCGCCCATAAGGCCTCCGACAAGGTTTAACGACTGCTATCTATCGATAGCAACCGGGACCGACGGCTTAAACGTGCTCTCCGAAGCACGGAAACGCGCATTTAATTTGCCACTAGCGGTCACCCATCACACTACCCGACCGCGCCCGTAGTGCTGGTGTAGTGAGCGATCTACTGTAATCGAGTAGATCGCTTACGATCTACACCAGCCGCCGGGCCATGCGCCTATCTAAATACAAAAGGAATTAAGACAAAGACAATAAGCTACGTTTTTGTCTTGTGAAACGTTTATAAACAGCAAGATTATTTTGGTAAGTACCTTAATGCAATCCACTAATCAATGATCATCGAAAAGATTTTTTTTCATTCAATTTTGATTACGATATGATAAAGGGATAATAACTATCACAATACCTAATTACGCACTTAGCTTATCCATATTATCATAATATTATCATAAAAGGACTGCTTAGATTTTTTTTTATCTTCTTTGTATTTATATAACACAACATACTGATGGTAGAGCTCCAGCGACGGAGCTCACGGGCGCAGGCACCACCGCATTATCTAATATATTTGCCGCTAAATGGTAGTGTTCAGCACTATCGTGTTCCGGTCAGGTAATATACGGCCCCGTAATTTCCGGCACGGAGGCATAACACCTTAGGCCTCAGGAGCAACGTTTACCCGTGGTCCCGTTGGGTTGACCCATTACCGAGTCCAGTGGTAACGCATCTGCATTTTGACCTTGGTCTATAAGTGGGTGTCTATAGGCTGCAGTCATCACTTAACATCAATGTGAACTGCAAGCTTGTTTGCCTCTTAGGAAAGTACCTATATGAGACACAACAAAAGTTTAATTGATAAAACGTCTGTAGACGTTTGCTGACCGTGAAAATGTTAATAGTCGGCTACCAATCAAGCACTAAATCAGAGGTTATTATTTTGAGTTTTATTTATCTCTATTACGTGTAATATCGAGATAAAGAAAAGTATAAATTGGAAGTACGAGGTGTGACGATTAGTCAATTAATTATTAATCAATATGCGGCTGATATTACTGCTAGTGTGCCTAGCGGCCTCTGTTGCTTCCGGTTATGTGAATGTAGAGGCAAATTATCATGAGAAAATTGGTATTCCAACAGCCTCTAGAATTAGGGCATATGAAGAATCTATAATGAACAAAAGAGACCCCGAAGATGCTGCTGTGAATGAGGAAGATCCTTTGGATGTTAGAATTGTCGGCGGAAGTGTTGCACCAATAAATGCTCACCCCTACTTGGTAAGCAAGAGAACACAATGACATCTTATATAAGTAGTCAATACTCGTAATGCGATAGTATCTTGTCATTTGCAACATCATGGATATCACTACTTATAGTTTAGTTTCTTTTTTCTTCACTACTTTACAAAAAAAACTTACTTTTCAAAAATCTAATGTTCTATTTTATAGTGTTTCTTGTAAACCTTTGGAATTGATGCTAAAGTGTTAAATTTAATTTGAGAGATAAAAACTTTGATTTATACTACGATCGTTGCATTAATAATCTATTGGCCTTATTATACGGCACGGTATTCAGGGTAAGATAGCAAGGGACAGGGTAGTGTTATAACATTTAGGGAGTTAGGGCCCTAACTAGAGCGTAGTAGCGAGTGAGCTGCAGCACCGCGAGAACCGCTTAGGGGCCTCGTTGATGAGCATGTTTATGTAGTTGCGCCGTTTCAACGTTTTGTACGTAGTTTCCATACTGTTCATATTTGTACCGGATAGTGTAATAAGCGGCAACCCGGCGCGAGGCCACGCCCACCCTTTCTGTCGGACCCTGAATACCGTATCGTGTAATAGCCTTTTATCTTATAATCATTATCACAAATATCGCCATTTGTCTATAGCATTCTTTATCCTATTTATGTAAAGCGCTTCACGTTTTGATCACATTAAGCTTTATATTTTTTTCAGGCTGGTTTATTGATCACTTTCGTAAACATAGCTGGAACCTCTGCCTGTGGCTCTTCTCTCCTCAGTGCGAATCGTCTGGTAACAGCAGCTCATTGCTGGTTCGATGGGAGATTCCAAGCCAACCAGTTCACGGTGGTCTTAGGCTCAAACTTCTTGTTCTTTGGAGGCACTAGGATCGCAACTTCCACAGTTATTGCGCACCCACAATGGACTCCGTCAATTTTGCTGAACGATGTTGCTATGATCTACTTACCTACGAGCGTGTTCTTCTCAGGTATGAACAGTTTTTTCCAGTACTAAGTATCACTTAAAGTGTCATTTCAGAAGTTGGAATATACAAAAGGGACTAAATTGGGACCGACGAATAAAAATCATACCTAAGGTGGGTAATCATCCCTAGTTTAGGTAATGATCCCTTAACGAATGGCTCTCGTTGATAACAATTGCAGTTTATTTCCATTCGGCAACAAAATCCTAGAAAATGAAACAGTTTAAAAAACTGTTACATAGAAGTGGTATGCTATTTTAGGCTAACGCAATTAGGTATAGACCGCGACCGGTGGCCCGCGTTGCTCTATGGTAGCGTCACATTATTAAGCGTTACAGTACAAACATCCGGATGGCGCCGTCATCTAAATAAATAAAATAATTAATTTTGCAGAAGCTATCCAGCCAATCGCTCTGCCTAATCTAAGCATGCTGTGGGAAACCTTTGACAGGGAGTGGTCGACTGCAGCAGGATACGGCTTCAACAGTGACCGTAAGTTTTCTATATATGTTTTACTGGTGGTAGAGCTCCAGTGACGGAACTCGCGGGCGTAGGCGACCACCGCACTACCTTATATACTTGCCGCTAAATGGTAGTGTTCAGCACTATCGTGTTCCGGTCAAGTGGTAATGTACGACTCTGTAGTTCCCGGCACAAAATTTTAATTATTTTGAATATATCTATTTCTATTATCGTGAATTTGAAACGGTCAAGCTATCATCGTTTGTACGTTTATAGTTATCAGTTAGTAGCCAATTTCATACTGAAACAAATACCGATAAAATATTATGTACATGTAATCAAAACCATATTTCGTTGGTTGAGATGGTAAGTAGATAACTACCTACATTACGATATTATATAATTGAATAGATTTGTCAAATTGTCAAGTCAGGGTTGATAAAGAAGTATGTAAATTGTATAAAAAAAATGAGAAAGTGAAAATACGAAATTTAGCCAAGTGATTTAGAAAAACAGTCTGATCTTAAAGATGACCTTTTTTACAACAGAACAAACTGGCATCTCTACATCAACGACCATCCACCACGTGAACCTACAAGTGATCACCGTCGGTGAATGCCAAGCCGTCTTCGGGACCTGGGCACAACCTAGCAACATCTGCACCAACGGGTTCGGAGGTGTCGGCATATGCAGCGGAGACTCCGGTGGTCCCCTCTTCATTATAAGAAATGGACAGAAGATTTTGGTAAGTGAAAAAAAAACAAAGCAACTGATAGATATCATCATCGGTAGGTTTGATTGATTGAATTCAGGGTTAGCACGCATATAAATAGAATAGAATAGAATAGAATAATACTTTATTCGCAACAACAACTTAGAGCTAAAATAAAAATAAGTAAGACATTTTATAAAATTACAAATTGTTGTTACTAAATAACTACGCTGCAAACATATCATTTTTTATCAAATACTAGCAAATATTTGTTGAAATTATTTGCCGTGATATGACGACTGTCGAAATTCGATATTCGTTGCAAGATTGTAGCGCAGCTACCATGGGCAGTAAGGAACACCAGAAGTGCTTACTACTGGTGGTTCTACCCACGGAATAGATTATCTATTCTGTGGTTCTACCTAAAGATATGCAGCTTGGTAATAATTCTATACTAGCACAAAGAGATCCGTACGTATATTTTATTCATCAACGCGGGCTATATTTTTCACCATTCACCATTACGTTAAACCTCTTTCATCATCACCTGGGTTAGGCCATTGGAGAGCTTGGCATTACGGGCGTGCTCATCATAGGTATTGCACTTTTATTTTACACGATTTATTTGTTTCTTTTTTTATTTATTTTTTAAAACCTTTTGTAATTGCAGGTGGGTGTCAGTTCATTCGTGGCCAGTATCGGATGCCAGCTCGGATACCCCTCAGCTTTCGCCAGGGTTACCAGCTTCTACAGCTGGATGATCCAACACTTATAAACGTGTATGTCTTGGATAAAACAGACGGTTACTTTTCTAAGTCATATTTTAATATAATTTTCATTTAATTTATTTTTATTTTTAATTGTACAGACTTGTGAGCATTAATTTTATTGTTAAAACTAGTGTTTGAAGTTTAATTATAAGGCTTCCCATATTCCGTGTCCCACACACCGTATCATCTTGTGAAAATAGAGTCTAGAATTAGTGAACGGAACCAGAATAGTTCATTAAACTTTTAATTAGAAAAGTTCGTGAACAAAGGTTGTTTATGATTATGTTTCAAAAAATTGTGGCTAGGATCCTCTAAAATTACATCGGTGCCGACTTGTATGCAGGTAATCGGCCATAAGGCACTGAAGTCGGCCCCGTTACATATTCTCTGCCCGAGGTATGCACAAGTACCTACACTATAAACGTTGCTCCGGATCCCCTCCCGCATACATTCCCCACAAAAACCTCATCGACAGAGGCTCTGATCAGCTCCTCTCCAACGAATGCCACACTGACCTGCAGCTATCACGGTCGCCGTCTTCTCGAAGCGGCTAGTGCACGACCAAAGCCCTCTCTTTAGCTACCGCTGCTCAGTCCCCATTTTAGTCGCATCTTACGGCAGGGGATCATCATCCCTATAATTTCCGGCACAGAGGCATAACACCTTAGGCCTCGGAGGCCTCAGGAGTGGTAACGCATCTGCATTTTGACCTTGATCTTCATGTGGGTGTCTACAGGCTGCAGTCATCACTTAACATCATTGTGAACTGCATGCGTGTTTGCCACTTCCATTACATAAAAAAAATCATCATCATCAACTTCAACCGAAAGACGTCTTTTAGATGAAAACCTTTCCTAACGATGGTGGGCACACAACCACAATATTGTTGTTGATTTTGGGGAGAATATGTCATAATCATCCCTCCTGGCATTCGGATTGGCAATCGCAGTGGTAGTTCTATCGCAGGACGCCGCTGTCCATCCCGAGTTATTGCATTTACTACCGACATATTCGCATGATTTGAACACCATTGCTCGGTTGACTGACTGCACTAGCGGAAGTACTAGCACTCCTCCACAAGTAACGGCAGAGGATGCCGCATATCTATTCTGTACGGCCAGCACTGCAGGGCACAATATTTGCATTGCATGCATTGTCTATACTCTTTTTAAGTCTGTGTGTTTGTGTATGCACGTTAGAAATATTTGTATGTCTGCCGTGCGAGTGTGTTTATGTTTTCATCAAATACTTAAATTATCGCTGAATTCAAAGTGAAAACCTGCTGTCAATCTTTCTACTCAAAGATTTCGGAGTTAAAGCTTTTCAAGGGAATGAGATTATTCGTGTAGAAGAATACAACTAGATTTATTTCAAGCTCCTTTATTCGACCAGGTACCACACATCCATAGTAAACAAATGCAATTATTGCTGTTTGGCTATCCGTTTACAATCTTTACCAATACAGAGCCTTACATTTTATTTCTTTAGTGTTATATGATTACATTCAACACAAGCCGTATAACAGCCGTTTCAGAGACCATTACGTACCATTTTTTCCATAGACATTACCAGGTCAATATTTCCATAGACAACAAATCGGTGTTCCCTACACGAAAAATTATAAATGTGCGAATAAGCTTACACATTTAGTGAACCGAATTTTAATAATGTATCTATATTTAAAATGATCTCAAAATTACAACAACAACTTTACATATCATGCAATTTAATTGTAGTATTTTTATTTTCATAAAAGTGACGTTGATTCACAGATAACAAATGTATTCCTACGACACGTTGAGACTAGAGATAAAACTTATTTATAAATAAATTGTTTTTTTTTTATTAAATCTAAAACTACAGTGCTCGTTATTAATGGAATTAGTTCAATTAATTGCTGGTTCTGGTGGATTTTATGCTACATAACTAACTTCTACATAATATGACCAAAACAAATTCGATGTTTTCTTAAGTATATGAGAATGACAAGAGTTTCGTTTCAAATAAATTTTTAGATGCTTAGGTACTACATTATCGACAGTAATCATTTCCACAAACAGCGATAGTATTAGGTATATCCAAAATAACAGAATAATGAACTTATATCTACAAAGCTGACGTTCTATTTACAAGATTTTTCAGCTACTGTAACCTTACATTTACGATTTTATTAAATGTAACTTTTAAGGACAATTCCAGAAAATCACCTTTTCTGATATATTTACATTAATCGAATATATGCCAAAAATATAAAATATGGACCTTAATAAATAATTTATGTGATAAATTAATGAAAACAGCACAATAAGTAAGATCTAAAAGGAAGCTTTAATTAACAAACTACCATATGATATCACAGTTCATTTATGCAAAAAAAGTAAAATAAAAACAAAATACATACTTACGTTAAAATTCAATAAAAATCGAGGAAAGTATAATAATTGTATGGCAATACCGACTTAACGCATCAGATATATTATATTCAACAATTAACACAATACACATGGCAATGCAAACTGCAAAAACGTTGTGTCGAGCGAAAGCACGGTTCAAGAAAAAAAAAAGTAATTTTAGTGTGAAATTTGCTAAATAGACAATTTAATGCACAATTATAATAAAATTATTATATTATTATACAGAATAAAATATTAAAACCTCGATAGCAGACCATCCAATCCAATAGAAAAATTTAGCTGCCATTAAAATTTAAAATCAGCAACATGAAAACATTTAAATATTTAAACTTCTTAAAGGTCACAGTTCAAGAATATACGTTTTCTTCATGATTTTTTATTATTCAAACATTGACATACAATATCATTGAATTCAAAATATAATTTACTAATTTATTTTTTGTAAATAACATAGGGCGCATCAAATATGCAATAGACAGAGAAAGTGCCATTTACAGAAAAACAAAATGGCCATGAAGGTATATTGCGTGCTAACATCGACGTGTATTGGAATAAGTTATTGGATTAATTGTGTTTTACCGACATGATACATAATTTCACAATTTTTTGGGTCATCCGCATACCTACTACTTTTACTATTTTTACGTATTTTATATCAATATACATAACATGAAAAAAAAAAAACGTTTAACGTAGACCAATCCTCTTACGACGTAGGTTTTGTATTTTTTTTTAATTTCAAAAGAGAAAAGGTGTAGGTATATCAAAACGGTAAGAAACAATACATCAACTCAAAGTTATCAAGTCTATCCATAAAGAAATTAATTGAAAGACAAAACTAAAAAAATAAGTAAGTATCTCAATTTATATTTTTGAAATCGTTCAATTTTTTTTTTTTTTTGTTATGGAAGTGGCAAACAAGCATGCAGTTCACATTGATGTTAAGTGATGACTGCAGCCTATAGACACCTACACAAAGACCAAGGTCAAAATGCAGATGCGTTGCCACTCCTGAGGCCTAAGGTGTTATGTCTCTGTGCCGGAAATTACAGGGCCGTACATTACCACCTTACCGGAACACGATAGTGCCGAACACTACCATTTAGCGGCAAGTATATTAGGTAATGCGGTGGTGCCTACGCCCGCAAGCTCCGTCACTGGAGCTCTACCACCAGTGAAAAGTTAATAGACTCAAATCACAGTAGTTACACTATTCCGCTCGTTCATGACATAAGTTAGCTTTATCATTAACATTTGCCAATTGATAGTATGCAATTGGACGTAGTGTTCTAATAAAATTACATTTTTATAAGATCACATATAAATACCGCAAACAAAAGTGATTTGGAAAAAAACATAATTCTTTAAATGTTTTTTATTTTTTGGTTCAAGAAGACTAAAAAAGAAAGATAAAGCTTCAGAAATTCGTCGAATATGTTTAAGTATGCTGCAACGAAGTTGACAAATAATGTTGTCATTTTCAATTTTCATCATTAGACTTTTTCATACCTGTAACTAGATTTTATATTTTTAAGTTGATTTTTAATTGTTGCTAATGACCCATAATGCGTGTTATGTGTATGATGCAATTATCTAGATATCAATCATTTATGTGGGACACAGTACTTTTAGGATGTAGTCTGTGAGCAAAGCTGGCACTGTCGGGCTATCTTCGTTGATTGCTTTTAGAACTGGAACAAGGAAATATAAATTAGATTATTATACCAAAGTATTGAAGCTTAATGGCATAGGCACTATGGCATTATCTTATCTATTATCCGCTTAATCTTTGAAGCTGCAACTGGACCCTATAGCAGAGAATATGTAATAATACTACGTATAGAATGGACACTTCGACGTCCCGCCCGATTTCCCCGCCTCACCCAACCTCCTCCCCTCTTATGGGCGACGTTTGGTATTCTCTACGTGCTACGCACACAGGTGCAAGCGTAAATACACATCACTGATTGATATCTGTGTAATAGAGACCAAATTAAGCGTTTGTATGGAATTTTGACGGACTGTCTGCGGTGTGCCTATAGGGTCCAAGACAATAAGAAATCTATTGTCATTTCTTTTTGGAAGCCTGAATGGATGTTCAGCACTATCGTCCCATTTTCTAAAAACAGCTTCTGATCCCCATTTACACTTTCAATATGTAGATATTTACAGGCTGTAGTAGACACTTATCATGCATGCGATCTGCGTGCTTATTGGCCACCTTTATAACATAATACATCTAAATTAAAAGCAATTAGAAGCAAGAATGTCATTATACACTAAATAAACATTTAAATATCAAATATAATACACCCATTCAAATACATTTATTTCAATTAGGTAAGCTTTTACAGAATTTTATGGATCGTATTTTTTCATCTATATACCAACACACACATTAGATACCTATCGCCAAATGCTAGTGAATTTGGCCAGATAGATTAGGTAATGCGTGACGAAGCTCCAACATTTGAAGTCTACCAAGCACTGAAAATTCGTGGAAGTACGTGCAATATGCCTGAATGCGTAGGTAGGTATATCTACTCGTAGAATGGTTACCAGGTTAGTCTATTAATCCCTCCAGACACGAGAAAAATATGACAATTGAAATTCAATTGTGTCTGGGCGCCGGTGGCCTTACGATCCTTGAAAGATTAAGTTAAATAATCCAATAAATATGTATGAATTTTTAGATGACATTATTGGTGACATACAAAATGTGTGTGGAAAGAACCAGAATATACTCACTCTTTATGAGGACTTGCAGCGACTGGTTGTCCGGTGGTCCGTTGTCCAGGTGGAAAGGTATCACGGTGGTCAAGTACTGTAACATGGTATGGTCATAATTAGTAGATAATCGAAACAGGTTAACAGAACGATCTGCCCTCTGAGGTGTGTTCTTTATACATATATACTATACTATATTATAGGTATACCTTAACACTGGCGTCAAAAGAGGCCTTCAGGACTAGGACCGCGTGGGTGTTGCTAACTCCCCTGGTGTTGCAAATGTCCATAGGTAACGACTAAAACAAATCAAATCTATACTAATATTATAAAGCTGAAGAGTTTGTTTGTTTGTACGCGCTAATCTCAGGAACTACTGGTCCGATTTAAAAAGTTTTTTCAGTGTTAGATAGCCCATTTATTGAGGAAGGCTATAGGCTTCATTATATATCATCACGCAATGACTAATAGGAACGGAGCAGCGCGGGCGAAGCCGGGGCGGGCCGCTAGTGAAACATAATGATGAAAAGCTCTAATTCGAATACTGCGATATTATGTAATAGATACCACTTTGAGTATAAGGTGTAACAGGCGGAGTCAGTTTTTTTTTATGTCATGGAAGTAGCGGCAGGTATATTAGGTAATGCGGTGGTGTCTACGCCCGTGAGCTCCATCACTGGAACCCTACCACCAGTAAAAAAGTTTTAACCGGTAAAAGGTAACTAAAATTACATTGTTTTCAGAAATAAAATCAGGATTCACAGAAAAGCAACATTTAACTTCAGATGGGGTGAGACTCGGACTATATTTGTAACATAATTATGATTCGCATGCGTCATTGGACACAATATAAAAATAAGGATGCTTTTATGTTATTATATCGGTCAAGAGCGGATAATGCACACTCACTACAGACGGGATGCCTACTTTGCATTGAATAAATATCCAAAATATAATAAAAAACGTAACTTAACGCCTGTAATCCCCGAAGGGGTAGGCAGAGGTAAATGCATCCATTCAAGCATACATGCAAACACCCACGATTCGCCGGTTACGTTTTGGCCCATGTAACAGGTGGCAAGCCTGTTGACATCTCCGGGCCCATTACCGAACTTCGAAGTACTGGGAAATTTCCAGAAAATTGAATAATCCCAATGGAACCAGAGATAAAGGACTTTATACCATTATCTCTGATTACCCCCTACCCCTGAATCGAACCCAGGACCTCAGCGTAGTAGTAGTGGCCTGCTACCACTAGCGAGGCAGTTATCTAGTTTAATAGAAAATATCTCTTAAATTGTTTGACAACAATACCGGTAATTAGACAGTGATCAGTATTATTGTATTCTAACAACCATAGAGCAACAGGCCACCGGCCGCGGTGGACCGGAGGGGAGTAGCCATATGCAGGCCTTCCCCTCTGTCAAAGTTCAAGCGCAAGTGGTCCTATGCCTGTCGCCGAGATGTTTAAATGTGTGTGTGAAATTGTATTAATAATGTGTGTTTCGTATTAAAAGACGATTTTTGTTGTGTGTGTGTCACACAATTTCCGTCCGCAAAAGAATGTCCGACTGTTTTGCATCGGTAATAAACGCTATGGCTAATCCCCTCCGGTCGACCGCGACCGGTGTCCCGTGTGGCTGTGGTCTATGCTAACAACAATACTAATCATTGTCTAATTATTGGCCGATAAATCAGAAAATGCTGTGATGTTTACGTCCTCGAGTCCTATCGGTATTAAGAAGCTTCGATTTCTTCATCAAAAACTAAATATACCTTAGGTTCTGAACTGCTGGAGTTGAGGTTAGGAGACCGTGGCGGACCTGGTCGCTTCTTCTTCTCTATATGGTACTGCCGTCTCTTATTCTGTACAGCCAGTAGCAGCGATATGAAGGTATTCTTCAATTCCTTCTCATATTCCAATTCATCCCTTAGAGCGAGTTCCGCGATCAGAGTCTCGGAGAACTCCCGAATTAGGACTTCCAGTTCCATGAAGATCTCGTTCAATTGCGCAAGGGATAGCTGACGAAGTTCTGGAAAAGAAAAGGTTATAAGTATTTGTCAATGATATACACGAGATGCATTAAGAGAGTGATGAATGTAGAAGGGGCACAGGTGTGTACCAATACATATACTTTTTTGACGACCCGGTTAGTCCAGCGGTGTGAGATGACCGTTTGATTCGAAGGGTCGCGGGTTCGATCCGCGCACCGGAAGAAATATTTGTATGGCCTACAGATATTTGTTTCGGGTCTGGGTGTTTGTGTATGTGTTGTATGTGTACAACGGCACCTACGACACAGGTTTATACCTACTGTGGGGCTGTGAGTGTACGCGTATTTTTTAAAATATACTTGGTGTGCCACGATGTCCGCTGAACTAATGGGGTGCGTTAAGGACTTGAAGTGAAGATTTTATTATTTTTTACTAGTATTAGAGCTCCAGTGACATAGCTCGCGAGCGAAGGCACCGCCGCATTACCTAATATAATTATCGCTAAATGGTAGTGTTCAGCACTATCGTTCCGGTCAGGTGGTAATGTACGGCCCTGTTATTTCCGGCACAAAGACATAACACCTTAGGCCTCAGGAGTGGTAGCGCATCTGAATTTTGACCTTGGATTTTGTGTGGGTGCAGTCATCATTTAACATCAATATGAACTGCATGCTTGTTTGCCACATCTATTAGAAAAAGATACTTAAATACAATTACATACAATGTGTTCTCTCAGTCAGCAAAAACGATTTTTTTTGTTAAAGGAACGATTTCTATTCTGCTAGTTTGACAATATATGCTACCTGAAGCCGAAATTTACGAGCAGGGATATTCAAGGTAGCCATTGATTGGTCATAAACTAACTTGGAGTCTAAATTTACGACGAAAGATAGACAAGTTACAAGACAAGTTAGGCCTTGAGTGCTCATAAGAGCTGGAGCTCTTATTTACGAGGAAGCATTTTGCCTATTATTCACTTGTAATTGCGTCTGTTAACTGGAGTTAAAATAACAATAGGTACCTTCATGACTCCATGACTTCTACAAAATCTGAGAATCGAGATTTTTGGCCCCTGTTACGAACATATTTATGCCACTAGAAATATTCTTCATTGAAAAATAAAATATTTGTCGATCTACGATTAACAACATAATTATCGTATTGATTAATTTTAAGTTTAGGTACGTATGCCCACAATTATTTATTAAAATCAGTCGTTTTATGACTAAACTAGACAATAATTAATTTTAAGTAAAGTTTTGCCCATTTGACATAAGAATACTTATCAGACATGTTTCTGATTCAAACTGATCTGCAGGACAATTTAGATTTTAGAGGATATTTTATATCTATATATATAAAAATCAATTGCTGTTCGTTAGTCCTACTAAAACTCGAGAACGGTTGGACCGATTTGGCTAATTTTGGTTTTGAATGATTTTTGGAAGTCCAGGGAAGGTTTAAAAGGTAAGAAAATATGAAAAAATTGAAGGGATATAGTGAAAACCACAAATGAATTTTTCCAAACAAATAGTCCGTATCTATGAAACCTTTGACACATTATTTCATTGTGAGGCAATACGAAGTTTGCCGGGTCAGCTAGTGTATTATAAAAAAAACACTGAATATAAATATTGATTTGCTAATTATTTTTGAGCTGGAATAACATTATTTTTGCGGGATATAGACTTAATCATGTGTTGACACTAACAGAAAGGAAGATAGGCATGACGCATCCATGCACGTGTTGTTCGGTGGAAGTATAAAGATAACATTTTCAAGGAAGACTTCTCAATAACGTCTTAAGATAAGTTACCTAAATAAGAAATTGATGTCTTATTTTATTGAAAGCGATGTTTTCTTGTTTAATATTCTCACAGTCTAAAGAACGATTTTATTATACTAAATGTGATGTTATTATATTACTTTAGGCGTAAGCAAACATACAACTACAGCCTACGCATAGGTATCTACACAAAAAACAGAGACTATTTATAAATAAATGTAGATGCGTTGCTGTTTCTGAGTATTTCTGAGACATAAGTTGTTACTATAGAAATATGAATAATTATTGTCTTGTAGGTATAATGGCCTTATTACACGGCACGGTATTAAATGTACGATAGCAAGGGTGTAATAACATTTAGGGAGTTAGGACCCTAATTATGGCGACCGGAGCGGCCTGGGGTGCTACCGCCTATCTGTATTGCTGTTGGCATTGTCATTGCTGTCAAATTTTGAAGACGATTTTTACTTTAACTAAATAACATAAATCAAAATAATCTACCATTGTCGCTTGTTTATCACCTACGGAAGCGAGAACATCAATCAGATTATCACTACTACTTTTAAATGAGATACAAATCGACATGAAAATTTGACAGCAATGACAATGCCAACAGAAATTCGGTATAGATAGGCGGTAGCACCCCTGGTCAGCCTAACGCCCTAACTAAACACAGTACAAATATGAACAGTATGGAAACTACGTACAAAACGTTCAAAACGGCACACTCACACAAACATGCGCATCGACGCTCGAGTAGCGAGTGACTCGGAGCTGCAGCACCGCGAGTAGAGGTGCGTGATAAATAACTTCACTGTGAAAAAATCACAGTGGTCTGAAGTCGTAAGCGATCACTGTGACTTATCGCGAAATAACGTCGTTCCAAGGAACGACCATTATTATTTGTTCCATCAACGTTCCAGTATGTGGCGTTCTTCAGTCACTCACATCACAAGGAACGAAATGAACGTTACTTGCGCCTACGAAATCGAATGCGCTGGCTTGAGTGATTGAGTGTGAAGGAGTTGCATGCAGTTAGTCGGAATACCTTTCATAGAGTTAACTATTCATAGAAAAGAAATGTATATTTTGGAAATTATTATGAAAATAAAATGATATTACCTACATATATACTTAATTAGTTGAATATAATATTATTATTACTGTACAAACATTTAGGTAATAATTTAGTTGCATTTAATACAATAATTCTTTAGAATTATTTATATAATCATGTTATAGTAATATCAATACAAATAAATAAAATTGGAGTCTGCTTGTAATATAAAAATAACCGCTTTTTACTAAATGCATACGTATGTACACATGGTACATATACCAAAACATTTTTTTTTACAATTTTTGTCTGTCTGTCTGTCTGTTTGTTCCCGCTAATCTCGGGGAAGGCTGAACCGATTTTGACGGGACTTTCACTGGCAGATAGTTAGAGTAACCTAGGCTACTTGTATACTAGCTGCGCCCACGACTTCGTCTGGGTAGATACTGAACAATCATAAATACTCATACTACATCATTAAAGTCATGTATGCTTGTTTTTTCACACAGAAAACACGCTTTCATCTTTAAATCATTAAATGTTCAATTTTATTTTACACTAGCTGTACCCGCGACTTCAACCGTGTGAGAATTTATGATTGTTCAGTATCTACCCGGACGAAGTCGTAGACGAAGCTAGTATAAAAGTAGCCTTATTACATCAGCTATCTGCCAGTGAAAGTCCCGTCAAAATCGGTCCAGCCGTTCCCGAGATTAGCGGGAACAAACAAACAGACAGACAGACAAAAATTATAAAAAATGTTATTTTGGTATATGTACCGTGTGTATGTGCATTTAGTAAAAAGCGGTTATTTTGATATTACAAACAGACACTCCAATTTTATTTATTTGTATAGATTAGAATATTAATACACCTAACTGAAGTAACGTTAGTACAGAACTTTAGTCAATAGCAGCTTGTAACGTTTGTCACATGAACCATGTTATTTAGATTTGCCATAACTGTGACGTGTGTGATTGACGTGACAAAGTCGCGGTGATAAATCACTGTGACTTTTTAGGAACTGTCACAGCGGTCACTGCGATTCCAAAGTAACGTATTTGCCCACGTCTAACCGAGAAATGCTTAGGGGACCTCGTTGATGCGCATGTTTGTGTGATTGCGCCGTTTCAACGTTTTGTACGAAGTTTCCATACTGTTCATATCTGTACTGTGACTGAGTTAGGGCCTTGTCGACCGTATAGTGTAATAAACGCCCACCCTTTCTATCGGATCCTGAATACCGTGCCGTGTAATAAATAGCCTTTGAGATTACCAGATATTTAGTATTTATAAGTACCTAGATCAGATAACGTGGTGGTCTCCTGGTCCTACGCTCCATCACTGAAGCTCTTTCATGAGAAGAATGTTGTAATTTTACTTTATATTTAAGGCAAAGACGACGCATTGAATTGTTCTTTCTAAACCATACGGAACCTTTAATTAAGAAAAATTGGCTCCCTTATTAAGTATCCTTCACTAAACAATAAAACAATCTGTTTGATGTTGAGTCAGACAATGTTTTATGTTCTAATCTTGTACCATGGGAAGATTGTATCACTAAGGCGGCCAACTTTCTGAAAAAAGCATGCGGGACTTTTTGTGGATAGATACGGTATGGTGAATGCAAAGTAGGTATAAAGTTTCGTCAGTATACGTACCAAAATTACATAAAAACACAAACTTACATACTTAAGTTATTTATTTTTAAAATGGTAGGCATAAATCACTAGATGACACTTCTTTAAGAAATTCTAAATGTAACAAAGCGATCACATATATACACACACGCAAACAATTTTCAATTGAATTCACATAATTCGTGTTGATATAGTGTAGTGTATGTTTTATGTATGTGTGTGACTGTGTAATTATGTAGTAGCTTTAAAAAATAGGCATGGTACGTCAATGCATCGAATGCGGGACATGCGGGACGCATCCAACGTTTTGCGGGACTATTTTATTAATTCTTATAAAGCGGGCTTACATCCAGCATTACGGGACGGTCCCGCAGAATCCGGGACGGTTGGCCGCCTTATGTATCACTAACTGGATTAATTAAGGTGTGACACGAGCAAAGGTCGTTGCCACTCGGTATTTATAATTCGGAACCAGTGAGGAATGCGTCGGATTAAATTCAGGAAACTTTGAAACGGAACAAATAAGTTTTTATGATGTGCGAATCGATTAAGGTGAATGCACTGTGGCGGGAAATTTTGTTTTTTTTTTATGTAATGCAAGTGGCGAACAAGCGTGCAGTTCACATTGATGTTAAGTGATGGTTGCAGCATATGAAGTCCCACACAATGACCAGAGGTCAAAATGCAGATGCGTTGCCACACCTGAGGCCTAAGGTGTTATGCCTATGTGCCGAAAATTACAGGGCCGTAAATTATCACCTGACCGGAACACGATAGTGTTGAACACTACCATTTAGCGGCAAGTATATTAGGTAATGCGGTGGTGCCTACGCCCGCGAGCTCCGTCACTGGAGCTCTACCATAGCAGTAAATATATTAAAATATATTTATGAATGTTATATTTACAATCGGTATCGCCCAAAAAGGTATTTTGAACAAGCCTAAAACATTTAAGTGATTGTGCCTTAACTATATTCCTAAAGGATTTCTGAAGAAGTTTGGTTGATATGAGGAGTTCAGTGTGCATTAGGAACCGGGACGTTACGACCCCGCCAACCCACATTAACTGATGAAAGATTTGTAGGTTAATTTGTTAAACAATGCGCTTGAGTTGGTAAAGCTTACAAATAGATACGATAAAATATTGAAGACTGTTTTACAGAAAACAAAAGAGATTGGTGAGAAAATAAAAGAGAATGGTGGTAATAACTAACACTTGGAAAATATCAAATTATGATTCTGAGAAGTCCATTTGATACTTAATCATAATTTTAGCACACGCAACACATTCGCTCTCGTTAGCAAAGTCATGCGCTTCCAATAACTGCAAATTGATTTTTTTATATTCATTTTAATGATATTTATAGAAATTTAATAGACTAGACAGTCTGATTCAATTACGAAACCAACTTTCTTATGATTATAATTTCCAGTGTACTCGTATAATTCTAAACTTATTGTATAAGTGCATAGTTTATTTTATCTGCAGCGAACGAAATCTAATCGTACTGGGGTCCTAAAGACGCTTTCTGATAGTAAGGCAGAATGCGACGAAGGTATATATTATTATGATGGTACCTAAGTGATTTCTGTTGGAGTTCCAGCGTTGGCCGTGTAATTACCAGCACGGGGGCATATAAAACAGACTTCAGTAGTGACAACGCATCTACATTGAAGCCTCTGGTTTTAACGTAGATCTATTACAATCGATCGATGTGCATTGCATCTTTGTTTGTCAATTCATGACATATAATGTCGAGAACGTATGCACCAGAGTATTTACCAAGTTAATCTGTCGTCAAATGATACTTCAGCACAGTTGTGGTCATATTAGATTGTACGGAATTATTATCACAGAGACAAAACAATTTAAGCCTCAGGCTCAGGGGTGGTAACGCATTTTTACCTCCGGGTCTTGTGTAGATGCTTTGGCTGCAGTTCACCTAGGTACCATCAGTATGAACTATTTGTGTAGATGTTTATTAGGCTGCAGTTCACTTACCATCAGTATTAACTGTTCGTTTGTCACCATGATAGCATATAAAAGTGATATTGCAGCATGTAAATAGACATCATAAAAGCTAGAGATCTCTGGAGATTAATTTCTGTTACAGCTCCTAAGATGTTGTCTCTATGCCCGGCATTACAAACCCGCACATTTCTGCATACCTACGTTCTGCTCTACTTCATTGTTGAGGTTTTATTTTCATAGTTCACTAAGCCTATGACGCCTTTACTTATAAGAAAATTATTGTGTCTCATTTATAGGTGAAAGCGCATCTATTACCATAAACCGATCAGTTTGAAGCTAAGTATTTTTTATAAGAAGTGTGAAGTGTGTTCCTGCAGTGGTCTATGCATTATGAATGTATATATCTTCACGCCAGGTCCCTTACGAGGTAGGCAGAGAGTGTAAAGCGCCAGATATCCCGGTCCTGACATACCTAATACAGATTAGAATTAAAATTTGAATATAATGTGGAAATGTGTACGTCCATGGTTATAATCTATGAATATATTATAACCATGGACGTGTCTTAATACCTAAAACATAGCTAGTACAAAAAGCAAAATGAAATGAAAAAAAAGAATGAACCCAACTTATTGATTTACAGAATTCCGAAATGTCTGGAATAAAGGGTAAAAAAATAAAGAGTAAAGAGCAAAAAAACAACTTATTTCTAGGTATCGGTAGTCACAGAAGTTGAAATAGCTTTGAGCGTAATTAGAGCCATAGTGCAAAGCTCTAATTACACTTGCGTGGAGCTAAACAAAGGATTTATTTAACACGATAACGATCAGTATAGTACCTAGACGCACTATAGGTATGAACTTACTGTCTTCATATAACGGTGAGCTAAGAACTTCTTTGCCTTTTTCTAAAGCTTCATTGTACTCCAGGATATCGCCCTCTGACGATGGCGTCTCTTGCATCATGTCATCTATTTCTTGGATAACCTGTAAATTAAAATGTGTATCGTTTAGTTTAACTAAGTACCTAAGTATAATGATGCTTAAAATCAATCCAATCTTTCGACCGTCTTTCATCATCATCATGATAGGCAAATTAAATTCGAAAAGAAAGTTTTATTTCAATTAGTTTAGCAATTTATTATACGAGACACAATTTAAATAATAATCAAGTGTTACAGAATAGTTCGAGGAAAATCGAGAAGAATACCTAATCATGAATTTCCAATAAATATCTAAGGATCAATGATTTACACAAATAAAAGTTGAAGGAATGCCTTAAACGTCGATTTTTCGATTTTTCGTAATAGCTACTGACATTATCCATTCACGAACTATCTAATTCATTATTAGGAGCAACGAAATAGATCAAGTCGGTGAAACAAATTTAGAACTTACCTACTCTAAAATCTTGCTTAGAAAGAGAAAAATGTTTACCATTCGAATGTGGATTTGACCCAAAATCATCCGTATTAATTCCATTTAAATTACGCATAGGAGTCAATTAACGAAGTTTAGCAAGTATGTAATTGAGTCGCTGAGAGCAAATCGATCTAGAGATTGTTTGTTATCTTGATTGGCGCGATCTGGCGACCTAAGATAGGGCATTATATATTATGGGAAGCAGCTGCCTCGATGGGTAATTGAGTAAGAGAGAGAGAGAGCGAGAGAGGGAGAGAGATTATTTTGGTATCACGTGATCTCTTACCTCATCAGCAGTCTTAACGGGACACTCGTGGTCTTGATGCAGGCCGCCCAGGATGAGCGCGTGCATGTCCAGATCTGAAGCCACCGCTTCATCCTCAGAGCTGTGAATCTCGTCGTCCGGGGTCATGGCGCCCTGCAATACCATCTAAGTTAACAGTGATCTCAGTCCTCAGACTGTGCGTGTAAGGTTGGATTTGACTATTAGATATTCGATTTCTAGTCTGTTTTTTCCTGAAGATAAAGACATATAAATGCCATTGATGGCTACATATGAACCTATTGATTGTCTTACTGAAGGTAAAGGAATATAAATGCCATTGATGGGTACATTACAATATGCACCTATATGTAGTGCGTGGGCCTACTAGTTATCTACAGAAAAAGCGATCGTCGATGGTACTTCATCAGTTACAATGTGGTAACAACCACGACTATCCATTCTGTGGCAACAACTCTACCAAGCCGCTAACGCTAGGTCTGGGTCACAGAGGCCGTGACAGTGACACATAAAGTTGTGACACATTGTCTGTAGGCACCACTTAACTTAATTTAGTGGTTTTATTATATATCATGAAGTGGTAAAGAAGCATACAATTTACATTGATGATAAGTAGGTAATACTGTAGTCTATCTACATGGAAACAGAGATTTCAATGCACATGACATGTGTTGCCGCTCCTGAGGCTTAAGGTGTTATGTTGGTAATATGCCTCGGTGCTGAAAATCACAGAGCCGTGCATGGGTTGTTTGCTTAATTGTCTACGGCATGGCATCGTACTCCGTGGGAACTCCCATCTTTGTCAAATTCTTCGTAACTTCACGCCTGTAATCCCCGAAGGGGTAGCCAGAGGTAAATGCATGCATTCAGGCATACATGCAAACACCTACGGTTACGTTTTTGGCCCATGTAACAGGTGGCGAGCCTGTTGACATCTCCGGGCACATTACCAAACTTCGAGGTACGGGGAAATTGCCAGAAAATGGAAAAATCTCCAGAGATATCCAGAGATAAAGGACTTTACACCATTATCTCTGATAACCCCTACTCGGGAATCGAACCCAGAACCTCAGCGTAGTAGTAGTGGCCTGCTACCACTAGGCTACCGAGGCAGTTAAATTTTTCGATTTCATAAATAATCACAAACAGGTGCTCATCAAGAAATATTGCACATCGAGCCTAAGAAAGAGACAATCGGCTAGTTTCGACTTCGTAGAGCGTTATCTCTGTCGTACATTGCCTACGTAAGCACTGAAAACTTGATCAACATGGGCGACAAACGTCAAATAGGTAAGGTGCGAAAGAGATAACGCTCTACATAACCGAAATAAGCCGAAGTCTCATTCCTAAGGTCGATGTGCAATATTTCTTGTTGGATTCCAAAATATCAACATTATTCCAAATAGGTACCTAAAAAGAATTAAATGACGTCTAAGTTTAAGAAGTTTTTAGAAAAATATCACAACCATATTTTAACGCAATTTTCGCAAAGAACATGACAAGATGGCTTCAACTGTTAAAATGAATTTAATTATCAAAAACCCATTGTCAAGTTCAGTTGAACCGTGAGACGTGAATGGTAGTTTTCTCACGGTGTAAAGAGATTCGCTGGAAGCGAGACTTTCGGACGTTTTTGTGTCGCAAAAATTTAATAAAACAGGTAGGTATGCACACTTTTTTCAACCAACTAGCTTTCAATTATTAAGAATTTACTATGAAATTGGACTGTCGGCTGATTTAAATAGGCAAATATTTTTTGCTTCTGCTACGGCATGTTAAGGTTATCTTTCATTCAATTAATGTTAATAGGATTACAGTTACATAATTTGGCATTTTATGACAGTTAACATATTTGATAGATTATTTTGACAATTTTTAAGCCGTTTCGTCTGAAGGTGAAAAATAATTTAGTGATGACACAAAATTGTCCAAATTCAAATAAATGATCACAAAAAATATACCTTACTGAATATACCTTAAACTATTGTTTTGAAGGTATATTTGTTGTTTTACAATGTTTTTTATGTGACAAATGAGGCAGTACCTAAGCATATAATTTACGTTGACTGTAAAATATTTCAGCCTATACCTATATATACTTTTTATACATAATAGACCTCAATGAGGATACGCTAACACAAATAACGTCGATGCGGTTTTGCCTGTACGTCACAAATTACAGAACAGATTTTATGCGCTAATAGGTAGATAATAACTGCTTATAAGTGTTTTTCTCAATGAATAAGTGTATATTGTAGATTAGGATATGATGGGGCTGACATATCCTCCAGTGGACAAAAGCCTCCAAATAAATTTAGGTTAAAAAAAAACTGCTTGATTACATGAGCACCTGACTTAGTAGTAATAAAAGCGACATTTGATTAATTTTGACGAGGTTGTACTCCGTTGTACCTATACAGTGTCGTACTTAATAATTTTATTAGGTAAACGTAGCGGTTTAACGTCCTTCATCTCCGTCACTAGAGTAGGTTTTTTTAATGTAATGGAAGTAGCAAACAAGCATGCAGTTCACATTGATGTTAAGTGATGACTGCAGCCTATAGACACTTACACAAAGACCAAGGTCTAAATGCAGATCGTTGCCACTCCTGAGGCCTAAGTTGTTATGCCTCTGTGCCGGTAATTACAGGGCTGTACATTACCACCTGCCCGGAACACCATTGTGCTGAACACTTCCATTTAGCGGCAAGTATATTAGGTAATGGGGTGGTGCCTACGCCCGCGAGCTCCGTCACTGGAGCTCTACCACCAGTAAATTATTTAGATTTCTGTGTTTGGTATTACCAAATTACTTAAGATTTCTGTGTGTAGGTTCTACTAACCAACGTAATAAACAAACATGACATTTGATAATTACACATGACCTCACATAGTTTATACGGTGAAGTATAAACTATGACCACATAATATCATGAATGATTATTTACCACACTGAGTCACATGTTTCAATGAGTTGACTAATATTAGTTAAAACAATATTTGTACAGAAGTACACGATGTGATAAAAAGTACGTAAAAAAGAAAACGCAACTTCAAGCCTGTGATCCCCGAAAAGGTATAATATATGTATGCATTCAAGCATACATGCAAACACTCACGATTCGCCGGTTACATTTTTGGCCCATGTGGTGGCGAGCCTGTAGACATCTCGGGGCACATTACACAACTCCGAAGTACAGGGAAAATTCCAGAGAATGAAAAAATCCCAATAGAACCAGAGATAAAGGATTTTACACCGTTATGTCTGATAGCACCCGACCCGGGAATCGAACCCAAGACCCCAGCGTAGTAGTAGTAGCCTGCTACCACTAGGCTACTGAGGCAGTTACATGGGGGATACATTGCACCCCCGTTGAGTCTGTTGGCTAACTCTATAAAATTTGAGCTGTCTATACAGATATAAAAAATGTGCGCGACCCATATTAAACATAATATACGTTATTAATTTTTTTGCTTAAGATTACCTACACATTTTCAGGAGGCCGTTACAATACCTACTCCGCCACCTTACTTCCAAATCGTCAGACTATTGGATGGGATCAACGGTAACCGTTCATTTTATGGTCAAACGTTTCAAAACTCTTCATTACAAATCCAACGTTTCGCAACAATTGCGTTTCACATCTCAACTTTCCACAACTACATCACTACATAATTCACTTGGCAAACAAATTATTAAAAAACTATTCCTTTCATAACTCATCACTTCATAAATACTTTAGTTGAAAAAAATATTCTCAAATTTAACGACATAGTCAGGTTCGTTCGGTGTTAGTTATTTTCTTTTTTTGCTGACAGAATTAATCATAATCTTATACATTTACGTAATCACATGTTTGCTAATTTAAATTCGTATACAATAATACGAGTATACTAATTGTATACGAATTGTTGAGTTGCGAAATGATACATTTGCGGAATTATATATTTGTGGAATTAATAGTGTACAAAACGTTGATTTTGAAATGAAGATTTGCGTAACGTTTATCGGTGAAACTTTAATGAACCGGGATGAACATTTTATCTACCTGTCACAGAATATCTAAGCGTTGAACACTACCATTAATCCCTGAAGCAGAAATCGACCCGATCGGGACCGAGAACAATAAGAAATCAATTGTTATATTTTTCTGGTGGCCTTAGGAGCGGATTTGTGGCAAGTAGATTTGGTAATGCAGTGGTGCCTACGCCCGTCACTAGAGCTCTACCACCAGTAAGGAGATAGATAATTTTATTTATTTTACCTTTTTATCACTAAGATTGAGCGTCGGAATGTGCATCTTCCTGGAGAAGGACTTGGTCCAGTCTATTGGCAGTATGTTTCCGAAGTTGCCGGTTATCGTCCACCACATTCTGTAACAAGAATAAAATGTGGATTAAAACACATTGTATATCTTATATTCTCTAATAACTACAAAGCCGGCTCTACACTCGCGTCAGAGAATATGTAACTCGCGTGTAACGTCGCGCCGTGAATTCACGTCGTGAGGAAGGCTATAATAATATAGGCTAACATCCTCCTCCAATCCACTCGCCGCTCCTGTGAACGTGCATATAAAGCCAGACGAGCCACTAAACGGGATACTGTTTTTTATGGAATTTACACAACTGCCTAAGGGACCCCTGTGGGTCCGAACGTCGGTCATATTATTAATAAATTTATTTTTATGATTTTTATTTTAAGGTATTTGTTGTTTAACTGACATTGTTCTATACATTTTGTCCTTGTATAAGGCTAAATTGCACCTTCCACAATCTTGTTCCACATCCCAAAGGTTTTGACTGTTAGAGAATACCTGGTGGCATTTAGTCCGACCAATGTAGTCGGTGCGTTGAAGAATAAATAATTAAATAATTCTTTATCTATTCTATGCCTCGGCTTAGAGCGGTACGGGGAGAGAAAAGGTGAACGCGATTAGGGGCGGTGCATTTTTTGCTCTAGTCCAGCATTACTCAATCTTTTTTATAAAAGGGCCGCCAAGACGTTTCAGCCATGGTGACATGGGCCGCAACATGAAGTAATATAGGGCAAACTAAAGGCTCGGTGGGCCGCAGGTTGAGCACCGCGGCTATAGTCGATCGGTTGATGACGGGATCTTGCATGGAACCGAAACGGTATGTGGTTGTATGTGAGTGTATATCAAATTTCATGATACATCTATTGAATTTTTAAATTAATTATAAAGCATGCAATGTGGTAATAGCATAGCTGCGTTGTGTCGTCGATGGGTAATAGATATATTTGTAGACCATTGGATAGGCCTGAATTCGACTGTCCGCTCGGAGAACATGATATGAAGTATAAGTTGTATCCAATTGGAAAGTTTTTAATGGCACCCCTGGTGTGTTTATGTGTCTGATAAACTTCAAAAGGCGCCTCCAAGGGACTCAGAAACATGCATAAATTATCCACGCAATATAATATTATTCATCATTAATTCATTTCACTAAAAACATTTCTAATAGTTGTATAACTATCTAACATTATTAAGTTATGGGTTAACTTCAGGTCATAGTTCGGTCATGTCAATCTAATAAAGAAAATTCATAATTTCGTTTGCGACGATCATCATACATTAGGTACTTACCCATTTTTTTAAATACCGGCGTTATAATATAAACTAGAAAGTTAAACAAGAAAGTTACAGTGTGTCAGAAAAATATATTGGAAAATTATTATATAACGAAAACAAGCTCTGACGGCCTTGACTCGCAACTTTTTAAAACCTCAAAAGCTTTAGATCCTATAATTCTTTAGACATACACTGTAATACCATAACAAATTATACGGGAATGTCGATTAACACAATTTATATTCCCTACGCTCTTTTCGGTTTTTTTTTATACAGATTATAGGTACCCAACCGAGACGATTTAACTTCAGGATTTTTTATTGTCAAGATGAAAGGTGCCGGATATTTTATGAGGTGAAATTATGGTCTTTAATCTGTAATTATTTAAAAGGGACTATCTATACATGTTTATTTTTTACTTCACTAAAATAAGAAGAGCTTCAGTTTAACGCGGATCTGTGATAAAAAAAATCCGGGTATTCATCAATGTCATTAGGTACTATCTTTTTAAATCCCTATAGGCGTCGTATTTTGAATCAATTAATTAGGCTTTAAAATAAATTTAATCATTGTAAGTTTTGTAAAAATCTTTGATCGTTAAAGGTTAGTGAAATATCAGAGTTTTCGAGTGGAAAAGTACATAAAAAGTATTCGTTTTCACGTCTTCTTGATATCTTCTTGTTTATTTATTCATATTTGATTTTCTCATACATAGTAATGATCTGAACACATGCCTAGCTCGGTTCATGATTGCATAAACATCTGGCTTGACCTTGCGAGCCCTGCGTCATATTCGTAACAAATGCGTACATAAATGATTTCCCACCAGCTTCCTGCGGTCTATCGCTGGAAGAGCTTCATTGCATCATTATTCCCAATTATCACGACAAGGTCGGTGTGCGTTACGGTCTGTTTTATATCAATCTTGTTACAGTTTAGACTTTTAAGGCCGAAAAAGCTTTTGGTTATTCGGGTGGACGCTCTGGCTTGCGTCTCATCTGTTTTGGTGGTTGAAAATACAACGAGCAAGAGTTTTTACTATGTTTTCTGATTCTATTGAAAAAGTGTTTGTTATTTGATTAAAAGGGTGGACTTAAGGTCAGGACAAACTTTCTTGGAAGGATTGGACAGCTGCCTCTCTCTAACAAACAGCAATGCAACTTGACTGAACCCAAAATTCAACCTTTTCCTATCCGCCACCCATAAAGGTATGGAGCACATAATATTAAAAGCTATTTATTACACGACACGTAGAAGAAGTCAAGAATATCATTGTTTTCAGTAGATAGTCGCGTGCGCAAATCGCGCGGCGCGGAAGTAGCACCGGGGCTGGCCCCATCTGCTGCGGCTTCTTCTGGCCTGAAATATTGGGTGCCCTTAGGTTGGTTAAGGGTTTCGGTGGAGAAGGCACGCATCGCCAGTTGAGAGGGTAGGGGTTTTTTGTAAGGATTCATATTATTTTATTTACGCGTACCTATGTAATGAAAGTGGCAAAAATACATGTAAGTAGTTCATATAAGTGGTAAGTAGGTATACATGTTAACATAGAGACTATCCATGATGGCAGATATTTCTTTGTCTATTTTTGTCGATTACCACTTTATCGTCATAAGAGTTAATGTTTCAATTTGCATTTTTTTAAGATAACGAATTTTTAATATCGTCCCAATGTAGCAGTTTATTCTCAAACTTGTTCATTAAAGTCCTGGCATATCCTCTCAACCTCTCAGTGTTCCATCACTTCCATCATACATTGCTGCGCATGAGTCAGCCGGAGACACAAATTGGCGCCAATTTTAGATGCGCCGGCACGTCACAGCTCAATTGAGGAATGTGTCACTTCATATCACGAATAACCAAGTTCTTATGTTGTATCCCATACCCAAGATTTGACGTTAAGAAGATGTACTGCCTGCCGCGTGTTTGTATAAAGATAGAATGCTTAATTATAGCCCAAAAGAGTGCAAATGGAAACGCTATGACGATGCTATTTTGAAAATTAATCAAAACCGCTTTTACGTTTCACACGACTACATATAAATTCAGAATTTTACGAGTAATTTAATTTGATGAATATATTATACGTTTTTCTACAATATTGCATAAATTCCATATTGATGGAAAGTGGATACCTACTGCAGCAAAAGCACTTATGTAATATAAACATTAAACTTTTATGTAGGTAGATTTGTTGTCACTCCTAATCTAAGATATGTTGCCCGTGGTATACTTATAGGAAGTACCTATAGGTAGGTACTCCTACCTGAAATTCTTTTCCCTCAAGAAACATCTTTGGATTTTCCCAAGTGTATATCATGACCTCTACTTACTGTTATTAACATTAAAGCTCCTGATAAAAAAAACATGTAAAACATGTACCTAATCTATTTGCCGCTAAATGGTAGTGTTCAGCACTATCGAGTTCCGGTTATATGGTAATGTATGGCCCCGTAATAACTTACAGAGACTTATTAACTAAGGTCTCAGGGTTGGCAACGCATAGAATCTGCATTTTGACCTATGGTCTTTGTGTGGGTGTCTATAGGCTGCAGTCATCACTTAACATCAATGTGAACTGCATGCTTGTTAGCCACATTACATAAAAAAGTATTATATATCTTTTCATCACGCAAAACCTTTTGCGTGATAGGCCTTAATCTGTATTACAATCGCTGGCTTTGTACATGTCAATTTACTTTCAATTATAATCGATGTGGTACATGGTCGTTTACAACTGTGACATGAAAAACATACAATGTAAGGTCCAATAAATAATTTCTGTAAGTTTTTCTGTAAATTTTACAATGTAAAACATACCTTAACGATTTTAAGGTCATATCATCGGTTCATCGGTGAATCGAGACATTGATACGTGAATTCTGATAACTGGCCAATTATAAACATTGCGACAAAACGATGACCTTTTTGAGACTGAGAAAGTTATAGTTATCTTCAAGCAATACCGCTTATCAGGTCATGTATGACTTGTATGTTGCTCATGTCACCGCATTTGGTCATGTAGCCCACGGAATACCGATGCTAACTGTGCGATACTCGATACTTGCTTCATTCGTTGTATTAAACCATAGAGCAACACGGGCCACCGGCCGACCGGAGGGAAGTAGCCATAGCGTTTTTTACCGATGCAAAACAGTCTATCATTTTTTGCGGGGAGAAATTTACGTGACACACACACACACACACACACAACAAAAATCGTCAATTACTACGAAACTCACACCTTGACTTTAACAAAGGACATTAACAATTTCACACACTCATTTAGACTTGGTGACAGGTATAGGATCACTTGTGCTTGTACTTAGACAGAGAGGAAAGCCTGCATATGGCTACTTCCTTCCCCGGTCCGCCGCGGCCGGTGGCCCGTGTTGCTCTATGTATTAAACTGTAGTGTAATAAAGTTATAAAACTAGCGGTTTTTCATAGCTTCGTCTCTTAGCTCTTTGGTTTAAAGTGCTTCCATGTTAAATCCATCATAGCGCAAATATTCAATCAGACAGATAAAAAGTTCGATCTGGTGCCATCATCTCCATTCCTACTACTTCACACAACCCGCCGAAGAGAGCAGTTCCACACGCACAGATTGGAAACTTGGAAGTGCTCATCAGTCCGATTCGCGCGTTCATTATTGCCTAGAATGTGCAAATTGTGTAACGAACTTTCCTCTGAGGTGTTCCCACATAAAATATGCAAGTACTTCGAAAAACGGAACTCTTCATTGCGTCGGGCCCGACACGCACTTGGCCAGTTGTTTTTAAATTCATCTGTTTACAAGTTTTATATGAGTAGGTAATTAATCCAAAACAAATATTCTAGTGTAGGTAGTGAATAATACAAAATGATGACACATTTATAAATGTTTTTTTTTACACGACATCTGGTTACTCACGGAATGGGGTTTTGCAAAGAATACCACTGTCATAAGAGCATCCCGAGTAATATATCTCCATTACATAGTACCAGATGTTCTGTTATATACCTAAATGGCGGCAGTATATTTTGTCGCTAATTCAGTAGAGGTCAAATGACATAACGATATCAATAATAAAGGTCTGTTGTATCGTTAATGTCGTCGAATCGCCATATGGCCGATGACTATAGAGTTAAAACTCAACCCACGCCATTTTGTAAAAAAAAATGTACCTACCTAATATTACTTTGCTATTGTGTAAATCGTAATGGTATCGTAGGTTCGTAGGTATTGTAATATAGATAACCTATAATAGATCAAGATACCTACCGACCTAATAACAGTAGGTACTATTCAAATAATATCTAACTACTCAATTGTAAAATATAAGTAGGTAGGTACATTGTTACAATAGTAATATACCTACTTAAATTATGTTATAACTATACCTTGAGGCACATTGAGGTTTGAAGAACGATTTCTGTATCGAGTGTAGGTAGGGTAGGGACTAAATTTATTTTTAAGAAAATAACCACTTTTTTGACATATTTTATAGTGAGAATATTATAACCCATGTTTTTTAAACAGCTCGTTCTTTTTTAACAAATTGCAACATACTCGTAGTACCTAATTATTTAAATAATATAAAAAATTAAACTTTTACAATTTGCATACAAATGTGAATTTAGCTTAAAAATTAAAATGTACGGCCCTGTAATTTCCGGCACAGAGGCATAACACCTTAGGCCTCAGGAGTGGTAACGCATCTGCATTTTGATCGTGGTCTTTGTGTGGGTGTCTATAGGCTGCAGTCATCACTTAACATCAATGTGAACTGCATGCTTGTTTGCCAATTCGATTACATAAAAAAAAAAAAAATTAACCAAATTATATTTTGCGGACTAGACAACCGTTAAAGCGACCGAAACTAAGTTTTATTCCGTAAAAATATTTTTGTAAATGGTAAGTAGGTTGTAGGTTGCATAATTTTGTGCAAATAGGTAGGTATATCGTTGTTTTTAATATAAATACCTCCCTACTACAAAATTCAAAAAAGTAGGTAAGTATTGGATATTGAAGTACTTAAGCTTAATAAGTTTTGTTTTAAATTGGTAGGTACTTACGACATAATCTACATATTACGAAAACTTGCCATATAACGTCAAAGAAAGTGGTAAAACATGTTTCCACCGAAATGACGTGAAGGTGGACCACAAGATATAAGAGTCGTGTTGTAATTCTGCCAACTGTGTTAATGTCTAAAAATATGGACTCGTTCACATACAGTTTCATTTTAAACCTAACGTAGATTGGACAAGTGGTTGCAGGTTCGCTCCTTGCATACAGTCAATTGTTTTTTCCATTTTTTTAAATGTTTAAATTTACTCGCATGTGTTATTGCGAAAAATAAAAATATCACAAACAATTGATGTTGATGATAGGCTACAGTATTCACTTACCACTAATGTGAACTGTTCCTAAGCTTGTTTGCCACTTCATAGCATAAAAAACCTAACTAGTTTAACAAAAATGTCAAATATCGTAGATAATCCAAAAATGTCGATATCCAAAATGACCTATCCTCGCCATACAATGTTTCTAAAACGGTCGATGTCCACTGTCGCCAAATATGTAGAGAAACCGCAATATCCGATATACATGTATAGTCATGGCGCTATTAGTACCGTTATCTGTTGTTTACTTTGATATTAACGGATCAATATACGGCCGTATATTTTTGTCGGGTCTGGGAAATATTTTCTTAAACCTCTCTCTTTCTCTAGTTCGAACCTATAAGAGTTCCTTGACCGCTACGGAATCCTAAAATTGACGTTATAATATTAATACAAATCAAAGTTGCAATGCCTAAAGTGTGATATTAAACATTTACTTACTTGTGTGTAATTTTAAACATACTGTTCCAATATTTATATTCCACAGTTCACAGCATTGAGTAATTATATATACAGATAATTGACGATAAGCCGGTTTGTTTTACTATGTTATTGCTGTACGTAACGATAACTCGTGTTTCTTATATGGGTTACCTTTAACGAGATGTGGTAACTACATCAATAATATTTTATTCAAACCGCTGTTAATTTTCACCAAAACGATTTCAATTTAACAGTTATTCGGGTGATTAAACGTCACTTTTACCTATATTGGAGTGGTTACCTCAAAATGTAGGTAATGTTCCGTTAGTAACGGTACTAACGGTTTACCATTAGTTACAGCGTATTTAGTGATGTATAAATTGATATTTCACATTTGTATATCCTCTTGTTTATCCAATGTCATTATCAACAATGTTGGAGGAATCACGGAATAGATAATTTATCTATTCTGAGGGAGGAATACAGATGGATGCGAGTATGACCCAGATGACACTGTTAAGAGAAAAATTGTAGAGAGAGGTATTCATATTCGTTTACTAATTTTCTCTTCTTTTATATACCTATACGAATCATCAAATATTGTGTTGCTAAGCGTAAAACGTGTGAACGTCTGGTGCGATCCCGATATATTTTTTTACATTGTATTTGTAATTGGCCGAAGAAGATTTTTATGATCGAAATAGAAGTAGTTGCGCGGAAAATAAGAATATTAGGAAAACTTAACGACCTTATTAACTTTGCTAATGTAAACCTTATCGTGTGAATTGAGCGGGTCCCAGTTGTTAATATAAAATTCGTTTGAAACATCAACTAACTAAAAATGTCTAAGAACAAGTTAATTATTTGAGAAAATAATTTAGTGTAATGTACCAATCTACATTTAAACAGTATGAACATCAATGAATAAATATTTCTAATTAAAGGAGATGAGTTACATAGATTAGGTATTGTACCAACAGTATTTTGTACCTAACACATTTTTATTAAGCCGGATTGTAAATAAGAAACTACCAATGTAACACAATTGAAGAAAATTAATCTTTACTTTAACTCAAGAGGATCTATAAGAAAGAACGGTAAATTACAAATTATAAGAAAACTAAGAAAATGAAGTGAAACTTTTTTTATATCTAAGTAACGAGAGAAACTTTATGGATTAAGGACAAAACCACAGTATACATACAAACAGTATGAAAACTAAGCCCATTTTATAAAATATTTACCTACACTCCATTGAAGCAATAGGGATGTCACTATATTTTTAAATAATGGTGTTATTATTTTAGCATTTACTGACCTTTAATCAATCGTATTGGGATGTTGACTATTTTTTTATTGGTTACCCTGTAATAGTATTGGATAAATAAATACTATGTGTCTTTGAAACATATAGTCAATAAGTACCTAAAAGTTGTTAAGATATAACGATTCAAAATGCTGCGAATAGTGAAATGACTCAAAACGGCCTATATAAAATTGTAGCACGTTATGACGTCACACCGCGGTACAACAGTTTACAAATAATAATATGTAGGCTATGTACATAATCTTATGGTGTTGATTAATCCCAGCAAAAGTTACTATGGTAGTATTCAATCATTTATTCTAGTTCTTATTTAATATTTTTACATACATAAGTAGTTATAAAACAAACAAACATATACCTATAAGAAATTAAAAAATAGTGCGCCGCCGGCAGCGGGAACAGGGTCTAAGCTATCGGTGGTTAGGGTCACAGAGACAAGAACTTCCTCACTATACGTGCCGTGCCGAGGAGTTCCGCCTTCTGTATTAGACCCATGATCCAACCTTGATCTTATTATTATTATAGTTTTAAGTACGAAAAACAGTTTAATATTGATATAACTTGTAGATCTTTGTTTTTAACCATTACATAAAAAATACTTTATTCATAATAAATATTTTAACAAAATTATAATTCTCAAAAATAACAAAACTGAGTGCTAATGATTTTTATAGTTCTTACGACAGTACAATCTTAATAAATAGCTGCCCCGACGAACTTCATATCGCCTTAGAGGTATAAACAAATAAATGTCCAAAAAATCGAAAAAAAAAAATGGTAAGAATCACCATTTAGGGATATAAAAAAAGACTACAATCGATTCTCATACCTACCAACTATACACACAAAATTTCATACTGATCGGTCTTGCCGCTGCGGAGGAGTATTGTTACAAACACTATCACACGAGAATTTTTTAATTATGTTAGATATTATAACAATACATTATTCTTGCCTTTCAAAATCACCAAGAAGTTTAAAAAACGATACCTCCGGTTTTGATGATGCAGAGTTCAAACACTCGTATACCATGCAATACGCTCGTGGCATCTTTAAAACACTCGTGGAAGCAAACAAAAACAAATCGCAACGTGACCGCTCGTCTCGACGCGACAGTCCGCGACACTCGCTACTGTAGCACTGCGAGAACCGCTTAGAGGCCTCGTAGATGCGCATGTTTGTGTGAGTGTGCCGTTTCGAACGATTTGTTCGTAGTTACATTACTGTTTGTAACCATACTGTGACAAAACGGTGAACAACTTACCTATTATAAACTGGTTGGTAGGATTAAAATGTCTACTACTAAGTAGGTACGTCTTTATTCGTCGACTAATGTATTGTCAATAAACATAACTATGTCGAAAAAGACTCTTTATTTAGGATTGTGTATGAATGCAGAAAACGAGAGAGGATAGGTAGAGATGTTTGGCGCTTCTTGTTCTCTGCATACCCCGTGAAAATACATACTGGATACAGATTATATATTTTGGTACATACAAGTCAATGAGGCATTCAGCTCTCATAAATTCTGAGCAATTAATATATTTTATAAAACAAAAACTTTTTAAATCGATCAAAACAGATTAAAAAGTACAAAATGTAATGCGTTAAAAATGCCGGGAGTTTGGTAGCAACACAAAACCTGAATCCTCATTTTCTCAAGTTCTGAGAAGCGACAAGACTGGATTTCGGACTCTGCATTCCATTACCGCCTTAAAAGGAACGTGCGGCTAACACAAAGTTGTATAAAGAACCAACAACGGTTAGATGGGATATAAAACCAATGGGTATGTGAAGAGTACACCAAGAATGGAGGACAACCTTGGTAAAAAAAAGGTTAATTATGTGCCCATCAAAGGCGTGTGATACAACTGGAGAATATAATGTTGATAACTTGTATTTGTTGCATAATGTGCGGATGTAAATAATGAGTTGCAATCATTGCGATCATTTTTAAATACGAGAGGAGAATCGCTGCAGTAATATTACGAGGTAATGGGCTTTTTAAGGCTATTAAGTTGATTGACTGTTTAAAGCTTTCGTAACTAGTGTGGTAGATACGTACGCTTGATTTCAGACAAATTACTGTTAACGTACCTATAGGGGGTGGATTGAAAGTTTGGCTCATAAGTCTAAGTAAAGATGTAGTGCCTTTCGTCGTGAATTTCGCCCTACGGCGACGTAACAGGCAACAAATTGACATATTTTTGATTAATTTTCATGGACTAGGTATGTATCACTACGAAAAATAAAGATGATAATGATGGGGATGTCATTTAAACAAAAGCGCCGAATAAAACATGTTTCTTGTATCATTTTAGAAGTGTCACTGTTACCATTGTTGATGTAGTTACCATGGAAATCTTGCTATGCAAGACCTACTCACATCTCACCGAGGAGATTATGTAGGTAGGTACGGTCCTACATACTACATACGTAGGTATACAAAACACGAGTGTCCTAGATCCCAGTTAAGGAAGATAAGGAAAGAGGTTAAGTTCAGCACAATCAATCTTATTTAGGTCTACATAGAAGGAAGTGAACGTTTTGATCTTTTAACCTATCACACTTATGATATGGCTCTACTAAATATTAATAAAAAAATACAGAAACGTGCACGTGAGTATTGATTGATTTGGGTCATAATGCCTAATAATATTTACACGTAGACTGTGTATAGCGGTATTGTTTAATCGAATTAAGTGTGAACATGATCAATTAATGATTTACAAACATTGCAGAGTAACACGCATGAAGTGAAATCTATACCTATTGTAGTTTTAGTGCACGCTATTCCAAACATTACCTAGGTACTTACGATGCTTGGTTTTATTACAAATGACATACCTACATACGGAACATACCTACCTAACATCCAACCTATCACATCGAATCTAAGCCAGACCAAGTGGTCAGGGACCTATCTAACCGGTCCTAGTACCTGATCACTTGATCAAACGAAGTCATATGATATTTTCTAATTTTGTCAGCTATAGGCTATACATTTTGATTTTCTCGAATATTGTTTCTAATTACATTTAGCTATGTTATGTACCTTGAGTTACTTTTATGCTACAAAAGAAAAACGTTTGCAACTTTTGATGTGTTTCATACATTCAGCAAAAGTACGAGTAGAAACTGTTACCTGAATAAACATGAAAGAAATATTTTATTGCATACATCTACATTTATCTAACATATTTCGAATTCCGATAAACCATTCTCTTTTTAAGGAATTCATCAGGAAAAACCAGGACAAAATGAAGGGTTCGATGCATGAGCGTAGGTAGAAGTGGGGGCGGTTTGGGGCGTGGAATCTATACAAATAAATAAAATTGGAGTGTCTGTTTGTAATATTAAAATAACCGCTTTTTACTAAATGCATATGTATGTATACACGGTACATATACCAAAACAACATTTTTTACAATTTTTGTCTGTCTGTCTGTCTGTCTCTTTGGCGGGGCTAATCTTGGGAACGGCTGGACCGATTTTGACTTTCACTGGCAGATAGCTGATGTGATAAGGAGTAACTTAGGCTACTTCTATCTCCATACATACATAAATACCTACATACAAATAAATAGAATTGGAGTGTATCCGACTTTGACGGGACTTCCACGAGTAGGTAGCTGATGTAATAAGGAGTAACTTAGGCTACTTTTATACTATCTGCGCCCACGATTTCTTCCGGGTAGATACTGAACAATCATATTTTTTCTCACGCGGATGAAGTCGCGGGCACAGCTAGTCTTCAATAAATATGAAATACCTAACTAAGCAATTGTACATATAAAAATGTACATACCTATAAGTACATTGTACTTAGGGATTTAATCAGGACAAATGAAGGCTCCGATGCGTTATCGATCGGCGCACCATGCCGTCCATTGCCGGCGATCGCCGACCGCACTGCCCCATTTACCGCACTATCACATTCACCCCATTCATAACGTGCAAATGTTATTTAAATAGATATACTTAGTAATAAACATTATTCAGTCATAAAAAGGAAGAATTATTAAGTATTAGAATTATTATTCTTTATTATTTGAATATCCTTTGATTTGTAAAGCCTAATCGAAGAGTAAATCTTGTTGATCTGTTTAAAGAATTATATCAAGTTACGCCATTTTGCGTTTAACCAAATAAATATGAAACGCTTCATTGTATAGTCTATAGCAGTAATTCTCAAACTTTTTTTAAATGACGGAACCCTTTTGGGAATCAAAATACTTGATGGAACCCTACAATAAAACAATTGTTTTTTAAGTGTATTTTCTATTAATCAGCATAATAAAAGAACAATGTAACAGTTACTAATTATTATTTACTTCACCACTTGGCAAGGACAATAATAGAAAACATTAAAAAATAAAAAATCTAACTAGTGGGAGGTATGAATCTGTTTTTTATTTTTTGTCTCATATCAGCTTCGGCGTCCAGTCTATTGCGATATTTTGTTTTCGTGGCTGCGTAGGTAGAGAATCCTGTTTCGCACAAATATGTAGTTGGGAACGGAAGAAGAATATTCAGAGCCATTTGGGCAAGCATCGCATATTCATCTTGGATTCTGCACCAAAAATCATTGAGAGGCGTCGTTTTGAACAGTGACTCCATACTTGTGTCTGATGACATTTCTAAAAGATTCATATATCTCGTTTGACATGTTTTCAGGCTTTTCCAAGTTGGGTAAAAAAGGATTATGAATCCATGAATTCACTTTAATTTTTGTAATGTGTTCTTCGGGAAAATACTTTTCAAAAGATGCGTGCATCGAACTGAGATATTGGACCAATTCTTCAACACATCATCTTCAAACATTTCTGAGTCGTTTTCGACTAACGTTTTCGTGCTAACAAACTCACTGAGTAACGTAAAGCTTTCTATTTTTTTCTTACCAATGCAAATGATCCAAAAATCTAATTTTCTTTTAAAAGCAGTTATTTTATTATAGGCCTGAAACACTGTTGTCTGTTTACCTTGCAACGATAAATTCAATTCGTTAAGTTTTTGAAAGATATCCGCCATAAAAGACATTCGGAACAACCAAGTTTTATCATCATACAAACGGTCATTCAAATTAAAAGAAGTATCTGCTGAAAGAAACATTTGTAACTCGGCTCTAAGTTCAAATACAAGTATAAAATTGTTGATACCAAACTTATGAGATATTGTACCAGCTATTGTAACACACGTTTCTACAAATACAAATAAAAAAAAAGACGTGTGGCACTCGGAGACTGCCGCGGTAAAGCTATTGCATTTACATAATTATCTAAAATTATGCAAAACAAAATAAAATGCAAATAAAAGAAAAAAAAATAGAAAAATGAAACAACAATTTTCTATTAATATTTACCACTTTTTAAATATTGAATGGAAAAACAAACAATAAAAAAAATTAACAAAAACAATCTTGGCAGCGGTGGGATTCGAACCCACGCCTCCGAAGAGACTGATGCCTTAAACCAGCGCCTAGACCGATCGGCCACGCTACCCACGAGGTCGGACGGCGAAATTATACATGACTTTCTTTAAATGAGTTCAAAATTTGTAATCCGGAGCGTCCGGTTTTTTCGTTACGGAATTTCTGAATTCGGTCCCCGTGCTCAAGGCCCGCGATAGAAGCTATGCAATAGCTTAATAAATAAATAACGTTCACAGCGTTTTGTGCGGCCGCGGAGCGACCAGAGAGAGGTGTTTTGATTTTTTTTTCTAAATTCTTGCGGAGCCCCGACAGAGGTATCACGGAACCCTAGGGTTCCGCGGAACACACTTGGAGTATAGCTGGTCTATAGTGTCGACACTGTCCTACTGCAGGGTCCAATCAGGACAGGCAGGACCAAATAAAAGCTCCGATGCGTTATCGATCGGCGCACCATGCCGGCGATCACCGACCGCACTGCCCCATTTACCACAAAATCACATTTACTCTGTACATTTACCCCATTCTTGATGTGCAAGTGTTGTTTATTATTTTATGTATCGCTAGTATCGCTACGTAACTACCTAGCTTTTTTTCCGCGTTTCGTCCGCGTGGAATTGGTAACAAAAATGACGAACTCCCTGATTATACAGTTTGTTCATAACTACAGTTAGTTTTTGAAAAAAAAAAGTATGTTCTTCTCAGAATTGAATTATCTCCATTCCAAATTTAGGTTCAAATCGGTTTAACGGTTTTGACGTGAAAGCAGAACATACAGAGACATACTTACACATTCTCACAATTATTCTTAACATTCTCAAAAAGAGGGAAGTTATCAATTCGTCGGTTTCCTTTTTTAAATAGTTCACCGTTATTCTACTATGAACTCACTCACGCCCATAGTCGACGCGAGCTGAGCATTCACCGGCGTGAAAATGATTATTAGATTATTCTAAACTATCCACTTAATTACTATCGTCGTACCTACTCATCGATACACAAGATAGCGATCTTATCTTTAAAGCATATATGATATTCAGTTAGGTACCATATGTGGTACAAGCATATTTCTCTTTCCCCACTTGTAAAGCGTCCAATAATATTGCACAACTCAAATTCTATAATATTGTGTAAGCGGCAAAAAAAACACGTCGTGTGATATAATGGCGTCCTATTAAGAAAGCGGGAGAGATTCAAAATTAGAATTTTATATCAGTCCCGAGCACTCGAGACTTTTTTTTTTAATTTTGCCGACCGATGTCACTAACCCTAGTGTGAATGGGGCCATCTTGAACATTGCGTATATTCCACAATGTGGTGTTGCTTAGTGATTTCTGCAGTCTATTAATCTAGGAACATCTTTTAAAAGCTAAAGCTGCATGTTGAGACATAGACTACTGATATTAACGATGTTAACCAGCTGTGCCAGAATTACCCAGCAAAACATTGCCATGGCACCGAAACTATTTATTGTACATTTAAATCAACGATTGCCAAAATGTGTTGAACACGCATACACATTTGGAACATGATATTAATATAGAATAAGGGATTTTGTATTGCAATACTTTAGGATTTAATCAGGAGTAGTCAGGACTAACCAGACAAATGAAGGCTCCGATGCATTATCGATCGGTGTGGATGCCTACCGCCGATTGCCCCATTTACCTACCGCATTAATCCTAGGGACTAAACCTATTTGCTATTTACCTCTCAGGGAGAAATTTTATTACCTATTTATAAAAATAATTTGCTATGAACAGCCTCTCCTCTTTTATTTATACAATTTTGCTGTGCCCAAACTGTGTGGGTCTGTGATGAGATCACTATCATTTCAGAATGCAAATAAATTATTGAATTGAATTGACATGTAGGAACAATCTCAGCACATTTTGTTTAAATCTTCGCTACCCTGCTACCCGTATTTTAGACACCTTAATAAATGTCGGCGTTGTTTTGTTTCTAAAACTTAAAATTTAAGCTCACGAGTAGCCCTAAACCGGAATGTATTAACATCTTAAATCATGACGTTGAAGTAATAATTCACAGTTCATTGCCTCGGACTTTGTAGGTATAGTCCTAAAAATAGACGATAAATGTTTGTGTATTTTTTTTGTGGAAAGCAGGTGCGGGCACCCACGGACTGGAGCAGGTAGGCTGTCTGACCTTATTGCCCACTTCCTTAATAAAACAGTTAATAAAAAAAACAGGCATATGTGTTAAAATTTAAAATCAGGGGTGTTTTGGTAACTGTTTTTGGTTGGTAATTATTTTTAGCGAGATAATAATACGAACGCAGCTTCTATAACCACTCCCCGAGACGTAAAAAAAATTTTGTTTACAAAAAAAAAGTCTCAACTATAATCACGTGCCTTTTACCTTTCTGTTCTGTTTGTGTTAGTTATAGGTAGGTAGGTATATTTGTATGAATCCAACACGACTGATTGATGACTTTAGGATTTTTTACCTTTCTTCATTTTCTATTAACTAATGGAATGATGTGGGTGTATCGGTATTCGTCTATAGGGCTTAATTGGGACGTAACTGTTTTTTATCGACAGTTTAATTAAAATAAATGGACACTATTAAATATCAATACTTGCGTATTAATGCAGACGTTTACACTACGTATTTACTTACCTGTAACAAAAACAAATAAATAATTTTAATATTATATTACTTATCTATGGGTAAATGTTGAATAAAATGTTTTGCTTTGTCATGAATTCAGGTATGTTGATAGCTACAAGAATTGAACCTTAAACCAATTAGGAATCAGAAAAACTTTTGTTCTCTCGTATGTTGTTCTTACTGAATTTTCATCTCGACCACAAGCGATAAGCATGCATGCAAAGCTGATGGCTTAATGTTAAAATAATTTGATATGGCATAGGACGTTTTATGCTGATCGGCTTTTAAATTTTTGTAAAGCTGGTTTTGAGCTTTGGCGGGATCCTTGACTCTTTCAAGGATCCCGCCAAATGACGCCCGCGTTTGATGCTCTTAATTTATTTAATTTTCTTGGTATTTATATATTATATATTTTAAAGTCATATTGAATAAAGTTGGTGGCATTTTGTTTAATATAGGTTTAATGCAATGCCCGTGTATAGTGAAATAGAATAACAGTGCGAAAACACGACCTTTCAAGTTGCCTCCAAAACTTCATTGTAAATGTTCTGGTAAAGTAGCCATCGCTTTACTCAAATAACTTGACTGTAACTCACTTGACTGACATACTTAATAAATAATTGACTGACTATATTATACTAACTTTTATGCTGCTTAAATAAATACGAAATATTCTTTTAATTGAAACTGGCAATATGCGTAATAGCAATGCCATAATTTAAAAAAAAGCTGGTTTTGAACACACCCAATAAGTATCCAAAAAAAAACACCAATTAAGTGAGATGCATGGCGCCCATAACCTACAATTTGTCAATAGCCTTGTCTCTGGTTGAAATAAAAATAAATCATTCTTTCGTGCCACCTACTGCTTGCATTCAAAATGAATTTGTATCGAGAGTAAAAGTGTCATCGTAGACCACTTGTCAAGTCAAATGGGACAAGACCGATGCATTAGCATACGGCCTTTGGCGCTCCTATACTTGCCATAAACGGTCAACAAATATACACTGCAGGTAGAGAGGTCTCTGTATAAAAATTACAAACTATTGATTTAACACCATAAAGGGTTAAACGATAAAATTGAACGAGATTTCTTTTATTTTTATTCTTCTTTCATTGGGTAAATGGTAAATAGGCTGGAACTGGAAGAGTATCATACATTTACAGTTATTTCAGAATAGCGAGCTAAGGGGCGAAATAGAGATGTGCAAATATTTTTTTGTGCTAATTGCGATACTTTTATGAAAAAACTGCATGAGAAAAATCACGTAGAAAAAAATAATCATCACACAAATATGTTTATAAGTTAGTAAATATAGTAGATTTTCCAGAATTCGAGCTTAAATATTGGTGATTTTCACGATGGCAGTCTCTTAACAAGACTGTTAAAATAAGTTTTTCAACTTACACATCACTAGCTTCAACCCACTATGTTTGACGACTGCTCACATTGAGCAATACCTACAAGTGCTAACTGGACAACGTTAGTGACCGGTCGGCGCCAGTAGTTAATTATAGAATTGCACTTAACAAGTGAATTTTTCATGCCAAGTGCTCCTTTTCACGTGATGTCGCTAAACGTGATAAGATTAGAGATAATGAAGATACAACATTACTTATTTATTACTGTAGTTACTAGCTTTAACCCTCGACTTTGGACGCATATTCCTATTTTCGTAGGAACTTGGCGAAATTAAATCTAAGTGCTGTCCTATACACCCCACGGATATTGCAGCTTTTAACGATCAATAGTTGACTTTATTGTTTTTACCTCAGTCTCAGTCACTCAACCAATCAGTCAGTAACAGAAGAGTTTTATGTAGATACTTAATTAAATTTATTGTCGTATCTGTTGATCAAAGCTTGCAGAAAGACGTCCAATATATTGATATTGTCAATTGTGACACCCCTTTCGCAAGATGCAATAAAATGTTTATTTTTAAAGTTACGCAAAAGTTTAGCAGCACGACCTTTGTTCAATTGAAGTTACACTTTACAAGAGGCTCAAATGTTTATTTCTACATCTGCTACATACTATACGATTTCATTTGTTTTCTTTGCACTTGATTGAAAACCAGATGCTATTTAACGTTTAAACGAAGGTAAAGCATCACATGGCTACCTTTAAAAATTGCCTTCAATCGACACTTCAATCGCAACAGCTCTTACGAAAGTCAATAAACTTGACTGTCTCTCCATAAAAATAATGTCATTTGAATAGACGATGGTACTTTAACTACTAAGCCGTGATGAATTCATTATATATAACATGTAGTTTTTGATGATAGAGATTTAGTACAAGAGAGTTCACGGGATTTAAAAAAAAAATTTTAGGACGGACTTTGCGTAGGCAGCCTGTCTCGAGACGGCACTAGTCTACTTTACCGGGCAATCGGCGAGCGCAGAGGGTGCTCCAGCCTAAATAAAAGTTAGCCTAAGGGTGACCCATGCGGGTCCGTACCTTAGCTGTGTGTGTCGTGGCTTAGGACGTTGCGGAGAGACATATGAGACATATGCGATTATAGGCGGTGCATCTTTCGCTCTACTCCATTCGGTTGGGGATAACCGGAATGAAGAGTTCATGGACCATTCTTTAACGAATGGTAGTGTTCAGAGCTACAGTTTTTCGAATAGGTAGAGGTATCAAATCAAGAACCCAGAATAGTTTTTTAAGTGATAGAGCATCTAATGGCTTAATTCATTGCACTACACTATACAGGCAAACACTAAACAAAAACTGTGGCAAACACCAGCAGTATCCATTTCGAAATTATTCTTTATAAGTAGAACAGGAACTAGCCTTTGTAAAACAGCAATTAAAATGGATTCACAAGACACTTGAATATTGCGCAATGAATGTAGCATTCGTCCATAGATTATATTCGACGCCTACATAAGGTCATAACGCCCACCACATGTCACATATATGGAAAACACTAGCTGATGAAGTGCGTGATATTAGCCTAGTGTTGTTTTTTGCAAAGTTATCTGTAGATTTTTTGCATTAAAAAAGTAGGTATTAAAACAAAAGATCAGAGGCCTATTTACATTGCACTACATTCCATCGCATTTATTGCAGTACATTGCTATTTTCCTATAATGATGATAATTATCACACTACGTCAAAGCAGCAATGTGCTACTGTGTGTAGTGCCTATGATATTGATGTTAACTGAGTTACCCGCATAACAGGTCCGCTGGTAGGTACCATATCATATTGACCATAGGACCATAATCAATACATTAATTACAGACTACAACTCTAGGTATATAGAACGGTATTGTGATATTGTATTTACTATGAATAATTATTATTATTGTGACTTATTAAATCATCTTGTTCAACGAAAGGAAGGTTCTGTGTAATCTACTACGCCTTTTTTCACAATAGTGATGAGTCTTACGAGTTCAAAACGTCCTGCTAACGTTAACAATTAAGGATATACTTTTAGCTAATTTTATCGCATTTATAAGATTTCACCCAGGTGGACTAAGTAGGTGTACCACGGGCAATGACCGGATTTTTCGTGAGTAAAGCCAGTCGGTGCACGGGTCATGCGCGGTATTATAGACCACCTTGCAGCATTGCCAATGTCAAACTTTTCATACTGGCATGTTGCAAAGGCAATTTTTAGACTTACAATTTTACAGTCAGAATTTTAGATTACAAAACAGATTTGAACATGTTTTGTGTCAAAACAACCAATCACAATGTCATAACCAACCTTGAAGCATCACGTCATGTGTAAATAGGTAAATAAAACAAGACAACCTCGGTACAAAATAGATATCACATTATTCAGTGCTTTTATAACAAAAATCATTCGTGCATGTGTAACCTTTATCCCCCATCAGCGTTGGCTTTATCCACATAGCTATTTATTTATCGACTATAAAAGGGCAACCCTAGCGGCCTGGTGGCCTGACTGGCCTGAATTGTGTACAAGTGGGTCGCCACTACGGCGCGGCTCCTCGCCTGTCGCCTGTGACATTCGTTATTAGATACATGGTCATCGATGCATTAGCTATTTTTATATCCATCATACTAGTCGTTAGAAAGGCGTCAAATTCATGTGTATATACTTTTTATAAATTAAGAAGTTATTGTATTTAGTAGCTATAACTTTGGTGGTTGCAAGAGATTAAACTTAATAATTATTATAGTAGTAGGTAATTGTGCTCAACAATAAATATTGCACATCGAGCCTAGGAAGGAGACTCCGGCTTATTTCGGGTCAATAGAGCATCATCTCTTTCGCACGGTACCTACATGATGTTTGTCGACCATTTTCATCAAGTGTTGACCAATACCGGACTGTCAGTGCTTAGTGCTTACGTCAAGCTTACGTAGGCAGTGTACAACAGAGATAACGCTCTACGAAGTCGAAACGAGCCGATCGTCTCTGTCGCAGGCTCGATGTGCAATACCTATAAATTGTTGAATACTGTAGATTATTCTTAATATGATATTAAATTTGAGAAAGACATTTTAGGAAGGTCCGGTTTGATCAGCTAGAGGGCTGATGTTTTATTCAGTTTTATTTGTTCGAAATATCTGACTCTACCTACTCTTACTTGGCGATCGTGCATAAATTTTTACATTAACTAAGAACTTACTTTAATGACTTGTAATCAAATCCTCTAAATATCAACTGATCTAGGGCAGCGCAGGCAGTACTCCTCTAACTAGAAACAGTCTACCGACAACAAATGTTTAGTGTTTCATGGATCAAGGCTAAGGACGTAGATCTAGGAAGAGAATATTTTGTATCTGAGAGGCCATGTCCTAAACGTATAATAATAATGAAATTACTTTTTAACTTTAGATGACAAATTAATTATAAGCAAATAATTATTATTCTTTTGCGATAGTTAAAAAGAAAGTTAACGGTTAGAGACGTATGCCACAAGAATTTGGTTTTGGTTGTATGATGCTACCCATGGTTAAACAGTCTAGCAATATAATTAACATCCACTTAAATTCGTGTTTCCGTCCCAATAATCATTGCTTTTGCGGAGTCATAAACGTTTATGTAAATGGGTTAAAATTAAAAAATATATATATTTGAGTGTCTTGGTTTGCGATGATTTGCGCATTTCATGAACTACTAAGATTTCCACTTTTTTATATCATGAAAGTGGCAATAATGTGGTACACATATACACTTTGTTGAGAAACTAATGAATATGTCTGCAGGGTGACTAGACTTTTTTTTAACTTTCTAAAACATTTTTTTTTTATGTTATGGCATTGCATTATGCATATTGCCAGGGTCAAGTAAAACGATATTTCGTATTCGTAATAAGCAGCGTAAAAGTCAGAGTTAGTCAGTTAATTTATCAGTCCGTCAGTCAGAGTCCCAGTAATTGGAATAAAGCGTTGGCTACTTTACCAGAACATTTACAATTAAGTTTTGGAGACAACCCGAAAGGACGCGTATTCGCACTGTTATTCTACTGTTAACTCAAAAAAACACCAAGAAAATAAAATAAAATAAGAGTAGGTACTACACGCCTCTTTCAAGGTTCCCCTCCCCCGTCAAAACCCCCAAAATACATTGTTACAGAATTCATAACTTTTTAACCACTAAACGAGCAAAAAAAAGATACTTGGTAATACTCGCTGAAACACAAAAAAAATGTAGTGCATTTGATGAACAAAAAAAAATATGCCCCCATAATGTACCTACTGAAAAATAGTTTTTGTAAATGTACAATTTCAAAAAAATCTGCTGTTTATCTTTCCAATTCTGCGATAAGCCTTGAATTGGAGATCCAATTATTCTGCTAAATTTGGTCACACTGCACCTGTGGACATTGACGGATAACTAGAGAGATCCTACTGCGGGTATACCTAAATGTGTAGCCTCTCTTTCTTGCTTCTGCACTTGTAATAATGTGTCTGTATCCGTACCATACATTTATGTACTGTTAATGATAATGTGGAGAGAATAAATACGTTTTTTATTTATTTATTTACTAATCGTATCAAGGTAGATTTGAACACCAGTTACCAGCAAATCTATCCGATTAGGTAGTGCGGCCTACGCTCTTGAGCCCCACTACTAGAGCCATCTGCTATCTATCATCATCTCCCTAATATAGGCACGATAATTTGCCAATATCGTATTTTGTTTTGCCAGATTTTTTTCTACAATGTCATATATAGGTACTTACAGTTAAAGGTTTATAAAAAAATAATTCGTTTATACTATATCTCTACAAATGTAGAGTTAGGTAGCCACGTTTCATACATGTCATGTAAACTGCCTTAAATTAAAAAATGAGTAAGTCGATGAAATAAAGGAAAAATTGGTACATAACTGAGTATTTTATTATCTTATTGTAAGGCACACATTATTGTGGAAATAGCGTTTTTTTTCAGATTTTCTCATCCATCAAAATACGGGAACCTAAATAGAAACTAAAACTGTCGACCAAAATCCTTCTGGTTTAGCGGAGTTTCAAACTTTTCAAAGTTTAAGGTGCGATGACAGCCATTCTCTTTCAGATCACTCATGTAGACCGTCTTCTTGTTTATCAACCTCTTTACATAAATAAATAGGACTTACAAAATTGTAACAACACGTCGATGAAGAGATTGACAATAAGTAATACGTATGCGATTTGTTAATAATTTTATGGCACCGTAGACATATCAACCTACGTGTTTTCATTAGTTTACATTTCGTATTATGATCGTTATGTCTCACTGTTCAGTATTAAAAGAGAAAGCACGTTCATATTAGGCAATTCATTGCATCGGCAATTATAGAAACCTACATCAATTTTGTGTACGCCGCTCACGAAAGCGATTACCGGTTTGAAAAATATAGCAATTGCAATACAGGAAGCATTTCATTGATGAATTACCTAAACGTTTCTAAGATGAAATAATGTGATAGGTTATTGCTACAAAGAATAAGTAATGCATAGTAATATTATCTCAACACCTACAATTTGCATAGGTACCTATGTTAGTTATTCTCATAATGACGAAGATTTTTATTAGCCTTTATGAGCGTCTTTTCCAGCCTTTTCGGAGAACTGCATTCTCCGATAAGGCTGGTAAAGTTTTACATCTTACCTTCAAGCTATTGATATCTACTAGTTTTAAACAATAACTTGAATGTAAAGTTCTAATTGCTTGGTCAATATTAATTAAGATTGATGCATTGATGCTTTTGGCTCGTTAAAGTCTTGAATAAGTGGGTACTTACTTAGTGGGTAGGTAGTGTACTTTTGACCCACATATTATTTTATGTAAGTACTTATTAAGTAGATAGTACCTATGACTTTTGGGGTAAGGTATACCTGGCAATACCTCAAAAAGCTGTCTTTGAATAAAAGATGCTAAACTTAATACTTTCGAAAATTTTAATAAGACTGTTTATTACAATTGTCTTAGTCAGTAGGTACCTATTTGTAAATAAAATCCAAATTAATCATGAAAACTAAATAACAGTAATTTCATGTCCTTCCATAACTTTAGTGATGTATGTTATCGTATTGGACGAACAAAGGAAATAAAACGAGTAACACCGGTTTTTATCGCTTAAGAGGGCCAATGACCGGTATACCGGAATACCTATTGTCCTAATTGCGCTTATGCATGGAAGGGGTGGAGTGATTTTGCACGATATTCAAGTTGAAGTAATAGGTTGGGGAAAAAGTCTTTTCGCATTATAGTATGTATGAACTTGTAATAAAATCTCTTTGGCTGTAGTATTTGTATCTGGCTGGTTTTGGTATCATTGAAAGTTAAAATTTTAAAGAACATAATTCCAAATTCAAATTAGGCAAATGTGTGATTTTCATTTGTTTTTCGTACTGTCAAGATGAGTGAATCTAATGAAGAAATTCGATACATTTTAAAATTTTACTACAAAAAAGGTAAAAATGCAAACAAACCGCGAAAAAAAATTGCGATGTTTATGGACCTAGTGCAATGTCTGTGACAGTAGCACAAATTTGGTTTAAGCGTTTTCAATCCGGAAATTTTGATGTCAAGGATGCACCTCGCTCTGGTCGCCCTATTACGGATAAAATGGATGCCATTTTTGAAAAAGTGGAGCAAGATCGACATATCAGTAGTGACGACGTAGCTGAAGAACTGAGAATTGATCACAAAACAGTTTTGGCGCATTTGAAAAAAGCTGGGTACAAAAAAAAACTCGATATTTGGGTAGGGTAGGGCGGGGCTAGTTGAGCATAGGTGTAAGTTGGGCAATCGAAATATCTTCGAAACTATACACCGGACGCTAACACGTCAAATGAAGGAATGGCGGGGGTGCGGGAGGGGAACACATCACGCGACCGCTAGTGGCGAATTGACGATCGAGTAAGGCACGCGTGCGATTTGTTTATTTTGCGAACGAAAAGTAAAAAAATCTTGTATGACTATATTTCTTCTGTACAGGTTAAATGTTATTCATTTTCAATCAATGAGTGTTAAAGTTTCATTAATTTTATGTATTTTCTATATCTATTATGGATTTTGTTTAAACTAATATAGTTTTTTCATAACCTCATTTTAAATTTAAATACTCGGATCGGGATATGTTGAGCAACTGTTGCTCAACTTACCCCGTGATTTAAAATGATAGTGACTTATATTTTTCTCTCGTTTTAGAATGCGGACGTATAAAAGGAAAACGTCAAGAGGTGTGTACTCAACTCAAGAGTTAAATGATGCTGCTAATGCTGTCAAGGACGGACAAAGTGTGAATGCCGCCGCCAAGGAATTTGGCATCAAAAGAATGACATTGACCAGATTTATTAAGAAATCGGAGTCTGAAAGTGTTGTTCCCTCAATGGGTTATGCAACACCAAGGCAGGTATTTGCTCCCGAGTTAGAAGATTCTTTAAAAAACTATTTGCTACAAATGGCGTCAATCTTCTATGGATACTCCCCTAAAGATGTTCGTCGCCTTGCCTACGAGTGTGCTGTGAAATTCGGAATAAAAATCCCAGCCTCCTGGACTGCCAATAAAATGGCGGGGAAAGAATGGCTTACCATGTTTTTGAAACGTCACTCCGAGTTGTCCATTCGCAAGCCAGAACCAACCAGCCTCGGTAGGGCGACAGCATTTAATGCTCATAACGTTAAAGTTTTTTTTGACAAGTTAGCGGAAGTTATGGACAAATATGGATTCACTGCTTCACAAATATGGAATGTGGATGAAACTGGAGTGTCCACAGTCATGAAGCCGTCAAAAATTGTAGCTGCCAAGGGTAAACGTAACGTTGGCGCTATGACGTCAGGGGAAAGAGGTACAAATGTTACAGTCGTAACAGCTGTGTCATCGTTATGTTATCTTTCCCCCCGCACTGTAGCCATAAGCTTCAGCCTTTGGACGTCTCAGTATTCGGGCCGTTCAAAAAATATTGCGCCACTGCACAAGACTCATGGCTGAGAAACAACCCAGGGAAGACTATAACCATTTACGATATCCCAAAAATAGTGTCTGATTCACTGCCTCTTGCTCAGACGAGTATGAATATTATGAATGGTTTTAAGAAGACTGGCATCTTCCCATACAACCCCAATATTTTTAGCGACGACGACTTTTCATCATCGTTTGTGACCGACCGTCCAGATCCAGCATCTATTGTCCTAGAAAGAGATCGTCAAGAACAAGCAATGTCCACAACTCAACCTATTCGACCTGATCCCGTTCCATCTACCTCTGCCAGTCAATGTGAACCTGAGCCCAGTACGAGCAATAAAGAAAATGAACAGTTTGATTCACCACGGGCATTCTCCCTAGAAGATGTTCGGCCATACCCAAAGGCAGCTCCAAGAAAGATAAGTACAAGTATTCGAAGAAAAAGAAAAGCCGCAATTCTCACAGATACACCGGAGAAGAACGCGTTGCAAGAAGAACAGAGTAAATCTTGTAAAAAAGTTAAGAAGCAAAAGAAGAAAATTGAAAACAAAAGAAAGAAGAGTGTTAGTAAAAAAATACTTCAGTCTAGTGATGAAAGTGACAAAGATGAATGTATCTGCCTGGTTTGTAGCGAAGTCTGGTCTGACAGTAAACCAGGAGAGAAGTGGATCCAATGCGAAGATTGTAAAGAATGGGCACATAAAAAATGTGTCCAAGTTACTGGCCTTCATTTCATTTGCATCAATTGCAATTCCGATGACGATGATGTTTAGTTTTAGTCATTATGGATATTTTTTCTTAATTTAATCATTATTGAAATTGAAAATGTCTGATTTGAAGTGGAAAGGCTGAATTTATTCCAAAAATTAATCTTAAAATATATTGCGTTTTTGTTGATTCTATTTTTATGTTTAATATCTAGAAGAAAATTATGTTTTGTTTTATTTTTGAACTTAGAATTAATAAAGTAACAGTTGATTATTAAATACAATTTTTATTTCATGTCTAGAAACTTTAGTCAGACTAGAATCTCTAACTGCTCAATTTGCCCCATACCCTTGCTCAACTTACCTCACCTATGGGGTAAGTTGAGCATACCTGACTTTCTTCGTTTATACAGCTGTAACTTTTAAACTTGATCAGTCAGAAATAAATTATAATGGGCTTTTTTGTAGAAGAATAAATAAGGAATCCATCGGTATGCCACACAAGCTGTTGAGACTTATTGTGGAGGAGCTATAATCACTTGAGTAAAAAATTGCTCAACTAGCCCCGCCCTACCCTACCTCACGAGCTCACTGAAAGAAACCTAATGAACCGTGTACTCATTTGTGATTCTTTATTACGACGTAATGAAACCGAATCATTTTTGAAGAAGCTGATAACTGGTGATGAAAAGTGTATCCCGTACGACAAGAACGTGCGAAAAAGGTCGTGGTCAAAGGCCGGTCAGGCTTCACAGACTGTGGCGAAACCCGGGTTAACTCGCAATAAGGTGATGTTGTGTGTGTGGTGGGATTGGAAGGGCATTATTCATTATGAGCTATTTAACCACCAGGCAGGACTATCGATTCTGAACTCTACTGCGAACAACAGATGAGATTAAAGCAAGAAGTTGAGAGAAAGCGGCCGGAATTGATCAACAGAAGGGGTGTGGTGTTTCATCATGATAACGCTAGACCTCAGACATCTATAGCCACTCAGTAAAAATTAAGAGAGTTTGGCTGGGAGGTGTTAATGCATCCGCCGTATAGTCCTGACCTTGCACCTTCAGATTTCCACCTGTTTCGGTCTCTTCATAATTCTTTATGCAATGTTAGGTTAACATCACGAGAGGACTGCCAAATCCACTTGTCACGGTATTTTGATGAGAAGTCCCAAAATTTTTATAGCAATGGGATCATGTCCTTACCTTTTAAGATGGCAAAAGGTTATCGAACAAAATGGTACATACATACTTTAGTTAAATTTAAATAAACTATATTAAAAAATGTTTTGAATTATCTTAAAAAATGCGAAGAAACTTTTTCCCCAACCTAATATGTTCAAAGTTAGCAATTTTCAATTTAATCAATAAGCAATTCAGTCCATAGGAATAAACTTGTAGATAATATTGTTTAATGGTAAATAGGTACGGCCAACGAGATAAGATTCCGAATTGTCTGAACATTTATTTTTGTTGACCGAACGAATTGGGCATTTTTTGTTCAAAAGAAAATAGGTTAAGTACCTACTAATTTTTTTATTGGATTGAGTTGTGTTACATTCTTATTTCTGAGATGTCTGATAGTAATACAAACCAGAGAAATATTTTGTAACTAGGTAATTGACTTGTACGAATTGTACCTAGGCCTAATTTTTTTGCATACAATATCTACCTGAACAACTTTGATTTCTTACGTTGGGTATATTAGAAATAAAAGATGAACCAACACAGAAAAGTTGTACTTACCTATTGTGAATGAACAAACAATCGGTAAATGGTAACAACACGTGGGCTTACCTAATTTACGACGTTATTTTACGTAAACAATTGTCGTAGAAATCGGCTAACCTGTGAATTTACATGGGCAAAATTGGACATCGTGCAGTGCTATTGTGTATGTTAGCGAACTATAAAGTAGTAATAGGCATTAAAATGGCATCTCATTGCAATAGTTGTACCGTGGAAACCTGTACACGCAGAATGTCTGCAATCTTCAGTACTTACCTCATCATTTTATAAAAAATGTAGTTAACTAAAATCTAAACATTTTAAGTCGTATAACAGAAAAAACCTTAAATAATGGATAATTGACTGTAGGTACCTACTAGATAATAGTTGCATCATTGTGTAAACTATTCGTAAAACATACTTTTTGTTAGCAACATAGCAACCTAATTCGACACCATTATTATGTGACCGTAAGCCTACTTTTAAAATCATCGCATAGTCGGACTTTCTCCAATATTTACCTCGCAATCGCAAAGTAGTCATATTGACAGTGTCAGTATTTCTTCGCTGTGGCACCTTGTGGCACATTCTTCTAAAGAACGTATCTTGTACTTAGATCATGGCTGTGGTATCCATAGATTTATTATCTACTTGGTATCTGTAAAGTTCTTGATATGAACTAATTAAGGCATATCCTCACCGTGTCGCTGAGAAAGTAATGTTACGTGGTCAATGAAGTCTCACCATCGACGACACAACGCAGCTAGTCTAACAATGGTTTCGCACGCAATATTTAATTTCATAACATATACATCAGGTACTTTATCCTTATTTAGATTTCTTACGATATTTAGATATTTAGATGCAGCGACCTATGTAAATATTAAAACTAACCTTAAGTTCAGCTTCTTTAGTTTACAGAAAAATAGTCATTAAGACTAAAAACACAATTAATCCCTCCAGACACGAGAAAAATATGACAATTGAAATTCAATTGTGTCTGGGCCCCGTGGCCTTACGATCCTTGAAAGATTAAATACTTTTTAAACATTTATTTTAATAATAGGTAAGTATACCTAATTACGCTTGTGTGTGGTATGTTTATACAATAGATTATTATCGCCTACTTACCCCTACCTGAAAAAACTTTTGTTATTTCAGTCCCGGAATTCCAGGTAAGAAGGGATGTTGTGAACTTATTTACTTACTATTCTAGGACCCTACTGAGAATTAAGTAATAGGGATACAGAATATTACAGAGACTGTGCAGTAGGTAAACTCAATGCATTTGCATGCGTTACCGCGCCACCTTGCAACTTTCTCCTATCAGTTTGCAAATTGTTAGTTGCCGACAAAATGTTAACATGTTCGTGATATGCGTATATATTTTACTTGTATAACATTAATATAATTTAAATATCGTAATAACCCATACGATTTTGAATGACTAATCATCCGTGAAACAAGATGATTGAATTGATTAATGATTGTGTATGCGTGTAACAAAAATATTTATATTTGACGCAATCGTCGACTGCGGTCTACATCGTGATAGCTATCATCGGCTCGTAAATTAGAATAAACAGAAAAAACCGGTGAAGTGCGAGTCGGAATAGAGTACACTAGTTCCGTACAACTGAGAATGTTTCTTATGTTTCCTTAATAAACTTCTATAAATTGAAATGAAGACTATTTTTGTATTTTCAAAATTCAAAGGCTTTGGAATAAAGAGGGAAATGTGAATTTTGTCTATTTCCTTATATTTTAAAAATACATATTTAAGTGTTTTAGATCCTCAAAATAAGGCCTTTTATTTGATAGGTATATCTCACAATATACCTACTCTCCAATTTCTTTCTAATAATATATGTCCTAAAAGTGGATGTGTAGATTCTTACCACTTTAAAATTGATCATTTACGATTAACACTACGAGTACCTATAACGTGCAAACAAGTCAATCGCGGCCCAATAGATCCAACGCAAAAGCTGTGACAAAAAGACAGACAACCAACAAAAGCAGGACTGATCCACTTATTTTCGTTTATTTCTCTTAAAGTACGGAACCCTTCTATCAATAATATATTGATCGAAGACGGAACCCTACAAATAGAACGTTCTTCAATTACGTTGATTACTCCGGAATCAAACATGCGTGTCACCATCGACGCGTGAAGATTCACAGCTCGGGTTACATCATTTTTCTGATTGCAGCGAAGGCAGTCATTGGAATCATTAGACTAACGAAGGGTTGCCGGATGTATCATGCTGATATGTTGTTTTTAGGGTTCCGTATCAAAAGGAAAAAACTAAAACCCTTATAGAATCACATGTGCGGTTGTGCGTCTGTTTGTCTGTCACAGTCAATTTGCTTCGAAAGTTTTGAGTGATTGACTAATTAAATGATTCAAACATGCACGCGTAAAAAAATATTTTAAGATTTTTTTCTCAATACTTACTGACAAGAAGTAGGTATGGTAAGTATGGTAAGGCTATGGTAAGTACCTACATATTAGTACATAATTGAGATAAGTTAAGAGAGTTTGAATTTCACTGAGTCGGTTATTTATTTACATTATTTATCTATTATGTAAGTACTTATGTAGGTTGGGTTTCTATTGGAAGAACTTTTATTATTTTAATTGTATCTTTTTTTAGGTCGTCTAAAAGGAGTCATCATACGATAATCAGCATAGAACCACGTTTTTTTTATTATTATGGCATCGCTATTACGCATATTGCCAGAGTCAAGTGAAATGATATTTCGTATTCTTAATATGCAGCGTAAAAGTCAGAGTCAGTCAGTCAATTTATCAGTCCGTCAGTCAGTCACAGTCACTACAGTCAGTAATTCGAGTAAAGCGATGCCTACTTTACCAGAACATTTACAATGAAGTTTTGGAGGCAACCCGAAAGGACCTGTTTTCGCACTAATATTTTATTTCACTATACACGAGCACTGTAATACGCCTATACTATCAAACAAATGCCACTAACTTTATTTAATATAACCATTGATTTTATATCAATGAATATAACTCAAAAATACACCAAGAAAATTAAATAAAATAAGAGAACCACACGCCTCTTTCAAGGTTCCCTCCAAAACTCCCCAGAGCCACGTTTGATAAGAAGAATTAGAAGAAACACTAATGAAATTTAATGAGACGGTCAGTTCCGTTGCTTTGCATTTAAAAGAGCGAAAAAAAATCTAATTAGCAAGTCTAGAAAAAAGTCGTTTATGTATATTATGTGGGTTGCAATCTGTGCGTATGTCGACCAACACGTGCACTTGTGGGGTTTCTAGAATGCACGTGATGACGAGATTTAACTGAAATAGGTTTACAAATGCTCTATATTTCAATGAAAAAAATATAGTACTTATGTATCGTATTTATAACTTTTCATTATCACTTATTTCTCGTTTTGATCACAGCTGAACATAAATTTATTTTTAACAATTAAGTTTTAACATATATGTAGGTAGGTTTAATATTTTTAAATCTGGTCTTAGGATATGAATATTACGTATCAAACGTAACCCTAATAACGAATAACGTTCACTTTTTCAAGTGCTCAATAAGCATAATGGGGTAGGTAGTTAACCAGATTTTGGGAGAATCACTCGTGAAGTTGATAAAATTTAATAAAAAGAAGATAATTACCAAGTTTATGTTACAAAATTAAATGGATACGATGTGTCTACATAAAATAAAATCATGAATCTGATTCTTCCGAGATCCTTCTATGCAAATTCATATAACATTTTGTAACGATAAATTAACTCTTTTCCAATCCAATCCAATAACTTATTTCTAATCTTAATTTTTACCTTTTTAGACCTTTTCTTTGTGTAAGTATTGAACATTGAGGACTCAATTTTTGTATGATCGAATTAATTGAATGAACAAAAGAAAAGCAGTCCAGACATTGACCTAACAAATCTATGAGATCCATGAGTCCAGAATATGTCTATATCGATAAACATTTTCGCAGATCTTCTCGGGTGACACACCTAAATAGTCATAAAAATGCGTAATCAATGCCAGTTTAATGTTATATGCTTACATGTAATTTTATATAAACAAGAACGCTTTTAATTCATCAAACATCACGTTTCTTACATTGCATATAATTATAGGAAGTTTTTAATAAAATGCGTTGCTTTCCAGATGACTGGAAATATACATGATTTCCATATGCAAACGAATTACGTGCCTAGTGTTTTGTAGCAGTGTAGTACCAATCTACTACTTACGAATATTGTTTACTGTGGAAGGTGTGCAATGAGTTGTTATATAAGAACCTAAATATCATTTGTTAAATCATAAATAGGTAATGCTATTAGGTATGTGTATTTATAAGAAAATTTTCAAATTTGAGTTACCCTTTAGCTTTTTTTAGCATTATTATTAATTCTCTCAGTGTGCGAATAATACATGGCTTCTACCTTCTACCGATCAATATTTTAAAGAAATTTGGATGTCTATTTACAAGCGACTGTTATACCCTGCTAATGTTATTTAATTTCCCTTATAATGCGTTTGTTAACTCATTAAATGAGTCACTCACTGAATCCTACTCTATATTAAGACATTATTTTCTAAAATACATTGTTATTTCCTTATCCTGACGTAGGTATTTACTATATGGGTGGCGTTGGCCAGGATTTGCGGCAGTCAAACCGGTCTAGCGGTCGGAGATTGTACGATCCAGTTCGACCGAGCTCATGGACTTTCTTTAGTTCATCTCAACCTGATTTGAGAACAATGCATAAATAAATATTGATTGATTTTACGTTTATAAAAATACTGGGTAAAGTTAGGTCGCCTTCTTACAGCGTTGGGAAAATTTCAATTGCAGGTTCCTACCAAGGTACCTACGTTAATTAAAAGAAAGCAACGATTTAAGTACTTAGAAAATATTATTACGGGTATCTTGTAGGCTTATACATAAAAAAATTAAATGTTTTGATAATTCCATGAAATGAAAAGAGACTGATAGTTCGCGATCACACTGATAGGTATCTTAATTACGCACTGTGATCAACTGCTTATTGTGATGGTCAAAATTACCTTTACTATTAGGTACTATTATACAACTACTATACCTACTATGATTTTTTTTATTGTGCGTGGAATTAAAATTAGCTATTTCTGCGATATTTAAAGATAGGTACCTACTAACATAAAATGGTACGATAGAGAAACATTGCATTGATGTTTTTTTAACTCTTATAAATATTTTAGTACATAACAAAGCAGTTAATTATAATTTATTTTTGTACTTTTGTAAATATTGTTTCTTTCTGCTTTATTCTTTTTAAATACAGTGTAACGGAACCTATCGTAATGTAGATACATTTGTTGCCAACTGAATTTATTGCTCAACTTTCAATTGAACCTACTTGTATTGTTAGTCTCATCATCACGCACTCAGTGTGTTTTCGTTGTATCATTTTGAGGCCATGAATATGTTGCATCATTATAATGTCTCTAATGATGTTCATGTGTGTTTCTACATTTCTTTTTTTAAATTCTTAAGTAACTTAAGTTTCAGGTTTGCTTGAAATTGTGACCAAAATGTTTGACTGGGCCTAAATACTTAGTGCTGTACTTAGCCAGGTGCAACGGTCGATCAAACGAAGAACCTATGATTTTGCTTAGTTATTAGGTACTAACAGTAACAAAAATCTTTGATATGAGTGTATGCCATAGAATTTCATGAAACTATGGCTGGCTAGCATAGAATAATAACGCTTACCTCTATGCTGCCTAGATAATCTAAAAGCAAGAATGAGTTAATATTATTTAACTAAACACCCATTCAAAAAAGTGTCATTAGGTACTTTACTTTTAGATTTAATTCCACCGAATGCAAGATGTTTCGTACTCCATAAAACTAATTTGTATCTATAAAGCCATCTTCTAAAACCATATGTGGAGACGTACACCTACTTTTTCTTGGGCAAGAGTGAAATGGACAGATGATTATGCGTGATCGCTCATAAGTCCCGAGGATGAACAGGAATGTCGCGACACATAAAGCGAGAGGCGTTTCAAATGAACACTAGTGTGCTAGAATGGTAAAATTGACGGCAACTAATAAATCATCGTTCTTTGAGGACGGTACGCTTTTTGTCTTCGACATGGTGATATTTCGAGCATGCGTTCAATACGTTAGGAGCGGAGTGGGGGTGAGGAGGGACCTTTTGAGAGGGCCCGGATGGGAAACCGACGGAAACTGTCCTTGAGACATGTTTTGACAAGGTTATGGTTGTCTGGCACATTTGCAGAGCAAGTTTAGATAACAATGACCTCAAATTTGTTTTGAATTCAGGTCAATACTTAACCTAATGTACCTACGTACATATAATATTAAAGACAGGTCTCATTTAATGCGTTTAGCAACATCATTTATAATGGAATAAGAGCGTGTAAACCCTAATATAACACCCTATAACGAATAGAATCATTTGCCTTGCCGAACTCGGTGTTCTTATAAGTGATTACTCATTTTATTTGACGAGCAAAGTGAGTGATACAGTTTTAGTCATACATAGAGTCATACAAACAATTCTAGACTGAATGACGTGATATGTCTCTAACATTATTTGTACCGTGGCGGTATTTATAAACAACATTGGCCAGCTTAATTAAAACCAAATAGATATTGCAAAAGTTCTAATTTTAACAACAAAAACTCATTACTTCCAGCAAAAAAAAAAGATGGTAAATGAAGCTTTATATCGTGATCGAATGCAAACTATCACATCCTGATTATGAATTGCTTGTAGGTAATGAGAGAGACAGGAAACATGTCCAAGTCTTCAAGTGTAAACGATTGCATGGTAGAACACCGCTATGTTTCATAACAGAGGTAATCTAGTGACATAACGGTTACTGGGACCGGTAACATTAGTGAATAGCAAAAACTATGGCGTGCCAGCTTCACTTGTCATAGTGGGCAATGATGATGTGCTGTGGCGGCCGCTAATCGCTCTACGGCTGTTTATATCCGGGACAATGACCAGTTATATTAATATTATGATGAAATTTATGAGTTAAATAATATTAAATATTGATATTGTTACGTTTCACACATTGATAATTTTGCCCAAGCTTAGCCGGTAGCAAGAAATAACCCGGTAATTTCCCAGATATTCTAAATTGGCCACAGCCTAATCACCTATTTTTAACAACAGATTCGTGTATATAATATACATCAATCTGTATGATATATACAGTACATATCTACCAAGTTGATATTTCCCCTTTTAAGGGTAGATTGTAGGATATGAATAAAACACTGGTTCGTAAAGCGTCTATTTGTAAAACGTAGGTAATTGTATATTTAATCAAATCTGTAAAAATATAATTAATTATAATAATTTTGAAACTTGAAACTAAAGCAATGGTGGGCAAATTAGTAAAGAACTATCCAAGTACTTCACTGTAATTAAGTAGGTATACTTACACAAACTTTTCACTATTGAAAACTGGAACGCTGATTTATCGCACATACATACATACACAATACTATCTTATCACTGCGGCGTCTGTTGTATTATTTGCATCCCATGTGTTTAAATACTTTAAATTAATATAATGTACCATGTAGGTAAGTATCAAATTTCAAGCAGAATGTATATTTGTGTGCAGAATGTCATGTTGTTCACATGCCCAAGCTCACCGCCTACTAGCAAGTAAGCAGACGTATAATCTATTTTAATTTGATGGAAGGTCAGCGTATTCAGATGAACACCGACACCGGGTGTAGTCAACAGTTAACACCGGTCGAGGTGTGAAGATAGACGCAGACAGAATTATTATTTGAGAATGTGAACATACGTACGTATGTGGGGTAAAATTAAAAGTTGACGAGTGAAAGAAAAAACAAATGAGTACATAATGGATAGTTTTTAAATAAAACGTTTCTCTATTGTAACTAGTTAATAATTAATTAGATAACAGAAAGTTATACCTAATATTCCGATCTAATAGGATGGCGATTATGACATGTGTAATTAATAATATTTATGTAATTGACATAAAATCAATTAAATGAATTGTTAACCTATGTTTTTTTCATGCGATTCGCAAAACATTAAATAAAAACGTCTTGCACTTGCAAAATTTGCACACATTTACATACCTACAGTACAGTACAGTAGAGTAGAGTAGTACAGTACAGTACAGTAGACACACTTATTGTTGATGAAATGTTATTTAGAATAGAGATTACCTTTTTCAAGCAGTATTTCAGAAATTTGGTGACAGAGTTTCTCATAATGTGTGCTATAGTACCTAATAAAAGCTTAAATGCGAACTCGTTTCACAAGTTTTTTCCCAATTTTTTGCATAGTTTCTTTAAATTATTCAGATACCTACTACTTAAAAGTTTTCGTTAGGAATATGAAAAAAAAATGATTCACGGATTTTATGAAAATCCGTGAATAAAATAAAACTGAAAATATAACTGATACATAAGTGATCAGTTTCTTCATTCAGACTTTCGGAGTTAGAACTTAATAGGTACCTTAATAATTAGTAGGTAGGAAAGTTCATTAGTAGGTAAATAATTTCAGACATTAAACAAGCATTAGGTAAATAAAAGTAGATAATTCACAATGCAACCAATACCAACATATACCTACCTATTACCTGTATAAGCACTCTCTAATATCGCCAGCTATGCGAAAGGTAATCTGCGTGGTAGGCAGGTATCTCATATTGGCGAGGAAACAGCGGCATATGGCTGAGATGCGTCATAAGCACCAACGTAATTCTGTCCTCTTATAATATTCTACATTTTGCCCTTATTCGGCAATAATAATGTACCTAAATAGACATATACTTCAGAGTCGAGTATTTATTTAAATACCTTGTCTCCTACTGGCCTTTAGAAATAGGCAACTTAATTGCCTATTGTTTACCTAAAACTAGGTTTTGTTCAAACGTTCACTCTACCATGTAAGACGTTACAGCGCTGCGTAGTTTGATAATCGATTTTCTTTAAGGTTTCCCCGTAGGAATTTCCACATTTTATAATAGGTACCTACCATGATTTTAACATGTCACGCAAGCAATTTTCGTGATTGTACAATTTCATAGATATATGCAACATTATAATTTTATTGAAATAAAACTATTTTTACGGATTTATCTCGCGTATATTAAACTAAAATGATTTTTAAAATGAAACCACCTACAGTAGAACGACAACCAGCCATACTACCTTACGTTAAGGGTGTCACAGATAAAATCAGCAACATTTTAAAAAAGAATTCCATTAAAACAGTTTTCAAACCATATAAAAAGATTCATCAGTATTTAAGACCCATTAAAAGTAATATTCCATTACAAAATTCTGGCATTTATAAATTAGATTGTGATTGTGGACTCTCATATATTGGTCAAACGAAGAGAGCTGTATCCACCCGCGTTAAAGAGCACATTGCTGATGTCAAAAACCGAAGAACAGGGAGGTCTGCAGTCTGTGAACACATAGCGGATAAGCCAAACCATTACATCCGGTTTGATAAAATTCAAATACTCGCTAGTGAACACAAACCCATTCCACGAATGGTACGCGAGGCTATTGAAATTAAAAAACACCCAAATTTCAATAGAGAAGATGGATGGCGATTATCAACATCATGGGATCCCATACTTAGCAAGATTAAATCCCAGCCGCAGCAGTCTGCAAGACCTCAAGATACCATAAGTAATTATTGTGTTAATCCTGAACGCTACGCAAGGCGTTTACGAAATCGATGGAGGTAGCTACATATAATTTTTCAAACTTCTGTCAGACAAATGTCACCTCAGTCTGCCCGGGACCACGGAAGCTGAAAAGCGACCGAAACGTCGGGTTGATTTTAAAAATCATTTTAGTTTAATATACGCGAGATAAATCCGTAAAAATAGTTTTATTTCAATGAGTGTAGCTCGCGAAAACCTAAGAACATATCATATTATAATTTTAGTAGGTAATAAAATTAGTAAGCCACATTACCATCTAATTGTAACACGGTAGTGCTGAACTCGAACATTTGGTAAGATGTACTAATGCGGTGATGCCTACGCCTCCGAATTCCTACACAGGAACTCTACCACCAGTAAAAAATATGTAATCTATGCTAATATGTAGATATGCTTACTTCGTAAAGTAAGGAAAAGCAACCTGTATTCAAAAGCAACGTAAGAACACTCATCACCGTCTATTCATCGTGCTACGTTACTAACGAGAGAATTGTATTCAAAATCATGCTATTAGTAAATGCTACGGTTCTTGCTCTGATTTACTCGACCATGTAATTGATGCAAACCACACCTTTTGTAGTTTTTTTTTTTTCATTGTATTTATCTCTCAGGATATAACAGAGTGCATAAAATATTTATTGTTCTATATTTTAACGCCCTTAATTAACAAATTAAACAAAAAAACAAAAAGTGAATTTAACAAATATTTTTCCTCGACCATTCATTTGTTCTTATTTATTATACTTATGTACTTAATAATTCAGACAATTATTAGGTAAGAATACGAGTTACCTTAACTGATCAATTACTTTCGTAACTTTCGTTTAATAATTGATAGGTACTTCTACTTATAAGGAGATATTTTCGTTTAGTCTGAAGTGAAATTTGAATATGGACTATCGTGTTTCGGTCAGGTAGTAATGTAGTCTGTAATTTCCGATACAGAGTCATAAGAGCTTACCTCAAGAGTGGCAACACATCTACAATGAAATCTCTGTGTTTATCTTACCACCAATAAGAACTGTAAGCTTATTTTATATGACATAAAGGAAAAACAATGAATCTACAAAGTTACATGCTTACAGCTTATATTCATTTTATAGATGATTATTTTTAACATTACTAAATCACAACAGGATAACGACTTTGTCTTAATCAACCAACCATATAAACGATGGGTCGTCGAACAGATTCATAATGCGTTGTTCACCCACGCAAGTACATTTGAACCACCAAAAGCAATAAACAGTATTACATGCCTTTGTCGGTTATTTAACACATACTATCTGAAAGAACCCATCAAATTTTTATGGATTCCATAGATAACGACGAAGCAACCGGAGAAAGCTTTTTAAGGTACTGTTAATTGCTCTCGGATTATTCTTACTCTTTGAACTTAACGGTTTTTCGTGTCATGCTGACCTATTCACTTGTATAATGGTAATACATTCTAAGTTGTTTCCAAGCAAAGAAAGTACTTAGTAATAAGTATGTACTTGATTCAGAGTAAGATTATACGTTCAATATGATTTTCTTAAAATGTAACTTAATTCAGCCATCTTTCACCTATGAGAGCAATTACTGTTGTTATCTTACTACCACTGAAAGCCTGATTGGTTACTATCTTTATAAAAATAAAATATAATATTTTAGTACGAAAGGATTAAATATTAAAAATATTTTTCATTGTAAGTATTATAAATGTGAACGTATGGAAGTTTTTTTGTTGCTCAATCACGCCAAAGCGGCTGGATGGATTTCGATGAAATTTTGTACATAGGTAGAGTATATATATTGGAACACATAGGATGTGCTTATTATCCCGTTCAGAGGTTTCGCAGAGGATTCTTCAGTGCACGTGGAAGAAATTTAATAATTTGTATATTATATCGATATTGCTCTCATAGTAGATATGAAAGGACAAAAATCGAAGACCTGGATAAAAGGCGATCAAGCCGCAGAGAAAACTGAAGTGTAACTGTACCTGGAATGGAAGGGTCAATTGCGTTTCTATGTGGGTAGTTCTTTGCAAATTGTAAAGTCATTTACCTCAAACCCGCATGAGTGGGAGACAATGTGAATGCTATGTATGCTTAAGTGATTACGATGATAGAATAACTAACTGATGTTATGGTTAATTAAATACCTGGAAAATCTTCATGATTACCTAAGTACCTAAGAAAACACAATTACTTATCCAATGAAGGGAAAATAGTTTATTTGGTTACAGAATCAATCTGCAGTAGTGATTAAGTAAGTAGTAAGTCATTGGCAGCGCTTAGCTTACAATTTTCAGATCATAACAATATTATTATTTACACAATTAATATCAAGACTTTCTAAGAAAATTTGAATAAAATAGTATCCATAAATAGATGTGAAGTTTTAAGTGAAAATGTTGCAATACCTACTTATAAAATGATCCTTAGATTGAAAGAACGGAAGGAAAGTGAAATTTTAGGCCTATTTTTCAACGTGTACTTTGTCGTAATTTAGAAATTGTAGTTCGCAGGAGTAGACAATAAGGTCTACTAATTTTCCGTAACGATAGATCTAGGCCAAGTTTCCGTAGTAGAACAGCTGATAAACTTGCTAACTTTGATAAAAAAACGTTCGTTTTACAATGAACTGCATGCATAATTATATGAACAACCACTTCAAAACGTAAAAAAGCATGTTCTTTTTTAAATAATAGAATGAAGTTTCTTTCGAATAAGGAAAATGTTAATAAGTACCTATACAGATATGCATTTTAAATGAGTGGATGTATGAAAGGGGAGCTATGTAATTAATATGTGCAGTGATGTTATTACATCATTAGCTACATACAGGTATTGGGATCTCTATAATGAATGCACCAGTGATAAAGATTTCTAATTAATCCATGGAAGGCTTTAATATCATTCCCCGCAGCAAATTGATGTTGGCACGCTAGCATATTGTATACAATTTATATACCGAGTTGAAAACTGAGACTGGCTATGCTGTAAATTTTACGAGATATACCTACTTGCGGTTATGAATTCAGTTTCGATCACGCAAATATGTGTACATTAATGTGGAAGGTCATCGGTTATTTTTAACACTGCATATTTGCTATTATTGAACGTTGCGTTTTCTCGTGTTATGTTTATAGGGATTGGTTGTGATTGAAAATAAGTACCTAATTCAAAATCATTCCTATCTACAAAAACCATACAAGTTTTATGGTAATAATTTTAACAGAGATGTAATATCTCTCGTATCAGCCTATAACCACTTGACAATCAAGTACCTATCACATTATAGTGACCAATATATCTACTCGTAATATCAAATAAAACGGTGGTCACCATGCCTACAAAACGATATGTAGTTTCATATATTTTACATAATTATGGTTATTCAAAATAAAAGTCAAAATTGTCTACAATGTTCTTGGTACTTTATATGAAATCAAAAAATTGCAATCGGAACAATCGGCCAGCTATTTAGCATTCAAAATAAAGCGCATGAAAACGGACGTGAGTCGTGTGCCGGGCCGATGGTAATAGATAGCGTGTCATCGTGAATGTCAAGTATATTGATGAAATTTGATTTCAATTATTTTGTACTACATTTATCAACACAAAAGAGACATAAAAACTTAAAATAAATAGTAATTACAGACATATCTACCTAATTAAAAACTTGCATGCTATATGTATTATCTTTCCAAGATAAGTAAGTACCTACTGTACTAGCACGCAATTGAAAAAAGACGTTTTGTTAATTCAATAGGTAAAATGGATGTAGGTACGATTAAAATATTATGGCGACCTTTACTTGAAACAGCGAAACCGATAAAGTGGCTTGAATGATAAAAAAACAGTTTATAGATGATACGATCGACTTCATGGTAGAAATATAGGTACCTAACCTAACCCAACCAATTTAAAATATGATTAGTGGAGGAAGATGAATACAAATAAGCCCTTCTTCGCTAAAGAAAACCACAACTCAATATTCGGCAAGGTGTTGTGTAGCAAGGTGGTTGCAACATCTGTGCGGATGCACCGGCTTGAATCACAGCAGAATCAATGTGTGCACCTGTCGTCCTTTAGATTCTCCTCATGGTTTTATTTTGTTTTAATTTTATTATTGTAACCTGACATGAATAAACGAAAGGACGTTCATTTAAGTAAAAAAATATGCTCAGTGGTTTGATCGTGAGAACATCTACTAAAGTAGGTTTATTGATTGAAATTGCTAGCAGAGTATCAATGGCAAAGGGGTGCCTCGTATGCGAATTGTTAAATTTACGAGGTTTCCCCAACATCCTGGCATTTAGGTCGTCTGGATCTGATCCAAAAAAGTCTGACGCGAAGTTGTGTTTACACGTCGTCTCACACAAGCAGATTGACGAACAGAGATTTTTATAAGATTCAATTTCTGTATATCAACTTTAAATGTTTACCCGCAGCCCGTGAATTCGTTACAAACCATAGTATAAATAACGTCTTCAATACGCACAATTAATTGCAAAGTTAAATTTCAAAAGAAGTTACCCAATAATAAAACAAATATGCTTATAATTTATGGAAAACCTAACTTCTTATTTCATCTGTACCTTACTATACTTGTTAATTTTTTAATTGGAAAGAATAAGATAGATAAGTTTCAAATTTAGAAAATAAACACATGTAAACAATGTATCTAATTGTTATCACTCATTTACAGCCCATAACACGCCAGAAGAAAAAAATAAGTATTAAGTACAATGAAGGTTTCCTTTTTGTTCGTAATACAATGGGGAGATGTGAGAAGCTAACTATTATACAGCGACGCCTGGGAGAAAATATCTGGGCATACAGTATTCTGTATCCGTGAAAAACCTACTTTAGTAGATGTTCTCACAGTATTCTGTATGCCCAGTGTATGTGCAGTGTTTTTTTGACATTTTCTATAAGATTTAAGCGCTGAATCGAAATGTATCCTCATATGAAATGGATGACCTTACAGCAATCGTGTGAATCTATGATGAATAGCCAAGTACCTACCTATAATCTCACAAATATTGGAGATTGTAATAGGTATTATCATTCTTACCAAATTTTAAATGTATCATTCATACAATTCAGTATATTATATTACAATACCTAAACAAAACCGCACAAGGTAAGAGGAGGTAAAAAATAGTTCCAAAACAAAGTGAATCAATGATCTAACATCATAAAGGTACCTTAATGTATTTAGTATATTGTTGTTTTGCTAATTAATTAGTCTTGAATATACCTACCTACTTATTATTTGAAGTTATTTAATATACCTAGTGTAAACTTGTTGATAATAATATTATCAACTATGTAATTACACATTTAGTAGCAAGCCTTAAATATTTAATTGTAACATACAAATGAATAAATTAAAAGACAAACACGAAATCAAATGTAGAGATAACATCAAAAATGAGGGTAATTGGTCAAGCTTCGTCTATGACGTGAGATATGACATAAATCTGTCATTAAAGTTTGGTCGCGTGCGATAATCGAGCGTCGGGTCGGGGAGGCCAATGAGATGGGGTGGGATGCGTCATCGCTACCCTCTCCGCTCCCCAAACACCACCCCAACCCAAAGCGCGATCGATTCCGCGACCACTAACGCCATGCGCAGAGTCCGCCCTTTTTGTTTATATTACATTTTGATGTTTTTCTAGTGTAAATTTTTAAAGATCGAAATCAAATAAAGAGAAAAGAAAAATAGCACAATATTCTGAAAAAAAATCTCTAATAAGGTCACAATGATTAAATTATGGTAGTAAAATAATCTAATCTCTTTTTTAAATTTGTAGCTACTTACTGGCATTCGTTCATTATTTCCTCCTGGGAGCGAACCTGGACCGGCGCGAGCTTTTCCACGCTTTCTTCATAATTACCGAAGCACTTCGTAATCTTCTCGTCAAACGTATTTACCAGATCTTCGAGGGAACCCGAGAAAGTCTCCGTGAAATTATCCCCCTCACCATTTTGCATATTGTCCTGTTTACACTTCACCGATTTCGGTTCGTCGTTGTCATTAATTTTATTGGAGTCAGTTTTCATTTTGGCCATTTCACTTTTGAGATTATTGATGTTGTTGAGCAATATGTCATTGCCGTTGATAGTTTTCTGAGGATAGTCGGCGGTAGAGAAGCAGTCGTCGGCCTCTTCGATTTGGGCGAGCGGCGCCTCGAACTCGAGTTCGGCCATCCTGCCAGCCGATTCTCGCATGACCGTACGTCCACTGGCGCTGTTTGCCGCGCGATCACTGCGCTCAACTGCGCTGAAGTACGCTGCGCCCGTGCGCTGCACGACGCACTCCGCCGTGCCAAACTATGTCGCGTCGCATATTGTCGCGAGGGTGACAGAACTGTAACTACGTAGTGAATCACAATATGATTGAAGCAAAATGCAATAATTTGCATATTGAAAGCAATATTGAGAACACTGCATAATATTTTACAAAGCTTGTTCAGAAATTCAGAGTCTCATACGTGTTTCAAGTTGGTAGGTATAGTAGGTAGATACGTTTGTTTGAACAAAATATACATAGATACCTAAAATGTTAAAATAACATGCAGCAGGTTAGTTTAGGTTCAACAGAAATGTGCAATTTAAGTGATTTTAGCAACCGGAGGTCTAATTCTGGTCGCAATCGTTAATGGATCGCGATTTAAACGCTTCACTGTCTTACTCTAACATGGGCCGCATTGGTTGTATTGGTGTAGCAAGGAAGACGGCGGAGCGATTCAATCGCGATCCAGTTAGAATTACCTACGACTACTTAATTAATTGGGTACTTACGTTAGCAGAATTATTAGGCCCCAGCAAACTAGCATTGGCAGGTAAGTATTTGAATCACGGATATACCTACTACCTAATAAGCAAAGCAAGTTACTCTACTGTACTTTCTTTTTAGTTACTGTACTTCAATAATATTTAAAATAGGTAGGTAACTGTACTTACTCGAAAACTTATGTTAGATAGGTACCTAGGTACCTAATGGTCGATGCCTACATCTATTGATAAATTGATAAGTAAGGGTAATTGTTACATAACACAGTTGTTTAATAGTGTTGTTAAGCACTAGGAACTATAAAAAACATACTAATGAAAGTTAAACTAAAAAGAATACAAAGAAAATTATTAGTCAACTTCATACTTCAAAATCAAAGTCGCATTTCGCGCTATTTTACCATTTACAGTACAGATAATAAATGGATGTGTTTGGTCGAAGTAAGTTAAAAAAAGGACAAGTTCCATGTTGGGCCCGTGCCTTGTACACTTTAACAAAAGATAGAGAAAAAATTGTAGAATCATGGAAAAACAGATGTGTACTCAAAAAATAAATTGAATTGTTGTTTTTTTCGTCAGAAATATTTAATTTAATTATGGGTCATTTTTGTATGACAACAATAATAATATGTCACCATGTCATATTGCCACTAAGTATGACAATTTTGCTTTTAAAATATACTTACGACAACTAATTGAAGGTATGATAAACGATTTGAATAGCTGACAGTTGAGATTGAGACTGAAAAAAGCAAAATATTAGAAAAATCAGTTGGGCAACCCTTAATAATTAAAGCTTTTTTTACTCTTTTTGACCGCTGTTCTTCGGTTGACTGACTACACTTAAAACTTCGATGCAAACCTTTTATCCTTCAGATACGTATGTATGTATCTTCACGCCAGGTCCCTAACGGGGTGTGGAGCGTGGAGCGCCAGATATCTCGGTCCTGACACACCTCTCGTGCCTCACGTCATCAAGATACGTCCTTAGCAGATACTTGATTACAACTAGACAACATAACTTTTTACTGGTGGTAGAGCTCCAGTGACGGAGCTCGCGGGCGTAGGCACCACCGCATTACCTAATATACTTGCCGCTAAATGGTAGTGTTCAGCACTATCGTGTTCCGGTCAGGTGGTAATGTACGGCCCTGTAATTTCCGGCACAGAGGCATAACACCTTAGGCCTCAGGAGTGGTAACGCATCTGCATTTTTACCTCTGGTCATTGTGTGGGTGTCTATAGGCTGCAGTCATCACTTAACATCAATGTGAACTGTATGCTTGTTTGCCACTTTTAAAACATAAAAAAAATAAATAATAAAAATAACTAATAGGTACTTTATATGCTAACTGCCAGATATTATTATGTATATCAGTAACCTGTGAAACCGAAAGTTAAAGTTCATAATGTAGTTAGTTCCTAATATATTATCAAGGACTTAAATAGTAAGTGGTGAAACAGGCCCATTAAGTATTTATCGTGATGTTTATGATGGACAGATGGATGTCTGTTAATAGAATTTCCAAGGTACGAAATCTAGGTATTCTCGATATGAAACTTTAATGTAAATAGATGTACAAAATTAATGAAAATTTAAGTGTAAAAGTATGAGATAAAAGTTTTATAAAACGACGAAAGACTTTTTTATTCTTAAATTTTGTAGGCACTTTTGGTAAACCGTGTCAGCCCCATCATACCTGAATACATTTATACTATAAAACTATTGTACAGATCTTAACTATAGGCTTTGACAAAAAAAAAATTAAATATCTAACGCTCTTACTACAGGGACTACTTACTATACTATGAACTAAACCTATATCTAAACGATTTACATTTAAAGTATGAAATAAATTACATCCATCAGATTCATACAGAACACATTCCATGATCAAGTGTTGGACATCCGCTACTATTCCACACATTTGACGAAAGTGTGAAAGTGAAAAACGAGGAAACTTAAAAATAAAATAAAAAATACTTTAAGAATCTTTGTATAATTTCCAACAACTTATCAACTTAGTATTACATTACAACGTTAGACAAAAACAGTATTGACGAAGACATTTTAAATTTTTTTGATTTAACCTTTTTATTCACCAGGGCGAAGAGAATATAAATTGTTAAAAAATTAAAATAATTTATAAAATATAAGAACCAGGGTTGTACACGCTGTGACGTCACGTCATAACGTGCTGCAGTTTTGTATGGGCCGTTTACTCGAAACGTTTTGAATCGTTGTAAAGTAACTTTTACTTTTTTTTGTTATTATGGCATCGTTATTACGTATATTGCCAGTATCAAGTAAAACGATATTTCGTATTTATTTAAGCAGCGTAAAAGTTAGTTGATTGAAGTCATCAAGTATAATATGTAAGTATCAAGTATATAAGTTATCAAGTTTAATATGTCAGTCAAGTGAGTTACAGTCAAGTTATTCGAGTAAAGCGATGGCTACTTTACTAGAACATTTACAATGATGTTTTGGAGGCAACCTGAAAGGTCGTGTTTTCGCACTGTTATTCTATTTTACTATACGGGCACTGTAATAAGCCTATATCAAACAAAATGCCACCAACTTTATATAATATAACTCAAAAATACACCAAGAAAATTAAATAAAATAAGAGCACCACACGCCTCTTTCAAGGTTCCCGCCAAAAACTCTAACTTTTACTTATTGGTCTGTTTCAAAGACAAAAAGTTTTAATTTATCCAAAAACTTTTAAGAAAAACAGTTAAAAAGTTAGTCAGTATCCCAAAACTTTTTAGGAAAAAAATTAAAAAAATAGTTTTATGAAAATCTTTCAACTTTTTAAAAATTTTATCTTATTTTTAGTTATTATGGCATCGCTGTTACACATATTGCCAGTGTCAAGTATTCTACTGTTAATCTATTTCTCTATACACGGGCACTGTAATAAACTTATATCAAACAAAATGCCACCAATTTTATTCAATATAACTTAAAAATACACGAAGAAAATGAAATAAAATAAGAGCACCATACGCCTCTTTCAAGGTTCCCGCCAAAAACTCATGCCCAACATTGATAGGCATGTCTGGTCAATTGTCATGTCATTGGTGATAAAGGCTGTGTTCCAAAAAGCACTACGACCACTGCGAAAGTGTCTATGAAAAATTCGTTCCGATATAGCTGACAGTATACAGCCGCACGTGTCATATTGAAGTGTGTGACGTCACAGATGACGTAATATTTATACTGTGAAAACTGGCACTTTTGAGGTTCAGTGGTCTTAGTGGTACACAACGTAACTCTCCGGCTGATTACCGGCGCGGCGCGGGGAGGTACGTTCGCAACGATGTCATCGCCCAGGACTTACGGGTCGAATCCGTGAGAGAGCTTGGTGCGAAATATGTTCAATCGCGCTGACAACGTCTATACCAGTGATTCCCAAAGTGGTCTATATCAACCCCTGGGGGTCTATGACAACCTAAAAGGGGTCTACGTCAGCGAAAAAAAAATTTGGGGGTCCATGAAATGAAAATGGGGGTCAACGATAGTGGATCTCAACACATACACTGATCGTACCAATTTACTTACATCATACCAGTGATTCCCAAAGTGGTCCATGGGAGACTCGATGGGGGTCTACGTAGGCGTAAATAAAAAATGGAAATATGGGAATGTGATATAAATGAAGCAAGGACGGGGGTCCACAGAAACCAGAAAAAATTGTAAGGGGTCTACAGGAAAAAATAGTTTGGGAACCTCTGGTCTATACCATTATCTCCGCAAATTCGCCGCGTTCCTCGCACGGCCACCGAAGAGCCTCGCCCTCTCACGCGAACTATTTCCCAGCGCCTCGCTGCGCAGAGAGGGCGTCGAGTCGATTACGTTAATGATGTCTCTGTCCCCGTTCCACGTATTCGTATACGCCACCAATTATTAGGCTCGGGTAACTACACTAACTACGCCCACCTACACCACTGGCGCATGGCGGTCGGGTTCAATTCTCAAAATAGCACTGGTTTATCCCTTGGTAGCGATTGCAATGTCTGGCTAAGGCTAACGAGACATTGCGTCGCTGCAACCTTGTGTAGGCACTCCGCAGTTAGCGACAAAACCAAGCCATGTGGGGCGTGTTCGAAATGTCTTACTTTTTAACAGTAACAGAGGCAGATCAAGTCCGGATAGAGAGGATTGCCTCGTAGGCCCGCACCAGACAAGACACTGCTCCTGCTCTCAGTGGTTTGATCACTGTCACTATTGTTTTATTTTTTTTTAATGAAAGTGACAAACTAGCCTGCATTTCACATTGATGTTAAGTGGTGACTGCAGCCCATAAACACTTACACAAAGACCAGAGGTCTTGTAGAAGTGTTTATGGGCTGCAATATGTCTTGGGAGGTGTAATGCCTCTGTGTCGGAAATTACAGGGCCGTACATTACCACGATGAGATGAGATCTTTGCGCAAGATCTGCGGTGTATCACTCACCGATCGCGTTCGTAATGAAGATGTAAGAAAGAGACTTTGTGTGAATGATAGTATCGGTGTAAAAATGAAAAAAGGCATGCTCCGATGGTTCGGACATATAGAAAGAATGTCGAATGAGCGAATGACTAAACAGATATACAATGCGAATGTGGATGGTTGCAGAGGCCCAGGAAGACCAAGGCTGACCTACCATGACCAAATAGGTCGAATTCTGTCTGAGGGTGGGGTCAAAAGTCTTAGGAATCGGCGTGCATGTATGAAGAGAATGATGAAGGTAGACGAGGCACGAGAGGTTTGTCTGAACCGGGATGTCTGGCGCTCTACACTCTCTGCCTACCCCGTTAGGGACCTGGCGTGAAGATACATACATACATACATACATTACCACCTGACCGGAACACGATAGTGCTGAACACTACTATTTAGCGGCAAGTATATAAGGCAATGCGATGATTGTAAGATTCCAGCGATATAAATAAATGGGAAATACTTAAGTAGAAATTGATTTTATCGCTGTGTGGAACCTATAATTTATAATAGAAGTAACTTAAGTAATTTAAAATCATGCATCCATCCAGTATACTGGACGACGTGCCGTTTTGAACAGTGAACAATAATAAAAACTTTACTGACGTCATCTCTAGCAGTGGCCGCAGCCCGCAGTGGACTAGGGAACATAGCTTATTATGACGTGTGTAGCAGGTGACATGCTGTGGTGACAACTGACATGTGACATTCTTGACATTGAAATTCTTGAATGAATTTGTAAAAATAAAAATGAAAATTGCGAAATAATTATGGATTAGGTACTTTCTTCACAATGTTTTAAGATTATTATACGATAAATCGTTATGTATTTAATAAAACGTCACCCTGACCTGAAGTCATTAAGTTCATTGCTAAGATATTACAGGTGATTTAAATATCTTTATGTTGTTGGCTGTTTTTAATGTATTTTTGTTGTTTTTCTCTAATAATGTATTACGTTTTACAGTTCAAGACCAAAATCTCATTATGAAGTGCTTAATCTATCCAGAAATTGTACTGACAAAGAGATTAAAGAGGCATTTATCCATATGAGTAAAGAAGTAAGTTATCTTTGTTTACCATAAAATATTTTATTTTCAAACCTTGGCGAAACACAAATATTTGTATTTGTCCAATAATGGACATATTACCTAACGTATTGATGATGAATATGATGATTGTTAATAATTATGTTATTAGATTGTAGCTAACATTTAGGTCAAAATCATTTGAATAAAATGTACAAAAACGCCAGAAGTTTTAATATTACGTAGTATATAATACACTGATTCTCAGGGCCGTAAGTCCTTGGGTTTTATGCATCTTTATAGGACCATAATTATAGAACCATGTATCTTAGCTGACAAGAATAATATAATATGTATTAGGTTAGGATCCCACTGCAGAATCATTTTGTTCATCCAGATATGCTGCAACATAGAGCAACGCAGACTGGAGGGGAGTAGCCATAGCGTTTCTTACCGATGGAAAACAGTCTGTCATTTTTTGCGGGGGGAAATGCATGCGATACACATGCACACTACAAAAATCGTCTATTACTACGAAACTCACACATTGACTTTAACAAAATGCAGAAACAATTTCATGTACACATTTAAACATCTAGGTGACAGGTATAGGCCCATTTGGGCTTGTACTTTGACAGAGAGGAAAGCCTGCATATGGCTACTCCTCTCCGGTGTTGCTCTATGTGCTGCAAACCTAATTTTTACGCATATTTGTAATCTAGAGAATATATATCCACTAGGTTGCCTATCAAAAAATGACCGCAAGTATTTTTTTATATACATGTTATGTAAATTAAATGTATGTAGGTATACATTTGTAAAATGAATTGTATGTATATATGTAAATTAATTTTTTACAACTGTAGGTACACCTACACTAATTTTTGATCAAACTCAAACATTTATTTCAATTTCATCTACAAAGACACTCTTGCATTGTCGGTTTACAAGATACCTATATAATTATTGCATATTATTATTTAACAAGTATTAATAATAATCGATTTATTAATAAAATTTATTATAAATATGAATAAATTGATTTATCAATCATCAAATCTTTCAATGCCAAAGAAGAAAAAGAAATATATATTTGTTCTCTTCCTAAATACATAAAAGGATCTGAAATGCCAACCTGTTTCATTACAACCTGCATTTATGTTTCGAATCTCTGACATTTATACATAATATGTAGATACTATCTGTGCATTAAAGTGATCAATTTTAAATTAAGATGTTGCCTTAACCTTCACTTCTTGATAAAAATTATCAATGCTTTTCTGAAAGTCGTTTCTCTTTATTTTATTATCAGCAATAAATATTTTTCTTACTCATTTATATACCTATAATAAATTGATGTTAATAACTATTTGTGCTTTTGGAATTTTAGACTAACACGTCGCTGCCCGGCAAAAAAAGTGTCTTAATACAAAAATAGCTTAGTTTCGAGAAAATTAATTTTAAAAGCTTTTTATTTATTTAAAAGTCAATATTTTAAAAATTTTAGTAGTTGGATTAAAAAATATTCTATAGTTTTGAAATTATTGACTTTTAAATGAACAAAAAACTACTAAAATGACATTTTCTCGAAACAGCAATTTTTGTATTAGGACACTTTTTTTGCCGGGAAGCGATGTGTAAAGATTTTCTATTTGAAGTAAGTTATTTAATAGGAATTCTTCAATCCATTCTTTACACAAACTAATAAAGATGCATGTCTAATTTCAGTATCATCCTGACAAGAATAAAGATGTGAAAGCCCAGGAGAACTTTGTTCGTATAGTAGAGGCTTACAATGTGCTGAGCAAGCCGGGTACACGAGCTCAGTATGATAGCATTATTGAAGTTCAGTCACAGAGTGGCAATGCCTCCTATGTTTACAGAACACATGTGCCGTATAAGTAAGTATCTAAAGTGAAATTAAGGCAGACTAGTGAGGTTGAAGCTGTTCATTTACTTTTTTTGTTATGTTATGAAGTGGCAAACAAGCATACAGTTCACATCACGCAACTTGTTTGATATAATGGGTATGAGCAACACTCTAGTACTTTTGACTGAGGAGGTCGCCCTACTAAAATTTACATGGAGGTATACTGCTCAGAACAGCGATCTATTTCTCGAATTTTGCTGCTAATTTCATCGACCAAAGTCTGGTTATGTCATATTCATAAAAAGATGTTAGACCTTCTAGGGTACTTATGAGAATTATTTTTTGAATTCTAGTTTAAGGAAAAACCCTCAATATAGCTTCTATGAGGCATACCAAGCTCAAAATTCTCAAGCTAAGTCAGAATCGTATTATGGAGTGAAAGGTGTAAAGAAACTGCCCAACTATGTCATCATAATGATGTGTTTTGGTGTTGCTGTTGTGGGTATAATTCTACAAGTGCTTGTTATTAGGTATGTATTTTTATCATATTTTTGACAAAACCATTTAGAACTTGATGGATAGAGCTCTGTCACTAAAGCCCTATCATCATATAGAACGTAGGTGTTGTACTGCATCACCTAATGGAAATAATTAACAAGTGGAGTGGGCAATAATGGTTACCAATTCCTATCCACCCCTAAAATGAATCTTTGTCGATATAATAAGAGACTGAATGGATGAACGAAATTCTCTCTGACAAATCCTTTGCAATACTTTTTTATATTTTATATACAGTATATATAAAAATAGTTTTAGTTATTATATGGATTCTGGAAGTCTTCCAGTACCTCTGAGTTTGGTAATATGTCCAGAGATGTCAAAAGGCTCTTCTACTATTTATTTTCTGTTGTCTGTTAGGTATATTTATATGATTAAAGTCATATAAACTGTACTAAGAGATAAAATGTAAAAAATAAACAATATAGTGTGCCAAGATAATATTTTGAAACTGTATCACCTTGTACCATTTTTTTTTCTTTTTTTGTCTACATTTTTTTTCTAATCAAATTATAGAACTTGCCATGATTCTTTGTTTATACTTCTTATTTCAGAAAATCATATATTGTTCATAGAAAACAAACTGAAGAAAAATCTGCAAAAATTGCAGAAGATTACCTTAAAATACGGGCAGAGGCTGAAGGGAGAACAAGTGAAGTAAGTAAGAGAATGATTGATTATATCAGTTGTATAGAATCAAAAGCGACATCTGTCTAATGTTGTTGGAAATAATATGTTTATTACCTTTGTCTGCACGTTCCCTCGTGTGCTCTCGTAGAGTGGATGGGGCTTTACAAAACCGCCACCGAATAATAACACTCAATAAAGGTCAGTTGCCGCTGCCCAAGAGCCGGTTATCAACGGTGTATCAACAGCGTAACTCCATCTTTTTTTTGTGTCCACTGCACGGAGCTCAATTTTAAGCATTTGCCAAATACCGCCGCCATCTTTCAAACGAACCGTCTCGAACAGGTACTTTATTAGAGGGCACCTACATTACACCCGTGAGAAACACCCGGGGCAGGCAGCTAGTTTTTAATAAAATAAACTTGTAGTTGGATAGATACATAACTGGTGAGGCGTGAATGCACGCCTCACCAGTTATGTTTCTTTACCTCTAACTAAGCAGTAGTGGCGTTCTTGTAAACTACCGAAACGGTTAAATATTTGCATTAGGTATACGAAGGTCGACTATAGATGACATCGTCCACCTTCGTACTCTACAATACTTGAACTCTTATGTAAATATTTAAATAGCAAATATTTCTTTAAGTTCCATACAAATCAATATTTGTACTGATAAAATGAAAAAAACCGGGCAGGTACGTGTCGGGCCACGCGCAATGTAGAGGTTCCAAGTACATTTTATAAGTAGATCGATTATTACTCGTAAACTTATAGTCTACTAATCTGTGATGATTTTCCATTTATAGTTATTACTAGCTGTGCCCGCGACTTCGTCCGCGTGACAATTTATGATTGTTCAGTATCTACCCAGATGAAGTCGTGGGCGCATCTAGTATATCTATAAAAGTAGCCTCAGTTACTCCTTATTACATAAGTTATCTGCCAGTGAAAGTCTCGTCAAAATCGGTCCAGCCATTCCTGAGATTAGCGGGAACAAACAGACAGACAGACAAAAATAGTAAAAAATGTTGTTTTGGTATATGTACCGTGTGTACATACATATGCATTTAGTAAAAAGCGGTTATTTTGGTATTACAAACAGACTTATATATTATATATATGTCTTATCACCATGATTTTTTTTCACGCGTAAAAATTAACCGCTAACCTGATAGAGGGACACTTGAGTCCAATCCGTATGTATAAAGAAATGCAAAAACCGAATATTGCAATCCCTAATCATAGATCCTTAGGCTATAGACATCTACATCGAAACCAGAGATCAAAATGCAGATGTGTTGCCACTGCTCAGACCTAAGTTGTATACCTACTACCATACCACCTAACCGGAACACGATAGTGCTGAATACTTAACGTGACCATACGTCCCATTTTGAAAGGGACAGTCCCGTTTTCATGCAGCCCGTCCCAGGAAAAACTTTTGGGAAGCGAAATGTCCCATTTTCGGTAATCTCAGCAAAAATGTGTATAGAAAACTACCCGACAGAAGCTGTAGTAATCTTGTAAACGACAATCCGAAATTTAATTATTATTTGAATAATTTACAATATCCTGAACAGCAATCGATAAAAATACATAAGATGCTTAGAAGGGCGTTATAGCTGGACGTTCGTAAGTAGATAAGCTTCTTCCCCCTGGTTCCATGAAGATTATTTTGTGAATGAAATATATTTTGAGAATGTCCCGTTTAGAGTGACGATAAAAATGGTCACTTTATGAATACTGCCATTTGGCGGCAGATAGGCAAAGCTGTGGTATAGGTCGCGCCACGTAAAAAGAACGCTGGAAGAAAGTAGAAGGGATGTGTTCGCGCATCGGTACACTCGCGCACGAAAGTACTAGCCCTATTTTATTTTTGATCTAGCTTTCGCTTGCGGTTTCGTGTATTGGTAGGCAGATTGAAAACGCCGCACCTCATACTACCAAATAGATCGATAAATCGTCTACTGCGCAGCTTGACCGCCAGCGTTCTTTTTACCTGGCGCGACCTATACATAAGCCGTTAAGCGCGGACACTGGAACTCTACCACCAGTGAAACTTGGTCACTTACTAATGTATATTTTGTAATATTTTCAGATGCAAACCCGAATGTTATTAGACAGAATAGTAGCCGCTGCCAATCCGACAGTGGCCACCGCATCATTGGGACAGTCTCTGGCCAACGAAAAAAAGTGATTATTAAATATATTTAACAATAGTAAAGAAAATTATCAAGGTATAAATTTCTATGTAAACAATGACGTTTGATTAATAGACGCGTTGTTCACGTTTCTACGGCTGTAAGAAAAACTCCGAGTAATTGTCAGGATAATTAGCCAGAGTTTATAAAATAAAATTCAATAAAATACGATTACACCCACAGCCCCATATTAGGTATAAACCTGTGTCGTGGGTGCCGTTGTACACATACAACACACACACAAACACCCAGGCCCGAAACAAATACTTGTTGGCCATACAAATATTTGTCCGGTGCAGGGATCGAACCCGCGACCCTTCGAATCAAACGGTCATCTCACACCGCTGGACTAACCGGGTGGTCATTTTTTTTCGTCAGAGTTTAAAACGTAACTTTACACCTGTAATCCGCGAAGGAGTAGGGAGAGGTAAATGCGTGCATTCAAGCATACATGCAAACACCCACTATTTGCCGGTTACGTTTTGGCCTATGTAACAGGTGGCGAGCCTGTTGACATCTCCGGGCACATTACCAAACTTCGAGGTACTGGGAAATTGGCAGAAAAATTGAAAAATTCCGATAGAACCGTAGATAAAGGACTTTACACCATTATCTCTGATAACGCCCTAACCGGGAATCGAACCCAGGATAGTAGTAGTAATAGTGGCCTGCTACCACTAGGTTACCGAGGCAGTTTAGATCCAGAGTTTACCATTTCAATAAGTAGGTATATCAATATCTTCTCGACAATAGATTTAATAATGTATGGCCCCTTAATAACTATCACAGAGACAAACAACAAAGATATGAGATCTTTGTTGTTTGTCTCTTTATGACAATTTATGATTGTTCAGTATCTACCCAGATGAAGTCGTGGGCTAGTATATCTATAAAAGTAGCCTCAGTTACTCCTTATTACATAAGTTATCTGCCAGTGAAAGTCCCGTCAAAATCGGTCCAGCCATTCCTGAGATTAGCGGGAACAAACAGACAGACAGACAAAAATAGTAAAAAATGTTGTTTTGGTATATGTGCCGTGTGTACATACATATGCATTCAAGATCTCATGGGTGGCAACGCATCTGCAACAACAATAATTAATTATCATTTGATTGACGGTGCCGAGACGTGGTCTCTCACTATGGGTCTCGTACGAAAGCTCCAAGTCACTCAGCGGTCAATGGAAAGGGCTATGCACGGCGTTTCCCTACTGGATCGAATCAGAAATGAGGAGATCCGTAGGCGAACGAAAGTCGCTGACATAGCCAAGCAGATTTCCAAGCTGAAGTGGCAATGGGCAGGGCACATAGCTCGGAGAACCGATAGCCGCTGGGGCAGAAAGGTTCTCGAGTGGAGACCACGTATCGGCAAGCGCAGCGTAGGACGTCCACCTGCAAGATGGACCGACGACCTGATCAAGGCTGCAGGTACCCGCTGGATGCACGTCGCTTCCGATTGGTCGGCATGGAGGTCCTTGGGGGAGGCCTATGTTCAGCAGTGGACGTCTTATGGCTGATATGATGATGATTGATGGTTGTGGAATAGCTTACTTTAGTACCTAACAGGTTACTTTTGTATTTAACACTTTCTATTAGTCCAATCGACCAAATAGGTCATGTTCTGTCTGATGGTGCGGTCAAGTCTTAAGAATCGCCGTGCATGTATGGAAGAGAATGATGAAGGTAGATGAGATGAGGCACGAGAGATATGTCAGGACAGGACCGGGATATCTGGTGCTATATACTCTCTGCCTACCCCGTTAGGGACCTGGCGTGAAGATACATACATACTTTCTATTATTCTAGTAAAACTCTTTGAACAAATAATTTAAAGACAATTTTAAAGACGTTTGCCTTGCTAATTTTCTAAGATTGGTCATATTTTTTATTGACAGAAGTTTTGTAAATATAGAGTAGATAAAAGTTTTTTGACTGTACCTACCTACACTATTTAAGTAGAGTACTTGTATAATAATGATATTTTTGTAGACCTACCTCGATATTTTTTGTAAATATGATATTATTGATGAAAATAAAAAATATTTGATCTAGTTAGACACTTTAGTTTGATTGATATAGTACCGACCCGGTAGAGTATGTAGTAGCTGATCCGGCAAATGTTGAACACATTGCCACACAAAAAATTACAAAAAAAGTCAAGCGAGTCCCGTCTCCCATCATCAGTGTTAGCAACGCGTTTGAATATTTTTTCTTGGCAACTTATAAGATGTACATTTAATTAGTATGTATTTGAAACTACTAACTCAAAATGTCAAGTTGTTTTTTATCAACTCAAAATGTTTTTTATTGGTCGTTTTAATTTTATAAAAATGAGTTTAAAACATACCATTTGAATATTTGTTAATTTACTTATGCTCCCAATGATAACATTTATTTAGTTATGAACTGTTCAGTTTTTAAATCCTTTTATAATTCACAAACGTAATAGACTTTATGGGGCAAAATATCGCAATGTCCCATAAGCGAATGTGAACCTAAAGACAGTATAGAGTGTTCATCAAGAAATATTGTACATCGAGCCTATTAGAGAGTCCGATTAGAGCGCTTTCTCTGCTGCACACTGTCTACATAATCACTGATAGTCCGGTATTGGTCAGAAATTATTATTATTTTTTTATTATTATGGCATCGCTATTACGCATATTGCCAGTGTCAAGTAAAACGATATTTCATATTTATTTAAGCAGCGTAAAAGTTAGTATAATATAGTCATCAAGTATAATATGTAAGTATCAAGTATGTAAGTTATCAAATGTAATATATCAGTCAAGTGAGCTACAGTCAAGTTATTCGAGTAAAGTGATGGCTACTTTACCAGAACATTTACAATGAAGTTTTGGAGGCAACCTGAAAGGTCGTGTTTGTGCACTGTTATTCTATTTCACTATACACGGGCACTGTAATAAACCTATATCAAACAAAATGCCACCAATCTTTATTCAATATAACTTAAAAATACACCAAGAAAATGAAATAAATTATGAGCACCACACGCCTCTTTCAATGTTCCCGCCAAAAACTGTGGTCAGAAATTGATTAAAATGGTGGACAAACGTCATATAGGTAAGGTGCGAAAAAGATAACGCTCTAAAGACCCGAAATAAGCCGAAGTCTCCTTCCTGAGGTCGATGTGCAATATTTCTTGTTGGATACTGTATATATATATTTAAATATATATTTATTTTATGTAATGGAAGTGGTAAACAAGCATGCAGTTCACAATTGATGTTAAGTGATGACTGCAGCCTATAGACACCCACACAAAGACCAAGGTCAAAATGCAGATGCGTTACCACTCCTGAGGCTTAAGGTGTTATGCCTCTGTGTTGGAAATTATAGAGTAGTACATTACCACCTTACCGGAACACGATAGTGCTGAACACTACCATTTAGCGGCAAGTATATTAGGTAATGCGGTGGTGTCTACGCCCGTGAGCTCCATCACTAGAGCTCTACCACCAGTAAAAAAATATGCTTGACATCGCTTCACATACAGGGTAATCGTTAAGTGTGCATAGGGGATTATTCAGTAACTATTTCAGTAAGTGGCAGCGCATCTGAATTTTGACCTCTGGTCATTGTGTAAGTGTCTATAGGCTGCAGTGATCACTTAACATCAATGTGAACTGCATGCTTGTTTTCCGCTTTTATTGCATAAAAAAAAACGTTGATGATATTTTTATTTGGAAGGTACTTTTTTATGGTTTAAAAGTGAAAAACAAGCATTCAGTTCACAATGATGGTAAATGAAATACTTGAGTATATATCATCCACTTTAAAACAGAGATTTCAATGTGGACGCATTGCCACTCCTGAAGCCTGACATGTAAGGCCTCTATGCCGAAAATTTCATAACCATATATTAACTGACCGGAACACAATAGCGGTGAACACTACCATTTAGTAGTAAGTAAGTAGATTAGATAATGCGATGGTGACTAGTCCGCGAGCTCTACCAGTGGAGCTCTACCACAAAGTATATATTTTTTATCTATCGTGGCGATAATGTTATAACCCCCTTATGGCGAGGCTTTTGTCCAGCTGTGGACGCTTTTCGACTATAACGATGATAAATAAAAATTTAATTCCGCCAAAAGTATTTTTTTATGTAATGAAGGTGGCAAGCATGCAGTTCACATTGTTGTTAAGTGATGACTGCAGCCTATAGACACTTACACAATGACCAGAGGTCAAAATGCAGATGCGCTGCCACCTTTGAGGACTAAGATCTTTTGCCTCTGTGATAGTTATTACGGGGCCATACATTGCCATCTAACCGGAACACGATAGTGCTGAACACTACCATTTGGCGGCAGTTGGATTAGGTAATGCGGTGGTGCCTACCCTCTCGAGCTCCAACACTGGAACTCTATCACCAGTAAAAGTATGATAATTGATGACTGATGATATGAAATTAATTTACAGAGAAAACGAAACGCCGATAACAGAACTCGATAAATCTGAGGTGGCGGAAGATTATCGTGATAGTAATATTGTTAGTGATAAAAAAACTGTGTACGAATTAATAAAGACACTCATATTTTATGTCTGTTGATTTTTAGAAAATAACGTAGTATGTTTTTTTATATGAATTATTCTTAATTGACGGTCCTTTCTAGAAAGTACCAACCTCTGTTGAATATTGAAGTTAGCAATTTTACTACATTTCAACATTTCCTTTTAATTTCACACCGTTGTCGAAAAACAAACCCGTAAAAATTTGAATATGACAAAAATATTTGCAGCCAGATCTTATTGGCCACTGGCTCTAAACCATACATACTTATATGTATACATTGTAACATATTTTTTCTTGTATGTTTATTTATTTTACACAATATATATTATATTAACTATACTTCATATTCGCAATTATGATTATTTTTAGTAGGTTTTGCTACTTTTGTGACTAATCATCTACTTTTCGAGTGACGTCTATCAACTTATCATGTTTCTGCACCTTTTCATTAAATCCTATGGTTAATTGCGATATTATGCCTCGAGGTATTAAGTCCGCTTTCTGCTCATTATGTGCTTACATTTTGTGCTTATGTGCAATGAATAAATAAGTTAATAATTATTAAAAACAATTGTGATTGACTAACTTTAACTAGGTATTCGATGAACGCAATTTCTTGCATTCGGGTCTTAAACCACAATTCTTAGTTTAGAAAGGAAGATATAAAATAGTTCCGGGTTTGATTTAATCCTCGAAATACTACTCATGTAACTTCTTGGAAAGGTCATGTCTATACACACTTCCTCGAAAAGTGTGACACAATGTGATACAGAAAAATGTAGGTACGCCACCGTAATCTAAACACACAGATACTTATGTTTACACCAAGTAAGTTATACAGCATGGTACATGTTCTGAATTCCTAATGATAAAATGAATCACCGTCACAGTATACCTAATGCTCTCCAGACCGCATTTCGTTCACGCCGACCAATTTCAACGGAGAATCGCCAACAGCGCAGGTGATATTACAGTGCACAAGGGTATTTGCAAACACAGGTGCACTCCCTATTTCCTCACTCTCTAAGCCCCATGGGACGGCAATCACACCTTGACAGACTTGACTCCGGGCTACTACTGGCAATTTCCTTGCAGACAAAATCCAATTACAATTTTTCCAACCTTTTTTCATTAAATAAAGGTTGCAAACAAGCATGCAGTTCACATTGATGTTAAGTGATGACTTGACTGCAGCCTATAAACATACAAAAACCAGAAATCAAAATGGAGATGCGTTGCCACCACTGAGACCCTATGTACTTGTTGTCTCTGTGACAGTTATTACGGAGCGATACATTACCATCTAACCGGAACACGATAGTGCTGAACACTAGCATTTGGCGGCAGATAGATAAGATAATGCGGTGGTGCCTACGCCCTCAAACCTCGCCTACGACTACACCGAAATTGTACCAATAGTAAAATATCGTACCTCAGGCTTCAGCATCGCGATTGTGACCAGTGCACCAACGAGGCAACCTACCAACTAGCCAGTTATTCTTAAATAGTACTCCTACATGATAACAACTACTGAAGAAACTTATCTCTCTTTAACTGCCGCAGTAGTCAAGTGGTAGCAGGCCGCTACTACTACGCTGGGCCTGGGTTTGATTCCCGGGTCGGGGCTATCAGAGATAACGATGTGATATCCTTTATGTCTGGTTCTGTTGGGAATTTTCTATTTTGTGGAAGTTGCCCAGTATTCAGAGTTTGTTAATTGACCCAGAGATGTCAACAGGCTCGCCACCTGTTACATGGACCAAAAACGTAACCGGCGAATCGAGGGTGTCTGCATGTATGCTTGTATGCATACATTTACCTCTACCTACCCCTTCGGGGATTAAGGCGTGATCTTGTGTAAGTTACGTTAAAGAAACTTCCTAGAAAGGTCGTTTTTTGAGGAAATGTGGATTATGTAAAGTATACTCATAGTATTCATAAATAAAGATAAAAATGAGTCATCTTTACACGGAATACCTAGTGACGTATTAGCTATTAGAAGAAGTCATGTTGATAAACGTCTTACTGTAGGATTACCATAACTACAGGAAATAATATAAACTTTTCACTTGAAGAGTAACAGTGCGCCCTCTTAAAGAAGGATGGCTAGTCCCACAGATCAAACGAAACGTAACTTCACGTCTGTAATCCCCGGAGGAGTAGGCTGAGGCAAATGCATGCATTCGAGCATACATGCAAACACCCACGATTCGCCGGTTACGTTTTTGTAACAGGTGGCGCGCCTGTTGAGATATCCGGGCACATAACCAAACTCCGAGCTACCGGAACACTTCCAAAAAATGGAAAAGGCCCTATAGAACCAGATACATATTAGATATATCAGGATAGGATTTAACACGTACGATTCCCCACGATATGAATCAGCCCCACCCCAGGACCTCGGCATAGTAGTAGTGGCCTGCCACGATTCGTGGACTACTGAGACCATCATAGATTTATTATACTACTTACTGAAACATACCTACCTACATATTATCATGACAAGTATTTAATTGTGACTGTACGTGATAATGCACCTAAAAGAACTTCGGGAGCTTTGGGAATATAGGTATTATCAGGATAGATGTTCAGGAATATATTACTGGCTAAATTTTAAAATACCCGCAGACGTGTAAATATTTATTTATATAGTAGGTCTAAATACTTATACATTTGACATAATAAATAGTTAGCGCCTTCCAAATAACAATTTTGTTATTATGCACCTACATAGAATTATAAAATGATTCTTCGAATAAATTAAAAAGGTAGGTAAGTCATCGATCACTAATCTTATTAATGTCTGATGAGATATGTTTTTGTAGGTATCGCTTCTCGTAAAGTGTTCTTTATGTAATCTATTCTTTGCAACTTTTAATTTAATTACCGTATAAAAAATAAGTGTTATGACTTTTTATCTGTCTTTTTTTAAAATGTACGCCTATTCAGCTCCCGTTATTTATTTATTTAGCACATAAAAACACTGAAGCAGGTACGCTACTGCTACAAGTTCCTTGAAAATAATAGTACTTAGGTATACGCCTTACTTAGGCGTATACCTAAGTACTATTATTTTCAAAGAACTTATAGGTAGGTAATATTGTTTCAGATTTTTTGCAGATAAGAAAATAATAATTTTACTTGTATAATTATTTTATGCAAAGATCTTAGAAAGGTGATGTTTGTTTTAATGCATGGGTGAAAAATCTTATTTATTTTGTAATAGTTAAGTTACTTTTGATATTTTTTTTTGACGTGATGAGGTAGTAAGGCTGTTATTTATTGCTAAGATTTGTTCACATCAACCTTACCTTGTCTACGTACCTAAGTACGTTTTATAGAGCGTCATGGTCTTTGACCAAGCTCTTTAAATGGAGAATAAAAAAAAAAAAAAAAACTACGTTTTCATGACTGCATCGGTTCTTATCAAAGATATTCTAATATCTTTGGTTCTTATAGTAGGTATGCGCAAAATGTAAATGCTACCAAGTAAAATTGCCTGCTTTAGCTTTGCACCAGTCGCTTAGCTCTCGACGGCAACAGGGAGCGAGTCGCAATGTTGGCCAGACGAAAACGATTTACTACCACATTCGCTCCTTCTTGTATCACTTCTATACTACAAAATCGTTTTCTTCACAGCGACTTGTAACCATAGCATGCCGCGGACACTCCGCCAAAATTCCAAACTCCGCCAAACGCTTAATTTGGTCTCTATTACAAGGACATCAATCAGTTACGTGCATTTACATGTGCACCTGTGTGCCAAATACCAAACGTCGCCCATAAGAGGGGAGGAGGTTGGGCGAGGCGGGGAAATCAGGCGGGATGTCGAAGTGTCCATTCTATGGGTACCTAGACGTAGTATTATTACATTTTCTCTGACCATAGAGCAACACGGGCCACCGGCCGACCGTAGCGTTTATTACCGATGCAAAACAGTTGTCATTTTTTGCGGGGGGAATTAGTGTGACACACACACGCACACAACAAAAAATCTCTATTACTACAAAACTCACACCTTGACTTTAACAAAATGCATAAACAATTTCACGCACACATTTAAATGTATACATAATTTTAAATATACAGGCATAGGAACACTTGTACTTGTACTTTGACAGAGGGGAAAGCCTGCATATGGCTACTCCCTTCCTGTCCGCCGCGGTCGGTGGCTCGTGTTGCTCTATGCTTATAACTAACTTCACATACGCATTTATGTTTTGCACGATCTGTATCTATTTTTTACCATATGTTGATACTTGCAACCTGTCAAACTGTACTTTAAATGTCTTTGCCTTTGGCGGCGTCGTGTGGCGGGTTGCTCACTTCCCTCTAAAATGGTCGAGGAGGGCAATGGCTGTCACATGCGTCATACTCGTGAACGGGTGCTGTTGGTGGGGACTGGTCTGTTCTGGTTTGCAGGGGCTACATCACATTTAGTAGATAGCAGTTTATTTGCATCTATGCTATGGACGTTGACATTATTTGATTATTCACGATAATCTATCTGATACTAGATTTAAGCTCTCATTTAAAAGAGCTCTTACTGAGTTTGTTGGGTAGCGGAGTTCTTCTCAGTAGTGACTGCACTTGGAACTCTGCTAAGTGAATAACATTGATCTTGACGAATAAGTTTTTCTTTTTCTTCATTTATTATCATTGAAGGAATTGAAAAATTTTATGATTATTATGTTTTAACCAAATAGTTTAAATTTTAATTTTTAATTTACTATTAATATATGATTTTGCTTTTACTATATGTAATGGTTATTCGCGCTAGGTAGTTTATGATTTATTGACGTTTTGAAAGTATCTGTAAAGATCTATTCGAAATAAAAATATTTTCTATTTCTATTTCTATTTCTTTAAACACTGTATAGGTAGTTTGTGCTCCTGTCTGTTACATTTACTCGCTTCAAGAGTAGGTACTCTTGTATCTATTATCAAAAGCTGTCAATCGAGTGTTTTAATATTAACTTTGTCTTCGTCGTGAGGAGGAGCCGGTACGATCAGCGGCTGCCCGTCCATCAGTATGTCCTTGTAGGCGGCGCTGTACACGGTGGTGAAACCCAGTTTCTTGCCCGACATCGCCGAGTATGCGCTGGATGTGTCCAGCCTCATTAGTTTGATGCCCAGCTTTCTTGATTCTTTTCTGCAAGTTGGATTTAACTGCATTAGTCTAGTCTTAGTAGGCCATAATTGCTACTTGGGTTCCTGGATCCGATCTTCGGGTGAGAGGGTAAGCGCTCTTTAACTTTATGATGGCAAATGCATAAGTGACTACTGGAGCCTGAAGACAGCTAAAGGAATCTGAAGGTCAAAATAAAGATCCGTTGCCTGCCACCACTGGGGGGGGAAGCCCGGGTATGGTCTCGGTGGGAATACTGTTAGCGGGAACAGCATTGCCTACAAAATTCCGAGAAACCACCTGCTGTGTTTGTGGCAGAACACACGTAGAATAGCAGAGCCCTGGCCAGTCCGCGTCATCCACGTCCCCGCCGTCCCCTCTGGGAACTGCTGCAACCGCGCCAGAGGCGCGCCTGCCACCCCCGTGTTGCAGCTGAGCTGAGGATGCAGGGCGAAAGGCGAACTTTCTGCGCCTAAAAACAGATTTTTTACCCGCTAGGGAGGATACCCGATATAAAACCGAGCGCGCCCGTAAGCTCCGAGGTGGCAGCCCCACCAACAGGCTAGGGTATAGTGTGTTAATCACTCGCTTACCTGAACTCCTACTGATTAAAGAAACAGAAACAGTGCATAACCGGACCGATCAAACTACGACGACCTTTAGCATGAAAATACGGACACGAGTTGCTTGCTGGAATGTGCGAACGCTGAGCGCAGACAGTAGACTAGCCCAAGCAGAAGCAGAAATGCTACGTTACAAACTTCAAATACTTGGCCTCAGCGAAGTACGTAGGAATGGATTCGGAGAACAACGAACGCCAAGGGGCCTGACACTGCTTTACTCTGGGAAGGAGGATGAAGATGATACCCGTGAGAACGGCGTAGGATTCCTTCTCACCGACACAGCGAAGAAGAGCCTCTTGGACTGGAAACCCATCTCGGACCGAATCATTACCGCCCGCTTTAACAGCAAAGCCCGAAAAATATCCATTGTTCAGTGCTACTCGCCCACTAACATGGCATCAGAAGAAGACAAGGACGACTTCTATAGCGCGCTTAACTCGACCATGAAGAGTATCCGCAAGCAAGACATAGTCATCGTCATGGGTGATCTGAACGCCAAGGTGGGTACGGACAACGATGGATGCCATAGACACATGGGCACGAACGGGCTAGGAGTTCGCAACGAGAACGGAGAACGTTTCCTGGATTTCTGTCAGGATAATGATCTTACCATCGGAGGGACTTTATTTATTCACCCGGATCACCATAAGTACACATGGATTTCACCCGATGGAACCACCAAGAACCAAATCGACCATGTTGCCATCAGCTCTAAATGGAGGTCGTCGCTGCTTGATGTCCGTAACCGTCGCGGTGCAGACATTGACAGTGATCACCACCTACTGGTCTCCGAGCTGCGGCTTAAAGTAGCGGTAACACGCGCTACTGGCGGAACCACAACGCTGGGGCGACGATTTGAAGTGAGCAAGCTACAGGACCCAGAGACGCGCGACGCCTTCACGCTGGAGCTGCGAAATCGTTTCTCGGTGCTCGAAGCGGACGCCTCTACAGTCGACACGGAGTGGAATCACATCAAAATGGCCTACACAGAGACCAGCTCCGCTGTTCTAGGACTTAAAACTCGCTCACACGAGGACTGGATGTCACCGAAAACTTGGAAACTCATTGAAGAAAGACGTGATCTTCATCTTAAAATTCTGATGACCGCCGACGCAACAGAGTTGGAAGATTTAAAAAGTCAATATCGCCGTACCCGCAAGTCCATCTACCGAAGTGCCCGTTGCGACCGACGGCTGTGGGCAGACAGTATTGCTGACTGCGCCCAGCGCGCAGCTGATTCGGGAAATCTGAGGGAGATGTACAAAGCCACGAAGACCTTAGCCGGTAATCAGAGTTTTAGGAGGAAACCGTTAAAAAGCAAGGAGGGCCAAATGATTGTGACATCGGAGGGACAACTCAAGCGCTGGCGGGAGCACTTCGAAGAGTTATTCCGCGTCCCCGAAGATCCCGCTGACATCACTACACCTGCGGTCAACTTGCCCTTACAGAATCTGCAAATAGACGTTTCTCCTCCAACAGGTGAAGAGGTAATAAAAGCCATCCGTTCCCTCAAAAGCGGTAAGGCCCCAGGAACAGACCTTGTCACAGCTGAAATGCTAAAAGCGGACGTGGCCACCGCCGCGAACGTGTTGACGCCGCTTCTGCTACGCATCTGGGAAGCCGAAGAGTTACCGGAGGACTGGAACAAAGGCCTACTTATTACTGTGCCAAAGAAAGGAGACCTCGCCGAGTGTGGTAACTGGAGAGGCCTAACTTTGCTCTCGATTCCGTCAAAGGTGCTCTGTCGGATCATCTTGGATAGAATGTCGAGAGCCGTGGATCCTCTTATACGCAGGGAGCAGGCCGGTTTTAGACCTAATCGATCATGCACGGATCAGGTGAACACACTCCGCATCATTTTGGAACAGGCAGCCGAATGGCAGAGGGAAATGTATTTGACATTTGTAGACTTCGAGAAGGCCTTCGATACGCTGAAATGGACATGCATCTGGGACCGGCTACGTGAGATAGGTGTCCCCGAGAAAATTGTACATCTTATTATAGCCATCTACAAGAACTATTCTTGTAAAGTAACACACAATGGACTCGTCTCGGAGGCTATACCGGTGCAAGCAGGTGTACGCCAGGGGTGCCTCCTGTCGCCTCTCCTCTTCCTTGTCGTCCTAGATGGCATTATGCATAATACCACGAACGACAAGCGACGCGGCATAGAGTGGGGACTGTCTAATGTCCTGGAAGACTTAGACTATGCCGATGACCTATGCTTGCTGAGCCACACACGTGCAGACATGCAATCCAAACTGAACGACCTACGGCTAGAGGCTATCAAGACGGGACTCAAGATAAACACCAGAAAGACCCAGGAAATGAGGTGCGGTGCGACGAGTTCTTTGCCGTTACTCATAGGCACAGAGGTTGTGGAATGTGTCCACAAATTCACTTACCTCGGGAGTGTTGTGTCGGAAGCTGGTGGGACTGAAGAGGACATCGCGTCAAGAATCGCCAAGGCGAGAGCGACCTTTGCACAGCTGCGTCCTGTATGGCAATCGCGTAAACTGACTCGGAGAGTTAAACTCAAGATTTTTCGATCCAACGTGAAAACTGTGTTGCTGTACGGATGCGAGACGTGGAAGGTCACAAAGGACATCTCGCGCCGACTTCAGGTCTTTGCGAACCGCTGCCTTCGACATATTCTCGGTGTTTACTGGCCCGAGAAAATCACAAATGAAAACCTGTGGGAGCGCTGCAATGAAGACCCGATCGCCCAGCAGATAAAACGCCGAAAATGGAACTGGATTGGCCACACGCTCCGAAGGGACCCTGACCACATACCGAGGCAAGCCCTAGACTGGAATCCCCAAGGAAAGCGCAAGCGTGGCCGTCCCAAACAGACCTGGCGGAGGTCTATCATCACAGAGGCGGGGAACATAGGAAGGACCTGGAGTGAAATAAAGCGCGAAGCTCAAGACCGACAGGGATGGCGACGCACTGTGGACGCCCTCTGCCCCAGCTAGGGGACATAGGATCTTAAGTCAAGTAAGTCAAGCCTGCCACCACTGAGGCACAAGTTGTTTTTCTTTTGTGGTAGTTATAATGGGTTAGAGTCGTAAGTTCGATTGTAATTTATGTCTCTAACTGGAACATAATAGTGCTGAACTCCACCAATTGGAGATAGATTTGGTAATACGGTGGTGCCTGTGCCCTCGAGCTCCAACACTGGAACTACCACCATATCCTATCATCATCATTTCAGCCAAAAGACGTCCACCGCTGATCAAAGGCTTCCCCCAAATAATGCCACAACGAACGGTCCTGGGCCGCCCTCATCCAGCGATTGCCCACGACCTTCACCAGGTCGTCGGTCCATCTTGTGTGGGGCCTGCCTACGCTTCGTTTTCCGGTTCGTAATAATACAATAGTATAGGATATGGTACGCCATATCCTATACTATTGTAATATTTCCAGTTGCAATTTTATAGTTTGTAGTAATTTTATTGTTTTAGAAGATGTCAATAGGCGCTCTGCCTTTTACTTACACGGGCCAAAAAGTTTCTGAAAAATCGTGGGTGTTGTATTAAGCTTGAATGCATGCATTTATCTCTGCCTACTGCTTCGGTGAATACGGGCATGAGGTTACGTTACGTTACTGAAGTACCTACTCGCAACCACAAAAATATCAGACAATATTACCTATTTATATTTCTGTATTTTTTGCGGTTAAAGCCCGTTGAAATACACACGCTACACATAAATGTGATAAGCATGAACAAGGCTAACTAACTACGAAATATGTAAAACAAAAATATACGAGTACATAGCAACATGAGCTGAACCAAATTCTTTTTAACTTATTTGAAAAACTACATGTCGTGTCCATAGAGGTTATAATTCTATGCTCGTGTCATACTCGTGAGTGGAAATAATCAACCGCGAAATTCACTGAAACAGACAAAATAACATCATTGACATAAAGTGTTATTTGTAAAGCTAAGCCTGGGTTGCACCACGATATTTGTTTAAGTTAAAGTTATTCTAACATTTCATATCCCTCTCTGACTTAAAGAAATCTGTTTAAGTTAGCGAAGGATGTGAAATGTTACCATAACTTAAACAAATATCATGGTGCAACCCAGGCGAAGTGGTCAATATTAGTGTAGGTATCTAATTTATATCCATTGTGTATTCAGACCACAATATTTAATAGTATTTACCTACATTTAGAAAAGTCACTGCGTATAGTGCGTATACAAGGCATATATAGCTACCTACACATTCAGTAGGTAGTGACCCTACATTGTAATATATTCTGTAGGTATAATTTGGGGACCTGACAGGAACTAGGGGCTTTGACCACTTGTCCATAGCGCCCAATGGAGAATAGGGGTCTGGCCCGGATATTAAACATTTAGCCCATTAGGGTAACTGTCCGTACATAAGTATACCTAGATACATACAATCCGTAAATAGAGCAAACTTGGAGCAAACCATTTATTACGTAGACTGTAGGACAGGGATTCTTCTTCTATTTCTATGACAAAATTTAATGTTTTAGCTGATTCACATTGATGTTAGGGGGGCGTCCATAAATTACGTGAGGTGTTTTTTTTTTCGTTTTTCTGTCCCTCCCTCCCCCCTGGTGAGATGTCGTGAGATTTTATTCAACCCCCTCCCCCGTACCCCAAACTCGCGTGAGATTTTTCAAAATGTAAGTATGTAAACGCGTTGGATTTTTATTGAAAACTTTATTTTTTTTACAACTAGTTAAGAGCAGAAATTAAAATTGCTGATAGCTATAAGTGTGAAAAAGATTAAACAATAGAGTACTTAAATCTAAACTATTGCGATTAAAAAAAAAATCTACTCCAATTCAGCCCGCGCGAAAATAGTACCTAAGTATATTTCTTTGTTTCAATCAGAAAAAAAATTGCGTGATATTTGCCGAGACCCCTTCTTTCCCCAATGTAAGATTAGACGAGATTTGTCTCGACCCCCTCCCCCCCTTAAACATCTCACGTAATTTATGGACGCCCCCTAGGTATCTACATAAAAATATAAAATCAACCATTTCAATGTAGATGCATTGCCGCTTCTGACACCAGAATTATCCTAGATAAGGTGCTTCTGTTATGTCTCTGTATCGGAAATTACGAAGCGGTACACTAATACTTCAGGAGATCCGCATGAGAACCAAAAAGTTACTGACATAGCCCATCCAATAGCGAAACTCAAGTGGCAGTGGGCAGGGCACATATCTGGAAGAACCGATGTCCGTTGGGGCGAAGAGTTCTGGAGTGGCCACCGCGTACCGGAAGACGAATGGAGGCAGATCCCCCACGCGATGTATCGACGACTTGGTGAAGTCCGCTGGCAATCGCCGGATGAGGGCGGTCCAGGACCGTTCGTTGGAGGGAGGCCTTTGTCCAGCAGTTGACGTCTTTTGGCTGAAATGATGATGATAATGTTGACACTAACACCTGGCCGGAAGACCATAGCACACCGCGGACACTCGACTAAAATTCCATACAAACGCTTACCTACTACACAGACATCAATCGATGTGTTTTTACACGCACACACGCAGTTGCCCGCTCGAGTGCTGCCGGCGGTACTCAAAGGGAGGTGCGGGCTGCAAGAGGGTAACGTCGAACGTCGTTCAGGCGGGACGTCGAAGTGACTATTCTATGCAATCGTTTAGCGGTATCGTCATCCGGTCCGGTAGATTAGGTAATGCGGGTAATGCGGTTGATGCCTACGTCTTCGAGCTCTATTACTAGAGCGGAGCTCTACCTTAAGTACTTACTCAGTTTCTAGCAGTAATTTGTTCATGATCCCGCGTCGCCTCCAAGCTGGGTCAGTAGATACAATCTTGACGTCTACACAAAGCATACCCGAAGGAAACTTCTCCCATAATCTGGCGCCCTCCTCGCGTTTTGCCAAAATGTACAGAATCTTCTTGAATTTTGGATTCTCACACATTTCCGCCATTTTTATGTATTTAGGGCCGTCGTTCTGTGAAGAATCGGATTTTTGTATTTTAGTTATAATGTCTTTATTTGTTTATTAGGTTGCGTTTAAGTTTATTGTTAACCTACTACGTGAAATTCATTTATAATACGTATATTATTTGTGCCCTCCATATTCAAACATCTATCATAGTTCGCCTAGTTAGTTTAGGTAATAGTTCACGGCAAAATAATGCCGGCTGCACGTTAGCCGGCTATATTATGTTAAGCTAACAGTGACGTTTGTCGTGAAGCGTTTGCGCAAAAATTGTGGCCACACATTTTACTTGTGCAACCCTAAATTTATATGAATAGATACATACAAATTATTATTGTATTAAATTTATTAGGTACCTACAAATATTTTATAATGATCTACTAGAGAGTTCAGTAGAGTAATAGAGTAGATAATGTTATTCGTTGATAATGATGAGTAAAATGACCCCATGTGCCTACTTACTTACCTATTTAAGTATTTTTTTGCAATTTCTTACCTCGCTTATTTCGCAACGACCACTTATCATGACCGAAACGAGATTGCCTTCATTATCGGTTGCCTTGAACGATATTGCCTCGGCCAGGGCATTGATGCAGTATTCCTCAAGTTCCTGACATGTGTCCGATTCTGAAGTGTACAAGCCTACAGCCTGGTTCAGTGGTTCGTCTATGAAAAATGTTCTGAAAAAAAAAACCTTCCATGAGTTTCAAAAGAAGTTAGTTACCACACACACATGTCGTTTTGCTAAAAGATAGTCTTTAAGCGAATCCTGGCTAAATATATTTTTCTGATACAAATGCAATCCGAAAAATATGTATTTACCTCCGTAAAAGTATGGAAAACACTAATTTGTTCAAGTGCATCAAGAATGGAGACAAGAATGCATCCTCTCATTCCTACTCTACAATGGAGAGTAGGTACATCATTAAAAATAACTCTTGGAGGATAGGAAGAGAGTGGTTCGCTGTCGGTGGAAACGTCTTTCCAATTTCTTTGTATTTCCAAACCTGACCAGAAAACGATGGTGCTGAGAATAAATTAGGTAATGCCGTAGTATTATTACATATTCTCTGGTAATGCGGTGGTGCCTACTCCCTCGCACCTACATTGGAACTCTACCACCATATAAAAGCGAAAGGCCGCCTGTCTTCAAGAGGGCTTAAGTTCTCACAAATTTGTATGAAAGTCCATAATTTTTTGCTACACACTTGATATTGGGCAGGATAGGTCGCTAAGGACGGATTTTGCATCAGGGTCGGATTAGGAAGGTTTAGAGTCATAGCTCACTACGGCCCCGACCAGCGCCCGACCGCCTCGAGCGGCCTGCACTCATTACATCAACTCCGCTCGATATCGCCTCGACCGCAAGCCGTCAATGCGCGGGCGGCTCGCGGTCTACGCGCGAGTAGATCACTCGGTCAGCACTAGCTTGTCTTGCGTCTTGCGTCCGCGAGTGGTTCACAAGTAACATCGCGCCGTTCACCTGTGGACCACCCGTCGACAACGAGTGGACGCTGTAAAACGAGGCGCTGCTGGTCGGGTGCCGGGTGGCTGTAGTCTAAGCTATGACCCTTAAGGGCTTTCGCAAGTTTATAAAATGTCTTTCACTTTTTAAGAATGGATTAAGCGACAGGGTTGGATTCAAGAGGTCTAAGCACTCTCGTAAGCTTACAGTTTATGAGTAAGTGATATTAGCTATGAAATAATTTCATGACAGGGCTGAACTAACGACTCTCGCAAGTTAATATACATATAATATATATATATATATATATATATATATATATATATATATATATATATGTATATATATATGTATATATATATGTGTATATATATATATAATATATATTCTTCCTTTTTCATTACAACCCGAAGGTTGACTGGTTTGATAATGCCCTGGTTGCATTAAGTCCGCCTTATGTGCCTATTATTCGTGTGCATTGAAGTTAAATAAATAAATAATCCTAGGCTTTTTGAACATGAAACGTGAAAGATAGATAAAAAGACAGGTAGTAGTTGCCCTGTCGTATAAGTAGGCATAAGAAAGGTTCGACTTCAGTGACTTCACTATCTTTTCATTTTCATTATCGGTAAAAAATTTTCACCTTGTTGTCACCTTCCATTACTCATTAGTAATGAGAACTGAAAATTGATATTGTGGCAGTGCAGCGGCGTCGTGGTTGATTTTAAGTTATCGCAGTGGCGGCGTCTGCGACGCAACCTTGGTAAACAACTTTTTTCAGGGACTACTTTTTTGTAAAAAGATAATAGGTAAGGACGTTATTTGAAGAGGTTGCAATAGAGCCTGCACAGGTGAGATGACATACGAGAATGAGGATCATGTTCATCAATGTAGACACCCACATGATTAATTAATAGGTATCGATAGCAACCGGGACCGACGGCTTAACGTGCCCTCCGAAGCACGGGAACGCGCATTTAATTTTGCCACTAGCGGTCACCCATCACACTACCCGACCGCGCCCGTAGTGCTTAACCGAGTAGATCGCTTACGATCTACACCAGCCGCCGGGCCATGCGAGCTTCTAGGTATCTATTAGTCTGGTCAAAATAGACATTCGAAGATACATAAATTCGCTATCAGCTGAAATTAAGTAAACTTGTTCAAAACACAATTAAAAACTTTATTTCAAAATTCCATTAAGTGAAAAAAATATTGTAGGTCGAAGGTAAAAAAATGGGTTTTTCGCGATTTTCTTGAAAACGATAAGTTTTGTCGTAAAATAATCTGGGACATAAATGTCTGGGACATAAATGTCTGGGACATAATCATCAAATTATCTATAAAAATAGTACCAACATTTTTTTCCTAAAAGCCATCGTTACTGAGATATAGGTAATATAGGTATCTAACGATGCAAAAGTTGCAACAGAAAGTTTTTTTAACCTTTAAATTTGAAATAATGTTTTAATTGTGTTTTGTATTAAACTTACTCATTTTCAGCTGAAGCGAGCATGGCCCCGCGGCTGGTGTAGATCGTAAGCGATCTACTCGGTAAAGCGATATTGAGCGCGGTCGGGTGTGAGATGGGTGACCGCTAGTGGTAAATTAAAGATTTGCGTTTCCGTGCTTCGGAGGGCACGTAAAGGCGTCGGTCCCATGTGAAGTGACGTGATTAGTTATAAGATAAATAATAGTATTGTATTATGTTTATTTTTTATTATTATCTGTGTATTGTATGTTATGGGCCCTGGTTGCCTGAAATAAATGGTTAAATAAAGTAATTAAAAAAAAAAAAACATACCTCCGTAGAAACTTCATGACAGCATCAGTATCTTCTTTGCTTATAACACTTATGTGATACGGCTCATCTTGAGGCATTTTGAATAAATAATTACAAACCGAATGTAGTCCTAAAATAATATTCACAAAAGTTAAACGACTCGACACGATACACAACCACACTACACAACACAACTACACACACTCAATAAACACACTTTATATCGCTGTAGTCTTCGAGTATGTGTAGCAAGTATATACAAAGTTACAATGACATAATACATATAGTATATCATCGATAATCAGACAACAGCGAGTCGGCAGGTGTGGTTCTGTAGACTACGTAAAGTATTATATGTAGTAGTACCTAATATTAATAGGTAAAATGTGCGACTGCTATTACTAAAATTTCTAGATATTTTGTATGAATAATATAAAAGGACTTTTTTATTTGATAAATATTCTAAATACGTATATACTTATAGTTTCGTAATTTATCATCTTATCCACTATCCACAGTCCATCTTCACTTGGATCCACACTTATCATAATATCCATAGGACTCTAAGAAATTCTACAAATAATTTGTACATAATTATAATAAGACTGTAAAAATCGAGTGTAGGTACATTTTTTTTTTCAAAAAACTGCTTGGGAACGATTAAAAACAGTAATAGAAACCAAAAAATCTATTTTTGGAATTTTTGTCTGGTGCGTTATAACTTCGAAACTACTCAAAGGATTTTATGACAGTTTTCACAGGTGGATTACATAGGTATAATTAGGAGCGTTGTTCAGAACTTTGTTTCGTTAAAATCGGTTAAGGAAAAACGAAGTTATGGTCAATTCGGATGATCGGTTCCTGTGATTGATACCTACCGACTTCGTTATGGCTCGACTTAAAAAAATTAAAATGAAGGAAACTTATTTTTTTAATTTGTTTTTAATGGTTTTTAATATAATAATTTCACTCTTGTTTTATATTATTTCGCATTAACACATGCTTGTGAAATATATTTTATTTTAAAGAAAACTAACTAGCATAGTTGGTAATAGATGGCGCTGCTGCTACCATAAAGCAATGCAATAAATGTGAAGGAAAGATTTGACAAATCGGGCAGGACTTCAGTAGCTCAATTGGAAGAGCGGCTGGACTAGATTCCCAGTAGGCCGCGAGTTCGAGTCTCGCCTGAAGTCAAATTTTTCTTTCCATTTTTATTTAAAATAAAATAAATTTCACTCTTAGTTAACGCAACTGTTCCCACGCATTTGTTATTTTTGCTATTTGGTCGCGGAACCTTAAAAATTAATATAGTCCTCAATACGCACTGACTGTCGCTCACCAAAATTGATTGTAAATTTTATGTATGACATCATTGCATGCTCTTAGGTATTGGTACATAAATTAAATAATAAATTCACGTATGAAATGGTCATTGAAAAACGTAAATTATGAAACTAAATGAAATATAACAAAATCCATAAACTTGGTCAAACTGATGATTTATTTAAAGAAAATCGATTTATGATAGAAGTAAACGTGTTACAAATATTACCTAGTACCTACCGGTTTTTCAACTAAACACACAGATTTTAATTCAGATTTGAACAACTTTTGCACTTTCAATTCCAAATTCAAGTAGTTAAAAAAACAAGCTATACCTAGTTGCCAACTTCTCAGACTTTAAACACTCAAAAGAAGAATTTTCCGTACTAAGAAAAATGGGATAAATAAGATTAAATTAGCGTTTGCCACTGTCAGTGTCTGTTTTTGTTTTGAGCAGTTGCGCAGTATGCGCACGCGCCTCGCATATTTACATTATACCTAACTGTGAAAGATAAAAATAGCTATCATGATTGTGTTAAGCGAAGTAGTAAAAATTCGAACATAAAATTTATGTATTAATGACATAACTAGTAAATAAATAGTCGTAAAGTGTTGTCTCTACATCTCGTGTTCTTTTAAACGAAGTTGGTAGAGTTTCACGAAAATTATTCAATTTAATTTGAATCCAATGTTGACATTATTGAGCCATTCAAAATATTACGAGTATTATGACAAGGGAGTAGACAGCCGATGATTTGCGAGGAGGAGGTGAAGGCCTATAAGATAAGCGTACTATTCACCATCCTAAATATTACACCGGGAATTTCCAGGAAAGACTCTGAAAGTTAAACTGACTCAGTAGTTAAATGGTTGCAACTGTTGCAAGCCACTACTACGCTGCAAGCTGGTCGGGTCGGGAATGTAGGTAAGTGATGATGTGTTTTTTCCATATTCTGGAGGTTTCCCACTGCCACCCTCAGAGTATGGTAATGTATCCGCAGACTGCAATAGGTGTGCCCCTATTACCTACTTGGTATAAAACGAATTTGGAGAATTGTAAATGTTTGCTTGAATGCATAGGTATACATATTTACCTCTGCCTAACCCCTTCGGCGATTAAAGACGTGAGATTAAGTTTTTTGGTAATAAACATAAGTGCAGCTGCCCGGAAGTAATAAGTCAGTTGGCAAATCTTGGTTTGGTGAATCGTTTGAAACAAATACATCAAATCAAACGATTCCCTTAAATTCTTATCAAATTGTATCGTATTCTGTGTTCCCACTGTTATCTTCAAGTGACTTTGACCTAGTAACCACTTCTTTATTACTAGCTGTGGCCCGCGGCTCCGCCCGCGTGTACGTCGCTTTTCTCGTACTACTAATTTATATACTCGTAATTTTAATAAAAAAGGGGGCAGCCAAACTTTTATTGGGAATCTTCTTCATTGGAAAAATATCAACACCATTTACTTCCTGACCTATTGGGTCGAATCCTACTTACTTGCTAAACCACTGTGGTAGTTGGCAGAAAATACAACATGTTCTTTTTAATTAGTAGCCAACTAATTTATTTTTAGCAGTTACCTACTGCGTGGTGTGACACAATATAATTTTGTCACACAGACCAACATCCTTATTAAGGCAAGTGCTGTTTAAAATGCGTAGAAAGTGAGGTACTTACCATTGTATTTAGGTACAATGAGAGTAGCAAACGAGCAGTGGTCCATTGATGGTAAATGAGTATTGCTGTCTATGGACAGCCCGTTTTTAGGGTTCCGTAGTAAACAAGGAACCCTTATAGTTTCGCCATGTCCGTCTGTCTGCCTGTCTGTCTGTCTGTCCGTCCGCGGTTTAGCGCAAAAACTATAAATACTAGAGACTTGAAATTTGGCACAAGTATACATCTTAATTACGCCAACAAAGTGGTAGAATAATAACATGAAAAAAATATATATTTAGGGTAACCTCGCCTAAATGTACCTCGCGGAGATAATTTTTTATTTTCGATTTCCATATAGTGTGTAGTATCGTTGGATAGGTCTATAAAAATAGTACGGGTGTCTAAACATCATTTTAAGATTTAGTTAACTGTTAGTGAACATTTTTTTAACACAGATTTAGTTAACATCTCTTCTTGATCTGCTAATAGTCTCTTCTAGTGACCATGTTGGTAAATATGGTCAGTGTTCCGCCGATGCTTTTTCATATCATGACCTGTTATATATGTCGTATAAGATCCGTCCACCTAAAGCAAAGGCAAAAATTCTCCTGTTACGTAACTTTAGTGGTATGGACGTCGATAAACTTCGTGAGGATGCATCGAAAATTGACTGGTCGGTAATGGATAGCGTGAACAATGTCACTGAAAAAGTCAACCTGTTTAATTCTCTTATCACGCAGTTATTTGACGTACATGCCCCTATAAGACCGGTGCGAGTTCGACATCTTCCTGCTCCTTGGCTAACAGATGATATTAGAGCATTAATTCATCAAAAGAATAATGCAAAGAGAAAATTTAAATTAAATCCGAATAATATTAATCGCGACAAATATGTATTGGTTAGGAACCGTTGCAATAAGGTGTGTAGAGATGCGCAACGACGCCACATTCACAAATCTGTCTCTAATGGGGACCCAGCGAAGGTCTGGAGATTTCTTAAGTCGCTAGGAGTTGGGAAATTGAGTAACAATTCTTCTTTTCTTCTTTATAATAATGTCGATCTAGATTTACTCAATGTGCATTTTTCTTCGTCTCCTTGTATCAGTAATACAATAAAAACCAATACTATAAATCTCCTTTCTAATTCTCCAACTCCTGATACTCCAATATTTTACTTCGATCAATTCTCTGCTCGTGATGTTAAGAGAAACATACTTGCCATTGACTCTGATGCTGTAGGCAGCGACAATATAAGTCGTAAGATGATCCTTCCACTGATTGACATCCTTACCCCTATCATCGCTTCCATCCTCAATTATTCCATTTCTAGCAGATCATTTCCAGCCTCATGGAAGGACGCACATATTATACCATTGCCTAAAAAATCTAATCCCAAAACCTTTTCAGATTACCGCCCTATTTCCATCTTACCATTCCTCTCAAAAATACTTGAACGCCTTGTCCATCAACAAATGAATTCCTTTCTGTCCAAGTATCATCTCTTAAATCCTTACCAATCTGGTTTTCGTCAGGGTCACAGCACAACTACGGTTCTTGTCAAAATAACTGAAGACATTAGGTGGGGTATGGAGAAACAACAGCTGACTGTGCTCACCCTAATGGACTTTAGCAATGCGTTTACTACTGTAGATTTTGACATCTTATTAGCGATCCTTCTTTCTCTTAACATATCTCCGACAGTAATTGAATGGTTTCATAGTTACTTGTTTGGTCGCCGGCACCGTGTTAAAGCTGACGATACCTTCTCCAACTGGTGCAATGTCACTGCCGGTGTACCACAAGGTGGCGTGTTGTCTCCCTTCCTTTTTTCCATCTTTATCAATTCTATCACGCATAATTTATCTTCTCTCTACCACCTTTATGCTGACGATCTACAGATTTATTATCAATCTAACGTTAATGACTTACCTTTGGCCATCAAGGCTGTCAATGATGATCTCGTAACAATTTCCAAATGGTGTCAAGCTTTTGGCTTGCAGGTCAATCCTGGTAAAAGCCAGGCAATCATCATTGGCAGCTCTCGTTTTATTTCCAAAATTGATTATGCTAATTTACCACCCATACAGTTTGAAGGTGCTACTATTCATTATGCAAATGAAGTACGTAATTTGGGAATAATCCTTGACCGCACAATGTCATGGGCTCCACAAATTAGCGAGGTAAGCAGGAAGATGTTTGCGGCTTTTGGTTCGTTGAGAAGACTGCAGTATTTCTTACCCTCTACCACTAAGGTTGCGCTAGCTAGATCTATTCTTTTCCCCATTTTAGATTACGCTGACATATGCTATCTTGACCTCACGCAAGAGCAACTAAATAAACTTGAGCGCCTTCAAAATCTTTGTATCCGGTTCGTATTTGGTCTACGAAAATACGACCATGTTTCAGAATTTCGCGAACAACTCAAGTGGTTACCAATCCGCCTCCGCAGGAATGCACATATTCTTTCATTTCTTTACTGTCTACTATTTCATCCACAGACCCCACCTTATCTTAAAGAACGTTTTCATTGGCTCGGCCTAACCCACCCTCTCTACCTTCGCTCTTCCGTAAATCTTATTCTTAAAATTCCTTTACATAGTTCATCTTTTGTGTCAAACTCCTTTACTGTAGAAGCCACACGTCTATGGAATTCCTTACCCTTAAATATTCGACAAGCTCAAACTCTTGAGACGTTTAAAAATCGCCTAAAAAGTTTTTACTACACAAAAAATTAGAAGTTGTTGTCAAGTCGTGTAGATATGCACTCATATATAATGCTTTATTTATTTGGAATTATTATTATTTTATGTATTATTGTATATATTATTATATTATTCTATATATTATTAAGTACCTGTATTTATTTAATTATAGTAGATATTTTATGATATATGGTATTGATATTGTTATGTGTCTATTTATGTGTAAATCTTTATTATTATTATTATGTATTTACTGTTCTATATTTTGATCTGTACACCCCTAACCTACTCTTTTACATCTTTTCCTCTACCCAAAGGTTGTCTGGTAGAGATCGCTCATCTAGCGATAAGGCCGCCTCTTGTATACTTTGTAACTCTATTGTGTATTTCTTTGTATTCTTTACTGGTGTACAATAAAGTGTATTGTTGTTGTTGTTGTTGTTGTTAGTGACTTATTAAGCTTTAAAGTGCAAATTTTCGTTAGACTCAAGTGTCCCCCCCCCTACAGACTAAATGGTTTTTGTTAGAAATTCAAACGTTACGGCAATAGTAGCTACATATAACGAAATTAAAAGGAAAACTATCACACTTAAGTAGGCCTTGCAAGTTTGCGAGTAATAGTCGATCAAATGTACTTTACTCGAAAATTTTGAACAAGTCCTTACAAAATATTTATTAATTTTTTTCATTACATCTTTTACTCTGTAACTACGGAACCCTACACTGCGCGTGGCCCGACATGCACTTGACCTGTTTTTTTATTTATTTTAGGACGGACTTATTGAGACGGCACGCTTTCAGACGGCATAAGTTTACATTACCGGGCAATCGGCGAGCGTATAAGGCGCTCCTAAAGGACAGCCCATAGTGGAACGGAATTCCAGTACTTCCATCGAGGCTTGGTTTAGAATTTATATCAGTGACAAAGCTTAGGACAGCCTTGGGCCATGTCACCATCTCTTATAGTAGTCGTATTGCAATTTTATTTTGTTTCGACGTTTGACGAACGTCACAAAAAGCAAGCTTTCGAACCATTGATATACAAAATTTGTATATCATTGTTTCGAACAGTCATACTCGTAATGTAATCTAAATTTGCCTTGCATTTGTCATACCTCAAAGCAAGGTAACGTTGAAATTATTAAAATGAAAAAAAAAAAATTATAAAAATAAAATGGTGTTTGCTATAAGAGATGGTGACATGGTCCAAGGCTGTCCTAAGCTTTGTCACTAATATGAATTCTAAACCAAGCCATGTTTACATTAATGGATTTACCTCTGCCCACCCTTCGGGCAATATAGACCATTTCGTAGATTATTTGATATTCTTTGATAGCTTGTGTAATGCAAATAAAGAAAAATAAAATTAACTTCAAGAGACCGATTTTTTTGCCTATCTCAACTTCATTTTAGCCTCGGCTAGTTTTTTTTTTTTAGAACTTGAGTTTAGGAGCTCTACTTGATTTCTGATTATTTTTAGTCTTTTTTACGTTATAAAGGTAGAAAACAAAGCAGGGATAGCATAGCCACCCCTGATGCCTTGCTGTTATGCCTCTGCGACAGAAATTACGGGGCATACATCCGGAACGTGATAATCACCATTTGGCGGCAGATAGATTGGGTAATGCCTAACGTGACAATTAGTCCCGTTTTGAACGGAACAGTCCCGTTTTGATCGGAATAGTCCCGTTTTCATGCTGCCCGTCCCGGGGTCCCAGTAAATCTTTTGGGAAGCGAAAATGTCCCGTTATCGGTAATCTCAGCAAAAATGTAGAGAAAACTACTTATTAGCGTACCCGACTGAAGTTGTACGTAAACGTCAATCAATATAGAATACTCTCACAATCAATCGAGATACTTAGGTATTTAAAACGATACTTTAAGAAGGGCGTTATAACTGGGCGTTCGTTAGTAAGTCTCTTCCCCCCAGGTTCCTTTATGGTTAATCATGAGAATGTCCCGTTTTGAGTGACGATAAAAATAATCACGTTAGTAATCCCGTGTGCCTGGGAGGGTGCTACCGTGTACCTACGCCCTCTAGTTCAAAGAACAACCACTATTTGTTTTATTTCAATGTCGTTTTGATGTAACTTACTATCAACTACCTTACTGTTTACTGTTTACCTAGTCACTGCATGAAATGGTTTTTGATGGGGTTGCCTTTTCCGAAACTGAATAAACTAGTAGGTATTTATTTGCCTTTGATTCCAATAAGGATAAAGATACGTAATGGTTATTTTAAGACATGACCGAAATATATTTTCAAACAGGCACCGAATATACAGATGATCTTCATGATTCATTGATGAATTTAGCCCTGGTAGTTATTACGAGTTACTATTCGGGAAGTACAAACGCATTACGCACATTGGGCGAGGCATAATAAGTACTTTATATTCCTAATGAAAAACTCGAACCCGGTAATAGCTGGTTCTGTGAATTAATAAAAATAGATAGATACTATTATAATTTTTGGACAAGATACAATCGACATCATGAACAGGTATTACAGTTGGGCATTTTAACCTCTGTTCCACAATATGTTTTGATGTACTACTCACTTCAAGTACCTAGCTATGCCTTATCTAATCTTTAAATGGATTTTCAGATATTTCAATCACAGATTTGATCTTTATGACGCATTGGATTACGACGTATCTTAGTACGTGTTTAAATTTACAGAAGATAAACAGGTTGCAAAGTAAAGCTGATGATGACTGGCTTTTTACACCTCTCATGGTTGATGGCTGCTAGCTAATACATGAATATACCGCATTTATGCGTTTCTTCTTACCTATACATACAGCATAAACACAGATATCGTAATATCCTTTCAAATTACTTATGTAAGGTTGGGGAAAAAGTTTCTTCGCATTTTTTAAGATAATTCAAAACATTTTTTAATATAGTTTATTTAAAGTTAACTAAAGTATGTATGTACCATTTTGTTCGATAACCTTTTGCCATATTGTAGGTAGGGACATGATCCCATTGCTATAAAAATTTTGGGACTTCTCATCAAAATACCGCGACAAGTGGATTTGGCAGTCCTCTCGTGATGTTAACCTAACATTGCATAAAGAATTCTGAAGAGAACGAAACAGGTGGAAATCTGAAGGTGCAAGGTCAGGACTATACGGCGGATGCATTAACACCAGCCAAACTCTCTTAATTTTTGCTGAGTGGCTATAGATATGTGAGGTGTAGCGTTATCATGATGAAACATCACACCCCTTCTGTTGATCAATTTCGGCCGCTTTCTCTCAACTTCTTGCTTTAATCTCATCAGTTGTTCGCAGTAGAGTTCAGAATCGATAGTCCTGCCTGGTGGTAATAGCTCATAATGAATAATGCCCTTCCAATCCCACCACACACACAACATCACCTTATTGCGAGTTAACCCGGGTTTCGCCACAGTCTGTGAAGCCTGACCGGCCTTTGACCACGACCTTTTTCGCACGTTCTTGTCGTACGTGATCCACTTTTCATAACCAGTTATCAGCTTCTTCAAAAATGATTCGGTTTCATTACGTCGTAATAAAGAATCACAAATGAGTACACGGTTCATTAGGTTTCTTTCAGTGAGCTCGTGAGGTACCCAAATATCGCTTTTTTTTGTACCCAGCTTTTTTCAAATGCGCCAAAACTGTTTTGTGATCAATTCTCAGTTCTTCAGCTACGTCGTAACTACTGATATGTCGATCTTGCTCCACTTTTTCAAAAATGGCATCCATTTTATGCGTAATAGGGCGACCAGAGCGAGGTGCATCTTTGACATCAAAATTTCCGGATTGAAAACGCTTAAACCAAATTTGTGCTACTCTCACAGACACTGCACTAGGTCCATAAACATCGCAATTTTTTTTCGCTGCTTGCGTTGCATTTTTACCTTTTTGTAGTAAAATTTTAAAATGTATCGAATTTCTTCATTAGATTCACTCATCTTGACAGTACGAAAAACAAATGAAAATCACACATTTGCCTAATTTGAATTTGAAATTATGTTCTTTAAAATTTTAACTTTCAATGATACCAAAACCAGCCAGATACAAATACTACAGCCAAAGAGATTTTATTACAAGTTCATACATATATGCTATAATGCGAAAAGACTTTTTCCCCAACCTATTATATTTCAAAACAAAACTCGCGCCTGAACAATGTATTGGAGCAATGATTTCCTTATGTTTATAGGGTGCCGCTTAGTTCCTGTTGTTTTTATAGATTTCACCCTAACCAATGGAAATATATTTCTAAAATAGTTATCTATTTAAAAAAAGTTTCTTTTTTTTACTGGACTCTTGATATGCACGAAATGCGTGAAACCGTAGCTTACCTACAATACGCCAAAAAACTGTTACCAAATTAGTTATAAAGTAACTGATTATTTCAAACCGCTATCTGTTGGGATTCATGGGCATTTTTGATCTTTGTTGTAGGCAGATATTTAGTTAAGTTTTTCGGATTTACAAATTTGCCGCCGGTAGGCTATTATTTTTGCCGACCCTACAGTGGCGGATTTACAAAGGAGATGTTGCGAACTCGGCCCTGGTTCGTACACGTCCTCAAAAAATGGGTAAATTAAAGACGAATCTAAAAAAAATACAATTAATTTATTCAAGAATATATTTTAGAGTTACAACCACATTTAATTCAAACGATTTTATCATTTTCAACTATGTTAAACATGGCGGCGATACAGCCGACACTTGGGATCAATCGATTTTGATAGTATTTAGAAAATATTACTTTTTTCTCCAAGTTCTATAATCAAAATACAATTTAAAAAATGTAAATGTCAAAATGACATCGCCCGCCATATTCGCCATGTTAGTTTTGAGTTGCAATTCTAACTGCAAATTATGTTTTGTAACTGCAAACAAAGCTAAATAAGTGAAAATATGCAGTAAAAAACGTTTTTAAGTTGAGTTTGCCTGTTAATGATATTGTGTACAATACATGGCCGGAGGTCCATACATTTTTGCAACATCTCCTTTGCCGCCGGTAGGCTATTATTTTTGTCGCTCCTATATTTTGATATCGTAGTTTACAATCATATCAATTAGGTATATTTTCTATCAATAAAATTTCAACTTTATGTTTTATGCTTCATTATCCTGAAGTTGATGTAAGCAACTTTTTTCTATGGTTAGAATCATGGGAACTATGATCTGAGCCTTGATAATTTTAACAGTAATTTTGTAAATAGAAATAAAAAAATATGAACTAATTCTGCCGCCCCTTAAAATGTGCCGTCCTAGGCTCCAGCCTACTCAGCCTGCTGGTAAATCCACCACTGGTTGTAGGATGTAGCCAGATTAAATCCTATTTGATTAAAAGAGCAAAAAGTTTGTATAGGCTAATACCTAATTTAGATCTTAGTTATTTTTGGACGTTTAAGGTTTAAATTGACATATCAATCCATGTTTATAATGTTATTCATTCTATTTTTGTAATATGACGGACCGAACCGACAAGCCAATTTTATTACTTATTTGAAGTGAATAAAATCAAAATTTGATATTGATTTTGTTGGTCATAGTGTTTGCTACATTATATACCTACAGCTTCATGACAGTAACATTGATTTTGACACCAGCCGTATGTTTGGCATAGTTAACGTTGATCATCATCACTCCAGACAAACAACGTCCACTGCTGGACAAAGCCTTCCCCAAAGACTCTTACAAGAATATTGTGCTTCGTATGGAGAGAATATGCAATAATTGCCAAGCTTGGCAGGTGGATTGGCGATCGCAGTGGGGGCAGTTTTATCACGGGACGCTGCTGCCCATCCCGCGTTATTATATTTAAATTACCACTCTATTCGAACGGGTTGACCGCCATTGTTTGATTGACTGACTGCACTAGCGGTAGAATTCTCCTCCATTAGAGATGAGGTCGTCACGTCCTGACGTCTTTAGAGTAGCAGTAGTAGTAATATTGGTAGAGTAGTGGTATCAGGCCACTGCTACTACGCTGCGGTCTTGGGTTCGATGCCCGGGTAGGGGGTTATCAGAGATAATGATGTAAAGTCCTTTATCTCTGGTTCAATTGGGATTTTGCCAATTTCTGAAAGTTTCCCAGTACCTCGAAGTTTGGTAATGTGCCCGGAGATGTCAATAGGCTCGCCACCTGTTACATGAGCCCAAAAAGTAACCGGCGAATCGTGGATGTTTGCATGAATGCATGCATTTACCTCTGCCTACCCCTTCGGGGATTACAGGCGTGAAGTTATGTTAGTAATATTGGTAGAGTAAAACAAACATAATCACATAAAATCTTTATTGGAACTACATCACATTACTATACAATCTACATAATACAATAATTGTTTATAATCTACAATTTAATTGATCGCATCACATTGTAAAATTGACGAATGTGTTGATAAATATTGAACCAGTTACATATCAATAGAACACATTAATTCAAATTTGGAATGTCGATATTTTAAAAGGAACTACGGATAATAATCTACAAACACTGTTAAAATAGTCTGTCGATGTCTCTCGTTTTGCGATGAATATAACGCTAGGCGTCCATGTACCTACGTTTAAGGTGTGAGTGTACTACATTGAAACATAAAAGCGCCTCCAAATATGAAACGAAAGTACAGTATCCAGCAAGAAATAGATATTGCACATCGAGCCTACGAAGGAGACAATCGGATTCTTTCGACTTCGTAGAGCGTTATCTCTGCTGCACACTGCCTACGTATCTACCTAAGCCCCGGTAGTCTGGTATTGGTCAAAACTTGATCAAAACGGTCGATAAACGTCACCGAAGGAAGGTGCAAAAGAAATAATGCTTTAGGAACAGATCCGAAATAAAACGACGGCTCTTTTCCTATGTAATGGAAGTGGCAAACAAGCCTGCAGTTTACATTGATATTAAGTGATGACTGCAGCCTATAGACACCCACACTCCTGAGGCCTAAGGTGTTATGCCTCTGTGCCGAAAATTACAGGGCCGTATATTACCACCTGACCGGAACACGATAGTGCTGAACACTACCATTTAGCGGCAAGTATATTTTTTCTATGGTCGATGTGCAATATTATGATATTTCTTGTTGGATACTGTACTTTTTACTGGTAAATATGAAGAAAACTAAAGCCAATTAATTAACATTTCCAGAGATACTTGCAACCTTATAAAGCATGATTGAGTTTGCATAAAACTATGGTTACCTACCATATCACAAGGCTTAACTAGCTAAGTGTGTGATTTTAGGTGAAAAATGTAGGTACTCTTTTACATTGTATAGCTAGAAATTATAAAATTGTGCAACGGACTCAAACACAAGACCACTTTAGTGCCCTATATTATGAATACATGATTATCTGCAAATATTAAGGCTGAAAATATGAATACAGATTTGGTATCATAATGTCAATCACTTCAGGTGATTGTCACGCATATACCATTCGGTTATAATGAGTTAATGAAACAACTTTTCAATTAAAAAATACTCGACTAGTATTAATTTTGCATACAAATAATGGAGCTTAATTATCAATGACAACATTAGCTGAGAGCATATCAAGGACATGTCATGAATGTAGGTACTATCACTCTTAATTCAATTAATTCAGTACTAAATTAGAAATCATACATAAATGTCATATCTAGAGATTAGGTGTATTCAATCACAGTTTTTTTTAATGTATCACATTTATAGGAAAATATCACAATTCATAAAATATGCTTAATTCCGAAATCAAAATTAAAATATATTTTTCACTGGTAGGTACTGGTTTGAAATAATTTGCAAAACAAAAGAGCTTTATAAGCACCTAGTTGATAATACCTAAGTTAAGAAAATTCGGTAATTAATTTGAACACTAAAATTTAATTAAAAAGGTTCGAAATATGTATGACATTTAAGAATAATCAATGAAGGTATAAACTGCTTATTACTTATAATTAGTTCTACATATCTTCCTTCTCGCATTTTCTTATTTCATTATTGGCACAAAATCGATTTATAAATCGGGAAGGCTTCCGATAATTCCATAGGAATCAAAAATCAATATTTTTCAAAATTTTACACAAAGAACGGTCAAGCATGCATTTTACATTGATGTTAAGTGATGACTGCATACTATATAATAATATCTACCCACGCATAGATCAAAGGTCAAAATCCAGATGAGGTGCCACCTCTGAGACCTTAGTTGTGGTCTCTGTGATAGTCATTACGGGGCCATACATTACCATCTAACCGGAACACGATATTGCTGAACCCTACCATTTGTCGGCAGACAGGTATCTACCACCGCATACGCCCTCCAGCTCCGAGATATTCGAACTCTACCACCAGTAATTCTCACAATGTTATCCATACGATGGCATAATAATATCCTTGTACTGAATTACTAGTCTGTGCAGTCTAATTTAAGGTCAAACCTTTAAAGACTTTGATTTAGCAGCCAGTCAGTTGGTTACAGCACTAATTTACTAGGCACCTATAATATCAAGACTGTAATAAAATTAATTCGATGTTTATAGTCTCTTTACGACTATTAACCTTCGTTTAGGCACCTTCACTACATTAAAACGTATCTTTTAGTGAGTAGTATGATGAGAAATGTACTGCAAATATTTCAAAACTTGTATCCAATTGCAATAACCAATATAGTACAACAAACATTTATACATACAAAATAAACTGAAAAATAATTTAATAGGTACGTCAAAATCTGTAGAGCAATCAGTCTGAAAACTTTTATAATTTTTGTTTTATTTTTATTGTTGAAGACATATGCGAATATATTATTATTTTTATCAGAATTCAGAATCTATAAAACTGTTAACAGTTTAGGTTACAAAACGTAACATTATTATACATGCATGAAACATTTGAAAAATAAATACCCTCCTGGGGCAGTTGGATAAAAATAAATAAACACATTTCAATCACATCAAAATCCTCATTTTTTGAATGAGTTTATATATGAGTAAATAAAATCTAGATCAAGGTACGTCGGTGCAGGAATGCGGAACAGCTGCTACGTCGCCTATTTAACTTCAATCAGAAAGTGTTTAGGACTTAGCACATGATACTAGGTCACAGACTAGTTTAATATAGATTAGGTATAGAGATATAAGAGAAGCGCGTATCATAGCCTCGTGACGCTCCTTGGATCCTGAAAAAGAAAGATTCTATGAATATATAGCGACCGAAAATTTAAATAAAATACGTTTGCTCTCACAGTCTCACAGTCAATAAATAGTACACCTATAACCCCTTCGTAGGATATAGGCATTCAGTTATGTTACTTTTTTATTGTCAAGAATGTGGCAAACAAGCATGTGGTTCATATGGATGTTAAGTGATCACTGCAGTCTATATGTAAAATCTCTCTCTTACGGCCTGACATAATCGGGCTGACATGGTCCGAGGTGACGAAGCGAGGTGAAGCCCAAGATAGATCGTGATGATGGAGAACTGTGGACGTCCTCTACCTCTAGGGGTCACAGGACTTTCACCTTTCGATATCACCATACCTTTGTCTCACCTTATATCTCTTTAATATAGACCCGTGCCTCATGATGCGGGGGTTTGGGTTTGGGCGCGTAGGGTATCTCCTCATAGAACACGCTGTACACCTTCTTGTAGCCAAGCCTCTCAGCTGCCGCTGCAGAGAATGCTGAAGTTGTGTCGACGCGCATTGCGCTCGCGCCTATCTCTTTTGCTATGCGCCTGTAAACAAAAATTGGTATTGAGTAATCGATGCCGTTTGGTCCCAAATGGCCAACTTGTTTGATATTATTGGGATAATTATATTCTTGCTGTAATTTAAGCTCCAGTAGGCTCTGAGAATTCCAATGATAGTTTTTAAAGATTGCCAAAGTGCTATTAAATTTAACTTTTACTGATATCTTCCTGCAAATTATGTAAAGAGATATATGAATATAATCGAATAACGAATGAGGTAAAAAATATAAAGCAAATGGCTTGAGTATTCTTTTGAGGATTTTAACTTCATTGGCTATCTCTTCTTCAAAGCATTTTGACAGCGACCCATTAAATAGGTTAGGAAACTCAAGGGTTAACATTTGAGGATGGCAAAATTCGACTCTAAAACATGTCACATAAAATACAGTACGAGTCTAATTGCCGTCGATTAAAGAGTATTTATCACGTAAACGCAGAGTGAGTGCAAAATTAGGTATCTAAACTGCATTTCTTGAAAATGTTTGTTGATCTCCATTGGCTTAACATCAATTTGTAATCATGAAAAGAGATGTTGCGAGCTCGGCTCTGGTTCGTACATATCCTCAAAAAATGGCTATATTAAAGAAGAATCCGAAATAAATACAATTAATTTATTCAAGAATTTATTTTAGAGTTACAACCACATTTAATTCAAACGATTTTATCATTTTCAACTATGTTATACATGGAGGCCATACAGCTGACACTTGGGATCAATCGATTTTGATTATATAGTATTTAGAAAATATTACTTTTTTCTCCATGTACTATATAATCAAAATACAATTTAAAAAATGAAAATGTCAAAATGACATCGCCCGCCATATTCGCCATGTTGGTTTTGAGTTGCAATTCTAACTGCAAATTATGTTTTGTAACTGCAAACAAAGCTAAATAAGTGAAAATATGCAGTAAAAACGTTTTTCTATTGATTTTGCCTGTTTAATGATATTGTGTACAATACATGGCCGGAGGTCCATACATTTTTGCAACATCTCCTTTAATGTAAAAAGGTAAAGGCAAAAAATGTTCCGGAGTAATATTTGTAATCTAGCAACTGAATGTTCGTTTGAACTTGAACAGAAACAAGTGCAAAAATTAAACCTACACGTGTTTATTCAATCATTGTAAGTAAACTAAGAAACAGAGTATTAAAATGACGATTATAAAATACAAAGGAAACAACGAATACTTAGGTACTTGCACAACGTAAGTATTATAGCCAGTGGAGTGTTGTATACGCGAGAAAATCCGCAATTTTAATTTCTACAATGTTAAATCTGTGAAAACGTTATAGTCAGATGTAGTAGTGCATCTATATTTAATTCAAGAATAGACAATATGTTTGCTTCAAAAGCACTGTTTCATGCATTCAGTAGCATAAAATTAGTGAACAAAGGTGACATGGTGACGTACAGAGATGGTTGTCATGTCACGAAGATTTGTGCTCGAACACGACAAGGTTGAAATGGTTGAAATAAATATGAATGTGAGTAGGTACGTATGATTTTTAAAACGAGCCAATTGTCGAGATTCCATACAAATGTTATTGTTAAATGAAGTCCACGTTAATGATACACCTAAGTCATTTAATTCAGAGATGATTTATGCTGAAGTACCTACTATGCGTGAGATGTAAACGGCGTTTCTAGATATATTTTCCAGGCATCGCATTATAGGGGTAACGGTACGAATTGCAACCTTAATTTATTATTAGTAAAAAATCTGAGGTTGGCACGGCCCACCCAAATTCTTTCCTTCCTACGCCCATGTGCTATGGATGGTATCACCTCTCATTTTATTGCTGCATATAGCCTAGCCTAGCAATAGTGGAAACAGGTTAAACGAATATTGAAATATGTTTTATAGGAAGTGACGCAAGTCATGGATATGGATGGAATATACGGACGCGTGAGTTGTGTAGCTAGTGTAGTAGGCACGCTTTGTCATCGAGGACCTTGTGGCTGCGCATCTTTATGCGATTCATCGCTGAGCATTGGTAGAATCGGATTATCTAGTTGGTGGAACCATTCTTTTTAAGATTTTTCTACAATTCTCATAAAAAATCTTGTGCTATTTTCTTTATGTAAGGTGGTAAACAAGCATGCAGTTCACGTGGATGCTGAACCCTATAGGTTTGATAGCACAGAATAGATAAATAAGGATAGAATGGCTAAAGACTCATTTTCATATCGAAACTGCTGTCGCCAGTTGCAAACATTGACGATCACATCATATTCTCACTACAGAGACAATTCAAACTGCAATTGGTCAATTGAAATAGACCACTCCCAAACACTTACTTCTCACAAAACTAACTCTTTCTAGTTTCCGTGTTTGATAGGGTGGCAAAAACCCGAAAAGATCAAATTGCAGATGGGTTGTCAGTTGCCAGCCCTGAGACCATAGATTAGTTATGTCTCAGGGATTGTTATTACATACATTACCATCTAACTGGAACACGATAGTGCCGAACACTACCATTCGCGGCGGTTCGTCATTACAATAATAGTACAATTTTACTTGATTTCAAAAATATGTTTTTTTCGAAAAATCTTTTGCTGGTTACTATATACATCCAAAATTTTATTGTGCCATGATTTATTTCGCCAAACCTTGCTCGACGCACGTTGGCTCGAAAACGATTCACCGATAGTGACCGATACCTTGTTTCGTCGATGCTTATTTGGTCGGAGGTCTTTTTACACCCAATTTGTTGCCATGAGCGGTTTCAAAATGTCAAGATCCCTTAATGTCAAATTCCCATCTGTAAAAATTACCTATTGTAAGTACCTATTGTCAGCGAAAAAAAATAGTAGTAATTATCGAACTCTGAGGACGAAAGGTCCTTCCTGTGATTCGCCGATGTGATAAACAGAAGTAAACAAAAGACGTGTTCAGTAAAAATCGTAATTTGTCGCAATTATGAAGATATTATGGATACCTACAACTTGTATGATCACAAGCATTGTAAACAAACATGCACATTCAATTGTCATCTATGCCGACATAAGCATGATAATGTATAGTTAAATAATTAAATAGCTCAAAACAAGGAAGTGTTATGGCCAAAAAAATGTATTTTTCTATTATTGTTCTAGTGGCAAAGCTCTTGACTTCACGTGAGGCCTTGTGATATTTAGCATGCGTGTATGAGAAATACTATGCGGAATCGTATTGAAATTACATTAAAACGCAGAATCGTTATTGTTTTCTTTGCTTTACAGGTCTTTTGTGCAATTAATGCGAGGGTATAAAACTGAGGAAGGAGCGAATATGAAATAAATTATCGTGAATTGGAGTTGACGCTGCACTAAATCAAGCAAAAATTTAAGAAGATTTATAAAGTATGCCAATTTGCCATTGGACTATTCGTCGACAGGACGATTCATTTATTTCCGTTTCCCCAGCAGAGTATTGCCTCCCTCCGGGCAGGGGCAGGCATGACGAATCTAAATCGAATAAGGTTTCCGATACTTCCCTTTGGCTACAAATCCCTAAAAACTAAACTTGATTAATATAAATTATAATATTTATTGATCGTTTATGATCAATATATTTACCCATATTACGGAAAAGTAGTACCTAACTATAAATAAAAATTGTGAAAGTTATTTTTTTTTATGTACCGCAATTGCGATCATAAATTGCTAACCTCGAATAAAATTATGTCCGTGGCAATCGATATTGCGATTACTAACATGTCGAGGCTCCCAGCTCTTTGCCTTGCTTGCCTTGCCCGTGAAAATCCTTGTTTTAATGTTCGCAAACAATGTATTACGAATTTGTTTTGTGTGGGCACATAAATTTAGAACGCGAACATAATAATAATTGTAAGTACAAAATATTGAAATAGTAATAAATTTAAGAATAGTCGTAAAATATGCCCTTGAAATTTTATCTACTACGAGTACAAGTGTTGAAAATTGTTTTGAATTCTTTCGTTTTCGCCAACTACTTAGTTTGGTGACCACTTCATATTATAGTCTAACTTTTTTTCATAGACTTTCCTCTTGTTCATCATCAGGTAATTGGAGAAGATTGCTTCTTCCGTCACCGAAGAACATGAAGTGTGCCTGTTGCGTGTGATATTAAAATAAGCACAAATAAATTAAACTCCATCATTATGAATAATAACGTCTTCACTAGTTGGAGAGACATCTCCAAAAAGTCGAGGATGTTATCAGCTTCCTTTAATCTTCTTTATCCTTTGCTTGGTGGAACGAGTTAGTAACGTCAAGTTATAACAATCTTGTCAAGAAGTGGACCGACGACCTGGTGAAGGTCGGTGAGGTGCGGGCAAACGCTGGATGAGGCCCAGGACCGTTCGTTGTTGCAATCTTTGGGGGAGGCTTCTAGGAGTGGACGATTTTCGACTGAATAATAATGATGATAACAATCTAGGATGGTTTTTTTTCAATGTCAACTTTCATTTTTAAACAAATATGTGCAAGCGTTCATCCGTCATCGAAGAACAAGTGACTTGTTGTTCGCGTGTGACATTCAAATATGCGCAAATGGACGTTATATTAATTCGCTTGTTAGCAATATTATACAATTGGTCTCGTGTTGCATCTTAGATGCGAATTATGCGTCGTATGCTGTAGCAGTTGCACAATAATTTATGTACAATTAATGTCATGCTGCAGACATAACAAGCTCATCAGCTGTGAATGAGTTGGCATTCTAATTGAATTGGGAAGACGAAGGGTAGGCATCTGTTACTTTTAGTTCCGTTATGTAGAATTTCGAAATATGCAACATTTTTTTGTAAAATGCTCATATATTAACTCTACCTTTGATCTTGAAATGTTTAAATTGAATTTAAGCGAGTGGCCATAAAGGGCGTAGGCAGATAGAATAGGTGATTCAGGGGCGAATTACATAATAAAGACAATCATGCATAGGTAAAGATACCTACCTATGCATGATTGCTTGTTTAAAGTAAGTAGGTATGTAGCTTAAGCCCCAGTTCGTCAGAGAATATTACAAAAATATTGCCTATCCTATAGACCTACCAATTTGATACACCTACGTGAATATAATTCGTGAATATTCCCTCAAAATTATTACTAAACCAAATTATTGTAATTGCATGTGTATAAATACGCTATTTGCATAATAAACAAGATATTACAGTGCCGTATCAGAAGATTTCCAGTCATTGATACAGATAAGATGGTACTTTATATGATAAAATAATTTGTAATTTACTTAATCTACCGACACCATCTGGAAGTTCAAGAATACTATTTTTGCAGTTTATAATGTTACAATTGATATAAAATGATTCGTAGCAACATTATTTACGAACTATTATTGTTTGGTAGAGTTTGGTAGAGCATTAACTTATCTATTTGCCACTAAATGGAGCACTATGGTGTTCCGTACAGGTTATAGGTAATGGGCGGCCCCATGTAATTTCCGGCATAGAGGCATATCACCTTAGCACATCGGAATGGTAACTCATATACACTGAAATTCTCGTTTTCTAGTAGTTGTTGATAGGCTACAGTAGATATTATTTACCATCATTGAACTGTATGCATGTTTGCTTTATAACATGACATTAAAAAAACTACGTAGAATGATACAACAATGTCAAACGCAAATCCAATGTAACGCTTACCTACCAATGGTTCCGTAGGTATTCTGTACAAAAATTAGAACAAAACCTTGATGAATTCCGGTTCGCACTTGACCGGTTTTTATTGTTTTATTGCTTGTGTTTGGATTGTTTGGGGCATTAACCACCCAAGGCCTGATGCTTTTACGTGTTATTTCGAAAAAAAAACGAAATCTTGTAATAAAACAATAAGATTTATTACAAGTTTTTAATTCACTTCACCTATTCGTTTATTAGAGTATGATAAATCTTGGAACCGAATTTGAACCAGTTTACCCCAAACGATTGAGCTGAAAAAATATTTCTTACTTCTCGAGTTCTGATGATAATGTAATTTTATTTTAATACTTTTAATATAGTCAGTAGTACTCTTAACCCAAAATGTTCGCTACAATGAAAAAAACAGATTAACATATTTTTGCAAAAACTATGTAAGACCGCTAGGTTATCAAATTAATAGATATGCTAGACTTGAAGAATACAATATCTGCGCCGTAAAATTTAATATGCTGTAATAAATTAAGCTTAAATAAAAACTTGTCTTTTTAATTAGATGTTCAAGTTCAAGCGTGCACACACATAATTAAGCCAACTTACGGCCGAATACTCAAACGTCCCTCAAATATTTAACGGCTTCTTAAACGTTTGAGCAGCTCTTAAACTCGATTTTCGTATACACAAACGCTAATTTTAAACATCTCCTATTAATTGAGACCCACTCAAATAAGTGTCACTCAAAACTCTACTCAATGAAAAAATCGTATGCTCAAACGCAACTCAACGCTATCCTAGTGTCAAATCATCTGTCAAACCTATTTGAGTAGCTCCAAAATGTAAGAGTGGTCGTGAGGACTCTTAAATATAGTGAAATTTTCTATTCGAGTTTTAAACAATTCTTTATCGTCGTCATTTTTCCTTTCGGATCACGAAAGACCTTCTGTGAGTCGAGAAATGTTGGAAAGTTGAACAAATAAATTGATATCCAATGATATTATAGGTAGTAAAGAGATAGATTTATTACGTTATTGGCATGTCAAAAATAAGCTTACCAAACCTTGCATGCATTTTTTTAATGTTATGGAAGTGGTAAACAAGCATGCGTGCACACACATAATTTTATTATAGATAGGTACTAGCTTTTTGTTGTAACTATTATACTAAGCAGCATGGAGAGTGTATATCAAGTAGGTAGATACATAAACAGAGGGAGCTGTAGGTCGGATCTTGGAAATGTAAGTACATAGCTTGGAATGGTACTTAGACAAGAGCCAAACTGCCAGCATTATAATATGCAGCATGGGGAGTGTATATCAAGTAGGTAGATACTTAAACAGAGGGAGCTGTAGGTCGGATCTTGGAAATGTAAGTACATAGCTTGGAATGGTACTTAGACAAGAGCCAAACTTTCTATGCTTTAGGCAATTTTCTAGCTATTAAAGCTTCAAAGTGTTCAAATTCAAACGTAGGTAACAACGGTGTCTCACGGGCTTCAATATTTGGACCAATTTACGGAATATGAAACCCAGCCTTATAAGTATGAACACAAAGATTCGAGCGAAAACTAATTACAACGACAGCGTCTGTTAGATAACACATAAAAAAGTATTTACGAATGTATGACATGAATATAAACAAGTTAATTGAAAGGAAATAATAGACCAAGAGTGTGTTATATTTTTTATCATCAGTTTACACAATAACATTGTTAATAGAATCATTTTTTTACTATTATGACCATAATTAAATCATTGAATCATCAGGAGAAACATGTGTAGTTACGTTTACTCTCGATAACGTAACTTTTTTATTTATTTGATTTACCTAAGTATTTATTATTTTTATGCACGAAGATGGTACATACTTTTTTCTTCTTAGTACGCACTGTTACCTCTGTTACCTACTTAAACATGCATTCACTGCAAATTGTAGATAAATGACTACCCCTTAGGCGTGTGTTATAGTAATTACAGGGCCATACTTTAACACCTAACCGTTAGTGCTGATCGCAACTATTTTGCGGCAGATAAATTGGTCTATGCTCTCGGGTTTTGACATTAGAACTGTACCAGTAAAGTAAATGTAATTTGGCTGATCCACATTTATTAACGCTTTGGATACACTTCTGATGGTACATACTATTCAATTAGATTTTAAGGTGAATGCACATTTATTCGAGCCGAACGCGATGAACCAATCGAACTCAGGTAGGCCTCGCACTCCTAGCCGCACCGAAAGAATCGACCGCGCAAAAAAAACGTTTCCATTTCCTGCCTGCCGCACTGTTATACGGATGAATTGTAATGGATCTTGATGATTGTCATGGATGTTACGTCTCTTCGTCATTATGTACTAATTCAGATAAACAATAAAATAGTTCTCCCTCATAGCTCTGTTGTACTCAACTGATAAAATGTGAGCCGCGCCGAACCTGATGACGTCTTTCGAATTCATCTAGGATTTCTGGTGTTCTGACAGATTCGGACGATTCGGAAGTAGGTCTGCGAGGTTCCACGAGATTTCATAAAACTTATTCTAAAATTCTTTAATTCGAATCGTTCAACGCGTTCGGTTCAGATAAATTTGCGTTCACTATCAAGATGCAGTTTTAATAAATCATATTAAACCGGTAACGAATAATACGAGTATATAGCAATATACCTTCATATGCTATTTTAGTCGATTGTCATCGTTACGTATACATATTATCTAACTTTCAATTGGTTACTGTAGTTTTGCAGTGATTATGTAACCGACTTAACTTTTTGCTTGCATCAAGGTTAAGAAATAACCAATCAAACTTTTTGTCTTTGCTCTAATGATACGAGGAATTGAACTGACATTTATTTCCTTCTCGAATTTCCATATGATTTAAACTTCTATAGTAAAAATAAATAAAATACGCTTAGACTCACAGCCCCACAGTAGGTATAAACCTGTGTCGTGGGCGCCGTTGTACACATACAACACATACACAAACACCCAGACCCGAAACAAATATCTGTAGGCCATACAAACATTTGTCCCGGTGCGGGGATCGAACCCGCGACCCTTCGAATCAAACGGTCATCTCACACCGATGGACTAACCGGGCCGTCAAAATGAATCAAGTCAATCAACAATTTATCATAACATCTCTTTGCTGGCTTTTTCTGCGACTTTGTCCGCGTGGAACTAATTTTCAAACCCTCTAGAAGTTGAATTTTGAAATAAAAAATAGTTTAAGTTGGACTCTACCTCTTCAACTATTTTTAATCCAAACTATGGAACCCCCAATCAATTTTCTTCTATTAAGACAAGAAATTACGAGTAATCATAAGTACTTGTCAAACTTTTTTAACTTGTAACGATTACGAATAACGCTGCATCGCACTTACGGAGTTTTCATACCAGTTGCACTATACATATGATTTCATCTTCCATCTGTTTCTGCTGACTGAAGGGAATTCTGATGTTCAGGATTTTGTATAGATTCACTTTGAAAAGACTGAAAAACCGACAGACCTTAATCTAAGAAATAGAAACAAAAAATACTGTACTCACTGTGACTCCTCACAAAGCACCCTCATAAGGCCCCTGCCGCGCCAGTCACTGTGCGTGGATGCTATCCTGATCTCCAGGACAGTGTGGCAATCCTCTGGCAGCTTGTCCCAGATCCTCGCTTCCTTGTCCAAGTGGTTCAAGACTTTGAGGATCCGCCGGAACTTGGGGTGAGGGCACTGCTCTGATTTGTCAGTGTAATCAGCCTCCTGGGGACAAGTTATGAATAAGATATTTATTTTGTGGGTATCAATATACCTATTCATCGTGCTTCTTACTGTCATGATAGTTGCAGAATCGGCTAAACATACTTTCATGGTAAATAAGTTAATAGAAACTAGACGTCTTTAGTCAATATATCGATAGGTTTAAATAAGTTAGTATCTCTAATAATAATAAAGGCAATAACTTTAATGTTATCCATGAAGCTGTAAATAAACAATATTTATTTATTTATTTAAACTTTAACGCACACATTATAAAAATGAGGTACATAAGGTGGACTTAATGCCTTTAGGCATTATCTGCCAGTCAACCTTAAGGTTGTAAAAGAAGAACCACGAAATGTTGCAGAAAAATAAAAGAACTATGAAATAAAAAAAAACTACAATGACTAAAACACGAAGCAGATAATTACTTACGTAAATAACTAAAGATATATTAGAATAAATACACATTCCAAAACATATGTATCAATATACATAAACATATAGCTATATATGAATCAATATATAATTAACATAAATAATCATAAATATAATATAATAAATAGGAAAGCTTAAATATGATGACATTCCTATATTAACCAGTGTCAACAGCCAGTGAATTCAAATAACGACGAAGCTTGAATTTGAAAGATACCTTACTCGAGGCCTTTTTTATGTCAAGGGGTAGCGAGTTCCAAAGTTTAATAGCAGAAACAGCAAAGGACTTTGACACAAAATTAGTGCGGTGAAGTGGTATATCAAGAATGAGTCGATCAAACAAGCGATATATATTACACTTACATTTATATATTATACTTAGAGAAAACACTCTGATTACCTATTTGAAGCGAGGTTAAACTATCCCTATTATCCGCGTCAGTGTGTTCGTGTGGGACCTTCTCTCTCTAATGTAGGTATGCTAAAATTAACAGAAACAGAGGTCCGACCACAGATGTTGTATGTATATGAACTGACTCGAGCTGTGAGTCGAGCTGTTGTTCATTTTACTGACCATCTTTATTAAGTCCTATCTAAGAGTTACCTTCTTAATTAGCGTGGAAGCCTTGTTTAGTCATTGGTTTATTGATTTACTTATATTTTTAAGAAAAATATATGGACTGTTATCTCCAGTTATTTTCTAAGCGAATAATAGTCTGCGACATCTCACAAAGGACCCTCACGACTTGAATATCGCATTAAAAACAACTAGATTCAATTATGTGCACATTCATCGAAAGAAATATGGCTGTCTTATATAGGCATAATTGCTATAGGATATAAACAATTTTTCATAAAAACCAGTAGGCGGAACATGATCATATTTATCCTATGGCTAGGCAGGTAATAAACGCATTCCAATAATGTTTATTGGTTTTCAATTATAAATAGCTTTGCACGTTAATAAATTCTCGCACGCCCCGTATGCTTCTCATTAAAGTTATTAGTGTCAACCACATATAGAAAAGTACAGTAATAAAGTGATCTTCCGTGAATCATTTTCAAATTAGGATTTTGTCTGATAATTTTAACATATAGCAATAGCAATGTAAAGAAGTGTAGTTAAGCAAAAAAAAATGGTTTTTAAGTGAAACCATTTTTTTCTACGTACTAAATAGGCAATGGGGCAATAAAAAGGACACACCGCAGCGCTACATCGAGGGTAGTAGGGTAGGTACTTCCTGAAAACTTTGATAACGTGACCGGAGATCGCAATAGGCTCGCCAACTTTTACATGGGCTAAACGTAACTGGCGAACCGTATTGGCATGTACAAGTCTGCTTGAATACAGAGGCGGCGTAAGGCGTGGGCGGTGTGGGTGGCAATTTATGTCCGACATAGGTACGTTTATAGCTTAAGATAAAAGCCAACCGAAAGTCGGACAGGCCGTTCACTTAAATATTTGGCCGGACACCACTAAAAAAGCAAAGATATTCGGCTTAAGCCGGACTGATGGCAACCTTATTCGCGCTGCCATTGCTTGAATGCGTGTATTTACCTCTGCCTAATTCTTTCAGGGAATACAGGCATGAAGTTCCGTTCATATATCATCCCTGAATAATCGTATTTATGATTACAGAGATGTAACGTCATTTAACAAGATAGACAAGAACGATATCAGTTAATTGCAACATTGTTCATTGCAAGAACAAACAACAAAAGATGTACTTTTGTATAATTCATATGAAGAATTATTCAGAAAGCATTGATGCAAGTCGACCTCCCGAGCAGATCGTTCCTTGAACCCCGCTCTGATTGATATGACACAGTTATACTGCACTTTGTACAATGTCATTATGTGACTCGATACTTCAACAGGAATGTACCTTACATTGTAACAAATACAGGTTTAATGCTCAAGTAAGTAGTCAGTGTCAGTACTGCTATTATTTAGTAATTTATCAGTGAATCTAACAATAAAAGTTTTTTTTTATGTCTATCAATACAAGCAGACGGGCCACCTAATGGTAAGTGGTTACCTACCGTCGCGTATGATGAACATTTGCAACACCAGGGGGGTTGCCAACGCGCTGCCAGCCCTGAAGGACTCTTTTGACGCCATTTTTGAAGAACTCCGTATTGTAGCGCCGGAGGAACACCTCAGTGGGAAGTTCGTTCCACAATTTGCACGTTCTGGGCAGGAATGAACGCGCGAATCGGACCGTTGAACATTTCCAAGTATCCAATCTGTGCGGGTGGAATTTCTCGGTGCGTTGTAGGAATGTAGAGGATGGCACCAGATCGAACAGTTCATCAGAGCATTCACCATTGTAAAGGCGGTAGAAAATGCACAGACATCCGACGTCTCTGCGCAGACTCTTTTTAGCAGAGAGTTTTGTTAGTATTATATCTTTATTGGTGTCAGAGCTCGTGGTAGTTGTCGACGACGTCCACAGCTGAAAGAAAACCTGCTCCGAAATTCCGAGAGGAAAACCCTCCCTCAAATATACCCTTTTGCATCGTATGGGAGGATATGCCATAATTTACACATCGCAGTGGCGTTTGTTTTATCGTGGGAAGCTTCTACCACTTCACCGGCCATGATAATACTGAACCCTACCTTTTAAGGTCAGATAGCCGGTACATGGTAATGTGATTGATGGCTACGGTGTTCAGTTTCGTCATTGGAACTCTACAACCAGTGAAACTATTTCAGTCGCTTAAGTTGTAGCAGGAATACGAAACTACGCCTGTATTCCCCGAAGGGGTAGGCAGAGGTGAATGTATTCAAGCATACATGCAAATGTACATTCGAATGTACCTTCGATTGACATCTCTTTTTTTTTGTAATCGTAGTGGCAAACAAGCATGCAGTTCACATTAATGTTAAGTTACATTACTGCAGCCTATAGACACTTACACAAAGACCAAGGTCAAAATGCAGATGCCTCTGTGCCGAAATTATAGGGCCGTACATTACCACCTGACCGGAACACGATAGTGCTGAATACTACCATTTAGCGGCAAGTATTTAAGGTAATGCGGTGGTGGTGGTACACCCGCGAGCTCCATCACTGGAGTTCTACCACCAGTATCTTTATCTCTGATAGTCCCCGACTCAGCGTAGGTATCAGAAGCCAGTGTCTACTACTAAACTATTGAGTCAGTACTCAGGAATACTATAATAATAATTGTATTTTCAAATAGTATGTATGATATACCTATCACAAAACTTTGACCTATTATTGTGACCCATTGTTTAGAAACCCAGCACAGGTGTCCGTACCTTTAAAGACATTTGTACGTGCTTCAGTACTAATCAGTACCAATCGCAGGATATACTTCCGCGCAGGTGTTCAGTTGTCGCAGTCTGACACTCGTTTGGACTTTCAATTAATATCTATAGGTATGTGTATATGATGAAACTGTAATTGGAGTTACATCAGTGCCGGATTAACCACAAAGCAGGAGGCAGCAAATGCTACCGGCCCCGCGCCTGTGCCCAAAAAATAGTACAAATATGTTAAATATTATTATATAATACACCTTAGCTATTCTCAAAGTTAGCGTTGGCTACACTTTAATTAAATAAGTATATTATTATGTTGCAAGTTGGCAATACCACAATACTTACAGGGGGAATCCCCTCACATTGTTTTCGATTCCTTTTCGTAAATGTTCTGTTTTATTTACATTCTAAATTTCAGTAGGCAATGTAACTAAAAAAAAAAATGCAAAAAAAAACTCTAGGGCCCCATGGTCACATTTGCTACGGGCCCCGCACCGGCTTTAACCGGTACTGAGTTACATAGGAGATATTAAAGAACAAAATTAAGGAGTCTCTATAGGGCCAGAATATGAATACCTAATATAAGAACTTGCCACGATTTTTTATTATTATTTTGGCTTTTCAACGAGTGGGTGACTAGGTTTCCAAAACATAGTCACTCTTACAATACCAGTGTGAATTCAGCCCATAGATATCCACACTTATTTATTTGTTTATTTATCACCACAATAACCTTAATAACTACACAGTTTAACATATTATATTAACATCAAAAAGTTGTGAGTTATTATTAAGGTACACTAAATCCAGAAGATCAGATTTTTAACATGCAGTTGAGTCTGTCTATTGTTGCCTCAGATTTTGCTTAGAGTGGGTTCCATAACCGCAAAAACAAAAACAAATGGTACAAAATAGTTTATTCCAGAATATTGTTTACATCGTTGTTATGTTTTAGCCTTTTGTAATCTGAACTGCTCGGTGGGCGGACATGGACAAAGTCACAAATCAGTCAACCCTGAAGGTACTTGATGTACTATGTGTTTAATATATATACATAAAACTGCCTCAGTAGGCCAGTGGTAGCAGGCCACTGCTACGCAGGGGTTCGATCCCGGGTCCAGAGTTAAATGCTATTGATTGGTAATGTGCAGATATGCACGCAATTTTCAAATTTCAAAGTTTGGTAATGTTTACCCAGGTGGAGTGAGTTGAAATTGGATAACTACACATAAGTGACGTATGTGAATGTGCAGACATGGTTGCAGAGGCCCAGGAAACAAGACCAAGACTGACCTACCTTGACCAAATAGGTCGAGTATTGCCTGAGGGTGGGGTCAAGAGCTTTAGGCATCGGCGTGCAAATATAAGATATCGACAAAATCTTCATTCAAGTATAAGTTGGGTCCCGTGAAAAAGGTGGGCGAACCAAATTGGCAGGCAGACAGACAGACGTACGGGTGAACTTATAAGGGTACCTTATTTTTATTTGGTGCGGAACGCAAAACCTAACATAGGAAAAACAAAATTGGCTCATAAAAATTTCTTAATTTTTCCATCTATTCTATCTCGCTTTGGTATAAACGATTTTATTTTACCGTAGTCCATGTTTTCCTACCAATTTTCGCAAACATAATGCTATTGACAGAAAACCGATAAGTGTCTGAAAGAAAATCCTCTTGCCAAGTCGTTGACATCTCTCGGATATTGGAATTTGATTTTTCTTTTCACTCAAAGGAAATAAGACTCAATATTGTTTTGTGCTTTATCGATATCTTATTTATTAAGAAAAAATATTAAAGGTATTCATATCGCTTGTAATGATGATTAGGCTATTTTGTTTCTTGTTATCTGAAAATATGAATGTCTCCAACCTAACAAAAATATATATTGTACTGCACAATTTAGCAAGATGCTTTTAAAGAAGATGAAGAAAAACGATCAACATAATCTATATAAGGAAATAAAATGAATCGCAAAATGTGTTATTAAGCGCAAAACTCGAGAGTGGCTGAACCGATTTGGCTGATTTATTTAAAATTGTGTTTGGGGAAGTCTCAGAAAGCTTCCTATAAAGTATAAAAACGAAAAAAAATTGAGGAAAAATAGTTAAATCAATAATTTTAGGGTACCATACAAACTGCTCTATTCCCAGCTGTTAAACATTTGACGACGATCAAATCGACAACGCTTGCATCACATGCGACAGGCCCCGACAGGTCAATAACTTTAGACAGAACGAAATCTATCTAAGCAGCTATTAAATATAAAAAAAACTTTGTAACTTTATTTCAGTTAAATAGGGGATAATAACATCTGCTGGGACAGCTAGTTTAGTAATAATACTTCAGAAACTCATTTATTCATTTAGGGTGACAGGCACCTCTTACTTACATTAAACGTCAATTTCAAATATAGACTAGGTAGGACCACCTATTATAAATCCAGTCCACGTTGATGGCAAGGGAACTGAAGGTCATTGGCATTAATCAAAGAACTTACTCGTCGGGACAATAGAAATCCCTCGACAATAATTGAACAATCAGAGGGTTACAGATGAAATGATCAGCGCATTCAGTGCGTCTGCTCTGAACTGTAACTACTATTAAAATACAGCTACGTTTTTCGTTTTAAAGATTGCAAATAAGCATGCATTTCACTTCATCAGATTCACTTCCCGTTCATCAGTTGGTATAAAAACCATTGACGAGGGCAGCTAATGTTATTGGATGGTATAACAGTAGACTGTGAGTGGTTGAGAATATTGTTTGCTAGATCTTAACCAATATTAACAAAATAACGGTTTATTGCGTTAACAGAAGATACAGGATCACTACACAATGAAAGTAGGTCTATTGAAGGTGGATTACGCTAAGGAATGAAAGAAATTCTTTTTAAGATCTTCCAGGTCTCTTTCGAGTTACCACGAGCATCACTGAGTTCATTTTGCTGAAATTCACGTTTGACTTTTAGAATACTGCAGCCTGCAGCATAAAGATTTACACAAAAACTGTATATCGAATTTCAAATGCGTGTTTGCTTCTGTAACGGCAACTACGGGACCATACATTATCATTCATGCGAAAAAAGAAAAATATAGATTTTTTTATGTGACGATGGTGGCAAACAAACATGTATGTTACATGGATGTTAAGTGATGATTGCAGCCTTTAGACATCTACACAAAAACCAGAGGTCAAAATGCAAACGCTTTGCCACCTCTAAGACCTAAGATGTAATGTCTCTGTGATAGTTAATACGGGGCCACACATTACCATCTAATCGAAACACGATAGTGCTGATCACTACTACTCGTATTTTGCGGCAGATAGATTCAGTAATACGGTGGTGCCTACGCCCTCGAGCTCCTACACTGGAAACCTATCACTAGTAAAAAACATAAACGTTACTTCATGCCTGCAATCCCCGAAGTGGTAGGCAGAGGTAAATGCATGCATTCAAGCATACATGCAAACACCCACGACTCGCCGGTTACGTTTTGGCCCGTGTAACAGGTGCCGAACCTGTTGCCATCTCCGGACACATTACCAAACTCCGAGGTACTGGGAAACTTCCAGAAAATGGAAAAATCCCGATAGAACCAAAATAAAGGATTTTAAGCCGTTATCGCTGATACCCCCGACCCGGAATCGAACCCAGGACCTCCAGCGCCACACAACTACGCTACTGAGGCAGTTAAAAATAGATCTAGATTATACAGTGAGTCCATTTGCTTTTGAGGATAAACACAGTCTTATACGACTCATATGAAAAATGAAGGAGATTCTTAATTAAGTTTTCAGTAAAAGGTCAGTGTAGAGCTAAAAATAATCGCTAAGCAACTTGACCTTTTCTATCTTGAAATTGCATGTACCAGTGAACTAGACTAATATGATGAGGAGAGAACTTCCAATGATTAAAGGATCACGTCAATATTTGTACAAACACAATGAAAAAAAGGTACACGAAAAAAAAATTGAAATATTGTCTAGTGAACCCAAAAATATTTCCTGATGTTTAAAATATTTTTTATCCTTCGTAAACTCAAAATTAAAGTTTCACGCTGCTCCAATGCGGGTTGGTGGAGATAAGGGTTTGATGCCTCCTCCCAAAAAGGGGAGAGACTCGTGCCCAGCAGTGGGACGTATCAAGCGTTGCCATTATTATTATTCTTTATGGAGTGCTTCTACTGTTGTTAGGAAAGACGATTTTTATTCCGGTGATTAAATAATATTTGAAATACCAGGTAATATTCTTTAACATATTTCACAAGCATGTGTTAATGCGAAATAATATCAAACAATTATTAAGGGTAAAAGCGACTTCTTTACGATATTCAATAAACTGAAAAGTCTATTATATCGGTTGCCTAACTAGCATAGTTGGTAATAGATGGCGCTGCTGCTACCATAAAGCAATGCAATAGATGTGAAGGAAAGATTTGACAAATCGGGCAGGGCTTCAGTAGCTCAATTGGAAGAGCGGCTGGACTAGATTCCCAGTAGGTCGCGAGTTCGAGCCTCGCCTGAAGTCAAATTTTTCTTTCCATTTTTCTTTAAAAATAAAACATATTTCACAAGCATGTGTTAATGCGAAATAATATCAAACAATTATTAAGGGTAAAAGCGACTTCTTTACGATATTCAATAAACTGAAAAGTCTATTATATCGGTTGCCTAACTAGCATAGTTGGTAATAGATGGCGCTGCTGCTACCATAAAGCAATGCAATAGATGTGAAGGAAAGATTTGACAAATCGGGCAGGGCTTCAGTAGCTCAATTGGAAGAGCGGCTGGACTAGATTCCCAGTAGGTCGCGAGTTCGAGCCTCGCCTGAAGTCAAATTTTTCTTTCCATTTTTCTTTAAAAATAAAAAATATTCTTTAAGGTCCAAAGATTATCCCCCTCCCCCTTATTACATGCTGTTTTAAGCCTGTAAAAATTAATACATGGAACTTGCCATGATTCTTTCGAAAATAAATTGAGGTTACCGAAGTTGCGAAAAAAGAAACAGATAGCATACCACTACAGAATATATATTATCTATTCCGTGCATAGCACCTATTGCTAATGCATTTTAAGTATTGATGAATTTTTAATAGACCTTAACCTAGGCTAATTTATTGGAAAGAAGTCCTCAAAAAACTATTTAGTTACGTGGCCACAGTTTTTAACCAAGTTTTAGTACGGTTCTCACGAATTTCGCTTCATTGTAGACTTAATAAGAATTCTTAAAGAGTTGAGATTCAAGATCAATATTCAAGATGTCACGTCAAATTGCTTAATTTCAATGTCAATATCCCACGTCATAGGATACCTAGCCTTCGCGGTTGCCTAGGTAGTCTAGAATTATGCAGTTATTATGAAACTAGTATTTTAATGATTGTAACATGTGCATATAATTAAATGTCCGTGCTATAATTTTCTGTTATTTCCGCGTGCTGAGATTAATTTAGTAATCCTGTAGCTTGCATGTGTTTTTTTTTAATGTAATTGAAGTGGCAAACAAGCATGCAGTTCACATTGATGTTAAGTGATGACTGCAGCCTATATACACTTACACAAAGGCCAAGGTCAAAATGCAGATGCGTTACCTTACAGAGCCGTACAATACCACCTGACCGGAACACGATAGTGCTACCATTTAGCGGCAAGTACCTATATTAGGTAGTGCGGTGGTGACTACGCCCGCGAGCTCCGTCACTGGAGCTCTACCACCAGTAAAAAGTGTTATCAGCGTAACGGATTATTGGTTGGCTTCGACTTTATTAACACGCATTGTAATATATATTTTTTTTAATCTTATTTTGGACGATGAACCTATTGTGTCAATAGACCAAATCATAATATTTAAGAGTTTTCGATTATTTTGCGAAGTTAGATTATTTCTAGGCATATTTTAATAACCGACGCTATCAGCATCTACCTTACTGAAATTGTAGGATGATTTTCAAACAAAAATATTTATTAAACTTGTTACTACATAGCTAATAGATATGACATATTATTGCATGCAGTATTTACCTTTAACTAGCATCTATGTTTGACAATAGTTGGTAAGCTAATTAAATATAAATAAAATGTTTCATTTCATCCGACGCAGCTTGAGGGCGTAGTCAAAACCGTATTACCTAGCACTAAATAAGTCGTGTTAAGCTCTATTGTGTTCCAGTCAAGTTGTAATGTACGTACGTAATTCTGGCACAGAGGCATAACAGTGCGAGGTTTTAGGCATTGAAATCTCTGGGTTAAAGGTTAAGTATTAATTAACCTAAAATATTAATTATAATTTACATCACTAGGAACTTAGTACCTACTTATTCCCAATCTTCGTGTCTTTGAAACAAAAGCTTCACCCACAAACTGTCGTGAGCCGCCCCTATCCAGCATTTACTCATAGTACACATATATTTTTGTTTTATGTCAAGTTTTTTTTTTCTGACAAGATTTTTTTTATTGGCAGAATTTGTTTTTTACTATAAGTACGTCGTTTTGTTTTCTGTTTTGATATTTTTTTCGGCTACGCGCCAAATATTTTTTTTTCTTTCTTTCTTTCTATTGACAGCGACGTTCACCAAATCGTCGGAGAGTCCAAAAAAATCAAAATTCCTTACATCTCGTTTGGCAACTCCATTGACGACGACGCCTACGAAGTCGCCGTTGTCGTCGACCGCAGCAACAGAGACGCCGTCGCAGAGTGAGCTGGCTGCATAGTCTTCCAGCTCCAGACACCTGGACTCTGGCGTTTCGAGCAAGTTCACTGTTTGGTTCAACGGCTCATCGAGGAAGAAGAATCTGTGATAGAACATAATTTCATTAAGAACCGAAAAAAATATCGTACATTTTCGGATAATTTGGATTTCTTGGACTTTCGGATAAAAGTAGTGGAACTTTCTTTACAACAATAATTTAAAAGAAGTCCAACGGAATCAACGGATTGCTGCTTACAAAAAATTATCTATTTTGAAGCTTAACAATACCTAGTTTATTAATGTAACTTTTTAAATGTTCAGGATACTTTTAAAGGATAACACTACTTTCTAATTACCAATTTTTAAAAAGGCAATTTATAAATTGAAAATGCACGTGTAGGTATGTAATGTATATTTATTTTATTTTAAAGTAAAATGGAAAGAAAAAATGTATATTTATTTAACCTTATAATATAGGTAAACTGTATCGGTCTACTGTGTACCTTAAAACGAAGAAAAGGAGAATTTGAAAAGGTAGTTACTTCTTAAACTAAGAGGTACCTAAGTACTACTTCCTTCTCTAGGTTTAAAACAGCGATTAAACCTACTTTAGCTAAAAATATTAGTGTTCTAGCAACTTCATTTAATATGCACATGCCTTAAATAGTATACTGTATTTTAATTCAGGTCACAAACTATCTGGCGGTAGAGCTTCAGTGATACAGCTCGAGGTCGTAGGTACCTCGGGATTACCTTATCCACTTATCTCTAAAATATCGTAATGTTCAGCATCATATAGGTGGCAAATATATGGCATAGAGTTATTTCAGCTTAAACCACAGGAGTGGCAAATCATTGAAATCTCTGGTCTTTATTTAGATGTTTATTGACTACAGTATTCTCTTATACCCCTTCTATACGGTCGGGACCAACCATGGGTCAATAGATGTTTGTATTTGTTCGACACGGTCGGGCAGTTGAGTCAACTTGTCAGTTCTTTCAGGCATTCAAAGTAAAAGGCTGATTCACACATATCCGTGCCGTAACAGTTCCGGCAAAGTCCCGCCACATTACTGATATGTGTGAATCAGCCTTTATGTCTGTCGCGTCCGCCGACAGCGTTCCAGACGGTCGGAGCCGACCACGGACGCAGCTTGTCAGGAGGGATGCGCTCTCGATCAAGGCCGTTGACTTCAACCAAAATTGGTCGGGTCAACCGATTTCTACACTGTCCATTTTTACATCAACCCGACCAAGGACACGACGGTTGGCGGTTGGATCCGACCGTGTAGAAGGAGTTTTATTGACTACACATACAGTATTCATCCATCAATGTGTCTGTAAGCTTGATGTCATTTTCATGACACAAAAAACACAAGTTTTATAATATCAAGTAGGTACCGTCTGAGGAAATCAATGACTGGTTCCTTGTCGGCTGGAGACAGTCTGCATAGTGTGTAAGCAGGCTTGGACATGGTCCGAGGTCGCAGGTCCAACTCCGACAGCTGTGCCGGCAGCTCGTCAGCCAACTGTAAGGGAATAAGGAAAGTTTAAAAAAATATGGTTACACTCACAGCCCGGCACTAGGTAGGTATAAACCTGTGTCATGGGTGCCGTGGTACACACAATACATACAAAAACATCCAGGCCCGATTCAAATATCTGTAAGCCTTACAAATAGTCGATGGTTAAATGATGTGGGTTGAGGGACATTTTGAAAACCACTGATATTTCTGTATCTGTCACTTTCTATAAAATTGTATGAACTGTAATTTTTAGCACAGGGGCATAACTTCATATGCCTCAGGAGTGACAACAAATCTTTATTATTTTCTTTCGTTTTAATTTAGATTTTTATAGTCTATAGTTTTCAGTCTACAGTTTGCAGTCTAAAGATTCAAAGATTTATTTGCCAAAAGTATTGTAAGTACATGTCAGGTCTTAGAAACTAAGCAATGGTTTCACATACTTTGTCAGTAAGAATTAGCATGCATATTCAGACTGACTGACAGACAGTCGTACAGTCTACAGTCTAACTGCCTCGGTAGCCTAGTGGTAGCAGGCCATCACTACTACGGTGAGGTCCTGGGTTCGACTCCCGTGTAGGGTGTTATCAGAGATAATGATATAAAAGTCCTTTATCTCTGGTTCTATTGGGATTTTTCCATTTTCTGGAAATTACCCAGTACCTCAAAGTTTGGTAATGAGCCCGGAGATGTCAATAGGCTCGCCACTCGCCATCTGTTACATGAGCCAAAAACGTAACTGGCGAATCGTGGGTGTTTGCATGTATGCTTGAATGCATGCATTTACCTCTGCCTACCCCTTCGGGGATTACAAGCGTGAAGTTACGTTCATACATAACAAAAATAAATAAATAATGCTGGGTGAAAATTAGACACACTGACAACATTTTTAAGTGCTTAAATATTCTGAACAATCTATGAACTTTATTGATCACGCATTCTCTAACTGTTCTGAAGTTTTTAGCAAATTCGTTGTCATGAAAAATATTGTCCACTTAAAATCAGGTGACTTGAAAAAGAAGCACATATACCAAAATGTGTGTGGGGGCATTGAAATTTGTAAGTTTATTTAACGAAGCTGTAATATTATTTAAACTTAATTTATCATCGGAAGCTAGAATTAAGAAATAAAATAAATAATTTGCGATCATAACACATCGAGGTTATAATAATTTACTTACATTATTTTTTCCTCCTAATCATAGAATTGAGTATTCATTTTCATAATTTAAAAATATATATACCAATTACCTTGGCATATTAAATTGTTCCAATCCTGCACCAATTATTATTGCATATCGATCATTGAATGGACAAAGACGCACTTTATGTTGATATGTCTCAAGAGAAACATGATACAAAAGAATATGACTAACAATAACCCGTAATTTTTAATATGTATCAGTCGCATCAAATGGACGCAAGTAGTATCATCATGTTTTTATGGATGTCATCCATACACGTGACATGGTCTAGTTTACAGGAGACTATAGTGGATAAATTGCGCACATCCAAAGCCATCATAATTATTAATTATATGCAGCTTTGTGCATATCATAAATTGCTTTCATGGTATCTGAGACATGTTTTAATATTAGAAAGGTTGTTGAGCAAACGGGCTATCTGATGGAAATGCATTCATCATCATCATCACTTACACTGAAAGACGTCCACTGCTGGAGAAAGCCTTCCCTGAAGATGCTCACCACAGTGTTATGCGTCATTATGGTGGAATATGACATAATCGCCACGCTCAGTTTGCGGATCGGCTGTCCTCGCTCTCGCTCTATCTCGCGATGATGTATTTACTGGCGTCCTATTGGAATGGTTTTACCGCTTTTGTTCGGATGTCTGCTGCACTTGCGGAAGAGTACTCCTGAACTCCCCGGTGGAGTCGCGAAGTGGACGCTTTCGAAGAAATTTGTTAGCGTTGCCTTATTTGCAAGGAAATTGCCAACAACCAGCAATTAGCACTTTTTGACGCAATTTTTATAAAACCCCGTACCATTGAAAAAACACTTCCGACGGGCACTTGTTTCATAATTTTCACATACCTATGTGTTAATATGAACATATAAACCGAACAGTTGAGGCGTTGTGTCCAATCCATGCAAAACCACATGATTTTCTGATACATGTAGGTGAACACCTTGAATTTAAAATAGATATTCCTCCATGTTGTCTAAGTAAGTACCTACTTACACACTTTCTATGTTTTTTTAAGTGTATGTTTTTATGTGTATATACTTAATGTGGATCCGAGTTTTGATAAGTAATTTATTTAAGAAGTAAATGAGAGCATCACGATAAACAAAATTTAACGTTTATATGTAGGATATGATGAAAAACAAGCTTCAATTACCTACACTAAGTGTTTTTTTACGAGATGAAATTAGCAAACAATCATGCAGTTCACATGGATATTAAGATTGTTAAGTGATGACTGCAGAATGTAAACATTTACACAAAAGCAATGTTGGTCAAAATGCAGATGCGTTACCACCCTGAGACCTTAGTTGTTATGTGTCTGTGATAGTTATTACGGGGTCACACGTTACCATGTAACCAGAACACGTGCTGTGTGGACCATAGTGCTGAACACTATCATTTGGCGCCCTACCTACGCCCATACCGCAACTACATACGCCCTCGAGTCCCTACACTAGAACTCTACCTATCTGTCTTAAAAATATGACATGTGGAAAAAAACTAAATGGGAATGCCAATGATATTTATATTTTAATAATGACGACTTGAAAGGACCCATGATCACCACTTTTCATGGGCCAAAACGTAACTGGCGAATCGTGCATGTATGTTTCAATGCATGATTTTTTACCTCTGCCTAACCCTTCGGGGATTACAGGCGCATGAAGTTAAGTTACGTTTACTTAAAAGAATAGGGAAGTACACCTATTATTTTTACAGCTTAGTATTTAATACTTGAGGCTCGCTATCTACCTATTTTGTCAATAACCCATAATATTAGCACAGTCTAAGTCAAGTATAGTAGTAGTATCTATAAAACAAAGTCGCTTCCTGCTGTCTGTCCATGCTTAAATCTTTAAAACACCGCAACTGATTTTGATGTCGTTTTATTAATAGATACCTAAAGTGATTCAAGAGGAAGGTTTATATGTATAAAACATGCATAATATAGTACAAAAACACTGAAAATGTCAGAGATATTTATTTAACGGTTGTTACTCATTTATAAGATGCATCAACACTTCCACTAGTTTAGTTGCTTCATTCATCTCAAGTAGTTGTTATGTTTCTGTGTCAATTAATTTGTGGGCCAGCTAAAAGCAGTTTTATATTGCAGTTTATGCACAACAAATTGGTACTTAATGGAATTAATAAACATTGGAATGAATAAGTAACATCTATATTCTAATTTGTACGTAACATTGTTGGTATCTACTATTTTATCTCATATTTACATACTAATCTATTGGGGTGCGAATGCGGTTATTTTCCCTTAAATCGACCCTGCTGTATTTGTTTCATACATACTATCAACCCCAAAACACAGGAGTCGAATTTCGCAAAATCAGACCTACGTCCTAAATAGACTCACTATGCAAAATTTGAGACTCCTAGCAAATCGCCTAGTAATTGAATTACCGAAATTACAAACTATCCACCCCAAAAAACCCTTAGAAGTAGAAATTTGTATTATCCTGTCTTAACCTGGGTTACACCAAAATATTTGTTAAAGCTAAAGTTATTGTAACATTTCACATCCTTCTCTAACTTAAAGAAACCTGTTACAGTTAGAGAAGGATGTGAAATGTTACAAAAACTTCAACTTTAGCAAATATCTTGGTGCACCCAGCCTTAGGTGAACATCTACGTCCTAAATAGAACCCCAAATTTAAAACTTTAACTAGAATTTAATACTTCTAACATTTGTAGTTTCTGAGATATCGTGATTAGTGATCGTCTGATCTGATTAAACTGACATTTCGCTTTTATAAAATAGACTAGCTGACCCGGCAAACTTCGTATTGCCTCACAATGAAATAATGTGTCAAAGGTTTGATAGATACGTAGATAGTATGGAAAAATGAAAGACTAACGAACAGCAATTGATTTTTACTTATAAAGATTTAAAAATATCTCTATTAAGTCGTCTGTAACGTCCGCTACAGAGCGGAGAAACTGAATTTGTATTAAAATTTTGCGAGTTCTTTTGTGAATTAAGGTTTTCTACTTGACATCGCTATCTGCGCTTACCTACTAGTTACCTTGTAATTTTAAATTGTATTTGTGAAATGTATCCATGGGCTGCAGGTGATCGGGCGCCGTCCTATATAAGAATTTGAAAGGGGCTTCGAGGGCGTAAACAGTGGTTTGAAGACTTTGAAGGCCCTCCCTCAAGATTTCCGAAAGTAATGACTTATGTAACTTTTTTGTAAAGAAAAAAATAAAATATAAATAACGAACGTAAACATAACATCACGCCTGTAAACCCCGAAGGGGTAGGCAGAGGTAAATGCATGCATTCAAGCATACATGCAAAGACCCACGACTCGCTGGTTACGTTTTGGCCCATAAAACAGGTGGAGAACCTGTAGCCATATCCGAGCACATTACCAAATTCCGAGGTACTGGGAAACTTCCAGAAAATGGAAAAATCCCAAAAGAACCAGAGATAAAAGATTCTAAACCGTTATCTCTGATAGTCCCCGACCCGGGAATCGAACCCAGGATCCCAGCGTAGTAGTAGTGGCCTGCTACCACTACGCTACTGAGGCAGTAAAACTAACTTAAACTTTACTTCTCTATATCGTGTCTGATTTGTTGGTAGGGGTATTATGTATATGAGTATGAATGAAAGACACTTCCATGCAAATCAACCATGAGCTCATTGGCATTTAATAATACTCACCAATTACCATGGTAATTACATGCATCTATTAAACATGAATCGAAAAAGCTTCTTTTAAGGGCATTATGCAGTTTTATTGCAGTTAATATCTAGTATTAGCATAAATTGGATTAAAAGTTAGGTAGCCTTCGTGATCAATGTTTTCATGCCGTTCCTTTATATGTCCGGTTTGACTACCTTTGTTTTTTTTTTCTCTTTACACAACCTAAAGGGCTTTGTCGCTTAGCGAGACTACCTTTGTTAATGTGCGTGCTGGTTAAGTGTAGGGCCTTTGTTTAAAGTTCCAGTTTTAATATTTATCATGTTATTGTCTAGTATCCATTATAACGATGGTGGAAAATTTTATTTTGTGTCTTCCTAGGCCTCTGCAACCATCCACATTCGCATTGTATATTTGTTTAGTCATTCGCTCATTCGACATTCTTTCTATATGCCCGAACCATCGGAGCATCATCATTAAGATGATCACATCAAAATTCTTGGCGACCTGATGTCACAGATAATGTTACCAGGGGCCGACCGCTAGGGCCCTAACTCACTAGGACGCCATGGCGACGACGCCGGCTATGTATCCAAGCAAGTAGCATGGTGTGGAGACGTCGCTACAAGGTGGCCAAGTGGGTTAGTTATCACGTATTACCATACTAGCATTTTAAATACGTAGCCTGTGACGTCGCCATGGCAACTCGGTTAGGTAGAACCCTCATGCTTTCGTTTATGACGTTACTTTGTTAGTTTCGTACGGCCTTTTAAAAAAAATACTCTAAAGTATGGACCTGCGGACGAATGCACTTCCGTGCAAAAGTTAGGCGGTATGAAAGTGATAGGATGGCGTCAGAATCGAAAGCATCACGAAAGCATTTGAGTTAGGCGGTCCGGCCACAGGGACTTTGGTTATACGTAGTTCTTCCTCTGAGAGTCAGGGCTTGACATCTAACATCATGGTACCTGTACTTGACGTGTGAGAGGTCATAAGACAAGTTATCCAAATACATCATTGTTTTGTTTCTTTTTAATTTATTATGTGTTTTTGATTATTATTAGTGGTTATTCACTCTAGGTAGTAGTCCCAATAGAACCAGAGACAGAGAATACATAATAATACTACGTATTGAATGGACACTTCGACGTCCCGCCCGATTTCCGCGCCTCACCCAACCTCCTCCCCTCTTATGGACGACGTTTGGTATTCTGTACGTGCTACGCACACAAATGCACGTGTAGATAGATACACGTCAATGATTGATGGCTGTGTAATAGAGACCAAATTAAGCGTTTGTATGGAATTTTAATAGAGATAAAGGATTTTACCTTTTACCCCTATCTCTAATATACCCCGACCTGGGAATCGACCCTGGGACCCCAGCGCAGTAGGAGTGGAAAATTATATGAAATAAATTAATAAACTGAATAAACCAGGGATCTGAGTTAGAGCTCTTAGTTAAGCATTAAGGGTTCAACAGAAATAGTTTATATTCCTTACACCTGTCGTTTAGATCATACAATGATATTAATATGTATTTATTACTAATCTATTCAGCAAATGGTATTAAATATACTATGGCAATCAATTATAGTTTAATGCCATGTTACTTATCTCCGACTACCTAGCAATGTGCTGAATTTATCTTCTAAGTTGACAGGAGCCAAGACAAGATTATTTATGTTTCTATTATTTTTAATGCCCATATTTTAGACATATCCTTCGTTAACAACTGCAAATCTAAGATAAATTGCCTTCATTTTAATGCTATTCATCTTTTCATAAATTAATAATATGCAAACTGTTTTCATTGTGTAGGTCAAAATGGTAGCGATGAACGATTATTTCTGACCTCGACAGTTGTGTAAAGCATACTTAATATATATAAAACTTAATATAACTGGATCATCTTCATTCCTTATCATTTCTCTACGTTCATTCTTATGCAGTTATCGTCCGCTTCGCAATTTAATGACTTCGTCTGCACTGCATCTTCAAATGCCAGTGCTCTCTCAGCTATTTCCAGTGCATTGCTCTTGAATTTACATTCTTTTGGCTCGTAGTCCAGTGTTTCCCAATCGTTATTCTGTCATGGGCCGGTAATTCACACTACCCCTTCGTGACCCACTATTTTTTTTATGTAAAGCAGGTGGCAAACAAGAAGCAGCTCATTGATGTTAATTGATGATTGGAGCCTATAAATGTCTACACAAAAACCAGAGGTCAAAATGCAGATACGTTGCCACCCCTGAGGATTAAGATTTTTTGCCTCTGGTGTGGTTATCAGGGGCCATTCATTACCATCATACCGGAACAAGATAGTGCTGTACACTACCATTTGGCGACAGATAGATTAGGTAATACGGTGATGCCTACGCCCTCGAGCTCCATCACTGGAGCTCTACCACTAGTAATAATATACTTAATATTTTTTAACCTAAGCTGTTTCAAGTAGGTACAATAGATATTCACATTTATTGAGAATATTTACGATGCGTCGATGCACAGTAAGGTAATATTTCTAAACAAGGCGGGGAATGTTGCGATCCGGTATTACACCTATATTTTGATGGCCCGGTAACGGGTCGCGATCCGGCAAATGGGAAACGCTGTCCTAGTCGGTTCGAACAAGCTCAGTGAAGCGTAACGAATGGAGCGACTGTTAATTAGTCGAGAACAAAGTCTTTTGTTTAAATGTTTACCATCACCTAGATTCTCGAAGAGCAGAAAACATAAGTTACAAACATCGCGTTACGAAGTGTTTAGCTGACTCGCTATTCATTATCACTTAACAGATCATGATCGTGAAAAAACACGCAACACGTCATTTATAATTGCAACCTATTCGGCCTTGTTTCTTTTAGGAACTGTTTCGTGCATGATGATGGACAGTTTGAGGATCCTAAATAATGTACATGGAAGAACAAAACTGAATATTGTCGTATGTAAGATGCATAACATTCGAGTATTATGTTTATATTTTTCCTAAAGAATATAGAGAAATGTGTACGTGTACCTATTAATGGGAGAAGCATTTTTTTGAATTCTAACACAATTAGGATTTTTATATTAACATACACAACATCACATTACATAATATTTTTTGAAATGGATTGATGATTAATCTCCGGACCTCCTACCTGACTAGTTAGTGTCTGCTCTATGTTTTTTACCATTGAACCTCTGATTCAATTAAAACTGACTGTCATACTAGGCTCATCTTCATAGAAGAATATGTAGGTATGTGTGTTTTCCAAGTAATTATAACCAGTAGGACGCAAATAGCAATGCAACATGTATTCCAGTTAGCAGAACTGGTTGCTACGACCGGTCGTTACCTACCTAGACTTTAGTACCTACTTTATAATTAACATGAAATGAACTTGTGGACAGAAAAATACTTTTCTAGTCCCAGAGCTCGATCTTCGAGGGTATTACTTGATTTCTGCACAAATAAAAAAAAGGACACATGACCGTCAAGATGTATGAATTGATGTCTTTTTATGTAATGAACGTGGCAAACAAGTTTGCAGTTTACATTGATGTTAAATGATGACTGCAACTTATAGACATTACATAAAGTCCAGAGGTCAAAATATAGACAAAGACAAAGACATTTATTTGCCTGAAATATGGTACATAATAAGTTCAGATAAGTATAGATGCGTTGCCACCCCTGAGACCTAAGTTGTTATGTCTCTGTAATAAGTTATTACATTGCCATACATTACCATCTAACCGGCACACGATAGTGCTAAACGCTACCATTTGGCGGCAGATAGATTAGGTAATGCGGTGTTGCCTACGCCCGCGAGCTCTGTCACCAGAGCTCTACCACCAGTAAAAAAAAAGATTGATTAAAACATAACGTTCTCGAGGCGTCAAACAGTTCCATACAAGATCGACAGTAATATGATCATCAACATGGACAGCTTCCATAATTGAAAAGACCCGAAGGCTTAATTAATCTGTCACTATCATAGAGCAACACGGGCCACCGGCCGCGGCGGACCGGAGGGAAGTAGCCATATGCAGGCTTTCCCCTCTGTCAAAGTACAAGCTAGTAATGGATTAATTACAATTCGCATTAATTGATAGCATGCTTTTGCTCTAATAGCATTTCACAAATTAAATGAAGTTGTGAAATTCTGCGCAACATGAAACGCTAATTCGCAATTATTTTATTATTATCTTCGATTTGTTTTAATTTAGGATCGTATATTCAATGAATGCGGGCAATTTTTGAATAATGATTAGTGTGCAACCCTTTAACATTAATTAATTTGCGTATTAACAGAAATCATATACTTTATTAGGTATCAATTTGTTACCATACTAGCAAATAGCATAGCAATAGCAATTAGCATGCTAAGACTCACAAATTCACATGCTTATGAAATTTACGAGAAATAGCAATAATTGCCATCGCTAGTACAAGCACAAGGGTTTCTATGTCTATCGCTGAGATGTTTAAATGAGTGCGTGAAATAGTTTATGTATTTTGTTAAAGTCAAGGCGTGAGTTTCGTAGTAATAGACGATTTTTGTAGTTTGTGTGTGTGTCACACGTATTTACCTTCGAAAAAAATGACAGGCCGTCTTGCATCGGTAATAAACGCTATGGCTGCTCCCCTACGGTCCTCCGCGGCCGGTGGCCCGTGTTGCTCTATGGTCTGCATCAATACATTATCACCATTTGTGGCGATGTTGAGAAGTGAATGCAAACGTATAATAAAATGTGCTCAGTGAATATTGTTCAAGTTAATTTGTATTCAATTATTTATACAGTAACGTGAGGCATTAATTCTCATAGAATCACGACAGCGATGCAGTTTAATATATACAATCACGATCTTGTGCCAATAGTTGTTCCTGTTCCTGATTATTTTTTTATCCCATGAACGTAATGTACGGCCACTTCCATTACATAAAAAAAGTAAATAAGCTTACTTACCTAAAAGACACTCAAAATACATAACCAGTGAATTTTGCCTAAAAGCAATTACTCTTTCCCCAAATACCTGCCTTGTAATTTCCGGCACAGAGGCATAATACTTTAGGCCTCAGGAGTGGCAATGCATCTACGCTGAAATCTAGCTACAGTATTACTTACCATCAATGTGAACTGTACGCTTATTTGCCATTTCAAGGCAAAAAAAACGTTCATATGTTCGTATGTGTATCTAGGGGCCACAATATTCAATTACCAACATGTAAGTTTGGTATTCATACGGATTACGGACAGGGTTGCCAACTTATAACCGGACAACAAATTTAATCGGCTCATACTTTATCAAAATTGACAAAAGACAGTAAATATCTATTAATGAAAAAGTTTTTTCTTTGAGGTTTATTTGTTCCCCAGGTTTTGGGTTCTTACTTTGTACAGTGGCAACATTTTTAAATATTTTTCCAAATCTACCCTCTCTTTTGCAACTCTTTGTATCGAGTTTTTCTAAGTGTTTAAAATGTTTGAAGATGATCGTGTGATCGAAACCGGTTGGTTGGCTGGCAACCCTGATTACGGACATAGATCACTAGATCCTAAATAGTAGATAATACTTGATTTAAAAATGTTGTGTGGAATAAGATACAGGTACAGGCATTGTATCAATTGTATGTTATGAATAGTTATGTTCTTATGATTGATACCGTTTCCATGAACGGCCAGGCATTGTATTTTTCCAACGAGACTAGTTAAAGTCTGTATCTAGGAAAACTTCACTTCCGGTTGTGTTACCTTATATGTATCACAGATATTTTATCTTGATATTTAATACAATGATATATAAACAGGACATTTTCTTCTTCCGTTTTCTGTTGGTATTCCCATCTCAACCAACGTTTTTATACTACATCTAGACTGATATTATTAGGCTGATATTATTTGGACTTATGTAGCCAGTACGTTTTGAGACGGCACGAGTCTACTTCACCGGACGTTCACAGCCTAAATAAAAGTTAGCGCTTATTCTTCTACCTAAATCGAAATATGATGTTTGCTCACCCCTAATATTTTTGAAAGACCTATTCAACGCCATTCCCACACTACATAGAAAGGGAAAAAAAATCCACGCGTTACATGTAGGGGTACCTCCCCAGAACCTCCCCAGGGTACCTCCAAGAAGTCGCTTTCACCCTTAATATTTCACAAGCATATGTTGATGCGAAATAATATAAAAACGATGTTTTCCATGTTTCTTTTTGTATCACATTGTCGGCTTGATTAAGGTGTATATGTACTTGTGCCAAATTTCAAGTCTCTAGTACCAATAGCTTTAGCGCTAAACCGTGGACGGACAAACAGACGGACATGGCGAAACTATAAGGGTTCCTTGTTTACTACGGAACCCTAAAAATGTTGCTTAAACGGGCATACATCCCCGTGCAAAATTCGGGCGGGTCGCTATTTTCTATTGATTATTTTAATGTAATTGTGGTGGTATCAAGCATGCAGTTCACTAAGTGGTGAGTGATGACTGCAGCCTGCTATGTACACAAAACCATAGGAATACGCAGATACGTTGCCACCCTAAGATATTTAATCTCCATGATAGTTATTATAGGGCCATATATAAACAGAACACAGTACAATTGAGTGTAATAGCAAGTATATGTCCAAAAAACCAGGAAAGACAGAACATTAATCATTTGAATTCAAGGAATGTCCACAATTTAAATGCAGCCAACAAGCAATTATCTTCGTAATTGCAGTTGATCAAGCCATTTCGCAAATATTGTCAGTTACATAAAAAATGTTGAATGAATTATACAACGTGACGAATGAACAAGAAAAACCTTTACCGACTCGACTCCCAACGTAGTACTTGTGCGAATGTTACCCACTACTGAACAATATTAAGACCTTAGAGATAAATATCTAAAAAAAATATTTAAGTTTAATATGTTAATTATTTTGCATGCTGTTAAGCCATTTAGTTGTTACTAGGGACTTGAAGGTCTATAATATATACATATATGTTGTGTTATACATATACAATTATGATTATTTTTACTAGCTGACCCGGCAAACTTCGTATTTCCTCAGAATGAAATAATGTGGTTGATAGATACGGACTATTTGTATGGGAAAATGAAATTGTGGTTTTTACTATTTTCCTTCAAAAGTATTTTCTTACCTTTTAAACCTTTCCTGGACTTCCAAAAATCATTCAAAACCAAAATTAGCCAAATTGGTCCAGCCGTGTTCGAGTTTTAGCGAGACTAACGAACAGCAATTGATTTTTATACACATATATAGATGTAGGAGTTGTTTCATTTTGTACCTACTGTATATAGTATGCCTAAAAAAAGCTTACATTTTAAAGTATTTTGGTAAAATAAAGTTTCTTTGAAGCAAAGATTAATTCGATCTTTTCTTAATAATTACAGCAATTTTTTTTACCAACTTTATAACCATTTTGTAAAATTTGCTAAATTAGTTAAAAAAGAACGCGTTGGGTAAAACTGATAGCTCAATACTGTGTAGAATAATTTTAGGTATTATTATATATATATTTTTTTTTATGTAATGGATGTGGCAAACAAGCATGCAGTTCACATTGATGTTAAGTGATGACTGCAGCCTATAGACACCCACACAAAGACCAAGGTCGAAATGCAGATGCGTTACCACTCCTGAGGCCTAAGGTGTAATGCCTCTGTGCCAGAAATTACAGGGCCGTACATTACCACCTGACCGGAACACGATAGTGCTGAACATTACCATTTAGCAGCAAGTATATCAGGTAAAGCGGTGGTGTCTACGCCCGCGAGCTCCGTCACTGGAGCTCTACCACCAGTACATATACTGTACGTAAAGTTTGTCTAGATCTCACAAACTTAGGTTTTCTCAATTCCAAAGAACCCTGTTTACGCTCGCCCGACTCGCATTGTCCGATTTTATAGATAATCATCAGCTACCAGCGCCGTGTGAACACCACAGATACTGTCCCTGTATTATAGCGTTTTTTCATATTACAAAAGTTGTTGTAACTAGGAAGTGTATAAGTAGAACAGTTTAATGTCATGAGTTCAATCGACTTCGTATCATTGTCACATACTTGTTACCTAGTACTTGTATTACTATAATTATATATTTTTTATTATTTTGTTCGTTCATGCAAAATTCATTGGTCGCACCTGTTCGTGGGTTATTGTAATGTATTTTGACGTTTTAATGTAGGTTAGTAGTTCCCTTTTTGTTGTCTTTGCATTATTTATAATTAATTAATATATTTTTTAATTAAGCTCTGCATGAGGACCATCGTAGGCGACATAGCCCACCGTATAGATCAAGTGGTAGAGTTCCAGTGAAGGGACTCGAGGGCGTAGGCACCATATGGAGGAGGGCTGGATGAGGGCGGATCGTTAATTGTGGCAATCCGTAGTAAAAGTAAGCTTTTATCCAGCGTTGGACGTCTTGATTTTAGCGGAAATAATGATGATGATTAGCTGTTTCTATTCATGAACGTTTATAAGTATGCCTATCTGCCTACCCCATAATGACAAAACAGGCCTGTTATGCCATGTTTTTTATGTAAGTCCTCCAAGAGTTTCCTTACGTGTTTATGCATACCTAATTTCAACTCAATTTACAGCTGACACAAAAAGTATGCAATTCCAACTTCATAATCAATTTCTATCAAACATCCAGCAATACTGTCGCATTGCAATGCTACCTGCTACCACTAATTAATAAAAATGTATATAACATTTGCGTCAAACAAACAAAAACCGTCATATGAGAACTGGATTTAAAAATGTACGACAGTTGCATAGCGGCGAAGCGAAAGGCGATCATCGAACTTAGACCTTGGTATTGAACGTGGACAAGGTTCGCACGAAGTCGCCGGGTTCTTATAATGACCAATGACGCGAGACGGAATTGTTTCAGCCAGGAAGCCATAACACGTTTATATGCTAATTTCCATGTAAATCAGTAAATAATTGCAATTTCTTTATACGTTATTTAGGGTGACTAGTAGAAGAGTAGAGCTTGACTGCGTAGGCACCACCGCATTACCTAATCTATCTAACGACTAATGTTCAGCACTATCGTCAGAGAATATGTAATAATACTACGTATAGAATGGACACTTCGACGTCCCGCCCGATTTGTCCGCATCACTCAACCCCTTCCCCTCTTATGGGCGACGTTTGGTATTCTCTACGTGCTATGCACACAGGTGCACGTGTAAATACACGTCACTGATTGATGGCTGTGTAATAGAGACCAAATTAAGCGTTTGTATGGAATTTTGGCGGAGTGTCCGAGGTGTGCTATCGTGTTCCGGTTAGATTATAATACTCGTATATAGCCCCTATCACTCTTATATAATAATGGACCCTATCATATGTTGTAACTACCACAGAGACATAACAATAAAGGTCTCAGGGGTGGCAACGTATCTGCATTCGGACCTCTAATCTTTGAGTGGCCGCAGTCATTACTTAACATCAATGTGAACTGCATGCTTGTTTGCTACCATTACATAAAAAAACGTGCTTCAAAAGAAAAAGCGTTTGTCTGTCTGTCCAATTAATCATAGCCAATTTGCTTTGGTATGCTTATAATTATATCAATGAATCAAACATGGACTACTATGTTACTGCAGTTTGTTCACATATGTAATACAAGTAAGCTTCTCAAATCATTTTGGTCACGAATTTTATTTGTGGAGTGACGGTGGCATGCAAGCTTGTAATTTCACAACTTCACATTGATAGTACGTGAATACTGCAGCCTATAGATATTTACACAAAAACCGAAGATCACAATGTAGATGCGCCTCTAAGTTTTTATGCCTCTGTTATAGTTCTTATACCTTATTATCATAAAACTACCTGTTTTTAACTGACCACTAATAATTATAATAATCACATAAAGCCAATGCGTATAAAATAATAATAATTTGACACTAATAAATAATTTCAAACGTCATCATTTCCCTACTCGAAAAAAATGAAGGAAAACGCAAAATTTGTTCGTCAAAAACAAAGGTCATTGCTATGACGACCTAGACGAATTTCAAGTGCAGAGATTACTACAGTATTCATTCGGAATGTTAGCTTAATAATAGAATATAAGGAAGAGGAACCCTATTCGACCAGTTATTGTCGATTTATTTTATCAAATAAGAACGGCGCATCGAGAGGTTATCGGAACTTGATGTTTACTCATTAACTGTCCTGCATATGAGATTTTATATGAGAAAAAAATCTAATAAAATTATACGGTTACTAGCTTTTACCCGCGAATTCCCTTTTTAAACTTTCGTAAAAAACCTTTCTTTTATTTTAATAAAAATAATCCTAAGATACTATTAATATCTCCAAAAATATGTGTATAAGGTTTCATGGCGATTGATTGGTTAAGTAGTTTACGCGTGAAAGTGTATCAAACAATTTCATACTGTCTTAGAGTTAAATAACATGTCGAGCTATTTGTACGGCAAATAAATTATTGTTTCTTTTTATTTTCCTTACAATTTTTTCATTTTTTCTTTTCTCTTCCTTTTATATGTTAATGCAAACACCTACGATTAGAAAAAAGAAAAACTTACGAATTGACATTATAATTGAGGAATTACTTACCTAGTTGGACAATCGTATTATAGTCGATGTTTCTTTTTATTTATACCTACGTAGCCCGTTCCTGCGTAGATCCTCTACGGAACGCGTAGATGCCTCTAACCGACATTATCGAATAGCTATTATATGCGTCATAGAGCAACACGGGCCTCGGCGTGCACTATTTAAAAAATGCCTACTATTAACTCGGTGACTGTCTTAAGGTGGAGGTCCGATGTGGAGCGCTTCCAAATGGAGTGCCCGTGAATGGCCACTTTTAAGGATAAAGATGCTTGGCGTTTGATTGACTTAGCTTCACAAGAATCATTAAACAAAATATTATAACGAAATGTATATGTATTGAATAACAAAGTTATTGGATTATTAATATACATGATAAAGAGCAGGTACTGAGTTATTTTCTAGCTAAGCTTTTTTCAGTTTATATCGGCTTTTTGAGCGATGTGAAACACAAATAATATCCCCTATTCTTTTCCTGAACTCTTTATTGTCAGGTTGTAAAAGCGGAAATGAGAAACTCTATTGATATACACATTGAGTACCTACGTATTTCTAGAATGATCAACTTTTATCATTTGTATACTGGTAAAATATGATGTGTTTGTATATCTATTGTAATTCACCATAGTTTTAAATAGTAATTAACTATACTTTTTAATTTTGGCGCGACGGGCCATAACTTCACGCTTATATTCCCCGAATAAGTAGGTAGAGGTAAACACATGAATTCATGCATACCTATATTCAAAGATTTTGACTCCCATCTAACTAAACCTAAGCCTGACAAGACCTGTTACCAAACTCCAAGAGAGTGACTTTTATTCTTGGACCAAGAATCGAACTCGGAACTTAAGCGTAGCAATAGTGGCCTGATATCACTAGACCACCGAAGCAATAACTTTTTTTACTATCATGTTGGCTAAAACAATATAATAATAATAACTGGGTCACTTACTTTGGATATAAATATCTGTGTCATATAATTATTGAGATCAAGTTTAAGATTATGAGAGTTCACTAACCCATCTGCTTATCAAGTTTGTACAGAACCTATATTAATTTATCTGGTGCATAAAATATTTAGGAATGTATTTCACTTATAAGTTAAATAAGATAAGTGGATAGTGGATAGAATAATAGTGGATAAGTCCTCCTATTGAATATACCTACCAACTTAAGCGCATACTTAAGTGGCGTATGTACGCATATAGTCGGCACGGACGGAGCCTACGTATTTCGCGGTAGTTATAGGATAAGATTTTTACTGTTGATATTAGCTGCTTCAATTTTTTTCTGAATTTTAATACGATAATTTTAATAATCGACTCGCGACTGAAAATGTGTCGTGATTTTCTACTCCACTATTATAAAACATAATTTCATACATACTCAAACGTTAATTAACATTTCAAACCATAATTAATGTTATTTTCCTGCAGGTTTTGTATTTATTATACTATTTCAGAGAAGTGCAGTATTATATAACATTAAATTTATTTCTGTTTCTATTATTATTTATAAACATTAACATTTAAGTTCTTTTTATCATACCGCATCGGCATCCCCACTCCGCTCGGTCAGTGTTCGTTCGATTTACGAGAAGTTTGAGTACCTATACATTATTGATTTACCTATAATTTTGTCATCTAAAAGATAAAAAATGAGTTATGTGAACCTAGTATTTATATGTAAAAGTGATCCCCGACTTATCGACTTACTCTGCTATCGACTGGTTCCACCTTCCACCGTTCCTACCATTTACTATATATACAGTGAAACCCCGGAGTTACGCGACATACACTCATTATAGTAAAATATTCTGTTTTCTTGAAGTCAGTCATATTATAACCGGGATATGCGTATTCAATTTGAAGTAGACATGAGACAGCTATTGTACTGCCGTAGTTTAATTATGATTTAATGTCCTAGATGGCCATGACAACGTGCATAAAATAATCAGCGAGATCTAGGAACATAGGTCAAGCATTGTTACTATTATCTGAGTGTTCCAAAACATACGACCCATAACTAACTGCCTTAGTACTACAGTCAGTTTTTACTGGTAGTAGGGATCTAGTGTAGGAGCTCGAGGGCGTAAGCACCACCGCATTACCTAATTTATCAGCCGCTAAATGGTAGTGTTCAGCACTATCGTGTTCCGGGTATAGCAACTTAGTTCTCAGTGGTGGCAACGCATCTGCATTTTGACCTCTGGTTTTTATGTAGATATCTATAGGCTGCAGTGATTACTTTACATCCACGTGAGCTGCCTGCCACCTTCTTTACATTAAAAAAGTCGATGTAACTAAATCTTATATATAAAATTCTCGTGACACAATGTTCATTGCCGTACTCTTCCGAAACGGCTTGACCGATTCTCATGAAATTTTGTGAGCATATTGAGTAGGTCTGAGAATCGGCCAACATCTATTTTTAATACCCCTAAATGATAATCTGACTCTCAAAAATGTATTTTCTATTTGTTGGCCTTTTTTTTAAATAGTTCCAAGGCGATATGAAGTTCGTCGGGGCAGCTAGTAACAATTTATATTTATGTGAAACCAATAGTAAGCTATTGTTACGGTGGAGTTCGATTCCCAGCTAGTGGATGGGATAAGTGCTATTGTTTGGAAATTTACCACTATCAAACTAATTTCAATCCCGTGTAATACGAACTTATTACACGGGAACGTATATAGAAACGTAACAGACGAATTGTGGGTGTTTGCATGTAACTATGCATAAATGCATTCATTTACCTCATGCCTTGCCCATCGAAATACCATGGCACCATACACAGGCATGAATTTACCTACGTATGTTTAACGTTTTCACCAAAACAAATGCATTTTAATTTCACGAAATCAAGAAATGCATCTAATATTATTTTGCATCTGTATTTCCAAAGGAAAAATACAGATATTTATGTTACATTTGAAATTATATATGATGTGTTTATATCTATTTCAGTAAATATTATAAACGATGTTTTTAATACGGAAACGATTTGATTTTAGCACGAAGGTCGAATAGTATAAATCTGGATGCTTCTCAATTGTAATTGTTGTGATTAACAACTTGCAAAAAAAATTGTTTAATGCAAAACGTAACGTTATTTTTATGGAACAAGTTTAATATGAAATTACCGTTGACACAATTGTAACGACTTACGATGTTAAAATATTAAAACAAAGTGTAGATACAACCAGGTTACTAGCAAAATATGTTAATATTCCACATAAAATTAATAAGCGATGTGATTGTTTTGTTTTTTCGCTGGTAACCCCGAGGAATGCAGCTTGAAAATTTAAGATATTTTACGATTACAACTTCCGACGACTATAACACGTATTCACATATTTGGCAACAGTTACTACAAACGCATTTTTTTATAGGTGCTGAATAAGTTGGTATCAAGTGATATTATTCAACTTAATTATGTTCCACGCATCGGATCTCTAAAGAGGTAGGCAGAGGTAAATGCTTGCATTCAAGTATACATGCAAACACCCACAAGTTCATTGCCATCTTCGAGAACCTTACTAAACACCGGGTAAGACTCATTAGCACTTACCTCCCCGACGCGAGGAGGTAAGTGCTAATGCGAATTTAGTACCCCAGGGTCATAGTGCCCTTTTTATGTTATGGAAGTGACAAACAAGCATGCAGTTCACATTGATGTTAAGTGATGATTTGCAGCATATAGACACCCATACAAAGACCAGAGGTCAAAATGTAGATGCGTTACCACTTCTGAAGCCTAAGATGTTATGCCTCTATGCCGGAAATTACAGGGCCGTACATTACCACCTGACCGGAACACGATAGTGCTGAACACTACAATTTAGCGGCAAGTATATAGGGAGATATTGCAATTCTAGAAATTTTAAATAGTCGATACTCAGTCTATTTTGCGTCTAACCTTGAACTTTAGGTCCAAAGTCACCAGTCAGAATAACCGCAAGAATTAGATGGACATGGTCGATAAGCCGTTACAATTTGATTGTAATTTATTATCTGATTGCGTTCCGGAACAAACGCCTTTTGCTCTGTATGGCGGAGGGCATGTCTATGATAATTGTTGTACGGATGTACAAGGTATGTGTCACGAGGCAGACAAGTTAGAGGTCGGACCTGCACAATCTCTAATTAACACGTCATTAATCGTTCTACGACGTTTAAATTTTTTGTTCCACGCGTCCAATTTACTGGAAAACTCCGCTAGAAACTTGCTGAGCTTTATTATTCTGAACATGTTGGACTGAGTTAATGAGTGTGTTCAGAACAAAATAAGATCTAACAAAACATTGTAATCTATCTTATATATATAAAAATCTATTGCTGTTCGTTAGTATCGCTAAAACTCGAAAACGGCTATACTGACTTGGATAATTTTGGTTTTCAATGATTTTTGGAAGTCCAAGGAAGGTTTAAAAGGTAAGAAAATATGAAGAAATTGAAGGGAAACAGTAAAAATCACTATTTAATTTTTTCATACAAATAGTCCGTATCTATCAAACCTTTGACACATTATTTCATTCTGAGGCAATACGAAGTTTGCCGGGTGAGCTAGTCTTGTCACAAAAAAATTAGAAACTTATTTCAGAAAATTATTTTTTTCTTAATTTTTTTTTTGTCAGGACACACTTCCTTGACACTAATGTCATTTGTCATAGTAATATCACAGTTTAGAAAACGAACGTGTTAATTACCTACAGTCATCCAACGAACGTGTAATGTCAGAGCAATCGTGCGGGGTATGCGACGCGAGGGACGGAGGGGGCGGTACCAAGTAGCCCATACAAAAACTGTCATCTACTTGGGACTTAGCGATAAGGGGTGCGAGATTTAAAATTTCTTTTACTAAGTTTTTGGAAAGATGATATTGAAAAATTTGATGTCAACTGTACTGTTAATATTGTATTCTAATTTCCATTAAATAATAATGTCTGTTATATTTTACACTTTATGTACATACTTACTTCACAAAACGAAAAAATCTTTAAAGAAAACTCTAAATATTTTTTTGTTTGTATGTATTTGATATTCGGATTATATTGGACGGAGTTAAAAAGGTATGGATGAATAGTAGGACGCCAGAATTCTAACAGTTATAATGTACCGAACATTATAATTGTTAGAATTCTGGCGTACTGATAGACCGCCCAACTGGAATACTGATAGATTGATGATAGACTGGTAAATTGTTGATAGGTTGAGATATTTATAGTATGACAGATTTTTCTATTTTCTGGAGGCTTTCCAGTACCTCAAAATTTGGTAAAGTGCCCGGAGATGTCAACAGGCTCGCCGCCTGTTGCATGGGCCAAAACGTGACCGGCGAATCGAGGATGTATGCATGAATCCGATTTAGCTCTCCCTACCCCTTAAGGGATTACAGGCGCCATGTTTTTAGGAATTTTATATATGTTCAACGTATACTGACGCGTTACAAACAACGTAAATAAAAAACAAAAACGTGACAACCTTAATGAATTTGCGTTTTTATAGGTGAAGGCGGCATATTGCAAAACTTCAAAGGCGATAAACTACTGTATGTACTTATACTGTGGTAATATACAGTATCCAACAAGAAATAATGCATATCGACCTCAGGAAGAGACGTCGGCTGATTTCGGATCTGTGGAGCGTTATTTCTTTCGTACCCGCAGACCAATCAGCCTTCCTTCTTCTATAGACGATGTGCGTACCTTACCTATTCGACGTTTGTCGACCATTTTGATCAAGTTTTGACCAATACCGGACTACTACTAATCTTCATCATCCCTCCCTCCGCGCGAACGCAAAGGAGGGGGGGGGGATGGTTCGGGGATTGAGGCGAATCCTCGTACCCCGGGTCTATCTGCCCGCGAAGCGTCGGGGGCGTGGTCCTAAATAGAGATTGTGACACGCGGGGAAACTCGCTAAGGGAGGTCATATACACAAATTTTTTTTTGTGTTTTTTATTTAGTTTTTTTTGGTAGGTTTTTAGCCCATTTAAAACATTTTTTTTTTTTATAATTTTTTTATTATATTTTTTTTTCGGGCATATTCTTTTCTCCCCCTCAGCTATTCCCCCGCGTGCCGCTTACAAGTGGTCGTGGAACTACCGGACTACGGATGCTTACGTAGGCAGTGTGCAGCAGAGATAACGCTCTATGAAGCCGAAACTAGCCGATTGTCACTTTCATAGGCTCGATGTGCATTATTTCTTGATGAGCACTGTACCTACATCTGATATTCAGATAAATGCATGTGACAGTTTAATCAAAAGTTTCCTTACTCACTTGTGTTTTGCGGTTCATAAGAACCGAAGTTGGATACAAACATAAGTTTGTATCCAATTTTTGTAAGACTAACAACATTTTGTAACACCTTAATTTTTCTAAACAGCTTCAATGAGCGATGAGTGGTGTATTGAATTTCATACAATTGGAAACCGACTGAGAATAAGACAGAAAAGACCTCGGACCTTTCGTCGGGCTACGGCGGGAAAACGGGTCACCTTGAAATGTTCTATAACATGACAAATCCTGTTCAAGATCCTGTAACATCAGTGACTAACGGGTCGCAATATTCGTTTACAATCCGTTTTCGACGACCTTCGATCGACACTTCGATCAATTTGTAAAAAAAATGTCCTAGTAACACATGAATTAACTGTCCGCTGTTTTTGGACGCTGAGTGGGATCGTTCAAGAAATAATTTACTATCTAGATCAGAGGTTCCCAAACTATTTTTCTTGAAGACCCCTTTCAATTTTTTTCTGGTATCGGTGGACCCCCTTGCTAACATTTATATCACTTTCCCATATATCCCATTTCCTACGCATATACGTAGACCCCATCGAGTCTCCCATGGACCACTTTGGGAATCAATGATCTAGATTGATGATCCACGATCGAAGCTCAACGTTGTGATCGACCGTAAAACTGTCGGCAAATTCAGTTGAGTGTGTGACAGTTTCTACCCTCGTACGCAGTAAATTGAAATTTAGTCTACTTTTTGCAGAGAACCAAGGTAACTACGTTGCTTAAATTTAATAAGGATGAAGGATTGATATAGTTGGGGTGCAAAGGTTACCCATTTATTATGTGAATTTATAGTACAATAATATGTTTATTGTTTAAACATGTTTCATGTATATAATGTGTCTGTCAGGGTCAGGGTGGTGTGAGGGACTGCTAAACCCGAGGTTGTTCAGCAATTTTAATAGTTATTCCTTCGTATGTCCACCCTCAGTACCTTTCACGTGTGTAAACTTAATAAGGATTGTGATTTTATAGTACGTAAATAATAATTAAAATTATGTGCGTTTATTGAAATGTTTCACGTGTTGTTAGCTTTCTTCTTTGCGTGTAACGAATATAATTTGTTTTCTATTAGGTAAACAAATCGCTAGGTATCAACGTACTTAAATAAATTCAACTGTGTGATAAACGGAAAGGATTTAGGTACTACAGTTTTGACTTCTTTCGTGTGCGCCTTAATCTTAATATTGTAGATTTAAAGGAAAGATTATCGATTTTTTGGTTTTTTTCAATCATTGAGAAAAAAATCGTTAATCTACTAGTACCTACGCGGTAATACTAGGTACGTATCACCGCAGCTCCTATCGAATCTTATTATGTACTAATTTATCAACAAGTACCTACTCGTTTAAGGCATAAATATGTTAATTTAGACCTCAGTAATTATGATACGCAATTATTACGGTATCTATATTTACAGGCCTTTATAATAATAATTAAAAAATGTCTAATTAACAATTAGTATTACTTTAGCGACGTAGTCTTTGATTTAATAGAAAAATTAAAATCATTTTTGTTTTTTATTAAAGACACATCCTCCATAAATTAAAATTTATTGCACACGATTGAATTAATTGTGGTATGTTTAATTCAGTTTGTTATCAGTTTTACTGAATATTGCATTTAAAATGTGATTTTAACAAAACAATGAATAATTTTAGTTACATTATAGAAATCATTTACGATAACAATATCTACACATTTAGTAAATACGTACATTTATTAAATTTATAAAATTGTTAATTTTTATCTGTATGAATAAAAATGAATTACCAAAGTGTATGTACGCGCATAACTTCCAAAGGACTGTACTGAATTGGATAAATCTTTTTTTCATTATCATCATCATTTCAGCCAAAAGACGTCCACTGCTGAACAAAGGCCTCCCATCAAAGAATGCCACGACGAACGGTCCTGGGCCGCCTTAATCCAGCGATTGCCCGCGACCTTCACCAGGTCGTCGGTCCACCTCATGGGGGGCCTACGCTTCGTCTTCCTGTACACGATCGCCACTCCAGAACTCTTCTGCCCCAACGGCTGTCAGTTCTCCAAGCTATGTACCCTGTCCACTGCCACTTGAGTTTCACTATTCGGTGGACTACGAGTATGTTGGTAACTTTGGTTCTCATGCGGATCTTCTCATTTCTGAGTCGATCTCGCAAAGAAACTCCAAGCATAGCCTTCTCCATTGCTCTCTGAGTGACTTTGAGCGTTCTTATGAGGTTCCGGTTCATGTCATCACTGGCAACACACACTGGTCATAGACCTTCTTATTCAGAAATTGCGGTCAATTGGATTTTTGAAAAAAAAAATTTATGCAATAAATAGAAAGAGTATATATAAGTTTTATAACAAAACTATTTTTAAAATTATTTTTTTGAAATAATTCATAAGTTATATCAAAATAAAAATAAGTTTTTGAATCCAATACCGAAGACACGCCGACAGCTCCCGAACTAACCCGAGTGCATGTGACGTCATAATGTTAGTTTCCACTCATAGCAGTTGATACAGGGACAATACGTACAGTGTTTAGATCTAATTAATTCTGTTGAAATTGTTATAAAAACACAAATTTATATTGAAAATGTCGAATCTTAAAAGTTATCGTTCTTGTTTCGTACCATTATGTACGAATACTACAAAAACAACTCCTGGTAAAAAGTTTTTAAATGTTTCCCAAGATGAAAAACGTCGAAATAAATGGTTTCAAGCAGTGCACCATGATAATCCAAAAACAAAATCGATTATTTTTTGTTGTGAAGATCATTTCGATGTAAGTACGAGTATTTCATAACACTATTTTTATTACTTACTAGCTATGCCCGCGACTTCGTCGACGTGAGAAAAAATATGATTGTTCAGTATCTACCTGGACGAAGTCGTGGCCGCAACTAGTATAAAAGTGGCCTAAGTTACTCCTTAGTACATCAGCTATCTGCCAGTGAAAGTCTCGTCAAAATCGGTCCAGCCGTTACCAAGATTAGCCCCGCCAAACAGACAGACAGACAAAAATAGTAAAAAAAAATGTTTTGGTATATGTACCGTGTATACATATATATGCATTTAGTAAAAAACGGTTATTTTAATATTACAAACAGACACTCCAATAAAAAAAATCAATTCATTTTTTATTTTCAAATTCCCAATTGGACGAGATATATCGTAGCTTCCCGAATATTTTTTATGTGTTTGTTATTGTCAGGTCTGTCTGAAAAAAATATAGCATACGGAGCGGTGGTATAATGTTCGCCGGGATAGCTAGTTTATGATAAATATCACAAAATAATTTGCAAGTTTTAAGCATTAAAAAGAGATAACTCATCAATGACGGTGTTATCTCTTGTATGTGTATGTATGTATGTATATTGCTTCCTCAAGGAAGCAACAAAAATCACGCATATGTAATGTAGGTAATCACTAACAAAGTCACCCGGTCATGTCACGTTTATCTGTTTGTAATCGCTAATCTCATAAAAAGTCATCTCATAATCGAAAACTTTATACGATTTATAATCAATTGAAAGCTAATTAGACAAATTGTATGAATAGTTTTTGTAAGGATGGTACGCATTTTATATATCACTAGCTGTCCCGGCGAATTTCGTATCGCCCTAGAAAAAAAAAAAAATGTCCAAAAATGTTATGAAAAATAGATGTTGGCCGATTCTCAGACCTACCCAATATGCTCACAAAATTTCATGAGAATCTGTCCAGCCGTTTCGGAGGAGTATGGCAACGAAAACTGTGACACGAGAATTTTATATATTAGACTAGCTGTCCCGGCAAACTTCGTTTCGCCCTAGAAAATTAAAAAAAAAAAATGTCCAAAAATGTTATGAAAAATAGATGTTGGCCGATTCTCAGACCTACTGAATATGCATGCAAATTTGGTTAAAATCGGTCCAGCCGTTTCGGAGGAGTTCAAGTTCGAACACCGTGACACGAGAATTTTATATATTAGATTTTCTTGTAATTTTTTTCATGTTACGGAAGTGGCAAACAAGCATGCAGTTCACATTGATGTTAAGTGATGACTGCAGCCTATAGACACCCACACAAAGACCAAGGTCAAAATGCAGATGCGTTACCACTCCTGAGGACTAAGGTGCCGAAAATTACAGGGCCGTACCGTACCGTTTAAGATGTGCATAGTTATTATGTAGGTACTAGCTGGTAACTAGTTTATTTTTAAACTTAAGGTACCTAAACTGAAGTTCTTTATTGTTTGAAACTAAGTTTAACCTTTTTCAGGCTCAAGTACAAAACTTTGCTATAATTGTTAAAGAAATATAGAAGTACTGAAAATGTTTTGAGAATAACAGCTGTTATTAATCAAAATAGTACTACGAAGGGTGTCTCGTCGAAAGATAGGTAGGTATGTGGTACAATTTTTTTTTGTAAGTACGCTCGTGTGTTACTGAACTAGGTTCTCATTAAAGAATACTGTATGAAAACATGAACCTCCAGCGTGTAACTAAGCACGAACACCAATCTTATTATATATTTTAATTACATCTTATTACTGAACGGATTTTATTAGTTTTTTCTAGTAGATAGAATGTTTCTCAGGTTCTTTTTATACATTTCAAGCTTCACGCGATGGTTAGGATTCTAATACGATTCTAATAATTTTCCTAAATAAGAAACCCCTGATTTATTGTCGTAATGTTTTTTTTAACATTTTATAAAGTTATCTAAAATTACAATACGTAATTAAGACAGAAATATTGTCCAATTCATTGCAGCTGCATCGAATATTTACATTTTTATGATATAATGAAAAAATATTTTAACTATATAAACCTCTAAAAGTCTAGAGAGTATATAAATTAAATATTTATACTACGATTAATTTCATTATCCAAGGTGAGATTAAAATGTTGATCAAATTTATTGTAGATTTATTGATTTAATTTGAACTGGATTTAACGTCATCTGGTTCAGTTTACAAATTGAAAAAAATTACAAGGATGTCTTGAATTAACTAGTATTCATCGGATAGATACAATTAGTTAGTACGAATCCTGGGCATTTATTGTTGCAGTAAGTAGTACCTAAGTAGGTAATGTATTAGAGTTTTACGCATGTGTTTCTGAAATAATGCATACATATATTACATGTGTTCCCAAAATAAAGCAAATATGTTTTTCCATGTGTTCCTAAAATAATGCAAATTTGATTTTCCATGTGTTTCTAATTCTAAAATAATGCAAATTTGTTTTTCCATGTGTTCCTAAAATAATGCAAATATGTTTTTTCCAAACTGCAGTAAATTTGTTTTCGTTACCTACTTATTATTGCCCATAAACAATTATTGTTGTTAAATGTAAAAATACAAAAACAAATCACTGCATTTACTCCAGTTAAAGTGCATTAGCTATATTATAACGTATAAGTAACAAAAAAAAATAAAAGAATACCTATCTCATTAATTATTATTATCTTTATCTTTTAATATATTGAAATTTATTATTTAAGAAATAACTAATTGTATACAGAGCAAATGATAATATTTTTTTTATGTGTTTTACATTTAATTAGATCAGGTAGGTAGATGGTAAATATATTTTAATCGATAACCTATACTGAAGTATAGGTTAGGTAAAAAAAAATGTTAGTTTTCAAAATACTTAGACAAAAACTATGTACTTAATTTTAATCATAAACGTACATTAGATACGTTTTAGCTATAGAATAATTTGTCTTTGTCAGTTGCATTGTTAAATGTACAGGACAGAAAAAGACAAAGGAGAGATTAGCATCGCTTTAGCTAGAATACGTTTATGATTAAGGGGGATAGTTTTTAAATAAACTATTCGTACAATTGCAATGTAACATAATTATGTTAATTACATAATTGTGTTAGGTATGATGATCTGTTATTATTTATTATTTTACGATATTGCGTCCGATTTGACATTGAAATGATGAAACAAAACAGACAGGGTTTTGTGTAAAATAGGAATATTCCTTTTTTAAATTTCTGTTTCTATGTTATCTTTTAACAAAGTGTTACAATTTTACGATACTATAATTTTAATTTAATAAAAAATATAATTACCGTATATTTATCAATCCGTGCATTTTCGTGCTCGAAATGCCCTTTCTCCTTTAAATTCACAATGCTCCTTGCACTCGTTACAGCCATATTGTACGTGGACATATTATCAAAAAAATAAAGTTAATTAAAAGAACAACGTCAATAAGCTCTGTCACTTTTCGCGCGCAATCGTATCGGCTCTCACGTGCTCCCCGGCGGGATCGCGACGAGATTCCAAGTTCGAATGGTTGCAAAATATCGCGCTTCTTTTATATAAAAGCTGTAATGGAGCACTGAATGCGCCCCCTCGCTGTCCCGTCCCTTTCATATCCTATAGGTTTCTGCAGTATGCACTAGTTTACCAGTCGCTAGATCTATTTTGATGTAGCATTTTGCTATTTTGCAAGAGTAAACATGCAAATTTATATAAATGTAGAAAAAATATCTAGATAGGTACCTACATGCTTATCTTCATTAATCTTTCATCATATTTTGTAAAAAAATTGTTGATTGTTGTGTTTTTTATTTTCTGTTTTTGACAGTTAAATAAAAAAAACTCATCTCCATTTAATCTTACAACTATTTATCTAAATTTAAATATAGGTATTATGTTTTGTATCCTGTAAAAGATCTAGGAAAATATCCACGCATATTCATTAATCTTTCAAATATGTTTTAAAATAAATATTCAAATAATTATTTTGATGAACACTTTTCTCATGAAAATAATTTTTAAATTGATTCAACGACTAGGCGCGTTTTGTATTGATACATGATCTACTATTTCGCCTTCAAAAATGTAAATATTTATATAGAGCGTATAATATAATTTGAGTGATACAATGATCGATCTGTATAATTTCAAAGATCATTGACCGACCATGCATTATCAAAATCTATGAATGAACGAACTCACTAGCTCGTTGACTAACATCTTCCGAGTAATTTTTTAGTTAAATTAACTTACTCCGATGGTTTATTTGTGTTTATGGGTCTTTACTTATAAGTTTGGGGGTTGAATATACTTTCCTGAAATGAAATGATATTTGGATTTTTCAATGAAGATTTCCCGGCGTTTTTTAAAGTGGTCGATGTGCGTCAATAAAGCATGGCACTTCAAACCATATGTATACCTATCAAAAATGCGAAATGTTGGTGGATGATGTATGCATGAATGCCTCAACCATGCATCTGCATGGAATAACATCTGTATACGCCTTTAGATAAGAATAAAAGCTTAATCTTAAAGTGACTGTTGCAATTGCTATTGTTGCAATAGATAGTTGCAACAGACATTTAATTAAAGATTATGTACCTACACCAAAACATGATAAGATAAATATTTATGGTCACTGCCGTTTTGTAAACAAATTTGAAATGTTGATAGTTTAGCATAAATCAATTTACCTACAATAGTATAATAGTAAGTGTAGACTAGTTTAAGTTCTATATCTCACTTGTTTTTGTCACTCCCGCGGCCTAAGTTCTAATATAACAATGCTAAATTAACATGCCTCTGTGCCGGAAATTACAAGGCTGTACATTACCACCTAACAGTAATACGATAGGACTGAACACTACCATTTAGCGCTAAGTACATTAGGTAATGCCGTGGTGACTACGACGTCTACGACCTCGAGCACCGTAGCTGGAGATCTACCACCAGTTAAAAAAGCAGAATGGAATTCAGTGTCTTATTTTTTTGTGAATAGGAATTAGAACAGTAGGTATACCTAAGCAAAGAAATGAGATACCATTTATTATTAACTTCTTACGTGCACAGAAATAGGTACCTCGTCGGTTGGAGAATAAAAAGTGTTAGGTATTGAGTTATGCTTGTTCCGATTAACTACTCGTATAGGGACTAAGAAAAACTATGTAAATATACATTTCATCATTTTTTAAATAACCTACTTTATATTATGTATGTAACTATATATTACGAAGCGCGCATGGCCCAGCGGCTGGTGTAGATCGTAAGCGATCTGCTCGGTTAAGCACTACGGGCGCGGTCGGGTAGTGTGATGGGTGACCGCTAGTGGCAAATTAAATGCGCGTTTCCGTGCTTCGGAGGGCACGTTAAGCCGTCGGTCCCGGTTGCTATCGATAGATAGCAGTCGTTAAACCTTGTCGGAGGCCTTATGGGCGGTTTGAAAACATCCGACAGCGGGTTGGCCACTAACCCACCCACCTCCACCAATCCGCATTGGAGCAGCGTCGTGGAGTAAGCTCCAGGCCTTCCCCCAAAAAAGGGGAGAGACTCGTGCCCAGCAGTGGGACGTATAATGGGTTGCCATTATTATTATTAACTATATATTCTTATGAATATTAATAACAGTGGAGCCCAAGGGGGGACTTTTGCAGTTATGTGCGCGTTATGAGCGCGTTACTTTCACTGGCAGTAGAGCTATAGTGATGAAAATCGCGGGCGTAGGCACCACCGAATTACCTCTATCTGTCGCCAAATGGTAGTGTTCAGCACTATCGTGTTCCGGTTAGATGGTAATGTATGGCCCAGTAATAACAGAGACATAACAACTTAGGTCTCAGGGGTGGTAACGCATCTGCATTTTCACTTTTTTCTGGTTTTTATGTAGATGTCTATAGGCTGCTGTCATCACTCAACATCAGTGTGAGCTGCAAGCTTGATTGCCACCTTCCTTACATAAAAAACCTTGCATTCTGCTGAATATCTCCACCATATCTGAGGTTTCTATATAGAGCCGAACCCTCAGGGCTTCGCTACGAGCTTGCCTCACATTCAAATCGTCAGAATTTTGGATGGGGTTCACTTAAAATTTTCGAGTATATGACATTCTTTAGTATGTTTTCATCGCCATTTCTAAAAGAATCAAATCTTTTCGAAAAGGTTACGGCATCAACATCATTTTTTTTTTTTTTATGCAATTGAAGTGGCAAACAAGCATGCAGTTCACATTGATGTTAGTGTAAGTGATGACTGCAGCCTATAGACACCCACACAAAGAATAAGGTCAAAATACAAATGCGTTACCACTCCTGAGGCCTAAGGTGTTATGCCTCTGTGCCGGAAATTACAGGGCCGTACATTACCACCTGACCGGAACACGATAGTGCTGAACACTACCATTTAGCGGCAAGTAAATCAGGTAATGCGGTGGTGCCTACGCCCGCGAGCTCCGTCACTGGAGCTCTACCACCAGTATCATGGGTCAAGGACGCGTCAGATATTCTGAGAGGGTGTAAAATGTGTCCAAACCATAGAGCAACACCGGCCACCAGTCGCGGTGAAGTGGAGGGGAGTAGCCATAGCGTTTATTACCGATGCCAAACAGTTTGTAATTTTTTGCGGTGGGATTTTCGTGCGACATCACGCACACTACAAAAATCGTCTATTACTACTAAACTCACACCTGGGTTTATACTTTGACAGAGGGGCAAGCCTGCATACGACTACTCCCCTCCGGTGTTGCTCTGTGGTCCAAACAAAGCCCAAAATTCAGACGATTCGGCAGTTAAGTGAGATCGTAGCCACCTTTTGATTTTTAAGCGCTGCCATAAGGGCGCGTCCTTATAAAGACAGTGACGTAATCAATGGTTAGGAGGACGACGAGAACTAAATAGCAATGTCTCTTTAGGATTATCCTCTAGGTGCGAAAGACCATGGCCCTGGGCGTGATCACATGCCCGCGCAAGCGTGTCACGGTCGTTAGACGGGTCGCTCTTTTCACTTCGAAACTGTTCAGGAGTGCAGCAATATGCACTTCTGAACTGTTTTGAATTTTACTATATTTTTTTTGCATTTACGTCATGAACATAGAGCTACATGGGCCACTGGCCGACCAGAGGGGAGTAGACATAGCGTTTATCACCCAACAGTCTGTCGTTTTTTGCGGGGGCAAAATTTGTGTGATATACACAACAAAAATCGTCTATTAATACGAAACTCACTTTTTAAACTCTCTTTAACGACTTTAACAAAATACATAAACAATTTCAGGCACACATTTGAACATCTCGACTACATAGGACCATTTGTGCTTGTACTTTGACAGAGGGGAAAGCCTGCATATGGCTACTCCTCCCCGCTCCGTCGCTTCCGTTGGCCCGTGTTGCGCTATGGTCATGAAGTAGTGAACAAGCATATAGTTTACGTTAAAGATAATTAATACTGTAGCAGCGAATATGTAATAATACTACGTATAGAATGGACACTTCAACGTCCCGCCCGATTTCCCCGCATCACCCAACCTCCTCCCCTCTTATAGGCGACGGTTGGTATTTTGTACGTGCTACGCACACAGGTGTATGTATGTATGTATCTTTACGCCAGGTCCCTCACGGGGTAGGCAGAGAGTGCAGAGCGCCAGATATCCCGGTCCTGACATACCTCTCGTGCCTCGTCTATCTTCATCATTCTCTTCATACTCTGCACACAGGTGCGCGTATAAATACACGTCACTGATTGATGTCTGTGTAATAGAGACCAAATTAAGCGTTTGTATGGAATTTTGGCGGAGCGTCCGCGGTGTGACTGTAGACTATCAACATCTACATGAAACGTACAGAAACGTTGCCGTTTAAGACAGTTCTCCTTATCGCTGCCCTTCGTAGATCCAATATACCATAGTTTCATAGATTTAGAGTAATCATTCTAATGATTTAACCTTCGGGCAATTGTGAAGATCACGCAAAACTCGGACAAGAGAAAATAGCGCGTGCCATCGGAATAAATTATAGTTTTTTATATGAAACAATATCGTACCAAAGAAACGTTTCTGATGACAATGAAAGTGCTCCATAATGAATATTGAATGAGTTCATTAATTAAATAGTCAATAAATAAATTTATAATTACATATTTGATAGTATCCAACTCAGTGCATCCCTGATTGAAAGCGAAGCAAATTTTCAAGACGATGATTAATTAAGCAGGTACTGCTACAATTTTTTTTTATTATAAGGCAAATAATCCTCAATGTCCTATTGTATTTTATTGTGGGGTCGAGCGACTATACAATCAATTTTTGTATTACAAAAGAGGGCCATTAAAGCGATGTATAACTTACGTAGTCGTGATTCTTTGAAATAACTATTTATAGAAATAAATATTATGACAGTCCCTTGCCATTACATCTATGAAAATATACTTTTCGCGAGGAAAAATTTACATGTGTTTGATAAAATCTCCGATAGGCATAGTTATATAATACGAGGAATAAGAACAAGTTGTTTCTGCCAAGTTTTCGACTGACGAAAACTAATACATATTTCTTAAAATATAGTGTAGAATTTTATAACAAGATCCCATCCGGGATTGCTGAAATCACCGATAGTAAATTCAAAGCACTAATTAAACGCACTCTATGTAAAAAGGCTTACTATAAACTCGAGGACTATCTCAAGGATAGAAATGTTGGCTAAATGCTGATCTAGCTCCACAAGGGTGTTAAATGTAATAATCAAAGTGTAATAATGTTGATATTATATTTTTAATTTTAAGTTTGTTTAAATTATGGAAAATTGTAAAAATATGCCTAAGAGATATTTTTAAAAGAGCCGACTGAGTTTTTTCCGGCAAGTTTTTCTCAGATCATATTGGCCTTTGGAACTTTGCCGGTGAATGACAAAGAATTACTCTTTTTCTTTTCTTTTTACTCTTTGTTATCAGTTTGTAAAGGGGAAAAGAGACATTCTACTGATATACTTTTTACATTAGTTTATGACATTTAGTTTTATCTTAGTGATATTCTTGATATATATTTTTTATCTTGTTTGACATGTATATCAATTGTTATTCGCTTTAATTTATTTTGTTTGTTTTTGACGTGTCATAAGAGGTGCCTGTCACCCTAAATTAATAAATGAGTTTCTGATTCTGATTCTGATTCTGAATCATCAGCCTTTATGGTTGTTAAATGATGACGGAGCCAATTGACATCTACACATAATCAGGTTGGCTAAATGCAGATAAGTACATTGTTTCCACCCCTGTGACCTAAGTAGTCTCTGTGATAGTTATTAGTGCTGAAAGCTACTTTTTGGAGGCAGATATCTATCTTACACCACCATGGCTCCACCGCACTACCTACGCACTATCTAGTGCGTAGGTAGTGCGGTGGTGCCTACGCTCTCGAGTCCCTTCACTGGAATTCTGTCACCTGTAGAGTAGTTTACTTTTCATACAGTTAGTAATAAGTATTCGCTTATGTTCATCGATCGATAACACGTTTGATGCGAATGTTGTGACGACTCGGTTACAACAGCGGTGTGAGAGGACCGTTTGATTGGAAGGATCGCGGGTTCGATCCCCGCACCGAGACAAATATTTGCATGACCTACAGATATTTGTTTCGTTGCTGAAAATATACGACATGTAACAGGAATAATGCACACTCTCTAACGCGCCGATTAGAAAATCGAGTTATAATCATAATACATGATGAAATAACATATTTATGTTTTTAATATTTTTTATTTGAGAAATATGTTGTCCTCCATTTGTAAGTACAGTATGCATACCTTACGCGTACTTATCATACCACTACTTACGGACGTACATAAAAACACGATCCTACTCACACACCCACACTGTTGCAATGTGATGTAGCGTAACCTGCATCACTGCATTTAACACTCGCTAGAAGTAAGATTAATTTCTAGTATTTTATTTCTTAATTTATTATTTATAATAAAAAGCACGTCTCAACGAGTTCTCATAAACTTGTTGAGACTAGAATTTTATTTTGGATAGATGTTAGTCTAATTTTCTTTTGTATTGACTGTTCACCAAATGGGTGTCCATAATTTCCTTAATTGTAATTAATTTTGGGACAAAATATTACCTATATCAAAAATGGCCGAAATCGATTCGGTTATCGATTCTGAACTATATAGTTTCGGGTTGTACATTTAACCCTGTTACACGTTGTATATGAATAAACAGGTTTATACCTAGTGCGTGACTGTGCGTGTAATTTTTGTATGTCATTAACATATAACAAATGTAGGTGATAGGTTCTATCAGGGAACTTGCCGTTCGACTACATGGGCGCCTTATGCGGCCGTAAGAGGTTTCATTGATTTTGGACAAGCGGTGAGTTCCTTGACTATAACTATATTTTTAAAAATAAAATACAAAATAATCAATTCAACATTCATTCCATTTTTATTAAAGAGTTTGGATATAATACTGTATTATAATACGTTTTTTCATTGTTAAATCATTGTTAAAAGTTGTTTGGTTTCTTATTTGTTGCATGTCAACCTTTCTAGTTATTGCACTTAAAACAACTATTACATGAAGGGTTTTATCAGTGTTATGTTTCTACTAAATATTTAATTACATTCGGTGTGCATAAATATTGTCAACTTTTTATCTGAGTGGAGATATAAAATTTTGATAAAGGTACTTTAAGACTTGTTACCACTTAAGTGATAAGTAGGCCTTAAACTATCGAAGGGTAACTTGAGTTTGTACCGAGTTATAGATATTCTGCCTAGGCTGCCAATTTATCCAGTCTATCGTTAAGTCATAACAATTTACTTAGAAAATATCTCCACACTACTTCTAGTTATATTACTCTTTACATAAAAAATTAGGCGGCAGCTTTCTGCGACAAAACTAATGCCACTGCGATGACCTATCCGCATGCTAATCATGGCGATTATTTATTTATTTATTTATTTATTTATTCTTTAAGCACATAAGAAATGTACATAAGGCGGACTTAATACCTAGTGGTATTCTCTACCAGCCAACCTTAGGGCCAAATAGAGCTGTCGAAGGTGCATTATATAAAGAAATTTTGAATATAATGAAAACAATTGTTACTTAAAAATAAATTTATTACATAAATATTTTTATAATATGGTAAATAAAAATACAAAAGACATAAAATAGATACTATACTACAGAATACATATATAGACTAATATAGACATACAAACATAAGTTTATAGATACATATAAAAAATATATATACATTCATATTTATTAACAGTAGCAAAATAAAACAATGATGATAGTGCAATTACATTATTAACATTCATTAGAGGAAGATAAGTAGTATTTTTTAAGCCTGTGATTTAACGATACTTTACTCGGAGCCTTCTTGATATCTAGGGGAAGCGCGTTCCAGAGCTTGATTGCTGTAACAGTAAAAGAATTTGAGTAAAAACCAGAACTGTGAGAAGGAATTTCATATATGAGATTGCCGGCAGAACGAAGATTGAGGTCATGAGAATCACCAAGGATTTGAAAATTTGATTTTAAATAAATAGGAGCACAAGGATCATTAACGATGCTAAAAAACATACGGAGTATCCGAATGGACCTCCTTTCGCGGATTGGTAGCCATTTAAGCTGAGAACGATAGCTGGAGATATGGTCATATTTACGCAGTCCGAAGATGTATCTAATACAATTGTTGAGCATCCGATCCATTTTATTAAGCAGGTCTTGTGTTAGGTCAGAGCAGCAAACATCTGCATAGTCAACAATGGGCAATACCAACGACTGAACCAAAAGCGTTTTTGTTCGAATAGGCAAGAAATTTTTAAAACGATACAAGGAGCGCATTGTTACTGTTACTCGTCGATTTATATCGGTGATATAATTTTTCCAACTTAATTCTCTATCAATAATTAAGCCTAGATCTTTGACATGAGTTGATATTGGGATAGTACTGTTATTATAAAGAATAGGAGTAATCCTGTCGTAGTCTATAGCATTAATAAAATATGAACTCCCTAAAATAATCGATTGAGATTTCATAACATTAACTGTAACACCAAAACATTGGGACCACATATAAATAGCTTGAAGGTCTAGATTTAAAGTACATATAGCGTTATTTAAATTGTTAAGATCGGCTTGAACATAGAGCTGTAAGTCATCGGCATACAAATGATAAGAGCACTTGAGGTTATGCAAGATAGTATTTATGAAAAGTGAGAATAAAAGAGGAGAGAGTATACCGCCTTGTGGTACGCCAGAGGTCAAGTAGCACCAGTCAGAGAAATTGTTATCAGCTTTGACAGCCTGCTGACGACCACGAAGATACGATGAGAACCAACTCTGTTCTACTGAAGAGACGCCAGCTCGCGAGAGGATGGCACAAAGAATATCATGGCTGACAGTGGTAAACGCATTAGAAAAATCAAGTAAAACTAACACTGTCAACTTTGAATTCTCCATGCCCATCCGCACATCTTCCGTGATTTTAAGAAGGGCAGTTGATGTACTGTGACCCTGTCTGAAACCTGACTGAAATTCTGATATGAGGTTGTTTTTAACTACAAAATTTGACAATTGTTTATGTACTAAGGCTTCTAAAATTTTCGATAAAAAAGGGAGAATAGATATTGGCCTGTACTGAGTTGCTGAACTTGGATTCGGAGTCTTAGGAAGTGGTATTATATGTGCTTTGCGCCAGATTTTGCCATATTCTCCCCAAATCATGCACAACACTACTGTGAGTATATTTGGGGAAGGCTTTGTCCAGCAGTAAATGACGATGAGACGTCATCATCGTCTCTGAGAAGCGATGATGACGTTTTTTTAGTGATAATTTCAAATCGCCTAAGGAACACTATGTGTGGTCTGAAAAGCACTTGATGCGTTAAGGCTTCTATTTCGAAGACGGTATCAGTCTTTCAACTCCAGGTAATCCGCACCGCAAACGGGATGTAAAGGTACCTCTGGAACACAGCTTCCCATATTTCTCGCTTCTTCGTAGCAACTGCCTCCGCTTCCACAGCAGCAAGTGTGTTACCCAAATGAGAACCAGTCAATGTGCACACACACATCACGTCCCACAGGAGGCATCTGACCGTCTACCAACCCTTCAACCGAAGGGCCACCCAAGGAATTGTTGTACAGGAGGGTATCCGGAGATGGTAACTCATACAAGTTCGCTTCGGATTCCGGTCTCGCATCGGCACTTAACTTCAACGTCCTAACCGTGATTGCCGCTTACAATCGAGTTCCAAGGCTTTTTAGTCCCAATTTTCCCACAAGAGCTGCCACTGTGAAACAATTGGGATTTGAGCACCTGGGTTTTGAATGGAGACCATGTCAATCTCTTAAGACAATATTTCCATGGTATAAAAAACACGCTGCTCCGTTATTGTATATTCATGAGATCTTTTATATCAAAAACTGTTTGAGTGGTATCACTCTCTTCATTCATGGGCGTATATTAGACTCTTGACCCCACACATGGCTATTTATAGACCTATTTGCTCAAGGTAGTCTTATTCTAAATTAGTGTTTTACAATTGAATTAAAAAATATGTCCAAAAATAGAGATAGAATAATTTCATAGATAAAATAGGTATATTATTATGCGTATATTATTTTACATAATTTTAAGAACAAGCATATTGGTTCAGTGAATGTTGTTGAACAAGTTGCAAACAAGTACTTATTGTGCTTTACATTCTTAACAATAGAACATACCTTCAAATATGTAGATAAACTAGACAGGCTAGACTAGCTGCATGGCGATTAGAACCTTAGTCTAGAGCTAGATACAAATTTATTATCATTTCCTAGACATTTATATCCCGTTGAGTGAAATATCCGGCGTTGGGTCGTGACGACTCCATCGCCATGCAGCGGAAGATTTTTATTCTCAAGAGAATTCTTCCGCTAGTACAGTCAGTCAACCGAACAATGACAGCCAAACATTCCAATAGGGCGGTAGTAAATACAACAACGCGGAATGGGCAGCAGCGTCCCGCGATAAAACTACCGTCACTGAGATCGCCAAACCGCCTGCCGTGCGTGGCGATTATGGCTAATATGATAGATAGATATTAGTATAGATAGGTTAGGTTGTGGATGCTACAACTCATACGGACTGATGTTATGTAGGTACATTTGATTTATTCGATAATTTATTGCACTATGTACTTCCTGATAAATCCAGTTGTAAATTTACTCTTTGTTAAGAAATAATTAAGTGATGTCGTAATAAAGATAACATTAAATATTAATATCTGTATTGTGTTGGATTGGAGACTTGATGCGTAAAAAACCGGCCAAGTGCGAGAGGAATCGCGTGCACAGGGTTCTGTTGAAAGATTGTCACCCAAACTTATATTCTATGTATACAGATAAATGACTATTTTCGATATATCTTTCAAAATTTCAGGGTCTTTAGTTTAGGAAATAGAAGGTATTATTGGTAGGTAACCGACCTAATTTTTCGTAAACATATTTTATTCAAAAATTTCAAAACTATTTATCTTTCAATGTTTAAATATGAGTTTGAGATCCTCACAGTAGATAACACATATTTTTGATATAATGTGATAAATACAATATATAGGTATGTACTATACAACTTAAAAAAAATCTAATCCACCAAATTTCAGCTCTGTCGGCCCAGTAGTTTTGACATAAATCTATATACAGACAGATCCAATAAGGGTTTTCCTAGTCAGGTTCGGAACCCTAAAAATATAGTGGATTTACTTTGTTAGTCACTGCCTGCTCACATTGGTCGAGGACTGCTTATAAAAAAATAACAATAATTTGAATAGTCAAACCCGCCCATCCTCCGATGGTGGTCAGTCCAGACCACAAGACCAGACTGATGAATAATATCCACATGAATACCAACAGTCATTGGAGAAATTATCTATTTCTGTAAGTAGGATCAAAATACATAAAGAAGAATTCGTATCAAAAACTGCCCGACTTGAAAGCTGTGTTAGAAAATCGAACATCTGAGCCTGCGCAGAGACATTGGGAGTCTGTGCGTATTGTACCGTCTCTTTATTGGTGAGTGCTATGTCGAACTGGTCGACATTTGTGCTACCGTCTCTTTTCCCACACCGTACTACCCGCCGAAGAGAGAAGTTTCACCCACACCGACTGGACACCTGGCAGTGCTCAATGGTGCGGTTTTCTCGTTCGTTTCTACCCAGAACGTGTAAATTGTGCAACGAACTTCCTCTGAGGTGTTCCCTCGGGGTACTACAATATGGGGTTCTTCACAAATGGCGTCAAAAGAGTCCTTCAGGACTGGCAGCGCGTTGGCAACTCCCCTGGTGTTGCAAATGTTCATAGGCCACGGTGACCACTTTCCATTAGGTGGCCCGTCTGCTAGTATGTCAACTTATTGAGATGAAAAAACTGAAGTTAAGATAATTTTAAATGTGTACTTAATTAATCGATTATTTATCGAGTTTTCACAGAAACAATATATATTTAGATTTAATTTTCCCGGTTAACAAATTGGTACAAATTTGGAACGTAATTATCATTAAAATTAAATGTACTTGTCACAGAGACGCTTACCTTGTTTCAGCTGCTACGGAAATCGTAAAACAGCAGGTTAGTACCTATACCTACAACAGACATAATATTATGCGTATTGGATAGGCAATTTTTATGCCTACCAAAAAAGAAAAATGAAATAACCTTCCTATTTACCTTAAAAATTAAATTAAAAAATAATACCTGTTCGTGCACCAAAATGTCAAAGTTATTTTGGCACTATAACACAATCGTGTTTTCTTCTTACTACAAGTGGTTGAAATTATTTCCAAAATCACGATAATTTATTAAATGAAACAGAAAATAAAATAAAATAAATACTTAACTTCACGTCTGTAATCCCCGAAGGGTAAAATGATAGGCAGATATAAAAAAATAGGCAGAGGTAAAATGCATGCATTCAAGCATACATGCAAACACCCACGATTCGCCGGTTACGTTTTAGGCCCATGTAACAGGTGGCGAGCCAGTTGACATCTGCGGGCACGTTACCAGAAAATGGAAAACCACCTGTTTCATGAGCCACGAAGTCCAGTATTTTAATTTTTCCCTACAGAAGAATGTAACAAAATTAACGTTAATTGAATTAAAACTAACTGTGAATACTCATTTAAATACTTATTAGCTAAATTGTTCTCCGACAATGTCTATAATTTTCTCAATTGTTAAAACTTAAATTGTTATAACAAAAATTACAGATTATTTCAATGAAGATCGCGATGATTGTGATTCGTTTGCGACCGCGGAATGTAGGTACGAGCGACTATCATGCGACAAATTGTAATTATTGACTATTGTTTAACTAAACCTGACTTGAACACGGACCGATTAACCTAGATTAATATAAATTGGTGCTTTTCTTTTGTAACGCGATCTCTTGGGAAATTATGTGATAGTGTGAGTGTAGGACGAGCGGGTATTATAAAAACGATCTCAGAATAAATTTTGGTAATTATGTTTTTTTTCTGCTTAGGTTTTATCTTCTAAATACAGAAAAGACTATATGATTACTGATTAATCATTATCGACACACAATTCAGTGACTTGAGATGAGATTTCCAATTTTGTTAGAGCAGATCTACGAGAGATAGCTTTTAAAATAATAATATTATTATGTTAAGGTTTGTCCTTACGACAAAATATAGAAAAAAAAATCATAATTGTATTACTCGTACTATAAAAAAGGTTTTTATTTCCTACTACTTAATTAGTTTTACATTTTTTTTTCTTTTTTAATTTTACTAACTTATATGACCTAAATTTACATGTTTAATGTATATTGATACATTTAAATCTAAATTTATTTATTAAAGCTCATTTACTTATATTATCATGTTTTACTACATTTAAACCATTTTTTTTTATTTAAAACAGAATTTATTCATTTTTCTTTTACAGGTGGGCTGGCCATGTGGCAAGGCTTAAAGACCAGAGGTGGACCAAAAGAGTAACTTTTTGGAAAGGACCTCCTGGTAAAAGAAACAAAGGAAGACCACAATTCCGCAGACAGTAAAAAAAAATACGCTTACACTCACAGCCCCAACTGGTGGTAGAGCTCCAGTGACGGAGCTCGCGGGCGTAGGCACCACTGCATTACCTAATATACTTGCCGCTAAATGGTAGTGTTCAGCACTATCCTGTTTCGGTCAGGTGGTAATGTACGGCCCTGTAATTTCCGGCACAGAGGCATAACACCTTATGCCTCAGGAGTGGCAGCGCATCTGCATTTTGACCTCTGGTCATTGTGTGGGTGTCTATAGGCTGCAGTCATCACTTAACATCAATGTAAACTGCATGCTTGTTTGGCACTTTTATTAAATTAAATAAATAAAAAAACTAGGTATGAACCTGTTTTGTGTGTGCTGTACACCCACAACGGCCACAACACAAGCGTACACAAACACCCAGACCCGAACTGCCAGAATCACACCGCGCACACTCCGCCACAATTCCATACAAACGCTTTATTTGGTCTCTATTACACAGACATCAATCAGTGACGAGTATTTACACATGCTCCTGTGTGCGTAGCACGTAGAGAATACCAAACGTCTCCCTCTCCCTATCAGGGAAGGAGGTTGGGTGAGGCGGAGAAATCGGGCGGGACCTCGAAATGTCCATTCTATACGTAGTATTATTACATATTCTCTGCCCGAAGTAACGATCTGTAGACCATACAAATATGTGTCCCGGCATGAGGATCGAACTCGTGAGCCTTGGTTACCATAGGGTCGTCATCATAGAGCAACACCGGAGGGGAGTAGCCATATGCAGGCTTTCCCCTCTGTCAAAGTACAAGCACAAATGGGCCTATACCTGTCGCCTAGATGTTTAAATGTGTGCGTGAAATTGTTTCTGTATTTTGTTAAAGTCAAGGTGTGAGTTTCGTAGTAATAGACGATTTTTGTAGTGTGCGACGTGTGCGAGTGTGTCGCACGCATTTCCTCCGCAAAAAATGACAGACTGTTTTGCATCGGTAATAAACGCTATGGCTACTACCCTCCAATCCGCCGCGGCCGGTGGCCCGTGTCGTTCTATGGTCGTCACACACCGCTGGACCAAATAGCTCATCATAAATATGTCGTTGATAGATTAGTTACACTGTGACATATAAGTAACCCGAACATTTATATATTTTCACTTATTTACCCCAAAGATAATGATTTAATTATCTATAAATAATTTTAATTGTAATCAGTAGTTTAACAGGAGTTCTTTTTCTATCTTCATTAAGCACCGTTTTTTTATTGCATGTTCGACGGTGTGAATGGGCGTGCCATTGTCTTGCCTCTCATAAATATTTTATTAATTATTTACTTTAACAAGTTTGTAGATTTTATAGCTTTCATCTGATTTCTAAGCTGTGAATTAAATTACTATGAGGCAATTCATCACCATAACCATATCAGCCCAAAGATGTCCACAGCTGGATCAAAACCTCCCCATTAGGGAGTATGCCATAATCGCCACGCTTGGCATGCGGATCGTAGTGGTGGTAGTTTTACAGCAGGTCGCTGCCACTAAATCATTCAGTCAACCGAACAATGCGTTCCACATATTCCAATAGGGTGCTTACAATATAATAACTAGGGGTGGGCAGCAGAGTCCACCATGCCGCGTAGACACTCGCTGGATACGGGCGGTCCAGGGCGCCGACCGCCTAACTCTAATGCTTTCGTTTAACTTTCGATTTTGAAATCATCTTGTCAGTTTCGTAGCGTCTAACTTTTGCCTGGAAGTGTTTTCGTTTGCAGGTAGGTATATAATAATAATGGCAACCCATTATACGTCCCACTGCTGGGCACGAGTCTCTCCCCTTTTTCGGGGGAGGCCTGGAGCTTACTCCACCACGCTGCTCCAATGCGGGTTGGTGGAGATACGGGGTTAGTGTCCAACCCACTGTCGGATGTTTTCAAACCGCCCATAAAGCCTCCGACAAGGTTTAATGACTGCTATCTGTCGATAGCAAACGCTTAACGTGCCCTCCGAAGCACGGAAACGCGCATTATAATTTGCCACTAGCGGTCACCCATCACACACCCGACCGCCCCCGTATTGCTTAACCAAGTAGATCGCTTACGATCTTACCAAAGACTTGGCCGTTTTCACGGTCAGCGAACAGAAACCCCATGCAGAGGGCACAGTCCTGAACATGGCTCCCCACATCTAGAATTGATGTGCGATGAAACCGACGGATAATTAAGCGGTATGAAACTGACAAGATTACGTCGTAAACGAAAGCAATAGAGTTAGGCGGTTGGCTCCCAAGACTGCTCGTTGTGGAAATCTTTGGGAAAGGCTTTCGTCTAGCGGTGAAGGCCTTTCGGCTGAAATTATTATGATGAAATTGATTCGCAATTAAGACGTTATGGCACAGGTCTATTCATGGAATTAGGGACAGCGGAAAACATCTTCTGTTTTAATTAATTGCCCTGATAATATTCGTGTAGTAGTAACATAATTTTTACAGCGATTTATGAACAAGTCTAACTCGAGGATTTTGATTAACAATGGCAACCTTCGCGTGTGTTTAATTAAATAGATGTTTGCCAGTGACTAATAGTCCTCTTATTTAACTTATAATCATCTAATTCTTAAAATAATTCAATGTGAAATTGATTTAATCGGTAGATAATAATTTGAGTATAGATACTTTTATAAAATTACTTGTTTGCCTTGCACTTTTCCAATTTTTTCTTACTGCAGATGAAAGTGACGTAACTAGGGTTGCCAAATCCAGTCTGATAATTTCCTGGATATTTCTGGAGCCACAAACGGAATCAGAGTTTCAATCTCCGGTCCGAAGCTGAACTAAGTAGGAATAACCTACCACACTATGTTTGGTTTGACTTTTGCAGCCGTAGTATTGTAGAACTTTGTGAAGATAACTAGTATTTTTTAATTCCCGGACAGGAAAGGAAAATTACTGCACACGGGACATCACACGAAATGCCGGGATGATCCCGGAAATCCCGGCCATCAGGCAACTCCACACGTAACCCTCCTTTCACAGGGACATTCCATTTGCGGATAGTGGTTTTATGCTAGACCGACTATTGAGACTATTCAACTAGTCCTTACCAACGTATCCCTGGTAAGGAAGAGTGGAATATTTTTCCACTTATCTCTGTCGTGGCTCTATCGTAAAATTAACCAAATTTTGATGTATTCGGTGTATTTAGTCTAAAATTAGACTAGTGTTAAAAATATAATTTATTTATTATTAACAAATTGTTGAATTGCGACCAGAAGCAATCATAATATGTAGCGCTCGATCGTTGTCTGTGTTTTATTACCTCCTAAAACTCTTGCATTCAATGCAACTCCATTTTAATAGACTATGTAACTTCTATAATAGTTATAATTTATTGGAATCAGACTTATAAATATTTTTATTATGTGGAAAACGAATGTATGTTTGAATCATTTTTAATTCGATTAATGCTCATGTTTAATATTTCGTAATATTTAATAATTCGTAACATTATGTCATAAAATAATTATGTATCCTGCATTTGATAACTATTTGTTACAAAAATTTACGATACGATTGATACGATGGAAATTATGATGCTAACAATTTTTTTTTAATTTTGAACTTAATACTCGTACGTAGTGTTGCATTACTTGCAATCAAAGGCAAAATAAAACCGTATCTATGCGCTTGTTTCTCCATCTTTTATACGCGCGGTATGTGTGTGAGCAAGTAAGAGCACCGAATCAGTTGCTATAGAGTAGCTCAACAACGGTAAATATACGAAAATAAGAATGCGCACACGCTTGTATAGTGCTGGCCACCGTCCGATTCATCATAGGCCATGGTTGGATGGCGTAGTTTTTACGATTCAGTAGATTTTTGAAGCCAAACCCTGCGTAAAAAACAAGCAATCGAGCTTCTTCCAGCACCAGTAACGTGCGCAGTAACAGCTCGGCTGCAACTCAGGGATCTATGATCATTCGAGCGGCCAACTTCCCCCTAGCTCATAACATGGATGTTTTATGGAGGCAGGTAGTGATGCCGCTCGATATGCTACTATTGACAGACTATCGATAGTCTATCTGCTTCCATTTAAGACATGGCACACTATACACATACCTCCCGATGTAAACATGGTACGAAAAGACATGCCATACTGGTTCCCACTCGCGAAGCTCATACCATTATCTTGAGAACCCCTTATTTCTGATCTGGGCATTGACTTTCCCTAGTCCCTCACCCGGACTTTTCTGGCACGTAGGCTAACTAGTCCCTATGCGTCTGCGACGGATTGGAGTAGCGAGAGCATCGTTCACCCTCAGCTTCTTTGTCACTTTCTTCTACGATATAGCTTGTCCTCCATGCATCTTTTTACTAGTGGTAGAGTTCCAGTGTAGGAGCTCGAGTGCGTAGGCATAGACACCACTGCATTACCTAATTCATCTGCCGCTAAATGGTAATGTTCAGCACTATCGTGTTCTGGTTAGATGGTAATGTATGGCCTCGTAATAACTATCACAGAGACATAATAACTAAGGTCTCACGGGTGGCCACACATCTGCATTTTGACCTCTGGTCTTTGTATGAGTGTCTATAGGCTGCAGTCATCACTTAACATCAATTAAATTACACGGTTTCTTGCCGCCATTTTACATTTTAAAAAATCCTGTGATTTACTGGTGGCCCCACCGCATTACCTAATCTACTTGCTGCTAAATGTTTGTGATATCGTGTTCCGGTCAGGATATACGGCATGGTAATTACCGGTGCAAATACATAAGGGCTTAAGTCTCAGGAGTGGAAAACGCATCTACATTGAAATATATGTTTTATGTAGATGTTTATAGGCTACAGCGTCAGTTAATCGAATCAAAGCCGTAGATATCGGACTCGACATGAGAACAGCGTCTAATAATCCATGCGTCCACACTTGTCTAGTGGCAACCTTACTCCGAGCAATGATAACCAATGGGTTTATCATTGCTCGGAGTAGGTTTATTTTATTCTTAACTAGCCGCCCTGTCTTCGCACGGGTGCAATGTAACCTACATTACTACTATCATAAAATATAGCCTTTAGCACTCCTGAATACTGTAGCCTTCTGATTGTGAAATAATGTTCGTTATCGGTTCAGTATTGCCGAAGATTAGCGCCTACAAACAAACAAAAAATCAAAGTTACAAACTTTACCTCTTTTATACTATTTGTATAGATATATTTTTTACAAGTGTATCCTCTACTAAGGCTTTATATATATTATTATTTGATTAAGTAAAAATATTATGATAATGCTGTTTTTGAGCGTTACATGTTTATATATTATTGCAGTAACTTGATATATAATTACGGAAGTATTATATCTATAACACAGGTTTAATAGCTATTAAATAATTTTGAACAATTAAAAGGTTAAGATTAATATGTTAATTATACTCAAAACAGTTTTTGTTCGACGTAACGTCAGAATTGGTAGCGGTTATTTAATTGAAGATACAATCATGTTTAACCCAATTACTGTGGGGTATTTTGAATAACTTTTTTAATAGTAACAAGCATTATCGTGTTCCGGTCTGGTCCGGTCATTAATGTGATTTTTGCCACAGTGGTATAACACCTTAGGCCTGTATGAAACCTCTGGTTAATGTTAATAGGCTACATTATTACCATGGACCAAAATTTTGAAAAAAGTATTGAAGTAAATTGAATGTACTATGAACTAGGTATGTTGTATGAACTGAACAGTGATTACTGGTGGTAGAGCTCCAGTGACGGAGTTCGCGGGCGTAGGCACCATCGCATTACCTAATATACTTGCCGCTAAATGGTAGGGTACAGCACTATCGTGTTCCGGTCAGGTGGTAATGTACGGCCCTGTAATTTCCGGCACAGAGGCATAACACCTTAGACCTCAGGAGTGGTATCGCATCTGCATTTTGACCTTGGTCTTTATGTGGGTGTCTATAGGCTGCAGTAATCTGTAATATATATCTAATACTAATCACTTAACATCATTGTGAATTGCATGCTTGTTTACCACTTCAATAACATTAAAAAAAATCTGCCTTTGTAGCCTAGAGGTAGTAGGCCACTACTACTACGCTGAGGTCCTGGGTTCGATTCCCAGGTCGGGGGTTATTAAAGATACTTAATGGTGTAAGGTCCTTTATCACTGGTTCTATTGGGTCTAGGTGGGTGTATGCATGCATGTTTGAACGCATGTATTTACCGCTGCCTACCCCTTCTTGGATTACAGGCGTTAAGTTACGTTTTAAATTGAATGTAACAGACTAACTGACTACCAGATACACACACGAGTGGTCCCAGGATTCCATAATTCTATATTTTTTTCGAAACACAGAACCTTAACAATTAAATATTTAATTCGAAAAGCTGATTATAGTTATCTTTGAAAAACATAAGCCGGTTATATTTCTAACTTTTTTATCTGTAAGATAATAACGGGTTTCAATTAAAAACTTCCTACATTGATAATGACATAATATTTGCACATAATTAAAATGAGATAATTCAACTGTTACCATAATGCCACACGACGCCTGAGCCTTCAGAGACTTGTGGGGGAAAAAAAACGGGAAAATAATGTCTGACCCGACTCAGGGACACAGCGGTTGGTGATGATGCCTGTAACTGGTCCAAATAGGGTTCTGTTCCGGACCATGGAATAGACAATTTGGCTGGTGTTCAGAAGACGTGTAGCGATTTTCGTGAAAGCACTTTATTGAGGCTCTATCGCAAGCAGTCACTGTAAGGATCGTGAAAGTAATTCGAAAGGTCGCGGAGTATTGGACAAAAACCTCGGTCATCTTGTACCAACTCTTGTAAAGGATTTCCACATGTAATTAAAACACTCGTCCAAGGGTAAAAAAAACGTAACTTCACGCCTGTAATCCCCGAAGGGATCATCATCATCATATCAGCCATAGGACGTCCACTGCTGAACATAGGCCTCCCCCAATGATCTCCATGCCGACCGATCGGAAGCGACGTGCATGGTTATGTCAGCGACTTTCGTTCGCCTACGGATCTCCTCATTTCTGATTCGATCCAGTAGGGAAACGCCGAGCATAGCCCTTTCCATTGACCGCTGAGTGACTTAGAGCTTTCGTACGAGACCCATAGTGAGAGACCACGTCTCGGCACCGTAGGTCATCACCGGCAAAACGCACTGATTAAAGACTTTCGTGCATTTACGTATGCATTCAATCATATATGCAAACACGCATGATTCGCCGGTTACGTTTTGGCCCATGTAACAGGTGTCGAGCCTATTGACATCTCCGGGCATATTACCAAACTTCGAGGTACTGGGAAACTTCCATAAAATGGGAAATCCCAATACAACCAGTGATGAAGGATTTTACACCGTTATCTCTAATATCCCCGACCCGGGAATCGAACCCAGGACCCCAGCGTAGTAGTAGTGGCCTGCTGCCACTAGGCTACTGAGGCAGTTCTGCCAAAAGTATAACAAAATTATGTCCAACCACGCACAGTATAGGCCGCAGTATTTTTTTTCAAACGTCCAAATACTACCGTTGAGTTGATAGAGGACATTTAATTCAAACAATAATGACATTTTAAAGCGAATGAAACGGTTTTCTTAATCGAGAAATAGTTTTCTCACACACCCTATGTTTTTCAAAGACCTATCCAATAACACCCGACCAAAAAAATACATCCCCACTTTACTGATAGATAGGTAAGTGCTTACCACAAGAGAAAGATTTTCAGAATTTTATTTAACTTTTGTCGCCTTACCTTATATGTTCTAATAGTTTATGCTCAAAACTGCAAATGAAACTATATGGGTTCCCTGTAGACTACAAAACTGTTACCCATAAATGATTAACTAGCAACTGAATATTAAAGGTTAAATAGTAGTATTATATGTAGAGACTCCGTAAAGAACTTTGCGTTGAAGATTCATTGAACTCATCATTATGAACAATTTGAAAGAACTGAAATGAACCCAGAATTCCCAATAAACCTATTATATATAAGTAACTAAGTCGCGGCAAATAAAATTTTGTATGGAGAAACAATATTTTTTTTGTTAACGTATTATGAGGAGTACAATATATATCTCTGGTATCCCCGGCCCAGTAAAAAATCACAGAGGCAAAACAAGTCAGACCTGAGGGGTAGCAAAACATCTGCATTTCGGTCTGCGGTTTTTGTGTCTATTGGCTATTTATTAACCGACTTCCAAAAAAGGAGGAAATTATCAATTCGTCGGATTTTTTTTTTACTTACCATCCGCGTGCATGTTTAACACTATCATAATTATCATAAAAAAAGTTGTTGTTCTAAATATCACCTTGTATATATATATGTATTCTATCACTTTATTAATAATATGTAGTTATCTAACCACACTTCGAAGGCTGTCGACAAGGCAATGAATAAACCAATATAGGCCGATATAGTTCAGAATGTCATCTAATAAATCTTTAAGAGGAAATCAACAAAAAGACAAGTTTAAAACCTAACGTCCTTATCGATTTATGTATCTAAACATTACATGTAATAATGCAATTACCAAGTGTTGAAATTAATCACTCCTCAGCTACCGGCATATTATTACCGAGATTGTCGTCAATTGACTGTAGTGTGAACGGAGATATAATAATATGCTTACTCTCATAAATAGGTATAAACCTATATCGTGGACACCGTTGTATGTACACATACAACACATGCATAAATACCCAGACACCATATCTGTAGGCCATACAAATATTTGTCCCGGTACGGGGAACAAACCCGCGACCAATTGAATCGAATCAAGCGGTTGTCACAAACCGCTGGATTAATTGGGTCGTCAATGGGCACGCCATCTAAAATATGGGAAAATGTATGCATATGCATGTTTATATGTATGCATTTACCCTATGCCTTCGAGTATTACAGGCGTAAAATTGTGTAATTGCAAGAGCCATATTTTCTAATGATTTTGTACAAGTTTTGTAAGCTAATCTGTTGTTAACATGCTATATCTACACGTTGCGGCATAATTGATCGACGATAGCTTTTCAATTACACTTTTTGCTGCCGCTGGCACATGGTTTTTCCACGTAATCGTAATTATGTGACTCGTTATAATACGAACCAGATCTATTGTGTGACGGTATGGTGAGGTAGACACACTTAGAATACCTACCTGCAAATGTAAGAGGCACCGCTAATACTGGGCCGATAAAATTTAAGTCGAACCGCTGACATGAGAAGAAGAAGACCGCTAATACAATTTAGTTTGCAGCTCAACCACGTATTTTTGAAGGTAACAACAAGCATGTACAATTATACATAGATCATGAGTGACTGTTGAAGAGTATTGACATCTTCACAAAACCCAGAAGTCATTGTGGATGCGTTGCCACTTGCCACCCCTGCGTCCTAAATTGTTTTGTTTCTGTAACAGAAATTACTGGGTCATTTGTTCCAGAAAAAGGAACAATAATAATCATTATCATCAGGTCCACGAGGGGGACCAACGACCTGGTGAAGCTTGCAGGTAATCGCTGGATGAGCAGGCTCATGATGAGCCGTCCTCATTTTATTTCTAACTGTACTACAAGTCTTGGCATTCGACTCGGTGAATTTTATCAGGTTCACAACCAATTGATTATTATGCTGACGTTTATCTTAAAAAGCCCTAACCAGTGAACGACCTATATGTATTATATTTACTTTACCTTCAGTAAAATACAACCTTGAAGTTATATTACAAAGTAGCTGTGCTCGCGACTTCGTCCGCGTGAGAATTTATGATTGTTCATTACGTACCCGGACGAAGTCGTGGGCGCAGCTAGTATAAAAGCCCAAGTTAATCCTTATTACATAATTTATTTCGATCGGGCGAGTCACCACCCGAATCCGCTGGTCAGAGCGGCCGCGATATACACTCCTTTTGATCGTGCCAAAAGGAGACGTCCAAGGCACGTCTTAAAAGATCCGGACGATGAGACCACGTTGGCCATCGCCGCTATGAACAATCACTTACAGAATAACACTGCACAATCCGCCAATACAACGCGCCGACGCGGTTCGCGCCGCGCCCGCCCCTGATCCCGACCCTATCCCCGGCCCCGCGAGGCCGATGACATTCCGGTTATCACCAACCGAATGGAGTAGAGCGAAAGTTGCACCGCCCATAATCGGATATGTCTCATATGTCTCTCCGCAACGTCCTAAGCACGGGCCCGCATGGGTCACCCTTAGGCAGTTGCGCTAACTTTTTTGCTTAGGCTGGAGCGCCTTCTGCGCTCGCCGATTGCCCGGTGAAGTAGACTAGTGCCGTCTCGAGACAGGCCGACTACACAAAGCCCGACCTAAAAAAAAAAAAAAAAGTTGCTCTATGGTTGGTTCCGTATAGCACTGTTATGGTCATGTGATTTCCTTTCTTTATTTAAGTGTAAATCTGAAGGTACTTAAGTTACTTTAAAAAAAGGTTACAAACTGTAATACAGAAAACATATTAAAAAATAAAAACATTTAACTGTCTCAGTAGTTGACTGGTAGCAGGCTAATGCTACAGGAGGACTCACGAGTCGAACCCTCGGTCGGGAGCTACCAGAGTTAAAGCTGTTAAGTCCTTTATCGCTGGTCCTGTTGGGATTATTCCATTTTCTAGAAGATTCCCAGTGCCCCGGAGTTCGGTAATGTCAACAGGCTCTTCACCTGTTAGATGGGCCAAAACGTATCCGGCGTGGTCAGAACAAAACGCATCGTGGGTGTTTGCATGTATGCTTGAATGCATAAATTTCTCTCTGTCTACGCCGTCGGGGAATGGCGTGAAGTTACGTAAAAACATTAATAAATTATAGAAATAAGTCGTTCATATATTACCGGTTGCTTTCAATCTACATTCTAGTCTATACTTATAATAAAACTGTAGAAGTGTGAATTCTGTATATTAAAAATATAATAAATATAAATTTTTTTTTGTCTGTCTGTCTGTCTGTATGTCTGTCTGTTTGTTCAAGCATCACTAAAAATCTATCGGTCCGATTACGATGAAACTTGATATAATTATACTTTAACCTTTGGCGCACAACACTGTTTAAAATGTCTGTTTGTCTGTGTGTTTGTGCACGCTAATTTCAGAAATGGTCTATCCGATTTGCAGTTTCACTAATATATTGTAATAAGTTTTACTAAACATTTAGTGTTTATTTTGTGTCAATCGGTTCAGAAATAAAAAAGTAATGACAATTTAAAGAATCATATCGAATATTTTTAACTATTCTGTATCTATCTTAAATCTTTTAGGGGGTTTCGTACCTAAAAGGTAAAAACGGACCCTACGGATTACTAATTCTCCGCTGTCTGTCTGTCTGTCTGTCCGTCCATCCGTCTGTCTGTTACCAGGCTGTACCTATCTCATAAATAGTGATAGCTAGAAAGCTAACATTTTCAAAAATGATTTATTTCTGTTACCGCTATAAAGACAAAATTAATTACTAAAAATAAGAAAATGAAAATATTAGGGGTTCCAAGGCCACAGTTCGACTCGCACTTGGTCGGTTTTTTCTCTGTTAGTAACGTTAAGCATACCGCATAGCAGCGTCCCGGGCAGTCCCGGCATAAAACAATCGTCGCTATGCTCACCATTCAGCATGCCAAGCGTGGCAATTATGGCATATTCATTCCTTATGACGCACAACACTTTTAGGAGCATCTTCGGGAAAGGCTATGTCCAGCGGAGAGGGATGGAAGTCTTTCGGATGTAATCATGATGATGGTGACGCTCGACATCCCGACGCATACCGTCCCGACGCCCAGCGTCCCGAAGCCCAGCGTCCCGACGCCCAGCGTCCCGACGCCCAGCGTCACGACGCCTAGCGTCCCGGCGTCCCAGCGTACCGACGCCCAGCGTCCCGACGCCCAGCCTCACGACGCCTAGCGTCCCGGCGTCCCGTCGTCCCGACGCCCAGCGTCCCGACGCCCAGCGTCCCGACGCCCAGCGTCCCGACGCCCAGCGTCCCGACGCCCAGCGTCCCGACGTCGAGCGTCCCGTCGCCCAGCGTCCCGACGGCCAGCGTTCCGACGCCCCGCGTCCCGACGCCCAGCGTCCCGACGCCCAGCGTCCCGACGCCCAGCGTCCCGACGCCAAGCGTCCCGACGCCCAGCGTCCCAACGCCCAGCGTCCCGACGCCCAGCGTCCCGACGCCCAGCGTCCCGACGCCCAGCGTCCCGACGCCCAGCGTCCCAACGTCGAGCATCCCGTCGCCCAGCGTCCCGACGCCCAGCGTCCCGTCGCCCAGCGTCCCGACGCCCAGCGTTCCGACGCCCCGCGTCCCGACGCCCAGTTTCCCGACGCCCAGCGTCCCCGAACCGCGTAACCGAAAGTTATTTCCAAAAATGCTGCCCAAAGCAACTATTCCACCCGAACGAAGTTGCGGGCACAGCGTCGAGACGCCCAGCGTCCCGACGCCCAGCGTCCCGACGCCCAGCGTCCCGACGTCGAGCGTCCCGACGTCGAGCGTCCCGTCGCCCAGCGTCCCAACGCCCAGCGTCCCGACGCCCAGCGTCCCGACGCCCAGCGTCCCGACGTCGAGCGACCCGTCGCCCAGCGTCCCGACGCCTAGCGTCCCGACGCCCAGCGTCCCGACGCCCAGCGTCCCGACGTCGAGCATCCCGTCGCCCAAATATTTTTTCATGTATTTCCATGTAACAGGTGTACAGGTTTCATGTGAAGGTTGTGCAATGTATAATATATTTTTATTATTCTGGTGTCCATGTTCGGTATTAAGATATTTTTATTGTTATAAGCGCTTCCTTATTAAGGTTATATAAACTTAAATGACACTTCAACATTTGTAACGAGTATATTGCGTTTTAACGGAAAATGGATTTGGATGTTCGTGAATTTTCTCACTAAAATATTTTTATTTTTTATTTCTGATGGTTGACAGACAAGCAAACGGGCCACCTGATGGAAAGTGGTCACCGTCACCTATGAACATTTGCAACACCAGGGGAGTTGCCAACGCGCTGCCAGCCCTGAAGGACTCTTTAAACGCCATTTTTGCAGAACCACTTATTGTAGCACCTAGGGAACACCTCAGAGGGCAGTTCGTTCCACAATTTACATGTTCTGGGCAGGATCGAACGCGAAAACCGCTCCGTTGAGCACTGCCAGGTGTCCAGTCGGTGTGGGTGGAACTTCTCTCTTCGGCGGGTAGTACGGTTTAGGAAAAGAGATGGTGGCACCATGCCAAACAGTTCAGCAGAGCACTCACCATTGTAGAGACGGTACAACACGCATAGACTCCCAATGTCTCTGCGCAGGCTCAGATGTTCGAGCCTGTCAGTAAGTCCTGGATCGTTAACAATACGAACGGCGCGTTTTTGTAGGGAGTCAAGTGGACCAAGCTGGTATTTGGGGGCTCTCGCCCACAAATGAGAGCAGTATTCCAGATGGAATGCGACCTTCTTCTTCTTCTCGTGTCAGCGGCTCGACTTAAATTTTATCGGCCCAATATTTTGCCACAATTATTGCTGCGTCGTTTGCAGTACTTAGATCTTCCAAAGTGCAAGAGCTGGGGCAGAGCGGGCATTGGAGCATGTGTTCCATCGTTTGAGCTATGGCTCCACAGTCACACCGCTCCATAGGCGGAGAGATGAAACCCCAGTTGCACAAGTTTTGTCTGCAACGCCCTACCTGAGTGCGGAGTCGGTTGAGTGATCTCCAGATCGGCCATTGCAGATCATGACCTGGCCTGGTCTGGCATTAAATCATAGAACTTTTTTGGTCATAGCGTAAGACTTACCAAAGTACAGGTCTTAAAGTTATTCTGGGTCGAACTGGGCTGAATCCGGGGCCTGGGCCGGGTGACTCAGTGGCTCCTCGAACGTCCATATCCTAAGACTAGATTGTGGACCCGGGGCATTGCATATTCTCTGCCGAGATGCCAGCAGATCGGCCATTGCAGATCATGACCTGGCCTGGTCTGGCATTAAATCATAGGATTTTTTTGGTCATAGCGTAAGACTTACCAAAGTACAGGTCTTAAAGTTATTCTGGGTCGAACTGGGCTGAATCCGGGGCCTGGGCCGGGTGACTCAGTGGCTCCTCGCACGTCCATATCCTAAGACTAGATTGTGGACCCGGGGCATTGCATATTCTCTGCCGAGATGCGAGCGGCAAGCCAGACCCGTGGAGTGGCCGAGTAGGCTGAGGTCCGGCTTGCAAACCCCACCTTATTTATATGGTCAGTATGTGATTATCAACGACTTATGGCCGGTGGCCCCTATCTGCGAACACTGATTCAGCTTTTATTCTACAAGATAATTTTGAAGACCATATTATTGTGGAATCAGTATGTTTTACCATGCATAAAAACCGAGTGCTTGAGTTATAAGAATAGAAGATATCAGATCTAATGGAAAGCCACAGTGCTATTATGTTTTACGTATCCTATTTTAGCCCCATATAGATTTGCAAGTCGCTTTCATATGAAATGATAAAAAGTAGTAACTTTATACCAATTTGATATACCCATTCTAATAGAAGGGTGTTTGTAAACAAACCATATTATGGTGTTTTTACATTTGTGAAACATCATTCTTGCTTACGGTTGTATTACCTAGATACGGTATTTACATAATTAGATTAAAATATGTGCCTAAATTAATAGCGTAAAGATAATTGAAATAAAAAAGTACCATTATGTAATAAAATTTGACATTGTATACATACCTACCAGTTGCCAAAATTAACTAAATAATTAAATTTTAATTGATAGTTAAATTCTTTGTTTTAATAACTAAACCTTGAGTAGGTTCAGTTTCGATTGAGTTTGTACATATTTTAAATGTGAAAAAACAATTAAAAGATTAGTTGTTTGTTGAACCATATTATTAAACCTTAATTATAATTGGATTATCATTATTTTTTTTTATCTTGGCTCTAATTACCTTACAGGATGGGCAGAGAATGTGAAGCGCTGCACCAGCACTCGTGGTGCTCCCACTGGCTTGGTGGGTGGGTGAAGCCAATTTTCGGCACAGAGGCATAGCACTTCAGGCCTCAGGAGTGGTAACGCATCTGCATTTTGACCTCGGTCTTTGTGTGGGTGCTGTTAATTGGTAGTGTTTAGCGCTATCGTGTTCAAATTGGACTTCGTGATGACGAGAGACTTATTAGTATTAATTATTGTAAAATAATTAATTATCGCGTGTATGTATATTCATTTCAATATGTATGACTATTTTGTTCACCAGTAAGGTCGTTTAAATAAAACCTACGCTAAAAAAAGTTGTGGTTTTCTGCATTTCAGAAGTTGTAATTAAAACCCACTTTAAGTTTATACTTTTTCCATTGCCATCGTCGTCATCTCGCTAAAAATAAAGGACCATTCAGTTTGCTTGTGAAGCGTGTAGGGGGTGTTGTTTCACTAAAGCTTTCATGGTAGAGAGCTGGGGTGGTTCCCCCCGGACTTCATAGAGCTACGAACTCTGAAAAATGTAATGGATATCGCATTTCCAAATATAGGTACTTGTTTTTGTACAGTTCAAGTTTCTTATTATTTTTGTAGTCGGAACTCGAAACTTTAAGGCTTATCTTGGATTTTTTGGTTTGTTTTGTTACAAAGGTGGGGTACAAGCATTCAGTTTTATTTTATTTTATTTTCTTAGGAGAACAAACAGTTTTAAATCTAGATAGGTACAAGTAATTGCTAATTATTATTACACCATTTATGTGTTCTCACAAATAGATAAGTAACACTTGTTTGTTAGGAACGTACAGCAAGTATACACAAATCAAGAGCACTTAACTTAATAAGGGTAACACATGTTTTACTAGTATATGTATAGTAGGTAATTAATACATTGAAATTAAGTGATAACTGCAGCCTATGACACCCACAGAAAGACCAAAGCTCAAAATGCAAATGCGTTGCCACCCCTGAGAGCTTAGGTGTTACGTCTCTTCGATAGTTATTACGGGGCCAAACATTACCATCTTACCGATACACGATAGTGCTGAACACTACCGTTTAATAATTGCAACCCATTATACGTCCCACTGCTGGGCACGAGTCTCTCCCCTTTTTGGGGAGACGCCTGCAGCTTACCACGCTGCTCCAATGCGGTTTGGAGATACGGGTTAGTGGCCAACCCGCTGTCAGATGTTTCAAATCGCCCATAAGGCCTTCTACAAGGTTTAACGACTGCTATCTATCGATAGCTATCGGGACCGACGGCTTAACGTGCCCCCCGAGGCACGGAAACGCGCATATTAATTTGCCACTAGCCACATCCGACCGCGCCCGTAATGCTTAACCGAGTGGATCGCTTATGATCTACACCAGCCGCGGGGCCATGCGCGCCTTAAACACTACCATCAGAGAATATTATGTTATAAGCTACCGTTTAGCGGCAGATAAATAAGGTAATGCGGTGGTGCCTACGCCCGCAAGCTCCTACACTGAAACTCTACAACCAGTAAAAAAATATGTTCATATTTTATTGAATTCGTTTTTTAATCAGTCTATTGGTCAAATCCGCATGAAATTCCGAGCAGTAGACTTTTGTTTTATAATAAGTCTAATTCTTATCAATTGGTACCAAAGAATATTTGAATACAAATGGCTGAATTAATTATAACCTTTTTGTAGCCTTGGCCCCCCCAAGGATGTGGGATTCATAAGCAATCATTTATTTTTCAATAGTACTTATGTATGTAAGATAAAATAAAGAAGTTGGTATCATTGACACTTTTATATTTAATAATTAAATTATTTAATCTTTTAGTTAGCGACGACGTAACGTGGTTACCTTAATAATTTCAATTAAGGGTAAGAACGACTTCTTTACGATATTCAATAAACTGCAAAGTTTATTATATCGGTTGCCTAACTAGCATAGTGAGGCAATAGATGGCGCTGCTGCCACCATAAGGCAATGCAATAAATGTGAAGGAAAGATTTGAAAAATCGGGCAGGACTTCGGTAGCTCAGTTGGAAGAGCGGCTGGACTAGATTCCCAGTGGCCGCGAGTTCGAGTCTCGCCTGAAGTCAAATTCTTCTTTCCATTTTTCTTTAAAAAAAAAAAAATTAATACAATCAAACTTTTAAAGATCATATAGAGGCGTATGAACTGAATTCTTTTTTATTTGAGTTTATCGAACGTATTCAGAACGAAGTTTATTTTACTATTATAAATGAGACAGTATGGATGTTTGTTTGTTTGTTGCTCAATCACGCTAAAGCGGCTCTACGGATTTCGATGAAATTTTGCACACAGGTAGAGAATATAATTATGGCTGTAGTTCCTTAAGAAATTTTAATTACATGCGGACGAAGTCGCAAGCAAAGCTAGTCTTTCATTTAACTTGATTGACTCGATAATTACTAAAAGTTTGTACCGGAAACTCAAAAACAGGGTCAACCAATAATACAGCTATTGGGTAAAACAGTAACTCAAGTAAAGCAGTAAGAATTTACGACAATCGTGGACTGCACTGTAAGTACTTAAGAAGGTGCTTATTTCTCATTCAAAATTCGTTCTTTGTTAAAAATGTCAATTTTTTTTTAAAAGATGAGAAATGAGAGAAATGATGGGTTCCGTATAGTATTTGACTAAATCATATATACCTATTTGTAGTTTTTGAAAAAATACTCAAAATCTATTGGGAATATCTCGTTCAAACTAAATTCCGTAAGTTTTCAATAACAACAACGTATAATATATTTGTTTAATATTTCAGACTTTTTTTTGTTAGATACAAGGGTTTTTTAACCTATTTACTACCACATATATTTTACCATTTTGGAAGTGAAAAAAGATCTTTCAAACAATTAACTTTGAGAAATAATTGTTTTAGTAAACCTCAATGATAGTTTACAATATATTTTAGACCTTCCACACACGCGCATCGGTTTGATGAAAATAAGATATTAGTTTCAGTTTGGAGTATAGAGGCTCCCCATATTATTTTTTAAATTTATAAAAAAAAAAATCTATCTATGCTACCGAGTTTGAAGTATATAGTCTTTAAAATACCTGAGACATACAGACGGACGGACGGACAGATAGATAGACATGACGAATTTAGGAGGGTTCTGTTTTTTGCCATTTGCCTGCGGAACCCTAAAAGCATTCATTCAAAATTTAACCTAGTAGCGTTATTTTATTTTAATGTCACGTGTTAAATCTGAGTCACACTAAAGGCTGCTAAAGGTCAATAAACAGCGCCAGGTGCTTGTCTGGCGCCGTAGGCCTATGTACCTACCTTTCTACTGTGATTCGGTGCAACTTTGAGAATGCAGCTTTGAGTGAGACATTTTATTGGTAATTATTACGCGTTTCACTGTGTATCTAACTTTCTTTTCAGTATTTTGATTATCTATTTTTGTGAACAATTTTTTAATGAATGTGTCTTTAATTTTTTGTTTTAATTCTTGGCTTTCTCGGAATTAATAAATATTTTTTTGTTTTTTTTATTTTTATTTTTGCGTACAGTCCATTTTTTTATAGGCGACCTCGTGACATCAGACACTCAGACTTCAGTAATTAACTGTAATAAAAGTCAATATAAATCAAACTTAGACAAGAAACATACAAGTACAGTACTCAACAATTAATATTGCACTTCGAGCCCGCGAAAGAGACAATCGGCTTGTTTCGACTTCGTAGAGCGTTATCTCTGTTGCACACTGTGTACGTAATCACCGACAGTCCGGTATTGGTCAAAACTAGATCAAAATGGTCGACGAACGTCAAATAGGTACCTACGGTGCGAAAGAGATAACGCTCTACAGACCCGAAATAAGCCGAAGTCTCCTTCCTAGGCTCGATGTGCAATACTAATGTTGAGTACTGTAACTACCAAATGAATCCGTCCGTTTGGTAGTTACCTGCGACTATCCCTTCGGGGAATGCAAGTTGGAATTTCCTGCGTATGAGGCTATATTTGTATGGTCCCGTCCGTACTATCACAGAGACATCACATTTAAGGTCTTAAGGGTGGCAACGCATCTGAATTTTGACCTGTGGTCTTTGTGTAAGTGTCGATAGGCTGCAGTCATCACTGGTGTTGCCAGGTCCGACTAGTTTTAAATCGGGACTTAGGGGTAAAAATCGGGACAGTAAAAGGCAAGCCAATTAATTAATTTATTGATTTATCAAAAGCCTCGGGACACAAATATGATCGATCTTTAGACAGGCTTTCGTCTAGCAGTGGACGTCTTTCGGTTGAGGTAATGATGATGATTGATTTATCGGGACATTTAACGCCCCGATCAAGTGTTAATCGGGACGAGTCCCCAGAGCCCTGAAAACCGGGACGTCCCGCGCAAATCGGGACACCTGGCAACTCTAGTCATCACTTAACATCAATGTGAGCTGAATGCTTGTTTGCCACCCTTAACATCTAAAATGTAACATTTTCGCCAAAAAAAAAACGACTAACGACTTTAATTACACTAAAATAAACAGCGCGGAATGTGTTAATTACATAAAAAAAATACAAACCTACAATTAAATACTTTTCTCTTACCTCAATGTCACCTCGTTTTTGTTGGTCCATGTCTCTTTTCATCAACATTGCAACGGGTTGTACCTATTGCCGTGGGCATTGACAACGTATACCTTTATAAAGCACTATAGCTAAGTAAATATGTTTCTGTGATGGCTTTCTTAGAAGGACATAGTTTTTCACATTTCATTTTAGTTGCGTAGGTGCAATATAACAGTAACTACATTTACTGTGTAATCAATCAATCAATCACGTATTTATTTGCATAAAATGTAGGTAAATTTCAGAAGTTGACAGAGATAATTTGTAACCTTATACATTAAGTCGAAAAAAAGGACATGCAAAGGAGATGTTGCGAGCTCGGCTCTAGTTCGTACACGTCCTCAAAAAATGAGTAAATTAAAGAAGAATCCTAAAAAAATACAAATAATTTATTCAAGAATATATTTTAGAGTTACTACCACATTTAATTCAAACGATTTTATCATTTTGAACCATATTCAACATGGCGGCGATACAGCCGACGCTTCTTTAAATTGGAAATCGATTAGTTTAAGTTCTTAGTATTAACACATGAAATCGATTTCGGTAGTAGGTATTTAGAAAATATTACTTTTTGCTCCAAGTACTATATAATCAAAAAACAATTAAAAAAAATATGTCAAAATGACATCGCCCGCCTTTGTAACTGCAAGCAAAGCTAAATAAGTGAAAATATGCAGTAAAAAAAGTTTTTATTTTTTATTTTGCCTTTTGTGATAAACAGTGGTATTATATTAACTACATTAATTTTGATGTGATTAGGAATAGCATAAAGGTACGTTTCCGAACTCCGGCAGCACTGCGGCGGCAGCACTGTTGCGTGCAGCGGAGTTCGGAACAAATCTTTAATGGCAAGAAGCCTTATTTAATTTTTTTTTTAATGAAAGTGGCAAATATGCATGCAGTACACATTGATGTTACGTGTTAACTGCAGGCTATAGGCACCCGCACAAAGACCAGACGTCAAAATGCAAATACGTTGCCACACCTGAGACTTAGTTGTCTGACGTGTGTTATAAAAAATAAACTTCATGAGGCTATTTTGATTATAGTCTCAGATCTTCTCCAATACCACCTCTCACTTTGATCGACTAGTCAATTAATGTTAAATATAAACTACGAATACCTACAACTTTTACAAAACTCCCGATGGTAAAAACCAAATGAACATAACTAGATGTCTGTTGCAAACCGGTCGTATACATACTGTGTATCTGAATTATTATTTATAAGTATAAAAACAATATAATGAAAACGATGAAAAAACCCAACGTATAAGCACTTCCTGATATTGTAGATTCTTATTCTAATTGCATGAAACCTTGGCGACTTTTGTGTTTGCATTATTAGTATTAATATGAAAGTCTGTGCATCGACTGTGGAAAATTTATTATTTGATATAGGTATGTACCTATATCAAAGTATAAATACTGGTGGTAGAACTCCAGTGACGGAGTTTGTGAGCGTGGGAACCACCGCATTACCTGATATACCTACTTGCCGCTAAATGGTAGTGTTCAGCTTAGTGTTCCCTATAATTTCCGGCACAGAGGCATAACACCTTAAGCCTCAGAAGTGGTAATGCATCTGCATTTTGACCGATGCTGTTTGTGTAAGTGTCTATAGGCTGCAGTCATCACTTAACATAAATGTGAACTGCATTGCTTGTTTGCCACTTTCATGACATTAAAAAAATGTCAGTAGGTACCTTTTTCCATTTCGAAGTCATCACACTCCAATTTCAACTGCAGAATATAGGGATATGTTTTGGTATTATTTTTTACATCAGCTGAACTGGTGATGATAATGATGACCTGCACGTACTATCCTTTTAGAAGAATTCCGAGAAGTAGCCTGTGCAGTGGAGAAACACAAGCAAGAATTTGATCCACGGCACTCTCTGCACAGCTGCAAAATCCCACCTTCGCGCCTCTTGAGTCGCAAGAGTTTTCTACGGTCCACCGAACCTCTAGATTGCACACCTGTAGAGGCCAAAAAACATCTATGGGCTGCCAATTGTCCTCCTCCTTCAGGTTTTGTACCACCCTCGGAGTTCCTGCCTCCTAGCCATAACCTGCAGTAATCAACATGGAAATCGCTTAATCGTCTGCGAACTCAGGTTGGTTGCTGCAGGCTGGTTAAGTGGGGTTTCTCAGCCAATACGATGTGCGACTGTGGAGAATCCGTTCAGACGATGGCTCATCTGATGGTTTGCCCTCTGTCTCCCACTAGCTGCGCCACAAGCGACCTTAGCGGGGCTACGGATAATGCGGTGGCCATTGCCAAGTTTTGGGTCAAAATTCTTTAAAACTTAATACATTTCGCATTGAAGTCATTGACACGAAGAAGAAGACAATCCTTATCTTTAAACGAGGGGTCTCCTTATGAAAGTTGCAGAAATATTTAGACTGAGAGCTATATTCCCTCGTCTCGAGATTAGACGGATACATCATCAGTGCAGCACAAGACGTCCACATCTGAAGATGTCATTAGGGGAGAATTCGGATTGGCGATTCACGTGTTAGATTTGTCGCGGTACGGTTTTTTTTATATAATGGAAGTGGCAAACAAGCATGCAGTTCACATTGATTTTAAGTGATGACTGCATCCTGTATACACCCACACAAAGACCAAGGTCAAAATGCAGATGCGTTACCACTCCTGATTCATAATGTTTATGCCTCTGTACCGGAAATTACAGGGCCGTACAATACCACCTGACCGGAACACGATAGTGCTGAACGAAGCTTGTTTGCCACCTTACATAAAAAATAAGCTAAAATAAATAAAATTTGCATAACGTAAACAAATTATTTAAGCTGTTCTCAGATTTCATGTTATATGATTTTACTATCCAGAATTGGACAGCACATGACCCTTATTCAATAATATTGGTGCAACCGAACTTAGATTTATTTATGAGCCCTCTACTTAATGTGTGGGTTAATTCATTCCATGAGATCCAATAAAACAATCACGATACAATCATAGGTAATTGTTCATTCCAAGAACTTGAGTTGTAGTTGAATATTTATTATAATTTGCGTACGTAGTGTTACATTAACTTGTTTAATGGGTTATTTATAACAAACAGTATTAATCGTTGAGAATATTAATATTATAAACAGTAAGTTATCCCCCGTCAGCTATGCCGAAGATTAGGGTTAATTTTTTTTAATAGACTAATTAACTCTCACGGCCCCACACTAGGTAATAAACCTGTGTCTTGGGTGCCGTTGTACTGTACACACACAACACACACAAACAGCCGCATCAAATTTAAAATATAAGTATCTGTAAGTTATCCCCCTTACAATTTAGTAGGCCTTACAATGTTTTGTCCGGGTGCGGGGATCGAACCCGCGACGCTTCGAATCAAACGGTCCTCTCACACTGCTGGTTAGGACCAGGTTGAACCAAAATAGGTATATGTTAAAGTTTTGGATTTTGTTAAATAAAAAAAATTGCAGTCACATTTACACGAGTAGTGCAAAGCAGACGCAGTGACCGCGAAATGCGTTGCATTAGCGTAAAAATGGTGTTTCGGTTGTCGACCGATAAGTTCCACATCTCAGGTTTTTGAAAAACATCTCATTGCTTCGATATCGCTTTTCATGAACTTGTTCAATGCGTTTCCAAACAATAAAGTTACTTATACCACACCGCGGTCACTCCGACAAAATTCCATACAAACGCTTAATTTGGTCTCTATTACACAGACATCAGTTAGTGACGTGTATTTACACGTGCCCCTGTGTGCGTAGCACGTAGAGAATACAATAACATCACAGTTGATCACAGTAGATAGATACAAATCTATCTACTGTGATAACGTCGCCCAAAAGAGGGGAGGAGGTTGGGTGAGGCGGGGAAATCGGCGGGACGTCGACGTGTCCATTCTAAACGTAGTATTATTATATATTCTCTGCTTATTTATACTATCGATAACATAACTGAGCCATGAGACGTTTTTACTAATTATCAATAGGATTTACCATGGTTTTGGCCATCTATGCTAAGAAACTAATATTTTTGTTGTTGTTTCGAATAATTCTTTGTAGTTTTTATAATGTAAGCATTATTTTTCGTCTTTCAAAATATTAAATTGGTTATTTCGTTAAAATTACGAAAACGTTCCGCGAACGGTGAACAAAATGTTTATGTCAGTATGATTTATTAGGTACATGTCTGTTCATTACAGTAATTGATAAGAATATTTGAATTGTATTCGCAATTATAATTAGCCTAGATGGTAGGAAATCATTGCAGGAGTTTCGGTAACGTAACTCAATTTACACGGTTCTTCCTTTCGTGGATTTACTAAATGTCGGTTATAAATATATTATGTAAAAAGAAAAATATAAAAAATAACATGGACACAATAAAATTCTAGTTTATTGCAAAAAAAAAAATACTAATCTTTAAGTAGCTTCCGTCGGTTCGCAATTTTGATCGCAAGGTCCAGTTTCCAGGGTTCCTAAATTAAACTTCGAACTTGGCATTGACTAAGATCAGGGTTTCTCAAAGGATTATCTAGGGGTTCGCGATAAGATTTACTATAAGCGGTACGTGGTGCCGAAAGTTTGAGAAACCTTGAGTTAGATACTTTCAAACCACCGTCCCATACTCTATATAATACATAGTATTCTTGAGCCCAATTCCTGTATTAAGCTTGTTTGCCACCATAATTTACATAAAAAAAAAATAAAACAGACTATATTAATATTGGCTGCAGGACTGTACCTATACACCATAAAGTAGTTTTTTACTGGAGTTCCAGTGGCGTAGGCACTACCCAGCGCCGGATTTGAACCTCGGATTATTACATATTCTCTGACCTCGGCGCGTGGTGGAGGATCTCAAATTGCTGTTGAAGGATCTATTAAGGTTTTAGGTATTTAAAGAAGAGAGCAACTGAATATGTTGGCTAAAATAACAATTATTCAAAATTGATGATATTATCAAAGACTATTTCCCTAAAAAAACTGTTTTTCGTTTAACAATTTGTAACAAAACTCAGTATTTTTTTTATTTCTACTGAGCCTTTACCTCTCTTTTTTTTGTGTGATGGCGGCCCCCTTGTTGTGGCGGCCCATAGGGAACTGCCTAATCCTAACTAACTTATCTACTTGCCGCTAAACATTAGCACACCGCGGAGGGGCGCGGACAATCCGCCAAAATTCCATACAAACGCTTAATTTGGTCTCACACGTGCACCTGTGTACGTAGCACGTAGAAAATACCAACCGTCGCCCATAAGAGAGGAGGAGGATGGGTGATGCGGGGAAATTGGGCGGGACGTCGAAGTGTCCATTCAAAGATATTTTCTATACGTACTCGTAGTATTATTACATATTCTCTGACAATAGTGTTTTGTTTTGCGCTAGATATTGTGTTCCGGTCAGGTGGTAATGACCGTGTAAAATCGCATGAATACTTGCAACATTTTTCAAAATTCTCTATATTATAACAAGGTGTTTACTGTTTTATAAAGTCAATTTAATAATTATGTAGGCATTCACGCATATGAACGAAATCCATGTTTATATTATCGTAAGTGCGATAAGAATGAGTTTTTGTGTATTCTAAGCTACTACTGATCTCTCGATAAGGTATAATGAGGTGATAATGTGAACTCTATTTAATTACAACATCAGAATAATAAAACATTACTCTATTCATTTATGGGTAAGTGCGTGTTAATCCAAGGACTAACTAATTAAATAAAATAATGAAATGTATAAGCATACTATTATGTATATTTTTATTTGTATACTACTACTAGTAATGAAAAAAAAAACGTAACTTTACGCTTGTAATCCCCGAAGGGGTAGGCAGAGGAAAATGCATGCATTCAAGCATACATGCAAACACCCACGATTCGCCGGTTACGTTTTTGGCCCATGTAACAGGTGGCGAGCCTGTTGACATCTCCGGGCACATTACCAAACTCCGAGGTACTGGGAAATTTCCAGAAAATGGAAATATCCCATTAGAACCAGAGATAAAGAACTTTACACCATTTTCTCTGATAACTCTCTCCTACTCCCTACTAAGTAGGTAGGTACCATCTATTTAAACACGTAACTGCCTAAAGCTCTTTGACAAAAAGATATACCTATTTAAATGACCCCTATCACTCTACTCGATCCTCTTATATGAACATGCACAATATGACGATGCGGTTAGTCTTGCGGTCTGAGATGACCGTTTAATTCGAAGGGTAGCAGGTTCTATCCCCGCACCGGGGCAAATATTTGTGTGGCCTACAGATATTTGTTTCGGGTCTGGGTGTTTGTGTATGTGTTGTATAACGGCACCCACGACACAGGTTCATAACTACTGTGAGGCTGTGAGTGTATCTAAGCGTAAAAAAAATATGTGACGTCACACTAGGTAGGGGAGAAATTAACAAATGGGTCCAGTTGCGACAAAGACGTTGGAGAGGTAAAAAGTTCATGAAATCCGTAACAATATTTAAACATAATTTATGGATATCCAAGAAATCTTCGCCACACAGTCTTGCGCATCATTAAGGGAGAATATGCCTTAATCGCCTTTTGACAGGCAGATTGGCGATCGCAATAACGGTAATTTTATCGAGAAACGGTGCTACCCATCCCGCGTTGTCATATTTACTACCCTACCTATTGGAACGGTCTGACCGTTCGGTTTACTCACTGCACTAGCGGAAGAAGTGTCCTCCACTAGCGGACGATAGGTTCGACACGTCTCGACGTAACCTAACCTAACTCGCAGAGACAGAGACGAACTTCAGATTTTAGGCATCGATAATAGATAGAATCCTATAAAGTACAGTATGTATGTATGTATGTATCTTCACGCCAGGTCCCTAACGGGGTAGGCGGAGAGTGTAGAGCGCCAGATATCCCGTTTCAGACAAACCTCTCGTGCCTCGTCTACCTTCATCATTCTCTTCATACATGCACGCCGATTCCTAAGACTAAAGTACAGTAGTTGATTTATAAATACTAACCCCCTTATTCATAAACGTATTCATAAAGTTAAATGTTGCTAATCTCTCCTTTGTCTTTTTCTATTCTGCACATTTGACAATGCAACTGACAAAGACAAAGCATTCCATAGCTAAAACGTATCTTATGTACGTTTATGGGTAAGCATTTATAAAGATTTATAAGTATTACAATGTTGTCTTAACATAGTTCTATTGTTACAAAAACAATCCAACCTCCAACAGGTCACTTAACCATAGAAAATCGGTATGCGGTAGAATAAACACACAAAGAATCTAATTATCGACACGTTATAAATAGAACTAGTGTTCATAAAAAACTATTTGTAACAGTTTATAAGGAGTAGTGCGTTAAGTTGACGCATGTATAGTGCCGTCCTCTAACTAAAACGCCGCTAAGCGATAAAAGTTCATTTTTAATTATGAACTAAAAACGCGTGCAAAAGTTCATACCGTAGCTGTTTGATAATTAGTTCACTTATACGTTTTCCTTTCATACAGAAATTACTTCTGTTGGAGTATTTTCATTATGCTACGCATTTGACTCATTTTAACTTGATTTAAGTAGTTAAAATACTGTTTTGGCTTTCTAGTTATATAATAATAATAATAATGAGGGGGCAGAGCAGCTTGTAACGAGCTGTTGGTGAGTAGCGACACCACCCCTTACCATCATCTCGATTTCCTCCGAGAGAACTGGGCTCCGCCTCGTCCGCCACACAGGGTATGTCCGGACGGAGAGACCTGATGTCTCTCACCTCTGGCTTGCCTTCATTGGCCAGTCAGAGTGGGGCGCTAGAGGTATGGCATTTGCAGAAATTTAGATAATAGGCTGTTGTCTAAATTTCTGCAAGAGCCATACACTCGGGGTTGGAAGTGTCTAAAGGCATAATAGCGGGGAAGCCCGCTCCGAGCTCGAGATTACTCGCTCGTGATGGTGAAACCGGGGCCACACCTCTCGACACCCCCAGCCTCTCTCAACAGTGTTGCCCCCCGTCGACCATCAGGTTGGCTGTTTGGGGGGCCCACCAAGGAGAGGCGAGTCACCGCCTGCCTAAAGTAGGATTCGATAATGTGAGATGTTGAATATAGGCAGGTGCCGGATCTCACTCCATAGGCCCAGCCAGCTAGTCCCCCCAGTTCACCCACATAGCCCAAAGTTTGGCGAATCACATATCATTACAATAGTCCCATTATATTCTGCGGGGTCTGTCTGTGTCTGTATTAACTATTGATGCAGTCAGAGAGAGGTCCCGCCGAATATAACCCATTACAAAGTAGATCAAAATTCTCGAAAGGGCCTCTACGTGTTGGACCCCCATGTCCCCGCGCAAGCCTGACAAAGGTCCGGGGTTCAATTCAATTGGACCCTGTGCTGACGAGAGACATAATAATGGCAACCCATTATACGTCCCACTCCTGGACACGAGTCTCTCCCCTCTTTGGGGGGAGGCCTGGAGCGTACTCCACCACGCTGCTCCAATGCGGATTGGTGGAGAAACGGGTTAGTGGCCAACCCGGTGTCGGATGTTTTCAAACCGCCCATAAGGCCTCCGACAAGGTTTAACGACTGCTATCTATCGATACCAACCGGGACCGACGGCTTAACGTGCCCTCCGAAGCACGGAAACGCGCATTTAATTTGCCACTAGCGGTCACCCATCACACTACCCGACCGCGCCCGTAGTGCTTAACCGAGTAGATCGCGTACAATCTACACCAGCCGCCGGGCCATGCGCGCTTCGAGTTATGTATTGTTTGAATTATTAATTTTGCTGAACATAGCTAAAACGGGATAAAGTAAAGCTTTGCTGCATTATACTCGTAGCTAAGGACTAGCTCAGAAAACTACGTTAAATAGTCAAGGAATGTTGCTTTGCTGTGTTTGTGCTAAGGATTTATATTATGATTTTTATGTTTTACTTAGCTGAAAATGGGTAACGGTGTTTAAGTCAAGCATATCAGTGGAAACACAGAATAAGCTAATTGATTTTAACGTTGTTATAGCTACGTATTTGCACAAAACTACGTTTCAGTTATGAATTTGGAATAAAATATCATCTGGGCCTTAGCATAAACGAAGCTAAAAGCCTTAGTTACTCCTTACTACATAAGCTATCTTCCCGAGATTAGCGAGAAGAAACAGACAGACAGACAGACAAAAATTGTAAGAAATGTTGTTTTGGTATAAGTACCGTGTATACATACATATGCAGTTAGTAAAAAGCGGTTATTTAAGTATTGCATGTATTCTAAAGACGGCTTCCCACTGTAGTTTTTGATGCTGTGAAAATGGCAAACAATTAAACAGTTTTTATTTCTTTTGAAGTTATACTACTTTTGGCGCGATTGGAAAATATGATGAGAGATGATTTTCAAAGATGCGCGCACACACCGACAGATAAAATCGACAGTCTGAAGTTGGTTGCTAAACTGATAAAAGCGACAGTCTGAACTTATTTATAAAAGAATAATGGTGTTTATGGTACAAAAAGCGTGGTAACAATCAGGAATATTCCACATAGCGGCCCGCCCCGGCTTCGCGCGGTGCAATGTTGCCTACCCTCTCCTATTCGTCTTAGCGTGATGATTATACATAGATATAGCCTAAAGTCTTCCTCGATATCTTTTATTGTTTAGGCAGCGTACGCAAAATAAGTAACTTTTCTGGTTGATTTTTTACACCTTGTGTCTGAAAAACCCAAATATCTTACGGAACCCTATTTTTCCAAAATAAAATATAGCCTATGTTACCCGTGAATAATGTAGCTTTCGAATAGTGAAATAAACTATAAAAGATATTCCTCGATATCTTTTTATAGTTTAGGCAGCGTACGCAAAATAAATAACTTTTCTGGTTGATTTTTTACACCTTGTGTCTGAAAAACGCAAATACCTTACGGAACCCTATTTTCCCAAAATAAAATATAGCCTATGTTACCCGTGGATAATGTAGCTTTCGAATAGTGAAAGAATTTTTGAAATCGGTCCAGTAGCTATTGAGCCTATTCATTACAAACAAACAAACAAAAAAATATTACCTCTTTATAATATTAAGTTTAGGAAACTCATGGGTACCGCCGTGAAGTTATTATGTCAAGGAAACAAGAAGGAAACCCACATGGTCGACATTGCCGATGAAAATATAACTGTAGCCGGATTTTTTTTACACGCCTTGTGGACTAAGTATTGCCTAAAAAGCGTGGTTCTACTACGTATCATTCTAGGGTTGCCATCCATTTTGATAAAGTACGTATAATAGTATGCTTTATTTACATAAATTGTTTTTATAAATTATAAAACTGTGATATCTTTTATCCATCAAATAATACGTACTGGATTTGTCATGTGTGACTGAAATTATCAAAAAATATACAAAAAAAATTACTTGCTAAAAATACAAAAGCGTATAAGAGTATGTAATACGGTCTTCAGTGTAGTAGACTGACATTTTATCCATTAGGCTATTATGAACGCTACTGTGCCTACAAATCTATTTGCATACCTACTATTTCGTATGTAAAAATACGTAAAAATAGGAGTCGTTTCCTTTTTTTTATGTTGTGGAATTGGCAAACAAGCATGCAGTTCACATTGATGTTAAGTGATGACTGCAGCCTATAGACACACAAAGACCGAGGTCAAAATGCAGGTGCGTTACTACTCCTGAGACCTGAGGTGTTATGCCTCTGTGCCGGAAATTAGAGGGCCATACATTACCACCTGACAGGAACACGATAGCACAGTAAACGATAGTCTTGAACACTACCATTTAGCGGCAAGTATATTAGGTAATGCGGTGGTGCCTACGCCCACGAGCTCCGTCAATGGTGCTCTACCACCAGTAAAAAGTCGTTTTCGCTGGAGCCATATACAGAGTGAAGATCTAGTTTGTCCAAACTTGCAAATGCTATTCCCGAAGCCGAGAGCGCGAGCGATCAAGAAAACTATAAATAGGTAAATATTATTATTTTCTGCAGATCACCATTTCTTTTTGACATTTTAAGAAATATCTATTTTTCTTTATAAAGGCGACGGCAACCCTGGTTTATGTACAGTACAGGAAAGCACAGCCTGTAGGTAATAAATATACCTAGTGGAGATATAAGTTATGGATTAAATTATTTTGTTTCATGTTTGTTGAAATTTATAATATTATGAATAGTGTTAGAATTGCCTAACATTAGACATAATAGACTTGTAATGCAAAAAAATATTGTAATTTAATTAATGTTTATTAAATGGAAATTTAGACTTAACAAAATGTAATCAAAGACTTGTTTCATTGTAGGCCCGTTCTTTGTAACCGTAGTAGGTAAGTATGTCATTATCTAAATAAAGTTTTAGGAAAAAAATAGGGAATAGTAAAGTTTATTTGATTATAACTAAGATTTATTTGAACGTTGTTTTTATCGTTTCGATGGTAGCAAAAAGCCCACAGTTCACATGGATGTTAAGTGACAACTACAGCCTATAGATCTACACAAAAACAAAGGTCAAAATATTTCACACGTAATCTATACTTCTGTACTGATATACTTTCTTTATTTGTTTGAACGCGCTAATCTCAGGAACTACCTACTGGACCGATTTGAAAAAATCTTTTAGCGTACCTACCTAGTCCATTTATCGAGGATGGCTATAGGTCATATAATATATAACATCATGCTACGCGGACGAAGTCGTGGGTACAGCTAGTGTGTAAATAAATACTTATCGATGAAAATGACAACACAACAAAGAAAAATTTGATAAGTCTATCATATCGGTTGTTTTAAAGTTATTCATTAGTTATCAATGGATGTCGTTCACCGACCCTAAAATCAGTTAAAAATCATAAAAGGAAAGCAAAATTTGACGCATCGGTGTGGGACTTCGGTAGCTTGGTAAAGCGGCTGGACTGATTATCCTGAGGTCGCAGGTTCGATTCCTGCCCGAAGTCAAATTTTTCTTTCCGTTTTTTCTTTAATTTCTATAATTGTCTGGTGTTACTATCTATCTGTTGTACCTACAAGTAATACACTTGATCAACTGCTTCAAATATCATCATAAGTCAAAAACATGAAGTCGGCAGATTAAGCTGTAGAACTTGTTCTGGTGGTAGAGTTTCAGTGTAGGGACTCGAAGGGGTAGGCACCACCGCATTACCTTATCTATCTGGCGCCAAATGGTAGTGTTTAGGACTATCGTGTTCCTATTACATGGCAATGTATGGCCCCGAAATAACTCATAACGTCAGGGCTCAGGGGTGCCATCACATCTGCATTTTAACCTCTGGTTTATGTGTAAATTAAATATCTATAGGCTAGCTATGTTCATGGTAGGTATTGAAGTAACATACATAGCCACAAACCCAAATCTTGTACTGCCTCAGTAACGAATTGTAAGTAAATAAATCACTATTAATTTATTTTAATTTACTGAATATGAAGATCCATTTATTTTATACGAATAGCTCATTTAGGCAGCCTTTCTGCATAAATTAAAAAAAAAATATTTTTTTTATTTACAAACTTTTAATTTTATCATCTAATGTACAATACTAAATTAGAGGAGAAGGAGTCTGGAGCCTTACCTAACCCCTAGTTTCCATTAAAAACATTAAACATGATGTTTCGCAACTCAAAATTTGACTTCTTTACTGGTGGTAGAGCTCTAGAGACAGAGCTCGCGGGCGTAGGCCACCGCATTACCTAATATACCTACTTGCCGCTAAATGGTAGTGTTCAGCATTATCGTGTTCCGGTCAGGTGGTAATGTACGGCCCTGTAATTTCCGGCACAGAGGCACAATACCTTAGGCCTCAGAAGTGGTAACGCATCTGCATTTTGACCTCTGGTCTTTATGTGGGTGTTTGTAGGCGGCAGTCATCACTTAACATCAATGTGAACTGCATGCTTGTTTGCCACTTTCATTACATAAAAAAAAAACTCGTCGCATAAAATATGTGTAGCGATATGTCTTGTTTTTTTTTTCTTATTATTATGGCATCGCTATTACGCATATTGCCAGTGTCAAGTAAAACGATATTTCGTATTTATTAAGCAGCGTAAAAGTTAGTAGTTAGTACAATATAGTCATCAAGTATAATATGTAAGTATCAAGTTTATAACTTATCAAGTATAATATGTCAGTCAAGTGAATTACAGTCAAGTTATTCGAGTAAAGCGATGGATACTTTACCAGAACATTTACAATGAAGTTTTGGAGGCAAAATGCCACAAACTTTATTCAATATAACTTAAAAATACACCAAAAAAAAAATAAGAGCGCCATACGCCTCTTTCAAGGTTCCCGCCAAAACTCCATATGTCTTGTTGGTGCTTGCGTTCGCACTGTTGTCAAACCTATCATTTTAGGGAAACATCTCAAGATTTGTTGTTATCTGTGTTTGCATTGACATAAAACATATCTTTTATTCATGTTTGTCTATGACATGTCTAAGTTTACGTATCCATTGTCGCTATACAAATCACACAATTTGTCTTTATTAGAGTTTTTTAAGTTTTCCGAAACATCTGGTAAAACGAAACATGTAGTGGACAAGATCCGATAGCCTGAGTGTAAATCTGACAACCTAATCAAAAAACATGTTCCAAGACTTCATATTGATAAAACTTGTTGCAATTCAAGTCTTTTCATTTGTTTCCGCGATACGGTTTTTGCTTTTACATGTTTCATGACAGTGGAAACGCGAAACATCGTCAAGTAACAGAGATTTTGACATGTTTTTATGTCAATCATCAATGCAAACTCACGGAAAGGGTACCTACCCTTTTTTGTATTTGAGGTCTCCAAGGTTTCTCCACCCCCGTGTATCTATATCCATTAGCTCTTTTCTTAACTCTCGCCTTTTCCCCAAAGCAGTAGAGGTTGTCCTCAAGCCTAAAAGATCCAAATCTGTCGCTTTTTGACACCGGCCTGACATCATATTTCACACTTCCGGACTTGCGATCGGAAGTAAACGCTTATGATTGCCGATAAATGCGCATAAAAATATCAAGACCACATAATCTTGATTTTATAAACGAGACTGTAGCTTTATAAATAAATTATTTTCATAAGGTTTGGTTGCACCAAAATATTTGTTAAAGTTTGGATCAAATTTTACATAACACTAATATTGCTGCGGAATGCATTGTGCTAGCGAATTTTTGACATTGTTAAAGTAATCAGAGTTGGCAGATACCTTCCACATCTAACAGATAGTTGAAATCAACTTTAACATGGCCTGGTTCGCACCACGATATTTGTTAAGGTTATTGTAACCGTGAGCTTGCATTGATGAAACATTCACATAAAACATGTTAAAATGATAGGTTTGACAGCAGTGCGAACGCTAGCACCAACAAGACATTCATCGCAATATATACTTTATACGACGAGTTGCGAAACATCATCATGTTTAATGTTTTTAGTGCAAACTAGGGGTAACACAACGTTAACAGATTTTCTTAAGTGAGAGAAGCACGGAATAGATAAATAAGAATGGAAAGGCCTTTGCTTCAATTGAGTATTAGAACCAGTGTAGCCGCTTTTCTCCCACCATGCAGTTTCTTACACAAATGTAACACCATCTCGACAATCACCCATACATTAATCTCAGAGCAGCTATTCGTTTGCGTAAGTTTGCATACTAAGATGTATCGCCCGTAGACAATAAACACTCGCAAGTACACAACAATATACTCACCAATAAACTAGTCGAAGTGTAGCGAACGCATTACATGCTGTACATTGCCAGCGGAGACAGTAATACCGTTAATTGAACGAGTGCTTAACGAGCAATGTATTTGCTAGCAGTAACGTTTAAATAATGCAGTTTAAGTTCGAATATTCATATTCCTTTGCATATTTATATGTTTTTTACAAGTATTATAACAATAAATGTTATTTGTGACTTACCGATCAAAAGATATACCTTCTCGCTTTATACTTGAGGTCTGACATTTCATATTACATGTTATAATTGGCACTACATGGTATTTTACCAAGAGATGCGTCGTTCGAAGCAGTCTACACGACACTACGAGCGGCGAACGAATGGTTCTGCCGAACTGTGTGTGTACACGCATAGTTGTCGCGCGCTTGCCACGCCCACATTACCATTCCATCTTTATTTATCTATTCCGTGGAGAGAAGGATGTGGAATGTAACAATAACTTTAACAAATATCGTGGTGCAACCCAGCCAACCAGTTGGTCGGTCGGTTACGGTTAGCAGTCAAAGTTATGACGTTATTAGACAATTTTCAAACTGCCTCAGTAGCCTAATGATAGCAAGCCACTACTACTACGCTGGAGGTCCTGGGTTCGATTCCCGGGACGGGGGCTATCGGTTTAAAATCCTTTATCTCTGGTTCTATTGGGATTTTTCCATTTATGGAAGTTTTCTAGTACCTCCAAGTTGTCGCCACCTGTTACATGGGCCAAATCGTGGGTGTTTGCATATATGCTTGAATGCGTGCATTTACCTCTGCCTACCCCTTCGGGGATTACAGGCGTGAAGTTACGGTTTTTTTTTTGATATGGTGCAACCCTTGTTTTTTGTGAATCGGTAATTTTTATAATATCGGTATTTTGATAAAGCTGTATCTGCTCTTACATCAGCCTAAATATAATTAACTTTAACACATTGTGTATTTACTTTCTTCTCTTTAGGTAAGATTTATTTAATTGGATGTGTTTTTTTTTAATAAAAGAAGAATTTGATTTCAAGTCCAGTCGCTCTACCAACTGAGCTTTTCACAAACATATTTACAGCATTACCTTGGGTTGGTGGTATTTTTTAAATAATGCCATAGGTACACCACACACTTGTAAATGTAGGTATAATGCTATCCAATTTATATAGGTACAATTACTTTTACTTATTTACTTATATTATAATGTTTGACTACTGTAATATATTGCAAAAATAGTTAGTAAGCATGGAATAAAAGGCTTTTTTATTTTTATTTCATTTTATTTATAGGTAGGTCGGTAAACCACGAGAAGCGTGGACGAACCCGTCGATTCGCCCTAGCTTATTAATCTATCTTGTTATTAATAACAGTCCGTTGTTCTTGAAGCGAGTGATTGTGTTGTATGTTTTTAATATTCTTGAACTTATTTGAATTGATTAATATTCATAATATAGGTACAAACTGTCACAGTCTATCAATTAGTGATATCATATCTAAGTTGCCCGTTCACTACGGGAGTCCACTAGGTTGCCTATCAAAATATAGGTTTGCAGCATATCTGGATGAACGAAATGATTCTGCAGTGGGATCCTAACCTATTATTACCTACTTAGGTACTCATTTCGAAATGTATTTCATGAACAAAATTACTGTAGGTAATTAAGTTGGTTATTATAGTGAGCATAATATTTTTGAATACAAAATATTGAAAACATTAATTTCGCATGTTTGGAATATACGATAGTTTACTTAGGTATATATATATATATATATATATTATATATATTTTGTAAACATTTTTTTAATCCCCTGCTCGTAAAGTGGGGATGCTATATTTTGAAAGAAATAGGGGTAACTTAGTGATTTTTTAAAATCCTTTTTACAGTTAAGAAAGAAAAACAAAAAAAGACATGTTAAATCATAAATCCTCAAAAATTATATGTTTTTAAAGTGGTTGTTACGGCTCTTGAAAACAATTTTGAGTGAGTTAGTATTTCAAACCTTTTCTGTATATCTTTTTTGTCACAAAGTAATTAAATCCAAGTCTACAATGTCTCTTTTCAAGAAATATCCTGCTTACAGTTAGTTTATGCTGACAGAATAATTATAAAGTTCGACTTTTATTAATTATCATAATTACACGGTAGGCTAACTTGGATAAAACTATTGCAGAATATGTTAAAGGTGACATTGAGCATGTCCACACTAATGGCACATGCTTTCGGAAGTATGTCATTGTCACAATAAGGATCACTAGATAAAAATTAAATATTCGCTTTTTGTACGAGTAGGCGGATAGAATAATATGCATTGTTAACTCTCCAGTTTTATCTTTACCTCACTGTTTTAGGGTTGATTATACAATGTTGCTCGTTATATCTATCCACCTAGAAGGTTACTGCGTAAAGCTCATGAAGTTTAAAAAGTCAAACGATCTCATTCAATGAAGATATTGGAAAATGTCTTTATTTAACTTTTTTTTCCACTTAAGCTTCAGGAGTGGCAACGCATCTGCATAACTTGTAGAAGGTGCGAGTATATACTTGCTACGTTTGTGAACTGCATACTTCTTTGCCGTGATCATTACATAAAACAAATAATAAAGTTATCAATCAATCATAAAGGCATACTCCTCTAGGGTCGGCACCCATTGGTACCACCCTAATATTCGTCCTTTGGTAGTTGAAAGTTTTAAAAGAACAACAAATGACAATGCTAGACTCATGGAGTGCACTTCTGCACTCCAGGAGCCTAATTAGGTATATGAAATACAAGAATAAATGAATAAATTACAAATTAGACTGTAGGTAATGTCATACAAATAAGACACCAACGTAACCGAGCGGAATTTTTTCGATAGTAGGTAAGTACATTATAACAGTAATTAGTGTCAGATGAATTAATAATCGAAAAGTAGGTACCTACTTAAAAGTTATTAACCGAAATGTATCCGGTAACCGAAAATTTTAACCGAAATAAATACTTGTAGTGTTACTTTTATATTTTATTATAATAAATACCCTTTAGAAAAATTACGCAACGCATTAATTTAAAACGCACACGATAAAACTACAAGGAGAAATCAATTGCCAAGTGATCCATTAAAATTTTAGTGTTTGTAAGTTGGCAAGTTTAGTTTAATAAATCAATATCAAAGGCGATGCTTTTTTCACACCGTGAAAAAATCACGGTGTGAAAAAAGCCTCGTCAAAAGCCACAGTTCTTGTTAACGAACGTCTACGAAACGGCTTGACCAATTTTCTATGAAAATATTTGTTGTTTCTTTTGATAGGTCCGACCGCTGTAACGATACATACGAATCTAAAATTGCAGTTTAAATACTCACGACAAAGAAAAAGCAAATGTTATGCCCACGTTATAGATAACTTATGCCTGTCTATGTTACTATTTAATTGAAAATACCATGACACTGAAGGGTTATTTGTTATAAAGCCTAAATTTAACCTAAAGACATAATGATGAATGCTCAGAATACTGATCTTCGGAAGTTAGATTTACAGAAATCAACCTTTTTCTGTTAAAAAGAAGTAGGTCATCAATTTTGACTAACTAGAATATCAGCTTTTACAACCACATATTATTATTATTATGCCCCTCTATTCGAGCCATGCAGATGCAGACTCACGAATCCTGTGAAACTGTTGAACAGTCTCAATCTCAGGGTTCAGGGCGTATTTTCGACCTTGGTCTTTGTGTGGGTGTCTATAAGTGTCTGCAGTCATCACTTAACATCAATGTGAACTGCATACTTGTTTTCCACTTCCATTACATATAAAAAAAAAGCATAAAGCTGTTACGTTACTGACGGACAACGTAGTTTTGTAACTTTTGCCGCTAGCAGTTTATTAAAAGAAAAAAAAAAACTAATGGGATGTATGAAACTGTTTTTTATTTTTCATCAATTGGTTGATACCTATTAGGTTTGATCGAAGAGAGTTGAAGTCTTATATCGGGTTCGTAATCGAATGCATAAAAAACACAGAACACTGGTGGATAGAAGTGTATTTTTTCACATTATATCCAGTATTCTCGCGGAGAAAGGCTTTGCGGAGCCCCAAGGCTCCGCGGAGCACACTTTGAGAAACGCTGCACTAAACAGATTTAATGTCGAAAAAAAACAAAATTTTCGGGGGATTGAACTCGACCACTAAACTTGACATTGAAACCTGAAAACTTAACATTAAATTAAATAAAAACAAATACTTAGCGACAAACACTTAATTAGGAGTTGAATCGTTAAAATCAAAATAACTGATCTTCATGTCAATTAAAAATAAACACATAAAACTACCAACCAGTAAAAAGATAGCAACATTTTGACAAGATCCATTTTCAAAAAAAGCAAACGTCATAACTACAGAATCTTATATGATTAATGAGGTGTGAATCGATCCGTCATAATCAAAACATTCGCGCCTACAAAATAATTGACAACTTTAATTTGAAAAATAATCTAACCAATAGATAATTAATTGCAACTGGCGTGTAAATGAGCTATTAGTTATGGGTAACATGACATGTGGTTCTCATTACACTAATAAATAATGATGGATTCGTTTTGCATCGTAATTTTGATGTCTTAAGTTCAGAGTTAAATAAAGCTTTTCTTAATTCCATTGGATTAATATTAAATTGGATAGCGCCAATTTTGACCGTCAGACAAAGGTTATAACGTTTAAAAGGTTAAAACGTTTAAACTTGAATCCGACATCGATGTGAATCAGGTTGACAGCAGATCTTTATTTATGAAGGTTGCCGTTAAATAGAATCAGTCGCAAATCTGAAAGAAAAAGGGAATTTTGTACTTTTGAAAGTTCCGTAGCTTACTAGGAATACATAAAGTTTTGCCATGACCTTCCGTCTATCCGTCCGTCTGTCCACAGCTTTGCTCATATGTTAGAAAGCTGTAATTTGGCATAAATATACCTACGCACCCCGTATTGTTGGGTATCGTTAAATGGGTCTTTAAAAATAGTGAATTATATAATAGTAATATGAGTTTGAAAGTCAATTATTCGATAAAATTAATAAAAACCGTACCAAATGTTGTTAGAGTAAAGTCTTAACCTACCAACTAAATTGTTGCACTGGGAATTGAAATCATTCACGGCAGTAGAATAGAAATAATAGAATCTTTAACGAAATTTAAAGGAAAACTATCACAGCATTCATAGCTAAGTAGGATTTTTAACCAACTAAAAATGTACTTAGAGAAACAGACCCCTATATGTACTATCTAGGCGTGTCCTTACACGTGCTTCGCTAGTTTTTATTTTTTACATATCTGACTCCATAATTGTCGCGCTAATATCTAACGCATATCACAAATAACAATATAGAGATTATATTATAATCCATACTAAAATTAAAAATATAATATGTGATTTGACCCCGTATTTTCTAACATAGAGGCAACGCAAATACCATAGAACCACTGAGGGCCTAAGGGTGTCAAATTGGCAAGGCATCCTCATTTTAACTTCAGGTTTTTGTATTGAGGTCCATAAGCCACTTTCAGAATCAGAATCAGAATCAGAAACTCATTTATTCATTTAGGGTGACAGGCACCTCTTATGACACTTCAAAAACAAACAAAATAAATTAAAGTGAATAACAATTGATATACATGTCAAACAAGATAAAAAATATATGTAAAGTCAAGAATATCACTAAGATAAAACTAAATGTCATAAACTAATGTAAAAAGTATATCAGTAGAATGTCTCATTTCCCCTTTACAAACTGATAACAAAGAGTAAAAAGAAAAGAAAAAGAGTCTTTCTTTGTCACTTACATAGGTACCTATAGGTATATGTAACTGCATGCTTGTTCGCCATGATGGTCACATACTGATCCAACTTTTAGACTTCCATTGTACAAAAAAAAGTAGCATTAACTTAAATCAAAAAAGAAAGTATACACTTGAACACGGCATAACTGATGGTTTAAAAATGCGGGCAAGAAAAAGGAAAAGACAAAGAAGACGGCAAGAAACATAATAATAAAACCCGACTTCAGACCAGGGGTGCTACCGCCAGTGATAAACAAGCGATAATGGTAGATTATTTCGATTATTGTTATTTAGTTAAAGTAAAAATTGACTTAAACATTTTACAGCAATGACAATGACGACGGCAATGTCGATAGGCGGTCGCACCCCTGATTGCAAACAGGTACCTATGCAGGTGATATTCGCTAAATGCCACATGTAACTAAGTTGTATAAGCCCAGGGCTGGTTTCCAACCAGATAGTTACCGTTCTTTAGTTAATAATACAGATAAATCCAGTGGATAACTGTTATTGGCTCAAATCTTAAATCTCTTCAAAATTTTTTTAAGCACCTAATTGCTGTTGTTATCCCTAATAAAAAAAAATAAAAAAAAGATTATAGGAACAAGTTAGTTTTCACTGGTTAGTTTTATAATTATACTCTTATTTATTTATAATACTATTATTATTATTATAAATCTAAACAGAATCAACGAACGGAATGACGTAATTTTCATTGTAATAAAGGTATATCTAAGTCAGCGTCGAGACGTAACGACCCCACCGCCCACTAGGAAAAGAATTTTCTTCTACTGGTAGAGAATTCTTCCACTAGTGCAATCAGCCTACTGGTGGTAGAGCTGTAGTGACGGAGCTCGTGGGCGTAGGCACCACCGTATTACCTAATATACCTACATGGCACTAAATGGAAGTATTCCGGTCAGGTGGTAACGTACGGCCCCTGTAATTTCCGGCACAGAGACATAACACCTTAGGCCTCAGGAGTGACATTCATTGCTGTCAAATTTCATGTCAATTTTTACTTTAACTCAATAACAATAATCTAAATAATCTACCATTATCGCTAATTTATTACCTACTAGCTGACCCGGCAAACTTAGTATTGCCTCAGAATGAAATAATGTGTCAAAGGTTTGATATCTACGGACTATTTGCATGGGAAAATAATCAATCAAATATGAAGAAATAATCAATTTCTTCATATTTTCTTACCTTTTAAACCTTCCCTTTCTTCAAAAAATCATTCAAAACCAAAATTAGCCAAATGGGTCCAGCCTTGCCCGAGTTTTAGCGAGACTAACGAACAGCAATTCATTAATTTATTTAGGTAAGGTGAAAGCAAGAACATTATTCAGATTATCACTACTGCTTAAGGGAGCTCCAAATCGACATGAAAATTTAACAGCGATGCCAATGACGACAGCAATGTTAGGCGGACGGCTCCCTGTTTCGTGACATCTTGAGTGTTGTGTTCTTCTTTGATTCGTCGAAAGATTAAGGTATTTTAGTCGTTGTCTTTATATGACATGCTATAAGAGCACAATAAGTACTCTGTCACGTAGTTTCTCTTTCGTGCTTAAATTAGGTGCGGCCAAATCCAGTCGACCTAGATTTAGCCTCTATATTGACGGTCATAACTATGCTTAAACATATTTTTGGTCTAGGTCATAATAAGATAATAACCAAGCAAATATGATTTATCGTTATCGATTAGAAGTTACAAGCCTAGGATCTAAAAATAAAACTGACATGTTGCGTTTAACAGGAACTTAACTTAACTTAACTTCGAAGGTAATATCCAATGTTCTTATTAAGAAGTTGCACGAAGTTGAAAGAGAGAAGAGGCTTAAATTTCCAAGAAGCATAAGCATTTCTATCGTGTTCCGATCAAGAGGTAATGTAATTAACTGTAATTTCCCACATAGAGGCATATTAAACTGTTTTTTTTATGTTACAGGAAGTTGCAAACAAGCATGCAGCTCCAATTGATGTAAGTGATGACTGCAGCCTATAGACCCACACAAAGACCAAGATCAAAGTGCAGATGCGTTACCACTCCTGAGGCCTAAGGTGTTACGCCTCTGTGCCGGAAATTACAGGGCCGTACATTACCACCTGACCGGAACACGATAGTGCTGAACACTACCATTTAGCGGCAAGTATATTAGGTAATGCGGTGGTTCCTACGCCCGCGAGCTTCGTCACTGGAGCTCTACCAACTTAGGCCTCTGGAGGTCGACCGCCTCACTCTCATGCTTTCGTTTAGGACATTACCTTGGGGGGCGTCCATAAATTACGTGAGATGTTTAAGGGGGGAAGAGGGTCGAGTCAAATCTCATCTAATCTTACGTTGGAGAGAGAGGGGGGGTTTCAGCAAATATCACGCAGTTTTTTTTCTGATTGAAATAAAAAAACGTATACTATTTTGGTGCATTATTCAGAGTGTACATGTTTTAGATAACAATTAAGATCATTCGCTTATCCGTTCGAAAAAAAATTAAAAACGTAAATTAACTAGTCTTAACTAGTCCTTAATAAAAGCACGAAGCAATATTTTTTCTATCTTAATATATATAAATCTCGTGTCACAATGTTTGTCCTCAATGGACTCCTAAACCACTTAACCGATTATAATAAAATTCGCACACCATGTGCAGTTCGATCCAACTTGAGAGATAGGATAGCTTACATTACGCTATGACTAATAGGAGCAGAGCAGCGCGGGCGAAGCCGGGGCGGGCCGCTAGTTTACAGTAAAAATCCAACGGCTTCATATGTAAACGACATAAGAAACCAACATTTTGAAAAATCTCACGTGAAATTTGGGGATGAAGGAGGGGGTTGAATAAAATCTCACAACATCTCACAAGGGGGAGAGGAAGGGACAGAAAATTTTAAAAACACCTCACGTAATTTATGGACGCCCCTTGTCAGTTTCATATTAAAACATTTTGCTCTTAAGTTCTCCCAGGATAAAGCTAGGCGGTACGAAACTGACAAGATGATGTCAGAACCGAAAGCTAAACGAAAGCATAGAGTTCGGCGGTCGGCCCCCAGGTAGGAACAACGCACCTACATATTTAGTTTGATGTAGATGTTTATAGGCTACAGTATCAGTCACTATCACTTACCATCAATGTGAATTATACGCTTATTTACCGCTTCTTGATATAAAAAAGTTATGTTCTTGATAACCTTTTTTATGGAAAACAAATGAGCAGTTCACCTATGAATATAATTCAGTGAATTCACCTATCCTACCAAAGGGATTTGCTAAACGATTTATTTTTATGTCATGAAATGGCAAACGAGTATATAGGTAGTTCACATTCATTGTTATTGAATACTGACGCCTATACTCAAACACCTATATATATTACAATTTTATTGTTCTTATAACCAACTTAAAAATATTTTTTTTTATGTAAGTAGGTATGTTCACCGATTACTCCGGGGTTATTCGTCATCTCGCACAACAAAAATTCGCACGATCGGGCGACTTGGCACCTTTTGAATTTAAATAATATTTCTGTCGTCAACTCGCCCGACCATAAAATTGTGAGGTAACTATGTACAGTCAACTACAAAAATCCTTTTTTAAAACGTTTAATATTTTATGGTTGGTCTTTAAAATAAAACAAAATATTATTATATCATAATTTTAGTATGTATCTACATTTCAATCAAAAATATGAAATACAGATATCATAAAAGAATTTGGCTTCGGTAAATTCAAAAGGTTCCAAGTCGCCCGATCTTGCGAATTTTTGTCGTGCGAGATGACGAATAACTCTTACTCCGCCAGTTGTAGACCGATTTTGAATATGTTTATGTTGTTTGATAGGGTGCACGTAATGTAGGTATGTTTGTAGTACTATGTAGGAAACCTACCTATGTAGAAACGTTTATCAGGACAATATACAGCAATTTCTTGAATGCAGAGAATGATTAACTCGATGAACGTAATGTTTGAGGTAAATATATAATATTTACTTTAACTCATATTCATATATAATTTATATAATAAAAATCGCAGTTATATGTTATAAATTAATTTAAATTACCCCATAAACCACGATTTCCTTTGATGACTACATCCATGCGGATTGCTAATTGGCTAAGTTGTTGTATAATTCTCGTATTTAATATGTAATTGTAGCTGTCTTACTGATTGGAGGGTATGTTGTCGATAAGATTTATTTTATAGCACTGAATATGTAAGCATCATTATTTTAATTATATTATTACTTGCTATTGCCTGCGACTTGGTCGGCGTGAGATTCGTATTAGGTAATGTATGGCCCCGGAATATCTATCACAGAGACATAATAATCAAAGATCTTAAGGGTGGCAACTCATCTGCATTTTAAACTCTGGTTTTTGGGCGGGACGTCGAAGTGTCCATTCTATACGTAGTATTATTACATATTCTCTGACTTTACATCCATGTGACCTGCATGCTAGTTTGCTACCATACCATCATAAAAAATATGCTTCCTTACCTATTATGATCCACACGGTTTAGGCAGAGAATATACCTATGTACGAGTAATAATACTAAGTATAGAATGGACACTTCGACGTCCCGCCCGTTTTGCCCTCATCACTCAACCCCTTCCCCTTTTATGAGCGACGGTTGGTATTTTGTACGTGCTACGCACACAGGTGCGCGTGTAAATACACGTCACTGATTGATGTCTGTGTAATAAAAACCAAATTAAGCGTTTGTATGGAATTTTGGCGGAGTGTCCGCGGTGTGGTTTAGGTCCAAATAACACACATCAGCATAGTCAATGATGGGAAAAATGAGTGTCTGTCCAAGACGCATTTTTACCTCTGTGGGTAGGTACCTATGCGGACATATAAATACATAAATTTGATAAGATATGATATTATGCCACCCGTTTGTCTTGTTCATGAGTCAGAAAGAGACAATGTGGTAGAGCACACTGATTGAGATCGTGGGCGTAGCCACCACGGCACTTCCTAATCTGGTTCGCTATTTTAATACCTAACTTTTAATACATAGTTTAAGTCTTAATAAATGTTCCTAACCTAAATCATCATTTGTCCGAATTATAAAGGTACGAATAATATGCGACACTAAGTTTGGGCAAGTGGGCTGAACTTAATGTCACATAAAACGGGCAGATCTTTATCTGCCCGTTTTCTTCGCCTTTGCGAAGAGCGACAAACCTTTGATATCAAAAAAATAAGACAAATTCGTCCTTTGCTTAAACACGCTCCGGCAAATCTTCGACCATGTCGTTCACATTTAATTTGAAATGTAGATTTGAGGTTAAACAAAATTTTGGTTGCGGTAGGTCTTGTTACGAAATTTTAAGAATGTTACGACGTAATTCAATCGCTTTAAAAATTTTCGACCGTGTCGTTCACATTTAATTTGAAATGAAGATAAGAAGTCAAACAAAATTTTGTTGCGGTAGGTCATGTAATGAAATTTTAAGAATGTAATGTTGTTATGCAATCGCACTGCGGTGATATTTTTGCTGTCTAGAATTTTTATGAGTTGAGTTTTTACGAAGTAGGTTTTTACTAAGTAGTATTCTGATTATACCTACAAAGTCATTCATCATTTATGAAAGAAAAGGAACAGACAAGAGCTACGAGTTTTTTTTGGATATTCATAATTGTAGAGGTATTTTTATCTCGATCCAGCCTTTTTAGGGTTCAATAGCCGAAAACGAAACCCTTGTAGATTCATCTTGTCTGGCTATCCGTCCGTATATCAGGGCCACTATATTTCGACTACTATTAGGTACCTATATAGTTAAAACTTCGTAAGTTCAAGTGGGAGATTAATAAATAGACAGAATAGACAGATCCTAGTCCCAGAACACAGCATTGATGTCCCGTTTTGTATGGAAAAACGTGACCTTACGATCATTTCAAGGACTGAGATCAGTCCATGAGATGATTATAGGAACGGCCCTACGGCCAAATATTTATATCTGATATCTAAGTGAGACTTAAAATTCTTTTGTCTCTATAAAACACGTGCAATCTATAATAAAATTATAGCTTATGTTTAAAGGTTGCTTAAAATTAAGTGACGTTTGAGTGTAATTTTGAGACCATGACTTTTAAAATTAAAAAATGTGAAGATATGTATATTTACGTCAGGAACGGGGTAGCCAGACAGTGCGCCAGATATCCCGGTCTTGACATACCTCTCGTGCCTCATCTACCTTCATCATTCTCTTCATACATGCACGCCGATTCCTAAGACCTTTGACCGAACCATCAGACAGAACTCGACCTATTTGGTCGTGGTAGGTCAGTCTTGGTCTTCCTGGGCCTCTGCAATGCTGCTCTGTTTAGTTATTCGCTCATTCGACATTCTTTCTTTCTATAAGCCCGAACCATCGGAGCATGCCTTTTTTCATTTTTACACCGATCGATACTATCATTCACACAAAGCCTCTTCCATACTACCTTACCTGCCTATTAAAAAAAATGTGATACTTAAGATAGCTTCTAATTTCGCTTGTCTTTTTCTAATATTATTTATTAATAAATGACAATGGCAGCTAAATTATAAAATAAATTTTAACCTCAAATGTTCTTGTCGAGGCCATCATCTTAAAATCGTGTTTATCCTTCAATGATAAAGGATTTTGTTTCCGCTTAAGATAATTTTAGATATAATTTAGGCATTGTAGCAATATAATACTACCTACTCTCTGAATAAAATAGACCTAAGTGTTAACCTACTTCCGATAGCAAGATATAATGATCCAATTTCGTGAATTATTTTGACACTGGCCTTACAGATCTACTACAGATAAATAATTATAATAAAACAACGTTTTATGCAGGATTTATCGTTCATTATTTTTATAGTTACGCTGAAAGGCTCAAATCAAAAATGGCTAAAACTTAAAATGCGTCCGTAAAGTTGCTATCTAAAGGATGCACGAGGAAGATGATTTGGAGTAGTTCAAAAATAAAGAAAATAAAAAAGAAGACCGTTATCAAGGCGCAAGGCATAGGAAACGTTCGTTGAGTATCTGCAGTTAGTGGTGACTATTGACAAAAGCAGTGCAGTATGGAGTCCGAGACCGGGGCCATCGGGTATGGTAATACCTATAGACAGTTAGGTAGATACTATGGAATGGATGGAATTACTGGTGGTAGAGCTCTAGTGACGAAGCTCGCGGGCGTAAGCACCATCGCATTACCTAATATATTTGCCGCTAAATGGCAGTGTTTAGCACTATCGTGTTACGGTTAGGTGGTAATGTACGGCCCTGTAATTTCCGGCACTGGGGCATAACACCTTAGGCCCCAGGAGTGGTAACGCATCTTCATTTTGACCTTGGTCTTTGTGTGGGTGTCTATAGGCTGCAGTCATCACTTAACATCAATGTGAACTGCATGCTTGTTTGCCACTTCCAACACGGGTCAACATAGATGCCGAAATGCGAAGGTATCGCCGCTCGCTCTTTGCCTTATTTGGCTATCATAAAAAAAAAGTAACTTCACGACTGTAATCCCCGAAGGGGTAGGCAAACACCCACGATTCGCCGGATACGTTTTTGGCTCAAGTAATAGGTGGCGAGCCTGTTGACATCTCCGGCCACATTACCAAACTTCGAGGTACTGAGAAATTTCCAGAAAATTTAAAAATCCCAATAGAACCAGAGACAAAGGTCTTTACACCATTATCTCTGATAACCCCCAACCCGGGAATCGAACCCAGGACCTCAGCGTAGTAGTGGCCTGCTACCACTAGGCTACCGAGGCAGAGGCCAGGTAATGTAGGTAATGTAGGAAGCTGTTGTGCTGTTGCCCACCCCGCTTTGATATATGTATTTACTACCGCCCTTATTGAATGGTTTGACCGCCATTGTTCTGTAGTTCGGTTGACTGACTGCACTATCGGAAGAATCTCCTTCACCAGAAGGATGGGATCGTCACGTCCCAACGGCTTCATTTCAGTTATAAACATGAAAAATTCTCCACGAATTGCACTATTGTATTTAAATTAGTCCGGTACAATCTATACAAATAAATAAAATTGGAGTGCCTTTTTGTAATATAAAAATAATCGCTTTTTAATAAATGCATATTATTATGTATGTATACACGGTACATAGGGGCCGTTCAAGTATTACGTAAGCACTATGGGGGGGCGGGGGGGTCCTTGCTCTGCTTATTTTGGATGACATGGGGGATAGGGGAGTCTAGATTATGATTACGTCATCGGTTGTTATTTACTTATTACATCAGTAAAATCTAATCTCTATCCTAAATCTATTTTCTTATTTCTAAAATTATAATTATAACATTATAAATATTATATAAAAAAGAAACAATACATTAATTGAAAAATGTTTACGTAAGCATGGGGGGAGGGGGTAAGAGCTTTGCTTACTTTTGCTGACAAGGGGGATGGGGGGGTAAAGAATCGTAATAAATCTGCTTACGTAATACTTGAACGGCCCCATATACCAAAACAAAATTTTTTACACAATTTGTCTGTCTGTCTGTTTGTTCCCGCTAATCTCGGGAACGGCTGGACCGATTTTGACGGGACTTTCACTGGCAGATAGCTTATGTAATAAGGAGTAACTTAGGCTTTTATAGTAGCTGCGCCCACGAATTCGTCCGGGTATATACTGAACAATCATAAATTATCACGCGAACAAAGTAGCGAGCACAGCTAGTTTGAAATAAAACTGTTCTTACGGTTTTTTATACTTAAACAAAAAATATTTTTAAAATCAACCAGACGTTTGGGTCGCTTTACAGCTTTCGTGGCCACAGGCAGACTAAAAATCTGTCCGTAAAAATAGTTTTATTCCAATGAGAGTAGCTCGCGAAAGCCTAAAAACATTATCATAATCCGGTACAAGTCTATAAAAGTTTATTGGCCGAACGTAAACCCTAAACAGGTCGAACGTCGAGAAAGATCTCGATTGTGGTTGCTAAGTTCTAGAGAGCGAATCGAGTGAATGGTTTACCGTGAAACCTACTTGTTCGATTTGTAAACTAGAGAATAATCTCGATGTTTCGATTGAATTGCATGCATAGCCCCACGCACAGAGCGTTGAGTAATGCAAATTAATAGCTTTTGTTCTCGAACTGCAGTTCGTTCTGGAAACTCGTAGAATCGACGGTTTTATTCGATTCCATGTGAATTAATGTAAGTAGGGAAGTTGGATTTTAAAGCTTCAGGATTAATATTCGAACAGTTATCTATATAGATTACAAATAATGTTGAGAATTGTGAACATAATATGAAAGATAGACGGATTATAACAAATTATTTAGGTAGGTACTATGGACTAGCTAGACGAAGGCAGCTAAGACCTTTTGTCATTTTTGAGGTGTCTTATATACCTAATTTATTGCCAAAAATAAAAAAATGCTTCTGTTTTGAATCCATTTTCAAAATAACAAAGTAGGTACTAAAGTTCTTTTGATTAAAATTATAAATAAGTTATAGACCTCTACAAAGATTGAACTGTTCGGATCACGGTGATCTTGTAAGGGTGCATAAGGTTCTATTTTTTCCTTGTAGGAATTCGCATTTTTTAGGATCCCGTAGGTATCTCACCTATGGGATCCTAAAAAATGCGAGAATCTCAGAATCCGGATAAAAACCAAGTCACATTTTTTATTATGTAATCGAAGTGGCAAACAAACATGCAGTTCACATTGATGTTAAGTGATAACTACAGCCTGTAGAGACCCACACAAATAGCTACCAAGGTCAAAATGCAGATGCGTTACCACTCCTGAGACTTAAGGTGTGGTAGGTTATGCCTCTGTGCCGGAAATTACAGGAAATTACCTGACCGGAACACGATATTGCTGAATTAGGTAAGACGGTGGTGCCTACGCCCGCGAGCTCCGTCACTGGAGCTCTACCACCAGTTAAATTACAAATCAATTGAAATGAATCTCTCTGCAGTGCGTGTTCAGTGTAGGTTAGTACCTACTAAGGTAGGTACCTACACGACTAACACGACAGTCGAGTTTTGTCGTTTGACCATAACACTAACTTTTATGTTACACATGTAGGTAGATAGGTATCATGGTCAAGGTTAATGTTGATTGTTGAATGATTCCTAGTCAAAGTAAGCAGCAAACGGAATAAGCCACCTATTTATTTAGTCGCCAACTTGTTATTTGTATCTTGTACTTTTTCGTCATGTGTGTGTATGACATTTTTATGTAACAAATGGCCGTATACTCAAACGTCACTCAATTTTAAGCAACCCTCAAATGTGCGCTATCTTTATCGTTTGAACGTGTTTTATAAAGACAGAAGACTTTTAAGTCTCACTTAGATTTGCGTGGCGTTCGAGTATTTGACCCAAAGGTGTTTTTATGCAACAACACGCATGAAGTTCAGATGGATGTTAAGTGATGACTCCACACAACACCAGAGGCCGAAATGCAAATACGATGCAACTGTTACGACTATTAGAACCGCGTTTACGCGGCAAAGCAATGAAATGGTAAACTGAATAATTCGGCCGAATATTCGGTTCGGTATAGGTTATATATAGTATTCGGTTATTCGGTGAAACCACTATTCGGCGCATCACTACTTATTTATAAAACGACATCTAACAGCTAGTGCTCTTTAAAACTGAAACTTGTTGATTGTCTCTTGCCTAGTATCGTTAAGGTTTATTTTTGATAGGCGCTGTATATTTAGTGAATTAAGCACTCAATTTAAGAAATACTTGTTTTAACTGATAACGTAACTTACTGAGTGATTTGTGACAATATGCCTAAAATACCTTGACATTTCTTTCCTACTTCCTTTTGTGAATGATATTTCTATGGCGGACTAGATAAACTGGCATTATGAGTTCATTTTCCGTACTCCGTACTAACTTCATATCTTTATAAATAGGATATCCTAATAGGATGTTGTACCTACGACGTAGTTGTCATATTTTAATTAACTCTACCGATTGTTGTAACATGGGTACCTACCTACCCTTTATTTCTTAGAAGATAATGAGTTCCGTTCACTTGCCGACTATTGTGATATTTTTTCTGTCCGATTAACCTAATATCAATAACTTAGGGGGCGTCCATAAATAACGTGAGGTGTTTTTTTTTAATATTCTGTCCCTGGTAGGGACAGAATATTATAAAAAATAATATTAAAAAAAAACACCAGGGGAGGGATCCCCTGGTGAGATGAAGTGAGATTTTATTCAACCACCTCCCCCATCCCCCAATATCACACGAGATTTTTCAAAATGTAAATATTATTTGTAAAAAGAAAAAAAATATGTTTCGTGCTTTTATTTAGGACTAGTTGATAATTATTTAATAGGTATGAATGGAATTATTTTCTTTCGAACGAATTAGTAATTAAGTAAGTATGTATGTGTCTTCACGCCAGGTCCCTAACGGGGTAGACAGAGAGTATATTTCTATCATAATCGTAATTTTATGCATTACAGTCTGGATAACGTACCAAAATAGTTTTTTTTTTATTTATTCAGAAAAAAATTGCTTGATGTTTAGACCCCCCCTCTCTCCAACGTAAGATTAGATGAGATTTGACTCGACTCCCTTCTCCTCCCTAGACATCTCACGTAATTTATGGATGCTCCCTTACTGCCTCAGTAGCCTAGTGGTAGCAGGCAACTACCACACCGCGGACACTCCGCCAAAATTCCATACATACGCTTAATTTGGTTTCTATTTTCTATTACACAGACATCAATCAGTGACGTGTATTTACACGCGCGCCTGTGTGCGCGGCACGTACAAAATACCAACCGTCGCTCATAAGAGGGGAAGGGGTTGAGTGATGCGGGCAAATCGGGCGGGACGTCGAAGTGCCCATTCTATATGTAAGTAGTATTATTACATATTCACTGCCACTACTACAATGGTGTGTTCCGATTCCCGAGTTGGGGGATATCAGAGACAGTGGCGTGAAATCCTTTATTTCTGGTTCTAAATATTGGGATTTTTCCATTTTCTGGAAGTTGTCAAGTACTTCGAAGTTTGTTAATTTGCACGTAGATGTCAACAGGCTCGCCAAATCTTACATGAGCCAAAAACGTATTTGGCCAATCGAGGGTGTTTGCATGTCATTTACCTACCTACCCTTTCAGAGATTACAGGCGTTAAGTTACGTTTATAAATTATTAATAAATAATAATGGCAACCCATTATACGTCCCACTGCTGGGCACGAGTCTCTCCCCTTTTTTTGGGGGGAGGCCTGGAGCTTACTCCACCACGCTGCTCCAATGCGGATTGGTGGTGGTATAAATTATTATTTGTCCTTAATTAACATTAATCTATAAATTAATTAATGTAAATGTTATTCTTGTAATTTATACATTACTAATGTGATTGACAGATAATTTAATTAAGACCGATCAAATGTCAATAGTTATCAAGAACGCTTTTTATGAAATTGGAAAAGATAATGAGACGGTTGAAAATATACATCTTTGTATCTACTGTATCCACGAAGATGTAAGTAGGTACCTACGTATATTTTCAGTCCCCTATTAGAATATCCGTTAATTTAAAAGAGTTTATATTGGAATTTAAACAATAAACAGTCTGTTTTTGTTGCAACTTACCACCTAGTTGTGAAAGGAGATTGGATATAGAGTAGAACTGTCAGTACAGTATGGGATTTGACAGTTCGAAGCGTACTTTGCTCGAAAGTAAAGTCGTAGTTCGGTCTGTGAATCTCACCATTAGTGTGGTACACCGAGGCTTGGTGAGTACAAAATACCTGCTTAAATATTCATAGCAAAGTATGATTCGGCAATAATATTATAGATTGAATTTTATTCTCTCGTCAACACTAGGTTCAATTTGAACCCCGGAACTTTCCATCCGGATCCAACACGTAGAGGACCTTTCGAGAATTTCAATCTAATTTGTTATGGCGGCATTCGGCAGAGAGACCCCTCTGACTGCATCAACAATTATTACAGGCACAAACATACCCCAAAGAACAGGGGACTATTGTTATGAAAACTGACGATTCATGCCTATTCAACATCTCACATTATTGAATCCTAAGTAAGGCAGGAGGTGACTCGCCTCTCCTTGTAGGGCCCCCAAACAACCAACCCGATAGTCGACGAGGGGCAACACTGAAGTGAGGGCCTGGAGGTGACAAGAGGTGATTTAATGCCAATTCGTTATAAATCTGTCATGAATTGGAACTGTCTATGAAGTCCATCACTGGAGCTCGAGCTGGTGGTAGAGCTCCTGTGACGGAGCTCGCGGACGAAGGCACCACCGCATTACCTATTATACTTGCCGCTAAATGGTAGTGCTCAGCACTGCCTATAGTGTTGCGGTCAGGTGGTAATGTACGACCCTGTAATTGCTGGCACAGAGGCATAACACCTTAGGCCTCAGGAGTGGTAACGCATCTGCATTTGACCTTGGTTTTTGTGTTAGTGTCTATAGGCTGCAGTCATCATTTAACAAGAATGTAAATTGCATGCATGTTTGCCATTTCGATTACATAAAAAAAACTGAAAGTGTGAAATTCCTGAACTAGAATCTTGGGTTCAGATGTAATAACATAGGAAAGCCTTAAAACGTTGAAAGGTTATGTATTGCGATTGTTTCTATTCAACATTCTTGAATTCCGACACTGAAACAGTGTTAACAATTACTTTAAGAAAAGCCGAATTAATATGAACATTTGCATTATTTACCATTTATTACCACATTATTCCTTTCATATCGTCATATCTACAGAAGGACATCATGACAGATCAACGTGTTTACATCTTAATCATGTCTCCATGGCTGCACAGTTGGTTTGAAATTCGAATGGAAAGATTAAAAGACAATGTGCACACATTTTTTTTTATCGCATATTGAAGTTGGATTCCGGTGTTTATTATCTGGATATTTAATATATTTTGATCTTTTGCGATGCACTTAATGCTCTGTCATCTTCAGAGATTGAAAATCCGTGTCCTACCTAGTATCATGACGGACGTCAGTCCCAGAACACGGCATTAAGATCCCGTTTAGTGTGGAAAAACCTCATCTTAAGATCGTATAAAGGACTGAGATCTGTCGGTTTCCTAATACCAATAGACCAATCAGCCTTAGACTTAATACGGACTCTAGTCATATTTATTATATAAACGTGTAAGTAACTCTGTCTGTCTGTTAATTAATCTTTTACGACCAAGACGTTGAGCCTTCTTGTGAAGAAATCTAACACAGAAATAGCTTTTGACTGATGGCCTTGTTAGTCAAGTGGCCCAGGGTTCGCATCCCAGGTCAGAATTCCCATTATGCCGGCACTACACGTCGACAATTGCATCTGCAGACGTCATGGTCGTATGCGTCCGCCGACGTATAGTGGAGGTGATTTGATCGTCTGTGGTAGGTATTTAACGTCGGCGGACGCATACGCAGATGACGTCTGCAGATGCATCTGTCGACGTGTAGTGCCGGCATTAGAAGCCCGGAGGCTGGTTGCTCCGCGGAACCGCATGGTTTAGTAGGTCAATTTCAGAAATAGAACAGAAACCTATCAATCAAAATTTTAAATTAATTACTAAGTGTTATTTAATGTTTATGTCAAACGTTTGAATATGTTTGTGTGATAGAATTAAATATTATTCGCAACCGCATATTTATTTGTTGATCCAAATAGGTAATATATGAAAGCCGGAATGCATAAATGTTGGTAACTCCCAGTATACTATCTGAGAAATAGTAGGTAGAGGTATGTGGCATTGTGGCTAAATTAATAAGCATAATTTTTATTTATTTCAGAGTGAAAGGAATTAGTTAATAATTGAATATAATTAGCATATTATTTTATTTACATTTGTGTTGTCTATGTTTGATTTTCAAACAACAAGCCGTTTATTCTGCATAGTTATGATTAAGTATGCACTAAAGCGCACATGGCTCGGCGGCTGGTGTAGATCGATCTACTCGCTTAAGCGATACGGGCGCGGTCGGGTGTGTGATGGGCAAAATATCGGTCCCGGTTGCTATCGATAGATAGAAGTCGTTGAACCTTGTCGGAGGCCTTATGAATATGGATGTATGGAGCCTTGTTTCCAAACCGCCCGGTTTGAAAACATCCGACAGCGGGTTGGCCACTAACCCTTATCTCCACCAACCCGCATTGGAGCAGTGTGGTGGAGTAAGCGCTAGGCCTCCTCCCAAGAAGGAGAGAGACGCGTGCCAAGCACTGCCACGTGTCCAGGGTAGCCATTATTATGCACTATGCACGCCTAGGCGGCACTTTATCATAAAATCTTTATTTTTGTTTGGTAGAACCTTTGGTAGAACGCGATAATCTCAGGGACTACTGGGTCGAACTGAAAAAATGTGTTTGTGTTGGATAGGCCATTTATCGAGGAAGACTATATGCTACATAAATATCACGCTGTAATCAATAGGAGCGGAGCACCGGTGAAAAATGTCGCTAAAACGGGAAAAGATGTTTTTTTCGCGGAAGATGTAGCGGGCATAGCTATATTACCTAAGTACCTACCTATTGTCAAGTAAGTAATTCCTTTAGACTTACGACAGTTTCCACTTACGACAGTCCGCAAACATGACGGTCGACTAACCGAATCCGGGAGGGATACGTTAGAGGTAATGCTAAACACACACTTTCCGGACTCTATTGCTCTACATGATGATGAAGATGTGATTCATGCAGAAGAAGTGCAGTGCCACACTCGTAAACATGACTGGATGACTGCGAAAAAGGTAGTAGACGATAAAAAGATTGCCTGGGCCATGGGAACCTTCCAGCCATTCAAATCCCCTGGCCCGGATGGAATCTATCCTGTAATGCTACAACAAGGTATGCCTATACTTAATAAACATCTTTGTAGGTTATACAGGGCTTGTATCGCCTTTGGTTATATACCGAAGGCTTGGAGACAGGTAAATGTGGTATTTATACCAAAACCGGGTAAGGCAGACTATGAGGAGGCTAAATCATATAGACCTATTAGTCTTCAATCATTTCTGCTTAAGGCAATGGAAAAATTAGTGGATAGACACATACGGGAGGGTCCACTAAAGAAGAAACCATTGCAGAGACTTCAGTGCGCCTATCAGCCTGGTAAGTCAACTGAAACTGCACTACATTATGTGGTAAGTCGTGCTGAGGCAGCCCTAGAAAATAAAGAAATATGCCTAGGAGCATTCCTGGATGTGGAAGGAGCATTTGATCGCACCACCTTCCTATCCATCAGAAGGGCTGCAACAGAGCATGGTATTAATGATACCCTTTGCAAATGGATCGAATGCATGCTAAAGGGGAGGATAATAAACTCTACTGTAATGGGTGAGTCCATAAAGGCGAAAACAACGAGAGGGTGCCCGCAAGGGGGGGTTCTATCACCGCTTTTGTGGAGCCTCGTTGTAAATTCGCTCTTGGTTGAGCTCAACGAGGGTGCTTTTTATACAGTGGGCTATGCGGACGACCTGGCCATTATGGTCAATGGTAAGTTTCCGGGTACTGTGTCAACTCTAATGCAGAAAGCACTGATGATGGTTGAACACTAGTGTAAACACAATAGTTTGACTATCAACCCGTCTAAAACTACGATAATACCGTTTACAAGACGAAGGGCTCTAACAGAACTAAGGAGACTAACTCTTTATAATGTGGAGCTGGAATGGTCCACAGAGGTAAAGTATTTAGGTGTAACACTAGATAAAAAGCTCACGTGGAAGGGCCATGTTAACTGTATTACCCAAAAGGCTCTTAGAATTTTTGGCTGGTGCAGATCAACGTATGGCAAATCCTGGGGTCTGAAACCACAGGTAATAAAATGGTTGTATACAGTAATGGTTCGACCCATTCTGTTATATGGTAGTATAGTGTGGTGGCCAAGAACCAAACTGACGACATGTAGAGAACTTCTACGAAAGATACAGAGAACGGCATGCATGGCCATTTCTGGTGCTTTCCGCACTACACCCACAGCGGCCTTGGAAATCATTTTGGGACTTGAACCACTTCACATAACAGTTGAGGTCGAAGCTAGGAAAGCACTCCATAGACTGGCGACAGCTGGTTATTGGCACAGCTCCATGCCGAGATTACAACACACGCGATTCGAGACCAACACTGGGCTTGATAGAGTACTGCACATGGTAAGTGACAAATGTCTAACTACGTTTGTATTCCATAGGAACTACAACGTCACCATCCCGACAAGGGAGGAGTGGAAAAGGGGAATGCGCTCTCTTGGATCCAACAGCGTAATCTGGTATACTGATGGATCCAAGATGACTGCTGGTACAGGGGCTGGAGTATACAGCTGTGACTACGAGTGTAGTCAAAGTATGGGTAAATATGCCACAGTTTTCCAAGCAGAGGCTTATGCGATTGTGGCATGTGCCAAGGAGAGTCTGTCAAGTGGTGCAGCCGGGAAAGACATTTACATTCTCAGCGATAGCCAGGCAGCTCTGAAAGCCCTGACATCGTTTAGGGTTAACTCGAGGCTGATACTTGAAGGTGTGCAAACCCTTAATAAATTAGGTAAGCACAACAGAGTTAGGCTAATATGGGTGCCGGGGCATGAAGGCATCAGGGGCAATGAAAGGGCCGATGAACTAGCTAGACTTGGTTCCAATACCAAACTAGTGGGTCCTGAGCCATTCGTGGGAATTTCAGCAAGCACCACATACACTGCCTTAAGGGCGTATGCCGCAGAACGACATCTGAAGGAATGGACGAACGTCCAGGGACAGGTACATTCGAAAAGGTTTCTAGGGGTCGACACGATCTACAATAAGAACATCCTACGATTAAATAGGCAAGATTTGCGAATGATTGTGGGAGTTTTCACAGGCCATTTCGGCACGAGGCAGCACCTACAGCGGATGCACCTGGGTGAAGATTCACTGTGCAGAGCTTGTGGTGAGCACGAGGAGACAATGGAACATCTCTTATGCCAATGTGATGGCCTTGCTGGTAAGCGTATGAAGATCCTCGGGGTGGCATATCCTACACCGGGAGATTATAAGGTACTGTACATCAGGGACACCATCAAATATATCTCAGATATATTTAAAGGGACCATGGATGGAAGTATATAGGGTCTTGGGGGTGAACACAAAAGATCCCAATGGGTCGAAGTGTCCCAGTGTAACAGCTGGCCCCACAATAAGATAAGATAAGATAAGATAATTCCTTTAGACTTTGTACGAAGCTCATTAAGCAATAACCAACTAACCTCCGTGATCATTCAATTTTACCTTCCCAAACATTTGCTTACCTACTTACCTACCATCATTACACTCGTGCGGAGCCGCTACGCGCCGCTACTCTTATAAAATTCCCGTAATAACTATCACAGAGACATAACAACTAAGGTTTCAGGGGTGGCAAAGCATTTGCATTTTATTTAGTGTAGTCATCACATCACTTAACATCAATGTGAACTGCATGCTTGTTTGCCACCTGCGTTACATTAAAAATACGGTCCTTAATGCACATTATTACCAGAGAATCCTATTATTATACTATTATAAAGGCGAAAGTTTGTAAGTATGGATGTATGGATGTTTGTTACTCTTTCACGTAAAAACTACTGAATGGATTTGAATGAAACTTTACCACAATATAGCTTATACATCAGAATAACACATAGGCTATAGCTTATACATCAGAATAACACATAGGCTACAACTTTTGAGGTTTTTAATGTGAGGTCGTAGAAAAAACACATTTTTTGCGCTTACATTGCAAACGCTGACTGAATCCTACAAGATAGATCAAAACAATTTACTACAGTATTGTACAACTTAAAAAGGTCTACAAAAAAGTCCGTGATGGTATATGTTTATCTCTTAGGAATAACCCACAATAACCATTTTTTATCCTTTACTTTGTACGAGAAATAATGGCTTATTTACGAAGCGATTTTAAGCAATACAGTATTAATCCTTATGCAATTAAGTATCTTAAATACATTCTGCATTTAATAAAGATCAATATGGCTTTTTACAGCATGTAAATTAAATAAATATTTTCGAAGATATCACAGATTTAAAATGCAGAGTCATAGCAATTTCGGCGATAAATACCGTTTCGGTGATAAATACCGGCAGCGGCGCCAGGCGAACGGGGCGTGGGGGGAGCGGGGTAGGTGCGGTGGGGAAGAAGTGGCTCATCGCTGAGTGCGCGACCCGAACGCGGGCAGACGCATGAGGGCAGACGTCGTTGACGGTTGTGTCCGTTTTGCGAATTTTCAAGGCACTAGCGATTTGATAAAAACGTATGGTCGCCTACTTTAAGTAATATAGGCCTAAGGTTAGTTATTGCCAGGTTTCTTTTTGGTTAGGAGTTACACGTACAAATTAGGGCTCTGCAGTGCTTAGTTACCGTATTTCTTACTTATTACTAGACTAGACGGGACGAACCTGAAGTCCACGCGAACGAAGTCGCGGGCAAAAGCTAGTATGTAATAATACTACGTAAAGAATGGACACTTCGACGTCCCGCCCGATTTCCTCGCATCACCCAACCTCCTCCCCTCTTTTGGGCGACGGTTGGTATTTTCTACGTGCTACGCACACAGGTGCACGTGTAAATACACGTCACTGATTGATGTCTGTGTAATAGAGACCAAATTAAGCGTTTGTATGGAATTTTGGCGGAGTGTCCGCGGTGTCCCATAGAGCAACACCGGCGGGGAGTAGCCATATGCAGGCTTTCCCCTCTGTCAAAGTACAAGCCCAAATGGGCCTATACCTGTCGCTCAGATGTTTAAATGTGTGTGTGAAATTGTTTCTGTATTTTGTTAAAGTCAAGGTGTGAGTTTCGTAGTTTAAGACGATTTTTGTAGTGTGCGTGTGTGTCGCACGCATTTCCCCCCGCAAAAAATGACAGACTGTTTTGCATCGGCAATACACGCAATGGCTACTCGCCTCCAGTCCGCCGTGACCGGTGGGCCGCGTTGCTCTATGGTTATTACCAATAGAATTAGAAGGAATAGGAATACGAGCGCATATCTACATATTTTAGTAGGTATTTAACTACGCATAGAGGAACGCGATAAATACTAGACTTAGTAAATTGATTTTGTTTAAAGATGATAAGGTCTTTGAGTGTTTTGATAATGTTTCAAAGACGAACAATTACCTACCTAAGGATTTATTCATACGAGTATTATATACACAAGCCGTAATAATTTAAGGCGGCCAATTTTCTGAAAATAGCATGCGGGACTTTTTGTGGATAGATAGGGTGAATGCGAAGTATTAAGTTTTGTCAGTATACGTACCAAAATTACATAAAAACACAAAACTTACAAACTTAGTAGGTACAAATGGAACAAAGCGATCACATACACACACACGCAAACCACTTTTGTTTGCATGCGTGTGTGGGTGTAGTGTAGAGTGTATGTTTTATGTGTGTGTGTGACTGTGTGGTTGTGAAATAGCTTTTTACTGGTGGTAGAGCTCCAGTGACGGAGCTCGCGGGCGTAGGCACCACCGCATTACCTAATATACTTGCCGCTAAATGGTAGTGTTCAACACTATCGTGTTCCGGTCAGGTGGTAATGTACGGCCCTGTAATTTCCGGCACAGAGGCATAAGACCTTAGGCCTCAGGAGTCGTAACGTATCTGCATTTTGACCTTGGTCTTTGTGTGGGTGTCTATAGGCTGCAGTCATCACTTAACATCAATGTGAACTGCATGCTTGTTTACCACTTTCATAACATAAAAAAAAGTCAATGCATCGAATGCGGGACATACGGGACGCATCCCACGTTTTGCGGGACTATTTTATTAATTCTTGCAAAGCGGGATTACATCCAGCATTACGGGACGGTCCCGCAGAATCCGGGACGGTTGGCCGCCTTATACTAATTGGATAGCAGCCATTGACTTTTACGAAAATGGCGACCTCTGATAGACAAGTAGGTAGTGTGACCACGCGAAAAATTCAATGGAGTATTATTTAATGGCTATGAAAATGCCTGCGCCTCAGGAGTAGCTAATATGCAAGAGAAAAACTATACCTACCTACTGGTTGTCATTTCTATTTTTTTCTAAACGAATTCAAAATTATGTATTTAGCACTCGCCGGCCGCTAGCATTCGCGTGTTGAATGATCTCCGTTCAAAACTGTGTGTCACCCATTTGGGGGTGATACCCTCTCTTTAAGTAACCCAAATTTGAGCTGTTTAGACATGAAAGCGCAACACAAATTTCTCAACAATTCATTATTTATAATACCAAGGGGCGCCAGAGGTAGCAATTGCTCAAATATGCGGGCACAACGGTGGAGTATGGAGAAATAAGGTACAAAAGAATGGGAAGTATTTCTTTTTTTTTTGCTTATCCGCCCCGGGTGTAACCCATGTAAGCTACGCCACTGGTGCAACCCGTTGTTTTATGTCATAAGGTTGACAGACAATCTGACGGGCCACCTGATATAAATTGGTCACCTATAAACATTTGCGACACCAGAGGAATTGCCAACACGCTGCCAGCAATGAAGGACTCTTTTGACGCCATTTTTGAAGCTTATAGAGCTCATGTCTAGGACTGTAAATCTAAGTTTGTAAATAATTCCAAACAGAACTTTACAAGACGGACAATTGGTACATATACTAAAGTCATATATCGCCGCGGGGGCAACTAGGAATATATCGTTTAGTATAAATAAGTTGCCTCATCCTTTTATTCTCTGCAATGGAGAAAGCAATGCACAGCGAAGTGGGGCCAATGACTTTTTTTTTCCCATTTGCCTCCGGTGGCAATCGCCGCGGGGGCAACTGGGAATATATCATTTATTTCCGGAGATTACCTCTTCAATTTGAATCAGTTATATCGCTGTAAGATAAAAATAAGCTGTCACTTACCTCACTAAGATGCTCCTAAAGGCGTCGATATTACTCCACGTATCCCAGGATATCGTTCACTAGGACACTTCACGTGTCGCGAGCACAGTAAAAATGATTGCGGGATGATAGGGTGACGGCGGATCCAGTTGATTATTTATTTTATCATGAGTAGGGGCCTCTTCAAATGTAGGTACCGTGTGCAAATATGGACTAACTCCTTGACAACTATAGTTATCACATCAGTTGATAGAATATGCAATTAGTTTGAAGTGCGTTGGTGCAATTCACGAGATAAAACGATAGTCTATATTTAGTTAGGACATTATTTTAAATCTGGTTTTAATCTAAAGAAAGATCTACACAACACGGTTCAAATTAGGTCCATTTAATTCAAATGACCTACACATAATTCTTTACAAAATTGCAGTACTGCAATTCTAAGTGCGGTGAATCGTACAGAATCGAGTTTGCCAAATTGGTGACGTCGTATTTGTACTACAAGACGCATCGCTAAGAATAACACAATGTCTTCATAAAGTAAATTGCGTTCAGTTGCATCTTCTGCAAGAATATTGTTACATATTTAAAAAGAACGATTGAAAACCCGGTTAGTCCAGTGGTAGGTGACGACCGCTTGATTCGAAGGGTTGAGGGATCGATCCCCGCACCGGGACAAATGTTTGTGCGGCCTACATTTGTTTCAGGTCTGGGTGTTTGTTTATACGTTGTGTGTGTACAACAGCACCCACGACACGGGTTTATACTAAGTGTAAGGCTGTGAGTTTATCTAATAGATTGCGTAATCCACGCAAGTTTCTTCAGCTACTTAATTGTTATTGGAGAATTTTTAACATCTTCATAGGTATATTGAGAGATATTTTGCTATGAGATGATGTTGATTGCTACAAAGCAACCGTTAGAACATAAACCAGTCAGGATGAGAACACTGCGCTTGCCGATTTCTCGGTGAAGTAGACTACGACCGTTTTAAGAGGAGCCGTCTTCAAACGTCCAATTAAAGAAAAAGGATAGATAATAGATATCTACCTATATTCAGATGGTCTTACAAGGCCCCAAGAGAATACAAATGTAGTTATAGGAATGTGTCATCCGTTCCGATATTATGCTGAGTTGGGGACCTACTTGGACCATGTCAGTTTGTCGTAGATAAGAATGTAAGATTAGTGATTTTAAAATCTATGCTGAACCCTCTGAACACTGCGCAAGTCCTTAACGAAATCGATAAGGGTAAGAAGTTTCGAATAATTTTCAAACTACTGTTAGAGAAGGTCACCTCAGTCAGACCTGAGTGAAGACCTCGGAAGCTGAAAAGCGGCCAAAATGTCGAGTCGGGAAAATTAAAAAAAAATATTTTGTATGATTTTTGATTCCGGGAGGTAGGTACTTAAATTAAAAAATCAAGAACACAACGAAATATGTTTTTTCATAAATACAGATATTTTGCAAACTGTACCATACGTACGCATGTCCTATACGCAAGTAGGTACCTTAATGGCATAATAAGGAAATCTGCGCCGAAATATCTACCCACGCAACAATTGGGACCAATTTGCTCTTGGTGACCTATATTTGATCCCGAATTGTTGCGCAGCAGGTGACTATTTTAGGGTTCAAGCAATATTAAACTGTAATTGAAAACCGGCCAAGTGCGTGTCGAGAAACGAGTTATATATAATACCAATAGAGTTCCGTTTACACAAGTACCTACATTTTATAAGTTGATCGACTATTCTTTGTAAAAGTTGTTGAGTCTACTTAGCCGTGTGATAGTTTTCCTTTTAAATTCGTTATGTAGGTATGTACTATCATGATGTAACCGTGTGAAAGTGTGGTAGGTATATTGACTACGCACTGGTAGCGTGCAACCAAGGGGAGTGTTCTGTCTTATACCAGAGAATATGTAATAATATCACGTATAGAATGAACACATCGACGTCTCGCCCGATTTCCCCACCTCACCCATCCTCTTCTCTTATGGGCGACGTTTGGTATTCTCTACGTGCTACGCACACAGGTGCACGTGTAAATACACGTCACTGATTGACGTCTGTGTAACAGAGACCATATTAAGCGTTTTTATGGAATTTTGGCGGAGTCCGCGGTGTGCAAATATTTTAGAACTCACTCACTGAGAAGTTCCATACGACATAACCTTATCTACTCAACGCTAGCTAACATTGAAACTCTACCACCAAAAAGATAAATATATCTATACATATAATAAAACAGTAAAATCCGTGTGTCTGTACATTGAATATATTTACGACAAACTAATTGGGGGCGATGTTAAAATAGTATTAGAACACTTTTCAATGTTTTTTATTTTTTTTGTCTGTCTGTTTGTCTGTTTGCCCAGGCTAATTTTCGAAACTACTGGACGGATTCGAATGAAACTTTTTGTGCTGTATAGATACTAAGCCTGTAATTCAGTAATTATACTTCATGGACGGTTTTAAATGAAACTTTGTTTTTTTTTATTTCTCATGCGGCAATGGCATTAACATTTATTGTGCCTATAGCAGAACGACGTTTGCCGGAAAAGCTTGCTCACACGGATAATTCGGTAATTCGGAAGATTCACCTATTTTTTTTTAAATTTTATCAAGGCAATGACTGTAACATTTATTGTTTTATTTAAAGATAAATGGAAAGAAAAATTTGACTTCAGACGAGACTCGAACTCTCGGCCTACTGGGAATCTAGTCCAGCCGCTCTTCCAATTGAGCTACTGAAGTCCTGCCCGATTTGTCAAATCTTTCCTTCACATTTATTGCATTTATTTATGGTAGCAGTAGCGCCATCTATTGCCGCCGTAGTAGGCCGCGAGTTCGAGTCTCGCCTGATGTTAAATTTTTCTTTCCATTTTTCTTTAAATAAAATATATTTCACAAGCATGTGTTAATGCGAAATAATATAAAACAATTAACATTTATTGTATGGCAGCACGACGTTTGCCGGGTGATCTAGTACGAAATAAAACGACATTTTTCTACGATACCATTATATTAGACTACACAGGATACCTCCAACTGTTAGGCACGTCGTGGTGATAGAAGTTACACTCTAGTTTGTTTACGCACGATTTCCCGAAGCGGCACGGTTTCGGGTGGTAGAAATGGCAGGCGGGATTCTCGCAGTTGGGGTAGAATTTGCACATGTTGGGTATGGTGGCCGCTGATATGGTTTTGTAGTTCGCTGCCGGCACCACGTGTGAGGCTGTGGAGAGAACGTTATTTTTAATCATGTCATGTCTTTAACTGGTGGTAGAGTTCTAGTGTAGGTGCTCGAGGACGTAGGCACCATCGCATTACCTAATCAATCTGCCGCTAAATGGTAGTGTTATTCACTATCGTATCGTCTTTCCATTTTTTCTTTAATTACTAAAGTTCACTCGCATGTGTTATTGCGAAAAATAAATAGTACAATCACTATCGTGTTCCGGTAAGATGGTAATGTGGGGCCATACATTACCATCTTACCGGAACACGATAGTGATTAACACGACCATTTAGCGGTAATAATTTATCACAGAGACATATCAACTAAGGGCTGCTCAGGGGTGGCAACGCACTTGCATTTTAACCTTTGGTTTTGTGTAGATGTCTATGGGCTAGTCATCACTTAACATCCATGTGAATTGCAAGCTTGTTTGCCACCTTCATAACATAACTATTCAGCGGTAAAACATTCACAAAAACATAAATATAATTTGTTTCACTTAATATCATATTGTTTTCAATTTAAGATAATATATAATAACATAATTACTGTTAATTACATAAATTTTCACAGCACATAACTCACAAAGGGCAGTTTAAACGTTGCAATGTGAATGCATTTGATGTATTATTATGCGTTTAATTATTTAATTCATTATGTGAAAGTAAACATCAATGTTATCACAATTTAAGTATTCATATGACTATTGTGTGGGCTGTGAATTTCAGGATAATGTGACTATTATACTATATGGTAATGCTCATTAATTTTTAAGTGATTTAATTGAGCAAGTTTGTATATTGTTGGCAGGTAATGATTAATAAAGGTAACAAGAGAACCTTTGTTGGATTACTCGTGTATCTTTTTGACCGTTCAGTATGTTAGGGCCAATTGCTTCAAAATTTCTAAGTCAACTGATATTATATGTTTTATCTTCTTACAATTTCTGAGTTTTATCTTCTTACAATTTCTGAGTCAAGTGAAATATTATACAATCAATATATTTTATGTTCTTACTCACAATCATTCGTGAATCAGTGAATCAAACATACTTGTCTAGTTCACTGATTAGAACTGTATTATTATTATTATTAAAGAACTACAGAATCGTTAGAACCGATAGAAAAATGTTATGATTGTTGGCTTACTGGAACTGTAATCCCTAACACTGGACAAAATATGCCAAAAGAAGAAACTGAAGTGCTTAAAATTATATCATCTGTAACCACAGACCATCCGAAGCCCGTCAGTATTTTCGAGTAGGTAAATACAATACTGTACTTGTTACATAACAGTGCTCATCAAGAAATATTGCACATCGAGCCTACGAAACAGACAATCGGCTAGTTTCGACTTAGTAGAGCGTTATCTCTACCGATAGTCCGGTCCGTATTGGTCAAAACTTGATCAGAATGGTGGACAAACGTCAAATAGATATGTTTTTTATGGAGCTCGGCATAGACACTTTTTCTTTATGTAATGGAAGTGGCAAACACAAGCATGCAGTTCACATTGATGTTAAGTGATGACTGCAGCCTATAGACACCCACACTAAGACCAGGGTAAAAATGCAGATGCGTTACCACTCCTGAGGCCTAAGGTGTTATGCCTCTGTGCCGGAAATAGATATGGTGCGAAAGAGATAACGCTCTACAGACCCGAAATGAGCCGAAGTCTCCTTCCTAAGGTCGATGTGCAATATTTCTCGTTGTAAACTGTGAATATCTAATGATGTTACCTAATAAAGGTGCCGGGGTAGCGGTATAAACGTGCGGGGAAGCGGCTGCTACGTCACCGGCGTGTGAGTACGGGCAGCCGCGCCGAGTGCAAGCCGCGGCGAACTTGCAACGCGGGTGCGTGTACGCACACGCTGGCCCGAACCGGCACATGGGGAACGCTCGACATAACACCAGCTTGCGTTCCGTTGTGTTCACTGCGAAGTAGATGGGAAGATATTTCTATGAAGAAATTAATATATTATTTTAATGTATATTGCAGAAGAAACGAAAAAGCGACAGACATCAATTCATAAAGTTTAACGTGGAAGAAAATTAGTTTTTTTATTTGAACTATTTATTTTTTGCAATAACACATGCGACTGAACTACAGAAATTAAAGAAAGAAACGGAAAGAAAAATTTGACTTCGGGCAGGAATTGAACCTGCGACCTCAGGATAACCAGTCCAGCCGCTTTACCACTAAGCTGAGGGATTTCGATAGCTTAGTGGTAATTATGGTTATATAGACAAGATATATTCTTGTATAATTTCTGAAGTAGTAGACTTCAGAAATTGCAACATAAATCAGAAGGATAACAATATTACACAACTTACGTGGAGGTATGGAATCATATTTATGTGTGTTTGTAGTTGTGGCAATCGTGACGTGACCGTCACTGCTCGCACTCTCTGACCTCTCCCTTACTCTTTCTACTACTTTCTCCTTTTTCTCTACATCAAACACTATTGGAGATGCCTTTCTCTTCTTAATGGGCGGAGTATCAAGTTTAGTCTCTGTTTCAATTTTGTCAGTGGTCACTTCAACACTCTTTCTCTTTTCAGCTGGCTTATCTTCTTTATTAATAATAACTTGAGTATCACTTTCTTCGCTTGTATCACTCAGTCTCTTTTTTGGGATATTTGAAATCTTCTCCGATTTATCTTCGGGTTTTTTGTCTTCCTTGCATTTAAGAACAGACGGAGTCTCACTTGCTAGTTTTTCTTCAGCATCATCGTCGTTCAGTAGTCCCTCTGTCATAAGTTTTTTAGCAAGAAACGCGTTAGGATGGTAACCGTCCATGGTGACTATAAATTGAGTACTTTTATCCTTGTCGACTGTAGGATTGTGAATGTTGCTGCAATTAAAAATACCAGTACTTAGTGAATGTACAAAATAATACTGGTGATTTATAATACGTAAATTCACGCCTGTAAGGAGTAGGCAGAGGAAGGATGAGAGCAGAGGCAGAGGAGGTATGCAGTCGACTATACATGCAAACTCCCACGATTCGCCAGTTACGCTTTGTTCTACTATTACTAATAGGTGGTGTGCCCATTGACATTTCTGGGCGCATTATCAAAGTTGCCACTTCCTATGCCTAAGGTATTATGCCTATATGCCGGAAATTACAGGGCCGTATATTTCCACCTGACCATAGCACGATAGTGTTGAACACTACCATTTAGCGGCAAGTAAATAAGTAAATACGTTACAGCCCCAGGTTACCAGTAAAGAAAAGATGAAATTGACTATTCCTTCCCTCCCATTTATGGAGATAAAAAAACTACTAAGGCTTATTTTTGAAAAAAAAATCAGAAAATAGTTATTTATCTATGGATTACAAGAAAACTTATAAAAAGTCTATGGTATTTATGATAACATGGGACATTACATACATTGAACATTTTACGGAACTTCGCAAAACGCGAGTCCGACTCGCATTTGGCTGCTTTTATTTTTGTAGTAAGTATTCCCGATTTATGTAAACAGTAAAAGTAGTCATTTTTTTTTATTACGCTTACACTCACAGCCCCACAGTAGGTATAAACCTGTGTCATGGTTGCCGTTGTACACAACACATACACAAACACCTAGACCCGAAACAAATATCTGTAGGCCATACAAATATTTGTTCCGGTGCGGGGATCGAACCCGCGACCCTTCGAATCAAACGGTGGTTTCGCACCGCTGGACTAACCGGGTCAAAATCAAAGTAAACTAAAGCATATTGAATAAATAGTTTCTTAACTAGCAGCCCACACTGGATTCGCACGGGTGCAATTTAGGTACTAACATAATGCTGCGACTATAAATTGATATGTAAGCTCCATCCTATCATTCAAGTTGGATCAAAATGCACACTGTGTGCAAAGTTTGATTAAAATCGGTTAAGTTAGTTCATCACCGACTAACAACGTGATGGGTAATCCTTACTTATATTATAAAAGAGAAAATATTTCTGTCTGTCTGTTACCTTTTCACGTCCAAACGACTGAACCGATTTGAATGAAAATTTGGTACAGAGATAGAGCTGACTTTGAAAAAGAACAAAGGCTTCTTAGTTATTTATAAAACGACATACACGCAGGCGAAGCCGCGGGCAACAGCTAGTTTATATATATATTAAAATGTTCTTACATTGTTTCCACAATAAGTGTGTCATCTCGTCTAGTCGACGTCCGACTCGGTACGTAATCTGTGTTGGTTATTATTTTGGAGATGGGGAATGGCGTGTACTCCTCTTTGTCAGTTAGATCACCCATCAATCTGCAATTAGAATTATTTATTTTATTTTTAAAGAAAAATGGAAAGATAAATTTGACTTCAGGCGAGTCAAATTTTTCTTTCCATTTTTTTTTTTAATGTAACGGAAGTGGCAAACAAGCATGCAGTTCACATTGATGTTAAGTGATGACTGCAGCCTATAGACACCCACATGAAGACCAAGGCCAAAATGCAGATGCGTTACCACCCCTGAGGCCTAAGGTGTTATGCCTTTGTGCCGGAAATTACAGGGCCGTACATTACCACCTGACCGGAACACGATAGTGCTGAACACTACCATTTAGCGGCAAGTAAATTAGGTAATGCGGTGGTGCCTACGCCCGCGAGCTCCGTCACTGGAGCTCTACCACCAGTAAAAATAAAATATAATATATAAATAAAATAAAATATATTTCACAAGCATGTGTTAATGCGAAATAATATAATAGAATTATCTAACATACATAATATTCTCAAAGATTGATGACCATAATAAATACTATCTTTCAACACATATTTATGTCTTGTGTGGGCTAAGAAAAGTAACAAAGGGCTCTCTCGGTCGGAATGTATGTCGTCATTCAAACGACGGTTTCTCAAAATCTGTTTTGTTAAAAAATAAAATACCCTACACTCACAGCACCACACTATGTATAAACTTGTGTCGTAGGTGCTGTTGTTCACACACAACACATACACAAACACCCAGACCCGAAACAAATATCTGTAGGCCATACAAACATTTGTCCCGGTACGGGGATACATAAAAAGTCACATGAATGGTAAGTAAATACTACAGCTCCTAATAAAAAAACAAATCGGGCAAAATACAAATAAATAACAAAATACAAATACTATAGCTTACGTTATTTGCCTGAGTTAGTAATCACGGGATAGTACGTAGTCAACCACTCTGGCAGAGAATTTGTATGTAATAATACTACGTATAGAATGGACACGTCGACGTCCCGCCCGATTTCCCCGCCTCACCCAACCTCCTCCCCTCTTATTGGCGACGTTTGGTATTCTCTACGTGCTACGCACACAGGTGCACGTGTAAATACATGACACTGATTGATGTCTGCGTAATAGATACCAAATTAAGCGTTTGTACGGAATTTTGGCGGAGTGTCCGCGGTATGGCCGTGTTTAAACGCCAACGATATGCGATAGTGCTGAGCAATCTGAACATTGTAATTTTTCGACAGATTAGGTAATACATCGGTGCCTATTCCCTCAAGCCCCGAGACTGTTTACTTGTGTAAATATAGTAATATCGATTAATAAGAGAAGTTGTTGGAATCAATTGGTATTCACTTACTTAGAACTCTTATCCTCTCCCTCGCTATCCACGTCTCCCAAGCTAATACTGTCACCTTGGCTGTCAGTCTGCGTGTCTCCCGGTACTTGTATGACTATCTTCTGTGCGTCCACACAACGACGCATCGGTAGAACTAAAGCTCGTTTCACTTTTTGCGGCTCCTGCTCCACTTTGGGGGGTGCCTGTTGGTGAAGTCATGCTAAGTTTAGTCATAGTAATTCTAATAGGATTTTTAATAAATGGTCCACCGTAACCAGAATTTTTTTTTTTTGGATTCTATGGACAATTCCTTGCTTCATTTATATTACATTTCTTTATGTAATGGAAGTGACAAACAAGCATGCAGTTCACATTGATATTAAGTGATGACTGCAGCCTATAGACAAAGACACACAAAGACCAAGGTCAAAATGCAGCTGCGTTACCACTCCTGAGGCTTAAGGTGTTATGCCTCTGTGCCGGCAATTACAGGGCCGTAAATTACCACCTGACCGGAACACGATGACCATGGACCCCAGGGGGTCCACCTGTACCACTTTGGGAATAACAGTTCTAGAGGATATTATTCTCATTAGATCAGTAAGACAAAGACATAGAGCAACGCGGGCCACCGGCCGCGGCAGACCGGAGGGGAGTAGCCATATGCAAGCTTTCCCCTCTGTCAAAGTTCAAGCTCAAAAGGGCCTATGCCTGTCGCCTAGATGTTTAAATGTGTGTGCGTGAAATTGTTTACGTATTTTGTTAAAGTCAAGATGTGAGTTTCGTAGTAATAGACGATTTTAGCAGTGTGTGTGTGTGTGTCTGTGTCACACGCATTTCCTCCGCAAAAAATGTCAGACTGTTTTGCATCGGTAATAAACGCTATGGCTATATTTACTCCCTTTCGGTCCGCCGCGGCGACCGGTGGCCCGAGCTGCTCTGTGAAGACAAATGATTTTTTTTTTAAATAGTTACATTTAGAAGACTTTTGTGTGCATCAGCGACGGCACGCAGTAGCAAGCTAGAGGCAGGCGCCCCTACCCGCGGCCGCGGTCGAACTCTCACCACACTTGCGCAAGTTGCACGGCTCGACAGAACTGATACTCTGTGAACAAATAAATGTGCACCGATGTAAAAACAAATACAATAGAAATAGAAATAGAAAATATTTTTATTTCGAATAGATCTTTACAGATCATCGTCAAGATCAATGTTATTCACTTAGCAGAGTTCCAAGTGCAGTCACTACTGAGAAGAACTCCGCTACCCAACAAACTCAGTAAGAGCTCTTTTAAATGAAAGCTTAAATCTAGTACAGATTATCGTGAAAAATCAAATAATGTCAACGTCCATAGCATAGATGCAAATAAACTGCTATCTACTAAATGTGATGTAGCCCCTGCAAACCAGAACAGACCAGTCCCCACCAACAGCACCCGTTCACGAGTATGACGCATGTGACAGCCATTGCCCTCCTCGACCATTTTAGAGGGAAGTGAGCAACCCGCCACACGACGCCGCCAAAGGCAAAGACATTTAAGCGTGCATGACTGTTCCGGATATGCATACGGCAAAATAATAGATGGAATTCATTTTCAGCCAGGGTATTCACATTATTCAACCCTTAACAATAGTAGATACTAATTACTGAATACACGAAATCAAATGATCATGAAATAGCCTGGCAGCGATCGCTATAATCCCAAGACGTATTATCATTAAGATAATCACTGGTCTTATAGTAATTACATTTATATAAACGTTCTTTCATTACTTTCTTAAATTTATTGATCGATAGACTTTGAACGTTTTTGGGGATTTGATTAAAGAACCGTATACATTGACCTCTAAAAGAATTACTGACCTTATTCAGCCGCGTTGCATGCATGGACAACTTGTATTTGTTCCTAGTATTTATACTGTGATTGTTACCTATTGTAGGAAACTCATTAATGTTTTTACGGACATATAATACATTTTCATAAATGTATTGCGAGGCTACAGTCAGAATATTTATTTCTTTAAATTTATCTCTAAGAGATACCCTCGGACTCAACCCGTAGATAGCCCGGACAGCTCTCTTTTGCAGTACAAAAATAGTGTTGACGTCGGCGGAATTTCCCCATAGCAATCCATAATGTACTAGATCTCTATATATATAAAAATAAAATCCTGTTCGTCAGCCTCGCTAAAACTCGAGAACCTGGCTGGACCGATTTCGCTAATTCTTTTTGTGTTGTATTTATAATTGTACGGAGAAGGTTTGTATAAAAGAAAAAAAAAAGGATAATTATGCGAAAAAATTGAAATTTTAAGAAAATCTTACGACCATATTGACTTTTGCAATGGCATCATATTAACAGTACCTAACAATCTACATTTCACCTGCGCGAAGCTGGGACGGGTCGTTAGCTTAGAATAAAACTGTAACTGGACTATGTTTGTACTTCAAAATTTTTCTACTTACTTAGATGTAAGCTTTTTGGTACTAGTCTCTGATGTCTCGCTGTTATCATCCGAACTAGAGCTTTTCTTTCTTTGAAACTCCCCTTGACTGCCCAAACGGCTCTTCGCTGATTTGGATAGGAGACGAATATTTGGTTCCCTTTCAGGTGTGAATCTGGAAGCATATTTCATAAAACAAATCAAGGTAAAAAAATACTTATAATAATTGATGTACATTATGCATCTTATTTAAAGAAAAATGGAAAGAAAAATTTGACTTCAGGCGAGGCTCGAACTCGCGCCCTACTGGGAATCTAGTCCAGCCGCTCTTCCAATTGAGCTACTGAAGCCCTGCCCGATTTGTCAAATCTTTCCTTCACATCTATTGCATTGCTTTATGGTAGCAGTAGCGCCATCTATTACCAACTATGCTAGTTAGGCAACCGATATAATAGACTTTTCAGTTTATTGAATATCGTAAAGAAGTCGCTTTTACCCTTAATAATTGTTTTATATTATTTCGCATTAACACATGCTTGTGAAATATATTTTATTTAAAGAAAAATGGAAAGAAAAATTTGACTTCAGGCGAGGCTCGAACTCGCGCCCTACTGGGAATCTAGTCCAGCCGCTCTTCCAATTGAGCTACTGAAGCCCTGCCCGATTTGTCAAATCTTTCCTTCACATCTATTGCATTGCTTTATGGTAGCAGTAGCGCCATCTATTACCAACTATGCTAGTTAGGCAACCGATATAATAGACTTTTCAGTTTATTGAATATCGTAAAGAAGTCGCTTTTACCCTTAATAATTGTTTTATATTATTTCGCATTAACACATGCTTGTGAAATATATTTTATTTAAAGAAAAATGGAAAGAAAAATTTGACTTCAGGCGAGGCTCGAACTCGCGCCCTACTGGGAATCTAGTCCAGCCGCTCTTCCAATTGAGCTACTGAAGCCCTGCCCGATTTGTCAAATCTTTCCTTCACATCTATTGCATTGCTTTATGGTAGCAGTAGCGCCATCTATTACCAACTATGCTAGTTAGGCAACCGATATAATAGACTTTTCAGTTTATTGAATATCGTAAAGAAGTCGCTTTTACCCTTAATAATTGTTTTATATTATTTCGCATTAACACATGCTTGTGAAATATATTTTATTTAAAGAAAAATGGAAAGAAAAATTTGACTTCAGGCGAGGCTCGAACTCGCGCCCTACTGGGAATCTAGTCCAGCCGCTCTTCCGCGGCATGTGTTAATGCGAAATAATATAAAACAATTATTAAGGGTAAAAGCGACTTCTTTACGATATTCAATAAACTGAAAAGTCTATTATATCGGTTGCCTAACTAGCATAGTTGGTAATAGATGGCGCTACTGCTACCATAAAGCAATGCAATAGATGTGAAGGAAAGATTTGACAAATCGGGCAGGGCTTCAGTAGCTCAATTGGAAGAGCGGCTGGACTAGATTCCCAGTAGGGCGCGAGTTCGAGCCTCGCCTGAAGTCAAATTTTTCTTTCCATTTTTCTTTAAATAAAATATATTTCACAAGCATGTGTTAATGCGAAATAATATAAAACAATTATTAAGGGTAAAAGCGACTTCTTTACGATATTCAATAAACTGAAAAGTCTATTATATCGGTTGCCTAACTAGCATAGTTGGTAATAGATGGCGCTACTGCTACCATAAAGCAATGCAATAGATGTGAAGGAAAGATTTGACAAATCGGGCAGGGCTTCAGTAGCTCAATTGGAAGAGCGGCTGGACTAGATTCCCAGTAGGGCGCGAGTTCGAGCCTCGCCTGAAGTCAAATTTTTCTTTCCATTTTTCTTTAAATAAAATATATTTCACAAGCATGTGTTAATGCGAAATAATATAAAACAATTATTAAGGGTAAAAGCGACTTCTTTACGATATTCAATAAACTGAAAAGTCTATTATATCGGTTGCCTAACTAGCATAGTTGGTAATAGATGGCGCTACTGCTACCATAAAGCAATGCAATAGATGTGAAGGAAAGATTTGACAAATCGGGCAGGGCTTCAGTAGCTCAATTGGAAGAGCGGCTGGACTAGATTCCCAGTAGGTCGCGAGTTCGAGCCTCGCCTGAAGTCAAATTTTTCTTTCCATTTTTCTTTAAATAAAATATATTTCACAAGCATGTGTTAATGCGAAATAATATAAAACAATTATTAAGGGTAAAAGCGACTTCTTTACGATATTCAATAAACTGAAAAGTCTATTATATCGGTTGCCTAACTAGCATAGTTGGTAATAGATGGCGCTACTGCTACCATAAAGCAATGCAATAGATGTGAAGGAAAGATTTGACAAATCGGGCAGGGCTTCAGTAGCTCAATTGGAAGAGCGGCTGGACTAGATTCCCAGTAGGGCGCGAGTTCGAGCCTCGCCTGAAGTCAAATTTTTCTTTCCATTTTTCTTTAAATAAAATATATTTCACAAGCATGTGTTAATGCGAAATAATATAAAACAATTATTAAGGGTAAAAGCGACTTCTTTACGATATTCAATAAACTGAAAAGTCTATTATATCGGTTGCCTAACTAGCATAGTTGGTAATAGATGGCGCTACTGCTACCATAAAGCAATGCAATAGATGTGAAGGAAAGATTTGACAAATCGGGCAGGGCTTCAGTAGCTCAATTGGAAGAGCGGCTGGACTAGATTCCCAGTAGGGCGCGAGTTCGAGCCTCGCCTGAAGTCAAATTTTTCTTTCCATTTTTCTTTAAATAAAATATATTTCACAAGCATGTGTTAATGCGAAATAATATAAAACAATTATTAAGGGTAAAAGCGACTTCTTTACGATATTCAATAAACTGAAAAGTCTATTATATCGGTTGCCTAACTAGCATAGTTGGTAATAGATGGCGCTACTGCTACCATAAAGCAATGCAATAGATGTGAAGGAAAGATTTGACAAATCGGGCAGGGCTTCAGTAGCTCAATTGGAAGAGCGGCTGGACTAGATTCCCAGTAGGGCGCGAGTTCGAGCCTCGCCTGAAGTCAAATTTTTCTTTCCATTTTTCTTTAAATAAAATATATTTCACAAGCATGTGTTAATGCGAAATAATATAAAACAATTATTAAGGGTAAAAGCGACTTCTTTACGATATTCAATAAACTGAAAAGTCTATTATATCGGTTGCCTAACTAGCATAGTTGGTAATAGATGGCGCTACTGCTACCATAAAGCAATGCAATAGATGTGAAGGAAAGATTTGACAAATCGGGCAGGGCTTCAGTAGCTCAATTGGAAGAGCGGCTGGACTAGATTCCCAGTAGGGCGCGAGTTCGAGCCTCGCCTGAAGTCAAATTTTTCTTTCCATTTTTCTTTAAATAAAATATATTTCACAAGCATGTGTTAATGCGAAATAATATAAAACAATTATTAAGGGTAAAAGCGACTTCTTTACGATATTCAATAAACTGAAAAGTCTATTATATCGGTTGCCTAACTAGCATAGTTGGTAATAGATGGCGCTACTGCTACCATAAAGCAATGCAATAGATGTGAAGGAAAGATTTGACAAATCGGGCAGGGCTTCAGTAGCTCAATTGGAAGAGCGGCTGGACTAGATTCCCAGTAGGGCGCGAGTTCGAGCCTCGCCTGAAGTCAAATTTTTCTTTCCATTTTTCTTTAAATAAAATATATTTCACAAGCATGTGTTAATGCGAAATAATATAAAACAATTATTAAGGGTAAAAGCGACTTCTTTACGATATTCAATAAACTGAAAAGTCTATTATATCGGTTGCCTAACTAGCATAGTTGGTAATAGATGGCGCTACTGCTACCATAAAGCAATGCAATAGATGTGAAGGAAAGATTTGACAAATCGGGCAGGGCTTCAGTAGCTCAATTGGAAGAGCGGCTGGACTAGATTCCCAGTAGGGCGCGAGTTCGAGCCTCGCCTGAAGTCAAATTTTTCTTTCCATTTTTCTTTAAATAAAATATATTTCACAAGCATGTGTTAATGCGAAATAATATAAAACAAACATTATGCATCACTATAATTTTCAGTAATAATAAATAAATTTTAAAAAATACGGTTCCACTCACAGCCGCCACACTAGGTATAAATATGTGTGTTGAGTGCCGTTGTACACATGTCATACACAAACACCCAGATCCGAAACAAATATCTCTTGGTCATACATTTGTCTCAGTGCGGGGATCGAACCCGCGAGTCTTCGAATCAAACCGTCATCTCACACCGCCGCGCCGGACTAACCGGGTCGTCAACAATATCGATTTTCTGAACATTTTTGTCTAAGGGTGCTCGTTAAAATTGATGATGAAACATGGTATCGCAGAAGTTTCCGGTCATCCAAAAACATTGCATATTAGACTTTATCTTAATACAACTAAGACACCGACTGAACATTTCATAAATGATACAGACGTACAAAATGACGTACACAGACGACTTTCTCACGCGCTGTTGACGCGCAGTAACATCAATACAGACGCGTTGTGATAGCGTGATTGTTTATATGCAAACAGAGTGATTCGATTAATATTCATTGTAGCTCGTTCGCCGCGCGTTTGTAGGGAATACCGTTTGCTGCAATACAATCTGAAGTAATTTGCCCTGTTCTTTTTTTTTATGTCTCAAGGTTGACAGACAAGCAAACGGCCTATGAGCATTTGCTACACCAACACCAGGGGAGTTGCAAGCGCGCTGCCAGCTCTGAAGCACACTTTTGACGTCATTCTTGAAGAACGCCAAATATATTATATATATATACATATATATATATATATATATATATAATATATATATATATATATACATATATATATATATATATATATAAAGATGCAAATTCTTGTTAGCAGCGCAGATAACGCGTGATTGAACAACATGGGTTGACTGCGCTTGAATAGAAATGTGGTGTGCATGGGCTCTTAGGATCATCTGCATCAACATACACTACAAAACATATTTCAGATAGTTAACCATTTTTAAAGATATATAAACACAATACTTTCTTACTACCTTAAATAATTTTGTAATTAACAACCTTTCAGGACTCTTTGCGACAGTTTCCTTTGGTTTTTCCGTGATTTTCGGCAAATCGCGAGCGCCGAGCCTCTCTCTGACAGGTCGTTTTGGCAGGTTTAATTCTATCTGTGGAAGTGTTTCAATGGGATCTTTAGGAACTTCTTTTGGGATAGTGATGGCATCCGGTTGAGACTGAGATGTGGCCGGTGTAGGACACTGTGGTGGCGGAGTAGCCACTGTAGATGTCTGTGAAGGTTCCTGTAAAAAAAATACAGTAGTGTAAAATCTAGTTTATTTAAAGAAAAATGGAAAGAAAAATTTTACTTCAGACGGTGCTTGAACCCGCAATCACTCGGAATCTAGTCCTGCCGCTCTTCCAAATGAGCTACCAAAGTCCAAACCTGAATTTAGATTTTTTCCTACACATTGATTGCATTGTCTTATGGCGGCAGTAGCAGTTTTCTTACCATTTTTCTTTAAATATATTTCACTAGCATGTGTAATTGCGAAAAATAATATTTAAAAAAATATCTAGTTTAATAGTATTAAATATGAGTTTTTACATAATTCACCTGAAAGACATCCTCAGCGAAATCATTCATAAGCTCTTCAGCTTCAGTCCTAATATTCAAAAAGTCTTCATCTTCTGACAACGAATCTTGCTGCTCACTCAGTTTCTGTTTTAAGCCCTGAATTTTCTCTTCAATCGCAGTCATTTCTCTGTCCATTTCTTCCTTGTTTATTCCAACTTCTATTGGCGTCTCTGTTAACGTATTTTCTTCTGTGGGGTCAGAAGTGATTGTTGCTGGATCAATAATGGGTACAATTGGTCTTTTAATTTCTTTTATAACCGGTTTTACATCAACCACTTTTGGTTCATCTTTGTCAGTCTCCAATGTGATCCCGTGATTTTTTAATATTTGTCCTGCAAAAACATCTGTTATAGATGGCTCCGATTCTTTCTCTATATTCATGAGCAACGGCGGCACGTTAGGACGAATCATTTCATGCTTATTTTTCTTTTTCTTATGAGCTTTCTTTTCTTCTTTCTTTCGGCTAGCTTTTTCTTTTTCTTTCTTCTTTGACTTTTTGCCATCACTTTTTTTAGATTTTTCTTTATCTTTCTTATCTTTGGATTTTCGTTCTTTTGAATGTGAATCTTTAGTTTTGTCTGGTTCTTGTTGTTCTGGAACAAAAGTAGTAGAAAAATTATAACATGCATCATTAAGGACGAAAAAATAAATCCAATAAAATGTAAAATCTATAATTTACACACTCAATGGTGCGATGGTAACTTCTTGAAGTTTCTTCAGCACCTGATGTAACCAGTTGACAAATAATTCAGTGTTATCTCCAAGAAACAGTTGTAGATCATCTTCCATCTGTGCTCTGGTGCGTTTGTTGGCCACCATTACCATAACGTAATCAGGCAGCTCATCATCTGTAAACATGTATGTATGTAGGTGTAATTCTTTCAATCATCCTCGTATTATAAAACAAAGTTTGCAGCCAATCCACTGCAGACAGACGTCTCTCTGAATGCAATAAGTTCTAACTTCTGTATAGATTTTCAGGCACCCTTAACATATGCATTGAATTTGTGTATGAATTGATAGTCATGAATTATGAAGTTTGGGATGTAATTACTCCTCTTAAAAAAAAACACATATATACAAAATTAGTTTTTTGAAAAATATCATCTTGTTGTTAGTTAATGAGAACATATACTGTATTGTGTTTAATGGTATCTCATTACATATAAATAGTAGCCAAAACTATTTATTTTACCATTTTATTTTAATTTCTAAAATCAAGCCTTATGTTTCATTACATAAATTATACCTAAAATTAGTAACAGATAATGATATTAATCAAATAAGCACTCACCCACATAACAACCCAGCTCTGTCAGTTTTGCCTTGATGGCTGACTGAAATTGCAAAACATATAAAATTATTTTTCTAATACTGACTCACAACCAGGTAAATGAGTTAAGTAGTTTTTGATTATATGATGAGGTATTACAAACCATAGAGGCTGACTAAGCTAACAAATACACAAAGTGTGCACTATCCGCAAATACAACAATGAAGCGGAGGTGTGCAGAAATGAAAATGGAAAATAGATGTATAGGTACTTAGTCAATAATAATATGATTCCATTCAATCAATAAGGGTATTTTTTTTACAGCAGTTAAGGCATTCTATAACGATATGTACGCCAGGTACCTACTGGGGTAGGCAGAGAGTGTGGAGCGCCAGATATCCCGGTCCTGACACACCTCCCGTGCCTCATCTACCTTCATCATTCTCTTCATACATGCAAGCTAATTCCTAAGACTTTCGCCCCACCATCAGACAGAACTCGACCTATAATCTTTAGTTTCTTTAAGGCCACTAATTATTTAAATCAAAATAATACCCTACAACATATAGCTTCAAACGACAAATTAGGAATCGATCTAGGTGTAAGTATACATGTGTGAGCATTCAACTAAGATTTTACTAATTTAGCCACGGTAACTCTTCCCTGAAATAATTCAGTGATGCATTATTAGGTACTTTATTTATTAATTTAATAATAACAGGAGATAATTCAATATTTTACCCGCATCTTCTGGCCGATTTCGCTGCCGACAACATCCATTTTTTAATGATATATTTATTCACTGTTCACCAAATATATCACTTCCACACCATTGAGCAGTTTAATATTTTAGTTATAGGTACTCATTAGCATTTTTATCAAACCTTTGTATCTTGAACTGCACAAATTCTCTTTTTAATTATTTAATTTTACGCAAACGCAAATGTACGTAGGTAAGCCATTGTTCATTTGACAGATGACATGATGACAGTGACGTATGTCATCATCGTAGCTTTTCAGGCACACGGAAGGCAAGGAACTAAGGACATTCTGCCTAACTACGTTCATGTACAGTATTAGCACAGTAGGTAAGATAAGATAAGATAAGATAAGATAATATTTATTTGCATAAACATGTGTGTGTACATACATCGAAGGTATACATACAGGATGACAAAAACAAATTAAGCGCAGACATGTTTGTCACAGAGTGACGTGCAAAAAAATTTTTTTTTTTATGTTTTAAAAAGTTAACGAGACAATATTAATTTAATGGTATTTATCATGATTATAATTACATACCGAGATCGATATTATATTCAAATTATTTAATGTCAAGTTTATTACAATTACTCAATGATAGGAAAATAAAACTTCTAGGTTGCGCAGATCGGGGATGCAGATACGACCGCACTACTTTATCAAGCATAAAATGGCTACTACTTTTCTTAATATGTTGGTAATTATCTCGGTATGTCAAATCGGTACATAATGTACTCAAATTGCTGTTAGCCGATTTACGCGTGTGCGAAGTAAATTGGTACACATCCATAGCAGGACAAAAGCCTCATCCAAAGATTCCCTACTTATCGCATCTTATGGGGGATATGTCCCGTGTAATCGTCACTTAGGTACGCTAGGTAAGTACCTACCTACCAATGTGGGTGACATTCGCAGTAGAGGTATGCATGGCGGGGCGCTATGGTTTGCCTCTAAGGTCGGACGGCAGGACAGTGATTGGTTTCCTCAAGAACGGCAATTTCCTTGGATTTATGTACATAAGTACCTAATTCATAGAATCCTTTAACTCACACACATTAAAAATCTACTTTAGACAGTAGTACCTACCTAGGTACCAACATTTATAATGTTACGAAAACTGGCACCTAGATAGGTATTTTAGTTTACTGTACCTATTGTTATGTTACTTACATTAGTGACATTGGTAGAGTTTTGGGCCAAGATTCTTTAACTTAATTCATTTCGCTTTGAAATCGATGACACGAAGAAGAAGAATTGGTAAACTCCATTCAGTATCATGTTGAGATTGCTAGCGAATAAAACCAGGCGCGGTTTTACTCGAAGAAGATTTTCATAAGTTTGATTTTGATACGTATTTCGTATCAACTTCGGCTTGTAGTTATCTAGTATCGGATTTTGGGGGTGGAAAGAGATTATTAACCCCATGGGATCATAACGATCATAAAGCAACACGGGCCACCGGCGGCCGACCGGAGGGAGAAGCCATAGCGTTTATTACCGATACAAAACAGTCTGTTATTTTTGCGGGGGAAAATTTTGTGACACACAAAAAAAAACGTCTATTACTACGAAACTCACACCTTGACTTTAAAAAAATACACAAACAATTTCACGCACCAATTTAAACATCTCGGCGACAGGCATAGGATCACTTGCGCTAGTACTTTGACAAAAGAAGAAGGAAGAAAGCCTGCATATGGCTACTCCCTTCCGGTCTGCCGAGGCGGGTGGCCCGTGTTGCTCTATGATTACGAATATTTTAAAGGTATATTTTTGTAAATTTATAGGTATGTACTTGTTTGATAGTCTTTTGGTTGCAGCCAAATATTTGTTGTAAAATTTAAATCCTTCTCTAACTTCAACTTTACTTATCAAATGTTTTGGTGCCACCGAACCTTTGTGCACAAGTTTTTACTGGTTCCACCGCATTACCTAATATACTTGCCGCTAAATGGTAGTGTTCAGCACTATCGTGTTTCGGTCAGGCCCTGTAATTTCCGGCACAGAGGCATAACACCTAATGCCTCAGGAGTGGCAGCGCATCTGCATTTTGACCTCTGGTCATTGTGTGGGTGTCTATAGGCTGCAGTCTTCACTTAACGTTAATGTGAACTGCATGCTTGTTTGCCACTTTTATATTACATAAAAAAAAAAAGTAAAACAATAAAATGGTGTCATACTTTGTATATTTATATAATAACAATCTCTTTCATTCCGTAACGATTGTTGTTAACATGTAAAAGAGTAATAAATAACACGAAAACTTAATTTATTGCAATAATCATAAACATCAAAATCATCATTCAATTTCACAACACTTATAATTAATATGGCATTACATTTTTAAATTTTATTTCATATAATTTGATTTCGGTAACATCTAAAATACTGTTATGTTATTTCCAACATTTACCATTCAAATTAAATATTTTTAATTTAGGTAATTATAATCTTTGGTTAAGAACTATTACAATTAGAATTGGAATGTTACTATCCTATTTAAATCTTTAATAGTAGGTACTTAAATAATTGGAATGTAATTGATTGTTCATATTTTTTATTCTTTTATTCTGAGAAATATAAGTCCCTTAAAAAAATTACAGGACTAGAAGAAATATAGCTTACCAATTTTTTACAATCTTGATATAGTATCAAGCTTGTAAAAAATAAATGTAATAGGTACTTAACATACCTACTAAGAATTGCTTAATGGAAAAGTAACACCAAACTGAAATTATGTCGGCAAAATTCTAACGTTGAAATGGTTTAAAGCACATAACGTTTTCAATTTACCTTATGATTACCCTGAGTGATATTTCTTGGTGATATTCTTATACCTTGTGTGACGTAGCTATAAGTAGGTATACTGTTGGTAATTTTACAAAAAAAATAAAACTGAACTGTACGTATTAGATAAATTATAAAGAGCATGAAACTCTAGCTAGTGAGTATCGAGTCACTTAGTCATGGCAATAAAACCATTTTAAAATGAATCCATTTACAATATAACCTTATATTATACAACTATCTATTATAAAAGGCACCTCTTTATTTACATAAATTATATTTAATACAACGCATTACTCAGCTAACCTATTGTTCGATAATAGGACGGAATATAAGGATCTGTAGCCTTAAAATTTAAGTCACCAGAGAAGTTAAAAAAGTAAAAAAAAAGCACACACAAATTGTTACTTTTTATATCAATATCTTGCTTTAATAGCGAAACTGTAATTAATATACGTTTAATACTGCTGCACAACTTTCGACAATCCACTAATTGATTAAATATATATATCACATTATAATTATTTAATTATCTTATTCAAGTGCTAATATAAATGCATGCATATTTGGTATAAACTTTGGTGTCGTATCATCGAGCTACAAGTTAGCTGCGAACGCAATCGATTTCGAATCTCGTGGTTTTGGCTAGATTCCGCTGCGAGTCTGTTATCCTGGTCACCGTCGTCTGTGGCCCGGTCCGGCTGGGTCCAGCGGACCCCATGGGCCTGAGGTCTACCTTCCGGGTCCGGTCGGGTACGACCCTCGAGGGTCCACTCTCGATTCCCCTAGCGATACTTGGCTGAGCGCCGTTCGTGTGTTGCTGAAGCTGTACCCGTGACGCTCGTTCCATTTCTCTAAAAAGAATGGGCCACTAGTTTTATTTGGGTCATGAATTTGAAATTCGTTATTTTAGTAAGTTTTTAGTTTTTCCAAGTTCTCCATACATAGGTTCTCCTACTTGTAGTTTTTTGTGTCATGAAGTGGCAAACAAGCATGCAGTTCAAGTTCACATTGATGGTAAGTGAATACTATGACTGTGCCTATGAACATCTTCATATTAAAACCAATTTAGGGTATAATATCTAATCATAGCATGGTTGGTTCGAGTATATCACTTCATGGTGTAAATGAATTTCGATTCCTAAACCTCTAAAGAACAAACAGTATCAAAGCACTCAGAAGTGGTACTCGTATTAATAATTTGTAATTGGTAGCAATTAATTGAAAAATGGAAAGAAAAATTTTACTTCAGACGGTGCTTGAACCCGCAATCACTCGGAATCTAGTCCTGCCGCTCTTCCAAATGAGCTACCAAAGTCCAAACCTGAATTTAGATTTTTTCCTACACATTGATTGCATTGTCTTATGGCGGCAGTAGCAGTTTTCTTACCATTTTTCTTTAAATATATTTCACTAGCATGTGTAATTGCGAAAAATAATATTTAAAAAAATATCTAGTTTAATAGTATTAAATATGAGTTTTTACATAATTCACCTGAAAGACATCCTCAGCGAAATCATTCATAAGCTCTTCAGCTTCAGTCCTAATATTCAAAAAGTCTTCATCTTCTGACAACGAATCTTGCTGCTCACTCAGTTTCTGTTTTAAGCCCTGAATTTTCTCTTCAATCGCAGTCATTTCTCTGTCCATTTCTTCCTTGTTTATTCCAACTTCTATTGGCGTCTCTGTTAACGTATTTTCTTCTGTGGGGTCAGAAGTGATTGTTGCTGGATCAATAATGGGTACAATTGGTCTTTTAATTTCTTTTATAACCGGTTTTACATCAACCACTTTTGGTTCATCTTTGTCAGTCTCCAATGTGATCCCGTGATTTTTTAATATTTGTCCTGCAAAAACATCTGTTATAGATGGCTCCGATTCTTTCTCTATATTCATGAGCAACGGCGGCACGTTAGGACGAATCATTTCATGCTTATTTTTCTTTTTCTTATGAGCTTTCTTTTCTTCTTTCTTTCGGCTAGCTTTTTCTTTTTCTTTCTTCTTTGACTTTTTGCCATCACTTTTTTTAGATTTTTCTTTATCTTTCTTATCTTTGGATTTTCGTTCTTTTGAATGTGAATCTTTAGTTTTGTCTGGTTCTTGTTGTTCTGGAACAAAAGTAGTAGAAAAATTATAACATGCATCATTAAGGACGAAAAAATAAATCCACGTGAAACCCAAATTATAACATGCATCATTAAGGACGAAAAAATAAATCCGTGGTTAGCCACGGTAACTCTTCCCTGAAATAATTCAGTGATGCATTATTAGGTACTTTATTTATTAATTTAATAATAACAGGAGATAATTCAATATTTTACCCGCATCTTCTGGCCGATTTCGCTGCCGACAACATCCATTTTTTAATGATATATTTATTCACTGTTCACCAAATATATCACTTCCACACCATTGAGCAGTTTAATATTTTAGTTATAGGTACTCATTAGCATTTTTATCAAACCTTTGTATCTTGAACTGCACAAATTCTCTTTTTAATTATTTAATTTTACGCAAACGCAAATGTACGTAGGTAAGCCATTGTTCATTTGACAGATGACATGATGACAGTGACGTATGTCATCATCGTAGCTTTTCAGGCACACGGAAGGCAAGGAACTAAGGACATTCTGCCTAACTACGTTCATGTACAGTATTAGCACAGTAGGTAAGATAAGATAAGATAAGATAAGATAATATTTATTTGCATAAACATGTGTGTGTACATACATCGAAGGTATACATACAGGATGACAAAAACAAATTAAGCGCAGACATGTTTGTCACAGAGTGACGTGCAAAAAAATTTTTTTTTTTATGTTTTAAAAAGTTAACGAGACAATATTAATTTAATGGTATTTATCATGATTATAATTACATACCGAGATCGATATTATATTCAAATTATTTAATGTCAAGTTTATTACAATTACTCAATGATAGGAAAATAAAACTTCTAGGTTGCGCAGATCGGGGATGCAGATACGACCGCACTACTTTATCAAGCATAAAATGGCTACTACTTTTCTTAATATGTTGGTAATTATCTCGGTATGTCAAATCGGTACATAATGTACTCAAATTGCTGTTAGCCGATTTACGCGTGTGCGAAGTAAATTGGTACACATCCATAGCAGGACAAAAGCCTCATCCAAAGATTCCCTACTTATCGCATCTTATGGGGGATATGTCCCGTGTAATCGTCACTTAGGTACGCTAGGTAAGTACCTACCTACCAATGTGGGTGACATTCGCAGTAGAGGTATGCATGGCGGGGCGCTATGGTTTGCCTCTAAGGTCGGACGGCAGGACAGTGATTGGTTTCCTCAAGAACGGCAATTTCCTTGGATTTATGTACATAAGTACCTAATTCATAGAATCCTTTAACTCACACACATTAAAAATCTACTTTAGACAGTAGTACCTACCTAGGTACCAACATTTATAATGTTACGAAAACTGGCACCTAGATAGGTATTTTAGTTTACTGTACCTATTGTTATGTTACTTACATTAGTGACATTGGTAGAGTTTTGGGCCAAGATTCTTTAACTTAATTCATTTCGCTTTGAAATCGATGACACGAAGAAGAAGAATTGGTAAACTCCATTCAGTATCATGTTGAGATTGCTAGCGAATAAAACCAGGCGCGGTTTTACTCGAAGAAGATTTTCATAAGTTTGATTTTGATACGTATTTCGTATCAACTTCGGCTTGTAGTTATCTAGTATCGGATTTTGGGGGTGGAAAGAGATTATTAACCCCATGGGATCATAACGATCATAAAGCAACACGGGCCACCGGCGGCCGACCGGAGGGAGTAGCCATAGCGTTTATTACCGATACAAAACAGTCTGTTATTTTTGCGGGGGAAAATTTTGTGACACACAAAAAAAAACGTCTATTACTACGAAACTCACACCTTGACTTTAAAAAAATACACAAACAATTTCACGCACCAATTTAAACATCTCGGCGACAGGCATAGGATCACTTGCGCTAGTACTTTGACAGAGGGGAAAGCCTGCATATGGCTACTCCCTTCCGGTCTGCCGCGGCGGGTGGCCCGTGTTGCTCTATGATTACGAATATTATAAAGGTTGCAGCCAAATATTTGTTGTAAAATTTAAATCCTTCTCTAACTTCAACTTTACTTATCAAATGTTTTGGTGCCACCGAACCTTTGTGCACAAGTAAAACAACAAAATGGTGTCATACTTTGTATATTTATATAATAACAATCTCTTTCATTCCATAACGATTGTTGTTAACATGTAAAAGAGTAATAAATAACACGAAAACTTAATTTATTGCAATAATCATAAACATCAAAATCATCATTCAATTTCACAACACTTATAATTAATATGGCATTACATTTTAAAATTTTATTTCATATAATTTGATTTCGGTAACATCTAAAATACTGTTATGTTATTTCCAACATTTACCATTCAAATTAAATATTTTTAATTTAGGTAATTATAATCTTTGGTTAAGAACTATTACAATTAGAATTGGAATGTTACTATCCTATTTAAATCTTTAATAGTAGGTACTTAAATAATTGGAATGTAATTGATTGTTCATATTTTTTATTCTTTTATTCTGAGAAATATAAGTCCCTTAAGAAAATTACGGGACTAGAAGAAATATAGCTTACCAATTTTTTACAATCTTGATATAGTATCAAGCTTGTAAAAAATATATGTAATAGGTACTTAACATACCTACTAAGAATTGCTTAATGGAAGAGTAACACGAAACTGAAATTATGTCGGCAAAATTCTAACGTTGAAATGGTTTAAAGCACATAACATTTTCAATTTACCTTATGATTACCCTGAGTGATATTTCTTGGTGATATTCTTATACCTTGTGTGACGTAGCTATAAGTAGGTATACTGTTGGTAATTTTACAAAAAAAAATAAAACTGAACTGTACGTATTAGATAAATTATAAAGAGCATGAAACTCTAGCTAGTGAGTATCGAGTCACTTAGTCATGGCAATAAAACCATTTTAAAATGAATCCATTTACAATATAACCTTATATTATACAACTATCTATTATAAAAGGCACCTCTTTATTTACATAAATTATATTTAATACAACGCATTACTCAGCTAACCTATTGTTCGATAATAGGACGGAATATAAGGATCTCTAGCCTTAAAATTTAAGTCACCAGAGAAGTTAAAAAAGTTAAAAAAAAGCACACATAAATTGTTACTTTTTATATCAATATCTTGCTTTAATAGCGAAACTGTAATTAATATACGTTTTTATACTGCTGCACATCTTTCGACAATCCACTAATTGATTAAATATATGTATCACATTATAATTATTTAATTATCTTATTCAAGTGCTAATATAAATGCATGCATATTTGGTATAAACTTTGGTGTCGTATCATCGAGCTACAAGTTAGCTGCGAACGCAATCGATTTCGAATCTCGTGGTTTTGGCTAGATTCCGCTGCGAGTCTGTTATCCCGGTCACCGTCGTCTGTGGCCCGGTCCGGCTGGGTCCAGCGGACCCCATGGGCCTGAGGTCTACCTTCCGGGTCCGGTCGGGTACGATCCTCGAGGGTCCACTCTCGATTCCCCCAGCGATACTTGGCTGAGCGCCGTTCGTGTGTTGCTGAAGCTGTACCCGTGACGCTCGTTCCATTTCTCTAAAAAGAATGGGCCACTAGTTTTATTTGGGTCATGAATTTCAAACACGTTATTTTAGTAAGTTTTTAGTTTTTCCAACTTCTCCATACATAGGTTCTCCTACTTGTAGTTTTTTGTGTCATGAAGTGGCAAACAAGCATGCAGTTCAAGTTCACATTGATGGTAAGTGAATACTATGACTGTGCCTATGAACATCTTCATATTAAAACCAATTTAGGGTATAATATTTAATCATAGCATGGTTGGTTCGAGTATATCACTTCATGGTGTAAATGAATTTCGATTCCTAAACCTCTAAAGAACAAACAGTATCAAAGCACTCAGAAGTGGTACTCGTATTAATAATTTGTAATTGGTAGCAATTAATTAAAAGTAATTATGAATTAATTAACATGCACATGGAAATGTTCGATGGATATTATTAATCACACAAGCATAAGCTAGGAGACCTACCTTCACCTATCTATATATACTAAACAACTCCCAAAATATTCTACCCAGAAATAACGCACAAATAAGCGATACATGAGAGACATATAGACGAAGCGCAGCACGTGTCTGTGCTTTGGATTTGAAGGTGTAGGGAGTATAACTTAACTACCGTACAATATGATGTCGTAATTATTCTGTCCACAGGTGTATATGCATGAAGAACAGAGAATACACAAAAACTAGAGGTTTTAACGGATGACGCCAGAATACTGTTGCAACTATATCAATTGTCAATGAGCTAATGTTATTAAATTATTTTTTTAAATGAAGAATGTAATTCATGTGAACGTATAGAGCGTCATGGTCTTTGACCAAGCTCTTTAAATGGAGATTAAAAAAAAAAAAAAAACAAAACAGAGAATCACGTACAGTCAGTTGGTACGGCACGAAACAATACGGTGCTAACAAGCTGAGTACCCTCTCAACTTGCAGCAGAGCGTTGCGATGGACAGCTTAAAGCACATTCATAATCATCGACAACGAAGTAACGCAACTAATATTCAACGACTCACACTGGTTTAAAATATTTAGTGTTTATCGACAATTAGGTACACGTTGTTATTAGTGAAAAGTGCACGAATCCCAAAAACGTCATATGGATAATTAAACAAAATACTATACTTGGACCACATACGATGAAGAACGAGGTATAACATTTCTAATCCCAGAAGCAAAGCTAAAACTGGAGCGCACTGCCACGTACGCAGTATGGTAGGTATAGCGCTTTTAATATACGGTAGATCGAAAGACAGGTTAAACAACCAATATTCAACGAAACAGCTCAATAGTTCTAGTCAATCTAAACAATAAAAGCGGTGATAACGTTTAATCATTATTATTGTTAGTCGAAAGTGGAAAAAAAAAACCTACTCGGTTCGGGATACCCAAAATACGTGATAAGGAAAACTTGCCAAATAACATATTCCCACCACAAAGGATGACGAAAAACGAACATACCTAATACACGTAATATGGTTCAACGTTTCATAATCAAGTAGATCGACAGTTACCCATCCAAATGAAACAGCCCGAAACTTTCACTCAATCTAAACAAATAAAGCAGCCCTAGCGTTCAATTATCCTTGTTAGTAGAAATTGAACACACACTCGTTAGGTATACCTATCCAAAACAAAAACTCCTGAGGAAAAACTTTAACGAGGAACGACGAACATAACCCGCATTCCTCAAAAGCAAGGCAATAACATGCGGTGAGATGATACCTTCAAGAGCGTATTTAAGAGGCGTAGGACGTGCCAGTTTTCTTGAAGTGCGTGTTCGGGCAGGGCGAGGAGAGATACATACCGCTGGTAAGGCCTGGCAACTTGCAGAAGAGCACTAACTACCACGTACGTTACTACGTACAACGCTTCATAATCAGATAGATCGACAGTTACCTATCCAAATGAAACTGCTCGACAGATTCACTCTATCTAAACAAATAAAGCAGTCCTAGTGTTTAATTACCCTTGTTAGTAAAAAGTGAACACACACTCGTTATACCCAAAACACGTCCTAAGGAAAAAAGTATAACGAAGAACGACGAACGTAACCTGCAACCCCAAAAGCAAGGCAGTAACATGCGGTGAGATGATACCTTCAAGAGCGTATGTATGAGGCGCAGGACGTGCCAGTTTTCTTGAGGTGCGTGTTCGGGCAGGGCGAGGAGGGATACGCACCGCTGGTGAGGCCTGGCAATTTGCAGCACAGCGCTGCCGCATACGCCGCGCGGTATTGCGCGTTCATTATGACATAGATGATCGGGTTCACGCAAGCGCTCGCGTACAGCAATAGGTAGCCGGCGATGTGGAATACTGAAAATGTAATTTTATTCGTTAATTTTTAGGTCAACGTTAGAAATATTTGATGTCTGCTCGGTAAAGCAGTTTTTGAACCACTTGATTAATTAATTGCTTACAAATACTTAATCTAGTAAACTAAACATACCTATCATAAATAGTATGGAAAACATAACTTAAAAGTAAAGAGAGAAATATTATATCCGATTAAAACTTCGCAGGTTGGAAGTTCTGGCAGTTTACCGTTGAGGAAATTCAATACCTGGTTTTGCCAAAATATTACACTGTTCAGAGAAATTTCTAAGAACGGATGGAATATATAAGATTTACTAAGTTCTAGAAGACTAACTTCGCAGATTTTGGCGAAGTCTTAAAACAACTAAGAATATCTTTTAAGATCCCTTGAGTAGTCATGAGTTAGATTTTTGATTCACTTGAAACCTATTGGCATCTCCGGACCTCCGGACACATTACCAAACGTCAATGCTGGCACTAACATACAAACTGCCAGAAAATGGATAAGCCCGACCCGGGGTCGAACCCAGGAACCTAGCGCAACGGTAGTGGCCTGATACTTCTAGACTACTGCAGTTTAGTTTGAGAAGAAAAAATATGGATATGCCATTAACATTAATACATTTTTAGTTATCTGCCCTGCCGACCATCGCTTACCCAGTGATTGACAAGCCTCTCAATCATTATCCCTTTGTCAAGGACGATAAAAGATGATCGTGTGAATGTACGTATGTATGTACATATTTAGAAAGACACTATACTCTTTGGACACTATGATGTAAATATGTAGGCTTATTCAAATCGATCATTCTAAATCTTACCAGGGTAATGAACGTGACTATCGGCAACTTTCGCGATAGTGATGGGCAGGTAGCATACGAGGAATGAGAGGAATATTGCGAGCACCATCTTCGTGATCCGCCATTCATTGCGACGTGCCTTCGTATCCCGGTTGTCCTTGATTGTAGAACGCTTATCGCTTCCGTTGTTCAAAGTTCCCGGACTGGTGTGTTGGGATCGTTGATGTTCTCGCATTCGCTGCTCTGAACTGCAACAAAAAAAACATTTAACTTTGGCAAATTAACTAAGACTAGGCTCGGACTGAGGCAAAAGGGTGGCTCCTCGGTGGCCCCTGCACGCTCGGCGGCAAAGACTAGACAGTGGGCTTAAGGCAGATGCTTGCGACAAGCCCCGCAAACCAAACCTGTGGGAATCCCGAGCAGGCTGGGGCCCGGCTAGTAAACCATACCTTATCTGTATGACCAGTCAGACGCTGACTTAGACCCAAGAAGACTATAACTATAATGCATCGACAAAGTCAGAGTGCCTCATCAGAAAAATAATACCTATTCAATTTAAAAAGACAATTTTTATTTGGCCACTAAACAAGATGCGAGCTGTACTCCAAAGATACGCAAGGTACACCATTTTATGTCACCATAAAAGCTAATAAAGTATAAAAACCTCAGCTCCCTATTTGTTCTTGTCTCGTAAAGATAAGGGCAGCATTACAGGGTATAAAAAGGAGTAATACCTGTCCTTTCATTCAAACTTTGTTTAGTATTGAGGCCATGATTGTTTGTAACACAATCGTACAACCGGGAAGATAATAATATTGAAATCATTGATGAAGCTAATGTGATGCGATAAAATCAATCGTTCTTACAAAAGACTATTATTTTAATACTAGTTTTTGTGCGTGTAATTTTAATCTTTGCAAATTGTTGCCTATATCTATGTTACTCCAATGTAAAACCTATATTACTGTGAAGTTTCATCCAAATCCGTCAAGTGATTTTTTCGTGAATGACTAACAAACATCCATCCATCCATCCATCCATACTCACAAACTTTCGCATTCATAATATTAGAAGGATAAGTAGGATTTATAATATTAGTAGGATAAAATCAATCGTTGTTAAGTAGACAAGAGACGTAAAATATAAATTTCATTAATATTTGAATACTTAACCAGGTTTTGTATAAGATTGATGATGACATAACTGAGTAGGACATGAAAAATGTTTTACGCTACATCGTGGGCTTGAAAAAATACTGAATAGTAAAGGGTGCACAACCTACATACGTGCGTAAGGAACGGTGCTATGTTGCTGTCGTACCCATGTCAATCAACCTGGGCTTAAAATGTAAAAGAAGATACTAAACCGTTGTTAGGAAAGATAAAAAAGTCTGATCGATAGTCGGATGAGCATGTTTACGGTAAATTATTACAGTGATCTCAGGAACCTAAGAACTGGTGGTAGAGCTCCAGTGACGGATCTCCTAATATTACCTAATATACTTGCCGCCAAATGGTAGTGTTCAGCATTATCGTGTTTCGGCCAGGTGGTAATTTAAGGCCCTGTAATTTCCGGCACAGAGGCAAAACACCTTAGGCCTCAGCAGTGGTAACGCACCTGCATTTTGACCTCTGGTCTATAGGCTGCAGTAATCACTTAACATCAATGTGAACTGCCTCCTTGCCTGTTTGCCATATCATAAAATAAAAAAAAAAAACGTAATTTGTATCGTACCTATTTCTAACTTAATGCGGCGTTCTTTTTGGAAACTGACAACGCGAAATTTTGTGAACGTGAGGAAGGGCGAGGGAGGGGGGAAAAGGGAAGGTGCTATCTGTCTGCTGTCTATTTACCCAAGTTTTCTAAGATTATAAATATATATGGGGACTTGTTCATGAAATCTTGCCGTGCGTCTACTTTCGACGGATAGACATTGTGGAACGCATCCATCCTATTCTAATTCATGAATCGTTCATCGTCTGCATCTTTGTGATCTCTATCTTTACTGCCAAATGGCTGACTAAGAGAATGCCATGAGGCATAATAATAAGTTCGCCACGTGTAGATACATTTGCATCAAAGATCAAATAAATAAATAAATATTCCGGGACGTTGTGGGATGCTTTTTCAATGAGTATCGGGCACTCCCTAGAAATCCAGAACGGTTGGCTGCGTTATCCTAACTAGCTTCGTTTTATCCTAGTTCATCATTCCCAGTATTACCCATCTTTGTGCATGCCAAACTTTCATTCACGCTATCCAGTGCTTTGACCCATAGATACGGTGCTAGATAAACAACTATCTAGCGGCAATAGAATAAGTACCTAATAAATGCGATAAAACTCACATCAGCTCACATTTTGCAGCTCCGTCACTGGTCTTTTACTTTCAGTGATAACAAATAATGGGTTTAATAAATATGATATACCTATTATTATATTTCTTTTAATGTCAAATTGTTGACAGACAAGCAGACGGGCCCTCTGATTGAAAGTGGTCACCGTCGCTAATGACCATTCAGGGGAGTTGCCAACGCGTTGCCAGCCCTGGAGGATTATTTGACGCCAGTTTTGAAGAATCCCAGTAGCGTCGAGGGAACATCTCAGAGTGAAGTTCATAATTTGCAGGTTCTGGGCAGAAACGTGCGTTAAAACCGCACCGCACGCTGTGTAAAATAACTTCGTGTCTTTCTTTATTCTATACGATGTTCAAGGAAATAAACAAGACAATTTCAGAGATATGATCTATCATATTTTAAAAAGATTTTTTTTTTATTTTAATTTCGATTTACCTGTGCACTACCCAGAATATTCTGGCATAACAGATGAAGATGAGCAAAGCTGGTACGATGAATGCGATGACGAATAACGCGGTTTTTGAAGAGCGGCCATGCTCATCAGTCACGATGGAACACGTGCCAAGTTCTGGATCGAAGTCGAATTTACCTGTGAAGAAGAAACAAAATGTGTTAAATCGGCATCTTAAACATGTTTTATAGAAAAAAAAATCCGTTATTTATTGGAAATTTGACAAAAAGGTATTTAAGAAAAGATATCCATCTTAGAAGAAGGAAGAATATAATTTTAACCTATCGATAGAAATAGGTCGAGTTCTGTCTGATGGTGGGGTCAAAAGTCTTAGGAATCGGCGTGCATGTATGAAGAGAATGATGAAAGTAGACGAGGCACGAGAGGTTTGTCAGAACCGGGATGTCTGGCGCTCTACACTCTCTGCCTACCCCGTTAGGGACCTGGCGTGAAGATACATACATACATACATATCCATCTTTTCTTTTCAATAGGCTGACAGACAAGAGTTCCTGATGGAAAATGGTTACTGTCATATTTGGCCAATTGCTTAGGTAACCAGCCCAAGAGAACTCTTTTTACACTGGTCTATGAAGAACGCCGCTTAATCAACACGCTGTTTAATTTGACGATAAGTAACAAGTATACAAATTAATAGCCCCTTTTTAGAAATGATGGTACCACATAAGAAACGGAGGAAAAACATGGCAATGCCGCTCCCGAGGCATAAGATCTCTGATGCCTTCATGTCAAAAGAACAGAAGAATCATTAATCTACGATATTAATCTCAACAAAAAGATCGTTTGCACGCTACACATAAATACACCGTATGATTGATAGTATTGATACTATTGGATACAAGTCGCATATCAATTCGTCTATATTGGGCATATCGCTATATTCAGAAAGGGATGAGATATCGTCTCGCTTTACCTAAAGACGCAGCTCAGAAAATAGTTTGTCTGAAGTCTGAATATGAAATGATGCTTCGGTTATCTGTAATACAAATATCTATGTTCGAGACAAATATACTTTGTTGTATCAGTTTAAATGTAAATCACATGGTTCCCTTGGGGTCTGAACTGTAATTTTGTGAACTGTATAGGTACACCGCTTAGGACTCGGGGTAAATAAAAAAACAACACCTTTTCAAACACAGAAATTCTTTTCAAATGTACAAAGTATTATTAGAGAAACTACAGTCGTCACCGGCGTTTTAAAAGATAAGACTGGGATACCTTGAGAGAAATAAATACATCCAGTTCTTTATAAGGTGCACATTTGTTTTTATTTTTCTCGAAACGGTTTCAGCTCACTATTTAGTAATCAACATACATGGTTATTTTCAAGTAAAAGGAAACTTTTTCGTTTCCAACCAATTTGATGGTAAAAATACCTTATATACCTATATTTTAAGTTAAAAAAAGAGGTGTTTGGCTCGTCGTTCTTTATTGTCAGTCCAGTAGGCCGTGAAGATGCATATATTAAAGTTATAATTAGATGTGTTACTCGTAAATTCATGCCTTGTAATTCGACATTGTGTTAAGTAGGTACCTATTTTACATTTTTGATCGACTGTATAGGTATTTCAACTCGTACAGTAAAGCAAAAAAGAATATGACTTTTTCACGTGAGAATTGAAGTTGCGTGTTTCAAAATTTTATGAAACAAAATCCATTAGTGATATTGGAAAAAGTACAAATGTTGATGTCATTTTTACGTCCAATTCAAGTTATTTCTTGGGAAATATTTTAGTGTAAATAGATACACACGTATAATTTGGTATTTGCCATTTTTTATTGGAAATAACCACAAAATTTAACTTTACACCTGTGGTCCCCAAACTTATCCGTTCAAAATGTTAACTTGAAATAAATTCATGCAATTGCGTATATACATGTAAACAATCATGTTTAGGTTTTACCATTATTCAAGAATATTTTTGTGTACATGCATATAGGCTGCAGTCATCACTTAACATCGATGCTTATGATCTATGTAAACTGCGTGCTTTTTTTATGTAATGTAAGTGGTAAACAAGCATGCAGTTCACATTGATGTTAAGTGATGACTGCAGCCTATAGACACCCACATAAAGACCAAGGTCAAAATGCAGATGCGTTACCACTCACGAGGCCTAAGGTGTTATGCCTCTGTGCCGGAAATTACAGGGCCGTACATTACCACCTGACCGGAACACGATAGTGCTGAACACTACCATTTAGCGGCAAGTATATTAGGTAATGCGGTGGTGCCTACGCCCGCGAGCTCCGTCACTGGAGCTCTACCACCAGCAAACCAATGCTTGTTTGCTACCTTCGTTAAATAAAAAAAAATTCTTACCCCATACACCAACGAGAGTCGGTATCTGCATGCCGTACGAGAACATCCACGAGAAGACGATCATGAGAGCAATGTTGTATTTGGTGTACACGCGAGCGTACCAGCAATGGTGGGCTATCATTATGTACCTGAAAAATAACGTCTTGTATAGTTCAAACAATTGAAAATGTTGTTCAGGGTTCCGTATCGGAAAAGGAAAAAACGGAACCTTTATAAGATGACTCGTGAGCTTGTCTGTATGTCTGTCTGTAGGTGTATGTCCGTCTGTTTTAGTCGATTTTTTGAAGTACTCAACCGATTGAGTTAAAATTTGGTACACATAATATGTAAGTCAGCAACCCAAACATGAACTTGTAAGAAAAATATAATTTTAAACATACCTACTAAAAACTGTGTTTACAAATTGGGGGGTCAACTTCCGAACTATCTAAAACTGAAAGTTCGGTGATCCAAAACCATTGCAAATTAAACTATATCGCCACACTGATAAAGCACCGTCGTGATCTACCGGACATTTCTTCGATGGTACGTAGGTTCGTCTCAAGACGGACTAGTCTTATGGTGAGATTCACAGACCGCACTACGACTTTACTTTGAGCAAAGTATGCTTAGAACTGTCAGAAATGTATGGGTTTTGACAGTTCGAAGCGTACTTTGCTCGAAAGTAAAGTCGTAGTGCGGTCTGTGAATCTCGCCCTTAGAACCGGGCAATCGGTGAGCGAAAGGGCTAAGGTAAAGTACATTTACACAACTGTATAAGGATCTACCTGTGGATCCGATCTTCGGCTTATGGACAAATTATTTGGGAGTGTGTAGCTTGAAAATTGACTAAGAAAGAGGACTAAGTTTGCAACGGATGCCAATTATTCAATCTCAAACTCAACTTTTTTTTTTAGTCACTCGGAAATAATAGAATTTTCTTGTGATAGGTCCAATAAAAAAATTAAAGTAAAAATTAAGTACATTTTTTTAATGTAATGGAAATGGCAAACAAGCATGCAGTTCACATTGATGTTAAGTGATGACTGCAGCCTATAGACACCCACACAAAGACCAAGGTCAAAATGCAGATACGTTACCACTCCTGAGGTCTAAGGTGTTATGCCTCTGTGCCGGCAATCACAGGGCCGTACACTACCATTTAGTGGCAAGTATATTAGGTAATGCGGTGGTGCATACGCCCGCGAGCTCCGTCACACGAGCTCTACCACCAGTAAAAACATCATCATCAACATCTTTTACAAGTCATTGCAATTAATAGATGCAAAAGATAAAGATAATGAAGCCCTTTAGAGACGTTGATAAATTTTCCTAATTTATTTTTTGATTTATAGCAACTGTTGGGTTTTCATAAGCAATGGCAATCCTATCACCAACCACCACCGCGGCGCAAATTCAAAACACGCGCCATCGAGCTCCGTGTCGTGCCTAAACCAAGGAGTTTGTTGCACCTTCATACGTCGAGGCGACACTAGCGCCACGCAGCTAGCGGCGTCGAGAGAAAACACTTACTTACCTGAAAATTGCCGCCAATTCGAGATGCATTTTTTGTGAATTTTCATTTTATTAAGTAAAAGCCTAAAACCAATGACTGAAGTGTCTGTGTAAAAACGGAGTTTAATTAATTAACTTTATTTAATTATATAACTGAAAAGGTGGTCTTCCAGAACTTTTTGGTGAGTTGCATTGCGTCTTTCAATACAGTTATTATAGTCCTAAACTGGACAGCAACACTAAGAACATAAATGAAGTAACCTTAAATGCAGCTGCGTTGTGTCGTCGATGCTTAAATAGAACGCTAAAATAACTCGATGTGGTTTAGAGAGATTTGGTACAAGATAAATTTATTGACACCTGGATTTGTCTGACGCTATAAATTTTACAAGCAAACTCGATGTCGACATCAGTTAGACTCTTCTATCAGACGATTAATCGCTACCTTTCTTATAAATCCATCAACTCTGGGATAGTCAGAAGACAGGCGGCTTAGTCAAGTTTGAACAAATATTGATTGTTTTGTGTCTAAAATTGATAACTCGATTTTATTCTTAGATTTGCTGAATTAGATAATATATTTTCGATTGGTGGTAGAGTTCCAGTACAGGAACTCTAAGGCGTATTCCGGTAAGATGGTTCCGATATATGTATGTCTCTGTAGACATAACAACTATGATCCCAGGGGTGGTAACGCATCTGAATTTTGATGACTGGTTTTTTTGTAGATGTCTATAGGCTGCAGTCATAACTTAACATCCATGTAAACTTAATGCTTGTTTGCCACCCTCGATACATAAAATGGCTTAGATTTAATCATTTCTGAAATAAGAACCGATTACTAATAATAGTTAGTATATAATAATAATAGTTAGTATATTCCTCATTTTCTACTTACAAAAAATTGAAATTATTTAATTCATTATATGTTTTTTTTTTTAAATTCGAGGCTTTTCATTTGGGATCTCTTTATCTAATGGTCCTCCAGTGGACAAAAGCCATCCAAATAAATTTACATTAAAAAAAAATGTCTGATGGAATAATGAGGAAATGCAGAGACCATCAATTGGCTTGATCAGAAACGCAAACTGTCCATGTTTGTCAATGATGTTATAAGTGTTTGTAGTGAATTCAAGATCATCCAAGATCTAAGCGTTAGTGACATCATTGAAGTCACACATCCATGCTTGGACGCTTTATACGAGTATAAAAACTGTCACTTCGTGTTTATCTACGCTTGTGATGACAAAGATTCATGGAAGTATGGGTGGTCAAATATTGCTAACTTTATGGAAAAAATTACGAAACAAAATTACATTAAATATTTTGTAAAATACTTTTAATTTTTAAACTGTCACACAGTTTCACCTTTGCGCAAAGCGTAGTCAGCTTACGGGGATTTTGAGCTATTGATTTTAAATGTTGTCCCAATCCATTGAATAAGACGTCTTTTAAAAACCGGTCAAGTGCATGTCGGGCCACGCGCAGTGTAGGGTTCCGTAGTTACAGAGTAAGAGATGTAATGAAAAAATAAATAAATGTTTTCAATGGACTTGTTCGAAATTTTCGAGTAAAATACATTTGGTCGACTATAACTCGCAAACTTGTAAGACCAACTTTACTGTGATAGTTTTCAAATTTCAAGTCTCTAGTACTAATAGTTTTTGCGCTAAACCGCGGACGGACAGACAGACAGACAGACAGACAGACAGACGGACATGGCGAAACTTTAAGAATAAAAATGAATATACCTAACGATTCCAACTTACCTTTTATATGTTTTGTTCATAAAATGTGATACGTCGCGATTTCATATAGATGTCTATTTTTGTTCCAAGGGTAAGGCAACGGAAAAATTATGACATCGTTGAAAATGACAAGTAGGACCTAAAAATGTCTTCAACCTCAAATTAGATTTCCGACTACATAAAAAACAAATGTACAAAACCTGCTTTAAGTTTTATTAAGCTCGACAAGAAAAAAAGTAATTGAAACATTTTTCCAGATAAGTGTTATTCCTGCATCCTGACTAGTGATTTTATAAAAAATGATTCCAAGTACGTATTTGCGCATGCGAACAAATTATGACAGTTAAAGAAAAATAGAATAGCAGAAATAACGGAACTTTTAGAGCGTAGCAAGTACCTAGGCGACGAATGTTGGGCTGAAAGTCCTTTGCGCTCGCGAATTGCCCGGTGAAGTAGACTAGTGCCGTCTCGAGACAAGCCGCCTACATGAGTCCCATTAAAAAAAGCTTTAAAAAAGTATTAAAAAAGTATTAAACTCCAAGTGCTACTGAATATCTTTGAAAAAGAAAACAACATAATACTACATTCTGACTGACTGAGATAGAACTTGGGACTTCAGATCAGTATTTAACTTCAGTAATTCTACTATAAAAGGACTGATCAGTTGATCACATGTCATGTAAAATTGATTTTATACGTCAGAATAAATGATCGCAACAAATTAGTTACAAATTTATTTCAACTTCGCTTCTGAACATATGGTACAGATTGGCTGAGAATATAATTTAAGATCAGGCGAAAAATGTTTCAGTCTGATATCAAATAATATTATCGTCAGCTGCTTGCGAATAAAATTTATTTCAGGTGATTCTTTATATTCTTGGCAAGTGTTGAAAAATCGTGTATAGATTTTGTTTTACCGACGTATGTTATACGTGTATAATTCGATTTGAAACGAATAGAATTAGATTTCTATGGTATTGTTAGATGTTTAAAGCTTTTCTGTTTTGATTTAGTTACTAGGAAGTAACTGCTATAATAAATCAAGTTCAGTTATTATTGTAGTGTTCTGATAATCTTCCATTAATCCTATTGTAAATCCTAGAAAGACAACGAGATAGCAAATCGGGTGTTTCTAGCTAAATTCAATATTAAAAATGCCCCAACCTAAAATGCTTTCTTCTTTTTAACTGTATGACCCTCCTGAGCAAGCGATTCTAGTTGATTTTCAGCCTAAAGTAGCCGAGGTGAATACACATATCTTTCATTAAAAAAACAATGGGAAAACGAGAGCAGTTTATCGGCAAACAAAGATGTTAATAACAATTCACAGCATAACATGTTTCCTATTACAAAGGAATCAACAAAGAAGGCTGCTAATCGCATGCCTTGCATTTTGATCAGCGCCATATTTGGAAATGGATGACAGTGTAAATGATATCACGGCACACCTTTGGGATTACTCACCTATTTAGGGTAATGAGTGCTATAGTGAGCAGCGATATACTAACGCTTCCGTACCGTAAGAACGGTACCAGCTTGCTGCAGGGTCCGTCGTGGGACCATGACAGTGTGCATAAGCCAGATATGGCAGCTTGATGCAAAATTAATATCCGCTAAGGACATATTTCTTTGTTGATTCCTTTGTAATATAAAACAATGAACATTCTTTCTAACTAGTATGAGTAGTTGTTATATATATTTTTTGAGAACTTTGTGGCCACAATTTCACAAATTGCTCGCGTTGCGTTATTGTGCGGCACCTCTGGGCACCGACCGATACGTAGTCTGAAGTTGCACCCATTAATGGCTTATCAAGTTCCAGCAACGCTCTATGCCAAGTTTCGTACCTACAGAAGTCTCCCAACACAGTTGTTTAAATATTTAGGCTAAGAGATATGCGCTCACCACTTGCATGATGCAATAGCCGTTTGCAGGCGTCCAATTAAAATAAACTCTTTTGGGATTACTTACCTATTTAGAGTAATAAGTGCTATACTGAGCAGGGACACTCCGACGTTGCCGTATCGTAAGAACGGTACAAGCTTGCAGAGGGCGCCGCCGTGGGACCACGTCCGAGTCCAGAAGCCAGATATGGCGAATGGCAGCACCATGGCGCAGAACAGAAAATCCGCTATGCAAAGACTGGAAATAAAGGAGGAGGTATTTAACGAGTTAAATTCAAACTGGTTTTTGCAAATGATTTAGATTTATTGAGCAAAAAAGCTTCTTACAGGATTGATTTTAAGCGTAGTTTAAGCTCATATTCCTGAAATAGGTACAGGTAAATGCAAGAATAAATAATCATAATCTTTGGATCCCATGTTATTGGGGGCAAGCATATTGAAATGATATCATCAGGCACATTTTATTAAACTCCGAGGGTGTCACTGGGAATTGGTTCAAACATAAAAATCCTCAATTACATTTCCCTTTTCCAACCCAAGACTTCAGTGTAGTAGTATTGGCTAGTAGCCAATTCACCACCGAGGCAGCATATTTTTAAATAAAATTATTAATAATTCTCTTTATTTTCTTTGTGATTACTATTAATTAGGCTTAACAGCCTTAATAGTAATCACAAACGAAATTATTTTAAAACCGATCTGTATTTAATCTGCACATAAGCTTTATATTGATTTTGAACATAAAAACACTAAAAAACGAATACGATGCATGATACGACGAATATAAATATAGAGAGCTTGTAGAATGATACATATTTATCTAATTTGTAATTAAAAAAAACACCTAAATATGGATTTTAATTACTCAAACGACTGATATTTGAAGGCAAATTTTAATTACAAACTTGACTCAATTTGTAATAGCGGTTAAAATTATACGACAATGTTTACAGCTTGTTTAGAAAGCCAATCAAAGTTCTGCTGTAAAAAAACGATTTAAGTATACAAACATAAAGCCTAATTCTTAAAAGTACTCAGATGGAATTTAAATTGAGTTTAATATAATTATAACTTGTTGAAAGTAGGTTCATATTTTTTGTTTATATTATTGTCTGGCTACATCTCAATCAGTTTTAAATATGCAGGTATCGAATGAGAAAAGTATTGTTAATTCTTTCGATTGATTTCCTTCTTCCAATGCCTGATTCCTAGTTCAAAATAATAATTTGTTAGAACATTAGGAATAACTTTTGTGTCACGTTTTACAGACGACCGCATAAGTAACTTTTAATTTCGTTCTTAATGAGTTCTTTAGGTACAAATAGTCTTTTTAGTCTTAGTCTCATTCAGATGTAAACTTTTCAAAAGCTGCAACGTTTTAATGGTTTTTATTTTTAACTTTACAGGCGATCTATAAAGAGACAAGACAGATCAATGCTAAATATCATCTTGTGATTTTTTAAAATTTAAATAACAATTAATCGAAATTAAACCCAAAATTTGGAATGTTTATCGGAATCAGAATCAGAATCAGAAATTCCCAAAAATGGAACAACATGTATGTATAAATATTTATACATGGACCAGAATAAAAATATTAGTAATGAATTCGTTTTTATCATTGCTCTTTTATTTAACTGATTTTATTCCATAAATCAGTCGGAACTCACCTTATTATAAACGCAGCAGCAACATTTCTCACTTTAGGACATTTGAGGAGAGCAACAACTGTCAGCAGGTTGCCAAATAGGCCTATTAACATGATGAATCCTGTCACGATCGCTGCAAATGTTAGAAGACCCGGTGAGAACCTGAAAAAAAAAAGAGATTTTAGTAGAAAAATATAATTTGAAAGTAGTAAAAACAAATCTCTCAGACACTTTGCTTGAGGAAGATAACATTTCAATTCGCAATTCAAGGATTTTCGCTTGCCATATTTAGGATAATTTTGATGTGCTGGAGTTGGAAATCAAAGAAAAACATTTCTTGTTAAGCAATTTTTTATGTTAAGTGACCTAATAAACTGATGTTAACCTATCGTATTCCAATGATCTTAATTTTATAAAAGTATTTTTTTTTTTATTTAATTGAAGTGGCAAACAAGCATGCAGTTCACATTGATGTTAAGTGATGACTGCAGCCTATATACACCCACACAAAGACCAAGGTCAAAATGCAAATGCGTTACCACTCCTGAGGCCTAAGGTGTTATGCCTCTGTGCCGGAAATTACAGGGCCGTACATTACCACCTGACCGGAACACGATAGTGCTGAACACTACCATTTAGCGGCAAGTAAATCAGGTAATGCGGTGGTGCCTACGCCCGCGAGCTCCGTCACTGGAGCTCTACCACCAGTAAAAATTTAAATTAAAATTTAAAAGTATAAATTTTTGTCTTAAATTCAAATTGTTGCGATTTTTTTTACATTTTTAATAAATAATTATAAATATTTATTCTTCTTCTCAAAGTATCCTCACACTTTCCATAGGTGATTAAAATATTATTGTAAAGTGCCCAAACTGGGTAAACCTTGTGGTATCATATTGGTGTCCTAGGATGCAACAGCTTATCAAAATTGTTGTTAAAATGTTATAGCTGTCAATTTTTCATGTAAATAAATACTACGAGAGACTGCCGGCGGCGAATGAACAATTTAAATCGTTGTCATATTTATCTTGCGAGCTGACGGGTTAAAAAGCAATGGTGATAATCTAACTGATGTTCGTGCTACTAATCGTTATGTAGATTAAGGTTTGCTTTGCTTTATAAAAAAGGTTCAGGTTGAGATAGAGAGACAGAGAAAGTGGTATAAATAATTGACAGCAATAACAATGTCGACAACTTCGATAGGTGGTCGCGTACCTGATCTCCTCCCCCGGAATGTTTACAATATATACAGAAATGTAGATAGGATAGTGTTGTTTTAGATTCTTGTAGATGTTTTGGATGTGACTATCAACGAGTTGTTATTAGGGCTTAAATTTAGATCCTTTTCATTTATATATGTCGTTCCAAAGATTACATGACACCATTATTTTCGAATTTGTTATTAGAATTCGATATTGAACGAGGAAGAAATTGGTTCAAAGTCTTTTTGATACATTTCACACGTTAGCATACGTTTACGAGGTTACGCATACAAAATACTCAAAGATGTTCGGGCAGAATTTCCAATAATCATATTTTGTAGCTCACAAAAAGCTTTCGATGGCTCATACTTGGTAAGTATACAAATAAATAACAATTGAAACTGATATTCTGTTACAGAAATACGCCTTTTTAGGGTTTCGTAGACAAATCGCATAAAATGGAACCCTTATAGATTCGTCATGTTTGTACGTCTGTCCGTATCTCAACACTACTTCGAAACTATTAGGACTTTAAACTTGGCAGGTTTTATGATTCTTATACAAAAAATCATGTATATATTTTTTTATGTATTAAAGAAACCAGCATGCAGTTTGATTTTAAGTTATGACTTGTAGCCTATAGACACTAACAAAAGACCAGAGGTCAAAATGCAGATGCGTTATCACTTCTGAGGCCTAAGGTGTTATATCTCTGTGCTGGAAATGACAGGGCCGTACATTACCACCTTGCCGGAACACGATAGTGCTGAACACTACCATTTAACGGCAAGTAAATTAGATAATGCGGTAACGCCTGCGGCCGCGAGCTCCGTCACTGGAGCTCTACCACCAGTACTTATGCCTGTATTATGGGGATCTCCATACTTGGAACTGAAATGAATACACATAATTCTTTTGAAAATGACACTGAGGTTTGTAATACTATAGTCAATGTTTTGAAAGATAGACACTCCCAAAATGGTGAAATGTGTCCCCCACTTGCCCACTTACTTTTAAAATAGGAGACTAAATTCTAAGAATATAGGTTTATGCTGTAGTTCTTAATAAAACTGTGAACGAAATAATCTGAAAACTTTATTGAGATATTTTATAACATGTTTGAATAATTTTATGTTTATTAAGGCAATAAATAAAGGCTATAATAATAAAACAAATTGCAAATACATATAAAAACTTAGTTATTTATCTGTATTGTATGATATACTTGTAGGTACCCATATAAATATATTACTACCACGTAATACGGACTACGAAACCCTTCATCGGCGAGTTTGACACGTACTTGGCTGCCTTTTTACGTAATATACCTACACAACTTTTTGGTAGTTAAACTTCCTGCCCGCGGCATTCCCTTACGAGACAAACCCTCCGCTAGTTGAAAGCCTTCTAAAACGGATATCTTTTGTTTGGCATTTTTTAAAGTACCTTTGAAAGATTGGCGCTACGCACGGAAATCGGAGTGTCGGCACAATTGGATTGCCAGTGGACTGTGGACTGTTGAATAGCCAATTCAATTCGTTCACAATGACATGAAGGCCTTGCGCCTTTTGAATAAGGAATAAGTTGTGAAAGTTTATAGAGATATCTAAATCATCTTTATTAAAAGGCACATTATTTGGAATGGATTCTCAATTGATTGGTTCATCATCATCATATCAGCCATAGGACGTCCACTGCTGAACATATAACATATGCCGACCGATCGGAAGCGACGTGCATCCAGCGGGTACCTGCAGCCTTGACCACCTGCAAGATGGACCGACGACCTACGTCGGTCCATCTTGCAGGTGGACGTCCTACCCTGCGCTTGCCGATACGTGGTCTCCACTCGAGAACCTTTCTGCCCCAGCGGCTATCGGTTCTCCGAGCTATGTGCCCTGCCCATTGCCACTTCAGCTTGGAAATCTGCTTGGCTATGTCAGCGACTTTCGTTCGCCTACGGATCTCCTCATTTCTGATTCGATCCAGTAGGGAAACGCCGAGCATAGCCCTTTCCATTGACCGCTGAGTGACTTGGAGCTTTCGTACGAGACCCATAGTGAGAGACCACGTCTCGGCACCGTAGGTCATCACCGATAAAACGCACTGGTTAAAGACTATCGTTTTCAATTGATTGGTTAAATAAATGTAATACTGGTCCAACAACCGAACAACGGCGTCCAAACCATTCCATTAGGGCGGTAGTAAAACAATGCGGAATAAGCAGCAGCGTCCCGCGATAAAACGCCCACCACTGCGGTGGCCAATCCGACTGCCAAGCGTGGCGATTATGGCATATTCTCTCTATGTTAAGTGATGACTTCAGCCTATAGACATCTACTCAAGAACCACAGGTCAAAATGCAGTGAACCGGAACATGATAGTGCTGAACACTTAAAATTTTACGGCTAATAGATTGACGTGGTGTTGCCTACGCCCTGGAGTACCTACTCTGGAACTCTGCCATCAGTATAGCCTGTAGACATTTAAGCTACCTACATGAAAACTAAAGGTATCGTATGTATCGTACGTTTTATCACTCTGAGACATTTATAGTTTTGCTTTAGAGTCAGAATTCTGAGAGACACACTGTAATTTAGTGACAGTGATCTAAAAAATACGGTCATCCCGTTTTTTTTTTAATTTTGACACATAATACATATGCGATTAGGGGTGGTGCAACTTTAGGTCTAGTCATCGGTTGGTAATCATCCCATCGCTCACTATCATTGCTAAGTAGAACTTTACCCCCTTATGCATATATAAACGTATTTAGGCTAAAGTTTTGCTAATCTCTCCTTTGTCTTTTTCTATTCTGCACATTTGACAATGCAACTGACAAGGACAAAGCATTCTATAGCTAAAACGTATCTAATGTACGTTTATGAATAAGGGGGTTAGTTTATTGTATCGATTGCATAACTAGCATTGTTGGCAGTAGATGTTGTTATCGACGACCCAAGGCAATACAACGAATTGTAAAAGAGAAATTCGACAGTCGGATGGGACTTCGGTAGCTCAATACAATAGATAGAGCCACTTTGCTAGTAATGCTTTACTGGTGGTCACGTGTGCAAGTCCCGCTCGAATCCAAATTTTCCTTTTCTTTTTTCCTATGAGTCATTAAAAGTTTACCACCTCTTGAAACTTAAGTCTTGCACAATTTGTGGTGCGGTATTTTTAGAGTCGCATCAATTAATTTTATAGCCACGATTTTACAATTCCCATCGAGCCAAATATTTCCATTCCAATTTCACATTTGCCGTTCCAATAACCATACCGGGGCCATTAACAAATCCAGAATACGATATTTAACACCAGTCTCCGTTTTAATTGAACTATGGACAAAAGCTCAATTCAACATATGAGAAAAGCTTCTCGCAATTAATTCAAATTTCGACAGCCCTGGAAGGGATGAAAGCATTATGATTATATGAGCATGGTATTTTAGGTTAGGGTAAAAACAGAATTTGAAGGTATAAATATTCGTCATATATAAGCAGTAGGTACCTACCTAATTGTTATAGTTATATTACAGTGAAAACAGGGTTTCCACTTTGTTTCCTTGTATATTACTCCATAATAATATCAAAAAGATTATATGAGGAAATGTAAGGGGTTATTATAAAAGGAGGCCAAATTGTACACAAGGTGATTTTTAAGACACAATTGCACTTGAAGAGGTCATTTTACTCAACAAACTGTTGGTAAATTAAAAACAGTTTGTAGCTTAGTTTACAACTAAGTTTGCAGCCTATTGGAATGATTTGACAGCCATTGTTCTATGTTCTAGGTTCTGAAGATAATATTTCCAAAATACACTACAACAATATTTTTGTTCAAACCAATGTGCCATGATCCGGGAATAGCAAGTTATAACAGCATCTAATTTTAATACTATTTGAGTTTGCCATACTTCAACATTTATTGCACGACCATTTTGATCTTCAGCTACATTAAAAATATGAATGACTTACTTTGATAGCTCACTGGGTTTTATACTATCAGCAATTTCTTCCGTTATGTTCAAAATGTCAGCCATTGTGATATCTGAAACAAAAACATTAAAATAAATTATTATATGCCGGGCAAAAAATATTTTATACAAATCACACATTTTTCCGATGACGAACATTAAAAAGCTAGTTTCGTTTAGTTTTTTACTGTCATTTTTACGCATCTCTTTAGATAATCTTTTCACCAATGAAAGCCATAGAACAACACGGGCCACCGGCCGCGGCGGACTGGAGGGAAGCCTTAGCGTTTATTACCGATGCAAAACAGTCTGTCATTTTTTGCGGGGGGAAATGCGTGCGACACACACGCACACTACAAAAATTGTCTATTACTACGAAACTCACACCTTGACTTTAACAAAGTACAGAAACAATTTCATCATATGGCTACTCCCCTCCGGTGTTGCTCTATTATGTTTACAGGTGATAACACGGAATAGATAAATAAAAAACTATTCTGTGGGTGATAAAATATAACAAATTCGTTTGCATTATTGTTTTCCCCTCGATTTTAAAGTTTTGTCACGATACATTTATTCAGTATAAGTCATTGGTGCTGCTCGACACGTTCTGAATCAGGTTGTATCAAAAATCGAATAATCCCAAAACTAAATAGTTGTTAGGATAAAATAGTGTCTACTTACAATTAAATGGTGGTAATCAGCATCGTCGCACGTAACTAAAAAATTAAGGTATATTGAATTCTGTTTAAATTACGGTAATGTCATCATCATCATTTCAGCCAAAATACGTCCACTGCTGAACAAAGGCCTCCCCCAAAGAATGCCACAACGAACGGTCCTGGGCCGCCCTCATCCAGCGATTGCCCGCGACCTTCACCAGGTCGTCGGTCCATCTTGTGGGAGGCCTGCCTACGCTTCGCTTTCCGGTACGCGGTCGCCACTCGAGAACTGCTCTGCCCCAACGGCCGTCAGTTCGTCGAGCTATGTGCCCTGCCCACTGCCACTTGAGTCTCGCTATTCGGTGAGCTATGTCGGTAACTTTGGTTCTCATGCGGATCTCCTCATTTCTGATTCGGTCTCTGCGAGACGGTAATGTAAATAGTCGTAACTATAAGTCCTTTCATTTTAAACGTAAATTTACCTACAGTCCCCGAGGGTTAAGCTGATGCAAATGCATGCATCCAAGGATACATGCAAATACCCACGATTCGCCGGTTACCTTTTGGCCCAGGTGGCGATCCTGGTGCGAGTTTGGTGATGTGCACACATTACTAAACTCCGAGGCACTGGGAAACTTCCAAAAATGAAAAAAACCGCAATAGAACCAGAAATAAAGGACTTTACACCATTAAATCTAATAGTCCCCGACCCGGGAATCGGACTCAGGACCCCAGACTAGTCGCAGTGGCCAGCTACCACTAGACTATTGAGGTTAGTTAAATTTAAATTTGTTGATTCTCATAATTTTCTAAAAGGCAACGAATTAAGACCGTTTTATACCTACATGATGAGATCAAAGGCAATGATCGATAGGATCATTAAGCAAGGTCAACACCACAGAACAGTAAAAAAGTTCAACATATATTGATGACTTGAGGACAATTTTCGCGAGTCTTCTTGGTCATCTTTCGAAATATACGTTCAGCAATCTATTCCAGCTGTCGCTATATATATATTTTGTGGCAATTCTAAAGCCAAGTGAGTCCTCAATAATTTAGAAAAAGGTAGACATGAAAATGAATTACGACTAATAGTCGTGTACAGTATCCAATAAAAAATATTGTACATCGACGTTAGGAACAAGACTTCGGCTTATTTCGGGTCTGTAGAACGTTATCTCTTTCGCATCTTGCCTATATGACGTTTGTCGACTATGTTAAATTAAGTTTTGACAAATACCGGACTATCAGTGCCGTGGGCAGTACCTATGCAGCAGAGATAACGCTATAGAAAACCGAAACTACCCGATTACTTCTTTCGTAGGCTCGACGCGCAATATTTCTGTGTACTGTATTTCATTTATATGTTTTCTTATACATTTCATTGTTTCTGTGTCTGTAATAATGAAACAGAGACTATTAATTTTACGATTTAATACAATTTGTCAGTCAACATTAGCATAAGTATAAATTTATTTAATTAAACAAATTTAATTGCCTCTTGAATCGACGAAGATTTCGAGAGGCGGATTAATTGTCTAATTAGTATTAATTATGAAAGCAGCAATTACAGGCGTTATTTGAAATTTGTATAATTCCGTGACTTTAAAGTTTCCCTTCGGAAGAAATTAATTTTGAGGAGTAAAAAATTAATCAATTACAGCATTAATGAAACGAATAAGATATAAATATAACTACGTTAAGAAAAACCGACTTCAAAACTGAAAAGTAAAAAATAATAAAGATTTAATTGTAATTATATACTACCTATTATTTATATGTGCTTTTTACTAATAGGTTTGAAGTCGGTGCCAAGCCTTAAACAAATAATTATATTTTAATCACTTAAATATGAATACGAGCAAATTAATACACTGCACAAAACGTAACCGGCGAATCGTGGGTGTTTGCATGTATGCTTGAATTCATGCATTTACCTCTGCCTACCCCTTCGGGGATTACAGGCGTGAAGTTACGTTTTAATACAATGAAATGCCTACTTTAATGATTTTGGCTTGACACCGACTTCAAACCTATTAGTAAATAGCACATATAAATAATAGGTAGTACATAATTACAATTAAATCTTTATTATTTTTTACTTTTCAGTTTTGAAGTCGGTTTTTCTTAACGTAGTTATATTTATTTAATACTTTTTAGTTTATTGCTGCATTGCCAATTAGATTAATGTTCACATCTGTTAAATTTGTAAAATCTGACTCTTTTAGCTTCGTGACAATTGGATACTTTATTTAAATTGTTTAGGTGTATCGATACAAAATTACTACAGGACTATACGAAATCAATGAAAAAAAATTATCCACGAAGGAGTAAATAACCTGTGTTGTGTCGTCGATGAGTAAATGTGTCATTGTCACTTGTTGTCATCTTGTTGTCATGCGCATTAGGACTACGTCAGTGGATTCAACGCACTGTATGACAACTCGCCGTCTATTCTTATTCCTTTAATCTGAGGTGAAAGTAAGTATAAAAATGCTCATAAAATAAAAACTGATGAGCCTATCTGAATCAAATTTTATGGGACCAATTCGAAACTATTCCGCATCAAAAATCACACACAGAATTACGTAATAATTGAAGTTTTTCCTCATGATTTATAAAACATTTGGTTGATCAATTTTATACAGAATTCTTGGTTAAATCAAAAAGATGAATCCTAAATAATTGATAAATGTCACTTCACGCCTTTATTCCTCGAAGGAGTAGGTAGAGGTAAATGCATGCATTCAAGAATACACGCAAACCAAGATTGGCGATTACGTTTTGGCCGATGTAACAGGTGGCGAATTGTTATTCTAAAATCTGGCTGGGAAACTTCCAGAAGATGGAAAAATCCAAAAGCACAGGAGATAAAGGACAATACATTTTTATCTCAGGGATCAAACCCTGAGTCAACAACTGATTTAAAGTGCAAATATGCGCGTTCACCGCTAAAAAAACCCCATTGATTGTAGCACCACAGTTCCAGTGCACTCCGCTTGCCATTGGTAAGAGTATCGGTATCCTGGGCGTTGACATATCGAACGAAGTGCAATTCGGGAGTCACATTGAGTGTAAGACCAAGTTGGCATCCAAAAAGTTGGGGGTGCTTAACAAAGCGAGGCAGTATTTCACATCGGGGCAGCTACTACAGCTTTATAAGGCCCAAGTGCGGCCCCATCTGGAATACTGCTCTCATTTGTGGGCGGGAGCCCCCAAATACCAGCTTGGTCCACTTGACTCCCTACAAAAACGCGCCGTTCGTATTGTTAACGATCCAGGACTTACCGACAGGCTCGAACATCTGAGCCTGCGCAGAGACATTGGGAGTCTGTGCGTGTTGTACCGTCTCTACAATGGTGAGTGCTCTGCGGAACTGTTTGACATGGTGCCACCGTCTCTTTTCCTACACCGTACTACCCGCCGAAGAGAGAAGTTCCACCCACACCGACTGGACACCTGGCAGTGCTCAACAGTGCGGTTTTCACGTTCGTTCCTGCCCAGAACGTGTAAATTGTGGAACGAACTTCCCTCTGAGGTGTTCCCTAGGTGCTACAATATGGGGTTCTTCAAAAATGGCGTCAAAAGAGTCCTTCAGGGCTGGCAGCGCGTTGGCAACTCCCCTGGTGTTGCAAATGTTCATAGGCGACGGTGACCACTTTCCATCAGGTGGCCCGTTTGCTTGTCTGTCAATCTTCAGACATAAAAAAAAAAAAAAAAAAAAAAAAAAATATTTAAAAACAAAATTTCCATTTTTAAATCTTTATTCAATTCTACGTTCACGGGCAGACTGTTACCACACCATCAATTTATACCAATAACTTATGCAACGAGGTGTGACGTCACTCCGTCAGCTGAGGTTACCAGGACAATTACAATAACCCCTGCAATTGGTATAGTGCCGTTGTAATCCATGACTCATTTCATTGTTATTCATATTAGCATGCTAATATCTTTCGTCCGGAATTTAATAAGCAGAGCACGTCTGTCGATTAATGGGCGGCAGAAAATTTATGACGAAAACGGAAGACAATTGGAGAAAGAATCTTCGACTTTATTACGTCCAACGATAGTACAATGGAGAATAGATTCAAGAGTGCTATCTGATATGGACGAGAACTTGAAGTGTCTATCGTACGTTGCAAATAAAGTTTCTAATATCTGCCACAATAGCGTTGGCAACTGACAAACTACAGTATCAATTATGCCCAGCGGCTGGTGTAGATCGTAAGCGGTCTGCTGGGTTAAGCACTACGGGCGCGGTCGGGTAGTATGATAGGTGACCACTAGTGGCAAATTAAATGCGCGTTTCCGTGCTTCGGAGGGCACGTTAAGCTGTCGGTCCCGGTAGCTATCGATGGATAGCAGTCGTTAAACCTTGTCGGAGGCCTTATGGGCGGTTTGAAACCATCCGACAGTGGGTTGGCCACTAACCCACCCACCTCCACCAATCCGCATTGGAGCAGCGTGGTGGAGTAAGCTCCAGGCCTCCCCCAAAAAGGGGAGAGACTCGTGCTCAGCAGTGGGACGTATAATGGGTTGCCATTATTATTATTATCTCTCTCGTCAGCACGGGGTCCAATTTGAACCCCGGACCTTTGTCAGGCTTGCGCGGGGACATGGGAGGTCCAACACGTGGAGGCCCTTTCGAGAATTTTGATCTACTTTGTAATGGGTTATATTCGGCGGGACCTCTCTCTGACTGCATCAATAGTTAATACAGGCACAGACAGACCCCGCAGAATATAATGGGACTATTGTAATGAAAAGTGATTTGCCAAACTTTGGGCTATGTGGGTGAACTGGGGGGACTAGCTGGCTGGGCCTATGGAGTGAGATCCGGCACCTGCCTATATTCAACATCTCACATTATCGAATCCTACTTTAGGCAGGTGGTGACTCGCCTCTCCTTGGTGGGCCCCCCAAACAGCCAACCCGATGGTCGACAGGGGGCAACACTGTTGAGAGAGGCTGGGGGTGTCGAGAGGTGTGGCCCCGGTTTCACCATCACGAGCGAGTAATCTCGAGCTCGGAACGTGCTTCCCCGCTATTATGCCTTTAGACACTTCCACCCCCGAGTGTATGGCTCTTGCAGAAATCTAGACAACAGCCTATTATCTAAATTTCTGCAAATGCCATACCTCTAGCGCCCCACTCTGACCGGCCAATGAAGGCAAGCCAGAGGTGAGAGACCTGATGCTCTGTCCGGCCGTACCTCTGTGTGGCGGACGAGGCGGAGCCCAGTTCTCTCGGAGGAACTCGAGATGATGGTAGGGGGTGGTGTCGCTACTCACCAACAGCTCGCCACAAGCTGCTCTGCCCCCTTATTTTATTATTATTACAGCGAGTGAAGTGTGCTGAGTAAAAAATTTACAATCTTATCATACCTATGTTCAAGACTAAAGTAGTCAATGAAATAACTGAAATATTAACGCAATTCCAAATTATAAATAATTAGCTATTGCCCGCGGCTCCGCCCGCGTATTTATCGCTTTTCGCGTAACTTGTGAAAACTTATTAAATCATCCCATGGCATCCCACAGGTAGGTACATTTTTTTGAGATAAAAACTACTGTGTGCCAAATTTCATTAAAATCGGTTCTGCAGTTTTTGCTTGAAGGAGTAACAAACTTTCGCATTTATAATATTTATACGATAAATTAATAAATCTAACTAAAAAAACTTAACTATAAGAATACCGCGATAGAAGATATCACCCGCATACCACAACAGCCCATCCCCACAATCAGCACCCATTCACGAGTGTGATGCATGTGGCAGCCATTGCTCTCCTCGACCATTTTGAAGGGAAGTGAGCAACCCGTCACACGACGCCTTTGATTTACATCTAAATCTCTGACTTAAGTAGATGTTTATAGGCTACAGTATTTACTTACCACCAATGAGAACTGTTCGCTTGTTTGTCACTTCATGACATACAAAAATATCATAAGATTAAACCTATTGCCATGTTTGGATAGTTTTTCAACACAAACCGTGCTCCCTCATCTCTATTCTCCATGAATAGTAGGTACGAGTACTCTGTTGATTACATCACAATGGCCGGCCCGCGGTAATCTCTTTAGAAGATTTTGTCAGTTGGATACGACTGTGAATTAGTCTATTTGATATCGTGAATTTTTGTAAGATGTAGCAATAAAACGTATATTAAAATGTTATTGTTTTTTATTTGTCAGGATGGTAGTTTACTTTATGATATGTTCACAAATAGATATCTAAAAAACAACTGGTGGTCAAAATGCAGAATTTAGATTAGAGAATAGAGACTAGATTTAAAAAATTGCGTAAAAATGAGGTTTGCAGCATATTTGGATGAACGAAATGATTCTGCAGTGGGTTCCTAATATACCTACTTAGATGTAAGTAAGTAAGTAAGTAAATATTCTTTATTGTACACCAGTAAGCTATACTTATAATAAAACTGTAGAAGTGTAAATTCTGTACATTGAAAATATTGAAAAAATAAATACCAGGGGATGTTACTAGATCGATACCGAACACAAATATGTGATTAGAAAAATTTTTGTCTGTCTGTTTGTTCAAGCATCACACAAAATCTACCGGTCCGATTACAATGAAACTTCGTATGATTATACTTTAACCTTTGGCGCACAACACTGGGTACTTTTTATCCCAAAAAAAATCTGTTTGTCTGTGTGTTTGTGCACCCTTATTTCAGAAACGCCTTATTCGGTTTCACTAATATATTGTGGTAAGTTTCTCTTAACATTTAGTGTTTGTTTCATGTGAATCGGTTCAGAATTAAAAAAGTTATGTCAATTTAAAGAATCACATCGAATATTTTTAAGCTATTCTGTATCTGAGTTCAATCTTTTAGGGGCTTTCGTACCTAAAAGGTAAAATCGGACCCTACGGATTACTAATCCTCCGCTGTCTATCTGTTTGTCCGTCCGTCTGTCTGTCACCAGCCTGTATCTCATAAACAGTGTAATATAGCTAGAAAGCTAACATTTTCACAAATTATGTATTTCTGATACCGCTCTAGAGACAAAATTAATGACTAAAATAAAATATGAAAATTTTAAGGGGTCCAAGGGGGCATACAATACCCGTTTTTTTTTTCATATATTTTTTTGCTCGATAATAACGGTAGCAAGTAGACCCTTAAAGTTTCACAGAATTTTTAGATCTTATGTTGTATATTAACTTCCATAATTATAAATCTATACAAATAAATAAAATTGGAGTGTCTGTTTGTAATATTAAAATAACCGCTTTTACTAACTGCATATGCATGTATACACGGTACATATATTATACCAAAACATTTTTTACGATATTTGTCTGTCTGTCTGTCTGACCGATTTTGACGGGACTTATATCTCCATACATCCATACATACATACATAACCACAAACAAATAAGTAGAATTCCTTGTCTTATTACCTATAAAATATATAAATATTTTACGTGTTATAAGCGAGACAAAATATGCTCATCTGTAGTTTCCGTCCGTTCCCTACCCATCATACTGTAAATAAAGATGGAGACAACACTCTGAATACCTATTTGAAGTGAGGTAAAATTATCGTTATCCCTGTCAGTTGTGTTACAATCGCCACTTGAATGAAATGGAATAGCTGTAATACAGCCTGTAACACAGGCTATTGTGGATCAGCAGTGATACAGCAATGGTCGTAAATAGGTTGTTTTTTATGTTCATTCGCGTGTATCGCAAGCTTTGTAAGAGTAGCGACTTTATGCTTGGACGCTTGTCGGGTGCGCCGCGCGAGTGACCTCACGAGGGAGTGGCTATGGGTGACATTATATTTAAGGTCACCGTTACATCAGAAATTAAGTTTTAATGTTGTCTGGCTACTTGTTATGGTTTTAGGGTGATGAAGTATGACCCATATTTGTTACTTGCTGTGCCCGCGACTTCGCGTGGAATAGTGACTTTGAGCAGCATATTTCGGATAATATAACTTTTGGTTAATTTTGGCTCATACGAAAACACTTATTAATAGCTAAAAAATCTGGTTTACATTAATACTTCTCTGTAGGTACCTACATGATATAAGATTAACGCCACCAAAGCCACCAATGCCACCAAGGCCACCATAGATAAGAAGACGGTGCTTTTTTTTCCGGATTACAGGATTGGTCTAAAATATGAGTTTAGTGATGAGTAACAGTTTTACACTTACTAACAGTTTTCGTCATTTCTTGTCTACTAATTGCCTTAAATGTCTACTATACTATCATAGTCAGTCGATGGCTAAATTCACTATCTACAATGCAACAAAGCCTCGTTCAGAAAATGGGAAAGGCGAGAGGTTAAAAATACAACACTAATTACCACTCCGTCCGTCCGTAAGCTGCAATTGTTTAAAATGCCAATTTAGATCACTTAACACCGTCGACTTGTGTCATTGAGCATTGTACAAAGAACAGACGAAATACGAGTAGGTAGGTACTGTTGTTCTGTAATGTAAAATCTTCACTTAAAAGGACAAATATACGTTTGTTTGTAACGAGTAAACTAAAACTAACTGGACTAACAAGTGGTCGGTCAAGAACAACAGTTTCATTGTAGGAGGAACTTGAGGGCACATAAAAAAAATGAAAATCCAGATTTAAATTAACAGGTTACACCATTAATCCAAAAAAAAACATAGAATCTACTGGTGGTAGAGTTGCAATGTCGGAACTTGATGGGAGGAAATGGTAGGTAGTGTTCAGCACTATCGTGTTCCGGTTAGATAGTAATGTATGGCCCTATACGAGTAATAACCATCACAGACGTAAGTACTATGGTCCATCTAATTGCGGTACGATTATCTGAATTAGGTACCTAATAGTCCATATTGTCGACGACACAGAAACTCTACCACCAGTAAACTTTACGTTTTTTTTTTTGGATAAATGGTGTAATTTTGTAATTTAAATCTGGATTTTCATTTGTTTTAATTATCCTGGCATATAAAACTTATATACCTTTTTCGTACGAGGGTTAAACTATTACACGTTGGTGACCTCAATAAAAATTGTCTTTGTTCCTTGAAGCCATTCGAAAAGCCCCAAAATATTGTACCTACTATAATAAATGATATAAAAATGTTTCTATATTTTATTTACCGCTGAATCTCATTAATCAAAATGTAAACACGGAAAATTTAAGTCTTCACATTTTTTTTGGTGGTGAATTGTGCTTTTTTTAACAAAAGATTTTTTATTGTGTCGGGAAATAATAGGAAACCAGTGTCCTTGTGGGCCTTTGTGAAATAGGACGACGTACGCTTGATACGAATAAGACTACAATAATAAAAAAACCTGTTTGACCAAACAAAGTATAGGGTTCCGTAGTTGACTACGGAATATGATACAAAATGTATTGTACTGGACGTCTTTGACGTCTTCGTCATCTTTTTTTTAATATTATGTCTGGTGCTATTTTCTAACAATTGGTGATCGTTGAAATAATTTGAACGGATATGTCTCACTGAAAAGATAAATTCGTAAAAATAGTTTTATTTCCACGACTTTAGCTGGCGGAAACCTAAGAACATCATACTAGTGATCGCCCAATGATCGAAATTCGACCGTTACTCATGGAATACAATCCTATTACGTATCTAAGTACCTACTTTTATGATAATTCTCCATTTTGTTTTGTCATATGGTTTTATCATTGGCTGGTAAACAGCGTATATGTTTTGACATTTTGACATTAATTTGCTTAATTGTTCTTCAAAGCGCCGAGTAAATTAGGCGGACTTTATCCTACTAGGCATTTTCTTACAGACAATCTTTGGGATATGGTACAGGATTGAGGAGATCCGATAAAGCATTATACATTTAAGAACAAATTGTAGAAAATAAGTAATTACATTAGCTTAGAATTTGCTGTGTTGTTTTTCTTAATCTTATAAATTTTATATATAATTTTCTCTATTGTAGGTATCAAAGACATCCCGGAAATGGCAACAGCCTCGCCACCTGTTACATGGGCCAAAACGTAACCGGTGAATTGTAGGTGTTTGCATGCACCTACGCTTGAATGCATGCATTTACCTCTGCCTACCTTTTCGGGGATTACGAGCGTGGCGTTTTCAATTGTTCTCAATTAGCAAATGTGACATCATCATCATCATCATCATTTCAGCCAAAAAACGTCCACTGCTGAACAAAGGCCTCCCCCAAAGAATGCCACAACGAACGGTCCCGGGCCGCCCTCATCCAGCGATTGCCCGCGACCTGTGACATGTGACATACGATAGTTTAAGGCAAATGTTTGGGCCTGTATAAGTTTTCTTTCTTAAGGAACCCTATATTCATTATTGTTTTATTTGAAATCCTATACTTGTGACCTAAGTTCTTCGGAACAAAGCAAACAAGATTTTTTAAAGGGGCGTTTGAGTACAAAGGAGATATTATTATGTTGAAATATTTCCGTACATGTACATACATTTGTGGATTTATTGTCCTGCATTCATGCCGTTGTAAACGCTTGAACCCGAACGGGCGACCCGAACGGATTTCCTGGACTATGAAATAAGCCTTATCCAATTTAATCTAATTCACATTTACCTATAACATACTAGCTTTTACCCGCAGGTTCACTCGTATTTCAAAATTATCCTACGTTACTTTTAATACCTCCAAGAATATGTGCACATTGAAATAAAACTACGTTTCGGATTTATTTCGCGTTTATTAAACTAAAATTAATGTTTAAAATTTATTTAAAAGTTTCGGTCGCTTTTCAGCTTCCGTGGTCTCGGGCAGACTGAGGTGAAATTTGTCTAACAGCAGTTTGAAAAATTATTATATGCAGCTACTTCCATCTATACCGCAAACGTCTTGCGTAGCGTTACCACTCCTGAGGCCTAAGTTACCTACTAATTGTATCTTGAGGTCTTACAGACTGTTGCGGTTGGGCTTTAATTCTACTGAGTATTGCATCCCATGTTGGTGACAATCGCCAATCTGGGAACCTTTAGTTTAATATACGCGAGATAACTCCGAAAGCTCGTTGTATTTCAATGAGTGTAGCTCGCGAAAACCTAAGAACATAATATGTGTACAGTTTCATGATGATTGGTTTAATAGTTTTCGTGTGAAAGTGTAACAAACTTAAATTCGCATTTGTAATATTAAAAGTAGGAATATTCGCAAAAACTTAGGTAAATGCCATTGAGTCAAGTTGGCTGCATTAACTTTACGTCAGTCTCTTAGCTCGCGACGACGACACAGACGGAAAAGAGAGTGAGTTTCAATGTTCTACATTTAAAATTTGATTAATCTTTTACAATAAAAATAAATTTAGTGACAAAATCTCAGTTATGCCCCAATGTTGGCCTGATGAAAGCTAACTGACCAGTAGTTCCTGAGATTAGCACGTTCAAGCAAACAAGCAAACAAACTCTTCAGCTTTATAAGTATAGATAGTATAGACTAGCTTCATGGACGCATTGAGGTTTAAAATGCATCTTAAGGACAAGGTCCACGTTGGGCTCGCACCTTGTACACTAACTATATCAAAAGATAGAGAAAAGTACAATCATGGAAAAATACTCAAAAAATATTTGTTTTTTTTGTCGGCAATATTTATTTTATGTAATTTTTGTATGACAACAATGTCACCACATTGCTACTATGACATTCTAGTTTTTAAAATATACTTACAACAATTAATTGAAGGTATAATAAACGATTTGAATGCCTGAAAATGCCCTTAGTATTTTATGCTTCTTCTCACAATATAGTGTACAAGGTGCGGGCCCAAGCTCCATACATTTTGGAACGTCTCCTTTCAAGAAAGGACGGATGGCGACTATTTGTATAATAATAAGAATAATAATAATGGCAACCCATTATACGTCCCACTGCTGGGCAAGAGTCTCTCCCCTTTTTGGGGGGGAGGCCTGGAGCTTACTCCACCACGCTGCTCCAATGCGGATTGGTGGAAGTGGGTGGGTTAAGGCCAACCCGCTGTCGGATGTTTTCAAACCGCCCATAAGGCCTCTGACAAGGTTTAACGACTGCTATCTATCGATAGCAACCGGGACCGATGGCTTAACGTGCCCTCCGAAGCACGGAAACGCGCATTTAAGTTAGCGGTCACCCATCACACTATCCGACCGCGCCCGTAGTGCTTAACCAATTAGATCGCTTACGATCTACACCAGCCGCCGGGCAATGCGCGCTTCAGACTTATTTATATGATGGATAGTTATTGTTAGTAAAATTAAATCCCAACCGCAGCAGTTTACAATTTTATTAGTTACTTACTTACTTATCAGGTTGTCATTAGAACTGGAGAAACTGGAAAATGTCTAAAAACTTAACCATCTGGAGATGTCAACTTCTGCACAGGAACTCTACCACCAGTAAATAGGTTATTGTTCCAGTTTTAATTAGGTAAAATGTGGTTCCATATTTATGGAATGAATTTAAATATCTCCATATTGTAATGTCTCCAAACTGTTACATAATACGTGGTTAATTAAATAAACTTAGATAATGCAGTTAACCGCAAACCAATTATAAAATATGTTCACTAGAATTCCAGGAAATTAACTACATTTGAATGCTCCAGTTAAGTGTGTTATATACGTGATATAATAGGGCATGTGACCCCTGACAATGCAATCTTTCCCTGTCTATTTTTACTAAATACTAATACCTACTATCTCCTTTATTCATAAACGTATTTTAGCTAAAGTGTTTCTAATCTCTCCTTTGTCTTTTTCTATTCTGCACATTTGACAATGCAACTGACAAAGACAAAGCATAGCTAAAACGTATCTAATGTATGTTTACGAATAAGGGGGTTTATTTATACACGGTACCACCTACACATACGAAAATAACATTTTTTCAATTTGTGTCTCCCTGTCTGTCGCTCTCTTGATCTATCCGTTTGCTCGGGCAATTTCTCGAGACTTTCTCGGTCAGATGGCTCAGATAGCTGATGTAATAAGTAAATAACTTAGACCGCTTTTACATTAGAATTAAATTCTACGCGAACAAAGATGCGGGTACAGCTGAATAAAACATCACTTTTATTTGTATTTCCCCGAACGGTAAGGTGTGGGTTAGACAAATATAGTTATGTACACGTAAACATTAAAACAGATAGGATTTTTGAGTTGCTATCATGAAATGTGATAAACTCTTAACTGTTTCATAACGTGTTTATGTAGAACGTGAGTTAACGAATGTCATTTTCGAACAAAGTGCCACCCTCCGGGGACACCATTGGCAGAGAATATGTAATAATACTACGTATAGAATGGACACTTCGACGTCTCGCCCGATTTCCCCGCATCATCCAACCTCCTCCCCTCTTATGGGCGACGGCTGGTATTTTTGACGTGCTACGCACACAGGTGCACGTGTAAGTACACGTCACTGATTGATGTCTGTCTAATAGAGACCAACGTTTGTATGGCATTTTGGCGGAGTGTCCGCGGTGTGCCATTGCAATAATCCTAATTGAAATTTACTAGAGACTATTTCAATTGCATTGAATTTTTATTTGTATTTTTTATTTTTTCCCAGCTCGATTCTGGTAATTTCAAGCCAAGTGGTAGCAATAGTAGGCACTGCTCAACTGATCCACCACAGCTCAATTATCTAGACAGTTAAAATATCAATCAAAACGTGACAACAAGTACGTATTTTCCATTTGCCAAGCATTTGTTAATAACGTGAGGGAATGTCACGTTCGATACAATGCAACTGCATGAATCACATCTAACAGTCAGAAAGTCAGTCAGGGTACGTTGCACCGACAATTAACCAATTTAACACGACAAATGTTAAGTGGACACATTCATTGTCTTCAATGGAGGAAACGCCCACGGAAGAACTGCCTGTTGATATGCTACTGTTTAGTTACAATTTAGAAGCGAATATGCCAGATGTTAGTTAATCATGTCTCGAAAATCTGGAGTCTTTTTCTGTTGATACTGAACCACTGAGCCCAAAGCACACGAGGGGTAACCAAAATTCAAATAGAAAGTTTTATATAAATGCGAGCTATTCAGTCATCAGTTAGTAACGAAAACCTACGACTATTTCGATATAGGTAATCCAAGTAGTTTTTTTTTTAAGTTTCATAGATCGTTGTTTATAGTTGGAGGAATTATTTTACTGGTGGTAGAGCTCCAGTGACCAGTAGGCACCACCGCATTACCTAATATACTTGCCGCTAAATTGTAGTGTTCAGCACTATCGTGTTCCGGTCAGGTGGTAATGTACGGCCCTGTAAATTCCGGCACAGAGGCATAACACCTAATGCCTCAGGAGTGGCAACGTATCTGCATTTTGACCTCTGGTCATTGTGTCGGTGTCTATAGGTTGTAGTCATCACTTAACATCAATGTGAACTGCATGCTTATTTGCCACTTTCATTACATAAAAAAATAAGATGCATAAATAACTTTTTTTTTAAGTAATCGGATCTTTTAATCCATGCTCACTTGGAGAGTAACGTTTACTGTCCTGATGAAAAAAAAAACCGGATATTGATTATTTTTTGCATTTTTCACACACATTTTGAACCGGGTCGTTACGCGATACTATTTTCGATAAAAATAAAGGTAAAAAACGTATATTTTTATCGAAAATAGTATCGCGTAACGACCCGCTTCAAAATTTGTGTGAAAAAATTTTTTTTTCACGATGAATGTGAAACGCGATTGTTTTAAAAGTTATATTTCTGCATTTTGTCATCGTCATTACAATGTTAGCATAAAAATAGAGAATTTAAGACTGTCAAACTTGTCTGTTTTACAACTTGTGTTAATTTTTACAAAAAATCCAGATGATAAATCCTGAAACTAATTACCTAACTACTGTACTATTGCTAAATTAAAGTGCTATTGCTAAATTAAATTGGTTGTGTATTGGTAGAACAAAAAATTGTCTATAATAATAATTGATTTTCTTTAGACAGTTTATAGCTAAATCATTCCCGTAACGTAAACGATAATTTTATTACGCAGTAAAACATTATGATTTTCAATCGACAAACAGGATAATTGTTGTCGTTCTAATATCGAATAAATGAAAATACTATGAAGATCACGGGCTGCGTGATTTACCAATAAAATTTAACGAGCACACGACGGAAGAGGGTCCCAAAATTTACAATCTCGATGAGTGAGCTCAATAAATTTATTGAAAATAATATTTTTTATGGTTTCCCTTTACAGTCATATAATCACTTTGACATGTAAATGACCGTTTTCTTCCTGTTGCTTCTGTTGGTTTTCTCCGGTGTAACCTAATTTCTGTTCTATTGATTTTATATGTTTTATGTGATGTTGATAAAAAACATAATTTAAACATTAAAGATATTTGGTTTAAACTTTTGCTGTATTTACCTACAAATTAACAAAAAAACGAAACAAAAAAATCTGAAATTTAACAAAAATATTCTTTTTTTTCGTATATCTACTTAAAATTCAGATTACAGCGTCGGGATGTGGCGACCCGCCCAATTGGAGGAGAATTCTTCCGCTATTACAGTCAGTCAAACGAAGAATGGCGGTACAACAATTCCACAAATATCCTATATGCGTCACTAAATAAAATAATATCGCGGAATTGACAAGAGCATAACGCGATAAAACTACAGTGCCGATAGGTACTGCGATCGCCAATCATCTTTGGGAAAGGGTACTGGTAGGTTAAGATCTCACTGCAGTATCATTTCGTTCATCCAGATATGCTGCAAACCTAATTATTACGCATATTTATAATCTAGACAAAATATACACTAGGTTCTCTATCAAAATTTGGCAACAAGTATTATTTTTTTATTATTTTATCTTTAACAGCCAGCAACTCTTATTTGCGGCCGATTCAATTTGGCTGCCGTATATCATAATAATGATAAAAAAATAACTTTAATTTGATTAATAAATAATACATGTACCTACGTTATGGACGTAAAAGGTTGTCGGGGCGGAACGAAAATATGTAAGGGCGGCCAAGTGCGCAACGGCAGCCGTGATTTTTTAGAGTCTATATATTATACATATTGCCGTGAAGTGGATTTTACCTTATTTTATTGAAAAACAAATTTTAAAAAATCTCTCTTATTTTATCATGTCTTAAAGTATTTTTGATCTAAATATAATCAGTCTCGTGTTAAAAAAAAAACAAAATAAGTATATAAAATAGGCAACCTAGTGGATATAATATATTCTCTAGATTATAACTATGCGTAAAAAATAGGTTTGCAGCATATCTGGATGAACGAAATTATAATATATATAATATATATATAAGTCTGTTTTACTACATGAAAGAAATAAACCTTGTGTTGCTGTAAAGAAGGTTTATTTCTTTCATGTAGTAAAACAGACTTATAAAACGACAATGAAAGTTTATTCTTTCACTTTTAAAACATAAAATAATATAATATTAAAATTTTCATTGATTATCCAATTGTCAATCAACTCGTATTTAAATCTGTCATCTGACATTCTGAATTCGTTTCTTCTTTAAAATCAGACAATTAAAAAGTTAAAAACTATAACCAAACTTCATGGTAAGTAAACACACAGAGTGCGAAGAAAGAAATAGTATTTCTTTACATCTCCCCCCATGGGGAAGAAAATTCACCCGTGAATTTTCACTCCTGTTCTCCATTTGATACTTGCACATTCTCATCCTCTGTTATCTGTACTGGAATTAGTTTTGTGATATTTAAAAAGATTTGACTCTGTTTTTCTATGTCCTGTATCTATCTCGTAAATTGTATTAGATTTCTTTTTAATTATTTTATATGGTCCAATTCTCAATTCATCTAGCTTTTTCCTATTTAGTTTATTCCCATTTTCTATATATACTAGATCTCCCACACTGAATTCTCTTTGTTTTCTATTCCTATCATACCTCATTTTGTTATAGTAATGTGATTTCAAGGTATTATTAAGCGCTGTTTTCTTATCTCTTTTTTGTCTTCTATAGTGCATCTGTATGGCCTCTTGCTGCAGTATTTATCCATTAATAAATCTATTCTTGCTTCATATCCTTTAACCATTCCCACGTCATACTTGTTTTTGGCAAAAACTGATTGATATTGTTGTATTAGCTTATTTATTTCTTCCCTTTTATCATCATCTAAATGACCAACCTTTATTTCAAATTCCTCTTCTTTGATATGTTCATTAAAATTAATTTTGTTTTCGTTTTCATATTTATTACCTTCATTTTCACCTTCGTCTATCTTTTTCTCCATTTTTTTACTATTCTTTTCATGTAAGTATTGTTTCTGAGTTATTTTTAACTCCTCATTTTGTACTAGCTTGTATTTCTTTATCATATCTAATCCTATTAAGAAATCATATCTGAATTTGTGTTCGTCAATGATGTACACATCCACATTTTCTTCTATTTCAAAAATTTTTATTTTTAAATTTGTCAAACCACTTGTTTTTTGGACACCATTAATTGTTACTATATTTTCTTCATTCGAGTTATGTCCTTTTGTATTTAGTTTTAGTAATTTGGAATTAATTAGAGATACATTTGAACCTGAATCGTATACTCCATAAATTTCTAATTTATTATTTAACAGTAGTTTGATCTTAATTAATGGTGTCACTACTAGTTTTTTTGTTCTGTTTCATTTAACTCTGCTTCAATCACTGAATTATTTACATGTTTAATATATCTTTTATTTAATTTATCATCTTCTCTAACTCTAAACCAGCATGCAGCTTCGGAATGATAGCGAACCCCTTTATTTAATTTTACGCATATTTTGCATGGATAACGTCCTTCATTTGTAATATTTATCCTTTGATTTTCATACTTTCTGTACGTTCCATTTCTATTTTTATTTACCAAATGTTCATACTTTCTCACCTCATTGAATAAACATACTATATCGTTCATCGCTTCTCTATTTATCTTCTCTAATACAAAACCTGGCAAACCTACCGCTATCAGATCCACCAGTGTACCTGTATCAATTGAATTTCTCATGTCCAATAAAAGTTTTTCCTTTTTAATGGCATAGTCCACTAATGAACCATCCTTATATTTAAATAACAATGCATAGGTCACTTGGTTCCAGTTTTGGTTTGCAAATGACTCACACAACTTTTCTTTCCAAACTATCCACTCTGAGTTGAGTGTTAATTTTATAATCATTGAGCTGTACCAATCAACACAACTTTTATCCATAAATAGTCGGAGAATCTCAATTTTTTGTTCATCTTTCATAATACCGAAGCGAGAACATTCTCTCTCAAAAATGTCAATCCATTGCCTTGCATTCGAGTTTTTGCTCGTAAATTTCTCAATCACAAACTTCTCTGCGACATATTTCAGATTCTGTTTTTTTAAATCATGTGTATTTTCTATTAACTTTGTAAACATTTCTTCCAATGAATTCAAATCTCTAATTTGTTCTTCAGATGCTCGGTTATGTTCAATTTCCTCCAGATATTGTTCTCCAAATTGTAAGTTACCATCAGTATCTATGTAAATTTCTCGTAATTTATCTGTCATAGTTATCCAAACTCTTCGTGTCTGATGTCTTTTCTTTAAACTATTTTTTACTTTGTTGTACACGGCTGTCTCAATTAATTCTTCGTGAAATCCAACAGACTGTAATTCCTCTGGTATAGCAAATTTTTTTTCATCTTTAGTTGTGATTGAGGTTACACAACAAATATTAGATTTTCCATCATTCGCCGGTAAAATCGTGAATTCAAAACGTAACTGCTCCATTTGCATCTTTTTATAAACAAAATTGTCGTTTTATAATAAACCTTGTGTTGCTGTAAAGAAGGTTTATTTCTTTCATGTAGTAAAACAGACTTATAAAACGACAATGAAAGTTTATTCTTTCACTTTTAAAACATAAAATAATATAATATTAAAATTTTCATTGATTATCCAATTGTCAATCAACTCGTATTTAAATCTGTCATCTGACATTCTGAATTCGTTTCTTCTTTAAAATCAGACAATTAAAAAGTTAAAAACTTTAACCAAACTTCATGGTAAGTAAACACACAGAGTGCGAAGAAAGAAATAGTATTTCTTTACATATATTATAATTTCCCATAGGCCATAGGTTAAAATCCCAATGGAGAATCCATTGGGATTTTAACCTATGGCCAAAAATAGCCGTTTTTCGGCTGAAGTGATGATGACTATAACACCAATCTAGTATCAGGTCATCTTCGCTGGACGCGGAAATAATTACCGGTCGGATTTTCATGGAGGCCTTTTCACTATAACATAACTTCGTAACTTCACGCCTGTAATTACCGAAGGGGTAGGCAGAGGTAAATGCATGCATTCAATCATACATGCAAACACCCACGACTCGTCGGTTACGTTTTGGCCCATGTAACAGGTGGCGAACCTGTTGCCATCTCCGGGCACATTACCACACTCCGGGGTACTGGGAAACTTCCAGAAAATGGAAAAATCCCAATAGAAGCAGAGATAAAGGATTTTAAACCGTTATCTCTAATAGTCCCCGACCCGGGAATCGAACCCAGGACCTCCAGCGTAATAGTAGTGGCCTGCTACCACTACGCTACTGAGGCAGTTCACTATAACAATCTGTAAAATGCCTGGTTAAAATGTAACTAATTGGTAATGAAAATTGTTACATATATTTTTAGAAAATTGGTTAAGTAAGACTCATTTTCTCAGAGTTTCAGTTCGAGAGTGTACAGGTGAAACTGTAATTTTCAGTTCTGCTGTCTCCCGTTTAGACTACATGACAATATATATATTATATATATAGCACAGAGTGATTTGATATAGTTTTACTTTGATAGTAGACCAATCAAGAAACGGCCGAATTTCCTAAATTGGTCTGCTTCTCAAATTTCATACTTTCCTAGCATTATTTACAACTTATATTTTCCTATTTTAACCTATAGTAGGTATTGCCCACTAATTGATTAGAAAAGTATTCTTTCTTTTTAATGCTTTTGCATGGTATAAGTGTATCTAACTCGATGCCGTCCAAATTATAATGGACAGAGGAAGTCACCGCCTTGACCCCCAAGATTGCAATTGAAGGCAAAGGGAAATACAATGGATGTCGCCATTTATGAAGCCTTTTAATGTTCTTTGTTGTCATTTTAATGTACTGTTACAGATTACTGTAATTATAATCTAGAATCCATTTCATTTTTGTCTTTTTTTGAATTTTAAATCTTTCCTGCGTTTCGTGAAGTTTAACCACAGATATAATTGATTTTTATTGTTTTTCATTTGGCATCCCTTTATAGTGAATAATTATTATTAATAACAATAAAACATTGAACGATAAATCAATAATAGTTCATACTTAAAAAGAAGTAAGAAGAATTCAATTTTTCCATTTTGAAAAGAAATAAAACTACTAAAAAACTTTCATTACATCGACTGAGGAATCACATACTACAAGAATTTCCGTAGTAGTATTTCCGTCGTAGTGCAGTACTGTGACTGCATATTGAATATCACCAATTCCATAGACCTTTGATATTTAACTCCACATGACACAGATTTTCAATAGTAAGTAAATTCCTTCATCTTTATTTTATTACGTCATAAATCACAAAGTTGGTGCTTCATATCACTATGCGCTACTAATTAAATTTAGTAAATCCCTTATATTAAAACAATCTAGGTCTTAAATCTTTATGGTGTCTACGGGTGGTGACAGGTAATGGAAAAGATTAATGACTTAATTATAAAATTTTCAAGATAATATTTAAGAGGAACCCAATTATTATGAGGATCATGTTTTATTCACCTGTTTATCATGAAACTATTTTGTATGAAATATTTTATGTCAAGAAAAGTATCTTAAATGTATGTAAATAAAAAAAAAACGATAAATTATTGAAATAAAACTAGTTTTTCGGATTCTATTGGGTTGTGAAAGCGGTTATTGTTTCTTAAACCGACTCTGCTGCGTATATTATTATTTCATACATACTATCACACAACTACAACACACTCTAAGGGGTCGAATTTTGCAAAAGCCCGTGTTAGTGAGTGTAGCCTTGAAAAAAACCTTTTTAAAAAATTTACTAATTATGATTGCACTTGTATTTCCTAAGTTTTATTGAGTGACCTTACGTTGTTACTTCATATGAAATAAGGTTTTGGATACCTAACGTATGGGCCGAAACTGAACCGAAACTGTGTAAATATTTAATAATGTAATTGTAGAATTCCATACAGCAACACGGGCCACCGACCGCAGCAGACCGGAGGGGAGTAGCCATATGCAGGCTTTCCGCAAAAAAGGTTTTATCAAAGTACAAGCCCAATTGGGCCTATGCCTGTCGCCTAGATGTTTAAATATGTGCGTGGAATCGTTTATGTATTTTGTTAAAGTCAAGGTGTGAGTTTCGTAGCAATAGACGATTTTTGTAGTGTGTGTGTGTGTCACACGCATTTCCCCCCGCAAAAAATGACAGAGTGTTTTGCATCGGTAATAAACGCTATGGCTAATGGCTACTCCCCTCCGATCCGCCGCAGCGGTCGGTGGCCCGCGTTGCTCTATCTAGAATGCCTACATGCCCAATTATTGGCTGCCGAATTTAATAAATATGTTATTAGGTAATTGTATAAATTGTATAAACCTATTTGATCAAAGAACTAAGTATTTCTGTATTCTTACATACTTAAATAATCTTTGGTTAAAATTTTCCATTCATATCTATACAAAAACATACGGATCTTTACAAAATTCTTTTGGTGACACACAAAACCTTGTAACAATTCCATGATTCATCGTCAGTTTGAAAGGTTTTTTTTGTATAATATCACAAGTAGATACATACTCCTCTTAGTCATGTCATGCATCACGGAATATGCACTTGAAGGAAACAGAATTTTCTGCGAGAATATAAGTAAATTCTGTTTTACAAAAATGTCTGTTAAAGATTTTTTAAAATTAAGTGAAAATTTCCTTTTGGTGATTTAAACGTTCAAGTCATTAAAATCTATGAAACGAAAAAGCAACAGTAAAAAGAGACAGACACATAAATTAATAAGATTTAACGTGGCAGTAAATGAGATAGAAAGCAATATAGAGTGTTTGTGTGCGCATGCGTAGTACAAAGTTTAACTTATTTAAGGTTTATTACTAGATACGATATGTGGATTGTACACATGTTGTTTTTTCAAAAAGACAAAAACGAATCTAAATTTGCTTCAATTTGGCCAATTGGTTTGAAATGTGATATAGGTACATAATATTAATCAGAGATCCAAACATGGTACATGTATGTATGTATCTTCACGCCAGGTCCCTAACGGGAGAGACAGAGAGTGTAGAGCGTCAGATATCCCGGTCCTGACATACCTCTCGTGCCTTGTCTACCTTCATCATTCTCTTAATATAACCGCTTTTGCAGGATAAAATTCTTATACAGTGCTGTGCTGATCAAGGTATATTGCACATCGAGCCTAAGAAAGTGACAAGCGGCTGGTTTCGACTTCCTAGAGCGTTATCTTTGCTGCACACTGCCTAAGTTAGCACTGATAGTCCGGTATTGGTCAAACCTTGATCAAAATGGTCGACAAACATCACATAGACAGAGGTGCGACAGAGATAATGCCCTCCAGATCCGAAATAAGTCTCCTTCCTAAGGCAGATGTACATTATTTCTAGTTGGGTACTGTAACTATCTTGTGACATATTCATTTAAAAAAAAAATAATTTTTGTAATGGAAGTGGCAAACGAGCATGCAGTTCACATTGATGTTAAGTGATGACTGCAGCCTATAGACATCCACACAAAGACCAAGGTCAAAATGCAGATGCGTTACCACTCTGAGGCCTAAGGTGTTATGCCTCTGTGCCGGAAATTACAGGGCCGTACATTACCACCTGACCGGAACACGATAGTGCTCAACACTACCATTTAGCGGCAAGTATGTTAGGTAATGCGGTGGTGCCTACTCCCGCGAGCTCCGTCACTGGAGCTCTACCACCAGTAAAACCACTTTTTCACTTCAATTCAATGAAAGGGTTTTATTCTCCTTCCTTTCTTTATCTCCAAAATAAGGTACAAGAACGATTTCTGGAAATTATGGAAAAAAATTATCTCGCTGTTACATGAAAATCTATTTAGACAATCTATAAGATCTAATCGGAATAAGATAACGCTATGACCTACTGACTTTCTAGCTTTCGTCATTAAGTAGGTACTCTACGTAGATTATTAGAGATACATACCACAATTAAGTGGTAATAGAAGTGGTACAATTTTTTTGTACCGGTTTCTTAGCTCATCGTATTAAATGTACCAATCCAGCATTCCTAAAAAGTCGTGATGGAAGAGAAGATAGGAATTGCCATAGATATAGTTCCGTAAAGCCCCGAATATTTCGAACTTTTTAGTTGCTTACGCGTATAAACATAATATTGTATGTAATGTATGTCAATAAAATTTAAACAAACTAGCAAGGAACAGCGCCAGTGGCGGGAGGGGAGGTCTCGCTCGCTTGTTCGGCCCGGCATCGCGCTGCGGCGTGTGTGTGCATTGCCATGGATACAAGACGCGCATGCGCAATGAAATTCCTCATAAATTCCTCTTAAATTTTGAGGAAGCGGTATTTTTATTTATGAGGATGCGGAAACGGTTGAGGAACCCAAAATATTGCGGAACTTCCTCATTATGAGGAAGAGGAAGAGGAATCCTCAACAACCCTATCTTCGACACGGTGTTTGTGTGCGTGCAACTAGACGTATTGTACGACTCTACGAAGCTCGCACGAATCGAGACGAGCTGCTCCGAAATCGGACGAATACATAAGCAGCTGTTTATATGTATTGTTAAATAATAATTTTTTTTCAAATAATATTAACTTTTTTATTTAATTAAAGAAAAAAAAATGTTTTCTTATCGGTCACCACGCTCAAAAAGTGTAACTTGAATTAATATCAAAGAAAAAAAGAAATACTGCATAAATGAAATAAATAAATAATTATTACATAAGTTGATACAAAATGCTATGCAATAGCTTCACCGCGGCAGTCCCCGAGTGCCACAAGTCGATTTTTTTTTAATCTGACGTATATGGTGTCTCGAGACGAGTCTCCTCGAGACGGGCTGTAGTCTACTTCACCGGGCAATTGGCGCTAAAGGGCTATCAGCCTAAGTGTTCATAAGTAGCCATAAGTAGTCATAAGTAGTCATCAATAGCCTAGCGCTACTACAAGTTCCCACTTTTTCAAGTTTGTTAGTTATTTACATTTTTGGATTCGCAAAGAAATTGATATTTTTTAAATTGATCTATTTATTGCTTACCTGTCTTATACTTATAGATTTCGCTCATTTTTTAAATACAATTGCCACATCTGTCGCTATTTCAAACGTATCATACATTTCCATTGGTCGAATAATCGAAGTGAAAGGAAGTTTATCGTTGGCCGTATCAATTAAATATACGGTATCAAGTTTATCAAATAAGGAAAAGATTTGTGCTAAGTAGTTCACGAAACAAAAGACGGTGGAGGGCGTACATTAGATAAGAGATATATCTGATGCACACTACTCGGTTTTGTTTCACTTCGTTTGCTTTACTGGTTGCTCCACAGAAGAGGCAGGTGGGCCTTAGCTCCACCGTCTTAACTAATAGATACTTGTATATATATACCTACCTCTTAATAATACCTAAAGCTTACTGAGTGTTATAATCATGGAGAATTCTAGAGCTTGCCTACGCCATTTTGGATGATCCGTGATATTGGAATTAAAGTTACATAAGCATGTATAACTAAGCATGCATTGTCATCCAAAATAAACTCGATCGGCTAAATGTATTAAAAATACGGTGTACCTATAAGGTATTTAAAATTCAGTTACAAGATTCCACCCGGACAAACATAATATTATTATAAATTGCAAGTTAGTAAAAAGCTTGTAAAATAGGTAGGTATCTTATTTATCTATTTTGTGTAAAATACCAACTTAACCAAAAGTAGATAATCCCATAACTAAAAAGTGAAGGTCTTTCTCTTTTTAAATTTTTAAAGCTTTTTGTATTAGGTATCACAATTTAATAATATCAAAAAAGTTGACAAATTAAATGTCTCAAATTGAGAAATAACGGTTTGATATTTCTGCCACATAAACAAAATCGTCCTGTGTGAATGGCATATTTAGATGTTTACTTTCGGCAAAACTTTAGTTTTGGCTGACCCACTCAGCAATAACTTACAAAATAAGAGTCGATACGTTCGCCTGTGTTACGTCTAAAGATATTGTTTGCTGGGTAAATAAAAACGTATTTATTGTTAGAAAATAGGTTGTAAGTTCATTTATAGGGTAGCAATAAACTCACTAAGAACAATTGAATTTATTACGGTTAACAAAACAAACTGTGTACACAATGTGTTAGTGAGTTGATTTTTAATAATTTTATTGAAACAACTGCACTGCAACTTACGAAACTATTTTTTTTCATTGGAAACGTAGTGCAAGCACCGCCGTGTTATTCAATATTATAATGTAGCGTTTTGTTTATCTAAAGGTATTTCGATTTATATAGCAAATTGTTTGCTAAATTCATAGAAATATGAATAGGTAATTGTTATTTAGATTTATTTACCTACATTAGTCACGAAAGTAAATTAAAGTTTGTAAGTATATCAGGGTTTTGACCAGCAGTGGGAAAAAAAGCTATTAAAAAAAAGTATATCATAGAGGAGATAGCTAAACTTAGTTTAAGATTGAGAGAGAGTTGAATGGACGGATGAAGATTAGTAACAAGGTACCGTTAGAAACATTTGTTTACGAAACCTACAAAAGTAGCCTAGCTGCTAGCCTACTTATACGTTCGCGCCTTGATCGTAAAAGGTTTCGATACGTAATCATGACGTATCGATGAGTCATTTTAAACTAAAGAGAATGCCATTGACTCAGCAAGGCTGTGAATCACGCAAATGAGTTCTAAGATGTCCAGTAGTCAAACAGGTGTTGATCTCATCTGCTATTTGTAATCAGTTGTAACAAACGTAAGCAATAAGGAAGATAAGTTGACTGCGATAAATGTAATGAATGAACTGAATATAAATATTAATGTTGTGTTAAAAATATATGGGCCAACTTTTATTTAGTCGTAAGATTTTTGAAGGCGAGGTGAGTGATTTTTGGTAGGAAAAAAATATGGGTTCATTCATATGTAGTTCCTTTTATTAGAAATATTTCAAATACTGAGGTGGTTTCCCGGGAGACCACCTTTGGAGAATCTTTGCTGTTGAGAAAACCCAAAATAATTAATTCAGCAGTTGTTGCCTCTGTCACGAATTCTAAGGACACAAATAAATAAATAAATAAATAAAATACGCTTACACTCACAGCCCCACAGTAGGTATAAACCTGTGTCGTGGGTGCCGTTGTACACATACAACACATACACAAACACCCAGACCCGAAACAAATATCTGTAGGCCATACAAATATTTGTTCCGGTGCGGGGATCGAACCCGCGACCCTTCGAATCAAGCGGTGGTTTCGCACCGCTGGACTAACCGGGTCGTCAAAAAAAAATGAGACGATTTGTCACCGGGGTGACAAATGAGATACAAATTCCCAGATGGCACCTCGGGGAACAGTGCTAGAGGGGATAAATGGGAAGTGTTCCTTCCCTCACCATCAAACCTAGGACTACAGAATTAACAATAGCGCTCAAAATACCACTTTGCTATCGAAGTGGCCTACATCCATTACCGGATTATACCTACAATATACAAGTCCGATTCTGAAACGATTAGGAGAATTAAGGAAATATTTGCCAGGTGGAAGCAGAACAGAGAACAGTGTGCTTTTGATTTCATAGTATGTATATTGCTGAAATAGATAAATTTAGTTAAATGATGATACTTTAAAAGGGACAGGTAACAATTTACTGTCACGTACGGCATGACAAATCTACAAGATAACATGTTTATCAGCCTATTATACGCGTAAGAGCTTCCAGTCAGCGTCTATCTACCGTAGTTCCGGGATAAACGTTTTATGACCTTAGTTATTACGCAATAAGAAGCTAAGAAGTAAGTCATACTAGCTTCTGCCAGTGATATTATACGCGTGGGTTTGGTAAAAATTGTTTGATAAAAACAATCGGCTTCAAAGACTTGTAATCTTGGTATCTCCAGCATTAAGTTTTGAATGTGGATGGGCCAAAACGGTTTAAGTTTGTTTATGTCCAATAAATGTACCTTATATGGGACTTAGTACTCCTATTTATTACTTAGAAAGATTTAGATAATTATCTTGGTAAGTGTATCACTTGAGGAAGACAGTTGAATTTAGTTTAGTAAATCTTTTGTTCAAAATTTAAAACCTAATTGGGTCGGAAATAAAATACGATTAGATTTTCTATGCGATGGAGCTATAAATTCAAAATCATAACTCCAAATTAAAATGTTCTTGAATCTTGCGAATTTTTACCTTAACAATTGAGATTTTTCTTTTGTTATTAGGTATGTACCGGTTAGTCTTGACCATCTGGTCAAGATTTTATTTGTCTCAAGCCGTATTTACTGCCGCCTTTTTGGTGCCATTGAAAACGAGTTGGAAATATTGCAAATGCGTAAAAATAGGATGCAAAATTTTTAAACTTAAAAACTAGGTATTCAATTTACAATGCCCGCTTCACTTACTTGTTCCAAACAAGTTTGTTCTTGTTTCTAACTTCACGGGTTCAATGAAAGGGTACTGGATGTGTTCCAAAGATCGACCGCAGGTTTCTCGTTAGAGGCAGGTTTGGCAACGACAAGGGGTTCGCGACCTACAAATGCAGGAGCATGAGTAAAACTTTACTTGGCAAAACCACAATTCATTGCAAGTTTATTATGGGTCATGTCATCTTTATGGTATGGGGAAACGTTTGGAAATAAGGAAGGATATGGTCTGATAGTTTGAGCTTTGAGCTTGCAGAAAGCGAGACAGATTTGAATTTCATAATTTTGGTAAAGTGAAGCACAATGGTGATATCTCTGGCTATGGAGTGAGTCCTATATTGTAAATTTTCAAGTAGTGGAAGAACACCTCTATGCTGTGCTGACATCTCTCTACAATCTCTCTCGGTATTTTCCTCCCACATCATTAAAACTGAGATTATATTAGTATAATACTAATGAAATGTTAATTCATATTAATAAATAAAATAGGTCTGTACGCTTACACTCACAGTGTAAATAATAGAAGATTTGTTCATTATCTATCTTGATAAAAATATTCATAACTTTCGTAATTTGATTAATGGTGAAATAATAAATCCATGTGTAGTCTATCACGAATATGATAATAGAGCGTTCACTGTATGCTTGTGTACATTATCCATATTTGAAAAATCCCTGAAACTCGACCAGAGCATTGGTTATTGATAAGCATAAAAAATAAAGCTATATTTTTAACAAGTCAAGGAAAGCCCTCATGTTAACAAAGCCACGAGCTATGTAACATTTATTATTCAAAGATCAAAAACTTATCCGATTCTTATTTATATGACAATGACATATCGAATCGATGACATGTGGGAAATATAATTCCTTCGTTCAAAATACAAAACGTTATTTATACACGCTCCGATGCGGGTGGTGGATATGAAACAGATATTTTTCCAAAGATATTTATTTGTACAAGCTTCTTTGAAATGCTTATGTAACTTTCGCTTGAACATTGTAATTAAATTGCAATGTTCGTTTGTACAATTGGATATGTTTAACTTCCAATAATGCTGACATATTTTTTGATGTGGCAACTCGACTGAGTGTTGAAATGAAATTGGTATAATACATGCGAAATGTGTACTTTAGTGTGCTTGCTGGCTTCGGACTTTCATTTTCATTTTACTTACTGAGAAGACATTAGTGCAGTCAGTCAACCGAACAATGGCGGTCACCCTATTAGTAGGCGGTAGTAAGTGTAATATAGCAACAGTGTCCTGCGATAAAAATTGGTGGTAGAGCTCCAGTGACGGAGTATAGTCAAAATGTACATGCGTTACCACTCCTGAGGCCTAAGGTGTTATGATTCTGTGCCGGAAATTACAGGGCCGCACATTACCACCTGACCGTAACACGGTAGTGCTGAGCACTACAATTTTGCCGCTAAATGGTAGTGCTCAGCACTACCGTGTTACGGTCAGGTGGTAATGTACGGCCCTGTAATTTCCGGCACAGAATCATAACACCTTAGGCCTCAGGAGTGGTAACGCATGTACATTTTGACCTAGGTCTTTGTGTAAGTGATGACTGCAGCCTATAGACAGGCTGCAGTCATCACTTAACATCAATTTGAACTACATGCTTGTTTGCCACTGCCATTACCTACATAAAAAAGGTACCGCTGTTATCGCCAATACGCATGCCAATCGTGGGGATTATGGCATATACATCATGTAGAGACTGTGGTTCAGCAGTGGACATCTTTCGGCTGAAATGTTAAGGAAAATAATAAAGTCTAAATTCTGAATAAGGTGATAAAACTGAAAATTTAGGTTGTAATTTGACACTTATTGTGAGACGTTTAAGGACATTTGATTTTAAGATCTCATCCATAAGCCTCTCATCGATGGAGGAACGACGACATTTGGTAGGGACTCACCCAATTTAAGAGTGTGTAAAATGAATTGCTAATTTTATAGTTAGTTATTTGGATCTATATATTTAAATGGCAACCCTGACTCACTGGCTTAGATATAACGCACAGCCAAAACTACTGTAACTAGAAACTTGAAATTTGGTACAAAATATTTGAAATAAAAGGAAATGTTCTATAGTTCCCTTAGATAACATTTCTTAGCTGTTTTACTTTGCACATTTTTTTTTCTGAACTTAACAATGAATGGAACTAGCCTCAATTCCATGGTCATAAATCTCAGACTAAAGAATGCAACTATAAAATTCGCCGGAGTTGATTTTAGAGAGAGGGTTGATTTCTCACGGTAAGCTTTATGTGGCTTGCTCGCGGGTAACTGCACATTTGCTGCACTAACTCGCGGTGCACTAAGTTTGGTCATTCTAGCACCAGCTTCAAAACTGGTAATTAATATTTTTTGTAGTAAACTATTGTAGCAAACTGTTTCTTACCTATCGTTTACGGGAGTACTTCGCTATAAACACAGAAACACATGCCACAATTATAACAGGATTAATTGAAACCATAGAGGTATGATTGAAACAATATACTATGCTCTAATAACTAAAGTACACGCGGGCGAAGTCGTGGGCAAATGCTAATAAAAAAATCAAGGTGTTACTAGAGTAACGTAGAATAACTTACCTTAGTTACATTACAACGTAAAAATAGTTCAATAAACGTTGATGGGTAATTATGTTGCAAACATAAAAAAGCAAGAAATAAAATAAGTTTATTCGTTTAACAACAGTGATGTTTTTCGAGAACTAAGCCTCTGTATTCAATACATATATTTTTACGATTATGCTTCTGACAGATCACTTTGCAAATCTTACCTTTACTTTTTATTATTTTCAGCTCCGATAAGCAGTGAAACTAAGCGCGAACGTTCGTTTTATTCGCTTGTTTAAATATAATTAGTTTGACTAATTTTTAATGGTTCACCTGTACCATTAGTCAAATGACCATAAAGCCTTTATTCACGCTTTTTAAATTCACATACTCGTTTTGCTATTTACCATTAAAATTCTCGTTTCGTCAGTGTAGACATCGAGTAAAATCAAGCGTTAAAAAGGTACAACGTATTATTGGATCTTGAGAGGGAAAAAATGGAAATTAAACGTAACTTCACGCCTGTAATCCCCGAAGGGGTAGGCAGAGGTAAATACATGCATACACCCACGACTCGCCGGTTACGTTTTGGCCCATGTAACAGGTGGCGAACCTGTTGCCATCTCCGGGCACATTACCAAACTCCGGTGTACTGGGAAACTGCCAGAAAATGGAAAAATCCCAATAGAAGCAGAGATAAAGGATTTTAAACCGTTATCTCTGATAGTCCCCGACCCGGGAATCGAACCCAGTACCTCCAGCGCAATAGTAGTGGCCTGCTACCACTACGCTACAAAGGCAGTTGAAATTGAAAATTAAAAAAGAGGAAAAGTCCATTGTGTTTTGTTGTTGATAGAGTTCAATTTTGAGTGATTTAAAAACCGCAGCCTAATAAATTCTATACACGTTGCGAATGATTAGGATCATCATTGTAGAAATCGCGGATTATTGGAGCACTACCGATTACAAATGCATAATCAATAGTAGATTCATTAACCATACATTCTACAGTTTTCTTAACGTTTGTAATCTCACTGATGAATTATTGGTAAGATAACATGTCATTATTATGATGTATTTGTCTCGATTACAAAACACTACAAATTTTATAACATTGTTGTGATAATTATATTATTTGAGATGGAGATAGACGTATTTAAATTAACAAAGTTTTTTTAAGTGGAAACTTCTTTAGCGACGCTGTATAGTGTACAAGTACATTTTTTGTAATGGGTAAAAGAATTATACTTGCGTCTGGTCACATATGTCCTGATCAAAAATTCGTAAGACCGTGGGAGAGTAGATCGTTGGCGGGGCGTAGGAGAGGGAAAGGGGTATGAGTAGGAGTGGGAGAGAGAGAAGCGAGGAGAGAAAGGAGAGAAAAGAGAGAGAGGAGGGATAGGAGAAAGGGGAGAGGTGAGAGGGGGCAGAGAGAGGGGAGATTGGGGAGAGAGAGAATTTTAATGTGATATAAATGGTCATGTTTATGTACGACACTGCAATAAATTAATATTGTAATACATAAATGATAATACTATTACCTAAGTATAGGTACAAGATAATTAAAGCAATTCGTTCAAAATCATTGCCTTAGTTACATATCCCATAAAATATCAAAATACAGTTTTCACTTCTGCCGGCGCTTCTAGAGTGCAACCCGTTGTTTATTTTTTATTTTATATTTTTTAGGTGACATATTTTGAATTAATAGAAAGCTACCTACCTAAACACAATACTTTTTTTATTCATTTAAGACTTTTATCCTGTCAATAAATAACGTTTTTTATAAAATTATGCATTTAAAAACAATGAACAGTAAGTCACTAAACAATCTAAACATACCTTTCTTAAGTAAGTACAACCTGTATTCTTTTGCCAGACAATGGACTGATCTTTTGCAACGTTACCAATGACTAATCCGCTAAACAGGTATTTCAAAATCATAACGTCACACAGTTATTGCAAATTTGTTATTCAAACAGAAAAGCGATAATGCGTCTCTGCACATAAGGCGTGTTTACATGAGATATTATATCTGAATTAGTTCCCTTATCGATTACATGATACTAGAATGAACTTAACCGTTTTTCTGTGTCAGACGCAACTGTGCCGATAAAAATATTAGTCTAACGATGATTTTATTCAACTTGTTCTCAGACATCTAGAACTATACATACGTAATATCGTCCTCAAATCGTCATTCCATTTTCGCCGTATAAACTTTTTTAGGGAAGAATCCAACGCGGTTGTTACTGCCGCAAGTTTTTTGTAACATAACGATATTCACTTTCGTTGATATTATTATGTTGTTACGAATAACTTTTTCTCTTATAGAATGATCCTTTTATGGCGATGTTAATTCTTCCGGGTTATTTCACGGCGTGCCTATATGTAATGTTGTTAACGATTAAATGGATAGAGAAACAATAGTTTTATTGACTACTAGCTGTGCCCGCGAGTTCGTCTACGTGAGAAAAAATATGATTGTTCAGTATCTACCCGGACGAAGTCGTGGGCGCAGCTAGTATAAAAGTAGCGTAAGTTACTCCTTATTACATCATGTATTCAGTATTCAGTATGTATGTATGGTTGTATGGAGATAAAAGAAGCTCAAGTTACTCCTTATCACATCAGCTATCTGCCTGTGAAAGTTCCGTCAAAATCGAAGTCACTCAAATTATGTTTATTTGTATGTAGGTATGTATGTATGTATGGTTGTATGGAGATAAAAGTAGCCTAAGTTACTCCTTATCACATCAGCTTTCTGCCAGTGAAAGTCCCGTCAAAGTCGAAGACACTCCAATTCTTCTTATTTGTATGTAGGTATGTATGTTTGTATGTATGGATGTATGGAGATAAAAGTAGCCTAACTTACTCCTTGTAACATCAGCTACCTACCCGTGAAAGTGCCGTCAAAGTCGAATACACTCCAATTCTACTTATTTGTATGTAGGTATGTGTGTATGTATGGATGTATGGAGATAAAAGTAGCCTAAGTTACTCCTGATCACATCAGCTATCTGCCAGTGAAAGTCCCGTCAAAATCGGTCAAGCCGTTCCCAAGATTAGTCCCGCCAAACAGACAGACAGACAGACAGAAAAAATTGTAAAAAATGTTGTTTTGGTATATGTACCGTGTATACTAGGGTTTTCGCATACCCGACATTTTTTAATACCCGGGTACTGAGTATTATTTTTGCATATACCCGGATATACCCGGGTATTTACAATTAATATAGAAAAAGATACAATTTTCTTATAATTATGTAATATAATATATATATTTATATATTTATATATATAATCACACAGTTAAACAGTTCGAGTGGAAATACCGTCTTGTGCAACCAAGCGTGCAACAAATTCGGAAATTTTAGTAGAAAGTAGAAAAAAATTGTTATCCGCGGTCTTTTTGGAACTAGGCTTAAACTTTGTTCTGATTCAGGTTGTGAAAACGATGTCAATGGCACTTCTTTTTCGGACGTAAGGTTCTGTTTTGCGATCTTTGTTTTATGTAGGTACTTTATCTAAATGTTTTAATGAAACGTTTGTTGAAGAACCTATATAAGAAATAAGATTTTGGATATATTGCACACTGTACTGATTCCTTATTCTGTATTTTTTAAATATATTTCCATACTCTAGACACAGATCTATCCATTTTGCCAACGAAAAGTAAACCATCGTTTAGTAAAATTTTATAGGTCAACTAGATTCATTTTTTCTTTCGTTTTGTTTTAATAACATTTAATTCAATTACTAAGCGTTCACTGAACAATATTAAAATTGTCAACAATAACAAGCAACATTTTGTACTCTTCTATGAGTATCTAAAGAATCATCAGCTGATCAGTGACCGCCAATATGGATTTCGTCATGGCAGATCTGCTGGTGATCTTTTAGTATATCTAACGCACCATTGATCCCACGCCTTGGACAAGAGTGGGGAGGCATTGGCTGTAAGCCTGGACATTGCTGAGGCCTTTGACCGGGCCTGGCACAGGGCACTCCTCGCGAAACTTCCATCCTACGGTCTTCCCGAGAGGCTATGCAACTGGACAGCCAGTTTTCTGTCTGAGCGTTATATACAAGTCTAAGTTGACGGTCAGCGCTCAGACATTCTACCTATCGACGCTGGTGTGCCGCAAGGCTCTGTGCAATCTCCCACGCTTTTTCTTCTGCATATTAATGAAATATTGGAGCAAAACTCCAATTTTAATTGCTATGCCGATGATTGTACGGGAGATGCACACTACACTAGACGTGCAAATGCCTCTCGGGCACTTATCGAGGAAAGCAGGACTAGACTTGTGTCTGCAATCGAGCACTCTCTGGAGCGGGTCTCGGATTGGGGTCGACTTAATTTAGTACAGTTTAACCCCTCAAAGACACAAGTCTGCGCGTTCACCGCTAAAAAAAAACCATTTATTGTAGCACCACAGTTCCAGGGCATTCCGCTCGCCGTTGATAAGAGTATCGGTATCCTGGGCGTTGACATATCGAACGAAGTGCAATTCGGGAGTCACATTGAGTGTAAGACCAAGTTGGCATCCAAAAAGTTGGATGTGCTTAACAAAGCGAGGCAGTATTTTACATCGGGGCAGCTACTACAGCTTTATAAGGCCCAAGTGCGACCCCATCTGGAACACTGCTCTCATTTGTGGGCGGGAGCCTCCAAATACCAGCTTGGTCTACTTGACCCCCTACAAAAACGCGCCGTTCGTATTGTTAACGATCCAGGACTTACTGACAGGCTCGAACATCTGAGCCTCCACAGAGACATTGGGAGTCTGTGCGTGTTGTACCCTCTCTACAATGGTGAGTGCTCTGCTGAACTGTTTGACATGGTGCCACCGTCTCTTTTCCTACACCGTACTACCCGAAGAAGAGAGAAGTTCCACCCACACCGACTGGACACCTGGCAGTGCTCAACGGTGCGGTTTTCACGTTCGTTCCTGCCCAGAACGTGTAAATTGTGGAACGAACTTCCCTCTGAGGTGTTCCCTAGGTGCTACAACATAAGGTTTTTCAAAAATGGCGTCAAAAGAGTCCTTCAGGGTTGGCTACGCGTTGGCAACTCCCCTGGTGTTGCAAATGTTCATAGGCGACGGTGACCAATTTCCAGCAGGTGGCCCGTTTGCTTGTCTGTCGACCTTAAGACATAAAAAAAAAGAAATTAGCGTATTTCAATACCTATGATAATAAAACTTTCTAATCAAACTCCAACGAAACAAACACAAAACACAGCGACGTTAACAAGAACGTAATACATAACCAAATCTAACCTCATAGTTACTGGATTTTTCTAAAAAACTCTACGCCTTTAGATTTATTTTTATTGTGTGTCACATTTGCTAATAAGTATTATTTTTTAGACCTTACTTTGTAATTTTGTAATTTGCCGAGGATTTTGATGTATTTCCGAACCAATGTGGGTGTCCGGGTACCCGGGTCTGGCAGTAAAAAATACCCGAGTACTAAAAAGGTCAAATACCCGGGTATACCCGGGTCCGGGTACCCGGGTAGAAAACCCTAGTGTATACATACATGTGCGTTTAGTAAAAATCGGTTATTTTTATATTACAAACAGACACTCCAATTTTATTTATTTGTACGCATATAGATTTATTATGGAAGCTACAATACAACATAAGACCTAAAAATTCTATGAAAATTTTAAGCGTGTACATTATAGCGGTAACGGAAATACGTAATTTGTGAAAATGTTAGCTTTCTAGCTATCACTATTTATGAGATACAGCCTGGTGACAGACAGACGGACGGACGGACAGACAGACAGACAGCGGAGGATTAGTAATCCGTAGGGTCCGTTTTTACCTATTAGGTACGAAACTCCCTAAAAGATAGAACTAAGATACAGAATAGCTTAAAAATATTCGATACGATTCTTTAAATTGACATAACTTTTTTATTTCCGAACCGATTCACATGAAACAAACACTAAATGTTAAGTGAAACTTACCACAATATATTAGTGACTGCAAATCGAATAAGCCGTTTCTGAAATTAGCGTGCACAAACACACAGACAATCAGTCATTTTTCCGGGATAAAAAGTACCCAGTGTTGTGCGCCAAAGGTTAAAGTATAATCATACCAATTTTAATTGTAATCGGACCTGTAGTTTTTATGTGATGCTTGAACAAACAGACAGACAGACAAAAAATTTCTAATCACATATTTGTGTTCGGTATCGATCTAATAACATCCCCATGTATTTATTTTTTCAATATTTTAAATGTACAGAATTTACACTTCTACAGATTTATTATAAGTATAGATAATTTCAATTACTTATAACTGACTCAGCCGCTATTATCTTGTGTATGTGTGTATAAAGTAGGTTCTCATCCTCACGAATATTTCCTAATTACAAATTACCTATCATCCTTACTTTAATATTTTTATCGATGCAAATCTGTTTGTCTATATGTTTCGATTTTTGGACGCAACTGCTAAGTCGATTGTAATTGAATTTTAACTTAGGACATATGTCCTACTTTTTGTGCGCACGCGACGAGGACGCGGGCAAAAGGCTTTTAAATCTGATATGTACACCTATACCAATATAAAAAAATAAAATACTGGTGAATAGTGTACACTAGAGTTGGCAGGTTAGATCACATAGCTGACTACATGTCAATTCTACAGTACTACAGTTTTAATGGTATACCCTACCCGGGTTATTGGCAAGTATTTTATGTTTCAGGTAGGTAAGTATTAAAAAAATTGGTTCATTCCTATACATTTATAAAAACACTGAATAGTTCCTTCTGCAACAAGTACCTACACGTAATGACCTGAGAAACGAGGTCTAGGTTTTTACCCTATACCTTAGCTATTCACAATGCCATTCGCATTTATAATAGGTAGGTAAGTATATAAATAAATTAAGGCAGTAAGTTAAATTGAATAAATCATTGTCACTTCAAATTCGATCTTCGATTTGAATATTTTAAGGAATTATTGATTTACAATTTATAGGCATATGTACTAATTTCAAATTTGTAAGTGTATCAGAATCAGAAACTTATTTATTCATATGATGACAAGTACCTCTTATGGTACGTCAAAAACACATAAAATAAATTATAGTGAATAACAATTGATAATATGTATGACAATTTACAAACTAAAAAAAAACAACCAAGAATATCACCAAGATTAAAACTAAATAAAATAATATGCTAATGATTCTTATACTGATTCAAGTGGAATGTCTACATATATCTCGCATTAGACCCAAATACAGGTAAGTAAGTCATATTCATTAGCAGAACCTATAATATTATAATTTAAAAACTGATAACAAAGAGTTTAGGTTCTATGTTAGGTACATTATATTAGAGTCATTACAATAGGCTCAATTACATTACAGGTAAGTTATATTAATTTGCAGCATGTAAAATTCATCAAAACAGATCAAGAATAAATATACATAGACGAATATTATAACATAGACGAATATTTGCTAATAGTACGTCTACATAGACGTACTATTAGCAAATATTTACGTCTACATAGACGTACTATTAGCAAATATTCGTCTAGCCAAGGTACCAACTTCGTTGGTTTTTCCAAAAGCATATTATCCATTTGATACCCTAGACTTCAGAACAATGACTCTTTAAATGCTGAAACCGCAAATCCATTGTAAAGGTTCACCTCCACATAATCCCTTGTGTATCAAAGAAAATTGGATGCAAGACTTAACCGAATCGATTCCATCTTGGGAACAATCTGTCAGCCAATCATACGACGATGTAGTTAATGAGCTAGACTAAGAAAATCCAGCTGAAATTTTATTTGATTGGTTCGTGCGACTTAACTATAGCTAAGATAAGATAGAATACGATTCTAATGGGTTTCAATGGTTGCAGAAAATAATATTTTGAAGACTCGTGATGAGTAAAATCTTTGCATGCTCCAGTTAGCTTTATGTTCGTTTGGTCTAAATCCATCGTTATCCTTAAATGATCAGTAGGTAAACGATCATTCAGTTCTTTCGTTCTTATTTTGTGTAGATTAAGTGAGGGAATTTTATCAATAAAAAATTGTATTGCTAACAATAATTCGCGTAATGATGACGTAGCAGAATGATGGTAACAGATTTTTTTACAACATCAATATTAACTATTTCAATCGATATCAGTTCATTTCAAGTAATCATAAAAAAATGTTCCAACGAACTGATACACGTTTTTGAAGCTGGTTAAAAATAGTACCTGTCAAGCTAACTAAATTTATCTACTTACATTTCCTGTTCCGGGAAAATACGATTAATTTTACACTCCATAAGATAAATGACAATCCTTGAAAACATTTATAAGTAAATCTATAATATCATAAGAAGAAAATGTTATCTTTGGGAATGGCGGCAAAGAAATATGTCTAGTCAAAGATTTGAACGCTACGAAGAATAAAGGACAATAAAAAACAGTGCAGGCTTATTTGCATCAATATTTTATTTTCTTCAAAATTGCTACAGCTCGTACTGCATACACGATCACATATCAAATCTTATCAACAAACATTAAAAAGGCTTTGTAATATTCTTATTGAACCCCGTGCACTCTCATACTACTGCTAAGAGTATACCTACGACGTAAGGTAACCTATCAATTGTACATTGTGATATTAAAGGCTCCATTCCTTCAGGTGATATTATGCAGAAGTATTAAGTAAGAAAAATTCAGCGATACTGTTTCAAACACAGTAGTTGGAAGTTATTCTAGCGGCAATACAGTTTCAGCGAGAGCATTTCAATCTAGAAAATTCCAAAATCATATTAAATGTTTGACTCTTTAGTAAGACTAAAATAGTTCAGAGGTGTTACAACTACTTTAGTATTTGTACAAAGGAGTTACTTTCACAAAGCAGGGTAGGGCTATGCGTATCTTCGTAAGCCCTAAATACTGAAATCGTAGGGCTTTATAATTTAGATCATGTAAATTAAAAAGCTTAATGGTAGTTCACGATTCACAAGACGTAATCACAGTTTGAAAGACCGACTCCTTACGATTAGTGTAATTTATGTTCTTGATAAAATTAGCTCTACTACAAGTGCGTGTTTTATATGACAAGTTTGTTTTGGCAATATACTTTTACCAATCAAGGATGTATCGACTTCCTTCGAAAGTAATATGTTTACATTCCCAGTGAGCGTTCCAAGTGATGACGCGGAAGTAAATGGCGGACGAATATTGTCCAGTATTTAGAATGACCGAGCCGATAATTAAATGTAATTGAGATCATTGGAGGGTCGCGCTCAGAGTCAATGCGGGTTCCAATGTGTTTTTAACTACTTAAAGTATCAGCCGCCTCATTGTTTTTGGATGACCGACTCAAACTGATGATCCTATTTTTAGTTGTGAGGTTTCATGTATCTGGTCATTAAATTGGCTTGTTGAGGCGAAAGTGTTTATATTTTTATCAAAATTTAATTATCTTACGGTGGTGGAGTATTACGTTCATTTTTATATAAATTTTACAATATCTGTGTCAATTCATTCCTATCACTGTAAGCTGTGTATTGATATATGTGATAAACAATCAAATTAACCATAATGGCAGAAACAGACGTGATTTAAAATTATAATTTAGAAGAACTTTTTTCAATAATTGTCTTAGGAAATAGTAGCCATGTCAGTAATAGGTACCCACTCCTACTGCCACCTATTTATTGTTAAAATTACACTTAATATGCTTCATTGAGTCGGTGTTTGAAAAAAATTATTGAATAAGTAACCTTTAGAATTTATTGAAGTTGAACTGGTGTTATTATGAGTCTTGAAATGGTCGTCATATAACCGTCATTGAATGGCTAATACGACTCAATATTGAAATATAAATATTTTATTATCAAAGTCTCATTCAGCTAGCTACATTTGCAATTATATACGAGTATCTTCCATATTTCTCTTATTGAATATAAATGACATAATTGTTAAGGAATGTGAGATGTTTTTATGCCGTAATAACAGGAATCTGTAGGTAAATGTTAACTGCAGATTAATAAAATCAACAAAAGCTAGAGTTAACGCAATTGCGATTGAGGCTTCGGATGTTGATGGTTCACATCGCAAGCATTTAAAATTAAAATTGTGGTTATTTTTATACGGGAGCCGTACATTAGGTACCGAAACACGATAGTGCTGAACTACCATTTAGCGGCAAGTAGATTAGGTAATGCGTTGGTGCCTACGCCTGCAAGCTCCATCACTGGAGCTCTAAATGATTATTAACATGTTTAAACGCGTGACGAACAACTTTATCAATACAGTAGTCATAATAAAACGCTTAGATGTTTCCTTGTGCGTTATAATTTAAAGATAAGAATAAAGATTCGCTTGTGGACACAGTAGGTTATCTTTATAAAACATAAAGTTTCATACGATTATCATTAATAACATACATACCTACGTAACTTATAATCAAACCCCGCTTCGGTACAGTACCAGAGAGCTGGCCCTATGAGCACATTATGTGGTGGTAATAAATGCTATAAGTATTGCACTAATTTTGTGTAAGCGGCGAGTTACCTAAGGTCCCTGACTGTACATTAAGGGTCATAGCTCACTAGAATCACCCGGCACCCGACCAGCGCCCGCCTGCCTCGAGCGGTCTGCGCTCATTCCATCAACAACGCTCCGTAACGCGCGCGGTTCACGCGCGGACGGCTAGTGGACCACTCGGTAACCAGACTAACCACTCGATAAACACAACTCGGTAGCTTGACGTCTTGCGTTGACTTTGCATTGCCAACTCGCTCTTCCCTAGTGGACCGCGCGCGGTACGCGAGTGGTTCACAAGTAACATCGCATCGTTCACCTGTGGACCACCCGTCATCAACGAATGAACGCAGTAAAACGAGGCGGTGCTGGTCGGGTGCCGGGTGGCTGTAGTCAGCTATGACCCTAAGAGTACTCGGTTGTCTTGCTGTTATTTTAAGCTACACACAATATAACTCAATCATTCAATAACGTCTCATACATAACACACATTCCTCATAATGACAGTATTCATCAAACCCTGACCTTTTAAGATAAAACGTGTGACTAATTACGACAAATAGTCTCTTATTTATGAAACGGTAGCAAATAAATGCAAGATGCATTCAAATATATCATGAAATTTTATCAACAATTGCCACTTAGTTAAAATATACGATTCATTAATTATTTTACATCATTTCTACATCGTTATTTGATAGAAATAACTAAGTACTTAGATGAGAACAGAGTAATGTCTCATGATGACATGGATGTGCCTGGTTTGTTTATAAAAATCCTTAGCCTGTCTGTCGATATTTTACCAATAGGGATAGCATGATCATTTGCAACTTCTTTGATAATGAAATGGGATTCTCTTCCCTCTTGAAGTATCGTATTTTTTATTAGATAATAATTGTTGTTAGTAATTGTTATATTAGTTAGATACTAATTGTTGGAAGATGAATGATATTTTTATTAATTATCTCAGTTCAACAATACCTACATCAGTTCTAAGATTGAATCTTCATTTTATCTTTATACCAAATGTTTTGCACAGGTAAAATTTCAGGAGCATCATTATACTTTGTATGCATAGATATCGAAAAAGAGAGCAATTTCGTCTCATGCAATGATCAGAATCTGACGCCCATTGGATTTTACATAACGATGCTACATTTAAACTTCAAATAGCTTAACTGAGACGCAGGTTCGGTTACCAATTTTACAATACTGCTTTCGTTTATCCTGAGAATGCAGTAGCCGTTATATGTACTAGCATAAAGTTCATTTTCGTTCATCGTTTTGTCTTCGATAATATCGAAAACATCGACCAGTGTTGTTATGATAACACAATGCTTCTGTTTTACCTTTTAAAAACATTCGTATGGAGACAGTGAGTCCCTTATGTACTCTGTGAGACGTCATATTATAGTATAGAGCAATAAGTGTTAGAGTAGAAGCAACGTGAAATATATGACTTAATTCGATTCCTTTTAGGAGAATGTAATATAATATCAGGTTTCTCAAAGCTCCCAGAAGCATCCATAGATATAAGTATTAATGAGATCTGTACCTTTGCGTATATTTTCTTTTCTGTACCTCTTCACCTATAATTAGGTCACTACTACACTGGTCTACTGCTACACTGGGATCGAGGACTTTCCTAAATGAAGGTGTATTATACTTTCTCACTGGTGCGATTGGGATTACAGAAAATATAAATATTTTCTGGAATAACCCATATATTCCCACCGCCAGATTTAAGATAAGGAGGGGTTGGCCACAGTGTAGCAGAAGTTGCCTACAACTACACAATCTAAGTAAATTTGTGCAAAATTAATAATAAATACACAATACGATTGTTATTTATCAATAACATTCCAAGCAAACTATTAGGTACAGCTTCATTCAATTAATTTCTCAATTCCACTTTACCTCTCATTTGTAGAACTTCATTGCAATACCACTTTAATTAGTTCCATCGAACACTGCACGTTTACGTAAGACGTTCATTTCGAATAATGATTCAATTTCAAACTTACACTGGCTGCTGAAACAGGTATACTAGTGCTTACGGAATAAAATTGGTGTTACCCTCACCACACTCGAGGGATTAGAATCCATCCATTTGTGCTAAGTGGTGTTAGGTTGACTAGGGTTGTCGCTAAAATGTATACCTATATTTTGATATTTAAATGGATTTTAAAGGGTTGGTAAGTTTAAAACTCGCAATCGCTGTTGGTAAGTCGAGAAAACTGTTATTGGTTTTTTTCTGTGAGGACCTTCGAGAAGACCTTAGATAAAGTCTCAGTCTAAAACAAGAACTGATTGAAAGGATTTGTCCTCTCCTCTCCTCCTTTGATAAATAAAAAATATCGTATCTTAAATGAAGGCATGTATGTCGAGAACGAACAAAAATATAATCTATACTTATAATAAAACTGTAGAAGTGTAAATTCTGTACATTGAAAATATTGAAAAAATAAATACCAGGGGATGTTACTAGATCGATACCGAACACAAATATGTGATTAGATTTTTTTTTGTCTGTCTGTCTGTCTGTTTGTTCAAGCATCACACAAAATCTACCGGTCCGATAACGATGAAACATGGTACTCGTATAATTATACTTTAACCTTTGGCGCACAACACTGGGTACTTTTTATTCCGAAAAAATGTATGTTTGTGTGTTTGTGCATGCTAATTTCAGAAACGGTTTATCCGATTTGCGGTTTTTACTAATATATTGTGATAAGTTTCACTTAACTTTTAGTGTTTGTTTCATGGCAATCAGTTCAGAAATAAAAAAGTTAATTCAATTAAAATAATCATATTGCATGTTTTAAAACTATTTTGTATCAATCTTTTTTAAGTTGCCGTACCTAAAAGGTTTTACCTTTACGAACCCTATTACTTTTCCTCCGCTGTCTTTCTGTCTGTCTGTCGCCAGGCTGTATCTCATAAACAGTGATAGCTAGAAAGCTAAAATTTTCACAAATTATGTATTTCTGTTACCGTTACAACGACAAAATTAAATACAAAAAATAAGAAAATGAAAGTATTAGGAGTCCAAGGGGGCATACAATAAACGTGTTTTTTTTTTCGTATATTTTCTGCTCGATATTAACAACGGTACATAGCAAGTAGACGCTAAAAATGTTCACAGAATATGAAGTTGTTTATTACCTTCCTTAATAAATCCATACTGTCTATACTAAGACTATAAATGTGAAAGTATGTTTGTTTGTCCGTCTTTCACGTTAAAACGGAGCAACGGATTGGTGTAATTTTCTACGTAGAGATACTTGAAAAGGTGCAGAGTGACATAGGCAACTTTTTGTTTTTTTATATCCCCCCCCCCTAAAATAGGAGATGGAAATTTAAATGGAGCATTTCACAATTTGCAAGGTACAAAGTTAAAACTTGGTACGCGAACTCTTTGAGCCTAACAAACAATACTAATCCTTTTTTTTAGAAATCTGCTCCCATGCCCTTATAAGAGAGAGTGAAAATTGTATTGGGATTTCCGCAGTGTTCAAGGTGGAAAGTAAAAAATTGGTATGCGGACATTTTGTTACTAAAAAAACAGCATTTACTTAATTTTTTTTATATCTGCCTACCTCCCTAAAATAGCGGGTGGAGGTTTGTAGGAGCATTCCACAATTTTCAAGGCAGAAAATTAAAACTTGGCATACTGACTCTTTGAAATGTAACGTAACTTCACGCCTGTAATCCCGAAGGAGTTGGCAGAAGTAAAGGCAATCATAATGCTTGCAAACACCGACTATATGCCGGTTACGTTTGGGCCCATGTAACAGGTGGCGAGCATGTTGACATCTCCGGACACATTACCAAACTTCGAGGTACTGAGAAATTTCTAGAAACTGGAAAAATCCCAAAAGAACCAGAGATAAAGAACTGCCAAAAATTGGTATGCAGACTATTTGTCACTAAAAAAACAAGGAAAAGTTTAAAAAGTTTATACAGAATTTTCTCATTTTTAGACTATATGAAAATGGTTAGGTATACTTAAAGGTTTTGGATAACAATTGGAACTTGATTGGGACATTTCCGCGGGATTTGATTTATTTATAAAACGAAATCCACGTGCGCGAAGCCGCGGGCAACAGCTAGTCTATATAATAAAAGAACAAATTCTTCAAACACCAAAACTTGAATATGGAAACTTGAACTAGGATTATAACTTAATGATTTGTTAAATACTTTCAAAAATGTAAGAGGTACCTAATTTTACTCAAATAAATAGAGTGGTTAAAACAAAAAAAAACACAAATAAATTCAATGTACAAACCCAGTGTTCTACAAACTCGATACTAGAACAGAAGAGAAATTGAAAACTTAAATTCATTAAACTAGTCGGTTTCATAAGTTTCAAAAGGTATCTGAAATTGCTAGCCCTGCAGCTGTTTAGCATACGCCACGTGCATCTTATAGTTCCACAGGCGAGACAAATGTGAATCCAGTAATATATGTGGTACAGGTACGTTTATGTTAAAATATGCAATGCAACATACATACAATTTGTTGATGAGTATCGAAGCTTTGGTTATAGTTCATCACTCCAGCTGAAAGACGCCCACTGCTGGACAAAGCTTTCCGAAGACGTCCACAACAGAATTGGTGTGTTATTAGGGGAGAATATGCCCTAGCGATAACGGAATAATTATGTTCTGTTCTGCTAGAGGCCGTTGGGGTTGACACATCCCGACACCTTCAGGGTTAGAGTTAAAAGTAGTAAAAACTTAACTTCACGCGTATTTGATGGGATTGACTGAGATGTCTACATTTTGGTTGTTTCATTCTGGCGTCCTACCGTAATGGGCTGTTTAGTGACAATTCTGGCATTCTTTAAGAATTGAAAAGGACTCAAAAATGTAGTTACCAGAGTACGAAGTCTTCAGATCTCCGTCATTATATTTATAATTTGGATTAAACTGGCAGTTAGGAAAACTTCGGACTGTGTATTACCGGCGAAATTACTATAAAATATATAGGTTTAAAGATCTTTATTCTCATAAAAACATACAGTTCTTTTAGAATGAGATATAGATTACATTGATTTATCAATATGTTAGTAGTACACCTCTGGCGCTTAGGGTTAGTAACATAGTTACAATAGTGATACTATTAACTATTTAATTTATTTTGTTTATTTTTGACTTGTCATAAGCGGTGCTTATCACCCCAAATGACTTAAATGATTCGATAATATGAATTAAATTTCTAATTCTGGTTATGAACTTATTTATATAAAACAAAGGTAAGTATTAGTAATAAGGTACTGTTAGTACATTGCTTAAATAACTTAAATACTACTATAGTCTGGCAATATATGATTTTAATTTGTTTTTAAATATGTTGATACTACTGAACTCCTTTACATCGTTTGGTAATTTATTAAATAACTGAACTCCTTCAAATAGAATAGATTTCTTTGCGTAATTCGTTCTTGGTGTAATTAGTTCAAATTTATGTTTGTTTCTTAAGCTAATGACTTTTTTTTTCAATTCAATATTAGTTTTGATTTTTTTGGTACTTATCCTATTTATTAATATACAAGTTTTATATTTGTATAACTGGTTTATGTTAAACAGGTTTGCTTTTTTATATAATTCTTTTGTGGGTGTGTAGTAATTGTAGTGAAATAATACTTTAATTATTTTATTTTGTATTCTCTGCAATGGCTGAAGATTAGTAGATGCAGCCGACCCCCAGATTTCTATTAAATATTCCAAATGTGACTTTACCAATGAGTTGTAGACAATTGTTTTTACTTTTTTTTTTTTTTTTTGGTATGCAGTTGTTAACTTTGCGAAAAGCGCCTAAAGTTGAGCTTAGTTTAGATTTTATGGATTCAATATGTGATTTCCATGTCAATTTGTCATCTATGATTAATATATATATATAAAACTGAATTTCGTGCCAATGACACTTAAATGTCTTTTACGGTACGACGGTAGTGTTGGTAGTAGGTACCTAGATCTCCAGTGACACAGATCCCTGGAGTAGGCACCATCACCTTACCTAATCTACTTGCCGGCAAATGATAGTGTTCGGCGCTATCTGTTCCTGTCTTGTGGTAATTTTCTGCAAAATCTGTCACAGAGGAAAGTTATGGAAATTTTGTTTCATATTTTTATTTTAATATATCATATGTATAATTGTATCGTCAATATGGTACCTACCTGCCACGCCATTTGATTTGAAGTACATAAATAGACTACGATTTAAATCAAAAAGTACACTTTAAATTCACGTTTCGACCACGTTTCAGCCGTGGTCCCGGGCAGACTAAGGTGATATTTGTCTGACAGAAGTTTGAAAAATTATATGTAAATACATCGTTTTCGTAGGTTGGATTATACACAGTAAACACAAAACAATATACCTAATGCTTAGACTCAGGAAGAGGAAAGACACTTACATAAAAGTGACAAAAATAAAAGATAGAGTTAAATAAATAATGCTATGAAAAAAAAACCACAATGCGCATATCCTCTTCAACATACGTTTATCATAACTAAATACCTACATCGTTTTAATGCACACACATTCGTCTTCGGAGATGCCCCAAATATCTCAACTTTGTCTAGTTTTATAAAGAGTCAGACACAATTTGGGGCACACTTATATACTGAGGCCGCTAATATATAAAAAGAAATGACAAACGCGTCTCATGATTCAGGAGATTACGACTGGACCGGGGATACTGGCTATTTGTAACAGGGGATACATTATTTTAAACGAGAGGATACACCCAGCACCTACCTCCGCGATTTATCACTGTCAGAACCACACCAAAGTCTAATGAAACCATTTAAACTTTGGATAAAAACGTGAATGTGACCTAAGTGTCATTTGAGCTTAAGCATGCCATTAGCTCAAATTAGGGGGCCTTAGATTTTGTTTTATATGAAGAAAGTGGTGAATGTTTTTATTTATAGGTATTTACCTACCTACTTACATGTTTCCGTGATTTAGTACCTAGTAGAATCTCACTTGGTTAATTTCTCGGGTTTCTTATTTAGAAAGAATCTTGGTTAAATGTGGTAAATGAATAGACTTGCTTCTTACCTATAACATAACATCAGATAATACTCCTGGTAAATTGTACGCGAAGTTATAAACTAACATTTACCTGTCTCAGCTTCATTACTGTGAAGTACCTAACTACTTCAGCCTTAGAGACGGAGTATGAAAGACGTTATTAAAGGGGACACATATAGTAGGTACAGCATAAAGCATTGTTAAAGATAATAATATTGCTGTGATACCTACTTGTATAGTAAAATGACTGCCATTCCATAATTAAGAATTGCAAAACATATAGGTACACATTGAAAGTTTCTCACGCAAAGAACACATTTGAATGTAAACTCCGCGAATACCATTTGATTTTATATCAGCTCACATATTCATTCCATCGTTGTTTTTTTATAGCTCAGCAAACATTTCAGTAATCTATATTCATATTATTTTTGTTGTAATCCTCTTGAAGTTTGGCGCCAAATCGCAAGCGTTCATCGTCGTGTGGCCCACATTTTCGCAACTGCGCAAATAAATTTTTCGGACGATTAGTAAGGCCTGTTATACTACACGATTTCTCGGGCTCTGTGGTTGGTAATAATGAAATGGGAAATAGGGAGTTACGGCCAAATACTCAAACGTCACTTAAATCTAAGTGGGACTTAACAGTCTTCTGTCTTTATAAAACACGTTCAAACGATAGAGATAGCGCACATTTGAGGGTAGCTTAAAATTAAGTGACGTTTGAGTATTGTAGTTTGAGTATTCGGCCATTACAGATCCTTCTTCTTCTTTTAGTGCCTCTCCAACTAGTGAAGGTTGGCTATCAATTCGGAAAACGTTAATCTGTCCTTCGCGATACGAAATAGTTCAGCGACGCTGTTGATGCCGGTCGTTCGTTCGATTCGTTTCCGCAAGTGCTCTTTAATTGTCCAGGCCTCACATCCATACAATAGTATAGGCCATATATAGCACTGTAGCAACCGTACGCGTAGGGACATCTTTAACTGACGACCGCATAGTACCTTTCTCATAGAATTGAATGCACTACGGGCTATTTCTATTCGAGTTTTCACCTCAAGATCGCTCTGCTAGATATCATCCATCCATGTGCCTAGGTATTTATACTTGTGCACCCGTTCCAATCGTTTACCTTCCACAGTGGTACCAGGGTCGGCACTTGGTGTCTTTGAGATGATCATGACTTTGGTTTTGTTGACATACATTCTAAGGCCGGCTCTCAGGCTACACTCATTTACCCGGTTAACAATTTCCTGCAGCTCAGACGCTGTAAACGCTATTAGGACGGTGTCGTCGACATAGCGGAGGTTGTTAATATACCGTCCTTTCACTTATACACCACCCCTTAGTCCCTCCAATACCTCTGCGAAAATCGATTTCGAGTAGAGGTAAAAGAGTATCGGTGATAATATGCATCCCTGCCGGACGCCTCTTTTTATCTCTACCTCACTGGTTTCTTCGCCATCGACGCGAACAGTAGCCTTTTGGTTCCAGTAGAGGTTTCGAATGATCCTTATGTCTTTATCATCTAGTCCGATGTCGTTTAAGAGTAGTGCCATGCGGTCGTGAAGTACTCGATCAAACGCTTTTTCGTAATCGATGAAACAGAGAAAGACGTCCTGTTGCATATCTTTGCATTTCTGCACCAGTACCTGCACCGCAAATAGAGCTTCTCTTGTGCTCACTCCAGATCGGAATCCAAATTGGCTATCTCCCAGTTGTTCGTCGCACTTGATTCTGATGCGTTTATGTATAATGTTTAGAAACAGTTTTAACACTTGGCTCATAAGGCTTATCGTTCTGAATTCTTCACATTTTTTCGGGTTCTTCTTCTTTGGGAGAGTAATAAAAACCGATTTCAACCAATCATCAGGCAGTTCCCCAGTATCATACACAAGGTTAAACAATTTGACCAAGGTATCCACGTTCTTCTCGTCGATAAGCTTGAGAATCTCGATGTAGACATCATCTGGGCCTGCAGATTTTCCTACTTTAGCTTTGCACAGTACATTCCAAACTTCGTCCATGAGTATAGCGGGCCCATCATTGCTAAAGGTTGTCTGTGTTGTACTTCTGGATTCATCTGCAAACATGGTTCTGATGTAATATACATACAGCTTTCTTTGCTGAAAGACCCAAAACAGGCAGGTTGTTGTCATCCACCAAATTGTAAAATACGTGATTACGACCGATCATCATTTTTATTTCCTTATGCATATTGAACGCATCGTGCTTTTTAAGGAGTTCTTCTACATATTCGCATTTGCTCTGGTACCATGTGTCTCTAGTATGATGAACTAGATTCCTAAAGCAGGGCAATCGAGTCGTCCCGATTTCGAGTTCTGCATCGTAGAAAAGAAGTTTTGCATAGTAGGTATATTATTGTGTTCCGGATTAAGGGTAAGATTCACAGACCGCAATTCGGCAAAGTACGCTTAGAACTGTCAAAACTCAAAGTAAAGTCGTAGTGCGGTCTGTGAATCTTACCAAGAGTGAGTCACACACAGAACAGTTTTTAGCGTAAAGTAAATTAACAACACCTTATCTCGCGAGACTAATACTTAAAATAATAATTTTTATTTTAAGTATTAATTTGAGGTAGATACGGTTTGAGGCAGTTCGTCTCCAGACGGCACTAGCCTACTTCACCGGTCAATCGGCGAACCCAGAGCTCTCAGCCTGAACGATAAATCGGGCTATGTAATACGCCTTTTTGTCATACGTGACTATGACCGTTATCCACGTTACACCAGCTTAACAATATGGAACGATATTTTGTTTCAACTTTCAATTTATTATACCGCTATTTTGAGAATCTATTCTTATGTAACCACTCTAAACCCACTCTAGAAGCTATTGGATAGGAGTATATGTATATGAGTCTCGTAGATCTTGAAAATTATCAGCACTCGTGGTAGAAATATTTGAAAATAAAAAGCGGCCATGTGAGAGTTCCTACTCGCACATTAAGCCTGGGTTGCACCAAGATATTTGTTAAAGTTAAAGTTATTGTAACATTTCACATTCCTCTCTGATTTCTTTAAGTTAGAAAGAATGTGATATGTTACATTAACTTTAATATTAACAAATATCTTGGTGCAACCCAGGCTTAGCCTGGCTTCTCGAACATAAAGAAATCTGTTAAAGTTAGAGAGGGATGTGAAATGTTACAATAACTTTAACTTTAACAAATATCTTGGTGCAACCCAGGCTAAGAGTTCCGTAGTAGCAAGTAATATTTTTAAGCAAACAAGTAATACCTACATCGTTAAAACTAAATTTTGTTGAAAAATTTTTTTTTAAACTAGAACATAATCCTATATATTTTTTGGATGTTTCATTATTTTATTTTAAAAGTTAAAGAGACACTGGTTTTTAAAACTTTACTGTTATTATTTTTACAGATTCATCCATAGACACCAATCACCAGGTTTAACCAAAAAAGTTATTTTTTATTTTTATAGAAAAATCATAAAAACGAAACAAACATATTGTGTGATCCTTTTTATTTTTAAAGTAGGTACCTATTCTTTACTGTCGTTTTTAATTTATATATCTATCTGAATGTAAAGAAACTTCAAAAATTTAATTTTACTAGGATTAATATCATCAACGAACGTGTGTACGATACATTGATTTGTATTATGGAAAAACTTTAAAGAAGGTAAAACGTAAAAGTGCTGAGAAATATTATCTAGGGAACCTAAAATAACATCTGGTATTCAAAATATTTTAATGTTTTGACAGTTTTAAGCGCTACTTTACCCAAAGTATGCTGAGAACTGTCAGTACAATATCGGCTTTGACAGTTCTAAGTGTAGGTACGTACTTTGCTCAAAGTAAAGTCGTAGGTCGGTATCACTCTCAATATGTACCGTTAAGTTACCTACATACCTATAAGTAAGTAATTAGTTAAGTAGTTATTCGGTTGTTAATAATTATAGATTTTATTTTATGTCCTTTAATTAAGTCTCCTCTAATTAAGGACAATTCTCTCTTCAAATTCGTTAATAACTGACTAATTTGTATTCAGATTTTTATTTATTGTATGAGGTAATCAATAATTGTGCAATTCGATTAGCTAATTAACTATGTTTTATAAGAAAATAGCTCTTGTTTATATGCTCGTGTTGTTTGTTACTATTTTCATATGAAATTTTATGTGTATTTTTCCATTTGTATTCCATATATTTACTTACCTATAGTTTCTGTAAAAATGATCACCCGCAATTTCTAATTAATTCAGTTAGCTCATAATTTTATTGACTCTGCTTTCACAGTGGGATAAAAAAGTAGTCGTAGGGACATAATAAGTGAAAATAGTCGTTAAAATACATTATACTGCCTGCTAAAGCCTTAAAAATAATATAATCGATGTCATGATCGTTTTGTAATAAGAGGTATCTGTTATCTCTTCTATTAATGCATAATTTAAAAGAAGATAAGTACGTTTCTTTAAAGATAAAGGAACAATATTAGCGTTTTGTATTTGAAAATAGTAGATATACAATTTCAATGTAATAAAAATACCTATAATACGTACAGTTTCCGAACCTAATTAAGACTAAATAGTGAACCAGACATAGCTTACTCATTCATCACACAGTTGTTATTTTTAAACAAGGAGGGTAAGTTTTAATTAGACGTCTAACTTTGTCGCATGTTATTAAATTATATACCTAGTTAGTAGCTAACAGCAGTAATATTTTAATGTTTTGTAGTTAAACATAAATATTTCCTAAAGAAGACAAAACGTCTGTGAATCGACAAATACTGAAATCTGAATAAACCAGCAAAATTAATTTATCAAGATCAAAGGACAGTGTTCTGCGTCCATATATTTTTTGCGTTGGAACTTATAAGTCTTATAGCAATGAAAAGATACTTCGCGTATTTGCAATCACTCGTAGATTGCCATAGAATATTTTATTTCCAGCGGAAAAGTATGAAAATGAAAAAGAAAAAAGATTTTGAGGTTATAATCCAGCAGCACATTTTAATCTTACAAGTTACTGTAGAATTAATACCGACAAAACGCTGCTTAAAACAACATCACAGTATGACTTCCATTTATTTCATTATTATACGTATTTTAAACACATCTATATTTTGACGTTAGATACGTTATTTTTCATAGATACCCACTATTTATTTATCTCTAAAAAATACAGGTACGCTACTTTCCATAATATTTCCTTCACGTTATGGTTTGACAGAGATTTTATGACATATTTTTTAACATAAAACATAGATGGCGTCGATTTTAATTTTGTTCTCAAATGTCAATCTGATATTTTTATTTTAAATCTGTAATCGAATATATAAAATCCATTAGTCGTCCATGTGTATCTGATATTTGTTATTTTCATAATAAAATATGACAGAATTTACTTCCTAAATTAATTTCGGAGCCATAAATCTAAATAGAAGAAGGAATATTTTTAAATATTTGACTTTTTAATGTCATCAAAAATTCACATATTAGCTCATAATAGGTACCATATGTGTAACTAGATTTAGATGGTGGAATCGTACCTAAAAGTCTGAATTAAAAAAAAAATTAGGTGTTTAGTTACCAAAATATTTGCGATATGCTTAAGTTGTAAGTAAGTCACGTTCGTATTTTCAAATAAGTAACAGGTGCATCACGAAGTTTTCCTAACACAGAGGTAAATAATATAAGTTGCACGGAGTTTAAACTAAGGCACGATTATTTAAAGTTTTGCCAAACTAATTAACTTCGTACACATTCCACGTATAATGCAACTACTTTAGAGACAATGTTGTTCAAGTTATATGTTATAATGAAGTCAAAGAATTCTGTCTTATTATGCATGTTGTTAAGATCTGCTTTATATTCATATTTTGGATTAAGTATATTAAAATGTTTTTGCTTAAATACGGTCAAATAACGTTTTTTAAATTCTACTATCACACCAAATGTTCTTTGTTAAGCTAACTGTTTATATTAAAAATGCTTTCAAACATAAATCTAAGTTATCTATTTAGCATACAATATAAATTTGAAGTTGGGCCCACGCATCACGGACTCTTGGATTTTATTGCACGGCACTTTCTATTGAACCTTGTGAATAATTAAATTATTGATTTACGCCTTTCATGTGTGATTTGACCTCATTTTCATATCTTTTATGTTTGTTTCCTATATTATTATAAGATGAATTCTCGAAGGTGAAAATGTGTTAAAAAATATATCTACGTATCAATCTAAGCGATAAAAAAAATTTAAAAAGATATTGAATAGTACTGATTGAGAGGTAACTTTTTTATTTATTTTGCAGGTACTTACCAATTTTATTCCAACACCGACGTATGATAAAAATCCAATATTATTGCGATTCTGCCGAAGTTATCCCAGTCCAGAATCTTTTGATTTCTTTAAACACACAGATCAAAGTGTAATATAATGTAGTCACCAAAACAATCCGCAAGATATATTTTAATGTTTCTGTCATCACAATTCAATATCACGAACTTAATAAAAACACTATAAACATTTCGCGCCAAAATTCGAACACGAGCGTCACCAACGGCAGCATATGTCACACTGCGAAATCAATACAATACTGACATAGCGAGGTGGAAGCTAAAATGCTCACGCGCATTGGTGGAAGCGAGTAAGCAGGACAGAGTGACTCATTCTTTCAAGCAACCGGCTGCGTCATTCATAAAATCAGTACAACACAATTGATACTTTGATACACATAGATAAAGTTCAATGTTCAAAATAAATAACATTGTCACTACTATCACTACTGACAAAGAAATTAAGACTTTAACTGCATAATTTTTCTGATCAATTTCGATCTACAACATCTTTTTCCTGATTTACAAATAGTATGGAGTTTACAATGCTTTGTAGAATTTACCACTATAGAATGTATTAGTAAAGGTCTAATGGCATCTGACTAATAAAACACCACAAGAAAATGTAAACGAGTGTAATTAAAAAAGACGGAATAAAGTTATGAGTTGATGGTAAATAGCTTTTGCACAATAAGTTTGAGAGGTGAGACAGCTTATAATTCGCTAGAGATTTAAATAAAAATCTACCTACGACCTACTAAATTGAATTTAGGTAGGTATGTCCCAAAGCAGAGATAAATTTGGTAAAAAGACGTCGGAACGTGATGATCCACTGTCCCATAGTGGAGGAGAATTCTTCCGCTAGTGCAGTCATTCAACCGAACAATGGCGGTTTGTATTGTAATGTATTTGTTAAACGTACACATTCGTATAAGGTGGTAGTAAATACAATAAAGCCGAATGGTCAGCGTCTTGCGATAAAACTAACGCCACTGCGATCGCTTAACCGTACAACCTTGTTAAAAACATATTTGAAGAAGGTTTTTGTGCAGCAGTGGCCGTATTTCGGCTAAAGTGATGAAAGAGTGAAATTTGGTGATAGGTACTTAGTGAGTGTAAATGCTAAAGACAGTGATGCTTAATGTTGCTCTTGAATTTTCTTTTGTCAGCAGCCAACGATCATGTTGCTTACATTACTAGTAAGAGCATTATGTAAGCAGTCCATAGCCATAGCCAAAACACTTTTGAAATTTCTAAAATAACAATAGTATATTTTTGAAGACAAAAAGGGTATACATCTAATCGAAAAAGAGAGAAGAAATCGCAGGCAAGACTCAATCCTGCAATTTCTAGAACGATTTTTTTAATAAGTTACCAAGGTTAAGGAACATAATTATAGTAGACAGACGTTAGTACAAGCACTGAAGCATCAATCAATTTAATTTAACGTATATTCAAAATTGTTTTATATTATTGCGCATTAACACATGCTTGTGAAATATATTTTATTTTTAAAGAAAAATGGAAAGAAAAATTTGACTTCAGGCGAGACTCGAACTCGCGACCTACTGGGAATATTCAAAAGTTAGTAGCGGTGAGAGATGTGCTTTTTGAATCTCATCAAAACAACAATTAATGGAATCAGGTGTTCGTATTGACAAATTGATCGGGCACGTTTTAGGAATCTTTACTACTGACAAAAAAGATGTCAATAACCAAAGCTCTCAGAATATCACCGGCTCGACCGCTTATCGCTTTTGTCTGTTTTTGACTGTCGTTTTTACTTTAGTAGGCTATATGAAAGCGAGAGTGGTGACCAAATTATTGCTACCTATTACTCTCATAGGTGGTACGAAGAGACACAAAGATGAAAGACTTAAATCAGGACAAAAGCGATAAAGTTAGCCGGTCGATCCACAGGCATAAAATCCTATTGTATTTAAGCACTAAGCAAGCAATCGACCAAGTTCATTTTTAATAGTTCATTTAACTGGTGGTAGATCTCCAGTGACGAAGCTCGCGGACGAAACCACGAATGCATTACTTAATTTATTTGCCGCTAACATGATTGTGAGTGCTTAGCACTATCATGTTTCGGACAGATATTAATGTACGGATCTGTAATATCCGGAACTTCAACATAGACCTCAGAAATGGCAATGCGTCTACATTAAAATCTCTGATTATTAAGTAGAGGTTCAAAGGCATGTTCATAGGTGTTCACTTTCCCATCATTGTGAACTTTATGCTTATTTGCTACTCTATGACATTAAAAAAACATTAAAGTAAATCAATTTCATGTCTTTGTTTGTTCATGTATCATGTAAGTACTATTGCTATAACTAACAAAAACTCTTATGGCGACCCGGTTAGTCCAGCGGTGTGAGATGACCGTTTGATTAGAAGGGTCTCGGGTTCGATCCCCGCACCGGAACAAATATTTGTATGGCCTACAGATATTTGTTTCGGGTCTGGGTGTTTGTGTATGTGTTGTATGTGTACAACGTCACCCCCGACACAGGTTAATACCTACTGTGGGGCTGTGAGTGTAAGCGTATTTTATTATTTATTATTATTAATGATTTTTGAAGGTTTATATTCAAGACTGCTTTTACAGCAAACTTTATAATATCTTACCGACTTCACGGCAGCTCATAAGATTTTCTTCGCTCACAGATATGCCCTTTCTTTACGTATCTGGAACAAAACATGTCCAACTTTCTGACACTTGTTCTGACTAAGCTTTATCTCATGACTTTCCTATCCAAACAACTAAAAGTCGTAAATCTTGGCAACTGAGGTAACATATTGCTGAATTATACACTTGATCAAAATTACTACAAAGGATCTGCTAACTATATGGAACGAGTGTTGTTTTCTTAAAGCGTATAGCACAATATTAAGTAGATAGTGTGCGTTCACCCAGAGAAAAGTATCGTCCTTTCAGGAATTGAATGATGCAGATAATAAGTGCCTTATATCGCGTAAATGTTTACTGGTGGTAGAGCTCCAGTGACGGAGCTCGCGGGCGTAGGCACCACCGCATTACCTAATATACTTGCCGCTAAATGGTAGTGTTCAGCACTATCGTGTTCCGGTCAGGTGGTAATGTACGGCCCTGTAATTTCAGGCACAGAGGCCATAACACCTTAGGCCTCAGGAGTGGCAGCGCATCTGCATTTTGACCTCTGGTCATTGTGTGGGTGTCTATAGGCTGCAGTCATCACTTAACATCAATGTGAACTGCATGCTTGTTTGCCACTTTTATTACATAAAAAAAAAAAAAATGTATCCAAAATTTTGAATTTGTGCCTCCAGAGTTATTTAAGAAAAACGGATTCTACTGCACGAAAGTTTGCCCAGCAAAACTTTTTTTAATTGATCGGTCTAGCTGTATAATAAATATATGCAAAAATACAAGTATAAATGTTTATGGTTTCAGAGTTATTCCCCTAAAGTGCCCTCCATTGTCGATTCCATTTATATACATTACTCGTGCTTCTTTGGGTCATTGACTTACATTTAAGAGATACCAAATTTCAACTCAATCCAACCAGTACTTTCACTACTATCAGTCTATCAGAGAAAATCGGCTGAGAACAAGCGTATGTTAAAAGAGTTCCGTTTTTCCTTCTGAGGTATGGAACCCTAAAAATATGAAGAAAGCTTAGGTGTGGTGAAGGCACTTTACTGTTCTATGGAGGCACTTTACTATTCAGTGGAGGCACTCAACAAGGTACAAGGTATCCGCCATAACTTAATATGACGCGCTCGAGTAAATCCAAAAATCGCATCTCGGATTTCCAACTCAAATTCTACCGCAAGTTGCACAACGTGGATTACAACACACATGTTTCGCTACAACACTAAAAAGGTAGATTTTTTGTTGGTCGAAATAAATAAATAGCTCATACTAAAGTAGGTATAATACAATAACAATTGTTGAGAAACCGAGGCAGTTAAATACATAAAATAATCCGTTTGTGCGGCTTTAGTGTTTTCAATTCCTTATTATAAGCGTCTATTTATAGGTAGTGTATTTTTTTGTAGACTGGTAAGTTTTTGCGTGTAATACAGATGCGTACTGACTTAACTTTACTTAATAACTTGTTTATGTAGCGTTGAGTCAGTACGCAAGTAACAACAATCAGTATCATCATCGTAGGGGGATATCCCCCTGTGCCAGAATTGACATGATGAGTGGTGATTGTACTAACGGCAGAGAACATGTAATAATACTGTAACGGTGTATTTATCGCAGAACATTGCTGCTCACGTTATTGTATTTACTACTGCAATGGTTTGACCACCATTGCATAGACTGACTGCTCTACCGGAAGATTTTTTCTCCACTAGTGGATCGTTCCGTCGCTGTCAACAATACTTTCTAATAAATCTATTTTATTTAAGGCAACAGATAGGTACATCTAATGCAAAATGTAACCATTCCTGTTCATTATCATTCTTAACAAACAAGTAGTACCTATCAACAGATTATCACCTTTTTGAATTTAGGTGGGTGTTCCGTTTCTGTCACAATTCAAGTCATTAAAATGTCATTTACCTACTCCCCTCTGAGGGAAAACGAGCGCAATAATTTCCGCGAATATGTTATCGTTGCTCTGTTAAATCACAGCCTAGGAACGTATGAAACGTGAGAACAAAGGTTGTAGGAAATTTTGCATGCTAAAGCTTGGTGAATATGTCGCGACATACTCGTAGATTTAGGTGTGCAAAAATTAAATCTTTCAAACTATATTTACGTATGTGGTAATATTGAGATTGGAAATATTCGACGCGCAAAATACTGCTGAGCAACCATTGTAATGAAATGTCCAACTTTACTCATCTCATTGATCGACGATGTCTCAAATATGATAAATAAATTTATAATAATTTACTGGTGGTAGAGTTCCAGTGTAGGAGCTCGAAGGCGTAGGCTCTCACCGCATTACCTAATTTATCTGCCGCTAAATGGTAGTGTTCAGCACTATCGTGTTCCGGTTAGATGGTAATGTATGGCCCTGTAATAACTATTACAGAGACACAACATCTAAGGTCTCAGGGGTGGCAAAGCATCTGCATTTTGACCTCTGGCCTTTGTGTAGGTGTCTTTAGTTATCATTTAACATTAATGTCATCATCTGCATGCTTGTTTGACGCTTGTTTGCCAGCTTGATTACAAAAAAATAGCAGATTGCGACTAGAATTAAAGAAAGCATAGTTTAAAGAATAGGCTAGCTAGTTAATAGATCGTTAAAGAAGCGATGCGATAAGTATAATTCACAAATATTTGCATCGCCGCCAGGATAGTCTACTACGGTGTCAAATATTTTTAAGAGTCCTTCAAGGCTAGCTTGCCTCAATATTTTTCCTACGTTTAGATCTTTTTTAAGGACCCTCGTTTTATACACTAGTGGATAGCTATCTGGACGGAAATCGTTATTGGCTAGTCCATCTTATAATTTAAACAATATCGCCGGTTGTATGTCTGCAAATCTAAGTTAAAGTAGAACCACAAGGGAAATCAGGGTATAAGAATTAGGATTTGAACTTCAAACTAAGCATAAACATGAATGTTGATGAAACAAGTCAGCTCCAAGTTAGATAGGCTTTGCGCCGAGGGCTCCAAAATTTAATGTCATCATTCACTCTAAATATTATTATATTTGCTGTTGCTTATAAGGATGATCCCAAGATCAACACACCTTTTATTTACGCTATGTAAAATAAGTAATTTCGCGCCTGTAATACCCGAAGGGGTAGGCAGATGTAACAGGTTTTAGCCCATGTAACAAGTGGCCTGTTGACATGTCCGGGCATATTGCTAAACTCCGAGGTACTGGGAAACTTCCAGAAAATGGCAAGATCCCAAAAGAACCAGAGATAAAGGATTTTAAACCGTTATTTCTGATGAAATCTAACCCAGGATCCCAGCGTCGTAGTAGTGGCCTTCTACCACTAGGCTACTGAGGCAGTGAGACCTTTGTTTAATTCTGTACTTTTCAATATTAAATACCTATCTTCCTATGCATACCTAATAAAATGGAATATTCGACTTGATAAAGATAAGAAAAATTCGTTGTAGGTAACTTTAATCTATGGCAATAAATAATTTTATGGTTCTGAAAAGTGCATGTCACTACACTCTTGCAGAAAAGTAAAGATAAAATTTTATTCGTCCGTAACACCACAATAGATATCAGAGTATTTTTACGAGACATTAATAAGGGAATAAAAGTAAGGGGAAGAGGTTATTGTAACAAATTTACAGTTCAAAGCTTCATGAATTATATTTTCAACTACATCTCAGAATTTTTCAATTCTGTTAAGAATTATGTTTTATCTGCAGAATTAAGTCAATTGTTTTAACTGGTGGTAGAGCTCCAGTGATGGGAGGTAGCGGGCGTAGGCTACTGCCTACGCCAGTATTGAGACTATTGAGAGGCAGGTAGATTAGGTAATGCAGTGATCCGCATGTACTTGCCACTAAATGGTAGTGTTCAGCATTATCGAGATCCGATCACGTGCTAATATACGGCCCTGCAATTTCCGGCACAGAGGCACCTTAGGTCTTAGGAGTGGTAACGCATCTACAGGGTTAAATATATCTAACGCATAAATCGTCAAAGGTGGGTTAGGTACGTTAAGACTAACAACATTTGTTCTATGACTTTTGCCAAAACGCAGTACATCACATCATGAGGAATAAAATCGTTTCAAATGGGACTTCTATCAATTGTTAGCGCTACGTTTCATAAGGTATATTTTTACATAGGAACAGACGTCAGCTGTTTACGTAACGGCCGGAGCGCGGGAGGGGGGCCCCGCCCACGTAAAGTTAAGAAGTATTAGAACTAAAAATTCTATTTATAATTTTTTGTATGTTAAAAAAAATTATTGAATTAGAAAAAGGTTTATGACGAATGTATTAGTCTTGATGAACCAAAGCCTCCTTTTAAGGACTATGCACTGGTTACAAATAACCCTGTATATTGAAATCCCCGGTTTCATGTTTATAGGCTATGAGGCTATGTAGGTATTACTTATCATCAATGTAAACTGTATACTTGTGTTTTAAAAAAATCGAATTAAAAGATCCAGTGAATATCAAACAATATCGAAGGTATCAAAACACACAGACTCCGTTAGCTCGGGCATGTTTAAAGAACAGGTGAAGATTAAACCGTGAAGTGAGACGTGGGGCGAGCGAATGGTCGTCGACGGGTCTGCCGGTCTACCGCTCCAAGTTATTATCGGAGGAAAAAAATGATTTTTTCGTCACTACGCTGATCTAACTGATTTATTTACAAGGAAGTAAGATAAAACGAGATCAGCGTTGCATTCTTTTTATGTACAAATCTCTTGATTCTTGTTTTTTTGTTGGGGCAGAAAACCAAGCAATTCATATGAATGGTAAGTGACAAATGCAGCCCATAGATACTTATCCAAAAATCGGAGGTCACCTTTGCCACTCCTTAGCCCTAAGTTGTTTTGCTGTTATGTCTGTATGTCCGGATGGATATTTATCAAAATGTATATTAAAAGAACGCCAATTCAACATGAAATTTAATGCTGCAGACAGAGCATATTACATCGTTTAGCAAACCAAACGAGTTTCCAACTTTATGACACAGGTACAATGGAATACGATGAATGTACAATTAATTAAAAGCTCAAACTGTACAGTTTCGCTGCGCGGAATATTTTCAGACTGAATTCGCCCAGACACAGGTAATCATAAAACTTCATTGCTTGTTACATTCGACTGTATCATCCCTTTTTCATATAAACATGCTGTAAGCAATGTTTTATTTTCAATGTTACCTCAAATGTGAGCACTAGATAGCGGTGCATCGTTATTGTCGCAGGTTGAATTGCAATTGTTACTATTATGTTCATAACGTAAAACAAGATAGTTTATAAGCCAATCCTCATACCTAGTCTTGTAGTTTCGATCTTGGTTTGGTACAATTAAAGGAAAATAAAATCAACTATACATTTACGTTCTTCATATCGTGTTAATGGAAAATGGAGGGAAAAAATTTACAAGTTTGGGTTTTAACAGGCGACTGAACACATACCTACTTCGAAATTTGCTACGGTGTAAGTTTTTAACATTTGCAAGCTGATTTTTAAAATCATTCAAAAACAACACATTACTACCTATATACAATAGGGTAAGATAGAGGTAGATTTATAAACAAATTTCTTGTCATGAGAAAAAGAAAACCATTGACCCATATTTATAATATATAGGTTTATTATAAACGGCACCATCTATTTGTTCCCGGTGTCTTCTCTGTATTGAACCTCATTGAAGTAAACAAGCAATTTTGAAAATTGTTTGTTTCATTTTTAAGCCCAAGTGTATACCTATTATTGTATTCATTAGAAATACAACACACATGACATGTTAAAATTTAATGCAGGTCGTCGATATCGACTCACAAATGCATATAAGATAATAATATTTTATAAACAAAACGTTGTTCAAACCCCTAGTTTGCACTAAAAATGTTAAACAAAATGATGCTTCGCCACTCGTCGCATAAAATATGTATGTTGTGTGTTGGTGCTTGCGTTCACACTTCTGTCAAACCCACAGAACAGATAAATAAGGAAAACCTATCATTTTAGTGAAACATCTCAAGTTTGTTGTTATCTGTGTTTGCATTGACATAAAACATTGTGTTTTATTCATATTTGTCTATAGATTTGTCTAAGTTGACGTATGCATTGTCGCTATACAATCACACAAATTGTCTATTTAAGAGTTTTTTAAGTTTTCCGAACCATCTTGTAAACACTAAACAAGATCCGATACACTGAGTGTAAATCTGACAACCTAATCAAACAACATGTTCCAAGACTTGTTTGTTCATAAAACTTGTTGCAATTCAAGTCTTTTAAATTGATTCCGCGATATGTGTTTTGCTTTTACATGTTTCATGACAGTGCAAACGCGATACGATACTTTGTCAAGAAACAGGAATTTTGAAATGTTAAAAACATGTAAACTGCCTCGGTAGCTTAGTGGTAGTAGGCCACTACTACTGTAGGTCTGTCTGAGGTCCTGGGTTCGATTCCCGGGTAGGAGGTTATCAGAGATAATGGTGTAAAGTCCTTTATATCTGGTTCTATTGGGATTTCTCCATTTTCTGGAAATTTCCCAGTACCTCAAAGTTTGGTTATGTGCCCGGAGATGTCAACAGGCTCGCCACCTGTTACATGGGCCAAAACGTAACTGGCGAATCGTGGGTGTTTGCATGTATGCTTGAATGCATGCATTTACCTCTGCCTACCCCTTCGGGGATTACAGGCGTGAAGTTACGTTTACGTAAAAACATGTCAACCAATGTAAACTCACGGAAACATTGCACCTAAACAAGTAACCAAGATTTTCTCATAGTCAAATCTGGGGCTTTCAGATGACGGGACGTCAGCTATGACGGGTGATGGACGGGCGCGGGAACACACCACATCCTCATTAAACCCGATGGGGGGACTTGATAAACAAATAGCGGGTAACACTTCGTATCAAGGTGACAAGCGTTTGTGTGTAACAATTTGTTATTATGATGCTGACGCTGAAACTGGGGATGTTGTGATTGGTATCATTATGGCATTAAACATCATCTAACCTTTTTATGATGGTGGCAAACAAACACGTTGTTCTCTGCCGGAAATTACAGGGCCATACATTACCACCTGACCAGAACACGATAGTGCTGAATACTACCATTTAGCGGCAAGTATATTAGGTAATGCGGTGGTGCCTACGCCCGCGAGCTACGTCACTAGAGCTCTACCACCAGTAAAAACCTTATATCAATACTTATTACCAACCGGTCCTCAGGCCTTTTGAAACTACGTCTACGAGGGAGTATTATTAACAACATTGTTTCAGGTGATACTTATGAACAGATTAGTAGTTGTGTAAAGTTTCAATTCAGCGCCCACGTTCCACCCACTGCTTAACAACCCAAGTCCCCCAATATTGATATTATTTGTAGATATGTGTATGTATCCTTGCGCCAAGGTCCTTACGGGGTAGGCAAAGAACGTGGAGCGCCAGATATCCCAGTCCTGACACACCTCACGTGCTTCTTCTACATTAATGACTATTTTCATACACGACAGACAGTACTCGCCCTATTTGGTCAAGGTAGGTCAATCTTAGTCTTCCTGAGCTCCTGCAACTATCCACATTCGAATTGTATATCTGTTTCTGCTGATATCAAATATTACAGACCACGGTAAAATCAGTGAGGCTGATTTTACTCGCGCTACCTAGGGTTTCTCCCTCTACTGTAGTCGAAACCATTTTTACCATAATTAAAATTTAACATTAGAATTCTATACGTGCCTCAGCTGCTTTGCTTAGGTGGGTGCCACTTCACTGTACTACACACTATTATTGAAATTAAACTAGTTTTCGGATTTATCTCGCGTATATTAAACAAAAATGATTATTTAAAATCGAACCCGACGTTCCGGTTGCTTTTCAGCTTCCGTGGTCTCGGGCAGACTGAGGTGGTATTTGTCTGACAGCAGTTTGAAAAATTATTATGTGCAGCTACCTCCATCTATTTCGCAAACGTCTTGCTTAGCGTTCAGGATTAACACAAAAGTTGAAATGTATCTTGAGGTCTTCCAGACTGTTGCGGTTGGGCTTTTATTCTACTGAGTGTTGGATCCCATGTTGGTGACAATCGCCAACCATCTTCTCTATTGAAATTTGGATGTTTTTTTATCTCAATAGCCTCGCGAACCATTCTTGGAATTGGTCTGTGTTCCGTAACGAGTATTCGAGTTTGTTCAAACCGAATATAATGAGTTGGTTTGTGATCACAGACTGCCGACGGTGTGAATCCACCTACAGTTGAACGACAACCGGCCATACTACCATATGTTAAGGGGGTTACAGACAAAATCGCAAACATATTAAGAAAATCATCTTTAAAAACGGTTTTTAAACCTCACAAGAAAAAACACCAGTTAAAAAAACATTAATTTTATATATGTATCTTATTTGAGTGATATATAGGTATTTGAGAATGAAAATACATATTGTATTTTCACTATCATTTTTTTAGGGTTCCGTAGTAAACAAGGAACCCTTATAGTTTCGACATGTCCATCTGTCTGTCTGTCTGTCTGTCTGTCTGTCCGTCCGCGCAAAAACGATAAGTACTAGGGACTTGAAATTTAGCACAAGTATACACCTTAATTACGCCGACAAAGTGGTAGAATAAAAACGTGAAAAACATTTTTTTTTAGGGTAACCTCCCCCTACTAGTAACGCGCGAATATTTTTTTTATTTTCGATTTTCATATAGTGTGGGATATCGTTAGATAGGTCTTTTAAAAGTATTATGGGTGTGCGAACATCATTTTTCGATTTAGTTAACTTTTCGTGACTTATTAAGCTTTAAAGTGCAAATTTTCGTTAGACTCAAGTGTCCCCCCTCCTACAGACTAAACGGTTGTTGTTAGAAATTCAAACGTTACGGCGATAGTAGCTACATACAACGAAATTAAAAGGAAAACTATCACACCTATTTATATATACTGTGGGAAAAAAGTTTCCTCGCTTACAACTCGGTTGTTACTAATTGATTAATTAAAAAATATTAAATAGAATAGATAAGCTGATGATATCCTAGTATCCCACTTAGTTAAACTATCAAATTAATATCTTTGCATCAGTATGTAAATAATTAATATTGTCATGTATTAGTTAATGAGTATTTTAGTTTTATTGTTAGGTAGTTATGTTTTGAAAACTACTTAATTAATTGTTTACGTACTAATTTAGGAATATAACTAACAAATTAACAATAATCGATTCCAATACATTATAATTACAATATATTAATTGGATTCATACGTTGATGGTAAATAAAACTCGGTAACTGGATTTGTCTATAAAAATAAAAATCCCTATGTAAAAATAAGAATGAAAGCATTTTAATGCATGAATCCATAATATTATTGGAATTCATGATAGATTATTTACATAAATAAGGAAGAACTTATTATATTTACGATAGTGAAACCAACCAGTCATCTAAAGGAACCCAATAAAATCTTTACGTACCTACAGCAGTGGACATCTAAAACCATAGAGCAACAGGGGCCACCGGTCGCGGCGGACTGGAGTGTTGCTCTATGTCTAAATCTTACCACGAATTTAACCTGCACATTGCACAGTCTCTAAGCACCTAGCGTCATTAATCTCCTTTATTTCCCACCGAGAGTCAAAGCTTGTGTCAAAGTTTATCAAGCCGTATTTTACTCGAGGCATATTTTTCCCGTAACCTGTTACGTTTACTACGCGAAGACGAGGTGACTAATGTGTCAGCATATCTCACGTGTCTAAGCCTGAGATTGTACCACAAAACCACACAAAACAACGCACGGTTTTGATAAAAGAATTTCCTACAGTGTGTTTTGTTCTATCGTCGGTATCTTAAAAAAGCCTTGTTTCACAAAGCGTGATGAAGAATTCTTCTCTTTCGTGTCACTCTTGTCAGAGTGGTCGTGGTCATGTTAAGGCCTCCGCATTGGTGTTGGAGGCAGACACAGCTCGCTTCACGATCTCCCGCCATCTTTCTCGTTTTGTGGACTGTCTAGCGCAGGCTGACATACGGTTTCACGGATGAAGAATAGGCTGATCTAAAATAGATCATACTGAGTTACTCAATGGTTAAAATGAACATATAACCGGATTGAATGATTCATCGTATTGAAAGGCGGGAACAGGAAAGCTGTCGTCGGGATGCTGGGCGTCGTGACGCTGGACGTCGTGATGCTGGGCGTCGGGGAGGTGGGCGTCGTGATGCTGGACGTCGGAGCGCTGGGCGTCGGGCCGCTGAGCGTCGGGACGCTGGGCGTATGGACGCTGGGAGTCGGGACGCTGGGCGTTGGGACGCTGGGCGTCGGGACGCTGGGCGTCGGGACGCTGGGCGTATGGACGCTGGGCGTCGGGACGCTGGGCGTCGGGACGCTGGTCGTCGGGACGCTGGGCGTCGGTACGCTGGACGTCGGGAAGCATGTCGTTGTGACGCTTAACGTTAAGGCGCTGGGCGTCGGGCCGCTGGGCGTCACGACACCCAGCGTCCCAACGCCCAGCGTCCCAACGTTAAGCGTCACGACGACATGGGCGTAGGGACGCTGGGTGTCGGGGCGATGGGCGTCGGGACGCTGGGCGCCGGTGCGCTGGGCATCGTGACGCTGGGCGTCGGGACGCTGGGCGGCGGGATGCTGGGCGTCGTGACGCTGGACGTCGTGATGCTGGGCGTCGTGACGCTGGACGTCGTGATGCTGGGCGTCGGGGAGGTGGGCATCGTGACGCTGGGCGCCAGGACGCTGGACGTCATGACTTTGGGCGTCGGGACGCTGGGCGTCGGGACGCTGGATGTCGGGAAGCATGTCGTCGTGACGCTGAACGTTGGGACGCTGGGTGTCGGGGCACTGGGCGTCAGGACACTGGGCGTCGGGACGCTGGGCGTCGTGAGGCTGGGCGCCGTGACGCTGGGCGTCGGGACGCTGGGTGTCGTGACGCTGGGCGTTGGGACGCTGGTCGTCGGGACGCTGAGCGTCGTGACGCTGGACGTCGTGAGGCTGGGCGTCGGGGTGGTGGGCGTCGTGAGGCTAGGCGTCGTGACGCTGGGCGTCGTGACGGTGGTCGTCGGGACGCTGGGCGTCGGGACGCTGGGCGTCGGGACGCTGGGCGTCGGGACGCTGGGCGTCGGGACGCTGGGCGTCGGGACGCTGGGCGTCGGGACGCTGGGCGTCGGGACGCTGGGCGTCGGGACGCTGGGCGTCGGGACGCTGGGCGTCGGGACGCTGGGCGTCGGGACGCTGGGCGTCGGGACGCTGGGCGTCGGGACGCTGGGCTTCGCGACGCTGGGCGTCGGGACGCTCGGCGTCGGGACTCTGGGCGTAGGGACGCTGGGTGTCGGGACGCTGGGTGTTTGGGCGCTGGGCGTCGGAACGCTAGGCGCCGGGGCCCTGGGCGTCGGGACGCTGGGCGTCGGGACGCTGGGCGTCGGGACGCTGGGCGTCGGGACGCTGGGCGTCGGGACGCTGGGCGTCGGGACGCTGGGCGTAGGGACGCTGGGCGTATGGACGCTGGGCGACGGGAAGCTGGGCGTCGGGGCGCTGGGTGTCGGGACGCTGGGCGCCGGGGCACTGGGCATCGTGTTGCTGGGCGTCGGTACGCTGGGCGTCGGGATGCTGGGCGTCGGGACGCTGGGCATCGGGACAGCTTGAGATAAAGAATCTTTAAAGCCAGGACGCTATTATTTTTTTTGTATCGTACATACAAAGTTAAGTGTTCTAGTATAAAAACGGAGCATTGTCGTTGTTCCCTTTTATCTGAATTATCGATTTAAGCTTAGTTTTAAGCATGGAAAAAAAGAAAAGTAAGATGAACATAAACTTTTACTGGTGGTAGAGCTCCAGTGACGGAGCTCGCGGGCGTAGGCACCACCGCATTACCTAATATACTTGCCGCTAAATTACATGGGCCAAAACGTAACCGGCGAATCGTGGGTGTTTGCATGTATGCTTGAATGCATGCAGCATTCACCTCTGCCTACCCCTTCGGGGATTACAGGCGTGAATTTACGTTTTATTACGTTTCAAATATCGATGATTTGAGAGAAAAAGACGTTGTGACGTATATTTTCTGGCTTTAAAGATTCTTTATCTCAAGCTGTCCCGATGCCCAGCGTCCCGACGCCCAGCATCCCGACGCCCAGCGTACCGACGCCCAGCAACACGATGCCCAGTGCCCCGGCGCCCAGCGTCCCGACACCCAGCGCACCGACGCCCAGCTTCCCGTCGCCCAGAGTCCATACGCCCAGCGTCCCTACGCCCAGCGTCCCGACGCCCAGCATCCCGACGCCCAGCGTCCCGACGCCCAGCGTCCCGACGCCCAGCGTCCCGACGCCCAGCGTCCCGACGCCCAGCGTCCCGACGCCCAGCGTCCCGACGCCCAGCGTCCCGACGCCCAGCGTCCCGAGGCCCAGCGTTCCGACGCCCAGCGTCCATACGCCCAGCGTCCCGACGTTAAGCGCCCCGACGCCCAGCGTCCCAACGTTCAGCGTCATTCATCCCTCTCCACCTAAGATCGCCACTGATAGGCACCACCGCTTTACGTATTTTAATTACATCAATCCTTGCCGCCCGTATCTCTAAGCATGGACCTGATTTTTATTAAAAAAAACAATCAAACCACTCTGAACAAACGAACTCAGAGGGAAATAAAAAAAAAACCTGAATAATGAACCCAAAGCATCCTCAAAGAACTGGGTGCGATCAATAAGTGTCCTTTGTAAGTCTGCCTACTCAACGGGTTCGACCTTTAGACGCCAGGGGTCTACGGGTTTACATGGTACAAATCCGTGATACGGGTTTATCATCGACGTCTCTTGGCCAAGAAAACCTGTAATGTTCTAGGATCTCGCTGCAGAATTATTTCGTTCATCGAGATATGCTGCAAACCTAATATTTAGAGCAGTGATTCCCAAAGTGGTCCATATAGACCCCCTAGGATCCAGGGATCCCATGGGACTCGATGGAGATCTACGTAAACGTGAATAAAATTTGAAAATATGGGAATGTGATATAAATGTAGCAAGGAGGGGTCCACGGAAAACAGAAAAAAAATTGAAAGGGGTCTACAAGAAAAAATAGTTTGGGAATCTCTGATCTAGAGAATATATATCCACTATGTATTCTCTACGTGCTACGCACACAGGTGCGAGTGTAGAGACCAAGTTAAGCATTTGTATGGAATTTTGGCGGAGTGTCCGCGGTGTGGTTTTGATGCGGGATCCTGATCTATGATAGTTATGTGGTGTTGAAAGTAACATCGGAAAATAACTACTATTAAACTGCTAAACCACTAAACGCAACTAAAAAGTGCGATGAACTTCTCACTTTTTTCTAATTCTCGTTTTAAAAAAAAAAATATTCTTACACTCACAGCCCCACAGTTGGTATAAACCTGTATCGCGGGTGCCGTTGTACACATACAACATATACACAAACACTCAGACCCGAAACAAATATCTGTAGGCCATACAAATATTTGTCCCGGTGCGGGGATCTAACCCGCGAACCTTCGAATCAAACGGTCATCTCACACCGCTGGACTAACCGGGTCGTCGTTTTATAATAACTTCTTTTCCAGTTTAGCAGGGACACGCGCGATCTCTCATCGGCGAAGGCGTCAGATTAAAACCTGCCGTGCGTGCCCTAATATATTGCAGTCGTTGTGATTTTTCATACTTCTTTATTGCTTCTACTATATTTAAAAACCAAATGACAATGGAAGGTTATTTTCACAATTTTAATGGTCTACACTTTCGGTTTTTACTTGAGACTGTTCACTCATAACAACTGGATGATTTATTTTATGATACTATTAAAAATGTATCACATGTGAAATATAATAATATGATATTCTGATGGCTAATAAAAAAGGAACGTTACGAGTAAAACACATTAGTATTTTTAGGTTCGATAAATCTCAACACTTTTCTTTTCTCGGTTTTCATACAAACGGGACAAAGCGCAGTAACTGGAAAAAATTTAATGTTATACAAATTTGGTAGAAAATGAAGATCTATGCTATGTTTAAGTCGGGCAATACTGACATCACAATCATCATCCACTTAGTCCAAGAACACGTCCACTGATGTACAAAAGCCTCTATTAAAGGTAAGCGTCCACTCGTCGGTACTGCACGCATCGGATCAAACGGATAAATTTTTCACAGTGCGTCCACTGTATTCGCAGCGTACGGATTGCCGACGGTGAGTAACAGCATACAGATTGATCAAGCTGCTACACTTCCAATCTACCACCAGTATTAGGGTAACTATTTGAAATATATTAAAATTTGAAATCGTATTTCTGGTACCTCACGATACACATTAAATCTTGTGTGAGGGCCGTAAGCACATATGTTCATGTAACATAAGTTTTCTGGTAAATAAGTATTTTTCATTTTCATTTTTCATAGAATTCATGGCTCTTTTATTACTACACTTCCAAAATTGTTGTATCTCTAACCACTTACTAAAAGTTAGGGATGGAATGAGCTTAAATTGAAATACTGTTCGCCCAAAATGATTCCAGGAACTAAATATATTTGAGAAAAACTTTAAGGATCTAAGCGTTAACAAAGATTTGAAACAAAGAGAAGATTTATGGAATTCAACCTTCGTTTCGAGGGTTACCCTGAAATATAAATCAAGAAAACAATTTTGCGTACATAACTTACCCCCAATTCAATACCTGCCTGGCTTTATGTACCTATCTCCATTGTATACTGAAATGTAATGCATAATGATAATGCAGATATACATGTGTTTGTCATAATGATAATGCAGATATACATGTGTTTGTCATAATGATAATGCAGATGTACATGTGTTTGTTATTTATTTGTTATCTCCGACTAAAAAGAGAGGATATTTATGTTATCTGCATGTATGTGATCAAAGATGATTAATGCCTGGTAATGAAAATACTGGTGGTAGAGCTCCAGTGACGGAGCTCGCGGGCGTAGGCACCACTACATTACCTAAGTTACTTGCCGCTAAATGGTAGTCGCTAAAACGAAAGTCGCTGACATAGCCAAGCAGATTTCCAAGCTGAAGTGGCAATGGGCAGGGCACATAGCTCGGAGAACCGATAGCCGCTGGGGCAGAAAGGTTCTCGAGTGGAGACCACGTATCGGCAAACGCAGCGTAGGACGTCCACCTGCAAGATGGACCGACGACCTGATCAAGGCTGCAGGTACCCGCTGGATGCACGTCGCTTCCGATCGGTCGGCATGGAGGTCATTGGGGGAGGCCTATGTTCAGCAGTGGACGTCCTATGGCTGATATGATGAAATGGTAGTGTTCAACACTATCGTGTTCCGGTCAGGTAGTAATGTACGGTCCTGTAATTTCCGGCACAGAGGCCTAACACCTTAGGCCTCAGGAGTGGTAACGCATCTGCATTTTGACCTTGGTCTCCATTTCGGTGTCTATAGGCTGCAGTCATCACTTAACATCAATATGAACTGCATGCTTGTTTGCCACTTACGTAACATAAAACAAAAATAAATGTATGTGATTTTTTTTTTATTTCTTTAAAAACATACAATAATTAGGTGAATACAATAACACTAATGGTACGTTTACACGCTTGCCAAGCCTTGGCAAACTACAAACAGTCCCAAGCCTCCACAAATCTCGTTTGGCGTTTGAAAGGCATTTACACGCTTGTGAATGCGTCATTCTGCAATATACATCCAAGCATGGCGGACACCGAACTTGTGGCGGCTATTGCATTTGGTTTAACGTACTTTTATTTGAAATGTAAGCAAAGTGAAACAAAAAAAAGGAGAGCTCGACGACAGCGAAGATGGTGGATGAAAAAGATTCATCATAATCGTACCAGGTAACTACTATTATGATTTAACCATTATCTGTTGCAGTTACGTTATGCCACAATACTTACGATATATTTTATTTGTTACAGACAATTTGTAGAAGAGAAATTTTTATTTCCTTTACTGGTCTTCCAGTAAGTTCAGCAAGACGAATCCATGCATCTGCTTGTTTCTTCTTATCTTTATGATTTGCATCTTTCGGATTCCATATGCATGATTCCATCTGGTAATGTTCCAGAAAGGATAGAGTCTCTTCATTCGACCAGCAACTCATTTTTTATTTATTTTTTTGAAAAATCAAGCAAGCGTGTACTCGTCGCGAGATCACAATGGCTACTAAACGCGGACCAACGTGTAAATGCATCGCAAGCGCTTGCCGCAAACGCCCTTTGATCTGCGTAAAAAAACCGACACTCGACTGGATCGGAAGCAAGCACGTACAAGCCCACGCAAGCCAAGCCAAACGCCCTTTTTACATGCTTGCGATTGTCGAGGCTTGCCAAGGCTTGGCAAGCGTGTAAACGTACCATAAGACGCAACATAAACTCGTTCGAGTTTTACCGCGCGTCAGTGTCATCAACATATTATTTATAACATTAATTACCTACCTACAAAATCAAATTAATTTAGACTAGGCATGCGTATTACAATCATGTAGGTAAGTAGGTAATATAATGGCGAGCGCGAGCACTCCGTCGAACCTGAGCGCTGCATCGGCCCACTTGACTTGTGTGTATACAGCATGTTTTTTTGATAAAAGTACATGTGAGTGTAATTTTTTTTTTTTTTAGAATTCGTGTATTATTACTTACGTTGTTGTTGTTAATTTATTTATAAAAAAAATGTTTCAATTTATATTTAATGTTCTTATTATTTATTTCATTTCTCAATTCTGTTGGCAGTTCATTTATAAAAGAAGGTACGGTATATTTTAAGGTTCTTTTGCCATAAAGATTATTGTATTTTGGTAACAATAATTTGTTTTTATAAGAGCTACGGGTTCTTACGTCAGTAGAATTGTCTAAGTTATGTGTTGTTTTATTATAATTGAAAAATTCTTCATTTAATATACTTAATCTGATTTTTTCATGCACTGGAATAATTTTGGAAAATTCGAATAATTTATGGTGGTTCTCTTTGAATTTTGTTTTAATATTTAAAGGGACAACTTGTTTCAGCAAACGTAGTTGTAGTGTGTATATACGATCAAGATGACTTTTGAAAGTAAAAGATGATTTTGAAGATTAAAGATGATTAATTGGTATATCCATCGCTTCGGTCAATTATGTACAGTAACCAATAAGAAATATAGCACATAGATTTATTATCTACTTTAGTATTATAAATCTATGATATTGCACATCGACCGTAGGAAGGAGACTTGGGCTTATTTCGGGTCTGTAGAGCTCTACCTCTTTTGCACCTTGCATAAGTAACGTTTGTCGACCATTTGGATCAAGTTTTGCTCAATACTGGATTATCAGTGCTTACGTAGGCAGTGTACAAAGTTGAAACTAGCCGATTGACTCTTTCGTAGGCAATGTTTTTTTTTATGTAATGGAAGTGGCAAACAAGCATGCAGTTCACATCGATGTTAAGTTAGGCCAATATCCACGATTACAAAACCAACAATCTCGCTAAACATTGGTTGGCTTGGAACCGTTTTTTGTTCCAAGAAACATTTGAAAAAAATTGAGTGGTTATGTTTTATTTGTTTTTTTCTCGGAGTTTTCGCAGTAACACATGCAAGTGGAAATATCTTTGCGAAAAATAGAAAAATAATTGATTTCAGACGGGACTTGAACCCGCGATAACTGGTGTCTAGTCGAGTCGCTCTTCCAACTGAGCTACCTGGCCAGACCTGGCCACACCTGAGTGTCGAATACTTCCTTCACATTTTTATCTCTGTGTTATTAGCTTCTAAATGGATCTCGATAGGTACTGCTGAATTACAATATTTTTGGCAGAGAGATTAGGTAATGCGGTTGTGCCTACGGTTGAGACTCCTGCTCAGTTCCAACAGCGTGATTGTCTCATGCTATCCCTGAAACTACGTCCATAAACTTCCATTCTGTGTCTCAAAATCGCATTGCTATTGCGAAACAATAAAAATATTGCACATTAAAATAGAGCACTCAAATTAATAAATGGATTTGGAGTACATAATACGATTTCTTACACACAAATTATGCCCGTTTTACAAAGAAAATAACTAAATAAATCTGATCAATTTTAAAGCGATTGGACTAATATTGGACAATCCAATCAAGATAAGTTCAATTAAATAAACATAGGTTTATTCCGATCAAACTGTTCTTAAATTACTTTTTCTGCTGACCTAACAACTCTTACAAAAACATTTTTGATACTGACTTTATTAACTTTCGCTTTACCTTTTGTTTGATTTTATTGAAGGTAACTGCTTAATATATTAATCTCTTAAGTAGTATTTGTAGGTATATTCATGCCAAAATATAGCTTTCTAGTACTAAGAGTCTCTGGGGCAACCTACGGACAAATGAACGGACCGATATGGTGAAACTATAAGGATTCCTTGTAGACTACAGAACTCTAAATACGTGTGGTAGAGGATTCTACTTTGGCAGTTTTACTAACAAAGCTCAATGATTAAAAAATTAGACACAGTCACTGGTAGAGCTCCAGCTACAGATTGTGAAGAGTTAGGTACCATCATGGTAGTGGTAAAGAAATGCTGTTTTGGCGAGTGATTTACCCAGATTTTATTATGTTTCCTGGTTGATTTTGATTTTTTGATTTGTATAGTAGATATTGTATTACATAATTCTAAATATCCTGGCTGATTTTATCTAGATTTAGTGGGCTGTGTAAGTGGACCTACAGAATTGAATATGATTGCATATTCGATACGCTAGTTCGAAACCGGCGTATATCTCAATCATTTCGCACCAATAATTTCCTATGAGTGCGGCCTACATTCTCCAGATTTTCTATTTTTGGAGTGCGTTATAAATCGTGAAAAATATTCAAGATATAGATTGAAGAGAAAGCTTTCACCTAAAATGGGAGACATGATTTTGTATTTCTCACAATCATAGGCGTTTATATTAGGTCAACCAAACAATGGGTAAATATAATAGCGCGGGTAGGGTAGCAGCGACTCATGATAAAACTACCGGCAATTCGATCGCCAATCCGCCTGCCAAGCGTGGAGGTTATGGAATATTCTCCACAAATGACGCACAATAGTGTTGTGCGTCATTCAGAGAAGGCTTTGTCCAGCAGTGGACGTCTTTCGACTGGAGTGAAGATGATGGTAAAATAATGTATAAATAGGATATTAGAAATTCTATGATCGTGGGAAGTTGTCGCTACACTGGTGTCGTTTAGGTGTCACAATTGGTGTCGATGCAACGTCCGTCGCTCACCAGATTTGAAGCTATTTTAAAGATGGTGTTTTTAGCATTTCCCACTGCAGCAATTCTTCCACAAGTAGCAACTATAAAGATAAAGAAATAACGTTCCATCGGGATGAATTTTCTATATCTTTTAATTTCATGTTTTAATAAAATACTTATAAATAAAACATATGGACAAATTCATTGATTAATTTATGCATGTATGCAAAACAACACCATAATTTACCAATTCTGTTGAATGATCGATCGCTAATGGTTTTTTCTGGCATAGCCTCATGTGGGCGGCACGTCTTAAGACTAGCCTAGCCTACACCGTGTAATCAGCGAGTGCAGAGGACACTTTCAGCCTAAGAACGCTAATGGTAGGTACTTCATATGACTATGAAAATTATACATGAATACGGTACTATAAGTACTTTATAGTCGACGTTGAAAGAGTGAAAAAGCCTACCTTCTAGTCAAAGGTAATTTATTATGTAATGTTTGTTGAGTCCTTACGTCAATAAAAGTTATTTATCACCACCCGCGTAATTCTGTTTTATGCTGAAACTGAAAGCCGAAACACGTAGTCGTAATGTCTTTATACTAAATTCCTTTTTCATGTATCATGTTAATGACGTAGGTATGTATACCGAATGAAATAAAATAATGTAACATAGGAAGCGCGCATGGCCCCGCGGCTGGTGTAGATCGTACGCGATCTACTTGGTTAAGCGATACGGGCGCGGTCGGGTGTGTGATGGGTGACCGCTAGTGGAAAATTAAAATGCGCGTTTCCGTGTTTCGGAGGGCACGTTATATGTGAGGTGCGACAGAGATAACGCTCTACAGACCCGAAATAAGCCGAAATCTCTTAAAGTCAGGCAGGTCAGGCGTATTGGCTATCGCAGTGCCTGTAGTTTTATAGTGGGACGCTGCTGCCTATCCTGACTTATTGTATTTACTACCACCCTGCTATTGGATTGGTTTGACCGCTATTGTTCGATTGACTGACTGCACTAGCGAAAGAGCTTCCCATTGTGGGCGGTAGGTGGGCACGTCCTGACGCCTACTACTAATATTAGTAAAGTGAAAAATAAAATGAAAGTGTTTTTTTTTGTACTAGTCTATACTTATTAATAGTTATAAATTAGGTACCCGTATAAACTAATTTCAATATTAAAAATTCAATATTTTTAATATTGAGTTCATATTGACAATTCTATTTACGTAATATAAACCAACTTTGGTTGATAAAATTTATACGTGAATTATTGTAATAGACACAATACAGAGTTTAATAGAACTATTAACACAAACGACTATAGAAACTTATAATATATGAAGTGAAGTTTTACTCTACTAATTAAGTAAATTTATACGAGAAAGTTTGCGTTTTATCATAATTATTGTTTATGATTACAAATTGTTAGTTTTAGGTATACTATTTGAACCATTTATCCATTAACTCGTATTCGTATAAATTGATAATTATAGTAGAGAATCCGATATAAGAGTGACCTTCACTCATCTGTTTAATGAAAGAATAATAATTTAAAAACTAGGGAAAGCGTATTTATTAAGATTTTACGTGTATCAATGTAAAATCTTAAAAAACACGCTTACTTTCTATACTTACACTATGCTTTCATTTTATCATTGGCGACGTTGTATACATCTATTTGATTATAATTTATATACATAATTTGATTAAACGTGCCCGGAACTAGCTAAAATATTCAATGTGTTAATTAAATTCGCCCGAGTTGAATAATTTCCACTGGATAAAGCATGGTTGGCTGAAATTTCAAAGGTAATTCGATTTTGAGCTTCATTTTCCCAATAAAACATGCAAAATTACAACAGCGAAGACAAAAAAAATCACGCTGGCAGTGCGTTAGCAACTGCTTTATTATAATACTAGCTGTGCCCGCGACTTCGTCCACGTGAGAAAAATGTGATTGTTCAGTATCTACCCGGACATAGTCGTGGGCGCAGCTAGAATAAAAGTAACCAAAGTTACTCCTTATTACCTATCTGCCAGTGAAAGTCCCGTTAAAATCAGAGACACTCAAATTCTACTTATTTGTATGTAGGTATGTATGTATGGTTGTATGGAGATAAAAGTAGCCTAAGTTACTCCTTATTATATCAGCTACCTACCCGTGGAAGTCCCGTCAAATTCGGATACACTCAAATTCTACTTATATGTATGTAGATACGTATGTATGTATGGAGATAAAAGTAGCCTAAGTTACTCCTTATTACATCAGCTACCTACCAGTCGAAGTCCCGTGAAAGTCGGATACACTCCAATTCTACTTATTTGTATGTAGGTATGTATGTATGAATGGATGTATGGAGATAAAAGTGGAGATAAAAGTCTAAGATACTCCTTATCACATCAGCTATCTGCCAGTGAAAGTCCTGTCAAAATCGGTCCAGCCGTTCCCAAGATTAGCCCCGCCAAACAGACAGACAGACAGACAAACAGACAAAAATTGAAAAAAATGTTGTTTTGGTATATGTACCGTGTACACATACATATGCATTTAGTAAAAAGCGGTTAATTTAATATTACAAACAGACACTCCAATTTTATTTATTTGTATAGATGATTCTATAAATTGATGTAACTTTTTTATTTCTGAACCGATTGACATGAAACAAACACTAAATATTACGTGAAACTTACCACAATATATTAGTGGAAACTGCAAATCGGATAAGCCGTTTCTGAAATTAGCGTGCACAAACACACATACAAACAGACATTTTTCCGGAATCAAAAAAGCCCAGTGTTGTGCGCCAAAGGTTAAAGTATAATTATACCAAGTTTCATCGTAATCAGACGGGTAGATTTTGTGTGATGCTTGAACAAACAGACAAACAGACAGATAGACAGACAAACATTATAACACATATTTGTGTTCGGTATCGATCTAGTAACATCGTCCAGTATTTTTTTTTTTAATATTTTTAATGTACAGAATTGACTCTTCTACAGTTTTATTAAAAGTATAGATAAGTGTTAAAATCTGCTTAGATGACTGATCCACTTTTTAGGGAGTTCGTCTGCTTGTCTGTCAATATTAATGATAAAATAAACTCTTACATTTCCATCAAAATCCTTATTACGTATCTATATGCAGTTTGATTATATAAAAAAAAAACACGCTTACGTAGTAATATTACATATTCTCTGCTTACACTCACAGCCCCACACTAGGTATAATTATGTGTCGTGGATGCCGTTGAACACATACATCACATACACAAACACCCAGACCCGAAAAAAATAACTGTAGGTCGTGCAAATATATGTCCCGGTGCTTTGATCGAATCAAACGGTTGTCTCATACCAGTGGACTATCTGGGTCGTCATTATACCCGGAACTAGTGAAGTGCCCAATACATTTGATGTGGTAATTAACTTCGTCCAAGTTAAATAAGTTTCCGACGAGCTGTATCTGACGGCCTTCAAATCATTCGACAAGGGTGATTTGGTTTCGAAGTTTGGACATAAATGTTTTTAATGCTTCCCTATCGTAATGAAGGTCATCGCAGTATTTTTTTGCGAGCTTTGCGCATTGTGGTGTCGTGTCTATAGTTTGAAAAAATCTTGTAGCAGAAAAATGAGGTTTTGAGATTTGAGAAAAATCCACAAAATAGAATGTAGATTCTACTAAGATTTTACTCATATTCTACTATGCAAATAAGAATTAAATTAGATTAAAACAAAAATGTTATCTTTCTCATTTTGGATCGAAACTTGTATTCATTCAGTCCATAACACATAATAATATGTGCTAGGAAATTTAAATTTATCTAGATACACTGACTTTAAATATTCACCTCACTCCCAGAAGTTAATATGAAACTTGTGGCCTTGGAAACATTTCCAATGGACGATAAGGCTTCAAATATAAGCTAACGTCGTCAAAAACATTTTTTTTAACTTTCCTATCAAAATTAAGCTTTTCATAGGTTTTTTCAAGATTTGCACGTCGTAGAAAACATATTTTTAGGTTGGAAAGATGGGATGTTTGACATATTTTTTACTGTTTCCTTGTGATTATAGTCTTTTATTTAATTGTTTTATATTATTTCGCATTAACACATGCTTGTGAAAATATATTTTTATTTTTAAAGAAAAATGGAAAGAAAAATTTGACTTCAGGCGAGACTCGAACTCGCGGCCTACTGGGAATCTAGTCCAGCCGCTCTTCCAATTGAGCTACTGAAGTCCTGCCCGATTTTTTTTTCATTTTTATTTTCTTTTTATGTAATGATTTTTATTTTTATGTGGCAAACAAGCATGCAGTTCACATTGATGTTAAGTGACACTAAGACCAGAGGTCAAAATGCAGATGCGTTGCTACTCCTGAGGCTTAAGGTGTTATGACTCTGTGATAGTTATTGCGGGGCCATACATTACCATCTAACCGGAACACGATAGTGCTGAACACTACCATTTAGCGGCAAGTATATTAGGTAATGCGGTTGTGCCTACGCCCGCGAGCTCCGTCACTGGAGTTCTACCACCAGTCTGCAGATTTATTAGCTTTTCACTTCGTCAGACACTAGAGATTCCTCGTCTATCAGTTGAATTGAACAAACCCTATAATATCATGCGTAATTACATGCTAAGATTGCCATTGAGCTTAATTGAAAAAAGTAATCAAACACAACCTTTTTATTAAAATAGATCGTCGACCACCCAAATGTAAATTAGTTGAAAAATAAAATATGATAGTGTTACTAATGGAACTAAGTTAACTAGCCTTAAAATAACCTCCGGGCGACGACGTAGGAAGTAAAGGCCACTAACACCCAGCCCACTGCAGTAATTAATCTGCCCACACCAGTATGGGACTGAATACAGCTTTCAGGATCGCAACCGTACCTTTGAATTAAAATATTATATTTCTTAAAAATGTTATGAGTATAAAAAGGTTTATTATGGACTTCAGAGAAAACTTTTCTGTTTGGTACTTGCTGCAGTGTCTGTGGGATGATGTTGTAGCTATTCTTGATTTAAGTAAATACTTTTATATTTCGAGGGCAGAATTTCTTTGAAAGCTTGTGATCATAATGTATAATGTAATTTATTATAATCATCTATATATAATAATATAAAAATCTATTGCTGTTCGTTAGTCTCGCTAAAACTCGAGAACGGCTAAACCGATTTGGCTAATTTTGGTTTTGAATGATTTTTGGAAGTCCAGGGAAGGTAAGAAAATATGAAGAAATAGGAGGGAAATAGTAAAAACCACATTTCATTTTCCCATACAAATAGTCCGTATAAATAAAACCTTTGACACATTATTTCATTCTGAGGCAATACGAAGTTTGCCGGCTCAACAAGTATGTAATAAATGTGTCTCACTTTAAACACGATAGAAGGAATTGGTAACTAAAAATATATGAAATAATAATTTACAATATTGAGTGGTACAAAATTAAAAACAGTATTCATGTGAATCAAGAAGTTAATAGAAATGTAGATAGCGTGGGACATTACATGAAATGTGGGGATGGTCAATGGTGGGTCTAATTTTTTTTGACCCTGAATTGGGGTCTTAAATCCCCTTGGTTCCGCTGTTGGACATCGCATTTACAATGGAAAAACAAAATCAGAACGCACTATCAGAACTTAAGGATGATTATGACGTAAATGTTAAAGAATATAGCACTGTAGAAGGAAGTTTGTGCAAAAACACTATATTTTATATTACAGAATAAATATGTATTAAAATGCAGGTGCCAATTGTAGGGAACTCACAATTAGACATTAATAAAATACTGTCTGTTTTCTAAACAGTCCCCATGGAGTGTTTTAAAGCTGGTAATAGAAAATTAATAATTACCTCATCAAGACCAAACTTAATATTATACCGGTTACGGCAGCAATTACTATCGTTACCACCTCCACGGCCGCCTCTAGCATTGCCCGAATTGCTGCCTGTATTATGTTCAAAGTCAATTTCACTAATTCCGCGGTTATTTTCACAAATGAATCCATTAGATTTTCATCTTGGGCATAAATTACTCTTTGTAATATTCTGTAAAATGTGGTAATTAAGGGATTTTCTATTTTGAGTGAGCATACTCAGGAACTAGCTGCTCCCCGCAACGTAGTCTGCGTGAAGGCTCTACAGCACCAAACATACCTAAGATGCCAGTGTCGCTTTAGCATTATAAGCAAACAACTTTTAAAAAAGCATTAAATTAATTAAAAGTACAAGTTTTTTTGCTAGCGAAGCAAGTGATGGGAGTCATATGGCAATCCTGCTGAGTTCAGTAAGGAATTAAGGACGAGATATATTTGGGCATTTTTTAATAAAGTGTTATAGGTTACCAATTCGACGATATTCAGTCTGTGGGTGACCACGGTAGTTGGAAAGCATCGGGTAAAGATGAAGTTGAGAGTGCCTATTGTCTACGTGAGAAAAAACCGAAAATGTAATTTCTACAACTCTGTAAAGCTCGCAAAACCTGTAAAAACGTTACACCTATTGAATACTTTATCCACAGAGTACATTGTATTTTATTTTAAATGCTGATCGACAAAACACATCCGTAAATATAATTTCCACGAAATATTGAGTATGTTGAAGTCGCCAAAGAATCTCAACGGAGACGACAACGGGTTACAGCTCAAATTACTTACTACATGTATAAGCAGGAATGCGATCTTTCTCTTAAGGCGGTGTGGCTTGAAAGTTATATATTTTTAGTTTTATGACTAGCTGTTGCCCGCGGCTTCGCCCGCACGGATGTCGTTTTATAATCCTGAATTTTCTTTGCTATAAATCTCACGGAGCCCGAGACCTTCCCAACGAATGCAAAACCGTGGAAATCGGTTGGTGCGTTCTGGAGTTATAGCGTGAGGAAGGAAAACACGAAAAACGACTTATTTTTATATAATAGATGAAAGAAATAAGTAAATATATTTTATATCGATAGTTAGGGAAAACAGCAGGCTGTAGAAAGAAGAAATCAGAGATCCCAATGCGTTATCATTTCTGGGGCCTAACATGTTCAACCATTGCCATTGCTTAGCCATTGCCAAGAAAGCGGAACGCGACAGATCCAAACACTATTATTTGAATGCAAAAAAAATTGGCGATACCGTGGGACTTTCAAGCTACACTATTGAAACTATTTTACCAGATACAGCTTGTACCTACTATATATCTATTATTATACTCACGTAATGCTCTTTGGAAGTAAATAGGTATGTCGTTATTGTTTTATAGCCCTTGGCCAGAGATAAAGGGATTCCACTGTCTGTGTACATGGCCAAGAAATACTGCTATCTAGATTTACATATGGCATACCTAATCCGTAATGTGGATGCAACACTGCTAAAAAATAACTTTATAATACCGTTTCAAGAATTTAATGTTTTAAAACCTACACAAAGAGTATACAAATACTACGTAAATTATATAGAACAATTAAAATTCTATGTACAGGTACCTACTTCAACTCTAGACGTAATTTAACATTATGTTTGACTTATGATGACTTTAGTTTGACATAAATAGTACACAGAATATTTAAGAAACTTTTAACAATAGGCGTAAGCAGAAGTTTAGGTATTCTATGAATCTGTTTCTATTTTATTTAATGATATGAGGTCACAAACAATTATGCAGTTCACATTGATGGCAAGTGAATACTGTAACCTGTAAATATCTACATAAAAACATGAAATTTCGATCGTAGAAGCCTGGCAACTCCTGGGGTCTAAGATGTTATACCTCTGTGCCAGAAATTACAGGGCCGTACATTACCTGAAAGAAACACGGTAGCGTTGAACATTACTTACTATTTTACGGCAAGTAGATATGGTGATACGGTGGTGCCTAATTCAATTCAATCTCAATTAAAAAAGATCATTTTTCCAACTTCAAAGTATAGTATTTTCCCTATTAGTGTAGTAGTTTATTTTTTTTTAACCCTCCCCGATTCCAAATCCTGGCCACGCCCATGAATAGAGGTGTAAAATAGAATCACCGTGAGTCAATTGAGGTTAATATTCTGTTTGCCTCCCTTATAAAGTTACAAGTTAACGGAAGCGTATTCTAATTAATCGTTCGAACATTGAAAAGTTTTAAGTGCTCAATTATTCAATCTTCTCGAACTCAAACGATCTTTATGCCACCATTAAGGGATAAGATTTGATTCGAAACGAAGAGTTTTATATTTCTTTAAGCCTTTAATGATTCAGTTTACGACTTTAATAGGTCGCTGATGGTAGAGCAGTAGATATAACGAAGAAATTCTCAGAATATGAAATGATGAATATAAAAATAATACGCCTGGCTATGATGGTGGGGTCAAAAGTCTTAGGAATCGGCGTGCGTGTATGAAGATAATGATGAAGGTAGATAAAGGCACGGAAGGTACGTCAGGACCGGAATATCTGGCGCTCCAAACTCTCTGCCTACCCCGTTAGGGACCTGGCGTGAAGATACATACATACCTACGCCTGGATAATTAATGGTAAAGCATTTCAATGGCGAATGGATCTGATGATATGTTTTAACTGGCGGTAGAACTCCCATGGCAGAGATCGCGGGCCAAGGCACCACCGCATCACTAAATGAGCTTAGTAGTGTTCAGCACTATCGTGTTCTTGTCATGTGGTAATCTACGGCCCTGCAATTTCAAGCAGAGAGGCACAACACCTTAGGCGGCAGGAGTGGCAACGCATCTACATTAAAATCTTTTTTTTGTAGATGTGTATAGGCAACAGTGTTATTTACCATTCATGTAAACTGTATCCTAGTTTACCACTTCATGTTATAAAAAAGTCGCTTATCGCCAAAAAAATTATAATTATTAGAATCAAAACACATGCCATTCACAGGAATGGTGAAAGTATTCATTTTATTGCAGCAGTCTAAAGGTACACATTGTCACTTTGCTCCAATACTGTTGTAAATCGTAAAACCGAAAATTCGTAAATATTTTCAGTTTAGAATCGCTTTATCCGGTTTTATGTTTTTACAAAACGAGGTAAGATTTATACGAAAATTGGTTCAATGAGTAAATTTAACCTTGTGTCACATCATATTTTATTTTAGCATCAGTCAATTTGATTCGATAACGATATAACACAAAGCGCACAACAAAACGTTTCGAGCAAAGGTAGGCAAATCTTACCTAGAGTTAATGGTTTTTTTTTTTATGTATCGGTAGTGGCAAACAAGCATGCAGATCACATTGATGTTAAGTGATGACTGCAGCCTATAGACACCCACACAAAGACCAAGGTCAAAATGCAGATGCGTTACCACTCCTGAGGCCTAAGGTGTTACGCCTCTGTGCCGGAAATTACAGGGCCGTACATTACCACCTGACCGGAACACGACAGTGCTAAACACTACCATTTAGCGGCAAGTATATTAGGTAATGCGGTGGTGCCTACGCCCGCGAGCTCCGTCACTGGAGCTCTACCACCAGTAAATTAACCAGCTCAACATACAAATTGAACATAAAAATATTTTTAAAATGCAATTTTTTATTCGAATTATTCAGTTTAAGAATAGAAATAATAAATAATTTTTAAAATAATATGCTCTCAAAAATACTATACATACTTACTTCAAATTTAATAATCGCATCGAACAGCTACACTAGGTATCAAAAATTCTAAATTCTGTTATGAATATCAAATCAGTAACAATAACTTACGGGACGCAGATGAACAAAAAAATAAAATGTAAACATAAGTGCTTAGGTATCGCATAAATTTAATAATGATATCTAAAAACCACGCGACATTAAACAAATTGGTATAGACAGTATAGATGATCGGCTAAAACGCGATGGGTCGCAATACAATAGGATTAGTGGGGTACGAGACATTGATGACCTTTAAATATTAACGGCTGCTTAATGCTCTGTGAAAAAAATATGGTTACAAAAATTATTTTTAAGCGTTGAAATATAATATTAGAAAGCTTTTCCAATATTGGTAAGTAGATACTTGAGATGGAAATTTATAATCACGTTAAAGTAAAGAAATCGTTCATCAAGTTTTTTTTTGTTTTTGATGTTAGGTACCTACTTTTTTTGACGCGATTGGATGAAAATGATGAGAGTGATTTTTACGATGCGCGCTCACACCGACAGATAAAAGCGACAGTCTGAAGTTAGTTGCTAAACAGATAAAAGCAACAGTCTGAAGTTAGTTGCAAATTTTTTTTTGTCTATTTGTTTTATCCCTTCTTAATATTATAAACGCGAAAGTAACTCTGTTTGTCTATCTGTGCGTTACCTATTCACATCCACACGACTGAATCGATTTTAATGAAATTTGGTACAGAGATAGAGTTGACTTTGAGAAAGAACATAGGCTTACACTTTTTAAACGACATCCACGCAGGCGATTCCGCGAACAACAGCTATTTCTGATATATTGGATTGTTACGCCAAAGAACTATGACATAAGAAGACATATCGTTTTTTTTTATTCGACTTTAGTTTCGACAATTTCACGTTCAGGTCACGGAAGTGCTCGGTACTAAATGAACATTATAGGATGGCAGATATTTTATGCTAGATTCGTCGTATGCGTTGCTAGAAACCCGTCGCATTGTATGAGGTGTCTAAAGGAAGCCATGGTCGATAATTTTCTTTCATCTCATGAACATTTTATGTACCTAGGTAGTGTGCTAATGGTGTGTATAATTAATCTATGAGCTAGAAAGTAGGCCTCATTATGTATTGTTCACTTTATCTTTCAGGGCTCCCTGAACATAGAGAAGGTATTTCAATAAAAATAAACGCTTTATTCATGATTATTTATTATATGCATTCAACCTACATACGTTATTAATATTTTATATAAAATCATGAAAATATTGATATTTCTATATTAGGCTGGAGCGCCTACCGCGCTCGCCGATTGCCCGGTGAAGTAGACTAGTGCCGTCTCGAGACAGGCCGCCTACACAAAGCCCGACCTAAGTCGTCAGTCCATCTGGCAGGGGGCCGTCCCACCGGGCGTTTTGTACGGGGTCTCCACTCTAACACACGTCTGCCCCAGCGGCCGTCGGCTCTACGACAAATATGCCCCGCCCACTGCCACTTCAGCCTAGCAATTCTTTGAGCTATGTCGGTCACTCTGGTTCTCCTTCGGATTTCCTCGTTTCGGATTCTATCTTTCAGAGATACACCGAGCATAGCCCGTTCCATAGCTCGCTGAGCCACTTGGAATTTGTGGACGAGGCCTTTCGTAAGAGTCCATGTCTCCGCCCCGTACGTTATTACCGGAAGGACGCACTGGTCGAATACCCGAGATTTTAGGCATTGAGGCAGTGGCGAATCGAAGATTTGACGAAGTTTTCCGTATGCTGCCCAGCCCAATCGTATTCTTCTGTCAGCCTCTTTGTCGAAGTTGTTTCTACCCAGTTGTATAGTCTGGCCTAGGTAGATGTATTCCTGAACAACTTCGATGCTAACATCTTCGACGATTATAGGCCGTGGGTCTACGAATGAATTGAGCATGACCTTAGTCTTATCCAAGTTCATTCCCAGGCCCACCCGTCTGGAAGAAACGCTTAGGCTTTGCAGCATCTCTGATAACTCATGCAGCGATTCGGCCATTATAACTATATCGTCAGCAAATCGAAGGTGTGAAATGTATTCGCCGTTGATATTGATACCCTGTCCACTCCAGTCCAGTGTTTTGAAGACATCCTCTAAAGCGTTAGTAAATAGTTTTGGAGATATTGTATCTCCCTGTCTTACTCCTCGCTTTAGAGGGATTGGTCTTGTCTGGACGTTCTGGATTTGGACAGTCATCGAAGCGGCTCTATATAAACATTTCAGCACCTCGACATACCGCCAATCGACTTGACATCGCTGCAGAGAATTGAGAACAGCCCAGGTTTCGATGGAGTCGAAGGCTTTTTCGTAGTCCACAAACGCGAGACACAGAGGACGATTATATTCTTCGGTCTTCTGTATGACCTGTCGTAGCGTGTGGATGTGATCTACGGTACTGTAGCCTTTTCGAAACCCGGCCTGTTCAGGAGGTTGAAAATCGTCAAATCTTCGGGCAAGTCGATTTGTGATGACTCTTGAGAACAGTTTATAGACATGGCTCAGAAGTGCTATCGGTCTGTAGTTCTTGAGGCGCGTTCTATCACCTTTTTTAAAGAACTAAATGACCACACTTCTAGACCATGCCTCCGGCGTTGTACCTTTGTTTAAGACGGTATTAAATAACTTTCGAAGCTGCTCCAGGACAATACGTCCCCCAGCTCTTAAGAGTTCCGTGGTAATACCGTCTTCCCCAGGTGCCTTGTTGTTTTTGAGTTGCTCAAGAGCCATCCCAATTTCAGCAATCTCGATGTCCGGTAGCTCATCCGTGAAGTGACGGGTTAATTTGGCACGTTTGTCATCCGCGTCTTCATTGGTGGGTTTGGGTGCATGAGAGGAGTATAGTCTTTCATAGAAAGTCTCGGCTTCTAAGAGTAGATCTGGTTTCGACTTAATTACTCGACCATCAGATGTCGTCAGCTTCGCCAAATGACTCCTTCCCAATTGCTTAGCAAATACTCGCGATCCTCTATTTCGCTCTATAGCATCTTCGATTGCTCGAAGATTGCTTTTGCGGAGGTCGAATCGTATTTGTTTCTTTACCCGCTTATTGAGAAGGCTGAAATTTGGCGAATCCGCAGATATCTCCCGTCTCTGTCTCATCAGATCCACTGTTTTAGCCGAGAACTTGAATGATTTGCTCCTCTGTCTTCGTTGGCAAAAAGCCTCTCCCACCTCCCGCATAACATTCGTGAACTGATTGGCACATTGGTCAACGTCCTCCGTGGTTTCCAGCAGTTTGAATCGGTTTTGGAGTTCCAGCTGGAACTCATCTGATCTAGCACCGATATGGCGCTGTGACGGTCGGAGCGTAGACTTTATCAGGCGATTTCTCTCAAGTCGGAAATTTATATTCAAAGTCCCTCGTACAAGTCGGTGATCACTTCCGGTATTAAACCTGTTAATCACTGAGACATCTTTGAATATAAACCTGCTATTCGTCATGATAAAGTCGATCTCATTTTTTGTCACGCCGTCCGGGCTTCGCCATGTCCACTTCCTCTGAGGCTTTTTCTGGAAGAAAGAATTCATCAGAAAGAGCCTCTGAGATTCGAGGAAGTTAACTAGCATTTGGCCCCTCGGATTTCTGCTACCAATACCGTGTGATCCAATAACCGATTCTCCGCGTTCTTGTACTCCCACTTTGGCATTGAAGTCCCCCATAACAACATTGAAGTGGGTCTTGGTGGTGCTGTGTAAGGCTCTTGTTATATCGTCATAGACGGCCTCGACCTCATCGTCAGAGTGTGTCGACGTGGGAGCATAAACCTGTATCACTTTCAGAGAATATCTCCTAGTGAGTCTGAATATGAGGTATGCTACCCGAGTGGACACACTGCTGACTTCCATCACGTTGTTAGAGAGAGCTTTGTTAACCAATATGCCAACCCCGCCTTGTGACGTCTTATCGCCCTCTCGATAGTAGAGTAGGTGGCCCGACTCCAGGGTTATCGTGTCCTCTCCCTGTCTTCGGACTTCTGATAACCCTAGGATGTGCCAATTTACGTGTCCTAACTCCGACTCGAGCTCAGCGAGATAGACGTCTTCCTTCAACGAACGAGCATTATAAGTAGCCAAATGTAGTCGTTGGTATGTGTGGCGACCGGATCCCTCCCGGAGATTCTTCGCACCCTCTGCCCCGCCGTAACCACGATCGTCACCACGATGGTCGGGAATAGTAGGGCCACCGGGAACTGAGGGCCGTTTCTTTCGGTGTATTGGCATGGGAAGTGTTGCCCATACTCGCCACGTTGGGCAAGGACGTGTTGGCGAGCGCAGGGCCAGGCCCCCTTGCACTGGTGACGCTGCTGCCCGTCACCGGCCTAATTTGAAGCCTGGCCGATGGGATGGGTATACCGCCATCGTTCGGTCGTCAGAGCCTCGTTCGTTAATCAGCTTTGAATATTAGAATATGGAATTGCGTGATAATAATAATGTGGACGATGTGATAGCAACACCGTCCAACCCTTATTCGCCACTTGTTACATGGGCCAAAAACGTAACCGGCGAGTCGTGGGTGTTGAATGCATGCATTTACCTCTGCCTACCCCTTCGGAGATTACAGACGTGAAGTTACTTTTTTTTACGTTACGAAATCGTTCAGCTGCGGGAAAACAGCCACAAAAATTACACCCTGTTTAAATCACGTAAATAGTCCGCCTTATGTATCATTTTTGTGAATAAAAGATTAAATAAATAAATAAATATGTCAAATACAGTTAGACATACGACACGGAGGTCCAGCGAAATAAATAAAAAAAACTCATTAATTTTAATATAATAATATCTACATACGTAGATGGTGGCATACCTAACTGTTACTTTCATTTTCGGTTCTGGGGCCCGATCGCCTAACGGTTTAGGACGTTATCTTGTCCGTTTCGTACCGCCTATTAAAAGATTTTGCTTATACCTGCGGACGGGAACACTTCCAGGAATAAGTTAGGCGGTACGAAACTGATTAGATATTGTTATAATCGACAGCTAAACGAAAACATTTGAGATAGGCGGTCGTCTCCCAGGGTGCCGACCGACAATATAACGTCCGAAACGTAAGCATTTCAGTTAGGCGGTCGGCCCCCTGGTCGTTTTATACACCGAGGGTTTGGTTGTAAATCTTTATTGTATCAGTTTTAATATAGATTTGAATACCTTTTGATTGAGAATAGTTAGATCAGCTAAAATATACCTAAAATGTTTTTGTTTTAAAACTTAACTACAAAAGCTTTCCGCAAAAGAAATGGCCAAGTTTCGGCATTCACTTCTATTTGGATACCGGCCAATATTGTAAAAAAGAATGATACCATTTGCCATTATGCAAATTGCCCTCCAGAAGAATGGAACTTTGGCTTGGTTTGACATTATCTGACATAAGATAAGTGGTTCTTACAAAAACATAGCTTCTATTTTTAAGGACCTTCTTTTTTAATGATAGTTTATGTCATGGTTTCTTATTGTAATCATATCTTAAATGTTTCGTGTATTTATATGATAACTGGAAATTGCTAAAAATTTGAACCACTTTTATGTAAGATAAGATACGCTTTCGATTCAAATTCAATTTCAATTCAATTCTAAGTATAGGTAATTTAGAAGTTTTGGAGGGAACCTTGAACCTGTTGCCATTGCCGGGCACATTACCAAACTCCGAGGTACTTGGAAACTTCCAGAAAATGAAAAAAAATCCCAATAGAACCAGAGATAAAGGATTTTCAAACGTTATCTCTGATAGCCCCCGACCCGGGAATCGAACCCAAGACCTCCAGCGTAATAGTAGTGGCCTGCTACCACTACGCCACTGAGGCAGTTGAACGATTTCCTTCAGTATCATTATCGATTATCGGAACATACCTAAGTCTTATCATTTAAACAAAGATTTTTGTCCTGTTTTTTATATCATCCCCTCAAAAGCCTGAGAAAAGTATTCCACATTACATACATCTGACACCACTCAACGTAACGTCGGTATGTTGGTACTTGAACTAGTACCAACGCACACCACCGCACTGTGTGCTGCCGACACAGTGAAAAAAAACAGTGAAATTTCATAAATTTTATTTTTAAAGAAAAATGGAAAGAAAAATTTTTGACTTCAGGCGAGGCTCGAACTCGCGACCTACTGGGAATCTAGTCCAGCCGCTCTTCCAATTGAGCTACTGAAGCCCTGCCCGATTTGTCAAATCTTTCCTTCACATCTATTGCATTGCTTTATGGTAGCAGTAGCGCCATCTATTACCAACTATGCTAGTTAGGCAACCGATATAATAGACTTTTCAGTTTATTGAATATCGTAAAGAAGTCGCTTTTACCCTTAATAATTGTTTGATATTATGTGAAGGAAAGATTTGACAAATCGGGCAGGGCTTCAGTAGCTCAATTGGAAGAGCGGCTGGACTAGATTCCCAGTAGGTCGCGAGTTCGAGCCTCGCCTGAAGTCAAATTTTTCTTTCCAACTTTCTTTAAAAATAAAATATATTTCACAAGCATGTGTTAATGCGAAATAATATCAAACAATTATTAAGGGTAAAAGCGACTTCTTTACGATATTCAATAAACTGAAAAGTCTATTATATCGGTTGCCTAACTAGCATAGTTGGTAATAGATGGCGCTACTGCTACCATAAAGCAATGCAATAGATGTGAAGGAAAGATTTGACAAATCGGGCAGGGCTTCAGTAGCTCAATTGGAAGAGCGGCTGGACTAGATTCCCAGTAGGTCGCGAGTTCGAGCCTCGCCTGAAGTCAAATTTTTCTTTCCAACTTTCTTTAAAAATAAAATATATTTCACAAGCATGTGTTAATGCGAAATAATATCAAACAATTATTAAGGGTAAAAGCGACTTCTTTACGATATTCAATAAACTGAAAAGTCTATTATATCGGTTGCCTAACTAGCATAGTTGGTAATAGATGGCGCTACTGCTACCATAAAGCAATGCAATAGATGTGAAGGAAAGATTTGACAAATCGGGCAGGGCTTCAGTAGCTCAATTGGAAGAGCGGCTGGACTAGATTCCCAGTAGGTCGCGAGTTCGAGCCTCGCCTGAAGTCAAATTTTTCTTTCCATTTTTCTTTAAAAATAAAATATATTTCACAAGCATGTGTTAATGCGAAATAATATCAAACAAAAATTTCATAAATGTTAAGAGCAAAATAAACTAACATGCCAAGTGTTACGGCATAATTAAGAAAAAAGAATCGAAGATATAGGTCGCGCCACGTAAAAAGACCGCTGGAAGAAAGTAGAAGGGATGTGTTCGCGCATCGGTACACTCGCGCACGAAAGTAATAGCCCTATTGGTTTATTTTTGATCTAGCTTTCGCTTGCGGTTTCGTGTATTGGTAGGCAGATTGAAAACTATATTACATAGAATAACATAAAATGAAATAAAAACACATGACGCGCAGCTTGACCGCCAGCGTTCTTTTTACCTGGCGCGACCTATACGAAGACAAAATAATTTTGCCGCGGGAAAACCAGCACTAATATGGGCACCTGTAGTAGACTATTACCACCAAATAATAGGGAATAATATTTACAATTACCACGCTAACAACTGGGGGTAGGTATTGAAGGTAATAATAAATTATGAAGTGCGTAGGTACCTATAGCATAGCGAAACAACCTCACTACTCCATGTTTCATATTTTCAACTTCTGCAATTTCCTCATTTAGGTCTTACGCTGCGTATCATACATCATACTAATACTTATATTATAAAAGCGAAAGTATGTATGTTTGTTTTTTTGTTACTCTTTCACGCAAAACCTGCTGAACCGATTTTTATGAAATTTGGCATACACATAGAGGATAACTTGGACTAACATGAAGACGTTTTTATCCCGAAAAAATGTTCCTGTGGGATGCCATGGGATGATTTGATGAGTTTCCACAGATTACGCGAATAACGTGGGCGGCGACGCGGGCGGAGCCGCGGGCAACAGCTACATCTTATAAGCACCAATTGGAATATTGAGCGGCTGGATCAAGTGCTTGATACAGAAAGCAGCAATAAATAAGAGAAATAATCATTCAAAAGGTGAAAATAATTAAGCATTTTATTTCAGTGACTGCTGATCGTGAAAAGAAATATATTTTACAAAATGTTTCACGTAGTTCTCGAGTTTTCCAAACTACATCAAACATCTTCAGTATCTAAATGAAAAAAAAACTACTTGACAAGTTTCAACAGCAAACTACGTTCTTTATTCAAAGAAATTACCTGACTAGTACAAATTAGTCCGAAGTCGTGTTACTGATTAATTTAGCAACAAAATCCATTCCATTTGCTAACTTTCCCGTATCTTTAATTCATGGCGGGCGGCGAGACAAAAGGGAATATCAAGTTTTATTAGCTCCTTACGGCAAGTGCGGCATCACCTTTATTGATTAACTCCGGTAACACTAGTAGGTTAACCCACAGTTAACTATTGTAGATCACATTGCTTTTTAATATGATTATGCAAGCACACGTTTATTATTAAATTTGTGTTTCAAAAATATTGACTAACCCCCTTATTCATAAACGTATTTTAGCTAAAGTGTTCCTAATCTCTCCTTTGTCTTTTTCTATCCTGCATATTTGACAATGCAACTGACAAAGACAAAGCATTCTATAGCTAAAACGTACCTAATGTACGTTTATGAATAAGGGGGTTAATCTATATCTATTTATCTATATATATAAAAATCAATTGCTGTTCGTTAATCTCGCTAAACATCGAAAAACGGCTGGACCGATATGGCTAATTTTGGTTTTTAATGATTTTTGGAAGCCCAAGGAAGGTTTGAAAGGTAAAAAAATATGAAGAAATTGAAAGGGAGATAGTGAAAACCACAATTTCATTTTCCCATACAAATAGTCCTGTATCTATCAAACCTTTGACACATTATTTCATTGTGAGGCAACACGAAGTTTGCCTGGTCAGCTAGTAATAATAAAATCAATAAAATACGCTTACACTCACAGCCCCACACTAGGTACAAACATATGTCGTGGATGCCTTTGTATACAACACATACACAAACACACAGCCCCGAAATAAGTATATGTAGGCCATGCAGATATTTGTCCCGGTACGGAGATCGAACGCGTGAACTTCGATTAAAACGGTCGTCAGACACCGCTGGACCAAATAGCTGGTCAAAAATGATTCAATACACGTTGTAAAATTCCAACTGGCTTTCGTACGTAAATAGTATCTCGCTATAAAAATATTTCGAAAACAACACAACACAAACACTTTTTTTTTAAGTTTTAGCGCTAGGTTTTTTTAGGATTTTTAGGTTTTATTAGGATAAGAAAAATATAGATAAGTAGCTGTTGCCCGCGGTTTCGCCCGCGTGGATGTCATTTTATAAATAACTAAGTACCCTATGTTCTTTCTCAAAGTCAGCTCTATCTTTGTTCCAAATTTCATTAAAATCGGATCAGTCGTTTGGACGTGAAAACGTAACAGACAGACATACAGATGGACAGACAGACAGGCAGGCAGAGTTACTTTCGCATTTATAATATTAGTAGGGAAGTAGAGAAGTAGGGATTTTAACATTTCAACAAAATGAGCCAGTTTCTAGAAAATCAAAATTAGGTTTTTTAATGAAATTTAACATTTTATAATCACATACTCGTATTTTATATAATATTCTTTATTTTAAAACGTGTTGAAAACTGTCAATACCTAAGCATTCAAGCATGTGTGAAGGAAGTAAAAAGGTCACGAAGACATAGTTTTAATACTCAAAGCCAAGATATACACTTAATGAATTGGATATAACCCTACCTACGACATATTAAAGTTTTTCAATTTTAATATAAATATTAAAATTTCACTGGTGGTAGAGCTCCAGTGACCGAACTCGCGGGCGTTGCACCACCGCATTACCTAATATACTTGCCGCTTAATGGTAATGTTCAGCACTATCGTGTTCCGGTCAGGTGGTTATGTACGGCCCTGTGATTCCTGGCACAGAGGCATAACACTTTAAGCCTCAGGAGTGGCAACGCATCTGCATTTTGACCTCTGGTCATTGTGTAGGTGTCCATAGGCTGCAGTCATCACTTAACATAAATGTGAACTGCATGCTTGTTTGCCACATTAATTTAATAAAAAACTTAACTACCAAAATTCGATAGCAGTATTTCAATATACCGCCAGGATTTGGGATGAATATTTAATAATAAAGTTATGATGTCCTAAATTCTTTGACACATATTTGATTCCAACTCTGGGAAACAAACAATCCATTCAACGTCATATTATTATATTTGGACCTATCCTAGTTCTACTTGTCTTTATCAATTTATATTTTCGGCTTGGCCTTATTACACGGCACGGTATTCAGGGTACGATAGCAAGGGTCAGGGTAGTGTAATAACATTTAGGGAGTTAGGGCGCTAATTAGGGCGGTCCGGTCAGCCTAACGTCCTAACTACACACAGTACAAATACGAACAGTTTGGAAACTACTTACAAAACGTTCAAAACGGCACACTCACACACTCGGAGCTGCAGCACTGCGAGAACCGTTTAGGGGCCTCGTTGATGCGCGTCTTTTTGTTTTTGTGCCGTTTCAACTTTTTGAAATTTCTTTCCATACTGTTCATATTTGTACTGTGACTGAGTTAGGGCTTTGTCGACCGGATAGTGTAATAATCGGCAACCCGACGCAAGGCCACGTCCACACTTTCTGCCGGTCCCTGAATACCGTGTCGTGTAATAACCTTTTTATTTGAATTTGTTATTAGTTGTTAATTTCCATAAGAGACACTGACTGTATTATGCTTCCAATCTCATTTTCTTCCACGTTAATTCTTATTTATATATTTTACTAGCTGTGCCCGCGACTTCGTCCGCGTGAGAATTTATGATTGTTCAGTATCTACCCGGATAAAGTCGTAGGCGCAGCTAGTGTAAAAGTAGCCTAAGTTACTCCTTATTACATAAGCTATCTGCCAGTGAAAGTTCCGTCAAAAACGGTCCCGCCGTTCCCGAGATTAGCGGGAACAACCAGACACACAGACAGACAAAAATTGTAAAAAAAATGTTTTGGTATATGTACCGTGTATACATACAAAAAGCGGTTATTTTAATATTACGAACAGACACTCCAATTTTATTTATTTGTATAGATACGTGTCTTTTTACTGTCGCTTTTTTGTTTCATCGACTTTCAAATCACAATGATGCAAAATTAGTTTTCACTTCAACGTAACTTCAGACTTGTAATTCCCGAAGGGTTAGGCAGAGGTAAATGCATGCATTCAAGCATACATGCAAATACCCACGATTCGCCGGTTATGTTTTGGCCCATGTAACAGGTGGTGAGCCTGTTGCCATCTCCGGCCACATTAGCAAACTTCGTGGCAATGGGAAACTTCCATAAAAAGGAAAAATCCCAATAGAACCAGAGATAAAGGATTTAAAACCGTTATCTCTGATAGCCTCCGACCCGGGAATTGAACCCAGGACCCGCAGTGTAGTAGTAGAGGCCTGCTACCACTAGGCCACCGAGACAGATTTCCACTTCAAAAAGTGCTTAGTCTTTAAAAATCAATACATTAGATACGTAGGTCGTGTGTGAATAAAATATAAAGCTCATCTCCTCTAATGCGATAAAAAGGGTATTTTCGAAATTGTTACGGTTAATAAATCGTTCATTGACATAGATGGATAGGTAGACCTTATTTCGTTTACTTGAGGGTCAATGCTGGCAATTATGTCAGATCGGATGATCCGGGCGAGTAGTTCACCTACACGTTCGGTGCTTACGTCAACCTATTTACCTTTTTTTCTGTTCAGGAAATGCGTCTCCGTAAAATTGTAGACCAACGACCAACGTTCACTTATGCCTGATTTACCTACACTTCATTGAGTGCAGGTATGAGTGATATTTTGTAAAATCAGTGCGTAAATCAGGTGCTGCTAAGGTATAAGTGCAAGTGACAACAAGTGCGGTGAATCTAAGGGGGTAAAATGGCATGTGGGCTAAAGGTTGTATGGAAACATTAAAAAAGTTTATTGTTAGGAATTCAAGAAAAAACTGGTTGCCTGTAAAGTCGGTTTTACGGGCGAAGATTTTACGTGACAACGTCTTTATCTCGGTAGAAAGGCATTCGCCGGTCCGGCAGGCCTCTCTCTCGTTCGGTGACTCATCGTTACGTTACCGGGCGTTACACTTTTTCATGAGTGACTCCGAGCCGCAACCTAATTTAAGACGTTGTCACGTCAAAACAGGAAGAAAAATTTGACTTCGGGCAGGAATTGAACTTGCGACTTCAGGATTACCAGTTCAGCCGCTTTACCACTAAGCTATCTAATATCTAAATTCACTCGCATTTGTTATTGCGAAATACAAATAGTACAAGTTTATTGTTGTTGCAAACAACAACAAACTGATTGTCTGCGAGGTTTTCTACTATGGTAATTCAATTTTTCTGGTGGTAGAGCTCCAGTGACGGAGCTCTCGCGCGTAGGCACCACCGCATTACCTAATATACATGTCGCTAAATGGATAGTGTTCAGCACAATCGTGTTCCGGTCAGGTGGTAACGTACGGCTCTGTAATTTCCGGCACACAGGCATAACACCTTAGGCCTTAGGAGTGGTAACGCATCTGCATTTTGACCTTGTTTTTGTTTGGTGTCTACAAGCTGCAGTCATCACTTAACATCAATGTGAACTGCATGCTTGTTTGCCACTTATATTACATAAAAAAATCTTGATTAGTGCCGTTACTGTTATCTCCTAGGGAGCTCATTGCGGCCATATAATTAGTTCCCACCTAGGGGAAATATATAAAAAAAATAAGATATGTCAAGTCTAGTATTTACAACAAATTATTGTATGCCGTGAAACACGACATTATCTCACAACCATTATTAATAGAATTCAATATTAAAGTGATAGAACTTTTAGTAATAAATCAAATTGATATTATCTAGTATTGATAACAATAATTTATTTCTGTGATTAGACTATCCCTTGAAAGTTAAATAAAATAGATACTAAATTATAAATATCTGGGAAGCAATCAGACTAGTAATTTGAATCATTGCCTATATTTACATTACCTACCCCGCGAGCTCAGTGACGGAGCTCGGGGGCATAGGCACCACCTCATTACCTAATATACTTGCCGCTAAATGGCAGTGTTCAGCACTATCGTGTTCCGGTCAGGTGGTAATGTACGGCCTTGTAATTTCCGGCAAAGAGGCATTTCAGGCCTCGGGAGTGGTAACGCATCTGCATTTTGACCTTGGTCTTTGTGTGAGGTGTCTATAAGCTGCAGTCATCACTTTACATCAATGTGCTTGTTTGCCACTTCCATTACATAAAAAAACACAAAACGAATAAATTATGTACCTAAACCCTTTATCGAATCGAATATGAGTCGTTCTATCTATTCGTGATAACCGCATGTAAATCAATGCAGTAGTCTTTGAGTTTATCTTGAACAGACAGACAGACACTTCGGGGGACTTTGTTTTATAATATAAATAGATAAATACAGGTAAGTCTAGACAATCTACTGATAAAATAACTTTGATAAGTTATAAAAACTTCGTAGTTATAATTTATTATTATAGTTACAGGGATACCGTGATACTTCCAAATAACCGTTTTGGTGAAATTGATACGTTAATTTACCCAAAATATGAGTATTGCTATTTCAGCTATTTTATCGTTCCGAACTTTTGCAAGTTTTTGAGCATTTAGTTGTTTAGATAGCCTTTTTTTATGTCATGGAACTGGTAAACAAGCATGCAGTTCACATTGATGTTAAGTGATGACTGCAGCCTATAGGCACCCACACAAAGACTAAGGTCAAAGTACAGATGCGTTACCACTCCTGAGGCCTAATATGTTATGCCTCTGTGCCGGAAATTACAGGGCCGTACCACCTGACCGGAACACGATAGTGCTGAACACTATCTTTTAGCGGCAAGTATGTTAGGTAATGCGGTGGTGCCTACGCCCGCGAGCTCCATCACTGGAGCTCTACCGCCAGTAGCCGATATCGCGATGACTTGATATCGCACCCAAAATACGAATAACAGTTAGTAGGAACTCTGCGAAACTGAATAATTTAGACACACGGGAGCGTGTCAAAGCCAAGTTCAAGCAAAAGAACTGGCTGGTCAGCGCCGAGTGTAATAATTACACGAACGACTTGCTGCCAGTTTGACCCCTCCATTTAAAAGCAGTGTCTGTCCCTTCGATCTCCGTAACGTCTTAGCAGTATTATAAAGAGCTTACGACTATTTTCAAACCTACTAAATATCTAGACCAAAAATAATCTCATAAAGAAATCGATCAACCCGTTTCGGAGTAGTTCTATAAACTCGAGGACTTCCAACATAGTGCTTGTCTTAATAAATCAAGAGTAACTTTTTTGTATTCATCCCTAACGTTTAGGATCTTAGAAATGAAACCGAGCTCATAAATATTAAAAGTTCCTACGGCCATTTATACTTCATATTTTGACCCTTTTTACTATGGTTCTTCCAGTATTCCATGATGAAATTCAGCTATTCTACTAGTAAAGCACAAGTAAATTAGAAAAACTGAACACCATTAACTAGTAGAAAGCTCCATAACAAAAAAAAAAATATTTTTAGTTAGAAAACTGAGCGCTTTTTAACGCTTTTTTGAGACTTGCAGTTTAAAGTATTTTTAGAACAAAAAAATAGGTCCACTAAATGTATGTGAGGCTGAGTTGATATTTCGTGACAATTCCTATTATTCAGTCTACTCTCAACTTTAAACAAAGCTTTTGATTAAATTCAGATTATACGCAAAATTTGATTACATCAATTATTTTAGTATAAATACGACGCTAAGCTGATCTGAGCCGAACTCGAATAATAAAGTAATTAATAACACAGTCCTCGTCACTTTCATGAATTATTGATTGTTCTTCGACAGACTTAACAATGGCTCTTGGACGACCGTTGTATGCTCTTTTGATCTTTATTACGAGTGGAATAAAGTCAAATATTCAACATGAGTGTGTTAGAAAATCTTCTAAAACATAGTCCGCGTTAACCACGGGTTACCCTCAGGGCAAGTTTTGTCAACCGACACCTTTTTAAGTTTCAAGGCGATTAGATTTTAAAATGTAGGTAAATATTAGAATAGATTTTGGAGCGTTGACAATTTTTTTCTTCTGTCAAAATCGGTTCAGGGTAAAAGAAGTATATATAGAGTAGATGTGTCGATACAAAATTATTACACGACTATACGAAATCAATGAAAAAATTTTATCCACGAAGGAGTAAATAAGCTGTGTTGTGTCGTCGATGAGTAAATGTGTCATCGTCACTTGTTGTCATCTTGTTGTCATGCGCATTAGGAATATCTAGGACGTCAGTGGATTCAACGCACTGTATGACAGCTCGCCGTCTATTCCACAGATCACTATACTGTCTATTCTTATTCCTTTAGTCTGAGGTGAAAGTAAGTAAAAAAATGCTCATAAAATAAAAACTGATGGGCCTATCTGAATCAAATTTTTGTCAGACAGACAAACAGACAGACATGGCGAAACTATAAGGGTTCCTTGTTTACTACGGAACTCTAAAAAAATGTTAATTTTTCGTTGATTTTCGTCGACTGTAGAGCTAAAAAACAAACAAAACATAACAAAATAAAAAACAATCCAGTTAATATTCGAATTTATCTTTTAACAAGTACAGATTGTAATAAACGAGTTCGTCAATAGGTACCTTTAGAATGTTTCTAGGAATCGAGTAAAGAGGGAATTAAAATGAGAAATGTTTTGCAGAAATTCAATAAATTCCTATTAACGTGGCACTGTGTCGATAGACTACGTGAAGCTTTATAGATGCTTCCAGAACATTTTTTAAACGCCACTACGACACCATTTTTTTGTTTGAAACTGAGTTTGATTAATTTTTTTCGTGACTGATTGTTATGGTTGAATAAAAATAAAAGTGTTCAGTCCGCGTTCAATGTAACGAATTATTTTCTATCGAAAGACATATTTTTCAATGAAGATAAAACATAAATATGTGGCTCCATTGAACACTTTTACTGATGCATTTTTAGGTAGGTAGGTACGTGTTGCTGAATTATCATGTTCAACGCTTACGTATTCCGGTGAGGTGGCATGAACAGTCAGGGAACTCGCTACTTAACCAAAATCAAATATAGTTTTTAACCGAGTTCAAAAAACGAGGAGGTTCTCAATTCGGCCGGTATTATTTTTTTTTTTATGTATGAACGTGAATTTCGCCGAGATTTCTGGACCGATTTACGTAATTCTTTTTTAATAGTTTCGAATTGGTCCCATAAAAATTTGATTCAGATAGGCCCATCAGTTTTTATTTTATGAGCATTTTTTTACTTACTTTCACCTCAGACTAAAGGAATAAGAATAGACAGTATAGTGATCTGTGGAATAGACGGCGAGCTGTCATACAGTGCGTTGAATCCACTGACGTCCTAGATATTCCTAATGCGCATGACAACAAGATGACAACAAGTGACGATGACACATTTACTCATCGACGACACAACACAGCTTATTTACTCCTTCGTGGATAAAATTTTTTCATTGATTTCGTATAGTCGTGTAATAATTTTGTATCGACACATCTACTCTATATATACTTCTTTTACCCTGAACCGATTTTGACAGAAGAAAAAAATTGTCAACGCTCCAAAATCTATTCTAATATTTACCTACATTTTAAAATCTAATCGCCTTGAAACTTAAAAAGGTGTCGGTTGACAAAACTTGCCCTGAGGGTAACCCGTGGTTAACGCGGACTATGTTTTAGAAGATTTTCTAACACACTCATGTTGAATATTTGACTTTATTCCACTCGTAATAAAGATCAAAAGAGCATACAACGGTCGTCCAAGAGCCATTGTTAAGTCTGTCGAAGAACAATCAATAATTCATGAAAGTGACGAGGACTGTGTTATTAATTACTTTATTATTCGAGTTCTGCTCAGATCAGCTTAGCGTCGTATTTATACTAAAATAATTGATGTTAACAAATTTTGCGTATAATCTGAATTTAATCAAAAGCTTTGTTTAAAGTTGAGAGTAGACTGAATAATAGGAATTGTCACGGAATAATCAACTCAGCCTCACATACATTTAGTGGACCTATTTTTTTGTTCTAAAAATACTTTAAACTGCAAGTCTCAAAAAAGCGTTAAAAAGCGCTCAGTTTTCTAACTAAAAATATTTTTTTTTTTGTTATGGAGCTTTCTACTAGTTAATGGTGTTCAGTTTTTCTAATTTACTTGTGCTTTACTAGTAGAATAGCTGAATTTCATCATGGAATACTGGAAGAACCATAGTAAAAAGGGTCAAAATATGAGGTATAAATGGCCGTAGGAACTTTTAATATTTATGAGCTCGGTTTCATTTCTAAGATCCTAAACGTTAGGAATGAATACAAAAAAGTTACTCTTGATTTATTAAGACAAGCAGTATGTTGGAAGTCCTCGAGTTTATAGAACTGCTCCGAAACGGGTTGATCGATTTCTTTATGAGATTTTTTTTTGATCTAAATATTTAGTAAGTTTGAGAATAGTCGTAAGCTCTTTGTAATACTGCTAAGACGATACGGAGATCGAAGGGACAGACACTGCTTTTAAATGGAGGGGTCAAACTGGCAGCAAGTCGTTCGTGTAATTATTACACTCGGCGCTGACCAGCCAGTTCTTTTGCTTGAACTTGGCTTTGACACGCTCCCGTGTGTCTAGATTATTCAGTTTCGCAGAGTTCCTACTAACTGTTATTCGTATTTTGGGTGCGATATCAAGTCATCGCGATATCGGCTACTGGCGGTAGAGCTCCAGTGATGGAGCTCGCGGGCGTAGGCACTACCGCATTACCTAATATACTTGCCGCTAAAAGATAGTGTTCAGCACTATCGTGTTCCGGTCAGGTGGTACGGCCCTGTAATTTCCGGCACAGAGGCATAACATCTTAGGCCGCAGGAGTGGTAACGCATCTGTACTTTGACCTTAGTCTTTGTGTGGGTGCCTATAGGCTGCAGTCATCACTTAACATCAATGTGAACTGCATGCTTGTTTACCAGTTCCATGACATAAAAAAGGCTATCTAAACAACTAAATGCTCAAAAACTTGCAAAAGTTCGGAACGATGAAATAGCTGAAATAGCAATACTTATATTTTGGGTAAATTAACGTATCAATTTCACCAAAACGGTTATTTGGAAGTATCACGGTATCTCTGTAACTATAATAATAAATTATAACTACGAAGTTTTTATAACTTATCAAAGTTATTCTATCAGTAGATTGTCTAGACTTACCTGTATTTATCTATTTATATTATAAAACAAAGTCCCCCGAAGTGTCTGTCTGTCTGTTCAAGATAAACTCAACTGCATTGATTTACATGCGGTTATCACGAATAGATAGAACGACTCATATTCGATTCGATAATAATTTATTCGTTTTGTGTTTTTTTTTATGTAATGGAAGTGGCAAACAAGCACATTGATGTAAAGTGATGACTGCAGCTTATAGACACCCCACACAAAGACCAAGGTCAAAATGCAGATGCGTTACCACTCCCGAGGCCTGAAATGCCTCTTTGCCGGAAATAACAAGGCCGTACATTACCACCTGACCGGAACACGATAGTGCTGAACACTGCCATTTAGCGGCAAGTATATTAGGTAATGCATTCACTCGCATTTGTTATTGCGAAATACAAATAGTACAAGTTTGCAAACAACAACAAACTGATTGTCTGCGAGGTTTTCTACTATGGTAATTCAATTTTTCTGGTGGTAGAGCTCCAGTGACGGAGCTCTCGGGCGTAGGCACCACCGCATTACCTAATATACTTGCCGCTAAATGGATAGTGTTCAGCACAATCGTGTTCCGGTCAGGTGGTAACGTACGGCTCTGTAATTTCCGGCACACAGGCATAACACCTTAGGCCTTAGGAGTGGTAACGCATCTGCATTTTGACCTTGTTTTTGTTTGGTGTCTATAAGCTGCAGTCATCACTTAACATCAATGTGAACTGCATGCTTGTTTGCCACTTATATTACATAAAAAAATCTTGATTAGTGCAGTTACTAGTCCGAAAAGTTTTTAGTTTCGAAAATTCAAATACTCGCTAGAGAACACAAACCCATTCCACGAATGGTACGCGAGGCTATTGAAATTAAAAAACACCCAAATTTCAATAGAGAAGATGGATGGCGATTATCAACATCATGGGATCCCATACTTAGCAAGATTAAATCCCAGCCGCAGCAGTCTGCAAGACCTCAAGATACCATAAGTAATTATTGTGTTAATCCTGAACGCTACGCAAGGCGTTTACGAAATCGATGGAGGTAGCTACATATAATTTTTTCAAACTTCTGTCAGACAAATGTCACCTCAGTCTGCCCGGGACCACGGAAGCTGAAAAGCGACCGAAACGTCGGGTTGATTTTAAAAATCAATTTAGTTTAATATACGCGAGATAAATCCGTAAAAATAGTTTTATTTCAATGAGTGCAGTTACTGTTATCTCTTAGGGAGCTCATTGCGGCCATATAGTTAGTTCCCACCTAGGGGAAATATATAGAAAAAATAAGATATGTCATGTCTAGTATTTACAACAAATTATTGTATGCCGTAAAACAGCCGTAAAACACGACATTATCTCACAACCATTATTAATAGAATTCAATATTAAAGTGACATAACTTATAGTAATAAATCAAATTGATATTATCTAGTATTGATAACAATAATTTATTTCTGTGATTAGACTATCCCTTGAAAGTTTAATAAAATAGATACTAAATTATAAATATCTGGGAAGCAATCAGACTAGTAATTTGAATCATTGCCTACATTTACATTACCTACCCCGCGAGCTCAGTGACGGAGCTCGGGGGCATAGGCACCACCGCATTACCTAATATACTTGCCGCTAAATGGCAGTGTTCAGCACTATCGTGTTCCGGTCAGGTGGTAATGTACGGCCTTGTTATTTCCGGCAAAGAGGCATTTCAGGCCTCGGGAGTGGTAACGCATTTGCATTTTGACCTTGGTTTTTGTGTGGGGTGTCTATAAGCTGCAGTCATCACTTTACATCAATGTGCTTGTTTGCCACTTCATTACATAAAAAAAACACAAAACGAATAAATTATGTACCTAAACCCTTTATCGAATCGAATATGAGTCGTTCTATCTATTCGTGATAACCGCATGTAAATCAATGCAGTAGTCTTTGAGTTTATCTTGAACAGACAGACAGACACTTCGGGGGACTTTGTTTTATAATATAAATAGATAAATACAGGTAAGTCTAGACAATCTACTGATAAAATAACTTTGATAAGTTATAAAAACTTCGTAGTTATAATTTATTATTATAGTTACAGGGATACCGTGATACTTCCAAATAACCGTTTTGGTGAAATTGATACGTTAATTTACCCAAAATATGAGTATTGCTATTTCAGCTATTTCATCGTTCCGAACTTTTGCAAGTTTTTGAGCATTTAGTTGTTTAGATAGCCTTTTTTTATGTCATGGAACTGGTAAACAAGCATGCAGTTCACATTGATGTTAAGTGATGTCTGTAGCCTATAGGCACCCACACAAAGACTAAGGTCAAAGTACAGATGCGTTACCACTCCTGAGGCCTAAGATGTTATGCCTCTGTGCCGGAAATTACAGGGCCGTACCACCTGACTGGAACACGATAGTGCTGAACTTTATCTTTTAGCGGCAAGTATATTAGGTAATGCGGTGGTGCCTACGCCCGCGAGCTCCATCACTGGAGCTCTACCGCCAGTAGCCGATATCGCGATGACTTGATATCGCACCCAAAATACAAATAACAGTTAGTAGGAACTCTGTGAAACTGAATAATCTAGACACACGGGAGCGTGTCAAAGTCAAGTTCAAGCAAAAGAACTGGCTGGTCAGCGCCGAGTGTAATAATTACACGAACGACTTGCTGCCAGTTTGACCCCTCCATTTAAAGCAGTGTCTGTCCCTTCGATCTCCGTATCGTCTTAGCAGTATTACAAAGAGCTTACGACTATTCTCAAACTTACTAAATATTTAGACCAAAAATAATCTCATAAAGAAATCGATCAACCCGTTTCGGAGTAGTTCTATAAACTCGAGGACTTCCAACATAGTGCTTGTCTTACTAAATCAAGAGTAACTTTTTTGTATTCATCCCTAACGTTTCGGATCTTAGAAATGAAACCGAGCTCATAAATATTAAAAGTTTCTACGGCCATTTATACCTCATATTTTGACCCTTTTTACTATGGTTCTTCCAGTATTCCATGATGAAATTCAGCTATTCTACTATTAAAGCACAAGTAAATTAGAAAAACTGAACACCATTAACTAGTAGAAAGCTCCATAACAAAAAAAAAAACTTTTTTTAGTAAGAAAACTGAGCGCTTTTTAACGCTTTTTTGAGACTTGCAGTTTTTAGTATTTTTAGAACAAAAAAAAAATAGGTCCACTAAATATATGTGAGGCTGATTTGATTATTCCGTGACAATTCCTATTATTCAGTCTACTCTCAACTTTAAACAAAGCTTTTGATTAAATTCAGATTATACGCAAAATTTGTTAACATCAATTATTTTAGTATAAATACGACGCTAAGCTGATCTGAGCAGAACTCGAATAATAAAGTAATTAATAACACAGTCCTCGTCACTTTCATGAATTATTGATTGTTCTTCGACAGACTTAACAATGGCTCTTGGATGACCGTTGTATGCTCTTTTGATCTTTATTACGAGTGGAATAAAGTCAAATATTCAACATAAGTGTGTTAGAAAATCTTCTAAAACATAGTCCGCGTTAACCACGGGTTACCCTCAGGGCAAGTTTTGTCAACCGACACCTTTTTAAGTTTCAAGGCGATTAGATTTAAAAAATGTAGGTAAATATTAGAATAGATTTTGGAGCGTTGACAATTTTTTTCTTCTGTCAAAATCGGTTCAGGGTAAAAGAAGTATTTATAGAGTAGATGTGTCGATACAAAATTATTACACGACTATACGAAATCAATGAAAAAAAATTATCCACGAAGGAGTAAATAAGCTGTGTCGTCGATGAGTAAATGTGTTATTGTCACTTGTTGTCATGCGTATTAGGACTATCTAGGACGTCAGTGGATTCAACGCACTGTATGACAACTCGCCGTCTATTCTTATTCCTTTAGTCTGAGGTGAAAGTAAGTAAAAAAATGCTCATAAAATAAAAACTGATGAGCCTATCTGAATCAAATTTTTATGGGACTAATTCGAAACTATTAAAAAAGAATTACGTAAATCGGTCCAGAAATCTCGGCGAAATTCACGTTCATAATAAAAAATAAAAAAATATATATATACCGGCCGAATTGAGAACCTTCTCGTTTTTTGAACTCGGTTAAAAACTATATTTGATTTTGGTTAAGTAGCGAGTTCCCTGACTATTCATACCACCTCACCGGAATACGTAAGCGTTGAAAATGATCATTCAGCAACACGTACCTACCTACCTAAAAATGCAGTGGTACCGACTCCGTCGAGCCCCATTTCTTAAACTCTATCATCAGTAAAAGTGTTCAATGGAGCCACATATGTATGTCTTATCTTCATTGAAAAATATATCTTTCGATAGAAAATAATTCGTTACATTGAACGCGAACTGAACACTTTTATTTTTATTCAACCATAACAATCAGTCACGAAAAAAATTAATCAAACTCAGTTTCAAACAAAAAAATGGTGTCGTAGTGGCGTTTGAAAAATGTTCTGGAAGCATCTATAAAGATTCACGTAGTCGACACAGTGCCACGTTAATAGGAATTTATTGAATTTCTGCAAAACATTTCTCATTTTAATTCCCTCTTTACTCGATTCCTTGAAACATTCTAAAGGTACCTATTGACGAACTCGTTTATTACAATCTGTACTTGTTAAAAGATAAATATTTTCAGTTGAAATTCGAATATTAACTGGATTGTTTTTTATTTTGTTATGTTTTGTTTGTTTTTTAGCTCTACAGTCGACGAAAATCAACGAAAATTTACATTTTTTTAGAGTTCCGTAGTAAACAAGGAACCCTTATAGTTTCGCCATGTCTGTCTGTTTGTCTGTCTGACTGTCCGTCCTCGGTTTAGCGCAAAAACTATTGATACTAGAGACTTGAAATTTGTCTGTCTGTCCGTCCTCGGTTTAGCGCAAAAACTGTTGGTACTAGAGACTTGATATTTGGCACAAGTTACACCTTAATCACGCCGATAAAGTGGTAGAATAAAAACGTGAAAATAAAAATTATTTAGGGTACCTCCCATACACGTAACACGCGGATATTTTTTTTATTTTTCGTTTTATATTTAGTGTGGGATATCGTTGGATAAGTCTTTAAAAAATGTTAGGGATGTGATAATATCATTTTTCGATTTAGTTAACCGTTCGTGACTTATTAAGCTTTAAAGTGCCAATTTTCGTTAGAATTAAGTGTACCACCACTCTACCAACTAAACGATTGTTGTTAGAAATTCAAACATTACGGCGGTTTCGTTATATGTAGCTAATAGTAGCTACATATAACGAAATTAAAAGGAAAACTATCACACTTAAGTTGCCTTTCCAAGTTTACGAGTAAAAATCGACCAAATGTACCTACTTTACTCGAATATTTTAAACAACTCCATAGAAAACATTTTTTTTTTCATTACATTATTCAAACCTAAAAACAACGAAACCCTGCACTGCGCTGACCGGTTTTTTGTAATTGCAGAGCCAAACAAGCATGCAGTTCACATTGATGTTAAGTGATGACTCCAGCCTATAGAAACTTAAAAAAAGACCAAGATCAAAAAAAAAAGATCCGTACGAATTGAGAACCTCTTCCTTTTTTCGAAGTCGGTTAAAAATGCAGTAGCGTTACCACTATTGAGGCACAGAGGTATAACGAGCGCCAGATATCCTGGTCCTGACAAACCTCTCGTGCCTCGTCTCCCTTCATCATTCTCTTCATACATGCACGCCGATTCCTAAGACTTTCTATTTTGTAGTTTTAAACTTTTTACATGAGAATCAAATTACTGTTAAACTATTTGAAACATAAACAATTGCGCGATGCATATTACGCCTGGTATACTGATTTTAATATTTTCTTTTATTTTAATATTATCTATTAGTAAATTGACTCGTGAACCATAGGTGTATACATAACTGTGACAAATGCACTCTCATTATTATTTTCACGTAACTTCTCTCCCTTGTATTCCCCAAGAAATGAGAATTGAATATTTTTAATCGTTGAACCGAATTTGACTTTCGTGATGTAATACAGTAATATCACAGTTAAATTTTTGTTTGAAACAAGTCGAAAAGAGGGAATGTGGCCTAATTGTTCGGCCCACATTTCAGTGTTATCTTTGCTGGCACGCAAACATGTTATTCAAGTCAAATTGCCCCTTGTGGAAAATTATAAACCCTTGTGTGAAAAATATACGTAAAATTGTCAATACAGTTAACACTACATATGTATGTCAATCACTCAGTCTCTCTAATCACTCAGTCAGTAACGAAAGAGGTTTATGTCTATTGATTGACTATAGCTCTATTGTAAATAAACCACTTACTTACGTTGAGGGTCAACCTCATGGTTTTGACGACTAAGCTGGACTATGAAAGACCCAACGGCGCATCGTCAACATCGAATATCAACTAAAAATTTGACGGCCGATTAATGTACCTACTTAACTAAATGGAATAAAGCAATTGAAATAAAAAAAGTCTTAAATGGTTGACTAAGATACATTAGACAAGTCGGTATTTCTAAGTTCAATAAATCACAAACTTGATTAGTAATTGCTTAGGATATTTAAATAACTTTCACCGCTAACATATAGGTACATATGACCAACTATCTTTTGATCTAAATTTTTAGCTTTTACAAAGTTACACTACTTAGATTCAAAAAGGCATCGTAGGATTCCTCATCGCTTTCCTCCTATAGTGACATGCCTGGAAGGCTGATCATATTGCCACGTTGATTGGCAAAAAACTGGTAGCACTTTAATGAAATTGAAGTTAATGTATACACACAACTATATGCTCATCGAATATAATTCGACAAATGTAACTTTTTAACGAGTTTGAAGCTAAAGTGTTAAAAATTCTATTGAAAGTGTAGGCTGTTTTTCGTTAGACTCAAATAAATGTTTAATTTTAATACCAAAACATACCATCGTTCTTCGAAAGTTAAAAAAAAAAAGGATTTTAGGTGTTGTATCACGTTTCTAATATCAGAAACGTTACGCAACCTAAAATTCTCATGTTAAGAGCGCATGAAATGAAAATATTCCCTATGTGTAACATGAATTCCAATTGATATCTAATGCCAATGAATAACTAATCCTCGTTATAAATCGTATGTACAATTGGTGAAGACTTCCAGTGTAGGGACTCGAAGGCGTAGGCAACACCACATTACCTAATCTAATCTAAAAAAAATATGTTCGTTTAACACTTAGCCCGGGTTGTACCACGATATTTGTTAAAGTCAAATTTATTGTTACATTTCATCCTTCTCCAACTTAAACAAATCTGTTAAAGTTAGAGAAGGATGTAAAACGTTACAATAACTTTAACTTTAACAAATGATGTGGTGCAACCCAGGCTAAGGGTTAAGAATAACCAATAAACAGGCGTTTCTTACATGCTTTAGTTACACACATAATTATACAAATGGTAGGGCGGTTCTCGCAATAGCTGTGTTTAATTTGCGACCACTAAAATCTGTGATATGTTTGGAGAAGGGTGACATACGCTTGCCAAAATGATACTGTAGGGATTTGGATTTCAGCCAACTGTTAACAGTGAATTCCACAAAAACCGAATATAAATTTACATTTATCAAAAGTTTTTCCAAAACATACATTGTATTTCGCAATAAATTTGGATTTTGTCTTAACATTAATAAGAATAAACTTGGTAACACTTATTTACTGGTGGATAAGTTTGGTCGGATCAAGAACCTCAAGGCATATATCCTACACATATGTAATTGTACATATGTATAGGAGAGCTGAAGTATCATCTTCAATCAGTCCAGTTCTTGGAACTGTTGTCGGTCTTTCCAACACTTGATTAGTGGTAATTGGCTAGTAGTAGAGCTGATATAATATCATCAAAAATCGTAGCTTGCAAATCGTGACGTTTAAATATCTAGAAAAAAAAACAAATTGATACTGACATTGGCCGTGGTGGCGGGAGGAGGCCTCAGTGGCCGGTGGTTGTCTCAACACTGGCGAAGCCAAGAGAAACACAATGAGGCAGCGCTGTTTGGCGTGGCTCTGCCCGCCAATCGCTGCTGTAGTGAGGAGGCTGCTGGATCAGAGGTGTACGGGTCGTTGGTCCGGCACCCTATCCGGCACTCCTATCAGCCATCTGATAGGAGACGTCATGCCGTGGAAATGAGGTCTACCCGTTCGGCAAAATACAGCTATCTTGACTGTTTAGATTTCTTACCGTTTATTTCCACTCACTGCTCTACTAAGTATAGATTTTCATTCGGGGAATTTTAGATCTTCCTTATCCTAAATGGTGTATTACGGTCATGTTCCCAAGACGAGTATAAACATCCACTATATTTCATTGCGAATTCCTAATGAATTTCAGGATGTGTTTGCGAAGGCGTATGAAAATCTTAGCAATACTTGCCACGTGCCTTTATTACGTACATAAATCGTAGTTATTGGAGTCATGTCTCTTCACCCAGCTATCGTAATCTTCAATTTATTTTACCTATAGACATGTATTTATTTGTATAATTCATAAGGTAGGTTTAATCACGCCACAACGAAGACAAAAATAGGTATTAATATTATACAAACAATTTTATGAGTAAGTAGAGTGAGTAGTAGACGTAGTATAGCGGTTGACTAATTAGACGATGCGGTGGTCCCTACGTCCTTAAGATCTGACACTGGAACGTTAGATATTGAGGAGATTGGTACTCTAGGTTTATTGCCATGCGCGTGAAGCACCTAATGAGGATTATAGTCAAAACTCTAAGTACGAGTACACTCTACTCTTCGCCTTATTCAAAACTCAAATTACTTATTTTTTGTTACTTCTGACTTAAGCTATCAAATCGAAATACTGACGAAAATTTATTTAATTTATTTGTATAATTCATAAGGTAAATTTAATCACAAACAGAAATTATAAAATACAATTTTGGCTAAAACGAAGACAAAATCAAATATTAATATTATGCAAACAATCTTAAAATGTTGTCTGCGAAACAAGGATATTTTCATCAACAGCCCCCAAATCCCTCACGGAATCACTGGTATTGTAAATAAGAACATAAATCCAGTCTCAACCACCATCTGTCGGTATAAATCTTTTACATCGAATTACGAACAATCTGCGAAATAGACTTGCTTAGTGCAAATAACAGAGATTAAGAGATCTTTTATAAGTGAACCTGGAAAAGAATTACGAAATGTTATTTGTAAACAAGTTATCTTTAACAAAGAAACAGAAATGTCCCTTCCTACATACTTACACGTTGTTTTCACTAGTAGTAGAGTTCCAGTGTCAGATCTCTTCTTGTAGCTGAAGTATCTTCCTTAGTTAATTAATAATACTTAATGTAAATTTAAGACTAATTTAGACAGACAATATAGAACTCGACCAGAAATTCGAAACTCATGTTGGATGATTACTAAGGTAGGTTGTACTCTGTCAAATTATTGATTGAGAGGGAACGAGTCGAAACCCCTGGGGGTATGTTGAGTTCCGCATAACCCGATCCTCTCACCAAGCGAAAAAAAAGGATTGAGAGACTCTCCCCTCGAGGGTTTCCACTTTGTTGTAGCGAGGGGGCTTAGTAACCGGTGGTAGCCTAACACCTGTGAAGCTAAGAAGAACCCAGCGACAGAGCGGCGTTTGGCGTGGGCTTCGCCATTGTGTGAGGTCGGGCAACGGCTGGGGAAGAGGTGTACGGGTATGTCGTTGGCCCTGCAACCTATCCTCGGACACCTAATGCGTTTCCCTCCGTCTAATAGGGACATGGTGGAGTCGCGGGGGATGGTTGAGGGTCGAACTTCTATGACGCTCCCGCTCCGCCGGGTCTTCCCTCTACCCGAGCGGTATGGGATGCCTGTAGAGAGTAGCCTGGACAAGGATCTTCTTGCGTCAGACTACGGTAGGTCCTTTGCCCAAAGTGGGAAAGGTTCCGGGCTGGTTTAATTTTACTGGACGTCGAGTTTTATAAGTTGGGCAAACGTTTACACAAATTAGGCGTTCTCCTTTATAACGTCTAATATTTGGCTTTGCTAAGTGTTGCGTTTATTTTTTATATAGGTACTAATCTGTTGTTACTTACTGCACTTTCTTAAATTAAAAATTATTTTGGTGATCAAATTATGTTACGACTGAATTAAACGACCTTAAAGCGCTTGATAATATTTGAATAAGTACTTTATAAACAACTAACGGGTTTTTAATATAATTTAGAAACATTACAGACCCTTAGCAAAATTAACAGCTTTGAAAATAATTTTCTTCTTCGAAAATTATAAAGCTTAGGGATTTTCTATTTAAAAGTAATTTCAACTAAATTCATTGTAGAAAATTGGTGTTTCAGCTGTCTAGTAATTTTCACAGTAGAGGTAATTGGGTTCTGACAGTATGTGCGGCGTGAATGGTCCAGTCTACACTTTCATGAAACATAACAAATTGAAATTTAGTATGTAGGTATTTGTGGCTGCTGACACCTCTTTATAAGGATAAAAGGCTTTCAATCTTTTCTCGGTTTTCTAATTTGTAGCAAACACCGATGAGAATAAAATAAAATAAGTTTATTAAAAAACCGGCTAAGTGCCTCGGACTCGCCAATTAAAGTTTCCATGGTAGCAAGACATATTTACATAGAGTTTTGTTTGCAGTTATTGCAAAATATATAATTCCTCAAAAAAACTATTCGTTTAATGTTTTCACTACGAACAACAGCGCATATTTTATTAATTTTAGGTTTTTGGCTCTGCGATTTTAAAAGCAGCATATATTACATACCTACAACTGACTTTAACTGCCTCTGTAGTGTATTGGTAGCAGGTCACTGCTACGCTGGGATTCTGGGGTCGATCCTTGACTCAAAGGGTAACTTCTATTGATCTTTTTTCCATTTTGCGCCAGTTTACCCCTCGGAGTTTTGTTACATGCACGGAAATTTCAACGTGCTCGCCAGCTATTGCATGGGCCAAAAACGTTAGTAGTGAATCATAGGAATATGCATATTGAAAATATATAATAATAATAATAATTTTTACTGGTGGTAGAGTTCCAGTGACGGAGCTCGCGTGCGTAGGCACCACCGCATTACCTAATATACTTGCCGCTAAATGGTTCAGCACTATCGTGTTCCGGTCAGGTGGTAATGTACGGCCCTGTAATTTCAGGCACAGAGGCATATCACCTAATGCCTCAGGAGTGGCAGCGCATCTGCATTTTGAACTCTGGTCATTGTGTGGGTGTCTTTAGGCTGCAGTCATAACTTAACATCAATGTGAACTGCATGCTTGTTTGCCACTTTTATAACATTAAAAAAAAAATAATAATGGAAACCCATTATACGTCCCACTGCTGGGCACGAGTCTCTCATCTTTTTGGGGGGAGGCCTGGAGCTTACTCCACCACGCTGCTCCAATGCGGATTGGTGGAGGTGGGTGGGTTAGTGGCCAACCCACTGTCGGATGTTTTCAAACCGCCCATAAGGCCTCCGACAAGGTTTAACGACTGCTATCCATCGATAGCAACCGGGACCGACGGCTTAACGTGCCCTCCGAAGCACGGAAACGCGCATTTAATTTGCCACTAGCGGTGACCCATCACACTACCCGACCGCGCCCGTAGTGCTTAACCGAGCAGATCGCTTACAATCTACACCAGCCGCTGGGCCATGCGCGCTTCATAATCGAAAAATCGAATATATATGCATACACAATATAATTTTAAATCAATTTTATGAAAATTATGATCATTATCTCGTCCATTTTGTCTTTAATCTTTGCAATTATTCGTCTAGGTGTGTAGGTAATTGATGAACTACCTTGCATATAATATAATCACTTGCGTAGTAACATATAATTTACAGTCAGTTGTAAACTATTGAAATACATTAATTATAATTCAAAATCGGCGATGTCGTCGTTTGAATTGTTTATTGCGAATAAATGCTGTTAATCACGAACCTGGTGCTGTGCCCTTAATGGCAAAGTCTTCATGCAAATTACATTTGTTCCGACCCACAAACATCAGTATGAATATTCATGCGGAATCGGGACTTGTGTGAGCTTACTCGGAAGTTGGTTGTGTTACTTTCGCTGGATTCCGGCAGGTTTACTAATGTTTATATGCATAATGCCCAATTTATGCGAGTTTAGAAAGTAATTAATGCTCAATAATTCTTAAATCAGTTCAGAAAGCGTCGGGACGTGATGACTCCGTCGTCTCCCAATGGAGGAGAGTTCTTCCGTTAGTGCAGAGTCCAAAGAGCAACGCGGGCCACCGGCCGCCGCGGCGGATCGGTGGGGAGTAGCCATAGCGTTTGTTACCGATGCAAAACAGTCGGTAATTTTTTGCGGGGGAAATGCGTGTGACACACACACACTACAAAAATCGTCCTTTATTACGTAACTCACATCTTGACTATAACAAAATACATAAACAATTTCACGCACACGTTTAAGCTTCTATGCGACAGGCATAGGCCCATTTGGGCTTGTACTTTGACAGAGGGGAGTGCCTGCATATGGCTACTCCCCTCCTGTCCGCCGCGGTAGCTGGCCCGTGTTGCTCTATGGTGCTACAATGCGGGCCACCGGCCGCCGTAGAGGACCGGAGGGGAGTAGGTAGCCATAGCGTTTATTACCGATGCGAAACAGTCTGTAATTTCGGGGAAAAATGCTTGTGACACACATACCTACACACACTACAAAAATCGGCTATTACTACGAAACTCACATCTTGACTTTAACAAAATGCATAAACAATTTCACGCAAACACTTAATCTTCTAGGCGACAGACATAGGCCCATTTGGGCTTGTACTTTGACAGAGGGGAATGCCTGCATATGGCTACTCCCCTTCGGTCCGCCGCGGTCGGTGGCCCGTGTTGCTCCATGGTGCAGTCAGCCAACCGAACATAGCGGTGAAACCATTCCATTAAGGAGGTAGTAAAAATAACGTCGCGGGATGGGTGGCATCGTACCGCGATAAGACTACCGCCACTACGATCGCCAATCCGCCTGCCAAGTGTGGCGTATTCTATGGCATATTCTCCCCTAATAACGCACATTACTGTTGAGGGCGTTTTTGGGCAAGGCTTTCTCCAGCAGTGGACGTCTTTCAGCTGGAGTAATGAATTATTACGTAGGTACTTATATTTTTCGCAAACGTACTTTTTATGTAATGAAGTGGCAAAGAAGTTTACAGTTCACATTGATGGTAAGTGAATACTGAAGACTATGAAACATCTACATAAAAACCATAGATTTCAATGTCGATGCGTTGCCACTCCTGTGGTCTAAGGCATTGGCCACACAAACGTAAGATGGGTCCATCCGTCGTATTCGCGGCGTCCGTTTAATCTACTTTCAAACAAAATGTATACAGCTGTCACGATGCAAAACATACAAGACGCCGTCACAAAGCTCAACTCGACGGCGCCCTATTGTAAAACATACAGGAAACTGGTGGTAGAGCTCCAGTGACGGAGCTCGCGGGCGTAGGCACCACCGCATTACCTAATATACTTGCCGCTAAATGGTAGTGTTCAGCACTATCGTGTTCCGGTCAGGTGGTAATGTACGGTCCTGTAATTTCCGGCACAGAGCCATAACACCTTAGGCCTCAGGAGTGGTAACGCATCTGCATTTTGACCATGGTCTTTGTGTATAGGCTGACTCACTTAACATCAAAGTGAACTGCATGCTTTTTTTTAAGTTTTTTTTTTTATGTAATTGATGTGGTATCAATTACATTAAAAAAAATACTTTTAAAAAAAGACGGTGCGTGTGTCTGCGCTGGCGCAAGCGTGGCAGCGGAAGGCACACGGGGAGTGGGCGCTCGCCTTCTCGCCCGTTTCTTCTTTCGTCTTTTTTGTGTGGCCAGTGGCTAAGATGTTATGCTTCTATGTCAGAAATTACATAAATTTCTTGCCATCTAACCGGAACACAGTAGCGCTTTCGCAGGAAGTACTTTGGGTGATGGACTTGTATCTACGGTAGCGAGATCCGTAACAAGAGCTCAATGTAAAAAACACATACGAGCTAATATTAAAGATTTGAAAAAGAAAGGAAAATGGGTAAGTTTATAGTAGGGGATTATAATTTGAACTATATTTAGGTTGTATACATAATGCCGCGGTGCTTTATCCTACTTAGCAATCGAGGTCGTCATACCCGGCGGCGAATTTCTCATCCACTTTTTCTTATAATCATCTCGAGATGACGTATTCATCCTGAGGTCGTAATTTTTTGGAGCATTTTCTTGTTCTTTTTGTCTTTAATCTTCATAATGCTTACCCTAGGGGTGCAATTTGTCACTTTCCTATACCTTGCGTGCTTGGAATAATAGGTAAATTATAATTTTAAGTCAATACTCTACTAATTTGTGTGGGCTCAGTCGGAAGTTGGTTATGTTACTTCCATCGGATTCCGGCAGGCTTACTCGTTATGTGCATTATGTTCCGTGTGTACGAGCTTAGTGGCCGTATAATGCACGGCAATTCTAAAATACTTACTTGGTGATGTTTGTGAAAAATACAAAACAAAAAAATACAAAATACGCTTACACTCACAGCCCCACACTAGGTATAAACCTGTGTCGTGGGTGCCGTTGTACACACACAACAAATACACACACCCAGATCCGAAACAAATATTTGTAGGCTATACAAATATTTGTCCCGGTGCAGGGGGTCGAACCTGCGGTCTTGCGAATCGAGCAGTAGTTACACTCCGCCGGACTAAGGGGGTCGTCAAAAAACAATAGGGAACTAATTACTTCTGATTGAATACCTATTTCAGCTGCAATATCCAAGTAGGCTACTGAGGTCGTCATCCGATGGCTAATAAAACCATCACGGGAAAAAAGCCTTACATTACGTCACCGATATAGGATTAACTGACAGGCTCGTATATTTGAGCTTGCGCAGACATTGGGAGTCTGTGCGTTTTTTACCGTCGTAACAATGGTGAGTGCTCAACTGAGCTGCTTGCTATGGTGCCACCTCGTCTCTTACACCGCACTACCCGCCGAAGAGAGAGGTTTCACCCACACAGACTGGATGCATGGCAGTGCTCAATGGTTTGGTTTTTGTGTTTGTTTCTGCCCAGAACTTGAAATTGTGGAATGAACTTCCATCCGACTTGTTCATTATTGCTATAAGGTTCTTTAAAAATGGCGTTAAAAGAGTATGTCAGGGTTGGCAGCGCGTTGTCAATGTGTGATACAAATATTCATAGGCGACGGTGACCACTTTACACTAGGTGGCCCGTTTGATTGTATGTAACTTTTAAAGTAACCTTTCGACATAAAAAATATAGGTACGGATTTTTCGGGAAGACGTGCAGGGTCGTGATGAAACACTTGGTCATGTCAAGTGGTATGTCAATCATTTTGGATATTTTCCTCTCTGAATTTCAGCAAAACTTTAACTAACCCTTATGCAATTAAAACAAGAAACTGTACCTAGCCACTGCTGTCGTTGACCTTGATCTTGCAGACGTCGTCAAAACAAACATCCACAAATTCAGGGTCATCGAATAAGTTATTAAATGAGAAAATCAATCCCAAGCAATCAATTCGACACGTGTTTCACCCTGAAACGTTGCCACCAGCGTGATGCTACGCGTGTTCACGTTCCAAACATAATTTGAACTCGACACCATTATCATTCAACTTTTTCGGCAGTTTTTCTTTTACTGAAGACATTGTCAAAATTAACAACTTGTTCATGTGATTATTTAAAGTTTTTTTTGTCTTTTATTAATACGCTTACACTCACATCCCCACAGTAGGTATAAACCTGTGTCGTGGGTGCCGTTGTACACACACAACACATACACAAACACCCAGACCCGAAACAAATATTTGTAGGCCATACAAATATTTGTCCCGGTGCAGGGGGTCGAACCCGCGTCCCTTCGAATGAAACGGTCATCTCACACCGCTGGACTAACGGGGTCGTCAGCCGGGTTGTTTGTAATGGAAGTGGCACACAATATGGCATATCCTTCTAGATGATTCCCTACTGTGGACATCTCTGGTGGAAGGCTTTGTCCAGCTATGGGCAAAGGCTGGAATGATGATGATGACGAAAAAATAAAAGTATTTACATCTACATCGTACTAAACTATTAATCTGCAGGAGAACAATTCGTTACAATACGTAAATAATTTACGTAAAACAATAATTTAGAATTGAAATGATTTAACTATCAAGTTCAGTATACATTTAAATTGAAAAATATTAAAAAATATATACATAAAAACCATAGACCGACACGCATACATTTATTTGCGTTTCAACGAATTCGCTGTTAAGAGAATAAGGCACTTGCTTTTATAAACCATTTTATCTTAACATAAAACAACACTTTAAATAAAAATCAATTTAATATTAACTAACCCATACGCTGCCCCATAAGGTCCCATTACAAGCGTAATAGCTTAAACAATGTAAATGCTCACGAGAGACTCATGGGAACCTGTAAAAATAAAAATTGAAAAACAGTTTGCTGAAATGAAGAAGGTACTAAAGCGAGAAAGCTACAATATTTTAAAAGCAATGTAACGCGGAGCTTGTGAATCCTAAGACATCGGAGATTGTTAAACATAAAAGGAAAGTGTTGTGGTCGCAGCGGGGGTCGTACTTAAACGACGGGGAACCGCGGGGATCGGTGGAAAAATCTGGAAATGTTACATCATTCCAACATCCTGTTTCTATAATGATCGTTAATTCAATTTAGATCTTTATATCTAGAGATGTGAACGAATAAATTGTGTTTAACTCTTTCATGTAGGTAATAGACCTTCCTGTAGGTATGTATGTATGTTTAGGGCAAGGCTATATATATATATATATATATATATAATATATCTGTAGCATTTACTCTCAACGATACGTGAAATGAGAAGTATTTTACACGGGAAAATACTTCTCTTAAAGTTTTTTTTAAAAAAGCTAAGAACTTATATGTAATTTTGGATTCGTGTAGGTAAACCTATTCAATGTGTCAAACTTGCTATACCTACCAACATTGTCTTATATTCTGAGAGGAAGATTCCATGTTACGCAGACATCCGCGACTCCGCCGACGGCTGCTCGTCTCCGAGCCCTCCAAGGTTTGAGTCCTTTGGCTCCAATCAACACCGTTTGGCCTCCTCACCGCAGCAGCGAGTGCCTGTCTAGCTTGAGTTACGTCAAATGCTGCTCCCTCGCTGAATTCGCTGGTGTGGGAACAACCACCGACTACTAAGCCTATCGCCACGACAAAGCGGAAACCCTCGGAATGAAGTTTGGTGATAAGCCAACCTGTAACCATAATATGCGTGACTCCAAATGTAACGTTTTTTACTGAGATTAGCGGAGTTATCACAACAAGCAGTGAAAACATTCAGTTGTAAATCAAATATTTTTATTTCACTTGGTAAAAATATTTTTTTTACTCGTAATCGACTATGCAAGTACCTTAATTCAAGTACCATCAAAATGCCTTCATCAATAGAATGCACGTTAAGAATACTGAAATATATACCTATCTACAGCTTAATGATGTTGATGGCAATAAAGAGTACGTTAATGGCTTGTAATAAAATGTTATAACTCCGTAGCTTCAAAATGAATTCACATGGTTGTAACATACATAAACTGAATTCAGTTCAGTTGTGTGGTTTTTAAAGTTTCAGTTCCAGTGACAGAGCTTAGAACTAAACCAAAATTGGTTTTATATTTTTAATTAAAGCCGCGGACCCACCTTAGTTTGTTTGAAAACTGTAGTCACCATTTCCACTGTAGCACCTTAGGCCTCAGGAGTGGCAAAGCATCTGCATTTTGACCTCTGGTCATTGTGTGGGTGTCTATAGGCTGCAGTCATCACGTTACATCAATTTGAACTGCATGATTGTTTGCCACACAAAAAACACAACCTCATATAATTGATCCTTGACCTACGTGCGTATCCTCTCCACCAGTGTCCCAGGTTTGGTACCTATGTTGGGGAGTATGTAGGTGTTAGTATCGGGCTTGTAGAATAGGACTGAGGTATCCTCTGCTTGTCGTAAGAGGCGCCTAAAAGGGGGAATGAATCGCGGGCGGCCAGAGTGGGGGCTCTAGCCGTCCAGCACTCGCGGTTCCGTGAAGACGGCGACCGTGGTAGCCGCAGGTCGTTGTGGTATGCGCAGAATGGGGCTGTCAGAGTCCCCGTGGACGAGCCTTATGGAGGCGAAGTGCGTGGGCGGGCACCGAAGCAATGTTTGAGTGTACCCGGATGCCCCTCCCCCATGTGCACTGAAGTCGGCACCGAGGTGGTTTTAGAGGGTTCCAGTCCCTGATATCCCAACTCTCTGCCCCCTAGAGAGCCGGTTGAATGCGGAGACATTTCCACCTAGTTAAAAAAAAGTACCGTACTTTGTGAAATAGAAAAGATTTTTGAGACTTAACGAAATTTAGACACAGACTGGCCACCTGGCGAATTGCGGGTATTTACGCCCCTAACCTTCCTCTCATCTCCCCTTTGTGCTTAGCACCAGCACCTTTTTTTGGATTGACCCCTACAGAAAATACTTAAGGGGATGAAGTTACATTTTCACGATTTAAAGCCTCGTCATTTCAAATAGAATTCATACAGATAAATAATGAACTGAATTCAATTCAGTTTTGTGGTTTTTACAATAATTTTATTAGTGAATTGTACACAAAACTGGTGTTTCCAGTTTTGTTTGAAAGAGATATTGAGGTCTCATTCGTTGATATGTGGGTGGAATAATTAACCCGAAATATATTTACATTAGAGAAAATTAAATTTAATTACTTAGTGTATTTTTTATTCGTCTGTACCTACTAGTTCTATTACTTAGTAACTTTATTTTCTCGATTTATTATTTTGTGTAATAATAATGACAGCGTTAGATTTAAGTTTAAAGTTCTTTTTTTATGTTATGGAAGTGGCAAACAAGCGTGGAGTTCACATTGATGATAAGTGATGACTGCAGCCTATATACACCCACACAAAGACCGAGGTCAAAATGCAGATGCGTTTGACCACTCCTGAGGCCAAAGGTGTTAAGCCTCTGTGCCGGTAATTACAAGGCCGTATAGTTTATTTAACGAGATATAATAGAATTTCAGCGTCCCGCGATAAAACTACCATCACTGTGATCGCCAATCCGCTTTGCCAAGCGTGGCAATTATGGCATATTCTCCCCTAATGACTCACGACACTGTTGTGGGCGTCTTTGGGGAAGGCTTTGTCCAGCAGTGGTGACGTCCACTGCGGGAATGATGAAAAGAATTCGAGAAACGTAACGTTTATTCGTGGAATACAGATGAGATGAGGTTACCAAACGAACCAGTTGGTCTGGCATTTACCTGCATTAGCACAAACCTCTTCAGGCTTTTTGATGTAGTTCAAATTGTACAATAGTTATATGTTTAAATGAATTTAAAAAAAAACGGTGTGAGACGACCGTTTGAATACGGGTTCGATCCCTGTACCGGGACATATTTGTATGGCCTACAGATTTTTTTTCGGGTCTGGATGTTTGTGTATTTGTTGTGTCCAAAAAACGGCACCCATGACACATGTTTATGTCTAGTGTGAGGCTGTAAGTATATGCGCATTATTTTCGATAGCACTCTGTATGATCTCTGCATGCAACAGGTGGCGAGCCTGTTGACATCTCCGGCCACATTGCCAAGCTCTGAAGTACGGCAAACTTCCAGAACATGGAAAACCTCAAGACAACCACGGATATAGGATTTTCACCATAATCTCTTGATAGTCTCCGTTCCGGAACTCAAGCACAGGACCCCAGCATATATGTTTTGACAAATAAATGTCGAAAATGTTTAAAAAAGTTCCTAAAAGTGTGTGTTTTATTTAACGTTTCCTATCATCTACATAAATAAGAAACAAACGTATTACACCTACATACGAACACCTTTTGTTGTACGTCGTCCATTTCATATACCTACTTACACACATACATTTGCTATAAAATCTATATTTTATACGGACATAACCTAAAAACTTTAAACATGAAATAATACACATAAACTACAAAACAAGGAATACATTTCCATCTTTGTTAGGTTAGTTGTTTTCGGTAACTTTTTACTAGATAACTTACGTTGTAAAGCAATGCAAAGTTTTGGAGAAATGTAATACTTAAGAAATTTAAGAACGTTCAGTAACACTGATTGGTCTGATTAAATTCACACACCGGAATTTCATTACAATGAAAAACAAATCTGCAGGTATAACTATTGACTTCAGAAAACGTCGTCTGGTCGTCGATACGATTTAAGTTTGTCCATATCATATATTTTTATAGACAAAAAACTTCGTAACGCTGAAAAACAAATAATCATAGCACTCCGAAATTATTGGCCCTAAAAATTTACTTCATCGCGTCGTTTTACTGGCAATACAAAAGAAGATTATCAATATTTATATTTCTGCTGTTTATATTTAGGTATGTATCAGAAATCAAGATATTGACCATACTTACTAAGCCTATCTGAAACAGATACCTAATGCATCACGATTTTCTGTACCTCAATTTTTTCAAACTTTTACAAAGACAGAAATTAAATTAAATTAATACACGTACTGAAATACGCCAGGTCTTAGATATGAACCCATGGTTTATATTTAAAACCTGGCGTCGTACGTAAAAAAAAGTTCGATTCGACACTCTTCGATAAAATATGACTGTTATATTTTATCGAAGAGTGTCGAATCGAACTTTTTTTTAATCCTAGGTTTTCATTAACAATAAGATCACGTGTATCAGTTTCGTGTTTATGGTCAAACAGCATTTAATGTCAAAATAAAGATAACAATAAATCTTGTTAAAATGAAAATAAAAAAAGTTTTACAATAATTTAAATTTGATCACCATTTCGAATGGGTGAGGAAAGATAGGTAATTCATGAAGCGGCCAAGTACCTACTACTTAGGTACTTAAACCATTGCACACACATCACCATGCGCTGTCGACAAAGTGAAGAAACAGTAGGTAGGTAGGTATATATTCATAAAATATTCAGACCAAAATCAGCTCAAATGACATGGAACAAATAAAAAATATAGTTAATATTATAGATCGATTATATCTGTATTACTTATATAGCCTAAGATAGATCAAGATGCCTTATGCCTCCCCTCCGCCTAGATTTAGGATGCTATTTGTTATTTACAAAACAAAAGAAGGTGTAGGCGAAACAAACAAACATTATAAGAGCACTAGTGAATATACGAGTATGTAGAGTTCTTAAGACTCTGATTAATTCGATCTTCAGACTGTATAGGCAACTCAATTTTATTTATTTCTTTCAGTATGTTTTTGTTCGAATAAATTTAATAAAAAACAGGGCGAACGTAGTGAATTGCTGACTATATTTATGCGAAAAGTTATTGGGTGGTTAATCAGTTACGAGTTAGATTGTACGTAATGACACGCAAAATTACTCGCTTGCGAAACCTAGAAATCGTCGTTACTTATTTTGAAAAGTAATCTTAAAAAGAAAAAAAAGAAGAAACCCTGTGATTCGACTGCATTTTGTTTTTTTTTACGAAATGGAAGTGGTAAACAAGCATGCAGTTCACGTTGATGTTAAGTGATGACTGCAGCCTATAGACACCAACACAAAGACCAAGGTCAAAATGCAGATGCGTTACCACTCCCGAGGCCTAAGGTGTTATGCCTCTGTGCCGGAAATTACAGGGCCGTACATTACCACCTGACCGGAACACGATAGTGCTGAACACTACCATTTAGCGGCAAGTATATTAGGTAAAGCGGTGGTGCCTACGCCCGCAAGCTCCGTCACTAGAGCTCTACCATCTAAAAAATGATATTTATAATAAATAAATAAATAATTGTTTATTTGTAAGATAAGTACAAAGAATTACAGAATATACTAGTATCTACTTAAAATGTAACAAAGTTTCGAATTAACATTGCCTGAACTAAGTATGACCTGTGTTTCAGGCTGGATAGAGAATACACATGACAAATAACAATGGAAATACATAATTTATAAATTATACACATTAAAGGAGAACAAATAGTAAAGATAGTTTTCTTAGATTTACAATAAACTTAAACTATGATAGTTAAATCATTTACAAACTATAAGTAAATTTTCTGTACTATCGTAAGAAATACCATGCAAATATTTAAATAGAACTTGTTTACAATTAAAATAATCTAACTTGTCAAAAGATAGGTATTTGTTTAATTTATAGTACAAAAATGGACCCAGGTAAGAAAAAAATCGTTTTGTGAAGGCATGTTTAATTTTTGATCAGCAACTGATCGTATTTTCTTAAAGACATATATTAATTTCCGAACTCTTTTAACCAAAAACTCAATATGTAATCTAAAAGAAAGAGTGTCATCAATAATTATTCCGAGATATTTTACATTGCTAGTTTTTACTATGATAGGACAGTTGCATGTGCTACTAAAAGGTGCTACTAAAAATTACATCGGTGAACAAAAAGGTTATTAGTCATTCTTGAAAATTTGCGCATTGAAAAGTGAATATATTTAGTCTTGTCAGCATTTAGTGTTAGTAAATTTTCTAGAAGCCAGTTATTAACAACATTGAAACCTGATTGGGAAATAGTAAACAATTCTTCAGAAGTTTTAGCAGTAAATATTAATGCTGTGTCGTCAGCGTACGATATGGTTTTGCCCTGTTGGATAATTAAATTACACAAATCATTTATGTAAATCAAAAAAAGCGTGGGGCCCAAAATACTCCCTTGTGGGACCCCATAGCCAGGGATTTTTTGATCTTCACTGATAATACTATTATCTATTTTAACGCACTGATACCGATGGTCTAAGTAGTCAGCAAATAGTTGCAACTGCATGCCTCTTATACCTAAAGCTTCTAATTTATTCAGCAGTATGGAAATTTATATAGTTTCAAAAGCTTTGGCCATATCGATGAAAATACCTAAAGTCTGTTGTCCTTTATCAAGTTCTTGCGAGATATAGTCGGTCAGTTCATGTGCCACGTCAGCAGTGGATAGTTTAGCCCTGAAACCGAATTGCATTGGCCAAATAAAATGATTTTTTTCAAGATATTCAATTAACCTATTGCTTAAATTTTTATCCAATATTTTAGATATAGAAGGAAGTATTGAAATTGGTCTATAATTGGTAACTAGATCTTTGCTCCCATATTTAAAAATAGGTACAACTACAGCTTTTTTCAGACAATTTGGAAAAATCCCGGTGGAAAGTGAAAGTCGAAAAATATAGGTCAGGGGTGGCACAAGAATATGTTTGTAACGTTTAAGAATATTATTATTTATGTTATCCTATCCAACTTCACAATTATCCTTCAGTCCTGAGATGATTTGAGCTATTTCATATTCATCTGTGTCTAACATTACGAAAGATTTGAGACTGCGACTATTGCTCGATTTTTGACGGGGTAAAGATGGCTGGTTATCTTTTTGTTGTTGAATTTGTTCCGCCAGATTTTTTCCTACGTTTATAAAATAGTCATTAACATAATTAGCTGACAGAAGTGGCGTGGGGTTAGAGTAGAACAAACTCGAATTTGATTCACGCTGTTTAGATATACAAGTTAATTTTTTGACATGATTCCAGATATTCTTACTATTTTTACCTGCTTTGTGTAGTTCAGTTTCTTAAGAGAGTATTACAAAAATTCCTGTATCTCTTGTATGTCGTTTGTAAAATTAGGTTATTGGGATATTTCTTAGCTTTTTGATGCAATTTATCGCGATGGTTTGATATTATAATTTTTATTATTTAGTACTATTGTTACGGTGTTGCGAAATATCGCTTGCTGGACATGATGTATTAGGTATGACATACATACGTTAGCGTCAGCAGTATTGTAAACTAGGTTGAAATTGATGTTACGTAAATCATATTCGAGTTTGTTTGCATTTAGTTTGGTCTTTGTTAGTAGGCGATTTCGCTTGGGAAGCAGTAAGTTTACGGTTAGTATTACGGCGTGATGATCGGTTATAGTAAAATTGGCAACTAATGTAAGATATGATAGGCTGGATTTGATCATCATGTGGTCGAAGTGTTGGTAAAGTATGTGCAGAAAAAAGTCCATGGTACGAACATAAATTTAGGTATTCTTGTGTTCCCGACTCACAAAGGTCAGAGTTTAGGTTTATATTTATGTCACCCGTTAGTATTATATTTTTACAAGGGGCCAAAGTTTGCAAAGTCTGGTTCAGAGAAACATTAAAAGAATCCAAATTTCTAACTGATGGCGTTCGGTACACTGCAACTATGGCTGTATTTGATTCAATTTTGACAATTAAACAGTTACAGTCTTGTAACGTAGGCTCTTCAACGACCACTTTTAGACTTTCTCTGGCATATACTACCACTCCGTCATTTTGAGTGTGATTTAATGAACTATGAAATAATTTGTATCATGGAATTTATGGAAGGAAATCGGAACGGTTGTATAAAACTGAATTAATATACCTATATTCTGCAGCTTTTTTCGCCGGATAGTCAAGGTCTCCCGTCTGGTGATTGCTTTGTTTTTTGAAACGCAAGCACGTTGCACATCTCGGCGCATTTTGTTTCTTAGGACATTCCTGAGTGGAATGTCCGTCTTCCCCGCAATGACCGCAGGTAGGGGTTGCTGCTTTACAGAATTTTGCTGCATGCCCGTACTGCTGACACTTGAAACATCTAGTTACTAGGGTGTAGTCCTTGACGGGGCAAGAAGTCCAGTTAATAAATAATCGATCTTGTGTAATGAGCGCTTTACGAATGGGGGCCGTTACTTCTAATACAAAATTACAGTTCTCCGCATCCTTTCTGCCTGATTTGTGGCTTAGTCTGATGGAGGTTAAAAATGTTTCCCGTGTCATAGATGGTATTGTTTCGGTCAAGTTTTGTTCAAATATACATTTGAAAACCTCATTTTCGGGCATCGACGTGGGAAGGCCTATAATAATAATGCTCGGCTTGCGTTTCTGAGGATCATCAACTGTTAGTCCCGTGGAAGTGCGCTGGACTATATGTTTCAGTTTTTCTAAGTCCTCCTTGGTCTCTGTGCTTATTATGACACCTCCTTTTCTTATTTTGCGGACTCCTCTTACTTTCAATTTCATCTCTTCAGGGCAAATAATTTTCTGAACCATGTTCCTGGTTTCTTCACTACTTTTAGAAATATCCGTGGGATAATTCGCCACGGAGCTGACAGACCTAGGTTGAACAAAAGTATTTGCTCACTTTTTAACCTAATAATAATATCTGCAAAAGATGTAGGACTAGCAATTTGCATTGTTTTTGTCTCTTGTATCGATTGTTTGATATCCTTTAGAGAGTCCGCAAGATTACGTTCTTCCGCCAAAGTTTGAAGCGAGGCATGAGTTAATAGGGCTTTTTGTTTGAGTGACTGATATTTCACGGCCATTTGTGCAACTCCGTGACCTACGTTTCGGCACAGGTTGTTTATCTTCAATTTCTGGTCAGAATTTAGCTTTCCCTCTGAAGCAATAGAGCAGACCTCGTTAAGGCATTGATTTATTGAGCTTATGCAGTTTTTTATGTCCGGAGTTGAAATAACTTCTATCTCTTCAGGGGCATTCTGATGTTGGGACGGCGTTGGTGGAGGGCTGCGGCGTGTTAATCCACTTCGATTTGAGAAAGGACTGTTTTCCATATTTAATTATTAATATAACTTATTTATTATTCATATTTAAAACTAATCCCTATAATGTTTAAAGTGGACACCACGCAAAAATACTAAAACTAGGTCATTATGTGGCTTCACAATTGTTATTATAAATATTACTTTGAGCGCGCGACTGTATGCATCGAGCATCGAAAGTCGAATCCTCCTTGATGTATAAATTTATAAATAATTTAAACAAATTTATGTTCAATTTTGGCATATTAATGAATTTCAAACATAAAGACCACTTTTGGGTAAAAAGATAAGTTAAAATTTTGCTATTTCGTATAAAAGGAAAAAGAGAAGTCTTACCCTGGGAATTTCATACTCATATCCGACGACCGGATATCCGGCAATGATCATGAAAAGATAATGCCACGTGTGAATGCAATTGTGTGCAAGAGCGAGCGGGCATGCCACTCGTCGCTCCATAAATAATATTACCTACTGTTTTTAAGTAACTGCACTTTCGGTATTGATAATTCAAAAAACGTAACTTCACGCCTGTAATCCCCGAAGGGGTAGGCAGAGGTAAATGCATGCATTCAAGCATACATGCAAACACCCACTATTCGCCGGTTACGTTTTTGGCCCATGTAACAGGTGGCGAGCCTGTTGACATCTCCGGGCACATTACAAAACTTCGAGGTACTAGGAAATTTCCAGAAAAGGAAAAATCCCAATGGAACCAGAGATAAAGGACTTTACACCATTATCTCTGATAACCTCCCACCCGGGGATCGAACTCAGGACCTCAGCGTAGTAGTAGTGGCCTGCTACCACTAGGCTACCGAGGCAGTTAAATTCGTCGATCACGATCATTATTATTTTTTAACATTTTATTATTATTTAGGTACGTTGCGTACGTAAAAACATTTTAATTTGTATTTAATGTTCTTATACTTATTTCGTTTCTTACTGCCGTTGGAATTTCATTTATGATAGAAGGTATTACTTACTAACTACCTACTTAGCTTATTACCTACATTGTAGAAATTAAACTTGCGGATTTTCTCGCGTATACAACACTCCCAAACTTCTTACACCCCCTTAGGGTGTAAGAAGTTCTAAGAAGTAAGAAGTTTGAGAGTGCTCTATACACAAGAAAATCAGCAAGTTTAATTTCTACAATGTACGAAGCTCGCGAAAACCTACGAAAACGTTATTACCTACAATCATAAATAAGTAAAGATATAATAAGTATACTATATATATATAATAAGTTATACTGGTGGTAGAGCTCCAGTGACGGAGCTCGTGGGCTTAGGCACCACCGCATTACCTAATATACTTGCCGCTAAATGGTAGTGTTCAGCACTATCGTGTTCCGGTCAGGTGGTAATGTACGGCCCTGTAATTTCCGGCACAGAGGCATAACACCTTAGGCCTCAGGAGTGGCAACGCATCTGCATTTTGACCTTGGTCTTTGTGTGGGTGTCTATAGGCTGCAGTCATCACTTAACATCAATGTGAACTGCATGCTTGTTTGCCACTTCCATAACATAAAAAAATAAAAAAAAAAAAAAAAAAACTAATATAATAAGTAAATAACTGTACTATTGGTGACATTGCAATGAATAAATAAATAAAAAAAAAACAGTAACCACACTAATGAATCTTCTGGCACAATGAACACATTTTCTAGTGGGAATACATTAAAAAGAACTGAGTTATTCTTAGCATTTTATTATCATTTGTACAGTAGATGAGTATCAAGCGTTATCCCCAGACAATGAGTTTAGGGCAACGTTATAGCCGAGACTGTTTTAAGAAATAAAACTCGTCCGAAATAAAGTATTTTAAAGTTCATCTCTGTAATAAATCTGAGTGGTAGCTATTCATAGCAATTAATGGATTAAGATAATTTTATGGTTTTCGGAATAGTAATGACATTTTAGTTGAGACATCCACTTTTATGATCCTCCGATGCATAGGTATTATTCAGTATTTTAATTATTTTTGTCATTATTAAATTAAATATATTTGAAGTATTAAACAGGAGTACATACGTACTTTAGACTGTGGTATTGTCATGTATCTAGTCATCTACTTATTTGTTATCAATTGCTTAATTAGTGTACTAACTACTAACGTGTTTGTTTCTTATTTCAATATGGCATATTTTTAGTGGTAAATACCGTAAATAATGGGTCTAGTAAAGGAATAAAGGTATTTCCATAAAATGAAGACAAAATGAGCATGAGCACAAATTTTAAGAACCCTGAATAGGCGGTAAGTTCTTTCCATTGAGTGGCAACATTTTAGTGGTCCCTAAGGAAGGGTGGCCCAACTGCTTTGTACAATGTTTCAGGGAATGCAAAAATGCATTAATTGTGAGGGTATATAATTTGAAAAATAGTAATATAAAATAGTACTTAAGTAATTGGAATCTTAAATCTAGTTTTATTTATCAGAACCCAAAAACGTCGAGCAGGTATGTCTTAAGTAGGTATGTCTGATTCAGCACAGCAGACAACAGGTTAACATTATCACGAAGTTCGTTCCTGTCCTAATAATTAATTGAGAAGTATCTACGTATTAACTGTAGTCCAAGTAAGTATCTATTGTGTACATAAAAAAGTGGTTGAAGTTCAATATTTAACTTCATTGAAAGAACTTCAAGAACTGTGACTGCGATTTAAAGTACAATTTCAATCGTTTAGTTTAATTTCTTACTTCTGACTGAAGTTTTGCGGGCAAAACTTTACGTCACGTCCACCTACCTACTCTCTTCCTGTTTAGTTACTTAAGTCTGTCTTATGCTTCTTTGAAAATATTTAACTTTATAGTCATTAAATGGCTGTTGAATTACGATTCTGTCCACACGATAGGTAGGATTCTGTTTACAAGGAGAACTTTACCTACAGGTAATGATTGATTTTTTTCTATACCTAGTTCAATAACTTTAAAACGTAGGTAGGTATTTCAAATACCTACCATCAAACGTAAAACCTTTTAAATAATATGTTAATATCAAAAGATTTGAATATCATAACGCAAAGGCTGGACAAAAAAAAATCATAAAAAATGTGCAATTATCAAAGTGTGAAAAATTTAAAACATCAAAATTACTTTTTTACACTACTAGTAATCCGTGAACGCTTCCGATATACCTTCTATCATTATCCAATTGCGTTAATTCAACGCCCCAATTGCTGTGGTTTCTCTATGAGATGATAATGCTGGCTAATTGGAGCCAAAATTATTGAACCTCTAATTAAATGTTGATTAATTAATATATTATATATATTATTAAGCATATGAAGCGGTAAGTCACAAATGAGGCTTTTATATATGACTTACCGCTTCATATTATTTATGCACTTAGGGATAAATTTGTCCCTCACAGAGTTTCTAATAAATGTACATCTTTCCCATCTTGGTATAATGCTCCCCTCAAAAAATTACTCAAAGAGAAATATAAATTCTTAAATAAATACCAAATATATGGCAATATTTCTGATTATGAAACGTATTCGTTATTGAGAAAAAGGGCTAAAATATTGGAAAATGAATGCTACAAAATTTACATTGAGAACATTGAAGACTCTATAATAAAGACACCAAGAAAAATCTGGGCGCATATAAAATCCACAAGAAACGATAATAGCTTTCCATCCACAGTTTCTTATGGTAACGATGTTGCTAACTCGGAGAAGAGGTCTGTAAACTATTCTCTGATTATTTCAAATCTACGTTCTTATCACCTAATACCGCAGTTAGCGATGATGTTCATTCTGAATGTCCTAAATGTTCTTCGTCTTTGATTAGTAACATAAATGTGGATTCTTACTCAATTTTCAAGCTTCTTAAATCTATAGATCTAACTAAGGGCGCCGGTCCAGACCAAGTTTCGCCAATTTTTATTGTAAATTGTGCTAAGAGTCTATCTATACCATTGGCTATAATATTCAAGCGTTCAATTTTAGAAGGCATAGTTCCAAAAATTTGGAAAGCAGCATTCATCTCACCTATCCATAAGAGTGGCAGCAAAAATGATGTTACAAACTATCGGCCGATTTCTAAACTTTGTATTATTGCTAAAGTTTTTGAAAAAATAATTCACACTCAAGTATACTCATCACTATCTAACACGTTCATTACTGAGCAACATGGGTTTTTAAGAAATCGTTCCACAACTTCGAATTTATTAAGTTTTACAGATTATGTAACGGAAAACATAGGTTCAGGTGGCCAAGTTGACACTATCTACACCGACTATCGAAAAGCTTTCGATAGAATAGATCATAGCATCCTTTTAAAAAAACTTCTGTGTGCTGGCATTCATGGTAATCTTTTCAGGTGGTTCACATCTTATATTGAAAATAGATCCCAAGCTGTAGTGGTAAACGGTTACATATCAAACTGGATAAAAGTTCCATCAGGAGTTCCCCAGGGATCACTGTTGGGACCACTTCTTTTTGCGATATTTCTTAATGATATTAGTTCTTGCTTTATTCACTCAAAAATTCTGCTGTTCGCGGATGATATGAAAATTTTTACAAAAATTAATAATATCTGTGACTCGAATTTGCTTCAGGATGATTTGGAGAGATTTGAAGAATACTGTTCTATTAATAAATTAGATCTAAATGTGACCAAATGTTTTGCTATCACCTTCACTAGAAAACTGAGCTCAATTAAATTTAAATATTCACTTATGGGCATACCACTCTCGGAAGTCAATGAGATTCGTGATCTGGGTGTAGTTATGGACTCAAAGTTATTATTTGATAAACACGTAGATATTATCTGTAAAAAAGGTAACAAGGCATTAGGATTTGTCAAGCGTGTATGTTCCCCATTCAAATCGGTTAAAATAGCAAAAATACTTTATTGTTCTTTGGTACGTAGCCACCTAGAATACTGCTCACAAATTTGGAATCCACAGTATGATAATTATATAAAGCGAATCGAATCAATTCAGGAAAGATTTTTAAAGTACATCCAGTATAAAAGCAGATGCCATGACAATACATATAACGCCAGATGTAAAAGACACCACATCCTGCCACTGCAAGAAAGGCGTCGTATTTCTGATGTCGGTTACATGTTTAAGATCGCACTACATGTCGTGGATTCACCACAACTACTCTCAAAACTAAATATTTGGGTTCCTACAAGATCAGTCAGACGACCAATTTTATTTATCTTTCCGTGGCACAAAGTGGCACAAATTATAGACGAAATTCTTTCTTTGTACGAGCTGCGATTGAGTGTAATAGATTGATTGACCAACCTGACTTAGATCTGTTTATTTCCAAACCTCGAAGTGTTAGGAGGGCTCTCTTCAGGCACTGGTTTGACATGCGATAAGCCTTTGTTTCTTGTTATTTAGAGTAGTGTATGATAGTGTTAGGTTATAATTTAAGTATATGCTTGAGGGCAGTGACCGGCAATGAGCGTCTTAATTAAGTCACACTAGATTCTCGGTAGTTATTGTCTATACTTTTGTTATTGTTATATATATATATTTTTTTTTTCTTTTAGGTTACAGTGTTTTGAAACAACATGCAATTCTTTAGTTGTTCAAATGCGGGAACTTCTAAATGGTCTTAAGTAGTTTTAGTTAGACTGTATATAAGCATATATGACTGTTTGTTCTCCTCAAGAAAATAAAAATAAAAATAAAATAAAATAAAATATGTTGGCCGAAAAAAATAAAGGGTTGATTATGGCTGGGATCACTGTACCTTCACCATGCTAGCAATTTTCTACGTGCTATTGTTCCAGTAAGAACTATAAGAGGGATAAAGTTCATTAAAATTTATAACATATTCTCAGTCTTCGAGCTTCTAAATTCTTAACATCCTGAAATCATGCAATTAACTAACTTGTACTATCACATGTAAAAGTTTATTAATTTAATTGGATTGTAAGTATTAGGCACTTACAGCACTCAACAATTAATATTGCACATCGAGCCTAAGAAAGAGACGATCGGCTCGTTTCGACTTCGAAGAGCGTTATGTCTGTTGCACACTGCCTACGTAAGCACCGACAGTCCGGTATTGGTCTAAACTTGATCTAAATGGTCGACAAACGTCAAATAGGTACGGTGCGAAAGAGATAAACGCCGTACAGACCCGAAATAAGCCGAAGTCTCCTTCCTAAGCTCGATGTGCAATATTTATTGTTGAGCACTGTAACTCATGTTATCTACCACAAAACATTAGTGATTGAAATTGTCGTGTCCTCCGGTTAAAAGGTGCACTCTTTTTCCATTATTACGAAGGAAGCTACAAATTAACTGTAGATAATTATATTAAATTAATATTAAGAAATACAGACTTCACTTCACGCTCTCTTGAGAATTGCAGAGAATACAGATCATACCCCAACATTTACCGGTAGATAGTTTTTTTTTTATGATAGGAAGGTGGCAAACAAGTATGCAGCTAACATTGATGTTACCTAAGTGATGACTGCAGCCTACAGACATCTACACAAAAACTAGAGCTCAAAATGCAAATACGTTGCCACACCTGAGACCTTAGTTGTTATTTCTCTGTGATAGATATTACGCAGCCATACAATACCATCTAACTGCAACACGATAGTGCTGAACACTACCGTTTGGCAGCTGATGGATTAGGTATAATGCGGTGGTGCCTACGCCCTCGAGCTCTTGCTCGCTCGAGTTTCACTACCACCAGTAAAATAGTACCTAGTAGATTTATATAATGTTACTAGCTGACCCGACAAACGTCGTATTGCCTCAGAATTAAATAATGTGTCAAAGGTTTGATAGATACTGATAGATAGACTATTTGTATGGGAAAATAAAATTGTGGTTTTTACTATTTCCCTTCAATTTCTTCATATTTTCCTACCTTTTAAACCGTCCCTGGGCTTCTAGAAATAATTCAAAACTAAAGTTAACCAAGTCGGTAGAGCCGTTCTCGAGTTTTGGCGAGACTTACGAACAGCAATTGATTTTTATATATACGAGTATATTATATAGATATTTGAAATATTTATTTGTTGCAATAACACATGCGAGTGAACTTATGAAAATCAATCCAGGCGCTTTACCTAGGGCCGCTTTACTCAGCTCAGTGGTAAAGCAGCTGGACTGGTTGTCTTGAGGTCGCAGGTTCGATTTCTGCCCGAGTCTTTAGTTTTAAGTGGATTCGTTGCCATTTGGCACTAACCGATTCGGTAATGGAACCTGAGTAGTTAAGTGATGGTGGTCAATACAAATCGGTAATGTTACCAAGGAAATTAAGGCCTTATATGACATTTTACTGGTGGTAGAGCTCCAGTGACGGAGCTCGCGGGCGTAGGCACCACCGCATTACCTAATATACTTGCCGCTAAATGGTAGTGTTCAGCACTATCGTGTTCCGGTCAGGTAGTAATGTACGGCCCTGTAATTTCCGGCACAGAGGCGTAACTTCTTAGGCCTCAGGAGTGGTAACGCATCTGCATTTTGACCTTAGTCTTTGTGTGGGTGTCTATAGGCTGCAGTCATCACTTAACATCAACGTGAACTGCATGCTTGTTTACTAATAAAAAATTAATAAAAAAAAACCGTTTGTGAATTTTCATTCATATTATTATAATGCCACTATATAACAACAAACATACATCGGTTTATTATAACGCGTCTTAATTTTAGTCACTCAATCAACGTTAGCACAATTTGTAGAATTTGTAGATTAACATATTGACGGGGTTGTGAATGCATGGGAGTGGAATTAATAGTCATATTAGTCCACAAGTAATCCGAGACCGTTTCTGAGATATACGATTACAATACAGCTGTTAATTTAACGCGCCAGTTACTGTGGTTTCTCTATGATAGGATAATATTTACTGGCTGATTGGAACCAATTGTGGTTTGCCTCTAATTAATTTCAGCCGGATTTTTGACGCGCTGAGTTCTATTATAGTTGCTAAATATAATCACTTATATTACACAAGCAACTATACAGTATTGTTTGTAGCTGTATTAATGACTAAACTTCCAACTAATTCATTCCCTTCAGGGATTACAGGCGTGAAGATACGTTTTAGAAATAACATTTCAGCCTACAAACGTCCACTACTGAATAATGAAGGAAGGTGGGTAGATTATCGCCACGCTTGGCATGAGAATTGGAGATCGCAGTGGCGTTGCGAGACGCTGTTGCCCATGTATTTACTATCGCCGTATTGGATTTCATCATTGTTTTAATATTATTTCGCTTTAACACATGCAAGTGAAATATATTTTTTTAAAGAAAAATGGAAAGAAACACTTGATTTCACCATTGTTCGATAGACTGACTGCACTGCACAATGGGTCGTCACGTCCGTATGTCCAACTAATTACGTCATAATAAAGCGGAGATAACCCTTACAGTAGCGATGATAATGCTATTTCGCGTGAATTTCATAAGCATGTGAATACATAGTCCTAGCATGCTAATTGCTATTATAGGTCGCGCCACGTAAAAAGAACGCTGGAAGAAAGTAGAAGGGATGTGTTCGCGCATCGGTACACTCGCGCACGAAAGTACTAGCCCTATTGGTTTATTTTTGATCTAGCTTTCGCTTGCGGTTTCGTGTATTGGTAGGCAGATTGAAAACGCCGCACCTCATACCACCAAATAGATCGATAAATCGTCTACTGCACAGCTTGACCGCCAGCGTTCTTTTTACCTGGCGCGACCTATACTATGCTATTTGCTAATATGGTTATGATTGATACCTAATGAAGTGTATGATATGTGAATGTTACAGGGTGCCAAAGTAATTATTATTAAAAAATCTCACGCATTCATTCAATAAACGATCCTAAATGCAAACAAATCGAAGTTAATAAAAAAATAAAGACGAATTAGCGTTTCACATTTCACAGAATTTTACATCTTCATTTTATTTGTGAAATGCTAATAAAGTATTAGCATGCTATCAATTAATATGAATGCTAATTAATCCATTACTACCTTACAGTTTCATTCGCTTTGTGTTATTTGGCTATGTGTGTGTAGTAAGAAATTGAAGAGTTTTTATTCAGACAGACTATCTCGTTTACTATCCACGTAGACCACCAAATAATGAAATTTATATAGATGTAATCAAAATACGAATTTATCATCATTTATCAAATTATGTCGATATTTCTGAGTGATTAATGATATTGTATTTACATACGATAAATGGGAATCAATTTATTACACATGCTTCTACCATGCTTATGTTGTATATTTTTTACAGAAACATATTGTATGGAAAATTCTAAAGATGAGTACAGACTGTTGGAAATAGTTGCCGGATAACTTATTATGGAAAGTAGTAGATACCTCATCATTTTATGTTATGAAATTGCAAACAAGCATAGTTTATATGGGTAATACTGTAGCCCATTAAAAATACATGAGACTGAAAGTTTCAATGTAGATGCGTTGCCACTCCTGAGGTCTCAGGTATTATGCCTCTGTGCCGGAAATTACAGGTCCGTACATTACCACCTGACCGGAACACGATAGTGCTGAACACTACCATTAAGAGGCAAAAAAATTAGGTAATGCAGTGGTAACGTGCGAGCTCCGTCACTGGAGCTCTACCAGCAGTGTGATCATACTTTTTAAATGTCAGGAAATCAGAAATTCTCTTTGCAATCTCTGAATTAATCGTTTTAATATGGTTGGTACTAGATACTAATAAAATTAATAAAGAATCGTGCCTTCCATTGATTTGTAAAGAGATAAAGAAAAAAGGTACTAACTTTGAAATATTATCTAGGGAACCTAAGGAACATTCCCTAATATTTGCATCTACATTATTGACTGAGTACATATCTGTTTTGATGTAGATATGAATAATAATATGATAACATCATTACTTAGCATCAATGTGAACTGTATGCTTGTTTGCTACTTCATAACATAAAGAAAAAAGATTCGTCATCACCTCTGAGGCAAATTAGGATCAGATTTTGGATCTTAGTAGAGAACGTTTTTAGCAAAAGTACCTATAACAAACAAAGTGGTAAATATAAATCATTCAAAATATACCGTACACCTGATTTATGCTAGGTAGCGCCTGTTGGTTTCTGTAGGGAAATCAACGCACCAACGAAATTTGGCTACGAAAGTTTGCTACGGCTTATATTCGTAGACACAAACGACTGTGAAAGTAAATCTAGCTTGAAAAGAACGTGCTTCCTAAAACATAAATTTTAATGATTACTGGAATGAAATGATGAAATGAATCGTGGAAGAAGTCATCATCATTATACAATTAATTACGGCCGAAAGACGTCCACTCCTGGACTAAAGTTTTCCCAAAGATTACCACAACGTGCGATCCCGGGCCACTCTTAACCTAAAAACAAAATAAAATGGTAAAGTTATAAAATTAAACAATAGATGAATAACAAAAAAAATTATTGGTTAATTATTTTTAAACAATCTTACTAATTAAGATGTTAAATGAAAAGACATGCAAACCATTAAAGGTTTATCTATGATTTGTGAAATGGTAAACTGATGCAGGCTCTAGACATTTACACAAAAATCAAAAATCAAAATGAAGATGCAACGCCACTCCGATGCTTAATTTTTTTTTCCTCAATTAAATAAAAATCATTACATTAAAAAAACACCATCAAAAATTTGGCGGTAAAGTACATTTTAGCAATATCACATTGTAAATAGAAAACATAGAAAAATATAAAAACCTTTACTTGGTTTATGTAACGTAGCGCCTGTTGGTTTCTGTGGGAAAACAACGCACCAACGAAATGTGGCTACGGAAACCTGCTACGGGTTTTATTCGTAGACACAAACGACTCTGAGAATGCTTTGACATGTACATGTAACGACACAAATTGGATAACTCGTGAAGATACTTATGTTCGTATGATTGTTCTGTTTCATTTATGTTCAGAAATTTTATCTTAAGCAAAAGAATACTGCAAGACCCTTACAAATGGACAAAAGGCTATATTTATCAAAAGTTTCCTATTGTACACAACCATTCTGCAAGAAGCCTATGAACGAATTCCACTCTACCACTTGGGAAATTTGGCTGTGTTTTTTTATAATTTCCATTTGAAGTAACTCTTATCCAAAACCCGCTTTTTGTTGGCCGAAAGAAATGGCGAGTCACATATATTTCTTTAGAAGATTATCTGCAAAATCTTCCGGTCATTGGCCCCGAATGGCCTTAATGGAGGTACTATTAGCGTTCTTTAGATCCCCAATTTTGTGGATGGTCCAACTTGAACCTCGGACGCTCAGATACCTAATTTATCATTCTTTTCAAGGACCCCGTTGAACTTGTCGTCTGTGGAATGATAAAGATAATAAATAAACCAGTTTTTCGTCTTTATAAGTTTATAGGCGTGGAAAATACAAAAATGTTTGTCCAAAAATATATTAAACTAGCTGTTGCCCGCGGCTTCGCCCGCGTGTATATCGTTTTATAATCCTGAATTTTCTTTTCCTATAAACCTTACGGAGCTCGAGACCTTTCCGACGAATGCAAAACCGTGGAAATCGGTTGGTGCGTTCCGGAGTTATAGCGTCAGGAAGGAAAACCCGACTTATTTTTATATTATAGATAACATCAATATGGTTCATAATCAATCTGGTGAGCGAGATACCGGTTCTTTTTTCTTGTTTAACTTCAGCCTTAAATCGCTTTAAATAACAAGCTGAATTGTTCACAGTGATGGGTATGGTAATTGCAAGTATTTTTCACTGGTGGTAGAACTCCAGTGACCGAGCTCGTGGGCGTAGGCACCACCGCATTACCTAATATTCTTGCCGCTAGAATCAGAATCAGAAACGCATTTATTCAGTTAGGGTGACAGGCACTTATGACACGTCAAATACAAACAAAATATATTAAAGTGAATAACAAATATACATGTCAAACAAGATAAAAAATATCACGTAAAAATATCACAATATGTAAAGTCAAGAATATCACTAAGATAAAACTAAATATAATATGCTAATGTAAAAAGTATATCAGTAGAATATCTCATTTCCCTTTACAAACTTATAACAAAGAGTAAAAAGAAAAGAAAAAATAAAGGTAGTGTTCAGCACTATAGTGTTCCGGTCAGGTGGTAATGTACGGCCCTGTAACATTTAGCGGCAAGTATATTAGGTAATGCGGTGGTTACCTACGCCCGGGAGCTCCATCTCTGGAGCTCTACCCACAGCAATGTGTCGGAGGAAAGGAGCCGGTGGGCTGATAAACACGTAAACATATAAAAAAAATACGTTTTCACTCACAGCTCCACATTAGGTACCTATTATAAAAACCTGTGTCGTAGATGCCGTTGTACACATACAACACATACACAAACACCCAGACTCGAAACAAATACCTGTAGGCCATACAAATATTTGTTCCGGTGCGGGGATCGAACCCGCGACCCTTCGAATCAAACGGTGGTTTCGCACCGCTGGACTAACCGGGTCGTCAAAGTACATATGAGTTACGATAATAGTGATATTCATAGATTTAACGTTTAATCTTTTTTTACGACTTTGTTAGTCCAGCGGTGTGAGATGACCGTTTGATTCGAAGGGTTCGGATCCCCGCACAAATATTTGTATTGCCTACAGATATTTGTTTCTTGTCTGGTTTTGTGTATGTGTTGTGTGTGTAGTACCCAATAGTACCTACACGGCTCAGACACCCACGACACAGGTTCGTTTTACATCTAGTGTGGGGCTGTAAGTGTAAGCGTATTTATTTATTATTTAAATCGCGATTTACGGCAATTAAACATGGCTTACTGTTAAAAGGACCTGCATAAGTACATAGTATAATATTACACAATAACTTTTTCGCAGTCTGAAAACTTCAATATCTTGTTCTTTAGCAAAATTATTAGACACGATCAATAAAGAGAGTTTCTTGAGTGTAATGTAACTTGATGTATGTATTCCCCGAAGGATAAGGCAGAGGTAAATGCATGCAATGAAATACTCGAAAGAAAGCAAGGAAATGTTTGAATGAGACATATTAAACAGTTTTGGTTTAGGATATATTTTCAAGAATGGCAAATATATAATACACCAGATCACACCACCAGACATACACCAGAGATCATCTAAAGGTTCCGTTTTCATCATTTGAAGTACGGCACCCTAAAACAAGAGCACGATAGAACTAGGCCTTTACTAGAGATACCTACTTCAGTTGCGAAGCTCGAGGGTGCGTCTACGACCGCATTACGTAATCTGTCTGCCATTCATGATACTCTGTGGAGATATGTTCACGCTTCCGCATGCCCTGATTTATCTGCCATTCATGACATTGAAACCGTTGTTTCAGATAGACGCTTACGCAGTGTCCTGCTTGAGCGTCGAGTTCAACGCGAAGCCACACCGCTGACACTTGTCTAAAATTCCATACAAACGCTTATTCTGGTTACTTACTACACAGACATCCATAATTGACATGTGTTTTTACACGCACACACACGTACGTACGTGTACGAGGCTACCAATCTGGTACCCAAGGGGGTTGCGAGCTGGAAGAAGGGAAATTAGGCGGGACGTCGATGTGTCCATTCTATACGGAGCAGGTATTATTACATATTCTCTGGCGACACGACATGATACAATGCGACGCGCTGCTACATGCGACAAATGTCCTACGTGATTTTGGTCATTACTTCACGAACCTTGTGGTGTAGCGTCTGGTTGTCTTCAAAACAAGTAAGCGTTTCGTCACGTCTAGCCGCAGACTAGCATGCGCGTTCGTCGCGTTCGCATCGTGGCATCGCATCGTATTCGTCGCTTACACAGAACAACCCGCTAAATCACTGGTGGTAGAGCTGCAGTGATGGAGCTCGCGGGCGTAGGCACCACCGCATTACCTAATATACTTGCCGCTAAATGGTAGTGTTCAGGACTATCGTGTTCCGATCAGGTGTTAATGTACGGCCCTGTAATTTCCGGCACAGAGGCATAACACCTTAGGCCTCAGGAGTGGTAACGCATCTGCATTTTGACCTTGGTCTTTGTGTGGGTGTCTATAGGCTGCAGTCATCACTTAACATCAATGTGGTCTTAGGTCGAGTATCTACTGTCTGAGGGTGAGGTCACAGACCCGGGGATTGAACCAGGACCCTAACGTAGCAATAGTGGCCTACTTAAACTAGACTACCGGTTTTGATTCTGCGATCACTGCGATAACTTGCCCAGCCTATTAACTAGTGGTGACCCACTAAACCTCGACATCAGAACGTAGATTTTTTTCTTCTTATTTGATAACAACTTCATTCTAATTTTAATCTTAAAAAATATTTATTAAAACAAAGGTATATTTTTAAGGTGCATGTTGACGGTGAAATGCCAATAGCTCCTACAATACAAAATTATAATGCAATAAAAATTAACTTTAAGAATGATAATATCCATGTAGTAGGTAAGCCTATACTCGTTTACTGTATGGCGAGTTAGGAGCTATTGAAACTTCACCATCGATGTGTTATTGCGAATCTATACAAAGCTCCAAAATGAAAACGCATCTGAATTGAAAAAAATAATAATAATGGTTGGTCTCCCGACAAATCTAAACTCAAACTCGTGTCACAGTGCTTACAACCAAACTCCGCCGAAACGGATTGTCCAATTTTAATGAAATGTTTATATAATTTGTGCATGTTTGGTAGGTCTTCGAATAAGTCGTAAACTATTTTTTTAACCCTATTTGTTAAAGGAGGCCTAACCCAACGTTTATTTTTTTTTACCTTTTTACTGGTGGAAGAGCTCCAGTGACGGAGCTCGCGGGCGTAGGCACCACCGCATTACCTAATATACTTGCCGCTAAATGGTAGTGTTCAGCACTATCGTGTTCCGGTCAGGTGGTAATGTACGGCCCTGTAATTTCCGGCACAGAGGCATGGATGCCTCAGGAGTGGCAGCGCATCTGCATTTTGACCTCTGGTCATTGTGTGGGTGTCTATAGGCTGCAGTCTTCACTTAACATGAATGTGAACTGCATGCTTGTTTGCCACTTTTATTACATAAAAAAAAAAGCCACAAAAATTACATCTACATACTATATATACCCTTAATTTTTACTTTTATACAACCTCCAATCATAATGGCGATATTAGTGTTAATTTAGTTATTATATTACTGTTATACTCTCTGCCTACCTCGTAAGGGACTTGGCGTAAAGATAAATATACTTACCGGATCAGCTAAGAAATGCATCAAAATTATTCAAACCACTGGTTGCTTTATTAGATAGGTATGGCAAACCAATATTTTATAAAGAGTTTTAAGGTACGCTGAAACTCGTCCTTGGCGCCCATTATATTTCATTAAAAAATGGCATAATTTATGGCGAAGGAGATATTTTTATAATAACATGGTGCCATTACACGAGAATGTCCCATTTATGTTACGAAATTCGCAATTTGGTTCGTTAAGTCCTATCCCATATAAATGCAAATTTTCAAGCTTTTGGGTCAAGCTCTTGTTTAGAACATTCACGGCCCACACAAACAAATGGAAAAAAGTTGTACAGACGCATAACCGTAAAAATTAATATATGTGGACATTTTTAGGTTGCTAAACGGACATGTATAAATTAGGCTAGAACCTCGAATGCCTATGCTTCCGTTTATAACGTAGACTTGGTAAAATGTAATACAGTGCACATTTGTGCGTCCAAAGAATACCTACTCTTCCACCGGTGGCAAAAGTCAATCACGAACCACGTAGAAGAAAATTAGGGGTACCACGACAATTTTACATCATGTTTCAAAACATCTAAATCAGTGTGATTTGTGTGTTAAAAGTCTTTTTTACTGGTGGTAGAGTTCCAGTCTACGAGCTCGAGGGTGTAGGCACCACCGCATACCTATCATATATCTATCAGCCGCAATGTTAGTGTTCAGTACTATCGTTTACCGGTTACATGGTAATGTATTACAGAGACATAACAACTTAGGTGTCAAAGGTGGCAACGCATCTGCATTTTGACCTCTGTCCATTGTCTCTATAGACACCCCTATAGGCTGCAGTCATCACTTAACATCCATGTGAACTCAAGGTTTGTTTGCCACCTTTCTTAAATAAAAAAATATTAGGACAAGAATTTTTTCAAATGTTATTATTGATATGAAAATTATAGAAACCAATCGTTATATTATTATAATAGTTATCATCACAAAGTGCTTGATCTGTTTCTAGCAAGAAAAATATGGATGGAAAAATAAAATAATATTTTACGATACAGTGATCGAATCTTTTGCTACATTGCTCGGAATAAATAGATGGCAATATTTCTTCTTGACTTTTTCACATATACCTATTCAATTTTTATTCATTGAATTTTTCTCTTACGTATAATATGTATTATATTTTTTTGCTTGCTAGACGATTCCCTAACGTTTCTTTGACTTATATTCCTTTTCAATATTTATTTGATCAAACGCAGTTATATTGTAAGAGCCATTTTAGCATGGCTATACGGCTTATAAAGTAGGTAGACATAAATTAAAATGACTTCCCCGCTTAAGACGTAGGGATAAAATCCAAAAAATATTTTTAAAAGGTTTATTGCACCACTTTGTCGGCGTAATTAAAATGTATATACAAAACAAAATTACAACTCTCCAGCGCCTCAGTAGCGTAGTGGTAGCAGGCCACTACTATTATGCTGGAGGTCCTGGGTTCGATTCCCGGGTCGGGGACTATCAGAGATAACGGTTTAAAATCCTTTATCTCTGCTTCTATTGGGATTTTTCCATTTTCTGGAAGTCTCCCAGTACCCCGGAGTTTGGTAATGTGCCCGGAGATGGCAACAGGTTCGCAACCTGTTACATGGGCCAAAACGTAACCGGCGAGTCGTGGGTGTTTGCATGTATGATTGAATGCATGCATTTACCTCTGCCTACCCCTTCGGGGATTACAGGCGTGAAGTTACGTTACGTTAAATTACAACTTTCTATTATTATGAGTCTCCGAGCATAGCATGATGGAAGGACGGACATAGCGAAACTATGAAGGTTTCTTGTAGACTACGGAACCTTAAAAAAGGAAAGTTCGAGTCGGCTTCGGGTATCGAACCCACATAACCTCAGGAATCTCTCACCGTCTGTAGATCTGTGGAATCTTCGGTATGATCTAACCCGAGGGTGACATAGCCGTCGCTGAACTTTTCCACATTTTCATTGAAAACGTCTCAAGGCGAAGGTGAAAGTATCAATTTATAACAGTTTACTATTCAATTAATTCGACGTCGAATTAATTAACATGCAAATATATCGGCGTTGACCTTGGTAGCTTAGTTAATTAAGTGCTCGATAGAGGGCTGTACGATTTAAATGCACATTTTAATGAACAGAATTTACAAATAATTCTTATCTTTTATATAACATTTAGGCATATAAGTTTAAAGCAAATAAAGGTAGGGAGCGGTCCTATGTCCACGGCATGCGATGTGCGGCGGAGTCACAATGTATTTGTACCTATACTGTGGCGGAGTGCCGTGGCGCGGCACCGTGCACGGTGGCAGGGACGCACTGCACCTCCTTAGTTACCGCTACCATGGCAGAGAATATGTAATAATACTACTGTATAGAATGGACTGCCTCGGTAGCTTAGTGGTAGCAGGCCACTACTACTACGCTGAGGTCCTGGGTTCGATTCCCGGGTAGGTATCATCAGAGATACAGAGATAATGGTATAAAGTCCTTTATCACTGGTTCTATTGGGATTTTTCCATTTTCTGGAAATTTCCCAGTACCTCGAAGTTTGGTAATGTGCCCGGAGATGTCAACAGGCTCGCCACCTGTTACATGGGCCAAAACGTAACCGTCTAATCGTCGGTGTTTGCCTGTATGCTTGAATGCATGCATTTACCTCTGCCTACCCCTTCGGGGATTACAGGCGTGAAGTTACGTTAACGTTTATAGAATGGACACTTCGATGTCCTGCCCGATTTCCCCGTGTCACCCAACCTCCCCCCCTCTTACAAGCGACTTTTGGTATTCTCTATGGGCTACGCACACAGGTGCACGTGTAAATACGTCACTGATTGATGTGTGTGTGTAATAGAGACCAAATTAAGCGTTTGTATGGAATTTTGGCAGAGTGTCCGCGGTGTACCATGGTTCAGTTTTTATCTCGAAAAAATAAACTCGGTTCAGGTTAAAAGTTCGAAATTAATGATGATCACAAAACTGTTCGGACTTTGACCATTATGAGCTGATTAATCTAAGGTTTACTGTTTTAAAATCTTTAGATATACCATAGTTCAGGCTTGTTTTTATATATGTCAGTAGGATGACAGACAAACGGACGGCATCTCTTGGCTTAAAAAATGGTTACTGTCATCTATGGAAATTTCGAGTTGATGCATGAGCTCAAACTCTAAGGGTTCTTTCATTAGGACACAAGGTGGTATGATTAGTCGCCACACCGTGCTGTCTAGAGCTACCAGTCGAGAGACACCAAAACAAATACAAGTAGGTATTATTCGTTTCAAAATGTACGTCGAATGTATTTTTAATGTACGCCTCTGTAATTTCCGGCACAGAGGCATAACAACTTAGGCCTCAGGAGTGGTAACGCTTCTGCATTTTGACCTCGATCTTTGTGTGGGTGTTTATAGGCTGCAGTCATCACTTAACATCAATGTGAACTGCATGCTTGCTTACCAGTTCCATTACTAAAAAAAAGTAGGTTGTCATTTTTTATACAGTTTTGAAAATCAGTGCATGTTCTTACTTATTTATTTTATCTATTTCGTAAAGTCTCACGTTACAATACAAATAAAATACTGCACTCGTATTCTTGGAAATGATCATCAATCATCAATTTCCTGAGAATCGTTATTCTGTTTGTCATTTCTGTTACACTTACCAAGATTAAAAAATTGATAATCCCTACGGCCTTGAACTTCTTAACAAACACAGAAATTATAAATAAACAAAGGCCTTCTAGATCCACGCATTGAAGCTGCCTTTTTACGAGTTTACGACTATATGGTCATTTACTATAGGCGAAAAAAATGATCACATACCTATATTTTTTACGCCTATTTGCCTACGACTGTTCGATTGCGAGACGAAAATTTTCTAAGCATTCATTCTACGAGCCTAATGGGAAATTTCATAACAATAACATCATGAGGAAATCTAATATTAAGTACGTCTTATTCGCCATAAATCATTTTTTTTTAAATATTTAATAAGCGCTGGCATTTTTTTGCGTGTGAGGAAATTTTTTAGGGAAAAATATTCCATTTCATGAAACCGATTCGATCTATCGATTGAATGTACAGGTCTTTCATTACTGTCATTACATCGGCGCCATCTAATTACAGCTCAATTACTTAAATCAATAAAATATCGGATCTGATGGAAAGTGATAAAAAAATTAATAGGTAATACAACCTAAAGTAAAAAAGTAAGCATCTTCGTGGAAGGTTTTTTTGTCTTGCACTGAACTGCTTCTGTGAATGACTTACCAATAACAATGAACTCTTTAGAAGTTTTCATACCTCCGTCGTAACCTAAAAGTGCTCAAACAATCACATGACTGATTGTACAATAAGACGTTTAACTATGTTAAAATGTTTTTTTTATCTTCCGTAACCTTTCGAACTTCGAGTAAATACTGGTAAGTCATTGAACCTGTAACCTTTCTTTATTTTTCTAGAAAGCTGTCAGCTACACGATTAAGGGTAAGGTGAATAAATGAATTTTAATAAACTCACCCGGGAATACTATCACCGTTTGGTATATATGTGTGTACATACACACCACATATAAATAATTCTTCATAATTATTCGTAATGGTGAATTCCCAGAAAAGGGTTCGTGATAATAGATACACATGCCTGGCAAACTATTATACCTAAGTATACTAGCTGACCCGGCCAACTTCGTATTGCCTCAGAATGAAATAATGTGTCAAAGGTTTGATAGATACGGACTATTTGAATGGGAAAATGAAATTGTGGTGTTTGCTATTCCCCTTCAATTTCTGCATATTTTCTTACCTTCGATGGACTTCTCCGTTCTCGAGTTTAAGCGAGACTAACGAACAGCAATTGATATTTATATTTAAAGATAGATAAGTTATTTTAGTTGGACGATGTTTTCGTTAATTTAATTTAAAAAATAAAACCGGACAAGTGCGGGTTCGACTCGCGTGGTGAGGGTTCCGTTATTTAAATAAATATTTTCAAAAATATTACAGATTTAAAATGCAGGGACATAGCGGTTACGGTGGTACCGACAGGGGGGGTTATATTATTAAGAATTTTCGATTTAATTTGAATACTCAAACTTCTTATAGATTTTACAGTAATCTATAGGCAAAGAACTACCAAAGAACTACCACTTTCCACATTTTTTTCAAAATTTTAAGTTCAGTAGTTTCGGAGATAGGGGGTTGGAATCGGATGGATCGGAATGGTCAATTTTCGTCGTTTTTCTTAAATAACTTCAATTTTGTTTATGCAAAAATTATAAATAAATATATCTGAGATGCTGACAACAACTTCTTTCATTTGATATGTCACACGACACAGTTTACGAATTTATTTTTTTAATTTTCTGATTTACCCCCCGAAAGTGGCCCCCCTGTTTAAAATTTATTGTTTTACTTGACGTGTTCATCTTTGGGTGACCAATTTACATACATTCATCAAATTTCAACTCAATCGGTCGAGTAGTTTCCGAGCACGAGTGATCCTATAAGGGTTCCTTTTTTCCTTTTAAGGTACGGAACCCTAAAAAACCTTCGTGGTATAATTTCTGACTATGATACCATTAAAATAAGGCGGTAGTAAATATAATAACGCGAGATGGGCAACAGCATGGCCAAGGCAAGCAATAGCAATAGCCGTAATAATTTTCACAGAGACATAACAACTAAGGTCTCAGGGGTGGCAACACATCTGCATTTTGACCTCTGGTCTTTCTGTGGGTGTCTAGGCTGCAGTCATCACTTAATATCAATGTGAACTGCATGCTTGTTTGCCAAAGCATCCCGCGATACAACTGCCGCCGCTTCAATAGTCAATTCCCGTGCCAAGCGTGGCGATTATGGTATATTCTCCCCTAATGAGGCTGAGCACTATTTTAGGCGTCTTTGGAGAAGCCTTTGTCCAGCAGTGGACGTCTCTCGGCAGAAATGATGATGATACACGAGATAAATCCGTATGACGTAAACATGGCACAGCGAATAAAAAAACGAAAACTTAAGGCTGATTCACACATTTCTTTTACTGGTGGTAGAGCTCCAGTGACGGAGCCTGCGGACGCACCACCGCATTACCTAATATACTTGCCGGTAAATGGTAGTTTTCAGCACTATCGTGTTCCTGTACGGTACTGTGTGGTAATGTACGGCCCTATAATTTTCGGCACAAAGGCATAACACCTTAGGCATCAGGAGTGGTAACGCATCTGCATTTTGACCTTGGTCTTTGTGTGGGTGATAGGCTGCAGTCATCACATAACATCACTGTGAACACTATGATTGTTTGTCACTTCAATTACATAAAAAAAATATCAGTGAAGTCACAGTACCGACACAGTACCGCTACCGTGATAATTATTCTTTCATAATTTTTTTATGAACGTCACTGACACGTCACGTCACTGACTGGTGTGGATAAATATAATAATAATGGCAACCCCTGATAGATCCCACTGCTGGGCACGGAAAGAAGAAAGAAAGAAAGAAGAAACTGGAGCTTACTCCACCACGCTGCTCCAATGCAGGTTGGTGGCCAACCCGCTATCGGATGTTTTCAAACCGCCCATAAGGCCTCCGACAAGGTTTAACGCCTGCTATCTATCGATAACAACCGGGACCGACGGCTTAACGTGCCCTCCGAAGCACGGAAACGCGCATTTTAGTTTGCCACTAGCGATCACCCATCACACACCCGACCGCGACCTTATTCGCTTAACCAATTAGATCGCTTCCGATCTACACCAGCCGCTGGGCCATGCGCGCTTCATATATATGGTATAGGTGTGCATAGGTTCATAGAAAATGTATGAAATTATAATTATCACGGTGGCGGTACTGTGCCGGAACTGTGACTTTACGGATATGTCTGAATCAGCCTTTACCGACCAATGAAACCGAAAAACTTCACAAAAAATCCAGATGCTTTGTTCACGGAGATAAACATGACAAAATAAACAATACATCGATATTGCGATTAAACTTTGGATTCATAGAATTCATATCGAGAATACAAATAGCTTATTCCAAATGAACTTATTCAAAGTTAGATTGGAAAACGGGATAGGCTAATAGACTTGAACTATCTCAATAGTTCTAGGTATTTGTTGAACACAAAGCTATCAAAACTGAGTAGGAAGAGTAGTGGTGGTAGAGCACCAGTGACGGAGTTCGCGGGCGTAGGCACCACCGCATTACCTAATATACTTGCCGCTAAATGGTAGTGTTCAGCACTATCGTGTTCCGGTCAGGTGGTAATGTACGGCCCTGTAATTTCCGGCACAGAGGCATAACACCTTAGGCCTCAGGAGTGGTAACGCATCTACATTTTGACCTCGGTCTTTGTGTGGGTGTCTATAGGCTGCAGTCATCACTTAACATCAATGTGAACTGCATGCTAGTTTGCCACTTCCATAACATAAAAAAAAATAGTTGATAATAAAACTTTGCTCTAAAAATATATCTAATATTAACGAATTTAAAATCAAATAATCGCAGCAGTAACAAAATACATAATATAATTACGAAGTGGTGTCCAATATCTTAAAGTAGTGTAAGGTCTGGTTTAATACATATTTTTAAAAATTACATCGTTCAAGTAAACGTGAGAATTTTCGACGATGTAGGTTCAAGTTAGCAAACATAGTTGTTATTAAAACTTCAGTTCCAATGTAGGTAATTTAATTTTTTATAAGACCAAATGGTTACTTTCTTGTATCGAACAAAAAAAGGAATTACAGTGCTCATCAAAAAATAATGCACATCGAGCCTATGAAAGAGACAATCGGCTAGTTTCGGCTTCATAGTGCGTTATCTCTGCTGCACACTGCCTACGTAAGCATCCGTAGTCCGGTATTGGACAAAAACTGATCAAAATGGTCGACAAACGTCAAATAGGTAAGGTGCGAAAGAGATAACGCTCTACAGATCCGACGTCTCTTCCTGGGGTCGATGTGCATTATTTCTTGTTGGATACTGTACCAGAGAATATGTAATAATACTACGTATAGAGTGGACGTCCCGCTCGATTTCCCCGCATCACCCAACCTCCTCCCCTCTTATGGGCGACGGTTGGTATTTTCTACGTGCTACACACACAGGTGCACGTGTAAATAGACGTCACTGATTGATGTCTTTGTAATGGAGACCAAATTAGGCGTTCGTATGGAATTTTGGCGGAGTGTCCGCGTGACTGTACATAAATCGGATCAGAATATTCTGCGTAATCAATGTATACAAAAAAATTGAGAACCCCTCCTCCTTTTTGAAAAGTTTAAATTTATTTACTTACTTATTTATTTATACTGCAATATAGATGAGAAGTAAATATGGCGGATTTGTAGTTCACATTGATGTTAAGTGATGGCTGTAGCCTTAACTGCGTGTTCAGAAAGTTAGGTTTTAGAAAAAGAGGCTTGTATCCCGCTGCGGCATATACCAACACAAACACTAGAGGTCAAAATTCAGATGCGTTGCCACCCCTGAGATCTTAGTTGTGATGTCTCTGTGATTGTTATAGTTACGTAGCCATACATTATCATCTAACCGGAACACGATAGTGCTGAACACTACCATCACTTAACATCAATGTGAGCTGCATGCTTCCGTATAATATATGTATATAAAAATAAAAACAGCAACTAACCACAAACGAAATTACATAGTAAGCTAGGACATAACACCAGAAATAATATTTGGAGAGGCTCAAGAAAGAAATTAACGATACCCAGTCACGGTGTCTTATTACACTTTGTTTTGTAAAGCCCCTTATTTCCAAAACGAAAATAGCATTAATGAAAAGAAAACATTTTGTTTGTACTTCCTTAGGCTTCTTTTGATTGGTGGGAATTTATAGAACCCGCAAATTATAATGACGTGACGTAATATATTTTTACAAATATCAGGTCATCTGCGGCAGAGAATATGTAATAATACTATCTGGGGGTAAATGCGAAATAATGGTTACCTATAACAACCAATATCAGAGATAATATTATGTTTGATTCCGTAGACAGACGGATATCAAAGAGTACTAATTAAATGTAGTTTTTGTTAGATTTCACTTTTGATTTGACCGTTGCATTTTTAACCAAAAGTCAAGTTTTTAGGAGCAGCATCTCTTATGGCAGACTTTTTTCAATCTTACATACCTACCTTGTTTTGACATATAACAAACATCAAGGTAAATTTGGATCATATTGTGATTTATCTAAAGCTTACTTTTCGTTGACGATTGTCATATGTCAGAAAAGTAAGATTACAATGAAACTGCTGTAAGAGATGGTGGTATGGCACCTGGCGTTTTAATTCCAGTGTCCGAAATTAATAGTTTATCAAATTAACTGCATCTCTATTTATGTTGGAGATTTACATAGCTTAGAGTCCATACACTGAATGATGATCAGGTTATGTACTCGTACATACAGGGTGTAACGAAAAGGTCCAACAATATTTCAACAGTCCATACCTGTACTAATGTTAACTTCATCCCCTAAGATCTTTTTTCCCGAGAGTGTAAAATCATCAATTATTACGAGTCAAACTTTGATTCAAATTTTATATGTTTCAACCCTATATACAACAGAACATAACAACAGCCTTTGTGTAAAAAAAAGTTGTGAATTAATTCTTATTGTTTACGTAAAGTGATTTGAAATTTGATATTGATGAACATCTTTCAATATTGTTGGACCTTTCGGTGACACCTTGTATAATTACTTTATATTTACTTGGTAGAGTTCCAGTGTCGGAGCTTGAGGGCGTAAGCACCACAGCATTACCTAATCTATCCCGCCGCCGGTATTCGCGTTGCTCTATGATGTTTCGGTTATATGATAATGCAGCCCCGTACCTTATGTCACAGAATCAAAAACATCTTAAGCTTCGAGTGTTTTTTGTTTTAGTATAAATTATGGCATTATTCCCTTTCCATCCATGTAATCTGCATGCTTACTTTGTTATCATTACATAACAGAATTACACCGTCATAATTTAGCCTGGGTTGCCCTACGACTTTTGTTAATGTTATTGTAACATTTCACATCTTTTCTGTTAAAGTTAGAGCAGGATGTGATATGTTACTTTAACAAAAGTCGTGGTGCAACCCAGGCTTAATGTTTTGTTACACGTGTATCCAACTACTCGGAGCTTCACGGTGGCATCAACATTGATTACCAAGTGTGATTTTTAAAAAAAACATAGCTTATGCGACCCATTATCCCTTCACGCCCATTTCATCATCCTAAGCTAAATATCTTCCCGCTACGAATTGCCACATTAATAGTTACGCCACAATTACTTTGAAAGGGTAAGCATGCTAAATGACAATAAAAGATTTTTTTATGTGAATGAAACAAGCAAATGGACATGCGATCCCTGTCGAATTTAAGTTATTAATACAGCCAGTTATAAATGGAAGCGGATAATTATATTCTCATAACATGCTACAAACTCAGTCACAACTGAATCGATTTGCTTGGTTGCTTTGACGTAGGGCCCATGCATTTGTTAATGCAAGCAGTCATATTGTTTACGTTGCGATTTTTGCAGTTAAAAGAAATTGATGAGAATTTATGTAAGACTGAAGAAAAAGCCGTAAGGACGGCGGCTTGTTAATTGCTCCTTTGGCTCACAAATCAGACCTAAGCTTAGACAGCAAAACATTTTATCCCATTGCTTTCATTCGTTACGTTCACTTGAAACATCGCTCAGATATTATCGCTGTTACGAGCAACCATTATTGCTTGAATTTGAACAAACTTTAATTGTAACCACTATGCGGTGTTGGTGTTAGAATTACGCATCAGAAATGTTTTCCGCTTGTAACGCGAACGTAATTAATCTCCCTCCCTTTTTGTGTTGCTATCCGGCTAATGTAAAACATTTGTTTTGCTACGTGTTTACTTATGATAAATTAACTATAGTTAAACATAGCTTTGGCAAAACTCGGAGATGTAGAGATTAATTAATCTGTCCGAATACAAAGGTTCACAGAATTACTCTGTGTTGATATAGGTAGGTTGTTTCGTTATAAGTTTACTGAGATTTAGACACAAGACAGGTTTGCCGAAACTAAAAACCTTTTCTTATTACAAACCTACAATTTAATTTTGTTTTCTAAATCTTAAAATTTTCAACATACACACATTAAAAATTACAATAAGAATATAATTTTATTAAATATTAATTTCTGAAATATTTAGGTACCATTTAGGTTCACTTTGAGTTACTTTAGGCGAAGATATCTACAGTTTTCATTGTTCAGATAATGTAATTAATTTAACAATCATTCACATCTGTACCTACCCATAGTTTAACTGACAAGTAATAAAATAAAACTGGACCATTTTTTGGGGTTACAATTGCGTAGCTAAATAATAGATAAGTTTGATGTTGGTTTGATGTAGCCGATTAACACTTTTTTGTTATTATTATTATTATTTTTTTTATGTAATAAAAGTGGCAAACAAGCATGCAGTTCACATTGATGTTAAGTGATGACTGCAGCCTATAGACACCCACACAATGACCAGAGGTCAAAATGCAGATGCGCTGCCACTTCTGAGGCATTGGGTGTTATGCCTCTGTGCCGGAAATTACAGGGCCGTACATTACCACCTGACCGGAACACGATAGTGCTGAACACTACCATTTAGCGGCAAGTATATTAGGTAATGCGGTGGTGCCTACGCCTGCGAGCTCCGTCACTGGAGCTCTACCACCAGTAAAATGTTGTGTAAAAGTTGTGTAGTTATGTTCTTCTAACCAGTATCTTCCTCATTATCATAAGCTTGAATGAATGTGAAACTATGTAATGCCTATTATTACATTATTCAATTGATTTTTGTTTTTTATATTAATAGTATATGCAATAATTCCCAAGGCAACGATTAAAGCAACGATAGCACAAACGAGTGATGTCAATAAAAAAAAAGAAAAGATTTAAAGCATCACACTATAAAATTGCACAGAGCCTCTCTATGATATCAGTTTTATCCCAACTACATAGTTTTCCTTAACAGTTTTAATCGTCCGTCTATAGCCTGCTTAAGTAAAATACGAGTACAATAATCAAATACAAGACCAATCAAACAGTAAAAAAACCATTCAAACAAACGGTCGTGAACTTTGACAGGCTTCATAAAAACATGTTTTTTGATATATTTTGTACTGAAAAAAAAAAACATCATAATGGAATTCAAAGGCGAATAACAAGAGAAAAACAGCGTTCAAACCTCGGAATCATTTAAGGTAGGAAGAAATTGTGCAAACAATGCCAATTTCGTTTCCCCATACTTTTGCAAGAATTGATGTTCTTTTATGAATACTGTTACCATTTTTACTTATTTATAATGTAAACATTAAACGTTACTTAAAGTCAACATTGATAAACTTTACATACAATTTAAAAACAATAATAATTAAGTTTTTGTTATTGTAACCAAGTGGTGGTTTTTAACAACGATTATATTCCTAGGTTTTCACGAGCTACACTGACATTAGACTATCTATACAAATAAATAAAATTGGAGTGTAAATGTGAAAATTAGGTCCTGTTGGTAGTTCCAGTTACAATATGGGTGGAAATGACCTGAAATACCTAAATTATTTTATTTAATTATATTTAAAACTAGCTGTGCCCGCGACTTCGTCCACGCTATCTGCCAGTGGAAATCCCGTCAAAATTGGAGACACTCAAATTCTATTTATTTGTATGAAGGTATGTATGGATGTATGGAGATAAAAGTAGACTAAGTTACTCCTTATCACATCAGCTATCTGCCATTGAAAGTCGGTTCAGCCGTCAAAATCGGTCCAGCCGTTCCCAAGATTAGCCCCGCCAAACAGACAGACAGACAGACAAAAATTGTGAAAAAAATTGTTTTGTTGTAATAGTTTGGGGAAAAAGTCTTATCGCATTATAGTATGTATGAACTTATAATAAAATCTCTTTGGCTGTAGTATTTGTATCTGGCTGGTTTTGGTATCATTGAAAGTTAAAATTTTAAAGAACATAATTCCAAATTGAAATTAGGCAAATGTGTGATTTTCATTTGTTTTTCGTACTGTCAAGATGAGTGAATCTAATGAAGAAATTCAATACATTTTAAAATTTTACTACAAAAAGGTAAAAATAAACGCAAGCTGCGAAAAAAAAATATTTTGCGATGTTTATGGACCTAGTGCAGTGTCTGTGAGAGTAGCACAAATTTGGTTTAAGCGTTTTCAATCCGGAAATTTTGATGACAAAGATGCACCTCGCTCTGGTCGCCCTATTACGGATAAAATGAATGCCATTTTTGAAAAAGTGGAGCAAGATCGACATATCAGTAGTTACGACGTAGCTGAAGAACTGAGAATTGATCACAAAACAGTTTTGGCGCATTTGAAAAAAGCTGGGTACAAAACAAAGCTCGATATTTGAGTACCTCACGAGCTCACTGAAAGAAACCTAATGAACCGTGTACTCATTTGTGATTATTTATTACGACGTAATGAAATCGAATCATTTTTGAAGAAGCTGATAACTGGTGATGAAAAGTGGATCACGTACGACAAGAACGTGCGAAAAAGGTCGTGGTCAAAGGCCGGTCAGGCTTCACAGACTGTGGCGAAACCCGGGTTAACTCCCAATAAGGTGATGTTGTGTGTGTGGTGGGATTGGAAGGGCATTATTCATTATGAGCTATTACCACCAGGCAGGACTATCGATTCTGAACTCTACTGCGAACAACTGATGATTGAGATTAAAGCAAGAAGTTGAGAGAAAGCGGCCGGAATTGATCAACAGAAGGGGTGTGGTATTTCATCATGATAACGCTAGACCTCACACATCTATAGCCACTCAGCAAAAATTAAGAGAGTTTGGCTGGGAGGTGTTAATGCATCCGCCGTATAGTCCTGACCTTGCACCTTCAGATTTCCACCTGTTCCGGTCTCTTCAGAATTCTTGATGAAATGTTAGGTTAACATCACGAGAGGACTGCCAAATCCACTTGTCGCGGTATTTTGATGAGAAGTCCCAAAATTTTTATAGCAATGGGATCATGTCCCTACCTACAAGATGGCAAAAGGTTATCGAACAAAATGATACATACATATTTTAGTTAAATTTATATAAACTATATAAAAAAATGTTTTGAATTATCTTAAAAAATGCGAAGAAACTTTTTCCCCAACCTTACGTAGGTACATAAATAAAGAAGTTATAACGAAATTTTGACTAAAACCTTATATGTCCATACACATATACGAGAGTTTTCCTCAATTTCTCCAAGAGACCATCATCAGCTCCCAATGTTATAGTATCCCAAGGTTAGTAGTTTAAAAGATTTCAAACCCATTTAAATCTTTACATAGGTCTAAAAGTTTCCATTGCCCGGAAGAGCTTTATTTACGGCACCGTAAATTCTTGATGAATAAAAATAAAATAAATAAGATATATAAAGCGTGTACAAAAATTTATGTTTCTATATACAGTTGCTTACCCTTGGAACTGATGGTGTCCCTTTTGTGTCGAGTGTTATAAACACCCTATCAGGTGCTTAAAATTTATGGGGGTACTTTGTAAAATTGAGTCCGTTCATAAGGGCGAGTAATTTGGTTCATGTTCTGTATTTCTAATAAATATTTAAAAACATTCTTTTTTTCGATTACTCCGAATTCGCTTAACCTATTGCAAGGCTTTGAACAAAATCTATCTTATATATAATGAAAATGAAATTGAATCACCGAAATGATTGTAAGCGCGTAACTTCAAAGTTCAAAAATTTACTTTTTAAACGTCATATTATTATACTCTATTGTGTTATTTATTAAGCCTCTGTTTTAACAGTGAAAGATTACTAAGCCTCTATTTTAACAGTGAAAGATTATTAAATTTTAAGGTAGCTTAAGCAGCAAGTTTCAGACTGTAAATACCTATTTTAAAAAATCTGTGTACTTACCTATATTTTAAAGAAGATTATTCTTACCGGAACTTTTTTAATCCAAATAAATCCTAATCTTTTCCGTAACGCAACTTACAGAATAATAGGAATTAAATAGAAAATTTAACATTCCTTTTTAATAAATGGATCGAATAAAGTTACATTCTATCTCCGAGTGCCATGAAGAGGTGGATGCCTTATAATAAGATCACTTGTGAACAAATATTTGCATAGGCACGACACTGCCCTTTCCAATCGTGACCTCCCTTGTAATGGAATGGAATAAAATTATTTACCCCTCATTTCTGCTTTTTATTTCAATTTTACCATACCATTCTTGTGTAAATATTGGACGAAATAATAATATGATTTCGATGAATGATGAATCTTCGAAACGAAGCTACAAAGCATTTTTTCGATTCAGGAGTTAAAAATAAAGGTAGTTAATATTTATCTATTGGTTATATAAATAGAATTATATTATTCAGGTCGGGTTTTGTCTAATGGTGGGATGAAAAGTCTTAGGAATCGGCGTGCATGTATGAAGAGAATGATGAAGGTAGACGAGGCGCGAGAGGTATGGCAGGACCGGGCTATCTGGCGTTCTACAATGTTATCCTACCCCGTTACGGACCTGGCGTGAAGATACATACATATTATTCATTTATCATCAATGCAAATGGTACGCTTAATTGCCATTTCCATTAAATAAAAACACCAATTGGCAGTTATCGTCACGAAAGTCGGATGACAAACAAACATTAATATTAAAAATGTAATAATGAATAATATATTACGTGATTTCCTTCATTATTTTGGAATTGGGTCTCGTTAATGAGGTGTACTGTCGTAAAGTTCATTATTAATGAGCGTCCCAATTTCAGAGTGAAAATGTTTCGCTAAAGCCGCTGTTTATCTTTATTGGTATCAATCTCTCAACACTATTCGTTGTATTCAGTGAATACATATTTTAACTGCCGTAGTAACCAGTGCTGAAGACAAGTAACCTTGTGTCATTATTAGGTGTTTAATGATTTAAAAGAAATGTTGTGAGCTCGGCTCTGGTTCGTACACGTCCTCAAAAAATGGGTAAATTAAAGAAGAATCCGGAAAAAAAAACAAGTAATTTATTCAAGAATATATTTTAGAGTTACAATCACATTTAATTCAAACGATTTTATCATTTTCAACTATGTTCAACATGGCGGCGATACAGCCGACGCTTGGGATCAATCGATTTCAAAAGTATTTAGAAGATATTACTTTTTCTCCAAGTACTATACAATCAAAAAAACAATTTAAAAAATTAAAATGTCAAAATGTCATCGTCCGCCTTATTCGCCATGTTGGTTTTGAGTTGCAATTCTAACTGCAAATAATGTTTTGTAACTGAAAACAAAGCTAAATAAGTGAAAATATGCAGTAAAAAACGTTTTTACATTGATTTTGCCTGTTTAATGATATTGTGTACAATACATGGCCGGAGGTCCATACATTTTTGCAACATCTCCTTTATAGCTAACTAGCGACCCGCCGATTATTATTGGTAATTTGATGCCATTCTCATTCTCTATTTAAAACGATAATTGACGACTTTGATAATAATACAATGTCCTCCAGAACGAATTTCAGTCACGGCGGCCAATGTCGACGGAGACCAGCCAACTGCGCGGGAGATATTATAGTGTATGCTCAAACACAGGTGCACTCTCTATTCCTTCACTCTCATAGCCCGATGGGACGGCAATCTGACACGTCCGGAGAGAGTATATGCTGCAGTCATCACTTAACATCAATGTGAACTGCATGCTTATTTGCCACTTTCATTACATAAAAAAAAGGTATATGTAATTATTTCTAGAATAAATCATCTTCCGGACGAAAAATATTTTTACAAACGGTTTACTTCATATATCATACTTTTGCCTTTATCTTATTGAGAAGTCTCACATGATATTTCGCAGTCTTGTCGCAACACAGGCGCATTTCTTATACGAAGAAAAAGGGCACAATGCAAACAGAATTATGTATGACGTCATTGACGTCTCATTCCACATCAAAGTACAAAGATACACAAGGAATATGGAGTACTCTACATAGATTTTACTTATGCAATATCATGTTGGTTGTGCTCTTGAATAATGGATACCAGAGACGTTGACGTGCGTTTGCTCGAATTGCGAACTATGGGAAAAGAACAGAAATAATGTCTAAGAAATTATTACTATCATACAAGCCCCAAAAATGTGTCTGACAGCCCCCAACACTCCAGTCCATTTTAATTCATATTTTGAACTGAAAATATATGGTAACATGAAACCTACTGGTGGTAGAGTTCCAGTTTACGGACTCGAGTCTAATCGATCTGCCGCCAAATGGTAGTGTTTAGCACTGCTGTGTTCCGGATAAATGGTAAAGTATGACCCCGTAATAACAATTACAGAGGTAACTAAGGTCTCAGTTTGCCCTCTGGTTTAACTGTAGATGTCTATACGTTGCAGTTAAGTTATTTTGAGACAGATTATATTATTAGGTAATGCAGTGGTGCATACGCTCTCGAGTTGCGGCACTAGAACTCTACCTTCAGTAAAAATTAAATGCATTTACGTTATGTAAGTAGATACCTACATTTTTGAGACAGCTATCTTTATAGCGATCCCAAAGACGCAGACTGGTTTCTATAATGGAATTCTTGGCATAGCTGTAAAGCAATAGATTTGGAATTCGAAAGAAAAATATTTTTCAATCAGACCATAAAAATTTGAATATTGATATTGAAGGTTTAATTTCGGTTTCTGAATGGTACAAAACGTAACTTCACACCTGTATTCCCTGGAGGGGCAAACAGAGGGACAGCGTTAATGCTTACATGAGTTACATGCAATTATCCACGACTCGCCGGTTACGTTTTAGCCCATGTAACAGGTGGCAAGCCCATTCACATTACCAGGCACATTACTCAAGTAGGTATATAGTTTTAATATACCTACTTGAATCTGTGTAAGTTACTATTCAAAATCTGTCTTAGTAATCAAATAGTAGCAGGGCACTTCAACGCTGGGATATAAAAAAGGTGGCAAACAAGCATGCAGCTTACATGGATGTTAAGTTTTGACTGCAGCCTATACCAAAACCAGAGGTCAAAATGCAGATGCGTTGCCACCCTTAAAGCCGCTTTAGACGTGATTGAGCAACACACAAACAAACTTTCCTACTTTCATATTTATAATAGTAGGATGATATTAGGGTTTATGGTGTGGTGCCATTATCCGGATAGCACGTAAATAAATAAAATAGTCAACGTATCAAAACATTAGCAGGATATACGAAAAACAGTTTCAAATCTTGGCACCATTTTCCATGTACGATTGTATCACAACTATCGACCCTTTCAAAGAAGCATGTCTTCAATCTTCGCTGAGATCTGATTCAATTCGATTATCGCATGGATGCCAACAGCCACACTCGACTATAGAAATACACAAAATAAACGCTACCGAGCGTCACACACTAAACCGATGTAAGTGATTTATACTCATATTTATCGGAAAAGCGGAGACATGATGCGTATACAGGGGGTAAAGATATTTCATTCTTTTATTTATTACTACCTGACCCGGCAAACTTCGTATTGCCTCAGAATGAAATAATTTGTCAAAGGTTTGAAAAATACGGACTATTTGTATAGGAAAATGAAATTTATTGTTTTACTATTACCCTTCAATTTCTTCATGTTTTTTTAACTTTTAAACCTTCCCTGGACTTCCAAAAATCATTCAAAACCAAAATTAGCCAAATCGATCCAGACGTTCTCGAGTTTTAGCGAGATTAACAAACAGCAATTGATGTTTATATATACAGATAGATAGTTAGATATTAGGACATGTAAGTGTTTGTAAAGATTTAAAGAACAAAAGAAATAAGAATGCTTATCATTTTCTTAAATAGAGATTTAAAGAAAAATGAACGGCGAAAATACAGACAGTATTCTATAAATGACATCGTATCAGGATTTGATATAATTTCTACTTATTAAAAACTATTCCGTTTTTTTATTTCTTGTTACATATTTTTGTATATTTACATTTACTTATTACTTTGCATTATATTGAGTAATACGTCATATGGATAATAGTTGTAGGCGCCCGAATATAAATATTTTTTGGCACAAACTGTACAATTCAAACATACTAGGTAAAATATTGTTTTTTTTTTACATTTTCCCTTTATAACATTACGCGTACCTACTATATTGGGAGGCATATAAACATGTCTTAATAAGCACATATTTTAGTATAGTGTTTTTTTATGATCACGTAGAACACCACACAAAATCTATTGTGCCACAAGCTTTTTTAATCATCCTGTACGCAAACCCTAGTAAGTATGCATCGATCGTGACAAAATTGTGCTAACATGCCGATAAAATTATACGCACATACGAAGACAAGAAAGGGATTTATGATTAGTAATAACCGTAAAGTGTTCTCAGTTTTTTATAAAACAATATGTGATTTATCTTATTTTACTTGTATGAGACTTATAAGTCTCGATGGGTTTTTCATCAGCTAAATAACTTACACAGATGTGAGAAAATAAGTATTGTTAGCGTGTTTTATGGGTGTTGTCACGGCAAAGCTCAAACGAGCCAGGCATCATCAAAATGGTAATGATTGGCCCAGTAATAACTATCACAGAGACATAACAACACTGAAACTCTACCACCAGTATTTACTGGTGGTAGAGCTCCAGTGACGGAGCTCGCGGGCGTAGGCACCACCGCATTACCTAATACTTGCCTTGAAATGGTAGTGTTCAGCACTATCGTGTCCCGTCAGGTGGTAATGTACGGCCCTGTAATTTCCGGCACAGAGGCATAACACCTTAAGCCTCAGGAGTGGTAATACATCTGCATTTTGACCTTGGTCTTTGTGTGGGTGTCCATAGGCTGCAGTCATCACTTAACATCAATGTGAACTGTACGCTTGTTTGCCACTTCCATGACATTTAAAAAAAAAGTAAGACACATTGCCACTAGGTATGCAATGATTGCCTACATTGCTATCACTAAGACAAAATATTTTCTCATAACTAATAGCTCTTCCCAAATCCTTCGTAATAACGAAAATGAGAGTGGTTTTAAAATAAAATATTCGCATGTACATTTATTGAACCAGACCAGCCACAAAGACCAAGGTTGAAATGTAGATGCGTTACCACTCCTGAAGCCGAAGGTGTTATGCCTCTGAGACGGAAATTACAGGGCCGTTCATTACCACCTGACCAGAACACGATAGTGCTGAAAAACCCAATGCAAAAAAGTACCTATAGCATAAAATTTACTTTTTCATCGTGTTTCAATACACGGCTAATTTTAACGAAGGTCCGTTAATGAGCCTTAAACAAATTAAAACTGAATAAGCAAATTAGCTACATACCATTTCGTCCGTGACAAATTAGCTGTGATCTAATTAAAAACATTAAATGAAACAGCCCAGAAAGAAGAGTGCGTAAATTCATTCTTATTTTTTGATTTATAATGTAATCGAAATAGATTGATATTATCATACTCATTTATTAATTTTACATATATAAGTAACTTAATAAAATAAAAAAAAAACAAATAGTGTGCCACCGGCAGCGGGAACAGCGTTCAAGCCGTCGATGGTTAGGGTCACAGAGACAGGAACCTCCTCACTATACGTGCCGAGGAGTACCGCCTTCTGCATCAGACCCTTGACCCAAATTCCTAGCTTGAGCCTCTTAAGGTGTTGGTCGAGGCTCTTTGCTATAAGTCCGTTGACCGTTACGACTATCGGCAGAATGATGGCCGAATCAATATAGTCCGAATATTATCATCATTTAAGTTTCAGATATTTTTCTTTTTGTACTTTTAAATTTATCATTTTGTATGTAATATATAACAATATTTTTCTTAATATACAATGATAAAATATTTGCCCTTTCAAAATATTATTCCTTGAGACTTTTTTATCTGGTATTAGAGTTCCTGTGTAGGAGTACGAAAGTTTAGGCACCACCGCATTACCTAATTTCTCTGACGCTAAATGCTATCGTGTTGTGGTTAGATAATTATTTTGTATTACTTATTTTCACAATAACTATAAAAATTAAAGAAAAAACGGAAAGAAAAATTTGACTTCGGGCACTTTACTACTAAGCTAGGTGGGACTTCGGTAGCTTAGTGGTAAAGCGGCTGGACTGGTTATCATGAGATCGTAGGTTCGATTCCTGCCCGAAGTCAAATTTTTCTTACCGTTTTTTCTTTAATTTTTATAGTTATTGTGAAAATAAGTATGTGTATATATATACTATCACAGAGGCTAGACAACGAAGCCTTCAAAGGCGGCATCTGCATTTAGATCTCCGGTTTCTGTGTAGATGTGTTTGGGCCACCGTTTTCATTGACCATCAAAGTAAACTGAGTTTTCGTTTGTCACCATCATAGCATTTAGACCTTATACTCACCATATTGTTTGTGTAAGTAAAAAATACGATAGACACGAGTTAATATGAACGTCATCATAAAACATTAGGGACGTTATCGAAACTCACCAATTTTGCAGAAACTTCAACTTTTGCAGGCTGGTGTAGATCGTAAGCGATCTACTCGGTTAAGCACTACGGGCGAGGTCGGGTAGTGTGATGAGTGACCGCTAGTGGCAAATTAAATTTTCGTGCTTCGGAGGGCACGTTAAGCCGTCGGTCCCAGTTGCTATCGATAGATAGCAGTCGTTAAACCTTGTTGGAGGCCATATGGGCGGTTTGAAAACATGCGACAGCGGGTTGGCCACTAACCCACCCACCTCCACCAATCCGCATTAGAGCAGCGTGGTGGAGTAAGCTCCAGGCCTCCCCCCAAAAAAGGGGAGAGACTCGTGCCCAGCAGTGGAACGTATAATGAGTTGCCATTATTATTTTATTATCATGAGAATTTCTCGATAACGATTGCAATGTCGATAAATGAGTACAGAAATAAATAACCTAAAACCTAATCCAGCAAATTACCTGTCGACCTATTTGGCGTCGTTGGCTTTTATAGCAGTAAAGGTTTTTAAGTATCGTCGCATTGGCTCCCGAAACAATCGAGATTTAACGTGTACAATGTGTTTAAAATTTTATTTCGCATCACTTCAAACAAGTAGGTTAATGTCGTGATCCAAATTCAGTGTTCAAATACTTAGATTAGCGATAACGTTTGTTTTATTTCTGTTTACGTAGTTCTTTTATCTTGCGAACAGTAATTGCGCAGATTCCTACTCCTGATAGGGATGTATGGCCAATAATCATTACAGAGGCAAAAAACTAAGGCCTTAGTTGACGCAACGCATCTTCTCTTTTATACCACTTTTTTGGGATATATGACTATTCGACTTAGGTGACAATTAATCCGCAAATGTATCTTATCTGCAGATGAATTACCACCTAAGTCTTATCTGCAGATGTATTCCTAAGTCTATATGTCTATAGACTGCATTAATTTCATATAAAAAGGGGGAAAGTGCGAATCGGACCTGCTCATGAAGGGTTCCATAGTAGTAAATAGTAGTGTTATTTTAGTAATAGTATGGTTTTTTATTGAGACCGCAAACATTACTTATGTTTGTTATTCATCTTATACGTATGAGACAGAATTTGAAAACTTTTATATTTTTAATCTATATAAATAAATAAGAATTACCCTAATTTAATTAATTTTATAAATGTTTGTAATCGCATAAGTTCCAAAGCGATTGCACCTAATTGGATAAATCATTATTATATGGGTTCGTTATTGTCAGTAGGTTTCCCCATCGCTGCGATGTTTAGTACAGCCGCCGCGATATCGCAACAGTATGCTCAGAACACTAGCTGTTAAAATCTTAGTTTATTAAATAATTTGCATACTTTACTGGTGGTAGAGCTCCAGTGACAGAGCTCGCGGGCGTTGGCACCACCGCATTACCTAACGTAGGTAGTGTTCAGCACTATCGTGTTCTGGTCAGGTGGTAATGAACGGCCCTGTAATTTCCGTCTCAGAGGCATAACACCTTCGGCTTCAGGAGTGGTAACACATCTACATTTCAACCTTGGTCTTTGTGGCTGCAGTCATCACTTAACATCAATGTGAACTGCATGCTTGTTTGCCACTTCCATTACATTAAAAAACTGAGAGAAACTAAAAAAAATAATCATCATAGAATACTTTATAGTAAGTAAGTGACCTAATGCAGTGAACTTTACTGGTAGTAATCACAAACTGTCTACAGAAATCTTTCCTTGTAACTTTTTTTTTGTTAAAAAGTTACCTACCAATTTTTTTTTTATTTGACCTTTAGCGTAACACAAAATTGTGTACAATGCTAGTTTACTGTGTACAGTGTATAATGTAACGTAAAATATACAATAACCTGAATGAAGAAAACGCTTTGTATTCATCGTAGATTTATCTTTGTCAACAACAGACAAACTGGAGAGCAATACCCTTAGATTATGTGTAGTAATCAAACGGATCCCAACATTCGATATGTATAGTGTGAATAGAAATACGAATCTGAATAAACAACACATGTGACAGTATAGAATTTTATGTTAGTTTTCGAAGATAAGATAGGTAAGTAGAAATTAGTTGTTTTTTTTTGAAGCTACTGCGATCGCCAATCCGAATTCAAATATGACTATTGGTGTAATATAAAATCAGCAAAGCATTTAGTTATAACATTGAATGAATAATTTTATTTTATTTATTTTATGTTGTTGTTATTAGGAGAAAACGCTAAATTCACAATTTAACTACTTTACCAGTTGATAAAATCTACAGAAGACTCACTAACATGCGATTTGTGATTGCAAATTCACAAAACTCAAACCACGTTTAACCACGATGACAAACAGTACGCGTTAAGAATATTAAACTAACACGTGTATCATTAAAAACCTAGTCACGTCGACGTAACTTAATATTTTTGCAGCTTCGCAAAGGAAATGGCAAAACAGTTAGCTTGGCAAGATTTTTTAATTTCATCGACCATACGATCATAGATAAATTGGTAATGCTGGTACATACTAAGAATAATAAACTGTAGGCAGACTTCAGACAGCAAAAAGAGCACTGAAATTTCTTCAGCTAATTTAAAAGTAATTTTCTGTTTAAACTGGAAACCGTGAAAAGGGAAAAACAAAATAGCAGCGTCATCAGCACTGTGAAAAGGGTAGGGTAAAAGCCGGATAGTTGCCACACTATATGAAAAAGTAAATTACTCAGAAACAAAGTATCTAATTACAAAAAGCGTCATTGCAGTTGAAACATTAGTCTTTCTGAAAACTCTTTTGTTTAAACAAAATTTCAATAATTTTTCTGCAAATTTAGGTTTAGTATGCATGTATGTATCTTCACGCCAAGTCCCTGACGGGGTAGGCAGAGAGTGTAGAGCGCCTGATATCCCGGTACTGACACGGGTTAGGTTTAGGTTTAGTAGACATCTAAAAAAATTGGATAGGTGCCAACCATAGCGGATAGAAGCCTTAACTTACAAAAACCTCTGAAGGGACTTGTCCCAAAAAAATCCGTGCATTTTTTCGTACAATTTATAAGCTTCTAGGGTAAGGGATACTATGATGAGACTATGTGCAAGACGTACTAACATGGTGCATTAGAAAAAGGGGCAACTAGCATTTTATTTTTGCAAACACACTTAGAACGCTGCAGCGTGTACTCAGTTTAAATTAATGTCGTATTTCCATCGAGTTTCATGTAATTTTATCGTTTCAAGGTCAATGTTATCATTCCAAGAATAAAATTTGAAACTAATACGATTTACATTTCATCACATTTATAAAAATGTGTTAAAAGGCTATTTCAAATTAGTATTTAAATATATAACGGATCTAGCATTAGCAGCCTCATATCTAGTCTAGTCACGTCTAGTAACGTCTATGTAAAAGTATCAACCATGTAAGTTATATAAGAATATACCTACATACTTGAAGTTCATAAAAAATACGCAATGTTCCGACAATCCTTAAATGCAATGAGTCTTAATATATCGTAAAATTTCTAAAATGTTATTTTTAACACTTTAAAAAGCTATCCTTATGAGTACTTGGTATTAAAAAATTTACGGGCTAATACTTACTAACGCATATTATTACAAAGGAAAATAAATCGAAAAGTACCTACTTGCCGGATAAAAGTATTAGTTTAAAACCCGCAACCCCATTTCTCCAACATCCAGTTCAGAACTGTCGTTTTTTGTTAGTACTTACAAAGAAAATGGAAAAAGTTTGTCTCTTTACTTATAAGACTGAGCACCGTCACTAACTTTTCCTTAATATATAAAGTAAGGTAAAAAAGTGATATAATTCATAAGAACGCATTTGTAACGTTCACAATAAGAGTTATTCGAGTTGCTAGCTGTTTCCCGCAGTTTGACCTGAGCTTTGTTGCCATAAAAATTATAATACTGTCGCCAAATTACACTGCCCTAGCACAGACCCACTTAATGCATAATCATTGGTCTACTTCTAGAGATTAAAGCGTAATGTTAAAATCAGTGCTAATGGGAAGCATTCATTCCAATATAGTCTTTTGGCATGCTTCCCATTAGCACTGATTTTTATGTCATGAAGTGGGAATCATGTATACAGTTCACTTTGATGGTAAGTACGGCCCTGAAATTCCCCACACAGAGCCATAACACCTTAGGCCTCAGGAGTGGTAACGCATCTGCATTTTGATTGGACTTTGTGTAAGTGTCTATAGGCTGCAGTCATCACTTAACATCAATGTGAACTGCACGCTTGTTTGCCACTTCCATAACATATAAAAAAGGTTAATAGGTACTGTAGAATGTAAACATCTACAGGAATTCTAATGTAGATGCGTTGCCACTCTTGAGGCCTGACTTGTACTGTGTCTGTGCCAGATATACAAGTAGATCAGGTAAGTTGGTGGTGGCGCACGTCCACGAGCTTCATTACTGGAGCTCTACCACCAGTAAATCTGATCCGTGGCATGACAACTGTTATTTTCTTACCCATTTGACACAAAGGTGAAATGTCGTCTCATTTGTCCCCTTGAGTGTACAGCTAGAGGGTACCTACAAGCACCTAGGGTACCTAGAAGCATTCGTCTATAAATATCCTTCCTCATGAATATCCTCATAATATCGTCATCATCACCATTCCAGCCAACAGACGTCCACTGCTGGACAAAAGTGTTACCTCAAGATTTCCACAACGAATTCGTTCCACAACGACGACCCGGTTAGTCCAGCGGTGTGAGATGACCGTTTAATTCGAAGGGTTGCGGGTTGGATCCCCGCACCGGGACAAATATTTGTATGGCCTACAGATATTTGTTTCGAGTCTGGGTGTTTGTGTATGTGTTGTATGTGTACAACGGCACCCACGACTCAGGTTTATACCTACTGTGGGGCTGTGAGTGTTAGCGTGTTTTTTTTTCAACGTCATCCAGTGATTGCCTGCAACTTTCACCAGGTCGTCGAACCACCTAATCCACCTATCAAACACATTTGTTTTGCAAATCCGTCTGATAGTTCCAGAAACTACCACGTTCAAACAAAGAAATAAACTCTTCGCCTATACTAAATAATATAAGATTGATATGCTATCAAATTAACATGGTGATGGGGCAGTCCACGGTGCGAGACAGGATATTAGAGTTACGAACGGATTATAAATTAGCGAAGTTTGAATGGAAGTTTCTAGAATCAGTTTATGGCGTTGCCAATCAACGGTGACGTATATTTTATTAGAATCTAGACACAGGTGTACAGTTCTCGCCTGAATACAAAGATACATAATAAAATCTATTTAAACACGAATAACCCCCTTATTCATAAACGTACATTAGATACGTTTTAGCTATAGAATGCTTTGTTTTTGTCAGTTGCATTGTCAAATAGGCAGGATAGAAAAAGACAAAGGAGAGATTAGCAAAACTTTAGGTAAATACGATTATGAATAAGGGGGTATATTTCTAACACTATAGCCCAAGAATTTCATGTTTAATGTCAATTTTCAGGGTTCCGTACCTTAAAAGGAAAAAAAGAACCCTTATAGGATCACTCGTGCGTCTGTCTGTCTGTCTGTCACAGCCAATTTGCTCCGAAACTACTGAACCGATTGAGTTGAAATTTAATGAATATATGTAAATTGGTGACCCAAAGATGAACACGTCAAGTAAAATAATAAATTTTAAGCGGGGGGGCCACTTTTAGGGGGGAAAACAGAAAATTAAAAAAATAAAATTCGTAAACTGTATCGTGTGACATATCAAATGAAAGAAGTTGTTGTCAGCATCTCAGATATTTTTCTTTTATAATTTTTGTATAAACAAATTTGAAGTTATTTAAGAAAACGACGAACATTGACCATTCCCCCCCCCCCCTATCTCCGAAACTACTGAACTTAAAATTTTGAAAAAAAATGTGGAAAATAGTTCTTTGCCTATAGATTACTGGAAAACCTAAAAGAAGTTTGAGTATTCAAATTAAATAATTAAATCGAAAATTCTTAATAATATAACCCCCCTGCCGGTACCACCGTAACCGCTATGTCCCTGCATTTTAAATCTGTAATATTTTCGAAAATATTTATTTAAATTACAGAACCCTCACCACGCTAGTCGTACTCGCACTTGTCCGGTTTTTTTTATTTTAATGTGAAAAACGAGATAGCGTTATGAATAAAGAAGATTTTTAACAGTGGTAGAGTATCAGTGATGGAGTTCAAAGGCATGATCGTCAAAAAATATGAATAATAATAGAAGAACTATGAGTGTATTATCTTATCGCTAGAGTTTCAAATAAGGCATAATCCTTATCCGTCGTAAAAAAAAAGAATAGTTTATAAATGTCCATTAAAGTATCAGAAATTGTTACTATTCACGCCGTAAGAATAATTTATACTAGTTTAAATATAAGAAAGCGATCATGTGCGAGTCGGACTCCCAGTCATAGAGTTCTGTATCGATACCTGTCGCATCTCACTCTATAGCTCAGCCATCTAGTCCCTAGTTCATTCACTTATCCCAAAGTTTATTTGATTGGTTGGCTAGTCAATTTTCATAATAATAGTGTACATTAATAGAGGCACAAGACATGGGGTCTTGTGCCTCTATTAATGCTGACACAGAGAAGTGCCGCCAAATGCAACGCGTTACAAAATAGATTAAAATTTTTGTAATGACCTCTACGTGTTGGACCTCGTTATGCAGCGTACTGAAGCGAGGCATTATATAAATATACCTTTCTAATAAATTCACGTATAATAAAATATCGCACCTCTTAACTTCTATTCGAAAAAAATTGTCAACAATACTACATAAATGCGGAAATACGATCTCCAACTTAAACGCTTATAAAATATGACACATCATCCATTTCCCCTCATTATATCTTCCAGCGAATACTACTGATTTATTTCTTCTAAAGATACTTTTACACTTACAGATAAGGTTAAACCCAGAAGTTACGCAACACATTGGCTCCAAACATCTCGGAACTATGAACAACAAGCTGAGTCAATAGTACAAAGTTAGCGTAGCGTCAATATTGGGCGTATCTTATCCTAATCATCTATAACATTCCCATAAAAGGTACCTAATCTTTGCAGTCAATGCGGTACAATTGAGACAAATATAGGGAACTTCAATTGGACCATCAGGGCTGTCGAACTGTCAGAAAATTCGGGAAAAGTCTTGGAATTTTCCAACTCTATCCATAAATAGGTAAATGATTATCTTCGTGAAGCAACACACGTTTTTTTCTCTCATCCTAAAGCGAAGGACATTAATCCATGATAGAATATAATGTATACGTAGTTAAAATGAGAATTTGTTTTTCTTTATTTTCGCTTAAGAAAAATATAAATAGTAGCAAGTAGTTAGCACGTATAAAGTTGAATTACCTTAAGACTCTAGTATACAAACCTAAAATAATTACAATTGAATAAAATCAGAAGTATGTAAGATTAAGTATATTTTTTAAGAAGCCACTGAAGTAATGTTTAGTAACCTTAAAATACAAGGATATTACCCAACAAATATGTTTAAGGAACCATTCGCCTGCATTTGACAACCCTATGGATAAGCACCACAATAACTCAACGTCAGTGCTATCGTTTACCCAAATCATTTGTAACGTATTGGACAGGAAGTCTCCAGGTTTTTTTTGTAAATATCGATAGACTGTAGTATTCACTCACCAATGAAGGGGACTGGGAGACTTTATGTTACTGACAATCAAATAAATTAACGTATTTCACGGCATGTCAGGAGGATTTTTGCTGTAATAAATTATATTATATATTATTATATCTATCAAATCAATCATAACGCAACAACTCACAGTCTAGCTGAAATATTTGCATTTAAAACCGACTTCCTTGACATTTTTAGACCTCTCAAAGAGTCAAAGACATAATCTACAAAGATTTAATCTAATTTTATTGGAGTAAGTCTTTGTAAATTTTTATTTTCACTGAATTATATTTCGTTTTCCATTATCTCTGGTTCTATTGGGATTTTTCCATTTTCTGAAAATTTCCCAGTACCTTGTAGTTTGGTGATGTGCCCGGAGATGTCAACAGGCTTGCCACCTGTTACATGGGCCAAAAACGTAACCGGCGAATCGTGGGTGTTTGCATGTATGCTTGAATGCATGCATTCCTCTGCCTATCTCTGCCTACCCCTTCGGGGATTACAGGCGTGAAGTTACGTTACGTATATTTTCTTTTCGGTTCAATTTTTTTTCGGTATGTTTATTATACATAGTTATACTGACTCATATATACCTACACGCATCGCACTCTACGCCGCGCTACGCTACGGAGTGTATGGCGATGGAGACATGCACGGATGTGGGAGCGTATCTTTATCATCATGCATGCATTCGCTGCACAATGCGACACCACTGTGTATTTCTCGGCATGTAGGCGTATGTCTGTGTGCACTACGCGTGTTTTAATACCAAAAGATATACTTTCAAGCAACGTAAGAACACGCTGGCGTCGGGACTCGACAACCCTACCGCCAATTAGCGGAAGAATTTTCTTCCACTGAAAAATAATTCTTCCCCTAGTGCACTCAGTCAACTAAACAATAGCGGTCAAACTACTCCAACGGGGCGGTGGTAAGTGCAATAACGCAAAATGAGCAGCAACGTTTTGTAATAAAACTACCGCCGCTGCGATCGCCAATCCGTATGCAAAACGAGGCGATTATAGCATATTCCCGTCTAGGGTGGCTTTGGTCCAGCAGTGGACATATTTCGGTTGATATGATGGACACGAATTCCCGCGCTACGCTGCGTGATTTTGTGCAATATGCGAATTGCCTTATAAACATACCAGTTTTTGCCTGTGACTACCTCCGCATGTACTTTCAATAATTGTAAATTGTAGCCTTTACGAGTATGTTATTCCAATGTATAACCTACATTACTGGTGGTAGAGTTCCAGTGACGGAGCTCGCGGGCGTAGGCACCACCGCATTACCTAATATACTTGCCGTTAAATGGTAGTGTTCAGCACTATCGTGTTCCAGTCAGGTGGTAATGTACGGCACAGAGGCATAACACCTAATGCCTCAGGAGTGGCAGCGCATTTGCATTTTGACCTCTGGTCATTGTGTGGGTGTCTATAGGCTGCAGTCATCACTTAACATCAATGTGAACTGCACGCTTGTTTGCCACTTTTATGACATAAAAAAAAAAAAAAAAAAAGTTTAATCCAAATTCGTCCAGTAGTTTTATTGAAAGAGTAACAAACATCCATCCATCCATACCACGTTCGCGGGCGGTACTATCTACGTGATTACTGCACCTGGAACACTACTAAATTTCATACATTGCCTATAGGCGTACTGTCACATGTACTCTGTGCGTAGGGCACCGCCAGCGCACACTACTCGACTGACGTATGAAAATACGACGCCCACGGCCGTAGTGTGCGTGTGGCGGGAAGCAAGAAATTACAGATGTGTGTGTGTGTGGTACTTTGTATAGAAGCGACTGTAGATTACGTGGTGACAGTACGAAAGTCTAAATTAACCGTGCGGTGACACTATACTATGCTCTTCCATTGAATAGTATGAGAAATCGGACGGCGCAGGGCGTACTGGTTTTATACAAGTAAAAACCGTGACGTTGAGAGGCGTTCTGTCGCATCATTTTAAATAGCATGTACGCCGGAGGGCGTACCGCTCGCGAACGTGATACTCACAAACTTTCCCATTTATAATATTAGTATCGATCATCATTATTAAGTAAAGAACATGCCTCAAAGTTACCCGACAGTTACAACGATTACATTGCCCAAATACCATAAAGCCGTAAACTGCTTAGTGAAAGCTTTCATAACTTCTTATATTCAAATTACAGAAACAGTCTACAAATATGGTACAGAGAAATAAAACGATGATATAAAAACGTTTATATCCATCCTTACTTAAACATCACGAAATAAGGTTAGGAAATGTTGTCTTGACCCTGTTCCGGAATGGGTAAACATCGAATGCTAAATAAAGACATTGTCTGATGCGGGAATTAAAAAAAAAGTTGTCAAGTACGAATTGAATTCGCAAATATGGTTTTGTACAAGAAGAAATCTTTTTTTAATTTGCATATTATAATAATAATGGCAACCCATTATACGTCCTACTGCTGGGCACGAGTCTCTCCCCTTTTTAGGGGGGAGCCCTGGAGCTTACTCCACCACGCTGCTCCAATGCGGGTTGGTGGAGATAAGGGTTAGTGGCCAACCCGCTGTCGGATGTTTTCAAACCGCCCATAAGGCCTCCGACAAGGTTTACGTTGCTATCTATCGAAAGCAACCGGGACCGACGGCTTAAGGTGCGCATTTTTATTTGCCACTAGCGTTCACCCATCACATAGCCGACCGCGCCCGTATTGCTTAACCGAGTAGATCGATCACGATCTACACCAGCCGCTGGACCATTTGCATTGTAGTTAACGGTAATTAAATACAAAACGAAATTAATATGGGAATTTGAGGCTGTAGCCTTAAAAATCCTTCCAAAGTCGACTTTCACTCTCCATTTATTTATTTTCTTTACATTCGCAGCTGCATGTCATTGCGAAAAACAAAATTTAACAGAAATAAACGTCACATGTATATGAAAATAAGTACCTACCCAATTCACATGGATGATATAAGTGAATACTGGTTATATTTGACAACACTGGTTATATACATATAAGACTGGTGGTAGAGCTCCAGTGACGGAGCTCGCGGCTGTAGGCACCACAATGTTCAGCACTATCGTGTTCCGGTCAGGTGGTAATGTATGACCCTGTTATTTCCGGCACAGAGGCATAACACTTTAAGCCTCAGGAGTGGTAACGCATCTGCATTTTGACCTTGGTCTTTGTGTGACTCTTTGTGTGGGTGTCTATAGGCTGCAGTCATCACAACACCTAACTGCGTGCTTGTTTACCACTTCCATGACACAAAAAAAAAATTGTCTACACAAAACAGAAAAGTCTTAACACACGTTGTGCGTTCATCAGACATGGTCCTGGCAGGGAGGATGTAATGAAGGTGGTAAACAAGGTTGCAGTTCACATGTCTGTTTTTTTTATGTTTTAAAAGTGGCAAACAAGCATACAGTTCACATTGATGTTAAGTGATGATTGCAGCCTATAGACACCCACACAATGACCAAAGGTAAAAATGCAGATGCGTTACCACTCCTGAGGCCTAAAGTGTTATGCCTCTGTGCCGGAAATTACAGGGCCGTACATTACCACCTGACCGGAACACGATAGTGCTGAACACTACCATTTAGCGGCAAGTATATTAGGTAATGCGGTGGTGCCTACGCCCGCGAGCTCCGTCACTGGAGCTCTACCACCAGTGGGTAATGCGGTGGTGCCTACGCCCGCGAGCTCCGTCACTGGAGCTATACCACCAAAAAAAGTTAAAGTGAAAGTTAAATTGACTGCAGCCTATAGACACCCATACTAAAGAGACCAAAATGCAGATGCGTTGCTACCCGTACGACCGTAGTTGGTATGTTTGTATGATAGTTATTACAGGGCCAAACATTACCAACTAACTGGAAAACGATAGTGCTGAACACTACCATTTGGCGGCAGTTAGATTAGGTAATGCGGTGGTGCCTACGCTCTCGAGCTGCTACACTGAAACTTTACCACCAGTTAAACATATAGGTACTGCTGTATGATATTTCATAAAGACAGGAAATATTGATTATAGAACATTTTAATCTGTAATTACCATGATAGCACCCCTGATTCATAAAATCGGGAAGTAAAACTAAATACTATGTCTCAACTAAATACTAGTCAACAATTAATATTGCACATCGAACCTACGAAAGAGACATTCGGCTTGTTTCGACTTCGTAGAGCGTTATCTCAGCTGCACACTGCCTACGTAAGCACTGATAGTCCGGTATTGGTCAAAACTTGATCAAAATGGTCGACAAACGTCAAATAGATCAGGTGTGAAAGAGATAACGCTCTACAGACCTGAAATAAGCCGAATTCTCCCCCTTTACGTCGATGTGCAATATTTATTGATGAGCACTGTAAAGTTTATTTATACTTTTAACTACATATACTTGTAAAGCTTATTTTTACTAGGTATGGTAATGAAGACATTATTCTGTCATGAGTTTATACCATTGGAAGATAAATCGAATTAAAAAACTATCAATTCAAAATGTTCCGCTATTGCTTTATTTTATTAGATCGCTTTTGTTTTATTAGATCATTGTTGACGGTAACATAATAAACACTTGCAGTATATGCAAAACTGTGCAACGCACTGATACGTGCATGAACTGTAGAATGTTTTACGATACACAATGCTTTTCATAGTCTCTAGATAAACACTACGGGTAAATACATTAACGGCATCGTTCATTCAGGAACAGAACTGTACAATACCATCCAAAAATGGATTCATGACAGCAATAAACATTTAAATAGCTCAACGAAAGAATCCAAGTCGATACAATAAACTGAACTTCTACTAACGAACTTCAATTCAAGCAACGTTAAATACACGGAACAAAAGTTTAAATCAGTTCCAGTTAGGAAAATATAATTAAAATTTTCACGCATTGTAGCGCTAAATCTTGTTACGGACACCCTTAATACAAGCCCTTATAAGTTGAGTGACCCCACGTCGCAGGCAGCATTTCATAAAAATGCCGGGAGGCTGGGACTATAACTGCGATGTGCTCTTATATTTCAGTGCCCATACAAATCTGAAGCTGAAGACAGCAGTCGGCGCCGAGCCGTTAACAGAGCGACTTGTGTCCACGCTGCTTAACTCAGCAACGCTCGCGTAAATAACATCGATTCACAACTTGTAATTTATAATAACAAAGTTTTTATTTGAGATCATTTGTTATTTTTACGTTTCGTTTCGTGTTATGGACGTGTTTTTATGGACAATGACTAGAATATCTTTTATATTTTCGATCAGCAAACTTTGTTTTGTTTACATTGTTGGTATAGCGATCTCTTTGCGTTTATAATCCTATAGTGATTATCACTTATTAGATAAGGCATCGAATTGAAATCCCGCAATAAAAACGTAATGAACTGATACCGTGTTATCAGTTTATTTTTGATCAGGTTCGAATTTCTTGTGACCAAGTTCTGAAACGGACCACGATAAAGGGTGGTTGACATGTTTGGAAATAGATGTTAAACGACTAGTTGTGAGTTATTCTGTTTTGACCGGCGGTTTCCTGTCCAACAACAATCGACGGAAATTGTGGACGAACTAAGAACATTCAGCAGTTCGAAATAGCATCCTATTCGCCTAAAAGGTAAGTGTATTATGTTAAAACGTATATTTGATATTAATCCAGAAACTGCAGCATATAGTCCAATTAAACGGTCCAAATATAACTTAATCCGACGTTTAACTTTATATTTTAGATTATGGTCCTTCGACTATATTAATGATACTATTATGAACGACAAGAAAATTTGAAACTTTTATATTTAACTCTTTATTTCTAACATGATATGTTCTTAGGTTTTCGCGAGCTACACTCATTGAAATAAAACTATTTTTACGGATTTATCTCGCGTATATTAAACTAAAATGACGAATCTTTATTTCTATTTCTTTATGTCACTTATAATTATGACACTTACGAAAACCTCGTCAATAGCTTACGAAAAAAGAGCCATAAAGAAAAATATTACATATAAAATAAAATGTGGCTTAAAAGGAATAAAAAGAAAATATTAAAACTTAATTTTCTTAATTTAACTTACCTTCGATAGAATGAACTATACTTACACATAAAGAAATTAAGAACAATTGAGTTTTAATAAGATATAATTTGCCGAAATATTTCTTTCAAGACCTGGCTTAAGCGATAAGACCACCTAATCGTACCGCTTAATTATTTTAATACTTGTATTTTATAATAAAAAATATTTACTTTACTTTTACTTTAAAACAGACCGATCTTCCGCTTAGGCCGATGAAAAACAACAATTAGTTCCATTAAGTAAACCACCTGAATGTTATCTGTTCTGAATTCCGCCTTAATACCAAACTAAAATACCTAATACTAACACAATCTTCGTTTGAATATTCAAATCGTTGTTTAGACTTTTGTAAACTGTTGAATAAAATAAGGGATAGTTATTAGTTAGTTGCCTATCTACATACAATTAATGAATAGAGCCTAGGTAATTCATAATATATTAAAATTAAATTCACATATCTTTACGTGTATTATAAGTAGATGTTCATTCAATTGGTAAAATAATAGATAAAATAAAAAAATCTATTTTTTTTATTCATTTAAAAACACTTCAAAATTTATGTAATAAAAGAAAACTCAAAATCACTAACATGTGTCTGCGATTTGATAAAAAAATCTATGTAGCTAGGACAAACAAAAATATCACAGTAAAGAAATAAAAAAACTTTTTTATGTGTATTTATTTCTATGTGTTGAACATGTACGCAAAATTAATAGATTTATTAAATTTACTATATCTACTGAGTTAGTTAATTCGAAACATGTACCTAATTGATAATTAATAACTTCAGTCTTCTGCAATAATCCTGCAACTGATAAAAGCGTCTGGTGTTTATATAAAATTTCCAATATTTTTTTTTTAACATGGAACGATCTTTTCGTATCAATCTACTCACTAGCATGAATGAATTACGAAAATGAGAGATCAACTATAAATAACATGGTAATAAAAGATTTATTTTCTCATCACAATATAAAAGTTGGTAATACTTCTTAGTTAATGGCAAAATACATGATATGACACAAAAATAAAGAAATTAGTATTCTCAGAACTTATCATAATTTAGAGACCGATCTTAAGCCAGTGACTATAACTGATTTCTTTAAGCAGTGGAACGTTACGTTTAATCTTACTTAATATAACTAATACATATAATAAAAACTGTAACTGGACTATGACTGAATGTACATGTAATAAGATATTTAAAAAAACAGTCAAGTGCATGTCATGAAGGTGCCCAGACCACTCACTAAACCAGGCGTCTCAAGAAGGGGTTCACAGTTCGGCCCCAAAAGAGCGGGGCCGTTAAAGAAGCTCGACCCTCAATCGGTCTTCCCCGCGTCACCATCACATATATCAGACGACCACCGTGAGGCGGTTAGGATAGGGTGGAGGGCCAACGATATACCCGTTCACCTCTTGTCCAACAGTCTCCTCACCACAGCAGCGAGTGGCGGGCAGAACCATGACAAATGCCGCTTCCTCGCTGGGTTTCTCTTGGTTTCGCCGGTGTCTGGACAACCACCGATTATTGAACTCCACCGTCACGACGAGGCGGCAACCCCCGGAGTGGACCACCGCATTACCTAATCCATCTGACACGTAATATTCAGCATGATCCAGTTAGATGGTTATTTCGGTAGTTGGTAATAATTTGAGACCTAATAAGAACTTACGAACCAGCCTGCACGCGAAAGAAATGACAATAAACGTGACCTTATCTTTAACTTATCTACCATAATATAAATTTACAAATATCGTTTGTTAATATAAGCCGCTAAATATGATAAAATTGTAACTTATCTTCGTACCACACGCATCTTCTGGTCTAGTATATCAAAATTTTAGGGTATGGTAAGATTTTGAGCTAACATTACGTTACATTTACGTCACAAATGAAAATTATATAAGCAAACAAATGAGTTGAATTTTTATATCTATGATTGAATCATACATGTTACAAAATTCATTCATATGTCTGTGAAGATCATTACTATAATACGTAATGAATAAGTGTGTGCGAAGTTGACGTCATGTATTGTGCACGACCTCACCGGGTGTTTATAGTCAATACATTGTGTGCATTGTAATATGAGGTTTGCTTGGTAGCCGCACATACTCGTACTTACGATAAATTAGCTCTAAAGAAAGAAAGGAAATCATTAAAATTAATTTGAGCCAAAAAATACATTTCTTGCCGGTAGTAAAATAGGCAAAATGCAGATGAGTTGCTACCCCTAAGACCCTAAGATGGCAAGGAAGCATCCAGTCCACATTGATGTAGTGATCACTACAGCCTATAGACACTTACACAAAGACCCGAGGTCAAAATGCAGATGCGTTGCCACCCCTGAGACTTAAGTTTTTTGTCTCTGTCGGGCTATCAGCGGCCATTGCCATCTAACCGGAACACGATAGTGATGAACACTACCATTTAGATATTCTTTTGTTTTTTTTTATGTAATATAAGTGGCAAACAAGCATGCAGTTCACATTTATGTTAAGTGATGACTGCAGTCCATAGACCAAGGACCAAGACACAAAGACCAAAGTTAAAATGCAGATGTGTTACCACTCCTGAGGCCTACGGCATTATGCCTCTGTGCCTTAAATTACAGGGCTGTACATTACCACCTGACCGGAACATGATAGTGCTGAACACTACCATTTAGCGGAAAGTATATTAGGTAATGCGGTGGTGCCTACGCCCGCGAGCTCCGTCACCTGAGCTCTACAACCATTAGATGTATTTATAGTGGCATTAAAATTTTTAGTTGCCGTTTGAAACTTTTTAGGTGCTTTGGTAAAAACCAGCGTAAAAAGCACCTAATTGACTACAGATTAATTTTTTTCACGTAACACTTACCACTTGTTGATGGAAAATGGAAATGGAAATTGTATCCTTTTCATCATCATCATATCAGCCATAAGACGTCCACTGCTGAACATAGGCCTCCCCCAAGGACCTCCATGCCGACCGATCGGAAGCGACGTGCATCCAGCGGGTACCTGCAGCCTTGATCAGGTCGTCGGTCCATCTTGAAGGTGGACGTCCTACGCTGCGTTTGATACGTGGTCTCCACTCGAGAACCTTTCTGCCCCAGTGGCTATCGGTTCTCCGAGCTATGTGCCCTGCCCATTGCCACTTCAGCTTGGAAATCTGCTTGGCTATGTCAGCGACTTTCGTTCGCCTACGGATCTCCTCATTTCTGATTCGATCCAGTAGGGAAACGCCGAGCATAGCCCTTTCCATTGACCGCTGAGTGACTTGGAGCTTTCGTACGAGACCCATAGTGAGAGACCACGTCTCGGCACCGTAGGTCATCACCGGTAAAACGCACTGGTTAAAAAGTTTCGTCTTCAAGGACTGCGGGATGTTTGACGAGAAAACGATCCTTAACTTCCCGAACGCTGCCCAGCCGAGTTGGATTCGGCGAATGACCTCTTTCTCGAAGTTCGACCTGCCTAGTTGTATGGTTTGTCCTAAATAGACGTAGTCGTCGACAACTTCGAGCATCGAGTTCCCAACGGACACTGGAGTGGGCGATACAAGGTTATTGAACATGACCTTGGTCTTATCCATGTTCATTTTAAGGCCCACTCTTTGGGACACTCGATTGAGGTCTTCGAGCATTGTGCTGAGATCTTCCAGCGACTCTGCCATGACTATAATATCGTCGGCAAACCGAAGGTGAGTGATGTATTCGCCGTTGATATTGATGCCTAGTCCTTGCCATTCCAGGAGCTTGAAGGCGTCTTCCATTGCATTGGTGAAGAGCAGAGGTGAGATGACATCTCCTTGTCTTACTCCCCTCTGCAAAGGAATCGCCTTCGTGCATTGGTCCTGTACTCGGACTGACATGGTGGCGTTTTTATACAGACACTTCAACACTTCGATATACCGATAGTCAATGTGGCAACGCTGTAAAGACTGCAGCACAGCCCATATTTCAACCGAATCAAAGGCTTTCTCATAGTCCACGAACGCTAAGCATAATGGCCGGTTATACTCCTCGGACTTCTGTATAACCTGCCGCAGCGTGTGTATGTGGTCTATGGTACTATAGCCTTTTCGGAAACCGGCTTGTTCGGGAGGCTGGAAGTCATCAAACCTGCGAGCGAGACGGTTCGTGATCACTCTCGAAAACAGCTTGTAGACATGGCTCAGAAGCGAGATGGGTCTATAGTTCTTCAATAGGGCTTTATCACCTTTTTTGAAGAAAAGCACCACCACGCCTCTGTTCCATGCTTCTGGCGTAGTACCTTCGAATAGGACGGAATTAAAGAGCTTCTGAAGGACTTTCAGTAACGGTGATCCACCCGCTTGCAGAAGCTCTGTAGTGATTCCGTCCTCTCCAGGCGCCTTGTTGTTCTTAAGCTGTTTGAGGGCCATCCTAATCTCGTACAGGCTGATGTCCGGGATATCTTCGGTATAGTGTCGGGTTAATTTGGCTCTTGGGTCTCTAACCAAATCAGAGGCAGGTTGTGCGACCGAGGTATATAACTGCCCATAGAACCTCTCGATCTCCCGCAATACCTCAGGCTTAGTCGACGCTAAACTGCCGTCCTCTGTCTTCAGCTGCATCAGCCGGCTCTGTCCAATAGACAGATCCCTTGCAAACACTTTGGAGCCCTTGTTTCTCTCTATCGTTTCCTCAACACATTTTGTGTTGAAGGATCTGATATCGTGCCGCAAGGACTGTTGGATCTGTCTATTAAGTTGCCGGTATTTTTCAGCTTCATCAGAGGTCTGCAGTGTCATTGAGCGTCGTTCTGCCATAAGGTTGAGGGTTTGATCGGTTAGTTTTTGAGGTCTATTTCGTCGGCGAGTTTTAAAGTATTTATACCCCACCGAATGGACAGTTTCTACCAACCTGTCATTCATATCGTCCACTGAGATGCAATCCTCCAGGCAAGCAAAGCGATTTTTCAATTCGAGCTGAAAGCTCTCGGGGTTTTGTATGTGAGAGATAGTAGGTCGGAGCGTAGACTTCATTAGACGAGATCTTTCGATCTTGATGTTTAAATTCAATGTGCCCCTAACCATTCGGTGATCACTTCCGGTTTTCACCCTGTGAATCACGGAGACATCATTGAATATGTGTTTCTTGTTGGTCATAATGAAGTCTATCTCATTTTTGTTGGAACCGTCTGGGCTCATCCAGGTCCATTTCCTATGAGGCGGCTTCTTGAAAAAGGAGTTCATCATAAAAAGTTCCTCCTTCTCCAGAAAATTGGCCAGCCTCTGGGCCCTAGGGTTCCGATTCCCACATCCAAATTGCCCCACTCTCAGCTCATTATCGCATCCCTTGCCCATCTTTGCGTTGAAGTCTCCCATTACAACAGTGAAATACGTTTTGGAAGTATGTATGGCCCTACTTATGTCCTCATACATAGCTTCCACCTCGTCGTCCGGGTGTGCCGAGGTCGGTGCGTAGACCTGGATGACCTTCAAGGAATATCTCTTGGATATTCTGAGTATCAGGTACGCGACCCTACTCGACACACTCGTGATGCATTCAATGTTGTTAACGAGAGACTTGTGGACGATAAACCCGACACCACCTTGGGACTTCTGGTCGCCCTCCCGGTAGTAGAACAAGTTGCCAGACTTCAGGGTTATCGTGTCCTCTCCCTCTCTACGGACTTCAGATAGACCTAAGATGTCCCAGTGCAACTTGTTCAATTCTTCTTCCAGCTCAGCAATTTTCTCGTCTGTCCTTAACGTGCGTGTATTGTATGTTACCAGTGATAACCTACGTCGGTTTTCCGTTGTGCATGCCGAAATCGTTTGACGGAAGCGACTCACCCGGAGATTCTTAGCACCCCTGGCTCCAGAGCTCGACCAGCGCCCGTCTACGCCGGTTTTGCTCATGGAGCCGCCGGGCACTTGGGGCCTTTTCCTCGTCTGCATTTTCATCTTGGGGGGGTTTAGACCATAACCCGCCACGCTGGTCCAGTGCGTGTTGGCAGGTCGCCAGAGCCTCGTTTGTTGTGTAGCAGGGTGCACCACGTGCAGGTGAGGTTGGCTTGGGTCTTGATGGTGTTGGTTGAGACCCCTTACACCCCGTATCCTTTTAGTCCTTGTTAAATATACAAGAAACGGTTTTCTAAAAGGTGAAAAATAAATAGCAACGATAGACCTGACAAACACGCTTGACAGGTTTTTCATTTAGAATTTACTCTGTTTACGAACATCCGCAAGAAATATTGTTTACGGTTTTGAAAGCCTCTTAGTGTTTATTAAAGCCATTAATATCATTGAAACGTTTTCAACTTATTTCAGCTATTTTATTTTTAAAGAAAAATGGAAAGAAAAATTTGACTTCAGGCGAGACTCGAACTCGCGGCCTACTGGGAATCTAGTCCAGCCGCTCTTCCAATTGATTTCATGAACTTCCATGGTTGGTAATAGATGGCGCTACTGCTACCATAAAGCAAGGAAATAAATGTGAAGGAAAGATTTGACAAATCGGGCAGGACTTCAGTAGCTCAATTGGAAGAGCGGCTGGACTAGATTCCCAGTAGGCCGCGAGTTCGAGCCTCGCCTGAAGTCAAATTTTTCTTTCCATTTTTCTTTAAAAATAAAATATATTTCACAAGCATGTGTTAATGCGAAATAATATAAAAACAATTATTAAGGGTAAAAGCTACTTCTTTACGATATTCAATAAACTGAAAAGTCTATTATATCGGTTGCCTAACTAGCATGGTTGGTAATAGATGGCGCTACTGCTACCATAAAGCAAGGAAATAAATGTGAAGGAAAGATTTGACAAATCGGGCAGGACTTCAGTAGCTCAATTGGAAGAGCGGCTGGACTAGATTCCTAGTAGGCCGCGAGTTCGAGTCTCGCCTGAAGTCAAATTTTTCTTTCCATTTTTCTTTAAAAATAAAATATATTTCACAAGCATGTGTTAATGCGAAATAATATAAAAACAATTATTTCAGCTAGTATTAAAGTTGTTATTACACTATATTAAAATTTTATTATTCATAATCATCATCACTTCGGCCGAAAGACATCCACTGCTGGATAAAACATGCCCCAAATATGTCCCATAATGACGCACATTATTGTACTTTTGTGCGATATTAGTACTTATTAGGGTAGAATATCTACTTTTAATCACCACGCTTATCGCAATCGCAGTGGCGGCAGTTTTATCACGCCACGCTGCTGCCCATCCCACTTTATTGTATTTACTGCCGGCTATTGGATTGATTTGACCTCTAATTTTTGGTTGACTGACTACACCAGTGAACGAAGTCACTAGTGGACGGTGGGGTCGTCACTAGTGGCAGAGAATATGTAATAATATTACGTATAGCATGGACACTTCGACGTCCCGCCCGATTTCCCCGCATCACGAAACCCCTTCCCCTCTTATGGGCGACGGTTGGTATTTTCTGTGTAAATACACGTCACTGATTAATGTCTGTGTAATAGAGACCAAATTAAACGTTTGTATGGAATTTTGTCGGAGTGTCCGCGGTGTGCTAGTGGGCGGTGGGGTCATCACGTCCCGACCGCCACTGTAATGATTTTTAGGCACTAATAGTATAGTGGCGCGACCGGTAGTTTGACCGTCTAACTAAATCGGCTTTAAGCTCGTTAACGTCTTTGATTTTTCTTGTCTTTAAGTAAAGCCTATACAAAGCATAGCGATGATCTGTCTGATGTTATTTCGTTGGTGGGTAGAATGAAAACGATATCGATAATGGGGATTATCGCTATTTCTTTCATAGGTGCCAGAAAAGATCAGGATAAATCAAAGATGTCAAGCACAAAAGGGATTCACTTATGCGGTTTGACCGCAGATCTGGTCGTCAATTTTGATTCATGCCAGAGAATACATACACAATAATATAAAATAAACAATATTTCAAAATTAAGAGGATTTCAGTAATGCGGTTGATCTTATCATAAATCTTGAACCATGGGGATCATATTATGTGGTGTGGTAAATATAAGCGCAAAGTTAAACTAGTATTCTTCTTTCTTTGTCGCGTTCTTCATTACTCAAGGTCTTGCCCGTTTTAGCAAGTATTGGTGTAGGAGCTGACGAACTTCCAAACCGCTCTTTCTTCAGCTTGCTGTGAAGCTAATAAAAATATAGATTTCATATGCCGGCTTATAAAAAAAGGTTTACGTACTTATTAAACGTAACTTCAAGCCTGTAATCTCCGAAGGGGTAGGCAGAGGTAAATGCATTGAAGCATACATGCAAACACCCACGATTCGCCGGTTACGTTTTGGCCCATGTAACAGGTGGCGAGCCTGTTGACATCTCCGGGCACATTACCAAACTTCGAAGTACATACTGGAAAATTTCCAGAAAATGTGTTGGCGCGTCATTAGGGGAGACTATGCCATAATCGCCACACTTTACAAGCGGATTGGCGATCGCAGTAGCGATAGTTTTATGGCGCTGCTGCCCATCCCGCATTGTCATATTTACTACCGTCCTATTGGTTTGACCGCCATTGTTCTGTTGATTGACAACAATTACAAAATAATTTTCCTCCACATCCCGACACCTTTATTGATTGATCCTATTTATATCATGGTTTAAAACAATATTTAGAAAAGATGCAACAGCCTGCAAAAGAAATTATCCTCTATTGAAGAAATATTCAAAGAAAAATATAAATAGTCCATTAGTTTCTGTGAAATTCCATTGCGAGACTCATAATGCTCTCAGCAATTTGGGCAGGCTAGTTAACGTGCCTGTTTTAGAAGTTCCGTCATTACGGCAGTCCCCAGGGTTTGATCCTGAAACGAAGGACCAATATTGCGTGACCTTGACGACCGTATTTATTCTAAAAACTTGAAGTCCTATTTTTTTCTTTGTTTCCGATGTTGATACCTTAAATTTTTGTCATAAATTGGAAAACAAGCATACAGTTTGTATTAATGGCTAATACTGTAGCTTTTCAATAATGAACTAAATGAAACCAGAGATTTCAATGTTGATGCGTTACACTGCACATGCACTCCAAAGGCTTTAGATGTCATGTCTCTGTGACGGAAATTACAAGGCCAAATGTACAACCTAACCGGAACACGATACTGCTGTACCACAGTATTGTATCTATACTGTGGCTGTACTCTACAATTAAGCGCCAAATAGAAGGCGTTACGCGAAGTTGCGAGTAAAAGCTAGTACTTTATAATAATAATGGCAACCCTTGATACGTTCTGCTGCTGGGAACGAGTCTCTGCCCTTTTTGGGGGGGAGGCTTGGAACTACTCCATCACGCTGCTCCAATGCAGCTTGGTGGAGATACGGGTTAGTGGCCAACCTGCTGTCGGATGTATTCAGGCCTTCGTTATGGTTTAACGACTGTTATCTCTCGATAGGAACCGGGACCTACTGCTTAACATGATCTCCGATGCACGGAAAAGCGCATTTTAATTTTGCCACTAGCGGTCATCTATCACACACCTGACCGCGCCCGTATCGCACAACGAGTAGATCGCTTGCGATCTACAACAGCCGCAGGGCCATGCGCGCTTCAAATTCCTTCCCTAAAAACATAACAATAAATGTTATATGTATTGAAACTATCTTTTTTAGTACTTTTGTAAAAAAGTACCAATCTCTCCCCTACTTTAACGTAGAGAGCTACGTTAAAAAATAATCATTTGTAAAATTGTCAAGAGCCAGCAGTTATCATATGTTCAACTATTTTCTGACCAATAAAAAACGATTTGGACGATGATTTATGGCGATCATCCTTCATCACATTGTCCGTTAACGTCCAAATATAATTTATTGCTGAATAAAACAGATTTCCGACTATCATTGGTAATACATGAGGACATAAAAATTATTTTAGAGTTGCTGTCCGTTACTGATTGCGAAATATCGAATAGGGGTTATTTTTATAAGCGTATGTATGATCCGGCTGCAGGTCTATGTATATTTATTTTAAAGGTAGAGCCAAAATAATTCTTCATTAAAATATTCTTTAAAATTAAATGTATGTGAGAAAACGTAACTTCACGCCTGTAATCCCCGAAGGGGTAGGCAGAGATATAGCATGCATTCAAGCATACATGCAAACAAACTCGTTTCACCGGTAACGTTTTTGGCCCACGTAATAGGTGGCGAGCCTGTTGACATCTTCGGGCACATTACCAAACTACGAGGGACTGGTAAACTTCCAGAAAATGGAGTACATATTATTTAGTACATATTATCAACATTACATATAATATAATTAATATCAACATAATTATACCTTTTTGAAAAAAAATCTCATGAAACATGCTCCAGAATAATACACATTATACAATAGTAGAATACCTACTAAAGACATAATAATATGACTTTATTTCAGTTAAAATTAGGATATTCAAATAGGACGACGTATTCGATGGGTATTAGGACGTTATAATTTTATAGGTATGCAAATACAATTATTATGCTAATCCACATTTCGGACTTATAAAAATTATGGTTACTGAAGTTTATAGCAAACATATTATGGATAATGATTTTTTGTAAAGTAACGGACTCCCGTGTCGATATATGTATGTTTACAACTATACATTTAAGTAGATTGATAATAGCTACACAATCACACTCACACTCGTAATGAAAACCTATTGATATTGAATAGTAAATGCGATAATTTAGATTTGAAATACATCATAAGTAGTAATAATTTCGCTTACTCACATTAAATATTACCAACATTGGTGTCTGTACGTGTATGCAGTATTGCAGGAGCCACATCACATTTTGTAGATAGCAGTTTATTTGCATCTATGCTTTGGACGTTCACATTATTTGATTTTTCACGATAATCTGTACTAGATTTAAGCTCTCATTTAAAAGAGCTCTTATTGAGTTTGTTGGGTAGCGGAGTTTTTCTCAGTAGTGACTGCACTTGGAACTCTGCTAAGTGAATAACTTTGATCTTGACGAATAAGTTTTTTTTTTTCTTCATTTACCATCATTGAAGGACTTGAAAAATTTTGTGAATACTCGTATTATGTTTTAACTAAGTAGTTTAAATTCTAATTTTTAATTTACTATTAATATATGATTTTGCTTTTACTATATGTAATGGTTATTCACTCTAGGTATTTTATGATTTATTGACGTTTTGAAAGTATCTGTAAAGATCTTTTCGAAATAAAAATATTTTCTATTTCTATGATGTAATGATATTTCACAGACCAATCAGCCTTCCTTCTCGCATCGTACCTATTTGACATTTGTTTACCATTTTGATCAAGTTTTGAACAATACCGGACTGTCAGTGCTTACGTAGGCAGTGTGTGATGCTTTCCATATTATACAAAATTGTTCAGTGTCTATTTAATTTATTATGTGTTTTTGATTATTATTAGTGGTTATTCACTCTAGGTTAGTTTTAAAAAAAATGACGATGTAAAAGTGCTCTCCAGGAGCCTAATTACTAAACTGTGCAACAGAGATAACGCTCTACGAAGTCGAAACGAGCCGATCGTTTCTTTCGCAGGCTCGATGTGCAATATTAATTGTTGAGTTGTACCTATTATCATAGTCTAAAGAAAACGAACGTGTTAATTATGCTATTATTGTTTTACGTGGGTTGAAAGGATTTCCACTATAATAAACGCCAAAAAACATTATGATTGCAGTTGTATGTGTGTTTGGAAATATGGCTTGAGAGTCACCACACAACAAGGTCACGAACGAGCTCCCACTATAATGATATCACTTCTATTGTTTTATTATTCAGAGATCTGCAGTTGAGAGTAATCATGCCGGAAGTTACCGGAAGTTGACTTTGAAGGAAAATCACCCAAATCCTTTATTTTTGTAGTCTATTGTCAGGATGATTTAAAGCTGTCATCTTCGTTACTTTTTTAAATAAAAGCACAAGAATAACACGACATCTGCCACCTGTTTTCCAAATGAAAACTTACATATTTTTATTGCTTGAGTGTGTACGATACTCTTTGTAAAGCAAACAAACTGAACGCTGTTTATGAGTAACGCTTACATTGTAAACTACACGGGGGCACATCTGTTATCATAGTTCCGTCTATCGAAGCGAGTTCAAAAGTTATGGATATCGACATATGTTAAACAGTCCTCTTTGGATGTACGAGTAATTCAAACAATAACTCCGAGCTTACGATGAAACAAGTACTAGTAACTTTTAAACAATTTCATGTAAACTGAAATAATTGTTAAATTATTCTTTAATAGTAAAAAAAATATTACAGTTGAATGTGTAGTAGAAGATTTGAAAGACTTTGAGTAGCAGAAAAGTTAGGTAGATGATGTTGTTGTGATAAATGAAAGTTTTTGACCACTAAGGGCGGGACAACTTCACTTTAACTAATACTCATTTTGTTTTACATACGTGTCAAGCTCCTATTTTACTTCACTCGACTCATTCCTTTTTACGAGTTGGAAAAGAGATTGCATTCAACCGACTCTTTGGGGACTTGGACCCTCTAAGACCACCGCGTTGCCGACTTCAGTGCAGAAACTTGACTTATTCCTGGTAAATGTGAGCTCCCAAGAATAAAAAAATCAAAGTTATAACACGTCTGTGAAACAAAATAAGCATTATAGGTCGGGTTTTAAGTCAAAGTACAGTCGTAGTGTGGTCTATGAATCCCGTCCTAATTGTCGACTGTTGTATATGGAAGCCTGAGTTCAGGTTGAGGTTAAATGGTTACTTAGTCTTTCTCATAACATATCATAAGAAATGATATACCTACTTCGATTTTTAATTTCCTCAAAATAAATATCATAATTAAGGAATTTATAGAAAATTCCAACAGAACTGATCTAATCCTAAATATTTTCTGGCTAAAGTGAAAACCTTGATCACCAGGACTAAATGACGTAATATGTTGACTGATGATAACAAATTTAACTCTAAAATTAAAAAAATATATCGGCAGTAGGCCTCTCCAGTCAGGACATCTAGGTAGTGTTGTCTGCGTGACTTTTCAAGCCGATATGTTATCCTTGTTTGTGGGCGTCTGTAGCGTGGGAACTCGAGCGGGTGATGAAATAAAGCACATGGTTTGGCAGAAGATGAAGCAAGAGCCGTTAGATATTTGTTAAAGTTAAAGTTATTGTAACATTTTACATTTTCCTCTAACTTAAGGTACAACATCACGATAATTGTTAAAGTTGTTGTAAAATTTCGCATCCTACTCTAACTTTAACAGATTCCTTAAGTTAGAGAAGGATGTGATATATTAACAATAACTTTAACTTTTATCTGGTGCAACCCAGGCTAAATGTAACATTGGACGGTGAATAGACATGGATTAGTTTAGTTTATTTTCAATTCTAATAAAATTAAGATGTAATTTCGGTTTTTCGTTTCATCGCAATGTTACGAAAACAAACTCCAAGACAACAAATACGAATATCTGCCTTTACTTGTTCTAAAATCATAACATATCACCATACCAAATGCCAAGTTATTATTAGTGAGAATTTATGCATATGATAAAACCGTCATGGAAATGTGTTAGAATAATATGTTATCCATGATGAATGTTTCAGCTAGAACAAGTAAAATGAAACAGACTTTCTATAAATCTAGTTTGATATCTCAATTTAGTGCTGACTATAAAAAATGCCTCCATTTAAATATTAAAGGAGTTTTGGCATTTATTTAATCAGCTGAGGTCTGATAACAATTTGTTAAGAATATAATAATACATATTTAATTCTTCGCCTAAAATATTTATGCAAATTAAGTAGAAGTAAGCGATTTATGATTTCATTTTTTTATGTAACGAAGGTGGCAAACTAGCATGCGTTTCATGAGTTCACATGGATGTTAAGTGATGACTGCAGCGACACACAAAAACTAGACGTCAAAATGTAGATACGATGCCACCCCTGAGACCTAAGTTGTTATGTCTCTATGACAGTTATTACGGGGACAGACATTACCATCTAACCGGAACACGGTAGTGGTGAACACTACCATTTGGCAGCGTATTTTTCAGTTACAAATATTCAGCTGTAGTAGCTAAATACTTAGCTTAAAAGAGCCAAAAAATCGTTTAAAGGCACCTTTTACGAGTCATTTATCTGAAACTATTTTCACAAGTCAAAACCATGATTGTCGGCAACATGTCTTTCCTCGACTTTACTATGCTTATTTGTTTTTATTACTTTACTCACTAAGGTCAAGACCTCACTAATGTTCGTTGTTCGTCCTCGAGAATGAAGACATTCAACTAACTAACTTTATCCTTTACAAAGTTAGTGACGATATTATTTAGTTAAGTAAAAGACAGCTCCGTAAAAGCGCCGTAATCAGCGTCTTTTCAGAGTCGAGGCATATGTACCTAGTCCTTAGTTCAATGTTTATCCCTAGGTCGTCAGACTTCGAAAGTAGAAATTTATGCTCACAACCAATACGTTTAATTTGAATGTTGTCGACGTCTCAGCATGGCGATTCATAGACAAATTGGAAATGTAAAACTTGTACGAAACTTGTGATTCGAAGGTCCGACTGACAGTGACAGCTGAAACGCCGGGTCACCGACCTTCGATATCCAAAGATTTATCCAATAACGGAGTTTTAAATGTTAAAGTGATTCCTAATTTCAAGTTCGAAAAGTATGCTCTGGGAAAGGAAATGTATAGCGGTTGTCGGCAACTTAAATTGATAAAGTTATACAGACGCGATATATCACAATTGATTATGGATTAAGTTGAATTTGATAGATATTAAAACCAACTTTAATATAGTGCTCCTACTGCTTCCTACCATTAACTGCCTCCGACGATGTATTAGGACGTAGGCAACGCCACATTACATAATTTATTTTCTGCTAAATGTTAAATGTAGTGTTCGGCACTTTCGTGTTCCGGTTAGGTGTTAATATGGTCCTGCAATAACTCTCACAGAAACAAAACGACTTAGGCTTCATGGTTCGCATCTGCATTTGGACTGCCAGTGTTTGTGTAGATGCCTATTATATGCTGCAGACGCTGCAGTATTTACTGACATGTTGCATGTGAACTGCATACTTGCCACCATCACTGCATAAGAAAATGTTTTTTTAATTTAAAGAAAAATGGAAAGAAAAATTTGACTTCAGGCGAGACTCGAACTCGCGGCCTACTGGGAATCTAGTCCAGCCGCTCTTCCAACTGAGCTACCGAAGTCCTTAAAGTCGAATTGAAGTCAAAGTTTTCTTTCCTTTTTTCTTTAAATTAAAAATATATTTCACAAGCATTGCGAAATAATATAAAAGAATTAAGAAAATGTTTTTGATGAGTCAGTAGGACCAGCGATGTGTGACGACCGTTTGTACCAAGGATCACAGGTTCGATTTTAAATTTAAATTTCAATATTTTTGTAGCATGTAGATAGGTATTTGTTTCGGGTCTGGGTGTTTGTGTATGTGTTATGTGTATACAACGGCAGGTTTAGACCCTGTGTGATGCTGGGAGTATAATCGTATTTTATATCGATCACATATTTTTATCTGTTAACATGGTATCATGTATCTGACCTCAGTGTGAACACTTCCAGAAACTACAGTTAACATGGCTATAAATAACTTTTTCGCCGATCATGTCATCGTTCAGATGCAATTATTCTGACGTAGAGTAGATTGATTTAACAACATTGTTGTTGTGTGGAAATGCAAACACGGCTGAAATCAATCTTCAATAATTCCCCCAAGCACCGAAAATAGGTTGCCACTATAATTGAGTGTTCCACTTTCAATATCGTGCAAGTTTTCGCCAAAACTTTTGTAATTACTTTATCAAATCGTTCGACGATACCCGTCGTTCGGATAAATAATCCTCCCATTACATTCGCCGAATACTAATGCCCCAAAACCAATACGAATTGGATTGGGGAATTAAGAGTTCTAATTTGCATAGTAAGTGCGGTTACCGAAGAAGAATAAATCAATTTCGTACCAAGTCGTGTGTGTTATTTTCACTAGCTTTATAATAAAAACTGCTTCGATAGCCTAGTGGTAGCAGGCCACTACTACTACGCTGAGGTCCTGGGTTCGATTCCCGGGTAGGTGGTTATCAGAGATAATGGCTTAAAGTCCTATATCTCTAATTATATTGGGATTTTTCCATTTTCCGGAAATTTCCCAGTACCTCGAAGTTTGGTAATGTGTCCGGAAATGGCAACAGACTCGCCACCTGTTACATGGGCCAAAATGTAACCGGCGAATCGTGGGCGTTTGCATGTATGCTTGAATGCATGCATTTACCTCTGCCTACCCCTTCGGAGATTACAGGCGTGAAGTAACGTTTTTTTTATAATAAAAATTTCGTTCAGATCAATTAACTTAAATGAGTCGTTGGGGTTGTGACGTGATGACCCCATCGCTCACTAGTGGAGAATTCTTCCGTCAGTACTGACTGTCAATGGCGGCGGTAAAACGGTGAGCATCAGCGTCCCGCGGATCGCCAATCCAGATGCCAAACGCGGCGATTATGGTATATTCTCTCCTTTTTGATTTCGACCAGGTGTCTGACCGCCTAACTCTAATGCTTTTGTGATGCCTTCGCGACGTTTTCTACTGTGGCGTCGTCTTGTCAGTTTCGTACCACATATTAAAACATTTTGCTTTTATGTATATTATTATACGACTATACATATACCTGCTGACGAAAACTCTTCCAGGCAAAAGATAGGCGGTACGAAGCTGACAGCATGGCGTCATAATTTAAAGTCATCACTAAAGCATATGCCGCTAGGTCGTACCCGTAGATATTTAGTGCTTTCGTGTTCCGGTCAGGTGGTAATGTATGGCCTCATAATTTTCGACACACAAATATTATTACAAGAACTAAAGCCTTAAGAGTGGCAACGCCACATTTATACCTCTGTTTAAACCTCGGGTTTATGCACATGTTTAATGTATCAATTTTGGGCTAAAGTATCCAATTAGTTTTACCATCAGTGTTTACTGTATGCTTGCTTGCTACTATCATGTCAAAAAAGACAGATTTCTGTGCTTCTTTCTGTGATTTTAAAATAATACTTAGGTACATGTAATAAACTATTTGATTGCATACACACAGGTACAAATTCAATAAAAAATCTTCAAGGTGAGTTTTACGTGTACAATTTAGATATGGTTACCATTATATCTCACAGCTGTACCACCGCAATGATGACTTGCAGCCTTGGCTTGACCTTTGATGTAAATTGAGAAATCGAAGGGCACTCTTTAAGGTGAACGCACAATCCTCCGAGCCGAACGCGTCGAACGAATCGACCTCGCCGAAGAAAAAACAATGAAGAAATACGTAAAAAAAAATGAAAATTAACTTTACACCTGCAATCCCCGAAGGAGTAGACAGAGGTAAATGCAAGCATTGAAGCATACTTACATGTAAACACATAAAACATGTCTGTGGCGAGCCTGTTGACATTTCCGGGCACATTACCAAACTCAAGAAAATGGAAAAGGATTTTATGCAGATAAATACATACATACATAAAGGATTTTACATCGATATCTCTGATAACTCCCGAGCCGGGAGTCGAACCCAGGACCTCAACGTAGTGGTAGTGGCCTACTACCACTTGGCTACTGAGGCAGTCAATGAAAAAATAGTACCTACGTACTCGCGAATTGCTTTGTTGTACGCAATGCTATAGAAAGCGAGCGCATCGGTCCTGTCGATCGCATAAGCTGCGCCGAATCTGATGACGTCATCCGAATTCGTCTAGGATTTCTGTGATTCTGCCAGATGCCGACAAATTCACGCGGGCAAATGTGCGAGGTTTCATAATATTTCATAAATTGAATTCGAATATTCGTTTCGTTCAACTCGTTCGACGGTTCAGATAAATGTGCGTTCACTCTTAATTTACATACATATCAGAACTTTTCTGATTATCGCGATATTAAAAGCAGAAGTTTATTTAGTTTCGTTCAGTAATTTTATTTAGGTTTTTCAAAGTAGGTGAAACTAGGTTACAAATTATAAAATGTAGCTTTAAAATAGCTAAGTGATATTCGTTATCTGGTGTTCCAATTTTTATATATTTTGCGCCAGACCGAGTGAAAATTGTGGTGTTAACAGATGACCTGATTTAGGAGTAAGATATTTTAATTAAAATCCTTTAAAAATAACACTATTGGATGACCTTGCAATTTCCATAAAAGCTTAGGACTCTGGGGGCTGTTACGATCATACAAATAAAACTAGAGCATAGTAATATTAAGATATGTTCTAATTACGATGAGCTTCACAAATTGAAATCACTAGTTTAAATATAGATGTTTGTAAGGTATCGTATTGACTCTTATGATTTAAAATAAATACAGAAGGACGAGTGACTCTATTTATGATCTAAAACCGGACACGTGCCTTGACAATTGCACTCTGTCACCACTAAAAGCATATTACATTTATGAATACCAACAAGTTATTCTACAACGAACCATTCTTACATCAGTAGACTCATCAAAGCAAACAAAGCTTGTTCATTTTAGTAAATCTTGATATAAACAAAAGTTGTTGTTGCAATAAAGATGTTTGTTTTCCAGAAATTCTAGAGGAAAATTCGCAAAAGTATAATGAAAGGAAAAGTGTCTAAAGCAAGTACCAACTGTTCACGCTCATAGCGCTCAAATAATGAGCAGAATTACGTAGTCACCGGGATCCAGTTGCGGTCTTTCTAGTTACAGACACACTGTTTAAAACATGGAGAATAAAGATGAAGGAGCACGGTCTCTGTATTGAAAAAGTGTCCATCAAAACATGTCAAATAACATTAAACTTTATTCAGAGTTCACTATAAATATATCACTCTTCTCAGTAGAAAATAAAAAAAAATAGAAAAGAATAATCGCTATCGGTAGCTGGCTGGACTGGTTATCGTGAGGTCGCAGGTTCGATTCCTGGCCGAAGTCAAATTTTTCATTCCCATTTTTTTTTATTTTATAAAGTTTACTCGCATGTGTTATTGCGAAAAAAAAATTACAACTCTACACATTTTTTTATAAATAATATAATATAAATAGCTGATGCGACCATAGTCTTTCTGCCATACCATATAGCAATATGGCTTATGTGACATCAATAAATGTTAAAGCCATAGCTAGTAGAATAAATTAAAAAGAAAACAAATTGAGCACATCATATCGGAGTGAGCTTTTTTTTTTTTTTTTGCTATTATGGCATCGCTATTACGCATATTGCCAGTGGCAAGTAAAACGATATTTCGTATTTATTTAAGCAGTGTAAAAGTTAATTTATTATAGTCATCGAGTATAATATGTAAGTATCAAATAAATAAGTTATGAAGTATAATATGTCAGTCAAGTGAGTTACAGTCAAGTTATTCGAGTAAAGCGATGGCTACTTTACCAGAACATTTACAATGAAGTTTTGGAGGCAACCTGAAAAGTCGTGTTTTCGCACTGTTATTCTATTTCACTATACACGGGCACAGTAATAAACCTATATCAAACAAAATGCCACCAACTTTATTCAATATTACTTAAAAATACACCAAGAAAATGAAATAAAATAAGAGCACCATACGCCTCTTTCAAGGTTCCCGCCAAAACTCGAGTGAGCTTTTGTGAGTTGTCAGTATGAATGTGAGCTCAATTGCATCTCACATTCATTCTGACAGCTTAATACTTGTCTTATTGTCCTATTCCCGACGAAGGCTAATCCAAAAACAAAAAAAAAAAAAAACATAAAAATTGGCCTAGCCGATCTTGAGTTTTTTTTTTTAATTAAGTTGTGGCATCGCTATTACGCATATTGCCAGTGTCAAGTAAAACGATATTTCGTATTTATTTATGAAGCGTAAAAGTTAGTATATTATAGTCAGTCAATTACTTATTAAGTATGTCAGTCAAGTGAGTTTCAGTCAAGTTATTCGAGTAAAGCGATGGCTACTTTACCAGAACATTTACAATGAAGTTTTGGAGGCAACCAGAAAGGTCGTGTTTTCGCACTGTTATTCTATTTCACTATACACGGGCACTGTCATAAACCTTTATCAAACAAAATGCCACCAACTTTATTCAATATAACTTAAAAATACACCAAGAAAATGAAATAAAATAAGAGCACCACACGCCTCTTTCAAGGTTCCCGCCAAAACTCCGATCTTGAATTAAAACTGGTGTAACTAACACGACTTTGTTTTATATATTTATACATTATTTATTAGGTATTTAGGCCTACGCTAATCATTGAGGTATTTTGTTTTATTAACTACTTTTGATAGGACTTTTGTTACTACTTTTGTTAAGAGTATAGTCAAGAAGTTAATAATAAATTAAAATTTCGAATTTAGCACACTTAACTCACTATACAACAGCAGTATCACTAGAAACTTTATTTACAGAGTACGCTGGATACTTTTTCAAGTACTCGTCCATATAAGATTCCTCCTTGATGTATTCTCCGTGGTTCAAAACTAGAATTGAAAGTTCAAGAGCAAGTTTTTTTTCTCTTTTTTTATGCCGTGGCAAACAAGCATACAGTTCACATTGATGATAAGTGAATTCTGTAACCTAGAAACATCCAACAAAGTATTTTTTGTACAGAGATGTAAATTCGATGCCACTCCTAAGACATTATTTCTGTGTGCCGGAAATTACAGGGCCGTACATTACAACCTGATCAGATCACGAAAGGTTCTGATCATTTTTCACTTTTCAACTGAAAAATTTCAATGTGCAAAAAGAAGCTTAACTGTTGGTAGAGCCCAGTGACGGAGCTCACGGGCGTAAGCACCACCGCATCTATTATCACTTCTATTTAGCGTTGCTAAACACTTCACATTTAGCTTGTAAAGGGGAAATGAGACATCATACTGATATACTTTTTACATTGGCATATTATATTTAGTTTTATCTAAGTGATATTCTTGACTATACATATATTTTGTATCTATCTTGTTTGACTCGTATGTCAATTGTTATTCATTTTAATTTATTTTGTTTGTTTTTTACGTGTCATAAGAGATGCCTGTCACCCTATAAATGTATAAATGAGTTTCTGATTCTGATTCTGATTCTTCTGAACCGTACTGAACCGTAGTACCCAAAAGCGCTTCAGCAGTTATAAATTCCTTGTAGATTACGGAACCCTAGAACCCATCCAGTGAAAATACGCTGTTGAAATTGCACATCCAGCTTGTAAAATCAATACGTAGCATGTGGTGAAAGCCATAAAGATTTCCTTTCATAAGTGCACTCCACAACTCAGAACTTGAAACCGAGTGAAGTCAGTTCAATTCGAAAGAAAATCTCTTATATTACGAGTATATGTCTCGTCTGTATACTCTTTATTTCAGATTTTTAGGGATTCGTCGTCGACAAGAAAGGCTTACAATTTGCTTTGCCCGTCCGTCTGTCCGCTACGGTGCTCTGAGACTCTTTATACCAATTAAAATGCTGTTATTTGGTAGGAATATAATAATTATACATACATATTAATAATGGTGACCAAAGTGGTTAAACAAAATGTTGAAAAGTATATGTTTATATCGTCTTGTTTTTATATTTCATAGCTTCACTCCTGTATCCCCCCCCCCCCCCCCCCCCCAAGCAGGTACGCAGAGGAAAATTTATACACATTCAAGGACACATGCAAACAGCCACATTTCGCCAGTTACGTTTTGACCCATGTAACAGGTGGCGAGCCTGTTAATATCTCAGGACATGTTACCAAACACAGAGGGCGGCAATTAAACAATCAAATCAATTGCACTTACCCCGAGGCGGGGATTAAATCCAAGACCCCAACGTATCAGTGGTGACGGTAACCACTGCTACGGTTTTTTTTTAATGTAATGGTAGTGCCAAACATCCATGCAGTTCACATTGATGTTAAGTGATGACTGCAGCCTATAGACACTTACACAAAGACCAAGGTCAAAATGCAGATGCGTTACCACTCCTGTGACCTAAGGTGTTATGCCTCTGTGCCGGAAATTACAGGGCCGTACATTACCACCTGATCGGAACACGATAGTGCTGAATACTACCATTTAGCGGCAAGTATATTAGGTAATGCGGTGGTGCCTACGCCCGCGAGCTCCGTCATGGGAGCTCTACCACCAGTAAAAGCATTGGTATTACTGCTACGCGCTGCCGTCCACTAACTAAAACGCTGCGAACCCACACCCACTCCGACTATCGTTTTTTAATTGTATCTAATGTAGTTTTAAATTACGAGTATCTATTTGACCTGTCTTGGGAACGTTTGAGTATCTTATATAGTTCTTAAAGATAGTAAAATCAAAAATTCTGTTGTATGAGATATGTTTTCATGTTTCCGCAGCTAAAACGCAGTTATATAGCTATATTTAGCTAGAAAGCAGTTATATGCGATTAGCAAATTTGTAGTTTAAATATGTCAGTAAACATATTTAAACTACAAACTACTTAGCTAGAAAACAATTTGTCGATTTCGCTTAACAATAAAGAGGTTAAAGGATTTTAATTTCGTTTATGCTAAGGCTCTGATGTTATTACCTACATTACTCTTAATCCTTAACTAAAACGTAGTTTTGTACAAATATTTAGCTTTAACAACGTTAAAATCACTAAGCTTATTCTGTTTTTCCACTGATATGCTTAACTAAAACACCGACACCCCTTTTTAGCTAAGGAAAACATAAAAAAAATAATATTCATGTATGTATCTTCACGCCAGGTCCCTAACGGGGTAGGCAGAGAGTGTAGAGCGCCAGACATCCCGGTTCTGACAAACCTCTCGTGCCTCGTCTACCTTCATTATTCTCTTCATACATGCACGCCGATTCCTAAGACTTTTGACCCCACCATCAGACAGAACTCGACCTATTTGGTCATGGTAGGTCAGCCTTGGTCTTCCTGGGCCTCTGCAACCATCCACATTCGCATTGTATATCTGTTTAGTCATTCGCTCATTCGACATTCTTTCTATATGCCCGAACCATCGGAGCATGCCTTTTTTCATTTTTACACCGATACTATCATTCACACAAAGTCTCTTTCTTACATCTTCATTACGAACGCGATCGGTGAGTGATACACCGCAGATCTTGATAATATTCATCCTTAGCAAAAACTCCACAAAGCAACATTCCTTAACTTTAACGCAGTTTTCTGGGCTAGTCCTTAGCAATAACGCAGCAAAAGTATACTTTTCCCCGTTTTAGTTATTTTGTACGTAGTTTCCACACTGTTCATATTTGTACTGTGCTGTTACCGCTCAACTGCTAAGGCAGTTTAAACGTAACTTCACGCCTGTAATCCCCGAAGGGGTAGGCAGAGGTAAATGCATGCATTCAAGCATACATGCAAACACCCACGATTCGCCGGTTACGTTTTGGCCCATGTAACAGGTGGCGAGCCTGTTGACATCTCCGGGCACATTACCAAACTTTGAGGTACTGGGAAATTTCCAGAAAATGGAAAAATCCCAATAGAACCAGAGATAAAGGCTTTTTCACCATTATCTCTGATAACCCCCTACCCGGGAATCGAACCCAGGACCTCAGCGTAGTAGTAGTGTCCTGCTACCACTAGGCTACCGAGGCAGTTAAAAGCGTTCCATAAATCTTTATCTAATTTTTCTAGTCTCATTTAATAACCCAACAGATTCCAGTAATATTTTTACATAATAGAACGTACATACACTACTCAACAAATAATATTGCACATCGAGCATGCGAAAGAGACGGTCGGCTCGTTTCGACTTCGATGAGCGTTATCTCTGTTGCACACTGCCTACGTAAGGACAGACAGTCCGGTATTGGTCAAACTTGATCAAAATGGTCGACAAACGTCAAATAGGTACGAGGTAGTAAAGAGATAACGCTCTACATACCCGAAATAAGACGAAGTTTCCTTCCTAGGCTCGATGTGCAATATTTATTGTTGAGCACAGTAGGTATTTTTTTAACGCATGAATCGATCCAGCTTACATAAGATAGTCTTAATATGTGTCAAAAGTAAAATACTTTAAATTTCTTTAGTAATAGTAACACTGTTGTAATTAAATAAACATCGGTTTAAAAAAGAAACGTGCGGTCTAGTGCTCTTTGGATTGCCCACGTCCTCCTACCACTGGACCACTGACGCATTTCACAATTTTCTATAAATCTGTATCAAAGATTTTTTTAGTCTCATTTAACACATTCCAGCAATATTTTTTACTTAGAACGTACGTAGATATATGTTTTGATGAAAACTTTGCCGTGATTTAGATTTGTTTCAGAGATTTATATATAACGAATTAAATAAACATACAAATCGATTCAGCTTACTTTTTATAGTCTCTGTGTAATTTTTTAAACTGCTTATGTAATAGAATACTATTGTAATTAAATAAACATCGTTCTAAAAAGAAACGTGTGGCCTTTTGCACTTTCGACTCGCGCACTGAAGGTTCCGTACAGTCTCGAACTTATTTTTTTATGTCATGAAGTGCCAAACAATAATGCAGCTCACATTGATGGTAGGTATATGTAGCCTATAGATATCTACAAAAAAATCAAGAGATTTCTATGTAGATGCGGCACCTCTCCTGAGCTCTAAGCTGTCGTGCCTCTATGCCGAAAAATACAACTCTGTAATTAAAATGGATGTTTAAAATGGATTTGATGTTATTTAACAACATCTTAACAATAATAGTTCTTTACCTCTAAACTCATAAGAATTTTACGGTATTTAAGGTAACCTAGAAAATTCCTAAATTTTTCGTTTAAACATCATATTTTTTGGACGGTTTTTCTCAACGTCCGGTACCCTAAAATCAGTTACATAAAACAATCATTTGTCATTGACCATGAACAGATCAATAGACACCTAATAATCTATTTTTACTTGCTTACTTTACTCGTTGTACACTTACGTAGATCAAAAACATATTGGGGAGCCGGATTTTCTCCTCGGGAAATACGTTCTACGCAATCATATTTTCGCGATAACATTCTGTTAATTCAATAATTAAGTTAAGTTTAAATAGGTAGATCATCTGTCTATACATCTATACAATAATACATAATCTAAGATGTACCGATATTTCTAGCAAATAAATAATTCTATTCTATTCTATAAAACAAAATCCCCCGCCGCGTCTCTTTGTCTGTCTGTTTGCGATAAACTCAAAGACTGCTGTGATGCATTTATCTTTTCTATATGTCTTTGGTTTTTCTATATTTTGGTTTTGGAAGTCCAGGGAAGGTTTAAAAGGTAGAAAAATATGAAGAAATTGAAGGGAAATAGTAAGAACCACTATTTCATTATCCCATATAAATTGTTCGCATATATCAAACCTTTGACACATTATTTCATTGTGAGGCAATACGAAGTTTGCCGGGACAGCTAGGCTAAAAAAATATTATCCTTTCTCTCTGGTGCTATTGGATTTTTTCCATTTTGGGGAAGTTGCCCAGTACCTCGGCGTTTGGTAGACTCGCCATCTGTTAAGTAGATAAGATCAAACGTAACTTGCGAATCGTGGGTATTTGTATGTTTACCCCTTGTTTTGTTAGACCCTTATGGGAATACAGGCGTGATGTTAGGTAGACCATTAACATTATTTTAAGAGCTCCCACCTACTTTTCCGATTTATTTTTATAGCCAAATCCAAATATTGCCTGCGATTAGGCGTCATTAACATCGTCTTAATATCCTATTATTACACTTCACAAGTAATAATGGAGGATGGACGTAAAATGTGAATGGCGAATAAAGTAAAATCCAATTTTCATAAATATATCATCAAACTTTATATTTTTCTTCTTTCCTTCCTTTCCATCATTATTTCACGTTTTCGTAATTCACGTAAACAAATTATAGCGTTATCAATATTGTTTTGCTCTTACTTTTATTTTGACTAAAATGTTAAGCTTGTTAGTACGAGTATATCAACAGGATCAACAATATACGAGTATGTACTTTATTTAAATGTTATGATTGACTTGTATTTTTTTCATAATTTCTGGGTCAGCCATGTTCAAAACGTGTGAAATGCCCTCTTACTTTGATGGTGTCTTTAAAATCACCCTCTATATGTACTCAACTCCTTCAGATTTTCAAATTATCATACATTGAAAGACAATAAAAATAAAGTAAAAAAATAAAACCTATACGTTTCAGCATTCCGAACAAATCTGTGTGATTTTTGCTTTACATTTACTGTATAAATTCTGCAATAATACATTTCTGAAAAATAAAAAATCATGTGACCATGTTGTAAAGGTTACTTCATAAACATAATTTGTAAATTAATTTAATACTAAAAATAAAACAAAACAAAATTATAAATAAAGGTTAATTAGGTACTCGTATATTTTTCAAGAGAAAGACTATGTTATCTAAATGTCAAAATGTTATAATCTATCTACGTCTCGGTAAGAAAGTTCTAATCGTATTACGATGAATACAAAATATTATTTCTGCGTATAAAACAATTGAAGTTGACATCAACGACGAATGTGTAGTGGGCGGCATTTAGTACATAATAAATATAAGTAATGGTCGGCCGCTAAAGACAAGAATAGAAACTAGTTCGTCATGAAGCGACCTACCTAAGTTTTACCTTGTTGGTAAACAATAGGATAATCATTTTACTGCCTTGGCGTTAAAATGGAAGCAGGCTCAGCAGATCACTAGCTCTAGCTAGCCCTGAGATTCGTAGTTCAAAAATTGAGTAGGAGAAGGGGAGTAGTGAAGTATGTTTTATATGTCCTGAAATGGTAAACAAGCATTCGTTCACATTGATGGTAAGTACATAAATACCGTAAACATAGAATCATAGACATAAAAACCAAAAAAATAATAGAAGATGCTTTGCCTGAGATCTAAGTTGTTGTACCTCTCTGCCGGAAATTACCATGATAGCTCTGAACACTACCATGAAGCGGTGAGTACATTAGGTTGGCCTGCGAGCTTCGTCACTAGAGCTCTACCACCTGGGAAATGTACCTTATGTTTATCAGTTACTCCGACAATTTGCGCCTGAAATTTAAAAAATAATATTTTCTTAAGGTTAATGGCAAGAAAATGTTTTTTCAAGAATATTACTTTGTAGTAGGATGTGATGTGTGTGGTAAAAGGATAAATGGTACGTTACCAATGACAAGTCCGCACACACTGTTTCACATTAACTATAATCGTATTAACGTCACAAACACAAAAGGTACAGCACGAGAAGAATAGTCACAATACAATAATAATAATCTGTACAACACAAACACTGAGTAGAGAAATAGTCCAAATCAAATAATTGTACAGAATAGAAATAACAAATAGCGGAACAAAGAAAACGCGTCGAGTGAGTTAGCACGACTGGCGTTGCAACCGCGACGGTCGGGCGGCGCGAGAATTCGCAGGTAGACCTCACGCCCGCGTAGCGCGCGTACCCGCAACCGTTGTGATATTTTGTGTTGATAAAATAGATCGCGGCATACTACGGGTTTCACCCGAGTATGCTCGTGACAAATAAATAATTACATAATATTTGTGTAACTGTATTTGTGTGATATGTAATGTATGGATGTTGTATAGTGTAAGTGAATGTGTAATACTGATAAATACATAATAAATAAATATTGTATGTGTAATATATACATAAACATAATGTTCCCTACATCACTCCCCTCCAGAGGCCGTGTCTACGGACGATAATAATCCGGGAAGCGGACTCGTCTCCCGGAACGTGTAGCTCGCAGAGGGTTGTCTCCAGGCGGAGGCTGGGGAGGATCTGGGGGTTGTGAATGGGACAATTGGATATGAGATGGGTGGGATTGGGATGTTTGAAGTTGGGCAGCGTCGTCCGACAGTATGTAGGCTGGCTTAAGGCGGTCTACCGATACCGAGACAACTTTACCCTTGACTCTAATTTTAAAAACTTTCCCACCCCTGTTGATAACCTCATGTGGTCCGGTGTACGCAGGTTGTAGCGATACACGTAACGCGTCTTCCCTGAGGAATACGTGGCTACATGTATCAAGATCCTTGAAAACAAAAATATGCCTTTTGCCAGAATGGTGCTGAGTCGGAGTGGGTTTCAACTTCTCAGCGAAAGACCTAATGCGCGCTGAGAAGTCTGAGATGTCAGTAGTGCAGTAGTCAACTACCGAGGGACCGAAAAATTCGCCAGGGAGGCGAAGCGGTTCACCGTACACCAGTTCGGCAGATGTGGACTGAAGGTCCTCCTTATAAGCGCTTCTGATACCAAGCAGAACGAGAGGGAGAGACTCAGTCCAATTGACATCTGCGTGACAAACAATAGCTGCCTTCAGCTGTCGGTGGAAACGCTCGACTAAGCCGTTGCACTGTGGGTGGTAAGCAGTTGTCCTGCGGTGGTCAAATCCAATGGATTTGGACAACTGCTGGAACAAAGCCGACTCGAATTGCCTACCACGGTCGGTAACAATGTCAGTAGGGCAACCGAATCGGGCCACCCAACACGATATAAACGCTTTGGCCACGGTTTCCGCGGTGATATCAGTGATGGGGACAGCTTCCGGCCATCGCGTGAAGCGATCGACGGCTGTCAAGCAGTACCGATATCCACCGGACGGAGGTAATGGGCCGATCAGGTCTAAATGGACATGTTTGAAACGCGCCGAAGGTAAAGCGAGCGTGCCCAAGGGCGACGAAACGTGTCGGCTTACCTTCGAGCGCTGGCAGGTCAAACATGCCTTAGACCATTCTCGGCAGTCCTTCCTCATGGAGGGCCAAACAAAGCGTTGTGCAACGAGCTTAGCACTAGCGTTGGGACCGGGGTGGCTGAGAGAGTGCAAACAGCTAAAAATTTGTCGACGCAGACTTAGAGGGACAAAAGGCCTGGCGGTCGGTGTACTGACGTCGCAGTACAATTCAGTACGACTGCCAGGTATTGTCATCTTCGCGAGACGAAGAGAAGTCTCTCCGGCCACTAACTTTGCCAGTTCGGGGTCGGAGGTCTGGGACTTGGCGAGGACTTCAATGTCTATAGGCGTCTGTAGCTCTTCAACGCGAGAAAGGGCGTCAGCCACGACGTTGTCCTTACCCGCGATGTGCCTAATATCAGATGTGAACTGCGAGATGAAGTCCAAGTGTCTATACTGACGCGGTGAGCAGTTACGTTTCCGCTCGTGGAAGGCGTAACAGAGCGGTTTGTGGTCAGTATACACAGTAAAGTCGTGAGCCTCTAGCATGTGGCGAAAGTATCTGATACTCTCGTAGATGGCAAGGAGCTCGCGGTCGTACGGTGAATATTTCACCTGTGAGGGGCTCAACTTACGCGAAAAGAATGCTAGAGGCTGCCAAACACCGTCCTGAAGCTGCTGTAGGACTGCACCTAGCGCTGTGTCTGAGGCGTCAGTGACCAGTCCTAACTTGGCATCAGAACTCGGATGAGCGAGGAGCGCGGCGTTGCAGAGGCTCTGCTTGCAACAATTAAATGCCTCTAGTGAGTCTCCTTTTATGTCGACCGGGTGGGAAGCTTTGACAGACCCGGTCAGCAGAGCATTCAGAGGTGCCTGGATTTGTGCGGCTTTTGGGATGAAACGCCGGTAAAAGTTAACCATCCCCAAAAATCGACGTAATTCCCGGACAGTTTTGGGGAGGGGGAAATCCGAAATGGCCTTGACCTTGCTATCCAGGGGCTTGGTACCATCTTTTGAAATATGGTAACCTAAAAATGTTACCTCAGGAGCCCCGAAAACGCATTTGGCCGTGTTAACCAGTACTCCGTACTGTTGCATACGGGTGAAGAGCTGGCGCAAATGGTCTTCGTGCTCCTCCTGACTCCTGGAGAACACTAGGAAGTCATCCAAGTATGGATAGCAGAAATCAAGACCACGCGTCAATTCATCCACGAACCTCTGAAATGTCTGACCAGCATTCCTTAACCCGAACGTCATAAAAGAAAATTCGAACAAACCGAATGGTGTGGTGATCGCGGTCTTCGGTATATCCTCATCAGCCACCGGTATCTGGTTGTAGGCCTTCACTAAATCTAAAACTGAATAGTGCGTACAACCGGACAAACTGTGAGAAAAGTCATGTATATGACGAATCGGGTATTTGTCTGGTATTGTCCTTGCGTTTAGTAGTCTATAATCGCCGCAAGGACGCCAGCCGTTGTCCTTTTTGGACACTAGGTGCAAAGGAGATGTCCATGGGCTATCTGACGGACGAGCTGTGCCATTCGCCAACATGGCGTCGAACTCCAGTTTGGCAATTTTAAGCTTGTCTGGAGCCAACCTTCTAGGCGAACACGACACTGGGGGGCCTGGTGTAGTGCGAATGTGGTGTGTAGTGTTGTGTTTTACGGTACCTGGTACACCGGCGGGGCGTGTGATCTCCGGAAACTCGGCCAGGATACGGTGGTAAACGCTGCTACCGCCAGTCGGTACCTTCACACTCGACACAATAAAATTAAAATTATCAATACATGCCACAGTGCTGATATTGGTTAGGCTATCGACCAATTTTTGGTTGCTGATGTCAACGATAAGACGGTAATGCGACAAAAAATCAACGCCAATTATGGCTTTCGTGACATCAGCAACCACAAAGCGCCAAGGAAAATTACGACGTAGGCCTATATTTAGCGTCAGTTGCAAATAACCGTAGGTGTCGATAGCCGTACCATTAGCAGCACTGAGCTGAAACGAAGTCTTAAATCTACGTTCACGGATAGCACTAACCGGGTACACACAAATGTCACTACCAGTGTCCACTAAAAATTGAGTGTTGGTGTCACGGTCTGTAATGAACAGGCGACCCGTGGTGGCCTGGCAATCGCTGGTCGCCATCACCGATTGCTCGGACCGTTTCCCGATGAGAAATCGCATGGCTTGATGCACGATTTGGCTCTGGTACCGAATCTGTAGTGGTACCAACAAGTTGGGTGACGGCGGTAATTGGACGCGGACCTCAATCGACTGCGGCTGCGGCTGCGATGCCCACTCCTGGCTAGGCCACGGTCCCTGGACCGTGACGTCCGTGACCCTTGGTTGAATTGAGTTGCCATAGCGCTGACCTGCCTTGTCAACTCAGCGACCTGCTGTGCCAGCTGGTCAATCGGTGTCGATGTGGCGGCTGCGGCGACATGAGGTGCCGGTGCTGCGATATCGTGAACACGATCAGCGAGCTCCGCCAGTGAGTCCAAGGGTAGAGTAGGCTGCGACGCGACGATAGGTTGTATACCGACTGGCAACCTGCTTGTCCAGATGGTATGGAGAAAATCCTCCGGTATGTCGGGGCCTGCTAAGTGTTGCAGATGCCTCAGGAACTGCGAAGGTTTGCGGCTACCCATCTGCTCATGCATCAGGAGTTGCTTCACTTTATTCTCCCGAGACACTGACAATCGCTTGATTAATTCAGCTTTGAGACGCTTGTAATCAGGTGGGCCGGTGATGACGTCTTCCACTTCAGCGGCATATTGCCTATCTAAGGTTGTCAAAACCTGATAAAATTTAGTTGCTTCGTCAGTGATTCCATATAATTTAAATTGGCCTTCTATTTGAGCAAACCATATGGCGGGTTTTTCAGGCCAGAATGGTGGTGATCTTATTTGGGCAGTAGATGTCGTAAATGCCGGTGGATCCACTCCCTGCTGCACGACGGGCGTCGCCATTTTGACGACCCGGCGCGGACGCGTGTTAACTTGTGACTCGGCACTATCACTTCCACTGCTCATCTTCCTGTAATATGTGGCGTGAACAGTTCGGGGTCACCAATGTAGTAGGATGTGATGTGTGTGGTAAAAGGATAAATGGTACGTTACCAATGACAAGTCCGCACACACTGTTTCACATTAACTATAATCGTATTAACGTCACAAACACAAAAGGTACAGCACGAGAAGAATAGTCACAATACAATAATAATAATCTGTACAACACAAACACTGAGTAGAGAAATAGTCCAAATCAAATAATTGTACAGAATAGAAATAACAAATAGCGGAACAAAGAAAACGCGTCGAGTGAGTTAGCACGACTGGCGTTGCAACCGCGACGGTCGGGCGGCGCGAGAATTCGCAGGTAGACCTCACGCCCGCGTAGCGCGCGTACCCGCAACCGTTGTGATATTTTGTGTTGATAAAATAGATCGCGGCATACTACGGGTTTCACCCGAGTATGCTCGTGACAAATAAATAATTACATATTAATATTTGTGTAACTGTATTTGTGTGATATGTAATGTATGGATGTTGTATAGTGTAAGTGAATGTGTAATACTGATAAATACATAATAAATAAATATTGTATGTGTAATATATACATAAACATAATGTTCCCTACAACTTTAAAATATAATAGCAACACTAAGGGCGAGATTCACAGACAGCACTACGACTTTTTTTTCAAAATCGCATAGCATCGTTATTACGCATATTGCCAGTGTTAAGTAAAACGATATTTTGTATTCATCTTACGCAGCGTAAAAGTTAAAGTCAGACGGTCAGTTATCAGCCAGTCAGTCAGAGTCACAGTCAGTAATTCGAGTAAAGCGATGGCTACTTTACCGGAATATTTACCTACAATGAAGTTTTGGAGGCAAACTGAAAAGCCGTGTTTTCGCACTGTTATTCTATTTCACTATACACGGGCACTGTAATAAACCTATATTAAAGAAAATGTCACCAACTTTATTTAATATAATTCATTTATACACCAAGAAAATCAAATAAAATAAGAGCACCACACAACTCTTACAAGATGCCCGTCAAAAAATCTACTCAACTCATTGTAAGCTATGGAAATCGCTCGAAGTGCCACCCACGATCAGTGTTCGCAAGGCGTCGGGAAGATAAAGCGATCTCTCAGTCTTGAAGGAGTGAAGCTGTTAGTTATGCTACCTGTATTTCATTATTCATCGCGGATTTTGTTGAGCGCCGTTTCAATCACACTGACAGTATTGCCGAAGATGGAAATTTTGCTTATACGCAAAAGTGCAACAAGGCGTTCCTATAACTTTTTTTTGTTCAATGAAATTGGCAAACAAGCATGCAGTTCACATTGATGTTAAGTGATGACTGCAACCTCTAGACACCCACGAAAAGACCAGGGATCAAAATGCAGATGCGTTACCACTCCTGAGGACTAAGGTATCATGCCTCTGTGCCGGAAATTACAGGGCCGTATTACCACCTGACCGGAACACGCTAGTGCTGAACACTACCGTTTAGCCGCATGTAGATTAGGTAATGCGGTAGTGCCTACTCCCGCGAGCTCCGTCACTGGAGCTCTACCACCAGTGAAAACTGTAACTATGAAGAAGTTGGCAACAAACGTAGAATAGTGAAAAGGAATTTAAAGAAGGAGACTTTCAGAGAGAATCTATACTTATCTGTATTTACAATAGGTATCAATATTTCAGGAGGTTTTTTATATTACGTAGGTGGCAAACAAGCATGCAGTTCACACAGATGTTAAGTGATGATTACAGAACACGATGATGCTGACCCTACCATTTGGTGGCAGATAGGTTGGGTATATAGTGGTACCTAAACCCTCCTATATTCTAATAGTAGATACAAATACATAAAAGTAATCAAATATGCACCATAATTATTTTACTTCTAACTTTAAAACTATTAAAAAAAATTCTTAATGACGATCTATAAGAGAAAGATATGGTGATTGAATTTAATATACCCACGTAAGATGTGTTTGATCTAAATATACTAAAAAAGGGTCTCCATAAAATGTTGTATAATATTGAGGCCAGTTATTTCACGCTAATCCACATCAAAGATATAAATTTTAATACAGTTTGAGATTCCACCTTTACACATTTTGATAATTTTTAATACTGCTCACCAGTTTTTCATTACTTACATAAATACGGGAACACGAGGCTGACCTATACTTTAATCGAAAGCTTTGAAGCAGTTGATCACTTTGATAAGTTAAGTATTTATAAATATATACACACACTTTTACCACTTGTTTATATGTATAGACAGACAGTTAATTTTATTCGTGATTCGTAGTGTATACTTTATACTACAAATCACGAATTCAACTAGCGTACCTATTTGACGTTTGCCGACCATTTTGAGCAAGTTTTGACTAATACCGGACTGTCAGTGCTTACGTAGGTAACGCAGATAACGCAACAGAGATAACGCTCTACGAAGTCGAAACAAGCCGATCGTCTCTTCCGTAGGCTCGATGTGCAATATTAATTGTTGAGTACTGTAATTGGGTATTATTAAAACAACAACAAACAAATGTAACAGATTAATTCTTTCAACACACAATAAAATTGCAGCTCTACCTATTTCTACCATAGTAAATCAATCAAAAAAGCAAGACAGCGTAAGTAAACAAAAGTTTTCGACAATATAGACGATGATATGAAGTGGTCATCAATTTCAGGTATCTATTGTAGAATAATAGATAAGACGAATAAACTTAATTGTTACGACAGTACTCATTCGTGTTGATAGTCACGTTTGTTTATGCATAAGTATTCAAGATAAGTTTTAGTATTAAAATATCTTCACCGCTGTGTTCAGTAGAGTTTTCTCGTTGATCATAAGTAGGTACTGTTACGTATACGTATCTAGTTTCAGCATCGTTTAACCGGTTTAGAGCAAATCACTTATGCTGAATATGATTATAACGTAGGTTCAGTCATTGTACCGACTCGAAGTAAAATATTCACACTATGTGAACCAATATTTCACTTCTTTGACGACCCGGTTAGTCCAGCGGTGTTAGATGGTCTGGGTGTTTGTGTATGTGTTGTAATGTGAACAACGGCACCCACCACACGGGTTTATACCCACTGTGAGTGTAAGCTTATTTTTTTGTCTAAGTAGGTAAAAAATAAACACAAACAATATTTAAATCGTATAATAAAGTGTAAAATATTTTAAATTATAGCCAATAAAAACCTCAACTATGGTGAAATCTCATTTACGAATAATAAAGTCGAAATAATAACAGTAATGGGGAGACAAGGTGCCAACGGCTATAAATTTAAATTGAACACGTTTCATTAATAGACATCAACGCTTTTATATCCCCATCATTTTACTTTATTATATTTTCAATTATAAAGTTCTTTTAGAGTCGCTGTAGTTGTTTTTAAGACTGTTACGTGACAGTGAGCTGGATTCCATATCGCGTGCTTCGAATAGTAAAGCAGCTTTATTGTTTAGAAAAAGTCGTCTGTTTTACTTCGCGCTGACTGGTGGCTTTTTGGCTTATAACTGAACATTCACAATACTTTTTTTTTAATGTAGTCTCATTTTGATACCCGACTTACGTATTCAATTACGACGAACGTATTCTTTGGAGAGGAAACAAAAGTGACGTATAAGTATTCAATTACAGTACTCAGTAATTAATATTGCACATGGACCCTGCGAAAAAGAATCGGCTCGTTTCGACTTCGTAGAGCGTTATCTCTGTGGCACACTGCCTACGTAAGCACTGACAGTCCGGTATTGGTCAAAACTTAGTCAAAATGATCGACAAACATCAAATAGGTACGGTGCGAAAGAGAAAGATCTACAGATCCGAAATAAGCCGAAGTGTCCTTACTAGGCTCGATGTGCAATATTTATTGTTTGTTAGCTCTGTATGTACCTAATTATTACGTTCTTGAATTATATTATTAGTAAAGATTTTTTTGTCATGATTGAGAGATACTGGTGGTAGAGTTAGTCGAATCTCGAGGGTGTAGGCACCATCGCATTACCTAATCTCTCTGCCGCCAAATGGTGATAAGGTTCTTGGCGTATTAATATAATGACATAGCTCATATATGATAATATGATACGTTAAATTTTTGGATTATTTATAATTCGGATACCTTGACAAAATAAATGACACTCAGAAATTGATTCAGTCGGTGCCATAGCCAATGTCAAAAAAACTCTGGACTAGTTAGTAGCTCAGCCTTGTATGGGGACTTATTTTCTCTTTCAAATAAATATTGGAAGGCGTAAATACAAACCTTTCCCTAGGCGCTCATGATCTAAAAATAACACATCTATATTGGGATGTCTGGTTTCTATGTAGAACCAGTTGATTGGTGAATTTCTTTCCGTTGTAGGTACTTCGCTATGCTACCATACCTACCCTACACTGCCCTAATACCTAAGAATTACTGTTGAATGCCATTATATTATTATAAAATTTAAATGGTAGAAAATGAGAAATTAATACATTTTTATGTAAGCCTTTAGGTTTTTTATTTTTATTTATTTATTGCACTGTCCTACACTACACTTTATTACCCTGTAGCCAACCCGTAGACTTTATTGTATTGTATAAAGATGTATTTTCATGTTACTGAACTTTAGTCACTTATCACCCATTTATTTGAAACGCTCGCTAGTTTGCCACTTCACGTGTTGTATGGTTGTAGCGGAAGCGAACACCATTCAATAAATCTAAGGATAAAACCATACATAAATAACCTACCAACCTACTTAAACAATAAAGGCAACCCCAGTCGCTCACAACGATATAAATAGAACTCACTAAGATTTAGTACCCACATTACTTTTCTCTTAGCCAAAATGTGTCCCCGCCCGAATAAACCTAGATTTGGCCTAAATAACTTGGATGGGTTTCCTGCAAATTATGTCAGGTTATGAATATGTGGAAACAAATTTAATATACTGCCTACATCTAGCCTACATCCTACAAACACAACTTTTCACATACAGCCCCAAGAATTCACTGAAGATAATTTGTTAAAATATTTGTAACTAGCGGCCCGCCCCTGCTTCGTGCGGGTCCAATGTTACATATCCTCTCCTATTCGTCATAGCGTGATGATTATAGATTTATAGTTTAGGCAGCGTACGTAAGGTATATAAGCAACTTTTCTGGTTGATTTTTTACACCTCGTGTCTGAAAAACCCAAAAAATATCTTACCGAGCCTTTTTTCCAAATTAAAATATAGCCTATGTTGTTACCCGTGGATAATGTACGTAGCTTTCGCATAGTGAAAGAATGTTCATAATCGGTCCAGTAGTTTTTGAGCCTATTCAATACAACCAAACAAACAAAGTTTTCCTCTTTATAATATTATAAGTATAGATGTAGCAAAGTGATTATCGCTTTTTAGGGTTTCGTAGCATATATAGCATAGTTTCGCCATGTCCGTCAGTTCGTCCATCCGTCCGTCCGTTTTTACACTTTACATCTCGTAAGCAAAAGGCACAAATATGTTTGTAGCAAAACAGATACCATTCACTACAGATGTAGGTTTAGTTACGTGGGCCTAGACATGCATGTATGAAAAAAAAACGAATATACTGTTAAAACTGAACTAGCACTAGCAGCACTTCATTCCACGGTGACGACCACAATTCCACTGATCCCCTCTTACCATTGACAAGCCAATTTATACCATTGACAAGCTCATTTCTACCCTCAATTACTCTACTTCGTTAAAAACATTCGAGTCGTTATCTTTACAATAGCTAGCAGGTGTGATTCAAAATGTAAACAACCTAATTCCAATTAGGCACCTGTTTTGGCATAAACACCACCTGCTTTTGGACAAACACCACCTGCTTTTGGACAAACACCACGTGATTTGGCACAAACACCACCTGTTTCACCTTAAATGATGCCTACTATATTTTAGGCACTAACAATACGTACCACAGGGCTATTTTTTACAATGCGAATATTTTTCCGGAGGGTCGGTACCAGTAGTAGAACAAATTTAAATAAGTACCTACCTACAGTATTTTTATTTACGTCCGCCCACCTGTTTCTACACACACCGCTGCCACACTTGCCTTTCGCGATACGAGATGTTTTTCATTCATAATTTATTTACAAAAACTTGTGTTTGCGTTCAGTAGTTAATTTTGGTACAACAAATTTTCGAAAATGTAAAATACCTACATGTCTATTTTTTTTAAAACTAAATAACTTCCGCTAATTAAGTAGGTAGGTTTCCTAAAGTTATACTTATCGTTTCTAAAGGATCTAAAATCAATTTATCAGCATTATGCATCGAATTATTTATTAGATTACAATAGAGACATTAATTATACATTAAGAGTGTTTGAAATCATTTATCTCTCGCAGGGGAGTCCTAATGAGTCGATGTAGGTACGCTATTAATATCCAATGCAGACATAAAACCATCTACAAATAGATACCGGTCGCTATTCCAACCGATTAAGGATGATGTTCTCAACACGTTATAAAATATATCATTTCAGTGGGGTTAGCTAATTTCAATATAAAATATGTTATTAGATAGGTAGGTAAATCATTTCAGTGCAGTTAGCTAATTTCTTAAACTGAAGAAATAGATCACAAAATATTGTAATATCATCTGTATAATTTTAATATTGATTTATGACACCAATCATAGTTATATCTGGATGTCAAACTTATTATTAAAATGTTCAGTTATAATACACTGCTGATTATATCTAACAAACAATTTAACTTACATAGATACACACGGACTAGTCATTAAATCATAAGTCACATTAGTCAACAAATCATAAGCTTCATGAGTAGCATCTGCAATAAGATCTTTCTAATTTTATTTCTGCATATTATGTCTGGCTGCAATTTGCATTCGCTTAACATAAATAGGAACTTTTATTTTGTTTCTATTAATAGACACAACATTTTCTACAAATAGATGCCGATCTCTATTCCAGCCTACTAAGGAAGATGTTCTCAACACGTTATTAAATATATGGGTGAATTTCTCAAGCATACATTTTAGACGGCGTCGCTGAAAATCATATCTTAAACTACATATATGTAATACAGTTTATTTTTTTAGGAAATATAGACTTATATTTCTTGATGAGGCCATCAATATATTTGTAGAAAACATTTTGGAAATTAGAGAAAAACAAAATGTTACCCCTGTTTCTAAGTTTGGTGGCGCGTCCACAATCTGTTTTTCTTGTATTAACCACCGTTTAAATGAAGCTACACTGATTTACCAGAAATAAATAATGTTATTTCTATTTAGCGTTGATTATTCTATTCGATGACAATTTTATTATTCTATTTAGTTCAATACTTTGTCCTAGAGGGAATCAAAAAGGGATGTCCGCGGAAATTCTTAAATTTTGGTGGGAATAATAAAATCATTAATTAGCTCGTACACAATACATCCTTAAGGATTACATTTCCACCATTCTCTTCGTTTAGTAGGACGCTCACGGAGAGCAAAGACAGTTTCGTGCTATCCTGTTGTTATTTCCCGTCAAAACGAAAGTAAGTCTTTTCAAAGTAATCGGACAAAAAAAGTGCAATATTGGTGTGATGTTTTAAATCGTTCCGTTTAAGAGTATGTTTTGTTACACATATTTATAATATAAAGGTTTGGTATCATTTCAAAACTAGTTTAGTGATATTTTTTTAAATAAATATTTTATACAAGTTTCTAATTTTGGTGGTCCAATTTTGGTGGTGTTTTACGTATTACAAGTATTGTTTAGCTACACCAAAATTATTAATATTTCTGCATGCTAGGAAAAGGTCGAAGTTAACACACGCGGAGTACTTGGAGAGGAAAAGGGTCGTAGAAAGGAGGAGAAAAGAAAAAAAAATGGTATGATCATGGAGATCATAACATTTTTTTTTCAAACTAGAAAAATTGCGAAAAAAAGAAAGAGAATCCGCGAATAATGTCAAACAAATATGTCAAAATAAATTAAGTGCAATTTAACAAACAACTTAGGTACACACGGTCCAGTCATTTTTGGCACATGGAGCAAAAAATCATAAGCTTCGTGAATAGCCGGGTCCACACAGAGCGAGTAGCCTCGCGAGGCATTTGCCGCTAGGCAGCTCGCTCTGTGTGGACGCGCCTAATAGCAACGAATCATATATATATAATAAAATATAGATAATCGAGTAATCGCTTGCAATTTCTTTTATGACAGTGATCTGCAGAAAAAAACCCAATTGCGTACAAACATGTTTACAGCTCCGACTAAAGTAGTGAGATGTTAGTAATATAAGTAATAATAATATGCAAGTACTGTTAACAGCAGCAACATACATATCTACGGGAAATAGATTAAAGACTATACAGAGCTCATTTCTGAAGACTAACATGTTATGTGTCTATAATTAAGGACCGAACATTACGATCTAACCGAAACACAACAATAGCGCTAAACTCAATAATTTAGCGACAGAAACATTACGTAATCCGACAAGGCCTTCAAGCTCCGATATTGGAGCCATATTTGGTGAAATTTCATTTCCAAATATCTGACCCAGCTAACCTTACTCTTCCATACATTAAAGGTTGAATCCAGGGCCGTAAAATAAAATCCCATCTAATACATTACTGTAAAAACTGAAAGATGGGATGAACAGCAAATTTTTCACCGTAAGCAATTTACACGGAAAAGTTAAGTTACTGTTATACTGTTTTACTTTATTCATGTTTTATGAGAAAACATGAATAAAACAGGAAATGAGGAAAATATTTTTTTCATGAATACAGAAGAAACACGGGAGGCGTGTAAAAACCGCGATATCTGGCACGCCATACTGTCTGCCTATCCTGTAGGGCACTTTTATGTGGATGTCTACAGGCTGCAGCATCACTTGACATCAACACGAACGTCATACTTGTTTGCCACGTTCATCACATTAAAATAATCTCACGTTTTAAATCTTCCCTGGTTTTCCATTAATACGATTAACATAATTTTATTATTAAAACTGAAATTATCCAATTCAGTTCTCGAGTTTTAGCGCGGCTAACGCAAAGTTATTGATGAAAATAACCACTAACATTTCACCTTATATATATTAAAATAAAGTGTGGACGAAACTGATGCGAAATTCATCGATAACATCAAGTTTTATTCTGAAAAAATGCAAAGGCGTCACCAGCTGTCGATCTAGGCTGAGAAAGGATCGAGTATACGAGAGTTATTATAAGAATATATATGACAAATAACAGTTTAATTTCAATTCAATTCAATTCACTTTATTTGCATAAACATGGGTATAAAGAATTGTTGTTTGAATATACATTGGTCAAGTAAGGTGTAAGGAAACACCGTACTTATATTGAAAACTTGAGTAAACTGATAGCTGGCATCCATGCCGCCCCCTGGCGATGGTCAAGCAAAGAATAAGTATCTACTTATCTGCCTGTAATTAGTACGTTTCTTTGGGAACAGTTTTTACTTTATAACAAATCTGCCTATCTGATCATAAGGTATTAAGCATCAACGTTGGCTTAAATAATAATATTTGCGTTGTATACAATAGGTCCGTAATAATCTTTAACTTGATACGGCTCAATATAGGCACTTTAAAAGAGGTAGGTTTTCTCGACATCTATTTATTTCAATGTGAACACAATCATATTCCATTCATCTCTGTTTCTCATTGAGCAACAAAACCATTACTGACAAGGTTGAGCGTTTTACGTTCAATATAAAGTATGACACTGAAAAATGGAAAACCATTAACAATAATGGCATTCAAAATAACAAAATGTGGGACAATTCTACGCCTGCTTCAGTTTCATTTCTGTAACTCTTAAGTATACGGATAAATAATGTTGAAGGAGACCAAATCAGAGCTTAAAGTAATACTGTTATAAACAAAAGCTGGGTTTTAGGGATGTGGAATGGACGACAGGAATCTTTATTGACTCGAAACAGAAGACAACCGGCTCCTATAACTTGATAGATTGTTCCCCTCCCCATTAAATATGGTCCTTCTTTGTTATGTTTTTATGTTACGGAGTTGGCAAACAAGTACGCAGTTAACGTGGGTGTTAAGTGATGACTGCAGCCTATAGAGATTTAAACAAAAATCATAAGTCAAAATACAGATACGTTGCCACTCCTGAGACCTAAGTTGTTATGCCTCTATGATAATTATTACAAGGGCATACATTACTATCTGTATATGTGTGTTCAAAATGACATATTTATTCGTAATTACTGCACTATAAAATAAAACATTGCTGTTGTATTTATTCCACTATTGGAATTTGGAATTGAACCATAGCTATCAAAAATCAGGAGTTGTGAGAAGCATCAAGAAAAATATTGGATCATTAGGTTAAATCCATAAAGACTTAAACAGTAATAAAGCCAAACATATGAAGTTTAGAGACATATAGCCGCGAGGAATCTTTATTGAGTCGAAAAAGAAAACTGTCTGTTGTTAAAGCCCATAGCCGGGTTCTCACTAAATCTTCTCCGGAATTTTATTGCGAGATTCTATTTGTTACTGTACAAAATACTTTTTCCAGTCAAATCTGTATACGTTTCAAATTTGAATGAAAGGGATATCAAGGAAACGTTTTTTGTTGTGGCTTTCCCTTTATTTAAAATTCTAAGTAGGTATTTTTTTATTCGTTGAGAATAATAATGACGCAAATAGGTTTATACCTAGTATACTTCCGCTTAATTTTATTTCAATTTAGATAACAACACTTAAAAATAAAATTGGTGAATGAAATAAGGATCTTTGTCTACAATTGAAAACACTGGTGACAGATATAGTGCAGCGCTAGTAATAGGAAAAAGACCCCTAAAAATATCAAAAATATACCTGATGTTAAACGTACAAATTATTGGGATAATTTCTTTAATATTTCTAAAAACCAAGCAACCAAGTATGTAAGGCAATCATGAACATTATGAATCAGAAAATATCCATTCTATTCCCTCACTCTCATAGCCCGCTGGGTCGGTAATCCGACACAACCGGAGAGAGATCGGGTGCAGGATCGACAGCCATAGGAACGTGCTCTCTGAGGTACAAGCACCACACTACGTGCTAATACTGGGAATTTTTTCACTAAAAATACTCAATAATACTTTGCGTTGTTTGAGGTAGTAACAAGCACACAAGCCAAGTAACCAGTGAAACTTGTCCTGAAAAATGCTAACCTGTAATACCATAATTGCAAATTTTCCATAGCTCTACCGGAAAATAGGTTACAATTTCCCAAGCCATGGTCGATTTATGGTTAAAATTCTACCAAATCTCACACACAATTTACTTAATTAGCAAACACCCAAACTTCCACATTTACAATATTAGCGTGGCGTAAACGAAAAGCAATTCACCATAAAGCCTTTGACCGAGTTCGTGTTAATATGAGAAAAGTTTATCACAACCATTATCTTTGTGTGCGTAATTACACTCGGATTGAATATCGGTGTCAGAGCACTCAGAAGTTCCACTCGCAATCTGTAAAGTTATTCAATAGTTAAGTTAATACCCCGCGAGAGTAAGCCAACTTACTGAAAGTTGCCCGACAAACGGTAAGAGTAGTAAAATCAGGTCTAATTATTTTATGGTTCATTCAATAGGACTCATTGTTTTAGTTCTAGTTTATTGTGGAAGATCACGCCAGTGTTCAAAGTTTGCAAGCGGACATTGTACTATCGCTGATTATCACAACTGTGTTAAAATTCGATAAAAAGGAGACGGGTAATATTGTGCCCGCAAAATCGTTACTGGTTTACCCATAATACAGTACATTTTGTAATATAATTAACAATTTGCAATCTAACCCAACTTTTACTTAATCGTATACTCTTCAATTACTGCCAATTCAATAAAATGCCCTAATTTGTGGTCAGTTTCGACCCACACAAAGAACAGAGGTCAAAATGCAGATGCGTTACCACTTCTGAGGCCTAGGTGTTATGCGTCTGTGCCGGAAATTACCACTTGACCGGAACGGATCACGATAGTGCCAAACACTAGAATTTAGCGGCAAGTATATTACTTAATGCGGTGGTGCCTACGCCCACGAGCTCCGTCACTGGAGCTCTACCACCAGTAAGAAACATTGTAGTAGTAGGTACATTGCTTATTGCTACTTTTCATGCTATTAAAAATAACGAAGCGTTGTGGAGAATTAAATATGGATGAACCTTTCAAGCTTTATCTATCAAACTGACTAAACGACATTTTCGATTTAAACATTTTATTTTGAAACAGTGTTAAATCTTGTTAATCATTCCCAAAATTAACAAAACTTAAACGTCTGCCTTTTATCCACAGTGCTAAAATATAGTAAAGAACTACCGACATTGACCTATTATTTATCCTATGACAATACCTGCTAGGCATAAATATTTACGACTATATCGAATGAAAAACTATTCCTTGTATTTTTATATAACATTAATGTATATTCCCTTAGCCTTCGTTTTCGCTTTACACGGCCTTCTTTTCCATGTAAACAAACATCCTGTTTTGATCCCTAAGGAGTTTCATTTCAACAAATAATATTTGTTTTACTTATAAAACTCTGCGATATAAAAATCGCCTAGCAACGAGCGAAATTTGCCATAGATTTTATTAACATCTTTTAGATTTCAAATGAACAAATTCAATACGAAACTGAAATAAATAGACATGGTTAAAAAATCTTACTTTGAGTAAGATACCTATCTTTACTTGATGAGATAGTCATTTCTGACACGTAGTTTAATCGGATAACTAAATCTTATCATTCAAAATGAAACAGAGGATTCAAAGGCTTAAACCACGCTGAATAAGGGGTGACTCAGGACTGTTTGTTGTCGCAATCTTTGGGGTAGACTTTTGTCCGGTTGTGGACGTCTTTATGTTGAAATGATAACGATGAAAAATCATGCTACCTCTTTTTTGTAACGTAGGTGTCATTTTTGTAAACAAGCATGCACTTCATATGGCTGTTAAGTGATGACTGCAGCCTATATACATCGACACAAAAACTAGAGGTCAAAATACAGATGCGTTGCCATCCCTGAGACCATAGTTGTTATGTCTCTGTGATAGTTATTACGGGGTCATATCATTAAATTATTTTATCAGATACGTCTCTTAAGCAATTTTTTGCGGTATTTAAGATCGGCAGTCGGAAATTCAAGTACAAATCACAAACAATTCAAACTAAGCAGAATTTAGTTACGTCCGTAATTTATCGCCTCATACAGTAAATCTAATTTAGGAATGAAATAATGAGATGTTCACCTTGAACAACGTGTGCCTAAATAATATTGCCCTTGTAATAGTTTTTTCAGTGTTTTACGCGAATACAGGTAGGTACGGAAAAAATAAATCTGCGAACAGTTTACTCTTACGCCCCGTTCACATGGAGTTGTGTCTTACTCTGTCGAATCAGGTTTTTTGTAGGATTCGCGTCAGCGGCAACAGTATTATAATGCTAAAGTTCACGAGAACATTCGGTTTTAAGATCCGACAAAAAACTTTTTACATCCGATTTGACGGCTTGAACCGGACCAACAACATAAGATCCGGTTTAAGCGACATAATATTTCTAATACTGCATGTATGACTACCGAAGACACCCGGATTCGGGACAGTCGGACATGACACCGCCGCACAACGCTTGGTATTTTCAGATCAAATAGAAATAAGACCCGACAAAACTTACCTCCGTGTGAACGCGGCGTTAGATAGGTATTTATTAAGACACGAAATTACAACGATGACGTCAAATCGATTCGATCCACATTTCAATCGACGAAATTGCTTTCAAAGTGATTTTTAATGTAGAAAATTACTATTTCTAAATTTTACTAGTAGGTAGGTATACTGAGTCATGAAAAATGGCGTAATTGTTATTGGATCGCGATTGTATCGCTCTTCTATTTTGCTCTTATATTGGCTGTGAGCATTGGTTTAAATAAAGGCGCGGTCCCACCGCAACGCACGGAGGGGCTACGGGTACGTGAATTAAGCTTGGCTTTATATGAAATTGTATGTGGTAGTGTCCACTGCAACCCACGAAGAGGCTACACATGAATTGACGTCATCGATACATGCATGGCTAGCTCTAATAGGCGGTTACATAGCTCAATGTGGGTCTACGTTTCTACTGCAAGTACACGAATATGGCCCGCGACTATATACAGCTCGCTTATCTGTCCTTGGGTTGCAGTGGGACGTGCGTAGCCTCCGTGCGCCGTGCCACGCCATGCTATACGTTATTCGTGGGTCTTCATGTACTTCAGTGGAAATATTGACCCACGTTGTCAAACATATTAATACACGCAACTAAAATGCGGCTCGTGTCCGTGCACAGCATGCGTCGCGGTGGGCCCGCGCCTTAATACAACGGAATGATGCAATCGCGATCTAATACGATTACCAATGTTTTGTGCCTCATTTGGGTAGAATATGCGCTAAGCCTAACCTAACTTAATTTACGCTTTGCAGGCGGATTGGCCCGCAAGCTAAAGTTTTATTGCGGGACGCTGCTGCCCATCCCACATTGCTATATTTACTACCGCCCTATTGGAACGGTCTGATCTCCAACGGTTGTCTCATTAAACAAGCGGAAGAATTCTCCTCTACTAGAGAGCTCTGGGGTCGTCACAACAATAGAACATAGAAATGCTTAACTAATACCTAGTGTTCAGTGTACATATCCACATAGACTAATTAATGCGGTGATGCAAGCTTCACAACATTTCTTCCGCACGTGTACCACCAATATATAAATGAACATCAAAAATATACAATCAACAATTTATTTCAATATGATTTCAATGAACCGCATAATTTCTGAAATCAATTATTATCATTCAATTATAACACTGTACACGCAATGCAACGCTGCATAAAATATTGCCAAAAGAACGAATATTTCGAGATCATTCAAGCTCATGAAATTGAACGACATGTATCGAGTTATACCCAATTAATTTATTTTCAATACTTAATTACGCGTAAAACTGCAATGTCACGTGAAGTTGGCTGCGTAAACTTTGCGCAAGTCTTTTAACTCACGAAGACTACACAGAGGGATTTACACCTCGTAGGTGTAAAAGTCGATGCGCTTCTGCTTCTCGGGCTAGAAGAGTACATTTTCCGTACAAAGAATTAAGATCATACTCATACAATAACATTTTACTTTTAAAAACAACATGTACAACGTTGTTGTACATAGTTGTTGTTGAACATACAACCATCTACGTGAAAAATTAAAAAACTTAGATAATGAAAAAACATTTTTGTCCAATTTAAAGAAAATTTTAATAAATAAAACCTATTACAGCATTAATGAATCCTTTCAAGAAAAAGAAATAAATATAGAGTGAAATTAAATTAAAATATTTATAAATTATGGTAATAATATAAATAATGTAGGTATATGTTAAAATATTAGGTATTTAATTCAGTATATATCATCCTCTCTCCTACATTGCGGTGTCCTACAGGGTCCATAATCCTAATGTTGTAGGTATGGTGCAATGAAGTATTGAGTATTGAGTATTGTTTTTTTACTACGACTGTGTTCATTCAATAAAACTTTACCACAGATAAAACTTATGGCTCAATTTACTGCCCCTATTAACACAAAAGATTATTTACGGCCCAGATTTCCTGTTACGAGCAGACATCACACTATAATAACGCTATAATTAAATAGTATGCAACGCCACCAGCAAGCTCGAGAGCTCTATTTGCCTCAATAAATTTTAATCTCAATATTCGAAACGACCCTACTAGCTCTCGACTAACTCTCATAGTAATAACTGCTCGTTCCAACGTAAACAAACATATGTTGTTTTAATGCGGTCGCAACCACAATAAAAGCTTGGTTAATGCTTCGTGTTCACTAGTCTACATAATTGTTACGTGTATATGGATATTTTTAATTACAAGAATTGTTTCCGAAACAAATAATTGTACGAGGTTGCAGGTTCGATTCCCGAATTCAAATTTTTCTTTCCATTTTTCTTTAATTTCAAAATCCGAATGTGTTATTGCGAAAAAAAAACTATATGCTAAATACCTTTACTAGCTTACTTGCTTAAATGTTATGATGTTACATTATTTAAACAGATAAAGTACCATCGAAGAAATGCCTGGGCGGCCTCGTTCTTACAGGCAATGAAAAATGTATAACTGTCCAACGAAGTGGTAGGAAAAACCACAGATTGCACTCCGGGAGGGCCGGCAGAAATGAAAACTTGAATATTATCGTTGTGCATTTACTAAATATAAACTTTTTATTCTAAAACACTATTTAGAAAAACTCACCGCTGCACTTTTAAACACATTGTTTACCAATATAAACGTAGCTTTGCTATGCGGGCGAGCTATCGGTCGATCTCACACGGAGCTTAACCGATAAAGGCAATAAATGGTATAAAAATAAAGTCAGGATGGCCGAGATAAATAAAACGGTCGGTTGCATGCACGTGCATGCCGAGCGATGCACTGCGACGCGACGAACTCGTAAATAGATGTCTTGAAAAGAATACAGAGCAGTTTCAGTAAAATTCGTGACGTCTTTTAAGTTTCATTTCTATCGTAAATGTGCGCGTCGTAACATACTGCATATCTCGTGTTCTTTTACTTGAAATTTCATTCCAAATTTAGAAACTTTTATTTCCTTTCACATATCTTGTCTGTTTGTGTGTAATCAAATTTTCCAAGTTACATTTTACTCACTTCCCGCTATTCTAACATTAAGCAAAAATTTTGCTTTTTACAAAAAAATCGCATGACTATATTCACTTTGCTATATAGTTACGTCATAGAGCTGGTTCGATGATAAAGTATATGTAAACATTTGAAATCTGTTGTAAGTTTTGTATCTGTAGTAAGAAACTGTGTAACCAAAGACTACTGGTTTACTAGTGACTACTTTTTCTTTTTCTATATAGTGCGGTACCGTTGGATAGGTCTTTCAAAAATGTGAGGGCTGTGAGGAGTTAACTAAATCGAAAAATGATGTTACATTTTTCGATTTAGTTAACTGTTCGAGACTTATTAAGCTTTAAAGTGCCAATTTTCGATAGAGTCAAGTGTCCCCCCCCCTCCCTAACTAAACGGTTGTTGTTAGAAATTCAAACGTTACGGCAATAGTAGCTAGCTACATATAACGAAACTTAAAGGAAAACTATCACACTTAAGTTGACTTTACAAGTTTGCGAGTAGGTAATAGTCGACCAAATATATTTTACTCGAAATTTTTGAACAACTCCATAGAAAATATTTATTTATTTTTTCATTACATTAATCAAACTTAAAAACGACGGAACCCTACCCTGCGCGTGGCCCGACACACACTTGGCCGGTTTCTTAAGACCCTGTTTTATGAAAGTAAGAATCCACTTCGGGAAAGACTTGGACCTATTGCCAACAACAAACAAGATACCAAGATCATCCCTGATTGGGTTCATGGTATTCTATTCACTATTACCACAGTCTAAAGAAAACGAACGTGTTATATGTACTTATACTGTGCTATTACCGTCTAAAAGCAACCGAAAAAAAAAGCAATTTATACGTTGCTTTTATATCATAGACTTTTGACGACCCGGTTAGTCCAGCGGTGCGAAACCACCGTTTGATTCGAAGGGTCGCGGGTTCCATCCCCGCACCGGATCAAATATTTGTATGGCCTACAGATATTTGTTTCGGGTCTGGGTGTTTGTGTATGTGTTGTTTGTGTACAAAGGCATCTACGACACAGGTTTATATAATACCTAATGTGGAGCTGTGAGTGTAAGCGTATTTTATTTAATTTTATTTTAAGACTTCCTATAATTGAACGTGAAAATCCGTGACGAATATTATTTCTCCATTATATTTATAAATCATAAAAAATGTGAACAAACTTCGTTATATTTAAATTCGTCTACGCCGCCACCCAAATCGTTTGCGAATAAATCGTTTTCTCTTTCAGAAAGAGTCACATCTGTTCTTGATGATGATTTTTTGTTCTATCGTTAACTGGTGTTACGGACATTTAGTTCAGTCAGATTTTTTCTTGTCGATAGCGATAATCAGACTATTACTATCTATTGCTCTCATAGTTGACACGAAAGGACAAGTTTTATAAATGTTTCAATACGTTTACCGTCAATGAATATCATATGCAAATTATAAAACCATTTAATCTTAAAGAATTGTATAAACACCTTTTAAAGTTTCCAGTTACAAAAGAAAAATGAAAATAGAACAAAAACAGATATCATTATGCACAATGTCAATTTAGGTAAATATAATTTTAAAAAAGAATTATCGGCCACGTATCGACTAAAAATTAAACCACAGTCTAAAGAATGTATGTGCCGTATATAAATAACATATCTCCATTTCTCTTTTAGAAACTAACGAGACAAAGTATCACTTGCCCGTACACTATCTTTGTCAAATAAAATACGAAAACTGTATTCGGTGAATTTTATTATTCGAGACTTCTCATATGAGATGGTGAACAATATTTACTTATCGACTTATTTGTGTGCACCACAAAGAAGAAATCGTAGATGCAGCGTATACTCAAACGCTAGTGTTACAAAGAGCTGAAGAATGTGGATATCGATTTGACATTCTCTCTAGCCCATGTTTTATTTGAAACTTCACGGCGCATTTTATTTCTTGTTTTATGAAATGAAAAAGGCAAACACAATACGATTTAGAAGATACAACATACTTAACCGGAATACGACAGAACGCTGAACTTTATCTAAATGGGGGAAAACAGTGCAAATTGGTTATAATATTTTTAGGTATCATGATAATTATTATCGTATCCATTAAAGTTTCCAATATTTTTACAGGTCGCAAGTCACCAAATGAACAACAACATCAATGAAAACGCCAAATTGTAAGTTTTTTTTACTATATTATAACTGTTATCTTAAATTGTAATGACGCATGGAAAAGTCAGCTATGGTTACTATCTATTGTTCTTCATTAGGTACAAAAATATTTAAGACTAGCTGTGCCCGCGACTTCGTCCACGTGAGTAAAAATAAGATCGTTCAGTATCTACCCGGACGAAGTCATGGGCGCAGCTAGTATAAAAGTAGCCTGAGTTACTCCTTATTACATCAGCTACCTACCCGTGGCAGTCTCGTGAAAGTCGGATACACTCGAATTCTACTTATTTGTATGTGTGTATGGATGTATGGAGATAAGAGTAGCCTAAGTTACTCCTTATCACATCAGCTATCGGCCAAGGAAAGTCCCGTCAAAATCGGTTAAGCAGTTCCCAAGATTAGCCCCGCCAAACAGACAGACAGACAAACAGACAAAAATTGTAAAAAAAGTTGTTTTGGTATATATACTTTGTTACACACATATGCATTTAGCAAAAAGCGGTTATTTTAATATTACAAACAGACACTCCAATTTTATTTATTTGTATAGAGTATAGATGTACAGATTTATTATGGAAGGCAATATACAACATAAGACCTAAAAATTGTGTGAAAATTTTAAGCGTCTACTTGCTGCACTTATTTTCGAGAAAAAAATATACGAAAAAAAAAACACGTTTATTGTATGCCCCCTTGGACCCCTTAACATTTTCATTTTCTTATTTTTAGTAATTAATTTTGTCCATAAAGCGGTAACAGAAATACATAATTTGTGAATATGGTAGCTTTCTAGCTATCACTATTTATGAGATACAGCTTGGTGACAGACAGACGGACGGACGGACAGACAGACAGACGGACGGATGGATAGACAGACAAACAGCAGTGGATTAGTAAGCCGTAGGGTCCGTTTTTACCTTTTAGGTACGCACTCCCTAAAAGATGGAACTAAGATACAGAATAACTTAAAATACGATTTTTTAAATTGACATAACTTTTTTTATTTCTGAACCGATTCACATGAAACAAACACCAAATATTAAGTGAACTTTACCACAATATATTAATAAAAACCGCAGATCGAATAAGCCGTTTCTGATATTAGCGTGCACAAACACACAGACAAACAGACATTTTTCCGGAATAAAAAGTACCCAGTGTTGTGCGCCAAAGGTCAAAGTATACCAAGTTTCAATATAATTGGACTGGTATTTTTTCTGTGATGCTTGAACAAACAGACAGACAGACAGACAGACAGACAAAAATTTTTCTAATCACATATTTGGGTTCGGTATCGATTTATTAACATCCTCTGGTACACTTCTACAGTTTTATTATAAGTATAGATTTACATAATCATCAAATATAGATTTAACTTATACTTTATTTTTCAGTCTAGAAACAAAAAAAAAACAAAGAAAATATATATAATCGCCTATTTTCTAATAAAGGCTATATCCTTTATGTGAAAATAGGCGATTATACCCAAATAACTTCAATGTATGTAATTTATATTTATGACAAGTATGGAAAATGAAGGGTATATAAAGATTTTTAAAGAAATATACTTAATGAAGTACATTATCACTAGTCTTTCAAAATATATTTAACATCCCTACCTTATGTTTTAAAGAAAGTGGTTAATTATTGCAAACAATGTCAATAAATCTTTCTATCTATAATAGAAATTCAAAACACATTGTAGAGATTTTGAAAGAAAGATAAACAAAGTAAATTATCACTTACCTTTAGATATGAATCCGCGTGTTGGTTGTAAATACCACATACCACAGTATGTGGTATGTGGTATTGTGGTATGTGGTATGGTTTTATCCTGTGTCTTATTTCCCCCACTTTTCCCTATATTATTATCATGAATGAACCATTAAATATCGAGGTTAAATATCTTCCCCTTCCATACCTATGTTTAAAAGAAAGGGGTAAATTATTACGATCAATTACAATAAATCTTTCCCTATGATATTAATGTAAAAAACACAAAGCAGTATTAACATTTTCAAAGGAAGCTAACGAAGATAACTATCACTATACTGCAACATTTATCCGCACGTTGATGCCGCTACTATCTGGCCAATTTTACTCTTTATACCCTTGGTTATTTTTTTTTACTGTCATGGAACTGGTAAACAAGCTTGCAGTTCACATTGATGTTAAGTGATGACTGCAGCCTATATACACCTACACAAAGACCAAGGTCAAAATACAGATGCGTTACCACTCCTAAGGCCTAAGGTGTTATGCCTCTGTGCCAGAAATTACAGGGCCGTACATTACCACCTGACCGAAACACGATAGTGCTGAACACTACCATTTAGCGGCAAGTATAGGTAATGCGGTGGTGCCTACGCCCGCGAGCTCCGTCACTGGAGCTCTTCCACCAGTAAAAAACATCTGTATATATCAATGTTTCGAACTTGCCATGATCTTTTATTATTTACCTATCAGTGCAAAACGCTACTATCTGATTTTACCCTTTAGTATCTGTTATCCCCAACTTCCCTTTTATTACTATCGCGAATGAAAAATCGAGGGATAAATAACATCCCCTGCCTTGCGTTTAAAAGAATGGGGTCAATTATTGCGAACAATTTCAATAAATATTCCTATCTATGATAAAAGCGGAAAAAACACAAGGCAGTATAGATATTTTCAAAGGAAGATAACGAAGTAAATTATCACTAGCCTTCAGAAATTTACTTGCGCGTACTTAACATCTGTGACGCGAGGGAGAAACATTTATTTCCTTTTATTTATACACGACCTACATCATGTTGGGATACAAGCAATTAAGATCTTTACATGTGAAACAAAAGATAACAAAATCTACGCCTTAACTTCTGTTTTGTTTACGCTAGAGCGGATTTCGTATCATTTATTCTAACTAGTTCTTACTTGAGCAGCTCAAATGCTTTTCTAGAAAATAATACATTATACTACCAACACCAATTTTAAGTATTTTTTTGGTAAAACTCCAGTTACGGGGCTCACAGGCGTAGGCACCACCGCATTACCTAATATACTTACCGCTAAATGGTAGTGTTCAGCACTATCGTGTACGGGTCAGGTGGTACTGTACGCCCCTGTAATTTACGACACAGAGGCATAACACCTTAGGCCTCAGGAGTGGCATCGCATCTGCATTTTGTCCTCTGGTCTTTGTGTGAGTGTCTAAAGGCTGCAGTCATCACTTAACATCAATGTGAACTACACGCCTGTTTGCCACTTTTATTACAAAAAAAGCCTCTCTACTGGATATGCCATAAATCGCCACGCTCGGCGTAATGGCGGTAGTTTATCGCCGACTATCGTCCTCCGCTACCCATCTTGCGTGTCGCATTTGCTACTGCCCCATTGGAATGGCACTCAAGCCATTGTTCAAAGAGGAAAGAAGAAGAAGACTGCTCTTCCGCTTGGTGTGGGGTCCTTACGTCCCGACGACAATTATAAGTAAACATCTACTAACGGAGGTCAATTTGCAGATGCGTTGTCACCCCTGAAGCTTAAGTTGTTTGGCCTCTGTTTTTTTATTATAAAGTGGCATAGTGGCAAACAAGCACAAACATCTACATTTATAACAAGAGATCTTACTGAAGAGAATCTTACTGGTGGTAGAGCTCTAGTGACAGCGCTCGCGGGCGTAGGCACCATCGCATTACCTCTATCTGCCGCCAAATGGTAGTGTTCAGACCTATCGTGTTCCGGTTAGATGGTAATGTATGGCACAGTAACAACTATCACATAGATATAACAACTTAGGTAATTGTAAACATCTAGCATATCCAGGAGCGCGCTATATCGATGTAATTAGTGAGTTCGTTACGTAACTAACGACGCTAAGTGCAAGCCGAGTTCAGTTTTATCTAGAACTACCTACATCAGTTCATAATTGTTCACAAATATAATTGTTACTTTACGTTCTGTGGTGTGATGTGATGTGACTTGTGATTGTAATAGGATAATTTTAAATAGCCCAACAAAACGTTTATACTGTACAACTGTTTCTCATGTAAGTGATTGTAAATCTTTATGAGGAAATAAATGTCTTTAAACCTTAAACCTTAGGTATTAGGGGTGGCAACGCATCTTAAACCTCTGGTTTTTATGTAGATATCTACATTCGAAAAAAAGAGAATTCAATACAAATGCGTCACCACTCCTGATTTTTTTTTTATGAAATGGAAGTGGCAAACAAGCAAGTAGTTCACATTGATGTTAAGTGATGACTGCAGCCTAAAGACACCCACACAAAGACCAAGGTCAAGATGCAGATGCGTTACCACTCCTGAGGCCTAAGGTGTTAAGCCTCTGTGCCGGAAATTACCGGGCCGAACATTGGTCTAAAGGTCTAAATTGTTATACCTCTACATGGGAAACTACAGGGGGCTACTAGTGGGCGGTGGGGTCATCACGTCCCGACGGGATTCTTCCATCATTGGGCGCATAACATTTCCTAAATTGTTTTGTAATCGAACTTAACAGTATACGCCGATAAAAGCAAAATATACAAGCGAAATGTAGCAACCTCTGTTTACCAAATTAACGGAAGTAGAAACTAATTTTGGTGCTAGTTATCGGAATAGTGTCGGACCATTATAACTGATGCTGCGCGGGAAACCAACTCATAAAGTCTTGTAAATAATTATTTGGTGCGTGTGATTTTTGTGAACGGTAGCCAAATAGACGTGTTAAAAAGAAACGTAATAGACTCACTTCTTTATTAGGCTTAAGAAAAATACATGAAACCATTTTCATGTTCTGTAAAATGTATATTTTCAAAGAAAAATGGAAAGAAAAAATTTGACTTCAGGCGAGACTCGAACTCGCGGCCACTGGGAATCTAGTCCAGCCGCTCTTCCAACTGAGCTACCGAAGTCCTGCCCGATTTGTCAAATCTTTCCTTCACATTTATTGCATTGCCTTATGGTGGCAGCAGCGCCATCTATTGCCCCACTATGCTAGTTAGGCAACCGGTTTATTGAATATCGTACAGAAGTCGCTTTTACCCTTAATAATTGTTTATTATATTATTTCGCATTAACACATGCTTGTGAAATATGTATTTTTAAAGAAAAATGGAAAGAAAAAATTTGAAAATTTGCGAAATAATATAATAAACAATCTGTAAAATTTACAGTTTTATTTTATTGATAAAACCTATCTGAAATCAAATTTTATCTTTTTTATATCGCTCCATTAGGTACATTTTGTTATAGGTAGACTAAAAGAAATGACTATCTTATTAATATTTACCTTTAAGTAGTAAGTACCTATTTACATTAACAAACTCCTTAATACCTTATTCTCTTACCTATTTTATTTTTACTGGTGGTAGAGCTCCAGTGACGGAGCTCGTGGGCGTAGGCACCACCGCATTACCTACTTTACTTGCCGCTAAATGGTAGTGTTCAGCACTATCGTTTTCCGGTCAGGTGGTAATGTACGGCCCTGTAATTTCCGGCACAGAGGCATAACACCTAAGGCCTCAGGAGTGGTAACGCATCTGCTTCATGTGGGTGTCTATAGGCTGCAGTCATCACTTAACATCAATGTGAACTGCATGCTTGTTTGCCATTTCCATTATATGAAAAAAAAATAGATTTTTTTAACTTAGATGTGTTTTTTATAACTTCTGAAGCCGAGTGAAAAAAACAAACTTTATCTGTACTGTCCTAAGTAAGAAAATAATTTTCAAATACTGAAAGTACCTACTACCTTTACGTTTTTTAGTAGTGGTACTACTTCGCAAAGAATAACTATTCAGTAGTTTCTTTGATTATGCTACAAATACTAAGTTACAAAGCACACTTTTAAATAATTTAGGAAATATAGGTAACATTCATCACCAGTCAGAGTTCAATAACCGTGATTTTGAAGTGCTCTTGAAACCAATATTAATGACGATTACGATACAAAAAAGTTGTATTTTCCTTCCTGCGATACTGTTTATATTTATAAGTCAAACAATTTTCTTTGTTGCTAAATTATGATTAAACGATCGTAATAAATATCTTAAATTAAGAACGTTACAAAATATTTTGATATCCAGTTATTTTGAACAGAAACGGTTGCAAATAAATATCAGGAGTGATGGACAATCGTAAATATGTACGTCAACTAAATATCATATCTTCTGAATGTTGGCAATTAAGAACTGTGATGTGCTAACACACTTGACCTAGTGAAAACGCGGTCACTTGTGATAATCTATATTTATTTTACTTACATCTCGATTGAGATATAAAATAAGGATATATTTTAACTAATTTAATTTTGTTACATATAACGAAATGGGAGTTGTATGCGTTTATTTACTTGCCTTGTCTTTATGTTCCCTTATGGTGCTAATTCTCTGGTTTAGTTCGAGTTTCTGTATGAATAAAGTAAATAATAATTTTGGTTTAATATACGCGAGATAAAGCCGAAAACAAGTTTTATTTCAATAAGTACTGCTGGCTAAAACCTAAGAACATATACTTAGAATAAAGAAGTTTTGGTTGTTTTCAATTAGGTGGTTCTGATGATAATAACATCTCGGTTTGAAACCTACTAAGTTCGCTAGCTCAGTGACCAAAAGCGGATCTCGACCTCCGAAATGATGGGAGTTCTACCTTCTCCTATCTTGAACGATTTCAGTCCAGATTTGAAGTTTGCGCAAGTCTGCCTCAACACTACTATTATGTGTATCAGTTACAGTACTTAAAATACAGTAAATACCTGGTATCTAAATTTGGTAGCGTGAGAAAAGTGGAATGGATGGTAGAGTTCTAATGACAAAGTTTACAGGTTGTTAGTGGTGAACTTCACAAACAAAATTACAACCATGTATACTTAAAGTTATGCAGGCAATAGCTAGTTAAAACGATCAAAATCATCAACAGTCCTTTAACAAATTAATACATTTGTGTCTCATAAAGTGTGCAGAACCACTTTTCCCACTGCCAGCAGATAATAAAGGTCGTCAAGTAAAAGCTTAGAAAACTCGAAAAAAAACAACGCTTTTCGAAACTAGGAATTGGATTCACTGGATGATAAAGTTCGATTGAGCCAATACAGCAAGTACTACGCTCGTTTTGTTTTAAAGTTGCAAAGGAAATGTAGTTTACGGTCCAAATGAGTTTTCAATCACATGTTTGTCGTCAAAGACCGTTTAATCTGCTACAAAAAACAAAATATTGTTAAACAATTTCAATACAGAGTATTTAGTGCGTGAATGGAAACTTTTAAGGGTTACAATATTCCGCCTCGTGTAGTCATTAATTTAATCCAACAAACTTTCCATTCTTCTTACGAGTACATACAAACAATTTCCCTGTCATCTGTTTTCTAAATCCCGGGTAGCTCGACGGTGACCCAAAAACCGAGAACTTCATAATCTTGTCGAATAAGGCTAGTGATGTTAAAACGATGTACCTATCGAAGGATGTATCGATGTTTTAGAAATGTTTGTATTGAAGAACATCAATGTGTACATTAAAATAAAAATAGAATACTCCTTCACTCACATTTACAACGTGAGTGAAAGCGTACTTTACTTTATTTTTGTTTTAATGTTCACTTTCGCTAACTATAAACGTATTTCTACGTTACCTAATTGAAACGATATTGTGATGTTTTTTGATGCTATTAAAAAATTGTAGGATTTTTTTACTTATATTAATTATTAACGTTGATTATCCTATAAAATACATGGGCTACAAACTTTTCAAAAGTATAATATGTTATCTTACTCATGTATATTCACTAAAATATATGTAATTGCTTTCTTTATTTTATAGGCTACCGTACAGCAATCAAGTAGTAATTTGAATTCCGCAGTTTTTGATAAAACCCTCGGTTTTGTCCACCTATTATTCATTGATAGTCGATAAAAATCGACTATCAATGACGATTTATCGATACATCAGTGTTCAACGCTGTTTTCATCCTTATACAAAGTGCGAGATAAAACTTAAGGCGTCGAATTGCGCCAAGAAATAATATTGTCTCTTTCAAATAGCCTTATTGGTTGACAATAAACGTTCGCTGTCCCAATTCGGACAGTTTAAAACCTCGTTATAAGAACTTTTGAGGACGGAAGATGTTTAATTGAAATAGCCCCGTTGCCACCAGTTTCAATCTTGACAACGACATTTTAATGAAACGTGACTTAATTTTGTGAAATTACTCCTTTTAGATTGCGGAAATTGCCTCTTTGAGTTTAAAATGTCATATTGTCACAATTAGGTAAATACATATAGGTTAGGATCCCACTGCACAATCATTTCGTTCATCCAGATATGCTGCAAACCTAATTTTTATGAATATTTATAATCTAGAGAGTATAATATATCCACTAGGTTGCCTATCAGAATTTGGCCGCAAGTATATTTTTACATTTTTTGTTTGGGATAGATTTTTTTACTTTTTTTTTTCAATAAAATATCGTCTACTTCACGGCAATATGTATAAAGACTCTGAAAAATCACGACTGCGGTTGCGCACTTGGCCGCCCCTACCTATTTTCGTTTTCGTTTTAAAGTTCCGCCCCGGTAACTTTTTACGTCCATAACGTACATGTATTATTTTTATATGAAATTAAAGCTATTTTTTTTTCTCATGCCATTTTTTTTTCAACTGCCTCAGTAGCGTAGTTGTAGCAGGCCACTACTATTACGCTGGAGGTCCTGGGTTCGATTCCCGGGTCGGGGGATAACGGTTTAAAATCCTTTATCTCTGCTTCTATTGGGATTTTTCCATTTTCTGGAAGTTTCCCAGTACCCCGGAGTGCCCGGAGATGGCAACAGGTTCGCCACCTGTTACTTGGGCCAAAACGTAACCGGCGAGTCGTGGGTGTTTGCATGTATGATTGAATCTCTGCCTACCCCTTCGGGGATTACAGGCGTGAAGTTACGTGTACGTTTACGTTTTTTTCTCATTATAACGATATACGGCAGCCAAATAAAATCGGCCGCAAATAAGAGTTGCTGGCTGTTAAAGATAAAAAAAAATTAGAAATATTTGCGACCATTATTAGAAATTTTGATTGACAACCTAGTAAATGCTTAAACATTAGCCCCCTTATTAATTAACGTACATTAGATACGTTTTAGCTATAGAATGCTTTGTCTTTGTCAGTTGCATTGTCAAATGTGCAGGATAGAAAGAGACAAAGGAGACATTAGCAACACTTTAGCTAAAATACGTTTATGAATAAGGGGGTAAGTTTGCAGCATATCTGGATGAACGAAATGATTCTGCGGTGTAATCCTAACCTTAAAGGTTTTTTTTTTGGAATGACACCTTTGTTTCCAAAAAAACTTATGTATTTACCTACCTATAATACAAACAAACAAACAAGCATACAACATTATTTGTGCTGTACAAAATTATACCCCCACGGCTTAATCATATACCCCCTTATTCATAAACGTATTTTAGCTAAAGTGTTGCTAATCTCTCCTTTGTCTTTTTCTATCCTGCACATTTGACAATTCATCTGACGAAGACAAAGCATTCTATAGATAAAACGTATCTAATGTACGTTTATGAATAAGGGGGATAGAATACAACAATAAATATTGCACATCGATCTTATGAAGAAGACTTCGGCTTATTTCGAGTTTGTCGGGCGTTATCTTTTCCGCACCTTACCTTTCTAACGTAAGTTTACCATTTTGATCAAGTTTTGACCAATAACGGACTACGGATGCTTACATAGGCAGTGTACAGCAAAGATACAATCTACGAAGTCGAAACTAGCCGATTGTCACCTTCATAGTCTCGATGGCAATATTTCTTGATGAGCACTGACAGCACTGTATCCAGTTTTCATATTTTTATCCTCTGTTATTGTTAAACATTTTTTAAACATATGACTTCAATCTTTCTCACAAACTCGTGGGTTATTTAGCGTTTATTTTCGGAAAATATTTCTTATGTTATCAACTGTAGAGGTTTTTACAGATAAATCAAACATCGCCGGATCAAAGCTGGATTATAAAAAGACTGAATAATGTGAAGTTCTTGATTTATATTTTGTTTATTTTTAAAGCTGCAATAGCTCCAATTTAGAATAATAGTACGCAGAAAAATGTATTGCACATCGACCTTAGGAGAAAGACTTCGGATAATTTCAACAACAAGGGCCAGAGGCCGAGGCGGACCGGAGGGGAGTAGCCATATGCAGGGTTTCCCCTCTGTCAAAGCACAAGCCCAAATGGTCCTACGCCTGTCGCCCAAGTGTTTAAAAGTGTGCGCGAAATTGTTTATGTATTTTGTTAAAGTCAAGTTGTGAGTTTCGTAGTAATAGACGATTTTGGTAGTATGTGTGTATCATACGTAGTTGTATGAAAATAAAATGATGAAAATATGACAGACTGTTTTGCATCGGCAATAAACGCTATGGCTACTCCCCTCCGGACCGCCGCGGCGGCCGGTGGCTCATGTTGCTCTATGTCGGTAGCTTATCAAGGATGCCGCTGCCTACCTGCGCGCTTGATGCGTTTTTGCATATTTACTACCGCTATTGGAATGAATTGACCGCCTTTGTTAGGTTGACTGATTGCACCAGGGAAAGAATTTTCAAAAAGTGGACGTGAAACCCCACCTATACTTAAAGATATTTTTGAAGAAATGTCTCACCTACCCTTATTTTTTGGTGGTAGAGCTCAAGTGAAGGAGCTCGCGGGCGTAGGCACCACCGCATTACCTAATTAACTTGCCGCTAAATGGTGGTGTTCAGCATTATTGTGATCCGGTCGGGTAATGTACGGCCTTGTAATTTACGGCACAGAGGCATAACACCTTAGGACTCGGGAGTGGTAATGCATCTTCATTTTGACATTGATCTTCACATGGGTGTCTATAGACTGCAGTCATCAACATTACATCAATGTGAACTGCATGCTTGTTTGCCACTACCATTACAAAAAAAAAATCCATTTTTTTTGGGAAAGCAGTAGGTACAGTGGATGACCTTGCCTTGACTTCTCGAACAGAACCCTTGCGCGCTATGGTTAGTTCATTGGGTGCTTTGTTATTATATCATTGGATATACTTAGTTCAATGCCGTCTTAAAGTATTGTTGTATCAAACATTGTAATGTCGGACAAATGAAACTTTTCTGATCGGTTCAATGGACGAGGACACCAATGTTTATTGTTCGTGATCTATACAAGCACTTACAAGTATGTTATTTGAATTAATTCTGTAGATTCAAATAATTTAAACCACTGCCACAGAACTGCCTCAGTAGTCGCCCACGCTAGGGTGTGGTAGCAGTGGCCTAGGTTCGATTCCTGGGTCGGAGTCTATCAGAGATAACGGTGTGAAATCCTTTCTCTGGTGTTGTTGGGATTTTTCCATTTCTAAAAGTTTCCCAGTACCCAGTTGGTAATAGATGGCGCTACTGCTACCATAAAGCAATGCAATAGATGTGAAGGAAAGATTTGACAAATCGGGCAGGGCTTCAGTAGCTCAATTGGAAGAGCGGCTGGACTAGATTCCCAGTAGGTCGCGAGTTCGAGCCTCGCCTGAAGTCAAATTTTTCTTTCCATTTTTCTTTAAAAATAAAATATATTTCACAAGCATGTGTTAATGCGAAATAATATCAAACAATTATTAAGGGTAAAAGCGACTTCTTTACGATATTCAATAAACTGAAAAGTCTATTATATCGGTTGCCTAACTAGCATAGTTGGTAATAGATGGCGCTACTGCTACCATAAAGCAATGCAATAGATGTGAAGGAAAGATTTGACAAATCGGGCAGGGCTTCAGTAGCTCAATTGGAAGAGCGGCTGGACTAGATTCCCAGTAGGTCGCGAGTTCGAGCCTCGCCTGAAGTCAAATTTTTCTTTCCATTTTTCTTTAAAAATAAAATATATTTCACAAGCATGTGTTAATGCGAAATAATATCAAACAATTATTAAGGGTAAAAGCGACTTCTTAACGATATTCAATAAACTGAAAAGTCTATTATATCGGTTGCCTAACTAGCATAGTTGGTAATAGATGGCGCTACTGCTACCATAAAGCAATGCAATAGATGTGAAGGAAAGATTTGACAAATCGGGCAGGGCTTCAGTAGCTCAATTGGAAGAGCGGCTGGACTAGATTCCCAGTAGGTCGCGAGTTCGAGCCTCGCCTGAAGTCAAATTTTTCTTTCCATTTTTCTTTAAAAATAAAATATATTTCACAAGCATGTGTTAATGCGAAATAATATCAAACAATTATTAAGGGTAAAAGCGACTTCTTTACGATATTCAATAAACTGAAAAGTCTATTATATCGGTTGCCTAACTAGCATAGTTGGTAATAGATGGCGCTACTGCTACCATAAAGCAATGCAATAGATGTGAAGGAAAGATTTGACAAATCGGGCAGGGCTTCAGTAGCTCAATTGGAAGAGCGGCTGGACTAGATTCCCAGTAGGTCGCTAGTTCGAGCCTCGCCTGAAGTCAAATTTTTCTTTGGTAATGTGCCCGGAGATGTCAACAGGCTCGCCATCTTTTGGACATACAATGTAATCATGCATTTACCTATGCCTATCTCTTCGGAGATTACAGGCGTAAAGTTAAGTTTTTTGATGTTAGGATATTCGGTAAATAGTATTGTTCTTTGTTTTTGACCATCCTGTATATCTTAAGTAGGTATATATCACTATCACTACTTATTACAAATTACAGTTCCCCTATTTTTACTGTCTGTATGTATGCGCTAATCTCGGAAAGTTGTGAACGGATTTTATTCCTGTTTGAAATGTTGAAAAGAGGCATTTCTGAGGAAGGTTTATTAATTTCTTTATCAATATCGTACTTATATTTATCGACATATCACGGTTTTTGTTTAAGAAGTCGGGCGCGTCCCCACTTTATAATAAATGTTAACCGTGCGAAGCTGGGGCGGGTCGATAGTCTATACCTACTCGTACTCATATTATAAAGAGGAAAACTTTGTTTGTTTGGTTGTATTGAATAGGCTCATAAACTACTAGACCGATTTAAAAAAATCTTTCACTATTAGAGAGCTTTATTATCCACGGGTAACATAGGCTATATTTTATTTTGGAAAAAATTGGATTCCGTAAGATATTTGGGTTTATCGGACACAAGGTGTAAAAAATCAATAAGAAAAATGTACTTATTTTACGTACGCTGCCTTAACTATAAAATCTATAATCATCACGCTAAGACGAATAGGAGAGGGTAGGTAACATTGCACCCGCGCGAAGCCAGGGTGGGCCGCTAGTATAGTATAAAACACTATAGACCTACAGCATTAAGTGATATATTACGTAAAACTAAGTACATGTCAGACACGAAGCCCGGATATAAATGTCACCCCTAAACTTACTCGCGTCGTTGCTAAAGCCCACCGAAGCTCAGTATTTCGCTCCCCTGAACATCGGATCTAGTTAAAACATGTACGATTATTTTCCCTACACACAGACAATTTCTCGAAGTAAAAAATCAGATAAAGCTATACGTGTAAAATGTTAACAAACAAAGAACAAGTTGCTATAAAAAAAAATGTATCTCAAGTACTTTATCTACATATAAAATGGCATGACAGACACATGTGTCGGACAGTAGGCTTTTTCTCCGGGCCGCATCAATTAATCCAGAATCGTCCAATAAAAATAAAGAGGTTTTTTTTTTTAAATAGATTGAAAAATTATTATTGTATTTTGAACGAACGAAAATAAATTGTTTTCACGGAATTCATCTTGCGTCTCTTGATCGATTCTCTGGTCCTAGACAAGCAAACACTCCCTAGAACTTGAAGAAACGTTTCATAGCAGCGCTTTGATTTATGTATTTTTTTATGTATGTATGTATCTTCACGCCAGGTCCCTAACGGGGTAGGCAGAGAGTGTAGAGCGCCAGACATCCCGGTTCTGACAAACCTCTCGTGCCTCGTCTACCTTCATCATTCTCTTCATACATGCACGCCGATTCCTAAGACTTTTGACACCACCATTTTTTTTATGTCATTGACAAAATTGCTGTTTATATTTTTACATATACGAGTATATGTTCAATCAGCTGCATTTTCGTCGATGGTTCAATCCTACTCATTTTAACGTAAAAAGATGGATGGATTGGAACAAAGTTAAACCTTAACAGACAGATGACGTTAGATACCTATTTTTACTCTCTTTTACCTGGTAAATGATGGCCACATAAACAAAGCGAGGGACAGAAAGTATTACATGAAACTTGGTTCAAGACGAATACAAAGCTCGGAAATATGTTACCCTGACCTTGGTTACGTCACAACTTAAGCCTACCGGGGCTTACTATCTCGCATCCCTGAACATTGGATCTAGTTGGAACAAGTACGATTATTCTACTTAAATACGGCTATTTTCTCTTATGTCCAAATAATATCTGCTCATCTTTATGGAAATAAATCTCAAATTACTTATTTTGTTAAGGTTGTAAGGTTGAAGAGTCAATTGCACAAATAAATAAAACGATAACAGATGTTAAAACATCTACAATTATGTAATTACAAATTATAATTGTAATAAAAATATAGTGCACCATCTATTCAATCTTCTACTGTACAAAAATATTGTCACAGGTCTTGGGCAATTGACACAGCTGTCGAACCGCTCGCGGTGCGAATCTCGCGCGTCAGAATCAGAATCAGAAACTCATTTATTCGTTCAAACTGATATGAAAGAGTAAAGAGAAAAGAAAAAGACTACTTATTCTTTGTCATTCACCGGCAGAGTTCCAAAGGCCAATATGATCTGAGAAAAACACCCAAAAAAACTCGGTCGGCTCTTTATAAATATCTCATAAACACAATTTTAAAATTTTCCATAGTTTAAACAAATTTAAAATTAACAATATAGTTAATATCAACATTACACTTTGATTATTACATTTAGCAACCTTGTGGAGCTAGATCAGCATTTAATCAAATATTTCTGTCCTTGAGATAGTCCTCGAGTTTATAGTAAGCCTTTTTACATAGAGTTCGTTTCATTAGTGCTTTGAACTTACTATCGGTGAGTTAAGCAATCCCGGATTGGGATCTTGTTATAAAATTCTACACTATATTTTAGGAAAGATGTATTAGTTTTCGTCAGTCGAAAACTTGGCAGAGACAACTTGTTCTTATTCCTTGTATTATAACTATGCCTATCGAAGATTTTATCAAACAGATGTAAATTTTTCCTCGCGAAAAGTATGTTATGACCCGAAATAAGCAGTCAATTTTTCAAGCTACAATATCCTATTGATATATTATATCACCTTTAACTTTCTATACGACAATCGAACCTCGTATATAAATGACAAGGCCAGCCTTACTCATGTCACAGCTAAAGCCTACTGGAGCTCAGTATCTCGCTTCCCTGAACATCGGATCTAGTTGGAACAAGTGCGATTATTTTACTCAAATACAGTCGTTTTCTTTTACAGCGAAAATAAGGGCATGGAAAATTATGGAACGTTTTTGTTCAAAAGTCACTGGCAATGATTAGTAGCAACAAGTACAAATAATATAACGCCAAGCTATATTAATCAGCTATTAGATCATAAGTGTTACTTTATTGCTCTGGTCTTGTAAAATTGGTCAAAAATTGTGCGCAGTGACGTGTCAGATATATTTTTATAAAACAACTTACGAAAAGGGGATTTGGGGTTCAAAAATATATGATTAACTTTGTATTGATTACATAGCATTCAAGTGTTATGAGATGAAAATAAACCCAATATTGCGTTCGGGGCACATTGTATAAAATCGTATTTAATGCATAAAGTCCCAACTGAAATGTGAAATACCAACTGTGAAACTCGGAAAATTTATATTTGCAGCAATTTTGCCGCACTAAGGAAACTAATTTGAAACGGATAGCTCGGGACTTCTGTTACAAGTGCATCTTCATAGCAGCGTAACGTTTCTTGTTCTTCTATAAACAAAACTAGGACAATATAGGCCATATTGTCCTGAAGAGGTAAGTTGAAATTTTTACATTAGGGAAAAAGCCGGATAGTTGCGTCGGTAGTGAAGTTGCCCTGGTTTCCTTGCATCATGTTAAAAAAATATATTTCTGGGACACGCTTTTCTCCCTTTAATATCAAATTTTGAGTTATTGCATAAAACAATTGAGTTAGTTTATTACAAAGATATGATTCAGCAGTTACGTGATTTAAATACTGTGTAATATTTATTTCAAACAACTCTATTGACATTAAAGGGGCTCATTAGAGCGCATTCCCAAACTCCGTAGGTGCAACTAAGAAAATAATAAGCCTAGCTTTCTCCTTTCATATTCATCTCATCATATATCATATTTCATTCATATTCATCTCTCGTGTAATACCCGTTGCTTACACTCTCCAAAATTTGACGTGTAGGTACATCTCCAAAGTTTTACTGGTGGTAGAGCCAGTGTCGGAGTTTGCGGGGGTAGGCATCACCACTCTACCTAATCTACTTTTCGTTAAATGGTAGTGTACAGCACTCTCGTGTTCCGGTCAGGTGGTAATGTACGGCACAGACATATAACACCTTAGGCCTCAGGAGTGGTAACGCATCTGCATTTTGTCCTTGGTCTTTGTGTGGGTGTCTATAGACTGCAGTCATCACTTAACATCAATGTGAACTGCATGCTCGTTTGCCACTTCCATTACATTAAAAATAAACTTTTTATATAATTATATTATACTAGCGGCCCGCCCCGGCTTCGCCCGCGCTGCTCTGCTCCTATTAGTCATACCGTAATGTAAGCTATTATATCTCTCAATTTGGATCGAACTGCACATGGTGTGCGAATTTTATTATAATCGGTTAAGTGGTTTAGGAGTCCATTGAGGACAAACATTGTGACACGAGATTTATATATATTAAGATTGACATGGACGAGCAAAGAGATTGATACAAAACAACAAATATCGGACAGAAAAATTCAATACGATTTGTAAGTTCATCAATGTAACAAGAAGACGAAGAGGCAATAAAGTAGAGGGCGATAAATGTGATTGTGGGCGAAATTGTCTGAAAAGGAACTCGGCGACGACGTACGAGTATTATTATTTCCCGGCTTATAACTTTCAGGTAACACCTATTTGTTTGTACCCTTGATTTATCTCGCACATACATTTACCAACTGTAATTCGATAAAAGATATACGAAGTCAAGTTGATTAAAGTGATTGCTTAAATTTGTTTTGAATTTAGATTACATGTGGGATAGAAACGGTAGGATCAACGAGATATTAAAGAAAACACAGGGAATAAACAGCCGGTGCCGTTTTTAAATTGATTTGATAGATATTTATGTCAGACATTCACGCGTTATCTGTCATGTTACTATGGGAAAGTGTGGTCAATTGACTTTCTAGAAACTAGAACCTTGTTACCAAGGGCAGTGTCCTGACTAGTACTTAGTCAATAGCCAGGATTTAACTTTTTTGTTACACCTAATAGAGTGAATGACGTTTTGCATTCATTTGTTTTTATATTAACGATTTCGTTTGTTCAATCATCAAGTCATATTATTCTTTCCGTCAAAGCTCCTTTTTGATTAGATACGATTGAAAAATTAAAAGGACATTACAATGAAATCATTGCATAAAAATTTGTAATTTCTGCCTAAAAATCTTTAGAAATATAACAATCGATCGATTAAATCGCAGCATGACTGAAAACACTTAATTATCAAGGACTGATCACTTATCTATCAAAGTAAACGTACCTTATAAGCCGCTTGAAAAATTGTGGGACCATTAACTTACTCTCAATCGAAAAAGACCCGCGTAATGGATCGTCCATCTCACTCGCACTTTAATTAGAGCAGGGTAGCTTCAACCTCAAATGAAATTGGCTTTACGGCTAAACCCATGCTAGTAGCGACGGATTTTTATATCACGAAAGTGGCAAACAAGTGTAGTAGTAGTTCATAATGATATTTAGTCTGAAATACTGTCACCTATAAATATACATCTATTTCTGCAGCCTACTTTCTACTTCCAAACTAAAAATCTCTATCCTATGATTAAGATTAGAAGAACGATAACTCAGTTTAGAATTCAAAGAGTGGAATTATATAACCCTGTGAAACTATTTTTAACCTTTTCATGATTGTCACAATATTTCTGTTTTTTCTGTGTTTCCATTTAGTACTGCGCTTTCACAGCCAAAATCCGGTCTACCGCCACTAAAACATAAATGCAGATATGTTCAACATAAGTTATTAACAATAAAACATACTTTACCGCAATAACTACCACATAGACATAACACCTAAGGTCTCAGGGGTGGCAACGCATCTGCATTTTGACCTCTGGTTTTTGTGTAGATGTCTAGGCTGCAGTCATCACTAAATATCATTGTGAGTTGCATACTTGTTTGTCACCTTTCTTATATAAAAAAATACTTGTAAAATTGCGTACATCAACAAAACATTCAGGTTCATAATCACGAGATAAAGCTCAGTAATATGCCAATTTAATCAATCAAACGCTATTTCCGAGTAAATAGTCAATATCTATTCCGATCCGATGCAGAATAATTTGACGCAATAAATGCCTAACTAATCAAATTACCTATATTTGCATTCGATAGTAAGCCTATCATAGATTGAAACTCAGTTTATATGGAAACTAGAACACATTTTCAGTTATTTTCGTTAGTCAATAGCAAAAACAGGCATTTCTGATAATATTTAGACATGACTTGTGATCGATGGATAATTTTGATGGTGGAAAAACGTAACTTTACGCCTGTAATCCGCGAAGGGGTAGGCAGAGGTAAATGCATGCAACCAAGCATACATGCAAACACCCACGACTCGCCGGTTACGTTTTGGCCCATGTAACAGGTGGCGAACCCGTTGCCATCTCCGGGCATATTACCAAACTCCGAGGGAACTGGGAAACTTCCAGAAAATGGAAAAATCCCAATAGAACCAGAGATAAAGGATTTTAAACCGTTATCTCTGATAGTCCCCGAACCGGGAATCGAACCCAGGATCCCCAGCGTAGAAGTAGTGGCCTGCTACCACTACGCTACTGAGGCAGTTGATGGTGGAGATAATAAAAATACTGTGCTTGTTTAATTTTACCGCCTCGTGAATTTATTGTCATGTCTTCTTCGAATAACCTCTGCCTTTCTGCCTTGCTGTTATGAAGGAAGAGTGCCACCTCTTCCTGCATAAGGCGAAGACTGTGTAATCCACGACTTTTTTACTTTGACTTTGAACCCTAGTCACTTTCCTGGCCTAAGGATCAAACCACAAGGCTTTAGGCCTAGAAGAAGTAGTCAACTAACACTAATCCATAAAATCAGAAAAGCTCTAGAATACCCAAAAAAAACTCGCATGAAAGAAAAATCTTGGAATATAAATCTGTCCATACAAATAATATTATTTTTTTTACATGGAATGGGAGTGGCAATCAATGCAATTCACATTGATGTTAAGTGATGACTGCAGCCTATAGACACCCACACAAAGACCAAGGTCAAAATGCAGATGCGTTACCACTCCTGAGGCCTAAGGTGTTACGCCTCTGTGCCGGAAATTACAGGGCCGTACATTACCACCTGACTGGAACACGATAGTGCTGAACAATAGCGTTTAGGTAATGCGGTGGTCCCTACGCCCGCGAGCTCCGTCCCTGGAGCACTACCACCAGTATAGATTTATTAACCACTTTTTTGTGAGCCTTGAACACGCATGTCCAAGTTGTCCAATCTACGTTCGATACCCGAGAAATTAGTTACATCTCTTAACTAATTCATAGTCCGCACTTCCCCGTTGGGATGTAGCGTAGGCTCATTATCCCCATCTTAATCTGCTCATTTCATGAACACGCTCCCTTGCGTCTATTTAGTTGGGAAAACTGTTGACATCGCCGCGTAATACGAAACTTCCAGAAAATGAAAAAATCCCAATACAACTAGAGGTAAAGGATTTTACACTGTTATATCTGATACTCCCCGATCCGGGAATGGAACCCGGGACTCCAGCGTAGCCGTAGTGGCCTGCTACCACTAGACTACACCTCAGTAGCCTAGTTAGTTATTAGAAAATATAGTAAACACATATTTTAAATTTTTTGAGATGTTCTTAAAAATAAGCTATTTGACATATTGCATAATTTGTTAAGTGTATTAAGCATACATTTACCACGTTTTTGTTAGCCTTGAACATGTATGGAGTTAATTCAAAAAACAGCACGCCCAATTCTTCCAATGTACGTTCCATAGTTCCATACCCGAGAATTAGTCACATCTCTTAACTTAATTCATAGTCCCCACTTCCCCGTTGGAATGTAGCGTAGGCTCATTGTCCCCATCTTAATCTGCTCATTTCATGAACACGCTCCCTCGCGTCTATTTGTTGTTTAGTCGAGGAAACTGATTTTTATCTTAGCTCATTGTTTGAGTCAGTTACGTAGCAGTAATAAGTAGGTAAACATGGTTACACAATAATGGTGTTATCTCCCCTATTGGTGTACAATTTGGTTTGGCAGTCGATTTGTTCCGTATCTCGAGGGTAAATGCAAATTTTATCTTTCAATTTAGCGAAATCGTGTGCGAACATGTAAAGGTTGGTAACAAAGTTTGGTATTCTGAAGGCTTTTCTGAGTTATCCGATGTCTTTGGTATTTTGGATACGGAAGTAACATATTGAAATAATATGAACTATAGAGCAACACGATCGATTCCATTTTAGCCATTTTCGAAAAAAAGAAGTTAATATATACATACTTCAGTTAATTATTGTTTATATACCTATATTAGTGTTTTTATCGCGTATCTCACAAAAATGTTACGAACTTTTTCGAAAAAGAAGTCTGCAAATATATTTTTCATAATCAAATGTGTGAAGCTTTCGAAAACCTGGGGAAACGTTTTTTTATGGTTGTTTCTCGATTAACTCGAAATGGTTTAATCAATTGGAAGGCTTTTAGTGCCGATAAAAAGTAAATCTCCTAAAAAATTTTCTCGATTCTCTCAAAGCCTTTGGAGGCAGAAAATTCATCAATTTTATTGGAGCTAGTATATTGGACTTGACAATCACGCTACATGTATGATATGTGTTTGTCATCACTGTGTTCTGGCAGATATTATCCTAACATAGTACGTTCTTGGATATTATTCCATCACTGGTTCTGAAGCGACCATTCGAAAGAAGCCTTGTGTGAATAAGTGTATCGATGTGAAAATGAAAAAAAAACACTTCCTCCATACGTTTTAAGAAAATATCTGTATTTAAAATCTTGAAATGTTCTTAAAAATAAGCTATTCAACATATTGCATTTGTTAAGTGACATAAGTAAGCATACAGTTCACATGAATGGTAAGTGAATCCTGTAGTCTATAAACATCTACATACAAATCAGATTTCAATATAGATAGAAGAATATAGATAGGTACTACAGCTATAGGTTATTACAGCTGAGAACTGAGTTGTATACCGCTGTACCTTATATTACTCGGCTCTGGCCGGATCATGATAGCGCGGAACACTACCTTTTTACGCCATTAGGTAATACGATGCCTACGCCCACGGAATAGATAAATAAGTTATCTATTCCGTGCCTACGTCCGTAAACTCACTCACTCTCTACCACCAGAAAAAATTAAGTAATATTATATGAGACTAGAGAACAGCAATAGGGACGGCACATACTAACATAAGAAGTCATTCTATACAAACAGCAGGGTTCAAACAGCAGTACGAAAATGATTATTTCAAATTGCACTTTTTAGACCATTAAACAATTTTTCTGTAGCAAATACTTGACAATATCCAACTCTGAATTAAAAACGGCGCCATATCTTAGAACTTGATTACGTTCATCAAAAAACTGGAAACAGCATTTCCGATTCAAGAATACTATCAATCAGGCTAAAATATGTTTTAAAATGAGCGCAGTAATGTCGAAATTTCGGAACAATGATACCCATATCATTGGAACTCCGAATATTTCTCCAAAAAAAGGTCACACACACGCACCGATACAAAGATAGATGGGTACTATCTTGAAACGCATTCTCAGGCAATTTATTTCGGCGATACATGAAAATGATGAAGTGACCATAAAACGAACACCAAGCCCATTATAGCTGACGCCTCGAGGGGCTATCTGGAATTTCTTCAATTTCCTAATACTGCCATGACAAATGTAAGCAGAAGCGATGTTGGAGCCAAGACATCTGCGAGAGCGGTGACATCATTTAAACGCTATGCCCTAGATAGCTATGGGTGTCCTATTTACGTCTCGTTACATGTCTAGACTTATATTTTAAAATATGCTTAAAACGCTAGCTGCTTAAGCATGCCACGTTATGCAATCCCTCTTGTTATCTTATTTTGTCTGCAGTTATAATGTAGCTGCATTTCAACTCATTTTCTAACATTTATACTTTGAGAATTGAATAATGTCTGGATATGTTGAGTCGAGAAATCTCTGGTCTTTTAGTTCTCTGATGTTCAATATCATGGAGCCTTATTATATTGTATAAGGATTGTATGTGTCTGTATAGACTTGTTTGGGATTACGCTGATCCTTGCGTAGCGTCAGTTTATGGGTCTGCAGTGGATAATATAATATGTTTATAAACCTTATTAAAGACGTTCTTTCATCGAGAATAATTGTTATATTAATATACATTTCACCTTTATGGGTAACCTGAAACTTCCATTTTAATACGATTCCAGGGCATATTTACGGCGTAATTACTTCGTCAGATCATCACTTCTACATTAAATATGCGCCAACGTCTAATCATACATTTTAATCGCGTTAATACATAACAGAAACCGTAAATTTGATAGAAAATTAAATTAAGTATGACCTTAACAAATAAGTAATCGTATTGAAATAAAACATATGCCTACTCATTAAGTATGTAATACTAAACTAAGCAACAGATTTATCGCGAATAAATAACCTTCAAAATAAGGTTCAAATTACAAATCTCACCTATATTAAGCTATTGATCAATTTTCTAATTAAGTATAACAAACACTATTGATGGATAGAATCTATTTTCAAAGACCTTTCAAACCTCGGGCATTCACCGTAGGTAAGTGTAACTATTGTCATAATTAATTGACGGCTGAAATACAAGACGGCCCTTAAAGCCACTTTAACGCACCCACTTTTCTCTAATGATTTATCCAGAATATGGCCGTGGAAAATGTATGTACGTAGGTGTGATAATATCGTTCCTAATCGACTTTAAGTGGCTTAATATAATTTTAAGTCTCCAAATCGTGTTTACTCTAACTTTATTTTAACTAGGTAATAAAAGTTTAAATGCCACGACTAAATTAACCCTTAATGTAAATGTAATGTGGGAAATTTGCACGGAACGTGTGTTGTACCGTCGTCTTATAATTAATCTAAGTTCGTATCTATCTGAATCTTATTTAATACGGGACACAGAATTAACTACATTATCTCAAGTTTCATAAACAAACATATGATTTATTTAGACGGAACGTGTGTTGTTTTGCCTAAATAAATCCAGAATAGATTCAGATAGATACGAACTTAGATTAATTATAAGACGACGGTATAACGACATCTATACGACGCGGTCTTTGTTATAATTTGACTTCACTAACTCGAATTCTGACCTACAGGTATTTTAAACAATTCCATCGCTAAGTTTTTAATTAGAGCACCTTTAATTAGATGTTAAGTTTTTTGGCGGGAACCTTGAAAGAGGCGTGTGGTGCTCTTATTTTATTTCATTTTCTTGGTGTATTTTTGAGTTATCTATACTTATAATAAATATTTATGTAGAAGTGTAAATTCTGTACATTAAAAATATTGAAAAATTAAATACCAGGGGATCGATACCGAACACAAATATGTGATTAGAAAATTTTTGTCTGTCTGTCTGTCTGTTTGTTCAAGCATCACATAAAAACTACAGTTCCGATTACAATGAAACTTGGTATGATTATACTTTAACCTTTGGCGCACAACACTGGGTACTTTTTATCCCAGAAAAATGTCTGTTTGTCTGTGTGTTTGTGCACGCTAATATCAGAAACGGCTTATTCGATTTTCACTAATATATTGTGGTAAGTGTCACTTAACATTTAGTGTTTGTTTCATGTGAATCGGCTAAGAAATAAAAAAGTTATGTCAATTTAAAGAATCGTATCGAATATTTTTAAGCTATTCTGTATATTAGATCTATCTTTTAGGGGATTTCGTACCTAAAAGGTAATAAAAACGGGTCCTACGGATTACTAATCCTCCGCTGTCTCCGCTGTCTGTCTGTCCGTCTGTCCGTCTGTCTGTCACCAGGCTGTATCTCATAAATAGAGATAGCTAAAAAGCTAACATTTTCACAAATTATGTATTTCTGTTACCGCTATTATGTAGACGCTTAAAATTTTCACAGAATTTTTAGGTCATATGTTGTATTGTAGCTTCCAGATTAAATCTATATAGATACAAATAAATAAAATTGGAGTGTCTGTTTGTAATATTAAAATAACCGCTTTTTACTAAACGCATATGTATGTATACACGGTACATATACCAAAACAAAAAAAAATACTATTTTTGTCTGTCTGTCTGTCTGTTTGGCGGGGCTAATCTTGGGAACGGCTTGACCGATTTTGACGGGACTTTCACTGGCAGATAGCTGATGTGATAAGGAGTAACTTAGGCTACTTTTATCTCCATACAACCATACATACATACATACCTACATACAAATAAACAGAATTTGTGTGTCTCCGATTTTGACGGGCCTTTCACTGGAGATAGCTGATGTGATAAGGAGTAACTTGGGCTATTTTTATCTCCATACAACCATACATACATACATAACTACATACAAATACATAGAATTTTAGTGTCTCCGATTTTGACGGAACTTTCACTGGCAGATAGCTGATGTAATATCCTTATTACTGTAACTTACGCTACTTTTATACTAGCTGCGCCCACGACTTCGTCCGGGTAGATACTGAACAATCATATTTTTTCTCACGTAGACGAAGTCGCGGGCACAGCTAGTATTAAATAAAATTTTATTTGATATAGATTTATTACAGTGCCCGTGTATAGTGAAATAGAATAACAGTGCAATAACACGACCATTCGGGTTGCCGCCATAACTTCGTTGTGAATGTTCTGGTAAAGTAGCCATCGTTTTACTCGAATTTGTGACTGTGACTCTGACTGACGGACTGAGTTAATTGTCTAACTGACTTTTACGCTGCTTCTTACAAACACGAAATAACGTCTTACTTTAAACTGGCAATATGCGTAATAGCAATGCCTTTACTAAAAAATATAATAAATTAGATGCTACGCTTTACTTCAGAAAATTTAGATATAATAATAACATTAAATAGGTATAGGGTGCGCAAACAGGCAAGCAGACGAAAGGCATCGATATAAATGAACAATATGTGTCTATAATTCAATTATAATGTTTTATCATAGTACTACTTACTCTGTTATTAACAATCTTTGGCATGATCATTAGGGTTTATTGTAGACCTAATATTTTTTCACGCCGATATTAATTTCAGCGCCCTTGCTCATCAATCACCGAGGTTTCGTTCTCGTTAGAAAACGTGTTCTAAAGGCTTAGATATTAAAATGACATGTGAATGAGAGAAAAAATGAAGAATTCGGTTTGGGAATGTAGAAAGAATGTAACGAGCGAATGACAAAATAGATATTGTACATAATGCAAATGGAGGTGATTGCGAGCAACATAGGAAGACTGAGATTCGCAGAACACTGAAGGTGTGAGATTCATAGACCGCACTACGACTACTTTGCGCAAACTATGCTTAGAACTGTGATAGTTCTACCACAGTCTAAAGAAAAATGTGTTAGTGGTTCTACCGTGTTCCGTTAGTAAAGTATGAGTTTTGACAATTCAAAGCGTACTTTGCTGGAAGTAAAGTCCTAGTGCGGTCTGTGAATCCTGACTCTAAGACTTATACAATCGACGGATTGTTAAACAATTCAGTAATGCGATATACTCCCTTAAACTCACCCATAAGCACTCTTCTATCAGTACTTTGACGATCCTACTGGTGGTAGAGTTCCCGTATCGGAGCTTAAGAAAATAGGCACTACCACATTACATAATCTTTCTGCCGTCAAGTGATAATCGTGTTCCGATAGACGTTGCATCCATAATTTAATACAGCAATGGACTGGCTTTGCATTATCAATTAGTATAATTAGTTAATCCATTATGGTTCGTTAATTAGGAAGGTCTTTGCTGCAGTTTCTTAGTAGATTGCGAAGATTGTATCAACACTTACAAAAATATTCTCGTTCTTATTTTAGCTCTTTCAATTGTGTATCCTGCAGTTATTGTGTACAAGCTAAAATTACTGACACTAAATAAAATTCTCTCCGTTTTTTCTTTAATTTCTAAAGTTCACTCGCATGTGTTATTGCGAAAAATAGATATTACAATTAAAAAAATAAAACTGAACAAATTGGATACTCAAGAAGATGACAACAGTCTTTTTTTATGTCAAGAAGGTGGCAACAAGCACGCAGCTCATATTGATGTTAAGTGATGACTGCAGACTTGTAAACCAGAGGTCAAAATGCAGATGCTTTGCCACTCCTGGTAACGCATCTGCATCCTAAGGTGTTATGTCTCTGTGATAATTATTACGGGACCATACAGTCTAAAATTGGGAATGGGCCTCCTCCCAAGATGGGGAGAGCTCGTACAATCTAAGATTGGATCGCGGAATCTCTTCCCTTGCAAAAATACGGAAGGTATTATTTTTAACATAAAATAGCAGTATTCAGTCCATTAACAAGCAATTATTTAGCACTTCATATACCCTTGTTATATTGCTAAATACGTAAGCATATGAGAAGTGGAATAATAAAATTAGCATAAAGGTATCTTTAGGGGCGGTAAGCAATTTGACTAGGGCTGTAACATTTTAAAACGTTCCTGTTTTCATTCAAGGATACAAAATGGGTTTTTAAGCTTCCATAAAACGCACCCGGATTGGGGTTACGTCTTGAATACAATATTGTCTCCGATGATGTGACGTTTTGAAACTTCCTTAATGCTCTCAAGCAGGGAGGGTAAGGAATATGGCGCGCGAATATGATTTATTTCGGTCTAATGGTTTTATTCGTAAGAATATCAAAGGACGAATGGAGCGCACAGAATAAGAGCGTGTACTTAGCAAGCGGATGAAATAATTACTCCACTGCTTTTTGTATCAATTAATACAAAAAACGGTAGTCGTTGAGTTAAAAAGGGTGAAAAAAGGGTACCCTTTTTTCACACATCTATATTTTGCCCCCAATGCCGATTTGTGTTTTTTTTTTCTCCTATTTGTTGTTGATTTGAGAGTACCTACAAGATAAAATTATTTAGTTCTTGCGTGATATTATGTTTGATTAACTATGATACTAGGAGTTTTGGCGGGAAGCTTGAAAGAGGCGTATGGTGCTCTTATTTTAATTCATTTTCTTTGTGTATTTTTAAGTTACATTGAATGAAGTTGATGGCATTTTGTTTCATATAGGTTTAATACAGTGCCCGTGTATAGTGAAATAGAAGTACCTGGTTGACCGAGCTTCGCTCCGTAGCGATTTTTGAAAATTATATTTAGTATGAATTGCATACTGAAGAAATATGAATAAAAACAATAGATTTTTTTGGTCTTACCTCAAATTAAACACTTCTTCTTTGCTAAAAATACGACTAACGTTAGTAGACTAATGGTTCTTCTATTCATCAATAGATGGCGTTAGTCGTCGGTTATGAAAAAAAAATATTATTAACTTGCAAACGAGCTTTTCTTGGACCTGGAACCTAAATAAATCGATTTCTTGACCCGAAAAACCCCTAATCTGTAAGTTTCAAGAAAATCGTTGGAGCCGTTTCCGAGATCTTGATTCTATATATACATTACCATTCGTTACTTAGCTTCCCTGCCATTATGTTCTAGTGAAGTGTTTTCTTTTTCTCCTGTCACTAGTGATGAGGTCCTTAAAATTATCACCGCTGTAAAATCAAACGCTATAGGCTGTGATGGAGTCAGTAGGAAGATGCTACTCCTGTTAATTGACTCTATCCTTCCCACACTTACCCACCTTATAAACTTTTCTTTGCAAACCGGGAATTTCCCTTCTCTCTGGTGCAAAGCCTTTATTATTCCCCTTCCTAAAGTTCCCTCACCCAGTCAAATTAACCAGTTCCGACCCATTTCAATCCTGCCCTTTATATCTAAGATTCTCGAAGCTGTCGTTCATTCCCAGTTATCCAAATTCATCCTCAAGAACAACATCCTCTCCCCTTTCCAATCTGGATTCCGATCAGGACACAGTACATCCACAGCACTGCTTAATATTGTGGAAGACGTCAGATTAGGTATGGAAAAGTCTCTGCTTACGGTGTTAGTGCTAATTGATTTTACTAACGCGTTCAATACTGTGGACCATGATATTCTTATCGCTATTCTTTCGAACATCGGAACCTCGCCTCTAGTGCAGGAATGGTTTTCTTCATATCTTCGTGGTCGCCAGCAGTCTGTGCACGCTGATCAGGACTCATCTGATTGGTGTAATCTGTCCACTGGTGTGCCACAAGGCGGTATTCTATCTCCGTTATTGTTTTCTTTGTTTATTAATTTTGTCACACGTGAACTTGGATGCTCTTACCATTTGTATGCGGATGATCTTCAACTTTATTGCCATGCCGACCCCAATAATTTTGAGCTTGCCATTTCTGCTCTAAACGATGATCTTCAGGCCCTAACTAATTGGTCTAATAAATTTGGTATAGTAGTCAATCCGAACAAAACGCAGGCAATTATTTTAGGTAGCCCTGTGTATATAAATAAGTTAAATTTAAATAATACTCCGCCGCTTATCTTGAATATGTCAACTATAACTTTTTCAAAAGATGTTAAAGATTTAGGTGTGCACATTGATGCCACCCTCAACTGGAACTGTCAAATCACTAATATTTGTAAGAATACTACGGCCACATTGCGGTCTCTTTATAGATTCAAAAATTTTCTACCTTCAAGTACTAAAACCCTCTTAGTGCAGTCTCTTATTTTTCCTATCTTGGATTATGCGGATGTTTGTTACTCCGATCTTACACAATATCATCTCAACAAATTAGATCGTATTATCAATAACTGTATCCGTTTCATCTTTGGACTTCGTAAATTCGATCACATATCAAATCACAGGTCCAAACTGAACTGGCTGCCTATTCGCCAAAGAAGATCTTTAAGAATTCTCTGTTTACTTTACTCTATACTTAACGATCCGTGTTCTCCCATCTATCTCAAACAAAAATTTAAATTTCTGGGTGATTCCCACAGCCTCAATCTTCGCTCGTCAGCTAGACTTATTCTCAATATCCCTTCTCATCGTACTGGGTTTGTGTCAAGTTCTTTTACCTGCACAGCAGTTAAACTTTGGAATGCACTACCCTTTGACATTAAAAAAGCTCCGAGTAAGCTGTCATTTAAATTCAAACTTCGTCGTTTCTTTCTAAATTCGTTGGCTCAAATCAGCGGCTAACACATATGTATGAAAATGTATTTAGGTATCTAAATCTTTCGTCGATTGTCACTATGTTTAACAGTATTTATGATTTATTATAGTCATTGGTACAGCAGCTTGGTGTATATGTTCATTATTAATGTATTATACTATTATTATATTTAAGTATGTGTATTTTTATTATTATATATTTAGGTATATTATTTAGGTGTGTACATAAATACATGAATAATATATATATTTATGTATATATATATATATATATATATATATATATATATTTATCTGTTATTTTGGTTTGAATTTTGTTTTTTTTTATTTTTTTTTCTCTCCGCAACTTTTGATGCTCTCTTTTACAACCCTAAGGTTGACTGGCAGAGAATGCCTTATGGCATTAAGTCCACCTTATGTACACATTTTGTAATATGTGCATTAAAGATTAAATAAATAAATAAATAAATATATACAAGAATTGCTCGTTTAAAGGTATTAGATAACAGTGCAAAAACGTCCACGACCTTTCAGGTTGCCTCCAAAACTTCATTGTAAATGTTCTGGTAATGTAGCCATCGCTTTACTCGAATAACTTGACTGTAACGCACTCGACTGCCATATTTACTAAATAATTTACACTAACTTTTACCCTGCTTAAATAAATACGAAATATCGTTTTACTTGATACTGGCAATATGCGTAATAGCGATGCCATAATAAAAAAGAAAAAAAAACTATGATACAAGGAACACAAACATACTCGTACAAATCTTTTAATATAATTTTTATTTCAAAAACGAATATGGTAACGAGGCCGAAGAGCAAAGAATAAGTATGTTCAGTAAATCTCCTTTGCGGGCGTTGAAGCACGGGCTCGGCTCTCAGCCGAGACCTTTGATTATATACACGTCTAGATGGAGCATCTAAGTTCATAAGCGTCCAAAAAAATATCAGTTAACTGTTGGCTCATAACTTCGTTCCGCTCGCTCAGTAGCGATACTGTCATTGTAACGTAAACACGTCCACGTGTATGCTTTCATTATTACGATTTGCGCTATTAAAGTGTTCCGAAATTACAAAAGAAGAATGAAAACATCTAAAAACATTTCTTACTATCGGTAACTACACATTCCATAGTCCTAAATGTATCCCAGAATTAAATTAACAATATTTAATTTTACGTCGCATTTGTACGATTCATTGAACGCCATGTTTACTGTGTTGCCAGTTTTTGATTTAAAATCTTCCCAGATAAATATGAAGTTACAAAATAAAATCTATATAAAATATATGTTTAATATACTTATATTTATTTTAATAACATTATTTGAATAACCCCCGAAGGAAAAAGAGGGGTGTTCTAAGTTTGACGTGTGTATCTGTTTGTGGGATTGTGAATTTCCAACTAGTGGATCAATTCCAAATTTTGATTTTGTTCTTAAAAGTGCATTTATTTTTCTCCACGGTAAAAGTAATTTACACTAAGAACAAATAACTAACAACGAATAACTTAAGCTGATACACGTACCAATACAAACACAAAATTCAAAATAACTTAAAACGAATAACTGAAGCTACTGTGAGACGACCCGACGAATATCAATATAATATTATTATGTCACACATTATGAAAAAAATTAACTCGACTTAAGCTAATTTTCCCTATTTTTAGGGGAAAATATCATAATCAAGTAACATTTTCACCAATTGAGTAGTGTGTGTAAAGCGAATAAAATATACATACTAGTGTGTGTTACACGCACACAACGATTTTCGAATTGGGACATTGTTTTTGCAGCGTTTGTAAGGCGACGCTCCATCTAGACGTATAATCAAAGGCCGAGACATGTTTTTGTATTAGGATCTATGTTTTTTGTTTTATATAGTGAAAGCTACGGTTAAAATATAGGTATAATTATGACATGTACGAAGATAATGATGAACGTAGAAGAAGCACGGCAGGTTTGCAAGGAACAGGATATCTAGCGCTTCGACTCTCTGCCTATCTCTCGAATGGGTTTCAGACCACAAAACCTGAAAGCGACCGAAACGTCAGAGTGATTTAAAAAATATTAGTTGAAAATGCGCGAGATATGTCCGTAAAATAATATTTATTTCAATGAGTATAGCTCCTTAAAACCTTAGAATGATATTATTATGGTATCTTCAATGTGTTTATATAAAAATCGGGCGTTAGTTATTATTATCAATAAGAACAAAGAGGTGTCTGTTAAGCTTAATGTGGTAGACCTTATCATTCTCCCAAAATTGACAACATTCAGGCTAGAGTTCAATTTTAAAATAGATCCTTGCTCAAAGTTAAGACTAGAGTGGACCTTAATATGAAATATGTCGTCTAGAACACATCCAATATTCTGTTTATTAAATTAACTCTGTAAATGGTGGACAGTAGGTTCGAGTATTTGACAATAGAGAGAGCGCTCACCCGACCCGTCTTGGTAGAGGGTGTCCTCTTGGCTCTTTAGCTTTGATCATTTTAAAACAAGAAATCTTTTTGTTGGTTATGATGACATTTATTTTTTCTTATTTTTCAATTGCAGCTCTGATATTGGAGTCTTTCCAATTTTATACTTTTTTTATTTGCAAAAAGGAGACAGTCGTTGTGATCTGCAAGTATATGTGTAAATTGCTATTGCGGAGACTGTTATGTTATGACTAAAAAGAATCAATATTGAAACTATTTGAAATTATGTATTTTTACAATGGCTTTTCATTTTAAATGGGTCGTTGAGATAATTTTGAAACTTTATGAGTGCAAGCAGCTCTTATCCTACTGCCTAATGGAGGCCCTCCCTGGAGCCTCTTCCTTCTAGGAACTCGGCTTAGGGCGTTATAACGTTACCGGGAAGGATAAGCTACCGTAGGTTATGGTATTTGACAATGAGAGCGCCCACCCATGTTGGTAAACTGATCACATTGATAAATTCGTAACGAGCAAGCTTTTTGTTGAACATGACATATTATTTTTCGAACTGTAAAAGATAACTTTCATTTGGAATATTTCCCATGTCATTTTCAATTTTCTGATGAAGATAGTGAGTGAGATTGCCATTTGGAGAGACCAAGGTATAATTTATGAGAACCATATTCCTCGGATAACTTATTGCGGATTAATAATAAAATGCTTTTAGGGAATCAATGTGAACTGCATGCTTGTTTGCTACTTCCATTAGGTACATAAAAAAAGGAATGGATTTAAAGGAGAATGGCAATAATAACAATCGTTCATCGTCGGTGCATCAAATGTCATCCATGTTATGCCACTGCGCAATAAAAATACGTTAATTATATATACAGCTCTGTTTGCTGCTGCTTCAGAAAGTGTGGCGGTTGTCATTCCAGAAAAATCTATTCGGACTCTCTGTCGGGCCACGCGTAGTGTGGGGTTCCATACTATAAGGGTTCCTTGTTTACTACGCTACCATAAAAAGGACCTTCCTTAATATTTATAAAGACGGCGGTATCTCAATTTTCTCAATTTGCTTACTCTTTTTGCATGGTACATCAAAAAGAGTAAGTTTGTCCGTGTAGGTATACTGTACCGTACGGAGCTCGTATACGTGTACATGTCCCAAATTGCACTTGCACCGCATACAATCTTTATTACAAAGTCCGCGTATAACATGAGAATGACACAGACGTAACTCATAAATATTTCCATAAACTTTTTACTTTTTTCGTCCAGAAAATTGTTCGCTGTCTGTCAAGTTTAAATTAAAACTCTCGTCAGCTAGATGCCGTAATAAAGTAATAATTTACAAAGTTCGCGACACGAGATTATAAAAATGTTATTTATGTTGCACTTGTATTTCGAATGAAAACTGTATTTTTTATATTAGGTTATTCTAAAGAAATTTCTTTTAGAAATACATTAAAAAAAAAACTAGTTATGTGCATCAGTTATCTTTTATGTACTACATCAAATTATTTACACAAAACACCAATGTTGTTACTTCATCAGTTTGTTTAGCAAAGTTAGCTTGCTAATATTAACAATTAGAGGATAATTTAAATGGCCTTCATCCATTTGCAACTCGGGTAAACATTACATTTAACGCTTATGGATATCATCCTGAACAATTGGTTTGTGGAGGAACGGGTGGAAATGTTCCTCCGGCGAAAAGGGAGGATCCTCCGACCAGGCGAGGTGGTAGCGCCTGGCGGGCCGCGGCCCAACGATTGACGTTGGGAAGTTGTATATATGCCAACTCTTGAGAAATCTTCGCATGTGCGATGTAATTCGAATGCACGCCATCTACCGTACTAGACAAGTACTGTGAGGTTTCATTGTATTCCACTAGTTGGCGCCTTAATGTAGTGGACGCAACAGGTTTGGCAGTATAAATATTAGCAACAAGCAAGTTTAATAGGTTTGAAAGGATATCTGAACTAGTTGCTGTCTAAAACATACCTACGTTGTCCAGGTTATAGAGTTGTCAATACATATTTGGTAAATTTTCCATCCGAATCCAATCATCTAAAAAACACAATTTCAATTATTTTAATAGTTAGATCAACATCGAACAAAACAGGCTAAAACTAAATAGGCTTTCAAGTTACGCACCACGCGTTGATCCGTTAATACCAATTTAAATGTGTTGGAAAACTGTGTTTGAATTCCATTAAAAAGCATAATACCTACTGTTTGTTAATTTGTTTCCGCCAATTAAAAACGAGCCAAACGTGTTAGCTGAAAGCCAACAAAGAATAATTGCTAACTTACCTAAGTTATAGCTGGAAAAATATTAATTTCTGAAACACTCGATTACGCAACGCTGCAGCAGATTGCATTACAAGTGTCCGATAGAAGAAGAAGAAAGAACAACGATAGCAGCTACGTGTCTTCATTAAAACGCCGCAAGAACTCGTGACCTATCACTTTCGATGGATTGCTTTTCCATTTGCAAATCGTATTAGGGCATACGATTTTTTCCATAAAACATGTATGACGAATGTAAAGATTTGGTAATTATCTCTATCAGAGAGGTGGAGTAAGAACCCCCATTCACTCGCTCATACTTTAGCAATCTTTCTATGTGGAATTCAAACCTTGATATCTAACAAACTTTTTTTTTTCATGTAACGGAGGCAGCAAACAAGCCTGCAGTTCACATTGATGTTAAGTGACTGCAGCCGATAGACCACAGAAAGACCAGAGGTCAAAATGCAGATTCGTTGCCACCCCTGAGACCTTAGGTGTTATGACTCTGTGATAGTTATTGCGGAGCCATACATTACCTGGAGCACGATAGTGCTGAACACTACCATTTGTCGGCAGATAAATTAGATAATGCGGTGGTGCCTATGCCCTCGAAGTCCTACACTGGAACTTTATCACAAGTAAATGATAATTAGGTTGAATTTGGACTTAAATCCAACATATCAGAAGCTTCTCCAACAATTTTTCTTTTTTTTTCTAATTGACGCTGATTTATGTTTGTTGAATATCAAGGTTTGAATGCCATTACAAAGCTTAATACTGTTTGTCCTTTTGTTTCCACCAATTAAATAACAACGATCCGAACGTGTTAGCTGAAAGCCAACAAAACGTGATTGCGTAACTTGCGTTAAAAGTGGCAGCTGTTGGAAAAAGGCAACTTACTGAAACACTCGATTTCGCACCGCTGCACCAGATTGCATTACAAGTGTCCGATAGTACGTGCTTTCATTGAAACGCAGCGGAAACTCGTGACTAGTCGTAACCAACCACTATCGGTGAATTGTTTTCCCGATGCCCTAGATACGTGGGATTTAGTTTTTCAATGAAACATGTAGCGCAAATGTAACGCTTTGGGTTAGTGTGTTTCGCTAGTGATGATAAAAGGTTTATCATGTTTATATGGATATAAACACTGGGATCCATATAAACCAGCTTTATAATAGCGGCCCGCCCCGGCTTCGCCCGCGCTGTTCCGTTCCTATTAATCATAGCGTGATAATATATAGCCTTCCTCGATAAATGGGCTATCTAGCACTAAAAATCTTTTCAAATCGGATTAGCAGTTCCTGAGATTAGCGCGTTCAAACAAACTCTTCAGCTTTATAATATTAGTATAGATTAGCAAATGAAAAATGCTTCATAAAAAGTCAATTTTACTTTCTGAAACACCATTCCTTTACAGTCGGGTGAATATCTCGTTGACAAACAATCTATTATCAAGTTGAGACGCTTAATTGCAGTGATCAATTTTCATCTCCCTCACACCCACTCGCCGAGACATAACAAAACCAGATCGCCGTCCCCTTTCCCAGCCCGACATCATTAATCTTCGCGAAATATTCACTTGTTTAGTACTTCATTGTTTACTTGGATTGTTTACAATGATGACACATTATTCACGACTTCTAGAGTATTGTATTCTACAAGGTGACTGATGAAACATGGGACATTATAATACAAGGTGCTCAGCTCTCGATTCTCGTCCAAAATATGTAATAAAAATAGGTACTTACTTTTTGTCTGAAATTTCTAGCAAAATTACTAAATTATAGATATTCTCACCCACCCGCCCTACTACATACTATCGGTAAGTGACGATAATATTGTATGTAGCACTTCAAAAAGATGTCATTTTTTAACCGAGTTCCAAAAACGAGAAGGTTCTCATTTCGGCCGGTATATATATATATATTTTTTTATGTATGTACGCGAATTTCGCCGAGATTTCAGGACCGATTTACGTAATTTTTTTTTTGTTTGATGCGGAATATTTTCGAATTGGTCCCATAAAAATTTGATTCACCCCATCAGTTTTATGAGCTTTTTTACTTACTTTCACCTCAGACCATAGAGCAACGCGGGCCACCGGTCGCGGCGGACCGGAGGGGAGTAGCCATAGCGTGTTTTACCGAAGCAAAATAGTCTGCCATTTTTTGCGGGGGGAACGCACACTTTCTTAAATTCACACACAACAAAAATCGTCTATTACAACGAAACTCACACAAGAAGTTGCGACAAGTGTCGATAAATTTTATCGATAAATTACTTAAATCTGGGAAATAAGGTTTATATGAAATTCACTTTGTATTATTATAAAGATGGACTTTATTTATTATGTACTACCAATTTAACAAATAATCTTGTCGCGTTATGCCCACGTATAGTCCGGTCAATTTAGACCAAAAAAATAGAGTGAAGTTACATAAAGTCCCAACAAACTGAACTTTTAGTGATTTGTTCAAATCATAATTATAAACAATGTCTATAAGTTCCCCATCATTCCCGTGTATGGAATAAAAAAATTCAAGGTCAAAGGTAAAAAAAATGGGTTTTTCGCGATTTTCAGCAAAACGGTAAGTTTTATCAAAAAAGTATCCCAAGCAAAAATTGTAGATCATAAAATTATCTATAAAAAATGTATCAATATTTTTTTCTTATGAGCCACCGTTTCTGAGATATAACGATTCAAAAAGTTATAAAAATTGTTATCATCATATTATGCACACGTTTCTACGCCACCTATGAGGTAGTGTACTTAGCGCGTTTTTTTAAATGTGGTTTCTCCAGTAGTGCCTACTCCACGGGTCAGTTGTGATCCTGTTTAATGTAAAACTATTGCAAAATAACGGAAATTCTCAAAGATTGGAAAAGATCAAAGCGATGTAAATTAAAAAAAAGTGTTGAAGTTCATTCGTCTGATTCGTAAGTTTCAAATTTTGTTCTTCTTCTTGTTCTTCTTCCCCTGCTTGATGGATTTTTTCAAATTTACCAGTAGTTTCTGAGATTAGCGCGTTCAAACAAACAAACAAACTCTTCAGCTTTATAATATTAGTTTAGATTTTCGCTCGGTGAGTTACATGTGACTCTGTCACGTGTTCGCAATACTAGCAGCCTATGTGCTTTCATATCCGATGGCCATCAATGCGTCTATACAATATCATGTAGAGAGAAGCATTAACGTAAACCATTTTTTTAACTAACCAAAAGTGTTTATGATCCAAAATTTACCTAAATTTATATCCAATAAAGCTGCCCAAAGTCACTTTTCCACGCGTACGAAGTCGCGGGCACAGCTAGTATTAAAATAAAACCCACAATATAATAAAAGTAATAATTTTATTTTTTTATATGTATTTTTTTTATAACTACTATGTATGTTAAAAATACTTAATAAGAACAAGAATAAATGAGCGAATAGTAATAACTAATAACGGTGGCCCAGAGCAGTTTGTGGCGAATACAACTACAACATAATATATTAATAAGAAAATTTAATCTCAAAAATGTCTCTGTGTAACACTATCGATAAGCGGCACCGGCGACAGCGGCTTCTCGGAAACGAACTCGGATCAGTCGCTCGACCGATCCCCGTATCGTACAAGACATACCAAACATTGCGCCCGACTGTGTTGTTTATATCAGTCCGAAACAACACGACCGATATTATGGCATTTTATACTTTAAGCTTGATGTGTTAGATCTCTTTTTACAGTAAACAACACTGCAAATCAGCATTTTTTGGACGTCCGTTCAGTCGCACAACTAGATTTAGTCTAATGAGCAGTCCAGCTGCAACTAGTTTTATTATACGCACAGGATTTTTTAAAGCATTTAATCTTGTACTTTGACAGAGGGGAAAGCCTGCGTATGGCTACTCCCCTCCGGTTCGCCGCGACCGGTGGCCCGCGTTGCTCTATGCCTCAAACTAAATGTAGGTAACTAACACGTTCATTTTCTTTAGACTGTGCTAAAGGAATAAGAATAGGCGGCGAGTTGTCTTACAGTGCGTTGAATCCACTGACGTCCTAGATAGTCCTAATGCGCATGACAACAAGTGACAATGACACATTTATATTTATATGTAAAAAGTATCAAAAATTAAGACATTTCATACTCATTTCTCTTTATTTTCAAGCCCAACAAGTAACTATCAGACATAATTTCATATGCCTAACATTTTTTTGATAGTTCAAAGCACATTAAATTAAAGATTTTTTTTTGGTTTATTTTTTGGATCAGTGAAAAACGTTAAAATAGGTGACCGTTTAGAATTTTTGTTTGGAAGTGGAACCTTGAATCCAACAAAACAGTTACGGTATAACAAAAGAACGATAATCTGTTGATCCAGCGCTTTTTTGAGACAAACTTCAGTAGAATTTGTCGTCTGAACGTTTTGTTTGAGGCAAATAAATCGAACGCCCAATTCGGTGCCAAAGAAATGAAGGTCTCTTGAAGTACACTTCAAAGGCTTCTATCTTTCACCTTTTCCCAATTGTGTTGATGGAGCGTCGTAAAAGCATTATAGGGTAGGCTGTCTGATACCTGTTGTACGTATTTCTTTTTTTTCCTTTTGAAATTTCTATACACTTACTTTGATGTTATCTACCTTCCTAAATGAAACTCCTTAAAACTAAGGCTCAAAGTCAGGAATATGAACGCTTTTAAAATCCATTCATTTGGTAGTTTTACCTAGAAAGTTTTCCGAGAGTTTTGAAAATTAGTGATTTTATAGATTTTGAATTTTCACTTTGCCACCTCGTATCTTTGCCGCTCGCTTCGCCATATTGGAAAAATGGCGCCCAATAACGCACATCTGAAAACTTCAATATTTCCTGGCAAAGAATAAGTAATAATACTACGTATAGAATGGACACTTCGACGTCCCCCGCCCGATTTCCCCGCCTCACCCAACCTCCTCCTCTCTTATGGGCGACATTTGGTATTCTCTACGTGCTACTCACACAGGTGCACGTGTAAATACACGTCACTGATTGATGTCTGTGTAATAGAGACCAAATTAAGCGTTTGTATCGAATTTTGGCGGAGTGTCCGCGGTGTGTTCCTGGTTAGCCCCCGCTCGTCATACAAGGCACTGCAGAGCATACGTTGACGTAGTTCTAAGCCTTAATCCATATTATACGAAGAGTAGTAACAGGATACACATAATATACGAAGAACTACGTAAACACTACAACGCAAAATACATCCAATATCATTTAAATAAGCGCCTTATTCATTTATGCCATTGAATGAATACAAAGACCAACGTTTTTAATGAATGTAATAAATAGGCTTCTGTGTTCATTGTACAATTTCTGTTTCCATTATTTTCAATCCCGGAATACACTCATTATTCCAGATTTATTTTGACTTTAATAATTTTAAATACATTTATTAAATGGAATCGAGCTGAGACACTACGATAGGTATAAAATCAATAACTTTTTTTTCTTTCTTTCTTTTTTCAACTTATAATGATGGTAGTAAACAATTATAATATCCGCGGGAATTATTTTTAAGTAATGGAAGTGGCAAACAAGCATGCAGTTCATTGATGTTAAGTGATGACTGCAGCCTATAAACACCCACACAAAGACCAAGGTCAAAGTGCAGATGCGTTACCACTCCTGAGGTCTAAGGTGTTATGCCTCTGTGCCGGAACCCGATAGTGCTGAACACTACCATTTAGCGACAAGTATATTAGGTAATGCGATGGCGCCTTACGCGCGCGAGCTCCGTCACTGGAACTCTACCACCAGTACCTTTGTGAGTGTATCCGTATTAATTATTATTATATTCTTGATCTTAGCCACTCGATTCATATTTAGTTTTTTTTGTGTTCTGAAGATGACAAACAAGCATCCAGTTCACTGCACCCGCACCCGCACAAAAACCAGAGATCAAAATGCAAATGCGTTGCCACACCTGAGAACTTAGTTGTTGTCTCTATGATATTTATTACTGGGCCATACGTTTACATAGAATTGAGGCAGATTGTTTGTGAACTATATCAATACGAAATCGAATTTCGTAGTCATTTAGTCTCTCGATTTTTTTTCGGTATAATAATCCTGTCACATTCGCCCATATTTTTAAACAATTACGAAGTGAACATAAAAACATCTCCATCGCGAATATATGGTGCAATTAATTGTTACCAAACGAGTTTTCATTGCCAAATTAAAGCCATATTTTGTAACTCCCGTTGACATATCTGTAATTGAAGCATAAAATATAAGATATTGTCCATCGACTATGGAAGGCGTGTGGAAGGCTGATTGGTCTGTGATATTGTCATATTTTACTTTATTATATAAAGCATTCACCATATAATTCGGCGCTAGAAATCAACAATTGATAAAATATGAAGTTGATGATTGAGTCTAGTCTAGTCTAAGATTATCCGATAATCATTTCAAATGACCATCAAATTGTTAGATTTTTCATTCATACATTTCGTGTACGTTTCACTTTGATATCTAGCATGAGTCTTATAGGTACAGTTATTTTTGAATGTCTCTTGAAACTAGATTTCTAAGTAACATTTTAAAATATTTTTTTTGCCGCTAAATGGTAGTGTTCACCACTATCGTGTTCCGGTCAGGTACGGCCCTGTAATTTCTGACATAGAGGCATAACACCTTAGGGCTCCGAAGAGATAACGCGTCTGCATTTTGACCTCTAGTTTTTGTGTTGGTATATAGACACCCACACAAAACAATTGCACCATATATTCGCGACGGAGATGTTTTTATGTTCATTTCGTAATTGTTTAAAAATATGGGCGAATGTGACAGGATTATTATACCGAAAAAAAATCGAGAGACTAAATGACTACGAAATTCGATTTCGTATTGAAACAGGTACACAAACAATCTGCCTAAATTCTATATAAACATATGGCCCCGTAATAAATATCACAAAGACAACAACTTAGGTCTCAGGCAGAGAATATGAAATAATACTACGTAGCTGCAGTCATCACTTAACATCAATGTGAACTGGATGCTGGTTTTCCACTTCCATTACATAAAAAAGCATCTTAAGTAGGTATATAACTAACAACGACAACAACAATCTCAAGCTTATTGTTTGTTTGTAGACTTATGGTATGTATGTATGTATGTATCTTCACGCCAGGTCCCTAACCGGGTAGGCAGAAAGTAGACAAAACTTATGGTAGACTTATGGTCGAATACTCAAACCACTTAATTTTAAGCAAGCCTCAAATATGCTCTATCTCTATCGTTTGAACGTGTTTTTAAAGACAGAAGACTTTTAAGTCCCACTTAGATTTAAGTGACGTTTGACTATTTGACCGTTAGTCACATATTCACAAAATAGTTGAGTAGAAATCTATAACTTTAGTCTATATTTAACATGATTTGATGGTAAATATCTACAAATCTAAGTAAATATCTACATCTTTATTACCTGACTAGCTGACCCGGCAAACTTCGCTTTGCGTCACAATGAAATAATTTGTCAAAGGTTTGATAGATACGAACTATTTGTATGGAAAATGAAATTGTGGTTTTTACTATTTCCCTTCAACTTCTTCAAATTTTCTTACCTTTTGAACCTTCCCTGGACTTCCCTGGACGAAAAATCATTCAAAACCAAAATTTGCCAAATCGGTCCAGCCGTTCTCGAGTTTTAGCGAGACTAACGAACAGCAATTGATTTATATATTTATATATATATATATATAGCACAATATTCAGTGCTACATAGGTGTAAAAGTGCAATGTGTACTTACCCCTTGGTAAGTACACATTGCACACATGTGGACATTGCACGCACCTGCGCACTTCAGCTACGTTCAATCAACATAACGCGCGACGCGACGCGGAGAAGCGCTTAGTTATTTTTAAGATCCCCAAATTTTTAAATTCGATATACCCTAACTTACACTTAGAAATACCCTACCACGGACTTTTCTGTACATAATAACGTGGTCTACAAAATCGTAGTACATTATTTTGCTCCATCATCAATAGTTATTGCAGCGCACGCGATTTAAGGTATTTCAATAGTGTTTTTTATCGACGGTGGTTTATGTTGGAAAGATGTACATTTTTTTTCAAAATAAAATATATCCTATGTTACTTTGGTAAAATGTACATTCATAATGGTGAAAGAATTTTTAAAATAGGTCCAGTAGTTATTGAGCCTATTCATTACAAACAAAAAAATATTACCTCTTTATAATATTAGTTTAGATTAAGTTAGTTAGTCTATATTGATTTATTATTTAATTTGTTCTTTTTCGATCATATTGACGATAAGAAACTTAACTATTTGAATTGATTGCTCTATCTTCAAACATGTTTTAGTTTGTTTGAAGAACAAATTCGCAAAGAGCAGATATCTCTAAGTTTATTTGTTTACGTATTTATAGCCTAATCCACCTAATCCTCAGATCATCGCATCGATATTTTTATTTGAACACTCCTCCAATGTACGTGTTCGGTACAAAAATACACGTTTCGAAAAATAGAGTCTATTTTAGCGAACGAACAGATGTTTCGTTACCTATGAACAGATGCTATGTATAAAAATATTTTTGCTCTAAGAGGACAATGGAATAAACGATGATGAAATTAATTATATCAGTCATAACTGTAATCATGTGTAAGCCATGTGATAGTCGTAAAAAGGAAACAAAAATATTAATCCTCTTTGAGACAACACGTGTTCAGAGTTCGTGAGTTCGTGTGAAACTTCGAAGACCAATTAGTTGGTTGGGAAGTCGTAACGTTTGGCGCTCGGCCATACGGACGTGACACAAAAATGTTGTGTTAGATGCATGTGTATGTCAGTTGACACTTGAGTCTTTATTTTTATAGTAATTCACCACTTACGATACCTACAACATGCTTAACTTTATATTGAGACTGAGGATCCGCTTGTTATTTTTTAGAATTTATTTGAAGGCCTTGTCTTAAACATTAATTGTATGGCAGAACAACGTTTGCCGAGTCAGCTACTATAATAAAAATAAAATAAATAAAACAAAATACGCTTACACTTACAGCACCACACTAGGTATAGACCTCTGTCGTGGGTGCCGTTGTACATACACAACACATACACAAACACCCAGATCCGAAACAAATATCTGTAAGCCATACAAATATTTGTCCCGGTGCGAGGATCGAACCCTACCCGAATTATCATAACCCTATTCGAATCAAACGGTCGTCTCAAACCTATAGCCGATTTTTTAATAGAGCTTCACGACTGTTTTTCTTCGATAAGTTCCATGTTATAAAAATCGAGCAACTATTTCAGTGTTTTTATATAATAACTAGCTATGCCCGCGACTTCGCCTACGTGAGAAAAAATATGATTGTTCAGTATCTACCCGGACGAAGTCGTGGGCGCAGCTAGTACAAGAGTAGCGTAAGTTACTCCTTATTACATCAGGTATCTGCCAGTGAAAGTTCCGTCAAAATCGGAGACACTCAAATTAATTTGTATTCGTATGTAGTTATGTATGTATGTATGGTTGTATGGAGATTAAAGTAGCCCAAGTTACTCCTTATCACATCAGCTATCTGCCAGTGAAAGTCCCGTCAAAATCGGAGACACTCAATTTCTGTTTATTTGTATGTAGGTATGTATGTATGGTTGTCTGGAGATAAAAGTAGCCTCAGTTACTCCTTATCACATCAGCTTTCTGCCAGTGAAAGTCCCGTCAAAGTCGAAGACACTCCAATTCTTCTTATTTGTATGTAGGTATGTTTGTATGGATGTCTGGAGATAAAAGTAGCGTAAGTTACTCCTTGTTACATCAGCTACCTACCCATGGAAGTCCCGTCAAAGTCGGATACACTCCAATTCTACTTATTTGTATGTAGGTATGTATGTGTGAATGGATGTATGGAGATAAAAGAAGCCTAAGTTACTCCTTATCATATCAGCTATCTGCCAGTGAAAGTCCCGTCAAAATCGGTCAAGCCGTTCCCAAGATTAGCTCTGCCAAACAGACAGACTGACAGACAAACAAAAATTATAAAAAATGTTGTTTTGGTATATGTACCGTGTATACATACATATGCGTTTAGTAAAAAGCGGTTATTTTAATATTACAAACAGACACTCCAATTTCATTTATTTGTATATAGATTTATCATGGAAGCTACAATACAACATAATACCTAAAAAAAATCTGTGAAAATTTTAAGCGTCTACATTATAGCGGTAACAGAAATACATAATTTGTGAAAATGTTAGCTTTCTAGCTATCACTATTTATGAGATACAGCCTGGTGACAGACAGACGGACGGACGGACAGACAGACAGACAGCGGAGGATTAGTAATCCGTAGGACCCGTTTTTACCTTTTAGGTACGAAAGCTCCTAAAAGATAGAACTACAGAATAGCTTAAAAATACTCGATACGATTCTTTAAATTGACATAACTTTTTTATTCCTGAACCGATTCACATGAAACAAACACTAAGTGTAAACTGAAACTTACCACAATATATTAGTGAAAACCGCAAATAGAATAAGCCGTTTCTGATATTAGCGTGCACAAACACACAGACAAACAGACATTTTTCCGCGCATTTTAATTTGCCACTAGCGGTCACCCATCACACACCCGACCGCGCCGGTATAACTTAACCGAGTAGATCGTTCACGATCTACACCAGCCGCGAGCCTATGCGCACTTCAGTGTTTTTAAAGTGGGTTAAATATTTGGCTTGCCGAAAAAAATTCAAATAATATTAAACACAATAGACACGTATTTACGTTTAGTGAAGGTAAAATTTCTATAGTCGATGGTAACATCAATCAACAAATGTCAAGACAACATTTAGCTAAATGTTCAACATCTAAAGGTCCCTAAAATAGTATATTGTGACCAAAACGTTACCTTCCTTGTGAATGACCCTTCCAACAATATCAAGTATAATGCGCGGCTTTGTTACGAACCTCTTGTCGGCCTATCAAATATACGCCAACTTGAGAAAAAGGGCAATCTGCAATATGAGGACGTTGGAGCACAAAGGCAAAAATGAATTGAATATGAGCATCGGACGATGTGAATTAATTTTTTATTAAGGTCGGCTTATGGCTTCATGTATAACAATCATAAAAGCAATAAATGTGAAGGAAAGATTTGACAAATCGGGCAGGACTTCAATAGCTCAATTGGAAGAGCGGCTGGACTAGATTCCCAGTAGGCCGCGAGTTCGAGTCTCGCCTGAAGTCAAATTTTTCTTTCCATTTTTCTTTAAATAAAAATCATAAAAGAGTTTTCGCAACTTTAAGAGGTCTTGTAGCGATATATTTTTAAAGAAAGATCTACTCATTACTAATGACTTTTAAAAAATACACTCCCTACGCGTGGCAGTGGCACTCACATCCCACACATATGATATAGATATAAACCTGTGTCGAGGGTGCAGTTGCACACAAACAAAACAAATATTTGTAGACCAGGCCATACAAACATTAATTTCGGTGCGGGGATCGAACCTGCAACTCCAGTCAAGCAATCGTCGGTCTGCTGGACCAACTGACTCGTCAGTTAAAAAGGTGTACGTCCAATTAATTCATCGTTCAACACGAGATGGGCAAGCTCAAAGAGCCTTCATCATAAATATTTAAGCAATTGCCATTGGGTTTGAATCTCGGCTCAGCAACGCCCTTTTTTACGCGGGGAAACTCATCATGGGTACCTGTCGTCAAAGGGAAGAGACGGCGGGTAGTCCACAGTCTGAGCCCTTTGGCTCCAGCCAAGGCTGGTGACATGCGCAACACCTGCAGACCAGCCAGCTCGGGACCTTACCTTTCCGGACTCGTAGTTCCATGCCCGGACGTCCCTGCCCAGACCACACACAACACATGGGATGGCCTAGCACCGCCCTAAACCAAGGTTCAACCCCAAATATTCGCATTTCTGTCCATCATCATATCATAGAAACACGACCTCAATTCATTCATGAAATCACGTCCGAATTCCTCCTCCTACGAACTATATACGTAAGCATCCATGATTAACCATGTTTTCTTTATTATTGCGTAAGATTCGAAATACGAAGACATTATTAAGTACATAAATTTTAATGAATGAGTTAAAAATATGAATGAGCTGGAAGTACGAGCTTCACTGGATGTTTTCCATAAGCGTGTAAGTAAAATAGAGGTTATTTTTTATCTCACTCAACGCGAACCGTGGTAACAACATATTTATGGACATTAATGTTTAGGGAAAAGGGAGCAACGGGCCAATATTCATTCTTTTCTCAAGTAATTTACATAACATGAACCTAAGAACGAGACTCCCGTAAATTTATCTGAAAAAAAAAATAAGTTTTTTAAAGTGTTTTAAAGAACTCGAATCTTAATTAAATTAATGTTAAATGGTCGCAAATACCGAGAAATCATTACAAAAGGTAGAGTTCCTGATTCGAGGGCATAGGCACCACCGAATTCTCTAATCTCTCTGCCCCGCTAAATGACAGTGTTCAGCGCTATTATGATCCGGTCAGGTGGTAATTTCTGACACAGAAGTATTAACTTAGAGCTAAGCAATGGCGACGCATCTACATAGATCTTTGTAGGGCTCTCAGCCTATATAACATTCTAGAGACAATATCACTAAGTATAAACGTTTTGTTTTTTATAAGAAGCAACCTCATTTTATTTTTTTTGTATATATGTGCGTGCTTGGTATCTGCTTCAGTTGAGATCCCGTAAACCACTTTGGAGATGAATTTACAAAAGACCTTTCTTGGAAAAACTGTTAGGTACATATTATTATTAGAGTTGATAATATACTTACGCGTGGAAGTTGTTTTCTCTTGTATAGCGTTTTCTGTTGCGTGGAACTGTGTTCCAATAGTAGGAATCTTTGGTTTTGTTTAAGGGTTCAATCCCGTGGGCAGAAAGTAGGTTAAGCTGGACATTTTCCGACGGAAATTATACTAACCCCTAGTTTGCACTAAACACATTAAACATGATGATGTTTCGCAACTCGTCGCATAAAATGTGTATTGCGATATGTTTTGTTGGTGCTTGCGTTCGCACTTCTGTCAAACCTATCATTTTAGTGAAACGTTTCAAAATTTGTTTTTATCTGTGTTAGCATTGACATAAAACATGTCTTTTATTCATGTTTCTCTATGATATGTCTAAGTTGACGTTTGCATTGTCACTAGCAAAATATTACAAATCACACAATTTGTTCTAAATTAGAGTTTTTTTTTGTTTCCTGAACCATTTGATAAACACGAAACATGTAGTGGACAAGATCCAATACCCTGAGTGTAAATCTGACAACCTAATTAAACAACATGTTCCAAGACTTTATATTGATAAAACTTGTTGCAATTCAAGTCTTTTGATTTGTTTCCGCGATATGTGTTTTGCTTTTACATGTTTCATGACAGTGCAAACGTGATACGCAATACAGTGATTTTAACATGTTTTTATGTGAATGTTTCATCAATGCAAACTCACGGTTAGTAGAACCGCCAAAGCTTGATGATTAATATTTCAATGAGTAATAAATATGCCTATCCCACTTCTATTTCTCATATAACATAAATGTTTGTATGAATATATGTACGTGTAGTACTTTTACTTACCCTACCGAGTTGTAATATTACAACAAATTAATTGTTTAATTTAGAGATAAATAAATATCAATTTTCATAACAAAGCTACGAAGTGGAGGAATATAAAACTTTGATTAGGTTCACATATTTAATAAGTTTCGAAAAGTTTTAAGTTTAGGCTGTTTGTGTTATATTCTACCAAAAAAATACACACCTACTCGAGAATTTTATCGTCGTACCAGATATTTTTCACAAGTATGTTTGTACGTTGTTCATAATAACGCTTATTATATATCTCACTCAGTTCACCGCAGTAATAACGTAAACAATATACTGCACATTTAACGTTAAAAAAAAGGAACGGTCAAATTTTCATATTTCTCTCACGTAATCACCGTAACATGAGCCAACGACCGTCCCCATTCGTTTATCTGAAAATCAGACACGTTTTTAAATATGTGTTCTTAATTAACTCGAAGCTTAACGTTAAATAGGTTGAAATGTAAATAGAACGCTGCCGTAAATGTTTTGCAGATGCGATTTTTTTTTAACAGTCGTTCGTCATTGCCAAACATTTTTAACAGCCAGCATTTCAAACGTAATTTAGTAATTACCAATATGCACATCCTGTACAGCATATTAACGTTTGTTAGTGTTATAATGTATGCCTAATATAAGGTTGGGGAAAAAGTTTCTTCGCATTTTTTAAGATAATTCAAAACATTTTTTAATATAGTTTATTTAAATTTAACTAAAGTATGTATGTACCATTTTGTTCGATAACCTTTTGCCATGTTGTAGGTAGGGACATGATCCCATTGCTATAATATTTTTGGGACTTCTCATCAAAATACCGCGACAAGTGGATTTGGCAGTCCTCTCGTGATGTTAACCTAACATTGCATAAAGAATTCTGAAGAGACCGAAACAGGTGGAAATCTGAAGGTGCAAGGTCAGGACTATACGGCGGATGCATTAACACCTCCCAGCCAAACTCTCTTAATTTTTGCTGAGTGGCTATAGATGTGTGAGGTCTAGCGTTATCGTGATGAAACACCACACCCCTTCTGTTGATCAATTCCGGCCGCTTTCTCTCAACTTCTTGCTTTAATCTCATCAGTTGTTCGCAGTAGAGTTCAGAATCGATAGTCCTGCCTGGTGGTAATAGCTTATAATGAATAATGCCCTTCCAATCTCACCACACACACAACATCACCTTTTGCGAGTTAACCCGGGTTTCGCCACAGTCTGTGAGGCCTGACCGGCCTTTGACCACGACCTTTTTCGCACGTTCTTGTCATACGTGATCCACTTTTCATCACCAGTTATCAGCTTCTTCAAAAATGATTCGGTTTCATAACGTCGTAATAAAGAATCACAAATGAGTACACGGTTCATTAGGTTTCTTTCAGTGAGCTCGTGAGGTACCCAAATATCGAGCTTTTTTTTGTACCCAGCTTTTTTCAAATGCGCCAAAACTGTTTTGTGATCAATTCTCAGTTCTTCAGCTACGTCGTAACTACTGATATGTCGATCTTGCTCCACTTTTTCAAAAATGGCATCCATTTTATCCGTAATAGGACCAGAGCGAGGTGCATCTTTGACATCAAAATTTCCGGATTGAAAACGCTTAAACCAAATTTGTGCTACTCTCACAGACACTGCACTAGGTCCATAAACATCGCAAATTTTTTTCGCGGCTTGCGTTGCATTTTTACCTTTTTTGTAGTGAAATTTTAAAATGTATCGAATTTCTTCATTAGATTTACTCATCTTGACAGTACGAAAAACAAATCACACATTTGCCTAATTTGAATTTGGAATTATGTTCTTTAAAATTTTAACTTTCAATGATACCAAAACCAGCCAGATACAAATACTACAGCCAAAGAGATTTTATTACAAGTTCATACATACTATAATGCGAAAAGACTTTTTCCCCAACCTATTATATAGCAAAATATGTATAGTGGTAGAGTTTCAGTGAAGAGCCTTGAAGGCGTAGTCACCTCCGCATTACCTGTCTGCCAACTGGTAGTGTTTAGCACTATCGTGTTCCGATTAGGTGGTAATGGCACCGTAATTACTATCACAAAAACATAACAACTAAGGTCTCAGGGGTCACATCTACATTTTGACCTCTAGTTTTGTGTAGATGTCCTTAACATGTAGTCATCACTTAAAATCTATGTTAACTGCATGCTTGTAACGTGTGATAAATAAAAAAATCATGTCGGAAGCTACTCTGATTTACTTATGTATAGTTGAATTAATAAATTCGACGCCAATTATAACTTATATAACCGATAAAACATCAAATTCGCGATAAGGATCGCTATTGAATCGCTTCGTTGTCTTGCTCTTACATAGGCCAATCGCGATCCAATGACGTCAATAACTTATTACAAGCCCCTGGCAGAGAATATATAATAATACTACGTAAACAATGGACACTTCGACGTCCCGCTTGATTTCCCCGACTCACCCAACCTCCTCCCCTCTTATGGGCGACGTTTGGTATTATCTACGTGCTACGCACACAGGTGCACGTGTAAATACACGTCACTGATTGATGTCTTTGTAATAGAGACCAAATTAAGCGTTTGTATGGAATTTTGGCAGAGTGTCCGCGGAATACCCCTGGTCTATGCATATAAGTCTACATTAAACATTACGTCTTATTAAAAAGCGAATCTCTTAATTAAGATAGAATATCGTATAACATAAACAAACAGAAACTCATGACACGTGCCGATTCGATTGCGCTCGTTCCTTGATTACATCAAGTGTATGGGTCTTAATAATAATACGGGCCCTTTTCCCGTCGAGTACCTATCATTATTGATAGACGTGAAACAAGAAAAATAAAAGTGTATTAATGTTGCAAACCTTGCTACGATATACAATAGTATATCGCCCGTCAATTTAATCATATTTTTGCGTTAAGCTTGAAATAGCGAAAATAACCTGTTTTTTCTGGAGTGGACAGACGCTCGTGCGTTATAATAATAATTTACTATCAATGTGAACTATGTGTTTGTATATTTCACATTCCCTTTCGTTGAATTACAAAAAAACACGGACAAATACGCGATCGAACTATAGTGGATTCCTTAGTAGTATTTTACTAAATCACTATCATTTTTATCAAAACCGCATTGTTTCGAATATCTCGTTCAAATTAAATGTCGTTGAAAGTTTTTATAAATAACTGCATTCTTTTTTTGGGTTGATCTATTTTGGTTTTATAAGTTAGAAGGCATATTTTGTCACTATGGCAGTGACTATTTTTTGTTAAATTCACTTTTAGGAAAAAGTATTCTGGTAACGTCAACATAATTTTCAAAGACTTGTCTATAGATATTCCTCCCACATCATACATGTGGGATGAAAAAAAGTTATTTCATTTCAGTCCCAAGTATGGAAACTCATATTATAAATCGGTTCACACAATACCTACATCAGGACAGATACACAGACATCGAATCCAGATTCCGTTTTTACTTCGGTTCCGTAGCCAAATAGTAAAAACGGAAAAGGAGCTCGGTGAGCATTTTCATATGTCATGGTTTATTCGTTGCTTAATTCGCTATACCAATTTATTGAAAGCTACACGGAGGTTGAACTTAATGAGAACATGAACAGAAAGTCACGGGCAGTCACTAGTACATTAAAACGCGTCAGTACGATTCCTTAAAGTTATATGAATGTTGAACATTTTTCGTGAATCCAATATCACATAAATGTTGACTGGATCTTTTCTGCTTAACAACGTCCAATTTGTTCCAAAAGTACAATCATGTACACAAAGCATAAACTACTAAATCGGAATAAGCTTTGGTAATTTGTAACCAAGCGGCGAACATTGTACCTCTCTATGTTTGGAAAGCTTGTGGTGTTAAATTGTCATTTGAGGCCGCGCCGTAATTACTTGTTTGAAAGATTACGCTCGACTGTACCCATTCCAATTCAAATAATTTCCAGGGAGTATTAGTGCAAGCAAGGCGTTTACGAAATCGATGGAGGTAGCTACATATAATTTTTTCAAACTTCTGTCAGACAAATGTCACCTCAGTCTGCCCGGGACCACGGAAGCTGAAAAGCGACCGAAACGTCGGGTTGATTTTAAAAATCATTTTAGTTTAATATACGCGAGATAAATCCGTAAAAATAGTTTTATTTCAATGAGTGTAGCTCGTGAAAACCTAAGAACATATCATATTAGTGACCTTATTACACGACACGGTATTCAGAGTCCGGCAGAAAGGGTGGGCGTGGCCTGGCATCGGGTTAGCGCTTATTACTCTATCCGGTCGACAGGGCCCTAACTCAGTCACAGTACAAATATGAACAGCATGGAAATTACGTGCAAAACGTGGAAACGGCACAATCACACAAACATGCGCACCAACGAGGCCCCTAAGCGGTTCTCGCGGTGCTGCAGCTCCAAGACACTCGCTACTCGCGCGTCGATGCGCATGTTTGTGTGATTGTGCCGTTTCAACGTTTTGCACGTAGTTTCCATGCTGTTCATATTTGTACTGTGTGTAGTTAGGGCGTTAGGCTGACCGGGCCGCTACTGTCGCCCTAATTAGGGACCCTAACTCCCTAAATGTTATTAAACTACCCTGACCCTTGCTATTAGACCCTGAATACCGTGTCGTATAATAGGGCCATAAACATTATTAACACTTTTTAAGCCTACAGCTTTGCGACTGCTTGACCTGCTGCCACATAGATAACATATTTACAGTTTTAGATTCGGTAAAATTCGGTTGCACCAAAATATTTGTTTAATTTAAAGTTTTTGTAAAATTTTACATCATTATCTAACTTAAACTAATTTGCTAAAGTTCGTTACAAATCAAAATTAGACGATTGTCTCTTTTGTCTCTTTAGTATTAGTTTAAAGGACAACAAGTCAACGCAAGTGACAAAAACGTTCACAAAATACTAATTTCCAATATTAAATCAAAGCAAAACAGAACAAGCATTAGACAGAAAAAGACAGAACTGCATCATTAGTATTCTCATTAGCTATCCGTTTAATTAAGATGTTGGGTGCGGTGTTGACAGCAGAATTTCACAAGACGCTGGGAATGTTCTCTTGAACGTCGCCAAAGCGAAGTTTAACTTCCATTAACGCAACTAAATATAATCTACTCTAGCTTGTTTGTTTTGGAATCACCAAAAGCATGCACGCACAAAGCGGCAAATTAATTAAATCTTAATATATATAAATCTCGTGTCACAATGTTTGTCCTCAATGGACTCCTAAACCACTTAACCGATTATAATAAAATTCGCACACCATGTGCAGTTCGTTCCAACTTGAGAGATAGGATAGTTTAAATCTCAAATTATAGTCGCAATTTTAATTTATTGCTAATTATTTGTCTGTTATTATTTGACAGTCACAATTATCTGTTAACTCCAAATGATTCTAACAGATGTCGATACCTTTCGACTGGGTTGAGTAAGTAATCAATAGATGGCGCTGCTATGGTAAATCTACAAACATGTCATTTATGATACATCTAAACAGCTTAATTACCACGTGTTGTTGACGCTATAAATTTTTATTTTGTACCTATTGATTTCTGCTTAATATCAAGTTTAAGAACATTTTAATTAATTGTGTTCAACGTACTTCCCCTTCAAATCTCAATCCAGTGAATTTGTATACCAACATTTTCGTCTATGTTCGTAAATAATTTCATTGTACTAAAGGGTTATAGTAGTAGAAAGTCAAATAAGGAGATCACCAAATTTTTTTACAAATACCATCTGTGTGAAAAAGCATAGTGGACTCCGTGACTGATGTTCTCTTATTGTTCCTCTTAGATTGTTTACTATAATGTAATATAACAAAAACTTTAGCCACAGCAACGCGTGGCCGGGTCAGCTAGTTAATTTATAAAATCAAATATTAATAAAACGTTTTAATGGTTCTGTAGCCTACTAGGAACCCTGTCCGTCAGTCTGTCCGCAGCTTAGTTCAGAAATTGTATACTGTATGAATTTGAATCAGTTCCATTTACGCAACTGGAATTTGGAACTTGGAACATTCTCGGGTTTTAGTGAAACACACAATAGTTTTTTTTAGAAAATATTTTTTTTTTACAGGTTTTAGATTCGTTTTATGATTGGTAAGCAACCAATATGCTAGATGTTTTCTTCTCCATGACGCCTTAAAAACGATTATCTTGTCTTTTTGGCTCATTTATCCAGGCGAGAGCGGTGATGTACAATAATCAATCAAAAAGATTAATGAGTATTTTCCAATCCTTTCCCACCCCAAAGTTTATTGCGCTGTAACTTATTGTAAAATGTGTTATCCTAAATATTCCACAAAACCCTTTATCAATGTATGTTATCGGGATGTAGAAGATTTTGTAACTCTACGCCATTGTTGCCCGAAGGGGTATGCAGATGTTAAATGCATGCATCCATTCATACATGCGTGGTGACGTGGTCTCTCACTATGGGTCTCGTACGAAAGCTCCAAGTCACTCAGTGGTCAATGGAAAGGGCTATGCTCGGCGTTTCCCTACTGGATCGAATCAGAAATGAGGAGATCCGTAGGCGAACGAAAGTCGCTGACATAGCCAAGCAGATTTCCAAGCTGAAGTGGCAATGGGAAGGGCACATAGCTCGGAGAACCGATAGCCGTTGGGGCAGAAAGGTTCTCGAGTGGAGACCACGTATCGGCAAACGCAGTGTAGGACGTCCACCTGCAAGATGGACCGACGACCTAGTGAAGGCTGTAGGTACCCGCTGGATGCACGTCGCTTCCGATCGGTCGGCATGGAGGTCATTGGGGGAGGCCTATGTTCAGCAGTGGACGTCCTATGGCTGATATGATGATTCATACATGCAAACACGATTCGCCAGCTACGCCTTTTGAGTCCCATGTGGCTTGACATTCTATGCACATTTTAGGAAAGTCTGAAACTGTCCATTTGTATACCTAGTGGAAAGTAAATAAAAACTTACTCCCCATTTTGCCTGTGGCCCGCTACCATTGTACCACCGGAGCAGATATTAGTATTCGTTTTATCATTTTATGGTTTCTGATTACGATACATCAGTCGATAACCTAGTAACTAGTAAGAAAGCGATAAGCTGTCAAATGATTTCTGCATACCGCCTTCAAAACCATTATCTTGTCTTTTCGGCTCATTTCGCCAGGCGCAGGCGATGGTGATGGTGCATAATAATCAATCAAAATGATTGATGTATATTGTGTAATGCTTTCCCATCCTAATGTTTGTGGCGTTAAGTTTCAAATTATTCAAAACATTTGTTTAATTCTCAACATAGGTACATTAAATGCTATACCGACGGCCGTCTATTGCGAAGTAGTGGGATCACTGTTGTATGTTGAATGCAAAGGCATTTCCACATATTAAAAAGCATTTACCCTTTGTCGTATTCACTCATAGATAAAAACACAAACTTTTTTTTTTTTTGAAACATATATAAAAAATGCGAAGAGCACAACCGCAACTTATCCATGACTTTATCGGATCAAGCGGTCGACAAGTTTGTCCAATGGACTAACTGAAACGAACTGATAAAATTTATATGTATACATACATGTATATATGCTAGCGTTTATGGAAGAACTAGAGAAAGCACTATCGATTCTGAGTTGAAGTAAAACGACAAAACACCGGCTTTTCTCAAAATTAGAAAAAATATTTTTGTCTAGTGGCAATTAAAAATAGCTAAGTCTTTAATCGTAACTAAAATGTATTTCATATCCGTAACATCTTATACAACTTTAGATTGACAGATTCGGCTTTAAGATGTGCTATTCAAAGTTCATCTAATCTTTTTTACACGTTTACGGCGCCACATCGGCACGGATGCATCACTGTTAGGTAATAAAGTCACGAAGCTTTATATAAACTTCCCCAGTCCAAACTCGAATTTATCGCTAAATCGTAAACTGTATTCTTTAACCTATTTACCCCTTTAATCACACGTCATACTCATGAAATTTCTATTGGGTCAACCGTTATTTGGGTTGCTTAAACATTTTATTTAGTACCTTTTAAACCAAATAAATACCGTGCGTTTATGTCCATAACATGTATTATGGACAGTGACAGTTAATGCCCCGAGGGTAAAGGCTTATTATCGTTTCTCCACGTTATTCCTGTAGGTATATTGAAAATCACGATTAATTTAAATGTTATAACGGTATTTAAAATACAAACATTCATATTTTTGTTTTTGTATACCTATAGTTGATACTAGCTTTTGCGCGCATCATTTTTGTCAAAAAGTTGACAAACAAGAGAACCTGATAGAAAGTGTTTGGCTATGAACATTTACAACCCCTGGCCAACCAGAGTTGCCAACGCGTTGCCGGCCTTAACACCAGTTTTGAAATGCCGAGGAAAACCTCAGAGTGAGGTTCTGGTACACTCGCGCTATGTGACTAGTTGTCACCTAGCACTCTCACCTGCAGCAGACTTTCAACGTGTCTGGCAAGATGTGAAAACCATTAAAACTGTCCGGCTATGGAGGTAACAAAGTCATTTATTATATATTTATATAAAGTTCAGCTTTTATACTATAACGAATTTAAGGTACAATTTCATACACCTTCACTAAATTATGAAAAATTGTAAAAATATGCCTAAGAGATATTTTTAAAAGAGCCGACTGAGTTTTTTCCGGCAAGTTTTTCTCAGATCATATTGGCCTTTGGAACTTTGCCGGTGAATGACAAAGAATGACTCTTTTTCTTTTCTTTTTACTCTTTGTTATCAGTTTGTAAAGGGGAAAAGAGACATTTTACTGATATACTTTTTACATTAGTTTATGACATTTAGTTTTATCTTAGTGATATTCTTGACTTTACATATATTTTTTATCTTGTTTGACATGTATATCAATTGTTATTCGCTTTAATTTATTTTGTTTGTTTTTGACGTGTCATAAGAGTTGCCTGTCACCCTAAATGAATAAATGAGTTTCTGATTCTGATTCTGATTCTACCTATTGCCTGCGGAAGTGACCACAGCCCAAATCCATATTCGTTGATCGTTCTTAAATGTGTGTAAGTTTAAATTTGACAAACTTAAACGCGCCGCTTCGAGGGAAAGTGTTATTACTTACTATCCCCGTCTAGTAGGAACGATAAATTTTCAAAGTGTAGCTTAGGAGATTGATATTGTTTCGAAAGGTAAAAAATAATGCGGCGGTGATGTCCACCGGTGGCCACATGAACATTTGCCTTGAGCAATCACGAGAATAGCTAAAAACACACTAAGAACTGCACGTTTGGTTTAAAAACGTTTCTTCAAAACATAGAAATTTAATACGTTCCATGAAACATTAGTACGTGTGCCGGTCACACAACCATTAGCGGGAACGTGCGTACAATACTGTATTAAAGCAACGCATTAGTCGTTTAGAAAAAAGCGTTTCCGTGATTATCAACGTGATTTAGGGTCTTATGGAGCACATTCAACTGAACTGTTGAAATGTGTTTTAGGAAAAAAAGTGACAGCATTGGTGTCGCAGTCATGATTGGTTACCGCTTCTGCTCCTGCCTTCTTTAATAAAACTATTAAAGCTGATTGAATATTATTACTAAGCCTGGGTTGCACCACGATATTAATTAAAGTTATTCTAACATTTCACATCCTTGTCTAACCTTAACAGATTTCTATAGGTTTTTTTTATTGAAATGTAAGTGGCAAACAAGCATGCAGTTCACATTGATGTTATGTGATAACTGCAGCCTATAGACACTCACACAAAGACCAAGGTCAAAATGCAGATGCGTTACCACTCCTGAGGCCTAAGGTGTTATGCCTCTGTGCCGGAAATTTCAGGGCCGTACATTACCGCCTGACCGGAACACGATAGTGCTGAACACTATAATTTAGCGGCAAGTATATTAGGTGATGCGGTGGTACCTACGCCCACGAGCTCCGTTACTGGAGCTCTACCAAAAGGTTAGGTTAGAGAAGGATGTGAAATGTTACAATAACTTTCACTTTAACAAATATCTTGGTGCAACCCAGGCTTATAATTTACGGCGTCAGGCCGTGACGACCCCATTTCAAGAAGAATTCGTTTGTAGTGGAAGAGAATTCTTCCGCTAATGCAGTCAGGCAACCGAACAATGGCGGAGACACCATTCCAATAGACGGTAGTGAATATAATAACGCGGGAGCAGCGTTCTGCGATAATACTACCGTCACTCATCCGTCTGCCAAGCGTGGCGATTATGGCATATTATCCCCTAATGATGTAAAACTCTATTGTGGGCATCTTTGGGGAAAGACTTTGTCCAACAGTGGAAGTTTTTCGGCCTCCCTGTGGATTATTTACACCTCTACTGTGTTACAATAATTTGTGTTTTCCATATATTACGTAATATGATTTTGACCATTAATTTATTTGTTTCAGGTTGTCCCTTTGTAATATAGTGTGAATAACAACACTAAAATCAACAATTAGACAAGGAAAATCATAGTGTTGGGCGGTGAGTGTAACCATTATTATTGTATGTTTTCATCTACCTTTATTATTTACAGACGGGCGATGAGTTTAATCCCTCGAGTCGGACGGATTTTTTTTACGAAATGTCTCCTCGAGATGTTAATAGGCTCGCCACGATATGGCAATTTACATACGGGACCGCGCGCTGCCGCGGATTTCGGTGAAGGCACACCGCGGACACTCCGCCAAAATTCCATGCAAACGCTTAATTTGGTTTCTATTACACAGCCATCATTCAGTGACGTGTATTTACACGCGTACCTGTGTGGGTAGCACGTACAAAACACCAACCGTCGCCCATAAGAGGGGACGGGGTTAAGTGATGCGGGCAAATCGGACGGGACGTCTAAGTGTCCATTCTATACGTAGAATGGACACTTAGTAGTATTATTACATATTCTCTGGTGGGGGTAAGTAAACTCGAGGTCGGGGGGTGAAGCGTGATCGGAATCGAGAGGATGCATGAAATCCGCTTCACCGCCTACCGCGGCTGCGCGGGGTCTCGTGTGTGACACGGAACAAAACGTAATTGAATCGTGGAAGTTTGCATACTTTGCATGTACTGCACTTAAAGCAGTGCCGGATATAGCTGGTGCGGGGCCCGTAGCAAATGTGACCATGGGGCCCTAGAATTATATTGCCCACTGAAATTTAGGATGTCGATAAAACAGAACAGTTACGAATAGGAATCGAAAAGACTTAGGTGACAAAACAATATTAGTTGATTCCCCCTGTAAATATTGTGGTATTGCCAACTTGCAACATAATAATATACCTATGTTATAACAGTGTGGCCAACGCTCACTTTTAGAATAGCTAAGGTGTATTACATATTTTACATATTTGTGGTTTTTTTAGGCACAGGCGCGGGGCCCGTTTAATTTGCTGCCTCCTGCTATACGGCTAATCTTATATACGGTTAAAGCATACATTTATTTCTGCCTAGCCCTTCAGAGAACATGGGAGTGAAATAACGTTTATCTATCTCTGAAATATAGGTTCTATCAGGAATATGGCCGCTGTCTACATGGGCGACCTATGTGGTGGTAAAAATGCTATATTCGTTTGATTTTGGGTAACCGTTCCCTGACTGTATCCATCAGCGAAACATTAAAAAAAAAATACGTACATGTGAAAGTGTGTGAAGTGAATCGAGAACCTCTCCATTTTCGTGGTCGCTTATATTTCGCCAAACAAACAAGAAAACAGCCTGAAAAAATGTCAATAAAAACCCTTTCACACCCTTTTTGCTAAGAAAATAAAAAAATACTGTCTAGAAATTCAACGTAGCACTTTTTACCGACGAAAGCTGCAGACTTATATTCAACAATGGACGCGTTTTTTGCATTATTCATAATTATCTCATCGATTCCACCTGATCTGACAATTATCCTACTTCTATTCAATCATCTATATATATAAAAATCAATTGCTGTTCGTTTGTCTCGCTAAAACTCGAGAACGGCTAAACCAATTTGGCTAATTTTGGTTTTGAATTATTTTTGGAAGTCCAGGGAAGGTTTAAACGGTAAAATAATATGAAGAAATTGAGGGGGAAATAGCAAAAAAACACAATTTCATTTTCCCATACAAATAGTCCGTATCCATCAAACCTTTGACACATTATTTCATTCTGAGGCAATACGAAGTTAGCCGGGTCAGCTAGTAACGTTATAAAAATCTGTTGGTAGTACTCCAGTGACGGAACTCGCGGGCGTAAACCCCACCGCATTACCTAATATACTTGCCGCTAAATGGTAGTGTTCAGCACTATCGTGTTCCGGTCAGGTGGTATATACGGCCCTGTAATTTCCGGCACAAAGGCATAACACCTTAGGCCTCAGGAGTGGTAACGCATCTGCATTTTGACCTTGGTCTTTGTGTGGGTGTCTATAGGCTGTAGTCATCATTTACCATCAATGTGAACTGCATGCTTGTTTGACACTTCCATTACATAAAAAAAATCAGAGAAAGCTTTTCACAACGGGTATCCACAAAAATAATCTGTGCGTTACAACCTATATAAAATTCTATACATGTCACTCAATGTACAGGAAATGAACACAAAACCTTGACACGACAATCTCTTTATAGCAATTACCCACCTACCGCCGCCACAGTATAAAAGAGATCCGGTCAGCATTTAGAATAATGAAAAGATTTGGTTTTGGTCGTATTTTTTAAAAGTTGTTCTACAAATATTTTTTACTGGCACGTTGTTTGGTGTAATAGGTGTCGGTTATTAAATACAGTTGTCATTCCTTCCGCCCTATACGGTCCAAAACAATGAAAAAAAAGAAATCCATTGTTTATTTTTTGGAGGCCTGAAGGATTACCTAATACTACTTCCTGTACCTAATGTTTAATAAGCAATATTAACTTTTTTGAATTGATCCGCTCTTCTCTGAAACTACTAGGAACCGTTTTGTACCTATATGACACACAACATAAGCCTGAAACTGAGATCATTCGTATATGTATGCATGTATCTTCACGCTAGGTCCCTAATGGGTTAGGCAGAGAGTGTGGAGCGCCAGATATCCCGGTCCTGACACACCTCCCGTACCTCATCTACCTTCATAATTCTCTTCGCAGATTCCTTAGGCTTTTGATCCCACCATCAGACAGAACTCGACCTATTTGGTCTTGGTAGGTCAGTCTTGGCCTTCCCTGGGTGCAACCATCCACATTCGCATTGTATTTTTACCTCTACCTACCCCTTTGAGAAATGCATGAGCAAGTTTCGTTAACATAATTATATATTTAAAAGTCTTTAATTTACTCTTACCTAATAATTTCAGAAATTATGAAAACAAAAACGAAATGCAGTCGAAAATAAAACATTAAAGAACGTTAAATGGCACACGTGAACGAACAGACAGAATGTCATAAAGCGAGTTATGTGCTGACATTTACTACAATTATCTAAATTTAAACTGCTCTAGTCAACAAATTTACATAATTGCGTTGTTATTTAAGTGGTTTCAGTGAAGTGGAGTTTATTAGTTTAATAATAAAGCTAGAAGTTTTACACGGTTTGACTCGCGTTTTTTACGACCCCGTGGAATATGGAGGAAATGTTGAATTTATCAATAATAACCAAGCAATCTACTAGTGAAAGTATTTGCAAAATTATTCTAGTAGTTTTTGAGTTCGATTCGATACAAAGAAACAAAAATGCGAATATTGTCACCGACGCGACGCTATATAATAATAAAATTATTATAGCTACATGATTCGCAATACAAATTATATCATGTTTATATATTTATGTAAATGTGTTATTATAAGGCAGTGTCTTTTAATAATTATATAAATAATTTAACATAACTTCACGCCTGTAATCCCCGAAGGGGTAGGCAGAGGTAAATGCATGCATTCAATCATACATGCAAACACCCACGACTCGCCGGTTACGTTTTTGGCCCATATACCGCTAAAAAAACCCCATTCATTGTAGCACCACAGTTCCAGGGCACTCCGCTTGCCATTGGTAAGAGTATCGGTATCCTGGGCGTTGACATATCGAACGAAGTGCAATTCGGGAGTCACATTGAGTGTAAGACCAAGTTGGCATCCAAAAAGTTGGGGGTGCTTAACAAAGCGAGGCAGTATTTCACATCGGGGCAGCTACTACAGCTTTATAAGGCCCAAGTGCGGCCCCATCTGGAATACTGCTCTCATTTGTGGGCGGGAGCCCCCAAATACCAGCTTGGTCCACTTGACTCCCTACAAAAACGCGCCGTTCGTATTGTTAACGATCCAGGACTTACCGACAGGCTCGAACATCTGAGCCTGCGCAGAGACATTGGGAGTCTGTGCGTGTTGTACCGTCTCTACAATGGTGAGTGCTCTGCGGAACTGTTTGACATGGTGCCACCGTCTCTTTTCCTACACCGTACTACCCGCCGAAGAGAGAAGTTCCACCCACACCGACTGGACACCTGGCAGTGCTCAACGGTGCGGTTTTCACGTTCGTTCCTGCCCAGAACGTGTAAATTGTGGAACGAACTTCCCTCTGAGGTGTTCCCTAGGTGCTACAATATGGGGTTCTTCAAAAATGGCGTCAAAAGAGTCCTTCAGGGCTGGCAGCGCGTTGGCAACTCCCCTGGTGTTGCAAATGTTCATAGGCGACGGTGACCACTTTCCATCAGGTGGCCCGTTTGCTTGTCTGTCAATCTTCAGACATAAAAAAAAAAAAAAAAAAAAAATATAACAGGTGGCGAACCTGTTGCCATCTCCGGGCACATTACCACACTCCGGGGTACTGGGAAACTTCCAGAAAATGGAAAAATCCCAATAGAAGCAGAGATAAAGGATTTTAAACCGTTATCTCTGATAGTCCCCGACCTGGGAATCGAACCCAGGACCTCCAGCGCAATAGTAGTGGCCTGCTACCACTACGCTACTGAGGCAGTTGAGAAATAATTGAATAATATATTTATACAAAAATCAATTGCTGTTCGTTAGTCTCGCTAAAACTCGAGAACGGCTGGACCGATTTGGCTGATAATTTGGTTTTGAATGATTTTTGGAAGTCCAGGGAAGGTTTAAAAGGTAAGAAAATATGAAAAAATTGAAGGGAAACTGTAAACACCACAATTGTATTTTCCCATACAAATAGTCCGTATATATCAATCAAACCTTTGACACATTATTTCATTGTGAGGCAATACGAAGTTTGCCGGGACAGCTAGTACTGAATAAAATAACGTCAATGCAAAGTTTGACGGGCAGCTAGTTAATAAAGTATGATTGACAGAGTCCGCCAATCAGAACTTCTCCAAACTTTGTGTTAGCGGAAGATGCCTATAATAAAATCGCGTACAGAATACCTACAGGTAGGGCTGTATTGATATATCAGATTGCCATTAATATCGATAGTACGAAGCTTTAAGCTTATTACGCACCTTCACATTTTGACAATGACGATGCGATAATAACAATATCGTAAAAAAATATTTAAATTAAATACAATTTCGTATTAATAAGTAAAAGGACAATTATCACAATGTCGGTCTCAGTTAGAACAATAATAATAATAAAATAAAAAAATACGGTTACACTCACAGCCCCACAGTAGGTAAAACCTGTGTCGTGGGTGCCGTTGTACACAAACAACACATACACAAACACCCAGACCCGAAACAAATATCTGTAGGCCAGGCCATACAAATATTTGTCCCGGTGCGGGATCGAACCCGCGACCCTTCGAATCAAACGGTCATCTCAGACCGCTGGACTAACCGGGTCGTCCCAAATACAATTACCTATACATGAACATGTACCTACATTTATTTATAAAATTTCATATATTTGTATAAAAGACTATTCAAGACAGGTAGTTGAAGATTATTTTATTACCCGTTCATGAAATTGGCGGAAAGATATATCATTGAAATAGCACATACATCGATAGCTTGGGCATTTAGATAAAATTCGATATTTTATTGTTATCACAGTTTGCAACCCTAGGTACCGATGCCGGTGGCATACTCGATGAGATGGCGCGGATGTTACTCGACGAGTGCTATATTGTTTGCAGTCAGTATTGCAGACACGTTGCCATATTCGTGACATGAGCCCGTTGTATCTGATGTCAATATTGTGTTACCTGATTTGCGTAAGCTAAAGCTAGGAAACAAATGGAAGTATCCCGACCTCTATTCCATTTTATTTTTGAAGATATAAAAGACTGTAAAAATCGCGCCCGCAGCGCGCAGTTCATATTCTGCTGTCACAGACGATCAAACAAACAGACACACGAGTCATCCTATAATAATTCCTTTTTATCCTTTATGTATTAATGATAATAATGATCATTAGGTACATTACAATTTACCATACACAATGCCATATCCTAGCTCGCCTGTAAAAATTGATAAAAAAATATATGTATCTAAATCAAGTATAATCACATTTAGATTATAAATATAAAAGTTTCTTTGTTTGGATGTTTGTCCGTCAATCACGCCGATACTACTGAACGGATTTTTATCCCGAAAAAATGTTCCTGTGGGATGCCATGGGATGATTTGATGAGTTTCCATAGGTTACGCTAAAAGCGACCTACACGCGGGCGGAGCCGCGGGCTACAGCTAGTCCTCAATATATCTATTAAGAACAACTACATTCGATTAACCATTACGCAATCCTTATAAGAACCTATTGATTATCTTCGAATATATACCTTACACCAAAGATCAAATCTTGAACTGAAACTAACTTTGGCTATCAAAACTCTTGCTAAACTTCTTGTTTTGAACACGATAGCCCTAACTTCAAGGCTAACTTCAGATGTAGCAAAAATGTTACTTCGAAGTTTCCAGATAAGTATTCAATATTCTTAAGGATATAAATAAATAATGTACATTAAAGTAGTGAAGCCCAAGACAGGATTCTCGGACCCTACTGTTTTTTTTTTATGTTATGGAAATGGGAAACAAGCATGCAGTTCACATTGATGTTAAGTGATGACTGCAGCCTATAGACACACACACAAAGACCAAGGTCAAAATGCAGATGCGTTACCACTCCTGAGGCCTAAGGTGTTATGTCTCTGTGCCGGAAATAACAAGGCTGTTTTGACTTTGTTAAATTCATCAACACTACAGGCGACTGACGTCCACTGTTGGACAAAGCCTTGCCCAAAGATAGAGGCCTTGACAACAGTGTCATTAGGGGAATATGCCATAATCGCCACGCTTGGCAGGCGGAGTGCCGATCGCAGTGACGGTAGATTTATCGCGGGACGCTGCTGCCCATACCGCGTTGTTATATTTACTACCGCCCTATTGGATTAGTTTAACCGCCATTGTTCAGTTGACTGACTGCACTAACGGTAGTGGGCAGTGGAGTCGTCACGTCCCCACGCCAGTATTTTGTTGAATTAAGTCATATTATCATCATGTTGGGAGCGCGCATGGCCCCCCGCGGCTGGTGTAGATCGTAAGCGATCTACTCGGTTAAGCATTACGGGCGTGGTCTGGTGTGTGATGGGTGACCGCTAGTGGCAAATTAAAATGTGCGTTTCCGTGCTTCGGAGGACACGTTAAGCCGTCGGTCCCGGTTTCTATGATGGGCAGCTTAAAATCATCCGACAGTGGGTTGGCCACTAACCCGTATCTCCACCAATCCGCATTGAAGCAGCGTGGTGGAGTAAGCTCCAGGCCTCCCCCTAAAAATGGGAGAGGCTAAGGCCCAGCAGTGGAACTTATAATGGGTTGCCATTATTATTACATTCATCATCATGTTCAGCTACCGGTAGAGTCATTGAGACATAGGTCAGTGACACCAAGTCAAAAAAAACGAGTTAAAAAAAGTTTCGTGAAGCAATTTGAGGTAGTACCTACATAAGTACGAGTATGTGCATTAATAATACTACAATACTTAAGATAAAAAATGTAGGAATATGAATGTGTAAATCTGAATAAGACACAAAGTAATTTGTCTTATTTTTTATACATTTATTCGATGAAACCAATCGTGTCGTTTGCAAGAAATATTAAAAATATTCTTTTCAGACATTTCTTTTTACGCCGGAAAAAATTGTGTAATTTAGACGTTTGATTCGTTGCGTACTGAATATTTTACTTTAAAATGTCTCATATTAAGTGCGAATTTTTCCTCGCCGATTACGTGTTTATATTACAAATCATTTTGGCGTATTTGATTCAAGAAAAAAATTCACGGAACGTAATTTAAAGCAATTACCTTAACTAACAGTTCGTTTTTAAATGTCCAATCTTGGTTAGTAAACTGTCGTTCATATAGATATTTACGTCATTCTTGGCACAGTTAATAATATCCAATTAAATTAAATGTTGTATGACCTCGATTGAGTAATGGTGAAAAGCCAAAGCCGTTTAAATTGCATTGCAATATATAACACACACCACACACGTCCTGATAAATAATCAAGTCACAAATATATTTGAAGCGCATCTCACACCTCTATACTACTCTTTAACTGTTTTTATAATATAGCACAACGGAGTAATATCTAAAGCCTCAGAACTCACATAACACAGCATAGTTATTTGCTTCGATACCAACAATTACTTCATTATCTTGTTAGGTAATTTAGGTTAATCACACCATTCAAAATTACAATAATTCGTACCATAACTTAGTGACTCTATTCCCCGAAGTAGTCGGGAGTTTCGTTCCATGACCGCCTGTGTATAGGTCCATACTACCAAATCTTGGAGATGGTAATGAAAAATTGGCGAAAAATAACACCTTACGACTTGGGGATCGAACCCAGGACGCCAGAGAAGCACTGCTACCTACTACCACTAGACTACTAAAGCATTTAGGACCCTTTATAATTTTGGGTTTCACAATAGCAATTGCATAATTGAAAACAATATAAACCTTTGGAAGAACACAAAGTTATGACAGATTTTTTTAATCATATTAAAAGCTTTGTAAGCTCGTAAAAGTGTATCCAATGCATCATGACATTACTATATAAAATATGATAATAGTCTTTTGAAGAATTTTCTAAAACCGATGAATGAGTATTGTGAGAAGATTAAAAATAAGTATTCCTTTACGCTCATACAGTTGCGTCAGATGATTGGTCTAAAAAATGTATCTTCATAAAAAAGCAATCTCTTTTATACCGCTCCCTTGCAAAATAGGTACAAAGGCATATTATTCTTCTTATTTTTGCCAAATAATAACTCAGCTACTGTAAAAAATGCGCAATAGATAACGATTATATAACCGGAATATGATATTTTTTGTGAGACATAAATTAACTTGTAAACATAACTACCAGCCTAGGATCAGCCGGAAGGGCCCTAGGCCCAATGACTTGCAAAAGTAAAACGCGCAAACTCATTCTACAAATTTCAATGTCACTGTTAGTTTGTGAAAGTCCAAGTTTGCACAAACAAAACGTAAGGTGTGTGGCCGACATAACACTGGATAGTGGGCTCGACACCTAAACAGATGCTTTGTGGCAAGCTTCGCATATAGGACTCTTGGGGGGAGGGGGGCCCAAGTAGGCTAGGGCCAGGTTAGGCTCCCCGACTATATGACCAGTCCGTGTTAGACAGTCTGATATGTATGCAATTCTTCTATCGCCCATAAGAGTAAACATAGCCTAAAACATTATTTTGAGGCGGTTTTCGATATAATTCAGTCAATTAGCATGAAACATAATTACTTAGTTCATCAGAGTTTTTTGTCTCTTTTTGCCTTGTTCAATTTGAAATTTAATGACAGTTAACAAGTGGATATTTAGCCTTTATTCATAAGACTATTTCTAATATATTAAATATTCCCTATTCAAATTTTGTGATTCATATGTAATGACCGTAAGACGTTATTTATTTTATGATATGGTAACAAATTACCACTAAAATATTAAATTTAGACCCGTTTTGCACCTACATCGTCGCTCTCTTCATAACCCAAAGGTTGACTGGGAGATAATGCCTAGTGGCATTAAGTCCGCCTTTATGTACACCATCTTCGTGCATAAAAAGAATAAATAAATAAATAAATTACTGCTAGAGAGCAATAGGTATATCAAATATATCTGTTACTATTTTCAGAAAATAATAGCATCATTAAAACTCACTAAAAGCTTGTAATTTTGTTATGTTTAGTCTCAATGTAAGTATAAATAGATAACCTTTAAGGGTTTATTAATTTGTACGAATTGGAGCGATTGTCAATGAAAATAAGTCTCATTATAAACATTTACTAGTAAGAGTTCTTCTCTTAGAGCTCGAAGGCGTAGGCATCACCATGTTACCTAATCTATCTGCAATAGCGTTCCTAATCTATCGCAAATACACTTAGGCCTCAGCTGTGGCAACTAGCAACGTATCTGAATTTTCACCTCTGGTATTGCGAAGTGTACATATTTGATATTGTGAAGGTCGCACTAGTGATCTATCTAGGAGGACGGTCAGGATAGTATAATTTTAAAGCTTTTTAATGTATAATCTTGTATTGTATAAAAAAAAACATTGTAATAGAATCATTTTAAGGAGAAATAAATAAATTATCTTATCTAATTATCTAATCTAAATCTAGCGCCACTGCGATTGCAAGTCCGCATGCCAAGCGTGGCGATTATGGCATATAGCCCTTATGGGGAGATTTGGGCCAGCGGTGGAAATCTTTGGGTTGATATGATGATTACAAAAAAAACGTAACATCCAACGTTAAATACTAAGTGAGTTGTAATTCCTCTGAGATAAATCACACTGAGTTATTCAAACGTGATATAGAAGCGAAAAAAGTAGCACAATCAAATCGACATATCGATTACTCGACAGATATAAATTACGAAGTTATGTCCCGAAGTGGACTTGTTATTACGTGAAAATCTGTGGGGGAAGCAACATTTTTGATTTATACTCCCATTTTTATCGTTTGCAGGTCGGTGCCGGCATTAAGCGAAACTTGAGGTTAATCTACGCGAAATACTTTTTACGGCACGAGTTTTTCTTTTTTTTTTTTAACGTAAGAGCGAAATTTAAGATTTTATTCCTTCAAGAATTTATTCACTCCATAATACTTTATCTTAAAATATTAGGGTGAATAAATTTCACCTTTTTCGCTGAGTGAGTCGTTTATTGATGGTATTTGGAAATAAATGGTAAAGAATATTAAATGCGGGTCCAGTTTAAGTATCAGTTAATGTTCGTTCCTTGTTTTAATTTTTAATTGTGTTGGGTCATTTTTGTAGCCAAGTATTATGGAACAGATTAAAAGTTGCAGGTTTGTAGTTACAAGATTGTATTATTATTTTAGACGATCCGGTTAGTACAGCAGTGTGACACGACCGTTTGATTCGATGGGTCGTAGGTTCGATCCCCGCAACGGGACAAATATTTGTATGGCCTACAGATATTTGTTTCAGGTGTTTGTGTGTGTAGTGTGTGTACAACGGCAACCACGACACAGGTTTATACCTAGTGTGGGGCTGAGTAAAAAAAAGTAAGTGAAAACTGTTGCCCATAAAATGCTAATGCATTGCCACCCCTGAGGCCGTAGTTGTTTTACCACTCTGATATTTATTATGGGGCCATACATTACCATCTAACCAAAACACAATAGCGCTAAGTATATCTTATAGTTTTTAATTAAAATTCGGAAGAGAATGTCACACTAAAAGTCATAAACTCATAAACTAGACATATCCGCTGAATAGATTTATGACGCGCTGACTTAAAGTTCAGTGACGTGGTGCACCCGAGCGATAAGCAAATATATATTCAACCTACGTCTTCTATTTTCTAATATAACACTTTATGACTTTCTTAAAACTTAAACGATATTATACTGAACCCGTATCGTAAAGGGTGTTGTTTTACGTTTGTTGTGAACAATTTTACACCGAACTAGGGATGGGATATCTTTAAAAATAAGGCATTCATTTATCGATACACCAAAATTAAAAACATAATGTTGACCAATATAAACGTCTCGAAATAATACCTATCGATGTTTTTTTAAACAATTTGGGTTCCAAATATATCCACTTTTATGTGATACTGTCAAAAATTTGTATATTTATTATGTTGTTCAATATTTTTTTAGAATCTGTTATTACTATCATCATTTTTGGCCAAGAGTAACATGTTGTACCTATTGAAATCTCTAGTTTTTAGATATGTATAGACTTATCACTTTCTATAATATAAACATCTATACCACGATGGTTTGCATAGTTATCATCGACTTTTTAAAAATATCGATGTAGAATTTCCAACCCAATATTGAGCACGATATTGGTCGTTACTGCGGACTAGTAGTCGCTGCAGTCGTAAACGTTTTTCTATATTCATGCCATGTCAATATATGGCCGACGATATAGTATCGATAAAACTAAAATTAGGCAAACGGTGGAGTTCATTTTATATGTAAAAATACAGATAGTTGGTCCAGCGGTGACGACCACTTGATTCGAGGTTAACGGTTCCGATCACCGCACCAGGGCGAATTTTGGTATGACCTACAGAAGATTGTTTAGAGTATGGGTGTTTGTTTGTGTGGGTGTTGTGACTGTACAACATCAATCCTCGATGCAGGTTTATAGTGTGGGGCTGTGATTAAGCTTATTTTATTATTTTAAACACGTGGGTAGGTATATGGCATTTTCCATTGTTTATACGACAGCGCGTACGAAAAAATGAGACAAAGATAATAACGATTCAGGTGAGGTTGACAATCAAAGGTCATGGCGCGGTCGCTGAATTCGTAAACTCAAGTTAAATATACTAGTCCAATCGTGTTTTACAGACCGATGATCGATCACAATGATTGATTTTCCGATTCGAATAAACCTTCGATCATTCTGTGCAATTTATTGAACCCGCCGATTGAGAGGGTTCGAATCACTGCTGAAATGTGGGTTCAAATGCACGAAACCCACTCTTGAGTGGTTGCTAATGATGCCTCTTTGCACTTAAGATATTTCGCCATTACTCTTCTTGGATGTTTACGAGAAATCTTCCCATCAAGTTTGATTAGGGGATAATTTAATCAATATTCAAATCGGATGAATCTTTTGTTACATATTTTATATATTTGGCTCCAATAAACTTGCGCAACATCTGCATATAGTATAAATATATTTTTAATGACTAGGCACATCAATAATAATATCAGTTTATTGTATTTAATAAAATCAACACATGTTAAGCAGAGTAAAAATAAAATAAATACGCTAAACACTCACAGCCCTACACTACTACCACAGTAAAAAGATTTCATACACTACTAACCTATGTCGTGGCTGCTGTTGTACATTGTAAATTGTTCCTTACAAGTGTATCTCGGTTACAGTAATATGTAAATATATACCAACTTACCTATAATCACAGAAATAATTCAAATTTATTCATATTCATGCGCCTACCATTTCTTACTTAAATTCTTATTGCAGAAAAAAACATATATTAGGTACAAGCAGAGAATATGTAATAAAATACGTAGTGTTATTACATATTCTCTGCTTGTACCTAATATATGTTTTTTTATTTCTGTAAAATCTATGCATAAAACTTATTATGATTCTTTAACGTCTGGTACAAGGTAGTAAAGTGGGTGTTGGGGCGTTTCGGTCCGCTCGTGTTTCGTCCCGCGGACCGAAACGCCTAAGGTACATAACGCGGAACGCTGTGGCTCGTCGCGCTCATTTGCAGAGAACATTTCCTATCCACAGAATGGGCTATCATAGAAACCTATCTACATTTATATCCGCCATTTCACCATATGATTATAATATAACCTAGCTTATCGCGTCGTCTTCTACATTTCTGCAGATGGAACGTAAAAAAACTGGTTAAAGTGCGAGTAGGGCTCGTCCGCAAAGGATTCTGTACAATTGGGAAATATTCTATTTTATTAAATATTTCGTAGGAATACCGCCGAAAACAGAATTTCATGCACCGTGTGCATATGTGCATGAAATTCTGTTTTCGGTTAATTTAGTACTGTCGTACTAAATTAACTTTTAAAAATACCGGTCAAGTGCGTGTCGGACCACGAGCAGTGTAGGGTTCCGTAGTTTTTAGATTTGATTAATGCAATGAAAAAAAAATGTTTTCTGTGGAATTGTTCAAAAATTTCGAGTATTACATTTGGTCGACTATTACTCGCAAACTTGTTAAGCCAACTTAAGTGTGATAGTTTCCCTTTTTATTTCGTTTTATGTAGCTGCTATTGCCGTAACGTTTGTGGGTCTTGGGGCGTTTCGGTCCGCTCGTGTTTCGACCCGCGGACCGAAACGCCTATAAGCATTATATTCATGGGGATATTCGGCCCACAAATGGAAAGTGGACCGAATCACCCAAGAGTTCTATTTAAATGGGTAGATTCGGTCCAATTATATTGTTATGTACAGTCGAATACAAAAAAAATGCTTTCGTTCACCAATAATTTGAGTTTTTTTACGTGATTTTTAAAACTTTACTGCATACATTATAAATAAATATACGGCGATATATTTATTTATAAAATAATAATAAAAAATAAAATACGCTTACACTCACAGCCCCACAGTAGGTATAAACCTGTGTCGTGGGTGCCGTTGTACACATACAACACATACACAAACACCCAGACCCGAAACAAATATCTGTAGGCCATACAAATATTTGTCCCGGTGCGGGGATCGAACCCGCGACCCTTCGAATCAAACGATGGTTTCACACCGCTGGACTAACCGGGTCGTCATTTATAGTTGTGTCTTTTATTGTGTAAAAGAATTTAACACTATAATGCCAATTAATATGATTAATGTTCTGTGTGTGTGTGAGAGTGTGTGTGTGTGTGTGTGAGTGTGTGTATGATGTGTGTGTAAGGTTGTGGGTGTGTGTGATATATTTAATTTGATTTATGTGATTTATTTGTTTAAGTTTATTTTTGTGAAGGTAATTATAAATGAATATAAATTTTATCATAATACATTGCATTTTATTTATTTCTCAATTGTTTGTAACCAACTGTACTTAAATCTTTCAAAACAGATATGCATATCGGGACGAATCGCCCTAAAATAATAAAAATATGGAATGATTCGTCCCGCGGACCGAATCGACCCATTCAGAAGGCATTGTTAGGCGTTTCGGTCCCCGGACCGAAACAAGAGCGGACCGAAACGCCCCAAGACCCACGTTTGTCGGCACGACCACTTTGTCGGCGTGATTAAGGTGTATACTTGTGCCAAATTTCAAGTCTCTAGTACCAGTAGTTTTTGCGCTAAACCGCGGATAGACAGACAGACAGTCGGTCATGGCGAAACTATAAGGGTTCCTTGTTTACTACGGAACCCTAAAAACGGGCAGATATGATAAGGATGTTTTTTCTTTTGAGGCACGGATCCATGAAAGCCTTAACATGTACCTACATACTTAGCTAAAGAGACTTTTGCCCTTCTTTCAGAATTATAAACAGACTATCTTATCCCGTGAACTCGTTTCACTCTATTTCCCGTTTTCCCTTTGAGGGTTAAATTTCCACGAATATAGAAACACGCATTTGATCAATTTAGATGATAAGGCTAAATTCCAAGTACAGATGAAGTTTATTTTTATTTCCATACAAAGTTTTGAACTCCACTTAGGTCCTTTGGGGGTATTATAATGGATAGCCGTAGAGGATACTACGAGATATGTTACAAGAAAGTATTGTTTTTTTTTTAAATGGCTTTACTTATTTATTTAACTTCATTGCACACACAGAAATGTCGTAAAAATGGCGGACTTAATGCTACTAAAAGGCATTGTCTACCAGTCAATCTTTGGGTATTAATAAAACAATGAAAGGCGCGTAAAACTTATAAAATAAATAGTTAAGTATTTAATACAGAATTTAACTACGAATCAATATTACACTATATACATATTATATATATACCGAGATATATGTACATAATATATTATAAATATATCGATATGATTGAGAAGAAAACGGCAAATAATATGATGATAGCAAGATGAGATATTATAATTGTCTATGATGATGTTTTTAAATAAAAGTTACGTAGATTACCCTTCAATGTAAACTTGCTCGGAGCTTTTTTGATAGAGGCGGGAAGCGTGTTCCAGAGCTTGATAGCTGTGACAGCTGTCTATATACATAAAAAGCCAGTACGGTGAGAAGGAATTTCTAAAATGAGATTATTGAAGGAACTCTATAGTATTTGTGTGTCTATAGGCTGCCGTCACTTAACATCAATGTGAACTGCATGCTTGCTTGCCACCTTCATTGCATAAACAAGAGAATATCACCCCGCCACTGGTGGCGGACGAGTCGAAACACCCAGGGGTTTTTTTATTAATTAGTCGGGTGTCATTCCCCGGATTCCCACATAACCCACCCCTTTCGACAAGGCTGGGTACGCGTAATCCATTTTCCCATGGCAAAAGTAAACAGAGTTGAATATAATGGTGGTAGAGCTCCAGTTACGGAGTTCGCGGGCGTAGGCACCATTGCATTACCTAATATACTTGCCGCTAAATGATAGTGTTCAGCACTATCGTGTTCCGGTCAGGTGGTATATGTGGGTGTCTATAGGCTGCAGTCATCACTTAACATCAATGTGAACTGCATGCTTGTTTGCCACTTCCATTACATAAAAAAAAATCACAACGCGTGGTACGGAACCCTTCGTATTAGAGTCCAACTTGAACTTGGTCGCTTGTATCGATTATGTAATGAGCGTGTGTGTGAGTTTTTTTCTGCGCATCAATAAGAACGATACGCAGTATAGTCGTATGTATGGAACACTAGGAATCTCGATAATAAGATTAATTTAATCCTCTTATGATTACCGCACTTCACTATTGTCTGAGAGCTTAGTAAAGAGAAATTAATTAGGACTGGATAAACTATTGTTGTGAAAAAAGTATAACATTAGTATAATTAGGAAGTTGAGCATCAGTAACGGAGCTCGAATCAAAAAAATATGTATACAAATCGTGTGACTAAAGTTTTTATTGTTAAAATCTGACAAATATTTTTGTTTGATTTAGAATAAGTAAATAGTTTTTAATTAAGAAGAAACTTAAGTTCATCTCACTTTTTTACTGAAACTACTAGTACTACCTATTTTGGATAAATGGATAAAAAATATGGAAAAAAAACAGAACTTACAGAAAAAAAACAGATCTTACAGAAAAATCCATAAGACGATATTTAAGGTAACAAGTAAATCTAATCACATATACATAATGATGATGGTAAAAAGTTCAAATGGATAGTAGGTGTTTATAGCTTAGAAATCTACACAAGAATCGGAATTTTAAATGAAGACTTTTTCCTTTAACCTTAACTATTTTACGTATTATGTATCTTCACGGGGTAGATAGAGTGTGGAGCGCCAGATATCCCGGTCTTGACACACCTCCCATGCTTCTTCTACATTCATCATTCATACATTCTTAATTATTTTAATTTATAAAGCAAACCTAGAACTAAATTATGTTTATAATATAAATAAACATAATTTAGTTCGAGGTTTGCTTTTACTGGCGAATTTATTTTAGAAACTTCCTTCAGGCTCCAGTATTTATTCCAAGTCAATTTTGTAGGTCTCTCGATTTCAGAGTAGTTGCTCTCGCTATCAGAGCTGATTTGTTTCGGGAAAAAAAATGCCAGATAATCTAAGAACCGATTAAGATGATAGATACGAGTAGAAGATATTTCCTACGTATTTACGTTCATTGCTACACCATAGCAAGCAAGTGTAAACAGGTAAGTAACTGCACCGATCTGTTTACCTTAAAATCTCATAGACCTATTTTATATGATTAAAACTTTTTATTTCTAACATATTTAATTGATTAACAAATGGGTGAAACTTGCAAAGATTTTTTTAAATTAATGATAGCTATGAACTTTTTCTGACGGGCAATACATGCAAGATTTGTTTGGGTAAACAGATAGGTGAAGGTCGATTTAAATTCGGATCCCCTACTAAGAGTGCAGTAAATCACTTTTTTTTACTTTTACAAAATTTGATTACAATCTTCTTAGGCCCTCTACGCGATCTCGTAGCCCCCGTAGCTCCACGTAGCCTCACGTAACACAATAAGTATCGGATCATATTAAGTAAAATAAATGATAAGAGAAAGGAGCATTTATATTAATTTACCTAACAAAGCATTGGGTATTAGACAAAATATATCCTAAATATTATATTCTGTATATACGGTGTTTGTGAAGATAAATATCATAGAGCAAAGTGGATTTGTACGATTAATTACCTCCAAGACAAAAAATGGATGTCTGAAATAGGTAAGAATCTATTAAATAGGGATGTAACGCATATGAAATTACTGATCTGGATATGGATATGTTAATATAATATTATATCGGGTTAGATAACGGTTACGGATATTGATTTTTTAACGTGTCTGCTTAGAAGGAATGGTTGAATGACTCTATTTCTAGATAATCAATTAGATAATATTATTTATTTATTTATTTATTTATTTATACACTTTATTGTACACCAGAAAACTAAACAAATTATACAAACAAGAAAATAAATAAAAGTACAAAAGGCGGTCTTATCGCAAAAGGTGCGATTTCTTCCAGACAACCTTTTAGTCAGGAACATAAAGTAAAGAAATTATTTATTTTCCGGCAGGGTGTACTGAGCAATAATAAAGATTTAAAACATAATTATTTGAATATTTAATTACGAAACGTGGAGAAATATTATAAATATTTATACATTATGAGAGCAAAGCATGACCAAAAGATAAGGATAATAAGTTTTAGAAAAAGAGGTAAGAAAGAAGGATGAAGAAGGATAGATAGTTACAGAGTCTGAGTATTATGCAATCAAAAAACGATGATCTCGACGAAAAAATATCCATATTAAACCAGACTCAGAATGCATGTTACGCATACGTAATGTTACACCTATATATACTTTGTTTAAATACATATTATAATTATACCACAAAAATGCATAGACTATGTTTAATTAAAAAATAAAGACGGGGATAAAACAGTTATAAGTCCGAATTTATCCGAAATTTTTATTCGGGATTCTGTTATGGTTACGGATAGAAAAATATTTCGGATATCCAGTTGTTTCAATTACGGTTACGGAGCTCTAAAACATCCCTACTATAAAACACAGACAAATAAAATGTAGACTACTCACTCGACAGACAATTTGAATATATACGATACTTACCTGAAATTGTACTTGTTCGCTCAAACAGTTTGGCTTTAAGCGTTATGGACGTGCACGATTTTTTATTACACTTTTTAAACATAACTTCAAATGGATACTGTATACGAAAAGCTATATTTTTTCTCATCAAACAATATTTTATTTAAAATGTGAATTCGCAAACGTTTATTGTTCAAAATGTATGAGTTCTCATGTAGACAGAGAGGCTGTAAAGTAGATGAGCAATATAAAACTTCTGTATCACATTTTGTCACATTTTATTCGTCTAATTCAATAAAAAATTTTCATGACAAAATATATGCTTAAATGAATATATCTCAATGCCTGTATTTCCAGAAGGGGTAGACAGTTCAAACAGGAACATACCTGCTGCCTACAATAAAACTAACAATTCGTTATTAAAACTAGTGGTAGAGTTAAACACTGATGTAACAATACCAGTGTAGGAGTGTAGGGAAAAATTAACCTCCACCAAAGGGAGATGGGGTCGTGACGTCCCAACGTCTTCAATCGTTTCAAAATGACTTTAAATAAAACATGAGTTAAACGCGTACCTAGTTTTCGACTTAAAATGGCCCAATTACTCAATATATTAAAGATCATTATTCCATACATAGATTTGTACCAAAAATATTGAAAAAGTACACTACACGGTACCTACAAAATAACTTTGAAATATTATATACTTAAAATAGTACATCACCGGAATAAAATTGGCATTTCCTGCTAAGAGTCCTTCTTATTAAACTTTTCCTTTTATTTTTTAATTTTATCCCGTAGAAGTAAAAATATTTTAGACGTCGGAAAATGTTCGGTAAATTCCCGAAATCATACTTGAATGTAATCACACCTTGCACCTTTTTTATACGAGTGCCATAATAGCGATACACTTGTCCTGAAATAAATACGAAAATGGAATGAAAGTCGATATCAAAACAAAATTTGGTTCAAATATTCCACGACAAATGCGCCGTCAGATCTTCAAGAAATTCAATAGACTTGTGCCCTGTGAATGACAGATTTTTTATAGCCTCTTATTAAGCACAAAATAAATAATGTTGGCTATAGATCACAGCCGGGTCAGTGAACCGTACGTATGTGGAGAAAAACCCAGTTTTCCTGGTTGGCGCCAACTAGTCGGTCGCGGCGGGTGATTCTGCAACTAGCTTATATACACTTAGCTGCATTTAATGATCCGTGAAACTTAACTTGATTAATTTCACATGCTCTACCCGATACATTTAGTTTCATTGAATTATAACGGGTGACATATATTGTGAAAAGCTTATTCGAATATGTGGCCTAGTGACCTTAATCTTGTATGCAGTCACTATGGTACCACATCGGTCATACGATATGGTACCATATCGACCTCTAGCTGTGATGGTTGTGTGATTTTATTTAGTAGTGTTTTCCATAAATAAAGACACAAATCAGTCTATTATGGAAAAACTAGCGTTTCGCCCGACTTCGCACGCGGGAAATGCCACTGATTAACTTACCTAAATAAAAAGTGAACAAAATTGGAGAAAATTTCATCGAAATTCGTCCAGCCACTTAAGCGTGATTGAACAACAAGCAAACAAACAAACATCGATACTTTCACATTTATAATAGTAATCAGTAAGATGAAGCCAAAAGTTCCGTATTAATGAATATCGGTAAATTAAATATTTATAAGTTTTTCAGACAAACTGCCTCAAAAGTCTAATGGTAGTAGACGAAAGAGGTTGACCAATGTGCTATTGGGGTATTTCCATATTTTTTTTTTTTTATGTTATGGAATTGGTAAACAAGCATGCAGTTCACATTGATGTTAAGTGATGACTGCAGCCTATAGACACCCACAGAAAGACCAAGGTCAAAATGCAGATGCGTTACCACTCCTGAGGCGTAAGGTGTTATGCCTCTGTGCCGGAAATTACAGGGCCGTACATTTAAGTTACTATATTCTTACTTTGTATATGCATGTTAATTTCGATGATTTTATATACCTAAGTAATAGGCAAATATTATGATACGCTGTTTTATATCCTAATAACGTGAGTTCTACGATAGACAACTACTTTATGGCCATGATTATATTATTATGAACGAGCAGAAAATATTTTTCGCTTAATAAAAGTTTTTTACTATCTCACTGAGAAAAGCTGACCATATAAGAGCAGTAAGAGGCACACGGATAGTGATTTGAGGGGATCTTCAGTTTTTATTGCCGGCATCACCCCTGACTAGGGTTACCAGCGCAGAAAACAAAATCCCATTTCCATTAGCAAAACAAAAGAAACATGTACCTGACCAATTTAGAACTTCTTTCTTTTATATGAAGCCAAATTTCTGCATATCTATAGTTTCTTGATGAAAAAACTCAATTATGCGATGGAGGTATATGAGTAATGAAAAAAACCCATCGCAACCCTCGCGCATTTGTTTTTAATTCGGCGGTGAACAGGAAGTGTGAATATACAAGTAGGCACTCATTATGGGCCTGTAGTTAGTGTAATTTACATACATATTTTTTTTATTTAATGAAAGTGGCAAACAAGCATGCAGTTCACATTGATGTTAAGTGATGACTGCAGCCTATAGACACCTACACAAAGACCTAAAGTCAAAATGCAGATGCGTTACCACTCCTGAGGCCTAAGGTGTTCTGCTTCTGTGCCGGGAGTTACAGAGCCGCACATTACCACCTGACCAGAACACTATAGTGCTGAACACTACCATTTGGCGGCAAGTATATTAGTTAATGCGGTGGTGCCTTCGCCCGTGATCTATGTCACTGGAGCTCTCACCAGTATACAAACCAAGTCTTTTTGTGACACCCTTAAATCCTTAACTAAGTGTTTTCGCCTTGAAAATGATTAGAATCTTTTTGAAAAAATACAATTTTTTTCCAAATCAAAAATTAAATATGCAAGCTTTATAATTTTCTAATCATTAATAACATCGTTGTTCAGTTTACAAGGTGCTAGACTCATTGTTTATTGACTTTCGTTTCACATCTCCAATTATTAATTTATTACTAAAATAAAAGAAAATGTTCCATTGTTTACTTGATATTTACATCGAGCATAGATTTTTTCAGATCTAGAATAATTACAGTTACATCGTATGTACCTATGTATATATATATATATATATATATATATATATATATATATATATATATATATATATATTTTATGTAAAGGAAGTGGCAAACAAGCATGCAGTTCACATTGATGTTAAGTGATGACTGCAGCCTATAGACACCCACACAAAGACCGAGGTCAAAATGCAGATGCGTTACCACTCCTGAGGCCTAAGGTGTTATGCACAGAGGCATTACAGGGCCGTACATTACCACCTGACCGGAACACGATAGTGCTAAACACTACCATTTAGCGGCAAGTATATTAGGTAATGCGGTGGTGCCTCCGCCCGCGAGCTCCGTCACTGGAGCTCTACCACCAGTGAAAAATATATATATATATATGTATATATAGATTATGTACAAAACGAACCTACATAATGCGAATGTATATAGGTGCAGAGGCCCAGGAAGACCAAGACTGACCTAACTTTAAAATAAGATCAAATAGATCAAATACTGTCCGATGGTAGGGACAAGAGTCTGCCCGTAAGTGTGCATATATGAACAGAGTGATGAAATGAGGTGTGTCCGGGCCGAAATATTAAGCGCACCATGTTCTCTGCCAACCCCGTGAGAGCTATGCATGAAGATGACAAATGACAAAAAACTATTACTTTTCACTTACTAATAAGAGTTTAAACTAGGTTTCAGTAAAAACTGTTCTAAGGAGTCTTGGATTTACTCGGTCATGTGGCAACCCTACCCCCGACGCTGTTCCGAATTTTACAACTACCCACCGGAAAAACATTCCCCGTCTGACGCAGTTGAAGTTTGAGAATGACCGTAAAAATAGTGATTTGGAGACAATCTGCGCCGTTGCAACAATAACTATATATTGTGTCTGTTACAGACTCAATGGATATGTTTACGAAACTCTTAAAAATAAAATTGTTTTGAAAATATACCAAATAACACCAAGGAATTAAAGATCAACGATATGGGAATAAAACGTTAATTTTCAGTTTTATTTCGTACCTACTAGAGAAACTAACTAAATATATTCGTGATGATATTACCTGTACTTATAAATAATATGATTTTTTCATTAATGTGGTAAAGTAACTTCACGCCTGTTATCCCTGAAGGGGTAGGCAGAGGTAAATAAATTAATATACTCAAGCATATATGCAAACACCCACGATTTGTCGGTTACGTTTTGACACATGTAACAGGTGGTGGGCCTGTTGAATATCCGGGCACATTAGCAAACTCCGAGGTACTGGGAAAGTTCCAGAAAATGGAAAAATCTCAATAAAACAAGAGATATACAATTTGATACCGTTATATCTAGTAGCCCCCGAACCGGGAATCGAACCCAGGACGGCGGTGTAGTAGTAGTGGCCTGCTACCACTAGGCTACTGGGTCAGTTATAGATTATTTGTCAACAAATTGATAAAGGTACGCAAAATAAGGATTCGGATTACCACACTCCTTTAATGGAACTACATCTGAATTGATGAATCATACCGAATACTTTAATGTAGGTTTGTATGCATATAATGTCTGCCTACTAAATCGTTCACGTGAATGTGATTAAGTGAATCTGTCTATATAAAGCAAAAAAAACATTCGTAAACAAAAATAATTGAAAAATCAACATACTAAGTATTTTCAATAATATAACTTAACATGAGAAAAGATCTAAAATCAATGATTTTCGATTAAAATAATATTAATGTATAGAATATCACTACACTAGTGTAGTGGTATCCTTAAAGCATTCATTATTTAAAAGATGACAGTGTCACGTCACTGACACTGACTGCTAGATATTTTATTTTATGACACTTTGAGAAAATATCAAATAATAAATATTATCCTGTTTAAATGATAGAAGTAAAGGCGTTAAATGTTGTTTTTTGTTATTTCAGGTAAGTTATTTTATTAAGAATGTGTAAATTGTATTTAACTTGTATTTAATTGTGATGAGAATAAAAGAAATTCTGTTATTTCAGCAAACACAAGTTCGTCTTTATTTCACTAGAACATAATACTATTATAAAACAACATTTAAAGCCTTTACTTCTATTATTTAAACAGGATGATATTTATTATTGCATATTTTCTCAAAGTGTCATAAAATAAAATATCTAGCAGTCAGTGTCAGTGACGTGACACTGTCATCTTCGTCAATTTAGAAATCTGTTCTCGTACTAAAATACTCCAATTATCGTATTTTTTTTACTTTTACATTCCATTTGCATTAAATTTTCATCTGATATGATAAAAAGTAATGATTTTGTACCTAGGACACAAGCCTATTCTCTGATAATCTGTATATCTCTGATAATATTTCAATAGAAATCCGGCCGTGATCCCTACGGCCATTTTAATGCGTCCCTCGGGGTTAGGGCGAGAATCGGGTACATTTTATGGAGAAGGATGACTCAAGCCTATTTCGTCAATATACTAGAGGCACGAATTTCGTTGAAAGAAAAAACCGCAATGAAATAAATGGCATTTACGTATTTGTTGTATTCAAAAGGATCGTAGTAGTAGAGGATCCGATATAAGAATGACCTTCACTGATCTTTATATGATAGGTGATTTGATACGTTAAATTTAAAAACAAGGTGTGCCCCCTTATATCATATTTCATGTTGTCGAATTGTTGTTTTTTATTTATTTTTATAATGAGAGGATATATATGATATGAAAGACAAAGAGTGAGCGAATGACTAAACAAATATACAATGCGAATGTGGATGATTGCAGAGGCCCAGGAAGACCAAGACTGACCTACCATGACCAAATAGGTCGAGTTCTGTCTGATGGTGAGGTCAAAAGTCTTAAGAATCGGCGTGCATGTATGAAGATAATGATGAAGGTAGACGAGGCACGAGAGGTTTCTCAGAACCGGGATATCTGGCACTCTACACTCTCTGCCTACCCCGTTAGGGACCTGGCGTGAAGATACATACATACAAGGACAAGGATCCTCTAAAACCACCTTTGTATTAATTTCAGTACTTGATCTACTACCAACTACTGCCAACTATCCGAGTCGATACTTTAAACATAACCCACGAAGCTAGAGTAGTGTGTCTATTTCAGCTATAGGTATTGGAATCTGTAAAATATTACAATAGAAATCCGTCTTTGATCCCTACGGCCAATTTTTATCTATCCCTCGGGGTTGGGGCGAGAATTGGACACATTTTATCGAAATGGATGAGATTCAAGCCTATTTCGTCAATACTAGAAACACAAATTTCGTTGAAAGAAAGAAACGCGGTAAATGAAATTAGGTATGTAGGTATTTAGTAGTTGTATTCGAATGTGTGGGTGATTATCAATCGACGTAAAACAAAAGAGGAGGACGTTATCAAGTCAATGTATATTTTTTATCGTTACAGATAAAAAAGTAACTATGATAATATAAAGACGCATACTTTCAACAACCTTTGACCAACGGGTCACCCATCTTGACAAAGTCGGTACTCCCCACAGTCCCAATCTCATGTAACACGGCGAGATATTCATCGTATTATACTTTCGTGGCAATTGTTATTGTTGAAAGTTAGAATACTACTCACATATTGAAACATAAAGTAGTTAACTTGACACCGCCGTTCGAAGAAAAGTTTATAACAAATTTGCATGAAATATTCGAAATAACACACATTATGTTATAAAATACTACGAACATATGACTTTGTTTCATGCTAAATTAGGAGATGAAATTTTATAGTATTCGATAAAATGACATAATAATTTTATACGTAAAAGTATTGAAAAATACCATTTCCAACTTTTGAACGTTACGATTACTGAGGTTTGTAGCAAATTTGTACCTAATGGATAACGATTTTCAGACTAACAATTATAAGTAAAGTTAGGGACTCCCTGTAGTGCAGTCTGTGAACCTCGCCCTAATATTTTGCGTAAAAAGGTCGACTCTTTATGTCATGAAATAATTATAATTTGTAGGTAATAATAGCCTTTACACTTCTACACACAAACCAGAGATGTTGTGTTGATGATTTGCCACTCCTGAGGCTTAAGATTCTATGTCTCTGTGCCAGATATTACGGGTCCGTTAATTTAATCAATTAATCATAAGAAAAATGTTTTTACAATTTTTTTACTCAATTGCGTTGAGTAATTAAAGTCTTCACAATTCACACGGCTTGTTCAAAATAAAACAAGCTTACAAATCAATGAAGCAATCAACCCTGTCTCTACATCGTTAAACGTTTAGGTAACAAATTTTATCGGATTATTTTAAATTTCTGAATATTCATATCAGGATTACCTGAATAATATTCTCATTAATCACACTCGGGCCATAGCATGTACTCGTATGTACATAATATAGTAATTATTTTCGTTTCAACCCTCGCCCGGCCCCAGCCGGACATAAGCCTCCTAACTAAAGTGACGTTAAATGTTATAATCCTCCCGCCTCGCAGGAGGGTTGATGATAATTATTTTATAAACATTTAATGCTAGCCATTAACTTGCCCTTTGGTTTGCTATACTAGTTGGTTTCGAATATATTCTCGCCGCAATCAAGCTTAGTCATATATAACGTGACCATTTTTATCGTCACTCAAAACGGGACATTCTCAAAATTAAATTTCAAGGAACCAGGGTGGAAGGGGCTTACGAACGAACGCCCAGCTATAACGCCCTACTTTTTGTATCGTTTTAAGTATCTTAGGTATCGTCACAGATAACATCTGTGGGTATCGCTATTAATTGCTTTTGATATTATCATAAATTATTCAAAATATATTAAAATTTTGGATTGACGTCTTCTTAGTCGGGTACGCTAGTTTTCTATACATTTTTGTTGCGATTACCGACAGCGGGAAATTTTCGCTTTCCAAAAGTTTTTTTAAGGACACCGGGACGGGCTGCATGAAAACGGGACTGGTCACGTTAGTCATATACCATAAATATAGTTTGTTATGCTTTTGAGATTATGAGTACCACTTTCATTTTATTTTTGCAGCCGAAAATTACCCGCATGAAGTAGTGTTCAAGTTCCACTACTGTAAGTTCTAAAGAACCGGGCTTGTTGACCGGGTGAGTATTTTTTGTAATACAAAAGCTGTATAGTCACTTCTTCATTCAGTGACTAGAAGCATTCGTGAACTTCGCAATGAATTAATAAATTAATTAATGAATTAATATATACATAATCAATAATCTGTTGTCGACTTAAATACATACCTATCCGCAAATGACAAGTGTTGTTTTTAATGTCAGGCAAAAACAAAAACCCCCAACTTCCAACAAATTCCGGAACCCGGCTTTAACATCACACCATTTTGTTTCAAGTGCTAATTTAAGTTCATCTTAATTGGATTTTTGCTCTCGGTAATTAAAATAAAATGTTTTCAATAAGAGCGTCTAAAACAGTATTTTGTAATGGAAAATATAAGCGACATTTGCCGAGAAAAATCCGGGAAAAGCAAAAATAGAATAAATGCGAATTCTGATGAAAATTAAATATTAATGAAAGATGCTTATGAAATAAACAGTGAGATTTGTATCAATACGTACAAGTAATTGAGTAAGATTTCGTTTTATTATACTATAAAATACTACCTGTCCCGGTAAACTTTTACTTACTACATATATAATACATAAAAACACTAAAATCGGCCAAACCGTCTTGAAGGAGTGCGGACACAAGCACCATGATAGGAGACTTATAAAATATTAGATAAACAAACTAAAACAAAATGAGAGCCACGGGTATGACACTAGACACGAATCAGATTGCTGTAGCAACGGTACACACCTGTCCTAGTAGCAACTAAGAAGTACCGTGATTAATTGCCATCAAAAAGCAAAACAATATCCCACGTATGTCAAATCTCATACGTATGATATGAATACACCAGAAGAGATGACTAATTTGACTAATAAGGCTATTGATTATTCGAGATCATGGCTCCGTCAATTTCGCGGCTTTATTTCGCAATACAAAATGTTGTCGTACTACAGATGATAAAACATATTTACCTAAAATGAAGAAAGGTTTAGCAAATAAATTGAAAAATGGATAGCAAGAAGGCATCTGAGTGCAAAATTACTGATTGCCATTGCTTGCACTGGTTCCACGACTTCAACGTCACATTTACATGGTGAAATTAGTTGCTTGACATTAGTTTCACTGTAAAACTTGATGTATGAGAAATTAAATTCGTGAAATTAATTTCACAGTGACGTGAAAGTTTCGTAATGTATATTGGGCCTAAAGGAAAAAAACCGGACAAGTGCGAGTTGGACTCGCGTGGTGAGGGTTCCGTAATTTAAATAAATATATTCGAAAATATTACATATTTAAAATGCAGGGACATAGCGGTAACGGTGGTACCGGCAGAGGGGGTTATATTATTAAGAATTTTCGATTTAATTTGAATACTCAAACTTCTTATAGGTTTTCCAGTAATCTATAAACAGAGAACTATTTTCCACATTTTTTTCAAAATGTTAAGTTCAGTAGTTTCGGAGATGGGGAATGGTCAATTTTCGTCGTTTTTCTTAAATAACTTCAAATTTGTTTATGCAAAAATTATAAAAAAATATGTTTGATATGCTGACAATAACCTCTTTCATTTGATATGTCACATGACACAGTTTACGATTTTTTTAAAATTTTCTGATTTTATTTAGTAAAATAATAAATTTTAAACAGGGGGCTGTTTAAAATTTATTATTTTACTTGACGTGTTTATCTTTGGGTCACCAATTTACATATATTCATCAAATTTCAACTCAATCGGTCGAGTAGTTTCGGAGCAAATTGGCTGTGACAGACGGACAGACAGACAGACAGACAGACAGACGCACGAGTGATCCTATAAGGGTTCCTTTTTTCCTTTTAAGGTATGGAACCCTAAAAACTTATGACTTTAAAAGTAAGGGATACGATAAAGCGGATAAAGTTCTCTTTGTGAGAGGTTCTGATGTAGATAAGTATAAAGTAATAAAGTATGAAATATGAGCAAATAAAACACGCTTTGTCAATGTTTACCGCATAAAACATAAACAGTATTTCGTCTCAATTTCACCATTGCTTGTCACCAAAGTTCCAAAGCATACGAGAGGAATCAATCAATGTCTTAGAAAACTTTATTTTTCGATTTCCAACCACCTGGCCACCATCCAATCTCTTTTATTCGTCGATCCATCAACAAAATACATATTGCCGATTTCTCGAAACTGAAAACAATCAGTCGTACCAATATTTATAACCTGGACGTTTTCAGGTCGTTGGATTCATTGGTCTGTTACTGATCCGATTCTAGACTCAAAATGTATTTCGTGGCATACATTTTGAATTGTTCTTAAAAGTTTTGTCAATTTTTATTCCCATTTTATTACTCCTTAACCAGATGTCTTCAGTAAGGCTGAGCGCAGACTATGGACGCAACAGTTTAGAAACTCTAAAATCAATCTTAAAACTAAAACGAAACTATTTTGCCTTCGACAAGTCACACATTTTGTCGGTGTTAGACAATTCTGTCCATGAGACGTTTTGTCATATTTTTGAAACGTAATAGTCTGTCTTAAGACTGTCGTATCTCAAATTTCCGCTCAGACTAATGACGGAGTTCCACATATAAACTAAAATCAAGTCGAACAAACTTTGAATAAGCCGAGCTGTGGAAAATTGACATGAGAATTTTATATATTAGATTAATATATAAGAGATGTATATAATATTGGACACCTCACCAAATACCGCGGGTCCTACTAGGAGACTTCAAACCACAGATAACATTTCAAACCCATTAGCAAAACTTATGAAACAAATTAATTCAATAAAGTCGAAAAAGGCGTTCTATCAATATATTGATTTGGAACACTAAATATTTTTTCCTAATGTACATTCTTTAGGTATTGTGTTACCTACCTAAATATCCTGTTATTATTGTTGGGTATGGATTGAATTAGCACCAGTAACTCACACTCAACCTTGATCGAAGAACCACGTGTATGTCAGGCACTTAGGTACACTCCCCAATATTAAGCCATCCTCGCCCACTCACTATTAACCTATCACGACTATCAACATTACAGAATATCATTTTGTATATCATGAGAATTACATATTACCCAAGGATACAGTCCGCAATAAAAATAAATGGACACTGCTGCCCAAGTATTACCTTACACCAAATAGCTCTCAATCGTTGGCACTCAGAAGGTGGAAGGACTGCAGCTTCAATGCCGGTAATAACAAATAACAGGGTCTTACAGTACGTGGAAATGTAAATGCCACTAATTGAAGTTAGCTGTTTTAACTTTGCTCCAGTCTCTTAAGTCGCGAGGACCACTCAGATGAGAAAGAAAACGAGTTTTAATGTTGACCTGATGAAAGCGAATAACTGCCCCATTATTCTCATCGAGTATCCCTTCTATACCATTAAATCACCTTCTTCGCAACGACTTTTAACTAACTTCACGTACTCATTTAATCCCTGAAGCAGGAGATGGACCCTACAAGGTCCAAGAACAAAAAAAAATGAATTGTGAATTAAGTTGTATTTAATTTAAGTTGCGTGTACTGGACATAATATATCATCGTGAAACGGTAGCACTGAGCACTGCTATTTAGCGGATAATTGATAAGATAATGCAGCAACTTATGTCTTCAATCTCTGTCGGTTGACAACCTTGGTATGGCCGCGTAATAACTATCGCAGAGACATAACAACTAAGGTCTTAGGGGAGGCAACGGATCTGCATTTTGACCACTGGTCTGTGTGTCGGTGTTTATAGGCTACAGTCATCGCTTAACATCAATGTGAACAGCATACTTGTTTGCCACCTTTTTTTTATGTAATGGAAGTGGCAAACAAGCAAAGACCAAGAGAAATTACAGGGCCGTACATTACCACCTGACCGGAACACGATAGTGCTGAACACTACCATTTAGCGGCAAGTATATTAGGTAATGCGGTGGTGCCTACGCCCGCGAACTCCGTCACTGGAGCTCTACCACCAGTAAAACATAATTACATTAAAAAAACCAGGAAAAATCAACTAGATAACACACAATTTATTATCTCCTTATGTTGTCGTTAGAAACGTACAGATTCAAGAAAAAGAACCATAAAATATTGAGGTTTTATCAACATTTTTGTTCCAGTTTTCTGAATGACGTCACAAGTCCATCTTTTACAGCCGTAATACGGCAGTAATTCCAATGGCAAACAATATTTCATTAGCAGCTAAGATCTTTCGACCCAAAAAGAATTCAGGTCGAGCGGCGTAACAAGTTGTGATGGGACAAAACGGTGATAATGTATTTTGCGCGTTCAGGCTCTACTTAACACCCTTATAACATTTTTTTCGTTCGTTCTTAATTGCAATTGCCCTTTATACATTAAAATTGCGTGCTCTGTTTCCGTTTCTTAATCCAATATAATCTTCACAATCCAGTTCAACGGTGCGTTATTCGCGAATTGGGTAAATCTCAGTGACAATAAGTAGGCTGGAATGAATTGTGTCTATGTTGGCAAATGATATTATTTTGAGGAGCGTTCTTTAAATGCTTATATATATATTATTTTGAAGCGCGCATAGCCCCGCAGCTGTTGTAGATCGGAAGCGATCTACTCGGTTAAGCGATACGGGCGCATAAGTAAGTATTGGGATCTTTTCCCACTTACGATGCTGAGTAGTATCTTACTACCTATCACCTCCTATAATATAACACTTCAACGCATGATTGGCATAATGATTAATATCCCAGAATAATCACAGAAATCTAATAGTCTTATTCATATTTTTATGTATAAAATTATGTTTATACTTTTTCAAACAAGTCATTGTCATCCTATCATTGACTAATTTCATTTTAGTAATTTTGACTTGCTACTGAAGAAATTAAAGAATAACCGCTTGTATCTTTACTGGGATGTCTGGGGCTCTACACTCTCTACCTACCCTGTAAAGGAGTTGACGTGAAGATACATAGTCATACATATATTTTTGTCGCTATAGAATGCCAGAAAAATATTTCTTCTAGCATTACCTTTCGCGGTAAATGTGTTGTGACGTACCTACTTAATCCGACACATATTGTTCTTGACATTGCAAACATTTATTTATTGTAGAAATGAGAGCCCACAAGCTAGACATCGTGACAGTAAACTTATTGAAATTACCCAAAATATAACACAAAATTTCCTTAAATACCTACGTAAATTCTGTAAATTAATTCACGCTTCCGAAAACCACATTACGGTTCAATTAACGAAGTTCGTTGGCACGTCAGTCTTACGTTATAATAAATAATTAAACCCCAAAAGAGCTTTATTAAATTCCAAATCATTTTCCACCAGATTGCGAACACCATTTACACGGCTGAGCGCGATAATTAATCTTCTTACCCCATAGCGGATCTTACCCCTACCAACTTTTGACACAAGCAAAACGCATTACCGGTAGTGACGTGGGTTATTAACGAAGCATATGAAATTGTACCTCATAAAACTATCCAAAGATAATTTATTGAACAAAATCAATGGCCGTGTTTGAAATAATTCATGCTAATCCGTTATAACACTTTACTGTGAATTAATACGAAAAAGAAGCTATTAAAAGAGGACGAAGAAAAGAAAAAAAATATTTTTAACTTCTTTTTGGTGACGTTAAGGTTTTTCCAATTAAGGAGCTCCTTAATTTTTTCAAATGTAATCATAGTGCTAACAAGCATGCAATTCACATTGATGTTAAGTGATGACTGCAGCCTATAGACACCTACACAAAGACCTAAAGTCAAAATGCAGATGCGTTACCACTCCTGAGGCCTAAGGTGTTATGCTTCTGTGCCGGGTATTAAAGCGGTAAGACCGTACGGCTCTTTTGAAATCATACTTAAATCTTATTATAAATTTTCGAATCCCTACTAATATTATAAATGCGAAAGTAACTCTGTCTGTCTGTCTGTGTGCCTGTCTGTTACCTTTTCACGTCCAAACGACTGAACCGATTTTAGTGAAATTTGGTACAGAGATAGACCTGACTTTGAGAAATAACATAGACTACTTAGTTTACTTTTAGTAGTCTTACTTTTATTTATAAAACGATATCCACGCGGGCGAATCCGAGGGCAACAGCTAATGTATAATTTTAATAGTTTGTCGAGTCAGGTAACTACAAAATATAAATAGCACTGATATAGAGATACCCGAGTTTTACTATAAAAGTTCAAAGCATCCTTCTCGGTCCATAAATTGATTAGGCTACAAACTAATGAAGAGTGATTGTTTTATATTATTTCGCATTAACACATGCTTGTCTTTAAAAAATAAAATAATGAAGAGTGAGACAACGCAATCTCATTATTCGGTTGAACCTGTCACGCGGACGTCAAAATGCTTCCATTGTGTTACATCTAGTAATGGGCGAATGCGAATTAATAATTCGAATGACTTTCCGGATAGGCAGGTATTCGATTGTAAGAAAGAGTCATTCGAATGATAAAAATCATTCGAATTATAAAAAACTATTCAAGCGACAAAAAATCCATTCGAATGATTTTACATCACTCGAATGGCTCTTTCTTATAATCGAATGTTTTCTCATAAATAAATTAATAATATTCTTATATAAGTTTTAGTAGGAACTTTGTAGTAAGTGTCAGAAAAGAGAAATAAACTTGTCAAAAATAAAATAAAAAATTACAATTGCTACCGTTAAAGACAAAAAACAATAAACAAATCTAAAAACAACACTGAAATGAAATAAGGTTTGCTACTTTAATGCAAAAATATTTTTATTACAATAATAGGGAAAAATGGAATAACAATATTTTTAGGCAGATACAATTGCTTGCCTTTTAACATTTTGAATGAAAAAAAAACATTCGAATACCGAAAATTCATTCGAATGAAAAAAAAACATTCAAATACCGAAAATTTATTCGAGTAAAAAAAACATTCGGACGACGAGCCATTAGTCGTTCGAATGTTTTTTTTATTCGAATCACTAAATTCTATTAGTTACAAAATCATTCGAATAATTCGATTGTTACTTTCATAAACAATCACCCATCACAAGTTACATCTCTATAGACACTACAGGAATCGAATGTTGTATATCTGATTCATAATATTAGAATTAAAAGAAGCGATCCTAAGCAATCTTTTTATAGGAAAAAAGTGGCGAAGAGGCGTCATAAACGATATAAACATACTATGGACGATAAACATACTATGACTATACACGATATATACTATGGTACTATGCCTTTGTCACGATAATATTATTCACTAAGCGATCAATCAATATCGAGCTGATAATGTGCTGCATCCCCAGCTAATGTAACATACCTACTAGCGCAAAGTTTTTTCATCGAGAAGAATTTATTTCAAGCAGAAATTGCTTTCATCGAACTTAACGCCATACACGAAGAATAGGTACAAGGTACACAACAAAGAACAAAATCTGTAGGGTCGGATAGTTACAAAATATAAATAGCAGTGAACATGATTCCCGAACTACGGTTCAAAGCATCCTTCTCGGTCCGTTAATTGATTAAGCGACAAACTAATGAAGACTGACACAACGCAATTTAATTAGGTACGCGGTCGAACCCGTCACGTGTACGTCAAAATGCTTCCATTGTTGTTACATCTCTGTTAGGTTAGGATCCCACCACGGAATCATTTCGTTCATTCAGATATGCTGCAGAACCTTATTTTTACGGTAATTTATAATCTAGAGAATATAATATATAACCACTAGGTTGCCAATCAAAATTTGGCCGCAAGTATTTTTAAATATTTTTTTTTATCTTTAACAGCCAGCAACTCTTATTTGCGTCCGATTTAATTTGGTTCTAGTATATCATAATAATGAGAGAAAAAAATAGCTTTAATTTGATATATACTAGTAAATAATAAGTCTTAGGAATCGGCGTGCATGTATGAAGAGAATGATGAAGGTAGACGAGGCACGAGAGGTTTGTCAGAACCGGGATGTCTGGCGCTCTACACTCTCTGCCTACCCCGTTAGGGACCTGGCGTGAAGATACATACATACATACTAGTAAATAATACATGTACGATATGGACGTAAAAAGTTATCAGGGCGGAAAATAGGTAGAGGCGGCCAAGTGCGCAACGGCAGGCGTGATTTTTCAGAGTCTTTAAACATAATGCCGTGAAGTAGACGATATTTTATTGAAAAGACAATTAAAAAACTCTCTTATATCCAAGTAGATACTTGGATATAAGAGAAACATAAAAAGCATCTTACACTGTCAGGATACTCAGGTTTCAATTTAGTTATGTAGATTCGTTGCTACTCTAAAGCCCTATGCTGGTTTGTCTGTGTGATTAGTATAAACCTATATCAAACAAAATCGAGCTATACGATTCACGATCAATATACCTACTTACCAGTATATCCGTCGTATATACGTACTCTTAAAGTATATTTTATGACATTTGAACCTACCTAAGATGATATTATCCACAATGGAGGAAATATCCTATTCGGTATCTTGTTATTAACAATAGGCTCACCGACTATTACATAGGACCTGATAAAACTTAAAAAATATAACTAACAAATCTTGAATGTATAGGTACATTAATCCAGATGTAGGTCCACTTCCGCCCATCACTTTTTAGTAATACAAGCGTGCATTTATGTAAACATAAAAAAATTTATTGTACCATAGTTTCCTCACAATAATAAGTACAATCATTTAAACACTATCATCACAGTGTATGCATAACATTTAAAATGACCGAATTTTTTATCTCTACAGGTCATCGCGCGTACAATAATGGAGCCGACGACGCACTGATACGGCGATACTTCCTGACCAGCTGTGACCCGATAGTGCCCTCTCATCAAAATGCCTTATCAACACACCAGTCTCTTATTGACAAAGCTGCATGAACACTGGCAGAGCGATCAGTCATGGACGACGTCCGCGCGCGTTCCCACCTAATAATCATTATGCATCGAGTTTAGTCTACGAGAAATGTCACGTGAAGGACAATCGTTCGTTGCAGAAGTTTCGTGAGCAAATGATGTGCGCTTGTTCGGTGTTAAAATGGGTGATCTGTTGCCAAGTATACCAAAGAGTACTTTGGCGAGTGAGGTAGACGGGTATAATTGGAGTGTGGTGGGTCTCGACGCTTACAACACTGACGAAGAGCTCGCAGCAGTGGAACTATTCAAGGACTACCCCGAAGGACTTCTGAGATTTGCTTCGGTCTGCTGTGTACTCTTCATGTTGGTTGGAATCCCCGGCAATCTCATCACAATCGTCGCGTTGGCTCGATGTAAAAAGGTACTTACATTTTATAGTAGCCAAAGAAAATTATATTGAAAATTAAGTTTTAAGATCATTTAATTACCAAGTTTGAACGTCTAGGAACTTTGTAAAGTCATTAAAATGTTGCTTTTCTACTAAAACCCTTCCAATAAACTGCTGCTGGTGGTATTAAATCAAGTGGGTACTTCGGAGAAATATTGAAGAAAATCTAATCAAATATTACAATATGAGAAACTAATCAAATAGTCCTGCAATTAGTTCTAGTGAACTATGAAATGTCTACTGAACAATTTAACGTGATTTCTACTATTCAATTTATTTTAAATTACCGCATCTACTTACATGTCGATATTATTTTAATATCTTTCAACAACCGACGTTATCTACAATTCGATATGTCTACTCAAGAAGTCAATCAACTATGATACTGAGACACAATTTAATTACACATATTTCCATAACTTACATAGATTTAAAAAGCAAAACAAAAGCAATTCATTTGGCAAAGCGATTAGGTATATTATAGGTACCTATGCAAGTCTAAAAACGTGCTACGGTACAGATAGATCATCATCAAGCGCTATTCATCCTTTTTAATTGTACTCTGCTTTCTTTTGACTTTCTGGGGTCTATTAGTAAAACAAACGCGATATCGAAATAATTGTTAGGTTTCCGTAACAACACGAAAACCTTTTTTAACCGACTTAGAAAAAAGGAGGAGGTTCCCAATTCGTCCGGATTTTTTTTTTTGTATAGTGTGTTCTTCTGTTTTCTGTATAGTTTAGGATATCGTTGGATAGGACTTTAAAAAATGTTAGGGGTGTGCAAATAGCATTTTCCGATTTAGTTAACAAAGCCAAGTTTTGTAAGAGTCAAGTGTCCCGGCCTCTACAAACTAAACGATTGTTGTTATAAAATCAAACGTTACGGCAATAGTAGCTACATATAATGAAATTAAAAGGAAAACTATCACACTTAAGTTGGCTTTACAAGTTTGCGAGTAATAGTCGACCAAATGTATTTATCTTGAAAATTTTGAACAACTCCATAGAAAATATTTATTAATTTTTTTCATTACATTAGGTATTCAACCCTAAAAACTACGAAACCCTACACTGTGCGTGGCCTGACACGCACTTGACCGGTTTTTTTTAATGCTGTCTTAATAAAATCCCACCTCTAAAAATGTTTCAAATACAGAAAGTAAATGAATCCCAAAGATATTACCATTGTACGTTACGTTACATTTTGGAATATTTAGAAGTCGGTCCAAAGATTGGGCGTATTTGACATTGTAATATATAATAATATGTGCATTGTTTTTTGGGATTAAATCAGTTATTGATAAACATTACTAAGTTTGTTGTGTTAACATATTAGAGTTTCGTCAAGACAAGTTATTTCGTTAAGTCGTTTATAGTTTTTGCAAGTAGACCCCCTGGTTTACTGTTCGTATTTATATTTCCTTTAGTTAAGGCCCCTAATAAATTTATGGAGCAAAAATAGCTGTCCTGAATGGCTCTCTGCTAGAAGTTATCGTTTAGCAAATAAATTATATAAAACCTGGAAAAGTTGATTGAGTTCAGGGTCCGTACCATGACGTCGAACTGCGATTCAATTTACGATCCTAAACGAATCAAAAATTTTGTTTTTGGTGTATACAACGATGCGTACGAAGAAATTTAAACAGACCTTTAATAGTAAGTTTTTTGTTCGCCATAAAATATCTTGTTAGTATAAAGAACAATAATAATATGATATTCAATAAAAGTATTTTTAATAATCATGCATTTATATAAAACACTTTCCCCGTTTCATGAAAAATAGAAAAAAAAAATGAAACACCTCCATCTTATATACTTCGCGACATTAGTTTTCTGATGCGTAAAGATTGATAATATAACTCATTCGAAATCATTAACAGCATAATATTAGGCGCTTTGCACATGGATCAAATATTGCAGCAACTGTTTTTTTTTTTTATGTAATGGGCGTGGCAAACAAGCATGCAGTTCACATTGGTGTTAAGTGATGACTGCAGCCTATAGACACCCACACAAAGACCAAGGTCAAAATGCAGATGCGTTACCACTCCTGAGGCCTAAGGTGTTATGCCTCTGTGCCGAAAATTACAGGGCCCTACATTACCACCTGACCGGAACACGATAATGCTGAACACTACCATTTAGCGGCAAGTATATTAGGTAATGCGGTGGTGCCTACGCCCGCGAGCTCCGTCACTGGAGCTTTACCACCAGTAAATTAAGATGTGCCCGAAAATTAAGTTAAAAATCTAAGTAGCTTACAGATTGCCATAAAATTGCGGCAACCGTAAACCTTATGACAGCTATTTACTTTTAAACTATCAAATGTTGACAATAGCCTCAACTTTAGTTGCTCCATGGACTAAACGCCTTAGGCAACCGCTTATCACACATATTTGTAGTGATTTTACATGTGCGAGAACGAAATCCAATAAATGCAGTATTTTTAAACATTCCATAAATTATTTTACAAAAATAAACCATAATTTTCACTTGTTTCTAAAGCTTTCCTATTTGCTTTCGTATAACTCTTCAATTATCTCCCATCAAGTTTATTTAGTGGAAACGTTAAGCTTTTTGGTCTCGCATATATCATTTAAATTGCTTTTATAGTTGGCCCAAGGTTTTCGCGAAATGATAAAATTGGACAATAAATAACAAAACAAACTTGTTTTACTTTTTCCAAAGTTGCTACGGTGTGAAAACTGTAATACCGTTTTTCCTACTAAGACCTTATTGTAAGTTATTATATGCTAGGGTTATACTCGATTCGCCTCTATGGGTATTATATCCTCTATCCTATCACAAATGCACGTTAGGCCATCGCATTAACATTTATCATTCTGAATAGTGCTAGGATGTTCTTATAAGTCTTGTCCGATGGAGCGTGATAACAGTGTGCTTATAGGCAATTCAACCCTTCATTCTGTACTTTATTATTATGTCGGTATGTAATCATTTCGCCAATTCCCTTACCAGAGAATACACAATACCCTTCCGTAAGGGAAAGCTTCCCTAATCGGAACACAAGATAGCAGCAATGGGTTTTCCATATTCTAAATGAAACTTACCTCATTTCTTGTATATCATACTTTTTATTTAATGGTACCTAAAGGAATATGAAGCCTACATCAAAGTATACATGGTCTAAAATAGGTATCCACGTAATTTGGGCTTATTTGCGCCTCATCACAGATACCGGGCAATCTAATAAATATACACAAAAAGAACTAAATTTATGATCTTTTGTTGTCTGTGATCGCCAATCCGAATGCCAAGCGTGGCGACTGTGGCCTATTTAACTCGAAATCACATGCAACCCTAGTATGGTTGGAGAATTTTGTCCAGCTGTGAACGTCTATCGGCTGAAGTGATGTACTAAAACTTGTTTTATTTGTATTCGGAAAAAAATAAAAGACCATTCCCCCTTTTTATTTTTGAACCTACTTGACCTAAAATGTTGGAAAAATCCATAAATTCGTTTTATACCTATAAATTATAAGAAAGCTATAAGTAGTCTATGGTATTTATGATAAAATAGATTTTACTAGTGGTAGAGTTCCAGACCAGGAGCTCAAGGGTGTAGATTTGTAGTATTCAACACTATCGTGTTCCGGTTAGATGGTTATGTATGTATAGCCTCGTAATTTTTTTTTTTTATGTAATGGAAGTGGAAAATAATCATGCAGTTCACATTGATGTTAAGTGATGACTGCAGCCTATAGACATACACACAAAGACCAAGGTCAAAATGCAGATCCGTTACCACTCCTGAGGCCTAAGATGTTATGCCTCTGTGCCGGAAATTACAGGGCCGTACATTACCACCTGACCGGAACACGATAGTGCTGAACACTACCATTTAGCGGCTATCGCAAAGACATAACAACTTAGGTCTCAAAGGTGGTGACGCATCTGCATCTTGACCTCTGGTTTTTGTGTAGATGTCTATAGGCTGCAGTCGTGACTTAATATCAATGTGAGCTGCATGCTTGATTGCCACCTTCCTTACATAAAAAAAAGTAATTAACTGTACCTGTGAACGCGATGTCGACTCGACCTCGGCCGCTTTTTAAAGGTTCCGTAGTAAACATGGAAATTATTTAGGGTACCTCCCATATATGTAACAAGCGGATATTTTTTTATTTTTCGTTTTCTGAAATCGTTGGATTGGTCTTTCAAAAATGTTAGGGGTGTGCAAATATCATTTTTCGATTTAAATAACTCCTCGTGTCGATTAAGCTTTAAAGTGCCAATTTTCGTTAGAGTCAAGAGTCCTCAACGTCCACACGGTTATTATTAAAAATTCAAACTTTACGGCAATAGCAGCTACATATAACGAAATTAAAAGGAAAACTATCACACTTAAGTTAGCTGTACAAATTTGCGAGTAGGTTATAGTCGACCAAACGTATTTTACTCGAAAATTTCGAACAACTCCATAGAAAATATTTATTCATTTTTTTCATCACATAGTTCAAACCTAAAAACTACGGAATTATTTATCTTTCATTTCACTCGCATGTGTTATTGGGAAAATACAACATGACGGCCCTTTTCATATTCACTGGTGGTGGTATATATTACCAGTAAAACTTAATCATGTTACAAGAAATCGAAGAAAAAGTTACAAAACAATTTACTATCTCAGCCTACCAGTTATTAATGTTATGTGTGTAACAAATAGACAAACAACTATTTAATAATAACGACGCATTTACTCTCTGATCATTAGAGATAGGCAAACATAAATTAGATAATGCTCTAATGTTTGCCTCTCAAGATAATTTGGTCAATGTAACGGACAGACAACAGGAAAATATTTTCTAACGATTACCAGCGACACACGATGAATTAAGCTGTTTAACTAATGTTTAGAGCGTAGTTGTGTAATATTCATCACAAGATGCTTGTATTGTTTATGGTAGAGTTGCGGTGAAGGAGCTTGAGATCTTAATTTATTGAAAAACTAGCTGTGTTAACGAAGTCATGGGACTTCGTCCTCATAGATACAAAACAATAATTTTGTTAAATTCTACGCGGATAAAGTCACGGGCACAGCTAGTTTAAATTAAATACGTTTAAGTAAACCGCATTACGTTTGAAAGTGTTGAAGCTTTTACTTGCGGCCAAATTTTGATTGGCAACCTAGTGGATATATATTCTGTAGATTATAAATATGCATAAAAATAGGTTTGCAGCATATCTGGATGAACGAAATGATTTTGCGGTTGGATCCTAACATATCACATAGGTTGTATGCAAAAGAGATAACGCTCTACAGAGTCGAAATTATCCGAAGTCTCTCTCCCAGGGTCGATGTACAGTCTATCTTATTATTGCGTACTGTATATTTCTGGTTGCAACGAAAATTTCGTAACTCTGCCTTTGATATTTTGTATCAATCGACACGGTAATGGTAATAAAATAGATACGACTCACCAAAGATATAGGAAACTTCATGGTTTCTACGTGTACGTTGGTAGTTAAACAGAAACTAACTAAATATGCTAATCAGGGTTTCTAAGAGTTCGTAATCATAAACGTAAGGTTCGTGTAAATAAAAAAGGAAGCTTATTATCTATTCAATTTCAACATAAGCAACACATTGCGTGTGAAGAAGGAAAGAAAAAGCAATTTAATCCTAAATGTATTCGCGTGTGACTTAACAATTACAACTACTTTATTTGTTGAAATCAATTTTATGTGTCATATCAAAATAAAGAGATTCTGCGTACGTATTTATTTACTTCTAAGGCAATAAATATCCTTATTTCATTCAAAATACGATCTAAATTACATCAATCAATAGTTCAAATTGCTTCCAGGGAATTTTTTCTCATCGACGTTGTTCCTATAGATTAAAAATAAACTTCGGATAGGATCTAGGGTAAAATTGGTATGCTCGAGTGTTTAACAATAATCGAACTAAAGTGTTTTTCTTTCCATTTTTTATCTTCCTTATTCGCTCGCTAAGTGTGTTGATACGCATAAACATTTAATTAACTTGCTTACCGAAAAAGGTTTCTTCCAGTGAAACCTTTTTCTATGTCTCTACAAATAACGCTCCTAATGCCACAACGGGTGTTGTTACCCACAATTTACTTAAACTCAATGCAAATTATATCGCGACCTATAGTCTCACTGAATATTCTCTGACTTTTTGGTAGATTGGTCTTCCCTAAAGACAATTTGGTTGCTTATATTTATTTATATGTCGCCTCCGCCTCTCATTGAATAATGTGCGTTCTAATAAGACACTTGATTTACTCGCATAAACACACATGATTTTATTATGACACTGTATTTACATTATTATCTCTCCCTCAACCTAGGTCAGTGATCAGCCAGACAGTCCTCAGTAAGAAATAAATAACTGTATGTTTGAGACATTTGATAGCGTGATAATACTATTTATATATTTACTGCTAAGTAAATAGATAGGTCTTTTGAAGAGAGATAGAAAAATATCTTTGAAATATCTGAAAATTAGATATCTATATTTATTTTACTTATATAGTAAAAATATCAATTAATTAAATCGATTACATGGATAGACTTCTATTAAAAGACTACGACTATGAAGTCATGAGTATCAAAAATTATACCAACGAATACAATTGATATGTGACTTAATTAAATTAAACTACGATCTTAAACTAGATTGAAATACTTTATCTCGTTTCTTCACATGCAACGCAACGTTACAATAAGACGTCATGGTACAGGTCCATATGAATAACACCATAAAAAAATTGAATCGTAATTCAACTGCATAAAAATACTTCCAGGTACGAAATGCAACGGCGGTGTTCATAATGAACCTATCCTGTTCGGACCTGCTGTTCTGCTGCTTCAATCTCCCATTGGCTGCGTCGACGTTCTGGCAACGGTCTTGGGCTCACGGGCGGACCCTCTGCCGCATGTTCCCCTTAGCAAGATACGCACTCGTTGCAGTGTCTTTGTTCACTGTCCTCGCCATCACCATCAACCGATACGTTATGATCTCACATCCTAGGTTATATCCCAAGTAAGTATAATGTTTTTTTTTACGCTTTCACTCACAGCCCCACAGTAGGTATAAACCTGTGTCGTGGGTGCCGTTGTACACATACAACACATACACAAACACCCAGACCCGAAACAAATATCTGTAGGCCATACAAAAATATTTGCCCCGGTGCGGGGATCGAACCCGCGACCCTTCGAATCAAACGGTCATCTCACACCGCTGGACTAACCGGGTCATCGGGCCGGTTTGTCAGTCTATTTTCGTCCAAATTCTTGGCATTCATTTTCTTTAAGAATTTGGTTAATCGCATTTTGCGGCATCTCACGCAACTATCTAGAATAACAAATAAAGCAATGAATCGATAATGAGAACGACTTAAAGCTTACTGTGAAACACAGATCCACTGATACAAATGGCTATGTCTCATCCATTTGAAACTTTACAGCACTTATAATGGAGTAGCTGAACGAATCTAATTTAATCGTATCGATCATTCACGCTAGACAGGGCTACGAGAGTACTACTGGGACAGGGAAGGGAAGCTTAATTGTTTCTTTTCTGTAGAATATTTAAGTACCTATTACTAAGACCAAATTTCTAATCTGAATCGTATTTTTATAACTTTTGTCTATATTACTGCCTTGTCCGATGTAATTAAAAAGTACAACCCTATCCTTACAAGGTCTGTTTGGCGGTCTGTGTGTAGTTGCCAATACTGAAGGACTGGAAATGATAGGTCCATGTCGGTGATCACCATATAATGCGGAATTAACACAGTTACATTGTATCGGTAAATTGAGGCGGGTTGAGGTGGGAGTGCGCGATACTAAGGTGTAAGGACAACTGTGATGCGCCAGCGCTCAGCTTGCAGCGTCCGGATGTTTATATTATAACACTTAATAATGTGACGATACAGTCTGATAGCCTTGTCTAGCATGAAAGATAATTTGTACTCCAAAACATGCCAACACCCAACCCAACATTAAATGAAATAACTGCGACATTTTATCGTAGAATAAGCACAGGGTACGCCTCTAAATATGTACAAGCATGTAAAAGGCTCGTTGTCTTTAATGAACTAATTCTTTCTTTTTCTTTCTCAAACAGATTATACAAGAGACAATATTTAGCAATAATGGTGGCCAGTACGTGGGCGTTTTCATTTGGAGCACTTATAGCTACATGGCTTGAAAAGTGGGGACGCTTTGGATTAGATCCCACTATTGGATCCTGTTCAATTTTACCTGATCAAAACCACCGGTCACCAAAAGAATTTCTCTTCGTCGGAGCGTTCATGTTACCATGCTTAGCAATAGTAGTATGCTACGCTAGAATATTTTGCATTGTACGAGAAGCGGCTCGCAGATCGCGAGCGCCCGGTCGAAGACCCCGGCCTGGATTGGAGGACTCCGCCGTAGGGTCGGCTTCGACAGCATTAGAACGCTCTCCAGGGCCAGAAAATGGTGTTAACCATAATGCACCTAAACGAGCACTGCTCGCACCACCAGTCTTGCATTGTCCACCCACTCCAGGTCCAGAAAGATCGTCATCCTCAGGTGTAGACACTTTAGACGGACATGACGATGAATGCGCTCTTGACGCTAAACCACGCACACCGAGCTGTGGTGAAACTGCCAAAAGATTAAAGCAAGCTGCCGTGACTCTCAGACGTTCTCCGGCTCCGGTGAGACCTCCTCGTCTTACTCCAAAGGATCGGAAATTGTTGAAGATGATAATGGCAATTATGCTTTCATTTTGGGTGTGCTACCTCCCCATAACGTTGACAAAGATATTCCGGGAGTTTACTTCGCACCCCGCAGCGAACATTGCGGGTTACATATTAATATACTTGACGACGTGTATTAATCCTATAATCTACGTGGTGATGTCCAGCGAGTATCGTCAGGCGTACAAGAATTTGCTAATGTGTCGACGCCGGGCGTGACGCTCGCCCGGCGATGGCGCTTCCGAAAAGCGTCCGCCGTAAATCACCATAAACTATCATGAAAGTATCATTAATATTTGAAAATTTAAAATAATGGACACTGTATTGAGAATTTCAATATTTTTTTGTGTGTGCGCCCAAACTTTTTTGTATTTAACGTTATAATCGCGAGCCGTCCGTGATTGTGCTAAATGGAAGATGTGTGAAAATGTTCAAAACATTTTTTATATTGTAATACTTAGGACATATTAATGATTAATTATTTATGTGGGATAAATTTCACACTGTTATTGTCAAAATAAGGATTTAAAATTAATTTAACTGGTAAGTATTTATTATATAGGCTAAACTAAGAAAGTGTATGTAAATAGTACGTCATAATTATTTAACCTAATTATTGCAATTTGAATGGATGATCAACCGACATATTCAAAGGATATATGTCATTTTTTATGTTATGGAAGTGGCAAACAAGCATGCAGTTCACATGTTAAGTGACCAAGGTCAAAATGCAAATGCGTTACCACTCCTGAGGCCTAAGATGTTATGCCTCTGAGCCGGCAATTACAGGACCGTACATTACCCGACCGGAACACGATAGTGCTGAACACTACTATTTAGCGGCTAGTATATTAAGTAATACGGTGGTGTCTACGCCCGCCAATTCCGCCACTGGAGCTCTACCACTAAAATGTCATCATTGTCACCTAAATATCTGCACTTTATGACTTAACTTGTATTTTTAACAGTTTTTTATGCTTTATTCATCTTTACCCTTGTTACCGTGCAAATGTGCTTTATTGATTTACTAATTAACATGATCGATTTCTTTAGACTGTGGATATACTTTTAAAATTATTAAAAAACAAACGCTGTAAGTATACCTACAAATAAGAAAGAATAAGAGGAATACACAATTTTATAAATACCTATTATATTTAAAAAAGTTACTTACCTAGTTTATATATTCCATTGTTTACATTTACTTTATTGTAATCAATTATTTAAAATTTGAAACGTTATACAATTAGATTAAAAAGGAATCAATGAAAAACCGACTATGAAAACATCTCTTGAAAAAAATATAATGTGGCATAATAGGTTATCTTTAAATACATTAGCAACATTACTTATCATAAATTCGTAGAAAATATGATGATTGTAAAATATAACATGATTGTGACTTCAAATGATATAACAAAATGTTGTAGATAGTAAAACTATTAATTTAATAATGGCTGAAAAGACATTCCATCGGTAATTATATATTTTTGCGAAAACCAACACAATGAATGTTGTTAAATTGGAATTTTATGAATATAACATAAGTATACATGACACCGAACCAAATTATCAGTGGTAGGCCAAACCCCAGTATGCGTAGGCACCGAAATGACTCATTAGGAAAACTAATTCAAGGAAAGATCATAACTGTATTCATATTAAATACAATCATTTATAGTAAAATAACTGTGTCGAAGTGTCGTATAGAGTGTAAAGGGTAAAACAAAAGTGTAACGCAAAAATGAATAACACCAGTGGTATTAGTGATTTGTTTGGTGACAATGTGAACAACTTCAGTGTGGTGTACGATTCCGACGAGAAATTGGCTGCCGTGGAAATGTATAAAGACTATCCGAATGGGCTCCTGCACTTCATGACGGCCTTCTGCGCCATCATCATGCTGGTGGGCGTCCCTGGCAACATCATCACTTTCGCCGCGTTAGCGCGCAATGAAAAAGTAAGTTTAAATTTAAATACAAATAACGAAGAGTTGACACCTTTCAGGGTCAGGACGTGATGACCCCATTGCCCTCTATCTCAGGAGAATTCGTACGCTAGTGCAGTCAGGCAACCGCACAATGGCGATCAAAACATTCCATTAGGATGGTAGCAAATACAATGACGTGGGATGGGCAGAACTACCGGCAAAACTACCACCACTGCAATTGAGCGTGGCGTTTATGGCATATTCTCCCCTAATGACGCACGACTTTGTTGTAGGCATCATTGGGAAAGGCTTTGTCCAGTTGTGGTCGTCTTTTGCTGGAGGGATGATGATGAAAACAAATTATTCTGCTTCAGTAGTCTAGTGGTAGTAGGACACTATTACTACTTCGATCCCCAGATCAATAAATAAATACGCTTACACTCACAGTCCTGCACTAGATATAAACAAAAGATATAAACCTGTATAGTAAGTGCCGTTGTACGCATACAACATGTACACAAATACCCAGACCCGCTGGGACTGGACCAACAGGCTCGTCAAAACTCTTTGCATTTTCCAGACATTTCTCAGTGGCATTTTCTGAATTTGATAATGTAGGTATACGGAGATGTTTAAACCTTCCACCTAATTACGGGACGCAACTTATTAGTGAAAACTTTTAAATACTTGACTGCTTTCTATCCGTGGATCCACTAGTGCTGTATCTGTGCTTCCAGATTAGATTACAGGATAAAGAAATATTTTAGGCTCATCCAATCAACTCGTTCAAATAACATAGTATCCCGCAGTTTCCATTAGCCCTCTGATAAATATGTTACTGCAATGAAAAGTAGATGTGTCTTTTCGTGTCTGTCAAGTATATCCTTCATTTAATTCACTTTAACTAGTCTGAACTATTGAATTTATCAAAGATGATCTTGTGTAGGTAGGTATTTGGTTATCTTTCTGTAGTTTATCGCATAGAATAGAATAATACTAAAAGTAGTTTACTGATTAAGTTGGAGGAATTGTAAAATCGTGAGTCTTGAGTCCGGATTGTTTGCAGCCAGTGAACTGCACAACTGAACTACTGAACTAAAAACTACTTGAATTGTAACTGAACTAGAGAACGATAGTAATGTAGCCTGATAGTTCTTTGTCTGTAGCATGCACGAGTGTTGACACATACTCGTTTACCCAAACAAAATGGAAAACCAGCGGCCATGTTTATATTTTTAATCCAAACCATATTGGTTTGCGGTTTGGAAAACATTAAATTTTATACACACAATAGGTATGAATGGATTTGACTTCAACTCTGTTATACAGCCGCTTATTTAACCGAAACACTGCAACTAATAATTTTCACTGATGGTAGAGCTCCAGAAAAGGATGGCACTACAGTTATTTGTTTGATAGTAATGTACGGTATAGTCATTTCCGAGACAGAGGCATAACAGCTGGCAATGTATTCAGTTTATATGTTAGGCATAGGCTACACATGGTATTTATTCAATTACTGGCAACAAGCAATTGTTGGCATCTAAATGAAAAAAGTACCACTATTTATATTTAGATACATCAGCGTTGTGTATATTTTATGACCAATTTGGCTTAGAATAATGGTTTGCTTGAGACCTTTTCACTGTCCGAGTAACTGGTATCAGATTATTGAGTAACTAAGATTGTTGTTCAGCGTTTATCTGAATAGGGAATCTAAATACGTACTTTACTTTGACGTTATTTATTACCCTTATTCCAAGTTCCTTATCCATGTAGTCTTAGTACATAGATCACCGAAATAAAATGTAGGTAGAAACCCAAGTTAATCAAACAAATTTGCCAAATAATTTATGATGCCTTAATAAATGTGATGCTTTATAAGTATTGAAGCAAAGGCAACAGAATATACAGTATGTAACACTGGCGATATAGATAATTTAGAAGTTGATTATTACTACATCAATGATAAATAATAAATATACCAGTTAATAACTGTTATTGTTATGGCATGTTCGTTTATTTATATAATAATAATAATGGCAACCCTTGATATATTCCACTGCTAGGCACGCGTCCCTCCCCTTTTTGGGGAAACATTTATTCAGTAACTACTTCTGTAAGTAACTACGTAATGAACTAACCTAATAACATCTTAAAATAACCATATCATTATTAAAAATCTTTTATGTTTTAAATAAACAGATTGACTAAACAATCTAATTTAATTCAAATTTTATTACTCGTAAGTTGTGTTTTCATTCGATGCATTGCCCGGCCCCCAAATTGCTCGCAGAGTCAAAAAGTTATCAGATTTCATGCCTACTCGTAAAACGACGTTTTTCTACGCGCCCTTATTCTACCAAACTTCGCGAACTTAGTATGAGATTCACAGACCGCACTACGACTTTACTTTGAAAAAAGTACGCTTAGAACTGTCAAAACTCATACTTTACTGACAGTTATAAGCATACTTTGCTCAGAGTAAAGTCGTAGTGCGGTCTGTGAATCTCACCCTTAGTCAAAATGCGTGACGGTTTTTGCGATTTTAAAGCTGGCCTCATAACAAAAGTTGTTAGTGATGATTAGTAAAATAACCCTAATGCTTACCCATCATCAATACAAAGGTATATAATGCAAAAATGACGTCAGGTTTGTTTTGTTATTTGGTGCAATAGGTATGCGTCATAATTGGTTAGAATGTAGGTTAGGATGTTTCTTACAAGGAAAAGTGACTAAATCGACAATATATTTTTTACATATCAGTTTTAAATGAAATTTAAGAACAGATAGCATTTTCAAAATGGTTTATTTTCAATATTAACAATGGACTTTATAAAATAATATTGAGTCCGCCACGCACTTGGCCAGCTTTATTAAAAAATCAAGCGAGTTAACATGTAAAAACTGTTTCTTTTGTCAGGTTCGAAACGCAACAGCCATCTTCATAATGAACCTGTCAACATCAGACCTGTTGTTCTGCTGCTTTAACCTCCCGTTGGCAGCATCTACATTCTGGCAGCGCTCTTGGACACATGGCCGCGTACTCTGCCGCATGTACCCGATGGCGAGATACGTACTCGTTGCCGTGTCTCTCTTCAGCGTGCTCGCCATTACCATCAACAGATACATACTGATCTCACACCCGAGGTTCTATCCAAGGTAATTGCAACAAAATGTTATTCTACGAATATGAACGAGCCAACCGATGACGTGAGCCTATCTCCCCATCTTAATGACCTAAGCCGAGGATCGGACCTACAGGGGTCTCCCTTAGACAGTTGTGTAAACTTATTTAGCCTAAGAACCCTTTGTCCGGTGACGTAAACTAGTGCTGCTTCGAGACGAGCCGCTTTCATATGTTCATTCAAAAAAAACTATAAACAACCACATTCTGGGAGTATTTTGGACGCATAGCCTTACACTCTTCCTATGTACTTGATAGCGATATACATCCTCGTTGCCGTGTATCTCTTCAGCGTGCTTGCCATTACCATCAACAGATACATACTGATCTCTCACCCGAGGTTCTATCCAATCCTGATATACCTCTCGTGCCTCATCTACCTTCATCATTCTCTTCATACATGCACGCCGATTCCTGAGACTTTTGACCCCACCATCAGACAGAACTCGACCTATTTGGTCGTGGTAGGTCAGTCTTGGTCTTGGGCTCTGCAACCATCCACATTCGCCTTGTATATCTGTTTAGTCATTCGTTCATTCGACATTCTTTCTATATGCCCGAACCATCGGAGCATGCCTTTTTCATTTTTGCACCGATACTATCATTCACACAAAGCCTCTTTATCCCCTTAGCCCCTTATCCAAAGTAAATTGAGTAAAACGTTATTCTATGAACGGCCACATCTTAGCAGCGTTCGTGGTCCTACTACCGGAGCCTCTGCATGTACCCGATGGCGAGATACGTTCTCATTGCTCAGGCATCGCCAGAGTGTAGCAGATAGAGCAACTGCCAACCCCTAAGGATAAAGATTAGCCCAATTAATAGCAAGTTTCATTCATATCTGCCATACATATAGTAATACCCCCTTTTTTATATAATAATGGTGACAGTCAGGCATGCAGTTCACATTGATCAATTAATATTGCAGCCTATTATAGACATCTACATAAAAACTAAAGTTCAAAATGCAGACGTGTTGCCAACCCTGAGGCCTAAGTTAGTTATCTAACCGGAACACAATAGTACTGAACACTACTATTTGGCGACAGATAGATATGGCAATACGGTAGTAACTACCAGTAGTAATACCCCTCAGAAACAAGCTGCGACTCTTTCCAAGATTCTATCCGAAGAAAGTTGAGCAAAATTATACAAGCTGCCACGTTGTGTCAAAACTAATCTCTTGCTTATCCTTGCAGCATGATGGCGGGGTACGAACTCCTTGCTGTATCAGCTCTTAAGCGCTCTCTCCATCTCTATTGTCAATTTTAACAAAAAAATGCAACACTACTCGTTTCTCCACTATACGAAATCGAACTCAGCACTTCAAATCTAGGAGAAATGGCCTGTTACCACTGGTAAAATGGAAAAGTTAATTACATTTACATACAACTCATAAAATATACCGACTTTAAAACCACGCTCAATTTTGCACCCATACAGATATCTTTAAAATTACATCGTTTCATTCACCTCACACCACACCTCAAAAAAAGGATGTGCCTACCTTCGTATACATGTACACCCACGATTTACCAGTATTTTTTAACAATCCCCATTTTTTCTTGTTTTATTTCCTGATTTCTTTTAAGTAAATGTGCAATAACTGAGTCTGTTATTTCTTCAACAGGATGTATACGTCCAGAAACATAGTGATCATGGTGGCAGCTATATGGATGTCTCCAATCATCGTACTCCTCCCAACGTTTTTCGGGAAGTGGGGCTGCTTCGGAATGGACTCAAACATCAGTTCTTGTTCAATGTTAATAGATTCAGCGAATAGAAGTCCAAAAAAGATATTCTTTGCCTTTGCCTTTTTACTTCCTTGTGCAGTTATAATCGTGAGCTACGCGCGAATATTTTGTATAGTCCGAAAAGCAACAAACAAAACCTTAAATAAACCTAAAAATAAATCTAATTGCGTTGACACCACGTCGGAGTCATCGACATCCGCGTCCGTTCGATGTCATAAACTTAATATTCTGATACCACCCAAAGACGATGACCACGACCACCATAACGATCAAGAATCAACTAGTATAATTTCCTCAGACGACCGCAACGTCCATCATAATGCATTCAGTAAAAATTTACGAAGGACGGCACTGAGAAAATCAATGGCCGTATTGAAACTATCTCTTCCAACACGCAAAGATCGGAGATTGGGGACCATGATTATGGCCATAATGTTGTGTTTCTGCATATTTCATTTACCGATTACCATAATAAAAATTTTACCGGACGTACATACTAAACCAGCCATTAATATTGCAGCGCTCATTCTCTTATATTTAGCGCCATCCATCAATCCAGTAATCTATGTGGTAATGTCAAATGAGTATCGCAAGGCTTATAAAAGTCTGTTCACAGGATGTTTTAAGGCGTGACAGAAATGATACTTTTTCAGATGGTATTTCAATAAATAACCTGTGTCCATAAAATAAAGATACAATTCCTACCTCCGACACAGCTCGCAAAATTTTGCAAAGAATCATATTGAATTGTACAGAAAAAATAAAAATAAAAGGATACAAGGTTGAAATATTATCATAGCTTTTGAAATACTATTTAGAAAACCTAAAGAACAGCTTGGTATTTAAAATTTTAATTTTAAACTTTCAATTCCGGTGAACTTACATCCTAACCCCCTTTATTCATAAACGTATTTTAGCTAAAGTGTTGCTAATCTCTCCTTTGTCTTTTTCTATCCTGCACATTTGTCAATGCAACTGACAAAGACAAAGCATTCTAGCTAAAACGTATCTAATATACGTTTATGAATAAAGGGGTTTATATATTAAGGAATCGGAAAATTTTCTTTGGGCTCTCAAAATAGTATTTTAGAATATTTCTCAAAATAGTTAATATCTTGCCGTAATTCTTTTTGTTCTTTTAATGTAAATAGGTAATGAAAGAAAGAAAGTATTTAACTAAATCTCAGGAACAAACATAAAATGATCAGTCAATACATGTCATTTATATAGTTGTTATTGTCTTTTTGAGTGAGTGGATCTCGTGTAAATAATGTGTAACAGTTGTATTTTGTGTATGTATCAATAAGTGATGAGATATTATAAACGGCAATTAAATAGTCTATAAAACAGTACATGGGACAAATATTTACATTCCAGATTACAATTATCCAAACATCTTTAATTAATTCATGTCTTATATCACAAAACTATTTGTTTCATAAAGCACCCTTAATATTAAGTCCTTGTTAGATTTATCAATTGGTTTAATAAGCAATAATGTGTGACTGGAGAAAATGGTACAATAATGTTGAGAAAGCAATCGATTTTGAATGTAAATAATGAGTTTCTTTCTTGTTTTTTTTATAGAGTTTAAAAATTGACAGTGTATATAAACGTAATAGTTAAATGTTAAGATGCATATAGTTGCGACTATGTTGTTATAGAATCGTCATAATCTAGGAATCAATGATATTACGTTCAGTACCTACAGATATCCTATATTTGATATACCATGGCATTCCATGTGTGTGTAAATTAATGAAACAAAAACCGATAATTATCGGTGTGTTATTAATCCTAGCAATGTATAAGTCTCACGGATTAGCAACGTACCTTTTAATTAAAAGACTTGATGGTCTAATCAGTATATATATATATATATTAATTATTAACGCTCTTATAGAACGCCCACTGATCAATACATCAGTTGGTGTAGAAGTATTAAAAAATACATAAATAGTTTGTATATACATAATAAGTACCTAAGTACTTTGTCTCTTTCCATCTTTAACAATTTGGGATGCAACTGATAAAGACAAAACACACTTGGATTCGGAAAAGGAGTTATAAATATATTATTGTTATTTGTGTTGATTTAAATATAAGGCAAGATACAAAATAACGTTGATCTATAAAATAAATATTATATAGTAGGTACCATGAGTAAATTATAAAGCATAAGGTTTTGGTACAAATTGTACAATATCAAAGTGTGATACTATAGAATAGAAGTTAATGTCTGCGGCCCTCCACGGTGTACGATGCAAACAGATGCTAAGCAAATGAATTGACGATCGATAGAAGGTGCTGATTCGAAAGTGTAACGGGACTTGCAAAGCCTCCGAAATAATGCTAAAGTTCGAATGAAAATATAAAAATAATTGGCAATGATTTAGGAAAAAAGCGTCCCGAATAGCTTCGATATTAAATGAAATATTCATTGGAAAGTTTTAATAATAAATTTGTCGTAAAAAGATTCTAGTGTTGTAAATAATTATTAATAAGATGTTTACCTGTATACACCAAAAGTGTCCGCTCATTATGTCTCCCACATTGATAACATATTATTATTATTATAATATTGTAATTTCAATACATTCTCTAGTAAGAGTGCGGTGCATACTCAAAATCTTATAATAACGAAGCATCTGGAATTAAATTATCAACAATTCCGTAAGACAAAATTTATCATTAAATTCAAGAATTGTTTAAAGCACGTATTAAAGTGACCTTTTCAATTGCAAAAACAGTAATCAAAAAAATCTACACGGTCATCTTTTTAAATGATTGGTCCTCTTCCTCTTTCACCAATAAAATAATATTTTTAAAATTAATTTGTTTTGTTCTATGCAAAAATTGTTTGAGACATAGAAATTATGTTTAACAGTTATTTGCTGAACTCAAAATTTAAGAGAATTTTTAAATTAATATTTTAATTTTGATACTCTTTACATAAAAAAAAAACATAATGTTATGTTGCAAAAAAAATTTAACATCGAAGGGACGAACATAATTTGACATAATTCAAGAATGGGCGGTGCTATTCTAGATTCACAAATTATATTTTAAAAATAACTCAAAAGGAGATTAAATATTAGTTTACATATTTTAGCCCTGAAGAACTATTTATTATACCTGATATTACCTATACAGCCAGTGTTGTGTCGCCCTCCGTGTATTTAAAATATGATAATTTTGCCTACATGTTCATGATTAGCTGATTCCTAGTGAACGGGCACTACATATTTAAAAAAAAAATGTAATACTCTTGGAGCTCATACGGAAATGTTTTATACGATTAGCTTTGTTAATAAAGTAACCAAAGAAAATTAGATATTAAATTAATATTGTAGTGACGTGTATGAAAATCCTCAGGGTTATTCTTCACAAAGAAGTAGGATATCGATTAATTAAGAACAACATAATTATGATTAGTGGAAAAATAACATATAGGTACCTATACCTCAGACGCAATAAAACTGTGTAACTATTGTACCTTGTATATTTGACTAAAATTTGTACATAATTTGAACGATCGGTTGAATGTGACGATTCAGTTGGATAGCACCAAAATGTTTGTTAAAGTTAATGTTAGATTTTACATTCATCTCTTACTTAAAAAAAATTGTTACAGTTAGACAATGATGTAAAATGTTACTTTATCTTTAACAAATATGTTGGTGCAACCGAACCAGACAGTCAGTGCTAAATGTCAAATGTGTCAAATTCGACTACAGCTAAAATAAAGTAAGAGCAACAATCCGTTTGCTAGTAAAACGTTCGGTTGACAGACTATTACATATTCTCTGTTTTCGGTTAGCACGTTGTTGTTGATGATGCTTTATTTCATATGTCTGTATCTTAACGCCAGGTCCCTAACGGGGTAGGCAGAGAGTGTGGAGCGCCAGATATCCCGGTCCTGACACACCTCCCGTCCTTCATCTACCTTCATAATTCTCTTCATACATACACGCCGATCCCTAAGACTTAATTCATTAAGCCGATATCCATTAAGCTGATTCCTAAGATTTATTTCATGATATTTTTTTTGTCATGAAACTAGCATAGTACTACAGTACGCGTAAAACTTAAATGCCACTGAGCGAAGCTGCCTGCGTTAACTTAACACCAGCGTATTTTGGTCAACGTCAAAGTTACCAGGGTTGACAGATTCATCTGACATGTTTGAGGTTTACTTTAACGTTGACCTTGTTATAAAGTGACATGATGCAACCCAGCCTAAGATATTTTTTTTGCGGTCAAACGGCCAGTGCCCAGATACCTAGCACAATGTTATTTTGTGTGCGTTAATTGAATGTACTAGCCGTATTAATACTGGTCACAACTACAAGCAAGGCTTAGCTACCTAAGTATCATAGAGGTATAACGCTCTTAGTATGATAAAATTGTATTACGAAACATTTTCCTGTAGGAGTTCATCCCATGAACGCAATACGTTATTCGACTGACTGAAAATGATAGCCGTAATTGGTGTTTACAATACTCATTATCTTTTATAAACATGTGGTTATTTGAAATGCATTTGGGAATCTCCTGTTCGTGTAAAAAAGTCATGATAATTATTTTTTACTTGTTAATTGGCATAATATTGATACGACGGTAGACAATTATTAAGTAATTAAATAAGGTAGAGGTTATAGATGAAGTTATATGGGTCTGATAGAGTAATTTATGTAATATAAGAATGTTGTAAACGAAGTTTTTATAATCGTAAGGAGTAATCCAGGTTTCCAGGAATACATTGAAAAATCCAGAAACAAATTATGTCTATTTGAAAATCTGTTGTATTTCCAACTTAACTGTTTTCTATGAAGCTTCGTTATTATTTAAATTATATAAAATGTTTTTGTAATTAAAAAAACAAACGTACTATGTAAAAAAGATCGATACCAACTATGAAGGTACCAAAGAACCAAATCCTGGGGCCATAAAACCCTTATGCCATTGTACTTACCAAAGATGTACCTATTGAAATTAAATTAAAATCTTTAAATGTACTGGCTTTTATTTCATCCTAGCTAAATAAAGCGCTGTCACTTAATTTTGTGTCCGATTCAGTTGACCATACTTTCAATATGTCAGACGAAATTGCATCGCAGCAATTCGCATCGCATCGCAGTTAACCGTCAAGACACGAGAGACCGCCGGCGGTGTGAGATCAATTAAAACCAGTTGTCATAATTTTCTCGCTAGCTGACGGGTTAATCGTTCAACACCGTTCAATCTGGCGTTGGGACATGACGGCCCCACCGCCCACCAGCGAAAGAATTTTCATCTACTGGAAGAGAATTCTTCCACTAATGCAGTCAGTCCACCGAACAATGGCGGACAAATCATTCCAATGGTGCTGTAGTAAGTAATATCGCAAGATGTATGGCAGCGTCCTGCGATAAAACTACCTACTTTGAACGCCAATACGCATGCCAAGCGTGGCGATTATGGCATATACGAAGAGACCTTATGAATAGACTGGTCCAGCAGTTAACGAAGCGCGGACAGGCTTCTTATCTTAAAAAAATCCTAATAGGTAGGTACAGTACAATTATCGGTGTTTTTTTTTTAATGTTAACCCTGTGGCAAACTAGCATGTAATTCACATGAAACGTGGATAGTAGTAGAGCATTTAGACATCTAAACAAAAACTGAAGCATGAAACATTCATACCAGCATATTGTTGCCGATACCGACAGAACCGCTACCCGCAAAATCGAATGCTCTTCGATTTTGCGGGTAACGGTTCTTTCGGTATCGGCATATTTAAGGTATAAGGGTTGCATATTTAAGGTTCAGTGGCGGACTAAGGCAAGGGCGGTCCACCATAGGCCTCCTGTTCTGGAGAGCCTCCAGGTTGGGCCTTCTGAAGGGTTGGACTGAGCCGCAAAAGCCAAGTCTTACATGCCCGGGCCCAAAATTATGCTTGCGGCAAGCCTCGCCTGCCAGACCCGTGGGGCCCGAGTAGGCTGGAGGCTGGGGACAAGCTAGCATACGCCACCCCGACTGTATTATCAATACGACGCTGGGCCTCCACTATCAGTTACCTTGAACACATCTTAAGCAAGGCTTTATGAAAGGTCGGTATTGACCCATAAGGTGGTTCGTTATTTTGCTTCTGTGGTATAATTATGTGTGAACAATGAACATCAAAAGGCTAAAAAATATTTTGGAAATCAATAACCTATGTGATGAATTCGTGTGTGAGTATAATATCCAAATTAAATTCCTCTCTTTTTTTAAGACACTATTTGTCAGGTAAGCTTCAGTACGATGGAGTTAGCTGGTATTGCCTGGTATTGCCTGGTATGTTAGTTAAGGTATCGATATGTTTTCCTCTAAGAAAATTCATTAGAACTCTATACGTCTTGTTATTTCAATACCGATACGTCTATGATTCATAACACCCAATGTTTGTTAGACATCTAATTACCTTACTTGGTAGAGCAGATTAACTGGGAGTTCTCACAATATTTCAATGCTTTAGAACCATAGATATTGGGTGATGACGTAGTAAAGAGCGACCGTATGATTGTCTTTTATTTTTTAACCTAAACTGACTCGCTTTTGTTAAAGCTTTGTCCCATTGTATTCGCTGACGCAAATAATACAAATGAAACAAAATTAAGCAACGACTTAAATTGAATTGTGGTAGGAGGTCATGGTACGGGTCCAGGTAATGGATGTGTACCGACCGACGCGACACAGACGACGTAATGTTCGATTCCTAGATATTCACACCAACTGCTATCAAACAGTGGAGAGAAGCTCGAGCAGATAATATAATAGGTTGGGGCAAAAGTCTATTCGCATTATAGTATGTATGAACTTGTAATAAAATCTCTTTGGCTGTAGTATTTGTATCTGGCTGGTTTTGGTATCACTGAAAGTTAAAATTTTAAAGAACATAAATTCAAATTAGGCAAATGCGTGATTTTCATTTGTTTTTCGTACTGTCAAGATGAGTGAATCTAATGAAGAAATTCGATACATTTTAAAATTTTACTACAAAAAAGGTAAAAATGTAACGCAAGCCGCGAAAAAAAATTGCGATGTTTATGGACCTAGTGCAGTGTCTGTGAGAGTAGCACAAATATAGTTTAAGCGTTTCAATCCGGAAATTTTGATGTCAAAGATGCACCTCGCTCTGGTCGCCCTATTACGGATAAAATGGATGCCATTTTTAAAAAAGTGGAGCAAGATCGACATATCAGTAGTTACGACGTAGTTGAAGAACTGAGAATTGATCACAAAACAGTTTTGGCGCATTTGAAAAAAGCTGGGTACAAAAAAAAGCTCGATATTTGAGTACCTCACGAGCTCACTGAAAGAAACCTAATGAACCGTGTACTCATTTGTGATTCTTTATTACTACGTAATGAAACCGAACCATTTCTGAAAGAGCTGATAACTGGTGATGAAAAGTGGATCACGTACGACAAGAACGTGCGAAAAAGGTCGTGGTCAAAGGCCGGTCAGGCTTCACAGACTGTGGCGAAACCCGGGTTAACTCGCAATAAGGTGATGTTGTGTGTGTGGTGGGATTGGAAGGGCATTATTCATTATGAGCTATTACCACCAGGCAGGAATATCGATTCTGAACTCTACTGCGAACAACTGATGAGATTAAAGCAAGAAGTTGAGAGAAAGCGGCCGGAATTGATCAACAGAAGGGATGTGGTGTTTCATCATGATAACGCTAGACCTCACACATCTATAGCCACTCAGAAAAAATTAAGAGAGTTTGGCTGGGAGGTGTTAATGCATCCGCCGTATAGTCCTGACCTTGCACCTTCAGATTTCCACCTGTTTCGGTCTCTTCAGAATTCTTTATGCAATGTTAGGTTAACATCACGAGAGGACTGCCAAATCCACTTGTCGCGGTATTTTGATGAGAAGTCCCAAAATTTTTATAGCAATGGGTTCATGTCCCTACCTACAAGATGGCAAAAGGTTATCGAACAAAATGGTACATACATACTTTAGTTAAATTTAAATAAACTTTATTAAAAAATGTTTTGAATTATCTTAAAAAATGCGAAGAAACTTTTTCCCTAACCTTATATAATAATACTACGTATAGAATGGACACTTCCACGTTCCGCCCGATTTCCCCGCATCACTCAACCCCTTCCCCTCTTATGGGCGACGGTTGGTATTTTGTATGTGCTACGCACACAGGTACGCGTGTAAATACACGTCACTGATTGATGTCTATGTAACAGAAACCAAATTGAGCGTTTGTATGGAATTTTGGCGGAGTGTCCGCGGTGTGACTCGAGGAAGGAGTACCGCACCGCATTATATATATATATATATATATATTTTTTATTTATTTCATAAAAACGAAAATCAAAACCACCATTAGGTACGCTGGTAGTATATTTACGTAAATACATGTGTAAGATGGTAAAAGTTTAGTAAGTTCAGCCATAAAAATTAACAATCACGTAACAGAAGAAGGTCCACAAAAGAAACAAAAACCGTAAAGCTAGGTATAGCTGCAACAACAAGTGTAATAGAGTGGGTACACCAATTCATGTGGGACAATAACAATTAAAATATCAACATGACGTGTCTTACGGTCTGATGGTTATACCAGTTGTACCTTGTACGTTGATTTTCAACCGTCTACAACCGTTTCAACTATCTAGTGACGCACTCAAACACGACAGTAAATGTCGGTGCAGTCATTTTGTTATTAATGCGGGTATTTCAGGTCAACTCATTCTTCAAATAGTAGGAAGGTAAGCCTATACCTACTGCAGCCTATTTAATAAAAATATAAATAAAATCAAAGGGAATGTAGGTATGAAGAGTCTACAATGTCTTCGTAGACTCCGAAAAATAAAGGAAAAAAATACTTACGTCTTCAGAGAGTATCATCATATCTATCCAACCGCGTTAAAGAGCACATTGCTGATGTCAAAAACAGAAGAACAGGGAGGTCTGCAGTCTGTGAACACATAGCGGATAAACTAAACCATTAACATCCGATTTCATAAAATTCAGATACTTGCTAGTGTACACAAAACCATTCCACGAATGGAAATTATATTAAAAAACGCTATTATTAAAAAACACCCAAATTTTAATAGATGGATGGCAATCATTATTATCATGGGATCTTATTATCTTTATACTGTGTTATTACTCAGCAAAATTAAATCCCAGCCGCAGCAGTATGCAAGAACTCAAGATACCATTAGTCAATTTTGCGTTAATCCTGAACGCTACGCAAGGCGCTTACGAAATCGACGGAGGTAGCATAAATGTACTCTGTGGAGGTAGTAGGTAGTTACACATAATTTTTCAAACTGCTGTCAGACAAATGTCACTTGAGTCTGCCCGGGACCAGATAATTGTATACTCTTTGCCCGGGACACATAGTATCTGTATACTCTTTGCCCGGGATACGTAGTATTTGTATACTCTTTGCCCTCTTTTTTAAAAATCATTTTAGTTTAATATACGCGAGATAAAAGAGATTTAACTGGTGGCAAAGCTCCAGTAACGGAGCTCGTGGGCGAAGGCACCACCGCATACTACCACTAAATGGTAGTGTTCAGTGCTATCATGTTCCGGTCAGGTGGTAATGTATGGCCCTACAATTTCCGGCACAGAGGACAACAACACCTTAGGCCTCATAAGTAGTAACGCATCTGCATTTTGACCTTGGTCTTTGTGTTAGTGTCTATAGGCTGCAGTCATCACTTAACATCAATGTGAACTGCATGCTTGTTTGCCATTTCCATTACATAAAAAAAATCCGTAAAAATAATTTAATTTCAATTATTATATCCATGCTGTTAATCAGATATTCAATCAACAATTAAATAACTACATTTAAAAGTTTGAAATGAGTATGAGTCATACTTCAACAGAATCAAATTTGAATCTGTCTATATAAATAAAAACCAATTGCTGTTCGTTAGTCTCGCTAAAACTCGAAAACGGCTGAACGGATTTATCTTATCTTGGTCTTGAAATGTTCGTGGAGGTCTAGGGAAGGCTTAAAAGGTGAGAAAATTCGAATAATTGCCGGGAAATCCCTAAAAACAGCCCTTTTCTTTTTCCCATACAAACGTTTTCTAATTAAAACGTAGACTCAATTTGAGCTTTATTGCTATAGCATAAAATTCAAATTAAATTACAAGCACTCACTGTTGTCTAAGCAAAGGAACACACCTGTTCCTAACGTCAAAGAGTCAACAAATCTTTTCGATAGGACGAAGTCTGTCGGGTCCGCTAGTCTATATCTTTATATATATATATATATATATATATATATATAAATATATAAATCTATTGCTGTTCGTTAGTCTCGCTAAAACTCGAGAACAACAGAAACAGAACATAGAAATATCAAGAAATTGAAGGGAAATAGTAAAAACCACAATTTCATTTTCCCATAAAAATAGTCCGTATCTATCAAACCTTTGACACATTATTTCATCCTGAAGCAATACGAAGTTTGCCGGGTCAGCTAGTATAATTATAATTAACTAACTGTTGCCCGCGGCTTCACCCGCGTTGAAATTTTTCCAGATTTTTGCTTGCTTGCTATAAACCTCACGGAGCCCGAGACCTTTCCAACGAATGCAAAACCGTGGAAATCGGTTCGTGCGTTCTGGAGTTATAGCGTCAGGAAGGAAAACCCGACTTATTTTTTTATTATAGACGACGAGTGTCATATATCAACAATGTATACAATATGTAAACAATAGTATACGTAACTGGAAGAGGCAAGCATCAAGGAAACTTATGAAAGAATAAATAATGTAATCATTTCTTGTTGAACAATAGAGTAGAAGGGACGTGTTGTATCTATAGAAGACATATTATTAAATGTCCGAATATAATAATATGTGAATAGTAAGTTGGTAGGTATACAAAATGAACAATTCTAGTGTGGTGTATCATACGGACGCCGAATTGGCAGCTGTAGAACTATTTAAGGATTACCCCAGTCAACTTCTGGATTTCATGACAGCTATCTGCGCCATTTTCATGATGATTGGCATCCCTGGAAATATTATCACAATTGCAGCATTGGCGAAATATGAAAAAGTGAGTTTAAACATCTTCGTGTTTTAAGTAAGAGGAAGTTACTTATTTCTATTTATTTACCTTAATTTTTGTTGTTCGTTTTATGAATTTTAATTTAATTTATTCCTTCAACTATGTATATTCTATGAAATTCTGTACACCCCTTTTTCTATAAGTTTGTATGTCCCTGATATTTGGTTGTCTGGCAGAGATCGCTTCGAGCGATAAGACCGCCTATGTGCACGATATTATTTTGTTTGTTTTTTTTAATGTATCCTTCTATGTGTACAATAAAGAGTACAATAATTTTATGTTAAGTTAATACTTGAAGCAGGCATTTAACAAACTGTTTTATTATAAGTTTGGATAGTAGGTATAATTTGTAAATTTAGAAGATTGGCCATTAAGTCAGTAAGAAATGATAACTCCAGAGCAGACAGAAAAAAGCAAAAATTCTGAGGCCTTCATGCCGATGCGAAACGGTGCGTTAGGGTATGGATACAAAGATTTAGTACATAATCTATATCACACTGTCACACTAATCACACTATCACACTCATATCACAGTATAAGTACATACAGTAGTTTATCGCCTTTGAAGTTTTGCAAAATGCCGCCTTCCTTCACATAGATCCAAATGCTTCAGGGTTGCCACATTTAGTTAATTACGATCGGGTATATACATGTAGATAATAAATCTATGGGTTTATATCAGTTTATGATGTAGGTTATCGAAATAGGTAAAAATAAACAAGAAAAAATCTGTAATAACTATTAAAGAGGGAAAACAAATTACGCCTCAAGGGTGGCAACGCATCTGTATTTTGACCGCCGGTTTTTTTTGTCTATAGACTGCAGTGTACACTTAACTTTCATGTGAACTACATTGCTCGTTTGCCATCGCCATCACAAAAAAAGCTTTTTACTGGTGGTAGAGTCCCAGTGTAGGGAGTCGAGCACATAGGCACCACCGCATTATCTACCTTATTTATATGCCGCTAAATGGTAGTGTTCACCACTATCGTGTTCCAGTTAGATGGTAATGTATGGCCCTATAATAACTATCAATAACAACTAAGGTCTCAGGGCTGTCAACGCATCTGCATTTTGACATCTGGTTTTTGTCAAGATGTCTATAGGCTGCAGTCATTACCTAACATCAATGTAAACTGCATGTTTGTCTGCCACCTTCATTCCAAAAAAAGCTCCTTGAAATTTGATTTTTTTTTTAATGAAATGACTTTGGCATATCACACATGCAGTTCACATTGATGTTTCATTCTATGATAGGTTATTACGGGGCCATACCTAATACTTGAGGACTTTTGAATGACATTGAATCTCAAAAACCGATTTATTTTCTGACACGTTAATCATATATCTTAGTCTATCATATTACAAATCTGCCAGTCTGTCATTCCACCAGTCTACGAAGAAGTGTGACGGTTTTCCAGTCTCGAAGTCTAACATTCTACCAATCTTCTTATCTGCCGTCCATGAGTTCAAACGTTCATCCGTAACAAACAAAGAAGTAAAATATCTGCAGAGAATAACGAGAAATACGACTTGTCGTAGAAATCTATTTAGTGCCTATGATTTATAAAAAAGACACTAGGTACAGTGCTAATAACTAGTATGTAAATACATAAAGTAAAAAATAAAACAGACATTATTAATAAATGAAAATAAGAATAAATATTATCAGTAAAGATATCATCAAATTCGTCAATCATTTCTTTCCAAAAACTTAGTCAAAGAAATATTTAAATGTCGCACCCCTTATCGCTCAGTACCAAGTAGTTGACAGTTTTTGTATGGGCTACTTGGTACCGCCCTCTCCGTCCCTCGCGTCGCGCGCCCCGCACGATTGCTCTGACATTACACGTTCGTTGGATGACTGTAGGTAATTAACACGTTCGTTTTCTTTAGATTAACACGTTCGTTTTCTTTAGACTGTGCTAATATTATAAATGTGAATGTTGTTTGTACGTCAATTTCGCCGAAACTACTAAACAGATTTTGATGAAATTGTTATACAGCTGACTTAGAATATAGGATACTTTTTATACCGAAAAAAATATTCCTGTGGGGTGCCATGGGATGGTTTGATGAGTTTTCACAGGTTACGCGAAAAGCGACCTACACGCTTACGGAATAGTTTCGAATTGGTCCCATATAAAATTTGATTCAGATAGGCCCATCAGTTTTTATTTTATGAGCATTTTTTTACTTACTTTCACCTCAGACTAAAGGAATAAGAATAGACGGCGAGTTGTCATACAGTGCGTTGAATCCACTGACGTCCTAGATAGTCCTAATGCGCATGACAACAAGATGACAACAAGTGACAATGACACATTTACTCATCGATGACACAACACAGCATATTTACCGTTTCGTGGATAAAATTTTTTCGTTGATTTTGTTTAATCGTGTAATAATATTGTATCGACACACAATAAACAATTCAAATTATGGTATCTAATTGTGACGAAGCTAAAAGATTCAGATTTTACAAATTTAACAGATGTGAACATTAATCTAATTGGCAATGCAGCAATAAACTAAAAAGTATTAAATAAATATAACTACGTTAAGAAAAATCTACTTCAAAACTGAAAAGTAAAAAATAATAAAGATTTAATTGTAATTATATACTACCTATTATTTATATGTGCAATTTACTAATAGGTTTGAAGTCGGTGCCAAGCCAAAATCATTAAAGTAGGCATTTGAATTAAAACGTAACTCCACGCCTGTAATCCCCGAAGGGGTAGGCATAGGTAAATGCATGAATTCAAGCATACATGCAAACACCCACGATTCGCCGGTTACGTTTTGTTCAGTGTATTAATTTGCTCGTATTCATATTTAAGTGATTAAAATACAATTATTTGTTTAAGGCTTGGCACCGACTTCAAACCTTTTAGTAAATAGCACATATAAATAATAGGTAGTATATAATTACAGTTAAATTTTTATTATTTTTTACTTTTCAGTTTTGAAGTCGGTTTTTCTTAACGTAGTTATATTTTAATGTTATGCAATTAATAAGTATAATCGAATATGTATACCTACCATTTTATGCTTTTAACACACAAAACATGTGCTTGCTAGTGGTAGAGTTATTATCACCTAAACTATGTGCCCCCGAATGATAGTGTTCAGTACTATTGTATTCCGGTTAGATGGTTAAATAATAGGGTTATTCGTCAACTCGACACGGACGATCGGACTTACGTGTGTCCAGTTGGTTAAACTTGAAACTGTAATGACTTGTTATTTTGTCGTCTGGACACGACCATATTTTTGCGTGTGTCCACATGGTGAAACTTGAATAAAACCTACACGATCCATTATTTCTGCGCCGAATCTTTGGCTTCAAACAACCTCTAGTAGGTTAAAATCCCACTGCAGAATTATTTCGTTCATCCAGATATGCTGCAAACAATTAACATCATTGGCTGCAAACAATTAACATCATTGGCTGCAAACCTATTTTTACGCATATTTATAATCTAGAGAATCTGTGTCTACTAGGTTGCCTATCAAAAATGGCCGCAAGTAATTTTCTATACATTTTTTTGGGAAATAATTTATAGGGTTCCGTAGTAAACAAGGAACCCTTATAGTTGCGCCATGTCCGTCTGTCTGTCTGTCTGTCTGTCCGTCCGCGGTTTAGCGCAAAAACTGTTAGTACTAGAGACTTGAAATTTGGCACAAGTATACATACACCTTAATTACGCCGACAAAGTGGTAGAATAAAAACGTCAAAAACTTATTTTTAGGGTATCCTCCCCTACTAGTAACGCGCGGTTATTTTTTTTTATTTTCGATTTTCATATAGTGTGGGGTATCGTTGGATAGGTCTTTTAATAATATAATGGGTGTGCGAACATCATTTTTCGATTTAGTTAACTGTTCGTGATTTATTAAGCTTTAAAGTGCAAATTTTCGTTAGACTCCAGTGTCCCCCCCCCCCCCTACAGACTAAACGGTTGTTGTTAGAAATTCAAACGTTACGGCGATAGTAGCTACATATAACGAAATTAAAAGGAAAACTATCACACCTAAGTTGGCCCCGCAAGTTTGCGAGTAATAGTCGACCAAATGTATTTGACTAGAAAATTTCAACCAACTCCATAGAAAATATTTTTTTTTTAATTACATCTCTTACTCTGAAACTACGGAACCCTACAATGCGCGTGGCCCGACACGCACTTGACCGGTTTTTTTATATTTGTTTTTTCAATAAAATATAATCCACTTCACAAAAATATACACTTGTATAAAGACTAAAAACTCACGGCTACCGTTGCGCACTTGGCAGCCCTTAAATATTTTCGTTCCGCCCTGATAACTTTTTACGTCCATAACGTGCATGTATTATTTATGTATTAAATTAAAGCTATTTTTTTTTCTCTTTATTTTGATATACGGGAGCCAAATTGAATCGGCTGCAAATAAGAGTTGCTGGTTGTTAAAGATAAAATGATTTAAAAATATACTTGCGGCGAAATTTTGATAGGCAACCTAGTGGATATATTTTCTCTAGATTATAAATATGCGTAAAAAAAACTGGTTGCCTGTAAAGTCGGTTTTACGGGCGAAGATTTTACGTGACAACGTCTTTTTCTCGGTAGAAAGGCATTCGCCGGTCCGGCAGGCCTGTCTCTCGTTCGGTGACTCATCGTTACGTTACCGGGCGTTACACTTTTTCATGAGTGACTCCGAGCCGCAACCTAATTTAAGACGTTGTCACGTCAAAACTGGTTGCCTGTAATGTCGGTTTTACGGGCGAAGATTTTACGTGACAACGTCTTTTTCTCGGTAGAAAGGCATTCGCCGGTCCGGCAGGCCTCTCTCTCGTTCGGTGACTCATCGTTACGTTACCGGGCGTGTTACACTTTTTCATGAGTGACTCCGAGCCGCAACCTAATTTAAGACGTTGTCACGTCAAAAATTAGGTTTGCAGCATATCTGGGTGAACGAAATGATTCTGCAGTGGGATCCTTAATTAGTAATATATTTAATTAAGTATAATTAATTAAGTAATTATTTTATCATAGAGTAATTTAATTGATCATCAAAAACCGAAAGTTAAGTAATTTTAATTGATCATGAATGAAAACTAAAAGTTTATGTGCCAATTATAAGACACCAAACATTTTACTTACACATTTCTTAATTTAGGAATCTAATCTGAGCGTTTTCATTCGTCATGGAAATTCATGGAATAGAAAACAGTCTCTTTTGGTGAGAGAACAACTGGGCATATTTTGTGTTTATATCTGGGCTTATGATAGTATACAAAGAGTATACAAATACCACAGCCTAAAGAAATCGAACGTGTTTACAAATAATCCATTGTATGTAATACAATTCAAACCACAGAAAGAATAAGTACTGTCAAGAACACTGATACTGATATAAAGAGTGAAAGGGAGTCAAATTTGGGAAAGAAATAATCGCAAACAATTTTTATTCTATCCACAGGTCCGAAACGCAACAGCAATATTTATAATGAACTTATCCACATCGGATCTATTGTTCTGCTGCTTCGACGTACCAGTGAGAGCAGCTCTATTTTGGAATCGTTCGTGGCCGTACGGCATCCTGTTTTGTCGCATGCAGCCCATGGTACGATACATGCTGGTTGGAGTGTCGGTCAGCAGCGTCCTGGCCATCACTATCAACCGATACATCATGATCTTGCATCCTAGACTATATCCGAAGTAAGTATACTTCCTACTTATAACTATCGCAGACACAAACCTGCTGACTGCAATGTGTTTTATCATCGGCTAACTCATCATAGTTTTTAGGATTCCGTAGCCTACAAAAACCTTTTCGACCTCAATTGCCCGTAATTTATTTTGCAAATATGGTGGTGCTGCCCTTTGGGATTCTTTCTGAGTGTTGTGCAACATTTGCAGGTGATCCGGAAGAATCCCAAAGGATTGGCGGTGTGCGGTCATCGTGCCTTTGTATAAAGGCAAGGATTTACTTATGGACTGCACCAGCTATCGAGCGATCAGTTTGAACAGTTTGGCAGCTAAAGTGTATGGGAAAGTCTTAGAAAGAAGAATGAAAGAGAAGTCCGACGAATTGTTGTGGGATGCTTAGGGTGGTTTCAGAACTGGAAGAGGATGTATGAATCAAGTTTTCTCCCTCCGCAACATCGTAGAGAAGCATCTGGCTGTGAGCCAGAAGGTTTTCTGCGGTTTTGTGGATTTGGAGAAAGCGTTTGATAGGGTTTTACGAAAGGAGCTGTGGGACATTTTGCCAGAGTATGGTATTGATGGCAGTCTGCTCCGTGCAATACAGTCCACGTATGTGGACTGTCAAGCATATGTGCGGGTAGATGGTAACATGTCACCCTGGTTTGATGTTAACATCGGTGTCAGACAGGGTTGCGTGCTTTCGTCTAGGCTGTTTATCATATATCTGTACAAATGCCTCCAGAGGGTGAAGTTGATGGATGTGGGAGTGCATATGGGTGACTTAGTGGTGAACTATCTGCTTTACGCAGATGATGCGGTAATTGTTACCTCTACGCCATCTGGGCTACAAGCACTAGTCACAATCATGAAAGAGGATTGTATGGAGAAAGGCTTACAATTGAATGAGAATAAAACTAAAGTATTAGTATTTGAAATTGCGTGAATGGAGCGTTGGGTAAGCTGCTAGAATCGAAACATCTCAGCCAGCGGGCTCGACTAGCCGTACATAATGCTGTACTTACTCCAACGCTTTTATATGGAAGCGAGAGCTGGGTATGCAGGAAAGAGCATGAAAGTAAGTTAAACGCGGTCGAGATGAGATCTTTGCGCAAGATCTGCGGTGTATCACTCACCGATCGCGTTCGTAATGAAGATGTAAGAAAGAGGCTTTGTGTGAATGATAGTATCGGTGTAAAAATGAAAAAAGGCATGCTCCGATGGTTCGGGCATATAGAAAAAATGTCGAATGAGCGAATGACTAAACAGATATATGGATGGTTGCAGAGGCCCAGGTAGACCAAGACTGACCTACCATGACCAAATAAGTCGAGTTCTGTCTGATGGCGGGGTCAAAAGTCTTAGGAATCGGCGTGCATGTATGAAGAGAATGATGAAGGTAGACGAGGCACGAGAGGTTTGTCATGCCCGGGATATCTGGCGCTCCACACTCTCTGCCTACCCCGTTAGGGACCTGGCGTGAAGATACATACATACATACTTATATATTTAACCCTTTTTTATCAAAGGTGTTGGAAGCTTTATTCCACAAACAATTGTCAAGTTATGAAATCAAAAAGGACCTTGTCTCAGAATTCCAGTCTGACTTCAGAAAGGGCCATAGTACATCTACTGCTTTACTCAAAATTACGGAAGACGTGCGGATTGGCATGGAGAGTTCGAAGCTGACAGGTTTGTCAGGACCGGGATATCTGGCGCTCTGCACTCTCTGCCTACCCCGTTAGGGACCTGGCGTGAAAATACATACATACATTATTTTGCGTTCTTTTAATTTATTACATTTTGCAATAGGTTTCATCTTGTTCTATTTTTATTGGTCTCAAAATTTATCGCCACTGGCCTATGACACTATTAGGTGCTATTAGTATCTACTAAAAAGCTGTAGTTTGGCACGAATATACATATTAGCTATACTGACAAACTCGTAAAATTAAATAAATGAAAATATTTTTTAGGGTTCCCTCACACGTCAATGCATTGTAAAATATTCTGCCTAGCCCGACGCGCGTTTAACCAGTTCTTATTCATAAACTAACATGAATAAAGAATTCTCGTTCGCAATGACTTCATTGTGATGTCTTTTCCTAGATTGGAACGTTTGTAACAGATATCATCAACATAATACTTCGATGGACTACAAAACCAGTGAATAGTTAAGGAAGTGTAAAGCAACAATGTTTAATTTTAGGCTCTCGGTCCTTTTACCGGCAGCAAATGATGGCTGGACCTTTGTGACCATAGACTCCGTAATATACGGTAAATGTTATGAAACTGCTTTCATAATGTAAACCCGTTAATTCTGTCTTTATTATTTTTTTTTTTTTCTTCAATAGCGGGTGGTTTTGATTAGGTATTCAATCACTGTGATTGTGAACTTAATAGCATAGTACTATAATTAATTTGAAAGTTATTTATTGTTGCTTACGGTGGCATCATCTTTTTTTACAGAATATACAAGACCAAATACATAGTGATAATGCTGGCAGCTATATGGCTTGGTGCATTTAGCACGCTTCTTCCCACCTGGCTGGAGAAATGGGGTCGTTTCGGTTTGGATCCCAAAACGGCATGTACCATACTCGAAGATTCAAATAAAAGATGTCCAAAGCACATTTTATATTTGTGCGCCTTCGTCATGCCCTACATAGCCATAATATTTTGCTATAGCCGAATATTTTATATAATTAGGAAAGCGGCAAAGAAATGTAAGCCTGACATGGCACACGGCAAGAATGCAGTGAAAACTTCAGTGATCAATCGGATATTATCCAAACATACAAATAGCAGACCACCGAGCGTTTTTTCTCTTGAACCGGATCAAATTGATGATCAACAATCAGCTGCTCCAGGAACCTCTACAAATCCAAATAGTTTACAAGAGAATACCGCGCCAAAATTAAATAGAACGGCAGCTCTTCGTAAGTCGATACAGTCGATGATTTTATTAAGATTGTCTCTTCCCACACGGAAAGACAGAAGATTAGCTACTATGATTATAGCTATAATGATATGTTTCTGCCTATGTCATCTGCCTGTGACTATAATCAAAAGTTTGGATCTGACCCATAACCCAGGAGTGAATGTTTTAGTACTTGTACTAATATATTTATCGACTTCAATCAATCCGGTTGTGTATGTGGTGATGTCGGACGAATATCGTAAAGCATACAAAAATCTATTCAACCCCACACGTAAAACGTGAGATACCTTCTTCAACAAAAAGCTTGTTTTATATTATGTTGCTTACAAATTGCGAGCAAAATAATTTATTGATTTTTTTCGATGATATTGATAAATAATATTGTGCTTGTACAAAAGGCTCCAGTGTATACATTTTTGAATTACGCGGAACTTCTTTTTCATGAAGCTTTAATCATTAAGTACAACTTCCATTTTTATCTTATAGTTTAAGATAAGAGTGATAAACCGATCAAAACAATCTGTAGAATTCTTAAATGTAATGCGATCAAATTATTTTGAACAGCTTTTAAGCGAACCAACCAGAGTAACAAAAACTACTTCAACATGTATAGACTTACTTTTCACCAACCATAAACCACTTATAGATAAATTCTACGTGCAAGATTATGGCTTTTCGGATCACAAAGCCATAAATTTTAAAATAAATACAAATAAACTAAAATCAAGTAAAAAAATAAAGTTATACAAATAGAAAATAATATTTACAACAAATAAAATAGCAGCGTTTAAAAAATCACTTTCTATCATAAATTGGGACGAAATTATTAGTATAGAGAAACACCTAAATGCTAACAATAATAAATTCATAGATAAAATAATAGAGCTCTTAGGTAACCTAAGCAGAAAATTAAAATCAAGAAAATTAAAAATGTACCACCAGGGGCTGGATTACTAAAGATCTCAAAAAATCATGCGCACACAAAAGAGTATTGAGAATTTTAGTGAGTGAAACAAACAATCAGGTCTTAAAAAAGTACAGTGACATATTTAGTGAAACTTTTAAACACAGCGTAAAAATTGCTAAAAAATTAGAATACATAAGGCAAATAAGAAAATCAGACAATAAAGTTAAAACAATGTGGAATATAATTTATTCAAAAACCGGAAAAAACACAAAAAAGAGAATATAAAAAAAAAAATATTGAAAATTAACAACAAAACAATAGTGTCCCTCAACTGTAGCAAATTTATTTAATAATTATTTTGCCACGGTAGGCTTAACTTCAAACAAAAATAATAACTTTAAACCGATGGGTCATCTTGTGCAAAATTCTCCAACCTGTTCAATGTACCTACGCGCAGTAAATACCAAAGAGATCATCCAAATTATTCATAAGATGAAAAATAAACACAGCTGTGGTGTAGATGAAATTCCACCATTCCCTATAAAACAATGTGCACAGAAACTCTGCAATCCGCTCACAGTTCTTATAAATCAGAGCTTTCAAGATGGAAAATTTCCTGATCGCCTTAAAGTTGACTGCCTGTCTTGTCCTTGCCTTCTTTACGCTGATGATCTAAAGATCTTTACTGTTGTTGACAGTAGTGAAGATGCAGTTAAATTACAAAGAGATTTGAATTCTTTAACGGCCTGGTGTCACCTAAACAAAATGCAATTGAATGTAAGCAAATGTCTAATTATTAGCTTCACTAAGAAAAAACAAAAAATCATCTTCGATTACAAAATAAATGATAAATCTCTTCAAAGAAATCATTCGGTGAAGGATTTGGGTATAATCTTTGATGATTCTCTTACGTTTCACAGTCATTATAATTGTATCGTGGAACGAAGCTCTAGGCTACTAGGTTTTATTTCAAGAAGCACAATACATTTTAAGAGACCGAAAAGTTTTATATATCTTTATTATACGCTAATACGCAGTATACTTGAATTTAATTCCTCCATCTGGTCACCGTTCTACAAAAATCCCAGTGACAGAATTGAGAGTATTCAGAAACGGTTGCTTAGAATTGTTAGCTACAGATGTGGCATGGGTCGCAGGCTGAATTCTTATAAAGAACGATTGGAACATTTTCATGTTGTTTCCCTTGAAAACCGCAGAATATATTATGATCTTAGCCTCCTTCACAAGATATTACACTCTACTTTAGAGTCGCCATCGCTCCTTACTCAAATAAATATAAATACCAGATTTAGATCTCGGAATCGTAACTTTAATATATTTACCTTGCAAGTGTTTAAAAATAATATCTCCTATTTCAATCCCATAGTAAGAATGTGTCGCCACTACAATAAAATTCTTGTCTCTGACAGAGACATTGATATCTTCCACCTTAACTTGCACCAATTCCAGAGGCAAATAAAAAATCATCTGAGTGAAGAATGTGGGTTTGTGTATTATAATAATGAAATGTAATAACTATATTTATATTTTAATATGTTCAATAATTAATAATAATAATTGTATTTTTATACTGTTTTTCCAAATTGTATTTAAATTATTTGTAAATTTTCTCATAAATGATTGGAACAGAGAAAATTTTAAAAATTTTAACGAAAAAAAAAATCATAAAAATAAATATTAATTTATGTAGCTTATAGGCATGCATGTTTTGGATTACAATTTAGATCATTACTCTTATACAAACTCCTGAATGTTAAATGAAATCTGTTTTGTGTGCTATATTGATAATAAATAAATAAATAAAATAAAGTATCTTTAGTAAAACCATTACACAAAAAGGGTGAAACATTTAATCCTGCTAATTATAGACCAATATCTCTGCTCTCAACATTTTCTAGAGTGATCAAGAGAGTTATGTGCAAAAGACCATATTGTTTTTTGTAAAAAAATCACATACTTCAGTCAAAGTGGTTTTAGAAAATCCAGATCAACAACATTAGCGGTTTATAAATACGTCCAAACGGCTCTACAACATATTAACGATAAAAAATACGTGTTTGCAATACTACTTGACATGACCAGTGTGTATACCAAGTGTACGATAAAATTCCCTACGACATATTGCTAAGTAAACTAGTAAACTGTACGGCTCAGGAATACGTGGCTCAGCTTACGAATGGTTTAAATCGTATCTAGAAAATAGATCGCAAATAGTCGAAATCGAAAAATATTACGCCAGTAAAAATGAAATAGTTACAGTAAGATCTAGAGAGCGGAAAATGTGTTGCTCTATCCCACGAGGAAGTGTACTAGGGTACGTTCAGTTTTTGATCTATATAAATGACCTACCTAAAGACTTAAAAAATGAAAACACTCTACCAATCATGTTCGCAGATGACCTATATGAACTAATAAAATTAGAAAATTACAATGATATTAATTCCGAATTTCAAGAAATCTTACAAACAGTGACCAATTGGCTTCAAGATCACAATCTTGAAATAAATAATAGCAAAACGAAAATAATACAATAAAAATCTTATAAAACCCCTTCTCTTACTTTAAACATCAATTTTCAAAACATACCTTTAGAAACTGTAGATACAGCGAATTTACTGAGAATACATATCGATTCAAATATAAACTGGAAATCACATATACAGTACATAAAGTCTAAACTATCCAAATTTATATACGCGCTTTTTCAATTAAAATGTAGCACTAACATAAGTACTGCTGTGTCCGAATATTACGCATACGCGTATTCACGACTGACGTACGGTGTGATGTTATGCGGAAATAGTGTCAATATTAATGAATTATTTGTATTACAAAAGAAATGCGTTAGAATCATAGCTCAAATCGATAATTGAACTCGCTGTAAACCTTATTTTCAAAAATATCAACTTATAACACTCCCATCGATTTACATACACAGAAACCTGCAAATTTGCCTTTAAAAATATTAAAGATTTTACAAAAGTAGAAGTGATACATAATATACACAATACATGATACACAATACGCGTAGAAAAGTAGATTATTTTTGTCTCCCTCTAGAATAAAAATGCTTAGTAAAAGTCCGTATCACATGGCAATAAAAACATTTAATATACTACCAGTAGAAATTACACAGGAAACGAAATTGTTTACTTTTCAGAAACGATTGAAGAATTATTTAATATCGAAGTGTTTTTATTCCGTTGAAGAATACTTTAAAGAACCTGTAGCCAAAAGTTAATTTAAAAATTTTAGAACTGTGTATACCACAAAAATGAATAATAATAAGATAACATAAAATAAATATTTTTACATTTAAAGTATAATAAACTAAGTAATAAAAAAAATAATTCAAAATGATTAGACAACTTTTTAAATGTTCAGAGTGAATAAATAAACAAATTGAATTACATCGATTATAATTTATTTTTCAATATGACGGACAGCGTGCACACGGTGTATGTACTATATAATATAAAAGACAATTAAGAGGAGCTAACGTAATATGTTAGTTTTACTCTCTAAATGCATAATTAAAAAATTAAATCAAAATGTTCGTAAATTAAAATATTTATGTAAAGAATTTAATGTAATATAATTTATTATGTGATGACAAATGAAATATATTTACTTAGATGATTTTAAAATTATTGTATTAAGTGAAATGTTTAATAAATAGAAATATGACGAATTGTTAATCTACATTATATTCAATTGTAAGTTAAATAAATTTGAATGTAACATAATAATAATAATTAAATTTACAATAAGAATTTGCAGCACCTGGAAAAGGTAACTAAGTACTGTAATAATATTATTTAAGATCTTTGTATAAACTTAGTTGGCAAATAAAGAATTGAATTGAGGAATACAAAGTAGGTTTACAGTTCTAATCTATAAAAAATAACCAGCCAACTCATCATTAAGCCTGGGTTATACCAAGATATTTCGCTTCTTTACAAGAATAATGTGACATTTCATCTAAATCGTTCTTTATGAAATGCAACAAACATTATTCTTACAAGAATAAAGTGACATTTCATCTAAATCGTTCTATATGAAATGTCACATTATTCTTGTAAAGAGGCGATTTGTTAAAGTTAAAGTTATTGTAACATTTCACATCCTTCTCTAACTTTAACAGATTTCTTTAAGTTAGAGAAGGATGTGAAATGTTACAATAACTTTAACAAATATCTTGGTGCAACCCAAGCTTAGAGTCAATTTTTCTTTTTATCGTTGACTAAAATTTCTGTGATAAAAAATATATATACTTTAGTATAAATAAGTGTAATTAAGGAGAGAATAGAGCACTTTTTGAACTTATAACTGCATTTTCTATAATTTTTAATAAAGGACATCCACAGAAGCTAATTATCTTCATCTCTACTTAGATCAATGTTAACTACATACTACTCTTATGCCTGGGTTGCACCACGATATTTGTTAAAGTTAAAATTATTGCAACATTTCACATCCTTCTCTAATTTTAACAGATTTATTGAAATAAAACTATTTTTACGGATTTATCTCGCGTATATTAAACTAAAATGATTTTTTTTTTTTTAGTTTTATTTCAATGAGTGTAGCTCGCGAAAACCTAAGAACATATCATGTTTAACAGATTTCTTTTAAATTAAAGAAGAATCTGAAATTTTGCAGTAACTTATCTTTAACAAACTGTTTAACTGGTGGTAGAGCTCCAGTGACGGAACTCGTGGGCGTAGGCACCACCGCATACTTGCCGCTAAATGGTAGTGTTTAGTGCTATCGTGTTCCGGTCAGGTGGTAATGTATGGCCCTATAATTTCCGGCATAGAGGACAACAACACCTTAGGCCTCAGGAGTGGTAACGCATCTGCATTTTGACCTTGGTCTTTGTGTAAGTGTCTATAGGCTGCAGTCATCACTTAACATCAATGTGAACTGCATGCTTGTTTGCCATTTCCATTAAATAGAAAAAAATCGTAAAAATAATTTAATTTCAATAATTATATCCATGCTGTTAATCAGATATTCCATCTCCAATTAAATAACTATATCTAAAAATTTTAAATTAATATGAGTCATATTTCAACAGAATCAAATTTGAATCTACAATTGCTGTTCGATAGTCTCGCTAAAACTCGAGAACGGCTGAACGGATTTATCTTATCTTGGTCTAGAAATGTTCGGGGAGGTCTAGGGAAGGTTTGAAAGGATAATTGCGGGGAAAACCCTAAAAACAGCCCTTTTCTTTTTCCCATAGAAACGTTTTCTAATTAAAACGTAGACTCAATTTGAGCTTTATTGCTATTTTATAAAATTCATATTAAATTACAAGCACTCACTGTTGTCTAGTTCGAAAGTGATGAGTGGTTGTCATGGTGATGTTTATGGTGTTGCTAAGGATCGAGGTGTACCTATTATGATCAAAGAGTATACAATTAATTATGATTACGATTATTGCGTTGGATTATGGAGTGCTAATTTGATTGGCGATGTTAGATTGGTGTCGCGAACTCGCTGCTCGTTATAGGTTTAAAAGTGTATCTGACTATATATTGACTAGTTTTGAATGTAAGGTGACATTTTGTAAAAGTGAATAAAACTGTCTTAAAATGATTAAAATGAATCTTAAAGTGATTTATTGTTTTTTGCTCGCATTTAACCCTCATGACGCCCACCAAACACGTAACCACTAATGATGATGTCGACGTGAATAGTCTTTCTCCGACATATCTTCTTCTTCTTGGTCGTTAAACTCTTGACAGAGTCGTCGTGGTTGTCACTTCAGGGTTGGTGGCTTGCTTCACAACTCGCCGCCACTCCTCACGTACCGATGCTTTTCGGGTGCACTCGTAGAACGATTTCTTAGTAGCGGCTTTAATTTGGTCGTCCCAGCGCATAGGAGATCTACCACGTCCTCTTCTGCCGTTGAAAACTCCCTGGACGGTCAAGCGTTCTATGGAGTGTTCACACCGTCTCGAAACGTGTCCGAAAAACGTAAGAATTCGAGACTGAACCACGGAGGATAGACGCTGCTTGATATCGAGTTCTTGAAGTATGGATGCGTAAGTTCTGAATTGAGTCCACGATATTCCAAGCATTTTTCGCCAGCACCACATTTCTAGTGCATCTATCCTCTTTTTTTCACTTTCTCTCAGCGTCCACGTTTCAGCTGCGTAGAAAAATATGGGAAACACTAACGCTCTCACCAGCCGGATTTTCGTGGCTTTTGTGATGTTCCGGTTCTTCCATATTTTTGTGAGTTTGCCCATAGCCGACCTTGTAATAGCCATACGCCGCATAATTTCATCTACGCTTCCGCCGTTATTCGAAATAAGAGGCGACATATCTATATATATAAAAATGCAACCCGTTTTCCTTGGTCACGGCATCAATGATCACGGCGTGAATGGCTGGACCGATTTGGCTAATTTTGGTTTTGAATGATTTTTGGAAGTCCAGGGAAGGTTTAAAAGGTTAGAAAATATGAAAATTGAAGGGAAATAGTAAAAACCACAATTTCATTTTTCCATACAAATAGTCCGTATCTATCAAACCTTTGACACATTATTTCATCGTAAGGCAATACGAATTATAATAAAATTAACGACGAGTGTCAATTTAACTAACACATTTATCATATGTAAACAATAGCACACGTAACTGGAAGAGGCAAGCATCAAGGAAACTTATGAAAAAATAAATAATGTAGTCATTTCTTGTTGAACAATAGAGTAGAAGGGACGTGTTGTATCTATAGAAGACATGTTACATGTCCGAATATAATATGTGAATAGTAAGTTGGTATACAAAATGAACAATTCTAGTGTGGTGTATCATACGGACGCCGAATTGGCAGCTGTAGAACTATTTAAGGATTACCCCAGTCAACTTCTGGATTTCATGACAGCTATCTGCGTCATTTTCATGATGATTGGCATCCCTGGAAATATTATCACGATTGCAGCATTGGCGAAATATGAAAAAGTGAGTTTAAACATCTTCGTGTTTTAAGTAAGACGTTACCTATTTCTATTTATTTACCTTAATTTTTGTTGTTCGTTTTATGAATTTTAATCTAATTTATTCCTTCAACTATGTTTATTCTTTGAAATTCTGTACACCCCTTTTTCTATAAGTTTTTATGTCCCTGATATTTGAGCGATAAGACCGCCTCTTGTGGATGATATTATTTTGTTTGTTTTTTTTTTATTGTATCCTCCTAACAAGCTATAATAAGTTTGGGTAGTATAATTTGTAAATTTAGAAGATTGGTCATTAAGTCAGTAAAAATGATAACTCCAGAGCAGACATAAAAAAAACAATAATGCTGAGGTCTTCATGCAGATGCGATACGTTAGAGTATGGATACAGAGATTTAGTACATAATCTATATCACACTAATCACATTAATATTATAAATGTGAAAGTTTCTATAGGATACTTTTATCCCGAAAAAAAATCCTGTGGGGTGCCATGGGATGATTTGATGAGTTTCCACAGGTTACGCGAAAAGCGACCTACAAGCGGGAGGACCCGCGGGCAACAACTAGTTATTTATATAGGTGCCCCATTAGCTAAAAACTGCGACTTAGAAGACTAGAATACAAAGTCGAAAGAAATACAAGGTTAAATGTTTTCAATGTCTCCTTTTCAAATATGAGTTTCGGCTTAAATATTTAATTGATTTTGTAATATTATAAAATCTAACGAAACAAAATTGTCAAATGACTTCACGTAACATATGCATCAATTGAATTTCAACAATTACGTCACCTTCTGTTCTGCGTCATGTTTCAAAGGGTTATGGGGCGTTTCGGTCCGCTCGTGTTTCGTCCCGCGGACCGAAACGCCTATAAGCATTTTATTCATGGGGATATTCAGCCCACAAATGAAAAGTGGACCGAATCACCCAAGAGTTCATCTTAAATGGGTAGATTCGGAAATTATATTGTCATGTACAGTCGAATACAAAAAAAAATACTTTCGTTCACCAATCATTTGAGTTTTTTAAAGTGATTTTTAAAACTTTGTGTGCGTGTGTGTGTGTGTGTGTGTGTGTGTGTGTAATATATTTATATATTTAATTTGATTTATGTGATTTATTTGTTTAATTTTATTTTTGTGCAGATAATTATAAATAAGTATACATTTTATTATAATACATTTCATTTTATTTATTCCTAAATTTTTTGTAACCAACTGTACTTAAATCTTTCAAAACAGGTATTCATATCGGGACGAATCGCCCTATAATACTAAAAATATGGGGTGATTCGTCCCGCGGACCGAAAAGACCCATTCAGATGGCATTGTTAGGCGTTTCGGTCCAAGACAAACAAGAGCGGACCGAAACGCCACAAGACCCGTTTAAAAATGTCGCGGTTCCATTTCTCTCTGAATTTTAAAGTGATGCAATTAATAAGTGTAATCGAATATGTAGGTATACCATTTTATGCTGTTAACACACAAAACATGTGCTTGCTGGTGGTAGAGTTATTATTATCTAAAATGATAGTGTTCACTCCTACTGTATTCCGGTTAGATGGTTATAATACACGGTCCAAAATTTCTGTGACGACATCTCTGAAAGAGAATTTTTGCCTTCAAACAACCTCTAGGTTTTAAACTTGTAATTTTAATAGATTATCAATTAAAACTGAAAGTTTTGTAATATTCATTGATCATGAATGAAAACTAAAAGTTTATGTGCCAACTATAAGACACCAAACATCAAGGAATCTAATCTGAGCGTTTTCAATCAGCATGGAATAGAAAACTGTATCTTTTGGTGAGAAAACAACTGGGCATATTTTGTGTTTACCTATATCTGGTCTTGTGATAATGTATGTTGTACAATTCAAACCATAGAAAGAATAAGTACTGTTTAGAACACTGATATAAAAAGTGAAATGGAATTAATTTTCATAATAAAATAATGTGTAAATCCTTTTTAGTACACATTCAGACTCTAAAAAAAAGAAAGAAATAATCACAAACAATTTTTAATCTATCCACAGGTTCGAAACGCAACAGCGATGTTTATAATGAACTTATCCACATCGGATCTATTGTTCTGCTGCTTCAACGTACCAGTGAAAGCAGCCCTATTTTGGAATCGTTCGTGGCCGTATGGCATCCTGTTATGCCGCATGTACCCCATGGTACGATACATCCTGGTTGCAGTGTCGGTCAACAGCGTCCTGGCCATCACTATCAACCGATACATCATGATCTTGCATCCTAGACTATATCCGAAGTAAGTATACTTTCTACTTATAAGTATCGCAAACACGAACCTGTACTCATCATAGTTTTTAGGATTCCGTAGCCTACAAAACGACCTCAATTGATCGTAATTTATTTTGCATTTTAATTTTATTACATTTTCTTGCATTTTGCAATAGCTTTCATCTTGTTCAATTTTTTATTGGTCTCAAAATTTATCGCCACTGGCCTATGACACTATTAGTATTTACTAAAAAGCTAGTTTGGCACGAATATACCGCCTCTTTACAAGAATAATGTGACATTTCATCTAAATCGTTCTTTATGAAATGCAACATTATTCCTACAAGAATAACGTGACATTTCATCTAAATCGTTCTATATGAAATGTCACATTATTCTTGTAAAGAAGCGATACATATTAGCTATACTGACAAACTTGTGAAATGAAACCTGTGTTTACATTGTGTGCATTGACGTATGAGTAATACGTAATACGTCAATGTAATGTATAATATTCTGCCTAGCCCGACACGCGTTTTTATTCATAAACTGACATGAATAAACATCATAACAGTATACATAACAATAACAGATATCATCAACATAATACTTCGATGGACTACAAAACCAGTTAATAGTTAAGCAAGTGTAAAGCAACAATATTTAATTTAAGGCTCTCGGTCCTTTTACTGGCAGCAAGTGATGGCTGCACCTTTGTGACCATAGACTCCGTAATATACGGTAAATGTTATGAAACTACTTTCATAATGTAAACCCGGTCTTATTCTGTCTTTATTATTATTATTTGTTTCATCAATAGCGGGTGGTTCTGATTAGGTATTCAATCACTGTGAATGAGAACAGCTTAGTACCACAGTATAGGTACATACAGTAGTTTATCGCCTTTGAAGTTTTGCAATATGCCGCCTTCACCCATAAAAACGCAAATTCATTAAGGTTGTCACGTTTTTGGTTTTTATTTACGTTGTTTGTAACGCGTCAGTATACGTTGAACATATATCTATGTATAAAAATCCTAAAAACTTGACGCCTGTAGGGAGAGGTAAATCGGATTCATGCTTACATCCTCGATTCGCCGGTCACGTTTTAGACCATGCAACAGGCGGCGAGCCTGTTGACATCACACTTTACCAAACTTTGAGGTACTGGGAAGTCTCCAGAAAATAGAATAATCTATCATACTATAAATATCTCAACCTATCAACAATTTACCAGTCTGTCATTAATCTACGAGTATTCCAGTTAGGCGGTCTATCAGTACGCCAGAATTCTTACAATAATAATGTACCGATCCTAATATTCATCCATACCTTTTTAACTCCGTCCAATATAATCCGAATATCAAATACATACTACAAACATAAAAAATATTTAGAGTTAACTTTAAAGATTTTTTCGTTTTGTGAAGTAAGTATGTACATAAAGTGTAAAATATAACAGACATTATTAATAAATTAAATTTAAAATAAAATATTAACAGTAAAGTTGACATCATATTTTTCATTATCATCTTTCCAAAAACTTAGTAAAAAAGTTTTTAAATCTCGCACCCCTTATCGTTAAGTCCCAAGTAGATGACAGTTTTTGTATGGGCTACTTGGTACCGCGCCCTCCGTCCCTCACGTCGCACGATTGCTCTGACATTACACGTTCGTTGGATGACTGTAGGTAATTAACACGTTTGTTTCCTTTAGACTGTGATAGTACTATAATTAAATTGACAGTTATTTTTTGGTGCTTACGATGGAATCGTCCTTTTTTACAGAATATACAAGACCAAATACATAGTGATAATGCTGGCAGCTATATGGCTTGGAGCATTTTGCACGCTTCTTCCCACCTGGCTGGAGAAATGGGGTCGTTTCGGTTTGGATCCCAAAGCGGCGTCATGTACCATACTCGAAGATTCAAGTAAAAGATGTCCAAAACACATTTTATATTTGTGCGCCTTCGTCATTCCCTACATAGCCATAATATTTTGCTATAGCCGAATATTTTATATAATTAGGAAAGCGGCAAAGAAATCTAAGCCTGAAATGGCACACGGCAAGAATGCAGTGAGAACTTCAGTGATCAATCGAATATTATCTAAACATACAAATAGCAGACCACCGAGTGATTTTTCTCTTGAACCGGATCAAATTGATGATCAACAATCAGCTGCTCCAGGAACCTCTACAAATCCAAATAGTTTACAAGAGAATACCGCGCCAAAATTAAATAGAACGGCAGCTCTTCGTAAGTCGATACAGTCGATTGTTTTATTAAGATTGTCTCTTCCCACACGGAAAGACAGAAGATTAGCTACTATGATTATAGCTATAATGATATGTTTCTGCCTATGTCATCTGCCTATTACTATAATCAAAAGTTTGGATCTGACCTATAACCCAGGAGTTAATGTTTTAGTACTTGTACTACTATATTTATCGACTTCAATCAATCCGGTTGTGTATGTGGTGATGTCGGACGAATATCGTAAAGCATACAAAAATCTATTCAACCCCACACGTAAAACGTGAGAAACCTTCTACAACAAAGAGCTTGTTTTATATTATGTTGCTTGCAATTTGTAAGCAGCATAATTTATTGAAATTTTTCGATGATATTGATAAATAATATTGTGCTTGTACAAAAGGCTCCAGTGTATAGTGATCGGTTGTATACACATACATATTTGAATTACGAGGCACATTTTTTTCATGAAGCTTTAATCATTAAGTACAACTTCCATTTTTATCTTTTAGTTTAAGATAAGAGTAAAAATCCTGCCTGATTTGAGTAGTATAAGTTAAGATTTTTAGTTATAGAACCTGCTAGGTAGATATTTGCAAAATATTATTTAGTGGAGGCTATAGTCCTGGTCACTTGAATAAATGATGATGATTATTCTTATTATTATAGCACAGACATTTCAATATGTGTCTGTGGGTTATAGCCATCGACGATAAAACTCAAACTCAAAAATTCATTTAATCACTTGGAAATAATAGAATTTGCTTGTGATAGGTCAAATTACAAATATAAAATTAAAGCGAATAACAACTGATACGTTGATTAATATGTCAAAGTAAATAAATTAATAATAGTCCAAAAATACTTAATAATAAAAATAGGTATCAACAGAATGTTCCATACTCTCTTTTACTAACGGCAAGATAAGACTAAACAAAAAAATATGGGACATTCTTTGTCATTCACTGGCAGAGTTCCAAAGCCCACATTACTGAGAAAAAACCTGCCAAAACAAAACTCAGTAGGGTCTTTTCAAAATATGTTCCTTAAAACTATTTTCACATTAAGAAACTTCTAACTATGTTTTACAATATCAAGTACAATGCACATTCATTGCACAAAATTATTGTTTAGTCTTGTGAGCTAGACCAGCATTTGTCCAGGCATCTCTATCCTTTAGATAGTCATCGAGTCTATAGTACGCATTTTTACATAGTGTGCGTTTAATACATGACTTAAATTTATTATCTGTAAGTTCAAGAATGTTGGACGGAATTTTGTTATAAAACTGTATACAACATGTTAAGAAACATTTATGTGTTTTCGATAGGCGAAAACTTGGAAATACTAATTTATTTTTATTTCTGGTATTATAAGTATGTATATAATTAATTTTCTTAAATAAGTGCAAGTTTTTCCTAGCATACAATATATTTTCATAAATATATTGGCAAGGGACCGTCATTATATTATACACAGATAAGAAGCTGTGTTGTGTGGTCCATGGTTATAGCAAGTTTTATTACATATTCTCTGGCTGTAGTGTAAGAACAAAACATTGAGGAATACAAAGTAGGTTTACAGTTCTTATCTATACAAAATAACCAGCCAACTCATCATTAAGCCTGGGTTGCACCAAGATATTTGTGAAAGTTATTGTAACATTTCACATCCTTCTCTAACTTTAACAGATTTCTTTAAGTTAGAGAGGGATGTGAAATGTTACAATAACTTTAACAAATATCTCGGTGCAACCCAGACTAAGAGTCAATTTTCAACCGAGTTCAAAAACGAGGAGGTTCTCAATTCGGCCGGTATATTACTTTTTATCGTTGACTAAAATTTCTGTGATAAAATGTTCTTTACTTTAGTATAAATAAGTGTAATTAAGGATAGAATAAAGCACTTTTTGAACTTATAACTGCATTTTCTATAATGTTTAATAAAAGACATCCACAGCAATTAATTATCTTCTTCTCTACTTAGATCAATGTTAACTACATACTACTCTTATGCCTGGGTTGCACCACGATATTTGTTAAAGTTAAAATTATTGTAACATTTCGCATCCTTCTCTAACTTTAAAAGATTTCTTTGAGTTAGAGAAGGATGTGCAATTTTACACTAACTTTAACAAACATCGTGGTGCAACCCAGGCTTATCTAACCTTTTTTAATATTATAAAGTTGAAGAGTTTGTTTGTTTGTTTGTTTGAACGCGCTAATCTCAGGCACTACTGGTCCGATTTGAAAAAATATTTCAGTGTTAGATAGCCCATTTATCGAGGAAGGCATATAACATCACACTAAGACCAATAGGAGAGGGTAGGTAACATTACACCCGCGCGAAGCCGGGGCGGTCCGCTAGTGAGTTATGTATGTTGTGTTACTACGTATTAAGTGGAAGTAGAAAACCTATCTGTGACGTATTCTGTGTTCCTGCCAAATAGGACATCAAAATAAAAGAGAGGACTGAGTGGGCTGTATAATATATTTTATTAACACATATTAATGCAACACATGCCAATCTTATTTACAAAAAAAATTTACATTGTTTTTGTAAGGAAAACAAACAGTAGGTACTTATTTAAAGCTAGATTGCTAACGAGATTATGAAATAAGTTAAACAATTAAATGCTTCCGCATCTAAAATAATTATGTACTTCAGTATTACGCCTTATTTCATTTTTTTACAAACGGTTAACAAAAAGATTCTTTCCAACACTTTTATTAACAGTTTGTAAAAAGGAGAAACGGAGGGTGACTAGTTGAATTTCATCAGTAATAATGCAATATCACGTAAATTATATTTTCATAGGGGCTTAAATACTTCAACTAAATTTAAGTATATAAAAAGTACATGAATATAGTATATGGCAATTCAACTCAACTCAAACTCAAATATTTTAGTTCAAACTAGCTGACCCGGCAAACTTCGTATTGCCTCAGAATGAAATAATGTGTCAAAGGTTTGATAGATACGGACTATTTGTATGGGAAAATGAAATTGTGTTTTTTACTATTTCCCTTCAATTTCTTCATATTTTCTTACCTGTTAAACCTTCCGAAAATCATTTAAATCCAAAATTTGCCAAATCGGTCCAGACGTTCTCGGGTTTTAGCGAGGCTAACGAACAGCAATTGATTTTTATATAATAGGTTGGGGAAAAAGTCTTTTCGCATTATAGTATGTATGAACTTATAGTAAAATCTCTTTGGCTGTAGTATTTGTATCTGGCTGGTTTTGGTATCATTGAAAGTTAAAATTTTAAAGAACATAATTCCAAATTCAAATTAGGCAAATGTGTGATTTTCATTTGTTTTTCGTACTGTCAAGATGAGTGAATCTAATGAAGAAATTCAATACATTTTAAAATTTTACTACAAAAAAGGTAAAAATGCAACGCGAGCCGCGAAAAAAATTTATTTTGCGATGTTTATGGACCTAGTGCAGTGTCTGTGAGAGTAGCACAAATTTGGTTTAAGCGTTTTCAATCCGAAAATTTTGATGTCAAAGATGCACCTCGCTCTGGTCGCCCTATTACGGATAAAATGGATGCCATTTTTGAAAAAGTGGAGCAAGATCGACATATCAGTAGTTACGACGTAGCTGAAGAACTGAGAATTGATCACAAAACAGTTTTGGCGCATTTGAAAAAAGCTGGATACAAAAAAAGACTCGATATTTGGGTACCTCACCAGCTCACTGAAAGAAACCTAATGAACCGTGTACTCATTTGTGATTCTTTATTACGACGTAATGAAACCGAATCATTTTTGAAGAAGCTAATAACTGGTGATGAAAAGTGGAACACGTACGTACGACAAGAACGTGCGAAAAAGGTCGTGGTCAAAGGCCGGTCAGGCTTCACAGACTGTGGCGAAACCCGGGTTAACTCGCAATAAGGTGATGTTGTGTGTGTGGTGGGATTGGAAGGGCATTATTCATTATGAGCTATTACCACCAGGCAGGACTATCGATTCTGAACTCTACTGCGAACAACTGATAAGATTAAAGCAAGAAGTTGAAAGAAAGCGGCCGGAATTGGTCAACAGAGTTTGGCTGGGAGGTGTTAATGCATCCGCCGTATAGTCCTGACCTTGCACCTTTAGATTTCTACCTGTTTCGGTCTCTTCAGAATTCTTTATGCAATGTTAGGTTAACATCACGAGAGGACTGTCAAATCCACTTGTCGCGGTATTTTGATTAGAAGTCCCAAAATTTTTATAGCAATGGGATCATGTCCCTACCTACAAGATGGCAAAAGGTTATCGAACAAAATGGTACATACATACTTTAGTTAAATTTAAATAAACTTTATTAAAAAATGTTTTGAATTATCTTAAAAAATGCGAAGAAACTTTTTTCCCAACCTAATATAAAGATATAGATAGATTGGTCTACAAGGACAATTTTGTCACATTGTCAGTTTACAAGCTACCTATAGCGAATGACAATAATTATTATTATGCAATAGGTATTAATAATAATCAAATTAAAATATTCTAATTTAATAAAATTAAAATTTAACCGATTTCATACATCCAATCTTTCAATTCCTTCACAGAAGAAAAATAAACATCATCGTGAAAAGAAAAATCATCGTGAGTTTCTTTTGTTTGGTTTGTCATATCACCGATGATTTGAAACATTAATATAAACTTTGTAACTTTTATGACCACATAATATAAAATACATAAACAAACATAAAAACGATGTGTTGCATTACATTGACATTGGGTTTTCCGTTTCAGTCGACCACAATATTGTCCGACAACACGTTGATAGTCCATGAAGTCAATACCTAATGATTAGTAGGTACACGAGGAAAATATTTCCTGTGACCTTTAACATGTGAACGATAAAGTTAATCCATACCCGCTATCCCTGAGATCCTGGGTTTGATTCCCGGGTCGGGAATAATTGATACAGGAGCATTTACCTTAAAGAAGAGTAACCCAGTGGCATCCTCATTTTTTTAAAGTAACGAAGGTGGCAAACAACTATGTAGTAACTCTACCACCAATATCCTATTTGATACGTATTTTTTTTTTATATTTGTCAGAAGGCAAGCTACCGAATGGACAGATATTTCATAACGGCACTCAGTTGTGCCAAGTCCGAAAACCAATGAACGCCCCTTTTGATTGCGGACTAGGTAGACAGTTAGTAACAGTGGATTCGAAAGGGCTTAAAGTTAACCGGGAGGTTCCCTTGCATCCGAATTGCATATTTACCTTGATAGATTTATCAAGATTGGTTAAAGCTTCCACGCCCCAAACAGAAATTCATAGCTAAGCCCCTCGGGGCTCCCGTACAAAATAGCAGATAAACACCGGTGAAAAATACATCATCTCTTTTTCTTTTCCTATACACTTTCCTCCTTATTCATAAACGTATTTTAGCTAAAGTGTTTCTAATCTCTCCTTTGTCCTTTTCTATCCTGCACATTTGACAATGCAACTGACAAAGATGGTATATTATATATATATCATTCTATAGCTAAAATGTATTTCATATACGTTTATGAATAAGGGGATTTGTTTGTAAAGGAAATGAGACATTATACTCGTACCTACTAGACCACTATTTTAAACCCGCTATATTGATTCACAAATCGATTTGATGTAGTTAACATTTATCTTATACGTTTTGAATAGTTATGATATATAGTACTCATTCAATCAGTAGGCAACCTTGCACTAGCCATTTTGTGTAGAGATCTTAGGTAGAGAAATGCAATATACAGATAAGCACGCGAATCGTATTTTATTGAAATATCTGTAAAGAACCGCTTACTAATTAAAACTGGCCATTTTGTATTATTGTATATTAATGAACTACATCTCGGCGATTAAAAGTTTTTACGTACATACTTTCAGACATTGGGAACACCGAGAACTGTTAAATTTGAGAACCTGCGAACGAAAAGATGTGAGTTTGTTTTAATAAATTAATTTGTACGATTTATGCAAAACTTTTCCTTTTGTAATATCGTACAATTAATTGTTGTAACAACCCATTGTTAGAATAACAAATTTAAATTACAGTATAACCTGAAATAATGTTCGATATTTGGTTAATTAAAATAAACTTTGGGTCGTCCTTTCGCATTTCCATGCAAATTATTAAAAATAAGGAACTCGAGACTTTTTTGTTTTCATGATAATTCCTTAGTTAGTGAAAAGTTAAAATTTTAAGGCATACATATTTTAAAGATAGTCAAATATTAACAATCTTTAAACTGTTCTAAAATTTTTTTAGAAGCCTACTCTCGCAATTATTAGTAACTCTACCAAAATTTGGTGATCTAAGAGAAACATTGCTTGGTTTTTTTTTTTTTGGTAAACTTAAAATAGGTATCAGTGACAGAATTACAAAAAAAAATAATGTAAAAGCTCACCTAATAACTAAACTAAAAACCTTGGAAACCGTATCAAGGAGACGTCACTCGTCCGGTAGTTGTTAGCTACTCTTTCGTCTTTAAAATTTTACACGATCGTCAATTTCATTTAATTAGAAATGACCGCACCGGTAGAGTTGGAGGTGGCGTTGCTATTTATTTACGTTCTCACATACCTTTTTCGATAATTAACATTTCTTCACAGTCAAATGATGCTGCTGAATATTTGTTTCTTAAAATTAATCTTAACAATATAAAATTTCTTCTTGGTGTATTTTACTGTCCTTCTTCAACTATTAACTATTTTTCTTCTTTCGAAGAAACTTTAGAGGAGCTCCTGCCTCAATTTAATCACGCAGTAGTAATGGGTGATTTTAATACCTGTCTGTTAAAAAATGACACAAGGTCTTCTCGTCTTAAATCTCTAGTTAACTCTGCCAATATGCATTTACTCCCATCGTCCGCCACCCATTTCTTTCCCAATTGCTCTCCTTCTCTTTTAGATTTAGTCATGGTCTCTTCAGTTGACCATGTTGCTAAACATGGACAATGCTCAGCCGATGCTTTTTCATACCACGACCTATTATACGTGTCTTATAAAATCCGACCCCCTAAAGCAAAGGCTAAAATTCTCTTGTTACGTAATTTTAGTGGAATGGATGTGGAGAAACTTCGCGAGGACGCAGCCAAGATCGATTGGTCGATCATAGATAACGAAGTTAATGTTACCGATAAAATAAAGTTATTTAATTCCTTAATTACACAACTTTTTGACGTTCATGCTCCCGTTCGACCTGTCCGAGTAAGGCATCTTCCGGCTCCTTGGCTGACAGATGATATAAGGGCATTAATTTTAAAAAAGAACAAAGCTAAGAATAGATTTAAAAAGAATGCTAGTGACACAAATCGTGATAACTATGTTACAATTAGAAATTACTGCAAAAAGGTGTGTAGAGATGCACAACGACGCCATATCTTTAATTCAGTGTCCAATGGTGATCCAGCCAAGGTCTGGAAGTTTCTGTAGTCTCTAGGAGTTGGGAAATCCAGTTTTGATTCCAATATTCTTCTGAACAACTTAGATCTCAATCAACTTAATGTACACTTTTCATCATCTGCCTGCATTGATGGCATTAAAAAGCTAAACACGTTATATCTTCTTTCATCGATCCCTACTCCTGAATATCCCTGTTTTACTTTTGAACAATTCACTGATCGTGATGTTAAGAAGAACATACTTGCAATTGATTCTGATGCTGTGGGCTGTGACAACGTTAGCCGTAAAATGATTTTACCTTTAGTTGATTCCATTGTTCCCATGATTACCTCAATTTTCAACTTCTCTATCACCAGTTCCTCCTTTCCTTCTATCTGGAAGGATGCACAACTAATTCCTTTGCCAAAAAAATCCAATCCCAAATCCTTTTCTGAATTTCGTCCCATTTCTATTCTTCCCTTTTTATCCAAAGTCCTTGAGCGGTTGGTTTATGATCAGCTACTTTCCTTTATGTCCAAATACAGTCTGCTCAATTCCTTCCAATCCGGTTTTCGAAGAGGTCATAGTACGGCTAGCGTTCTCGTCAAAATAACGGACGATATTAGGCAAGGCATGGAGAATCAACAGTTCACGGTACTCACTTTACTTGATTTTAGCAATGCTTTCAACACTGTTGATTTCGACATCTTGCTGGCGATCCTTCGTTCTCTTAACATATCTCCGACAGTAATTGATTGGTTTCACAGTTACTTGTTTGGTCGCCGGCAGCGCATTCGATTGGATGACACCTTTTCTTCTTGGTGTAATGTCACTGCCGGTGTACCACAAGGTGGCGTGTTGTCTCCTCTCCTTTTTTCTACCTTTGTCAACTTAATCACTCAAAATATATCTCCTCTCTACCACCTTTATGCAGATGATCTTCAAATTTATTGCCAGGCCAATCTCACTCATCTGCCTGAGGCCATACAGAGTGTCAATAACGACCTTAAACATATTTCTTTATGGAGTGAAGCTTTCGGATTACAGCTCAACCCAACCAAAAGTCAAGCTATAATCATTGGCAGCTCACGTATGCTCGCCAAATTAGACATGTTACAGCTGCCCTCTATTAAAATTAATGGAACGTGTATCACATATTGTGATAATGTTAAGAATTTGGGGATAATTATCGACAATAGTTTATGTTGGACGCCACAAATCGCTGAAGTGAGCCGGAAGATGTTTGCTGCCGTTGGCGCCTTGAGAAGACTCCAAAATTTCTTGCCGTCATCCACTAAAATTACTTTAGCTCGATCGATTCTCTTTCCAATTCTTGACTATGCCGACATATGCTATCTAGACTTAACTCAGGAGCAATTAAACAAACTTGAGCGGCTTCAAAACCTTTGCATACGATTCATATTTGGGCTACGCAAATATGATCACGTTTCTGATTTTCGTAAACAACTCAAGTGGCTACCCATTCGTTTTCGCAGGAATACACACATTCTTTCTTTTCTTTACTGTATACTGTTCAATCCCCAAACCCCAACCTATTTGAAGGAGCGTTTTCTTTTTCTTGGCTCTTCTCATTCCTTGTCCCTTCGTTCTTCCAATAATCTCCTTCTATCAATTCCTTCACATTTCTCTTCATTTTATTCCAAATCATTCACGGTGGAAGCTATCCGCCTATGGAACTTGCTTCCTGTTGAAATTCGACAAGCTAATTCAGTCGTAACGTTCAAAAAACGACTTCACGATCATTACGTCGCCCAGATCTTTCCCTTGTCGAGTTAAGTCATGATCACCTAAAAGTTACCTATTATTATTTTTATTATTTTAATTATTTTTTTTCTTCTTTGTAAGCTATAATTTTAAATTTACTTGCATTAGTACACCCCTAATATTCTAATTTACACAGTTTCCTAAACCCAAAGGTTGTCTGGAAGAGATTGCAGTTTTGTGATAACACCGCCTTTTGTATTGTCTATTTCTTCTATTTTGTTATCTCTTTAATGTATTGGTGTACAATAAAGTATAAAATAAATAAATAAATAAATAATTGACTCCGTAATAACTATCATAGAGAGAACACAACTAAGGTCTCAGGGGTGGCAACGCATCTGCATTTTGACCCCTGCTCTTGTGTGGGTGTCTAATGTGTATATATAAGTGTCTTCTCACCTCAAACGAACTGTGTAGATACGTACGTACACTGGACAACCAACTAGCACGGACTACCTCTGATAGAGTTCCCACACTCTAAGATCTAATTCCTGTGTCGAAAGTCACAGGACCGTGCATTAGCACAATTGAATTGCTACAGGTCAACTCTGGTCAACATAGCACAGCATCAACAAATCATGTCATTTCTGTAAGGGAGTTCACTGACATGGACGGCAAAACCACTTACATTTGCATTGAGGTCTCTTACTTAGTACATACATAAACATATAAACAATTGCGCATCGTCTATATTCATTATATTACTACATAAAATAGAGAAAATTTTCATGAATAGCCGAAATTATTTACCATAAACGTGGATCATTCGTATATTTCAGTAATACAAAAAATATATTTCTTACAACCGTATTAGTAATGGCGGGTCGCTCATCTACCCACAGATAGCAAATGGCCCAAATACTTGACCACAATAACTTGTGAGCCTTAGGCAGTGTGCAAACGTAGACACTCTGCGGTTCATACTATAAATTGACAGCTGATGAGATATTTGTAAGGTAAGGTGTGAAATCAAATAAATCTCTAGTTCTATTGCGATTTTTCAGTTTTCTGGATCTTTTAGATATATCGACAGGCTCGCCACCTGCTACATTAGCCAAAACGTAAACGTCGTGGGTGTTAGCATGAATGCTTGAATGCATGCATTTACTTAGGCAGAGGTAAATGCAGACCCCACCTCTGTCCACCTGGGGCATCTACAGTGAAAATAAAGCTATAATATACAAGCAAGTCATTGAGTCAATTATTACCTACGCGGCAAGTATGTCTCCTGTCACTTCAGAGAAGGTTTGCAATTAAAATAATAAAAGATTGCAGAAAACTCCGCGCTAAAAAGAAATAGAAAAATTAAATTCAAAAGATTACACAAAATATTTATTCCCTCACGTCACTCTTCATCACTCGACTTCTCTTGAGACCTAAAGTCCTGTCTAGAGAAGACAGTTTGTAGTCGCCAATCGTTTGATAATGAAGTATCTACGTTTGCACAAAGCTTAAGTAGCATATCTAACCTTTAATGAAAATACCTTCCATAAATAAACGTGATAAGTGACTAACTTCCCGCAGGCGACAGAACATTTCTATCTACTGACGATTTGCAAACTGTCCCATTAGTTTTGGGTTCCAATGATGTTATCTCATAAACATTTGCAACCGTGACCTAAACTGTGTCAAGGAAGCTAAAGTCGTTTATAACTTGATACAATCTGTGAAATTGATTAGCATTTGTCAAGAGACACTAGAAATCACGAAACAAAGAATATTTTTAAGCGTCCTTGATGTTTGCCGACTTACCTTCCTCATTTCAAAATCTTGAATATTTATAATATTTATCGACTTGCAGTTTTGAGTGTACTTAATAATTTGACTACATCTTTCTTTTTTCAATAAAAATGGAAAGAAAATTTTGATTTTAGGCGAGACTCTAACTCGCGGCCACTGGGAATCTAGTCCAGCCGCTCTTCCAACTGAGCTACCGAAGTCCACACCCGAGTTGTCAATTCCTTCTCATTTATTGCATTGCCTTAAGGTGGCAGTATAGACTATACCTGCCTGGATATCGTAAAATTATAAAAAGTTATGAATTCGAAAATCTTCTATTTAATGGATATTTGGATTTACTAGGGGTCGTTCAACTACCGATGCAGATGTTGAACTTGTCAAACACATTTTTGAAGCTTGGGAAAAATCACATAATGCGCTAGGGGTATTCTGTGACTTATCTAAAGCATTTGATTGCGTTCAGCATGAAACATTGGTCAGAAAGTTATATCACTACGGCCTTCGAGATACCGCTCTCGAGCTTATGACTTCATATTTAAATAATAGAAATATGTGTGTTGATGTAAATGGGACAAGATCTCTCGGGACTTCAATGGATATGGGGGTCCCATAGGGCTCTATTTTAGGGCCATTTCTTTTCTTAGTCTATATTAATGACTTACCCTACATTATCAATGATGGCCAAGAGATGGTATTGTTTGCTGACGATACTTCTTTAGTGTTCAAAATTAAAAGACAGCAGGTAGATTTTGACGGTGTAAACAATACTCTCTCTAATATAGTACATTGGTTTAGCGCCAATAACCTATCGTTAAATAGCAGTAAGACAAAATGTATTAAATTTACTACTCCTAACGTAAAATAGGTTGAAACCAATGTTAAGATAAATGAGGAAGTATTGGAGATCGTAGAGTCCACGGTATTTCTCGGCATTACCGTGGATGCTAAATTGCAATGGGGTCCCCATATTGCCAAATTAGCTAATAGACTTAGCTCGGCAGCGTTTGCTGTGAAAAAAAATAGACTATTAACAGACGTCGAGACGGCTCGCCTCGTTTATTTTAGTTATTTTCACAGTATAATGTCCTATGGCAAAGAGAGCTGTCCGGGCGATCTACGGGCTGAGCCCGAGGGTATCTCTTAGAGATAAATTTAAAGAAATAAATATTCTGACTGTAGCTTCGCAATACATTTATGAAAATGTATTATATGTCCGTAAAAACATTAATGATTTTCCTACAATAGGTAACAATCACAGTATACTAGGAACAAATACAAATTGTCCGTGCATGCAACGCGGCTGAATAGGGTCAGTAATTCTTTTAGAGGTCAATGTATACGGTTCTTTAATCAAATCCCCAAAAACGTTCAAAGTCTATCGATCAATAAATTTAAGAAAGTAATGAAAGAACGTTTTTAGGATTGTAATTACTATAAGACCTGTGATTATCTTAATGATAGTACATCTTGGGATTATAGCGATCGCTGCCAGGCTATTTCATGATACTGTTATTTCGAATATGTATGTGAATACCCTGGCTGTAAATTAATTCCATCTTTTATTTTGCCGTATGCATATCCGGAGCAGTCATGCACGCTTAAATGTCTTTGCCTTTGGCGGCGTCGTGTGGCGGGTTGCTCACTTCCCTCTTAAATTGTCGAGGAGGGCAATGGCTGTCACATGCGTCATACTCGTGAACGGGTGCTGTTGGTGGGGACTGGTCTGTTCTGGTTTGCAGGAGCTACATCACATTTAGTAGATAGCAGTTTATTTGCATCTATGCTATGGACGTTCACATTATTTGATTTTTCACGATAATTTGTACTAGATTTAAGCTCTCATTTTTCACAGAAAAAAAAGAAAGCTCTTACTGAGTTTGTTGGGTAGCGGAGTTCTTCTCAGTAGTGACTGCACTTGGAACTCTGCTAAGTGAATAACTTTGATCTTGACGAATAAGTTTTTCTTTTTCTTCATTTATCATCATTGAAGGAATTGAAAAATTTTGTGATTATTATGTTTTAACTAAGTAGTTTAAATTCTATTTTTTTATTTACTATTAATATATGATTTTGCTTTACTTAATGTAATGGTTATTCACTCTAGGTATTTTATATATTTCTTGACGTTTTGAAAGTATCTGTAAAGATCTATTCGAAATAAAAATATTTTCTATTTTTATTTCTATTTCTATTTCAATGGAAACACTCCGTATCCATCAAGCAAGCAACACCCTATTGAATGAAAAATGAATATAACCCTCAATCCTCAAACCCCATCCTATTTGAAAGAGCGATTTCTTTTTCTAGGCTCTTCACATTCCTTGTCCCTTCGTTCTTTCAGTAATCTCCTTCTCTCAACTCTTTCACATATCTCTTCATTTTACTCTAAAACTTTCACAGTGGTAGCTATTCGACCGCTTCCGTTAAAGCGTTTAAAAAACGGATCTTTGGTCACTACGTTGCCCAGATTTTTTCCCTTGACGAATTGAGCACTGATCACCACAAAGTTGTCTTTTGTAATTGTTATATTTGGAAGCAATAATTTTACGTTAACTCATGAGTACATCCTTTTTATTTAATTTCCCCAGTTTCCCAAACCCATAAGTTGTCATTACATTACGAGCTGCCACTGCATTGCTGCCGCTTTGTCGCGTAGCTTGGAATGTAATCTCATAGAGAATATACGGAGTTCTACTGGTCTCCGTAGTCCTACTATTCTCCGCTTCATGGCACGCCTGCTGCCGCAGCACATCGGAATCGCAACTTTATTGTCACAGCAAATTGAGGCCACCCTAGTCCTCTGTCAACTGATACGTATTTTATGCCACCGTATATTTTAACTTTTCATAGTTTCATCATTGACTGAAGTACTAGACGGGACATTCCCCTTGGCAGCATGGTTCCAGTTTTTTGCCTACAATTATCTACGTTTTCCCATAGTAACATGACAGCTGACGTGAAAACGTCATACTAAACATCTGTCAAATCAATTCAAAAACGGAACCGCCTGTTTGTTCCGTGTCTACTCTAAAGTATTGACCTCATTGAGTTCCATTATTTTTTTAATAATATTTCGTATTCATCACTGTTTAAAAACAATCAAAGTATTTAATTAGAGACACGAAACAATAAGCTTTAATTGGATAAGTTATGCCATTCACATTTTAAGACAAAAGCAGTAAACCAAAAACTTTTCAAACAAGTACTTTGAATAACATTACCTACTTATACACAATAATTTCACAAACAATCAGAGACTCTTCTTGAGAAACAATGTGACAGATATGAAGTACATAGCTAAATTGGTTTCAAAACTTATTCAAAATTTATTTCAAACGCAACAAACTAAAATAAAAATGTCCAGCGAGTAATAAAGAATGACTAAATTATACAGAATGGTCTCAAGGATATAAAGCACAACGAACTTTTATTTGCCGCCAACATTCAAATGGCAACAAAAGTGAAAAAAGGGAATGAATAAAATATCAGGACAAATATTTGGCACGCCACAATTGTGAAGTAGTACACGATAATTTTGGTTATCTTTACAACAAGTGGTCGAAAATAAATAGCCATGACATTTGCCATTAATATTTTAACAGTTGTAAGTGTGTACTAAGTGAGTAGTTAATTTTGATCTAAACGCTGGTGCGCAAATTAAAGTACAGATCGAACATGGTCATCTCTCACCGCTAGACTAACCGGAGTGCCTAGTGCGAGATTTTATTTACTCTTACGCGATTTTCGATCGCGATCGGAAATCTCGCACTAGGCACTCCGGTTAGTCTAGCGGTGAGAGATGACCATTTGATTCGAAGGGTCGTGGGTTCGATCTCCGCACCGGGACAACTATTTGTATGGCCTACAGATATTTGTTTCGGGTCTGGGTGTTTGTTTATGTGTTGTATGTGTACAACGGCACCCACGACACAGGTTTATTCCTATTGTGGGGCTGTGAGTGTACGCGTATTTATTTTGTATTTAAGTTTTGCATTTAATCCGAGCATAAACCTATAAGTATTTAACATACCTTTTTTTGATCGGACATATCCATTTTGGACACCCATCGTCTAGAGGAATAGAGCCCGGGTTGTGTGAGACTCATAGTTATTAAAACTCCCTCGTTGGGTTTCTCTTGGCTTCGCCGGTGTGAGGACAACCACCAGCTTCTCCGCTACGACAAGGCGGAAACCCTTAGTATTATTACATATTCTCTGCTCGGGGGGTAAGTTTATAACCGGGCCGGTGTAAAGTTTATCAATCAATATTTCGTCGAGCGTCTCTCGGTACAAAATGTAATTGTAACTAACCCAAAAGGGTTAATTAGTTCCATTACATAAAAAATAAAAAAGCTTGTTACCTCGAAAGCAGGAGAAATCTAATTAAGTAACGTAACGTAACGTAACTTCACGCCTGTAATCCCAAAGGGGTAGACAGAGGTAAATGCATGCATTCAAGCATACAAGCAAACACCCACGATCGCCGGGTACGTTTTGACCCATGTAACAGGTGGCGAGCCTGTTGTCATCTCCGGGCACATTACAAAACTTCGAGGTACTGGGAAATTTGCAGAAAATGGCAAAATCCTAATAGAACCAGAGATAAAGGACTTTACACCATTGTCTCTGATAACCCCCGACCTGGGAATCGAACCCACGACCTCAGCGTAGTAGTAGTGGCCGGCTACCACAAGGCTACCGAGGCAGTTAAGATTCTAATTAAGTAATTATCTTTTTAAGGTGGCAGACAAGCATGCAGCTCACATTAATATTAAAAAAGTTATTAATGCAGCCTATAGATATCTTCACAAAAAGCAGAGGTTAAAATTCAGATGCGATGCCACCCCTGAGACCTAAGGGGAGCATGAGAAGCATGAGAGTTCTTGTCCCTGTGATAGTTATTACGGGGCCATACACATCATCATAATTTCAGCTGAATCATATCAACTACTGGACAAAAGCCTGACCCAAAGATAGTATATCACAGTGTAATTGTATTTACTACCGCCTTTTGAAATAGTTTGACCTGCGTCTTTCACTTGACCGACAGTACAAGCGAAAGAATTCCCTCCACTTGTAAGGATGTGAGGTCATCACGTCCCTACGCTTTTTCGGTACCTAAACGTACTGCACGCACAACGCCTTGCGCTGCATATTCATAAATGTTCAGACCATATAAGCATTCCTTTATCTCTGGCATTACCAAAAAAAATAATATTAAGGTCCTATTGTACTACCAAGACAAAATCATTTTGCTGCGGACAAACAGGCACTAGAATCTAGACATTCATTGCAACGTGTACCTATATCTCAGACTAATCTGAGGTGTATGCAAATCCAAGTTCACTGGTGAATCATGAGATAATCTTAAACTACACCAAATGGGTGACCACAATATCCTTCATTGTAATTAATTTTTGGATAAAATATTACCTATATCAAAAATGGCTGAAATCGATTCGGTTATCGATTCTGAACAAACTAGTTTCGGGTAGTACATTTAATCCTGTTACACGTTGTATAAATATTATTACTTAGAACAACTTGACCTTTGTAATTCCGCAAAGGTCGCCTGGCTAAAATTTTGTATATTTATTTTATATAATTTAACATACACTTCTCATCAAAAAAATCGAAACACCTTGCAAGTTTATGTTTTGTAAGAATTTTAACAAATTGTGTATATTTAAAAATAAAATATTTAATATCGTTTTATAGTGCATAGTGTGAGGTTTTCAAATCTTTATGTTGATGTTCTACATTCAAATTACATTTTCATAAGTTTCCGGCAGTTTCTGGCCTAGATAATTGATGTTCAACAAATTCCATAGAAAACCAAATATGTAGTTAACCCGGGAGCACCCGCGCCTTTTTAACTTACACGAGCACTCGCGTATAGAGCATTTTGCTCACGTTTTACAAATAACCAAAAAGTACACAATTTATAGTATTTTTATATATTTTACTGCTTATATATAATAAAACAAACGTGTATAATAAAATCAAATATTTGTCTTTATTAAATAACATTCGTAATACTATAATATTTTAATAACAAATTCAGGAACTAAATCGACATTTCTTAAGTGCACTTATGGTGTAAATGAAAAAAATAATAACTTGTACAAAAAAAAATAAGAGTTTAACAATAAAACATTAATCTCCATCAAATGCATGAGCTTTACATATAACACACAAAGTAATAGCATGTTCTGAGCATAAAATTGTTTTACATGTAAAACATGTCTTTTTTGTCATGTGATTTTTACGCCTTGGACAGATTGCACAGATTCAGTTTTAACCTTCACCATCTTCCGGTGATGACTGCTCAGTATCAGTTTTATTATTTTTTTTATGTTATGGAAGTGGCAAACTAGCATGCAGTTCACATTGATGTTAAGTGAAGACTGCAGCCTATAGACACCCACACAAAGACCAAGGTCAAAATGCAGATGCGTTACCACTCCTGAGGCCTAAGGTGTTATGCCTTTGTGCCGGAAATTACAAGGCCGTACATTACCACCTGACCGGAACACGATAGTGCTGAACACTACCATTTAGAGGCAAGTATATTAGGTAACGCGGTGGTGTCTACGCCCGCGAGCTCCGTCACTGGAGCTCTACCACCAGTAAAAAGTCATGATCGCTGTGCTCACTCTTTCCGGCACTTTCAATAGCATCAGTTCTAAAAATCTTTTCATAGATGTCTTCGGAATCATCTTCTTGTAGCCACGCCAAAATTTGTTTTTCTTGTCTATCCATCTGTAAAAATATTGATAAATTTATATGTACACTGCATTATGAACTCATTGTTCACCAGTATTAAACAATAAAATTGAAATAAAGACTTAAAGTTAGGTATAATACTGTAATAAAAAAAATCCAAGTGAAAAATAATACTTACGTAGTAACTCGCGCGATGAGCAAAATGCCGCGCGACATGACACGGCTAAACAAACCACCTCCACTGAGCGATGGATGCACACTTACATGAAAAATACGTTATGGGCGGGACGGGGGAAATATAAAACTCAGCTATAGCGCAAACGACGACCATAAACAATTAAATCAATAAATGGCGGGAATTTGAAATTTACCGTGAGGGAAATGCTCATAGCGCGTGTGCTCGCGGGTTAAGGAGTATTAATGGTGAAATTGATTAATGTAACACAGATTTTGTATTAAAACTTACCACACGATCATGTCCCTAATCTTGTAACCTTTTGTCCTAGATAAAACCGTAGCCAACTAAAGGACCCACGCGTCATGTTTCGTTTCGTAATAGATTCCTTTACATACGGTACATTTATGGTCGTATCTATCGGCCTTTTTTTCATGTCATCATCAAGCTACGAAACCTCTGAAGATTTTACCAAGTTAAAAAAAAAACTTTATGCAAATCTTCGCACCGTTAACATTTTTGAGTTTTGAGAGGGTGAAAAGTGAAAAATACAACCACTGAAATTTCACCCTGGATATTTTAATGAGCCTAAAATCTTATTGCAACATAAATATAAATAGATTTTTTACCTGGTTACAAATCAGTTCATGTCATGTGAAGATGTAACCACATCAACAAATCGGTATTAAGGTCACTTTGATGAACGAGCTACAGCCTGCTCCGACGAAGCAGAAATACGTTCAAGATGAGTAAACAAAAAACAAATCTTCCTACAATGATGGATATATGCATCTGATATTCTGTATCCAAATATTCGCTTATAATATAAACTTAGTATACCTAAGTAAGGTAGGTATATTAAGTTTTCTTGCAAAAGATAAAATCTGTTCCTTCCAAGTTCTGTGATAAATCTAAATAATACCTATCTATAAGTAAGTCATTTGTTTACAAAGTGGCTTTTTTGCCGTTATTTTAATATTTTGTAGCGTATCAAAAAAAAACACATATTTTTCATTTTCCATAAAAATAATAAATTGATTTTATCTTTATAACGAAACTTAGCATTAGTTATGAATATAGATATAATAATAGTATTTGCATTTCTGTGGCTAATGATAAACTGCGTCGTAACTCTCTCGGAATACATAATAAAAGCGCGCTGTGATGTGTGTGTAAGGACTCAACTGCTTTAAGGTTAATCCCCATAACAAAAAATGTTGTTTGTGTCTGATAACAAGCATAAATGAATGCACCTAACCATCAAATATTCTCAACACACATTTTTCTTGAAAGAAACACAATATTGTAATAATAAAACTTGCCAGTCTATCCCATCAACATTTAATAAGGTAAAAAACAGAGAAAGATGACTGTAATCGTTTGCAGCTCCCTCCCGTCTGGCGATGGGCGGCGCATTTGTCAAGTTCAGACGAACACTTTTTTCTTAGATGTCAGCCACGATGCCAGCAGCGTCCATCTTGTGTACCGATAATAATGCCTCATGTCTACGCTGAGAATTATGTGACAGTTGCTTCATCGTTTTACAAGCAGCCAGTTAATAAATACAGAATGTAATCGTAAAGGTGACATTCCAAAATATATGCCTGCACCTTGTACGTTAGATTGAGAGAAGTAGCATAAAATAATAAATCATTTTCAGCTATTCGTCCATGTCTAGGCCTTTACACGAATGTTTAAAGATTATTTACAAAGGATCATGGCAAGATTAGTACAGAAAACATGAAAAAAAAAGTACACGATAAAACAGCTTTGAAATATTATCTAGTGAACCCAAAGAACATTTTCTGATATTTTATATAATTTTAAATCTCCGCAATAAAAAATATAACTTTTGGAACTTTAGTATGGAGTGCTTCAACTGTTTTTAGGAAAGACAACAAGTAAACACAAATTAAGAAGAATGAAGATGCTACTTTACTTTGCAAGTTCGTTTGAATTTCAATTATCTATCAAAATCGAATAACGGTGGGATGCAGTCAAAAGATTTTTATAGAGTCTTTCAAAACAACGAGTCAGTTAAACATTACTTGTGATACGCGTCCATGTTAAAAACATATTAAATACATTAACATGTAATTTCAGTTCAGGTATTGTGATTATAATTCGATTTTCTAATCGAGGTGTTAGATAGTGAGCATTATTACCGTTACATGTTGTATTATGTATGTATGTTGTGAGTTAAGGCAGCCTTAACATGAATTTTTAAAGAATATTTACAAGGGACCATGGCAAGATTTGTGCAGAAAAAGTAAAAAAAGTACACGGTAAAACAGCTCAGTAATATTATCTAGTGAACCCACGCTTTACCTAATCGATTATTTAATTTAATTTCGGTTATCCTTAACGCATTTGGAAATCTGTGTTGTCCATAATAATATAAGGATAAATATTCTACAAGCTGTTCCCATTCTATTCTCTCAGCAGATCGCTATGACAAGAAACATTGTAGAGTATGAAAGTATACATTATATAAGACAAACTTTCGTTCTACCTTCAACTTTAGCAATTCATAAGAAAACAGGCACGCATTCAAGCTTCCAGGAACATTTCCTATGGAAAGGAAGTTATGACTTTTAACGACACACTTAGAGAAATACGTCTTTATGAAAAATAAAGTTTAAAATCTATTACTTACATACTAGAAGATTCAGATTTGATTAAAACTTGAAGAATGGATTTCGATATGGTACTGCATTGAGATATATTGTATACTAAATTACATTTACAAATAAGCTTATGTATGTATGCATGGACTTTCACGCCAGGTCCCTAACGGGGTAGGCAGAGAGTGTGAAGCGACAGATATCAGAGAGACATATATTAATTTAATTCAAGCGCAAAGATTTGCCCGCCGCCCTAGACGATGAATTTTCTTATACTGGAAAAGAATTGGGAGGGAGTAGCCATATGCAGGCTTTCCCCTCTGTCAAACTACAAGCACAAATGTTCCTATGCCTGTCGCCTACATGTTTAAATATGTATGTGAAATTGTTTATGAATTTTGTAAAAGTTTCGTACGACGATTTTTGTAGTGTGTGTGTCACACGTATTTCCATGAACATTTAAAACATGACAGACTGTTTTTCATCGGTAATAAACGCTACGGCTACTCCCCTCCGCCTCCGGTCCGCCGCAGCCAGTGGCCCGTGTTGTTCTATAATTATGGCATATCCCCATTATGGGGAGGCATTGGTTCAGCAGTGGACATCATTTCGGCTGAAATGATGAATGATGATGAAGTGCAAATCTCTATTAAAACTAAATTAATCTTACTCTCTTAATTTCTATTAAAGCTAAGTTTGAGCTAAATTAATCTAAACAACTAACTTTATTAAACAAACCTTAAAGGTATGGTTATGTGGAGCCAGGAATAATCGCACCCATCTAAGCTATTTGTTGCAGCAAGAGCTGCAACGCTGATATTCTGATGGGTCCTTTGACGAACGTTACGAACTGCAAGTGTGGTGTACATAGATGAAAAAAAAAGAAAAAATAATTCAAAGTGGGGGGAAAAAACTCATTCGTTTGAACTACCGTCGCATAATCAAATATCAAACTCTGAATTGTGGAACCACTCAGCGTAATTAATTGAATACAAAATCTTTACAATTCGATATTTCAATCATCCCATTTTCTAGAGCCTTCTTTGAAGTTATACTTGTGATAACTGTGCGGATGAAACTTTCCGAACATTCGAGAACACGAAAGGTATTGGAAGTAAATCTATCGCAGCCTATGATATTGGGTATGTACGAGTATTTGATATCCTAAAGGTTATTCAGTTTTTATAAAATCTGACGAATACCTATTTCTATTTAAAGACGTGACATACTTATTCAATAAGTGAAAATTTTCGTTAAATTACGAACTTTTTTTTTATATAGGTACTATACAAGATAAATCAAAGGCACACTTTTTAGGTTTATTATTTACTTTTCATTTTTCTTTTCATTTCGTTATATGTAGCTACTATTGCCGAAACTTTGAATTTAGTTGGTATAGCCCTCTCTAGGGACACTTGACTCTAACGAAAATTGACACTTTAAAGCGTCACGAACAGTTAACTTAATCGAAAAATGATTTTAGCACACCCCTGATATTTTGAAAAGACCTATCCAACGATATCCCACACTATATAGAAAACGAAAAATATTTTTTTTATCTCGCGTTACATATAGGGGTAACCCTAAACTTGTGCCAAATTTCAAGTCTCTAGTACTAATAGTTTTTGCGCTAAACTGCGGACGGACAGACAGACAGACGGACATGGCGAAACTATAAGGGTTCCTACGGAACGGAAAATGTTTACTGCGGAACCCTAAAAACAGCAGGTCCTATCGCAAAACTGTTGATATTATAGGAAACTTGCAATAGCCTGACGTGCTGTGGTGCATCCTTTTTATGGCCCGCCCACGGTGTGTCTACTTATGTAAAACCATTTTTTTTTTGCTTTTTCGTAGACGCCACCCAGCTGATAACAGGTCGTAGATACGGCAGCTATAGGTGTGTCTACGGCTGCCGACAACTACATGCCGCTCGTCTGTGACAAGACATGAATGTACAGTACGGGCAAAAATTAAATGCCACTGAGTAAAGTTGCCTGCATTAACTTGCTTAGTTCGCGATAACCACATAGACGAGAAAGAAGGTGAATTCCAGTATTGACCTGATAAAAGCGAACTACTGTCACATTTTCCTCCTCGCGCATTCCTTCTATACCATAAAATCGCATTCTTCGTGGCAACTTGTAATTAACGTCACAGCCGCGTTTATGTTCTGCGCGTTCTGTATATCAGGGTTTAGATATGTACAGTACCCAGTTAAGAATATTGCACATGGAGCCTACGAAAGAAGCAATCAGCTAATATCGACTGCGCACTACCCACGTAAGCACTGACAATCCGGTATTGGTCAAAACTTGATCAAAATGATCGACAAACGTCACCTAGATAAGGTGCGAAGGAGATAACGCTTTACAAACCCGAAATAAGAAGTTATTAATCTTGTTAGATACTGTATCATGCTTGTGACATAATTTCCAACTACAAATAAAAATAGGTATGCTTATGTAGAGTTGCTCTTCGATCCGAATTGTGTCCTCTGACCGACGAGACTCAGCTAGGGATTTGTCTTGAACTTGAAAGGCTTCTACTAATCTGTGTAGATATATTATTATTATAAATGGTATAGTAACAACAGTACTGTGTTCATTTACCTGTATTTAAATCCTACACGTCACTCATTTTAATAATTTATGAATCTTTGTATAAAACCACATTGAACAATGAAACGTAAACAATTTATTAACCATTTGACGTTGTTTTTGGGATTTAGTCATAAATCAATTAAAAATCATTCATCAGTAGGTAAACATATTTTGTTTGTATCATTAAAATAAAAATATGCTTACCTACACTCATAGCCCCACATTAGGTACACCGCATTACCTAATATACTTGTCACTAAATGGTAGTGTTCAGCAATATCGTGTTCCGGTCAGGTGGTAATGTACGGCACTGTAATTTCCAGCACAGAGGCATAACACCTTAGGCCTCAGGAGTGGTAACGCATTTTGACCTTGCATTTTGACCTTGGTCTTTTCGTGGGTGTCTATAGGCTGCCGTCATCACTTAACATCAATGTGAACTGCATGCTTGTTTGCCACTTCCATTACATAAATAAAAAATATATTTATCTGTAAGTGATACAAATCTTGGTCCTGGTTCGAACAGGCGTAACACACAGTTGGGCCAGTAATCAACAGGCTCGTCATTACACCGAGGGTTTCCGCCTTGTCGTGGCGGAGGGGCTGAGTACCCGGTGGTTGGCCTCACACCGGCAAAGCCAAGAAGAACCCAGAGAGGGAGCGGCGTTTGGCGTGGCTCTGCCCGCCACTCGCTGCTGTGGTGAGGAGACGGCTGGGGAAGCCGTGTACGGGTAGGTCATTGGCCCTGCACCCTATGCCCAGCCGCCTAGCGGTAGTCCCGCCGTAAGATGGGGACGTGGTGGGGAGGCGGCTGTGGAAGAGGTGTACGGGTATGTCGTTGGCCCTGTATCCTATCCCCAGCCGCCTAGCGGTGGTCCCGCCGTCAGATAGGGACGTTGGGGAGCCTAGCGGTGGTCCCCCGGGGCTGTACTGTGTGCCCCTGGACTCCTCCACCCGGGCGTCTTGGGACTCCTGGCGTTGTGAGTGGTCGGGGCAGGGACTAGGGGATGTCCGTCGCCCGAATGGAGAGGTCACGGGCTGGCTGGCGTGCAGGTGTTCCGCATGCCACTAGAGTTGGTTGGAGCCGAAAGGCTCCGAGGAGGGCTCGGCAACGAGCAGCCACCGGTGGGGTCGTGGATGTGTTCGATAGCGTTCCTGAAACCCCGCCACTGATGGCGGATCGAAACACCCAGAGGTTTTAGTGGGCAGACGGATGCCTTTCCCAGAGTCCAACATAACCCACCCCTCTCCCCAAGGGTGGTTAAGCGTAACCCATTTTCCCCTGGTAAAAAAAGGCTCGTCATTACACATCTCTTTTTGGAAGATAATCCTTCCGCTAGTGCAGTCAGTCAACCGAACAATGGCGGTCGAACCATTAATAGGTCGGTAATGAGAGCAATAACGCAGGATGAGCAGCAACTTTCTTAAACTACTGACGATTAAACTACTTCCATTGCAATCATCAATCCGCATGCCAAGCGTGGCGATTATGGCTTATCCCCCTTATGAGCAAACTTTGGTCCAGCAGTGGACGTCTTTTGGCTGGAATGTCGATACTTTTTTTATTCGTGGTTAAAAAAAATAAGCATCCCTCTGACACTGGATTTTACCTCCACCTACAGATACCTCCACCTAATAATAGAATCGCTTGGGATACATAAATTTTCTTTAAAATGTTTTTTGCTATTTCTTTTAAATCTATTAAATTTGCATGCCTAAGGTAATGGCGTAACTTACTTTAAAATGCTTTGAGATATTTTTAAACTTGGAGCTTTTTGGACTTGTAACAATAACAATATATCATATAATTATAACAAATTCTTATTCCAAATAGAAGTTCACGTGTGACGTTATATTGGCCGAAGAACGTGAACTATTCGATTCATCAATCGGCAACAGTCAATAAGAGTGATTGCGGTACAGTAGTGGACAGTATCATATTAATATCACATACAAAATTTGATATGGGCAGGGTCACTCGACCGGACCCCAATCCAACGCCTTTTTAAGCTTCCCCTCACGTAAGGGTTCGAAGATCAAATTCCTAGTAATAAATGTGGATACTCATTCATGGTGAATATCTTTGACCGTATCCCGAACCACTAACGATGTGTTCTATAGAATTCTATTATCATTTAATGCCCAATGCATTAAATGATAATAGAATTCTATAGACCCCATACTTAAATTTATTGCCTTGAAGTGTTTATGTGAAAATATTCAAATCATTTATGTATCGTAAAATTTATTTAGCTAACGTAAATACGTAGGCTATGAAACCTGGAACACTTAAAAGAGATAGAACTGAATGATATATGAAGCAACCCTTATTTTTTTACATATGAAATAGAAAAAACATTAGATGAAAAAGTTCTAATAGTATTTGAATCTACATACAAAAGAGCCCAACCGGTCGAAGTGTCCCAGTGTAACAACAGGCCCGGTAGGCAGGTAATTAAGGTAAAATAAGATTTGAATACCTACTGCAGCCTATTGACGACTGCATAAAGAAATGGTCATGAAGCCTAAGGCCACTTACCTTTCTGCGAGAAATTGTAGGGCTGAAAATTACCATATACCTAACCAGAGGATGGTTTATTACTATATATGTAAGTCAAATTAACCTGTTCAATAATTTTCTTACATATTTATCAAATCATAATGTGTCGTCACCGTTGTACGATGAATCAATGACTATTTCAAAAGACGTTGCTTCTATAATATTCAACATATAGACCAAAAAAACTAAAGTGCTTGTTTTAAAAACTTGGAAGGTATAAGGACCATTGGCGACCATTGTCTAAAAAAACATTGTTCTATTTTTCAAGAAAATCTACCGTGACTATAAATTATAGATTTCTTTCCATGTAAGTAATTCCAGAAGTTTAAAAAGAGCTTCCTGACGATCACAGGCTTTTGTCTCTAAGTAATGACATCAGACCTAATGTTAAAATCTTACTTAATTAAACATTCATACTGATATGCCTTCGTCTGAAATAAAATTAGGTTTCAAAAGTTAATTTTCTTCGCAGTGGAAGGAAGATGATTGGCCTAAATTTCCTTCAACTGTCTTAGAATAGGCCTATTCTTTCCCTCGACAACTCTGCAGATGTTTCTGAACTTAACTAAGACTATTACCTTTTACCACCATTACTTATTACGATAGACACAAAAAAAATTCTAGGCGCGTCGTCAGTTAAAACAGTGGATTTATGATTCGACATTGACGATCAAATTTTAGTTTTACGTCAGTCAAACTGATCGTCAATGGGCACATGATTCCTAAGTGTGCGTCTTGTTACTATTTGAGTAACAAGACTGCCCATAAGGATCTACCATACACTCAAGTATGAGTACCATACACAACGAGAGAAGAAAAGAAGAACACCTTTATTAGTTCCGTTTCCACAAAGATGTTGAATAATATGTATACATAACATACACAACGAGAGAAGAAAAGAAGAACACCTTTATTAGTTCCGTTTCCACAAAGATATTGAATAAAACACTTCACTTAAGTATATGCCTGTGTCCTGTTACAAACATTAACTTGTATCAAAGCGTTCTACAAGTCGCAAGGGTATAGGCCACTAGAGTAAGTTTGAAACTTGGCGTCTAACATGTGAAGTAAATCACTCAAGTTGATCGTATAATCTCCCCCTTAGGCTGTTTGCTGGATTAGACTTCGACCAACCACAATCTGGTCAGATAACTCTCAGAGATTTTAACTATCATTGCTTCTTCCTCTTTTAGGCGGTATAAATAAAAGCATCCAAATTTAATTCGTGAAATTAAAACCTACACACTTAAAGAACACAGATTATGCTTTTCGTGAATGAACTAACAAAAAGCCGTATTACCAGTTCACACCATTTTCTTTACTAAAATCGGTGAAAAACTTGTTCTCTAAATGAAAATTGAATACAAAGGTACTTAATGTAATCTCTATCATCAACGTATCTCGTTTACGCTATTGTTATATATTAAAGAACAATATAGCTTAGCTGAGACGTACTTGCATGTTATAAATTCCTTATGGGAAATAACAACAAAAACGGTAGCATATCCATACTGTCATTTAAATTGCTTTATCCATTCTAAGATAAAATTGTTCTTGTAACGGGTTGTACAAATCAAAAGGGACACATTGAGTTTGAAACTTGGCGTGTAACATGCAACGTAAATCACACCAGTTACTCGAATAATCTACCGTAGCCCGTTTACTGGCTTAGACTTTGTTGAACCCCAATCTGGTCAGATAACTCGGAAGGCTTTTAATGTCATTAAACTATGTTTGCCACTTACTTCTTTAGATTATAGCAAATGAACTCAAACTTTAGGCCTTTAATATTTGCCATGACAGTACAAAAGAGTCAGTGTTTTAATGATTATGAGGTATTCAAAACCGTTTGCAGATAATTTATCGTCTTCTTTTTCATATTTATCCCTTCTTTATTATACTTCTTCCACACCATGTAAAAAAGTATGCAATATTTGAATTTGCAATCTTTTTCATGAAAACGTGTCTTATAACGTTGAAGAATCCTTTGATTCGTTGAGTCTAATATATTAGTCTAAGGTATTGACAAATCTAAAAAATGTCATAACTGACTCTTTTATTACTAACACAACTTAATTTCTCTCACAACAAGATCGTTAACAATATTCACACTCACTTAAATTCCTTTCAAAGATAAATTTTAAACGTTCACAGTAAATCAAAAGGACCACATTAAGTTTGAAACTTGCCGCGTGTAACATGCCAAATAAATCACATAAGTTAGTCGAATAATCTCCCTTAGGCCGTTTACTAGCTTAGTCTCTGTTGGACCACAATTATTAGTCAGATAACTCGGAAGCCTTTTAAAATCATTCAACTATCTTTGCTGCCTCCTTTAGGTTGTACTAAATGAACTGAAGCTTAAGCCCTTAAATGTTACCTTCTAAGAAGGATTGTGTGTTTTAGCAATTATTATTGTAATCTAGTGAATCAAATCCGTCCGAAAGTCACACACGGTAATGAAATTTGTGAGTAGGTACCTATTTACTTGTAGTCGTTTACAGTTTATTCATGTCGACTCTCAATACTAGGTACTAAAACCCAGGTATTCGTGATTTCTAAATACAATAAACTTAGAATTATTTTCTCTCTAAGAAGTAGGTATACGATGACTTTGAGTATTGACTTTTTTTTTCGTGTATATTTTGTAGGACTTAGGCTAATATTCCCGCTGAAGTGATACGAAATTCACCCGAACAACCATTATTATGCATATTATCGAAGAGAGTAACATGTACAAAGAAATCCTATACTTTGAGCACATACGAGTATAAGGTTCAGGATGTGTATATTATTCCGCCACACGTCCTGTCTGTCCATAAACTAGAGACGACGTCCCCTTCCCCATTGACACGTAACACGATACACTTAAACAAACAATTTATGATTCATCCAGCTCTGATATTCTTTAATAAATGAACACGCACGACTCAATAATATTGTAGCTTCATTTAATTTTCATATAATTGTCATGAATAAAGTTGTGTGTACACTTAGACTGTAAACCATGTGCTTTGACTTGTATTTTCAAACAAGTACAACTTTTTTTTTTACTAGAAAACGCAAATATAAAGAATTGAATAATGTTAGTGATTAAACGAACTTACCTGTACGTGAAGTTCGATCATAATTATGCGAAGGCTTCGACCGAAAGATTAGCATATAAAACAACATGTAGTACCGCATAGCGATCACCACTTTCAAGGCACGTCCACACAGAGCAATCTGCCTCGCGAGGCATTTGCCGCGCGAGGCATTTGCCGCGCGAGGCATTTGCCGCGCGAGGCATTTGCCGCGCGAGGCATTTGCCGCGCGAGGCAGAGCGAGGCAGATTGCTCCGTGCTCTACGCGGTACTACATGTTGTTTTATATGCTAATCTAGAGGACGAAGCCGAGTATAATGAACTCTTTCCTTACGAACAACATAATCAACTATTCGATATAACCATTTCAGTCTTCTGAGTGGTCTTGGCATGAAGTAAACTTGTAGGTACATAGGTAAGTAGACATTGTACGGTTTGCAACTCTTAAACTTAGGTTAAGTAATTTTCATAACAGTACAGACATAATTTAACTATCTCAAATGTATGAATAGTTAAACGTAACTTCACGCCTGTAATCCCCAAAGGGGTAGGCAGAGGTAAATGCATGCATTCAAGCATACATACAACACCCACGATTCGCCGGTTAAGTTTCGGCACATGTGACAGGTGGCGAACCTGTTGCCATCTCCGAGGCATTGGGAAACTTCCAGAAAACGGAAAAAATCCCAATAAAACCAGAGATAAAGGATTTTAAACCGTTATCTCTGATAGCCCCGGACCCGGGCATCGAACCCAGGACCTCCAGCGTAGTAGTAGTGGGCTGCTACCACTAAGCTACTGAGGCAGTTACTCGTAATAACTATAACTATGCATTAATCTAGAAACTCCACCAATCCGCATTGGAGCAGCGTGGTGGAGTAAGCTCCAGGCCTCCTCCCAAAAAGGGGAGAGACTCGTGCCCAGCAGTGGGACGTATAATGGGTTGCCATTATAATTATTATATAATCTAGAAAAACGATCCTTATAATTTTTTTTTATCGAGACTAGTTGAGGATTATAATTTCGATTCCCTTTATATACATTTACATAAGATATCTTTATTTTTGTCCTCGCCTCTGCCGCGGCAGGATAAAATGTTTGAAGAGGAAATACTCCACTTTTTTGGCGTGAAAATATGAAATGGAGGAAAGTGATCTCTGTGTTTGACATTAAATAAGTATCTCTTCAACAGCATATTTCGTTTTATTCTATCTGTATTCCCGTAAAAGAAAATATTAGTATTCCACAAAATACACCATTTGAAGATGATATGAAATGTGTATATTTTGTAGAATAACTCCTCACTTACATTTATTCAAGACATACACATAGGTAACTCAAATTATGAATTCATTCATGGCCAGTAGTGGAATATGGAGTAGGTAAGCCTTCTCTAAAAGTTTTTTTTTGTATTGGATCATTATTATATTTTCGTAATAAAATTGTCATAATAAGGCGTTGTAGGTTTTAGAAACATTGACAATAAAACGATTAGGTATAGGATTTTTTTAAGACGTCAGGACCTTTCGGGCTTTGTTGTTAAAGTTGTTGTGTTACCTCGCTATCATACAGTTAAATTTGTGTTTTTCCCTTCCGTTAATCAATTTTTCATCTGAGTAAACACTAAAGTCTGCGTAAACAACCCCTCAACATTTTCATGAAATCACTTTTAGATTAAGCCCATAAAGTTTTTTAATATAAACCTGAAATACAAAAAGTTTCAACCATAACTCTATTTTAACAACGTTTAGCTTAACGTTGAAGCTGAAAATATGTGTCATTTAATTCACCTTGTTTTTGTTATACATATATTATAAATAACAAAAATAGACCTATTGATATCATAAGCATCCACCACCTATACTACCTATATATTGCCTTTTGAAACCTTTGGAACACACGGGAAAGTAGGTACCTACCTACCAATTAAGAGACATAATAGGTTGGGGAAAAAGTCTTTTCGCATTATAGTGTGTATGAACTTGTAATAAAATCTCTTTGGCTGTAGTATTTGTATCTGGCTGGTTTTGGTATCATTGAAAGTTAAAATTTTAAAGAACATAATTCCAAATTCAAATTAGGCAAATGTGTGATTTTCATTTGTTTTTCGTACTGTCAAGATGAGTGAATCTAATGAAGAAATTCGATACATTTTAAAATTTTACTACAAAAAAGGTAAAAATGCAACGCAAGCCGCGAAAACAATTCGCGATGTTTATGGACCTAGTGCAGTGTCTGTGAGAGTAGCACAAATTTGGTTTAAGCGTTTTCAATCCGGAAATTTTGATGTCAAAGATGCACCTCGCTCTGGTCGCCCTATTACGGATAAAATGGATGCCATTTTTGAAAAAGTGGAGCAAGATCGACATATCAGTAGTTACGACGTAGCTGAAGAACTGAGAATTGATAACAAAACAGTTTTGGCGCATTTGAAAAAAGCTGGGTACAAAAAAATGCTCGATATTTGGGTACCTCACGAGCTCACTGAAAGAAACCTAATGAACCGTGTACTCATTTGTGATTCTTTATTACGACGTAATGAAACCGAATCATTTTTGATTCGAAGCTGATAACTGGTGATGAAAAATGGATCACGTACGACAAGAACGTGCGAAAAAGGTCGTGGTCAAAGGCCGGTCAGGCTTCACAGACTGTGGCGAAACCCGGGTTAACTCGCAATAAGGTGATGTTGTGTGTGTGGTGGGATTGGAAGGGCATTATTCATTATGAGCTATTACCACCAGGCAGGACTATCGATTCTGAACTCTACTGCGAACAACTGATGAGATTAAAGCAAGAAGTTGAGAGAAAGCGGCCGGAATTGATCAACAGAAGGGGTGTGGTGTTTCATCATGATAACGCTAAACCTCACACATCCATAGCCACTCAGCAAAAATTAAGAGAGTTTGGCTGGGAGGTGTTAATGCATCCGCCGTATAGTCCTGACCTTGCACCTTCAGATTTCCACCTGTTTCGGTCTCTTCAGAATTCTTTATGCAATGTTAGGTTAACATCACGAGAGGACTGCCAAATCCACTTGTCGCGGTATTTTGATGAGAAGTCCCAAAATTTTTATAGCAATGGGATCATGTCCCTACCTACAAGATGGCAAAAGGTTATCGAACAAAATGGTACATACATACTTTAGTTAAATTTAAATGAACTATATTAAAAAATGTTTTGAATTATCTTAAAAAATGCGACGAAACTTTTTCCCCAACCTTATATTATATTCAAGTAAAACATCGTTCGCACTTAAATAATAGATATTTATTTAGTTAAAACTTTAAACGATGGTTGTCATTTAATATATATTTATTTATTTATTTATTTTTACTTATATGCACATGAGAAGTACATATGGCGGACTTAATGCCCCTAGGCATTATCTCCCAGTCAACCAGTGAGTAGAGCAGAAAGTCAACGAAGAGGTGCAGGAATATTAAATAACTCAATACAATTTAAAACTGGAAAGATGAATAAATTTAACACTGACGAATACATATGAAGGACATAAATACGTAAAGTATCTACATACCTATATATAAACATATATAAAATAATACATAAAACTAAATAGACATACAATACTTAAAACTAAATAGACATATAAAAAATGAATATATAGGATATAGAATGCACACATAAATATATATATATACTAGCGGCCCGCCCCGGCTTCGCCCGCGCTGCTCTGCTCCTATTAGTCATAGCGTGATGTAAGCTATCCTATCTCTCAAGTTGGATCGAACTGCACATGGTGTGCGAATTTTATTATAATCGGTTAAGTGGTTTAGGAGTCCATTGAGGACAAACATTGTGACACGAGATTTATATATATTAAGATATAAATACAAATAAATACATCGTATACGTACCTGTATACAAATATTAAAATTATAACATGACCATGATTTACAAAGCAGGTTTAAGAAAATGACAGCGAATCATAGATTTAAATGCAATTTTACTCCGAGCTCTTCTTGTGTCAACGGGAAGCCTGTTCCAGAGTTTTATAGCTGTAACAGCGAAGGAGTTGGACATAAAACCAGTGCGGTGAAGCGGGATATCAAGAGTAAGGTTATCAAATGAGCGAAGGTTCCGATTGTAAGAATCACCCAGAAATTGGAATTTATGCTTAACATAACCGGGAGAACATGGATTGTTAATGATTGCGAAAAGTTGGCAGAGGATCCGAACGGATCGTCTCTGACGAATGGTAAGCCATTTAAGCTTAGAACGAAAGTGAGAAATATGGTCAAACTTGCGAAGACCATATATGAAACGAATGCAGTTATTTAGAATGCGATCCAATTTGTTTAATTGTTCTTGAGAGATATCTGTGTAACAAACATCAGCATAATCGATGAGTGGAAAGATAAGAGATAGGACAAGAAGGGTCTTTGTCTGACAAGGTAAAAAGTTCTTGAGCCTATAGAGAGAGCGCAATATGGCAGTGGAGCTTCTACAAATGTTTGTAATATGCGTATTGCAAGTCAGAGAAGAGTCGATATGCACACCTAAATCCTTAACGTTTATATATATATAAATGTTTTAATACCTTAAATACCTACATACCCACATAGGACGACCCACAATGTTGAAAAAAAAGGAAGCAAACATCTTATTAATCGATTACTTACTCGTAATCTGTTTTGAAGAAGAAGAAGAAGAAAGAAGAAAAATATTTATTTTCATGGCACACACACAACAACCAATAATAATAAAGTTAAAAACAAGTAAAACAATGGTTACATATTTGGTTGTGGGAAGCCAAGAAAAACGGCACCCACCTCAGCTGATTGCTGCAGAGTGACTGCAGCGCTGATATTCTGGTGGGTCCTAGTGGCATCACGAACTTCAAGCTGCCAGGCAATGCCTGAACCTCTTAAACGAATAGCCAGAAAGAAATAGACTTCTTATATATTATTCATATTTAAGTAAACTACCATCAATACATATATATATTACACTACGATAATAAAATAATAAACATATGTACCTAAAATAAAATAAGTTAAAAATACCTATATACCTATAAAGCTTAGAAATAAAATTACGTAAATAGCCGCAATAGTGGAAATTGAAAAGAATACATAAATACTCAAACCAACAGATAAATAAAATAAAATATTAAAATATTTATAAAAACAATTAAAAAAAAATAAATAATAATAATAATAAAGGAAAAAATAATAATAAAAAGAGACAGTCGCATAAACGGAATGCAGCTACCACCACCGTCCGCCATTTTGTTTACTGTCACTGTCGTGAGTGACGTCAAGTGACGTGTCAAGTGTCATAATATGGTGAGAAAAGAAATTATGTACCTACATACCTGAAAAATTAAATAAATGTTCCACGTGGCACGCAACGTGGTTGGTAAACTTGATAACTATAGCGTCGTACCAGGGAATCCATTTATATCAAGTATATTTGTGAGTCCCGTGAAATTAAATTGATCGGATAAATGGAAGTGCCGGCTACGCAACGCCCACGTGAGGTGTCTTTACGAGAGTGAGTAACTGCATTACATTACTTCGGACTTCTGTTCATTTAACAATATATTTTTGAATCTGAGTTTAAATGTGTTTTGTGTTTTCAGAGCTCGCAAAGGGGGCGGAAGATCATTCCAGCAACGGGTGGCGGCAAACTTGAAGCTACCCCGGAAAGCTGCTGTTCTATGTTTCGGCATGATCAGAGGTTTGGTTGTGGCTCTGAGACATTGTCGGTCGCGATCCCGTGCCCAAGATAGTTTCTTAAAGAGATAATCGGGTCTACCAGTTTGCACAATGCCGAAGAGTAAAGTGGCTAAATGTAATTTCCTACGATTGTCCATTTTCAAAAGATTACCTTTGTTAAGGAAAGGAGTTATATGCGTTTTAGGTGGTATGTTGTAGCAGAATCGAGCGCATGCATTTTGTACCCGTTGTATTAACCTCTTGGTTCTGCCAAGTATACACATACCATATACAGTATCAGCATAGTTCAGCTTGGATAGAATGAGGGATTCACATAGCATTATACGCAATTCAACTGACAGGAAAGGACGAATTCTATATAGCAATTTAAGGCGATAAAAGCAGTTTCTCACAGCCTGAAGAATGTGAGTCTCAAAGTGCAGTTGCCCATCCATAACCACACCAAGGTTGCGAGCTTCGTCAACCCTTTCAACAGGGCAACCATTAATGGTGATTAAGGGATTAAAAGAGCATATTTTTTGTATTAAATCCCTCGAGCCTAATATTAGGTGTTTAGATTTGCTGGGATTCAGTGAGAGACAATTTCTTTTTGCCCAATCTGCAATCCTATCCAAGTCCTCATTAATTTTAATTACAGCTTCTTGGCAGTTTTGTGGATCAAAAGAGTAGTATATTTGCAGATCATCCGCATAAAGATGATACTTGGTGTGGGTTATGTGATTAGTGATATCAGCACTATAAAGTATAAAAAGCAGAGGTCCCAGAATAGATCCCTGTGATGTTTTGACGATTTCAACTACGCAAAAAATATTAGAGATGAAGAAATTATGTGTTATAATTACTTATCCGGCTCGAAAATAAAAAGAAATTAGAATTAAATATAGTTTATACAAATTCATACGTTTAACCATACATCTAAACTAATATTATAAAGAGGTAATATTTTTTTGTTTGTTTGTTTGTTTGTAATGAATAGGCTCAATATCTACTGGACCGATTTTAAAAATTCTTTAACTATTCAAAAGCTACATTATCCACGGGTAACAAAGGCTATATTTTATTTTGGAAAAAATAGGGTTCCGTAAGATATTTGGGTTTTTCAGAGACAAGGTGTAAAAAATCAACCAGAAAAGTTACTTATTTTGCGTACGTGCCTAAACTATAAAAGATATCGAGGAATATCTTTTATAGTTTATTTCACTATTCGAAAGCTACATTATCCACGGGTAACATAGGCTATATTTTATTTTGGAAAAAATAGGGTTCCGTAAGATATTTGGGTTTTTCAGACACAAGGTGTAAAAAATCAACCAGAAAAGTTACTTATTTTGCGTACGCTGCCTAAACTATAAAAGATATCGAGGAAGACTTAAGGCTATATCTATGTATAATCAACACGCTAAGACGAATAGGAGAGGGTAGGCAACATTGCACCGCGCGAAGCCGGGGCGGGCCGCTAGTTTTATATATCGTCATTCATTATAAATTATATTAACGTAACAATTTTCCATAACCTTAAATTTACGACGTAGATATTTGTAAATAAGATTATTTAACTGTCGCATATCGCTGTTATTTGAGTGTCGCACCACGTTCTAGTAAAGTAAACACCTGCCAACCCTTTCGTATTATTAATAAATTGGCACAAACTTAGTTAATGTTGAATTCTATGAAAATTTAAGGCTTCACTCTATTTACAAAACGTTCACACTCGCGTGATATTAGTTAAATAATGTTAAATGTTAGAGGTTAGAGGTAGTAGTAAGATCATGTTTTTCCATACTAAACGCGATCCTGGGATTGTTTTTATATGACGAAGGTCGCAAACAAGCATGCAGTTCACGTGGATGTCTACACAAAAACCAGAGATCAAAATGCAGATGCGTTGCCACCCCTGAGACCTCAGTTGTTATGTCTCTGTGATAGTTATTAGGGAGCCATACATTACCATCTAACCAGAACACGATAGTGCTGAACACTATCTTCATAGCGCATCTTCCTTGTATAGCTACATAGCTTTATTTTGTTTATTTATTTTATTTTTATACTTTATTGTACACCAATACATTAAAGAGACAACAAAATAGAAGAAATAGACGATACAAAAGGCGGTCTTATCACAAAACTGCAATCTCTTCCAGACAACCTTTGGGTTTAGGAAACTGTGTAAATTCGAATATTAGGGGTGTACTAATGCAAGTAAATTTAAAATTATAGCATACAAAGAAAAAAAATATTAAAATAATAAAAATAATAATAGGTAACTTTTAGGTGATCAGGACTTAACTCGACAAGGGAAAGATCTGGGCGACGTAATGATCGTGAAGTCGTTTTTTGAACGTTACGACTGAATTAGCTTGTCGAATTTCAACAGGAAGCAAGTTCCATAGGCGGATAGCTTGGAAGCTATGAATGAATGAATGATTTGGAATAAAATGAAGAGAAATGTGAAGGAATTGATAGAAGGAGATTATTGGAAGAACGAAGGGACAAGGAATGAGAAGAGCCAAGAAAAAAAAGCTTTGTATTAGGGGAAACGGTCACATATTTTCGTAGCGTAGATCTCACATTTTCGCACCATAGCTGCATTACATATCTCTAGTGGAAAAGCACCCTTAGACGGCGGGTGCCAACGATGGGTTTCCCCGCCTAAAAATAAGAGTATATTTCAGCAATAATTATAAAGCTTTGCAAGTAGATCTATTTCACCAGTCCAATTAATCGTACCGAATTCCGCTTCGAAAGAATACGTTTCATTGTTGTCGATTACGTCGATCTGTCGAGAAACCCGATAGCAATTAATACGAACAATAAAGGAAATAAGTTAGTATCATGCTTACTTATAGGGTTTTCTGTTTTTCCTCACCTTTCTACTTTATATCTACTCACCATATTTGAGACGATACTTATTCTAAATATATTATATTATATAGGTACTTACTAATAAAAATAAGTCAATCATAGGTAGACAGGAGAAGGTACAAAAAAAATAAGAAGATCCTACGTCATTGAAGTTCTGAGAAACCACAAAGTTATTTGTGTCTATATCTCAGTTTTTGCTCATTTAGTTAAGTTTAGATTAAGGTGCAAAACCTTCGAATCCTTTTTTCATTATACTGCATGAGTGTGGCATTTTTGAGTATGTATTGCAAAATGTGATTCTTCTTCAGAATTCTATCTAGACTATATTGGACTGGGAATCAAAAGTTTCGCGTCGAAGTCGAAGTCTAATGACAAATACAAAAATAAATAATTAATCGACGCGGCAATAACGTCTGAATGCACCAAGAAAAAGTACTAGGTACAATGAATTTAATTCATGAGACACTCGGCAAGATTAATTACGAATATAAAAAAGCAATGTTAAATGTAAGCCCCCTTATTCATAAACGTATTTTAGCTGAAGTGTTGCTAATCTCTCCTTTGTCTCTTTCTATCCTGCACATTTGACAATGCAACTGACAAAGACAAAGCATTCTATAGCTAAAACGTATCTAATGTACGTTTATGAATAAGGGGGAAAGAGTATAATGGTGTAATTTACTTTATTTAGCATATTATTTTTTGTACTTATACAATTAATACCCTTACACAGTGTTCAAATGGCATAGTAACACTAAAATTACAATACCAGATCTTGTTTACTTCCCTTTTATCCAATTAAAAGTTCAAAACGAAAAAATAGAGTTCAAAACAAAACGGCCGTAGGCTAATGAAGAGGGTGGGACAAACTTTAACAAAACACATGTCACGTTTTGGGCTTTCATTAAAATGTTTATTGTATTTGACAAATAAGGTACCATCTAATGTAAAGTGTAATTAGAGTGTTTAAAACAAAAGTAAAACGACGCATAAAAAAAATGCAGGAAGTGAAAATTTTATACAATAGTGAAGGAATGTTTATCTAAAAAAAGTATATGTTTAAAATTATAAGTTTGTTTTTATATGTATTGTTAAAAGTATTGTATGAGGAAAATTTTGTAACCTCGAATTGCTTAATAAATATATCTTTATCTTTATCTTATCTCTACTCCCGAATTATAGAATAAATTTTCACGTAAGTTTAACAAATTGCTCCGAATATATCACGTAAGTTTAACAAATTGTTCCATTTTACCGTTTTTAAACCGTCTGAAATATGCAAATAAACACGAAGCTGATATGAATGGTTGGATGTAGTGTTGCCCAAAATCGGTCTTGGTCTTGCGGTCTTGGTCTTGTTCTTGCATTTTTGCAAGACCAAGACCAAGAGCAAGACTGCCTAATTTTAGCAAGACCAAGAACAAGACTGACGGTGTAAGATTTGAGCAAGACCAACGTGAGCAGTGTGGTGGGGCAACACTAGTTGGATGTCAAGCAGTTCCAAATCCACGGAACACAAAAAACAAAACCACAGAGAACTTTACAGCTTTTGTTTACATACATTTGCTTAATTTTACAGCTTGAAGTACTTAATTAAATAGCTTACAGACTACACGTCGCGGGAGACAGAAATTAAGAAACCTCTTATTGAGAACGCGAGTGACCTACTGTAGAAGTTTGTCTATTATTTTATCCTAAAGACAACATTTTGGTGATCGTAATTTCATGTACCTATTCAAATTTATAACAAAAATATCATTAGTTCTTCATGCAAAAATTTGCGTATAAATATAGTATATAGTGTAATATACAAAGCCAACCTCATTATAGGTCAAGTTAGAAAAACGAGAACAAAACAAAGTAAAAAGACCACATCCAGACGACCTACTGAACTGTTTGATTTATTCATCCAATTGCTCTCACGTTTTCTTTTGGACCACTTCACAACTTCCACCAATTTGACAATGTCAAGTTGACCGAAATACAATATGGTAGGGCTGTAACGAAATATTGTCGTTTTGTTTACAACAACTTTCATGTTTCACAAACAAAAATATTTTTATAAAATTTATCGGCGGAGACCTCTCCAGTGAAGACATCTAGGTTGTGTTTTGGGCGTGTCTTTTCCTTAAGCCGACATGAAATTCGTGTTTGTGGGCATATGTAGGTGGGTACTCGAGCGGGATGATGAAATAAAGCACAGTTTGGCAGAAGTAGGTACGTCGTAAATTGCCAAAGATCCGCCCATTCGATTACTTCAGGCAGTGAAGAACGGGCAAGAAATCCTTCTGACCGGGAAACCATATTTACCAGCTACTACCATCACTAGTCTTCTGCCAATTTAATTCAGTACTACCTCCACTTTATTACTTTAATTTCACTGAAGTTTTCTGATCTAACTGGCAGCATAACTGGCCTACAATAATATGTTGCAGTTTAATATATTAGTTTTGATAGTTTCGTGATATTTTTGTTCATATGAAAGGTTTTTTTTTCATATTGGTGAACAAAAATATGAGTGCCTATTGGCCTACCTACTATATACCTAAGTATCGCATCGTCTTATCCACCTTGAACAATATAGAAAAGAAACAAACTCATGCTAATTTGAAACTGCTTACACAGAAGTATTTTGTACCGTGATATTAGATATACAGTTGTTTAGAAAGAGTAGTTGTTTTATCCTTTACTTACGAACTCTTAAAAGGGACCGAATACTTCAAGTTCACAAAGAGCTTCTCTGTTCTATGATGATTAAGTATGATTTTAATACATTATCTGTGTTTACCTACTATTCAATTCACAGGGTCAACTTACACATAAGTACTTTTAAAAAAAATTGATCTGAACTTTTCAATGTTTAAATAATAATTAAAGTACTGACAAAAAAAACTACTAAATGCCTAGTGGCATTAAGTCCGCCTTTATGTACCATCTCTGTGCATAAAAATAATAAATAAATAACGACATGAAAAATAAAATTAATTTTGACGTTAGAATTAAAATTAATAAAGAAAATTCGAGTTTTGAGCTGTGTTCTCAAAAAAAACACTATTAGAGCTAGTCTAAGCTGAAATGACGCGCCCCACCACCCCACCCAACCAGTTGCTTTCGATGTGTGAGTGCAAATACTAATAATGACACTTTATCTGTGTGGGACGTCGACTACTAGAATACTAGAACTACTACGCTCCCACACAGATAAAGTGTCACCACCAATATTTGCACTCACACATCGAAAGCAACTAATTAAGTAGTGGGGCGCGTCATTTCAGCTTAGACAAGCTCAACAAGCTCTACATCATTATGTGACTGTATCAAGTAGTTACAAACCTAATACATACTCACTGGTACATAAACCATATCAACTAACATACAATACCCATAGACACCTTTTGCCATAATCTTATTTAGTAGTAAGTAGAGTAAGAATACAATCTGCTATAATCTTATTTCATATCATTTTCCATATCTTGTTTAAGTTACAGAAGCCGAAGAAATATTTAATACCTAAGTGCCAAAGTATTCAAAATATGAATGCGTAAACGATTCCCGGGTTCTATGGATTGGAAAACTCCGATAACATTAAGGATATTTGTTACTTTTCATTTTCAATACAATCATTACGAAACATTTTGATAAAAAAGTTTTCTATCATTATTCACCTTGCAAATCGAACGCAAAATGTTTGATTCGTTGATACGAATCGAAATCGTATGTTTTTTTATGTAACGAGGGTGGCCAACGATCATGGAGGTCAAATTATCATTAAGTGGTGACTGCAGCCTATAGACACAAAAACCAGAGGTCAAAATGTAGATGCGTTGCCACCCCTGAGACTTAAGTTGTTATGTCTCTGCAATAGTTATTACGCAGCCATACAATACCGTCTAACCGGAACACGATAGTGCTTAATTAAGAGTATCATTTGGCGGCTGAGGGATTAGATAATGCGGTGGTGCCTACGCCCTCGAGCGCTCACGCGCTGGAACTCTATCACCAGTAAAATGTACTGAATGTTTCTTTGGTATTCTTTGTAGCCCTAAATATTATATGTATATGTATTTGAGAAGCATCGTAAGATACATCAGTGACATTAGATAAATAAAAATACTTTAATAGCTTTAATCCACGTGTCTTTATTATTGCCCATAGAACAACACGGGCCACCGGCCGCGGCGGACTGGAGGGGAGTAACCATATCTCGGAACAGTAACTAATAGAGCCAGGCTTTCACCTTTGTCAAAGTACTAGCAATGCCTGTCGCCCAGGTGTTTAAAAGTGTGCGTGAAATTGTTTATGTATTTTGTTAAAATCAAGGTGTGAGTTTCGTAGTAAAAGACGATATTTGTAGTGTGTGTAAGTATACACACGGATTTCATCGGTAATAAACACTATGGTTACTCCCCTCCAGTCCGCCGCGGCCGGTGGCCCGTGTTGCTCTATTATATGTTGTAGACACACCCGTAGATGATGCATTTACGTGTATATCTCAGCAGATATCTACTTACTGTGGAACATCAATTAACAAACTTTCATCCATGTTATAATAATATGATATCATTTAATCTCTTTCCTAATTCTGTAAGAACTCAAACTCAGAAAACGGCTCCGAATTTTCGATAGCCCTTAGGACTACATGAAATCGAATAATCGAGACGCTGTAGATATAAATCGATGTTAGAAACTCACCTTATGCTAATATCTATCTAATCGAACATCAAGCCAATTTAAATCGTCCTCTGGTGACATCAACCCCAGCTAATTTCCATTGAATCACTCATGTACGTATTTCGGGTAACTCTAATAGGCAATTCGCCGAAATAACTTAGTCGCTATTTGCCTTACTACGAATGCTTATTGGATCCTAAATTATTTTCAGATCGAATGCCTGTTATGAAAATTACCTCGTTAGCTTTTAAGAATTTCAGGAGTTAAACGAAATCGTTTTTTTATCGTATGCTTGAACTCGAGTAACCACTATACTTCATGAAAGTGACAAACAAGCACGCGCTAGCAATACTGGTTACTAAAATTTGTCACTGCGGTTATAAAAAAAAAAACAATATATATTTAAAAAATGGGAGAGAAAAAAAAGAAAACAAGTATGTATAAAGCCTCTACCCTCTCTCGACTGACGATGCGTGCCTCATCCACCGAAGCCCTTGAATCCCAGGGCACCCAACGCCGACCTGCATGGCAGGCCAGAAGAAGCCGCAGCAAAGGGGGCCAGGCCCGGTGCTGCTTCCGCACCGCGCGCTTCGCGCGCGCGACCATCAACTGACTGCGGTTATTGAAAACTATTAAGATGACTGTAGCACTTACCACGTGAACAGCATGCTTGCTTGCCACCCTCACTGCTCCGGCGACATTCCGCTCTCTCGTTGTTCCTTAGAGACACATAGCTGGTGTTTACATGCGTTTTTTTTTATGTTATGTAAGTGGCAAACAAGCATGTAGTTCACATTGATGGTAAGTGATGACTGCAGCCTATAGACACCCTCACAAAGACCAAGGTCAAAATGCAGGACCACTCCTGAGGCCTAAGGTGTTATGCCTCTGTGCCGGAAATCACAGGGCCGTACATTACCACCTGACCGGAACACGATAGTGCTGAACACTACCATTTAGCGGCGAGTATATAAGGTAATGCAGTGGTGCCTACGCCCGGGAGCTCCGTCACTGGAGCATTACCATCAGTAATTGATAATCTATGTCTACGCTATTACATGTCACCACGTACGTTGGTTACAGATGTGAATGGAGCATTTTGCTTTTGAGCTAAATGTAATGGAACATTTTGGGAGGACGTGCGTGATTTGTCTGCGACACTACATGTGGCGGTCGTTTTATGAAAACTTGTATCCTAGCCGTGTTTCGCGTAAGGAACAAATACAATCCAGACAACGTGTTTTTTAGAGTTTTATAAGATAGCCAAAGAGATCATATTTTCTTGATTAGCTACGCTATCACTCCAAAGCTGAGAGACGTCCACTGCTGAACAAAACCTTCCCCAAAGACGCCCTCAACAATAAAAGTGTTATGCGTCATTAGGGGAGAATATGCCATAATCGCCACGCTTGGCAGGCGGATATGTGCTCGATGTGCGGTAGCTTTATCGCGGGACGCTGCTGCCCATCCGGCGTTGTTATCTTTACTGCCACCCTATTGGAATAATATGTATGACCGCCACTATTCAGTTGACTGCAGCGCGCAGGGGAATAGCTGAAAGAGAGAAAAGAATATACCCAAAAAAAAAGCTCAAAGAAAAAGATAAATAAATTTTAAAAAGTATATGAAGCCTCCTTCAGCGAGTTTTCCTGCGTGCCAGCATCTCCCGTTTAGGACCACGCCCCGACGCCTCGGGGGCAGATAGGCCCGGGGAAGGAGGACATTCCTCGATCCCCGAACTATCCCCCCCTTCTCTTGCGGGCGTCACGTCCCGACGCTTTCTATTTTCTTGATAATAACAATTAAACACCATTTAATATGCTGACCCGTGCCCATTATTATTTGAAACGGTTTGTAGCAAACATACAAAACCTTTCGCTTTAGTTATTCCATACATATCATTTTAATCGAGACATACCTATACAAACACTGTGAATGAATGAATATTCTTAGTAGGCATTGCATACTCTTTCAGTCAGTTCAGTGAAAACACAACAATACGTGGGAGTAGGTAATGCATAAATAAAGCCATGGAGGTATTCACAATACATGAATGTAGAATGGACAAGTAAACACATTCGACCTTTTATACCTAAAGTAAAAAACGGAATACACCAAAACATATTTTCGTGGTAATACGTGAACACCAAATACACCAAAATATATTTTCGTGGTAACACGTGAACAATTAATCATATTGTTAGTCTGTAATGCAATGATTTTGTCACAATGCGTCGGAAATAAACGTTTCCTTTTCTTTGTGAGCAATAATTGTGGAGACAGGAGAAACCGCGCTCCTTTGTGAGGATGTTCTCGACAGTTCAGACACAATTCCAAATGAAATCAGTTCACGTTCGTATTTTTCCGAAACGATGCGAAAAAGGGAATTGTGGGTGTAGGCATTAATGTTCAAGCATTCATACTTATACCCACAAGTCGACAACTATGGATTTTATAACGTACTTTCACGCTTATTTTCGCAGATGGGATAAACATAGCATATATTTCAGCATGAAAACACCTATGAGCCTATTGACATCTCCGGTGCGTGACGAAACTCCGACGGTAGCAATGGGCAACTTTCAAAAATGGAAAAGTACCAATAGCAACTATCCCCGAGCTGGAAATCGAACTCATTACCCTAGAATTACAGTAGTGGCCTGTTAACACCAGACTACTGAGAAAGCTACACTTTTTATGACATCCTTTGGTTTTGATTATTTTTTCTATAGGACCGAGTATTCTATGTATATTATCCATAATGTTCTATATATTCATAAGTTCTATCTTTTATTAGCAGTGTATGTTTCCATCTAACATCATACAAATCTTATGATCTTCATTATTGTCTCATCAACATTCACATAAATGTTTTATACAAGTTCAAACAAGTAATACAAATGTTCATAGCAATAAAATAAACCATAAATAATGTTATTATTAATTAACAACGTTTATTAGCCGAACGTGCTCAAAAGCTCTACGGACTTAAAATTCTACAAAACTTATCTACGCAGATCACACCTGAGCTAACAATGGACGCGTATTTGAGTGTGACCAGAATCCCAGCTAGTTACGGACCCCGCATTTATTGTTAAAATAAATAATGTCGTAAAAGGAAGGTCTTTGTCGAAATATGTATTTTTTTAGGATTCCGTACTCCAGAAGGAAAAAAGGAAAAATTCATATACTTATAACATCACGTGTGCGTCTTTCTATCGATCTTTCTATTACAGCCAATTTGACTTATATTTATCAATAACCCAAACATTAACGTGTAATGTAAACCCCTCATGTCTGCCCCTTTATCACCTTAACTAATAGGTGGTACTTTACCTTTTACAGGGAAATCTATAAAAAATGTAAGAAATTGATTCAATTATGTTAATATTATATCGCCCGACAGCGGCAAAAGGAAGGTTATATTTTTCGAGTGTAGGTGTAGCAGGTCATAGAAATCATAATTATATTTCTATGATGCAGGTCATGCAGGTATAATATGTGCATGTAAACTGCATGTTTCTTTGGCACGCTCTATAGACTTAAAGATTTAATAGTTTTTTGCTTGAGAGGCATCGTAAGATTTATCAATGACATTCAATGTATGAAAAGCTACCGAGATTTCTTAAGCGTTTTAGGCACAATAAACATGAAGCATTTGTACTTTATCAGGATTCAAAGTATCTTTATTCGATATCAATTTGTTCAGCAGTTCGGACGAGAAAGAGTTTCAGACAGACACAGAGAGTAACTTACTTTCACGTTTATAATACGCTGGATTTTAATCGGCCTTAAGACTGTGATATTAATAGTTAAAGATCTTAAGAATACTTAGTTCTTGTCGTAGTTTTTCAAAAATATTTCAAATCATAAATTTATACATTAGAATGGTTCCCGAATTCCCTTGCTGTAAATTTTTTAGGTCAAAAATACCATCAAAATTTATCGGCATGTTACGAGTAAATCGTTCACTCGCATTGGTATTGTTTTCATCAATTGTTTAACGCTCGACAACATCGTGAAATTCAGCTTAACATGTTTTTATCAGTCACAGAACAAAAAAGACGACCACAGTATTCTTCACGTTCTTTCTAATTGCTTTTAGGCAACCAAGTACATTGGTGAAATCAACAAAACACTTCTTCTTCGGTAAAGCATGTGCAATGTCTTTATCGAGTATTGTTTAAATGCTATAACAAACTGCTGGTTGTTAGTACCTAATAGTATAGTTCAGTTGATTTTCAATCAATCGTTACGGTCTACAGATTCCGTCTAACTATTAAACAATAAGGGTTCTTACACAAGAAATAAGGATTTAACTGTCAAAAGACCACATTCTTACAGAGCACTTTTTTGTGCCGTTTGTTTGTACTACGATTCGCTATAAGAAGTCACGCCCACAGAACACGATAGTAATGAAATACGAGAGGAGGCTATTTCTTTATTATTTTTATCGACTAATATCGTTTAGCTTCCGTATTCCGTAGCAAATGCTACGAACTAGGTGCTACGAAGGGCTACGTTGAGACAAATAATAAAGTTGCTTGTGCTGCTATACTGCAAGTTCAAGTCAAGTCCCTCCGATCCTTATTATATTTTGTAATTTTCAGACATTAAAATATTAATATTTTCTGGTAGATGTTTATATTTGAACTACATTTTATTATTAATTTCTATGTATTTGTTCTTATCAACATGGACTGCACGTTTATTTGCTTCGTTATACCTACTTACTTAAAAAATAATATAATTATTCATGAAAATAGTCCAGTGCACACATCCCATTTTTATTAGCAAGAAATTTAACAAACAACTATTAACAGTGAATCCAATTATAGTATAAACTTATATTATAGTATAAACTCATAGGTATATTCGATTTCGAATTTGAGTTCGACATTAATTTGTTAGCTGCGTAGAAAATACAACGCAGCTCTACAGTTTTCCAAGCAGTCATAGTCTTCTGGAGGCTCAGGAATAAGACGGCAAAGAATATAATTCGAAATGTGCCAATATATATTTTAATATTGGGAAGGATCTGGATTTTTAGGTGTGTCTATGTGTCGACTACAGGGTCCAACCGAATATCTAAGTGTTGTTATGTGGCATACTTAGAGGAAGGCGTAAACCATTCTAAATAATAAAATAAGTGACTATGTTTTAGATTAATTTATATTAAGTAAACATGTCATTTTTTGTTGCAAATAAAGATTATATTATTATTATATATTATTATTCTCTAAGGTATTATGCTATTCTATTCTATGCCTGGTATGATGACACAATACTATACAAATTCACTCAGAGCTTTCTTGAACTACCTACTTGAGACTTTCATATTCCTACTAAAACTTAACATTTAATTACTACCTTATACGAGTACTCTCTGAAATTGACTGAATTTTATCAGCATATAAGCAGCATTAGTGGTTAGTATAACTGGATTGAACTGTGACATGAACCATATTCTTTCATTTTATTTTAAGAATAATGGAAAGAAAAATTTGACTTCAGGCGAGACTCGAACTCGCGGCCTACTGGTTATCTAGTCCAGCCGCTCTTCCAATTGAGCTACTGAAGTCCTGCCCGATTTGTCAAATCTTTCCTTCACATTTATTGCCTTGCTTTATGGTAGCAGTAGCGCCATCTATTGCCAACCATGGTAGTTAGGCAACCGATATAATAGACTTTTCAGTTTATTGAATATCGTAAAGAAGTCGCTTTTACCCTTAATAATTGTTTTTATATTACTTCGCACTAACACATGCTTGTGAAATATATTTTTCTTTAAAATAAAATATATTTCACAAGCATGTTTTAATGCGAAATAATATAAAAAGATATTCTTTCTTACTAAAATTATCCCAATTATCCCATATAACCTACTACTAACCCAACAAATGACCGATATCAAAAATCAAAAACCCCACTTGGCTGTAACTTGACCAAAGTTGTAACAAGATAATTAAATTGGCAGATCAGTCCGAGATGGGGCTAGTAGTCTCCCTTGAAAGACTACAGTCAACGATGTAAACCCGATAAGAACTAATTATGGCGTAATTGAGGGCCTGTCCGTCTCCGAAATTAACCCCTAGCAAAGAGAGGGCAGCTATCTCCTCTCTAACAGCCTCTCATTGCCGATCACCTAGTCTGGACATCCATTTATATATCGGTTTTGTTTATGTGATATTAGATTTATGTTGCACTAGCTGTGCCCGCGACTTCGTCCACGTGAGAAAAAATATGATTGTTCCGTATCTACTTGGACGAAGTCGTGGGCGCAGCTAGTATAAAAGTAGCCTAAGTTACTCCTTATCACATCAGCTACCTACCCGTGGAAGTCCCGTCATAGTCGGATACACTCCAATTCTACTTATTTGTATGTAGGTATGAATGTATGTATGTATGGTTGTATGGAGATAAAGTAGCCTAAGTTACTCCCTATTACATCAGCTACTTACCCGTAGAAGTCCCGTCAAAGTCGGATACACTCCAATTCTACTTATTTGTATGTAGGTATGTATGTATGTATGGATGTATGTCGATAAAAGTAGCCTAAGTTATTCCTTATTACATCAGCTACCTACCCGTGGAAGTCCCGTCAAAGTCGGAAACACTCCAATTCTACTTATCTGAATGTAGGTATGTATGTATGGATGTATGGAGATAAATGTAGCCTAAGTTACTCCTTATTACATCAGCTACCTACCCGTGGAAATCCCGTCAAAGTCGTATACACTCCAATTCTACTTATTTGTATGTAGGTATGTATGTATATATAGATCTATGGAGATAAAAATAGCTTAAGTTACCCCTTATCACATCAGCTATCTGCCAGTGAAAGTCCCGTCAAAATCGGTAGAGCCGTTCCCAAGATTAGCCCCGCCAAACAGACAGACAGACAGACAAAAATTGTAAAAATTGTTGTTTTGGTATATGTACCGTGTATACATACATATGCATTTATTAAAAAGCTGTTATTTTAATAATACAAATAGACACTCCAAATTTTATTTATTTGTATAGATTTATTAAGGAAGGTAATATACAACATAAGACCTAAAAATTCTGTGAAAATTTTAAGCGTCTACTTGCTACCGTTATTATAATCGAGCAAAAAATATACGAAAAAAAAACACGGTTATTGTAGCCCTCTTGGACCCTCTTGTGAAAATGTTAGCTTTCTAGCTATCACTATTTATGAGATACAGGCTGGTGGCAGACAAACGGAGGGACGGACAGACAGACAGACAGCGGAGGATTAGTTATCCGTAGGGTCCGTTTTTACCTTTTACGAACCCTTCTAAAAGATAGAACTAAGATACAGAGCAGCTTAAAAATATTCAATATGTATGTATGTATCTTCACGCCAGGTCCCTAACGGGGTAGGCAGAGAGTGTAGAGCGCCAGACATCCCGGTTCTGACAAACCTCATATTCAATATGATTCTTTTAATTGACATAAATTTTTTATTTCTGAACCGATTCACATGAAACAAGCACTAAACGTTAAGTGAAACTTACCACAATATATTAGTGTGCAACCGCAAATCGAATAAACCGTTTCTGATATTAGCGTGCACAAACACACTGACAAACATACATTTGTCCGGGATAAAAAGTACCCAGTGTTGTGCGCCAAAGGTTAAAATATAATCATACCAAGTTTCATTGTAATCGGACCAATAGTTTTTATGTGATGCTTGAACAAACAGACAGACAGACAAAATTTTGTCTAATGACATATATGTGTTCGGTATCGATCTAGTAACAACCCCTGGTATTTATTTTTTCAATATTTTTAATGTACAGAATTTACACTTCTACAGTTTTATTATAAGTATAGATTTGAGTAAGAATTTAGTTTGGATCAATAATGAACAAACTTTTAACCGTGTTATATGACATCACTTTAACTTTAAAACTTTCGTTATTATAAAAGGAATGAAACTCAGAAAACGGCTCTGAATTTTCAATCTACCCAAGGATAACATGAAATTGAATAATCTAGTTGCTATAGATATAAATCGATGTTAGAAACTCACCTCATGCTAATATTCAATCGAACATCAATCCAATCTAAATCGTGACATCAAACCCAGCTATTGTGGAACAAATTTAATTAAAAATACGGATTAACGTTTCGCAATTTTTTTTGCATAAAAAAACCATGCAAGGTGCATGATCTAAACACAGGATTATAAACAGTCAATTCTGAAATAATAATAAAATTTTGTAAAGTCATTTGTATAATTATAATTTTATGCAACATTCCTATAATTCTGTATAAATGAATTTTATACAGAAGGGCACACTTATTGGGGATAAAGCAAAATTTTGCAAATTATTTATCGAATAAAAGGTGTGGTAAAACTCGCGGCAAGTCCGCAATCCACTAATAAACTACAAAGTAACAAAAAAAAATTGCGTACCGAATGAGCGCCCATTCGAGCACTTGGGTGCTCTTTTACTTTATTTGTATTTGACGACCCGGACTGCAGGCATGCCGCATTGCTCCTTAATTAAAGTTCACGGAGCAATACGTCATAATAAGTTTATGACACCATAAAAAGGACGCATCGGCTATATAACCTAAGGAATTTCATGCAATTATTTGATTTAGTTTAGGGTGGAATTCGCCGTAAGTATTTTAGTATGTAAATGTAACTAACATGCGTAGGAAGATACGTTTTTAGATTTACTCTTCTAAACAGACTGTGTATCTACCTACTTTTATTAGTGATCGATGTTCGCGATCAGTTGCCGCACTTGCCGCCCGCAGTCCCCAACGACGACGCGTAGGTAAGTACGTTGGCTCCAACGCAATCGTTCTGAAGACTTGAAAACCAAACATTATGACGAATTTTACGAAACAGACACTTCTATACTAGCTTGACTAGGCGTCCAGTTCATATGAGGTACTAATTAGTATATATAGGTAGACAAAAATATAACTTCCTTTTTTTTTCTTTTGAAAAATGAATAATAAAATATTGTTTTTCCTCTCAAGCTGACATAGGGACAAAACAATGTTATGCCAATTTGACTACTACTACCTACTATTTCCCTAAAATATCGCTTCTTTATTGCTTGCTTACATTTATCGTCTTATACCGAAATTGAGAATAACCAGTCTCCCGTAACCTAAACACAAAACCGCCAACACCACTGACAGGAAAAGGAAGAAAAAAAACTCGTTATTTATTTATTACCACTGAAATCAAATTGATGCATGCCTTCCCTTTATTATATCGTGGTAAACAAGTTTTCCCTGCAATGATTGAAATCTTGCTCAGACGTTGATATTCGCCGCATGTTTCGTGTTTTCGGTAAAGCCTGATAAAGTGAAAGGCTGCGGTTGGAGAGAAGGGTCGTGGATTTACTAAGTGAAAGGAGATGTGCTTGTGAAGCTTATTTTTTATTTATTTTAATGATGTGTTGGTGCTGTTAAGGCGAAAGACAAATGAAGCGATACGTGAGTAAGGAATGGACGCCATTTTGTTTATCTGTCACATCTGAATGGCAGGTGTGTTTTACTATGGAAGATGATGAATGACGACCCGGTTAGTCCAGCGGTGTGAGATGACCGTTTGATTCGAAGGGTCGCGGGTTCGATCCCCGCACCGGGACAAATATTTTTATGGCCTACAGATATTTGTTTCAGGTCTGGGTGATTTTGTATGTGTTGTATGAGTACAACGGCACCCACGACACAGGTTTATACCTACTGTGGGGCTGTGAGTGTAAGCGTATTTTTTTTAATGGTAGTATGGTAGTAGTGACATGTAATTCCGTTCGGGCTGAAATGCTGATATTGTCATAATTAAAAAAATATCAATAAAATTGTTTATAAATTTCTGCTAACAAGATTACAAAGTTTACGGTAAGATAATCCTTGAGTTTAACTACAAACCACCCAATTAATTCCTAAGATTTGGTAATGTTTCTTTGAATCGTATCACGGAACACTAACATCTATAGTGGCTCTAAAGGTTCAACTTCATTAGGTAATCGATCTAACAGTGATTGAAACTACAGTGATCAACAATAAATATTGTACATCGAGCCTAGGAAGGAGACTTCGGCTTATTTCGGTTCTGTAGAGCGTTATCTCTTTCGCACCGTACCTATTTGACGTTTGTCGACCATTTTGATCAAGTTTTGACCAATACCGGGCTGCCTGTGCTTACGTAGGCTGTGTGCAACAGCGATAACGCTCTACGCGATCGTCTCTTTCGTAGGCTCGATGTGCAATATTAATTGTTGAGTACTGTACCGTATTCTGGCAGCTTAAGCCCCAAGACTGCCTGGCTCCTATGTAAATCTTCGAAGTCTAAACAAATACTGAAAAAAAACTGAATTGTTTGAACATCTCTTATTATAATTTATACTATTTCCTTATCTACTTCCTTATCATAACAAATATGTCGAAAAATACAAAATTTAAAAACGTTATAAAGTTTAAAAAGTTATATAAATAGACATTATAAAATTTTCTCTATCCAATAAAGTACGAGAATAAAAATCTCATATAATTTATTCAAGACTCGTGTCACAAAAAGATAGCAACACATAAATAACGCAAACGCTTTCCTCATAACATGATACCAGCGTGATAAATAACGGCGGGCTTTGTTACTGTGTCATGCCTAAAGTTCCACTTTTCCACGACAGTATGTTGTGTATTATCCTCTCTCGAAAGAAAAACCTGTATGAGGCCGATCTTTGAAAAGATATACGAGTGTGTTTTATTATTTTATCTCGTTATTTTACTAGCCTACTTACTTGACTTACTTACTGTGAGCTTTAAAATAACGATAAGGATTTTTTTAATCGATTCATGAAGGCGGCACGTCTCGAGACGGCACTCGTCTGCTTCACCGGATAATCGAGCGCAGGGGGCGCTCCAGCCTTAGTAAAAGTTAGCGCAACTGCTTAAGAGAGACCCCTGTGAGTCCGAACCTCGGCTTAGGTCGTTGTGGAGGGACACGTATAAGACATATGCGATTAGGGGCGATGCTACTTTCGATCTAGTTATCGGTTGGTCACACGGAATTGATAATTATTTATCTTTTCCGTGGTTGGTGATAAGGAGAGAATTAAAACAACAATTATCAAATAAATCACAATTATATTCCGTAAATAAATGATGGTGGAGTGGTACTTTTGATTAAACGTAAGAATTATATTTATTACTACTGACTCTAGTACTCCTTTGATTGGTTACTATAAGCATTATTAAAAATCACAACAAGAAACAACGAACAAGAAGAGTAGGCAAAAGTAAAATATTAGGCGGAACTTAAAATATACATGCTTGTATGGATGTATCTTCACGCCAAGTCCCTTACAGGGTAGGCAGAGAGTGGAGCGCCAGATATCCCGGTCCTGACTGACACACCTTCTACGTTCATCATTCCTTCATACATGCATGTCACACGATCAATATTATTTGTCACACAATAAAAACAGGTTTACTTATTTTAACACTGTTTATTCACAAACTCGCTGTGCCTGCGACTTTGTTTGCGTGGAATAGTGACTTTGGGCAGCGCATTTGGATATGAATTTTCGGTAGCTAAAAAAATCGACTTTACAGTAATGCTTCTGTGCACACGATATTAGACGTATGGCCATCGGGATTAAAAGCATACAGGCTGCTAGGATTGCGAAAACTTGATAATTATGTGTTAAACGCTCAGTCTTACCTACCTACAAACGTCCATCCTACGCTGAACTGTATTTTTGAAAAGGTCATTTTAAACTTCTAATTTTTTTTTATAGATAATTATTATAAAGTTTTGTAAAGTTTCTGTCAAATAGTGCTACTGACAGAGAATGAAAGATGAAAGATAGATTTATACATAATAAAATATGCACTCCGTAAGAGCCGGGAGAAGCGAAAAAATTAATATTAACGTTGTGCATTTTTAACCACTAATTCCACCAACACCACCACCACCATCACCACCATCGTCACCACCTCCACCATCCCCACCACCACTGTCACCACTACCACCGCAACCACCACAAACGACACCAACGCCACCACCAACACCAACTTCACCAAACGCCTACGCCACCAATGCCAACAAATGACACCAACGCCACCAAAACCACCACCACTACCACAACCAATGCCACCAACGCATCCAAAACTACCAACAACACCCCCAACGTCCCCAATGCCTCCATCGCCACTAAAAACCACCGCCACCACCACCAACGCCACCAACACCACCACCAGAGTCACCAACTACACCTACGCCACCAACGACACCAATGACACCAACGCGACCAATGTCATCAACTAACAGAAAAAAAATCGGCCAAGTGCAAGTCAAACTCGTGCACGAAGGGTTCGGAACAAAAAATTACAAAACCCTTAACATTTTAATTTTCTTATTTTTAGTAATTAATTTTGTCTTTATAGCGGTAACAGAAATACATAATTTGTGAAAATTTATGAGATACAGCCTGGTGACAGACAGACAGACGGACGGACAGACAGACAGCGGAGGATTAGTAATCCGTAGGGCCCGTTTTTACCTTTTAGGTACGAAATCCCCTAAAAGATAGAAGATAGATACAGCTTAAAAATGTTCGATATGATTCTTTAAATTGACATAACTTTTTTATTTCTGATCCGATTCACATGAAACAAACATTAAATGTTAAGTGAAACTTATTACAATATATTAGTGAAAACAGCAATTCGAATAAGCCGTTTCTGAAATTTGCGTACACAAACACACAGACAAACAGACATTTTTGCGGGATAAAAAGTAACCAGTGTTGTGCGCCAAAGGTTGAAGTATAATCATACCAAGTTTCATCGTAATCGGAGCGCTAGATTTTTTTGTGATGTTTGAACAAACAGACAGACTGACATAAAAATTTCTAATGACATATTTGTGTTCGGTATCGATCTAGTAACATCCCCTGGTATTTATTTTTTAAATATTTTTAATGTACAGATTTTACACTTCCACAGTTTTATTATAAGTTTATATAAATAAGAAAGAATCGTATCACGGAACACTAACATCTATAGTGGCTCTAAAGGTTCAACTTCATTAGGTAATCGATCTAACAGTGATTGAAACTACAGTGATCAACAATAAATATTGTACATCGAGCCTAGGAAGGAGACTTCGGCTTATTTCGGTTCTGTAGAGCGTTATCTCTTTCGCACCGTACCTATTTGACGTTTGTCGACCATTTTGATCAAGTTTTGACCAATACCGGGCTGCCTGTGCTTACGTAGGCTGTGTGCAACAGCGATAACGCTCTACGCGATCGTCTCTTTCGTAGGCTCGATGTGCAATATTAATTGTTGAGTACTGTACCGTATTCTGGCAGCTTAAGCCCCAAGACTGCCTGGCTCCTATGTAAATCTTCGAAGTCTAAACAAATACTGAAAAAAAACTGAATTGTTTGAACATCTCTTATTATAATTTATACTATTTCCTTATCTACTTCCTTATCATAACAAATATGTCGAAAAATACAAAATTTAAAAACGTTATAAAGTTTAAAAAGTTATATAAATAGACATTATAAAATTTTCTCTATCCAATAAAGTACGAGAATAAAAATCTCATATAATTTATTCAAGACTCGTGTCACAAAAAGATAGCAACACATAAATAACGCAAACGCTTTCCTCATAACATGATACCAGCGTGATAAATAACGGCGGGCTTTGTTACTGTGTCATGCCTAAAGTTCCACTTTTCCACGACAGTATGTTGTGTATTATCCTCTCTCGAAAGAAAAACCTGTATGAGGCCGATCTTTGAAAAGATATACGAGTGTGTTTTATTATTTTATCTCGTTATTTTACTAGCCTACTTACTTGACTTACTTACTGTGAGCTTTAAAATAACGATAAGGATTTTTTTAATCGATTCATGAAGGCGGCACGTCTCGAGACGGCACTCGTCTGCTTCACCGGATAATCGAGCGCAGGGGGCGCTCCAGCCTTAGTAAAAGTTAGCGCAACTGCTTAAGAGAGACCCCTGTGAGTCCGAACCTCGGCTTAGGTCGTTGTGGAGGGACACGTATAAGACATATGCGATTAGGGGCGATGCTACTTTCGATCTAGTTATCGGTTGGTCACACGGAATTGATAATTATTTATCTTTTCCGTGGTTGGTGATAAGGAGAGAATTAAAACAACAATTATCAAATAAATCACAATTATATTCCGTAAATAAATGATGGTGGAGTGGTACTTTTGATTAAACGTAAGAATTATATTTATTACTACTGACTCTAGTACTCCTTTGATTGGTTACTATAAGCATTATTAAAAATCACAACAAGAAACAACGAACAAGAAGAGTAGGCAAAAGTAAAATATTAGGCGGAACTTAAAATATACATGCTTGTATGGATGTATCTTCACGCCAAGTCCCTTACAGGGTAGGCAGAGAGTGGAGCGCCAGATATCCCGGTCCTGACTGACACACCTTCTACGTTCATCATTCCTTCATACATGCATGTCACACGATCAATATTATTTGTCACACAATAAAAACAGGTTTACTTATTTTAACACTGTTTATTCACAAACTCGCTGTGCCTGCGACTTTGTTTGCGTGGAATAGTGACTTTGGGCAGCGCATTTGGATATGAATTTTCGGTAGCTAAAAAAATCGACTTTACAGTAATGCTTCTGTGCACACGATATTAGACGTATGGCCATCGGGATTAAAAGCATACAGGCTGCTAGGATTGCGAAAACTTGATAATTATGTGTTAAACGCTCAGTCTTACCTACCTACAAACGTCCATCCTACGCTGAACTGTATTTTTGAAAAGGTCATTTTAAACTTCTAATTTTTTTTTATAGATAATTATTATAAAGTTTTGTAAAGTTTCTGTCAAATAGTGCTACTGACAGAGAATGAAAGATGAAAGATAGATTTATACATAATAAAATATGCACTCCGTAAGAGCCGGGAGAAGCGAAAAAATTAATATTAACGTTGTGCATTTTTAACCACTAATTCCACCAACACCACCACCACCATCACCACCATCGTCACCACCTCCACCATCCCCACCACCACTGTCACCACTACCACCGCAACCACCACAAACGACACCAACGCCACCACCAACACCAACTTCACCAAACGCCTACGCCACCAATGCCAACAAATGACACCAACGCCACCAAAACCACCACCACTACCACAACCAATGCCACCAACGCATCCAAAACTACCAACAACACCCCCAACGTCCCCAATGCCTCCATCGCCACTAAAAACCACCGCCACCACCACCAACGCCACCAACACCACCACCAGAGTCACCAACTACACCTACGCCACCAACGACACCAATGACACCAACGCGACCAATGTCATCAACTAACAGAAAAAAAATCGGCCAAGTGCAAGTCAAACTCGTGCACGAAGGGTTCGGAACAAAAAATTACAAAACCCTTAACATTTTAATTTTCTTATTTTTAGTAATTAATTTTGTCTTTATAGCGGTAACAGAAATACATAATTTGTGAAAATTTATGAGATACAGCCTGGTGACAGACAGACAGACGGACGGACAGACAGACAGCGGAGGATTAGTAATCCGTAGGGCCCGTTTTTACCTTTTAGGTACGAAATCCCCTAAAAGATAGAAGATAGATACAGCTTAAAAATGTTCGATATGATTCTTTAAATTGACATAACTTTTTTATTTCTGATCCGATTCACATGAAACAAACATTAAATGTTAAGTGAAACTTATTACAATATATTAGTGAAAACAGCAATTCGAATAAGCCGTTTCTGAAATTTGCGTACACAAACACACAGACAAACAGACATTTTTGCGGGATAAAAAGTAACCAGTGTTGTGCGCCAAAGGTTGAAGTATAATCATACCAAGTTTCATCGTAATCGGAGCGCTAGATTTTTTTGTGATGTTTGAACAAACAGACAGACTGACATAAAAATTTCTAATGACATATTTGTGTTCGGTATCGATCTAGTAACATCCCCTGGTATTTATTTTTTAAATATTTTTAATGTACAGATTTTACACTTCCACAGTTTTATTATAAGTTTATATAAATAAGAAAGAAAATCATAACGGTTCGGTATATACGTTTCAAATCCTACTAAATGCGAAACGAATGAGAATCGAGAGAACAAGCAGGCTTTAGTCGCCAAAATTGAATTTTGTCTAGAAAAATTCCCGATGTAAATATACAGTTTATTTCTTTCGATACACCTACGCTTTGTTCCACCCATAAGTAAGCTCCATTCTTTGATTGGTTATTGCTCAATCAGTAACTTTTAGTACATTTAGAATAGATAGACGATTTGTGATTCAGTTTTGAATGCGCAACACATGCATTATGTAAATAGAGGAATAATGGTAGGGTTCCAGTGTAGGGTCTCGAAGGCGTAGGCACTACCGCATTACCTAATCTATCTGCCGCCAAAATGGTAGTGCTAGGTGACGATATGGTATTTTTTGTTGCCGGCATGGTTGTCACAGATATCTAAGTGTCTCTTTCAGAATCTTTGGTAACAGAGGAAAAATTATCTATGTTCCCTATTAAAGCAAATCCAGAGGGAGTGTTTCCTAACGCGAGCTACTTTAACAATAAAACCAGATGCTCTCTCTGCTTGAATGTTCTCTTTGTTATTTAACTGCCCGCTAGAAACATAAAAAATGTCATAAGAAAATTGTTTATTTTACTTAGGTATATTTAACTTTGTAACAGAAAGATTAAAAAAGTTTCACTTTAATGAAATGTTTTGTTTTTACTGCCTAAAAACCTAGTCTATGAAAAGAATGAAAGCGTTCTTAAACTGTCCCTAGAGTCTTAAAGTCTCGTTCTTACAAGACTTCAAGGACCAGAACGCGTGTAGATTTTCCCCGGGACTCGAAAAAATAACGAGACTAAAAGCCTTAATTGTACTACAAATGATATTGTGCTAGTTGTTCCACGATCACCAGGCGAACCTAATAAAATATCAGTTAATTAGGTAATTGCCCGTAAAAGCCAGTAAGTAGGTAAGTACACCCATGTCATACAGGGCACAAAATTATTTATTACTTTACATTAAGTAGTAAGTACTACTTAATGTAAAAAGGGGAGGACCTGCCAAGTAGCCTCAATATGCCACTCACACCTCCGGACAGTCACACGGACATTCTTTCGTTCTTTACAACCCCTTTTTTATTCATACCTCAAACTGAAAATGTTGTCAATAGTTGCTAGTTGGTAGGTAGGTGTAGTATTTATACCTAAGTGTATGAAAGTAAAAGTAAAAGCAAAAAGTTGTTTCCCTTTTTTACGAAAATAATGGGGACGGATTATTATAAAATTTGCCACAGTTATCATTTATTTATTAGGTACCTATATAGATAGAGAGAAATAGAAAAGGATGGTCGTTATAGTATTGAGAGTATTTGAGAGTTAGGTATATTTCATGCATTGCGGTCGAATTTCGACCATTTGGCGATCCCTAGCTGCGTCTATATTATATTAAGATACGATATATCACATAATATAGTTAAACAATATATTTTAATCCCCTTATTAATCACCCAAGAGGGCCATTGTTTGAAATTCACTTTTAACACGTTCATGTGTCACTAATTTACATGTGTACGAAATTTCTGTGCGTTACTGTTGGTTACACTAGTGATGACTTGTGCAACCAACGGTGTAACCACGGGGAACGTACCGAAATTTCAACTCAATCGGTCCAGTACTTTCGGAGAATCGGCTGTGACAGACGGACAGACAGATAGACGTACGAGTGGTCATCCGTTTTTTTTTTCTTGTTTTAAGGTACGGAACCATACAAATGTAAGTTGACTAAATAATCTAAATAATAGGTTGGGGAAAAGTCTTTTCGCATTATAGTATGTATGAACTTGTAATAAAATCTCTTTGGCTGTAGCATTTGAATCTGGCTGGTTTTGGTATCATTGAAAGTTAAAATTTTAACGACATTATTCCAAATTCAAATTAGGCAAATGTGTGATTTTCATTTGTTTTTCGTACTGTCAAGATGAGTGAAACTAATGAAGAAATTCGATACATTTTAAAATTTTACTACAAAAAAGGTAAAAATGCAACGCAAGCCGCAAAAAAAAAATTATTTTGCGATGTTTATGGACCTAGTGCAGTGTCTGTGAGAGTAGCACAAATTTGGTTTAAGCGTTTTCAATCCGGAAATTTTGATGTCAAAGATGCACCTCGCTCTGGTCGCCCTATTACGGATAAAAAGGATGCCATTTTTGAAAAAGTGGAGCAAGATCGACATATCAGTAGTTATGACGTAGCTGAAGAACTGAGAATTGATCACAAAACAGTTTTGGCGCATTTGAAAAAAGCTGGGTACAAAAAAAAGCTCGATATTTGGGTACCTCACGAGCTCACTGAAAGAAACCTAATGAACCGTGTACTCATTTGTGATCCTTTATTACGACGTAATGAAACCGAATCATTTTTGAAGAAGCTGATAACTGGTGATGAAAAGTGGATCACGTACGTACGACAAGAACGTGCGAAAAAGGTCGTCGTCAAAAGCCGGTCAGGCTTCACAGACTGTGGCGAAACCCGGGTTAACTCGCAATAAGGTGATGTTGTGTGTGTGGTGGGATTGGAAGGGCATTATTCATTATGAGCTATTACCACCAGGCAGGACTATCGATTCTGAACTCTACTACGAACAACTGATGAGATTAAAGCAAGAAGTTGAGAGAAAGCGGCTGGAATTGATCAACAGAAGGGGTGTGGTGTTTCATCATGATAACGCTAGACCTCACACATCTATAGCCACTCAGCAAAAATTAAGAGAGTTTGGCTGGGAGGTGTTAATGCATCCGCCGTATAGTCCTGACCTTGCACCTTCAGATTTCCATCTGTTTCGGTCTCTTCAGAATTCTTTATGCAATGTTAGGTTAACATCACGAGAGGACTGCCAAATCCACTTGTCGCGGTATTTTGATGAGAAGTCCTAATTTTTTTATAGCAATGGGATCATGTCCCTACCTACAAGATGGCAAAAAGTTATCGAACAAAATGGTACATACATACTTTAGTTAAATTTAAATAAACTATATTAAAAAATGTTTTGAATTATCTTAAAAAATGCGAAGAAACTTTTTCCCCAACCTAATATATTGTTATTCGAATAGGTGCTTGATTTCCGCGCCCCCGGGCTGGCTACTAGCGATGATGTCAAAATTTATTTATTTCAATAAAGAACTGAAATTCAGTATAGTAGGAGAGATACTAAACCCTCCGACTAACGTTGGCCCTGTAAGGCTAGACATTTTTGTACGGATGAATCATTACATGCTAAGTACAAAAACCATCGCCTGGCAACGATCAACCCATCACGTCATCTGGATTTCTGATGAGAAAAGATACTTCCATATTTTAGATCTGGCAGCCGTAGTTTTGCGACCATAATTGTTGCGTTACAGACCACAGTTTAATTATTATTTCTTTGAAGACTAAGGATTCTTACAATAATATAAAGAAAACAAATCTTTAAAAAGTATTCTATATTTAATTAAATGCTTAATCCTATTTTTCACGTAACATCTGCTACTTCACCGGTCCACCAAAAAGTGAGACTATTTTCAAACTTCGAAGAGTATTTCAATTCGGTTTCTGCTAGAATCGATTCCTGAAGTTCAAATTTTTCATCACCATCTTTAACGTCGTCTCCGTTAAGAGATGCGATGGGGTCAGTCAAATGGTATTGCCCTGAACCTGTGGCTAAGATGTGTCTGAATGGATGTATAGATAAACTATTACAGCAGTCCTTGTGCAACGGGAACTGAAAGGAGAAAGAAAATAATTTTAGTTTAAACAAATTTTTCGTTTCCAGAACACTTTCCATGTGGAATCTGAACAATTAGGCAACTCTCCACCTATCCAAAAACAATCAAATATAGCTTTTATTACCGCTGCGTAAAATAAAAAGTACATAGTCATTCAATTACAAGTGTTTTCTTACAACGAAACGTCTGATCAATACTTTTCATAGCTGGAAAACGAGTGAGTTTTTTTTTAGATAGATTTGCTTTGCAACATGTACTTAAGTCTTTTCAATAACGGCAAGCAAAAAATGCATAGATATTAATAATATATGTAATTTTATTGCTATTTTTATGAAGTTACTTGTAGTTTAGCATAGAATAAGTATTTACTGTAAGCAGCCAGATATATTATAGAATGCCTTGTGGCATTAAGCCCGCCTTATGTACTGAGTGCATTAAAGTGTAAATAAATAAATATTTCACATTGACCTTAGGAATTAATTAATAAAGACTTCGGATGATTTCAGGTCTGTAGAGCGTTATCTCTTTCGCACACAACCTTTCCGACGTTTATCGACCATTTTGATCAAGTTTTGACCAATACCTGACTATTAGTGCTTAGGTAGGCAGTGTGCAGCAGAGATAACGCTCTACGAACTTGAAACTAGCCGATCGTCTCTTTCCTAATCTCTATGAGCAAATTGTGCAATATTTCTTGATGAGCACTGTACCATAATACCACTGTAAAATAATACAATATAGTAGAATGGACCACACAATAATAGACTAGCGAACATAGAAACCTACCTTAAACGTAGCATTGTCCACTTCATCCTTACGATCAAACACATCTGGCTGATCATTCCATCTCACTTTATCTGAATCCCACACCACAACTACACCGTCTGTGCCACCTGTTATTAAATATTTGCCACATGGTGATATATCAAAATAAATTCTTTGGTTAGTATCCACAGTCCTTGTCAATATGTTGAGTGGTGTACGATAATATCTTATGTCCCACACTAGAAGTTTGTTATCCTTTCGAGCTCCCGAGACCAATTTGAGACCATCAGGGCAGAACTTCATGTGGGTAACCCCACCTGTAATTCAAAAATATTAATAATGCATTATTATATACACATAAAGATTTAACTAATGGTATACATGACAATAAAAATCTCTCGAAAGCTGAAAATGAATAGAATCTCGAAAGCAGAAGGAATATTCAAGGGTCCGAAGTATCTACTAGACTACTGTGATAACGTTAAAAATCTATCAAAGAGAAGGATGCAACATATTATGTTCTTTTTTTACAAAAATACATCTGTTACCAAAAACAGTTTAGATAGCAAGCACAACATTATCTTTTAACTAACCTGAATGCCCATGCATTTTACCAATACTTTTATATGCGCCCAATTCATTAACATTGTACAAGCAAATAGTGGTATCCCATGATCCAACAGCGAGGAGATTGCTATCAGTAGCTAAACATGACGCTGAAGAATTTATCTTATGTTCTGCAAATTCTCTTCCAGGTCTGTATTATAAAACATTAGTAAGAAAAACATAATTTTTTATATATCATAAGCTTTTGAGAAGCGACCAGACATATGCATGCGCAAAAATATTTATTGCTTGACAGAAAATCCATAGGTTTCAATCTTTATAGTTTTTATGGATTTATTACCTAATAAATTATCTTACTTATCACTTATCTAACTTAAAAATATGCATTTAACTCGTTGACTGTCCCATAAGCAGACACAATGGTTTTAACAATACAAATGGACACATCTGGTACATGGCACTGGGAATGGGTTAAGCAGAATATCTAATAAAATTCTAACTACTTACTGATTTCAATGCAGACTTACCTAGCTTCTTTAAAACACCTTGTTTGTCCAGATTATGTTAGGTAAGGACCAAATAGGCATGATATATTCATTACTCTCTCAAAAGACTGATATTTTGAGCAGCTTATCATTATTAGGAAAGGATATAGGAAGAAAAGGCTGAATTATTATCAACCATAGAAGAAAAAATCTCACCTGTTTACATCAAATGTTCTAATATATTTTTTATAACCAGCAATAATTTTAGTTCCATCATAACTAAATGAAATAGACAGGGCTGGTTCCATCTCATCCACAGCATTGAAACCACGGTATGAGCATCTTAGTGATCCATCAAAAGCATCCCACATTTGAACTGGTGCATTTTGCCTTGTTGTTATCCAACTGGAAATATATTTGAAAAACATTGAATTCTTGTAAGGTTTCAAAACATAGGGGCCCTTTATTGGTGAAGTAGCATATCACAGGTATCTACATTAATTATTATGACTTATTTAGACTAGTTCTGAAAAAGTGTTAATAATATTTCAAGTTTTTTTCAAAAACATTCCGGTTCGTGCGCTCGTCTCGAACGCACGCTTCCATTGTTCGCGCTCTATTTATTATCACTATTCTCTCTCTTCAGTCCTTTGACCGACCGCCGTGTTTCGGGGAATTGGGGTATACCCCGTTTCTACCAATACCGAAGTTTCGTCAAGTTGGCCCCCTCAGGGCAAGTCGGCTGAAACTTAACAGTGCCAACGAAACCGACTGAACGAAGACCCGTGACGTTGCTGCGCCCTTCAGGCTAAAGCGAAATCGGAAGTGTACGGTTAGAACTGAGGCATTTGGAGTGACCCCATAGTCTCTGCCGTACAAGTACTGACAGACAGACGTGACCTTACAGCCCCTCGGCACATTAAGATTGGCCGAGGGCGATACAAGCTTAGGGCTTACCAGTAGGACACACCCTCCTCGCCTATCCCGGCGAGGAGGTAATTTCACCTCACACACTCCCGAGTTGTCCCACCCGGGAGGTAGGGATAATACCCCGCGTGTAATTCATAGGCGCGTCTAAACACACGATTGCCCCGGGTTTGTCGTGGGTTCTTCCCGGGGAACGTGTTCGTTTAATCGAACCCTCTTATTCCGTGCGAAAGTAGGACGTAGTAGGGATAAAATACCACCACATCCGCAAAAAGCGTGACCATTTCTCCCCCGTGCGTTCGTTCGACCCTTTCCAGACATCATGTCTGAAAAGGCGAGATTCGACTACGCCATTTCGTTACTCCTTAAGAGTAACAAAATTAATGAGAAACTAAACCGCATTCTGGCGGTGCTCCCCGACGATTTGCCGTCAAGTCCCCCCAACGTCGTACAAGATGCGACACAAACCCCTCCCCACTCGCGCTCCCCACGCTCGAGCCAACCCAATTGCGAAACCCCGCGTTCTCGCTCCCGCTCGCCCATTGGCCGCTCTGGCTCCTCGGACCACTCTGAGTCCGCTTCCTCCTCAGACCGCACTGAGTCCACGTCATCCTCTGACAACTCAGCGTCCACCCACACCTGGGATCAACCGGAGTCCGCCTCCGTATCGTCCCTACCCTCGGTCAAGTCAAAGTCCACGCCCCCCTCCCCCACTCCCGGCCAGGAACGCTCCACGGACTCAGATGCAATGTCCGTAGGATAGGCGTCCAATGAGGAGTCCGCCTCCGACTCGGACGACTTCACGCTCGTCAAAGGAGGCAAGCGAAAGCGGAAGACCCGCAAAACCCAGGCCGAGGAGCCCTCCGTTCCCGCCAAAGCTGTGAGAATCTCAGCCTCTCCCTCCCCTCTCAAACTCCTTGGGTCCGATAAATTTACCTGGACCGACCTCTCAGCATCGCTGAAGGTCAAAGGGGTCGTCCCCCTCCACACCAGGTGGAACCCAAAGGAAGGATGTTATCACATCCAACTTGAGACATCCACCCACCACCGTACGGCCACTGCGCTCTTTGACGCAAGGGGCCTTCAGTACTTTACGTACGCCCTCCCCGAGGAGAAGCGTCGTCGCGTAGTAATACGCAACATCCCCATCTTCCCTCTCTCCCAAGGAAATTATGGCCGACCTTAAAGAGGTCAAAACCCTCCCAGTGTTGCAAGTGCACAGGATGCACCGAGGCCACAAGGGACAGAACGGTCACCTAAACATGGTGTTAGTCGTACTCGAGCACACCAAAGAGGCCAACGGCGTCTTTAACATTAAAGAAGTCGCGGGCCTCAGCGGCATCCGTGTCGAGCCTCCTAATAAAAAGGGACACATAGGGCAGTGCCATAACTGCCAGAGATACGGCCATGCCTCTGGTCGGTGCAGGATGCGCCCCAGGTGCGTCAAGTGCCTGGAAGACCACGCAACGGCAGAATGCTCGCGCCCAAAAGACAGGGCTACATGCACGGAACCCCCGAGCTGCATCCTCTGTGGGCAGGCAGGCCACCCCGCCAACTATAGGGGGTGCAAGGAGGCACCCAAAGCGGCACGAATCCCATCCAGATGTCGTCGCCCAATCCCACCCAGAGCGGCCCTTCAATTCGAGAGGACCCCCAACCCCATCCTGGCCCCCGCATGGAGGACCGGTCCTCCGCCCTCTCTAATGAGTACCACTCATTACCCCCCTCTTAAGGGAGCAATCCCGCCGCCCACGACCTTCCCGGTCGCTCAGACACCCGCGGTGGCCCCTCAGGCCACCCCTACACCGGCCCCAGCCCCGGCCCCGGCTCGCGCCCCGGCCCCGGCTCCGGCTCGCGCCCCGGCCCCGGCTCCGGCCCCCGCCCCGGCCCCTGCGCCAACCACCATTAGGCCCCCGCTGGCCGCCACTGCCACACCTCGCCGCAAACCCACCCAGGCCCCTCAGGCCCGCCCCATGGCCCATCAGGCTCCCGCCCCCGGCCCCCCTCAGGCGCCGCTCGACCTCATCAGCGAGGTACTCTCTTTCTCGCTCATGTTCGACATGAGCAAACTCCAGCCCCTGCTGGACAGATACTCTTATTTTAAATCTTAGGATTAGACTTCCCAACGCCATGGTAGAAATGGTCCTGGCCGCAGCCGACGTCAACCGGCTGATAAACAACAACCCCCGGTAAACCCAAAATGGCCATACGGCCTTTAAATAATTTATCGAGCAGGATAAAACCCTATTACTTAGAATAGGGTTTTTTAACGCCAATGGCATGTCAGGCCTCCGCGATGAGCTGGGAGAATTTCTCCACGACAAAAATATTGATGTCTTCCTCATCCAGGAGACATTTTTAAAACTAGCCCGCCGAAACCCAAGCTTGGCCAATTATAGGTTAGTACGAAACGATCGTACAGACGGTGCCCTCGGGGGCACCCTTATATATTACAAGAGGACGCTGCATTGCACGCCTCTATCCCCCCCCGACGACCTGGAGAACATTGAAGCCTCAGTTTGCCTATTAGCGATGATCGGTCATCAGCCGATCACTATAGTGTCGGCGTATCTATCCCCCCAACGCGATCTCTTAGTAGGCGACCTAGATCGTCTATTTAAGCTTGGTGACTCCGTCATAGTGGCAGGAGATCTCAACGCCAAACACATAATGTGGAGCTGTAACTCGTCTAACGCACGAGGGACAGTTCTAGAACGTTATCTTGACAGAGCACCTATAGACATTCTAGTGCCACTGGAACCCACCCACTATTGTTATGACGACAACATGGGACGACCCGACATACTCGATCTAGCACTTGTAAAGAATGTAAACTTGCGTCTACACTCTATACGAGTGCTACACATCCACAGATTTAGATTCGATCCCCTACCTGATAGAGACCACTGACTAAGTCAGTAGTGCGATCATTGCTCTCACTAACCACGTACAATCTGTCGTAGTATTAGATCATTGGTTGGAGCCATATTGCATTTGTAAGAAAACTGTAAAAATATGTATTTAGTATAAGCATAATATTGACAGTGAATAGTCAATAGCTACTAACTACAAAATTGGAATGCAATAAAAATGAATTCTGAGAATTATATCCCTACAGTAAGCTTTTCTTGTATGTTACCATGAGTATAGGTGCTATTGACTCTTCAGCATCGATATAATTGTGTCGTTTAATTATACTTCTTCAATATAACGAAAATATAATACTCACAAAACTTACCAGCAGGTTTCAGGCAGGCTGCTATTCATTGCAGGATACCAGCAGAAATCATAAACTAAGCCTCCTTCTTTTATATGAATGATGGAGTCCAGTACATCAACGGCGCGGTTCGGTGCCACAGATCCGGTGTACAGGTCGCAGGGCAGCTCCATGACATGAACCCCATCGTTGTTAACCACGGAAAGGCAGCAGGTACCATCGGGTGACCACTTACAGCCACGCACATACGGCTGCACCTTCACCTTGGCTTTCGGCGAGGGTAACCATGAAGAACAGCATAATTCTATCAACGTTTTACTAGGAAATAACTTTGGATATTCAAATTCCTTAGGCTCATCTTGTATCTGCTCGGCATGTTCTGGGAGTTCAGAGCATTCTATTGATTCGTCCATTATGTATACCTACACATACAAATATTGTACTGCATTAAAATATAATATTCAATTGTAAATTTTGTAAATGTTTATAAATGTAAATCAAATTTAACGAAGTTGATTGTAGATCAACAATTTAACAATTCAGTCAAAATTCATGAAAATTCAAAAAATTTAGCAAGTAAACAAAATAAAACATAATGACATTGACAAGTGACATGACATGACACTATGACACCTTTATGACATAAAATATGACATTGGTAATGGGCGTGTTTAAAAAAATTAAGATCTTACCTTGGTAAAAGGTCGAAAGACTAGAAGAAGAGAAGAAGAAGAAAAAAAACATATAAATGTATTTTCACGCCAAGTCCAACCTTTGCTATGACATGCCGTGCCGTGCTGTGCCGGCAGTAAGCGCTGGCCCATAGGTACTTAAGATTCAGACCAGAGACAAGAGACTCCCAGAGCCCCTGTGAAAAATATTTTTTAAAATAACAGGTCAGTTGATTGTTGTCAATAATGTCAAGTGTATGTCAATTATTGTCAATGTCAAATCAGTTTATTTCACATGAAAAGTCATGAAAACTGAAATATTATAAATCTTTTCAGTGCTTAGCATACCACTTTAGCTTACGAGTTTTGTGCTTAAATAATTGTTGTTGGTGTATTGATGAGACAGTATAGTAAGAGCGCTACCATGCTAAACTTTGCTCGCGGATTATTTAGTAAATACATTGGGAGTTCATTAATGTATGGTGCATAGTAAATTGATTCCTCATGTCTGTGTTTATACGTTTCCAGATGCGACTTAGATTGTTCACGCGTGGACTTAGATTTGTGACTGGAAAAATAAAGGAAAACATGGCCTTCACGGAGTCGCCCGCTAAAGCTTCGATGTGTTGTGAGGAGACAGTGGAGGGTGCTCCGCCGACGTATGCGATGTACGAGGCGCTGAAGGATTCCTGTCAGAACAACGCTACTTATTTTCAACCGGACGACAGTGAGAATGGCCAGCGATTGTACCAGGGCTTTATGACTCTGATAGATCACATTGATACGGTCTGGCCGTTAGTCGATCACGTACGAAAGGTATGTCCCATTTCGGTACACAGTCAATCTTATTCTAATTACAGCAATTTGCATACTTTTGCTTAATTATGTCACTGTAGTTGATAGGCAGTTCTACTTATTTTAAATGAACAAATAGGATGATACAGCTATTTTGATAGAATGCAAAGCTGAATGGTACCATTGTTAGGTTTGTGGTTTCCAAAGATATTTGATTATTCTTTATTGTTGCCATTCGAAGCTCATTTGCATTTTTCAAAGATGTACACTGCCTAATGATTTGGGATACTTTTTCCTCATATTTGAAGAAGATTCCAATGAATAACAAATACTTATTACAGACATAGTTCTTTATTTAAAGATAATTTTCTCAAATATTAGAGCAATAACTTATTGCACAAGTGGACAATGCTCCCATCTGACCTCACTTGTGTATAAGTGAACACCAACATCACACTGCATCATTAAACATGACATGTGTTTATCAAACTTGTATTATTAATTTGTAAACAGTTGTACAAGTTGTGCTATTAGCATTCTTGGTATTCCTCATTAGATCATAGGTTAGATCAGGGTCAATCACAATTGAATGTGTTTGTTTCAATGAAAACAGATGTTCAACATATGTTTTGGCTATTCAATTTATTTCAGAAAATAAAGATTCTACATTATTGAACCAATACATACCTTATTGAATAAATACAATCAGAGCAAATTCCATACATTGATTTCTACTATGACCTTTTTTTTACAAAGCTCTCCATGATCTTTTACACTATATTTGACCACCTTAGTGGGATAGTGGTAGTAGGCCACTATACTGAGATCCGGGGTTCAATTCCTGGGATAATGGTACCTCTGTCTACCCCTTCTTACTTTAGAAGAAGGTATTTAAAATTAAGATAAATAATTTGAGTATACTCATCACTGTAAAAGTAATTACTTTTGACTTAACTTTATTTCTGTCTGTCTGCTGCTAGGTTCAATTCTTAATTGAACCTGAGTCCTAGCCAAAGTAACCTGATAGAATAGTCCTTTAAAAAAACATAATAATATATATATTATATTAACTAGACTCACAAGGAGGATAGATAATATTACAATTTATTGTATCACCTGTGTAGGTAAAGAGAAGAGAAAAAATGCTTTCTGCAAATACAGGTTGGAGGAAACAATACAATAATAAATCAAACTGACTTAAACCTGCAGCACAACACAGTGTGTCTGCAAAAATCCCCTGTCTCCATGATGCTTGGGTCAAATAGTTTAAGGGCCAGCACACATTTTATTTTTGTACTTTTTAAATGACTTTTTATGTTGGGGTTTTTTTGTTTAAGTTTTATTTCAAACCTTTAAATGGAAGATTACATGCTGCATAAGTGTTCCAGTTTCAATAGGTTTTTATGTGGAAAGATTTATCTACAATGTTCACAGAGATTATTTCATAAGTGACTGGTCATCATGAGACCCTCATTTGAAGTGGTGACATACAAGACACATGAAAATGCTACTGAATTTAAATACAAAATTTGGAATTCTTTGCTTCAATATTGGCTGAGATCCTTTCACAACCAGCTGGTCGTCATGGGATCCTCAAAAAAAAATGTTACTAAAACCAAGCAAATTGGACTAGTCGGCTAAGGCGATCTAGCCATTTTTGTAGTCAGCAACTAATCTGCGATTAGTTTCATTAAATAAAAATGTTGATTGTTAATAATCAACATACAGAAAAAGCTCTTCAATTCAGGAAATTCTTATATGTATAATAAGGACTCCGACAAGGTTTAACAACTGCAATCTATCGATAGCAACCGGGTCCGACGGCTTAACGTGCCCTCCGAAGCACGGAAACACGCATTTTTTAATTTGCCACTAGGGGTCACCCATCACACACCCGACCGCGCCCGTATCGCTTAACCGAGTAGATCGCTTAGGATCTACACCAGCCTCGGGGCCATGCGCGCTTCAGGAAATTCTTAACTTTGTGCATTAGCAGAAAAAAAACTATGTGAACAAAACAATATTGATAAATTATTCACATTACTTCTTTCCACTTAAAATTTCAGGTTGCACCGCTATATGACTTTGATGCTAGTTCACCTGGAAACGGATACAGAAGTTTTGTATCAGTTGTGGATTCATGTGTCTTACATGGATTAAAACTAAGTCGTCAGGTATGCACTGGGCGAGATGCATTACTATTCCGAAAAGGATATTTTGTCAAGTGAGTACTTTGTCTAATAATTAAATCTTTTTTCACTAGGGCGCGCGCCAAGGGGATCAGTTGCCACTACCTGCCCCCATACTTTTCCAATGCATTATAATATTATGTAGGTATACCAACTTTCCTCTCTTCTGGACCATAGTCTACCGACACTTGTATTTATACAGGGTTATTTGTAACCAGCGCATAATTCTAAAAGGGAGGCTTCGGCTCGTCAAGACTAACAACTTTTTCTAATTCAATATTTTTTTTGTACCATACAAAAAATAATAAATAGAATTTGCAGTTCTAATACTTTTTAACTTAACGTTACGTAAACAGCGTCCCTGTGTAAAATATACTTATGAAACGTAGTGCTAACAATTGATAGGAGTCCCATTTGAAACGATTTTATTTCTTATCATGTGATGTACTCCGTTTTGGCAAAAGTCATTAGTCTTAACGTACCTAACTCACCTTTGACGATTTATGCGTTAGATATATTTAACCCCGTATACATGTTATTGTCGATTTATATTGTATATTTCTCATTATATTTGTAAAAATATCGACATAACATCAAGTGATAGAGCGTGAAGCTGTGAGTGGCCCCATGTCGGTCGAGAGCTGAAAGAAAAATAAAAGACATTAACTAGCTCAAAAATGATTCAGTTGGGCGGTGGAGCCGCTGGATTTGTATGATCATTTTTGCTTTACTACGAACGAACTAGACTGCATGCTTTTGTTAGGTACTGCTTACATGACAAAAATAGGTAGGTAGTTTTATCGTAATATTTCCTAATCTCGTTATTTTGTTTGACGTTCAAAATTATTTACGTAGTTTATGAGCCACTTAAACCCAAAAATCGTTTTCGCTGCTCATAGAATTTTGAAACAATGCCAGAAACCCGATTATATTATTGACTTTTAAATACGAAACATGTTGTAGTCAATCTGTGCAGATATATTTCACTAAACTTTCCGTACCTAAATTGTTGAATATTATAAATAGATTACAGCCGTTATGGTAATGTCATGGCCTTGGTAGATTTCCTTCATAACAATTGCGTAAAGGTAGGTCCACACTTGCGCAGGCTCTCTTTTTTAGTGTTGATCCTCTGAATGGACATAGATATTATTCATAACTAACCATCAGATATTACATACCGTAGCTTGCGTAGAAAAACAAAAAGATCCTGTATTTGTACAGACTGCAGTACCTATAGTTGTGAACTTACTTCATATGTTGTGAAAAATATGCGACAAAAAATATTTGACGAGTCGGAACAGTCATATTTTTTTTTTAACGTACTATTAGTGGCAAACAACCATGCAGTTCACATTGATGTTAAGTGATGACTGCAGCCTATAGACACCCACACAATGACCAAGGTCAAAATGCAGATATATGCGTTACCACTCCTGAGGCCTAGTGTGTTATGCCTCTGTGCCGGAAATTACAGAGCCGTACATTACCACCTGACCGGAACACGATAGTGCTGAACACTACCATTTATCGGCAAGTATATTAGGTAAATACCTACGCCCGCGAGCTCCGTCACTGGAGCTCTACCACCAGTGAATACTATACGATGTGATACTAAACGTAGTAAGTGAACAGGTCTAAATGCTGATGCATTACGCATCTGTATGAAAATCACGGTACCACAGGAAACTAAGATGATTCTGTTAAATATATTTTCGAATTTAACAGTTGCCAAAGTAAATTCTTTAAATAAATAAATTCACTCGCATATATTGCGAAAAATACAACATGATTATAAAACAAGTTTTATTTTCAGGGAAGTAGAATCATGCGGACAGCTGCTCGCGTCTCTTGGTACGTGTCTCCATCATCTCCAGACCCTGCTAACTTGGGCTCCCCCCGGGGAACTGTTCCCGACTGAACCCCACTCGCCCGAGGAGCTGTTCTCGCAGGCCGATACCATTAACCAGTATTGTTTTTATGGCAGATGCCTTGGATTTCAGGTGAGCTTTAGATAGTGAGAAAAGTTCCTTTCAGCAGAAATATGGCGCTATTCTCTTACTTTGCGTTCCATATTATGCCTCGATTGACAGTTTAAAAAAAACTTCAAATATTATCCTCGCTTTTCATCTTATTGTCTATCTTTATTCTATCTAGATGAAAACAAAAGTAAGGGTGACATTTTCTGAATCTTTTTACTTCAATCTTGTCCATCCAATACAACATTGTATTGTTATAATGATAGACATCATTAAACAGGCAACATGAAATTTTAGTGGCTGTTTAACAATTGGCCTTCAGTAGTATTATCGAAATAAAAGTGTCAAAATAAAAAAACAAATTATTTAATAAAAAAAAAAAAAACAATATACATGTGCACGTAAGAAATTATACTTCTTTAGCGTAACAGTCCAATATACCAGAAATAAAACAAAACGACAGAAACAGTTTAGGAACTAACTTCGGACTGTTGCTTTTAACTGTTTAACAACTAACTTCTGACTGTCGCATTTATCTGTCGGTATGCGCGCGCACTGTAAAAATTCACTCTCATCAGTTTTTTCAAACGCGCCATAAGAAGTAAAACTTCAGAAATATATCATCATCTCGAAAGGAGAAATGAAAGTAATTCACTAAACGTCACAAAAGTACTGTACTATTATGTACTGTTTGAACTTGTGCACGTATACCGCCGTCCGCTGCCGATATAACGAAACAACAATAAATATGTTCAGAGGAGAATGAGCTCACGTGCCTTGTGATATAGATGATAGAGATGCTAGGTGCAGTTGGAAAAGTCCAACATTATTTCAACAACCTATATTGATGTTGACTTCATCCCCCAAGGTCTTTTTCTGCTGAGAATGTAAAATCATCAGTGTCTAATTTTTATTTCAATTTCTTTGATTCAAATTGTATGCGTTTCAACCCTGAAAACAACAGCTGACAGCATATTATATCAGTCGAAGGCGAACGCTACGCGTGTGTGCATAGGTATGAATTGCTGAGATGCTGCATTTCATACGCACACACGCGTAACGTTCGCCTCAGCACCGTCACCAGGCACGGTATGTGTGTGTTAAATGCTGAGCGTTTTCATTGACGACTTGTTAGGGTTGTCAAATAAAATAAAAATATTATTTTAAACTTAAAAAAAGTTGTGATTTCATTGTTATTGTTTATGTTAAATTACCACGGCTCGTAGCTTTGGGCGTAACATTCATAGTTACTACTAATATTAGCAATTTTAATTGTATGAACAATAAGGCCCTTAGCATCGAAATATAAACAACTTTTGACAAATACTTTTTTGTATCTGGCACTTTTTTGTGTTTGATTTCATTTCTATAGAATTACTTATTCGTGTGTTCCAACTCAATAAAATCTGTATAAGTTTTTGTTTTGTTGTTTTTGTGAAAAAAATCATAAAATAACCTCCACATAACATTAGCTCCATCTTATAAAAACGTATTATGTACTACTGTGACCTTGTATGTCATCAGTATTGTAATATCGGAGGATGTCAATCTTTTACTTTTTTGTTGAGAAGTAATGAGTACATCCATTATCTGTATTATGTAAGCAATGGTGTGACAACCATCATTCATTCAATTATTATGAAGAATCGTGAAGGAAATAAAAAAAAACAATAGCTGACATACCTATATGAAAACAGACGAGCTTAGACAATACACACATATGTTCGGTTGCACCAAAATATTTGTTAAAGTTACGGTTATAGTCGAATGTAACAATAACAGTTACATTATCAGTAGGGAATCGGACAACTTTTGAGAATGTGTCTAAAATTATTATTTAAACATGTTTACAAACTACACATAAATTTAATAATTTCAAAAATGCCGCGTTAATGGTGCCCAATGATACTGAACAATGTGACGTCAACTGTTCGCAATCAAAGTGAAACTTTTACTTCCATACGACTAACCAACTACAAATTAATTTTGTTGAATTTCGTATAACTCATTTTTCGTGTAAATAACGTAGAAAATATCCAAAAAAGAGCCAGTAAATCAAAGTATCACTTGTGTTAAATATTTGTTATACGAACGTATGACGTCACGTCCTGTGATTGATGTTTCATTCAACATGGAGCACAGATAAAAATATTAAAATTATTACATTTTATTTTGCAATTTAAAAATATAAATCATTAATATTTCTCGACAATATTTAATGAGTCATCGAATTATTTTACAAACATTCATTCTAATCATAGTTTACATTTATTTTCGATAGCTGTCCGACTGCAGAATGTGTTGCACCAGCGTATTTTTGACATTGTTAAAGTTACCGAGATAATTTTGAGGTTAACTTTAACATTAACCACCGCAGCTCGGCCAGTTACGGTTAAAGTTAAATTTATGACGTCATTTAATATTTTTTCAAATGGTGCAACTTATTTTTAGATGATTCAACCCAGCCTCACACTTTCCTTAAAGCAGACGAAATGAAGAAAACGAATTATTTTAATTTCGTTGTAAATAGAACTTTGTTCCAGTTTCTACCGTCGATGCGTGGCATATTAAAAGGCATATCAATATGCATGGCCGGTTTCTCCGAGGCCTACTACAGTCACGGCAACCTAATTAGTTCTGTGTGGACCGGCGGACAATACTTGATAGACCCAGAAATGAGGGCGAGGCGTATCGTTAATATATCGCAATCGGCAAGCGTTGAATTCTGCAAGGCCTTCTGGTTTTTAGCTGAGAGTGGTACGTTGATATTTGTAATAACGTGACAATAGTATTTAAATGATCTTTTATTTTTTTCAGAATGACGGAAGTTGGTAGTAAATGTTATGACTCCGTGCTGTTTTTCTTATTTATTATTTATTCGATTAAATGTTAATCCTTCTCCAATGACAGCATTGTTAGGGGAAAATAAATCATAATCGCCACGCTTGGCATGCTAATTAGCGCATGCAGTAACGGTAGTTTTTAAACTAAATTGATTTTGTTTGGTTAAATACATTTCAAATGCTACTTGTGTGCAGGAGATTGAAAATCAAACAAGAAGTTATTATAAAGTCTGAATTATTTTATTTTTCTCGACAACTGACTTATTATTTTATTTTATTATTTATTTGCCTTTGGCGGCGTCGTGTGGCGGGTTGCTCACTTCCCTCTAAAATGGTCGAGGAGGGCAATGGCTCTCACATGCGTCATACTCGTGAACGGGTGCTGTTGGTGGGGACTGGTCTGTACTGGTTTGCAGGAGCTACATCACATTTAGTAGATAGCAGTTTATTTCCATCTATGCTATGGACGTTCACATTATTTGATTTTTCACGATAATTTGTACTAGATTTAAGCTCTCATTTAAAAGAAAAAAAAGAAAGCTCTTACTGAGTTTGTTGGGTAGCGGAGTTCTTCTCAGTAGTGACTGCACTTGGAACTCTGCTAAGTGAATAACTTTGATCTTGACGAATAAGTTTTTCTTTTTCTTCATTTATCATCATTGAAGGAATTGAAAAATTTTGTGATTATTATGTTTTAACTAAGTAGTTTAAATTCTAATTTTTAATTTACTATTAATATATGATTTTGCTTTACTTTATGTAATAGTTATTCACTCTAGGTATTTTATATATTTCTTGACGTTTTGAAAGTATCTGTAAAGATCTATTCGAAATAAAAATATTTTCTATTTCTATTACACCGATCACATAATCATAATAAACACAGATTATACTATGACACCACTTAGAAATCGGCGTGCATGTATGAACAGAATGATGAATGTAGGGGAAGCACGGGAGGTGTGTCATGATCGTGATATCTGGGGCTCCACACTATCTGCCTACCTCGTAGGGGACTTGGCGTGAAGAGACATACATACCACTTACTTGATGATCAACTCAAGAAAGAAATCTCTTCTGTGCTTAAAGTTAGGTCAAAATATTATCTAAATTGTATATATTAGAAATTGAATTGCAGATTTTACTTCAAATTTTAGCATAATGATCGTATAATTACGTAATGATTATATCTGCCATCTAATCGCGTATAATATTCGGCAGCGTTTTATTTCAGTGGTTTTGGAAAACAACTCAAATTATTATTTATTTCGCATGAAGTATTATATTTGAAAATTAAGGATGAACATCATCAGGAGATGGATTTTTATGTGAACCATGTTTTAATGTGTATTATAAATTTTTTAAAGTAGTTAGTTTATATATGTATTTTATCATGTATTATATAAATAATACAATTAAATATAATTAAACTCTTCTCTTACTCAGACAACAAACATCATACAGCCGAAAGTACAGGGGGCCGACCGCCTAGGTCTAATGCTTTCGCTTACGACGTTATCTTGTCAGTTTGTACCGGCTAATGAAACATTTTGCTCTTAAGTATATACCTGCGGATGGAAACACTTCCAGGAATAAATTAGGCGGTACAAAACTGACAGGATAATGTCATTATCGAAAGTCAAACGAAAGCATAAGAGTTAGGCGGTCGGCCCCCTGGCCCCCTGCCCCTGGTCGTAGAAAGGAAGGGAAAAGAAATTGTTTAATTTTTGTCTCTGTGCCAATAAGCCACCGACGAGATATATCGGACAATTCTTCGATGGTACCTACATTTTAAAATTATCTTAATAATAATCTTGCAGAAATAATGAAACGTGTTCCAAGTCTAATGTCGTCCACGGTAGCTGTCAACAAACTGATCGCCATACCACCGGAGCCGATACCCATGGTCACCAAAGAAGGCAAGGAAATGACCGTGCTGCCGCCCGAAGTACATATAGGACTACAAGGACTCAATGTCAGACTGATCAGTGTTAATAAGAGGTCAGGGATGGTGAGAAAATATGTATTATTATACTTAGTATGGACATCAATACTCAATACTCAATACTCAATATTTATTGCTTTCATTTGTTACAGTAGGTAATTACAATAATTATAACGGTGGTATATTACATTTTTGTTAGAATGTCACAAATGAACCCTATTTGGGTATTGCAATCCATTTAATGCAGTGAGAGCAAACCGATTCATTTTTAAGCATTTATATATTTATATTTTTAGACAGTCATCAGTGTTTTCAAAATATTCTGATAGTTTGTAGAAACATTTTTTGAGGAGATACTCTTTTAATATTTTAATAAAATTTGGGCTATTTTTGGATTCTCTTATATTTCCTGGTAGTTTATTAAAAATTTTAACGCACATAGCATAAGGCCCTGAGTGATATATCTTAAGTTTAGAGGCGGGGATTTCTAACTTGTTTTTTTGGCGACTTTGATATCGTCGCGGTTGTTCGTCTCGCATATTGAAAGTTTCGGGATATTTTTTTACAAAATTGCATGCTTCTAATATATATATAGATGTCAATGTTAACAAATTATTGCTTATAAAGTGCGGTTTACAAGTGTCTCTATTGTCAATATTAGTCAGGATACGGATGCATTTTTTTTGTAACGTAAAGACGTGGTGAACGTCCACGCTGTTGCCCCAAAGTAATATTCCATACCTGAGCCACGAGTATGCATATGCATAATACGCGGTTAGTGCAGTTTTTTGGTCAGTAGCTTTTCAGAGTTCTTTTAGGGCATATGTAAAACTTGATAGTTTGTTTCTAATTTTTTGTACGTGATTTTTCCATTTAATGTTTGTATCAATTTCTAGTCCTAATAAGGTAAACGTGTCAACACATTCAATATTTGAATTTTTATATATAAAGTTAATGTCAAGTGGGGCTTTTTGGTGAGGTTTATATTGCATTAATTTTGTTTTATTAAAATTTATTTCAAGATTATGGTCATTCATCCAAATTATTATATTATTAAATATGTCAGTAAGGTCATTATTTAAATTGTCAATGTTATTACAAGATGTCAAGAGGGAAATATCGTCAGCAAATAGAACACAGAAATTGTTAATAATTTTTGGAAGGTCATTTATATACAGTAAAAATAAGATACATCCTAAAACGCTGCCTTGCGGGATTGAATTATTTATGTCAATAGTATTAGATCTAGTCATTGTAATTATACCGGTTTCGGAGTCAAAGTATTCTAATTCTACAATTTGCAATCGATTTTTAAAATTATCATCATTACTATAGTTAATGAAATCAACTACATAGTTGTTTATGTGAATTTATAATTAATATTTTACTCATAAGAAGACTCAAGGTCACGCAAAGAGCTATACTCGGAGATTCTCTGCGAGAATGAGAAATTAAATGATTCGTTTAATAATAAAAATAAGTGGGCAGAGCTCATAGCTCGAAGAACCGACGGCCGTTTTGGTGGAAGAGTTCTCGAATTGCTTTTTTATGTAAGGAAACAAATATACAGCTCACTTTGATGTTAAGTGAATGGAACGTAAAAAGTACCATTAACCTGCCTCAGTGGTCAAGTAGTTGAAGTTTCTCAGTACCTCGGAGTTTGGTAGTGTGCCCGGAGATGTCAACAAGCTCACCACCTGTTAAACGGGACAAAACGTAACCGGCGACTCGAGGATGTTTGTTTGCATGTATGCTGGAATGCATGCATTTGCCTCTTTACCCCTTCGGGAATTACAGACGTGAAGTTAGGTTTTTTGTTACGTAAAAAAGTAATTCATACTACCTATTTCAGAACGACGACGCATCATCAAATATACCACCGTCAGACGGCATAGTGTTCCACTGCCACGGCGGCGGCTTCGTGGCCCAGAGCTCCAAATCCCACGAGACTTACTTGCGCGAGTGGGCGGCAAAACTGAACGTGCCTATACTGTCCATAGACTACAGCTTGGCCCCACAAGCGCCCTTCCCCAGGGCGTTGGAAGAGGTGTTCTACGCTTATTGCTGGATGATGAACAATCTCAAGAAGATCGGTACCACGGGTAATTCACTTTTGGTGAAAGCAATCTTTTTATCTCCTCCGCTAATAGAAGTCCTCTGCTGGAAAGCTCATCTTTCCAAAGATGCTTACATCATGGTTGTGCGTCAAATTTTCTCTAATTTCTAAACTCACTCGCATGTGTTATTGCGAAAAATAAAATATTACAATCTCTACAGAAAGTCAAATATCTCACCACAAAGGTAATATTTTAACACAGGCTATTAATAAGAGGGCATTTAATAGATGTCAATGAAATATGATGTAAATAAAATAATGGCAAGATTTCTACAAAATAAACGAAAAAGGTACAAGGTGTAACTCTCTAAGGTTCTCAGATAATATTTCAAAAAGTTTTTTTTTATTTTTACTGTACTTTGGCCCTAATACTATAAAAAAAAATAATACAATATTTACACAAACGTAACACGAGCATTCAGTCTCGTTATAATATCTTCTTTTGCATGTTTCGACCGACTGGTAGGTTTTTTTACTGTAACACAACTTTTTCTTTCAAAAACTTTTTCCCCCTTATTCATAAACGTATTTTAGCTAAAGTGTTGCTAATCTCTCCTTTGTCTTTTTCTATCCTGTACATTTGACAATGCAACTGACAAAGACAAAGCATATCTAAAACGTATCTAATATACGTTTATGAATAAGGGGAAAGAATGTAACTTATATTTACCATTTCACTCATTTTACGAACCGGGTCGTGACGCGATATAGATATTGGGTAAAAACACTTTTTACCTTTATTCCGACGTTTCGACTCGGTTGCACAAGCCGTGGTCGCGGACAGACTGTTGTAACAGCAAAATGTCAAATTGCGGGTGGCTTGATGTTCTTCTACCTACAAGTTGCGTGATTATTGTGGAGGCCGGCACACAACGCTCACTGTATCCGACGATAGGTCCGATGTAACATCGCGCGATCCTAAATTGTTTATGACCGGTGTCCAGGTCGGAGACAATTTATATCCATCTTCACGATTGAAATTGTTTTTGTACTTGTTGAAGGTACTTGTACGCAATGGATATAAGCCAACAAGACAGCTGCGAAAATCGAATACGGAAAAGCGTCCAGATGTTAGCCGACAATTAGCTTTCTTACCATATGTGAAAGGGGTAACAGACAAAATAGGCACGGTGTTGAGAAGGAACTCGATTAAGACTGTCTACACGCCGTTATCCAAATTAGTTACACATCTACGCAGCCCGAAAGACGTGATTCCGTATCAGAATCCAGGGGTGTATAAAGTACAGTGCAGTTGTGGTAAGGTGTACATTGGACAGACAAAACGCAGCGTCCAGCAAAGGATCAAAGAACACATCGCAGCTCTAAAAAACCGACAGATGCAAAAATCGGCGATCGCGGAACACTTTTTAACCTCGGAGACTAATCATTGGATCAATCTTCACAATCCAAAAGTCCTCTCCACTGAACGTTATTATTATCCCAGGATAATACGAGAGGCGATTGAAATATATAAGTACAAAAACAATTTCAATCGTGAAGATGGATATAAATTGTCTCCGACCTGGACACCGGTCATAAACAATTTAGGATCGCGCGATGTTACATCGGACCTATCGTCGGATACAGTGAGCGTTGTGTGCCGGCCTCCACAATAATCACGCAACTTGTAGGTAGAAGAACATCAAGCCACCCGCAATTTGACATTTTGCTGTTACAACAGTCTGTCCGCGACCACGGCTTGTGCAACCGAGTCGAAACGTCGGAATAAAGGTAAAAAGTGTTTTTACCCAATATCTATATCGCGTCACGACCCGGTTCGTAAAATGAGTGAAATGAGTGTTAAACGCGAGTGTTTTAAAAGTTATATTTACCATATACAATTTCAGGTAAACGCATAGTTTTTGCCGGAGACTCGGCCGGTGCGAACCTGATAGCGGGTTGCACATTAAAAATACTGAAAAGCGGATTACGACCACCCGATGGACTGTTCATGGCATACGCGCCTTTGCTCGTCAGTTTCATACCCAGTCCCGCTCGATTGCTATGCCTTATGGACCCCCTACTGCCTTTTGGGTTCATGATGAGGTGTCTCAAAGGTAAGAAAATCAATGGTAAACTTGAAATCTCATTAGCAGCACCCACACTACTTCAAGACTGTATTCCCCGAACCTCTGCTTATGTAATCCTGAATTCCGAGGGTATTTTATGAATTATTCATTTCAAAACTTATACTTATCTGGTTATTATTTCAGCTTACGCCAGTCCAAATGCGAGAGGGAAAGATGACAAGCGCGCCAGTAAAGAGCTTGGTAGTTCAAATGCTACTACTCCCGTGGATGGAAATGGATTTCTAAGAGTTAGTCCATCGCAAGGTACAGTATCCAACAAGAAATAATACAGATCGACCTAAGAAAGAGACGTCGACTTATTTCGGATCTGTAGAGCGTTATCTCTTTCGCACCTTACCTATTTGACGTTTGTCGACCATTTTGATCAACTTCAGACCAATACCGGACTATGGATGCTTATGTAGGCGGTGTGGAGCAGAGATAATGCTCTACAAAGCCGAAACTAGCCGATTGTCACTTTCATAGGCTCGATGTGCGTTATTTCTTGATGAGCACTGTAAGTTCTTAATTTTGTAATGTCTGTAAGACAAGTTCCATATTAATACTAAATGTCTTTAGACCCGTTAGCCCAAACTCATTTTCATCATGCTTATTAATAATAGAAAAGCTTTACTAGACAAGGGCATCAGATAAAAGACTCATTAAAGCTTCTGGAGAAGGTGAATGTTCAATAAAATTGGGGGGAAAGGAAGGTCTTGTAAAACGTTACGATGCGTTACATGAGAAGATGCGTCAGAGGGGGGTTCGAACAACGTTCCACGTTAGATTGTTTCATTAAATAATAAAATTAGGAAATTAAAAACTTTAATAGGTAAAAATGCTAATTTGGGTGTTACGTAAAGTTTTGAGAGGAAGAGGAGACATACATAACAACATTACGGCACGTTTCAGGGGGTGAGGGAGGATCAAAAATCTTCACGAACTGCGTTACGTAATACTTGAACGCTTCCCAACTTCTTAACTAGCCTTGGACTATATCACGTGTAATGCGAAATTTCTTTATTAACACACAGTGTCAGTGTTAATGTCGGTTAGTAAAAAATCGTAACACTGTTAACAACACACGTATTGTCGAAAGAAAAAATAGACACCTCAATCAACATACACATCCGTCACGAAGGACCAAAGCTGTCTTTGGTCCTTCGTGACGGATGTCGGATGTCGGATTCAATTTTCAGAGGGCATAAGTGAAGGTCCGTCGTCGTTCGAAGAAGTATCACCTTCGGATCTGGCGGAGCTTCAAGCGCATAAGTCTGGCAGTGAACGAAGGAAATCTTCAGACACGACTATAAGTGCCGCTTCGTTGCAAAGCGAACATACGGCTACAGGTTAGCATGCATCATAAATAACTGGTTTTTGAACGTTAGTATTTTATTGTTTTTTTTTTTTTTATGTAAATGTCGATATAGATAATTTACACGTCCATATCTAATCAAACACTGTTGAGTATTTTGTGTCAACATGTTGCAGTAATTTTTTTTGCGCATAGTTCTGTGCACTATAATATCTCCCGCACAGTTGGCTAGGCTCCGTTGAGATTGGCCACCGTGACCGGCATTCGGTCTGGAGGACATTATTATTATTTTTGAATATGGATCCATAATTTTGTCTTTGTATAGATTATAGTGTTCCACTTACCATTCATGTGAACTTCATCCTTGTTTGCCAGTGTCGATGAAATCTTTTAACTTAGGTAAGTCTTAATTTTCGTTTTAATTTCAGGAATAACGCCAACAGAAGACAAATCGCAGCAATATGTATCGGACTTTCTAGAACGATACGTGCTCGACAGTGACACAGACTCTGAAGGGCGTCGTTTCCCGGTCATCAAGCCTAACAAAAAGATTTACGATGAATCGCACAGGTAAGTAAATTCGTTCAAAAACAATTTTCAGTATCCAACTAAAAATATTGCACATCGCCCTTGGGAGGAAGATTTCGGCTTTTTTTTTAAATATAATGGCATTGCTATTACGCATATTGCCAGTGTCAAGTAAAACGATATTTCGTATTCGTAATAAGCAACGTAAAGGTCAGAGTCAGTCAGTCAATTTATCTGTCCGTCAGTCAGTCAGTAATTCGAGTAAAGCAATGGCTAATTTACCAGAAGAACATTTACAATTAAGTTTTGGAGGCAACCGGAAAGGACGTGTTTCCGCACTATTATTCTATTTCACTATACACGGGCACTGTAATAAGCCTATATCAAACAAAATGCCACCAACTTTATTTAATATAACTCAAAAATACACCAAGAAAATCAAATAAAATAAGAGCACCACACGCCTCTCTCAAGGTTCCGCCAAAACCAGACTTAGGCTTATTTCGGGCTTGTAGACCGTTATCCCTTTCGCATCTTACCTTTATGACGTTTGTCGACCAATTTCATCAAATTTTAACCAATACCGGACTATCAGTGCTTACAAAACTACAAATTCGAAACTAGACGATTGTTGGCTAGTGCAATATTTCATGCTGGGTACTTTTGGTCACTGTCATATTTTTATTTATAGCAATAACACATGTGAGTGAATTAAGAAATAAAAGAAAAATAGTGGGATTGAACCTGCGACCTTCTTCGCTAGCGTAAAGCGGCTAGACTGGTTCGCAGGTGTCATCAATGCCCGAAATAAAAATTTTCCTTTCCATTTTTTTTTCTTTCATTTCACAATTAAGATAAGTTTGGAGCTTCAAATCTTCACAATCCTAAAAAAAATTACTCTGACTCGGAATTTTATGTGATACAGCAACTCAATTGAAAATTGCTTAATTTGCTTGTTGTATAATGAACCCTCGTCAAGGTTGCGGACCGATACTCTAAGGTATAATCTTGTTGGCAGAGAGGGAGAATCGGAGAACTCGAGCACTCTAGTTGGTGAAATACCTCTGGTCGAAGATGGAGAAAACAAAGAAAACAAAAAAAGAATAAAGTCACGGTGAATATTATATATTACATTGTATCCTAACTGCCCCAGTAGCCTAGTGGTAGCAGGCCACTACTACTACGCTGGATGTCCTGGGTTCGATTCCCGGGTCGGGGACTATCAGAGATAACCGTTTAAAATCCTTTATCTCGGGTTTTATTGGGATTTTTCCATTTTCTGGAAGTTTCCCACTACCTCGGAGTTTGGTAATGTGCCCGGAGATGGCAACAGGCTCGCCACCTGTTACATGGGTCAAAACGTAACCGGCGAATCGTGGGTGTTTGCATGTATGCTTCAATGCATGCATTTACCTCTGCCTACCCCTTCGGGGATTACAGGCGTGAAGTTACGTTTATATTCTATAGCACATACAGTTAAAGTACACACAGTACAATAAATATTGCACATCAACCTCAGGAAGGAGACTTCGGATTATTTCGGCTCTGTAGAGCGTTATGTCCTTCGCACCTTACCGATCTGACGTTTGTCGTCCATCTTGATTAAGCTTTGACCAATAGCGGACTATCAGTGCTCACGTAGGCAGTGTGCAGCAGAGATAACGCTCTACGAAGTCGAAACTTGCCGAACGTCTCTTTCGTAGGCACGATGAGCAATATTTCTTATTGGATACTGGACATTGATATTGTAGATACAATATATTGTTGCTTGAAACTTGAATATTATATCTATATTGAATACTAACGGCTCGCCCGGCTTCGGACGGGTGTAATGTAATGAAAAAAATGAGTAATATAGGTGTATTGCACGTTGTTTAGTGATAATGCAACTTCCTAATGGTGAAAGAAAACGTAAAACGTAACTTCACGCCTGTAATCGAAGGGGTAAGCAGAGATAAATGCATACATGCAAGCATACATGCAAATACCCACGATTAGCCAATTATGTTTTGACCCATGTAACAGGAGGCGAGCCTGTTGACATCTCCGGGCACATTATCAAACTTCGAGGTACTGGGAAATTTTCAGAAAATGGAAAAATTCCAATAGAACCAGAGATAAAGGACTTTACACCATTATCTCTGATAACCCCCTACCCGGTAATCGTGTACTGGTCAAGTGGTTATGTGCCCTAATTTCTTATACAGAGTTATAAAATCATAGACAATATTGAATGAGTTATGTAAACGCTAAGTTTAAAAAGATATTTCGAGTATTTTCTCAGAAGCATTTTATCCGAAAATCAAGGTACATGTATTGTAATAGTGATAAAATATATATATACTTAATGACTTTTTTAACGTCTTGAAAAAAATAGGGCGTGATAAGCAAATGAAATAAAAGCCTATGGCATAGTTATTTATATTATTTTTTTATATTTTCTAACTTCATCTGAAATTAAAATTTCACTAAACATTTCTATTCATTATTCTATTTTTAATTTTAGAACACTGAATTTCAACAAACAAACGCCGGCAACTTGACACGATCCTGTTTTTGCAAGTTTTGTAGGTAATAGAATAATGAATAGAAATATTTAATGAAATTTTAATTTCAGATGAAGTTAGAAAATATAAAAAAATAATTTAAATAACTATGCCATAGGCTTTTATTTCATTTGCTTATCACGCCCTATTTTTTTCAAGACGGTAAAAAAAGTCACCCAGTATATATATATATATATATATATATATAATTATGTGTCTATATTTTCAGTATAAGTGAAGCTGCAACGGGTATAATGGGTGCCATGTCATCCCGCCTAGCGTACATTACAGGATCAAATTCCATTTCAAGGCCTACACAAGAAGAGTGAGTAGAATTCAATACAATTTTAACCTCAGTTGAATACTAGGCCACATAATTAGTAATTTTGCCAATTAAATATTTTTCAGTGCCATTTGCATTCTGGTCTGATGGTAATGAAATTTCTACTGGTGGTTGAGTTCCAGTGGCGGAGCTCGGCTTAGAAACCACCGCATTAACTAATATACTTGACGCTAAATGGTAGTGTTCAGAACTATCGCGTTCCGGTCATGTCAGTATACGGCCCTGTAATTTCCGGCACAGGCGTAACACCTTAGGCCTCAGGGGTGGTAAAGCATCTGCATTTTGACCTCTAGTCCTTGTGTAGGTATCTATCTACTACTGTCTTGTTTGCCACTTTCATTGCACAAAATATACCTTTATTTGCACAGTCCCAAGACAACAGGTGTATGTAGTATACAAAACATAAAATGTTTAAACTTTCGACACACGTATGGTAGTTTAAGCCTGTCGTCTCGAAGATGGCACTAGTCTACTTCACCGGACAATAAAATTGGCGAATGTAAAGGGAATGGAAAAAAGGCTATCAGTCTAAATAAATTTACACATCTGCCTAAGGGAGAAGCCTGCGTGTCCGATCCTCGGCTTAAGGCGTTGTGGCGGGTTCCTTCCCGCCTGGAATCGGGTTCATTTGTGGTCCCTTCTATAAGGGTGCGTGCCAGTCGCAGCACCATCCTAAGCGCCTTTGCAGAGCGGTTTGACTATCAGTGCCTGAAACATTGTCACATGGTTCATGTACTGACTACGAGTACAAAATAATTCTAAATATCTAATATGAATTTTGTTATTTATAACTTAATTATTGCACAGATGTTGTTTATTCTACTTATTTATTTTTTTAACTTATTAAATATTTTTTTACATATATAAGTATAAAAATAAACAAATATATATAAAAAAATAAAAATTTGTGTGCCGCCGACAGCGGGAGCAGGGTCCAAGCTGCCGGTGGTTAGAGACACAGAGACAGGAACCTCCTCACTATGCGTGCCGTGCCGAGGAGTACTGCTTTCTGTATCAGACCCTTGATCCATCCACCTAGCGAGAGCCTCTTGAGATGTTGGTCGAGGCTCTTCGCTATCAGCCCGTTCACCGATACGACTATCGGCACAATGATTATTGTTATTATTATTGTTTATTCTTATTATTAATTGTAAAGTAACAATATTATTAATTTTAATGTATGAATGTTGTGACCCCAGTTGGTTGAGAAATAAATAATTTATTATTATTATAATACCTTGTTTACAGATTGGCTGTACGATCGAACCTGGACGCTTTAATAGCGCGCAGTCCGTCCGACGAATTCATATTCTCCGTGCCCCGGGATCCCTTCCTGTCCCCGTACTGGGCGGATGAAGATCTGCTCGGGAAGTTTCCACCAGCTAAGATCCTGGTAAGTAAGACTGGAAAACCATCAGAAAAGGAAGGCTTTATGCAAAATCTCTTTTTAATGACGCGCTTCTCTTTCCATCGTATAAGCTTCTCCCCTCTCCAACCCTCCACCAAGAGTTTGTATATAAACATCGAAGAATCCTTGCTCCCGTCTGAAAAGTCGCAGTTTCCAACCAAATTGAAATTCGACCTCCACAAACTCCCTTAATCAATCAACATAAACTTTAAAACGTCCATATCGCAAAAACCGTTCTTAGCTAATATTAATTCACTATTATTAGCTACATTGTTCATCCCAAGCCGTTTTCGATATTTCGTTCAATTTCGACCTTTCGCTTTTCTCACTTGAATATTATATAGATTGCATTTCCTTACTTGGAAGTTGAAATCAACTTCGTTATGATAAACATCGTTTTCAAACCACTGGTCATTGGCTACTAAGTTACAAAATGCCTCCTTAATATGTTCCACAGACAGTCCACCTAGATCCGTGTTTAGACGACTGCGTTATGTTCGCGAAGAAATTGAAGAAGCTTGGCAATGAAGTCGGCATCGATGTGTTAGAAGGGCTTCCTCACGGATTCCTCAATTTTTCTCTTGTAAGTATACCTTCGTTTAATCCTTGAAAAGACCGACCTTTTTAATTCAATGAATAAAATTTAGATAAAACTGTCTGTATTTTTTGGAAATAAGTTTTATTTATTCTCCTTTTTATCAATTATTAGGAGAAATTTGTATCCTCATAAATGATATGGATGAAGTATGTATCTTTAATGAGTCGCTTTATAAATTCAAATAATATTACAATATATGTCGAGTCACGACATTTTGGCAGATTCAAAAACATACAGTATCCAACAATAAATATCGCACATTTATTTATTTTATTTATTTAACTTCAATGCACACGAATAATAGGCACATAAGGCGGACTTAATGCAACCTCTCAATGCCCATTCTCAAACCAGTCAACCTTCGGGTTGTAACCTTATATATTATATAGATATTTTTAAAAGAGCCGACTGAGTTGTTTTGAGCAGGTTTTTCTCTGATCATATTGGCCTTTGGAACTCTGCCGGTGAATGACAAAGAATTACTCTTTTTCTTTTCTTTTTACTCTTTGTTATCAGTTTGTAAAGGGGAAATGAGACATTCTACTGATATACTTTTTACATTCGTATATTATATTTAGTTTTATCTTAGTGATATTCTTGACTATACATATATTTTTTTATCTTGTTTGACATGTATATCAATTGTTATTCACTTTTATTTATATATTTTGTTTGTTTTTGACTTGTCATAAGAGATGCCTGTCACCCTAAATGAATAAATGAGTTTCTGATTCTGACCTTAGGAAGAAGACTTCGGCTTATTTCGGGACTGTAGAGCGTGATCTCTTTCGCACTTCACCTTTGTGACGTTTGACAACCATTTTGTTCAAGTTTTGACCAATACCGGACTATCAGTAGTTACAGAGGCAATGTGCAGCAGAGATAACGCTCTACGAAATTGAAACTATTGTCTCTTTCGTAGGCTCAATGTGAAAAATTTAATGTACTGTCACTTAAAACATTCACGTTTTAAATGACATACAAAAAAGCATTCATTCATTACTAAGTCTAAGAATTGATAAATTTAAATTTAATGAAACACTGAATTTTATATTCACAGATGGCCAAAGAAGCGAACGAAGGCTCAAAGCTATGTGTGCAACGTATTCAACAGTTGCTCGACTTAGATAATAACTCATCCGCACCAAATGATAACCACTTATGAATGTGTGGTCTATGTTGCCGCCCGTATCCCGTTAGGTAACATGCTGAATTTGTATGGATCCACTAAATAAACGGCAACAGGAGGATAAGGCTGTTCATGACATTCTGCCCGCGTTTCCAAGGGTATATTAACCACGTCTCTTAGGTAGCTAACTACTTCTAATATTATCTAAAACCGGGTTTCCTGCGATTAAAATATCGGTCTTGTCAAATATATTTAAATTCACTGGACGGCGTATTATTTAACTTGGTTGACATCAAATTGATAGGAACTATAGATAACGTGACCATAACAATATATTGAAAATAGTGGACCGAATTATGATTTTTAACCTTTCTCGAATTCACTTGAAAACACACACACAAAATTATCAAAATCGGTCCAACCGTTTAGAAGTTCAGTCACTTACACACACACGCACATAAAAATTATGACATTCAAAATGGTCACGTTAACGTCGTTAAAATAAAATATTGGTAATTATTACATTTTGTCGCAGCAGTAATGTTCCTATCAAATCGATCTCTACCGAATTAATTAATAATCTGACTGGAGCTGTATTGTTAAAATAATATATGCTGGACAAACCCAGTTTTATAAATACCTTAAATATTTGTAGCCCAATTATGACGCAAGAAATCCGGCTTTAGAATGACATGCAAGGCTGTAAGGACTACGCTCCTTTGTCCGTTAGATTTTAGCAGTAAAATAAATTGGCAAAAACTCCGTAAAACTACGTCTGTTAGATAAGTTCTTATACGTAAGAGTGCGAAATTCAAGTTAGGTGTTATATGCTGTATATTGTTCAGAGATTAATATAATAATACTCCGATATTTTGAAATCTTCAAATCCATTGCAGATATGCAATCAGGGCACGGAAACTCCGTTCTTTTGATTAAGCGTTTAAAAGGGGCTAACCCCGTTCTTATGTTAACTGTTAGTTTGGGTTAGCCTTTGTTCGATTTAACCATTATAGAAGTAAGACTTTTCAGAGGATTAACCGAAATTGTTTTGGAGTCGGGTTTTGAAGGTGTTTGTGATAAGGTTTTTAAAAGGGTTTTGTTTTTCTTCATTCAAGAGTATTCGATCGGGGTTAACTCGAATTAATTCAAAGAACAGAGTTAACGTCATAAGCGGTTAATGCTTAATCTACGAGCTATTAGTTGTTCTTCAAAACCTACAGTAATAAACTGGCGTAAAAAGCCTTTCTCGCGGTTTCGGGCCCTGTATGCAATGCGTTTTGAGTTGATCCATCACTACGTAAATTACATTAAAATAGAATAAATCGCCGAATGTCACCCCGATTCTAAATTGGAAAAGTATTTCAGAATCGCCCGATTGTAACGGCCAATTTAGCCTTGTAGTTGAAACTTCGGTCCACCGATCGCTGGTTCTAATGTAATTGCAATGAGAGTTGATAGATAAAAAATAATTTGAAACACTGTAACTACTAAAAATCATAAAACTCTATACGTAAGCGAAATCTATCGCACGTAGCCAGAGGTATCAGTTTGCATAATGTCGGGTTTTTATAGTAGATAAAAAAAGTGGCATCTATCTATTACGATATTTTTATTTATCTAAGGGCAGCACTAGTCGATAAGGGGTACGCAATTGTTTATATGGTATGTATTACGTTGTTACAGCCATATTACAAACAGATCAATGGACTACCGATCTCTTGTTTTCCTAATTCTAATATACAAAAAGTTGCTTCAAGCATTGACTAAGAAATATTATATAGCTTCAATATAGGAATTGCTTTTCTTTTATCAACTTTCATTGGATAGCTTTTATAACATTACATTCTCATGATAAATACATTTGTGTAGCGGACCAGGGCGAGGATACTCTAAACTAATTGGGGTTTTAGAATTAATGACATCGGTCCTATAGGGACTCATTTATTACTCTAGGTGTGATCTATAATGCACATTGTTGCCACGCAATTAGGACTTAAATGTAATTTATAGTTTCGATCCAATGCAACTTTAATTAGTAGTTGTTAGATACGCCAAATTGCAGCACAACTAAAACACCGATAGTTCAGAAGTTAAGTATCATTTTTGAGAACGTTGAACCAATTAGTCGTACTTTGGTGTTAATCGGTGTAACAAAAAAAGTTTCTCAGTTTGTGAAAACCACGGAATAGATAAATAAAGATGGAATGGTAATGTGGGCGTGGCAAGCGCACGATAACTATGCGTGTACACACACAGTTCGGCAGAACCATTCGTTCGCCGCTCGTAGTGTCGTGTAGACTGCTTCGAACGACGCATCTCTTGGTAAAATACCATGTAGTGCCAATTTTAACATGTAATATGAAATGTCAGACCTCAAGTATAAATCGAGGAGACATATCTTTTGATCGGTAAGTCACAAATAACATTTATTGTTATAATACTTGTAAAAAACCTATAAATATACAAAGGAATATGAATATTCGAACTTAAACTGCATTATTTAAACGTTACTGCTAGCGAATACATTGCTCGTTAAGCACTCGCTCAATTAACGCTATAACTGTCTCCGCTGGCAATGTACAGCATGTAATGCGTTCGCTACACTTGAACTAGTTTATTGGTGAGTATAATGTTGTGTGCGTGCGAGTGTTTATTGTCTTATTGTCTACGGGCGTTACATCTTAGTATGCAAACTTACGCAAACGAATAGCTGCCCTGAGATTAATAGTAGAATAATTAGTGTGGGTGATTGTCGAGATGGTGTTACATTTGTGTAAGAAATTGCAAGGTGGGAGAAAAGCGGCGACACTGGTTCTAATACTAAATTGAAGCAAAGGCCTTTCCATCCTTATTTATCTATTCCGTGGTGAAAACCCTAGCCTACCCGCTGCGTCTTTGTAATAGCCCGGTTTCAGACTCCGTCCTGACTGCGCCATCCAACTGTGCAAACCTTATAATACTGGAAGTTCATCACGTTACGATGTGGCCAAAAGAATAGAGTTCAATGAAAGCAACAAATAAACTTTGCCGGCCTTTTTAAATAAAATGAAGCGCGGCTTGAAAGGCCTGACGCACTTCGCAAGCGATACTGTGATAGTGAAAAGTTTTCTCAACCCAACCTTCGGCATGCCAGTTGCACAGCCTGTGCTTACCTGCGCAGTTAGTACTGAGTCTAAACCGATTAAAAATTAATTAAGAAGGTACTATTATATCAAGTCGTGGTAACATCGCGCACTTCAAGATATTATCCATTAAATTTACCTCTTTATTATCAGTGTTTTGTGGTGGTACTGTGTGTTACTTATTATGCTTTAAAAGTAAATGTTGTGTTCAATCGCGAACATGTCAGTGTAATAAATTGTTGTCTATAAATAGTGATTTCTAATATACATAAAATAAAGTATACCTACGTATTATGACGTTGCATTGGCAGATTGCTCCAATTATATTAATATACTTCTTGATTTAGAGATTTAATTCGTCTTTACTTTTGTCTTTCAACTTATTATTAGTCCCTAAATTAAGGTTTGTATGTTTTGTGCTAGTTTTATATTTTTACAAAATACTTTTTCTTTATAAGTTTTGTAATGTCGTATAAAATGTTGCGGATTGCGGACAGTGATTCTTATTTATTATTTAGTAATTAAAATATACACTATTTCCTGCTTAATGTTACCTACTCATATCCTATAACGTAACTTCGGGCAGAACGTATTGATAGGTATATAGCGCCACCTCCCTACATAATTGTGTGTATAAATCCACGCAATCGGATCGTGATAAAGCTGGTGGAAATAATAAATTGAGCGTATAACTTCCGTCTAAAATCATAGTATTAAACATCAAGGTAAATAAACCTACTTTAGTTAGTAACTTTGTTGTTACCATTCAAATAAAGTCCCAAAGCTTAATTTTAATTAATATACGAGACTTAAAAGAATTTTGTAAATACCGTATATATGTACGTACCTATAAAAAGTTAAATGGAATGTTAAATTTTAAATATTTTAGTATTAATTTTTTTTTGTGCATTTTATATATTTTTAAAATCTAATATATCAAACATGTTCAAATTAATGAATTCAGAATGGAATTTGTAAAATATCTGAGATATACTCAAACTTGCAAAAGTTATTGAAAAATTTATGTCATGAGTTGTTAAATTGCAAGTATGTTCTTAAAATTATTAAATACAGAAATATTTCGTCGTACTATGCTACGTTTGTACTTGATTATAATTATTATAATGTACAAAATATTTGAGTATACTATATAGTTGAGTATATTACCTTGGACCAAAAATATTTTGGTCCATTGTAGTACGAATCTCAACAACACATATTATTTATTACGACACAGGTACATTTCATTTTGTGATTGATCAATGATTTTAATGGCTTAATTGATTTAATGTAGAAGGTTATACAATGCAATATTATAGTGTCTGTGATAGTGAATTGATTGAAGCTTTTTAAAAGCATACAGTATTCTAAAATGCACGAATATTAATAAATAATAGATGTTTAAATGTTGTGTTATATTTTAATTTATGAAAATGTATAAACTATTTATTAATATTTTTATAGATAGTGCAAAGTATGTAAGCATTTAAATTGTACGACTTTGCAATGTTAAACAAAATGTTTCAAAATTGTATGCCATAGATAAATTACGTAAAGAATATTTTAATAAATACTTAAATGGATTGTATTCAGGCCTTCACAATGGAAATGACATAAATAGATGTTATTATCATAATCTCAACTGTTTACGACCAAAGATGTCCAGTAGAAACTAGTCATTCGACAAATTATGTACAATATCTTACACTTCACTGAATAAAATACATAATTGCCTAAATTTTTTAAATAATTTATGGTCTCCTAATATATTTAACACTTTCGATATTCTCATAAAATAGACTGCACGTAAGGTTGTTCTTTATTTCAATGTAGATGCGTTGGTATTGCCAGAATTCTAATGGTGAGATTCACAGACCGCACTTCAACTTTACTTTCAGCAAAGTAGGTATGCTTAGAACTGACAGTAAAGTATGAGTTTTGACAGTTCTAAGTGTACTTTTCTGAAAGTATGCGTAGTGCCGTCTGTGATGGTAAGATTAATGGCGGGATTCACAGACCGCACTACGACTTTACTTTGATCAAAGTAAGTCGTAGTGGCGTCTGTGAATCTCACCCGTAGCTCTTAGGCCTTTGTGCTAGCTTAGAGGGTCGTACAACTCAAGTGTACCACATGGGCGGTCTATCAGATGGGGAGGGAATCTGTCAACCCTGATAATGCTGCGAAGATGTGTAATCTACACTACGAAAATATGTGACAGTTTCCACCGATACTATGCTGTGTAACTGTACGAAGTAGATGCGCCGCCGCGAAGTTGGCGGCATACTGCAGGTACTCTGTCCTGCACATAGTTACACACCACTCGCGACGGCCCATAGCACACATTCTTCTATATAAAAATCATATCTTTGTTGAATTCGTTTCCACTAGTGCTAAGCTGTGCACCAATGAATATCAAATGCATCCATAGCAACGTAGCATCTCTGGTGGAAAAGCAGCCTTATTGTTAAATTTGACAAAAGCCATAACTTAAACAAACATTTTAGTGTAATCGAACTTTAACGTCAAATCACTTTAGTACAATAATGAATTCGCACGTGCATAGGATGGATAACGCCTATCCTTTAAAGCTTTGAACGAAATACTTCCAGAATTTTCGTACCAATGTTACAGCACATTACCTAATCAATCCACGTCGGACTGGCCATATCATAGTTTAATGGTTAGATTCACAGACCGCACTACGACTTTACTTTGAGCAAAGTATGCTTAGAACTGTCAGAAATATATGGGTTTTGACAGTGCGAAGCGTACTTTGCTCGAAAGTAAAGTCGTAATGCGATCTGTGAATCTCGCCCTAAGACATCGTTCGCCAGTCAGTTTACAATCTTTGCGGGTCTGACTTGACGAATGGATACTCCATCTGCCGTTATACAGTTCTTTTTTTAATGTAACGAAGGTAGCAAACAAGCAAGCAGGTCACATTGATGTTAAGTGATGACTGCAGCCTATAGACATCTACACAAAAACCTGTAATCAAAATGCAGATACATTGCCACCCCTTACCATCTAACCGGAGCACCATACTGCTGAACACTACCATTTAGCGGGTGATAGATTAGGTAATGCGGTGGTCCCTAAGCCCTCGAGCTCCTTCATTTGAAACTCTACCACCAGCATTTCAGTCTGTAGCCCCCTCGAGCTTGCCTACAAGCTCTGCTTTTCCGGCCCAGTCCGTCCAGTACTTTGTCGCCAAAAGGTAGTGCTCACTACTATAGTGGTTTAACGGTAATCAATAGCCTCGTAATTACTATGAACTATGATGAGGCAAAACAACTTAGGTAACTCCGGATAGGTGATAAATATTATATGTCCCCGTAATTTGCGCCTCAGAGATATAATACGCCTGTCCGCGTTGGGGCAACTACACGGACTACACCAGCAAGAAGACTGTACAAATCCAACCACAAGACCATGCCGCTGTTGTTACGGGGGCTTACAGGCTTGCTTGGGTAGAGGGCCACCTCCGGACTCGCACTGACGACGTAGAGGTTGTAGCCGCGTCTACGAGCTACGAGCAATTGGCTAGTTACACGCCGTCGAAGAATCAACTTGCAGTCAGTGCAGACGCATAGACGCTCCAGATTAGTACTTCTACTTTATGACCTACATGTTTAACTATTTTGTAAGCTACAAGCTACAACCCAATATTGTCTTAGGAATCGGCGTGCATGTATGAAGAGAATTATGAAAATAGATGAGGCACGGGAGGTGTGTCAGGACCGGGATATCTGGCACTCCACACTCTGCCTACCCCGATAGGGACCTAGCGTGAAGATAACCCAATATTGACTTACCATAGTTACCATTAACCAAAGCCCTAATTCTTGCCTCCGGTGGAAATCGCCGCGGGGGCAACTGGAAATATATCGCTATTAGTCTTCATTGGATCACGATTGAATAGCTTCGCTCTCTTGCTCTAACATAAGCCGCGGTTGGTTAAAGCAAGACTACGGTTCGTCATTCAGTCGCGATCCATTGACAATTACGATTGATTACGGTACGACAATTACGCCCCTGAAACCTACTTCTTTCCGTCGCGGTTCTAGTTCTCGCGGATATAGTCTTCAACGATTTTATGCGGTGTCATCAGAATCTGATGATCATATCAAACAAGAGATTTGGTGGATAACATGCTTTTATGAGGCTGGGATTCTTTTGTTTGAATTTCAACTTGTAGTCTAATTTTGGAAAAGGATCATGACATTCATGAGCCCTGCGACGTCTCCCCTAAGACCTGCCTAGTTTACCACTTTCTTTATATAGAATTTTCAAAAACGTAAGATTTCTTAGTAATGCCAGAGAATATGTAATAATACTACGTGTAGAATGGACACTTCGACGTCCCACCCGATTTTTCTGCCTCACCCAACCTCCTCTTATGGGCGAAGTTTGGTATTCTCTACGTGCTACGCACACACTGCTTGATGCTAGGTAATAGAGACCAAATTAAGCGTTTGTATGAAATTTTGGCGGAGTGTCCGCGGTGTGGTAATGCTACGCAGAAAACTGCGTCACGATTTACCGTGGAAGCGGAAGACACCTTGCCGCAAGATTTCGCAGCACGCCGATTCGCAGTTAAGGCTTCACTCATCTGATGGTATGAGATTCGTATGGGTTATTTTAGTAAAATATAAATGTTTTTGAAAAAAGTAAACTCTTCAATATCAATTGAAATAATTGATTTTCAATTGCTTATTTTTCTACATTGTTTTGACTGTGTGATTCAGCAATTTTAGTTGAAAAGAGCTGTCTCTATCATATATTTATTATCTACTTGGTCTCTATTCACTCGTGTACAGATTAAATATTTCATCCCTGAAGCAGCAACGGACCCGATAGGGTCCGAGAACAGTTATAATACGGGGATAAAGATAGTAATTTAATGTGATGTGTTATATAAGTGACCAGTGTTTAAATTGCTTGAAAATCATTTAATTATTTTGTTGATGTATTAAAAATGTAATACATAACATGGTAAGCCAAAATTGTTAAAAAAAGAAAGAAAAGTATATGTTAATCATGTTTAATGTACTAATGCTAAAAGTTGCAGAGAAACATGATATTCAACAAACCAGAGTCGTTATTAAAGTAGAATTTCTGACAGGGGGCAATTGACTTTGGTTGGTAACATTAGAGCTTATAAATTGTATATTAATTAAAGATCTTGTTTAAAAATTTTGCAACAAAACGAAAATTTTAATACATACAACAAAGTAATACAATTTACAAAGAAACAAATAATATGAAACAAAAACTCTTGAGTAACAAAGTCTTGCACATGTTAATTTAAAATTAAGTTTTCTATTACCAGAATATGGAACAAGTTTTAAAACAGATTACCAATATTGTGCGAGGTGAGCATCTGTAAATAATATAGATAGAATAAAATGATGAAGATAAGTTGATACTTTAAAAAATTAAATCAATTGTTATTCCTATTACATTAGGCTTAGATTTATAATACAATTACAGTAAAAAATGGACAAAGAATTTTGTATGCCATAGAGTAGTTAAAAGAATGTCTAGAGCTAACTATTCTACTTTACACATATCCATATTATGAAGAGCAAGTCATTTACAAATTCAACATTATTTTAATTCCAAGACTGGCACATTTGCCAAAAGGTTTCTGATTATTTAATGCACACATTGAAAATGCAATAATTCAGTCAACAAGCATATCAATGACAATAATCTGTACATTGGTTTGACTCACAATTTATGCGGATCAGTTATATCTAGAACTATCATTATGGCCTCAAATATATCCACAACCACAACCTACAAATATCCTGTCCGTTATTATGATACCATAATTTTTAACAATCCAGTAAATATGAACAGCATGACCGATTATGATTCTTACAAATTATGTATCATTTACTCCTTTCCACATTTAGGACTTTGTTGAGACTTTGAATGAAAACATTGCATGTTACAGGGTTTGTTCAATCGTGTCCATTTGTCTTTGCATGTGGGACAGTCCCGTTGACCAATGGTGCGGGCGCCTGAGGCTGTCGGATAGTCTTTTGTAATACATGTGCATCGGCAGGCATAATTCTCTTGTAATAGTGTTCTTTCGTCTCCACTACCTCAAAACCAAATTTCTTGTAAAAATCTATTGCACTTTCATTATTCACTTGGACATGTCTGCAATAGTAAACAAATTTTTATAATAGTCTTCCTCACTCAGATAAATAATAATTGAACAATAGAATTAATACTTTAAGGTTACTTTTAATTTATGCATTATGTCAATGCATTCACAAGAGTTAACCTTCAAAGTTAATGATTACTTTTAACCTCAAATGAAGTACCACTGATAAAATTAGACTAAGAAATGTGTGTACTTACAAGAAAACGCTGTCAAAATTCCCGTCCTGTTCAACATACTTGAGCACATGTTCCACCATGAGAGTACCTATACCCAGTCTTCTGTAGGGATATAAACAACCGAGTGTCATTATATACAATCTTCTAGAATTCTCCGTGGTGTCTATCCTACAACACACTGCACCGACCACGATATCATTGTAATACGCTAGTTTCGCCAGCTCGCCAGCCTCCAGCACGTCTTTGTAAAATTTGTCATTGTACGACACAGGAAACACTACTGTATTTAACTTCTTCAGTTGCTTTATGTTATGCTGCGTCACGTCGCCGAGTTCTATTTTAGCTCTGGAACATTAAAACATGCTCGTAAAGATTAATCTGAGTGATACAGCTACCAACTAGACCACTAGAGACGACATTGTTACATGTCATCCAAAATAAAACACATTGAACTCAAATCAATTGTTTGTGGAAACTTAATTACCTAGTCATTTTATTAACTATTTTTATAATACACTAAAAATTTTAAAACTAATCTAACACAGTTATATCACACGAGATCACTCCCGCCATCTACCACATTAGCTAGCTCGCTCGCTCGTTCCTTATTGTTCTGTTCTTTGACAAATTTGACATTTGACCAAAAAGAGTTTACAATGGCTATGTTCCGAAATATACTACGGCCACTGCTCATTATACTGCGAAGTAGATAATAAATCTATGGCTAACTCTGTATTCAACAAAAAAATATGGTCACCCTCTCACTCTAAGACAAAGACAGAATAATGTCGAAGTATGCTCTTTCGAGTCCACGTTTTCGGCATTTATCAGCTACCATGCATTTGGTAATTTGGTATGGATCACGGAACTGATAGAACAACAAAAACATGTGCAATGGTGCAAAGTATTGCAAAGTAACAGCTAATTCTGCTATACTCAAATATGACTTGCAATGACTACAACGCGTGCACAAGCGAGGCTCCACCATATAAAACGGTACTTCTAAATCTAAATCTTTTGGTCTACTCCAGGGGTGGACGATATACATCGATGTTTTACAAACACTCGATGTATTTTATCAATACATCGATACGAACCGATGTATTTTTAGTTGTTCAACGTCGAGTATACATCGATGCTTTTTTTTTTTCAATACATCGAATCGAAGAAGCAGTTTCAAAAACATTTATAAACCGTGAGCTGAGTGATTATATTAATTAAAAAACCTTTCATTAATAATGAATGTCTAGCTAATAAAAATTGATACCTAGCTAGTAAAAATTGGTTAGCTAGGTATTCATTATTTCACTATTTAAAATCTGTTTCTTGGATTCGATGTATCAAATTTTAATAAAAACATTTATAATACATACTCGATATTGAAGTACTAAAAATAAAAACATCTATGAGATGTATCGACAACCAAAATTGGTTAGCTAGGTAGTCATTGTTATTGAAAGGTTTTTAAGCTATCCCATAGCTTCTATCGAGGGCCTTGAGCGCGGGGACCGAATTCAGAAATTCCGTAACGAAAAAACCTCACGCTCCCCACTCCAACGGGCACGGAGGTGTGGCTTGAAGGCCATGCATTGTCTAACGTCGTTTCTTTTCGGCAGTCTTCGACACGGTGTTAGTGTGCGTGCAACTAGACGTATTGTACGACTCTACGAAGCTCGCACGAATCGAGACGAGCTGCTCCGAAATCGGACGAATACATAAGCAGCTGTTTATATGTATTGTAAAATAATAAAAATATTTCAAACAATATTAACTTTTTTATTTAATCAAAGAAAAAAAATGTTTTCTTATCGGTCACCACGCTCAAAAGGTGTAACTTGAATTAATATCAAAGAAAAAAAGAAATACTGCATAAATAAAATAAATAAATAATTATATTGCATAAGTTGATACAAAATGCTATGCAATAGCTTTACCGCGGCAGTCCCCGAGTGCCACACGTCGATTTTTTAGTAAATAGAATCACTCAGTTCATGGTTTATTAATGTTTTTTTTCTTTTATTAAGTCTACACGCTTCTATCATCAAATTGGCACACGGACGGACAACAAGAATGGGTTGCATAGAACATGTTAGTGTTACTGCTTTGGCGATTGCAAACATTTTAGACCCTCGATTCAAAAAATGCACTTTAATGATGCAATAGCTTGTAGCAATGCAGAAACAGATTAAAATGGGAAAAGATTGTTAAACTTTTGGTTCTTCAAAGTATCGATAAGAAGTATTGCAATATGTGAACATAATTTTATTGTAATTTTTTTACGACAAAATTATTTTTTTTTGTTTTACGGCTATGGATTTAAGTCCAAGCCAATCATCATTAGTTTTTATATTCTTCATTTCATGTAATGAATATCCATATGGAAGATGACGATGATTCTATGTTTCCACGTCGAATAATAATATGATGAGATGAGTTAGTAAAGTGATGGGGACTTTATTAGGAGTTTTTACAAAGTTTTGTAAGCAACATGAAAAATCACTTTTCTACACTCGTGAATTTATCGCGTGTTTTATGATAAAAAGCTCACCATTTTACATTTTACACATAAAAAACGACTGTGCACAAGTTTTGAAAATAATATAACGCTGCGACATGGCTCTTTCCCACGTTCCCGCCACAACCCACAAAATTGTTATCAGCTTATAAAATGTAAGGTTCGGTTGCATCGAAACATTTGTTAAAGTTATTGTTAATGCTATTTTTTAACATCCTTTTCTCTACGTTTAACAAAGTTAAAGTTAGAGAAGGATGTTTTTTTATTTACAAAAAAAAATACTTTGACAAATATTTTGGTGCAATCGAACCTAAGTGTAATTAAACCCTTTTTTTTTTAATTAAGTGCTTGTTTTTCATTTTAAATAACATACCTATATTAAATATATTTTACTAATTATAAAAACATCGATGTATTTTCTAAAATATCGATATTACATCGATGCAACTTTACGATGCATTACATCGAAAAAAACATCGATGTTTTTTTTCAATGTCCATCCCTAGTCTACTCTTAGGTAACCATAGACATATTTTTTTTTGTTTTCATTTTCAATACAAAACGAAATAGCGCTAAAATTCGATTTTCAAGTAAATATTTCTCATTTTCTTTGTTTTAGTTTTGTCTTTCAGTTCTTTCACATGTCACTATCTACGTTTTGAGAGTTACATTGATTCTAAAATTTCTACCTTTAATAATGTTATTAAACAAATTCTATCACGCAAATTGCCATTCTAATAAACTGTTAGCAAGATTACATCTATGGAGTGGAACAAGATTCCAAACAGCGAAACCAATTGAGGCAAACAGTATGACTATAAATAACAAGAACGATTCTGAAGAAACTGGTGCATTACCGAATAATTTATCGACCAGTAGAGAAATTTGTCCAGCACCACGCATAATGCCAATGGTTTTGAGTAATAAGGAACCCATTGTTCTATCATTTGATGATGTTCCCGGACCAAAGTCCTTAAAGCATTTGTCTAATTTTCGGCATTATTTAACAGAAATTGGAACTCAAATTACCGCTGGTGCCATTAGGTTCGGACTCAATATTGGTAAGTTTATTTAACTGTACAGCAAATGTTAATTTACCAAATTGATACTTTTCGTAATATAATGTCAATATATTCTCCGGTTTGGTACCGAAAATCGATAAAATAGCTTTTATTTTCACCGCATAAATTCAAGCGGTTAGACTATCTGCCTAATTCCTCGCGATAAAGAACTGCTTCAGAGGTATAGTGGTAATCATAGTGACTTGCAACCGGCAAGTCACTATGATTACCTGGGAACGCTGTCGCACACATCCGCGACTGCTCGTTGCTGAACCCTCCACGGAGCCTTAGAGCTCCAAGCAGCCATATGAAATCATCACAAAAAAAAAATTGTGTAGGTGCAATTTTTTGTGTGAAGGTGGCAAGCAAGCATACAGTTCACAGTGATGTTAAGTGATCACTGCAGCCTATAGACACCCACGCATTGACCAGAGGCCAAAATGCAGATGCGTTGGGATGCACCTCTGAGACTTTAGTTGTTATGTCTCTGTAAAAGTTATTACAATGCCAAAACATTACATCTAACCGGAACACGATAGTGCTGAACACTACCATTTAGCGGCAGATACATTAATTAATGCGGTGGTGCCTACGCCGTCGAGCTCCTACACTGGAACTCTACCACTTGTAAAAATGGACAATGGACAAAATTCCTCCTAAAAAGGTAAAAGGGTTGTTTTATATTATTTCGCATTAACACATGCTTGTGAAATATATTTTATTTAAAGAAAAATCGAAAGAAAAATTTGACTTCAGGCGAGACTCGAACTCGCGGCCTACTGGGCATCTAGTCCAGCCGCTCTTCCAATTGAGCTACTGAAGTCCTGCCCGATTTGTCAAATCTTTCCTTCACATTTATTGCATTGCTTTAAGGTAGCAGCAGCGCCATCTATTGCCAACTATGCTAGTTAGCCGCGAGTTCGAGTCTTGCCTGAAGTCAAATTTTTCTTTCCATTTTTCTTTAAATAAGGTAAAAGGGATTTAAATTTTGTACAAAAAAAATGCTGGGGCTTAACACTATGAAAATTGCTTTATGGCTGCTTATTACAAATTCAAATGATCTGCGTAGGCCTTAGATTATAGGTACTTAATCTAAGGCGTAGGCAAAGATAAAAAATAAGTTAAAGAAAAAGTAGCTTTCGTCATATAAAGGGGATGTTTCTACGTATATGAGACTTCCGTATTATATTATTCCGTAGTATATTTAAAAATGTAACTGATCGTAATTTGGCTAATTAAAAGATATGCCCAAATAATTAAAGCACACGCGGACGAAGTCGTGGACAAAAGCTGCTCCACTAAAAAACATTAAACCTTACTATTTTCTGTTCCATAATTTCAGCATCATACTTGAAGTACAGGAAATCAGTAAAGAATTTTACTACGCTTTTTGATGAATATGGTCCGGTTGTGCGGTTTGTAAGTCCAGTGGGAGGGGATATAGTGCTCATAAACCATCCGGATCACATTCAAAGAGTTTACTCAATGGAAGGGGAAATTCCAATTAGATCGACTCTGGACTCTTTGGAGAAATATAGATTAGAGAATAGAAATCATTGCTACGGCGGATTGTATACTGCGTATGTTATTGTTTCTGTATTCTGTAGTCTTGCTTACTTGATCTTAAATCGCAGTGACACAGACTATTACTTCGTCGTCGGAGAAGTAGATTTGCAGGCTTTTTGCGTTGATACCGAATATAAATGAAACATACAAGTGTGTAGGGTAGTCCAGATTGAAAAATGTATGAAGAGTAGATCGCTACATTCGCTACTTAAGCATTGGGCTATTATTAAGCAAATTTAGATGGTTACAGAGGCCCAGGAAGACCAAGACGGGCCTACACGACTCCCATAACTTAAATGCTTCTAAGTGAAGTTATTGGCGTAAACTTTGCGTTAGTCTCTTAGCTTGCCATGACGACACAGACGAGAAAGATAGCGAGTTTCAGTGGCCTGATGAAAGCAAACTGTACATTTCATGGTATACTTAAATGCATTCGTGGAGTTAGTTACAAGTCGCTGCGAAGAAAGCGAATTTAAAGTTTAGCCCTTCTAAACTTTAAAATCGCGAGAAGAAAAATGTGGCAGAAGTTAGTTTTCAACAGGCCAATTTTTGACGCTCCACGCTTTCTGCGTTCGCCTATTCCGTGAGGGTTTAAGCGTAAGAAGCGTTAAGAACTTAGGTACTCTGTAAAAAGGTCAGCTATTCCCCCATGTTGACCCTTGTTTTAATTACCACAATAAAAAGATTAGAACTGAGACGTCTTCTTACCAAATTAAAAATTGTTTTGTTTCCGTTCATGCTTGTTCTCTACAATAAGTTGGATATCCACTCTTGCGTTGAAGCAGATACGATACGCATTGAAGATCTATACCTAATAAAAACATAATTTGCCGCAAAATCACGAAGCAAATGTTTTTAGAATTTTTAACCATGGACTCTTCAAGCGCCAAACATCCCTGCAGAAATTCACTATAATGTAATCGTTTGTTTTTGCCTTCTTCTTTGATCTTATTAACATTTTTCTTGGGTATAAATGCAGGCAAGGTCAACAATGGATGCGCAAGAGGTCAATGGTTTACGCCCCACTGAATGACTCTGTTGAGACACATTTAAAAACCCTAAATGATATTTGCGACAAGTTCACCCTAAAAATATACGACTTGCGCAACTACCAAGACGAAATCCCTAAAGATTTGTATGGCGAACTGCATAAGTGGGCTTTTGACTGTTTGGGTGAGATAATAATAGCTAAGTAGTTTGGATTTATGTAAATATCTAGTCTTGTAAGTCTTTAAGTACTGTATGTAGGATAGAACAGCTGCAGCTATACAGTTGGTAGAATAGAACAGTGAGGTTCAAAATAGGTGCCCACAAATGTCCTAGAGGTTCTCAATGTAAGATACCTAATATTCCACTACCTAACGGCCAAATACTCAAACGTCACTTAAATCTAAGTGGGACTTAAGTCTTCTGTCTTTATAAAACACGTTCAAACGATAGAGATAGCGCACATTAGAGCGTTGCTTAAAATTGAGTGACGTTTGAGAATTCGGCCATAAGTTGAGTAGTCTCTAGTGGTAGGAGGCCACTATTGCTATTGCTTCTGGGTAAGATTCCCGCATCGGGAGCTACCAGAGATATAGGTGGTAAAATCCTTTATCTTTGGTTCTATTGGGATTTTTCCATCTCGGAGTATGGTAATGTGCCCGGAGATGTCAACAGGAACGCCACTTGTTACATGGATCAATACGTAACCGGCGTATCGTGGGTTTTGCATGCATGCTTGAATGCGCGCATTTACCTCTACCTATTCGTCATAGGCGTGAAGTTACTTAATATTCCGCGGCTGTTTCATCAAGAACATTTTTGTTCATGTATTTTGTACACGATTCAGGTCTGATAATATTCGCAAAGAGATTCACGATGCTGAGCACGGAGGTGGTGAGCAGTCAGTGCGACATGTCCTGGATGTATCGCAGTGTGGAGTGCGCTACCAACGCCATTCTAAAGTGCGAATCTGGCCTGCGACTTTGGAAGCTGTTCAGTACACCAGCTTGGTATTCACTCGTCAAGTACTGCGATAGCCTTGACCAGTAAGTGATTGTGGTGTATTACACACAGTATTATTTAAATCCGTGCATATTATTTAGTTCTATATGTATAATTAGTAATAATTACCTACTGACCTTTTGGTCAAAGGACAGGCAATCCAACCTAACTTAGTACTCCACCTGTTGTAGTTACCGCACCGCAGCATATTATGTAAGTACCTGTAGCGATAACGGCACGAATTTCAGCCTTTTTCCGTTGTTCAACATCTGGGGTGGACACGGCTCACCCAGGCCAGGTTCGCCCATTGCAGTAAGTGATGACTGTAGGATTTGCTTACCACCAATGTGGACTGCACGCTTGTTGGCCGCTTTCGTGCTTCGTAGACATTCGACAGTTTCCTTGGTGCCTTTTGGAGAGCTCAACCTCTTAATGTACTTGCCAAGGTTTATGCAGAGTTAAGATTTACTCATTCGTTTATCAGTTACTTGGTATCAAACCAAAGAAGCAGTTGTAGCCCTTTCAGCACGAATAATTTTAATTTTTACTATTATATTGCCTAATTCAAGTTCTAGTTAATCTAACATGGCTCGAAAAAATGGGGAAAAAAGTTCTCCCCTCTCAAAACGCACGTGCGCCCCCCCGCACGTTCGTGCGTTGTCGTTTGATATTGTAGTAGCGCACTATCGTGCTTTAGTAGGATAAAGGGAAATAAAAACTAATCATTATTTATCCATTTTAATGTGTACTTATTATTTCATTATTAATTAAAATTAAAAATCATAGCAGATCGAAATGAAATTATAATTGACATGAAATTATAACAAAAGGCGACAATATGAAAAATCAAAGTTAATAGTCAGTTATTTGCAACAGTACCTAAGTTAAAAACAGTTCTGATGACGAAGAATGCATAAAAATATGCAGGAATTATAGCCTTCGAGTCTACATTTTCTGCCTCTTGAGATGTTTAAATTAAGAATATATATAAATATTGGGCAATGTCCACATTTATCAACCTTCCACAGTGGATTTGTGTTGTTTAACGACGGATCATCTGAAGGTTCGACATGCATATTATTTCGCAATTGAAAGAAACGATCCCTAGGCATCTGATTCACGACCATGTCTAATCTTCTGCCAGCGCGCCAGTACATATAAATGTAAGGCTATGGTATGCAGCCCATGAAAATAAATATATCAAACAAATTACGCATTTCTGCATTATTCGTTTTCAAAACTACACCAGTATGTCGAAGGTAATATAAATTCGTGCAAGTGGCAAGATATTCATAGAATTTTTCGTTGAAGTATTTATCGAAATACTGTAGCGGAGTCAGCACTTCTTCTGCTTGAGAACGAGGATAAAAGATAAAAATCGTGACTTGCATCAGCAAACGTGGTCGATTTCCAAAGACTTGATCTTTTGAAATCGACTTACTTCGTCCGTTGTCGTCCAAATGCGCAGCGTCCACCTTGAATAAGTCACAACTCGACACTGGCGCTTCTTTTCCTTGCAGGCCTCTCAAAAGAAAGCAACTAAATGAACGCACGAACTATCGGAGCCGTTTCGGAGCGACTAAACTGATATATGCGTTCGCTAGATTTATTTTTATGAGCGCACGCTTAGTTATATCCGTGCTGAAAGGGGTATAGTAGGTATTTTTTTTTTTATGTAATAAAAGTGGCAAACAAGCATGCAGTTCACATTGATGTTAAGTGATGACTGCAGCCTATAGACACCCACACAATGACCAGAGGTCAAAATGCAGATGCGCTGCCACTCCTGAGGCATTAGGTGATATGCCTCTGTGCCTGAAATTACAGGGCCGTACAAAAAAAAAAGGGTATATCAAATTTTAATGGTCTGATATACTATATCTTTATTTCCAGTTTAATTGGTAAATACATTTTGGAGATAGACCAAGAACTATCGTGCAAAGCTAGCAGTAAGGAGGATCTTGCAAGTAAGCAAATATTTGTGGATACCTCATTGTAAATGTTTACATAAGTTTACAACAAAAAGATATTACTTAGGGATATAGATACCTACATAGTAATAAGATTACTTACTACAACATTGAACGCAAATTGTTTTCACTGTGATTCATCCTATCGTACCTATATACGCTTTTTAAGTAGCGCCTTATTATTTAAGTTATAAACCGATTTTAATTCAAATAATCATTAGGGAATCAGCGTTCATTGATCGGCAGCATGTTGACTGGAGACCATAAAATTAACACCGAAGATATCGCGACTATTGTAATGGACATGCTACTTATTGGAGTCAATACGGTACGAATCAGTGTTTACCTATTACTTTTTAGTTTGGTAAAAAACACGCAACTAAGTAGGTACTCGAAGTGGCATAAAATCAATCGCGGGTATAACCGCAAGAGCGGCCATTATGAGTTTCCGTAATTACCGGCGGATAGCTATACTATAGTCTGTAGTCTGTACAACTGTCTAGTGTTTAGTATAGTAGCGTTATTTTTCTTTCACACATGATTTCTACATTTCGGGCATTCGGTTTTTTCACTAGAGCCACTATTCTTGCGATACCCCAACAGTATGCTCGTGTGAACGCGCGTACAACGTAAACACATGCGCCACTAAAAGGGATCCTGCATGGAAGTACCTTTTTTATGGACTTCATCGGGAAATTGGTGAGAGCAAAGGGCTCTCGGCTTAAATACACTTGCACAACTGCTTAAGGGAGACCCATGCGAGTCCGATCCTCGACGTCCTAGAGCACCACGGGCCACGGGCCGCGGCGGACCGGAGGAGAGTAGCCATAATAATATGCAGGCTTTCCCCTCTGTCAAAGTACAAGCACAAGTGATCCTATGCCTGTCGCAGAGATGTTTAAATGTGTGCGTGAAATTGTTTATGCATTTTATTAAAGTCAAGGTGTGAGTTTATGCCACACAAATTTCCCCCCGCAAAAAGTGACAAGACTGTTTTGGATCGGTAATAAACGCTATGGCTACTCCACGGCTACTCCCACCCGGTTGGCCGGTGGAACGTATTGCTCTATGCTCGCCTTAGGACTACTGTGAACATTTAAATAATTAAATCTCCATTTTTTTGGAGATGCGATCCATGATGACCATGACTACTATATTTACAGATTACATCATCAGCAGCATTCCTTCTATATTTCATAGCTAAACATCAAAAGGTGCAGAAGTTACTATATCAAGAGATCCAAAATATGTATCCAAATGGAACCATTGACGACATCGCAAGTGTTAGAGAAAATACTCCGTATCTACAAGCTTGTATAAAGGAGACTTTGAGGTACTTAGATGATATTACTTATTGATATTTTATGTAAAGCAGGGTTTCCCAACTTCTTTTGGCGTTGAATTTTCACTGTCTTAATCATTTCTTTTGTGGGTTTTTATTAGATCTTGCTAATTAAATTAACACACTCGCGTATGTGATTGATTGCAGGTTAGTGCCTCCAATCCCACTACTTACAAGAATCCTCCCAAAGAACATTACTTTGGATAGGTACAAGTAAGTTTATTTGATTATTACATCGATCACTAGATTTTATCCGTATCTGTATATATATAGGTATAAATGTATATTATATTTATATACTTGAAAAATACGGAACCCTGCATTGGACATGTCCCGACATGCACTTAACTAGTTTTTTATAGACGGAACCCATCGTGCGCGACTCCGACTCGCACTACGTTTTTTTAATAGCTTGCCTAAGTATAGCTTATATTTAAAAAAGGGTAGACGTAAACTTAAAAATGCGTTTAAGTACAACCTACGAATAATCTAATCTAAGGCAACCGCCGCGGATTATGTCCATGACTCAAGTTCATGTGATTTTGCGAGTCAAGGAAGCTCATACAAACCGCCCCACCAGCCGTTTCCGCGCTTGATTTTGAACTGTTTATCGGATTCTAGTAGGACCACTAGTTAAGAACCGTGCCTTAGAGAGACCTTATTATATATTATTAGTTAATGTACAATGTTAATTTCATAATTTTCTCATCTCATGCTATAAATTACGTATTTCCAGCATTCCCCGCGGAACGATGATAATAATGTCTACTCAAGATGCATCTTTAAAAGAGAGCAACTACGACGAAGCTACCAAATTCAACCCCGAGAGATGGCTCACAGTTGACGCGAAGGATTACCATGCGTTTGCGTCCATTCCATTTGGTTACGGGGCAAGGAAATGTTTAGGACAGAATATTGCTGAGAATATGTTGTCATTGCTTGCTATTAGGGTAAGATTTATCTATTGCTATTGCTATTGTAACAGTCTAAAGGTTATTTTATGGACAATGGTGTTGAACTAGCAGGTAGTTCACATGGATAGTAAGTGAATAATCCAGGCTATAGACATCTACACAAAAACTAAAGGTCGAAATGCAGATACGTTGCCACCTCGGTGGCCAGTGGCTCGGTTTTGCCTCTGTGATAGTGATTTCGAAGTTATGCATCACCATCTAAATGGAATCGAAGTGTTTTCAGAGGGTGGAGTCAAGTCTTAGGAATCGGCGTGAATGTATGAAGCAGGGTTGCCAACCGTCCGGTTTTCGACCGGACTGTTGGGTTTTAGAAGGAATTGTTAGGGTCAGGTCGCTTACTTCCGACTGGATTCAATTTGTCCGGTCAGCAAGTATTATGAACGTGACGTGCGGCGTGAAGTACCACGACTGCCGCAGACTGAAGCTACACGGCACGACGCGAAGGGCGCGGCAGGCGGCCGTATTCCAAGGTAGAGGCATACATGGGGTTCCACTAGAAATTACTATTAAATCTAACTATTTATTCATTTTACCCAACTGGTTTCGATCTCACCATATCCTCAGGGGTTCGTTGACAGTAAACTACCTTTTTGAATACTTAGAAAAATCGTTACCAAAAGTTCAGGATCCGGATATTAGTTATTCCTCGACTAAACCATCTGGCGCTGCACACTCTCTGCCTACTCGTAAGGGACCTGGCGTGAAAATACATACATACAATGGAACACGACAGTGCTGAAACATACCATTTAGCGACAGATAGATTAGGTAATGCGGTGGTGCCTACGTCCTCAAGCTCCGAACCTGGAAGAACAGAGTTCACTAGTGTCACCAAGCCTTACTCGATGTGGCGACACTGTACTCTGTGTATGTTGTTTGTGTCATATTATTATGTTGCTGCTTTTATGTTTCACAGGTATTGCAGAAATATAAACTTGAATATCACTATGGAGATATTGAACCTACTAGAACTTTCATTACGCGACCAAATAAGACCTTGAAAATAAGATTTATCGATAGATTTTAGTGTAATTATAAAATTAAATTATTCACAATTATAATTTTCTTTTATTTTAGTTTGGTACTTTCCAATGGGTGTTAAATTACAGAAGGTTATCATTTTTTCATATTATTAAGCATTATTTGTATCTCTTCATTTAGGATATAGGTACATTGGATTTTTGTTATTGAATAAGTTATGTAACTTCATCATCCTCATCACTGAAGTGATGGTCATGATGATGATAGTTGATTAGATTCAAGGCCATACTAGTAGGTGGTGGATTCTGGGTGTTACAGTAATACCTAGAATATTATAATTTATCTGAAGATTGCATTCCCATCTTTAGATAAATTAATGAAAAGCAGTTTTAAAATGTACATTATCACTATATCTATTGTTTACATTTCTAAGATTAATATAATTAACATACAGACATCACAATTATCAACAATATTAGAAAGTATTACATCTACCGTTGTCGTCTTGAGGAGAATATGTTCAAATATTTTCCTCTCGTCATCTCTTTGGCTTCTTCAAGTCCTAATTGATAAGCAAGGTCATGTAATTTCTTCACTTCCATTATCAGCCCACTTGTTGTTAGAGATCCTAATTCTGTAATAAAGAGATAAGTTGTGGTAATAAGAGTCCTCTTCGATTTTGTATATAAATGGAATAAAAGTAAGTACATAGTGTTATAGGAGAAGACTTCAGCTTATTTCTTTTTTCTATTTTGATCAAGTTTTGACCAATATGGGACTATTAGTACCTAATACTAATAACATTCTGAGAAGTTGAATTAGGCCAATGGTCACTTTCATATATGCAATGTGCAATATTGCTTGCTGCGTACTGTAGCTGTCAATGTTTATTGTAAGTCATGACTACAGCCTTCTGTCTATGAAACAGCTTCATAGATGAATACATATGATACTTTACAGATACAAAACTGTAACTCCCTTATTCATAAACATATTTTAGCTGAAGTGTTGCTAATCTCTCCTTTGTCCTTTTCTATCCTGCACATTGGACAATGCAGCTGACAAAGACAAAGCATTCTAAAACATATCTAAAGTTTAGGAATAAGGGGGTAAGACTTTATTTTTAAATGTAAGCAGGCATACACCAAGTGCATAATGAAGAATATACTCTAGAATATACTATATAATATCTATGATCCTGTCTTGTGGACAGTAAGCCTACAGACTTGATATGTACAAGGACATTGTCATCCAATGTTCTAGGAAGGAGGAACGAAGACCCCACTCAGCTGAAGTATATCCACACAATTGAGAGTTACATATGGACAGTTCCATACGTAACTCTTGTATGAAAGTTTAGCCTCATGTTTACATAATTAGAGTAATGTAATAAATATGTACAAAACCTATTATTATTGTAGTTTTTTTTTTATGTAATGGAAGTGGCAAACAAGCATGCAGTTCACATAGATGTTAAGTGATGACTGCAGCCTATAAACACTTACACAAAGACCAAGATCAAAATGAGATGCGTTACCACTCCTGAGGCCTAAGGTGTTCTGCCTCTGTGCCAGAAATTACAGGGTCATACATTATCACCTGACCAGAACACAATAGTGCTGACCACTTTTGGCATGTCTTAGGGTTACATCAAATATAGAAATATTCAATTCAATTTCAACGCTACCATGTAGCGGCAAGTACATAATTGAATGCAGTGGTGCGTACGTCCGCGAGCTCCGACACTGGAGCTCTACCACTAGTACAAAAGTTTATAGTGTGATAAGACAGAAGGCAGCAATATTGGTTAATATTGCTACCAATTTTATCACCATGTCTTAGCACCAAAAAAAAACAAAAATCAAGCTATGCAGACAGACAGTGCTAGGGCTTGTGCTCTTACACAATGTATATAATACTATTATAATAAATATAATATTATTAATTATAATAATATATCAAAATATTTTAGGCACATTAAATTTTCCTATTAGAATCCTAGTCATATAGGTACATAGTTAGTTAAGCACCTACATTCAATCCTACAGGTTCCACAAGTGAAAGTTTCCTATGTAGATTAGTGATATAAATTTTACGTAAATGGTTATTTTAAGGTACAGGGAAATTTAAATAACTTACGTTGCATATATGTGTAATCTTCTTTCGTAAATGCTCTGTTCCATGATGGAGGTGACTGATTACCATTTTGCGATGGGGCGAATTCCGACACACCGGGTACTGTAAAGGAATCGGTGGAGCATCTTGAATTCTCTTCAACGGAAAAGTTACTGTTAGCATCAGCCATTTTAAATTAAATGTTTAAAAACAGATCGTTAAAAACCGAAATGCCAAATGTAAAGACGTAATGGTGGACAAAGTGACACCTTATTTATGTACGCAATTCGCGCCACTTTTGAAATTTATCATGGGTGTGTTATGAAATCAAGGTAATTAAATGATGACTTTCATTAACTCACTTTGTTCAGGCCATAGTTCAGGTGAAGCACGGTCAAGTTTCTCGAAACTAAGCAGACTTTCCTCCAAAGATGTCAGAGGAATATCATCAGATGTTGTTAGACCTGGAACTGTACCAGATTTATTATTCACAATTATCACTATTATGGCCGCTTATCACTTGAAAATCATAAAGTTTAAATAGAATATAACGGAGAGAATCCATATTTAAAAAATTATCACAGCTACAACGATAGAAAATAAGGAAATTCACCTTCGTTTACAATAGGATTTTGTTTCGCGGCCATTTTCTAAATTTTGACAACTTTTCATAGATATTTTTTTACCTCTGCAAATGTCAACATTGTCAACGCTAACAATTTTTTATTCTCAGAAAACGTGGCACTGGATTCAAAGGATGCCACTACTACCACCACAGAGTACATTGTATACTACCACTTAATTATAGTTTCTTGAAGAAGCTTTTCTTCAAAGCAAAAGGCCGAAGGCCGAGCACTAAATTCTGTCAAAATCTAAAAGACATTTAACACCAAACAGATAAGTTGTTGATTTGACACCGCAATTGATGACTGGGGTTGAATTCGAAAATTTGAACTCCTCTATCTTTGTTTTCAAAACTTATTATAATCAATATAGATATTCTTTATGAAATTAAGAAAATAAAAACTACAAAAGATTGGGTGAAGAAACACTTGAATCCGTGGCCGTAAAACAATTAAAAAAAAATGTTGATGGTGATCTATCTCTTTCTTTCTTCCGGTTGCCAACACAAGGCAAGGTGGGTATCGTGGTATTTCCACATGGTTTTAGTGAATATTTTTCAGTGATTAATTGATTTATACGTTGATTTGGTGTCCATTGAACTTAAAGGTAAAAAACATTACCATCTTCAAAAAGAATAGTGATAAATCTTCCAAATACATGCTGTCCTGTCAACCCCTTCAAAAAGCTTCACTCACAACCTCTTGTGTTCAATCATTTAAATTTGAATATACCTCGAGTTTCTTGGTGTTTATAAAATAAATTTCACTATAATAATGTTGTTGGTCGTACATATATTTTATTGAACTAATTCTATATTGGGATCTAGAGCTAAATTACATTCAAGTAACATAACCTCAAATTGAAACGTAATTTTTAACAAATAGGTTTTTTGAGTTCATCTACAAAACGACTTATTACGGTACATCTATGAGAGTTTATCTACAAAGCGACTACTTACGGTACATTTATGAATCTATTTGAGTGATTTTATACATTAATTTTATTGAGTTGGTTAGAAAATCAGAATACTGTACGATTTCTGATAGATTTTGACATGATAGATTTCAAAAAATAAAAACAAAATAATTAGTATTCATTTGAGTGAAGCTGCTTCATATTTATTTACATAATCATCTTTAAACTATAACCTTATTTACCATAATATACCTATATTATTGAAAGCTCAAATGCTGTTTCTATTTTGTCATTTTTGTATTTCAATTGTTATTTTCTCAGTCTGAGGATCTGGTGGATCATATGATATTTCTTTTTATGTAATGAAGGCGACAAACAAACGTTCAGTTCACATGGATATTAAGTGACGATTGCAGCCTATAGACACCTACACAAAAACCAGAGGTTAAAATGCAGATGTGTTGCCACCCCCTGAGATTTAGTTGTTATTTCTCTGGTGATAGTTATTACCAAGGCATGTGACTTATCCATGTCATAATAATTTGAGAGAAGAAAAACTGGAGCTCTCCTTAAATTATATTAAGAAAGCTGATCTTTTTTTTTTCAATGTTTCTTGTTATTCCAGATGCGTTCCGTCACACTTAAAGATGTTGAACAAGACAAGGTTGTCAAGACCGTAGCTGCTCACTTGAAAAAGTATGTAATTTTTTATTTCATTAGTTTGTTAGTGTTTTGTTTTTATTAAATTGAGACTACAAGCACTTCACAATAAAGCACAGTTAGTAGCATAGAAGTAGTTTTAGTCATTGAATAGGCCTGAAAATAACTTGTAAATTATGATACACTGTACTAGTGTTTTGTGTTCTTGAATGCATGCATATTTAATTGTGTTTACTCCTTCGAGGAGTATAAGTGACAAGTGACAATTCTCCAACTGGGCGGTAGTAAGTGCAATAACGCAAGTTGGGCAGCAGTGTCCTGCGATAAAAATACTGCCACTGCTATCGCCAATCCGCATGCCAAGGGTGGCGACTATGGCATATCCCCCTTGTGGGGAGGCCTTGGTCCAGCAGTGGACATCTTTTGACTAACATGATGAAGATTGAATATTTATCAACATTGAAAGCTGTTACTATCAAAAGTTTAAGTATGTATAAAACTTATTTCAGGACAGGCAAGGTCAAGGTACCAGAGCACATGGACCTGGTGAAGACTGGTCGCTTCAAGGAGCTGGCTCCCTATGACCCTGATTGGTTTTATGTACGCTGCGCTGCTGTCCTCAGGCATATCTACATCCGTTCACCTGTTGGTGTTAAGACAGTCACCAAGATTTTCGGTGGACGAAAACGTAATGGTGTCACCCCCTCCCATTTCTGCAGGTAAAAATATCTTTTTACTACTAAAATTGTGCTATCCACTAATAGATTCTATCTATTTATTTATCAGCATCTTTTGTTTCTCAACTGTACTTATTTTTCTTATAATTCAATATTTTACACCTAATACATAATATATGGACACAGAATTAGATGATATGATAAGTAGTAACACAAATATTTTATATATATTAACAAAGCACAGTCAAGGAGACCATGAACTAATTTATATATTCCACATATATATGTTTATAAAATGTTACTGCATACTTCATAAGGACCTTGGGAATTACTTTGAAATTAAGGTCTGATTGAATAGGTGAATTTTGTTTAGTTTTTTTTTAACCATCTTAACACAAAGACTTTTTTACCGTATTATACCTGTGCTCTGACTTCCGGGAAATTCAGAAATTACAGCTTTAAAATATTACAATTACTTTAAAAAAAAAAGTTTTATAAGAATTGTTAATAAAAAAATAGTCTTGTGATGGACTTGGGTACATTTGAAGCATTTTGCTATCTAGAAATTGAGAATGCATCTATGAAATATAATAAGTTATGAAATAAGCAGCTAAATAATATTAATGCTGTACATATTTATTTTATTTTACAGATCTTCAGGCAGTATCGCCCGCAAAGCTCTCCAGGCTCTGGAAGCTTTAAAACTGGTCGAGAAGGATGCGGAGGGTGGTCGCATACTAACTACTCATGGCAGACGTGACTTGGACAGAATTGCTGCCCAAGTTCGTCTAAAGGCTAAACAACAAGCTAAACAGAGTGTAATTGTTCTGTAAATTGTGGTAATAAAAAAATTTAAGATAGAAGTTGTTTTAGTTTTCCCTTGTCTTAATATAAACCAAGAGGGTTTATTTAAAAAAATGGAATGATGATTGTATTTGACTTTGGATCGAACTTGAACCTGCGACCTCTCTAAAATATCTGCAGCTGGCATGTGGCAGTCTCCGTCAGATTATTTACTATCAAGGAACTTTAGCTTGATCACATGAACACCTTGATGATTAGAGTAGTATGTTCTGTGTTGATGATTAACTTCAGCCACAGATTTCAGCTATTGCATATATAGATAATAGATGTGGAATATAGATGAATAGTCATTTATTTCATACTTAGCTCGCAAATAAATGATAGTAGATTATAAATATAGCTCAATTAGCTCCTGATCAGCTCAAAGCCCCGGCTTTCTCTGACTCTGAATATCTTGGTCATTGGTCATAGAGTTAGAGTAACATAAAATCTTGTGTGTTAAATATAGCAACACCATAGAGTAGGTACATTATATCGAGGAGTTTTGGCAGGAAGTGCGGGAACCTTGAAAGCATTCTTAAAGAATCATGACAAGTTTCATACATTTTTTTGTACAAAAAAAGTACAAGGTAAGACGGATTAGAAATTAGAACTACCGAAATTATAACTTAGGAACCGAAAGAACATTTTCTTGTATTTAAAATATTTTTAAATCACGGGAATAAAAATCGTCTTTCCTAACAACAGTAAAAGCACTCCATACTAAAGTTCAATTTCAAACTTTATTCCGGAGAGTTAAAAATATTTTAAGAGGGCAGTCTGCGAGCGTGGGAATTAATTTTTGAACGCACACATAGAGTCATAGAAGTTTTCTACTCACACAAATACATCACGCAGTATAGTATACGTACGCTAGGAAGTGACAAGAACTGACATAATTATCATATCCATCGCCCGCTTACCTCGGTAGAATGTTTAAGAACGTTACAAAAACACGCAATATATTAGGCTATAGTTTATCGCAACCTTTTTAAGGTGCGGTCTTAGTGTAAGCGTTGTGTGTATTAATTTAATAATTCTGTGAGATTTAGGAAATGTTATGCATATATTTTTTTCTTTATGTTATTGAACCTGATTAGAATGAAACTACATAAAATTATTACATATATTATTTTAATCTATTATTAATATAAAATATTGGTCAATTGCAACCATTCTGAAGCAAAATTTTTATGTAACATTTGCGTACCGCTAATGTAGTTGTTTTGATTTTACCACTCTATTCTTTCTAAATTTATTACTTCAGTAATGACCCGTTAGTCTCTTATAAAACTGCAAATTCATCTTTTAAAACACGTGACATGATTCTATCTTCATCTCCCGAGATGAAGTCTTTTATTTAATTTTCATTTATTTTTACAATTTTAGGGTATCTAACAGCTATTTACAGAGATAAATAAACATGTAGATACATGTAACTGCGAGTTACAGATATGAACCACATATAAGATTAGAAATAGGTATTCGAATCGGTTATTCTTAATTTTGCAATAGTAGAATAAAGAATAACGCAATATACAAGGGAGCCGTTCCAAAAATGTATGGAGCTTGGGAATGCACCTTGTACAATATTGAGAGAAGAAGCATAAAATCATTTTCCATTTTTCAAATCGTTTATTATACCTTCAATTAATTTTCGTAAGTATATTTCAAAAACAAGAATGTCATAGTAGCAATATGATGGTATTTCGTTGTCATATGAAAATTACATAAAACAAATATTTCCGACAAATAAGTTTGTGTGTATTTTTCCGTAGAATCATTTCTACATTTTTTTTTCTCTATCTTTTTATATAGTGTACAAGGCGCGGGTCCAACATGGAACTTGTCCTTTTCTTAGCTAAGTTATTGAATAAGCAAGAAGCTCTTATGATAAATGAGTTCTGCCTATAGCTTTCATATAAGTGTCGATTTTCATGTGCTCAGTAATCCGATGTAGATACTTCATATACACCGGAGTGGCATCTATGGAAACCAAATTGTTCGTTTGGGATCAGGCGACGCACCTACTCGTCCAAAGTCTCTGGGTGAGATTCACAGATCGCACTTTACTTTGAGCAAAGTATGCTTAAAACTATCAGTAAAGTATGCGTTTTGACAGTTCTAAGCGTACTTTGCTCAAAGTACAATCGTAGTGCGATCTGTGAATCTCACACTTAGAGAGACGAGCGCAGATGACACGTTCGTAAACCTTACTGAGGTAACTTAGCAGACTTGTCAACCTATACCAAGAGGCCTGATTGTTAGGCTTACAGAATTTACGAAACCCGATAACTGTGGCCTCTTCCCCCGAGGGTGGAAACAGAATTATTTAAAAGTTGTGTAAAATATCTTAATAAATAAGGGGAAGAAAATTCAGATGGTACAGTTGGAGACACCGTCCGTACCTGGTTCCTTTTGCACTTTCAGACACTTGATCAGATCTAACACTTATCTATGTGTGCAAGGATCATCATCGTTTTCATTATTTTCAATTACGTTTGTATTGAACTGCGTGTCTTAAAAAAAAACGTTAATTAGGTACATACTACCCGTGGCTATCAGAAAATCAACTTGTAAATTAGGGGGCGTCCATAAATTAAGTGAGGTGTTTTTTTAAATCTAAACTATTGCGATTAAAAAAAAATATCTACTCCAATTCAGCCCGCGCGAAAGTAGTACCTAAGTATATTTCTTTGTTTCAATCAGAAAAAAAATTGCGTGATATTTGCCGAGACCCCTTCTTTCCCCAATGTAAGATTAGACGAGATTTGTCTCGGCCCCCTCCCCCCCTTAAACATCTCACGTAATTTATGGACGCCCTCTTATCTTTCAAACGTAAAGTACGTCAACATTTTTTTAATTTGCTGTCTTAGAAGATTCACATGTCTGTCATTCATCGTGATTATTCCCAATTCGTATTTTTTATTATAAATTTAATTTTAGCTAAAATATGTATAAGAATAAGGGGGTTAGATTATATTTCTTATACATATCTGTATAAAATATATATATTATTTATTTATATACTTATCCATAATATGTTATAATTATAATCATCCAAATTTGTTTCATTTATTATAATGTCATTCTCTACTTTTAGCCAGTGTTGCACCTACATCGTTGATTTCTACACAACTCAATGGTTGACGGGTAGAAAACGCTTAGTGGCGTTAAGTCCGCCATATGTATATTTTAAGTGCATAAAAGTATAAATAAATACATAATTTACATTTTTTTTATTGTCATGTGGTCGTCAGAGTACGGCTTTGCAATTGTATTCGATACTCGCGCCCCACCCCATAGCAAGAAAACAATCGAAAATACGGATGACGGACGGACTTGCACTATCCTTGAACACTGATTTGGCACTGCTTGATTTTGACGGCCGTGCTCTAATAGAAAATGAAATATGGCTAGCGATTTCTCCATAGAAAAATGTATGGACAGCGGGATGCGTAAAAATATATGATATTTAGACGAATATAACTGTTTTTCTGTTCAATTATACGGTGATTATATTCTTTATACTTTCGTCTCACGATTAAGCCAAGAATATTTTTAAAATATGAATCGGAAATAGTATAAATTTTGCCAATAGAAAAGGTCGATTTCGATGTTTTTCATAATGTTTATGATTTTTTTTTTAATTATGATCGATCTCAAAAATCTGACGCAGTGTTATTGTTGGCAGACTTATTGAGCGTCTGAGATATTTTTTTGGTATGTATGTATGTATCTTCACGCCAGGTCCCTAACGGGGTAGGCAGAGAGTGTAGAGCGCCAGACATCCCGGTTCAGACAAACCTCTCGTGCCTCTTCTACCTTCATCATTCTCTTCATACATACACGCCGATTCCTAAGACTTTTGACCCCACCATCAGACAGAACTCGACCTATTTGGTCATGGTAGGTCAGCCTTGGTCTTCCTGGGCCTCTGCAACCATCCACATTCGCATATTTTTTTGGTGTTGCTTAGTATAGCGGATTTCATAATATTTTGCAAACCGTAAACCCCTATTCTCGCGTTTTCAGGGACGGCCCCCTTAAGTATCACGAAGGAAATTATATTATAAAGTATTTTATAGTATTTTTATGCTCATTGCACGAAGGTATCACGAAATGTTTTTTAGGTTCACCGGATAATATTTTCATGCTGTTTTACCGTGTACTTTTTTATTTTTTTCTGTACAAATCTTGCCATGATCCTTTAAAACATTAAACTACTTCGATATAAAGAGTTAACTCTTATTTTATTTCATGTTCTGTTTTTGGACCATTTTTGAGTTTTATTTAAATAAAGTTGGTACCATTTTGTTTGATGTCACAGGTTAATACAATGCCCTGAGTGCCCGTGCCCGTATATAGTGAAATAAAATAACAATACGAAAACACGGCTTTTCAGTTTGCCTCCAAAACCGTAATTTGTTTGATGTGTTGTGAATTTGAATGTTCTCGTATAGCCATCGCTTTACTCGAATTACTGACTGTAAAAATAATTGACCCTTTATACGAAAAATACGAATATGAAATACCTATAGTTTTACTCGACACTGGCAATATGCGTAACAGCGATGCCATAATACATAGTTAAAAATAATAATTAAAAAAAACAAGACAAAGTGCTGCTGTCAAAATATCAGTGACATTTGAGTTAGACCTAGGTTCCGCAAAATTTTAGGAGTATCGATACCTACTCGATACCAAGTATCGTATCAAAAGTATCGATACTACTAGTATCGAGTACTTTTGATTGGAGTTTACTTCTAAAGAAATGATTTGTGTTGCAAGGCCGAAAATAGAGTCAAAAACATTTACATTTTGTACTTTTTGGCTGCGTATCAGTCATAGTTTTCTTTGGAATTGAAATCAATAAACTTAATTAATTTACTTAACTTAATTAACTAACTTAATAAATTTAATTTCTCTTCAAGCTAACCTGCTGCTTTCAGTCAGGTATAATAATTAAATTAATGTTCCAGAATATTTACTGACTTAGATAGTAATAAATAAATTAAAAGTATTTATCGATATGAAACATGATAAAACCTAAATAATATTTACATAATAAAAAGTTAAAACTAAACTGAACTGATTGTAATTAAATTGTCTAAAGTTTTAGTTATGGTTTATGAATAAGACTTTACACCCATATTCTAAGACGTTACTCGAAACATTCCTTGACTCACACTCAGCTGAGGACACTTTATGAGGACGCCTCGAAATTCATATTCTTAGTTGTATTTTGACAGTAACTCATGTGTACGGATTATCATAAAGATAATTCAGAAAGTCTTGAAAATCTAATTATATATAAAAAATTGGTATTTAATTATATTTCCAGACAGTTTCGACACGAAAAACTGTGAAATGTAAATAATCCTCGAAACTTCAAGGTAGGTCGTGAGGTACCTTGGAGTTTGACAGTTGCTTTCTTACCTCAAACGGAGGAGAATGTCGAGTTCACGTTATTAGTTACAACTAAGAATACCAATTCCCTTGAGTAAGGTTGAGTTAAGGTCGAGGTTACGACTTAGAATATGGGTGTTAGATCATTAAAACCAAGATCCAATGAAAGTAGGTACTGAACCACACAGGCCACACAACCGCTGATTAGGAGATTTGTGATTGGTGCGAAAAATCACCGGAAGATGCCAGGGTACCACAAACAACGACAATTGACAACATTTCAAAATTGACACGACCCTAAAAGAAAAATACCGTTTCTTTATTTTTTTTTTCTGAGTTCATATATATATTTTTTGTATTTTTTTATTTCTTAATTTCTGTGAAAAAAAATAAAACGGAAAAACATGAATGTGAATGTGGAATGAAGTAGTTACCATTGCCTATCTTTAGATGAAAACATTATTGTTACATACTCTGTGACAAGATGTGTCAAATTGATACGGATACGTCAATGCCAAAGTATATAACTAGGAAGTAGGGTTGTGATCCGAGACCTGAGATCGATTAATCGGAAAAGCGATCTTTAGGACCAAAAAATCGATTCTTATTTAAATAATTATAATAATTTATTTAACTCGATCCACAGTACTGGATTGATCTAGTAAATCGATACTATACCCTGGAAAATCGAAGATCGATCTTTTTGGTTAATTCACATAGGGACATAGGAAACATACAGATAATAAGATTTAACGTTTAAACGTGAGTATAGGAAGCATTATACCAGCATTGAACACTGTTGAGATACTTTTTTGGTCATCTGTTTTTCTTGAATTTTAGTATTACATAGCCCAAATAAAAAATAGATCGATAATCGAAGATCGATTTTTCGAATGGCGATTTAATCGTGGATGGATTTTGGACACTTCGAAATCGGAAATGGAATCGCCATCTCTACTACGAAGTATATAAAAACCAGCTACTCTATCTATCTATAGCTATCGCCATCTCTACTACGAAGTATATAAAAACCAGCTACGAACTTATTAATTTAATTTAATTAATTATTTAATATTGATTTTTTTTCGATATGTCGATATTAAAAACTAATTAAAAGGTAGATTTCTACATTCGATATTTTTTTTATATTTTGAGAAGCTACACTGTGTTATTTTTTGCTCGATCGTCTTTTTATAATTTTGTAGTTGGATCAAGGAAGAGATTAATCGACGACACGCAGGGTCAAAGATTTTTTTAAAAATTAGATTGTTATATCGCTAATTTTTTCGATATTTCGAACACTGGTATTGATATTTTTAAAATAAAAAGATCAACAGCCCTACATCGAGTTTGACAAGCTGACAATGACAAGAGTGAGTGCGCAGATATGGGTGATTATAATAACAGGTTGGTGGACACTGTCCGCACGGTGGGGTCTAAGTTTTTCAAGACTCGCCCTACGAATAAAACAGGGAGATGTTATATCTCCGAAACTGTTCGGCGCTGCAATGGAAGACGAGCAGAAGCCTTCGAGCTTCTGAACTGGAAAGGACTCGGCATCAATATCGCAGTCATGGCTGAGACCTTGAAAGACCTTAGCACAATGCTCAAAGACCTCAGTAGGGCCTCCCAACGAGTGAGCCTTAAAATGAACATGGACAAGACGAAGATCATGTCAAATGTCCATGTTATATCCACTCCTGTTATGGTCGAGGGTACTATAATCGAAGTTGTTGACGATGATGTATACCTGGGACAAATGGTCCAGTTAAGTCGGTCCAACTTGGAGAAAGAGGTCAATCGCCGAATCCAACTCGGTTTGGTAGCGTTCGAGAAGCTACGATACATCTTCTCGTCCGAGTTACCGCAGTGTTTCAAGTAAAAGGTTTTTGACCAATGTGTGTTGTCAGTTATGACATAAGGGATAGAAATGTGGTCACTCACTATTGGCCTCATAAGAAGGCTCAAGGTCACTCAGAGAGCAATGGAGAGAGCTATGCTTGGAATTTCTCTGCGAGATCGTATCAGAAATGAGGAGATCCGCATGAGAACCAACGTTACCGACATAGCTCACCGAATAGCGAGACTCGAATGGCAGTGGGCAGGGCGGCACGTATCTCGAAGTCGAAACGGCCGTTGGGGCAGAGCATTTCTTGAGCGACGACCGGAAAACAAAGAACGGAGATTAACTGATGAACCGAACAAGATGAACCGAGTGAACCGACGAGCTGGTGAAGGTCGTAAGAAATCGCTGAATGAGGGCGCCCTAGGACTTTTAATTGTGGCGTCCTTTGGGGCAGACCTTTGTTCAGCAGGACGTCTTTTGGTTCAAATGATGATGACGATATTAAAAAATGCAAATTTTCTGAATGCATACTTCATCACAAGAAAGTTATATTTTACATTGGCAAAATATCATATCGGACGTGTCCATCAGTCGCGGCTGAAGCACATGTCCGATAACTATGCAGTCATAAATCATCCAGAGAGTTAGATCGCTCTCGGACGCCCGATCACACTTACAGTGTCAAGGACACGTCCGCTATTTAGTACTAGTACTATACTTACTTCATTAGGTCATTAGTGTCATTACGTCCTGTACTGTTCATACATAATACACTATGCACACTATAGAGAAAATATGCTGGATGGATAGTTCATTGATTAGTGGTCTTCAGTCGCGGCTGATGGTTGCATCCGACTGTATGTTTTTGACTCGAAGCTATTTCATTAGATTTGACTCGTTTCAAGCTTGTAGGTAATTATTAACAAGTGCACAATAAATCGATATTATGATCGATACTAGTGACGTGACACCCTCTGTCCTCTTTTAACGATGATTGTCATTTGTCATTTATTTGTCAGTCATTTTGTGTAATTCGAATTGGACAGTCAGCGCTTTGTTTTGTTCAATTTGTGTTCGAACTGTTCGATGTTGGTTGGATTTCGTTTTGCAGTGATGAAAAAATGTTGGTGGCATTAGCACGTCGAGTCGGTTTCATAACTATAGTGTGTTTAATATCGTGCGGTGCGGGTGTGAAACAGTATGGCTCGCCGGGAAATTCGCTTTACGTGGCAGAAGACCCTCATCATAGTTCGCAGAAAATAACTGTAATAAATAGATCCACTGATGAGGACTTGCATTTGGAAAGGGAAAAACGCGATGCGCCTACCTTTTCTGCGGCTACAGCAGAGAGAAACATAAGTACATGGGTAACGTCCCATTTCCTTATTAAATTCATTCGCTCCCCTTTGTTGTTTTGATCTTTATCGTTACCGCCGGCCCGTATGACTTGACAATGAATTGTCTTGTCCTAAACGACACTGAAAGTGAAGCGGGTAATGTTTATACATTGTTCAGTTGTAAACCTAAATCTATTTTTATTATTGATGTATGACTACGCATTATTAAGTTCCGGCGTCATATGTGACATGCGTTACTTTTACCTTTTCGGAAGGCCTTATGTTTTTATGCTTAAAATAATTACTTGCACAATTTACATCTGAGACCTTGACATTTGCCATATGTATTTAAAATTACAATTTTTCCTTCTTGGATGATTGCATATTTAAATATACCTATCTGTTGCAATTTTTTGTAATTTTTACTATAAAAATGTATGAAGTTATTAATGCTGGAGGTTGTAATTGATTAAAAACTTTACTAATAAATATTTGAACAGGTGTAAAAAAAACGATTATTTACCACACAAGTATATTCTATTTTTATTTCATGTTTTTTTTTTTTTTTTTTTTTTATGTAATTGAAGTGGCAAACAAGCATGCAGTTCACATTGATGTTAAGTGATGACTGCAGCCTATAGACACTTACACTAAGACCAAGGTCAAAATGCAAATGCGTTACTCCTGAGGCCTAAGGTGTTATGCCTCTGTGCCGGAAATTACAGGGCCGTACATTACCACCTGACCGGAACACGATAGTGCTGAACACTACCATTTAGCGGCAAGTAAATCAGGTAATGCGGTGGTGCCTACGCCTGCGAGCTCCGTCACTGGAGCTCTACCACCAGTAAAATTGTTCTCTTTATGACAATCATAAATTTATTTACTGCCTCAACAGTCTAGCAGTAGTAGGCCACTACTGCTATGCTGGGGTTCTAGGTTCCATTCCAAGGTCGGAAGATAAATATTATTGGTATTTTTCCAATTATCAGAAGTTTCCCAGTTATACAGTAATACAAGTGTGAATTTACTGGAATTTACATTAATTATTTTTTTGTCATGTAAGATTTTTTTCTTACCACTGAACAAGACAAAATTGTATACTTCCGGCCGCTGCTCAACAGCTTAATATTATTACAAAATAAAACAACAAAACAGCTTAAAATTATATGTGTACAAAATATATTCAAAGTGCTATTACATAAATGTCTTATTTCAAAAACTACGTATCTGCTGAAAATTTACAAATTTAAAATAAAATGAATAAATGCATTTCTATAATTTTTGTGCCCTCTATCAATTAATTTTTTTGTTCATACATCTATATGAATAATCAAAGCATGTATTCTATAAATTCGGCCAATATTGTCATAATCAGATAAAAATATGCATTACGCTTTTTGATTTTAAAGCAAGGCTAGTTTTACGAGTCCAATTAATTATCTTATTTACTTTCAGACTACCCACCTTAATGATAGTCATCAGCAGTTAATGGTGCATTGGGTTGGTGAAGGATCCAATGTCATCATTTGCTTGGCTCGAGATTCGAGTCCCAAGAACAAAGGGGCTCTTTCCGCTTCAGCTCTTTTCATATCATACGACTATGGCAAGAATTTCACAAACAAGACAGAGAGCTTCCGACTAGACGACACACCCAATAGTGGATATGCACAGTTGGACAAATTCTTTAACCATCCAAAGTATCCTGAGTTTGTAAGTTTGGTTTTTAAATTTTATTTAGGAATTAGTGAATGAAAATTCATATATATTTTGTCTCAGTGTCTTAGACACAATAATGATCGTTATAACCTAAGAAAATATAAATACATATGTATAATCCATACAAAATAATTTTTAAAAAGTTAAAATTTTTTATGGTCATTGTAATGTGGACCAATATGGAAAGTATCCAGGTTGCATAAATTTTACCTTCATGTATGTTTACATGTTATCATTTAATCAAAACACTTCCTATGTCTCACTAAAAAACTGAGTACTCATAAAGTTCAGCATCCTATTTGATACTCTGTTTGATCAAATGCAACAGGAGTGAATGATATTGGATTATTTCCGGTTAAGAAGGTACCCACATTGTTGTGTTAAGTTTGGAAGTTACCAATAAATGTTAATGGATTTAAACATAAGTGGCAGTGCATGTAAAAAAAATATCTACCTCTGCCTACCCAAAAAGTTTAAGTTGAAGAGTTATGTTGAAATATCTGGCAATAGGGCATTGAATTGTTTGCAGCTACTTTAATCCCTGAAGCCGCAATGGACCCTATTGGGTCCAAGAGCAATAAAAAATCAATTGTCATATTTTTCAGGTGGTGTGAGGGAGATATTTATTATCCTTTTATCATGATTGAATGAATCTTTTCTGAAGTAATTCTAGTATTCTCTTTGTGTTTATATCAGTTACAATTTATTCAGGTGTTTTACAAAATGAGATCATTGAACTTTGCAATAAGTCATGTCTCTTATTGTCTGTAAATATTTTTTAAAACACTAGACTAAGTGTGGACTGCAAATGTAAATTTCATTGTATACAAGGAAACAATAGAAGGAAAAATTAAACAAGGAAAAATCCAATATCACCTATTAATTGTATTGATTTTTATTTATGTCTTCAAGTTGTATATAGAAGAATTGTTTAATTCTTCTATATAGATTCTGGTTGGTGTATTTAATATAAGGCTTATGTTATTGTTTCAGTGTGTGTTTGTGGATACCACAAACAAAAGACTGTATTATACTAGGGACAATGGGCATAATATTTACCGAACAGATCTTTCCTTTCATCCCAGCGAGCTGGCATTTGATGAGGAGATTCCAGATAAATTTGTCATACTGGACAAAGTTGATTCTAACCGAAATGTAAGTTTTATCATGCCACTACTAATTTGACTAATTTTGGAACACAGTTTGCTGACTGAACCTTGTGCTTAACAGTTATCTTTAATTATTGTAGTGAAGAATTTTAGGACCACTTCATTTGAGTCACCTTTCAATCAAATACAAGCGTGAAGATATTGTATATTTTATTGAAAATATATGATAAGCAATTTCGTCAACCCTGCTTTGAGAGATTTGAGTCCTAACTTCTGCCAGAGAGTCTGAGTAGCATAAACATAAAAAAGGAACAAAGAGAAAATACCTCAACGAAAATGTGATTAACCTGAACATCTTTCAAGGTTGATACAATTGGAAATAGTATATACATGACAGTTTCTTCACATTAACCTTGCTGGTATTGAATGTCATTGGAAAATATATTTAGATAACATTAGTGTAAAGATAAGGTCACATTTTCCGGATTCTGATGATAAATATGCGACAAAGAACATTGTTGATTTTAATTCTAAATATTGTTCTAAGAATTTCAAAAGGCTACTAAGAGTTATAACATGAAACTGAACATATAACACTAGCTAAGCTAGTGATCAGTGCTTTACACAAACATACACTTTCTTAGTGTGTACCAAACATTTTGTCGAAAATTTTTTGCTCTTGGGTAAACTATTTAGGATTGAACTAATAAAGAAGAACGGTATCACAATACCCTTATTATAGCCAGGCAGGTAGAGCAGTATCACTTGTGTTTTAAAAATGTACTTAACTGCCCAAGCGCAGGCCCGTGCTCTTTATGTACTGCAGTGACTACTCTGCTCCTGAGGATTAGAGCGTGATGATATAGTCATACTTAACAACGTTTTTAATAAAAAAAAAGTAAAATAGTTCCATAGATCAGTTATCAATAATCAGCATATTGCAGAATGCAAAACCTCTTCAGCTTTATATTACCTACTAGATTTTCGCTGCTACGTAAGCACATTCCCACAGGCCATTCCCGTTGGAAATCGTCCAAAATGCCCAAAATACCACCCGAAAATCCTTCATGCCAAAGGAAAGCCAATTTGAAAAAGGTGCAAGGTGTAACAGAATTTTTTTTTTTGGGAATCTATAGTATTTATTGATTGTATACCTATAACATTTTCCGATGTATAAAGTAATGGTTTTTGGTAGGAACTTTTGGTAGGAAAGACAATTTTTATTCGGGTGAGGTAAAAGTATTTTAAATACCATAAAAGGTTTTTTAGGTCCTTTAGGCAATAGGTATTACAAACCAATCTGGTTTTCCTTATACCTACCTACTTACCTCTTTTAATTTTTTCTATAAGTACAAATCAATGTATGGAACTTGCCATGTTTCTTTCAACAACTAAGTACCTAGGTATCGGTAGTTTCGGCGGTACGTTGTGTCAGTAACCGAAGAATTTTATAGGTAAATAATAATACTAAATCACACATAATAATAATCTGTTCTAAGACATCTTTTACCGTTTTAGCTCTATATGACTGTGGACGGCGGTAAAACCTTCAACTGGATCCAAAGCTACGTGAAGACATTTTTCTGGTCGTCCGGGCCTGGTTTCTCGAAGGTGTTCTACGTGGAGCGATGGAAACCCGACGGAAACAGTTCTGTGTTGAGTGTCGACGATCCAGCCAACATGATGAACGCCAAGATGCTGTTCCCTGATGCTAAGGACTTCCAGATCAAGGGCGATTTTATGTTTGCGACGAAGCAATCTAAAGAGGTATGTAGATTTAATGTAACTAGCAATTGAGACTTCGTAATGCTTATTTTTACAGCTTGAACATTTTAATTTATTTGAAGGTATATAGGAAAATATGAGCGTCTCTTTCTTTTTTTTTCTTTTTTTCTGAAAACTATTTTTATTGAAATTATCTTTTTACAATCTCCTCAAAAAGTATTTCGGGGATTAGACACACAAAACTTTAAAAAACCTATAGTAGACATTCAGATGGGAAAGTCATTGAATGAGTAGACCGGTAGACCAGAAGACCAACCTTAGAGTATACTTACAGAGACCGAGAGATGGACAGACACTGGATAAAATAGTTCCCATTTTGTAAGTGGTTTGCGTCGAGACAAAGTGACACTATCTGAAGTTATCGTCCTAGAGTTCTTTTTAAACTGGCCATTAACTGCCAGTAGTTTATTCTCACAAGTTATTAATCAAACGTAACGCCTCTGTTTGTATACCTATTATTATGGCCATAACTCGAGAAGCTCTTATCTGATTTATTGAATTATTACGATTTAATTATAATAAAACGTCATTATTGTAAATGTGTGCTGGCGTCGGGATCTGACGACCTCACCGCCCACTAGCGGAAGAATTTTCTTCTACTGGAAGAGAATTCTTTCACTAGTGCAGTCAGTCAACCGAGGCGTGCGAAGTGTGGCGATTATGGCATACCCCTCTTATGGGGAGGCTTTGGTACAGCAGTGGACATCTTTCGGCTGATATGATGATTGTAAATGTGCACGTTAGAATTAATCTGTTCATAACACAAAGGTACTTGGTACCTATATAATTTCAATATTAAAAATGTACACAATGTACATACAGTAGTAATAATGGGACTGCTTAGCATAGTTTTGTTTTCAAGTTAATTAACGGGAAGGAAACACATCCCACCAGTGAGTGTTTTGACAAAACATTGAGTGTCTCTGATTCTTTGATTGTCTCTTTAAACGAATCAGCAGTTAGTAATACCTACATCAGATCTATTTTTGCAACATAATACATTGATGCCATAGAGAGCGTTATAATTCTATGATTGATATACTATTTTATAAAGGCTTTCGAATCAGTAGTCCCTGAAATTAGCGCGTTCAACCAAACAAATAAACAAACAAACTCTTAATACACGAGTATCGCTAAGGTACCTAGCTATATCTACTTGACTCAGAAAGTAATCTAGTTAGACTCGCCTCCTTAGACCATGAAGTAGACATTTGTTTATCAATTCCCATGAATATGGATGACTTGTGTATTGGAGGCCACGAACATGCACTGTAGATGTAACAGTTATTGTTGTACACGTTTGTTGTTATTTCATCACGCGCCCGCGCCGATTACGGTCACTAGACGCTCAAGTGGCATTCGGTGTGAGGAAGTCGGTAGTCAAGTGAATAAGCCACAACTGTTTGAAGTTTGAATCATCTAGACTGTTCGCCAGATTAAAAGATATGGATCAGGTTGATTTTTGACCAGAAATAAGTTGGTTTCCATTAAATTTTTACATCTACACAGGCCACGGGCAAAAAGAAAACAAATGCAGGGCCTATTTATTCGCCAAAGAATCATGGCAAGTTCCATATAGCTACATTGATTTGTACGGAAAAAAATAAAAATGTACCTACCTTTTTTATTTTTTTGTACAAGTCTTGCCATGGTCCTTTATTAATCTCTTGTGCCCAATGCGATATCGGCCAAGAACAACATGAAATCAACTGTCATATTTTCTCATGAGCTGACGGATTAAGTAAATAAATTATAGAAACTCTCCCCTCCGTCGTTCATAAAGTCCAAGGACTCAGCGTCGATCTGGCTATAGAGTTGAAATGGCATTTCTCAGCCGGATCCACCCTACACGGTCTCCCACGAATCTGGCTTGCGGTGCTTGTCGCAAGCACCTGTCTTAGGTCCGGGTTCACAATCTAGTGGTAGGTCTCGAGAGTGTGAAGAGCCATTGAGCCACGCGGTTCTTACCCGACCCAGTTTGACCCCGCAAGGGGGTTGAGCTTGAGGTGTCCGCTGCCAGTCTAGCCTGAGCATAGCTCCGCCACTGCACAGCTGCTATACGATAATAACACTGCGGATCGTAGCAAACCATCCATTGACTTGGTCCTTTCAAACGAAGTCATAAAGTCGAGAGTCGAGACAGTTGAGGCATTCTCTAGTTTTTTTCAAAACAAAGAAGAAGATAGAAAGTTTTCAAATTTCAAGCTGATTTTAGAACTAAGAAAGATTGTGTCTTAATACAAAACCCCCAAAGAAAAGGTAATTTTCGGTTATGGGAAATAAATGGGTTTTATTCAGAAACTCAGAACGAAGCCATAGAAAGCTTCATATTTCATTCAACAAGAGCTCAGCTTGCAAATATTATGCTTCAGATTACGGTCGGTACTGTAAGTGGAATCAATTTGGCAGAGGTATGAGATTACTTATTTAGCTTGATAAGATTTCCTTTGTGTTGGATGTCATGATGACGTGCTTGTAAACAAACAAAAAGTGAAAATGAACACAAGAAACAAAGATAATCCGATAAGCATATTAGCACGATTTAGAGAACAAAAATAGTGATTTGTTACTTAATAGATTCTATCTTTTTTTTATAGATTCATGACAAATATCAGATTGTTATTATTACTTGGCACAGGTTGCAATAGGTACGGTTAGGTATTTTTTTTTGTTATTAAGTACTTTTTACTTCGTCGAATGGTTTAGTGATTCTTTTTATTTCAATGTTCATGATTGTTGTTGTTAGTAAATTTCTCATTTTCTTCTGTAAGTACCTACATTGAATTGCAAACGTGAGAATCCAGTCCAGGTTCGGCCGGAATGGACTAAATATTATATTAGATACCTAAATAATAAGTTACTTTTTTCGCGTATGCCGAAAGTTCGTACACTGAATTTATTCCCTACGTACATTGAAATCAAATTTATTTATTCTCTTTCTTTTACGCCTTTTAGTTTGGTTCTTACTAACTTAAATATTGTGTTTAAAATATAAATATGTATATACTTCATTGCAATTCCTATTATTTATATGTCGAACAAAATATAGGTACAAACCTACACACGTTTTTTATGTAGACTCCTATTTATTTTGTATACTTTTAATATAACATGCATAATAATTGCGTACCTACATTGCGCATGTAAAGTGCAAATAGTGAACAATAATGATCAGTGATTATTTCAGAAGAAATTTTTGCGGTAAATATGTATAATAACGGAAGCGTAAAAACGTGAATCATGGTTCGATGTGAATCACTATTATAATAGGTATATCACTCCCTCTTTGAAACAGATGGCAATTTGTTTTTAAATAATCATTCTCTAATCTAAAACATGTAACAGAGAGCACACTTGTTTAACATTAATAAAAAAATAAAATACAATACGCTTACACTCACAGCCCCACATTAGCCGTACGCCGAACCTGTGTCGTGGGTGCCGTTGTACACATACAACACATACACAAACACCCAGACCCGAAACAAATATCTGTAGGCCAAACAAATATTTGTCCCGGTGCGGGGATCGAACCCGCGACCCTTCGAATCAAGCGGACGTCTCACACCGCTGGACCAACTAGGTCGTCAACCAACATTCGATGTACTTATACAGTTCTCTAACTTTTGACAACACGGAACGCTTAAAGTTTATGATAAACCTAATTTTCATAGCGATGTCAAATCATACACAGAATCTTGGTGATCATTTGTCTTTGGCAACCTGCGGCATATGTATAGTATCGCATCGTAGTTGCGAATCGCTGGTCTTCTTTGCCTTATTGGTGATATAATAAATGTATAGTGCAGCCAGACTTGGTCCCATCTACACAAGGACTACGTTCTGTTGCTTCTTAGCATAATGCATAGAAATAACTCAGTGTTGTCTCATTTCTCACAACTATCATTCTCTCATTGTTTCATCAACTGTCATTGTTTTCTTTATGCCGTTCATAAAAGATCACGCATGCAGTAGATATACAGCACACAGTGATAAACAAATTCTTGATTATAGCTTACAAAGATATTCTAATATTTTCGACAGCTTATATGCAAAAGGGCCCTAACTCACTAGAATGCTATAGCCACGTTGCCGGGAATGTAGCCATAAGTTAGTATGGCGTGATGCGAGGCGAGACGTCGCCACACGGTGGCCAGGAGAGTAAGTTATCATTAGAGATGCGCCGAATATTCGGTTCGTATTCGGTATTCGGCATCTTTTCCACTATTCGTATTCGGCCGAATTATTCGGTTTTGGTACCGAGTATATTCGGTTTTGGTACCGAGTATATTCGGTTTTGGTACCGAATATATTCGGTTCGAATATTTCTATTTTATTGGCTACACGACACGGTTATAACTACATGATAAATATTCTTAAGTTATTTTATAAGCCGAAGAAATTCTATAAAGAATGTGTTGAATAAAGCTAATAAAATAAAACTATTAAATTACAAATCAACATTTATTTTGAAATTTCAAATCAACATATTTTTAAACGTTTAGTCCTGTAGTTAGTTACATGCAGTCTACATTTATTTTAATCCTTAAATCAGCATTTATTTTTCAACTTTTCTAGTCAAACATAAATTAAATTCAATCTATTCCGAGCCATCCCAATCTACTGCGGCGGGTGTAAATCGCAAATGATTTGCTCGGTTAAGCGATGCGGACGCGGTCGGGTGTGTGATAGGTGACCGCCAGTGGCAAGTTAAAATGCGCGTTTCCGTGCTTCGAAGGACATGTTAAGCTGTCGGTCCCAGTTGCTATCGATAGATAGCAGTCGTTAAACCTTGTCGGAGGCCTTATGGGCGGGTTGAAAGCATCCGACAGTGGGTTGGCCATTAACCCTTATCTCCACCAGCCACCAACCCGCATTGGAGCAGCGTGTTGAAGCGAGAGACTCGTGCCCTGTAGTGAGACGTATGAAGGGTTGGCATTATTAATATTATTACTTTTGGTTCTACCGCCCCACCGAACGCATCATTAACGCACACCACACGCTGAGGCGCCTTTGAGCACGCGCGCTTTACCAACACCGCATGGCTCGGCACCGAGGCTATATACATAGAGGCCCCATATTTTGACCGAGGCCAAAAAACTGTCGTGTTGATAGGTGCCGTGAAATGGTTCAAAGATACACATATTGATGTGAATGGACACTATTTTGAAAAGATACGAGTATAATAAAACTTATAACTTGCTGGTTTGCTCAGTTTTTGATTTTCTAGGAACTTTTAGTGTAACCCTCGAATGCAAGTAGCGACACGTTAGAACCGCGTTTACGCGGCAAAACAGTAAAAAGGTAAACCGAATAATTCGGCCGAATATTCGGGTCGGTATAGGTTAAACCGAATATTATTCGGTATTCGGTTATTCGGTGAAACCACTATTCGGCGCATCACTAGTTATCATGTATTTCAATACTAGATACTTGGCTACGTAGCCGGCAACGTGTCCATGGCATTCTAGTGAGTTAGGGCCCGTATGCACAATGCACATCCCAGACATTAAATGGTGTCTATGAGATGTTTGAACACTTTGAACATACGTAATCGGCAGTGATTCAGCTTTTTCCATCCCTCGGTATTTATCTGAGGATACAGAGGGACCCCGAGGATTGTATATCATATATGAGTTTTTACCGGTGGTAGAGCTCCAGTGACGGAGCTCGATGGTATAGGGACCTCCGTTTTACCTAATAGGTATACTTGCCGCTGGATGACGCTCTGGTAGATTGTAAAAGCTAAAGAAGTAGTTATTATCTGATGTCTTATTGAAACGGAATCCAATAGATACGAGTATATCAATTCACCTACCTAGTACCTATTGTATTGTTTTCAAACCACTGTTGAAAGTCGTATCGAGTTCTTGTTTTTAAATTATGACAATAGCTCATAGATCATATTCCGTCATCAATTAATTCGTTCACCTTATTACTGTTTAGCTATTGTTGTTATGTTGTTATCATGTATGCAGAGCATTGTTTATACGCTTGTAACGTATTTGGTGGGTCGTTTAATGTCTCATGTAAAAAATCGTATCCATACCTAGTTTATTTTAAAAGTAGGTTCATTTTTTTATTAGGTATCTGTTTCATAAAAATACTCAAAGCCCTGTCAATAACTGTTTAGCCAGCTGACTGCCATAGAAAAATCTGGGAAGATGATACGCATCTAATAGTGTAAAAAACTCATTATGTTTTGTAAGTGGAAAGTGCGAGTAAGATGTAAAATTATTATTGTAGTGACAAATGCGATAGTTGAAAGCGATTTAAGTGGTTCTTCAAAATGATATTACAAATATTTTGAACAGATAACGATATTTAACTGTGAGAGTCATGTAAATGTTTATAAAACACTTATAGCTACTTAATCAAATACCTACCTACCTACTTCATATTAAAATGTGATAAGGTGTGCGGCATAGGCAGTTTTATTTTAATAGCAATCTGATTTCTTTCCATCAGATTTTTTTTTATTGAATTAAGTAGATATATCTAATCTTTCTTCCTTCAGGCCTCCAAAAAAATGTAACAATAGATTTATTATTGACTTGGACCCTATAGGGTCCAGCTGCTGCTTGAAAGATTAATACCTAATATATAAATTACGTGTCACGGTGTTTGTCCGCGATGGACTCCTAAACTACTTAACCGATTTTAATTAAACTTTGCAACCGTGTGCAGCTTGATCCAACTTGAAAGATATTTATTTATTTTTTTTATTTATTGTCATTTATTGTTTGTCACAGGTGTACAGGTTTTTGAAGAATACAATATAGTTCCATTGCAACAATACCTTTCGGTGTACAATATTTATAATAGTTTTAAATAGGTTAGGTAGGCATATTTATGTAATGTCAATGGTAATAATAATGGTTAGTGAAGTACAGTCATATTAATTAGTTGATTAGTTGATAGGATAGCTTACATCTCAATGTATAGTCGCAATGTTGTGTTAGTACCTAAATTCCACCTGTGCGGAACTGGTGCGGGCCGCTAGTTGTTTATAAAACAAACTAGCTGTCTTGGTGAACTTTAAAAATAGTTCACTACGTTTTCTCAGACCTATAGAATATGCACAAAAAAAAAACATAAAAATCGGTCAACCCGTGTCGTTGGGTAATTTTATGTATTAAAAAGATATTTTGTTTTGAAGTTTCATATCAAATATGGATCTAATTTGAAATCATGGATCAGAAATAGTAACGCATCTCCTCTGAGAATTTTAACACTTGAGACATCTTTAGGTTGCAGTATTATTTAACATCAGAGAGATCATTGTTCATTGCCATTTCCTCAACAAAAAATCAGACTTTGTTGGTGATCCTGTTAACTGAATCAAAGTAAGTTAACGTGCTTTGCCCACGCTTTATTAGTATCGTGTTACCGTCAATTCCATACTAAATGGAGCGTGTCTCACGGGAATCATTGCCACGTAAGCGCAGGCGCCCCAGTCTGCGTTAACTGCCGACGAAAGGTGAACTCACACTTATTGAAAAATTCTTTATTTAAAATCTTATGTAAGCTCGCACATCGGTTTTTTGGTTTCAACGGGAATTATGGTCATTTCTAATTGTACTATTGCCTAACTTCATCAGTATCCTAGTGGTAGCAGGCCACTACTGCTACGCTGGGGTCCTGGGTTCGATTCCCGTATCGGGGGCTATCAGAGGTAACTGTGTAAAATCCTTTAGCTCTGGTTCTATTGGGTTTTTTTCATTATCCAGCAGTTTCGGAGTTTAGTAATCTGCCCGGTGATGTCAATAGGCTCGCCACCTGTTACGTGGCCCAAAACGTAAATGGCGAATCGTGGGTGTTTGCATGTATGCTTGAATGCATGCATTTACCTCTGCCTACCCCTTCGGGGATTACAGGCGTAAAGTTATGTACGTACTAATTGTTAGTATTCGAATTTCAACATTAAACCTCTTGATTATCGAAAGTTCTCTAAATGTCACGGACGTTATGTTTAGTATACATTTGAATTCCATTAAAAGTTAATTTAATGTTGATATTAATTGAATTGTTTTAGCCATTTAGCTTAATTGAATTTACGAACGTTTAGTCACGTTTAGAGTTCGTCATATGCATCAGTAACATTTGTTAAGCTGATTAAATTGATCTTTAATCTTCCTTAATAGTTCCTTTAAAGATAGTCTATGTGCTTAGTAGTGGAAAAATAGCCGCTTCATCTTTTCACTTGCCGAAGTCCTCCAAGGTAAATCAGTAAAAGGTTAGTAGGTAAAGCGGCTGGGCTAATTATCCAAAAGTCCCGAATTTGAACGGGAGTTGTCCGATTTATGCCCAAAGTCAATTTTTTCTTTCCATTTTTCTCTCTAAAAATCTTTCTTATATTTCACCCGCATGTGTTATTGCGAGAAATTCAATATATTATACGTCTCTCGTCATAGTCTCCAAAAACAGCCTACCCCTTCGATCAAATACAGATGTTATAATAAAATAATGTATGAAATGACCACTGATCATTTACCATTGCTGCATATTTAAATATGATATTGACGTAAAACAATAGAGAATTTACCAAGAATGTTATCTGACATTGTATTTATTTTTCTGCGTCCACGACGCTGGACAAGGACGTTGTATGAAATTTTTATGTAATTATGAATAATTGAAACTTGATTATACGCGCGTAAAGAAGCGTGAAATTGTTTACATACATCATTGCGTGGTATTAGTTCATTTGGCATATATAAACATAATGTTTATAATTGTGTCTACACTATAACTAGTCAAAAAGATTAGCCGCGGCGCTTTTGAAAAGCACTTGGTTTTCTCTGAAAATCCTATTACATTTATTATTTGGGATCGGGACTCTGAGAACCCTATAAAAGCTAAATAAAGTTAGGTTGATTTTAGGTATTTTTTTCATAAATTAATATTCACTAAGATCTGATTTTCAGACAAAAGTTCTTATTTAGTACCTATGTTCTGTCAACATAACCTTTTGTCTGTTTTTTTAATCGATATTTCTCCTATCTTTCATTCTATTGGACTGGAAGCCGAATGTAACGAGAATGTTCGATATATAAATTAATTTTGTTTCAGAAAAACACACTGGATCTCTATATTTCACATCAACGTGGCCCCTTCTTCAAGGCGGAATTTCAGACGGAGTTTTACTTGAAAAAGTTTCACATCGCCGACGTGACGGACAAACGTATATTTGTCTCTGTCATGCACACAGAGTCGCTGGCAAATTTGTATGTATCGGAAATAGGCAACAATTACACGCAATACAACTTCGTGCTGAGCTTGGAGCAGATTTTGTGCTACTTCCCCGATGGAAATTGGAAGCATAGCTGGTTGGAGTAAGTTGTTTTGTTACCCGCAATACCTTACCTACTTGCCGCTAAACATAGAGCAACGCGACCCACCGATCGCGGCGGACCGGATGGGAGTAGCCATAGCGTGTGTTACCGATGCAAAACAGTCTGTCATTTTTTGCGGGGGGAAATGCGTGCGACACACACGCACACTACAAAAATCGTCTATTACTACGAAACTCACACCTTGACTTTAACAAAATACAGAAACAATTTCACGCACACGACTGAACATCTAGGCGACAGGTATAGGCCCATTTGGGCTTGTACTTTGACAGAGGGGAAAGCCTGCATATGGCTCCTCCCCTCCGGTGTTGCTCTATGCCGCTAAATGATAGTGTATACTGTGTAATGATTCAGTACTATCGTGTTCCTGTCAGGTGGTAATTTACGGCCCTGTAATTTCCGGTACAGTGGCACACCGCGGACACTGCTTAAATTATTACTCATACAAACGCTTATTCTGGTTACCTACTAACACACATAAATCAGGACGTGTTTTTACACGCACACACACCCGATCGCAACAGTGCAGGGTCGAGGCTGCCGGCATGGTACTCAAGGGTAGGTGCGGGCTGCAAAAGGGGAAATCAGGCGGGACGTCGAAGTGTCCATTCAATACGTAGTATTATTGAATATTATCTGACCAGTGGCATAATAGGATTGGGAACGCATCTACATACACAATAACCCGATGTTATTCACCGGTCAAAATGCAGATGCGTTGCCACCCCTGAGGACTAAGATCTTTTGCCTCTGTGATAGTTATTACGGGGCCATACATTACGATCTAACCGGAACACGATAGTGCTGAACACTACTATTTGGCGGCAGATAGATTAGGTAATGCGGTGGTGCCTACGCCCTCGAGCTCCATCACTGGAGCTCTACCACCATTATAACCAGATTTATTAGGCGTTAATAAATTAAATTGAAATCTGTAATCTTACCAAACACCATCAACCACAGGGACGTCACAGAAGATCCATTCACGGACCTGTACCGCGTCGAGGGCCTAAAGGGTATCTACATAGCGTCCCGCGTCAGCAACAAGGCCGTGGACAATATCGAGCCGGAGTTTGTGGTGTCGCTGATAACGTTCGACCACGGAGTCACGTGGTCACCCATCAATCCGCCCACCGAGGATGAGAATGGTAAGATGTTTCTACGCCTTTCGATGTAATTTATATATTAATACTAGCTGCCCCGACGAATTTCGTATCGGCTGAGAAATAAAAAAAAAGTCCAAAAAATCGAAAAAATATATATTTGTTGAGAATCACCCTTAAAAATAGACGTTGGCCGATTATCAGACCTACCCAATAGACACATTAAATTCAGAGAACAAAGAAGAGAAGAAAAGACATCAGAATTGGTCGAGCCGTCGTCGTCGCTTGCTGACTCTTCATGACATAAAAAAGTGTGAAAAAACTGCCTCAGTAGCCTAATAGCAGGCCACTGCTGTAGTAGTACTGGGGTCCTAGGTTCGATTTCCGGGTCGGTGGCGGAGTAAAATCCTTTATCTCTGGTTCTATTGGGATTTTTACATTTTCTGGATATTTCTCAGTACCTCGGAGTTTGGTAATGTGCCCACAGGCTCGCCACCTGTTATATAGGCGAAAACGTAACAGGCGAGTCGTGGGTGTTTGCATGTATGCTTGAATATTTGCATATACCTCTGCCTACCTCTTCGGGGATTACAGGCGTGAACTTACGTTACGATTTTGGAAAAATAGACAGCTATAAAATGACGGAACATAATAAAGACTACAGACAACAAAAAGTACCTTGTACCGCCAAGGGAACACTGAAAAAAGTTCGTTTGAATGTTCTAGTTAAAAATGAAAAATGAATGAATGAAATGTGCGTATTTACTATCTTTTCCCGTGGGTGTCGTATAAAGCGATTAAGGGATTTCACGCCGGACCGGAGGTGGACAGAAGCGTACTTCTCAGTATTATGATGACATAATACACGCACTAAACTCCAACGGTCGCCTACACTCGTGGGTAAAATAGCTAATATGGCTTTAAAATATTGGTGAATCAGATTTTTTTTTGCTATGTTGCACGCCCTGTTACTGGGTAGGCAGAGAGCGAAAAGGTTCAAATATAAAAAATATATAAAAAGTATTATTTTTTACAAAATTTCTTACATTTACTCGTCATACATTACGCAAGATTATTGTTCTCACCTTCGGATAGTGGGTGGCATTTTTCTCGACAGGTAGGTACAGAGAACTGAGTTTGGTCTCTAGCTTAGCTCGGAGTGAATATTTACTTTTATAAATTACTAGCTGACCCGGCAAACTTCGTATTGCCTCAGAATGAAAATATGACATGTGTCAAAGGTTTGATAGATACGGACTATTTGTATGGGTAAATGAAATGGTGGTTTTTACTATTTCCCTTCAATTTCTTCATATTTTCTTTCCTTTTAAACATTCCCTGGACTTCCAAAAATCATTCAAAATCAATATTAGCCAAATCGGTCCAGCCATTCACGCGTGATGCCGTGACCAAGGAAAACGGGTTGCATTTTTATTTATATAGATTTACTTTATTGGTTTTTTTAAAGGTTATCATTATAGTGGCGAATGTGTTTCCGGTTCGCAAAGATGATATTTTTTTTAATATTATTTATACTGTGAATTGGCAAACAAGCATACAGTTTACATCGATGGGAAGTGATACTGTAGCAAACATCTTCATGAAACCAGAGATTTTATTGTAGATACGTTGCCACTCCTAAGGCCTAAGGTATTATGCCTCTGTGCCCGAAAATACAGGGCCGTACATTAATACTTGATCGGAACACGATCGTGCTGAAAACCACCATTTGGCGGCAAGTAGATTACGTAATATGGTGGTACCTATGCCCGCGAGCTCCGTCACTGGAGCTCTACCATCAGCATTCTGTCTGATGGTGGAGTCAAAAGTCTTAGGAATCGGCGTGCATGTATGACGAGAAGGATTAATATAGATGAGGCACGGGAGGAGTGTCAGGACCGGGATATCTAGCGCTCCACACTCTCTGCCTATCCCGTTAGGGATCTGGCGTGAAGATACATACATACATACAATATGTATATCATCGATCTAGGTTACTATAATTTAAATACGCTTACAAAACAGGATAAAGATCAAAACTGCGTAATTAATTTGTTATTTTACCAGTGCTGAAATGTTGATTGATTTATAAAACATAAATAAGGCTGTCAGACCATTTTCGACGTAAATAATAATATATTAAGTTTATTGATCCAATTGACATTGATACATTTGTTATATTTGAGTAATTTAATCAGATTTCAACAGTTTGGTTTGACACGCATATTTTTTTTTGCATTGGAAGCTGATTTTTTTGCGCCTTTGAGATATAATTTGACCTATTGTAGTGCGTTTAAATTGAAACGAATAATTGTAACGGAATTAGATACTATTTAGATATCAACGCACAGCCGAAAGTACTGTACCAAGAAACTTGAATTTTGGCTCAGGGGTTTCTTTCATTATGTAAGTGAGCACTAAGAAAGGAAATAGGGGAGTGAAATTTTATATTTTCTTATTTTTGGACTTAGAAGTATTAAAATAGGTAAATAGCTATATAAGTTCTCGATTACAATTAAAATGGTCTGTGTAGGTGAAATTAAAAAAAAAACTCTCCTAAAAGGTTAAAATCGGGGAAGGGAAGTAAAGCGTGGATGGAAAATTTCTGGATATAGTTGTATGAAATTTGGTAAGTATATAGGGAAGGTCCTGGTTACAAATAAAAACATCTGTGTAGGCAAAGATAAAGAAGAATTAGCTTGCTATGTATTTATAAAGGGGGTTGTCACAAAGGGGAGGGGGAGGGGGAGGGTAAAACGGAGGTCGGAGGTAAATAATAATTTTGACATATTCCCTGATAACTGCAGTACCTACACGCGCACGAAGTCGCGGGCTAAAGCTAGTCCTAATTATTGATAAAACATTTTTAGATCGAATGAATATTTTTGAATACATAATATTACCTCCCACGTTTATACAAAATGCGTAGCCTATACCTAATTGTCACAAAAGATCCCTAATTTCATTGAAATCTGACCCTCATTACATAAACATATTCATGAGTCACAGAAATCACTTATTTTCAACGTGAACGGCAAAATTAAGCCGACTTCAGTATTAACTAAAAATAACTGTGGAGTGAGGAATAAGGATATATCTATTTATTCATAGTGAAATATGGATTCCGATTTGTTACAATGCGAAACTAGTTTTGTGATAATGTGTTTTTTTTTTAATACGCTTACACTCAGCCCCACAGTAGGTATAAACCTGTGTCGTGGGTGCCGTTGTACACATAGAACACATACACAAACACCCAGACCCGAAACAAATATCTGTAGGTCATACAAATACTTGCCCCGGTGCGGCGATCGAACCCGCGACCCTTCGAATCAAACGATGGTTTCACACCGTTGGACAAACCGGGTCCTCAAATCGGAGGAATATGCTGTTGTGTTGTTTTTTTTTTAATGTAATGGAAGTGGCAAACCAGCATCACAGCAGTTCACATTGATGTAAAGTGATGACTGCAGCCTATAGACACACACACAAAGACCAAGGTCAAAATGCAGATGCGTTACCACTCCTGAGGCCTAAGGTATTATGCCTCTGTGCCGGCAATAATAGGGCCGTACATTAGCACCTGACCGAAACACGATAGTGCTGAATACTATCATTTAGCGGCAAGTATATTACGTAATGCGGTGGTGCCTACGCGCACGACTACTGTCACTGGAGCTCTACCACCAGTAAAAATGTTTAAATATGTATTCTTAGGCAGTAGGTAAAAGTAACATTTTTTTAACATAATTTAATTATTTGGCCCCGTAATAACTATCACAGAGTCGTGACAAATTACGTCTCAGGGGTGGCAACCCATCTGCAATTTGACCTGTGGTTGAAAAAAAGGCTGGAAAAAAGGGTGACCAGATTTTATTTAACGTTCTGCTTTAAGCCTACTCACATTCTGATATATTCTACTAAATATACATTGTTTAGCAGAATATTGAAGAATTCATATTTTTTTCCTTCATGAGCAAATATAACCCTGTAATATACGAAAAATTTATGTATAGTTTGAATAATTTAATGGGGGAAAAAAATTGGGGTAAATCCCTTTTTTGCTCAACAAGCAGAAAAGGTGATAGATTTTTTGTCAATGTACAACTTTAAGAAATTCTGCTACCTTACCTACGACAAACCCTAAACTGGGGACACAATTCTGCCAACTGCTTGCTTATTTGTATTGATGAACCATGTATGTACTTAGTGCCTACTCGTAACGGTTACGTTGTTTCTTCGCAGGAAAACCACTGAACTGCCAAATCGAATACTCATGCAGCCTACATTTGTGCCAGAAATTCAGCCAGCTATATCCAGTTACAAGGTAAACATTATCTACACCATCTCGAGTCTATACTCGCCTCGTTAAATGTCTAACGTCTTAGTGCATTGCACTGACCGAAATATAATTGATTCTATGTGTATCAGTGTAGGTCTTACTATTGAATGACTATTCATCTCTTCAGTCAATGATATAAACATATAAAGCATTAATATAACATTTTATCACCATACATAATAATGCTTTCCTTATTACTTTATCAAATACTGACCCCTTATATTATTTTATTACTCTATTATAGTTGGAATGTTTGTAAGAAAGTGTTCATTGTACTATCGCGTTACAATGACTAATTAATTTGCATATAAATAATATGCTCTCTATAGACGGTTTCGCTGTTTCCGTTTATCATTAAAACTAAAAAGTAGTACATGAAAATGTATAAATGTATAATAACTGGCAATGATTGACTCCGAATACATATTTACATAGATTTCCCTTTGTAATTGCTATTAGAAGCAGGATATACTTCATGGTTAATTGTGCGTTTTCATTACTGCAACTCAGTGCTTTATACGGAGACTAATTTATCTGCAGCTAAATGGTAGTGTTAAGCACTATCGTGTTCTGGCTAGATGGTGATGTTTTTACCCGTAATACCTATCACAGAGACATAACGACTTAGGTCTCAGGGCAGTAGCAATGCATCGGCATTTTGACCTCTAGTTTTCGTGTAGATGTCTATAAGCAGCAGTCATCATCCATGTGAGCTGCATGCTTGCTTGCCACCTTTCTTACATTAAAAAATAGAAAAATGTTTTTGAGATAGGATATATTTTCAAAAACTCTAAAAAATAAATCTTGAATAAAATATTTGCTAATGCAGAACCCTTCATGGGTGAGCCCGACTCGCACTTGGCCGCTTTTTTCACTTTTGATTACAAGTCTCAGGCTGACGTATCTGTAATACGATGGCCTACCGGTATTTTGAAGGCAGGTCATCAAACTGGCCTATTGATTCACTATCACTTACGAGTCAATGTTATCTACATGAACTTGTGCTTGTACATTGTACAGTGTTGTTTACTTTGCGGGTCTCGTGATATACAGATTATGAGAAATAAGATAGTTATTATTATGCTTAGTATGATGTACATTTATACTGTACCTTGTACAATATTCTTACTTTATAAGATGGAAAATACAGATCTACGTAAAATAGGTCAACCGGATTAAGTATGTACTTTAATGTATTTTTTATACAATAAAAGATAATGTGTTATCGTATACAATAGTTACTATATAAATAATCCTTGTTTGAATAGTTCAATTCGACTTATCATTATTTCATGTCATTGTTTTTTTGATCGATATAAAAAGGATATAATTTTTTACAGCCCACCAGGAAATGTCATAGGCAATGATTGGAGGTAAAATGAAGTGGAAATGTTTTTGTTAACCAAACATACAATTTAGTTTAACTTTGTTTATTCTGGTGAACATTATCATTGATATTTTGCGGCTGTTATGTGTTGATTGTATTGCAATTCGTCAGCTTAATTTAATATTATCGCAAGTCACAGTCAATATTTAATGCTTTCAGTGGTTTTATATATATAACAAATTCCAAAGGACTGTGGGGTTATTTTATTTCGAGTTACATTCTGTATTATAATAATTATAAAGATGTGCACACCGGGAGATAATTAGTTAGCGATACCATTGTATTATATGTATAGCTACCATCACTATAAGTCAAATACATAATTATAACTTGTTCCATCATAATATATATTGATAAGATAGGCAGATTAATAAACAAACAAATGATTAATAAATTATAAGATTATATAAATCTTGTTAGTAAATAAAATAGAAAATCTATGTATATTATTACTTACATATAATACTTGCATATCGTAAGAGGACCAAACTTTAATAGAAACGAATTACAGTATATTATTATATTATTTAGACATAGGATATTGTTGTATGGAACAAAAATATGTTTTGAATTATTTATAATAAATCTATATTATAGGGGTATTAAACATTTCATTTGGGTGTTTCTGCATGTTTTAACAATAATTTAATGGTTTTTTTATATATCTTTCTGTTGCATGGTTGTGCTGCAATATCTATTAGAAAACGTTCACAATATTGTAATTATGAGTGTGATCACTGACGATATTCAGGTTCAGAATATATTGACTGAAATTCACAGAAAAATATTAGGGTCTTGTATTTGTTTCAAGTAATATGCATTCAGATATGTTTTATTGATGAACGGTTATTGGACCCTCTTTCGCGGGTTTATCTACTAATTGCCATTTTGATGGTTAAAATTGATAGATAATACTAAAAATTATTATTAAATGTTTCTCCAATCAAACACGTCTAGTGGTGATTGGTTGGTTTTTATGCATATTTAAAACAACTATATTTTAGTTGTGCTATGCTGCATCTGTTAAAACAAAGACCATTTAATTTATGTATAATTTTCAAGTATTTTTCTCTTTCTTTTCTTGTTTCTCATTTCAGTTTAATTACACTTTAATACAAGCCGATCTTATGCGAAACATATTTTATCTATTACCCATTGAATTTTTCTTACTTACCTTTTTTTTGATTACCTTAAGTACATATAATTTTCTACACTAGCTGATTACACCATTATAATAATAAAAATGATAAAAGTTCAGATCCACATATTGCGAACCTCTGTGTGCGATAAATAAATTGATTTTTAATTGTTTTTTCAACCACCTACACAAAATTTATTCCTGCACAAAAACGCTTGACATTGACGGGGTGATGTACTTTGTTTGTTTCAAGCCGTATTAATGTGACATTTGTTTATTTTTAGATCTGCAAGTATAATGAGTTCCAAATCGGCCCCAGGGATAATTATGGCCACCGGTGTAATGGGCAAATCTCTGAAAGGCGTCCCTGGTGTGTACATGAGTCGTGACGCTGGTCTCACTTGGAAGAGAATTCTCAAAGACTACTATTTCTTTAACTACGGAGATCACGGAGGTGTACTTGTTGCCGTTAAATATTTCAAGTCCCGCGGTGAAACTAGAAAGATATTGTACTCTACTAATGAAGGAATTGAATGGAATTCATATCAGTATGTATAACTTTGTTGCATGGCCTAGAAATGATGGGTGACATTTATTTTATAACGTGTCATTCTTGCAGGTTCAACGCCGATGATCTCCGCATATACGGTCTGATGACGGAGCCAGGTGAAAATACGACAACGTTCACAATGTTCGGATCGGCTAACGATCAACATCAATGGATTATAATTACCATTGATTTGTTTAATACTTTTGCCCGTAATTGCACTGCCGAAGACTACAAATTTTGGTCTCCAACTCCACCCAACTCTTCTGTATCTTGTGTTTTGGGTACGAGGGACACGTTCCAACGCCGACTTGCTCACGTAAACTGTTACAACGGCATCACGTATGAGAGACCTGTTAAAAAGGAAGTATGCGAATGTAGTAGACGCGATTTCGAATGTGACTTTGGCTTTGTCCTATCCAGAAACGTATGTGTGCGAAATAAGACTGTCAAAAATGACCCTTACGCTGTACCTTCCGACTGTCGGCCCGGTCACTGGTATAAGCGCACTAAAGGCTACAGAAAAATTGACGGAGACGTCTGTACCACTTCCTATTATATGCCGTACGAACCGGATATGATTCCATGTCCGTTGGAAGAAACGTCGGAATTTGCTTTGGTCGCATTGAGAGACCGTATCGCTCGTATTGATTTGTCAGACAATTCTACTATTATACCGGTCAAAGGTCAACAAAATATCGTGGCTATCGAATTTGATATGAAAAACAATTGCATTTACTGGGCCGATATAGAGATCGACAAAATAAGTCGTCAATGTCTCGATAATGGTAACGCTCAGGAGGTTATTGTGGATACGGACTTAGCAAGTATAGAGGGTATGGCTTTCGATTGGATATCGAACGTGCTGTTCTTCGTGGATGGTATGAGAAAAAAAATTGAAGCTGTCAGAACTGATCTCACTAGTCAAGGTAGAATGAGAGTGACTATCTTGGACAATAAAGTATTGAGGAAACCCCGAGGTATTGCAGTCCACCCTAGAGCCGGCTACCTGTTCTTCACCGACTGGGATAGAGCCAGTCCGTTCGTAGCAAGATCGAACCTCGACGGAACGAATGTTAAAAAACTGTTTACAAAACCGATCGTTCACTGGCCGAACGGCATAACCATCGATCAAATGGCGGAGAGAATATATTGGGTTGACGCTATGGAGGATTACATAGCTAGCGCTGATTTGGACGGTCAATATTTCATGCGGATATTATGGAAAGACGTGAAAGTGATTCATCCATTTGCCGTTGCGGTATTAAAGGATAAGATATACTGGGATGACTGGAAGGCTAAGTCGATATTCATCGCCGACAAAGACACCGGTGCGAATGTTATAACAATTAACGATTCTTTCTTGGGCTTGATGGATTTGAAGGTGTTCGCTCACTTCACGCAACACGGGAGCAATGCGTGCTCATTCAAGAACACCAGCTGCGATACACTGTGCCTCGGCGGGCCAGGCAACACGTTTAGCTGCTTATGTCCCGACGGCTTCACAAGGATTGACGGGAAATGTATGTGTCCGAATGGAATGGAACCGGCCCCTAATATGACATGCCCTAAGAAAGCTGGATCGACTTGTTCACCGGTGAGTAATTTTGCGTGATATTAATTTTTTAATCAGATTAGTTAAGCAACCGCAGTATAATACGCGCACGCAAAACTTAAATGCCTCCTAATTAACTAGTCTCTTGGCTCGCGACGACCACACAGACTAGTAAGCCTGGGTTGCACCACGATATTTGTTAAAGTCAAAGTTATTGTAACATATTTCATCCTTCTCTAACTAAAAGAAATCTGTTAAAGTTAGATAAGGATGTGAAATGTTACAATAACTTTAACAAATATCGTGGTGCAACCCAGGCTTATGAAAGCGAAATTTAATGATGGCCTGAACAGAGCGACCTAATACCACGTTTTCCTCCTCGCCTATGTCTTCTATACCATAAAATAAACTTCTTTGCAGCGACTTGTAATTAAGTGCAGGGACGCGTTTATGTTGTTATTATCGTGATAGTTGAGAAAATTGTCACTGAAACACACACTCATTTACCGATATGTATCTTAGACGTAAAGAGCTTGAGAACGTCACTGCGTTATCTAATCGACATGTCGCTAAATGGTAGTGTTCTATCCCTCCATTTTTCGGTTAGATGATATATGATGAATAACATTAGGAATTTGTAACGTATCTACATAGACTACCTTTAGTTTTGATGCTACCACTCTTGAAGCTATACTTATAAGCTGCGGTATTCACTTCACTTGCCATCTATGCGTATATTTGTTAGTAACTTAAATACCGATGTTATTTTGCTAGTAGAGAAAAATCCTTAGTCAAGTCTTCCACGCAGGCGCCCATCATTCTATAATTTTTAATACACAGGCTAACAATGTGTTGTATCTTATTCCATCGCAGTTTATATTCTATAAACTAATAATGTCCATTAATATACACGGTGGAATTTTAGTCTTTGATTACTGGAGCAAAATAATTTTGTCTTGATATTCTTTAACTATTAGTTATGTCGCATCATAAGGCACTAGAACTTGATTTGTTCTGAACATTTGTTAATAATAGGTTGGAGAAAAAGTCTTTTCGCATTATAGTATGTATGAACTTGTAATAAAATCTCTTTGGCTGTAGTATTTGTATCTGGCTGGTTTTGGTATCATTGAAAGTTAAAATTTTAAAGAACATAATTCCAAATTCAAATTAGGCAAATGTGTGATTTTCATTTGTTTTTCGTACTGTCAAGATGAGTGAATCTAATGAAGAAATTCGATACATTTTAAAATTTTACTACAAAAAAGGTAAAAATGCAACGCAGGCGCGAAAAAAATTTGCGATGTTTATGGACCTAGTGCAGTGTCTGTGAGAGTAGCACAAATTTGGTTTAAGCGTTTTCAATCCGGAAATTTTGATGTCAAAGATGCACCTCGCTCTGGTCGCCCTATTACAGATATACTATTATTCATTATGAGCTATTACCACCAGGCAGGACTATCGATTCTGAACTCTACTGCGAACAACTGCATTAGCGAGATTAAATTGATATAATAGCCGGAATTGATCAACAGAAGGGGTGTGGTGGTTTCATCATGATAACGCTAGACCTCACACATCTATAGCCACTCAGCAAAAATTAAGAGAGTTTGGCTGGGAGGTGTTAATGCACCCGACGTATAGTCCTGACCTTGCACCTTCAGATTTCCACCTGTTTCGGTCTCTTCAGAATTCTTTATGCAATGTTAGGTGAACAGTACGAGAGGACTGCCAAATCCACTTGTCGCGGTATTTTGATGAGAAGTCCCAATTTTTTTATAGCAATGGGATCATGTCCCTACTTACAAGATGGCAAAAGGTTATCGAACAAAATGGTACATACATACTTTAGTTAAATTTAAATAAACTATATTAAAAAATGTTTTGAATTATCCTAAAAAATGCGAAGAAATTTTTTCCCCAACCTAATATTTATTGTTTGACAGCGATGTGCATGCACTAGTTCAAGAAGTACTGTCTAGATACGCATCTATTATATTGTATGTATGAGCTATGAGCGATTACCTATACTTACTTACCTGTCAATATAGTCCACTATTGAGTGATGTCTTTCTATGCAAAATATCAGTTCAAATAAACAGCAAACAAAACTATATGTAGCATCAGTGTGCATAAATCCCTACAATTAAAATTCAGCCTAATTACATTGAACAAGTACATAGTATCTAGGTTTCGATTAGTGAATTAACTACTATCATTTTTCGCGCTTGCGAAATTATGATATTTTTTTAAATTATTAATTTTTAGAAGTTTACTGGTGGTAGAGATCCAGTGACGGAACTCGCGGGAGTAGGCACCACAGCATTACTTATATGCCGCTAAGGTAGTGTTCAGCACTATCGTGTTCCGGTCAGGTGGTAATGTACGGACCTGTAATTTCCGCAACAGGCATAACACCTTAGGCCTCAGGAGTGGTAACACATCTGCATTTTGACCTTGGTCTTTGTGTAAGTGTCTATAGGCTGCAGTCATCACTTAACATCAATGTGAACTGCATGCTTGTTTGCCACTTCCATTTCATAAAAAAAACCTAACTATGTTTTGATAATAAGGGAAATAGTTCTGTTACGGGAAAACAAACAGTAAAATTTCACGCTGTCTCGTTTTTCTTTTTGCTATCACTCTTTCATCAAAATTCGAATCACAACTCAGCTAAAGTTTTGTCTTCAAAAACATCTAACAGGAGCAATTCGCGTGCAAGAACGGTATGTGTATAACTGGCACGTGGCGGTGCGATGGGAACGATGACTGTGGGGACATGTCGGACGAGAGCGGCTGTTTGTGCGCGCCGCCCATGCTACCGTGCGATGACGCGCGCTGCTACTTGCCGCACTGGCGGTGTGACGGTGTGGCCGACTGCACTGACATGACTGATGAGAAAGGTAGGTTGTTTTGTTTCTCAACTCACTAGAATTGTTCTCGTTCTGCAGTATGTCTAAGTAGCTAGATGGTAGCGACATGTCGGACGAGAGTCGCTCTCGGAGTGTGTCTAAGTTATGTATTAGCTAAGAGAGCGAGACGGGAGCTACATGCTACCGTCTCGGTGCCTTAAACGACGCAAGTATGGCGGATTTTATAGAATAGTCATAAAAAGATCATAGGACAAGATTTGGTGTAAAATTATAATATGGTATATGTTTTTTACACTTTAATGCACTTAGTACACAAGGCGGGCTCAATGCAACAAGGCATTCTCTGATAGCCAACCTTTGGGTAGTAGAACAGCATTGTGGAAGGTGCAAATGGAAAATCTTAAAAACAAAATGTAGTACATAGTTATTTTTATTTTTTTATTTTTTTTAGTTTATCATTTACAATATATATATGTATATGTATATATCATACATAACATACAAATAATACTTATATTTTAAAGTTAGTTAAAATTTTTCCTTTTCTAATTTTAGACTGTGGCAAACAGAACTGCACAGAAAATCAGTTCAAATGCGCTAATGGACATTGTATTGAAAAGAGATGGCTGTGTGATGGGGATAATGATTGCAAAGATGGATCTGATGAACGCAATTGCACGGTAATGATTGCATAATTGTATATACATATTAGGAGTTACACAATATTAAAAGCATCATGCCAAGAATTGTAAAATAAAAACAAGGAAAAAAATTAACAATATGTAATAAATAGCTAATATTTACCATGTTCTTACCTCTCCGGAATAGAAAGTTTAAAATTAAAGTTGAGTATGAAAGGCTTCTACTGTTGTAGGCTTTCCATGGCACGCTCATTCCATACAAACTATCATCGTATTAATATAAAACAGTATCAACATATTGTTTATCCCATGAACGCATGGCACACTATAATCAAAAGGCTTATTATAAACAAAAACTTTTATTTCACTTATATTAACTACGTGATTTCTGTACCTCTATCATGTCTTAATCTAATTCTAGGCGCCTCCAAAACGGCAAGATGCGTTGACCTGTAGTGAGAACGTGTTCTCATGCGGCAACGACACTAACGCCCTCTGCATACCCACCTCGTGGGTTTGCGACGGCGACAGAGATTGTCCCGAAGGTGAAGATGAGAAGCACGAGCAGTGTAGGAACTCAACTTGCGCGCCGTATATGTTCAGATGTCCTAATGGCAAATGTATCTTCAAATCTTGGGTATGTTCAGTTTTTATTTTATTTCTCACAATAATACATGCGAGTTACTGGCGTCGGGATCTGACGAGTTTGACAACCCCACTGTCCACTAGCGGAAGAATTTTCTTCTACTGGAATAGAATTCTTCCATGAGGACAGACAGTCAATCGAACAATGGGGTGGTAGGAAGTATAATAACGCAAGATGGGCAGCAGCGTCCTGCGATGCAACTACCACCACTGCAATTGCCAATCCGCATGCCAAGCGTGGCGATTATGGTATATCCCCCTTATCGGGAGGCTTCTTCGCTGGAGGAGGATGTTTCGCCTGATATGATATGATGTGATGACATGCGAGTGTAATATTTGAAAGATTATAAAGAACAACCGGCCAATTGCATATCGGGCCACGCGCAAGGTAGGGTTTTTTCAAGTACACTTTTAAGCTGATCGACTACTACTACTTAGCTGTTATAGTTTTTTTTTTTTTTTAATTGATTATATTTACTATTACCGTGATTTCCTTCACATGTCCAAATAATGATTGCAAAGATGGATCTGATGAATGCAATTATTATGACACGGTAACAATAATTAAACCCGCATAAAATTACGCCTGCGAGTTCTGTCACTGAAGAACTGTCTGTACCGACCAGTAAACAAAAAAATGTCTTCTTTGAAGAATTTAAAAACATTTATACAAGAACATATAATTATTGGGAATAACCTACGTTTCGTAAAATCGAGTGTAATTATCTTTAATTGTATTCTATTAATACTTACATATTGTTCATGTTTTCCCCCTCCGTAATTGTTTACTTGCATTTAATCCTTTATTGGCCTTCTGTTATTACTGGTTCTACAGTATTTGTCCTGTTGCCGCAGTAAATGAATAAAATTAAATGTTGTAAGAGACATCTCTTACAACATTTAATTACAAAAAAATCTTCCTGTAAATCTATACTTAATATTATAGAGCTGAAGAGTTTGTTTGTTTGTTTGAACGCGTTAATCTCAGGAACTACGGGTCCGATTTTAAAAATTCTTTCAGTGTTAGATAGTCCATTTATCGAGGAAGGCTTTAGGCTATATAACACGCTAAGATGAACAGGAGAGGGTAGGTTACATTGCAACCTCGCGAAGCCAGGACGTGCCGCTAGTATTTAATAATAATATAATTAATTATAACCAGATCAGTTCTACATGGGCAGTATTTTTTTGATTTATGACTATGGTTTTATAAAAAATAAGCGTCCAAATTTTATAAAAAACTAGTAGGCCACACCGGCCGCGCACGTGTGGAATTAAGGTACTCACATAATATTATCACCATACATTGAGGTGAAAGCTATCCTTTCTTTCAAGTTGGATCAAACTGCACACCAATTTTAATCAAACTTGCGGTGTGTCAAGTTTGATTAAAATTGGTTAAGTTGTTTAGGAATCCATTCCGGACAAACAACGTGACGGCTAATCTTAATATATATAAATCTCGTGTCACAATGTTTGTCCTCAATGGACTCCTAAACCACTTAACCGATTATAATAAAATTCGCACACCATGTGCAGTTCGATCCAACTTGAGGGATAGGATAGTTTAAATCTCAAATTATAGTCGCAATTTTTATTTTATTGCTAATTATTTGTCCGTTATTATTTGACAGTCACAATTATCTGTTAACTCCAAATGATTCTAACAGATGTCGATACTTTTCGACTGGGTTGAGTAAGTAATCAATAGATGGCGCTGCTATGGTAAATCTACAAACGTGTCATATAAGCTACATTTTAACAGCATAATTACCACGTGTTGTTGACGCTATAAAATTAATTAAATTTATTTTGTAGTGAACGAAATACCGTATAATTCAATTATTTCCACTTTTTAAATTTTTGGTGTGAGCATAGCCGGCCACGTCTATATATATAAAAATGCAACCCGTTTTCCTTGGTCACAGCATCACGCGTGAATGGCTTCACCGATCTGGCTAATTTTGGTTTTGAATGATTTTTGGAAGTCTAGGGAAGGTTTAAAAGGTAAGAAAATATGAAGAAATTGAAGGGAAACAGTAAAACCCACAATTTTATTTTTCCATACAAATAGTCCGTATCTATCAAACCTTTGACACCTTATTTCATTCTGAGGCAATACGAAGTTTGCCGGGTCAGCTAGTTGATATATATTAAGATATATTTACACATTCCAGATATGTGACGGCGAGAACGACTGCAGTGACGTTGAAGCGTCGGATGAGAAGAATTGTACAAGCATCGGCAGTTCGAAATTGATCCCTCGGCCGCCCACAGAAAAGCCAGATTTCAACAGCACGCCCTGCCTGGATTGGATGTTTAAATGCGACAATGGCAACTGTTTACCGTACTGGTGGCGATGCGATCAAATCAACGATTGCGGTGACAATTCCGATGAAGTGGCCTGCGGTTTAGTTGTTACCGACTCCACAATTGTGAACCCCGAACATGACGCTACTCGACAGACATGCGGAAAGAATCAATTTACTTGCTCACCCGGTAAGTTTTTCATTGGAATATTTTCCAGAAAATGAATAGTTAATATTTTTTTTTAATCAATCTTAAGTTTTAGCATATTTGTGTTGACAATAGTTAAACTGAATTCTGAAACTGAAAACTGAAGACTGAAAAGCAGAACACCGAAGTTGGATGTATTCCAACTTCGGTGTTCTGCTCTAGATCACCGATTTAAAAACGCGATAGAAATGTGTGAAGTTAATTTTAAATTTGAAAGTATGCATGTGTTTTTGTAACAGTGAGTTTGCACTGACAAGACATTCGCCTTTTTCTTATTTTTTCTGTACAAGTTGCCATGATCCTTTATATGATTATTTGTTTTAAATTAATTTTAAATGTGAATTTTAATGTAATTGTTTGTGTCATGTTAGACTAGACTATGGACTGCGAATAAATCTATAATATAAAAATAAGTCGGGTTTTCCTTCCTGACGCTATAACTCCAGAACGCACGAACCGATTTCCACGGTTTTGTATTCGTTGGAAAGGTCTCGGGTTCCGTGACGTTTATAGCAAATTCAGGATAAAATATTTATAAAACGACATCCACGCGGGAAAAGCCGCGGGCAACAGTTAGTTATTCTATAAAAGTGTTACTCTCATACAAAGCAGGATAAAAAAGTGGCACCACGGCTAGTTGCTATGTACGTACGTTGCGTATGAATTTGCTTGAAATAAATGTTTTTATTTTTTTAAATTAATAACTAGAAGTTGCGCGCGGCTTCGCCCGCGTTGAAATTTTTCCTGAATTCTCTTTGCTATAAACCTCACGGAGACCGAGACCTTTTCAACGAATGCAAAACCGTGGAAATCGGTTCGTGCGTTCTGGAGTTATAGCGTCAGGAAGGAAAACCCGACTTATTTTTATATTAATAATGTTAGGGGTTTGCATCCCCCTGGCGTGGGTGTGCGACTGGGCGGAGGACTGCCCGGACGGGGCCGACGAGCGCGGCTGCCGACGCACCACCGCGGAAGTGCCCGCGCGGTGCGCCGCCGACGCCACGCCCTGCGCCGACGGCCGCGGCTGCGTGCCCGACGCCAAACTGTGCGACGGTGTGCCCGACTGCGCCGATCGCAGTGACGAGACGCACTGCGTGAATGTGAGTTCTAACTCTAACCTTCCTCAGAAACCCCTCTTTCGGAGTTTTGGCGGGAACCTTGAAAGAGGCGTGTGGTGCTCTTATTTTATTTCATTTTCTTGGTGTATTTTTAAGTTATATTAAATAAAGTTGGTGGCATTTGTCTGATATAGACTTATTGCAGTGCCCGTGTATAGTGAAATAGAACATTAGTGCGTAAACACGTCCTTTCGAGTTGCCTCCAAAACTTCAAATTCACTTCCAAAATTGTAAATGTTCTGGTAAAGTAGCCATCGCTTTACTCGAATTACCTACTGTGACTGTGACTGACTGATGGACTGATAAATTGACTGACTGACTTTTGCGTTGCTATTGCGAATACGGAATATCGTTTTACTTGACACTGGCAATATGCGTAATAGCGATGCCATGATAATTAAAAAAAAAAACCCCTCATTCAGTGGCGATTCCTGGTGTTTATAATTGGGGTGGCTCTAGTTTTTGTTGTAGGTATAGGGTGTAGTGTTAAGTCTTTCATTAAGGAACCTGCTTAGAAATCGCAATAAAGTTATTTTATACAATTTGACATTTTCATTTTTGTATGAAATAGCTGATATTTTTTCGCGATTTTAGGGTATAATTACTAAATAAAAGTCAATTGAATCAATAGAATGATGGAAAACGTAACAAATACTATCACAAATCTACACTATCACGAAAAACATGCGCAAAATCGTTAGGTAGTGCGCCATTCACAGTGCCAGACCCGCCACCGATTACCACACATTAACCACAGTTGTAAATAAAAAACATGATTATTTACATTTCAGTGCTTAAATATTATGGTATGGCGCCGCCATACTCGCCATCTTAGAGATATCGCCACTGCCCTCTTTCCAACATTTCAAACAGGAACAAAATCCGTGCGAACGGATTTCATTTTCTACCTAACTTTCCGAGATCAGCGCATACATAGACAGAAAAAATAAAGGGACTTTAATTTATAATATGTAGTGAAGTGATAAAAACAGACAAGAACTGGTAAACCCCATTCCAGAACCACACGACGACGATAAACTGTCCGCCGCGCAACTTCCTGTGCGACGACGGCACGGTGTGCCTGCGCGAGATCATGGTGTGCGACGGCCACCAGGACTGCTACGATGGCTCCGACGAAACCAACTGCTCCATGTCTAACAATGGCAGCACGCATATGTATCAGGTATAGCCAAATTTACCAACAGTTGACTAGTTTTGTTAATTGTTATTTCAAAAACTATAGGAAAACTAAATAAATATATTAGCTCTTGTACTTTTTCGTACGGCATAACTGATGAAAAGAGAATACAAGTATATTTTTTGTATTTCAGTTCTTAAGTTTAGGCGTGGACCAGTCTTCCATAAATTCGACGAGTTTCCTCATATCGTGTTGGATGGCGCAGCAGAAAATGGTGTTGTACAACTACTTGCCTTCCATCTCCAAAGTCAGTGACGGAGTGTGGCGCAACATGACTTGGACCAACGACAGTGTTTATAGGTATGACATTAAAGTATACATCTTTTAATTGTGATTTTTTTGGTCTGTTTGTGTGGTCTGAGTTGTTGTTCAATGTTTTTATGTAATAGTTGTCATATAATAATATGGCTAAAGGCTACGTTTAGGTGATATATCTCTATTATCTGTTATATCTGGTACTCCACACTCTCTGCCTACCCAGTGAGGGACTTGGCGTGAAGATACATACATTCATGTTGTTATATTAATGAAGAGTTGCAATCAATTTTGTTTATTATACCTAATATTTTTGAAAAGCAATCTTGTAAATTTGTTAAAAAATGTCTAATTTTGAATTGATTCAAGTTTTCTATTTATATAATGAAAAGATATTTTAAGAGACATTATTTTTTCAGGTTCACAAATCTGGAACCCTACACGAATTACAACGTGACATTCTATATTCAAGATAGCAAGTCTAATAGGACGTATCCATCTTACAAATATGTTAACACCACAACAGGGGAAGGCGGTATGTACTGATTTTGAGACAAAAGACTTAACAAGCAGTGTGCCTCTAGCATCTACAGTTTTTTTGATTTCGCACGGTATGATTAGCCTATCTTTTATACATTCTTAACCATTCACTTTTTTCATGCCATATGCCATTATCGCCACGATTGGCGATTGCAGTGGTGGTAGTTTTATCGCTGGACGATCTTGCGTTAGTGCACTTACTAATTGAAATGATTTGACCGCCAGAGTTAAGGTAAATGACTTCCCGAAAAAAAAAAGATTTTGCGTTTTGCTTTTCTTGTCATTTCATTTTTTGTGCGTGAAAAATGCTAGTTTTCTATAATTCTTCATGTTTTTCGTATACAGTGCCATCGCCGCCGCGTCGTCTAATGGTTCGCCAGTTGATCGGCAGTCGGGTGTCAGTGCTATGGGACCCGCCGGCCGACCCCCGCGGCATTGTTCGTTACTACACGCTGTACTACGCACCCCCACACAATGAGAAGAACGTCCCCGCACCCGTTTCATCGGCCAACAATACAGTCACTATCACCGTCAATGGATACTTCAAGCCGTTCAAGAATTACTCATTTTGGGTGAGTTTTGTTGCTTAGGATCGAATTTCTATGATTTAGCTGCACTACGCATTGTCTCTGGTGTCAGATTTTATCCTGCTGTGGACGTCCTCTACCTGAAGTGGTAGGTGGTATATATTGTGTAGATTTTTATTTGTTGTACTTCTAGTATTCTTTTATTGTACTCTATTCGCACATACACGGTGATATTTTAGTGGTTGTTTTCCCGCGGCAGAACGATTTGCTTTCAATAGTATTATCAAGCAGAGTAAAAATTTAACAAAAAAAAAATGGTTTGCAAATAATTTATAAATGTACATTAATTCCAAAAGCATGTGAAAAATAAAATAGTCAATATTCATAAATGTTTAGAGCAAAATAAGCTCACTAGACTTGGTGATGCGCCATAACTAATGAAAAAACAAATATATACAGGTAACCGCAACGAATAACGCATTCACATCGCCACCCTCGGAAGTAGAATATCTCACGTTCGATGACCTCGGCGACGTCGACGAACTGGTCAACGTCAGTATGTCGCGACCAAACGCCACTTCGATATCGCTCCAGTGGCACAAGATACGCAGCGTCGAAGGGTACATAGTGCAAGCGCGCCTGCCGCCGAACTACGCTCGTATTGAACCCGTGCGGACCAAGGATAATAATATTACGTGTGAGTTTTTTCTTCCTTGTAACACTTAGGCTGGGTTGCATCATCTTACACTTAACAATATTGCTAAAGTACTGGTTTATTAAAGATTTGTTGCACCGTTTGAAAATTGGTAAATGACTTCATAACTCTAACTGCTAACCGGCCGAGCTAAGCTGGTCAATGTTAAAGTGAAACTCAATTATCTGTTAGATGTTGAAGGTATCTGTCAACCCTGATAACTTTAACTATGGAAAAAATACAGTAACAGTTGAGCAACGCACAGTCACAGCTAGCAGCAGCGTAAATGACATGAGCAACTGCGTAAAGCATTCAACTTGTTTTCAGTTTGCACATGATACTTGTCGTGTTGCTACTAGTAGAAATCTCAATTCCACCTGTCTTTATCTACAGGAAGACTTGAACAATTTAGTCAAGTGGTGCCATGATGCAGGCCTTGTTCTAAATTCTAATAAAACAAAATTATTATATATAAAGTCTCCTTTCATTAAATCACAGCAATTAGATCCTATAGTAGCTCACAATCATGCCTGCCTTCATACAGCCGGTCCCGATGGGTGTAATTGTCCTGCGATTGAACAGGTTAAAAGTCACTTATATCTAGGATTGACGATAGACAACAAGTTGTGCTGGAATGAGCACATAAGCAATGTCTGTATCAAACTGCGTAAATTTTTAGCAAACCTAAAAATACTCAATTCACGCCTACCATTCAAGACAAAGCTTATGCTGTATAATTCCCTTGCAGATTCCATAATACGTTACGGTCTAAGTAGCTACGGCCGGACCTACTTCACTTACCTTAAAAAAGTTTATAATCTTCAATTAAAAATCATAAAATTAATCGTATCACCCAATATTCATTATTCCCCAATATTCGTAGAACTAAAGTAGCATCGTTACAAACCTCTGTAATTTTTTAGATGCACTGTTATTATTTGCCAAGTGTATGTTCTTTCTATATGATAAAAAAAATAAAAAAATAAAAGCTAATGTTAATTTTACTTTTACTGTCAAATTTGACGAATACTGTAACTTTAATTATTACTGTGGTTCAACCGAACTTTACAGGTCTTGCTTTTTATGCCAGAGATAAACTGTGGTTTTAAAAAAGAGGCAAAAGACTGCGTCTATTGTAAATTTGGATTTTGTTAAAAAGAAAAAGACATTGATTACGCATTTAATTCAGTGTTCACTTTACGAAATGAACAGTGCCGTCAATGCAAAGTTACAACTAGGCCTTAACATGCTGTCTTTGTCATGCATGTTTTGTTAAGACTACAAAAATGTAAAGAAGTTGTTATTGGTAGTAATATTATGTTAAGCTAGTAATTACTTTGGACCGATATTTTTACTAACGATCTGTTATGAATTTTTAAAAACCAAACAAGTACACGCTGTTTTTTTAATTTATTAAAAAAAAAAATAGAATTTATTGGTGAAACATACTCAGTACAGTATTTTTCGGTATTTAATTACAAATTCATGAAATTTATGTATATTTTACTAACCTAAAAGCGACAATGCTTTTACTATAACTTAATAATTTTCACAGTAACCAACCTGCCACCGGGCGTCAAAATGTTCGTAGGCATAAGCGCATACAAGGCCTCGGTTGTCGGCGAGCCGTTCACGTTCCCCGTAAATCCCGAGGGTGTGGCTCATGAAACTTTATCGTTATATGCGGCATTGTTGACCGAAAGACGCACCTCGGTCAAGTTGTCATGGAAACCGCCAGTTGGCGATAGATACAAGAATAAAGAGCTGGAATATGAGCTACATTACAGCAATGTCATTAAATGGACGGATCCGGGTGAAATGGCCAATGGTAAGTAATGGATAGCTATTTGAGATTAATGTTAATAAGTTAATTGTGTTAGTCAAAAAGGGTTTTAATTGTCTCACTGTATAGATCTACATAGTTTTTTATTATGTTGTCTAGTTTTTTACGTTTTCTGCTTTAAATATAGGACTCTTAAAATCCGGCTCGAAGGACCAAAAAATAATGCGTGATCCCTTGTTCAGATCAGACCAAACTACATTGTTTAACTTTATTTGATGAAGTGTTAATCTATGATTTGAAAAGACTGACGGAAAACGTGTGGTGTTATTGAAGATATAATAAAATGACTTATTTAGTGTTTTAAGCACGTGCGACTTTCTTGCAGGCCTGAAATTCAACTTAAAGCGAAGGAGTCCTTTTACTCGCAAAGTGTTACAATTCCCAATAAATATGTTACTTGTTAAATTTCAGACACAAAGATAATAACAAAGAATACAAGCCTCGTATTGGACGGTTTACAAACGTGTGAGACTTACTTATTCACGGTGGGATTGCTCGGTGGGCCGCTCACTAAATTTCAGGATATCGTCACCCTGGAGAACCCGAAGTGAGTCAACTATTTTGTTACCGTACTATGGGTAACGCGAAATTACGGGCCGTGCAAGATGAGGGCCGTCCATCAAATACTTCACGCTAAAATAAACCTTCATTGACGCCCTGACCCCCTACTGTCACGCTGCGTCACACTATTTATTATCCGCCTAAAAATTAGGTCACAAACACGGAGACCTGAGACCCATCCCTGAATATGACTTTTAAAAATAATTATAATAGTGTAACGAAATAATAATTTAAAATATTTTGATGAACTTCGAACGTCACGTTGCCGTGGACTCCACGTTCCTCCCTGTCACAATTGTCACGCTTAGCGATACCCCCCCCCCCTCACGCTTAGCGAGACCTTGTATGCGAACGTATTTTATGAACGGCCCCATGGTGATGTACGAGTATATGTATATTATATATAGATGTCTATAAAATGCACTTTATGACAGAAATGGAATATAGTTAAATATCGCAATTGAATCGCAATCGCATGGATGCATATTACTCAGAAACGTAACGTAACTTCACGCCTGTAATCCCCGAAGGGGTAGGCAGAGGTAAAAAAATGCATTCAATCATACATACAAACACCCACGACTCTCCGGTTAAATTTTACTCAGACTTATTCAATATTTTGTTCTGTTTTCAGGGCTCCAATAAAAGATTTGCACTTTGTGTTCGATGAAAAGCAAGCCGAGCTTCAAATCAAATGGAAAGCTAATTGTGATGTCATTCGTGAACCTGTAGCATACATGGTAAGTCTTTCGAACACCCTAATATTTAATATTCCTATGATATTATCGGAGTATTGAATTTGTGTAGTTTATGTAGTAATATCCTTAACGCGATGGGTCAAATTCGTGTAAGAAGGGGTTTAAATTGCTCATTGTTTGGAATTTTGGATGACATAAGTAACGGTAAATTAATAATATGTACTGCGTAAGTAAAAACACCAACAAAACATGTTACAACTTCTCATAAACCGGACACTGACGGAGCGGAGAGTGGGAAACCGATTGAGTTGATCATAAAGAAAAACTGCGTATCTGGGTATTCATGTGAATCTTGTTAAATCACCAGTTTTATATAAACCCATTCCAGACCTTATTGTTTCATACTTACATACCCCAGTAACATTCATTTTTAATTTTTCAAGGCGTGCAAAATACAAATTACGTGATTTTTTGAGTGATGTTTTTCTACATCAAGTTATATTAAAAGATAAATAAGACCGGCAACAGTTTGCTGAAACGTGAGTAACGAATATATTTTTTTCAGGTGGATATAACGGAAGAGACTCGTGGCAAAACAAGTAGATTCGCTTTGAAAGCTACTAAAAATGCACACCTGGCTCATGTGATTGAAAAAGTTCCTCTTGGCGGTCGGTACAACATCTGTGTTTATGTAAGTATAATTCTATTATAGTAAGGGAGTCCAAGAGGGGACATTTTCAGATACTCGAGCGCGTTAGATTAAGGTTCGGTTGCATCAAAATATTAGGTTGGGGAAAAAGTTTCTTCGCATTTTTTAAGATAATTCAAAACATTTTTTAATATAGTTTATTTAAATTTAACTAAAGTATGTATGTACCATTTTGTTCGATAACCTTTTGCCATCTTGTAGGTAGGGACATAATCCCATTGCTATAAACATTTTGGGACTTCTCATCAAAATACCCCGACAAGTGGATTTGGCAGTCCTCTCGTGATGTTAACCTAACATTGCATAAAGAATTCTGAAGAGACCGAAACAGATGGAATTCTGAAGGTGCAAGGTCAGGACTATACGGCGGATGCATTAACACCTCCCAGCCAAACTCTCTTAATTTTTGCTGAGTGGCTATAGATGTGTGAGGTATAGCGTTATCATGATGAAACACCACACCCCTTCTGTTGATCAATTCCGGCCGCTTTCTCTCAACTTCTTGCTTTAATCTGAGCAGTTGTTCGCAGTAGAGTTCAGAATCGATAGTCCTGCCTGGTGGTAATAGCTCATAATGAATAATGCCCTTCCAATCCCACCACACACACACAAGATCACCTTATTGCGAGTTAACCCGGGTTTCGCCACAGTCTGTGAAGCCTGACCGGCCTTTGACCACGACCTTTTTCGCACATTCTTGTCGTACGTGATCCACTTTTCATCACCAGTTATCAGCTTCTTCAAAAATGATTCGGTTTCATTACGTCGTAATAAAGAATCACAAATGAGTACACGGTTCATTAGGTTTCTTTCAGTGAGCTCGTGAGGTACCCAAATATCGAGATTTTTTTTGTACCCAGCTTTTTTCAAATGCGCCAAAACTGTTTTGTGATCAATTCTCAGTTCTTCAGCTACGTCGTAACCACTGATATGTCGATCGTGCTCCACTTTTTCAAAAATGGCATCCATTTTATCCGTAATAGGGCGACCAGAGCGAGGTGGATCTTTGACATCAAAATTTCCGGATTGAAAACGCTTAAACCAAATTTGTGCTACTCTCACAGACACTGCACTAGGTCCATAAACTCCCAAAATATTTTTTTTTCGCTGCTTGCGTTGCATTTTTACCTTTTTTGTAGTAAAATTTTAAAATGTTTCGAATTTCTTCATTAGATTCACTCATCTTGACAGTACGAAAAAGAAATGAAAATCACACATTTGCCTAATTTGAATTTGGAATTATGTTCTTTAAAATTTTAACTTTCAATGATACTAAAACCAGCCAGATACAAATACTACAAGCCAAAGAGATTTTATTACAAGTTCATACATACTATAATGCGAAAACACTTTTTCCCCAACCTATTATTAATCAAATTTATAGAGAAGGATGTAACATTTTACATCCTTCTCTAACTTAAACAAATTTGTTAAAGTTAGAGTAGGATATAAAATTTCACAATAACTTTAACAAATAGTTTTGTGCAACCGAACCTTATGATGGGAGTTACCTTGCACCCTGTTGAGTATCTCCACCAAATCGAAGGTTTCTATATGGATCCGAACCGGGGGGCTCCGCCATGCGCTTGCCTCACATTCCAATCGAAATTTAGTTGGGCGCTTTAGTTGGGTTCACTTCACATCCTTTCTGAGTAACTGCCATTTTTGAGGCACTTTTTCACCTCCATTTTCAAAAGAATCAAATTAAGCGTTTGTATGAAATTTTGGCTAAGTGTCCGCGGTGTGCCTTGGTCATTGTGTCACATCAATGTGAACTACATGCTTGTTTGCCACTTCCATTACATTAAAAAAAACAATTTATCTCTGATATCTTTCACATACAGGCACTTGCGTTTTTATGTCCAATCTATCAATTTGAAGTGGTATTCACGTGAAAATTTGCGTTACAGGCGGTGGGAGCGGAGAACGTGATGCGTTGCGGTAAAGTGCGGAGCGGCGAGATCCCGGCGCCCAGCGGGCTCGTGGCGTGGCTCGCGCCCAACGGACACATTGTCGTCAGCTGGCATGCGGACGACAACCACTCCACCAACAGGTCAGTACAATCTGCCTACCAGGGGTGCGTCCGCCTATCGAAATTGCTGTCGTCATTGGCATCTGATGTCAATTTTTATTTTATGAGCAATAACAATAATATAAATAATCTACCATTATCGCTTGTTTATCACCTACGAAAGCAAGAACGTCAATCAGATTATCACTACTGCTTCTAAAGGAGCTACAAATCGACATGAAACCCACTCCAGGGATCCTGGTCAGGCTACGTGACCGATATGAAATTACTATAAGAAAAGATAATAAATATGCAATTTGTCTTGAATGTTACAAAACATTCATTGATTTTATTTTTCACATGAATTTAAATTCTTTCACCCGAGATTGGAATCGGCCATGATAGATCATGGCGTGACATCACGATATAATATACAGACGAAATTAAATTAAAAAAAATATAGTAGTTGTAATAGTCTTAATAGTCTTCTAGATATATCAATGAAGTAGGTACACTTGTTCACTGTGTGTGATGTGTTACCAATAACCTAGAGGTAATATTTATTTATTACAGGAACAAATACCAAGTGATAGTATCGGAGAAGGAGATACCGGAGGATTTGCTGCATCCCACCAAAGACATGAAGACCGCCGAAGCGGATTTCTCACCATTTTTGATGACCGCTCCGAGCGGGGCCCAGGGCCCGCTGTATGTCAGCGTGCGGGTCATCACTCCTGATGGCTACTACAGTGATTTCAGTGAAGTGCACCCGTTGATTGTGGAGGGTGAGATATTTTTTATTTATTTTGCGTCTTGTATTTTTACCGGCGACTCTTCATATATTCATAAACTTTTCGTCTCTCGTTCTACATCACTCGCCAAATAGAGAAATTTCATGTTATATATATTTTTTTTTTCAATGAGAACCGTACTGGAGTTCTGAGTTATGTTCTTTTATGTTTTTAATAGGTTTTGTCTTCGATGTAGGTTAATGTAAACTGTAAACGACACAGTTTAGATTAACCTACTGTAGAGCCATGTGTGTGAAGGGTTCTTATTATTAAAGAAAACATTATTTTTTCTGTCTTACGTATATCGATTTTAGATTATTTGAAATACTAATAATGACATTATCATCGTTTTTTAGCTATATATCAGCGCTGCTGCCACTGCAGCAGCAATAGGGAATATGCATAAAATTTAAAATTGTCTCGAATATTTTTTCTCGAATACTTATCAACGTCATATTATAATTACAAAGTTTTTTTTTATTTACTAATTATTTAATGCTAAATTGAAAATTATGTAAATAGTGCAAAATAAGGGAACGAAATTCAAACTTCCAAAACGCGCCGCCATTGGTCGAAACGAAATAACACTTGGTCTGGTGTTTTTATAATACTATTTTTGCACTTAGGTACTATACAATACTTGTAAGATGGCTTTTTTGCTTCTTCCATGATTTGTAGAGCAATTAAAATTGAAAATACGTATGAAGTAATACAAAAGCTTAGAGTAAAAAACACTCGACGTGTGTTGTGACGTCACAACACACGTCGTCAAAATGACGGCGTTTGAAGAGCTCAAATTTACTCAATGTTTTAAATTTAACTTAAAAAAATAACTATAATATTTTCAGGCCTATTTATAATTTTTATACGATATATATAAGTAAATGATTAATTTAAGACAAAAAAAAAATTTCATGAACATTCCCTATTAGCTGAGATGTGTGCAGTTTTTTTTGGTTTCACACTAACCAATTATGTTACAATTCTCACACGTTGTCTTTTATAATAGGGATGATGACTAGGTATGAATTCACTACGTTGTATCATATCATATAAAAGCGACTTGCAAATGAAATATAAAGATACAAAAATTATGAAAATTCGAGTTGAATCATATGGGATTAGGGTTTTCGCATACCCGACATTTTTCAATACCCGGGTATCGGGTATGATTTTTTATATACCCGGATATACCCGGGTATCCGGGTATTTACAATTTTTACAGAAAAGATACGATTTTCTTATAATTATGTTTTATATTACGAAAGAGTGTGTGTAGTATGTCAATAAGTCTCCTTAACTTAAAGTACAATCAATCACACAGTTAAACAGTTCGAATGGAAATACCGTCTTGTGCAACCAAACATGCAACAAATACGGAAATTTTAGTAAAAGGTAGAAAAAAAAAATCTTATTCGTCTTTTTGGAACTAGGCTTAAACTTTGTTCTGATTCAGGTTGAGAAAACGATGTCAATGGCACTTCTTTTTCGCACGTAAAGTTCTGTTTTTCGATCTTTATTTTATGTTGGTACTTTATTTAAATGTTTTAATAAAATGCTTGTTGAAGAACCTATAAGAGATTATTTTTTTGGGCATATTGCACACTGTACTGATTCCTTATCCTGTATTTTTAAAATATGTTTTCACACGCCAGATACAGATCTATCCATTTTGCTATCGAAAAGTAAACCATCGTTTAGTAAAATTTTATAGATCCACTAGATTCGTTTTTTTCTTATCTATTAATAACATTTTATTCAATTACTAAGCGTTCACTGAACAATATTAAAATTCTCAACAATAACAACCAAAATTTTGTACACTTCTATGAAAATAATGGAAATTAGCGTATTTCAATACCTATGAAAATATTACTTTCTAATCAAACTCCAACGAAACAAAAAACAGCGACGTAAACAAGTACGTACGTAATACATAAAATCTAACCTCAAAGTTACTGCACTTTTCTAAAACTCTACGCCTTCTTAAGATTAATTTTATTGTTTATGTGCACATTGGCTAATAAGTATTATTTTTTAGACGTTATTTTGTAGTAATTTTTCGAGGATTTTGATGAATTCTCTAATCAAAGTGGGTACCCGGGTACCCGGATCTGACCGTAAAATAAACCCGAGTACTAAAAAAATCATATACCCGGGTATAACCGGGTCCCTAGGGTAGAAAACCCTATATGGGATAGAAGAACTTAAAAGTGACGAAAATTCGGGACCAAAAAGTTAAGTTTCAAATAAAAAAAAATCACTTTTACATTCTTTGTCCGTTAAAATATTTTGATTTCACCAAACAACTCACAGGTTTTAACTCTAACGTGACGTCATAATAGAGCGACATTTTATATGAGCCGTTTTGAGTCGTTTCACAACTCGCAACGATTTGAATCTTTATATCTTTAAAATTATTAGCTATTGAATAGACGTTTAAAAGACAATATTTATTTATTCTGCCTATACTTTTTGCAAAAACAGTTAAAAAAACTAGTCATCATCCCTATTGTTCAGATTTTTAGTGTTAGCCGAAAATAAAGTTTTTCTTCTATCCTTCCTGTTATTATACCCTGTTATACCCTTTGTCCTCGTACGATCAGGTGCCGTGGCGGAAGCGGAGACGGCGTCGGTGATGGGCGGCGTGTGGTGGGCGGTGGGCGCGGCGCTGGTGTGCGGCGTGGCGCTCGGCGGCGCCCTGCTGCACGTCGCGCTCCGCAACCGCCGCCTCGCGCGCTCCTTCCTGCGCCTCGCCGCCACGCCGCGCTACGACAGCCGCCGCGGCCAGGCCACCATCGACCACGGTACGTCACACGTCACACGCTTCATAACTTATCATTTCACGCGTGTAGTCCTCGATTGCACGCAGGAAAGTGCAATTATTAAGTAATTCCATAACGACACTTCATTACTTTTTTCCTATGTAATAATACTTTGATGGCGAGCTTATTGACATCGCCGGGCACAATTACGAAACTCCGAGGGCACTGGGAAACTGCGAAAAATGGAAACTATCCAACTTACACTACGCTTAAAACTTCAAACGTGAAGTAAGTGACAAGTTGCTGCGAAGAAGGCAATTTTATTGAATAGAAGGGTTACACGAGGGGGCAAATGTTCGCTTTTCACGTACATGCATTAAGTTCGATTCTTCAACCCAACGTTGGTATTGCTCTCTTTTCATTTGTGTCGTTGTTACTAGCTTAGACACTGGCGCAAAGTGTACGCATCCAACTTCGGTGAATTGCATTTAAATATAGCGCGAACTGTACCTCTGACCCGAGGGTGGAACCTAGGACGTCAGCGTAGTAGTAGTGGCTTGCTACCGCTAGACTGTTGAGCGAGATTTTAATTTTTTACATGGATTTTTTTTGTTTCCTTTTGCAGATGACGATGACGTACCGCCGATCCACGGCTTCTCAGACGACGAGCCGCTGGTAATCGCGTAAACCTAGAAAATTGTGATGTAACCGTGATCTTGTCATAAAGTAGTATTTTTATACATATTTATTTTGAACTTGTAAGTTAAACGTAAGGGACATGTTCGCTTTTTGTACGCAGGTTGTGTCTAATATTCTAACCAACACTATATTTCTGTTGTAGATTGAAAACAGCATGAATATTGTGCATATTATATTTTAAAAATATTATGTAACCGCCATAGCTTCTTGTCTGATTTTTAAATTAAATTTATAGGGCATGTTTTGTTTAAGGGCAAAGACAAAATATGAATTTGCGTACAATTTTAAAACGAATTTCAACTGTCTATCTGTCAAGTTTGAAAGATCCCAGTCTCGGTAATGGTATCTTATATCTACAGTATTTTGTTTTCATACAGACAGGCGGAACGCGATTTATACCCACGCGTCTTGGGAGTTCGGTACACACTCTTACTAGCTTGGTACACAACAGTCGCGCGATTGCGCTTCAGTGACACACGAATGATGTGATACTTTTAGACACAGATGTAGTTAATATACTGACGGCAGGCAACCCTAGCTCGTGTTTATGTCCGCACGTTATTTCAAGGATAGATCCGAGTCACAATACTGTAGATTACATTACCATGTCCCGGTGGTAGATAATCTGACTGCGTAGTTCTTGTAATGGTTTGGAATCCTTTGGTAATGGAATTCAACATTTCACTTTGGTGTATATGGAATGTATTCATTTTTCATACATTCTTGGTTAGAATATTGGACTTATAATGGGACATGTCCACTAAATAATTTTCCAGTTATTATAAAATATACGATTTGTTTCTTCTAAATATCTTTTATTAAAATGTAAAAATATTGATAATGAATTACCATCGTAGCTACATAAATATCAAACTTTTTAGTGAAAGAAGTTCAAAGTATTATTTATGTTTATATTACCAGGTAGTGGCGTTAATTGATATACGTAGCAAAATGACATACATTTCTATGTATATTTTTTAAATATGTATAATTAATACGCATGTGTTATTTCGAAAATTTTATATGACGAATATTGTGTTGTATTGTCGAAGTATTCACAAACACTTTATTTATATTTTTCTATGTACTATTGGTTATTTTCTTTAACATAAGAACAAATAAAGTTTCAACTAACGTTTCCCCTTAATTTGCAAAATACACATTATGTCCTTTTGCTATTTATATGTATGTACGCGAGAAGCTTTTTAGTTAAATTAGTGTTTTTATTGCTCATTTTACGTTTTTGTCTACAAGGAAACTAATTACGAACATTAGAAATAATTGTTATTATAATGATAATTATTTCATTAGGTTTTAACGAAACGAAATATGCTCATCCTTATCTCTATTACGTAGTGCAAAGTTTATGATTATTTCGTTCCCAGTCCAGTATTTTAAATATATTTAAAATGTTAACGGGAAATTGTTTTAGTTAAGTCAATGTTGATCATGAAATGTTTGTTTTTTAAAATGGCTGTAAATCGTAAGACTATTAACTGAACTGTATGAAGTCAGTTTATTTCCTTAACATAAAAATTATTTATGTAAAGAAATATGTGACCGTAACTATGTCACGTAAAGCGAAGTTCGACACCAAAGATTGTGTAAAACTAAGTACAAGGTATTTTATATTTATCATACTACCTTAATCGTGTTGAACTATTTATATTTTAAAATAATGTTTCATCTAGAATGGATCTCGACATTCCCAATGTATCGTGAGTAGTTTTATTGATAAGTTCCTTTCTTTTTTCAAATTGTGTAGTGCCGCGTTATCTTATATTAGCGTTCTATTTTTTAAATATTTGTGTTTATTCATGGGTTCTGATAGTAAAAAGACAAAGAATACGTTAAAATTATTATTTTATTAAGTCCTTCCTGTACCCGTGGTACCCCAAATATTTGATTAATTAGGAAGCAGGAAATGTAACAAAGGTGAATTTAAAATAAATTATTTTGAAAAAGCATACTATTGTTTTATTGAACCTTGGTATGGTAGGTAGGTGTTAAAGACATGGAAACTAATATATGTCTATTTTGTTGTTACCAAAATAATAAGCAATTTGATCAATTTATACTAAAATTGGAATTGTTGTTGCAACATTGTTTCAGTAAAAGATGTATTATTTGTGGAGATTTCAATGTGGACATGTTGACAGAAAATAACAACAAAAGGATAATACTAAATTTGTTACAGTCTTATAATTTTAGGCATTTAGTGAACGAAGTTACATTTATTCGAAATGATATCAATTCGTGTATTGATAATATCTACACTAACATTCCCAGTGACGACTTATTTAGGGTGAAAGTTGATCACAATGGACTATCTGATGGTCATGCTGCTCTTTTATTGCAAATGGCTGTAAAAAAAGGAAACAAAAAGTATCAAGCTCCGCTTAAATTAATTGAGAGAAGAGCGATAAGTAGTTCCAAAAATAGATATAACTTTAGGGAAATGTTTAGTGAAATAAAATGGGAAAGCTTAGGAGTAAATAGTTTTCTGAATAAGTTTAGACGAATATTTAATACTTGTTACAAAAAGAAAACGATTAAAATAAAACAAAAAAAGCTATATAAAATTAAATGGATCAGCAAAGGCATTAAAGTGTCTAGTAAAATGAAAAGAATTTTAACAGGTGTAAATAGAAGTTATAGTAATCCTTCTATAACTAACTACAAAATTTTATATATGAAAATTTATAGAAAGACACTAAAAATAGCTAAATCGTTAACTATTCAAAAAGATATTATTGGAGCAATAAACTCCACAAAAGAACTATGGAGAGTTGTGAACAAGCACATAAATCAAAGTTCAAATAGGACACAGGCAAATTTAAAACTTAATATGGGAGGGAAAATAGTGAATAATGGTAGTGATGTAGCAGACATATTAAATGAAGAGTTTACAAAAACTATGAGCATTGCTGTAAATTTTGATGAAGCCATAGCATTATTGCATCAGAATTCGGCTCGAGTAGAGACAGATATAAGTTTGAAAGGTATAAGTATTAAAGACATTAAAAGTGTAGTTAGAAAGTTGAAAAATAGAAAAGCAAGTGGATATGATGATATACCTTCATCTGTGATTAAGGAAAATATCGACATTTTGGCTAAGCCTTTGGCACATTTTTTCAATCTATGCATGGCTTCGTCTATATTTCCAGAACAACTGAAAATTGCCAAAGTTGTACCTATCCACAAGAAGGATTCAAGAACGGATCCTAAAAATTTTCGACCAATTTCTCTTTTGCCAGTAATATCCAAAATTTTTGAAAAAATTATGAAGGATTCGCTTATGTCACACTTCGTATCAAAAGCGATTCTTAACCCTAGACAATATGGCTATCAGATTGGGGTTGGTACAGGTGATGCTATTGATACACTTATCCATGACGTATTAAAAGAGCTAAACGAGAATAAGACAGTGGCTGGCTTATTTTTGGACTTATCATTGGCTTTTGATTGTGTAGATCACAATATACTAATTGCTAAACTGGAACATTATGGGGTGAGAGGCAGCATGCTATTTCTAGTTGAGTCTTATTTAAGTAATCGCAAGCAATTTGTAGAGATTAAGGGAACGGGTATTAATGGTATTGAGGAAACATGCCATTCAAGACTGATTACAAGGTCTAAGGGAGTGCCTCAGGGATCGGTGCTTGGGCCTTTCTTTTTTGTTGTCTTCATCAATGATTTAATAAATTACATACGTAACAAAATAGCGGGGGTGGAGATGACACTATTTGCGGATGATACTAATGCAGTAGTTTCAGCTGATACACATGAGAATTTGATATCGAAACTTATGGAATTGTTTACTTTATTCAATCATTGGTTTACTATAAATAATCTTAAACTCAACACTAGTAAAACTAAAATTGTTTGCTTCAAAACTGCAAGAAGTAGTCGGGTACCGAACATACTTTTGAATTTTAATAATGAATGTATTGAGGAAACAGAAACTGTAAAATTCTTGGGTGTTAATATTGATGCAAGGTTAAATTGGCAATCTGAGCTAGAACACATAGAGAACTCGTTAAGTTCTGCATGCTATGCGCTGCGCTGTCTGCGAGACGTGCTGACCAAACAACAACTTAAAATGGTGTATAGCGCCTTAGTTGAGTCTAAATTGCGATATAGTATTAAACTTTGGGGAGCTAGTTATGCCTATAATGTGAATCGGGCATTCATAAGCCAAAAGAGAGCTATTCGTACCTTAGTTAGAATACCCCCTTGGGAATCTTGCAGGGACTATTTTAGACAATTGGGTATTCTAACTGTACCGTCTGTTTATTCTAACAGTATTAACTTACCTAGTAAAGAATAAACATAAATATGAAACTGATGAAGAAATGGTTATCAGACTTCAAACTAGACGTAAGGATTTGAATAATGTTATACAACCCAGGCTGGAAGTAGTAAAGCATTGTAGTCGCTATCAATCGGTAAAACTTTTTAATAGACTGCCTATAGAGCTTAAGACTGTAACAAAAGTAAATACATTCAGAAATAAATTGAAACAGTACCTTTTGGAAAAGTGTTGTTACAGTGTTGCAGATTTTTGAGGAGAAGTATGTATTATAAATGTTATTTGTATGTATTTTAATGTTTGTGTAGGCATTTGTTGTCATATTTTTGTTAACATTACTTATTTTTTATTTTTGTGTATGTTTAATACGTATAATTGTGTAATATCTTTTTTTGTATCTCGTGCTTAGTTCGAACACAATGTAAAATTGTTTACGAATAAATGAATAATAATAAATAATAATAATAATATGAAATAAAACAAAATGAATTTATAATTATTATAATTTTATTATCCGTTTCATAAAAAGATTCAATTGTGTCTATTCAGTTGTGAAATAGTAAATGGGAATGGTAAAAATTGCAGTTTTGGTTTATTGGATGGACAATTCGTTCAAGCTCGCTAACACCCACTGGTGAACTGGCAACAACACGACGACGGAGTCTCGCCACACTGCCACTCCTACCACTGACAGTCTTCTACCACTCTTGCAGAGGAGTGGGCCACCGACACCAGTCTGAAATTGCCATTATTTTTTATTGAATAGGTATTCATGATTACCATTAATTATATCAACGTTCATGTGGGCTTCTTCAGAAATGTAAAAATCTTGTTGGTCGTTGTTTAGATTTCACCAAAGCTTATGTCGTAGATTTTAAAACTAGAAATAGGATAGGTACTAATTTCACTTTCTTAAATAATTATGTTTTCGCTGAGCCTTTTGCTTGTTAAAACTTTTTCTGTCCCATCTTCAATTTTTTTATTTACTTTGAATTCTTATTGGCTATTTTTGACGAATATCCCACCGGGACTGGAATTAACGTGGGTGAAAGTTAAGTTAGGTAACTATTTGATGCTGGCATTGTTCGAAGAAATAAGCCTTAGAAGGAGTAGGTAAATACATGACATGACAATTCATGATTATTTACAAATATCCATGTTTCATGTTGAGAAACTTCCAAAAATTGAAAAATCGAATATCATCTACTTACCGAATTCGGAACCTCGACATAGCAAAAAAGTAATGCGCCACTGAAATGTTAATTACCTAATTAAAAAATATGTAATAATATAGTACTTACAACAGTGCCTCGGGAGTTGACCGTGGCGCAGAAGGCATCTCTTGGCAAATCCAAGTCCATCTTCAAAAGACGGTCATTGCAATTCCGGGGAGTGAGTATGGAGGCTCGTTGCCATCGGAGGCGTGGATGTATTGCTGAAATGGTCGTAGACTTGTGAACATGGTAGATTAATATTTTATCAGTAACTGTTCGGTACAGTTGCTAGCTACTCTATGTTAACACTCTGGCTATATAATATCTATGTTTCGAAATTCGAACGTTCCCTCAGATTTTGGATTTGTGTTAGCCGTGCAACCGCATATAAGAAAATAAAAAAAGTAAGAAAGCGCGGGATCGAGGACGATCACGTAGGTAATTGCGCGGTGTACATATTTACGGATATTTTTTATATATAATCGAGCCATCCGCCATCAGGAGTGCGTGTTTTGATTGTCCTGAACGGATCGAGGACTTGTAGTGCCGCGGTAATACGCGTCGGGTAATTGGATTCGGTGGTTGAAGTGTGTGCGTTTTACGTGGCTGCCATAGTGGGACACCGACCACGCGTCGCCATTGAGAGAAACAGGTCACTCGACAGGACACAATTTAAGTACCCTTTTTCTTTGTTCCCTTGCATTGTCATAAATTAACGTTTTAATTCCCTCCCTCTGGGGATCCCCTACCCCCATAACCTAGACTGACTGACGGTGACCTAGGTACTTCGTGGCAGAAGTCCATCGTATCGGTAAGTACCTAGTGGTAAATAGGCTACCGCGTCATATAGGTAGGTAGGGCGAGGTATAGCTTTTGCCATCGGGATACCGAACCCTATATGTACGGCACAGTAACTCTTTAAATATTTATCTTCTTAAATAGAATTACTGGAAACTAGAGGTCTTCACAGGTTAACACTGAGGTTACATGACAAAAAGTAGAAAGTAAATTGGCGTTATTTGGGGTCATGAATATATTTTATATCTGGCCTGCAAATATAATTTCTATGTTCAATTAATATTCACGTCATTGCAAATAACACAGAATTTGCAAAATACCCTTGTGTCGGCTATTTGGCGTGAACCTAAGTGCCTATAGTTGAAAGTTATAATTAATTAAAATGATCAGGGAATTGGGCGCTTAACCTTATGCGATGGTAGTGAATATAAACTATATTTTAAACTAAACTTGAAAATTGTATCTCAGAAAGAGGTATGTTGTAAACTTGATAAAGCTACGATCTACACCTAGGCACAGTAGATAGTGTTCTATCTACTGTGATCTAGGTTAAAAAAATATAACTAAGCTTAAGCTCTATGTGCAGCCGTTGTTCAGAAACTCCCATCAACGTTACAAAATACAAACCACCTAGTGAAGTTTACGGAAAAACGATAAAAATTTACATCACGCCTGTAATCTCCGAAGGGTAGGCAGAGGTAAATATATGCATGCAAACACTCACTATTCGTCGGTTACGTTTTGGACCATGTAGGTAACAACAGGTGGCGAGCCTGTGACATCTCCGAGTGGTTACCGAACTCCGAGGTACTTTGAATAGAACCAGAGATAAAGGATTTCACACGTTTATCTCTGGTAGCCCCTAAGACCACAGCGTAGCGTAGAGGTAGCAGCTACCTGTCTGCTATCTCTAGACTACTGAGGCAGTTTTACTAAAGTTTAAATTTTAAACTGCCTCATTAGCGTAGTGGTAGCAGGCCACTACTATTACGCTGGAGGTCCTGGGTTCGATTCCCGGGTCGGGGACTATCAGAGATAACGGTTTAAAATCCTTTATCTCTGCTTCTATTGGGATTTTTCCATTTTCTGGAAGTTTCCCAGTACTCCGGAGTTTGGTAATGTGCCCGGAGATGGCAACAGGTGGCGAACCTGTTGCCATCTCCGCCGCCACCTGTTACATGGGCCAAAACGTAACCGGCGAGTCGTGGGTGTTTGCATGTAAGATTGAATGCATGCATTTACCTCTGCCTACCCCTTCGGGGATTACAGGCGTGAAGTTACGTTAAGTTTTAATATGTTCACAAGTCTACAAAGAATAATGTTGACTAGGTAAACAGATCATATGTAACTGGTTCGTATACAAAAGAAAATTATCGTGATTACATAATTATGAATGCTGCACACGCACTATTATAAAATATGTTATGGTTTATGGTTGCATGAGATTTGGGTTGTTGCACTCGTGTACCTATAGATAGAGTTGAGTATGAACTCAACTGTATCTATAGGTATATGATTTCAGAGGCAACCTAATAAGCTGAAATCAAAATAAAATAGCTAAAATTTCAATTATAAAATTAAAAAATTTAATATAATATTTCATATTTACCTACCTCCCGAAAAGAGGATCGAACCCAGGACCATTTATCATGATATTAATGAATGACTTACCCTGATCATATCCTCCCCAGCCAACAAATATGCAGCTGTCTCCAACGTGGGGATCTGACAGACATGCAGGTTGAACGTGTGTTTCAAGTCTAAGAGGTCTTTTCCAATGCTAAAATAAAAAAAAGGTATTTTATAAAAATACACTAAAATAGAGTAGGTACATACTCTTATGATGGTTATAATATGCGTATTTGCGTAGTTAGTAAGTAGTAGTAGAGACTATTAGATATGAAGGTATGTCGCGCAGTTATATTCGTCAAAAACTTTTCCCTAATCTCTCAAAAACATTTGAAAATTTAACTGTAATTTCCAGAAAGAAGGCAGTTCAAACAGTCAAAGCAGAAGAGGAAGAAAAATAGAAAGATTAGATTACAATGCATGACACTTTTTGGCATCACTATGGTAACGCCTGCACCAGTGAGGAGGCAGTGGCCGTAAATATGGTTTCGTGTGCCCGGTGCAACCTTCTCTCACTGTGCTCTCTTAAGTCATAATACAGCCACACGAATATTCGTTATCGCGCTAAAAGGAGACGGGTAATTTTGGGCCCGCAAAATCGTTAGATACCTATTGGTTAACCCATCACACAGTACATTTTGTAATTCAATAAAAGTGTAGGGGAGAAATACAAGAGGATTCCCGATAATCCAACGCGAGTGTGACTTATGGGCGTAGTGCGCGTACGTCGTGGGCAAAATCTAGTAATAACATTTTTTAACTGCCTCGGTAGCCTAGTGGTAGCAGGCCACTACTACTACGCTGAGGTCCTGGGTTCGATTTCCGGGTAGGGGGTTATCAGAGATAATGGTGTAAAGTCCTTTATCTCTGGTTCTATTGGGATTTTTCCATTTTCTGGAAATTTCTCAGTACCTCGAAGTTTGTTTTATATTATTTCGCATTAGCACATGCTTGCTTGTCTTTAAATAAAATATACCTCGAAGTTTGGTAATGTGCCCGGAGATGTCAACAGGCTCGCCACCTGTTACATGGGCCAAAACGTAACCGGCGAATCGTGGGTGATTGCATGTATGCTTGAATGCATGCATTCACCTCCCCCCATTCCCCAACCCCTTCGGGGATTACAGGCGTGAAGTTACGTTTAACATTTTTTAATTGTAACATTTTACCAATATTGCTAAGCTGTTGGAGAGTTGACCTGGTGTATACTGTTCGTGGATATGTACTGATGCGAAGCGATGTTGCATCCGAGTGTCTTCGTTTAGATCCCAAACACCAGCAATTATACTAATTTCGGCTGGCGACATACTGTAACAGTTTTGCAAGATTAATATCTAGTCTAGTTCTGTTGATGACCCTAGAAAATTTACGGTTACGGTTTTTTAAGGTAGTCGTAGTAAATTTCGACTAATGGAGCTCGAGGGCGGAGTGATACGTTGGTACCTAGACCAACGTATTACCTAATAGATCTACCGCCATATGATAGTGTTCAGCACTATCGTGTTTCAATTAGTGTGTTTAATGTATGGTCCTATTTTAACTTTTACAGAGACAGAACATGTTTGTGAGAAAAAGATCTCAGGGGTATGTAGATTGTAGTATGCATTCGCCATTTATGTGAACTGTAACATTGATTGCCACCATCATTACACTAAAAAGTACTGCAGAGCAGATTTTGGAACATCTGTGTCACCTTCCTTCAAAATTGTATGCACTATCGAAATTGAAAAATCTATAAAACTTTATCATGTCAGCTTACCCGTACACACAGTCGGCGGCAGTGATAGCGGCCTTGGGGTGTACGAGTGTACCGTAACACAGAATGCTCTGTTGACTCTTCGTCAGTACCACGACCACCAACCACGGCTGAGAATCACTTTCGGCGTCTCCCATTTCTTTATCTGTAAATATTGAATCCGTTAAAGTCTCATTTACCAAGATAATTAATCATATTCAATATTAAGCTTAATTTACATAAAATGAAAAAAAAAATCTATAAAACACAAATTAAAATCAAATAAATTTTACCACAAGCTAAATCTCCAAGTGTGTCTATCATTGTTTTTCCGCAGGATTTGTAAACTTGATCTTCGTTTTCAAAAAAATCATCGTACTCAATATCCAAGTTAGTCACCAAATCATACGGTTTACTTAACGATTGGCTCTCATGATCAAAGCCATTTTCTGTGGTAGTTGTTCTTATGAACCTGTTTTTGTTCCGGACTAAATTAAGCAATTTGAACCCTTGTAATACTTGAAAATCTGGATGTGCTTGATAACTTAGTGCCTGGCTCTCTGACGTTTGCATACTGTCTTCAGATGATCCAGTTGTAATTTTTTGAGGCCTTCGTCGCGTAGGCTTGGGTATGGTTGATACACGATCCTCTAAAACATAAAACTTTTGTTTATAAAGCATCTAAAAATATTGTTCTATTAATAGAGTACCACTTGAATTACTTAGTCTGGGATCTATCCCTCCATATCCGAAAGGAATGCCTGGATCCTCATCTTCTTCGCTAACTACATCGTCATATGTAAAACCTTTATTCTTACTCAAAAATTGCCAAGTGGTGTGTTTTTGTCCATTATCAGAATACAATCCAACTAATCCGGGTCTTGGTAATTCTGTAATATGATCATCTCCGTATTCTTGGTTACTGTAATCGTATGTTGCATCCCCTTGTTGGTAATTGTTGGATTGTTTATTTCTTATATTAGCATTTTTGATATTCCAATATGGATCAATATATTCGTCACTCGGTGTTACTATTTTCTGAGTAATTTTTGCGTGAGTCGGTGTAATGGTTGGCTTTATGTTTGGAGGAGAAGGAAATTTTCTTATCATTAGTGCATCACGTTGCTTTAAGGCTTGGCTGGCGCCTTTTTCTGCAGCTCTTCTTTTACGAGACAGAGTGTTAGGAGTATCAGGAAAAAATATTCGAGTAGATCTTGAGATGGGACTAGGAGACTGTAGTGGAAACACGCAGCAGACAGTTTGTGTACCTAACAGTATATGTTTTTTATATTGTTTATAAGTTCTGTAAAAAATAACATTCACTGCATTATTATTTGCTCTTTATGTAAAGTAAAATACGAGTATATTATTTCTTTGTGCTTTGATTATTTATTTCTATCTAACGTTTCATTATACGTAAAAATATTAAATTTACATAATTTAAAAATAATTATTTATTTTAAACTGCAGGAGTATCACAAATAAAACCTACAACACTATATCCTCTCGGAGAATTGGAGCTTAAGATCTCACAATGAATATGAATTCCTTACTTATTTAAATACTTACTTTTGAAGACGTAAATGTGGTATTCCTTTGCAACGTAAACAGTCTGTTTTCCTCATATACGTACAAGCATATTCAGATTGTGATGGTTCATCGTCCCTTTCAAACTGCACAGTGTTATCTTCATCTACGACAAGCGTAGGCTTAGGCATAACATTTTCTTTGACGTCGTTTATTTTCTTAATATTTGGTTTGTTGAAGTTCCCTAAGTTTATAATTGGTTTCTCATCCCAAATATTTTCGTCACTATTTTCATCAGGAAATTTAAAATCTAAGATATCTTTTGCATCGAAATTATATTCATCTGGTTGTGGGATTATATTGGTATGATTTGACGCCATTGTAGAATTTACATTCTTAACGTTAAGAAATTCACTAAAATTGAGTTGACTTATATCTTGGAACTTAATCGCTGAAGTTATATTATTAGTTTCATTTTTCTCAATTATTGATGTTAAATGTTCAGAACTTTTACTGTTTTCAAGCTCATTATCCCTAAAAATAACTTTAGCACTTTCGTCTGTATCAAATTCACTCACGTCATCAAATTTTGGCTGAGAGGGCACTATTCCTTTAAGTTTCGTAAAATTACTATTCATCCACCAAAATTCACCATTTATTTGAGCGAAAACCTTAGTCATTACCGTAAATAAAATAAAAAAGGTTTCTACAAACATTTTCAATAGGTTATTTTACAGTAAATAAATTCAACGCGTCCGTTTAGTTAGGCACTGAAATATCAAAAGTCCGCGATGCTGCAGTGAATGCAACAATTATAGAGTGGCTTTCAATGATTTTGCGCACTGTTAGTTCACTTGTTATATTGTCACAACAATTATAATGATTGGTGATCACTGAATTGAGCCGCGTGCGCCAGCCTATTTACGCCAACTGACTGTCCCCATTTATGAATTGGAGGCTGATGACTAACGTATTTATTTATAATGTACCTAATTGACATTTAACAGTAAGTTTGTATCATCTTACTTCAACAAATATGTTAAAGTACCGGTTAAGTAAAAACATTAGTTGCACCATTTGCAAATTGTTGCATGACGTCATAAATTTAACTTTAACCATAATTCGTGGTAGAGCTCCAGTGACGGAGCTCGTGGGCGTAAGCACCACCACGTTACCTAATATACTTGCCGCTAGATGGTAGTGTTTAGCACTATCGTGTTCCGGTCAGGTGGTAATATACGGCCCTGTAATTACCGGCACAGAGGCACAACACCTTAGGCCTCAGGAGTGGTAACGCATCTGCATTTTGATCTTGGTCTTTGTGTGGGTGTGTATAGGCTGCAGTCATCACTTAACATCAATGTGAACTGCAAGCTTGTTTGCCACTTCCATTACATAAAAAAGATATTGGCCGATCTGCGCTAATTAACAGCGCATCTAGTCCAATTTATTTTTTTTAGTATTTTTAGTACTTAAGTATTAAAATTAACCTCAAAATTATCTGAATCTTTCAACCCTGGTTGAAATAACAATATCAAAAATACGGTGATGAACGCAATCTGCAGTAACTGTTAAAGTCAATGTGACTGCTATTGTTACATTTGACAATAAACGTAGCTTTATCAAATATTTTGGTGCAACCGAACCTTAGTGTAATTAACTGAATATTATATTTGTAAGTCTCATCTCATGCCACCTATCGTAAAGTAGCAAATAATACATGCAATGATACCTACGCACCCATTCTGAATGAGAATACAGAAATTGTACCTGCATCCTCTTTTCTAAGTCCAAATAAATTAAAGAATCATCAGTGAAATCATTTAAAATTGACAGCTAAAATATGAGTAACGATATTCTACGTACTTAGTTACAATTTCTGAACTAGTATCAGCCAGACTGGCCGTGGCCTATATAAATAAATTGCTATAATAGGTAAATGAATCAATAATATAATGACTATATATATAATACATCAGTCACGGACATAGGCTTTGGTGAGTTGCAATTAAAAGAATCGTAACTCGTAATTGGTAATTGATACGAGAACAGCATAACAATAATATCTACATATTATGAATAATCTGGTACCATAAGTACCTAATCACTGGTGATAAAGTTCCAATGGTGGAGCTAGGTGTAGACCTACTTAACGAAATCATGATATGTTCTTAGGTTTTCGCGAGCTACACTCATTGAAATAAAACTATTTTTACGGATTTATCTCGCGTATATTAACTAAAAAGATTTTAAAAATCATTTTAGTTAATATACGCGAGATAAATCCGTAAAAATAGTTTTATTTCAATTAACGAAATCAATTTATCGTTAACATGATTATTATTCAGCGTTACTGCATTCCAAATAGGTGGTAAGTAGCAGCTGAGGTTTCAGTACTTTCTGAAAACGATCATGTATGTTGATGCAGCTTTAGTAAACAAGCTTAACTAGCTTACAGACATTTACATATCACTAGAGGTCTTTATGCATTAACCGTCCGCAATACAAAGTGAAAAAACGGTATACATTCATTATTTTAAGAGCAATTACAAACAAAATAAATTATTTTACGAAGGTGGCAAACAAGCATGCAGTTGTCATGGATGTTAAGTTATGACTGTAGCAGAGAATATGTATACGCCCTCCAGCCCCTACACTGGCACTCTACCACCAGAAGTCTTTTACATTCACAACACAAAAATATCCACGATGATAATCAAAAGATATTCATCACAGTATAAACTAATTATTATCCATTATAAAGTCTTCTTTCTGGATGTGATAAAATGAATGAGATCATGAAAGTATGCTGTATTAATGACCCCGCCGCTGAATTGTGTGGTGCAGTCATTATGACCCATTGTCATCTGTTTGATGCAATTCACCAAGTTAATTTGCGACTGATTATTGTGCGTTTACGAGATTTTTTCACTGTAATTTGGTAAATTATTGTAAATGGTAATGCTTTCAATGTTTTCTAACTATTTTGCGAGATTCGATTGGAAAGTTTTACGTGAATTGCTCTTTTGGATGAAATTTGTATTGTATTGTTATTGTTCATCACTTTTTAAAGTTGCTAGTATCTGAATTTAGAAGTTGGTATGCAGGAGTCTCATCAGGACCATCTATACTTATTTTCTTTTTAAGATGGACTTATGTAGGCGGCATGGTCGGTCCCGTAATAACTATCACAGAGACAGAACTCCTAAGGACTAAAGGGTGGCAACGCATTTGCATTTTGACCCCTGGTTTTTGTGTAGATGTCTATAGGCTGCAGTCATCGCTTAGCATCAATGTGAACTGCATGCTTGTTTGCCACCTTTGTAACAAAAAACGTCATGAGATGGCACTAGTCTATTTCACCGGGGAATCGGCGAGTCCAGAAGGCTCTCCAGCCTAATGATGCATCTATAATGATACGGATAGTTTATGTAGATCTGCTGATGGCTGTAGTCAAAGAGACAAGGTGCATTATAATGTGTTTGCTGCTACATGTATGCCACAATATTTATTCACCTATGGCTTAATATAGGTAATAAGATGTAAAATATATTTATTTTATTTCTAACCGTATGTAAGTAGGTACTCTTTTAAAACAATTTATATTTTTACTTGTACCTCATCAGTATTATGAAACATAAGTCTAAAATTAACAAATTCTATTATTTATATGTGTGCAGTGAGCAGCAATAATCAAGAGACTCTAAACCGATCTCTACCGAAAATAACTATAATCGGAAATGCTAATTGTCGTATTTGTAAGAAATCACGATCTGTCTTTGGTGAAATGTAATTTTGTTCACTAAATTGTTTCGCGAAGGCTTTCGAGAGTTCCAGTTTTAACAGTGTGCCGACGGCCCATTCGAACTGAAGAAGATTTGTTCGGCTCTCTTTGGCAAAACCTTTGCTAGGGTTGTCAGATTCTGTTAAAAAAAAATGTATTAAAAAATGTAGCTGTATACATTTTTTTTATGTCACGAGGGTGGCAAACTAGCAATCAGTTCGCATGGACAGTAAGTGACGGCTGCAGCATCTACCTACACAAAAACCAGAGGTGAAAATTAATCGGAACATGATAGTGTTGAAGACTAGCATTTGGTGGCAGATAATGTAGGTAATCCGCTGGCACCTACGCTCTCGAGCTTCGACTTTGGAACTCTACCACCAGTATAAAAGTTATATTTTTTATTTGATTTAAAGAAATAAAAATTTAGGGAAATGATTTCCAATAAAAAAAAATAACCGAATAGGTACTAATAAGACGACGTGAAAAACATACACATACAAATAAATGTGACAATAGGACCTCATTAGCATATTAAAAAAAAGATGTTGACAATATTTTTTGAGCAACCCTATACGAAAATAACTTACCTTCGCCCGTAAAGTTAGCGAAAGGGAATATTTTATGGGCGTTGGAAGATATCCATCGGGTCACGTTTGAGTCAGCGTTTGAAGCCTAAAATGAATCTAGATTCATCTGGATTTATCGTTCTCAAAGATATTAATGCACGAAAAGAGCGTTGACAGTTTTGTCAAAGAAATTCTTTCAACACCGAAACGCTGTTTGATTTTATTTTATGTTGTTGTGTTGGGATTATTAACTTTACTATTCTGTTGTAGCACAATTTAAGAATATTTTAAGGGTTCTAATGAAGCAGGTCGACGACGAAACAAGAGATTTTAACGCCGTAAAAATACATGAATTCAACACAGGGAAGTACACACGGAACGCCAGTTTAAAAGTAGTTAAACTTAAGTGTAAAGATTTTTAAAAAATGTCTGAAGAAAAATATAGCTTCAGATGGGACCTAAGTGAACCTGCGACCTCAAAGTTCCCGAAGTCCCACACTCCACATACGACCACCGAATTTTCACTCACTTTTTACGGTCATAAAGCTAAAGGCTTGGCTTAATTTTGAAGCCAAGTCTATGAACAACAGCTTGAACTTGAGTCAAATACCCACTGCATCTCTCTATCTGTGGTATCGCTATCTTTTAATTTTATCATACCTCAGAAAGAGAAAGTGGGACCATATTGACAGGGACAATGATAGTTTTACAAGTCTTCATATAGGTATAGCAGTAGTTTTGTCTTCATTTATGAAAAAATATTTTTAATCATCTCTGGGATCGACCCTTTAACAGAATCGCAACAGTTATCTGTTTAAAAGAAGACGGGGTAAACAAAATGAAATCAATGTAAGTAATTAAAACGTAACCGACCCAATTTCGCCGTACCACCGAAAATGATGAACGATCGCCGCTCGCCATGTCATATTCATTTTCCACCGCAAATATTTAGTTTCCATTCTGCAGAGCCTCATAATATTATCTGTTCATGTCATTTATATGCCAATATAACTGTAATGAAATCATTAATTGAAACGTATCAATTTGTTATTGGTTACGGTTTGATTATTATACAATAATTGGTATCGACTACGTACTAGGGATATTGGTCGATGACATTTGTTATTTAGAGTAGCCGCCACTTGAACGGCTGGATTGAATTTAGGAGTTTCTATACATCCATACTGACTTGATTGTGGTCTTTTTTTACAGAACATACTTTACGCCTGTCGCCACTCAAGAACTTTTGTATAGTTATCGATTATTGGTTGCGATGTGGCCTGTCCCTTGCCAATTCAACTTACTAATTCTCTGGTCTGTCAGGTACCCTGGTTCTTCTACGAATATCTTCGTTCCAGAACCTGTCCCGTGCAGAAACCCAGAACATATCCGTCACCATAACTCATTGAGCGATTTTGAGCTTTTCCATTAGACTAACAGTAAAAGACCATGCCATGCTATATATCACTGGCAACATACGCATTGAAGACGAACCCCCTTATACATAAATGTACGAGTATTTTAGCTAAAGTGTCGCTAATCTCTCCTTTGTCTTTTTCTATCCTGCACATTTGACAATGCAACTGACAAAGACAAAGCATTCTGTAGCTAAAATTTATCTAATGTACGTTTATGAATAAGGGGGTTAAAGTTTTCAGACAGTGAGGAAAACACAAAAAAACACTACGCAATTTTCCGAACGCCGTCCAGCCAATATGTAGGTAGGCATATAACGCTCACTAATATAAATAACTATATACCTTGTTTTTTTTTTAAATATAAACCAAGTGATAAATTATATAACATTTCCAATACCAGCTGGTTTCTATACACTAATGAGTATATTTCAGTGGCTGTAAATTACAAGTCAACTTCAACCGCAGCGCCGAACACTTCCTTTGTGCTCGACACGCTGTGAGCTCCTGTTGACGCTAAAATAACCAGTTTATGTAAAGTAAATTGTTAACTACCACGACCACTATTTTAAACAAGATATCAATATTATTTTTGAAGAACATTCACTCACTGTACACTTTATTGGCGCCGCGACTCTCTAAGTACCTTGTTCTGAAAGTACATCTAAATGAATTGCAACGAATTATTGATATCTGAAGCCTTTTTGAGTCCACAATTACCAACTACTTTAAATTTAAAGCACTTCTGAAGCTAGTACGTAAATTTAATAACTTAATCTGACGGGCAGAACAAGGATCTCCATGAATAAGTGAGTAGATCAAAATTATGAATGAATAAAAATACAATATTTCACATCGAATATATGAGCCTGCTCTTATCTTCAGCAAATTATTCATAATTTATGCGGAATACAGCCGAAGACGGCTAAAAACATGTAATTTTGGCGGACCGCTCGACCGCATCACTGAATTCTAAATAGCATGTTGGGAGCCACAGTCTCTTCAGCCCAGTCCCTTTGCTGCCTCTCGACCTAAGGTACAACAAAAAGCAATATGAACTATGTACTAAGTATACTCAAAATTCCACTTTATGTCGTCAAACTAAAATTTAAAATTCAAGGCATTTCATATGCGCTCCGAAACTTAAGCAATGTATAAGCATATTATTATTTTTATGTTTGTTTCAGGGTTGGATTGTGCCTGCAGTGAATTTAAATAGCGTGGCTTGTGAAATACGCGTGATATAACTATCATACATTATAGTTTAAGACCGGATTGGAATATGTATGCTCCTCAGAGAAAGTTATAGGTAGTATTACTTGTAAGTTCTGTGGCTTTTTAAAGTTAAATTCAGTTTAGCAAACTTGATCGATTAAAATATTTCAGATTTAATTTCCTCAATAGAGGATTTTAGTTTGTAGGTTAAGGGTCATAGCTTACTACAGCTACCCGGCACCCGACCAGCACCGCCTCGTTTTACGGCGTCCACTTGTTGTCGACGGGTGGTCCAAAAGTGAACGACGCGATGTTACTTGTGAACCACTCGCTGGTCCACTTGGGAACAGCGAGTTGGCAATGCAAAGTCAACGCAAGACAGGCTAATGGCACACCGCGGACACTCCACCAAAATTCCATACAAACGCTTAATTTGGTCTCTATTACACAGACATCAATCAGTGACGTGTATTACACGTGCACCTGTATGCGTAGCACGTAGAAAATACCAACCATCGCCCATAAGAGGGGAGGAGGTTGGGTGATGCGGGGAAATCGGCGGGACGTCGAAGTGTCCATTCTATACGTAGTATTAATACATATTCTCTGCTAATGGTCACCGAGTGGACCATTCGCCATCCGCGCGTGGACCGCGCGCCGCCCGCGCGTTGAAGCGTTACGGAGCGGAGTTGACGTAATGAGCGCAGACCTCTCGAGGCGGTCGGGCGCTGGTCGGATGCCGGGTGGCTATAGGGTGAGCTATGACCCCAAACAGTAAGTACAACAAGTCAAGAAGGCCGCGTTTATCTATCTGCCGCAAAGCGAAAACAAAAAAAGAAACCCAAATTGATGTCGAAAATTCGTGAATATTTCAATTCATACTTGCAAAGATATTCGACATTCTATGCTCGTTTAAAAAACACTCGATTAGTGATTTTTGTTTGTTCGCAAAAACATTGTCTTGATACTCTTATTAAGGAAGTTGAAGTAAGTATTACATGGGCTCTAAATCTAGTCATTCGGGTGTGCACAGATGAAACTTCAACTATAAACGAATTGGTGATCACGACTATCTTAAGGCCCACGTGGGAGCATTCACAGTGAAATATCGCCTACACTGAGGGGATGCTAGGGGTTATAGCCGAACAAACTTCTTTAATTAACTATTTATCTAACTAACATTAATTTAGTTGAATTATTCAATATAGATATTAGCCCGTAAATCTGTATTCTGCTATTTTCCACTCTTAGTGATCCGACAATATGTTTTTGGAAGTGTATTTTTTAAGTATTTTTATTTTTCGATCTTTTGTGTAAATGTCGATAAGTGTGTAACAAGTATACATCTATCAAAAACAGTTGAGTATATTCCGTCAACGCATTGCAGTATTACCTTCTTAGGTGCTGTGGCTAACAACGTTACTTCAGCAGCATGAAATTATGAGTTTCAGGTGCAATTATGTATGTATTTATGTATCTTCACGCCAGGTCCCTAACGGGGTAGGCAGAGCGTGTAGAGCGCCAGATATCCCGGTCCTTACATACCTCTCGTGCCTCGTCTACCTTCATCATTCTATTCATACATGCACGCCGATTTCTAAGACTTTTGATCCCACCATCAGACAGAACTCGACCTATTTGGTCATGGTAGGTCAGTCTTGGTCTTCCTGGGCCTCTGCAATCATCCACATTCGCAGTTTAGTCATTCGCTCATTCGACATTCTTTCTATATGAGTACCTACATAAATTAAGAAAACTATTTTTTTATATTAAAAAAATATATATTATTAAGTCCATACAATTTTTGAGTGTATGTCTCGATTTCTCCGTGATGCCATCATCAGATCCCAACATGAAACCAACTTGGAAGACCCTTTCCAACGACACAAGATTTTTAAATCGGTTAACAATTGACAGAGCACCTAATATGAAAATACGTAATTCAAACATAGGATCTTCTTTTTTTAATTCGATGAAAGATATATCATATGACTAATTAATATGTGGTTCTTTGAAATTGGCGGGAAGAGTTCCTCAGGGCTGGCAGAGCTTTGGTCACTCCACTGGTCTTGCTAACGTGCGCAGGCGTCGAAAGTATCTTTAGATCCAGGTGGTGCTTGTCTGTCCACCGGTAGATAACAAATGTGCTTATAATATTCCGTTGGGCGTGTTTTGTTCAATATACCGATTGTTTGTATTGTACTACTTTGTACTTACTTTTTAATGCCTCATTATCCCAGTGTTAGCTTTTGTTGGTCATCGTAGGCGTTTGCATACCTTAAGTTATTTAAACTTACTACCTACCATGCTACTGTGCATACCATTTCAGGTAATACCGTGAAGTTACATGACCTGGATGTTGGTCGTACAAAGTCGTGGGGAACAATCAATATATTATTTTTTTGTTTAGTCTTATCTTGCCGTTTGTAAAAGAAAGTATGGAACATTCTGTTGATACCTATTTTTATCATTAAGTGTTTTTGGACTATTATTTATTTTATTTTGTTTACTTTGACATATTAATCAACGTATCAGTTGTTATTCGCTTTAATTTTATATTTGTAATTTGACCTATCACAAGCAAATTCTATTATTTCCAAGTGATTAAATTAATTTTTGAGTTTGAGTTTGAGTTTGAATATCTGTAATATAAAAATGTGTTGGTAGGCGCATAACTCAACAACGCGTGGACCAATTTGGCCAATTCTTTTTTTTAATGTTCGTTGAATTTCAAGGATTATTTTTATTATAGATATTTTTATTATTAGGTATTTACGTCGAGAAAAATTCGATTAATTGCCGGAAAAACCCTAAAAACAGCCCTTTTCTTTTTCCCATACAAACGTTTTTTGCTTTATTATTTTGCGTTTTGAGCTTTATTACGAGTACTATTTATAAAATTCATATTAAATTACAAGCACTCACTGTTGTCTAAGCAATGTAGGTGTATTCCTAACGTCAAAGAGTCAATTTGCACTTTATTACCGCTATACAAAGTTCGTACTAAAGAAAACAAGGTTAAGGGTTCTTAAGATTTTACTTTTTTGGGAAATGTGCGCTCAACCTCATAAGAGAGGAGGTGATAGTTTGTAAGGATGTTTTGTCAGTATTTAATGCCTGAAAATTGGTTTACAGATTCTTTCGGTGCATCAATACTTTTTTTATTCTTCCTCCAAATTCATTTCAAGGTGAAATATTAATGAACAGGCTCTTTCAATTAAATAAATATTAATACTTTTGGGAAAAGATAAGTACTCCACAAAGAGGTACGCAACGGGAAACTTGATTAGGACATTTCCACAGGATTGTAAAATTTAAATAATTTATAAAACGACATCCATGCGGCGGCGAAGCTGCGGTCAACAGCTAGTCCTTGATAAAAATAAGTCTTGTACAACTAATTAAACAGAATTAAGAAATTAAAGTCCAAAGGCGAAGAAATACTGCACTGCTTAAAACACCGCAGGAAGTTATTTGTAACTTGCAACGAAAACGCAAACTTATTTTTCATTGTTAACCTTTATTTAAAAAAAAAAACCTTCGAATTGAAAACTCAACCGGGTTCTGAAGACGAAGACGGTCGCGAATGGAAAATTACCGGCCGACAATTGTCTTTTCTGCAAGTTAAATGAACAACTAACGAACGAAGCAAGCTCTGCTGACATTGCTGTAATTTTCCCTGAGGGCAAAAATATTAAAACAGGAATGACACTTTCTGCTTCTTCACATTTTTTCATTGATATAGGGGATAATGTGTTATAGTTGTTCAGAATTGTAATATAAAAACTGATAAAATATCCTGCATGGTTCTCTTGAAATTTAAATATTAAATTTGATAGGTATAAGTACAATTAGACTGAGAGATACTGAACCCTCCGATCACCGTTGGTCCTGTAAGGCTGGAAATTTTTGTAGGGATAAATCATAACATGCAAGTACAAAAACCATCGCCTGGCAAGGATCTGCCAGTCACGTGACCAAACCCCACGTTTTTGAAAATGTAAAAAACTTGAACATGTAAGGCTGAAATTTTTATGTGTTTTAGTTTATATATAGAGAAGTTTAAAAAAAATTGACAGGCGATTCCGATGAGCATAAGTGCCTGCCAGGCGAACCGAAAGGTGTGCTATATGTAAGAATAAAATAAACTTTCTTCTGTAAAGTTGTAATTTATATGTGTTTTTCTAAGATATTTGAGGTAAGTAGGTTCAATAACAGGCGGTTCTGGATAGCATAAAAAAATCGGCCAAGTGCGAGTCGGACTCGCGCATAAAGTGTTCTGTACAAAATTTCGGCTATATATAAAAACGGCTATTTCTTTTAAAGTGTTTTAATTATTTTCAAGTAGGTACCTAACCCCATTCCTAATAACGATACGTAGATAGTACTACATACTCTTTGATAACAATAAGACTTGACGAGTGGATTGACAGTTTGTTGGTTATAATTGCATTGCAATGCGTTCGTTTGCCAACGTCATCGAATCAGTTTCGATTAGAAGCTACAGAAGTTTCGACACGACAACTCAAACGAACTCTGACACTAGAACTCAAGCATCAGTAAAAAATCGTGGTCAAACTCACACTTAGCTTAAATTTTATTTTAATTTATATCCATTATATCCTCCACATACCTACATCGTTATTGGGTGTCTACGTATGTAATAGTAGAAGGAATTGTCGGTCTTAAAATTTTAATATAATTAGTTTGTAATAAGTAAAATTAGTATTTTTCAAGGATTTTAAAAAATATATATTGGCGTTTGGGCGTAACGGCCCCACTGCCTACCAGTGGAGGAGGATTCTTCTGCAAGTTCAGTATGTCAACCGAATCCATTTGACTCATTATTAAACGACTTCAATAAGGTTGGAAGTTAATACGCGGGATGGGCAGCAGCATCTCGTTCTGTCGCCAATCCGCATGATAAGCGTGCCGATTATGCGACAGTGTTCCCTTATGACGCACAACACCTTTGTTAGCCTCCTACAAGGGCTATCCCTGATGGATCCGAATCCACAGGTTAAAGAACACTGATCCAGACTATATCATAAAATATTATTGTGTATTCTCTGCTATACCTTTGAATATGGTGATAAGGCACTCTGGTTCTCGCGGTCCGAATTTTGTTATAACTTGAGTGTCCACACAGTTAACTTGTAAAGTGTGCACTGGATTCACAAAGCGTTCAGTAAAAGTCGAAAGTAGTTTACCGAGTTAGTCCGGCGGCTAAACTGTTTGTCGATGTTAAATTGAGTGCTGTAGAGCTTACCAACTACACTTGTATGTAGTCTGCTGCGCTGTCTGATCTGTGTGTATTTTGCTTCAATATTTTCAATGAGCGCTTCTGAGAAGATAAGACATGTCAAGATGTTTCCATATGAAATATGGTATTGATTGAGCTCTTTGTTTCAACTTTCATAACGTTCACATATTTCGTCAAATGTTGGGCATATTTTGATTAAATTGATGTTTGGAACAATATTGTATTTATTTACCTAATTATGTAAATGACAATGTTTGCATTAAATTACAATTCAATAAAATGAGAATGCATTATGCATTTAAAAATAATACGTAACTTCACGCCTGTAATCCCCGAAGGGGTAGGCAGAGGTAAATGCATGCATTCAAGCATGCACAAGCAAACACCCACGATTCGCCGGTTACGTTTTTGGCCCACATAACAGGTGGCGAGCCTGTTGCCATCTTCGGGCACATTACCAAACTCCGAGGTATTGGGAAACTACCCGAAAATGGAAAAATCCCAATAGAACCAGAGGTGAAGGATTATATACCGTTATCTCTGATAGCCCCCGACCCAGTAGTAGTAGTGGCCTGCTACCACAAGGCTACTGAGGCAGTTAAAAACAATAAGAATACAATAACATTAAAAATATTTACGAATAATGTTATATAAATCATTTGACATCTAAAAAAGATCTATCAACAAGCCATGAATATTCTGAATGTTTTTTGGGTAACTCTCTGATGACTTGGATTTTTCTATTTCTTGTATGATTTGAATCTTTCAAGTATAAGCCTATAAAGTGATTTGTCGAGGACTAGCTGATGATGAATGAATGATCTATGAATTTTCTAATACACATATCCCTCAACATATACACTACACTACACCACACCGCGGACACTCCGCCAAAATTCCATACAAACGCTTAATTTGGTCTCTATTACACAGACATCAATTAGTGAAGTGTATTTACACATACACCTGTATCCATAGCACGTAGAGAATACCAGACGTCGCCCATAAGAGGGGAGGAGGTTGGGTGAGGCGAGAAATTGGGCGGGACGTCGAAGTGTCCATTCTATACGTAGTATTATTACATATTCATTGTTGTCATAATATATGCCCAGTTTTGATTTGCACTGTGATAATAGTAGACCAATAAAGAGGGCAAAAACATCATTAGTCGTGTAGGTGTCTATAGTTTCGATTCTGTTTTGTTTTTCTGTTAACTAAATTGAGCTTTAGCTCAAACTATTGTAGAAGAAATATAGACTTCCTAAATTATTATTACATAAGATTTCAAGTAATATGTTTGTTATTTCTTTTGAATGAAGAAATAAAACGCAACCAATGCATTTAGGAAAATATTCGGATGATTACGAAATACAAAATGGAGAAAAAAGTATTGCTTCTTACCTACAATTAAATATTCTATAGAACAGCAATTGAAACATTTTGTTCTATGCGAATCACTTAACGTTGATTTTTCTCAAGAAATAAAAAAACTGCGATCTGTTTAATTTGTTTAGTTTGAAAACTCTTTAAAATAAATTGCCACCCGGGATCAATTTTCAAATTAAACAGAATAATAAAATAAAATAAAATGAACAAATGAATACTATTTAGTACAATTAAATATTCTGCGGCACAGCGGTTCTAACATTTTAGTTGCAATTCCAAGCAAACATTCAGCAAGCGGCGCCCGTAAATGCTGAATAGATTTTATTTGCCAGTAGCGGTTGTGCGACGATTAGCTCTGACCACTTTTACAATTCCACCACACCAGGCTTCCCTATTTGCTCTCGTTCCGTTGTTCTTGCTGCTTGTGTTTTCACATTACCCCTATTTTGTAGAGACCATCAAGTATAGAGCTACCTCATTTACAATGTTTTATTGACATTAATTTCTGGTTTCTTGTGAGAATCGCTTTACTTTCAGAAGCAAAAAATTCAACGATTTATTAAGTAACTTCTTTGAAATCTGTTAAAATACCTACCAGGATTGAACATTTTAATAACAGGAAATGTAAACAAAATGGATCAATCTGTACCGCTTAGTACAATAAAATATTCTGCGGCACAGCGGTTCTAACATTTTAGTTGCAATTCCTAGCAAACATTCAGTGTAAGCGGCGCTCGTAACTGCTGAATAGATTTTATTTGCCAGTAGCGGTGGTTGCGCGACGATTAGCTCTGGCCACTTTCTGTAATTCCACCACACCGGGCTTTCCTATTTGCTCTCGTTCCGTTGTTCTTGCTGCTTGTGTTTTCACATTACCCCTCTTTTGTAGTGGTCATCAAGTATATCTACATCGTGTACAAGATTTTACGTTATATTCTGTTATTTTGCTATTTGAGTTCTTTCCGATGTGAGATATGCATTTAAGATAATATTGTTTTTTGTGTTTTTTTCATTTGTTGTATGATCACTGTGCCCGAGTGAAACAATGTGTTTTGAGAGTATTTATGAAAAGTTATTGTGTATGTATAATTATGTATATATGTTAATTATGAATGTGCATATATATTGTAAAACATAGAAAAAAACACGTTACATTTTTTTTATGGTGGTAGAGTGCCAGTAACGAAACTCACGGGAGAAGGCACCACCGCATTACCTAATCTACTTGCCGCTTAATGGTAGTGTTCGGCATTATTGTCTTCCGGTCAGGTGGTACGGGCCTGACATTTACGGCACAGAGGTATAATATTTATTTATTTATTTATTAACTTTTTATTGTCACACAATACATACATGATATTGGTACAAATGGCGAGCTTAACGCTAAAAGCGCTCTCTACCAGCTAAACCATTCGCAGTTTAGAGAGTTAAGTGGGCGGTATGATGACACAGCAAACATGGGAAACCATAGACGTAAAAATAATAATAATACTAGAGATACATGATTAATACTAATATTATTAATATAGTATTAATCATATATAATATTATACTAATATTTACATAGATATGAACAAATATATATACATACAAACATGTATACACATATACATACAAACATAAATATGATGATGATAACATGGAGCAGTTTATCGACAAAGATAGGATTTCAGATTTTTTTTAAAGGTGGGTTTAGAATTAGATCTATGTAGAGTGTCAGGTAACGCATTCCACAAGCGAGCCGCTTGAACACCGAAAGAATTGGAGACGAAGCCGGATCGATGAAGAGGGATAGAGAGCGTAGAGGACTCGTTTGATCTAAGATCTAAAGGGTGAGAAGAGCTAAGGTACTGAAAAAAGTGCTTAAGATAATTAGGAGAAGAATTAACAAAAATAATCGAAAAAAGTTGACAAAGAATCCTTAATTGCCTTCTTTGGCGGATGGGAAACCATTTTAACTGTGTCCGGTAAGTCGAGACATGATCAAATTTACATTATTAATTAATCGGTCCAGCTTGTCAAGATATGTCTCGTTAAGGTCCAGATAATACCTGAGGCCTCAGCAGTGGCAACACATCTTTGTTGAAATCTCCGGTTTCATGTAGAAGTTTATAGACTACAGAATTACTTACCATCAATGTTAACTAACTGTATGCTTGTCAGCCACTTTATGACATAAAAATAAAGCAGTAAGTACCATAGATTTAGTAGATATACTATCTATGGTAAGTACCGAAGTCGCCGTTACCTTATGTCAACAATTTTTACAAGAGCGGGCAGTGAGAAGCATAGAATAATATATAATACTGGAGGTGAGCAGGGCCATTTCAACGACAAACAAACCGCAATATCCGGATATGAGCACGTTAATAAGCCTTAAGTACTCTCCAAAGCTGACTATATTTTAATAATTCTCGGTTTTGTTTTGAAAGCAAAATTATTTATTTTGTGTCCTGTAATAGTGCGGGAATTTGTTTATAAAATGTATAGGTATTTAAGTTCATGAATTAAGTTTGTCTAACGAAGGTGGCAAACAATCTTGCAGTTCACATAGATGTAAGTGATGTCTGCAGCCTATATGCATCCACACAAAAACCAGAGGTAAAAATGCAGATGCGCTGCCACCCCTGAAACCTAAAGTATCATGTCTCTGTGATAGTTATTACGGGGCCATACATTAATATCTAACTGGAACACGATAGTGCCGAACACTACCATTTAGCGGCAGATAGATTAGGTAATGCGATGGTGCCCACGCCCTCGAGCTCCTACACTTGTAACTCTACCACCAGCTTTAGCAATGCTTAAGGGATGTCATGTAAATATTATAAGATAAGCTTTCTCACTATTCCGTTAATTATTTCGGAGAAAAGAGCGACTGTTGAAATTTTATGTTGTTATTAATTAATTCAGACAAATACAAATCAAAGAATGTAGCCTGGTGGTGTGTTAATTGATCGATGTTTTCAACAAGGTTGGCTAAACAATCTTCCGACCGTAGTTTTGTCAAATCCATATTTTTGTTAAGAAAGTAGCGAACACGATTCGCATTTATGCGGAGTGATATTTTAAATGAAACTATAAAGAAAAAGAAAAATGTAGTCCACGTGGATGGTAAGTGAATATGTACTGCAATCTTAAGATATCTACACAAATACCGGAGGTCAAAATTCATGTTCCATACATGAGATCTTTTTTAACATTTAGAATAATGTTTGGCCACCACATCACCTCATAGAAAGTGAATATGTGGCCCAATATAAATATCGTTAGATGTATCATAAGGGGTCATACATTACGCTTTAACCGGGACACGATAGTAGGTACTGAACACTACCATTTGGCGGCAGATACATTACGTAATGTAAGGATGAAAAAACTACCACCAGTAAAGGTCTTTTTACATTTAAATTCAGTCAGAATGAACAGCATACCAACCTGTTTTCTATCAAAGATTATGTATTATGGGTGCTATACGTTTACGGTACGGATTAACAAAGATAGGTAGGTACATACTATTGCGAGTCTGTAATATGCTAATCGGAAACATCTACTAGCACGACATTCGAGCCATTCCATGCAAACCTTACATCGTACGTTTAGCGAGTAATTAAGTCACGAATAATTATTATATTAATTTGATCAAATTTTATGAATTTTGATCATTAAATACATGAATTCTTATATCGTCGGCGTAGAAGGAATATGAAACAACTACGATTTTAGCGATTTTTCACTTTTGAAAGTATGCCGCACATTTCAGTGTCGCAAAATATTTGATGGGTACCTTATCCGATTTTTATTTTTTGTAGTAGTTATCTTGAATAGTTTTTGAGATATTAAGAAAACCAAACCCTACTTTTTTTTCCTTTTATTGTCTCTAACTTTTGCAATTTTTATCGGCCCCTTTCGGGACTTTTCCTTAAACTTTCTAGATACACATTATTCCGAATCGAATGACACACACACACACCGACACCTCGATCGTAATTTTCGGAGAATATACAAATATTCTACCCAAAAGGTACATATTGACTAGACTACAAACGCTTCCACAAGCGAGCACTAGAGCCCCAAAGGGCACAAATTGGTAATCATCTGAATGACTATTGTACGAGTATGTGCTTTGGGTTTCCGCTGATGGGACGGCGCAAGGGTGTCAACGCATGTTGCTTCCCGCACCAAACTTCTACCCAGCTTCCAAGGCATTAATTACATTTTCTGTCCTGTTGTACTTTTGTAAACAAGCAAAAAGAATGATAATTTTGACTTCGGGCTGGATCACATTAAATTTGCCAGGAATAAACAGAAACAATATTCGATCAAACCTCATGTGCTAAGTTTACGGTGTACAGATTAACATAGAGCCGCATATCAACTATTGCGAGTCTGTAATATGCTAATCGGAAACGACACCTACGACATTCGTGAAATTCCGCGCAAACCATACTACGTCGTATATGTTCAGCGATTTAGTTAAATCAGGAATTATTTTATTCATTAGCTCAGTCCACATTTATGAATGTTGATGGTTACAGAGACCCAGAAAGGCACAGGCTGATTTGACTTGACCAAAAAGGTCGAGTGTCTGCCGAAGGTGAGTTCAAGGAGTCAAGAGTCTCTCGGAATAGGCTTGCATGTTTAAAGAGCGTGATGAATCTGACGAATGTAGAAGGGACACGGAAAGTGTAATCTTTAAAATATTTGGCATTTTGCCTACCCCGTAGAGGACTTTTCATAAAGATATATACATACACTTTTATGAATTCCAGTGAATGATGGTTTAAGTTCTAAATGGTAATTGTACGCATAGTTATGAAGTTAGACACTTTATCTCACGATAGTATAAGTGTTTCATAACTATGCGTAAAAAAATTGAGCTGCTCCAATTTAATTGCAGTTCGATCAGGCTTATCAGTTCAATATGTCGATATTTGGAAAATCCATGAACAGGAATGGGAATAAATTTGGAATAAATCAAAACGGAATTTATTTACATAAATCGCTCTTATACATCTTCATTGCGAGCGAAGATGAAACCGGGAATGAGGTCTGCGGATTTTCTTTATCCCGTGTTTCTGAAAATTTAGAGTGTGAAAATTTCGTTTCGACAGATATCGGCGTGGAATAACAAACGTGACTCGCTTATGATTACATCAGCCTAATGTAGAGGCTGATGATTAAGCAAATTCACGTAGGCGGGGTAATAATATAGTTCATTACGTATACAACTGTAAAAGGTTAATGGAAATTCTGATAGAAAAATAAATATCTTATAAAATAATATCTAATTTATCGCAGATTTGACTAAACTGTAGGGGATGGGTAAATTATCCTACCTATTGTTAGTAATGTTCAACAATCAACTAATATGCACTATTCAACCAAATAAATATGTATATGCAGGATGTGCTCGTAGCGTTTCTATTTAATTGTACCGTGAGTAAGCTTAGTCAAATTATAAAATTTTAAGACTAATTATTACTCTATAACCCTATTTTTACAAATTGCATGTACTTTTTATTTATTCTAAACATTAAAATATTGAAAACTTATCTGAAAAAATATGCATTTATCTATACTTATAATAAAACTGTAGAAGTGTAAATTCTGTACATTGAAAATATTGAGAAAATAAATACCAGGGGATGTTACTAGATCGATACCGAACACAAATATGTGATTAGAACATTTTTTGTCTGTCTGTCTGTCTTTCTGTCTGTTTGTTCAAGCATCACACAAAATCTAGAGGTATGATTACGATGAAACTTGGTATAATTATACTTTAACGTTTGGCGCACAACACAGTACTTTTTATCCCGGAAAAATGTCTGTTTGTCTGTGTGTTTGTGCACGCTAATTTCAGAAACGGCTTATCCGATTTGCTGTTTCCACTAATATATTGTGGTAAGTTTCACTTAATATTTAGTGTTTGATTCATGCCAATCGGTTCAGAAATAAAAAAGTTGGGTACGTCAATTTAAAGAATCATATTGAATATTTTTAAACTATTCTGTATCGATCTTCTATCTTTTTTAGGGTTCCGTTCGAACCGAAGATATATGAAAGGAAAAAACAAACCCTCTTACTAATCCTCCGCTGTCTGTCTATCTGTCTGTCTGTCCGTCTGTCACCAGGCTGGGCTATATCTTAAACAGTGATAGCTAGAAAGCTAAAATTTTCACAAATTATATATTTCTGTTACCACTTTAACGACAAAATTAAATACTAAAAATAAGAAAATGAAAATATTAAGGGGTCCAAGGGACATACAGTAAAAGTGTTTTTTTCTCGTATATTTTTTTGATTGATATTATAAAACGCCTATGTAAGGGGATAAATGCCTCCAAGGGCATTAAACGAAGGCGTCTATCCGTTTTGTACGGGATAGATGCATTTGTTGTATAAAAAATATACTTAAATATTTTATAACGTAACGTAACTTCACGCCTGTAATCCCCGAAGGGATAGGCAGAGGTAAATGCATGCATTCAAGCATACATGCAAACACCTACGACTCGCCGGTTACGTTTTTGGCCCATGTAACAGGTGGCGAACCTGTTGCCATCTCCGGGCACATTACCAAACTCCGAGGTACTGGGAAACTTCCAGAAAATGGAAAAATCCCAACAGAACCAGAGATAAACGATTTTAAACCGTTATCTCTGATAGCCCTCGACCAGGGAATCGAACTCAGGACCTCCAGCGTAATAATAGTGGCCTGCTACCACTACGCCACTGAGGCAGTTTAAATATTTTATGATAATAATAATTCACTTAATTGTAAGTAGGTATTTCTAGATAGCTATCCTTATGATAAATATATGTGTTGTTGGTGAGTCTGGTGGTGGTGGTGGTTTTTAGTGGCGATGGAGGTATTGGTGGCGTTGGTGAAGTTGGTGGTGTTGTTGTTAGTTTTGCAGGCGTTGGTGGCATTGGTAGTGGCGGTGGTGGTGGTTTTTGTGGCGTTTTTGGTGGTGGCGGTGATGGAAGTAGTAGTGGTGACAGTGGTGGTGGTGATGGTGGTGGTGGTGACGGTGCTGATGATGGTAGTGATGGTGGTGGTGGTGCTGGTAGCATTAGTGGTTAAAAATGCACGTTACATATTATTCAATTTTGCACTTCTGCCGGCTCTTACGGAGTGCATATACTTATTATGTATAGATCTATCTTTTATCTTTCATTCTCTGTTAGTAGCACTAATTGACTGAAACTTTACAAAACTTTGTAATAATTGTCTTTAAACAAATATTATGCATAGAAGTTCAAAATGGCCTTTTCGAAAATACGGTTCAGCATATGATGGACCACAGAATAGATTTATTTATCTATTCCGTGGGATGGACGATTGTAGGTTGTAGCTACTTACACGACTGCGCGTTTAAACACATAATTAGTAATTATTCGCAATCCTAGCAGCCTGTGTGCTTTTATCCCCGATGGCCATTCGTCATATATCGTGTACAGAGAAGCATTACTGTAAAGAAGATTTTTTAGCTACCTACTCAAAAGTGTACTATAAGATCCAAAATTAAGCAAAATGTATATCCAAAAGCGCTTCCAAAAGTCCCAAAGTCACTATTCCACGCGAACAAAGTCGCAGGCACAGCTAGTATAAGAATAAATTAACATATAGGTTATTGGAAAGGATTTGATGAGAATTAACGGGTTAACGCGTATATTTTCGGAAAATCCATTACAATCACTACTAAATCAAATATGTTCGAGCTTCGAAACAGTAACATAAAATCAATTTTTACCCATAGCTACTTTTATTTGTTCAAAATATTAGGATAAAAAATACTTATGTTAAAAGTTGAGCATTTACATTAGGACAAATCAACATGTTATTGAAGAGGAGTCGATGAGAATTATCGGTTTCACGTGTAAATGTTTAGGAAATCGTAGAAAAGAAATGAGGATATATTTGAAATAAATCAAAACGGGGATTCTTTTTTTTAAATAAATCGTCTTAATACGTCTTCGTTGCGAGTGAAGTTGAAACCGGGGATGAGGTCTGCGGATTTCCCTTTCCCGTATTACTGAAAATTTATAGAGTGTGAAAATTTCCTCTTCGCTCAAGAATACAGTTGCTTAATGTTGTGGCTGAAGTGTGAAGACTATACAAATTTACGTAGGCGGTAGAATTAAACAGCTTATTTCGTTGGTATATCATTATAAATGGGTATTATATATGGGTATTATTACTGATAGGGAATTATTTTTAGTTTACGACGATTTAAAAAATAACTAGTTTGGAATAGAGAGAGATCTACGAGTACATCGGTTCGAGTTTGAGTCTTATCATTACTGCATATGCTGTTAAGTAATTGATTTATGTAATTCAAATAACTAGTATTCGTATCAATTTCTTTTAATATTGAGAGTGACATGGACATGTCCACAATATGTAAAATTTTAAGAGTAACAGAAGGATTTATTTTTTACAATAGGCCAAGGACCTCTCTTTGTCTAAGCTAATTTGTTGTACTATAAAACATACGTCGATGAAACAACGCAGCTTATCGTCGATGAAAACATATAACCATAGAAAAAATACTACTATTTCAATTTGAGAAGCAGTAATTTGAATTTCTTATTTGAGACCCTACATTATTTGCTATCTTGCTTTACTACGTCTTAAATAAATAAATACTATTACTAGTCTATGGTCATGAGGTTCTTCTTGAAGTTACTTCGAGCAATATACCACGATTTATTTCTGTAATATCACATGTCTTGGGTCCTTTCGGTTGCTGAGGTTGTAAGAGGGTCCTACAGTGATGTGGTTCTTACGTACCCCGCGGGGCTATCATTTATGTACACGCACCAACAATAAGTTCAGAAGTGCCTACAAGCATTACTTTGAAATATTGACTCCGGACGAAGAGGGTCGCTTGACCTCAAGTATGGGCCTAGAAAAGTCACAAATAAGAATTAAATAAGTGTGTTGTCTTCTGTTTCTAGGTTTGGCGGTGGATTAGTGTAGTTGCCAATATAGGGATATAGAAGGGCCGATATAAAAGGGTCTTGCGTGTTCAGTAGAAGTATGGAAAGTAGAGGATGGAAAAAGAGGAGTCCATGTTGGTGATCACCATATAATCCGGAACTTACACTGTTACATATTTGCGGTTACTTTAGGCGGGTTGAGGTGCGTATGCGCGGCTCTAATGGTTATGGGACAACTGACGACGCAACGGTAAGCTAAGCTTGCGGCGCGGGCGCCGTCCGGATGTTTATATTATAATGCTAAATTATGTGACGCTACATAGGTAATATTTGTAAGGAATTAAAATATTATTTGCATTTTTGTAAGTATTTTTGTTAAAGTGACTACAAATATCGATGTATACTAAAGTTATAAAGAGGAAACATTTGGTTTTTTTTATGTTGTGGAAGTGGCAAACAAGCATGTAGTTCACATTGATGTTAAGTGAAGACTGCAGTCTACAGACACCCACACAAAGACCAAGGTCAAAATGCAGAAGCGTTACCACTCCTGAGGCCTAAGGTGTTATGCCTCTGTGCCGGAAATTACAGGGCCGTACAAAATGTGTTCAAATATACAGGGTGTCCCCGAATGCGACGTCAAGCCGGTACTGGGTGATAGGTCAGGTTATAACAGTTATCAGAACAATACAAAAAAAAATCTGTGTCATGTATTTTAAAAATTATTACCATTTGGAAAAAAATACAGAAAATGTACACCTTGTAATGCATTTTTACTTCCCGTTTTTACAAATTTCCACTTTTTAATATTTTTTTTATTGTTTTGTAACCCTGACTAATGCTTCTGTACCTTGTAGTCTAATATTTTAGCCCAACTGCTCTAATTTAAAAAGAAAATGACACATTATTCCCATATCAAAAGTGAAATTGAATTTTTTGATCAATTTCAACTGAGTCTACTGGAAAAAAAATGTACTACACTGGTTGGGCAAGTAGCTTTAAAAGTTGGTCATTTAATGAGGATTCCAAAATGGTTTAACACTTGCTACATTATTTCTTAGATTATTGTCAATTATTTCTTTTGTGAACGGAACCGGTTTTCAGCCATTTTTTATAACTTACTTTAAAATTATTTAATGTACCCAAGCTTTCCCTCGTAACGGTAACTTTACATACTGGTATGAAAGAGACGGAAAGAGTAATTTTGGAAGTGTGAACGAGACAGAGTAACGGAACTGGTTTTGCTCAAAACAAAAAACAAAGCTTAGGATAGTTCAATGAAATAAAAAACTTTTAAGTAAAATAATTTGATTTTATTTAAATTACAGCAAATGTTCAAAATGCCTTCCTTCAGCAGCAATACACGCCCGACATCTTTTTAGAAAAGACAAAATAGTCCAGAGGAAAGCAAAGGTCGTAAAGAAGGGAAACAGTCCAAATCCAAATCACAAGCAATCGGGTCCATTAAACAAAGCAAAAGGTTATTAGTACGGAATCAAGACGAACGAATACGGAAAGGTGCGCGGTAAACGAAGTAGCGTAACGTACTGTCGTTGAACACGGTCAAGATGGATGCTAGTGATTATTGTGTCCGCTCGCACTAGTCGAATAGCATCTATTCGTCTCACACATAAGCGGCGTCACTCTCTGTCTCGTTCACACTTCCTAAAATTACTCTCTCCGTCTCTTTCATACTAGAATTGAAAAGTTACCGTTACGAGGGAAAGCTTGGGTACATTAAATAATTTTAAAATTAAGTAATAAAAAATGGATGAAAACCGGTTCCGTTCACAAAAAAAATAATTGACAATAATCTAAGAAATAATGTAGCAAGTGTTAAACCATTTTGGAATCCTCATTAAATGCGCCAACTTTTAAAGCTACTTGCCCTACCAGTGTAGTACAATTTTTTTCCAGTAGACTCAGTTGAAATTGATCAAAAAATTCAATTTCACTTTTGATATGGGAATAATTTTTAAAATACATGACATACATTTTTTTTTGTATTTTTCTGATAACTGTTATAACCTGACCTATCACCCAGTACCGGCTTGACGTCGCATTCTGGGACACCCTGTATAATATTCTATAAGTATATTGTGGCACAAGGCCTTGTTACGTTGTTACACGATTCTTGAGCAGATTGAAAGGTTTTCTCCTTGTAAAACTCGCAAGTTGTGCCAGACACTTTCTTCATTCCAAATGTAATTTTTTTTCGTTTCCCAACAAAATGACTAGAGTAGGTAAACTGCTAAACACCTGTTCCTTTTGTCTGTTAACAACGCCAGTCCTGAACAATGTAATTTACTTTGCTTTTATCATTAACGTGGTGCGCTGTTGCTTTTTATAAGTTATTTTTAATAAAGTTCATTTCGTAGCTGTGTGGTTGGACTAAATTATGTGAAAATGTTCAGTTCAGTGCTTTTATACGCTCAAACGTTTGCGTTGCTGTTTCCTGCATTTCGTGGTTTAACGTTTGTCGGTTGTTGGCACTTTTCATAAAACCTGGCTGTAAATTGTTAAACTTACCCAATTATTTTATGACTTTCGATAACTCTTCTGCAACAACGGTGGTAGAGCTCCAGTGACGGAGCTCGCGGGCGTAGGCACCACTGCATTACCTAATATACTTGCCGCTAAATGGTAGTGTTCAGCACTATCGTGTTCCGGTCAGGTGGAAAGGTACGGCCCTGTAATTTCCGACATAGAGGCATAACACCTTAGGCCTCAGGAGTGGTAACGCAGCTGCATTTTGACCTCTGGTCTTTGTGTGGGTGTCTATAGGCTGCAGTCATCACTTAACACATGAACTACATGCTTGTTTGCCACTACCATAACATAAAAGAAAAACAGTCGTCGTTTCTTTGAGCTCATAGAAGATATATCTTCGATGTTCGAGCTATATGCCCTGCCCACTACCAATGAGTTTCGTTATTCCGTGGACAATGTTGGTTACTTTGGTTCTCATATGGGTCTCTCTCATTTCTGCATTCGATGTCGAAGGATAATTCCATTTTTGTTTTTTATAATTACGTAACTTCACGTTTCTACTTTGTTTTATTTATGTTGTTATAGATTACTGAGACAGTTTATTACCATACTTAATATGGTTAAAATTAAAACAAAATATAGCATTATAGATATACAATTATTAAGTAGGAAGATGTTTTTCAAAATTAAGCGTAATAGCTTCAGTTTACAATCAAACTTGGATTTTCCAAAATAATAAATATACCCTTCAAGTATATACCAGTAGTACAAGAAACATTGCATATCTCTTTTTGTTGACCATTTTGATCAAGTTTTGACCAATACAATATACCTACCTACTGATAGTCCATCATTGCTTACGTAGACCCAGTGCCGGATTAGCCATGTAGCAGGAGGCAGCAAACGCTACGGGCCCCGTGCCTGTTCCCAAAAAAAAAACCACAAATATGTAAAATATGTAATAAACCTTAGCTATTCATAAAGTGAGCGTTGGCCGCACTGTAATTATATAGGTATATTATTGTAAGTTGGCAATACCACGATACTTACAGGGGGAATCCCCTAATATTGTTTTCGATTCCTTTCGTAAATGTTCTGTTTTATTTACATCCTTATTTCAGTAGGCAATGTAACTCTAGGGCCCCATGGTCACATTTCACGCTTAATCCGGCACTGCGTAGATCTGTAGACAGTATGCACCAGAGATAACGCTCTAAGATACACTTTCTTTATTGGGTGGAAGGCAATAGCAAACCAATTTCAAACACATTAATCAAACAATATTGAGCTGTCAAAATCGCGTCAAGCGTAGCATTTTTGTCCAGACAACGGATTTACATAATCCCAATTAGTTCACTCAAGAATCACTCAATATTAAAACAATGTGGCGCTAGTATCGTATTCAAGAGTAGGAAATGTCATAATTATTGGATAATCCAAAAGCGATTTCATGAAATTGGAATCAAGAGTAGGCCTCGGTTGTCTTTTTCGTAGACTCGATGTGCAATACTTCTTGCTTGGTACCTACTTACTGTACATAAATTTAAATGTAATAGCACAGCGTATGTGACCTACTTGTATCACGTGTATATTATGGAATGCAACAAAGTATCGAGTATGTTTTTGTTGTGCTTATATTTGTCACTTAGTCTGTGTACAATATCGCAAAAAAAAAGAAATCTCTAAAAATGTCATATCAAGCTTTGTTTAAATTTTGTACACAATATACTTTCATATTACTTTTATTTAATAAATCTATTTATATAAATGTTACCCAAGAGTATGGATAGTAAGAATACATGTTGTGATTTAAATACATTTTGTGGAAAAAAATTGTGGCAAGGAGTGTTCTTTGTGGGGATTGCTACTCTAGTAATTAAATTTATTCTGTAATGCAATGTATAAAGAGAGAGTGATGAATGTGGAAGAAGCACGTCTTACGTAGTATTTGTATACTCTTTGGAAGCGGGAGGTCTGTAAAAAGTGAGCTCTGATGTATCAAACTTTTGATTTCTCTGCAAGGGAATTGGTACGAAAATTCAGTATCGATGATTAATTTTATGGAAAACAAGCATACAGTATACGAGAATGGTAAATTTAAATATATTTAACAGAATCCATAACATATCTAATGCACAAATGTACAGAACTCGTACTCGAACGACCAAATCATGATGCATCAAAATTAAATCCTTCAGTCGGTTTAATGTGAATTAACAAACATTCATAATACAGGTATCCAAACATAATTAAATATCCTGTTATGCTGCATGCAATCGTAAAATTAAATAGGTACCTTCATTGGAAACAAACTGATGTTACTCTTTACAGAAAATATGAACTGTATTTCGTACAGAGAATTAGCATAATGGAGAGCATTATCTGGCTATGAACCTGTACGTAGCGTAACTTCCCGTACTAGTAACGTGCGGATATTTTTTTAATTTTCGAGTTTCATATAGTGTGGAGTAACCTACCTATCGTTGGATAGGTCTTTTAAAAATATTATGGATGTAGAACATCAGTTTTCGGTTTAATTAACCGTTCGTGACTTATTAAGCTTTAAAGTGCAAATTTTCGTTAGACTCAAGTGTCTCTCCCCCTACAGACTAAACGGTTGCTGTTAGAAATTCAAACGTTACAGCGATAGTAGCTATATATAACGAAATTAAAAGAAAACTATCATATTAAAGTTGGCCTTGCAAGTTTGCGAGTTCGAGTCGACCAAATGTATTTTACTTGAAAATTTCGAACAAGTCCATTGAAAAAATATATTTTTTTAATTACATCTCTTACTCTGTATCTACGGAACCCTACACTGCGCGTGGCCCGACATGCACTTGACCGGTTTTTCATACTATACGTGTTATTGATACATTAATGAGCCTGAGAATGCAAACTGCTTATTAATACAATGGGTACCTATATGCCGTCTATCGTACATCCTTAAAAGTACGAGAGCATGGCTCAGGCCTACCCGTTGTACCTATAAATGTGTGTGTGCGAATAGACTGACTGAAAGTATGCGTTTTGGATTTCTTAGTATCCCACAAAAATATTAGACATTTTTCTCCGCGTTTGAAGCGCGTGAGTTCTATTGTTTAAATATATAATTTAAGCTTTTCGTATCTATTTAAGCCTGTATTAGCATGCATTCGTATATACATGCAACCTGCAACCATTCAACATCCTGAAAACTCCCAGGGGATCGAAATCGACCTCAGCGTAGCAGTAGTTGCTATTTACCCCACCCAGGCAGTCGAGAACTGTAGGTACGAGTAAAAGTAATTAACACAATATTACTTTACCAGGTCATATCCCTAGTGATATTCGTTTCGTCTACAGTCTACATGAGTCATGTCCTCACGGGAGCATGGTCCTTCAACACGCAGCCGGTAGTGGCCATGAACCTCATCTTTATGCTAGTCACCACTAGTTTGTCCCTTTACCAGATTTTGATTTCATTGATGCTTTTGTGGCAAGCATTTCAGGTATGTTTGAATAGCAAGCATGCTGGTTTATAAATTAGTTGAAAATTCGCTTTTTAATGTAATAAATGTTCACATGGATGGGAAGTAAATACTACAGGCTAAAGACATCTACACAGAATCAGATGCCAATGCTCATTTTTTTATGTTATGAAAGTGGCAAAAAAGCATGCAGTTCACATTGATGTTAAGTGATGCCTGCAGCCTATAGACACCCACACAAAGACCAGAGGTCAAAATACAGATGCGTTACCACTTTTGAGGCCTAAGGTGTTATGCCTCTGTGCTGGAAATTACGGGGCCGTACATTACTATCTGACCGGAACACGATAGTGCTGAACACGACCATTTAGCGGCAAGTATATTAGGTAATGCGGTGGTGCCTACGCAAGCGAGCTCTGTCACTGGAGCTCTACCACCAGTGAAATGTTTTTCCTTCCATTGTGTTTTTGAATTCTTTTATTTCGATCAACTAATGCACTTAATTCTTTAACTTTATTGAATCAACAGCTACTGATAATCAGTAATAGTTGAGGTATTGGTTCCTTGGTATTGATTCCTTCAAATTGACATTATTTTTCGACTTTTGGCTAGCTCGTTTTTTTTAGAAATTCTTGTATATTTTTTTGTTTAATTTGTGAAAAGATAGCATCAGTTATCACTTTTTATACAATTAGAAATTACATGAAATAATTCCTAGGTAATTTTTGTTAAGAATTCTTTTGATATTGATCTTCATAAGCATATACTTAGTCCATCCTTAGTATTCATTTTAATAAGATTTATATTTCTATGTATAGGTACCTTTATCTAAAAAAATATTGTTTGATCTATCTGCAGAATACAAAAATGTGATGATATTACCAATATGGGTCTAACTAGAAAATGTCGATTATAATATGATACAAATATTAATAAAAATTCCATTCGAAGCAATATTTTCACATTGATTCGATATGCGTATTTTGTGGAATATCAATCTAAGGCTTGTTTCAGAAAGAATTTGCTACTTCATATTACTTTTTTTATAATAAAATACAAGATACATAGAGCATGTACCCATTTTTCATCCAGCGCACATCTATTTTCCATGCTTGATTTATAAGATTTTAATATACCTACTAGTGATCGCCCAATTCGACTGCGGTCGAAACTCAACCGCATTATATGTAAGTATATAAGTATGAATTCTATAACGAAAGAATCCCTATGGTAGAGGAGCCCAAGACGATCATGGGTCAAGAGCGTGTCAGATATTCTAAGAGGGTATAAAACGTGCCCAAATAATGCTCCTCTCCAAAATTCAGACGAGCCAGACGAAGCCGGATTTAACACGGCTGAGTGACAGTCCGCCAGAAAGTGTTCGTCATTATACTTTTTTTTTTTAATGTAACTGAACTGGCAAACATGCATGCAGTTCACATTGATGTTAAGTGATGACTACAGCCTATAAACACCGACACAATGACCAGAGGTTAAAAATGCAGATGCGTGGCCACTCCTGAGGCCTAAGGTGTTATGCCTCTGTGCCGGAAATTACAGGGCCGTACATTACCACCTGACCGGAACACGATGGTGCTGAACAATACCATTTAGCGGCAAGTATATTAGGTAATGCGGTGATGCCTACGCCCGCGAGCTCCGTCACTGGAGCTCTACCGCCAGTTCTACGCCGACTAGAGAGACGACGGTGGTTTATACAATTCGACTGCGACATTTTTTCGTTCAGCTGCAAAAATTTTAATGCTTATATAATAAAATATCTCAATATTCGTCCCGCAGATCAAAAGCAATATATTCGTGTTGTCACTGTGGTATGTCTCTCACCTGTCGATCCTGACGTTGTACTGCGCTCTGTTCAGTTCAAGAGTGGTAGTGTGTTTCAATGAGGGACATTACATCACTGCAGTTGTCACTACGTTTGTCGGCGTTGTTTATCAAGGTATTGATGTTTAATATTTATTTTATGCAGGTATTTTGCAAATAAAATAAAGATAGTATATTATGAAGAGCTCCAGTGACGGAGCTCTACATAATGTGGAGTAGTGTACTTTTCTCTGCCTTTACAATCCACCACCGGCCTTCGTGCTTCGGGCCTGGACCTCACCGAGTCTCGCTCCCAACTGGAGCGTTTTTTTTATGTAAGAAAGGTGGCAAATTAGCATGCAGCTCACATTGATGTTAATGAAGACTGCAGCCTATTATAGACATCTACACAAAAACCAGAGGTCAAAATGCAAATGAGTTGCCACCCTTGAGACCAAAGTTGTTACGTCTCTGTGATAGTTATTAGTGGACCATACATTACCATCTTACCGGAACATGGTAGTTCTGAACACTACCATTTAGCGGACTATAGATTAGGTAATGCGGTGGTGGATACGCCCGCGAGCTCCGTCACCAGCAAAAAGCGTCGGGGTTTTACCTGTATTTTACGTGAGGGAGCGCACCGCCTCATCAACCATTACCGCGCTTTCGTGCTTCGCATCTGGACCTTACCGAACCTCTCAGTCCTATCAAAAAAATCATCAGCGTCGGTCAAGCCTATCGACAATATAACCTGTACGGTCGATGGTCAAGCCGTTGCGGAGGGATTCCCCATCTCAACTGGAGCGTTGGGGTCATTTCTTGTATTCAAGTCTTATATTTTACGTGAAGGGTGGCTCCGCCCTCCCCAAATCCCGCCGAGCGTTCGTGTTATGCTCCTGGGTCTTGCCGAACCTCTCAGTCCTATCAAAAAAATCATCAGCGTCGGTCAAGCCTATCGACAATATAACCTGTATGGTCGATGGTCAAGCCGTTGCGGAGGAGTATTGTTACAAACAATGTCGGAGGAGTATGGTTCAAAACACGCGAATTTCATATAGCAGATTTTTACGCATGCGAGCAAATAAAAATATTGATTTATCCTTTAGCCTTATAATTTTTTTTAATACATATTTAGAATATTTTCTATATTTCTTTCAGCTTTATTCGCTTACTTTGCAACGATTGTGAACAGGTACATAAACTCTTTGGATCAAGAGAGATATTTATAATCAAGTCGTAAAGATACGTTTGTAATTTGAAATAACGAAGACTTCTACCCTTCTTTTAAGATGGTTTATAAATTTTATATTATACGAAATCGTAATGAACAATAGATGACGTTTAAGTAATATGATCATTTTACAAGGTCGTATACGAAATTCAGATCACTAGTTTTTTTTCTGCAGATTGGGGTATGAAATGCCTTAAATGACTGGACCAACGGTGTTCTATACATTGGATTTGTTTTAAATAAATAACTTGCGACGGGCTCTGATAACCTTGACTAACCAAGAAAATCTTTTTTACAACAACTTTTTTACTTAAAAAGATACTTCTCCGACATTGTGTTAAAGTATAAATCAAGAAAAAAATAAACATTTTGTTAAACCTTCAGGCGTTATTCATAAAAAAATCCATTTGAAATAAAACCACCAAGCATTGAGAAAATATTTAAAGGTTTAAAAGCTTGGTTAACATTATTTGCGTTTATTTTTTAATTTGCTCCCTGAGATTACATGGCGACGTTCAAAGGTATCCAATTTATAAAATTAAGCTTTGTGAGTCCACAGTGAGCGGGGTGGTTTAATTTAAATAAGCATCTGTTAGCCTGTTACCTGATTGGCTCGTTAGGAAAATCAACAACTTGCTAAAGCGTCTCCATAAACTTGAGATGGAATTAGAAATTAAACTTGAAACTTACCTGCCGCTGAATTAACGGGCGAAAGTTATCAATTTGTAGTATTCGCATTAAATGTTTGTAAATTAACAATATACTACGCTGGTGGTACTACTGGTAGTAGAGCTCCAGTGACGAAGCTCGCGGGTGTAGGCACCACAGCATTACCTAATATAAAAAAAATTTAATAGATTTAAGCATTTTATGGAGAAATAAAGAAATTATCTTATCTTATTACCTAATATACTTGCCGGTAAATGGTAGTGTTCAGCACTATCGTGTTCCGGTCAGGTGGTAATGCACGGCTCTGTAATTTCCGGCAGAGGCATAACACCTTAGGCCTCAGGAGTGGTAACACATCCGCATTTTGACCTTGGTCTTTGCGTGGGTGTCTATAGGCTGCAGTCATCACTTAACATCAATGTGAACTGTATGCTTGTATGCCACTTACATTACATAAAAAAAATGTTTGCCATAGTACAAGCTCACAATTTTACTGGTGGTGGAGTTCCAGTGTAGGAGCTCGAGGGCGTAGGCACCACCGCATTACCTAATTTATCTGCCGCTAAATGGTAGTGTTTATCACTATCGTGTTCCGGTTAGATGGTGATGTATGGCCCCGTAATAACTATCACAGAAACATAATAACTAAGGTCACAGGGGAAGCAATGCATCTGCATTTTGACCATTGGTCTTTGTGTAAGTGTCTATGGGCGGCAGTCATCATTAACATCAATGTGAACTGCATGTTTGTTTGCAAATAGTACCTACACCGAAGTCGAAGATATAAAGTATGTAAGTACTAAGTTTTATTATTAAATCTATTAAAATTATAAAGCACTCTCTAATTTTATATATTGTCTGACTTTATTGTTCTGGCTTGTCAACACAATACAGTCAAGTCTATAGTTACATCCTTATACGAGTAAATAGTTAATCACACGTAAGACATCCTTCGCGTTGCGGTCACTGAAATTAACAGCGGGATAATATACTACGTTATTGCGGCGATCATGTGTCATGTGGCTCTGTGATAATTACCTAAAATGAAACGTTATAAAGTGAAACGTCGAGATCGCAAAGGGCTATTGGAAATTGAAAGAGGATAAACTATCTCGTATATATGTAAAAATCAATTGCTGTTCGTTAGTCTCGCTAAAACTCGAGAACGGCTCTACCGATTTATCTAATTCTGGTGTTGAATGATTTTTGGAAGTCCAGGGAAGGTTTAAAAGGTAAGAAAATAGGAAGAAATTGACGGGAAATAGTAAAAACTACAATTTCATTTTTCTATACAAATAGTCCGTATCTATCAAACCTTTGACAAATTATTTCATTGGCAATACGAAGTTTGCCGGCTCAGCTAGTATCTTATATATATGTGAAAAATCAATTGCTATTCGTTAGTCTCACTAAAACTCGAGAACGGCTGGACCGAAAAGGTTAGGTTTAAAAGGTAAGAAAATATGAAGAAATTAAAGGGAAATAGTATTTAATAGTATTGTATTTCAACGTTAATAGTCTATCCAGTGCTAGATATACTCGTATATTGTTCAGTGCTAACGTATTAGGGTTGTATGCTTCAGTGTTAAATCGGATTGGTAATCTCAAACGCCTTATTTTTATATCAAACCCATGGGCATGTATCTACAGATATATTTTCAGGGGGAAACCGGAGCACATGTTGCAGCGGCACGATTTTCAGCCTTAATTTATCGATAGTAACAATTCTGGGGGTGGTCACGTCCCACCCAGCCTCCCCCTTCCAACGCTCACGATCAAAACCACAAAAAAAGAACGTCAAATCCTCCCTATAAGGGGGAAATGTCATAATCATCTTGGCATGCGGATTGGCGATCGCAGTTGAGGTAGTTTTATCGCAGGACGCTGCTGCCCATCCTACGTTATTGCACTTACTACCACCCCATTGAATTGGTTTGACCGCCATTGTTCATTTGACTGACTGCACTAGTGGAAGGATTCTCTTCCAGTAGAAGAAAATTCTTCCGCTAGTGGGCGGTGGGGTCGTCATGTTACGACGTCCATTGATAACTAACTAATTAATTTTACTTTCGAAGTTTCTTTATTTTCTAAATTTCACTCGGGCTGTTAATTTCAGTGAACCCAAGCCGAACCATGTCTGGCTATGTAACTATTTAAAAGGAATAACTCGCTATAATTGTTATATTTTTGTTTTTGTAATAACACATTTGTGTAAGTGTCTATAGGCTGCAGTCATCACTTAACATCAATGTGAACTTCATGCTTGTTTGCCACTTCCATTAAATATGATATTATCATATAAAAAAAAGACACTCCAATTTTATTTATTTGTATAGATTTATTATGGTAATATTCAACATAAGACCTAAAAATTCTGTGAAAATTTTAAGCGTCTACTTGCTTTTGTAATAACACATTACAAAAACAAAAATATAACAATTATAGCGAGTTATTCCTTTTAAATAGTTACATAGCCAGACATCGTTCGGCTTGGGTTCACTGAAATTAACAGCCCGATAACATACGGCCTACGAGTAAATGACTGCAGGGAACACGCGTCCTGTGGCTATGTGATAATCTATACTTATAATAAAACTGTAGAAGTATAAATTCTGCACATTAAAAATATTAAAAAAATAAATACCAGGAGATGTTACTAGATCGATACCGAACCCAAATATGTGATTAGAATTTTTTTTGTCTGTCTGTCTGTCTGTTTGTTCAAGTATCACAGAAAAACTACCGGTCCGATTACAATGAAACTTGGTATGATTATACTTTAAGCGCACAACACTGGGTACTTTTTATCCCGGAAAAATGTCTATTTGTCTGTGTGTTTGTTCACGCTAAAATCAGAAACGGTTTCACTTATGTATTGTGGTAAGTTTCACTTAACATTTAGTATTTGTTTCATGTGTATCGGTTCAGAAATAAAAAAAGTTATGTCAATTTAAAGAATCATATCGAATATTTTTAATCCATTCTGTATCTTAGTTCTATCTTTTAGGGGGTTTCGTACCTAAAAGGTAAAAACGTACCCTACGGATAACAAATCCTCCGCTGTCTGTCTGTCTGTCCGTCCGTCCGTCTGTCACCAGCCTGTATCTCATAAATAGTGATAGCTAGAAAGAAGCTAACATTTACACAAATTATGTATTTCTGATACCGCTATAAAGACAAAATTAATTAATTACTAAAAATAAGAAAATGAAAATGTTAAGGGGTCCAAGGGGGCATACAATAAACGTGTTTCTTTTTCGTATATGTTTTGCTCGATCATAAAAACGGTAGCAAGTAGACGCTTAAAATTTTCACAGAATTTTTAGGTCTTATGTTGAATATTACCTTCCATAATAAATGTATACATCTATACAAATAAATAAAATTGCAGTGTCTTTTTTTATATGATAATATCATATTTAATGGAAGTGGCAAACAAGCATGAAGTTCACATTGATGTTAAGTGATGACTGCAGCCTATAGACACCCACACAAAGACCAAGGTCAAAATGCAGATGCGTTACCACTCCTGAGGATTAAGGTGTTACGCCTCTGTGCCGGAAATTACAGGGCCGTACATTATCACCTGACCGGAACACGACAGTGCTGAACACTATCATTTAGCGGCAAGTATATTATGTAATGCGGTGGTAATGCCTACGCCCGCGAGCTCCTTCACTGGAGCTCTATCACCAGTAAATATATAATAGTATGTTTGTAATATTAAAATAACCGCTTTTTACTAAATGCATATGTATGTATACACGGTACATATACCAAAACAATTTTTTTTATAATTTTTGTCTGTCTGTCTGTCTGTTTGGCGGAGCTAATCTTGGGAACGGCTGGACCGATCTTGACGGGACTTTCACTGGCAGATAGCTGATGTGATAAAGAATAACTTAAGCTACTTTTATCTCCATACATCCATACATACATACCTACATACAATAGTATTGGCGTATATCCGACTTTGACGGGACTTCCACGGGTAGGTAGCTGATGTAATAAGGAGTAACTTAGGCTACTTTTATTTCCATACATCCATACATACATACATACATACCTACATACAAATAAGTAGAATTGGACTGTATTCGACTTTGACGGGACTTCCACTGGTAGGTAGCTGATGTAATAAGGAGTAACTTAGGCTACTTTTATCTCCATACATACATACATACATACTTACATACAAATAAGTCGAATTTGAGTGTCTCCGATTTTGACGGGACTTTGACTGGCAGATAGCTGATGTGATAAGGAGTAACTTAGGCTACTTTTATCTCCATACAACCATACATACATAGATACCTACATACAAATAAATAGAATTTGAGTGTCTCCGAATTTGACGCGACTTTCACTGGCAGATAGCTGATGTAATAAGGAGTAACTTAGGCTACTTTAATACTAGCTGCGCCCACGACTTCGTCCGGGTAAGATACTGAACAATCAAATTTTTCTCACGTGGACGAAGTCGCGGGCACAGCTAGTTACTTAATAAAGTGATGAGAGACGTCGGGGTCGCAAAGGGCTTTTGCAAATTGAAGGATGATAACCACGTAATATTGTATTCGAACGTTACTGGTCTACCCACCATAACACACTAACAGCTTTTTAGGGTAGTATGGTACTATGATTAACAGTTAAGCCACAGTGGTGGCAAATGTGGTAACGTAACCTATTAACAGTCAGTTGTTTGTCCTCTTTATGAAGTAAGGTTTTCCGATAGTATTTACCTTCACATTTTTTTATGTTATATTAACTTAGGTTTATATGATTTCCATCCCATCCCATCCATCCCATTGTAGGACTAGTAATCCGAAACATCTTGTTAGGACATTAAAAAAGTCAACAAATTACGGTGACTGAACTTAACAACCAGATAAAATACTTGTACTATTACTACTTAAAAGTCATACTAGGCCAGTGCGGATTTTACTGAAAACGAATGAAACTGACAACTTTTATATTTGGTTTTTTTCACATACCTTACCTCAAAATTTGAGCGAAAAATTTAACAAACTATCATTTAAGTTTTTTATCGTAGTTCTAATATGATAAGGTAAAAATTGACACTTTTTTGTTCCAGCAAACTTGGTGCAAACTTTTGTTTTAACTTGAATAACTGGAATCGAGAAATAGATAGGGCTGCTTGATTTCTTTTTACTTTAGCAGTAAATGTATTTCGGCTTAATATTTCAGTCAGAAGGTACAATTTCATCAATGTCGAAATGTAATGACATTCACAATTAACAAGTCAGTCTTTTAACGATGTTCATCTGTTTGATATGAAGCTACTTTCACACGTAACTTCACCACGCGTCAATCGCCCGCAGGCAATTAAATTGCTAAGATCTACATGATTCTCACGAACCAGTGTAAGGACGTTAGGCGGAATTTACACGTCTCCATTGAACAGACGTTAGCAGATGCGGCTGTCACCTACGATCCCTTCCACTGTGCGAATCCAGCTCTATTGCTCTTAACGCATACAACGTTTAGGTGCGGTTTTTAAGAAAGAAAAGAAAGAATTGCCTTTATTGATTTTAGTTTCAGAGGTTTTGAGTATTTCATTTCAAGATTCAGCGGTGTCACAGTTTGCAGTGGCTTATGAGGACATTCACGAATTGATTTAAATAGTAGATATGAAAACTCTTCCGCCTGGATGGCTCTCCGGGCACTGACAGCTCCAGACGAATACTGATATACGCAATTAGCGTTGATGATGATTGAAAGAGGTATGGTTTTAGTGAGCGGTCTCTTTCTATCTATCACGGCGTCTGTCCTGCTGCTGTAATAAAATCAAGAAACAATCTATATTTGTCAACTTTTGCCAAGAAATTGTTATGTAATGATTTCCTTTTTCGAATAGGGTAAAGATAACGTCAATCACATGTAACAAGTTTTTCTCAGATCATATTGGCCTTTGGAACTTTGCCGGTGAATGACAAAGAATGACTCCTTTTCTTTTCTTTTAACTCTTTGTTATCAGTTTGTAAAGGGGAAATGAGACATTCTACTGATATACCTACTTTTTCATTAGTTTATGACATTTAGTTTTACCTTAGTGTTAATCTTGACTTTAGATATATTTTTTATCTTGTTTGACATGTATATCAATTGTTATTCACTTTAATTTATTTTGTTTGTTTTTGACGTGTCATAAGAGGTGCCTGTCACCCTAAATGAATAAATAAGTTTCTGATTCTGATTCTGATAGGTTGTTGTCCAATTTCACTCTCTCTCTAGATAACTATTCTACCGTAGGCAATCAAATTGCTAAAGACTACGTGATTCTCACGAGCCATTGTAAAGACGTTAGTCGGCATTTACACGTCTCCATTGAAATAGACGTCGGCAGATACAGCTGACACGTACAATCCTTTCCACTGATCAAATTCAGCTCTTGGCTTAATTCATTCAACATTTAGATGTAGCTTGCGGTGGTTAGCGGTGACAAGTTTTGAGTTTAATTTTTCAAAAATAATGTTGGCGGTGTCAGTCTGTCGTGGTAATTGTTTACAACAAACTATGACACCGTAAGGTACAATGCTCAACAAGAAATAATGCACATCGAGTCTAAGAAAGTGCCAATCGGCTAGTTTCGGCTGCATAGAGCGTTATCTCTGTTGCACACTGCCTACGTAAGCATCCGTAGTCCGGCATTGGTCAAAACTTGATCAAAATGGTCGACAAACGTCAAATAGGTAAGGTGCGAAAGAGATAACGCTCTACAGATCCGAAATAAGCCGACGTCTCTTCCTGAGGTCATGTGCATTATTTCTTGTAGGATACTGTACCATGTTCAAGTGTTGAAAATTTAAGACATTAAGCCTTTTTCGCCTGTATCGCCCTTTCGCCGGGGTGGGTCTCTCTATCCGCCACGCTGCTGGCGTCGGGACGTCGAGACGTGACGTGTCAATCGTGGCGATTATGGCGTATCCCCCCCTTATGTGGAGGCTTTGGTCCAGCTGGGAACATCTTTTGGCTGATATGTTGAAAGGCAAATAAGGATGCAGTTCATTACATAGCTATCGGATTGCAAAAACCTCCTCATTACATTACGGCAGGTAGTTGGAACAAAAGGGCCGTTTTTAATTGCGGCGGATCAACGATTAGCCGTACAAAACGTTGTACAATATGGCGGCTCACATTTAGACTCATTGTACTTATTTCGTGATAGTAGGTTATCCTTTCAATGTCAAATAATTTGTTATACTTACCAAAAAGTATAAAGACAAAAATATACGACACTATAAATAGATACAAACTCTGAAGTTACGTATAACTTTTTCTGACCTGAAGCAACAAAATCGTTCTACGAATAAAACTTCCTGTAAACCTGAATCTCAGAGCGCTGGCTGGACATTTATCTAATAGCATCTTTTGACGTCGATTGAACTATTGGATCAACATCGTCCGCAACTTCGTTCGCTGCTGTTCGAAAATGCAGTTTTAACGTCCCTATACCGCACATGCAATTCTTTATCTTCTTTTACATAAGCATCCGGTTTCTGACTGTAACGGTTTTTTGCGGCAACAGTATGGGTGTGAACATTCCAATAGAAACACGAACGCCACTAAATGAAATCCTGCATGGCATCGAAACGGTTTGTGGCTAAATGAAATCGCTGTTGTATATTAACGAAACCGTTTATTTATTGTTCTTTTGTATTGTATTTAAATAGGTAGGTATGTTGTATAACGAATAAATTTAAAAAAAATTGCAGGTTTTCCATAAACCATATTTTTGCCTTTATGTTTTTGTCATAACAAAATAATACACTAAATGTAAAATTTTATGAGCACATCCTATCACGAAATAAGTACAATGAGATTAGAAATGTGAGCCGCCATATTGCAGAACGTCGTAACGACAATCCGGCTAATCGTTGAACCGCCGCAATTCAAAACGGCCCTTTTATTCCAACGACTCGCTGTAATGTAATGCGGAGGTTTATACAACCCGATTGCAACATAATAATGCAAGATACATTATAAACAAATAAAAAATTACCTAAATAGGTACATAATAATGTAACTAAATATTTAAATTTTTGCATTACATAATATGAAACTAATTATAACTATTAAATTATACAAAAAAAAACTTAACGACAGTCTAAAAACGTATTAATGAAGACTGTTGTTTTTGATGGTGTACTTAAATAATAATATTGCATGTTCTTCACTAAATTATATGTCTGAGCCAGTTCGGGTGCTGCTTACTGTAGAGTTTTCTTTAGAAAGACTGCAATGCGGGAATTCATTTTTGTTTAATATGGTAATAGGAGTTATAAAAACGTTAAAATTAGATTACCTGAAATCTAATTTTGACGTTGGTAGTTTGTCAGTTTATATTCAGATTCAAAAATACTAAAATACCACTGGGTGTAGGTAAGCTAATAAAAGTAAGTACAGTTTCCAGCAAGAAATTTTGCACAATTCGTCTTAGGAAAGAGAATTCCACAATTTTCATTATAATAAATAAATTAATAAATTAATAATTGCTGATACACTATGTATCCATGGACGTGTCTTAGATCCGTATAATAAAACATCTCAGTACTTCTGATGATCTTACAGTCACGTTAACCATCTTGACTGACTAATCATCATCCCTCCCTCCGCGCGTGATGGGCAACAGAGGGGGGGATGGTTTGGGGATCGAGGCTTCCTCACTCCCCAGGCCTATCTGCCCCCGAAACGTCGGAGGCGTGATCCTTGTAGGGATGCTGGTACACAGGGAAAATTTGCTGTGGTTTTTTTTTGACTCCTTCAGCTATTCCCCCGCGTGCCGCTTATAAATGGTCGAGCTCTAAATTAAATATAAAATAGGTTCCCTATTGTGAGCGGCCACACGTCCGCGCCAGTCTTACATCTATATGCCGTGTTCTGGGACTGAGAACTGTCTAATAATACGGGTCTTAAGGTACGTGGGGGGAGATTTGGGTAAACGGAGCAGTGTTAATAGTGTCATCATCATCCCCTTATGCACTGAAGTTGGCACCGAAATGGACTCTATAAATCATCTCGTTACCGACTTCTTACTCCTTAGTCCTTGATGTATCAGCTTTCGGCCATCAGAGGACCGGCTGAAGGCAAACGGGTTTCGGCCACATAAAAAGAGACGTATCTGGTCATATGCTATCTAGGTTCAAATACACACCTGCCTATGGTATTTTTGGGCGTATGTCCGAGTGATGAAATTACCAAATCAGATGAGGGCACTGAGAACATTGGGAACATTCTATATCGGATTAAAATCCAATATTAAGTACTAGTTCCCCGACTCGGGGATCGAACTATAATCTCCGAAATAAAGCGGTGGCCGGCTACCATTTAGCTACCCAGGCAGGTATATAGAATTTCATTAAAATATTAAACCTAATATTGTGGTCGTGTCAATGATCGGCTGCTCGAATTGGTTTTGAGCTATTGCCAATAACGGATTTCCGGGAGTATGTGATATATGGCTGTTTGTTTGTTTCACGTGTTTATTTATTGTCCACATTGGTGTTAGTTCGTATCAATGCATGAACTATAAAGCTATTATATTAATTTATTGTTGTAAGTAACAGTATATCTTCATAGACATTACAGCATTATCCGATCCAAATACTACTACTAGAACTAGGTATTTAATTTCAATTAAATGGACCCATAATTTCTATCACAGAGACAAAAAATCTTAGACCTCGTAAGTGGCAATACATCTTCTTTGAAACCTGTGGTTTTTGTGTAGATGTGTAAAGGCTGCAGTAGTTAGGTACTTATAACCCTTGTGAAATCTATGCTTGTCGGCCACTATCATAGAGCAACGCGGAGGGGAGTAGCCATAGCGTTTATTACCGATGCAAACCGAAGAGACATCGGTCTTAGAAGGATGTGGACGAAGTCGCAGGACACGGCTAGTATCCGTCATACCTTTATACATACATGGATTGCATTTTCATTTGTTACTTATATTACGTACAGATGAATGCTTATTACATTTAAAACACTAAAATATTTATTTGATAAAATTACATGTTGCTTAAACAAAGGATTTCTAATGAAATTACAAAGTTTCATTCACGTGAAAGCCGTACCGCGTTCCAGCCATATAGGTATTATATTTTCAATTTCGACGTAATGATGTCATAAATTAATATGTTCTGGTATAATTTTCAATGTTTTTTTTTTAATAATGTCTTTGAAAGTGTCATTCTCAATTTATTTGCTTACAATGAATGATTAACTAAGTTGCTGTATCTTTTAATGATAAACTGTTTGTAGAAATTTTGAAAGAGATGCCAATTTATATGAAAATAAAGACACTTATTCATACGAAATAATAAATGCGACAAAATTAAAAGCATATCACTGTAGGCAGTGCGTATTGTTGGGGTGGGTGACCCCAATTCATTTTCTCTATGGATTTGGTCACCCTTCATTGGAGATAAAATTACCAGTGACAGATAGTTTTCGTATCCTATTATTTCAGTTACAATATCTTTGTTATTGCATTCATTTTTACTGATTTGTTATGGTATTTTGATGAAATCTGAAGTCTGTTATAAATAGGATACTGGGGTTATATTATGACAACTAGCTTTTGTTTCAAATATACAACATTTTATCATCTCTTTTTCACTTTTGAGGGACGGATATTCAAAAATTCTGAAGCACGATGAATTTCGATTAATTGGTGAAATTATTTACCGACTTTCCACCCCCCGTCTCACTTAGGCAATGAATTTCAATATGGTTATTCTTTGCACATATTGTTAGAATAATCCCGTGACAAAAATCAGTACCTACTATAAATATAAATAAATAAATTCGCTTACACTCACACTCACAGCCCCACACTAGGTTCAAGGGTTTAGGCTGAGTGTCAGTAAGTAAGTCAGGACGTTTCTTTTTATTTAAACCGATGTACGGTAGCAGAGTTATAAGTATAAACTGTACTTTGATAAGTGATGATATTGATAACTATTTTACGTTATGACAGACGCCTACAATAAAACTCAAAGCCACAACACAATACACATGGCTTGCTATTCTAAATTCATAGGTACACAAAAGCTTTATGTCTATCTACAGTCAACAGGTGAAATTAGACCCAACGAGTATAGAGCTGGTGCCATATCCAGAAACGTATTGCTTTCATCGTCATAGCATGCAATTCACGTTGATGGTAAGTGAATACTGCAATCTAAAGATCCACAAAATGTGTTTCATAAACATGTAATTTCCGGCACAGAGGCTTAACACCTTAGGCCTCATGAGTGGTAACGCATCTACATTTTGACCTTGGTCTTTGTGTAAGTGTCTATAGTCTGCAGCCATCGCTTAACATCAACTGAACTGCAGGCTTGTTTACTACTTCCATTACATCAAAAAAATGTATATAGGCTGCAGACGTCACTTAATCCACATGAACTACATACTTGTTTTCTGCTTTCATTACTTAAAAAATATCATAACGGTTTAATATATAAACGGTAAATAAGTAATAACCACACAGTTATTTCTCGTTTTCAATGATATTGATATCGAGAAGCCACTCAGATGCACTCAGACATCGAAGACTCCAATAAAATGATATATTTGCTTTCAGCACAACACAGAGTATGGTTTCGAGACCACAAAGGGAAATAATCTAGACTACTTTAAACGTTTCGCTGAAAAGAGCAGGGAAAGAAGTTCTCTTTTCTACGCCATATTGGCGTTGAAGTGTCATTTCAGATGTACGCAGGCCATTTCCGGTTGCATATGAAAACATTGTTTATACACTTTAGACGAACTTCGGTTATGGGCTAAAGTTTTTCTATCTGCTTTGAATACCTGGCAAAGTTTGTGGGAATTTTATACGAAAGATTTGAGTTAGATAAGATTGAACTTCTCATTTAACAGTAAAATTCCACCAAGTTTTTTATGTCCTAATTCCATTCCCGTGAGAACGGAAGCGAGGAAGACCACACATACGCTGGGACGATGAGATGCAGGTAGCTGGACCATGCTTTGGATTTAGGATTGATATAGTTCAAAATAGAGACTACTGGCATTTTTTGGAGGAGACCTTCACCTCAGGGTTTCTCTAAAACTTACCACCTTATTCATAAACGTACATTAGATACGTTTTAGCTATAGAATGCTTTGTCTTTGCTAGTTGCATTGTCAAGTGTGCAGGATAGAAAAAGACATAGGAGAGATTAGCAACGCTTTAGCTTAAATACGTTTATGAATACGGAGGTTGATATTAATTTACTACCAGTAAATTACTTAGAACGGTAGAACTCCAGTGACGGAGCTCGCGGGCGTAGGCACCACCGCATTACCTAATATAATAGGTTGGGGAAAAAGTCTTTTCGCATTATAGTATGTATGAACTTGTAATAAAACCTCTTTGGCTGTAGTATTTGTATCTGGCTGGTTTTGGTATCATTGAAAGTTAAAATTTTAAAAAACATAATTCCAAATTCAAATTAGGCAAATGTGTGATTTTCATTTGTTTTTCGTACTGTCAAGATGAGTGAATCTAATGAAGAAATTCGATACATTTTAAAATTTTACTACAAAAAAGGTAAAAATGCAATGCAAGCCGCGAAAAAAATTTGCGATGTTTATGGGACCTAGTGCAGTGTCTGTGAGAGTAGCACACATTTGGTTTAAGCGTTTTCAATCCGGAAATTTTGATGTCAAAGATGCACCTTGCTCTGGTCGCCCTATTACGGATAAAATGGATGCCATTTTTGAAAAAGTGGAGCAAGATCGACATATCAGTAGTTACGACATAGCTGAAGAACTGAAAATTGATCACAAAACAGTTTTGGCGCATTTGAAAAAAGCTGGGTACAAAAAAAAAGCTCGATATTTGGGTACCTCACGAGCTCACTGAAAGAAACCTAATGAACCGTGTACTCATTTGTGATTCTTTATTACGACGTAATGAAACCGAATCATTTTTGAAGAAGCTGATAACTGGTGATGAAAAGTGGATCACGTACGACAAGAACGTGCGAAAAAGGTCGTGGTCAAAGGCCGGTCAGGCTTCACAGACTGTGGCGAAACCCGGGTTAACTCGCAATAAGGTGATGTTGTGTGTGTGGTGGGATTGGAAGGGCATTATTCATTATGAGCTATTACCACCAGGCAGGACTATCGATTCTGAACTCAACTGCGAACAACTGATGAGATTAAAGCAAGAAGTTGAGAAAAAGCGGCCAGAATTTTTCAACAGAAGGGGTGTGGTGTTTCATCATGATAACGCTAGACCTAAGAAAAACTCCACTAAGTTTTTTAATGCCTATATTTCCATTCCCGTGAGAACTTCAAGATGATGAGGAATTTTGCTGGTGGTGAAAAATTGAGAGAACATAAAACAAAGACTATTTCAATCGCGAAGAGATCATTCGCGCGTTACATGTAGGGGAGGTACCCTAAATAAAAAAAGACATGGTTTTATTCTACCACTTTGTCGGCGTGATTAGGTTTCATACTTGTGCCAAATTTCAAGTCTGTAGTACAAATAGTTTTTGTGCTCAACCGCGGACGGATGGACAGACAGACAGACGGAGATGGCGAAACTATAAGGGTTACTTGTTTAATAAGGAACCTCAAAAAAAAACGGATAAATCATAACTCGGCTTTGAAAGCAAACCGCTCGTGTTGATCCAATCCGTTGTGGTTACACAGTCGGGATCGAAACGACAGCTGCGTGGAACGGCCGCTGTGTTACGTTCAAGCATCGCCCATGTTTGTTCGCTGTTCATAAGCACAAAAGATCACGGAAAAACTGAACTGGAAGGCAATTTTTTTTTAATGTAATGGAAGTGGCAAACAAGCATGCAGTTAAGTTATGACTGCAGCCTATAGACACCCACACAAAGACCAAGGTCAAAATGCAGATGCGTTACCTCTCCTGAGGCCTAAGGTATTATGCCTCTGTGCCGGAAATTACAGGGCCTTACATTACCACCTGACCGGAACACGAAAGTGCTGAACACTACCTTTTAAGGCAAGTATATTAGTAATGCGGTGATGCCTACGCCCGCGAGCTCCGTCACTAGAGCTCTACCACCAGTATAGTTCATCTCACATTTTCTGACATTCACATTTTCTGAGGGATTTAACCAAATAAACTCGTTCATGAATACTTAAGCAAGTGTTCGTTTTTTAAAGAATCTGTAAATTAGAAATGCTGATCTGATTCGTCCTAGTAAGTTACGAGTATGAAACAGTAATTTAGTTAAAAATTTTGCATACATAAAATGCCTAAAACGTTAAAAGCGTTGTGTTTAAGAATTCAACCGCAGTGCATATAGATCAATGCTTAACCTTTTTTCAGTTCATTTAAAAAGGTCGAAATACAGATTAATATACAATAAAACATGCTTATGGTATGTAAATTCATGAGATATAAAAAATGTCTTATTCAAATGATAGCACATCAATGATTTTTCCTTTTGGAAGTAGAAAAGGCGGCAATTGTAAAGGCTTTATAAGCAAACCGCTCGTGTTGATTCAATACGTAGAGCCTATCCATTCAATACAATCCGGATCACCGGATCAAAACGACAGCTGTGTAGAACGACCGCGATGTCACGTTCAAGCATCACCCATGTTTGTTTGGTATTGGACTGAAAGATTTCAGTCCAATACCGAACAATTAAATTCAGCATGTTGTTTCTAAAATTCCTGTTAGATTTTCAAAGACAGTTTTATATTTATCCACGTATTTAAATTAATTGATTCTTTATTTCGCTACTGAAGTTTTTGTCTACATATTACAGAGAAATGCCGAGTATAAATCTTAATTATGATAAATAAAAAGCAATTTTTCCTTTTCTGAATACAGGATAAATTATCTAAAAGTTGGATAAATCACAATTCAGTTTTAGAAGCTTACTGCTCGTGTTGATTCAACCAACTGTGCTTACCCGTCTATTACAGTTGGGATTGAAACGACAGCTGTGTGGAACGGTCACTGTGTTCCGGTCAAGTATCGCCCGCGTTCGCGATCAAACATCGCCCATGTTTGTTCGGTATTCCTAGTACAATCCTTTCTACTATGAAAACCAAACAATGATCCTTCATGAAAGGAAGGCACTGAATGGCAATATGGCCTATTTTTATAGTTCTCGTTATCCGTATTTTTTGTTAGTTATATAACAACAGCCATATTATTGTGAGCAAGATTTAATTACTAGTAGTCAGCCTGTCATCATCATCTTCTGAAACGATGCATTGAAGCAGAATGTAGAATATCTGCCTTCTCAACGATAACATGATACGTATTATATTTAAATTGCGAAGATTTATTTCATATGAATATAAAAAACCCTCCTTTTTCACAGGTCTTTCTGATTCGTGAAACACTAAAAACTCGCGTCGTGTTATTAAATTACTGTCTAACGCTATCGAATGCCATGAATAACATCGGAACAGGTGCACTCTCGTCGTAGATTTCATTTGTCTACAGCGCCGCAAAAGCCAAAACTACTACTACAAATTTTTCTTTTAAAGCTCAGGACTAAATTCAATTTGAAGAAGTGCGCCTTAGTCTCCGGTAAGCTTTGAAAAACAAACAGCCGAGCCTCGGTAACTAGTTTACGTAGCATTAGAGAATTCTTTTAAAGCATCGTTGCGGTTCACTCTACGAAGGATTATGTTAATGCTTTTCTTTCTTGTAATTGTGATCGGCTCGCTGTTGGAAACTGGATTGACGTTCCTTGGCTACAGTATTACTACGGATAATCCGGATTGCGGATGTGATTTTAATAAAATTGTATACATTTATATTTCGGCTGTGCTTTTTCACAACGAATCAAGCATTCTGATTATTTAATGTAAAGACTAGCTGTCACAGCGAACTTCGTCATCATCTGCGCCGAAAGATGTCCACTTCTGGACCAAACCCGATGAGGCTTTAGTCCAAAAGTGGGAAATGCCATAATCGCCACGTTTGGCGCGGATTGGCGATCGCTGTGGCGGTAGTTTTATCGCAGGATGCTACTGTCCATCTTGCGTTATTGAATTTACAATTGGAATGGTTTGATTGATTGCCATCATTCGGTTGACTGCACTAGCGGAATAATATTCCTCCACTACCGGGCGGGGGAGGAGCGGGTTTTGGCACTTTCATGTGCCTAAATCAATGTCTAAGGAAATTGTCATAAAAAATATTTTTTGATGTAATTGGAAAATTGACTTGAATTTGACTCACTCACAGATACATACTTACGGTGCCAACGTTTTATTTCTTATATCACCCAACCCGCAGAAGAGAGATAGATATTCCACCCTCACCGCCTGGACACTTGGCAGTGTTCAACGGTCCAATTTTCACGTTCATTTCTGTCCAGCAGGTGTATATTGTTGAAGAAACTTCCCTCTGAGGTGTTCCCTCACTCCTACAATATGAAGTTCTTCAAAAATGGCGTCAAAAGAGTCCTTCAGGGCTGGCAGCGCATTGGCAACTCTCCTGGTGTTGAGAATGTTCATAGGCCACGGTGACCACTTTTCATCAGGTGGCCCGTTTGCTTGTCTGACAACCTTAAGACATACTCGTAAAAAAAATAGTTTTAGTAATATTTTGAGAAATTGAAACGACTGTGTTCGATATTAATGTTTTTATTATATAACGTTATATTATGAAAGAAAGGAGTTTAAAGAATTGTACAAAATAAGCAAAGGAGTATGTATTATAAAAAAATCTTAAAACAACAACAATAAACTTAAAAATCACACCTATTATTGAGAGGCAGTAGCTTAGTGGCCTACTATTACCGTCACTTTCCAATGTTCATCTTTAAACACCTACAGAAATAAAGCCACAATTATATTGCAACACAATTAAATACTCTACGTAATAATACGAAAATAGCACACTTAATAACCTAAGAATAATATTATCACTTTAAGGATAATAAGGTTCATGATATACCATAGTTACCCACAGTTGCATAAGCGTCTTCAGAGGTCGGTTCTTAACCCAATTGCAAGAGCAACAGAATTAGGGCGGAGCGTTGGCCGTACTTACCGGGGATGAGCCGCTCAAACTGTTTCCGCCATATGTCACTCGCTCTACAGGGATCACCTCCATCACACACATTTTGAAACCGAGTCGTTACGCGATACTATTTTCGATAAAAATATACTTTTTTTTTACCTTTGTGCTGAACGTTTCGACTCGGTTGCACGAACCGTGGTTACGGGTAGACTCAATATAATGTAATAACATCACCTCGTTGCTCGGTGTTCACTCGTTGTACTTATAATTGCATTACAACGCGTAGATCTATGGTGCTACATTTTATCGAAAATTAAATGGTAATAACTCAGTAGTATTCATAATTTCAGCTGAAAGATGTCTACTGCTGGACGGCCTTACGGAGAGGCTTTGCCGTAAGGCGGATATGTCATAATCGAAACGCTTAGCATGCGGATTGGCGATCGCAGTGGCGATAGTTTAATCGCAGGACGCTGCTGCCCATCTTGCTTTATTGTACTCACTACCGCCTCATTGGAATGGTTTGACCACCATTGTTTGGTTGACTGATTAATAAATGAGTCTATAGTATTGGCGCAAGAATAAATGTGAAATAATACCGTGCAGTAAGCATCGGGACGTGATGTCCGCACCGCTCACTAGCGGTAGAATTTTCTTCTACTGGAAAGAATTCTTCCACTACCTACTGCAGTCAGTCAACCGAACAATGGGAGCCAAACCATTCCAATAGGGCAGTAATGAAAATAACAACGCGAAATGGGCAGCAGCATCCCGCGATAAAACTATTGTCAATCCGCCTGCCAAGCGTGCCGATTATGGCATAAACGCAATATACGTATATGTCATAATCGCCATACACATACGCAAAATGCTGTATATGCGGCTGGAGTGATGATGTGATGAATACCATACATAAAATAAAGCAAACGCTCGCACTCATTCATTGCTGTATACGTAGCGTCTCTCTTGAGAGAGCTACGTAGGCTGCTACAACGTAGACCGCTGCTACGTAATTTAATTTATTCGCGTTCGTAGCCACGTACCACGCGCGGTGTGTTTTTCTCTTATGTACCAAAATCTTCGTCTTTTATGTCATGGAAATGGCACACAGGCCTATAGACATCTAAATAAAACTAAAGATTTAAATATAGTTGCATTGACACTACAGAGGCGTAAGCCGTTATGCCTCTATTGTGGAAATTACTGGACTATACCACCTGACCGGAACTCGGCAGCGCTGAACCATTTAGGGCCGATTACGTTCTTAAACGTGTTCAATAACACTATTTGGATTTCAACGACGAAAATTTATCGTGATTAAGCTGAAATTGGATGCAAATTTAAATTTAAATTAAATTAAAACTTAATTTTACAGTTAAGCTAAAATGCGTTTTATTAAACTCAGTTCTCAGAGCAAACGAGCATACAAAACAAAACTGAATAACGCTACACTAGAAAGCAGTTTTGGGGCTTCTTAATAAAGACAGACCTCAGTACCTATAGTTACAGGGGCTGGTTTAATGATCATTAAGAACGTGACGCGACCGTTAAAGCGTTACTGCCTTAAATTGAAATTAGAACACCAGTGTTATGTTGAGTGCCTTGTTTTAATTATAACATTGCAGAGTATGGAGTGCAAGTGGGAATGAAACTGTATACGTACTGTGTAGCAGTTTAAAATAAATGAAAACGAGAGAACTATTTTAATTTGGCCTTTTTAAAAATCGTTAAAGTTAATTTGCATATGTATGTTATTCTAATTCTATTTCTTTTATATTTCCTGTTCATATAACATTAGTAAATATTATTTGTATCTTAATGCGTTCCAAATTATTAAAGTAACAATTCTGAAATAGAATATATTCCCAGAGTAAAAACTCAACACTCGTCGCAGTAAACATCACTGTTTACTACTATGAGTGTTGAATTTTTACAACTATAAGTGTAGCAGAATTATGACGAAAAGAGCGGCCAAATTAAATACCTGAGTTATGCGTTGTATATTTTTTGAGATGGGGAATAACTATTCAACTCAAGAAACTGTTTCTGTAACCGATACCTCCGTATGTACTCATATATTGTGAATGTAGAATCTATATGTAATCCAATGAATCTCTAGATGGGAAAACACCATTGAATTCGCGACTCTCCGTAACAAACACCTCTGTATATTGTTCAAGAATTTCGCTTCTGTCGGCACTCCAAATACAACTGTTTTATTTTAATTAAACAACTTAGTTATGTAAAGTTTACAAAAACAAACTATATATATTTTAAATATGAAACTCGCATACATCACACGCATGCTGTTCGCTATGATTATGACTGAATCATTATTCTTGTCTACATTTAGACTACAGATATTTATATGAAAACCAAATATCTTTTACAATTACGTTGTTAACCCTGAAGACTAAGATTTTTGTCTCTGGGCTAGAGCTGAAATCACGAGCTATATATTATCTTACTACTATTTAGCAGTCAGTTTATACTGGATAATGAAGAGTTACTACTACACGCTTGAGTTCCACCGCTAGAACTGGTACCACTGATAACTACGTATTAATTGGAAAATTTTCAGAAATTTAAATTACCGTCATCATTATCACACCAGCCGAAAGACGTTTACTGTTGGACAAAGCATTCCCAAAAGACGTTCACAATTGTGTTGTGCGTCATTAGAGGACAATATGCCATAATAGCCACTTTTAGCTGGCGGATTGGCGATCGCGGTGCCGGTAGTTTTATCGCGGGACGCTGCTACCCGTTCCACGTTGTTATTCCTACTACCCACTGATTGGAATGGTTTGAGCACCATTATTCGGTTAACTGACTGCACTAGCGAAAAAAAACAAGTTCTATAGACTGTAGTCATCACTTACTATCAATGTAAACTGTATGCATGAGTCGTAACGTCCCAACGCCTTTAAAATTTTAATTATGTTCTGCATTATTATGAAACGCTAAAACGAAACCAGGCAAAAGAGTTAATGATAAAATTATTATAGAACAAAGGTAATGATAACTATTATTGTAGCTTCAATGACATACCACTTAAGAATAAAAGGTGATTACGGTAGTGTTTTGAAAAACAAAAGCGAGTTTTATTTCAAGAAATGTTTCTATTTTCTTGTTGGCTGTAGAGCTCGAAGATTAAAACGTGGAGCGGACGCGGTGAGTGGTTTGATGATACACAAATGCTTGTATTTAACACAGGAAGTGTTATTTGTATTACATTTTATTCATTTAACACGTTATATAATCTGTGGCATGTTTATATCAGAGAGAAACTAATGTAACTGTCCCTTTTTTTACGAAAAAATATAAGTACGTTGTTTCAAAATTTAAAAAAAGGTAAAACAACCGAACTGAAATTCAACAGTGATGGATTGTTATGACAGGTTAAATAGTAGGTGACGTCCCTTAAGCGGATATACTCATATACGACATTGAGCGGATATTCATAGGTATAAATCGCGGGCACAGCTATCTTACATTATATATATGTATCGTATGATCCGATTTTGTATAAAAATTAAGTACTTCTTCGTCATAAAATAACTTTCATTGAAATTCTTAAGTTACCAAAATTTTAATGAAATGTAAATATCAGTAAATGACCAGTGACTGACGACGGAAGGCGGGAATGGGTTAAGTATCCCCCTTAATTTTATTATTTTATTCTGTGTCATTAATAGAACACACAATAATGTAGGTCATTATATTTGTTTTAGGTAGTTTATTTAAACTATTTTAAACAATTACATTTTTTACTTTTGCTAACACATTTATAGACTCCGTCAGTTAATGGGCAGTGAGTGGTGACAGTTGGCGGGAATGGGTTGAACGGCTCATCTACTTTTATTATCTTATTCTGTTCTAAATATTATGTACGTCTTTATGTTTGTTTTACGAAATTCGTTTTAATAACAACTTTTCTATAGTACCTCTAGAGTACACGGATTACATTAGAACGTTTACTACAGAGTACACGTTCTAGTGTAATCGTAGTTGAACCAAAAAATTTTATAGACTCTTTCAGTTAATAAGTAGTTTTAGCGAATTACGAGAAAGGGTTGAATGGGTCACCATCTTTCATAACTTTATTCTGTTCTATTATGTATGTATTTACTGGTGGTAAAGTTCCAATGTCGGGGCTCGAAAGTGTAGGTACATACCATCACATAATTTAATCTATCAACTACAAAATTGTAGTGTTAAGCACTATCGTTTTCCGGTTAGATGGTAATGTATCGCTCCGTAATTACTTTAACACAGGCAAAACAACTTAGGTCAGGGGTGGTAACGCATATGGATTACATAGTTTTAATATACATAAGGCTACACTGCTACAGTATTCAATTGTCATTCATGTGAACTGCATTTTTGTATGCCATCTTAAAAGTGACCAATACATAAATATTTTTCAAGTTTGTTTTACACGGTTCGTTTTAAGAATGACTTTATTTTGTATCTATAATTTGAGATCTTCTTATAGCTGCTAGTGTAATCGCATTTTTGCCAAGATTTTTATAAGCATCTACTGGCGACAGATGGCGGGAATGGGTTGAGCGGATCATCCTAAGTTAACGATATACTTGAAGGCGCTGCACAATCAGAACGGACTAAAGATTCGTTCAATTTCTTCAAATTTTATAGTTAAGTACGTGATTTTACTGTAGATTTATTTCTCACCACAATATAAAGTAGGTACATTTTTCATAGTTGATGGCAAAATACATGTTAAGATACAGAAATTACATTGTGGGAAACTGGTGCCTAAGCTAAACAGAGGTCTGTATTTCAGGACACCAGGTCTCCACTCCTTAGGTATTTATAAAATGATAAGGTAATTTTGTTAGTATAAAATGGGCTTGTGTCCAAAAATTTTTTTTGTGTTTTATTCTTTCCTTTATTCGATATTAAACCGAAATAACTGATTTTTTCTTCAAAAATCGAACATTAACATTATTAATTTTTGATTTATAAAAATCAGTTCAAATTTGCCGCGAAAACGCCCTAAACTGTCATGGCGTTATGATGTCGTCACAGAGTGCACAACAAAACAAACCGTGACAGACAATTGAAACTATTCTCTCTTTTATTAGTTTAAAAATGGATTCCACGTTTTACAAGTATTGTGTAGTGCCCGAGTGTAAAAGCACGAGTGTTTGTACACCAAACAAATTGTTTGTAAGAGTTCCAAACAATGAACAAATACGGAGAAAGTGGTTGAGACTTGCACGGCGAGATGATGCCCATAGTTTATCATTGGATTCAAGGATGTACTTTTGTGAAGATCATTTTGATGTAAGTACTTAAAATAATGATGAATTTCCAGTACCTCGTTAGTATATTTTAATGACGAAATACTTCAATTATTTGAGGTTAGTTCGAGGTTAATTTGGTACTGACCATGTTCTGACTTAGTTTCATGTTGTATTTGTAACTAAATACAAGTTTATTTCATTATTACAGTTGCCAAACGATATGTTTAACTATATGGAATATCATATCATGGGAAAAAATATCAAGAGTGTGTATAAAATCAGATTGTATACCCACGAAATTCGAATGCCAAGAAGACAAAAGGAAGCGAAGAAGCAGCAGCACTGAACAGTTTATTTTGAAGCAACAAAGAATGATGACCATTGCGGAGAGTCTTAAAGAATATGATGAAAGTTCTATACCAAGTTTATCTCACAAAGATACTTCTAATATCACTTCAAGTATGTACCTAATATATAACAGTTCAAGGAACAAATAGTTAAGTTTATTATTATTATCCTTTTTAATTTTCTTTGGTTTATTTTCAGATTACCAGTTGGCAGAAGAAGATGTGGATAATATTATTATAAGTCAAACAGCAAATAAGTCAGTACAAGCATCTGTAACACACAAATTCAGAAGTAAAATTGTGCAAGTTGAAGTGAGATACAAAGATCAGGGACTGTCACCATTAAAACCATCATCAGTATCGAGTTTCACCTCACCGTTCAAAGTTAAAACTTTCCAGATATCAAGACCATCGGGAACGGGTAAAATTGAAAAAAATATATTTAGTGAAGGCGAGCACTCAGCCAGTGAGTGACATTTCTTTGTACACACCAAACTCCAGGAGCCTTCTGTACAATCACTGCAAATTAAATCATCTTCTGACTGCAGTGAATTGCTTGAAGATAAAAAATTACAAACTACAGAGACTCTGTTGAACACGATAAAAAAATTGAGAAGAAGCCTCGATTATACATCGGGGTTTCAGATTCTTGTTATTACTTAATTGACATTATTAAAGACAGTTTAAATATTCCCAAACATCATTTATTATTTTGTTTGCATAAAATCAGGTTGGACAGTACATTAAATCAACTGGCAGATGATTATGAAATGACTCCATCATATTTGAGCAAGATATTTATTAAAAATATACCCTTAATAGCCAGTGTTATGAGTCCTTTTATTGTTAATCTAGACAGTGAAATGATTAAAAAAACCTTACCTATATCATTTAGACACAATTTTCATAATGTGAGTTGTATCATTGACTGCCTCGAAATTGAGGTGCAGAAGCCATCCAAGGCATTAAATCAAGCTCTATCCTGGTCAGATTACAAAAAGGCCAATACAATTAAATACCTGATATCCTGTACACCAAATGGATTAGTAAACTATATTTCACCTGGATTTGGGGGCAGAATAACTGACACTTTTTTGGTGGAATCGTGTGATTTTTTAAAGACATTAAAGCCTGGTATGCGTGTTTTGGCAGATAGAGGATTTAAACTCGTGGAACAATATTTGTATAAGTCAGGAGTTACTCTGGTGAGACCTCCAAGTGTCAACAGTGGAGTGAAAATGAGTAAAAATGAAGCAAGGTTAACTAAACAAATAGCCAGCTTAAGGATACATATAGAGCTTGTAATTCGTCGCTTACGAGAATTTTGTATGCTAAAATCACATGCATGTATAAATTTTTACTTTATTAAAGTACTTGACGATATAATAATCATAGCATGTGGTTTAGTTAATTTGCAGGACTCTTTAATACAATAAAAAAAAAACATACAAATTGTTTTATTTATCACGAAAACCTTACTTATTTATTTATTTATTCTTTTAGCATATAAATAATGTACATAAGGCGGATTTAATACCTAGTGGTATTCTTTACCAGCCAACCTTAGGGCCAAATAAAACTGTCTAAGGTGCATTACGAAGTAAGGTTAGTTAAATTTATACTTATCTCCAAAATATATTTATACACTCTTAAATAATAATGGATATATAATATATTATTTTTCCAGAAGGGTACTAATTTTATATCAATCAATTTTTCAACATATTCCGGCACACTTACAATTACTGCTTTTGTATTTGTACCATAATCAGGATCAGCTACACAAAAGTAACCACTTTTTTTCCCCGTCAGATACATTTGTAGTTGTATTTGGGCATTATATTTTTCAGTAGCCTGACCATTCTTAATATAGTTTTTATAAGTTTTTGCACTTATAGGGCATTTAATTTCAATTATGCAATCTTCACAAATTCCATCCGGAGAACCAGCGATCATTGGGTATTTAGTACTCAATACCAGACCACACTTTTTAATTTTTTTTTTCAGCATTTTCTCTACTGTCTTTCTTACTTCATTTTCTAGCACACGGCCACGTTTCATATGCTTGGTGTATTTTTCCTCCTAGTATTAGCGATACAAGTGTGCCATCAGTTACCTTGCAACGACTAACTTCAAAAGTTCTTGATGCAGTTATCCGACCATATCTCAATTCAAACCAAAGATTGTTTTTCGCTTGGTCACTTGTCTCTTCTTTAACTTTCTTAATTAAATCTGTTGTTATAGTGACTTTACTTAAAAATGTATCAACACACTTCTCTTTAAATTTTAACACAAGAAGGTGCATTGAGAGTGCCTCTGTTTTACTTGGAGAATAAGAAAGTTGACATTTTAAAAGCTCGCAGTTTTGCACTTTTCTTTTCTGTCCTTCTTCTATGAATTTTAAGAACACTGAATTATTTGCTGGCAGTATGGGACTGCCCTTTGACAATTCTTTGGCCGTGATAGATTTTAAAGAACTGCCAACTCTTGACAACTTAGATTTTTTCCAGTAGCACTCAGTTGATGTGCACGATGGCTCCTCACTACGACGGTGAACCCAAAATAAAAAAGCAATTGCGTGAATAGATGTGAAGGAAAGATTTGACAAATCGGGCAGGGCTTCAGTAGCTCAATTGGAAGAGCTCATATGAAGCTCGAGAAGACCTGAAAGTTGATGTAACTATTAGCCATTGTAAACATCACAAAATATCTAACCTAAAATCAAAGTCGTCGTGTTTACAGTCAGACATTTAAACTCTTTTTAAGACAAAACTGAATTAACTTACTAAATAATATTTACACTTGTTTATTTACATTGAGGTTTTAACATTGCGAAATTCCGAAGAGCAAAAATCACTGTTTGCCGCGAAAAAAGTTTCGAGCATAACAGCGTCAATTATCACTAGTCTCAATTATCACTAATTTCACTATCAGCTTCAATTATCACTTATTTTTTCAACTTTATCAGCGTCAATTATCACTAATTTCACTAGTCTCGGTAAATTCTACGAATTTACCGAGACTAGTGAAATAGTGAAATAGTCGGCAAAATTGGTTATCTATTATGACAATATACTAAAATATTGGGATGAATTCTAAGATCACTTGTAGGTACTGTAATTCCTATGCAAAGAGAACTATGTAATAAAACGGACTCTGTGACGTAACGCTTTGTGATTGGTGTTCACTGTCACGTGATTAAACTTATTTTTTTGCAGTTTTATTTACATGAAAATAACAATAATCTTTGTATTTTATAGTAATTGGTCTATTTATTTGACATCTACTAATAATAACAAAACTATAGATACCACTATCAACCCGATTTATTATTGGTAGACACAAGCCTATTGCGTAAAGGTATGGCTGCTTGGACTATATGTCATTTTGTTAAGTATCTTTCACGCTATTTTGTTTACAAATAAATACATGCACTTCTTCGTTGTAAAAATATGATTTTTTAATGTAATGTTAGATGTTCTAGTGTAATCGTATCATCGTATCAGTACTAAGACGTTTATAAACTCCATCAGTTAATAGGTAGTGGCAACGGATGGCGGGAATGGGTTGAATAGCTCATCTCTAGTAATTGACATTCACTGGACGCTTCTGTGGGATTAGGGTGAATTGACACTCTACCCAACTCTTGCAATTGGGTTAAAAGCCGGCTGCTGAAGGCGTTTGTAAAATGTGAGTGGTTAAGAAGATATTTCACAAACTTTATTATGCTTTAAATACTTCTGTTATTTTTATCCAACAAGGACTGTCCTAGTTTCATAATAATATCACAGTCTGAAGAACGTATCTATTAATATAATGTACTCATATTCTTGTGCATCTATCGGTTTGTACTTGTAATTAGTAGAGGCTTTGAATATGATTCAAGATTAAAGCTCTGTCAGAGAGCTAAATGTATTGATGATGCCGGGCCACGGATTATTCAATACGTTTATTTTTTTAATATTTTAAACACTTTGTACGGATTGGTAACAGTTGGGAATAGTACGCAATAAACTGTAAAAGTCTAACAGTGGTCCCAAGCTGTTTTACGAGGTTCTACACCGCTGCCTCCTCGCGAACGTTCGAACGCCTGAACTTACAAGAAATACGACTATGAAGGCAGCCAACAAAATTTATATCGTAAACAATTTTTCAGCGCCGGAAAAACGTCCGTATGGTTGGTAAAATGGTTCAGTAATAATAATGTCAAAGGTTAAGAAAGTATTATTAAAGCTACGATACAATTTTCATGGTTTGGAGAGACGCGGGTATTGTATGTGTACGGTTTTCTTTGTATTGTTTGAGGTATAGTGAAATAGGATACCCCATTGTCCAATTATATCAGCTTCTTTTTGTACATTTCTCAAGATTTCTATGAATGACAAGTTTTATGACTAAGCAGAGGACTGTTTGGAGTTTTTACTTGCGTTTAAATAGTCAGCTCAACAACGTAATAGGTCCTATATCAATTATATCTTTGTATAATAAATAAAAGTTTAAACTATTTAGTACAAAATTACGCATGGTTAATAAATTGTGACAAAAATAAGAGACTACAGGTAGGACAATAAATAAAAAGAATGGGAAAAATGTACAAAATGGGATGAGGAGCTCGTCCCGTAAGTCCGGTCGTACACCGATATGTACATATGTATGTGTCTTTTCAGCAAGTCCCTCACGGGGTAGGCATAGAGAGTAGTGCGCCAGATATCCCCACGATGAGACCTACCGTGCTTCTTCTAAATTCATCATTCTCTTCATACATGCACGCCGATCCTAAGACTCTTAACCCACCTTCAGATAGCACTCGACTCATTTGGTCAAGGTAGGTCAGTCTTGATCTTCCTGGGCCTCTGCAACCATCCAAATTCACATTGTATATCTGTTTAGTCATTTGCTCATTCGACAAGCGTACACTGGTGCATGTTTAAATATTTTTTGATGTAGGTGACACTGATATTTAAATAATCCGATATCTTAAATCTTGTAAAACGTTGGCTCTTTACACAGCATATGATTTAAAGTTTAATTAAATTACGAAATGGGTTACAGTTATTAGTGACATAAATTGATTTAATTCTAAGCGTCGCGTCGTAACTAGAAAAATGGAGTTTTTTCAACCCAATATCAAATAAGGATGGCTTGATTGAATGAAATTTGCTCTGAATATTGGAAAATTGTTGGTATCTATACACGGGCGTTAGTGTTAGTGTTAAGGTAGGTTAGTCTTGGTCCTCCTGGGCCTCTGCAACCATCCAAATACACATTGTATATCTGTTTAGTCATTTGCTCATTCGACAAGCGTACACTGGTGCAGTATGTTTAAATATTTTTTGATGTAGGTGACACTGATATTTAAATAATCCGATATCTAAAATCTTGTAAAACGTTGGCTCTTTACACAGCATATGATTTAAAGTTTAATTAAATTACGAAATGAGTTACAGTTATTAGTGACATAAATTGATATAATTCTAAGCGTCGCGTCGTAACAGAAAAATGGAGTTTTTTCAACCCAATATCAAACAAGGGTGGCTTGATTGAATGAAATTTGCTCTGAATATTGGAAAATTGTTGGTATCTATACACGGGCGTTAGTGTTATGGGTGTACAAGATATTAAATAGGCCACCGCAGAGAAAAACAGCTGCGGGGTGGCGCCACAACGGCGCTTGCTGGAAATTGTACGCCGCATGCCTGCCTAATGACTGATTTTCATAATCTCTGTAAGCAGACTGCGATTATTTGAACATAATGTAATATCCCTCCTATAGAGATGGGTCTTATAATATGAAGTAGCGCACCCATACAATTTAATATGTTTATAATGACTGTGGGTATATAAATTGCAAACCATTATACCTTCCTGTTTTTGAGCATTCTCAACCGAATGAGCGGTTTATTAACCAAGTTGCTCTAAGGAACGCCTGAGTGTGCTTCGGTAAAAAACGGAACCCTTATCATCATGTCTGTCCGTACGTTCGTATGTCCGAAGCTATTAGAGCTACAATGTTGAAACTCGGTAGGTATATGTATTTCGTAAACAACTTTGTGTTTTTGTTTAAAAAAAAATATGGGGGTCTCCAATTAGTCTCCATGCTTGAATTGAAAATAAAAAATCTTTTCGTCAAATCTATACGTGTGGGGTGTTAATAGATATGTATATGAAAATGACACAGAGGTTTCTGAAACAATTTTTCTCAAAGTCAATCGTTTCACACTATCTGTTTTTTTAAATAAGGGAGTGAAAAATTAAAAAAATAAATGCATACTGTGGTATATGTTACTATTCCAAAATCTACCTGATCGATCCTTACAAAAATATCGCCTATCCAATGGTGAAAAACGTGTAAAAATAACACATTTCCTTCGATACTGTCAAAAATCCTTGTAGACATAACCGTGTAAACAATTTCGTTCTTTAATATTTGTATCCGTGTACAATTTTCTTTGAATTCTTCAGAATTTGAAAGAGAATCCTCTCAACGGGGATTATTTTTAATATTTCCCCGAAGCAAAAGACACGTTTTGTCAATAAGGGCACGTTCTCCCTTCAAGATTATTTTTCTTAGTTCAATACCTAATGTAAACACGGCAGATATTCGTTCGGTGATTTCCTTTTTATGTATTTGTCACGCTAAAGGTCGCGTTCCAAGTTTGTTTGAATTTCATTTAACTCGAGGAAGAAAAAATGTTTTTACACATTGAAAAACCCATCATTGTATTTTGCTAACGTGTCTCAAAGTACCGTGTATGGATGATGTTGCGTTTTTTTTTCCTCATATATTTATTGAAATTTGTTAAATTACATTTTGAAATCAATACAACTATGAAGGAGATACTGAACGGGTAATATTTTTTCAATAAACACCTTTTTAGGGTTCCGTCCAAAGTGTAAAAACGAGACCCCATTGCTAAGACTCCGCTGAATCGGTGAATCGTTAAAGAGATATCATGAACCGTGTTAGCTAAAGAGTTGAATTTTTCACGGATGACGTATTTCTGTTGCCGCTGTAGCATCAAATACTAAAAATAGAATTAATTAAATCTTTCAAGAGCCTTCCATACAATAAACTGATTTTTATAGATAATGGCACGGAACCCTCCATGCGCTAGTCCGACTGACACTTGGACGGTTTTTTCAGTAAAGTTATTCAAAGATAAATGTATTCATAGCACTATCAATAGATATGTTCTTTAGTCCGTGCTGTTGTATAATAATGGTTCAATGGTCAACATACATACCCTTATATCGAATGAAATGCATTCAAATTAATTTCTGATAACGTTAAACGAAATTGCAGACATTCATTTAGAATTATGTTTCTATTGTTTAACATTTATTGTTCTCTAAATTACTCGCCAGTGTCCTATGTCCTTTGGCAGTTGCTTTTTATTTTCATTAAACTTTAGCCGTACGAAGTTAGTATCTGTTCAAAGTTTACGAACAACCCAACTGTATTTTTAACCTAGAAAATAGAAAAAATACTATTCTATTTCAGTTGTTTAGTATTGCAATAGAATAAAATAGTGTTTTATCGTGCAGACCGGTGTTGGATTGGCTAAGGTTTTTTGTGACTGTTCAATATCATGCGAGCCTTGAGCCTAATGTTGTGGAAATCACATTTTGGCAAGCGACTTCCAACAAAAACCCGGGTGCGGTGTACAAATTGATCCGAGAATCCCAAATCGGGATAATTTTGCTTAGAAAGTTTTTCTTTAAAAGATCAAATAGAAAGTAGAGAAAAGAAATCACATCTGTGTACAGTATAGAGCAACATGGGCGAACGGCCGCGGCGGAACGGAGGGGAGTAGCCATATGCAGGCTTTCCCCTCTGTCATAGTACAAGCCCAAGTGGGCCTATACCTGTCGCCTAGAAGTTAAATGTATGCGTGAAATTGTTTATGTATTTTGTTAAAGTGAAAGTAAAGAGCCATTTAGACGGAGATAGTTTCTCGTCTCGAAGATACGATTATCGAAGGAATATAAAACATGCTTTTCCGTCTAAACACTCGCTCTTCTCGCTCGTTGCCATGGGCGATAATCGCCTCGCAACGGAATATTACTGTGTCCGTGTAAACAGAATTTCAAAGATGACATATCTTGCACTGAAATCGGTTCACATTGATTTGTACGATACTCGTATGAACTTGAAAATATGTGATACGAGATTGCGTTTAGACAAGTCGAGATTCTGTCAAGCAAGAATCTGCTTACAATAATTTCGTCGTGTAAACAAACATATGCAATTATCGCCTGGCAATATGTCCTAGCGATTATCGTAAGACATAATCGTACGCGAGATTTTAGTTCTTGCCTGTGTGTAATCATTTTGACACGATTATGTTATGGCAATTATTGCTCGTGATAGTAGCGTACGATTTTCTCGACCAAAACGTACGAGAAACTCTCTCCATCTAAATGGCTCTTAAGTTTCGTAGTAGAAGACGATTTTTTATTGTGTGTGTGTCACACGTGTTTCCCCCCGCTAAAAATGACATACTGTTTTGCATCGGTAATAAACGCTATGGCTACTCTCCTCCGGACCGCCACGGCGGCCGATGGCCCGCGTTGCTCAGGTTGCTCTATGGTGTACAGTAATACCTCGGACTTCGCGCAAGTGATAGCGGTGTATGTCAAATACGCGTACGTCGGGGTTCACCTTTGCATATGAATACTACCATCTAGCCAACTAGATGGTAAAATAATGACATTATGCTTTTGAATAGGACATAATATGGCGATAGATTAGGCAATGTGGTACCAACGCACTCGAACTCCGTAACTGGAACATTCGCCATAAGAAAAAGATAGGATATTTGAAATGCAAACGCCTTTCAGTTCTCTCATTTAAATAATCCGTTCACATTAAATGGAAATTTTGAAAGTGATCCCTCTAATAGTAATTTAAAAGGTAAGGAATACTTGAAATATCGGGTTGAGGTTTTCACAAATGTATTGGTTTACGGTTTTTACGTTTGCAATCAGAGTGGGCGTTTAATCACATGCAAAAAGTAGTTCTTTTTGTAAAAGGTCGAAGTTCGAAGCCTCCATCACTCACTTGTCAACCTCAGTCAACTGTGTCAAGTGGTTGCTATTCGTTCTATCCCTTTTAGTGGCGGGAATTGAAAATGGCCTACTCCGAATAGATTTCGTGAGCGTATTCATTAGGTAGTGTTTCGTTACTTACGAAAATGTGCGCCTTTCACGCACAAGTGAGCGTTTAATCCCTACTTCTCTACTAATATCATAAATGCGAAAATAAGTCTGTCTGTCTGTTACCTTTTCACGTCCAAAGGAATGAACCGATTTTAATTAAATTTGGTTTGGTACAGAGATAAAGCTGACTTTGAAAGAGAACATATGCTACTTAGTTATTTATAAAACGACATCCACGCGGGCGAAGCCGCGGGCAACCGCTAGTAAATCTATATACTAATACGTGAAGCAAAAATGTTGTATCCCTTTTATACAAAAAATACGCTTTCAAAGGAGTATGAAATTTGGCAGAGTTGTAGTTTATGCAGAAAAGGATTCCACTATGATATTTTTTAATCTATATATATAAAGATAAAAATCAATTGCTGTTCGTTAGTCTCGCTAAAACTTGAGAACGGCTATACCAATTTGTCTTATTTTGGTTTAGAATGATTTCTGGAAGCCCAGGGAAGGTTTAAAAGGTAAGACAATATGAAGAAATTGAAGGGAAATAGTAAAAACAACCATTTTATTTTCCCAAACAAAAAGTCCGTATCTGACAAACCTTTGACATATTACATATTTCATTCTGAGCCAATACGAAGTTTTGCCGGGTCAGCTAGTAATTTATAAAAAAATGAATCCACTAAAAACCATAACGTACACTCCTGCATTCGACACGAAATAAATTACCACTGTCTAGAATGTTTCCTTACTGGTGACGGTAGCCAGTCAAGTGACGGAGCTGGTACGGCCCTGTAATTTCCGGCACAGAGGCGTAACACCTTAGGCCTCAGGAGAGGTAACGCATCTCCATTTTGACCTTGGTCTTTAAGTGGGTGTCTATAGGCTGCAGTCATCACTTAACATCAATGTGAATGCATACTTGTTTGCCAATTCCATTACATAAAAATATGTGACTTCAATATATCCAACCATATTTTCTTCGCAATAAATTTCATCTCATCGTCAAACGGAATAATTTTAAACGCATGATACATACCTATATTGCCTACGGACATGTATATTCCGGAATCGAAGTATAAGTGAAAAAAGTTATAAAAAGGTTCACAATGTATCCAGTCACTAAAATTTAAATCGTTTTCTGTGTACTGTGGACAGTTCATAAATAAACAATGCATACCATCCTTGATTAGGTTAGTGGAGTTATTCCACAGTAATTCCAGACCGAAATGTTTCACTGGAGTCGAAAAAGGTTCAATTTGCGATGTTTCGATATTTGTTTCGTTTAAATGTAGTTTGGAGTCCAACAAAAACAAAACTTTCCTTTTAGACTCTGTAATATATTGACTCATTAATATATGGATTGGATTGAAACGTTAGCTTATAAATTGAGTGGTGACGTATCATCATGACTGAAAAAGGATCATTGTTGATCACTATACAGGTACTGGTAGTAGAGCTCCAGTGACGGAGCTCGCGGGAGTAGGCACCACCGCATTACCTAATATACTTGCCGCTAAATGGTAGTGTTCAGACTTTCAGACTATCGTGTTCCGGTCAGGTGGTAATGTACGGCCCTGTAATTTCCGGCACAGAGGCATAACACCTTAGGCCTCAGGAGTGGTAACGCATCTGCATTTTGACCTCGGTCTTTATGTGGGTGTGTATAGGCTGCAGTCATCACTTAACATCAATGTGAACTGCATGCTTGTTTGCAACTTCCATAACATAAAAAAATGTATATATCATTTGATTACTACAATGATTATACTGGTGATGGAGTACCCCAACAAGTAAATTAAATCAGCTATAATTTTCTATGTATGAAACATTTTTGCATAGATCAAAACAGATTAAATTGTTGATTGGTTTATTAGATTTGATTTATTATAAAAAAAATATTTTATAGAATTCCCTGCTTATCTACTATTTTTGCAATGTTAAAAAGATCAGTTAAATAATAACGTCACGATCCGTTTTCAAAAATCTATAGTCTGTGGTATTACTAAATGTTTAACATTGCCCTGCTGTTGGGTGTGCCGCAGATCCATTTAGTCACATCGTGGTCACACCCATTCGGTAATTGATCTACTGTATATTAAGGTAAAACGTAATTTCTGTGAACAATCTTTCCAAATATATTTGTAACAACTTAAAATCATCCAAGTGCGAGTCGGACTCATGTTCACAGGAATTTCCCTGTGTAATCTTACACACCACAGATTTCTTAAATGCGTTCCTGTATTATATACGTAAAGTACTATATTCTGCATTTTTTCAAAATGTTTGACCCAATAGTTTCGGAAACAAGTAGCTTTCTAATTGTAAATTAATTAATTTATGTTGTACGTGCATATTTGCGATACTAATGTACTAAATAAATATATTATTGTATCAAATTTCAACTCATTCGGCCCAATTTTTTGGAAATTAATGCTTGTGACGGACGGACAGATGCATAGACATATAGACAGACGCACGAGTGATCCTGTAAGGATATCGTGTTTTTCTTTTGAAGTATGGAACCCTAAAATGAATCACGAGAGTTTACAAATATTCATAAAAACAAATGTAAATATTGAAATAGCCATAGACAGTGTCTATTACAAAAGTGAAAATTAAATTAGAAGATAAACATCATGCTGCAGATAATGCAAACGAATGGCTTTAAGTTTTATCTTTAGACAAAAATGATTTTAATTCATAACAAACAAACTTAACATAAACTCACTAGGAGCCGGGATAGTGGCAGTGGGACTTATCTCAAATTATAACAAATAGCGCCATACATCACAAGGTAGCTAAGCCCGGGGGCAGGTGCTCAAGTCGTTACAGGTACGATGCTGTTTCACTTTACCCCTTTTTACCGCATCTCCTACCACAGGATTATTATTTATTGCTGTCCAGACAGTTAAAATTTTGCGTAATCAGGCTTATAGTTTTAGAAATACAATCGATTTAACGAATAAAAGTTTCTATTCGTTTCCATACCTTATTAATTCAAAATATGATATGTGTATGAAATATGATATGTATACGCGCCAGTAGCAGATAATATTGTTATCTCTTGTCAGCACGGGGTCCAATTTGAACCCCGGACCTTTGTCAGGCTTGCGCGGGGACATGGGGGGTCCAACACGTAGAGGCCCTTTCGAGAATTTTGATCTACTTTGTAATGGGTTATATTCGGCGGGACCTCTCTCTGACTGCATCCATAGTTAATACAGACACAGACAAACCCCGCAGAATACGAGGGTGGATCCAAAAGTTCGTGGCCCAAACTACAAGGAGACATGACATCTTTTTAAATTTACCGTCATTTGTTAGTATGTCTTCTATTGATTTATTGTGCGCAATTTCATTCCGATACTGCACAATATAAATTTTCTGTGATTATTTGTTTGAAGCATTCTGACGCGATTTTCAATAATGGAGAAAATTGAACATCGTGCAGTCATTAAGTACCTCAATAAAAAAGGCCTGTCACCAAAAGACATTCATCAAGATATGGTGGGCACTTTGGGGGAGTCTGCTCCATCGTAATCCAGTGTCAAGAAGTGGGTAGCTGAGTTTAAGCGCGGTAGTGAGAGCATTGAAGACGATCCTAGGAGTGGACGGCCTACAACCTCTACCACGAAAGAAAACATCGATAAAATTTGTGATCTCGTACTGGGTGATCGACGTTTGACCATCGGTAAGATAGCTGAGACAACAGATATTAGTTATGGCCGCTGGGTCCCGAGGTTGCTTTCAGCTGAACAAAAACGAGTTCGATTCACAATTTCGCGAGACTGTTTGGAACTTTGGAACTTGTCATGGCTTCTGTTTTTTGGGATGCGAAGGGCATTATTTTTGTAGATTATTTACCGAAAGGTCAAACTATTAATTCTAGTTATTATTGTAACCTCTTACGAAGACTACGAGAAGAAATAAAAGAAAAAAGGCCGGGAATGTTGCGTAAGAAAGTTTTGTCATCCATCCATCAAGACAATACACGTGTTCACACTTCGGTTGAAACAATGTCTGTAATCCATGATTGTGACTACGAATTGCTGCCCCACCCACCTTATTCGCCGGATTTAGCCCCCTCAGATTATCATTTATTTCCAAATTTAAAAAAAACATTTGGGTGGCTCGAAATTTTCGACCAAAGATGAGGTGATAGTCGCAGTAAACGAGTATTTCGCCGACCTTCCGGAAGCTTTTTTTTCGAGGAGATAAACAAGTTGCAGTTCAGGTGGAAGAAGTGTGTTGAGCTAGATGGAGACTATGTCGAAAAAATAAAATTAGACCCACTTTTCTTTCATTTTCTTGGTCGGGCTTCGAACTTTTGGATCCACCCTCGTATAATGGGACTATTGTAATGAAAAGTGATTTGCCAAACTTTGGGCTATGTGGGTGAACTGGGGGGACTAGCTGGCTGGGCCTATGGAGTGAGATCCGGCACCTGCCTATATTCAACATCTCACATTATCGAATCCTACTTTAGGCAGGTGGTGACTCGCCTCTCCTTGGTGGGCCTCCCAAACAGCCAACCCGATGGTCGACAGGGGGCAATAATATATAATATTGTTTTTTCACTTATTTATTTAAAACCTAATTTCCTATTTTTTTACATATATAAGTATCAAAAACAAATATATATATATAAAAAAATAAAAAATAGTTTGCCGCCGGCAGCGGGAACAGGGTCCAAGCTACCGGTGGTTAGGGACGCAGAGAGAGGAATCTTCTCACTATTCGCGCCGTGTCAAGGAGCACTGTCTTCTGCATCAGGCCCTTGACCCAGCCGTCCAACGTGAGCCTCTTAAGGTGTTGGTCGAGGCTCTTGGCAATAAGGCCGTTTACCGAGACGACTATCGGTACAATGATCGCCGAATCCACATGCCACATGCTGACAATCTCGTGAGCTAGATCAAGGTATTTTAACTCCTTATCCTTCTCAGCTTTCACGAGATTCTCGTCATGGGGGATGGTGACGTCGACGATTATTGCGCGGCGCTCCGTTCGATCTACCAACACTATATCAAGTTTGTATATTGTTATTATTATTATGCTGCAAAGAAGAGCAAAAATAAAATTCGATGTTAAACATTACTGGTAATATGTATTATATTGGTGGTAGAGTTCCAATGTAGGGACTCGGTAGTAGGTAATATTTTATTAAAAAGAGTTAAAATTACGTTAGAAGTTAAACCACATGCAGCAGAAATAGCAAATATATGGCCTTAAGATTTGTCCTAAGTGATTTTAATACATTACAAACAAATTTAGCAAAATATAACAAGAAGTGGTGGCAGTGGGACTTATCTCAAATTATAACAAATAGCGCCATACACCACGAAGTAGCTAAGCCGGGTCCAGGCAGCTCAACTTGTTACAGGTACGATGCTGTGCGGTTTCACTTACCCCTTTTTACCGCATTTTCCACCACGGGATTATTATTTATAGTTATCCAGACAGTTAGAAATGTTGCATAATCAAGGTTTTTGGTTTTAAAAGTTCTATCCACTTTACGAATTGAGGAACAATTTTCAAGTTTAGTTAAAGGTAAAAGTTTATTTTCGCAAACAATTGCATGATGATGCAATCTTATCTATTAAAGTTATAAAGTTCACTTTGCTATTCGCGAACTATTTCATAATGAACTGCGACTTGGAAATAATAGGCCATTTATTTGATTTCTTACTTAAGTACTAAGAAGTTTAATTATTCTTAGCCAAACGAGCGCTGAGATTGCCAAATGACATTGCCAAATTGTATGTTATTTGTAAACTTGAAGCGCGCCTGGCCCAGCGGCTGGTGTAGATCATAAGCGATCTGCTCGGTTAAGCACTACGGGCGCGGTCGGGTAGTGTGATGGGTGACCGCTAGTGGCAAATTAAATGCGCGTTTCCGTGCTTCGGAGGGCACGTTAAGCTGTCGGTCCCGGTTGCTATCGATGGATAGCAGTCGTTAAACCTTGTCGGAGGCCTTATGGGCGGTTTGAAAACATCCGACAGTGGGTTGGCCACTAACCCACCCACCTCCACCAATCCGCATTGGAGCAGCGTGGTGGAGGAAGCTCCAGGCCTCCCCCCTAAAAAAAAAGGGGAGAGACTCGTGCCCAGCAGTGGGACGTATAATGGGTTGCCATTATTATTATATTATTATTATGTTATTTGTAAACTTACGGATATTACAATCCCTATATTACTCGTAGTTACTACATAAAAGAGACGGACATTGGTGTAGGGATGTGACGATTCCACCGCCCACTAGAGGTAAAAAATCAGAGGTCAAAATGCAGATGCGATGCCACCCCTGAGATCTAAGTTGTTATGTCTCTGTGATAGTTATTACGGGTCCTAACTCGTACTATCTAACTCGAACTCGATAATGTTGATTACTAATTAAATTTGAGAGCAGATCAGGAACTCTACAACCAGTGTCATTGCGATTTATGAAGGGAATTCTCTAAAATACACACATGAATGGCGACATACTGCGTTAAAATATTACCTATCTATCATAATAAAAAAGAAGAAAGTTTTTGGTTAGCACAATATCTTATCTTAATATATATAAATCTCGTGTCACAATGTTTGTCCTCAATGGACTCCTAAACCACTTAACCGATTATAATAAAATTCGCACACCATGTGCAGTTCGATCCAACTTGAGAGATAGGATAGCTTACATTACGCTATGACTAATAGGAGCAGAGCAGCGCGGGCGAAGCCGGGGCGGGCCGCTAGTAACTTCATAAAAAAAGACACATAATTATTTCTAAATATACCTATTTCCTTAACTTATTGAAATATAAGAAGGTAAGTATAAGGATATCTCAGTAACCATGGTAACGGGGTAAGGCACCTCCGTCATATATATAATCACGCCTCCCAGCACCGCGTGACGTCATATCGCATTTTCCGAGTCATAAAACTAAGTGGATTTGGCGACGTTTCAATAACTTTACGAATCTTGTAGGAAATGCGGTGGGTTACACTGTTTTATATGTTGAAGCGCCGAAGATTTTTTTTATTGGTTTTATTTTTCACTAGCTGTGCCCGCGACTTCGCCCGCGTGAGAATTTATGATTGTTTAGTATCTACCCGGACGAAGTCGTGGGCGCAGCTAGTATAAAAGTAGCCTAAGTTAGACAAAAATAGTAAAAAATGTTGTTTTAATAGACACATATGCATTTAGTAAAAAGCGGTTATTTTAATATTAAAAACAGACACTCCAATTTTATTTATTTGTATAGATTAAAACTTTTCTAATATTTTGTTAAAATTTATGAAAAACGAGCTGTGCCCGCGGCTTCGTCTGCGTGAGTATTTATGATTGTTCAGTATCTATCCGGACGAAGTCGGGGGCGCAGCTAGTATTAAAGTAGCCTAAGTTACTCGTTATTACATAAGCTATCTGCCAGTGAAAGTTCCGTCAAAATCGGTACAGCCGTTCCTGAAATTAGCGGGAACTAACAAACAGACAGACAGAAATTGTAAAAAATGTTGTTTTGGTATATGTAAAGTATATACATACATATATATGCATTTAGTAAAAAGCGGTTATTTTTATACTACAAACAGACACTCCAATTTTATTTTTTGTATAGATATGCAAATATATTTTGGTGAGAGCTATTTATATAAGTCGTTAATGTTTCACTGCGGATATTGGAAGTCATATTCAACAAATCTGCATTATAAAACCAAAACGTCAATATTTATTAGAACGTATCATCAGGAACACTTTGAAATACATAGGAAAACGACAGCCCACTGCATATTTTAATATAGATATATTAGGAAGCTTCGTAAAGTTATTATAATCGCTGATTAGTTAATAATTACAGTAGATGGTAAACAAGCATGAATAATGACAAGTGAGAAACGAAGCATTGATTTTAATGTTTTAGGAAAAATTGTAGTAAACAACAATGAGTTCATTATAATAATATAGACTAGACACCGGGAAAAAAACAGCTGGTTCCGTTTTTAAATTAATTTGACAGATTTATATTTACATATATATATTTTTATGTTGAATAGGCTTCTCTATTACGCATATTGCCAGTGTTAAGTGAAACGATATTTTGTATTCGTATATAAGCAGCGCAGCGTAATCAGACAGTCAGTCACTATTTTTTTTGTTAAGTCAGTCAAGTGAGTCCCAGTCAATAATTCGAGTACAGCGATGGCAACTTTACCACAACATTTACGATGAAGGTTCGGAGGCAACCTGAAAGGCTGTGTTTTCGCACTGTTATTCTATTTCACTATACGAGTACACGGGTATTGTAATAAACGTATATCAAACAAAATACCACCAACTTTATTTAATATAAATCAAAAATACACCAAGAAAACGAAATAAAATAAGAGCACCCCACGCCTCCTTCAAGGTTTCCGCCAAAACCGACAGATATTTTGTATGACGTTTTCTCGTCAGCTGTCACGTTATTAGCGGAAAGTGCAGGTAATTGTGTGCAAAATCTGGAACCATGCTATCAAGGGGAATGTCCAGTCTAGTACTTTAGTACCTACATATAGGTCAATGGTAAACAACGGAATCTTCAATAAACATGAACATGAGGGTAGGTGAACAAGGTGGGTCTCGGTAACCATGGTAACGGGATATGGCACCGCGGTCATGTATAATGAAGCGCCCTGATGTCGCGTGACATCATATCGCATTTTCCGAGTCAGAAGACTAAATGGATTTGGCGAAGCTTCAATAACTTCACGAATCTTGTAGAAAGTGCGGTGAGATAAACTGTTTCATATGCTAATGCGTCGCAGAATTTGCTTATTGGTTTTCGTGTTTATTAAAAACTAGCGGCTTCGCACGGGCCGGTAGCATTTATTATATTGTTTGGACGTGCCCGACTTCTTTGAAAAAAACCGTGATATCTCGGTGATAAATATAAGCACAATATTGACCCTCTTTCCAACATTTTGAACAGGTACGAAATCCGTTCACAACGTGCCGAGATTAGCGAATACACACAGACAGAGAAAATAGGAGGACTTTACTTTATAATATGTAGTGATAGTGATAGTGATGATAGTGATAGTGACAAGACTAGCGGCCCACCCTAGCCTCGCACGGGTTCAATGTTTCCTCCTACATTGCTACTACTACGTTACCTTTTCACGTCCAAACGACTGAACCGATTTTAATGAAATTTGGTACAGAGATAGAGCTTACTTTGAGAAAGAATATAAGCTACTTAGTTATTAATAAAATGACGTCCACGCGGGCGAAGCCGCGGCTAGTTAAGTATAAATTAAGAATCGGTACCAACTGGGGAGTGCAGCTTTTTCCTGTTGAATTGCACTAAAATGAATTGCTATCGCCTTTTCCCTCCGATAACACACACAGGTATGTTGTAAATAGGAAATTAGGTATATAAATATATAAACGCTTACACTCGCAAACGCATACTAGGTTTACAACACTAAACCTCTGTGTTGTTGCCGTTGTACACACATAAAATGCACATAACAGACATACATAATATATCCAAACAAATATCGGTAAGCAATACAAATATTTTTCTCTTTTCGGTTATGGAATAAAGCAATCAAGATATCCGTAAAACAAAAGAGAATCGAGTTCTTGTTTAAATAAAGAATCTGCGTGCCGACTGCCGACTTCAGCTATTGCCTGATGGATTGCACTAACATCAATTGATATCGGAAATAAAAGAGTGAAACTCATTCTTTTAAGCTTAAATTTGCTTCATACGAGTGCATACTGTTTTTTCTAATGTATGGGTTTATACATCCATAATACTTATTCTGTTTGTTTCTTTTCTTACCTTCATCGCTAAGTATATTTTAATTAAAAATTAAAACTGTACTAATTATATAATCAAAGATAGAAAAAAATATTATTTTTAACATGATAACAAGAAAATGTGTGAAAATAGGAATCTGTAACAAACCCAATTCATGCCTGGAAAATTTATGTTTAATTAGGGCGTTTTTTTGGTAGTAGTAATAAATATCACAGAGTTGGATTTCCTTTCTCGCCTCTTTTTTCCAAAATAGAAACAACAGGTTCTAATTCGTTATGATTCAAATTAAGAAGCTGCCTACCAATCACTAATACGAGTATGATATAATATCTTCAATAAACAAGAGCAATTCTCATTTTTTTGTCTACAAGAAATCCTTATAGTTGCGCTAGTATTCGTAGTCCGTCCGTCCGTCCGACTGTCCTTCTATCTGTCCGCAGTAAGCTCAGAGACTTATAATAATTACGCCGATAAAGTGGTAAAAATAAAAAATAAGATAACAAAATTTAGAATACCTTATAGAACGTAAAACGTAAACCAGGGACGCTAATTCTTTCATTCGCGCATCCCATAGTGTTGAGTGTCACTGGATAGGCTTTTTAAATATTATCTATCAGGTATATTGGAAGTTTGAGAAATATATTTTCAATAAATTTTTAAACAATTGGTTCGTGAGATACTTCGCGTTTTTGCTTCTAATTTCCTGATCTTATTAGTAACGCGAAACAATAGAAAAAATGGTATCCCGCATGAATTACTTAAATATGTTGACTAGAATTTCCCACAACTACAACCAATAAAAAATACAAAATACTCAATTTATTTGAATTAAAATCTAAACAAGTGATCTGAAAACAGGATTGTCTTTAATAATTCAGTATGAAAAGCATTAAACTGCTCACACATCCGTCACCTAGATTTGCATATTTTATTGTAGGGATGGTCGTTCGAAGTACAGATCATCCTCCGGTACATCAATTTTTCAGCGTTTTGGGAAACATATGTTCTTCTTTACATTAGGATTGTTAAGAATTGAATATATTAAATTACTTAATAGAACACTAGCTGCCCCGACGAACATTGTATGAGATAAAAAAACATTGCCACACAAGAATTTTATAAATATAGAGAAGAGAAGATAAAGGAAAAAGAAATTAATTATATTTTGTAAAATTATTTGTCCATTTATATCTTTATTTTTCATAAACAGTAAACACAGTTGTATACAAAGGTATCATCAATGCACATTTACTTAATTTCATGTGTCGCAACTACTACTTTACTCAGCACTTTTGCTAAGTTGCTGAAATAAGTTATATTAAAAAAGCTATTTTCAATCCTTGATTGAAGACACTTGTTGCAATTATTACAGACATAAAATGGCGAGCGCACACTGTGATGATTAATAATTAATAATTTATAAGCAAAAAAAATTAAGTACCTATGTTTCTTTTAAAAACTAACCTATATACTAATACATACAATTAAAATATTAATAAAAGTAATAATCGATCAACTTAAAAAATGTACTGGGAATCGGAACCCTACATTGCGCGATGCCCGACACGCACTTGGCTGATTTTTACCTTTGCTTTATGAGTTAGGTCGGTATTATTTGGTTTGGTGGTCCACACTCGTTTTCCGTACGCATTTTTTAACTGAGTAGAAACCCATTTTTTTTTAAATACTTCAATCTTAACCAATTCTTTCAGGGTCTGCATTTATTATATTAAGTCCACATTTTACCTACATTTCGGTAAATATAGAACCGCAGCTGTCCGATAACTTGACAGCCCTATAAACTAGAGGATTGGAACAGGAATTCGTCACGTTTTTCATAAATGTGCGAAACGCAATAAAGACGGTGCCAATATCTGCCAATGTTAGAACCGAAGCAATTCGCTTGCTCAATCTTGTGACTCATTGAAACTATATATACATTTTACCACAGCGCAAATTGTAAGCGAATGTAATTTGCCACGATAATAGTAAACTCCTATGTTATTCACGTCAATGGTAAGTGAATGTTATTAACAGCTCTCAATGCCAATGAGTTACCACTTCTAAAGCCTTAAATCTTTTACCTTTGTTCAGAATACATGGGTCAGTTTTTGGGTATGTATGAAACAGTTATAGGTTTTACTGGTGGTAGAATTCCAGTGTCGGAGCTCGCGGGCGTAGGCACCACCGCATTACCTAATATGCTTGCCACAAAATGGTAGTGTTCAGCACTATCGTGTTCCAGTCAGTGTAATGTACGGCTCTGTAATTTCCGGCCCAGAGGCATAACACCTTAAGCCTCAGGAGTGGTAACGCATCTGCATCTTGACCTTGATCTTTGTGTGAGTGTCTCTAGGCTGCAGTCATCACTTAACATCAATGTGAACTTGATGCTTGTTTGCTAATTCCTTTAACATAAAAAAAATAGAGGATGGTCGGTTTAAGGAATAATAAGACAGAGAGACAGACAGACAGAGTTACTTTCGCAGTTATAATATTAGTAGGGATTAGAACTTAATTTCCTTTGTATCATTTCTATGAAAATAGACAAGGTAATAACCACAATAATTTTATCAGAATATGTTTTGAACTTTTACTTCAAAATATATTCTGCCTTTGATGTGTGTGCCTAAAAATCATTCGTATAGTTTCGTACGTTATTAAAAAATAGGAAGCGAGTATTACATATATATAGGTATGACCAAACCAATACATTAGCAGAGGACATTGTAAAAGTAATGAATCAAATTTAAGTAAAAAAAAAATCGAATTGCTCTTTTATTGGCGATATCAATTCATGTTAGTGCAATCCATTAGGAAATAGCTGCACTCGGCAGTCGGCACGCAGATTTAATTTGATGACAATAATGGATACAAATGTCCCCACTCTCCCCTCTTCCGTTCGTGCGGGCAGGCGACAATGAAGAGATGACAAAACGTTTTTGGGGATTCGGGGAAACTTTTTTACGTTTTGTATGAGTTCATATGTAATTAAAATCTCAAAATATTTAGCTTCTTTTGTGTATGGTGCGTAGATGCAATGTGAAATTATTTTTTAATTCATGCAATACAATAAAATACTCTTTATTGTACACCAAACAAATAACAGAGGTTGAGCCTTGATATCTACCAAAGTGGAGAAGAGAGGAGACGAGAATATGTGTTTTGTATTTTCAAATCTCCTCTCCACACAGATTCGGTAGAAATGGATGAAGCTGAAAAGAGAGAAGATGTCACATTTTTTTCTCTCCTCTCCGCTTTGGTGGAAACCGGTGGAAATCTGCTCTCTCCATAAATGTGGGGAATGCAAAATAAAGAATTTAGAAGTATAGAATATCTACATATCTTAAAATTTTTAATGTTACGACTGTACCTACCTGTAATGTATGGTCCTGCAGTAATTATCATATTAGCAAAAAAAATATCATAAAGGCAAAACATCTTAGACTTCATAGATGTTGACTTGACGCATCTGCATTTTGACCAAAGGTTTTGTGTAGATGTCTATAGGCTCCATATCGGCATTACCGCCAGAAACCAAATGTCAGTGTGAAAGAAAGGTTACAGATAACTTATTAGTGTCCAACTATCATAATGCAGACCATACCTTACTTTGGGTAGGTACACACACATTCAAATCGTTGTATTGAAAGGTGGTCGGTTAGGGGAGAGATTGAGGAAGACACGTGTTGAAGATATTGCGTACGCTGCCTAAACAATAAAAGATATCGAGGAAAGCTTTAGGCTATATATATAATCATCACGCTAAGACGAATAGGAGAGGGTAGGTAACATAGCACCCGCGCGAAGCAGGGGCGGGCCGCTAGTATAATATATTTTGACATAGCTGTACAGCACTAGATATTAATTGGGGATGGGTGGTGGCACACCACCTTTAAAATAGTATTTCAATATCAGTAAAAATGTCAGGTTTTGGCGTCGGGACGTGACGACCCCATCGCTCACTAGCGGAAGAATTCTCTTCTGGTGGAGAGGAATTCTTCCGTTGATGCAGTCAGTCTACCGAACAATGGCGGTCAAACCATGGCGGTGCAAGTGCGTGGGATGGGCAGCAGCGTCCCGTGTAAATTTGCCGCCACTGCGATCGCCAACCCGTATGCCAAGCGTGGCGATTATGGCATTTCCCCTCAATGATACACAACCCGAAAAAACGGCCCCTAGTCCCCGGCGGCTCCGCTATTCCTGACCGTAGTGGTACCGGTCATGGTAACGGCGGGGTAGGGGGTGCGAAGAATCACCGGAAGTTGCCAGGGTACCACAAGCGACGACAATTGGCCCTGGCAACATACAACATTCGGACACTGCGGACCGACGAGAAGGTGGCGGAACTAGAGGAAGAATTGAGCGGGTTACGATGGCACATTATAGGGTTATCTGAGGTCCGAAGACAGGGAGAGGACTCGATAACCCTCAATTCTGATAACCTGCTCTATTTCCGGGAGGGCGATCAACTGTCCCAGGGTGGTGTCATCATGGGTGGGTGGGTTCATCGTCCACAAGTCCCTCGTGAACAACGTTGTCAAGATCGAAAATGTGTCGTCGAGAGTGGCGTACCTTATACTCAGAATAACCAAACGGTATTCGTTGAAGGTCATACAGGTCTACGCTCCGACCTCCGCACACTCCGATGATGAGGTAGAAACTATGTATGAGCATATTCTCCGAGCCATACATAGTTCTAAATCCCACTACAACGTTGTTATGAGGGATTTCAACGCAAAATTGAGCGTTCGAGGCGACCACGAGCTGAAAGTGGGGCAATTTGGATATGGGCGACGAAACACCAGGGGCCAGACACTGGCTGACTTTATGGAGAAGGAGAGCCTCTATATGATGAACTCTTTCTTCAAGAAGCGGGCTTGCCGGAAGTGGACCTGGATCAGTCATGACGGTGCGACAAAAAATGAGATAGACTTCATTATGTCCACAAGGCGGCATATATTCAGGGATGTCTCTGTGATCAATTCGGTAAAAAACGGCAGCGATCACCGATTGGTAAGAGGCACACTGAAAATAAATTTCCAGATCAAAAGATCCCGACTAATGAAGTCTACGCTCCGCCCAGCACCTGCCCAAATCCCCGAGAGCTTTCAACTCGAGCTACAAAGTCGCTTTGAATGCCTGAGTGAGCGCGTAGATGTATAATATACCGATAGTATTAAAATAGCCATAGAGCGAAACCAGGGCTCTAAAGTGTTCGCCAAAGACCTGTCCTTAGGGCAAAGCCGTCTCACTAAGCTAAAGACAGAGGACGACAGAATCGTATCGTCGAAGCCTGAGCTTGCAGAGGAGATCGAACGGTTTTACGGATAGTTATACACTTCAGCACGACCACCTGTTAACAGTCCGGCAGCAGATCCTAGAGCCGGACTGACCCGAAACTACACCGAAGATATCCCGGACGTCAGTCTAGACGAGATTAGTATGGCTCTCAAACAGCTCAAAAACAACAGGGCGCCGGGTGATGACGGAATCACTGCTGAACTCCTGAAAGCAGGCGGAAGGCCAGTATTAGAAGCTCTTCAGTCGATGTTCTATTTCGTCATATCCGAGGACAAAACGCCACAGGCGTGGCACAAAAGTGTGGTGGTACTGTTCTTTAAGAAAGGCGATAATATCCTTCTTAAAAACTATAGGCCCATCGCACTTCTAAGTCACGTCTATAAGCTGTTTTCGAGAGTGATCACGAATCATCTATCTCGCAGACTCGACGACTTCCAGCCTCCCGAACAAGTCGGTTTCCGTAAAGGTTTTAGCACCATAGACCACATTCACACGCTGCGGCAGGTTATACAGAAGACAGAAGAGTATAACCAGCCCCTATGTCTAGCGTTCGTGGACTATGAGAAAGCCTTCGATTCGGTCGAGATTTGGGCAGTGCTACAGTCACTCCAGAGGTGCCAAGTTGACTACCGATACATCGAGGTGCTGAGAAGCTTGTATGAAAACGCCACTATGTCGGTCCGGCTTCAGGATCAGAACTCGAAACTTATCCAACTGCAGCGAGGTGTGAGACAGGGAGATGTTATATCTCTGAAACTGTTCACCGCTGCATTGGAAGACGTCTTCAAGCTTCTGAACTGGAAAGGACTCGGCATTAGTCTCATAGTGTGTGAACTTGTAGGGCTGTAATGTCCTAGTGTATATTTTGTGCACTTACTTGCCGGCGACCTCTGTCCATCAATTCACTTCACGTTGTCTCTTGGAAATCCACTGCTACCACTTGCACTATATAATATTTGAAGATGGCCACAATCGCGCATGTAGCTGTGGCTCAGAAAACAGCAATGGCTGCGCTCAACCAGCGGATGGCAGATTTTGAGTCCCATCTGAAAGCGGCTTCTCCTGGTTCTGACTTAACTTCGCTCACCAAAGATTTCTCTGCCTTCAAGGACCATGTGTGGTCCATACTCAATTTGCTTCAGATGCAAATAACCGATCTCATCAGAAATGTCGACTTGATTGAGATGCGTCACCGCAAAAAGTTTCTGTTACTTGGTGGAGTTCCAGAGAACTCCAGTGAAGGTGCCACTGAAACGGTACTCTGTATCATGCACACTAACCTAGGTCTCACTGACTTGAGCAAAAGCGCTTTTAGTGTATGTCATCGCTTGGGAATCAGCAGCGAGGATCGGGTGAGACCAATACTTTTCCGGTTTTCTGATCCTGCAGTCAAAAGCACTATCTGGAGGAAAAAAATCTATGTTGAAGGGGTCCAAATTTGTTCTGTCAGAAATTTTGATCCGCCCAAGGCAAACTTCGTTCTCGTTAGCTCGCAGGCTTTTTGGCATGTCTAATGTTTGGACCAACGATGGGAACATCAATATAAAACTTCCAGATGGTAAGCGTCATAGATTGGCTTACGGCAAATCTCCGGACCAGGTGGAGTCTGCAAGCACTTCCCAAGCAAAGCCGACGCAAGCTGAAGTGCCGACCAGATCAAGGCGAGATAAAAAGAAGTAACTGTGTGTTTACTTTAAGTGTAGTTTTTCGTTGTTGTTCCCTTGCAGTGTGATGTTACTTTGTGCTTGTACCTGTGTCTTGTTTATTCCCATAGTCTTGTATTTGTTCGGAGAGGGTACTGTTTTGTTTGTATAATTTCCTTCTACCCTTGTTCCATTTCTGTCTTCGCTTTGTTAATGTTTGTTACCAAAGTAATTACAAATATATATATATATATATATATATATATATATATATATATATTAACTAATATGTCATCATGTACTCGAATCTTTTTGTTTTTGTCTATTATCAGTTGTCAATGTCATGTCATCACAGACCCACAATTGAAAGTAATTTTGTGTTAATTATAATTCTAGTCTGTGGTTTGTATGATCGGATAGTTATACAACATTAAACTGCAAGAGGTCTTAAATATATAATAGGTTGGGGAAAAAGTCTTTTCGCATTATAGTATGTATGAACTTGTAATAAAATCTCTTTGGCTGTAGTATTTGTATCTGGCTGGTTTTGGTATCATTAAAATTAAAAATTTTAAAGAACATAATTCCAAATTCAAATTAGGCAAATGTGTGATTTTCATTTGTTTTTCGTACTGTCAAGATGAGTGAATCTAATGAAGAAATTCGATACATTTTAAAATTTTACTACAAAAAAGATAAAAATGCAACGCAAGCCAAGCGAAAAAAATTTTGCGATGTTTATGGACCCAGAAGCGCGCATGGCCCAGCGGCTGGTGTAGATCGTAAGCGATCTGTTCGGTTAAGCACTACGGGCGCGGTCGGATAGTGTGATGGGTGACCGCTAGTGGCAAATTAATTGCGCGTTTCCGTGCTTCGGAGGGCACGTTAAGCCGTCGGTCCCGGTTGCTATCGATGGATAGCAGTCGTTAAACCTTGTCGGAGGCCTTATGGGCGGTTTGAAAACATCCGACAGTGGATTGGCCACTAACCCACCCACCTCTACCAATCCGCATTGGAGCAGCGTGGTGGAGTAAGCTCCAGGCCTCCCCCCAAAAAAAAAGGGGAGAGACTCGTGCCCAGCAGTGGGACGTATAATGGGTTGCCATTATTATTTATTATTATTATATGGACCTAGTGCAGTGTCTGTGAGAGTAGCACAAATTTGGTTTAAGCGTTTTCAATTTTGCAAAGATGCACCTCGCTCTGGTCGCCCTATTACGGATAACATGGATGCCATTTTTGAAAAGTGGAGCAAGATCGACATATCAGTAGTTACGACGTAGCTGAAGAACTGAGAATTGATCACAAAACAGTTTTGGCGCATTTAAAAAAAGCTGGATACAAAAAAAGCTCGATATTTGGGTACCTCACGAGCTCACTGAAAGAAACGTAATGAACCGTGTACTCATTTGTGATTCTTTATTACGACGTAATGAAACCGAATCATTTTTGAAGAAGCTGATAACTGGTGATGAAAAGTGGATCACGTACGTACGACAAGAACGTGCGAAAAAGGTCGTGGTCAAAGGCCGGTCAGGCTTCACAGACTGTGGCGAAACCCGGGTTAACTCGCAATAAGGTGATGTTGTGTGTGTGTGGTGGGATTGGAAGGGCATTATTCATTATGAGCTATTACCACCAGGCAGGACTATCGATTCTGAACTCTACTGCGAACAACTGATGAGATTAAAGCAAGAAGTTGAGAGAAAGCGGCCGGAATTGATCAACAGAAGGGGTGTGGTGTTTCATCATGATAACGCTAGACCTCACACATCTATAGCCACTCAGCAAAAATTAAGAGAGTTTGGCTGGGAGGTGTTAATGCATCCGCCGTATAGTCCTGACCTTCAGATTTCCACCTGTTTCGGTCTCTTCAGAATTCTTTATGCAATGTTAGGTTAACATCACGAGAGGACTGCCAAATCCATTTGTCGCGGTATTTTGATGAGAAGTCCCAAAATTTTTATAGCAATGGGATCATGTCCCTACCTACAAGATGGCAAAAGGTTATCGAACAAAATGGTACATACATACCTTAGTTAAATTTAAATAAACTATATCAAAAAATGTTTTGAATTATCTTAAAAAATGCGAAGAAACTTTTTCCCCAACCTAATATAAATTATTTTTTCTTGTGTAAGTCGACCGGCAGGTTATGCATTTTTTTTTTTGCGTAATTTTTTTTTCCTTAAATTATTTACTATATATAAATACTCCTTTATTTATATATTTATAGTAGCTTTTATATTTTTTTATATTATATATGTACAATGTCTGATAATTAAAGTTTTTACTCGGCACTTGATAGCTCATGTTCTTCCATTTCTTGTTCTTCTATCGATAATTTACCTCCTCTGAATTGTCTATTGAATGATGAATTTTCGCGGAATCCTAATTGCCTCTATGTTTGCCACGTCAATGCTCAAGCTGAGCATTCCTCAGCATCACTCGGAGCTTTTAAACATCTTCTCTGATACTATGGTTCACATCATCCATATTTCAGAAAGTTGGCTCAAACCTGAACTTCCCTCTACTACTTTTAGTCTACATGATTTTGTCCTTATTCGTAATGATCGCATAGGTAAAAGAGCCGGGGGTGTCGCTATCTACTTGCGTAGCAACATCCCCTTTAAAATTCTCACTTCTTCTCCGCCTCTCTATTCGGCTGCTCCCGAATACCTCTTTATTGAGATAGTTGTCAAAGGCATTAAAGCTGTTTTCGGAGTCATCTACTGTCCCCCTGGTATAGATTACTTTTCTTCCTTAGAAAATCTTTTTATGTCCCTTTCCTCGGAATACAAACACTTTGTTATCATGGGTGATTTTAATACGGATATGTTAAAATGTAACTTTAGATCTCGTATGCTGGTTTCGATCCTGGAGTCGTCAAATCTGACTATGCTGAATCTCAGCCCGACACATCACAATATTGAGACTGACGACTCCTGGCTTGACCTCATACTTTCTGCCTCTGCTGATAAAATCAGTAACTTTTGCCAATTGCGCCGGGTCTATCAAGACACGACCTATTTTATCTGTCATACAAAATTAAGGCGCCTAAAATGAAGCCATCCATAATTGTTATGCGTAATTTTGCAAAAAATGATTTTGACAAATTGAGAGAGATGGCCATGTCTCGTAGGGATAAGGCTTTTCGGGCCTATAAAAGGGAGCGTTGCGTTGGGAATTGGGACTTATATAAGCGAGCAAGAAATCGATGCAATCAAATGGTAAGAGCAGCAAAACGCCATTATTTTCATACTAATGAAAATAATGGCGTTTTGCTCAAACGCCATTATTTTCATTAGTCAAAACCTCAATCAACATTTTGCTAAAACATTACCTCTCGACTATAGTACTAAACTTGCTACTCTCAATTATTTGACTTCCATACCTGATCTCACTGACAACGTTTTCTCCTTCGCTTCTGTTACTGATGACGAGGTTAACAAAATTTTCAAATCTCTAAAATCGAAAGCAGTTGGTTACGATGAAGTGGGTAGAAATATGCTTTTGCCCATAATTGATATTCTACTCCCTATTTTAACCCATATTATTAACTTTTCGTTGGATACTGGGACCTTTCCTGCTATTTGGCGTAAAGCTTTTGTTATCCCTCTTCCGAAAATTTCAAGTCCTAGTCTAGTCAACCATTTTAGACCAATTTCTGTTTTACCTTTCCTTTCGAAGATTTTAGAAATAGTACTTCACTCACAATTAAGCACTCACGCTCACAGGTATGACCTTCTTTCCCCACTACAATCTGGCTTTAGAGTCGGTCACAGCACAGCCACTGCCCTGCTTAAAGTTATTGAAGATGTCAGATTGGGTATGGAACATTCCAAACTGACTGTTTTAGTTCTTATAGATTTCTCAAATGCGTTCAATTCCGTTGACTACGATATACTTGTTACCGTTCTTGGAAAACTTGGAACCTCGCCATTAGTACAGAAGTTCTCCTCTTATCTTCGAGGTCGCCATCAGGCAGTTCACGTCGATTGGGAACTTTCCGATTGGTATGAACTGTTCTCTGGCGTACCGCAAGGCGGCATCCTTTCTCCATTATTTTTTTCACTTTTTATTAATTCCATCACTCACATTCTGATGTGCTCTTACCATTTATACGCGGATGATCTTCAATTATATTCTCAAGCCGACTGGGAAAATACGGATAGTGCCATATCTCTACTTAACGAAAATCTTAATGCATTATCCGTCTGGTCTCAAAACTTTGGCATATCTGTTAACATCAATAAATGTCAGGCTTGTATTTTAGGTAGTCCATATTTCCTAAATAAATTAGGTTTAAAAAGCTTACCTCCCATATTGTTTAATAATATTCCAATTCCAGTATCTCGCGACGTCAAAGACTTGGGTTTACACCTGGACGCAACTCTTAGGTGGAATACTCAAATTACTAATATTTGCAAAAATACCACAGCTACGCTTCGCTCCCTTTATAGATTCCAGAACTTTCTACCTTCGAAGACCAAACTGCTTCTGGTACAATCACTTATATTTCCAGCTCTTGATTACGCCGATGTTTGTTATTCCGACCTTTCTCAAGAACATGTATTGAAACTGGATCGTATTCTCAATAACTGCATTAGATTCATCTTCGGTCTCCGTAAATTTGATCATATTTCACCGCTCTAGGCTTAAATGGCTTCCCATCCGTCACAGAAGAAACATTAGAATTCTCAGTTTATTATTTTCCATTCTTACTGATCCTTTATCTCCTTCTTATCTCAAATGTCATTTTAAACTTCTCGGTTCTGCTCACCTAATTGATCTTCGTTCGTCACTCAATCTTATACTACAAGTTCCTCCCCATCGTACTGGGTTTATGTCTAACTCCTTCGTTGGTACTGCAATCAGGCTCTGGAACACGCTGCCTATTGACATTAAAAAAGCTCCGAGTGAATCATCATTAAAAAATAAGCTTAAGCGCAGTCTTTTCTTAAAATCCTCTTAATAATGTATGTATATTTTTATTTTGTATGTATGTATGTGTGTTTTGTATGATTGCTATATTCTTATATTTATAGCACGCTGTATGTATAAATATGTATATCAAATGTAGTTTCGTATTACTACATTTCTTTTTATCAGCACCTATCTTACGTTTTCAACACAACCCAAAGGTTGGCTGGTTGATAATGCCTTGTAGTAGCATTAAGTCCACCTTATGTACCTTTTGTGTGCCTTAAATTTAAATAAATATAAAAATAAAAGTACTGAACAAATAATTATTCTTCAACTTCCAATCTAGAATGTAATGCAAAAATGTTATGTATAACTTTATTTTCATTAGCGAATGTAATTATAAATAGATATATATTAATTGCCGGATTACCGTGCTTATTTATTCTTTATATGCACAGTGAGTATACATAAAGGCAGACTTAAGGCATTTTCTCCCAGTCAACCTTTGGGTTATGAAGAGAGCGACGATTTATGATGTTTTTTACCTTCATACAAAAAAGGCTTACTACTAAGGCTTACTTTATCGCCACTTTCTTAAATTAATAAGTACTTAATGGGGTAAGAAATGACAGGACATCTTTGCACTCACAAATACTTCCTCGTTTTCCCGGAATATGTTTTAGCATTTGTCTAATTAATTCTTCAGTGTTTGTGTGACTACCCGACGACTGAGGCGCGAAGACGTCCGAAGAGTTTCGTCTCATGAAATATGCATTAGCTAGGGGAACACGTGTTGGAATCGATCAGATTTGGATTTCTGCAGGATTAAAAAATTGCTGAATAAAAAGACCAGCATCCTTTTATTCGTCGCGAGAAAATGTCTTCAAAGCTTTTATACGAGTAGTTGTTGGCAATCTTGAAAATGGGTGATATTCTGTCTGTTTAATATGTTAAGAGTCTATGTTTTTACTGGTGGTAGAGTTCCAAGTGTATGAGCTCGAGGGCAACGGCACCACCGTTTTACCTAACTCATCTGCCGCTAAATGATAGTGTTCGTACTATCGTGTTCCGGTTAGATGGTTATGTATGGCCCTGTTATAACTATCACAGAGACATGACACCTTAGGTCTCAGGGGTGGCAACATATCCACATTTTGACCTCTGGCTTCTATGTAGATGTCTATAGGCTGCAGTCATTACTTAACATCATTGTGAGCTGCATGTTTGTTTGCAACCTTATTTACATTAAAAAAAATATTCAGTTCATTTCTCAAAGCGTTTGATTCAACCATCAGTTTAATGAAATGTATCTTTAACAGAATATTTTTTGGCGTTCCACTATAAGTGAAAGATAATCAAAATAAAGACCAGAATTGATGAAAATCCTTTTCCAGTAGGGAAAACATTTCGGCGCTCAGCTAGTCTCATGAATCTACGGAAACGACATATATGCAAACATCCACGATTCGCCGGTTACGTTTTGGCCTTCTTTTCCTTCAATTTCAACTCGACTGACTTTCATCTGAATGAACATCCCCACTGTCAATATATGTTAAACCATGAAACTAGACAAGAATTTCTAATTTATCATGATATATTTGAAATATGTCCTTATAAATATTTAATTTTCGATAAATGCGTATGGTTTATAACTAAAAGAACAACCTCCTACATCGATTCAATATTTGAATGTAGTTTTTATGTACGAGTATCTACTAAATATTTTTACAATTACTAATGTTAAATAAAATTAGTAGAGGATTTTCGTTAATGGAATTAAGAGAAACTTGATCTCAAGCCTATTAAAACCTACTCAATTACAGTGAATACATTTTTTATTAGTAGGTTTTCTAATTTTGATATTTTTATTTATTTCCTTTTTAAGAAAAACCCACTTGCTTGGGTTTATTCCCGTTGTCCCCGTGCGCCGTGTCCCCGTCACGGGGACAACGGGAAAGAAATTTATAGATGCCCCGTCACGGGCACACGGTGCACGGGGACAACGGGAATAAACCAAATACTTGCACATTACACAACTGGAACCCGTATAAAATTACTATCAGATCCAACAATAAATTACGACATTCCAAAAGATAGAGATAACATAGGTACTCGATCCTTTTATTAAGATGATCAAAATATGTATAAGACCAAGCTTATTGAATATCCTTTTGAAGTAGGGATAACGTTTCGGCGCTCAGCTAGTCACATGAATATACGGAAACGACCTTCAACTTCACTGACTTGCTTCATTTGGATGAACATTGTGAATATATACTAAACCATAAAACTTGACGAAAATTTCTAAATATGCAACTGTGCAATACGCAATCCAGTATGAAACACATTGCGCTCCTGTGACGCACGCGCCACGAGTTCATTTCATCGGTACAGCAGCCACTAACTTATTAGGTGTAATCTTCAATATTTTAATTATTCGAAATAACGTAACTTCACGCATGTAATCCCCGAAGGGGTAGGCAGAGGAAAATGCATGCATTCAAGCATACATGCAAACACCCACGATTCGCCGGTTACGTTTGGCCCATGTAACAGGTGGCGAGCCTGTTGCCATCTCCGGGCACATTACCAAACTTCGAGGTACTGGGAAATTTCCAGAAAATGGAAAAATCCCAATAGAACCGGAGATAAAGGACTTTACACCATTATCTCTGATAACCCCCTACCCGGGAATCGAACCCAGGACCTCAGCGTAGTAGTAGTGGCCTGCTACCACTAGGCTACCGAGGCAGTTGTAATTTTTGTTGTTATTCTAAATATTATGTATAAGTATGATAAATAATATCTAATATGTTTATTTTATGATTTTTTTTTATTTTATACTTATTAGTTTTTATTGGGTATCTTTATTTATGTACTTCTATTTTATTTTTCCGTACCGTTTTGACATCCGTGAACTCCCATCATGTGGTTCCATTGAAAATCAGCGTCAGGCGTTACGCCTGACTTCTATGCTGAACTGGAGACCATTTTGACCCAGCCGTGTGACACACACTATTTTCATTACCTACTTATTTGTTTTTTGTCACTGTATAGTTGGTTCTGTTTTTTCTGTTATTTTTTTTTCTTTATCTCCTTTTTTTGTGGTCTATTGTTTTTGTGCTTGTACTAGTTTAAAATTAATTGTTTTGTGTTTTTAAATGTGTTTCTTTTTGTGTGTTTTTTGGCTATGCGCCAAATAAACGTCTTTTCTTTCTTTCAAACAAATCGCGAGTGTAAAGTAAGATTATCTACTAAGTAGTGGTAGAATGTCGGCATCGGAGCTCGAGTGCGTAGGCCATCACCGCGTTACCTAATTTATATTAGTGAGTGTGTGTGTGTGTGTGTGTGTGTGTGTGTGTGTGTGTGTGTATCTTCAAGCCGGGGTAGGCAGAGAGCGTGGAGCGCCAGATATTCCGGTCCTGACACACCTCCCGTGCTCTTCTACCTTCATCATTCTCTTCATACACGCACGCCGATTCCTAAGACTTTTGACCCCACTATCAGACAGGACTATATTAGTGTTCAGGACTATCGTTTTTCAGTTAGATGGCAATGTATGGCCTTGCGATAACTATAACGGAGAAAAAACAACTTAGCCCTCAGAATTGACCTTTGAACGCACCTTCATTTTTTGTGTGATATCTAAAGGGTCGCAGTATTTATGTGAACTACATGCTGGTTTGCCACCATAAGAGACAAACTTTTCCATTACGAATATACACTAAACCATAAAACTAGAAGAGAATTTCTATTTAGAAACTGCGAAATAAACGCAATTCAGTATGAAACAAATCACGAATGTAAATAAAGTGGAAATGCATCCTCGATTTTCATGGTATGTTTTAAATGCTTTGTAACTATTGAATTCTTGATGCGTGTGCAACTAAATTGGTTTAAAATTAAAAACGTACATCAGATAAATAAGTACATGTACATGTACCTATGCAGCCTAACTTGTCTAATGTCAGAGATGGAGCTGGAGATAGATAGTTTTCGTCGCTCTCGATTTTGATCGGGGGTTGTTACTCGGAGTATATGCCCTGTTTTAAATGGCTCTGAGATGAAACAATTTAGGTGACGCTGCTACTCTTGAGGCCTCTAGGTTTATATATAGCTATCTACAGATTTCAGTTCATTTATTGTGAACTAGCTTGATTTTCATACATCGTCCGTTTTCATGACACATACTTTCACAAAAAAAGGTTGTCAATGATATTAGTTTCATTTTGCTATAGGTGGAAAGCGTGTTTGCAACTTGCGCTATGTAGATGATACAGTTGCCCGTGCTACTTTTTATATGTTCGAAATGTGACGGAGCTCGCGGGCGTAGGCACCACCGCATTACCTGATTTACTTGCCGCTATATGGTAGTGTTCAGCACTATCGTGTTCCGGTCAGGTGGTAATGTACGGCCCTGTAATTTCCGGCACAGAGGCATAACACCTTAGGCCTCAGGAGTGGTAACGCATTTGCATTTTGACCTTGGTCTTTGTGTGGGTGTCGATAGGCTGCAGTCATCACTTAACATCAATGTGAACTGCATTCTTGTTTGCCACTTCAATTACATAAAAAAAAAACCTTGAAAAAAATGACCTTATTGTCGTCAGAGAAGCATTTTGGTCGTCAGAGAAGTTTTTTAGTTTCAAGAAGCATCAGACCTGTTTGATTTTTTTTCATAGTAAATAATATCCATCCCATTCCCATCAACGCAAAAAAGCAAACCCTCGTTTGCTATTTTCCTGCGTACAAATTACTTTATGAAATCGGAAACACTCCGACGGATTATGACCCTGTGTTTTGTGTTGACATGGATACTTACGAGTACATTGTTTTTGCGGATGTTTGTGTGTAGGTACTAGCTTTTCGCTATTCCACGGATTTGTTAGCATGCATAGACTTTGATCAATAATGCAGCCTCTGAATAGAACATTGTGGTTTTACGTGAAAAGGTTTGTCTGCAGCTGAATTTTATCTCTGGCCTCTGTTTATTAAAATGAGTTAGTTATTAGTTAGTTTATTAGGCGCGAAACGGTAAAAAAAAAACAAAAAGATAAAGGATCGAAACAAGGTAAAGGAGCAAAATGGTAAAAGAGTAACAAAAGCGTATTTTTTATAGGACTTTGTATGGCCTATCTATCTAACTATCACAGAGACATAACAACTTAGGGTGGCAACGCATCTGCATTTTGACCTCTGGTTTTTGTGTAGACGTCTATAGGCTGCAGTCATCACACTTAACAACCATGTGAGCTGCACTCTTGTTTACCACCTTAAATGTGCCATAAACTATCATAACATGCCCCAATTTAAGATCCTCCAAATTTTTCTATTTTGCCTCAAAATCTTATAAAATATTTAACTAGTTAACACATAAAGGAACCATCGAAGCGAAGATGCCGATGTCACCGCCCCAACAACTTGGTCCCGGTCTCATGAATATGCAGCAGGCCAATACTGGACTTGCGAACTGCAAACTTATATTAAATGCGTCGACAGGGACGATATCATGTTAATCGATTTTGGTGTTGATATTGCAAATCGTATTTACTCGCTATCGACTGTTATTAGGCAAACACGAAATCTATTTCATAAGTTTCAGTATTGGCACGTAGAACGGTAACAACTTTTTTTTACATGGCAATGTTTTTTATATTTGTGAGTTTTTTTTAGGGTAAAACAACAGTGAATATAAAATTGAGTCACGCCCACTTGTGAACCGGATTTTCGGGTCTACGTGGTAATGGGTACACCTGAACCACCGAGGCAATTTAAATGTAAGTGTTTATTCATATATCACTTTATTTATTATTTTTCATGTCATGAAGTGGCAAACAAACATGCAGTTCACTCACTAGGATGTCATGGCCATGTTGCTGGTTATGTATCGAAGCAGTTAGTATGGTGTGGAGACGTCATCGCCACACGGTGGCCAGTTGAGTTAGGTATCATGTAAGTATTTCAATACTAACCGCAAAGATATTAGAGGAGTTAGATTTCTAATACGCCCCGGCCGCTGAGCGTTCATTAAGACTCGCGGACGGTCAGGTGACCGTTCCCACTCACGCGTCAAGCATCGTCCATTCATTGTGCATTCGTCCGCCGAGCGCAAACTTACTGAGAAAAAAACCGTTAAATATGCCAAACTGTTAAGTGTTTTGGTGTAAAAAATGAACAGTAAAGCAAACTAAACCACTCAGTTATTAATTATCACTAATTATCACCGGTGAGTCAATATTTTGTTATCTTTTTAAGTAAACCACGATATCACATCGTTTATTATCAAATATATCGTATAAAAACAGAGAGTACTGTCAGCTAACTCATTTACACGGAAAACATGGGACATCTAGATTTTGTAGTATAATCACGTCTTTATACTCGTGTACGAACTGTTAATACGCCATTTTTGTGACGTTTTGTGGCGCGACCAAACACTAATCAGGTGTGTTGGCCTCGCGCCTAATTGGTGTATATTTTAGCGCCAAAATAAGCTCTTCCCACTTACAATGGTTGAAGCGGTTGTTTGTTTTTTTTGGAAAAGCATGTGTTTGTCAATCTATTCTTATAATATCTTTGACTAGCTGCTTGGATACGTAACCAGTTACGGAGTCATGGCGTCCTAGTGAGTAAGAGCTCTAAGTGAATTCTGTAGTTCATTTATATCAACATTAAAAATTTAGTGATGAAAATTTTTTTAGAGTTAACTATATGTTTTGTCACTTCTGAGATAATAATAATAATAATAAATACTCTTTATTGTACACATAAGAACAACAATTTGCAAAAACAATTTCACATATATGCACAATATGCGGCCTTATTGCTTAAAGCAATCTCTTCCAGGCGACCTAAATAGAAAAAGAGACATCAATCAATTACAAGAACAAGGGGTGTACAGACTTAAGAAATAAAAACTATTACAATTCAATATATTTCTTAAAATAGCACAGACATATATATTTATATATATATACATATACATAAACCTAAATATATATACAAGATATGTATTATATAATATATATGCATACATACATAGATAAATAAATAAATAATAATATTAAGTACCTACCAGACAATAGATAATAGTACAAGTATATTGTATAAATATTATAAAATACTGTATTCTTACCATCGGATGGCTCATTATATTTCCAAGCTTAAATAATAATTATTAAGATGATTTTTAAATGACGCCAATGTCTGAGCTTGGCGTATAGTCAGTGGCAAAGCATTCCACAACTTGACTGCAACGACAATAAAAGATTTTGCACAGAAAGAGGAGGAGTGAGGAGGGATCATAAGACGAAGGTTGTTAGAGGATCAAAGAAAGAGGGAGTTTGATTGAGATAGGTATTGGAATCGTGCTTTAAGATACAGAGGATAATGCGGATAAAATAGCAGGCAGTATAGTAGAGAGAGTATGTGTGTATTCCTGCGAAGGTGGATTCAGAGATATGGTCATATTTACGTAAACCGAATATGAACCGGATACAAAGATTTTGGAGTCGCTCAAGTCTGCTTAACTGCTCCTGTGTTAAGTCAAGATAAGATATGTCAGCGTAATCTAAGATAGGAAAAAGAATGGATTTAGCAAGCATAACTTTAGTGGCAGTGGGCAAGAAGTTCCTGATCCTGCGGAGAGAACTGACAGCGGCGAACATCTTCCTAATGACATTACAAATTTGTGTAGACCATGACATATTACTATCCATATGAAATAAAATCCTAAATTTTTCACTGTGTCGCAATAATCTACGCATGTTCCATCAAAGACGATAGGTGGTAAATTGGAGAAATTTAAACGTTTTAATAACCAAGAGCTACCAAATATTATAGCTTGACTTTTAAGTGGATTGACTTGTAGACCAAATGTTTTACTCCACTGAAAAATTTTAACAAGATCTTCATAAATGAGTTGTATCACTTTTGGTAATTCTTCAAGCTTAGTTTGGCAATATATTTGATTAAGATCTAAGTTGTTATACCCGTATGCCGAAAATAGGAGACCGTAGGTACTCGTATATTGCCACCTGACCTGGATACGAAAGCGCTTATCTAACACTATCATTTAGCGGCATGTAGAATAGGTTAGTGGTGGTAGAGCTCCAGTGATGGAGCTCGCGGGCATAGGCACCACCGCATTACCTAATATACTTGCCGCTAAATGGTAGTGTTCAGCACTATCGTGTTCTGGTCAGGTGGTAATGTACGGCCCTGTAATTTCCGGCACAGAGACATAACATCTTAGGTCTCAGGAGTGGTAACGTATCTGCATTTTGACCTTGGTCTTTGTGTGGGTGTCTATAGGCTGCAGTCATCACTTAACATCAATGTGAATTGCATGCTTGCTTGCCACTTCCATTACAAAAAAAAATTGGTACCTAATGCAGGGGTGCTTACGCCCGTAATACGTAATCATTACCTTTACCTGATCCATTACTAGAATTCTATCACTAATAAAAAATATTAGAAAATACTTCTTTTTAAAATTAGCAGACTGTCTGCCTCAGACCACGGAAGCTGAAAAGCGACCGAAACGTCGGGTGCGATTATAAATAATAATTTTAGTTTAATATACCTACGCGAGATAAATCCGAAAACTAGTTTTATTTCAATGAGTGTAGCTCGCGAAAACCTAAGAACATACTATTATTTAAGTATTTATTCAATGATTTTCATATCACTAATAGACAAAATAATCTAATACATTATCCATTTAACAATATTCGTATAATGTACGCTACAATGGCTACGGATGCTCCTAATTCTATTTTTTACATCATTGAATTGCACCCGTCCAGTGACATATACAGGGTGCGCGGATTCGTCACGCGTATTGCACAGTCATAAGCTTATTGTGCCTCCCCTATACCGATCTCATATCAAACAGTTATATTGTTGCGATTCTCGTATAAATGTTAAAAGCGATGTCACTACGTTTGACACGTGTTTAGTGAACAATTCAAAATGCTATTGTTACAAATCGATTAGGGGAAAATTTCTATTGTCATGTATTTCTGTACAGATAAACCGGCGAGGTAAAAGTTTGCGGCGTATTCTGGAGTTAGATCGTTATTGTTAACTTTTGTTACGAATTAATTCGCTACGGTGGAAAAACGAGAAGTATAAAAGTACGTGTTTCCCAACATTACGTGATTAATGTGCGTTTGAATTCAACTTGTTTGTTCATTAACCATGAATAATACGAGTATATATATTCTAAAAGCTCTATGATTGATGTAGTTTTTTGGGTTTTTTTATGACATTATCATTTTCATCATCATTTTAGCTTATGATTTCCACTGCACGACAAAAGCCTTCCCATCGCAGTGGCGATGATCAATGGCGATCAAACCATTCGAATAGGGCGGTGGTAAACGCAATAACGCGGGATGGGCAGCAGCGACCCACGATAAAACTACGGCCACTGCGATCGTAGATCCGCATGCCAAGCGTGGCGATAAGGACAAGTTCTCCCCAAAATTAAGCACAACTCTGTTATGGCCATCGTTGGGAAAGGCTTTTGTCCAGCAGTGATTGTCTTTTGCCTAAAGTGATGATGATGATGATGTATGTTAAGTATGCAACGTTGCCAATGCCCTCCAGCTCCATTACTACCAGTAATGGTAAAACTAATTAATCGACGTCACACTTTTACTTACCAGAATGACTCTAGACAAGGTGCATGAATGTTCATCCTTATGAGTATCCTACCATCTTACTAATATTATAAATGCGAAAGTTTGTATGTTTGTTACTCCTTCACGCAAAAACTGCTGAACCGATTTTCATATGATTAAAATGAAAAAAAATCCTGTGAGATGCCATGGGATAATTTGATGAATTTTCCCAGGTTACGCGAAAAGCGACCTACACGCGGGTGGAGCCGCGGGCAACAGCTAGTCTTTTATATTTATAAAGAATAACATTCCCGCACTTAAGATTTAATTTTGCTAGTTATTTTTGTAGTTAAGGGTCAGTGGAAGGGTTTATAGATTCGCTATAAACCCTTTCACTGACACTGACCCAATAGATTAAATGATGCAAATGCTGATATGTGATACACGCCCTTTTAGATCGGGCTTATTTTCATACTCCAGGGGAGTTTTTGAAAATCTTGTCAATTCGAAAACCTCCTTATCAGGCACTATTGATAGCTGCTTTGATAGCTTAGTGGTAAAGTGGCTGGATTGGTTATCCTGACATCGCAGGTTTCTTTCTTGCCCGAAGTAAACATTTTCTTTAATTTAATTGTTTGTTTTGTGACCTACCTGTGAAAATATAATTTTACAATTTTTTTATAAAAAATGTTCCTATTTACATTCCGAAATTGCCTCCTAAGATTTTAATTTGGATATTTATTGCTTGTGCATATTTGGATTACTATGTGTATTTGTACATTTTGCAAGTTTTACTCGATCGATCCGGAAGACACTATTGAAGTCAATTGGCTGTGACAGGACATACAGACAGACGCACGAGTGATCATTCAAGCATTTCGTTCTTTTTCCTTTTGACGTACGCAACCCCTTAAAATTTATATACATAATACAAAAATGTAAAACAAACAAAAGTTCTAATAAGCTGTCCTCATATTCGATTGGAATGGACTAAAGAGTATTGACTTTTTATACATTCACAAAGCCGATTTAACTGCGGCACGTGTTAGCTGTCACCGGCTGTCATGTTAGATGACATGTGAATGACAACTCCGCACGGGGTGACAATGCAACAACGAATTTATGTATGGGAATATACATGATGGCGCGGTGTTGCCAGAGAATTTACAATAACGCGTCGCGTGCGTCCCTCGGACCGTTGAGGGTCCAAATAATAATACCACCTGTAGATAGTTTATAATATTACGTAACTTCACGCCTGTATAGAAGAGATAGGCAGGGAGAATAAATGAGATTAATGCATGCATGCATACTTGCCCACGATTCATATGTTACGTTTTGTTGTAAGTATTTTGTCTCTAACTTCAAGGGTTGCACTGGGTTGGAAATTTCCCAAAAATAGAAACATCCTTACAGCGAAAATCTTCCGATCCGGGGATGGAACCCGGGACTTCAACGTCCATTTGATCTCTACACTACCTACTGAGGCAGACCTTAATAACATTGTAAATTTTAGGAAAAACTTCAACTATGGTGGGTTAACTGTTCTGATCGTATTAATAAAATAAAATACGGTTAGATTTACAGCCCAACTAGGTCGCTAACCGAGTTTGTGTGTGCCGTTGTACTACTTTACATTATATGTTTTTGTAACATAATACTTAAAAATATATATTTATAGCTTTTTTATAGCATACTACTTAGGCATGCATTACATTGCAATTCTATTTACAAAGATTCCAAGATTTACTAGTGTGAAATTCAGAGTCAACGTTACTGACGAACGTGGCTGGGACATACATGCGTGAACGCATGTATTTACACCAGCATTAAGTTACATTTTTATTTTAAAATGGATCAATAGTATGTTCGCAAGTTTCTTAATTGAACCAATAAAATAATGTAGGAAATAAATTTAAATGTATCTACAACAGAAGTCCAGTTCTGGTCAGTCTCACACCGAGTTACCTTTCTTTTAGTTTCCGATCAGGGTGTTTCACTCTATTGTCCCATTGTTTCAAATATCTTTTATTTGCTTCGCGGCCACAATAGAAGGCTTTCCACGGTACACTTTAAACAAGCTCAGTTCCGTGTTTTATAAGCTCGGTCCGATTAGATATGAGTGTATTCTGGAACTTTATTCTGCGTTATGAGCGCGGTTAAATATGTGGAGGATTATACAAAATTATGCTATCATAATTATTTATGTGACTAGCAAGCTCCGGTTTCAGATGCAATTTATTAGTAAAAAAACATAACCCTCCTTCTGTTGCAGTCGGATTAAAAGTGAAAAATATGATTGAGAAACAAATGATAATTTGTTTTTATTTCATTACTAGCTGTGCCCGCGCGCGACTTCGTCCGCGTGAGAATTTATGATTGTTCAGTATCTACCCAGACGAAATCGTGGGCGCAGCTAGTGTAAAAGTAGCCTAAGTTACTCCTTATTAAATAAGCTATCTGCCAGTGAAAGTCCCGTCAAAATCGGTCCCGCTGTTCTCGAGATTAGCGGGAACAAACAGACAGACAGACAGACAAAAATAGTAAAAAATGTTGTTTTGGTATATGTACCGTGTATAAGTACATATTATTATGCACTTAGTAAAAAGCGGCTATTATTTATATTACAAACAAACACGCCAATTTTATTTGTGTAGATGTATAGATGTCTTCATCTCAGACTTGAGGTTTAAATCGATTCACGAAATACGGAGTAATCGTGAATCGATTTTGAACGTTATACGTGAACATACATACAGTCGAACATAGAACTCTTTGTTTGAAAATACGGTTACCAGGAATAGGAGAGAGGAAGACGAGCATATTGGTATTGGGTTGGTAATTGGCTTCTAAGTATTGTAACGATTTACCATAGAGGAACACGGGCCACCGGCCGCGTCGGACCGGAGGGGAGTAGCCATATGCAGGCTTTCCCCCCTGTCAAAGTACAAGTCAAAGTGGGCCCGAGATGTTTAAATGTGAGCTTGAGATTGTTAATGTATTTTGTTAAAGTCAAGGTGTGCGAGTGTGTTGCACACAAATTTCATCCCGCAAAAAATTACAGACTGTTATGCATCGGTAATAAACGCTACGGCTACTCCCCGCCGGTCGGCCGGTGGCCCGTGTTCCTCTATGCGATTTACCTCTGTCAGAGAATATGTAATAATACTACGTATAGAATGGACATTTCGACGTCCCGCCCGATTGCCATGCCTAACCCAACCTCCTCCCCTCTTATGGGCGACGGTTGGTATTTTTTACGCACACAGATGCACGTGTAAATAAACGCGTCTGATTGATGTCTGTGTAATAGAGACCAAATTAAGCGTTTATATGGAATTTTGGCGGAGTGCCTCTGTCAACTACTGTTTTCGTTCGCTACTTTATTCATACAAATAATATTAGTGACGGATTGCTAAAATGGTCATCTAAGGTAACAGTGCAGGGACCTAGTTATGCATGAATGTGCCAGCGTGTATTCAAATGACAGGAGAGACGACCTATTTAATTGCAAAGCCAGCGCCACTCAAGCATTCATGTGTGGACTATTGAACCAACCCACGTTTCTCTGTAGCGTCGCATCTCGTGTGCTAAGAAAGAATAACTTTATGTGGCTGATAGTTTGATACTTAATGTGTTTTATGGTAAGGCTGCTTTATTATAAAAATATTTAAAAAAACGTAACTTCACGCTTGTAATCCCCGAAGCGGTAGGCAGAGGTAAATGCATGCATTCAAGCATACATGCAAGCACCCACTATTCGCCGGTTACGTTTTAGCCCATGTAACAGGTGGCGAGCCTGTTGACATTTCCGGGCACATTACCAAACTTACTAACCTAACACCATTATCTCTGATAACCCCTTGCCCGGGAATCGAACCCAGGACCTCAGCGTAGTGGTAATGGCCTGCTACCACTAAACTACCGAGGCAGTTACGGTTATATTTTAGTTTTCAAATATAGTGACACATTTAATTGAGAACGTCAATACAAATAAATAAAATTGGAGTGTCTGTTTGTAATATAAAAATAACCGCTTTTTACCAAATGCATTTGTATGTCATACAAATATTTGTCTCGGTGCGGGGATCGAACCCGCGACCCTTCGAATCAAACGGTCATCTCACACCGCTGGACCAACCGGGTTGTTTAATAAGAATATATATAATAAATAATAATAAGAATGTATTAAAAAGATTTAATTTGATTTGTTGCTCAAACAAAATCAGCTATATACAATAATAATATTAATCTAACATCGAATGTTTTATCTCTATTTCTAATTAACCATGTACCCTAGACTACGTTGACAGCTGATCAACCCAGGCTTAGTGTAAATAAATAAATAAAAATTACTAAATAACTCACAAAAAACAGAAAACTTGTGTTAAAAATAATAATTACCCAACATAATAGAAGAAGAATAGGACAAGTGTAGCAGGCTTTTCTATTTTTTTTATGTAAAGAAGATGACAAAGCATGCAGTTCACACTGATGTCAAGTGATAGCTGCAGCCTATAGACATCTACATAAAAACCAGTTGTTAAAGTTATCGTTGACGATAACTTTAACAACTGGTTGTTGACGACCCGGTTAGTCCAGCGGTGCGAAACCACCGTTTGATTCGAAGGGTCTCGGGTTCGATCCCCGCACCGGAACAAATATTTGTATGGCCTACAGATATTTGTTTCGGGTCTGGGTGTTTGTGTATGTGTTGTATGTGTACAACGGCACCCACGACACAGGTTTATACCTACTGTGGGGCTGTGAGTGTAAGCGATTTTTTTATTTTTTTTTTTATCGTAACATTTCACGTCCTTCTCTAACTTAAAGAAATCTGTTAAAGTTAGAGAAGGATGTGAAATGTTACAGTAACTTTAACAAATATCTTGGTGCAACCCAGGCTTAGAACTCTACCACCAGTAAAATCTCCACCGGTAATACCTCAAAAATAACTATTCTAATGATTTGCCTCTGTCACGTGGTGAAAAAAGTTCATTTTGGGAGTAAAACTGGTAAAACAATCCAACTTATATTACTATCTGACTAATGGTGCTTGTAGATTTGATTTTTGGATAACTTTTTCACGATTTTACAAACAGCAATGGATAAAAAGTTCGGGATTATGCGTGATTGAGGTCTTCATAACGAAATATGTAAATATACATCCAGAATCTTGGAATATTCTCTGAAAAGAGGATCAGAGTAGGGCTGACGTGGGGTTGTTTACTATAAAATGAAAATATATTGCTCGTACGAGACTACACCCCCTGTTTTACAAATAGGTATTATATTTGTAAGGGGGGGAATGAAGTATATCTATAACTATAATATATTATGTTGTCAATATGATATCATTTTAGTGACTCTAACAATGATCACTTGTATTGTAGATTATAACATAAAATTACCTATTAGTCCGGTCAAATTAGATCAAAAAATAGGAGTCAAGCTACATAAATTTGAATAAAGCTGAAAATGAGTGAAATTGTTCAAAACATAATTATACGAGTAAATCAAATATCAAAACTCCACATCGTTCCGATTTAAAAATACTCGAGGTCAAAGGTGAAAAAATGGTTTTTCGCAATTTTCTTCTTAACGGTAAGTTTTATCGTAAAATTACCTGATTATTTGTGAAAATTAATCATTTTTAACGATTGGCAACCGTAGCGTATTTATAAATTTTATATCCATATGTCTTACGTATCAAACCTATCCCTAATAAATGTAGCATGCCTCTGACAAAAGTAAGCTAAGCAACTAAGGGTGGAGTTCATTGAACGTAGATTTAACTAAGTTCACATAACTGGCACTAATCTAGCTTAGACTGTCGTTCAAACACTTAAGGTTGCAGTTTTAATTTCAGGTAGATATTTGCTACGTTACATTCAAAAGTATCTAAACTTACTTTTATAAAATTTGCAGGTACATTAATAATTTGTCTAGTAGAAGGTAATCTAGTAGTATCTAGTGTAGTAAAGTCTGATTTTAGTGCAAATACAATGCTATGTAGTCGTTCATCAAGTTTATTGAATTAATATTATTACCGGCTTTAGATTTTACTCCGATGCCTCCGCCCATAACAGTATTTACTTCAATAATTTTGATTTATTATTTGAACAGTCCATTGGTATAGCCTTCCTATATCGTAAAATGCAGATAAGTACCTATCAAACCTCATTTTATGAAAAGCATAAACATGCAGCATTATTTTCTACCGACCGTGACCTGGTTTCAAAGATCGATTATCTACCCTTGCGGTAGGTCTGAGGGTTTTCGTGTCAAGCCTCGCGTGACTGACGAATGCATGGAAAAAACCTATATTTTACAGCCGACTCGGATTTATGGCTTTCCTATTACGATATAAGAAGATAGATGCTACAAAAACGCGTTGTTGGTAAAAATAGATCAAAATGTCTGGAGTGAATACAAAAAGGCAAACTGAATTATGATACTTAAATATTATATATGGCTGCATCGTTTAGGAATACGAAGGTAGAAAATTGTTTGTTTTGTTTGAAGGCGCTTGTATAAAATACCAGTTATAAATGTTTCGGTAGACGTAGAGTCGAATTATATTTGGAAGACTTTTGACAGGTGATTTTTGTAATTATGGTGGAAAACAACCATACAGACTTATACAGTTCACAAAAACGCAGATCCGTTACCACAGTAGAGATCTATTTAAATTTAAATATTTTTATAGCTCATGGTCTCCTGCTTTTAATGTTTTAAGATTAGGTTTAAGGTTATTTCCCTACGTAATAGGTACACTCACACTAATTATTTCAATTTCCTCTAACATATAAGAATAAATTTCTGGAAGAATTTTGTTGAGCGATAAGACCGCCATTTGTACTACCTATTTAATCTTTTTTATGTCAACCGCTGTTAATTTTTTTATGATATACTTGCAATAAAGATTAATGTTGTTAAATAAATATTACAAATTTATCACTCTTCATATTTACCTTATGACTTTTTCCAATATATTTTCACCTCAATTCTCTCTTCATAGGTCGTTTCGAACACGTCTGACTCCAGCCGTCTATCATTTATGTTTATATGTATATTAATACGGTGCCATCTATTTTTCTGCTAGCAAAGGCACGGTATAGCATTTATATCCCCGTTTGTAGGCAAAAGACTAAGTGCTGCTAGCTTTTAATACGTAGATAGGTATATCAAGTCTGAAGCTTCTTTAATTTGAATATTGTAATTTTAATCGCTATAGAAGGCTTGAAATATATGTAAGGGAGAGTCTGGTATATTGAACTGCCCGATAAATTGTACCACCTCAATATTTTACACTTACTGTAACTTATTTTCTTTTCTGGCAACACGAAACTGAGCGCTGACAGCGGCCTCAACTACTTATCTTTTTGTAACGGTCTCCGGAAAGTACAATCGTTTTTAGAGAAAAAAAAAGTGTTTTGAGAGTCTTTCATACAAATTTTGACGTGTGTAGCTAAGGAAATTACAAAGTGAAAATGTAAGTTACAATTTTGTTATATTTTTATTGATTCAAAATTCAAAATTCAAATCATTTATTTCAAATTGGTCTACAAGGACACTTTTGCATTGTCGGGTTATAAGCTACCTAGAGAGAATGACTTATAATAATAATTCAATAGATATTAATAAATACCAATTTAATAATAATATTTAACCGATACGTGAATCATCAAATTTTTCAATTCCTTCATAGAAGAAAATGAAAAATCTGTTCGTCATAATCATAGTCATTCACTTAGCAGAGTTCCAAGTGCAGGCACTACTGAGAAGAACTCCGCTACCCAACAAACTCAGCGTGTTGCTCTTTTGTCAAAACCTTAGATTTAATACAAATATTATTAAATAAAATAAAGATAATGTGAACGTCCATGGCATATAAATATTTGCATTATACACATACGCAAATACCCATCAACATCAACATTTTTACTGGTGGTAGAGCTCCAGTGACGGAGCTCGCGGGCGTAGGCACCACCGCATTACCTAATATACTTGCCGTTCAATGGTAGTGTTCAGCACTATCGTGTTCCGGTCAGGTGGTAATGTACGGCTCTGTAATTTCCGGCACAGAGGCATAACACCTAATGATAAAAAAAAATAATAAAAAAACAGCTTTTTTTTTATGTAATAAAAGTAGCAAACAAGCACGCAGTTCACATTGATGTTAAGTGATGACTGCAGCCTATAGACACCCACACAATGACCAGAGGTCAAAATGCAGATGCGCTGCCACTCCTGAGGCCTAAGGTGTTATGGCCTCTGTGCCTGAAATTACAGGGCCGTAATCTAAGCTCGTAGCTTAATATCGTGATAGAAAATAACACCCGCAAATCACAACAGACCAGTCCCCACAATCAGCACCCGTTCACGAGTATGACGCTTGTGGCAGCCATTGCTCTCCTCGACCATTTTGAAGGGAAGTGAGCAACCCGTCACACGACGCCGCTGAAGGCAAAGACATTAAAGTGAGCATGACTGTTATGATTACCAGTGCGTAGATAGCAATATAGATGAAAAGAAAATCTGTTTGTGGCCAGAGCATACACAATATCAATATCTATTAACATAAGTACAATTATATGAAATAGCCTGGCAGCGATCGCTACAATCCCAATCCGTGAGATATTCACAAATTTTATGGTAATTACATTTGTATAAACGTTCTTTAATTACTTTTTTAAATTTATTAACAGATAGACTTTGAACATTTTTTGGGACTTTATTATAGAATCGTATACACTGACCTCTGAAAGAATTACTTACTCTATGCAGTCGTGTTACATACATGGACAACTTGTATTTATTCCTTGTGTTCATATTATGATCATTCGTTCTCGTAGGAAACTCATTAATATTTTTCTGGACATACAATAAGTTTTCGTATATATATTGACAAGCAACAGTCAAAATGTTTATTTCCTTAAATTTATCTCTCAGAGAAACTTTCGGGCTTAGCCCGTAGATAGCACGTACTGCTCTCTTTTGCAAAACAAAAATAGTATTGACGGCGGAATTGCCCCATAGCAAAATGCCATAGGACATTAAACTGTGAAAGTAACTAAAGTAGATCGTAATAGAGTAGATTAGTTCAGCGGTTATTTTGTGACAAATATTAAGTTTTGAAATCTCTTGGTTTGGTAAATTGTACCACCAGCAGTTGTTTTATCTGTACTGGTACAATTTACCCAACTTGTTGCTATATTATATTATTTTATATTTTTTTAGATGAATGATGACCATAAATAGTATTATAAAACGGAAGAAGGAGGTTTTAGAAAGATATTTTTGGCTCTTGAAAATAAGGAAATGAGCTAGAACCTGAAACGACAACATATCTCAAACGAATTCGCTTTCAAAACCAACAATTTAACGTCATGCCAGAATGCGAAATAAGTTGAGGGTCAAATATTGACAAGACAAAGTACGTTCGTTGTTGTAAATGGGTTCACGGAACCTGTACATTGAATCAAGATATTTACGAAATTCTTTATACTATCACTAGCTAACCCTGCCACGCGTTGCTGTGGCTAAAGTTTTTGTTATATTACATTATAGTAAACAATCTAAGAGGAACAATAAGAGAACATCAGTCACGGAGTCGACTATGCTTTTTCACACAGATGGTATTTGTAAAAAAAAATGTTGATCTCCTTATTTGACTTTCTACTACTATAACCCTTTAGTACAATGAAATTATTTACGAACAAAGACGAAAATGTTGATGTTGATATACAAATTCACTGGATTGAGATTTGAAGGGGAAGTACGTTGAACACAATTAATTAAAATGTTCTTACACTTGATATTAAGCAGAAATCAATAGGTACAAAATAAAAATTTATAGCGTCAACAACACGTGGTAATTATGCTGTTTAAAAATGTAGCATAGATGACATGTTTGTAGATTTACCATAGCAGCGCCATCTATTGATTACTTACTCAACCCAGTCGAAAGGTATCGACATCTGTTAGAATCATTTGGAGTTAACAGATAATTGTGACTGTCAAATAATATCAGACAAATAATTAGCAATAAATTAAAATTGCGACTATAATTTGAGATTTAAACTATCCTATCTCTCAAGTTGGATCGAACTGCACATGGTGTGCGAATTTTATTATAATCGGTTAAGTGGTTTAGGAGTCCATTGAGGACAAACATTGTGACACGAGATTTATATATATTAATCATAATATGGTAAAAGCAAATAAAGAGTTTGATCTCAGTACATAAGCAGATAAATAAATAATTTTTGACTTACGGAAATAATATTCTAAAGTGATTTATTCTATTTTCATACATTATTTAATTTATACAGAATAATGTATTTAAGTTTGATAAATTTTTTTTTAGTCTATAATTATTTGTTCTTTTGTCACATTATGACAGTTAATATTGAAGAAATTTGAAATTTTTGTCAGCATTTTTTCATTAATAATTAAAATATTATCAATTTATTTTCTCTCTTTATCAAACCTCTTTATTTTAATTTATTATCATGTTAATAAGTCTCTTAAGTCTTGGTGGTATTATTTACCTAACCTGTGATACAATTAATCCGACTAGTTGGGTAAATTGTACCGAAGGAAAGCCTTCAGGGAAACGCATATTGTGTGAAATCCGATAAGAGTATGGTGTTGACGTTGCGGCATATGTTAAATGAGATTCTAAACTATGTGAATCAAGATAAAGAACTTATTTAAATTAATTTAAAAAAAGATATTTTGCAAAATCTGAAAACTGGTACAATATATCCGACTCTCCCCTATTTACGAGAAATATTTGTAGAAAAGTATTGATTACGTCCATTTATGTTGCTTGTGGTTCAAAGTATGAAAATTCCTGAAAGTACGAGATACTTATTGGTAGAGTTCCAAGTGTGGGAGGCCCTAGGGCGTAGGCACCATTGCATTACCTAATCTACCTGTCATCAAATGGTGTTCAGCACTATCGTTTATCGGTTAAGACGGTAATGTATATGACGTAATAACTCATACACTGGAATTTTACCACCATTAAAGAGAAATATTGTAATTAATATTTGTATGCAATAAAACATGCGAGTATTAGCTATAATACACTTACTTCATATTCCTTCTAGAACGAAGGAGAAAATGGAAAAAAGTGGTTGCAAGCACTGTTGTCGCTGTAATTTGGATGATTTAAGCAAATCGCCCGAGCGGAGCCTTCAATGTAGTCACGAAATGTTGTGAATAATGAACTGTGAACGTCCGATGAATTGTAAATCGCGATAGTTAAAGTAGGCTGAATTTGAATCCGTCTCGTGCACCCATCAATTTTATCTCGGCGAACACCGTCTTTTAGTGTTCTTTACGCTGGTATTCGAATGAGAATTCGTAGAATTTTGACATATTCGGTGGACACCTATTGGGTTACTGCAAATTTTGGCACTGTAAAATGTCCAGCTCTCACAGCTATTTTATGTAAAGTAGGATATGATAATGTGCACGCAAAGAAATAGTATCAGATAGTCTGACTTCTGAAGTAATGTATATTTAAATTACTCATAATGTCATTTATTTAACGCGAATACAGAAGGAGTACCTACTATTGTCAAGGATAGATCTAATAATACGACATACGACTAATCTTTTGATTATTTTCTGTAATCTGTTAAATATACGTGAAATCTCTAAAAAATATATATCATCTGTAAAATATATTTATTGAATATACTTCAAATATACCTGCTCTTACTGTCTTATACTAAAAAAATTGACCTCAGGCGGAACATGAATCCGTAACCACTGGGATCACTAGCCCAATCGAGAATGTCCAATTGTATCACCTTGAGGTGGCGATACGCCAACTTTTTCTTTGCGTGTTACTAGCAGGTGTTATTGCGAAAAATCAAATGAAATAAAATAATATGTTTGTCTGTTTTCACGAGCATACTATAGGCAGCCACTTTAACCGAGAATAGATCAGATAACATGACAAACATGTATTCCAATATATATCTTCAAATACCCCTGTCTTATATATATCAAAAACATTATTCCATCTGTTTTCGCCAACACCGTCAAAAACATAAAAACAACAAAGCAGGCAATAAAAATAGTTACAAGCAATACCTGTCTTCTCTACAATTTTAATGATTTATGCAGCAATCTTTCTGTCGGTGCTTTCAATGTAGTCACGAAATTTAATGTGAATAATGGACTGTGAACGCACGATGAATCGTAAATTGCAACAAGGTGACTATAGTTAAATGTGGATCGTAATTTAGACCCATTTCTGTGGTTCTGCAGAAACAAACATTATTTGATCTGTGACAACAAACCCTAAATTTTGACACATATATACACAAAGTAGACAATAGGCGCGTCCACACAGAGCGAGCAGCCTCGCGCGGCAAAGCTCTGTGTGGACGCGCCCGACCCTAGATGGCTCGGGTGCGCGGCGCTTGGTAGCGCGCGCTAACCGAGGCACTTTCAGACAGAGCAAGCTGCCTCGCGCGGCGAATTACTGCCTCGCGCGGCAAATGCCTCGCGAGGCTTTTGGACGCGCTTAGTGACATTTTAAATGTTTTGTTTGGAGAGCCATTGTACCATCCGGCCGCAATACAGCAGTTCATAATATTACAATGACATATTTATGAAATAAAAACAGATTTAAAGAAAGTCAGAGGTCAAAATGTAACAGATTTTTTTTGAGGCCGTACTCGAATCAAGTCTGTAACATTTTGTGATTTGCTTGCAATTATACGAAAATTAAAAATTGAGATTAACTAAATAGAGATAACTAAGAAGTTGATGGGAGAAAATAAAAAACCCCTGTTTTTTCTTATCTTAAATCTTTTCAAAAACAATTTTAATAATTTGCTTAGTATAGGTATATATAAATTCCGTGTCACGTTGTTTGTCCGCGATTTTACACACCGTGTGCAGTTTAATCTAACTTGAAAGATAGGATAGCTTACATCTCAATGTATAGTCGCAAGAGGAAAAGGCAATAAAAGTAGTAGGAAGCAACATTTATCGTCCCTGAAATTTGAATGATCTACGCAATAGTCTTTCCATCGGTGTTTTCAATGTCACGAAATGTTGTGAATAATGAACTGTGAACGCACGATGATTCGTAATTCTGTCTCGTCCGTAATTGAAGTAGAAAGCAGATAATATTACAGTTACGTATTTAAAGCTTTACGTAATTTAAACGCAGCTTATGATAACAAATCCATAAGTCCCGGGCTTGGCTACCAACCGAGTATAAAATTCTCTAAATTTTTGTGGTTTACTTGCACGTGTTTTTGCGAGAAATAAGAATTACTACGACGTTAGAACATAAGAAATTAAACGGCTCTACTTTTCCGAGGCCTTTCATTGTAGTTCTTCCCCCAGCAATAACATATTTATCTAGTTCGCATATCCACGTTCATTTATTTGGCTATATATAACATAAAACATATTCGTACCTGTTCCCATTTCCATAGATACCATCAACATTTCCATAGAACATAAAAACAACGAAGAGGAAAGGGCAATAAAAGTAGTAGCAAGAAACATTTGTCGTCGCTGAAATTTGAATGATTTACGCAACAGTCTTCCCATCGGTGCTTTCAATGTCACGAAATGTTGTGAATAATGGACTGTGAACGCACGATGAATCGTAAATCGCGACGATAGTTAAACGTAGGCCGAATTTGAATCCGTTTCGTGCACCTATCAATTTTGTCTCGGTGAACATGAGTACGCTTTCACCGATATCGAATTGTAGGTATATTAGAAATTAAGATAACAAAGATACTAGAATATCTTTGGAAGAAAAATTGAAAAGAAGAACTGTAACAATTTTCAGTTGTCTTAACAGAAGTGACGTAAATCTCATGTATTAAATTACATAAAACTAGACATTAGATTTTAACAATGGAGCGATATTTTAATACATACCTACAGGCCTTAAAATAGACGCGAAAAAAAAAGTGATTTGATTATTAAGCTAGTTAAGGCTCAAGCTATATGTCATATTGTTTTTTGGAAAATGTGTTTTGCTTTTAGACTAGCTAGGTGATGTAGGACTACATAGTGTAAATAATGCAATAAATAAATGGAGACTAAGGAGTATATTGTTAGTTCATGATTATGTAGTTTAGTGCCTACTTAGTATCTTTAGGACTTGAAAGACTTTTTATTTGTTCTATATCGACTCGCTTGCACTTTGTACATTTTTAGTGCCGTTCGAATGTTCTACTTACTAGATGTAGCATACAGTGTCTTGTTGGAATTCGTGAAATTAAACCTATCAGTGAACCAGTGTCCTGCGAAAGCTTAGTGTAGAGGATGCCGCTGTACAATTGTTTTTTTTCGCTAATATGGGTAGATTGGAGGGTTTGTAAATAAACCAAAATTTCTGTTTAAGCTTTACCAACAATAACTAGCTTTACTAACTTATTATTATTTATGGGTTATTCTCATTAATTTTTCATTGATGGGGTTCTTCTTTGGGAAATACATATAACTCTCTTTGATAGTTTCTCTATACCTATAACTGTCCATGAGCAGATTTCAACCCCTTTCAAAAATAAATAAGTTTACACTCACAGCCCCACATTAGGTATAAACCTGTGTCGTGGTTTCCGTTGTACATATACAACACATACACAAACACCCAGACCCGAAACAAATATTTGTAGGGCATACAAATATTTGTCCCGGTGAGGGGATCGAACCCGCGACCCATCGAATCAAACGGTCATCTCATACCGCTGGACCAACCGGGTCGTCACACAAAATGACGATAGTTGGAGTAATTCTCAGATTATGCTCGTCCAATGTGGATTTGTGAATTGATTTTGTGATCTCATCTGGCTAGACCCTATAGTAATCAATTTCAAGAAACAAAATACAGCCGCCCAAGCTGGTATTGGGGATGTCGGACTTCACAATACGTCTTACAGCGTAGGATCGATTGAGATTGATGATCGTCGGGTCGGCAGCATTATTTTAAAACGTTTCTTTGAATCAATACATACTAGGTAGTCTATAAACTACAATATTAACTTACTATGCATGTGAGTGTTTATCATTTGATAACACAAAAAAAAATACAAAGGCCGCTGCGAAGTATTCGTCTAAAAGAAATCTAAATTAAGAAATTACTATTAAATACGTGTAAAATATTTTAAACTTAACTGAATAACGATGTAGGTATTCGTAACTATCTTACATGGGCATTAGTGTAAATGTACTTGCTTCTAAAATTAAATGGTAGTGTTCAGTGCTGTAGTGTTTCAGTCATATATTATGGTAAGTATGCTCAGAATTGCCGGAGAAGAGGCAAAATCCTTGTAGACTATAATACTCACTTGCCATTATTGTAAAAAGTACCCTTGTATAATGCAGAAATCATATTTGTGGATTTACTCGCGTACAGTGCCAGTTTGTCCGTGATTATTTTGATTGTCTGTTAGGTATTAAACGGTCCACGGAAATGATAGATTATGTGTACGTCTTTCCGTGGAAGTGTTAAATTTATAATGCTGAACATTTTCCCTTAAAAACGTAGGTAGAGTTAGAACTTAGAACTAAGATTTTCTTTTAAATCTACTTTAGTGATATCGAATATAGGTAGACACCTATATTCGGCCATTCCCACTTTCACATCAGTAAGTGTACAGCGAAAATATATTGTATAATTAACTGTTATATGGATAACAAGTAACCGGCAGATCGTAGGTATTTGCACGTATGCTTGAATGCATGCATTTACCTCTGCCTACGTTTTGGGGAAATTGTGATTTAAAAATTCTATTCGCGTGGGTGTGTATATAATCATAATGATTACAAATGAATCACACATTTCGTTGTTCGACAAATGGCCGCAAAACAACATTAAGCGTGGTGGTAAGTATGCTAACTAGTTTAGAAGACGGGGAAATGAAATTTCTTATTCCCCTTTTGATGAACATAGTTTGCCATTTAATGTAAGACGAAGGGGAGGAGTAATTGCAAATCGTCTCGGTTTTGTCTCGGTCTGGAGTTCAAATGTCGAACTGCAATGCCGATGCAACAAATCTAATATTTTATTCTCATAATTTTGAGCAACAACGCAAATGAAATTCCGTCTCCCTAATTGTAATATTTTCGTAACCACTGAACTGATTTAGACGAATTTGAACTTCAATAGAGTTTGAAAGATTGGGAAAGTCTTAAAGTCAGTTGTACTCGTTTTAGTTTTTCTGTTATTTTTTAGTTATTAATTATGTATTGTGCAATAAAGAATATTATTGTGTTATTGTTGTTGAAAGTCATAGCGTGCTCTAAAACATTGTTTTAATAAATTACGTAAATGAAATTTTTAGCTCAAAAAATCTGTCACTATAAGTTTTTTTCAACCATCGAAGAAAGCTCAAAATACGTTAATATTCATGTAGACGAGTGAAGCCGTATGCTTGATATCTAAATTCTCATATAAAATTCAATCTCTTATTGATTTTTAGTAGAAAATGTCATTGATTTTTCATAATTTCTGATAAGAAGTTACTTAAAACCAAAGATATTAGATGAATATCTTTGCTTAAAACAAATAATTCAATGTAGAAATGAGCTGAACTTTCAAAGCTTACAGACATACCAATTCAATCGGGACTGAGTTTAAGGATTAACGTTTGGATGTAGCATTCATTAGTATAACTAAGTATATAGGATACAAAGGGCAAACGCCTTGAGTTGGCGTCCATGCCAATATTGAAGGTGGTGAAGGATGATTTGCATCTCAAGGATATTGGCAATCAAATTACGAAATGTTAATGGACCAAAATGCAGGCTAATTTAGTAGTTAGTAGATGAGAAAACTTTGCACTTTGCAGCCCCTTGCGCGCACCTTTTAGATTTGGTACCTGCAAATACCTCATATTTTCCTCGAAATTATAAGTTTGAGATTGTTTTATAGCGGTGTCCTTTTCAATGGGAGCACTAGCCGGCGTGCCTGTACCTACTCAACAGTGACGAAATTATAGGAATTTTAATAAAAGTGGACAATATTAAATTGTGAATTTAAAAAGTTTTTTTTAAGAGGCAATTGGAAAGCTCGTTTATTCGAGTAATTATTAGTTTCAAAAAAATTAAATTCATACTCAGAACATTAACGCATAGCTTTATACAAAGATCCGTATTACAATATTTCATGAAACACGTTTTGAAAATGATTAATGTACTTATTTAAAAATATAAAACTGAGCGTTATACCATTGAAACCGCAGTCACGTCTAGACTTAACGACAGAATATTCTATAAACTGCGCCAACTGACTTTGCTGAACGTGACAAAGCTGTGACGCAACCGCACGACCTGTCAGCGACTTCATATTGCCTATTCGCGGGTTCATCGTCCTCATCTCGACAAAGAAATAACAAAACTGAATGCTGGGGCGGTCGACAATAAATCAAGAGTACGTCATAAATACCGCTCTCCCTTCCAAGGGTAAGAAGTGTCGCATTTTCCAAGTCATAACGTGGAGCTGTAATGCAGTCTCGACACGCGGTGTAGGGAAACTTTACTCGCTTGCGGTGGATTCGGGAATTCTTGAACTCAATTATGTTAGTCGTATTTCATGACGCCGCATTATCTTGGATTGGTTTCCGCTTTGATTAAACGTATTCATTACTGACATTACTGTATGGCAAATTATTTATATATAATATTTTAGTTTTTACATCTCCAAGCATGTATTTACTGAGCACTTGATTACAAACTACTATAACACGTTCGTTTTCTTTAGACTGTGCTACTATTATTTAAAATCATGTCGGGGTCACCAATGTTAATTCTGAGGAGGAGCACTCAATGAAAATTGTTTTTGTGTGTATATAAGGTTTATTCGCAGCATCGGCTGTACCGAGACTGTCGTTATTCACAATTGCATATTACCACAGTCTAAAAAAACGAACGTGTTAATATATTACTATGCAACATGCATGATGTTACCATTAACTTAAGTGATAGGTATATTGACACTATAAGCACAGTCTAAAGAAAACGAACGTGTTAATTACCTACAGTCATCCAACGAACGTGTAATGTCAGAGCAATCGTGCGGGGCGCGCGACGCGAGGGACGGAGAGGGCGGTACCAAGTAGCCCATACAAAAACTGTCAACTACTTGGTACTGAGCGATAAGGGGTGCGACATTTAAATATAACTTTGACTAAGTTTTTGGAAAGAAATGATTGACGAATTTGATGATATCTTTACTGATAATATTTATTCTTATTTTCATTTATTAATAATGTCTGTTATATTTTACACATTATATACATACTAACTTCACTTAAAACAAAAATATCTTTGAAGAAAAACTCTAAATATTTTTTTATGTTTGTATATAGGTATTTGATATTCGGATTATACCTATTAGATGGAGTTAAACACGTTTGGATGAATATTAGGATCGATACATTATAATTTTTAGAATTCTGGCGTACTGATAGACCGCCCAACTGGAATACTGGTAGATTGATGATAGACAGAAATCTGTTGATAGGTTGAGATATCTATAGTTTGATAGATTTTTTCATTTTATGGGGGCTTCCGAGTACCTACCTCGAAGTTTGGTAGGTAATGTGCCCGGAGATGTCAACAGGTTCGCCGCGTGTTACATGGCCCAAAACGTCGAGGATGTTTGTATGAATGTATTTACATCTGCCTACCCCTTCGGTGATTACAGGTGTGATATTTTTAGGCATTTTATGTATGTTCAACGTAAACTGACGCGTTACAAACAACGTAAATATAAACTAAAAACGTGACAACCTTAATGAATTTGCGTTTATATGGGTGAAGGCGGCATATTGCAAAACTTCAAAGGCGATAAACTACTGTATGTGCTTATACTGTGCTATAAGTATGTAGATACAGTACGTTACACTAGTGATAGAGCTCCATTACCGATGCTTGGGAGTGTTCACCGCATTACCTTGTCTACTCGCCACTAAGTGATGGTGTTTAGCGCCATTGTGTTCTGGTCGGAAGATACACGGTGCCATAATTTTGCGGCATAGAGGCCTCAGAAGGATCATCTAAATTGGATTTCTGTTTTTTTTGTAGATGTTTGTAGGCTACAGAATTAATTTACTACCAATGTGCTGCTACATGCTTGTTTACCATCTCCATGACATATATATTTTTTATGTTATGGAAGTGGCAGTTTACATTGATGTTAAGTGATGACTGCAGCCTATAGACACCCACAGAAAGACTAAGGTCATAATGCAGTTGCGTTATTACTCCTGAGGCCTAGGGTGTTATGCCTCTGTGCCGGAAATTACAGGGCCGTACATTACCACCTGACCGGAACACGATAGTGCTGAACTACCATTTAGCGGCATTTATAAAATATTTGAAATTTTAAAAACCATTCAAAAAATGAATCAGAATGTGTTGTCATCATTCCGTCAGAACTGACAAGGGTAGCGGTATCTACCTACTAGTACCTACCCACGTGAACGTCAGTATGACGTGAATGCTCATCCAATTACCCTTTCCACATCGTCAAAAATATGAAATTTAACAACATATTTAGCACATATTTACCTCGTTTATACCCTTTTTCACACATGCCCAACTTTGTTATCCCTAAATTACATGCACGATCGCCGCACCATATTGATCCATTTACAATTTCGCAATAATATCTCGTTCACCTTCCCATGACGGTGATTTGAGATGAAGCCAGTGGACCGTGAATTATCCTTCGGGACATCGGATGGGGTGCAAAAATACATCACTCTGCTTATAAGGTACTCGTAGTTATGGAAACCGGAGCGTTGCTAGATATAATCAGAACGTAGACCTTGGGATTGATAGTAGGTACTTGTAATTTATGAAGTGGCAAACAAGCATGTAGTTTACATTGATGCTAAGTTAATATTGTCATCTAAGAAGATCTACATAAAAAAGCCAGAAATTTCAATGCGTTGCCACTATTGATGTCAGAGTTGTTATACCTCTGTGCCAGAAATTACAAGGCCGTACATTGACTGTGATACGGGACTTTGAAAAGTGTAACACAGAATAAATACCACGTCCCAGTAAGTTTAGTAACACGTGACAACGAATGCACGGTACCACGGTCGGTCGGTCGGTCGGTCGGTCGGTCGGTCGGTCGGTCGGTCGGTCGGTCGGTCGGTCGGTCGGTCGGTCGGTCGGTCGGTCGGTCGGTCGGTCGGTCGGTCGGTCGGTCGGTCGGTCGGTCGGTCGGTCGGTCGGTCGGTCGGTCGGTCGGTCGGTCGGTCGGTCGGTCGGTCGGTCGGTCGGTCGGTCGGTCGGTCGGTCGGTCGGTCGGTCGGTCGGTCGGTCGGTCGGTCGGTCGGTCGGTCGGTCGGTCGGTCGGTCGGTCGGTCGGTCGGTCGGTCGGTCGGTCGGTCGGTCGGTCGGTCGGTCGGTCGGTCGGTCGGTCGGTCGGTCGGTCGGTCGGTCGGTCGGTCGGTCGGTCGGTCGGTCGGTCGGTCGGTCGGTCGGTCGGTCGGTCGGTCGGTCGGTCGGTCGGTCGGTCGGTCGGTCGGTCGGTCGGTCGGTCGGTCGGTCGGTCGGTCGGTCGGTCGGTCGGTCGGTCGGTCGGTCGGTCGGTCGGTCGGTCGGTCGGTCGGTCGGTCAGTCAGTCAGTCAGTCAGTCAGTCATCACTTAACATCAATGTGAACTGCACGCTTGTTTGCCACTTTTATTACTTACAAAAAAAAAATCTAAGGATATAGGTATACACCTTCGGGGAATACAGGCATGAAATAACATTATTTATTTATTTTCTTGGTCGACTTACTTTCTCAGCACAGTCCTGTGCTGACTACTAAGCCATCCAGGCAGCTATGCGTATTAAAGGAAATGGTATAATATTACATTTATTATTCGAATATGTATAATGGCCTCTCATAATTTTAAATGTGGAACTCTACGGAACGACTGAGGTAAAATATAGGTCAGCATTATACGTTTCGGAATGGAATAGTCGGTGAAAAGAAAAAATATGGAATGTTTAATGAAATGGTATATTTGTTAGTCCGAAATGTCTTGAATACTAACGGTAATAGCCCGACAAGTGTCCCGACGACCAGCGTCCCGTCACCCAGCGTCCCGACACCCGGCGTCCCGACGCCCAGCGTCCCGACGTCGAGCGACTCGACGCCCATCGTCCCGATGCCCATCGTCCCGACGCCCAGCGTCCCGACGCCCAGCGTCCCGACGTCGAGCGTCACGACGCCCAGCGTCCCAACGCCCAGCGTCCCGACGCCCAGCGTCCCGACGCCCAGCGTCCCGACGCCCAGCGTCCCGACGCCCAGCGTCCCGACGCCCAGCGTCCCGACGTCGAGCGTCACGACGCCCAGCGTTCCGACGCCCAGCGTCCCGACGCCCAGCGTCCCGACGCCCAGCGTCCCGACGCCCAGCGTCCCGACGTCGAGCGCCACGACGCCCAGCGTCCCGACGCCCAGCGTCCCGACGCCCAGCGTCCCGACGCCCAGCGTCCCGACGCCCAGCGTCCCGACGCCCAGCGTCCCGACGCCCAGCGTCCCGACGCCCAGCGTCCCGACGCCCAGCGTCCCGACGCCCAGCGTCCCGACGCCCAGCGTCCCGACGCCCAGCGTCCCGACGCCCAGCGTCCCGACGCCCAGCGTCCCGACGCCCAGCGTCCCGACGCCCAGCGACCCGACGCCGAGCGTCCCGACGCCCAGCGTCCCGACGTCGAGCGTCTCGACGCCTAGCGTCCCGACGCCCAGCGTCCCGACGCCCAGCGACCCGACGTCGAGCGTCACGACGCCCAACGTCTCGACGCCCAGCGTCCCGACGCCCAGCGTCCCGACGCCCAGCGTCCCGACGTCAAGCGTCCCGACGCCCAGCGTCCCGACGCCCAGCGTCCCGACGCCCAGCGTCCCGACGCCCAGCGTCCCGACGCCCAGCGTCCCGACGCCCAGCGTCCCGACGCCCAGCGTCCCGACGCCCAGCGTCCCGACGCCCAGCGTCCCGACGCCCAGCGTCCCGACGCCCAGCGTCCCGACGCCCAGCGTCCCGACGCCCAGCGTTCCGACGTCGAGCGTCTCGACGTCGAGCGTCACGACGCCCAGCGTCCCGATGTCCAGCGTCCTGACGCCCAGCGTCCCGACGTCCAGCGCCCGACGGCCAGCGTCCCGACGCCCATCGTCCCGACGCCCATCGTCCCGACGCCCAGCGCCCGACGCCTAGCGTCCCGACGCCCATCGTCCCGACGCCCATCGTCCCGACGCCCAGCGTCCCGACGTCGAGCGACTCGACGCCCAGCGTCCCGATGCCCAGCATCCCGACGCCCAGCGTCCCGATGCCCAGCGTCCCGACGACCAGCGTCCCGTCGCCCAGCGTCCCGACGCGCGGCGTCCCGACGCTCAGTGTCCCGACGCCCAGCGCCCGACGCCCAGCGTCCCGACGCCCAGCGTCCCGACGTCCAGCGTCCCGACGCCCAGCGTCCCGACGCCCAGCGTCCCGACACCCAGCGTCCCGACGCCCATCGTCCCGACGCCCAGCGTCCCGACGTCGAGCGACTCGACGCCCAGCGTCCCGATGCCCAGCGTCCCGACGCCCAGCGTCCCGACGACCAGCGTCCCGACGACCAGCGTCCCGACGACCAGCGTCCCGTCGCCAAGCGTCCCGTCGCGCGGCGTCCCGACGCCCGGCGTCCCGACGCCTAGCGTCCCGACGCTCAGTGTCCCGACGCCCAGCGCCCGACGCCCAGCGCCCCGACGCCCATCGTCCCGACGTCCAGCATCTCGACGCCCAGCGTGTTGTTTTTGTATGATCCAAAATTAACCAAAAGGTGTATCCAAAAATGCTGCCCAAAGCCACTATTCCACGCGAACGAAGTTGCGGGCACAGCTAGTTCTAGAATAAATGAACAGAATTTTATTAATTAACGTGGTTTACATTTTGAAGCATTATCTACCAATTTACTTTCACATATTCATTGCACCTTTTTTAAACATCCAATGACTTTAAAGTATAAAAATAATAGAACAGGAGTTTAAAAATAATATTTATTAATATGCGGGCACTCAGTTATGCACGTGCGGTGACTAGACAAAATAGCTTATATCACTGTTTTTATTAATAAAGCTTAGAGCTGAGTAGATAGCACAATTTATGAATTGTTTCGTTGGTGTAGAAACAATTAAGTATGGGAAATGGGATATAACTGGATATAACGAAATCTTAGATAATTGTTTCATTTTGCTTTTTTTTGAACATGCTAGTGAAATATTTTTAAGAAATTTATTTTATAGCATAAGGTGACCTAAACCTGCTCTTTACGCACGCTTTTTTGTCAGTAATTTACGCGTCCCGAACCCCTCCTGCTCCAGCCTCGCTGCGCTTAGAGTGTTTAATTAAGACCGAAAGGGGATTTCAATAAAAAATTGTGTCTGCTGAAATTATAGGTTAGACTAAAAAAAATCCTGATAAATTCTAATTAAGTAGGTACGATATGTAAATCTTAATATATGTTTAAATAAATCAAGTGTCACGGTGTTTGTCCGCGATGGACTTCTTGTTTCTCTTTTTCTCCGCGTTGTGTCGAAAAGACCCAAAACTTTGACATTTGGGACTTTCGATACAACTCGAAGTTTTGCAGGAAATCTTGATAAAACGTGCCTTCCCCCTTTGCCGAACTCAAATCGCCCGTATTTAATTTTTCCTTTTAATTTTATTATAATTTGTTACTTTTCTAATGCATTGCTTCATCCTATTCTATTTTTTTATTTTTTACTGTTTTCAAAGGGATCGATACTCGCAACAAAACACAGAAATATTTAAAAAATGGTTCGCGAGGCTACTAATTAAAAACATGTAGCTCGCGAAAACTTAAGAACATACAACATTAAAATGAAATCAAATTGCTGTATGTGAGTAGCACATTATGTTGCGTCGAGCGGTCCGAATGTGAAAGGTCAACACAAACTTACGGCAAGTTAACAAAGTTAGTTGCCTCGGAGTTTACTTCTTGAAAATCTATTGCAAAGCAACCCACTGCCTTGTTTAATTAACTAATGTATGTAATGTAAATGGTTAAATAAGTATAAAGATAGGTGAACGATTCAAATTGGTATGGTCTTAGTGCAGTAAATTCTTTGAGAATTTTTAAGTTAATTCTTTACAGTCTACAGGCTACTGTCATAATTTACTGGGCGAACGTGTATGTACGCTTCACTTTGATTCCCTTAAAAAAGTGGCCAAGCGTTCAGTTCATGTTATTTAGTTGGTCAAGTATTACTCGTAAACTTGTTAACCGTACTTTGATAGTTTCCTTGTAGTTTCGTTACATGAACCTTGATTTAATCGCACCTCCTAGTACAAAGGCATAGGCACCAGCACCTTATTACTGTATCTACTTGCCGCTCAACGGTAATGTTTAGCTACATCGTATTCCGGTCAGGTGGTACCGTGTACGGTTAAGTATGGGAAATGGGATTTAATCATATATAACAAAACTATACAAAATGTATTTTGTACGTTCCCGTAGTTTCTGTCAACGAGGTCATAACAGTTTAGTAATAAGAGACTAAAGAGAAAATGGAAAGAAAAATTTGACTTCAGGCTGGCATCGAACGAAATTTAGTATTGGCTACACATCTACATACTTACAATGATTTTTTTCTTCTTCTGAAGATGTTCATAGGCTACGTTATCCGCTGACCACCTTTTTTAGCTAAGGTAGGTGACAGTAAAATAACTGCATCCTATAGACATCTACACGAAAACATAAAAGAACAGAACAGTCATAGGCCCCGGGCATGAATGAAGCCACTGAGGCATCCGAGCCCTTCTTGCTCAATCCGATCTAGCTCGCATGTGTTATTGAGAATAAATATAAATATAAACTATAACAACGAGTCCAGAGTAGACATCAACTCAAGATAAGAAAAAACACATTTTAACTAATTGCCAAACCAAATATCAGTAATGCGATTGCGGACTGAACGAGTTAATCGAGTAAAATGAAATTGATATTTACTCGTAATAACACTGTCAATATTTTCGTATTTTCGATTTAGCTTAAATGGATATCCAGTAAAAAGCAAACCCTCGGGATATTCGAGTAAATTAATAGAAAGGGGATCGCTAGAGCCCTTGTTTTGACTGCACAAATAGAATTAAAAACGCACTCCCCATATTCCAATAATCGCTCTATTTAGCAATGGCGGCTCATATCGGTTGGACCGCTACATGCGGCGAGTGAATGTGTCGGATACATTTGTGATAAGGGCGTCGGTTCACCGTGCTCTGCGGGATTTCAGTACCTAGTCAATGGAAAACCATCAAAGCTTGCCATATTAATTCTAGTTGCCTATTGAAATATCTGTTGTTGTTATATCTTCACGTCAACTTCCTTGCTCACACACTCCTTAGAGAGTGTGGAGCGCCAGATATCCCGGCACTGACACAGCTCCCGTGCGAAATATCTATGTTAGTATTTATATTTCGTATAACGCATAATTTACTGGTGGTAGAGCTCCAGTGACGGAGCTCGCGGGCGTAGGCACCACCGCATTACCTAATTTACTTGCCGCTAAATGGTAGTGTTCAGCACTATCGTGTTCCGGTCAGGTGGTAATGTACGGCTCTGTAATTTCCGGCACAGAGGCATAATACCTTAGGCCTCAGGGGTGGTAACGCATCTGCATTTTGGCCTTGGTCTTCATGTGGGTGTCTATAGGCTGCAGTCATCACTTAACATCAATGTGAACTGCATGTTTGTTTGCCACTTCCACTACATAAAAAAAAAAAAATTGTTTTGTTGAAAGTGTTAAATTACACTATTTCGTAGTTAAATAGTGTACTTCTATACTTCATGGCTTAGGCTTCATTTTTGTATCAGGGTAAAACTGCCTCAGTAGCCTAGTGGTAGCAGGCCACTACTACTACGCTGGGTCCTGGGTTCGATTCCCGGGTGTAATGGTGTAAAGTCCTTTGGTAATTCTTAATGAGTTGAGAGGAAAAGGGCAAGAGGCCGATCTCCAACCAGATGGTCTGACCAGCTCAAGGACAACCCAGCGTCGCTTTTTTACACTACGGTGCGGCCGCAGACCGGAGCCGATGGAGACATTTCGTCCGATAGAGAGTGATGCCAGGATGATCACGATCCTCAGTCATGAGGGAACGACCAGAGAGAGAATTCTTAATGAAACACTAAGATTTAGAAAAGCACGATGAACGATAAGAGACGCCTTCTTTAATTAAATTGTAACTGGTAATTAAGTGATGAATGAGGCAAGAGCATACGCATTCATATGTGTATTCTCTTGCCTTTTCTCCGTTCTTGAGAGAAATGTAGGGTGCTGAAGAATAAAAAATGCACTCCCTGCACACAGAAACACCTCTATTTAGTAATGGCGGCTCATATCAGCCGCCAGGTCATGCAGTGGCGAATGAATGTTTGTGATAGAACAAGTTTTTTTTTTAATGTAATGGAAGTGGTAACAAGCATGCAGTTCACATGCACACACAAAGACCAAGGTTAAAATGCAGATGCGTTACCACTCTTGAGGCCTAAGGTGGAAATTACAGGGCCGTACATTACCACCTGACCGGAACACGATAGTGCTGAACACTACCATTTAGCGGCAAGTATATTAGGTAATGCGGTGGTGCCTACTCCCGCGAGCTCCGTCACTACCGTGCTCTACCACCAGTAAAAAGAAAAGTTATGTATGGCCGTAATAATTATCGCAGACACATAACAACATACGGGTGGCAACGCATCTGCATTTCGATCTTTGGCTTTTGAGTAGATGTCTATAAGTTGCAGTCATCACTTAACATCAATGTGAGTTGTATACTTGTTTGCTATCTGCTTTCATAAAAAAAAATATATGACTACCGCCATTGCGATCTCGCATGCCAAGCGTGGCGATTGTTGTTGTTGTTACTCTGGGAAAACATTTTGTCGAGCAGTGAACGTCTTTCGGCTAAACCTAAAGTGATGATGATGATGAAGCTGTACCTTTTTAAATTAAACAGTTTTAAATAGTTATTGTGATACAATACCTACCAGATTAAATTCGTATTTCTATTCGTAGTTTTTCTTTTGCTTTACAAGAAACAAAAAATGTTTTTCTATTCTATTTAGTCTCCTCAATCTTATTTCGTCACGGTGAAGATTCTTATAAGTTTATTCAGTTTATTCATTTATTTCATATTATTAGGCTCCTGGAGAGCACTTTTACATCGTCATTTTTTTTAAACTAACCTAGAGTGAATAACCACTAATAATAATAAAAAACACATAATAAATTAAATAGACACTGAACAATTTTGTATACTATGGAAAGCATCAATTATTTACAAATTCCTCCATTTCCCCATTTCAAAAGAAACTGAGAAATAATGAATTTGGTCGTCATAATAAAGGTTATTCACTTGGCAGAATTCCAAGGGCAGTCAATACTGAAAAGAACTCCGCCACTGAAGAAACTCAGTACAGCTCTTTTGAATTTAAACTTAAATCTAATACAGTCTGTAAATCCGAAGTACAGGTTTTCGAAATAGCCTGGGAGCGATCGCTTCAATCCCATGGTGTAGTGTCATTAAGATAATCACATATTTTATAATAGTTGCACATGTATAAGCGTGTTTTGATAATTTTCTTAAATTTATTAATTGAAAGACTTTGAACATCTTCAGGTATTTTGTTAAAGAAGCGTACACATTGACCTCTAAAAGAATTACTCACCCTATGCAGTCGTGTTGTATGCACAGACAACTTGTGTTTGGTCCTAGTATTTATATAATCATTAGCTCTACTAGGAAATTCGCTAATATTTTTGCGTACATACAGTACATTTTCGTAAATGTATTGCGAAGCTACAGTCAATATGTTTATTTCCTTAAATTTATCTCTGGGAGACACTCGCGGACTTAGCCCGTAGATAGCACGCACAGCTCTTTTCTGTAAAACAAAAATGGTGTTGACATCGGCGGCATGTCCCCATAGCAAAATTCCATAGGACATAATACTGTGAAAATAGCTAAAATAAACCAATCGAGCCTTGAGTTACCAAACAATGATCTTAATTGTTATTTTTATGTTGTCACATATGAGGGCAGAACTAGTGGTGTATCCATAGATTAATTATTTGTTTCCGCTTGGTTTCCTATTAGCCATTCATTCATTTATGCTGCAATGCGCCACTAGATACCGTAAGGTGTGTTCATTGACCATGATTTTTTAAATGTTGTGAACTTGTGATAGTGACAAGCAAAGCATGAAGTTCTTTTTGATGGTAAGTAGTAAGGTTTTTAATGGTAAGCAGCTTATAGACAACTACACAAAAACCGGAGTTCAAAATCAAAAGGTCAAATAAGCAGTAATCTAAGTGCGAGATTCACAGACCGCACTACGACTTTACTTTGGGCAAAGTATGCTTAGAACTGTCAGAAATGTATGGATTTTGACAGTTAGAAGCGTACTTTGCTCGAAAGTAAAGTCGTAGTGCGGTCTGTGAATCTCGCCCTTAGGAATCTATCTATACTTATAATAAAAGTGTAGAAGTGTAAATTCTGTACATTAAAAATATTGAAAAAATAAATACCAGGGGATGTTATTAAATCGATACCGAACCCAAATATGTGTTTAGAAATTTTTTTGTCTGTCTGTCTGTCTGTTTGTTCAAGCATCACAGAAAAATTACCGGTCCGATTACAATGAAACTTGGTATGATTATACTTCAACCATTGGCGCACAACACTGGGTACTTTTTATCCCGGAAAAATGCCTGTTTGTATGTGTGTTTGTGCACGCTAATATCAGAAATGGCTTATTCGATTTGCGGTTTTCACTATTATATTATGCTAAGTTTCACTTAACACTTGGTGTTTGTTTCATGTGAATCGATTCAGAAATAAAAAAGTTATATCAAGTTAAAGAATCTTATCGAATATTTTTAAGCTATTCTGTATCTTAATTCTATCTTTTAGGGGGTTTCGTACCTAAAAGGTAAAAACGGATGGATACCACCCTATGGGTAACTAATCCTCTGCTGTCTGTCTGTCTGTCCGTCCGTCTGTCTGTCACCAGCCCGTATCTCATAAATAGTGATAGCTAGAAAGCTAACATTTTCACAAATTACGTATTTCTGATACCGCTATAAAGAAAAAAAAATACCAAAAATAAGAAAATGAAAATGTTAAGGGGTCCAAGGGGGCATACAATAAACGTGTTTCTTTTTCGTATATTCTTTGCTCGATAATAATAACGGTAGCAAGTAGACGCTCAAAATTTTTAGATCTAATGTGGTATATTACCTTCCTTATTAAATCTATACAAATAAATAAAATTGGAGTGTCTGTTTGTAATATTAAAATAACCGCTTTCTATAAATGCATGCATGTATACACGATACATATATATGTTTTAGTATGTCTGTCTGTCTGTCTGTCTGTCTGTTTGGCGGGGCTAATCTTGAGCACGGCTTGACCGATTTTGACGGGACTTTCACTGATAGATAGCTGATGTGATAAGGAGTAACTTGGGCTATTTTATATTTTATCTCCATACATCCATACATACATACATACAAATAAGTAGAATTGGAGTGTATCCGACTTTGACGGGACTTCCACGGGTAGGTAGCTGATGTAATAAGGAATAACTTAGGCTACTTTTATCTCCATACATACATACATACAAATAAATAGAATTTGACCAGTTTTGACGGGACTTTCACTGGCAGATAGCTGATGTGATAAGGAGTAACTTAGGCTACTTTTATAGTAGCTGCGCCCACGACTTCGTCCGGGTAGATACTGAACAATCATATTTTTTCTCACGTGGACGAAGTCGCGGGCACAGCTAGTTAGTAATAAGCTAATGAAATGAAAATGTATAAGTATAAAAAACAATGTAAAAAGAAGAATGCTGAAAGAACACTCTTTAAACCGATATTTTCCCCGTGTACATAAAAAGAAAACAATAAAAGGCAGAACAGGAAACAGATAGATGGGTATCCCCCCCTATAAAGTGTGAAAGATTGAATGATAGAAAGATACAGTATGAGGAATAAAAGTGCGAGAGGAAAGCGAGCGAGAACTAGTATGAAAGTGGAAACAAAAAAATATAGGCTGTGATTAAGTAACAGGTACTATGTATTAAAAAAAAAAATCCGGATCACCATAGTATTTTACTACCTGATGCCTGATGATGTTAGAACTCTACTACCGGTTGAGAATAATGCTTCTGTTCTACTCGACATATTCCTATTCCAATTCTAGTCTTACAGTGTGGTTGTTTATACCTGGTCTACCTAAATGTGAATATGACGCTATATAAATCTGACGATAAAGACCACATTTAATATGTGGAGTAGATAACAATTTCATTTTCATTTTAATCCCATTATACACATTTTCATCTATGGCTGTCTAGTTAATACGAGTATATACTTTGACGTAGAACAAGTTGTGCCAAAAAAGCGTGAATATTGGGCAAACAGGATTTTTTGAAACTTTTTCATTGTTTTTCACTCAACTGTCGCGTGCAAAGAGTATACAAATACTACGTCACGTGTTACTTCTCATCACAGAACGCTACTGTTGATTGAATCCGCTGAAAACACATCTGTTTTTGCCTCTGTATTGAGTTATGATATTGTAAAAAAAAATGTTTTGGTAACGTTTTGAGGTTTTGAGATCACCACCCGTTTTATATTTACTTTTGCTAACTTTCCTATAGTGTTTTAAGAGAAGGGGAAAATATTTGCATTGACGATGTCAAGTCCATCGTCGTCAAGAAGTCGAGCTAAAGCACTATCATGTTTCGGTTCAAGCGTGGAACGGATGTATGGGTCCGTAATTTTATCTAAAATACAGTACAACTTAGCTCTCAGGGATGGTAACGCATCTGCATTTTGATTTCTGGTTTTGTGTAGATGTCTAAAGGATTGCAGTATTTACATATCAACCATGTGAACTGAATGTTCGTTGCCACCTTCTTTATCATAAAGAAAATGTTTCAGTTGCAGCTCCCATGTGTAATTTCGTCGTGAGAGAATTTGAAATGACAATCTTTTAGCTGAGATTTGAACTTCTAAATACATCCATTAAATCTAATTCATACGTTTGAATACGTTTTTTTTTTCTTAGTAGCGTGTAAAGTGATTTCTCTCAACAGTTTTAAAGAGTATATTGACGAGCGTAGCCGAGAAAAAGGTATATGGTACAAAACAATTCAGAGTCAGTCTCCTGGGGTACCCTGGTTTATTAGAAGTGAGATCAACAGAAGAGATGTAATTATTGCCCGTAGGTTACGATCCGGTCACTATCCCTGAAAATTAAAATTTCTTATGAAATTATCAGAGTCCCCTAACTGTGACGTGTGTGGAACTGTAGAAGACGTACACGATCTCCTTGTTGAATGTGTTAAAAGTGATAATCAACGAAAATCCATTATGAATAGATTAAAGCTAAATAAGTTTTTTTGAGGGGCATAAAAATTCAAGAAGCCCAGGAAGACCAAGGCTGACCTACCATGACCAAATAGGTCGAGTTCTGTCTGATGGTGGGGTCAAAAGTCTTAGGAATCGGCGTGCATGTATGAAGAGAATGATGAAGGTAGACGAGGCACGAGAGGTTTGTCTGAACCGGGATATCTGGCGCTCTACACTCTCTGCCTACCCCGTTAGGGACCTGGCGTGAAGATACATACATACATACATAAAAATTAAATTCAAAGAAATTCCACTGTCTGTATCGTTGCTATTGAAACAAAAAGATCATATCTCGATTCCCTAGGGCGGAGCATCGATTTAATGGATCGAATTACGGATCGATTTAAAAAATAGGTAGTTTTTTCGATACAAAAAATATTTTCCGATCTCAAATTAACCATCCTTACCTTACATCACGGTAGTTACCATTTTTCTCTAATAAAATTAGAGAAAAATGATTCGTGATTAGAATATTGTATAAGAACGAAAATATCGCGACGGTTTATTTGTAGATTTGTAGATTAGATGTTATTGGTTTCACTTTTTGATGGGTTATTCACTTCGAGATGAACTTTATAATAAAATTTCATAGTGAGTCATCATGCAGATGTATTTGCAATTTAATGTGTTTTTTAAATCTCTTCAATTCGCTCACTTGTATTCAAGGTAAAGTTCGCAATAAAAGTAGGTACCAGAACCAATACCTGTTGACAAGTTAGGTATTGGTATTATTATATGGTAATTAGTATATTGGTATTGGTATTGCTAATATGTTAACACCCATGATAACGGTTTGAAAAAGCAGCCAAAGTAGGTACCAATCTGGACGTGGTTTGCAATTTATCCGTAGAAAGTACGTACGACTAAGCATGGGTTGCAACACGATATTATGTTAAAGTAAGAGAAGGATGTGAAATGTTACAATAACTTTAACCTTAACAAATATCATGGCGCAACCCAGGCTTAGTCTTTGACGACGTTTTGTTCAGCTATAAGTACGTGAAATCTAATTCCGATACACCCAAAAATAGCGATCAAAATAATAATCAATGTAAAGCTAAAATTCGTCATCTCGGTAATAACGAAACGTCAAGTTTGGGTATAAATTATTCATATCGCAGTCGGTCGCAGGTGTCAATACTCTAGAGCGATTGCAAAAATTTTCCAAATTGTTTAAGTTTTTAGTGTTTAAACACTTCTTTAAAAATGGCCGTAATTTTATTATAGTGCTATTCATACATAAAAAAGTATAAAATTAATTTGTTAGACATTAATTTGGATTCTTTAATCTACAGATTGGTAGATATAGCGCTGTAAAAATTATTTGTATACCTAGATGAATTCAGTTGATCACTGTGTGTGAGAAAAACTTAACTATTGATTAGGTTTGTAAACTAACTATTGATGAGGTATCAATAATTAAGTTTTTCTCACACACCGAATTCATGCCTGGCAAATCAATTTTGTATAATAGGTTGGGGAAAAAGTCTTTTCGCATTATAGTATCTATGAACTTGTAATAAAATCTCTTTGGCTGTAGTATTTGTATCTGGCTGGTTTTGGTATCATTGAAAGTTAAAATTTTAAAGAACATCATTCCAAATTCAAATTAGGCAAATGTGTGATTTTCATTTGTTTTTCGTACTGTCAAGATGAGTGAATCTAATGAAGAAATTCGATACATTTTAAAACTTTACTACAAAAAAAGTAAAAATGCAACGCCAGCCGCGAAAAAAATTTGCGATGTTTATGGGGACCTAGTGCAGTGTCTGTGAGGGGAGCACAAATTTGGTTTAAGCGTTTTCAATACGGAAATTTTGATGTCAAAGATGCACCTCGCTCTGGTCGCCCTATTACGGATAAAATGGATGCCATTTTTTAAAAAGTGGAGCAAGATCGACATATCAGTAGTTACGACGTAGCTGAAGAACTGAGAATTGATCACAAAACAGTTTTGGCGTATTTGAAAAAAGCTGGGTACAAAAAAAAGCTCGATATTTGGGTACCTCACGAGCTCACTGAAAGAAACCTAATGAACCGTGTACTCATTTGTGATTCTTTATTACGACGTAATGAAACCGAATCATTTTTGAAGAAGCTGATAACTGGTGATGAAAAGTGGATCACGTACGACAAGAACGTGCGAAAAAGGTCGTGGTCAAAGGCCGGTCAGGCTTCACAGAGTGCTTCACTGTGGCGAAACCCGGGTTTACTCGCAATAAGGTGATGTTGTGTGTGTGGTGGGATTGGAAGGGCATTATTCATTATGAGCTATTACCTGGTGGTAATCGATAGTCCTGCCTGGTGGCAGGACTATCGATTCTTAACTCGACTGCGAACAACTGATGAGATTAAAGCAAGAAGTTGAGAGAAAGCGGCCGGAATTGATCAACAGAAGGGGTGTGGTGTTTCATCATGATAACTCACACATCTATAGCCACTCAGCGAAAATTAAGAGAGTTTGGCTGGGAGGTGTTAATGCATCCGCCGTACAGTCCTGACCTCGCACCTTCAGATTTCCACCTGTTTCGGTCTCTTCAGAATTCTTTATGCAATGTTAGGTTAACATCACGAGAGGAATCTGCCAAATCCACTTGTCGCGGTATTTTGATGAGAAGTCCCAAAATGTTTATAGCAATGGGATCATGTCCCTACCTACAAGATGGCAAAAGGTTATCGAACAAAATGGTACATACATACTTTAGTTAAATTTAAATAAACTGTATTACAAAATGTTTTGAATTATCTTAAAAAATGCGAAGAAACTTTTTTCCCAACCTATAACCATATTCATACATAAATTAGTACTTATCTGTACTTGTTTATGTATGAATATCGTAATGTTTTTACAGACATTTCCAAATGCGTTCGTTTTTTTCTATTAATTTAAAAGTTTCACCTAGAACCTACAATTGGCAATAACAAAAATATGTAATATTGTAATTTCGTATTATTATAGTTTAGCACCTATCTTACGTTTTCAACACAACCCACAGGTTGGCTGGTTGATAATGTCATGTAGTAGCATTAAGTTCACCTTTTGTGTGCATTAAATTTAAATGAATAAATAATAGTAAGAAATTCCTTCCCCCAAAAGTTAATGACAACAAAAAATGATTTGGTTCAATATTTTTATAAAAATGTGGTAAACGCAACGTACCTATACCGCACTATGTTCCAGGGAGCATTGGAAATAATGTAAAACAACCTGATATCTAATATAACAATCCCTTCACGAGAACCTTGCTATCTCTTGGACCAAAATATAATCAAGGGCTCGGACGGTGTGTGTACCCCGTAGTAGTGCGAGGTCTTGGTCCCAGGCCCACGTCGCCTACGTCAAACTACGATACTTGTACTTACTTAATGGTTAAACCTGTTATTTCTGGAGATTTCTTACTGAAAGTATTTTTGTATTGAATTGCAAAAATTCAAAGTATAATTTTATTACTCGAATATTTTGTTACAAACTAAAATCAGTTTTAAAAAAATAGTCACCTCTGCATCTAATGCGTAATTTCAATCGAATGAATGAAATATGTAATAGCGTGAATACAAAATATCGTTCCATGTAAAAAATGCTGAGAGTATGAAATAAATAAAATGTAGTAAAACCGTTAAAAATACGTACGTAATAGCGTACTTTAAGATACTATGTTCAAATTGAATAATCTTGATCCTTGTAGAACGTACAGAGTTCCCGATCTCGAGGCAACGTACTTTGGCGGCTGACGCTCTGTAGTTCCCAATTCGCTCGTCGCGCTGGGTTGTCGCCTGCGTCGCGACAGTTTGCCTTCGTGCTTATAGAGGACGGACGTACGCTGGTTTCTCGGTGCGACTCCTTCTACTATACGAAACAAGTTTGACTTTAAATTTTTTTCGATACTTGTTTTACAACCAAATATCATAATGGACTTAAGTGCGCTGTTACAAAAAAATGTTTTCGAACTGATATTGATGTCTTAAAGATTTTACTTGTGTAAATTTGTGAATTTCTTATCTCTACCAAACGATTGGTGTAGGTGTTACACAAAATCAAGTGAAATTGTTCATTGTTCCTAATAATTGACTGATAACCACTGAAGAGGTTAAGTTTTGAATTTTTTGTTGCATCGTTTTGTTTACGAGGACGTATTAACGCGATAAAAAGAGACAAAATGAAGTCCAACGGGGTAAGAGCGACAGGTGTGGCATTAGCGCTTCTGATGGCAACTATAGCAGGTAAATTTTAAAGTTTTTTAAATTTCTTATAAGCAATCCCATTGGATTAATTGGAACAAAGTTGTAACGAAAAAGTTAGTAATGTTGTATTATTTACAATCTCACAACTCCTTTTCATAATTGTATTAAGCAGTTGATAAACGTAGTATTTTGTTTCTTATGTTGGCAATACCTGCATACGTGAGTTAGTAGTATGATTCATTCAACTTGTTTTAAGGTTGTTAGAGAGGTTATGTTACATTATAAACAAGCTATGAAATACAAAGTTATTCTAATATAAAACTGTTTTAATAACTAATTGCATTTTAATAACGATTGTCCTTGAGCATTCCCTATGTTTTATTTGTGTTTTACCTATTGGATTTATATTTAACTAACAAGTTCTACGCCGGTTGAAACTAGTAAAACAAGTTTTTGATCACAATGCCTCCTGAGAAAGGTATTTTTGCTAAAGCAAGATTATAAGAAACATCTTTGTTAAGTATTAAAATGTGCTATGTTCACACTTGTATCTTTATACTTTTATGAACAATTGCTTTCGTTAATATTTCAAAGTGTAGTTAAAATTAATGTTGAAAGTAAAAAAAGACCTTTTTTTATATATTTTTGCTACCTTGTTTAATTAATTGTTCATAAGTAATCTTGTAACGGATTTTAATAACATTTTATCATAATTTACCTGCGTAAATTAATTTCTTTGCCTTTTTAATAATTTTGTTTAAATTATCAATTAATAATGTGTATCATAGTATAAAATATTGCATTGCATATAATATTAAATGATATTTGTCAATTTTCATAATTAACAATTGCATACACAAACGCCGTAAATGTTCGCACTTAAAAAGGTCAAGAATAAACAATAGACAAAGAAAATAATTAGAAGAGCGTATAATTATGAAAGTGACGATTAGTGCGGGGCAGGCCTAGTTGTGCAAAAACCGTTGACGTCCGTTATACGATGAACACTGAACAGGTACAATGCGACGGAAACAGCTTTCCTGGAACAATTGAGAATTCCGCCACATTCGTTCTGAACGCATTGATGCGTTGCTTTCTCATCTGAACGCTGGCTGGATCCAATGGATTTGTATTTTAACTTTTTGTTATCACTAGCAAAAACTGATTGGATGTTGGAAGAATCAGAAATGGGAAAGTATTCACTCATGTATCATGTTTGTAAATCGGGTATGCATAAAACATACATTTTCGGCATCTCGACTAAAGATTCACATCTGTACGATTGAGCCATGATTAGGAAAATTTGGGATTGGTCATTTAACAATCATTGGACTGATTGGGAAAATCATAAAGAACCCATGAGATTTACTGAGAGCTCATAGTAAAATATTATTATACTTTACGTCTTAAATAATGTGTAGGTATACCGTTACATACTCATCATCTTAATTTAAAGCAAATTGCTCGATAACACGAGAAGTTTCATCGAACTGAAGATTATCTACAATTTACCAGTAACAACTGATTAGAAATTGATAACTTGTAATTTTTATTTAAGATTGGATCACGTTTCTATTAAATAACGTATCGATGTTGTCAAAGATAATGAATCTGACATTTTCAAGTAATAGTGAAAGGATGATATAGAAAGTTGAAGCTGGTGAGTTCCTGGTTTCAGTGATTACGATGGTATATTTTTGTACTTACCTATGAATGGCTATAATTTCTATAGATATATTATGAAGCTTCAAGTAAGGCTATTCTCTATTATCTGCATGTGCTTCATGTTCAATTTATACGAATTCAACACATCTGTCGTGTCATTACCCTCGGCTATTTAAGCGTATTAATGCCACAAGATTGCTGTAATGGCGCTTAGACATCTCTTTACGCGGCTATGATGGTTTCTGATTATGACTTGTGCCAAGTGCCAAGAAATGACTTCTATGAACCTTTGTAATGATATCTCTAACTTTCTCAGAGTTTAGATCATATCTAAATAACTATTACAACGGTTATGGTTGCATACTGCATCGTTATGAATAGTTTCAAAGTTACATTGAGGTGATGAAAAGCATTAGTAGTTTGCCGGTCCTTATTTGGGTTTATGTGGGTAATTAATAACTTTCGGTAGAATATAAGTAATGTTTTGTTATTTTTTACTTATTAAATTAACGGTCGAACTAGAGGCAATATATCATTAGGTCATCAACGTGTAGTTATCATATCATAAACTGTAATAATAAGAAACATTTATTCATATATGAAAATGATGTATGTTAAATCTATTGTATTAATGACAATATATGCGGTGCATTTCAGAGTTTTTTTGTCATGTTAACGTTTGGATATGTACTAGAATATCTGTGGAATCAGTTACAACTATCTCAATTTGTTTGTCTAATAACCAATTTATTCCACGAAAACTCAATGTTACACATATAAAACGGTTATCAGGGAATCACGCTGGGTTGAAGAGAAAAGATAATCATTTCCACGTTTCCATTGAAAGGTCAGGTCAACTGAATAACGTCACTCAATTTATCCTAACAGTATGGAAAGGCGTGATGTGGGTCACTACGATGAATCACACGTGAACCACATACATCATTATAACACGTAGAAGCAGTTTTATGTTACGTGACGACATAACCACATCACTACCGTTGTGTTGGCGGCTTCTTTTTATATTTTATAGTACAACTACTAAAATTGGAAGGTTTTCCAACTTTCAACTACATTTACGACACATCACAGAATATAATAATGAAAGTAATGGACGTAAATGTTCTTCGACAGATTCTTTCGTTCAAACAAAGAAAGTAAATCGTGGTTGAGAAGCCTTAAGTTACCGACATAAAAAAGAAGAAAACTGTATTGAGTTTATCACTTAACGTTTTTACAAAAAGGAAAGTAATTATCGAATGATGTATAAATTTGAAAATAATGTCCAAAGATGTTTAAATATCATAAATATTATTAAAAAAAATTAGGTGCAGTTCACCGAATCTCAAAATGGGACAGATGTGCCTAACCATTTGTATACATGACACCTGATCCTAAATAGAGATTATTCTAGTCTACTACCACTTGCTTGATAATTTGTAGGGCATTTGACATAACGTAATAATCGGCCTATTTCATCACAGATATGTGTGATAAGCCGACACGTTATCGCGAACGGCAGGTTGTCCCCGTACATACACAGTCGTGGTTATCTAGCTCAGTAAGATATCAATGTCGGATTATTGCAAAAAACGATGTATGATTTTATGCAATTTTTTAACACTCCACACACTGGAGATTGGTGTTACTGATCTTTTGTTGTCATAAGAGTGGTTATAGCTATGTACTTTGATGGTCAGTAAGTGAAAACTACAATCGACAGGCACATTCAAGTCTCAATGCAGGCTAGTTAGCTAGCTAGCTAGTAGTAGTAGCAGGTGTAAATAAATTACTCTGTGGTTATAAAAACCCATATTATATTACTGATATTTTACAGGCTGAAAAAAAATCTTGCCACCAAAAGAGCAACAACAGAAAGGAAAAGAGCATGTTATAGGGATGCTTAGTTATGTTACGTTTGGAAAGACGGTGACAACATTTTTACCTTTTAAAATGTGCATAATAATATCATATTCATTTATATTTGTATTTGTTGTACATGAGCTATCAATAACTTCTTATTGACCATACGGCCAAGTAACTACACCTCTCTCCGAAGTAAATCTGTTGTTTAAAAATCTTATCTTATAATTTGATTGAGCTTATCAATATGATAAAATGTATTTATTGATCCGGTTCCGCACATTTACTATAGAATGTAACCAGTTACTATGACAGCGTTATCCATCACCCTAATAACTTGAATCAAGGCAACATGAGACCTTCCGGTAGTTTTCACATATTTGTAAGTTTTTGAACAAGTATCAAATTGTTTTAGTCTAAATAAAATAAGGTGTACTGGCTGTTATATGAGCTGTGGTTTTTAAACATACTATATTTTGAGATAGTATAATATTGAAAAATCTAAGAATAAATGTTTTATTTAAAGACATGAAAAATTAGTGTGACATAAAATCAGTTTGTGTAAAAATTATTAAATTTGATTTTTGTAGACATACTTTGATTGCTGCAGGGTTTCACTCAGTTTTAATTATTGTCGTATGTATTGTGGAATTTGTATAACTACTAATATTATAAGCGCTAAAGGCGATATTACTAAAAAGTAAAAACCCTATCAAAGTCGCAATCGGAAGCAAGTAAATATGCACACCAAATTGGATAGTCTTTCTTTCCTGCCGCGGTTGCACGAGGAAAGTAATGAAGAAATGGGACGAGTTATGCAGTACCGCGCAATTCCCAATACGAGCAATAATGGATGTCGTGTTGACAAACCGGCGGAACCACTATCGCTGCTAGACCGGTTCGTGATCGTCGGGATGTCGGCTTGTCGCGAATTTTCACTACCATTGCCATTTCTCTTGGCGACAAAGTTTTTGTTACCAGTCGTGACTCAGTGCGTATTTCTTTGACAATGTATAAAAAATGTTGATTCTGTAATAGCGTTCCGTTTTGAGTTAAAAGTTATACTTCAGTAGTTTAAGCATAAAAAGGAGCATTGATTCATTTCAGTTTTTTTTATTTCTGTTATTATTTTGGTTAGCAGCATAAGTTAATACCTAGTCTCCGGTTAGGGAAATCTACAGAAATCTCTTATGTTACACGAAATTAAAATGAATAATTAACAAAGAATCTGACCAAATATTTAGGTAAGCTTTTGTGAAAATTAATATTTTGAACTAAATTACCATTCTGAAAGAGAATAGGTAATTGTTGGGTACCACGGCGACCGGCGGAGCGTAAATATTTTATCTTTGTGAAAAAAAAAAGTTTTTTTTGTAAAAAAAAAATTTAATGTAGTTTCTATTTACATAAATTGTTATTCAATTATTAGATTTAATAAAAAATGTGGTGCACCCTTTTCCATCTTTCATTTTGATGATTGCGATCAATTCAATCTGATTAGATTTATATGACCCTTAGCTTTGATATAGGTAAGTAATTTTATTACAGTATTTACAATCATACATGCAAGCTTTCAATTATTTTACATTTTCCGGAGTTCCGGAAACTATAAATAGCGGGTGTAAAGGTGAAAGCAATTAATTGCAAATTAACGAGGAATACATTTTTACAGTTTTTGACGTTGATTGTGCTCACATTGTTAGCTGAATATTTCAGCGAGTAATTTCTTTTGTACCTGCATGTTTCACATCGTTTCAAAACTATATAATGTGAATTTTAATTATAATGGATGCCCACGGTTTGGGTTCATGTTAAAGGTTTTTTTATCCAAAGAAAAGCGTCGCTTTACCTCACGGTAGAGTGGCTTCCCTTTGACGCAGGTAGCCAAGTGTGACGGACAGCTAGTGGCAAATTTTGTGCTATAATTTAGACTTTCTTTGACATCGTTTGCTAGTATATTTAACACTGTTTTCCGTGACCAGTTTGTTGATTTTGTTTCATATACATTTTGACGTCTCTGATGTGGTGTCTGTCAATTTGTTCTTATTAAGGTAAAGGTGTATTAAAGGTGTATGTATAACCTGTAATATTTTGTTAACAATTTTTTTTTATATTCATAGAGTGTACCTTTAGTTGTGATGTTTTCACGCGACAGAACGATTTGCCTTCAGTATTATTATCACAATTCACAACATAGGGGTTAAATTAAAAGATAAAAGGGTTTTAAATAATTTTAAAATAATCATTATCTGGTTAGTGTGACAAATGATAGAAATTCACTAGACGTGACGTCTGTAACGCCAACAAAGTGAATAAATATAACTACCTCATCAAAATAAACTCACGTTCCTTGTGATACGGCATAACTAGTAAAAAAATAATATAAGAGATCGATTATACTTTTTTTTATGTTACGGAAGTGAACAAGCATGCAGTTCACATTGATGGTAACTGCATGCTTGTTGCACCCACACAAAGACCGAGGTCAAAATGCAGATGCGTTACCACTCCTGAGGCCTAAGGTGTTATGCCTCTGTGCTGGAAATGACATGGCCGTACATTACCACCTGACCGGAACACGATAGTGCTGAACACTACCATTTAACGGCAAGTAAATTAGGTAATGCGGTGGTGCCTACGCCCGCGAGCTCCGTCACTGGAGCTCTACCACAAGTAAAACTACTACCAAGACAAATCATTTAGTCGTGGGATAACAACGACTAAAATTTCACCGTGTGTTTAGTACAAACATCTGATTATAAGGCTCAATAGATTGATATGCTTTGATTTATCCCCGAGTTAGATGTTTCAATAACATACCTAATTAATTTACATACACTCCAAAATAAAGCAACAATAACTTTATGTCTATCAATTATTGCTTCCATAACATTTAAATCCGGATGTTGTAATATAAACTGTTTAATTACTTCAAGTACTTCATCCAGACAAAGTATAAGTGTTTATATTAAGCTTATTCAAGTGCTGACGAATAAGCGCTTTCTTCTTAGACTGTGCGTTATAATTGTTCAAAGGTATTGTATGAGTTTCATTTTAAACAAACGAAACTTATACAACGAATAGGTATGATATATTTTGTTCGATAAGAATTTTTAGGTGCTGAATCTTTTCTTACTTTGATTAACTTAATTTTTATGTAGGAACAATTTTATATTTAATGTCTAGGTTACCGTCGCAGTAAACCAAACCAAGTCAAATATCTGAATATTAAATCAAACAAGTACTTATTTCACAACAAAGTCATTCGCTGTAAATCACTTTGATATCGTATGCATTATGACATTTATCGTTAATCGAATGAGCATTAATGAATCATATGAGCACGCGATTCTTGAGTACCAAGACGTTAATGTTTCGAATATGCATCGTAGCTTAGTTATTGCATCAAATGACCCATTCGCTAACTGCACATGAAACGCCATGATAAAGCAAAATTTATATTTTATATCCGATTTAATTATTCTATGGTGCGGTATTGGAGTATGGGATTAACGTTTGTGAAGTAAAAGACGATATTAAAACAATTTAACAATTTATTCTACTTTTGTTAACCAACTTTCATCTTTGTTAATTTGCCCGAAAGCTTTTCTTTTTGGCCTCAAAAGATTCTGTGTTGCTTGTCCTTGCTTAAATTGCGAGTTATTTTCTTGCCAGTTATAACAGAAATCTATTTGTCAGCTTAGATGAAAACGACTCTTCACGGGCATAACTCATTCATAATTTTAGCATCAATGTATGTTTTCATTACATTCTCGATGTTTATTTCGCTTTCCAGCGGCCTTGGTCCCATGTAAAGTACAGTTGTTTGACAGAAATTCTAAAATTATGCCTAATGCCAAAGATTTCTTAATACTCTGACGTAAGCAATTTTCTGTATTCTCGGCGAATTCAATAATAGATTTAATAGGCTTGAACATATTATTTAACAGTTAATTACGTGCGACTTTTCTACGCTACTTTCACATGGGTTCCTTGACACATGGAGGTTTGAGGTTCAAAACTTTAGATATTGTGGTTATCAAACCTGCCAGTTGTATGCACACTATATGGCGACCATGTTTAATTTCTGTCTTTAAACATGGTCGCCGGTTTCAAGTAGTCCTCACCGTCCAGATAACATCTTCAAATAAAAAAATAGGTCAGTAATTGATGGAAGAAATTTATAGCTAAAGAAAATAAATCATAATGATAATTCCCTTTTTCATCTACATGAAGGTGTTTATAAACTTGTGAAATGAGCTAGTCGTGGTAGTCATTGTATTACGTTATTGCATTTCCGGATGACTAATAAGTTCTTCCGAACGTACCTTTAATCTTGTTTTCTGTGGTACAAAAAAATATAGAAGTCACTGAATATATAGATAGCAAGAATAATATAGGTATGAATGTTAATTCGAAACAAACTTTGAAATAAGTATACAATGCAAATGTAGCCGTTTACCTGGGTCCACTAGGCTAATACCTCTACTACATGAATTAAAAGGAATAGGTCGGTAGGTATCTACCAAAATGTTAATTTTGATTATGATAATTATGGACAGACATTTATTTTCTTACTATTATTTTTACTGGTGGTAGAGCTCCTAGGTAGAGGCGTAGGCACCACCACCACCGCATTACCTAATATACTTGCCGCTAAATGGTAGTGTTCAGCACTATCGTGTTCCGGTCCGGTGGTAATGTACAGCCCTGTAATTTCCGGCACAGAGGCATAACAACTTGAGTGGTAACGCATCTGCATTTTGACCTTGGTCTTTTTATGGGTGTCTATAGGCTGCAGTCATCACTAAACATCAATGTGAACTGCATGATAGTTTGCCACATCGATTACATTAAAAAAAAATCTGCAGTATATCTTTACTTTCAATAGGTAGTATGTACCTACGTAACTCAAAAATACTTAAATGAGTCGGGTGTCCCCGACTATTTATAGTTAACAACCTTAAAAACACCTAAAACAATTTCGGCGTTTAGAAACGAACAATTCAAACCAGGAACTAAAATAAAATGCCCGGATTACGGATTGTAAGGTTTCACAGAGCGACCAACGGCTCGCGGTCCGGTGCAGAGGAAACAGACTGTGTCCGGACCGGCCCGACGACCGTCTGTGGACCTTGACGACCGCGTTCCCGCTCGATGTTGTTTTTTTTTTAAATTTCAAAACGGGCGACGGTTACAATTATCATAGCTTGTTAACTTTTTCCAAGGAGTACAAAATATCGCGGGTTAATCGACTACAAAATAAATACAACACAAACAGTATTTGATAAGGAAGGACACAAGGTTTTAGTGGTTCTTCTTTTGATTTGAACGAACTGTGAGAACTATATTATTTACATTGTTTTGTCAACATCACGGAAGGAACTATCCGTAAACTTGCCGCTTGATCACACCTTATAACATGGTAGTAGAAGTTATATTTGATATTGAATTTTGAATCAACGTAGAGTTAGTTCCCCGACTGTATACAAACTCAAGGTATGAACGATGCCGTGGCAATTGTCAATGATTCTACTTAATTTTAGTTTCTGTTCATAGTAAGTTATATAAAGATGTCCTCAACCTAATGTGTGGATGAAAGTCAACAGCATGGTCTCAGTCAACAGTCCGGTTTGCATGTAGTTTTTTTGTAAATATGATAACTGTGGAATTATCTTCCATACGAGGTGTTTCCAAAGCATTTTTTTAAAAGCAAAAGACCCATAATAAAAGGACTATCAATTCTTCAAGACTAACAGTGCCTTGCCAAGTGCGCTGGTACTGTAATTATTTCTAGACAACAGTAAATATTTTCCGTCATGTGGCTCGTCTGCTTATCTTTGAACCATATTAACTTACACTAATAGTGATGAACATAACATAACCAAAGTTGTAGCAAATTTTAGGGGGTCTCGAGTCCACATCCCTCCAATACAGTCCATAAGCGTCGCGGCCGAAATAGGCCACCTAATAGACGAAGTTTGATCGCACTAATACATGCAATACGTAACATACTTAACTTTGGTCCGACGAGAGCAAACCCACATGAAGTGTATAAATGTGTCGCCGTCACTGGATTTAACACGTGATAAATGATCCTTGAAAAATTGCCTGATACGGAATTCCCGTAGGTTTTTATTCACGGATGGATCACCATCACCATCTATAAAACGTTGAAACACGATATTTTTATTTTACTGTTATAAATATATGCAGCACTATTACAGCTACTTTGTTATTTATTGCTCCATCAAACTGTTTATGTTCAAGTTTTAACATAAAAAGTATAGTTACTTTTTTAACGTTTACTTCACAAAGGAAAACACGAAGAACTCATTAATATAAGAAAAACTCTTCTTTGAATATAATATATAAGACTATTCATATCACATCTGCATTTGACTCTGGTCTCTGTGCAAGTGTCTATAGGCTGTAGTCATCACTTAATATCAATGTGAACTACATACTTGTTTGCCACCTTCATTACATAAAAAATATAACTATTTTAGCAATCAAAATCAAAATCAATATTATCACTTCAAAGTTTTCGTTTGCGTACCTGAAATATGATGAACATGATACGGATGAATGAGATTCTATAAACATTTCAAATTTTGATTTTAATAGTAGATATACTTAAACTCAGATTTTTTGAAGAACCTTTGCTAGTCTCAGAAAATTGAAAGAAAAATGAAATGATAAAAATCTTTCAATATTCTATGATATAAATAAACAGTCTGGAATGTTTGAATCTAAAAGAAACGAAGTCCCGAGCGTCTAGTCTTATAAAAAGACGAGAGAAATGATATTATTTACATAAGTATTCCCACGGCAGCATGTGACTCTTTCTCACTATTGTTATCGCGTAATTGTAGTTTTATGTTTCTTATGATCATTATCTAGGTTCTAGATTTATTTTACAGCACGGTCAACTATCACAGATATGTCATTGTGTCATATATCACTGTGATAGACATCTAAGTTTAGCTAATTCAAATAAAGAAAGTAATACTAATATTGTAACAATTAAAATTGCTTCAAAGCCTCAGTTGATAAGGATGCAGATAATATGAAGATTTCAGCTGGAGTAAATTTGATACTATAGGCTTAATACACACAATTTTTACTGGTGGTAGAGCTCCAGTGACGGAGCTCGCGGGCGTAGGCACCACCGCATTACCTAATATACTTGCCGCTAAATGGTAGTGTTCAGCACTATCGTGTTCCGGTCAGGTGGTAATGTACGGCCCTGTAATTTCCGGCACAGAGGCATAACACCTTAGGCCTCAGGAGTGGTAACGCATCTGCATTTTGACCTTGGTCTTTGTGTGGGTGTCTATAGGCTGCAGTCATCACTTAACATCAATGTGAACTGCATGCTTGTTTGCCACTTCCATTACATAAAAAAAAAAAAAAAAAAAAAAAAAAAAAAAAAAATATTGAAAGAAAGCTTTCACACTGAGGAGTAAAAGTTTTAACATCGTAACTTAGTAATTTTAGGACTAGGGTTACTTGTTTTGTTTCCTTAATCTTATATATTTTTTCAGATTCAGAACTGTTTCAGTCTGACACTTATGTCCAGCAATTGTAACAAATAGAAACTGCATTCAAATATTAAATATGTATGAATTGTCCAATAACAATTCTTTATTATATTTAATATTAGTTTATTGGTGGTCTGTTCATCCTTAATAACATTAATGGTTCATTAACATCTTAACCACGGCTATTTCTGAATATAAGTGCTCCGATAAACCGATTGGAACCACAAATTCATCTGGAGTATCGAATTAATTGAGTTAAAACATTAACCCACGTACGGGGAAGTACCTAATATCCGTATATCCGCTTTGGGAAATAAACTGTTATTGATTATCTATATTTAGTATCAATTTGAATATTGATTTCCAATATTTTGTTAAAGACATCCAATTAATACATCTGCTGTTACTTTTAAACACGTACAAGTAAACATTTTTAGAATTGAAAACAGAGCAGAGAAGGATTCATGACTGTGTTAATTCTTTTGCTAAGCAAAAAAAAATTAAAACGTACTTGACTGTACGAACCGTTTAAAGCTAGGTATTTGGAAACATATTAAATTCGAATGGAGAAAGATATAACGACAGAGTAGGTAAATAAGTAATTAAACATCTAGAAAAACAAAATTTGTCCATTTGATAAAAAAATACCATTGAGCAAATTGCTTCTGGCGACTAACGCCAGAAGCAATAGATATTTTGTTAGAATCGTTGAGCGATGGTACTGAAAATAGAGTGATGCGTGAAAAAGTGAACAATTTATAGAACACACTAAAAACATGTAGATTTTTGTCGTATTCGAACCGTTCATGTTATTTATGCACACGAAAGGAAATTCTAACAAAGTCCCTGCCTATTGTTTTATTGTATACATGTTTAATTTAAACGCAGGTTCTTCTAGGTACTAGATACATGCACAAATTATATGCTCTACTGGTTAAGTTGTCGAGGGATCCATTAAGCATGAAAGAGATTAATCAAGCCGTCCGTTTGGTGTCTACGATAGCGTTTCAATCCACACTTAAATTTGTGAGTTATTTATACATTGCATTATATTACGCCAATGAAAGATTATCGATATCCGGACGTGAATGTTATCTCAAGCCTTATTATCCCTATTGAAAGGAGTGCTCAGTTGGTGGTTTTATGATTTGTCTGATGCTATCGAATGAACGCCGCTTTGGCCATTCGCCAGCTGATAACCACTCGACCCCGGGCTTCCCTGAATGCGAGGTTAATGATCTTTGAAGATTTCTGCATGTTTCAGAGGTTTGGATAAGTACCTCTATAAATTTGGGTCAGCAAATTATGTTCCAGATGCAAACGGAAGTAAACTTTACCAACGGCACATAGGTTTCATTTTCGAATGTTACACAATGTTATTGTTATATTAGCATAAAATGTAATAATTACAGTAGGAAATGTTACCGCCTTGGTAAGTGTGTCGAATCTTGATCAACCTTCATTTTCCATGATAAAAATATGATAAATGAATTAACTACAAATTTCTTATGACGTCCACGGTCGTTGCAAAATATGTAATCTTAGGGCAAGTCTCTTACGAGGCACGAGGGAAGCAAAGATTGTGCAAGTCGAACATCTTTACCTGAGAAAACCACCGTACACCTTCTTTAAATTAGATCACGCTTTGCATACATGTCAATGTAATGTAGACTGATTTCAAAAACTTTGGTCTGAATAAAAATTAAAGCGCCCAGGTTGGATTATTTAGAAATATTTTATAATAATAAAATAATAACGTAGCAGTTACTTTCGAAATTAATTGAAGACCCTATTACATTTAAGCTATTATAGAAGAACAATACTTAAATAATTGTGACGAAGAGGACATTAAACACGAAGTTTAGCACTTTGACAATAATGATACGTATTTTAAACGAAATAACTCATTGCCTAATGAGAAAAGTAGACATTGGGATGATGATGGGGCACTCAGTCAGTCAAAATTCCATAAATATTAATGAAACTCACTTGTCTCTCATTGCTATTAAAATTAATGTGCTCAATTTCTCAGAATGGGCTCAACGAACAACCCTTTTGATGACAAAGTTAATAGTTATGCGCAGGTTTCTATCCTACTTAGTATATTTAATTTGCTTTAAGATGAAATTTAAAATTAGGAATTTTAAAATATCTACTCGCTTGAAATAGTCGCAAAAAATATTCTAGAAATAGCAATTATGAATGAGTGTAGCTCGCTAAAACCTAAGAACATACTAAATTATGAGCATGTGAGAAATGTGCGTGTAGTTTTTGATTTTATTGAAAGTAATTGAAAATAAATAAAATAAAAAAAAAAAAATTTTTTTTTTAATCGAAGTTTATTTTAATTTTTATTTGTTTAGTAAGTACATCGCGCATATAAAATAAATCGTTATCATATTAAGTATATCGACGTTAAAAGCAGCGAGTGAGAAGTAATAAAATCACATACATGTTAATGTGTCGTCAAGCAGTGGTTTGTTTACGATTTTTCAACGAGATCTCGCGATAACTAACGTCTTTATGACTTTCGGAACTCTATAAAATTAGTCTTTTAAAATTACTGTATCCAAGCCAAGATCTAATGAACTTAAATAAGACTTGGTACTTTAACTATGCTTTTTCATATTCTTATAAGAAACTAGCGATAGGTAAAGTTTTATCTGATCTTTGTATGGTTTCACTCTAAAACTATTTTGAAAAATTACTCCAAAAATGCTAAAACTATTTTCTTTAAACGATCATCATTGAAAAAATGGTGAACTATAACTATAAGTACCACTCTATTTCGAAATATGATTTTGTTACTCGATTGCATAAACTATGCCAGCTTCATTTATTTTTTTTGCATTCGTTACATATATATTATCCGAGCGATCTAATCTAGATCAATGTGTAACAAATGGATCTCAATGTTTCATTGTTTGAACATACGAATAGTGTAACCGACATTTACACTAAATAACAATTACGTTTTACGATCATTATAGCAACTAAAATCTTATCTATCTATGAACTTGAGATAGGAATATACTGTTTCAAATAGTTTCTCTACAGTAGCAGCTTTCAAAACAGTTCCCTTAACTTTCTCTCTGGAGTAATCTACACCACTGTATTACACAATGGGTCCTCGTGACTCGTGACTATTCTCCAAATATTATAGTGACTCAGCTCTTAATAAGTCCGTCTGCTTGGGCAACATTATTGACATTAACGAGTAAAGCATCCGGACGGGAAACATTGGTGTGAATGACATATCGTGTTACTTTTGAATAAATAAAGGGGACAATAATTAGGGGGCTTGAATGGCGGTCAAAGGAAGTTACGTTGATTAAGGCCGTGTGTGACTTTCAGCTGAATGTAGCAGTTATTCAAGTTTAGTTGTAACTCAATACAGGAATTATTCTTTTGAATTTTCTATCGAGAAAGTTTCCGGTCATCCAAATACATTGCAAATTAGAGTTTATTACTCTATTACTATTTGGTACGGACCTGTAATTTTCGGCTCAGAGACATAATACCTTAGGCCTCTGGCAAGGCCTCTACATTTTAAATCTCTGGTTTTACATAGATGTTTAAAGGCTAAAGTATAGGTATTTATTTTTATTAGGAAGACTATCGATTATTACAATTAGAGCGTGGATACAATATAAGAAACGGAAGAATCATTTATAAGTCTCCACTTATAGAAAAAAAGTAGATAGCGAAAGACATTAGCAACATTTAAAAGACATTATAAAGAACGGTTCTAGCTAACACATCATATCACAAAGCAAAACGGTGTGAATATACACTGATGCTTAACAAGAGTGTCAGTTATATATACGGTACGGTACGGTTAGGTATACAAAATAAAGCACCGAGTGACTGACTGGACATTTCTTCGATAGTAGGTACTGGAAGCTGCGTTGTGTCGTCGATGTAGGTACCTTATATAAAACATTTTTCGTTTTTAGACAGTTCTATGATCATATTATCTTTGACTTAAGATTCTGTTTTTAGGGTTTCGTTGTAAACAGGGAACCCTTATAGTTCCGCCATGTCCGTCTGTCTGTCTCTGTCTGTCTGTCTGTCCGGCCGCGGTTTAGCTCAAAAACTATACCTACTAGAGACTTGAAGTTTGGCACAAGTATACATCTTAATCACGCCGACAAAGTGGTAGAAAAAAAAACATGTCATTTTGTTTTTTCTTATTCCTCTGCATGTAACGCGCGGGTATTTTTTTATTTTTCGTTTTTTATATAGTGTGGGATATCGTTGGATAGGTCTTTTGAAATCGAATGAAAATTTCGAACAACTCCATAGAAAATATGTATTTATTTCATAACATTATTGAAATCTAAAAACTACGAAACTTTACACTGCGAGTGGCCCGACACGCATTTGACCGGGTTTTTCTGTTTCTGGATCAGGTTGTATACTGTATTATTCCTTTTTAAATGTTATGAAATTATCAGCGATTGATAAATAGAGATAATAAATCTATGGGTGACACATTGTTTATTAAACTGATTAACTGATCCGCATTACTAAAGCTTCGAGATATCTGTTACAAATATCACACAATTTTTTTTTGTGGTGGTAGAGTGATGGAGCTCTCGCGCGTAGGCACGCATTACCTCATCTACTTGCTGCTGACTGGAACGCAATTGAGTTCAACACAATTGCGTTCCAGTCAGGTGGTAGTGTACGGACCTGTAATTTTCGGCTCAGACACATAATACCTTAGGCCTCTGGCAAGGCCTCTACATTTTAAATCTCTGGTTTTACATAGATGTTTAAAGGCTAAACCATAACTGTAAACTGTATGCTTGTTTGCCATTTCATGAGACAAAAAAACATAACTTTTTCGCAGGTTATCGAGAGCTTCATACATTGTAAGAATTATATTTGCGGATTTTTTCGCATATACAACACTCCCAACTCCCAACTTCTTCTTATACCCGACGTTTCGGTCGCTTTCCAGCTACTGTAGTCACGGGCAGACTCGCAGATAAAAAAACATACCTGACACCAAGCTGTGATGGTAGCAAGTTTTTAGAGAATAACGTATCCACATCAAAATGTCGTACTTACGTAATAGAAGTATACAAATCTGTTGAGTCCCTCTATGATTGTTCAGTATGTAATAATGATAAAAATTTAAAAAACTGCTGTACGTAGTCGGTAATGATGTTATTTTATAAGTATCCTAATTTTCATACAATTTATCTTACTTGGGTGGTCAATCCCTCGTTTTTTGTTAACCATAATGACATTGTGAGTGTGCCACCCACGTGGCATAGAATGATTCTACTGGTTGAATGCACGATCTAATTACTGATGGTAGCTACGGTTAGTATAATACGTCAATGGCTTCAGTAGAAAGAAGAACTCGAGGGTATACAACATAACACAATACATACAAGTAAATTATATATAATCAATGCGTTATTAATTGATGCTCATTGCTGTTGTGGTTTGCCTGGTTTAAAAAAAGAATAATTATTGGTTTCTTCGTTATTGTCGTCAATAGTTGTGTTTTTTCTTAAATCTTTTTTTTTGCATTTAAAACAAATGTTTACCCCCTTATTCATAAACGTATTTTAGCTAAAGTGTTGCTAATCTCTCCTTTATCTTTCTCTCTATCCTGCACATTTGACAATGCTACTGACAAAGACAATGCATTCTATAGCTAAAACGTATCTAACTTACGTATGAATAAGGGGGTTTTAAGATAAATTACTTGAAAACTTAATGAAATGTGACGTCTATTTATCTTTAGTGTCTTATTTTATTGCTTTGTGTTTTTGTAATTTAATCTCTTAGGAAATAACATTTTTAATTTCCAAATAGATTCATCATCATCATCGTTTCAAGAAAAAGACGTCCACTACTGGACAAAGGCCTTCTCCAAAGATTGCCACAACGAACGGTCCTGGGCCGCCCTCATCCGACGATTGCCCGCGACCTTCACTAGAAATTCTAATAGAATAACATCATCGCTATTACTTGATTACATCTTCGAAGATACAACGCATATCGTTAATGCATTTTAGAATAGTTATAACTAGTAACAAAGTATTTTATAAATTATGGGACATGCAAAACTATTTCTACTTTTACCTACGTAGTGGACCCAGAAAATTTGGCCTGTTTATATAGGTAATTTAAATTTCCGTTCGCGTGAATTTTGCAACTTAGAAGTATTTACCTATATATAAGTTATTACCTGTTATTTCCAGTTTAAGTTGAGCGTCTAACGTTTACAATTCTCTCGAATCCTGTCTAATCTAAGCTCCCAGCGCATTCCTTTAAATGAACGGCCACTATCGAAGCTTGCCGTAGTATGAAGACAAAATCTAAGATATCAATTTTTACTGGTACAGTTTAACAGTATTCTCTATCTGAAAAATAGTTGCACCTACAGCAAAAGCAAATCATTTGCTGTTTCCGTTAAATTGTTTTCAGAAATCATAATTAAGAAGTCGTATCCTGACTACACAAAAGTAACAGAGGTTTTCGCCTAAAAGCTTGGGCTGTGCTATTAATATTGATCTAGAAATGTATAGCTGTACTACATTTTTACGTTTCGAACCTAATTTTTTCTAGTGTTTCAGTGTTGAAATTGAGAGCGTAAGCTGTATGATACATATTACGAGTATAATCAGTTTACCACTCATTTTCCTATCGTTAAGCGTTATAATATTCGGATTGTGTGGCACCTAGTTCATGACCACGTACTTATTAAAATTATTGAGCTACGCGTGTACGATATCGTCCACTAGGTAAAAGATTCTTAGCGCTAGGATTGGCAATCAATGATTCATGATCACATTTTTATGTAGATGTCTATAGTCTACAAATCTACAGCATTCACAGTACTCAATTACCATCAAAATGAACCGTGAACTTGTCTGCCACTTAACAAAACATTGAGCTTGTTGAGTTAAAGGAATACAGTTAAGTACAATTTGTACACACCATGGAAGAAGTACATAATATACGAGTAACGTTTGTTTGTGTCACTTGTTTCCTTTTGAAAGTCGCGTATGAATTAATGAAGGCATTTCTTAATTGCCACAATTACATGACGCGTCACGGTCGCATTCCGGGCTTAGCTTTGTTGCTAAATGAGGCATGTAGTGTACTAAAATGAATAGTTTGAACACTACAGCCATATACCCCGTAATAAGTATCACAGAGACATAACAGCTTAGGTCTCAAGTGCGGTAATGCATTATGACCTCTGGTTTTTGTGTAGATCTCCATACGCTGCAGTCATCACTTAACATCAATGTGAGCTGCATACTTATTGCAAGGTGCTAACCTTCAATTTTCAATACATAAAAAAACAAAAAGGAAGTACAATTTCAAACGACATGAGATTTTTTAACTCGGATTCACAATTTTTTTTTTATGTAATGGAAGTGGCAAACATGCATACAGTTCACATTGATTTTAAGTCATGACTGCAGCCTATAGACACCCACACAAAGACCAAGGTCAAAATGCAGATGCGTTACCGCTCCTTAGGCCTAAGGTGTCATGCCCCTGTGCCGGAAATTACAAGGCCATACATTACCATCTGACCGGAACCGGATAGTGCTGAACAATACCATTTAGCGGCAAGTATATTAGGCAATGCGGTGGTGCCTACGCCTACGAGCTCCGTCACTGGAGTTCTACCACCAGTAAAAAAAAATGACGGAGCTTTAAAATACAAAGCAATAAAAAATAAAACCTCCTCTTGAAGGCGGTTAGAAAGTAATCGTAATTCAATTAACATTGCTTACTTGAACAATACTTCAACAACCATGAAAAGACCATTCACATTAAAGAATAGAAAAACTAGCTAGCAGTGAATTATCATTCTTCTTATGTAAGATCTGACCAACATTTCTTAATTCATCGAAAGATTTCATCTCCTTTGCCAGAATGACCAAACACAACAGTGAGAATGCAATCATCTAGATTGCAGGGGCCGGAGAAGATCAAGACTGATTTGTCTTGGCCAAATAGGTCAAATGTTACCCAAGAGTATATTATAGGGGATACACGAGTTCATGACACTCATGTATCTTAAGCGTAAATTAAGCGTGCATATAAATCCGCCAAATGAATACTACGTTCAGCACTATCGTGTTCCGTTTAGATGGTAATGTATGGCCCCGTAATAACTATCATAGAGACATGACAACTAAGGTCTCGGGGGTGGCAACGCGTCTGCATTATTACCTTTGGTTTTTATTAATATGTTCATAGGCTGTAGTCATCATTTAAAAACCTTTTTTATGTTATGAACGTGGCAAACAATCATGCAGTTCACATTGATGTTAAGTGATGACTGCAGCCTATAGACATCCACACAAAGACCAAGGTCAAAATGCAGATGCGTTACCACTCCTGAGGCCTAACGCGTTATGCCTCTGTGCCGGAAATTAGAGGGCCGTACATTACCACCTGACCGGAACACGATTGTGCTGAACACTACCACTTAGCGGCAATGCGGTGCAATGCGGTGTTGCCTACGCCTACGAGCTCCGTCACTGGAGTTCTACCACCAGAAAAAAATTGCCTTCCTTCGTTCCATAAAAAAATATAGGAATAGCGTGATCAATAACATAAGGTTTTAGTACTCACATTTTTAGCACTTTACATTATCTAACCTTGCATAATCTAGGCATCATGCAAGGGATTTCCTTGATAGACTTATGATAACACGATACCTGCGCTGAATACTGCTATATATTAAGAAGATTAGGTCATATGGTGCTTACTCTTGCACTGTAGTTTACCACTAGTAAAACTAGTGATCTACACTCTGCCTGTCTTGTTAGGGACTTGCTGTAAAAATATAGCTTATGCGATACATTTGAACCACTTGTTTACGTATGTTACTGAAGTAACAAATAAATGAAACTGCAGCTAACATTTATAGTGATTGCCGCTGCAATGCAGCTATTATCCAAATCCTAGTGACTTAATATAGATTCATGGCAACACTTGGTCTGGCTAGACGACGAGTGTCCTTATATCTCAGTAAGTAGGTATTTATTTGTGGATAAGCTAGAATTCATGCAATAAAGTACTTTCTGTATACGTGATAAATAGAGCCAGTTAAGTACCGTTATAAATGTTATATGTGCGTTACATTAACATTAACATTACTAATGTTAAAAATATAACTTAATTATGCCTTTGAGTTCTTTATCTAGATTTGTCATTATAATTAGGACGGTTATTTTCTGCATCAATGAGTACAATCTGAGCTGGCATGTTCGCTTGTCACCTTGCGTACAATAAAAAAAGTATTGATTTTTTTTTATTGTACGCAAGGTGACAAGCGAACATGCCAGCTCGCATGGATTTTAAGTGATATCTGCAGCCTACAAATATCTACACGAAATGCAGATGTATTACCACCCCTGAGACCTAAATTGTTATGTCTCTGTGATGGTTATTACGGGGCCATGTAACCGGGACACGATAGTGCTGAACACTTTCATTTGGCGGAAGATAGATTAGGTAATGCGGTGGTGCCTGCGTACTCAAATTCCTACACAAGATATCTACCACAAGACGCTTAATGGGTTAGGTAATATATTTCTTCTTTTAATCAGAGCATCTATCTTAAAAATAAAACTTTTAGTTCGGAGACTCATCAGTGATGGACCTATCACAAAATATTTTACTTCAATCGGATGCAATAAACTATCTTGTGCAAGATCCAATGCTCATTGTCCCAATGATCGTCGATCATCCAGAGTTACGACATAATCGATCGAATTCGTTCGATAGCGATGTGTGGGTGTGGTAACATCTCAAGTTTTCTAGATTAATCTCATCGATTGAAGTATTTGTGAGAAGTTAGAGTGCATTCAATATATTTAAAAAATTTGACATTATAAATATCTACCGTTTTTTAAGAAAAGAGATTATGTGCTGCTATTTTAATTGAAGATTTTTGATTTGTATCCTTATTCAAGCAGATGATACTGATGATTGGATAAGAAGTAAGATCTTTACTGGTGGTAGAGCTCCAGTGACGCAGCTCGCGGGAGTAGGCACCACCGCATTACCTAATATACTTGCCGCTAAATGATAGTGTTCAGCACTATCGTGTTCCGGTCAGGTGGTAATGTACGGCCCTGTAATTTCCGGCACAGAGGCATAACACCTGAGGTCTCAGGAGTGGTAACGCAACTGCATTTCGACCCTGGTCTTTGTGTGGTTGTCTATAGGCTGCAGTCATCACTTAACATCAATGTTAACGGTATGCTTGTTTACCACCTCCCTTCTTCAAAATGCAGATGCGTTACCACTCCTGAGGCCTAAGGTCTTATGCCTCTGTGCCGGAAATTACAGGGAAATTACATACATTACCACCTGACCGGAACACGATAGTGTTGAACACTACCATTTAGCGGCAAGTATATTAGGTAATGCGGTGGTGCCTACGCCCGCGAGCTCCGTCACTGGAGCTCTACCACCAGTAAAAATGCATGCATTAACACATGCTTGTGAAATATATTTTATTTTTAAAGAAAAATGGAAAGAAAAATTTGACTTCAGGCGAGGCTCGAACTCGCGACCTACTGGGAATCTAGTCCAGCCGCTCTTCCAATTGAGCTACTGAAGCCCTGCCCGATTTGTCAAATCTTTCCTTCACATCTATTGCATTGCTTTATGGTAGCAGCAGCGCCATCTATTACCAACTATGCTAGTTAGGCAACCGATATAATAGACTTTTCAGTTTATTGAATATCGTAAAGAAGTCGCTTTTACCCTTAATAATTGTTTTATATTATTTCGCATTAACACATGCTTGTGAAATATATTTTATTTTTAAAGAAAAATGGAAAGAAAAATTTGACTTCAGGCGAGGGCAGGGCTTCAGTAGCTCAATTGGAAGAGCGGCTGGACTAGATTCCTAGTAGGTCGCGAGTTCGAGTCTCGCCTGAAGTCAAATTTTTCTTTCCATTTTTCTTTAAAAATAAAATATGTCAATCATACTGTTGAAAAAATAATTTGCCTAAGTACCTACCATTGAAGACGTTGTTAGACGTAATTGTAAAATGAAATAAAATGTCCAAATATTTCAACAAATAGATATTGTTTTTGTATTCGATTATAAAAACTGACCCATACATCGGGTCAGTTTGTCGGGACTGTGAACTAAACCTGTAAAAACTTAAGGCAAGTCTTAAAAACATTATCTCAGCACTGTCGAGATCATAGAAATATGAATATTATCTTATTTGAATAATAAGATAATATTCATATTTCTTTTTTTTTGCATTTTTTGCTCAAGGCATTACTTTGAGAGTAGTAATAAATGTTTGCGATAAAAGTAATAACTCAACGCGTACACATCCGACAAATACCAATAAACTATAAAAATACTTCTAATACCCCATGCGGGAATCCGACCCATTCTCAAACTTCTATTGTAATACCGACCAAGATATTTTCACTTTCTCACATGCGTACACAGTAACGATTTAGCATTGCAAATCTATTTTATGGACGCAAAACTATTTCATACCGAATAAGAAACACTTTCTCGATGCGTTCCGTGGAAATTCACTAGAGATACTTCAGAAGAACTACTGACCTTAAAGAAACTATACAAAACGTTTTCGAATGGAGCATCTACTTACACTTTACGATCAACGTTTAGTGCGCTAAAAGTTTACGTTTGAAGATCTTAAAAGAGCTGAAGTGGAGCTGGCGTTAGATTTAGTGTACGTGGTATGTGGCAATGATTCTACATTTTAATCATAGCTGCAAGTAAAAAAGCGAAGGTTATATTTAAATACTTTAACTTCATTTAATTAAGTAGTTGAAGATGAATCGAAAGATATACTTTTCGATAGACGGACTGACGGACTGACGGACTGACTAACCGACGGACTGACAGACTGACGGACTGACGGACTGACGGACTGACGGACTGACAGACTGACAGACTGACAGACTGACAGACTGACAGACTGACAGACTGACAGACTAACAGACTAACAGACTGACAGACTGACAGACTGACAGACTTACAGACTGATTATTCATATCTAACACAAATGTATGTTGAAAATTTATCATTGAACTGCTCAGCGGAGAACTACCCCGAATTATTGGGGTTAGGTTATTTAAATTTATTAATTTTTCGATATTTTTGTAAGTAGATTTATAACTGCCTGGTATTTGATCTTCCATTTCTAATCAATACTGCAGTAAGGAATAATATAATATACTTGTTCTCACTTTATCATTCTAACGGTTAATGATTTGTAGACTATCTAAGGCTGAATTTTGAAGTACATATCTAGAGGAGTTTCTTTAGGTATAGTAACCTCTTCTCTTGTTTATCGTAGAGTTGTCTTTGCCTGTCTGTTAAAGATATTGATTTATAGATGTTATTTTAGATATTGAACTAAAATAATAAAAAAATCTAATACAGTATTTTATTGCAATGTTGTTATTTTATACGTCATTTTATAGCGGCAGAAGGACTAAATGGGTACTCAATATTGAGCGAGCATTTCGTATTCGGCCGTAAGTTGCCTAAAGCGATGCTCACATACTCGAATACTTGAAATCCACCTAAACTCTGTTACCAGCTACACATTTTGTAAACATTCATTACAGTTTTACAAGATTATTGTGCCATACTCAACTGGAACATGACTGAATACGATGATGCAACTTGAACCTCAGTACAGCGTACAAAGTAAATGTAAAGTGTTATGAAACAATTGCCCGCGGCTCTGTTGGCGCGTGCCTCTGTTTTTGTGATAGAAGCTTAGAGCCGTCACACTCGTTCCGCCTTTAATGCCTTTTTTCTTTACTTTCAATAGCCTTAAGTACTTTGCGGTCAGCGGTAAGTGTGCCGCAAGAAAACATGAATTCATTGTAGATTTATCCCCTTATTCATAAGCGTGTTGCTCATCACTCTTCGTTTCTATCTATAGTACCTAATTTACAATTCAATTTACGAATACAAACCTTCAAATAGGTATATCTAATATTAAAATAGGTTACGTATTTAACATTTTATTTGAATAGTAGGTAGAGACGAACTATATTCTTGTGTAACATGTTAAATTTTTCATTCTACCAATTATTTGGCGGCATCGGGACGTGATGACGGATAAGTGCAGTAAATACAATAACGTGGGATGGGCAGCAGCGTAATATAACTGCCGATACTGCGATTGCTAATACGCATACTAAGTGTGGCGATAATGGCATATCTTTCCTGTTGGAGGCTTTTTTTAAGCATTGGATGTTTTTCGGCCGAAGTGATGATCGGTGAATTTAATAAGGCTTAAAATGTTGGTCGATCTTTAAAAGTATATTAGGTTGTACGTGACAGTTAATAAAAGGCAACAAAAAGATAAAATCTTGTTCAACATAATAGCTGTACCCACAAAATTTCACGCTTAATCTCGCATTAGTGTTACCATCGAATAACGTCGCAAAGGAAAAAAAAAACAAAAGGAGGTAAACAAAAGCGCTCGTGACGCAGAGGGTGTCTCAAGGAAGATCGTCATTCAGCCAGTATTGTTCTGTCCCCAAGACTTAGTTAGCAGACAAGGGGAATTTCGGACGGACCCGCCCCTAAATGGTTCCTTTATTTTTGTCGTATGACCATTGTGTTTTAAACGCCCACCATGAATTATGTGCATCGATTTTTGGACCCTTTTGTTTTTTCTGTAACGGTAATTTAATCGAGGAGTCTATATTCAATGAAGTCGGCAGGCCGCGTTTTCAGATTCATAATTTATCGACTGTCACGTGTGAGCGCCCGTTTATTTAGCATAGTGAAATGGTAAATTGTGATGGTTATCGACTTATCATGTTACAAGTGCGCTGGGAACTTGACCGTATGTAACCGGAGTAGGCTCGCCGAGATGCAACGTTTCGTCTCGGTGAACCGTTAATGAAAGCCTCGATTGTACGTCACTGTTGCGTACGCATATTTAAACGCATAATCAACAGACTATCACGGTTAACTCTTAACTCATATATCTGGCGCTCATTGTACGTTCCCTAGGTACGGCATGCGAGCAATGTGAAAGAAGCGCCATTTTTTTCTCGTGCAACTAAAACAATAAAACGACCTGGCTAAAGTGGGATATGAAATGTAGAGCTCTTTATTCCAGCGGGATTATTCTATTTTTAGCGCAGGTATCTCGCAGGACCAGACAATCTCGACATCCTTGACTATCCGCGGCGAGTTTTAAATAAAATTAAAAATCTCTATGAATACCTTGCGTAAATCTCGGCCGCTGTCGAAATGAATCTTTTGCCTTTTAGTGTCGAGAGAATGGATAAGTAAAATTGCCGTCTTCGTCGTGAATTCTCATTGTTATTTTAATATCGCCATAATATCCAGGTAAAATGAAAGTGGAGGGAGGGTGGCTTACCAATCAAAGAGGGTAGACGTCTCTTTTCGAATGCGGGAATTGTGTGAAAGATTTGTAGGACGCCGAGGAATTCTCGGACGTTGAGTGTCGTTCATCGACCCTATTGACCTCAAACACTCCCAATAATCTGGACGCAATGCGGAACTCCATAAATGAAGTATTCAAGAGATGGTTTATTGCAGGCACCGACATGTCAGTTGGCTGCTTCGCGACATATGACCGCCGGGTTTTTACTCAGAGTTTGGAATCTTATACCTTTTACAGGCCCTGCACAGGGACTTGTTTCAATCCCAGTGTTGATAGTCTCAGTTTATTTAAGTATTACGCAATCAGTGTAATGCTTCTTTTTGGACGTTAAAATAAGACGATAAAAGCCCTGCATGTTACATAATTTTTTTTCCCATAACGAACGTCCAAATTCGGCATCCGTTTCAAATATTACCTTGAAATGGTTTACAAAATTAAAAAATAGAACGTTAAGTGTATCCCGCCGTATAGCCGCTGTTCTTTTCGACTGACGTGAGGGTATAGAGATTTTTTAAGCATTTGGTTTTTACGAAATGAATTCAAGTGTTCTCGCTTTAACTTTAAAATGTTTCTTTTCAATGAGGTTGAATCAGAAGTGGAGGCTGGCTTCAGTCCAAAGTGCTTCGTTTTTATGGTCCCTGAATGCCCTTTGCCAACATTGGAGTTAAGCAAGCCAGTCAAGTGTATAAAGGTTTTTTTTGTGTACAAGTTGGTAATTTCGAATAAGGTACATCGGAAATGGTAAGTTAATATGTGCGAGATAAATCGGAGCAGTTTTAGTTTCACTGGTCAATGATTCGCACTTGAAAGACTGGCTACCTTTTTTATGGTTATTTTTTACTTTTATACCTTTATTGTGTTTGTATTACAGATAATGTAAAAAAAAAATAACTTCATGCCCGCATTCGCAAGTGTACGCAGAGGTGTGTGGTGTTAATATACTTGCCGCTAAATGGTAGTGTTCAGCACTATCGTGTTCCGGTCAGGTGGTAATGTACGGCCCTGTAATTTCCGGCACAGAGGCATAACACCTTAGGCCTCAGGGGTGGGACGCATCTGCATTTTGACCTTAGACTTTGTGTGGGTGTCTATAGGCTGCAGTCATCACTTAACATCAATGTGAACTACATGCTTGTTTGCCACTTTCATGACATAAAAAAATGTATAATGAATGACAAATTTGAAATTAGTCCTTGCAGGAATCGAATCTACATAATTATATTTAATACGTATCAACTAAACCACTGTAATGCAATAATTTAACCAAAAAACTGATGCTATTAATGACATGATATCTACAGAATAATCCGTCATTATTCTGATTTTCATTGGTCAGAGTTCAAAGCCGATTTTCATTTCGTTTTATTGAGTGGTTTAATTTAACCGCAATAATATGATCACTGAGCATTACATAACAAATCGTGAAATGCTCAGTTTATTGAATAATCAATATCATTATGGTTGTCCAAATTAATTTTATTCGTTGGTTTTTACGCTTCAAATGCTTTATTTAAATTAATTTGGTTGAATTTGACGCTCTCACATTTTGTTGTCTTTTCACAGTGTTTTGATTCAACGTTTGTTATTTGCGATGTTTAGATTTACCTGGTTAGGTACCGTAGTACTGTCAGAGTCTCAGGTCTAGACAATGAAAGGTTATTAACTTCATTCCTAAGTAAAATATGGCTGTGATATTTGGACTTGTTAATGTAAAATTCTGTTCTGTTAGATTTGTTTAAGTAGGTCGGTAATTGTATTAAAATAATTGGGGGGCAAGAGAAGGTGAAGGTCAAAGTATATCACAGTCAAGATCCAGTCATTATCGAGCTACGAACTATGAAGTTCGATCCTTATAAATAAAAAAAAACCTAACTTCACGCCTGTAATCCCCGAAGGGGTAGGCAGAGGTAAATGCATGCATTCAAGCATACATGCAAACACCCACGATTCACCGGTTATGTTTTGGCCCATGTAACAGGCGGCAAGCCTGTTGACATCTCCGGACACATTACCAAACTTCGAGGTACTGGGAAATTTCCAGAAAATGGAAAAACCTCAATAGAACCTGAGATACAGGACTTTACACCATTATCTCTGATAACCCCGGGAATCTAACCCCACACCATACCATACACCACAGCACGGACCACAGCGTAGTAGTAGTGGGCTGCTACCACTAGGCTACCGAGGCAGTCAAAATCCTTATAAATAATTTACTATAGATGTAAGCTGTATGCTTGTTTGCCTCTTCATGACGTAAAACAAATTAAGACCCGTAAGTCTTCAACCTCTGGACTCTTTCCTTGGATCCGCCGTAATCCGACAAGACTCAGCTTAATGGAACTTACTAGATATATTGTTACTTGTGGAGTTCACGTCATACAATACCACCGTTTTGAGGTTGTCGGTATTCGATGTGTAAGTCTCTCAGCGCGCGCTCTAAGACGATGCTATAAACCCTCACAAAGTGCACATAATATGCAGGTTTCACTCGGCGGCACAATCGTCATGAGTGGACCAAATACTGACTCACAAGTTGAATGTACTAATAACAGGGCTCTAGTGACTGTGCTCTCAGGTTAAATTGTATTTTATGATGGAGATTTTTTTTTTTTTTTTTATGGCAAACAAGCGTGCAGTTCACGTTGGTGTTAAGTGATAACTGCAACCTATAAACACCCACACAAAGACCAAGGTCAAAATGCAGATGCGTTACCACTCCTGAGGCCTAAGATGTTATGCCTCTGTCCCGGAAATTACAGGGCCGTACAAAATGGAGATGTAAAACTCTTTAGGCATCAGGAGTGGTAATTGGTTTGTTGAGTGGATATATTATTTTGTAGTTGAAGACGTGTTTTTTATACGATAAAGGTGGCAAAGAATGCATTCTATAGAAATCGACACAAAACCAGTGGTCAAAAAGCATTGCCACCCTTTTGCCCTTTTTTTGCATCCTGGCCATGTACGAGTATTGCCATTTAACCGGCACACATACGGTTTAACATTACCATTTGGTAGATTAGATGATGCCGTCGTGCCTACGCCCTCGATCACTGCAACTCTGCCACTAATTATTGACTATAGAAAGAAGTACAGTCAGAAAAGCTCTCTGCTTATCCAATTTTTTTTATGTTAAGGAAGCGGCAATCAAGCATGCAGTTCACATTGATGTTAATTGATGACTGCAGCCTATAGACACCCACACAAAGACCGAGATCAAAATGCAGATGCGTTACCATTCCTGAGGCCTAAGTTGTTATGCCTCTGTGCCGGAAATTACAAGGCCGTACATTACCACCTGACCGGAACACGACAATGCTGAACACTACCATTTAGCGGCAAGTATATTAGGTAATGCGGTGGTGCCTACGCCCGCGAGCTCCGTCACTGGAGCTCTACCACCAGAAAAAATAAAAAAAATACTGCGGGTGGAGCTCCAGTGACGGAGCTCGCTTGCGTAGGCATAACCGCATTACCTAATATATATACTTGCCGCTAAATGGTAGTGTTCAGCACTATCGTGTTACGGTCAGGTGGTAATGTACGGCTCTTTAATTTCCGGCACAGAGGCATAACACCGTAGGCCTCAGAAGTGGTAACGCATCTGCATTTTGACCTTGGTTTTTGTGTGGGTGTCTATAGGCTGCAGTTATCACTTAACATCAATGTAAACTGGATGCTTGTTTGCCACTTCCATTACATAAAAAAAAATCAAACAAATATAGTTTTTATTACCAGTACATAAGATGTCCGCGTGGTCAAGCGGCCCGTTCCCTGATAGTTCCTACAGTCCATCAATGTGAACGGCATGTTTGTTCATTACAAACTATATAGGTACCTACCTACTTATAACTAAGTTAACTTCTGTAATACAATCTTAAGTTAACCACCACTTCACCAGTTATAATTTATGACACTCTTAAATTATGGATGCACTCATGTACTCCACGATACACATCTAAATTTGAATTATCTATTTTAAGACACAGTTAACTATCAATTGTCTAAACCACCCACTGTGGTCATAAATTAATCCTATTAACCGCTCTGTTTTAAAAAGCGAGATATATTGTCATGGCTCCATTCCTCGATCGTAAACTGGCATTAATTTTAATAGCATTGTCAATAGTCTCTCTTCTTATAAAACACGATTCTGCTAGTTAGTGAGATGTGAATTATCAGGTCATCTGCGGATACATGCGAAACAATTGTTGTAACAATACCAATTAAAATACTTGAGGTCCAAGGTAATTATATCTTGGGCTTCTATCACTGAAGCAAAATCTCTGCAGTGTCTGAGGTGGCAACGTGTCTTATTTTGACCACCGCTTTCTGTGTTGATGTCTATAGACTGCCGTATTTACTTACCATCCACATTAATCGCACGCTTGTTCGTTACTATTATATTACACTTAAAAAATCCGCCACTACTAAATTATGAAGAAACTACATAAATAAGTCACTCAGAGAGCAACGGAGAGGGCTATGTTCGGAGTTTCTCTGCGAGATCGAATCAGAAATGAGGGGATCTGCATGAGAACCAAAGTTACCGACATAGCTTATCGAATAGCGAGACTCAAGTGGCAGTGGGCAGGGCACATAGCTCGAAGAACAGACGGCCGTTGGGGCAGAGCAGTTTTAAAGTGGCGACTACGTACCGGAAAACGAAGCGAAGGCAGGCCTCCCACAAGGTGGACCGACGACCTGGTGAAGATCGCGGGCAATCGCTGGATGAGGGCGGCCCAGGACCGTTCGTTGTGGCAATCTTTGGGGGATGTTCAGCAGTGGACGTCTTTTGGCTGAAATGATGATGATGACATAATTAAGTTATTTTGTAAAAAAAACAATAAGATAAGACTCCTTGTATTCGTTAAAATTTGGAGGACCATTTTATTTCGTTGTACAAACCACCGGTACATCTTAACAAATTGTTAATTTACTGGGTCGGACTTACTAAACAGGCAATTCTGCTTCTATCTGCATTGAGATATTTCGTCCATGCTTCTGACATTTTAATTAAACCCCAGGCACCTATGAAAGCAGATTCTCACAATACATTACAACGGATTTGCCTACACGATCCATAACAATAGACTGCGATAGAACCGTGCGCTTTACCCTGAGAACTCGATAAGAGATTCTGTTTGAAATTACGAATCGTGATAGAAAATTGACCGTACACTCGTCCATTCTATAGAATAATCATTTTCATTTCTTTGTTGCAGGTAATTGGCTCGTCTTTAACAATAAACGACGCGACGGTAATCTAATTTATTGTGGTAAATGTTACATTACTCTTACTTAATATCGAGCTAACTGTACGGAGACCGCGCCGAGTGAAAGCCGGACTGCGCGGCGGTGGAAAACGAAAAATTGTGTGTCTAATTTGAGTCTTGTATTTGAAGTAGTTTTTCGACGTCGAATAAATTCTCTGTGACTTGGAACTGTGAAATTGCCGCGGTATAAAAGTTTCATGACGCAGGTGGGTTGTGGTTCGTGTTACACCGCGTATCGTCATTTTGACTTCCTCGACATAAGTTTACTGGTGATAGAACGCCAGTGACGGAGCTCACGGGCGTAGGCACCACCGCGTTACCTAATATACTTGCCGCTAAATGGTAGTGTTCAGCACTATCGTGTTCCGGTCAGGTGGTTATGTACGTACCCTGTAATTTCCGGTACAGAGTTACAACACACCTTAGGCCTCAGGAGTGGTAATTCATCTGCATTTTTGATTTTGGTCTTTGTGTGGCTGTCTATAGGCTTCAGTCATTACTTCAAATCAATGTGAACTGCATGCTTGTTTGCTACTTCCATTACGAGTATATAGAAAAAACACGTAATAAAAGTTTCATAAGGCAGGTGGATTGTAGCTCGTAAACATTGACAACTTAGGTGCGCCTATCGTCATTTTGGCTCCCTCGACATAAGTTGGTGCCGAATGCGTTTTAAATTTAATAAGGCGTATCCGGGATTTATGGTGTAAGTTAAGAACGTCCCGGGATGCCGGGAGGTCAGCGGGGTTCCTATATGTTGCGGTTACATTTTCTTAACCACCCTCGGTCACGGGTCCTGCGCCATACAGATTTACGATGTCTTTACAACAATTATAGTATTGTGTACTCGCAAGGGGTTGTGGCGGTCATAAAAAATATGGGGCCCATAATTCTTGTCGACCTTCCAGAGTTAATTACGCCAGTTGTGACTTTTGCGAATGGTTCCTGTAGACTTCACCAACATACCAACGAGTAGTATCGACAAGTGCTTAATATCATGGTAAAATGAACCTATGCATCTATATTATTGTTGGATTTTTACATTGTTATAAAAATGCTAATATTATTGCCTCGGTAGCCTAGGTAGCAGGCCGCTTCTACTACGCTGAGGTCCTGGATTCGATTCCCGGGTAAGGCGTTATCAGAGATAGTGTAAAGTCCTTTATTTCTGGTTCTATTGGGATTTCTCTGCCTACCCTTCGGGACTACAGGCGTGAAGTTACGTTATAAAAATATCTATGTTATGACGTGATATCTAGTACGTTTATGTTATGATAATGTTCTTTTTGTTACCTTGATCTACATAGGTTTTACAATTTTTGTATTAATATTACGTTTCTAGTAATAAAATCTAAGATTCATAGCATAGAGACAATGGGAGTCGTTTCCTTAGAGATGATCTAATACGCCCATTACTTGCACTTGGGGAATGAAACATTGTGAAAGTAGTCGTTTTATTTTCAGCCAGCATTTTCCCTTAGAATAATAAAGTCGAAGGTGCATTTTCTCAGCTGTAAAATAAATTAAGAGATTGTTGAGATCTTGAGGTACCTTTTCATTCTGTACTTACATTAATTAATTAGAGAAGTATTTTCATTGTAGTTGATATATTTTTACGCCGGGATTTTTTTTACACTGGAACACTTTTTGAGATAATTGTCCAATACAAATATTGAATCAGTAGTTTGAAAACACTCCTTTAGACGAGATTTTTCAAGAATCCATCATCCAATTTTAAATTTTTGATTATCTATTTTTATATAGAGAGAGCGAGCGATAGCTTCTATTTGATCAATTGATTATTCTTACATTGATAAACTTGCTTCTATATGTTTTTATACCATTTCATATAACCAACATTATTTAAAAAGTAGATATTTAATAGAATATTAATATTTAATAGAGATAGAAAAGGTAGATAGATACTTAAGCCGAATCCTCATTTGATTAACAGTTTTACAAAAATATAGGCTACCTACTTAATAAAACTCTTTACTCATTTTTTATGGAGCTCTCAAAAATATATTTACGGGAACGAAGACGGGGTTTTATTTTAGCCTGGTGCGGTTTATTGTCGGATATGTGTGGAATTTTTATCACGAAACGGCAGATGGAAGACGACCCTGTATGAATTATGCACACGAAACATTAAAAGCTTTATTGTCTCGTTCTAGTTGTCAAAAGGTCGACGATCTTTCTATAATATCACACGTTCAATGCTACCCATGTTAGATTATGATGGATTAAACGATGACGTCAGAACTTTGATCAGAGATCCAATGGTAGTAATAAGAAATTCTATAAATTTGGATTTATCTTATTTGAAATAATTATGTCACTTATTTGCCTTGTTTGCCAATTCATGATATATATAATAAGAAACAATTAATTTTCCTGTGTAATTACCACCAATGGGGAATAAGATTGTTAAACACGAACGACAATTTCTAACAAAACAAAAAAACGACAGCCATTTTCTGACAAAGAAAACCTACTATCCTTCTCTCGTTTAGCCTTCAAAGCTCTCAAATATGTGAGAATAGTTAACCGATACGAGACGGGTTCCTAATTTATTGCACTGCATTTAATCTTTACGATACAACTGTTAAAGTAACCACAGTTTTCCATAATATTATGTAATAAAATGGATAGAGTACACTTTATAGCGAGCGCTCGCATACTTTTCGTATGTTTTATGCCTCCGGGTGTGCGGAGAAACGGTTTATTATAAAACAAAAAGATTGTTATTTTTAGGTTATACTTTTTATAATGAAGACGTTTTTATAAACATTTATACGTTTTATATTACTTTCAAATGGAACTTAATGACATAATTGTTACGTTATCTGATATGACTACGATTTTCACACAAAATTTATTAAGTTAGCGGTAAAGGTGATTGTTTAACTTTTTGCTTGAGTTTTCTCGAGGTTAGGGCTATTGTTAAAAGCGTAACTTCACTCTAATCTTCGAAAGGGTGGGCAGAGGTAAATGTATGCATTCAATACACGCTTGCATCATGATTCGTCAGTTACGTTTTAGCCCATGGAACAGGTGGCGAGCCTGTTGACATCTCCGAGCACATTACCAAAGGTACATCCGAGGTTCTGGGCAAGTTTAGAAAATGAAGTAATACCAATAGAACCAGACATAAAGGATTTTACACAGTTATCTGTGAAAGGCCTCGATCCGGGAGTTGAACCCAGTACCTCGGTGGAGCAGTAGTGGCCTGCTACCACTAGACTACTTTCTAGTGGTAGCAGCATTCTATTGTTATGTTGCCCAAACGTAAAATTGTCGAAACTGATTCAGCTTATAATACCTTAAGTCACTTACTTTAAATGAGGTAAAAATAATCTAATAAAAAAAACACTCAGATAAAAATAACTGTATTAATTTAAAAATAGCTAATTACGAATTGTGCTCAAGAGTAGTTCCAAATTACACTCTAAATTCAAAAACTGTGAGTTGAAAAATGACCCCACAATAATGAATGGGCAATATACAAATGGAAAGCACTTAACCTCCCTGCACAACCCTCTTGATCTGCACCAATTTGCGTTAGTGTTTTACAAAGCCGTACAACGCCCAGCCTTTTAACATCTCGAGATTCCATTCAGACTCCCTAATCCAATCCGCTGACCACATCATTAATTTTCAACAATATCGCACCCTCAAAAAGCTCGGTATCCGATATTTCAGCGCCAACTATTTATATTTCGCCAGTGCCAACAAAGAGCGCCGTAAATAAAGGCCCAGCCTCTAGGGATTCTGCCTTACTGCCTTTGATACGGTCCCTTTCTTATTTTGATGTGGTCTTATGTTACTGCGTATCACTTGCTTTGTGCGCCCTTCATAAATCATTACCTGTGTCTATCTCGTGGGCAACCGGTCTTGTCTGTCGCAATATCATATCCTGGGAATGAAGTATGTTGATTCAGTGTGCTGACACTTTATTGATAATATATTTAGGACTTACGTAAAACATCATAGAGATTTGTTTTTGGAAATATTTCTGTAGTGTAGGGGAAGTGCTTGATAAAAAAAATTCGGTGTGTGGTATACGGTATACGCCATTTTGTTATACCTAATTAAGATTAATTATCTTCATAAATTACTAACTGACCCGGCAAACTTCGTGTGGTTTTAAATAATGTGTCAAAGAATTGATAGGCGCTAATTGGATGGGAAAATAAAATTTACGTTATTCATTTTTTTATAGAATTTTTCGTATAATTTCTTCATTTTTCGTACTGTTTAAAACTTCCTTATTCATTTCCAAAATAAAGTTAGCTAAATCTATCCACCTGTTGATTTAGCCAACTTTTACTTTTGTGTTTTAGTGAGAATAACTTTACTAACGTCTTGGATTTTTATATTTATCAACAGCAGTAAGATATGTTTTTCAATTAACAAAATATGGTAACGGACAATCCGTCACCATATTTTGTTAATTGAAAAACATTATTACATTATAACAACAATAAAAACATATCAGTAACGTGAATTTCAAACCAACCATTCATTTTATTAATAAAATAATGTTAATTATGGTATTGGCTATAAATATAAATGACTCAGTATGGAAATCATTACGCACGAATTCGACTGGCACTTGTTAACACCACACTCGTTTATTTATCTTTTCATCGCTTTCATTCACGTTTGTAGATACCTATCTGATTCATAGATACGTAACAATTCGAACATACTACATAGAACAGTAACCTTTAATATAAATAAAAGTTCAAACTCGTTTCGCTTAAGGTCAATACTATAAAACTACTCAGCCGGTACACTGATATTCATTTGTATTGTTTTTCAATAGATTTTATTTTGTTTTTATAAATGTCTTAAAAGTCTCTTTAAAAACTAAACATAGGAACGGCTTTTTTGGACGGTCTGATATCTAATGTCAGGCGGATGATTGAAAAGCTTTTGATCCTAGTACCGCATTAGGATTTAGAGGTTCTTCAATAAGAATATGCGTATCAGGTCCTAATGAATATAGATATCTTCTTTATCTTTTCTTTATTGATTCATTATGTCAAAGTTGAATTAGTTATTCAAAGAAAATACTTAAGATCTATTCTCCCTAATTTGATATTCGAATTGTAAATGCAAAAATGTGTTCCTATGTTTGTTCGTCCATCTGTCTGTCTGTATTTTTAGATAACACAAGAAAATGGCTCAACCATTTTTAATGAAATTTGCAGTTGAATGTAGCTTTCATCTTTTACAACATGATTTATCAAAATTCATTTACTGTACTTTTTAATCAGGAGATGAAAGTTTGTATTCATTTTTGCTACAAATTCCATGCGAACGAAGTCGCAGGCAAAAGCTAGTATTGTTTAAATTAAAGAATTGTTGCCAGTTTAAAAAAAAAATGTTGTTATTACAGAGCGATGAGCTAATTATTCTATGACTAATTTGTAGACAGAACCACAATCTGAGTAGATTCGTCACGGCCATCCACTCCGTTCATTCTGACACTGTGAAACGGGCATTTGATATGGTAAAATAATAAAAAGTTAATTTCTCTCGAATGTCTTCATCGCAGTTAAATAGAGAATATATAATTTGTTACATTTTTGTTGATTAATACTTATCTAGACTCTATGAAAGCAACTTTCGACAATTAACGGGCCACATTTTATAAAATACAACTATTGTTCAACTGATTCTCTGAGACGTATTTTCTCGAAATCCTCTCTTGTCAGCAAGAAGTTTGATTCGTGTTGAAGATTCAAGTTGGATATATCTTGGTTGTCTGCGTGCTTTGCAATTCGCAGCAACTAATTTAACTGCAATTTGTGGAGTGGAGCGAATTATAGTTGTTGACTCACGCTCGTGATGGAGGTCCGGGATGAGGAATGAATATTGATATGATTTTAGAGTGCTGTTTGTATTTTATTGGTTGGCTGCAATTGATACTAACTTTGAATGCAGTGGTTTACAAGATGGGATTGTATTATCAAAACGAAGTTATGAGTGAAATAGTGTTACGACTTTAGTCTGACTTGGGTCGAACTTTCAATTTTTAGTTTGTTCTAAAGACGTGTCATATTCAAATTTTACCTAAAAATGAGGACAATAATCCTCTTTTTTTTTATGTAATGGGCGTGGCAAACAAGCATGCAGTTCACATTGATGTTAAGTGATGATTGCAGCCTATAGACACTCACTTGAAGACCAAAGTCAAAATGCAGATGCGTTACCACTCCTGAGGCCTAAGGTGTTATGCCTCTGTGCCGGAAATTACAGGGCCGTACATTACCACCTGACAGGAACACGATAGTGCTGAACACTACCATTTAGCGGCAAGTATATTAGGTAATGCGGTGGTGTCTACGCCCGCGAGCTCCGTCACTGAAGCTCTACCACCAGTAAAAATCATCTTTAAGAGCTTTACCTCTTCATCTTATCAAGTAGAACTTTCTTGAGCATTAAATTAATATTCACGTCCTACTAATATTATAAATCCGAAAGTTTGTGACTGTTTGTTACTCTTCCACGAAAAATCTACTGGATAGATTTGGATGAAACTTTACAGTAATAACGGTAGGCTAAATATATTGGCATAACATATAGGCAACAATTTGTAACGATGATTAAAAGTACAAAACCTAGTAAGATATTATATTACAACAATAACTTCATACACAAAACTGCTTCTTTTCCGATGTCTTCTGATTTATTTATGCGTAGACTTTCACCGATAACATAATACAATTATTCACATGTTTATCCAGACGTTCCATATTGCATATCTAGCTACTTAAACTATTATCAATGTATCCTGCATGACTTTATCTAATAGACGCTCCTTTAATTCTTCCGAGACCACTTGTTCAAGTGCGGTAGCTCGATAAACCGGTTTAAAAATAAACTCTGACTTAAGTTGTGTTAAAGTACGCGGTATCAGGATCCGAGCTTGATGTTTCAAAAGATACAACACGAATAACTATGCCTATTTAAATGCAGATGAAATGATGTTCTTGAAATGAGCTCTTATTTTGGAGTGAGGCTCCTTTTTACTGGTGGTTGAGATACAGTGACGCGATTGCGGGCATAGGCATCATTACCTTATCTATTTGCCGCTAAATGGTGGTAATGTACCTGAAATTTCCAGCACAGAGGCATAACACCTTGGCCCCAGGAGTGGCAACGTATCTGCATTGAAATCGCTGGTTTCACGTAGATATTGATAGGTAACAGTATTACTTCAATCATCAATGTAAACTGATAGTTTGCCAATTCATGACATAAAAACATATTGATGGTGTAGAAAACGTACCTACTGCATATGCTCTACTGCGTGCCTTTGACTGGTGAAATCCCTATTTTGAATGTTTTCGCATAGCAACATATAATATCATTGGTTTTCACTAACGGGTTCTTAATATTTGATTATTAGACAACATTACCATCCAACAGATCTTATCCATAGTAATTATGATGGTATGGATGGATTTTGGAAATAAGTTTGGAGGTGGGCGTAGATATCTGCGACATAGTTTATAGGTACCTACCTACTACTGCAGGTATCATCGTTTCCCTTGTTGTATGTATCGCCTTTTTGTTTTGGGTTCCAAAATAAACATTATTATTTATTTTAAAATGTCAAGCATTTTTTATTATTAAACAAAATGTTTGCATACTTTAATCGCAGCGACAATTCGAAATTTTACCACGAAAACATACGTACAAGTTTGTTGAAAAACGCGACAAGGCTTGCACATAATTATTATTCCGTATAATTAATTTGACGAAGTGATTGTGAAACTAGAGTTTGGTGTGAGCGGCTAAATACTTTAGTATAAATGAAATTCTCATATATTAAGTTTAATGAACAAGGAACACAAAGTTTACTGGCAACACCGTATATCATTTGCTGTCTTCGTGTGTGGAGAAATCGTATTAAACTTCGTTTCAACTTTCAAGTGCCCATTTATTGAACCCGCATAGCTTTAGGATTAAATGGAATGTTATTTCTGTCTTTTAATTAAAATGTTAAACTTTTTATGCTTGGATGATGGAAAATAAGCTTGCAGTTGCAATTAATACTGCTGCCTGTAGAGATCTACACAAAAACAGGAGGTCAAAATGCAAATATCCGCCTCTGATGCATAACTTGTTTTAGCTCTGTGATAGGTTACGGGGACGTACCTTAAGACCTAACCGGAATTCGATAGTGCTGAACATTTTTTATTACACTTTGGTGGTTGATAAAGCAATGCAATGGTATCTAAGCCCTCAAGCTGCTCTTCGAAAAGTATCTCAGTCCCAGAACATGGCATTAAAATCCCGTTTAATATGATAAAAACGCCTAAGATTGTATAAAGGACTGACTCAGTGAGAGGTCTTATTTATCCGTTCACAAAGATTCAAGTGAATAGATTTATCAATTATTATATCTAACTCAGAAAATCATATATGGCGAATCGTGGGTCTATGCATGATTGTCTGCTTACCACTTAATTGGTCACTGCAATCCAATGACTTTGTAACCAATTTCTTCAAGCATTCTTCGTAAATTTAATCTATATAAACTACATTTGCGAGCTTTAAACTGAAATCACATAAACTGGGGTAACAATATCTATAAGTAAATAAAACTATAGCAACCCAGGTGAATAACAGAATTAAATAGATATAAGTAACAAATATATTTTCAAAGTATCAATACCAATTTAGATATCAATATGAAAGTTTGTATTTACGTTTTAACTTTGCAATATTTCAGCAGGGGCTCGTGAAACTTAAATTGCCAAAGTTTCTTTAAAAATATTTTAGGAGTGCGGACGAGTCAAAGCAAACAAAATGGTTATAAATGTGTTCACAAGAGATTACTTATGTTACAAATTACAAAGATGTAATAGGTGTTTGAAGAAAAATATTATTTTCGCTCACATATGTGACTACTACTGAATATCTAATAAAATATGCCGCGTATAAATAGGTCATAATTTTTTTATAAAACAAAAAGTTATATTTTTCCATTTTTTTATTCACGCGATCTGCGTTATATCGCGTATACATTTAACAAAATCCCATGAAAATGTGTAATTATTTACTAAAAAAGTTACAACTAATTAAATAGTTTTATCTATTAGGCTTGTTAACCTATTAACCTTTATTATAAAACATGATGACACGGCGTCAAACTCTCGTTAATTAGGTAACGAAAGCTTGCTAAATAAGGTTAAACATAATTTTGGTGCGGAGTTTAGTAAATTTCGCGGTTGGTTGCAGATTATAATGTTGCCTGAAATTAACCCATAATGTAGTAACCCCATAACTCAGTATGAGGTTGGTTAATTAGGCTTTTCAGTGTCAGAGTTTTGATTTATCCCGTAAGTCCTGTCTAAACAATTTCGTAAGTGATTACATCGTGTTACGCTCGGAGAATTCCATTTACAAACAATTTGTTTGGACAAAAACATTTGACATAATTCAATTCGATTTCGGTATGTTTCGTTTGGCTTTGCCTAATTTGTGTAATTGCATTTATTTTTTATTATGAGACTTTTTATCGACTGATAGTTTAGTCGGAATTTTAATTAGTTTAAAGAAGTATGTGTAATACGCGCACAATACTTACACTTGATTACTTTTTCAAAATAATTAAAGGTGACAAACTATCGGCCAATATAATTTTTATCTTTCGGCCGATAGTTCTATGTTTTAAATTTTATTTTCGAAGATGTATAAAATTATAAATGCGTGCAATCAGTAAAGCAGTTAAAATGTTAAATATTCACCAGAAAGTAGCTTCGCTATTAAAAAAGTTTTAGTAACGGTGCAATGCCCGAAACAGAAATCAGTAAAAGAAAATAATGATTTATTTCCTTTTAGAGTATCTACGATTGCCATGATTATTATGAAAAACTACAATGCAAGCATTAGTCATACTTATTTGAAATAGTTTAAATTATGCACTGGAGTGGAAAATCACTCCGTTGATGGGTGAGCGACAATGCTTGATTGCAGTGACTCTACCCCTTTTGATGTCATTATTTTTGACGGGCGACTTATTTTGATACGTTTATTTGGGATGGTACATATTGTTGTCAAATCAAGTAAAACTAAAATCTTGAGTGATTATAGCATACTGGATCACTGGATCCATGTATTGAAAATCACGATACTTGTTCCTAAGCTTAGCTTAATAATTTTCTTTGCAGTACACCTTTCTCTAGAGGACAAGTTCCATGTTGGGCCCGCACCTTGTACACTATATCAATAGATAGAGAAAAATACGTAGAATCATGGAAAGATACACAAAAAATAATTTGAATATTTGTTTTTTTGTCGTAAATGTTTATTTTATGTAATTTTTGTATGACAACAATATGTCACCTTAATGCTACTCTATGACATTCTTGTTTTTGAAATGTACTTACGACAATTAATTGAAGGTAGGTATAATAAACGATTTGAATAGCTGAAAATGATTTAGTATTTTTTGCTTATTCTCTCAACATAGTATACAAGGTGCGGGCCCAAGCTCCATACATTTTGGAACGTCTCCGTTTATTATTTGAACTTTAAGTAAGTATTGTATATTTGGTGCAGTTATGTATTATATATTGTGGGGTTATATATTATATCTTGTGGGGTTATATATTATATCTTGTGGGGCCAACTGTCTATGTCCATGTACTACTTATCAAATATTATCAGAACATATTAGGTACCATTGACAATATTCGGTTGATGACAATAGACGTTATACCGAAATGAAAATAATCATACTAATCTGTTTAATATGCTATGGACGACCTTATTCGTATCGTATAAATTCTGTATTCCACACTGTTTTCCCATTTATTGTATATGCATGGGGATAATTACCCAAATATAATTTATAACGACAACTTAATTCACATGTGAATATTTTGGGGTACGGTGCTCACATCAGGTGGGGAAAATTTACGTATTTAATATATTCAAAGTACACATCTTGTAGGCTTATAACAGTTTGTTTCTGATTTGATACGTCTTTAAGCATTGAAGCATAAGGATTATTTTAATATTATTTGGATGTTTATTTCTAATTAAGTTTATAAGTTCAGTAGCTGTTATGGTAACACTCTTTAAAGTACGTATTTATTGGAAAATTACTTTAGAAAACACTTATGATTTGGTATTGTTATTTTTAGGGTTCTGTACCTTAAAAGGAAAAAAGGAACCCTTATAGGATCACTTGTGCGTCTGTCTGTCTGTCTGTCCGTCTGTCACAGCCAATTTGCTCCGAAACTACTCGACCGATTGAGTTGAAATTTGATGAATATATGTAAATTGGTGACCCAAAGATGAACACGTCAAGTAAAATAATAAATTTTAAACAGGGGGGCCACTTTCGTGGGGTAAATCAGAAAATTAAAAAGAAAACTGTGTCGTGTGACATATCCAAATGAAAGAAGTTGTTGTCAGCATCTCATATATATTTTTTTTATAATTTTTGCGGAAACAAATTTGAAGTTATTTAAGAAAAACGACGAAAATTGACCATCCCCCCCCTATCTCCGAAACTACTGAACTTAAAATTTTGAAAAAAATGTGAAAAATAGTTCTTTGCCTATAGATTACTGGAAAACCTATAAGAAGTTTGAGTATTCAAATTAAATCGAAAATTCTTAATAATATAACCCCCCTGCCGGTACCACCGTAACCGCTATGTCCCTGCATTTTAAATCTGTAATATTTTCGATAATATTTATTTAAATTACGGAACTCTCACCACGCGAGTCGAACTCGCACTTGTCTAGTTTTTTAAGTATATTCGCCTCATTACAAGAATAATGTAACGTTTCACATAGATCGTTCTGTATGAAATGTCACATTATTCTAGTAAAGAGGCGATGTATGTATCTTCACGTCAGGTCCCTAACGGAGTAGGCGGAGAGTGTCGAGCGCCAGATATCCCGATCCTGGTGGCAGAGCTCTTGTGGTGGAGTACTCTTGTGGAGGGCACAGGAATTAAGGAACGACCGCGTTACTTAATCCACTTGCTGCTTTAGAGCTTGCCACTAAATGATAGTGTTCGACGCTATCGTGTTCTGGTCAGGTGGTTTTAATCGCCTTGAAATCTTATTAGTTTTACGGGGTTACAGCTCATATCTCAAAAGTGGCAAAGGATCCTACATTGAAATTATTTTTATGTAGATGCTTATACACTGTAGTATTCATTTACCATCAATGTGAACTCTATGTTCGTTTCCCACTAGCATGCAATAAAAAAAAACAAAATTCTATACTTGTCCTATCGATCCGGTGTCAGTACCTCAGCAGTGTAATGGTCTGCTACCACGAATCCACCCAGTATATAAAGAAAAAATTGGTAGAACATTTTTATTTTATAATTAAATTAGAAATTCACAAGTAAAGACCTAATTATTCAAGTGAATATGCATGCTCTGTACATAATTGAACACATTGAGCAACTCGGCCCACCGGCCGCGGCGGACCGGAGGGGAGTAGCCATAGCGTTTATTACCGACTAGCTGTGCCCGCGACTTCGTGTACGTGAGAAAAAATATAATTGTTCAGTATCTACCCGGACGAAGTCTTGGGCGCAGCTAGTATAAAAGTAGCCTAAGTCACTCCTTATTACATCAGCTATCTGGCAGTGAAAGTCCCGTCAAAATCGGCGACACTCAAATTCTATTTATTTGTATGTAGGTATGTATGTATGTATGGTTGTATGGAGATAAAAGTAGCCCAAGTTACTCCTTATCACATCAGCTATCTGCCAGTGAAAGTCCCGTCAAAATCGGAGACACTCAAATTCTATTTATTTGTATGTAGGTATGTATGTATGTATGGATATATGGAAATAAAAGTAGCCTAAGTTGTTCCTTATCATATCAGCTATCTGCCAGTGAAAGTTCCGTCAAAATTGGTCCAGCCGTTCCCCAGATTAGCCTCGCCAAACAGACAGACAGACAAAAATAGTAAAAAATGTTGTTTTGGTATATGTACCGTGTATACATACATATGCATTTAGTAAAAAGCGGTTATTTTAGTAATCCGTAGGGTCCGTTTTTACCTTTTAGGTACGAAACCCCTAAAAGATACAGAGTAGCTTAAAAATATTCGATATGATTCTTTAAATTCACATAACTTTTTTATTTCTGAACCGATTCACATGAAACAAACACTAAATGTTAATTGTTTTATTATTTCGCATTAACACATGCTTGTGAAATATATTTTATTTTAAAGAAAAATGGAAAGAAAAATTTGACTTCAGGCGAGGCTCGAACTCGCGACCTACTGGGAATCTAGTCCAGCCGCTCTTCCAATTGAGCTACTGAAGCCCTGCCCGATTTGTCAAATCTTTCCTTCACATCTATTGCATTGCTTTATGGTAGCAGTAGCGCCATCTATTACCAACTATGCTAGTTAGGCAACCGATATAATAGACTTTTCAGTTTATTGAATATCGTAAAGAAGTCGCTTTTACCCTTAATAATTGTTTTATTATTTCGCATTAACACATGCTTGTCAAAAAATATATTTTATTTTAAAGAAAAATGGAAAGAAAAATTTGACTTCAGGCGAGGCTCGAACTCGCGACCTACTGGGAATCTAGTCCAGCCGCTCTTCCAATTGAGCTACTGAAGCCCTGCCCGATTTGTCAAATCTTTCCTTCACATCTATTGCATTGCTTTATGGTAGCAGTAGCGCCATCTATTACCAACTATGCTAGTTAGGCAACCGATATAATAGACTTTTCAGTTTATTGAATATCGTAAAGAAGTCGCTTTTACCCTTAATAATTGTTTTATTATTTCGCATTAACACATGCTTGTCAAAAAATATATTTTATTTTAAAGAAAAATGGAAAGAAAAATTTGACTTCAGGCGAGGCTCGAACTCGCGACCTACTGGGAATCTAGTCCAGCCGCTCTTCCAATTGAGCTACTGAAGCCCTGCCCGATTTGTCAAATCTTTCCTTCACATCTATTGCATTGCTTTATGGTAGCAGTAGCGCCATCTATTACCAACTATGCTAGTTAGGCAACCGATATAATAGACTTTTCAGTTTATTGAATATCGTAAAGAAGTCGCTTTTACCCTTAATAATTGTTTTATTATTTCGCATTAACACATGCTTGTCAAAAAATATATTTTATTTTAAAGAAAAATGGAAAGAAAAATTTGACTTCAGGCGAGGCTCGAACTCGCGACCTACTGGGAATCTAGTCCAGCCGCTCTTCCAATTGAGCTACTGAAGCCCTGCCCGATTTGTCAAATCTTTCCTTCACATCTATTGCATTGCTTTATGGTAGCAGTAGCGCCATCTATTACCAACTATGCTAGTTAGGCAACCGATATAATAGACTTTTCAGTTTATTGAATATCGTAAAGAAGTCGCTTTTACCCTTAATAATTGTTTTATTATTTCGCATTAACACATGCTTGTCAAAAAATATATTTTATTTTAAAGAAAAATGGAAAGAAAAATTTGACTTCAGGCGAGGCTCGAACTCGCGACCTACTGGGAATCTAGTCCAGCCGCTCTTCCAATTGAGCTACTGAAGCCCTGCCCGATTTGTCAAATCTTTCCTTCACATCTATTGCATTGCTTTATGGTAGCAGTAGCGCCATCTATTACCAACTATGCTAGTTAGGCAACCGATATAATAGACTTTTCAGTTTATTGAATATCGTAAAGAAGTCGCTTTTACCCTTAATAATTGTTTTATTATTTCGCATTAACACATGCTTGTGAAATATATTTTATTTTAAAGAAAAATGGAAAGAAAAATTTGACTTCAGGCGAGGCTCGAACTCGCGACCTACTGGGAATCTAGTCCAGCCGCTCTTCCAATTGAGCTACTGAAGCCCTGCCCGATTTGTCAAATCTTTCCTTCACATCTATTGCATTGCTTTATGGTAGCAGTAGCGCCATCTATTACCAACTATGCTAGTTAGGCAACCGATATAATAGACTTTTCAGTTTATTGAATATCGTAAAGAAGTCGCTTTTACCCTTAATAATTGTTTTATTATTTCGCATTAACACATGCTTGTCAAAAAATATATTTTATTTTAAAGAAAAATGGAAAGAAAAATTTGACTTCAGGCGAGGCTCGAACTCGCGACCTACTGGGAATCTAGTCCAGCCGCTCTTCCAATTGAGCTACTGAAGCCCTGCCCGATTTGTCAAATCTTTCCTTCACATCTATTGCATTGCTTTATGGTAGCAGTAGCGCCATCTATTACCAACTATGCTAGTTAGGCAACCGATATAATAGACTTTTCAGTTTATTGAATATCGTAAAGAAGTCGCTTTTACCCTTAATAATTGTTTTATTATTTCGCATTAACACATGCTTGTCAAAAAATATATTTTATTTTAAAGAAAAATGGAAAGAAAAATTTGACTTCAGGCGAGGCTCGAACTCGCGACCTACTGGGAATCTAGTCCAGCCGCTCTTCCAATTGAGCTACTGAAGCCCTGCCCGATTTGTCAAATCTTTCCTTCACATCTATTGCATTGCTTTATGGTAGCAGTAGCGCCATCTATTACCAACTATGCTAGTTAGGCAACCGATATAATAGACTTTTCAGTTTATTGAATATCGTAAAGAAGTCGCTTTTACCCTTAATAATTGTTTTATTATTTCGCATTAACACATGCTTGTCAAAAAATATATTTTATTTTAAAGAAAAATGGAAAGAAAAATTTGACTTCAGGCGAGGCTCGAACTCGCGACCTACTGGGAATCTAGTCCAGCCGCTCTTCCAATTGAGCTACTGAAGCCCTGCCCGATTTGTCAAATCTTTCCTTCACATCTATTGCATTGCTTTATGGTAGCAGTAGCGCCATCTATTACCAACTATGCTAGTTAGGCAACCGATATAATAGACTTTTCAGTTTATTGAATATCGTAAAGAAGTCGCTTTTACCCTTAATAATTGTTTTATTATTTCGCATTAACACATGCTTGTCAAAAAATATATTTTATTTTAAAGAAAAATGGAAAGAAAAATTTGACTTCAGGCGAGGCTCGAACTCGCGACCTACTGGGAATCTAGTCCAGCCGCTCTTCCAATTGAGCTACTGAAGCCCTGCCCGATTTGTCAAATCTTTCCTTCACATCTATTGCATTGCTTTATGGTAGCAGTAGCGCCATCTATTACCAACTATGCTAGTTAGGCAACCGATATAATAGACTTTTCAGTTTATTGAATATCGTAAAGAAGTCGCTTTTACCCTTAATAATTGTTTTATTATTTCGCATTAACACATGCTTGTGAAATATATTTTATTTTAAAGAAAAATGGAAAGAAAAATTTGACTTCAGGCGAGGCTCGAACTCGCGACCTACTGGGAATCTAGTCCAGCCGCTCTTCCAATTGAGCTACTGAAGCCCTGCCCGATTTGTCAAATCTTTCCTTCACATCTATTGCATTGCTTTATGGTAGCAGTAGCGCCATCTATTACCAACTATGCTAGTTAGGCAACCGATATAATAGACTTTTCAGTTTATTGAATATCGTAAAGAAGTCGCTTTTACCCTTAATAATTGTTTTATTATTTCGCATTAACACATGCTTGTCAAAAAATATATTTTATTTTAAAGAAAAATGGAAAGAAAAATTTGACTTCAGGCGAGGCTCGAACTCGCGACCTACTGGGAATCTAGTCCAGCCGCTCTTCCAATTGAGCTACTGAAGCCCTGCCCGATTTGTCAAATCTTTCCTTCACATCTATTGCATTGCTTTATGGTAGCAGTAGCGCCATCTATTACCAACTATGCTAGTTAGGCAACCGATATAATAGACTTTTCAGTTTATTGAATATCGTAAAGAAGTCGCTTTTACCCTTAATAATTGTTTTATTATTTCGCATTAACACATGCTTGTCAAAAAATATATTTTATTTTAAAGAAAAATGGAAAGAAAAATTTGACTTCAGGCGAGGCTCGAACTCGCGACCTACTGGGAATCTAGTCCAGCCGCTCTTCCAATTGAGCTACTGAAGCCCTGCCCGATTTGTCAAATCTTTCCTTCACATCTATTGCATTGCTTTATGGTAGCAGTAGCGCCATCTATTACCAACTATGCTAGTTAGGCAACCGATATAATAGACTTTTCAGTTTATTGAATATCGTAAAGAAGTCGCTTTTACCCTTAATAATTGTTTTATTATTTCGCATTAACACATGCTTGTCAAAAAATATATTTTATTTTAAAGAAAAATGGAAAGAAAAATTTGACTTCAGGCGAGGCTCGAACTCGCGACCTACTGGGAATCTAGTCCAGCCGCTCTTCCAATTGAGCTACTGAAGCCCTGCCCGATTTGTCAAATCTTTCCTTCACATCTATTGCATTGCTTTATGGTAGCAGTAGCGCCATCTATTACCAACTATGCTAGTTAGGCAACCGATATAATAGACTTTTCAGTTTATTGAATATCGTAAAGAAGTCGCTTTTACCCTTAATAATTGTTTTATTATTTCGCATTAACACATGCTTGTCAAAAAATATATTTTATTTTAAAGAAAAATGGAAAGAAAAATTTGACTTCAGGCGAGGCTCGAACTCGCGACCTACTGGGAATCTAGTCCAGCCGCTCTTCCAATTGAGCTACTGAAGCCCTGCCCGATTTGTCAAATCTTTCCTTCACATCTATTGCATTGCTTTATGGTAGCAGTAGCGCCATCTATTACCAACTATGCTAGTTAGGCAACCGATATAATAGACTTTTCAGTTTATTGAATATCGTAAAGAAGTCGCTTTTACCCTTAATAATTGTTTTATTATTTCGCATTAACACATGCTTGTGAAATATATTTTATTTTAAAGAAAAATGGAAAGAAAAATTTGACTTCAGGCGAGGCTCGAACTCGCGACCTACTGGGAATCTAGTCCAGCCGCTCTTCCAATTGAGCTACTGAAGCCCTGCCCGATTTGTCAAATCTTTCCTTCACATCTATTGCATTGCTTTATGGTAGCAGTAGCGCCATCTATTACCAACTATGCTAGTTAGGCAACCGATATAATAGACTTTTCAGTTTATTGAATATCGTAAAGAAGTCGTTCAGTAGCTCAATTGGAAGAGCGGCTGGACTAGATTCCCAGTAGGTCGCGAGTTCGAGCCTCGCCTGAAGTCAAATTTTTCTTTAAAATAAAATATATTTTTTGACAAGCATGTGTTAATGCGAAATAATAAAACAATTATTAAGGGTAAAAGCGACTTCTTTACGATATTCAATAAACTGAAAAGTCTATTATATCGGTTGCCTAACTAGCATAGTTGGTAATAGATGGCGCTACTGCTACCATAAAGCAATGCAATAGATGTGAAGGAAAGATTTGACAAATCGGGCAGGGCTTCAGTAGCTCAATTGGAAGAGCGGCTGGACTAGATTCCCAGTAGGTCGCGAGTTCGAGCCTCGCCTGAAGTCAAATTTTTCTTTCCATTTTTCTTTAAAATAAAATATATTTCACAAGCATGTGTTAATGCGAAATAATAAAACAATTATTAAGGGTAAAAGCGACTTCTTTACGATATTCAATAAACTGAAAAGTCTATTATATCGGTTGCCTAACTAGCATAGTTGGTAATAGATGGCGCTACTGCTACCATAAAGCAATGCAATAGATGTGAAGGAAAGATTTGACAAATCGGGCAGGGCTTCAGTAGCTCAATTGGAAGAGCGGCTGGACTAGATTCCCAGTAGGTCGCGAGTTCGAGCCTCGCCTGAAGTCAAATTTTTCTTTCCATTTTTCTTTAAAATAAAATATATTTCACAAGCATGTGTTAATGCGAAATAATAAAACAATTATTAAGGGTAAAAGCGACTTCTTTACGATATTCAATAAACTGAAAAGTCTATTATATCGGTTGCCTAACTAGCATAGTTGGTAATAGATGGCGCTACTGCTACCATAAAGCAATGCAATAGATGTGAAGGAAAGATTTGACAAATCGGGCAGGGCTTCAGTAGCTCAATTGGAAGAGCGGCTGGACTAGATTCCCAGTAGGTCGCGAGTTCGAGCCTCGCCTGAAGTCAAATTTTTCTTTCCATTTTTCTTTAAAATAAAATATATTTTTTGACAAGCATGTGTTAATGCGAAATAATAAAACAATTATTAAGGGTAAAAGCGACTTCTTTACGATATTCAATAAACTGAAAAGTCTATTATATCGGTTGCCTAACTAGCATAGTTGGTAATAGATGGCGCTACTGCTACCATAAAGCAATGCAATAGATGTGAAGGAAAGATTTGACAAATCGGGCAGGGCTTCAGTAGCTCAATTGGAAGAGCGGCTGGACTAGATTCCCAGTAGGTCGCGAGTTCGAGCCTCGCCTGAAGTCAAATTTTTCTTTCCATTTTTCTTTAAAATAAAATATATTTTTTGACAAGCATGTGTTAATGCGAAATAATAAAACAATTATTAAGGGTAAAAGCGACTTCTTTACGATATTCAATAAACTGAAAAGTCTATTATATCGGTTGCCTAACTAGCATAGTTGGTAATAGATGGCGCTACTGCTACCATAAAGCAATGCAATAGATGTGAAGGAAAGATTTGACAAATCGGGCAGGGCTTCAGTAGCTCAATTGGAAAAGCGGCTGGACTAGATTCCCAGTAGGTCGCGAGTTCGAGCCTCGCCTGAAGTCAAATTTTTCTTTCCATTTTTCTTTAAAATAAAATATATTTTTTGACAAGCATGTGTTAATGCGAAATAATAAAACAATTATTAAGGGTAAAAGCGACTTCTTTACGATATTCAATAAACTGAAAAGTCTATTATATCGGTTGCCTAACTAGCATAGTTGGTAATAGATGGCGCTACTGCTACCATAAAGCAATGCAATAGATGTGAAGGAAAGATTTGACAAATCGGGCAGGGCTTCAGTAGCTCAATTGGAAGAGCGGCTGGACTAGATTCCCAGTAGGTCGCGAGTTCGAGCCTCGCCTGAAGTCAAATTTTTCTTTCCATTTTTCTTTAAAATAAAATATACTAAATGTTAAGTGAAACTTACCATGAAAACTGCAAATCGAATAAGCCGTTTCTAATATTAGCGTGCACAAACACACAGACAAATAGACATTCTTCCGGGATAAAAAGTACCCAGTGTTGTGCGCCAAAGGTTAAAGTATAATCATACCAAGTTTCATTGTAATCGGACTGGTAGTTTTTCTGTGATGCTTGAACAAACAGACAGACAAAAAATTTTCTAATTACATATTTGTGTTCGGTATCGATCTAATAACATCCCCTGGTATTTATTTTTTCAATATTTTTAATGTACGGAATATACACTTCTACAAATCTTAATATATATAAATCTCGTGTCACAATGTTTGTCCTCAATGGACTCCTAAACCACTTAAGCGATTATAATAAAATTCGGACACCATGTGCAGTTCGATCCAACTTGAGAGATAGGATAGTTTAAATCTCAAATTATAGTCGCAATTTTAATTTATTGCTAATTATTTGTCCGTTATTATTTGACAGTCACAATTATCTGTTAACTCCAAATGATTCTAACAGATGTCGATACCATTCGACTGGGTTGAGTGAGTAATCAATAGATGGCGCTGCTATGGTAAATCTACAAACGTCATTTATGCTACATTTTAACAGCATAATTACCACGTGTTGTTGACGCTATAAAATTAATTAAATTTATTTTGTAGTGAACGAAATACCGTATAATTCAATTATTTCCACTTTTTAAATTTTTGGTGTTAGCATAGCCGGCCACGTGTTACATAGACTGAAGTGTAAATTGAATTCATATTATAATGAATGAAGATAATACAGTGAAATTAATCCTGTTTTACAAGAGAGGTAGGTAAATAAGGAGATCACCAAATTTTTTTACAAATACCGTCTGTGTGAAAAAGCATAGTGGACTCCGTGACTGATGTTCTCTTATTGTTCCTCTTAGATTGTTTACTATAATGTAATATAACAAAAACTTTAGCCACAGCAACGCGTGGCCGGGTCAGCTAGTCTTAATCTTAATATATATAAATCTCGTGTCACAATGTTTGTCCTCAATGGACTCCTAAACCACTTAACCGATTATAATAAAATTCGCACACCATGTGCAGTTCGATCCAACTTGAGAGATAGGATAGTTTAAATCTCAATTCATAGTCGTAATATTATGTAAGCACCTAAATTGCAACCGTGCGAAGCCGGTACGGGCCGCTAGTTTATTATAAGTATAGATACAAAACAATTTATCATTTTTTGTGGGGAGAAATGCGTGTGACACGCACACACACTACAAAAATCGTCTATTACTACGAAACTCACACCTTTGACTTTAACATAATACAAAAACAATTTAACGCATAAATTTAAACATCTAGGCAACAGGCATAGACCCACTTGGGCTTGTACTTTGACAGAGGGTAAAGCCTGCATCTGCATATGGCTATTCCCCTCCGGTCTGCCGCGGCCGGTGGCCCGTGTTGCTCTATGAATGAACATGTCACTTAAATATCTATAAAGTACTTTATACCTTGCTTTGCAACCAGTAGCCGGTACTTTGTCTGTGAATATTTGAACAAGTCCTTTGTAACTGAAAAGTGTTGTCCGTTAATTACTTAAGGACTTTTATATTCTGACATATTTAACGCTGAACACTTTCATTATGTCTATTAAGGTACATTAAAAGTATTTATAGAGTGACAGGGGTCATTATTAGGCGCCACGTTGTATATTATTACGTTTATCGGTGTTAAAAAAAGGTACGTCTACGATACATGAGTATCTACTATATTATTATCTACCGACCTCTTGTTCCTGACTTCATTGTTCTTTTTATGCAATGAAGGTGACAAACCAGCATGCAGTTCACATTGATGTTAAGTGATGACTGCAGCCTATAGAAACCCACACAAAGACCAGGGGTCAAAATGCATATGCGTTGCCACCCCTGAGACCTTAGTTGTTTTGACTCTGTGATAGTTATTACGGGGCCATACATTTTAATTCTGTTGATATATAATACTAATAATGGCAACCCATTAAACGTCCCACTGCTGGGCACGAGTCTCTCCCCTTTTTGGGGGGAGGCGTGGAGCTTACTCCACCACGCTGCTCCAATGCGGATTGGTGGAGATACGGGTTAGTGGCTAACCCGCTGTCGGATGTTTTCAAACCGCTTATAAGGTCTCCGACAAGGTTTAACGACTGCTATCTGTCGATAGCAACCGGGACCGACGGCTTAACGTGCCCTCCGAAGCACGGAAACGCGCATATTAATTTGCCACTAGCGGTCGCCCATCACACACCCGACCGCGCCCGCTTAATGTTTAACCGAGTAGATCGGTTACGATCTACACCAGCCGCGGGGCCATGCGCGCTTCGTAATTTGTACATACCCCACCGTTTTAGATTAATATTGCATAATTATATAATTGATTGTAGCTCACAAAATCAATAAAACATTATGAAATATAATAATTAATATGACATTTTCAAGGTTCGAATTTTTCATAAATACTCCTTCAGCGCTCCATTTTATTTAATCTTAGTATTTTAAAAAGATCTTGTCCTCTACCTTATCTCGTTATACAAAGTAATAAAATACGGGAGTGATTCTTACAGGTATTCAGTTAACCAAAATGTATGGAGGATTTCTTTGTATACATTATAATGTAAGTAAGTACAATGAATGGCGGCTTCTCAGGCCGTGTGTGAGGTTTGCATTTGCAATCTATCACGATTTCGCATTAAGGGCCTATTCACACCACGATATTCTTTCGTCGTGCATTTCACGCAAAATGAACGTGCTTTTGACGGGCTTCAGTGCAATACATCGATACAGACCGCTGAAGCTTTTCGTGTTTTGTTTAGCAGTGTAGCTAACGCACGAACGTCGTTGGCGAGTGAACTAATGTGGTGTGCATAAGCACTAAAGCATCGACGACACAACGTAGCTAAAGGTAGAGGAAGTTTATGCGTCGAAACGGTAGTGCGAAAGACGATTGACGACCACCCAGCTGTAAGTGTCTGTCGTCAAGGTTTTATGACGTAGGATGTGCACGGCCATTTCCAGGCATAATTTACTCATTTTCGATTTATCGCGAGACGTTTATATTCTTGAATTAGTTTTGTTTCGTTACGTCATAACTTTATTTTATGTGATGGTGACAAATAGAAATGCAGTTCACATGGATGGTAAGTGAATACTGCAGCTTTTATACATCAGAACATAAACCGTGGGTCAATATGCAAATGCGTTGCATGAGCTGTTTCCCCTGAGGCCAAAATTGATATGCCATTCAATGACAGTACTTAGTCGGAACACGACAGTACTGACTGAACACTACCGTTTGGTGGCAGATTCAAACAGTGGCGTTATAGTTCTTATAATGTTTTGTGATACATCGCATAAATAGGTAAACAAATATAAATAATGACACAAATTCATTTCCACTTTACGTCAAAGCTATAGAGCAGAGGTTCCCAAACTATTTTTTCTTGTAGACCCCTTTCAATTTTTTTCTGGTTTTCGTGGACTCCGATCCTTGCTACATTTATATCACATGCCCATATTTCCAACGTCTATGTGAACCCTCATCAAGTCCCATGGACCCCAGGGGGTCTATATGGACCACTTTGGGAATCACTGGTATAGAGCAACACGGGCCACCGGTCGCGGCAGACCGGAACAATATTAATAGTAAAATTGATGAGAATATTAGTAGGGAAGTCTTTAAGCTTCGCTATTTTCCAGCTATTATTCCTTTGACAAAGCATACAGCGCGATCTCTTGACTTCAAGGTTATATCAAAGCGTTTCTTTATCTTTGCTCCAGGCGACGTTTGGATCTTGTTGTCTGTTTGGGCTATATTTTAATAAAAATGTTAATATATCTTGTATATCAGTATGAATTTGAATATATTAATGGAATTTATGAATTTAAATATAAAGCGCGCATGGCCCCGCGGCTGGTGTAGATCATAAGCGATCTACTCGGTTAAGCACTACGGGCGCGGTCGGCGGGTGACCGCTAGTAGCAAATTAAATGCGCGTTTCCGTGATTCGGAGGGCACGTTAAGCCGTCGGTCCCGGTGGCTATCGATAGATAGCAGTCGTTAAACCTTGTCGGAGGCTTTATGGGCGGTTTGAAAACATTCGACAGCGGGTTGGCCACTACCCACCCACCTCCACCAATCCGCATTGGAGCAGCGTGGTGGAGTAAGCTCCAGGCCTCCCCCCAAAAAGATGGGAGACTCGTGCCCAGCAGTGGGACGTATAATGGGTTTCCATTATTATTATTATATATGGAATTTATGAAAAACTAAAAGTAAGACACTACGAAATAAAAATAGAACATAGATCTTGTACACTTAAAAAAATGTTCTCGAAGGGAATCGAAAGCTCAAACCTGAGTCAAACTAAGTACATTTGAATCCAGAATGCTATTGTTTTGTGACTCTTGATTGTATTTATCTAAAATGACATACATTCAGAGGACTACATCAACTAAATTTCGATCATACAATGTATTTGCTGCATGTTAACCTAATGTAGATGTGCTTTAAGTTACCTGAGATGGATTGCTGCACTTAAATAGCAAAATGATGACGAAAGATGATGAGGTGAAAGCGTGAAACCATTGGTCCTGCTGAATTACCTAATCTTACTGCCGCTAAATGGTACGTAGGGTTCAGCGATATCGTGATCCGGTTGAATGATTATGTTTACCTTTATTACAGGTGTTGAAGCATAACATCTTCAATTTATTGGGAACTTTAAACCTTTGTTTTGAAAAGCAAGAGACAGGAAATTCTATATATATATATAACAAAGTCGGGTTTGTTACAACACTTATAACTCGAGATCTGCTGGACCAATTTTCATGGTTTTTGATTTGTTGGATTTGTCTCCGCCCCGAATAGCAGAATACATCTTAAAAATAAGAAATATTTGCGAATACTTGAAAAATACGATAATGTCCCTAAAAGTTCTTTAGTTTCGGAGCTGTCAATTTTTGCAAAATCTGTAAGTAATTATTGACATTTATGCATGCGTTCATAAACTATTTAAAATGTATGAATAAACTATTAAGTGTATTGTTTTTTTAAAAAGATTGAAAAGTATTACGCGTGCGTTTAGAAATGTGCATAATAATAATAGTAGCAGTAAACGCCTCAAATTTTCACAGAATTTTTAGGTATTTGGTGGAGTTAGTGGGTGTTGGTGGCATTGGTGGTGTTGGTAGTGGTGGTGGTGGTGGCGTTGGTTAACATCCGCCATTATGAACCTAAGCACAGACATTACATGTCATTTTTTCTGCCACAGATCCACGGCAGGCTCGATCGAAACCTATTTACAATTAAAGATCGTAAAAAATTAATTATTCTGAGTCAAGAACGCAAAATTCGTATATTTTGATAATTCGTGAAATAAAATCGATAATTTTATAAATTCAAATGTCAATTGCCCGCTATTATGACGTACACTTTTTATTTTTATGTATTACCCAAACAGGACAGGCCATGCAATTTTCAAAAATCAATTGCTGTTTGTTACTTGCGCTAAAACTGTAGTGAATTTTTTAATCTTTACTTTAAAACGATACAAAGTTCGCCGGGCCAGCTAGTTATAATATAATTTTTACCTCTTAATCTATGTCGAACTTTCTGTATTGCTAATGGTTTAACTGGTAAAAGGCGCCTTTAGGGTTAAGTTCCTCATATGAAACTTCACTAAGTGTATGAATCTTAACGTTAAAACCCTTACGCGGTAAGCAGAGTACGTGGGACTCCAAATATTTCGGCCTTACTCATGTTCATTCATGACTTTCTTCATATATACACGGCGATTCTAGAATTCAGACCCTTCTTTCGGATAGGACTTAATCTATTTGGTCAAGGTCAAGACCAGGTCAGTCCTGGACCTCTACAACGATTTACATTCGCATTTTATATAGGAGTTATTATTTTTTATCACATGTCCACTATTATTTAAAGAGTAACCAAATAACGTTCCCTGTTAAATATCTCTAATAATCTCTAATTTATCTAAGATGCAAATGTATAAAATACTCTTATCACAATAGTGATTTATGTGGCACCAGTTTTTTAGGTCGCATGTTTTCGTTTTTCAACCGTTCCAATACACTCAAGTGCGTCATTTGAGGCAGGTAACGGTTTTTTGCGGATATGCCAAACGTTTGAACCATATGGTATCGATATTCGGTCGCTTGCCCCACTTGACAACACGTGTTCTGTTGCTATTGACCTCTCTCACGCGTTGCCAAATTGTGCGGTACGTGGACACGTCGTGCGAACTTGGAAACAATTAAAAAAAGATTGGGGCGTAAATTACGAATATTTTGGGTGGTCTGTAGTTACAATGTGTTAAAGAATACAATTTGATATAATTTAAATGGTTTCCATGTAAAAACTAACAATGATTTAAAACATCTGAAATGTTGGAATCAATTCCATTGAAATAAAACTACTTTTCAGATTATGATTTCTACAACTACGGAAGTAAATAAAATATCATCTATACGGCGATATCATCAAAAACATCATAGATATTCATCAACTTACGATAGGTAAACGTTCATTTTATTTCTGTTTTTTGTATTTATTATATTAAGTACCTACTTAACAAACGCCGATAATGTTAGAAAGTTGAAAATATAAAAATAAAATATCGATACTTGTAGATACTAAGATACTTGTAGATAAGTACCTGTAGGGATTACCTATAGAAATTCTTGAATCTTCTGTAGAGTTTTCAACATTTGCTAAATAATTCCACAATTTAAAAATTAACACGCGTTTAGTACATTCAAAAATATTTGTCATACTGTCTGACCGATTAAATAAATAAAAAAGTAGAATTGATTATTGGGCTGAGGTCGTACATAACTATACAAAGACATTGTCTACACGAGTTAACTGGATTCTGACCTGAAAAGTAAACAACACATAAATAATAGTCACTCTAAGTTTAATTAGGAACACCTACCTAATTTGAAAAGTTTTAAAAATTCAAGTTCAACATTAAAAAAAGAATCCGCCGACTGCATGCTCAAAAAAATGCGCACGGCAGTGACTTATTTATGAAACATCCATTATATCTGTGTTTTTGTGAACCATTTGGCCTACATTTAGAATTTGTGTGAAGCTCATACAATGGCCAACATTTGCAACATATGGCGCGAGAGTTTCATCGTAAATCAGATTCATAAAATGTATGTTAGACAGTTAGTTCGCTCTGTGTATGTAAACTACGAAGAGTTTGTAATTGTAGTCATAAGCTAGGTGTTCCAAATGCCGGTGTTTGTAGCAAAAAGAAACTTATTGCACTTTAGCTAGGGCAAATTAGATATGATGGGATTAACAAGTTTAAGGTGCCAGTTAGAAATAAATAAATAAAATATGCTAACAATCACAGCCGTGTGTGTTGTTTTACATCTAGACCCAAAACAAATGTCTACATTCCATATAAATACATTTTGTACCGATGCGGGCACCAAACCTATTCGTAGACTAGCCGGATCGACCAATTCTTAGGATTTTTTTTTAATATCTGCCATATATTTACTTACCAAACTGTCCTTCTACTCTAGATCGGCGCATGGTAAATGTAATCCTTATTCTGCATCATCAGCTGGTGACACTTTTGGATATATTTTTTACAATACGACCTATACTTTATAACTAAAAGGATAAATTGGATTTGTAGCATCAGTAACATCACTATCCGATCAGTTTAATAGCTTCTGCCTTAATTATTGATATTAGATCAAAGAAAGCATAATTCGTGAGTCCGAATGCACCCCTAATATTAACTGCTGTAAATTTTATACCTATCATATCGTTGGAATGCACCATTTCATTTGGTTAATTAAATATTTGACTTTTTTGAAGCATTTCAGTCCACCGCGATTTAATTTCGCTGAAGTAATCTAGTCAGTTTGTACACACAGATGCATAGTTTTTGTTTCTAGATCGTTTGTAAATAAATTGCGGGCGCATTCAACCCCAGTTGTTTGAACAATTAGCGATTGTAACTCCATTTCCCATCTTTGTACCCTTGCCACTTCCAGTGCTTGTTAGTCTCGATTTTATATATATTTAACTGTATAATTGGACTCCTAATTTTTATCCAGAAACATCTAGAGTTTTTATAGTGATAGATTTATCTATTCAAATTTCAGGGTTCTTATGTACGAAATAATGCGTGATCGATAAGCATATAAATTGATCTCGTCATCATGCTTTTCAAATATATCTTAGATTGGGTTGCATTAACTAGCTTTAAGTATTACAAACTTGGTATACCTAGTACCGACAAAAACTTGTTTTAAAATTGTTAAAATGACAATGATAACTTTATCTGTAACGTCAAAGTTATTGTTCATGTCAATTATCTGTCAGAAGTTGTTTTTTCACCTGCTACCAATCCTGCTACAATCACAGTCACTGATGAAGTCAATGTTACTGTTATTATCAATGTGATGTTCATTATATAAACATCTTTTCTTTCTTTTTTATTGTCAAATATTATAAAAACCATAACTTTAATTTCTATTGTGGTGCAACCAACTTACTAATTTATACATTAAATAACAATATTAAAAACTATTGCGGTAGCACACAATTTGAAAGTATTTGTACTCTTCAAAGTTTCCATTTCTACATCACATCAAATGATAATAGTAAGTCCTCCATAAAAAAACTTAACGTTTATTGTTTTACTCAATCAAAAGTATGTTACGTTACAAATAAGGTTCAGTTTCGGTTCGCATTTTAGGTTCACCACCATTTAATTTCACTCCAGCAATCTGGTCCGTTCGTAAATAAATACAGATGCAAAGTTTCGGTTTACTGATCGTCTGTAAGTAAATTGCTGGCACATTCAACCTGAGTTGTTTGAACAATTAGCGATTCCAACTACGTTTTCTATCGTCGTACACTTGGCACTTGCAGTGTTAGAGTTGTTGTTTTCAGATTAATTAATTATTGAATAATAACAAGAAGATTTGGATCCGTAATTATATTATTATTGAGGACATATTGCGAGCTATTCAAGTACAACGCATAAGCTCGGAATCCGTAGACGAGAATCATTACTGTATTATATATATCTAAGGGTTTTTATACACTTATATCTAGTTATCTAAAATTGACTGGTGCATCGTTATCATCACTCCAACTAAAAAACGTCCACTGCTGGAAAAAGCCTTCCCCAAAGATGCTCACAACAGTGTTGTGCGTCATTAGGTGAGAAAATGCAATTAAAAGTTTAATCGTGGGATACTGCTGCTCATCCCGCGTTATTGTATTTGTATTTGCTAATGGAATAGTTTGACCGTCATTGTTCGGTTGACTGACTGCAGTAGCGGTAGAATTCTCCTCCAGCAGAGGGCGATGAGGTTGTCACGTCTCGAAGTCTTCAGTCTGATTCATAATTGATAAATAATAATAGTACAGTTACCAAAAACAAAGTCGGTTAAATTATTAAAATAACTTGGAGGATGTAGGTAATAAGGATCGGCTGCATAGATAAAGAAAGGTACAATGATTTAGTATCGCATTCTGTAGAATAGAAGCAACGATTCCTATAATGCAGAACAAACACGAGTTCAATGTAGTATTATCACGCGATTTATCACTATTTATTTACAACGCTTAACTAGCACATATCGCGTAAATCCGAAGGTTCGATGTTTGAAGCTCGCGTGCTGTACTAACACGAAAATATTTCTGCTAGATTCTCAGCTAAAGCACAATAAATCATTTCATAATACTCCGTTTTGATCGTATAGCAAACATCTAAGTGCTTTGATTTCAATCACATGCATTCCAGTTTTAGTTAAATCCCTCTGCAATAATATTTAACTATCGAGTTCTATTAATGTAATTCTCTGATATTCATTCAGAGTCGCTGATCCAACTAAATATAACTGATACTAGTGCTTTGTAATTATTGTTTAGTTTTGTGTATAATTCGTTAGCGGGCGCGAGGAAGCGTCAGTTGCTTTTACCTAATTGGCTGCTCTCTCACAAATTGACGTACTCTGATGCCGTGTAATATTGAAGAACTGTTTGCTGTTTCGTCTTGAGTGAATGGTTTTACGATACACTTTCCTAAATGGTTTCCCATTACGATTCATGTTGTACATGTGGATGTTAGTTTGTTATTGAGCAGCTTACTGCTTTTTATGTTGTTTGTAATGAATGTGATGGTACACCGCTGGATCAGCTGAACATAAATTGTTTCTATATGATAAGAGATAGATGAATAAGAGAATGATGAAGAAGAGGATAGACTTTAGTCAATAACTGTTATTGGTTAGCCATATTTATAAAATCAGTACCGACGCTTAGATATAGTAGATAGTAACCGTAATAGCTTATATTATCCTTTGTTATGTCCATTTTGTTTGAGTCTGCCAAAAACTTGTATCTTATACCCATTTAAAACTTTATACTCAATAAGCATTTTACTTCAAACTTTATATTTCGCTTTTATCAAAATAAATAACCATTTCGCCAGCAATGGGTGAACGTGAAAAATATTTGTCGCAAAAAAGGGCAAACAAACGAGTTAAATAAATCAACAGGTAAGTTCTGCGAATGTTATCGACAATGCGTTCTAAATCCTTATTTGAGAGGAGTTGGCACGTCGAGGTGAACTGTGTGACCCTTATATCGAATTCAGTGCTTCGATTAGGCACGTATTCAGTGCCCCATGCTGGTACGTCTGTATGTTTGTTATTGCAACGCCCAAACAGAACGTTGTTTTGGCTGGAAAGAACAAAGACGTTTCGCTTTTTCTCAACACGGCCAACTTTAGTTTCGCTTGAAGTTTTTACGGTGTAAGCACTTGCAAGTTAGTCGTTTTTATTGCCAGAGTAGTTTGCATTTATATACTCTCTAAAGTAGTCTGCAGTACGTAGATTGAGATGAAATGGGTTTTTTGAGTTGGTGAAATAATTTTCTGTGTAAGTTTTCTACTTTTTAATGGAATGGAATGCAGGACTTGAAATGTATCTGCTCTAAATATTTAAGCATTTCTTTTATTATCTTATGAAAGACTTCAAGGAAACTTTCGTATGGAGAAATAATAACACATCAATGAAACCTGTAAAGTAGAAATACAGTATCAGTACTAACTTGACAAGTTAAAGTGCCGTAAATACTAATTCAGAAGAATAATATTAAATTGGGTGTTTGCTACACTACTTTACGTGCATTGAGTATTTTGCTAGTTAATTTTTTTTTTCGTTGATCTAAACATACGAAGGAAATATATTTTGAGCGTTAGACAAATTTATTCAAGAATAAAAATATGCTTGTTCTATGAGACATTTTTATCTTTTTGTCCTCAGGAATATGTAGGACTACTCATAATTCCTTTATGGACTTTTTTAACTTCTTGAAACTTGATTACACAAAGTGTGCAATAGAATTTCTTTACAAATGAAGTAAACAATAACAGGGTAACTTACCTAAGTGTATTCAGAAATTGAAAGCGACAGTTTTCTTCCCTAACTTCTTCAGTTTGCAAGTAAACTTGTGATTTATGCGCATTTTGATCAATATATACAAGTTGCGGGAAGGTAAACCTTCTATTGGACAAAACTTCTTAATCTACTTTAAGAAGCCCTCTAGATATTTTTTTACGTTCGTCGAGTATGTTTAATATGTATGTCGTAGTTTTCGACAAATATTTTGTGTGCATCCAAGTCTAAATTTTATGTATGTTGAGCATTAGTGTTTACAAGTCATCAAAATGTTTAGTTAAGTTAAATTTACTGTTATTACAAGTAAAAACTCTCTAATAGATAAGGTTTTTTAAATTAAATATAACATCAAATAGTTTTTGACAAATGAGACGTTACATAAATTTAAATTTTAATAAATAGTTCCCAGAAAATAAACAGTTCCTTGTTATAAGCAGAAAATATAATCAAATTTAAGTGTTATATAATATATACCTTCCTCATGGAAGGTAAATCTCTGGAGGCTGAGGATAATGCGGTGGCTCTTAAACGACACCACATTACTTACTCTCGAGCTCAATTCAATGATGATATTCAACCTTATTACGTTCTACTTCCCTGTAATTCCTGCTATAGAGGCAAAACGTCTTAAGCTTTATTAAAATCAACGAATTTGCATTTACACTTCGGACTTTAATGATGGTAAGCCCAAAGACTTGTTAGTTTTATTATCAATACTGTTTTTATACTGTTGTACTGTTTTTATACTGTTGTACTATTTTTAGGTACGTATTTCTTTTCATAATTTGTTTAATTAACAAAAAGAATCACTAACTTTTGTATGCTGTTATAATGATATTAATATAAAACATTTCTATTTGAAAATCGTGGTTGTTGAAGCCGTATATCAGTAACTCCTTTGTGAGATACAGCTTTACTAAGGATTCTCATAGCTCGGATTGCTTTGTTGCTTTTATAACGCTATCGTGAATTTGTATATTCATGAAAATTTAAGTCTGTTATATTTACTTTTGTATAATTACCGTAAAATGAAAACATAGAAAACTTTTTCTATTTTTAGAAAAGTTCGTACTGATATTGGTCTAACTAAAAACCTCTAAATTCGGGTAAGAATAATTGTCATGATTGTGATTATGCCAGAAATTACGGTCTTACCATTCTCACTTTGTCCAAAAACGGTACCTAGTGCAGAACATCGACTTTTAGCGGATGATAGAATCTTATTTTCACAAATGTATACCAATAATTATGTACACACAGTACGTTGTTGAGTTGTTTGACTTAGATTTGCATTAGAGACAAACCTCAGTGGTTTTTAGTTACCTATGCCTTGTTATAAAACAATATGTACTAGCTATTTTTATGTGTTAAATAAATAAAAAAAAAAAAGTAATGCGGTAGTGCTTACGCCCTCGAGCTCCACTACTACTGAATTCCTATAAAAAATAATGGAAAAGGAAAGTTAACGCTTAAAATTGTTCAATCTTTATCTTTATTAAAATCAATTTTTATTATCTCTTCATTCACTACGAACAGCCTGGACAGAAATTATGTTCAAATAACTTAATAATCTGAACTCATAATCTCCAAAGTCAGAACCTTTCACTAGAAAGCTTTTAACGTTCATTCTAAAAAAAGAAAAATCAATTTGTTGGGATCAACCGACAGCCGAGACAATGAAAAGGTGACTTTAGTTGATCACCGTTGTTCCAAAGCTTTCCGCGGCGTCCATCTTGATAAGCAGATTTATTAATACCTGACTTAGAAAGTTAAACCTTTCTTCTGATACAATTATTTTAAACATTCCACTGCTGACTGCAGGAGAGAAATCGCATGAAATGGAGACTCAGAAATTGGAACTTTAATCGATTGTAGATTTAAAACGCAGCCCCATAAGTAGTTGACTTGATTGCCTTAATTTCAATTACAACCATGACGATCAATTTGTTTCTGTATCGAAATTCAGACTAATTGGAGCGATTAATGAAATTGACGGTAAGAGGCAAATTGCTGCAAGAAATTTTAATTTGCTCAAAACGTAATTAATTGATGTTACCGAAATAATGTTAGCCATGTTTTTGTAATCGCAAATGTAAAATATTAATGAGATGCTTTCAAAGCTTTATTTTTCCGTATGACATTTATGAGTATGGTAGGACCTCAAGCAGTACTCAAGGATGTAGGTAGGAACGAAACTTTAGTATTATGTAGGTTACTAAAGACCAATATATAATCAATGAAAAGTGTAGAAGGTCATGCTGAGCAATTAAAAAGGACAGTGAATATGACATGTGTTCATATCTCGTTCCATGTCCTAAGTCTAGCAAAGCAAGCACTACTGGATTTTAGTACAAAACAGTAAACATTTTTCATCTTTTCCAACGTTTCGGTCGCTTTACACGGCTCTCGTGGTCTCGAGTTAAGGATAACCTTAAAGTGGCCGAAAAGCCAGGCAAGTGAAGAAATGTGTTCAAGTGAAAAAATGAACGTCGGGTTGACTTAAAACGTCATTTGAATTAAAGATTCGCGAGATAAATGCGTAAACATCTTATTTTAATAATTGAAGAATTGTTAATAATCATTGTTCTATAATATTAGTAAAAGTAATCAAGTCAACTACTTCTGGGGCTGCGTTTAGTTTAATCGGCCGAGTGATTGGTTAACATACGTAGTATACTGTAATTGTAAATTTTAGATTTGGGCCTAGATTTTGGTAAAGATTAATTTACTTGTAGTAGAGTTCGAGACACGAGGGCGTAGGCACCGTAGGCACCACCGCATTACTTAATCTATCTACCGCCAAATGGTAGTGTTAGCACTATCGTGTGCCGGTTAGATGGTTATATATGGTCCAATAATAACTATCACAGAAGTATAACCATTAAGGTCTTAGGGGTCGCAACACATCTGCATTTTGACCTCAGATTTTTGTGTAGATGTCATTAGGCTGCAGTCACTCAACATACACGTGGACTGCTTGCTTGTTTGCCACCTTCGTTACATTAAAAAAAAGATCTTTTCTGTCCGTTTTTGTATAGATTTATCCTAACGTTTGATCTTTAAAATACCAGAATCATTCAGCCTGTTGATTCTCAATTCCGATCGCTCAGGACTCAGAATAGCGAAGAGTGATTTGTGTCAATGAACAAAGGTATGGGATCAGTTAATGGTACGGCCCAATTAGTTTAATTGGCCGAGTGATCACTTAGCAAACCTACGAAACAGGTCGCCCCGTCCTTTGACTGACTGATGAGACATGCGATAGTTTCTTTTGTTTTCGATCACTGTGAATTAAATGGTGAAACATTGTTAAATCGCTGAATAAACAGATTCATTTAAAATTAGTTTACCTTTTTGTAACATTTTGATTTCCTATGCTTTGTGAGCCTGCCGTTTCATGATTTGCTTTCAATTTTTTTGAGTACCTTCCGGGATTGTGTTGAGTGAAAATTCAGTTATGTATCTTGCGTTATAATGACTAGTTCAATGATATTGAACCCGATTGTAGAGCGAAAAATTAGCAGCTCAACCAAACTAAACGCTAATTACTTGCCTACTACTTATCGTTTGGTTTTAAGTTATCATTTGTTTCAATAAGTGAATTAGTCTACAAACTCTATTAACATCGTAAAAATTTCTGAAAGTTGGAAAAATATTACAATTTACAAAAACTATTTACCAATCCAAAATTTTATTCTATAATTCCGCACAATTTAGGCTTTGGTAAGCTCGCAAATCCGAACTTTGTTCGCTTATTCTGTCAAAACAGTGGAGACTACGTGATTCGTGTAACAGCACACATCACAAAGGCCGGCCTTTGTTGGGATTGAGGAAATTGCATCTCTCAAATCCTATTTGAACTCGGCAACACGGAATTTATGCGCGATCGCCTTCAGCAGTTCATTTGGTCAGTACGTGCTTTTAAATAAATCAATCGTAGTTTGATTTCGAATTGAAGTTTCTACGATAGTTTTATTTGAGAATTATTGAAGACTAGCTGTTGCCCGTGAGTTCGCCCGCGTGGATGTCGTTTTATAAATGACTAAGTAGCCTATGTTCTTTCAGTACTAAATTTCATTAAAATTGGTATAGTCGTTTGGACGTGAAGGTAATTAACAGTTGGAAGTAACAGACAGACAGACAGAGTTACTTTCGTATTTATAATATTAGTAGGGAAGTAGGGATTTATTTATAAGAAATTTGAGCATTGAAGTTATGTTCACGGGTAGTAATTCTTATTGGGGACAATTTCAAGAAGTTGAACTATGTAACTTATAATAATTGAAATCACATTTCCATTTATCAGATTTTTTGTAGATAAGTATTAAATTTGTAGTTTTTTATATTATGAAAGTGGTAAACAAGCATGCAGTTCACATTGATGTTAAGTGATGACTGCAGCTTATAGACACCCACACAAAGACCAGAGGTCAAAATGCAGATGCGTTACCACTCCTGAGGCTTAAGGTGTTATGCCTCTGTGTGAATTACAGGGCCGTACATTTGTACCGTGTGAGATTTTTAGAATAATAGGATGCATTTCATTGTATACTTGACAACTTGTTTTGTTTCTACTTCTTATTGTGACTCGCACATGCATAACGAGGGATATTCTTGACCCGTCAGCTCACGAGAAAAATATGACAATTGATTTCATATTGTTCGTGCGGCAAATGCGGCTTAACAGATTAATAAGTGTTCATGTTCCTACAATATAGCTACGTCTCCTATGCCAAAGGGTTTTGACGATCGTGTCTATACCTAAGTTTAAGCGTCACCGTACAAGCTTACATAAACAACATCTTTGAGGCTTTCGTTTGAAGCATTGAATTAATTTAGTCTTAGCTGTCCATACAAGTATATTTGGTTGATAAATACTGATACACTTTATTGATATTTATTATGTGTGAAATGCTATTGAAATCAATGCACCAAAAATATTTAAATGATTAAAACTTTAAGAAATCGATGCGAATTTGAAAATTTTGGGAAATATTAGAATGGATGAATGTATTTTATTATATCGCTATTATTTGAAGCGCATGGTTCCGCGGCTGGTGTAGATCGGAAGCGGTCTACTCGGTTAAGCGATACGGGCGCGATAAGGTGTGTGATGTGTGACCGCTAGTGGCAAATTAAAATGCGCGTTTCCGTGCTTCAGAGGGCACGCCGTCGGTGCCGGTTGTTATCGATAGATAGCAGTCGTTAAACCTTGTCGGCGGCCTTATGGGTGGTTTGAAAACATCCGATAACGAGTTGGCCACTAACCCTTAACTCCACCAACCCGCATTGGAGCAGCGTTGTGGAGTAAGCTCCAGGCCTCCTCCCAAGAACGGGAGAGACTCGTGCCCAGCAGTGGGACGTATCAAGGGTTGCCATTATTATCAATTTTTTTTACAGGTAGGGTACCACGGAGTTACAGCTTAACACTTTGACGGACAGTGTGTCTACAGCTAAAACTATTATTGAGTCTCATACACTGTCCAGATATGTGCTAACATCGTTATTTATTACTGAATTACTTTTCTCAGTACCTACTTTCTGTGCTTGTAAACGTTGGATACGTTTACAACAACAATAATCTGATTTTTTACATAACAGTAACATACCCTGTTTTACTGAATTTTTAGAGCTCTGAACATTATGTAAAACGAAAATACGCAAAACATGTAGTATTGCGTGTAAAATATGTTTATTATAATGCTCTCCACACGAAGCACTTCTTGGGTGGTAGCGACAATGAATGTAGATCGACTTTCCATAAAAAGCCTTCCTGTATCCCCTATCTCCCGCAGACGCTCTCTGAATTTTGATAAAGCAAATATATGATGAATTACTGGGCGCCGGGCGTTGAAGCAAATATTATGAAATGTAATGTGACGAAATCTGAACGTGTGTCAATAATACTAAGATATATTATTATTTGTCCTTATGTCCTTTCACCCTCATTTTTCCTTTTTTTCTTTCCATATCTTGACATATTTGACAGTAATTTGATGGATAAAAAAAATAAATACGAATGTTGACAATAAGAGTAACATGCTGCATAAATTAAAAAAAAATAACTTCAAAAATTGTGAAATCGACTACTTCTAGGGCTCTTTTTAGCGCTTTCATACAATGTACGTAGTATCAAACTGTATCTATATACAGAACGTGCAGTCAAAAAGAGTGAAATGTAGTTCCTTCAAAGTTGACAAAAAAAAAAAACTATCACACTTTTCTTTTCATAACATCTGGAAATATTTAAGCATACGAAAAGAAAATACACTTAGGTAATAAATAATATTTATGAAAATTGTATGAGTAAATGAAATTAGACACCAAACCCATAAATTTGCCCGAAAAGAGGGGTAAAACAAAGTGATTCCCTGTCTCCTAGAATCTTAATATTCGCGTTAGAAATTGAATAACATAAATTATACTGTAATAAATGTTTCGTATAGGTGAGCGTTACTATATATATTCTATTAAGGATTCCGTATTGTAGTCCTAATTCGATTTAAAAATGCGAATAGAGAAATATTAGAAAATTTTCATATTGTGAAAAACATAATTGTTTTCCGATTACCGAAAATTCAACAAAAATTGTATATATCTAAAATTTATATAAAAATTGATATATCAATTTTATAGGCATTTTATTGAAGTTTTCATAAAATGTAGGCAATGGTCAAAGCAGTAATGTACTGCATAGTGCCCATCACAGCGATAAGGGCCGGCTGGTCAGTAACCGTATCACTTTAAATGTGTGCCTGATAATATAATAGAGGGATCCTATTAATACAGAAGTAGTATTTTTATTTGTACATACAAATAAAATATTTTCTTACATACCAGATCATGAAATAAATACAAAATTACATTTCTTTAATTCATTCCATTGTTTTTCGTGTCAAATGTATCCTTATCCATTTCACATAAATTATTTCAATTTAACTTTCCGCGTAATATGTAAATTATTATTCCTAAGGAAACATGTGGGTTCGCTTTTCGAATTATTTACAATTCTCCATAAGAAGACCAGTAAATATAGTATGAGGGTAGGAACACGGCGGGACACTGTGATCTATATGCAAATGTTATAACCCGCTTATTATATTATACGAGAGTGAGAAAACAGTCAACGAGCGAAATGTCGCCAACATGTCAGCGTTTGGGAATTGCAATGTGAATACAGCTTTATGACGTGTGAATTATCTCGAACATAATGTTGATGGTGATATTTTTCACATTCTAATTTTGTTGAGAATTGAACTGAAATAAGCTTTAATTGTTCCTAAATCGAGTATTTAGTATTATTTTATATCATTAAAAAACACATGCGAGTTAATTTGGAATTTAAAGAAGAAATGGAAAAATAAATCCTTCGACTTTCGCATAACCAGTCCAGCCGAACAGCTTAGGTTCCAGGTTCGCTCCCTACGCGGAGTCAAGTTTTTCTTTCCATTTTTCTTTAATTTCTAAATCGAAATAATTTTTACAGAAGCTGTGTTATTAATAATGGAAACCTAACTGATACAACAAGTTGTCCATGAAATTAATTTAAAAAATATCGCAGATAATTCTTGTATCAAATAAGGTTTCAATATTGTTTTAGGTACCTACATGAATACATTTAGTATGACCGTTTATCGGAGTTCAATAAAGAAAACAAATATTCCATAACGGAATTGTAGCTTCATTACGATGAATGGAAATGTAATGTTCATTACAATATTCAATTAAACTGAATAATGGCGTGATAATACGCGTAAATACAGCGTTAAGTAGAAAGCAATTTATTTTATATATAGTGTACATACAATTAAGTTATTTCGTATTTCATCGATGCATTAACGATCACGATGTTCCAATTTACGCCAAAATGGAGAATATTGAATTAACGTTTCGAATTTAAGTTGCGCTTCAACAAAAGCGAAAGTGGAATTAAGAATGGACAAAATGCTATTAGGAGCCTGTCTATTTTTATTTACTTCTATGAAAGCGTCGTTCTTAACGAATTAATCCGGCCATGCCTGTTCGACGCTGATTCATTTTGACTTGCTTCCGTTGCCACACCGGATCCACCCTAGTTTAGGGATACCCCGGAATTCCGTGTTCATTTGTGGTATTATATTAGGCGTGGTATACCGAAATGTGGCGATGAAAGAAGCTACAAATGAAGACGTTCATTATGTCTTTGGAATCCAGAGAGAAGATTATATTTGGAGATATCTTATGAGTGCTTTTATGAACTTGTGATGGGTGATGACTTAGTAATTATTCTGTAATTTGTCGTTACACAGAGGAAGGATGGGTATACCTACACTAAAGTATTGTTTTTAGTGTAACTGGTAGTGTAACACAGATAAAAGATCAACAAAAGTTTTTGCTTTCACTGCGCTTCGCACGATTTGTTCGTACTCGTGTCTTTCTTTGACAAATTATTACACTAATTCTTTCATTGGATTATAAAATAAATTCGGAGTAAATAATCTGTAAGTTAATGATTTACTAACCTTATGTAAAAATGTAAGTATCTGGAAGGTAGGCAGAATACGCAAAATGCCAAGCATCTCCTTCTTTTAATCTTCTTATTCCTCTTAATGTGTAAAATCTTATAAAATTTGAAAATTGAAATGTTTCACTATTCAACCAGGCTATCAACTTTTTACTTTACAGAAATTTATTTTGTATACGAGGGAATACTTTGCAGTTTATTTAACAAACGCACATCGTTTTAAACGAGGTAATTTAATATACGAGTATGTACTCCTGAAAATATTGGATTTTCTGTATTGTGTTTCTTTGTATTTGCTAATAAGACAAGCCACTGCGTTCTTTGTTCTTAACAAGATATAGATTTATGTTTCCTTTTTTGCTGCAATGTATAATGTAATTGAATATTTATGTTTTGTTTTGTTTTGTTTATGTCAGAACAAATAGCATTATATATATATATATAAATATATATAATCAATTGCTGTTCGTTAGTCTCGCTAAAGCTCTAGAACGGCTCTAACGATTTGGCTAATTTTGAATGATTTTTGGAAGTCCACGGAAGGTTTAATAGGTAAGAAAATATGAAGAAATTGAAGGGAAATAGTAAGAACCACAATTTAATTTTCCCATACAAATAGTCCGTAGGTATCTATCAAATCTTTGACACATTATTTCATTCTGAGGCATTACGAAGTTTGCCGGGTCAGCTAGTTAAAGATAAAATACCCCGTGCTGTAGGGTTGTCCTAAATCCTGATTAAGTAACTACTAATGAGAAAATTTGGAGTCAAGTGTTTGTTAACCGTTTATTGTGTACGAGTAGGTGAGTCTTGGGAAGGTGCGACCAATTGTGAATGCACATAATCATTGTCGTAGCACGTCAATAATTCCTTATTTATCTATTCCGTGGTAATTCCCATGCTAAAGATACTAATGGGTGACAAACACTGATAAATACAGGAATAAGAATCAGAGCGTAAACCTGCGCACTGGGCTTTGAAGAATAAATACATTCAGAATAAATAAATAAAATACGCTTACACTCACAGCCCCACAGTAGGTATAAACCTGTGTCGTGGGTGCCGTTGTACACATACAATACATACACAAACACCCAGACCCGAAACAAATATCTGTAGGCCATACAAACATTTGTCCCGGTGCGGGGATCGAACCCGCGACCCTCCGAATCAAACGGTCATCTCACACCGCTGGACTAACCGGGTCGTCAGAAGTAAGTAAAAAATTCACTAATTCATCATTACTAGCACAGACGAAGGTTGAAAGTTGGTTTTAGAATGTAAGTCTCTCATGGACCCCGTTGATTCCCTTAGGACTTCTGTTGTGTTTTCCATTGTATGGTGTGTTAACCATTTTATACATCAACAAAAACGGGTTATAATGTAAAGTGTACGCTTTGTCGAAGCCTAAATTAAATGTATCGAAAATTGTTGGAATGGAAAATTGAATTTGCCTGGGTACCTGCTCCGTTATTTATTTGGATTCAAAAGCCGACCTCACTAATACGACTTCGTCTGATTAAATATTCCAAATATCCAAACCCTCGCTTTGATTCGACGCGGAGAAATGCGAAAAATATTTCGCGCGTAATTTAGACTAGGTCCCTCGGGAATTTGAAAATTTCCCAACCGCGTTCCAACTTTAGTTGACTTTACCTTCGCATAATAATCGATAATTGATCATATTGATGTTTTTCTTCGTACCTACGCATAAAATGGATAAGAGGTGAGTGAAGATTGAAGAGTGGTGAAGATTATGATTAAAACAAATCATCAATCACCTTCATCAAATCCTTCCACAAGTTCTTGTCAGAAGTATAGCAATAGTGGAAAAAATGTAGTAGCCGTTTTCAATGTTAAGAGATTGGCACATAAGCAGATCAAATTAATTGTTTATGAATAAAGATTAGGTACATCTTCGTGAAAATCTCAAGTGACATCTTAATCTACGATGCACTCCTGAAAACTATATTGTTTAACACCTCTGTGTTAGGAACGTTGATGTACTAACTAAGCGTAACCCGAATTCCCGGCTTAACCTGCCATAAGACAATGAGGAAACACTTACTAAATCGTCTTCCCGTAGGCCTTCAAGTTTTAGTACGTGCCTCGACTAAAACCTCGTTTAACACGTCATCAATTTTGTTGGTTTTCTTTACATAGTGGATTAAGCAATTACGGATTAACATATAATTAGATCCCTGCAACTGGTTTAGTTCGGAGAAACCTTATACGGCTTAGGGTTCATGTTTCGAAATTATGTATTAGTGTTAATTGGATTGCGGTTCGGCAACACGATGTGTTAGTGTACGATAATGGGAACACAAATTTCTTATAACCGTTTTGTCCACAAAACAAATATTTTTTTTATGTGGATGACTCTTAAAAATAATATGATCATTTTTACCATTCGTAGCCTTGTGCTGTTTTGAATTAAAATGTTATCGGAACTGTTTCTATGAATACGTGTCTATTATGTCTTTTTTGTTCATATGATCATTATATTTAAGGAATCTACCCAATTGAAAATAGTATTACAGCTATTTTTTCGATCTAGTGATAAAACAGACGTGTAAGCCCATAGAAAAATAGGAGCAAAATAAGACTGTAAATAGAGCATGTATTCTCAAACTTTATATATTATACTAGCGGCCCGCCCCTGCTTCGCGCGGGTACAATATTACCTACCCTCTCCTATTTGTCTTAGTGTGATTATAGATATAGCCTAAAGCCTTTCTCGATATCTTCTATAGTTTAGGCAGCGTACGCAAAATGAGTAACTTTTCTAATTGTTTTTTTACACCTTGTGTCTGAAAAACCCAAATATCTTACGGAACCCTATTTTTCCAAAATAAAATATAGCCTATGTTACCCGTGGATAATATAGCTTTCGAATATTGAAAGAATTTTTAAAATCGGTCCAGTAGTTATTGAGCCTATTCAAAACAAACAAACAAACAAAAAAATATTACCTCTTTATTATATTAGTTTAGATAATACACCGAACGTCTCCGAGTAGTTGGAACAAAATAATTAAAATAATAATAATTTGCAGTCAGACCGAAGGACTACCGAGAGGTAATACAGAATTTAAGCTAGAGTCACGTAAAAATGAGAAAAGGAAAAAAACAAACGATGTTTAAGCTATTCATTCATCAACGTGACCGTTTGAAGTATTCCCCTCCGGACCTTTATCTAAATCTAAACCATCAAATAAATCAAGTGGAAAATTGAAATCTACTCCAACACGTCTCATGTCGACTACTCGCTACCAAACGCTAACTTTGATTAACTGGATTCGTCCGTTTGATTTTAAACTTAGAATGTCTGTTCTCAATGGAAATTAAATTCCAGCAAGTATTGCAACCTTGTAGAGTGACTGAGCTTTTATTGGTGTAAATAGAGCTGACAATAGTGACATTACTCGTTAATGCGATTCAAGGTTTTTTCATTCAGATCCGGATCGCAATAATGTGCATTTTTTTGGATATGTTGGGCTGAAATTTGACGCTCGGGTAGACTTAGATTATTTTGTGTATCCTTGTCTCTAATATAGGATACGTTTTGAATTCCAATTAGTTGCTATGACATGTAAAGATTCTTCTTCTACCACTTTTTAATATTGCATCGACTTAAATAGCTGACTTGTTCTTTTTGGTCAGTTAAGATGTTTTTTAATTGCATATTAGCAGCACCACTCGCGGCTTTGTCATCAAAGACAAATGACTCAGTTACTTGCTGATAATGGAGGCTCCTGATTAATTATTATTATTTTTTAATTACCTCAGAAGTATATATAGTATTAAACTCAAATGATTTTTAACATAAATACGTATCTAGCATAACGAAATACAGAATCACAAATCCCCATATGCCTTATCTTGCTTATATTTGTCGATATAAAATAAAATTGTATAGCTAGACAACACTATCTGATTGCAACTAACTTATGAAATGCGGGCTGATTTTGACTTCTCCAGATGAAATTTAGATAAGCTCTCTGTTTTTGCTGTAAGTAATTGGAAAAGGGCAGTGAGGGAGGTTTATCGATATGATTCTATCGCAATAAAACCCTGCAAATGGTTATCTCGATGGAGTACTTCCGATATGTCCGGTAGGGTGGTGCATCTTATGTGATCCCTTACAGCAGTAACGTTTTTTTACGTAGGACCATTTATTGCCAATTTATACAGTATGATTAAAATATTATTCCTCGATGTATCGACTGCTCGATCAAATAGTCATATTCATTTCTTTCTTTACTAACTTGAACATTTAAATTTAATTCCCCTTAACAATAATTGGTAATATATAATTTTCTTTTCTTAATAGACTCAATTTGAAAATTTATATTTTACGAGTAATTTTACTTATACCTTTGTGGATTATGTTCCGTTTTAAATTGATCCATACTTAATTTGTGGAAGTAATAGTATTTCTTTATGTTCCAGGTAATAACAGTGAAGCGGCAGTTGACGAAATCAACTTTTTATTTCTTGAGTAAGTTTTTCTTACAATTAGTTGCACAAACTACAATTATGTATAGGTATCATTTCGGTGGGAAGTTGGTATTTAAAAACAATTACCGTCATCAATCTCTATAAAGATTAGATATTCTCAAAGACAATAGTTGAACCGGAAGGTAACTTCCTATCTACTATATAATAAAATTATTTAATTTAGATTAAACCTACATTGTAAATGGAAAGTCTGTCCATTGAATTTGTTGCGTTTTCACGATTATATAATCGTGATCACTGATCAATATTAATAAAAAATAAAAACATGTCAAGTGATTTCCGGCTCCCTTTCTTAAAAATTCAGTTGTTGTTGATTAATTTCTATAATCGTAAATTAAATCGATCGTTCGATCTTTTAGACAATGCTTAGTTGTTACGTTACGCTAATTTATACTTTTAAAAAAATATCTACAGAAAGCGACAGTTCCGCTTACCATAGATCATTTCAACAGTAATATTTAGTAATAGCTTCGTAGATACAGTAAATTTGCGCATAATAATAAAGAGATAAAACTTCGTCAGATCGTTTTTTTAACACGCTTTTATAAGCTGTATTTTATGCAGGCAAAAATTGCCGGAAGATAATCTGGTAACCTGTAGGTACTGTTGCGCAAACAAACAATTTTTTTATGGTTGCCAAATATATTAATGATTATAAAAACGAAGAAGATCTTCGTGTTGTGTATAGTTTTTTACCAAATAACTCAATACCAAAGTTTTTTTTTATGTAATGAAAGTGGCAAACAAGCATGCAGTTCACATTGATGTTAAGTGATGACTACAGCCTATAGACACCCACACAAAGACCAAGATCAAAATGCAGATGCGTTACCACTCCTGAGGCCTAAGGTGTTATGCCTCTGTGCCGGAAATTACAGGGCCGTACATTACCACCTGACCGGAACACGATAGTGCTGATCACTACAATTTAGCGGCAAGTATATTAGGTAATGTGGTGGTGCCTACGCCCGTGAGCTCCGTCATTGGAGCTCTACCACCAGTACAAGTTGTACATGTATTAAACGCAACGCGGAACGATAATATCCGATCGGATCTTTAGCAGCACTAAAAATAAACGGGCAGTAAATATGTCGTTACCAAATATCTCGTACAGGATATTGCCTCTTTCATTAATAGGGCTGTTCTCATTTTTACGAACCAAGTTGTGAGTTTGAACATTATAATTAATATTTCCTATGACTGAGCTCTATTTACCAGTGGTTCACGCATACAAAAATATCACAACGTTGTCGTTTTAGTTAAATTGAAGCAATGACAAAAACTTCACATGCGGTAAAATGGTTCCATTCATCGGATAAACCGAGTCGACAAGTCATTAAATATTGTTTCAGCGCTCAAATAACATCCATAGTGAAGACAATGGACTATTTTGTGATGACCAATAAAAACTTTGGATCTCCCCTAAAATTACAGGCCATAACAGTGGTTTTGCGATCGCGTCAATAGGTTTATTGTTGTTGAAATATTCCAAAATAGATGGCCGTTATTTTTTTTCTCGATAAGTGAACAAAGACTTTCTGGTTCTATTTTTGAAATTGGGATCGATGGTTACGTCATAGCACAAAGAGCCCGTGTGATTGGACGTATGGGTAGAATAATGCTCGTTACGCACATGTAACAAACGTGGTTAGTGAGTGAAATACTGAAATTTATATCAATGTCTTGTTTTTTTTTTACACTATAAACTATATTTATATTTTTAAATGTGGAAATAGGTTTACCTAAATAATTATATTGTTATATATATGTGAATTAGATTTTGATATATTACTAAGTTACAGTTTTAGTCGTTTACCTACATTTTTTAAATTAAATTTAGCTTTAGCTTATAGTTTCCGATATAGCAGTAGGATATGTGATAATTTCTAGTAATCGAACCTCTGTGAGTTTTTCTTAAATAATAGGTAATCTCTAGATCTTGTTATGCCAAGTGGAAATATTAGGTACATAGTTATTCTGAAGCATTTTTCTGAACTGTGATGTTATTTGTTACGATTGCATGAACAATTTAAATTGCAAGCCCTCATAACAACACTGAGACAGCTTTTACATTATATCAAAAAGTATACATTGTTTGTAACTTCCCTAGTGGAAATGAGTAGATACCTGATATTCGCATGGCAAAGCGGACGTAGCCTCGTCAATGTTACTTTATTGATAGCAGTTAATTACCATAATCGGATCCCATCGGCTCGCTGACCTCTCACTGCAGGTCTGAAATACTTCGATATGGCATTCGTACTAATTTCAGCGTCGCGCTACATCCATTTATTGAATTTTGAAGTTTGTATCTTGCTCTAAGTTTGTTATTAATAGCTCTTCCTTACTTATTATTTCACGTTCTAAAATTACAATTACCGATACCTAAACAATTTATATAAAATATAATATTTATTATGCATAAAAAAATATATCTTGGATGTGCTTTTAGTAGGGATGATATACCGCTCTCACGGAGAGAAACATGCTTGCTGGGAATTGCTTGAATAGAACAATGGGTAAGCAACTAGGACTCATTTAAGTCAGCGTGCTCATCTAGTAATTGTTATATGTAAACGAGGGCTCGGTATGCAGAAAAGAGCATGAAACTAACATTGGTCACATTGGCTCAGAAAGGCTAAGACTACTTTGTCCAAATAGGGCGTGTAAGGGCAAGGCAAGAGTCTTCGAAATGGGCGTGCATGCATGAAGAAATCGATGAATATAGAAGAGGCACGAGATAAGTTCCAGAACCAGGATAATGGTGCACTACGCTCGTTGCTTACCCCATGAGGGAATTGGCGTGAAAATACAAAAATTCAACGTATTCATTCACACACACACACACACGTATAATTTATTATAATAATTATGGCGAGTAAATCTCAGCTCTTTTATACAAAAACATTGTTTGTGAATCGTTTTGTTCTTCTGCATTCTTATGGATAAAGATTTCGATATTATGATCATGATTCTCTGACTTATCAAATCTTATCTGTTCTTCTATATTGGACAGCAAAAAAATCTATAAATTGCATATAAAAATATTTAGGTAATGCCAGCAAACATATAATTTCACACTTCAAACTCTGACATCTTACTGAAAAGTACTTTTCCATTTCGATATCAATAAAGTAGTATTTCTCTTTGAAGCTACTTAATTGTACATTAATAATTTTGTCATAAATGGCCCTTATTTTTCTTACGACATGTCAGCTTCCGTAATAAAGCAATCCCTTTATGGCATCATCAAATTGTAAGCCGGGAAATATGTTGGACATATTTCGGAGGCAACAACATATTGATTTTTATTGTGGCCAAACATATGTCGCCCTTTTGTGTTCTAGTTATCTACATGTGCTCATGTTACACGCATGTTATATTTCGTAATGGGTAATTAGATATTTTTATTATTAGTGATGGTGTTAGATAACTCTTGATGTTTCTTCCTTCAGTAGTTAAACTATGTTTGGGCGATAGGATAAATAGTACTTTCAGTGATATTTTTCAGTTTCTTTAGGTAGTTTTACTGGTGGTAGAGCTCCTCGGATGGAGCTCGTGGGCGTAGGCACCACCGCATTACCAAATGTACGAGTACGTAGTAATTGTAGCTAAATGGTAGTGTTCAGCACTATCGTGTTTCGGTCAGGTGGTATTGTACGGCCCTGTAATTTCCGACAGAGAGGCATAACACTTAAGGCCTCAGGAGTGGTAACGAATCTGCATTTTGACCTTGGTCTTTGTGTAAGTGTCTATACGCTGCAGTCATCACTTAACATCAATGTACACTGCATGCTTGTTTGCTACTTCCATTACACAAAAAAAAAGTTCCAGTGGCAAATTAAGGGAGGGGGGCGGTAAAGTAGCTTGACGAATAATCCAAATTATAAAGTTTTCAATATTAAAGTAACGAAGAGACAAACAGTCCACGATGCGTTGTACTCGGTTTAAGGCACATAACTGTGAATTCGCATCGCATCGCAAATGTCTGCGAGCTCGCACGAATGAATTGCCTGCGTCGTCGCATCGCATCGCATCGCCCTTAATGTGTCGGCAGGCAGTCGGCACTAATACTGGCGACAAGACTATGAGCTGCCGTAATCATGAGTTATTCTTTACAGATATATTACACATTTTCGTGATAGAATTCCCATAACACGGTACCTAAATTTCGAGTACCATCATTGAGATATTTTTTATGTCAATAGGCTCAAGCAATCACTTACTCCCAAGGCGTGTTTATTAGTTAATTTACCTAGCATAAAAAGTTTGCCTGTTGTTTTACAGGGCACTTTACATAAGCCCGTAAAATATCGCCCGGGAAATCTACCGAATTAATGAAAAACTCTCAAGAGAAAAAAAACTTTGACGTAATATTTCTAACAGCCATACTTTCACATCAGTGGTGGTATCAAACTGGTGGTAGAGCTCCAGTGACGGAGCTCGCGGGCGTAGGCACCACCGTATTACCTTATATACTTGCCGCTAAATGGTAGTGTTCAGCACTATCGTATTCTGGTCAGGTGGTAATGTGCGGCCCTGTAATTACCGGCACAGAGGCATATCACGTTAGGCCTCAGGAGTGATAACGCATCTGCATTTTGACCTTGGTCTTTGTGTAGGTGTCTATAGGCTGCAGTCATCAATTAACATCAATGTGAACTGCATGCTTGTTTGCCACTTCCATAACATAAAAAGAAAAAAAAATCATGGGGATTGAAAGAAACATTGCTTTTTACAGTATATCTAAGCCATATGAGTTTAATTTAAGCTGTCATCACTTGGAACGTACTTTCCGGTTGATACGATTTATATGGGAATTTTTTTTACTGTTATATTAAACACACGTCGCAGTTACACTTGAATGCGTTTTCACATTGATGTCACTTCCATGCAGTCTTTTGTTTTTATGATGGAATACAAAAAAAGATTCGTCTACCTGATGCACGGTAGACATCTGTTGTCGTTATAAAATGCGTAGCTGCGAGTATAACATGTTCCGGTGCGTTGATTTTATAAAATAAATGATAAAACAAAGACTCGTTATTCCATCCCCGATGTTTGTTATTGGTCTAAAATTTGAAATCTGATACTTTTTAGAGTCTACGAGACATCGTAAGAGCACAGTATAAGTACATATAAGATGTTCGTTTTCTTTAGACTGTGGTAAGAGTAAGTAGGTATATCCGGCTCATAGTCATGCTCTCGGTTTCCAGCATGGTTTAATTGATTCTTAATGAATAGTTATGTAAATTAAGTAAGCCTATAAACAAAACACCCAATCAGAGTACATGAATGTCACACAATATATATTTTTTTATTCTAATTTGTGTCTCATTTATCTTATAGACAAACAGACAGGTTCACGAGAGATTTTATAAGGGCTCCGTTATTTCTTTCTAGGTACAGAACCCTCAAAATGGAAAAGAACCTGATTCTGTACGTCTCTGGTTTGACAGTCAGATGAACATTAATAGGATTTGGTAGCAACAAATTTTTCGGATGCCGATGTAGTAATAAAATACATGACAAATTTGTTCAAACAACAGCCACTATTGTACGTAAAAACAAAACTCACGAAAGTTTCGTTATTGTTTTACGATCGCAACTCCCAAACATCGATTGTACATTTACGGGAAAAACATTGACCGTGGAAATAAATAACAATTTATGTCTCTTGACACAAAACTGAGGGGGTTTCAAGCCGCAGGGCGCCATCTTACATTTATTAGGGCTCAAGCACTCCTCGTGGTGTTAATGCACTTTGCAAGTAACTACCACTATGCCTACAGGGATCCAACTTTGTTATTGCTTTTATGCCCACTCTCCTTTGGGTATACAAGTTAGATTATTAGAAGAAAATTGCTGGATGAATAGTTTCAACTTCATTGCTTAGATGTTTTGTCCTATAATTAATAACTTCAAAATGGGATTTCAAAATGTGAAATTTAAATGCAGCTACTTAAAAACACATAAAGCAATAAGTCTAGTGTTTAAAAATAACCCTCAAGCTCTCCACAGTAATGTAATCTAGAATCAGTCATGGCGGATCGTACCAGATTTTATTCAATCAGCGTTCATATTGCAACACCTGTCTACAAAAACAGATACGACAAGAAGAAAAAAAATTGAGATTATTGAAACACCGGCGGATATAATGTAGTACTGATATTTTAGTATATTATTATGATAGGTATCCGATATTATGATTATGTACTATCATGGAGTATCACGTATCAAATCAAAGTTACCCTAAATGGCAGTTAAAATATCAAAGTTAGTGTAAACTGACATTTGACATTGTCAATTACATAACCTTAATATATATGACGACCCGGTTAGTCCAGCGGTGTGAAACCATCGTTTGATTCGAAGGGTCGCGGGTTCGATCCCCGCACCGGGACATATATTTGTATAGCCTACAGATATTTGTTTCGGGTCTAGGTGTTTGTGTATGTGTTGTATGTGTACAACGGCACCCACGACACAGGTTTATACCTACTGTGGGGCTGTAAGTGTAAGCGTATTTTATTATTTATTATATAAATCACATGTCACGGTGTTTGTCCGCGATGGACTCCTGAGCTATTAAACGGATTTTAATGAATTTTTCCACCTTGTGCAGTTTGATCCAATTATCAGATAGGATAGCTTACATCACGCTGTGACTAATAGGAGTAGAGCAGCACGGGCAAAGCCGGGGCGGGCCGCTAGTATTAACAATTTTCAAAAGAATCTTAATTGCAAATCATGTCTAAAGATGGGTGATTGCAAGGCTTTTACTTGCAACGTGTATCTAAAGATGATTCGTGATGACCTAGTTCGCAACCGCATCGCATTTGTATCGCTGCTTAATTTTACATTGAATAAGTATCTCTCTTCAAAGATATCACTCGTCAGATATTAGGCATGACATTCTGCGTATGTTTTGTTGAACTCTATGAGCCTTAGGTATTTCCTATATTGAAATAGATTGCTTGAGGCATATCTATTCAGAAATCAAATCCTTTTCAAAACGCACTTATTTCCATACGCTGGTATATTGAAGAGTGGTTCTTTGAATTGCAAATGTGCTAGTCCTTGGGCGGGTATCATTGAAATGTCAATTTGTTTTCTATTGGGGTTGCTTGTTTGGTTAGTGAGACATGTCGCCTTATTGTGTGTTTTTAGTACAGCATTGGTCGGATCTTTGTCGATATAGTACAGTTGTGGGTCAGCCATGTTAAATTTGATGATTTCAAAGTCAACAAACTCTAAATGATTGCATGATGTAAAGTTTTGTAGTTTTATTTTGTGGTTGAATTCAAATAATACTCTTATTACGATACGAAAGATGACCACTCTTGGACAAAAACCTCCCTATAACCAGAGAATATGTAATACTACGTATAGAATGGACACTTCGACGTCCCGCCCCTCTTATGGGCGACGTTGGTATTTTGTACGTGCTACGCACACAGGTGCGCGTGTAAATACACGTCACTGATTGATGTCTGTGAAATAGAAACCAAATTAAGCGTTTGTCCGCGGTGTGCTATAAACTCTTCAAGGAACGTGAAACGGCGACTACGGAACAATTTAAAATCAATTGTCATATTTTTCTCGTGACTTGACGGTTTGGGGGATATGTGATAAGCGCCACGCTTGGAATGTGGATTGGAGATCACAACGGCGGCATTATGAAAAACATTGTGAAGATGTCTTTAAGGGCAATAGTTTATGTAATAATAATTAACGTATAACGGACGAAGCAATTGCTTGAATCTAGATATCCCTGTGTAACGATGCATGTAACTTCCTATTAGTTACATCCATTAATCATATCCAATCTTCGAACTATTATAATAGGTTGGGGAAAAAGTCTTTTCGCATTATAGTATGTATGAACTTGTAATAAAATCTCTTTGGCTGTAGTATTTCTATCTGGCTGGCTGTTCGTACTGTCAAGATGAGTGAATCTAATGAAGAAATTCGATACATTTTAAAATTTTACTACAAAAAAGGTAAAATGCAACGCAAGCCGCGAAAAAAATTTGCGATGTTTATGGACCTAGTGCAGTGTCGGTGAGAGTAGCACAAATTTGGTTTATGCGTTTTCAATCCGGAAATTTTGATGTCAAAGATGTACCTTGCTCTGGTTGCCCTATTACGGATAAAATGGATGCCATTTTTGAAAAAGTGGAGCAAGATCGACGTATCAATAGTTACGACGTAGCTGAAGAACTGAGAATTGATCACAAAACAGTTTTGGCGCATTTGAAAAAAGTTGGGTACAAAAAAAAGCTCGATATTTGGGTACCTCACGAGCTCACTGAAAGAAACCTAATGAACCGTGTACTCATTTGTGATTCTTTATTACGACGTAAAGAAACCGAATCATTTTTGAAGAAGCTGATAACTGGTGATGAAAAGTGGATCACGTACGACAAGAACGTGCGAAAAAGGTCGTGGTCAAAGGCCGGTCAGGCTTCACAGACTGTGGCGAAACCCGGGCGAAAACCGAAACTCGCAATAAGGCGATGTTGTGTGTGTGGTGGGATTGGAAGGGCATTATTCATTATGAGCTATTACCACCAGGCAGGACTATCGATTCTGAACTCCACTGCGAACAACTGATGAGATTAAAGCAAGAAGTTGAGAGAAAGCGGCCGGAATTGATCAACAGAAGGGGTGTGGTGTTTCATCATGATAACGCTAGACCTCACACATCTATAGCCACTCAGCAAAAATTAAGAGAGTTTGGCTAGGAAGTGTTAATGCATCCGCCGTATAGTCCTGACCTTGCACCTTCAGATTTCCACCTGTTTCTGTCTCTTCAGAATTCTTTATGCAATGTTAGGTTAACATCACGAGAGGACTGCCAAATCCACTTGTCGCGGTATTTTGATGAGAAGTCCCAAAATTTTTATAGCAATGGGATCATGTCCTTCCTACAAGATGGCAAAAGGTTATCGAACAAAATGGTACATACATACTTTAGTTAAATTTAAATAAACTATATTAAAAAATGTTTTGAATTATCTTAAAAACTGCGAAGAAACTTTTTCCCCAACCTAATATTATCTACAGCACACCGCGGACACTCCACCAAAATTCCATACAAACACTTTATTTGGTCTCTATTACACAGATATCAATCAGTGACGTGTATTTACACGTGCACCCGTGTGCGTAGCACGTAGAGAATACCAAACGTCGCCCATAAGAGGGGGGGGGGGGGGGGGGAAGGTTGGGTGAGGCATGGCAATCGGGCGGGACGTCGAAGTGTCCATTCTATACGTAGTATTATTACATATTCTCTGTCTACAGTGTAAAGGTGCGATTATTATCATACTACCTGAATAATCTCCGCGCTTCTTATTCAACAATCGTTTTTTGGATCACCTCGATAGAATAAAGCAAGTGTTTTTTTTTCACACGAAAGTACTCTATTGGTCAGTTAACATTTTAGTCAAGTCGTTACAAAATTTTCGGATCATTGGCTTTGTCGGTATATTCCTGGAAGATTGACTTGTTTGAAGGAATACTCATCTATCGCACAGTAACTATCGCTATACTGCGACATTCCTTTCTATGTATTAAAAGCTGAATATTGCTTTATCATATGTCACGCCAGTGTCCTATGTAGAACGTGGCGAGCCTATTGACAATTTTCTCATCTTTGGGCACATTTCCAAACTATGAATGCCGTAGTAAACTTTCGAAAAGTGGAAAAATCCCAATAGAACTTACCTCTCGACCCGACGATCGCGGATGTTAGGCTGCCGGGACATTTAATATAGATTGTAAACAGATTAAACATTCGTTCCAGGTGTGAGCTCCATTTGTATTCGTATACCTTTATGGTATCTAACTTTATATGTCTGTACTATAGCTTGCCACGCATTGTAAACAATTGCGATTAATGACGTAGTATTCAAAAATTTCCGAGGGATGCTGTGGACTCGGGTTTACATAGGTTTATACAAGTCGGACTATATAGGACTTGGACGTTGCCAGTAAGTTTCAAAGTTATAGATTTACCTCCTTATTTATAAACGTACATTAGATACGTTCTAGCTATAGAATGCTTTGTCTTTGTCAATTGGTTTGTCAAATTTGCAGGATAAAAAAAGACAAAGGAGAGATTAGCAACACTTTAGCTAAAATACGTTTATGAATAAGAGGGTTAGTTTATGCCAACACCATGTTTTGCCTAGAAACTTACTTCACACACTATACTAATTGTGTGTCAATGATAGAAAATCTGACCCAAGATGCAGGGAATCGAGGTAATTGCATCGACATTACCAAAACGATATTGCAAACCACGCTTTAATGAGATTTTAAACGCGTCATTTAAAAAAAAGAGTGCTCTATTTGTTACGGACCTCTTAAAATAAATAAAAGATTAAAGTTTTGGATTAATCCATTCGTTACAGTAATTTATAACAATGAGATTACAATATTTGAAGCATAACGACCATTACGACTACTATAAAGTCCGAATTGTGGAGGTGTTCCAGCCGCTTTTAAAAGACTAGGCAACACCTTATCCATTGATCGCGTAATCGATTTACTGTAACTGATGCATAGCATCTCGTTTCTTATGAATAAAAGAAAACAGTACAGCCTTTTTAATTTTTCTGTTTTTAAAGTTCAGTTGCAGTTGTAGACTTGGTTCCATCAAATTTTGATACTTACATAAAAACGAGCGTTGTGGACGCTTGCTTGTGATGAAGAACTAACACATCGTTCACGTATACATTGTCACGTCTAACCACCACCAAGCGCCGCGCCAACCGCACTAATCGTGAGAACTGTTACACCCTCTGATAGTTATCGGTGTGATCAAAGCCTTACACTTTGTGACGTGCACTTTCACGTCCAACTTTCATTGAGTCATAAAGTTGTGAAAAATAACAGGCTTTTGACAAATATCACCAAGATGTCTAACCTCGTTATAATTTTTCATAGTAAAAAGAGTGTTTGACAAAGCTTAAAATTTTTGGGGTTTCTTTTTTTTTTCTATAGGGCTTTTTTATAAGGGTTGGAGTTTGCGGTGATCGCTTCCGCTGTATCAGACGGTATCCGGTTTTTATTAGAGTGGGATATCGAGTGGTTTCCGAGGGCTTTTGTAATTTCGGTTTTTGTACTCCATTGTAAAATCGATGTCGTCTGCCATTGAATTGAAGAACCAATTTGTAAATGCCTTTTGTGAAATGAGTAGTAAATTTTGTATTGAACTATAATTTTTTTGGTTGAATTATGTTCTAGTATTGTTGATTATTTAATAGTCCTCCAAGTAAAACTATTTATATTAAATTTTATTCGATCATTACGGTAGTGATGGAGGTGAAGAAATATACAGTGATTTTAATTAAATACTGTATTATTATTTACCCTTTGTCAGTATTTATTACGACGACTGAGCGTTAAATGGAAATGCAAATAATTTGAAATAAAACTATTTTTACGGATTTATCTCGCGTATATTAAACTAAAATGATTTTTAAAATCAACCCGCGAGATAAATCGGTATAAATAATTTTATTTCAATGAGTGGAGCCCGCGAAAATCTAAGAACATATCATGCAAATAATTTGTTTATTAATGTTTCGGTGTCCACAATAGTAGGTATAAATAAATCTCTTAATGTAATGGTGACATCTTGTGTGGGTAAATATATGAGAAGGGTATATTTGAATGTTTCGTTCATATAGGCAAAAATAATAATAACATGAAACACATATTGATACTGCTATGGACGTCACTGCTTATCCTAAATCAATCAAATGTAGCATGTATTACGAGCGCATAAGGTACCCATGTGGTCAAGTAGCCAGTTCTTTGATAGTACAAATTTTAAATCTTATGTTGATGGATCACAAGTGCGATGGGAAATCCAATTTGACTCACAAGACCAGATTATAGGTGGATATTTACATGTATGAAGTATAACAGATTATTATATGAAATACGTGGGACAAATTTAATATTGAGTAAGCAAAAGTAATTGGCTAGGTCCAGAAAAATAGGTATGTTGACATGCCTTATGGTCTTCATAGGTACCTCTTTTGGCTCACGTAAAGTAAATGAGTTTATATAAACTATTTTTTTGTGTTCTTAAAACTTTATCTTCAACATTCAAGTTACGTATTATTCGTTTAAAAAAAATTGTAAGCTGATTGTCGATGGAAAAAACTGTATTGGTGACGTGTGCATTGTTTCGCATTTCGAGCCACAGTCGAGCTTTTGATAATATATTTTTATTATTAAAAAAACAGTGTAATCACGTGATTCTCATACACGCCATGATGGTTGTGACGTCATAACGCAAACCGCCGCACTTAACCGAATAAAATTTTGTTCAAAAGTCAATTATCGAGATTTTAGTTTAAGTTTGTCCCGAAAACGAACGTCTTCCAAAACACCGTCACACTTCTGTTCAATTTCACAATTCAATTTTGAATAAAGCAAATTGTTGAATTGAGTCAACGAGTTGAAACGTTCCCATCTGAAACGATTACGTCTATCGTCTTTGCCCATTGAAATTCAGATCTGGATTAAAATTCGACAATCGTGACTGGGGGCTAAAATGTTTTTGTTGTTTTACCCTCGATCGGGTTAATGCCTTGGCGATTAGACAGCTCGGTTCGTTTTTAGTATGTGAGTAATTTACCGTGGATTAGTAGTTGGCTGATACTTTTTTTAGTGGCGAAGGTGGTAAACAAGCATGCACACTAGAGTGAAAGAGATGAAATCGTTGAGGTTGATGTAGGGCTAAGGACCCATGTTCAATCTCTGGATGAAGATAAAGAAACGATTTTTTTTTGTGTTGATAATTTATTTATGACGCATGAATAATGAATTGTCTGGGACTATTAGGTATTTTCCACTTTGACCTTTACAGGTGCATTGCAGATAATATTGTACGTCATTTGAATTATCATAAAACTATCAGAATCTGTAATTTTGGTTCACTGAGGGTTACAGAAAACTCCTGTAACGAAACGAAAATAAAATTGTAATGAATATAAATACTTATAATGTTAGTTAAGCTATGTAATGAATAACAATACAAATATCAGTTTAAAACTAATTTAAATCAAAATCAATAGAATGAACTAAAATACTAACAAAGACTTCTTAGAAATGAAAGATTGCTTCTAGTAAATTTAAATTATGGTAATATTGGTGCAGTAAAAGGAAATAATTCTAAGCGCGCCAATCAAAGTGCAGTAGCAAACAGTGCGTAAATACCAAACTAAATATAGAAATACTTCTTGGAACTACTCATTCAAATGTTGCGAATAAACATCTGTTTAGAGAAACCCAGTTTGTTTACGTTCGCACAGTCTGCTTAGGGCGATGTTTGTATTTCTCGTCCGAACTGTTATTTGCTTTTTTTATACTAATTCGCCGAGTATTTTGGTAGATTGGAGCTGAATTACCTGCTCCCGTAAGTAGACTGTTAACCTTTGTGTTTACAATGTAAACAACAAAATGTGTTTTGTTTTACTTTTGGAGTTTCGAGATAGAGTTAGAAGTATATTAAGATCGAAAGATGGCTCCTTTCAAACTGAAATTGGGGTAATATTGGTGCAGTGTAAGCATTAAACGGAAACAATTCCAAGCGCACTAATCAAAGTTCAATAGAAAATAAAATAAATACTAAACTAGGTAAATATAGAAATACTTCTTGGAAATACTCATTCAAATGTTGCAAATAAACATTTGTTTAGAGAAACCCAATTTGTGACGTTCGCACAGTCTGCTTAAGGCGATGTTTGTATTTCTCGGCCAAACTGTTATTTGCTTTTTTATACTAATTCGCCGAGTATTTTGGTAGACTGGAGCTAAATTACCTGCTGCAGATTGTTAACCTTTGTGTTTACAAAGTAAACAACAACGTATTTTGTTTTACTTGAGTTAAGAGAGATAGAGTTGGAAAGTTATTTAGATTAGAGAAAGGTTGCAGTTTAAAATATTTATGATAGAAGTTATTGAGAAAAAAGACGGCGTAATACGTTTTTTTATAAACAAAAATACAACATGCTAATCTTCACATCTCACATACACTAGATATAATAATCTGTGTAGGGTGCCATTTTACACGCACAAACAGACCCTGATAACCCCGAATCAAATATCTCTGGACCATATAAATATTTGTTCCGACACGGGGATCCAACAGGCGATGCTCAGTTCAAGCAGCTGTCACACGCAGTACACCAAGGTATTAGTTAAAGTTATTGTAACAAATAGGTATCTTGATGCAACCCAGCATAAGAGTCGTACGGACGGACGGGCGGGTATGACGAAACTAAAGGATTCCTTGTTGGGTACGAAACCCTAAAAAGAGGCAAAGAATCATTTCGCAATAAAAAATCTCATGCACTAAATTCGAACTGCCTCAGTAGCGTAGTGGTAGCAGGCCACTACTATTACGCTGGAGGTCCTGGGTTCGATTCCCGGGTCGGGGGATATTAGAGATAACGGTCTAAAATCCTTTATCTCTGCTTCTATTGGGATTTTTCCATTTTCTGGAAGTTTCCCAGTACCCCGGAGTTAGGTAATGTGCCCGGAGATGGCAACAGGTTCGCCACCTGTTACATGGGCCAACACGTAACCGGCGAGTCGTGGGTGTTTGCATGTATGATTAAATGCATGCATTTACCTCTGCCTACCCCTTCGGGGATTACAGGCGTGAAGTTACGTTAAATTCGAATTACATCCAAAGAAAGAGCTAGAAGTGACGTAGGTACTAAATCATAAAAAAGTTGTGGTACTTATAATCTTGGTCTAACCTACATACAATACGTTGAAAGTCGTTACCTTTTCTGTAATAAAATATTTATAATGGTAACTCGTAAATCAGCGTTAATGTTATTTCTCTTTTTTATATATCTTTCATAAAATATGGCCACGTTAATCTAGTCAGTAATATGTAGAAATAAGCAATTAACCACAGAAATAAAGGGAAAGTGAGATATGCAACTTTATGATAATGTTTTGGAATGGGATAGATACAACCTGACATTTCCTTGCAAGACTTAAAAAGTTTTTCTAATAAATGATATAAACAGAAGCGAATTGATCACAGATACCTACCTATAGTATTTGAAAAAGTAATAAAATACTATACTTACATTACTTTACATTACTTTGTAAAACATCATTATGTATTTTTTTAATGTTCAAAATAGGTAATTTTTGCTTGACGAAAGTGGCTAATTAACATGCAGTTCACATAGATATTAAGTGATGACTGCAGCCTATAGACATCTACACAAAAACCGGATGCGTTCCCAGTTGCCCAGTTGTTATGTCTCTGTGATGCTTATTATGGGATCATATAGTTACTTTTTTAAATAGATAGGTACCTTTTATTCGATGTCACTATGATTTTATTAAGCGCTAACGAACTTAAATAAATTATAAATTATGCTCATATAGTAGCCGATTGAAGAGAAGATCAATATAAAAACCTCACAAATTCAAGTCTCTTCTAATATTATCCGCAAATCCATATCCAAAATTGTAATGTGAAACAAGCAAGGATGCATCGATGTTAATATTTAAATATCAAATCCCTTCATGTCACAGTCGCTAGTTAAACTTCAGGTATAAACTAATGCATCCGTCAGTCGGGGTCAGGTGATGGTCCCACCGCAATATCGCTCGTTGTCAGTCAGACGTGCGTACATTAATCTGGCTGATCCTAGAGGTGACCGCTAATGCATACGAGATATCGAATGGGGCCAATTAAATTATACGATTCGATTGTCACGACTGCTTTGGTTTGTAATCGTATCTGAGAAGCGATTTATCGGTAAATTGGCTTGATGTATTCACTTTGAAATATAACATATTCCCGTAGCTATTGAGTTGTTTAAATACTGAGTAATGTGCACATAGAGGACTAATCCATCGGTAATATACGAGATAAATCCGTAAAAATAGTTTTATTTCAATGAGTGTAGTTCTAATAAAAGATCTAATAAGCGAAGGCTCTAATATTCCATCACAACTTGCCTGTAGCCTATACGAGTATAATTATATCTATTGTCCGTATATCTGGCACTATTCCAACAAATAATACGTTAGATACTCCTCTACGAAAAGACACTCTTCTTTACTCAGCCAGTACTGAGATACTATTAAAGAAATGGTGAAAAGAAATACGGAAACCCTACCTTATGATAAATTATCTATTGGTTCTATGTGCAATATCAATCATATTACAACACAAATAAATTAAATTCGATATGAAATCTACTCAGTTAGTTATTTTACTGGTTGTAGGGTTCCAATGACGGAAATTGAGGGCGTAAACACCAGCGCATTACCTAATCTCTCTGCCGCCAAATGGTAGTGTTCAGCACTATCGTATACCGGATGGCTACGACATAACTATTACAGAGACAAAACATGAAAAGAACTCGGGGAGTAGCGACGCATGTGCGCTGTAACCATTGGTTTTTATGTAGATAGGCTGCAGTATTCATTTACCATCAATGTGAAATGCATACTTGTTCACCACCATCGTTACATAAAACAGTTAAACTGTAGATTTGTAACTTATTCTTCCGTCATCCAAAGTCAAGTGTTCAAGTAATGACTCAGTCAGACGTTCGTACAGTGCTCAACAATAAATATTGCACATCGAGCTTAGGAAGGAGACTTCGGCTTATTTCGGGTCTGTAGAGCGTTATCCCTTTTGCACTGTACCGATTTGACATATATGTCGACCATTTTGATCAAGTTTTGACCAATACCGGACTGTCAGTGCTTACGTAGGCAATGTGCAGCAGAGATAACGTTCTACGAAGTCGAAACGAGCCGATCGTCTCATTCATAGGCTTGTTGAGTACTCTAGTACTGTACATTAATCTATATCACCTAGAGTTAAAGGTCGATACATCGAGGTGTATGAAATTGCAGCTAATCAAATTATACGATTCGATTATTACGCTTGCATTGGTGTTGATGTACTGGTATTCTTAGTAAAGATAGATGTAGCCGTAAGTTTTAACATGTTTTTGTGCTAATTGTGTTATTTTCTCGTAGAATAACGTTGGCATAGAGGATGGCTAGTTTGTTCTTGTTCTTATATATATATATATATATATATATATATATATATATATATATATATATATATATATATATATATATATATATATATATATATATTCATGAGACAAAGATATCTGGAGACATAATGATAATTATGAAATCCTCGTAACTCCTAAATCTGGAGGTATTTAACTAATCCATCAAGCCGAAGTCAAGAGCCGAAGACGAATGGATGATGTCTGTAGTCAGACAGACGTGCGATCATCTAGAGCTGACCACTGATGCACCGAGATGTTGGAAGAAGAAATCAAATTAAATTTCATTCGATTATAACATTTGAATTGGTATCAGTATAATCGTAGCTGTTAGTTGAGTATGAATGACGAATCGATTTCGGACAATCGTACTTAATCTTGTATTTATTCCGTTACTTTCTCAAAAAGTAATGTCTGCACAGTTCATGAGACAAATATATCTCGAGATATAATGACACGAAATTCACGTAACTCGTAAACCTGAATGTCCAAATCCATCCGTAAGCCGAAGTCAAGTGATCAAGATCCTGTAGTATCGTCTGTTGCCTGACGTGCGTACATTAATTTAGATGAGCTAGAGTTGACCGCCGATGCATCGAGATGTCGGAAGGAATAACCAATCAAATTTTAAGACTTGATGATCACGTTTACTTTGGTTTCGACATAATAGTCTAATCTGAACTAATATTATAAAGAGGTAATATTTTTTTGTTTGTTTGTGTCGAATAGGCTCAATAAAGAAAAGTTACTTATTTTTAGAGATATCGAGGAATATCTTTTATAGTTTATTTCACTATTCGAAAGCTACATTATCCATAGGCTATATTTTATTTTGGAAAAAATTGAGTTCCGTAAGATATTTGGGTTTTTCAGACACGAGGTGTAAAAAATCAACCAGAAAAGTTACTTATTTTGCGTACGCTGCCTAAACTATAAAAGATATCGAGGAAGACTTTAGGCTATATCTATGTTTAATCATCACGCTAAGACGAATAGGAGAGGGTAGGCAACATTGCACCGCGCGAAGCCGGGGCCGGCCGCTAGTTTCTTAATAAAGAGAGATCAGATTGATTTTTGGAATGGAATATATTATATTCTCATATATATCACGATATTAAATATAGGCAACAATGTTGCTTCCGAGGCAGTTGAATATTTTATGTATGGACGATGGGGAATAGACGGTTCTGTGTGGTCGTAATCTATTTACATAATTACATTCCTGATGACAGGACACTGCCATGCTTGACAGGTAGAATATTAATATTGCAATCAGCAACTCTGAGCAGCAACTGATGAGTAAAGAGGACAATATACTGTTGTAGTTTAATTATTGTTCGTAATGTAACTTCGTCGATTTGGTCGTTTCTACAATTTCATGTACCACATGCACGGAAATAAGAATAAACCAGACAATTTAGATTTTTGTGACCATACGATAGTCTACCACAAGTGGTTGCTCTACCATGCTGCACTATCAATATTTCTGAATTAATATCTATACAAAATTTTACATTGAATTGAAAATATTTAATAAGTATAATTATAATAAAGTAGTTGTAAGATTTAAATTCTGAGTGGATACGACCTTGATAACTTGGCGATTGTAAAATTGCCTGTTATTTCTGTTTAAATACGCGATATTTTTATTATATAGATACATTACATTTAATATGCAGTAACAGCTGTTAGTGACAGTTATCGCGAAGTGCATGTACCTACCGTTGTTGACTGTAACCTCATTAAAACAATTGAACCATAATTAAAGACTTCAATAATTTTAACTTTGATCCAATCACCTCTTATTTTCACATTTGACATCAACGTGCAAAAAAAATTGTAGTTCCGTTTGTGTTTTTCTCACATAAAATCTAAAATATTTGAATGAGTAAAATATAATAAGATTATCAGTAGCTTCATGCGGCCATAGTGCACATTTGAGCTCGAGTTTTTCTTTATTTGCAACAAATGTAGGTTACATCGTGACCTGGCGTATAAAATTACTATATTGTTCTGGTCGTGGGAATATGATAAATGGGAATATGAGGATTAGAATTCCGTGAGTTACCGGGAAACGAGCACTGAAACTAACATTATGTTAGCATTTGAATAAAATCCAGTAGCATTTCCCAGAAATGAGAATATATTTCTTTTCTCATTTTAAAAACAGGCCCCGTTTTTGGTACAGTCATACGTAAAGTTTTTATTCTCGTTTATTTTGTGGCACTTCATTTAAAACATGAATTCAAAATAAACGAATGGATTTTGTTCGTGAACGCATGCAAATATTTTTTTCGTTTCTATTTCTGTTGATTTACATTTAATTTGTTTTCAATTCTCCCGTTACGTCTGCGTTAAAATGATTTTATAAATGTAAAAATATCAAGAGTCCAGCTGAAAACATGTACGATAAGCTCACATATCACACTGAATATTTCACGTCCCGTTTCGTATTAAAAATATTTCATACTGGAAACATATGTGTCGGGTTTACATCCTTTACAAAAATACGGCTTATTTTCAAAAGCGTTCGTTCATATGCTGGTTGGTATTGAAAACGAATTAACGAAAAAAACGACTAAAACACACTTTTGAAACCGCTTTTACAAAATTGACACTCAACGCGATCCAAATAAATGGAATGCTAAAAATATTTTTAGGATTGCACTGGCATAACTTTAGGTTTTTTTGAATTTTAGTACCTAATTTAGTATTCTTTTACTGATGGTAGAGTTCGAGTGCGTAGGCACCACCGTCAGCACTATCGTGTTCCAGTTCGATGGTAATGCATGGCCCCGTAATAACTATCACAGAAACATAACAACTCAAGTCTCGGGGGTTGCAATGCAACGAATCTTCATTTTGACCTCTGGTCTTTGTGTGGGTGTCTATAGGCTGCCGTCATCACTTATCATCAATGTGAACTGCACGCTTGTTTGCCACGTTATTACATAAAAAAAAGTCTCGCTTACCCGCGAGGTCATAACAAATTGAAAGTGACAATGTTAAGGCCTTAAGATATGCCTAAATTCGAACATGATTTAAGTCAAATTCTAGAAAAAACTGTTAATTGAATCCGCAATACAAAAATACACGACGAAAGGCAAGGATTCAATTAATATTTTGACTTGAACAGAATGTTATATTTGCTAACCCCTTTTAGAAAAAACCATTTTAAAATGCATCCATTTTTGTCATAAAATGCAAATGTTGTCCAAAACGGCACAATCTTTACACACACAAAGTTTACAGATGTGTTCAGAGGTAGAAGAGGATTTTTGCTGACGGTAGAACGATGAGAAAAAAAATTCTCACCAGTCCAACGATCGAACTAATTAATTAAACTTATGGGATTAAAGGTGTTTCAAGAGAACCTGTATTTATACCTGCAGACGAACTAGCGAGTAAAAGCTAGTAGATATATATTAGCCTTGAAAATATTCGCTACCGACTTGAGGAGCGGGATGCGGGAGTTGGTACAGCGGTATTGTATCGGTAAGCGGTATTATTCGGAGAATAAAGTTCTGCCAGACCATAGTAAAATAAGAATTAGCCGAAATAAAACTAGTAAAATAAAAATAGTTGTTGAAATAAAATAAGAATAGTCATTGAAATAAATCCAAAATGGCGAACACAATTGTTTTTCGAAAAAGTCATGATTTCTTGGAATGCTGATTTCGAACATAATTATGTCCACCATCTTGGATTTGCAAATGGATGCCATTTTACTAATCAGCACCCCAAGAAACCTAGAAATTGATAGCCATATCATATTTTGAGGAAAAAGAAAATCAGTCAGCAGTCAGTTCAATTTTGGATCTGCAAATAGATGCCATTTTCGTAATCAGAACTCCAAGAAACTATAAAATTAAGACCCATAGAAAAAAATAAATATTCTGCCCGCCATCTTGAATTTGAAAAAATTGTACCTCAATAAAAAGTAAAATTTAAATCCATATTACTATCATATTTTCCGAAAATAATTATCTCCGCCGTCTTCGATTTGAAAAGAGATAGCATTTTCGTAATTATCACCTCAAGGAACCCCGACATTGATACTTACATTGCTTACATACTATATCGCTTACAGTAGGTACCATTTAGTGAAATGTAAATTGGGAAATGCAGTGGTGCTCGCTCGCCCTGTAGCTTGGCAACTGAAACTCTACCACTGTATCTAGTATACAGTCACCTTACCAGAACATGATAACGGTGTACATGGAGATTATCATTTACTGGTAGATAAAGTAAGTGATATGGAGGTGTTAACGCCTTCGAGCTCGTTCATTAAAGTTCTATCACCATTAAGTCATACATAGCACAACAGCCCACCATTTTTATATACATAAAATATTAAGTTTCTAAATTATCCAAGATTAGACCGCTCGCAATGCAGTCATAACTAACGAGCAAAAATCAAGCATGTTTCGCTCGCTACCCGTACCAATAGCGAAACTTGTATTCAAATTGTTCTAATAGTGTATATTCACTGTGATGAAACATTAATAAGCACAACAATGCTTGTCTCCTCTACAATTACTTAATCTTTGATCGTTTCGACCAAGTACAGCGACTTTCCGCTACATCGCTCAAATATTGACAAATATTTGATGAGCTCCGTTTTTCCAAGGTCATTCAGGCTACTTAACCCCTTAATAGGAAACATGAACAGAAATTACAATTTGATGCTCGAATATTTTCGGACCAAATAAAATGCGCGGAGAATTTCATCAACCGTCAAACTCATAAAAGCGATGCGAATTAAAATATCGACATATTATGTCTACACCAAGCAACCAACAGCCGATAATGGCCATGGTGGTTTTAAAACCGAGTGTTATTTTATTCATATTTTTTAAACTGGCTGTACCCGCGACTTCTTCCGCGTAGAATTTATTTCTAAAATAAAAAGCAGCCTTAGTTACTATTTATTACATCAGCAAATTTTTGATGTTGAATGTATTTTAACATTTCATTATTAAGTAACTAAATTATTTAAATCCACCCATAAACATGTTATGTACGTAACAACAACCATTCTTTTCATCCAATAATATTCAATGTTACAACTTATTAATCATTTATTGTTTTACAAAATTTATGGTTGTTTTATATTATTTCGCATTAACACATGCTTGTGAAATATATTTTATTTAAAGAAAAATGGAAAGAAAAATTTATGGTACAGTTACAAATAGACCTGTAGACAATAATTTTGTTTCTAGAGAATGAAAGATTACTTACTTATTACTTTTACTAGTAGAGTTCCAGGACAGGGACTCTAGAGGGTAGGCACTACCGCAATACCTAATCTATCTTCCGCCAAATGGTAGTATTCAGCACTATAATTAACGGCACCTTCGGCCTCAGGAGTGATAACGCATCTGCAGTCATCATTTAACATCAACGTGAACTGTATGCTTGTTTGCCACTTAAATTACATTAAAAAAAACTATTGTGTTTCGGTTATAAGGTAATGTTTGACCCCGTAATAACTATCACAGAGACATAACAACTAAGGTTTCAAGTTGGGCCACGCATTTGTATTTTGACCTCCGGTTTTTGTGTAGATGTCTATAGGCTGTGTATGTCACTTATCGTCCACGTGAACACGATGCTTGTTTGTAACCTTTGTTACATAAAAAAATCAGTCATTTCATTTTTATCATTTAATATCATTCAAATAAGAGTTCCGTTTTTGAAATACTTTTGCCGCCGATGGTACAGGTCGGCGCCGCAAACAGCACGAGATGTATGGCAAGCGGAAGTTTCAATTGCTTTATTAAAGCTTTTTACAATGCTCAAATTAATTTAAACTCTCTTTGTTTGGTGTCTCACATTGCATCCGTTGTTTTATTTTGTGCGAAGAACGACCGCTTAACCGGGGTATAGTGTTCTGATCCTAATTCATGCAAATACAAACTACTCGCCAGTTAGGTACATGTTATAGGTGGCGAACCTATTAGTATCTCCGGGCACATTACCGGACACCAAAGGTGGGTTCAAACATCCACTATTCGACAGTCACGCTTACCCAAATATGTCTAATATGTACCTAATATAATTTATATTTTAATGTACGGCCCTGTAATTTCCAGCACAGAGGCATAACACCTTTGGCCTCAGGAGTGGTAACGCATCTGCATTTTGACTTCTGGTTTTTGTGTAGGTGTCTATAGGCTGCAGTCATTACTTAACATCAATGTGAACTGCATGCTTGTTTGCCACTTCCATTACATAAAAAAAAAAGTATTTTATTGTAAGTACTAAAGTACAGGACCAAACCAAACTAAAGGACAGTAAGTTGCAGGTAGATACTATGTTTTTGTATTACCTACTACTAATTAAATTATATACATTCATGTTATTATAACCTACTAGTATATAAACACCCAATAAATTACATACATTTTAGTCCTAGCGTTACTTAAAAGAGATGACTTGAAATCTTGGCTGTAACAATAAACATAATGTTCTCGCTTCCTCTCCCCACAGCAGTGACTTACAAGAATCGTCTCGGCGTGACGAAACGCCTGTAAAGAGCTTTTTGTCAAATGATCTTGTCCCTTTCGTAATGGGAATGTGACATTGCGTACCCAGTAATCAGAATCAGATATTATTTATTTATTTGTGCCCGGAGATATCAACAGGCTCGCCACCTGTTACATGGGCCAAAACGTATCCGGCGAATCGTGGGTGTTTGCATGTATGCTTGAATGCATGCATTTACTTTACCTCTGCCTATTCCTTCGGGACTTACAGGCGTAATAAAAAGTTACGTTTTTTATTTATACTTTTATGCATATTGTATATTAGAATTTGTTTTCATTTAACATTACGAAAATCGCTTAGGAATCGTCAAATAATTTATAAATCAGTGAATAATGACATTATTGTCTCTCACTGAGATCCAAACTGACTGAATTGACAAAGGATTAGTTTAAAAATAACAATAAATTACATGTTTTATAGCAATATTAATCTTTTATCTCAACATGGACCTACAGAATCAAGATAAATTATTGTAAGCGATATCATGTAATATAATATTAAAGCTACAAAAGAACTTTTACAAGATTGCCGGTTTATCGGGTGAAATATTTCATAGCATTTATTCTCGGAGGGAGAATGGATTACATTTTTTTTCAGAGTTTCCATTCCATTACCCTTGTTGTCTAGGGGATGATGTAATTTGTGAGATGATACTCATCGGGTACATAAAAATTCGTAATTACCGATCTACTTACGGAATTCTTTATTTTATTCAAATAAATTAGATCACGGCATTAAAATTGAACAACTTTTTACTGGAAATGAAGTAGCTGTTAGGGAAAGATTTTATTTCGAAAAGTACCTAGTTTGTAAGTAGAAGTAGTATCACAGGGTAACAGGTCACTCCCACTACTGCTTCGCTGAAGTCCTTAATTCGATCCTTGGGCAGGCAGGTAGGTCAGTATTTTAGGGATTGTCACATTTTTCGGCAGTTCCCCTCTGCCGCTCTCGGAGTACGGTAGGTATGGCTAGTCACCAGGAAGAAAGCGAATTGTAGGCATGAACGTTTTTTTTTTGGTGCTGTGACAATTTGCCATGGCAGGTTGGCAGCTCCCCATTGAACTAGAACAAAGTAGGGTTAGGGTTCTAATGAACTTGCTGTCATTAGAATCGTTGCTCTTTACTTTCTAAGGGATAACGCTGCCCTATTCAAACAAATATTTGGTAAAAAACAATCTTTGAAGCGCGATTGTTTTTTGGGGTGAGATCAATACTTGAGGGTAGACTGTCATTTGCTTACACAAAAATTGCACACATAGATCACTCACTTCAGGGTAAACTGCTGTCTGCTCATTAAATTGTGATTTTTTTTATTAATCTTATTGACATTCTTTATGAGAGCCACGACTGAGGTCTAGTGCGACCTGTGGTCGAGTACGCGATCCCAGGGTTGAATAGTAACAGATATTAAGATTTGTTCAATGGATTATTGTAAGTATTTTAGGGATTGAAGCAGGGATACTCCAAAGTGGTCGTGGTCGTGTCCGACATAGAGCAACGCGGCTCACGGTCAACGCGGTCGCGACGGACCGGAGTAGCAGTGTATTACCGATGCAAAACAGTCTGCAATTTTTTGCGGGGGGAAATGCGTGCGAAACACACGCACAATACAAAAATCGTATATTACTACGAAACTCACACCTTGACTTTAACAAAATACAGAAACAATTTCACGCACACATTTTAACATCTAGGCGACAGGTATAGGCCCATTTGGACTTGTACTTTAACAGAGGGGAAAGCCTGCATATGGCTACTCCCTCCGGTGTTGCTCTATGGTTTCCGATGAATGCTAATAACCTAATTATCAAATGACGCTCAAAAATAAATCCATACATTTACAATGTCGGCAAACCTCTGCCTCTCTCGGAGAAATACATTGACATAAAATGTATAGTGTACTTTATGTCATGTATATGGCATGTCCTTCACATATTTAACAGTTTTCGTTGTTAAATGTCTACGGGTCGCTTAGTTTGTTTGACTGAGTTATTCAATCGTTGTCTCAAAAAAAGTCGTTGATCAATATTATGTCATTACTATTTTGAACGGTATGAGCATGGAACCCGCATAAGAGCACACATGATTGCTCATTCATTAACGTATACTCGAGACTGTTTGTAGGCGGAGGTACTTTTTTATTGATGGTTATTGCTGTATTCGTTATGCGTCTCGTCTAGTACGATTATTATTATTAAGCAGTAGTGTAATTATTTAATTATTTGATACTATACTATTCAGTTAAACCGTCAAGACACCCGGCGACGAATGAACAATTGAAATTTATTGAAATCAATTGTCATATTTTTCTCGCGAGCTGACAGGTTAACAAGGGATTGTAGCTATTTAAACTTATAACTGTCCCGGAAAACTTTGTATTGTCTAAGAGGTATTAAAATGGTTTAAAATCTACCGAATATACATAAAAAACTCACAAAAATTGATCAAAACGTTTTGAAGAAGATTCATTAGAAACATTGTGATACGAGAATTTTATATATTAAATAATGTACAGGTATCTACTCGTATCGATATAGGATCTGTATTCTCTATATAGATGTAATCGAAATACCTAATGATGTTTTCATCTCGAAATATTTCTTTTTGATAGAAATTTCACTATTACACGCACATTCCTACATAATGTATAGGTACCTATTATAATAAGTATTTTGATATTTACCCTACACACACGCAGGTGTTAAGTAAATATACAATATAGAATAAACATCCAATCATCCACGAAAATGTAAGCTCTCATATGTAGGTACATTATGAGACATGGGGAAAAGAATCGCTCAATTTATTACAAAAACCTTTGGGAAATGAAGAAAAAATGTGATCCAACCTGATGCGTCTAAATCCTTAATTTAAAACCAATTATTCTCGACTTTTTGTTCGTCATAACGTTGAATCCTATAAATAGCGGTGATGCTATCGGAAGGGAAATACGGTGATAATCATGAAATTTACCAAGTTGTGTCATTAAGAGATTGAAAGATTACTTGTACAGTCGTTTGGGGAAAAATCAGACAGGGCGTGGAAGTACATTTATCTTATTAGTTTAATGATGCGTCAGACGAGGGGCTTAACTTTTCTTTACTGGAATATAAAGAAGTTTAGAATAGGCGTAATCTTACCAATTCATCGATTATGTTATATTTGAAAACTGGCAATATATGTATGTCTCAAAGACATGGTAGGAAATTCTTAATCAAAGACATTAAAAGGAAGATTCATAGTGGATTCATATGATGTCTTTGACATAGTGAATGTTTAGTTCAAAGATGTCTTTTCTTCTAACTTTTTAAACGTTTTTTTGGGAGTGGTCTTTCAAACCTTTACCTAATTCAGTTTTTTAGTTTATTGAAAGCGAACAGATAGGGTTGTTTCCGCTTTAATAATTTATAAGCAACTTTGTTAGCAAAATTTAGGAAAATTTCTAGGTGGGAGAAGAAGTGAGAAATTAGTGAAGTGCCCTTTTTTGAAAATCATTAATAAAATTATTTCATAAGGCTAACAAAGTAGAGAAATAGAAATACAAACTCACACACACATCTCTCTCATTGATATAGTTAGAGAAATCGAATTTTAAACAGTTATGCATTTTGAATCCACATGATCAACTAAATTATCGACCCATAGATCGTACTGGAGATCTGGCGTTATAGTTACTTAAGCATCAAGTCTCCGCAATTAGTAGAAGAAATGGAATCACAAAAGATTTATCTCCACAAAAACTTGTTAATAGACAAAAAGATCGTAAAAAAGTTATACTCCTCAATTACAGTGTTACTTACTTATAAATTTATCTTTCGGGAGTTTACGATTTCGTTTCCAAATGCATGTTGTGTGGGAAGCTTATTGGGAAAGTTTTAACAGGATTACATTTGATTAGACGGTCGCATTCGCAAATAGAACAAGTTGGACGCTCGAATACACTTTATGACACGTAAAGTGAGAGTTACCTGTTTATTCGGATTTATGTGCTGTTACTTGTTTTGTGTTTATTTCTACGAACGAACGTGGAACGAAATGGCATTGTTACCATTGTCAGGTGCTTTTTTAAAAATCTTTTTTCATCTTACACAAACTTTTAAATCCCTAGTGCAAACAGAGCGCTGTTTTAAGCTTAACGCATTTGTTTATTTGTTTGTTGTAGTAGATAATGAATCGAAAGATTGATTATGTGATTTTGTTCTTTGATCCAGTTCGATCCCAATAGTGATTCTTGTGACGCATTGTATCGTCTTTCTATGCTAAGATACAAGAAATTCTGTTCAGTGACACTAAAGTTACGGTGTTAAAATAATTATGATTCGGTTGCACCACAGTACTGATTGAAGCTTTGAATATTAAAACTAGATGAAAGTTATGGTTTTATCAGATTCAAAAAAGACAAAGCGCATCTTTTACAGGTACGGTAAACAGTAGTTATATTATCATTTAACATCTTTGAAACGGTGAGATGATTTTTTGCTTTACCGGTGATACTTTAACATGTCAAGTTGATGTAACCTTAGTGTGATTCCGTATTAAGGCAAACACGCAACTGCGCATTTGCGTCGCATCGCTTCACATCGCAGATTTGTGTGGCCGACCTTATTCAGAAAAAATTGGTGACTGGACGATAAAAAGTTCGACATACATTTTTGCTATCCCAAAATTATCCAAATCGGTACAGGCGTATTCAAATTATCGGTGAACATACATTAAAAAAAGATCCGGACGTATTGAGAACCTCCTCTTTTTTTCGAAGTCGGTAAAAAATAGCTGGTCACGGACTATAGTGGGTAAAATATTAAAAAGAGACAGATATAAAAGAGATAAAGATGGTAAAAGTGCACGTGGCATCGTTTGTTAAATAAGTAGGTAAACAACTTTTATAAAACCCAGGATTAATCTTTGAAATTATTTTCATTTCCCTAGCTACAGTTTCGTCGTCTACCAACAAACTGGCTGAAAAGTAACGAGATGAAATGTAAATATTCGGGACGTGTCACACCGTCCGTGTTTCAGCTGTCTTAAGTTGTTTGTTGACATTGTTCGTTCTACGCGGTTGGAGCTTATACTTTCCACGCCAAAAGGAAAAGTTTGACTACGTAGGTATCGCATTTTAGTTCAAATGGATGGTTTTGATAAGATAATAGATTTCAACAACGCTTTTGCAATTAGGTGAATCAACTACTGAAAGAGGATAAGTTTTTTTATGTCATGGAAGTTTATGTAAGTGGTGACTGCAGCCTATAGACACCCACACAAAGACCAAGGTCAAAATAGATGCGTTACCCCTCCTGAGGCCTAAGGTGTTATGCCTCTGTGCTGGAATTTACAGGGCCCTACATTACCACCTGACCGGAACACGATAGTGCTGAACACTTCCATTTAGCGGCAAGTATACTAGGCAATGCGGTGGTGCCTACGCCCGCGAGTTCCGTCATTGGACCTCTACTAGTAAAAGGTTACTTTTCCTACTGTATGAGACCACGCGAGTATCACGAAAGTGAAGTATCGGTGCCTAGTTAGCACAGAACAATTAAGTCTTTATACAGTATCAGTACCTGACTCATGTTTTGTGTGTGACACTAAAGGTCACGCTCTATTTCTATGTCTGCGAATGTAAGATGAGATATTTTTGCGGTTTGTATATCCAATATCGGCTAGGTCAGACGATCATTGTTATGACGATATAATTGTAAGAACAATTAACGAAATATATTTTTGCAAATAATCTGATCCAGATTAAGTTCTAGGAATGTTGCAATGGGACGGGATGTGATCGATGAGAAATTAGTGTGTTTTTCCCATCCATAGAGAATCAGAATCAGAAACTCATTTATTCATTTAGGGTGACAGGCACTTCTTATAACACGTCAAAAACAAACAAAATAAATTAAAGTGAATAACAATTGATATACATGTCAAACAAGATAAAAAACATATATATACCATCCATCATATATGTTGAACCAGTAAGTAGGAACTTAGCACTCTACACATCTACTTCTTGAGGACAATATCCTCTTTGTAACCATACTACAGATGGCATGATGTTTATGTGAATATATTAAGAAAACGTACACTTTTAATAAATGCCATATAGCCCTACTTTCCTTCTATTCCTACTATTTCCTACTTTTCCTACTAATATTATAAATGCGAAAGTAACTCTGTCTGTCTGTCTGTTACCTTTTCACATCCAAACGACTCAACCGATTTTAATGAAATTAGGTACAGGGATAGAGCTGACTTTGAAGAAGAATATAGGCTACTTTTCGACATCCACGAGGGCGAAGCCGCGGGCACAGCTAGTCTTAGATTTATGAGACATAGATCTAAGTGCTCCAGTCAGGCGGAAGAGTTCAAGTGTAGGAACTCGCTGCATCATCATTGTCATCATGCATGTGGACTCCATGGTCGTATGCCACCTTCGTTTCATAAAAGAGTTGGACATTTTTTCCCATTCATTATACACATCATGAATGGGTAATATAATACTCCTATATTAATATGAATGAACAGTGGTCGTATCGAATGAAGCGCCGTGCAATGATCGTCTTATGTCACCGCATGGTGGTAATCTTGTAAAGTCTGATAAAGGTACAGAAATTAAATACAAACATCACGAGATTTAAGACATGTGGTATGTGGAGTCTGATTCAATGGTCTCCATTGAAGTAGGTACCTAATGTGTACTAGCGTATACTGGAAGTGGTATATTGACTGAGCACTGAGTCATGGATATGCAATGCCTTATTGGAGAAACTTTCTTAGGCGGACCTTATTGTTGAAGTTCTAAACTATAAGAAAAAAATTAAAACAAAATATTTGTATTATTTTCATTTTTCGAAATAATATCTTAGTTACAAACGAAGATATAGTACTTACTTAAAAACTAAAAGAAACAATGTTTCTTGATATACTTCTCAACGAGGGGAATGTTAGCTTAATGAGTCGATAACTTCGGTATCTAAGCTGTTAGCCACTTTGTCCAAGACTGAGACTTTTTTGCAGATTCTAATGACTTACAATTTACAAGTCACGCTGTAATGGATAATCCCATTACGCACACAGATTGCAACATGTTTTTCTTAATTTTTCTGAAGTTCCCCTTAATTTTAACATCTCGTTTCATCTTTACGGGCAATATTTTTTGAGCGAACATTATACGCAGGTGCAAAGGTTATCATTAATGGGGGATTAAGTTACCCCTCACAATTCCTCTCTTTCTTACCGATTGGAATTACTATGCTCTAGCTTTGTCTTTCTGCACAGATGCTCGCCGAAGTATTATCACGGTGAAAAAATAATATCAAAGTTGTCGTTATACTTTTATTATCAAAAATGCATTATGACGTTCAGCTTAAGTTATGTTCTATGATCGCTATTGGCGGTCATCAGGATTAAAAATATTTTAAACTGTAGTTTAAGGAAAGAAAAGAAAAAGATACACATCAATGCCGTTAAAAAGAGCTCATCGCACTGTCTATTATAAACCATACATTAGCTACTGTTTTTTTTATTTCCCTTTGCATCTTTCATAATTATGGACCTTTTCTATATATTGTTTTATATTGTTTTGTTACTTTTCTTTAAAAAAAATATCAATTGAATTACATAATTACTTATGTCTTAACTACTCCGTATTTTATCTATTTTATATAATATATTTCTTATTTTAATTAATCCCTGTTGGCCTCAGTAATTACTAATGATTATGGTGTTTTATGTTCCTCTTATCTACCTCAATCATAATAATATACCAACATTGAAATACCCCAAAGTCACGTAGATGAGTTAATTCCCTCCGACAGTCCGTAGGGCGCTCGAATCTTTTTGTTTTAATTCCCACCAAACTTTGACTGGGATAATTCTGTCCTATGCCTTAATTAACTTTATTAGAATTTATTTGTTGAAACGTGCTCACTCATTTAGAGCCTTTTATCCCGATAGCAGACCGGACGAATCTACCCCCTTTTAATGTAAAAATATACGCGGCAAACCTCATGCAGCATTTATCTTTTTTACTGCCAACACGTTTTTTTCGTAATTTTTTTCGGTCTACGGCCAGTGGAATGTACTCGGCGATGAAAAGAGGTTTATGTAACGAGTTTCATATTTTTTTGTTTAGTTTTCATCAAGTTGTGGAAATGGAACGTTTTTTTTTAAGTTACACGAGTTTCGGTTTGTCGAGGGGATATCAAATAGCAATATTATCTTATTCAGGCGGTAACATATTTTTCGGACGTTTTTTAGGCTTTCTATTCCACATATATCTTGCATACACTATGATAGCTCTATTAAGTAAATCTAACCGTATCCATTTCTGAAAAATCCCTGATCTCTTATTACGAATTTTACTTTTATTGTTTATCCTAATGCAATATTTTGGATGAAGAAATTTCTTATAAATTTTAGTATGACCAATGAAACCAAAGATCTAATTTCTTTGAATGAAACCATGATGATCAGTACAATTATTTTAATATGAATACTACAAATATTTATTTATATATTAGTTTAATACATCTTCAATTCAATATGTGTAGGTGAATTTTCTCTCAAAAATATGACTTCAAGTCGGTTTTTTAGAAGAGGTAAGACATATTTAAATATAGTCAAATAAACTTTTATGATTCAGCATATATTAAGCTAGCGGCCCGCCCCGGATTCGTGCGGGTGTAATGTTACCTTCCCTCTTATATTCATCTTAGCGTGATGTTATATAGCCTTAAAATGTATATTTATGTATATTTATAAAGCCTTCCTCGATAAATGGGCTATCTGACACTGAAAGATTTTTTCAAATCGGACCAGTAGTTCCTGAGATTAGCGCGTTCAAGCACACAAACAAACAAACAAACTTCAGCTTTATAAAATTAAGTATGTATGTATCTTCACGCCAAGTCCCTTACGGGGTTGGCAGAGAGTGTGGAGCGCTAGATATCTCGGTCCTGATACACCTCCCGTGCTTCTTATATCCCGTTTTAATAATAGATATTATATTTTATGAGTAAAATTAAAGATTCTCAAGAGTGTGCATGTTAATGACTATTGATCGAGAACAAACCAATATTTCTCTTCAAATCATAACCACGGGGAGCTATGAGAGGAATATTAAAAGCATGAAAGGGTTCCTCATTTTGTAATACTCGTAATAAACGGGGTCTTTATTGTTTAAATGCTCTCCCTTTAAGCTTATGTTTGCGTATTGCAGGATTAAAGGAAAATTGCTTTTGTATTTATTTGAGAAATCTATGTTATTATGTATTCATGCTACAATTAACCGTTTGCGATGCGGTGGTGGATTATGAATGAATATATGGCCCCGTAATACGAGTAGCTATCACAGAGACATAACTCGGGTCTCAAAGATGGCAACGCATCTGCATTTTGACCTCTGGTTTTTGTGTAGATGTCTATAGGCTGCAGTCGCTTTATCCATGACTGTTTGCCACCTTCGTTACATAAGAAAAAATATCTGCTTCAAAAAATGAAGCCACCATAAAATTATTCAAAAACACTGAATTTGCAAAGATATTTATTGAAATACCACTTTGCCGGCGTTATTAAGGTGTATACTTGTGCCAAATTTCAAGTCTCTAGTACCAATAGTTTTTGCGCTAAACCGTGGACAGACAGACAGACAGACAGATAGACGGACATGGCGAAACTATAAGCTTTCCTTGTTTACTACGGAACCCTAAAAATGAACGATATACTATTGGAATAATAGAATTTAGGGACAATATATATCATATATTATCTTCTCTTTCCGGAAAATTTCAAGGCAAACTTTGAAAACGAGGATGACGTCGAATGAAACGATGATCAAATACCCCAGTCAGGTATAACAAACTGTGGCGCTAGAGTCTCAAGCACTGAGTAATGCGTCCCCTCCTACACAAACATCGTCTACAAGACCATATTAAATCACAGGCTTTGTGGGATAGGACTCATCGGTCAGACGAAGAGCGCATATGTTTGAACTAAGTACAGTAGGAAGCCACTGCATCTTTTAGGATCTTGAGTCATGAATAATATGAGATACGTCATGTGAATAATATACGTACTGGGTGACTGGTGAATCTAGGGACATTTTTGGTGCCTGTTAAGGATGAAATAAAACTCCATCTTGCGTAGCGTTTGCGAAATAGATGGAGGTAGCTGCACATAATATTTTTTCGAACTGCTGTCTGTTTTTGAAACTGCTGTCAGACAAATGTCACTTTATTCTGCCCGAGACCACAGAAGCTTAAAAGCGACCGAAACGTGGGGTTCAATTTTAAATAACCATTTTAGTTTAATATTCGCGAGATAAATCCGAAAACTAGTTTTATTACTAATACTAACGCGAAAATCTAAGAAAATAACCTGTTAAGGTTGTGCAGATCATATTGATGATAAGTGAATACTGCTGCCTATAGATAGATATCTACAAAAAAACTGAAGATCAAAACGCAAATGCGTTGTCAGCCCTGAAGCATTCCGTCATAACTATCACAGAGACATAACATCTAAGGTCTCAGGGGTGGCAACTGCATTTTGACCTCTGAGCTTTCTGTGGGTGTCTATAGACTGCAGTCATCACGTGAACTCAATGTGAACTGTATGCTTATTTGTCACCTCCGTTACATAAAATACATTGATGGTAGGGTGCACACTTAAAAAAACATGCCTGTAAACATCTACATTAAATCTGCAGATTTCAATGTAGATGCCATCTACCGATAAACTCTACCGTCTACCTAAAATATTATACCACTGTGCCAGAAATTACTGGCCCGTATATTATCACCTGACCGGAACACGATAGCGCTGAATACTACCACTAAGCGGCAAGTACATTAGGTAATACGGTGGTACCTACTCTACAAGTAAAAGTTAGTGTCATGCCTCTGTGATAGTTATTATAGGGCCATGAATTACCATCTAACTACGCTTTCGCTCACCGACACCGGTGCTCGATCACGATTTCAAATAATACAATTGAATTATTCTAGAAATACTTGACTTGGAAGAAGTCCTTTAGAATTTTTAAGCAATATTTTTTATCAATTTTTTAACGAACGTATTGTTTTTCTTTTCCAGGTACGCCTTCGTAAGGATCTCTACAAACAAATAAATTAAATGTAGAATTCGATATCATCATCGTATCGAACATTCTAGATAACATGGACGATAGTAATCCCCAAGTAAACATTGTGACAGTTTACGGTTCCATCCAGAGAGGCATTTCGATGGAGCATTTCGCACTAAACCCTTTTGTCATTTGGAACAGGTTTACATTACCCTACCACATCGCTAATATATCATGATATGATAATCCAACGAAAGGTTCTTGTTCGTGCTCGAGTTGGCAGACAGCTTTAAATAGCAAAAACTGAATCCATATTCTTGAAAAAGTTTTAAAATGCGCTTCACATATTTTAACATTCTACCTAACTTGTAATTTCTGCTCTAGTTTTGCTTTGAGACGATAAGTTTATTCCCATAAGGAACAATGAATCATTGGATTAATGCAGAGACTGGGTAAGTCTTAAGTCCTTTAAATTCTTTATTTAATACGTTGTGACTTGAGAGAGGTTGAAAAAAGCTTCGTTTGTGTTACATAAGTCTTGTTTCTCTCGGCTTGCGAGGAGCTAACCGCATTTTCGAACCTGTCTCTTTCAATTTTCTCTAGGAACCTTTTTCTGAAGACATACGGTGTTTACTTTTACGAAAGTTCTGGAAATTCGTGTTACAAAAGACGCTGAGAAAAATATACCTACGGGTCCCATTTGATAAACAAGATAACATTTCATTTAAAAACATATTTATAGAAATAATAGATCAAGATTTAATGGTAAAAGGACTTTGTGGTATTATGGGTCTGCCATTTATAAAACGCTTGCCTATTTTTTTCGGTTTTATATTTAATGTTCCATTTATTATATTACCTAATATGTATGTATGTATGTATCTTCACGCCAGGTCCATTTATATTATGAAGACTTATTAATATGTTTCACATATGTTTTTTTCTACTTGCTAAACACCCATTGAAATAAAACTAGCTTCCAGATTTGTCTCGCGTATATTAAACTAAAATTATTATTTATAATCGACCGAAAAGCGACCGAAACGTCAGATTGTTTTTTTTTCACTGCGCTTTGCTGTGTGTAATGGTTTCGAGTCCTAGGACGCCAGCTACCAGAGATAGTTGTAAAATCTTTTACTTCTGGTTCTATTAAGCTTGTTCTTTTTTTCTGGGAGTTTCCCAGTACTTTGGAGTTTGGTAATGTGCCCGGACTGGCCCAGAGTTATCAACAGGTTCGCCACCTGTTACATGGACTGAAACATAAAATATGCTTTGTTCGTTTGCATGCATGCTTAAATGCTTACATTTACCTCTACCTACCCGGGATTACAGGCGTTTATTTACGTTTACACTGCTGTGGACAAAAAAATGAAAATTCATTTACAAAGTCAGGTTATCAATATTAATTTTAATTCATCCGCATATTAAGTAAATGGGAAGTGTGAAATTAATTAGCACAACAGTCGGTACGTCTACTGTAACTTGTAACGAATGGTTTAATCAGGTATCGATGTCTTTGACATCAATTAACCGCAAGCGTATTGTTATTTATCTACAGACGTATCCTGTAACTCGGTGGCGACTAATTTGAAAGCAACTTTGTTGTACATTGCTGTTTCCGTAAAATTATCGTAATTATCACGTTACGTCAAAACAACAATGTACTGCAAAGTGGGTATCGAAATTATGTCAACCGCGATACATAATACGATAGATTATTGTCGTGATTATGATCATTAGGTACTGTTTGACGGTACCGTGTTCTGATTTTCTTAATTACTAATTCAACATCGAACATCGTTTGTCAGACATCTTGAGATGTTGCTTAATTAGAGGAATGGAGGCGTTCTTGAGGTATTCGATATTCGTAGAATTATTTTTTGTTAATCTTTTTTACAAGTGTTGTGTTTATTTTTATGTAATTAAAGTGGCAAACCAGCATGCAGTTCATATTGATGTTAAGTGATGACTGCAGCCTATAGACACTCATACAAAGACCAGAGGTCAAAATGCAGACGCGTTACCACTTCTGAGGCCTAAGGTGTTATGCATCTCTGCCGAAAATTACAGGGCCGTACATTACCACCTGTCCGGAACACGATAGTGCTGAACACTACCATTTGTGTGTACTTAAGCTACGCCATGTCATAGATAGGGAATATTTATCATTATGTATGTAGGTACGTATTTCTGGCGTAGGGACGTGACGACCCCACAGCCCATTAGCGTAAGAATTCTCTACTATGGAAGAGAATTCTTCAGTCGGTCAATCGATCGGTCAAACTATTTCAATGAGGAGGTTGTAAGTGCAAGACGGGCGATAAAACTACCGCCATTGCGATCGCCTATCTGAATGCCAATCGTGGCGATTATGACGTAAACCCTCTTTTTATGGGAGGCTTTGACTTCTCGGTAGCCTAGTGGCAGCAGGCCACTACTAATACGCTGAGGTCCTGGGTTCGATTCCTGGGGGTTATCAGAGATAATGGTGTAAAGTCCTTTATCTCTGGTTCTATTGGGATTTTTCCATTTTTCTGGAAATTTCCCAGTACCTACCTCGAAGTTTGGTAATGTGCCCGGAGATGTCAACAGGCTCGCCACCTGTTACATGGGCCAAAACGTAACCGGCGAACCTCTGCCTACCCCTTCGGGGATAACAGGCGTGAAGTTACGTTTGATCCAGCAGTGGACGTCATTCGGCTGAAATGATGGTGATGATGTATATATCTTCACGCTAACTCCCTCACGAAGTAGACAGAGAGTGTGCATATCCCGGCCCATAACACTTTTAACAATACTAAGTAAGAAGAAAGATTAAAAAAAAATCCCTACATCAACATTCATTTAATAAAACGAGGTAAGTAACTGTAATAATTATATTTACCGTAACAAGTTTTTTCGATTTAAAATTAAATTAATGTTAATAATACTTACTAGGAATGATTCATTCTCACAGTACCGTTGTATTAAAAAAAGAAACTCCATATTTCTATTTTTAAGTATTCAAATTTGAAATTAAAACATACAATAAAAGACTGTAATCGAGCTCAGCGTGATGAGAGAAACATAATCACCTTTAAGCCGATAAAAAGATTACATTTATTAATGGAAATCACGATTCAAATCGTGTCGGACTGAATCTACGTTAAGGTACCCCGAAATTAGAAAGTGGTGAGCAATATTGGTATGATAACACACTATTCTCTTCCGTTTCCGTCGATTGGAACAAATAGTACAAGATACGTTGTTAGAAATATATACCATCATCTGTAATTTGGTGGTGACTATATTATATGTTATAAATGTCGGTGTCTTATTTGTATTCAGATAAAGTCTAAATTGCAATGTTTTTGGACGATCGGAAACTTTCTTTATACTTAGTATATTGAAAAATCACGAATGTGTTTCATTTATCACGAAAAGTAATTTAATATTAAGAAAATTTTGGTGGTAGCAAGCCACTACTCTCGTCCCAGGGTCCCGGATTCAATCGCCGGTTCGGGGAGGTAAGAGAGAATAATTTAATCGATGCTCGCGTAGTAGTAGGTATGCTTTTGAATGCATGCCATTTAAAATCTAGGCAGACATAGATGTGACACACTCGAAAAAATAATCAAATGCTGTCGGATATGGTATAATGGTGTAATGGTGGTTAAATAGTCTAATAACAGATGATATTTACAACGCCAGTTAATTTTACTCGTGCCTTGCAACTTCATAGTAAATCTAAACGAAAATATGTTACTCTTATATTTTATCAAAACTAAATCGGAGAAATAAGTAAGCATATATTAAAAACATTTTTTTATTTATTTTTTTATTTATCGAACTTAAATCTACCACTACAGATTTTGCCCAATGCGATAGACAAGCAAAAAAAAATTATTAATAACATTTAACAATTATTAAAGTCAAATAAAAAACAACATTCAGATCACCCACCTTACAAAATACCTTGCAGTATCAGCCCGTGACTTAGCTAATTAACCCGTTTGCAATTTTATCAATCTAAAATTATCATCATAATAATCATCAAATAACGGATCAGAGTATATATTTCTTACACTGTATCCGAGACTAAAATGTTCGACCTCCTTTCTATTTGTCATCGGTTCAAATTTTTGGAATGACGCGCGATATGAGCGAATACATCTGCAGCTCTCGAAGGAAGTCACAAAAAGATACGAGAAACAGACGCTACTCCGTGAGATTGGTCTGGGATTTCCTGCAAAAAAAAAACTTCTAACATTCCAATAGTTTCAGTTTTAAATGATGAATATTATGCTGTAAATATTTATGTTGTTAATATTATAATGCTGCCCATTGCACTGATGGAACGCTAATGAATAACAAATTTACTGCTGAAATTTTCACTATAATGCATGTTTTATTGTTCTTGTAGCTTTTGTAACATTTCATAATTTGAAATTTTATACAAAATACACTCTACCATTTACCTATATTTACTGTACTAATATTATACATATATGCAAAAACCTGTGTGTATGACTTTCACGAATTAGATAATCCTCTGGTTTTTTAATTTGTATGAAATTGGAAATGGCTATTTTTTTTTTCAACCTCTGAAGGATTGAAATTGGGAAAAAATGTTTGAGTCCGTAATTTTTCTTCATGAAATCCTCGCGGTCGAAGTCGCGGGTAAAACCTAAACATGTTAACAGTTATTGACTAAATTATTGAGAAATCTTTTAATGATGCGGCATGACATGACTGAGTGACTGAGTTACCTACATACCGCATAGGAGAAATTTCTGGTCATAGAAAGCTAAAATTTGAACTTAGGTTTCTTGTAAATATAAGTAGGTAAAACCAAATAAATAACATCCCGAAATTTCTACGGCAATGGGAATTATGCATAACAAGAAATAGCTGATAAATCACGTCGGTGCCTTATTTGTATGATTATAAAGTCTAATAATAATATGTAATGTTTTTTTTAGATAATCGGAATCGCCTTCGTTGGCACAAAGTCCCGAGCAAAAATTAACTTGCGGTTATATTCCTCTTAGTTACCTACGTTAGGCTTAAGCTGCTCCCTAATAATACTACTCCTATTGCGTTTGAGTACTCAGCTTAGGTGCTTCAAATTAAGACGGGACTAACACTAACTGTTAAGCACATAAGGTTTTTCGTGCAATAGGTACGATGTTCTACGAGTTGGTACTAGGTAGTACCTATAAAGAAAACTGCGAACGTGGGATGGTAAATTGACAAAAAGTATATATGTTAAAAATGATTTCAATCGCGATCTTAGGCCAATTTAGTTAGACTTAAGTTTATCTCTTTAATACGGAACGTTTGCGCTAGTTTGTATTAATCCTCCTTAACTAAATTATACTCAGTTTCCAAACCATGTCAACTGAGCAAACTCAGAGTGGCTCCCAACCATTAATATTCGTAGTGAAGAGAAATGGGACAATTTTAACATGATCTCAAGGGTTTCTAGTGGTCCCCGTGACAAATTAGAACCGCACCTGAGTCCGGACATATGCGTCTCTGGCGTGACAGAACACTTTACTGACAAATTATTATACTGTGATGTGAAACTCGGCATGTTTCACAAGCTCTATAGAATATTAGCTGTTGCCCGCGGATTCGCCCGCGTGGATGTCGTTTTATAAATATTTTTTCCTGAATTTTCTTTGCTATAAACCTCACGGAGCCTGAGACCTTGCCAACGAATACAAAACCGTGGCAATCGGTTCGTGTGTTCTGGAGTTATAGCGTCAGGAAGGAAAACCCGACTTATTTTTATAACATAGATATAACATTTTAATATTCAATGGGTCTATACTCTTAACTGGCATTATACGTATTGTTGTCGTATGCTAGGTGTTGAAATATATCATAAATTCCAATACCCACAATACCCGGTCCACAATTTCGTTCAGTAGACTTAACTTGAAAAGCAAACTAAAATATTTCATTTCATAACAACAAGCTTTGAATAAAATAGTAAGACAGGTGTTAGAATTGTGCACGCTTGCGGTACCTGTGGCAGATATTTCTACAAAGCACACGTCTGAATATTTTGAAACGGGTTTCTTCTATGAAATAGAAATTTTATCTCAATATTGTTCACGTGATTTACATATTGGACACAATGAGATATTGCAGTGGTTTCCTTTTATATACTTTTTCTGCGAATATATTTGCTTATTCATTGTTATGTAATGTGGCTAGAATTTATGATCAGCGGCCATACTAAGGTGAATCTCTTGTTTTTTTTACTTGTTTTTTTAATACAAGAAAATTGTAGCGATTCAATCGTCACGGTATAGGTAGATCAGATCCCTGATCTTTTGAAACATTTAAAAAGAAATGAAGTCAAACCACTACCTATATTATATAGTGGTTTGACTATATAATATATATAGTGGTGGTTTGATATAAGTATACATATAATACAGAACAGAACTATATGTATTGCACCGGAATATTTTTTTACTAATTTCTTAAATGTTGTATTGGTCGGTAGGTATATTTCGGACTAGTTTGGATTGCATTTTATTCCCCCGCCCCACTGTATATTTTATATTATAATAATAACTCTATACCACCACATGATACTCATATCAGACGAACAAGCAGACACTTACAAAGATTTTAAATACATCAAGTACCCACTTTTGATTCAAGAGTTAAGTTCAAATCAGGAACCGCTTCAGAAATAACTTTGAGCGTCTTGAGCTCTTTATTCACGGCTTGAACTATGTAAATGTAAACCCACTCCACTGTTATACTAACAGAATCATACGTCGCGGAACAAATATTCCTAACTTTAGCGGAGTCTTGTATAAATATCAAAATAAAGCTCGCCTATCTCCGAGTGAGGACAAACGTACCCGAGACTCGTTTGTCTCGGCCACGTGAACGGAATATAAATGTCACCAGAAAACGCTCTGGGCTCCATGTAACAAAATTGTCTTTTCACTTGAACAAAACCAGGATTTACAACAAAATTAACTATTGCATTTCCTCGCATAAACGGTTCCAAGAGTTTCAAGATATGACGTGACATTGTACGAAGATTTTCTTGAAGCAAGTTTGAAAACTATATTAGTAATTTCTCCTTGTACATTGCTTCTCTTAGAATAAAAATTGTGTAGTGCTCGCAATCTTCAGCAATATTTATTGTCATTGAGTTTGCCATATTCCATACCAATGAGATTTTTTTCTAATATACAGCAATGTATTTGTTGGTACAATGGATGAAATAAATGGTGAGAAATTAATGTAATGAGGATAATAGTTATGTATCCCAGTTAAGACCTTAGATTACCTACTTATATTACATGGGTCTTGGTCAAAGAAATGTGGCTCACCGTGTTATTAAACTTATCTGCTGCTACCATTCTTATCTTTGCTAATGATACAGTTTTTTTTTTATGTCAAAGGATTGACAGACAAGCAGACGGGCCACCTGATGGAAAGTAGTAACCGTCGCCTATGAACATTTGCAACACCAGGGGCGTTGCCAACGCGCTGCCAGCCCTGAAGGACTCTTTTGACGCCATTTTCGAAGAAGCCCATATTGTAGCACCGAGGGAACACCTCAGAGGGAAGCTCATTCCACAATTTACACGTTCTGTGCAAAAATGAACGTGAGAACCGCACCGTTGAACATTACAGATTAATTAACTAATTATATTTTTTTATGTTCTGGAATTGGCAAACAAGCATGCAGTTCACATTGATGTTAAGTGACGACTGCAGCCTAAAGACAGTAATAGACTCCCACACAAAGACCAAGGTCAAAATGCAGATGCGTTACCACTCCTGAGGCCTAAGGTATTATGCCTCTGTGCCGGAACTTACAGGGCCGTACATTACCACCTGACCGGAACACGATAGTGCTGAACACTACCATTTAGCGGAAAGTATATTAGGTAATAGTGCCTACGCCCGGGAGCTCAATCACTGGAGCTCTACCACCAGTAAAGTTTTAATAAACACAATATTTCTAACTTCAAAAGACATAAAATATGTAAAATTTGAAGGATTTATGTTGATATCCTTAGATTGTAGTAAGTATCAACTTATCATTGTCATAGATTACATGCATATTTCGTGTATTAATATGTGTATTTCCTATATCACCCAAAAAGACATGCGTATGATTAGATACATTTCAAAATCAGCATTTTGAGATCTACCTTCGATTCTTTTACTCAAAGTAAAATTGACCGTAAAACTGAAATGTGTTGATTTGATTCCACTACGTACCTACCGGCAGTCAGATCAGCTATAGAGGTTGTGCGTTCACCTTCATACTTCCACTCACGCCTCATCACCAAGGGTAATATTCCCAAAGCACCAGACAATTAGTGAACTAATTCTAGACTAGTTAGTTCCAGACGTCACGGTGCATAGACGTGATCCGTTAGTACATTCGTGACGTGTCTAGGATCGCAAATTAAACTGTATTGCCGCTAATCGATTTACGGCTACGTAATTATTAGAGGTAGCTAACAAGATCGAGGTCGAAGACTTCGCTGAACTTTGACGTGGCACATTATTTATACTGTTTTGGTTGACACGGAAATTATTCTATCATTTCTCATGGAAGTAAAATGAAGATGATAATTTGGAGCTTAAACTCTAGAACATTCGATTAAGAAACCCTTTTTTCTGTACGCTATCCCTACTATCTCTTTCCCTGCTAAATAATATAAATACAATAAATAAAGATGTTATAAGTTATTATCTTTTTACCTAGGAACCTGAAAAATCAAATAAAAAAAACACTGAAAGCGAAAACACGAAACAGAAACATTTGATTAAGAGAAGCGAAAATTTTCTCACAATGAAATAGCAATATAAAACCGGTGACCTGTTTTAAATAATGCCACTAGGCATCTTACTTCGGGCCACCTCGCAAATAAATTAAAAAAGGGGGGATCCTATTCACGATTAACATTATTAGAATTCATTTGAGAGAACACTCGAGGATTACTAATGAGCTTTTTTATCCGGACTCGATCGACCCAATTGTTTTTGCTGAGTGCCTGTTGGATGCCTCGCATTCTTGTATATCATAATAAAACGTTTTGATTTAAAATACTGAGTTGTAATATAGGGATTATACGGATCTTTATTTTTCTGAGTGGCTCCTACAGGAGTTCTTGTGGATGGGGGGAAATCAAGGCTGTTCTAGGTGCGTAGGCGATAGAAAATATAGTAAGTCCGTAACTAGAATATAAGCTTTTAATTTGTCTTATTTCAAGAATTTCAACAAATTTAATAGAAAGAACAGTAACATTCACAAAAGAGTTATTATTTAGATTGTAAAGACCTTAAAGTTACAATCATGAGACAATGCTAGACACTAGAATGCTACCCGAACCCATCTCCCTTAATATTTTTATTTTTTGTATTTGTTGTTATAGGGGCATAGAGCAACATGGGCCACCGGCCGACCGGAGGGAAGAAGCCATAGCGTTTCTTACCGATGCAAAACAGTCTATCATTTTTTGGGGAAATTTGTTTTTGGGAGAATTGGCACAACAAAAATCGTCTATCGTTACGAAACTCACAACTTGTCTTTAACAAAATACAAAAACAATTTCACACACATTTAAACATCTCGGAGACAGCGGCTTCTCGGAAACAAACTCGGATCAGTCGCTCGACCGATCCGCGTACCGTGTATGGTACATCTATCAGTCTGTGTTGTTTACATCAGTCCAAAACAACATGAGCGATATTATCGTATTTTTGAGTTTTCAAGAATAAAATAATAATTTTTTGAATAAAATGTACATTTGAAAGGTAAAGGTAAGGTTTTACAGCAAAGAAACAGAGCATATCGGCATTATTTAGGACGTCAGTTCAGTCGCACAGCTAGATTTAGTCTAATGAGCAGTCTGACTGCAACTAGTTTTTATTATACGCGTATGACCCTTTGGGCTTGCAAAGCCTGCATATGGTTACTCCCCTCCGGTCCATCGTGGCCGGTGGCCCGTGCATCTGTGTGTCTGCTCTTTGTAAAGCGGCAACGGAAATACATAATTTGTGAAAATTTCAGCTTTCTAGCTATCACGGTTTATGAGATACTGCCTAGTGACATACAGACAGACGGACGGACGGATAGACTGACAGACAGACAGATAGCGGAGGCTTAGTAATAGGGTCCCGTTTTAACCTTTTAGGTACGGAATCCTAAAAAAGTGACTGACATCAAAAAGTTGGAACCATCATACAGTTTATAGATTTTTATAACACTATTTATTCTTAACCGACTACAGTTACAGAAGAGATTGAAGAGTTGTAAACACTATTTTTGTATGTTTTTTTTTAGTAATAAAGGAAGGTGAGATAAATGAAAATAGGTAACTATGTATACGTATTTTCATTTATTAATGCTAGACCCATTTTTTCCAGAATGAATGTAAAAATAACATAATATAAATGTCCACCTTTATTGTGAAAACAACAGAATTATGGCTCAGTATATGATTCAGTGTGATTCACTGTTGGCAACAGTTATGTTAGCTCTTCCCCAGATTCACCTTTTAAAATCACCAGAAAACCACTAAACGGCTATTTATCGATAACTCGTTACAATATATTAGTTTGGTATAATATATTAGTTTGATAGAATATAATAAATAGTTATGTATTATATAAATATGCAACACTATTTATTATGTATATAATATTTCCACTACAACTACGCTGGAGGTCCTGGGTTCGATTCCCGGGTCGGGGCTATCAGATAATGGTTTAAAATCCTTTATCTCTGGTTCTATTGAGATTTTTCCATTTCTTGGAAGTTTCCCAGTACCCCGGAGTTTGATAATGTGCCCGGAGAGGGCAACAGTCTCGCCACCTGTTGACGGGCCAAAAACGTAACCGGCGAATCGCGGGTGCATTTACCTCTGCCTACTCCTATGGGGATTACAGGCGTGAAGTTACGTTACGTGTTTATGTATATAATAAATACATAGTTACATATATTACTTGTATTTAATAGTTCTCTTGTAATATATTAGTATAATGTGATATAAAATATATTACTTTGTTTAGTTAGACCGTCGTATTCAGATTATTTTTGGACGTACAATAAGTAGGCACAAAAATCGCGTCCCTACGGTCCTTTGGGACGTAGACGTTTTTTGATAGCTTAAACCCCTCTCATAATATCTTAGACCCCAGGAGTGGCAACGCATCTACTACATGTAATGTATTGTGGTCCACGCAGTCAAATGCTTTTGAAAGGTCGCAAAATATACCTATAGCATCTTGTGAATCCTCCCAAGCTTCAAAAATATGTTTTAATAAAGCAACACCGGCATCGGCTGTACAACGTCCTTTTGTAAAACCAAATTGCTGTTCGTGTGTGAAAGATGTTATTTGTGTTGAAATGTTGCAGCAATTACTCAATTGCTGTACCGGTATATAATAAAAACCCTAATAATTATAGACCGGTATCTAAAGTGTTCGAAAAACTGATGCATACTCATGCATCAGTTTTTCGAACACTTTACTGAGAACGGGCAGAATAGATACCGGTCTATAATTATTAGGGTTTTTATTGTCACCTGATTTAAATAACGGTATAACTTTACTAAACCTTAATAAATCTGGAAAGACTCCCTGATCAATACATAAGTTAAAAATTGATGCTAAGTAAGGAGCTAAGATATCTATAATCGACTTACACACCATAACAGACATGCCATAAATATCTTCGGGACCTTTTATTTTAAGTTTTTCAAAAGAGCTGTACTGAGTTTCTGCAGTGGCGGAGTTCTTCTCAGTATTGACTGCCCTTGGAATTCTGCTAAGTGAATAACTTTTATTATGACGACCAAATTCATTCTTTCTCAGTTTCTTTTGAAATGGGGAAATGGAGGAATTTGTAAATAATTGATGCTTTGCATAGTATACAAAATTGTTCAGTGTCTATTTAATTTATTATGTGTTTTTGATTATTATTAGTGGTTATTCACTCTAGGTTAGTTTAAAAAATAAATGACGATATAAAAGTGCTCTCCAGGAGCCTAATTATATGAAATAAATGAATAAACTGAATAAACTGAGTTGATGAAAAGCTGATCTTACAGACTGTGTGCTAACATGTTTAAACCTAAATTGAATAGTACAAGCTTCTATGTTATTTTTCAGAATATCAATGGATAATAAAGAGGATGAGTTTAAGGGTTTTGTAATTTCAAAGGGAATATTACCAAAGTATTCTACAAAGTGCTGCGCAATGTCAGGATTCGAACTCACAGTATCCTGAGATGTCTCCAAAATCACGCGACCATCACTCCGTTTATTTTTGTCTGCTTCACTATTTATTACTTTCCACGTAGCCTTCATCATCTCGTCTGCATTTATTATTTTTCTACTCAAATATATAGACTTTGCCTTTTGACACACATTTTTGAAAATTTTTGAATAATAGTTTGGGGAAAAAGTCTTTTCGCATTAAAGTATGTATGAACTTGTAATAAAATCTCTTTGGCTGTAGTATTTGTATCTGGCTTTTTTTGGTCTCATTGAAAGTTAAAATTTTAAAGAACATAATTCCAAATTCAAATTAGGCAAATGTGTGGTTTTCATTTGTTTTTCGTACTGTCAATATGAGTGAATCTAATGAAGAAATTCGATACATTTTAAAATATTACTACAAAAAAAGTAAGAATGCAACGCAAGCCGCGAAAAAAATTTGCGATGTTTATGGACCTAGTGCAGTGTCTGTGAGAGTAGCACAAATTTGGTTTAAGCGTTTTCAATCCGGTAATTTTGATGTCAAAGATGCACCTCGCTCTGGTCGTCCTATTACGGATAAAATGGATGCCATTTTTGAAAAAGTGGAGCAAGATCGACATATCAGTAGTTACGACGTAGCTGAAAAACTGAGAATTGATCATAAAACAGTTTTGGCGCATTTGAAAAAAGCTGGGTACAAAAAAAGCTCGATATTTGGGTACCTCACGAGCTCACTGAAAGAAACCTAATGAACCGTGTACTCATTTGTGATTTTTTATTACGACGTAATGAAACCGAATCATTTTTGAAGAAGCTGATAACTGGTGATGAAGAGTGGATCACGTACGACAAGAACGTGCGAAAAAGGTCGTGGTCAAAGGCCGGTCAGGCTTCACAGACTGTGGCGAAACCCGGGTTAACTCGCAATAAGGTGATGTTGTGTGTGTGGTGGGATTGGAAGGGCATTATGTATTATGAGCTATTACCACCAGGCAGGACTATCGATTCTGAACTCTACTGCGAACAACTGATGAGATTAAAGCAAGAAGTTGAGAGAAAGCGGCCGGAATTGATCAACAGAAGGGGTGTGGAGGTTTCATCACGATAACGCTAGACCTCACACATCTATAGCCACTCAGCAAAAATTAAGAGAGTTTGGCTGGGAGGTGTTAATGCATCCGCCGTATAGTCCTGACCTTGCACCTTCAGATTTCTACCTGATTCGGTCTCTTCAGAATTCTTTATGCAATGTTAGGTTAACATCACGAGAGGACTGCCAAATCCACTTATCGCGGTATTTTGATGAGAAGTCCCAAAATTTTTATAGCAATGGGATCATGTCCCTACCTACAAGTTGGCAAAAGGTTATCGAACAAAATGGTACATACATACTTTAGTTAAATTTAAATAAACTATATTAAAAAATGTTTTGAATTATCTTAAAAAATGCGAAGAAACTTTTCCCCCAACCTGTAGCAATATATTTATTAAGTTTTTCATTTTGCATACAATTCTTAAGGCCATATAATTCGACTAATCTCTCCCTACTTTTACGAATGCCAGTTGTAGCCCAATCACAGAAACTAAATTTATATTTGGTAGATTTAGTTTTAATTTTAAATGTTTTATTAAATTGTGTATTAAGTACCTTAAAAATTTCCTCATAACAATTATTTGCACTATTTGAATCAAACTTTTGGGAATATAACTCTTTAATTCATCATCATCATCATATCAGCCATAGGACGTCCACTGCTGAACATAGGCCTCCCCCAATGACCTCCATGCCGACCGATCGGAAGCGACGTGCATCCAGCGGGTACCTGCAGCCTTGACTAGATCGTCGGTCCATCTTGCAGGTGGACGTCCCACGCTGCGTTTGCCGATATGTGGTCTCCACTCGAGAACCTTTCTGCCCCAGCGGCTATCGGTTCTCCGAGCTATGTGCCCTGCCCATTGCCACTTCAGCTTGGAAATCTGCTTGGCTATGTCAGCGACTTTCGTTCGCCTACAGATCTCCTCATTTCTGATTCGATCCAGTAGGGAAACGCCGAGCATAGCCCTCTCCATTGACCGCTGAGTGACTTGGAGCTTTCGTACGAGACCCATAGTGAGAGACCACGTCTCGGCACCGTAGGTCATCACCGGCAAAACGCACTGATTAAAGACTCGTCTTCAAGGACTGCGGGATGTTTGACGAGAAAACGCTCCTTAACTTCTCGAACGCTGCCCAGCCGAGTTGGATTCGGCGAATGACCTCTTTCTCGAAGTTCGACCTGCCTAGTTTTTTTTTTTTTTTTATTTTTTTTTTTTTCAATTTCAATTTCAATTTATTTTTGCTTGTTACATGGTACATTTATGGTCTTACAATTAAATTTTATGAGCTAAATACATGTAACACCCCGTAGGGGCATCGCAAAAAATATTATATTACAGCGTTTAATATATGTGTACTTGCTTATAGTTAAAATTTAATTACATAATATGGGTTTCGTATCTCATTATTATTTTATTTTATTTTATACAACTTAATAATTATTTTAAATTAAAATAAAGATTTTAATTTCATTTTCATTAAAATTATCATTATTATAAAATATTTATAATTATTATTTCATATAATTACACTACTTAATTAATTTATGCATTATATTTATTAAATCTACATCACATAAGTAAAACAGAAAATATAGCTATAATAAAATTTGGTCAGTACTTATAAACATAATTTTTATTATTATTTACTTAATATTGCGTGGTTATATGATTTCATACACTCGGCATTATACAACTAGTAGACGTAGTTGTATAATAATAAATAATAATGGCAACCCATTATACGTCCCACTGCTGGGCACGAGTCTCTTCCCTTTTTGGGGGGAGGCCTGGAGCTAACTCCACCACGCTGCTCCAGTGCGGATTGGTGGAGGTGGGTGAGTTAGTGGCCAACCCACTATCGGATGTTTTCAAACCGCCCATAAGGCCTCCGACAAGGTTTAGCGACTGCTATCCATCGATAGCAACCGGGACCGACGGCTTAACGTGCCCTCCGAAGCACGGAAACGCGCATTTAATTTGCCACTAGCGATCACCCATCACACTATCCGACCGCGCCCGTAGTGCTTAACCGAGCAGATCGCTTACAATCTACACCAGCTGGGCCATGCGCGCTTCCTAGTTGTATGGTTTGTCCTAAATAGACATATTCGTCGACAACTTCGAGGATCGAGTTCCCAACGGACACTGAAGTGGGCGATACAAGGTTATTGAACATGACCTTGGTCTTATCCATGTTCATTTTAAGGCCCCTTTCTTTGGGACATTCGATTGAGGTTTTCGAGCATTGTGCTGAGATCTTCCAGCGACTCTGCCATGACTATAATATCGTCGGCAAACCGAAGGTGAGTGATGTATTCGCCGTTGATATTGATGCCTAGTCCTTGCCATTCCAGAAGCTTGAAGGCGTCTTCCATTGCATTGGTTAAGAGCAGAGGTGAAGTGACATCCCCCTGTCTTACTCCCCTCTGCAAAGGAATCGCCCTCGTGCATTGGTCCTGTACTCGGACTGACATGGTGGCGTTTTTATACAAACACTTCAACACTTCGATATACCGATAGTCAATGTGGCAACGCTGTAAAGACTGCAGCACAGCCCATGTTTCAACCGAATCAAAGGCTTTCTCATAGTCCACGAACGCTAAGCATAATGGCCGGTTATACTCCTCGGACTTCTGTATAACGTGCCGCAGCGTATGTATGTGGTCTATGGTACTATAGCCTTTTCGGAAACCGGCTTGTTCGGGAGGCTGGAAGTCATCAAACCTGCGAGCGAGACGGTTCGTGATCACCCTCGAAAACAGCTTGTAGACATGGCTCAGAAGCGAGATGGGTCTATAATTCTTCAATAGGGCTTTATCACCTTTTTTGAAGAAAAGCACCACCACGCCTCTGTTCCGTGCTTTTGGCGTAGTACCTTCGAATAGGACGGAATTAAAGAGCTTCTGAAGGACTTTCAGTAACGGTGATCCACCCGCTTGCAGAAGCTCTGTCGTGATTCCGTCCTCTCCAGGCGCCTTGTTGTTCTTAAGCTGTTTGAGGGCCATCCTAATCTCGTACAGGCTGATGTCCGGGATATCTTTGGTATAGTGTCGGGTTAATTTGGCTCTCGGGTCTCTGACCAAATCAGAGGCAGGTTGTGCGACCGAGGTATATAACTGCCCATAGGACCTCTCGATCTCCCGCAATACCTCAGGCTTAGTCGACGCTAAACTGCCGTCCTCTGTCTTCAGCTGTATCAGCCGGCTCTGTCCAATAGACAGATCCCTTTCAAACACCTTGGAGCCTTTATTTCGCTCTATCGTTTCCTCAACACATTTTGTGTTGAAGGATCTGATATCGTGCCGCAAGGACTGTTGGATCTGCCTATTAAGTTGCCGGTATTTTTTAGCTTCATCAGAAGTCTGCAGTGTCATTAAGCGTCGTTCTGCCATAAGGTTGAGGGTTTGATCGGTGAGTTTTTGGGGTCTATTTCGTCGGCGGGTTTTGAAGTATTTAAACTCTTTAATTAACATGTCATTAAAATAGTTTAATTTAGCAGAAGTTATTTGTCTGTAAGTTTTTTGTGTTATATTTTTACTATTAACAGTGGCAAAAGTCATATTTGCCCGCTATGATCCGAAGGCATGCAATTAACAATATTTTTATCTAAATATTTCAGATCACAAAATATATTATCAATACAAGTTGCTGAGGTTGGACTCACTCGGGTGGGTTCCAAAAAACATTATTTAAATTGAACGACATAAAAAGATTCAATAGAAGATACTAGAACAAACTTTTTTCAATACATCCTCCATAGTGGAGTCAAATACGTTAATGTTTTGGTAATTTGGTGGTCTGTAAACACACACTTTTATATGCTTCTCCAGCTCAACACAAGATATTTCCGCAACATGTTCCACTGATAAGTCAACTATGTCGCTACGTTCCCTTGAATTGATAGAATTCTTTATCATAATAAGAGTACCTTCATGTTGCATAGTTTTTCGGGTATAACAACTTACTACAGAGTAATTTTTATAATTAATCAACACTTGGTTTTCTTTCAACCACAATGCTCAGATAAACAAATAATATCAGATTGAAGTTTCTCTCATACTAAATTCTAATTGCAATATCTTAGAAGGGAACTCTTGAATGTTTTGGAGAAATAATACCAAATTACTACTTCTGTTTAACATAGGAGTGCCAGAAGATACCGATTTATTTGAATGCTTGTTATTGGTAACTTCTTTTGTCTTATTATTATTCTCATAATAATAATTCAACAATGCACACGATGTAGCTCATATTGTAAGCAAGGAACTCCAGTGATGAAAACCGCAGCGCTGTATAGTTTAGAAGTTCTCAACTTTTAATGGAACTTACACGCTTTGCTATGCAAATATTCATTAGACATCGATAAGGTAAAGATTGTAATCTTATGACAAACTTTGATGATAAGCTAAGGATAAAGTTATTTTAATATTTTATAATGAACCATATAATTAAGATAGACTCTATCTTAAAATGTATTTACGGAAAATATTGCAAGAAAACAAAAAAATTAACTTTAAACTTCGCTCTGAAGAACGTTTTCCTGTGATCAATATAAATAAAAAAATAAAAAAAACGTATTTATTATCTCCACAATAACATTAACAGTACGAAATTATGTTAATTGCAATACAAAACATTCTGTCGTGTCATTTAATTTATCGTGGAGACTGGAGCCTGAACTAAAGTAATGAAAACCTGTTTTACAGGTCTCCAGGTCCACACCCTTCGGATAATTTAGATGATTGTACATGTAGCAATATTTTATGAGTGTTATACATTATGTTTGAGAAAATTTAATCCTATTACTATTACAATATAAATTTTCCAGTAGTAAAATCTAAAGTTCACAAATATTTTACCAAAAGTATAGTAGACCATTTTTTAAAGATTATAATAAAAATGAAACATTTTGTCTTAAAACACTACTTTCCACTCGTATTATTATATATTCTCAGCTTCTAGTAAATGGTTCCATAAATAACATATTATAAGTGATATTTAATAAATTACGCTGTGCTCTAAATATCCATTAATAAATAATGTTCTAAAAGTGTTTATCGATTACAATACTATTTCTGGTAGTAATGACGTAAGTAACTATACGTTATGGCGTCTTTTAGAAAATGGTTCACTTAGTAATAATTTCCTACGTCGAAGAAAACGGTGCTTTTCTTACGAAGGCTAAATGACAGTTATTACGTCTCATCAAGAGTCCATTGTATTTACTTAGTTTCGTGTCTAAAGCTATAGAGCAAATTAATTCTGACTATTACTACGGAAGCGGCAGTAATTTCATGGAAATAACTGAGGTTTACGATTCGTAAAAGCATTATTTCAAAATCGCTTTGCTTACTTTCATTTTTCTCGCTAATGGAAAGAGAAATTATGAATGGTCTCTTAGATGTTTGTGATTCTAATCTATTTGAGTTGACACTTTTATCTCATGAAATGTGAATTTGACTGGAGTTGAAGCTATTTTGTTAAACGTCAACCAGATTAATGGTATTTTAGTGATTACGTCTGCATTTTTGGAGTAAGTATTAATTACTATTAGAGATTAGTAGACTATGAAGGTAATATGTCTGTGTTATTTTATTTCCTATTTGTTTACTTAAATGATGAATGAAAGATTCGTTTTATTCTTCACGAGCTTTTGTCATTGAAATAAGATAAATTTAACCAATTTTTCTAGCGTATATAAAACTGAATGTTATTCATTGAAATTAAATGAGACGGTATTCGGTTGTTTCCCAGCTTCCGTGGTATAGGGCAGACTTCGTGCGAAAGTAGTTTGACAAATTATTGCTAATTGGAGTCTGGTTCAAATTTCAAAATCATATTATTAAGCGATCACAATAGCTGTAAATCTGTCTGTATTTGAATCTGTATTTATTTCAAGATAAGATATATATTCATAAGATTAATAAAATCCAGTTGAAAATGTAAAAACAATAATTTATATGCAACAGAATCATACCGCTATCAAATGTTAATTTGACGAAAACCTTTATAATACCCATCGAGAGTTGGGGGTTTGCACATGACCCGCCGAGCTTCAAGTGAAATAAATTGCTGAAGGGGAGACCACTATAGTCGACCGGCATTAAACCCTCTCTGGATAAACCAATGTTTTAAAAGGACCCAAATTTATTGTCCCCCTTTAAAATTAACGACCTGTTGTCTGGCGTGAAGTTTTAGAAGAAAATGCACTTTTTGTACAGCATGTATCTTGTTTCTGTCTATGGTTCATGGATTCTGAATTTTCAGTTGTTGAGGAACATTGAGATTAATGTCCTTAAGAATCTCCTAAGTTTCCTTTATGTGTAAATCTTTATACCTACAGGCCTGCCTATTTTGCTGTCAGTTTTGTGGAGCTTTATAATAGTAGATCAGTATTTATGCATATTTAAATTATCCTCATTTTTACACTCATTCATACAAATACTCTTCCCTACACCACTCCATTCCTATAATTATTTTGCCTTGTGGTATAGTATGTTTGTTTGTTACTATTGTTTTCATTTCATTTTCATGTTCCCTCCTACATAGTGTGCATTTTATACCTTCATTTTTAGCAGCCGTACATCAGATTTACCCTAAACAACAAACAAGACATGAAATTTCAAGACCCGAAATAAATGCTAGCGATGTAGGTATCTCTAGCCTGCAGCATAATTATTAATAGACTTTGTTTCCTTGCTCACTTATAGCTACTTACCTGTCATAGGTAGGTTCTATTTTTCCATTTGCATTTTTAGTCGAATAAAATCTTTATTTATACTGCGGACTACATGCAACCTATGCCGAACGTGAACGTAATGGTTTTTATAAAGAATAGGAATCGATAAATTTTTAAGTCGAGGAAATACTTTCACGAACTAAAAACGCGAACCTTGCAAATACTGTGGATGCAATTGTTGGATTTAGGATTAATAATCACAGCCAAACTACAAATAGAAACATCTGCCCAAAAAGCATTTTGGCCGGGCTTGATGATTTCCACAATTAAGTGTTGACCGCAATCAAGGGTTTAGCGTGCCGTGAAAAACAGAAACGTTGCCGAACCACCAAATGTGGTGGCATCAATCAAATATGCACGCAGTTTCTCCTTCATTACAATAACTACATTATTGAATCACGTGTGGACTATAAATCCTACTGAAATCAGCACGTTATCGTTTAAATTTGTCATTCTTTTATTTTTAACCTTTTTTATTGTTTTGTCTTCATCTTAAAATAATAGAGTTTAGGTGTATTTATGATTACTAAGCTGAATTGAGTTTCTTTGAAATCCATAAAAACAGAATTGGTATAAAAAAAAATCTTTTTGACTCTTAATAAAAATATCTAATTAATTTATATATTTCCTATCTAAACTAATATTATAAAGAGGTAATATTTTTTTTTGTTTGTTTGTTTCTTTGTTTGTTTGTATTGAATAGGCTCAATAACTACTGGACCGATTTTAAAAATTCTTTCACTATTCGAAAGCTACGTTATCCACGGGTAACATATATATTAGGCTATATTTTATTTTGGAAAAATAGGGTTCCGTAAGATATTTGGGTTTTTTAGACATAAGGTGTAAAAAATCAATTAGAAAAGTTATTCACGCTGCCTAAACTATAGAAGATATCGAGGAAGGCTTTAGGCTATATCTATAATAATATATATATATAGAATAGGAGAGGGTAGGTAACATTGCACCCGCGCGAAGCAGGGGCGGTCCGCTAGTTTATTATATTATAATAATGATACAAACCCATGAGTTAAGCGCGCTGATATTTGATAGATTTAGAGGAATTCACAAACACAAATCGACATTGGCCTCTAAGCATCATACAGGATGTTTTATGTCTTGGTAAAAGTCAAAGAAGTGAAATTACTATAATACATAATTAATTTATCCAATTAAACGACACATAATATTTTAACAATTTCCCGGCTTCAAAGAACTTAAAGTTCCGTATTATGCTCATCATTAAACAAGTAATTATTAGCTTTCGATGCGGTTTCGATAAAATCTCTAATAACATGCCGATAAACAACGGTTTGACCTAATAACATGGTATTTGTAGTGTATTTTGTTCGTTGTGGTGTTAGTTTATGAATCGTTTGTTTGTATTCGAAGTAAACTTACTATTGTGTGTTTATTTATAGCAACATACAATTAATATTAATGATGATTACTTATTAATACGGCTGATTATGAATAGAATAGTGGTTGTATGTCAAATAAATATTTATGAATTTCGTTTTGAAAATTGTTAAAAAATCATCATAATATGTAAGCTTATCCAATGAACTTGAGTGTACATAGGTAAAATTTACTAAAAAGTTACTGCAACTCATAAACCTAAAAATTGGAGTTCTTAAGATTATTTTATTCCTTAGTGAAAATAAACATTGTGATGATCGAATATATGAAATTAATTAAAATGTTATAATGATTAAGAACAGTCAATTACTGCGTCGAAACACATTTTATTCCCATTAATAAAAGTCACCAAATTATTATACGACAGTTGACAGATAATTAAACCTTCGGAAAAAAAAATACGCAGTGATTTAACAGCAGAAAACTTTAACGAAGTAACCAACACCAGTAACTAACTCCATTGAATGTGAATAGGAAGCAAATAAAATCCAATAATTGAATTCGTAGTTCGCATCGTGTTGGCGAAATCGTGAATAGTATTCGGCGAGCTTATGAAAACATTTTAAAATCACCAAGAAGTCGGTAATCGTTGTGCACCTGACTTTTGCAGTACATAACAAATGGATCCCTTCGAAGAGGGTACTTATAGATTTTGTCCAAACTCACCTGTATTTCTATGTTAATAAAGTTCAAAAATTGACGTCAAATTGAAGGGAACTCCATTATAACGCAGGGCTGCATTTGACGAGTGCCGCGGGCGACACCTTGGAAAATTGGACGGGAAATATAATTGGAAAATTATTCGGGCTCGCCACTTTCCAGTTACCCCGGGTGTTAGAGAATTGGTGCCTCGAGTGCCTACAAGCTAGCCAACTTTCAAACTTTAATTGTGCCCAAACAATTTTTTTACGATATTTCCGAAGAGACGCGGCGTCTCTATTAAAAAGTTATAATAAAATTGTTTTGATACATTTCTGCTAATTTTTTTTATGTATTCATTATATAAACGAACTTTTTGTATTTATCCCTTTTCTGAAGTGAATGAATAGTTTTTCCATTATTTTATGAAGTAATAGAAATAAGTTTCATATATCCTTAACTTTCCGATGAGAGACAAAAGGCAAGTCTCCTATTCAATACTACCATCAAAGACAAAATCTGCGTTTAATCTGATATCTAAGATGAAACCTCAAGTGCTGAACGTTTTATAATGAAAACACTGTCTGGAGCCAGTGGCAAATAAAATTCGAACGATATTGGAATCGACTTTGAAATTGCTGTTGAGGTCGAATGAGCAATACCGTCAGCTTTTTCTTTTGCCTTTTGCACTTTTTTTTAAAAAGAGATGTGAAGTTTGAAAACTGTAATGTGTAGATGCTTTTGTCATTTTCATCTATGCTCAATTTTCATTTCTGCTCAAAGTTAACTGGAAACTTTTAAAAATCTGTTTTTGTTTTAAGTTCTTATGCAGCGTATATTATTGCAACTAAGTACTTAAACTAAAACGTTAAATTCATTTAATAAATATATGAAGCCACAAAAAGAAGTAAGTATTTGTAATAAGTCGCATTTTAAATCCAGCTAAAAATAAAATATTTGTATGTTTTCATGCATCATAACAGACTAAAATTCTGCGAATTATCTTCTCAAACTCAAACCCTATCCAAACACACCTTTATGTACTACATAGAGCACTACAATATCGCATTGGATTCTGTCTGTTAAGGTAGTTGTAAGGTTATTATTAAATAAACAAAAAAAAAATATTAAACACACATCTTTACAATATTCTGCTTTACTTTCTGCTAAATGAATCAACCATAAATATCGATACAATTATACGTACACACAAAACAAATAATACGATTGACATTAATGCTTGTGTTGCGATTATTAACTGCTAAATACATCAATAACTCGTCTGTTGTGATTGTTTCTCCCATAGAATCCTTTGAATTAACCCTTACTTAACACCACGGACTTGTATTAACAGATCAAACGATTACATTACGGTTACGTTCCACAGATTAGCCGTCAAAATCATTCAACAGTTTATTTAAGCCCAAAGGTGCCTGAATAATGCGTGATCATGTTCACTTGTTAACGAAGCCAAAAATATAATTTATTTCCTCAAACTCATAATGGAGGGGAAAAGGTTTTTTGCCATGGAAGTAATATGTATTATTATAACTGGAAGGTTCATTCCTTCCTTTCGATAAAGCTAAGCCGAAAGATGTACACTTATGTACGACTCGAAAGTAAAGACATGGTGACGTTACATGTAAATGTTATTCCATGTTGCCAGAAGATACACCAATAATTTCGGCATTTATTTTCTTTATTTTTTTTCTGTAATGAAGGTGCCAAACAAGCATGCAGTTCACATTGATCTTAAGTGATGACTACACCCTAAAGACACCTACACAAAGGCCAAATAAAGATTCGTTGCCACCTTTGAGATAGTTATTTCGGGGTCATACACGACCATCTAACCGAAGCAAGATACTGCGAAACACTACCATTTGACGGCAGATAGATCCTGATCTACCACCGCATTACCTGTAATGCGGCGGTGCCTACGCCCTCGAGCTCCTACATTGGATTTTTACCACCAGTGAATCATTTTGTACTAGAAAAAAACTACTTGCTACCAACTTTTTGTCTGAGTCACCCTTATACCTTTCCTCTTCTGATCCTTTAATTTATGATACAGCTACTGCTAAGGCCAAAACAAACTTGTGTTTCCGTGACATACCTAATGAAATCATAACACAAGATTAATCTTATTGCCATTCCTGTCAAGTGAACCTTCCAGTGGTTACATTACCATCATTTCCATCCTTTTAGCGTAATCTCCGAACCGAATACCGTCGACGTGAAACACACAATTTCACGGCTCGTTTCGGCATGTTTCATCTATAATTAGACACGTTGATATGTTTTCGCGGAAGGTCTCATGGGAGTTCAGATATATTGTAACATGTTCCCCAGAAATTACGTTCACTGTGTCCATTTTCTGGTAATATTTGTGGAGATTGCCGTTTTTATGGTAATTCGTTCAACACATTAACGGTCTTTAAGTAAATATAATATGTCGAGAACTGATGTGAGTTTAATTATGCTATACAATCGTCTGAAACACTCATTAAAATACATCGCGCTGTTTTGATGCTCACAATAATAAGTTTATATTTATCTACTAGATCGATTAGTTATTGTCTAAACTCACTAGTGGAAAAAAAAATCTGACATATAGTTCGTGATTGAAAGAGGCTAGTTCAAAATAAAATAGTTTCTGGTAAGCTTATCCACACAATTTATTTAACTAAATGTCAACTTTGTCTAATTACTGTAATTTTCTGCCTCTGGTATCCTTTACACATGAGCGTCTCAATATTATTGTTTTGCAATGTACCTACTCGCTCTTTTGTACATATTCATAACATTATTACGTACGAGTATGTTGTACCCCCACACATATTATTCAAACAATCCAACATTATAGTGATAACTGCCATATGATAATCCTAAGTGTGTTCCAGTGGGAACACACTTAGGATTATCATATGGAAGTGCAATTCCTAGCAAATCCTTCAGATAATCTTTGTATATAAACATACGAATCCGCAAACAAGTGGGAAGTTTAATAATTTAACAGCGACGCACAGCACGTACTAACCCTGCTTGTCGATCGTTGAGCAAACAGTGCGTGATCGAAGGTGCTTCGTTCGGCTTTTGGCACGCATCCTTTGCTCATATGTCAGCGATACTGTTTACTTCGATGTAGATCTTAAAGGATGATTGATTGGTGTTACCTCACCTTAAGGGAGATGAGGCTTATGATTTTTAGGGGTACATTTTTGTGTGAATGTTTTTATCCCAAAAAGTTGGGTTACAGTTGGAAGACATGCAGAATTTTGACACCAACTGTAGCCGAAGCGGTAAATCCTCTTTTTGTTGTAAAGTACAACGAAGGGATTTTCCGTAAGCTTTAGTAGTTTGGCAATAACTGATTTTGTTAAATATTTTTTTACTGGTGGTAGAGCTCCAGTGACGGAGCTCGCGGGCGTAGGCACTACCGCATTTCCTAATATACTTGCCGCTAAATGGTAGTGTTCAGCACTATCGTGTTCCGGTCGGGTGGTAATATACGGCCCTGTAATTTCCGGCACAGAGGCATAACACCTTAGGACTCAGGAGTGATAACGCATCTGAATTTTGACCTCGATCTTTGTGTGGGTGTCCATAGGCTGCAGTAATCATATTACATCAATGTGAACTGTATGATCGTTTGCCACTTCCATTACATTAAAAAAAAAATATGGATGAAAACATAACTATCACTTAGCATTGCCGATAATTTATAAGCTGTTTAAGTTTGTGTTATTATTGAAAATGTTTAAAATACACCTGTGTATTATTTTGACTCAGTTAAATAATAACCTATCAATAACAATCATATTTATCGAGTATTCATGTGAAAAGAAAATGGTAATTCTGTTGATTCTGATATTGAAATTCAGTGGAACGATTTCAAAGATATTTGCCTTCGGAATTTGGATTTACAATGAAAATATTTTAGCGCACTAGCTACCAAGCCTTTCGAACCTACGTTTCAGAACACACCAATAATAAAAGTGTATCTATAGTAAATTATTTAGTCAAACATACAAAAGTTAGTATGTGACTGGTTTACAGTGAAAAGTCACGAAGCGGCCTTATTGGCAAACATGAAGGGGCGACGGTTCATAATTAATCTAGCCAGACGAACGGGAGAGGTGCAGAATATAAATCACACTGGACTGATGATGGCGTTGTATCAACGTTCCGTTCTAAAGCATTGAATAATGCTACATTTTTTGTGAATTCTATATACCAATCTCGTATCGTAATTGTATTAAGTTTTTACTTCACACTAATCTGTCTTCTGTTTCAAGCAGTATCAAGTAGATCTACGGCAGAGGGCTAATCTCAACCCAAAATCATCCAAATTTATTTTTTTGTTTTACTAGTAACTGCATGAAGCTTGGATCAAGCCCTTCATTCTATAAAAATTATGAAGCGGTCCTAAATACTAGTTTGTTTATAATATAAAAAGTCTTTCATCTAAAGTTGACATTTAGATTGTAAAAGTAGAGTTGAGCTTGTACGACAGAGAAATACATTATAATTCTCTAAGCCCTAAGCATATTGTTATTCAATCTGTTATCAAGATGAACGTTTATATGTAAAGTGTTTACAAAGTCTGTAACATTGCAAAATACATGAACAAAGCCATGATAGCTATTAATAAATTTGTATATTTATCTGTGAAAGATTTATTTGTTCAAACTACTGCAATTAGTTGTGTTCATTTCTGTTGTTTCAACAAATTGTATGTGGTTTTGTACTCTCTGTCTAACATGATACATAGTTTCAACGATTTTAGTATCATTGTTGCATTATCCTCTATAAGTTTAATTAAAAGAGTAAATCATAAATGAATAGGTTGTTATATTTATTAGTAATTAAGTTGGTCTACATATTTCTCAAGAGCTCCAACTTCGCTATTACAGATTTTCAAAAGTGACTCACTTTATAAAGCCATAGATTACCTTTTTAGAGTTCCTACAACTCAATTACAGAAGTTATGTTCTCTGAATGCGCCTGTGAGTGCAATATTTTGTTTGTGGAGTATTTTTCATGTAATTTCAAATACTTTCGTTTAGTTTAGTCGGTATATTTAAATTTATAAATTGGTTTTGATAGACAATTTTAAATATAAATAGGCCCAGTTCCAATTAGCAATATTTTGCTTCCGAAATAACTATCAGGGACATAAAAACTTACCCCTTTATTCATAAACGTACATTAGATACGTTTTAGCTGTAGAATGCTTTGTCTTTGTCAGTTGCATTGTCAAATGTGCAGGATAGAAAAAGACAATGGAGAGATTAGCAACTCTGTAGCTAAAATACGTTTATGAATACGGTTAGATCTCAGGGGCGGCAACGCATCTGCACTTTGACCTCTGGTTTTGTAGATGTCTATAGGCTGCAGTATTATATATATAGCACTTAACATCAATGTGAACTGAATGCTTGTTTGCCACCTTCTTTAAAGAAAAAAAATAATGCACGAGTTTTTGTCTATTTATTCATTTTTAACCGAGTTCAAAAAACGAGAAGGTTCTCAATTCGCCGGTATATATTTTTTTATGTATGTCCGCGATTTTCGCCGAGATTTGTTGACCGATTTACGTAATTCTGATGATGTTTAATGCGGAATAGTTTCGAATTGGTCCCATATAAATTTGATTCAGATAGGCCCATCAGTTTTTATTCTAAGAGCATTTTTATACTTACTTTCACCTCACACTAAAGGAATAAGAATAGACGGCGAGTTGTCATACAGTGCGTTGAATCCACTGACGTAGTCCTAATGCGCATGACAACAAGTGACAATGACACATTTACTCATCGACGACACGACACCTTCGTGGATATTTTTTTTTCATTGATTTCGTATAGTCATGTAATAATTTTGTATCGACACACCTAAACAATTTAAATGAGGTATCTAATTGTCACGAAGCTAAAAGAGTCAGATTTTACAAAATTTAGCAGATGTGAACATTAATCTAATTGGCAATGCAGCAATAAACTAAAAAGTATTAAATAAATATAACTACGTTAAGAAAAACCGACTTCAAAACTGAAAAGTAAAAAATAATAAAGATTTAATTGTAATTATATACTACCTATTATTTATATGTGCTATTTACTAATAGGTTTGATGTCGGTGCCAAGCCAAAATCACTAAAGTAGGTATTTCATTGTATTAAAACGTAACTTCACGCCTGTAATCCCCGAAGGTGTAGGCAGAGGTAAATGCATAAATTCAAGCATACATGCGAACACCCACGATTCGCCGGTTACGTTTTGTTCAGTGTATTAATTTGCTCGTATTCATATTTAAGTGATTAAAATATAATTATTTGTTTAAGGCTTGGCACCGACTTCAAACCTATTAGTAAATAGCACATATAAATAATAGGTAGTATATAATTACAATTCAATCTTTATTATTTTTACTTTTCATTTTTGAAGTCGGTTTTTCTTAACGTAGTTATATTTATTATATTATTTTTATACATGTAGTTTATTTCTAAGCTTTTCTTAAACATTCATCATATATGTGATACCTTTTCAGCCATTTATAAATAACTAAGCAGCTATAAAATGATTGCAAACGAAATTGGTTTTCCTTCAGCTATCTTTTTGCTTTACGATATTTATGTAAGGGATTTTGGTTACATATTTAGTAGCTGCTACCGAAGCTTATAAATAAAATACTCGTTGATTATCGCTCTACTTTAAGCCTTCCCCAAATGAAATTTTCAAACAATTTTACGACGAACGGCTAAATATGAAACGCCCTCGTCTACAAAATGACATGAAAATTTGAATAAAGGCTTCATCTTCCGCAATTTGTAAGCACCGTGTTGCACTGTTAGTTGAATTTAGTGGGAGATTGGAAATTCTGCTGAGGCTATTTATGATAGTAGTCTGCGGTTGGATTACATTGTTTACGCTCGATAGATTTTTTAATTCTTATTCGAATAGTTAGGTTATTTTAGATTTCAATTTTTTATGTTATGAAGTGACAAACTGTCACAGTTCATATGGATGATAAGTCAGTACTGTAGCACATAAACATCTTCATAAAAACCAGAGATTTCAATGTAAATACGTTGCTACTCCTCTTATGCCGTGCTGGAAATTACAGGAACGTACATTACCACCTGACCGGAACATGATAGTGCTGTACATTACCGTTAAGCGGCAAGTGGATTAGGTAATGCGATGGTGCCTATGCCCGTGAGTTTCGTCGCTGGTGCAATACAACTACATAATGATTCGTGGTTACCGCCTTATTCCTATCTGTCAATATTTTGTCGCCAGGATTTTTTATTTTTTATTTGGAATATTCCAGAATTTGCAACAAAGAACCTTAACATTGAGTAGGATTGAAGAGCGATGAAGCCATAATGAGCTACTAACGCACATTACCGAGGTCTGCTTAATGATTAGCGAATTTTAACATGGGCCAGATAGTCTTTACTTTTCGTAGATAAGAATTATTCCAGTCTGACCGCGTTCTCCAAAAAGGCGGACAGATTAGGTAGTGGTAATGTCCACCCTATCACAACTTCACCAAGACGATCATTTAAATAATTTTGAATCTTCTGGCTTTAGTAATAGCTACAAAACTACGTTAACCCCTTCCCGGGCAGTATATGAGGCACAATAAAAGTTTTATTGTGTTTTTTATGTTATGGAAGTGGCAAACAAGCATGCAGTTTACATTGATATTAAGTGATAACTGCAGCCTATAGACACTTACACAAAGACCAAGGTTAAAATGCAGATGCGTTACCACTCCTGAGGTCTAAGGTGTTATGCCTCTGTGCCGAAAATTACAGGGCTATACATTACCACCTGACCGGAACACGATAGTGATGAACACTACCATTTAGCGGCAAGTATATTAAGTAATGCGGCTGCGCGTTCGCCCGCGAGCTCCGTCACTTGAGCTCTACCACCAATATATAAACGTTTGCTGTCGTTGAAAGTGCGAGCACTTATCAAGAACGTTAACTATTTATAACTTTGCAAACAGGCATGAAATTATAAAATATGGCTTATCACAAACACAATAGATGTGCACTAAGCCAAAATTGCGAATGCAGAACACAAAGACTTCAGTCAAACTAACTAACAAAGCTGAAATTCATATTCATTAAAATACAACACAAGCGACGTTCGAATGTACGTGGATTTCGTAGATTGTCCCTTTTAGTGGTGAAATTTGTACATAGAATAACAAACAAACGTAATTTCACGTCTTTAATCTCCAAAGGGGTAAATGTATGCCTCAAGCATAAAAACACACACGATTCGACGGTTACGTTTTGGTCCATGTAACAGGTGGTGGGCCTGTTGCCATCTTCGGGCACATTAACAAAGTCCGAGGTACTGGGAAACTTCCAGAAAATGGACAAATCCCAATAGAACCAGAGATAAAGGATTTTACATCGATAGCCCCCAATCCGGGAATAGAACCCAGGACCTCAGCGTAGTACAGGTGGTAAAATATTTCTTAACGAAAGAATCTTTATAATAAGGCAATACGAAAAATCACTTTAAGCCACCTAAACCTAAACCTTGCTCTAAAAACTTTTCACTCTCCTATTCCTAACCACAACCCGGTTACATAATGATTGGTGGCCATCACCTAATTCATTGTATTATGATTTTCAATAGCGAATCATAACTGCCTGCCAATTGGGACCACATAAATGGCGAATTGGAATACTCCAGAATTTGTATTGGCATGAATGCGTGTGTGGCGAATTGAGCGTAATACGTGCGTAGGTGACCAGGATGTCGACGTGATAATGATTCGAATGGGACAAGAGTTAGTTTTTTTTATGTAATAGAAGTGGCAAACAAGAATGTAGTCAACATTTATGTTGAGTGATGACAGCAGCCTATAGACACCCACACAAAGACCAAGGTCAAAATACAGATGCGTTACCACTTCTGAGGCCTAAGGTGTTATGTCTCTGTGCCGGAAATTACAGGGCCGTACTTTACCACCGACCGGAACACGATAGTGCTGAACACTACCATTTAGCGGCAAGTATATTAGATAATGCGGTGGTGCCTTCTCCCGCGAGCTCCGTCACTAGAGCTCTACCACCTGTAAATAGTTAGTTAGTTAGTTATTTTATAGCCAACGAATAAAATTATTTTTTTTTTTTGTGCATAATCACACGAACAAAGTTACTTCCCCTTAAGATATACTAAGAAAGTGCCAGTAAACTTTTACTTAGAAATAATTTTATTAGAAGTTTAAGTTAGCATAAAATTTCTTATTAGTCTTTTAGGCTAGATTATAATATTAATAAGGTCCAAAACAAGGACATTATGTTATTAAAAAAAAGTACTCTTATAATGGTTCTTAATGGTTATGTTGAAACTGTCACGAATAGAATTTCACTGTTTTTACGTGAAGAAAAAAAACATAGGATTACCGTGGTAGCTTTTTATACGGCTTGAGTTTCCGGAAATCAAAGATTTTTTTGGGAATGTTTTAACCTAGCTATTATGCGTCAAAACTATGCCATGCGCCATTCATCTGTGAGAAAGATAGTGAAAATATAACTATAATTATTCTGATTATTAATTAGTAAAAATCTGACTGATTGTCCTTTGCTTTTACGAGTTCATATTAAATTTCATAAAACGAAGGATCCGTTTAATTAACTGAATACAGTTTTTTATTACGTGCAAGATTATTGGAAAAAAACACAAAAAGGGGACAGTCCCAATCAGGTCAAAACGTTTGGTCGTTTCAGTGATGAGTGAAGAGTGATTTGGGAATCATTGGACGTGAATGAATCAACTGGATCTCACTCGTCCGGCGCGTTTTATAGAGTTTATCGTGCAAATATACATGCACCACTAAAGAAATATCCGGTCGGTCATGTCGGTGCCTTACTTACGTTGCAATAAAGTATAATTTGCAATTAGTTTAGATGACCAAAAATTTTGTCGATATTTGTACTTAGTTTACTGATGGTATTACTGACGTTGAAACTAGAGTGTCTTGGCACCACTACACCATCACATTCACCTTATGAGAAGCTGCAGCTAAATTAGGGATATTTCTTACAAAATCAAGTAAAAATATTGCACGAACTAAGTACCTACTAAATGTGAGCAGCATAGTGCACGATTGAGTAATAAAATGAAACGCTCATGCCATTATAATTATGTGTGGGACTTACATGTAGGTAACATAACAAACACATTTCCATAAATTTTATAATATTTTGTGGTAGTTAAAAAAATAATCTAAGGTTGACATGCATCAAGTTTTCTAGTGAGTAATTTTATGACACGTAAACGAACTACTAGCTTTAGTCTGCAAGTAATTGTCATAATATATTACTTATATAATATATTATGTCATTTGAATTTGTATATGAAAACAAAAATATGGCAAAAAAATCTGATTACGGGCGAGATTTGAACCTGCAACCTTTGGATAACTAGCTCAGCCGCTTTACCGAAGTCCCACATCCAAGGTTAATTTTTTTCTATTGCTTTTAACCAGAACCATCTCATGTAAGTCAATCCATTTATCAAATCCACATATCTGTCAATATTCCGATAAACATCCACGCAGTTATCGTCACGGATAGAAATTATAAATATTACTACAGTACTCAACAATTAATATTGCGTCGAGCTTGCGAAAGAGACCATCGGCTCGTTTCGACTTCGTAGAGCGTTATCCTCTGTTGCACACTGCCTACATAAGCACTGTCAGTCCGGTAATTTGATCAAAATGGTCGGCAAACGTCAAATAAGTACGGTGCGAAAGAGATAATGCTCTACAGACCCGAAATAAGCCGAAGTCTCCTTCCTACGCTCGATGTGCAATATTTATTGTTGAGCACTGTGACAAGTTATTATACAGCTAGCAAAACGATATTGAAACCTTTCATTAATCTTCCAACAACGCCAACGTTAACTCCACCGCGATTTCTTCCAGCAATCTAAGAACTTACCAGAAATGTCAATTAAGCACAAGGGAAAGTAATAAACAAACGTGGGGTGAAATGACGGTTTGTTTGCGGCTATAAACTGAGCAGACTAAAACCCGGTAGGCATCGGTAATTAATGGTCCAGCAGAGCAGACAGGGGTGAAATTGGATCAATTTGCAAGCAATTCGCAACTTTAAAGGGAGCATTGATAAACAATAGTAATTACTGCTTTGATTAGGTGAAACTTACTGTCTCCAGTTTCTCTGTATTGGGAATTTGATTAGGAAAAGCATAGTTCACTGTTTATTTCAACATCAAAGGATCAAAGATTACGTACAACAAAGTTATTGATATTGAACATCCTGAAACAAATACAAGTTATTGGAGAAGTTTGATTTCGTTTCATTACAGAAAATGCAAATACTTAACAATATGATATATTGCGCACAATATAAACAATAGTAAGTTTATAAATACATGCCAATTGGTGTTCTTATCTAAACCAAACAACCATTGTTTAAGGAAACTACTCATAACTCATAATAATAAATAAACTGCTTAGCTAGATTAAATAAAAAAGTACCCACACAGCACTGGTGATAGAGCTCCAGTGACGGAGCTCGCAGGCGTAGGCACCACCGCATTACCTAATATACTTGCTCCTAAATGGTAGTGTTCAGCATTATCGTGTTCCGGTAAGGTGGTAATGTAAGGCCCTGTAATTTTCGGCACAGAAGCATAACACCTTAGGCCTCAGGAGTGGTAACGCATCTGCATTTTGACATGGTCTTTGTGTAAGTGCGTATAGGCTGCAGTCATCACTTAACATACATTGCATGCTTGTTTGCCACTTCCATTACATGAATAAGCAAGAGATCACAGATTTTCGTATTTCTATGGACTGTATTCTTCATTTTGCACATTACATGGGCCAAAACGGCGAATCATGTTTGTTTGCATGTATGCTTGAATGCATGCATTTACCTCTGCCTACCCCTTCGGGGAGTACAAGCGTGAAGTTACGTTTGTATTCTTCATGAGGAATTGATAAGCGTTTGCTATTTTACATAAAAAAGAGAGTTATTTAGAACACCTTTCAACGGTGAACGCAATTCAATAAACGTGGTTTCATATTTCAACACATATAGGGCTCATGGGACACCATAAATATGTAAAGCAATAAAACAAAATAAAATGCTGCCCATAAAATACACCGAATTCAGCATATATTGAGTGGTTTCCGTTTTTAAGCATGGGATGTTCACCCTCGCGTTTGGCTATTGTTTTAAGTGGGCTACACTTAGTTACGCCCCTGTGCTCAGCGAAATTTTTGAGATCGAGTTTTTTATGTTTTTCCATGGTAAGGGTCCTCACGTTAAACTGATAATGAAGGTGGGACCAAGGGAGATTCTGAAGCTCGCTAGTAGGGCTGTAAAGAAGAAAATTTATTACTACGACCATAATGGTTTTCATTACAGTTAACAGCACCTTTAATGGTAATCCAAAGGGCTTTAACACCTGGTTGGGAATCGTTTGCTAATACATACTCTGTTTGTGTTTGCACGTGAAGAGTTTTGGGTTAATGCGTCGTTTTTAAATTTTTCTTGCTAAAAGCTTTCATTGCCAAACTGACCTTGCTTTTGTTTAAATTACACGTACTTTTTATTCTAAACTAGTTGTGCCCGCGACTCCGATCGCGTAACTTTTAACAAAATTATTGTTTAGTAGGTATCTGCGCGGACGAAGTCGTGGGCACAGCTAGTATAGTATAAATCATAAATGTAAGCCTAAGTTGCTCCATATCTCTATCTTATTACATAAGTTACCTGTCGGTAAATGTCCCGGCAAAATTAGTCCAGCCGTTCCTGAAATTTGCCGGAACAATCAGACAGACAAAAAATGTAAAATATCTTGTTTTGGTATATGTATCATGTATACATACCTACTCATGCATTAAGTGAAAAGTGGTTATTTAGATATTGCAAACAGACACTTAAATTTTATTCCTTTGTATAGCTATAGGAAAATGGATAGGTATCAATGTTTCTTTTAAAACTTCTACTTACCATTGTTTGATATTATTTCGCATTAACACATGCTTGTGAAATATATTTTATTTTTAAAGAAAAATGTAAAGAATAATTTGACTTCAGGCGAGGCTCGAACTCGCGACCTACTGGGAATCTAGTCCAGCCGCTCTTCCAATTGAGCTACTGAAGCCCTGCCCGATTTGTCAAATCTTTCCTTCACATACATCTATTGCATTGCCCTATGGTAGCAGTAGCGCCATCTATTACCAACTATGCTAGTTAGGCAACCGATATAATAGACTTTTCAGTTTATTGAATATCGTAAAGAAGTCGCTTTTACCCTTAATAATTGTTTGATATTATTTCGCATTAACACATGCTTGTGAAATATATTTTACTACCATTTATTCTACTTACCATGTTCACCTCTTAGTGCAATTGAAAAAAAAAACGTACCTACACATATTGGAATGTGGACGTAAGCAATAAACGACTTTATTGGTTAACTAACGACTTAATTTTTTTCTTACAATAATTAATGAATGTAAAAAGTAAATAAATAGCAAAATTAACATTTAATATTCGTTATCATACTTTCAAAAATACTTTTCCAAACTGATCAATAATACCTAGTTTTTTTTAATTCTCGTACATGTTATCGTATAAGTATTATTATGTATTAGGGAATGAGTCACAGATAGTTTTGGTAACCGACATGCGGTCCCCCAAACAATCTGCAAGAGTAATTTATCTCATTTCCCTCAATTACGACCTTTTCAGTACGAACGGTCTTTCAAGAGAGGGTAAATGTCCTCATGTGTTTTTGTTGCCTAAACTTAATAACGATTTACGGTTTTCATGACATAACCTATTTAAACGAATACTTTAGTTTTGTGTTTTATAGCATAAATTAAAAAAAACAAAAGAAAAAGCGCACAATACTGCATGCATTTTACAGATGAGATAACCAACCGAACGCATCCCCACCTGTGGGCATTCCTTGGTGTAGAATTCCAGTGGTGTAGTCGCAACCGCATAACTTAATCTATCTACCGCCTAATGTGACTATCTCACTATTTTGTTCCGATTAGATGGTAATGAGCCTGTCTCAGAGGCAAATCAGCTTAAGCCGTAGGGGTGGCAATGAATCAGCATTTTGACCTCCAGTTATGATGTTGATATCTATAGACTGCAGTATTCACTTCCCATCAATGTGAATTGCACGCTTGTTTGCTACCATCAAAACACATATAATCTGTTCAAGTTTTGTAACGTATCACAACTTCACGTTTGTATTCCCATGAAGGGATAATAATAATGGCAACCCATTATACGTCCCACTGCTGGGCACGAGTCTCTCTCCTTTTGGGGGGGGGGGGGAGGCCTGGAGCTTACTCCACCACGCTGCTCCAATCCGGATTGGTGGAGATACGGGTTAGTGGCCAACCCGCTGTCGGATGTTTTCAAACCGCTTATAAAGCCTCCGACAAGGTTTAACAACTGCTATCTATCAATAGCAACCAGGACCGACGGCTTAACGTGCCCTCCGAAGCACGGAAACGGGCATTTTAATTTGCCACTAGCGGTCACCCATCACACAATGCTTAACCGAGTAGATCGCTTATGATCTACACCAGCCGCGGGGCCATGCGCGCTTCGGTAGGAATTTGTAGGTTCGGTAGGTGTTATGTATATTCGGTAGGTTATGAAGGGATATCCCAATTATTAATATCATATTACCCAAATCCCGAGAGTACCATTGGAAATCTACCGAAAATTGAAAAACCTGATAGTACCCCGACCCAGAATCAAACCCAGGGCTAGCGTAGCCGTGGCCTGCTACCACTAGATCTCTGAAGCAGTTTAAGTTCTCATCAATTTTTAAACCTTCCCACATAGATTTAGCTTGATTATATGTAAATGTACAGTAATTTCGAACGTTACTTTGGACACGACCTTGTTAATCTCGCAATATTAAAAGCACCTCCGTCAGAGCTTTGCACGTGAATGATAAATGACATACGAATGCATACATGTTGGAACAAAGGCAGATTATACATACACAGAACAGTTTCATGGATTATGCTTACCTTTGTACATTAATCCAAGTTTAAGGCGTTAATACAACAGATTTTCTTGTTTTCGTCTTACGAAGGGTGTTTGGAAAATTGCTTCGGGCGACTCGAGGGAAGGCAGGCTTAATTAGAAAATGAAGCCAAAGCTATTAATCACCTGCCCCACACAGTTTGTATGAGGAAATGAATGTAGACCTCAGATTTGTACCTGATCACGCGGTCTCAGGTTGATTTCCAATGGGACGAAAAAGGGACGGATCCGGCAGACCTGAAACTGATTCGGTTCGTTTCACACAACCGTATGCGATTTGGCTGTTCTTGTAAAAGTCAAAGGTAAGTTTTATGGACTGAAAGTATCCGATTCGGTTCGAGGGAGCAACTTCAATGTTTGTAATATTTTTTGTGCAATTTATGTAGCTGCTAGAGGTATAAATTTCTTTCTTATTGTCACTTCGATTATCTGATAAAAATATATTATGTATGGCAAAAATTCGGCTGATTGTGGATATGTTCATTGACATTGTGTTTAAGAGAAGGGTGATAAATTATCATTTTGATACATTAAAATTAGCCACACATATACACATACTGATTATGTATGTTTATGTATATATACTATATACTTCAAATTATTCTTACCTACTAGGTACAGACATCATCAGTTAAACTCAACCACGGTCCGCATGTAAATATGTATAAAGAAATAAAATGTATACTTTTAAGTACCTACCTACGAACTATAATCTACGTTATTAGTATAGGTAAAGATAACGAACTATATTTCAAATACAGCGTGTCTTTTCTATCTAATGAATTGCATTCCGCCCACAAATCCATCCAGCCTTGTTACAAACTAAATGAACGTAATTGGTAATACAAAACCACGCGGGGACGCGCGGCTGTTATGAAGCATACAAATTTTCCACAAACCCTTTAATCCACCGCTCGCTTATTTCACTTGTCCCCTATTCTCGAATTTGTCCGTTCCCCTCTCTCCCCCTTCTTGATGTAATTTCGGATGTCTCCCGACACAGACGTAGTGTAATTGAGCTTTTTTTTGTTATTTTTTCTGGTGACGTGTTCTGAATAAACTTGATAAATCACGAGTCACATGTATGATAATGACAGAATCAATTTTGGGATAAAAGCAATTTGTTTTAAACACACGAAATAAATACATATTTAGGAACATTCCAGGTAATTTAGTAGAGGTACATAATATTAATTGTTTTATTACAATTTACAAGTGTTATGTAACAATTTTTTCCACATTATTTCCTATAACAAACATTAGGTTTGAATTTGTAAAGAAACTACAAAGAAAATAATTTCAAGTCTCCTTGCATAGCCGTTATCCTTAAATTTCAGCGATATCATTGTAAAATAGATCCTCATTATGAGAAAAATTTTACGCATATCTTTTCATAATTAAAACCGTCTCAAGTATGAACTTATATCGAGTATATGTGACCTAGTTTACCATGATTTATCTAATGTAGAAATCGTAGCGAGCAGTGGCCCGGGTCTGGCAACAATCTATGGGCTGCAAGCTCTCGTCTGGGATTCAATGGAAGTCCCCCAGCCAATTTACATCAGAAGAACCACTCTTCAAAGCTATTTTGCTATAAAAATTTACACAGAGTTCATCCCGCACGGGAATTGTTTTCATGAGGATGTAGTTTAATTCAAAATAACTTTCATTGGCACAGTTGAGCAGTTTTCCATTTTTGATTTCATGTTTATCAAGTATGTGGAAAGAGACCTACGTGTTTATTATGGAATATATTTTTTATATTTTACATTAAAATAGCTCTTACAACTACGTTCTACTTAAATAATTCCGTTGTTTTTCTAATCTACTCGTATAACCATTTTCCAACCAATACAATATAAATAATAATGTATGTATCTTCACGCCAGGTCCCTAACGGGGTAGGCAGAGAGTGTAGAGCGCCAGATAGTCCGGTCCTGACATACCTACCTCTCGTGCCTCGTCTACCTTCATCATTCTCCTCATACATGCACGCCGATTCCTAAGACTTTTGACCCCACCATCAGACAGAACTCGACCTATTTGGTCATGGTAGGTCAGCCTTGGTCTTCCTGGGCCTCTGCAACCATCCACATTCGCATTGTATATCTGTTTAGTCATTCGCTCATTCGACATTCTTTCTATATGCCCGAACCATCGGAGCATGCCTTTTTTCATTTTTAAATAATAATAATAATAAATATGTACCGCGTACAAAATAGATTAAAATTTAATTCAAAACTAGCTTACCCGGCAAACGTCGTATTGCCTCAGAATGAAAAAATGTGTCAAAGGTTTGATATATACGGACTATTTGTATGGGAAAATGAAATTGTGTTTTTTACTATTCCTTTCAATTTCTTCATATTTTCTTACCTTTTAAACCTTCCCTGGACTTCCAAAAATCATTCAAAACCAAATAAGCCAAATCGGTCCAGCCGTTCTCGAGTTTTAGCGAGACTAACGAACAGCAATTGATTTTTATATACATAGATATAAGAAATATGACGACGTACTTAATTCTTTTATCTTGAAAGCCATTCAAACATCTCTGTAACCTTTGTTTTATTTCGGTATCTCTTCATAAATTTTAAGTTATCATTACGTGAACTGTGATACTATATATCATCTCCAAATAAGTCTACGAGAATTTATAGGAAAACAAAGCCATTCCACAAACTGTATCACTATCATAACAATAAAACAGCGTATTTTGCTTTAGAAAACACACAGTCTTTACTTTTCTCCGTCAAACTGAACGTATCGTATAAAATGCAGCGAACGCAGTTTCTTGAAAAAAAAACCGGCGGACAAAGAAGGGTCTGGCGACGTGGAATGCATACATAAAAAGTGGTAAAAATACTTCGTGTCTCTCCTAACTTTGGAGATATTTATACCTATAGCTGCTATTTTTTTTTAACATAATTTGTTGCAATAGATATTATTAAAATGTTGATTAAGATTTCTTTTTGTTTTATTCGTAGACTTGTGAAGTAGAATATTTATATCGATATAGATATTTTTCTTTATGTAACTAAGGTTGAAAATTTAATAAGCATGTCGTTCACATGGATGTTTGGAGATTACTGCAGCCTATAGACTTCTACACAAAAACCAGAGGTCAAAATGTGCGTTATTATGTCCTGAGACGTTATGTGATAAGTCTCTGTGATAATTATTACGGTGCCATACATTACCATTTAACCGGAATACGATAGTAGGTCCTGAACTCCACCGTTTGTCGGTAGATAGTTTGGGTAATGCGGTCTCTATACTTGAACTCTACCACTACTAGAAAATTGTGATGTTTTTTTTCTTTATTGAATATTTTATAATATTAGATCATTTTCACAAATTTTATTCAATATCTAGTATGATTTTGTGCTCCTTTTTAATCGTAGACTTTGACAAAAATAGAGAATATTCAAAATGTAAAGAGTTGTGATATTTCATTCTTGTGTTTCAACATTGTTTCAATGGTATCGATTCGGTACGTCCATTGAAAATGTTGTCTATTGTGATTCAAAAACGTTACATAGCGGGAATCGATGCAATTCTAAATCCAATGTGATTGTTTTCACGAGCAATCATCTCGTGAACTTTAAATTTCCATTGAAATCAGATTGAGAGTGCAATACGTTTCCAACTAATACAGTTTAATAGAATTTAACACAATTATGTCAATATTTGCTTCATTATTACAAAGCAGTCGACTTATAATGTTATTTTATCATAATTAATGTAACATCTGTATATTAATACTTCTATTTATACTCACAATTTAATCATATAAGAAACGCATCAGTTTATAATAAAATATTTTATTTCAAAATCAATCAATCAATGTACAATTGACAAACTGCTTTAAGTCTGAAAATAGTGAAAATAGTATAAATTCCAAGATGAATATATTCTATTTCACATATCATAGTCTGCTATGAACACTTTATCACTTTTCTTATTTGTACACCTGAACATAGTCTTCTAATTCATTTTTTTATGTAATGTAAGTCGTAAACAAGCATGCAGTTCACATTGATGTTAAGTGATCACTGCAGCCTATAGACAAAGACCAAAGTCAAAATTAGGTCTTAGGCCTCTTTTTATTTACATAGATCTTAATATTATAGGCTGAAATAACACAATTGTATCGTCAACGTGAACCTAGCCTTAATCGCGTTTAGACATAACATAAAATCTGTATAGTAGTAGTATGTGAAATAAAGTTGTGTTCTTTACAAAAACCAAACCTCTAGAGACGCGTGTAGCAAGACGTTGACTCCCTCGCCGCCGCGGTTGCCTCAAAATCCCTGTAATAATGAGATGTGCGCGCGTGAATGGACTTGAGCACACTCCAGATGATGCCTTGATGTTGCCACGAGACGATAAGACAGTATAACTTACAAAATATCTCGGATAAACCTTATGTTTAGTAGTTTTTCTTATATTCGTCTTTTAGCAAAAGGATTATGTTTTGTGAATAGTATTACTTGAACCTTTGCTGCTTAGTTCAAAGTTAAATAGTTCACAATATAAGTCATGATTTTTATCATTCGTTTTACTAATTCGTAACTATATTAAAACCTATTTACATAGATAAGTCTTGTGGTAATTGAAAAAATACAATCCATAGCTATAGATTTTATGTACTAGATATACTAGTACATAAAAAATCTAAGGAGGAATTTCTGCTCCATTTGCATCAAAATTTCTTAGGCTGGGATTTTTAAATTAACGAATGACAATTCGCAATAATAGTAGCTAATATCGGACATCAGTATCAACAAATGCTAACTTTAACGTTCAACTGCAATACGGATTTACTGCCAGTGAAAAGAAAAATATGCTTATGTTCTCTGCCAACATTCAATTTCTATGCTCGACAAAAATATACGAAGCCACAAACAAAAGTGAATTATTGATGTGACAAGTCATCTGTTTAGAAAGAAGAATCGCTATCACTTATAACAATATCGGCAAGAAAGCGATCAATTGTTTCTCATTCATTTTGTGTGGTGGTCCAAAGAACGTGTAAATCATAAGCGATATGAATTGTCGTTTTCGTTTTATTGTTTTGTCATTGTGATGCATGCGTGATATTATTATACCAATGAAAACGTTTATATGTCCAATTCTCGTCATACATTAAAATTGTCTTATGTTGTCTAGAGTCTAGACGTTCAATTTCAACCAAGACAAGCATTTTAAATAAGTTCCAATTACGCTCTCAACATTTCTTAACGCAATACAAACTCTATTTAAAAGTAGAACTTGCTTTGTCTTTGTGTACTCTCAGAGTGCAAGCGCTCTGTTCAGATAATGCCTCTCTTAGTATCTCGTAATTTTATTACACGTGAAGCCTTAAGAAACTTAAGTCACCATTAAGAAATGAAGTTGTCCACTGGGTGCAAGTTACTTGGGAGAATAAATGCTATGAAATAAGTTACTTCGTCACGTGCCGCTGAATAAATTGTGGTTAGCTTAATTAAAGAGTTGCGCAAAGCCCACGTCCTGCCTCTTTATTTTTTAGTGTAACTACGTGTTTACGAAATTAAATATGTGACGGATGGAAATAGGTTTAAAGTTTGCATCGTACAGTTTATACATTAAAGATTTTTGTCACCCTTTATGGTATTCTAACACGACACGGTATTCAGGGTCCGATAGGAAGGGTCAGGGTAGTGTTATAACATTTAGGGAGTTAGGGTCCCTAATTACTGCGACCGGAGCGGCCCGGTCAGTCTAATTAATCCGGATTTGGGATTCAATTTAGTCTTACTATCCTGATCGTCAATTACTTTTGTTAATTTTGGCACAAAAAATACCGATTCTTCGTTGGTGATGTTTACTACTATAATCATAAAAACATATTAGATAAAAATATTGACACAGATCACTAAATTTCAATTTTGACTTATTTTTTTGTTGTGCCCAAATACCGTATTGTTGTTTCGTATATTTATTCTAATAGCGCAATGTTTTAGTATAGCCATAGCTAATGTTATAAAATCGTTACATATTACTGCAATATCAAAAAATATATGAAAATGTCTTCATGTGATGAGTAAGTAGAATGTTATCACATAATCTTTCGTGTTCAGCATCGTAAATTCCGGCACAGAGGCATGATATCTTTGGCCTCATCACAATTCCAGGCTGGATGAAAGTCAAGTCAAAAGATTGCCATAACTAACGGCTCTGGTTCTCCCTCATTCCGGGGATTGTCCGAGACTTCAATTTGTCGGTACACCTTTATCCGGTCCGGTCTTTCATATTTTAAGTTACTAATCTAAATATCTTTATTTACAGGATGCTCCGGTCAGAATCTGCGGATATTTCCAATCCAGAAGCAGCAGACTGTGGCTGTAGGCAAGTCTGTGGTGCTGACATGCCAGGCTGATGCTCCTGATCCAGCGCTAGTAACGCAACCGCAGTGGAAGGATCCGAATGGACTCGTCATCAACGAAGCTGTGTTAGTATTTGTTAAATTATATATTTGTTTTTAAAACGTAACTTTTTTACATTTCAAGGTATGTATGCTTAATTTGTATGTTTTGAAATTATAGGCATGGTTAATGTATGTATTCGAACATATTATTATATAAAAACACCTAAAATTTGCTGGTTACGGTGTTTGCCATATAACTTACATCGAATCAGGGTTTTCAGCGTAGCCAACCAGTAAAGTAGCTACTTTACTCCGAAACTTTTATGACTGTACTTGAAACTCGGTAGGTAAATAAAAAACTAACAATTGGGGAGGGGGAGGATCTCCATTCTTGTAACTGAAATTACAAAAAAAAAATATATTTTTTAAAACTTATAACTTTTTCGTGCCTATAGATACGTCTTTTAAAATGACATGGCATTTCTTAAAACATAATCGTATCTTATTATTAAATACTCGATAAATATTATTTGCTACTATGGAACTTCATGGGCTAGTCCAACTCTCTCTTGGGCATTTTTTTCATGTAGACGTTTATATTTGTGTATAGACGGGTATTCACTTACCATCAGTGTGAGATGTAAGCTTGTTTACCAATTGTAGGGTATACACTAAGTTATTTCACTTTTCTTTAAATTAACCTTATCTAATATTTTGTTAACAGTGCTGGCACGCGCCCCGAAATCTACACCGAGCCGATGCCTGCTAAACAGTTGCAGCTCCTGTACATATCGTCCATCACTCCCGCTATGGCAGGCAATTACACTTGCGTCGCGGCTTACACCAACACACCTCTCAGCGCCAGCGTTGTTTTGGACACTTTCGGTATGAAAACTTGTTTGTTGGACATTGTAGTTACAATATTGAACATTCTATAAGACCAAGAGAACAAATATTCATTGCATATACAGTGCCCAACAATAAATATTGCACATCGATCCAAGGAAGGAGACTTCAGCTTATTTCGAGTTTTTAGAGGGTTATCTTTTTTGCACCGTACCTATTTGACGTATGTCGACCATTTTAATCAAGTTTTGACCAATACCGGGCTGTCAGTGCTAATGTTTTTTTTTTTTATTTTTTTTTTATGTAATGGAAGTGGTAAACAAGCATGCAGTTCACATTGATATTAAGTGATGACTGCAGCCTATAGACACCCACACAAAAACCAAGGTTAAAATGCAGATGCGTTATCACTCCTGAGGCCTAAGGTCTTATGCCTCTGTACCGGAAATTACAGGGCCGTACATTACCACCTGACCGGAACACGATAGTGTTGAATACTACCATTTAGCGGCAAGTATATTAGGTAATGCGGTGGTGCCTACGCCCGCGAGCTCCGTCATTGGAGCTCTACCACCAGTGAAGGCAGGCAGTGTCCAACAGAGGCAAGGTGTAGGCAGTGTGCAACAGAGATAACGCTCTACGAAGTCGAAACCAGCCGATCGTCTCTTTCGCAGGCTCGATGTGCAATATTAATTGTTTAGTACTGTACTTCCTCATGGATGTAGTAGTAGTAGTAGGTATAATAGGTATATGTCAACTAGTGTGGTTTCGATATTCTGATATACTATTTAACACAGGCGTTATTTTTATTCTGTGGATCAACTTAGGTATATTAATGGTTATAATTAACATGACGACTATATATTTCATTATTTTATTTTTAGTTGCTATCACGTGGACAAATGCTAATGAAAACCAATATGCCACAAAGGGAAAAGATTTCAAAGTCATGTGCGAAGTAACCGCTGAGCCTGCGCCGTCTATTGATTGGTTTAAAGAAGGAACTCCTGTGAGTATCACTAATTAATAGGATATAGCAATGACACGAAATAATCGTCATAAAATACAATTGTTTTCTTTTTTCAGATTTTAACTGGTGATAGGTATGTTATTCATGCAAATGGTCTGTTGGTTAAAAATATTGAAGAAAGTGATGACGGAACATACACTTGTCGTGCTGTTGTAATTCAAACAGGGGAACTTGCTGAAAGGAATATAAAACTAGAGGTTTGTAATAAAATATTTAAGTAATTGATTGTCTCTGGTAAAGAATTGAAATGTGTAATCTGATTAACCGTTGTATATTTTAGGTGTATACTGCACCAGAAATGGCAGAACGTGAAACCAAGGTTGAGATTAAGGAAGGGGAAACCGCATCTATTACATGCAAAGCCAGGGGAAAACCACCACCAACATATTCTTGGATAAAAGCATCTACTCGAGAGGTAGGTTTTTGCAGAGAAGGGTATTAATAAAAATTATGGATTTAAATAGTCCTGAAATAAATTTTCTATGTATACTAACAAAACTTGTATTCCAATATAGAATCTCGCTACAACGTCGCGCTTCAGTGTCAATGAAAATACCGGCCTTCTCACATTCGAAAGAGTTGAAGCTGGTGACTATGGAAAATATATATGTAGCGCTGTAAATCAAGCTGGACACAATGAAACTGAAATTGATGTTGAAGTGCTGGTACCACCTAGGATATTTGAACTATACAACACTACAGCAGCTGAGCTTACTGAAGGCAGATTGGAATGTAAAGCTACTGGCAGACCAGCACCACGCATCAGTTTTAGAAAACTGAGTAACAGCGATCGTTACTTAAATGGACCCAATGATGATGGAAGGTAAACGAAATAGTTTTCATTATGCATTTACTTACATTAGTATTCTTGAATAAGTTTCATAATTTATTTATTTCTTCTATTAGAATCATAATCGAAACGAGCAGTCATCAAACAGGAGATCAAATGCAGTCAAGTGGTGTAATCACCGTCACAAAACTGAACCGTACCCATGATGGTTTATATGAATGCGTCGCTGAAAATGAAGGTAGAAAATATTATAACGATTTAAACAAACTGGTCCGAAATATTGTCCTTGTTTATTTAATTTATTTTTTTATTAACAGGTGGCGAGGCACGAAAGAATGGTCATTTGACGGTTCAATTCAAACCTTCCTTTGAACATATGACCAATGTACCGATTTGGAGCTGGAATGCTCAACCTGTCAATATCAGTTGCGTTGCTGAAAGTATCCCTAATGCTACAATCAAATGGAAGTAAGTTGATCAGATGTAATATTAATAACTAATTGCATTATTACTGAATCTGTTTTATGAATTATTTGACTGAGCTCGTGCATTTTACCATTTTCAGGTTCCACGAGTATGATTTGGTTGAATCGCCCCATGTTCGTATCTACGGATCAGGACCTGTCAGTTATGTGACTGTAACGCCAGTGGAACGGAGTCTGTACGGTATCTACAAATGCATTGCCACAAATACGCTCGGCGAAGCTGAACATATTATTCAGTTGAGAGAAGCTTTTCCACCAGGACCTGTTGTTCAAGTAAGTCTATCGATTTATAAATTTTGCAAATTCAGAACAAAAGACAATTTCTATGCAAAATCGCTATATCTATTTTCCTTTTTTTAGGCCCGACAAGAAACTATAACTGCGACATCAGTTTCTTTCAATATCGTGGGGCCAGCTGAAGATATGGGACCACCTATTTTAGCTTACACTACTCAGTACAAGGAAAATGGAAACTTCGACTGGAACCTTGCTATGAATAGAACGTGGTCGGTACATTCACCATATATCATTGAAAATTTGAGGCCAATGTTCACGTATGACTTTAGATTTGCAGCTGTCAATCAAGTAGGAGCTGGAACCTGGGGTTCCCCGTTGACAGTTATTATGCCTAGAAGGTAAGTAGCCGTACTAAAGGACTATAATAAATTTCATTTTAAAATAAGACGATTATTATTTTATTTTCTTTTTACTTCACAGATCACCACCAGAACAACCAAAATGGAGGGAATCAATTAGTTCGGAATCACTGATTCATGGTAAATATGCTGATCGATATGAACTACAATGGAGAGTCCCTGCGCACAATGGCGAACCTATTGATCTGTACGAGATTAGATACTGTCCTGTAAGTTGAGATTTTTTTCATGCCTTGTTTGTGTAATTGTGACATTATGTTCTTGCTCAAATAAATAAAAAAGGCGCTGAATTGCTGGCAATGAAATTGATTCAGTTGGCGGATGTTCTAATAAGCTTTATTTAATTATTTATTTTTAATATTTTTTTTTAGGTTCTTAAAGTCAGCGGCGAATGGCGAGTGTCCGCTGAATCGGATTGCGAAACGATAGAATTAAAATCGTACGAGGCAATCAGCTACGAAGTTCGAGGGTTACACCCGGATACCAGATATCGCATGCATGTGCGAGCCCACAATGTCCTTGGTTTCTCCTTGCCTGCCCAGCTCTATGTTCAGACAGCTCTCGGTGAGTACAATCAGGAGAGTAACGAAGTTCCTCTACGGGCCGGTTTCTACGATGTTTACACTGCCGCCGAACCCGCCCCGTCTGCAGCGTCCACCATTTCATCTTGTGTTTTTATTTTGTTCTTCTACCTCGTCGTTTGATTTTGTGACGTATTTATCAACTATTAGCCAGTGCTCGCAATTCCTTAGTACTTTTTGTTTGTTTGTGCTGTCATATTTTGCTTTGTTATTTATAGTTTAAACTTTTCCTTGTGTAAAAGTACAATGTTATGTTAAGTAGATTTAAGACAACGAATAACCACCTTTTTGTATTTTTTTTCTATTTCTTTTATAACATTTTTTACTTTGTCTATTATCTATTTCTATTATTAGACATTGATATTAAATCTTGCCGAATGTAGGTGATAACCCGTGATTTACAGTGTGGTAATAAAATAGATATAACGCGTTTTGCTTCGAGCTACGTTTTTTTTACAATTGCTGATATCATAATGTGAACATAAGTGTATCATATAATTAAAATAATTGTATTTGTTCAGTTTATTTGTGTATGTGCTGCTATCACATATGCGTTTGTGTTATGTTTCAAAAACATATTAACTATTATTATTTTACTTTTTTAAACTATTTATCTCATATTCGCGTTTTTTGACTGGTAAGTTTATATTTTATGTTAATTTTTAATTTACTTTTTTACTACGAAAAAGTTTCAAATATTATAAAATGACCGTGACTAATATTTTCTAGGTAATCCAAATGGAAGCCCCAGCTATTTTCAATGGGTTCCTACTAAAATGGATCTACTAGCTTCAATAATTTTAATAAATATCGCAATTTAAATAATAGTTTTTAAAATGACATCATTTGAATTAATTAAGTCCAAAGACGACTGTTATTTAGGAAGAATACGTTTTGTGATAAAACAATTTATGAATGTATAAATAGGTTTAGCTCTCAATTGTGTTTTAAACAAAGTCATCATTAAATGATATAAGTAATTGTCCGTTAATGGGCGTAAATCCATAACTGCTATCCTGAAAATCAATATAATTATACTTCAAAGTTTGGATATAACGTTAATTTTATTATTGTATCTAAAACTTTATAATGTTACATTTTGCAATGTAAAAGTAGATAGTGAATCGGCATTAAAATTGATACTGCCAAAATGTTTATAAGTATTATGTTTTATGATAGGATTATTATATAAATCCCAAAAGGATATTTAGAAAAACTTCTCAAATTAGGCTATGAAATTGTGTACGAATTTTTGACGACTATTTTAAATTCGTTTAATAAGATGTAGTTATAATTATTATTATATTAAGCGTGTTGAGCGAAAAATCGTCCAAGTGAGAGATTTTAAGAGGGAGGGAAGAGCTGGAGTGATGGATGAGATGAAAGTTTATTGAGCGGCATATAAATTAGAAGATATACATACATATAAGTTAAGTTAGATAGAAAAGTTCTACGGAGAGTTGAATGTTGGAATTGTGATCAGATCTGGATGAAAAATGACCAATGTGAAAATAATAAACGTTTTGGAAATTGAATTAAATACTTTATTTCTGTCTTCACCTGGCTCAAATAAAATGCCTGAAGCTGGACTGAAGATAGCGATGAAACAAAATTAATTTATAAAGTAATATAAGAAATAGATAGGTAAGAACTTATTAGTTGGCAATCATAGCAGATTTGTTGTAGGTAAATAATTATAAAAAATCATGTAAATAACCAAAATATTAATGAAATTTTATCCAAATATGATATTGCATACAGTACAGCTTCATTCATTAGTGTTACCCTGATTGTTCCCTACATACCTGTGTTATTATTAGATTTACCTTTTCTCAAAGGGTTCAAAAGTAAAATTTTACTCTAAGATAAATTAATTATAATAATAGTCAAAAGAAAGCTGTCAAGATGCTTATCAAGATAATGTTGTCCCCTTAAATGTCTGTCGTTTGACAAGTGTGTTTGTGTCGCCCTGAACAAAATTTGGGTAAATATATTTTGTATTTTAATATGTTACATAGTTAATAAACTCGCTATACAATTTCCTTTGGAATGAACTAATTACTGTTCTGCATGACCTTCTTGATGCTGGTTTGTGTACCTTTCCCATTTGAAATGACAATTCCTTGTACCATGAGCATGGTTCGTATTAACCATTAGATCTATCTTCGTGATTTTAATACTGTCCAAATAATAACTTGTGAATTATTTTTCCTAGATCTGTCATACTAGATGACTTTTTTGTTGTTGACCCTTTTAGGATAATTATTTATAGTTATTAGTTAATACCCTTTTCTAAACATTACAGCATGATTAGCTAGTCCCTGAAACTGCCATATCACGAAATTATTCCAAATTCTATTTAATAGCATTAATAATTGGCAGTACACACAAGTTGTCATCTGGCTGTTTCAATAAATAATCACCCGGATATTTATCTAATAGTGATAAAAGTACGTTTGTAGTTCGAACACTTACGGTCGTTGATGATCTTAAAATGAGAACTACAAAAGTGCTAACATTCTTTAATATTAGCACTAGGGGTAGATATACAATTACAGGTGTTGGTTTAAACCTCCATAGTTTTATTTTATTTATTTTATATTACTTATTACGATATTAGATTTAATATTTGCTTCTCATAGACTCAGAAGTCTTGTCATGGGGTTTGAACATTTATGTTGCGTACATCAAGTTATTTGGAATGTTTGCATCTTGACAACTTTTCTTTTCTACAGTTACTATTATTCTAAGACTATTTGTTTGTGCATCATAAATATTCGCTATCACCATCTGTCATTAATTCATTTTCATTCAAACCCCATTTCATTCTGACGGAAGAGCTTTCTCCTGTTTAAAAATTTTAGGATTGACCGATCCGTCTTTACAAATGATAATTAAATATAGGTGATTGGGTGCACGTTGTCTGAAATTGAAAGCACTCCGTATTCACCACAAAATTGATTGTAATTAATGTGTTATTTGTAATAACAAAGATGTTTTGTAAATAACTAAAATTACACTTTGCACACGCACAAGCGCTATCGACCCATTTGTTACAATCACTGGTCATATCACATAACATAGCTTTTATGATATGATGCATAAAACTAACAACATATTTAAAAGCAGTCGACGTAATTTAGTATGATAATATTTTTATGGTAAATTATGCTTTCTTTTTGTCAACTGCTTTTTTATATGAATTTCTTGTTAATATTTTTAATATTATGATATTTAATAACGTTTAATTCAACAGGTGTGGAACGTTCTGGATTTGCACCTCCGCAACTTCTTTCGAGTGGGGCAATTATAGGAGTTGCATTGGCTGGTGTGCTCATCTGCCTTATCATAGTAGACCTTCTTCTATTCTGCTTTAGACGACAAGGTGTTATTGCAACACTATGTGGAAAACGTGCCAAGAAACATAAGGATGATGAAGCCAAACTGGGAAGGTAATTTCAAGTCTATTATTAATTACAACATTTCTCTCTGTTTAGTAACTTTCATGTAACATTGTAATCTCTCCATTCAGATATCCCTTTATATAATCACATCATTGGCATAATTTATATTATTGTATATGTTGTCATTAATTTTGGCCCAAATTAAGAGTGTCCTGTTCCTTTTCTTTTGTGTCTCTCCCAATCGTAAAGTGTTAGTGTCGATGAGAGATGTTTCTGCCCGCTAGTCTGTACGGTTGGCGCTTCCCGCTCCCTTATTGCAGCACGAAGCCGCGCGCGCCGCCTTCCCCCGCGCCCCTGCCGCCGCCAGTCAAGCTCGTGCCGACTCCGACGTAAGGCATCACAAAAACGATTGCCTGCATGCTTTGTTTGTGCGGATGCTACGGTACGGCCCTTGTGAGGAGAGAACTAAAGCTACGTGAATTTCTAACCTGAAATTCACGAAATCTTTCGTAAAGATCGTATCTTCTTTTCTCTGGGGCCTACCTTATTGTAAATATCGATTAAAGAACGCGTACGCTTGGCGATGCATTTGTAAATATTACTATCCAATTAGCAGATATTTGTTGCACTAGATAATTTGCGAATCTTCGCAGCGTAGTTTGTTTACCATTCACAAAGTAAATCTTGAAATTAAGAGACTCGTATTTATGGGTGCCATCCTTGGTAGTATTGTTTGTCAAGCGTATTTAATTACTTGGAACATCTCTTACGACAGTTCTCATTGTCTGTATTTATTTTGATTTTAGTTTTCTTTGTTCCACTGAGTAACCCATTATCATTCGATGTTTATTTATTTTTATATATTGTTTATAGTCCTTAATTTATTAACCAATATAACCACTAACTACTCTCTCGCACTTTTCATATTACTAACTAAATATTCATTATTTTGTCCACGCTGCCACAAAATGAACACATGTAGCTATGTCCCGACTACGCCAGTGTAAGAAATATAATTCTTTGACATGTTTCAAATCATATTGTAGTGCCTTCTAATTTGCATTTAATTTTGTTGAAATATTTGACGCTTTTGATTTATGCAATCTTAATACAAAAGGAGGCGTTCAGACAATTTGTCTGTTTGAACGTTCCCTTAGTATTATTAGGCTGGCTTCTAACCTGACTTTTTTTTGCATTTCTTACGATTGTGCATTTCGAAGGATTGATTTTAAAAATGTTGATTCAGGTTTTTATATTTCTTTATCTTTATTCCTTTAGTGTAAATTTATTGGTAAATGTGTATGTTTATTTTGTACATACTTAGAATATATTAGTTGAATAAAAGCTGATTTGTAAATAAACGCTTTATTTTATTTAGAAATATATTTTAAGTATTTGTATTTATTTCACAGGGATGAGAAAGAACCTCTTAAGGATACAGCAGATGACGCAATAAAGAGAAATTCGTCGGTGGAGTTTGATGGGCGACGGGTGTATGCTACCAGCGGAGGTCCTATTATTGGTAAAAATTCTGCAGTGTAATCAGTGATCGAGTACTGTAATCAAAGAACAAAATTATATTGTTACGTTCGCCGATATTGAATTTGAATCGTTACTAAGGATCTTAAAAGATATTCGGTGTAAATGATATTTATTGAGCAAAAAGCTTGTGTATTTGTGATGTGCGCAACCAGTATTGAAACTGCCAAAAGACGAATTAATACGTTAAGTACGCTGCTTTACGTTTATACACGCATGGTATAACATTAATTGTATTATGGTTAATAGAAAAAAGTAAAGGAAAGTTTGAGATGGTTAACCAAATATATTGTATTCAAAAACTTAAAATCAATATATTTTGTACCTATAGTATATCAATACCACACGTAGATACTAACTAGCCTGTAAGTCTTCGTTACACTCATTTTAAATGTAACTAATAATTGTTTTTATTTATGTAGGTTTTTGGATCAACTTAAGACTTGTGGTAGGCACTTCAATTGGCAAAATTTCTTTGATTTTGAAGTTAACGCAACCGATTGTTTTTGTTATGAAATCCTATTTTTCAACACAAAAACATTATTTTTTTTGGATTTACGTATAAATGGTTGGGCGGGAAGGTTTCTTAAAAAAATATTCTAAGTGAGTAAGTATGACCAATGAGATTGAGAGTACCACGAGTCCTAACGTATAACATTAGTTATATATTTTGGCTACCTTTCTATTTTGTATTATTGGAAAATTATCATGACGCGTATCATAATAATACATTATACTAATGACCAATGTTAATGATAGCCAACCATTTATATCAGTTTTATACAATTATACAGCTTCAAAAGGTACAAACCGTGCCTTCTAATATTATATTTAGACGTATAAATGAGGGTATTTGTAAAATAAGTAACTGTATATATTTCGTCAGTCACAAACGTAATCTCTTTGATGGATGTAGTTTGTTTCCAATCTTATCGACATTATAAATCTGTTCATTTTTTGAGCAGATTATGTCAGAATTGATATTCCTTCTTATAGATATTAGCATCACAGCATTTATTTAGGTAAATTATTTGCTCTTGTTAAAAATAATAAGCTACAATATAATCCATATTAAAATATTTTAACATAATATTATTGGGTATAGTTACAACATCAATGTTGTAAAAATATGTAATTACCTTGCGAAATGTATTTATCGCGTTGGACATGAACGTCGTTGAAAGATCTTAATTTTAGGATTAGGTTTTGTAAATAGTTGGTATAATTTTGTAAATATTTTACACTTTAGATAGCGCTTCATATGAATTGAAGTATCTATGTTGAAAATAGTTGTATCATTTTGTAATGTCCGTTTCACGTATTGTGTCCGTTTATTTATCTGATTTATAGTAACAAAATGTTATATTTATTTGAGATGCGAAACTAACTTCATTTATTCTATAGTTTTTTCTTATCTGCCTCGGTAGCCTAGTGGTAGCAGGCCACTACTACTACGCTGAGGTCCTGGGTTCGATTCCCGGGTAGGGGGTTATCAGACATAATGGTGAAAAAGCCTTTATCTCTGGGTCTATTGGGATTTTTCCATTTTCTGGAAATTTCCCAGTACCTCAAAGTTTGGTAATGTGCCCGGAGATGTCAACAGGCTCGCCACCTGTTACATGGGCCAAAACGTAACCGGCGAATCGTGGGTGTTTGCATGTATGCTTGAATGCATGCATTTACCTCTGCCTACCCCTTCGGGGATTACAGGCGTGAAGTTACGTGAAGTTACGTTACGTTTTTTTTCTTATTTGTCCACATTGATGTCTGTCAGATTTATTATTAAATAAATGTTTGCTGGAAAACACTTTGTTAAGACGTTAGGTTTATTGATAATGAGCAAGTATAACTATATTTAAGAAGATTTTTCCTTAGATACGACTTAAATCTATATAACGGGTTTCAAATAAGTTTTTATGTGTATTTATATCATTAAGGCAGCTCTGCTTGCTGGAGGTATGCTTAAGTGTATTTTTATCATTGTTTAAGTTATTAAACACAACTATTGCATTAATTCTTGCTGTATTATGACCAAGCATTTCTTGTGATATAATATTACGTTTTGGAGATTTTTGTTTCTTATTTAGACCGATCGATTTTAATTATTAATAATATGCAGATTGACATAATAGTTAAAGAAACGTCTTCAATAAGTGATGTTATGCATTTAGGAAGATATGAGTAAATACTTACTAAATTTTTAGTACTTTTTAAAATTCGTGTTAAACTTTATAATGAACACATACCTACAACTAAGTGACGGAGCTTTGTGCCACCTGAATTTAGTAATGGCTTCCGTATGTTATTGGATTGCAAGACACCTGGATGTCTAACAGCTTTAATTCAGATTAAATTAAAACGGTAAGCGACAGCTTTGTGCATTTTTTTATAAAATTAAATGTCTAAAAAGTAAAATATCTTTTATTTCATAATTTACTTGATCTTAGTCACAGAAATTAGAATTATTATTCTGATTTCTATGATTCTAATAACATTAGTTAAAAACCAAACGTACACACATTAAGTTAAACACGTACACATAAATATGATGGTAGATATTCATAAATAATATGATAGGATTAGTGTCTATCCACCTATTAGTTATTGCGTTTGTTTTTTATAATTTCATCAAGACAGATTTCAAATCAATATCTGTTCACTCTCGTGTAGGTATATATATTTTTTTGAACCTGTCTATTACGGGAATAGTTAAATAAATTACTTTCGTGTTTCAAATCAAAATGAAATAAACATTCGTTGTTTTTTTTTGTCATTGTTGCTTGCGATTCTCCGTTCTCTTAACATATCTCCGACAGTAATTGCTTGGTTTCGGAGTTACTTGTTTGGTCGCCGGCAACGCATTCGTGTGGATGATTCCTTTTCTTCATGGTGCGATGTCACGGCCGGCGTACCACAAGGCGGCGTGTTGTCTCCATTCCTGTTTTCTACTTTCATTAATTTAATAACTCAGAATCTATCTTCTCTCTACCACCTTTATGCAGATGATCTTCAAATCTATTGTCAGGCTAATCTCGTTCATCTGCCGGAGGCCATACGGACTGTCAATGATGATCTTAAACGTGTTTCTCTCTGGTGTGATGCATTTGGGTTGCAGGTTAATGCTTCCAAAAGCCAAGTGATCATTATTGGCAGCTCTCGTGTGGTCTCTAAATTAGATATGTCAGACGTTCCATCAGTTGTACTTAATGACACGTGTATTACTTATTGCGACAAAGTTAAAAACTTAGGGTTAATCATTGACAACAGTTTAACTTGGAAGCCACAAATCGCTGAGGTAAGCCGGAAAATGTTTGCTGCTGTTGGCTCCCTCAGAAGACTCCATAATTTCTTGCCTACTTCCACTAAAATTACGCTGGCTCGATCACTTCTTTTTCCAATACTAGATTATGCCGACATATGTTATCCAGATCTAACACAGGAGCAATTAAATAAACTTGAGCGGCTTCAAAATTTATGTATACGATTCAAATTTGGACTACGCAAATATGATCATGTTTCTGATTTTCGCAAACAGCTCAAGTGGTTACCCATTCATCTTCGCAGGAATACACACATTCTCTCTTTTCTGTATTATTTATTGTTCAATCCGCACACCCCTACCTACCTGAAAGAGCGTTTCCATTTTCTTTGTTCTACACATTCCTTGTCCCTACGTTCTTCCGACAATCTCCTTTTAATGACTCCTTCTCACTCTTCCTCTTTTTATTCTAATTCATTCACGGTGGAGGCTATCCGACTCTGGAATTCCCTTCCGGTGGATACCCGACAAGCTAAGTCTGTAGAGGTGTTTAAAAAAAAGAACCTATGATTACTATGTTTCCCAGTCCCTTTCTTTATCCAGCTGATACCTGATCACTAGTTTCTTCTCTACTGTTATTATAACTTAACATTATATTTATAAGTTTCATATAGCAGGGTACACCCCCATTGTTTAGTATCTGCACTGTTTCCTAAACCCAAAGGTTGTCTGGAAGAGATCACTGCTTAGTGATAAGACCGCCTCTTGTATATTGTATCTTTTATTTCTCTGTCTCTTATCATAAGTTGGTGTACAATAAAGAATATATTATTATTATTATTATTATCAACAAAACTCTAAATAGTTACGCCCCAAAAGTTATCGATAAAAAGAGTTCCAGTTTATCCTCGTTAACGGAACAATGGACGACAAATGCATTAGTGTTACGCTTTTTAATCGTAGCTCATATTACAAAGTAATCTTTTGGGGGATGCGCAGAAGCAGACGGGGCCCACACTGTTACGAACAATACAAGAATGTTGGGCAACAACACTTACCAACTTATTGAAAAGAGGGATGCTCTTTGTCGATAAAATCAAATATTTATAATATATGTTATTTATTATAATTATATTTATTTATTCATGAAAATGATGAGATTGAAGACGTAGAAAATATCACACTAACATTGACAAAATAGACGACGACGGTTTCTGAAATTTCAAAATTTGATTTTTTTTTATGTTACGGCAGTGACAAACAAGCATGAATATCTTAAGTTGTTAAGTGATGACTGCAGCCTATAGACATCTACCCAAAAAACAGAGGTCAAAATACCAGTCTCAGAGACCTAGGTTGTTTTGTGTCTGTGACAGTTATTAGGGGGCTATACATTAAACCGGGACAAAATTGTGCTGACGACTACCATTTGAGGGTAGACACGAGTAAATAATGCGTTAGTACTTACGCAAACGAGCTCCTACACTGAAACTCTACCACAACAAAAAAAATTGTTCAATGTTACAAATAATTAATAAGATAAAAACTATTACACTTTTTATAAAAGTAGAACAACCCATAAATCAAGCAAATTGCCTTATCTTCTCTTACAATCTTCGACTATAGTTCTTAGATAATTATGCACTATTAATTTAATTCTCGAACGCTGATCTCAATTACATGTAATAGCAGCATTGCGGCTGATATATAGACATTTAGAATAGGTTAACAGACGATACTATAATTGTTGCTGAGAATCGATGTACCGTGTGATTATATCGATAGTGTCACATCACTAGCGTTATGCGTCACGCTACTCGTAAGGCTGGGTGCAGTCAATCGCTGTGGTTTAATACATTTGAACAATGACACTCCCTGCACCAAATAATTTATGTTTCGGGTTCAAACTCAGGGGGACTTTGCCATCTTTTGGTGTAGCGACGTAAAGAATGACACCATTTTTTGAAATTATTGGATACAATAACAAAAATACGAATTAAGGTTATGTTTTTATTTAATATCGTGTGTTGAGAACATTTATGACGTTAACCGGATATTTTTATATCAATACTAGCTGACCCGGCAAACTTCGTATTGCCTCACAATTAAATAATGTGTCAAAGGTTTGATATATACGGACTATTTGTATGGAAAAATGAAATTGTGGTTTTTACTATTTCACTTCAATATCTTCATATATTCTTACCTTTTAAACCTTCCTGGACTTCCAAAAATTATTCAAATCAAAATTAGCCAAATCGGTTAAGCCGTTCTCGAGTTTTAGCGAGACTAACGAACAGCAATTGATTTTTATATATTATATATAGATTACTTTTTCCAGCTGTACTTATTAGAATAGGTTTTATAACTATCATTGTTATTCATTCCTAATTACTTGATGTACTTATATTGAAATAGGTAAGTATAAAATATTTAACACCGGCGTTAACGTGACTTGAGTTAATTATCAACACATTACAGATTCTTAGTAATAATACTCATAATACGGTGACATAGCGTTCATTTAATGTTCTATGAAGAGTGTTCTATGAACGTAATGTTTCAATGAAGATGTGTTGCCAACCCTTAGGCCTAAGATACTGTCCCCATATTCGAATTATTAATAATGAAAATTACTACTAGACCGTGAAACAATAGCGGTATATACAACCATGTAGCGGCAACTGGAATCGAAAATGCTGTGGTGCCTACGCCCTCGTGCTCCGTCATTGGAGCTCAGGATCGGACTAAGCCGGAAGGACCCTGGCTGGTGGCTTGGAGAGGTTTGACTCCTCACACGCCCGGGACTAAGATTCATTAAGTTGTGGACCCCGGAACAAAGAAGGGGCTTGTGGCAAGCCCCGCTAGATAAACCTACTCCAGGAAAGTTTAAGCTTTTTAAAGACCCAATATGACAGGTACAGGTGTGAATATAAGTTTACGCAATTATCCTAAAACTGTCACGATCGACCCCAAAATTATTTATGAGTTTCAAAATAAAATAAATCATGTCTCGAAACCAAAGTGGTGACCCTATAAATCCCTTATTGGTTATCGGTTGCAACAATTAGGGTGGGGCACGCACAAGGGTTTATGTTTGCTCCCTTTTAAATAATTACTCCGGTAGCAGATGATAGGGATTAGTTCCGAATTGGACGTGCGTAATGTGGACAAAAAATGCGTATCATGGCCAATTAAAAACTATCCTCATACTTTGTTAACTAAATGACTTCATACCTGCACTCCCCGAAGGGGCAGGCTGAGGCGAATACATGCATTCAAATATACATGCAAATATCCACGATTCGCGAGTTACGCCTGCTACCACAAGACAGTTAAAAATATCTTTTTTTTTTAAATAGGTGATAAGGCAAGGTGTACCTTACTAGTTTATAGTATAGGTGTATAGCATAGGAGGGTACCCATTTTAAACATGGTGTTAGTTAGAGTTAAATATTTTATCACATAGCTACTAGGTAATAGAACCAGTACGTGTATATAAAATATCGAGTTGGTACCTACGGCATAATATTGTCCACTCACCTATGCCCCGCAAAAAAGGACCGCATTAATTTGGCGCTATGGCGGACAGAAGCTAATTAAAAATAATTAATTAGAGTGTGCGTTCATAAATTACACGCTTAGGCTAAGACACCACGGCGCGGTTTTCACCCGCGTCCGCCGCGGTTTCGGGCCCGCAGCTTCTGTAGGATGCAGATATATTTGTAGAAAATTAAAGCACATCTCACGACGCATTTTACCCGCGCGACGTCCGCGACTGTTTGCGGCTCCCGCTTCATCGACGGGCACCTAGTAGAAGACCGCGGGAGAAACTCGCTCCGTGTGTTCTTAGCCTAAGGATGCTTTCCGTCATTAGCGAAAATTATAATTGGATTTTTCCACGCATAATATTATATTCGGTCCTTTGTCCCTTGAAAGAAAATATCCAAGAACAAGAGCAAATATCTATTTTTTTATTTTTTAACAATTACTGGTGGTAGAGTTCAAATGATGGAGCTATTGAAACCGCATTTAACCGCAGCTATATTGGAAAAAGGGCAATGCAAATTTTTATTAGCTAAATATTCAATCAGGATTAGTATTACTGGTGATAGAACGCCAGTGATGGAGCTCGCGGGCTTAGGCACCACCGCATTACCTAATCTATCTGCCGCCAAATGGAAGTATTCAGCACTTATACAGCACAATATTGTATTCCGGTTATATGTTAATGTATGGCCCCGTAATAACTATTATAGAGGCAAAAGATCTTAGTCCTCAGGGGTAGCAACGCATCTGCACTTTGACTCTGATCTCTGGATGAAGGTGGCCGAGGACGGTTTGATTGTGGTAATATTTGGAGAGGCTTTTGTCCAGCAGAGCGTCTTTCGGCTAAAGTAATGACGATGGTTAGAATTGATTTCAACATAGGTAACAATTTTTCAACGGATTGGGCTTCAAAACTTTTCTCCGCCGCCCACTAGTGGAAGAAAAATCTTCCACAAGTATTATACGAATACCTATAAACTAACCATATGTTTTATGTGGTGGTGGTGGCAAACAAGCATGCAGTGCATATGGATGTTAAGTGACGACTGCAGCCCATAGGCATTTACACAAAGACCAAGGTCAAAATGCAGATGCGTTACCACTCCTCAGGCCTGAGGTGTTATGCCTCTGTGCCGGAAATTACAGGGCCGCATATTACCACCTGATCGGAACACGATAGTGCAGAACACTACCATTTAGAGGAAAGTATATTAGGTAATGCGGTGGTGCCTACGCCCGCGAGCTCCGTCACTGGCGTTCTATAACCAGTAATATTAACCCTGATTGAATATTAAGATAATAAAAAATTGCATTGCCCTTTTCCAATATAGCTGCGGTTAAATGCGGTTAAAATATATTTTATAGATCCATATACTCTCCATATATCTGTACATAATAACACCGCAACATTAAGGTTTCTGGTAATTATACTAAGATCATGCAGGTTTTTATAGCATATAGCTACAACATTTTCTAATATATCGTCGCTCGATAACCCATTGTTTGAGTTAACGTACAGACGGGAAGGGTAATTACTTGGCACGATGGCTGCCGCTCTATCAATTTAGTTTAGTTATTGACATCCCGACAGCGATGCGTTATCCATCAAAACTGCCAACTTACCCTACACTGGTTACTAGAGTTTGTATTGGAAAATATAAATAATGCGAAGTAGGTCCTGGTATTGACAGTTATGAAGCTCTTTTATTTTTCTTTCTTCTTTCTTTCTTTCTTTCTAAAGAATGATGAAATGTGCTATAGCGTCAAATTCAATAAAGACATAAGTCATGTCTTAATTTCGCCGAATAGGTAAGCAAAGTTATAGGTAACTGGTGGTAGAGCTCTAGTGACGAACCTCTTGGGCGTAGGCCTCGCTAAGTGGTAGCCTACAGCGATATCGTGTTTTGGTCAAGTGGTAGTGTAGAGCCCTATAATTTCTGATTCAGAGGTATAACAACTTAGACCTCAGGAATATCAACGAATATACATTATTTGCCCCTTCATTACATAAAAAAGGTAGTTTCTTCGATCTGTTAAATACAAAAACATGTATCTGTAGATCAGTTTATCTGTGGAACTGCCTCAATAGTCCAGTGGTACCAGGCCACTACTGCTACGCTGGGGTCCTTGGTTGGATTCCTGGCTCGGCTACCAGAGATAAAGGTGTAAGATCCTTTATCTCTGGTTCTAAGTATAAGGGTTTTTAAATTTTCTGGAAGTTTCACAGTACCTCGAAGTTTCGATATGTGCCCGGAGATATAAACAGGCTCGCCATCAATATGGGCCAATTCGTAACCAGCGAAACGTGGGTGTTTGGATGTATACGTGAATGCATGCATTTACGCGTCGGGATGTGACGACCCCATCGCCCACTAGTGGAAGAATTCCCTTCTGGTGGAGAGGAATTCTTTCGCTAGTGCAGTCAGTCCACCGAACACTGGCGGTCAAACCATGGCGGTTTAAGTACGTGGGATGGGCAGCAGCGTCCCACGTAAAATTGCTGCCACTGCGATCGCCAACCCGCATACCAAGCGTGGCGATTATGGCATTTCCCCCCTTATGATTCACAACCCGAAAAAACGGCCTCTAGTCCCCGGCGGCTCCGCTATTCCTGACCATAGTGGTAACGGTCATGGTAACGGCGGGGCAGGGGGTGCGAAGAATCACCGGCAGATGCCAGGGTAACAAACGACGACAATTGGCCCTGGCAACATACAACATTCGGACACTGCGGACCGACGAGAAGGTGGCGGAACTAGAGGAAGAATTGAGCGGGTTACGATGCCACATTATAGGGTTATCTGAGGTCCGAAGACAGGGGGAGGACTCGATAACCCTCAAGTCTGGTAACCTGCTCTATTTCCGGGAGGGCGACCAACTGACTCAGGGTGGTGTCGGGTTCATCGTCCACAAATCCCTCGTGAACAACGTTGTTAAGATCGAGAGTGTGTCGTCGAGAGTGGCGTACCTTATACTCAGAATAACCAAACGGTATTCGTCAGGTCTACGCCCCGACCTCCGCACACTCCGAATATTTTTTTTTTATATAATTGAAGTGGCAAACAAGCATGCAGTTCACATTGATGTTAAGTGATGACTGGAGCCTATAGTCACACACACAAAGACCAAGGTCAAAATGCAAATGCGTTACCACTCCTGAGGCCTAAGGTGTTATGCCTCCGTGCCGGAAATTGACAACATTTCATATTTTTAACCTACAGTTTTATTACATTATTTAAAAGTAAATCCAAAACTAGGGCACCCGTGTTTAACCATTTTTCGAAATTTTGTACTTTTCATTCATAATTTCTACTTTGAAAGTTAGTGTATTCTAAAAAGACGTATGCGCCATATGACGTCACACATAGGGTGGAATGGCGATAGAACCATTGCCTTGTGCCGTGCCCTAAAAAAAATGTTTGATGTCACTGTCTTGTCGTTGTCAGCTTGTCAAACTCGATGTAGGGCTGTTGATCTTTTTATTTTAAAAATATCAGTACCAGTGTTCGATAGATCGAAAAAATTATCGATTTATAATATATGTATGTATGTATGTATCTTCACGCCAGGTCCCTAACGGGGTAGGCAGAGAGTGTAGAGCGCCAGACATCCCGGTTCTGACAAACAATAATAATAAAATAATAATAATATATGTAATATATGTTTATAATATAAACATATATTTTTTTTAAAATTCTTTGACCCTGCGTGTCATCGATTAATCTCTTCCTTGATCCAACTACAAAATTATAAAAAGACAAACGAGCAAAAAAAAAACACAGCGTAGCTTCTCAAAATATAAAAAAAATATCGAATGTATAAATCTACATTTTAATTCGTTTTGATATTTTTTGTTTTTGTTGCAAACTAAGCAATAAAAATTTCAAATTATTTCAAATGTAACTATCAAAAAACCTTAATTAATCTACATAATAAAAAAAATCATTTAAATATATTTAAAAGCCAAATAATATTTACATAAAATTAAGTTATACCTAAACTAAAAACAACATGCGTCTAAAAATTCCGCATCACTGCCTTCCTGTGTTATGGTACCCAGAAGGCTGGCAGCATTGCCTCGTTGGATGGCAATGCTGATTCCTTGACCTAAAAATTGGCCAGTTTAGTTTTTATTAGTTTTTAATATCGACAAATCGAAAAAATATCAATATTATATCAATAGCCTGAGGGCTAAGTCGTTGTTTAAAACTTGTTTTTTTTTTTTAATAAATAAGTTCGTAGCAGCTTTTTATATACTTCGTAGTAGGGATGGCAATTCCATTTCCGATTTCGAAGTGTCTAAAATCCATCCACGTTTAAATCGACATTGAAAAAATCGTTCTTCGATTATCGATCTGTTTTTGATTATGGCAACGTACTCGTTATACTAAATTTCTAGGAAAACAGACGACCGAAAAAAAAAAACCAACTCAACAGTGTTCAATGCTGGTATTATGCTTCCTATACTCACGTTTAAACGTTAAATCTTATGATCTGTATGTTTCCTATGTCCCTATGTGAATTAACCAAAAAGATCAATCTTCGATTTTCCAGGGTATAGTATCCATTCACTAGATCAATCCAGTACTGTGGATCGAGTAATATAAATTATTATAATTATTTAAACAAGAATCGATTTTTTGGGTCCTAAAGGTCGCTTTTCCGATTAATCGATCTAAGGTCTCGGATCACCAACCTTATTTCCTAGTTTTATACTTTGACATTGACGTATCCGTATCAATTTGACACATCTTGTCACAGAGTATGTAACAATAATGTTTTCTTAAAGAGATAGGCAATGGTAACTACTTCATTCCACCATATATGTGACGTCATCACAAGGCTCAAGGTCATTCAGACAGCAATGGAGCGAGCTATGCTTGGTGTTTCTCTGCGAGATCAGAAATGAGGAGATCCGCATGAGAACCAAAGTTACCGACATAGCTCACCGAATAGCGAGACTCAAGTGGCAGTGGGCAGGGCACATAGCTCAACGAACTGACGGCCGTTGGGGCAGAGCAGTTCTCGAGTGGCGACCGCGTACCGGAAAGCGAAGCGTGGGCAGGCCTCCCACAAGATGGACCGACGACCTGGTGAAGGTCGCGGGCAATTGCTGGATGAGGGCGGCCCAGGACCGTTCGTTGTGGCATTCTTTGGGGGAGGCCTTTGTTCAGCAGTGGACGTCTTTTGGTTGAAATGATGATGATGATGATGCATTTACCTCTGCCTGCCCCTTCGGAGATACAGGCGTAAATTTACATTTTAGGATAAAAGCTACAAGCATCTCGCAACTTTTTTGTAACTACAGCTTCATAATTCAAGACGTTCATTTGTTATTCAATTTAAAAGTACCAACTAAAAGTTACTCCGTAGGTATTCACGAAAGTAATAAGGTATTTACTCTTCGTTATCAAAGTCTAGCAAGGAGTGATGGAGTGCACGTTAATGTAACTGGAAGTAAGTATATGAAAACTACGAAACTAGCACAGCGAGAAGAATTGGGTACAGAGTAATTGTTACTGTTGGTACAGTTCGGCTCTGTGACATAAACACAAGAGGTTTTACAGATTAGTTTATATGGTCCACTGCTTAATAGTAGGTAGTATTTTATATGTAATTGAGGTCGTAAACAAACAAGCAGTCCACATGAATAGAAATTTAGTACTTAGGCTTTCCTTCAAGTTCACTATGTTACGGTAGCGATGCAATCATTATTTAGTGCTATAAAATCGATAGATAAGGACACAGTGAACTGCAGTACACTACAATCTAGTCTATTACACATAAAAATAAGAAATGGAAGGCGCAATGGAGATCATATCATATATTTCTGAGCAATAACGGTACGATCATTCATTCTAGAGGATCTAGTAAATATGAAAACATAACTAAATTAAATTTTGGAGCTACTGCTCCAAAAAGTGACACTTCACTAGAATTATTTATTTCTCCAGAGGACTTGTTAAGTACGAAAACATTTACATATCTGTAGATGAAACCTCAACTTGTTAGCAACTACTGCTTCATATTTAAAATGTTCATTTGTTATTCAATTTAAAAGTACCGACTCAAAGAAACTTCGTATTCACAATTTGGTATTTACTCTTCGTTCCCAAAGTCTAGCAACCAGTGATGGAGTGCTCGTTAATGTAACTGGAAGTAAGTATCTGCAAACTACGAAACGAGTAGGTACAGTGAGAAGAATTTGGTACAGACTATTTTTACTGTTGGTAGAGTTCAGCCCTGCGGTATAAAGATCACGACATTTGAGTTTATAAATTGTGTTGAGAGATCTGCCACTATATGATAGTGTTTATATGTAACCATCTACTCAAATCAGATATTGAAGCACCTCCATGATAGAAATGAAGGCACAACACTTTACCATCTAATAATTGTTTTATATTATTTCGCATTAACACATGCTTGTGAAATATATTTTATTTAAAGAAAAATGGAAAGAAAAATTTGACTTCAGACGAGACTCGAACCCGCGGCCTACTGGGAATCTAGTCCAGCCGTTCTTCCAATTGAGCTACTGAAGTCCTGCCCGATTTGTCAAATCTTTCCTTCACATTTATTGCATTGCTTTTATGGTAGCAGCAGCGTCATCTATTGCCAACTATGCTAGTTAGGCAACCGATATAATAGACTGCAGTTTATTGAATATCGTAAAGAAGTCGCTTTTACCCTTAATAATTGTTTTTTATTATTTCGCATTAACACATGCTTGTACTTTACCATCTAATCGGAATACGTATCCTGTATGTCTTCACGCCAAATCCCTCACGGGGTTGACAGAGAGTGTGGAGCGCCAGATATCCTGATTCATGGTTCGACACCTCACGTGATTCTTATATTCATCATCATTCTCTTCATACACGCACGCCGAATCCTAAGACTCTTGACCTGAACTCCATCTATGCATTATTTTTTTAATTGGACTTACGTAGGCGGCTAGTTTCGAGACGGAACTAGTCTACTTTATGAGGTAATAAGTGAGCGCAGATGGCACTCAGCGTGAAGGGGGCATAACTTCTGTAATTTCAACAAACATCGAGAAAACTATACTGTATATTAAAATTCGTTTAAAGACACAACTTCAAACTTTTCATAGTTGTTTTTAAATATTACATGATTGACCTATTTTTTAAATAATGAAAGTTTATATAATATTAAAACTTTGCGATCTGCAACGTTGAGGTGCGATAATGAACGGCTTTCGGTGAGCCGACAAGCTTAATCCGTGTTAAAAAGAATTTTTAACTCAACTTTTACCCCATATAAAGGAGTTTAAAAGGATTTTGAGGTGTTCTTATTTTAAGTAGTTTGGAAGTTGCAGTTATGCGAATGAATTCAGTTGAGTTAATTCAATGTTACATAAGCTTTTGAAACAAAACTATGGTACCTACTTATCTGGGTCCCAGTCTCTTACAAAGATTAGTTCAAGAGGTTTGTTGGCTACATTTGTTCTATGATGGTTGTATCATAGAAGATAGATGTATCATCTTATTTACCTAAGTCAAAGATTAGTTTTTTATTTGTTTGCTATGTAAATTTGAATAAACCTATAGCTGCATCTTCTTAGAAGGAGTTTGGGAAGTAGGACTGGTCAAATACCTTCTCGAAGAAGGTCTTTGACTAGTTTGTCTTTTTAGTGATGACATACGGAACTGAAACGTGAGCGATTACCGTAGTGTCTATGGGCCTATGGGCCTCAAGAAGATGGAGTTTCCTTGTGAGATCGAATGAGAGGATCCGAATGAAAATCAAGGTAACCGACGAGGTTCCGACAGACCGTAGGCTATATGGTCTGTGTCGGAAGGATTGGAGTGCCTAGAAGCTTCTCACATGTCCGTGGCCTAAGACTGGGTAGTGGACCTGGGGTCAGGGACAGATGCATATGACAAACGACTGGAGCTGGAGCACGTTGAGGCCCGCCTGGTTAACGCCGCCTCAACTCCAATTTATGGCTAGTCAGACGTTCCCTTTGATCTCTTGTTCTCACTCATTTAGTGATTTATCTCTGCTTCGCTAATTTGGTGAGTGCTCATAATCTTTAGATAAATGTTCTCTTATAAGCTAAAAGCTCACAATATTTCTCTTTACAAGCAGACAGGTTTGGACCCAGTCCAATGTGATTGTTTTCTGCCCATCTTTCTTTTACAACTTTATAAGTCGCTGCTATGTTATGACTTAATATATGAAACCGCTAAAATCTTACATCCTTTCTCAGGATTCAAACTATTCAATCGGCTGAGCGGTTGAACTTGGTCGTAAGAGCGTAACACACAGGACAGAAAGTAAAGTACTTTCACATTTATAATACAAAGTATCGATTAATCTTAAATATAAATATCTGATATAAATTCAAGTAATAACATTTGGTAGGAACATGTCAAGGCAGAATGTGCCAGCCGTCACTCTCACAGATTAAACTTTGTTGGCAGTAGCAGCATTCGGTAATTGAATGTAAGGGTTGATGCCATTTTGTGCTTTTCTTCCGCTGCATTATTAGTAAAGTTGAACAACGTTGGTACGTTGCAAACTTTTATGTAACTTAGTCTAAGAGAGAACAGTATTTTGAACTTCCAGCCGCTACACATCAGCGAACTTTTTCTTGAATATCTTATAGTCATATATTTTCAAGAGTAATGGCTGAACTGCAAAATCGTTTGTTAGAAAATCATGAAGCTTGCTTGTAGTTATAAGTTTGGACTCTTTTATTAAAATTAAGATTGCATTATCTTTATAAGACGAAAAATGGAACAATTTAATAGAAACGTGTATGTTAGATATGCTAGAATTTTAAGTATTAGTTTATTTTTCATTTATCAAATTCTATCCAATCCTTAAATTCAATGCTGAATTAATTATAGACTTGGGATAATTTATTGAATAGACATGTCAGACATGAAATGCAGGTGAATATGAATCATAATGTCACGCGTTGTAGATTACATCAATGTTTGTGGTACCTATAGGTGCCTTGATATATATCTTAAAACCTAAGGCAACTCATCAACTGATTCGTGGACTATTACTTTTATATTGATATTTTAAGATCTTTATGAAAATTAATTGCTAGAATGATACTTGACATTTCTGGAACGCTCCGAAAGCTCATCTACGCCTTTAAGCTCTCACTGAATCAATGCTACTAAAGGCTTAATAAAAAGGTTCAAGGTCAGCAAACAATACAAGATCTTTCAAGACGGCCTTCCATTATGTGATTGACTAAGAAAATTGTGGATCCGTAAGCAGACTAATTAATGTTGTCAATAATACCCAAAAAATTGCTAAAACTAAAGTAGTCTAGTAAAAGGCGCACATAGCTCGCAGACTCTTATATTGTCAGCAAACAATATAAGAGCTCTTCAAACAGCGTTCCATTAAGTGGTTACCTCAGAAAATTCGAAATCCGTAAACGAAACAATATTGATAATGCCCTAAAATAATAAAAATAAAGTAGCAATAGGCAGGGAAAATAGCTGATAGACCTGAACAACAATTCTTGAACAGAAAATTTCTGGATTAGACTACACATTATTAGAAAATACAGCGTAAGTACCAATCCACACTGTTAGATAGATTGAAACCGGTTGCTGTATGAGGTCCAGAGAACTGTTTGGTATTCAAACAGTCAGTTTTTTGTAAACGGCTTGAAGCTGGAAGCTGATTGAAGCTTTTTGGTTGTATAAAGTTAAACAGGCTTTGATCAATTAGCGAACGATCCAGGTTTGTTATCCATGATATATAAAAACAAAATAATAATAAAATATGTTGATAGTCACGTCTATTGCGGCTTTTTTCAAAAAAGTTTTCATGAAAGTCTGAAACCTCTCATTTCTATAATCACTGTTAGTCCGTGATGGACTCCTAAACGACTTAACCAATCTTAATCAGACTTTGCACACCATGTGCAGTGTGATCCATTTTGAAACATAGGATAGGATAGCTTACATCTCAATTTATAGTCGCAATATTACCATATAAGCACCACAATTGTACCCGTGTGAAGCCGGTGCGGACCGATAGTTATACTCGTATCATAAGGTTCATAGCTCTTTGTATACCATGAATGTTAAGCAAACAGTGGAAGATTAAAACATCACGCTAATTGTCACAGATATTTCAGCTAAAAACGGTTTGTGTCCCCATGTTTCGTGCTGTTGCATTCTGATTAAGGATCGCGTAATCCGTTTTGAGCTTAACAGTGGGACCTGTTTCGACAATCTCGTTAGCCGTGACACGACTCATTTTGTGTATCTTTTAGCGAGGATTTGAAATAATTTGTTAAACCAACTCTAATTTTAGCCGTTCCTGATACAATCTTTGAAACTTTTCAGTTTTTTGTTGTTAAAAGGAATAGTTTCTTCACTGAAACGAGGACTTGGAGAAATGAAATGAAATACTTAACACGAATATACATTTTTTAATATGGTTGGCTGCTGTTGATAATGGATTTATGAATATGTAATTACTAATTACCTACTCAATATTCTCACTCTCTGCCTACCCCTTAACGCACAAGTCCCGTAGGGAAGTGACACGCCAAGGTTTGTCTCTATTAACTTTATAAACTTTTAAAGAGGGCATTATACAATCGAGGGAAAATTAACCATTATTGTTAACCATGTATTATTATTAAGTATTAATTTTACGAAAGCTTGAATACCTTTAGGAATAGGTATTCAACATGGACACAAAATATTTAATAACAATTTTGTCATAGATGTTCACGAAATTAAAAAAAAAAACAGATTTTGAACCCTTTATTCAATAATATTAGATGGAATCGTGCTCGATCGTAAGTTCTAACGAAAAGGAAATTAAATAACGTTTTTATCGCAGTACTTGGGAACTTTGCTTCTTAGAAGACAATTTAATTTCGCTTTGCCGAAAGACGGGATAGAACTTGTAGGTACTAATCGTGTTATTGCCTGAAAGGATATCGGATATCAATGAAAACTAGAAGAAAGTTGTAACTACCAAGTTGCTATGCGAGTTCTTTTATTCAAACTTAATTTTAAACTTCGGAGGGCAAGATTAGCTTTTATTATTAGCCAGGAGAGCTTGAAAATGAATCTTTAAACTAAATTATCATAATGCTACCTATTTTTAACGCGAATAATCTCTTGACGATATTTTGATGAAGTCCTTATCTTCGATTTAATAATACCTAGACTTCATTTATAGTACTAATTAATACTGCACTACTAATTGTACAAATTAATAGTGCAGGAGAGTCTTATTATTTTACGTCAAGAAGTAGCCAAGCCACAGAGGAATTGTCAGTGTAATTACGTGGGGTATTCTGCAAGTTTCTGGATCCGGCCACTTACACTACCGAAAGTGTAATTGTTTATATCAGCCAACTATATAAATAAAAACCGGTCAAGTGCGTGTCGGGCCACGTCTACCGAGTCTACCATTTTTGCTAATTTCGTTGTATTTGTAATTGTCCGGAGAAGATTTTTCTAAAAAAAGGGATAGTTACGCGGTTAATTAGATTTTTTTAGAAATATGCTAACTTTTTCAATGTAAACCTTATGCTCTTGACATAATAGTTAATCGTCAATTATCGTTTTAAATAGACAAACAGGTAAATTGATGATTGAGAATGGTATCAAATTATCTGTAATTAACAATGTGCGAGGCCGGGGCGAGTTGATGAAAATACTTCATATAAATTATTGTGTTTTTTAACGAAAATATAATAAAAAATATAACTATTAAGTTCTCTATTCAAATATTTGACGAGAGAATCATTAATTTTAAAATCTAGTTTCATTTCTGTAAATTTACTTTTGATAAATAATATTTGATTTGAAGATTCATATAAAGTGCCATGTAACAAACAATATCTAAGAGAAACAAAAGGGTTTTTGCTATTTGTTGCAGAGTATAATTCAACCCGTATATTAGCGTGAAACAACCGTACCCGAAACATTTATCAAAACAACCACAGCGCAGATGGTCAACCAATTGACCGGATCAGTTGCTTTGGACAAATCTCACCTACACAAACTGCCCCCGACAGATGTTTATAAGGCTTGCGAATTGGCGTAAATACAATGTATATTTGCTTATTACGGTCAAGTGGACATATGTTGACTGTGTCGATAAACATCGCGTTTATTTTTGGGATTATTAATAAACGATTTTATATCAATAATGCGGCCAAGTGTCACCCGAACTCATGCGTAGAGGATTTGGTACAATTGTGAAACTTCCTATCTTACGCTACTTCTAATAAAAAATCATTCTAAAAAGAGTAAAATCTCAAGGTGCAAAGACAGGAATGGGTGTCCCACAGGGCTCAATATTGGGACCATTTCTATTTTTAGTCTACGTTAATGATTTACTTCATTTGATGCCTAACAGTATGCCCAAAACAATTTTATTTGCAGACGATACTTCAATAGTTTTTAAAATGAACAGACGGAATCCAGATAACGATACTGTAAATAAGGTCATAGGAGAAGTACATAAATGGTTTACTGTCAATAATCTTGCACTGAATAGTAAAAAAACCAAATGTATCCGTTTTACCCTCCCTAATGTAAAAAGTAAAGAAGGAGACATTTTTATAAACAATTACAAAATTCAATTTGTTGATGACGCTACCTTCTTGGGAATAACGCTTGACTCGAAGTTACAATGGGGACCACATATTAGGCAGTTAGCGAAACGTCTGAGTGCCGCAGCTTATGCTGTTCGAAAAATTAGGCAATTAACTGATATAGACACTGCAAGACTTGTTTATTTTAGCTATTTTCACAGTGTCATGTCCTATGGTATTTTATTGTGGGGTCGAGCGGCTGACATACAGTCAATTTTTGTATTACAAAAGAGGGCCATTAGAGCGATGTATAACTTACGTAGTCGTGATTCTTTGAAAGAACTATTTAAAGAAATAAATATAATGACAGTCCCTTGCCATTACATCTATGAAAATATACTTTTCGCGAGGAAAAATCTACATCTGTTTGATAAAATCTCCGATAGGCATAGTTATAATACGAGGAATAAGAACAAGTTGTCTCTGCCAAGTTTTCGACTGACGAAAACTAATACATCTTTCCTAAAATATAGTGTAGAATTTTATAACAAGATCCCAGCCGGGATTGCTGAACTCACCGATGGTAAATTCAAAGCATTAATTAAACGCACTCTATGTAAAAAGGCTTACTATAAACTCGAGGACTATCTCAAGGATAGAAATGTTTGGCTAAATGCTGATCTAGCTCCACAAAGGTGTTAAATGTAATAATCAAAGTGTAATGTTGATATTATATTGTTAATTTTAAGCTTGTTTAAACTATGGAAAATTGTAAAAATATGCCTAAGAGATATTTTTAAAAGAGCCGGCTGAGTTTTTTCCGGAAAGTTTTTCTCAGATCATATTGGCCTTTGGAACTTTGCCGGTGAATGACAAAGAATGACTCTTTTTCTTTTCTTTTTACTCTTTGTTATCAGTTTGTAAAGGGGAAAACAGACATTCTACTGATATACTTTTACATTAGTTTATTACATTTAGTTTTATCTTAGTGATATTCTTGACTTTACATATATTTTTTATCTTGTTTGACATGTATATCAATTGTTATTCGCTTTAATTTATTTTGTTTTTTTTTGACGTGTCATAAGAGGTGCCTGTCACCCTAAATGAATAAATGAGTTTCTGATTCTGATTCTGATTCTGAATATAGAACATTCCACAGATTTTATTTTCTTGTAATTTTTAAATTTTTAAATTTTAATTTAAATCCTTTCGTTTTATATAAAACAAAGTCGGGTTTGTTACAACACTTATAACTCGAGATCTGCTGGACCAAATTTCATGGTTTTTGATTTGTTGGATTTGTCTTGTCTCCGCCTCGAATAGCAGAATACATCTTAAAAATAAGAAAAATTGACGAATACTTGAAAAATGCGTTATTTTCCCTAAAAGTTCTTTGGTTGGAGCTGTCAATTTTATTTGTCAAAATCTGTAAGTAATGATTGACATTTATGGATGCGTTCATAAACTATTTAAAATGTATGAATAAACTATTATATGCATTGTTGTTAAAAAGATTGAAAAGTACTACGCGTGCGTTCAGAAATGTGTAATGAATACTCAATTGAAACTATTCTCTATCTTCTATCTTTTTTAGGTAACTAAAAGGTAAAAACGGACCCTATTACTAATCCTCCGCTGTCTGTCTGTCCGTCCGTCCGTCTGTCTGTCACCAGGCTGTATCTCATATACAGTGATAGGTAGCTAGAAAGCTACAATTTTCACAAATTATGTATTTCTGCTACCGCTATAACGACAAAATTAAGTACCAAAAATAAGAAAATGAAAATTTTATGGGGGTTCAAGGGGTCATACAATAAAGTGTATTTTTAGTGTTTTTTGCATATATTTTTTGCTCGATAATAATAATGGTAGCAAGTAGACGCCTCAAATTTTCACTTTTAGGTATCAGAATTTTTAGGTATTTGGTGGAGTTAGTGGGTGTTAGTGGCATTGGTGGTGTTGGTAGTGGTGGTGGTGGTGGTGGGGTTGGTAGTGGTGGTGGTGGTGGTGTTGGTAGTGGTGGTGGTTAGTGGCGTTGGTGGCGTTAGTTGCATTAGTGGCGTTAGTGGCTTTGGTGTCATTGGTGTCGTTGGTGGCGTTGGTATTGTTGGTGACTCTGGTGGCGGTGTTGATGGCGTTGGTGGTGGTGGTGGTGGTGGTTTTTAGTTGCGATGGAGGCATTAGTGGCGTTGGTGACATTGGTGGTGTTGTTGGTAGTTTTGGAGGAATTGGTTGTGGTGGTAGTGGTGGTGGTTTTGGTGGCATTGGTGGAATAGGTGTTTGGTGATGTTGGTGGTGACGTTGATGGCGTTGGTGACGTTTGTGGTGGTAGCGGTGACAGTGGTGGTGGTGGCGACGATGGCGGTGTTGACATTAGTGGTTAAAAATGCACAATGTTAATATTCAATTTTTAACATCCGCCATTATGAACCTAAGCACAGACATTACATGTCATTTTTTCTGCCACAGATTTACGGTAGACTCGATCGAAACCTATTTACAATTAAAGATCGTAAAAAAATAATTATTCTGAGTCGAGAACATCTTTTGATAATTTTATCGTATCTTTTGATAATTCGTGAAATAAAATCAATATATTTTTTTAATTGAAATGTCAATTGCCCGCCATTATGACGTACACTTTTTATTTTGATGTATTACCGAAACTGGACAGGCCATGCAATTTTCAAAAATCAATTGCTGATTGTTACTTTCGCTAAAACTGTAGTGTATTTTTTAATCTTTACTTTAAAGCGATACAAAGTTCGCAGGGCCAGTTAGTTATAGATAAAGAAGAAGAAGAGACCGTTCTCTTAGCGATAAGGCCGCCAATTGTACATTTTGTTTTTTACCCTACTCCGTCCCCCACCGCACCGCAGCAACGTTCACGAGTCGTGTTTAGCGCAGACAAGGTTTTTTTCAAAGATCTAATATCTTTGGTTTTTTCTTGATCAACGCCGCAATAGTGTAGGTACACAGTTCGTTTACAGAACGACACGAATTCTTACATAGGTCCGTGTTTATTCTTGTCGTGTACAAGAGGCCTAAAGCCTTATTGCTATACCGAAAATAACATTCTTTTGTTCTCTTTTATCACATAACTTATCAATGCAAATAAAAGTACCCAAATAAAAAGGACGAAAGCGACCTCTCTCAAATTTTGTATTCCAACCTATGAGCGAGATACCAAAATTTCGGCCATGAATCTCGTCAGAAAAACCGCCTTAATCTTTAAATAACGTGCGTAATAAAAACAGGGACATCGTGCGGTGGAAGGGAATGGCAAAGCCTATGGGATGCGTTGATGGCGTCACGTACGAAAACTTTTTCAGTATTTAGCGAAAGGGCAGCCTGAAGGCTCTTTGGGATTGAATTATACGACTTTAGACCAAGGTGTGTTTCTTGAAGTGGAGATTGTGATGGAATACGCAATTCTTTGTAGTTATGTAGATACAATGGTGACTTTGGGCGAAGGGATGGAAAGGTCACGTTTGTTTTTTATGTCATGAAGGTGGCAAACAAGCATGCAGTTCACATTGAAGTAATTTTCAGCAGCACTTTTGGAGGAAAATCTAGCCTTAAAAGGAAAAAAAAGGCGTTTTTTTTAAGAATAAATCTGACATTACTTCTATACTTATAGGCAGGAAAACCGACATGTAGCCTGATCCAAATGGCTTGTAAGGTGACAGAGAGGTCATTTCATAATTGTACGGAAACCTGTGCACGCCAATCCGACTGGCACTTGGCCGGTTTTTTATAAAAACCAAATCACGAATATAACAATAGGTACACGACAATAAATTTGTACCAAAATTACTTTTACCATCTTAGAGCTCACAAAACAAAATATAAAAGTTTACAACCCCTTTATTTGGCACGTAATAAACTTTTACGATATGGCATTTACTTAAAGCGCAAGTTGACCCTTCCACGATGCGGCCCCAGATACAAAAGTTTATAATTTAATTATAACACCCTTAGGAGTCGTTATCTGGTGCTCTTCCGGTGATCTGCCTCATGTTTATGCTGAATGTGCGTTGTCATGGCAATGCACATTTAAAACATTTTATATTCCTACTGGTAATCAAAATCATATTGCTGTTGAACTGAAAAATATTTGTCTTCATCGGCTTTATAGGTAAAAAAGCGGCTATGTGTAAGCCGGACTCGTCCATGAAGGGTTCCGTTGGTTCCGTTGTAGCAAATAATATTTGACTTGTGCTTTCAATTTTTGGATAAGTATAAATCATATTTCTAAAGCTGTTGAGAATGTCTCTTTCAAATTAAGTTTAGTTGAACATTTTCAGTTGAGTACTACGACATAATAATATACTTTTTTTCTAGATTTTTGAAAATAAGAGATCGATGAAAATATCGTTATCTATCTTAATTGGTGCGATCCGCGATCGAGGGTATAATTTGGACCGGACTTAGACGTGAAATGTCGAATTCAATAAAATCTATATCTATACAAAGAAATAAAATTGGAGTGTCTGTTTGTAATATTAAAATAACCGCTTTTTACTAAATGCATGTATTTGTATGTATACACGGTACATATACCAAAACAACATTTTTTACAATATTTGTCTGTCTGTCTGTCTGTCTGTCTGTTTGGCGGGGCTAATCTTGGGAACGGCTTTACCAATTTTGACGGGACTTTCACTGGTGATAATGAGTAAACTTAGGCTACTTTTATACTAGCTGCGCCCCCGACTTCGTCCGGGTAGATACTGAACAATCATAAATTCTAATGCGGGCGAAGTCGCGGGCATTGCTAGTTTATAAACAAAAGAGACATTACTACTTACTACATTACACTAAACATTTGAAGATACAACGTTTAAGTTACGATTCCGAACTCGGCAACACGCAGCAGTGCTGCCGCAGCATTACTGGTCTTCATATATTATCTATGAGTTTATATGAGATTACATTCCGAGCTACGCGACATTGTCGCGGGCACCGTGCAATTGAAAATAAAGAAATATGGTGCTGCGACAGTACCTACTGCTGCGGCTGCCAAGTTCGTAATAGTAACTTTAAAAATAGTGATTTTAGATGCAAATCTCGGCAACAATCCCATTGTTAATTAACAAGAGCTTGATATTAGAATGGTGTGCAATAAATGACAATTTGATAAGCTCACCCTTATTATATGGGGTACCTATAAATATAAATGAACTGGATATGTGAAATACGAATATGATTACTCTTTTGGGGATAATCAGGGTTTACGTGTATTAAAAGTTCAGCAGAATATAATTTTAAAACATAATTTCGATTTCAATTTAACTGCCTTTGTGGTTTAATGGTACTACGGCAGTGATGACACACCTTGTTTGGTTTGGATTTTGTTTCAGTTGGGATTTTTAAAATTGTGAATATTAATATAATGTGTGTGTGAAACACAAGCCTTCCAGGTTTTAAACAACGAAGTTCGTTGAGAATTAACTACCAGTTGGTCCCATAAAAAAAATGTATGAGACCAACTGGCCCTGGAGTTTTTTATTTAATGAGCATTTTTGTTAACATAGACAATATCAATTTAACGTTTACGTTGACGCTGTAATTTTTATTTGTTGTAATTGAAAATCGAAAAATTAATAATCTTTTTAAAAAACTATTTCGTGTTTCGTTATTCATGTATCCTTTTACATTATCATGCCCACTAGTATTGTTAGGAACAGGCAGTATAATACTTTGATAATTTATATCGGTTATTCAGGCCATGTTATCAAGAAATTTTCTTGAGACGATTCGCACTTGTAGGAATACCTAAATTGCTACTGCTTGCTTTACTTAAGAATTCTTAAATTATAAACAGAGGAAACAAAGCAAGCTCGTGACGCTCTGGAAACAATACCGGACTATCGAATTCCACGAGAATAATAACATCAGATTGAATAAACTGTTACGTAAAGTATTGGAATTCAATTAACTTTAACTACGAGTGTATTGTATATCATCATCATCATCATCACCTACTAGAAGCCGGATTTTGATAACAAGATAAGAGTGATATTAGATAGGTATAATACAATAGAAATCATGCTAAAATTAATCCGGTGTTGCCGAAAAAACATACCTGAAACAGGTCAATGAAACACGCGAATTAAGGTAGATGCAGAAATGCCTTCCCGTTGTCCCCGTCTCGGGGACATGGAGTACGAACCAGTTATACTTCCAAAATAAATGGGTACAAAATTATGTAAGTTTCTTAGATTGTAAATATGGCTCGAGAGCATTGGTACTATTGCAATATCTAATCTTTCTGACGCCTAAGATCGTGTTTAGCGCTACCATGTTATTATTCCTAGCGCAGATGCAAATAACCTTGTGGGGGCTATAGTGCATCTATATATTTAACCCCTACTTCACCACTACGTTATACTTCTGCGATATACAATTTACAAAAAGGTACAGTTCACAGTCTATTTGGTAACAATTTTTTTTTTCGGAAAGAAAATAATTTATAATTAACTACAACACGCCCAGTATAAGGCTACAAGCAATAAAGTTGTTCAATATGCTTGAATCCACGGTCAGCTAATACACAACTTTTAGGTTTCAGTTGGTTTAAAAATCCACATTCTTCCACAAGTCATAATGTCATTTATTCGTCCTCCATACCCTGGTGCTATAAAATTTACTAAGCCATTTGGTGTACTTGATATTAAGTACTTAATAGTATTACCTTTTTGTACTCTGACCACGTCAAAGCTTGATGTAATGATTTTGATGGTTTCTCAATTTCTATTTCGAAACAGTCCATAATACAGTTGACTTTATTATATCTATGCCTAAATGCAATTGGAAGTGCTTTCTTAATTTTTTTTCATTTAACTGTACCTTAAATGGTTTAAGAATATTAGATATAACTGGAATATTCTTTTGAAATATTTTGCCAGCATATGACGTAGAAACTCCAAATTGATCTGAGAGTTCTGCAAATGTTGTGTTCAACCTAATTTTTTTTAAACATAATAATATATGTTCGGTTGGTATATTAGTGTTCCTATGTATTAAATCAACTAAAAAGTAGCAATTATTTGTTATACCGATATAAAAGCGTGGTTTGGTTTCAATTTTATAACACATATAAATTAGAGCTTGTTTTGCCTCTTTCTCTTTTTCAATTTTGGCTTCCTCTTCATTTAAGCTACTAGTACCTGATAATAAGTATTTTAGTGATTGCACTGATGGTGATGATGGGTTAATTAATGTAGTGCACACAGATATCTCACTAACTGAGCTTTCCATTAATTTTCTGCTATTATTTGAAACAGTTGGTCCAGCTAGCTTTACATTTTCTTCTACTTTAAATGGAGATGTAGACACAGTAGTAGTTGCCCATGTCTTACATGGTGACGTTGCTATATTCTGTGATTTGTTCGATGTTTGCATGCAAATAACCTTGTGGGGGCTATAGTGCATCTATTTATTTAACCCCTACTTCACCACTACGTTATACTTCTGCGATATACAATTTACAAAAAGGTACAGTTCACAGTCTATTTGGTAACAATTTTTTTTTCGGAAAGAAAATAATTTATAATTAACGTGTTGTACGCCCAGTATAAGGCTACAAGCAATAAATAAAAGTGAATAAAACGTTACCAAATCAAATGAAGTGGGCACGTTCAAAGAAAAGAATAATATTTCCTTCTCCGTTTTCATAGATGGAAATTCCTGGAGCGATGATAAAAGTCTCCGTTACAAATCATACCATTGTCCTAGGGATCCCTCTCGCAGCTTTTTCCACTCCATAAAATTAAATATTGCCACGGAATTGTGTAATTCTTGTTGCAGTATTTCATAACAAGAACTGTTTTCATTGGCTCCAGACAGATATTTGATTGTGAAAATAAACACCGGTAGGTATTTATTTATTTTCTCCAGTGCTTTTCGATACGGCTTGGAAATTGAATATTTCGATTTGATAATTTCATTGCTTACATAAGAAGTGACGATATTTTCATGGGGTCCATGAAAATATCGTCACTTCTCGGACTTCTTCGTCACGTCGGACATGTACTGCACATCAAAACGATTTTTGTGATGAATCCCACTGATTTACATGTAGAGTGTACAGCTGTATTTAGCTGAAACTATATCGAAAACTATAACGAAATTAGGTACCTACTACCTAGCAGCCTATAGACACCCCAAAAAACTATAGGTCAAAATACAGATGCGTTGCCACCCCTGAGGCCTTTGTTTTTATATATCTGTGTTAGTTATTACGGGGCCATACATAGTTTTGTTAATTTACTGAATTTAAAGCTGAAAATATTTAAAAATATTTTAAATCGTAATTGTAATCCGCAAGATTCTAATTCGCAAAAAGCGCCTACCCAATTTGAGATAGCGATAAGTTACGAAACAGTACCAACAGCGTTTTCCATTAGGCGACCACTTTGTACACTGCGTCGACTCATACTAATGATATCATCTTTTAATGCATATTAAGTGCGCTACCAACTTCGGACAGACACATCCTGTGTAACGTTAGTAGCGATGTTACTTTCAAAATCTAGTTAAGGTACCTACACAGACTGGGGGCTTACTGCCATTTTGAACATACAAAACGACTACCACTATCATACGATTCGATTAAGGTACATTTTCTATTTGAGAAACTGATCGTCATAGTTTGATTAAAAATGGTATTAAAATTAATTGAGCACATTTTGAAAACCCTAGCAACATTAATAAGTATGAATAACGTGGCTAGCAAAGTAAGTTGTATTCCCACGTTTCATACACAATACAGCGCCTTCGCAATTTCTATTAGCAACATTTCAAAGTTGTATTTTTATTCTTCACTATCGGTAAGAGTCAAAATTAAATTAAAAAAAATTTTTTTACACCACAGGAAAATGTTTTTTTTTTGTGGGGGGAGTGTAGGGACCTGTGGAATAGCCCGCATTTTCGCCAGGCGTATAACCTATAAATTTCGCACAGATTTGAAAATATCATCATAGCCAATCAGAATTAGATCAGATCTATGTCTAAAGTTTGAATTAATAACAAGTTGCGAACATCTGTGAGACATAGAACTAAGTACTTACCTAAGATATTTTAAAAAGAATTAGCATAAGTACATATATCTTTGAAACATTGTTGGTTATTGTTTTTTCTTCACAATGCAGATCACATGAACTAAAACACGGGCAATGGCTGATTTTATTTAAAAATTAAGATAGGGACAATTAATCATGAGATATTTAGCGCTCTACGCTCTTTGCTTACCCCATAAGAGATCTCTCATGAAGATACATACAATCCATGAAATGTAAGTCTGTTATTTTCGTTGTAATTATTTCGATCCCTTAGCTATCTGCGAGAACTTCGATAGTAGACCCCACAAGACAAACCGAGTCGTACCGCCTGAACACCCTTCGATAAACTACGAGTACATCTCCCCTTCCGGACTCAGCTGCGTGGCCGAGTCAAAAGTAGATACCACCATTTTGGTGAAACTGTAAACACTCGCCGATGTTCTGTTGCAGCCAGACTGGTGAATGTTTATTGCATCCTGGGTATTTATGGGCGAAATTTATAGGTTATGCGGCAATGTCGTTAGAATTAGAAGTAATTTGAATTGTTTTGTCTTCACCTGTACAAGATGGGTGTAACGTAACGTTACACCAACGTAACTTCACGCCTGTAAACCCCGAAGGGATAGGCAGAGGTAAATGCATGCATTCAAGCATACATGCAAACACCCACGATTCGCCGGTTACGTTTTAGCCTATGTAACGGGTGGCGAGCCTGTTGACATCTCCGGGCACATTACCAAACTTCAAGGTCCTTTAAGCCATTATCTCTGATAGCCCTATCCGGTAATCGACCGCAGGACCCCAGCGTAGTAGTAGTAGCCTTCTACCACTAGGCTACCGAGGCAGTTGGGTTGCAAGATGGGTGCTTAAAAAGTATGTATGTATGTATCTTCACGCCAGGTCCCTAACGGGGTATGCAGAGAGTGTAGAGCGTCAGATATCACGGTCCTGACAAACCTCTCGTGCCTCGTCTACTTTCATCGTTCTCTTCATACATGCACGCCGATTCCTAAGACTTTTGGCCCCACCATCAGGCAAAAAACAAACAGCTTAAAAAGTATTTCAATTAATGTATCTTTTTCATCCAAACATAGGTTTTTACCAACATCTTATAGGTTATGCGGCGTAAATATCGTAAGAATTAATCTTAAGGTAATTTAAATTGATAGGTGTACGTCTTTACTTGGGGGCTTGTACAAGATCGATCAATAAAAAATGTTTGAGTAATGTACCTATCTCGTCGAACTGCCTCGGTAGCCTAGTGGTAGCAGGCCACTACTACTACGCTGAGGTCCTGGGTTCGATTCCCGGGTAGGGGGTTATCAGAGATAATGGTGAAAAAGCCTTTATCTCTGGTTCTATTGGGATTTTTCCATTTTCTGGAAATTTCCCAGTACCTCAAAGTTTGGTAATGTGCCCGAAGATGTCAACAGGCTCGCCACCTGTTACATGGGCCAAAACGTAACCGGCGAATCGTGGGTGTTTGCATGTATGCTTGAATGCATGCATTTACCTCTGCCTACCCCTTCGGGGATTACAGGCGTGAAGTTACGTTACCTATCTCGTCAAACGATATATATTACTAAAGGTACAATTCCGTGCATCGCTATCGATCGCGGCCGCGCGCGGCGTACGACTGTCGTCGGCCGCTCGCGACAAAAGATACAGTGCGAAAATGTATGGCGCAGTGCCATTCATTTTCGCACTTCCGTGGCCCGCGACAGACGCGCGCGGCCAACGACTGATCGATCGTGATGCACGGAATTGTACTCGTACTTAAGAAGTGGCAATAGTTATCAATATTTACTATATACTTCTACGTTCGTTTTCTTTAGACTGTGCTTCTACTACTTAAATCTACCTTTAATCCATAAAACTACAATTACTGCAGTACTTGTACGATGAGATAGTCCAATAACGTCAACACCCACTATTTCAACATTTATTTAAAATTACAATAATTTTATTTCGCTTTATCAGATCCGATTCAGAGATTATTTCGATAGGTTGCTTCAACATTAATAGTATTTGCAAATTGGAATGAAAATAACAAGTAATAACCGAGCGCTATACAACTCGATAACAATATTCATTGAATTTTATTTCAACGGTCTGCAGTAAAACTTTGCCGTATGAGTGAAACAATGGATAATGAGACCCACTTACATTTCGCATATCAATGCGGTTTTCGTACAAAAAAACCGATAAAAAACAACAAACATCATTTTTACCCGACTGCAACAGGAGGGATATGTTTTTTTTTTAAGTTTATTCACGTTTGTTTCCAAGTCGAAAAATTATCAAAATATTTCAATTTCACAAATTAATGATATTGGTTAAACTATTTACATAAAAATGATAATGACGTGTAAAATAACTAAACTACATGGTATACAACATGTAACGGGAATAATGCGCGATAGTGCGCATTAGATAATACATTTTTTATTTAAGAAATAACTTGTCCTCATTTTTTGTACGAAAAGTATACACACCATATGCATACAAAATATTGGGACAAAATATTACCTATATCAAAAATGCCTGAAATCGATTCGGTTATCGATTCTGAACAAACTAGTTTCGGGTTGTACATTTAATCCTGTTACACGTTGTATAACTTTACTTTTAAAAAATATCATCACCATTACAGCTGAACTCTCGACCTTCCCATATAGGGGGATATGCCATAATCGCCACTTTCAATTTGGGAATTGGCGATCGTAGTGGCGGTAGTTTTATCGCGGGACGCTGCTGTCTAATCCGCGTTCTCGTATTATCCATTGGAGCAGTTTGACTACCGAAGAACACTATCCGATTAATTCCTTTCCACTAGCGGGCGGTAGGATCAATATCGATTATAATTAACTTCGATTATTATCGACTTTCATTTTTAACTTTGGAAATCACATTTGTAATAAGTGAGGAACAAGTAAAGTATTAGAGTTCAACACATGTATAAAACAAAATTATGATTCAAAATTCGAATCTAAGTCAAAGTAAAGTTGTTATGTTGTCAATCGCTCCTAAATGAAAGTAGGGAAAAAAAACATAACTTTCTATCTTTGATTTATCAAATACCTATTAGGTACTGGCTCAGTGGCTGGTGTAGATCGTAAGCGATCTACTCGGTTAAGCACTACGGTCGCTGTCGGGTAGTGTGATGGGTGACCGCTAGTGGCAAATTAAATGCGCGTGTCTGTGCTTCGGAGGGCACGTCAAGCCGCCGGTCCCTGTTGCTATCGATATATAGCAGTCGTTAAACCTTGTCGGAGGCCTTATGGGCGGTTTGAAAACATCCGACAGCGGGTTGGCCACTAACCCACCCACCTCCACCAATCCGCATTGGAGCAGCGTGCTGGAGTAAACTCCAGGCCTCCTCCAAAAAAGGGGAGAGACTCGTGCCCAGCAGTGGGACGTATAATGGGTTGCTATTATACCTTCAACTATGAATAACTCAAAAAAAGTTTTAACTAATAAAATTTATTGAAAAATAAAACAATGATATAGTATTTCTCAGTTGAGTAAAACAATGAGACAGTTCAGTATTTCTCAGTCCGGAACGAACTGAATTCGACCAGGTAAAGATCACTTTCAAAATGTATATTTCGCAGAATTTGTACAATCAGAACGTCAACACGTACACATTCGTCATGCTTATAATAACAGTCAAACTGACGAACCCCAATATTGGTGCACCCACGATTGACCGCGCTAAACAAACTTGCCTGCTATTAATATCGAAATGACCCTAAGTTCACCCCCTGCCCTTATGTTAGGTGCGCCCTTTGTATTGTCAATTAATTAATTATCTGCCATGGCGGATTTGTGCTATAGCCACTATTCATTACCGAAATTGATGATAGCCTTTGATTTCATTAATTTCTTTGTCACTCCCGTGTTATCGGTATGACTGTGTTGATAGAGTGGAAATCGAATATTATTCTGCCACAGAAAAAAACATTTTAACTATAAGTCGAAATAGTGCCTTGCATATATTTTTTTATAGGCGCGAAGTCTAACGTACTCGTATTGTGAGTAAGTGAGTTGCCTTCCTTTTTTAACCGACTTCAAAAAGGAGGAGGTTCTCAATTCCACCCGTATGTTTTTTTTATGTAACGGAGGTGGCAAACAAGCATGCAACTCATTTGACACTTGACATGTACAAAAAAAACAGATCAAAATGCGGATGCGTTGCCATCTTTGATACCACCTTGATAATGTAAATTGTGACATCTCTGTGATAGTTATTACGGGCCATACATTACCATTTAAACGGAACATGAAAGTGTTGAACACTACCATTTGGCGGCAGATAGATGGTCCTCGAGTATACACTAGAACTCTACCGTACCTACAGTATAGTGGTAGCATGCCAGTACTACGCTAAATAAATGGTTTTTTTACACGAGCTGGAGAGAGAGGAATTATTGAGATATATCCGATAGAAAAAATTACAGTGGCACCTCTGAAGTTTGGTAATGATCCATGTATTTATTTATGTTCCCTTTTTTGGAAAGCCTAGTCACGAAGTACGTTAAGATTTGGTCGGCAGATCCATAATTGTTCATCCTTTTTAATTTAATTAGCTCTATCCGTACATTGAAGGTTACCAGCTTTTGATAATAAACGTTCTTTTCAAACGTTAATTGGCTTTAATTAAATAATATAAACATCCCCCACTAACCTGAAAATGAAGTTTTAATGACTATTAAACGCCAATTAGTCTCACTTTATCATTACTTAAGTTCTTACCAAGATGTCTGCATATTTAGTAAGTTTGCAAATTCCAAGCAGAACTTCGCTCAACTACTACCGGTTTGATGTGAAATATAATAGTTTAGAGGTATTTTAGTCGGGATACCATAATTAATGATTATGTAATTTACTATGTCATATTGATAGCAATCAAATCACAGGTTATCACTGTGGGACCTGTGGGTATATTTTTGGTTTTAAGAAAAAAGGGTGCCATACTCTCTTTGAGATAATTTCCTTCAAAAAACTTAAAACATGTCCCATTAATGTTGTCGGTGTTCATATTTCATTTTACCCATGCGAACTATGTTTTTATGGTAGCTTCAGCATAAGAAACATCCTGTTGATATCCGGCAATCTTCCTCTAAATTTTCTTTTAAAGTGAAGCTTAAGAAACACCTATTGAGTCAATTGTCTTAACCTGAAAGTGTGTCATCATAGTTACAAATTAAGCATATTTATTTATACAACTATATTTATGTAAATTGATGTGTAATTTCAACATACTTAATTATTATTATATAGTTATATAATATGTATCTTATTATCCATATATCTATAACGTTTTTTTTTTCTCTAAGTAATTATTTTCATTTATGTATTATTTTCCGGACCCTACACAAAGCTTTCTCATGACCCCATGACTGTCAGAGAATGCCTAGTGGCATTAAGTCCGCCATATGTACAAGGTGCATAGAAGCATAAATAAATAAATAAGAAACACGAAAAGTAACATTAAAAAAGTATCCATCATTCTTCGCCTTCTTACTCTTTCATTTATCTAGGTCAATCCGTACATGAAACGTTACTAGCTTTTAGTAATTAAACGTAGCTGGCTCTAATCATGTAAAAACATCTACTACATCTATACATATCATATGACAGTAAAAATCGAATGTCTGTAATTAAATATTTCTCCAAAAAACTGATAGGGGGCGATAAAAGAAGAATAACAGAAACCAAAAAACAATTTTTGGAATTTTTGCCTGTCTGTCTGCCTGTCTGGTACGTTATAACTTGAAATCTACTCAACGGACTTGAACGTGGTTTTTATAGGTGAATAATAGCTATATACTAATTAAGCGTGGTCAAAACTTTTTTCGTCAAATCGGATGGGAAAAAGAAGTTAGGGTCAATTGAAATTATTTATACCTACTTCAAGCCCTGCTTCAAACCCTTAAAACAGAGTTGGATGCGGTTTACATATACGTATTTAATTAAGATAAAGCTAGTATTTCTTCTTTGTTTTTCGATATCAATAAAGGCAAATGCACACTGCAGTCTATAATTAATTTATATAAAAAAACAAAACGCATTGAATGTGGGCAAGCGCCATCTATTGAGTTTTAATGATAGTAAATTACATAATTTAGTTACATAAAATCTCAATAGATGACGCTGACTTACTATAATTGTAGTTATCACGCGAAAACAGACCTAAACGCGGGCGCCTGGGCGGAGCCGCGGGCAACAGCTAGTTAAATGAAATAAACTTCCCCAACTAACCTGAAAGTGAAGTTTTAACGACTATTATACGTCAATTAGTCTCACTTTATCATTACTTAAGTTCTTACCAAGATGACTCTGCATATTTACAAAGTTTGCAAATTCAAAGCAGAACTTCCCTCAATCTACTAGTTTGATATTAAATAGTTGAGAGGCATTTGAGTCGGGATATCATCACAGATCTATGCTTATGTAATTAACTATGTCATATTAATTACAAGCATGTGACTTTAACACTGTGAGGTTATATTCATATTACAAACTTAAAAAGACTACAAAAACAATAATCCATTGGATCATATTCGTCAATCATTATCTTACAGCTTCATCATTTTTTATTCCATAAACTTGTTAAAATATCATTGAGTAAATAATCATCGAGATATATATGGAATACTGCAGGATATAGTTACAAATTTACGGAAAAAATACACTAATTGGCGTTTTTATGTAAACACGTTTCCAGCCTTGAAGCTTCAGATTATGTGTCTCGGGGCCGCGGTGGGGCAGAGTGGGGCGTTTGTCCTACCCTGGCTCTGATTTGTAAGGTACCTTTGATGATAGAGTTAACATGATTAAGTTCTTTCGGTTTGATTAGGTAATCAAACCGAAAAAACTTAATCATCATGACACACAAAACACTATTCATTGTTTATATACTATACCTGAAATTACTATCTATAAATATAAACCTTTAAATTGACTGATTAACTTACCACGGTCACCCGGCAACGCATCTGGATTTTGTAATATCTCGCTGCATTAGTTTGACATCACACATTTGAATATCATACTTGTTTGCCACCTTCACCATATATGAAAACAAGTTCTCAAAGTATTTCAAAACAGAAAAACTAGATTTCTATAACTCTACAATTACTGTTAAGTAGACGGCACGTTCATTTTGTTTCGTTTTTCAATATTCACGTCAATAACTTCAACACGCACCCCTGAGACACATATGCTGCGAAAGAGTTGACATTGATGTATTATAAAACATATATTTTCCAGTGAATTGGATTGACGGCTCCAAAGTATGGTTAGGCATATCCACTGTTATTGTTCAAGTAATATACTTTATCAAAATATGGACTGATATGAATTGTTTTTAAAATTTTGTGAGACTTTACAGTGGGATGAGTAGATATTACACACGAAAAAATACAGTAGAAATTATACACGATAACAAGTACAAATGGCAGTGTAATCGCAAAAGGTACAATTTTTCCAAACAATCTTTTTGTGTGGAACAGTTTAAGCAAATAAATTCATACATTGGTAGCAGGGTGTACTAATCGTACAAATGAGTAATATTATTTACTAAAACCTTCATGACCATTAGAAGGATAAAAAGTAAGAGCTAGGGAAATTAAGATAACAGAGATAGTAAGAAGCACAAGGATTTTGTGAGATAAATAAATGTATTTTGGTTACGTTTCAAAAATACAGAAAACTAAATAAAAACTTAAAAATCGAAATGATACTGAGCTACCAATCTGTATTTCGTATTTGGGAGATCAGCATAGTGCCGTGCTCGTGCTAGACATTTTCTGACTTCGAAATGAAATTTTGTATATCTCTGGATAATAATAATATAAGACATTTACATCTGTGGCAGTATTATCCTACTGAAATAGATGACCCCACTGTCTCCTCATCTCTACGAGATTTTTACCTAGATTAGAAAACTTTAAGAACGAGGAATAAGGCTTAATGTTTATAAGTAAGATAAGCTGTTTATGTAAACTATTAAATCTATGAAAGTGGACACTGAGCGTCGAATAATAAATCACCAAGTCGAAGTACTACTTTTCATATTTAATACGAAAAGTGATCATATCTTATAGATTAGCTTCTACATAGTTAAAATGTTTATTAAGTACTTGCCGCTAAATGGTAGTGTGCAGCACTATCGTGTTCCAGTCAGGTGGTAATAAAATAAATGGTACGGCTCTGTAATTTCCGGTACAGAGGGGCATAACACAGGAGTGGTAACGCATCTGCATTTTGACCTTGGTCTTTATGCGAGTATGCGAGTTATGCGAGTCTATAGGCCGCAGTCATCACTTAACATCAATGTGAACTGCATTCTTGTTTGCCACTTCCATTGCATGAAAAAAAAATCAGAGGTCACAGGTTTAATGCCCAGTTCGATTTTTTGTTGAAAAGTTACTTTGGTCCTGTTTTATTGTTTAATAATATCCGTTATCATTAAATATTTTAACACAGAGATAATGCGCCATAATTTATTCGAGCTTGGTTAAACATTCTTAATCCTGAACATTTTCTTTGTGATACTATAAAGTATCCCAGGATTTAATGTGTCGGGAGGTAATAAGGAATTTATTAAAGGACGCAGGGACGGACCCACAGCCTCCCTAAGTCCTAAGGGACGTCCGAAGCTGTCCTTTGTTTTTAAAAATAGACATTGTCATTATAGGAAACAGGCTGTTGATATTTCGGGGGTATACGATGGGTTGTTCGATTGTTTGTGTGAACTTGTTATAGGATTAATTTTGATGAGGTTTCATAGGGTAGGTGAGTCTAAAGCTTTCAATGGTTCAATGTATTTCAGACTTGTGTAGTGTAGGTATATTAAAATCATGCGAAAACCTTAGGATTACCTTGGGGCTCGAACCTAGGGCCTCAGCATAACAATACTGATGGTAGAGCTCCAGTGACGGAGCTCGCGGGCGTAGGCACCACCGCATTACATAATATACTTGCCGCTAAATGGTAGTGATCAGCACTATCGTGTTCCGGTCAGGTGGTAATATACGGCCTTGTAATTTCCGGCACAGAGACGTAACATCTTAGGCCTCAGGAGTGGTAACGCATCTGCATTTTGACCTTGGTCTTTGTGTGGGTGTGTATAAGCTGCAGTCATCACTTAACATCAATGTGAACTGCATGCCTGTTTGCCACTCCCATTACATAAAAAAATAGTGGCTTGCTAAGAATACCACTACAGTTCTGAGGCAGTTAAGTAAAATAATGTGCTTAATTAATTTAGAGTTGATTTAACCGAGGTACCACAAATCTAGTGCACATATCAGATCTCGTTTAACTAGTACTGAAAAACACAAAAATTATTTGACATGGAGTTTAAGCTAACGTTTAATTTTAAACCCGATTAAAACGTTTGTAAAACCCAGCCAGTAATGAAATGTGGCTCTACGAATTCACGTAGCACTGGCTACGACGTAGCCAAACAGCCTACGCGACATAAAAAGTATCTATATTTCAATAGAACATAAAACGTAATTTCACGCCTGTCAGGCAGAGGAAGACATGCATACAAACATTCTTTTCGATTAGCCAGTAATATTTTGTGTAAGGTAAGAGATGGCAAGTCTATTACAATCCGCAGGCACATTACCAAACTCCGAGGGTGCCACTGGCAAACTTACAAAAAATGAAAAGACCCAATAGCACTTGTTTTCTCCTCGGGAATCGAACCTAGGGCCCAGAATAATTCATCGTCATTATATCAGCCGAAAGACAAAAAAAGCCTCACCATAATAGGGATATGCCATAATCGCTACGCATGGCATGCGGATTGGCTATTACAGTGGCGCTACTTTTATCATAAGACGCTGCTGCCCATAGTGCATTATTGCACTTACTACCGCACCGTTGGTTGGCTTGACCGCCATCGTTCGGTTGACTGACTGTATTATACACTACCAATTGACGGTTGTCAAATACGTAAGTAATGCTGTAGTTTCTACTCAAATTTATTGACTAATATGCGTTTGGTTTTTCATTGAATGATAAGTAGTTCGTTTTCCCGCAGATCATCATGAAATAGTCTACCAAACTGAATCATTCCCGAAATTAATCTGCCAAAACGAAGACAATGTTTGCAAACCCAATATCGACAAATAGAACAGCAAACTTCCACTCATACTTACCCTAACTATTCCTAATAAAAGGCTAAATACACGATCTGTGAGCAAGGTGAACGACCCCATCCCCGCGGGACACCAACCGATGTTATTGACAACAAACCATGTTTCTTTTATTTCCCGCTCAAAGGGGACAATGAGATACTCTGTGAAGGTGGGATTATACTTTTTAGGTGTATCACTCACCGATCGCGTTCGTAATGAAGATGTAAGAAAGAGACTTTGTGTGAATGATAGTATCGGTGTAAAAATGAAAAAAGGCATGCTCCGATGGTTCGGGCATATAGAAAGAATGTCGAATGAGCGAATGACTAAACAGATATACAATGCGAATGTGGATGGTTGCAGAGGCCAGGAAGACCAAGGCTGACCTACCATGACCAAATAGGTCGAGTTCTGTCTGATGGTGGGGTCAAAAGTCTTAGGAATCGGCGTGCATGTATGAAGAGAATGATGAAGGTAGACGAGGCACGAGAGGTTTGTCAGAACCGGGATGTCTGGCGCTCTACACTCTCTGCCTACCCAGTGAATGTGCCAACTCTGTGTACCCCTAATTAATGAATGTATCTTACATTCATTCAGATACATTCATTCATTCATTCACTCCATTTTCTTGACTTGTTACGAGTATTAGTAAAGTTAAATAAATTGAGATCATTAAAACTTAAAAGGAGAGTAAAGTTTTACTTTTTAATATAATGATGGCACATAGGTATGCAGTTCACGTGGATGGTAAGTGGGTGCAGCCTATAGACGTCTATACAAAAAATTGGGATTAAAATGCAGATTCGTTGCCACTTTTAAGGCCTAAGTTGTTTTGACTCTTTGGTAGATAGTTATTATGGGGTCACACATTATCATCTAACCGGAACGCGATAGTATTGGCGGTAAATATAATTATTGTTATGGCAATGTATGGCCCCGCTATGCCCGTTTATTTTTATCACAGAGGCGAAGCATATTAAGCATCATGGGATGGGAACGTATTTGCATTTTGAACCTCTGGTTAAAGAACAAAAATGGTCATGCATCAGATAAACCCATTGTGTTGTTCGATTAATACTATAAAATTCAATTAAAATACTACCTACTGTTAGATAAATACTACAAGTTCAATATTTAAACCCTTATTCATAAACTTATACTAAACTTATGCTAAATGGTTGCTAATCTCTTGATGTGTATTTTCCATCTTTCGCAATCGACAATGCGACTGGCAAAGATAAACCATATTATAGCTAAAACAAAAAAAAATATCCAAATTGGTACAAGCATTTTCAAATTATCTGTGAACATACATAAAAAAAAAAGATCCGGACGAATTGAGAACTTCCTCCTTTTTTTGAAGTCGGAATAGACGAAATACGGATCGAATATACATTTGTGAGTAACCCCCCATTTTAAATCAAACTGTTTTATTGCATAACCTTTTCCATAATAAAGCTTCGATCCATAGAAAAGCCAGTCCACTGCCACTTGAGGATTCAGAAACAAAAAATATCATATTAAAATAAAGTCATTTTTCATTCTCATCTAAAAAAAAAATATTGAAATGTTTTTTAACACACAAAATTAATACATGAAACATGCATATTGTAAAAAAAAAATTATAAGTTCAAATTTAACTGCCATTTTATTGCATAAACTTTTCCTTTTTATAGCTTCGGTCAATAGAAACTTATTTTACTGCACCCTCAAATCCACTGCCGTTTGAAGATACAAAACGAGATTACGTTTCACCGAAAAAAACATAAACAAACGACAAACAAGTGTGTCTTACCTCAAAAATTCTCCCTTGCATGAATACTTTATTATTAAAAGCCAGGTTAACGTGAAGGTGAGGTTCACCTTTATGTTCCCTGAGCACCCGTTTTAAGCTCTGGATAAACATAAAATTGAAATATATGGCGAAATAGTACTGTATCATGAGGAATTTGTTTGAAGATAAAGCTTTTTCTTACTTTGTGCTTGTATATTCTTGATGTTTTCGTAATTATTGTAGGTATCTTGAAATAAACGATATGGTACATTCTGATTTTTATAAGCAAAGATTATTCCAAATGTTTTGATGAGAAAGTTTGACGACCCGGTTAGTCCAGCGGTGTGAGATGACCGTTTGATTCGAAGGGTCGCGGGTTCGATCCCCGCACCGGGACAAATATTTGTATGGCCTACAGATATTTGTTTCGGGTTTGGGTGTTTGTGTATGTGTTGTATGTGTACAAAGGCACCCACGACACAGGTTTATACCTACTGTGGGGCTGTGAGTGTAAGCGTATTTTATTTTATTTTTTTTATTTTAAAGTAAAGGGAGTCATTTACCGCATGCTGATAAATATTCGTAGGTATAGCCTGAAGTATTTTGTTTCTGATCTACCTACTATGTGTTTTGCTCATGACTCTTGGATAAGATAAGCCTGGGTTGCACCATGACTTTTGTTATTGCTAAAGTTATTGTAACATTTCACATCCTGCTCTAACATTAACAGATTTCTTTAATAATTGTTTTATATTATTTCGCATTAACACATGCTTGTGAAATATATTTTATTTTAAAGAAAAATGAGTTCGAGTCTCGCCTGAAGTCAAAGAAAAATTTCTTTCCATTTTTCTTTAAAATAAAATATATTTCACAAGCATGTGTTAATGCGAAATAATATAAAACAATTATTAAGGGTAAAAGCGACTTCGTTACGATATTCAATAAACTGCAAAGTCTATTATATCGGTTGCCTAACTAGCATAGTTGGCAATAGATGGCGCTGCTGCTACCATGCAATGCAATAAATGTGAAGGAAAGATTTGACAAATCGGGCAGGACTTCAGTAGCTCAATTGGAAGAGCGGCTGGACTAGATTCCCAGTAGGCCGCGAGTTCGAGTCTCGCCTGAAGTCAAATTTTTCTTTCCATTTTTCTTTAAAATAAAATAGATTTCTTTAAGTTAGAAAAGGATGTGAAATGTTACAATAACTTTAACAAAAGTCGTGGTGCAACGCAGGCTTAATAATTAATAAATAATAATAATTCCTATCCCTACTAATATTATAAATACGAATGCAACTCTGTATGTCTGTCTGTCTATCTGTATGACTGAACCGATTATAATGAAATTTGGTACAGAGATAGAGTTGACTTTGAGAAAGAATATAGGCTACTTTTTAAACGACATCCATACGGGCGATGCCGCGGGTAACAGCTAGTAAATTATAAAACAGATTTAAGTTAATAAGGAAAGAAGTGTAGATATGTGCCTATAGGGTGTATTGTACACCTACATAATTTGTATATTAAGTGTCTTTATTTTTATATTTACATAATTACTTCAATACGAATCGTGACAGCAATGATATAAGAAGAATCCCATCAAAAAGATGAACTGTGGCTTTGGTATGAAAACGTATAATTATATGAATTATGTTTAACATTCGTTAATACTACGCATAAGTCTTTTATATTCTATCGTTTCAAACTACTCTACGTACAATATCATGTTAGCTAATGTATGAACCGATAAAGGCCTATGCCTATTGGAACAACGTGCATAAACAAACTCGCAAACTTATGTAATAATGTACCAAGGATTTCCCTTATGGGAATCCTTCAGGAATTCCTTGATGGGAATGTAATGGGGTTTATATAAGAAGTATCCTGTTAAAGTTCGCTTATATCTGTAAAGGAAAAACCTCCAGAATGTAATAATGTACAATATTGTGTGTAAAAGTCGCAATTTTTTTGTAATGATAGTGGCAAACAAGCATGCAGTTCACGTTGATGTTAAGTGACGACTACAGCCTATAGACACCCACACTAAGACCAGAAGAGGTCAAAATACAGATGCGTTACCACTTCTGAGGCCTAAGGTGTTATGCCTCTGTGCCGGAAATTACAAGGCCGTACATTACCACCTGACGGGAACACGATAGTGCTGATCACTACCATTTAGCGGCAAGTATAATAGGTAATGTGGTGGTACCTACGCGAGCTCCTTCACTGGAGTTCTACCACCAGTAAACAAAAAAACTAAAAAAAAAAAAAATACTCTCAATTTTTTTCTTATTTTATGCATTATACATAAAACCGTATTATCACAATCCAGCCGATGATAAGAGATTTAAAGGCAAATGATAAGGTTACTCTGGAAGCTCTACCACTAAACTACCGAGGTCGACACCAGATGCAACTAGCAACGTTGTATAATTGTCATTCTGCTTTGAAGAATATGGTTTGTATGTGGTGTATGATGTATGGTGGTGATATAAGTGATACTAATAATATAAGTGCGAATATAAGTTTTTTTGCTTTGACGCAAAAACTACTAACCGATCACTATGAAACTTTGTACACATATTCTTCGAGGTATATAAATGTAACAAAGGAATCTTTTTATAAAACAAATTACGTAAGATTATAATAGCTTAAATGCGAGCGAAGCCGCGGGTAAAAGCTAGTAGTTATAATAAGTTAATTAATTTGCTTGTCAATTGTTTGGGTGTTTTGTGTTTAAATACTGGGCTGTTTAGATTCAGGAGCCGGTTGTCACCCAAGGATTCCAATTTCAAAAACAAGACAGAATTCTACGTGTGCGCGTGATACATGTAGAATTCAAAATGTTAGCTTTCCAGTATGGATATTTAGGAACATTTATATTTAGTCAATCAGAAAATCTGGATACAGCATTAATAAAATCAAAACCAAACGACCACCAGGATTATAAAATAGTTATTTAAAAAAAAATGGCATATTTACGTGTTTATCCATAACAAAGGTATTTGTGGTATTAATAGATACAGAGATGTATATATTCCTTAAAATTTATTAGTTATGCCTTTTTCAGCGGGTCATAAAGTAGGAGAGCCTATTGATATTCATAGGACACATTTTCACTCCGGCAGCATCCCCTTTGACTGAAAATTTTTCAACCAAGTTGTTGAATGTTTTAAAAATGAGTTTCCTGTCTAGACTAGACTGTATACTGCATTTATCTCATAAGATAAACTGAAATCTTAATTTAATGATTTCTAGATATATAGTGAAGGTACTACTTTTTTAAATTTTTATTTAGTATTCTAGTGCCACAACTCTCGGAGATGTCAATAGACTCGCCACCTGGGACTAAAACGTAACTGGCGAATCGGGAGTGTTTGTATGTATGTTTGAATGTACTTATTATCTCTGTCTACCTCCACTGGGAATACAGACCGTTTGCACACTGAATCAAAGATCGGTAAAGAAAAACTTAAAGAAAAAAAAGTAAGCAAAAATAGCATAATTATGAAAAACAATCCGGGACACTTTTGAAACATCCATGTAAAAGCGGAAATTGTAAGCATCTCGCTGACCTTAAAACATTGGCTACAAAATATAATTTTTTCATGATACCTCGCCTGAAATATTATATATTTTATTTGATTATTAATTTTACTACCTAATATAAATACGATATAATTTTATTCTAAAAAAAAATCGCTCGTAGTATATAGAGATATAAAGAACTATCCGACCGTATACCGGTCAAATCGGACAAATAAAAAAGGAAAAAGAATTTCGGTTCCTGGGTTGGTCCCAAAAATCCGTGTCTCTTAAAAACTTGAAAGTACGTCATCACGGGAAACGATCCGTGAAATCGGAAATTATGGACATCACGCCACAACCCCAAAACAGTTTGCCTCTTATACAAAATCACTATTATTAATTTAATACTTACCACTTTTTAAAGACCGGTAATAAATTAAAAATATTTTTCATATATATTTCATTATAGATTTTTTCCATTTATTGTATTATAAAAAATAAATGTCTTGATTGTAGTATAATAATAATAATAATGGCAACCCATTATACGTCCCACTGCTGGGCACGAGTCTCTCCCCTTTTTTGGGGGGAGGCCTGGAGCTTACTCCACCACGCTGCTCCAATGCGGATTGGTGGAGATGGGTGGGTTAGTGGCCAACCCGCTGTCGAATGTTTTCAAACCGCCCATAAGGCCTCCGACAAGGTTTAACGACTGCTATCTATCGATAGCAACCGGGACCGACGGCTTATCACACTACCCGACCACGACCGTAGTGCTTAACCGAGTAGATTGCTTACTATCTACACCAGCCGCTGGGCCATGCGCGCTTCTATTGATATTGATTGTAGTAAAATAAGATAAATAATTAAAATAATAGTAACGTTTATTTTAAACCTTTCATTGCACCTTCGACAGCTTTATTTGGCCCTAAGCTTGGCTGGTAGAGAATACTACTCGGTATTAAGGCCGCCTTATGTACATTATTTATGTGCTAAAAGTTTAAATCAATTAAAAAAATATTCAAAATTACCTACAACCCCCTTAAATAATTATTATTAGTCATGTTCCCGTAACTACGCCTAAGCGGCGCCGAATTTTATTACTCAAATATTCTTATTATCAAATAAAATTATGAATTCGCTGTAAGATTTTTTTTATTTCAGTGTCTACAAATCAAAGATTATTTGGGCCGTGTCTCTTTTGAAAACTCGAATTTACGTCGCAACGGGAAGCGATCCGTAAAATCGGAAATTGTGGCCATCCCGCTACAGCCCCTAAAACGTTTGCCACTAAATCAAACTCACTATAAAAGTCGCGTTTGCGATAAAATAATAAATATTCCTTATGCATTTATTGTATTTCGGTAATACTCACAAATCTTTTGCTTTATACTGACGCGGTTGGTGCGTTTTATTCGCGATTTACAGTTATGAATAGGACGTTTTGTGAGAGATGATTTTGATGATTTATATAGCAAAAGTGTAACATAAATAGTTTTACATAATAAGTATTAAAGTAGGAAAATGCAATACTATGAGAGATTGTAGTCGATTTAATATGTTTTATTAAACTATTTTTGATAACTTATTATTAGATATATTTTGTCTATTATGCGTAATAATAAATACATACTTAATAATAAAGGGGTCACCCTTTCGCGTTCGTAAAGTAGATGTAAGAAAGAAGCTTCTTGTGAATGATAGTATCGGTGTAAAAATGAAAAAAGGCATGCTCCGATGGTTCGGGCATATAGAAAGAATGTCGAATGAGCCAATGACTAAACAGATATATAATGCGAATGTGGATGGTTGCAGTGACCCAGGAAGACCAAGACTGACCTATCTTGACTAAATAGGTCGAGTACTGTCTGATGGTGGAGTCAAAAGTATTAGGAATCGGCGTGCATGTATGAATAGAATGATAAAGGTAGACGAGGCACGAGAGGTTTGTCAGGACCGGGATATCTGGCGCTTTACACTCTCTGCCTACCCCGTTGGGAACCTGGCGTGAAGATATATATATATACAAAAATGGGAAAATCAGTGCAATCATACTAAAGTATGGCCTAACACACAAGGCAATAGTTTTGGTAGCTATATTTGTATTTAAAAAAATATTTATGAAAAGATATCTTAAACATATTTATTCTATTCCCTTTCCAAAAGTATCATGTAATTCCATCAATTTCCATCAATCAATTAAATTCTATTAAGACATTTTCTTTGTTACCCGGTTACCAACATTATTTGAGTTGTATAATAAAAGCGGTTCATAATTGAATAAATATTCTATTGTTTGTATTTAATAGACTTGTAAGATTGAAATCTTATACTTTCAACGATTTACTTAAAGGAGCCAAAAATACAGATATCAAAATGTACTAACAGCGTTATCAGATGAAAACAATAGCACAGTCCTCCTCAAGAATTTAATTACAGATAAGGGATTAGGAATTTCAAACTCATTTCGATTTAAACATCCGGATTTTGGAAATTTATTGCCAATTCCTTAATACTAATTAATTTTATCTTTAATCTAAACTGGTTAATTGGAGGAACAGTGAGGTAGTTAGAATACGAAATTAATATTATTTACATCAATATTGTAGAGTTGAAATAACAAATGTTCGATCGTTTTCGTTTCGCCTTTAATAACTTAATAACTATTGAATGTAACTTAACTTGTATTTTAACTTTATATTATGTAAATATTATTTAGGTTTTAAATATATTTTAACGTTTTTTTTTATTATGTAGATTAATTAAGGTTTCTTTACAAATAAACATCCATTATTAATTGAGTAATCTTAAAGTTGACTCCATAGTAAAATATGTAACATAATTAATTAATATTTTGAATTTCGTCCATAGTAAAATACTGATATTTAGAATTTATCGGAATCTTGGACCGTGAAAGTAATGTAGGTACACTTTTTACATTGAGTTACGCATCATTTTTTTTTACGCAACGAAGTTGGCACGCATGCATGCAGCTCACATTGATGTTAAGTGATGACTGCAGAATATGGATATCTACACTAAAACCAAAAGTCAAAATGCAGATGCGTTGCCATCCCTAAGACCTACTCGTATATAAGTTGTCATGTCTCTGCGATAGTTATTATGGGACCATACAACTTTTATTTGGTTCATAATTTGTATGTTCCACGTCACATTGTTTTACTTTTGGACAAGATTAGATAGTTGAAGGAATTCATACAAAACAAGTTGCTTCGTGTGGCGCGTTTTTATTTTCCATCCCAAATTCTAATATTTACATTATCTAATATTAGATATTAGAATACTATATAGTCCGTTTCAATGGGGATGTAAGTGCAATAACGCAAGATGGGCAGTAGGATCCTTCGACAAAACTACCGCCACTGCGATCGGCAATCCGAATACCAAGCGTGGCGATTATGGCATTGACGTTATTCAGACAGAAGACATTAAACCGATGCTTAGAATGCTCAAAGTCACAGAAAATTATAATTGTGAAACAGTGTGATGCATATGGCAGCGATTACTCTTCTCAACCATTTCAAGATAATGGGTAACCCGCTCAACGACGCTGCTGCGCTAGGAAGACTTATTAACGAGGATGATTGTTCTTAAGGTGGATTTAAACCAAACGAACTCAGACTTTGGGCGGAAACGATTTTTAATCTCCAAATCCAATCTTTTAGTGTGAATAAAGATGCCAACGATAATGCTTACGTAAACGATGCCGTTGGCATCATTTACGTAAGCATTTTAAAGAATCCCAACTAACATAGCGAGAATAAATAATAACTTTTATTTTTCAGTCTCTCGGTGCCATCACGCGAATTCGCGGGTTTGATCACTTATACAAAATGAGTTTGTAAGAGTAGCTCTTTTTTGTGCTTAGCCAGCACATTGTCAGGGTTCAAATAAATAAAGTGCAGCGGCCGAGGGACTAGATAACTTGAAGCTTCGCGGTACAAACATTCTCTAGACTTGCGTTGTTTACACCAAGCGAGAAAGCGTTCAGAGAGAATATTTCATAGAATTGTTAGAACAGATATTATCATACTATCACACATGATGATGTGAATGATAGTATCGGTGTAAAAATGAAAAAAGGCATGCTCCGATGGTTCGGGCATATAGAAAGAATGTCGAATGAGCGAATGACTAAACAGATATACAATGCGAATGTGGATGGTTGCAGGGGCCGAGGAAGACCAAGACTGACCTACCATGACCAAATAGGTCGAGTTCTGTCTAATGGTGGGATCAAAAGTCTTAGGAATCGGCGTGCATGTATGAAAATAATGATGAAGGTAGACGAGGTACGAGAGGTATGTCAGGACCGGGATATCTGACGCTCTACACTCTGCCTACCCCGTTAGGGACCTGGCGTGAAGATACGTATTATCATAGAACAATGAAGGACTGTCTTTGTATATCAAAGCAATCTGACGGAGTTGAGATAGAATAGGATACGGACTTAACGGCATAACTGAATCCAACCACTTGTTGACTTATCGTTTAAAATCAATGTTATTCACACACCACAAAACAGCAAAACAGCAAAAAACATGACATGTTGATTTGTATTTCAAGCTAGAATGCATGCAGTTTTTCCGTTTCCACTTGTCACAGTTATCATAAGTGCGTGGTGTTCGCCAGGTATCAATAGTAATATCTATTGATACCTGGCGAACACCACGCAGCACCTCTGCAGCCGTGCTAGCAGAGGTACCTATTGATATAGCTTTGTCTACACGTAAGGATCTGGTCAGCTGATGCACATAAAAACATGAACACATAATACAGACAACAACAGAAATATTAATGTTCTTACAATTCATAACATACATTCGTTACTTGGTGGATTTAATTGTCAATTTGTCGTTTGTACAAAATCAAAGTTCAACACATGTCATATTGATGATATGAACGTTACTTCATAAACAGATGTTTCGAAATATAAAACTTATGACGTGTCGATTTTATTTACAGCGAGTATGCACGGGATCTTACCGTTGGCACCCACTACGTCATAAGTGCGTGGTGGGGGCATTTCCGAATATCCAACGATATCAGTAAGTTTCAGATTAAAGGATAGCAATAAGTATTCTGCAGCTGTGCCGACAAAGGTAGAACTTTGCTTACCCTGTGTCGTGAAGACAAGCTAATATCATAATAATGACATTTCCAAGTTAAACACATAATACAGACAAATAGAAAAATTAATTCTCTTATAATTCTTAAATGGTGGTTAGTTTACTTAAGGCATTACCGGCTTTAACTTAGAATTTACTTATCTTTTGTACAAAATCAGAGTTCTTCTCATATCGATGACATGAACGTTACTCATAAATAGATGTTTCGAAATAGCAGAAAACATGACGTGTCGATTTTATTTAAAGCGGGAATGCACGCGATTTTTTCGTTGTCACCCACTGCGTGAGAAGTGCGTGGTGGGGGCATTTCCGAATTTCCACGGTATCAATATTCTGCAGCCGTGCCGACGGGGGTGGCACGCGCACCCAGCATTTCATTACTGTATCCCCTACACCCAGCTAAAGGATGCGATGGATCTGTCAACAACCATATTTTAGGCATTCTTTCAAGATGAACATATTTGGCGCCTTCATAAATGTCGTGCACATGACTTGTTTAAATAACGTGCGTTTATGTGATCTACATACAGTTTATTAATGGATACTTCTTGTATTCGAAACAATATAATTATATTTTTTTATATATTTTACGCTTAAGATCTATTAATGAGTAGGTGAGATGCTATAAAGTAGTTTTAAGATGATTTGATTATGAACGCATGTTTTATAATGAAGAACCATGCAATTCAAAACACTTTGTCTGAAGAATATTTTACAAATCATACGAGTACCTTACAATTATTTGGCCTAATCAAACATTGCAACTATACCCAGCAAGAATTATTGCACATCGAGCCTACGAAAGAGTCAATCGACGAGTTTCGACTTCGTAGAGCATTGATCTCTGCCCCACACTGCCTAAGTAAGCAACGATAGTTCGGTATTGGTCAAAACTTGATTAAAATGGTCGACAAACGTCACATGGGTAGTGCGCAACAGATAACGCTCTACAGACCCGATATAAGCCGAAGTTCCTTCCTAAGGTCGATGTGTAATATTTCTTGTTGGATACTGTACTAAGACTTGTACATGTATATAATATAAAAATAAGTCGGGTTTTCCTTCCTGATGCTATAACACCAGAACGCACCAACCGATTTCCACGGTTTTGCATTTGTTGGAAAGGTCTCGGGCTCCGTGAGGTTTATAGCAAAGAAAATTCAGGAAAAAATATTTATAAAACGACATCCACGCGGGCGAAGCCGCGGGCAACAGCTAGTAACATATAAAATGCATGATTGGATACTACTAAAATGGAAGTTGGTAACAATTGATTACCAAAAATAGTTGGGCAGCGAAATACCCCCCAACGCCCCACTCATTTTTTAAGTTTATCTATTACATTACTTATTTGATTTACCTTATCTCTAAGGTCAAAATCCACTCGAGCAAAGCTCGTATTTAATATTTTAATAATTACATATTGTAAAAACCTTATTCTATACATTACAAATTCAAATATAAATCACGCTAGAAGTAAACTGTCTGACTGTCAAAAGCAAGTTATTATTTATACATCAAAACTATAACTCGGAAACTACTGTTTTACATTTCAGTGGCGGTAACACGACTATTATTAGAAACACTAACAGATACCGTGGTATACAATTATGTTACAGCAAATTTGCAGAAGCTGAAACTTTAATTTCGCCTGCAGCTTTTCCTGCACTGAATATCTTTTATGCATGGCTTCAAAATCAACACTGGTTATGTTTGCGAACTACTGCTACACTTATGTTATTATCCGTTCCCATAATAATGTGTATGTGTGTGTTTGAATCCATTTAAAATTTAAGGCTTAATTATTAATTTGATAATTATAATATATTTTTTTATGTAATGGGGTTGGTAAACAAGCATGCAGTTCACATTGATGTTAAGTGATGACTGCAGCCTATGTATAGACGCCCACGCAAAGACCAGTGTTCAAAGCGTAGTTGAAAGATTAGGTGATGCGGTGGTGCCTTTAACGTCAAGTCTATATTTTAGAACTCGGGGGAACTCTACCACCAGTAGAAAAATAATTTTATAGAATCAGAATGAAATGAATCATTATCTGATTTTTAATATTATAATGTTACCATAACGTAGGCACCATTTTATTACCTGATCTATATTATTAGGAACGTCATAGATTTTCCGGTTACGTTTTAGCTCATTTGACAGGTGGCGAGACTGTTGACATCTTCGGACACAGAATTAGAAACTCATGTATTCATTTAGGGTGACAGGCACCTCTTATAACACGTCAAAAACAAACAAAATAAATTAAAGCGAATAACAATTGTTAAACATGTCAAACAAGATAAAAAATATATGTAAAGTCAAGAATATCACTAAGATAAAACTAAATGTAATAAACTAATGTAAAAGTATATCAGTAGAATGTCTCATTTCCCCTTTACAAACTGATAACAAAGAGTAAAAATAATAATAAAATAATAATATAAGAGACTTCCAAATACTTGAAAAATCGAGATAAAGGATTTTACATAGTCGGTTAGCCTCCGACCCGCGAATCGAACCCAGGACCTCAGCATAGTACCTACTGGTGGCCTGCTACCACTAGACTACTGAGGTAGTTTAACTTGTATATCCAAACATTATTATTAACTCAGGGAGATAATAATGATATGAATGAAGTGAATGATGAATGTAGAAGCACGGGAGGTATATCAGTCAGGACCGGGATATCTGCCTACCCACACTCTCTGCCTACCCCGTAAGGGACCTGGCGTAAAGATACATATATCTCAGAGAGAAAATGTGCTAAGAAAAATCTATCTATCTCTTTTTGAGCCTTACTGCTTATGAAATTAATCCATATTGGGTGAAACATACAAAAAACTACCACTCAGTTTCGGCAGTTTGGGAATTCAGCGTTATTTTAGAGAATATGCAATAAATTCAGAAAAGCTCCGTATAGCTCTTATAATTTTTACGTAAATGTTTTACGGCGCAACTAAGCATTCACTTTGGTTTAATTCTGGCAAAATGCTTGGAAAACGCGCAATTGGTTCTAGGTGAAATAAAAACCATTGCTACCGATCGCTATTCGTTTCACGTGTTGAGTTTCATTGGAATTAAGCCCCGTAAACCCTTTACTTGCGTCAACGTTTTACCAACATTACCCCGGATTACTTTAGAAAGGGTTCCGCGATACCGCTAAACTTAACATAAAGCACATACTTAAATTTTATGAAAAGGCTTTATTGTCACGTTTTATTCTAATGCTAACAATACGCTGCTATTCGCAGTGAATATTACTAGGTTATTGTATAATTATTGTCGGGTATCTGTTCCGTAGCTAAGTTGAAATTTAATTAATTCACATAATATGTAGAATATTACAGGAAATAATTAATAATGAGAATCTTTTTGTTTACACACGATCCGAACTTTTCTTATTACAGAAGTCGTCATAAAATATGTCTCGTGTAGTAGTCTTAAAATTATAAACAATTTATACAAAGAGAAAAACAATCTAGGTGCGAGTACGTTCTATAATTTGCGAACCGCGACGATAATTAATTAAAATGATTACACTGTTCGTTCTTGGTCATTACATTATTCAGCCAAATGGTCAATGATCATTTCATTGATCATTAATTTCCTTGAGAAATGTAATGGCAAATCATCATGATGTGAAGTGCCTCTTTACTTGAAATATATTTATATGGGTATCGTCCCGAAATAATTATCACCGAGACATAACAACTAAAGTCTCAGGTGGCAACGCATCTGCATTTTGACACCTGGTTTTTGTGTAGATGTATATAGGTTGCAGTCATCACTTAACATCCATGTAAACTGCATGATTGTTTGCCACCCTCGTTACCTAAAAGAAAATAATATTTATATCGGCGTATTTTATTTATATTTTAAAAATATAAAAACATATATCAACATTATTTTTCTGGCATACTGCTTTATTTATACTGAAAAAGATTACAGATACTGATGAATTTTTACATCGCATTTTTAAAGAATATCTTACATGATTAGAAACTTAAGCCGCATTATATATAGGAATCAAACTAAAAACTTAACGACATTTTGATATACTTTTCTAGGGTGTCTTTATAGATTTCGCTAGCGTGCGCAATGAAAATAAAAACAAAGACAAATAAACGATAGCCAATACGATGGAGTGTCATAAAATTCGTCGTACGCGTAAACTATGGGGGTTTTTATGATTCATCTCCTATGTTTGCGTATACCCTCCAAGCGGCAAAAGTACGCTCATACACATAATAGATTTACGTGACTAATAAAATTAATTTTGTTTTATTGATTTATTTATTAATAGAGATAGACAATAAAATGTTTATTTTATCTATCGTACAATTTGAACTGCTTCAAAAAGCCTAAAAAGTTTTATGGGAGCGGTATATGTGTTTACATAATTAATAAACATGTATTATATCATAAAATCACAATTTATATCTATACTGATTAGGTACACTAAAAAGGGTAAATACTAAATAATGTTAAAAAAATATTTCAGTAATCTCATAGTATAGAACAGGTAGAAATTATGATAAATTTGTTTCTAAAATGTTATCGCATGCCATGGGTTAATGTTACATTCAGAATACAGTATAACTGGTGATAGAGTTCCAGTGTAGGCGAAGGAGCTCGAAGGCGTTGGCACTACGGCATAACCTACTCTATCTGTAGCCAAATGTCAGTGTTCACTATCGTGTTCCAATTAGATGGTACTGTATGGTTTTATAAGAATACATTGAATTGGGATACAAAAGTCTTAACAGCTAAACTGAAAGATGTTTGATAAAATTTGGATAAACAGTTATCAACTTACTTTTTGAGAAAGGCCTTTTATATTTCTAATTTTTTTTATCATTATTGTATTAAACGAATTTTTACGCAAAGCACTTTAGGTATACGACTGTACTTAGTGAAGCACCGTTGTGCAGACCTCGTGTCTAAGTAAATTTGGTCATCTCACCCAATCTCTGTTTACGAGGGGCTGCCCCCTAGGTGAGCCATCGAGATTTCACTCCTAACAATGAATCATAGCCGTTCCTTATTTAATTTGCCCTATTCTACTTCATTTCACTCTTGCCTCTCGTTAACAGCCTTCAATTTCGAATCAATGACTAATTTTATGAAATTATTGAGTCAGCGAAAAGCTTCAGGTACGTTTATTATAGTGAGCATGAAGAATTTTTCTTTTTCTGTATGAATCTGTTAAAGATTTCTTGATGTGTTCTTAAGTTTTCGCGAGCTGCACTCATTGACACAAAACTATTTTCAATAAAATAATTATGGGTTTTTATTACATGCGAGATAAAACCTTTAAAAAAGTTTTATTTCAAATTGAATTTCTTATTGATATACTATGATATATATACTGTCGTGATTTTTAATACAGAGTTAATTTCATTAGCGCATCATCTGTTGCAGGCAGCCTCTTTAGATCAATCCCAACTCATTAGGCCTCAGAAGTGGCAACGCATTTCAATGTGGAAAAGCTACAATGTAACTAAACATTTAAAGAAAAAACTTTTTTTAACGAACGTTACAACGGTCTTTACACGACTCTTTGCCAGAAAGAGGAAAAAAAGGATTGGAATTTCTATTCTTGCAAAGGCTAACTGTGCTCAGCTTAAAATATCGGATTTAATTCGTAGATTCGAACACTAAATTTACGTAGAATTTTATACCCGTGCTACTAGACAGGTACAGAGACAGGACACTTACATCAAGATTCAATTTAGTATGGAATAACGTCGTGATCTTAAGATCATCTCAAAGAATGAGGTCTGTCTATTAATACGGACTTTAGGCTCAATATCTTATAAATTTACGAGGCTATAATTATGCTAGCAGTTTTTTTGAGTAGGCAACATAAATTACATGCTGAGGCAAAATGTGTTATTTAAGCATTAACATATTACTATTTAACACTTTCATACATGCTTTCAATAATTCGATATGGTTTGTTAAATTTATCCAAAAAAAAAATATTTGTTACAATATCCGTTCATATGGTGTTAACTGCATAGTAATGTATTTAAAATTATTTATAACAACCGCTAACATTTTCAACAGTTCTCATGAAAAAGTATCGGAATCGAGTGAAGCATTTTTGAACGTGGCTAGCTTCTAAACGGCGCAATATCTTCTATTTCACTATTTCAAAGACATTCAGCTAGCTGATACTGCAGTATTCGTATTATAAAAGCCTTAGAGATTCTGAGCGCCGAAGTCACGTTTTGCCTCTTACGGAAATATCTAAGATCACTCGAGATTGCACGTGTCAAATTTATTTATGTTACTACTGACACGATTTTTTTTTTTTTTTGTTGTTTTTATTATGCAGATATGCGAGTCTTGTTTTTTCCTTATATTTGTTGTTTTTTTTTATTTAACCCCAGTTCAAAGCTACGCAAGTATCAATGGCAATAGTAACAACCTACAGCCAAGGTACCTACGGCCCTGTAATTTCCGGCACAGAGGAATAAGATCTTAGGCCTCAGAAGTGACGCATCTGCATTTTGACCTCTGGTCTTTGTGTGGGTATCTATAGACTGCATTCATCAGTTAACATCAATGTGAACTGTATGGTTGTTTGCCACTTTCATTACATAAAAAATAGATAAATATATGGACGTAAGTTAGTCAAATTTTGAATTTGAATTAGGTAAATTATGTAATACAAGCTAACCCAGCAAACGTCATTCTGCCATATATTAAATGTTAATTCCATGATCGAGAAATACATTAAAAAAAAATCAAATAAAGTCCTAACGCGTTTGAATTAAATTTGTCTTCACTAGCTTATTTTTTGCGATACATAGCTTCTATGATATTCATTTTAATTACCAACGTATGTACTATATTATAAAAAATTGCATGAAATGCTTAAAGTAACTATGGTATTTAATTTGATTGGGAATAATAGTGTTTTGGTGTAAATGGATTTCCTATTACCGCATTGTAAGATACTATTTTTTTTGGAGATACCTATGATGGATATATAGTAAGATCCCAATAAGATATAATCGTTATAAGATATTTAAATATCTCATTGTTGTACTTTTTTGTAGATCTTCTGAAGAGGAATAAACTATTTTTTTCGATTATTGGACTATGTTTTTTTGTTCAAATAAATCGTTAAAATATTTCAGGTTCTTCGAGTTTACAGTATCTGATATCTTCATCTTCAGTTTCAAGGGGCACTTTCTCCTAAGAAGGTCAAACATTTATCTTTTAATTAAATAAGGTAGGAAATAGATTGAAACTCGATAGCGATGGCACTACATCTAAAACGAAATAATGCTTGAAACGTTTTAATTAAAGACACTTTTGTTGTTAATGTTATGCTGGTGATTATAGCATTAACATTTTATGAAGTAGAATATATAGGTGTACATTTTATTATAAATATAGGTTTTAAAAAGACAAAATATGTTACTGATCCAATCGATGGAGAAGCTGCGATGGCACCGGTTTATGCGTAGTGGAAAAATATGAATATTTCTATGTTTTGTATTTTCATGAAAACACGACTAACATTTATATACAGGGTTAATTTAAATTAGCGCAACTCCTCTTGCGGGCAGCTTTTAGATCAATCCCAACAACATTTATTCTACGACTTTTTACAAATCTCAATAAAAAATTAAAAAAAGAAACAAAAAAATGTTTCCTAAAGTTAAAAGAGCATTGCCGCCGCTGCGTCTCTCCGCAACCCCGCTCTCTGCTGCACGTGGCGATATTTTGCCTAGGTTCATTGCATACCTCCTACGCTCAGATTAATTAATTTTAATGGGAAAAGTTAAATTAAAAAAAAATATTAGAAAGTCGTAGAACAAATGTTGTTGGGAATAATGTAGAGAGGCTTCTAGCAAGAGGTTATGCGTTAATTACAAGTAACCCTGTATATGTATTGTTGTAATAATTTCAGCCTAAAAATAAACTTCTCGATAAAAAATCTCCAAAGATGCTCAAAACGAAGGGCCAGCTACCCTCATCAGCTCATGGGCAGCGATTGCCCGTGATCTTCAGCAGGTCGTCGGTCTCGTGGCATCAAGACCAAAAAAAACACTCTTACCAAATTATTCATACCATCGGTGTGGAATATATTTAATTTTATTAACACTAAAGCAAAATTCAGAATTTCTAAAAGAACGTTATACTATTTTAGAACACTTTAAAGTCCATCATGTTATTTTTATACATTTATGAAGATTTAAAAGTCAGAAAGGTAGAATTTTAAAACAACCACGTTCAAACCGCAAAATGAGCTAAATTTGCCCCGACAATCCTTTGGCATTTGCTATTTAGTTAGAAAATATTTGTACACAAAGCTTTCAGTACGTTGAAATGAGCGAAGTGGAATTAAACTGAAATGATAAAGCAAACGAAGAGAAATAACGCATTAGCATGTTACTTCCACTTTTGTGTCATACGATAAAGGTTTTCGTAGTAAATATTACTTTGTATACTTTCACGTTACTTTGTGATATATTGGTAGAATAAATATTCATCATCATTACTTACCTACTTTCTTTTTTGGAGTCGTGTGCCCAAAGAAGCCTGAAACGGGACCCTTGATGATGTTCTTGAAGTATTTACGGCCGGTTTTACTTTTATTATCAAGGGCCATGACCAACGAAGCCCGCCCATCTAGGGCGGGCTTCGTTGGTCATTTTATGTTATACGGTTAATCATATATATATATATATATATATATATATATATATATATATTTAATTAACCTAAGGTCCTTTTTTGAACCTTATTAAAATTACAATCTAGCCTAAAAGACTAATAAGCAATTTTATGCTAACTTAAACTTCTAATAAAATTATTTCTTAGTAAATGTCCACTGGCACTTTCTTAGTATGCCTTAAGGGGAAGTCACTTTGTTCGTGTGATTATGCAAAATAAGTCACTAACACTAATTTTGTTTTAACACTACACTAACTCAAAAGGTTTAGTTCTCTTAAGTCTTCTCACTAGGTTTGTGTTGTCGAGGAGCTGGATACCCTCAATATTCACATGATGATGAAGCCTTTTTTAATGGGCTTCGGCGTATTTTCTTATAACGTTATCTACGAAATCCATTTTCAGGTCCCGATGGAGATCCTTATTGCGTACATACAAAGGTGCATTTACAATGTCTCTGAGCACTTTATTCTGGAAACGTTTGTAGTGCTAAGCACTTCCATTTGGCGGCAGATAGATTAGGTAATGCGGTGGTGCCTACGCCCTCGAGCTCTATTGGAACTCTAACACCAATAAATGTATGACAAAGCTCCTAAAGTTTTAGCGATGACTCCGTAGACATAATTGGGACAGTTTTATTTATATTGATTGATAATATAGTCCTCCAGACAAAATTTCGGTCACGGCGGTCAATCTCAACGGAGACTAGCCAGCTGCACCGGAGATAATATAGTGCACAAGTGTATGCGCAAACACAGGTGCACTCTCTATTCCCTCACTCTCATAGTGCGATGCGACGGCGATTCGACACGACCTGAGAGAGATCGGGCGCAGGACCAACGGCTTTACGTGCTTTGTTGCTTAAATGTTTTTTCTTCTTTTCCTCTTCTTTCCGAGGCACGGGTACCAGACTCCGGGCTACGGTATTTCCTTACAGAAAAAAACCGAACAACAGATATTCCCGATGTAGAGATCAAAGCCAGGACCTCAGGCTTTACTGTTGATTGATAAAATCCATATTACTTACTATAATGTTAATTGAGGTCAAAATCTATACATCGATCTTCCTTTCTATAATGCTCATTTAATTGAGGCTGAAATTCAAAATGTGAAAGCAACTCTATCTGTCTGTTACACTATTACTGAAAAACCTGAGCTGACTATGGCGAAATATCATATTGAGGTATAACCCTAAAAGGAACATAGTTTATGCTATTTACTAAACAAAAAACGAAAAGGGCAAATTTGCAGGAAACAACGAACAAGGAATTTGACTATTTTCACTACTACTACCTAGTGAAGTATAGTGATTTCCAAGCAAGCATACTCAAAACGCAAACAGAGCTACGTACCTGAGAATATTTTTGGTTACATAATTACACAAAGCTTTCATTACTCACTCTAATATAAGCGGTGTGGTTTTCAAACTGAACGGAAAGAGCAAATGAAGAGAAAATTTTAATGACTTATTCGCGTATTATACCTTATTCTAGTTTTAAGTCTTGTGATTAAGCATACATTTTATTTTAGACTCACCTCAACAAACGGGAAATTGGAGTTCGGAGGAAAGCTCTCAAGCTGATGTAGTTTTCGACTCCACGCGTCTCGTGCAACTGCATTAATAGATCCACATAACATCATTATGTACCAAAATATTAATTTTCCATCAGAACTGGGTTCCATTAATTGATTTTAATTTATATTGATCAGATTACTTGTTCATATTATTGCGATACACAGATGCAAAAAAACTTTAACCTGAGAAGTGACAACGAATTATTTATTTTATGTCTTTAAGCTGCATGGCAGTTGTAAAACGGAACTAAGAACGGAACTCTGACAAGAGGAGTAACGTAAACGATGGACTGACAGTCAGTGAACTGCAGGACTGACTTACTGACAAATTGACGGATAGTTGAACTGACAGCCTGACGTACTGGCAGATTATCATGATCGACATATAATATTACTGTATTAACGGACTACTGTACTAACTAGGTATACCTGTTGACAGATATATGGACTGACCAACAGAGAGATTGATAGACTGATGGAGTAGATAGTTGAATAGGGCGGACGACGGCTTCAACGTCAGTGTCATACAATATACCACTTCAATATACAAAAAGACCAGTTCCGTGTATGTCGTGTTACTGCTTTGAAATCAAAAAATCTAAAAATAGCAATTCAGATAGATTGGATTGGACATCTTCCATTCCAATAAATGTACAATAAAACAAAATGGCGAGTGTCATCGACACAGGAAGGGTGGCTGTACGAGTCCTCATAATTAAACTGAAAACCGAGCTCGCCGTAACAAACGGAAAATAGGAATTCGGAAAGCTATCATCGTTCTATCATTCCAATTTAGTTAGCTGATGCATTTTTCAACGCCACACCTCGCTTGCATAAAACTGACTAAGCCGTACGAAATTGGCACATAAAGAGCCTTTGGATAATAATAAGATCATTTATTTATTTATTATTAAGGTACATAAACAATGTACATACTTTACATTCACTTACATTTGTCAACAATATAAAATTCTAATATGTATCGGGTAAAATGGTGAAAAACAGGAAATATGCCCCACTTGCAATATTAAACATATATAAAAACAAACAAACATATATAAAACCGAACCGGCTGCAGTTCGTTTGTTGCTAAGAGAAAAAAATCAAAATCTTGAAAAAATTGTTCGGTTTGTAACACAAATTATAGCGGTGAGTATTTATAAGTATTTTTAACACATTTAAGTAATATTTTTAAATGAGTGTGAACGATTTATGATTTTGGATGGGTATATAACCTTCATAAAATTACAGTTTTTTTCTGCAAGTTTAAATAAGTTTTAGGTACTAAGCGCTGGGGCGTATTTGCCCACGTTTTGTGAAATACGCCCCGATTTTGTAGGTGAAATATGCCTCAATTTTTAAAGCGATTAAACTTATTCTTTGCATATTAATTATGGGTAGACGTTACAAAAGAAAAACGTGCAGAGCATCGTGGACGGCTGAAGCTCTAAATGAGGCGATGTCAATGGCCACCAGTAAAGTGTTAGGGATCAACAAAGCCAGTACACTGTGTCTACTTGCCCCTTTGTAAGTAGACTGGATACAGTGTACAAGATGCTTGAAATGGTTGCATGAGGATTGTACGATTTACAACAATTTCTGTAACAAGTGTAACCGCTATAATGTGCGGCAGCATCACATGTAATATTTTTTTCAATAATATGTTGATTTATCTTTACTACAATTATTATTTTATTTTTTTTTACTATAGGGCATTTTTCACGGACCCCTTGGGGAATACGCCCTTTTCTATAGTTTTTAAAATAACATGCAAAAAATAATGATAATTACTGGCTGAATGACTAAATAATAAGAGGCTGATTAGTTTATGTAACAAATGATTCCTAAGAAATAAATATAATTTGCTTTTAAATGTGTTTTATTTGACAAAATTAAAAAGTAGGGCGTATTTAACCAGTTTACCCTATCAATTACAGACGTACACAACATTCATTGGTAAATATAAGAACACTAGTTACTATGTTATAAAATTAAGATTATGAAAAGGTATCAAGTAGTAAGATTAAAAATTACAAAAATTATTAAATTTAAAACAAGAATTCAAATAGTTAATAATATGTTTAAATAATTACATTTTTATTTAATTACATAGATGAGTAAAATTGAAAGTATTTATTAGTAACTTATTAAAAATGAATAAAAATAAAATTATATTAGGTAAATTAAATATATTAAAATTGAGTATAAATAATAAAGTTACTATAATGCTTACTATTTTAACAATGAGCGAATGACTAAACAGATATACAATGCGAAAGTGGATGGTTGCAGAGGCCCAGGAAGACCAAGGCTGACTTACCATGACCAAATAGGTCGAGTTCTGTCTGATGGTGGGGTCAAAAGTCTTATAGGAATCGGCGTGCATGTATGAAGAGAATGATGAAGGTAGACGAGGCACGAGAGGTTTGTCAGAACCGGGATGTCTGGCGCTCTACACTCTCTGCCTACCCCGTTAGGGACCTGGCGTGAAGATACATTATTTTACAAAAAAAATCCTTGAAGCGCGCACCTCCCGGTGGCTGGTGTAGATCATAAGCGATCTACTCGTACTCGGTTAAGCACTACGGTCGCAGTCGAGTAGTGAGATGGGTGACCGCTAGTGGCAAATTAAATGCGCGTTTCCGTAAGCTCCAAGCCTCCCCCCCAAAAGGGGAGAGACTCGTGCCCAGCAGTGGGACGTATAATGGGTTGCCATTATCATTATTATTATAAAAGAGTTACAGTCTTTGGTTAACACGTTCACTGTCCTGTAAGCAGTCACAATAGTTAAAGCAATGCAATGGGACAGGGAATAGAGGAACAATAGAGTTACTGTACATTCAGAATTTTTACTGATGGTAAAGTTTCAAGTGTAGGAGCTCGAGGGCGTAGTCACTACTGCATAACTTTATCTATCTGCCGCCAAATAGTTGTGTTCAGCACTTTTGTGTTCCGGTTAGATTGTAATGTATGGCCCCGTAATAACTGTCATAGAGACGTAGAAACTAAGGTCTCAGGGGTGGTCTATATAGATGTCTATAGTCTGCAATCATCACTTAACATCGATGTGAGCTGCATGCTTGTTTGCATGCCACCTTCCTTACATAAAAAAGAGATGTAGGTACTTAAGGGATTTATGATATTGGCTTCTGAATATGGGAGTAAAGATTTACTACTGGAAAGTTATAAATGAAAATATTATTGGTCATTAAAGGACATTGTTACATTTTTATGGACAACGTTCATTGGTTTTTGCGTTTGGAACGAGGGGAATAAAATCACAACTTTAGCTACAAAATGAACTGTGAAGAGGAAGGGTTGAATTCAACGTGAACTGAATAGGTAATGCCCGTTGAATTGTTGATTCGTTAAAACCATTATGTGCATACTGATAAGTCGGGATGAAGTTGTTCTTTTTGAAGATGCTCGGTATTTTTAATTTTTAATTAGCGGCTTGTTTTATTGATTTATGGGGTGAAAAGAGGGTTTAATTTATTAGTACCTTCAGGCACAGTATTTGCGGATGGAATAATATCTTATGCCTCAATCAACGGAGCATCAATACATCTAGTATATATAAGCTAAATGTAGGCTATGTAAATGCATGCTTTCAAGAATAAGAAAAGTTTAAACCTATGATCCTACTGTTCAGTTTTGGCCCATTCGGAAAAATTACCAAACTCTGAGGATAATACTGGATAACTTCCTGAAAAAAGAAAAATCTCGAAGGTCGAACCATAACAAACCGAGGACGTCAGCGTAACAATACCTGTTGTAAGCCTTGGATTACAGGGGCTGCCTTAAACTAGATGTTTTGGTTTTGCAATATTTAGGTTTACTAAACATCAACATAATCACTTAATAAGTACCTTTATTTACGCCAAAAATTGGCCAACAACTTAATGCATATAATGTGTGATTATAACTAGTTTTTGTAGAGTATAGTAAGTGAAATTCAACATTTCACAGACCAGCCTGAAGGCATAAATCATTGTAGTACAATACAAATCAATATCGAGTCTGTTTCAACAACGCTACTATTTTCACTGGACTGCGTTCACAATTTTTTCGTTTGACGCGTAAACCGTTGACATATTTTTTGTGAAAAAATCCGGCGAATTATTCACAACGGTCGTTTTACAAGCATTCGCAGTCGAAACCTAGATTCGGAATGGAATTGGTCGATTCGGTAAAAATGTTGTATGATACTGACGTTTGAAATGATTCCATGCGATAAAATGACATAGGAACCAACAAAAGACAATTTTATGCATATTTTTATAGTACACAACAATTAATATTGTAGATCGAGCCTATGTAGGAGATAATCGGCTAGTTTCGAATTCATAGAGCACATACACGTACACGTTATCACACTACCTACGTAAGCACTTATACGTCCGGTATTGGTCGAAACTTGGTCGACAAACGTCACAAAGGTAAGGTGCGAAAGAAATAACGCTCTACAGACCCGAAATAGGCCGAAGTCTCCATAAGGTCGATGTGCAATATTTCTTTTTGGATACTATACATTTTGTTAATATTTTTAATTAAAATAAGAATTTTGACATAAGACAACCTTTAAATACTCTTTGCACAGACCAATCAGCCTTCTTGTTACACAAGTATCGTCATCATCATCGACGACCCGGTTAGTCCAGCGGTGTGAGATTACCGTTTGATTCGTAGGGTTGCGGGCTCGATCCCCGCACCGGGACATTGTTTCGGGTCTCGGTGTTTAAGTATGTGTTGTATGTGTACAACGGCACTCACGACATAGGTTAATAATACCTACTGTGGGGCTGTGAGTGTAAGCGTATTTTATTTTTATTTCAATTTCAGCTCAAAGAACAAAGCCTCACCATAAAGGGGTATATGCTATAGTCGCCACGCTTGGCATGCGGACTGATGACCGCCGTGGCGGTAGTTTTATCGCAGGACGCTGTTTCCCATCTTCCGTAGTTGCATCTACTACCCATAGAGCAACGCGGCCCACCGGTCACGGCGGACCGGAGGGGAGTAGCCATAACGTGTATTACCGATGCAAAACAGTCCGAAACAACCGACACACACGCACACTACAAAAATCGTCTATTACTACGAAACTCACACCTTGACTTTAACAAAATACAGAAACAATTTCACCCACACATATAACATCTAGACGACAGGTATAGGCCCATTTGGGCTTGTACTTTGACAGAGGGGAAAGCCTGCCTATGGCTACTCCCCTCCGGTGTTGCTCTATGCTACTATCAGTTTGACCGAAATTGGTTGAATGACTTTTTATCCCTATCAGAGGTTCGTTAAGGAATTTTGAATAGATCTTCACAGCGATAAAAAAATTGCTCTGATATTGCTTTTGCATCCAAACATAGACTCGGACAGAGGACTGTTGACGAATCAACAATTGGATAATAGAAGGACGTACCTGGAAATGACAACTACTTAAAAATGAATCCTTATAATGTTTCTAGAGAACCGGTATTTTACCTGAAGTCCACGCACGAAGTCGCGGGTAAGAGCTAGTCATATTATATAAATACGTTCCTAATAATCAAATATTTTATTTTAACACACAAATTACTCCATAGGAAAAGACTCGGTCAGCCAGGTAAAAATATATTTTACGCAAGCGAAGCGAAAATCGATGTTTCGAAGTAAATTAATGTGGATATCTCCAATAAGGCACCAGACACATCGAACTAAGTTCGACTTAACACAACGCCGGATTTAGCAACATTCCCCCGAATGGATACACAGCTAAACTTATGTTTCAAACCAGACAGACGGATAGGTTATTGCTATGATAACTTTGGCTCGGTGTTTCCGGTTGATTCAATCAGATTGCGGTCGCCATACTTCATGTAGTAAACTCGGATGTAAATATTTCATATTCTGTATTTAACCATGGAGTGGTGTTAAAGTCAAAATGCAGATGCCCTGCCACTCCTGAGGCATTAGGTGTAATGCCTCTGTGTCGGAAATTACAGGGCCGTACATTACCACCTGACCGGAACACGATAGTGCTGAACACTACAATTTAGCGGCAAGTATATTAGGTATGCGATGGTGCCTACGCCCGCGAGCTCCGTCACTGGAGCTCTACCACCAGTAAATAATATTATAAATCATATTTATATTTATGAGTAAACAATGCTAGTATTATTTTAAAGTATATCTTTGGCTCGGCGATTCGAGTTGCGGACGACCGATGACTATCATTCAAGCCGATGTATCGTTATACCGATATATTGTTACTCGTAAATATTGTTGCCACATTCGATATCGCATCAGTAGTATCATACTACTGACATCGAATTTTTATGGAGTGAAAATATTATATTTTCATGTGGTGGATACGGAACAAATCGTTGTTGAGGTTTACGGTATTACAGTTTGTTAATTTTGTGTGACTAAAAATATGATCATGACCTTTGAACGGGATAAAATGTGACGTAGGTACCTAATACCTACGTCACATTTTATTTTTCTCACGAATACTTGATTGATATAATGGCAAAATGGTTATTGCATAACATGACTTATTTTCAGCATTGGCGAAGATTGAAGAATTGAATTGATAAAGGAAGAAACTGTAACAGAAATAATAGGAACATATTTTACGGGCGATTTGAGGTCTCACTCACCCAGAAAACTAATTCGTTCGAATGGACCGCGGTCCATTCGAACGTAATCAAAAAACGTCTACGTCCCAAAGGTCATAAAAATGCATACAGCCATGAAAAAAAAATTGATGAGCTGTTTTATTACATGGGTAACGTAAGTTTTATAAATTGTTACAATAAACATTTAAAAACTTTTTACAAAAAATGTACCACCGATAGAGGCGCGACTTCTAAATATTGCATTTCGTATTTTGTTATTACCCACTTTTTAGTGTTGTGATTATTTAGTTTAGAGTTTGGTATATTTTTTGTATAATTATTGTAAGAAATTTTTAAGAAATAATTATCTAATTATATCAACTTTTCTAAAACCCATCTTGTATTTACGTCCATAAATTATTAATAAATTTCATAATATGATAATATGCGATGATGCTTGCTTGCACATAGATACATACCTATTTTAAACAATCTCTATTTCAACATTCGAAATAATGCCACAGACTTTCCCCGTATCAACAAAACTAGCAAGAATACGAACCATAAATAAACAACGTACATCGTTTGTTAGCCTACTATAGATGCATAACTATAAGTAGGAAAGTAAATTGTAACGTACGTGCGTAAACTGCAGTTCTTCGAACCATATCCACCGCTGATGAGGCAATAAATGTGGCAGGACTGAAAAAATAAAAGCATTCCGTGATTGTCGAACGCAGGGGACTCTCTCCCCTGCGTCACTGTCTACCCCCCATCGCCTAATTGTGTATTTTGCGCGTTGACCACAACGACGGGCTTTTAGAAGAATACAATTTTTGGTTCGAGTGCTTTGGACAGTCATGTCACATAATGTTTGTGTATAAAATTTTAATTATGGTAAAAAGTGTACCACATCATTTGCAAATGAGTGAGAGTAATGATGAATGAAAATTGTAATTTTACATTTAGTGTGATTAGTAAAGAGTATTTGTTAAAACTTCGTAAGTTATATAAAATTGTAAGTCATAAACGTTTATTCATCAGGAAGCTAACAGCACTAAATAGCCTTATAACTTTATTATCATATCGTAAAGTCAAAATGCCTCTGGGTTATTACAGATTAAATGTTATAAAGATTCTTAAAATATTTAAAGTGGTAGCAGGGAACTACTACTACGCTCAGATCCTGGGTTCGATTCCCGGGTAGGGGGTTATCAGAGATAATGGTGTTATGAGATGGGGGTTATGAGAGAAAGTCCTTTATCTCTAGTTCTATTGAGTTTTTTCCATTTTCTGGCAATTGCCCAGTACCTCGAAGTACGGTAATGTGCCCGGAGATGTCAACTGGCTCGCCACCTGTTACATAGGCTAAAACGTAACCGGCGAATCGTGGGTGTTTGCATGTATGCTTGAATGCATGCATTTACCTCTGCCTAACCCTTCGGGGAGTAACAGGCTTGAAGTTACGTTAACTTCTTTAGATCATTTCTGCACATCTTATATACAATGCTCAACAATAAATATTGCACATCGAACCTAGGAAGGAGACTTCGGATAATATAAATTACCATTTTAAAATATTTTAAAAAATCATTATGAAATATAGGAAAGCAAATTTTTTTTGGTAATGTTTTTTTTTTTTTCAATTTGACAATCTATCTTCTCCCTTGACATTCTTTTCAAAATAAGTATTTTCAATCAATGTATGAAACTTGGCATGATTCCCTATCACATCCCATAGTATTTGTATACTCCAAGTATACTCTTTGTCACGTCCCACTAACGGAGGTAAAGCGAGCACCAGCAAAAATAATCTACAAATAGTCTAAAATGTGTTTATCTCAGCTCTCGAGCTTTTCTTGCAGAATTCTATTTTTTCGGTAATAATTTAAACTAGGTGAGATAATATTTTTCTTACATGCACATTTTAACTCAGTTGTTTGGCTTCTTTCCAATAAAGTAGTGTGACGTTGCACACAATGCAGAAGGTGGACATAAGTTGGACGCTTTGAATTCGCGAAAATAATTTTATTGAAATAAGAAAAATATTTCGCTATTGTGGAAAAGCCAAAAAAAACCTTTTTGTACTGAGTTAACGAAACATTGTCAAGCATTCTAAGCGCGTTTGTCGATTGAACACAATGGCAACGTCCGCGTCAGCATTATACGCGTCTATACACCAGAGGTCAAAGTATATGCATACGTCGCCACTTTTAAGAGTTTTATTAATTTGCTGTCTAGTCCCGTTGGGAACCGTCACAGACAGAGGTAAAATGAGGGTGAACTCAAAATTGGTTCCTGGTATAGTTCAAGCGAAGCGCGCATGGCCCAGCGGCTGGTGTAGATCGCAAGCGATCTACTAGGTTAAGCACTACGGGCGCGGTCGGGTAGTGTGATGGGTGACCGCTAGTGGCAAATTAAATGCGCGTTTCCGTGCTTCGGAGGGCACGTTACGCCATCGGTCCCGGTGGCTATCGATAGATAGCAGTCGTTAAACCTTGTCGGAGGTCTTATGGGCGGTTTGAAAACATCCGACAGCGGGTTGGCCACTAACCCGCCCACCTCCACCAATCCGCATTGGAGCAGCGTGGTTGGAGTAAGCTCTAGGCCTCCCCCTAAAAAGGAGAGAGACTCGTGCCCAGCAGTGGGACGTACATTGGGTCGCCATTATTATATAGTTCAAGCGTTCGATTAAGCCTCTACATATCTAAATATGTTATTATTGTATTTTTTTCAATATTTAACTGGATTTTAATCGAAAAATGTAATGCAACCACAATGCTTCTCTGTACACAATTTATGACGTATGGCTATCGGGGATAAAAGCACACAGGCTACGATTGCTAACACGTGACAGAGCCACATATAACTGCGAATTAAGCGAATTATGTATTTAAACGCGCAGTCGTATAAGTACCTACTACCTACAAACGTCCATCGTATGCAGAACCGTATTTTCGGAAAGTCCATTTTAAACTTCTATGCATAATATTTTTTTTATAGACAATTATTATATAGTTTTGTAAAGATTCAGTCAATTAGTGCTTCTAACAGAGAATGAAAGATAAATTATAGATCTATACATAATATATGCGACACCAACGCCACCAAAACCACCACCACTGCCACAACCAATGCCACCAATGCCTTCAAAACTACCTACAACACCACCAACGTCACCATCACCACCAACGCCACCAATGCCACCATCGCCACAAAAACTACCACCATCACCCCTAACGTCACCACCGCTGCCACCAGGGTCACCAACAACACTTTCGCCACCAACGACACCTATGACACCAATGATCAGATCTAGAGACAGATCTAGTAACCAACGCCACCAACGCCCGTACAACGATTTTTTGCTCGATATTAACAACGGTACGGCCGTTGTTAATTCGTATATTTTTGCTCGATATTAACAACGGCCGTATCGTTGTTAATATCGAGCAAAAATATACGAAAAAAAACATGTTCATTGTATGCCCCAAATCCCATAATAATTTCAATTTCATATTTTTAGTATAAAATTTTATCGTTATAGCGGTAACAGAAATACATAATTTGTGAAAATTTTAACTATCTAGTTATCAAAGTTTATGAGATACAGACTGGTGACAGACAGACGGACAGACAGACAGCGGAGGATTAGTAATAGGGTCCGCTTTTAGGTACGAAACCCTAAAAAAGATAGATGCAGAATAGTTTGAAAATATTCGATATGATTCTTTAAATTGACGTAACTTTTTTATTTCTCAACCGATTCACACAAAACAAACACTAAATGTTAAGTGAAACTTACCACATTACATTATTGAAAACCAGAAACCAGTGTTGTGCGCCAAAGGTTAAAGTATAATTATACCAAGTTTCATCGTAATCGGACCGTTAGATTTTCAGTTAGTCAAACAGAAAGACAGACGGACAATTTTTTTCTAATCACATATTTGTGTTTGGTATCGATCTAGTAACATCCCCTAGTATTTATTTTTTCAATATTTTTAATGTACAGAATTAACACTTCTACAGTTTTATTATAAGTATAGATAACATAATAACAAAGGAAGCTAAAGAAGATGTTTAAGATATCGAAAATGCCGGGATAAAACATTCTGAAGAAAATTCGAAAGTAAAAGAGTAGTTATGTCAAATTCAGTCTAGGTAGCTTAATTTTTTAATGTAATGGAAGTAAACAAGCATGCAGTTCACATTGCAAAATGCAGATGCGTTACCACTCCTGAGGAATAAGGTGTTATGCCTCTGTGCTGGAAATTACAGGGTCGTACATTACCAGCTGATCGGAACACGTTAGTGCTGAACACTACCATTTAGCGGCATGTATATTAGGTAATGCGGTGGTGCCTACGCCCACGAGCTTCGTCACTGGAGCTCTACCACCAGAATAAAACATACTAACTACCTTCATACACATAAAGTAATTATAGGAGTCCGAGTATACTAAAATTGCTCCAGTTTTTCATCATTTATAAAGCGTCCAATCAACCAACGCGATAGAAATATTTGACATCGTCTCGCAAGTTCAGTATCATTGTTTATTAAATGAGCTTATTAATCCGTCTAGTTCCATATTTACATAGGAATCATCACACAGACAGGACAGGTATAACGGGCGTCAACAGAAATTGGCTCGAGCGTTCCAATCATCTCATCGACGTTACTAATTACATGCCAAATTCAAGCGCCTGGTTGGTATTAACGGAATGTGAGCAACGCTATTGTACCTTTGAAGTGAACATTTTTATTTTTTTTTATTTTTATGGCATCGCTTGTTATGCATATTGCCAGTGTCAAGTAAAACGATATTTCGTATTACATGCAACGTAGAAGTCAGAGTTGTCAGTCAATTTATCAGTCCGTCAGTCAGTACCAGTCAGTAATTCTAGTAAAGCGATGGCTACTTTACCAGAACATTTACAATGAAGTTTTGGAGGCAACCCGAGAAAACGTGTTTTCGCACTGTTATTCTATTTCACTATACCCGAGCACTGTAATAAGCTTATATCAAACAAAATGCCACCAACTTTATTTAATATAACTCAAAAATACACCAAGAAAATAAAATAAAATAAGAGCACCACACGCATCTCTCATGGTTCCCGCCAAAAAAAAAAATCCCAAAGTGAACATTAATTGAGTGATTTTACGGAAAAACTACAATTTTAAAAATGAAAATGTCAAAATGACATCGCCCGCCATATTCGCCATGTTTGTTTTGAGTTGCAATTCTAACTGCAAATAATGTTTTGTAACTGCAAACAAAGCTAAATATAAGTGAAAATATGCAGTAAAAAACGTTTTTATATTGATTTTGCCTGTTAATGCTATTGTATACAATACATGGCCGGAGGACCATACATTTTTGCAACATCTTCTTTCTATAAGTTAGAGAAGGATGTGAAATGTTACATTAACTTTAACTTTAACAAATATCGTGGTGCAATCCAGGCTAAGGTCATCAGAGGCCAGAGACAGGACAGCGAATTTTGGGTTGGGTCCGCTAATATTTATAATTTCTTATCATTCTCTTCTCATCTTTCTAAAGCGCGCAAGGCCTCGGCTGGTGTAGAACGCAAGCGATCTACTCGATTAAGCGATATGGGTGCGTTCGGGTGTGTGACGGGTAACCACTAGTGGAAAATTAGAATGCGCGTTGCCGTGCTTCGGAGAGCACGTTAAGCCGTCGGTCCCGGTTGCTCAGATAGATAGCAGTCGTAGCACCTTGTCGGAGGCCTTATGAGCGGTTTGAAAACATCCGACAGCCCGTTAGCCACTAACCCTTATCTCTCGTTGCCCAGCAGTGGGACGCTTCAAGGGTTGCTATTATTATTATATCATCGTCTTCCTCTTCCGCTTCCCCATCCGCATCATCTTCCTCATACGCATCCTCTAAATTTGCGCGTCACAATTCCTCTTCCTCTTCCTCATAATCACTTCTTATTTATCTTATTTCGCATTTCGCATAAGATTATTTCGCATAAGGATTGTTTCGCATAACGATTATGTGCATAAGTGACACGCTCTATGATTTTCCAATAAACGTCTTTTCACTATTATTTCTTCTTCAGATTTCTTCCTTAGGTCCGAGTATCCGAGTGCTATCGACGAACAGTCCCGGCCATACAAAATCAACCTACTTTTATACCAAAATCGCAAAGTCGTCGCGTTTTATAAAACCTCTCGATGCTTATTAATCGATATACAAAATAATCGATATGCTAAATAATCGACATACGAAATAATCGATATGCTAATTAATCGACATAATAATCGAAATGCTAAATAATCGATATGCGATACAATTACTTAGCACATCGATTAGCATATCGATGAATAAGCATACCGATTAATTTGTATATCGATTAGCATGTCGATTTGCATATCGATTAGCATATTGATTAATAAGAATATCGATTAATTAGCATATCGATTAGCATGTCGATAAGCATATCGATTATTTCGCATATCGATTAATTAGCATATCGATAAGCATGTCGATCAGCATATCGATTAGCATATCGATTAATAAGAATATCTATTAATTTGCATATCGATAAACATGTCGATTAGCATATCGATTAATTAGCACATCGATTAGCATATCGATTAATAAGCATAACGATTTATGAGAATATCGATTAACATGTCGATTATCACATCCATTAGCATATCGATTAATTAGCATATTGATTAGCATGTCGATTAGCACATCGATTAGCATATCAATTAATTAACATATTGTTTAGCATGTCTATTAGCATATCGATTAAAAAGTATATCGATTAATTAACATATCGATGAATTAGCATATAAATTAATTAGCATATCGATTAATTCGCTTATCGATTAGCATGTCGATTAGCATATCGATTATTACGATTATCGATTAATTAGCATATCGATTAGCATTTCGATTGGCTTATCGATTGTTTCGCATACCGATTAATTAGCAATAATGATCGAATAAGATATCTAGAAAATAACGGAAGTGTTGGGATAAAATATAAACAAGAAAAGGCGTAAGTATAAAACAAGTAGGTACGGCAAATGCAATCAAGCTCTTACAAAATGTTAAGATTCTGAGAATCTAGACGATGCTTCAGTTTATGTATATATATATTAATAATTGTCAATGTCTAGCAAATTCAGTGTACTTCTCAGTACTTACTAAAGGTGCTTTATTAACTCGTCTCGTTTCATATTTACACAGAATCTGTCATGGACAGGTATAACGGTCGTCAGCAGTAATTGGCTGCAGCTATAGTTCAAGCGTTCCAATCATTTCATCGACGTTGCTAATTACATGCCAAAATCAAGTGCCTGGTTGGCATTAACGGAATGTGAGCAACGCTATTTGATGATTTGACGTAAAAATTATTTTGTGTTTTGAAATACGTGCTATTGGAATACTATAAACAGTAAAATGACAAAAATCTGAAGAACATAGGTATCTAAGATAACAAAAATGTTGGAATTGGAATGGACTTTAAAGTAATAGAAATTAAAGAAAAATGGAAAGAAAAATTTGCCTTCAGGTAGGCATCGAACCAGCTACCTCGGGATAACCAGCCCAGCCGCTTTACTATTAAGCTACTGAAGAAGATTAGAAAAAGAACTTAACCTGAACGCGTCTGATCCTATACCGTAGTTTCAACTGATTAAAATAATCGTTACCAATTAAAGGAGATGAGATGTTGCGAGCTCAGCTCTGGTTCACAAGTCCGGCACAAGTCCTCACAAAATGTTAAATGAAAGAAGAATCCGAAAAAAATACAATTAATTTATTCAAGAATATATTTTAGAGTTACAACCACATTAATTCAAACGATTTTATAATTTTCAACCATGTTCAACATGGCGGCGATACAGCTGACGCTTGTGATAGTACCTATGTATATAAGACAAAACTAATGCTATCTGTATCTTACTAGTGCATCACATATTATCAAAAAAACGATGCATCGAATCGATCAATAAAAAGAAGTTCCAATGAATTTATTTAAATTGGAAAACGATTTCTAATAAGTTTTTAGTATTAACACATAAAATCGATTTCGATAGTACTTGGAAAACAATAAAAAAATGAAAATGTCAAAATGGCATCGCCCGCCATATTCGCCGTGTTGGTTTTGAGTTGCAATTCTAACTGCAAATAATGTTTTGTAGCTGCTAACGAAGCTAAATGAGTGAAAATATGCAGTAAAAAACGTTTTTATATTGGTTTTTCCTGTTAAAGATATTGTGTACAATACATGGCCGGAGGTCCATACATTTTTGCAACATCTCCTTTACCCGGTTTTCCAAAATCTATTTTGTAAATAACTTCTGCATGCAAACAAAAACATAACGTAACTTCACGCCTGTAATGCCCGAGGGGGTAGGCAGAGGTTCATTCATTCAAGCATACATGCAAACCTACAACTCGCCGGTTACGTTTTGGCCCATGTAACAGGTGGGGAGCCTGTTGACATCTCCGGGCACATTACCAAACTCCGAGGTACTGGGCAATTTCCAAAAAATGGAAAAATCCCAATAGAACCAGAGATAAAGGACTTTACACCATTATCTCTGATAACCCCCTACCCGGGTATCGAATCCAGGATCTCAACGTAGTAGTAGTGGCCTGCTACCACTAGGCTACCGAGGCAGTTGACAGAACAAAAACATGACGATATCTTTTTTCAAACAAATGAAATGTTAATTCTATTGATTGATACATCTAAACAAATAAATAAAATTGGAGTGTCTGTTTGTAATATTAAAATAACCGCTTTTTACTAAATGCATATGTATGTGTATGTTTACACGGTAAATATACCAAAATAACCTTTTTTACAATTTTTGTCTGTCTGTCTGTCTGTCTGTTTGTTTGTTCTGTACTAGACAGGATATTCCCCTTGGTAGCACGGATCCAGTTTTTTTGCCTACAATTAATTACACTTTCAAATCAATTTAAAAACGGAACCGACTGTTTATTCTCGGTGACTACTCTATAATATTGAACTCTTATGTTAATATGCCTTTTGTATGATGATATGACTGTCGTACTATGTATCTCCATAACTTCCAAAAATAAACAAACATCTATGCTATTAACGCTGACGCAGAATATTACTTGCTGACTTTAGTGTTTGGAGCATCCAAGAATTAGCACCCCAAACTTTATAGCAACTTCAGTTTAAGCATAGAGCAACACGGGCCACCGGCCGCGGCGGATCGGCGGGTAGACAAGTACCAGACCAAATGGTCCTATGCCTGTTGTCCAGATATTTAAATATGTGCGTGAAATTGTTTATGTATTTTGTTAAATTCAAGGTGTGAGGTTCGTAGTATTAGACGATTTTTGTAGTGTGAGTGTGTCACACAAATTTCCTCTCGCAAAAAATGACAGACTGTTTTGCATCAGTAATAAACGCTATGGCTACTCCTCTCCGGTCCGCCGCGAACGGTGGGCCGAGTTGCTCTATGTGTTCAAGCGAATTTTCTTCTATGTAAATAGCGAAGGCCAACTAGAAACAAGGAAGTGCCTTCGTAACGGGTAGTTGAACACGACGATTATGTTCTTAGTATACGAACTCGGTTAAATATAATTTTGTAAGGGAGCATGCATACTTTAAATATATTTTTTTCTAGTTAATAAATTGGGTTTCAATTATTTTGACTGTTTATTTACGTCGTTGTGAAATGCGCTTAGGACTAACAGTAAAGTATAAGTTTTAGTAGTTCTAAGCGTACTTTGTTGAAAGTGAGATAGACAGACAGATTCACAGACAAACAGACAGGTCAAACTTATAATACCCCTCTTTTTACGTCGGAAGTAAATAAAAAAAATTAATAATATGTCAATAACCTTTGCCTCTTTTTTTATGTAATGGAAGTGGCAAACAAGCATGTAGTACACATTGATGTTAAGTGATGACTGCAGCCTACAGACAACTTACACAATGACGATAGGTCAAAATACAGATGCGTTACCACTCCTGAGGCCTAAGGTGTTATGCCTTTGTGCCGGAAATTACAGGGCCATTAATACAAACAAATCACACGCTTAAATAACATTTCTGAAGAACGCGAGTCCAATTTGTTTTCCAAGTAGAGAGCCATATTTTATTTATAAACTTTTCAAAACAAAGATTGGAAAGTCAAGAATATTTTCCACTCCAACTTCGCCGATACGTCTTGTTTTCTACAAAAGTACGTCAAATACAATAAATGGCATATAACGGTTTTTAACATTTGCTTTTCCAGCCGCCGGTTATGATTTCCTTGGTATATTTTATAACTAATAGGCTAATTGGGTATTTGACTGGATTTTTTGTATGGTTGGGTGTACCGCCATCGGAGATTTTTATTTATTAGCTTTTTTTTTCAGGATAACCTAGGTAATGAGTATAACGTTACCCAAAATAATATTTATCCAGTTTGGGCAAGTTTGGAAGTTATGCGCATACAAACTTTTTGGTGATTCAATTTTAGTAGTTTGTAGTATGTAGATATAGTATGTAGATGTAGTATGTAGATGTAGTATGTAGTATGTAGATGTAGTATGTAGTATGTAGATGTAGTATGTAGATGTAGTATGTAGATGTAGTATGTAGATGTAGTATGTAGATGTAGTATGTAGATGTAGTATGTAGATGTAGTATGTAGATGTAGTATGTAGATATAGTATGTAGATGTAGTATGTAGATAGGGATGAAAAAATAACTCCGTAACTTACGATTTCACGACCTAACTGCTGAGCGGATAATGATGAAATTAAAAATGGATATAGGTATATTAAGGATTAAGAAAGAACATAGGCCTATTTTTACTAAATATAACACGGGTTTCAGATTTTTTGAAGAGAATGTTGATACATTAGGAAATCCACGCGAACGATGTCGCGGGCAAAAGCTAACATTGTATAAATGAACCTAAATATGCTAAACCCTTCAAAATGTATTCGTTATTAAATAATTTACTTATTTTATTAAGCAAATCTCTTGAGTTTAACTTAAGTACTTACAAGATGTGATTAATTAGTCGAGATTCAAGAACCAACGAAAAAGACTATTCTGCAATGTTTTTTGTACAAATTTAATGATAGAAGACTTTCTCCGCTGGAGGTAATATTTTTTCTCTTTGAGTTTGAGATAATTCAAAAATGTTTTGTGGAATAATTTCAATAGTAAGACAACTCTATTATGCTTGAAATAAATGAATGACAAAATTTCACTCCTCGCATTTATATTTTAGGACAACGAAATCACTGTTATTTGATAAATAATGGGCACCTTTACCTCCGCAAACCCATTTGCCTATTTTCAAATCCGTCATGCTTTTTTATTATAATTGGATTAACATTGTAATCTATACATATTTACGAAACAAAATAAAATAAAAAAATGCTTTTTAATAAATGCATAATATAATATAAGTATGTAAACACGGTACTTATATCAAAACATTTTTTTTTACAATTTATCTGTTTGTTCCGGCTAATCTCGGAACGACTAGACCGATTTTGTCGGGACTTTCACAGACAGATAGGTCATGTAGTAACTTAGGCTACTTCTATTTATGAAACAAAAACTTGTGTGTTTTTATACATACTTACGAACTTAACTGTGACAACCTCTAAACGATGATTAATACATAATAGCATTCCTCAAGATCGTAAAAATTGATGCTTAGATTTTTATTTTCCTATCAACAGGTATAATTTTAGTTATGAACTACATTGTTTCCGCTTTAATCTATTCAAAGGTAATCCATTCATATGTAGCTGTACCTACCACAAGCATTGTATCTTCTAATTAATACTCAGTATAATACGATCAAGGCATACTATTGTTTAAATATTAATCACTTGCATGTGTTGCTCCACAACTTATCGATTATGCTCCTATCATGGATTACTGCCGTTATCGTGTCGAATCATTTAGGAAGACGGCCATAAATCTTCTGCCCGATCGAAACTATTTATCTTGTCACAATTTAGGGGATAATGCACTATGTTAGTATGTAAATTAGTATATTTTTTTGAACCTTAGCAAGAGAATAAGTAATAATACCACCTTAGCGCAGCGGCTAAGACATATGACCATAACTCCTCCGTAAAAGCTACATTTTTTTTAACTATTCTTATTTCTTATATAACTAACTATTTTATCTAACAATTCTATTCATAAAGACAGATTTTTGTTACGATACGGAACTCCGTATCGCAACAAAAATCTGTCTCTAAGTCTGACTCAGGTTTGCTTTAGAACTATAGGCTTTAAGGATTGACTAGGTATATGGAGTACTTATACATGAAATGTGTAAATCAGCAATCCTAACAATTAAAATTCAATTACTTACATTAGGCACTGTTAGGGACCTTTCCGCTTGACCACATGGCACAGTACATTGTGCACATGGGCACTTTATATAATGGTAATAAAATATATTATTGATTTTACATAATTGGCGGGTTATCTGACGGTAGGTACCTAACTTAAATAATTACATTTTTATGTGAGACTTAATAACAATAATCATGATTTGACGAACATATTGTCATTCATCGACCTCCCAACTTTTAGAGTGGCGCTGGAAATCAACGAAAAGTAAGAAATCTCGATTATCATTTGACGAATTATCGGGGATCGAATAAGGAACCTTAGCCAGATAATTTGTAATAATACTTCCTTAGCGTAACGGCTATGACCTATGACCATTACTCCTCCGAAAACGTTATATTTTATTTATTTTTGAACTAGCTTCAATGGCGACCTATTTTTGAACTACCAACAACCTACCTACCAACTACCAACTACACAAAAAACATGAACATCGTTCAAGCTGTTTTGGACGAGTTTGCTATCAAACACTGTGACACGTGATTTTTATTTAATAGATAGATAACATAAATCATCTGTAATCTGTATGTAAGTATTAAAAATTAAAAAATAATAAAATACGCTTACACTCACAGCCCTACATTTGGTATAAGCCTGTATAGTGGATGCCGTTGTACACATACACAAACACCCTGACCCGAAACAAACATCTGTAGGCCATATACATATTTGTCTCGGTGCGGGGATCGAACCCGCGACCCTTCGAATCAAACGGTCGTCTCACACCGCTGGACTAACCGGATCGTCAATCTGTATCTTCACGCCAAGTCCCTTACGGAGTAAGCTGAAAGTGTAATCTTTGGTGTGGAGCGAGAGTCTAGATCTCTAAGAGCGAGAGTCTAGATCTGTAATCTGTTAAAGAATAAAAAAAACTATTAATTACACCTTATAAATCGTTACATAGGTTTCGTAGGTACCTTAGGTAAGTACTTCGGTATCTAAATTGTTGTATAACATACAGTTGTATCTAAGTTAGTTTAAGTTATTTTGAATTTTTATTATAATTATTTATGTATCTACTGTAGTAAATTTACGGACAAAACCGGCCAAGTGCGAGTCGCACTCGCCCACGGAGGGTTCCATACCATTATCTAACAAAAAACGGCATTTTGTGTAGTGGGTAGAAAAAAGAAACACGAACAGGAGAAACGGTTTTATGTGGGAATTAAAAAACCCATGGATATATAGGTATAACCATATTTATATACATACTATCCTAGCTTCTGAATATTAATGTTCAATTTTTGAAACAAGTCTGTTTAATGTATTATCTGGAAAAACTTATTCAATCCCATCAACGTGTATTAAGCAAAAAGGATTTGTGAGGGATATTCAATAATAGTTAACCATACACAACAAAGTTTTTAAATGCCTTTGATCCCTTTTTGGGTTGAAGGCAAAATAACTTATTTATGACCGTTCTGTTATCCTGTTGATCTTAGCTTCAACTTCAACAAAATAAAAATCCCTTTTAAAGTAGTGTGTAGGTATAAATAGGTTCCTATGATATATCCTGTTATGTAAAATAACCTATTCAATAAAAGATAAAATAGATACAGGTATATAACGAGCATCGTAAAATTGTAAACAATAAACAACTGATGGAAAATTCAGATTATCAACTCTGAAACACTAATAAATCGTGTTCGTTAACGTAAGTACGTTACGTGTTGTGTTAATACGAAGTTAAATTGAATTTTCGTAAACAAATACCTGTTGTTGTTTACTTTGAACAGAATAAATAATGTTCGATGAAATTAACTTTCTTTTACGTGATGCAGGGTTATTTTGAGGGTTCCGTAGCTCAACAGGGAAAAAACGCAACTATGAGAGATTAATTTTAAAGACTATTCAATAGATTAAAAATACATAAATTCGTTTTCTTTTTACTAATGATCGCCAATGGTCGAAATTCGACCGCAAAACATATGCATAAAATATAACTTAGTTTGAATTTCATAACGAACCTCATGGCTACTTTACCAGAACATTTACGATGAAGTTTTGGGGGCAACTTGAAGGGCTGTGTTTTTGCACTGTTATTGTATTTCACTATACACGGGCACTGTAATAAACCTATATCAACATTTTTTACTGGTGATAAAGCTCCAGTGACGGAGCTCGCGGGCGTAGGCACCACCGCATTACCTAATATACTTGCCACTAAATGGTAGTGTTCAGCACTATCGTGTTCTGGTCATGTGGTAATGTACGACTCTGTAATTTCCAGAGGCATAACACCTAATGCCTCAGAAGTGGCAGCGCATCTGCATTTTGACCTCTGGTTATTGTGTGGGTGTCTATAGGCTGCAGTCATTACTTAACATCAATGTGAATTGCACGCTTGATTGCCACTTTTATAACATAAAAAAAAAGAAAAAAAAAACAAAATACCACCAACTTTATTTAATATAGCTCAAAAATACACCAAGAAAATGAAATAAAATAAGAGCACCACACGCCTCTTTCAAGGTTCCTACCCAAAACTCCCACACACCTCTTGCAAGGTTCCCGGCAAAACTGGACATAAACAATATGAAGTTCATTTATTGTTTTGTCAAATGCATGGTAATGTGTGTAATGTTTTATAAATGCGGAGGAGGAAAAAAAGGAGGAGGTTATCAATTCGTCGGAATATATATTTTTTTATTTTTATTATTTTACTGTTTTTTAAATTGTTGGAAAATATTAGCGTTCTGCACTTCTGTTATACATAAACTAAGTACCTATAAGTGTGCCAAATGCCATACTCCTCCGTTAGCGCAATTATCGTAAAAAGGGATCCGAAGTTTTTGCTTCACGTATTAATAATAATATAATGATTGCTGTCAGTGCTAATTTGCAATAATATCCAACTTCAGTTGAAAGTGGACAAGGAACAAAACAAATGGTTTTGTGTTTCAGGCACGCGTGGGAAACGTCGTGCATGTCGCATTCGTTTGCTCAACTTTACACTAATTAGTACTTCGGAACGTGTACTTACCTTGCTGTGTATCTAGATACAAAAAGATAATGACTCGAAATTGATATATTGCTAAAAATTGCCATTTTTATTTATATGAATTTAATTAGTAGCTGGTGAATATAGAATAGAATAGAAAGAATAGAAAATATTTTTATTTCGAATAGATCTTTACAGATACTTTCAAAACGTCAATAAATCATAAATTACCTAGAGTGAATAACCATTACATATAGTAAAAGCAAAATCATATATTAATAGTAAATTAAAATTATAATTTAAACTACTTGGTTAAAACATAATAATCATAAAATTTTTCAATTCCTTCAATTATAATAAATAAAGAAAAAGAAAAACTTATTCGTCAAGATCAATGTTATTCACTTAGCAGAGTTTCAAGTGCAGTCACTACTGAGAAGAACTCCGCTACCCAACAAACTCAGTAAGAGCTCTTTTAAATGAGAGCTTAAATCTAGTACACATTATCGTGAAAAATCAAATAATGTGAACGTCCAAAGCATAGATGCAAATAAACTGCTATCTACTAAATGTGATGTAGCCCCTGCAAACCAGACCAGACCAGTCCCCAACAACAGCACCCGTTCACGAGTATGACGCATGTGACAGCCATTGCCCTCCTCGACCATTTTAGAGGGAAGTAAGCAACCCGCCACACGATGCCGCCAAAGGCAAAGGCATTTAAGCGTGCATGACTGTTCCGGATATGCATACGGTAAAATAAAAGATGGAATTCATTTTAAGCCAGGGTATTCACATTATTCAACCCTTAACAATAGTAGATACTAATTACTAAATACACGAAATCACAGTATCACGAAATAGCCTGGCAGCGATCGCTATAATCCCAAGACGTATTATCATTAAGATAATCACAGGTCTTATAGTAATTACATTTATATAAACGTTATTTCATTACTTTCTTAAATTTATTGATCGATAGACTTTGAACGTTTTTGGGGATTTGATTAAGGAACCGTATACATTGACCTCTAAAAGAATTACTGACCCTATTCAGTCGCGTTGCATGCATGTACAATTTGTATTTGTTCCTAGTATTTATACTGTGATTGTTACCTATTGTAGGAAACTCATTAATGTTTTTACGGACATATGATACATTTTCATAAATGTATTGCGAAGCTACAGTCAGAATATTTATTTCGTTAAATTTATCTCTAAGAGATACCCTTGGACTCAGAACGTAGATAGCCCGGACAGCTCTCTTTTGCAGTGCAGAAATAGTGTTGACGTCGGCGGAATTTCCCCATAGCAAAATGCCATAGGACATTATACTGTGAAAATAACTAAAATAAACAAGGCGAGCCGTCTCGACGTCTGTTAATAGTCTAATCTTTTTCACAGCAAATGCTGCCGAGCTAAGTCTACTAGCTAATTTGGCAATATGGGGACCCAATTGCAATTTAGCATCCACGGTAATGCCAAGAAATACCGTGGACTCTACGATCTCCAATATTTCCTCATTTATCTTAACATTGGTTTCAACCTGTTTTACGTTAGGAGTAGTAAATTTAATACATTTTGTCTTACTGCTATTTAACGAAAGGTTATTGGCGCTGAACCAATGTACTATATTAGAGAGAGTATTGTTTACACAGTCAAAATCTACCTCCTGTCTTTTAATTTTGAACACCAAAGAAGTATCATCAGCAAACAATACTATCTCTTGGCCATCATTGATAATGTAGGGTAAGTCATTAATATAGACTAAGAAAAGAAATGGCCCCAAAATAGAACCCTGTGGGACCCCCATATCTATTGAAGTCCCGGGAGATCTTGTCCCATTTACATCAACACACATATTTCTATTGTTTAAATATGAAGTCATAAGCTCGAGAGCGGTATCTCGAAGGCCGTAGTGATATAACTTTCTGACCAATGTCTCATGCTGAACGCAATCAAATGCTTAAGATAAGTCACAGAATACCCCTAGTGCATTATGTGATTTTTCCCAAGCTTCAAAAATGTGTTTGACAAGTTCAACACCTGCATCGGTAGTTGATAGACCCCTAGTAAATCCAAACTTTCGACAATGTAAAAGTTTATTATGGTTAAAGTGTGCAAGTAGTTGAATTAAAATGAGTTTGGCGGTTGGCGGGACAGCCTCCCAGGCCAGAATTTAATAGAGAGGCCTGGGTTCGGGTCCCCTACTAACTGGAGGGCGGCAGCGGACCGTTACCGTTTCATCGGCTCTCCCTGGCCCCCGGGCCAACATGTTGCGCCCCTGAGCGCAAGATGTCTCTACACATACCGGCCCCGGGGGCGGACAAGACGGTGCACATCAAGGATAGGAACGAGGAAGAGGATAGGGGGTGGGGAGGGGGGGACTGGCTCTCAGGCTCGGAAGCCGGAACACGCCCGAAGACGTTTGGCGGCAGATTACGACCTGAGGGTGGTAGCTAGCCAGGCAGGACCCAAGGGACCTTATCACCAAGCAGGACACTAGGAGGGATTACGCTGGTAGTGCCGACCCAGCAACCATGTGGAACCAGTCGCCGGAGCCTTGTTTGCTGGTCGGCAGGGTGCACCACGTGCAGGTAAGGTTGGCTGCGGCACCAGGATGTTAAGGCGCCACTTACACCCCAAATTCGTTTTCTTTAGACTGTGCTAATACTGTAAAGCGGAAACATTTGATTTGTTTATTGAAATAAAACTAGTTTTCGGATTTATCTCGCGTATATTGAACAAAAATTATTGCTTAAAATTGAACCCGACGTTTCGGTCGCTTTGCAGCTTCCGTGGTCTCGGTTGATTGTTTCTTTGTTGAATTGGATGATGACTGCAGCCTACAGACATCTACGCAAAAACCAGAATGCAATGCGTTGCCACCCCTGACACCTTAGTTGTTATATTAATTATCTCTGTGATAGTAATTACGGGACCATACATTACCATCTAACCAGAACACGATTGACAGTGCTGAATACTATCTATGGCGGCCGATAGATTAGGTAGATTAGGAACTCTACCACTAGTAAATCCTGTGCAATTCGAATTCAAATGGAAATACCACTCGCACTTAACAAACTTATCAAAACGCATTATTAAAACAACAAACTATTATAATATAGTAGGTACTTACCAAAACACATCATTGAAATAGCACTCCCAATTATATTTGATAAAGCAAATCTGAATTTAGGTGCACACTTGAATACCATCGAACAATGCCAACACAATAAGTACAACATGTGCACTAATGTATGTTGTGTGCATTATTTGAATGTTTGAATACCCTTAATATTAGAAACTAGCGGCCCGCCCCGGCTTCGCGCGAGTTCAATCTCCTATTCATCTTAGCGTAATGTTATATAGGCTAAAACCTTCTTCGATAAATAGGCTATCTAACACTGAAATATTTTTTCTAATCGGACCAGTAGCTCTTGAGATTAGCGCGTTCAAGCACACAAACAAACTCTTCAGTTTTATAATATTAGTAAGTATAGAGTATAAGTAGATTGAGACCATAATTTTTCATATCTCATAACAAATGGCTATGTAAGTTTTATTTTTTAAAGAAAACGCGAGCGTTCTGAAACTATGGGTGGAATTCGTTGCTGCTGTTGGCTTTACTTCGAAGAAAGCATCGAGGAGTTTGGGAAGATCCATTATGAAATTAATCGAATGGAAGAGAGCAACTATTTTGTATGGTTTTGCAAACGAATGAAAATAAAGTCGGTTTTTACGGACGACAATTTTACGTGACTACATCGTAAGGTAACCTAGATGAAAAATTGAATTGAAAAATGAATTGAATTATTATCATCACGCATAGGCCAATGGCGCGGAAGAGATATAAATGCGACAAGCCGAACGCTTAGGCCTATCGTGCGCCTTTCTATTGTTTGTTTCGCGGGGAACGTGACACTATTTCATGCGTGCAGTCGGCGTTCATCGATTTATGAGACGTTATCACGTCAAAATAATCCAAAACATTTTCGTTGCTATCTGCGAATGTCAAGACCTACATTTTAGGAGTTATAGCATCTGGTAATGGCTGTTTTCAGACATGAATTCACTCATTTGAGATTTCTAGGACTGGGGTGGACTGGCGTTTGTACGCCACAGTACAAAATGGTGTTGCTATTCACGGCGATCTTGTTACGCGTCAGCAACGAATTCGTTACGCGTCCGCTCCGCTTTAAGCAAGAGCGGGTAGCCGCGCGGCTAGTCGCTTTTACTGTTTAATATGCGCACTATTCATAACAGGCGGTTGCATATTAAATTGTAAAATCAGTAAGCCGCGCGGCTACCCGCTCCCGCGGCTAACCGCTAGTGCGTTAGGGCCCTATATGAGAACGCTCCTAATCCGCTAGTATGATATAGCCGAAATGGATGAATAGTATTATTAAGTTGATTCATTGAAAATTTTTCCTCGTTATTAGTTTAAAGTTATAATGTATGTCTTAGTATACTGAGAGCATCAGTGAAAAAAATATATGACATCGCTGATGCGTTTTTGTCAGAGGACGTAGAAGGAACTTTTTTACAAAAACCATTCTCCGACTGCAAATTGGTATTTATGTGCATACTCACATATCTTTTTTAATCAGTAAAAACCGGCCAAGTTCGCATAGGTATGCGCGTACCTATACCTATAATCAAGGGCATAACGCCAAACTCTTGATAAATACCTAAAAAGACCAATCAGTCAGTTCGAAAAATCTATGCTCTTTTAAAATCAAAGTACCACACCATTGTCGTACCTACTTCCAAAACACACAAACAGAATAGCACTCTCAATTATCGCTGACAATAGAAATACAAATAAAGGCACACATGATTCCCATCAAATAATACAAATATATTACGTGCATGAAAACATGTGCACTAATGTAAAGCTGGATTACGAGCTGTTGTGTTCGTGAATGGAAATGTCTGAATATTAGAATTTACGATCATTATTTTCATGCTTCGTGGTAATTAAACATACAAGAGATGGTTGTTGAACAGTGCAAATGGTTCATTTAGATAGGACCTTTTGTAAGGACTTTGACTTCTGCTATACATCAGTTCTATTTTAGATATTTTTTACTTGCACCTTGACGGGCTTACTTCGCCTTTTCTTTACTAGAGAGATGCAGTAGATAAAAGTTATATGGATGAAGGCGGCCCATGACCGTTCGTTGTGGCAATCTTTGAATTTCTTTCAACAAAGTGAGCACTGCTATGATGTATGTTGCAATCACAATCTACGCTGTTGAAATCATATTTGCGGATTTTCTCGCGTAAAGGTACTACTACTCCCAATTTCTTCTCTTACCTGACGTTGACGTCGTGACTGTTGTGACCACGGTAGCTGGCAAGCGACCGAAACGTGGGGTAAGAGAAGAAGAAGAATGTATGAAACTCGCGAAAACCTGGGAAAACGTGACTATCTACGCTATCAAATAAAACCAAAATTGCAGACACAATGTCTACAACTCAAACTAGAGACTGCCCATGACTGATTACCCTGCCTGGGCATAACTAGTTAGTCTGTAGGTAACTGTACTAACGGCATCGGGACGTGACGACCCCACCGCCCACATGAGGAAAAATTTCTGCTAGTGGACGAGAAATCTCATGCTAGTGCAGTCAGTCAACCGAACAATGGCAGTCTAACCATTTCAATGAGACGGTAGTAATAAAGTGCAATAACGCAAGATGTGGCGATTATGACATCTAATGGGGAGGCTTTTAGCCATCAGTGGGCGTCTTTTGATTGAGATGATGAATAGTATTCAACTCGTATTCGCGGCTTTAAGTTAGAATAATATTCGTAGTTATTTTGAATCTCCTAAATTATAAGCATACCATTATACAATTGAGTTTTACGCGCATAAAAACATTCAACAAATCATTTAATATTCAGACACGTGAAATATACATTCAAAATATCCCTTTCTATATATATTATATAAATGCAACCCGTTGGCTAATATTGATTTTGAATGATTTTTGGAAGTCCAGGGAATGTTTAAAAGGTAAGAAAATATGAAGAAATTGAAGGGAAATAGTAAAAACCACCATTTCATTTTCCCATACAAATAGTCCGTATCTATCAAACCTTTGACACATGTCATATTTTCATTCTGAGGCAATACGAAGTTTGCCGGGTCAGCTAGTTAATCATAAAATCACAGAAATTCAGAATTTCATGTCAATATTAACAAAGGTTTCGATGCAATTTAAATAACGATCCACTTTTACGGATCAGATAACCATGATTATCTGTTATCAATTTCAATTTAGCAATGGGAATGAATTACCAGGGGGTCAGCAAACCCATGGAGGTTATTAATGCAGGGTGGTTGCCGAGCAACGACGAGAGGCGACGCGACGGCGCGACACGGTGGCGCGACGTGTGACGCATCCGACACCTCTTTCAGTGATTGTGCACTGCGTATAAATATTATGGTCCGGACGCTACAGAATTGAAAATCGGTTGTCTCACGTTGTTTTTAATTCTCATTAATAAAAAAATAAAATAAAATACACTTACACTCACAGTCCCACAGTAGGTATAAACCTGTGTCGTGAGTGCCGTTGTACACATATAACACATACACAAACACCCAAACCCGAAACAAATATCTGTAGGCCATATAAACATTTGTCCCGGTGCGGATATCGAACCCGCGACCCTCCGAATCAAACGGTCATCTCACACCGCTGGACTAATCGGGTCGTCATTGTATGTTAAACAACGGTATGTCCCTCACGAGGTAGGCAGACTGCATGGAACCCAAAACATCAAGCCGTGTCTCTCTTGTTAAGACATTCATAACTGGTTTCCTACATGTACATCGATCTTTTTTAATGTAAGGAATATGGCAACAAGCATGCAGCTCACATTGATGTTAAGTGATTGCAGTCTATAGACATCTACACAAAAACCAGAGGTTAAAATGCAGATAGGTAGGTACGTAGAAACATGTCACACCTGAGACATTTGTTGACATGTTTCTGTGATGAAAGAAAGAAAGTTCCAGGGCAGGAACTAGGAGCTTGAGGCCATAGGCACCACCACATTACCTAATCTACTTGCCGCCAAATCGTAGTGTTCAACACTATCGTATTCTGGTTAGATGGAGAATTCCAATGTGAATATGACTACATCAAGTTAAGTTTTCTTGGAATCATGTCGAAAACAGTGCACAAGCGCTCTCGCTAAATCGTGTCCAAGCCGAAACGGATCCCCGGCAGCCTAAGTTTTCTTGACTCACATAGGAGCTGACTTACATCTTAGTCATACTGAGTTATTCTTCGAGATAAGTTTGCAGAGAAATAAAATGAATTAGCTTTCGATCGGGAAACAATTTTAGTTAACACAGGTAGCTGATAGGTCTAAACAAAGGTCTAAAAATTGGTTTTCATTATAAAAATAATATGCAGGGACACTAACTCGGGGATTATCGCAGGATACTGTTTAAAGCGAAATTAAAAAAGGGCCCTTTTTACGTCTATTTCGATAAATCTTCATAACGTCTTGCCTATTTTCTCTACCAAGGTAGTGAAAGAAGGATGCATGCATTCAGGCATGTAAGTAAACACACACGGTTAGGTTTTTTCCCATGTAACGGGTGGCGAGTCAAATTGTATCTTTGGGCACATTAACAAACTCCGAGGTTGGTTCTTCGAAAAAATGAAAAAATCTAAAGAAACGAAAAAAAAACGGTTGATAAGAAAAAAATTACTTAGGGTAGGAATCGAACCTGCAACCTCAGGATATCGATATTGTATAAACTGCAAAGTCTATCATATCGGTTGTATAGTATATAGGTATATTGACGACTTTGACCACCCGGTTAGTCTAGCGGTGTGAGATGACCGTTTGATTCGAAGGGTCGCGGTTTCGATGTCCGCTCCGGGAAAAAAAAATTGTATGGCCTACAGATATTTGTTTCGGGTCTGGGTGTTGGTGTTTGTGTTGTATGTGTACAACGGTCACCTGCGACATAGGTTTATACCTACTGTGGGGCTGTGAGTGTAAGCGTAAAAAAATACCTAGTTATGAATTATTATTGACGTCGTTCACCGATCCCAAATCGGTTAAATAAAAAAGGGCAAGAGAAATAAACGCTCGGATAAGGGATTCAGTAACTTAGTGGTAAAGCGGCTGGACTGGTTATCCTGAGGTTGGAGGTTGGTTGTTGGTCCCTGCGGAAGGTCAAATTTTGCATTCCATTTCTTTAATTTTGGAAATTCAGCAATTGTTTTATTACGAACAAATAAAGATGTTAGGGGTCGTATACGTCCAGACCACCCAATTAAATGTCAAACTTGATTTTTAACACATGGAGTTTATTTGCGAAATACGCCGTAAAGCGCATACATTTTTTATTAGAACAGCTGACGTTGTTTGAAGGGTCCTACTATAAAAATATCACAATATGATAATAATATGCTCTTAATGGTGTTTATAACACATAGAGCAACTCGGCCCACCGGTCGCAGCGGACCGGAGGGAAGAAGCCATAGCGTTTATTACCGATGCATAACAGTCTGTCATTTTTGCGGGGGGAAATACGTGTAACACACTCACACTATAAAAATCGTCTATTACTACGTAACTCACACCTTGACATTAACAAAATACATAAACAATTTCACGTACACATTTAAATATCTGGGCGTCAGGCATAGGACCATTTGGTCTTGTACTTTGACAGAGGGGAAAGGCTGCATATGGCTACTCCCCTCCGGTCCGTCGCGATCGGTGGCCCGTGTTGCTCTACGATATAACAAATACAACATTACGTAAAAGTAGACTTCATAGTGGTAGCTGTATACCTATTACGGTAGAATGATGCAATAGCGCCAACCTCTAATCAAAGGCGTACGAGCACAGACGACAACGTTTGCTTTGTGCGCAACAACAAAGATAATATAATTTCTTGTGATGTCTCAACTGAAACAGAAAATATAACGAGATCTGCAACATAAATGGGCATTATAGAATATATAATGGTACTTTATTTTATGGTTCGATATAAAATATTAGTTCTTTGTTGCATTTTTAATTGTTGTCGAACATTTTAACGTACCTTACTAGAACGTAGTGTCAATTAAGTTTTGTTATAAGCAACATTTTTAATTTATTATGTAGTTGAAAGCATCATCGCAGGGTTTTGTAGATGTAAGAAAATTATATAGACTATATATTCGTTATTTATACTTAATATTATATAGAGAGATAATAACTCCAGATTTTTTATTTGGTAGTGTGAGTTGTATTTTGAATAGGTACTTTTTTGATAGTGAATCCCATCTTATCATCATCATTATTTCAACCGAATTTCAAAAGACCGTCAGCCGCAGGACCGGTCGCCCGCGATCAGTCAGCGGCTGCTCGCTTCCAAATTTCAAGCCTTACAGTCCGAGCCCTTTGTCTCTAACCAACACTAGTGGCCTGCGGAACACCTGCAATGTCTACAAGAGCGAGATCTTTCTCCATGCGGACTCTGATGATGCGATAGATGACCGCCCCTACCCAGAGTACTCACAACTCCAGGCCGCATGGGTGGATTGGTTCACGAGCACACAGTTATCGCTCAGTGCAGCCCCACCATGTCCCTGCCGGGACCACCGCTAAGTGGCTGGGGACAGGCTGACGACGTATTCGTACAACTCTTCCCCAGACGTCATAAAAACATACCTACTTTTATTTAGCGGCAGAGAGGCCCCCTGCCTCTCTGCCGCTAAATAAAAATAGGTATGTTTTTTATGTTATGAAGTGGAAAACAAGCATACAGTTCACATTGATGGTTAGTAATACTGTAGCCTATAGACATCTACATGAGACTGGATGTTTCAATATAGATGCGTTGCCAATCCTGTCTAAGGTATTATGCCTCTGTGCCGGAAATTACAGGGCCGAACATTACTACCTGATCGTAACACGATAGTGCTGAACACTACCATTTAGCAGCAAATAGATTAGGTAATGCGGTGGTGCCTACGCCCGCGAGCTCCGTCACTGGAGCTCTACCACTGGTAAAATGTATCCGTAGTATCGCTAAATAATATTATCAGGTATACTATTTCGGATAGTTGATGAATATATTATGACCTATTCTTGATAAAAGACAGTGGTGTTGTCAAAACCATTGAAAATGTTTCTCTCTATAATGTATTTCTAATTTAATTTAACAAACCACGCGATGCAGTACAATGCAAGCTTCATAAATTGTATGTCATTCTAATTTCCTCAGACCAGTAGCTCGTGGCTGAATCCGAGTTTTATCACAGCGCAATAATTGAGTTACACTCGTCGGCTAAAAGTTTCGAAAATTACTAATCGTATTACTTCCGAGAGAACAAACTCGCGTGTACAGATATCCCCAACGCGATAAGGGGAAGGGCACAGATGGTCTTCGGTTATTACCACCTTAACGGTCGAGAAAGTTTAGGAGCGCTAATCTGAAATCGATAGACATACGTGCTCAAAAATGAATTTGTTTATCATGCACATGACGCGATTCAATTAACTTTATTGTAAAAACGAAACAAAGATTAACTTCAAAGCGAAGGGAAGAGCGAATAAGGTTAAAATATAATTTATTTTTTATGTCATCAAGTGACAAACAATTGTACAGTATACATTGATGTTACTGTAGCTCTATAAATATTTACTTAAGACCAGAGACTTCAATGTACAGAGCTCAACAAAAAATATTGCACATCGAGCTTAATAAGGAGACTTCGGCTTATTTCGGGTCTGTAGAGCGTTATCTCTTTCGCACCGTACCTTTTTTACGTTTGTCGACCAAAATGGTCAATGATCAAGTTTTGACCAATACCCACAGAGTACTTTAATACATGTATGTATGTATGTATCTTCACGCCAGGTCCCTAACGGGGTAGGCAGAGAGTGTAGAGCGCCAGACATCCCGGTTCTGACAAACCTCTCGTGCCTCGTCTACCTTCATCATTCTCTTCATACATGCACGCCGATTCCTAAGACTTTTGACCCCACCATCAAACGACTTTTGACTCGACCTATTTGGTCATGGTAGGTCAGTCTTGGTCTTCCTGGGCCTCTGCAACCATCCACATTCGCATTGTATATCTGTTTAGTCATTCGCTCATTCGACATTCTTTCTATATGCCCGAACCATCGGAGCATGCCTTTTTTCATTTTTACACCGATACTATCATTCACACAAAGTCTCTTTCTTACATTAATACATACTGACCAATACTGGACTGTCAGTGCTTACGTAGGCAGTGTGCAGCAGAGATAACGCTCTACGAAATCGAAACGAGCCGATCGTCTCTTTCGTAGGCTCGATGTGCAATATTCATTGTTGAGTACTGTAGATGCGTTGCTACTGAGGTTAGATGTATCACATTACCAAACATCTCTAGGCACATTACCAAACATCGACGTAAACTTCTAAAAAATGGAAAAAGCCCATAAAACCAGTTATTTAGGATGACCTTTATCTCTGGTAGGCGACCTGGGAATCGAACTCAGGACCCAAGCAAAACAATAGTGTCCTGCTACCACAAGACTGCTGATCCAGTGAAATTAGAATAAAAATAGTAACTTGTTTTCGAATTCACTGCTTATTTAAGCACTACGAGCTCTATCCACCGCTAATATGGAGCAACAATAGAACCAATGTAGCGAATCCCTCGGGGCATCGTCATTGCTATCACTCCATACGCGTTGCTGGGCTTTTAATATAAAAGCTATTCTATGTCCACCCGCCCATCTCGTGAAGAGGGAGCGCAATTTTTTACTCAATCAATCAATCTCATATTTATATTGCAAATGAGAACGCGATTGGGTGATAATTGAAATTGATGCAACATAGTATTTTTTTAAATATGTAATACGTCACTGGTATGACATAGAAATAATATGTAAAGCTTCCTTTTATAATAAATAATATTATTATATATATTTTTTTAATGTTTATATAAGTTATAATAAGAAATTTAAATAAAATTAAAATTAAATTAAAACTAAATCAAAATTTATAATTTTTTAATATTATAAAAAGAAATAAAATAAACGGTCCACTGCTTATTTATTGTTTTTTTATATAAATAAATAACATCCATGATAAAAAATACAGGTCAAATTGGAAAACTCTAATGTTATGAAACTCTATCTAAATATTTTGGGATATAATACATGTTTAGAACATATTATTTCTAAAAATTTCTTCACATAAATTGTGTCCAAACTGCAACAAAAATAGGATTACCGCAATGAATACAACTGTTGTATTTTACTCACAAAATATTACTTATTAAATAATATTTAGTAAAACAACCATTATTTGTGATATTTTAATGCTTCGGTAGCTTAGTAGTAAGCGGTTGGACTGTACACTAACTAATGTTGCAGGTTCAATACCTACGCGAAGGCAATTTTTATTTTTTCTTTAATTTTAAATTCATTCGCATGAGAAATATGTATAAAAATATTACAGACATTATAATGATTACAGCTTCATTACTTATTAATGAGAGTGTAATTTAAATATGATGCAATTAATAAAAATGATTTATGACTAAACAATTGGAATTATTTGTATGTTGCAAAATACATTATATTTTGTTATATTAAAGTCATATTGTTTCTATTAAAGCGTTTAATGAATAAATGTTTATTATGTATTAAAGCATAATTATTAAATTATAATTCCAAAACATTAATATTAACAAAATCAAGCACTATGGAAAATAACGAATAAGTAGGTATGTTGGTGCACATAAATTAACTCTACACTCTCTGCCTACCCCGTCAGGGACCTGGCGTGAAGATACATACATACTCAAATAAATTTATATCGATTCTGGCTAAATAAATTTAAGTCTGACTAAGCAATTTTTGAATGCTCAAAAACAGTAATGAACATGACATGATTCAATCTCCTTTATAATATTTCAAGACGACATAACGCAGCTGTACATATTAATATGTTTTTACCCTCTACCGTATGAATTATGAAAGATAGGAATTTTAAAGTATTTGATCTTTATTTTAGGGTATAAGGTCCTGTATAAGATTCTGTAAATATTTTGTAGATATTATAGCGCCTGAAATTAGACCTTGTAAAACCTTTAAGTGACAAGGCATCAAACCTTTGGTTTTTGTGTAGATATTTATGGGCTGCAGTGTACACTAACTGCTTCCACCAAAGTGGCAATTAGATATGACGCTTACCCAATCTACATCTATTGAAGTGTATGTTTGTAATATAAAAATAACCGCTTTTTACTAAAAGCAAATGGATGTATAATATATACGGTACGTATATGTACAACAATATTTTATTATTTTTTTTATTCTAGCAAAACAAAATTTTTTTACAATTTTTATGCCGGTCTATCAGTCTGTCTGTTTGTTCCGGCTAATCTCGGGAACGGCTCGACCGATTTTGACGAGACTTTCGCTGACAGATAGCTTATGTAATAAGGCGTGACTTAGCTACTTTCATACTAGCTTCGCCCACGACTTCGTCCGGGTAGGTACTGAACAATTATAAATTCTAACGGGGACGAAGTCGCGGGCACAGCTAGTAATATATAAAAATCGATTTCTGTTCGTTAGTCTCGCTAAAACTCGAGAACGGCTGGACCGATTTGGCTAATTTTGGGTTTGAATGATTTTTGGAAGTCCAGGGAAGGTTTAGAAGGTGAGAAAATATGAAGAAATTGAAGGGAAATAGTAAAAACCACAAGTTCAATTTCCCATACAAATAGTCCGTATAAATCAAACCTTTGACACCATTGATATACAAAAAAGTATATCAATAATTGACACATGTAATTATTTCATTGTGAGGCAATACGAAGTTTGCCGGGACAGAAGTTATTTTAAATAAATTGTATTATTTAAAAGTTGGTTAAAAATACCACCCGAATATACTTACGTAATTCATGGTCAGAATATGTAATTCCGAATATTGCATACAATATTCGGAATGACGTTTTTGGTACATGTAGTTTCTAAAGCGAAAATACCATCAAGAAATAAATATGACGTTGGTTATTGCTCCCCGGAGCGATGTTCTTAAATCATATTTAAGATGTGAAATTGAAAATGCTAGCTTTGATCTGACTCAGCAAGTATTGAAAATATCAGAAATGTTTAACTTTAAATAAACTAAAAAAAATACAATACATTTTGTCATTGTATGCTGTGTCAATGCATTATTTTCAAAATAAAAAAAAACTTACCTGTAACACGTTTATTTTATCTATTTACTTATAAAATTTATTTATTTATTTATTTATCAAAAAACACCATTATCATTACAGGAGCACCCAATGCGATAATGTGCAAAATACAAAATTACAAATTTATAAAATATTAAATTAAACATTTGATTGAATTAGGGATACAAAAATAGATTTAAACATAGACATTCATTAAAATTAATAAAGATAATAATTATGTAATATTAAGTCATTTCGATGTGGCACCATAGCAAATGACATAATGTGTCTGTCACCCTTGTGAATTCACGCAAAGAACATGAGAACAAGTCCGTCTGCGAAGCTTATCTGTATTAACCATAGATTTATTATCTACTTATGGTATTATCCATTGATGCAGTCAGAGACCCGCCGAATGCAACCCAAAGTAGATCAAAATTCTCGAAAGCACCTCTACGTGTTGGGCCCATGTCCTCACGCAAGGCTGACAAAGGTCCGGGGTTCAAATTGGACCCCGTGCTGACGAGAGACTTGATTTGTGTAACAACAACTCATACACACAACTATAGAACTGCATCTTCACGTAAGCTACATTTCCCCACAGGCAGCTAACTTAACATTGCGATACAAGTTACTGCGTTAGAAGTGAGCATTTGTGATATTGTGAGCTATTTATTGCTGAGGAGCATCCCAGTGCACTCTAGTAGGTACTTTTGATAAATACTTCGGAACATAATTCGCTCGGATTAATATTTGGAGCTCTGAAGAAACTTTTGTGGAGTTAATTTTGTTGACGCGCAAATGATTATCTTGTGAAACTTTACTGTACACCGTTAGTCTGAGATACGTAAAAGATTTAACTAATAATTCCATCATATCATCATGTTATTGAAAAAAAAAGAAATATAATTTTAAAGGCTTTTTTTATGTAATGGAAGTGGCAAACAAGCATGCAGTTCAAATTGTGTTAAGTGCTGACTGCAGCCTATAGACACCCACACAAAGACCAAGGTCAAAATGCAGATGCGTTACCACTCCTGAGGTCTAAGGTGTTATGCCTCTGTGCCTGGAATTACAGGGCCGTATATTATGATTAATTCGTTTTTGGGCGTAATTCTATTTTTTTTTAAATCATAACAGTAACTTGACTTGTGAAATAACAATGTTAACAATTCATTTAAGCTACATTTCCCCACAGGCAGCAAACTTAACATTGCGATACGAGTTACTGCATTACAAGTGAGCATTGTTATATTGTGAGCTAATTATTGCTGAGGAGCATCCCAGTGCACTCTAGTAAGTGCTTTTGATAAATACTTCGGAACATAATTCGCTCGGATTAATGTTTGGAGCTCTGTAGAAACTTTTGTGGAGTTAATTTTGCTGTCGCGCAAACGTGCAAAGCGTGTTTTTAAAAAAACTCGCGATACGTGAAAGATTTTACTAATGATTCCATCATAGTAATAAGTATCGTCATCTTATTGGAATTAAAGAAATAAAATAGTACAGAAAATTTTGATGAAATGTATGCTGGCAGTAAATATAAAACTAAATTTGTAATCCCTATTTTAATATTTTAAATGTGAAAGTAACTCTGTCTGTCTGTCTGTCTGTTTGTCTGTCTATCTATCTGTTACCTTTTCACGTCCAAACGAGTGAACCGATTTTAATGAAATTTGGTTCAGAGATAGAGTTAACTTTGACAAAGAACATACGCTACTTTTTAAACGATATCCACGCGGGCGAAACCCCTGGCAACAGCTATTATACAATATGTTATTACATTACCTACTAAAGAATTGCATCTTCATGTAAGCTATATTTCCCCGCAGGCAGTGAGAACTGTGATATTTTGAGTTATTTATTGCTAAGGAGCATCCCAGTCATAGAGCAACGCGGTCCACCGGTCGCGGTGGACTGGAAGGGAGTAGCCATAGCGTGTATTACCGATGCAAAATAGTCTGTAATTTTTTGCGGTGGGTAATGCGTGCGACAAACACGCACACTACAAAAATCGTCTATTACTACGAATCTCACACCTTGACTTTAACAAAATACAGAAACAATTTCACGCACACATTTAAATATCTAGGCGACAGGCTTAAGATCATTTGGTCTTGTTCTTTGACAGAGGGGAAAGCCTGCATATGGCTACTCCCCTCCGTGTTGCTCTATGATCCCAGTACACTCTAGTAAGTGTTTTTGATAAATACTTCGGCACGTAACTAGCTTTGAATAATGTTTGGAGCTCATTAGAAACTTCTGTAGAGTTAATTTTGCTGATGCGCAAATGAGTGCCTTGTTAAACTTTTTCTTACACCGCGGGAACACAATTTATTGTTTTAACTGTAGGCGCTCAGATTAGGCGCTACTTCATTTCATAATAGAGATATATATAAGACCACAAAGATAAGACCACAGAACAGGTTATTCTTATTTTTGAGATGTTAATTAATATGTTACTGGATTTATTTATTTTCTTATTGATAGATGAACATTTATAGACTGTCTTTTGATGTATTAAATTATAAATTCATTAACAGTGCTCAAGGGCATAAGACCACCGTAATCAGTAACGTAATGTATCTAACACATGTCATATGTAACAAATAGGATAAAGTATCCTATGTGTTACAGCCATATTATTATATACTCTATCTCTACCTACGTACAAAACTACATCGAAATCCGTCCAGCTGCTGATTGAGCAACAAACAAACAAATAAACATTCACGGCAAACTGCCTCGGTAGCCTAGTGGTAGCAGGCCACTACTACTACAACGCTGAGGTCCTGGGTTCGATTACCAAGTAGGGGGTTATCAGAGATAATGGTGTAAAGTCCTTAATCTCTGATTCTATTGGTATTTTCCATTTTCTGGATATTTCCCAGTACCTCAAAGTTTGGTAATGCGCCCGGAGATGTCAACAGGCCACCTGTTACATGGGCCAAAACGTAACCGGCGCATCGTGGGTGTTCGCATGTATGCTTGAATGCATGCGTTTACCTCTGCCTACCCCTTCGGGAATTACAGGCGTGAAGTTACGTTACATTCACATATTTATAATACATACTTAGTAGTAAGACAATCAAATTGACGAACAAAATCAATCTTACATTTCTTTACATTTACGTAAAACCGTTTATGTGTTTGTGGAGTTTATGCACATTTGTTTTTAATTAAAAAGACTCATCAAAATCAATACCTACCTATGATTTGCTTGGCGTTCGTATCGTCGTAGCGAGATTTCGTTGTGAATCCCGACCTAGTCGATTTGTTCAGAATTTGAATCTGAAGCCGCTTTTCGGGAGTGCATTGTACCTATCTACCACTTCCAACGTGTAGGTGCTGTTTTATCAAGAAGTTGATTTCTTTACTTAGGTAAGTACAAGTTAGATAGATAGTACAAGATGATTCTGACTTTGTTAGGAGGTAGGTAATTCATGTTCAAATTAGTAGATCTTGTATTGTTTTATTAAAAAATCGCATCTTAAAACAACGTTAAATAAATAACACGTAACTGCACGCCTGTGTTCCCTGCACGCAAGTGTGTGTGAAAAATGCAAACACTCATCATAAGCCGGTTACGCTTTGGCTCAAGTAACAGATGGCGAGCCTATTGGCTGGGCACAATAGCCATGGATGGCACCGAGAAAATGGAAAAATCCTAATTACACCAGGGATAATACACCTTTATATCTGTTAGGTTAGGTCCGCTGGGGTCACCCCAGCGTAGCTGGAGTGACCCGCAACCACTAGACTTCTGAGGCAATTAAAGGCTGCAATTTTTAGAACCTATCTTACCTGTAACATTTACTTGGTCGTTGGTCACTATTTACACGATATCACTCTTATTTAGACTCAGATTACACCATGGACTCATGATGCACTGTGAACTCTACCACATGGAGTAAAACTTTTGCCCAAAACGCTTATGAAGTTAAATAAAATGTCAGTAAAATCTATTAAAATTTACGTTTATAACCCACGCTTTTGAATTTAAGATATTTTATGTAAGGCTTGGCACCAGCGCGCTTTATTAATATTACATTGCTCGGTTAATATATTGCTGAAAATTGTTATTATATTCAGAATAACATATTCACTTTCATATTTAATTTATTAAATTTTGTTTCAATACATAATTTGCGTAGTGGCTATAATTCACTTTTTTGAGAAAAGGTAAGTTCTGGGTTACTTCAGCAGAAAGACGTTCATTGCAGGACTATACCTTCCCTTAAATATGTTAACAATGAACGGTCTTGGACAGCCTTCACACACTTTCCCACGAACTTCACTAAAATCTAAAGAAAAATAAAAATCGGTAGCACCAAAATAATAACTTTAACAAATATTTTGGTGCAACCGAACCTTACTTTTATGTAATGGAAGTGCCAAACAAGCATGCAGTTCACATTGATGTTAAGTGATGACTGCAGCCTATAGACATCCACAAAAAGACCAAGGTCGATATGCCTCTGTGCCGGAAATTACAGGGCCGTCTATTACCACCTGTCTGGAACACGTAAATGCTGAACACTACCATTAAGCGGCAAGTATATTAGGTAATGCTGTGGTGCCTCCGCCGAGCTCTGTCACTGGAGCTCTACCACCAGTAAACTACTCTAACCTAACCTAAGAAACGGCAGGGTGCTCCAATTATGAATAAAGTAAAATATCAATAATAAGGTTATAATAAAAAAGACTACTTATATTAAACTTACATAACAATCGCATGGCATCTCAGAATAAACAACAAAGGTTGTCCTTTATAGAATTACATTACGTTAGCAAGACAATGTTAACTAATTGCACAATTAGAATGTTTTCCTACACTTATATTGTTGGACGTCAGCTTTCATTACATTCATGTTATCTAATTAGGACAGCACGGATTACCCTCCAATCGAGTCCCCAATCCTAATCTTATGGTTAATCACTATCCTTGAATTACTGACGACAACTGTACTGAGTAATCCGAATTTTTTTCTAGAGTTTTCTTGCTTAATGAGCCTTTATGTTTGAGTTTATTATGAGTTTTTATGTCTAATATTAATATTATGTGCATGTTCACAGTGAACTACGAGTATATAACTATGTGCTCGCATAGTTCTTTGTGTTTAGTGTATTTTTTATTTGAGTAAATATACCTTTTGTTTTGGTTAAGGTTTCTTAATACTTATAAGAATTATATTTGACAGCTTAAACGTGAACGCGCCTATTAGAAAATAATTAGAACTACCGTCGTAAAAAAAAACGAAGCGACGGATTGTCGTAACCTGAGTACAACGTAAGTATACTGAGAATGTAACTTGGAATCAAAAATATCCATAAATAATTTATCAGACAGTTATATTAGCTACAAGTAAACTTAGAAAGTAAATTTTCAATTATTATATGAGTACAGATATCGGGAATAATCAACATAATTGATGAATGGAAGCTCCTAGGAGCAAATTACTAAGCCAATATGCACAATAACAATAAATTATTGAATAACACTTGGAAACTGTAAGCACCACAATCAATTCCTGCAAGGCCTGCAAATGTGCTTTCTAAGATGAGGTTTAAACTCCAACTAACAACTTTGTCTTTAATGAACTTCATATAGCAAGACTCTAACTCTAAAGATCGGTTGTACTAAAATATTAAAATTTGTTAGAGTTACGGTTTTTTTTTATGTCATGAAAGTGGCGAACAAGCATGCAGTTCACATTGATGTTAAGTGATGACTGCAGCCTATAGACACTTACACAAAGACCAGAGGTCAAAATGCAGATGCGTTACCACTTCTGAGGCCTAAGGTATTATGCCTCTGTGCCGGAAATTACAGGGCCGTACATTACCACCTGACCGGAACACGATAGTGTTGAACACTACCATTTAGCGGCAAGTATAGGCAAGGTAATGCGGTGGTGCCTACGCCTGCGAGCACCGTCACTGGAGCTCTACCACCAGTAAAAAGGTTTTTTTCAAATGTATAAATAACAGTAAAGTTACATTGACTTTAACAGTTCTGAAGAATCCATTGCAACCGCGCATTTGATATTGTTAAAATTACGAGAGTTGACAGATTCCTAAGGCTAAGCTAGGCTAGCCAAATCTTATTACTTTAGAATCTAGTACAAGTGGGGTCACTATTGCCATTTAGCGTTAGATAATAAAGAAATAAATAATACGCTTGCACACACAGTTATATTTTTCATAGGGTAGTTAGTTATAGGTAGTTATATTTTTCATTTATATTTCACATTATACGCAGTGTGACTAGAATTAACAAAATTAAAGAAAGGAGAATAACAAAAGGAAAGAAAGTAGAATTTGTTAAACTTGTGCACAAAAAAAACAATCGCTTGTGGTACTTGACGAGCAAGAAAAAAAAGGATAAACCCTTTTTATACTTATCAAGGATAAAACTGATGAATTACATTGTGTAGCAGAATATTACAGAATTTGAGGAGGCTTTTAACAAAATGTTCATCTAAAATCGGGCCGCTCTCATTATGTATATTCTCATGCTCCTCTACCCCTATCTATATTTCAAAAAGCCACCGAAATTAGTAAAAACAAGCAATTTGTTTTACAACCAGCCTATTGAGCTGGAAAGTTAGAACTCGTAAGATAGAAGCTAGTAAACGTACGTGATAAATATAAGGTAACTAACCTTCCGACAACCTCTCGTCCGACAACTTCATCCATAGTGAAGTTGTTAGGCTGTAATGTCTCATAACGTCTAGTGCAAGGGTGCCGCACAGATGGTGCAAATTGATCAGTTCGCATGAACGTGCGGTTAAGGGTCGACCGTTCGAAATTTAATTATAAGAAACAGAATCGTTTCGACTATTCTAATTTAGTACTCTGTTCCGCATTTGAAACTTTTGGGATATCGCAGATATGTTTAATGCTTTCGATTTGATTATTATTGAACAAAGTAAAACAATTATAAGTATAACAACAATATAAGAAATGATCGCTTAGCTACCCTAATTCAACTAAATTCTGCAATGAAACCTATTGAAAACGAACATCAAAACCTCATAGCTTTAAACAGATTTCCGAGTGCATGGATTATCCAAAACAATAATACAGTTATAGGGGAATAACAGACGCAACAATGGGACTTTAATGTTTACTGAATCAGTCGCTTGTGGCGTTTACCTACAATTAGAAAGTAAAGAGGAAAGCAAGGGTCCAAAAGGGGGAATTGTTTTCCTGCCCAAAGGCTTGTGCTATCAGATATTATCAGCTTTTCCTTTCCATTTGGGACGCTGTGAGCAATTGGGCTTAAGGAGATTAACGTCGCATCTTGTACGGTTGTGTGATCAAATAATGGAATAGAAATATGAATTACTTGCACGTTTATTGTAACGACTATTTATTGATACGAATTAAAAAATATATTAATTAAGTGACGTAAACTAAGGCGTGATCGTTGTGAAAATATACCTACTACAATATTTAACAAATAGGTAATATAGGGCGTGGTCTGCACACTGATGGGTTAGATTTTCTCCAGCGTTTTTATTTTTAAATGGTAGTTGTTTATTCTGTCATCTTTAAATGCTGAGAGTTGACTTATTTTCTCATTTTTCGTGAATTCTCAATTTTTGGATGCATGACTTTTTTTTTTATTAATACATTTTAAGATACTTTGTTTTATAAAAAAATATAAAAAATATTTCGTTTATATTTAAGTATATTAATATTATATATTTAAATATAAACGGAATTATATAAAATATATTAATAATATTTATATATTAGTCAATAAAAAAAGCCAGTAAAATTTTACTTGACACCTTGACATAAAGCATTAGTATAGATAACTTTATTTTTTCTAAATATTAAAATCATGAACCCTGCCTATACTGCACAGATACATTAGCCCAAAAGCAATTAATGTTTATCTTTTTCTTTTATCGCAAGCTCCCCATCTTAACGAGCGCATTTTCCCTTTAATACAAGGCAGTTAATTTTTATTTTAGCATTAATTACGAACCTCATTTGGGCTTATTGTGGTGAAAATAATTTATATTTTACTCATAATAATTCAAATTTTCAATTCTTGAAACACAATAACAATCAGTTGAACAGAATTGATTAGAAACAGTGAGCGTTATATTTAAATTTACTGTTTTTAATTTATAGTTTCAATCATAATGAGGATGGCATGATACAAATATTTATACCTGGTATACCTACAAATGAAAATGAGCCATTGTTGACAAAGGATTAAGTATAGGAGCAAAGTTTAGAGTTATATTTCCCTAAATATCAGATGAGACAAAACAAGTTAAACTAATTTCGTAAAATTAAACAAATGATTAAGCAACGTTGCAGTTTTTATAACCCTCCTTTGCAAAGAAAGCGGTACCCCTTAATGCTGTTCTTTTCAGTAACAAGAACCGATTTATTTAAGTGGGGGTGAAAAACACATTGCTTGTTCATTGCCCTCCGTAACAAGATCCTCAAAAGGTTCTTAAAAGGGTAGAAACTGTGTAAAAAATATCATCGCATTAACTCAACAATGGCGATCAAATAGATAAGGATACATTTTAAAAGATAATTTAATAAGGTTTAGTTTAGAGAATATTTTTCCCATCTTTTAGATTTAATGAGATGCACGCTAAAGAATGCTTGACTGAGTTGACATATTTTCTAATTTAACATGACTGTTGTAAATTTGGAAATGATGTCAATATATGACATAAGGAATAACCATACAGCAACAAGGCAATTGCTCTATGGTGCAATGCACACTGAACTCAGATTTAGTTTCTTTAAGGCTCTTATGGATGTAATGTGATATACACTAACATACACTTACTCTTGGTAGAGCTTCAGTGCCGGAGCTCTGTAAAATGGTAGTGTTCAGTGCTATCGTATTACGTTATAGGTGATAATTTACGGCCCTGTAATTTCCGCCACAGAGGCACAACAACTTGGACCTCAAAAATTACATGTTTATTTTTTTAAAATTTATTATATACTATTAATGTTTTCACTTATTTTAAACCATTAATGTGAACTGGATGCTTATTAACCGTTATCCTTACATAAAAAACATCATAGACTGATTAGTCCATTTCATTGTTTCAATTTATTTTTAGGTGCCTAGTTAAGAAACGAGCTCTTGGTAACCCATAAAATAAGTGGTTCGGAACCTTTGGCCATCAAGAGTGACATTCCAGTTTACAGCTGCACGTTCATAGCAATGTTGGATGGCTCTAAAAATAAGCGTGATGTTTACTCCAATATTAGTGCCGTTCCCGCGCGTTGTCGCTCTAGCACAAGTTTGAAAAACGTCAGTCGTGTTATGCCTATCTGCCCGCATACATGAGACAACCGTTCTTATTGATTACAGCGCGTTTCGGAACGTACATCATACATAACTTTCAAATTTGGAACGTGCTGTCATTTGAAAGGCGCGAAAGTATTTTTCTATATTATTTTCTTGTAATGCCAATATTTTGTTGATTGTTGTGTTGAAACATGGAAGAGAGAAGCGTTATTTTTGTGTTTCTGCTGTTGTTTTGTTCAGCGGGTGAGTTTGAACAAAATATTCTATGAAATGATTCATTAAATATTATGAAAGGATTTTGTATTGGATCAAAATGTGCATGATTATGTTTTTTTTTTATGTATAGACACTTACACAATGATCAGAGGTCAAAATGCAGATGCCTAGCCACTCCTGAGGCCTAAGGTGTTATGCCTCTGTGCCGGAAATTACAGATTCATATCTACTGCGGTGTGACCACAGAGAATGCAATATTCCCCGTGGTACCACTGATGTAACCAACGGTGTGACCACGGGGAACGCACCAAATTAGGTATATTTTATGATGAACTGGATGCAGAATAAATAGTTATAAATACATTTAGAGAATGCGGGCATTTCCGCAAGTCGAACTAGGTATTTCTAATTCCATGAAACATAACCAGTAGATTCATACCTCTATTATCAGACTGTCCAAAAATTAGTTCAGTGTACCTATTTGTGAACAATATAATAGAAATACTTTACAATCACATTTAACATTATCTGAAATAATAACTTTGACTTGTTGTGTTATAAGTATTTCTTTTAATTATTTTATGTAGAAATAGATACACTGATGTAATTTCTGTTAAAAGTGACAAAACAAAGTGTTAATTACTTATCATAACATTGATACGCTTTTTTTTTTTTTATGTAATTGAAGTGGCAAACAGCACATGCAGTTCACATTGATGTTAAGTGATGACTGCAGCCTATAGACACCCACACAAAAACCAAGGTCAAAATGCAAATGCGTTACCACTCCTGAGGCCTAAGGTGTTATGCCTCTGTGCCGGAAATTACAGGGCCGTACATTACCACCTGACCGGAACACGATAGTGCTGAACACTACCATTTAGCGGCAAGTAAATCAGGTAATGCGGTGGTGCCTACGCCCGCGAGCTCCGTCACTGGAACTCTACCACCAGTAAAAACGCGAAGCAAAAACTTAGGTTAGACACCTCTTTAGGAAAATTGCGCGGACGGAGGAGTATGACATTTGGCACACTAATGGCCGAATACTCAAACGTCTCTAAATTTTAAGCAACCCTGAAATGTGCGCTATTTCTATCGCTTGAACATGTTTTTAATAAGACAGAAGACTTTTAAGTCCCACTTAGATTTAAGTGACGTTTGAGTATTTGGCCGTTAGGTAGTTTATATGTCGGAGAAGTACAGAACGCTAATATTTTTAAATAATAATGCTTATGTATTATAATAATGAATATCAATTAATAAAACATAATACACACACTAGTATGCATTTATAAAACGTTACCTACACGTGCTACACACACAACCATGCATTTGGGCCAAAACACCATGAATTACATTCACATTGTTAGCACAGTCTTAAGAAAACGAACATGTTAGTGCTGTTAATGTCAAACATAATTACATGTGCTGTATACCACCCACCCTGTGGTAAAACGGTTGCACCATAGAGGAGGTTCTTTATAAAATTGAAACTTATATTTTATGCATATGTGTTGCGGTCGAATTTTCATAATCATATCAACGAAGTGACTTCCCCTTAATTAAGACATACTAAGAAAGTGCCAGTGGGCATTTATTTCGAAATAATTAAGTATCGTTACGCAATCGCTGCAATAAAGTGTGTAGAGATGCACAGCGACGCCATGTCTTTAATTCTGTTTCTGACGAAGACCCCGCAAAAGTGTGGAGGTTCTTGAAGTCATTAGGAGTTGGTAAAATTCAAAATACTTCTGAACCTTTAATGATTTTTTTTGATCTCAACTCACTAAATAAACATTTTTCATCATCTTCATATATAGATGACTCCACCAAGTCACAAACATTAATCTCTTTATATCATACCGCCACTCCTGACTGTCCTCTTTTCTTCTTTAAGCAATTTATTGATCGTGATGTTGAAAAAAATATTCTTGCTATTGACTCTGATGCGGTAGGTGCTGATATGATTAGCCGGAAAATGATCCTACCGATAATTAAGACTATTAGCCCTATCATAACTTCTATCCTGAACTATTCTCTCATAAGTTCTACCTTTCCATCCGCTTGGAGGGATGCCCTTATAATACCGGTACCCAAAAAATCGAACCCGAAACATTTTAATGAATATCGTCCCATCTCCATTGTCCCCTTTCTTTCTAAAGTCCTTGAGCGCCTTATCCATCAGCAGCTAAGTTCTTTCCTCTCCAAATCCAATTTACTCAATCCGTTACAATCTGGGTTTCGCCCGGGTCATAGCACCACCACTGCCTTAGTCAAGATAACCGAGGATATCCGGCATGGTATGGAAGTTAGACAAGTTACTGTGACGGTATTGCTAGATTTTAGCAACGCCTTCAATACTGTTGACTTTGATATCATGCTGGCAATCCTACGGTCTCTCAACATATCTCCGACAGTTATTGCATGGTTTCGTAGTTACTTGTTTGGGCGTCGACAACGCATTCGCTCAGGTGACAAATTCTCTACCTGGTGCGATGTTTTGGCCGGTGTCCCGCAAGGTGGCGTGCTGTCTCCACTTCTTTTTTCCATTTTCATTAATTCAATTAGCCTCTGTCTATCTTCTCTCTATCACCTTTATGCAGATGATTTGCAAATATATATTCAATCAAATTTAGATGACTTATCAAGTAATATACAAATTATTAATGAAGACCTTAATAAAATCTACCAGTGGAGTAAAAAATATGGCCTACTGGTCAACCTCGCTAAGAGTCAAGCGATTATTTTCGGTAGCTCTCGGTTGATTAATCGCATTAACTTCTCTAATTTACCACCTATCCTTTTTAATGGAGCAGTTATAGATTATTGTGATACTGTGCGAAATTTGGGAATAAAAATGGATAGCTGTATGTCATGGACTCCACAGATCAGTGAGGTTAGTCGGAAGATGTTTGCTGCTGTCAGTTCGCTTCGTAGACTCAAGAATTATTTACCCACTGCCACTAAAATTATGCTTGCCAATTCCATCCTTTTCCCTATTCTTGATTATGCTGACATATGTTATCTTGACCTAACACAGGAGCAGCTAGGCAAGCTTGAGCGCCTTCAAAATCTTTGTATACGGTTCATATTTGGATTACGCAAATATGATCATATTTCTCAATTTCGCAAACAGCTCAAGTGGCTTCCTATTAATCTTCGCAGGAATACACACATACTTTCACTTTTATACTGCCTACTATTTCACCCGCATTATCCTCAATACCTTAGAGATCGGTTCCACTTCCTTAGCCAAAATAACTCCCTCTTTCTTCGCTCCTCTAACAACCTTCGTCTCGCGATTCCTTCTCACTTCTCTTCCTTCTATGCTAACTCCTTTACGGTTGAAGCTGTCAAGCTGTGGAACTCTTTGCCCCTGACTATTCGTCAGTCGCAATCTCTGGCAACATTTAAGCATCGTCTTAAAAGGTACTACCTAAGCTTAGACCCTTAAATAAGGTCACCCGTTGGTAAGACTATTCTTTATTATGTTAATATATACTTAATATGATGTATTTATTTATATTTGGGTATATTATATATAATTATGTATTTATATATATATTTACTACTTAGTATATGTAGGTATATTGTGTAAATTATTCAGATGTAGGATGTATTTCTAAATATGTTATTGTGACGTTTTGCGTTTAGGATTATTATTTTCTAAATTTGTACACCCCTTTCTCTTTAGTTGTTAAATCTCTCTACAATTAGGTTGTCTGGTAGAGATCGCTTTGAGCGATAAGACCGCCTATTGTGCATTTTCTATTGTTTTTTGTTGATATATCCTTTTATGTGTACAATAAGGAGTATTCTTATCTTATCTTATCTTACAAATAAATTAACATAAAATTTCTATTGCTGAGTGTTTTAGACTAGATTGTAATTATAATATGGCTCTTATTTGCACTAGTACTAGGACATTATTTTAGACAAAAAAAGTAAAAAATTGTTATAAGTAAATATTTGTATTTCAACGCTGGAAATTCGGGCGTAATAACAAAACAACAATGTAAGGAAAATATCGATATCCGTCGGAAGTTCCAATAACAAGAAGAAGACCGTCCAATCATTCTTTCTATTCATCTTTAATTCTTTGAAGTGATAACCTAAAACTTTGGCTTTGTCAATATTAGTGTTATAAATCAAAGTAACCAAACCAAAGTTTTTTTAATTCAAAAAGAACCAGTTCAACTTTTGGAAGCATATTCTTTTAAATATTAACATTTGAATGCAAAAAAACTGAAACTCATAAAAAGTGACTGTACACCTGTTGTTTGTTGAAAAACGTATGATATCCTTAATTATTCAATTTGTAACAAAGGGATATGTTAAAAATATCAATTTTTCATAATTACAAAACATAGATTGGTAGGTAGGCGTATCGTTTAATAACTTTATTATAAGGTTAAATTATTAATGTAAGCGTAGGTACTGTATTGTGTTAATATTGTGTATACCTGAACATGATATAATCTATTTCAACATCACTGTAACAATTCACAATAATAAAGCGTAACGAACCAATTTCATTGAATATTTTTATGTCCCTTATGGTCACCTAGTTACTTATAATTTTATATATAAACTAGCGGCGCCCACGACTTCGTCCGGGTAGATACTGAACAATCATACGTGAGAATTTATGATGGTTCAGTACCTAACCGGACGAAGTCGTGGGCGCAGCTAGAATAAAAGTAATAAAATAAATCCCAAAGTAATAAATCCTATGTTACGCCTTGTTAGACAAGCTATCTGCCTAAGTGAAAGTCCCGTCAAAATCGGTCCAGCCGCTCCCGAGATTAACGGGAACAAACATACAGACAGACAAAAAATGTTGTTTTGGTATATGTACCTTGTATACATACATTTGCATTTAGTAAAAAGGGGTTATTTTTATATAACAAACAGACACATAAATTTTATTTATTTGTATAGATATTATTTGTATGATATACTTAGATTTATTGACAACCATCACTTAACTTACGCACACACGTGTGCACGAAATTACTGTCGTAGGTGAGGTAAAATAATTCGTCCTTCCATTTTGCCCAAGTTTTCCTTTTCCCTAATTGTTACCGCTCTAGTTTCCTTGGGATCCATTGCCTTGCCCTTTTCTTTTGCAAATGGTGTTTCAATGGTAACTTACTTAATTAAGTATCCTTGTAACATCTCATTGTTAGTTTTATGCTGTTTTTTATGTTTATGGGCAAGTAAAACTCAAACGATGGCTGTTCTTAATGAATTGTCTGCTGAAAATGTTATGATAATTTTAAATACTAGATATAGAACGGAGTTTAAAAAGATAAGATATTTTTGCAGCAATATTATTCACTCTGACAATAGACGTCAACAAAGGAAACGACTCGAAGAATCAACTACAAACTCATTGACAATCGATTGCTATCGATCAGAGATCAAGGTTGAAATGAGTTTCTGGAAGTAAATATTGAACATCTTCCAAATCTGTACAAGATATATAGTTCTTTAATGCAATACGTTCTTTAAGTGGCTTGGCTTAATTTATGCTTTAATACAAACTATAAATGGATTATGCTTTTCATTGTACGAGTTGGTTCAATCAAGAGAGTTATTAATGTAGAAAAGGCACGGGAGGTGTGTCAGAACTGGGATATCTGGCACTCTATACTCTAAACCGATCCCGTAAGGGACTTGGCGTCATGATACATACATACAAACATCCGTACTTATATACATGTCGGGCTAGGAATAAACTCCCCATAATGCTCCCTCAAAATGGCATCTATGCGCTTGTAACAATTATTAAAAAGCGTAACACAATATGAGACCGCGTATCAAACGACGTTCTGATGCGTTCGGTCAACAGCTAGTTTAGCTCGTTAAACGTGACGATATCAATTCCTAAAATTATGTGCGTCGTATTGGTGTCATGATGCCGTCGAATTAATGGAATGAGTTTTGTGCAGTTCAGCCAACTAAATATTTGGGATGGTTGGGCGATGAGTCATCTCGAAAGGGTTTTTATACGTCGGTATGGTTAAAGAAGCTAATATTTGATAAAATTACACAAAATATAAGTAATTAAGCTAAAAATATGAAAATATCTAATTAGCATATAGAGGAGAGTCGGATATATTGTACCAGTTTTCAGATTTTGCAAAATATATTTTTTTTATATTAATTTAAATAAGTTCTTTATCTTAATTCACATAGTTTAGAGTTTCCCTGAAGGCTTTCCTTCGGTACAATTTACCCAACTAGTCGGATTAATTGTACCACAGGTTAGGTAAATCGTACCACCAAGACTTAAGAGACTTATTAACATGATAATAAATAAAAATAATGAGGTTTAATAACTATACAAAATAAATTGATTATATTTAAATTATTAATAAGAAATTCTGACAAAATTTTCAAATTTCTTCAATATTAACTGTCGCAATTTGACAAAAGAACAAATGTATTATAGACTAAAAAAAACATTTATCAGACTTAAATAAATTATTCTACAGAAATTAAATAATGTATGAAAATAGAATAATCAATTTAAGATAATCACTTTAGAATATTATTTTCTTTAGTCAACAATTATTTATTTATCTACTTATGTACTGAGATCAAACTCTTTATTTTCTTTTACCATATTATAACAGTATAAAGAATTTCGTAAATATCTTGATTCAATGTACAGGTTCCGTGAACCCATTTATAACAACGGACGTACTTTGTCTTTTCAGTATTTGACTCTCAACTTATTTCACGTTCTGGCATGACGTTACATTGTTGGTTTTGAAAACGAAATCGTTTCAGATTTGTGGTTCTAGCTCAGCCCCTTATTTTCAACAGCCAACGATATCTTTCCAAAACCTCCTTCTTCCGTTTTATAATACTACTAGCTGTTGCATGCGGCTTCGCCCGCGTGGATGTCATTTTATAAATAACTAAGTAGCCTATGTTCTTTCTCAAAATTGGCTCTATCTCTGTACCAAATTTCATTAAAATCGGTTCAGTCATTCGGACGTGAAAAGGTAACAGACAGACAGACAGACAGAGTTACTTTCGCATTTATAATATTAGTAGGGATTTAGGGTCATCATTCATCTAAAAAAATATATAAAATAATAAATATAGCAAAAAGTTGGGTAAATTGTACCAGTACAAATAAAACAACTGCTGGTGGTACAATTTACCAAATTAAGAGATTTCAAAAATAAATCTTTGTCACAAAATAACCGCTGAACATAATACGTTCGCAACGCTATGGTTGAAGCGGTGATTATAGACCTAATCAATAAAAAAATATAAGAAAATTGTAACTTACATTTTCACTCTGTAATCTCCTTAGCTACACACGTCAAAATTTATATGAAGGACTCTCAAAACACATTTTTTTCTCTAAAAACGAATGTACTTTTCCGAGGCCGTTACAAAAAGACAAGTATTTGAGGCCGCTGGCAGCGTCTAGTTGTTGCCAGAAAAGAAAATAAGTTACAGTAAGTGTAAAATTTTGAGGTGATACAATTTATCAGGCAGTTCAATATACCAGACTCTCCCCTAATTTACCACTTTTGAAATGAAACTTTTTTACGGTTTTTTATTAAACTAAAATGATTTAAAATCAACTCGGTCGCTTTTCAGCCTCAGCAGCATCCACAACTTATACTAGTGGTAAAATTTTCAGTGTTGGAGCTCTAAGGAGTAGGTACCACCAACCACCCTAATTTCTCTGCCGCCAAATGGTATGTAGAGGCTTTTTACAATTTCTTGTTTTTTTTTATTTTTTTTGATAAAAAAAAAATAATAATTTACTAACGTAGGTAATTATAGCATATTCTCTGACCATTATTGCTCCTATGAGGCCGTCGAATTAATGGAATGAGTTTTAAGCAGTTCCCAGCAGCCCACCAAATATTTGGGATGGCTGAGCGTTGCGTCATCTTCGTTAGCTATTTTAACCATACGTTGGTATGGTTAAAGGAGCTATCTAATACGTATTTGGGTAATAAAATTTACACAAAATGTTGTATAAAGTTGAACTGAACGGTAGTAGGTAAGTATAAATATATATTTGTTTTATTCAAATTTTACCTGACTTCATAAAAAGGTACCTACTAGGTAGCTCTGGAGACTAGGTATCGTCAATTCAATTCGTAGGTATGTCTTAAATATCTTTGAAACGGAATGATAATCGCAGTATGATAATATATAAAAAAAAACAATAACTTAAGAGTATGTTTGTTTGTATGATAGTGTCCATTATTGTTTTTAATATTGTTACAACTATGTCAAAATAAAGCAACCAGATATAAGTTTTAATAATAATGATGTCGCGTTTTCATTAATAATTTAAGAACGTTACTCAAATATTTTGATATCCAATATCTACAACACACGTACCTATAAGAACAATCACGAAATAGATCTATATGAGATATCTAAATATATCTTTCTGGTAAAAATATATATCGGGTAATTATAATCAATAAACTTCGCTATAAAATCTTTCAAGAGTTAATAATAATATGTATTTACGAAATAAAACATATCATATAAAACAGAGTAAAAACTGCAGCTATTCAAAAACACATCGGAAATACTCTTTGTCCTTATTAACATCAAGACAGCGAGGCATTTACCGAATTTATTCAATTGGTTAACATGATTAAATAAATGCTTTTTGACCGTCAAATTTTAGTCAGGGAATATAAGTCATATTTATTTATTTTACCATTTTGTCTCGTACAGTCCCCACCAATTAATATTACATAACAACTTTAGACTTTAAACTTACTTTTTCTTACATACAAAACCCCGAGAGCTTTCAGCTCGAATTGCAAAATCGCTTTGCTTGCCTGGAGGATTGCATCTCAGTGGACGATATGAATGACAGGTTGGTAGAAACTGTTCAGTCGGTGGGGTATAAGTACTTCAAAACTCGCCGACGAAATAGACCTCAAAAACTTACCGATCAAACCCTCAACCTTATGGCAGAACAACGCTCAATGACACTGCAGACCTCTGATGAAGCTGAAAAATACCGGCAATTTAATAGACAGATCCAACAGTCCTTGCGGCACGATATCAGATCTGAAGGATCTGATATCTATACACAAAATGTGTTGAGGAAACGATAGAGAGAAACAAGGGCTCCAAAGTGTTTGCAAGGGATCTGTCTATTGGACAGAGCCGGCTGATGCAGCTGAAGACAGAGGACGGCAGTTTAGCGTCGACTAGGCCTGAGATATTGCGGGAGATCGAGAGGTTCTATGGGCAGTTATATACCTCGGTCGCACAACCTGCCTCTGATTTGGTCAGAGACCCGAGAGCCAAATTAACCCGACACTACACCGAAGATATCCCGGACATCAGCCTGTACGAGATTAGAATGGCCCTCAAACAGCTTAAGAACAACAAGGCGCCTGGAGAGGACGGCATCACGACAGAGCTTCTGCAAGCGGGTGGATCACCGTTACTGAAAGTCCCTCAGAAGCTGTTTAATTCCGTCCTATTCGAAGGTACTACGCCAGAAGCATGGAACCGAGGTGTGGTAATGCTTTTCTTCAAAAAAGGTGATAAAGCCCTTTTGAAGAACTATAGACCCATCTCGCTTCTGAGCCATGTCTACAAACTGTTTTCGAGGGTAATCACGAACCGTCTCGCTCGCAAGTTTGATGACTTCCAGCCTCCCGAACAAGCCGGTTTCCGAAAAGGTTGTAGTACCATAGACCACATACACACGCTGCGGCAGGTTATACAGAAGTCCGAGGAGTATAACCGGCCATTATGCGTAGCGTTCGTGGACTATGAGAAAGCCTTTGATTCCGTTGAAACATGGGCTGTGCTGCAGTCTTTACAGCGTTGCCACATTGACTATCGGTACATCGAAGTGTTGAAATGTCTGTATAAAAACGCCACCATGTCAGTTCAAGTACAGGACCAATGCACGAGGGCGATTCCTTTGCAGAGGGGAGTAAGACAGGGAGATGTCATTTCACCCCTGCTCTACACCAATGCAATGGAAGACGCCTTCAAGCTCCTGGAATGGCAAGGACGAGGCATCAATGTCAACGGCGAATACATCACTCACCTTCGGTTTGCCGACGATATTATAGTCATGGCAGAGTCGCTGGAAGATCTCAGCACAATGCTCGAAGACTTCAATCGAGTGTCCCAAAGAGTGGGCCTTAAAATGAACATGGATAAGACCAAGGTCATGTTTAATAACCTTGTATCGCCCACTGCAGTATCCGTTGGGAACTCGGTCCTCGAAGTTGTCGACGAATATGTCTATTTAGGACACACCATACAACTAGGCAGGTCGAACTTCGAGAAAGAGGTCATACGCCGAATCTAACTCGGCTGGGCAGCGTTCGGGAAGTTAAGGAGTGTTTCTCGTCAAACATCCCGCAGTCCTTGAAGACGAAAGTCTTTAAGCAGTGCGTTTTACCGGTGATGACCTACGGTGCCGAGACGTGGTCTCTCACTATGGGTCTCGTACGAAAGCTCCAAGTCACTCAGCGGTCAATGGAGAGGGCTATGCTCGGCGTTTCCCTACTGGATCGAATCAGAAATGAGGAGATCCGTAGGCAAACGAAAGTCGCTGACATAGAAAAGCAGATTTCCAAGCTGAAGTGGGTACATAGCTCGGCGAACCGATAGCCGCTGGGGCAGAAAAGTTCTCGAGTGGAGACGTATCGGCAAGCGCAGCGTAGGACGTCTACCTGCAAGATGGACCGACGACCTAGTCAAGGCTGCAGGTACCTGCTGGATGCACGTCGCTTCCGATCGGTCGGCATGGAGGTCATTGGGGGAGGCCTATGTTCAGCAGTGGACATCTGGCTGATATGATGAACAACTTTAGGAAAGAGATTTCGGCTAATTTCGGCTCTGTAGAGCGTTATCTCTTTCGCATACTACCAGTGTGACGTTTGACGACCATTTTGACCAATTTTGAACTATCAGTACAGTACTCAACAATTAATATTGCACATCGAGCCTGCGAAAGAGACGATCGGCTTGTTTCTACTTTGTAGAGCGTTATCTCTGTTGCACACTGCCTACGTAATCAAAATGGTCGACAAATGGCAAATAGGTATGGTGCGAAAGAGATAACGCTCTACAGATTCGAAATAAGCCGAAGTCTCCTTCCTAGGCTCGATGTGCAATATTTATTGTTGAGCACTGTTCTAGCGTAGGTAGGGTTAGACAGAGATAATGTTCTACGAAGACGAAAGTAGCCGATAGTCTCTTTCCTACGATATGAAAAATATCTTGCTGGGTACTGTAGGTTCCGTAATAATGTCATTTGAACAAAATATGAAACAAAAAATGTATGCGAGTAGGACTCGGCCATGAAGGGTTCCGTAATAGCAAGTAATATATTATTAACCAATCGACATTTTTAATAGCAGTTTTTGAAAAAATATTATCATGTCTCAAAATTTTTAAAACATCCTAATAAAACTAAATTTAATTGAAAGTTTTTAGTAGTTTGTAGTATATACAATACAATACAATATCTGATTTTATAAATATAACTACGTTAAGAAAAACCGACTTCAAAACTGAAATGTAAAAAATAATGATTTAATAGTAATTATATACTACCTATTATTTATATGTGCTATTTACTAATATGTTTGAAGTCGGTGCCAAGCCTTAAGCAAATAATTATATTTTATATACTAAAAAATGAATACGAGCAAATTAATACACTGAACAAAACGTAACCGGCGAATCGTGGGTGTTTGCATGTATGCTTGAATTCATGCATTTCTCCTCTGCCTACCCCTTCGGGGATTACTGGCGTGCAGTTACGTTTTAATACAATGAAATGCCTACTTTAGTGATTTTGGCTTGGCACCGACTTCAAACCTATTAGTAAATAGCACATATAAATAATAGGTAGAATATAATTACTATTAAATCTTTATTATTTTTTACATTTCAGTTTTGAAGTTGGTTTTTCTTAACGTAGTTATCTTTATTTAATACTTTTTAGTTTATTGCTGCATTTCCAATTAGATTAATGTTCACATCTGTTAAATTTGTAAAATCTGACTCTTTTAGCTTCGAGACAATTAGATACCTAATTTAAATTGTTTAGGTGTGTCGATACAAAATTATTACACGACTATACGAAATCAATTAAAAAAAATTATCCACGAAGGAGTAAATAAGCTGTGTTGTGTCGTCGATGAGTAAATGTGTCATTGTCACTTGTTGTCATCTTGTTGTCATGCGCATTAGGACTATCTAGGACGTCAGTGGATTCAACGCACTGTATGACAACTTGCCGTCTATTCTTATTCCTTTAGTCTGAGGTGAAAGTAAGTAAAAAATGCTCATAAAATAAAAACTAATGGCCCTATCTGAATTAAATTTCTATGGGATCAATTCGAAACTATTCCGTATCAAACAAAACAAGAATTACGTAAATCGGTCCAGAAATCTCGTTGAAATTCGCGTACATACATAAAAATATATTTATATATATATATATATATACCGGCCGAATTGAGAATCTTCTCGTTTTTTGAACTCGGTTAAAAAGTTAGAGCTCTATCTTTCAAGACCTGACGTTTCAGAAAAATAGAAAAATGGTTTTAGCAACTTCGATGTCATTTTCAAAGATTTATTCTATCTATATACATGCCTATAAAATTCTTTATTCCCCATAGAGCAACACGGGCCACCGGCCGTGGCGAACCGGAGGGGAGTACTTAGCCATATGCAGGCATTCCCCTCTGTCGAAATACAAGGCCAAATGGGCATATGCATACCTCCTAGATGTTTAAATGTGTGCGTAAAATTGTTTATGTATTTTGTTAAAATCAAGATGTGAGTTTCGTTGTAATAGACGATTTATTTAGTGTGTGTGTGTAACACGCATTTCTCCCCGGCAAAAAATGACCGACTGTTTTGCATCGGTAATAAACGCTATGGCTACTCCCCTCCGGTCCGCCGCAGCCGGTGGGCCGAGTTGCTGTATGTTTGTCCCGCACAGCCTAAACTCATTGATTGTAGAAACCTGAAACTTGGAGGTTGTGTTCTTTTATGACGTAGGCATCATGAAGGCAAATGGAAAAATCCTTTTAATCTTGAATATGGTTACTACGCAGAGGTCTCGATTTTAATCCGTGGGTTCCTGGGCAAATAAATGATATTGGATTTGCCATTAATGCTTGGAGTTCGATTTATCTTTTGCCGTCTAAGAAAAAAATGCACAAAACATCTGGAGAGTATACGTAGGTACATGAATAAACAGAATATACTCCGCTAGCTGTCCCTCGGGAACAGGCGCGAAGTTAGTATGAATGTTTATGTATTTGAAACTAGAATGAGTTCACTTCATTTCACATTTGAACACGTATAGTTTCAATTGGAGCAGTGACTGTCCGTTTGTTCATTTGCCCAATTAATCTCACTTGATGTTGTGGCATTTCATATTACACTTTCAAATCCGTTGTCCGTAACACTTGACCTCAACAATCAATAACATGACATAACTCTCAAATAACAGATTTAATTTTATAGTATCTAACAAAAACACTTATCTTCGTAGTGTTGTACAATGATTGACATTAACAAGCTGATCTCATGCATTAGGCTGGTTTTCATACATATTTTCTTTATGTAACGAAGATACCAAAGCATGCAGTTCACATGGATGTTAAATGAAGTCATCATTTACATCCATGTGCCTATAGACATCTACACAAAAAACCGGAGGTCAAAATGCAGATGTGTTGCTACCCCTGAGACCTAAGTTGTTATGTCTCTGTGATAGTTAGTTAGTGCTGAACACTACCATTTGGCGGCAGACAGATTAGGTAATGCGGTGGTACCTACCCCCTCGAGACACTGGAACTTTACCTGAAAACCTGTACCATATAGGTAAGGGCATATGTTTAAAAAGTTAACTTGAAATTGAACTGACGACCCTGTTAGTCCAGCGGTGTAAGACGATCGTTTGATTCGAAGGGTCGCGGGTTCGATCCCCGCACCGGGACAAATATTTGTATGGCCTACAGATATTTGTTTCGGGTCTGGGTGTTTGTGTATGAGTTGTGTGTGTACAGCGGTACCCACGACACAGGTGTATACCTAGTGTGGAGCTGTGAGTGTAAGAGTATTTTTTTAAAATTTAAATTGAAAGAGCAGCGTACGTTTTACACAGGCAAACGTCGAACCGAACGCACAAATCGAACCGATGGTATGGACAAACCATTATTTCGGTGGTTGCCCTCTGATAATGCAACTCTCTGTTAGCTCAGTTTGTAGACTAGCATTATTAATCAAAACTAGGGCTGCCATATTTTTAAAGTACCTAGATAAAGTCGGATACAAAAGAATTCAGAGAGTTAAGTACTTTTTACTTTGAGTTACCCGACTACTTACTAAATATTATCAATAAACAGCGAACATTTAAAAAAAATATCTGAGTGCTTAGTCCATTCTACAATCTATCCATATAACAGACGCTTTTGACTTGGCAAAATCTTACGTAGGTAACTTACATAGAAAAAAATATTTTAATAGTGTGTTGAAAGTATGTATTTAACCATAGAGCAACGCGGCCCACTGTTCGCGGCGGACCGGAGGGGAGTAGCCATAGCGTGTATTACCGATGCAAAACAGTCTGTCATTTTGAAATGCGTGCGACACACACGCACACTACAAAAATCGTCTATTACTACGAAACTCACACCTTGACTTTAACAAAATACAACGTTAAAGCCTGCATATGGCTACTCCCCTCCGGTGTTGCTCTATGTATTTAACAAATGTCTATTTTAAGTTTTTTGTTTCAATAACAAGTAATAACAACCCATCAAATAGTAGGTAGGTATAACGGGATGTAACCCAACCAGAGTGAAAGAAATAACATGTTGTTCACCTAAAAATCAGCTTTAGTTGGCAGCATTTGATTGGATTTGTACTTTAAATTCATACTCAGGAAGCAAATAGAAAATAGATCGATTAATCGATATTTACTACGTTGATTTTTTGGTAGATCGATTTATAACACTTCGATTCTAGTTAATTTCTTAATCGATATTTTTGGAAAGAATCTCTAGTGGCAACCCTAATCAAGATTGGCGTTTGTTTTGTGTATTCTATTCGATTGTGCACCGTGACGTGGCGGCTATTTTTGTTTTATTTAGATGGACGCTGATTAACATTTGTGTTGTCGGTGTCATATGTGGATTACGATATTATGTGTTATTCTATTTACGACTCGTTTAATATTCGTGTTACGCGTGGTCTAATATTGCAAATGGAGTTTGGGAACAAATTCCGCTTTCGGTAATTAAAGTTCAGTGGATATAGATTCAATTTTAATTAATTTTGAGGTTATTCCATTTATAACCCAGATTAGATTTGGATGTTTACTAATTCGATATACCTACCTACTGAATATTTAATTTCTATAAATAATACTAGCTGATCCGGAAAACTTCGTATTGCCTTAGAATTAAATAATGTGTCCAAGGTTTGATAGATACGGACTATTTGTATGGGAAAATAAAATTGTGGTTTGTACTATTTCTTTTCAATTTCTTCATATTTTCTTACCTAAGTCCCGGGAAGACTTCCAAAAATCATTCAAAACTTAAAATTAGTTAAATCTGTCCAGCTGTTCTTGAGTTTTAGCGAGACTAACGAACAGCTATTAATTTATATATATATATATATATATATATATATATATATATATATATAGATTAGATTCCTATAAACTTAGTTGTCATTACATTATGACTTCCAAAGAAAATCGTGGACGAAAACCTCAAATATGCCCACAACAGTGTGGTGCACCACACATTAGGGGACAATATGCTATAATCGTCACGCTTGGCATGCGCAATATGCGCATATTGGCGATCGCAGTAATGGTAGGTACCTACCTACCTTTATCGCGGAACGTATATTTTGAGTTTTATATTAGTAACTTTTATTACTATAAAAAGTACTAACTATATCATTCCATTCTGCGGGTTGACCACTAACCCACCCACCTCCACCAACTCGCATTGGAGCAGCGTGGTGGAGTAAGGTCCAGGCCTCCCCTCTAAAAAGGGGAAAGACTCGTGCCCAGCAGTGGAACGTATAATGGGTTGCCATTATTATTATTTATTATTATATATCATTCCAATAGTCATATGACGTATATAATTAGGTAGTGTTACGTATTTATTGGGACAGAAATAGTTGTTGCTTTTTCGTAAACTTAGAAAGGAGAAAACAAAATCTAATAGGTACATACCAAATATTATGAATCTGATACATTTTCATTACAAAATCTGTTCAAAACAAGTGTTTTAAACAAGAAAATTGTTACTTTTTATGTTCTTTTTTCAATCTATATTTCAATTTCTATGGCGCATAGGTGCGGGGCTTCTTAGCCATAAAAGATTGCAAGGGTATCACCCTCAATGTTTTTCCAATGTGCTAATTCCTTCACTTGGGAGAAATAACATTAAATCGCAGAGGTTCTGCATCGTTTTCGATGCTTTTCTACTAACGAACCGATAATTCAAGGGGAAGGAAATGCGGCTGTTTTATTTGATATATATTTCTGTACCAATTCGGATAGTGAGCATTTAACTTTTTCTGGTTTTTCTGTTTTAGTTTCTTGAAAACTCGACTATTGAAAGTGACGATCGATCATGTCGTTATTGAAAGCTTAAACAAAATAATAAATGTAACATATTCATAAAACCAAAAATTAACTAATTAATTTCGAAATTGATTGATATGATGGATGTGTGAGTGGAAGTTGTTTTATATTCTGTAATAATTTATTGTAAGTAATAACTAGACACCTATGCTTAATAGAATTTTGAGAAATCTTCTTTACTGGTGGTAGAGCGCCAGTGACGGAACTCGCGGGCGTAGGCACCACCGCATTACCTAATATACTTGCCCGTCAGGTGTTAATGTACGACCCTGTAATTTCCGGCACAGAGGCATAACACCTTAGGCCTCATTAGTGGCGGCGCATCTGCATTTTGACCTCTGGTCATTGTGTGGGTGTCTATAGGCTGCAGTCATCACTTAACATCAATGTGAACTGCATGCTTGTTTGCCACTACCATTACATTAAAAAAACACAGAATTTAAGACTTATTAAAAGAATCACGCTTTATACCAATGTACCAATGCATACCTAGCTAGCAATCTGATTTCAAAAACTATTTTCAATTACTGCTCTGTCTCGAAATGACTCAAACATTTTATACGTTTATTTAATAAAACCTCTTGAGTTTCACTTTTTTTATATTGCACGGCCGTTACGCATATTTCCAGTATCAAGCAAAACGTATACTTCGTATTCGTATTTATGCAGCGTAAAAGTTAGTATTAGCACAGTCTAAATAAATCGAACTTGTTAATGTACTTATACTGTGGTATTAGTCAGTCAGTCAATTATTTATTGTCAGTCAAGTGAGTTACAGTCAGTTATTCGAGTAAAGCGATGGCTACTTTACCAAAATATTTACTATGAAGTTTTGAAGGAAACGTGAAAGGCCGTATTTTCGCACTGTTATTCTATTTCACGATACACGGGTACTGTAATAAACCTATATCAAACAAAATGCCACCAAATTTATTTAATATACCTCAAAAATACACCAAGATAATTAAATAAAATAAGAGCACCATACGCCTTTTTCAAGGTTCCCCGCAAAAACTCTTGTTTCACTTTTCGTTTATAAAATGGACTGGTAAACGTATAAAAAATAGGTATAAGCTTTAATGTAACCTTAATTCGTAAAATGTTCCGATTTTCCATGCATAACGAGAACATCGGAGACAATAAATATACAAAAGTCATGTTTCATTTTCCATCTGTCCTCTGTGGCTTACCGACACCAGACAAATCATAAATTATGAGCAAAATAATATGAATAAAAGCTTAGTAATATTTTACTTACAACAGAAATATGTAATACGTATTTCTGTCGGTCCACTTCTAAGGGCGGTATTCACCGTTCACTCTGAGAACTGAGTTTAATAAAACGCGTTGCTTAACTGAGTTTAAAATTTGCAACCATTTTCAGCTTAATCACGATCAATTTTTGTCGGTGAAATACAAATAGTAATTGAACACGTTTAAGGACGTAAAACACGTTTTATTACGACGGTGAATTCAGCCCTAAAACGTTTTTGATAAAAAGTTAAGCGTGAAATGATTCAATATGAGAAAAAAAATATTCTTCTTGACTAGCTTTTTTTGATAACTTCGCTTGCGTGGAATTTGGGACAAAAATGACGCCACTTCTATAGAAACTTTCTTACCTACCCCTATTTAATTTAAGGGTTGATTTTTGTCATATTTTTTTCAAAGATCCGTCCTGAAATCGTTCAATACCAGAACAAAATCATCATACATTTCATTCACCATAAACAGAGACTATTTTTTATGTCAACGTATTCGCGTCAGTCAACAATAGACAATTCTTTAACAGATTCGGCCTTGTGTAAAGTGATACTAACAGCTAACTACAAAGTTGAATTGTATTAAACATCCTTAATGCAAAGAATTCTACTAAATCACTCAACAAAATCACTCTTGAAAACCGTCATAGAGTTGTTTTAGAGGTGATGTCAGATGAGTCTCTTCTGAATCTCTTTGCATTTGGGTAAGGTTACACATAATTTGATCCGGAGGGGTTAAACCCACATGCATATAATTGGATGAATGAGTCACATCAAATCATTCACAAGAGTGGTATGTATACAAGTGTTGGGAAGAGTTAGATCAACCCAATTTATTTAATTACTAGTAGGAAGCAGACTTTTTTCTTCGAAATACAGTTTTTCTGCTGATTATAATTATTGATGAGACGTTTCGACCTCCTACATATAACCAAATAGTTGGTGATATTAAATTTGTTAGAAAATAAAAATTATATAAAAATTAGAAAACGTAAAACATATATTACTTACCTATTTTTTTTTTCTTGATTGTGACAAAAAAAATAATTCTGAACAAACTCGCTGCCCTTAAATATTTTGTATGTATATCTAATCTGTCTATCGCTTATAAAAACGCAGCCAAAGCGCGGGATGTTATAGATCTCGGCAGATTGAGATCCATATCTCTTAACGGCTACTTTGTTTACCTGGGGTGCCTAGCTTTATATTGATTTTTTTTTGGTTTACCAGGGGAAATCGCGCTATGCATACCCCATCGGGGAGAGGGGTGGGTTATGTGGGATTCCGGGAAAGGCATCCTTTTACCCACTAAAAACCATTGGGTGTTCCGACTCGTCCGCCATCAGTAGCGGAGTTACGGGAACGCTATCGCACCCCGCATCACATCCGCGGCCCCACCGGCGGTTGCCGAACCCTCCTCGGAGCCTTTCGGCTCGAACCAAAACTGGTGACGTGCGGAACACCTGCACGCCAGCCAGCCCGGGACCTCTCCATTTGGGCGACGGACATCCCCTAGTCCAACGCCCGAAGGTCCCCGCCCTGACCACTCACAAAACCAGGCGTCCCAAGACACCTGGGTGGAGGAGCACACTGTTCGGCTCCATGGGAGCGGGAGTGTCAGGGTCGAACTGACTCTCAACCGGGCGTCAGCCGCTACCCGCCGTTAGATAGGGGCGTGGGTTGACGCCGGGATAACCGCCTCTGGGGATAGGGTGCAGGGCCAACGACATACCGATACACCTCTTCCCCAGCCGCCTCTCCACCACGTCCCTATCCGACGGCGGGACTACCGGTAGGCGGCTGAATATAGCGTGCAGGGCCAACTACATACCTACCTCTTCTCCAGTAGCCGCCTCCTCTCCACAGCAGTGAGTGGCAGGCAGTGCCATGTCAAACTGGGTTTCTCTTGGCTTCGCCGATGTGGCTCACTCCACCGGGCATTGAGCCACCCGCCACGACAAGGCAGAAACCCTCGGGGGGATTTTTCTTTTCTTTTGTTGAATACTTATATAGGGCAGCGCCCGTAGATTTTTCTAAACATTTACCATCTAGAAGCGATCACTATCCAGCATTTAATTCCACAAAAGTAGCTATTTAGCTCTTAAAAATAGGCCACGAATAAATCACGTCAATATACATATTTTTTGTTTAAAAAGATCAAAGGAAACTACTGAGTAGAGATGTTTCATCTTAAGTAAACAATTTGATTCATTACATTTACGAAATAAGTAGGTATCAAGAAAAGGAGCATTTTAAGTATAATATTTGGTTCAAAAATATCGTACTGGGATTTTTGTCAATAATGAACCAACAAATGTGTAGAATATACCCTACCTTGGAAGATGTTTGAATGTGTGAATCCAAGTGAATATACCTACATTTATATAAAAATCAGAGATATCAAAGTAGATGCATTTCCACTCCTGAGGCCTACTCTGTTATGCCTCTGAGCCGGGAGTTACAAGGCCATTCATTACCACCTGATGATAATACGTTTGTAATAAATATGATTACTATTAATAAATCTTTTTATGTCAATCTTCTAAAAATATCACTACTTTTGTATTCTGCTTTACTGACTTAGAAGAAGTAAATCATTGCTGGGTAGCAATTATCTATATCTTGTAGGTATCTATTATATCGTCATTAGTAGGTAGGTACTGCTCCATAGGGTCCAGGCCATGTAGTCTGTATATATTTTGTAATTTTTTCAATTAAGAGTTTTGCTGAATAGACTCACCATCTTTATAGAACTAAAAAAATCAATACCGCCAAAAATACCTAATTGGCGTATCGTGGGTATCTCTTCCATAGAACTGCAGGCTGCCGTTATGTTTAGAATTGTTTTTGATAACTGCATTTAAATTTTGAAATTTTTCAAACATGCTTTGGAAGATAAAGAAAATTTGGTATTTGTTTGTAGCTCACAATTAAAGTAGTTATAAAATCTGTCGCGCATTTCTTAACCAAAGGAAGACATGACCTGAACGACCTGACGAATCGCGCAACACAGCACAGCTCGTATTTAATCAAAGTCTAGCGAAGCCATTTATAACATGTGATATTATGTGCATACTACCTTAGAACATCTTTATCCATGTTATTAAGGAAGATATAGAATATATTTAAAATATCTTCTTAGAGTAAAGTAACGTGGTTTAAAACAGTGGAAAAAGAAAATAGAAACGGATGATTAACCTTGCAACGCACTAAGCCGAGTTTCTGACCCACAGCGGTCTCCTTAGGCAGTTGCTCTAACTTTTATTTAGGCTGAGAGTGCCTTCTGCTCTCGCCGATTGCCGGTAAATTAGACTAGTGCCGTCTCGGTAGATGAACATTTCGATTTTCGTAAAGGTTGAGACTATATAGACCGTCCGGAGTAGTTCGGATGTCATTATTAAGTGCTTCACGTAAGGTACAGTCAGGGAATTCTCCGTTTATCCAAAATCACTAATAGCTTCTATTACCATCGCATAAGGTGCCCATGCGATAAAGCCAATTCTCTGACAGAACCTAAACGATACCACCAGCTTATTTACGCATAGGTCTCCCACTTACCACTTTTATGACATAGGTACTTTCACTGACTCAGTAAGTCAATAACCGTAAACGTCTACATAACAAACCAAAGTAAGAGATTTCAATTCAGATGCATTACTTTGGCAGAATTTACAATTCTGCCAATTAGAGCGAAAATGTAACTACGTTAAGAAAAACCGACTTCAAAACTGAAAAGTAAGAAATAATAAAGATTTAAATGTAATTATATACTACCTATCATTTATATGTGCTATTTACTAATAGGTTTGAAGTCGGTGCCAAGGCTTAAACTTATATTTTAATCACTTAAATATGAATACGAGCAAATTAATACACTGAACAAAACGTTACCGGCGAATCGTGGGTGTTTGCATGTATGCTTGAATTCATGCATTTAACTCTGCCTACCCCTTCGGGGATTACAGGCGTGAAGTTACGTTCTAATACAATGAAATGCCTACTTTAGTGATTTTTGCTTGGCACCGACTTCAAACCTATTAGTAAATAGCACATATAAATGATAGGTAGTATATAATTACATTTAAATCTTTATTATTTCTTACTTTTCAGTTTTGAAGTCGGTTTTTCTTAACGTAGTTATATTTATTTAATACTTTTTAGTTAATTGCTGCATTGCCAATTAGATTAATTTTCACATCTGTTATATGTGTAAAGTCTGACTCTTTTAGCTTCGTGACAATTAGATACCTAATTTAAATTGTTTAGGTGTGTCAATACAAAATTATTACACGACTATACGAAATCAATGAAATAATTTTATCCACGAAGAAGTAAATAAGCTGTGTTGTGTCGTCGATGAGTAAATGTGTCATTGTCACTTGTTGTCATCTTGTTGTCAGGCGCATTAGGACTATCTATGACGTCAGTGGATTCAACGCACTGTATGACAACTCGCCGTCTATTCTTATTCCTTTAGTGTGAGGTGAAAGTAAGTAAAAAAATGCTCATAAAATAAAAACTGATGGGCCTATCTAAATCAAATTTTTATGGGACCAATTCGAAACAATTCCGCATCAAACACAAAAAGAATTACGTAAAACGGTCCAGAAATCTCGGCGAAATTCGCGTACATACATAAAAAAAAATATATATACCGGCCGAATTGAGAACCTTCTCGTTTCTTGAACTCGGTTAAAAAACATAGCATTAGCGGCATGTGACATCCATCAGATTTCCTTTTAATGGATTTACGTAGGCGGCTCGTCATGAGGTGGTGGTTTTCTTCATCGGACAATCGGCGAGCACAAAGGGCAAAATGAATCTGCTCAACTGCTTAAGAGAGACCCTGGTGATAGAGGACATAAAATTCCATCATGTGACTAATTAATATAAAAAATAGGTAGTTCTCCAAGATCCAACATATAACATTATTGCTATTGCGCAAGCATTAAATCCAACTTCTCTTAAATTCATGGTAGAGGGACTGTCAATTCCTTAATAGGTGCGTTGACATCTCAAATTGATTGATCTTTGTTTCGTTGCTCCCCAAAATAACCATACTAACCATATACTAAGCAGTCTAAATAACATATCTATAGGTAATACCATACCTAATATTGCACTTAGTCATGTTATATGTAGGTATAAAACACATAAAATATATTTGCTACTTAATTATAATAATATATTAATTATTATAACTCCAATACATGCATAAACCGAATAAAACCAAATAAGTTATTACGTAACCTTCGAATCGTGTGTGTTGGGAAGTATTGAATGCATGCATTTACCTCTACCTACCACTTCGGAGATTACAGGGGTGGGGTTATATTTTACAACAGAAAATATATTTCTTACTACATAATGTTGCCGTTGTAAGCATTTACTATATGGAAGTTTGGTCCTATAGTAATTTTGTCAATGCCGTTCGTTCCTACTTTTATCTTCCCTCGCAAAACTTCAACTCCAATTACATGTCACCAGTCTCGGGCCAACGCAATTTTCGACCACTGAAGCTAATTTATCTGATTAGTTCTGGGAGGGTTATTATAAACCCCAAACTGTATTAGGAACAACTTGGAATTGATTTTCTTGGACGATAACAATTTCGTTTACTGTGATTATTGTCGTGTTTTGTTTTTAATCGTCCCATCGGAATAAAATTGTAAGAAAATTCGTGTTGTACGTGTTAATTATGGATCAATCTACTAAAACTATAGCTAAATAGCATTAAATGAACGCCCAAATGTAGCTTTACTAAAAAAACGGCCAGATACGAGTCGAACTCGCCCATAAAGAACTTCTTTGACAAGTAATAGGTATTTATTTAACAAGTAGATAAAACATTTATCGAGAGTTTTATTTGCATTTTTGAAAATATATCATACTTATCTCAAAAATGCTTAAGAATATCTCGTTCAAACTAAATTTCATTGAATTTTTCATTAAGTAGCGCAGTAGAGCATACATTGTTTAAATTTCTCACTTTCTTGTTTTAACAGTTAGAGGGGGAGGGTAGGCTTTTACTACTTTGGAAGTGATTATTTATCTTTCAAACGATTACGCACCCTGGATCATTGAATATAATATACACACGTAAACCTACATATAATTAATATGTTTGGCTGAACGCACATGTCCTTTTAATATTTTTATGTAATTAGTCTAAAATATTTATTTTTCATTATTTTTAATTACAGCATACACTTTTTAAATTTCTCTCTCTCGCTTATTTTAACCGTTAGAGGGGGAGGGAGGAGGCTTTTATCACTATGGAAGTGAGTATCTTTCAAACGATTATCTACCCTCGTTCATTGAATATACATATTTTCCTTCCTATCCAAACACGAACTACTGAATCCTCTCCAATCCGGTTTTCGCCCAGGTCATAGTACGACTACTGCTTTAGTCAAAATTACTGACGACATTCGGCTCGGTATGGATAAGCAACAGCTCACAGTGTTATCATTACTGGATTTCAGTAATGCTTTTAACACTGTTGACTTTGATATACTACTTGCCACTTTACGTTCACTTAACATATCTCCTACGGCAATAAACTGGTTTCATAATTATTTGTTTGGGCGCCGGCATCGGGTGCAGATTAAGGAAGATTTTTCTTCCTGGTGCGATGTTGTATCCGGTGTACCTCAAGGTGGTGTATTGTCTCCCCTCTTATTTTCAATCTTCATTAACTCAATTAGTCTTCCTCTTACTTCTCTCTACCATCTCTATGCAGACGATCTCCAAATTTACACACAGACACGCTTGAATGATCTTCCTCATGCTATTTCTATTATCAATGATGACCTAGCTTACATCTCGAGTTGGAGCAGAGCCAATGGACTAAAGATCAATCCTGGAAAAACTCAGCTGATTGTCATAGGAAGTAGAAGTTTGCTTAATAAAGTGGACTGGGAGAACTTACCACGTATTATTTTTGATGGAATCGAAATACCTATCAGTAAAACCGTAAAAAATTTGGGTGTTATAATGGACAGTACCTTTTCTTGGGCACCTCAGATTTGCGAAGTTAGCAGGAAAGTATTTGCATCAATCAGCTCCCTGCGGCGGTTGCGGAACTTGTTACCAATTCCCACGAAAATTGCGCTAGCCCATGCTCTTCTTTTTCCGATACTCGATTATGCCGACATATGTTACCTTGACGTGACCCAGGAGCAACTTAACAAACTTGAGCGTCTCCAAAATGTTTTTATAAGATTCATATTTGGTTTACGCAAATATGACCACATCTCCGAATTCCGCAAGAAACTCAAGTGGCTCCCAGTTTATCTTCGCCGGAATACACACATTCTTTCTCTCTTGTTTAATGTGCTATTTAACCCTGCATCTCCTCAATATCTTAAAGACCGCTTTAATTATGTATCCGACCTTCATTCTCTTTCACTTCGTTCTTCTCATAATTTGTCCTTAAGTATCCCTTCTCATTCTTCTCAATTTTATCACAAATCTTTTTCTGTGGAAGCTGTGCTTCTTTGGAACAGTTTACCTTTATCTATTCGTAAAATTCAGACCATCGCTTCTTTCAAGAACCAAGTTAAATATTATTACCTTAATTTATAACATTTATGCATATTTTCCTATTGCCTTTTGCCATATTCATCCGCTTAGTGCCTCTTCAGTATACCTGTATTAATTGTCTCGTTTGTAAATGTTAAGATTTTTTTTTTTTTGTTTTCTCTTTTTTTAAGTTATTTTTAGTTTTACTTGTATATTGCTACATAGCTTCAACTTTAATTTAGTACACCCTACCTGCTTCTTCATTTATTATCCTATACCAGGTTGCCTGGAAGAAATCGCTGCCTGAGCGATAAGGCCGCCCACTGTACCAATTTTTTGTAATTTCTGTTTTTTGTTATGTCTTTCCTGTTTACTGGTGTACAATAAAGAATATATAATAATAATAATAATACATACATAAGCATAAAGTTAATATGTTTAGCTGAATGCATATGTCGTTTTAATATTTTTATGTAATTAGTCTAAATATTCATTTTTCATTAAGTACTAGAGCATACATTTTTTAAATTTCTCTCTCTCTTATTTTAACAGTTAGAGGGGGAGGGGGGAAGGCTTTTACCACTTTGGCAGTGATTATCTTTCAAACGATTACCCGATTAATATAATTATAAGTAATACTACGATTAACATTTTTCTGAGCTTGTACCTACGGTTTTATGGCAGGTTTATTTTTCTGATTTAGTATGATAAATGCATACCTTCAAAGCTAGAAATAGACCTATTATAAAACCTTTCAAAACTTTTTATAATAGGTTTATTTGTGCCTCAGTAACTTACTGAGGTAAGACGATTAAAAATTATATAAATTGCATAAAAATCCATAGTAGTTTCGAAATGAGCGTTTAAAAGTAAAATAAACCTCAATTTATATTATAGAAGAAGATAATACATAATATCTTCGCTTAATACCATCAATCTTATTAAGCGCAGAGCTGAATTATCTTTTATACTATACTTGAATGTTTATGGAATATGCAAGACGCAGTTCATATTTCGATCATGTTGAACTTTTATAAAACTTAAATACGAGTAAGATTCCGCAGACTGAACTCAATCTTTAGCGAAACCAGGGAAATTATAAAAATTGTTATCAAAACCAGCGTTTCTATAATAAAATGTTATAATCAAAGGTATTGTATAGGTAACAAAAACAAATGAATACGTAAATATTTTAAGGGGACAAAAAGTTTTAAGTGTGAAATATCAAACTCTGAATTTCCGCGCTGACCTCAGTGTGATTTATTAGACAGATAGATATGAGCAGCCTTGCTAGTCATAAAGAGCTATTAAAACTTCGGTAAGTTAAAATTCTTGACCATTACACAGACAAAGCTTGTCGTAGAATGAGAACAAATCTCGTAGTAGACTTACCTAAATCTGCCAAAATTATGGACATTACAACGAGCTACATTAAAGTTTGGGCAAAAATTGAAAGATAGGAAGAAAAGCATTTCATTGGTTCAGTCGTTTACAACAGTAAAGGTTTATTGTGTAACCAAAGTTTTTTATGTAACCAAAGTGCACAGAGGTCAAAAAGCAGATACGTTGCCTCACCTTAGCTATTTGTTGACTCACGGATATCAGTCTGTATAATAAAATATACCAATAAATCGTTTTGTAGGTATACCAAGATAAAGGAAAATAAGTTCTTTGTCCCGTTGTGGCATGTATCTACATGTTTCTCGTAACATTCGGTAAATAATAGTCAAAACAACACTTATAGAAGACACATTTTTTGGTGTCTATACATCAGTACCTAAATCATTCCATCAACCTTTATTGTATTAAACATTACATATCTGTCTGTGGATTCCATAGACAGATAGTTGTTTTTGATTATATACGACTCATATACGGTTTTTCATTTGTCCACAGGATGCAAAGCATGTTTCACAACTGATCAATCAGAAGAATCCAAGATAAAAACAGGAAGTTCATTGTATCTAGAATGTCGGTGTACCGAGCCTGGATCACGAAATTTGAAATGGATTGATATTCACAATCAGGAAATTAGCCCACTGGGGTAATCGAATTTTTAATTTGATATATTTTGTAAGAATATTAGTACCACTGACTTAGGTACTGATAAAATTACTGCTGGTAGAGCTCCAGTGACGGAGCTCGCGGATGTAGGCACCACCGCATTACCTAATATACTTGCCGCTAAATGGTAGTGTTCAGCACTCTAGTGTTCCGGTCAGGTGGTAATGTACGGCCCTGTAATTTCCGGCACAGAGGCACTTAGGCCTCAAGAGTGGTAACGCATCTGCATTTTGACCTCTGGTCTTTCTGTGGGTATCTAAAGGCTGCAGTAATCACTTAGCATCAATGTGAGCTGCATGCTTGTTTGCCAATTTTATAACATAAAAAGATGTTATCATAATCGAAAGATAAATAAATGAAAGCATTTGAGTTAGGCGGTCCGCCCCCTGTAGTCGCCGTCGCCCCACTGCATGCTGACATACAGTTTGAGGCCTTACAGACAAATACTGAAACTCGGTTGTTCAATTTAAAGTGGTTTAAAATGAGATAGGTACCTAGTTATTATTCCAAAAGGTTGCAAATTACAAAAACAGGTCAAAATTAAAAATACAAACACGATTTTTAGTTAAATTGGCTTTATTTAAATTGAATACGTATAGGTATTAGCCAATGAGTCATGTATAACAAATTATCCAACTTGAGTTGTAATAGAGATTAAGAAAGCTTATTACGGTTCAAAATCAGGTCCGTATCCAGACCATAATATAGACAGCGTACCATAAGGACACTGAAGCATACAAATGAGTTCATGTAAAATATTTTTTTTTATGTTTCTGAACACGAACTTCTTTCATACTAGTCACAGCTCTAATGAGTGCAAATAAGACTATAAAGATCTTAGATATTTATATTCCCTAAATAAATAATTATTTTCACAAGACCAGGTACAAAATCGAACGTATACACGGAATGGCAAGACAGCGACACATACAGTTTGTATATATCAAATTTAAGTAAAACAATATCTGGCGCCTACAAATGCGTAACTGAATTTAATGGACAACAGCACGTTCTCACTTACAACGTGGAAGCATATGGTGAATATTAGCCTGAGCTATATTTGATGTAATTGTTTACATGAAGCACGCCATAAAAATTAATTATTCCAAACAGATCCTCCATATTTCGTCCATACTCAAGAACATCAGTATGTTGTAAATGGAGAAAGCTCTCTTGTTAAATGTGAAGCTAGAGGAGAAAATGGTATAATAATGAGCTGGCATAAAGATGAAGATGGCCTTGTAGAGGTTTGTTATTATTGTTGATTTTAATATAAATCAAAAGAAAGAACAAAATTATACAACGATTTTTAAATTACAGATAACACGAGATGATAAATATAACATCACTTCTCAAGGACTCGTTATCAGAAATGTAACAGATGAAGACAATGGAGTTTACAAATGTACTGCATCACATTTGGAAACAGGAGAGGGAATCGACAAAGACATCACAGTTATGGTATAGCAATTGATAATTTTTGTTTCATCATTTTCGTGAAAACTCAAATATTAGAACACATTTTTTATTGTAAATTAATTGATGTAGATATATAATGTGATACCGATACCGACCCGGAAATAATTATCTATTGTATTTTCATGAAAATAAGTTTCTTAAATTTCATTTGTACAATATTTTCAACTTGTATGAACAATGCTCAAATAAATATAAGAAAATTAGTCTCCAACACAGTCTACAATTTTTATAAGGTGATGTTTAAGGCCACATTGAAGATTGATATTTTAGGTAATGTCGTTGCCAGTTATTGTAGAACTTGTAGCCAGTCCTGAAGAAAGAGTACTAGCTGGTGAATCTTTGTCACTGGAATGTCTTGCATCAGGTGAACCACGGCCCCAATACTTTTGGAACAAAATTCAGAGCCCAGTAAGTAATTATAATTGCTATAAATATATTATTATAAGAATACATAAGCACTCTTCCTTCCTAAGCAAACAAAACTTTTTAATGATTCCTCACATTATATTCATGTGTTCAATCAACGTTAATTACTTAATTATTTACAACTATAATCCAACTGATTTTTTTTTTTACTTTTAGGTGGCATCAAATAGCAATGTTACTTGGAAACAAGTAGCCAACCGCATAGTCTTTGAAGATATAGCAACCAGCGATCGAGGGACATATGAATGTATAGCCTCCAATAAAGTTGGCAATGTATCCAGGACTGTCGAAATTGACGTAATGTATTTTATTACTACATTTATGACTTTAACGATATACCTAATTGTTTGGGGATATTATCAGGAACTCATCCTGGCAATTGATCGATCTTTTAGCACATAAAATTGTTTGAATGTATAAATTTTACTTTTCTACAGAATTTACCTTTTGAAAAACGACGATGAAATTGATTTATCTCAGCTTTCATGGTATCATAAAATTTTCTCGACTTTTGTTGCATATACTTATGACAAAAATTTTATTTTTTGTATATGTAAAATATTATTGGTTTCTTCAAATTTTACTGTTTGCCTTTACTTACAGGTTCTTGCAGCTCCAAATATTACACAATTCATTAATATGACTGTAGCTGAAGGCTCTATAACACAAATTGTTTGTAAAGCATCAGGTATACCACAACCAAACATTATAATATCATTCGAGGGTGAGAAATCGGACATGTCAAATAGGTTAGTTTTGTTTATTACCCATATTATTTATTGTAGGAATATAGAAATCAAACAATCGTTTTTGGAATGGTAGGATCAACAAGTTTAACGTATGAACAATTATTTTTTATAAGAAATTGAGGAGTTATTTCAAACAATAACTCCTAGAAAGAAAGTGTCCTTACTTAATATTAAATTAAGCTAATTTAACTCAAAAGCAACCTTATTTTTCGAAACCAAAAAACATTGCATTTAAAAACCGTTAATAGTCTCTTAGCGGAGCTGGAAAATGAACTCGTGAAATGAGGAAAATATCAGATACAAATCTTATTTAAAATACAAATCGATAAAACATTTAGTACAGATAAAAATCTCTCGTTAAATTTCACCTTTATCAAAAGAAGATCAAAGATATAGTAAATTAAATATATCCTTTTTTGTAGATCAGGTAAAATAAAAAATATTTAATGTTTAATGTTCACTGTTGAGTAAAAATTTAGTAAAGTTGCTTATTTTAATATTTTGCTACGTTCTGTTATATCTTATGGAAACTTCCATGATAAAAATATGTATTTTTTTCAATTTCAGCATTGTTTGGGATACAAAACATCCGAGTAATAATGAAACTGTACTAACATTGACATTCTTAAATGTTAATAGAATTCATGAAGGACTTTATACGTGCAATGCAACCAATCAAGGTAATCTTAGTTTTTCAAAGAAAATGGAAAGAAAAATTTGACTTCAGGCGAGACTCAAACTCGCGACCACTGGGAATCTAGTCCAGCCGCTCTTCCAACTGAACATCCGAAGTCCACGTCTGATTTGTCAATTTTTTCCTTCTATTATTGATGTGGATGATGAAAATGGACATTTAATAAAGTAAATCTAAAATTTTCAGTTGACTCGGTGGAAGAAATAATGCAAATGTCCGTTTTATACCATCCGTCATTCGATAACAACGAGGAACACGTGTGGACGTGGAATGGAAAAGCCGTCAATTTGAGCTGCGAACATGACAGCAATCCCCAATCGATTATAACTTGGAGGTAAACATTTTTTCGCGAGCATTTTTTTATAATTTTTAGGAGCGCCTTTTTTTATGTCAAAGGATTGACAGACAAGCAGACGGGCCACCTGATGGAAAGTAGTCACCGTCGCCAATGAACATTTGCAACACCAGGGGAGTCGCCAACGCGCTGCCAGCCCTGAAGAACTCTTTTGACGCCATTTTTGAAGAACCCCATATTGCCTTCCGCCACACCGCGGACACTCCGCCAAAATTCCATACAAACGCTTAATTTGGTATCTATTACACAGACATCAATCAGTGACGTGTATTTACATGTGCATCTGTGTGCGTAGCACGTAAAAAATACCAACCGTCGCCCATAATAGGGGAGGAGGTTGGGTGATGCAGGGAAATCGGGCGGGACGTCGAAGTGTCCATTCTATGCGTAGTATTATTACATATTCTCTGCTTCCGCGCTGGCCTATTGCCCGGTGAAGTGGAATACTGCCGCCTACACAAGTCCGTCCTAAAAAAATGAGTTCGCGACCGCAGTGACGATAGTGTTGCAGCGGGACGCTGCTGCCTATCCCGTGTTATTATATTTGCCACTGCCCTACTCGAACGGTTTGATCGCCATTGTGCGGTTGACTGACTGCACTAGGGAAGAATTTTCCACTAGTGGGCATTGGAGTTGTGACATACCGACCCCTGAATAATATTATTATAACGGTGGAGAAGTGTCTTCTTTATAAACTGGTTAGGCATGATTGATTAATATGACAATACATGTGTAGGTATCGTCCTGGGACAGACTTTATATTTATCTTATCTAAACTAATATTAGCCCCATAATAACTAACAAAGACGCCAAAAAACTCAGACCTCAGGGGCGACAACGCTTCTCTATACTGACCGTCAGTTTTTGTCTAGGTATAAATGTCTATAGGCTGCATTCGTCTCTTACCATCCACATGAACTGCAAGCCAGTTAGCCATCATCATCACGTTAAAAAATCTTATGTCAATGGTAACTTTAATCTTAGCTTCTTCATCTCGATTTTTAAGTAGAAAATAAATAAGTCATCTGATCTTGTCTTTACTTTTTTAAAAACACATTTGTGCAATTTTGCAGATTTTTTGGAGCGAATTTATCATTGGAACGTGAAATGGAAATCAACAGAGATTTGGTAGAGAATTATATTAACAAAGCTGTTATTTCTGGTAAAAAATTGGAACATGGTGTATATGAATGCACAGTGGCGAACGATTTTGGTCAAGCAAAAAAACTGATTTTTCTTTCCGAAGGATTTCCTCCACCGCCCATTCAAAACGTAAGTTAAATAAATTTGTGTAATAATTTGAAAAATTCTTAATGCATTAAAAACTGTTACATAAAAATAAATAATTTAATTTTTATCCCAGTCTAAATCCCTGGTAATGTTCAAATCATAATGTAAATTGAAGTTTCATACATTTATTGATGGACCCCATCAATAACGCATAATGACCTAGTCATTGAAATTTTCTATCTCCGGTTTTTTTTTTGCTTAAGAAACAATAATACAGTCCCATAGTCGACATCAAAATCAGCAAACATTCTTACACTTTTGATCGAAATTTTTAAAATTAATTTTATTCCTAGTCTAAAACATTGGTTTCTTAAAATCATCATGTAAATTGAAGTATATGTAGATATCCATCTCGCAATCTGTCTTTGTCATTTAGATTCAATTTTGAAGCATCATTGAAAATGGGAAAAATAGGAGTAGTTATTACATATATTATAACACCGTCCCCATCATGAATGCAATACGATAATATTTTTAATTTGACCCAAAATTAAATCTTACATATATATAAATCAATTGCTGTTTATTATATTATTTCGCATTAACACATGCTTGTGAAATATATTTATTTTAAAGAAAAATGGAAAGAAAAATTGCTGTTCGTACTCACTAAATCTCGAGAACCGCTTTGACCGATTTGGCAAATTTTGGTTTAGAATGATTTTTGGACGTCTAGGGCAGGTTTAGAAGATAAGAAAATATGAAGAAATTGAAGGGAAATAATTAAAATCACAATTTTATTTTTCCATACAAATAGTCCGTATCTATCAAACTTTTGACACATTATTTCATTGTGAGACAATACGAAGTTTGCCGGGTCAACTATTATTAAATAAACAATAGGACTATTATATGATAATGATGCCAATTAAATTTCAGATGACGATCATAGAGACGACATCAACATCAGTCACATTCCAAATCGATGGACCACTTAAAGTGAATGGACCACCCATAATCGGTTACACATCAGAATACGATGAATGCGATAATTACAATATCACAGATATACACATTAACAGAACTTGGTCTGTCGATCGACCATTCAGATTGGACAAATTGAAACCGAATACAACTTATTATGTTAAATTCGCACCGATAAATATTGTTGGGCGCGGAGCTTGGAGTGAAACTTACGACTTTGTTACATTGGAGAAGTAAGTAACAGTTTTGAAGTTTAAACTGCGATATATACGCGAAGTTGCCTTCGTGTTCAGATATTGCTTTATGTTACAAATAGTTATTTAAGTTTGAAATTTATGGATTTTTATTTCAACTATGTTTTTGGTTTAGACACGTTTAATAATGTCATTACAATTACGAAATATAATATATCTTTTCGTAGATAAATAACTGAAGAGAATAATGAATGTTGAAGAAGCAAAGGTTTATCAGGGCTAATATGATCAGCAATTGATGCTATCAATATATATTTGATGTTAGTTAGGGTTAAAGATATAAATTTGACTGAATGAAATTGAAATCAATGGGAATGTTTTATATAGAACATGCTACTACTCAAATATTAAGCTTATTATAACATAACAACGTACGAGTCCACTAGTAGTGTAAAAGAAGGACTCCTTTATTAAACCTCACACTTCTTTAAAAAATTATGTAATATTTCTTAAAGAAGTTTTAGCAAGATAAGTTTGGATTTTTTTCGTTAAATATTTATTAGAATGACCATGATTTCCAGTGTTGTATCATTTCATATACTTATTATGAATTAGGATTCAACTCGCATCGCTCTTCCGGTTGAGTTACGACACGTTTTTATGACTCATAAAATATACTTTTATAGCCTTTTCGAATGTTGTTAAAAGTTGATGAATCATCAGCGATATTATAATGAAATTATCAAATATACTTACAATAAACTTTCATGTCACAAAGAATTCAGTTATGAAACCTAGAACATACATTGTATACATTCTTTGGTGTTCAATTAAGGTAAGAAAATGTCTCTATTGTGCAGTGCCTAAAATTTATCTTTTCATCTGCACTGCACTGGTGGTTGAATTCCAGTGTCGAAGCTCATTGAAGTAGGCACCATCGCATCGTCAAATCAATTGTTTGTCAGTTATACATGGCTCTGGCATTAGCTGAAAGTCTGCGCTTATGTCTTGTGATATGACCTCACCAAAGCCATGTTTTGGTCCTATAATGAACGTAAACATATAACATGTCACGGATGTAGAAAGATCCGTAACATCAATTTATATTTCTTCAAAACGATTGATCAATTATATTTCTAGATATTCCGAGAATATTTTTAATTGGTCCAGCGGTGTGATGACTGCTTCATCCGAGGGTTTTGGTTCTCAATTCTCGCACCGGTACTAATATTTATATGGCCGTAACATCTGTATGCTTACAGATATATGTTTGTGTATCTATAGTATACACACAGGATCCCACAACACAGGTTTATATTTAATGTGCCTAGGGCTGTGGGTGGTTCAAAATATTTTCTCAATCTTTTCAAAATTTTCAACAGATCGACACCAGAAGAGCCAGCATGGGAAGCAGACGCCGAAGAAGTAGCAGCAAGAAATCAAGTGCTCAAGTGGAAAACGCCGGATAACAACGGCGAACCAATAGATTACTATTCTATAAGATATTGCCCGGTAATAATATCTTCTGATTCATATTTTTCTGCTATCACAACCTATCCCTTCGGGGAATATAAAAGTATTGTCTTATTATCTTGTGCTGAGTCATTTTCTTCGTCAATTCAGCTGTCCATTGCTGGGTTTTGCCTACAAGCCCTGGCAGCCACAATTAGCGGTATCGGTGATGAGTCTTTTAGTTTTAGAGTAGCTCTTAAATTCTGTGTTAATTCGAATCACATCTATAGCGATCACGTTATATGCTATGATGGCATACACTTCATATTGACAGTAAGTAATACTGTAGCCTATACACTTCTACTCTCTCTCTCTCTCTCGTTGTATCCCTCACTGCTGAGGATCGTAACTCCTTTTGACTATTTCAACCAGCTGTGGTCATCGGTTTCGTTTCGTCGCTTGATGTATTGCAGCATTAAGTGGTAATTCCGGCTTCTGCGATATTTTGATCTGCCCACGTTTTGGGGCAGCGGCTTCTAGGTTCCTTCTACATAACAACTAGAAATTTCATGTAGATGAGTTGGCACTCCTGGAGCCTAAGCTCTTATGCACCTGTGCCAGAAATCACGAGGTTATATAAGTAGTTTATATATTCTTCAGACGAACCCATATTAAATGACTAAATATTTATGGTTGAGCTGAATATAAGACCACTAAATTATAAAATTATGAATTAAAACGAATTTGAAACTGCGGCATACATCTCTTTGAATAACCGCGCTCAAAATATTTAAAATACAAACTAAATGTATGTTTCCTCTAAACTAAGTTAACATTCCAGGTGTACGCCGGCACATTCGTTCAGGATTTATGCACAGAGGAACGGATAAACCCCACAACAGAGTTTCAACTGGATAAAATGGACCTCAATACTACGTATTACTTAGAATTACTGGCACACAATGCTCTTGGGAATTCCTCCGCTGCTCACATTTATATAACTTTGCAAGGTACATTTTAATTCCATTTTAATGCTGTTTAAATTCTGCCTTTTCAGTTATTTGGAGGTCCGCATTCCTAAAACAGACGATCTTTAGAGCAGCGTTTCCCATTTACCGGATCGCAACCCGGTACCGGTCCATCAAAATAAAATAACGGGTACGCAACATTCCCGCCTTGTTGCATCGTACATATTCTTAATAAATGTGTATTATGTGAATTATGAATTACCTAATGCCAGCTTCAATTTGAATTATTAATTGGGCCACTAAGGGACAGTGTGAAAATTACCGGGCCATGGCCGAACAATGTTTCAGAAACACTGTTCTAGAGGTTTTATGGAAATGAAAATCACTAAAGCATTGCATGTCTGCCTATCTTTCTGTCAAAATTCTTTTCAGGAACGCTAGGAGGTTCCTAGTTGAAATTAGGGATAACCTAATGCTCAAGTCTTAATTATATTGCAATATTTACAATTTGGTCACTTGAACTCGGTCATTTACTATCTTAAACTATACCATCAATTAATAATATAATATATGATATATAAATATGAAAAGTAAAAGAAGCATTTTAGGGCAGATAGATATTTACATCAGTTAATGCGATAACGCCGACGGCCAACAGCGTTGCTATTTGTTTAAAAAAAAACATTGGTTTTGATAATCAATAACAACAATTTAATCACTTGAATACGGTAATTTACTTTCTTATACTATTAACTAGCTCTGCCCGCGACTTCGTCCACGTGAGAAAAAATATGATTGTTCAGTATCTACCCGGACGAAGTCGTGGGCGCAGCTAGAATAAAAGTAGCCTAAGTTACTCCTCATCACATCAGCTATCTACCAGTGAACGTCCTGTCAAAATCGGAGACACTCAAATTCTATTTATTTGTATGTAGGTATGTATGTATGTATGTTCACATTATCTTTATTTTATTTAATAATATTTGTATTAAATCTAAGGTTTTGACAAAAGAGCAACACGCTGAGTTTGTTGGGTAGCGGAGTTCTTCTCAGTAGTGCCTGCACTTGGAACTCTGCTAAGTGAATGACTATGATTATGACGAACAGATTTTTCATTTTCTTCTATGAAGTAGTTGAAAAATTTGAAGATCCACGTATCGGTTAAATATTATTATTAAATTGGTATTTATTAATACCTATTGAATTATTATTATAAGTCATTATGTCTAGGTAGCTTATAACCCGACAATGCAAAAGTGTCCTTGTAGACCAATTTGAAATAAATGATTTGAATTTCGAATTTTGTATGGAGACAAAAGTAGCCTAAGTTACTCCTTATTACATCAGCTATCTGCCAGTGAAAGTCCCGTCAAAATCGGTAAAGCCGTTCCCAAGATTAGCCCCGCCAAACAGACAGACAGACAGACAAAAATTGTAAAAAATGTTGTTTTGGTATATGTACCGTGTATTGCATTTAGTAAAAAGCGGTTATTTTAATATTACAAACAGACACTCCAATTTTATTTATTTGTATAGATTTATTATGGAAGGTAATATACCACATAATCTAAAAATTCTGTGAAAATTTTAAGCGTCTACTTGCTACCGTTATTATTATCGAGCAAAGAATATACGAAAAAAAGCACGTTTATTGTATGCTCCCTTGGACCCCTTCACATTTTCATTTTCTTATTTTTAGTATTTTTTTTATTTATAGCGGTATCAGAAATACATCATTTGTGAAAATGTTAGCTTTCTAGCTATCACTATTGATGAGATACAGGCTGGTGACAGACAGACGGACGGACAGACAGACAGACAGACAGATAGCGGAGGATTAGTAATCCATAGGGTCCGTTTTTACCTTTTATGTACGAAACCCCCTAAAAGATAGAACTAAGATACAGAATAGCTTAAAAATATTCGATATGATTCTTTAAATTGACATAACTTTTTTATTTCTCAACTGATTCACATAAAACAACCACTAAATGTTAAGTGAAACTTACCATAATATATTAGTGAAAACTGCAAATCGAATAATCCGTTTCTGATATTAGCGTGCACAAACACACAGACAAACAGACATTTTTACGGGATAAAAAGTACCCAGTGTTGTGCGCCAAAGGTTAAAGTATAATCATACCAAGTTTCATTGTAATCGGACTTGTAGTTTTTCTGTGATGCTTGAACAAACAGACAGACAGACAGACAGACAGACAGACAAAAAAAATTCTAATCACATATTTGGGTTCGGTATCGATCTAGTAACATCCCCTGCTATTTATTTTAGACAAAAAAAATTCTAATCACATATTTGGGTTCGGTATCGATCTAGTAACATCCCCTGCTATTTATTTTTTCAATATTTTTAATGTACAGAATTTACACTTCTACAGTTTTATTATAAGTATAGATAAATGACATAAAAATATTAAAGGTAATGAAAAGACATTTAGACCAGTATGAATATGTATTTATACGATACGTCATTATGATACAGTTGGCTGACCGCCCCGATATATAGCTTGAGCCAAATCCTTTATCATAATAAATCTTGACGATGAACTGGTTCCAATACGAACTGAACCTGATCCTTCATACTGCATAAATATTCAATAGATCAAAACCGAAATGGGTGAGGTTGACTTTCCTTGAACAAATGGAATCGATATTGTTATCCAAGAGAATGGTCAAGAGTTTTCTTGAATGGGTATTATTTTAGGTTGGGGTCAAACGTTTTCGATAGCGTTATTCTTGTATGGAGATATTATGAATATAGATGAACAATGGGAGTCTTGCAAGGACAGTGAAGTTAGAAATACCATATTATTTACCCACTCCGTGAGAAATCGAGATTCCCAACATGCTTTTCAGAAAAGTCATACTTGTGTTTTTGAATTGATATTGACAATAATAAAGGTCAAATTCTAAACCGAAGAACAGAATATTCTGAAAAATGTCTAGGTATACAATTTTAAAAGATTCCAGTTGGAGAAATCTATACACAGCATATCTACTAGGTTAAGATCCCATAACACAAACATTTCGTTCATCGAGTTTATGCTGCAAACCCATTTTTTACGCATATTTATGATCCAGAGAATATAAATTCACTAGGTTGCCTATCAAAATGTGGCCGCAAGTATTTTTAAATATTTTTTTTTTTTTTTTGGGACAAAATTTCATTGACTTGTTTTTTCAATAAAATATCGTCCACTTCACGGCAATGTATGTATGTAAAGACTCTGAAAAATCACGGCAGCTGTTGCGCACTTGGCCGCACCTCTTCGCAGCCAGGTGTAAACAGGTATGATCAAGGAAACGTTTTTACGTTGATGACGTACATTAATTAGTTTTATATAAAATTAAAGCTAATTTTTTTCTCATTATTAATGTCTACAGACTCACTTAAAAATACAGCTATCTTAATATATATAAATCTCGTGTCACAATGTTTGTCCTCAATGGACTCCTAAACCACTTAACCGATTATAATAAAATTCGCACACCATGTGCAGTTCGATCCAACTTGAGAGATTAGTTTAAATCTCAAATTATAGTCGCAATTTTAATTTATTGCTAATTATTTGTCTGTTATTATTTGACAGTCACAATTATCTGTTAACTCCAAATGATTCTAACAGATGTCGATACCTTTCGACTGGGTTGAGTAAGTAATCAATAGATGGCGCTGCTATGGTAAATCTACAAACATGTCATATAAGCTACATTTAAACAGCTTATTTACCACGTGTTGTTGACGCTATAAATTTTTATTTTGTACCTATTGATTTCTGCTTAATATCAAGTGTCATTTTAATTAATTGTGTTCAACGTACTTCCCCTTCAAATCTCAATCCAGTGAATTTGTATACCGACATCAACATTTTCGTCTTTGTTCGTAAATAATTTCATTGTACTAAAGGGTTATAGTAGTAGAAAGTCAAATAAGGAGATCACCAATTTTTTTTACAAATACCATCTGTGTGAAAAAGCATAGTGGACTCCGTGACTGATGTTCTCTTATTGTTCCTCTTAGATTGTTTACTATAATGTAATATTACAAAAACTTTAGCCACAGCAACGCGTGGCCGGGTCATCTAGTATTATATAAAACATACATTAACATTGTGACCTTCAGAATAAAAACATCAATTTATGTTACAATATATTATGCTGCCCTATCACATTTACCTACCTCATCGGAAGAATTACAGTTTTGTAGTTGACTCCTTCACAATTTGTTATATATACAGCTATATTGAAACCAGAGCCGCTACTGTCAGCGGGTGCATTAATCGGAATATCAGTTGTGGTGGTGTTCCTGTGCCTCGTGCTACTTGACTTCCTGCTACTGCTGTGGAGGCGGCAGGGGATTATCGCCAACTGCTGTTACAAGAAAAATAAGAAAAAGGACGACAAAGTACAGTCTCGGTATGTATAGTAATTAATATAAAAAATCTGTTTTAAATATTTTTCATTCAATTGATCAGGCATTTCGATTTTTTAACGAAGTGAACAAAGTGATGGTGTCTAGCAGACCATGACTCTTTAAGTTATTGTATATATGTACCGCAATTTACAGTGAAGTTGATGATGAATGAAGATTCATTATACTGTCAAGTGCTATTGCGTATTTTACAGTTCTATTGTTTCTCTCGAGAATACTCGAGATGTAACGTCATGTCTTCAATTAATGGAACTGTAAATTTTATGTAACGATATGCAGTATCCAAATAAAAAGTGTTGCCTAGTCAGCACCAATTTTTGAACTTCCTGATGTTTACCAGTATCCCCACTCTTTATGATGCCGACAACATTATTCTTTATTACTCGAACACAGTCCCCGTGTGAAGCACGGAATTTCGGCATATTCCAAACTTCATGCAAAACTTTCATTGAAGTAACTTACTTTTAGTTAAGTCATTAAAGAGCATGTAAGTTCGTCGCATCTTCAAGAGGATTTGCACTTTGCTTCCCGTGTAGGTTTTGTGCGAACATCAACGCGGTCAGAGATCAAATATGTTAACTACCTGCTACGTTTCTAGGATGGTTCACTTTATGCAAAAAAGAATAGCACACTACACACAAAGAATAAGAATATAAGGCTATACCTATTGCGTTTTCTAAATCATGGTCCAATTTAACATCATCATCCAACACATCATGGTATACAACGTGTAACAGGATTGAATGTACAACCCGAAACTTAGTTCAGAATCGATAACCGAATCGATTTCAGACATTTTTGTATTATGTAACATTTGTCCTAAAATTAATTAAAATTAAGGAAATTATGGTCACCCATTTGGTGAACAGTCAGTAGAAACGAAAATGAGACTAACGTCTATCCAAAATAAAATGCTAGTCGCAACAAGTTTATTAGAACTCGTTGAGACGTGCTTTTTATTATAAACTAGCGGCCCGCCCCGGCTTCGCGCGGGTGTAATGTTACCTACCCTCTCCTATTCGTCTTAGCTTGATGTATAAAAGCGTTTAAATGTAGTCCAAAAAAACTTTTAAATAAAAAAGTGTTTGTTGTGCCTCCTTGACATCATAGGTATAGTGTATTGCGGACTTTTTTGTAGTCATGCTAGCGCCACCTGTTTCTGAGACATCTGGCATAACGGTCCGGATTCACGCAAAAGTTACTAACCGTATCTCGTGGTTTTGCAGATTTACTAGTTTGGGATTTCAATTTGGATATAATGGGCTCCCAATTCGTCGACAAACGCCAACCATCCTCTCTATACGAAAACGTTAGATATTTATAAGATCTGCAATTAATTAGAAAATTTTATGGTTCTATCTTTTATAGTTTAGGCAGCGATAATAAGTATGTATTTATGTATCTTCACGCCAGGTCCCTAACGGGGTAGGCAGAGAGTGTGGAGCGCCAGATAACCCGGTTCTGACAAAACTCTCGTGCCTCGTCTACATTCATCATTCTCTTCATACATGCACGCCGATTCCTAAGACTTTTGATCCCACCATCAGACAGAACTCAACCTATTTGGTCATGGTAGGTCAGTCTTGGTCTTCCTCGGCCTCTGCAACCATCCACATTCGCATTGTATATCTGTTTAGTCATTCGCTCATTCGACATTCTTTCTATATGCCCGAACCATCGGAGCATGCCTTTTTTTCATTTTTACACCGATACTATCATTCATACAAAGCCTCTTTCTTACATCTTCATTACGAACGCGATCGGTGAGTGATACACCGCAGATCTTGCGCAATGATCTGATCTCGACCGCGTTCAACTTACTTTCATGCTCTTTCCTGCATACCCAGCTCTCGCTTCCATATAAAAGCGTTGGAGTAAGTACAACATTATGTACGGCTAGTCGAGCCCGCTGGCTGAGATGTTTAGATTCTAGCAGCTTACCCAACGCTCCATTCACGCAATTCCCAGCAAGCACTCTTCTTTCTATGTTAGTGGTGTACCTACCATCCTTGCTAAAAGCATATCCAAGATATACAATTTCATCCACCTGTTCTAACACTGCATCATCTACTACTAGCGATAATAAGTAACTTCTCTGGTTGATTTTTACACCTTGTGTCAGAAAAACCCAAATATCTTAGGGAACCCTATCTTTTTTTTCAAAATAAATATGGCATAAGTTACTTGTGCCATAAAGAATGGTGAAAGAATTTTTAAAATCGGTTCAGTGTTTTTGGAGCCTATTCAATACAACCAAACAAATAAAGTTTTCCTCTTTATAATATTGGTATAGAAGTATAGATAATAATTTAAAAAATAAAATAGTGGGAAATAAAAATTAATTAACTAGCGAGTGTTAAATAAGGGTACGCAAATTACGCTACATCACTTTTTTCGGTTCGTGTTTTATGTGCGGCCGTAGGTAGGGTAAGTAGGGTAAGTATGCATAGGGTGTGCATACTGTTCAAGGACAACTTATTTCTTAAATTCAGGACAACTTATATTTTAAATAAAAAATATTGAATACATAAACATGTAATTTCAGTTCATGTATTATGATTATAACTCGATTTTCAAATATTCATTCATTTGACACTTACCGAAAATATTTCTTAGGTTAATATGAAACATACATTCACAAACCTATTACTATAAAAGCAACATATCAAAATAAAAGTTCATGGCTTACAGCGACAAGAAAGGTCTGCTGAGAGACGGGGAGTCGGCGGCAGAAGAAATTCTGAAAAGGCCCGGCAACGGTCACAAAGAGTTCGAGTACAATAAGACCACCGGAGTTATAACCGGCAAGCATTCCGCAGTCTAACACATCTTCATTTTTATTTAAGGATATAATTCACAGCGAACGATTATTTAATTTTTAGTAGATATTTGGCAAAATCTTATCAATAATTTTTTAAGCTCTCTAAATACCCGGAAATGGTCATTAAGAGGTTGACTTCAATAATAAGATCACCAAAGTTATCACTGCTAATACATCTGCATTTTTCTCTAGACGAATGGTAATTTATTTTTGTTATGGTTGATTTTTAGGTGTTTCGAGGCATCATTGATATGAAGACACTCGTAAACTCCAAAAAGGCCCAGTAACCCCAAGATTGGCATTTCGAATTTTCATTTTTTAAAGGATATAAGTAACTAACAGCGATTTGTGATTTGTTTTTCTCTAAATATTTTGAACACATCTTCTTTTTTCTTAACGGATTATTCGTCACATCGAACGGTAATATCATAGTACTTTATTTGAAGGGCTGTGTAGAGTCGTGTTCAAAATGTGTCCTGCTTGCATACTGTGACTAAAAAATCTAATAGTATAAGACCAGGAGCATAACTTGCAAATATGATACAGTTCAATACAGCTTTCTTCTCTAAGAATGAACTTTCCAGATAATAATAAAAATCACCATAGCATAAAAAAATAAATTATTCAATCAGTTTATTTGATTATGCTATGGTCTTCTTCTAAAAAACTAGCAGATTATCAACTTTTGTATATAAGATTTTAATTAAATTATGTATCGTATACCCTTTTGGTTTACTTGTATACACTAACACTCAGAAGATTACCTATTGTAAAGGAATAGTAATCTAATTAAATATCGCTTCTCTTAAAAATGTGTCAAATCGCTTAATCTCGCTCTGTGTGGTTTAGTCTTACAAAGAATGTTCATGTCAGGTCTTGAATAATATTATTATGGTATGATGTACAAACTTAGAAATTAAGTTATTTGAAACACTTGAAACGATATTTTAATTATAGGTAATCGCGTACCTTGATAACCTAAGCTAATAATGTTATCTCAAACTATGAACTTACACCATAATAAATAGATGAAACTTGACACGTTCAAGCTCATAATAATGAAAACCGATCTCAGAATAAAATTCACATCTCTATTATATTGGGCTTATAATATTTATTAACTTTTATACTATGAGAGACTTAAAAAAACACAATTGTATGTCTTACTGAGATTGGTTGAAGTAGATCAAAAATGGTTAAGAACATATAATTTTATATTTACTAACATAATTAATTTAAAGAATAACATATTATTTTTATGCAAATATAAAGTCAAAAGTACGAATTCAAGGAAACACAATAATGAAATTTGTCATCAAAGAAACAAAATGTCTTGTACAATTACACTTAATTAATTTAATAAATAAACGTTATACTATAGGTTTTTAAGTTTTTTAAAGTAATAATATATGAAGAAGTGGTTACTATTTACACTATATTCTAATAAATATTAAAGATTTATATATAAAAAATGGAAAGAGAAATTTGACTTCTCTTTGGGCACTTGAACCCGCAACCATATATCGCCAACCAAATCGCTACTAGGCTTCCGAAGTCCCACCTACCTAGTAGGTAAGGCAACTGGCCTAATAGTCCAGTCGTCGCAGGTTCAAGTGCCCGCCTGATTTTTAATTTTTCTTTTTTTTATGTAATAAAAGTGTTAAACAAGCATGCAGTTCACAACACATTGATGTTAAGTGAGGACTGCAGCCTGTAGATACCCACACAATGACCAGAGGTCAAAATGCAGATGCGCTGCCACTCCTGAGGCATTAGGTGTTATGCCTCTGTGCCGGAAATTACAAGGCCGTACATTACCACCTGACCGGAACACGATAGTGCTGAAAACTACCATTTAGCGGCAAGTACATTAAGTAATGCGGTGGTGCCTACGCATTGCCTACGTGGTGCCCATCAAATCTTTAAATATCTTTGAAATGTATCACTTGCATGTTATTATTATTACATTAAAATATAATAATTAAATTCGAATACCTGTAAATTAATATTATATAAACGTTGTTATGTCATTAATTTTATACTCTCTATTCTTCGTTAGTCATTATAAAATATCATCTGTTCCAAATTTATTTATTACTAGCTTTACCCGCGACTTCGCCCGCGTGAGAATTTATGATTGTTCAGTATCTACCCGGACAGAGTCGAGGGCGCAGCTAGTATAAAAATAGCCTAAGTTACTCCTTATTACATCAGCTATCTGACAGTGAAAGTCCCGTCAAAATCGGTCCAGCCGTTCCCAAGATTTTTTAGCCCCGCTAAACAGACATACAGACTAAAATTGTAAAAAATGTTGTTTTGGTATATGTACCGTGTGTACATATGCATTTAGTAAAAAGCGGTTATTCTTAAATTACAAACAGACACTCCAATTTTATTTATTTGTATAGATATTTTGTACACATTAATAATATAATATAATATATATTGTTATTTTTTTTCATTTAACTTTAATTTTGTAGACCAAAGATAAAAAAACGCCTTCTTTATATCTTTAAATGTGTTAAAAGTAATTAAAAACTGGGATCTATATCTGCAAAATGCATTATTATTTCGTACTTACCTAAAGAAAACTGTGGACAGGATTCCTTTCTCCAGCCTCCAGATCAGCACGATTAGCCCACTAAGTTGGCGAGATCGGGTACATCCTTCATACCATTTTTATAGTTATGCAATCCTTATCCATCGTTATCAGTCGCGAGCACAGAGCAACACCGGAGCGGAGTAGCCATATGCAGGCTTTCCCCTCTGTCAACGTACAAGCCCAAATGGGCTTATACCTGTCGCCTAGATGTTTAAATGTGTGCGTGAAATTGTTTTTGTATTTTGTTAAAGTCAACGTGTGAGTTTCGTAGTAATAGACGATTTTTGTAGTGTGCGTGTGTGTCGCACGCATTTCCCCCCGCAAAAAATGACAGACTTTTTTGCATCGGTAATAAACGCTATGGCTACGGCCGGTGGCCCGTGTTGCTCTATGGTCGCGAGAATCAAAATTGATTCTGTTGTACAGTTTGAAAAGTTCATCGTTATGATTTTCTTTCATGATTTAATGACGCGCTTTACCACAGTAAGTAATTTTTAATGTATTTTTCTTACTTTGTTTTTTTGCCTACTTATTTGATTTTTCATGCAACAAAGGTAGCAAAATATGCATACTATAAAGTGATGACTGCAGCCTATAATAATAGACATTGTTTGTAATGTACGGCCCTGTAATTTCCGGCACAGGGGCATAACACCTTTGGCCTCAGGAGTCGTAACGCATCTGTATTTTGACCTTGGTCTTTGTGTGGGTGTCTATAGGCTGCAGTCATCACATAACATCAATGTGAACTGCATGCTTGTTAAAAAAACCATCAATACAGAGGTCACATGCACATGCGTTGCCTCTCCTGAGGCCTAAGTGGTTCTTACGGGTAGGTAGTTATTACGAGTTAGTTGTTAAATATTCAATTTTATTATTATTTATAAATCAAAAGTAATTCGAAATTATGTAGCTATAATAACTTAGTACGAAATTAAACTGAGTAGGTATCTTAAGATAAAACTGTAGAGAAAAAATATATTATAATCAAAGGCGTAGGCGTAGTAATATGTTTTCATGGCCCTGTGATAGTTATTTCGGGGCCATACAAATCTGCATTTGAAATATGTATAACCATATTTACAAGAGCAAATATTTGGTACTTCCGTGAAAACGAGATATAAGATAATGGAAAATGGCGATTTTCCCCGCCGCAACATCCATTCACAAAATTTATAGGCTTTTTAACTGAATGTGGCTACCAGGTGTCAATAATGGTTTCTTTCAGTTATATTTTCTGTTCTCGACCACTTAAGATCCGGTTTGAGTGTATGAATCTTGAAATATGGGTAATTTGGTAAGACAATATGGGGTTCCTTCTTGATATTAAATATCTAATGAAAAATATTCTGCAATATCCAGCAGTGCCTTAGTTTTTGTTACACACCAATGCACGTCTTTTTAAATGGGCATATTTAGTTTAATGTTTCGATTTTGATTAGGTATTTATTTAGTTGATGATAATTTAGAATTTCAGTGTTCTAACATGTATTAGGTATGTATGTACGAGTATGTAATATGAATAATATTTTTTATAGATAATTTAACTCAAGTATGTATGTACCATTTTGTTCGATAACCTTTTGCCATCTTGTAGGAAGGGACATGATCCCATTGCTATAAAAATTTTGGGACTTCTCATCAAAATACCGGGACAAGTGGATTTGGAAGTCCTCTCATGATGTTAACCTAACATTGCATAAAGAATTCTGAGGAGACCGAAACAGGTGGAAATCTGAAGGTGCAAGGTCAGGACTATACGGCGGATGCATTAACACCTCCCAGCCAAACTCTCTTAATTTTTGCTGAAAGGCTATAGATGTGTGAGGTCTAGCGTTATCATGATGAAACACCACACCCCTTCTGTTGATCAATTCCGGCCGCTTTCTCTCAACTTCTTGCTTTAATCTCATCAGTTGTTCGCAGTAGAGTTCAGAATCGATAGTCCTGCCTGGTGGTAATAGCTCATAATGAATAATGCCCTTCCAATCCCACCACACACACAACATCACCTTATTGCGAGTTAACCCGGGTTTCGCCACAGTCTGTGAAGCCTGACCGGCCTTTGACCACGACCTTTTTCGCACGTTCTTGTCGTACGTGATCCACTTTTCATCACCAGTTATCAGCTTCTTCAAAAATGGTTCACATTGATGTTCAAGTGATGACTGCAGCCTATAGACACCCACGCAAAGATCAGAGGTCAAAATGCAGATGCGTTACCACTTCTGAGGCCTAAGGTGTTATGCCTCTGTGCCGGAAATTACAGGGCCGTACATTACCTCCTGACCGGCACACGATAGTGCTGAACACTACCATTTAGCGGCAAGAATATTAGGTTATTCGGTGGTATCTACGCCCGCGAGCTGCTTCACTGGAGCTCTACCACCAGAAAAATTGTTTTTTTGAAATTTGCCTGAAATATGGTTAACGGGCTTCTTATGTTATGTACGAAAAATAGTTGCATCAATAATTTTTTTGAGATGTGCGCAATTTTCAAGGTGGAATATTAGTGAACAGGCTCTTTGGTACAAAAAAAATATGTATAAAGCAATAAAACAAATATTAATACTCTTGGCAAAAGATAAGAAGCAGTGTTACCCATGGCCTTTGATGGATGGGGTCACAAGTTTTTTAAAACGCGCTAACGCTGTCTTCTTGATCTGCACTTAAGTCGGAGCAGCGGCCGCACTACCTTTACTCTGAGTTAGACGGTTAATTCTACATTGATAATTTATTTGCTTTTGATTTTGTAATTGTATACGAAAATGTTATATAAAACTACTGTTCCTAGAGACCTAAAATTTGGTACAAGGGTTCTTTTCATGATGTATAAGAAAGGATTTTTAGAGATAAAATAAAGGACTATATGACAACAAGTATAAACATTTTGAATTACAGTAAAAATTGATCTGTGTAGACGAAATGGACAAATTCTGTCCTTAAGGGGGAAAATGAAGTGGTAATTTTTTTATGGAAAGTTTCTCATTCCTGAACTAAACAGTATAAAAACAGGCTCATGATTAGGAATTGTAAAATTGATCTGTTTAAGTGAAATGGACAAAATTTCCCCTTAAAGTGGCAAAATGGAGGGGTACTGTTTGTATGGAATTGAGGTTAAAATTTGCGTGGGAATTTTGGTAGTTTCTAAGTTAGAGACTTGAAAAGTGATGTTCCAGTCTTTCTGTTAGGTATAAAAAAATAGGTACGTGCTTCAGTATTTTGCCACAATCACCCCTAAACTTTCAAATATAAGGGGTTAAAATTAAATAGAGATTTCTAAGTTATAGACGTGATTAAGAACTCCACATATAGGTACGCGACGGGAAACTTGACTAGGACATTTCCATGGGATTGTAAAATTTACATTATTTATAAAACGAGATCCACGCGGGCGAAGCCGCGGCCAACAGCTAGTAAAATATAAAAACGTTATGCCATTCGATATATAACTTTTTAAAAACAGAATTTTGTGATTATATCCTTAGATCACATACTATCACAGCTACAATAATAATCTGAACTCAATTCTTAATTCAATAATCGTTTTTCTACATATTTTAAACACTTGTAGCGTCCACTACATTAAGGCGCCAACTAGTGGAACACAGTTGAAACCTCACAGTACTTGTCTAGTACGGTAGATGGCGTGCATTCGAATTACATCGCACATACGAAGATTTCTCAAGAGTTGCCATATGCTAAATTAGAAATATTTATACACAATGATGTTAAAGGCAAATATAATCTTATACCCCCTATATAACGAATATCTTGATTATCATTTATTATATGAATAATAACAGCCGCACACATAAATAATAAAGCTTTAATATAACTTCCCAACGTCAATCGTTGGGCCGCGGCCCGCCAGGCACTGTGGGTGTCTATAGGCTGCAGTCATCACTTAACATCAATGTGAACTGCATGCTTGTTTGCCACTTTCACGACATAAAAAACGGCATTAAAAACTGACAAAATGAATAAAGGGGTTGGAGCAGATTTCTAAACAAAAAGTGTATATTTTAAGAACTTTAACGTTGTTTTCTTTAGTAACAAAGAGTCCGGATACCAATTGTTGGCTAAAGTCCAATACAAAATTTAACCCTCTCTGTTAGGGGAAGGATGTCCAAAAAAAAATTATGTACGAAATTATTTGTTGGGCTAAAAGAGTCCGCATACCAAGTTTCAACTTTCTACCTTGAAAATTGTGGAATGCTCCCTACAAATTGCCACCCCGTATGATAGGGGATGGGGCAGATTTCCAAAAAAAATTAAATATCAAGTAAACGTTGTATTTTTAGTAACAGAGGCCGCATATCAATTTTTGGCTTTCCACCTTGAATACTGCGGCAAGCCCAATACAAATTTCACTCCCTCTTTTGAGGGGATGGGGATAGATAAAATAAAAAAATATGTACTCATTGTTTTGCTCATAGAGTTCGCATACCGAGTTTTAACTTTCTACCTTGAAAATTGTGGAATGCTCCATACAAATTTCCATCCCCTATTTTAGGGGATGTAGGAGATTTCTAAAAAAAATAATTCAATAATAAGCAAATGTTGTTTTTATAGTAACAAAGAGTCCGCATACCTATTTTTGGCTTTCCAGCTTGAACACTGCCTTAAGCCCAATACCTTCAAACCAACCCAATAGCTTTAACACGGGGGGTGAAAACCCCCCGTGTTAAAGCTATTGGACGCTATTGGACGTGAAAAGGTAACAGACAGACAGACAGAGTTACTTTCACATTTATAATATTATAGTAAGGATTCACGCTAAAGACGTACAATTATTTCCACAATTTCCAATTAGATACGCCGCCATTTTTTCTGATGAAGGCCATCAAAAACTGTCGGTACCGTAGCTTGCGTAGGCGAGTGCTACGCGGCTTGCTATGGATAGTATTAGCAATTAAGTAACCAGTTAGAAAAACTAACAGATTTTTACGATTTGATAGATTTAAATATGAATTATTTTTGGCATCATGCGTGTGGCCTCATATTACAATAAACAATTTTCTATGTAACCATTTAATTCCGATTACCTTCAAGAAAAACTTATACTTTCGTTTTTTAAATTTTCTTATTTAGCTATAATGTTAGTACTGACTGACTACCCTAATAGTTAAACGTCTTGGAAATCTGGATGCATGGATGAAGAGAGTAAAGACCGTAGAAGATGCATGGGAGTATTGGAGGTCTATATGGGCCCAGATATAAGGCGCTTAACGCTCTCAGCCTACCATGTCAGACTTGGCGTGAATATAAAAACATACTTACTACCCTAATAACTTGACGATTCTTTGAAACACTCTGCACATTGAGAAAAAGGAATTTTAATCAGAGAGAAAAATCCCACATGTGAGATGAAAGACATTAACTACATTAGAAGTTATTTCTCGTAATTTTAAATGAATCAAATAAACAAAATCTATATAAATATATATATAAACAATATAATAACATCAACAACAACAATATTAATAATTGTGCACCATTATGAAATATACAGTAAAAAATACACATAAAATAATATACGAGAAGGAGTGGGTACTTTCTTCACATTCAATCACCATCAATTTACTAACAGCAAGAAAAGACACATTTTCGTATTTGAAACACTTTGATTGATGAGTACAACGCATTTATACACGATACAGGCTGTATTGTATAGACCTGAAACAACGTCGTACTTGTACCGTACATCGCCGTACAATGGAGAATGGTAAACGATTGCCTGCTAACTCGGGTAACTATAACTACCGGCTCAAATGGGAATAGCTACAAGATAAACATCAAACAAGAACAAGATGCATCAAATCATGATTTTTACTGGTGGTAGAGCTCCAGTGACGGAGCTCGCGGGCGTAGGCACCACCGCATTACCTGATTTACTTGCCGCTAAATGGTAGTGTTCAGCACTATCGTGTTCCGGTCAGGTGGTAATGTACGGCCCTGTAATTTCCGGCACAGAGGCATAACACCTTAGGCCTCAGAAGTGGTAACGCATTTGCATTTTGACCTTGGTCTTTGTGTGGGTGTCTATAGGCTGCAGTCATCACTTAACATCAATGTGAACTGCATGCTTGTTTGCCACTTCAATTACATAAAAAATAAAACTCTTACTTTAAGAAACACTATTTTAAGGACTACCTATAGAGAATAAGTCATGTCTTTGAAATAAAATTAGTCTTTGAAATCTTGACCTAAAACTGCCAAACGAAGAAAGAAATACTGAGCTAAACTCCGTAGAATTTATCATCGCATCCATACTGTACTATCAATAAATTCGAATTCAATATACCTACTTCAGATTATAACAGTCTGTCAGTCTTTCTACAAACAGATAAACTTTGATGTATACCTATACCGTAATCACTTGCAAGAAATATCTGGTCCGCATCTGTATTCTCTAACCACGACCTTCTCAGAACTTCGATAAAATCGTATTTCAAACCAAGATTCTATATTTTCAAAAGCTTTTATGTGCGCACACAATAACTGTTTGGTACTCGTACAATGGCTGCAGAGATAGCTTCACGTTTATTTTGAAACCAAACAATATTTTATTCGTACACACACAGTGGTTAATTTAATAGAGTCGTAGTTGTACTAAGTAGTGTCATTCATGTAAAGTATAATTATGAAATATTCATTAGTTCTTTTACTGAAGAATATCTTATACTCGTAGATACAAATTTCGTGGCTCAGTGTTTGTAAACAAACTCCTCTAAAGCGACTTGACCGATTACCCGGTTAGTCCAGCGGTGTGAGACGCCCGTTTGATTCGAAGAGTCGCAGTTCCGATCCCCGCACCGGGACAAATATTTGTATGGCCTACAGATATTGGTTTCAAGTCTGGGTGTTTGTGTATGTGTTGTATATGTCCAAGGGCATCCACGACATGGGTATATACCTTGTGTGTGGCTGTAAGGGTAAGCGTATTTTTTAAAATTCCTATGGCAATGGGATTAATTTTTGTAACCAATACGTGTGTTGGGTCACTGGTGATAGGGATCCAGTGCTCGAGAGTGTAATCATTACTATATCACCTCACTTACTCGTACAAGCTATGAAATTCCAGTTAACTCTTCAAAGATGATATTCTACAAAATATTTTATAATAATAGAACCAAATCTGCCACACCATATAAATCATCTGATATTTTATCGTCCAAAATGTGAAATTTTATTCGTATATCTAATCTGAAATACAATTAATTAAGGTGATTGTGAAATGTATGTGCGATTCAATGCGTATAAAATATTGGTCCGACTGGTCCAAATAGATATTAGGTATATATATTATATCATTGTAAAATACATTCAAATGAATTTAGAGGACATATTATTGCCAAGTATTTTGAAAACCATTAAATATTCGAAGCCCTACTATCTATGTAATTATGCATTAAGGTACACATTTGAAAATTCTTAACCACAGGGCTTCTGAAGTAGGTAATCAAAAAAACACTGTCTCTCTCACTATCTCTCTATTCTAATTTACTTCCTATTATTTTGACCGCTTGAAAATAATAGGTACTTCTATACTCTATTAAAAAAAAAAATGGAAAGAAAAATTTGACTGCAGGCGAGACTCGAACTCGCGACCTACTGGGAATCTAGTCCAGCCGCTCTTCCAATTGAGCTACTGAAGCCCTGCCCGATTTGTCAAATCTTTCCTTCACATCTATTGCATTGCTTTATGGTAGCAGCAGCGCCATCTATTACCAACTATGCTAGTTAGGCAACCGATATAATAGACTTTTCAGTTTATTGAATATCGTAAAGAAGTCGCTTTTACCCTTAATAATTGTTAAAAGTCTCGCCTGAAGTCAAATTTTTCTTTGCATTTTTCTTTAAAAATAAAATATATTTCACAAGCATGTGTTAATGCGAAATAATATAAAACTTCTATACTCGTATAGTGTGTCTGTAAGTCCTGCTATGAAGAATGCTTTCAACAAGTCATTTCAGAGGACCAAATGGTATTATTATTTACACTCTCAGTCTTAAAAATATTATTATATTTTTTCAGAAGTGCAAATACTTTCAACCGCCAGAAATACATAGGTACCTACCTGATGTATGCCTTATACGTATAACACATTTAATTTTCGATTTGAGTTTCTTGACAATTTGGTAAGTAAACTGGTCGTATTTTATTTTCAAAATTTACTACATACTCGTACCTACGAGTGAGTTTTTCTTTTATTTCCGATATTACTTACTTATTTTTTTTTCACCAAATTCTTGCACTTGTAGTTCATACAAATATTTCGTTTTTTTTTTATTTCATGAAGTGGCAAAAAAACAGCATGAATACAGTTTACATTGATGGTCAGTACCTAATACTGAAGCCCATAAACATATACATTGAACCAGAGACTTTAATGTAGACGTTATGCCTCTGTGGTGGAAATTACGGGGCCGTACATTACCACCTGAATACGATAATGCTGAACACTACCAAGTAGCGGCAAGTAGATTAGGAAGTCATCACCACCGCATTACCTAATTTACTTGCCGCTAAATGGTAGTGTCCAGCACTATCGTGTTCCGGTCAGGTGGTAATGTACGGCCCTGTAATTTCCGGCACAGAGGCGTAACACCTTAGGCCTCAGGAGTGGTAACGCATCTGCATTTTGACCTTGGTCTTCTGGTGGGTGTCTATAGGCTGCAGTCATCATTTAACATCAATGTGAACTGCATGCTTGTTTGCCACTTCCATTATATAAAAAAAAAAAATGTGTGTGTGCCTACGCTCGCGAGCTCCGTCACTGGGTTCCACCAGCAGTACCTTATAAGAGTTTGTACAGTTCTCACGTACTGAATTTTCATATAGCATGAATCCTTATTTTTAAAGAACTCCCACCACGATTAAATACTGCAAATAATACCTACTGCGATTTAATTATACAAAGCTGTAGGAGATCGTAGACACGTACATTTAGCGCCATTAGAGAGTTGGCACTGGAAAAACTCCTGAACTTATGTTCAAAACGTGAGTAAGCTTGTGCCAGCAGACTTCAATACCGTTGGAACAAAAATGAAAACCAAGTACTGACCATTTTTTACTATTTAATATATTACAAGTTTACTGGTGGCAAAGTTTCAGTGTAATCTATCTGCGTCTATCTGCTATGTAATATATGTAATCTTCTCTGTGCCGGAAACAAGGGGCCATACATTACCATCTGCCCAGATCATTGAAGCGCTAACCACTACCATTTAACGTTAAGTAGATTAAGTAATACTATAACGCCTACGTCGTCGAGTTCCACCTAGACCCTTACCACTAGTAAACCTAATCTAAAGTAAACCTGAAACACGATAGCGATGAGTCAACCTGAGCACTTAGGTTTAGGCTAGATAGTTATATGGCAGGTAGACAATATCCTCGCTGTTTAACATTAGAGTTCTATTACCAGCAAAAAAACAGAAATTCATTATTCTGGTTCTTAAAACACTGGCAGGTTACCATGTTTTTAATCTTTGCAGCATATTAGAAATCCTCTACAGCAACAGATAACTTATTTGGTGGTAAATCCAGCTTTGTGTGTATGTACATTTGCATATTTATAGCCCTTAATATAGGTATATAAGAAAAATATAGTTATACTACTATACTACTTATTTTTCGCAATAACACATGCGAGTGAACTTTAGAAATTAAAGATTTAAAAAAGTGGTAAAGCGGCTTGACTGGTTATCCTGAAGTCGTAGGTTCGGTTCCTGTCCGAAGTCAAATTTTTCTTTCCGTTTATTTTTTTAAATTTCTAAAATATAGTTAAGCAGTTCCGGATTAACAAATTAAGCAAGGGTATAAGTTATCACGTTGCGGGAGGCTTCTCCCTTATTTGAGCCAATTTTCTGTCTGACACAGACGTTGATAAGATCTATTTAATTGGTTTAAGATAATAAGTTGTTACAATTGTCACGTCTAATAAAGTTCTACACAACTGTTTGTATATTTTTGAAATGATGACTTGTATACTGATTCGAATTAAAATGTTACAATCGTACATAATAATATGAATTCCGTTTGATCGCTATCGATCACTGTTATCGGGCCTCCTGCTCAGCTGTAGCCACTTTATCGACGTACTCGACTATGACGTCACTTGTCGTTTTATCGAGCCTCCCACTCTTATCATTGTACCGACGCACCACGCTATGTCGTCATGAATTTAATATTTATTATTATTATACTCGGTACGTTATGATATGTATAATAATATGTTTACTATATTTTAAGATTATCGGTATATATACGTAATATAAGTATATTATGTAAAAAATATTCATTGTAAACATTTATTTTTATGTATGGTATAATAAGAATATATGTATAATTATCGTAAATATGCTATATTATTTGTCCTGACAAAATGTGTAAGTATATATTGTTAACCATTATTATTTAATTTGTTTAATTATTAATTTTATTAATTTAATTTGTTTAATCTGCTTGACATCCGTGAAACACCAGGGTCCCAGATGAAAATCAGCGTCAAGTCGATTGATGTGATCGACTTGACATGAAGCTGATCTGGGCTCCCATTTGGACCAGCCGTGAGACTTAATCTCTTTTTTTTTTCTTTTTTAATTGTTATTGTTTTTGCTTTTTGCTTTTTGTTTAATTGTACCCCAATCGTCTGGCAATTTGTATCGTCATGTCTCTGTGCTGTCCAAATAAATGTTTTCTTTTCTTTTCTTTTTTCTTTTCTATCTAAAAAGGTCATACTCATATAGCCCCGTAAAAACTATCATGACATGACACCTTAGGTCTCAGGGGTAGCAACGCATCTGCATTTTGACCTCCAGTTTTTATGTAGACTTGGGGCGTATAGGACAGGCGTAGATTGCTTAGGACATCAAGAATTGAGAATTAATTAGGCTGTTATTACATATATACTCGTAGGTACATGATTCACCCCGGGAAGAGCAGCATGTCCCTACGATCTTGGTAGAAATGCTCAAAAGGAAAAAAAATCACGAATCCTGAGAATACCTACTAAATATGGATTGAAAATGTAATGCTGTAGATACTCATCTACATAATTTTGTAAACTGCTTATATCACCTTAGCATATTTAAAAAAAAGAATGAAGTAATGCAATGAAATAGCTTAAATCATTGCAAAGTGCGCACAGAAAATTGAGAAGCACTAAGTAAACGTATCTCTGAGTAATAAATTAATTAAACTCCTGGCGTACCCGGCTTCTTTTGCAGTACTTTTTTCAGACAAGAAAGTTTTCTCCATATCCTAATGAGATTTCAAGGAAATAATATATTTTCACAAATAGGACTTTCATCGTGCCAATTACTGTGGTATTTTTTTTATAAATGTGTTTTATAAGAAGTGTAAAACTTTATTTTTATGACACGCTTTTAACTAAAACGCATGTATTTTTTAATTAGTCTTTTTGATAATATCTAGATATGAAATAATAATTAAAATAAATATTTTCTTTATAAACAGCTAAATTGTTATAGAATTATTAATATTTATGCATTGCTTTGAACAAATTTGTTAAATTGAATGCATTACGGAGTCCATCACGTACTTCGACCAATAGTGGCTTCTAGTGAACCCCAATAATCATATTTTAATAGGTAGGTACATATCTTTGTTTACAATACTTACATATCAACTCCAAGATGTTCACTAACTCAACTTCCCACGATATTCTCAAAATACATTGCTAACATGATTGTTTCTTCATAGAGTTTCCCATTTATGAAATATTTAAGAGGTCTTCCATAACTCAGCGCGACGGTAAAAGCGGGCGCTCATACATAAAATACGTGGTGAAATAATATTTATTTAAATTACAGCTCCCCAGAGTGCGTACCCATGTGCGGGTGAATATTTCATGTAGTAACACCGTCAGTTGGCTTAAGGTTTGAACTGAAACATGGTAGATACTTAAATGCTATGATTTTGTACCTTTTCCATTCGTAATTATAGTTATTAATAAATTTCCTTCTAATTATTATATTTAATTACTTCTACACTGGTTTATTGGAGCTTGAAGTCCTCAATGATGGTAAATAAATTTAATATGAGCCATCGATATTTATTTAAGACCCAGAATAAGGACTTAATTTTATTATACTTTGATCACGACCTTTAAAGAAAGATGTTTCTACATTCAAGGGTGGATGGTTCCACCCTCTTGATGGTCTTGAATACCTAGCTGCTATATTATCATACCTATAAGGTATTTGATTACTAGTCAGACATGGAAGGATCATTATAAAGTACCATATTTGGGATTCACCCTCGGAGGAACTGTATGATCTCTACGATCCTTTTAAATATATTCAAAAGAAAATAACAATAGAAATAATTTTTCGTAACACGTCTTTAATTAAAAGAAACAAACGCAAAACAGGCCGAACGATTTATTAACATTAACCTTTCAAGCATGTTACAAATAGGTACTGTTTTATAAAAATACCAGTGAAGACGTACAAATTTCAAATCATGCGCCTTAGTGATTCCAGCCCTTATCCGCCCAAAGTTAAAAACTAAAATGGAGTTCAAAGTGAAAAAAATACAATCTCCAGAAAACTGCTACTGTAAGGCTTCAAATTGGAAAATGACTCCTAGCCTTTGATTGATTAGCCAAAGAGCTGTCCTGACGGACCCCTAACGGATGTACAAAGAGCACAAATTGATCGAAAAACTTCGCAATTTGCTGGAAAGTTCAGTAACAATCTATTTTCGGCTGAGTCTGTATTAGTATTTACATTTATAAATTAATTGCTGTTCTGATAATGTCGAAAAAGTATTTTTAAGATAATAATTGACATTAACAATAATATTTTTTTTTCTCTCAACTAAACTCATTTTTTAATTTCGGTTAAATTAAAAAATAAGTTTAATTAAATTAAAAAATGATGTGGTTTGACGAATTTGTTAAAGTTATATTAATAGATGCCTCCCAGCCTTAATCTGCAATCTTCAAACAGATTTTAAATTATTCAACCGTCGTTGGATTTTTTAGTCCAAGAACGTCTTTTAATACCATTTTTCGTACTGTATTTATTTTCGTATTGTATTTATGATGCGCTGTGTAATATTATAGGTACTACTCTCTCCTTCAATCTCGGGAGACGTAATAATAATAAAGGTACACAGATAGAGACACCTATTACGTCCTGCAGCCAGGAATCTGCCTTATCGCCCAGTCCCAAAATGTCTGCTAGTATATAAAAACTAATTCTTAACGAATTGTTCTGTAACATTGCATAATAATAGAGACCGTAGGTTCGGTCAAACCCACAATTAAGTTTTGCACCCTTCAAGATGCGTCTAACGAATGAATTGTGCCTTTATTGAGGCAACAAGGGAATATGATTACGGGTGTCGCATCGCAATCTGATTGCAGTGATCATGTGACATGCATACTGATGTCAAACTACGGACATTCGTGAAATGGTGACGATAGCAGAATTTTAGTCGTCGTCAATTGAACGAAAATCGCAGTTAGATATTGTTAAGCTCAAAATTGATTTATTTTTAGCTGCTGCAAACCTATGTTTTACGTATGTTTATAATCTAGAGAATATATATCAACTAGGTTGCCTATCAAAAAATGGCTGCAAGTATTTTTTTTTAATTACTTTTTCTGCGAAAAGAAAAAAATATTTGTTTTTTTAATAAAATATTGTCCACCTCATGGCAATATGTATAAAGACTCACGTCTGCCGTTGCGCACCTGGCCGCCCCTACGTATTTTCGTTCCGCTCCGATAACTTTTTACGTCCATGTGGTACAAATATTATATAAATATCAAATTAAAGCTATTTTTTTTTCTTATTATTATGGTATACGGGAGCCAAATTAAATCAGCCGTAAATAAGAGTTGCTTGCTTTTAAAGATAAAATAATTAAATTAAAAATACTTGCGGCCAAATTTTGATAGGCAACCTAGTGGATATGTATATTTTCTAAATTATGAAGTGGCGCAAAAATTAGGTTTGTAGCATATCTGGATGAATGAAATGATTCTGCAGTGGGATCTTAACCTACTATTTACGTACTAACGCAGTATAAACTACATAAATTTGTTCCGTTACTGGCTGAATTATATAAAAATAGTACCTATTTGATCAAAGATTTCACAGATACGAACTATTTAAGTAGAAAAATGGATTTGTTGTTTTTCTATTTAATTTATTATTTTTTCTATTTTTATTTGATAGACGAATAAAATGCAGTTGTACCTACTTCGAAGTTACAAGTTTTTTGGGTTTATTCCCGCTGTCCCCCCCGAGCCTCGGGGACACGAGGCTCGGGGGGGATAGCGTGAACGGGGACAACGATAAGCTGACTTTTGAACTGAATAAAATAGTTACGACTGTGATAGACACGTCATAATTTGACCCTTTTTCAAGTAGGTACATACACGATGGCAAATAAGCATGCAGTTGACATAGATCTTAAGTGAAGGTTGCAGCCTATTTAGGTACCCATGAGGCCTAAGGGTCTCTGTAATAGAAATTACGGAGCCCCACATTAATATCTATCTGGAATACGATCGTGCTAAATGTATCATTTGGCTGCAGATAGATTAGTGTTGTACCTCCGACACTAGAACTCTGTCATCATTAAAACAAGTATATTTGGGTCAGTTTTTAAACATAGTATAAATATTGAAATAAAACTAGTTTTCGGATATATCTCGCGTATATTAAACTAAAATGATTATTTAAAATCGAACCCGACGTTTCGGTCGCTTTTCAGCTTCCGTGGTCTCGGGGTGGTCTCGGGCAGACTGAGGGAACATTTGTCTGACAGCAGTTTGAAAAATTAATATGTGCAGCTACCTCCATCTATTTCGCAAACGTCTTGCGTAGCGTTCTGGATTAAGATAAAAGTTACTAATTGTATCTTGAGGTCTTACAGACTGTTGCGGTTGGGCTTTATTTTTACTGAGTATTGGATCAAATGTTAGTGACAATCGCCAACCATCTTATTCGCTTTCCCTTTCTCGAGTTTCATCTTCATCGAGGCATGATCTGTTATAATCAGCATACCTACGGCACATCTACGGTGTTGTCTGAACTGTCTGAACAAACTTCGGCACTTCGTTACCCTCTTGTCACTATTATTCCGTGTATTCGATTGCCACGAATTATGGTTTGTTTATTGAATGTCACTGGAATTCCTGAGTATTCAGATAGTCTCTATCTCTTTTCTTCTCTATATATATAAAATTCTCGTGTCACAGTATTAGTTACCATACTCCTCCGCAACGGCTGCACCGATTCTCATGATATTTTGTGTGGTTATTGGGTAGATCTGAGAATCGGCCAACATTTTTTTTCATAGCCCTAAGTAATATGAGTTATTCACAACAATTTTTACTACTATAAATACAAAAGTACTTATGGTAGAACCACAGTCTAAGGACATACTACGACTTTAATTTGACTCGGAGTTGAAGTTGCAACCCTTATTTTGTTTCTCTCTCATAGAACATTTCGTAGGTAGGTCTCTCTACCTCGTACCGGTAGGTACCTCTTATGTTAAAGTACGACTGGGCACGTAGCAATATATCAATTTGTTTTAGAAGACTTAAATTCAATATACCCTAACTAAACCAAGACAATGTGAAGGCGGTTTTTGTTTTGCTGTTCTACTCTAATGTAATAATAGGTAAACACAATATATGTTATTTTTTGTTATCTTTCAAGTTAACAAGACAACTATACAGAAAATGTTATTCATAATATTCGAGCAATATTTCAATGCCAACCGCCATCGCGTTTCCCTTCCGTGTTTTGGCTTAGATGCAAAGAACGGGAAGCTAATACAATTTATCAAAAGTTACACTAAACATTATTTATTTGGGATATTACGAGCAGGAAATAGGTTGACGGAAATAGGTAGATTCAGGTAAAACACTACGAACATAACTAATTTCGTAAATAAACATACCGAATATTCGATATTGTTTACGTAGTTAGGTACGTAATACCTAAGCCTACGACAACCTGAGACAAGATAGTCAGATAAGGAATGGTAATACAATAATTTTGTTTTACCTACTTATCTCTAACCATTTTTTAAAGTGTTTGTATTATATTTAAAAACTTCCCCAAATAAACTAGTTTTAATGATGACAGACTTTCAGCGTCGGAGGTGCGACACTAATTTATCTGCTGCCAAATGACACATTAGCACGATCGTATTCCGGATGGATATCAATGTAGGGCTCCGTAATTTCTATTACAGAGACACTTAGGCCTCATAGGTACCTAAATACCCGGACAAGCATATAGACAAGGGGGTAACGAAGTGATGAAGTTTGTTCAGACAGTGATGTAGGTATGCGGATTGTAGCAGATCATGACTTGGTAAAGACAAAACTTCGGAACATGCATTTTTTTTTGTGTAATGGAAGTGGTAAACAAGCTTGCAGTTCACATTGATGTTAAGTGATGACTGCAGCCTATAGACACCCACACAAAGACCAAGGTCAAAATGCTGATGCGTTACCACTCCTGAGACCTAAGGTGTTATGCCTCTGTGCCGGAAATAACAGGGCCGTACATTACCACCTGACCGGAACACGATAGTGGTGAACACTACCATTTAGCGGCAAGTAAATTAGGTAATGCGGTGGTGGCCTACGTCCGCGAGCTCCGTCACTGAAGCTCTACCACCAGTAAAATTCTAATAGGTAGGCCGCCATGGAATTCCTAATAATAATTAACACAGAAAAATCATTTCTGTACAAGCAAACCCAATGGGCGTGTTAAGAAAAATAAAGTTCTTACAAATATTCGGCCTAAACAAAAATGAAGTGCAACAAACCAATTTAAATTTGTAGACCCAAAACTATGCAATTGTATTTATAAGATGATTTGGTATTGAAGCACAATTTACGGATTTTAAAACTGCATTTCAACTAGCTCAGGATTCACTGCATCGGTAAAAAATTAATTATGAATCGGATGATTGCTGGCGGTGTGAAAAATAAAGCGCCCAACTAAAATCAATTTGAAAATTCGAAAATTGTATTTGATAGTTTGAGTGGATGACTTCGAAAGCTCAACAGCTCAAACGCTCATGTGTTTCGGTTAAAAAGAAATATTTTTTAATATTTGTCCCAAATGGCACAGATATTAAGTAATTTCCTACGTACCAATTTATCAACACTGAAAAAAGACCTGCAGTAATCACTTATCATCAAAGTATAGTAGCTAGGTACTTAGATACCAAATGCAGGTTCATTTTATATTAGCTGGTTCAGGCAGTAAATATATCATATCGTGTACGTAATAGAAACCATAATCATATAAAAAATGCAGAGCGGCTTGTGGTATCACCACCAACTACCCACTTGAAGTCGTCTAATAAAAATGGGCTCCGTACAGCCGGAGTGAACATCAGGTCTCGCACACCTGGCTTGTCTTAGTTGTCTTATTAACGAACGACTCAATCTCAAACATCAAATCGGCATTGCTGCAAGAGCTATACATTCAGAGGTGGAAGTATCTAATGTCGTAATAATGGGGTAACCCAATCCGAGCGCTGGCGAAATCGGTGCCACCCTTAGGCACTCACATCAGAGTTAGCCCTCGTCCACCATCTAGTTGGCTGTTGTGTATATGTAACCAAGAAAAGGCGAGGAAATACAATCGAGTGGACGAATCCAGAACACCCAAACTTCTACTGACTGGTAAACCCGGCGGGCGAAGAAACCTAGGCAGACCTAAACTCAGATGGCAAGACGGAGTAGAGCAGGACCTGAGAACGCTGGGCATAAAGAATTGGAGAGAAAGAGCCAAAAATAGATGGCACTGGAAGAAATTTCTTAACCAGCCCAAGGCCAACCCTGTAGCGCCTTAGATCATCACCACAATCGAGGCATAATTTGGCATATTAATATTACAGTCCCTAGAATACAACGGGCCTGTCTACAGCCAGAGAGGGGGATCCCACCGAATGCAGCCCATTTAAAATTTTAAGATAAAAAACTCGAAAGTGACTAAGTCGCACAAACCAAGCGAAGGTTCGGCAGGTAAATACCCCACGGGAGGTTGGTAACGATCCAGTTCTTCGGCGCTCCACGCTCTCTGTCCATTTCATAAGGGACTTGGTGTAAATAATTATTTTTGTTATACATAAAATATATCTGTATATAATACAGAGATACGTCTAGAAAGTGGTAGTATGTACGAGATCGCTTAAATATTCACATGAAATACATAACATGTGTAAAAGACCTAATGGTTATATGTTTACGAGACATTTATTGGCAGTTAGTAAACCCGCAATGCGGAATCATTCAGGCAAGACAGTTTAAATATATTGGCTATAATCAAAACTCGGTCAGTTTCAATAGACTTAAATAGGCATTTTGCAAGGAAATAAAAAATATAGGTACTTTGTGTCAATTCTTTTTTTATGTCATGAACAACAAATGGCAAACAAGCATACAGTTTACATTGATGTTAAGTAATACCACAATACTTACTGTAAACATCTACATGAAACCAGTGATTTCAACTCACTCTTAAAGCCTCAGGTATAATATGCTACTCGTTTTGTGCAGGGGTACTGCCTTCGATCCCTGATTCGGGGCGGTTATCGCCATTAGAATCTTTTCAATTATTCCATTTTTCCTGTTTCTTATAATAAGTGATGACTACCTGCCTATAGACATCTACAAAAAAACCAATGGTCAGATGATAATGCGTTGCCAACCCTAAGACCTTAGTTGTTACGTCTCTGTGATATTTATTACGGGGCCATATTATAATATTACCATCCAATCGGAACACCAGTCCCGGATTTGGACTTCGGCGGCCCGTAGGCAGAGCAAATGGAGGAGGCCTTCAAATCGTTTGTAGTTAAGAGCAAGAGAGCAACTGAATATGTTGGCTAACATTTTTTTTTTCAAAAATTGCTTAATACTGCCATTTGGAAGCAGATAGATTAGGTAATGTGGTGATACCTACGCCCTAGAGTCCCTGCGCTGGAACACTAAAATGCATCTGCGCCGCGGCGCCACCTGAAACAGCGGCGCCCGTGTGCATTGTACACCCTGCACTATAGGTTAAGCCGCCCCTGTTTATAAACATTGCTAATGAGCCTGGTAATGGAGAAAGTTAGCTACCTGCTAACTTTCTCCATTTATTTATTATAATTAAGTTATTATAATTAAGTACTGTCCACTCTATATCATTCTTTTATCTCTGATTAAAAAAATGTTTTATTTCTGAGTGCTTCGTTAAAATGATTGTGTTTTAGGAAAACAGACAAAATAACACTCAAATTTATATATCACATTAAAACCGTTGCGTAAAGTAGCGAATTCAATTAATTCAGAATTTTGATGCCAAGATTTTTACGAATGTAACAAGTGTTCAACAATTCTAACTTCCTCGTCTCGTCGCTTTTAGGTCTGTAATGAAAACGGAATATGGCCGCGGATTCATGAAGAAAATCGATGTTGTTTTATTAAGATAAACGGTGCTAGCTTCCGGGAAATCTGTTCATTGTGTCTTGGGGAAAATGCCCGAACTTTATACTTAGAGATTTGTTTGTATAAAGCCTCCATTGTCGTCAATTGGGACGAAACATTGACTGATCGTGAGACGCTTTTTTGTGTTTAGCGTTGCTTTAGAATGAAAGTGATGTTTAAATAAATTTCGTACCAAAGTAATTCCATGAATAAATATCATAACTATATACCTAACTAAATAGGTACGCTATTTAGTTACTTATTAATGGAATTATTTATATATTTGCTTATCAGTAGGTACTCAATTTATCAGAAGAAATGGTTAAATGGTTTTACTTAACCTTCCTCCCACAAATTTTAGGTCGGTGATGAAAGATGCTTGTCAAATTTTAACACTATTTTCGAAACTAATTACCTAATTGACAAGAACAATCTCGAAGATTATTCCAATGTAGGTAGGTATTATTAAGTAGATAGGTTACATTGATACATAGGAAGAGACAGGAGGATAGGTCCGGCCTAGGTCTGACCAAGGTCTGACCAGAATTTTGACAACTCACTTTGCTCATGTAAAGCGTTCGTATCATTCATTAAACAGGTACACCCGCGTGTATCACCATTCGATGACTAAAGCTGCACCGTCCCTTCTCGTATGTCTAATGTGTCTCCTGTCTCCATAGAGCATCACGGGCAACGGGCCGGCCGGTCCGCCGCAGCCTGTGGTCCGTGTTGTTCTATGTTGTGTGTCTCTCCGCGACGTCTTGAGACGAGCCGCCTACGTACGTCCATTAAAAAAAACATTGAACAGGAGTGGAGATATTTTATAAATCGGATCTTAGTAGGCATATTTGTTTTTTAATCTCTGGCACACAGTTAAAAACGAACATCAAGCGGATTTACCTATACGTATGTATATGACAATAATATTTTAAAACAATATTTAATATTGGGAATATTTAGAAGTAGTCCATTACGCCAACCAACTAAACATTTACGGCTCGACTTCGAAATATTCCCAAAGTAGGTATAACGTAATGCACGCTATACGTTGTTAAATCTGTTTTCTATAACCTGTTGTTCACTTTTTAGTACTTAATGGGATTTAGTAGCTATTTGGTTTTCAGTCTGTGGTATTTTTTTTAGTTTTTAATATTTCGATTTCTGGTGTAGGTAAATGTCGATAATTGACTTACACGTCGTGTAGGTACGGTAAGTTACTTATCGATATTTACACTATACAAACACTGTTGAGCATTTTCTGCCGACATTTTGCCGCACCTATTATATCTCCTAAGTACTCCTATATCTTTCAACGTGAGCTCAGTTGCTTGGAATGATGATTCTCAGCTACAAAACGTAACTAAGTAGGTACATCAATTATGAAAATACAAACAAAACATTAACCCCCTTATTGGTAAACGTATTTTAGCTAAAGTGTTGCTAATCTCTCCTTCGTCTTTTTCTATCCTGAACATTTGACAATGCAAATGACAAAGACAAAGTATTCTTTATCTAAAACGTAGCTAATGTACGTTTATGAATAAGGAGGTAAGTCTAATAGTTCACACAGTTTTTGCATCGATTTCCCCATAATCATGGCATTAGATCCTAACTTAGTGGTGCAATGGGACCATCTTGGAAGTGTACTCTTTTAAACAAGCAAGAATTTTTTAAATCTGTTTGCAAATGGAGGAGTAATCAGAGAATATAGATAAAAAATATACATACAGTCGAATATAAAACCTCCTTACTTTTGAAGTCAGTTAAAAATTATTAAGGAGAGTAAAGTCCTTACAGTGTACCTTCTATGTAAATTAGAATTAATCGAGTAGGTAGATACCAAGATTTTTTCCTCCATCACCTACCGATCTCAGACAAATTATTCTAAACTCGATAACGTTTTCAATTTGCCTTGTAACATAAATAGGTTCACCTATTTCCAAGATTATCAATTTATCTGCCAGTAAAATGAAGCATAGACGAAGCCGCAATCTACCCGAGATTATCGTGTTTAGGCTCGTGTACATCCCATCTCTGCATTAGACGCTCCAGAAAGTTCCACTCGCTCTGAAAATTAATTACCATCTCCTAACTTGTACGTGCTTTTATAATTATCTACGGAAACATTTTCATAAGTCTTCTAAAAGTTTAAATTGCACAAACTCAGTTGCTGTTTGAAATATTAAAAACATTGCTCAGATCATACTGATTGCCTTCAAATACCGTGTTGGCTGGGAATGAGCAATGTTAGGGTGTGACTTTTATAATTTTATCAGCCTTTACCTTTCTTGTCTGATCATTAAAGAAATAAATAAGCAGTCGAGTTCTTATATAAATTAAAACATCTAAACATCACAACAAGACATCTAGGTTTGCCCTTGTACCTTCCTACCGTGAGATCCACGCATGACATTGTTACCTACGTAGGCAGTATTTTACTTTCTTTATGTCTGTAACCGTAAATACCATACATTTATTATCTACGGTAAATACAACCGGGTCATCCCAATCGTCATTGCGGGATTCATCTCTGAAATTACGTTTTGCAATATTCATATTGAATTGTGTCTCAATAAAGACATAGATTTAATAATGATTATTGCGTGTTAGATAGTTAAGTACCTACTAAGATATTAAATGTACCTCCCTACTTACCTACAAGATATTTCATACTTATATTTCAATACTAAATAGGTACCTACTGTCGAGGGAGTTTTGGATCATCCAGAAACAGTAGGTAAATAAGACTAAGGATCGGTTGCACCAAAATATTTGTTAGTTATGGTTTTTGTAGAGTTTAACAATAACAGTAGGTAACACCGGTTCACACAGTCCCACTAGTGAGACTGTGTGAACCGGTTAAATGCTTCTTTTTCTGGGCCCTTGTTACCAAGACATGACTCTTAATCCTTTTTAAAAAAGATAATTCTGTCAAAATAAGAAACATGTTGGAGAATCGTTTTCACCCATAATTTTTCAGTTAACAGATAAAGAAACAGGACATTTTGAGATAAACAGACTTAATTCTTCTTTTAATTTCCGTGGCAGCGATTGAAGGGTTCTTTTAGTACGTAGTCTTACTTTTCAGGTAAAATTAAGAGGCGAACTACACGTCAAACAGCTTAGCAAAGCGACGAGTGTTCGGCCGATATTGGATAAGTTTTAAGAGTTCGCCCGTCCGACTTTTCTCTTTGAAAAATTTGGAAAACTTTCAAATGTTTACAAAAATACGAAGTTAACCTGCAGGTTTTTTAAATATTTTATCTTTATGGTTTACGTTCAACGATTTAATAAACCCTTTTTAAAAAACCTACTTATTGAAAAGTTCATAAATCATTTTTAGGCGAGTATCTATTATATTATATATAGTGCCTTGGTATTACCTATAGTGGATGAGTATCAAACTATAGGTAATACCAAACTTTTTTTAAATTCATGTAGCTACTTAGGTAGGTAGTTACAAGTGATAAATGGGCATGATAATTTACCTACTGATTTACCTACTGACGGACGCATTAAATGCTGGGGTAGGTATCCCTTGTGACTGTTAAATAATAAATATACCTAAAGGGGAAATTGGGCTGTGTAGATATTAGTGCAGAGTACCATGTAGTAGTAGTACCTACCTACATTACCTTGAAGTAATATACATCTCGATGAAAGCTTTTTCGTTATAATCGAACCAATTTACACAATAACAAATTAATTCAAATTATATACACTTCACACATTCACTCTATATAATAGTGAAAACCCATGAAAATTCTTAGTAGAGGCAGACGCGGCGGAGGATGATAATAACAAACATTGTTTTATACTGGTGGTAGAGCTCCAGTGACGGAGCTCGCGGGCGTAGGCATCACCACATTACCTAATATACTTGCCGCTAAATGGTAGTGTTCAGCACTATCGTGATCCGGTCAGGTGGTAAAGTACCTACGGCCCTGTGATTTTTTTATTTTAATATAATTGAAGTGGCAAACAAGCATGCAGTTCACATTGATGTTAAGTGATGACTGCAGCCTACAGATACCCACACAAAGACCAAGGTCAAAATGCAGATGCGTTACCACTCCTGCGGCCTAAGGTGTTATGCCTCTGTGCCGGAAATTACAGGGCCGTATATTACCACCTGACCGGAACACGATAGTGCTGAACACTACCATTTAGCGGCAAGTATATTAGGTAATGCGGTGGTGCCTACGCCCACGAGCTCCGTCACTGGAGCTCTACCACCAGTATCAATTACCGGCACAGAGGCATAGCACCTTAGGCCTCAGGAGTGGTAACGCATCTGCATTTTGACCTTGGTCTTTGTGTGGGTGTCTATAGGCTGCAGTCATCACATAACATCAATGTGAACTGCAAGCTCGATTGCCACTTCCATTAGATAAAAAAACAGTAAATAATCTGGTATAGGTACCCACCATAGATTTATGAAGTAGATAATAAATCTATGGTACCTACCCACACTAATTAGATTTAAAAAAAATCAAAATTATTTGGAACATAAGACAAAAACACAGAAATAAAATAAAAACGATGACATTCGAAAAAGTAAGAAATATACTGTGTCACGAGAATCAGCCCTCCTCCGAACTGACACAGGCGGGTTCCAGTAATCTTACGAGAACGCAGGTTAGGTATGTACTACCTAATATTAAAAGAATACAATAAGATTATGTGACTGAAAAAAAAATGAAAAAGATGTGTGGGAGTGTGTGTGCGCACATGTATGCATGTTAGAATTTGTACTTATATCTGAACATTAGTGTATGTAATATTTATTTTTCGCAATAACACATGCGAGTAAACTTTAGAAAATAAAGAAAAACGGAAAGAAAAAATTGACTTCGGGTAGGAATCGGACCTGCGACCTCGGGATAACCAGTCCAGCCGCTTTACCACTAAGCTGGGACGTGAGACTTCGGTAGCTTACCTAGTGGTAAAGGTATTAGTGTAACTGTTTTATTTTACAACTCTTAGCAAGGCTTCAGTTTCTTCATCAATTTCGTGTATACTAAAAAGATATGAATTTACGCACATTTACAATTTGAACCTTTCAGTAAGTATAGGTACTTGTCCGTAACAAAGAAACCCTTCAACTTTCGCCACTCGAATTTATTTAAATTCACAGCGGATGTAAAGCACTCGTACATACCTACGGTACCTACTCACATCGACGAGAGGTTTTTCTTTGAAGCTGCGGAAAGTTAAAGTTGTAATAGAATTTAGATTTACAAGTGGCCAAATGATGCAGTGCCAACAATTTGATTTAAAAGTTTAAGAAGAGGGTCTTAGTGTAATAGGCAGTCCATATTGCGCGTCTTTTTTTATAGTAGGAAAAGTGTTTCAAAGGGCCCTTAATATTAATATTGAAAAGATAATATAATAAGGACCTTCTTACTTATGTAGGTATAGAAAGTCCTTGCTTCCACAATTTTATTATACCTAGTAAGTTGGCACGTATTCATACCTATTTAATGAAGTTCTCGTAATGGCTGTACGGAAGAATGAGAATTAGATGTGTGTGAAGCAAAAATTTCATGGTATAGAACGTGGCAAGGAAAATATGGCCGTAATTCGCTTTCATCCAGCCAATATTGAAACTTACTTTCTTTTTAGTACCTAGTAGCCGAACCTAGGTCGACCTTCACCCATCTGTTTACCGAATGAAACATTAATTTTTATCAAAGGAGATATTGCAAAAAATGTATGGGCCTCCGGCCATTCAATGTACACGATATCATTAACAGCCAAAATCAATATAAAATCGTGTTTTTAGTGCATATTTTCATTTATTTAGCTTTGTTTGCAGTTACAAAACATTATTTGCACTTAGAATTGCAACTCAAAACCAATATGGCGGGCGATGGCATTTTGACATTTTCATTTTTTAAATTGTTTTTTTGATTACCTCTTTATTGTACTTAGAGAAAAAAATGAATGAATTAATATTTTTTAAATACTATCGAAATCGATTTTATGTGTTGATACCATACTAATCGATTTCCAATTTAAAATAAATCAGCGGAATATCTTTAAATTTATCGATTCTATACATCGTTTTTTATGATAATATTATATGTGATGCACTAGTAAGATACAAACCTCCTCCTCCAAAAAGGGGAGAGACTCGTGCCCAGCAGTGGGACGTATAATGGGTTGCCATCATTAGTAAGATACAGATAGCATTAGTTTTGTTTTATCTACTGTACTATCCCAAGCGTCGGCTGTATCGCCGCCATGTTGAACATGGTTGAAAATGATAAAATCGTTTGAAATAAATGTGGTCGTAACTCTTAAACATATTCTTGAATACATTAATTGTATTTTTTTCGGATTCTTCTTTAATTTACCCATTTTTGAGGACATGTACGAACCAGAGCCGAGCTCGCATCATCGCCTTTCATACATACCTAAACCAACACGTCTTGCATGTATTGCCTATCAAAATTTGTTCATAGCCATCATTAATTAATTAGGAAAAAAAAACATTTTTTTTAATAAGTTTCACCCCTTTCTTATGCTGCTATTATTTTAACATCAATGTGAACTGCATACTTGTTTGCCAGTTTTGCCACCTTCATTACTTAAAACCGGCCAAGTGCATGTCGGGCCACGCGCAGTGTAGGGTTCCGTAGTTAGAGTAAAAGATGAAACAAAAATAAATAATAAATATTTTGTAAGGACTTGTTCGAAATTTTCGAGTAAAGTACATTTGATCGACTATTACTCGCAAACTTGCAAGGCCAATTTAAGTGTGATAGTTTTCCTTCTAATTTCGTTATATATAGCTACTATTGCCGTAACGTTTGAAATTCTAACAACCGTTTAGTCTGTAGGGGGGGGGGGGGACACTTGAGTCTAACAAAAATTTGCACTTTAAAGCTTAATAAGTCACGAGCAGTTAACTAAATCGAAAAATGATTTTCGGACACCCATACTATTTTTCAAAAACCTATCCAACGATACTACACGATATATGGAAATCGAAAATAAAAAAAAAAACTGCGAGTTACATGTAGGTGAAGTTACCCTAACTAAATACATATTTTTTCATGTTTTTATTCTACCACTTTGTCGGCGTAATTAATATGCATACTTGTGCCAAATTTCAAGTCTCAAGTACAGTTTTTGCGCTAAACCGCGGGCGGACAGACAGACAGACAGACAGACAGACGGACGGACATGGCGAAACTATAAGGGTTCCTTGTTTACTACGGAACCCTAAAAAGGTGCCATTGTGAGCGGCTCTGATAGTAGGTTTATAAATAAGAAACACTTAGCCTAGGTTGCACCAAGACATTTCTTAAAGTTAAAGCTATTGTTACAGAAATATGTTAAAGTTAGGGAAAGATGTGAAATGTAACAATTACTTAAGTTAATGTAACATTTCACATCCTTCTCTAACTTCAAGAAATCTGTTATAATTAGAGATGGATGTGAAATGTAACAATAACTTTAACAAATATCGTGGTGCAACCCAGGCTTAAACAATATTAATTTATAATAGCAACCCTTAATACGTCTCACTGCTGAGCACGACTCTCTCCCCTTTATGGGGGGAGGCCTGGAGTTTACTCCGCCACGCTGCTCCAATGCGGGTTGATGGAGATACGGGTTCGTGACCAACCCGCTGTCGGATGTTTTCAAACAAGGCTTCCGACAAGGTTTAACGACTGCTATCTATCGATAGCAACCGGGACCGACATTCTAACGTGCCCTCCGAAGCACGGAAACGCGCATTTTAATTTGCCACTAGCGGTCACCCATCTCACACCCGACCGCGCCCGTATCGCACAACCGAGTAGATCGTTTGCGATCTACACCAGGCGCGGAGTCATGGGCGCTTCAAAACAATATTAGGCATAAGAAAAACAAGCATAGATCACTCGATACCTTATATTTTTATCATGTTTACAATGTAGGTGCTGCAATATCATTAAGGCAGTACAAATTTCCGTATACTATTTAATTAGTCACTATTACAATATGTTTTAAACCTGACATTATAAAGTTAAGGCATCTCACACACTTTCTTTAAGGTCGGCTAATATTTCTATTGGAAGCGCGGTCTTGTATTAGGTACACAAAAAGTTTGTATTGATTTCTATTAATCAACTGGATATTATAATATAAATTTATATTCAAATATGTAAGTGACCTTTAAAAAACATTTACAAACAAACATTTTAATTCGATAGATTTATAGATGAAGTGTAATACTGGATGTTGTGGTTTTATTATATCATTATCTTTTTTTTACTTTTTTGTAACGTAACTAATTTAACTATTCATGATATTATAGATGTCTGAGAATTGTAAACTTTTTATAATGTAAATATTTTATACGTTAAATGTACCTAAATATTTACATTTAACTTACTGATCTGGCGAACGTTTGGATTTATAAGTCACATGTTAACACATTTTGAAACATTAATATTTAGGGTGGATTTCACTAAAAAGTTTTAAGTTGAACTTTGGCTACATTTTGAATCGTTTTTGCTTTACACCACTCAACGAACTTTGAAAATGTAACTGTCAGTTATATTAACTAGGTTTATATTACGTAGCTCAAACTGAACATTATAAATATGATTATTAATTAGTACGTGTTTCCCAGGGGTTGCAAACATATAACATTGTTTGTATATGTATGAATATATGGTAATAACTATGGTAGGTACCTTTCTCTCTTTTTTTTATGTTATGGAAGTGACAAACAAGCATGCAGTTCACATTGATGTTAAGTGATGACTGCAGCCTATAGACACCGACACAAAGACCAAGGTCAAAATGCAGATGCGTTGCCACCCCTGAGGCCTAAGGTGTTATGCCTCTGTGCCGGAAATTACAGGGCCGTACATTACCACCTGACCGGAACACGATAATGCTGAGCACTACCATTTAGCGGCAAGTATATTAGGTAATGCGGTGGTGCCTACGCCCGCGAGCTCCGTCACTGGAGCTCTACCACCAGTGAATTACCACCAGTCTTATTAGTATGTATGTATTTTCACGCAGTCTTATGCTGGAATGGAGACCACGTTAAGGTAAATGTAGACGCGACGATTAGAGAAAAGTGGTTGTAATCTGTTGAATTGGAGTCGCTCTGCATCGGGAATAGTTGGCGTGCTTAGGGAGAGGCTTAAGTCCAGCAGTGGACGGCAGTATGCTGATTAGAAACGGAATCGGGGAGAGATGTACACTACCATGTTGTTCCATGTTTATTAGATAAAACAGTGATGCCTACACCCAGACTCTTTTGTGACGACTTATGATTCAATTCTTAACAGTGGGATTTCAATACAGCTCACGCTATTCCTGTTGTGGCACACACGAGTTGACAATTTTAACGAGAGTGAGTCAATAATTCACTTATTGTATTAAAAAGGTATTGCGTATTAAAGTCTCAATAATTATTGTATTGTCAAATACATTATTCTGAAAAGTCAGAAGGATCTCCACGAACCAAATAAGTTAACTGGGATCAAGTTCTATATATTATGTTAATTATTTCATTAATAACAAATACAAAAATGCTCTAAATTAAACTAAGGTGACTGTGTCGGTAACGGAAACGACATTGAAAATAATACACAAGTTAAAAGAATCTTTGTGGTTTTTACACTTTAAATACCTCGTATACACATAAATGACACATAAATATAAAATAATACAATCAATATTAGGTATACACTTACAAGTAAAAGTTAGTATAAGTACATTCGTAAATACTAAGAGGGGTAAAGTTTAGACCGAGACATAGAATTGAGCATTTTACAAGTCTAACTAGATTATTATGCTTTGTAAAGCTAGAATTTGAAGCTAGAATTATAATATCAACATAGTGAGTAAGTTGACCAGCCTTATCAAATGACATAAGAATGACAAGTTTCCTTTGTCATATAAAGTTAAAAGTTTCGTCATATGAGGCGGCTAGTCAAACTGTCAAATATATTGATCTACAAATATTTGGGTTTGGTTTGGGTATGGAAAAGAGAATAATATTATCTTTATATCTATATGAATATTATATTTGCCATACATGTAAACTATGGAATGCATATAAAGTTATCATGAAAATATACTGGACGACCGACTATCTGTAAGTCCGAACATTGGTAACACCGCAAGCACTCGGCTAAAATTCCATACAAACGCCTATTCTGGTTACCTACTACACAGACATCAATTAGGACATGTTTTTACACGCGCACACACACACACACACACAGTTGCCCGCTCGCAATCTCAGTGCATGTGGCTGCCGGCATGTGGCGCGGTACTCGAGGGGAGGTGCGGGCTGCAAGAGGGGAAATCAGGCGGGACGTCGAAGTGTCCATTCTATATGTAGTATTATTACATATTCTCTGCCTTGGCTTAGGGTGTTCCAGGGCAGCGTAACACATAATGCGATTACACAGTCACAGATAAGACCGATAACATCATACAGTCATACATTTGTGGGGGCAGAAAATAATGGATACAGGCTTTTCAAGATCATTTTACAAACTTTAAGGATAAACCTGTATTAAATATTTTCAGCAATAAACAGGTTGAAATATTGGTGATGTTATCCCGCGGCAGAACGATTTGCCTTCAGTAATACTGTCGAAACAAGAGTTAAAATTGAAAATATGAACAAAATTTTGTTTCCGTTACTTAAAATTTATTACCTTGAAAAAAATTATGATTCACTAAACGTAATTTATTTGTATAACTATGTACTACGCTAACTAGTGAGTTGATGACAAAGTGAAAAAAAAAAACATGATTTTACCACACATTATTGATCATGCAGTTTACGAGGATTAGAGTTGTTATACGTGATGGCGCGAGAGATTCAACTGTGTACAAATTTCGGCGCGTATGATATGAACGTATTGGAGTAGCCTGTGGACAGCTATAACGCTTTATAATTAAAGGTGTACCAAACAGTATAAAAGCCACGGTGTAATTTAATTTTTTTTTCTTTGCAGCAAAATAATTATAAATACATATCTAACGTTATGTTTAGTGAATTAAGGTACGATTCCGAACTCGGCAGCACGCAGAAGTGCTGCCGCAGCACTACTGGTCTCCATATATTATCTATGAGTTTTTAGGAGATTACATTCCGAGCTACGCGACACTGTCGCGGCAGCAATGGAATAGAAAATAGATAAATATGGTGCTGCTGCGTGCTGCCGAGTTCGGAATCGTACCTTTACTCTCATTTTTTACACTTTCGAGATGATAATAAAAAATATATATAAAACAGTTTTTTAAATTAGATTTTTATGTTTCGATAATACAACTAAAGGCAAATCGTTCTCCTGAACTGACCGGTAAAGTAATATTTTCATAAGTTCATTCAATAGTATACATGTATGTCCGTCCACATTATAGTAATGCTGTTTGCATGTGTTTGACGAGCTAACTAAGGGGAATAATTGTATACACACGTCTCCAACTAGGCTTCCTAAATATATTATTGCAGATTCTGTAAAATTAGCTAGGTACATTAAGACAATCCATCACAAAATTACTTTACAGTTTCTTATAATAAATTAGGCGTCCAATCATATAGTGACAATTTTGATACCTAATGAAATGAAGAGTAATAAATGAAGCTATATCTACACATGTAACTGATTCTTATAAATTAGTAACAAAAATAAAGATAGTCAAATTAGAGAATGTTAAAATAAAATCTTCACTTGACAGTTTTAAGCATCGAATACAACGTTCAAAACGGGCAAATGAATTCAATAAAAAATAATCTCTCATTATATACGAAACATATTATCAAGAGAATTACAAAATTAGAATAACAGTATTTCGATTCATATTGTCATAAGTAATATTATTAATTGGTCTACTTTTATTTGATTAAAACATGTCGCACATTCTGGAACATTAGTAAAATAAAAAAATGGTGTGTATTTTTTTTTAAACGTATCCCTGTGATGCATAACAGTGTTAGCAATACACCTCATTCAGGTTAAAAATCAATATGAGACTAAAATGGCGAATTTACAAATTTTTGTTACAACTATCTTTATAGTAACACTATTGGCATATTTCAGAAAAATATTAAAGTCCTGTATAAAATTAAATTTAGCTCTGCTATTGACGTTAAAATTAATATATTGAACTATTCAACTAAATTGGTATTTTTAATTCATTTTTGGATTATAACTATTTGAAGAGATAAAATATATTAAAAAACAGATGTCAAAAAATATAAACGTATTTTTGTTCTCAATTGAAAATAATATAAATTAAATAAATATCATTCATACACTTTGTCTTAAGTAATCATAACATATTTATTTTTATGAAAAACTTTTAAATTTTCAGTTAAAAAAAAAAACATTTTGTTCATAGACAATCATTTTGTTTTTGTTTACAACATTAAGACAAACATACTTTCATTTCAGTTGTTCAGGACAAACTGTACAAGGATTTCATCTTAAAATCTAGTAAAATAAATTTGTTTATGTAATATTAACATAAATAAAGAAATGGAAAAAAGACTAGTGTCCGTATGTAAAAAAAATACTGTTTTGTAAAACATACAAAACTTAAAGTTAATCTAGATATAAAAAATCTAGCATTATCTACATATACAAATTAATTTCCTAATATTTTCACTATATCTAAACGATATTTACAAGAAAAGAAAAACAATTTTCATAAAAGACGAATAAATTGACTAAATAAAACAAAATAAATAAAACTGGTATTTTTTAATGCTACTAAAATTTTGTGTAACAGTAAAATTTAGCCTGGGTTGCACGAAAATATTTGTTCAAGTTATTGTAACATTGAACATCCTTCTCTTACCTATAAAAATCTGTTTAAGTTAGACAAGGATGTGCAATGTTACAACTTTAATAGATAAATAAGGATGGAATGGTAATGTGGGCGGGGAAAGCGCGCCGCAACTATGTATCCACGATAATAGTTCGGCCGAACCATTAGTTCACCGCTCGTAGTTGCGTGTGAGACTACTTAGAACGACACATCTCTTGGTGAAAATTCCGTGTTGTACTATTTAAACATTTTAACAAAATGTAAAATGAAAAGTCCGACCTCAAGTATAAAGCGAGGAGGTATATCTTTTGATCGGTAAGCCACAAACAACATTTATTGTTATATTTGAAAAAAAAACATGAAATTAAAGGATCAAAAGAATATGAATATTCGAACTTTAACTGCATATTAAGACGTAACTGTTAGCAAATACATTGCTTGTTAAACACTCGCTCAATTAATATACAGCATGTAAAGGGTTCGCTACATTTCATCTACTGACGTGCGAGCTCCTTGTGAGTATATTGTTGTGTGCGTGCGAGGCACTCTGGATTGTCTACGGGAGTTTTGTCTTAGTGTGCAAACTTACGCAAACGAATGCTGCCCCGAGAACTTATGTGTAGGTGATTGTCGAGATGGTGTTGCATTTGTGTAAGAAATTGCAAGTTGGGAGTAAAGTGGCGACGCTGGTTCTTATACTATATTGAAACAAAGTCATTTCCATCCTTATTTATCTACTGCATTACTTTAACAGTTAGTGCAGAATGCGTTGCACTAGCGTACTTTTGTCATTGTTAAAGTTAGCAGGGTTGATAGATTCCCTTATCGTTTGACAGATAATTTTGAGGTTAACTTTAACATGAACCAACACAGCACTACCAGTTACGGTTAAAATTAAGTTTATGACGTCATTTAACAATTTTCAAATGGTGCAACTCTTTTCTTTACGTAACCGGTACTTGAACAAATTTGTTAAAGTAAGATGATGCAATCCAGGCTTAGTGCAACTGCAATTCAATTTAAATTGTCTTTTTATCTTATTCATTAGAATTAACTACAAAAAATATCTATTTCTTAAGTAACTTTAATACCATATGTATATTTTATATTAATTTTATTCAAGGTTTTCACACTGAGTATCCAATTTTCAGTAATCCCATTAAAATTATTTTTCAAATTAAAAAAAAAAAATTATAAGATCAAAAAATCTCAAATATCAAAGATCAAATATGTACAGAAATGTCAGAGTATTTTCATTTTTGTTTTAAAATACTGTCAAAACATGAAATGATGAAAATGGAAAAAAAAATGAAACAGTCCAAAAACTTTCTTTCCTAAATATCTAACACAGCTAAAGAGAACTTTCAACATTAAGATTACATACAAACCATTCCAAATTGCAATACATCGAACATTATATTTCAAAGAATCATTGCAAGTGTCATAGATTGATTTGTACAGAAAAAAATAATAAAGGTACAAAGTTAAACAGCTTAGAAGTATTATCTAGGGAACTTAAAGAACATCTCCTTGTATAAGAATATTTTTCAATCGCCGGAATATAAATGTTATCTCCTTACAATAGAAAAGCACTCAATACGAAAGTTCAATTTTAAACATTTTATTCCGGAGAGTTAAAAAATATTAAAAATACTAGGAAATGTTCTTTATATTCACTAGATAATACTTCAAAGCTGTTTGACCGTGTACCCTGTTTTTTAAACTTTTTCTGTACAAATCTTACCATGATCTTTTCATAAAAATACCTGACAGACACAGCATTCAACGCTTAAACACTTGAAGATCAGAAGAAATACTTATAAATAAAATCAGACTTCGATATGGTCGTCTGGTAAAGGCGGATGCTTCAGTTTCTTTGGATTGAGTATCGAAGGTTTCTGCGTTCGTGTATGCCAAACGTACACCTTGGTGCAATTCTCGGCGAGCGGCTCCAATTCGTCTTTCGTTGTAAAATACTTAAGAATTTCGCTTTCCTGAAATGTTATAAGTTTGTATGAATATTAATTTAGCTACTAGGATCTCAAATTCAAAATATGTCAGGTCAATTAGGTATCATAATAATGGCATGGCAACCCTTGAAACGTCCCCCAGCTGGGCACGATCTTCTTTTTGGGGGGAGGTATCATAAATCAACGTAAATGCGATTTTCATTCAGTATCTTATTATGAGTTCTAGTAACAAAAATAGTATAATAAAAAACATTTGCTAAATTAATAACTTATTTTACGCGTATTTATTTCGAGATAGTTAGTACTTCATCAGGTGTGAAAATGACAGGGTGAAAATTTTGCAAATTATCCAAACAAAAGTCAAACTTCAAAAAAAAATCATAATGATTTCAAATAATTACCTGAAAAATATCTTAAGGTGTAGCTCGCGAAAAGCTCCATAAAAAACACAACATAGATCTGTTGCTTTGAGAGTACTGAGCGCTAAGACTGTTTGCACAACGACGCGGCTTACGGATATTTGTTTTCCTTTAAACACTGTATTAAGTATATATATTAAGCGGATGTAATGAGAGAACATAATACGATCCACGTAGTATCACAATTTAGGCGTAAGCTATATATAGCTTAATAAATAATCGAATTCATAACAAAGGAAGTTAGTGATAACGAACAACTTAAAATAAATTGCATATTGGTGTCGATAAAAAATCATTTCTGATAATTAAATACGATTTCATGTAAAAAGATAAAACTTGGACAGTTTTTAATGTTAATGATTTGTTTCAGTTTTACTATAAAACACATTGGTTTCTAAGCATTCTCAGTATAAAGGAATGAATTGAATATGAGCATTTTCTCGTCTAAATTAATTCAATACGTGAGCAGGACTTTATCTTCCGTTGAAACTATATACATATCAAATTTCATTTAAACTCATCAAGAATGACTTGACGACCTGGTTAATCCAGCGGTAACGACCGTTTGGTTCAAGGGGTCGCGACTTCGATCCCAATTCCCAAACTCGTAGGGTACGTCTGGGAATCTTCGGTAACATTCACCGATCCGCGTTTCAACCACGGGACTGTTATCGTAGTGGCAGTGATCTACCACCAGATATTATAGATAATACTGATGAATAAGATAATACAGACCGCACTACAACATAAGCCTGGGTTACACCAAGATATTTTTAAAAGTTATTGTAACATTTCATATCCTTCTCTAACTTAAACAGATTTCTTTAAGTTAAAACGCGACGCTCACGAAACGCGCTCGCGCTTCTCGCACGCCCGAAGAACGCGCACGCTACACAGTAGTGTTCATCACTATCGCGTTTTGGTTCGATGAGAATGTATGGTACTTAATAACTATCACAGAAACCTATGTCGGCAACTATTTGTCGGCGGCTTAGTTGGCAGCTTTACTCATTGCAAGTCGGAAAAGTTTGTTGGCGGCATGTCGGCGGTTTGAGATGAGGAACTTACTAATGGACTACCGCTCGAGTGTCGCAGGGCAACTGAGTGTACGTCCGCAAGCCGCCAACATGTCAACGAACAACACGCGCGATCGCAGGATTCTTTTCACATAGGCCGCCGGGTTGAGTTGACGGGTTGTGTCGGCGGACCGGCGGGCTCAATGTGTATTGCGCCACACCGCGGACACTCCGCCAAAACTCCATACAAACGCTTAATTTGGTTTCTATTACACAGACATCAATCAGTGACGTGTATATACACGCGCACCTGTGTGCGTAGCACGTACAACATACCAACCGTTGCCCATAAGAGGGGAAGGGGTTGAGTGATGCGGGCAAATCGGGCGAGACGTCGAAGTGTCCATTCTATACGTAGTATACGTATTCTCTGATTGCGCTTAACAACTTACGTCTCATTGCACATCACAACTTAGAGTGGTGTAGAAGTCATCATTAAACAAGCATGTGAAATGCATGCTTGCCACCTTCGTTACTTAAAAAAAATATCCAACACACCTGAAATCCAGATTGCACTTTTCGTGAGAACTTAGCTTCTGGATGATCTAGGAAGAGGGTGGCGTTTATGGCGAAACCGGCCATGTCTATCGGGAAAGGTCTGAAGGGTTTCCAAACTGCGTTGTACCCTGACACTTTCCCATCCGTCACCAGTGGCATCTCGACTCGCATGCCTCCTACTATGCCAACGGGCCACACCCCCACTTTGCTGATTTTACGCATCTGAAATTATAAAACATCTTTGTGTCATTTATAAGTAAATGTGCAAACAAGTAGGCGGACGGTAAACTAAATAAAGTTGTCTCATTCTTACATAGTGTAATTATTTTTGTAATGATGGCATACAGTTCACATTGATGTTAAGTGATGTCTGCAGCTTATAGACATCCACACAAGGACCAGAGGTCAAAATGAAGATGCGTTGCCACCCCAGAGACCTTGGTTGTTATGTCTCTGTGATAGTTATTACGAGGCCATACATTACCATCTAACCGGAACACGATAGTGCTGAACACTACCATTTAGTGGCAAATAGATTAGGTAATGCGGTGGTGAATTACCGCTCTCTAGGCTTACAATAATTTGTAACTTAAGCAGTTTACCACTCCAAATAATCTCTTACTTTTAGTAAGATACATACCTATTTATAATAACTGAAAATATTAAATTTAATAATAATAATGTATTTCTTGCTTTTAACAAATGATATTTAGACAGTTAACACAGTTGTGTTAGTAAAAATATATTTTTATTTATTTTAAGTAGTATCATGTACTTTGCTGTGTTCACCATTGCATATAATCATGAGACAACTATAGAAGAATGTGTTGCTTCAAAAATAAATAAACGTAGATAGGTATATGGAATGTTAAACAAACATAATATGAAATCAAGAATGTTTACTCTCATTGAACATAATATAAACATTTGACTAACCTGTTCTTCTGAAAATAAGAAATAGTTTATATAAAATAACTTTTTTTGTTTACAGCAAGCATCATGCTTGCTGTAAACAAAAGAAGTTATTGAAAGCAGTCAGATAATTATTTAGTAATCTATCCAAAAACATAAGAACATTTTCCAACACATACATAATTTCTATGTACGTAACGCTTCTATTTTTAGGTGATTGCGTATATGTACTCAAGCGTACTTACAAACTCCTAAGATTCGCCTGGTACGTTTTGTCATCCATGGCAGGCACATTACCAAACTCCGAGGGCAATACTGGGAAACTTCCGAGAAATAGAGGAAGGAATTGTTTCATTTTGAAATTAATCATTGTAGCAAACTCCAAAAACTTGCAAATTTTCAAGAATAAAGGGAAAAAATAAAGTTAATTTGATTAAAACAAAGATATACATTTCTTATTACTAATTATGCATTTTTTTCTTTCTCGTGAAATGGTAATCATCAATTTTAGGATTGGAAGAGTATTGATTCTGCCCAAATAAAGTCAATTTTTTTATCTAATTTTATCTTTGAGTATTAAACTAAAAAAAAGTTGATATAACAGTCGAAATTTGTGACCTTTTGGTAGATACATTGTTGGATTATTAGAAAATAAACAACTATTAAATTGAATAAATTGGTAGTCGAATACTGTTTAGAATAATTTTAACTTTGTACATACTGTACATAGAGTGCATAAAGCCCACATACATATCTGGAACATTTCCTTTCAAAACACCCTCCGACCTGGGAATCGAACAGGATCCCAGGATTGTAGTAATGACCTGCTACCACCAGTCTACTAAAGCAGTTGCACCGAATGCATATTTTTATAATAATTGTAGGTTAATTTCAAGACTCACCTCATCGAACACTTTCAAAGAATATGTATTATCGTCATCCATAAAGTAGACGACTCCTCTCTTGTCTTCGGACTTCTCCAAATGCTCTCGGAGCCAATCCAGAGCGACATTCCTCTGTTCAACTCCACTGGCCTGAAAATATATTATGTTGGTTAAAACGCATAAAATTTGAATCAAAGTTTGACTTGTAATAACTGATGATTTTACATTCTCAGGAGAAAAAGACCTCGGGGAATGAAGTCAACATCAGTATAGGCATGGACTGTTGAAATATTGTTGGACCTTGCGGTTACACCTTGTATAAGTATTTTTTGTCAAGAAATATTTAATATCGAGCTGTAGGCATTGATTGTTAGATTAAATCATAGATTAAAACTGGGATAGGAGATTACAAAATGTTTATAATTGTAATAGCTACCAGATATAATAAGTAGGAATCAAATAGGTTTTTATTTTATAGATAACAAATTAGATTTTTCTACATAATAACCCAACATTCACTGTTATTGAAAAAAAACATAAGAATTTAAAAAGATACTTTTTATAAGTATTCACATTTTATCAATAACACATTGGTAATGAAACTCATAATCGAGATGTTTTTCCTGTTATAAAATATGTCATCGTAATTGGTATATTATTCATTATCAATCTTTGTGAGCTTGAACCCAAATATAATTTTAGTCGCAAACAATAGTGTACTTGTACTTAGTGCATGCTATGATGCTATGGATTAACATTTACCATATCTAAATAATGTTAACAGTAAGTATATTTATTACTTACTTATTTGGTTACAATGTACAAATAATATGTCATACAGAAATTAAAGCACTTGAAACAATATTCAATGAATTATTGGTATTATACAAAAAATATTAAAAGAAAATACAATAAGTAATTCAAAATAACATAATAGGTATCACTTGCGTTTTTATATAATATGCACAACAATCCTCGTCGATCTGATATCGTCCGGGAGCAAAGAACCTTATCTGCCAGAGCAAATATGATAGCCCACAGGTTTGGACACGGTTCACACGAGGTTAAGGACACATTATTTGAAACTTATCATCTCTCTCAATGTTCTTGGATTGCAGGCAGTGGGCCAACTACCAAAGACTGTTCAGCTTTTATGTTGCATCTGGTATTGTTAATGGAAAATAACAGATATTGATTTTTCAAAGTAATATACAACATTGACAGATTTGGTTTCATTTGCTTTTATCCGTTTTTCTTGAGCCAGCACGATATATCATTTAGGCTGTTTTGGAGTATGTTTGTTGCTGTTTTCGGATCGCTATGTGATGCTAGGATGGCGGTGTCATCTGCAAATGTGCCAGTGGTAACTGAAGCTGATGTTGGCAAATCGGCAGTAAACAGTAGATAGAGTGGGTCCCAAAACACTGCCTTGTAGAACACCTGCATGTATGGCGCAAAGGTAGGACAGAGCTTCTCCGTTCTGGACAATAAAATCGGTCGGTGTTGAAAAAAGATTTCAGAAATTTCGTAAAATAATCGGGAAGTGCTATTTTGATTTTATAAAGGAGTCCCTCGTGCCACACTCGGTCAAACGCCTGGGATATGTCTAGGAATGCACTAGCGCAGTAAGTTTTGGCCTCAAGCGATGTCATAATTTGTTTTGTCAGTCTATGTCGAACTGGTCGATAGTGGCATGTTTGCTTCGGAAACGGAAACTGGTGGTCAGGAATTAGTTTATTATCTCTGAGTATCGGCAGAATGCGTTCCAGTAACAATGCTTCGTATATTTTTGAAGGGATGGGCAGCAAACTTATTGGCCTATATGACTTTGCTTCCTCTGTTTTTTTGTTCGGTTTTAATAGTATAATGATTTGTGCTACTTTCCACTGAGGGGGAAAGAATTTGAGCCTAGTTATGGCGTTATAATAGGTAGGGGAAAGTCTTTTCGCATTATAGTATGTATGAACTTGTATTAAAATCTCTTTGGCTGTAGTATTTGTATCTGGCTGGTTTTGGTATCATTGAAAGTTAAAATTTTAAAGAACATAATTCCAAATTCAAATTAGGCAAATGTGTGATTTTCATTTGTTTTTCGTACTGTCAAGATGAGTGAATCTAATGAAGAAATTCGATACATTTTAAAATTTTACTACAAAAAAGGTAAAAATGCAACGCAAGCCGCGAAAAAAATTTGCGATGTTTATGGACCTAGTGCAGTGGCTGTGAGAGTAGCACAAATTTGGTTTAAGCGTTTTCAATCCGGAAATTTTGATGTCAAAGATGCACCTCGCTCTGGTCGCCCTATTACGGATAAAATGGATGCCATTTTTGAAAAAGTGGAGCACGATCGACATATCAGTAGTTACGACGTAGCTGAAGAACTGAGAATTGATCACAAAACAGTTTTGGCGCATTTGAAAAAAGCTGGGTACAAAAAAAAGCTCGATATTTGGGTACCTCAAGAGCTCACTGAAAGAAACCTAATGAACCGTGTACTCATTTGTGATTCTTTATTACAACGTAATGAAACCGAATCATTGTTGAAGAAGCTGATAATTAAACTGGTAATGAAAAGTGGATCACGTACGACAAGAACGTGCGAAAAAGGTCGTGGTCAAAGGCCGGTCAGGCTTCACAGACTGTGGCGAAACCCGGGCGAAAACCGAAACTCGCAATAAGGTGATGTTGTGTGTGTGGTGGGATTGGAAGGGCATTATTCATTATGAGCTATTACCACCAGGCAGGACTATCGATTCTGAACTCTACTGCGAACAACTTATGAGATTAAAGCAAGAAGTTGAGAGAAAGCGGCCGGAATTGATCAACAGAAGGGGTGTGGTGTTTCATCATGATAACACTAGACCTCACACATCTATAGCCACTCAGCAAAAATTAAGAGAGTTTGGCTGGGAGGTGTTAATGCATCCGCCGTATAGTCCTGACCTTGCACCTTCAGATTTCCACCTGTTTCGGTCTCTTCAGAATTCTTTATGCAATGTTAGGTTAACATCACGAGAGGACTGCCAAATCCACTTGTCGCGGTATTTTGATGAGAAGTCCCAAAATTTTTATAGCAATGGGATTATGTCCCTACCTACAAGATGGCAAAAGGTTATCGAAAAAAATGGTACATACATACTTTAGTAAAATTTAAATAAACTACTCGTATATTAAAAAATGTTTTGAATTATCTTAAAAAATGCGAAGAAACTTTTTCCCCAACCCAATATATTGACGTAAGAAAAATTATACCAGATTCAGGCAATTCCTGTAGTACTCATTTTTCGTGAAATTCGTTGGGGATTCTCCTGCATCATTATGAGTTTCCAAAAGTTCTCTGATATGATCCACGTGTGCTGGTGGACCTTCATACTGGTGAGGTGTAAAGACGTTCGACAGTTGTTCTAAAAACGTTCTAGCCTTTTCAAGATTTGTACGTGCCCATGTATCGTCGCTTTTCCTGAGAGGAGGTCAAGCATTAACAAGTCGTTTTAGTTTTCTCGTAGCTTTCCATAAGGAGTAATCTGTGGCAGCAGTGGCGTCCAAACCAGAGACGTAGTTATTAAAACTGGTATTACGGTCCACCTCCCGAGTGTTTTTGAGAGCTCTGATGAGGTGGTTAAGATGTTTTTTGGTATTAGGGTTTCTTGTTTGCTGCCACTGTTTCCGTATGTTTCTCTTCAGGATGACCTTGTCAAGTGTGGGCTTAGCTACCACATTATCTGTGCCTCTGTGTCGTAATAGCAGAGTTGAAGTCCAGGCTGCGTCTTGAACACTGCTGGTGAAGTACTGAACTGCTTCAGTTATGTCTTCTGTTGATTTTAACTTAACACTCTTCTTGAGGTCTACGAGTTCGCGAAATAAGGGCCAGTTCACATTTTTTTTCATATTATGGCATCGCTATTACGCATATTGCCAGTGTCAAGTAAAAGAGTATAAGCAGCGTAATAGTCAGAGTCAGTCAGTCCCGTCAGTCAGTCAGTCACTAATTCGAGTAAAGCGATGCCTACTTTACCAGAACCATTTACAATGAAGTTTTGGAGGCAACCCGAAAGGACGCGCTTGTGCACTATTATTCTATTTCACTATACACGGGCACTGTTATAAGCCTATATCAAACAAAATGCCACCAACTTTATTTAATATAACTCAAAAATACACCAAGAAAATGAAATAGAAAGAGCACCACACGGGTCTTTCAAGGTTCCCGCCAAAACTCCAAGGGCCAGTTAATCTTATTATTGTGCAAAACGCATTTTCCGTCACGCTTTTTAACAACCGTGTGCAGTTCCACTAAGATCGGTGAGTGGTCTGACGACAAGTCTAGGCAACTACGACATGAAGTGTTGTTCTTAGCAATTCCTTTGATTACGCAAAAGTCAATGATATCAGGGATTTTTCTTTTATCGCTTGGCCAGTAAGTTGGTTGGCCTGTAGACACCATGTTCATGTCTTTGCTTTGGATGCATTTAAAAAGTTCACATTCTCTGGGCAAGATGAGCCTGTATTATGAGCCTAATGTGTAGAGAATGTATTAAAGTGATTTACTTCTTTTAGTAATTGTGTAAGTCCAAGTGACTTCTTTTTTATTTTATTCCATGGTTGTGTTGAAGACTACTTGTGTTCGTTCTTGATTATAATGAAACTCTTCAGAAGGTTGTAGTAGAATATCTTTTTACACAAAAAACAGCACAATTTATACAAAAAAGGAAAATTAGAAAAACCAATAAAATAACAGATAAATAATTAACAACCAATAGGATTTTAGATAATTGATAATGCTATCTCAATTTCTGTCTCTTTTCCGGCACGTGTCGATTTATCGGTCAAGGTCAGCGCGGGAGCAATGCGCGCATGCGCGATACGTTCGAAGTTCGGTGAACTCCAGTGCGCATGCGCCAGTCGCCGGTATAAGTATGTGCGGCGCTCGCTGACTCGCTCTTTCGCTCGGGGCTCGCAAGGTGAACGCATGCGTCGCGGGAGCTCGCCGGCTGACGACGCGTGCCGAAGATGTAGACTGAAGCGGAGACTGATGTGGCTATGAGTTCAAGCTGGATCTGAAGTCGTGCGGTGAGTATTGAAGTGGAGACGTTGAAGACTGAAGATGTTAGAGCGTGGTTGCAGATGAAGAGCTCTAACAGCTCTTTTCAGAGCTACCATCCTGTCTCTGTCGAACGTCATCTGTACAGCATATAGTTCTTTTAAGAACTTTCCTGTCTCTTGTGCGTCAATGCGTGCTGTACTGAAACAGTTCTTTTAGGAACTATTTCGTCACCGTTTCTACTGTTAGTGGCTGCTACAGTAACCCCCCTCAAGTGAAACGTACCGGCAGTTTGACAGCTCGGCCTCGACTTGTCACTCGGTGAGTCGATTGCTGTGATGTGCTCGAAGTGTTCGGTAACTGATCTTGAGGTATAGGTATAAGGTTTTTAGGTAAAGGTAAAAGGTTTTCAGGTAAAGGTATGTGATTCTTAGGTAACGGTAAAGGTTTTTGAGGTAAGTGGACTTGTGGTAAAGGTAAGTTTTCAGTGTCTTCCACAACATAGGCAGGCTTGAGTCTGTCGATAGATATGTTGGTTTGACGCTCAGGTAACTGGATCGTAAACACTTTGTCTGTGCGATTTACGACCTTATAGGGACCTTCATAGGGTGTTTGAAGCGGTGTGCGTATCGCGTCGACTCTAATAAACACATGACTGCAGGTATGTAGGTCTTGATGAACGAAAATGTGTTTATTGTTTCGTGCGTTACGTTGTTGCGGTCGATTTTGCGCGATGATTTCTCGTAGGTTTTGCACGTAGCCGTAGTCCATTGATGTAGGCGTGGTCGATGTGCTTGCCTCGAAGAAATCGCTGGGTAGACGTAGGTTATGTCCGTAGGTTAATTCGGCGGCGCTTACGTCACTATCGGAGCGGAGAGCGGCGCGTAAACCGAACATTACGGTCGGCAGTGTTTGATTCCAGGAACTTCGCGCGTCTGATAATTTGGCGCGTAAAGATGATTTTAGCGTGCGATGCCATCTTTCGACGATTCCGTTGCTCTGCGGGTGATACGGAGTTGTTCGTATTCTGTTTACTCCCATTATTTTCATTAGGTTTGTAAACAAATTACTCTCGAATTGTCTTCCTTGATCCGTAGTTATTGTTGTAGGGCATCCAAATCGACAAATCCAATTGTTGTATATAACTTCGGCGACTGTTTCGGCGGTGATGTCGGTAGTAGGTATAGCTTCGGGCCATCGGGTGTGTCGGTCGATCATTGTTACTAGGTAGCGATGTCCTTGAGCGGTCGTAGGTAGCGGTCCTACGATGTCGGCGTGAATGTGAGTGAATCGCTCGGTTGGCGGGAAAGTTCCGATCTCGCTGTGGGTGTGACGATGTATTTTGCTTTTCTGGCAATTTATACATTGCTTCGTCCACGTTCCGATGTCGTTGTTCATTGCCGGCCAAAAGTATTTTCTCGTAATAAGTTTCCGTGTTGTTCTCGTTCCGGGATGACTTATGTTGTGTATACTGTTGAATACTTCTTGGCGATATTCGGTAGGTATGTACGGTCGCACGTATGTAGTGGAGGTGTCGCAGTATAGTTCGATGTTGGTATTTGGTATACTGATTTTTTTAATGCATAGGTTTGGTTGTTGCATTAATTGTTGGATGCTCGGATCTTTTTCTTGTGATTTTGCAATCTCTTCGTAGTTGATGGATGATGGACAGGATATGGTTTCGATGCGGCTGAGAGCGTCGGCACAAACGTTTTCTGATCCGGATACGTGTCTGATATCCGTGGTGAATTCGCTGATGAAGAGTAGTTGTCGCGTTCGCCGTGGCGTCTCGGTGTTACTCTGCGTTTTGTTCATCGCGAATGTCAGCGGTTTGTGGTCGGTGAAAATGATGAGTGGTCGCCCTTCGAAGATTTTACGGAAGTGAGTAACTGCCATATGTATAGCTAGTAACTCGCGATCGTAGGTAGAGTACTTCTGTTGCGCATCGGAAAATTTCTTCGAAAAATATCCAAGTGGTTGCCATGTGTTGTTTATGTATTGTTGAAGAACTGCTCCTGCGGCCTTGTCTGAGGCGTCGCTGAATATTGCGAGAGTGGCGTGGTGAGACGGGTGAGCGAGTAAAGCTGCGTTACTGATGCTGACTTTACATGCGTCAAATGCTTGATTCGCGGCGTCGGTCCACTCGATGACTGTCTTATCGCGCTTCTTTGCATCGTGTAGGTATGCGTTCAGCGGAGCTTGTAATAAAGCGGCGTTAGGTATGTGATCGCGATAGAAGTTCAGCATGCCGAGGAAGCGTCGTAGTTCTTCGATTGTCTTTGGCTTGGTGTATTTAAGGATGGCTTCGACCTTTTCTTCAGGTGGTTTGATGCCTTCGTTTGACACGATGTAGCCGAGGAATTTGACTTGCGGCTGACCGAGAACACACTTGGCGGGATTGATTGTGATGCCGTTTTCTTCCAATCGTGACAGTACGGTGTTGAGGTGCTCTCGGTGTTCCGTTTCATTGGTTGAGGCGATCAGGACGTCGTCGATAAACGGGAAAACGTAGTCGAGTCCACGCAGTACTTCGTGTATATATCGTTGAAAAGTTTGGCCTGCGTTCTTCAAGCCGGGACACATGCGTGGGAATTCGAATAAACCGAATGGTGTAATGATAGCGGTTTTTTCGATATCTTGCTCTCGGACTATGATCTGGGCGTATGCGCGGTTCAGGTCAATTGTCGAAAATACGTTTTTTCCGGAGAGGTGGTAGGTGAAGTCCTTGATTCTGGGAACTGGGTAGCGATCGGGTGTTGTAATCGTATTGAGGCGGCGATAGTCACCACACACTCGTATATCTCCATTTTTCTTCGGTACTATATGTAGTGGTGATGACCATGGGCTCTTGCTGGGACGACATAGACCTTGTTGCATCATGTTCTCAAATTCTTTTCGAACGGTTTCGTATCGATGCGGAGGTATCGGACGGGCACGGCAGTGTACTGGTTGTCCGGTGGTTTCGATGTAGTGCTCGACGTTGATTTTCGAATTCAGATTCATTGAAGTGAGTCGCGTAGTGCCAGGGTATTTCGCAAGTATGTCATGGTAGGACTCGCGGATGTCGATACTGCGTATTGTAGGTATGTTTGTAGACATTAGTGGAGCGGCGACTTGTAGGTTTGTGATGCCATCAATCAATCTTCGATGTTTGATGTCTACGATCAATTGATGGTGGTTGAGGAAGTCGGCTCCAAGTATCGGTTTCGACACGTCGGCGATGATGAATTTCCATTTGTATGGTCGTCGTAAATTCAGGTCAAGTTCGAGCGTTTTCTCTCCGTAGGTATTTATAGTTGTGTTGTTTGCTGCGTACAACTTGAATGGGAGCGGCGTTGGTGTCTGGCCTTGCTTCCTTGGTAGCACGGATATGTTAGCCCCAGTGTCTACCAAGAAGGAGTAATTCGTCTTCCGGTCACGGACGAATAGGCGGTATGATGAGTTGGGAACGCCGGTATCCGCCTCTGCCAACGTTCGTTCTAGTTTTCCGACTGTTGCTTGTAGGTACATGGTGTAGTACATCGTCTCGCTTGACTACCGAAGCGTCGATGGTAGTAACAGTGTGCCGGAGAGTCAGTGGGCGTCCGGGAACGCTGACGAGAGGTGCTTCGTTGGCGGGAGCGCTGGCGGTACCGGTGCATGTTGTTGTTATTGTGGTACGGCGGTCTTGTTTTTAGCTCGTTTATTTCCATGGTCAACTTGCGGATCTCGTCGATGAGGAATTGGGTGTCGGCTTGACTGGTTGGTGCTGGGGTAGGTGGTGATGGTGGTTGCACGGAGATAGCGGCGACATCGTGGGTTTGCTCGAGCATAGTGTCGGCAAGCAAAGCTAGCTCTTCTAGAGTTGTTTGGTGGCGAAATGTTTCGCTGACGGCGAGGACAGATCGGACGTGGGCTGGGAGGAGTTTGGTCCACATCATGCGCAGCGTTGTGTCGGTGACCTTGTCCTTCGCTAGCATGCGCATACGTCGTAGTAGGTGGGTGGGCTTCTGGTCACCGAGCTCCATTTCAGCCAGTAGTTTTTGTAGCTGCCGGCTATCTGATTCCTCATAAACTGAGATCAGACGCTTCTTGATGGCCTGGTATTGCTCGTCCCGTGGTGTGTTGCAGAGGATGTCGGCGATCTGCTCAACGTCCCCTTTATCGAGCTGGACGAGGACCATCTGCGTGAGCTGGGCGGTACTTCTTTTTAGGTCTTCAGTGGCGGTCTCGAAATTTATGTACCACAGCCGTGGATTGTCGCGCCAGAATGGGGGTATGCGCATGGACAGCGCTATGCCATCGGCGTGTGGTGCGTGAGACGTCGTTGGTGTGGCGGCTTCGTGGAGGCGTCCTGGGGCGAGTGGCTGGGTGGGTTCCATGACGGTGTTGTGTGGATGGGCAGCCGGACAGGGATTCGCCTTCTTTTTTTTCTTTGCAGGCTGTATGCAGTAAGTCGCTGTACAGCCGGGCAGAGCTTCGCCTTGACGTGTGCAGGTCGCTGGGCAGGCTGGCAGGGATTTGCCTGGTTTTCTTGAGATCCTCCTTGGTATCACGTCGGCGTCACCACTGTTGAAGACTACTTGTGTTCGTTCTTGATTATAATGAAACTCTTCAGAAGGTTGTAGTAGAATATCTTTTTACACAAAAAACAGCACAATTTATACAAAAAAGGAAAATTAGAAAAACCAATAAAATAACAGATAAATAATTAACAACCAATAGGATTTTAGATAATTGATAATGCTATCTCAATTTCTGTCTCTTTTCCGGCACGTGTCGATTTATCGGTCAAGGTCAGCGCGGGAGCAATGCGCGCATGCGCGATACGTTCGAAGTTCGGTGAACTCCAGTGCGCATGCGCCAGTCGCCGGTATAAGTATGTGCGGCGCTCGCTGACTCGCTCTTTCGCTCGGGGCTCGCAAGGTGAACGCATGCGTCGCGGGAGCTCGCCGGCTGACGACGCGTGCCGAAGATGTAGACTGAAGCGGAGACTGATGTGGCTATGAGTTCAAGCTGGATCTGAAGTCGTGCGGTGAGTATTGAAGTGGAGACGTTGAAGACTGAAGATGTTAGAGCGTGGTTGCAGATGAAGAGCTCTAACAGCTCTTTTCAGAGCTACCATCCTGTCTCTGTCGAACGTCATCTGTACAGCATATAGTTCTTTTAAGAACTTTCCTGTCTCTTGTGCGTCAATGCGTGCTGTACTGAAACAGTTCTTTTAGGAACTATTTCGTCACCGTTTCTACTGTTAGTGGCTGCTACAGTTGTATTGAATTTCAGTTGTTTCAATTTAAAAAAAAACTCTTTTATTGTAAATTGGCTGCAAACTGAATTACTGCATAAACATGTTACCTATATGCCTAATATATATTTTTTAATATCCCAGTTTATCTGCCATCGGCCATAAGACAATCAGATTTGTTCTTTGTTTGGGTTTCATTTCAGCAAATGCCTAATATAAATGCTCTATTTTACCATTCAATATACCTAATTATGAATAGTAAAATAACCAGCCTAATCTCAAAAATACTATCATAGCAAGTTACAAGTTTAATATTATTAAATAAACATCTCAATAATGAGCAGACACATGAAAAATTAATGACAAACAAGGAATATTGAATCAACAACATACACAATACCAAGTAGTGTTGAATGTGGCCATTTTAAATATACATATATTGACGTCCATAACCTGAAATAGTTCCAATTGCGAGTTAAGTGATCTAGATTTGAATGATCATGAATATTACAATGACCTAACAACAATGACACTTTTATTATCGTTCTCGCTTCCAATAATGTCTACAGTTTAATTGGGAGTTGCACTGGACTTGTAGTGTTAGATGTCATGACGGCAACGCGACGTTAGCAGTTGATTAAAATAAAATAATTCATAGTTGGTTACACTAAGGGTGTGATTCACAGACCGCACTACGACTTTACTTTGAGCAAAGTACGCTTAGAACAGTAACTGTCAAAACCCTTACTGTACTGATAGTTCTAATTCAAAGTAGGGTTGCTGAGGATTCCTCTTCCTCATAATGAGGAAGTTCCGCAATATTTTGGGATCCTCAACCGTTTCCGCATCCTCAAAAATTAAAATAAAAAAATCCTCTTCCGCTACCGCTTCCTCAAAATTTAAGAGGAATTTATGAGGAATTTAGTTGCGCATGCGCGTCGCGTATCTATGGCAACGCACACGCCGCAGCACGGTGCCAGGCCGAACAGGCGAGCGAGACCTTCCCACCCGTCACCGGCGCTGTTCCTTGATTGTTTGTTTTAATTTTATTGACATACATTATTTTGTTTATACGCGTACTCAACTTATGAAATTGAAATATTCGTGGCTTTACAGAACTGTATCTTAACAATACCTATCTTCTCTTCCATAAAATGTACCAGCAAACGACTTTTTAGCAATGCTGTATTGGTATATGATGAGCTATAAAACCGGTTGTTGGTGAAACAGCGTCCAAATATTTTTTTAATAAAAATTAACCTCCCTGTTTAAAATAAATTTCGATTAATAGTATTCAATTCTTTTATTTTGATTAAAGACTGCATTCTTATTTTCATTTCAATTCCTAAATGAAATTGTGTCATTCACTCATCTTTTTTCTTGGTGTGCGTGTGTTTTTTTTATGTCTGTAGGTTGACAGACAAGCAGACGGGCCACTTGATGGAAAGTGGTCACCGTCGCCTATGAACATTTGCAACACCAGGGGCGTTGCCAACGCGCTGCCAGCCCTGAAGGACTCTTTTCACGCCATTTTCGAAGAAGGCCATATTGTAGCACCGAGGGAACACCTCAGAGGGAAGCTCATTCCACAATTTACACGTTCTGGGCAAGAACGAACGTAAAAACCGCATCGTTGAGCACTGCCAGGTGTCCAGTCGGTGTGGGTGGAACTTCTCTCTTCGGCGGGTAGTACGGTGTAGGAAAATAGATGGTAGCACCATGTCAAACAGTTCAGCAGAGCACTCACCATTATAGAGACGGTACAACACGCACATACTCCCAATGTCTCTGCGTAGGCTCAGATGTTCGAGCCTGTCAGTAAGTCCTGAATCGTTAACAATACGAACGGCGCGTTTTTGTAGGGAGTCAAGTGGACCAAGCTAGTATTTGGGGGCTCCCGCCCACAAATGAGTATGAGAAGTAGTAGCTGCCCCGAAGTGAAAGTGAATACTGCCTGGCTTTGTTAAGCACCCCTAGCTTTTTGGATGCCAACTTGGTCTTACACTCAATGTGACTCCCGAATTGCACTTCGTTCGATATGTCAACGCCCAGGATACAGATACTCTTACCAACGGCGATCGGAATGCCCTGGAACTGTGGTGCTACAATGCATGGCGTTTTTTTAGCGGTGAACGTGCAGACTTGTGTCCTCGAGGGGTTGAACTGCATTAAATTAAGTCGACCCCAATCCGAGACCCGCTCCAAAGAGTGCTCGATTTCAGACATAAGTCTAGTCCTTCTTTCCTCGATAAGTGTCCGAGAGGCATTTGCACGGCTAGTGTAGTGTGCATATCCCGTACTATCATCGGTATAGCAATGAAAATTGGAGTTTTGCTCCAACATTTTATTGATGTGCAAAAGAAAAAGCGTGGGAGATAGCACAGAGCCTTGCGGCACACCAGCGTTGATAGGTAGTCTGTCTGAGCGCTGACAGTCAACTAAGACTTGTATATAACACTCAGACAGAAAGTTGGCTGTCCAGTTGCATAGCCTCTCGGGAAGACCGTAGGATGGAAGTTTTGCGAGAAGTGCCCTGTGCCAGACCCGGTCAAAGGCCTTAGCAATGTCGTTGTGTAGATATGTCACTGAACTCGTCCTTAACTGCTGGACCAATTTTGATGATTCTTTATCGTATGTGTTTTGAGAATGGTTTAGATTTTAGATTAATAGTAAAAATAATTAAAAGAGCATTTTGTAGTGGACCAACCACGTGCGGATTTTAGGTTGGGTCCGCTAGTATTTATATCTTCGTATCATCCTCTTCTCATCTTTCTGTAGCGCGCAAGGCCTCCCGGCTGGTGTAGAACGCAACCGATCTACTCAATTAAGCGATACGGGTGCGGTCGGGTGTGTGACGGGTGACCACTAGTGGCAAATTAAAATGCGCATTTTCGTGCTTCGGAGAGCAGGACGCCGACGGTCCCGGTTGCTATCGACAGATAGCAGTCGTTAGACCTTGTCGGAGGCTTTATGAGCGGTTTGAAAACATCCGACAGCGGGTTGGCCACTAACCCTTGCAAGTAACTCCACCAACCCGCATTGGAGCAGCGTGGTGGAGTAAGCTCCAGACCTCCCCTCGTGCCCAGCAGTGGGACGTTTCAAGAGTTGCTATTATTATTATGTCATCTGCTTCCTCTTCCTCATAAAAATATCCTTTTCCTCATCCGCATCCTCTAAATTGGCGCATCACAATTCCTCTTCCTCCTCCTCTTCCTCATAATCACTTCCTCAACAACCCTAATTCAAAGCATACTTTGCTCAAAGTTATACAACACCATAGTACGGTCTGTGAAGCTGACACTAAGCTTGATTTAAAAAAAAATGTTTATGTATTCAGGAGAGGTCTCAGTTTTAATGTTTTTAGGGGGGGTGGGACGGTGTTGGAAAAGACCTATTTTGGCGTGACGTGTTTTATGGACGGCCCCTTAAGAGTATACTGTAACATTGGCATGGTAAACAGTGGCAATGGCAATAGCCAAGGCAATATCATATTATTAAATTGATTGAGTATACATTACAAATCACTGTATACATACTGCCATTCTTTATAGTCGATTTAGCGAATGCAGTAAGTCTGTCGTACTTTTGAATGAAATATTATTAAATATAGATTATATACTTGCCGTGGAATGTTTTGATTTATGTGTTTTAACATAAAGGTGAGTGTATTTCAAGGTAGATTCCTTGAGTAGATTCTCAACCAGTTTTGTTTTAGTCTCCGAGTCTTCAATGATGATCCAGTGGAAGTTTTTTACCAGCATCAAAGTCTGAGACAACCTGAAGTAACAAAAGCATATTAAGTTAGAAAGAAGAAATACTGAAATAAAAGGCAGATTGTATTATGTATATAAACTTAACAGGTAAATCTTAGTAATAATCAAGTTATTAGAGATCATTGCAAGATCTGTAGTTACACAGATATGAAAAAAAAAAGAATTGTCATATTTTTACTATCCAGATTAAGCCAAAATCATGAAAGTGAATTTAGAAGTAAAAAAAAACACAGAAGATTTTATTTTTGTTGTCAAATTTCTTGAATCTCAATGTGCAATGTGAAACTGAGAGAAAGGAGACTAAGGAGACTTTTTGACATACTTACTACACACACCCTTTCGTAATATAAAACATAATCATAAGAAAATCGTATCCGTAAAAGTTGTAAATACCCGGGTACCCGGGTATATCCGGGTATAAGCAAAAATAATACCCCATACCCAGGTATTAAAAAATGTCAGGTATGCGAAAACCCTAACACAGATACTTCTAGAAATTTAAGATGATTTTTGGCGCCATAACACATAATTTTAGAATTGTCAAGTAATACCTCACTTAAAACTTATTGCAACAAAGTTGCAATCCCCAAAGAGGTAAAATATATTTATGAATAGGATTAATGACCTCATCACATAAATAAAGGACAATAGGTTTTTCTGTCAATGACTAGTGGCTTGGTAAACTGATACTAGAGGGTTTGCCGGACTTGTTTCCAACACATGATAATGAATATAGAAAGCTTCAAGGATAAAAATTAATGCAGATGCTGTCTGTGAAACTAAGCCAAAATTTTTTTTTCTTCCTCTTGAATCTGCAATCAATCACATTTAACAGTAAGCAGTTAAATAAAACAAACAATAATGGGCCACAATGTTTCAATTGCATTCAATAGGGTGACCAAATTCATTAAGTACTAGGTAGCTTGGTCTGCATTTTTGTAATAAAGTAAATATCTATTCACTCAGCTTCAAATGACTGAAATGGAGTACGTTTCACATACAAGCTAGATTCATTGATGCAATTTTAGTATAGATTCGACTTTATTTACTCAATATTTCATTGAAATGTATGATGAGAATGAATCAAATTGCATGTATTTGATTGTATAATTGGCATTCTCATACAAAATCAAGGGCAAATACGGCACGACAAAATAAACTTACCTTGTAAGATCTGCTTTCTGAGCGAGTCGGGCGTACGTCGGCGTAATGCCGTATATTGTTGGCAATAACGTTACAGCCTCCGGTGTAAATTGGCATTGGAACGCTGGCCTACTATTAAATATAAATAATAACACGAAAATCAACATTCCGAATACTATATATTGCTTTTTAATATTAACAAAAGGCATTTTATTGTCACGAGAACCTATTTCAACTAAACTTCCACGGTTGAAGTGCGCATTCGTAGCCGTACCGCAGTCAATTACACTGGATTATTCACACACAATTATACATAAAGTGCTTTTATACTCTCTTCCATTGTAACTGTAAAAGCAGCTTCAATACTTTCATTTAATTAAAATCAATTAATAAATAGGCAATATTTAGTCCATTGGCCGGGGTCGACGCGTGCGACAAAACACAACTCGCTCGATGATTGAATTTAAATGACACTAATGACAATTTGACAAATGACAAGTGAAGTGAGATTGACAGTCCATGGGTACGTTCCACTAAACGCCCTTAATAAAGGTGCGGCCTCATGGAGCGATAAAGTCGCTAGTCGCTCTGACGTCACGCGGTCACGTGGTATGTAGCGGCTACAGCGACAAAGCTGAAAATGTTGAGCTTTATCGCTCGACGCTCGTTTGGAGCGATAAAATTGGATTACGTGATATGCAGCAACTAGACATGAAGTTCGCTAAGTACCTAGATAGGTACATTATAACATTACTAAAAACTTCATAGTTATGCCACAGTCTAAAGATAACGAACATGTTAAATACTTATATAAACCACAGTATCAAGAATAACAAAATTGTTTAGTGTCTTCGAAGTTTTGCTAAATGCCGCCTTCCTTCACATAAAATATACCCATATGCTTCAGGCTTGTCACATTTAGTTTTTAATTTAGTTATTACACTTACGGTCGTGTTTCACGTCAGTTTATGATGTAAGGTTAGCGAAATAGGTAAAATGAATACAAGAAAAAACCCGTAGCAACCTATTTTCCAGTTTACAAGTCTAACATTCTACCAATTTTCTGATGTGCCGTCCATGAGTTCGAACGTTGTATTCGCAACGTTTGAACTCATAGACAACAAATAAACAAACTAAGAAATAATATATCAGTAGAGATTAACTAGAAATAAGACTCGTCTAAAAACATTAAGAACGTGCTTATAACTATTAAGTAAGTACATAAAGTAAAAATAAAGTAGCATTAATATACTCTACTACCTAGCATCTATTTTGGTCTTCTAAGCACCGGTTTTTTTTTTGTATTCACTTGCGGTCACTGATACCACTGATAGACTAATGCGTTCATTTTGTGTTATATAATATCAATTTGAAGTTCAGTTGAATAAAATGCATGTATCTACTATACTCAATTCAGTTTATTCAATTACAGTAGAGCGTCGATTATCCAAACTAATTGGGGGACGTGGGTGTTCGGAAAACCGGTATTTTCGGATAATCGAACTAATGTACATATATTGATCCAGCCATACAAATTTACGTACAGGTAAATGAAAACCATATTATTTACATTTATGAATATTTTAATGACAAATAGGAAATATAAAATAAAAGAAAAAAAGGGATAAGTCCAGCTGGACTGGTTATCCTGAGGTCGCAGGTTCGATTCCTGCCCGAAGACAAAATTTTCTTTCTGTTTTTTCTTTAATTTCTAAAGTTCACTCGCATGTGTTATTGCGAAAAATTAATAGTACAAATAGGAAGTAAACAAAAAAATGCAGACAATCTTGTAGTAAAACTAGTGTTTACGAATTACAATTAACGCTTTAAAAAATCTTGAATCTTCGTCTGCCGAAGCAAGCCTTCCCGTTTGCAAGCGGCTAGATCACGTACTTTTTTGAGAACAGATATTTGATACTGGTCGCTCTCGGCCTATGTTACAAACCAGCGCAAGGCAATATCTAAGCAAGTAAACGCTTCAGAAGCACTTATTATGTTTTCAACTTCATTATCTGAACATACGAGTACAATAACAAGTGAACGAGTCGCGACAAATGGGCGAAAACTGAAGCGCGGGCGGCATTGACCCGCGCGTTACTACGTTCGGGTAAGCGGTCGTTCGGATGCGACGTTCGGATAATCGACGCTCCACTGTATTTTATTTAATTTGGCTCCTGGAGAGCACTTTTACATCGTCATTTTTTTTAAACAAACCTAGGGTGAATAAACACTATTAATAATCAAAAACACAATTAAATAGAAACTAAACAATTTTGTATAATATGGAAAGCCTCAATTATTTTCAAATTCCTCCATTTCCCAATTTCAAAAGAAAGGAGATGTTGCAAAAATGTATGGACCTCCGGCCATGTATTGTACACAATATCATTAACAGGCAAAATCAATATAAAAACGTTTTCTACTGCATATATTCACTTAGTTAGCTTTGTTTGCAGTTACAAAACATTATTCGCAGTTAGAATTGCAACTCAAAACCAAGATGGCGAATATGGCGGGCCATGTCATTTTGACAAATTCCACTAATATTCATAGTGAAAATGATAAAATCGTTTGAATTAAATGTGTTGTAACTCTAAAATATATACTTGAATAAATTAATTGTATTTTTTTCGGATTCTTCTTTAATTAACCCATTTTTTGAGGTAGTGTACGAACCAGAGCCGAGCTCGCAACATCTCCTTTAGAAAGAAGGAATTTGGTCGTTATGATAAAGATTATTCACTTGGAAGAATTCCAAGTGCAGTCAATACTGAAGAGAACTCCGCCACTTGCTTTATTTGAGAACTACAAATTAGTCAAGTTTTTCAGCCTCAGAAGTGCTAATATTTAATAATTGTTAACAAACGCCATCTCATCAATTTCGTAAAATGGATATGGTTGTTATTTATGCACTCCTTTCTTTTACTTGTATCACTGCCACGACTGCTACGAAGAAGGTTAGGAAATTTTCGATCAATTTATAGTGACGCACTGCTAGTGAATGCGACAACACGACGAGAAATTGAAAAACACAAAACACTTGACCAGATTTATCGCTGCAAACCGAGCGTCAAGCGACTGCACGACTTAATACCTTTCTAAGACGCGGGAAATTTTTAAATGGGGCCACGTGATCACATTTATCTTTGGGATCGAGCGTCCAGCGACTGCATAAAGCCGCATCGGCCTTTTTTTAGTCGCTAGTCGCTAGAAATTTTGAGACGCAGGAAATTTAAAAATGAGGTCACGTGACTGGATTTATCGCTGTAACCCAGCGTCTAGCGACTCCAGGAGGCCGCACTGGGTTATTTTTGTAGGAAGTCACTAGAAATGTTTAAGACGCGGTAAATTTAAATTAAGACGCGCAAAATTAAAAAATGGGGTCACGTGACTGGATTTATCGCTGGAATTGAGGGACTAGCGACTGCATGAGGCCGCACCTTAACGCTATCGATAAGGGATTCCACCCACGTCCTACTTTTTGTAGGCCAGATAATCGGTCCAATTTTGTAACCGACTCAACACCCATGTCCGTTTTTTTGTCGGTGGAGCAGCACGTCATAGACAGAGCCGTTCACGTACGTTCAGATGATACGTATCAGTGGCGATTTCTCTAAGATGGCGCGTATAGCGCCGCCATACCATAATTTTTAAGTAATAAAATGTAAATAATAATTTATTTACAATTGTTTTATAAGATTTCGCATTAACACATGCTTGTGAAACATATTTTATTTAAAGAAAAATGGAAAGAAAAATTTGACTTCAGGCGAGACTCGAACTCGTGGCCTACTGGGAATCTAGTCCAGCCGCTCTTCCAATTGAGCTACTGAAGTCCTGACCGATTTGTCAAATCTTTCCTTCACATTTTATTGCATTGCTTTATGGTAGCAGCAGCGCCATCTATTGCCAAGTATGCTAGTTAGGTAGTCAAATTTTTCTTTCCATTTTTCTTTCCATTTGTCCATTTTTCTGCCTAACTAGCATACTTGGCAATAGATGGCGCTGCTGCTACCATAAAGCAATGCAATAAAATGTGAAGAAAAGATTTGACAAATCGGGCAGGACTTCAGTAGCTCAATTGGAAGAGCGGCTGGACTAGATTCCCAGTAGGCCGCGAGTTCGAGTCTCGCCTGAAGTCAAATTTTTCTTTCCATTTTTCTTTAAATAAAATATATTTCACAAGCATGTGTTAATGCGAAATAATATAAAACAATTATTAAGGGTAAAAGCGACTTCTTTACGATATTCAATAAACTGCAAAGTCTATTATATCGGTTGCCTAACTAGCATAGTTGGCAATAGATGGCGCTGCTGCTACCATAAAGCAATGCAATAAAATGTGAAGGAAAGATTTGACAAATCGGGCAGGACTTCAGTAGCTCAATTGGTAGAGCGGCTGGACTAGATTCCCAGTAGGCCGCGAGTTCGAGTCTCGCCTGAAGTCAAATTTTTCTTTCCATTTTTCTTTAAATAAAATTTATTTACAACCTAAATTATTAGACATATGTGCAATAAAATTGCATTTTACGAGCGCTTCGATCTTCTATCACGAACGCAACTCGCGATTGTCGTGGCGTTCGGTCGCCGCCGAACGCGGCCATGCGGAGTCCATACAAAGTCGTTCGCCGCCCACGGCGCGTCCCCTCAATCGCCTAGTATTATTCACGGAGTTTGAAGCGCGGGTCTGGCGCTGTGAATGGCGCACTACCTAACGATTTTTGCATGTTTTACGTGATAGTGTAGATTTGTGAGTGTTTGTTACGTTTTCTATCTTTCTATTGATTTAATCGACTTTTTATCTAGTAATTGAGTAATTGACCCTAAAATCGCGACAAAATATGAGCTTTTTATACAAAAATGAAAATGTTAAATTGTATGAAATTTCTTTTTGCAAAGTACGTTCCATAATGAAGGACTGAAAGTTGTTCAGATTGACTGACTGAAAAAACGGTTTTCAGGTTTTGCGCACTTAACACACCCTCAATAACAAAAGCTGGAGTCACCCCAATTATAATCACCAGGAATCGCCACTGATACGCATGTAGAAGTTAGTGACACAGATCTGTGCGGCCCTGTGATTTCCAGCACATATGCATTTGCGCAGCGCATGCGTGTCTTGGCCTTAGGAGTGGCAACCCATTAAGATTGAAAGCTCTGGTTTCGTATAGACTGATAATACCAAACGTCGCCCATAAGTTGGGTGAGGCGGGGAAATCGGGCGGGACGTCGAAGTGTCCATCCTATACGTAGTATTATTACATATTATTATTCTCTACCTCCGGTCGGCCTGCCTGTCTGCATAAGGCTACCCCTCTCCGGTCCGCCGCAGCCGGTGGCCCATAAACTATGGGGCAAAGGAACTAAAAGTCAACGTTTAGTCCTTCACACGTGCACTTTTTGAACGTACGCTTTGTACATAACATAATAATATTTTGTTTTACATCTTTAAGCAACTGTTATACGACTTTTAAATAAGACCGCTACTTCAACCAAAAAAAATGCTACTCTGGGTCGGGGATCGTACCCGACCGACAGTGATGGAGATGAACGTATTATTGCGAGCATTCCGGCAGCAGGTCAAAAAGATGTTGAAGAATCGCCTGCTGTTTAAAAAGTCGGATACCTTATTAAAAAGACGGCTATTGTATGTAAACCTGCTGGTAGGTGATCCGCCAGTTTAGCTAGCAGGCCAATGTGCCATACTTGATCGAGAAAGACTGACCGAGTATCAGCCCTTATTAGTCTCAATGGCGAGATGATCCAGTACCCGTATCAGTTAAAGGGTTGACGAGTACCCGGCGCAAAGAGCCACTCGAAAAACTTAGCGACATGACATAATAGGGTGGTAACCCAACAGTGTCAAGCGGTTCTCGCCAGGCTTCGAGAGGACTTTTACCAATGTCCAGATGTACCTATTATTGGGGAAGTACGTTTCCGGAGTAACTTGAATTCGGAGATTGAGTAAGTTGAACGGAGAAGTTGGTATCCCTTACCAAGTTTCTCAATGACACAATAATGTAATAACTATCACAGAGATATAACTTAAACCCCCCGCGTTTGGCAACTCATTTGCATTTTGAACTCCTGTTTTTATAAAGATGTATATAGGCAGTACTGCTATAAAAATTTCCATGATTCTTAAAAACAAAACCTTAATTGCTGCTAAAAACAAAATAATGAAATAACTAACTTTATAAACTGAAAAGAATAATACAAGATAAATAGTCCAACTAGGATAATCTGGAGCATAATTATTTTAACAGTCTGGATCCATTATTAGGCAGATTTGTGCCGGTCTAGTTCGTATGGGCCGACTGTTGAAGTAATTGTGCCCCAGATAATTCTGAGAAGAGTTAACAGTAGTATATGGATTAGTGAATAGCTTAGGCTACCTTGTTTGATTACTTTCATAGTAACTAGCAAATACGTAGCCATTGGAAAATGACAGGATACTCGTATTTATCGCGAACGTAGGTCAGGCTCCCGTGAGATTTTATTTAGTGTTTAACGGAGCAAGTAATTCTATAATTTTTTGAGTAGATTAGACCCAAGATTGCCTCCTGTCTACTTAAGGTAACCTACGCAAACCACTACCATTCAATTTTAGCGGCAACTAAATTAGGTAATGCAGTGGTGCCTACGCCCGGTCATCACTGGAGCTGTACCACCAGTAGAACAAATTTAATATGATTTTTGTTTGAATTGAATACAAGTTTATTGAATACTAGCTGTGCCCGCGCCACGCGTGAGAATTTATGATTATTCAGTATCTACCCGGACGAAGTTGAGGGCGCAGCTAGTATAAAAGTAGCCTAAGTTACTCCTTATTACATAAGCTATCTTCTAGTGAAAGTCTCGTCGAAGTCTCTCGAGAATAGCCCCAACAAACAGACAGACAGACAAAAATTGTAAAAAATGTTGTTTTGGTATGTGGACCGTATATACGTACATGCATATATATGCGCTAAGTAAAAAGCTCCAATTTTATTTATTTGTATAGATGATCAAATAACCTTGAATGGAAATAATTTATGCCTACATAAACCGAATATACAAATTAAAGTAACTTCACGCCTCTTATCCCCGAAGGGGTAGAGTAGTAAATGCATGCATTCAAGCATAGATGCAAAACATCCTCGACTCGCCGGTTACGTTTTGGCCTATGTATCAGGTGATGAGCCTATTGATGTCTCCGGGTACATATGACCCAACTTCGAGGTACTTCAAATATTTTAATACTTGATTTTATGACATAATAATAAAATATTCATTTTTTTAAATGTACGATTGTGTCTTTAGTCAACGTGACAAAAAGTGAGCATTTAAACGATGAAAATTGTTTATTTAGATCTCAAATCAATAGTCACCCGGTTTTGAAAAACAGTTTGTTGAAACAAAATGGAAGTTCGTTATAAATCAAATGGAAAACTACGTGCTACGACTCGAATGCTACGCCGTAGACCATAGCGCTACGATATTGTGTGTAGTATTGCATAGTAATAAATCACGCTTAATTTGTTAGAACTTATTTGTTTCGACCACGTTTCGACAATGTGATCAAATAAATCTTGTGTGAATCAGCTATCACGTAGCACGAGGAAAGAAAATTGGGTGAATTAATGGACTGTAAATCATCTATAAAACATGAACTTCGTCTCAACTTTGACGGTCAGGTTCAATTCAAGTTTGTTCTAACAACTTTTTGCTAAGCGATAGTCAATTTCCACACTTGTTCACAAAATGATTATTATCTTCCGCTGTATGAGATATAATTAACTGATAATATCACGTAACAGTAATAATTTTCTCATTAATTCAGCCACCCGAATCGCTGCTATGGTTTCTGTTTTGTTAATTATCCCACATAGTATTTGGTTAATCAAGGCAGATAATGTGACACCTAATTGCTTCGTGATAAACAGAAAACACGCAAGTTAAGGGTATTATACAGGCATCACGGTTGGTTCGGAAAACTCGTCCGAACGGAGCGAGGTGGGCGACCTTTTTCCGAGATCATAATTATAAACTCGTCTAAAACAAAAGCTAAAAACAAAAGCGGGGTGTCCGAGAACACGACTACACGCGTACGTACTAATGTAGCACGCAGTTAGTTTATGTTCAGCGAGCCATTTCATTGTAAGAGCGGTATAGATAGGACAGGGAGCCCGGCTGGGGGCCGCCCGGGCTCACCTGTGCGCTAGACCCGTAGACGCGTCACGCTCGCACACATCGACCTGTCGCGCACACTAGGGAAATCCCTTGTGTAAGAACGACGGTAGCACGCACACATGTAGGAGACCAACAATGAAGGCTGTAGCGCAAGGCTCGGCACGCACACAGGCGCGGGTGCGGTCGGTGAGGCGGGAACGTAAGCTCGGAGCACTGGCGGGCGAGCGTTCCCGCCGCGAGGTCCTCCGAGCTCGCCCCGCGACGCCCGCCGACGCAAACCACTTGTTGAATCACTTTCAGACTTTTCACATCATATCTGAACTCGCCCGAGTCACGTCGCGCGTAATCCGTACGTCGTCGCGTTCCTTCTTCGATCCAACTTTTACTTTTCACTGATTTTATTTTTTTGTAACTCTACCTGTGATGCCTAGTCTTTGCTTCCGCTCTGCCTTGTTCGTTTTACATCTCCTAAATACGCTTGGTTTAGTCTTCCTCTCAGTGTTGTTGTTGTTACGGACGACTACAGTTACAGTACCGTGATGCGAGTTCTTTGATGTACCCGCGTTTCAATTGTTGTACTTTTTAAATATTTAAACTGTTGTTAATACTCGTATCTGTGTTACCTGTTGACTATTACTTATTAAATATATATTTGTATCCGTTTCCTAAATACGAAGTTTACGTCGCTGTAAAATAATAAATATCGTCGTCGATAGAAGCGCTGTCATCACCAGGTATGTGTTTTTTGGCTATTTATACAATTCTAACCACTTACATGTTCTTAAAATATTATAAACTGTGTACCGTTATTAATGGCAGAATATCAATATACAGACCGAATTTATTGAGTATCATTGTCGGAGGAATATTATTATATTTCGATTCTTTTATATAACAAAAAAATACATTTACTTCGCTCTGTGATAATATCTCGAAACAAATTATTTTGATAAGCGTATTCTCCAGATTTACGAGACGTTGCATTCCCGTGGGATCTTCTTGAATACGTACTTCAGACAACAAAAGTGGTTATTAGCATACGAGAACACCAACTTAATATCAATTCAGAAATAATGTACGTAACACGTCATGAATTCATATAATATGTAAATGCATATCTACATCTCGCATAAAAAATAAAGACTCATTTCTATCGTAATAAAATTTGGTAAATGACTCGTGAAAATACCTTTTCTGTATACGATAGAATCACATTTGTATTATAAAAAGGACAGATTGTGAATTGGGTCAAGTACTCATGCATGACACGTATCGGGAGATCAAATATGGACCCACCTATAATTTATTGAATGATACCTTTTTCTATAATGAGATACTAGTACACGACAAAGTTTAAATTGGCATAATAATTATATTATATCGAAAGATCCTTTCATAGAATATAAGACCCTTTTCATAGAATATTTTACAAGCCTAATATAAATAACTTAAACGGTTACATTTCATTGTTTGAAGAGGTGATTTTAGGAAAGTTTGAAAGGAATTAACAGGAGACCGTAATAACTCGAAACTCTGCACTCAAATACTGTATTATTCAAACTTTATTTTGTAAAATCTTATTCTATTACCAAGACGGTAAAGAGCAAGTTTGCAATGTCTTTTTATTCCAGACAGGGCAACTGTAAATGTTTTATCATTTTATATATAACTTTATCTCTATTGGTTTTCTACTTTAAATTATACTTTTACGAATTCGCAAAAAAAAAATGTTTCAATGCCGAGATTCGAAAGAATTTGAAATAAACTATTAACAATTTCTGGTTAGTGCGACAATACGCTATTTTCCTTGGTAAATAAATGGAAATGAAATAAAAAGTTTTAATAGGCAAGGAAAAAGTAAGACAAGCATTTATTAAAATATTTCAATGACAAGTACCACCTACCCTCTGATGACGATTTAATTTTGTGCTAATGCCGTCAATTGGAAAATTGCAATCACTCTTGGCCAATTCTGGATTCTTTGTGGTATGGTCGTAGCTAACGCGCAAATATCAATACGCCTAGCAATCACAGCATGGTAAAAATACTTGCTATTCACATAAAAATGCTTCAACAATGACGATATTTTCATGATCGATATACCTAAATATTTTCATTTACCTAAATATTATCTTAACATAATAACTCACGTCCTAATTCATCTGCATTTTGACCTCTAGTTTTTGTGTAGATATCTATGGCAGTTATCACAACAACAACGTGAACTGCATGCTAGGTTGTCATCTTTGTTACATAACAAAAAACAATTAAATTCTATCGAAAGAATAATAGATTTTTTCGAATATTATAAGCAGTATCAAAAAAGTTCTACAGTCAATCTATATTTACTACTATATAGCTATAGCTCCTATATAGCTCCTGTACTATAAAATCCTTAAGTATTTTTAGATACTTACATTATAATAATATTATTCATGCAAATGAAATACAAGTACCTAATAACGTTGTTTTATAAGAAAGTGGAAAACTGTGTCAGACCTTGCAATCGATGTATCCGGAAATGAAATCCTTTGCCGTCACAGCTATTGGAATAAATCTTTGCTAGCCGCATTGAATCGAAAGATTATGAGATAAAAATGGCATCGCATTCATAAGTAGGTATACTTTGTCGTCGATTGATATGCCTTTGATGTCAAATTTCATTTAAATTTTATGCAGTATCTCGTGGTCATCGCTTTTAAACCCTTTCATTGTCCTTTTTTATTGGTGATCATAAAAAATAGTGAATGGAAGTAACAAATGTTACTAAAATATTAAACTACTAGCTCGCAACTCCATCCACGTGCATTTGTTATCTCATGAAGTGGTAAAGAAGTACAGTTCACATTGATGATAAGTGAATACAGTAGCCTATAAACAACTAAATAATAATCAGAGATTTGGTCTGAGTTTTAATACCCCGGCACCAGAAGTCACATGGTAGTACATTACCACCTGACCAAACACGATAGCGCTGAACACTATCATATAGCGGCATAGAGCAACTCGGCCCACCGGTCGCGGCGGGCCGGATGGAAGTAGCCATAACGTTTATTACCGATGCAAAACAATCTGTAATTTTTTTCGGGGGGAGATACGTGTGACATACACTCACACTACAAAAATTGTCTATTACTATGAAACTCACACCTTGACTTTAACAAAAATGTATAAACAATTTTACGCACACATTAAAATTTATATCTGGGCGACAGGTATAGGACCATTTGGTCTTGTACTTTGACAGAGGGGAAAACCTGCATATGGCTACTCCTACTAACCCTAAAAAAACGCATTTTAACATTTTCTCAGCATCTCTTTAGCTATTAAATTACTTCGTGGGAATATACATAGTTGCGTATTGTAGGCTACAGGTAATTCGTCCCATGCATGTCTTTGAATTAAATATTTTTAGTATGAGGGCGCTTGTCATCATTAATAGGCCCTTCGTGAATAATGCAACAGTTAGCTCCCTTTCTGCGAGATAATGGTTGTTACTTTGTAAACTGAATCCTATGCAAGCCCGATTAAAATGTATAATTAAAAAAATAGATTTAAATATAAATATTAGATTTACACAATGAAACAAAATGTTTTAAATAAACACGATTTAATTTCATCGGCTTAAAAAACTCAGCTTCATTGCTTAACAGATGATCGCGTCCTTTTTGACTTTGCAAGTAAACTCAGCAAAGTATTTATAATGTAAATAGATTCCAACTAAAACGCGAGTAGTTTACAGGTTTTCTTTAAGTCAAGTTTTTTGTGTTAGTATCGATTTTTATCAGAGTTTACACTCCTTTTTTTTGGGGCCTTCAACACATGATAGGACTATCTGTTGATTGTTGAAGAATACTCCTTCACTAGTGATGAGGTGAACTCATGTCCCTTTGCCATTTATGGTATGGTAAGTTAATACTGTTACCTGTATGTATGTAAAAAAATCCTCTATAATAGGTGACCCCATCAAGATGCATTGCCACTCCGGGTGTCCAAGCTATAATGTCCTCTGCAAAAAATGACGAGGCCGTATTAAAATCATAAGATTAGTTAAACATAAATATGTACCAGGTACGCAAACCTGGTCGTATTAATCCACACCCACACCCACACCACGCCACCTTCAATGTGACTGACCCTTTAAAATAATATACGACAAAGGTTCAAAATGTGACTTCAAAATTCAAGGCATTACAAACTCAGCACCATTGTAATTAAGTTTGCCTTGAGAATTAAACATTATGTTTTAGGTGCTTTTATAAACAAAAAACGGTCAAAGAATTGGGCGCAGTGGTTAACGCGTTTTGCTACCTTATTTCATCGAGTTTTTGTTAATTACTTGTTTTCGTGGTGCCTTTCTACGTGTAAGTATATGGGTTTAATGTGTATCCAAATGAAAACCAAATACATATTTAACGGTCAGAAAATAAATTTACTTTTTTGCTCTAAATGTAAGTATGAAATACTCTCAGTATTTCATACCTATATTAAGAGCTTCTAGTTCAAGAAAAATAACATTTGGTGAGTGCTCTTTTTTCTATCTCTAATAGTAGGTTGAATTAACTTTTTGTTCTTTCCTTATAATAACACAAAAAAATACATACTTTTTTATTTTAATCAATTGAAGCTTCAATTAAAATTAAGTACGAAAGGATCTAAATTTAATCCAAAATTGTCATATAACACTTGTAAAAAGTCTAGTCAACAAGTGCCTATTTAATATACCTTACACTTGTAAAAATTCTAATCAACAGGTGCCTTTTATATATGGTTTTCACCTGTCTGGGAAAAAAATATTCATATGAGCCGTAACAATTTTCTTAAATTCGTTTTTAAGAGATTTACGACAAATCGAACTCCATTTTCAGTTGTTTTTAACTATTGCATTTTTTAACGAACAACATTTTTTTAAGGTCATCTACATATCATCGATTATTTCAAAGCTACATGCTATTCAGAATCGAATAAAAAAATGAAAAAGTTGACCATTAAGGCACTTGTTCACTACAGTAAACGAGGTATAACAGGGATCGAAAGAAAATGAAAAAAGAAAATATTCGAAGAGAATAAAAACGAAACAATGAACATGTGCAATATTGTGTAGTTTACTCAGAAAAATCCACGAATGACGTCACTTCTCTTTGTAACTAAAAATGGATCGAGCTCTAGCAGTTCTATAAAACAAAACTATTAAAAACTTGACCGTGTATCTACGAAGTTATACAATTTCTAAAGTAATTGTACTGGTGGTAGAACTCCAGTGACGGAGCTCGCGGGCGTAGGCACCACCGCATTACCTAATATACTTGCCGCTAAATGGTAGTGTTCAGCACTATCGTGTTCCGGTCAGGTTATGTACGGCCCTGTAATTTCCGGCACAGAGGCCTCACAATAGATTTTAAGTGCTTATTCAACTTTACTAACAAATTATGGATGTAATGTTTGATTAAAATGAATAAATAAATAAATAACACCTTACGCCTCAGGAGTGGTAACGCATCTGCATTTTGATGGTCTTTGTTTGGGTGTCTATAGGCTGCAGTCATCACTTAACATCAATATGAACTGCATGCTTGTTTGCCACTTCCATTACATAAAAAAATGGTGGACTTTACTGATGGAGGGGATGAAAAATTTCCACTTGACTCATAATGACAGCGGCGCTACGCTGCTACACAAATAAGTTGATGTATATGAATCAATAATCCTTGTTGTTGCGCCCTTTCGTGAACATCACCACTAAAACAATCGCCAATAAATATCACACGTTTTACGGAAAACCGCTTCTAAATCGGACAGACCGTTTTGGAGATAAATGGGAACATTTCTTTACAACAAATGTTTATTGTGCCGTTCCCTGTTGAGTAATCACTATACGAACTGAGTAATAACCATCGGCAATGACTCCCATATTACTGAAAATCACACACAAATCGGTCAAGGCATATAGAAGATACATGGGAGAATTAAGTATGTAGACAAACAAATGAACAAACAACCTCTCTTCCTATACGTAGATATATCTCCCCACCTGAAATATACAGAGCTAAACGCATTCATTCTCAAAAGCAAGGTCACACGATTTAGCAATTACCTATGCTTTTGAGCCCTATTGTTCTATATAATCGATGGATAGCGAGCCTATTGATATTCACCGGGAAAATTTTAAATGGCATTGAGAAAAAATCCTAAAGGACTTATCCTCCGACCCAAGATCGAACTCGGGATCCCATCCCTACCATTAGTTTATCCCTACCATTAGTTATCTGACACTACGCTAACGATACAATTAAAAATGGTAAATCAATCGAAATCATATATACTTCATATACCTACGTTATGTATGTAGGTATGTTTTATACAAAACGGTTTTCAAAAGTCATTAATCTTAATAAAAACAAATAAAAGGGAATCGTAAAAAAATGGTAGGCACGCAACCTGTCTGTCCATCGTCTACCTCGCGGCCTATCATCAATACTAATTAGCTTGGATGCTATGTTTAATCCTTTTTTTATACTGATGATTAATTAATACATTTCCTTTCATAATTAACCCACGACACGCAAAAACAAAAATATTAATATTAATACGATTTGTATTGCTCCAAAGGAGTAACTGAAGACATAATACTTATAATATACACATGCCTGCATGCACTTGTGTAAGATTGGCTACTTATTTTTTCTGAGCATAAAATAATGTATAGGGTATAAAGATCGAGCCTATACTTTTAACTACTGCGATGCTACTGAGAATGATCTATAAGATATATTCCATTTCCATATGCCTTAAGCTGCATTTCATAAACGTTTTAAACCAAGTTAAATTCGAGTACCTACCAAGCCTATGACAATGTTGGGTTTCAAAAATGACTAAATTTAGGAAATTCTATCAGATACGTAAACTAATTATTTCTACTAACTAATTAGTTCTCGCCGATTGGTTTGATCCGGGATCTCATGCCTAGCAAGACCATTAAGTAACCATAGTACACAAACAAAAACGATTGAATTATTATTTATTCAATAAAATATATTTGCATCTCAACACTATAAATTAATATTTAATTTTAATTATCTTCATCTTCATTTAATATATTTTCATTAATAAAACAAAAATACGTTTCAGTACAGTTTACAATCAAACACGAGTATTCGACGCTGTGCAATGTACGTTTTATAAAAAGAATTTAATTAGCTTATATCAGAAAGGCTGGTATCTCGATAGAATTTTACTGCGAACGTTGATATCTTGTTCCTGCTACGGCAAAAATGAATAATTTAATCTTATTTGACATGCTCCCTTCCCATAATTTATGATTAGCCTTGATATACTTACTACTTGGCCCGCGACTTCTTATGCATATAAACATTCAAAGAAACCAACGGCCCAAATAATTATATTCTGTCTTATGAAGTTTTAAGTAAAGCTACAAATTAGTTGTTTTTCTGTTTCCATGGAAATTTCGGGAAATATTTTTCTTTCCTTTCGTATCCACAAGATTTTCGGTATAAAATACTCTTTCCCACCCTCGAGGCATCGGCAATCGATTCAGTAGCTCAGTCAGTACCTAAGGTAAGAGTATTAAAGACAGAACTGACTAAGAACTGGCGGTAGTGACTTATTTCAAGAAGTTCATCTGCTATTTAATTTATAAATTCAAGACGAAACGTAATGAAAATACTGTCGGTAACAACTTTATAGTTTATTTTTCAAAATGTATGCCTTTCAAATTTCGAATCAACGTAAATAGATATACCTAACTGTATTTGAATTCAACTTTCGTATCATTGAGCGAAACCTTACGTGTCTTTTAGAAAATCTTCGAAACTGCTTTTCAATTGGAAAAATCATAACCACTGTTATTACTTTTTTTTTTTTTTTTATGTAATGGAAGTGGTAAACAAGCATGCAGTTCACATTGATGTTAAGTGATGACTGCAGCCTATAGACACCCACACAAAGACCAAGGTCAAAATGCAGATGCGTTACCACTCCTGAGGCCTAAGGTCTTATGCCTCTGTGCCGGAAATTACAGGGCCGTACATTACCACCTGACCGGAACACGATAGTGTTGAACACTACCATTTAGCGGCAATTATATTAGGTAATGCGGTGGTGCCTACGCCCGCGAGCTCAGTCACTGGAGCTCTACCACCAGTGACGGAGCTCGCGGGTGCTTATACGATAATAACACGTCGACATTCAGAATTTTCCATATCTTTATTCCATATCATTATCGTTAAAAAGACTTAACTCATTTTTTCTCGTATGTTACGAAGGTGGCAAACTAGCATGCAGTGCAAATGGATATTAAGTGACGACTGCAGACTATAGACATCTACACGAAAACAAGAGGTCAAAATGCAGATGCGTTGCCACCCCTGAGACCTTAGGCAGAGAATATGTAATAATACTACGTATAGAATGGACACTTCGACGTCCCGCCCGATTTCCCCGCCTCACCCAACCTCCTCCCCTCTTATGGGCAACGTTTGGTGTTCTCTACGTGCGACGCACACAGGTGCACGTGTAAATACACGTCACTGATTGATGTGTAATAGAGAGTCCGCGGAGTGCCGTAGGTGTTACGCCGCTGTGATAGTTATTACGGTACCATACACTATCATCCAAACGGAACACGATAGTGCTGAATACTATCATTTATATTATGCCACATAATATACCACAATATTATGTCTTTACAACTAAGTATGAGTTCAAGCGATTATACTAGTTATTGTTAAATGAATGAAATTTATATTGAAAACGAATGATTGTACAAAATAAAGTAACATTTTCTTGGGTTACTTCAGTCACAAAGGGACACCAAAATCTAAAGGTATATTGTATAAAAAACCTTTGAATAATTACTTATTATATTTGCGTCGACGTCACTTACCAAGCTATTTTTACCCGTGAGCCCCACTTAGCACTTAACATATATAAAATATTCCTCGTACTGAAATGCCTCACAATAAAGGACAAATTAAATAAAATTTCGCATCACAATATAACGTTACAGGGTTACTTGAGTTCCCAAATGTATCCTGCGTATATCTTGTATTTCCTTGTCGTAGTAAATTTTCAGTGACTTTGCCTACCGGTGAACCATAGACCCTTCTATTGTTACATATTATAGGCCACGCATGAAAAAAAGGTTATTCTAACATTTCCCATTTGTCCGTATGGCTCGCCCAGACAAACATTTTATAGGACATAGGGTTGGTTGAATAAGATGGGTATTTTATTAGAATACTGTTGGCTACAAATTTTATGATTATACAGGCTGTATCACAATAGAATAAATGAATTAATTGTGCTTTTACGGTTTAATAACATGGGCAGAAACAAAAAGTATGAGAAATGGGACACATGTCAGGTTGGCAATAAGAGCAGGGTGGGAAGTAGACATTTGAAGTGTTTCAAGTTTATGTAATTTCATAAAGTATTCTTTCTACAATAGGAGAGTTTTAATCGAATTCTTCCGCTAGTGTCAACGGAACAACGGCAGTCAAATTGGTGGTGGTACTGGTGATTGTGGTGGTTGTGGTGGTGATGGTGGTGGTCAAAAATGCACAATGTTAATATTCAAGTTCTCATTTCGGCTTGTACTCCCGGATGTATTGTACTGCATACCGTTGTATTTTTTTCTATCTGACTCTTTATTGATATATGATTAGTTTAATTGAGTCCAAGATGATTTGTACCTACCAAAGTATATGAAAATATTTTAATTGTCTTCCATCAAAGATGGCATTGGCTAAAATAACTAGTTACTACACTACATTTGCATAAACAATTGCGCTGCTTAAAAAAAATCCAATAACATTAACGTAAACGCCAACATTTTTATAACTACTTATAATGAGATAATAAATTAACAGGCATATTAAAGGAAAAAATTAAGAAATTTAAAAGTAAGGAAAGAAGTTGAATAAACTTTTATTTCTTGTTCCTCAAGTAATAATGAGAAACAAAGTCTTCTCCAAAATGTTCTTGAAAAATTATCTTTGTAAAATACACTTGCGAGCTTTAAACTGGAATCACATAAACGGGGGTTGTTCAATCATGTGTTATAATTGTTTTATTTATGAATTTAAAAAAAAAACGGATAATAAAAAAAAAAGTGATTTCGGGCAGAAACTTTTTTTTCCGTTTTTACTTTAATTTCTTAAAATATTGTATAAACTGGTGGATGTAGGCGTTAAGCGTAGAATGTAAGTTTTTTTTTTGTTTTTTAGATATCTTATACCTATACTTAACTTTGTAATGTGTTCCTATGAGGGTGACATGTTCACTTCGTGATCAAACCCTCGTTAATAAATAAAGAGAAAAAAAAAAAGTTCACTCGCATGTGTTAATGCGAAAAATAAATATAACAATGTTTTATTTAATTTGTTACCCCAGTTTATGTGCTTCGATTTTAAAGTGTAGAATTTTAAAGTGTTCCCGCAAGTGTATTAATATTATCTAATATTAATAAAACATCGTAATAATAGGTTGGGGAAAAAGTCTTTTCGCATTATAGTATGTATGAACTTGTAATAAAATCTCTTTGGCTGTAGTATTTGTATCTGGCTGGTTTAGGTATAATTGAAAGTTAAAATTTTAAAGAACATAATTCCAAATTCAAATTAGGCAAATATGTGATTTTCATTTGTTTTTCGTACTGTCAAGATGAGTGAATCTAATGAAGAAATTCGATACATTTTAAAATTAAAAGGTAAAAATGCACGCAAGCCGCGAAAAAAATTTGCGATGTTTATGGACCTAGTGCAGTGTCTGTGAGAGTAGCACAAATTTGGTTTAAGCGTTTATAATCCGGAAATTTTGAGGTCAAAGATTCACCTCGCACTCTCGCCCTATTACGGATAAAATGGATGCCATTTTTGAAAAAGTGGAGCAAGATCGACATATCAGTAGTTACGACGTAGCTGAAGAACTGAGAATTGATCACAAAACAGTTTTGGTTCCCAAAATTTTTATAGCAATTGGATCATGTCCCTACCTACAAGATGGCAAAAGGTTATCGAACAAAATGGTACATACATACTTTAGTTAAATTTAAATAAACTATACTTACGTATATTAAAAAATGTTTTGAATTATCTTAAAAAATGCGAAGAAACTTTTTCCCCAACCTAATATTAAAGCCTTCGGAAAAAAATAAATTCCTGTTTCCTATCACAGCTTCTAGACTATCTTTCCCAAAATGTTTGACCTTAACTTAAGGGTTCTTTTCCACCTAAGATGTGCTATGCTACGTTGCTATGGATGCGTTTGATATCCACCAATCATATTCTTAGCACATAGCTTAGCACTGCACTGGTGGAAACGGGTTCAACTAAGATATGTTTTTTATATGGAAGGATGTGTGCTATGGATACGTGCTATGGATGCGTGCTATTGATGCGAACTATTGATGCCTGCTATAGGCCGTCGTGAGTGGTGCAGCTATTTGCAGATCAGAGTACCTGCCGCGCACTTTGCCGCGGCGTATCTTCCTCGTACAGATATTACAACTTGAACTGCATGCTTGTTTGCCACTTCCATCACATAAAAAAAACATTAGCCTAAAACCTTTTCTTTCGGTAATTTTCAGTTTCTCACAAACTGAATAGGTGAATTTTATGGGGCTTCGGTAGTTTAATAGGTAAAACGGGACTAAGCTCGATTGATAAAGCCTAGCCCAGCCGTTCAGTCGCAGGTTCGATTCGCGATCGAAGCCAATTTTTCTTTCAGAAGGAAAAAACTGCAATTAAAGAAGTACGTAAGTAGTTTATCAAAAATCAGTAACTGTATAGTACGGAATAAGCGGTTTAACCTGGACTTTTATTGGTTAATTCAGTTAATAAACCCTTTTAAGAACATTTCAAAACTCTCACCTGTTATTTATTTGTGGCTGTATATATTAATCCGATCGGAAAATAATTGAAATAATACGGGAGCGCTACTCCCTTTGTCCATTAGCTTTGTGATACTTAACAATATTCCTTTTAACAAATTCAAAAAAATGCTAATCTACAATATTACAAAAATATTTTCTATATTGAAATGACAAATGAGCATGTATACATAGATACATTTATTGGTAGTAAAGCTTCTGAAAATAACTATCATTTATACCTATCTTGTTTGCCAACCAAGTCTACAATATTACGAGTAGCATGCAGTAGTAGGTACACACACATAATAATATGCTAAATCACTCTGTAATAATTTTCTGAAAGCTCTATAAATATTTATCCTAGCATGGCACGAGTAGCAAACCCGCTAAATTGGTAAAACTTTTCAGTATAAGGAAGTACATCTCATTATCATTTAAATTTATTTATAAAACGAAAACACTAGGTTTCAAAATCGTAATATATAAAAATCAATGTCAGAACGGCTGGACCGATTAAGCAAATTTGGTTTTGAATGATTTCTGGAAGCCCAGGAAAGGTTTAAAAGGTAAGAAAATATGAAGAAATTGAAGGGAAATAGTAAAAATCACATATTCATTTTCCCATAGAAATAGTCCGTATATATCAAACCTTTGACACATTATTTAATTGTGAGTACGAAGTAGTAAAACATATTTTATGCAAATTCGAATAACTTCTTATTCAAAGCATAGCAGGGGAATCTAATATCATACCTACGTTACCATGTACTCCTAATTGAATCCAACGTTTTCCTGCTTTCATTTATATACGAGTATCAGTCCCCTGGCGGAAGTTGACTCCTTTTGTAACATTATCACGAAATTCAAGAAACATTTTACCAGTCAATTTCTTCATTGAACTGAGTTTAAGACGCTTTAATGATTTTCTATGTATGTATGTATGTATCTTCACGCCAGGTCCCTAACGGCGTAGGCAGAGAGTGTGGAGCGCCAGACATCCCGGTTCTGACACACCTCCCGTGCCTCATCAATGTTTTTGTGAATTATGTATAAGTCTGTTTTACTAAATGAAAGAAATAAACCATGTGTTGCTGAAAAGAAGTTTTATTGTTAGTCTTTTGTATACACAGAGACTATGTTATCTAGGTAATATAATACAATTATGGACACAAACCTGAAAAGAAGAAACGACGATGAAAGTTTATTCTTTCACTTAAATTACATAAAATAATATAATATTACAATTAATGAAATACAATTGTCAATCAACTTGTATTTGAATCTTTCTCTGACATTCTGCATTCGTTTCTTCCTTTACCTAACCAGAGATCCACAAAACTATAAACAAACTTCACGGTAAGTAGACACGCAGAGTGCGAAGAAAGAAATAGTATTTCTTTACATATGAATATATAACTTTGAAGTCAGTAAATATTTATTTATTTTTTGCTAAAATTAGTTTATTACACAAATCGTGATGGTAAAATTAAACATAATGGTTTTTAAAAACGCTCTTTAACGTTTTGCTAGACAAAATGTTTTTAACAATGCAGCCTACATTGTTAAAAATGGCGTCAAAAGAGTCTGTGGAGGAACGGGTGGAAGTGTTCCTCCGGCGAAAAGGGAGGATCCTCCGACCAGGCGAGGTGATAGTGCCTGGCGGGCCGCGGCCCAACGGTTGACGTTGGGAAGTTGTATATATGCCAACTCTTGAGAAATCTTCGTATGTGCGATGTAATTTGACTGCACGCCATCTATCGTATTAGACAAGTACTGTAAGGTTTCATTGTATTCCACTAGTTGGCGCCTTAATGTAGTGGACGCTACAAGTCCTTCAGGGCTGGCAGCGCGTTGGCAACTCTCCTGGTGTTGCAAATGTTCATAGGCGACGTGGATCATTTCATCGTCGTCGATCATCATCACGAGCCACCATCCATCAGATGGTCCGTCAGTTTGTTTGTCATCCTAATGACTTAAAAAAAAACTCGAGATTGGTATATTTAGCCAATTATTGTATATGCGGCGCCCCGGGTGTAGGTTGTATTTAATTGATACAACGCAAGTCGGAACACACTGTTATTTATCAGTAATATCTTTTATACAACGAGCATGTGTATATGGCATTTTATTTTTAAGTTGCATTCTGCTCGCTTCCAACGCCTCCGCGAACCACGAATATGGCCGTCCAACCATAGCGAGGCATTAACTGCGTTTTTATGTATTCTTGAACGCATGCATATCACTGCATACCCCTTGAGGAAATAATATTTTAAAATTATACATTAACCCTCCTATACCTCCTTTGTCTTTTTATATCCTGAACATTTGACAATGCAACTGACAAAGACAAAGCATTCTATAGCTAGAACCATCGACGACACAACGCAGCTGCTAAAACGTTTCTAATGTACGTTTATGAATAAGGGGGTTAATCTACTACACAGATCAATCAGCCTTCCTCATCTACTACCAATTACACAGGAAAATAAAAGACATTCCAATTTTCTAGCAAACCAAAAGCAATCGCACCTGAAGTTGAAAATCGTATCTAAAAGATGAAATAAACGGCAATCAGATTTTGGTGGGTTGAAATGGCCCTCATTATTTATCAGATATGATTAAAAGAGAAACCAGTTGACGTGAATAACGTCCGAAATGTAAATTTATGATCTAGATAATATTAGTAACACCGAATAAAGTTACTCCTGCATCTTTTGTGAACTCTAATAGAATTAAAATGCAACAAAGTAAGAAATTTAAAAAGTTGTTCATTATTTTTATGAAAACAATGGCTCCATAAATTATGTTCTGGTTTCTAAAAACACTTTATATATCATACTAGCGTTCCGCCACGGTTTGGCACGGGTACGAAGTAGTTTTTCGTTAGACTAAGCAACATAATATGTTGCACTGCTAATTTAACTCAGTTTTTCAGTGTTTTTTTTTATGTCATGATAGTGGCAAACAAGAATGCAGTTCACATTGGTGTTAAGTGATGACTGCAGCCTATAGACACCCACACAAAGACCAGAGGTCAAAATGCAGATGCGTTACCAATTCTGAGGCCTAAGGTGTTATGTCCCTGTGCCGGAAATTACAGAGCCGTACATTACCACCTGACCGGAACACGATATTGCTGAACACTACCATTTAGCGGCAGGAATATTAGGTAATGTGGTGTTGCCTACACCCGCGAGCTTCTTCACTGGAGCTCTACCACCAAAAAAGTGTTATGTGTACGACGAACACACAGACAAACAGACAAAAATTAAACAAAATAACATTTTGGCATCTACTAGCGCTATAAAGACCCCTCTTAATTAGGGGTCCGTACCTTAAAAGGAAAAAAGGAACCCTTAAAGGATCACTCGTGCGTCTGTCTGTCTGTCTGTCTGTCCGTCTGTCACAGCCAATTGGCTCCGAAACTACTCGACCGATTGAGTTGAAAGGATATCAGCCAAAATGGTACATAGATTGTACATGAACAAATACTTTACATAAAATTTGTGCGCATAGAGTTGTACATTTTTCGGTATAATATTATACTGAAAACCACCGGAAAAGTATATAAAACAGTTTTTGAAAAAATCTGTAGTTTTCATGATTTATGATGGCGTAGAAAGGAACGTAACGAAATGTAATGGCGTAGGATATAATTATTGTAGTCGAAAATATCGATTAATCATATTTTAAAAAATCGGTTACCTAATAAATAGAAAAACAAGTGAAAGTACACGTTAGATTTCATTTTAATTTGCCAACAACCAGATGAGGATTTACTGAAATACATATCTCATATTTACTGAAATCATTTAGATTTTAAAATCAACACAAAAGTCTAAGTGATCAATGGATCGATATTCTCATATTGACATATCCTTTTTGTCACCTCATGTCTGTCACGTCATTCACTTGGCGTTCTGTAACTTCTCTGTGTTTTGACTACTGGCTTGTTATTGTGCTTGTTGAAACGAAATTCGAGTACTTTTGCGATTTGGAATACGTAGGTAGTGCTCGGTTTTTCTGTTCAAGTCAGTTGATCGTGTTCGTTAGTTTTTCTGTAAACAATTTATTATTAATCTGCAAAAGTAGAAAAAGTAAAGTGCTCGGTGTTCAGTGAAAAGCATTCATAGGTAGGTATTTGTGGATACAAGCGTGATTATTTAGTGTACAAATCACTTTCTTAGCGATAATAGCAATCTACAAACCGTCAATTTTAAATTAGCGCCTATTAGTACGAAAATAAAAAAATGTGGCTGAAAAACGACTTCATTCTTACAATTTTTAAATTGGTATATCGCACAAACCCAATTCGTCAACGAAGTGAAATATGTTTTAAATAGTAGTATATGTACTAATGTCTGAAGACGAAAAGTTTTATTGATGTACAACTATGTACCAATGCCCCATACAAAGTGGCGGATCTCCTTTGATGAATATATGTAAATTGGTGACCCAAAGATGAACACGTCAAGTAAAATAATACATTTTAAACAGGGGGCCACTTTCGGGGGGTAAATCAGAAAAAAATAAATTCGTAAACTGTGTCGTGTGACATATCAAATGAAAGAGGTTGTTGTCAGCATCTGAGATATATTTATATATATTTTTTATAATTTTTGCATAAACAAATTTTAAGTTATTTAAGAAAAACGACGAAAATTGACCATTCCCCCCCCCCATCTACGAAACTACTGAACTTAAAATTTAAAAAAAAATGTGTAAAATAGTTCTTTGCCTATAGATTACTGGAAAACCTCTAGGAAGTTTGAGTATTCAAATTAAATCAAAAACTCTTAATAATATAACCCCCCCTGCCGGTACCACCGTAACCGCTATGTCCCTGCATTTGAAATCTGTAATATTTTCGAAAATATTTATTTAAATTACGGAACCCTCACCACGCGAGTCGAACTCGCACTTGTCCGGTTTTTTTTATTTAATGTCTCCTATGTGCAGACATAGTCCAGCAACAGTTTTGTTTTTTGTAAGTACGTATGTAAGTATAGCAGATTATTAGATTGTCAACCTTTAATTGTCTATTTCACTCGGCTCACCAATCTAATGTGGAGAAGTATACACCACGATTGTGCAAATAGGCCGACAAGTTGGAACTTTATGAAGAGAAAATTAGTTTCCCGTAAGATTTTCCTCCGGCGAACGAAAAAGCTTTGAGCGCACGTGACGAGTGTGTTATTATTTCTGTCTCAATATCGCTTTGTAAATAATGGGATTGGATATCAAGATACTTGTAATTATATCAACTTTGCTCTTTACTTTCTTTTTATTATTGTTGAGGTCACTTTATTGATACCTTTTATGTTACGATGGTGGCAAACGTGCGGTTCACATGGTTGTTGAGTGATAACTGCAGCCTATAGACATCTACAGACGCGAAAACCAGAGGTCAAAATGCAAACGCGTTGCCGCCCCTAAGACTTTAGTTGTAGACTCTGTGATAGTTATAACGGGGCCATACATTACCATATAACCGAAACACGATAGTGCTGAACACTACCATTTGGCGGCAGATGGGTAATGCGGTGGTGCCTACGCCCTTGAGCCCCTACACTGCAATTCAACCACCAGTAATACATTTAAAATTTTGAAGGAAAAATAAGGAACGCTGTTTTCTGCCAATAGATCACAGGAAAACCTCAAATCTATGGCAAATAAGATAACATAAAAGATAAAGAAATATCTCAATTGTACAGCAACCTTTTCCCCTCGTTTCTTTCTGAGGAAGATACTCCTAAAACCTAGGTAGGTAAATTCAAAAATTTATAAGTATAATTTATAGGTATATTCTGGAAATTTGTGTTTAAAGTATGATAGTAATATCAGTAATAAAATGCAACGTTTTAAGATTTGAAACACTGTAATATAGTATCATTTGGTTTTCACGGTCGGTATACTTGACAAACTACCCATATCGCAAGGGTACATTTGGAGGAACGATTTTTAGACCAATTTATTGCCGACAATCCATACGTTACGATTGCAAGGGTTGAGTGATTGAGGCCTATTAGGTTGATATATTTATTGAAGGTATACAGTGAATAGAACTTTTTTAGAGATGTTTTAGTTTCTCTGTCATTTGCTTGAGATGTAAGTATTTGATAAACAGAAGACTTATTGAATCGTTAGTTAAACTATAAAATAAATGATGTTATGTGTTTTATATTAATTAGTGCCCCGGTAGTCTGGTGGTCCTGAGTTTGATCTCCGCGTCGAGGGCTGTAAGAGATAAGGGTTTGTTATCTTTTAGCTCTGGCCCTGGTATTTTCCTATTTTCTGGCAGTTTCCCATATACTACACCTTTATTAATTACGTGATGATGTTATTGAATAGAAATATCCTGAATAATTAAAAACAATCAACTTGTTTAAAAACAGGAACTAATTTTGTACACAAATCGTACCCTGAAATAACTTTGAACTTTTCTAACTTCATTGACATTCATTCATCGACATTGTTTCGCCCATTCTCACAAAATATTCAGATAACATTTTAATTGTGGCTTTGTTTCTATTGACTGATAGTATCATTATAATGCTACAGTTGGCTTCGAGTCGTGACGACCCCACCGCCCACTAGCGGAAGAATACTTCTGCTGAAAGAGAATTCTTATCTTTCTTCATCCCCTATTTGCGCCCCTAAGGGACATTTTTTTTATGTAATGGAAGTGATAAACAAGCATGCAGTTCACATTGATGTTGAGTGATGACTGCAGCCTATAGACACCCACACAAAGACAAAGGTCAAAATGCAGATGCGTTACCACTCCTGAGGCTTAAGGTGTTATGCCTCTGTGCCGGAAATTACAGGGCCGTTTATTACCACCTGACCGGAACACGATAGTGTTGAACACTACCATTTAGCGGCAAGTATATTAGGTAATGCGGTGGTGCCTACGCCTCCGTCACTGGAGCTCTACCACCAGTAAAAATATTTTTAATATTTTCAAAATAGTACCAATAGATCCTCAACTATATACCTACCTATGAATTCCATTTCAACACTAAAAAAAAAAATAAACCATTTTTAAAAATAGTAACTTAGATCTTCATCTATTTTTATTCCATCCAAATCTGTGCTGTGTTTTAGCATAAAAGCGTCACAAAAATAGAGACAGACAGCCTTTCCGCATTTGTAATATTAGTACAGTTTAAAGAAAGTATCTATGAATGATCAGTACGGGTCTATCTCATTTTTCAAATAAGACTGCGTTTAATCTGCAAAAATATAACATTTTAATTAAGCTTATCCCGGTGGGCCGCTTCTAGTTATTATACTCTTGTGGCTTCCCCACTTAATGAGTAGCCATAATAAAGTTTCATGTGCGGATAGAATTTACTTAGCTACCTACCAACTATTTTAAATATTAAATTTGTTGCTTCTAACCATTTTATGAGTATAATATAATCTTTTAATGGTTCCGTTGTCAATGGCAAAAAACTCAAGAAACTATTTTAGATTCGTCATATCTATTTGTCTATACGCAAATCACAGCTACACGGACCTACGCCATCATATGCATGTATCTATTATTTACCTATTACTTACCCTTTTGGGTAATACAAGTATGTAGTTCAAACAATTTTTTTTTGTTGATAAGTGATGACTGCAGCCTATAGACACCCACACAAAGACCAAGGTCAAAATGCGATGCTCCTGAGGCCTAAAGTGTTATGCCTCTGCGCCGGAAATTACAGGGCCGTACATTACCACCTGACCGGAACGCGATAGTGCTGAACACTACCATTTAGCGGCAAGTATATTAGGTAATGTGGTGGTTCCTACGCCCGCGAGCTCCGTCACTGGAGCTCTACCACCAATAAAAAATAAAAATAAATAAATATATTAATTGTATTTATGAAATTGTGTTTTATTAAGTTGGTATTACAATCAACATCAAGTTCTTTGATTGTAGTCTACTAGCTGAGCTGACCCGGCAAACTTCGTATTGCCTCACAATGAAATAATGTGTCAAAGGTTTGATAGATACGGACTATTTGTATAGGAAAATGAAATTAAATATAGAAATTCCCGTGGGAATGAGCGATTTTCCCGCAGTAAAAAGTAGCCTAAGTGTTGGCAGGCTTAGTATCTATACACCACAAAAAGTTTCATTCGAATCCGTCCAGTAGGTATCTTCGGAGATTAGCCTGGACAAAGGGACAAACAGACAGACAAAAAAATTAAAAATCATTGAAAAGTGTTCTAATACTGTTTTAACATCGCCCCCAATTGGTTTTTCGTAAATATATTATATAGAATGTACATACATGCGGATTTTACTGTTTTATCTATAATATAAAAATAAGTCGAGTTTTCCTTCCTGACGCTATAACTCCAGAACGCACGAACCGATTTCCACGATTTTACATTCGTTGGAAAGATCTCGGGCTCCGTGAGGTTTATAGCAAGAAAAAATCCACGAAAAAATATTTATAAATCGACATACACGCGGGCGAAGCCGCGAGCAAAAGCTAGTCGTAGTATGTATTTATGTAGTACATTGTAGTAAGTAGGCTCGGCTCCCTGTTCCTCAGGGACTGGTCAAACGTTGGAGAAATAATTATAATGTTCGGTCTTATGACGTAAGTGGTCCACTGTTTTATTATTTACGTCACGATTAATTTTATTGCTTATTAGCTGTGCCCGCGACTCCGTCCGCGTTGGATTCGAAATACGCGCGGCTTACGTTATTGTAATATTTTTCGTTGATACGTCGCTTCTATTAGTCGAAGTGTAATGTTATAAAGCCTTTCGTAATTAATAGACTATCCAACAAGATTAAAAAAAATATATTAATTCGTTCAATTTTAAAAGCTGAAAAGTTTGGTTTATAGTTGCAAGTAGCAGGTAGCCGGAGACGCCGACAGGCGCGCCGCGCACACGACAACACACGACAAACTTATTATTTGCGGTTAGTGCAGTAATCGTGTGTAGAGATCGGGCTGCAAAATTAAGTTTGTTTTTAGAGTTTATACTTTGTCGGGATAATATGTACCCAGTATGGTGAGGATGTTAAAGTATAATTATACCTAGTTTCATCGTAATTCAACCATTAGTTTTTGTGTGATCCTTAAACAAAGATTTTTTAAAATTAAGTACATGTTTATGTTCGGTATCGATCTATTAACACCTTCGCTATTTATTTTTTTATATTTTTAATGTACAGAATTTACATTTCTACAGTTTTATTATATGTATAGATGACTTGTGGGTTGTGGCTCGGTTTGAAACGAGATTCTTCAAATATTACTGAGATTAGTGGGACTTTCCTATTCGAACCATTTCAATTACGTTAAAGTTAACTACAGAAAGCATGGAATTGAAATAGCGCAGTCTAGTGACTATAATACGTTGTACGATTGACATACCTGTTATTACAAACTTTGACAGTTTAATTGAAACACGAATACAAGTTTGTTTTTTAATTTCAATTGACGCGATGGTCAATTCATTCGAATATGATTCTGTTCTATGCATGATTTTGTGAACCGAAGAAAAAGTTTCGAGGTAAAACAGGACACGTTCTCGGTTTTTCGGGAACATTATGAAACGAAATCGCGAGTCAAAAACAATATAATAAAGTTTTTTGTTTACGTTCTGTATAATCTAAACATTTTTTTATTTTAGTTAGACAAATTGAACTGTTTTAGATGGGATATGTTTACGTAACTTCACGCCTGTAATTCCCGAAGGGGTAGGCAGAGGTAAATGCATGCATGCAATCATACATGCAAACACCCACGATTCGCCGGTTACGTTCTGGCCCATGTAACAGGTGGCGAGCCTGTTGACATCTCCGGACATTACCAAACTTCGAGGTACTGGGAAACTTCCAGAAAATGGAAAAATCCCAATAGAACTACAGATAAAGGACTTTACTCCATTATCTCTGATAACCCCTTACCCGGGAATCGAACCCAGGACCTCAGCGTAGTAGTAGTGGAATATGTGTGGATATGTTTAGTATTAAATATACTAGCGCGGATAAATTGTTCAATCAGTTTTTATTAAAATAGTATCATATTCGACACCTTTTTTTAGGCAAGGAAGGTGACAAACATTTATGCTAAGTGATGACTGCAGCCTATAGATATCTACACAAAGGTTAAAATGCAGATTCTATGCCACCCCTGAGAACTAAGTTGTTATGTCTCTGTGATAGTTATTACAGGGCCATACATTACCAACCAACTGGAACACGATAGCGGTGAACACTACCATTTGGCGGCAGATATTTTAGGTAATGCGGTGGTAACTTCGCCATATCACCATTTTTGAATATCAACTGTATACATAAGTTGTCCGTATTAATATTATATAATAGTATAATAATATGTAGGCTTAGTTGCCAACGGACGCACCTGATCCTTAGAGACTGGTCTCGTGACGTCAGTAGCCCACTGTTCTATTCACAGAATAGATAAATTTATCGTTTCCGTGGTTCTATTATTTACGTCATGGTTTATTTTATTGTTCACTTGTGATTCGATTCCAAACCATATACTTCAAGTACCTACATATTATGAGACTAATCCGTGCTTAGTGCAAGTTTGCTATGTATTCGGATCTTTCAATCACGTTAAAGTTAACTACAATTGGCATGTAATTGTATCACATATTTATCTTTTTATTCGCGTTTTCACAATAATACAGTACATTCATAAGAGTACCAGCTGTTGCCCGCGGCTTTGCCCGCGTGGGTATCGTTTTATAAATATTTTTTCCTGAATTTTCTTAGTTATAAACCTCACGGAGCCCGAGACCTTTCCAACGAATGCAAAACCGCGGAAATCGGTTGGTGCGTTCTGGAGTTATAGCGTCGGGAAGGAAAACCCGACTTATTTTTATATTATAGATAAAAGATCTTTAAGATAATATTGTGACACCCGTTGGGGCATTGCTTATTGTACAAAGAGGATAAAAACTGTTTTTTTATCATATACTACAAATAATATTAGTATGGTTTTCATTTTACAGAACTTAAATTTCATTACATCGATAATTATTTGAATATTTATTAACGTTTATATAAGTGTTACTATGATTATATTGACTCTCCTACTAAACTACCATATCACATACACGTTACGTTCTCATTTTTCGTGAACATTACGAAGTATTGTGAGTGAAAAACATTTCATGAATTCTTATCTCTACGTTCTGCGTAAGTCTTAAAATCTTGTAATGACAAAAACTGAAACGTTTTAGATGTTTGGTATCAAATATATTAGAGTAAATTAATAGCTAATTCATTTTATTTAAATAGAATAGAATAGAATAGAATTTATTTATTTAGACAACAACACAGAGACACAAAGTAGGTATAACATTTAACAAATAACATTAGACAATAAATTTAAGCGAATACACAACAGGCAAGTAGGTAAACAGACAAAAATGTCTCACGGTTGGTCCAAAAGGGTACCCAGATCAGCTTCGTGCCAAGCAGATATAACCTATCTACTTGACGCTGATTTTCTGATTTTCATCTGGGCCCCTGAGTTTCACGGATGTCAGTCAGTTATATGTCCTAAAATATAGTTATTGTATACACATAATAAATAAAATATAAAGCAAAAAATAGTGTACTATTCTGTAGATAAAAAACTTACTTAAATAATCTAACACACTCAAAATAATAAATAATCACGAAAGAAACAAAAAAATAGTAATAATATTATCAAAATTACGTATTATATAGATATACATATATATGCATAATATTACCTAATATATTTCTATATGTATAATAATGTATAAATATAACTCATAGACTACATGAAATAAGAGTAATATAATGTAATTGGTAGCGATGGGTATCATAGGGATAGGTAGAAAAGTGAATACAACATACAAAGCAACAACTTTCATCAATATTAAACTGAATAAAGTGATAACATTATTTAATAGAATTGTACATTCCCTATTATTATCGTACTAATTCCATAATAATAATTGAATAAGATAACTTGAGTGAGTAAAATGAAAATAAATTATGAAATAAATAAGATTATTTTTTATCAATATAGGTCGTACTTATATAAAATAGTCGTAGGTATCTATCTAAGTGTTCCATGTGTTTTGTGATTATGTAATTTTGTTTTAGTACAAACATTGAACAATACAAACTTAATACAAAACAACAGCACAGGGACTAGGCGTGAAGATACATACATACATACCTACATACAAACATTAAAACTTTAGTCGGTAACTACGATGAAAAAAAACTTTGATAAACAATACCTACTAATACATACACAAATGAAATGAATAAAAAAAAATAATAAAAGAACTTTACATGTAGTAGGTATTGTGTATGTAGGTATACACAATGTGTACAAATAAAACGTGCAATCGCGCGCCAGAATTGATATGCAAGTAAGATTTTGCTCGCATTTTAAACAAATTATTAACCAAATATTGTAGGTATATCGTTTATACATCTAACGCGTACAGCTTTAAGACCTTCCTCTTTTCTTACATATATTTTAAATGGTACGAATTAATAATATAATAATATATGGGCTTAGTTACTAAAGGTTGTACCTGCTCCTCAGGGAGAGGTCAGACTTTGGCGAAATGTTATAATTTTCTATCTCCTCGTTCACTGTTTCATTATTTCGGTCACAATTTACTTTATTGTTCATGATTTGTGGTTCGGTTCGAAACAAAATAGTTCAAGTGCATAAGTAGGTACGGTGACTATGAAGTTTCTGACGTTAATCGCGTTATGGTTTGGTTCATTTAATCTTAAAAAATTGGAATGTCTGTTTGTAATATCAAAATAACCGCTTTTGACTAAATACATATGTATGTATACACGGGACATATACCAAAAAAAATTTTTTTACAATTTTTGTCTGTCTGTCTATTTGGCGGGGCTAATCTTGGGTACGGCTGGACCGATTTTGACGGGACTTTCACCGGCAAATAGCTGATGTGATATCCATACATATATACATACATACAAACTACATACAAATAAATAGAAATGGAGTGTTGCCGACTTTGATGGGCAGGTAGCTGATGTAATAAGGAGTAACTAAGGCTACTTTTATCTATACATCTATACATACATACGTAAATACAAATAGAATTGAAGTGTCTCCGACTTTGACGGGACTTTCACGGAACAATTTCATTTTCCCATACAAATAGTCCGTATCTATCAAACCTTTGACACATTATTTCATTCTGAGGCAATACGAAGTTTGCCGGGTCAGCTAGTTATAGAAATAAATATAGGCAGTGTGCAACACAGCTAAAGCTTTACGAAGTCGAAACTAGCCGATTGTCTCTTTCGTAGGCTCGATGCAATATTTCTGGCCGAAGAAATTTTTCTTTCCGATTTTTCTTTAATTTCTAAAGTTCACTCGTATGTGATAATGCGAAAAATAAATATTGCAATATTTCTTGTTGGATACAAGTTGACATTGCATGATAATGATTTATGATTTACTAGCTGTTGCCCGCGGCTTCGCCCGCGTGGATGTCGTTTTATAAATAACTAAGTAGCCTAAGTTCTTTTACAAAGTCAGCTCTATCTCTGTATCAAATTTTGGACGTGAAAAGCTAACAGACAGACAGAGTTACTTTCGCATTTATAATATTATATAGTAGGGATTATTTTAGCGTAGTTAGATTATTTATCTTACTCAGATCAGAAATCTTCTTATTTTACTCGGATAAATCACCTTCTAGGTTATGTTAGTGCCTATAAATAATTGTTTTTTGAAAAGCAGGTAAAAATTACTTTTATATGTAAATTCAAGCGTTAAAACTTATCTACCGACTTTAATGCCTTTCTTAAAAGATTAACCTTAATGTCCATTTTAAAAAGTTTCACAGAACTCGGTACAACCCTATCACGAACGACTTTCTCATGACACAGAACAAAAGGGCATTTCCAGCATAACATGTACACGGAATTGTACTTCAAAACCTCGTAACCTTAAAAGCGAAAGCCGAATTGTGATTCAATCACATATTTCCTGACCTATTACGGTAATGGTAAAACGCTACATACGGTAAATCTGTGATCAAAATAGCAATAGTGCTGCGAAGTCGCCAAGTACAATATTAGAGAAACGTGCTACCGTGTAGCCACAGTACAGTACGGTGAGTTTGTGACTTAGATGACAAACATATTATTATGTATGTCAGAATCAGAATCAGAATCAGAAACTCATTTATTCATTTAGGGTGACAGGCACCTCTTATGACACGTCAAAACCCGGTCGACGACCCGGTTAGTCCAGCGGTGTGAGACAACCGTTTGATTCGAAGGATCCCGGGTTCGATCCCCGCACCGGGGCAAATATATGTATGCCCTACAGATATTTGTTTCGGGTCTAGGTGATTGTGTATGTGTTGAGTGTACAACGGCACTCAAGGCACAGGTTTATACCTAGTGTGGGGAATGTGGGGATGTGAGTGTAATCGTATTTATTTATTTACATTTCCTTACTCCAAGTCCCTTACGGGGTAGGCAAAGAATGTGGAGCGCCTGATATCGCTGCTATCGCAGCAGGCAATCAAGATCTAAAAGGAATTTGAGGTCTTTTAGTTATAGCTGCAATAATAATAATAATAGAAATTATTAATATTACTAAATCTACTTTCATAATATTATACTAATATTATAATATAATTATATTAATATTATACCAGTATTATAAGATTTTATATTTTGGTACTCGTAATTTAGTTAATGTTAGCTTGTCACGCTAAACATAATCCGTATAAATAGTTACTAGATTTAAATGACGCTAACGTCACTGATAATAAGAAAGGGACGAATCCCTTACAAACATACTAAACTATAATCATTGTACTTTAGATTGTAGGTACATAACCAGCGCAATTTACATAGATGTTATGGTCTGTCAACGTTCAGATTATAATGATGTTATAGGTACGTGAATACACAAATAGCTTATCTGAGTAAGCGTTCATGATATCAAGGTACTTGAGGTCAGCTTTAGAGTTTTTACTGTAATTTAATATTATGTTGTTATAATGTTATGATTATATGATATGTATATATGTATCTTCACGCCAGGTCCCTAAAAGGGTAGGCAGAGAGTGTAGAGCGCCAGATATCCCGGTTCAGACAAACCTCTCGTGCCTCGTCTACCTTCATCATTATATGATATGTAATAACATAAACAGCGCACACGCCTTTGATAAACAAAGTCAGGGTTCAGAGCAATAGCAAACTCGATGCAATTTTAACGCACCTATTTCACAAGGCCGAATAAAAAATAGTTTCTATTTTAACAGGTTATCTGTCCTATGAATCACAGGCGAGCATTTGCATTGTTAAAGCAGCTATTGTGTTAACATGTAATTTCCAATGAAAATCGATTCTTCTAATCCTTACAAATGGCCACTATATTTCAGTGACGTTTGTGACATTCAGACATATTATACAATAATCATTGTAGGTACGTTAGATTGTATATACTGTGTATTTTGACGACCCGGTTAGTCCAGCGGTTTGAGATGACCGTTTGATTCGAAGGGTCGCGGGTTCGATCTTCGCAGCGGCACAAATGATTGTATGGCCTGCAGATATTTGTTTCGGGTCTGGGTGTTTGTGTATGTGTTGTATGTGTACAACGGCACCCACGACACAGGTTTATACCTACTGTGGGGCTGTGAGTGTAAGTATATTTTACACAACCAGGGTGCTTTACATACATAATTATTAGTAAAATACGCTGAACATTGTTATGATCTGTCAACGTTAAACTTATCTGTTAAAATGTTTATAGATACGTGTATACACTTAAAGCCTTAAGTAACCTTTTAAGATATTTAAGTACTTGTAGACAGCTTAGGAGTTCTTATAATGCTGCAACATATATTATTATGTTGTTGTATTGTTATAAAACATATATTATAACAAAAAAAATGCATAGTAATTTGACAAATAAAATCAGGCTTCAGAGCAATGCAAACGCAATACAACCATAGCGGAAATCATTTTGTCATGACACCGAACAAAAAGGCGTTTCCAACATAACATGTACACGGAATTGTACTTCGAAACCTCGTAACCTTAAAAGCGAAAGCCGAATTGTGATTCAATCACATATTTCCTGACCTATTATGGTAATGGTAAAACGGTATCCGTGATAAAATAGCAATAGTGCTGCGAAGTCGCCAAGTACAATATCAGAGAAACGTGAGCCTCATTCCGTGTAAATTGCCACTTTATAATAAACTAGATGCTCCCGCGACTTCGTCCACGTGAGAAAAAATATGATTGTTCAGTATCTACCCGGACGAAGTCGTGGGCGCAGCTAGTATAAAAGTAGCCTAAGATACTTCAGCTATCACCTTATTACATCAGCTATCACCAGTGAAAGTCCCGTCAAAATCGGAGACACTCAAATTCTATTTATTTGTATGTAGCTTTGCATGTATGTATGGTTGTATCGATATAAAAGTAGCCTAAGTTACTCCTTATCACATCAGCTATCTGCCAGTAAAAGTCTCGTCAAAATCGGTCCAGCCGTTCCCAAGATTAGCCCCGCCAAATAGACAGACAGACAGACAAAAATTGTAAAAAATGTGGTTTTGGTATGTGTACCGTGTATACATACATATGCATTAAGTAAAAAGCGGTTATTTTAATATTACAAACAGACACTGAAATTTTATTTATTTGTATAGACGTAGGGATGTCAGGACTGAGATGACAAACATATTAGGTAATTTAGTTAATGTTAGTTTCACGTTAAACTTAATCCGTACAAATGACCTCTAGATTTTAGAGACGTTCATCCCTTGCAAACATATCACATAATAATATATATAACCATCGGACTAGATTCCACCCAACCCGCGTGATTTACATAAATGATGATAAAGTAGGTACGCTGAACGCTGTTATGGTCTGTTAACATTAAGATTTTAAAATGTTTATAATAGATATAGGTGCGCCAGGTAAAAAGAACGCTGGCGGTCAAGCTGCGCGTCATGTGTTTTTATTTCATTTTATGTTATTCTATGTAATATAGTTTTCAATCTGCCTACCAATACACGAAACCGCAAGCGAAAGCTAGATCAAAAATAAACCAATAGGGCTAGTACTTTCGTGCGCGAGTGTACCGATGCGCGAACACACCCCTTCTACTTTCTTCCAGCGTTTTTTTTACGTGGCGCGACCTATACATGAATACACTTATAATCTCAGGTAAGCTTTAAAAATATCATGGCTGAGGAGCTTTTACTGCAACATAAAATGTTGTTAAAAATGTTATTATTATACCTAATATAGATAATAACACATCTTAATATAAATAAAATATTTTTTTTTACATTTAACTTCTATTTATTATATATCTATTTACATACTACACTTATTCATATAATTATAAAATCAAATATTTTTCCACTCATAATTTCTGAATTGAGATCCGATTTGCACCTACATCGCCGCTCTCTTCATAACCCAAAGGTTGACTGGGAGATAATGCCTTGTGGCATTAAGTCCGCTTTTATGTACTACCATCTTCGTGCATATAAAGAATAAATAAATAAATACACATAATCAGGCATCATAGCAAAGTAAACGCGATACAAATTGACGTACTCGTATAATGAGAAATAAATACATTTGTATGTCGTTTTTCTCATTGCACCAAACAAAAAGGCGATTTCAGTTTAACGCGTACACTGAATTGCACTTCGAAACCCTGTAACTTAAATTGTAAATTGGCCATTGACACGCGAAGAAGAAGAAGTTGAATTGTGATTCAAACACACATTGACCTATTATGGTAATGGTAAAACGTTACATATCTGTAAATCCGTGTTCAAAATAACAAGAGTGCTGTGAAGTTGCCAAGTACAATATTAGAGAAACGTGAGCCTCCTTACGTGAAAATTGCCACGTTAAAATAAATGTAGTGCGGTCGGGACTGAGATGACAAACATAACATGTAATTTAGTTTTAATGTTACCTTGTCACTCTAAACTCAATTCGTACAAATGGCCACTAGATATTAGTGACGTTCACCCTTCGGAAACTATACAAACATATTTAATACTAGCGGCCCGCCCCGACTTCGCCCGCGCTGCTCCGTTCGTATTAGTCATAGCGTGATATATATAGCCTATAATCTTCCTCAATAAATGGGCTATCTTACACTAAAAAAAACTTTTCTAATCGGACCATTAGTTCCTGAGATTAGCGCGTTCAATCAAACAAACAAACTCTTCAGATTTATAATATTAGTATAGATTATACTTTAGATTGTGCATAAACGGTGTCATATACATGAATATTCATGAAATATGCTGAATGGCCCGTTAACTTTAATTAACTTAATTGGTTCTGTTAACTTATGTAATGTCTATACACTCGTGGATATATCGACAATACTAATGAGATGTTGGCTGAGGTACCTAAACTAGGGATCGATTAATAATTATATTTCCGACGGATATCTGTTGTTCCATTATATTTCCTATTAAATATTTAAGAGTTAAAATTATATGACTGTGTATTAAAAGACAACAAACCAAATAGTTTGGTAAAAAAATTTACCTTAATAGGAAATTTTTCAACTTTGTATTAACAAAAAATTGATGGTTAAAACTATCACGTAAAATTATTAAATCGATTAACCTTCATACATTGTATCCACAGTAACATAAGCATGTGATTTAAAGATAAATATAACTACGTTAAGAAAAACCGACTTCAAAACTGAAAAGTAAAAAATAATAAAGATTTAATTGTAATTCTAGACTACCTATTATTTATATGTGCTATTTACTTATAGGTTAGAAGTCGGTGCCAAGCCTTACACAAATAATAATATTTTAATCACTTAAATATGAATACGAGCAAATTAATACACTGAACAAAACGTAACCGGCGAATCGTTGGTGTTTGCATTTGTGCTTGAATTCATGCATTTCTCCTCTGCCTACCCCTTCGGGGATTACAGGCGTGAAGTTACGTTTTAATACAATGAAATACCTACTTTAGTGATTTTGGCTTGGCACCGACTTCAAACCTATTAGTAAATAGCACATATAAATAATAGGTAGTCTAGAATTACAATTAAATCTTTATTATTTTTTACTTTTCAGTTTTGAAGTCGGTTTTTCTTAACGTAGTTATATTTATTTTATACTTTTTAGTTTATTGCTGCATTGTCAATTAGATTAATGTTTACATCTGTTAAATTTGTAAAATCGGACTCTTTTAGCTACGTGACAATTAGATACCTAATTTAAATTGTTTAGGTGTGTCGATACAAAATTATAACAGGACTATACGAAATCAATCAAAAAATTTTATCCACGAAGGAGTAAATAAACTGTGTTGTGTCGTCGATGAGTAAATGTGTCACTGTCACTTGTTGTCATCTTGTTGTCATGCGCATTAGGACTATCTAGGACGTCAGTGGATTCAACGCACTGTATGACAACTCGCCGTCTATTCTTATTCCTTTAGTCTGAGGTGAAAGTAAGTAAAAAAATGCTCATAACATAAAAACTAATGGGCCTATCTGAATCAAATTTTTATGGGACCAATCCAAAACTATTCCGCATCAAACAAAACAAGAATTACGTAAATCGGTCCAGAAATCTCGGCGAAATTCGCGTACAAACATAAAAAAAAAAACAAATATACCGGCCGAATTGGGAACCTTCTCGTTTATTGAACTCGGTTAAAAAAACCAAGATTAATAAAAAACTAAAAAGAAGACAGACTATTACAGACGTATTCATATACAAAGATGCACAACATAATTTTAAAATGCTCGCATCTCAGTAATTTGAATAACAAACAGTACGAGTATCCTTTTATATTTTCCCATCTCAAGTTTATAAAATGTATACAATTTGAATCTTTGAAAATATGAAATGTAATTGGATGTTCTTTAGTAAATAATGTCTTTGTGCAGGTCTAATATGAGATTGTAATACATTACATATTGAAAATTACTCCTTAGGGACCTGGCGTGAAGATACATACATACATACTCCTATCCATTATCTGTAGATTTACAGATCAGCCGGTGATGGACCTAGTTTTATTTTTTTTATGGTTTGCTACCATCAAGCATGCCTAGTTTTTTTTATGTTACCAAGGTAGCAAACAAACAGGAACATGGATATTAATTGTGATGACTGCAGTCAATAGACATCGACACAAAAACCAGAGGCAAAAATGCAGATGCGTTTTCTGCTCCTGAGATCTAAGTTGTTAAATCTCTGTGATAGTAATTAAGGGGTCATACATTACCATCTAACCGGAATACGGTAGTGATGAATATTCTAATACATCCAGCCTTCGCTCTCGAGCTGCACTGGAACTCTACCACCAGTAAAAAAAAGTAATAAAATTATTTAAAAAAAAACCGATTTCAAAACTATATCTACTTACCTCTTATACATAATTCACAAGTTTAAACTAACACTAAAGAGTTGTAAATAATATTTTTATGATTTAAAAATAACGCTCTATTAAAAAGAATAAGCGTAATTACTTAACAAAAATTATATAAGTACCTATTTACTATTTTAAAACCGTTATTTTTGGAGTCGGTGCCAGCCAAGGTGGACAGTTATTCCAACAAACTCTCGGACGTCACGAAGCAAGTGCGGCGCGCGTATTGGCGTGGGGTGCGCCCGCCTATCGACATTGCTATTGTCGTTGTCATTGCTGTCAAATTTTCATGTCGATTTTTACTTTAACTAGATAACAATAATGGAAATAATCTACCATAATTGCTTGTTTCTCACCTACGAAAGCAAAAAAACAGTCAGATTATCTCTACTGCTTTTAAAGGAGCTACAAATCGACATGAAAATTTGACAGCAATGACAACGACAATAGCAATGTCGATAGGCGGTCGCACCCCTGGTATCTAGACGCGGGCGGCGAGGGGACCTGCTTACCGTATTGAGAACCTCCACCTTTTTGAAGTTGGTTAAAAAGAGTGTTTACGTTTACCAGTGTGTATATTTTTACATACCTACCTAAAGACGTAGGATAAAAACATAATTTTGTGATAATGGTGGTAGAGTTCCAAGTGTTTACTGGTCGTAGAGTTCCAATTGTAGGAGCTCGAGGGCGTAGACACCACTGCATTACCTAACCTATCTGCCGCTAAGTGGTAGTGTTCGGCACTATCGTGTTCCGGTTAGATAGTAATGTATGAACCCGTAATAACTATCACAGGGACATGACACCTTAGGTCTCAGGGGTGGCAACGCATATCTACATTTTGACCTCTGGTTTTTAACTTTTTATGTAGATGTCTATAGGCTGCAGTCATCACTTAACATTAATGTGAGCTGCATGCTTGTTTACATAAAAAAAAAATGGGTAATTGCATGTATGCTTGAATTCGTGCATTGACCCCTAACAAACCATTCTAGAAATACAAAATATATCTGATACCGTACCTTGGACTACTTCCCAAAAATGAAATTTCACATTCCCATTGAAATAAACACATTCCCATTTCCACATATCCATATCGCTAACTCTATTTAGATTTGCGTGGATACGCTTACATTGCCGAGATGATGGCGTTACTTGATTGTAGAAATAATAAAATTAATATTTAACTTTATGTCAACGACCCTTATCACATTAATTTGTACATGTGGGATTTTGGACGGAATGATACAATTTTAACTGGAAAGAGAACAAAGTTACAGTAATATTATTGTCAATATAATACACGTGTGTATTTAAATGAGTTGTTTATAATATGTAGTTTCAGAATGCTAATTAATGTAGTTTAAGGAAAACAACATTGAAAATAACTTTAATATTTACAACCGACATTATAATAATATCTACTTCAATTTAAAATTAATTAAATTATCGATTGATTTCATTTACTTTGTAACTCATAAAAAGGATCATTAAAAAGATTACCGTATAGATTTTTTGCTCACTGTTACAAAATCAAAAGTATTAGTTAAAACTAAATCTGAGCCATAAAAGATATATTTAAATTTTGCACTGCAAAAAAGTCACCTGTATCCCTGTATATAAAAGGTACCCGTATCTTAGACTAGATGCCAATTATAACATTTCCCATTCCTAGTTCCATATTTCATAATATACAATATCGAAAAAGTTGAAGTCCAAGGTGAAGCAGCTGTGAATTATAAATATTTTTTTAAATCAATAAAAATCTACCCTAACAATAAAAGTAACCTTGTATATTAAAGTTTAAATAAACTTTTTATTCTGATGAATTTAAAATATTGTAAACACCGAAAAATATTTTTTAGATAGTAGATAGTCCTTACTATAAAAAACTTAGAACATATTTTTTTAATAATTGTACCAATGTTGTCATAATCCATGTTTTAGTGTCATTGTTTAAAAATAAGTGATAAATTTAAAACTCGTACATTCTTGCATCCATTGAAGAGGTACATAAATGAGAAATAACATACGCTTACACTCAAAGCTCCACATTAGGTGGCCTAAAATATGAATATAAAGCTGGGTCGTGGGTGCCGTTGTACACACACAACACATACACAAACACCCAGACCCGAAACAAATATTTATCGGCAATACAAATATTTGTTCCGATGCGGGGATCGAAAGAACCCGCGAAATAAGCTTAGTTATTACTCGTACTTGTCACACACCCTTACCTCGGTTGTCAAGGTATTTATCGCCGGCGTAGAAGGAAAATTAAAATTTCACAATTATCAAGTAGCAGAAAAAATGCGTATTAATAACGCAATATAATTTTAATAATTATTAAAATTAATCTGTTTAATCATTCGCTCGTTCGATATTCTTTCTATATGCCCGAACCATCGGAGCATACCTTTTTTCATTTTTACACCGATACTATTATTCACACAAAGCCTCTTTCTTACAACAACAACAATATTATTTATAGTACACCATTACAAAGATACAGTTATATAAACACAAGATAACAAAAAAAAAATGTATAATTAGCGGCCTTATCGCTAAGAGAGCGATCTCTTTCAGGCAACCACCAATGAATACAAGATAAATAATTATAAATAATCAAACAGTAGGGTGTACAAAAAAAACTAAAAAGAAGAAAAGAATATATAGTAATGAAGAATGAAGGTACAAATTATACACATAGACAAAACCAAAGACGAACGTAATGATGATAACAATGACACACAAACGTGAACACTCACAATAGGAACAAGGGAAACATCTTCATTACGAACGCGATCGGTGAGTGATACACCGCAGATCTTGCGCAAAGATCTCATCTCGACCGCGTTTAACTTACTTTCATGCTCTTTCCTGCATACCCAGCTCTCGCTTCTATATAAAAGCGTTGGAACTTACTCCAACAGCATTATGTACGGCCAGTCGAGCCCGCTGGCTGAGATGTTTCGATTCTAGCAGCTTTCGATTCGAAACAGATATACAATGCGAATGTGGATGGTTGCAGAGGCCCAGATAGACCAAGACTGACACTACAATGACCACATAGGTCGAGTTCTGTCTGATGGTGGGATCAAAAGTCTTAGGAATCGGCGTGCATGTATGAAGAGAATGATGAATGTAGACGAGGCACGAAAGGTTTGTCAGGACTGGGATATCTGGCTCTCTACACTCTCTGCCTACCCGGTTAGGGACCTGGCGTGAAGATACATACATACATATAAAAATTAAAACGTGTTTTTGTCGTTTACTTGTATTTCGCCGTCTTAAACAATATACGAGTAAATGAACAAGTAAATCGTTGTTTTGCCTTCTTTTTTTTTTTTAATGTAATTGAAGTGGCAAACAAGCATGCAGTTCACATTGATGTTAAGTGATGACTGCAGCCTATAGACACCCACACAAAGACCAAGGTCAAAATGCAAATGCGTTACCACTCCTGAGGCCTAAGGTGTTATGCCTCTGTGCCGGAAATTACAGGGCCGTACATTACCACCTGACCGGAACACGATAGTGCTGAACACTACCATTTAGCGGCAAGTAAATCAGGTAATGCGGTGGTGCCTACGCCCGCGAGCTCCGTCACTGGAGCTCTACCACCAGTAAAAAACTTCTTTTTACATTTGGTTAAATATTTTAACTGCTATTGTATAGTAAGGTTATATACTACTACATTCGTTATGTATTGTTTAACTCAACAAGGAAAAAGCCAACGCTGGATTTAAAATTATCAATACTCTTTGACCTAAATACCAAAAATAATTTTGTGTTGTCATGACAAAACATTGCCATTATATTGCGTCGAGATTGATGAGTCCGATACAGAAAGATATTATGTTCAACCTAATCAACTATGATTGGGGTACCGAATTCCCAGTACGAAAATTATCTTCTACGCCGAGTGTATTTTACAATTTATTTTTCAAACATTACCCAAGTTGGTTTGTGTATTCTGTATTTATTCAATACTGTTAAAATATTAATGATCTTGCACTTTTTTTAAGGTTCCGTAGTTTGCAAAGACATGCCTCAAATAAGGGCCGAGAGTCCATCTTGCTATCTGCTGGTTGCGGTATACGAACGCGACTCAGAGCTTCACACTCGAAGAATTTGTAGTGGATTGGTCCGTTCTGCGTTAGTAGGTTAAACTAACTCAGTATCTTATTGTGGCGTGTATGCTTCGAGAGATACTTGTGTAATGTGGCCGGGAGGGAGCTGACTATTTTGTCACATGAGTGCGACTACTCCAAGCGCCAACGGTTGCAGTACGGTATGTACTGTATTTTTTTTTAAGTTGCAATCTGAAAAGATCTGATGTCAATCTCTAGCTGTGGGCTGATCAGATCCATGGTCGACTGTAAGAGATTGTTGCAGACAGTGCTTGTCTTCTGTGAATTGGTAATAGAAGGCGAAGTAACGGGAGAGAACTAAGCCCTTTCCACCATAATCAAGCGTAAACGGACTAGGCGACGGTGGTTATCATCCACCTGCCACCCTAACAGGGAGTGGACGAGGGATTAGGGGTCGTACTGTTTGATATATAAGTGTTCTGCACGCCGCTAATGTAGGTGGGGACCAAAACCATTCGTTGACTCGTGCCCGGTAGTGTGTAGTCTCCGGCGGGGTTGCTGATGTAATAAAAACATGGCAATATTTTCTAACCCTGTCACTTAAGGCATAAAGCGACGAGTTATAACGTTGCAGAGTACTAGTTGAGGTTCGTACTCACTAAAACATATTACCTACAGTCTGTATCGGTAGTCGGCAGATGTGGTGACAACGCTCCGGAGCTCTACCACTAGAATTATACTCCCTGTATTTCTTCAAAAGTATAGGCAAAAGTATAAACATAAGTATGTTTGTATAAACATAAGTGTATTTAGCCTGGTTGCAATTAACTTATGAATAATCACCGCTAGTTTCTAACAATGTTACTACAATGTTTTTTTTTTTACATAATATCGCATTGCTAGAATTAAATCGTCGTTTAAGTCAAACCCTCGCAGTTAAGTGATAACGAGCACCAATGACTTAACGTTTCTTCCAACACCCGAAAATACTCGGGCAAATGGGTACAAAATAATCGTCCATTGGCTCGGATAGCGGGAAAGCGCTTAGCCTTAATGGTAAAATGGTAATATTACCGAACAATAAGGTTCCCATGTTATCGCGACCACTTGAGTGCTACGTTTTCATTCTAACTAAACCTGCCAAAGGAATAAATTTGACTTACTTGACTGCCTGTTTTTCATGGAACGAAGGTGGCCACCAAGCGTACAGTTCACATGTTAAATGATGAAATAGAAATAGAAATAGAAAATATTTTTATTTTTACAGATACTTTCAAAACGTCAATAAATCATAAAATACCTAGAGTGAATAACCATTACATATAGTAAAAGCAAAATTTGAAGGAATTGAAAAATTTTGTGATTATTTTTTTTTAACCAAGTAGTTTAAATTCTAATTTTTAGTTTACTATTTACTTATTAACACGTTCGTTTTCTTTAGACTGTGCTATTAATATATGATTTTGCTTATTCATTTATTTCATGTAATTAGGCTCCTGGAGAGCACTTTTACATCGTCATTTTTTTTTAAACTAACCTATTGTGAATAACCACTAAAAATAATCAAAAACACATAATAAATTAAATAGACCCTGAACAATTTTGTGTAATATGGAAAGCATCAATTATTTACAAATTCCTCCATTTCCCCATTTCAAAAGAAACTGAGAAAGAATGAATTTGGTCGTCATAATACAGGTTATTCACTTGGCAGAATTCCAAGGGCAGTCAATACTGAGAAGAACTCCGCCACTGAAGAAACTCAGTACAGCTCTTTTGAATATAAACTTAAATCTAATACAGTCTGTTAATCCAAAGTACAGGTTTTCGAAATAGCCTGGGAGCGATCGCTTCAATCCCATGGTGTAGTGTCATTAAGAAAATCACATGTTTTATAATAGTTGCACATGTATAAGCGTTTTTTGATAACTTTGAAAGACTTTGAACATCTTCAGGTATTTTGTTAAAGAAGCGTATACATTGACCTCTAAAAGAATTACTCACCCTATGCAGTCGTGTTGTGTGCACAGACAACTTGTGTTTGTTCCTAGTATTCATATAATCATTAGCTCTACTAGGAAATTCGCTAATATTTTTACGTACATACAGTACATTTTCGTAAATGTATTGCGAAGCTACAGTCAATATATTTATTTCCTTAAATTTATCTCTGAGAGACACTCGCGGACTTAGCCCGTAGATAGCACGCACGGCTCTTTTCTGTAAAACAAAAATGGTGTTGACATCGGCGGCATGCCCCCATAGCAAAATTCCATAGGACATAATACTGTGAAAATAGCTAAAATAAACCAATCGAGCCGTCTCAACGTCAGTTAGCTATATAAATAGGCCGATAATAACAACTATCACCTTGTTTTTGACGCTAAAGATAAAGGTTCCTTTAAATCAGCACGATGGAAGAAAGAATACAATCCAGATCTAACCTTTGTCTCACGAGATACCTCCAATGTTCCACTTTCTGCTACGAGGAAAATCCTTCCAAACTTTCCCAATAGTCAACACCGCCCTGCTCTAATAGAGATTGGTGATCAGATTCCACTAGTGCGATCCATGCCTCTTCCTAGATGGAACTTTCAAAAAGCAAACTGGGCTGATTTTGCAAAAGACACCAACGCTGCTATAAGGTGGATACCGCCGAAGGCCGAAAATTACGATAGGTTTGTGGGTCTATTAACTGCTGTCGCCAAAAAACACATTCCACGTGGCTTTAGAAAAAACCTACATCCCAGGCTGGTCGAATGATAGTGAAGCACTTTATCAGCAGTACAGAAAATCAGGTGACCAAGAAATCGGACGTGAGCTGCTGCTGTCTTTGAATGAGCAGAGAAAAAACAAATGGGTGGCCACAGTGGAAAATATGAATTTCAAAATATTAAGTAGAAAAGCATGGAGAGTTCTCAATAAATTAACAGGGAAATCGGGTACTAAAAACCATAACTTCTCGCAAAAACTGACTGATTCTATAGCTAGCCGTATTATAAACATGTCACGTGCCAAAAGTGATAGTACCCATACCAAAAACATCAGGAAACTTTACTCACAACTTAGAGATACATTGACAGTAAATGAAGACCTTTCCAAAGCATTCTCATTTGATGAAACGGCAGCTGCCATTAAACAACTCTCGTTTGGTAAAGCCGCTGGGCAGGATGGCATATACAACGAATTTTTAAAAAATCTTGGAAGAAGGTGCACATTGTGGCTTGCTGCTTTCTTTTCCGATATAGCCAGAAACAAGTTACCAAAATCTTTCAATTACGCCAAAATCATTGCCATCCTTAAACCCGAAAAGCCTGCAAATGATGCGAAAAGTTACAGGCCAATCGCTTTACTCAGCTCTATGTTCAAACTACTAGAAAAGCTACTGGCAAACAGAATATCCCCACTGATAGACAGTATTGTTCCCGTAGAGTAGGCAGGCTTCAGAAGCGGTCGAAATTGTACAGACCAAGTCCTATCCCTTACCACGCATATAGAAGCTGGTTTCCAAAATCAGCAAAAAACTGTGGCAGTTTTCGTGGACCTCTCCGCTGCTTACGATACCGTGTGGCACCATGGTCTGTGCTTTAAATTGATAAAAGCGGTACCTTGCCGTAGGATTACTAGCCTCATAGACAACATGCTCAGCAACCGACAGTTCGCCATCCATCTAGGAGATAGGAAAAGCCGTGTGAGAACATTAAATAATGGCCTCCCACAAGGTTCAGCACTTGCTCTTTAATCTGTACATTCATGACTTACCAGATACTGTAGTCAGATTTGTGTATGCGGACGACATTGCTTTTACTCATCAGCACAAAACATTCTCCGGATCAGAGAACCAACTTGGAAGAGATCTACAAAAGCTTAATGTCTACTTCAAAAACTGGAGGCTTGTTCCAAATACCTGTAAGACAGAAGTGGCGACCTGTATAACCAAATGGCTACATATGCCCCAAAAAGAAGTTTCGATGGTGTATACCCCTTAAATATAACCCACAACCTAAATACCTTGGAGTAACACTCGACCGCTCTCTAACGTATTATCCTCACCTCACCAAGCTAGGTAAGAAGCTGGGAACTCGCAATAACATCCTGCACAAACTTATCGGTACATCCTGGGGAGCGCGAGCAGAGGTGCTGCGTACAACGAGTCTCAGTTTGGTTTATTCTGCAGGAGAATACTGCGCACCTGTCTGGCTCAATAGTGCCCACACAGAGAAGGTTGACGTTCAGCTGCGGAAAACCATGCGATGCATATCGGGTACTATACAATCTACTCCCAACCAATGGCTGCCCACTTTGAGTCACATAGCCCCACCGCACCTTAGAAGACAACAGGCCCTCTTTAATGAAGCACACAAAATATAAAAGTTCGAACACTTACCAGCCCACCAGGAGTTCTTGAACCCACCGAGCCATCGCCTCAAGTCGCGGGATCCATCCTATCGCACGGCTAGGAGCCTGCTTGATAAACGGTTTGACCTTGGAGCGAGATGGAAGGACGAATGGCGGACAAACTCTCCCAATGCCGCTCCATCAGGCATCGACCCCACTGAAAAACCCTGGGGATTTGGGGCACCCAGGCGAGAATGGTGCCAATTAAATAGACTCCGCACCGAGCAAGGTCTTTGTGGAGAATATATGTTTTACTGGTGGTAGAGCTCCAGTGACGGAGCTCGCGGGCGTAGGCACCACCGCATTACCTGATTTACTTGCCGCTAAATGGTAGTGTTCAGCACTATCGTGTTCCGGTCAGGTGGTAATGTACGGCCCTGTAATTTCCGGCACAGAGGCATAACACCTTAGGCCTCAGGAGTGGTAACGCATTTGCATTTTGACCTTGGTCTTTGTGTGGGTGTCTATAGGCTGCAGTCATCACTTAACATCAATGTGAACTGCATGCTTGTTTGCCACTTCAATTACAGAAAAAAAAAAAAAAAAAAAAAGATGTGGTTGGCGATGTTCACCAGCATGTGACTGTGGCGCGCCTTCACAAACTATCCACCACATCACCCACAGCTGCCCTAAAAGAAAATACACCGGAGGCATCCTGAATCTATTTGGTCCTGACACGAACGCAGCCCGATCAGGTGGTAATGTACGGCCCTCTAATTTCTGGCATAGAGGCATAACAACTAAGGCCTCAGGAGTGGTAACGCATCTGCATTTTGACCTTGGTTTTCGTAGAAATCACATAAGAAGTCAAAATGCAGATGCGTTGCCACCCCTGAGACCTACGGTGTCATGTCTCTGTAATAGTTATTACGGAGCCATACATTACCATCTAACACGATAGTGCTGAACACTACCATTTAGCAGTAGATAGGTTAGGTAATGCGTTGGTGCCCATGCCCTCGAGCTTCTACACTCAGAACTCTACCACCAGTAAAAAATTACGTTTACTTTACTAATACTATCATAACCGATCTGACTAACTGGTTAGTCCAGCGGTGTGAGATGACCGTTTGATTCGAAGGGTCGCGGGTTCGATCCCCGCACCGGAACAAATATTTGTATGGCCTACAGATATTTGTTTCGGGTCTGCCTGTTTGTGTATGTGTTGTATGTGTACAACGGCACCCACGATACAGGTTTATACCTACTGTGGGGCTGTGAGTGTAACCGTATTTTATTTATTTTATAACAATATACCTACATTTTATTTTTAAAGAAAAATGGAAAGAAAAATTTGACTTCAGGCGAGACTCGAACTCGCGACCTACTGGGAATCTAGTCCAGCCAGTTGGTAATAGATGGCGCTGCTGCTACCATAAAGCAAGGCAATAGATGTGAAGGAAAGATTTGACAAATCGGGCAGGGCTTCAGTAGCTCAATTGGAAGAGCGGCTGGACTAGATTCCCAGTACGTCGCGAGTTCAAGTCTCGCCTGAAGTCAAATTTTTCTTTCCATTTTTCTTTAAAAATAAAATATATTTCACAAGCATGTGTTAATGCGAAATAATATAAAAAACAAATATACCTACACCAAAACCATAATCATAGCACACATAAAATTCACTTCTGCTATGAATATATTACGATGGTGTAGCCCATTCAATGGGGCGGCTCTTTCAAAATTTGACACGGTTTCTCACTTTACCTGACTGGACGTTTCTTTATGTGGCTCCGTTTTTTTCTATAACCAGTATGGATACCATTTGCAAACGGGATGTTTATAATTCATCACTTTATTAAGGTAAGTACATTTATAGCCAACTAAAATTGCTTTTAGAACGTGAAACTTGAGATAATTTATAAAAACCGAGTTTTTGATTACGGAGAAACAGACAACTGAGAAAACAATTCTCTTAAAATTTATAAATTTACTAGCTGTACCCTGCGCGCGTTGCTATGCCACCAACTAAAAAATTACAGTGGCGCCATCTGTCCAATTTACCAACTCAGAAACCTTCGTGGCTTATGCACAACAACTTTGCTAAAGATCATCACATGATCAAATGCGTAGTTTACTATTCTATAAAGGACATACGTCATCCGTTAGGGACTTGACCTGAAGATACATACATATAGCATGAATGTATCTGCGAAGTAGGTACGGCCCTGTAATTTCCGGCATAGAGGCATAACACCTTAGACATCAGGAGTGGTAACTCATCTGCATTTTGACCTTGGTCTTTTTGTGGGTGTCTATAGGCTGCAGTCATCACTTAACATCAATGTGAACTGCATGCTTGTTTGCCGGATAACATAAAAAAAGGTGGATACAGGCACTCTCGCAAAGGTGCATAATAATAATATAATAATGGCAACCCATTATACGTCCCACTGCTGGGCACGAGTCTCTCCCCTTTTTGGGGGAGGCCTGGAGCTTACTCCACCACGCTGCTCCAATGCGGATTGGTGGAGGTGGGTGGGTTAGTGGCCAACCCGCTGTCGGATGTTTTCAAACCGCCCATAAGGCCTCCGACAAGGTTTAACGACTGCTATCTATCGATAGCAACCGGGACCGACGGCTTAACGTGCCCTCCGAAGCACGGAAACGCGCATGTAATTTGCCACTAGCGGTCACCCATCACACTACCGTGATGCTTCATCGAGTAGATCGCTTATGATCTACACCAGCCGCCGGGCCATGCGCGCTTCATGCATTGTTGCATACATCGACTACATAACCTACGTGGTCGATGGGTGCATACAATACACCAGTTATATTTTTTGTTTCATGTATTTGTGATAGGAGGCGAGCTTATTGCGAATCTTCTCAATGAGATAAAATCCAATATCACTTACTCCACGACCCGTTCAAGTGCTAATAAACAATGTCTCGTATGAAATGTTATTGCCCAGAAAATGATGATATTTATCGATTCTAAGTATATGTCTGATCTTTTGCGTGAGTCCGACCAAAAACCGGAAGTCAAATGCTGATAATAAGGCAGTGTCAATTTGCCGTAAAATATTCCAACATTTTCAAAAAAAGCTCAAACATAATCCACGAAGAAATTAGATGTAAGGAAATAAAAAACTGACCAATTGTGATTGGAACTCACGTGTAGCAAGTACCTTGTAGTTTAAAAAATACCTATTTGATCATAAATGCAGATACCTACTTCTTGTAGATTCGATAACTAAGCTGTTATAAATCAACCTTGGTATTCGCCATTCAAACTATATATAAAAACTATATCATATTAATATCATAGTTACGATTATTAGAACGATGTAATATAAACGAAACTCTTTTAATCAATCGAATTAGATGATTTTGATCTAGGGCCAAATGGTCGTATTCAGCACTATCGTGTTCCGATTAGATGGTAATGTATGGCCTCGTAATAGCTATCACAGAGACATAACAACTAAGGTCTCAGAGGTGGTAAGTGGTAACGGACATTTAGACCTCTGATTTTTGTGTAGGCTGCAGTCATCACTTAACATCTATGTAACTTAATGCTAGTTTGCCACTTTCCCGATAAAAAAGAAAAAAACAATCGACCTTACAAACAAATATAACACATAAATAAACTGAAAGTCGCCTAACAAATATAAAAATAGCTTCCAGTTAATTGGAAATTAGCTTAAATTTAAATCAGCTTTTCATTCATCTCCCAATATTCGTATGAGCGAGGACGTACGCTATTGTATATGTTAGAATATTTTCAGTTTCGCCTCAGGCTTACGTTGAAAAGCACTCGTGAATTGAAATTTTAAGGAGCGACGGTTTCAGATGTTCATCATTATTATACCTGAATGTTGCACATACGTTTTGCATAATTTTATTTAACACTGTTGTGTGTTGTGTCACAGTATACCTATTTATATAGTTTAGCAGAATTTTTTTTACTTGACACTGAGAAGAAACTAACAATTTGTAAATAAATGTTTAAAATGTTACTGAGATAAAATGAAAAGTGAGCTCGCGGGCGTAGGCACCACCGCATTACCTAACAGACTTGCCGCTAAATGGTAGTGTTCAGCACTATCGTGTTCCGTTCAGGTGGTAGTGTATGGCCCTGTAATATCCGGCACAGAGGCGTATCACCTTAGGCCTCAGGAGTGGCAACGCAATTGCATTTTGACCTCTAATCCTTGTGTGAGTGTCTATAGTCATCACTTAACATCAATGCTTGAATGCAATTGCAGAAACTTTTATTACATAAAAAAAACCTATTAAAATTTAGAAATGTTAAAGAATTTTTCATTTTTATCTCGGGTTCTATGAAAAGGTTCGAGCTCAAGCTCACTCGTGTATTGAAATGTTTGAAGTAAATCTTCGAGTTGAGCGAATATCCAGTCCTCTCTAATATCAAGATTAAAGATTTGGTTTGACCATAAAGCAAACGACTCTGGTTCAATCCCCAGGCCAGACAAGGTCATTATCATCATTACAGCCAAAAGACGTCCACTGATGCACAAAAGCTTTTACAAACAATGCTAACTGTTGTGGGTCCCAAACATGAATGCGTAACAAAAACAACTGAATTTTAAACATAGCGTCCTTTTTGACCATAAATAAGCAGATTTAAAAAAGTTTTTCACAGTATTGTGTGATATATCACGAGAAAAGTGTTATTGTAAGGATATTGAAGATACTTTTTATATAATTTTAAAAAGTTTTGCAGTTTTTCAAGAAAACAGACAAAAAGTTTCACAAATATGGACAAAATAAACAAATTATCCGGGCGAAATAATATCCTACCTATGACCCTCACAAAATTGAAATAGAGTGCGATCGCTTCCGGCATTTGCCACTTTCCCAACAGGCTGAGGTTGCTGCCTCTGAATTGTTTTAAAACAGATCGGTATACAAAATAGGAGACTCGAATAATTTATCAGCCGTCTCGGCGTCGAGTTGTTGAAAATAGCTGACACAATGCTAGGGATGGGCAAGCAGAAAAATGTCGATGTATATCTTATATGTATAATAAATTACCAGCCAAGTATTTTAATAATCTCTTAGTGTCGGAAATAAGTGGGGAGGAAATACTTTTTTTTTCTAATTCCTTCTGCTACTACTAAAATGAAAAAAAAATAAGATCATCGCAACCAGTCTTTTTTTTTAATTAATCCCTTAAAGTGCCACTTTTACAAGGGAGAGACCCTTGTAAAAGTGGTCCTTCTACCTATATTGCTCTTTTCCTCTCTCTATATAATGGCGGACTTAATGCCACTAGGCATTCTCTGACAGTCAACCATGGGGTTATGGGACAAAATGTCTAGGAAGCGGGAGCAAAAAAAAAATTAAAAAATATTGATTGAGTATGATATCAAGTACAAAACAAAAAAATAATATATCTATTAATATATTTTTTATGTAAAGAAGATGGCAAACAAGTATGCAGCTCACATTGATGTGAAGTGATAACTGCAGCCTATAGACGTCTACACAAAAACCAGAGGTTAAAATGCAGATGCGTAGCCACCCCTGAGGCCTAAGTTGTTATGTCTCTGTGACAGTTATGACGGGGCCATACAACACCATCTAACCGGAACACGATAGTGCTGAACACTACCATTTGGCGGCAGATAGGGATAACGCGGTGATGCCTACGCCCGCGAGCTCTTTCACTAGAGCTCTACCACCAGTAATACAATGTATAGGGGTCGGACACAGCTGTTTGTTCCAAAAGAAAAACAGATAGACGCAAGAGTTAAAAAGGTTCTCTTTTCCTTTGATGTACGAAACCTAAAATGTTCAGTTGTTGATGTTTTTGACCATGGCGTCATCAATTTCATTATACTTTTACATTACCTCCACAAACCTTATGAAAAATAATAAAAACCTGTGTCGTGGGTGCCGTTGTACACATACAACACATACACCCAGACCCAAAACAAATATATGTAGGCCATACACACATTTGTTCCGGTGCGGGGAACGAACCCGCGACCCTTCGAATCAAACGGTTATCTCACACCGCTGGACTAATCGGGTTGTCGTCGAATTTTACCAAAACATACACAATAGGTGTCCCACGTGCTCAACCATCTAACAAAAGCCTGTGAAATATGAATTTAACTCTGATTTTGGCATCACAACGCTTCTATCTTTAACAGATTCACGGCAGTAAATGTTATTTTGGGAATAGCATGAATAACGGATGCCAGGTGAAAATTGTAACTTCGTTTCATTGTGATTCTTTTTATAGTGGTGCTGCACTATAAAAAGAATTTGCCATTAAATATAAATAAATTTAATGGCAAATTAATGTGTGCACTCACAATTATCACAGTGTGTGAGAATTATGAAGAAGCTGATGGGAGAGAACCAATGACGATAATAAAATTCTTCTATAGAATGTAAAGGGTGAGGTAGGTATACACTTACAAATCTTACCATTTTTCGCGACAAAGACTATAACACATATTTACTCTGTTAGAATTTATTGAATTTTTCCATCATATTCTTATAATCCCAACTTCCCTACTAATATTATAAATGCGAAAGTAACTCTGTCTGCCTGTTACCTTTTCACGTCCAAACGACTGAACTGAAATTTGGTACAGAGATAGAGCTGACTTTGAGAAAGAACATAGGCTACTTAGTTTTTTTTAAACGACATCCACACGGGTGAAGCCGCGGGTAACAGATAGTGAAGATATAAATTACGCGTCACGGTGTTTGTCTGATTTCAATCAAACTTTGCTTTATCAACTCAATCAGTTTGATACAACTTGAAAGATAGGATAGCTTACATCTCAAATTATAAATCGCAATCGTATTATGTTAGTAGCTTAATTGCATACGTGCGAAGCCAGTGCGGGAGGCTAGTATCACTTATAAATATTTACTTATCATATTACAAAATATACCCGTCAATATCAGAGAAAACAAAATGAAATAAAAATAGTTTTTATGGCTAAGCAATTTCTGTCACAAAGATGACAACGCATTTGCATTGAGACGATAAGAGGCATATATTTTTTTTTACTAATATGAATCATGATAATAATATAACAATCAATTAGGAATCGGCGTGCATATATGAAGAGAATGAAAAATGTGGAAGAAGTACGGGTGGTATGTTAAGGGACTTGTCTTGTTATAGCAAAATACGGGAACAGTAACCCAGTTTCCGTGTTTCGGTACTTCGAGTGTTAAATCAAGTTGAGAATGTTTGTAGGTCCAACTTTATGAAACAAGTAATTTCAAGAAAAACGTCAAAGAAAGAAAAGTTTTCGCGATCGTGTTTTTATAGCAATTATCTCTGTTTCACCACAACGTCCAACTTTACAAATTGACTTTAAAAAGTCTCATTTATATATCGTGTTATAGTTTTCAATTAGATAAATATTGATTTCAAGACAATTCAATTATGTTGCTTTTAAAGTGGTAAGCTTTAAGAATGGTAACGCATCTGCATTAAGAGCTGCAGTATTTGTTTTTAAAAGATACAAAATTCGTCCTCTTTTTATGTCACTAACCAAATATGAGGCACACGTGGTGGGTGACTGCTAGTGGCAAATTAAATGCGCGTTTCCGTGCTTCGGAGGGCACGTTAAGCCGTCGGTCCCGGTTGCTATCGATAGATAGTAGACGTTAAACATTGTCGGAGGCCTTATGGGCGGTTTGAAAACATCCGACAGCGGGTTGGCCACTAACCCACCCACCTCCACCAATCCAGGCATTGGAGCAGCGTGGTGGAGTAAGCTCCAGGCCTCCCTCCAAAAAAAGGGGAGAGACTCGGGCCCAGCAGTGGGACTTATAATGGGTTGCCATTATTAACCAAATGTGTTTGACAATTCAAAATTAGGTCACAAGTGTTTAAAACAGTGGAGTGATTATTGTGTTGGTTATTGTTTGTTTTTATATTATTTCGCATTAACACATGCTTGTGAAATATATTTTATTTTTAAAGAAAAATGGAAAGAAAAATTTGACTTCAGGCGAGACTCGAACTCGCGGCCTACTGGGAATCTAGTCCAGCCGCTCTTCCAATTGAGCTACTGAAGTCCTGCCCGATTTGTCAAATCTTTCCTTCACATTTATTGCCTTGCTTTATGGTAGCAGTAGCGCCATCTATTGCCAACCATGCTAGTTAGGCTACCGATATAATATACTTTTCAGTTTATTGAATATCGTATAGAAGTCGCTTTTACCCTTAATAATTGTTTTTATATTATTTCGCATTATCACATGCTTGTGAAATATATTTTATCTTAAAGAAAAATGGAAAGAAAAATTTGACTTCAGGCGAGACTCGAACTCGCGGCCTACTGGGAATCTAGTGGTTATTGTTTATTTGTTCCAATATTGTGAGAGGGGCAGTAGGTACGGTCAAACACCATTTATATCTCGCCCGCCGCCTGTCTTTTTTAAATTGCTAGTAGGTACATGTTGACTTTAAAAAGTCTCATTCGACATAGAGGGTTCTAATTTTGAATTGGATGAAACACATAAACAACCCCATATGGTAGTGTTCAACATTACCGAGCTACAGTAAAATACTAATATATGGGCCCCGTAAACAAGTATCACAGAGGTAACAGCTACTGAGGCCTCAGAGCTGGCAATGGATTTGCATTTTGATGTCTGGTTTTAGTGTAGATGTCTAAGCTGCAGTATTTTGTAACATTCGTGGAACAAAAATGAATTAATCTGCACTGATTCGCCTAGTTATTTATATCACTGAGCACACACTAAATAAAATGTATTTGAGATAAAAGTTATAATTAGTATCCAAGTTTATAAAACAGTGCACTAATTTCAATGTGAGTAAACTAATTTCTACTGGTGGTAGAGCTCCAGTGACGGAGCTCGCGGGCGTAAGCACCACCGCATTACCTAATATACTGGCCGCGGTAGTGTTCAGCACTATCGTGTTACAGTCGGGTGGTAATGTACGACCCAGTAATTTCCGGCACGGAGGCAAAACACCTTAGGCTTCAGGAGTGGTAATGCATCTGCATTTTGACCTAAGTCTTTGTGTGACCTCTATAGGCTGCAGTCATCACTTAACATCAATGTGAATTGCATGCTTGTTTGCCACGTCCATTACATACAAAAAAAATGTAGTAGGTATTGGTTATTGTTTGTTTATTCCATTATTGAGAGAGGGGTAGTTCGACCAAGCACCATTAGGTAATATTTATCCAACCTGCTTCCGTCAGCTGATATGAAAAGACATGTCATTGTCGTGTTCTGTCCATATTTAATTATTCCACTTCGATATCGCGGGTTTTAGTACTCAATTTGATAAATATTAGTTTTATGAGAGTTCATGCTTAAGGTAAGTATTCTATTGGATTACCTCTTCTACCTGTCACAATATGGTAGTATAAAAAACCAATCCAATCGTGTTTCAGGATGGTGATGTATGGCTCCGTTTGACAGCGGTAAAACTACCAGGCCCTCTGAGGTCGCGACGTCAGACTGTATTTTGACCTCCAGTTTATAGGCAGAGAATATGTAATAATACTACGTATAGAATGGACACTTCGACGTCCCGCCCGATTTCCCCGCATCACCCAACCTCCTCCTCTTTTATGGGCGACGGTTGGTATTTTGTACGTGCTACGCATACAGGTGCACGTGTAAACACACGTCATTGATTGATATTTGTGTAATAGAGACCAAATTAAACATTTGTATGGAATTTTGGCGGAGTGTCCGCGGTATTGTATAGGCTGGAGTATTTTGTCCCTTTCATTGCAAAAAAAAATAGTCTGCACTAATTCGCCTGGTTTTTATACAACTCAGCACAAACAAAATCAAATGTATTTGACAAGCCAATATTAGTTCGCAAGTATTTCAAACAGTGAACTAATTTCAATGTAGTGTAGGTTATTGTTTATTTGTTCCAATATTGTGAGAGGGGTGGTCCGGCCAAACACCATTAATATTTCGCCTGCCGCCGCCAGCTGATATGAACTGGCATCTCGTGGTCTGTCCATATTTAATGTTTTAAGTGCTTTTTCGTGTAGGTACTTACTGAGCTCTCACGAAATTGGAAAATCTATTTCAGTAATATCAACGTTTTGTAACTTGAAGTTGCAACGACTTTAATTGGCATTTTAAATGGGGAGATAATGTCTGAGTTGTCTAGAAAAGGGATTACTATGATTCCGTAGAAAAGGTGAGGGCATAGCTATTATCTGATTTGTCTGCTGCTATAGTAAATGTAGAACGTGTTATTTTTAATTATTAATTAATTAATTAAATTATTAATAAATAAAACATGTGTTAAGTCTTTAAATAAAAAAACATGCGCTTACAATGACAGTCAAAACCATGTAAAAACCTGTGTCGTTAGTGCCGTTATTTACATACATCACAAATATCCAGACCCAAAACAAATATTTGTAGCCTATAAAAATATTAGTTCCGGTACGAGGATAGAACGCCTGAGCCTCAGTTCAAACGGTCGTCACACACCGCTGGACCAATTGGCTTGTCAACAATATTATGTTTTGATAAAGATTCTCTGATAAAGATTTAGTGGTGGTAGAGCTCCCGTGACGGAGCTCGAGAGTGTTACGGCACCACCGCATTACCTAATATACTTGCCGCTAAATGGTAGTGTTCAGCACTATCGTGTTCCGGTCAGGTGGTAATGTACGGTCCTGTAATTTCCGGCACAGAGACATAACACCTTAGGCCTCAGGAGTGGTAACTCATCTGAATTTTGACCTTGGTCTTTGTGTGGGTGTCTATAGGCTGCAGTCATCACTTAACATCAATGTGAACTGCATGCTTGTTTGCCACTTCCATTAAATAAAAAAATAAAATAAAACTGAGTTGAGATGATAAACCAACAAAGCTTTCGTCATTCAAAATTTCACCGTATATACCAAGTGTAAGCATTTGGTATACACTTACCTACATATACAACCAATACCCATAACACGCTGCAGAAAAAAGAACTCGCACGTAGGTACTTAAAAAGTTCACCCTCTTCCAACTTTATAAGGTGAAAAATAAAAGCTATCTAGGTAAATTCAGGTAATGGTACGTAATTTATAGCTTCAGGAAAAACTTAATTTATAAACTCCAGGGACATAACAGAGTTGGCTGTGGAAATTGAGAAATCTTGTAAGTAATATAATCTTTCTAGTTTAGATTTTGCTTGACAACGTACATATTTTCCATCAGTACATGACTGATATGAAAATTTGCGATGGTTCGTTATTAGTTTAACGAATAATATGATTTAGTTTTCGTAGAGACAATAAACGAATTATTGTTCGTTCGTTTTACTGGTGGTAGAGCTCCAGTGACGGAGCTCGCGGGCATAGGCACCACCGCATTACCTATATATTATACTTGCCGCTAAATGGTAGTGTTCAGTACTATCGTGATCCGGTCAGGTGGTAATGTACGGCCGAGGCATAACACCATAGGCCTCAGGAGAGGTAACGCATCTACATTTCAAACTTGGTCTTGGTGTGGGCTGCAGTCATCACTTAACATCAATGTGAACTGCATGCTTGTTTCCCACTTCTATCACAAAAAAAAAATCGGCTGTATTGCAATAAGAATAAAGTCTCAAACAATAATGTTAGTTTAACGTATACCTACTCACGTAGAAATTTTGATATAGTGGAGCCTTAATATTTCATTCGGTACGATCATTAAGGTTAAGGGCTGTAAGGCGTGGTCAACATTCTTATGAATGGCCATTTTGAGAGAATATCACCCTATTTTCCTCATAATCGTTTGTGCAAAAAGATATATAGAGATTATACAGCCTGACTTAAAAAAATGCGTTTTTTATATTCATGTGATAAATAAAGATGACAAACAAGCTTTCAGTTCACTTGGATGTTAAGTGATGACTGCAACCTTTATATCTACACAAAAATTAGAGGTCAAAATACAGATGCGTTACTATATCTGAGACCTTAGTTGTTAAGTATGTCTATGTGATAGTTACATATAACCGGACAACGATAGTACTAAAAACTACGATTTGGCGGCAGATATGTCAATTTGCTGTATAAAATTACTGCAATATTAGGAGTTTTTATATATTTACTGTCCTGTGTATCTGTTAAATAAACATGAGATAGGTTTACTTTATAAAGCAACACTCATTTTCATGATGCAGTAAATAACATGGAGGTTCATGTTGCGGTAAGTTATTTATTTCGAGAATATTCGAGTGAAAGCTATTTTATTGATGCACCTCACGTTTATTTACACGCTTTTAAATTTTCTGTGACCACGGTAGTTGAAAACCGAATTTCGCTATCACAATTGTCATTAATGTAGTGGGTTACTGGTGGTTGAGATTCAGTGACGGAACTTGCGGGCTTAGGCACCACCACATTACCCAATTTACTCGTTCTGTTGTTCTGTGGTTCTATTGTTCGGCACTGTCGTGTTCCGGTTAGGTGATAAACTATTAATGTACGCCTGTGTCTAATTTCCGGTACAGAGGCCTTAGGCCTCAGGAATGGCAACGCATCTACATTAAAATGCCCGGTTTTATGTAGTATTTATAGCCGTAACTTCAAACGTACGCCCCTAAGCGGTAGGCAGGGGTAAATGCATGCATTCAAGCATACATGCAAACACACACATGTTACATGGGCCACTGTTACGTTTTGGCGCATGTAACAGGTGGCGAGCTTGTTGACATCTCCGGGCAGATTACCAAACATCGGGGTACTGGGAAAGGTCCAGAAAATGGGAAAAGCCCAATAGAACCAGAGATAAAGGATTTTACACCGTTATCTCTGATAGCTCCCGACCCGAGAATCGAACCCAGGACTCCAGCGTTGTAGTAGCAACCTGCTATCACTAGGCTACTGAGACAGTTCTTAGGCTTCGGTATGACTTACCAGCAATGTAAGCTGTATGCTTGTTTGCCACTTCGTGACAAAAAAACATATGTGTTATAAGTAGAGTATTATTTGAATTATTTTTATGTTTGTAAAACTGATGTATAATGTAAACTGAGTATGTCACAGCAAATATAGTGGCTAACCTATTTATCACAAGATTTTAATATTTACTAAAAAATTTAAGCATACCCAACAGGGCTTGACCTAACCGAATAGAGTGATACCAAATTTAGCGATAATCCTGACCGACGGGTCATCCAACATAAGATAATGCTTCAAACATATATGTGTGTTACCAACACACGTGAAATTATTGACCAAATCTATCTATATTATACTTTACATAAATTTATATGAGATATTGGGGTATCTCATTTACCTACCTACAGTTCTTAAATCAGAGTTAATCTTAAATTACATTTTTAAAGCCCATGAGGTAAAAATGGAACTCATAGAGATGTCTGTCTGTCCGTCCAAAACTGCATTCATGAAATTTTGTACGTATTGTGAACCGTTTTATGATTTTGAAAGACTTCTGAAAGATAGTTACTTTCATATTGGTAAAAGGTGGTTTCCCACTCTAACTAGGAAAATGAAAAAAAAATCCGATCGTCGAGATACGCACGTGGACGTACGAGTATGTGGTACTACTACCTCTGTACCCTTTCACAGTTTCAAGACATTTATATAGCCTTCGCAATCCCTACATTAATTTTATTCGTCCAATTACACGTAACTTGATCGGTATTCAATCAACTGGGCCTTGCGTTTCTGGCGCGCCTAATTTGTCAAAAACAAAGAAAACCGTCCGCGGGAGAATGAAGATCAATAGGTTGCCATCAACCAACGTTACCTTCACTTATGAGTAGGTAGTTGGTTTGATGTCGTAAATTAATTTTCTATGGTCTTAATATTAACATCTAGATGTTTTAAGACAGACATCTTTCGTAGTTGATTTGTTAATCGTTATTGTTTTATCTTAACAAAAAATATTTTTACAAATTTTTACAAAAAATTGGCCAAGTGCGAGTCGGACTCGCGAACGTACGGTTCTGTACCAGCAGTGGAATATTTAAACGTCTACCTTTTTTGGTTATATATAATAAAATATTTATTTTATTAATATTGAGAAAAAATACGAAAAATATAAGTTTATTGTACGAGGACCCTCTGAGGAGATGGTAATGTATGCCCCCGTAATAACTATCACAGAGATATAACAACTCAGGTCTCAGGGGTGGTAACGCATCTGCATTTTGACCTCTGGTCTTCGTGTAAGTAAGTGTATATGCTGCAGTCATCACTTCACATCAATGTGAACTGCATGCCTGTTTGCCACCACCTTTACATAAAAAATGGAGACTTAGTACTGTTAGTTAAAAAGACTATTTTTATATCAGAGGGGTTAATCCCTCCAGACACGAGAAAAATATGACAATTGAAATTCAATTGCGTCTGGGCGCCGGTGGCCTTACGATCCTTGAAAGATTAAATATTTTAAATAATCAGGTAATGTTACTTAAGTTCTCTAGATAATATTTCGAAATCGTTTTGTATCTTGTACCTCTTTTTTTTTTTTCATTTTGCTGTACATATCATGATCATTATGTAATTTTTTTTACAAAATTCTTTTACATCTTTCTAGGTTTTGAATATGGATTTTTTTATGTCATGGAAATGAACTAGCCTTACTCTATGTCCCATGTACGGGGTTACCTATAGTTAATATATACATTTGACTATTCTACCAGAACAAAATTTACCCTCACCGTTAATTGATCCCCAAGTTAAACACATACCCGTATAAACAAACTGTAACAAATTCACCGCTTCCATAGCTTAGCGGTAATCTGAGCGACTGATAATCCTCTGTTGGATACCCGGATTGGATAAAAGTGTTATTGGTTTTTTTCCCCAATTGGTAAAATTCTCAGTTTAATCCCGAGTTACGAAATATATCAAACAAATGTTAATAAAGTTTTTTAAATTTTTAAGTCTCTGTTTAGGCCTTTATATAAATTAGGGCATGTTCTTCTTTCTTCTAGTGTCAATGGTTTACAGTTATCTATATATATAAAAATCAATTGCTGTTCGTTAGTCTCGCTAAAACTCGAGAAAGGCTAGACCGATTTGGTTAATTTTCGATTTTAACTATTTTTGGGAGCCCAGGGAAGGTTTAAAAGGTAATAAAATATGAAGAAATTGAAGGGGAACATTAAAAACCACAATTTCAGTTTCACATACAAATAATCCGTATATATCAAACCTTTGACACATTATTTCGTTCTGAGGCATTACTAAGTTTGCCGGGTCAGCTAGTTAAGAATTTTTTTTCAGACAATTATGTATGTGTACCTATGTACGCACGAAAGAAGTTATACTTCTTTAGCCGAACAATCCAATATACCACAAAAGAAACAAAATGACAAAAAAAGGTTAGCAACTAACTTCAGACTGTTGCTTTTATATGTTTAGCAACTACCTTTAGACTGTCACTTTTACATGACGGTGTGCGCGCGCATCGGTAAATTTTTTTTGTAATCGCGCCAAAAGAAGTAAAATTTCAAAACCTAGGCAATTTAACAGCGGCATCCGTATCCTCCATTGAATCTCTTTTTGTGCAGGGGACGCAATGATTAGGAGAGCAGATTTATCATATCCTGCTTTAAAGCACCGCAGTCACAATGTATATTATAAGCAATCACATATATATTATAGGCATAATACGCGTACAATATGTATATTATAAACGTAACTTTACGCCTGTAATCCCCAAAGGGGCAGAATTGCATGCAAATTGAAGGCAAATGCATGCATTCAAACATACATGCAAACTATTGCAAACACCCATGATTCGCCGGTTACGTTTTGGCCCATGTAACAGGTGGCGAGCCTATTGATATCTCCGGGCACATTACCAAACTTCGAGGTACTAGGAAATTTCCAGAAAATGGAAAAATCCCATTAGAACCAGAAATAAAGGATTTTACTCCGTTATCTCTAATATCTCCCGACCCGCTGCTACTACTAGCCTACTGAGGCAGTTATGTAATGTATATTATACATGTGTAATATACATATTGTATACTGCCTATCTCTATAGTACCTTGTACGAGTGCTCGTTTCTAATTTATTATTGAAGTATCTATTGATATTCGAAAGCCATCGCTTCGAAACGTCTTTCTTATGAAAATACGCAGCGGGAGGGTTATCCTTTCAGAGTTTTATGTTTTTATTAACAACTACCGTCCCACCCTCATTTTGTACGGGTCTCTACCGCTTGATATATGATTAAATTCTTCCGTATTCCAAATTTATTTTCATTTTTTACATTTTTATATTTTAACTGAGATTTTTTGTTAAAGCTACACCTAAAGACAAGAGGACTGTAGCGGATTCAGCAACTTTCGCCTCAGAGCAACGCATCTGTATAGCTACGAGTTTTGTGTAGTCACTTAGAACTAGTTCACACTGGTGGTAAAACTCAGTTAAAATATAAAAATGTATAAAATGAAAATAAATTTGGAATACGGAAGAATTTAATCATATATATAGGTGCTAAATGTTTTGGCACCATCATTACATATCCCTAATAACTACCAACATTTTACGCACTGTTATATTTAGAGAAACATCCATATTATTTACTGGTGGTAGAGCTCCAGTGACGGAGCTCGCGGGCGTAGGCACCACCGCATTACCTAATATACTTGCCGCAAAATGGTAGTGTTCAGCACTATCGTGTTCCGATCAGGTGGTAATGTACGGCCCTGTAATTTCCGGCACAGAGGCATAACACCTTAAGGCCTCAGGAGTGGTAACGCATCTGCATTTTGATCTTGGTCTCTGTGTGGATGTCTATAGGCTGCAGTCATCACTTAACATCAATGTGAACTGCATGCTTGTTTGACACTTCCATTACATTAAAAAAAAATATATAAAAAGTATGTATGTATCTTCATGCCAGGTCCCAAACGGAGTAGGCAGAGAATGTCGAGCGCCGGATATCCCGGTCCTGTCACACCTCCCGTTCCTCATCTACATTCATCATTCTCTTCGTACATGCACGCCGATGCCTAACACTTTTGACCCCACCATCGGACAGTACTCGAAGTATTTGGTCATGGTAGGTCAGGCTTGGTCTATATGTATAAAAGTGATCTTTATTTGATGAGTTACTAGGAGCAGTTAAATCATTTTAAAATTTTTTGTAACATTAATTCATCATCTTGATCTAAGCAAATCTAAATCCAATTTGTCAAAACGAAGCCATAAGGATCGAATACACCCAAATTAATTTTCGGAATTTACTACATTCGGAGTTTTTCCACAAAACATTTGAAGCTTACGGTCACATTTAGTTGATTGATCCAACGTCAAAAGGAACGTCTGTATTCAAAGAAACGTCATTCGTTTTACAATTGAATAAAAGTAGTGATAAAATCCACTCCTTTATTATGATTGCAGAAAAGAACTTGACGAAATTGCGTTGTTAACCACTATTTTTTGTTAGATGAAAACTTTGTCATACGTTGGCTTATTTAGTTTTACTTTCACTATTAACGGGACCACCCAAGGGAAGTCTTGTTTATTTGTGAATATAAACTCAAGTACAATCTTATGACTCTGTTATAAGCAGATTTTTTTTTTACTTACAGCCATACAGTAGGTATAAACCTGTGTCGTGGGTGCCGTTGTACACATACACAAACATATTTTTATTTTTAAAGAAAAATGGAAAGAAAAATTTGACTTCAGGCGAGACTCGAACTCGCGACCTACTGGGAATCTAGTCCAGCTGTCCTGAAGTCAAATTTTTCTTTCCCTTTTTCTTTAAAAATAAAAATATATTTCACAAGCATGTGTTAATGCGAAATAATATAAAACATACACAAACACCCAGACCCGATATAAATATCTGTAGGCCCGATACAAATATTTGTCCCGGTGCTGGGATCGAACCCAGGGTCACCCTTCGAATCAAACGGTCATCTCACACCGCTGGACTAACCGGGTCGTATAGGTATGTATATGTCGTAACCATTATAAAACAAATGCCCACATCATAAACTATCGATCAGAATTTTATGAAACGGTCGTATTTCACATTGGTCAAATGATTTATGTTCATGGGGCACAACATGATTTGCCTTAGCTAGTTCTATGATTAAAAATCGTTTGTAGACAAGGTCAATTAAATACGTGACCAGTTCATAAAATATTTTTACTAATTTCACCATACCATAAAATGGTTACTGGTATAAGAAAATTATACGTCCCACAGCAACCCATTATACGTCCCACTGCTGGGCACGAGTCTCTCCCCTTTTTGGGGGGAAGACCGGAGCTTACCAGGCTGCTCCACTGCGGATTGATGGAGACCTGTATCTATGATTAACCTTATTTCAGTCACCATTTTAATAAAAGCCGGTCCATAGATATCTAATTGGTAAAAGCAGAATTTTGTACAGAACGAATTGCTATTTTCGATGTTTTCCACGAAAACATCGTGATTCTTAGTGTCGTTGAAGCTTACAATCACATTTAGCATATCGATCCGACGTCAAAAGAAATATACAGACGGTATTCAAAGAATCGTCATTCGATTTACAGTTGTATTAAATGTGGAGATTAATTAGTGAAATACCTACATAATTATGATTACAGAAAAGAACTTTGATGACATAGCATTGTACACCACTAGTTCTTTCAATGGACCCTTTGTTATATGTATAACATTGGTTTATTTAGTTTTACTTTCATTAATAACTGGACCACGCAAGAGTGCTGTTATTTGTTTGGGTATATAAAGCCAAGCACAGTCTTATGACTTTGTCTATAAGTACTATATTAAAATGTTGCATGTTTACATAATAATATATTTCTTAATATCTTTTTAGGTATCCGCTTGCTAAACATTGAAAAAAAAGCTAAGTAAGTGTACATTTCTACTGTTCCAAGTGTAGGAGCTCGAGGGCGTAGACACCGCTGCATAACCTAATCTATCTACCGCTAAATGGTAGAATTTAGCGGTAGATAGATTAGGCGAGAGAAGCTTTAATTTATAATTTATCGTTTTTAGTCACTATTTTAATAAAAGCGAGTCCATAGGTATTCAATTTTCAGATACCAGGGTTTTATACAGAACGGATATTGCTATTTTCGGTGTTTTCCACGAAAACATCGTCGTTCTTAGAGTCGTTGAAGCTTACGATCACATTTAGTTGATTGATCCGATGTCAAAAGGAATGTCTGTATTCAAAGAATCGTCATTTGTTTTCGAGTTCAATTAAATATACGGATTAAATTTACGAATAAGTAGGATTAAAGCCACTTTCCAATAATGATCGCAGAAAAGACGAACGGTAAAATTGCGTTGTAAAGCACTAGTTTTTCTCAAACAAAATGTTTGTCGTTGTTCGTTAGTCTCGCTAAAACTCGAGAACGACTGGACCGATTTGGCTGATTTTGATTTTGTATAATTTTTGGAAGTCTAGGGAAGGTTGAAAACGTAAGAAAATATGATGAAATTGACGGGAAATAGTAAAAACAACAATTTTATTTTTCAATACAAATAGTCCGTATCTATCAAACCTTTGACACATTATTTCATAGTGAGGCAATACGAAGTTTGCCGGCTCAGCGTGTATATGATTAGGTATTCAGAAATACAAAAATATTACACATTTATATTTTAATGTCTTCTTATGAAGTTTAATCTGGATTTATGATTAGGTATAATTATTTTATCCACCACTGTAATTTGAAAAGGTCCAAATTCAATTTGTGAAAATGAAGCCTCAAAAGATCGACAACCAAACGGGTAAAATAAAAATAAAATACGCTTACACTCACAGCCCCACACTAGGTATAAACCTGTATCGTGGGTGCCGTTGTACACACACAACACATACACAAACACCCAGACCCGAAACAAATATCTGTAGGTCATACAAATATTTGTCCCGGTGCGGGGATCGAACCCGCGACCCTTCGAATCAAACGGTGGTTTCGCACCGCTGGACTAACCGGGTCGTCAACCCGTCAATCCATTCTGATTTTGCTATAATCGGGATTTTTTCCTCGAAAATAACATGGTTCTTTTTCGTCCAAACTTACGATCATATAATTAGTTGTATCTTAGTGTGTTGATTGATCTTAGGAATCGTTTTTTTGTTTAACAGTTTAATCAAAACGTGGATAATATAAATGATTTTCATGAATGTTTTGTACTGCATTACTTTTTGTTAGATGGATACTTTGTTATATTATGTACGTTGGTTTCATCACTGGTCTTCGCGCGCACCACTCGCTGCAACTTCGTCTGTCCTGCGGCTGCAGGACGGCGTTTGGCACCCCCTTGAGGGATGTGGTGGAGGAGGTGGGCATCATGGACTCATGTCACCATGATATTGGCATCCAAGGCCTGCTGCGCTCTCATCCTCTTCTCCATTACCGATGGTTATAGCGGGTTCTCGGCACTCAGCTGCAACATCAAAGGGTGGAGGGCGTCCCCACCAAGATGACGACCCCACAGTTATACGGCGCAACCATTTCCCTGGCTCTAGCTGGGCTTGTGGCCGCGCCCCAGGAGGGAACCGTTTTCGGGAACCTCCTTCACTCGGGTCTCGAACCTAGGTCGGCACGTTGGTTTATTTAGTTTTACTTTCAGTACCACCGGACCACCCAAAAGAACTGTTGTTTGTTTGTGAATAAAGACACTGTACTTCTACAATATTGCGCCTTTATTACAAGCGTAGTATATTAAAGTTAAACATGTATAGGTGCATATTTATCAATATCGAAGATATTTATATTTCAATATAATTTTAGTTATCCACTAGCTACACTCATTGTAAAAACTAAGCAAGTAATAAATATTAAACATTATTTAACAATATTAAATATTAAACTTATACACATACATATATACCTAATTAAATTTTTTGCTATAGGCATTTTTATATATTTTAATGTGCTGCTTTCATAAATAAATCTTATCTGGATCTATGATTAAAATTATTTCAGTCACCATTTTACTCAAAGCTAGTCCATAAATAATTAATTTGTAAAAACGAAACCTTTGAAAACCAAATACAACAGCCAAATGAATCTACAGAATTTATGTTAAAAGAAATGTATTTCTTTGGACAATTTTGAAGCAAAAACAAAAAGAAAACAAAGAAGGAAAATCAAGTGATAGCAAATATTTTTGAAGGTCCAAATAGGTCCAACTAACCATCGATCTATATCGTGGTTCATAGCGTAGATGAAGCTTACAGTAACATGGACTCAACGTGAAAAGGAATGTCTGTTCTGAAAGAATTGCCATTCGTTTTATAGTTGAATTAAATGTTTAGAGAAGATCCACTCTTTTATTATGATTGCAAAACACGATTCTGATGGAATTGCATTATAAAACACTTGTTTTTCCAAGGTACTTTGTCATACTTTGGTTTATTTATTTTTACACGCCAGGGAGCTGTCGTTTATTTCTAAATATTTTTTTTTATTATATTCCTTTATATCGTCGTATCCTACGAATAAGTATACTGTGGTTACATTGGATTTTTATTTTTATCGTTTATTTAAAATCCGGTACTATTTTTTACTTACATTAATTCAATACACTGTTTTTTATAAGTTCAAATTCAATTTGTAAGTTTTAAAACTCCGAGGTACCTACTCGGAAACTTCCAGAAAATGGAAAAATCCCAATGGAACCAGAGATACGGGAGTTTATATCATTTTCTCGGATAGGAAGCTATCAGAGAACACGATAAAAACTCGAACACAGGACCCCAGTGTTGTAGTAGTGGCCTGCTACCACTAGGTTATTGAGGCAGTTAAGAATCTCCAAAAGTTTTAACTAAAAATAATTTCAATATTCAAACAAGTCAAAATTCAATTCGTGAAAATGAAGCCAACCGAATCGAAGACAAACGAATGAACGTATAGAATAGATATATACCATTTTCGGTGCTTCTTCACGAAAATCTTGTGGTTCCTCGTCGTTGAAGCTTACAGTCACATTTAGTTGATTGATCCGACGTCAAAAAGAACGTCTGTTTTGTATTCAAAGAATTGTCATTCGTTTTACTGTTGAATTATATGTATAAATAGAATGCCCTCCTGTAGGAGTATTATGATTACAGGAAAAAACTCTGATGAGATTGAGTTGTAAACCACTACTTTTTCTTAAAATAGAATACTTTGTCATACGTGCGTTTGTTTACTTTTGTTTTCGTTATTTCCCGGACTGCCTAAGGCAGTTGTTTATTTCTGAACATAAATTACAATTTGTTGCTATTGTTAGAAATAATTATGAAGTATATTAAACTAATCACAAGATTTAGCTACATTTTTGTGATTAGATTTATATTTTAAAGTCTTGTTGTAAAAGAGTTCAATTTAGATCTATGGTTAATATTAAAAAGCGTTCATTTTAAATCTATGGTTAAAATTAACAAGCAATATAACAAGTCCAAATATAATTTATGAAAATTAATCCTATTTAGGTCGAATACAACAGCCAAATTATTCTGCAGAATAAATGTTGCTATGTGTGATTCTTTGTCGTTAAATTAAAGCTTACGGACACATTAAGTTGATAGATCCGATGTCGAAAAAGTTTTTTTATATTTTTTAAATGTTATGGAAGTGGCAAATAAGCATGCAGTTAACATTGATGTTAAGTGATGACTGCAGCCTATAGACACCAACACAAAGACCAAGGTCAAAATGCAGATGCGTTGCTACTCCTGAGGCCTAAGGTGTTATGCCTCTGTGCCGGAAATTACAGGGCCGTGAGAATAGAATAGATCCGATGTTTCACGTTTAATTAAATGTCGAGATAAAATTTCCTCCTTTATTATGATTGCAAAAATTAACTTTCGTGAACTTGCGTTGTAAAGCACTGGTTTTAGTTCCATTTAGTATTTTGTTATACGTTTGTTTATTGAGTTTCACGTTCACTGTACCGGACTTTAGGTACTGTTTTATAACAAATCTTTATGTATATTATTCTATACCTACTTATTTTACAAAGAGGAAGGATTTGTATGTTAGTATGTTTGTAACGTTTTCATATAAAAACTGCTAGACCAATTTCAAAAAAATCTCAACATTAGAAAGTTAGACATCTGCACCTTTCCTCACTCACCTAGGCTATATTACGTTTTCAGAGAATTTATATCTCCACTATAAAAATAAATAATCAAACTAAAAAAAAATATATTTACGAGTATACAACACGCGTTCAAATGCCCATACAACAAATAAATATTGTTTTCTTGCCGTTTTCTGTTTAAAATGGCACGGAAACCTTCGTCCGGGAGTCCAACTCACACTTGCCCGTTTTATGTCTAACAAATAACTTGACAGGTACAGACTTTAAGAATAGTCCTAAAATATTTCTCCAATTTTCGAGCTCCGAATTAGTGAACAAGAATACTAAATTGCCAAAACTGATGAACAATTCAATAACTCGTCTTCTGTTGTGACACGTCTATTGGCAAAGTTCTGAGCCGATCACAAATACGATTTATACGACCTTCACTCTCTTCCATTAGAGATTATAAATGTATTATGCTGAGTAAATAGAATGAAACGTTATTGGCTTATCGGCACCGAAAGATGGAATACGTGCTCAAATGTCGACCGAAAGGAATATGACAGGAGGTGGCCAACAAATCCATGAATTATATAATACTCTTGAGTTAAACGAAGTGCTTTTCCTAATCGACCTTCAGTCAAATATAAACAAGGGTTTCTTAGAAATTGTAACCAATAAATTGCTTGTATTTTTCGTATACTATACTCAAACCGCGGCTTCATTCGGCTCGACCACGAAGTATCAAAAGAAATGTAAAGATAAACATGTAGATATCATGTGTAACCAAAAATTTAGTATGTTCTTAGGTTTTCGCGAGTAACAGTCCATGCAAATATAACTATATACTGGTGGTAGAGCTCCAGTGAAGGAGCTCGCGGGCATAGGCACCACCGCATTACCTAATATACTTGCCGCTAAATGGTAGTGTTCAGCACTATCGTGTTCCGGTCAGTTGGTAATGTACGGCCCTGTAATTTCCGGCACAGAGGCATAACACCTTAGGCCTTAGGAGTGATAATGCATCTGCATTTTGACCTTGGTCTTTGTGTGGGTGTCTATAGACTGCAGTCATCACTTAACATCAATGTAACCTGCATGTGATGCGCTAATGTGTTGAGCACTATCGTGTTTTGGTTAGATGGTAGTGTACGGCACCGTAAGAACTTTCACAGAGACAAAACAGCTAACATCTCGGGGGTGACAAAACATTTGCATTTTGACCTCTAGTTTTTGTGTAGATATCTATAGGCTGCAGTTATCACTAAAAATCCACGTAAAATGCATGCTTGTTTGCTCATAAAAAAGCATTAAATCTGTGTAGCCTTACACAAAGTGTATGTTTACAAAGGAGTAACATAATCTCACTTCGTCGCCCCATCAGTATGAAAAACCCACTCAGTTTGAAAATCACTGAACAGATTATGTATATTATAGATATATTAATGCGGAAACATATTAATGGTTGTTAGTTTGTAAGAAAATTTTTACAATGTTATGTCAACTGTTTGTTTTCAAAAAAAAAAAAAAAATATACCTACTAAATTAAAGCTTACGCCTAAAGCTTACACTACACAGCTAACTGCCTCGGTAGCCAAGTGGTAGCAGGCCACTACTACTACGCTGAGGTCCTGGGTTCGATTCCCAGGTTATCAGAGATAATGGCGTTAAGTCCTTTCTCAGTGGTTTTGTTGGGATTTTTCAACTTTCCAGAAATTTCTCAGTACCTCGAAGTTTGGTAATGTGCCCGGGGATGTCAACAGGGTCGCCACCTGTTACATGGACCAAAACGTAACCGGCGAATCGTGAGTGTTTGCATGTATACTTGAATGCATGCATTTACCTCTGCCTACCCCTTCGGGGCTTACAGGCGTGAAGTAACGTTAAAATGCATGCTTTTTTGCCTTCGTTACATAAAAAAGCAGTAATCTGTGTGGCCTTTGACAAAATGTATGCTTACAAAGTAGTTACATAATCTCACCTCGTCGCCCCATCAGTATGAAAAACCCACTCAGCTTGAAAATCACTGAACAGATTATCTTACTCCATAATATACCCACTAAATTAAAGCTTACGCCTAAAGCTTACACTAAATAGGGTAAATAAATGTTCACCGTTTACGCCGTGGTTGTTTGGGTTAATATCTGTTCACTTGTTTTACTCCGTCGCGGGCGTTACACATTTAAAAAATGTTTAAAGCAAAATGGTGAGTCCAGCTACTGAATTTTTGTTTGGCTACGTGATTAAACTTCTCTTTTTATAACTAAGCAACGAGAAAATGCATGTTACTCTATTATACTAATTCATCTTTTTTACAAATGATAAGTCTGTCATGTTTGTGCGGTTTGGACTTTGTCAGTTTAGATCAAAGCCCGCCGCAATAATTAGGGTCTCTAATTAGGGCGACCGGAGCGGCCCGGTCAGCCTAACGCGCTAACTACACACAGTACAAATATGAACAGTATGGAAACAACGTACAAAACGTTCAAAACGGCACACTCACACAAACATGCGCATCAATGCTCGAGTAGCAAGTGACTCGGAGCTGCAGCACCGCAAGAACCGCTTAGGAGCCTCGTCGAACAATCACACAAACATTCGCATCAGCATGTTTGTGTGATTGTGCCATTTCAACGTTTTGTATAGAAGTCCTGCCTATTGAAGCATCCATATAAATTTAAATCATAACGAATTTTTTTTTTATTTAGAAACCCGTTCGAAGTAACATTCAACCTAAACTCCCAAAGTAGACTTTAGACGGATTGTTAGATGTTTTAAGAATTTTATAAGACAAAATTGCGTCATGGGCATTTTCCATCACGCATTTTAAATGCGGTAATCTTTCCCAATGGGCACTTAGGCTTTCGATACAACGAAGAGCGACTCGGTTTTTTGTGCTATATTTATTTAAATCCTTTAAAAATAAATTCTATGAAACTGTTGTTCAACTCAGCTATATAATTCAGAAATAGCTATAAAAATAAAAATGAATCGCTTAATGTGTTGCTAAGCGCAAAACTAGAATGCGGCTGTTTTTGGCTATTTTTGGTTGTATTTGTCATTCGGACACATTGAGGCCCGGATAACGTTTTCATAAAAGAAAAAAAATTGTTTTATATTATTTCGCATTAACACATGCTTTTCTTTAAATAAAATAGAAAAAAAATTGTTGGGTGGGAAAAATAATTTAAAAAACCTTTACAACTATCGCGCCAAATGCCTTACGACTGACTATTATAGTAATCGATAGATAGCATGCGAAATGCAATTATATTTTTTACAGAATTGATAAAATAATAATTAATAAATTATATATTCTGATAAAAATTACATAAAATCATTGGTAACATCCTACTTTAAACATACTTGCGCGAAGCCGGGCGGGTCGCTAGTCTATACAAATAAATAAAATTGGAGTATCTATGTAATATAAAAAAAACCGCCTTTTACTAAATGGATATGTATGTATACACGGTACATATACCAAAACAACATTTTTTACTATTTTTGTTTGTCTGTCTGTCTGACTGTCTGTCTATTTGTTCCGGCTAATTTCGGGAACGGCGGGACCGATTTTGACGGGACTTTCACTGGCAGGCAGCTTATGTAATAAGGAGTAACTTAGGCTACTTTCACACTAGCTGCGCCCACGACTTCGCCCGGGTAGATACTGAACAATCATAAATTATAACGCGGACGAAGTCGCAGGCACAGCTAGTAGTAAACAAATTATTATACACTCTGGAAAATTACATCAAAATCAGTATCATCCTACTTTGTACCTACTTGCGCGAAGCCGGGGCGGGTCGTTGTAATAAATACAAAAAACATTTGCACATAGCCCCATCGTAGGTTATTTTTAGCCTGTATCGTGGGTGTCGTCGGATGTGGGTGTTTGTGTATATTATGCATAACACCCGAAACAGACATTTCTGTTCACACCAAGAAACTCGCCCATTCTGATCGTCAAATAATAGGTTGGGGAAAAAGTCTTTTCGCATTATAGTATGTATGAACTTGTAATAAAATCTCTTTGGCTGTAGTATTTGTATCTGGCTGGTTTTGGTATCATTAAAAGTATATTATTCATTGTAAAATTATTCATATGACAACGACTATAAAGGCGGGTCTACGCTAGACGAACCGAGCACGAGCGAAGCGCAAGCGGAGCCGTTCTCGGCTTCGTCGTTCGCGGCGTCAAGTGTGGACGTAAACTAAACACGTCCACGAGCGCACTGCGAGCGCGAAGCAAATCCCTTTGTGTTCGTCAAAAAACCCACAACAGGCGGAACGCAGCCGAGCGAAATGCTCGCAGCGCGCTCGTTCAAGGCTTGTAAGTTGGTCCACACTAGACGAATTGTGTTCGGCTCGTGCTCCGCTCGTGCTCGGCTCTCCTAGCGTAGACGCACCTTAACCATCTGTTTGTTATATTTTTCATTTTTGATGATGTGAGGGGATAGACATTTTATTGTTTGTTTATATTATTATATAAAAAAAAATATTATGTAAAAATTATCAATATCAGGCTAATTCGTGTACAATTTACATTACATGATACGCTCGATACTTACATCATTTATGAATTCTAATGAAATTGTTAGGATGAATTTATCATCCTAACAATTACATTGGAAGTGTCTATCACAAGTATTATTATGCTCAAAAGAAAGTTCCAAATACTGTTAAAACTTTGTACTACTATGATACAGAAAATAAAGTTTTTATTGTCATGGAAACACATCTCCGTTGTCATGGAAACACCACTTCAAATATAAATACAACGCAACAATTGTGGTCGGAGTTTTGGCGGGAAGCTTGAAGGATGCGTGTGGTGCTCCTATTTTATTTCATTTTCTTGGTGTATTTTTGAGTTATCTATACTTATAATAAAACTGTAGAAGTGTAAATTCTGTACATTAAAAATATTGAAAAAATAAATACCAGGGGATGTTACTAGCACGATACTGAACACAAATATGAGATTAAATTTTTTTTGTCGGTCTGTCTGTCTGTCTGTCTGTTTGTTCAAGCATCACACAAAATCTACCGGTCCCATTACGATGAAACTTGGTATATTTATACTTTAACCTTTGGCGCACAACACTGGGTACTTTATATCCCGAAAAAATTTATGTTTGTCTGTGTGTTTGTGCACGCTAATTTTAGGAACGGCCTATCCGATTTCTGGTTTTCACTAACATATTGTGGTAAGTTTCGCTTAACATTTAGTGTTTGTTTTATGTAAATCAGTTCAGAAATAAAAAAGTTACGTTAATTTAAAGAATCATATCGAATAATTTTTAAACTTTTCTGCATCTATCTTTTTTAGGGTTGCGTACCTAAAAGGTAAAAGCGGACGCTATTACTAATCCTCCGCTGTCTGTCTGTCTGTCCGTCTGTCTGTCACCAGGCTGTATCTCATAAACAGTGAAAGCTAGAAAGTAAAATTTTCACAAATTATGTATTTCTGCTACCGCTATGAAGACAAACTTAATTATCAAAAATAAGCAAATGAAATATTTAAGGGGTCCAAGGGAACATAAAAATAAACGTGTTTTTTTCGTATATTATTTGCTTGATAATAATAACGGTAGCAAGTAGACGCTTAAAATTTTCACAGAATTTTTAGGTCTGATGTTGTATGTTACCTTCCATAATGAATCTATACATCTATACAAATAAATAAAATTGAAGTGTCTGTTTGTAATATTAAAATAACCGCTTTTTACTAAATGCATATGTTTTTTTTGTCCGTCTGTTTGGCGGGGCTAATCTTGGGAACGGCTTTACCAATTTTGACGGGACTTTCATTGACAGATATCTGATGTGATAAGGAGTAACTTAGGCTACTTTTATCTCCATACATACATACATACCTACATACAAATAAGTAGAATTGGAGTGTATCCGACTTTGACGGGACTTCCACGGGTAGGTAGCTGATGTAGTAAGAAGTAACTTAGGCTACTGTTATCTCCATACATACATACATACATACCTACATACAAATAAATAGAATTTGAGTGTCTCCGATTTTGACGGGACTTTCACTGCGCCCACATCTACGTCCGGGTAGATACTGAACAATCATATTTTTCTCACGTGGACGAAGTCGCGGGCACAGCTAGTATTAAATAAGGTTGGTGGCATTTTGTTTCATATAGGTTTATTACAGTGCTCGTGTATAGTGAAATAGAATAACAGTACGAAAACACGTTCTTTCGGGTTGCCTCCAAATCTTCATTGTAAATGTTCTGGTAAAGTAGCCATCGCTTTACTCGAATTACTGTGACTCTGACTGATGGACTGATAAATTGACTGACTAATAAAAACGGTCTTCTCACACCGCTAGACTAACTGGGTCGTCGAAACTTGTCGAAACTGACTGACTCTGACTTTTATGTTGCTTATTACGAATACAAAATATCATTTTACTTGACACTGGCAATATGCTTATCAAGCGATGCCATTAAAATAATAAAAAAATATCAGGTGTATTATATAGAAATAAATAGAAATAGAAATAGTTTATTTTTTGACACACACACACACACACACCAAATAAACAAATGATAATAATAATAAAAAAAAAACAATAATAAAAACAGAAACAACCAAAAAAATGGTACCCATCTCAGCTGATTGCTGTAGTTGGCACTACAGCGCTGGTGTTCTGATGGGACCACCGTAAGTGGCACATGTAAGTTATATATTATTGTTATACAATTTATGAACGTATAATATAATAATAAAAAAACCTTTGAATTTTCCGTATTATTTTCCGATGGATAAGAACAATGTCGTCGCTTATTACATGCAATAAAAAAAAAACTAAGCTCGCGAATAGTAGATGTTAACCTGTTATCTGTCTGCACTCTGCCTACACCTCCGGACGCAACACGTTTATGTCTCATAGGGAGTTATCACAAAACCCCTTTTCAAGTGAGAAACAAATATATTTAAGTGATATCTTTGCGTTTAACCAGAGAGTGGTGTTAATTCACAAAATTGTAGCACCCATCAATCTGCTACAAAACGCCGCGGGGCGTAGCGCTCGTAGCTCGGTGGAATTAGTAGCTACGCGGCCGGCCACAATTAAATGGGATTTAGCCGTCTGATTTCCATTCGATTTGAACCAACATGTGAAAATTATTTTCTACTGTACTGTCTGTTTTTCGAAAATTTTGGCCTAATAATTCGAATATAAAAGGAGGAAGGAAATGCTCAGTTTTCGCCGATTTTTTTTTTGTTTATAACGGTAGTGGCAAATAAGCATGCAGTTTACATTGGTGTTAAGTGATGACTGCAGCCTATAGACAGCCACACAAAGGCCAAGGTCAAAATGCAGATGCGTTACCACTCCTGAGGCCTAAGGTGTTATGCCTCTGTGGCGGAAATTACAGGGGCGTTCATTGCCACCTGACTGGAACACGATAGTACTGAACACTACCTTTTAGCGGCAAGTATATTAGGTAAAGCGGTGGTGCCTACGCCCGCGAGATCCGTCACTGGAGCTCTACCACCTGACCTAAAAAATATTAACCTTAAAATATTAGAAAAAAATTGTATGAATATCGTAACGAGACTTTTTGTTGAAGAGGCACAGGAGGTGTGACAGAACAGGAGTATATGGCGCTCTACGCTCTCTGCCCACCTGCCACTGCCTCGACTTAGCGTGAAGATACATACTCATTTTATACAGTATATCACAGAACATAGTTTACAAAACTGTTTTATTTAATTTTGTAATTAAAATTAAGCCTCCGAACGTGACCCTCATAATCCCTACTTATAATTATTAATTTATTAATTATGAATATAATATTATAAATGCGAAAGTAACTCTGTCTGTCTGTCTATCTGTCTGTTACCTTTTCACGTCCAAACGACTGAACCAATTTTAATGAAATTTGGTATAGAGATAGAGCTGACTTTAAGAAAGAACATAGGCTACTTCGTTATTTATAAAACGACATCCACGCGAGCGAAGCCGCGGGCAACAGCTATTTAAAAATAATTTGTCATTTAAATCAGTCGGATCATTAGTTTTGAAAGAAATTAATTGTGACGGATAGACAGACAGACAAACAGACACATGATTGGTTCTATAAAGGCTCACTTTCTTCCTTTTCATGTACAAGACCCTAAAAGTAAATCAGGCTAACATTACTTTGCAATTTATATAACAACCAGTAATCTATTACTGACGAATCACATAGTTCTGGTAACATAGCAATCCTGGTCAATAATACAAGTATATTGTAAGCTTAGTGGTCAATGTCAATCGAGATCCGTTATTGGATAGCGCAACAGATAATCTGATCGTACTGTCCATTCAGTAAATTGAACAGGTTTCGACGTATGTATGGTAGATATAAATAGAAGACAGTGGGACGCGCCGCTCTGCAGCTTGGTACGGAAAAATCTTATAGAAACGTCAACCAATGCTGCGGAGCGAGCCCGTCTTCTGGTGCTTGGAGAGTGGGAATCCGGTCTCTGGTAACAGGCTTTGCCATCACCTAGCATCGAGACAATGATGGATGACATCACCTTCCGGCTTGCTACTTGCCTCCGCCTAGGCACATCGTGCTGCGCTCCGCATCGCTGCCCGTGTGGTAAAACTGTCGACCGCCTGGGGCACCATGGTCTCTCCTGCAGTAGAAGTGCCGGCAGAATCACCAGGCACGCCCAATTAAATGACATTCTGCGCCGAGCCCTTTCCACCGCCGGCGTGCCAGCCATATTACAGCACGTGACGATGAAAGGAGACCGGACGGTATGTCATTGATGCCCTGGAAGATGGGTAGGCCTTTGGTGTGGGACGCAACTTGCGTTGACACCTTAGCGCCATCCCATCTTCCAAGCACGGCGTGCTCCGCTGGCGCTGCTGCTGCAACTGCGGAGACTCTGAAACAGCGCAAATATAGTAACCTTCCAGGGGACTATATATTTGTGCCTTTCGGGGTCGAAACCCTTGGTCCATGGGGTCCCAGTGCTCGGCTCTTATTCAAAGAGATCGCGAAACGGCTGGTCGACACTTCCCGTGACCAGAAGGCTGGCCAATTTTTAGGTCAAAGAATCAGCCTCAGAAATTGCCTCGTTGCCATCCAACGAGGCAATGCCTTCTGGGTACCATAACACAGGAAGGCAGTGATGCGGAATTTTTAGACGCATGTTGTTTTTAGTTTAGGTATAACTTTATTTTATGTAAATATTATTTAGCTTTTAAATATATTTTCATGTTATTTTTTTATTTTATGTAGATTAATTAAGGTTTTTTAAATAGAATGAAATGGAATTTCAAGTTGCATAGATATTTGCTATACATTCATGCTGTAACAAATAATATATAATACCTGTCTTCTCAAACCTAATATTGCTTTAACATAATAATACTACCTATCTTCAAATTCAACAGGCTTGGCACCTTGTAGTGTTCGTAGAATGATAACAAAATTTAGTACTACCTACATGAACAAAAATACAAATATCACGACCCAGAAGGTTATTGTAATACTATAATCGGCTTTCGAGTAGGTACAGAAAAACGTTTCGGTCGCTTTCAAACCCCCACAGAGTACTTTTCTTTTTTCATGAAATAGACACAACGCTGTGAAAATAAAGGCTTTCATGCTTTTGTGATACGGGCAAGACGGCTCCTCCAACCTAGTGTTACAATGTGGGGCTCCTAACTTACAAACGTTAAGAAAATATTACGTTTCAACAATGTCGACGTTTTTGAGTGTAACAGAAAGTGTGATGTATACTTCTTTTTTTAAATAAAACACTTCTTAAATTATACTTGATAGTTAATATTTTCAGTAATCTCAGAAGAAATGGCATTCAAAATTTCAATTATTACTTACTAGCGGTAAAATTTTACTCATATTACTTACCTAAATAAAAAATATCCTATATGTTACAGCCACGTATGTTAGAGTACTGTTCACAAGATATAAATATAACGTAACTTCTTCTTCTTTATATTAAATATATTGTGTGTCTGAGAACTAATTATCATGATATTATCACAGTATAAGTACAAACAATAGTTTATCGCCTTGAAGTTTTGCAATATGCCGCCTTCACCCATAAAAACGCAAATTCATTAAGGTTGTCACGTGTTTTGTTTTTATTTACGCTGTTTGTAACACTTCAATTTGCGATGAACATATAAAAATCCTAAAAACGCCTGTAATCCCCGAAATGGTAGGCAGAGGTAAATGCATTCATGCAAACATCCTCGATTCGCCGGTCACCTTTTGGCCTATGTAACAGGCCGCGAGCCTGTTGACATCTAGGGGCACATTACCAAACTTCGAGGTACTGGGAAGCCTCCAGAAAATGGAAAAATCTATCACTAAAATAGTCTCTCAACTATAAATATCACAATCAATCAAAAGATTATCCTGAAATCTGTCAATCTAGCAACCTACCAATTTACCAGTCTATCATCAATCTACCAGTATTCCAGATGGGCGGTCTATCAGTACTACGCCAGAATTCGACCAATTATTATGTACCGATCCTAATATTCTTCCATACGTTTTCAACTTCATCCAATATTATCCGAATATCAAATAGATATGTACATGCAAACAAAAAATATATATTTAGAGTTTTTCTTTAAAGATTTATTCGTTTTAAGTGAAGTAAGTATGTACATAAAGAGTAAAAATATAACAGACATTATTAATAAATGATAATTAGAATAAATATTAACAGTACTTTACTGTCATCATAACATCATTTTTTTAAATATCTTCTATCCAAAAACTTATTAAAATAAAATTTAAATCTCGCACCCCTTATCGCTCAGTACCAAGTAGTTGTCAGTTTTTGTATGGGCTACTTGGTACCGCCCCCTCCCGCCCGCGCGTCGCGCGCCCCTCACGATTGCTCTGACATTACACGTCCGTTGGATGACTGTAGGTTAATAACACGTTCGTTTTCATTAGACTGTATTAACACGTTCGTTTTCTTTAGACTGTGATATTATTATGTAATCAACAAAATGTGTTTTTACTGGTGGTAGAGCTCTAGTGACAGAGTTTGCGGGCGAAGGCACCGCCGCATTAACTCTATCTGCAGCCAAATGGTCGCGTTCAGCACTATCGTGTTCCGGTTAGATGGTAATGTATGGCCCAGTAATAACTATCACAGAGACATAGCAACTTAGGTCTTAGGGGTGGCAACGCATCTGCATTTTGAGCTCTGGTTTTTATGTAGATGTTTATAGGCTGCAGTCACCACTTAACATCAATGTGAGCTGCATGCTTGTTTGCCATCTTTGTTACATAAAAAACAAAGTATTATTTCAATTTTATTGAAACAAATTTCTACATCACGAAGGGGAGCAGCTATATTTATTTTATAAATAGAAATATCATACCGTATAATATAGGTCGCAACATCAGTGAGTGTTCGTCGGATACGAGACAAATGAGATTTCACCTGATGCTTGCTTATTTTGCTATAAATAAAACGAACGTCAATGCGGGTTTTTTAGGGTTCCGTAGTAAACAAGGAACTCTTATGGTTCCGCCATGTCCGTCTGTCTATCTGTCTGTCTGTCCGTCCGCGGTTTAGCGCAAAAACTATTGGTACTAGAGACCTGAAATTTGGCACAAGCATTCACCTTAATCACGCAGACAAAGTGGTAGAATAAAAACATGAAAAAAATTTAGAGTAAGTGCCCTACATTTCTGTTTAGTAAGGGATATCGTTGGATAAATCTTTCAAAAATGTTAGGGGTGTGCAAACATCATTTTTCAATTTCATTCGTTTTTCAAAATGTGACTCCTTAAGCTTTAAATTGCCAATTTTCGTTAAAGTCAAGTGTCCTTTCCCCGCTACTAACTAAACGGTTGTTGTTAGAAATTTAAACTTTATGTCAATAGTAGCTACATATTATAACGAAATTAAAAGGAAAAGTATCACACATGTTTGCGAGTAATAGTCGACCAAATGTATGTTACTCGAAAAACTTGAACAACTCCATTATTCAAACCCAAGTACTACCGAACCCTACACTGTACATGGCCCGACACGCACCTGACCGGTTTTTTATTTTATAGGATTCCGAAAACAATAAATTATATTAATTTACCATTATAATATGGAGTTTCGGCTTTGAAATCAGTAAATAATACTCAACATGCATGGTAATTCATATAAGTACAGTATCGTTTATTAACTTGAGCTGATTGATACACAAAAGGACGTTAATACGAAAAAAATGTCTTCTCAATTTTACGACCCGATTAGTCCAGCGGTGTGTGCGACCACTTGATTCAATCGCGAGGGTCGTGGGTTCAAAGTTCAAGACAAATATTTGTATGACTTACACATGTTTGTTTCGAGTCTGAGTGTATGTGTTGTGTGTGAATAACGCACAGTCCAGTGAAAAAAAAACTTTTTGTAAAAATTAATATCTGCATAAATCAGGGTAAACCCAAAACAGGGTAAAATGAGTAACAACAGGAACTATACGGTACTCTACTAAACAGTGCCGATAGATGGTGTTAGGCAAAGTATGGTGCAAAACTTAATTTTTTGTCTCCGTAATTTTTTCGCGACAAAAGATATATTAAAGCGTTACAGGCAGAGTAAAAAAATACCAACAGATGGCGCTCATCACCATTTACCATAATTGCCATACAGTTTTCAGCCATGTAAGTATAGAATATACATATAAGGACGAAGTAAATAAACTTCATTTCTACAGTCTGGTTAAATGTTTAGATAATAAAGTAAATACGATGCTTTCACGCGTTAAATAATTAAACCATGAAATGAATTAACTCTCCATAACATTAATTTTCTTGCCCTACTTTAACGATGTGATTATAGCGCAATTTAAATATTTTGGTACAACCCAGGGTTAGTGTTTTCTTTGAGAAAAATAATCGATTTCGATCCTAGTTTTTAAAATCAACTTGAATGTACCATCAGTTGATTTTTATTGAATGACTACACACATTGGTGTATGACTCAAACTCAATTTTTTTTCACTTGGAAATAATAGAATTTGCTTGGGGTAACAAATTTAAAATTAAAGCGAGTAACAACCGATACGTTGACTAATTTGTCAAAGTGAGCAAAAATAAAATAAATAATGGTCCAAAAATACTTAATAATAAAAATAGGTATCAACAGAATGTTCCATATTCTCTTTTACAAGCGGCAAGATAAGACTAAACATAAATATAACTACGTTAAGAAAACCGACTTCAAAACTAAAAAGTAAAAAATAATGAATTAATTGTAATTATATACTACCTATTATTTATATGTGCTATTTACTAATAGGTTTGAAGTCGGTGCCAAACCTTAAACAAATAATTATATTTTAATCACTTAAGTATGAATACGAGCAAATTAATACACTGAACAAAACGTAACCGGCGAATCGTGGGTGTTTGCATGTAAGCTTGAATTCATGCATTTACCTTAGGGGTAGGCACCCCTTCGGGGATTAGAGGCGTAAAGTTTGGCACCGTCTTCAAACCTATTAGTAAATAGCACATATAAATAATAGGTAGTATATAACTACAATTAAATCATAATTTTTTACTTTTTAGTTTTGAAGTCGGTTTTTCTTAACGTAGTTATATTTATTTAATACTTTTTAGTTTATTGCTGCATTGTCAATTAGATAAGTATTCACATCTGTTAAATTTGTAAAATCTGAATCTTTTAGCTTCGTAACAATTAGATATCTAATTTAAATTGTTTAGGTGTGTCGATAAAAAAATATTACACGACTATACGAAATCAATGAAAAAAAATTATCCACGAAGGAATAAATAAACTGTGTTGTGTCGTCGATGAGTAAATGTGTCATTGTCACTTGTTGTCATCTTGTTGTCATGCGCATTAGGACTATCTAGGACGTCAGTGGATTCACCACACTGTATGACAACTCGCCGTCTATTCTTATTCCTTTAGTCTGAGGTGAAAGTAAGTAAAAAAATGCTCATAAAATAAAAATTAATGGGCCCATCTGAATCAAATTTTTATGGGACCAATTCGAAACTATTCCGCATCAAACAAAAGAAGAATTACGTAAATCGGTCCAGAAATCTCGGCGAAAATCGCGTACATTCTTAAAAAAAATATACACCGGCCGAATTGAGAACCTTCTCGTTTTTCGAACTCGGTTAAAAAGATTATGAGACATTCTTTGTCACTCACTGACAGTGTTCGAAAGCCCACATTAGGTACTGAGAAAAAACCTGCCAAAACAAAACTCAGGTCTTTTCAAAATATGTATTAGTATTACTTGTTTTTGTTGCGCTATCATAAAAATAACAACTCTCCTAAATTTCTCTTCAGGGACGTGGGAAGTGTGTTTACATATACCCACGTTCCGTCATAAATGTTTTAGTCTTATATGATATTGCCCAAACCTTAGGACAAGTTCCTGAATAGCTGCTATTGAGAATTAAACATAACTTCACACCTGTTTTGCTCGAAGAGTTGTTCAAATATATAAATCATACGTTTATATACTCGTATACACTCTTGTACTGTTTATTTTTCGCAATCACACATGCGAGTGAACTTAAGAAATTAAAGAAAAAACGGAAAGAAAAATTTGACTTCGGGCAGGAATCGAACCTGCGATATCCTGAGGTCGCAGGTTCAATTCCTGCCCGAAGTAAAATTTTTCTTACCGTTTTTTCTTTAATTTCTTAAATATACACTCTTGATTTAATGATAAATTAGACAAGCTCAATTAACAACTTTACACGTCTTTTAAATCAACCCGAAGTGCTTCACAGTTAATGAGACTTCAGCTAAATCACTTGTCTCTAACATAATATTGGTTAAGGTTGATTAAAGTTGCACCAAATGAATTGTATAAGTGAAATGATGTACTTCAATAACAATTTATTAAAGTGTATCATTTTAAATAGTTTTCAATTATAATTAATTCATAATAACGAATAACATTAACATTATAATGAATGTTTCGCTTTTAATTATGTTTGAAGTCCGGGATGTGATGTTTATATAAATATATTTTAAACCCAATGATGCGTGAATGAACGTTATTGACACAATGAAAAAAACATCTGTGAGTTGTAATTAATTTTATAACAGTACGTTTTCCCTCTGTGTTGCATACACACAGATCAATTGTGTATACGCGTATACATGGTGTAATATGTTATGCGGGTACATTCTCAATTCTATGAAAACGCTGTTTTTTACAATCGTATTCTTTTCACTTTATTATTTTCAGAAAGAACAATGGCGAAAATATATATGTAAAAAGTTATTGTGTATTTACAAACTATTTGCACAGATGGTATTTTAATATTTTTCTACGTTTTTTGAATACATTATGTAATTACATAAAAGCTAGGTAAAAAATTAAAATAATTTAATTGAATATTCTATAGCGTCTTATCGATTCCAAAAACGATGTTTTATATAAACATATTGCTGTATTTTGTGTATACTAAACATAACCAAGACAGTTATTTTATTTCTTTACTATTACTACTCGTCCGATATAACTAGATTAAATCAATCATAATCATTCCTGAATATGAGGTCTCCAGTTTGACATTCAATTCAACTTAATCGATCGATATATAATCGATATCGATTCATTTGTAATCTGTCAGCTGTCTGTCATTCAGTACTAGTGTTATCTGTCACTTCTATCAGATTCTGTCACTTTTTGCGGTGTATTGTTTTGTATGTGGTGTTTTCTTCGATTAATTAGGTTTTTTTTTTAATTTTAGGACTGTTTTGGACTAATAGTTAATGCTCTTCTTGAGTATGATTGTTGGAAGTAGGCGATTTTTCTGAAAGATTCCGATTTTGCTTCACAACTTAATATCAGTAACATATAACTTTTAAAACTCTCGCATTTCACATTTATCACACACATTATTAAAACCGGGTCGTTACGCGATACTATTTTCGATAAAAATATATACTTTTTTAACTTTATACCGACGTTTCGGCTCGTGACAGAACGCCATTATTACCTTAGGGTAGTACGAGAGGCGATTGAAATACAAAAACATAAATATAGTTTCAATCGGGTTTAAATTGTCTCCGACATGGACTCCAATCATAAGCACCTTACGGTCGCGCGATCTTACATCGTACTTATCGTCGGATACCGTGAGTGTTGTGTGCCGGCTGCACTAAAAATCGCGCTTAACCTGGAGGTAGAACACCGAGCCACCCGCAAATTGACATCTTACTGATACAACAGTCTACCCGCGACCACGGCTCGTGCAACCGAGCCGAAACGTCGGTATAAAGGTAAAATAGTATATATTTTTATCGAAAATAGTATCGCATAACGACCCGGTTTTAAAAATTTGTGTGTGATATCAGTAACATAACCTACCAAACTTTAAACCTATTTATCATTTTTTCTTTGCTGTTTTGACGAAAAAACTGTATATCACGCAACTCAGGAATTGATGGAACTTTGCCGGTGAATGACAAAGAATGACTCTTTTTCTTTTCTTTTTACTCTTTGTTATCAGTTTGTAAAGGGGAAAAGAGACATTCTACTCATATACTTTTTACATTAGTTTATGACATTTAGTTTTATCTTAGTGATATTCTTGACTTTACATATATTTTTTATCTTGTTTGACATGTATATCAATTGTTATTCGCTTTAATTTATTTTGTTTGTTTTTGACGTGTCATAAGAGGTGCCTGTCACCCTAAATGAATAAATGAGTTTCTGATTCTGATTCTGATTCTGATGTTGAATTTATAGCAATATTTTTGAGCTGAAGACAGTGAGTATTTCACTGACATAAAAACATGTATGGGAGCTCGCTATTATTCTTTTCGACCCGGTGGAGGTTGGTAAAGTAGTTATTTAATTGTAATTGTTATCCAACTTCAACTTTTAAACAATGTAGGTACCCTTACAAGTTTCATTTGTCCGGTGTTTTTCAATCTTCCCCAGAAAACTCATCACGGACCGTTTTTTCCCGAAAATACCGATTCATGTAAAACGCGGGACATATTTTGTTGTAAACTCTGGACAATGGGAGCCGCATTAAGAAAAGTATTCTCGAGAATCACCGAAGCCAGTATTTTTTGTCCTCACTTATACGCCTGAAGGGACGGGTCAAGGGGCGCAGTTCGAATCTTAGCACATTATGAGGGCTATTATAATTTGTTCCCTCCTCGAAAGCCGTGCGTATTAATTCTATTTATGTACAAGTGAATAACCTACAAATTTTCGTGGCAGTAGATAAATTGAGCATGAAACTGTGGGATTACCTATTGTAGTATAAGTACCTAAATAAGTATGTAAGTTATGATAGCCGATGAGATATTTTATTTTAAAGAAAAATGGAAAGAAAGATTTTGACTTCAGGCGAGACTCGAACTCGCGACCTACTGGGAATCTAGTCCAGCCGCTCTTCCAATTAAGCTACTGAAGCCCTGCCCGATTTGTCAAATCTTTTCCTTCACATCTATTGCATTGCTTTATGGTAGCAACAGCGCCATCTATTACCAACTATGCTAGTTAGGCAACCGATATAATAGACTTTTCAGTTTATTGAATATCGTAAAGAAGTCGCTTTTACCCTTAATAATTGTTTTATATTATTTCGCATTAACACATGCTTGTGAAATATATTTTATTTTAAAGAAAAATGGAAAGAAAAATTTTGACTTCAGGCGAGACTCGAACTCGCGACCTATTGGGAATCTAGTCCAGCCGCTCTTCCAATTGAGCTACTGAAGCCCTGCCCGATTTGTCAAATCTTTTCCTTCACATCTATTGCATTGCTTTATGGTAGCAGCAGCGCCATCTATTACCAACTATGCTAGTTTAAAATAAAATATATTTCACAAGCATGTGTTAATGCGAAATAATATAAAACAGCCGATGAGATGTTAAACAAAACAATGTGTTGTATAATCGTGAAATGTTTTACCCAAACGTTTATACCCAATTTTATTTTCAACTAAGTAAGTTTCTGGTTTACCTTTCGATCGAATAAATCAATCAACAATATAAGTTTGTTTTCATTACGAAGTTCATCCAAGCCTGTCTGGGTTTATCACAGTTTATCATCAAATTTATGTTCCATTCAAGCTTTTTAAAATTAAATATTAGTTACGAAGATTTACCTCCAGCATAAAGACTCGGGAGCGTAGGCCACCGCATTACCTGAAGGTCATGAAGGTGGCAAACAAGCATGCAGTTCACGTTGATGTTAAGTGATGACTGCAGTCTATAGGTCAAGACCAGAGGTCAAATCTATGAATACGTGACGCAAAAACCTGGGAAGGCTTTGTCCAGCTGAGGACGTTTCGTAAAACGTCTACATCTGGACCAATGTAACAAATGTAATGAAAAATAAGGTAATAAAAATACAAAATTTACATCCATGAAAAATTAAATTTAGTAAGAAACTGCCTCGGTAGCCTAGTGGTAGCAAGCCACTACTACCACGCTGAGGCCCTGGGTTCGATTCCCAGGTATCGAACCCAGGGTGTAAAGTCCTTTATCTCTGGTTCTATTGGGATTTTTACATTTTCTGGAAATTTCCCAGTACCTCGAAGTTTGGTAATGTGCCCGGAGATGTCAACAGGCTCGCCACCTGTTACTTTAGTCAAAAACATAACCGGCGAATCGTGAGTGTTTGCATGTATGCTTAAATGCATGCATTTACCTCTGCCTACCCCTTCAGAGATTACAGGCGTGAAGTTACGTAATTAGTAAGAAACATACACACAATATTAGTTTACCAGCAATTGTATGGAGATATGTATACACACCATATTCTTGTGTTTTCTTAAAAACCAACATGTCCTTTATATGCAAATGGAGTTAGGGGGGCCATCATTTGTTTGATCGTTGTTGTTGAACATCACGTCGTGGGAGAGGCTGTGAAATTGAGATCAAATGGGCATGAAACAAGGTCACGATTTATAAAAAACATCGTTGTGTATGTGCTGACTTAAATGTAAAAAATGTTTGAAACTCAAAAGCAATGTATTACAGAATGAGTAGAGAAGAAAAAAATTAAGTGTTGTCGTTCTCTTCAGATAATATAAAACTAAAAAAAAGACAAGAAAGTTAGTGTAGGTATCTATTGGTAACGTAACTTCACGCCTGTAATCACCGAAAGCGTAGGCAGAGGTAAATGCTGTATGCATGTAAACACACAATATTCGCCGGTTACATTTTGGGCTCATATAACAAGTGGCGAGCCTGTTGAAATCTCCAGGCATATTACCAAACTCCGAAAAACGGGGAATCTTCCAGAAAATGGAAAAATACCAAGAGAACCAGAGATAAAGAATTATACACTAGTATCTCTGATAGCCTCCGACCTGAGTATCGAACCCAGGACCCCAGCGTAGTAGTTGCCTAGTACCATTAGACTACAGAGGCATGTTTTTTTTAATGAAGTACGTGAAAGCGAGTCCGACTCTCAATTTATTGGTTTTTTATAAAAAATACGCTTACACTCACAGCCCCACACTAGGTATACCTTTGTCGCGGGCGCCGTTGTACACATACAACACACATTCACAAACACCCAGACCCGAAACATATATCTGTAGGCCATACAAATATTTGTGCCGGTGCAGGGATTGAACCCGCGACCCGTCGAATCAAACGGTCACCTCACACCGCCGAACTAGCCGGGTCGTCGTTTTTTAAATCACTTTATCCCTACTAATATTATAAATGCGAAAGTAACTGTCTGTCTGTCTGTCCCTTACGTCCTACCTTGTCACGTCCAAACAACTGAACCGATTTAAATGAAATGTGGTACAGTGATAGAGCTGACTTTGAGAAAGAACAAAGGATACTTAGTTATTTATAAAACTAAATCCACGCGGGTGAAGCCGCGGGCAACAGCTAGTTTTAATATACGCGAGAAAAATGGGTAAAAACGTCCATGAGTGTAGCTCGCGAAAACCTAAGAACACATCAAGCATCTTCTTACAAGAGAAATGAGATAAATATGTAATATACCGAATAACAACCTACAACCTCTAATTTCTCGGCGCCCTCTCTACGCTTCTCAGTACCGACTCGAAAGGGTTATTTATTTCAAGTGTTTTAAACAAAGTGTGTACATATCAAGTTAGCAAATTGCGGCGGCATCATATTTAAGTATAAGGTGACACTGGCATTAGTGGTTGTCTGAGAAAAACACTTAAGGTAGTTCAAGTGCGGGTTTCTTATATCGATTGTGCGAACTAGATTGTTGTATTACCTTTATAAAAGCACTGTACCAGTGTTAGCCAGGGTACCTGCTCAATCTAGAGAGCATTTTTTTGTCTTTTTTGCATTAACAGACTAGATGTGGATTTTGTACAGAGAGTTCTGTGTATATCTAATTCTTTTGCAGCCATGTATTTGTGTAGTTAAGTGAAATGTCACTTGGAATACAGTGATAGTTGTTCTACCTCCGGAATAGTTATTAAGGGACCAAAGATAATATTTAAGATACAACACATTTTTTTTTACATTTAATTCAGGGTATTTTGGAGACAGGAGCGCTCAAACTAAGTAAACCCGGTGCTATGAGTCTCCTGATCACCGCCTCAGGATTTTGTCCACTTATTTACTTGTACAATAGTTTAGTTATAGCTCATGAGAGTAATAAGGAGAATTAATTACTATAAGGTAACACTTCGCCAGTCCAAAAATAATTTTGCATAGTACTAAGAGGTGATCTTACTGTACTAAAAGATTTAATTTTACAAATGAAGTTCCTTATTAAATTTTATGTTATTCCTTTGCACAATAAGTTTATGCTTACAAAAAAAAGAGATATTTCACAATATCATCTATGCGATCAATATAATGCGGTCTTCTAACTTCATTTGCGTACTCAAAACTCAAAAATGTAATATATTTAATCACTTGGAAATTATAGAATTTACTTGTGATAGGTCAAATTCAAAATATAAAATTAAAGCGAATAACAACTGATACGTTGATTAATATTATAATATATGTCAAAGTAAACAAAAATAAAATAAATTATAGTCCAAAACTATTAAAAAATAAAAATAAGTATCAACAGAATGTTCCATACTCTCTTTTACAAACGGCAAGATAAAAAAATTGAATTATAAAAGCTAAATATAAGAATATGGGACATTCTTTGTCATTCACTGGCAGAATTCCAAAGCCCACATTACTGAGAAAAATCCTGCTAAAATAAAACTCAGTAGGGTCTCTTAACACTTTGCATTTATGAGTAGCTACTTATAAATAATTGTTTCAAGTGTTTAATAATGTGTGTATTAAGTTTTGTAAATGGTTCTAAATAGATATTAAATATAAGGTAACATTGAAATATAAGGTGCCTGCCATTAGTGGTTACTAAAGACACCACTTAGGACTGAGAGAGTTTACTTCTCTCAACAAGTTCACAACTGCACTGTGGTTTGACCATATACCGAAGTCGTTATCCTCGTATAGTTTATTACAATCAGCGTGTCCACCCATTCTGAGGTTGGAAGTTGGCAGATTAATTGTCCCTCGTAACTTTTTTATGAATTTATATTTTCACAAAGCGGTTTTATTCTCTTTTATGAATATTTAGCTGTTACTAAGACCGGGTTGCAACAAGATGTTTGTTAAAGTTAAAGTTATTGTAACATTTCACATCCTTCTCTAACTTGAATAGACTTCTTTAAGTTACATAAGGATGCGAAATGTTACAATCACTTTAACTTTAACAAATATGATGATGCAACCCAGCATTAGTGTTTGACCACTCTGGGCTCGTACACATATCTTCAATCATCAAAGTTTTGTTCAATTTGTTAGGTAATGGGACTTCGAGAAAATGACCTGAGTCACGATTTTAGGTTAGTAAGTACCGTGTTCTATACTTAGGATACAAACTTTATCTTTAAAAAAACGTAACTTCACGTCTGTGATCCCAGAAGGGGTAGGTAGAGGTAAATACATACATTTAAACATATATGCAAACACCAACGATTGGCCAGTTACGTTTTTGGCGCTTGTAATAGGTGGCGACCCCATTGACATCATCGGGCACCTTATCAAACTCCGAGGGTGGCTTACGGAGAAACTTTCAGAAAATTGAAACATCTCAATAGCACTCACCTCCCCGACCGGGTCTCTATATTATTATTAAATTTCATACAATTGATTCAATCGCTGTGAGGCACCAACAAACATATACACTTTCAAATCTAAACTTATGTTATAGATTATATTATTTTAATATTATAAAGCTGAAGAGTTTGTTTGTTTGTTTGAACGCGCTAATCTCAGAAACTACTGGTCCGATTTGAAAAGTTTTAGATAGCCCATTTATCCAAGAAGGCTATAGGCATCATCACAATATGACTAATAGGGACGGAGCAGCGCCGGCAAAGCCGGGGCGGGCCGCTAGTTTTACAATATACGTAGGGATTCTTCTGAAAAATATATTTTATAGAACTGGAAAAGACGCAATACATTTCATAAAGACATAAAGCCAAGCTTTTACAATACCCTACGAATGTCGCCACAATGCAACAGGTCCGAACGTATTAATCTTAGAGACCTCAATACAACGTGGTCGAGCGTTGCACTGCACTTGCGATGCAATGGAACAATAAATACCCGTTATTGTGGAACACCATATCTGATTGAATTTGAAATTGAATTTCGAACGATACCGTTACATTGTTTTAAGAGGGGAATTTAGACATTCTACTGGTATACTTATTTACATTAGTATAATATTATATTTCGTTTATAAAAATATACAATTTATATTAAGCTTGTGTGACTTTTTTTTTTTATGTCATGGAAATGGTAAACAAGCGTTCAGTTCACATTGATGTTAAGTGATGACTGCAGCCTATAGACACCCACACAAAGACAAAGGTCAAAATGCGGATGCGTTACCACTCCTGAGGCCTAAGGTGTTATGCCCCTGTGCCGGAAATTACAGGGCCGTATATGCTGATACGATAGTGAACACGATAGTGCTGAACACAACCATTTAGCGGCAAGTATATTAGACTATCAATATATCAATTGTTATTCAGTTTAATTTATTTTATTTGATTTTGACGTGTGTCATAAGAGGTGCCTGTCACCCTAAATGAATAAATGATTTTCTGATTCTGATTCTTTATAGTAAACAAGACGTAGCTCTCCTATTTTTTCCATGCAGGAGTATCAAAAAGATGTTTCAAACTACTGTATCAAGATTAAAACAATGGAACTATCACTGAATCTGACATTCACTTTATATTTTAACGTGAACATTAGCAATATCGAAATTCGAACATTTAACGTTTGAATCATAATTACAAATGTAGAACAAAGCAACTGTTTAAATGGCTTATGTAATTAATATTTAGTTTCATCTCTTTGTTCAATTCAACGGATCGTGGATGGAATGCTTTTGTTGTAAATGAATGCACAAGTCTTTCTCCGGTTTTAAATACAATTTGTTTTCTGTAAAGGAATAAACATAGGACTAAAATATAAAATGACAATAAAATAAACATTTGAAAAGAAATACAAATAAGATAACTGAGTTTTAATTAAGATTGCATTCTTTCTCCTCTCGTCTTTTCAATGTTTTTACTTTTAAAGGAGAGTCAAGCGCATATAATATTATGACTAGATTAAAGAATGTAATTTATTCTGTTTTTTTAACAGACCTTAATCACTTATTCCGATATTGTCAGTCACCCGAAAAGTTGTCGTTAAATTATTTGAATAGAGGGTGGTAGTAAATGCGCTACCATTGGATCACTAACTCAGTCGCTCTAGTGATCCAATGGTCACAGGTTCAGGTCCCGCATGAAACAAAATTAATCTTTAATAACTAAACTTCACGCCTGTAATCCCCGAAGGGGTAGGCAGAGATAAATGCATGCATTCAAGCATACATGCATACACCCACGATTCGCCGGTTACGTTTTTTTACATTTTTCCTTAAAAAATATTTAATATATTTTACTCGCATGTGTTGCGAATAATACAACAATTTCTAACAATGTACGTAATGTTTATTATTTTGTCTTTAATTCAATTAACTGTCGCTTTGTACGGCGGAGTGGTCGCGGCCGCAACGCAATCATCTGTGCTCGTTTACATGCAAATTTCGAACCGAAGCGACCGATCCGCTCTCACCCTTTACTATAATTATCACGGACCTTTATGTTACGTATTGGAGCTAAATATCACAAAATAATTAGGTTTAAGTCTTTTATTTAAATCATGGCAATTACTTATATCGCTACAAGGATTCTACGACGGGTTTTGGTCGGCAGAGTCGTGTGTTACTACTATAACTATGCCACATAGCTCAGTGCTACGAAAGGCGCAACCAAGTGCTACGAAAGTCGTAGACAATTACTTATATCGCTGCAAGGATTCTACGACGAAATTGGTCGGCGGAATCGCTCCGCCAGCCCGAATCCGGTCGTGTGTTACTACTATAACTATGCAACGTAGCTCAGTGCTATGAAAGTCGTAGCCCAGTGCTTCGAAAGTCATAGCCCAGTGCTACGAAAGTCGTAGCCCAGTGCTACGAAAGTCGTAGCCAATTACCTAGATCGCTACAAGGATTCTACGAATGTTTAAGAGTTGGGAAAATACCGGATTGGATAGTGATGAATTGAGAGGTGATACAAAAGGTGAAAAATAATAATATCATTTATGATTTTGTTCTTCATATCACGTGATTGCCTGGAACACCGAGTTCAATCCGTGATCCGAACATAATTATTACGTCTATGCTTATTTGTTTTGATTTGGTACCTGTATTTTTTACTTGTCTATCGCATTGGGCCAAACCCGTAATAGTAGATTTAAGTTCGATAAATAAATAAATAAATAATTCGTAGGTATGTATGACGGAATCCGTTCCTAAATTCCGACATGGAACATAGAGTTTAGTTTAGATCATTGATCTCCAGAACAGATGATAACCATCCTAATGGATTAGCATTCTATTGAAATCTAGTAGGTATTCATGTTAATGCCTCTAGACATGAGAAAAAGATGACAATTGAAATTCTATTGTGTCTGGGCGCCGGTGGCCTTACGTTCCTTGACAGGTTAACGTACAGATTGCACTATTACTATCAATTGCTTGTTTGCCATTACAACGATACAAAATAACGTTTCTGTCATAAATAATATACAATTACTGATCCTGGTACTCAATTAACGCGATAAAAATTTAGTTAAACTGCCTCAGTAGCATAGTGGTAGCAGCCCACAACTACTACACGATAATGGTGAAAAGTTATTTATCTCTGCTTGTATTGGGTTTGTTTTCATTTTCTGGAAGTTTTCCCGTATTTCGGAGTTTGATATTATGCCCGGAGATATCAACAGGCTCGCCATCTGTTACTTAACATAAACGGCGATCGTATGTGTTTGCATGTATGCTATAATATATGCATTTACCTTTGCCTACCCCTGCGGAGATTACCAGCGTGAAGTTAAGTCGTAAAGTTTAACAAGATCTCATACAAATCTCTTATCCCATCGCCCACTCCATTGCAATATTTCCTTTTTTTCTAATAATTCCTTAGCATGGCTAGAGGCCCTTACTCTACAAATATTATAACAACAGATATTTTGCTTACGTATATTAAAAATACTATCTATATCACGTTGTAAGCCGCAGAAGATGCGTGTGGGTGGAAACCACAATGCTCGACAAAGTTTTGGTTGTTCTAATAAAGTAATTGTACAAACGTACTTAATGCGAAACATTCATAAACAGAAATTGACATTATATATTTTAGATACCGTTTTACTGGTAGTAGAGCTCCAGTGACGGTGCTGGCGGGCGTAGTCACCACCGCATTACCTAATATACTTGCCGCTAAATGGTAGTGTTCAGCACTATCGTATTCCGGTCAGATGTTAATGAACGGCCCTGTAATTTCCGGCACATAGGCATAACATCATAAACCTCAGGAGTGGTAACGCATCTGCATTTTGACCTCTGGTCTTTGTGTGGGTATCTATAGGCTGCAGTCATCACTTAACATCAATGTAAACTACAACTAAACTATGCTTGTTTGCCAAAAAAAAACTACCCGCTGTGCCACTTTTTAGAAAAAGTAGAGGTTTTACTTCAAAAGAGTTACAATACATATAGATCTAACAAAAAAAATACAGTAGACATTTTCACCGTCTGTCGACTGCACTATAATGCTAAACATCAGTCATTGTTAGTTCGGCTCGCTTCGTTGACTATGCAAAGCTTTCTTCTCAGTCTGTTTTATATGGAATTATTATACAAGTCACTTACTGTGAATGATTTCATTGTGTGAAATAAATAGCAAAGTTTGAATAAGGATAACGATACTGGCTTAGTGTTTCGGGTTCTGTAGACTACAAAGAAGCCTTATAGTTTCGCCATCTTCGTCTGTCCGCGGCTTAGCTCAGCGACTATTAGCTATAGGATGTAGTAATTACTGACCATTCATGTTATATGCTTGGTTGCCACCATAGAGCAACACGAGCCACCGGCCGCCGCGGCAAACCGAGGAGAGTAGCCATAGCGTTTATTACGAGGGGAACTACGTGTGATACACACTCACACTACAAAAATCGTCTATTACTACGAACCTCACACCTTGACTACTCCCCTCCGGTCCAACGCGGCGGCCGGTGGCCCAAGTTGCTCTATGATTGCCACGAGAATTTTAAAGCAAAGAAAAACTACATGCCATCACAGTGAAGCATCGTCGATATTTTACTCAAAAAATAATCTAAAATGATGCTTGTCATCAGGTCGCACTTTGATTACAGGTAATGGTTTTTCACCTGGCAACGGCAGCTAAAAAATAAATGCGATTAGCACCGGAGCGGCGCACCTTTTGTTCCGGGCAAATCATTTTAAAGGGAAGCGTTTTGCCTGTCATCAAAAAAAGGTCACCCAAACCCAGGGTCATTGTAAACAGTGAAAGCAGTGAAAATAGAATTATTGTCACTGCGTCTTGTTAAAATAAACGAGTGATCGTAAAAACTGTAGAAGAGAAATGCTCGGATCGGCCCGCTTACCGGTTTTATAGCTCGATAATCTTACGACTATATCGATTTCATAGTCGCCCGGAACGTCACAATCTGTTGCTTCGTTGTGTCTACATTATTGAGACAGTTATTTCGCCATTTATTTGTGATCCGCGACCGGTTGTGGGCCGCACACCAACGCGTCCCATTTTATTTGCTCCGAGCGAACTTTTATTGAATTGTTATTTCTGTTTTCTCTACTCGCGCAATCAATGCTTTAGTGTATATGACAGTTATATGACGTTAATATTGGAAACTAAACTGCTTTTATTAGAACAGTTCAGCTTATATAGTGATTATGGTTTTGATTAGTTTTTGGGTGATTTAGTTAATACTGAACTTATTCCCTCTTCACACATTATTATGTTGCGGTACTTTGTGATTCATAACTTCATTTTAAATACCTATATATACCAGATTTTACGACGACCCGGTTCGTTCAATGGTGTGAGACGACCGTTTGATTCGAAAGGTCGCGGGTTCGATCCTCGCGCAGGACAAATATTTCTAAGGCCTACAGATATTTGTTTCGGGTCTGGGTGTTTGTGTATGTGTTGTGTGTGTACAACGGCACCCACGACCCAGGTTTATATCTAGTGTGGGGCTGTGATTGTAAGCGTATTTTATGTTTATTTTATTTATTTATTTTAAGGTCCAGAATAATCAAGATTTCTGTTTCGAGGACTCTATTTTTTTAACGAACGTAGGGGTCGTCTTAAGATAGCACCAGTCTACTTCATGGGACAGAGAAATATATTACCTAGGCATTTTCATTACGATCTACACTGTACACTACACACTGTACTAACAATATTAAATGTTGGTCTATTTACTATCATTTTATTGGTCCTGATTAAGCTGCGTTTTAGGTCAAATTAATTTTAATGTAGATGCGTTGTCACTCCTGAGTCTAACTTGTTATTCCTCTGTGCCAGAAATTACGAGGCCAAACACTTGACTAGAACATTTAGCCTACGCCCACGAGCTCAGGCACTGGAGCTCTACCACCAGTTATTAATGTTCAAAGTTGGATTATTGCTTTTGAAATGTTTTATTGATTTCGCTGAACGTATAAAGCGTCTATAAAATTATATTGACAACATTTTATAGCTTCAAATCTTCAATGTATTACGTATACAATGTAGTATATAATGTGTCTATTATTATGTGTTTTACTATCGATATTCACTTAAATTATTCTGTATCAACCAGATGTTGTAGAAGAGACAAAATGTAGCTGAAACTTACTTTTTTTTCTTATTTTCTACATTTTTAACCATTTTTCTATAATACTTAAATGTAAAATTTATGGGATCAATATTCGATTCTTATACAAGAATAAAAGAGTAAAAGGGGTAGCAAAAATTAATGATCGCCACACTTGGCATGTGGATTGGCGATCACAGTAGCGGTAGTTTTATCGCAAAACGTTGGTCCCATCTTGCGTTATTGCACTTACTATCGCCCCATTGGTTTGATCGCAAATGTTCGGTAGACTGACTGCACTAGTGGACGAATTCATTCCCAGTAGAAAAACATTCTTCCGCTAGTGGAAGGTGGGGTCGTCACATTTCAAATAAAAAAAAATTAAATCCATTTTTTTTTATGTAATGGAAGTGGCAATCTAGCATGCAGTTAACATTGATGACTGCAGCCTATAGACACCCAGATAAAGACCAAGGCCAAAATGCAGATGCGTTACCACTCCTCAACAGTATTCAGGAGTGATAACGCATCTGCATTTTGGCCTGCAGGTGTTATGCATCTGTGCCGGAAATTACAGGGCACACACGATAGTGCTGAACACTACCATTTAGAGGCAAGTAAATCAGGTAATGCGGTGGTGCCTACGCCCGCGAGCTCCGTCACTGGAGCTCTACCTCAGTATTTATTTGCATTTTCATTAATACAATAGTCTGGCTATATTCGTATTGTAATGTTACTCGTCGGATGTTAATATTCTCCAAAGATATTGATGTTCGATATGACTACACGAGTGAATGTTTCAATTGCATATCAAATTTTGTAGAGCTCACTCCACTCTGGCATTTGGAGATTTTAATAAAGGCACAAGTCGGATGCATTCTGCAAATTCAATTCGTTCTTTTTGCAAAAGGTTCAGAACACGAGCATGTTCCACACATTTTTACTTTGGATTTGAAAATCACCTGGCGTCTAGCAAAGTTTTTAAATTCCATCGAACGTTCCAGAATAAAAGCGGGTATGTAGGCAGATTTTTTCAAAATATTAATCCTACATATTTTTATGGAAATATGACTATGATGTCTTTGCTTCTATTTTCATGTTTATTTTAATACGAGTAATTATGTCAAAGTTAGATTTAAGCGAATAAAATTGTTTTATATTATTTCGCATTAACACATGCTTGTGAAATATATTTTATTTTTAAAGAAAAATGGAAAGAAAAATTTGACTTCAGGCTAGACTCGAACTCGCGGCCTACTGGGAATCTAGTCCAGCCGCTCTTCCAATTGAGCTACTGAAGTCCTGCCCGATTTGTCAAATCTTTCCTTCACATCTATTGCATTGCTTTATGGGAGCAGCAGCGCCATCTATTACCAACTATGCTAGTTAGGCTAATAAAATTAACAAAACTCTATTTCGAGAATTTCAAGTTTTTAGATCTTTAAGGTACCTATTAGTATTTGACGTCGAACTTGAAAATCCTATAGGACAATACCAGTATACATCAGTATTCATCAGTTAAACGACAACAATCAAATCGAATGCCAAATTGAAAGCTATAAACCTTTAATAGTATTTAAATTCCACCATCCAATAGTATGACGATCTATAACTGATTTGGGGTCGGTTAAGGATTTCCATTGATAACTAATTAATAACTATACAACAGATATGATAGACTTTGCAGTTTATAAAATATCGTCAAGATGTCGCTGTTCCCTTAATAATTGTAATATTTATTTTTCGCAATAACACATGCAAGTGATATTAAAAATTAAGAAAAAAACTGAAAGCAAAATTTGACGCGTCGGTGTGGGACTTCGGTAGCTTAGTGGTAAAGCAGCTGGACTAGTTATCCTGAGGTCGCAGGTTCGATTCCTGTCCGAAGGTAAATTTTTCTTTCCGTTTTTTCTTAAATTTCTAATATCACTCGCATGTGTTACTGCAAAAAAGTATTACGATCTTTCATCATAAACGATTCAACATAAAATCGGATTTTATTCGGCACTTTACATTAATCAAATTAAAATAATTGACTGTGATCCATAAAGCCATTGTGGTTTGCGGTTTATCCGCTTTTGATCATAATACCGCAACAATAATATGACTTTTAGTAATCAGTAGGTAAACAAAATATTTGCGGGGCATATTAAATATGATTTTGAGCTCGCTGATAATTAGGACCCGTTAATTATTTCGAGTAATTATTTTAAACATGTTACTTGATATATATTCGTCATAGGTTATTACGTACATAAATTTTGTGAGATAGAAAAATGAAACCATAGATAAATAGAACAATAATGAATTAAAAATAATTGAGTGATCCTTAATCTCATTGCGGTTTGCGGTTAATCCGCTTAATTGTTCGTAATTCCGTTACAATATTATGACTTTAAGTAATCAGTAGGCAAATAAAATATTTACGGGGTACGTTAAATATGATTTTCAGCTCGTGATTATTAGAACGCTCGCGTTAATTATTTGGGATGATTATTTTGAACATGTTACTTGATATATCTGCATTAGTATTACCTAAAGGGTATTTATACGCTACATATAGTATACATTTAATTATTTGTGAGATAGATAATAGGTATAATGAACAGGAAAAAATCGAGTGTCTGTACATTAAATATTTTCCCAAAAAACTGGAACCGATAAACGAAAAGGAACAGAAACAAAAAAAACAATTTTTAGAATATTTTGTCTTTGAAAAAAAAAATCTTAGTGTCTGCCTGTCTGGTACGTTATGACTTCGAAACTACTCAACGGATTTGAACGCAGTTTTCTTCACAGCTTGATTACATAATAATTAGGAGCGTTGTCAAAACTTAGTTTCATCAAAATCGGTTAAGGGAAAAAGAGGTTATGGTCAATTGAAAATTTACTTCAAGCAATACTTCAAGACTTTTAAACAGAGTTGAATGCGGTTTACATAAATGTATTTAATTTAGGCTAGCTCTGCCCGCAATTCCTATATTCATAGCGACACAGGTACAACACATTACATAGTTTCAATCGCGCTTAGCAAGAATCCTCAACATTTATTGATTAGTTGGAAGTACTATGAAACACTTTTATCAGTATTCGAGAACTTCATGCTTGCCGAGTATGGAAACTGTAACAAGATTGTGTATTTACGCGGGTCACGTAGGAGCGGGTCCGCGGGATCGATTTGCGATTACCGTTTTATTGCGCGAGGTAAATTTTGTATTCCGTAGCCTTATATCACGTCGTTACCGTACCTTCGAATGTTCCGGATAACTTACCACTTAAGGACGTCGTCACACTAACTTTTACAAATATATTGAGTACTGTCCGAAGGTGGGATCTGTCTTCGACATTGGTGTGTTTGAAGAGAATTATGAATGTAGAAGAGTTACGGGAGATTTGTAAAAACCGGGATATACGTCGTTTCACGCTCTCTACCTTCTTCGTCAGAAATAGACGTGAATATGTAAATCATATTAATTTTTTAAGAGTAAATATAGATTTAAATTTAAGTCGTCAATGAAAATGGTGCAGCCTTTTTCCTTCATGCCTTTCACAAGTAAATTGGAAATACATTCATAGCGACACAGGTACAACACATTACATAGTTTCAATCGCGTTTAGCAAGAATCCTCAACATTTATTGATTAGTTGGAAGTACTATGAAACACTTTTATACGTATTCGAGAACTTCATGCTTGCCAAGTATGGAAACTGTAACAAGATTGTGTATTTACGCGGGTCACGTAGGAGCGGGTCCGCGGGATCGATTTGCGATTACCGTTTTATTGCGCGAGGGAAATTTTGTATTCCGTAGCCTTATATCACGTCGTTACCGTACCTTCGAATGTTCCGGATAACTTACCACTTAAGGAGGTTGACGCACTAACTTTTACAAATAGGTTGAGTACCGTCCGAAGGTGGGATCAAGTCTTTGGCATTGGTGTGAATGAAGGACCACTTAAGGACATGGTTTCGTTTCAAGTGTATAAAGCTAGTGACATATGTGCATTGAAATTCTTGAGATTTTATAATAGATGTATAGGTATTGCTCATGGTCATCATTATACTGCATGCTTGTTTGCCATCTTCATGTATGTTTCGTAGATATTAGATTTTATGGAATTGGCAAGAGTTTTCGGCACCTCCAAAACTTTGAAATATGCTTGATGTCAATAGATTTTTTAATATTACGCACTGGCAATTATCTTACATCAATGGTTAGAGAGTACTGTAGCGTATTAAAGTCTAAATAAAAGCCAAATTTTTTACAGTTGTTTACTACTGAGGCTTAAGTTGTTATCACCTAGGATCTCATGAGGCAACGCATCTGATTTTTGTGTAGATGTTTATAGGCTGCAGTCATCACTAAACATTAATGTGAATTGCTTGCTTGTTTGCCCCTTCGTAATATAAAAAACCTGCACACCACCATCACGACACAAACAAACAAAGCAAAGGGTTGCTAATATGTACTCGTATATTTATACTAAATTACAGCTTTTTAGTACTAGATCTAGGCTGAAAAAGCGCTAGGCTGCGGACGGTTTCATCTTCGGAATCCTAAATAATCTACCTCCCTATTAACGAAAACTCTGCATCCATCAAATAAATATTCTGGATCCGTGGCAAGTACATTCGCCAACCTTGAAAAACGCTCGCAAATCGCTATCGCAATACTTGTTTCTAAGCTAACGAGTACCCTCAAGCTTAAGCACCACTTGTTTCGAATATAAGTTGGTTTAGAATCAATAAATTAGTCCGCTCCTTAGCTCAGTAAGTAGAGCCGGTATAAAATTTTAGGTTAACTCTTAATAGGATTGCGGAGAGGCTCTCGGGGAATTGTGAGACCGATTGCGTTTGTAATTGGAACACGTTTTGCACATTTCTCGCTATGATTTTAATTAAATAAGTATTTTTTTATTTTATCAATTCAATTATTATGTATTTTAAGTTATTTTAATGGGACAGTGAAATCATCGCGTTGTTTATACACATAAAAATAGATAAAATGAATGAAAATTATTTGAACGAGTCGGTAAATAAATAAGATTATCACAAAACAGACAAACAATATATAGAACTAATGATCTAAAAGGTATCCATTTGGTCTTAACTTATTTTTTTTTTATGTTATGAAAGTGGAAAACAAGCATGCATCTCACATTAATGTTAAGTGATGAATGCTACCCACAGATAAACCAGAGGCCACCATTCCTGAGGCTTAAGGTGTAATGCCTCTGTGCCGGAAATTACAGGGCCATATATAACCACCTGACCGGAACACGATAGGGCTGAACACTACCATTTAGCGACAAGTATATTAGGTAATGCGGTGGTGCCTACGCCCGCGAGCTCCGTCACTGTTGTGACCACCAGTTGGTGGTTGTGATGTTTGTGGTGGTGGTTGTTATTCAAACACAGAAAAAAATAGAAATTTACGAAAAAGTAGGTACTCGTATATTTGAATGAATAAATGAAATTATCATAAAACGCAAAGCCTAATGGAAAGTGAAGATTTAGTGGATACAAAACCAATGATCTGGAAGGCATCTTTTCAATCTAGATTTATAGATACCGATTGGTCCCATTTCTTATTAGCACGTAGGTAGGTACCATAAATTGCCAAATTAAGGCGTTATGGCATGATCTTAAAAACGGCAATGTTACATTTTATATTTTTATCTTATTTATTAAATTAGAACTCAATAATGAACAATCTCAACATGTTTATATTTAAGAACGATTAACACTTCATTTCTAATTAACTATTTAAAATAATTATATAACACTAGCGGCCCGCCCCGGCTTCGCCCGCGCTGCTCTGCTCCTATTAGTCATAGCGTAATGTAAGCTATCCTATCTCTCAAGTTGGATCGAACTGCACATGGTGTGCGAATTTTATTATAATCGGTTAAGTGGTTTAGGAGTCCATTGAGGACAAACATTGTGACACGAGATTTATATATATTAAGATTAACTTTTAGGCGATGTGATGTAAACAAAATGTAGTTTATAATATATGTTTATTTCACTGGTGGTAGAGCTCCAGTGACACCACCAGTAGGCACCACCACATTACTTAATATACTTGCCGCTAAATGGTAGTGTTCAGCACTATCGTGTTCCGGTCAGGTGGTTATATATGGCCCTGTAATTTCCGGCAGAGAGGCATAACACCTAATGCCTCAGGAGCGGCAGCGCATCTGCATTTTGACCTCTGGTCATTGTGTGGATGTCTATAGGCTGCAGTCATCACTTAACATCAATGTGAACTGCATGCGTGTTTGCCACTTTTATTACTTTACAAAAAAAAAAGATTTCGCCCTTGCTTTTGCTATTTCGTTTAATAGGCATATTCCCTGTAATTTGTTTTCAAACGCCACTCAATCATCAAACAATGTTATCTCGATCAAACTTCATGTTTACTGTAAGTGATTTTCTGCTCATATCATAAACGTCAAAGTTTTCGAGACCCGTTGGGTGGATGTTTGGATGGATTGGTATTTAGAAATATTTCACACTAGCTGTGCCCACGACTTCTGTATACATACTGAACAATAATTTAATTAAATTCTACGCACATAAACTCGCGAGCACAGCTAGTCTAAATTAAATACGTTTATGTAAACCGCATCCAACTCTGTTTAAAAGTTTTGAAGCAGAGCTTGAAGTAAATGTTCAATTGAGCATAACTTCTTTTCCCCTTAACCGATTTTGACAACGCTACGCCACGTGTGAAAACCGCCTTAAAATCCGTTGAGTAGTTTTTAAGTTATAACGTACCAGATAGACAGATAGACAAAAATTCCAAAAAACATATTTTTTGTTTTGGTTTCTGTTACTATTCTTTGATTGCCTTCTACCAGTTTTTTGGAAAAATATTTAATGTACAGACACTCGCTTTTATAACTTGGGAGTTATGTAGCCTTTTATTTTATATACATCTTATTATTACAAAATTTGTAACAAAGATATAACGTTAAATTTTCACAAATAATATTGACACCATTAAAAGAAAAAAATACCTATTTCATTTAATCCAAGCGTTCGCTGTTTAAACCGCAAGAGTTTCACCAAACTCCGATAGTGGCACCGAAAATCTTCAAGAAAATGAAAAAAACCGAACATCAGAGGTCAAGTATAATTAATTATACCTTGATCTCTGATAGCCTCCGACCCAGCGTTCGAATCCAGGACCCCATCGCAGCATTAGTGACCTGGGAGCCGACCGCCTGACTCAAATGCTTTCGTGATGCTTTCGATTATGACGCCACCCTCAGTTTCGTACCTTCTAACTTTTGCCTTGAAGTGTTTTCGTTCACAGGTACATACTTCAGAGAAAAATGTTTTAATAGGCGGCACAAAACTCACAAAATAACGTCATAGTCGAAAGCATTAGAGTAAGGTGGTAGAGCTCCAGTGACTGAGCTCGCGGTACCACCGCATTACCTAAAATACTTGCCGCTAAATGCTAGTGTTCAGCACTCGTGTTCCGGTCAGGTGGTAATGTACGGCCCTGTAATTGCCGGCACAGAGGCATAACACCTTACCCCAGAAGTGGTAACACAACTGCATTTTGCCCTTGGTTTTTGTGTGGGTGTGTATAGGCTGCAGTCGACACGTAACATCAATGTAAACTGCATGCTTGTTTGCCACTTTCGTTACTTTAAAAAAAGGTGGTCGGCCTCTTGCTATCACAAGATCACCGAGGCAGTTAATTAATTAATGAAATAGGGTATTTTCCCAATATTTTTATTGTGATTTCAAAAAATATAAGAAGTGTTAGTAAATATCGTCATTGGAACCACTAGTCTAATACATAATAGTTTTTGAAATAACACCATTCAAAAGTTGCAAAATGAAATGATCTCAAACGGCTCATACAAAATTGTACAGGCTTGTGACGTCACATGCTTGTAATACACTTACGAGATCAATGACGAATTCAAGAAATCTTAAAATATCTTCGTTAATATTGGGTTTTTGTATGCTTAGTAAAAATTATCGGGATTTATACAAGGTATCTAATGGGTCGGCACCCAATACTGTAATTATTTTGAAACTAAATCTTGTTTTGTTCAATTGTTTTTATACCTCTTCTGCAATAATACACCGATTTAACATCTTTTATGTTTATACTTTTTATTTCAAAGTTACATCCGGACTACTTAATTAAAAAAAAATACACGTTATCAAATACCCTACTATTAATTCAATTAATTGATTTGATATAAACATAGTATGAATAATATATAAAAAGTTTGCTACAAAGTCTCGACTTCAAAACTTATCGTCGTAATCAAACAAAGCGTATAAATATAAACAAAACAAACTTGTGTTCGTAAGCTGTCTAAACTTTGCCATTCCCTATGGCCTGACACCACATTTGCTTAGTTATAAATAGGGCTGTAAGACAATTCTTCGATTTTTATCGATAGTTATAATATCGAAATGACAAATTATCGCCCTTAGATAATATCTACCTTTATTTTTGTCGACAGTATTGGTTATTATTATTGATAGCCCGGCGAAATTTGTAGAAATATAATTTATTATTATATAAATTATAATTCATAAAAATTGTACGTATAATGTTTCACTTCAGCTTCGGTAGCTTAGTGGTAAAGCGGCTGGACTGCTATCCCGGAGTTTAATCCCTGCCCGAAGAGGAATTTTTCTTTCCATTTTTTCTTTACTCTCTAAATTAACTCATATGATAAAATTATGCTTTCCTGGCGAAGATAGGGAACAAAATATACCATAGAAATAAATAGATATCTTCATTATTAGATTCTAATACTTTTCTACTGAGACTAGAGATAAAGGTCGTAAAAAAGCCTTCAACCTCCAGTCACTTTACTTTTTTTTATGTAATGAAAGTAGCAAACAAGTATGCAGTTTACATTGATTTTAAGTGATGACTGCTGCCTATAGACACTTACACAAAGACAAGAGACCAAAATACAGGTGCATTTTGTATCTGTGATAGTTATTACGGGGCCATACTTTACCATCCAATTGGAATACGTGTGTTATAGTGATTAACACTACCATTTGGCGGCCTAATGCAGTGGTGCCTACGTCCTCGAGCTCCTTCACTGGAACTCTACCACCAGTAAGTAATAAAAATAAATATACGTAAAACTTACTTAATTTTTTTATTGTTTACAATTACACTTATTTGTACTATCCATATTGTTACATTACAGTATTGATATTATTATTATCGTATCGACTTTGTAAAAGTTTATTCGATATAATCAGTTTTTCGATATTCGTTACCAAGCCTAGTTACACCTAACACTTAGCCATTGAACGAACGCACTTTGAGAGCCAGACGATGCTTTGAATCTGAAAAATACAAACCAGTCACCTTCGCATCTATTTACTATAGATGAAGTACCTACTCGATAAATTATTTTCAACACTGTTAATAAATTCACTCCAATAATAAAATTCCGTATTGTGATGTTGAGAGACTTATCTATTAATATAGTTTTCACATTTACTCTCTCTTTTATTAATCTCGTAAAAAACTTGATACTTATTTGTTCACGTCAATTTTCCATTCCAAAGGAATCATAAATCGTCGTTTCTCAAATTGATTGTGTGAATTTGTTTCTTAAATATTTACTATTAATAAGTTTTAATAAAATCAGATTCAGAACGGTCTAATCGTTTTTAGGGTTCCATAGCCTACAAGGCACCCATAAGTTTCACCATATCGGTCCGTCCGTTCGTCTATCTGTACGCAGCATGTACGCAGCATAATTCAGAGGTTCCCAGTACTAGAAGTTGCAAATACTTCACTAGCTGCAAAACGGAACAGAAAAGGAAGAAACACAGGACGTTGAGAAGTACATTACTTAATTTTTTATTATATCATTAGGAACGACATGTTTGTATGGGTTCAGGAAATATGGCTGTAATATAATTCGATTTCCTATGTAGGTCTATGAGATGTAAGTCTAAGTATGTTTCTCAGTAACTGGACGTTTATGACATTTTCCACGTCAGTAAAAAATCTATCATATATATATATATATATATATACAATTTAATCACTTGACCAAACTTTCCATGATAAACGATCTTCTTTGTCTTTTGTGTTATTCACGATTGTACGATCGAGTCAAGGGATGTTACAGACTGGTCACGGATACAGATATCTGAATAAAATTATACCAGTTCATGGTTTTGGGTATTTGGTCATAATTTGAACCAAAATACGAACACTGGGCAAAGGCTTGCTCACGGATTGGTGATTGCATTGGCAGTAATTTTTATCGCGAGACACTGCCACTCGCGCGCTTCCGTAAAGGTTTGGCCGCTATTGTTCGATTGACTGACTTCACTAGCGAAAGAATTGTCTTCCTCTAACGGTTGGCGGGGTCGTCACGTCCTACGGTTACAGATAAAAAATTGTTTCAGATTATCCTTTAGTTTCGAATAGTTTCGATTTCTAGATATAGAAGGAATTTTCGATTGCCTCTATTTCTACGTTATTATGTATTTACAACAAAAAATCTGGTATTTTTTGTTACGTTCCCTTGATCGAAAAATGTTTAAATTAGCTACTTAATCTAGTGAAAGGTAAGGTGTACGAATGGTAAGTGAATACGTAGCCTGTAAACATCTACATAAAAACCAGTGTAGTGTGTAGTTCAATGTTGAAGAATTGCCACTCCTAAGGTCCAAGTCTAAGTTGTTATAATTCTGTGCCATTAACTAACTACAGGGCCGTTCTTTACCACCTGACCGAAATACGATAGCACTGAATACTTCTAATTAGCGGCAAATAGATAACGCAATGCGGTGGTTCCTACACCCGCGAGCACTGTCACTGGAGAGACAAAAAGACAACGATATCCGAATTTATCTGCAACTTTGGAATTCGTTACGGTCGGATAAAATATTTCGGATAGCCGGCAAAATCGGTTACGGAGCTCTATAACATCCCTAGTTGGATCCACAGTAAAAGATAGAAATAAAGATCCAGAACACAATAAATGTTATCGCGATTAGAATCTTCTCAACGGGATGGATACTGAGCATTAAATCACGGCAATACGTAAACAAAGGTCTTGTTTGACCTGTTCCAGTAAATTATCTTTTGTTCTTAGGTTATCATGAAATAAAAGGTAAGTATTGCCGACATAAAATGTTAATAATGTTGCTTTTATCTCCAGTTTACTGGTGGTAGACTCTTGCGGGCGTTAGCATCCATGTGTTACCGCTAAGTGTTCAGCGCCATCGAGTTGCGATCAGATGGTAATGTACGGCCCTGTATTTTCCAGCTCAGAGGAATAACAGCTTAGACCTCAGGAGCGAAATGTGAAATATAAGCTTGTTTGCCACTTTTATGCCATCAAAACCAGCCAAGTGTGAGTCGGTCTCTCGTTTATAGGGTACCGTACAATTAAGATTTTTCTTGTTGCCTTTGATACCATAGACTTTTGATAAGTTTTACAGTAATCTATATGTAAATAATTATTTTATAAATATATCAAAATTATGTTTTTATTTTAGACTCAGGATTTTCGAAGATAAGGACGCGGAAATATTGTCAAACTTTGGTGAAATTTTACTTATTTTCATAAATAAAATAAAAAATGTGTATTTGTAAATGATAAAAATTGTCACAAGTTATATCTGAGGTCCTCACAATAGAGCCTTTTATTTGATATATAATTTTAACCTTATATATCTTGTGAAACCAATAACTGGAAATTTCATTAGGAATGTTTGATATCATTTATTCTTTATTCCTAATGCACCAACAATTTTTTTTCTCAACACAACCCCAAGTTTGACTGACTGGTCGAGAATGCTTCATAGCATTAATTCCGTCTCACGTACTTGTAAGTGCAATAAAGTATAAATAAATAAATTATTCTACGTGCATATTTTGGTTGCTAATACATATGTAGGTACTAAACTACTTAAAATATCGATTCATTCAGCCCAGTATTTTTGGAGCTAATTGGCTGTTACAGACGGACTGATAGACAGGCATGAGAGACGAATAATCTTATCAGGTTTCGGTTTTCCTTTTAAGGTACGCAACCTTAACAGGACCTTGGTTTGAATTAATTTCAACAACAATAGATAATTTTCTTTCAGTGAAACCTCAACAGTGCCGTTACCACAAATCGTTATGAAAAAGAATGCCTACTTCACTATTCATTTTATTAGATGCTTACCCTTAATATTCAGTTTCATTTGAATATTTCATTTCATAAAAATCGGTTTTAATGAGCTGATTCTAAGATATTGTTTGGCTGCTATTTAATTGAATACCCTATTATTATTTTTAGATTTTCACCAAGCCTAATGGCATTTGAAATAACGCAAGGATTTTTTTAAATACTATGTTGTGTAGCTATTCCTTAGGACTAAACCTAATTGGTAAATCATGGGTGTTTACATGTTTTCATGAATGCATGCATTTATCTCTAACTACGTTTTAGGGCAATAAATACAAACAAGAAATGCGAAAAGCATGCCGCAGGATACCACAGATGCCGTACCACGCTGTCAATGGACCGGTGTCCATTATCCCTAGATGGTATGATATTAAATTATATCAGTGATGTCGAAATAAATATTTAAAAGTAAGTAAATGAACAGAAAAGGATTTATCTAATTTTGATAAATATAGTTAAACCGAATTATTTCCATAGATTTAACACGTCAAGAGAGTGGATCAATTGACTCAAACTAGAATTCAATATTGGATTGAGTTATTTCACAACTACACACAAGAATTTATTGAAACAATTCGTTAAACCTAACACATGTATGTTTTTTTAAACAAAGCAAATAACGAACACGAGGTTGCACTAGTTTTAATTAAATTGAAAAGTTTTTTGTTGAGGTAACATTTTTTAGATGTATGTTCAGCAATGTTTTTATTGGTAGTGAAGTTCCAGTGGTGAATCTTAAGGGCGTAGGGCGTAGGCACCACCGCATTACCAAATCTGTCTACTACCAAATCGTAGTGTTTGGCACTACCTTGTTCCGGCAGATAGCAAAGTATGGCTGTGTCATAATTATCACAGAAGTAAAATCACTTAGGCTTCAGGGCTCGAGTCTGCATATTGACCTATATTTCATTGTCATTTTTTGTAGACGTCTACAGGCTGCAGTATTCACTTACCATCAAGGTGAACTGCATGCATATTTGCATATTTTCTAACATTAAAAAAAATCTAAAATGACAATCACGACGAGAGATTAACGGATGGTCTTTATTATAGCACCTCGGCACCTTTATTATGGCTTTTAGGTATATACCGTGTATACAATTCATAAAATAATGTATTTATTTATTTTCTCTGTCAAGGATCGGCACTCATTTACTGAAAGGGACTGTCACAATGTTTATAAACACGCCGTACTTACCTAATTGGCCTTATTAACTCGATACTCAAGGTAGTAAAAAAACATAGAAGTAGAAAAAACATTGTTAAGAAAATACAACGATAGTAATCATTATTTATTGATCAAACATATTATATTACACAACGTAAAAATGCATGCGTAACTTTTCAATTACTTTTACCTATTTAATAAATAAAAACGAATCATTTATCACAAGGTTCTATGGTCGATACCTTTCAAAAACTATCGCATCATATTAACATATAACTTCTTAACATACGAATATACGAGTATACCTAGTTGAAATTTGTAATATTTTATTTTTCGCAATAACACATTCGAGTGAACTATAATGAAAAGAAAAAGTATGTCAAATTTTCATGTCGATTTGTAGCTTTAAAAGCAGTAGAGATAATCTGATCGTTTTTCTTGCTTTTGTATGTGAAAAACAAGCAGTGGTAGATTATTTCGATTATTGTTATTTAGACGTAGACCTCGCTATTTGTAGGACAATGTGGCTGTTAATAATATAAATATTAACTAACCAATAGAAAAAAAAAAGCTGGTTAGTTATTATTTTTCATGACCTTGTTAATAAATACAATTTGGAGAAGGGGACCCTGGGCTCTTTTGATGAAAGCTTTAATTTTGTAGGACAAATATTTTCTCGGTTTATTTAGATAATTATCTTGAGAATTAATCAAAAATATCAGGTTCGATATATTTTTTTAATTCGTCATATCAACATATTTCATCCCTCCTACCTCTATTAGCTACCATTTACCAAAATTGTTGCAAGGAAAAGGTTGGACGTCTAGTTAAAACGAAGCTACTCACGAAAAAGCAGCTTGTAAGTAATAAAAGGTAAAAATGTTATAGGGATCCCGTAAATTTGCAACCAAATAAAAGAAAAAAAATTGCAATTTTTCTCTTTGGAATGCATTACAAAAATATTGAGATACCGTTGCAATGAGGGTGCGTCATTTGCATATTTTTCTCAACCATGTGAAATCAGAGTAGATCACTAGTTTCACGCGAAATCCCTTGAATACATAATTTCAACAAAACCGACCTAATCCAAGCCGGCAACGAGTGTTTTTGACAACTATATCCTCAGATGAGAAATTGTAGTTTCAGCTCCGTTAACTGTCAGAATGTAACCAACTCGAGGATTTTGTGATACCTACTAAACTTCTAAACCATACTTCACATGATATATGTATCTTAGGATATTATGGATAACTTTATGTAAAGCCTCTTTATTCATAATTTCACGATGTATATGCGAATACTAGGTTTTTCCCCACGACTTCGTCCGCACCTACTTAAAAAATCCCTAATAAACCTCTGAATGGGATAAAAAGTCCCAATGTTACAGCCACATATCTCTAAATGTGTGCAAATTTTCCTTCCCTCCCTCAAACAAACAAACATTCATATTTTCAGATTCATATATAATAGCAGTGGAATATGTAAATATTTATGGAATATATATTACTTTTGTACGTATAAAAGAGAACGTAAAATGAATTGATATATTAGAATACCTACTTGTGTTCTGAAAAATTTAGGGTTCAATTATCAGTATTTTTTTCATTATCATTTGGCTAAGTACTACTAGAGAGAAAGAAAGAAATATTAATTCAGAAATCTACATTCTGAATAAAATTGTATTCTTTTTTTGTTTATGTACAGTAGTATTAAATATGAGAATATGTAATGGATAAGAACGATCATGATATAAATCATGTTATTTACTTATTTAGTTCAAAACAAGAGATAGTCAGCATGTCTCAATATATAGTATGTGTGAAGGGGTTCCCAGATCAGCTTCATGTCAAGCAGATATCGTCTACTTGACCCTGATTTTCATCTGGGACCGGATTACTCACAAACAAACTTGTAAAGCCTACTAAGCTGTGATAGTTTACCTTGTAACTTCGTTAAATACACTACAATCATTATTCATTTTTTACACCTTCCAATAATACCATGTAGCTAATAGGGGAAGGAGACACTTGGTTTATAAAACTCGGGACTTAAGCGCTTAATTTTTCACATACTAAACTCTCTAAATATTCTTTCCAAAGTAATAATGTTTATAAAGACCTATTCAACAATATAAAACACTATGGGATTCACAGGAAAAAAAATACAATCCCACTTCAAGTGCAGGAAAAGATTTTTTTTTCAAGATTTTACTTTACCTCCTTTCTAGCATATCGAATATTTTATTTTTTATTCATGCCAAATTACAGCTTTACTCGTATATCTATACTAATATTATAAAGAGGTACATAAAGATTGTATGTTTGTTAGTAGGAGCTAATCTTTGGCAATACTGAACCGATCATGATTATTCTTTCAAAATCCGTAAGCTACACTGTTCAGGAGTGCTATAGGCAAATTTATTATAATAGATAATAGTAATGTAGGTAGCATTGTACCCTTAATAATTGTTTTATATTATTTCGCATTAACACATGCTTGTGAAATATATTTTATTTTTAAAGAAAAATGGAAAGAAAAATTTGACTTCAGGCGAGGCTCGAACTCGCGACCTACTGGGAATCTAGTCCAGCCGCTCTTCCAATTGAGCTACTGAAGCCCTGCCCGATTTGTCAAATCTTTTCAAAAGAAGTCGCTTTTACGCCGGGTAAAAGCGACTTCTTTACGATATTCAATAAACTGAAAAGTCTATTATATCGGTTGCCTAACTAGCATAGTTGGTAATAGATGGCGCTACTGCTACCATAAAGCAATGCAATGGATGTGAAGGAAAGATTTGACAAATCGGGCAGGGCTTCAGTAGCTCAATTGGAAAAGCGGCTGGACTAGATTCCCAGTAGGTCGCGAGTTCGAGCCTCGCCTGAAGTCAAATTTTTCTTTCCATTTTTCTTTAAAAATAAAATATATTTCACAAGCATTGTACCCGTGCAAAGCCGGGGCGGAACGCTAGTAATACATAAAGCATTTGGCAGCCGTCAGCTCACGTGAAAAATATGACATTGATTTCAATTGTTAACACGCCTTCGGCGGTCTCTCGTGACAGACGGACAAACGAACGGACGGAGAAACACGGCGAAGCTTTAACGGTTCCTTGTGGACTAGGAACCCTAGGAAGTGAGCTAGATTATATTAGTGTAAAACACAAAGAATATGTCTAACACAAAGATATATTATGTTGGATTACTTCTATATATATAAAAATCAATTGCTGTTCGTTAGTCTCGCTAAAACTCGAGAAAGGCTAGACTGATTTGGCTAATTTTGGTTTTGAATGATTTTTGAAAGTTCAGGGATGGTTTAAAAGATAAGAAAATATGAAAAAAATTAAGGGAAACAGTAAAAACCACAATTTTATTTTCCCATACAAATAGTCCGTATATATCAAACCTTTGACACATTATTTCATTCTGAGGCAATACGAAGTTTGCCGGGACAGCTAGTACTTTATAAATCTGCACATTAGAACAAAGCAATTATTAGAATGACTTTCAAACCAACGAATAATTGGTTTTTTATCATCAACCAATAAGTTTTCATCAACAAAATTAAATCTCGATACGATAAACAGTACGGTCGTTAATTTGGAAAATTGAACGCGCATGTGTTTTAATTACCCGATGCGGTACGGAGACTACATCAGAGACCAGAGGGTGTACTTGTGACAACAATAATCTATCTATACATATTATAAAACAATATGCGATTTTCGAAAACACATAGAGTGATTCTTGGGGAAGGTTTGTGTAAATAATTTGTTAAAGTTTTGTGTAAATTGGTTAGAATATTTATAAATATTGGAGGTGTCGGAAAAAATTAAGCTGCCTGAGAGCTATTATCGAAAACGCTGCCTAAACCTTTTAAGATAAAACAAAACAATGTACCTATGTCCACCATATTTTTTTTTGGTATATACACAAAAAAAATCCGCGATGGCATAATATTTGTCTCTTATGGATAGCATACTAAACCCATTATACTTCCCATTTATAAAGGGGAAAAGAGACATTCTACTGATATACTTTTACATTAGTTTATTACATTTAGTTTTATCTTAGTGATATTCTTGACTTTACATATATTTATTATCTTGTTTGACATGTATATCAATTGTTATTCGCTTTAATTTATTTTGTTTGTTTTTGACGTGTCATAAGAGGTGCCTGTCACCCTAAATGAATAAATGAGTTTCTGATTCTGATTCTGAAAAAATTGGTCACTTACAATGCGGAAATTGGAAAAATTTAAACCTGTACAATAATTATCCTTTTTCAAATCAAATATACCTAAATACTTATGTTACTTTCAGCATTTCATGGAAAATATTTTGATAAAATGGATATCTTAGAAGTTGTCGCTGAATAACATTAAATTGAGTGTCCCTATGAGGGCGTCCGGACGAGACGACCCCATCGCCCCCTAGTGGAGGAGAAGTCTGAAAAATATTGCAGAAGTGTTACACATAATATGTTCTTAGGTTCTTGTTCATTTTAGTTTAATATACGCGAGATAAATCCGTAAAAATAGTTTTATTTCAATGAGTGTTACACATAGTCTGGGTTGCACCAAGATATTAGTTAAAGTTTTTTTTTTAATTATTCTTATTTTTTAGGGACTTTTGGTAAACCATGTCAGCCCCATCATACCTGTATACATTAAATTTTTAAAGTTCTTGTAACATTTCACATCCTTCTCCAACTTAAAGAAATCTGTTTTTATTTTTTATTGTTAAGAAAGTGGCAAACAAGCATGCAGTTCACATTGATGTTAAGTGATGACTGAAAAGATACACACACAAAGACCAGCGGTCAAAGTGCAGATGCGTTACCACTTCTGAGGCCTAAGGCGTTATGCGCCTGTGCCGGAAATTACAGGGCCCGCGCTCTGTGCAAATGTACCAGTTAGGCATACAATGTTTTTCTTACTATGTGATCTCACATACTTTGTTGTTTTATTAACCTAGAATATCAATAAAATAGCGGCTATTATTTGGCTTTAGGTCTTTAGTCTGAAACACCTATTGGTTGAGTAAAACATTTATTATTCTGCTTTCTCTAAAATTCAATTATTTGAATTTTTTGATAGGCAAACTATGAAGGCCTGTAGCACGGAATCAGTATCACGGATAAAAAAGAGAGATAGATAAAGGAAGAGAGAGTTTAATGTGTTCATGAGATACTCCGAATGTTATTATTTATTAATCGTTTCGTTTCTGACGACATTCCTGTTTCAATACAAGAAAATAAACCACTTATTACGTAAGTGGGATCACAAATGTTTCTCATATCGACAGATGTTTCGAGAGTATTCAGTGGATTACCAAGATTGTTCAGCAGTGGAATCCACTCTGCCCGTCGTGATCTCAGCAGGGCAGCCGTCGTAAACCGCAAATCCTTTTATGAGATATCAGCAGGGCTCCCGCCATTGACATATAATATCGTGCTCTATGCACTAAGGCGTACACAAATGTTTTTCTTACTCTGTGATTTCTTATAGCCTTAGTTGGTATATTATTGAAGTAGGTAATGAAACGAAACTTCAGTGCTTCAACGTATAATAGAAATAGCGCCTATTGATTTACTTTAGACCTTTTGTCTGGAATACCTCTTGATTTGAGATCTTGGAATCTATACAAATAAATAAAATTGGAGTGTCTGTTTGTAATATTAAAATAACCGCTTTTTACTAAATGCATATGTATGTATACACGGTACATATACCAAAACAACATTTTTTACAATTTTTGTCTGTCTGTCTGTTTGGCGGGGCTAATCTTGGGAACGGCTGGACCGATTTTGACCGGACTTTCACTAGCAGATAACTGATGTGACAAGGAGTAACTTAGGCTACTTTTATCTCCATACATCCATACATACATACATACATACCTACATACAAATAAGTAGATTGGAGTGTATCCGACTTTGACGGGACTTCGACGGAAAGGTAGCTGATGTAATAAGGAGTAACTTAGGCTACTTTTATCTCCATACATCCATACATACATACATACCTACATACAAATAAGAAGAATTGGAGTATATCCGACTTTGATGGGACTTCCACGGGTAGGTAGCTGATGTAATAAGGAGTAACTTAGGCTACTTTTATCTCCATGCATACATACATACCTACATACAAATAAATAGAATTTGAGCGTCTCCGATTTTGACGGGGCTTTCACTGGCAGATAGCTGATGTAATAAGGAGTAACTTAGGCTACTTTTACACTAGCTGCGCCCACGACTACTCCGGGTAGATACTGTACAATCCTATTTTTTCTCACGTGGACGAAGTCGCGGGCACAGCTAGTAAATAATATTTATTTTCAGATACCGTGACTTGTTTCACAACTTACAAGGCAAAATTACATAGTTCATTTGATCGTATGAACTATGTTATTTTGCGATGTAATTTTCAGCACAGAGCCATAACACCTTAGGCCTCAGAAGTGGTAATGCATCTCCATTTTGACCTCTGGTCTTTGTATAAGTGTCTATAGGCTGCAGTCACTACTTAACATCAATGTGAACTGCATGTTCGTTTGCCACTTTCAAGACAAAAAAAATGTAGGTCGAAGATTAACTTGGTAACTGGCCAAATAGAAAATGACTGATTGAGAGCAGCATCAGTCTTTTCAACATTGTTATATATTTTATTTTAAAGAAAAATGGAAAGAAAAATTTGACTTCAGGCGAGACTCGAACTCGCGGCCTACTGGGAATCTAGTCCAGCCGCTCTTCCAATTGAGCTACTGAAGTCCTGCCCGATTTGTCAAATCTTTCCTTCACATTTATTGCAATGCTTTATGGTAGCAGCAGCGCCATCTATTACCAACAATGCTAGTTAGGCAACCGATATAATAGACTTTGCAGTTTATTGAATATCGTAAAGAAGTCGCTTTTACCCTTAATAATTGTTTTTTTTTTATATTATTTCGCATCAACACATGCTTGTGAAATATATTTTATTTTAAAGAAAAATGGAAAGAAAAATTTGACTTCAGGCGAGACTCGAACTCACGGCCTACTGGGAATCTAGTCCAGCCGCTCTTCCAATTGAGCTACTGAAGTCCTGCCCAATTTGTCAAATCTTTCCTTCACATTTATTGCATTGCTATATGGTTTCTTTCCATTTTTCTTTAAAATAAAATATATTTCACAAGCATGTGTTAATGCGAAATAAAATAAAAAAAAAAAACAACATTGTTATATGTTTACCAATTTTACCGTTAGTTATAAAATCAACTGCGCTAGGAAACACTGAAAGCTTTTAAAGTCAACCATAAATTTGTTATTTATGTTAACTGAGTGTTCTTATCTTGTTCAAAGCTTATTTACGTGAACCGTTTCACTGCAAATCCGTGTAATTTTAGTCACTGATTGAGTCACTTTGCATTTATTAGTTGCAAGCTTTGCAGTAAAAATGTTATATTATTATAACAAAAAAAATTAAGCTGAAATCTTCTTTGCAGATAATCTTTTGATTCCTTAAAATGTTTTACAAAGGACACATAATGAGGTTTAAGGAAAGTAAGTTCTCGTTCGTCGTTCATGGATAAGACTGTATGTATATCTATAAAAAAATCTTGTATTATGCAATTTTAATTTAGAAATCAAGTTAATATCTTCTGTATATTTTTGCTAGAAATGGGAGTGTGACTTCATTCTGCACACCAGACTCACTCACTCACACCTCTCATTTTACACAGCAGCTCAATTCAGTAACTTCCTGACGTTGTGCCAACGATGTGCAAAAGTACGCAGCAGGTCAAAATTTTCACGACAGCAAATTAAATCTTTATTAATCTATCTTCAGAGAGTGGAGACGACTCCGGAAACATCCATGTCCCGTAAGAATTTGGGAATACACATATTCAGGCTCCACCCACACACGCTTTAGGCGCTCAGCAACTAATCCATAATGATAATTTGCAGAAATAAGTGTTACCGAATAGTGTTAGATCCAGATCAGTCTTACTCAATCTTTTTCAAAAATAAAGGGGCAGCGGGCTGCAGGGAGAGTGTCGCTGAGTCAGATAAATAGTAATACCACAGTATAAGAAAGTCATACGTTCTTAGACTGTGGTAATAAACCAACACAAACCGCCAAGCGTGGTGATTATGGCATATACTCCCACATGCTTCAATAGAGCATCTTTGGGTTGGAGGTTATGTCCACCAGTAGGACGTCTTTCGGCTTAAACGATGATAATTATCGATATATTTTTTTTATAATTCCACAATATTTTTACTAGTTTTAGCTTATTTAAGTTAATTTTATTTCTAACTAACGGAAAATAATAACTATTGGACTTAGAACACAAAACTTTGAGCAGTGGTTCTTTATATCGCGGCGAAGTAATAAGAAAGTATTTCGTGAAATCTAACGGGATTTAGGCGAGCTTAACCGCGGGAAAAGGTTCCTTTCTATATGTACAATAACCTTCTTCTAAATATATAGTAGAGCTCCAGTGACGGAGCTCGCGGGCGTAGGCACCACCGCATTACCTAATATACTTGCCGCTAAATGGTAGTGTTCAACACTATCGTGTTCCGGTCTGGTGGTAATGTACGGCCCTGTAATTTCCGGCACAGAGGCATAACACCTTAGGCCTCAGGAGTGGTAACGCATCTGCATTTTGACCTTGGTCTTTGTGTGCATAGTGCGTGGTGTCTATAGGCTGCAGTCATCACTTAACATCAATGTGAACTGCATGCTTGTTTACCACTTCCATTACATAAAAAAAAAATATATATATATTTTTTTTTTATTTATCATATAGAAACAACATACATTTGGCAAATAATAACAGTGCATCTAAAAAACCACAGAGGTTTGTAACGATGCTACTTTAGTTCTACGTTGTTGTAACAAATTACTACTATATGAATGGATAAGGTTAGCTGATTGATATATTAATCCACGGTTACTTGTAGTTGCTCGCTCGCGTTTGAATGTATATCAAATGTTCCTTAGTTTACTTACCTAGTTCAAGCAAGCTTTATAATGACCTAAATAAATGACGTCTCGTAATTGACGCATTGTTTAAATTATTTATTTATTTTGGAATTATTTTACGCTCAAAGATATCCTTTTAATTTAATTGTCATAAACATTTATTTCTGTGCTTATAATTGAAAAAATACAAGAATTCAAATATATTTCTAAAATTTATAAACGCTCTGGGAATTGTCGTATTTTTCCCGATTATAAAAAAAAACACGATGAAACAAAAAAGTATTTAGAATAATACAAATATTTCGAAAAATGTAAAGAGTTGAGAAATTTAAGAAACGACTTTTAAAGCGGCAATTTTCATAAAAATGCATCGTTTTCGAAACTCTATCTCTATTATTTGTAATTTTAATTGAACGCCGGTTTTTAAGTGAAAGCTCAAAATCCATTCATATTTTTTGCTTTCACTCAAAAACCTTAATTTTATTTATCGATTTGAAGCGCGCTCCATCATAATTTCCACATTCGAAACGAAAATAGTTTTAGAACAATAAATCTATAAGCTTTACCTTGGTTTGACTTGCTTGTGTTCAAAAATGGTTTCAGCTCATTTTTTCTAGACATCATTCCGGCTCGAATGAGGTAAGTATGGCACGTATTTTACGACGATTATCTCTATTTTTCATCATTTTCAACTTGTAAACAAGACTCATATTATTATGCGAGTTTGACAAATTTATAAGTATAAAAATTTACACAAAAGTAATCATTTTGTATCTTTCCCTCCTTAACTCATCACTGTTTATTATTCAGGATATAATGTGAACAGCGATAAAAAAGTATCTTGTTTGTTTCAAAATACATTTCACCCTGCAACTCCGCTTTGATTGGAAAATTATACTTGCAAAACAAATAAAGTTTGTTCAATGGAAATCGAGCATCTGCCCTTAAAAAGGCCATACCTACATTAACCGTCTGTAAATTACTTTAGTTGGAGGCTTGTCAAAGCAATTCCGATTCTTGCAGCAAAAACTTTAATCATTTATTAAACTTCGTGGTACGGCCGCGGTGGGCAGTACATCAAAGGAGGGGAGATCCTGGGTAATATTTCGCAGCTAAACATTATTGGCCTTACATTTGTATTGGACTGGATGACATTATACTCGTGGGTTTGACTACAATTAATTAAATGGATAATTTGTTTATTAAGTTTTCGCGAGCTACACTCATTGATGACCTACGGTGCCGAGACGTGGTCTCTCACTATGAGTCTCGTACGAAAGCTCCAAGTCACTCAGCGGTCAATGGAGAGGACTATGATCGGCGTTTCCCTACTGGATTGAGTCAGAAATGAAGAAATCCGTAGGCGAACGAAAGTCGCTGACAAAGCCAAGCAGATCTCCAAGCTGAAGTGGCAATAGGCAGGGCACATAGCTCGGAGAACCGATAGCCGCTGGGGCAGAAAGGTTCTCATAACCATATTATATAGCACACCGCTTACCTCAAAAAGGGGAAACATTTATTTTAATAACTCGCAAACTAGAAGGCACATACTAAAGTTATCAGTAACCCTCATAAATACAAACAAAACTGACTAACAGTCCGTTGAATTTCGGGAAAAATGCGCGATTGCTAGTCTTTTATTCACCAGTACAGTCACAGAGACTACGTGGACGTTTCTACAGGTATGTCATTTTCTTTTCTTCATGTAATGGAAGTGGCAAACAAGCTTGCAGTTCACATTGATGTTAAGTGATGACTGCAGCCTATAGACACTTACACAAAGACAAACGTCAAAATGCAGATGTTTGCCACCGTCAACTTCTTTATATAAAAAATGAATGTTTGTCTGTATGTCCCTTATACTACGAATCGTAAAGTACGCATTTGATCATGTGAAGATCTTAAGCAAAGTTTTTGTGCATGAGCCCACGAAGATTTCTGAGTTGGCAAATTCGACAGTAATTTTTTAGTTGGTAGCGTAACAACGCGCGTAGGGCAAAGCTAGTAATATACGTATATAAAAGATAGTGTGATGCCTTTTGTGTGGGACATTATCAAACTACGGGGTGGTAATGGGACACTTTCGAAAACTGGAAGTTCCTTACGCTGGTGTAGCAGTACTAGCCTGTTACCACTAGTATACTAAGACAGTTGGCAGTTTGTATGGATAACGCTAATGATTTCTAGCAAACTTGTACGCAGGTGTTAATTATGTTCTGGACGATAAATCAAAAAACGGGTCCTTTTTCTATCACTATACACATCTGCCACTCCCGGTAGCTCATCGTTTCACTTTACCTTATTAAACATGACAAGGACACAAGATTTATTATCTCTGTCATTAGCTATCGCGGAATATACGCACTTTCTATAATGAATTAAGTTTTGGCTAATTTTTAATCACAGTTCGGAGAAAAAAGTTTACGGATTAATAAGAAAACAAATACAGTTAATTCTTTATCCCCTATTACGAAATGTTGTTCTTAATTAATCAGTCTTGTAATTAAGGTTTAAAATTACGTGACTTACTTTTTGAAGCACGAAAATTAGTAGATAATTGCCGTTTGGGAAGCTAGTCTTGAATAGACTTCAGATTTGGATGAAATTAAGGATTTATTGAATATCTTTAATTAATCAAATGATTGGCAAATGGCCTCCCCCAAAAAGGGGAGAGAGTCGTGCCCAGCAGTGGCATGGAAATTTATAAATAATGAATATAATAATGGCAACCCATTATACGTCCCACTGCTGGGCACGAGACTCTCCCCTTTTGAGAGGAGGCCTGGAGGTGGGTTAGTGGCCAACCCGCTGTCGGATGTTTTCAAACCGTCCATAAGGCCTCCGACAAGGTTTAACGACTGCTATCTATCGATAGCAACCGGGACCGACGGCATAACGTACACTCCGAAGTTCGGAAACGCGCATTTAATTTGCCACTAGCGGTCACCCATCACACTACCCGACCGCGCCTGCAGTGCTTAACCGAACTTATTTATTTATATTATAATCAAATTATGGTAATCATTCCAAAGATAAAAAACAAGAAGGTTTTATTGGGTGACCTAAATAAAAAAATTGCTACAGCTGAGAGACGTCCACTGCCTGGACAAAGCCTTCGCTGAAGATGCCCAAAGAACGATGTGTGACATTAGGGGAGAATATGGCATAATCACCACGCTTGGCATTGGATTGGCGATCGCAGTGACGGTAGTTTTATCGCAGGATGCTGCTGCCCACCTTGCGTTACTGCACTTGCACCCTCTTGGAATGGTTTGACCGCCATTGTTCGGTTGACTGACCGCACTAGTAGAAGAATTATCTTCCAGTAGAAGAAAATTCTACCCCTTGTGGGTGGGGTCGTCACGTCCTGACACCATTCAAGTAAACGAGTTATTCCTAAACATTTCAACGCTAAATCAGAGGTTATATCCCGGCTATGGCTGTGCTATCTCTGATTTAGAAATGGTAAGGATTTTTCTTGATACTTATATATAGGCAACAGTATTTTTATAATTACAATAAAGGTAGATTAGGCTTTACACTCTCTGCCTACCCCGTTAGGGACCTGACGTGACATACATACAATTACTGTATGTAATTGTTATAGCAAAAAAATGCAAATTAATGTAAATGTAAGAATTAAAGCAAATGTAGCAAACCAGCTTTCACTGGCTGTTTAACTTGTGCCTAGATAGCATTAAATGCGTCCGTATTGGAGCATGCCTTTTCAAATATAACTGAAGTTTCGTGTAAAGTATATAAGTACTGCTGGAGGACAACAGTTCTGATGCTTTGCATGTCCCAGTCATGTACATAATATTAAAAAATATTTAATAATCTATATATATAAAAATCAATTGCTGTTCGTTAGTCTCGCTATAACTCGAGAACGGCTGGACCGATTTGGCTAATTTTGCTTTTGAATGATTTTAGGAAGTCCAGGGAAGTTCAAAAGGTAAGAAAATATGAAGAAATTGAAGGACAATAGTAAAAACTACAATTTTATTTTCCCATACAAATAGTCAGTATATATCAAACCTTTGACACATTATATAATTGTGAGGCAATACGAAGTTTGCCGGATCAGCTAGTCATAAAACAATAACGCCTAATTTATGAGCTTCAGTTTAAAACTCTTTGCTTAATTTTAAAACCAAAAAGCACAGTAACGAACTCACGTGGAATAGCTAGTCTATAATTTAGGTATTACCTGTCTTGGCAATCCAGTGTCACGACAATCCAAACAAATACTTTGATGTCGCTCATGCGAACAATAAAATGATGTCAAACCAGTTTCTTGTCCGATCAATTGACCAAGTCCCCAATCGTTTAACCGCCGATTCAATGAAATGTTTCAGTTGACAAAGTCATTGGAGCGGCAAGTATTGCTCCCTTTGATGGTTACTTCTCAACTAATCCCAATTCTCTGGAGACAAAGCAATATGCCACCGCAGACCCGACAATATTAGATCGATATTCGATATGAGATAAAGTAAATTTATCTTTAACTCATCTATGTTTTAATTATGGTTTCAAAAGTCACATCGCCTTGAATAAAGCTATTATACTTTTATTCTACTTACAAACAAACGTAGACGTACTTTAATTAATAAGTGATGTATTATTGTAGAGTAACAAAGAGTAAAGTATTATAATGGTACCGGATCTATACCGGGATCCCTAAAGATTTTAACCAATTTTTGCATTCCCTAATACTATTTGTCATAATGATCATTTGTCCTAACACTCATATGCCCTAATCTCGGTTTCTCTAACATAGTATGAAAATTTTATGTAGATTATTTTGCCCTTATATTTTATTTCCTAAATCAATTGCCATATTGATCATTTATCCTAGAGTCACATAAAAAAAAAACATTGGATACCTCATTATTATTATAAAATAAGTTATTAAAAAATGTTGTACTGTCAGGATTATGGAAAAAACATTAGGAGTACCAATAGTTACGGTAAAAATGCTTAGGCCAAATGGGTTTTAGGACATCATGGCAAAAAACTATTGTGACATTTGACCGTCAGGGTTTATGATTAGGACAAACAGTTAGGGCAAGTGGTTTTAGGAGTACCAATAGTTACGGTAAAAATGCTTAGGACAAATGGGTTTTAGGACATCATGGCAAAAAACTATTGTGACATTTGACCGTCAGGGTTTATGATTAGGACAAACAGTTAGGGCAAGTGGTTTTAGGAGTACCAATAGTTACGGTAAAAATGCTTAGGACAAATGGGTTTTAGGACATCATGGCAAAAAACTATTGTGACATTTGACCGTCAGGGTTTATGATTAGGACAAACAGTTAGGGCAAGTGGTTTTAAGACAAACGTTGTTAGGGAACCTCGAGAGAGACCCGGTGATACCATATTTATTTGGATTTACAAAATAGTTATACAATGCAACTCTATGGGGAACCCTAAAATCATACAAGTAAATCCATAAGACTCGATCCCACACCGCGGTGATTTTCGTTGCGCAACTGCGCCATTGTCTTTTGAATGCAGGCAATTTTCCGTGAACATTGTATGACTCATTCATGTCAATGTACCGTAAATAAGATATAATTTTTTTCATTCAATAAACGTAAGCATGAAGTTCTGTTAACACGTTTTATTCATTTTTAATCTTTACTTTAAATTTAATTAGTTTTCAAAAAGTAAATAATCGCTCCCGCAAACTTGACTAAATAGTAAACATACGAATGGCCACAAAACGTCATCCTTACTTATTAATATTATAAATGTGAAAGTAACTCTGTCTGTCTGTCTGTTACCTTTTCACGTCCAAACGAGTGAACCGATTTTGATGAAATTTGGTACAGAGATAGAGTTGACTTTGAGAAAGAACATAGGCTATTTTTCGTCTCCTTATATTTTCCCCATCCCCCTAAAATAGGGGGTGGAAATTTGTATGGAGCATTCCACAATTTTCAAGATAGAAAGTTAAAACTCGGTATGTGAACTCTTTGAGTTTTACAAACAATACGTACATCATTAGAAATCTGCCCGCATCCCTTAAAAACGGGGGGTGAAATTTGAAGGTATTGGGCTTACGGCAGTGTTCAAGCTGGAAAACCAAAATAGGTATGCGGACTCCTTGCTACTAAAAAAAAAACAACATTTGCTTATTATTGAATTATTTTTTTATAAATCTGCTACACCCCACTAAAATAGGGGATGGAAATTTGTATGGAGCATTCCACAATTTTCAAGGCAGAAAGTTAAAACTCGGTATGCGAATTCTATGAGCCTAACAAACAATAAGTACATATTTTGTTTATTTTATCTATCCCCATCCCCTTAAAAGAGGGAGTGAAATTTGTATTGGGCTTTCCGCAGTGTTCAAGGTGGAAAGCCAAAAATTGGTATGCGGCCTCTTTGATACTAAAGAAAACAACGTTAAAGTTCTTAAAATATAAACTTTTTTTTTGGAAATCTGCCCCAACCTCTTTAAGAGAGGAGTTGATAGTTTGTACGGGAATTTTGTCAGTTTTTAATGCCGTTTTTTATGTCGTGAAAGTGGCAAACAAGCATGCAGTTCACATTAATGTTAAGTGATGACTGCAGCCTATAGACACCCACACATCGACCAGAGGTCAAAATGCAGATGCGTTACCACTTCTGAGGCCTAAGGTGTTATGCCTCTGTGCCGGAAATTACAGAGCCGTACATTACCTCCTGACCGGAACACGAAATTGCTGAACACTATCGTTTAGCGGCGAGAATATTAGGTAATTCGGTGGTACCTACGCCCGCGAGCTTCTTCACTGGAGCTCTACCACCAAAAAATTGTTTTTTTTTAATTTGCCTGAAAATTGGTTTACAGCCTTCTTATGTTATATACGAAAAATAGTTGCATAAATATTTTTTGAAATGTTCCCCCAAACTCCTAAAACTGGGTAATGGAAATTGGTATGGGACTTACCGCAAATTTCATAGTGGAATATTAGTGAACAGGCTCTTTGGTACAAAAAAAGATAAAGCAATAGCTATAAATGAAACAAATATTAATACTCTTGGTAAAAGATAAGAAGCAGTGTTACCCATGGCCTTTAATGGATGAGGTTACAAGTTTTTTAAAACGCGCTAATGCTGTCTTCTTGATCTGCACTTTAGTCGGGGCAGTGCCCGCGCTACCTATGCTCTGAATTAGACGGTTGATTCTACTTTGATTATTTATTTGCTTTTGATTTTGTAATTGTGTACGAAAATGTTATATAAAAGTACTGTTCCTAGAGACTTAAAATTTGGTACAAGGGTTCCTTTCATGATGTATAAGAAAGGATTTTTAGAGATAAATATAAAGGACTTTAAGACAACAAGTATAAATATTTTGGATAACAATTAAAATTGATCTATGTAGACGAAATGGACAAATTCTGTCCTAAAGGGGGAAATTGAAGTGGTCAATTTTTTTATGGAAAGTTTCTCATTCCTGAACCAAACAGTATAAAAATTGGTATACAGGCTCATGATTATGAATAGTAAAAATGATCTGTTTAAGTGAAATGGACTAAATTTCCAAGTAACGCGGCATAATTGAGGGGTACTGTTTGTATGGAATTGAGGTTAAAATTTGTGTGGGATTTTGGTAGTTTCTAAGTTAGAAACTTGAAAAGTGATTTTCCAGTCTTTCTGTTAGGAATAAAAAAATGGGTACGAGCTTCAGTATTTTGTCACAATCACCCCTAAACTTTCAAATATAAAGGGTTAAAATTAAATAGAGATTTTTGAAGTTATAGGCGTGATTAAGCTCCACATATACTCCACGTATAGGTACGCGACGGGAAACTTGATTAGGACATTTCCATGGGATTGTAAAATTAAAATTATTTATAAAACGACATCCACGCGGGCGAAGCCGCGGGCAACAGCTAGTTATTTCATAAAACAATAATAGCACACCAAGAAATATAAGACTAGCTGTGGCTGCACTCGGGATAAAGGATGCATAATAACAGTTTCATTTCAGGTTGGTCGTCCATTGTACAGACATTGTAACATTATTTTACCTTGGCTCTCCATTGTGGACGCATTATAACGAAATTTTCTATTACTGCGTTTCGGTAACAAAATGTGTGGAGGCCAAAAGATCAATGGAAGTTTGCGAGCGAATATTGAATTTTCTCCTAACAGCCTACTAACAATGGTTTTGACGTGGGTCTGAATAGGTAAGAGTGCTTTTGCGGGTCATAACTCGCCGAGTTGATTGACTTTTTCATAATATCATTCGAGATTCGAGCACCCTAAGTTTAATTAAAAGACTTTCGCAATAAATTTCAAAGAGGATGAACAGTCGAGTGTTTCGAAATATGAAATGTAATTTTGTCTTACTTGACAACTCACGTTCTTGGAGAAGTGACTGAACTTCATTAAAGGATAATACATAATTATTTTAAACTTCTCAAATACAGTGCGCAAGACTTTGAAATTTAGATGATTTAAAATATGTTTTTCTTTTACAGATTATACATGGATATTTTGAAGATATGACTTGGTAAGTAGCAAAAATCCATATATTGACTCTATTATAATAGGACAACATATTGTAAAATTGATGCCAAGTAAGAGCTCTAGGAGCTCGTATTTTTTATGTCATGAAGTGGCAAACAAGTGAGTAAGTAACTCTTTATTGTACACAAATAAAAAATATATAACAGAAATAACTGACACATAAGGAGACAGTACAATTAGGTGGTCTTATTGCTTAAAGCAATTTCTTCCAGACAACCTAGCCTTTTCAAAGATAGTCGAAGAAAATAGCGATTGGTAGGGTGTACAACTTTTTACACTTTGTTGCACTTTGTTTGTACACTTTAAAAACTAAGGGATCATGGCAAGATTTGTACGGAAAAAAAATAAAAAAGGTGCACGGTAAAACAGCATGGAAATATTATCCAGTGAACCAAAACAACATTTCCTGATACTTTAAATATTTTAAACTCTCCGGAATAAAAAGTTTGAAATTGAACTTCAGCATGGAGTGCTTCTACTGTTGTTAGAAAAGGCGATTTTTATTCCGGTGATTTAAAAATAATTTACGTACCAGAAAATGTTCTTTAGATTCCCTAGATAATATTTCTAATATGTTTTACCTTGTACCTTTTTCTAACTTTTTTTGTACAAATCAATGTGTGAAACTTGCCATGATTCTTTCCGGCACAGAGGCATAACACCTTAGGCCTCAGGAGTAGTAACGCATTTGCATTTTGACCTTGGTCTTTGTGTGGGTGTCTATAGGCTGCAGTCATCACTTAACATCAATGTGAACTGCATGCCTGTTTGCCACTTCCATTACATAAAAACAAATGAAAAGTATATGACAAGCTATGAAAGAAATAAGGAAGGAGATAGGGAAGATAAATATTGCGCGTAGAGCCGCTTTTTGAACGACTCCAGCGTTTGAGGAGAGTACATACATACAAGCATACAGTTTACATGGCTGTTAAGTGAATGCTGTAAGCCACTACTACGCCAAAACTAGAGATTTTTATATTAATTTAATGTGTTGCCTCACCCGAAGCCTACGCTGTTATAGGTTAGGATCCCACCCCAGAATCTATCAAAAAATGGCTGCAAGTATACTTTTTTTACTTGTTTTTTCTATAAAATATCTTAATTAACTATTATATTATACTAGAAACTACGGTGTTGTGTGAACTTAAAATAATTATTTTTAAATCTGCGTACCTTCATGTAGTACCTTCACTTTTCCAAAGAAAACATTTAGGATATCTTGTCTAATTTTTTTTCGTTATTTTGCCACGCGCTAAAAATCTTAGCCAGTCCAGTTGATGAAAAAAAAAATGTTTCTCTTCCACCACCGCTTATGGCGAGTTTTCCCTACCCAGTTAGTGAATAATCCTAAATTGTAAGGTAAGTGTGTATTTAAAGCAAATACAAGTGTACTTTTCGGCATAACAACTATTGATAACATACGCTGTAGGTTTCCATGGTAACCATGAAACAACATGGTAACCTATAAATATAAATGTAGGTACTACGCGTTGCGTTAATCTATGGCTTCGTCGTTCATCAATTCTCTAGACTGTACGCCTCTTTACTGTTGACTTGTATAGATTGTATGTATGTATCTTCATTATACGAATCTAAATACGTAGACAATAGAAATGGTATATGTTGAAAAGAAAAACTATCGGAAAGGCATCGATTTCTTATTCGCTAGTAAATAGAAGAATATACCTACATAATTTTCAAGTTACAGTTTCTCATAATATAACACGATATGAAAAGAAAAAAAATGTAACGTAACTTGACGCCTGTAATCCCCGAAGGGGTAGGCAGAGGTAAATGCATGCATTCAAGCATACATGCAAACACCCACGATTCGGCGGTTACGTTTAGGCCGATGGCGAGCCTGTTGACATCTCCGGGCACATTACCAAACTTCGAGGTACTGGGAAATTTCCAGAAAAGGTAAAGTTACATAAAAAAGCTAGAAAATATATCTCAACAAATAGACGGTATGGTAAAGGTGATAAGGGTGAGTTTGAATATAAAATTCGAAAATGATATCTACTCGAAGAGCTGACTAGAAACTTATCCAATTAGACAATTCCTAAACAAATATTCATATAAATAGATCTTTCATTACAAGGTTGAATTTCTGTTTGAGTTAACTATGTGTTTTGTCCTCCTATTCACACATCAAGGTCCCATTTAATAGATTTATGGATAGTTTGCAAAGTTATGGTCGTATCTTCTGCTGTGTCGGCCACTTGAGACTTAACTTTGAATGAAAGTTACCTTTAGCTACTACAGAATGAAAATGAAATAGTTATAATAAATTATTTATTTCGTTTAATATTATACTTATTCGTTTTTTATTTATAGAATAATACGACAACCCAGTTGGTCCAGCGGATTTGACGACCGTTTTAACCATGGTTCACGGTTTTGATCCCCGTACGAGACAAAATATTTGTTTTGAGTCTAGGCGATTGTGTTAGAAGGTGTACAACGACATCCATGCCACAAATTTATATTATCTAGTCTAGGGATGTGAATGTAAACGTATTCATTTTATACACTTACTAGCTGTTGCCCGCGGCTTCGCCCGCGTGGATGTGCTATAAACCTCATGGAGCCCGAGACCTTTCCAACGAATGCAAAACCGTGGCAATCGGTTCGTGCGTTCTGGAGTTATATCGTCAGGAAGGAAAACCCGACTTATTTTTATATAGTAGATGAAACGTTTACAATCTGTATATTTAAATATAACAATTAAATACATAAATATAACAATTTACATGTAAATCTAAAATAAAATAAGCGATGTAGACTTTTTTTTTAATATAAAAGGTGGATAAGACGACACGATATTAAACAGATATTTAACAGATCACCGGTAAACAGAAATGTTATGAAACCATCAAAACAATAATTAATACAACATATTTTAAAGAAAAAGTCCTTTTTAAACAAATTACTTACCTACCCCATGGTACCTTAAATACCTTAGCCACAGAATACATTTCCTTATTATAATCATCAAAAGCAGGTTTTTTTTAGTACAATACAAATACAGTAATTTGTGATATTCAAATGATTACAGCTTCAATTGAAGTACCTATCATTATCGCGTGAACTTGTCACCACAAATTGATTGCTCCGACAGTATTCGACATCAATTCCTGTGATCTGTCCAATCAATATTTAACGTCGTCGTTTTGTTCCGTCAAAATCGGTGGGAAAAAGAAGTTACGATGAATTGCAAAACTTGAAGCACTGCTTCAAAACTTTTAAACAGAGTTGAATGCGGTTTACGTAAACGTAAATACGTTTATTAATTTTGATTTCTCCACCTTTCACGCCCTTTATCACTTTAAAAGTGGCTTTTAGGTCCTAATGACCCTGAAATAGGCTGCGTCTACTTTTAGAAACAAAGATGTGATAGTATGTATGTTATTATTTTCAGTTTGCTATCGTAGCAATGTAATCTAATATATAAAATTCTCGTGTCACAGTTTTCGTTGCCTTACTCCTTCGAAACGGCTGGACAGATTCTCATGAAATTTTGTGAGCATATTGGGTAGGTCTGAGAATCGGCCAACATCTATTTTTCATAACATTTTTGGACATACTTTTTTTATTTTCTAGGGCGATACGAAGTTAGCCGGGACAGCTAGTCTAATATATAAAATTCTCGTGTCACAGTTTTCGTTGCCATACTCCTCCGAAACGGCTGGACAGATTCTCATGAAATTTTGTGAGCATATTGGGAGGTCTAAGAATCGGCCAACATCTATTTTTTTTTGGACATTTTTTTTTATTTTCTAGGGCGATACGAAGTTAGCCGGGACAGCTAGTTGCTATATAAAATGATAATTGTAGTTGCCACAGGCTATGAAAAAAGCGACCTATTTACAAGCGGAGCCGCGGGCAACAGCTAGTCTTGTAATATACACGAATTCGGTAAGCGAAACATTATAGTATGTATATTGAACCTTCACGGAGACATTTGCTTAATAGTACCTACAATTTTTCTTCATAGTTTTTTCATTAGGTAATGTAAGTTTCGTCGTATCCGTGCTTCGGAGGGCACGTTAAGCCGTCGGTCCCGGTTGCTATCGATGGATAGCAGTCGTTAAACCTTGTCGGAGGCCTAATGGGCGGTTTGAAAACATCCGACAGTGGGTTGGCCACTAACCCACCCACCTCCACCAATCCGCATTGGAGCAGCGTGGTGGAGTAAGCTCCAGGCCTCCCCCCAAAAAGGGGAGAGACTCGTGCCCAGCAGTGGGACGTATAATGGGTTGCCATTATTATTATTATATTTAATGTAAGTTTATGTGTCAACTTGAATACGTAGTTATTATTCGTGTATGTAGTAGTGAACATCCAAACCGGCGACATGCTTTCCCGATCGTTTTTAACAACATGCCATTTTTATTTCCTTGTAATTAGAATTTCTATGGTTGTACCTTATTTGAAAAGTGTTTTTTTTGCCTAAACAATTTTTCCGATTCGAGCTACGGCAAATTATAAATAATTAACAATATGTATTTACTTTAACTAATCTATGAACTCTAACTAATATATAAAAATCAATTGCTGTTCGTTAGTCTTGCTAAAACTCAAGAACGGCTGAACGGATTTATCTTATCTTGGTCTTGAAATGTTCATTGAGGTCTAGGGAAGGTTTTAAAGATGAGAAAAAATCGAATAATTGTCAGGCAAACCCTATAAACAGCCTTTTTCTTTTTTCCATACAAACGTTTTCTAACGAAAACGTAGAGTCAATTTGAGCTTTGCAATGTAGGTGTGTTCCTAACGATAAAGAGATATATAAAATTATCGTGTCACAATGTTAGTTACCATACTCCTCCGAAACGGTTGGACCGATTGTCATGAAATTTTGTGTGCCTGTTGGTTAGGTCTGAAAATTGGCCAACATCTATTTTTCATAAATAGTAAGTGATAAGGATGATTCTCAACCTATTTTTTTTAAGCTATTGCATAGCTTCTATCAAGGGCCTTGAGCGCGGGGACCGAATCCAGAAATTTAGGGAGCGTGAGGTTTTTAACGAAAAAAAACCTCACGCTCCCCACTCCGACGGGCACGGAGGTGTGGCTTGAAGACCGTGCATTGTCTAACGTCGTTTCTTTTCGGCAGTCTTCGACACGATGTTTGTGTGCTCTACGAATCTCGCACGAATCGAGACGAGCTGCTCCGAAATCGGACGAATACATAAGCAGCTGTTTATATGTATTGTAAAATAATAAAAATATTACAAACAATATTAACTTTTTATTTATGTAATAAAAGAAAAAAAAATGTTTTCTTATCGCTCAAAAAGTGTAACTTGAATTAATATCAAAGAAAAAAAGAAATACTGCATAAATAAAAAAAAAAATAATTATAATTGAAACAGAAACAGAAACAGAAACATTTATTTATTTGACACACAGCGAGACAGATACAACAGACATAAAACGTAGACAACAAAGAAAAGAGAACACAATATCTAAAATTAATACTAAACACGTAATATATGTCTCACGGCTGCCAAAAAGGTGTCCTGTTCAGCAAATGTCAGGTACCTTCATATACAAGGTACCTGACGCTGATTTTCAACAGGACCCTTAGTGAGTGAACCACGAATGTCAAATTTATAATAGGTATAGTTGTACTAATACTTATACATGGTACATACATACGGATATAATACAGATAATAAAACCATTAAAATAACATACTTAATAAATCGTTTTATGCAATACATACTAGTATTAAGGTACAAACAATAATAAATAGATTAATACCAAAGTAAATAAAATATATGTAGATATAAACATCATATTAATATCATAGTTATAATATGCAATGGTGTGGTGGCGCGTTGATCGCCGGGAGCCGGGAGTGATGCGTCATCCCCACCTGAGGCACCACAGCGCGATAACGAGCGGCCGAGCGCAGGCCGTATTGCGATGCCGATGCGCCGGTGTCGCGCACATGAAACCGCGCTGAGGGAACTTACGTACGATATTTGTGGGCATACTAAGTATTTAATATTTCACTTATGGTACCAATTCAAACAAGTGTTACGGCGTAATACGTGTATACAACGTTACAAAGGTTTCTAAAGTCATCTTTTATGAATTAATTATGAGAACAATTCTCCTTATGATGGCTAACTACCTATACATACTTACCTATATCCTTATTATGTAATTTACAGAGGAACGCTATGGCAGTTAATGATATTCATATGGAAAGAGCGGTACACAGTGAAAGAAAAATAAATAAAGTTGAAAACAAAATGGATGGAGAACGTCCTTGTTATATACTACTGCATTACATGTTTGAAGGCCGCAAATACAAGGTAATTTATTTTAAAAATTTAAATCTGCTAATAGTTAATTAGAATCATCAAATTTTATATAATTTAATATATTATATTGATATAATTTAATATTGTAGTAATTAAGTATGAAGTCTATATTATTATTTAAGTATAAACTGGTAATTGCATAAGTTGATACAAAATGCTATGCAATGGCTTTACCGCGGCAGTCCCCGAGTGTCACACGTCTTTTTTCAATTTTTTGGACTTCTTTTTTAATATCTGAGGCGATACGAAGTTCTATCAAATAAAAAATCCAAGCGACCAAAATATTGGCAACTTCTAGTTAATGTATGTATATTAGCTTATACCTGAATAAGCAATCGCATAAACAAGTACTCTCCAGTGGCCTTGTGCACTTCAGTCCGCACTATTCTACTTTCACATTGAAAACATATTCGTGTACGGGCTAATCAAGCGTCCATTCATACACGTAATGATTATTGGACCCTTTTCTATGTTGCTTAGGCATATTCCTCTACACTACCTTCGAAGTAAAATTTTTCGTAAGTTCAACATTCGCTTAAAAGGTAGGAAGACGTGAATGCATGCATTAATGCAGACATGTAAAGCCACCTTTTAGTCCATATAATTAATACACGGCGAACAAAATAATCGGAATAAACCTTAGAACATGATAGATGACCTACCTTGGCTACCTATGGCTACCAACAGAGTGATAGTAATTACAGGTTAACAGTATTTCTTCCAAAATAATAATATTTATTTCGTTCTCACCACGAGGAATCAAAATTTCATTAGGGATTTTCGACGGTCCATTTATAAAAGGGGAAATGAGACATTCTACTGATATAGTTACCTATCTAAATTAGTATTATTAATATTTTTTTTTATGTCAAAGGATTGACAGACAAGCAGGCGGGCCACCTGATGGAAAGTGGTCATCGTCGCCTATGAACATTTGCAACACCAGGGGAGTCGCCAACGCGCTGCCAGCCCTGAAGAACTCCATATTGTAGCACCGAGGGAACACCTCAGAGGGAAGTTCATTCCACAATTTACACGTTCTGGGCAAAAACGAACGTGAGAACCGCACCGTTGAACATTGCCAAGTGTCCAGACGGTGAGGGTGGAACTTCTCTCTTCGGCGGGTAGTGCGGTGTAGGAAAGAGACGGTGGCACCATGTCGAACAGTTCGACAGAGCACTCGCCATTGTAGAGACGGTATAAAACGCATAGACTCCCAACGTCTCTCTGCGCAGGTTCAGATGTTCGAGCCTATCAGTAAGTCTTGGGTCATTAACAATACGAACGGCGCGTCTTTGTAGGGGGTCGAGTGGACCAAGTTGATATTTGGGGGCTCCCTCGCCCACAAATGAGAGCAGTATTCCAGGTGGGGCCGCACTTGGGCCTTATAATGCTGTAATAGCTGCCCCGATGTGAAATACTGCCTCGCTTTGTTAAGCACCCCTAGTTTTTTGGATGCCAACTTGGTCTTACACTCAATGTCACTCCCATATTGCACTTCGTTAGATATGTCAACGCCCAGTATACCGATACTCTTACCAACGGCAAGCGGAGTGCCCTGGAACTGCGGTGCTACAACGAATGGGGTTTTTTTAGCGGTGAACGCGCAGACTTGTGTCTTCGAGGGGTTGAACTGCACTAAGTTGAGTCGACCCCAGTCCGAGACCCGCTCCAGAGAGTGCTCGACTTCAGACACAAGTCTAGTCCTGCTTTCCTCGATAAGTGTTCGAGAGGCATTTGTTCGGCCAGTGTAGTGTGCATCTCCCGTACTATCATCGGCATAGCAATTAAAATTGGAGTTTTGCTCCAACATTTCATTGATATGCAGAAGAAAAAGCGTGGGAGATAGCAGAGCCTTGCGGCACACCAGCGTTGATAGGTAGTCTGTCTGAGCGCTGACCGTCAACTAAGACCTGTATATAACGCTCAGACAGAAAGCTGGCTGTCCAGTTCGCGAGAAGTGCCCTGTGCCAGACCCGGTCAAAGGCCTTAGCAATATCTAGGCTTACAGCCAATGCCTCCCCACTCTTGTCCAACGCGTGAGACCAACGATGCGTGAGATATACTAGAAGATCACTAGCAGATCTGCCGTGACGGAATCCATATTGGCGGTCACTGATCAACTGGTGATCCTCTAGATACTGCAGCAATTGTGTGTTGATCACACGCTCCATGACTTTTCAGAGTAAAGAGGTTATTTCTATAGGCCTGTAATTGGCCGGGTCACTGCGATCCCCTTTTTTGGGTATCGGGTGCACGAGGGCTGTCTTCCAGGCAGACGGTACCTTTCCACGATCGTAGGAAAGCGAGAACAGGCGCGTCAGAACGGGGGTAAGCTCGGGAGCGCACATCTTCATCACCACTGCAGGGACGGAGTCCGGCCCACTCGACTTCTTGATGTCAAGGGATAAAATCAAGAGTCGAGTTTGAGGCAAAGAGGCTGCCCAGAAGATCGGCTTTCTCTTTTGCCGTGTGGGCTAGGCTATCATCAAGTTTTCGCAGTGGTGGGAAAGATGACCGACAAAAGTTCCCTTCGATAGCTTTGGCAAGAGACCAATAGGCACGGCTCCCAGGAGGATGCCTCATTAGTTTCTTGCCAACTCTACCGACATGCTTGGACTTTGCTTTGGCTATCCGCAGCTTCGTGGACCTGGAGGCAGCGTTGAGTACTCTCTTCAGGTCGGAGGCATTGGGATCCTTTCAAGCGTGAGCCACAGTTCAAGTTCTGTAAGTCTCCTGCTTATGGTTAGAATCCTTAGCACAAGACTTATCGAACCAGGGCTGATACCGACCACCAATGGATACCACAGAGTACGGGATGAAACATTCCATACCCTGGTGTATCACATCGGTTACGGCTTCAGCGCACGTGCTCAGATCTTCCGACGAGAAACAAAGCTGCCTCCATGGGTAGGACGATAGGAACTCCCTCAGTCCATCCCAATCTGCTGACCTGTAGTGCCACACTTGCCGGGTGGAAGAGGGCTGCAGAGGCGCCCGAACCGACAAGGGGGTTTTCGTGCGTACCAGGCAGTGATCTGAGGATCCTAAAGGAGCCTCGACCACCACCTGATAGATGGCAGAATGTGAGGTCAGCAGAAGATCCAGCAAGGAGGCGGTGTGGCCCTCGACATCTGGTACCCGGGTGAACCCGGATACGACTTGTGTGAGTCCATTAGCCAGCGCAAAGTCATATGCAGTCCTTCCAGTGAAGTCAATGATTCGAGAGCTCAACCATTCCGTAATGTGTGCGTTAAAGTCGCCAAGAATCACCAACTCCGCAGAAGGATACTGCGCAAGCACCGTGTCGACCACCTGTTGGATGTGCTTGAACAAGAGTCTTCCCGTCTCCGCTATAGGACCTGTACACGCACGCGTAGATTCGGGTAGAACCACCGTAGTCCACGCGCGTCCACAATAACGACAGGTCCTTGTCTTCAAAATGGTCAAGACGGCGACAACAGACATCCTCTCGGACATACAGACATACCCCGGCGCGGCGAATGAAAGTGTTCTCCAGAGTATAGCCGGGGTAAGTAAGGTACGCAGTGTCAAGAGGAGAGGATATTTGTGTCTCCGTCAGAAAGAGTAGGGCTGGCTTAGCCGTTTCAAGGTGGTGGTGAACGGCGTTAAGGTTGGTATGTAAACCCCTGATGTTGCACATGTCCACAGTAAATGTGGGAGAGGTGTCCGCTGTGTGAAACTCATACTGCTTCTTTTGTTTAACCATTTTTTTTTTTTGCGTCGGGGAAGAGTAAGTATGATGTGCACCGCATTGGTCACCCTACGAACAAAAATTGTCAGTCAGTTAGACCATCTACTCTCAGAGGTGATGCAAATTGCTGGCCCGGGGGACGGAAGGACCCCCGATCCCCCCCGTGCACAGGCGCCTGGCCCCACTCCGGTCTCTTACTCCGGCATGGCGACTGCACACGGGACTTTGCACCGGTTGGCGGGACAGCCTACCAGGCCAGAGGTTAATAGTGAGGCCTGGGTTCGGGTCCCCAACTGACCGGCGGGCGGCAGCGGAAAACCGTTTCATCGGCTCTCCCTGGCCCCCGGGCCAACATGTTGCGCCCCTGAGCGTAAGATGTCCTCACACTAACTGGACCCCGGGGTGGACAATACGGCGCACTTCAAGAATGGGATACAGGAAGGTGGGGGGATACTGGCTCTCAGGCTCGGAAGCCGGAACACGTCCTAAGTCGTTTGACGGCAGATTGCGACCTGAGGGTGGTAGCTAGCCAGGCAGGTCCCCGAAGGGCCCTTACCACCAAGCGGGACACTAGGAAGGATTATGCTGGTAGTGCCGACCCAGCAACCAAATGGAACCAGTCGCCAGAGCCTTGTTTGTTGGTCGGCAGGGTGCACCACGAGCAGGTAAGGTTGGCTGCGGCACCAAGATGGTAGGGCGCCACTTACACCCCAATATATTTTAAATTTAAATTAAACTTCATTTTAAATTTTAATTAGGTTAACCTATATTTTGTTTAATTGTAGTGATGTTCTTCATCACGATTTTTCTAATTTGTAAATTGACATGTATATCAATTATTATTCTTGTTGATCGCTTTAATTTTTTTTGTTTGTTTTTGACTAATCGTATGTGGTGCCTGTCGCCCTAAATGAATAAATAAATTTCTGATTCTGATGAATGAAACGTCCTGATGACCACTAATTCTTACAGGTAGACTGACAAGTACCTACAATTATAATGTACAGCATGTTGATCACCTACACAAAGAAAAACCTAATATGGTTCTGTGTTTATACCTTATGTGTCGCATTTAGCAAAAACATAATACAACAGACGCCAAGGTTCAAAATTGTACCCACTCTACATTAACACGACAAAGGTTGGATTGAAAATACAAATTTTGGAATCAACGAAAATTTGAGAACAAAAGTAAAATAAACATCCTAAGTCAACATATTATATGCTGTAATATTATTAAGAAAACCAACAGCTTTAATAAAATCTTCTAACTGAATTGAAAAAAAAGGTTTTTTTTTTATTTCAGTCATTAAATAACAGATTGCGCAGAGTTATAACCTTAATTTTCTTTAATTAGCAAAAACTTTCGTCTCTAATCATTGTAAGGAGCGTAACCATACGGCAAGGAATTTTCGATTAGCATTTTTATGTTCCTAACTTTAAAGGCTACTTCACAGTTTCAGTGGACGAACTGAAGAGCAGACATTACTTAATAGCTGCCGCCACATAATGTAACTGACCATCGGCTGGTAAACGTATATTCGATATTTTATATATCGAATATATATCTTTTACTGGTGGTATAGCTCCAGTGACGGAGCTCACGAGCGTAGGCACCACCGCATTACCTAATATAATTGCCGCTAAATGGTAGTATTCAGCACTATCGTGTTCCGATCAGGTGGTAATGTACGGCCCTGCAATTTCCGGCACAAAGGCATAACACCTTAGGCCTCAGGAGTGGTAACGCAGCTGCATTTTGACCTCTGGTCATTGTATAGGTGTCTTTAGGCTGCAGTCATCACTTAACTTCAAAGTGAACTGCATGCTTGTTTGCCACTTTTATTACATAAACAAAACTACAAAGACTCTCTGTAGATTTACTTTGTAATTGCCAAGACATTAAACATGTCATAAGCCTAACTCGCTAGTAATATTCATCATCATCATTCTTACTGATGGTAGAGCTCCAGTGATGGAGCTCGAAGGCTTAGGCACCACCGCATTACCAAATCTATTTGCCACCAAATCGTAGTGTTCCCTCGTGTTCCGGTTAGATGGTAATTTATGGCCCCGTAAAAACTGTTACAGAGGCAAAAAATCTTATCCTCAGGGGTGGCAACGCATCTGCACTTTGATCTCTGGTTAATGTGTAGATATCTATAGGCTGCAGTCGTCACTTCACATCCATGTAAACTGCATGCTTGTTTGCCACCACCATCACATAAATATAAACCGAAACACGTCCATTGCTGGACAAAAGCCGCCCACAACGAACGGTCCTGGGTTTCTTGCATCATCACTAGGTCGCCGGTCCATCTCGAGGCGAGCCTGGTAATATTAGCATAGGCTAACATAAAATATGAGGGTTCCCCTGCTTTTCTATAGTTCGAATGCAATAGTTATAATGCCTATTGCTATAAACGTAGGTTTTGTAGGCCCACTCGTTGCATAACTAAAAGAAAAGCGAAACTGTCTGAATCCTCAGACAGTCGTCTTTTCGGTTAATATACTTGTGAATATGTCACACTTGACCGACTTGAGCAAGTTCGGCGAGCTCTCGGCAAACAGCACGCAGCGTCAAATCACTCTCACGTGCGTACAAGGGCCTTTCACGCCTTTGATGTTCCATTTTCTGGGGCAAGCTTACGCCGCGCGGATATAAAAGGAATGTTCCACAATTTTTATTCATCATTTGAAAAATATTTCAGAATTACCTACCGAGAGTTTCATTTTACAGTACTGCCCGAATTTCCTTTATTAATTTGTTGAAAAAAAGAAGCATATCGTCTAGATGGTTTTGTTTAATTGCAATCCAATGCATTTCAATAAATTAAATGAAATGATAACATATATTCTCTTATTAGGAGCTCACGCGATAACACTAACAACCCAAATCTCATTTTTAGGGGTTCAACAGTTCGGTTTCGGCCATGAAGCTCTGTCAGTCAATTTTATGGATCTATTCAAAGAAAGACGACCTATATTGGAAGCATAGGTAGATCCTGTAATTTAATTTATAAACAACAACTCAATTTCAATTTAGATTTCAATTACTGGTTTTAGAATTCCAATGGAGAAACTGACGGTGTAGACCACCGTTTTATCAATTCAATTCAATTCATTTCATTTATTGCATAAATCATGAGATGTTTATTAGGTACAGGTGGTAATAATAATTATCTAAGTGCATCATGAAACCCTCTTGGGTAATGGCAATACAGTTGGCGAGTAATTAAATTATAGGTACATATTTGAAATTGCAAAAATAAAAAACTATTTGAAACTATTTATCTAATACTATCCAATAATAGCTCAGCTAGTGTCAAACATAACTATTTAGTTTCAGCAGGTATACCTACCTGGTATACCTGCTGAAACTAATCTGTATATTTAAAGATTAGACATACCTAAATATAAAAATTTTGATGAAAATCTAAAATAAAAAATATGTTTTTTTTTAAATATGAAAGGTGGATAAGTTTCAATATGCGGTACAAAACGGACAAGATAACGTCCTAAACGAAAGCATTTCAGTTAGGCGGTCGGCCCCCTGAATAGAAATAAAGATGTCATGGTTCGGCTGCTGCACTTTGACTGAGCTTCATTCGCTGTCGTATATTATTTACCATTGTCATACAAAATCGTTGTACCTTTGTTACACTCAGGCAAGATGTACTGTCGGTAAGCGAATTGAATGCCTTTAATAGTTTATACAGGAATACTTCGCTTTAGAGTATGGGTTAATATTTACATAAGTATACTCGCAAAATGTTTGCTAAACAATCGTGAATAATATTTATAGTTGTATCCTGTATTATGCTGCTTACATATTCGTGCTTTGTGGTGTAAGTGCAGTTATATTTAATAACACATTAAATTTCTCCATACAGTTTTCGTGAATAATGATTTAAACAGAGTTAAATTACTTTAATCTGTTTTTTTTTCAATTCATATCTGTTATCTATGTTAATCGATAATATACTGGTGATATAGCTCCAGTGACGGAGCTCGCGGGCGTAGGCACCCCCGCATAACCTAATATACTTGCCGCTAAATGGTAGTGTTCAGCACTATCGTGTTCCAGTGAGGTGGTTATGTGCCGTAAAATTAGGTTTGCAGCATATCTGGATGAATGAAATGATTCTGCACTGGGATCCTAACATAATAGGTTAACAGCTGTAAATACTGTGTAAGTTTAAACATGTCAGTATCTTTAAATAAGAGGGAGTTGTACTGTAAAAATATTACAGCCGTTAGCCCATACAATATTAGTGAGGCTTTCAAACTACAAAAAAAATACAGGGTGTGGAGTAATGACGGCATCACTGCTTGTCACCTGAAAGCAGACGTTTGTAAAGTGTGATAATTTGGTGGTCATTTGGGTTGTGCTAGTGTCTCGGAGGTGGCAAATTACGAGGTGTGAGACACGAGGTGTACTGTCTGTGGATTTTTTAGTGCAAAGAACTCTACATCGACATTAACCTCCGACCTAGAGCTGTAAAACGTAAAAAAACGTTAATTCACGCCTGTAATTCCCGAAAGGATAGGCAGAGGTAAATGCATGCATTCAATCATACATGCAAATACCCACGATTCACCGGTTACGTTTTGGCTCATATAACAGGTGGCGAGCCTATTCATATCTATGGGCACATTACCAAACTTCGAGGTACTGGGAAACTTACAGAAAATAGAAAAATCCCAATAAAACCAGAGATAAAGGATTTGGATTGGGGTCAAAAGTCTAAAACCAGAGATAAAGAATTTGGATTGGGGTCAAAAGTCTTAGGAATCGGCGTGCATGTATGAAGAAAATGATGAAGGTAGACGAGGCACGAGAGGTATGTCAGGACCGGGATATACTACACTCTTTGCCTACCCCGTTAGGGACCTGGCGTGAAGATACATACATGCATAAAGGATTTCACACCGTTTTCTTTAATATCCCCTGAAACGGGGAGTCGAACCCAGGATCTCAGCTTCTGATTCTGATTGTGATTCACTAGTGGCTCGCCCCGTGTTGCTCAGTAAAGAAGTTTCTAATTGTGAAAGAAATGTTTAAATCGGGGCAGTAGTTATTGTGTGAAAACGTTACAAAAATACTTAAAAAAACACAAATGTTTCCTCTTTATAATAAATAAAATATGCTTACACTCACAGTCCCACAGTAGGTATAAACCTGTGTCGTGGGTGCCGTTGTACACATACAACACATACACAAATACCCAGACCCGAAACAAATATCTGTAGGCCATACAAATATTTGTCCCGGTGCGGGGATAGAACCCGCGACCCTTCGAATCAAACGGTCATCTCACATCGCTGGACTAACCGGGTCGTCAAAAACTAAAAACAGTATTAGTATAGATAAACAGCAGAACGAAGTATAATTATATTCAACTGATCCCTTTCCACGCGCCGTTCAATTTGAGGCATTTCCCGACACAATGCCAAGTATGCTACCAATTAACACCTTATCTTATTAAATTTGTAATACAATTAATTCACAATTAACCGTACCTGTCCAATTATAACATTGAAAGCTGTTGAAGATATGTTTACAATCAGGTATCGTAGGAGACAGTTATATTAATTGCATGTCATTAATTGTGTAATTAATGCCAATATGAGAGAAACAATGAGATAAGTAAACGCATTTCATAATTCTAAAATTTGAATATTAAATACCCCAGTTGTAAATCCGTTTACCAAATATTTAGAAAATAAATGAATACGTAGATTTTACACAAACAAAACCCGGCCAAGTGCGAATATGCCTGTTTGGGTTGTAAAGGATACTTTTTTGCTTCAACACATTTTTTTTCTCATGCATTGTTTTACTACAATTTACAAAGGCATATTTTACTGGCAAAGAAAATTCTTCCCAATTTCATATGAACGGTACTGCCGCGTAGGTGTAGTTCGTGAAACAAAACTGATGTATTGTGAACATGAAATACGACAAACAAGGGAGCGACATATTCAAAAATGAACACGAATTTAAAATATCCGCCGAATTATTCGTTTCATACTAAAAACGACTCCGTCCACTTTATTTGCGTCAGCTTTTGCTGGAACAAAAATATAGTTATGTTGCTAATCCATTTGCTGCAAAACGTTAGTGTACAACACTATCGTATTCCGGTTAGATGGTATAGCCCAACTCATTTTTATCACAGAGGTAAGACAACTTGGTACTTTGGATAGCAACACACCCGCATTTTAACCTAGTTGATACTAGTGGTATGTTTCCAGTCCAGCATTACCTAATCTATTAAACTAGTGGTAGCTAGCCGCTACTGCTACGCTAGGGTCCTGGCAGAGAATATGTAATAATACTGCGTATAGCATGGACACTTTGAAGACCCGCCTGATTTCCCGTTTTGCAGCTCGCACCTTCCCTCGAATACCGTGCCGGCAGCCTCGTGCACTGAGGTTGCGAGCAGACAACTGTGCTTGTGCGTATAAAAACACGTCTTGATTGATGTCTGTGCAATAGGTAACTAGAATAAGCGTTTGTATGAAATTTTAGCCGAATGTCCGCGGTGCGCGGTCCTTCTTTTCCAGAGATAAAAGTGTGAAGGATGCTTTATAGCTGGTGCTATTAGGATTTTTCCATTTTATTTCTTTCTTTGTCGTAAGATGTCTATTGTCGATAGACTCGCCGCCTGTTACTTAGGGCGAAACGTAACTGGCGAATCGAGGGTGCCTAGGAGGCGTGACTTTACCTCTGCCTACCCCTTCGAGAGATAGGTAGGTGTGAAGTTACAAAGTCACGATCATCATCGTCGAACTCAGTTATAATCACAATGTCTAAAAGACTTAAGCCTCAGAAGTGACAATACATGATAACGCATCTCCACTTTTACCACCGGTTTTTGTATAAATGTCTATTTAATTATAATCCATCTAAACTGCATATTTGTTTATTGAAATAATAGTTTACTAAAACTTAATTCCGCGCGCGGCTCCGCCCGTTTGACTTGTTCCCGGAGGTTAAAAATAATAATTCTAATTTATAAACTAGGCCGTTTGCCCTCGCGGCTGTTACTCGCTGATAACATAGCTTTTAAGAAGTGAAAGAATTTTATGAATTGGTTTTTCTAATAATTTTATCTGTTTTTAAAAGGTTTGTATCGTTTACTTACTCTAATCGGATGACCAGTTTTTGCTTGATAGAATAACAATCACCTTTACTCACTCGTAACGCGAACGTTCTTAAAAAATCACATTTACTAGTATAAACACTTTTTAGTAAAATGTTTACAGGTAATCGCTATCAACTTAAAACACAATGGAGAATTTGTTCAACAGAATCACTACATCGCAATATCAGCAATAATATATAATAATAATGGCAACCCATTATACGTCCCACTGCTGGGCACGAGTCTCTCCCTTTTTTTGGGGGGAGGCCTGGAGCTTACTCCACCACGCTGCTCCAATGCGGATTGGTGGAGGTGGGTGGGTTAGTGGCCAACCCACTGTCGGATGTTTTCAAACCGCCCATAAGGCCTCCGACAAGGTTTAACGACTGCTATCCATCGATAGCAACCGGGACCGACGGCTTAACGTGCCCTCCGAAGCACGGAAACGCGCTTTTAATTTGCCACTAGCGGTCACCCATCACACTACCCGACCGCGCCCGTAGTGCTTAACCGAGCAGATCGCTTACGATCTACACCAGCCGCTGGGCCATGCGCGCTTCTATCAGCAATAGCGCCGACTAAAATAGCTTTTAAGGATCCATAACTCAAAAGGAAAAACCTGAGCCCGACATAAGATCACTCGTAGGTCTATGTCTGTCTGTCTGTCCGTCGATCACAGCTATTTGCTCCGAAAGTAGTGGGCCGATGAGAGTTAAATATTATGAATATTATAAATGACGACCCGGTTGGTCCAGCGGTGATGAGATGACCGTTTGATTCGAAGGGTTGCGGGTTCGATTCGCACACCGGGACAAATATTTGTATGGCCTACAGATATTTGTTTCGGGTCTGGGTGTTTGTGTATGTGTTGTACCTATACGGCACCTACGACACAGGTTTATACCTAATGTGGGGCTGTGAGTGTAAGCGTATTTTATTTTATTTTATTATATCAGTAATCCAAACGTGCACATGTTAAAAAAGAACAAGTTCTGCAAATAACATTTTGTAAAATAAAAGGTCTATTTGTGAGGATATCAAACATATATAATAACTAATATCTTACAAATTAATTAAGAAAATGTTCGAAAAATGACTGTTCCTTCTTTATTTTCAACATTAGGCATAAAATTAAAAAAATATATATGTTTGACCTAAACTAAAAGCTCGATTTTGCTTCGTTTCATACTTCAGTACGTGTAAAAAGCGAACCATTTGCATACCAATGCGAATGATTTGCTTTTAGGGTTCCGTACCCAAAGAGTAGAAACAGGACCCTATTACTAAGACTCTTTATAACAATATAGGAACTCTATATAAGAATAATAATGGTAGGCAACAGGCAAACGTTGAAATATTCACAGAATATTAATACAAAAAGAAATAATTAAATTAAAATAAATTCTGCCGAACCCAGGTAATCACACTCGATCTCAAAATTTAAGTCGTATTTAATAAACCATGGCTCATACGAAAATAGAAGAACAATTTCAAAATAGCTTGCAATATTGAAACACCGAAACGCCCAATGTTCAGGTCTGCATATCGATTTTCTTTATTTGGATTAGCAAATGGATTTACTAAATATAGACTGCTATCCATTATAGGATTACCGAATGTAGACAGACTAAGTCACATGTGAGTTCACCTTTGTAACTGACTTTGATATTGCCAAATGTGCTTCCGAGGAACGTAGAAGTAAAATAACATGGAAGCTATTAACACCGTCCATATTCTAAGAGGCCTAAGGGTCATAGCTCACTACAGCCACCCGGCACCCGACCAGCACCGCCTCGTTTTACGGCGTCCACTCGTTGTCGACGAGGGGTGGGTGAACGAAGCGATGTTACTTAAAAATCACTCGCGAACAGCGCGCGGTCCACTTGGGAACAGCGCGTTGGCAATGCAATGTCAAAGCTAAATAAGCTAGTGTTCACCGAGTGGTCCATTCGTCCGCGCGTGGACCGCATGTCGCCCGCGCGTTGACGATGGCTTGCGGTCGAGGCGATCCGGTGTCGATACGGAACGGAGTTGATGTTCGAGCGCAGACCGTTAGAGGCGGTCGGGCGCTGGACGGGTGACTCTAGTGAGCTATGACCCTAATTGTTGTAAACAATTGTTACTATGGAGCTTACCCTGAAATTGCCAAAAAAAAAACTGGTGTTTCAATACATAATACTACGAGGCGATGAACATTTTATATCAAGCAAATATTTTTATTATCGATTGCCAAGTTCATCATCAACACCATAAAAAAGCAAGACATTTGCTCTGAGCCAAATCTATAAAAAATATATATTTTCAAAGTATTGTCTCATTTTTGCCGCATTTTTCTCTGTAAGATGTCACTGAAGCTTTGCCATTAACTACAAGTGAAAGGTACCACTAACATGAGTGTGTGGCTCAATAAGTAGTAAAGTAACACACAGACTTATTCGTGAAAACGTGACAATAATTCACTAGACAATTGGAGATAGCAGGTAAGGTTAATTAGCCGACGAATCAAAATAAATATCCAAAACCCAAACCATAATTCCGTGACTCTTCAAAGTAGGTACTGAAGTTTTCAAATTATGAAATAACGAATGTTTCACAACGTGAGTATTTTACGAATGAAAATTATTGATACAGGCATGCAATTAATAAAGCTTAGCGAGAACGCAGTGTATTTTAAATACATTGAAAATGTGGAATATGTGAAACAAATATGGACTCTCGTAAATTGCAAAGCCGTTATTGAAAAGCCCTTTGTTTGGATACATATATACGAAAGCGAAACAGCATTTTAACCCTTAAAATGTGCCATCAAAATTTAATATTTCATTGAAATGAACGTCTCCCTGCATAAAGCTATATTAAATAATTTGCGGTTGTATTACAAAGAGCGCGTTACCTGTCAAGGCAGGGGGTACATTTATCCCCAAATGCCTACAATGTTATGAATTTTCTCGAAAACCTCCACGCATAATGAGGTCTTTCATTTGTGCCCGTGTAGCGAAACAAACACAATATTATACATGATAATTGAGATACATATTGACGCGCATAATTATGCTAATTAACCCTTATTAGCGAGAATTAATTTGGTTGTCGTTTTCACATGGGTATCGACATCAGGCGTAGAAACATTTAGAATTAGTTTGTTACTTCAACAAATGCCAGCGACTTGTTGGATTGAAACGGGTTAAGATAAACAAAGACTGATTTGCGTGGTTTGAATTTTAACTCAAGAACGTACGTAGGTAGGTATTAAGTGATTTTCTTTAGATGTAGCTTGTTTATTGATTGAGTTAAATAAGCAATGATATATTTAAATGTATATCTTTTTTATGTAACGAAATTGGCCAACAAGCACGCTGTTCGCATAGACGTAAAGTGAGGACTGCAGCCTATAGACATCTACACAAAAATCAGAGGTCAAAATGCAAATGCGTTGCCACTCCAGGGACTATTGTTGTTATGTCTCTGTGATCGTTATAACGGGGCCATACATTAACATCTAACCGATAGTACTAAACACTACCATTTGGCGGAAGATAGGTAGATTAGTAAATGCAGGTGCCTACACTTGGAACTCTACCACCAGAAACTAACAACCACTCATTAAGCTAAGAAATGTTATATGGCAAGGTTTCCATTAATAACAAAATTGAATTACAGTAATAATGTGAAGTAGAAGCAAATACAGTTAATACGTGAAATCGAAAAAGAAAACAAAACATCAAATACACAACAAGATCGCGCTACTTCCATTAACATTTTTAGGAATTAGGGATACAGTCAACAACGGGTCTTTACTAATAAATGTTAGGATTAATTTTATTATCCGCTTCGCCCGCGGCTCTAGAGTTTACGAAAGCTTTATTGCCGCTAAACGGAAAAGACGTATCTTACATTTAGTACCTAAATTAGTTAAATTATGTAGAGCTTCAGTGGCGAACAGGTACCACCACCTTATTTTTTTGATCTTATTATGTGAATTATAGTGTGCAGCATGTTCCATGTTATGATCCCGTAACCCCTAGTTTGCACTAAAAACATTAAACATAATGATGTTTCGCAACTCGTCGCGTAAAGTATGTATTGCGATGAATGTCTTGTTGGTGCTAGCGTTCGCACTGCTGTCAAACCTATCATTTTAACATGTTTTTATGTGAATGTTTCATCAATGCAAACTCACGGTAATATCGACACTTCAATGTCGTAGGCCTCAGGAATAACACCGCATCTGCATTTAGTTTTTCAAAAAATTTTTTGGCGTCAGAATTTGTGTACTATGTGTACGATCGTTTGTCACCTCCAAAATATAAAAATAACTTTCGTTTAGCTCTGGGTTCCGTACAAAATGAAAACACTCAACGTTATTGTTGTAACGAAAATATAAACTGGTTTTAACAAAACACATGACACGAGCGCTTAATGTGTTACACCATTTAAGCAACAATAAATATAATAAGAGCAAATTTCATGATAAAAAAAAACTATGTTACGCTTGGAACTATATGTTGATATTCTTAGGTTTTTGCAAGATACACTTACCGTGAGTTTGCATTGATGAAACATTCACATAAAAACATGCTAGCACCAACAAGACATTTATCGCAATACATACTTTATGCGACGAGTTGCGAAACATCATCATGTTTAATGTTTTAGTGCAAACTAGGGGTAACGGAAACAAACTAATTTTGAGTAGAAATTAAAGGAAAATTTAACTTAGGGCTCGGATCAAACCTGCGATCTCAGAATAACCAGTCCAGCCGCTTTTAACACTAAGCCACCAAAGCCCCAAAATGTTACTTTATTTTTTTTTATTTTCATAATTCAGTCGCAATGTGATATTGCGAAAAATAAAAATATTACTATCTTTACATGAATGCTCAATTGTACGTAAAATAATTTTGTTTAAATATCCCGCGTATTAAATACAATAAAACTAAAATGATTTTTAATATCAATCCGACATTGTGATCGTTTTTAGGTTCTTTTTAGAAATTGGGACACTTCTTAGGGTATTTAAACTAAAAAGATTTTACATAAAGATAAATAAATTTATTTCAAACAACGTTATCAATCTGTACAGTAAATGTATTGCACTCGGGATTCCATTAAGGATTATTTGCGGCATCTACAACATAAGTGCACTTCCTATAACAACATCAACCCACCGTTCGCGGTCTTGACCTACAGCCACAGCAACTGCATTACCTCCCGATAACTGAGTTAAGTTGTACCTTGACCCAGTGCCCTTTGTAACTTGGATGTAAACTACTGACGGCATCTAATGGACTGTTCAGAGCCTGTCAGAGTAATAACGTTATCCTGCTGTCGAGGCTAGATCGTGACATGATTTTGATTATGCTTTAGCTTAAATGTTTGTTATCCTGAGGTAGCAGGTTCGATGCCTGCCTGAAGACAATCACATGTGTTATTGTAAAAAATAAAAATATTACAATTATGAAGGGTACAACGCTTACTTAGCGCTTGTTACTTAACGATATGCTCTAACTATTTTTTTTTTTTTCTATTAGGGACTTTAATATATGTAAGTACATGAAATGTATTGTACCCTTGTGTACCCCCTATCAGATATAGATTGTAGCATAAAACCATACACGCATAATAGAGAAATGCATAGTCTGATCCCTTGGGCGCAATCGATTGTCATATAGTTGCCTCACCACCCCTCAAAACTAAGTAGAAAATATGTCCAACCGTTGCCACTTATGGTATGATATTTTTCCGTTACACTTAATCCAATACATATATTTTCCGACACTAATGTCTGTTCTTTTTCTGATTATTTAAAAAAAATCATAATGTGTTACTTAACCCGTAGACAAAAGCTTTTTTTTTAATCAATTATACCCGATTTACGTCATTTTAAGGATAATTATATTGTAATCAATCTTCAATCTATATATAAAAAAATCAATTGTTGTTCGTTAGTCTCGCTAAAACTCAAGAACGGCTGGACTGATTTGGCTAATTTTGGTTTTAAATGATTTTTGGAAGTCCAGGGAAGGTTTAAAAGGTAAAAAAATATGAAGAAATTGAAGGAAAAAAGTTAAAACCACAATTTCATTTTTCCATACTAATAGTCCGTATCTATCAAACATTTCGAGTCTTAGAGCAAAGACTCGAAATTAACTCGTGGGTTGAGCCAGAAAACTAGTATTGATTTATTTCAAGTCAAAAATAAGACAACATATAATTTTAAAAGTAACTAAGTATGCTTTTAAGTATATTTGAATACTAAAAATCATCTATACAAATAAATAAAATTGGAGTGACTATTTGTAATATAAAAATAACCGCTTTTTACTAAATGCATATGTATATATAAGGTTGGGGAAAAAGTTTCTTCGCATTTTTTAAGATAATTCAAAACATTTTTTACTATAGTTTATTTAAATTTGACTAAAGTATGTATGTACCATTTTGTTTGATAACCTTTTGCCATCTTGTAAGTAGGGACATGATCCCATTGCTATAAAAATTTTGGGACTTCTCATCAAAATACCGCGACAAGTGGATTTGGCAGTCCTCTCGTGATGTTAACCTAACATTGCATAAAGAATTCTGAAGAGACCGAAACAGGTGGAAATCTGAAGGTGCAAGGTCAGGACTATACGGCGGATGCATTACAACCTCCCAGCCAAACTCTCTTAATTTTTGCTGAGTGGCTATAGATGTGTGAGGTCTAGCGTTATCATGATGAAACACCACACCCCTTCTGTTGATCAATTCCGGCCGCTTTCTCTCAACTTCTTGCTTTAATCTCATCAGTTGTTCGCAGTAGAGTTCAGAATCTCGATAGTCCTGCCTGGTGGTAATAGCTCATAATGAATAATGCCCTTCCAATCCCACCACACACACAACATCATCTTATTGCGAGTTAACCCGGGTTTCGCCACAGTCTGTGAAGCCTGACCGGCTTTTGACCACGACCTTTTTCGCACGTTCTTGTCGTACGTGATCCACTTTTCATCACCAGTTATCAGCTTCTTCAAAAATGATTCGGTTTCATTACGTCGTAATAAAGAATCATAAATGAGTACACGGTTCATTAGGTTTCTTTCAGTGAGCTCGTGAGGTACTCAAATATCGAGCCTTTTTTTGTACCCAGCTTTTTTCAAATGCGCCAAAACTGTTTTGTGATCAATTCTCATTTCTTCAGCTACGTCGTAACTACTGATATGTCGATCTTGCTCCACTTTTTCAAAAATGGCATCCATTTTATCCGTAATAGGGCGACCAGAGCGAGGTGCATCTTTGACATCAAAATTTCCGGATTGAAAACGCTTAAACCAAATTTGTGCTACTCTCACAGACACTGCACTAGGTCCATAAACATAGCAAATTTTTTTCGCTGCCTGCATTGCATTTTTTTCTTTTTTGTAGTAAAATTTTAAAATGTACCGAATTTCTTCATTAGATTCACTCATCATGACAGTACGAAAAACAAATGAAAATCACACATTTGCCTAATTTGAATTTGGAATTATGTTCATTAAAATTTTAACTTTCAATGATACCAAAACCAGCCAGATACAAATACTACAGCCAAAGAGATTTTATTATAAGTTCATACATACTATAATGCGAAAAGACTTTTTCCCCAACCAATTATATACACGGTACATAGGTATACCAAAACAACTTTTTTTTACAAATTTTGTCTGTCTGTCTGTTTGGCGGGGCTAATCTTGGGAACGGCTGGACCGATTTTGTCAGGACTTTCACTGGCAGATAGCTGATGTAATAAAGAGTAACTTAGGATATTTTTATACTAGTTGCGCCCCCGACTTCGTCCGGGTAGATACTGAACAATCATAAATTCTCAAGCGGACGAAGTCGCGGGCACAGCTATTTTAATATACGCGAAGTGATGTTACAACGATCAAGAGCACAAGTTCAAGGTACATTTTAATTCAGTTATCGGAAGCTAATGCACTTACTATTTTGGGTCAAGACCGCGAACGCACTCTCGTTCGCAGTCGAGTTGACGCTGTTTAGAAGGGTAACGTATTTATAATATAGATACCGCACGTAGAGTAACGCTAGAAAGAACATGGAATGCATTTATATTACTATCAACGATGGCTGTGTCTGAAAATATGCGGCATTACTGAAGCAAGATGATATTTTACTGGTGGTAGTGTTCTAGTGCAGCTCAAATATTATCTAATCTATGTACCGCCAAATGGTAGTTTTCAGCACTATCGGGTTCCGGTTAGATGGTAATGTATGGCTCCGAAATAACTATCACAGAGACATAACATCTAAGGTCTCAGGGGTGGCAACGCATCTTGACCTCTGGTCTTTGTATGGGTGTCTATAGGCTGTAGTCACCACTTAACATCAATCTGCATGCTTGTTTACCACCTTTATAACATTCAAAAATGTTACAAATTCATCATTCACGCACGTGATGTAACTACCATAGCTTTCCAATTATAATTCTGCACATTCGATTTTAGAATTTTTCAACGTTTTTATTATTTAGTTTCGCTGCTGCCTATCGACTGTCAACAGCAATCTACTTGTAGTATTTTAATAGAATTTTAAAATGAATAGGATTATTCACTGAAATTTGAAGTAGTATAAAACCATTTTTATGACACGAATTTTGAAAACGAGCATACAGTTCAATGAATGCTGTGTGTTGCTTATAATTTTGGGTAGGTTATAAAAATCTGACATTATATTTAATTTACATGAGATCCGTCAAAATAGTTTTATTTCAAATATTTTCATGTAGTTTTATTGCCGCGCCTGTGTCTTAACTATGAATAAAATTACGCGTCTATGCCGGAAATTATGGGGCCGCGTATGCCCTGACCAATACACGATAGCACTGAACTCTACCATTTAGTAGCAAGAAGATTAGGTAGGTCGGTAGTTCTCTCACCAGTAAAAAAAAATTTAAGAAGGAACTATGTCTATCGATTTCGACAAAATTATGTTTATAGTTATTCTTCATACAAAGAGAGATGTTTGTTTTAGCCTGTGTTTTCATCATAAACTAGCTATGTCAAGACTTCGTCTAGGTGTTGTAAAGCCTAAAGTGATACTCGTTAATGGGCTATCTCATAGAGCAACACCGGAGGGGAGTAGCCATTTGCAGTCTTTCCCCTCTGTCAAAGTCAAGGGCCAAATGGGCCTATGCCTGTCTATGTGTATGTGTATGTATGAGTTTCGTAGTAATAGACGATTTTTGTAGTGTGCATGTGTGTCGCTCGCATTTCCCCCCGCAAAAAATGACAGTCTGTTTTGCATCGGTAATACATGCTATGGCTACTCCCCTCCCGTCCGCCGCGACCGGTGGGCCGCGTTGCTCTATGGGCTAACTAATATAACACTGAATTTTTCAAATTGTATCATTAGTTCCTGAGATAAGCGCGTTCAAGCAAACAAACAAACTGTTCAGCTTTTTAATATTAGTAAAGATTAGTATAGATTTCAGTATTGTAAATAAAAAGTATTCAACAAAGTTTTGTATACTTATTAAAGGATACAATACGTAGAAAGAGGACTAAATACGTAGAAAAAAAGGACTAAACACAATCAACCTTTATATTATTATGTACTTACAAACCCCACTGAATAGTGTATGCATATTTATACAGGAAATATCATACATGTATTTCCTTAAGATTTTAAAAGTATTTCGTCGAAATCCCTTAGGAATAGATTTGCTCGGATATTGTGGAATGAAAACCGTTTCCAGAAACGGTCCCGGATCATTTTTCAATAATCTTCGGATTTCACGGATCTAAATGTTATATTGGAAATGAAACCGTTTATATCCTTGCAAATATAACGTTTTCTTTTTTATAACGCCCGGTTTATATTTCATGTGATATGAACAACACATGAAATGTTTGAATGCCCCTCTCCTGAATAAGCGAACGACAGACAGGGCACACCCAAAACTGCTACTGTAAATGAAGTTTAGATTGTTTTTCATCATAAAATTATAAAAGAAGTTTTATCTGCCTGAATAAATTTTGTATTTCATTTTTCTCTTTTTTTATTATTAGTGTAATAAAAATTGTAAAATATAAACGAATGGTTCATATTAGAAATTTCTCGTGTTGGATAGTCCACTTATTGCCAAAGGCTTTATATTTATAACACTAGCTGTGCCCGCAACTTTGTTTGCGTGGAATAGTGGCTTTGGGACATTAGGCAGTGCCTTTGGATATACATTTTGGTTAATTTTGGATCATAAACACTTTTGGGTAGCTAAAAAAATATATTTTGCAGTAATGCTTCTCTGTACACGATATTAGACGTATGACCATCGGGGATAAAAGCGCAGAGGCTGCTAGGATTGCGAAAAATTGCTAATTATGTGTTTAAACGCGCATCCATCCTATGCTGAACCGTATTTTGGAAAATGCCATTTTAAACTTATATGCATAATATTTTTTTATAGAAAATTATTTTTAAACATAAAAGATAGATCTATGCATAATATAAGCATCCCGTAAGAGCCGGCAGAAGAGAAAAATTGAATATTTACGTTGTGCATTTTTACCAACTAATGCCACCACCACCACTACAATCGCCACCAACGCCATCAACGCCATCACCATCACCCAACACCTACGCCACCTACGCCATAATATATTAGTAAAAACTAAAAATCGGATAAGCCATGTTTAAAATTAGCGTGCACAAACACACTGACAAACATACATTTTTTCGGGATAAAAAGTACCCAGTGTTGTGCGCCAAAGGTTAAAGTATAAATATACCAAGTTTCATCGTAATGAGACCGGTAGATTTTGTGTGATGCTTGAACAAACAGACAGACAGACAGATAGACAGACAAAAAAAATTCTAATCACATATTTGTGTTCGGTATCGATCTAGTAACATCCCCTGGTATTTATTTTTTCAATATTTTAAATGTACAGAATTTGAACTTCTACAGTTTTATTATAAGTATAGATTACACTTCGACGAATAGGAGCGGCATATCAATAGGCGCGTCCACACAGAGCGAGCAGCCTCGCGAGGCATTTAATGATTTATTGATGAATGAGAAATGCTATTGCTATTGCCCTGCTATTGAAAAATGTTACAATAACGTTAAAACCGCGCGTATTTCGACTCCCCCGCAGACGGAGTCGTGGGAAAGAACTTTCGTGAAAGGAGTAAAAGTTTGTAAAACTTTCAATTTAAAAGATTTTTCTAGAAATATCGATTAAACATTTACTCACCTAGTCAATATTATGTTGAAAAACTTGTAGATATTGTATGTACGAATACAAAGATAAAATGCTTTTAATTTAATTTGCTTAACATTTGTCTTGGGTTAAGAATTTTCTAACTAATCTAATGATCATTCGCCTAATAAATATTTGAAAAAAATTGCATATAATTTACATTTATAAGTCAAATTTCCTTTACAATTTTTCATTTCATTTCCTCAGTATTTTCATTCAAAGTAATATTTACTATATGCATACAGCTACCTGTTTCTTTTTTAAAATCGGCACATTACCGACACAATATAAATATTTTCACGAATTTCATTCGAAAAGTAAAGAAATAAAGACATAATCCGGTTCCATTTTAAAGAATCAATTGATATAATGAAAGCAATTCCGAAAACGGCCGTGTTTAAAAACATGCCCTTTGAGTTTATTCAACGGATCGTGTCAGAAATGCTTGGCATATTTCGCCAATGAAGGTACTTTATCGATTTCTGTATTAGGCACAGGTTTTGGCCGGCAATTGGATTACCGGATCACTGAGATACGAAATCTGCTCGGGATGTTCTGATTCTGTTCTGATTTGTTTCGGGTCTGCGTGTTTGTGTATGTCTTGTATGTGTACAAAGGTACCACAGAGTACTATAATACATACTGAAATAGAGACCAATTTTCAATAGCAAAGAAAGCAACAGCTCACTTACGCCGTCTGGCGAGTCTGGCGACTCGTTTTGGAACTACAACCTAAGGTCAATAGCCCGTGCGCAGCTATTTACTGCTATTCCATTATAAAAACAGTATTTTAGGCCGCTTTCTGTATATCTAACTGTGACGTGCATTACATACATCTCAACTCGATGGAAAAATCACGGAAAGCGTTTAAAAAACAATATTTTTAAGCAATATTACATACGACGCAATTGCAGCATGACATGTATGTACCACGTCTGACAACATTTTATATGAACTCTGAACATATTGGAACAAATATGGGCGCCATCTGTTGGTACGTGTTAGTAACGTTCACTTGCCCTTACATTGATATGATTGCCATCGCATTAGTACTAAGTTTATACACTGTAAGGCTGTGAGTGTAAGCGTATTTTATTTAATATTATTCCCGTGTTGCGTTTGAGGCTCTGACTGTAATCAAATGACTTACAATTTTTGTTGAACGCAATGAGTATGGTAACCTTATATTTTATTTTTAAACACATCAATACAAACTTTGGCGGGAGCTTGCTGTTTACTTTTATTGATTACCCTTTTTGATCTACTCACTTTATAGAAATAACACTACTAAAGCGAGAAATATAATAATATGACTGCAAATATTTTCCCGCTATCTGCTCCTACTGCTTTAAAAATCAATCCATAACCGACACAATAAGTATTACTTATCACTAATCTGATACAAAAAGCAAAGAAATAACGACACAACTCGGTTCAGTTTTAAAGAATCCCGACACAAAATACTCGTACGTGACGAAATAACCAAAGCAATTCCGATAATCTCGGGATCAAAAACATGCCCTTTGAATTTATTCAACGGATCGTGTCAGAAATGCTTGACATATTCCGCCAATGACGGAACTTCATCGATTTCAGTATTAGGTACAGATTTTGCCCGGCAATTGGATTTATTTATTACCGGATCACTGAGATACGAAACCTACTCGGGACGTTCTGATTCACGTTTTGCGTTTAGGGTTCTGACCGCAATCAAACAAGTCAAATAAGTTGTAGTCGTCCCGTCCCTACAATATTATTTGAACGGAATTAAACCACCTTATGATAATACAGTAGCGGTGGACAATACTACTCAACAGCAGGTATATTAAGTAATGCGGTGGTACTTACACCCTCGAGCTCTAGCACCGGAGCTCTACCGCCAACATTTCATACTGCTGGTAAAGCTCATGTGACGGAGCTTGTGGGCGTAGGCACCACCGCATTACCTAATATACTTGCCGCTAAATGGTAGTGTTCAGCACTATCGTGTTCCGGTCAGGTGGTAATGTACGGCCCTGTAATTTCCGGCACAGAGGCATAACACCTTAGGCCTCAGGAGTGGTAACGCATCTGCATTTTGACCTTGGTCTTTGTGTGGGTGTCTATAGGCTGCAGTCATCACTTAACATCAATGTGAACTGTATGCTTGTTTGCCACTTCCATTACATAAAAAAAATAAATAGGTTCTTCATTTTCTTGAAAAACATTACACAAGTTTCTTGGAAACGTAAAAAAGAGGCATGTCTTGGTTGTTTTTAAAAATAAATGTTGTATTAAAAGAAAACTGACGGTGCGATGTTCTAAAAAGACCATTTACCCTTGTCAGAAAATGACAAGTTCTTCCGTCCATATCATCCTTTATCGGTACAAAAGAATTGTATACAAACGATACGATTCCGTAATATTAGGAGCTTATTTTTTTAAATATATATAGCCTAGTGGTAGCAGGCCACTACTACTACGCTGAGGTCCTGGGTTCGATTCCCGGGTCGGTTATCAGAGATAATGGAGTAAAGTCCTTTATCTCTGGTTCAATTGGGATTTTTTTCATTTTCTGGAAATTTTCCAGTACCTTGAAGTTTGGTAATGTGCCCGGAGATGTCAACAGACTCGCCACCTGTCACATGGGCCAAAACGTAACCGGCGAATCGTGGGTGTAGCACGCATGCTTAAATGCATTTACCTCTGCCTACCCCTTCGGGGATTACAGGCGTGAAGTTACGTTACCTACATAATATTATGAAGGTATATTAATAAACAGCACTTGGCGCCCATTAAGGTCTCAATCTTTTTCCAATGGAGCCGACAATCACAACATCTCATAAAATGGATCTTGGCTCTTATATTCATATTTATACTTTTGAATGGATCTTTAGTTTCAAGAAACATTTACTTAAGGCTCAGTAATAAATTATCACAGAGACATAACAACTAGTGTAACTGATTTAACTGATTGTTTTCAACTACAGAAGGACTTGACCGAGTTCGAGCGATACTGTTACGACAATAAACTAGACCTCAATATGCAACGTAATAACTTTTACACGAAAATCCGAACCTGTACCCTTCAAATATTTTCTCCTTAATCAGGAAATAAAACGAGTACAAGAAATACGAGATCTCGGTGTTATCCACGATGACAAATTGCTATATGACAAACATATTGAAAGTATAATAAAAAAGGCCCACAAAAGTTTGGGCTTTGTTTTAAGAACATGCTCTCAATTTAAAAATATTAAAGTAATTAAAGTGCTTTACTGCTCTTTCGTTCGTAGTATACTTGAGTATTGCTCTCAGGTATGGAATCCGCAATATGAAGTCTATATTGATAGGATCGAATCAATACAACGCAGATTTCTAAGGTATTTGCAATACAAGTGCAATAGTTGCGAATCGCATTATGAAGACAGATGTCGCGAGCATCACATACTCCCGTTGAAGGTAAGGAGAGATGTTGCCGACGTCATTTCAGTAGTAAAAATAGCCCAAAGCTTAATAGATTCCCCATTATTAGTGTCTAAAATTAACTTAAAAGTACTCAGTAGAACAGTAAGAATTCCTAGCTTTCTGTCTGCCCCTTCGTTCTCTACAAACTATAGACAAAATTCTTTCCTTGTTAGAACCATCAATAAAGTGAATATATTGGCTGACCATCGCGACTTCGATAAAATAATAAAGCCTGCATATGGCTTCTCCCCTCCGGTGTTGCTCCATAGCTGCAGTCATCACTTAACATCAATGTGAACTGCAAGCTTGTTTGCCACCTTCATGACATAAAAAATTAAGAAAGTATATTATTATTATAGTGGTCTTTTTTCTATATTTAAGATGTGGTCAGACGTAACATTTTAACCGTAATCTTTTCTAAATAAAACATAAAAGAATCAATGAAATCAAAGCTACATGAGAATATTTGTCTTCTACATGCTACTTTAGATAAAAAGAGTCTACATTTTTTAATGTACGGCCCTGTAATTTCCGGCACAGAGGCATAACACCTTAGGCCTCAGGAGGGGTAACGTATCTGCATTTTGACGTTAGTGTTAGTGTCTATAGGTTGCAGTCATCACTTAACATCAATGTGAACTACATGCTTATTTGCCACTTCCATAACATAATAAAAAAAGGTACACTTACTATATTCAAAAGAATTGTGTTTTATTCAAAAGGTTTTCTATTTTCTCCGTCAAATATCATAAAATCTAACCCTGTTAGAATTGTACAAGCCAGTTACCAACTGGACATTATCCTTCAAGCAATTCGTGACATTATAAAGAAAAGGATGAACAATAATTATTATGTAACACGAAACACAAAATAGTCTTCTGAAATGTGAATATCATTTTAACATTTACAATGTTATTTCATTAATGTTCATTATGATTTATGTCCCAAATTATATGTCTAGTCTTTTATTGAAAATATTTTTCGGTCTGATGGTCTCAACATAAACTACCACCCACAACCACTTAGTACGTCAAAGAATATTCTCACAGAAAATGATGTGGTGGAGGGCTTTATTCCAGTGTCTCCACAGATGAGATTTTCCTTTAATTTAAATGTAGTTACGTTGACATTTACCTGGACGTATTTCAGGCAAGATATTCATGTTCGTTGAAATGTCTTTAAAAATTCTGTGTGAGAGCGTACAATTCTTTTCAAAGTTGTTATGACGAGGGTCTGAAACTTCGGGCGCGCTGTGAGCAAATTATAAGGGCCTTGTTTATTAAATAATTTTGCTGTGGGTGCTCTCTGGCAATAATTCATAGTCCAAAGCTGTTCGCATTGTTCACAAGTTGAATGGGATAGATGAATAGATTTCGGTGTTGGTGAATGCGATGACTACAAATAGGTCGCAATAGCTATCTGCTCCTTTTATATATTCAAATTACAGAGAATCTATGCTCGTTTATTTTGGTATGTTTTTGTTAATTTACGCTTTGATATTATAGTCTACGGAACTGGAAAGCTTATGGAGCTGAAACATTCATGTAAATCATATACCCAGTGTATATGATTTATATGAATGTTTTAGCCGTTTGATTTTTTTTTTTTTATGTCATTAAGTTGACAGACAAGCAGACGAGCCACCTGATGGTAAGTGGTCACCGTCGCCTATGGACATTTGCAACACCAGGGGAGTTGCCAACGCGCTGCCAGCCCTGAAGGACTCTTTTGACGCCATTTTTGAAGAACCCCATATTGTTGATTTGAATCATGTTAATATTATACTTACAGCTTGATCGTTAAAGTTAGTAAATTATATTCAAACTAAGTAGGTATTATACTTCATTATCATTATCATGTAACATGTTACCCGAACGATGTCCACTGCTAGACATATGTCTCCACAAAGATTTCCACAAACGTTTATTCTGGTTACCTATTACACAGACATCAATCAGTAAACTGTTTTTACACGGGCACACAGAAATGTAGCACGTAGGGTTATGGCCTAAAACAATCGTGAAATAAATCGTCGCACTGACTACGTGACCAAATTAACTAAATTAAATTAGAACGACAGATCGCTCGCTCGCAAACTCACTGTTGAAATTTATCCAACTGGCTCTCAAGGGGGGAGAGGGGGGGGGTGATGGGTAAGGAGGGAAAATAAGGCGTAACCATCGAAGTGTCCATTCTATATGTAGTATTATTATATATTATATTCTCTAGTCCTGGGCCGCCTTCATCCAACGATTGCCGGCGACCTTCACCATGTCGTCGGTCCTCTTTGTGTGGGGCCACAACCTAATCAGCCTGTGGGGCCTACCTACGTTTCGTCTTCCCGTACGCAGTCACCACTCGAGGATTCAGAGAGTTCTTTCACTTGCAGCATAAACTTGACCTTGTGTACTCCGCTACGATTACGCGGCTAAAAAGTAGCTAAAAAATCACGTGACGTGACGAGATATTAAAGGATTTCTATATCATTTATAAGTATTTATGTAATTTTATATGCACAATATATCATCCTTAATTATTATGTCCTTTAAATATGTCCTACGACCGACCAGGGGTGCGACAGCCTATCGACATTGCTGTCGTCATAGTCATTGCTGTCAAATTTTCATGTCAATTATTAATTTAACGAAATAACATTAATGTAAATAATTTATCATTATCGCTTGTTTATCATCCACGAAATCAAAAACATGAATCATATTATCACTACTGCTTTTAAAGGAGCTACAAATCGACATGAAAATTTGACAGAAATGACAATGACGATTTCGATAGGTGGTCGCACAGTGAACCAATAGGTATACTAGAAGTAAATATCACGAGAATAATACTATATTATTCTTAGACAAGTAAAATTAATCAACATCTTAAAAACAAAGACAGTTTGTGAAAATTATGAGTATCAGAGTTACATCATATTATCTCTCTCATAATTAAATCAATCAACTTAGCATTTCAATCACCAAAATGTAATCCATTTAAATTGATTTATGAAGTGGTTTTAAAAGTGATCGACTTTACATTAGAGTTAGTTGCAAAACTAAATAAGTACCTTACGCAAACCGTTTACAAGTTTACGTCTTAAGACTTTCAATAAATGGATTAGAACACCCAGCAATCAATTAAAGTAATGAAATTTAGTTAGCTACTGCAACCACAGCAAACAACTACTATCAATAGACCAGCTCCGAAGCGAACAAATTTTCAACAAACTTGGTTTATACAATTTTCAATCTCTACATGTATTTACAGTAAAAGCTATACTCACGTCTATTATAGACTCAATTAACGGATACTTCTTTAAATATCATTGTGTATGTATTTATTGGTTCATTTGTTAGTTTGTCGATAAATCTAGAAATCACTTCAAAGGGAATGAAATAAATATGGGTCATAGACACATCCACATAACTTATTTGATGCTAAACTTGTCATTGGAATATATATTGCATAGTCAGTTACTACTTCACCACAAAGAAAAATAACTGATATTATACAAAAGTCTCACTCTCCATTAAAAACATAAGTTTATTACAGAAAGAGGAAAATCCTCTTAGCAATGCTCTTTGCAGAATAAAATATCAGTAATGAAACATTAAAAAACCATTACCTTGCGTCCTGTACGATTCGTTTTCGTCTTTTTGATGATTGAACAGGCCTGTGAAAAATGCAAGGAACAAGTATTTTTTTAAGTGACATTTTAAAACCAAAACTTAGAATTTGGAATCAGGCTAGAAAAGTTTTAAAAATAAAATATTTTAATAAGAACAGCTTATATCAACAGAATTAGAAGCTGAAACGTGTCTAACGAGCATTGCATTTGTAAAAGGGGAAATCTGTACAAGGAAACGTTAGATTGTTTTATAAAATAAATATGTCACCGCCAGTGGCGGAAAATTCTTCCACTAGTGCAGTCAGTCAACAAAACAATTGTGTTCAAATCATTCAAATGTGGCGGTAGTAAATGCAATAACATGGGATGGGCAACAGCGTCCCGCGATAAAACCACTGCGATCGTCAAACCAGATGGCAAGCGTAGCGATTATGGCATATCCTTCCCAAAACCATGCAATTTGTCTTTCGGCCAAAGTGTTACGTGATACACATACGCAAAGCAAAAATAATTTTGCATTGCAACAAAAATGTTTTATGGTAGTGGTAAACAAGCAAGGCCTCCCCCCAAAAAAGGGGGAGAGGCTCGTGCCCAGCAGTAGGACGTATAATGGGTTGCCATTATAAACAAGCATACAGTTCACATTGATGTTAAGTGATGACTGCAGCCTATCGACACCCACACAAAGACCAAGGTCGAAATGCAGATACGTTACTCCTGAGGCCTAAGGTGTTATGTCTCTGTGCTGGAAATTACAGGGCCGTACATTACACTTGATTGGAACACGATAGTGCTGAACACTACCATTTAGTGCCAAGTATTAGGTAATGCGGTGGTGCCTACGCCCTCGAGCTTCTACAATGGAACTCTACCACCAGCAGAATTATTAATGTTGCTCGTTTAAGGAAGAAATACCCTTGGTAGAATTACCCTTTTACAAATGCAATGCCATTTGACGGGTCGTTTAGCAAGCTACCATTTAATAAGCTTAGCGGCCCAGATGCTACGCGAGCATGAATGATGCATCTCACCCCTCAGATGACATCGATAAAGGCCACGATTGAATGGAGATGAGTTGTTCTGCTTGAGAGTACTCTTGCCGCCATTTACTTTTCCTAAGTGTTATACGAACAAATCTGTGACTTACACTTACAGCGCCTGTAGGCGTACTTGTACCTGTAGATATTAACCTGTATCGTGGGTTCTGTTGTATACAGACAACACCCAGACGCGAAACCAATATCAGTAGGCCATACAAATATTTATCCCGGTGCGATCGAACCTGCGACCCTTCGAATCAAACGGTCATCTCACACCGCTGGACTTGAACTCTTTTGCTCAAAGATTAGATTAATTATTATAATACGGTCACAGTCAACTGCAAAACAAAATATATGTAACTTTTCCTTAATAATGAAAATAAACATAGATAATCCGGAATCTCCGAAATTAATTAATTGATACAGATTAATTTATAATTGGGCACAAAGTAAAACCTTTTGAAAAGCGGTTAAAAATTAATTAGACAATTCCCTTGAGCGTTCTCTGTCCACGTAGATCGCTATTGTTTTTACAGCGATCTCGGCTAATTAATTAAACTTTTATACCTTTATTCAATGTCCGTGTATATATGCTAATGTTCCGAAACACATTAATTGTATAATATGTCTGGCCGTTTGTCTGTCTGCTTTGGGAAACTATCTACCTGGAGAGAGAGGTAGACAGACAGTTATCCAAAGCTACCTTTGGAGTTTGGTAATAAGCCTGGAGATGTCAACGGGCTCGGCGCACAAAAGCCTTCCCCAAACATACCCACAGAGATGCACAGATAGTTTATACTTAACCCAACAAAAATCGAATAAATTATACTTTTATGCCTGCATAATTAATTAAAGATGTTTTTATGTTTGTGATACTCAATGTTTACTCAAAAATGTTTGACAAAATTAGGATATAATTTGATGCGTTGTAAGTTTATAACTTGAATGTTAATAGTTTTAAAGTATAATGCAATTTAATTAGAATACTTATAAAATGTTTGCAACATCTTTTGTGAAATAATATTTTAATTTTAAACATACAACTAAACCCAAAATTATCAAAATATGTAGCTACACTTTATTGTATTTCAAAATACGCCATATATTATAGAAAAAAGAAAAGAAAGAAATACAACTAGTATTTAATTTTTCTCGTGGCAACCTAGCAAGACTTTATTTTTCATTTTAGCTACTCAGGTTCAGGTGGAATTCAATCTGGCAGGTTGTGGAAAGTCTGTAGTAAAAAGTTAGTAATCTGCGCAACATCTTTCTCGAATAAGCTAGAATACAACTACCGCAACATAAGTTTTTATAAGCCTACCTTATTATTATTGGCAACTCTGTCGATAGCACAAAATAATCTATTCATCTCTCGGAACGGCTGGACCGATTTCGATGGGACTTTCACTGGCAGATAGGTTATGTAATAATGAGTAACTTAGGCTACTTTTACACTAGCTGCGCCCACGACTTCGTCGTGGTAGATATTGAACAATAATACATTTTCTCGCAGACGAAGTCGCGGGCACAGCTTGTAAATAAATAAAACAACACTTACACAAATACCCAGACCTGAAACAAATATTTGTCCCGTGTCGTGGATCGAACCCGCGACCCTTCGAATCAAACGGTCGTCCCACACCGTTGGACTAACCGGGTCGTCGCTATCAAATCCCAAAAACACATTCAAAATTCGCAAAATCCCAAGTGAGGTAGCACTTACGCCCCAAAAAGAATCTGTATGCAAAATTTGAGAGTCCTAGGACTTGTGGTAGCGAAATTTCATACAAATTATCAACCCCAAAAACAACCCTTTAGGGTTCAAATTTTGCAAAATCCAGTCTAAGCTAAGCACTCACGTTCTAAAAACATCCCCATGCAAAATTTGAAACTCCTAGCACTTATAGTTTCTGATATTTCGTGAATTAAACGGATACAGCAGAATCAGTTTAAATGTAATCAACCGCATTCACACCCTATGTCTTCAACAAACATTTATTACGTACTAGCGAACCGCCCCGATTTCCGGGTAGCATTTATTATATAGTGAGGACACGCCCGAAATTTTTGACAAAAATGTGATATCGGTAAATACCTATAAGTACGATATTGATAAATTATAGGTATAAACCTTCCTCAGAAAACCCTCTTTCCGACATTTTAAACAGAAACAAAATCCGTTTACAACTTTCCAAGATTACCGCATACATACAGACAGAGAAAATAGGGGGACATTACTTTATAACATTAGGTTGGGGAAAAAGTTTCTTCGCATTTTTTAAGATAATTCAAAACATTTTTTAATATAGTTTATTTAAATTTAACTTAAGTATGTATGTACCATTTTGTTCGATAACCTTTTGCCATCTTGTAGGTAGGGACATGATCCCATTGCTATAAAAATTTTGGGACTTCTCATCAACATACCGCGACAAGTGGATTTGGCAGTCCTCTCGTGATGTTAACCTAACATTGCATAAAGAATTCTGAAGAGACCGAAACAGGTGAAAATCTGAAGGTGCAAGGTCAGGACTATACGGCGGATGCATTAACACCTCCCAGCCAAACTCTTAATTTTTGCTATACCAAAACCAGCCAGATACAAATACTACAGCCAAAGAGATTTTATTACAAATTCATACATACTATAATGCGAAAATACTTTTTCCCCAACCTATTAATACTAGCTGTGCCCGCGACTTTGCCCGCGTGAGAATTTATGATTGTTCAGTATCTATCTACCCGGACGAAGTCGTGGGCGCAGCTAGTATAAAAGTAGCCTTTTTTATGTAAATAAAATGGTAAACAGGCATACAGTTCACATTGATGTTAAGTGATGACTGCAGCCTTTAGACACCCACACAAAGACCAAGGTCAAAATGCAGATGCGGTACCACTCCTAAGGCCTAAGGTTTTATGCCTCTATGTCGGAAATTACGCCCGTACATTGAGCCTTAGTTTAAATGCCTCCTTATTACATCAGCTATCTGCCAGTGAAAGTCCCGTCAAAATCGATCCAGCCGTTCCCAAGATTAACCCCGCCAAACAGACAAACAGACAAACAGACAAAAATTGCAAAAAATTTGTTTTGGTATATGTACCGTGTATACATACATATGCATTTAGTAAAAAGCGGTTATTTTTATAATACAAACAGATACTCCAATTTGATTTATTGGTCCTATAGATTATTAGTGTTGATGAAGTAATAGTGATGTAGCGAAGTGATTCATATTATGTTATAAAATGACCTAATAGTCCGGGAGGTAGCGTTGCATTTTCGGCAGTGATTTTACGCCGATTGCTTGCCAGGTCCTACCGTAGATCTCTCTCAAATGACTCATTACTGAACCAAGAGTCAGCTGGCGCACCCGCGGTGGGTGTGGAATCGGGAGGTTGCGGAAGTAGTAAAAAAAAATAAAAAATTAAGTAATGATACGCCGGCTGAAACTTTTATCATAAATATTTGACACTATACTGAGCTGAAAAAAAATCGTCAGCTGCTTCGTGGAGGGGAGATTATGCGTCAGCTGGTCGCATGAAGTTGTAAAAAAAAACCTAAAATAAAGTTATATTACGCCGGATGAAATTTAACAACGTGATTTAAATATTGCAAACAACAATCAGCTGCGTCTCTAGTGGTGGAAAGACCGTCAGCTAACGCAGTAAAGGGACAGATTATTCGAGCAATACACAAAAGCTTTCACAGTATATTTTTGTCTTGTTTTATTTATAAAAAAAAATGCTAAATATGGAATGAATTCGATTCCAAAATGAAATAAACATAAAATAAAATGAAGGCGAAGTATAGAAAATAAGAAGCTTGCAGAAGCTATTCGTTGTCGATGGTATCGCTGCCAAAATCGCTCTCTGACGAAGCACTATCCGAACTTTCCTGCAGAAAATCGCTGTTTTCGTCTTGATCGAGTTTTTCAGCTCGATTCTCTTCTTCATCATCTACAAATGAGGATGTTAATCATCAAAATTAGGCTACCAGAAATTTACAAGCTCAAAGAAAATGTCAGCGACAAAAATTCCATACCGCCAATAGTCTTGCTGCTATCCGTTATACTGCTGACTGATACTTAATCTCCCTCTAACTATTTGAAGACATATTTTTCGTCTTTTTCTTCCCATCCCCAGTCAGTGGGAGATAGTTGAGTTGAGTAGGATCTTGGAGGAGCATGGCTCCAAAAGTGCGCTTTATATGACGTGCGCAGTAAATGCTGACGTAGCTCGGATTGACACGGTGGGAAGATCGCCACGTCAATACGGTTTTTTCACTTGAGTATACCGAGTGGAAAAAGTGAGTGAGTGAGTGTATAGTGAGTGTTTTCAATAATGGCGTTATATTTTTTTACTTGTAATTTATTTATTTCATACAATTTATATTTACAAGTATTATAGAGAGATATAGTAGATTTGAGGCATAAGTTGGTAGAGTTGGCAGCACCGATCCACACGGACAGGCAGATGTTCCTTTGAAATTTTGGGGGGAGAAGCTTAGGTAGCCCGAAGGTCGTGTTATAGGTTCAAGCAAGGCCAGAATCTATCTCGAAATACGTTTAAAAGGAAACGGCCTAATAACAATGCTCCAAAATTTTTAATCTTGACTGAGTCAGCTGACGGTTTTTCCACCGCTACACAAGCAGCTGATTGTTGTTTTCATAGGCTAAATTATTTGAAGAATCACGTAGTTAAATTTCATCCGGCGTAATATATGTAACTTTATTTTACTTTTTTTTTTACAAGTTCATGCGAGCAGCTGACGCATAATCCCCCCTTCACGATGCAGCTGACGATTTTTTTTCAGCTCAGTATGATGTCAACTATCTATGAAAAGAGTTTTAGCCAGCGTACTATTACTTAATTTTATTTTTTTTATTACCTCTTTTGCAGCCTCTAACACTCACATCCACCGCTACTTGAGCAGTTGACGGTCGATTCAGTTATTAGTGATATAAGATCAACTATCGCTGTTAATATCAGCCGGCTTACTATGACTTTTTCATTTGCAACGCTACCTCCCGGACTATATCCTTTACGTAAGTAGTTTCAATAGTAACTTCAAGTTATGTATTGATGGAATTTTAATATAGAATATTAAACAATACACCGAGTTTACCGAAATTAGTAATGTCGGTAAACTTGCACACGTGCGAAGCCGGGGCGAGCCGCTAGTTAACCAATTTCCTAAATTGCTTATTCATACCTACCACATTGTTTAGAGTAGAATAGCACATTGCAACCAAACGAGTGGTAATTAAAAAGTACTTTGAACATTTACGCCCTTGTTTAGGGCTGTGGCTATCTCGTTAGCAAAATGCCACCTCGTCAGTAGCTCAGCGCGCAGTAAACTGAATATTGCTTTCATTGTCCTACAAATAGGACTTTATTGTGGCGCTCACACGTCACATACAAGAGTTTGCGGAAACTGTACTTCATTATAATTTATGACACTCCAAATGTAGGTCAGTTTCAGCGATCATTTTTATTGTTGTTACGTCTGGTGCTGCTGAGCTGAAGCTATCAGTCGTTGTTTTATTTTCGTTGTTAAAAAAATACAGAAAATTATTTTTTTTTTCAATAAATACGATTTGCATGTTCGTTTCTACCTAGTCTCTGGGACTTCGGTAGATTAGTAGGTAAAAGCGCTAGGATCCAGAGAGCGCAGGTTTGATCCGGTAAAGTATTTTAACTTTTATGAAGCGCGCATGGCCCCACGGCTGGTGTATATCGTAAGCGATCTACTCGGTTAAGCAATACGGGCGCGGTCGGGCGGGTGACGGGTGACCGCTAGTGGCAAATTAAAAATGCGAGTTTCCGTGCTTCGGAGGACACGTTAAGCCGTCGGTCCCGGTTGCTATCGATAGATAGCAGTCGTTAAACCTTGTCGGAGGCCTTATGGGCGGCTCCAATCCGCATTAGAGCAGAAGGTGGAGTAAGTTCCAGGCTTCCCCCCAAAAAGGGGAGAGACTCGTGCCCAGCAGTGGGACGTATAATGGGTTGCCGTTATTATGAACTTTTACGCGCTTGTTTACGCTCGCACGTATGCATCGTCTGCGATGCAGCGTCGCATCGCATCGCATCGCAGTTTTGTGTGGCCGCCCTAAGACTGTGTTAAGGCATGACAACGTTAATTATTTTTTTTACCTCATGTACGGCCCTGTAATTTCTTGCACAAAGGCATAACACCTTAGGCCTCAGAAGTGGTAACGCATCTGCATTTTTACCTCTGGTCAATGTGTAGGTGTCTATAGGCTGCAGTCATCGCTTAACATCAATGTGAACTGCATGCTTGTTTGCCACATTCATTATATAAAAAAACACTTTTTACGCTAAATTCGAATCCGATCCACTCAGATCATTTGGTACAAAACTAAATCATATTTGAAATAGTCAAAATGTTTCAGTTACTTTCTATAGATAACTCTCGTCCATTTTATTTTATCCTTTTATATCCTGCGATATTTTTTAATGTAAATTGTCTCTGTTTGGTGTACGAAAAGAACTAAATAAGTACCTAATTCACAATTTCACTGCACCGTAAAAAGTTAAGCGACACACCAAAATCACACAAGGCGTAATGAAAACGTCCTTTGAACGTTTACGCCCTTGTTGAAGGCTGTGATTTACTCGTTAGCCAAATTCTACTTCATTAGTACTTTTACGCAGTAAACTGAATAGTGCTTTCATTGTCCTTTTTACAGGACTTACAGGACTTTCATCACAGCGTTCTCACTTCACATACATTTTTTTCTGATATTGCAGTTCACAATAATTATTTTTATATCCTGCGATATTTTTTTTTGCTGCTGTTTTTTTTTTATTTCGTATATTTGAAACCTGTCATGTTTTTTTTACGATTTTCGTAAGATTAAAACCTATACTAAATCTTTAAGTCCAAAACCAAATAATTCCTCCGCGTTATACGTAACTTAATGAATAAAAAAATTCTAATTATTTCAATAACTTTCAATGAAGTACCTATTTAACAATTCCACTGAAACATAAAAGTAAAAACGACACACGGTAACCACACGAGCGGTAATGAATACGTCCTTTGCACGTTTACGCCCTTGTTTAAGGCTACGACTAGGTCGTTAGCAAAATTCCACCTCGTCAGTGTCTTTGCGCAGTAAACTGACTATTGCTTTCTTTGTCCTATAAATAGGACTTTTCATCACAGTGTTCTCACGTCACATTTTTTTATGTAAGAAAGGTTGCAAGCATTCTATATGTAGGTTGCGGTCATCACTTAACATCAATGCGAGCTGCATACTTATTTGCCATCTTCCTTAAAAAAAAAGCACTTAAATTGATATTAAGTGATGACTGCAGCCTATAGACATCAACATAAAAATCAGAGGTCAAAATGCAGATGCGTTGCCACCCCTGAAACCTAAGTTTTTATGTCGCTGTGATAGTTATTACGGGGCCGTACAAAAGTTTATCCATATCATGTCCATCCATGTCCATCTGTATGTCTGTCCGTCCGCGGTTTAGCGCAAAAACTATTGGTACTAGAGACTTGAAATTTGGCACAAGTATACACCTTAATTATGCCGATAAAGTGGTAGACAAAAAACGTGAAAAAAAAATTATTTAGGGTACCTCCGCTACATGTAACGCGCAAATATTTTTTTTTTTTTCGTTTTCTTTATAGTGTAGGATGGGAAAATGTAAGGGATGTGCTAATATCATTTTTCGATTTAGTTGACCGTTCGTGACTTATTAAGCTTTGAAGGACAAAGAAGAACGAAATTTTCGTTAGAGTCAAGTTTTCCTCCCCCCGCCCCATATTACCTACTAAACTAGTTGTTGTTAGAAATTCAAACGTTACGGCAATAATAGCTACATATAATGAAATTTAAAGGGAAACTATCACACTTAAGTTGGCTTTACAAGTTTGCGAGTAATAGTCGACCAAATGTATTTTAGTCGATAATTTTGAAGAACTCCATAGAAAATATTTATTCATTTATTTCATTACATTATTCAACCCTAAAAACTACGGAACCCTATACTGCGCGTAACCCCAAGTGCACTTGACCGTTTTTTTTTTGTTTGAAAAAACCAAGAAACCAGTCATCATTGTTTTCATTCTACTATTTACGCAAGACTCGAACCCGATCTATCGAGCTACTGAGATTTTTGGGTCCGAAACTAGATTATTCCTCTCCATTTCCTGTAACCATATTAATTTAAAAAATCAGAATGTTTCAGTTATATTCTTAACAAATCTTCTTAAACAATTCCATTGCACCGTTAAAAACAAAGCGGCCCACGCTAACCACACAAGTGGTAATGAAAACGTCGTTTGGACATTTACCCTCTTGTTTAAAGCTGTGATTAGATCGTTAACAAAATTCTACCATGTCAGTATTTTTGCGCAGGAAACTGAATATTACTTTCATTGTCTCTATAAAAGCGATTTTATCGTTCACGCACAAAAAAACGGAGGTTTTGTATGTTTTAGGAAACAGGAATGAATTATGTGACAGCTCAAATGCCGGACAATTTCCGCGATCGTTCTATATCGAACTTTCCAACATATTATTCATTATAGCTGTGCCTGCGACTTTGTTCGCGTCAAATAGTGACTTTGGGACTTTGGGAAGCACTTTTGGATATAATTTTGGTTATTAAATTAAACCTAAAAAAATCTACTTTACAGTAATGCTTCTCTGTAAACGATATTAGACGTATGACCATCGGGGATAAAAACACACACCCTGCTAGGATTGCGAAAAATTTCTAATTATGTGTTTAAACGCTCAGTCGTGTAAGTAAGTACCTACCTACAAACGTCCATCCTACGCTGAACCATATTTTTGAAAAGGCCATTTTAAACTTTTATGCATAATATTTTTTATAGACAATTATTATACAGTTTTATAAAGTTTCAGTCAATTAGTGCTACTGACAGAGAATGAAAGATGAAAGATAGATCTATACATAATAAGTATGCACACCGGAAGAGCCGGCAGAAGTGAAAATTGAATACTAACGTTGTGTACTTTTAACCACTAATACCACCACCACCACCATCACCACCATCGACACCACCTCCACCATCACCACCACCACTGTCACCACTCTAAAAACCACCGCCAGCACCACCAACGCCACCAACACCACCACCAGAGTCACCAACAACACCTACTCCACCAACGACATCAACGAAATCCGAAAGACGTCCATCCGTCTCCGCTGGACAAAGCCTTTTCCGAAGATGCTCCTAAAAGTGTTGTGCGTCATAAGGAAAGAATATGCCATAATTGCCACGCTTGGCATGATGAATGGTGATCATAGCGGCGATTGTTCTATGCCGGGACGCTGCTATGCTGTATGCTTTATGTTACTAACAGAGAAAATACCCAGCCAAGTGCGAGTTGAACTCGTGCACGAAGGGTTCCGTACATAAATGGCATAAAAATTACGTTTGTTAAAAGTTAATATACAACATAGGACCTAAAAATTCTGTAAAAATGTTAAACCGTCTACTCGCTACCGTTATTGATATCGAGCAAAAAATATACGAAAAAAAAAACACGATTATTGTATGCCGCCTTGGACTCCTAAATATTTTCATTTTCTTATTTTTAGTATTTAATTTTGTCGTTATAGCGGTAACAGAAATACATAATTTGTGAAAATTTAAGCTTTCTAGCTATCACTGTTTATGAGATACAGCCTGGTGACAGACAGACTGATGGACGGGCAGACAGACAGACAGCGGAGGTTTGGTAATAGGGTTCGTTTTTACCTTTTAGATACGGCACCTTAAAAAAGACAGAAGATAGATACAGAATAGTTTAAAAATGTTCGATAATAGGTACATGATGCTTTAAACTGTCGTAACTTTTTTATTTCTCAACCGAATGACATGAAACAAACACTAAATGTTAAGTGAAACTTACCACAATATATTAGTGAAAACTACAATTTTTTTCCGGGATAAAAAGTACCCAGTGTTGTGCGCCAAAGGTTAAAGTATAAGTATACCAAGTTTCATCGTAATCGGAGCCGTAGATTTTGTGTGATGCTTGAACAAATGTGTTAAAATTCGCCGGAGTAGATTTAAGAGACGGGGTTTTGTTTCTAGTTACTAGTTGTCAGCGTTATGTTACTAGTTTGCAGGTGCACCAAAAATGTTTGAACATTACAGTTCCATCTTCAAAACTGGTAAAAAATGTTGTTTATAGCAAAGTACTGCAGTTAACAGGTAACAGTTTACGGCCGTACTTCGCTATACATACAGGTCCGCATGTCACAATTATCGTTATAATTGGGGTTACATTTTTATCAAAATCCGCATACAGTAAAGCATATAAAGGGACAGACAATTTGTTTTATACTACGTATGTGAATTACATGGATGCATCTAATATAAATAGTCTGACTTAGTATTATTACTTAGTATTACATTTGAGCTCATTACTTTTTAAGTTAAAAGGACTACGACTACGTTGCGAGACGGACATTTTTTACGCATATGTTTTTGATGGAATATTATATCCACTGTCCCCATAAAAGCGATTTCAATCGTTCACGCACAAAAACAAAAACGTGGTTGCGTGTGTTCAAGAAAAGAGTAGTTTAATATAATATATGACAACTCTATTTACTGCCTCGGTAGCCTAGTGATAGTAGGCCACTACTACTACGCTGAGGTACTGGGTTCGATTCCCGGGTAGGAGGTTATCAGAGATAATGGTGTAAAGTCCTTTATCTCTGGTTCTATTGGGATTTTTCCATTTTCTGGCAATTTCCCAATACTTCGAAATTTGGTAATGTGCCCGGAGATGTCAACAGGCTCGCCACCTGTTATATGGGCCTAAAACGTAACCGGCGAATCGTGGGTGTTTGCATGTATGCTTGAATGCATGAATTTACCTCTGCCTACCCCTTCGGGGATTAGTGGCGTGAAGTTATGTACGTTACGTTATATGACAACTCAAATACCGGACAGTTTCCGCAATCATCTGTTAGGATACTCCTGAAAATATCAGTCATTATTACTTGAGTTTTGAAAGAGACAGAGAAAATAACATCTCTCGCTACTTACGAAATAAATTCAGAAGTTGAGGCAGATAGTGTCTTTGTGACTTGAATGTAATTAAATGTTTAAGATTTTCATAGAACTTATATCAGAACCCAGTAAATTTTATTAACGCATTTCAACCACAGAAGAATAACAAAGAAAACAAAACAGATTTTTTTTATAGTATTTCGCATTAACACATGCTTGTGAAATATATTTTATTTAACGAAAAATGGAAAGAAAAATTTGACTTCAGGCGAGACTCGAACTCGCGGCCTACTGGGAATCTAGTCCAGCCGCTCTTCCAATTGAGCTACTGAAGTCCTGCCCGATTTGTCAAATCTTTCCTTCACATTTTATTGCATTGCTTTATGGTAGCAGCAGCGCCATCTATTGCCAACTATGCTAGTTAGACAACCGTTAAAATAGACTTTGCAATTTATTGAATATCGTAAAGAAGTCGCTTTTACCCTTAATAATTGTTTTATATTATATCGCATTAACACATGCTTGTGAAATATATTTTATTTAAAGAAAAATGGAAAGAAAAATTTGACTTCAGGCGAGACTCGAACTCGCGGCCTACTGGGAATCTAGTCCAGCCGCTCTTCCAATTGAGCTACTGAAGTCTTCTTTAAATAAAACAAAACAGAATTTTCCTATGAAATCATAAATAATTAACACATGTTCTTCAAAGTTGTGATTCAGTTTTAACCTAAGGAAAATAATAAATCCAAGGAAATTAACAAATCCATTATACTGATGAAAGAAGAACAGCATTATCGCAAATGCTTGAGTGGTAATGACAACGTGCTCAAAGCATTTTATACCTCTGTAAGGCCGTGACTTTACTGACGAACTATTACGGATTCCACACAATTTTACATTGTCAAGAACTTTGCGCGGTAAATACAGTATTCCTTTCATTTTTCTACAAAACTGATTTTATCGCGGGCATTCGCACGTAACACTCAAAAGTATGTGGGCAGGAAAGAACAGTTAATTATAATACATGATAACTTAAATGTAGGTTAGTTTTCCTTAGCATTCGTCATACTTGTTATTTTTATATTGCATTGTTTTAACTTTTTAGCTCACTTTATTCTATTTAAAGTTAAAGATGAAGCGTATTGTATCCTTTATATTTCCCAAAATGTTTATTTAATGAATTAATAACATTTAGTCTTTTCTAAAAGACAGTTTTTATTTTCATCGCGTTTTAATCACATTCCAAAATTTTCACTCGCCGAGCCTTTTTCTCGTGAGCTGACTGGGTTAAAAGTACACGCGGACAAAGACTCGAGCATAAACTAGTTCACCATAATACTTTTAATCGATTTAAGATCTCAAACAAATTAAAAAGTTGAATAATCTACATAAATAAAAATGAATCACCGAAATGTTGATATGCGTATAACTACCAAACGACCAACTTGGATAAATGTATCTTTTGTATGTTCGTTATTGTCAGAAGAAGGCATTTTAAAAGGAATTATGAACAAAATATATAGGAAATTCAAAATTCAAATCATTCATTACAAATTATTAATATTAACAAATAATTTAAAAAGAAAATGATTTTCAATATTTTTAATTTAACAATTCTCACTCTCCGTAAAAATGAGATCGTCACACAAGCGATAATGACGTGCTTCAAAGTTTACGGCCTTGTTTAGGGCTGCGACTAGCTCGTTAGCGAAATTCTACTTCGTCAGTAACTTCGCAGTAATCTGAATATTGCTTTCATTGTACTACAAAAAAGGATTTTATCGTGGGCGAACTTCATACGCCATTGTTCGGTGATTAACAATATGATTAAAATTTAACAGATGAAGGTCAGGTCTCATGATTATTTGTCCGTGATACCTTTGATATTTTTTATTTTGCTTATTTGTATTCTTTGTAATGCTTCAGGTTATTTATTTGATGATGGTGGAAATTTCGCCTCTTCAGTAAATCTACTGAAGAGGCGAAATTTCCTGAAAAGCTTCAGAAAGCGGAATATTGTTTTCATTATCTTAGAAAGAACTGCATCTTGGGCGTCCTTTATACGCAAATTTTGGGGGTTTGGTGTTATATACGACCGACGTTATATAGATTCCCATCAGCATCATTTGCTGAACTGCCTCGGTAGCTTAGTGGTAGAGGCCACAACTACTACGCTGTGGTCCTGGGGTCCTTCGATTCCCAGGGTTATCAGAGATAATGGTGTAAAGTTCTTTTATCTATGGTTCTATCGAGATTTTTCTGGTAATTTCCCAGTAGCTCGAACTTTAGTAATGTGCCTGGAGATTTCAACAGGCTCGCCACCTGTTACATGGGCCAAAACGTAACCGGCGAATCGTGGGTGTTTGCATGTATGCTTCAATGCATGCATTTACTGCCTACCCGTTCGGGGATTACAGGCGTAAAGTTGCGCTTTTATCATTTGTGATAGTGGTATTATTATTTGTTTACCATAAATGTACCTAGTTATCTTGATGTTAAATTAAGGTATCTTTATAGTTTCTACTAGTGGTAGAGCTCCAGTGACGGAGCTCGCGGGTGTAGGCACTACAGCATTACCTAATATACTTGCCGCTAAATAGTAGTGTTCAGCACTATCGTGTTCCAGTCAGGTAGTAATGTACGGCCCTGTCATTTCCGGCACAGAGGCATAACACCTTAGGCCTGAGGAGTGGACGTGGAGTAACGCATCTGCATTTTGACCTTGGTCTTAGTGTGGGTGTCTATAGGCTGCAGTCATCACTTAACATCAATATGAACTGCATGCTTGTTTACCACTTCCATTACATAAAAAAAGTAATGTTATTACGTAATCTAAATTTCCCAGCGAAACAAAACTGTTTACTTATAACTTGTTTCTTCGATTTGTATTCATAACTGCCGAAGTCCAAAAGCAGTAAGAAATTACTCAGAACTAACGTATTATAAGTTTTATCTTCAATCCACCCAACCATAATCATATTTTCACAGTCGTAGGGCAATCTTTTTAAACTTCAAATTTAAAGGTATTCGTGTCAGTTTGGAATTATAGTTCTACATCTACATAATTAAATATTTAAAAAACTCATCTGTTATAACTTTACATTATATTAATTTAGCCTAGTCTTTAGTCTACAGAAATAACAAGTCAAGACAATACTGTACTACAATAGATAAACCCGTCTTTCGACTTATCATGTAACGGATGCTCTACTACCAATAAGGCTTCAAACAACATAACATTCTTGTTTTTTTTTATTACGTTTTATATACTTACATATATCCATATAGTAAATATTTATGTAAAGTATGTTAATATACTGAACAATAAAAATGATACAATTTAATTTAATTTCGAAGTGAAAAATGTCTTAAGACGCCATACTCTCTGCTATTTGTTCAGGTGTATACAATCTTAGATTACAGGTGTACAAATATATAAATTGCCTACGCAGAAAACAGAGTAACATCTTCAAAGCGATTCACGTCAGTGAGTACACATTGCGGCACCACGAGCATCGCTTTCAGAGTTCGTTATCGGAAGCAAACAAAAAACTGATCAAGTGCGTCTCAAACTCACGTGAATGGTTCCTTTGCGATAAATAACAGCGCGTATCATGATCTTTTATTGTCAATCTAAACTGAATCGCTATTATCTATTTCTCGTTACTTCAAACGCACTGTCCTATAATACAAATGAAACAACATTTTGGCAGTGCCTAAACTGATTTTATATTCATCATAAATGATGTTAGAGTTTCAGTGGAGAAGTTCGCGGGCCGACGCACCAGTCTATTACCTAATCTACTTAACGCTAAATGGCAGTGTTTAGCGCTATCGTATTCCGGTCATGTGGTAATCGACGGCACTATCACTTCCAGAGCAGAGGCATAAAAAAAAACGCTTACACTCACAGCCTTACAGTAGGTATAAACCTGTGGCGTGAGTGCCGTTGTACACATACAACACATACACAAACGCCCAGAACCGAAACAAATATCTGTAGGCCAAACAAATAAATGTCCCGGTGCGGGGATCGAACCCGCGACCCTTCGAATCCAACGGTCATCTCACACCGCTGGACTAACCGGGTCGTCAAAAACAACTTATACATCAGGAATAGGTCTTTAGATCTTTAGGATGCAGTCATCACTTAACATCAATGTGAACTGCATGCTTGTTTGCCACTTCCATAACATAAAAAAGTACTAATAACATATTAGTGCAGAACTCTAAAAACTACGCAACGTGAACATTTGTACCACTAATGCTTCTTTCATGTATGCTCGTTACAAAGATCACCTCACGTCGGGTTAATAAAATAGGTTTTGAATAAGAAAGTAATCCATCTGATGGGCTGCCCTTGGATTGCCTTAAAGAAAAATATTCTTTTTGGGGTAATTTGTTCGGTCAGTTAATAAAAGCTAGAAGAAAATCCAATTGCAATTCAATCTAAGGTTTGTTCAGCTTTTTTATGTAGAATATTGCCAATGTTAATCCTATTTCCCTCATTTCTTCTTTTAAAACACAAGTTCTTACTTTACCCTGTCCATCTATGGTATCCCGTTTTCTTTGCATTATTATTTTGTAGCGTGGCAATTCTGTTCAGCATTATGGTGTGCAGATTAGATTTTTAGTACCTATTTAGATCTTTAGGCTTTTCGGGCTTATCTCGGGTTCTATTAGGATTTTTCTTGTTTTATATTATTTCGCATTAACACATGCTTGTGAATGCTGGACTAGATTCCCAGTAGGCCGCGAGTTCGAGTCTCACCTGAAGTCAAATTTTTCTTTCCATTTTTCTTTAAATAAAGGATTTTTCTTTTTCTGGAAGTTTCACATTACCTACCTCGGAGTTTGGTAATCGCCACCTGTGACATGGGTAAAACGTAACCGGCGAATCATGGGTGTGTGCATGTATACTTGAATGCATAGGTACATACCTCTGCCTACTCCTTCGGGATTACAGGCGGGAAGTTACGTCTTATTTACTTCTTTCATAACATCAAGAAAAATAAATCAAAAAGCTTATAATATACCTAAAAATCGATTAAAGTAGACACATTGTCTTGTCTATAATTGTAATTACGCTAGTCGTTAAAAAGAGCGTTTACAAAAAAAAGTTAAACGAATATTGTTTCACCATCACACATATTTTTCACGAAGGCGGTGTATCGGATGCAAAACGCATCCTGTGTAGTGTATCGTTGACCCAGTTACTTACTCTGTGGCGGCCGTGACCTTGAGACCCATATTCGTCCCACTTAAAACAGTTCTCTTCCTATATTAAATATCGATAGCGAAGCGTTTAGTGGAGCCATAATATTCGATGAGATAGTTAAAGTTAAGTACCAGTAGGTGTGGTCAGCACTTTATTATTTATAGGTAAAGATCAGCAATTCACTATAGTTTTACTTTGCTTTTAACGCGTATTTATTTGGGCTATGAGTGCTATGAAAAAATTGTTTTATATCAACGTATATCTCATTTTCACTCATTTTATACTATGTTTGAATTTGTATTAAATTAACATAGACGACGTATTCCACCATTTCTAAATTATGTGTCGCATCTGATCTACCGAAAATTCATACTCTTTGAACATACCAAAACAAGGCGCCAAAACGCCTTATTTATCTAAAATTATTATAAAAAAGAGAATATTCACTTAAAACATCTTGCTTGCTATTTAATTTTGTTTTCCAGCTGTTTGTTAATATCCCTGTAATAATAGTTAATATCTGAACATGTCATTATTATTATGTAAATTTTAATGTTTGTACTGGAGACATTTCCACGTCATTGTGAGAATAAGTAAAATAGTCGACTGCAGACTGTGACCGTGCAATGTAGAGAAGTGATTCGACTAGTACTTTAATACGAATGAGGACAATGATTTTCAATATATTTACGACTCGCTGTTGCCCGCGGCTCCGCTTGCGTGTAGGTCGCTTTTTGCGTAACCTGTGGAAACCCAAAAATCATCCAATGACATCGCACAGGAACATGTTTTCGGGATAAAAACTCCCCTCTATGTGTGTGCCAAATTTCATAAAAATTGGTTCAGCAGTTTTGGCGTGAAGAAGTAACAAACAAACATACAAACTTTCGCATTAATAATATTAGTAGGATTAGCTATGCCCGCGAAGAATCGCGTAGAATAGTGACTTTGGGCAGCATTTTTTTGGATAATATTACTTTTGGTTAATTTAGTATCATACGAAAACAATTATATTGATAGCTAAAAAAATCTGGTTTACATTAATACTTCTCTGTATACGATATTAGACTAACGCTACCAAATGATGCTGCCCAAGTCACTATTCCACGCAAACGAAGTCACGGGGACAGCTAGTCATAAAATACGATTGTGTGCTCATAGATTTGTACTTCATTTTTTTAAATATATTCTCGAAATGGCAAACAAGCAAACAATTTATATTGATGGAAAGTAATACTGTAGGAAACATTTACATGAAACCATAGATTTCAATGTAGAGGCATAAGGCATTATGCCTCCGTGCTGGAAATTACAGGTCCGATAATTACAACCTGACCGGAACACGATAAGGCTGAATACTTTTTTTTTTTTTTTTTTTATGTATTAAAGGTGGCAAACATGCATGCAGTTCAGCAAAAACATGCAAATTGAATAATATATTTACAACTAGCTGTGCCCGCGACTTCGTCCACGTGAGAAAAAATATGATTGTTCAGTATCTACCCGGACGAAGTCGTGGGCGCAGCTAGTATAAAAGTAGCCTAAGTTACTCCTAATTACATCAGCTATCTGCCAGTGAAAGTCCCGTCAAAATCGGAGACACTCAAATTCTATTCATTTGTATGTAGGTATGTATGGTTTATTTGTATGTAGGTATGTATGGTTTATTTGTATGTAGGTATGTATGGTTGTATGGAGATAAAAGTAGCCAAAGTTACTCCTTATTACATCAGCTATCTACCCGTGGAAGTCCCATCAAAGTCGGATACACTCCAATTCTACTTATTTGTGTGTATGTATGGATGTGTGGAGATAAAAGTAGCTTAAGTTACTCCTTGTTACATCAGCTACCTACCCGTGGAAGTCCCTTCAAAGTCGGATACACTCCAATTCTACTTATTTGTATATAGGTATGTATGTATGTATGAATGTATGGAGATAAAAGAAGCCAAAGTTACTCCTTATCACATCAGCTATCTGCCAGAGAAAGTCCCGTCAATATCGGGAAAGCCGTTCCCAAGATTAGCCCCGCCAAACAGACAGACAGACAAAAGTTGTAAAAAATGTTGTTTTGGTATGTGTACCGTGTATGCATATATATGCATTTAGTAAAAAGCGGTTATTTTAATATTACAAACAGACACTCCAATTTTATTTATTTGTATAGATTTATAAACCAATTAGAATTAAGTCAGAGACAACGACTCAATTATAAAACGTCTCAATCTGCTCAAGAAAAAACTTAATGCCTCTGCTGTTATTGAATGCATTAAGCGTATTTTTAATTTACGTTGAGTCGGGAAGGGCTCCGACATCAAAGAGAAGATGGGAGGGCTTCATTAGAGTAATGTCACCGCGGCGTCTTCGCAAGGAACCTTGGCTGCGCAATATGATGACAGTCGATAATTACTGCTCGTAAACTCCCTGGCCCGTGTTTTACAATCTGTTACGAGAGCGCGAAGAATAACATTTTAATAAGCCCGGGTCGAAAATACCATCGCTTTCCTTTCAAAGGGGTCGAATTCAAGGCATAGCTCGTTAATTTTATTAACAAATAATTTGGGCAGGTATGTTGTAGCAGCTTAGAGAAACTTTTGAGGTTACAGTCGGATTGTGCTACGGGAAATTCTATTTTGAATTTCTAGCTCTCAACCTACGCCATTTGCATACTTGAGTTTATGCCAAGCGGCCAGATTTCAACGGTTAATTGAAAAGTACCTAAGTTTTTTCGACAAGAACTGCCCTGTTTCTTTTTATAAATTTATGCTACGAGTACCTATATATTTATGTGTGCTAATGTTTGCGGGTGTATAACGGTTTAAAGTTAGTCATCAACTATTCTCGCTTTGATATCCTATGTTAGGGTACATAAACGAAATCCTCTCCTCTCCGGTAATAATAGGAGCACCCCGGGACGACGATGAAGAGGTAAGGTCCGCCCCGATCCCATGCTTCGTGACCCGCTAGCGAGTGAAAGAAAGAGCGAAAAAAAAAAACAATTAAAATAATATATATAAATAAAGCCCACCCTCTCTCGACTGACGATGCGTGCCTCCTTCATCGAAGCCCTTGAATCCCAGAGCACCCAACGCCGACCTGCATGGCAGGCCAGAAGAAGCCGCAGCAGAGGGGGCCAGCTCCGGTGCTGCTGCCGCTCCGCGTGCTTCGCGCGCGCGACCGTCAACTGATGCTCACTAGGTGCCTCAGATATTCGACGATCGTGCGGTCCACAGTGCTCTACCTTGTGCCCGTCTAGTATATCAACTGACATGATATCCCTGGCTGTTAAAAAGACGATCTTGGATTGTTCTACATCTCTTGGTGTCCTGGCAGCGATGGCTGCAGTTCTATTGGGCAGATAGGCGGCTAGTCTCGATACGCTTGATAGTACTTACATAATTTGCTTCAATGGAAAATCAATTTTCGTAGTAAGTAGGCTATCCAAGTACTATCTAGTTCTCAGCCTGAGAGAAGATGCGAGACAAAAACTATGAGCACCCCGAAAACGGGTTAGGTTGTATTTTATAGGGGTCACCGGGACCCCTCCCGGTGATGCACGAAAACGGAACTGTCCCTTTCAAGACCCGTTTTGTTTTACGTCCCAACGTATGGTCATGTTGGTTATACTCTAAGGAACAATATTCTGTATGTATTTGACATATTTTGAAATTGAAATTGAGCTGGCTTGCATGCAATCAATAGCATTTCGCCGAGATCAAAGTCGACCAGACTGTTGTTATTCGGAGCAAAAAGTGTACCAACGGATACGAATATTTCGTCCCTTTGATGTGCGAGTACCTACACTGTCGGGTGCGTTTATCCGTCCATGTCGGGCCGTTGTTTTAAACTTGGAACACCGTGAAATCGCCGACAACAGGTCAGTGCGCTTGGTGCACTCATTATGTACGTAGAATAGGGCTTATTTTTTTATTTTTCATTACAACAGGTCTTCTATAGCGGTAATATTTTATTGGATTTAGTGTAATTTGTTTCTGTTAGCTTTATTTCATTTTAGCGATTGCGTTTGTGTGTGCGTTTAATTTTTCAATTTAAATGTAAATATTATACTTTAAAAGCGAAAGTTCACTCACTCACTCATCGCAAAATCTCAAAACCTACAAGTTCTAGATTTCAAGTTTTGCACATGGGTTCTTTTTAGAATATGTCGTACTAAAATTTTAAGAAATTCGACCTATAAGGGTAGTTTTTGGAGTTGATAGTTTGTATAAAACTTTGTTGTCCCCTTAATTTTATAAATGTTTTCCTTCTATTTTAAAAACAGGGTTTTAAACCCGCGCCGTGCGGCTACCTCCCAAACTGGTTTAGTTACTGATAGGTAAATGGCAGCAACATTTTATTTAAGAAAAATAGTAGATCGTTATTGATAAAAGTCCAATATAATATGCAAATAATATAAGTACTTTAATAGGAAGTAGTTTTTTTATGTTATGGACAAACAAGCATGCAGTTCACATTGATGTTAAGTGATAACTGAAGCCTTTAGACACCCATACAAAGACCAAGGTCAAAATGCAGATGCGTTACCATTCCTGAGGCCTAAGGTGTTATTTCTCTGTGCTGGAAATTACAGGGCCGTACATTACCACCTGACCGGAACACGATAGTGCTGAACACTACCATTTAGGAAGTAGTTTTGATGAATTAAAGTATTTTTGAATACATATCTACATCTACATATTCTGCGACTTGCCACGATTCGCTAGATACGTTTTGTTCCATGCACCAAATAGATAGCGACCCTCTTAATATCTGCAGGCACAATACCAACCCCGTAACTGGCACTAGGAAGCTTCCAGCGATAGCACTCATGACGCCAGCAGTAGTAAACAAAATAAAAATATTTAAAAAAGTATATGAATATTCTTCGTGTATTCACAGAACTTCGGCACAAACATTTTGAATTCACTCGCTAAAGTAATGCATGACATGACAACTTTAACTACTTGTTACGATACAGAATATTTCAGGGAAATTCATATCTGACTGTAGAAAAAGTCTCATATAACGTTACGTATATTATATATTTCCCATCCTTGTGTGCAAGAAAATTGCGTCAACAGCGAAGTATATCGTATGTCTGTTCGCAAGAATCGGTAATTTTACGATAAAACTTAACCATTATGAAAAAAATCGCGAATAACCCATTTTTTTTGTACCTTTGACCGCGAGTAGAAATAGAAAGAGAAATAGAAAATATTTTTATTTCGAATAGATCTTTACAGATACTTTCAAAACGTCAAGAAATATAAAATACCTAGAGTGAATAGTTTTTTAGTCTAATTTGACCGGACTATATTAATTCTATTATTCTTTGCTATTTGGTATGATACCATATCGTCTTAATAATGCGAGTTTATATAGAAAAAGTAAACCTAAATATACTATTAGTGTAAGTACTAAATATATAATTATACTATTAGCTGCGCGGGGGCAACATGCGGCAAAACAGCAGCATGTTGGGTAGTCGCGCGGCCAATACCTACGTGATCGCCAACGGCTGGTCGTATAATGCGCGCACTTTCTTAAATTATCTTGGTAGAATTAGTTGGCCGCTGACCGCCAAATACGCGGAGGCAATATAGAGTTGCAATGTAAAAGTCTTGAGTTTTTTGTAAAACCTTATTGGAGAAAACAATAAATGTTTATTTTCATTACATGTTATTATTCTACCAAAGGCTGGTACATAGTACATAATAAGTATATATATACTTTCACATTTTTACACATAGTCGTACGTCTGTGTCATCGTCCGAGCAACTGTCATAAAAAGCGTTTTTTTTTCCTTCAGCTATAACATGATAATATGTTAAAACAAAAATATGAAGGTATGTTTAATAAACGTATTAAATAAAACTATACCGTTTAATATGAAGACACGTCCAAGTATGATTATCGAGGCCATAAACAAACTAGAATTCAATTTACCAAAGAACCCGCAAAGTGCTCGATTATACGCGGATATTTGTATCCCAACCCTTCGTAAAACCATCCTTTATTATGCAAATTCATCTTTCGGGTTTGACTTTCTTCTTTCTTGGGACTTATTTTTGTATGTTTTTTTGTAAATAAATAAACAAGCAACAAGCGGCTTTGATTTGGGTAATATGCCTTGAGTATCATAACGAAAATTCTTCGTAATATAAATATTTTCCGTACTTGAGAAGGGTTAAAGTTGTAGCCAAATATTTTTCTTACACTATACACTTCAGAACTGGTACTTACATAAAGATTAAGGAAGCTTTTAAGGCTCATTGTTCAGTGATTGAAATGGAAAAATGGTACTTATGTACAGTACAATGTAATTATTTATATGTTGAGAGTAAGTGGGGATAGGATTCCCGTTGGGATTAAGGACATATACACCAACGTATTGTCTAATCTAGCTATCACTATTTAGCAGCGTAGTAATCAGAAAAATCTAAGTACCGTCCAAGTGGACAGACTGACAGATAAATCCGTTAGGTTAGGTTAAGGTTAATCCGTAGGATCCGTTTCTTGCTATTTGGTTACGGAACCCTAAAACCGGCCCAGTTTAAGTCAGAATTGCACGCTGAGCTTTCTGTTCAATTGAGAAATTTCATACGTTATTTATATCATATACGCTATTATATGATAAAGAATTGTTTTCTGTACTTATTTATTTTTTCAAAACTTTAGGTCTACTTGTTTCGGAGATAAAATTTAATGGTTAAGTTTTGATTATTTTATATTTTAAATTTATCAATACCTACTGCAATATTTTTTTAATTACAAGTTATTTTTTTGAGATTCTCACATTAATTTGATGCCCTTTAATTTGATGTGTCACACAATTTGCAAAACCGGAAAAAACATCAAAATAATTTTGTTTATTCCTTGTAAAGCACGAAACCCTAAAATGCAATACTTTAACCACAACTAGAAAAAAAATCTTTATGAATATTTTCTTTTAATCAATTAATGGATAACAATTTCAATATAAAAACTTTGTAATCATATATGTATCGAAGTCCTTGTTATGGCTATAGAAACTCCGTGCTATTCATTACATGGTTTCAGAATATTGAGAATTGAGATACATTGGCAACGCCCACAGTAACGGTGAATGTTGTTTGCTATTTAAGCTTATACTAATATTGACTACGTGTTACAAATACAAGGGGAGCACCGTGGGCTATTCGAAGTGATTAATCGTCCGCAGGCATTAGAGACCTTCCATTAGAGTTATGCATTTATGGAAAGGTTCGGAAGTTAGAGACGCCTTGAGGTGTATCCAGTGTCGGCTTTTGGAATATTTGGTGGCTGACCCTAATGACGGAGGCACTCGCATCTTTTGCCAAGTATTTTGGTTTGAATATCAAGACCCTTATTTTTTATAAAGTTTATAAATAATTGATTTCGAAAACCATGTATTTGAAATAAATCATCTTTAAACATTGACCCATATGTACTAAAATACTAGACTGGACATTCCCCTTGATAGCATGGTTCCAGTTTTTTTTGCATACAATTACCTACATTTTCCCATAATAATATGACAACGTCATACAAAATGTCTATCAAATCAATTTTTAACAGAACCGGCTGTTTGTTCCCGTTACCTACTCTATAATATTCACCTCACTGCTTTAAAAGCTAATTTTTCGTCTATATTAATCCGAAAAATACAATTCTGACGTATATGTCGAATTATTATAGGTTGCGTTCGTTAATCATAAATCGTACCGAACGAACAACATACAGTACTCAACAATTAATATTGCACATCGAGTCTACGAAAGAGACGATCGGCTAGTTTCGACTTCGTAGAGCATTATCTCTGCTGCACACTGACTACGTAAGCACTGATACTTGCGGCAATTTTTCGATAGGCAACCTAGTGGATATATATTCTCTAGATTATAAATATGCGTAAAACATAGGTTTGCAGCATATCTGGATGAACGAAATGATTCTGCAGTGGGATCCTAACCTAACACGGCCGCGCGCGGTTCAAGACAGTCGTTGGCCGCGCGCGTCTGTCGCGGGTTTCGGAAGCGGTGCCATACATTTTCATACATTGCATCTATAGTCGCGAGCGGCCGACGACGTCGAAAGTCGCGCGCGAACGCGATCGATCGCGATGCACGGAATTGCACCTTTAGAATTTGGTATTGTGCTACAAAATAATCGAGAGCACGACATCACGCATGCTTCAGTCCTTCAATGTGGAATTATTGAAGGACTGGATGATACCCATAAATGATACTCCGAAAAACATGCGCAATTGATACTTTGACTGCTCATATTTCAACCACTCATATTTACATACATTAGTTGAGACCATCAATCACGCAATCATATTTATTCATTGCAATTAACTGTCAGGCGTGTGTAGTACGAGTTACAATGATGTTATTAGCAGCTGTTTAGCTGCAATGAAAATATCCTTAAGAATCGACACAAGCCATTACAAAATAAGCGTCATATATATTTTTTAAAGATACGAGATAAGAAAGCAAAAAAAGAAAAACGTTTGCAAAAATAATAATATTATCTTGAACTTGCCTTATTCTGATATAACGCGTTCCAGTAATAATGCAGTTTTATTCTTCGTGTTCAGAACACAAACAATGTTTGTTTTCGCCTCGTGCTATCTTCAAAGTGGCGACGCGATAAGAACTTTTTGTTTGCCATTCACCGGCACATTTCTTGGGGACAGATTTCAGCGCTGTCACAGCAGTTCACCTACGTCTACCTTTAACAATGAGGTAACAACGGGCATTGTATTTGAAAAATCTAGCGTGTGTACAAAGTACAGTTAAATTCGATAGATAGAATAGATAGATTCCTACATAGATTCGCATAAGCATACCGGACAAGTCTTGGTGACTTTTGGTTTGCTTTGATGTACATATTTTGTAATGGTTTCTTAAATAAAATTAAAAAAATTCAATTTTTTTCCACTCTTTTTTCGTTAATTTTTTTAGTTAATTCTTCAAAGTTTTGTTTTATATTATGATAGTTTTAAATTAAGATATTAATAGTATTTAGAATAAAGCCTTTTATCGGCACAACTTCTATAGACAGATTATGGAAAAATAAAAACCTGTCAGGAAAACTTTCAATTGCATGGAACATGGTGCATACGAATCTGGCTCACAACTGATCATTTTTAAAAGTAAGTACGACAGATATAATGCTCGCTACCCAAATTATAATATTTCGTTGAATTTACATAATTCTGATATAATGCATTCTTGAAAACGGATTTCAGCGTTTTCGCAACATTTCACCTATGTCTACCTTCCACAAAAAGGGGAGAGACTCGAGCCCAGCAGTGGGACGTATCAAGGGTTGCCATTATTATACGAAATATTCAATAAAATTGAACCGGTGCTGTTGCGTACGCCGAGCTCCAGCGACGGTGTGTGTGGTTGTGGACGTAGGCACTACCGCATTACCTAATCTACTTACGTTCAGCGCTATCGTGTTTCGGTCAGGTGGTAATGAACTGCCCCGTAATTTCTAGCACAGAGGCATTAAAAGCTTACGTCTCAGGAGTAGCAACGGATGTACTTTGATATCTCTGGTTTTATGTATATATTTATAGATTACAGTATTTCTTACCATAAAATGAACTGTATGCTTGTTTGCTACTTGAAAACATAAAAAAATAACTTTTGTTTGCCATAATAAACCGGAACATTTCTTGGGGATGAGATTTCAGCGCTGTCACAGCATTTCGCCCACGTCTACCTTTCACAATAAGGTAATAGCCATTGTATTGGAAAATAGTACATGAATGCGAAGCACAGTTTATTTTTAAAATATTTTAAATTAAATTTTGTTTATTTTTAGAATGCCCTAACCTTAATAAGAAAATACCACCCAAGCACGTGTTGGAACCCGCACCTAGTGTGCGTGGCCCGACACATGCTGTTTCGTTTTTTTCCTAGTAAAGTTTTCGAAGTCGAGTTTTATTCGTAGACTTGTCCTCTGCTTTGCTATGATAGTTTTCCTTTTAACAACGTTACCGTGATTTTTTACACATCTGCCAATACCTACATTCATTTAGCTGGCATTGACAATAAAAATAACTACGTTAAGAAAAACCGACTTCAAATCTAAAAAGTAAAAAATAATACAGATTTAATATTAATTATATACTACCTATTATTTATATGTGTTATTTACTAATAGGATTGAAGTCGCTGCCAAGCCTTAAACAAATAATTATATTCTAATCACTTAAATATGAATACGAGCAAATTAATACAATGAACAAAACGTAACCGGCGAATCGTGGGTGTTTGCATGTATGCTTGAATGCATGCATTTACCTCTACCTACCCCTTCGGGGATTACAGGCATGAAGTTACGTTTTAATACAATGAAATGCCTTCTTTAATGATTTTGGCTTGGCACCGACTTCAATCCTATTAGTAAATAACACATATAAATAATAGGTAGTATATAATTAATATTAAATCTGTATTATTTTTTACTTTTAAGATTTGAAGTCGGTTTTTCTTAACGTAGTTATTTTTATTTTATACTTTTTAGTTTATCGCTGCATTGTCAATAAGGTAAATGTTCACATCTGTTAAATTTGTAAAATCTGACTCTTTTAACTTCGTGACAATAAGATAGGTATATAATTTAAACTGTTTAGATGTGTCGATACAAAATATTACACGTCTATACGAAATCAATGAAAAAAATATTGATTTTTGGGGAAAGAAATCATGGATTGTTAAGTCTATGCATTTATCCACGAAGGAGTAAATAAGCTGTGTTGTGTCGTCGATGAGTTAATATGTCATTGTCACTTGTTGTCATGCGCATTAGGACTATCTAGGACGTCAGTGGATTCTACGCTGCTACACGCTGTCTAATCTTATAAGTGTAAGTAAGTAAAAAATGCTCATAAAATAAAAACTATTGGGCCTACCTGAATAATTTTTTTATGGGACCAATTCGAAACTATTCCGCATCAAACACAACACGAATCAGGTAAATCGGTCCAGAAATCTCGGCGAAATTGGCGTACATACATAAAAATATATATATATACCGGCCGAATTGAGAACCTTCTCGTTTTTTTGAACTCGGTTAAAAATTAGCCATTCATTACGCGGAATAAGTTCGTAAAAACAGTTTATTTCAACAAGTATCGGTGCAAAAGATCATCACAATTAATTAAAATATTTCCACAAATTTCCTGACGATTACAATGAAATATATTTTGACGCATTCATCCGAACTACCAATTAATCAATTGGAGTATGCTATCATACAAACGCCGCAACTACCTCAGAAGCTCAATGGTCACCGCCTTGTTGAACACAAATTACTCTCCAATATAATGGGTTGGGGAAAAAGTCTTTTCGCATTATAGTATGTATGAACTTGTAATAAAATCTCTTTGGCTGTAGTATTTGTATCTGGGTGGTTTTGGTATCATTGAAAGTTTAAATTTTAAAGAACATAATTCCAAATTCAAATTAGGCAAATGTGTGATTTTAATTTGTTTTTCGTACTGTCAAGATGAGTAAATCTAATGAAGAAATTCGATACATTTTAAAATTTTACTACAAAAAAGGTAAAAATGCAACGCAAGCCGCGAAAAAAAATTGCGATGTTTATGGACCTAGTGCAGTGTCTGTGAGAGTAGCACAAATTTTTGAAGAAGCTGATAACTGGTGATGAAAAGTGGATCACGTACGACAAGAACGTGCGAAAAACGTCGTGGTCAAAGGCCGGTCAGGCTTCACAGACTGTGGCGAAACTCGGGTTAACTCGCAATAAGGTGATGTTGTGTGTGTGGTGGGATTGGAAGGGCATTATTCATTATGAGCTATTACCACCAGGCAGGACTATCGAGATTCTGAACTCTACTGCGAACAACTGATGAGATTCAAGCAAGAAGTTGAGAGAAAGCGGCCGGAATTTATCAACAGAAGGTGTGTGGTGTTTCATCATGATAACGCTAGACCTCACACATCTATAGCCACTCAGCAAAAATTAAGAGAGTTTGGCTGGGAGGTGTTAATGCATCCGCCGTATAGTCCTGACCTTGCACCTTCAGATTTCCACCTGTTTCGGTCTCTTCAGAATTCTTTATGCAATATTAGGTTAACATCACGAGAGGACTGCGAAATCCACTTGTCGCGGTATTTTGATGAGAAGTCCCAAAGTTTTTATAGCAATGGGATCATGTCCCTACCTACAAGATGGCAAAAGGTTATCGAACAAAATGGTACATACATACTTTAGTTAAATTTAAATAAACTATATTAAAAAATGTTTTGAATTATCTTAAAAAACGCGAAGAAACTTTTTCCCCAACCAATACATTCTGATACTGTGTCACGCAATATAATATAATGTATTCACATAACTTTACCCCTTATTTACCGAAAGGTTAAAATAAGATAAAAAAGCCATATACTTACATGTCTTAAAAAAATTGCATTTCAAATGCTATTAGTATTGTATTTACTTAAAATTAGGTAAGCAGGTTTTTTGAAAATAAATTATAAATTTGTTATATATCACAGATTTATCACAGAGAAACGATGGGCTGACACCCATCGTTTTTTTGGTCTGACTATATTGCATTCGCGATGTGATTTGGAACGGTCGTATTACAAGCGGCTGTTTCAAGTCGGTACACTTATTTGTGCTGCCCTCTCTAGAGATGAAAAATAGCGTAATGTACAGCAAAGACTGATATGCGCTATAAGCACAGGTATCAAAAACCCTTAGAGCCAACCTCCCCTTCCGCTATAGCCAAATTGCCTCTGTATCGTCGGCTGTCGACGCCCTGGGCGGTAGCCTAAGCGTTCAGACGATGTTGTTATGAACGAGGTTTTCTTTTTTGCTCAAAACAAGCTTGACGTTATGGATTAGCTCAGTCTGAAGACAAATCTGCATGTCAAATTACCCGTAGGCTGAGATCTTAGCGGCTAATTACCAACGCAATATGTCGTTATCTTCCGACATCAAATTATTAAAACAAAGCTCTGCCTAATTAAAAACTGAATATATCATTTTCCGATTCAAAACACATCGATTCAGATGACAATATTTACATGAACATCATCGACAAAATAATTCTTGTGTTTCGTATTCAACCGAACTACCAACTAATCAACTGGAGTGAATCGCCATACAAATCTATACAACCACATTAAATATCATCAAAGCCGAATAGTCAACGGTTTCACAAACACATGTTAGTATCCAATAACTAGTCAATGCAATCTGATATTCATTTAGTTCGAACACTGTACATATTCTGTTCGATGTTAGGAAGGTTAAATTAAATTTACATTCTACCGATGTTATGTGTTACTTCACGCCTGTAATCCCCTAAGGGGTAGGCAGAGGTAAGTGCATTCAAACATACATGCAAATACTCACGATTCTCCGTTTACGTTTTGGCCCATGTAATAAATAGGTGGCAAGCCTATTGACATTTCCGGGCACATTACCAATCGCCTACCCTTTCAAGGAATTCGGACGTGATGTTACATTTTTGACAAAAATACGTTCATATTTATGTTAACTTAAAAACCGTAGCTATGCTGAGTCGAGTGAAAAGTCGAAATTCTAGTTCAACTAGACAAAGTCTGAATAAAGACAAATGGTCCTGATTTTACATCTCGACCATTGACATACTTTCTTCAATTGAAACCTGTATAAGATTTTTTGCATTCCTTTTTCCTGAACCCATAAATAAACGCTGGAGGGCCTGGTAGAAATGAGTTACAAGATTCCTTGAAGAAAAACATTGAGTACCTAAATAATTTATTTTTGAGACTAGCGTCCCGGCAAACTTCGTATTGCCTTACAGTGAAATAATGTGTCAAGGGTTTGATAGATACGGATAATTTGTATGGAAAAATGAAATGTAGATGAGGCACGAGAGGTATATCAGGACCGGAAAATCTGGCGCTCTGCACTCTCTGCCTACCCCGTTAGAGACCTGGCGTGAAGATACATACATACATACCTTCAATTTCTTCATATTTTACTAACTTTTAACCTTCCAAAATTCATTCAAAACCAAAATTAGCCAAATCGGTATTGCCGTTCTCGAGTTTTAGTGAGACTAACGAACACCAATAGATTTTTACATATATAGACTAGCTGACTCGGCAAACATCGTTTTACCTCAGAATGAAATAATATGTCAAAGGTTTGATAGATGTACGGACTATTTGTATGAGAATATGAAATTATTGTTTTTACTACTTCCCTTCCATTTCTTCATATTTTCTTACCATTTAAACCTTCCCTGGGCTTGCAGAAATAATTTAAAACAAAAATTTGCTAAATTGGTCGAGCTGTTCTTGAGTTTTAGCGAGACTAACTAACAGCAATTGATTTATATATATATATATATAAGATGATATTTATATATTTAAATAAAACTTAGTTAAGTATTGAAATATTACAGTCCATGAAAAGAAAAGCTAATTCATACTGAGAATAAAAGCAAGAGGGCATTGTGTTATTTACTTGCAGCCCTATTGTACCTAATATACGGCATAAAAACTACTGGCACACAGCATTCTGTAACTTTTTTCACTTTAAGTGGGTCCCTAGGTGCATTATTTTTTTATTTATTTCATCAAATAGATGATATTGCGATCGAGTTCCACAGCATTAAATGGTGTTTAAACAATTATGTTTTTTTAAATTTAACTCAGATAATAAAATATAATTATGTGTATGGCCTTGTTTTAATTATCACAGAGGAAAAACAACTTAAGCTTTAGGAGTGGCAACCCATTTGCAAATCCACCTTCAATTTTTATGTAGATGTCTATAGGCTGCTTGACTGCCACAATCATCACATAAAAAATATATATAAATAGCTGGCTGCTAGGAAAAGCACCTTTATTTATACTCAAATTTCTAGTGTTTTGGTCTTTATTTAGATGTCTGTGAGCTACAGTTAAATTCAAATAGGAAAATGTTCCATTTTTACCACCGTATAACTATGGCTGCTTGTAGAATCGACGACTCGAGTGGCGGGAATTTAAGTACAGCCAGATGAAACCTGCTTGAAGACAAATGGACGTGATTCCGCATTTCTCCCATTGACACACTTTTCTTCCAATTGAATACCGTATACAATTTTTCGCATTCCATCTTTTTTGTGAGCTTGTTTTGTCTTTTCAGTTTAAGCCTCGTACGTCCGGAAACCAAACTTAAATAATGTTGTATTTGAATTCAATTCAGAAAGAAAATTAAATAAAAAGGATTTAAGAAATATATAATATTACAGAGGCAAAATAAATGAAGCCCCTGGGATTGCAACGCATCTGTTTTTTGCATCCGAATTGTTTGTAGATGTATAGATATATATGCATCATTCACTTACCATCGAAGTTAACTGGATGGTCAGTGAATGAATCTTACGTCACTTATCGTAATGATAATGATAGAGGTCAATGCGTGAACTGAAGTGATAAGTCACTGACTGCATTAGGCATACTAATTAACGACTCATGATTATTGATTACAAGAATGGGCTGGTGCCCATTGTTAGTGACCTTGACATTGACCCGGTGTCAGTAATAAAAAATAAACTGCCCAATTAAGCGTCGGACTGTATCCCGCGCGAAGTCGGGGCGGTCCGCTAGTCAAGACTAGCGGACCGCCCCGACTTCGCGCGGGTGCAATGTTACCTACCCTCTCCTATTCGTCTTAGCGTGATGCTACGAGTATATAGCCTAAAGCCTTCCCCGATAAATGGGCTATCTAACACTGAAAGAATTTTTCAAATCGGACCACTAGTTCCTGATATTAGCGCGCTCACACAAACAAACAAACAAACTTTTCAGCTTTATAATATTAGCTTAGATAAGTTTAGATAAGTATAGATGGGGATTGAACCCAGAGTTGCGTAACCGTACTGTGGTGATACAACTGAGGCATTGCAACAATTTTACAAAATGTAAACCTGTAATTGTGCTGTAAGTAAAATCTCGAGTTCAGCTAGATCAGAGGTTCCCAAACTATTTTTTCTTGTAGACCCTTTACAATTTTTTCTGGTTTCTTTGGACCCCCGTCCTTGCTACATTTATATCACATTCCCATATTTCCAATTTTTATTCACGCCTACGTAGACCCCCATCGAGTCTCCCATGGACCACTTTCTGAATCACTGGTATGATGTAAGTAAATTGGTACTATCAGTGTATGTATTGAGATCCTTTATCGTGGACCCCCATTTTCATTTCATGAACCCTCAAATTTTTTTTTCGCTGACGCCTACCCCTTTCAAAACAAGACCCCCAGGAGTCGATATAGACCACTTTGGGAATCACTGAGCTAGATGAAGGACGCTTGCAGACAAATAAACGTGCCATTGTCTGCCATCTAGCTGGATTTGGAATACTGTCATGGACACACTTTCTTCCCTTGACCCGGGGATTGAACGCAGATTCTCAGCAGTAGTAGTGGTATGGCATGGATGAGGGAATTAAATAATTTTACAAGTTCGTAAGCCTGTGACTGGATGCACGTAACAGTTTGAGTGCAGCTCTAGATGAAGGCTTGCACACAAATAGACATGATTCTCCTATTGACACACTTTCTTCGATTGAAAACCGTATACGATTTTTGCATCCCATCATTTTTGTGAGCTTGTTTGATGGTTTCGATATTAGACTGGTTTGAAAGCAACACTCAGACATTGTTCTTAATAATACTAAAAAAATAAGAACAATATAAGTAAGTATATTAAGTATTGTATATTATTATTTATTTTATGTAATGACTGTGATGTTACTGTTGTCGTACATACATAGATTCGCCTAAGCATACCGGACAAGTCTTGGTGACTTTTGGTTTGCTTTGATGTAAATAAATAAAAAAATAATAATAAATAAAAAGTATATAGGAAACATTACGTAACTTCATACCTGTAATCACCAAAGGGGTAGGCAGAGGTAAATGCATGCATTCAAGCATACATGCAAACACCCATGATTCGCCGGTTACGTTTTGGCCCATGTAACAGGTGACGAGCCGGTTGACATCTCCGGGCACATTACCAAACTTAGAGGTACTAAGAAATTATCAGAAAATGAAAAAATCCCAATAAAACCAGAAATTAAGGACTTTACACCATTATCTCTGATAACCCCTTAGCCGGGAATTGAACCCTGGACCTCAGCGTAGTAGTCGTGGCCTGCTACCACTACGCTACCGAGGCAGTTAAATTAAATATTAAAAGTAATAATGTAACTTTTAATATTTAAACTCATATTATAACACAATACATATTCAGTTATGTGATTTTCATGTTTTTATTCTAAAGTTAAGCTAATCAAATATTGGTATATTTAATCTCTTTCACTGTATCAAGTTACGTGTTTCCCTAAACTTTAAAAATAAAACATTACCTCAAGAAGACACAAACTCAATAATAATGAAAAATTGTTCTTGTTTCAGATAATATAATAAGTAATCAACGTTGCAAATTGATATTGGTAAGTACATTGAAAGTCATTCGTCGCGTAATCCCGACATTTATAATTTATGAAAAATATCCAGTATCATTTATTTTGTTGTCTCAAGCAAGTTCGTGAGATCAATCCTGAAAGCAGGTGTGCTCTATAAATTATGCGATGAGCAACTGTCTATGTAGACATAATTTATCAAAATTATTGTCATCCCATTTGATTTATATGTCTCATACACCTTCTGTGTGACAGCTACATGTCTGCGTGGTTTTACATAATGCGTAAACAAGTATATCAACTCTAAGTGAGTCTGCAGTACTATTAATAGTATTAACAGCTGTATATAATTTATGTTGCTCTAAGATGTGGAATAACTTATTTGCGTAAATGACCTTGTGTTTTTGATATAATAAGATAATAATAATAATAAATACTCTTTATTGCACACCAAAGACACAAGGATACATAAAAAGAAACTTAAGTAAATTGTGAAACATAATGGCCTTATCGCTAGAAGAGCGATCTCTTCCAGGCAACTCAACAAAAAAAGAGAAACTTATAACTAAGAAGGCGGGGTGTGCGACACTATAAGAAAAATTATAAAATAGGTACACAATAACGTTAACAGACAGAGAGAGATATAACAATAGTTACAAACTGAAAACAAATTGACAGTGAACAAAGGAAGGAAGTGAATTGGAGAAGAATGATTCAAAGGAGGGTAGAGAGATAGTGAGCCTTAACTTGACGTTTAAAAGATTCAATTGTATCAATTTGCCTAATAGAGCATGGCAAGGAGTTCCACAAACGTACAGCTTGGACAGAAAATTATTTAGTATAAAAATTACTGCAATGTAAAGGAGTATTAAGATGTAAGGTTACAGAGGAACGAAGGGAGCGGGAGTGGGAAAGGTATGAAAATTTTAAAAAATAACGACAAGACATTATAACAAAAATATAAAAATAGAATGAAAATGCAATATAATGAAAAGGTTAAATTTTATCAAGAAAAAAGATATGATGTGATGTGCTTTCAACTACGACTTTTATCCGTCCGCGTAATTTTCGTAAAACTACTCTTATAAGTAAAGTTCTTGCAACTGAAAAAAGCAAAATAAGTATTTTTATGTACTGAAATCGTTCAACTCAGCTGAGCAAAAATTGGTATATTAAGATATTTATTATATTAATACGTGAAGCAACTTTGGAGTGCAAAGGTTTCCCAGATGCAAAAATTACTCATTAGAGGTAGCAGTTTTACGAAAATGACGCGGATGGAGGAGTACAAAATTTGACACAGTTATAAATTATTAAAATAATGCATAATAATACATTCAATCAATCAAAAAATACATTACACACGCTACCATTTGTTTGACACACAGTAAATTACGTAAATGTCAAAGAAAACATTATAATGTGTTCTGTACCAGCCTATGGTTAAATGGTTTCACAAAACAAAGTAGAGATTAGTTAAAGTAGACTTATGTACATTTTTTTATGTTAAGAATGTGGCGAACAAGCATGCAGTTCACATTGATGTTAAGTGATGACTGCAGCCTATAGACACTTACAAAAAGACCAAGGTCAAAATGCAGATGCGTTACCACTCTTGAGGCCTAAGGTGTTATGCCTCTGTGCCGGAAATTACGGGGCCGTACATTACCACCTGACCGGAACACGATAGTGCTGCACACTACCATTTAGCGGCAAGTATATTAGTAACTCGGTGGTGCCTACGCCCGCGAGCTCCGTCACTGGAGCTCTACTACCAGTAAAACATTTCAGGTATTTTGGTCAAAATTTCGACTATCGGCCAATCACTAGTAATTTATAATACAACAACCAAGATGTATTTGTATGCAATATATTTATTTATGCACACAGGCTTACACTAAAGTATTGATTTTTACTGGTGGTAGAGTTACAAGTGTAAGAACTCGAGGGCGTAGGCTCCACCGCATTACCTAATCTATCTGCCGCTAAATGATGACGTTCAGCATTATCGTGTTCCAGTATGATGATAAGGTATGGCCCCGTAATAACGATCACAGAGACATAACTAAAATCTCAGGGGTGGCAACGCATCTGCATTTTGACTGCATCTGGTTTTTATGTAGGTGTCTTTAGGCTGCACACTTTAAAAAGTTACACACTTAAAATCTATGTTAATTGCACGCAGGAACTTAACTGCCTATTCAAATAGCATACGTGTTTCAATTAATAGTACCTAAGAAAATTAATTCAACACGTTGAAATAGATTCAGCTTAGAACATAGAACAATAGACAACACGCGTCAGGTCACCTCGGCGTAAACCGGGAATCTGTGTGAGTACATTCATGAACTGAATACAACGTGCTGCTATGTCCATTGTTCAAAACGTGGTTTATGTAAATTGATGAACTTTGATAGAGAAACGTAAAATGGTCTTTACTAACATGTTAATAATTCTTTTTTGTCGAATACGTAGAAAAGTTACTTATCGGCCTATATTATTGGTCAATTATTGTTGTAGTCTTTATATATAACTAACTGACCCGGCAAACTTCGTATTGCCTCAGAATGAAATAATGTGTCAAAAGTTTGATATATACGGACTATATGTATGGGAAAATGAAATTGTGGTTTTTACTATTTCCCATCAACTTCTTCATATTTTTTTACCTTTTAAACCTTCCCTGGTCTTCTAAAAATCATTCAAAACCAGAATTAGCTAAATCGGTGAAGCCGTCCTCGAGTTTTAGCGAGACTAACGAACAGCAATTGATTTTTATAAATTTATAAGAGATAATAAAATCAGAATCATCATTTCAGAAGAAAGACGCCCACTGCTGGACAAATGCTTCCGTCAAAGATTCCCACAACGAACGATCCTAGGCCGCTCTTATCCAGCAATTGCCCGCAATCTTCACCAGATTGTCGGTCCGGCTTGAGGGCTCTGCTACGCTTCGTCTTCCAGTACGCGGTCGCCATTTGAGAACTCTTCTGCCTCAAACGCCGGCCGATTCCTCGCTATGTGCCCCGTCCACCGCCACTTGAGTTTCGCTAAACTATGTCGGTTATTATAGTTCTCATACGGATCTCTTCGTTCCTAATTCAATCATAAAATAGTTTCAAAACATTGTTCCGGTGTATTGCCGCGCTTCAATTCGAAGCTGTTTCTCCTTGAGTATGTTATTATGCTTAAGCAAAATAATTCCACGAAACATGTGAAAATATATTTAGTTTACCACACAGAACAATAAGCCCCGCGCTCCAAGTCGCGTTCAAGCACTGAATACAATGTGCTGCTATGTCCTGTATTCAAAACGTAGTTTATGTTAATTAATTAGCTTTAGTGGAGCAACCTGACGAGTTCACTTAATAATTTATTTTGCATTTTTGTAAGTTTTTTTTTATTACATAGTTAAGTAACATTGCAATCTAGTAACATTTATACCTATAAATAGGAAACGTGCTGTAAAAACGAAGTAATCAAAGCCAATACTAAAATAAACAAGTCTTAGGAAGGAAAGGAACAACGATGGCCTTACGATTTGCCATATGTTAATTTATTTTGTTCTTCTCACGAGATATTCATCTGTATCAGTTGAAAGGGAAGCTAGATTTCTACAGCGAAAAGTGCCATAAAAACCTAAAAAGTAGGTCAGATCATCGAACTAGCCGATCGCTTCAATTAGTGTCCAAAAATCCCTTGAAATACTAGTGATTTTTTTTTTGCCCGAAAGAACTTAATGACATTATCTGTCGTTGCTGCGTTATACGAACCCGTGACATATTTCAGACTGTAATTTTATCAGCTGGGAATTTTCAGGAAATTTCGAACCACCGTTATTTAATAAGCATGCGATGTCACAGAGTTAACCCTGATCTCTGTTCCGCCTTTTATCCAAACAAAACGGCTTAAAAATTTTGTACATATGGATATGCCCATATTCCCCGGAGGGATAAACAGAGATAAATATCTACATATACGTATATGTACACAACACAATACATTTTTGAATCACATGTAATATGTGGGGAGCCTATAAAATATACATTTAGAAGATTAAGAAGCTCTGGGTACCTATGGGAAAATTTTATTGCGTCGAAAATAGTATAAAGGCACACCTACTGATCAAATTAATAGTATGTGAATATTGTAGGCTATCTATATAAAAACTAAATATCTCATGTAGATGCGTTGCCATTCTCGATTTGTAAGTTATTATGCCTCTGTGTTACAAATGAATGAACGATAATCTTCTCTAATAAAAAAATAGCTCGCAACGCAGGAGAAAGTGACGGCCACTAGTTTAGATTGCTACATAATATTATATAATCACTTCACCCGCTTTATTTTAACTTTATTCGCATTCTAACAACCTTTCAAGTTGTTCTTGGAAAGAGTGAAAAATTACAGAAAAAATAAATTTTATTTAAAGAAAAATGGAAAGTAAAATTTGACTTCAGACGAGACTCGAACTCGCGGCCTACTGGGAATCTAGTCCAGTCGCTCTTCCAATTGAGCTACTGAAGTCCTAGGACTTTTTTTTCACAAGCATGTGTTAATGCGAAATAATATAAAACAATGAAAAAATAAAGTTTATTGATGTTATCATATGTGCCTATTTAGTGCATAGTAATAACAAAAGTTATTATATTTGGCCGTAATAAATCTGTCCAAGCAAAACTCGTGAAGTGCCCAAGCAATACCGACATTAAAATTAATGCCTACCATTTCCCTCCACTGACATGAATTACGCCTCATAATTATTTCCATTCTTCAGTCGCGACAAAACGGACCGGGTAGATTACTAATGCCACAAGAGCTTTATTAAAATTGGAGCAATTTTTCTACGGCCTCAACCATTTATTTCATACTTGCTTATGGACCATATTTAGTGATTTACTCGTACTTTCAAGTCGTGTTTGGAATATCTAAGCCTGGGTTGCACCACGACTTTTGTTGATGTTAAAAATTTCACATCCCTCTCTAACTTAAAGAAATCTGTTAAAGTTAGAGCACGGGTGCGACCGCCTATCGACATTGTTATTGTCGTTGTCATTGCTGTCAAATTTTCATGTCGATTTGTAGCTCCTTTAAAAGCAGAAGTGATAATCTGATTGTTTTTCTTGCTTTCGTAGGTGAGAAACAAGCGATAATGGTAGTTTATTTCGATTATTGTTATATAAAAATATTGTTAAAGTAAAAATCGACATGAAAATTTGACAGCAATGACAACGACAATAGCAATGTTGATAGGCGGTCGCACCCCAGGATGTGAAATCTTACTAGACTGTTAGCTGGACTGGTGATCCTGAGGTCGTAGGTTCGATTCCTACTTGAAGTCTAATTTTTCATTCCATTTTTTATTTAATTTATAAATTCACTCGAATATGATATTGCGAAAAACAAAAATGCGATAAATATCTTAACAAGCAGCGCCAGCTGATTCGACGAGGTTAAAGTTTTAACAATTATATATATTATGTACTGGTGGTAGAGCTCCAGAGACGGAGTTCGCGGGCGTAGGCACCACCACATTACCTAATATACTTGCCGCTAAATGGTAGTGTTTAGCACTATCGTGTTCCGGTGAGGTGGTAATGTACGGCCCTGTTTCCGGTACAGAGGCATAACACCTAATACCTCAGGAGTGATAACGCATCTGCATTTTGACCTCTGGTCATTGTGTAAGTGTCTATAGGCTGCAGTCATCACTTAACATCAATGTAAACTGAATGCTTGTTTGCCACTTCCATTGCATAAAAAAAATTGCAATTATCACAAACGACCATCAACTTATAACAGTTTTATGGCACTGCTCAAAAGCCTTTGATAAATGAAACGATTTGATTATGAAACAACAATGTTCTCTCATAATTTTTTTATTCCCGGGTTAAGTGCATGGAGCTCAATAAAGCAATTAAAAAAAAAAAATAATTATAATTTGTTTATTGATAAAAAGGTAGTTATATCAATTTATTTGTTAAATCCATAGATGTCCGAACTAGTTTTCACTGTATTTCGGGAATCAGTGGCTTCTCGTGTTAATATAATAATAATAATAATGGCAACCCATTATACGTCCCACTGCTGGGCACGAGTCTCTCCCCTTTTTGGGGGGAGGCCTGGAGCTTACTCCACCACGCTGCTCCAATGCGGATTGGTGGAGGTGGGCGGGTTAGTGGCCAACCCGCTGTCAGATGTTTTCAAACCGCCCATAAGGCCTCCGACAAGGTTTAACGACTGCTATCTATCGATAGCAACCGGGACCGACGGCTTAACGTGCCCTCTGAAGCACGGAAACGCGCATTTAATTTGCCACTAGCGGTCACCCATCACACTACCCGACCGCGCCCGTAGTGCTTAACCGAGCAGATCGCTTACGATCTACACCAGCCGCTGGGCCATGCGCGCGTCGCGCTCGTGTTAATAATATGATTTAATTACCAACATACCGCCCTACAAACCGCCGCATCTTGCAATCGCACCATTCCGAATAGATAATATATTAGTTCTTACTTTGCACCCGTGCGAAGCTGGGGCGGGCCGCTAGTATTAAATCAAAATACTCGACAAATGTTATTGCGATATACTGCAACACAGGAAAATAATTGGAACCTATACAAAAACTAGTTCTAAAATTGAACAACGTTGTAAATATGAAGCGGAATATTTTGTTTACTTTGGATACCTGCTAGGCTCTGAAAGCCTAAATCTATTTTATTATTTATACGTCTATGCAGATAGTTTCTCTTTTTTTTTGTAATAATAAAAATGGCAGGCAATATGTTTGTCACATTTTTTCTCATAATCATAGGATTGATATTATATATTGTAGCCTTTAAATATTTAGGTACCTAAAACAATAGGTTTCAAATGAAGTGCGTTACTACTCTTGAAGTCTAAGCTTATCTCTGTGCTGGATATTATATGGCTGTACATTACAACCTGATCAGGAAATGATAACAGTTGAATACTACTATTTTAGTGGCAAGTAGCTTTAGTATCAACGCAATGGAATCATCATGATTCAAAGGGTCGCGGGTTCGCTCCCCGCACCGGAACAAATATTTGTATTGAAATAAAACTAGTTTTCGGATTTATCTCGCGTATATTAAACTAAAATGATTATTTACAATCGAACCCGACGTTTCGGTTGCTTTTCAGCTTCCGTGGTCTCGGGCAGACTGAGGTGGTAATTGTCTGACAGCAGTTTGAAAAATTATTATGTCCATCTATTTCGTTATACAAACATTTTATACAAACGTCTTGCGTAGCGTTCAGGATTAACTCAAAAGTTACTAATTGTATCTTGAGGTCTTACAGACTGTTGCGGTTGGGCTTTTATTCAACTGAGTATTGGATCCCATGTGTGATAATCGTTATTTGTATGGCCTACAGATTTTTGTTTCAGGTCTGGGTGTTTGTGTATGTGTTGTATGTGTACAACGGCATTTACGACACAAATTTATATAATACCTAATGTGGAGCTGTGAGTGTAAGCGTATTTTTTTTAATCGAGCTTCATCTCAATTTGTCTAACTTTAAAAAAAAATAAACAAAACTCGAAACTCAGATACCGCGAGTAACTACCTAGTATGGCAGTATTGCGTCATCGCCTCGTACCGATCGCAATGTGTAGAAAGTAATGAGAGTAATGGAGCACGAGATATTTATGTTTTATGTCCTACAGTAGGCAATCAAACACAGATTGAAAGTTAATGAAAACTGTAGCCTCTAAGGACTATCTACAAAATATTATGTCTACACATCTTCATAAGCAGCTCCATATTGTAATGTAGAGCTTTTTTTTTTTATGTAATCGAAGTGACAAACAAGCATGCAGTTCACATTGATGTTAAGTGATGACTGCACCTATAGACACCCACACAAAGACCACGATCAAAAATGCAGATGCGTTACCACTCCTGAGGCCTAAGGTGTTATGCCTCTGTGCTGGAAATTACAGAGCCGTACATTACCACCATATTGCTTAGATTCATAGGCAGTTACGTGCGTGACGACAAGGACGTGTAACTCGTAGCACTCTCGTAGTACTTGCGTAGGAGTTGCGTAGCACAGTTCCCGCTGTGAACACAGTAGGGGTGTAGGTCGCCTTGTTGGTTTAGTGGTCGCAATTGCGATACTGAATCCTGAGCTCTCTGATTCGATCCTCTACAAAATAAATTAGTTTTCTAGGCAGCGCCTTCATGAACGCATTCAATTTTTTCGCGTAATGTACCATCTCTTGTTTTTTTTTTAATGTAACTTGTCAGACATCATCCTATGGTAACAAAAGTTTAAGCCTTTTCTTTCTTGAGTCAAAAAAAAAACTTTGACCTTTTTATAGTAAGAGATATTTGGTAATTTTTTGCTATATATATATATACCCGGCATATCTCGCAAGGTACAGATAGCTTATGTAATAAGGATTCGTCGCTACTTTTATACTAGCTGCGCCCATGACTTCGTCCGGGTAGATACTGAACAATCAAAGATTATCACGCGGGCGAAGTCGCGGGCACAGTTAGTACTCAAATAAAACCGCAAAGACCCCTAGTTTTACTGGAGTACTATCACGTAAACAGCAACTAAGAACTCGGATAAGAATAAATAATACCACATTGTTTTTTGAGATGGGAACATATAATCGAAACTGTTCATAACTAAGTGGAATTATATTTATTCTAACTTAATTAATCAATTCTGTACACGACCTAAATAAATTCTGTCTGATGGTGCGGTCAAAAGTCTTAAGAATCGGCGTGCATGTATGAAGAGAATGATGAAGGTAGACGAGGCACGAGAGGTATGTCAGGACCGGGATATCTGGCACTCTACACTCTCTGCCTACCCCGTTACGGACCTGGCGTGAAGATACATACATACATACCTAAATAAACATCGTTTAACGTATTCTAAATTAACCTTTAAAATTTAAAATCAGCTACACATCTCCTTTGTATTTTTGGAAATTATATTCGCCAGATTAATTCATTTTGATACTTTGAACTCAAACGTATCTCATTTAATTAGGTACTCCAGCAAGCGTAAGCAAATCTTGCTAACGCTTGTACCATGCGAGTGCGGAGTTCTGAAAGCAAATGTCTCGATACTAAGTTACTTATTTAATTAACTAGTGCATAAACTATACAGGAATACAGGCAAAGTTGAAAGCCAACCCTAGGATTCGGTTCTGTGCGGCGAGGAAACTATGTTTTTGACGACATACATTCCAATATTGAATGCTTTGAATCGAATAATGGTTAGCTCCGATACATACAAAATAGTTTGTATAGTACATACGCACACTATAAGACATAATATATGTAGTTAATACGTTCTTTAGACGGTGATATTAGAATATAGAATTCAGATAGAAGATATTTTTATGTTTGCTTGACTAATTAAGCAAACATAAAATGTTATAATGTTAACTGCCTCAGAAGCCTAGTGGTAGCAGGCCACTACTACTACGCTAGAGGTCCTGGGTTCGATTCCCGGGTCGGGGCTTATCAGAGATAACGGTTTAAAATCCTTTATCTCTGGTTCTATTGGAATTTTTCCATTTTCTGGATGTTTCCCAGTACCTCGGAGTTTGGTAATGTGCCTGGAGATGGCAACAGGCTCACTACCTATTACATGGGCCAAAAACGTAACCGGCGATATATAAAAATATATTTCACTATTATTCTGACCTTACCTTATTTTTTCCCAATATCTTTATTAAAAGCACGCCAAATTTCTAAGGTCACCATCAAAAAACTGACTAATTATGCAATTTTTTTGTAAGAGGCATTATTTTCATAACGTTAACAATGAACCTGGACCACACCTAACAATGTATGAAACATTATATTACTCCTTTAAAGACAACACAGTTTAAAGTAGATTATATAGTATATATATATATATATATATATATATATATACATAGTTCGCGAATTCAATAGTAATCGTAACAAAAACTTTACCCCAACTCAGAATTTATGTTTTATTGAAACAGACTCGTGATAAGATCTTGTTCAACATATGATGACTTCACTATTCATTACATAGCTATACAAATATGTTTGTTTAGGCTGCGCTCAAAGCTAACATTAATGTACATGGCTGACATTTAATTTCATGGTACAATATTTACATACATCCCAGATGGTACTGACCTATTTGGAATAAATTGATTAGAATTATATTATAGTGATGCGTCAGTAAAACAAACATCTATTAACTATGGATCTTCTCGCCAAGTCCCTGACGGGATAGACAGAGAGTGTAAAGCGCCAGATATCCCGGTCCTGACACACCTCCCGTGCTTCTTCTACATTCATCATTCTCTTCATACATGCACGCCGATTCTTAAGATTTTTGACCCCACTCTCGTGCAGTACTCGACCTGTTTGGTCATGGTAGATCAGGCTTGGTCTTTCTGGGCATCTGCAACTACAATTACTGGTTTGAGAGGTCCAGTGACGGAGCTCGCGGGCGTAGGCACCACCGCATTACCTAATATACTTGCCGCTAAATGGTAGTGTTCAGCACTATCGTGTTCCGGTCAGGTGGTAATGTACGGCCCTGTAATTTCCGGCACAGAGGCGTAACACCTCACGCCTCAGGAGTGGTAACGCTTCTGCATTTTGACCTTGGTCTTTGGGTGGGTTTCTATAGGCTGCAGTCAGCACTTAACATCAATGTGAACTGCCAAAAAAATGCGAAAGTTTGTATGTTTGTTTGTTTCTTACCCCTACTTCTATATCCTTCACCCAACAACTGATGAACTGATTTTCATGAAATTTGGCACACATATAGGGTAACTTAGATTAACACGTAGAATAGTTTTTAACCCGAAAAAATTGCCTGTGGGATGCCTTGGGGTGATTTGACAAGTTTCCACAGGTTACGGGAAAAGCGACCTACATGCAGGCGGAGCCGCGGGCAAAAGCTAGTGTAAAATATATACAAATCTAGAGAGATCCCAGTCCCATAACACTGCATTTAAGACGTCGTTTAGTATGGAAAAACGTAATTAATACGTATAAAATATGATAAATTATTTTTATCTGCTGAATGAAGATAAAAATAGCTTCAAACATTAATATTGTCAGTCGTTAAAAAATGTAATGCAGAAGATCGAGTATAACCTTAACAAGTGCCTTCGCCTACTCAATAAGAAGAAAATGAAACTATCGTGGGTTGAATATGATATTCTGTTATTTATTTAGTGCTCTTCAACATGTTGTTCAGTATTTTAATGAAATAGCGAACAATGCGTGGGTTTTATAACTTATTTAGAAGCGAACAACATTTTATGGAGACTCTATTTTTGTTACCTTTGATATCCATATAAAGTCTTACTAGCTTTTGAGACGGAAGTGGCAAAAACAAGGAAGTCGCAAATATACATCCATGTGAAAAGAAAGCGCGTATAGTCTATGAATATCTACGTAGAAACCAAATAATTTAATAAAGATGTGTTGCCACTCCTAAGATGTATGCTATTATGTCTCTGTGTCGGGTATTACGAGTCTGTACATTATATCCTGCATATGATAGATCCGGAATATAATATGATGGCGGTGAACACTGCCATTTAGCGACAAGAAAATTAGGATGCGTTGGTGCCTACGCCCGCGAACTCCATCACTGGAGCTCTACCAATAGTAAAAATCATCATCTCAATTAATGTTTAATCCATAATACATGAAAGTGCCTACGTGGAAACCTCTATTATTTTTAACAGTAGGACTGTAAAAAAAATGTTAACAAAATTCAAAGAAAACGATATATTTAGCATACACAAAAATACATTTATAAGCAACTGTACCAATCTTTGTTTTAGTTTATTAAAAATGTATACCAATATTCTAGCTTCACTAGTTTTTTTCACGTAAAACGTTTTCATTTTACATTCAACAAAGACCAAATGTAATTTGTTAAAGTGGGTCCTGTGTAACAACAAAATATGCATAAGGTTGTTCCACACAGGTGTTACAATTTGTATATTACCTTTCATAATAAATAACTAAATAAAAATAAAGTAAACATCAATGGGTATCCCATACAGCACACGTAATTTTTAAGCAATTTTTGTACGGAACACTTTGTGCGCGAGTCCGACTCGCACTTGGCCGATTTTTTTATGCTATCCAAAACCACCTGTCATTTTACCAACTTACTTCAATCTTAGACAAACATATGTAATGTATAAATTTCAACTTTACAGAAGAAAGTTTCTTTTAGTTCATACATAACACACCTTTCGGTTCGCCTGGCAGGCACTTGTGCTCGTCGAAATCGCCTGTCAATTTTTTTTAAACTTCACTATATATAAACTAAATCTTATAATTTCAAGCTTACAGCGACAAGTACGTTTTTTTTACATTTGGAGCACAAACATGTGGGGTTGGTGACGACTGGTTGAGCCTTGCCAGGCGATGGTTTCTGTACTTAGCATGTTATGATCTATCCCTATAAAAATTTTTAGCCTAACAAGACCAATGGTACTCGGAGGGTTCAGAATCTCTCAGTCTATAAAGCTTCCGTTAATAGAAATTAAGTTATTATTTGACAAAGTCAAAGGGGAAGATTTCAATTTTATTGCAAACTCAGCAGAAGAATTCGACAAAAACCAGAGCGTTGAGAACGCATTTCAAGCTTCAGATTATCTGATGAGGAAATTAAATTTGGGGATGATATTTGGAGAAAAGTACCGTTATGAACGGAAAAATTCCGGCCAAGTGCATGTCGGCCAATGCGCAATGTAGGGTTCCGTTATTTCAAGTTCATGTTATTAGTGATGAATTTTTTTCAGACGTTTAGTTACGATCTGCAGACAGATAGATGGACGGGCCGACGGACGAACATGTTGAAACTAGAAGGGTGCCTTGAGGCTAAAAGAACCCAAAAACCATTCATGTGCGAGTCAATCCACGTGCAATGTAGAGAAAGGTAGAGTGAATCCGTTTCTCCAAGTGCAATTTAGTTGGTCGATTATTTCTCGTATGAGGGAAGATCCCTCAGTAGATACGAAACATTCTGCACGGAAATTCGACGCGTGCTTAACAGATTTATTGTCGAGTTATACCAATAAGGTGACAAACAGGTATGTTGTTCACATGAATAGTAAGTGTTGCAGTCTATAGACGTTTAGACAAAAACCAGATATTAAAATCTAGATCCAGAACGCCGCCACCTTTAAGCCGAAATATATAGGTAATGGGTTATTTTGCACTCTACTCCATAATGTAAAATTACCATAGATTTCTTACGAAGTAGTATAATAAATCTATGAAAATTGCCAACTTGGCCTTTTTGATGGATGGCCTTACAAAAGTAAGGGAGAAAAGCATAAATAAGGCTATGTGTTAATAAATTTACCATAAGTAAAGTGTAAACGCGCGGCTAAACTGTGATTCACGGTGAGCTGCATGTTTGCTCTTGCTCTATAGTAGAATCCCTCAATGGCTGACTACTAAATGTTACGTATCCCGTTTAGTAAGAATAAGAATAATTAAAAAATAAAACTATCCTATTCGTCGATTTCCGATTAATCCCAGCTATTTTCGAGTCAAATATTTTTATTTATTTTACAAAAATTGCATAGTGGAAAACAATGACAAGCAAATATTAAGGTTTTTCATGTATACACCGTTTTTCACTGTGGTTTTTGTGATTGATTTTTGAAATAGAGTTTGTTTTTCTAGGGTGGAGTTATTTGCTGGATCGATCCAGTACTGCGGATCGATATTAAATAATTGATTGTTTCGATCCAAAAAGATTTTCCGATTAATCGTTCTAAGATTGCCAACCCTTATTAACCGATTTCAAAAAAGAGAAGGTTCTCAATTCGGCCGGTATATATATATTTTTTTATGTATGTACGCGAATTTCGCCGAGATTTCTGGACCGATTTATGTAATTCTTGTTTTGTTTGATGCGGAATAGTTTCGAATTGGTCCCATAAAAATTTGATTCAGATAAGCCCATCAGTTTTTATTTTATGAGCATTTTTTTACTTACTTTCAGTCTTAGGAATCGGCGTGCATGTATGAAGAGAATGATGAAGGTAGACGAGGCACGAGAGGTTTGTCTGAACCGGGATATCTGGCGCTCTACACTCTCTGCCTACCCCGTTAGGGACCTGGCGTGAAGATACATACATACATACATACTTTCACCTCATACTAAAGGAATAAGAATAGACGGCGAGTTGTCATACAGTGCATTGAATCCACTGACGTCCTAGATAGTCCTAATGCGCATGACAACAAGATGACAACGAGTGACAATGACACATTTACTCATCGACGACACAAAACAGCTTATTAACTCTTTCATGGATTAAATTTTTTCATTGATTTCGTATAGTCGTGAAATGATTTTGTATCGACACACCTAAACAATTTAAATAAGGTATCTAATTGTCACGCAGCTAAAATAGTCAGATTTTACAATTTAACAGATGTGATCATTAATCTAATTGGCAATGCAGCAATAAACTAAAAAATAATTAAATAAATATAACTACGTTAAGAAAAACCGACTTCAAAACTGAAAAGTAAAAAATAATCAAGATTTAATTACAATTTTATACTACCCATTATTTATATGTGCTATTTACTAATAGGTTTGTCGGTGCCAAGCCAAAATCACAAAAGTAGGCATTTCATTGTATTAAAACGTAACTTCATGCCTGTAATCCCCGAAGGGGTAGGCAGAGGTAAATGCATGAATTCAAGCATACATGCAAACACCCACGATTCGCCGGTTTCATTTTGTTCAGTGTATTAATTTGCTCGATTCATATTTAAGTGATTAAAATATGATTATTTGTTTAAGGCTTGGCACCGACCTCAAACCTATTAGTAAATAGCACATATAAATAATGGGTAGCATATAATTACAATTAAATCTTTATTATTTTTTACTTTTCAGTTTTGAAGTCGGTTTTTCTTAACGTAGTTATATTTATTTAAATCATAAAATTCATCAAAATGCCAGGTATAATTTGCTATGACTAGAGCGAAAGTTGCAGCGCCCTTCGATTATCGCGTATGTCTTGCTAGTGTCTCCCCGCAACGCTCTAAGAAAGGTTCGAACCCACTGGGGTCTCATCGCATTACTTAATCTTTCTGCCGCCAAATGTTAGTGGTCAGAACTGTCGTGTTCCGGTTATATGGTAATTTGAGGCGAAACAGTTTAAGCGCTCCGGTTTTAGCGTACCTAGACGTCTATTATCTGCAGTATTCATTTGACTTCCATTAATCCCAGTTTTTTAGGCTTCCGTAGTAAACAAGGAACCCTTATAGTTTCGCCATGTCCGTCTGTCTGTCTGTCTGTCTGTCCGTCCGCGGTTTAGCGCAAAAACTATTAGTACTAGAGACTTGAAATTTGGCACAAGTATACACCTTAATCACGCCGACAAAGTGGTAGAATAAAAACGTGAAAAAAATATTTTTTAGGGTAACCTGAATGAAAATAATTATTTGCGCGTTACTAACAGGGGTATTAGTAACGCGCAAATATTTCTTTTTATTTCTGATTATCATATAGTGTGAGGTATCGTTGGATAGGTCTTTTAAAAATATTATGGGTTTGTGAACATCATTTTCGATGTAGTTAACTGTTCGTGACTTATTAAGCTTTAAAGTGCAAATTTTCGTTAGACTCAAGTGTCCCCCCCCCCCTACAGACTAAACGGTTGTTGTTAGAAATTCAAACGTTACGGCGATAGTAGCTACATATAACGAAATTAAAAGGAAAACTGTCACACTAAAGTTGGCCTTTCAAGTTTACGAGTTATAGTCGACCAAATGTATTTTACACGAAAATTTTGAACAAGTCCATTGAAAACATTTATTTTTTTTTTCATTACATCTCTTACTCTGTAACTACGGAACCCTATACTGCGCGTGGCCCGACATGCATTTGACCGGTTTTTTAATTATCTAATTAACATAATAACAAACATGTCACGAAGCACATTATAATAATATTGGTAAGAACAACATTACTCCCTTCTTCCTATTCTGTACATAATATATTCTCATTAATTAGTAAGTTGGACGGCCCAAAAAACCACATTACAAAACAGACTCAGCGCTCTAGTTTGTGGTCCTTGCCTCAGGACCTATGAATTTAATTAACTTGCCTAAATATGGTAATGTAGGCACGGGGTTGGAGCGGAATTCAAACGTTAGCATGTCAGAACAATATAGCACACATAGCGAGCGTACGTCGAACAGTTAACCAAGGCGAATAGTCCACATAATGTTGCCAAGTTACATTTTTTGCATGCATGTGAGTAAAAGAGATTTGCGAGAAAAATAAAAAGGTGGGCAACAATTTAGGAAGTTTATCGCAAACTTGGCTATTTAATAATTCGATTTGGATAAGATTGTTTGGAATGATGAATAATGCCAAAGTTGGAACATACTAACGAAACGTAGAAGATTTTTAGAAGTGTACACGTTTCTTTTAATGTTATTTTTAATGTCAATTGCCCGAACAACTTCATGATGGAAAAATTCTTAGTAATAAAAAACAAAATAATAAAAGATAAGAATTTTTGTATTCTTTTCGAACATATAAGCCTTGTTATCTACATTACTATGCTAGTTGCTTAAACCGCTAAACTAATCTTAAGTCCCACCGCAGAAAAATACAGATTACCTATTACCCAACTGCCAATTTTATCCTCCACTTTTTATCCCAACCATCTTGAGATGATGGTGACGAGTGTGACGGCTGACATGTGGTCAGTGTTCCAGTGCTTCATAACTTCTAATAGCTAATAATATAAATATCATATAGATAATAAAACTATTTCTACTTTTACGTCTATACCTTACTGGTGGTAGAGCTCCAGTGTAAAGGGGAAAAGAGACATTCTACTGATATACTTTTTACATTAGTTTATGACATTTAGTTTTATCTTAGTGATATTCTTGACTTTACATATATTTTTTATCTTGTTTGACATGTATATCAATTGTTATTCGCTTTAGTTTATTTTGTTTGTTTTTGACGTGTCATAAGAGGTGCCTGTCACCCTAAATGAATAAATGAGTTTCTGATTCTGATTCTGAGTGACGGCGCTCGCGGGCGTAAGCACCACCGCATTACCTAATATACTTGCCGCTAAATGGTAGTGTTCACCACTATCGTGTTCCGGTCAGGTGGTAATGTACGGCCCTGTAATTTCCGGCACAAAGGCATAACACCTTAGGCCTCAGGAGTGGTAACACATCTGCATTTTGACCTCGGTCTTTGTGTGGGTGTCTATAGGCTGCAGTCATCACTTAACATCAATGTGAACTGCATGCTTGTTTGCCACTTCTATAATATAAAAAAAACTGCCTCGGTAGCCTAGTGGTAGCAGGCCACTACTACTACGCTGAGGTCCTGGGTTCGATTCCCGGGTAGGGGGTTATCAGAGATAATGGTGTAAAGTCCTTTATCTCTGGTTCTATTGGGATTTTTCAATTTTCTGGAAATTTCCCAGTACCTCGAAGTTTGGTTATGTGCCCGGAGATGTCAACAGGCTCGCCACCTGTTACATGGGCCAAAACGTAACCGGCGAATCGTGGGTGTTTGCATGTATGCTTGAATGCATGCATTCACCTCTGCCTACCCCTTCGGGGATTACAGGCGTGAAGTTACGTGAAGTTACGTTATAAATAATAATAAAGACACATCTGAAAATATATTTTATTTTTAAAGAAAAATGGAAAGAAAAATTTGACTTCAGGCGAGGCTCGAACTCGCGACCTACTGGGAATCTAGTCCAGCCGCTCTTCCAATTGAGCTACTGAAGCCCTGCCCGATTTGTCAAATCTTTCCTTCACATCTATTGCATTGCTTTATGGTAGCAGTAGCGCCATCTATTACCAACTATGCTAGTTAGGCAACCGATATAATAGACTTTTCAGTTTATTGAATATCGTAAAGAAGTCGCTTTTACCTTAATAATTGTTTAAATTATTTCCAATTAACACATGCTTGTGAAATATATTTTATTTTTAAAGAAAAATGGAAAGAAAAATTTGACTTCAGGCGAGGCTCGAACTCGCGACCTACTGGGAATCTAGTCCAGCCGCTCTTCCAATTGAGCTACTGAAGCCCTGCCCGATTTGTCAAATCTTTCCTTCACATCTATTGCATTGCTTTATGGTAGCAGTAGCGCCATCTATTACCAACTATGCTAGTTAGGCAACCGATATAATAGACTTTTCAGTTTATTGAATATCGTAAAGAAGTCGCTTTTACCTTAATAATTGTTTAAATTATTTCCAATTAACACATGCTTGTGAAATATATTTTATTTTTAAAGAAAAATGGAAAGAAAAATTTGACTTCAGGCGAGGCTCGAACTCGCGACCTACTGGGAATCTAGTCCAGCCGCTCTTCCAATTGAGCTACTGAAGCCCTGCCCGATTTGTCAAATCTTTCCTTCACATCTATTGCATTGCTTTATGGTAGCAGTAGCGCCATCTATTACCAACTATGCTAGTTAGGCAACCGATATAATAGACTTTTCAGTTTATTGAATATCGTAAAGAAGGCGCTTTTACCTTAATAATTGTTTAAATTATTTCGCATTAACACATGCTTGTGAAATATATTTTATTTTTAAAGAAAAATGGAAAGAAAAATTTGACTTCAGGCGAGGCTCGAACTCGCGACCTACTGGGAATCTAGTCCAGCCGCTCTTCCAATTGAGCTACTGAAGCCCTGCCCAGTAGGTCGCGAGTTCGAGCCTCGCCTGAAGTCAAATTTTTCTTTCCATTTTTCTTTAAAAATAAAATATATTTCACAAGCATGTGTTAATGCGAAATAATTTAAACAATCTGAAAATATTTTTACTTCCTTAAGCTCGCAAAAATCAAAGATCAATACAAAATTCTGTAGCCGATATGATAAACAGTTCAATTTATACAGACAATGACAAATATTTATTATTATTTATTATTTATGCATTTAATACTAGATTATATAATAGAGTTCCCATATCCAAAGTTCGCGCATACAGCGCAGCTGTGGACGACCATAAGAATAAATTGCGGAAATAAATCTTATTTCATATACATTCCACCATTTTTAAGAGAATTACTGGGCTTTTACGAGCTCTGTGTGTAATGTATATCTCTCTGCGTATACAATTTTGAGGTTAGTTAGTAAGTAAAGACTTCATTTACTCTAAGCACAGATTTTTTGGAGGTTACCGTTGAAATCAGAAATGTAACGTTGTTTAAGTTCGCGCAACTTACTTGAACAACATAAAAATTGATGATAAAAGTCTGATTGAATTAACATACCTATAATGTGGAATTTTCATTTATGTAATGATGGTGGGAAACAAGCACGCAGTTCACATTGGTGGAAAGTGAATACTTCAGATAGTTATTACGGGGTGGTACTTATTATTGTACATATATTATATTACCATCTAACCGGTACACAATAGTGCTGAAGTCTACAATTTGATGGCAGATAGATTAACTAATCAGAACTAAACAAGAGTTTTTTACAAAATGATTTTTTCACAGACGTAGGTCACAACCACGTGTTTTACTGAATATGCTTTCATGAAAATTGTTAGTGCAGTATAACATAAATCGTTGTTTAACTAACTTCACTCTAAATGTTTTAGCTGCCACAACGGCGTTTTAGCAAATTTTAGTTACATAACAGTTCAAAAAGAGGCAAAATCGTGTGGTCCACACGGGCGAAGTCGCGTGCGGAAAGCAAGTTTTTTTTTTTTTTTTTTATGTAATGGAAGTGGTAAACAAGCATGCAGTTCACATTGATGTTAAGTGATGACTACAGCCTATAGACACTCACACAAAGACCAAGGTCAAAATGCAGATGCGTTACCACTCCTGAGGCCTAAGGTCTTATGCCTCTGTGCCGGAAATTACAGGGCCGTACATTACCACCTGACCGGAACACGATAGTGATGAACACTACCATTTAGCGGCAAGTATATTAGGTAATGCGGTGGTGCCTATGCCCGCGAGCTCCGTCACTGGAGCTCTACCACCAGTAAAAATAAATAAAAAGTATTATAATATTATATTGTTGCAAGTTTCGTTAGCAAAATCTACTAAAACACTTCCAATTTAAGACTCATAGCTTACAGTGCCCACGTCACAACCACTTGCATCACTGAATATGCTTTCACGAAAATTGTGTGTGAAGCGTAAGATCATTGTTAAACTGCGCAACTCTATAAAACTTCACTCTGTTTTAGCTACCATTTAGTTTTAGCGATATTATAGTCGACAAGAGAGGATATATTGTACATAATAATATGCGTGAGTTATACTCATTTTAATGAGTGCTCATAAACAAATTGAGCTGAAGTAACCCAGTTCTTTTCTAAGTAAAAAGCTATAGATAATTTTCAATACAAATGGTATTTGTATAAGTAGAGTTACTTACCTCCAACTTAGACTTACCTCCAACTAGTTTTTTCACAATGAATGGCAATTACATTACAGAAACAGCTTACACTTTTTGATATTAAAGTACATTTTGTTAATTTCTGAAATCACTATGTAAGTGGCAATTAACTCTAATAAAACTTCACTCTGTTTTAGCTACCATTTAGTTTTAGCGATATTATAGTCGACAAGAGAGGATATATTGTACATAATAATATGCGTGAGTTATACTCATTTTAATGAGTGCTCATAAACAAATTGAGCTGAAGTAACCCAGTTCTTTTCTAAGTAAAAAGCTATAGATAATTTTCAATACAAATGGTATTTGTATAAGTAGAGTTACTTACCTCCAACTTAGACTTACCTCCAACTAGTTTTTTCACAATGAATGGCAATTACATTACAGAAACAGCTTACACTTTTTGATATTAAAGTACATTTTGTTAATTTCTGAAATCACTATGTAAGTGGCAATTAATAATTGCGTCTTAATTTAATATTATCTGCTGTCTAAGGGATTTTAGTCTTGCTTGTTAACAAATAAATACCTACCCTGAGATTTATGTGTATGTGATTATAGAAATTGTATTCCATTTGTATTAGAAATAAAATGGTATAAATCACACGCGACGCTAATCTATATCTATACTTATAATAAAACTGTAGAAGTGTGAATTCTGTACATTAAAAATATAAAATATAAAAAAAATAAATACCAGGGGATGTTACTAGATCGATACCGAACACAAATATGTGATTAGAAAATTTTTTGTCTGTCTGTCTGTCTGTTTGTTCAAGCATAACACAAAATTTACCGGTCCGATTACGATGAAACTTAATCTAATTATACTTTGGCGCACAACACTGGGTACTTTTTATCCCGGAAAAATGTCTGTTTGTCTGTGTGTTTGTGCACGCTAATTTCAGAAATAAGCCATTTCTGATCCGATTTGCAGTTTCACTAATATATTGTGGTAAGTTTAACTAAACATTAAGTGTTTGTTTTGTGTCCAATCGGTTCAGAAATAAAAAAAATTATGACAATTTAAAGGATCATATCGAATATTTTTAACCATTCTGTATCTATCTTCTATCTAATGATTGTAAGTGCCTTAAATATAGTAGGCATCATTTAAGGTGAAACAGGTGGTGTTTGTCCAAAAGCAGGTAGTGTTTATGCCAAAATAGATGCCTTATTAGAATTAGGCTGTTTACATTTTGAATCACACTTGCTAGCTATTGTAAAGATAACGACTCGAATGTTGTTTACGAAGTCGAGTAATTGGGGGTAGAAATGGGCTTGTCAATGGTAAGAGGGAATCAGTTGAATTGTGGTCGTCACGGTGAAATGAAGTGCTGCTAGTGCTAATTCAGTTTTAACATTATATATTTCTGCTACCGCTATGAAGACAAAATTAATTACTAAAATAAGAAAATGAAAATATTAAAGGATCCAAGGGGGCATACAGTAAGCGTATTTTTTTTTGCACGAGTTCGACTCGCTCTTGGTCGGTTTTTTCTCTGTTAGTAACGTTAAGCATACCGCATAGCAGCGTCCCGGCATACAACAATCGCCGCTATGATCACCATTCAGCATGCCAAGCGTGGCAATGAAGGCATATTCTTTCCTCATGAGGCACAACACTTTTAGGAGCGTCTTCGGGAAAGGCTTTGTCCAGCGGAGAAGAATGGACGTCTTTCGGATGTAATTATGATGATGGTGATGTGGTGGCGTCCCGACGCCCAGCGCCCCGACGCCCAGCGTCCCGACGCCCAGCGTCCCGACGCCCAGCGTCCCGACGCCCAGCGCCCCGACGCTTAACGTCCCGACGTCGAGCGTCTCGACGCCCAACGTCTCGACGCCCAGCATCCCGACGCCCAGCGTCCCGACGCCCAGCGTCCCGATGCCCAGCGTCCCGACGCCCAGCGTCCCGACGTCGAGCGTCTCGACGCCCAGCGTCCCGATGCCCAGCGTCCCGACGTCGAGCGTCTCGACGCCCAGCGTACCGACGCCCAGCGTCCCGACGTCGATCGTCTCGACGCCCAGCGTCCCGACGCCCAGCGTCCCGACGCCCAGCGTTCCGACGCCCAGCGTCCCGACGTCGATCGTCTCGACGCCCAGCGTCCCGATGCCCAGCGTCCCGACGCCCAGCGTTCCGACGCCCAGCGTCCCGACGTCCAGCGACGTCGAGCGTCTCGACGCCCAGCGTCCCGACGCCCAGCGTACCGACGCCCAGCGTCCCGACGTCGATCGTCTCGACGCCCAGCGTCCCGACGCCCAGCGTCCCGACGCCCAGCGTTCCGACGCCCAGCGTCCCGACGTCGATCGTCTCGACGCCCAGCGTCCCGATGCCCAGCGTCCCGACGCCCAGCGTTCCGACGCCCAGCGTCCCGACGTCCAGCGACGTCGAGCGTCTCGACGCCCAGCGTCCCGACGCCCAGCGACGTCGAGCGTCTCGACGCCCAGCATCCCGACGCCCAGCATCGCGACGTCGAGCGTCCCGACGCTTAGCGTCCCGACTTCGAGCGTCTCGAAGCCCAACGTCTCGACGCCCAGCGTCCCGACGCCCAGCGTCCCGACGCCCAGCGTCCCGACGTCCAGCGTCCCGACGCCCAGCGTCCCGACGCCCAGCGTCCCGACGCCCAGCGTCCCTACGCCCAGCGTCCCGACGCCCAGCGTCCCGACGCCAAGCGTCCCGACGTCGAGCGTCTCGACGCCCAGCGTCCCGACGCCCAGCGACGTCGAGCGTCTCGACGCCCAGCATCCCGACGCCCAGCATCGCGACGTCGAGCGTCCCGACGCTTAGCGTCCCGACTTCGAGCGTCTCGAAGCCCAACGTCTCGACGCCCAGCGTCCCAACGCCCAGCGTCCCGACGCCCAGCGTCCCGACGTCCAGCGTCCCGACGCCCAGCGTCCCGACGCCCAGCGTCCCGACGCCCAGCATCGCGACGTCGAGCGTCCCGACGCTTAGCGTCCCGACTTCGAGCGTCTCGAAGCCCAACGTCTCGACGCCCAGCGTCCCAACGCCCAGCGTCCCGACGCCCAGCGTCCCGACGTCCAGCGTCCCGACGCCCAGCGTCCCGACGCCCAGCGTCCCGACGCCCAGCGTCCCTACGCCCAGCGTCCCGACGCCCAGCGTCCCGACGCCAAGCGTCCCGACGTCGATCGTCTCGACGCCCAGCGTCCCGATGCCCAGCGTCCCGACGCCCAGCGTCCCGACGCCCAGCGTCCCGACGCTTAACGTCCCGACGTCGAGTGTCTCGACGCCCAACGTCTCCACGCCCAGCGTCCCGACGCCCAGCGTCCCGACGCCCAGCGTCCCGACGCCCAGCGTCCCGACGCCCAGCGTCCCGACGCCCAGCGTCCCGACGCCCAGCGTCCCGAAGCCCAGCGTTCCGACGCCCAGCGTCCCGACGCCCAGCGTCCCGACGCCCAGCGTTCCGACGCCCGACGCCCAAAATTAATTACTAAAATAAGAAAATGAAAATATTAAAGAATCCAAGGGGGCATACAGTAAGCGTATTTTTTTTTTGCACGAGTTTGACTCGCTCTTGGTCGGTTTTTTCTCTGTTAGTAACGTTAAGCATACCGCATAGCAGCGTCCCGGTATACAGCAATCGCCGCTATGATCACCATTCAGCATGCCAAGCGTGGCAATGAAGGCATATTCTTTCCTCATGACGCACAACACTTTTAGGAGCGTCTTCGGGAAAGGCTTTGTCCAGCGGAGAAGGATGGACGTCTTTCGGATGTAATTATGATGATGGTGATGTGGTGGCGTCCCGACGCCCAGCGTCCCGACGCCCAGCGTCCCGTCGCCCAGCGTCCCGACGTCCAGCGTCCCGACGCCCAGCGTCCCGACGTCCAGCGTCCCGACGCCCAGCGTCCCGACGCCCAGCGTCCCGACGCCCAGCGTCCCGACGCTTAACGTCCCGACGTCGAGCGTCTCGACGCCCAACGTCTCGACGCCCAGCATCCCGACGCCCAGCGTCCCGACGCCCAGCGTCCCGACGCCCAGCGTCCCGACGCCCAGCGTCCCGACGCCCAGCGTCCCGACGCCCAGCGTCCCGACGTCGAGCGTCTCGACGCCTAGGGTCCCGATGCCCAGCGTCCCGACGTCGAGCGTCTCGACGCCCAACGTACCGACGCCCAGCGTCGCGACACCCAGCGTCCCGACGTCGATCGTCCCGACGCCCAGCTTCCCGACGCCCAGCGTCCCGACGCCCAGCGTCCCGACGTCGATCGTCTAGACGCCCAGCGTCCCGATGCCCAGCGTCCCGACGCCCAGCGTTCCGTCACCCAGCGTCTCGACGCCCAGCGTCCCGATGCCCAGCGTCCCGACGCCCAGCGTTCCGTCGCCCAGCGTCCCGACGTCGATCGTCTCGACGCCCAGCGTCCCGTCGCCAAGCGTCCCGACGTCGAGCGTGTCGAGACGCTGCCCAACGTCTCGACGCCCAGCGTCTCGGCGCCTAGCGTCCCGACGCCCAACGTCCCGACGTCGAGCGTCTCGACGCCTAGCGTCTTGACGCCCAGCGTCCCGACGCCCAGCGTCCCGACGTCGAGCGTCTCGACGCTCAGCGTCCCGACGCCCAGCGTCCCAACGTCGAGCATCTCGACGCCCAGCGTCCTGATGCCTCGCGTCCCGACGCCCAGCGTCCCGACGTCGAGCGTCCCGACGTCGAGCGTCCCGACGCCCAGCGACCCGACGCCCAGCGTCCCGACGCCCAGCGTCCCGACGCCCAGCGTCCCGACGCCCAGCGTCCCGACGCCAAGCGTCCCGACGCCCAGCGTCCCGACGCCCAGCGTCCCGACGCCCAGCGTCCCGACGCTTAGCGTCCCGACGTCCAGCGTCCCGACGCTTAGCGTCCCGACGTCGAGCGTCCCGACGCCCATCATCCCGACGCCAAGCGTCCCGACGCCCAGCGTCGTGACATCGAGCATCCCGACGCCCAGCGTCCCGACGCTTAGCGTCCCGACGTCGAGCGTCCCGACGCCCACCGTCCCGACGCCAAGCGTCCCGACGCCCAGCGTCACGACGTCGAGCGTCCCGACGCCCAGCGTCCCGACGCTTAGCGTCCCGACGTCGAACGTCTCGACGCCCAACGTCTCGACGCCCAGCGTCTCGACGCCCAGCGTCCCGACGCCCAGCGTCCCGACGCCCAGCGTCCCGACGTCGAGCGTCTCGACGCCCAACGTCCCGACGCCCAGCGTTCCGACGTCGAGCATCCCGACGCCCAGCGTCCCGACGCCCAGCGTCCCGACGTCCAGCGTCCCGACGTCGAGCGTCTCGATGCCTAGCGTCCCGACGCCCAGCGTCCCGACGTCGAGCGTCCCGACGTCGAGCGTCTCGCCGCCCAGCGTCCCGACGCCCAGCGACATCGAGCGTCTCGACGCCCAGCGTCCCGACGCCCAGCGTCGCGACGCCTAACGTCCCGACGCCCAATGTCCCGACGCCCAGCGTCCCGACGCCCAGCGTCCCGACGTCCAGCGTCCCGACGTCGAGCGTCTCGATGCCTAGCGTCCCGACGCCCAGCGTCCCGACGTCGAGCGTCCCGACGTCGAGCGTCTCGCCGCCAAGCGTCCCGACGCCCAGCGTCGTGACATCGAGCGTCCCGACGCCCAGCGTCCCGACGCTTAGCGTCCCGACGTCGAGCGTCCCGACGCCCACCGTCCCGACGCCAAGCGTCCCGACGCCCAGCGTCACGACGTCGAGCGTCCCGACGCCCAGCGTCCCGACGCTTAGCGTCCCGACGTCGAACGTCTCGACGCCCAACGTCTCGACGCCCAGCGTCTCGACGCCCAGCGTCCCGACGCCCAGCGTCCCGACGCCCAGCGTCCCGACGTCGAGCGTCTCGACGTCCAGCGTCCGGCTATAAGCAGCCGCAATGAACGAGTTTTATAAATTTTAATAGGCAAAAAAATGAACATAAAACTTGTTTTAGCTTTCTTTATCTTAAAGTGTAATACACACTGAGCCCGCCGGGCCGCCGACCTATGTCGGTGACTTTTTGTCGGCGGGTTAGTTGGCGGATTTACTCAGTAAGTCGGAAAAGTTTGTTGGCGGCATGTCGGCGGCTTGAGGAACTTGTTCGTCACTACCGCTCGAGTGTCGCCGGGCAACTAAGGGTACGTCCGCAAGCCGCCAACATGTCAACGGGCAACATACGCGGGTGAAGGTTGCCGACATGAATATTTTCATATCATTATAGACCGCCGGGTTGAGTCGGCGGGCTGTGTCGGCGGCCCGGCGGGCTCAGCGTGTATTGCGCTTAAAGCGATGTTTTAAGATAGTGGCACAAAAACAAATTTAATGACTTAAACGCTTGCACCGCTAGTTTTCGCTAGAGCAGCTATGTCCACAGTAATAATTCAACGTCTATTTTCCAACGTACACACATAACATATTTTTAATCCCTCTTCGCCAGAACAAATGCACGTGCCTTTCTGAATTTATAAAGGTTCCATTTTAAACAACTGTACTTGAACAATGAATACCCAGTGATTGTTATTTAATCTACGCCCAAATACACAAAGTAAAGATACTTGTCTGGGCGAATAAGGGGAAAATTGAAATAAATTACATAATGGACTGTCCCTAAATGATATTTAACGAGAGATTAATGCCTTCATTAATATGTTCGAAGTAAAGCTGAGAGCCGCTATTTGTCTGTGACAACTGTTTTATATAATTTTCATTTTCGCAAATTAATAGACGTTTTTAGACCACTTCTGTTTCAAGAGTTCTTGTTAAGAGATAGTGAGAGATTATTGCAATAATAACTTGTTCTTTGTACTTAGTAAAAACATTTGGGTCAATTAAATTCTGGTATTCTGGTATCACGAAATCAATTCTGTTATCGGGAATGTGGAAGTGATATATTGTTTTTTTTTTCTATTACAAAATTTTCCTATTTCCCAAAGGTATACCGCAACTGACGAATAGTGGATGTTTGCGTACTTGCACGAATACATTATTGTCCAAGTTTTTATTAATCCCTCAGGCAGCACGACAAATATGAAAACTATGAAAACAGGCATTTTTCATAATGTTCGGGCATTAGAAATATGAGTTGCTGCCGAAATAAATACCTAGTTTAGGATAGGTCAAAAGTTGCGCCTTGCAAGCAATTCCGCCACAGCCATTTTGGAGTGATAGGAACATCGACGACACAACGCTGCTTCTCTCCCATAGTCGATGGATAAGAAGAAGGGTAGAACAATATCCCCGCACATCGAGTAATTAGTTTGAATGTATAAGAATGCTGCCATTAATAACTGCTTGTTCTATAACATGTAATAATACCGGTGGTCCACCTGCCAGAACGTTCAGCGAAATATTTATTTATTTTATTTATTATTATTTATTAGGAAGACTATCGATTATTTCAATTAGAGCGTGGATACAATATAAGAAACGGAAGAATCATTTACAAGTCTCCACTTATAGAAAAAAAGTAGATAGCGAAAGACATTAGCAACATTTAAAAGACATTATAAAGAACGGTTCTAGCTAACACATCATATCACATAGCAAAACGGTGTCAATATACACTGATGCTTAACAAGTTTGTCAGTTAAACAAGTAAAAAAAGTATTTGTAATATAACAAAAAAGACGAATAAAGCAGTAAAGTACGCATACTTATAAATATATAAACATATGCTTATCATCCACATGGAAGAAAAAAAAACCAATTAAAGAAATCACGAGTCGACATGTGAAATTAACTCTGTCTATCTGTATTTCCGTCGGTCTGTTACACTCACCACGACGTTATCCACCGCTGACACGATTCTGGTCAAAGCCAACAAAGAGAACAGTATGGATCCTGAGGTTGAATACTATTTAATAAAAAAAAATCTTATTATATTTGTTGAAAGTATCACTTAATCTTTTTTTTATTGAAGGTACACTGGAGAAAAATAGGTCCAGGTCGATCCGTACGTTTGCATAAGGCATTGAAGAGCTGACATGAACGATAGATAAAACTATTCTGGCGATAATTTGTGGTTACCGATGGAAGAGAAAGTAGCGGGCTACTACGATAAGTTCTAATGGGGGTGTAAAGAGAAAATTTACTTAATAAATCCGGGCAATCTATGGAGGAGACCACATTTTTTTTTAAAAGATGATATCTGAATGATAATGAATATATTGCCCATGGTCCACCTAACAATTTTCATATGCGAATAAAAGACTAGTTGACAGAGATAAAAAAAACATGCAACTTCAATTCCTCTGTGGTTTTAAATTCAAGATTGTTTTTAGCACTCGCAGAAAATATTCCCCCTGGTTCGCCCAGGTGGACTAAATAGGTGTACCATGGCAATGACCCAATTTCACTATGAAACAATGGAATACCTACCAAAATATAATCAAATGTTATACAGTCATTCCCATGAGACAGGGATTGTCGCCCTCGTAGCAATAACCTTCGACAAAATCCTAATAGAGATTTATGGGTTTAGCGCAGGTGAGAAAATGTCACGTTATTATTTGCAGACTGAACCAAATAAGGATGCGAAATCACGTTTCAAAATTAATTCAACAAACACCATAGCTTAATTGCCTCATTTAAAAATAAAATTACCGGCGAGTGCTTTTTATGGCAAAAAAGGTATTAGGATGATTAAAGTGGTATTAGTTGTAAAGTCTCATTTCATAACTCCTACAGTTATGAAATGAGACTACAACAAATATTTTCTCAAATATAGCTCACGGCCACCGTGAATTAGGCTTACATACGTTATCATAAATCTCCTAGTACAATAGCGACAATGCCGTTTGATTAATATGACTGAGCCATTGTCCTGTTCCAATCCGGGCACTAATTCAGAGATTACACGTACATACCTATACCTCTTCTCAATTTTTGATTCTTACGACTATTACCGGTGGTAGAGCTACAGTGTCATAGCTCAAAGGCGTAGGTATTACCTAATTTTTCTCCCGCTAAATGGTAGCTAATTTAGTAATGGTAGTATTTAGCACTATCGTGTTCCGGTTAGATGGTAATGTATGGCACCGTCATTTCTATAACAGGCAAAACGACTAGTAGTGTTGTAGTTTCTATTATATTCTATCCCGTCTCTTGAGATTTTAGCCGAACTTTAGCCAACAAGAACCTAGGTAAGGTTGTCATGTTGAGTTTATGCCAATGTCTGAATGAAAGTGAAGTTGGTGTATTTAGAGGGCAAACGAGAATAGAAGCAACATGGAATGGCAAGACAAATGAATATTTTAGTCAAAAAAAAAGAATCATTCACTTAAAATAAAAAGGGGTAAAAGAATTGCTAGTCAGAATAATTAAACATGAAGTCTGTCTGCTCTTTGTGCGAAGTAACCGCATTAAACATAGGAGGAGATACTAATTTAAATCATTATTAAAACCGGTGCTACAAAAAAAATGTCGTTCGATATGGCAGAATCAGAATCAATCATTGTTTCTATATTATTTCGCATTAACACATGCTTGTGAAAATATATTTTTATTTTTAAAGAAAAATGGAAAGAAAAATTTGACTTCAGGCGAGGCTCGAACTCGCGACCTACTGGGAATCTAGTCCAGCCGCTCTTCCAATTGAGCTACTGAAGCCCTGCCCGATTTGTCAAATCTTTCCTTCACATCTATTGCATTGCTTTATGGTAGCAGTAGCGCCATCTATTACCAACTATGCTAGTTAGGCAACCGATATAATAGACTTTTCAGTTTATTGAATATCGTAAAGAAGCCGCTTTCACCCTTAATAATTGTTAAAATACAGAATCAATCATCATCATATCAATCAGAATCAGAAATTCATTAATTTATTTAGGGTAACAAGCACCGCTGATAAAACGTCAGACACAAACAAAATAAATTTATGTGAACAACAACAATTGATATGTCAAATTACAAATTAGAAAATATATAAGTAACTAGCTGTTGCCCGCGGCTTCGCCCGCGTGGATTTCGTTTTATAAATATTTTTTCCTGAATTCTTTGCTATAAACCTCACAGAGACCGCGATCTTTCCAACGAATGCAAAACCGTGGAAATCGGTAGGTGCGTTCTGAAGTTATAGCGTCAGGAAGGAAAACCCGACTTATTTTTATATTATAGATGTCAATAAGATAAAAGTAGATATAATTTACTAATGTAGGTAAATATATCAGTACAATGTGCAAATTATATTAACCCAAATGGGACCTTGGTACTTATTTTGAGGCTTAATCATAAGTGATGATTAAGGCTTAAAATACATTATTCTAAATCTTCTAATGCGTAATACATGACAAAAGCGTTTGATTAATGTATCCCAACCATTGTCCTGCAAGGCCAAGCACTAATCATGGGATTACAACATATCTTTTCCCGAATCTCAGTTCGTACGCTTTGCAAGGAGCGAATCTCCCCCTAATAAGATGTTAGCCGAGACGTTTACCGACGTGATCCTATTGACAGTTACTTTATTGAGAGTGCTCGTGTCCTAGGTCATGAGGCAATATATTTGTAGTTGATCTATTTTTGGAACGCTAGTTTATAAAATCGTAGCAAGGCGAAACAAATTCACGATTTAATTATATAGAAAATTAATTTATTTGAATTAAAAGGAGGTGAAAACCTTGCAGATAAAATAATGAAACATGTGCATTGTCTCTTTATACACTAAGGGCCCTAACTCACTAGGACGCCATGGCGACGTCGCCGGCTACGTAACCAAGCAGGTAGGGCTCTACCTCACCGGGATGCCATGGCGACGTCGCCGGCTACGTACTACGTATTCAAGCCATGGTGACGTCGCCGGTTAGATATCCATGCAGTTAGGGCTCTACCTCACCAGGATACCATGGAGACGTCGCCGGCTTCGTATCCAAGTAGTTAGGGCTCTACCTCACCGAGATGCCATGGTGACGTCGCCGGCTACGTATCCAAGCAGCTAGTATGATGATATGATATCTAACTCACCTGGCCACGTTGTGGCGAGGTCTCCACACCACACTAACTGCTTGGATACGTAGCCGGCGACGTCGCTATGTTATCCCGGTGAGGTAGAGCCCTTAGTACGGTGTGGCAACATCGCCACAAGATGGCCAGGTGAGTTAGGAATCATGTATTACCATACTACCTACTTGGATACGTAGCCGGCGACGTCGCCATGGCGTCCTAGTAGAATATTTTTTACTGGTGGTAGAGCTCCAGTGACGGAGCTCGCGGGCGTAGGCACCACCGCATTACCTAATATACTTGCCGCTAAGTGGTAGTGTTCAGCACTATCGTGTTCCGGTCAGGTGGTAATGTACGGCCCTGTAATTTCCGGCACAGAGGCGTAACACCTTAGGCCTCAGGAGTGGTAACGCATCTGCATTTTGACCTTAGTCTTTGTGTGGGTGTCTATAGGCTGCAGTCATCACTTAACATCAACGTGAACTGCATGCTTGTTTACCACTACCATTACATTAAAAAAAAAAATTAAAAAAATACCTTTTCCCGACTTTCGTTTCGAACGATTTGTCTATCTCCCCTTAATAAGATGTTAGCCGAGACGTTAACCAACGTGACTCTATCGACAGTGGCTTTATTGTGTTCATGTCCCATGTTAAGCGTCAGTATACTTATAGAGATGATGTTTATATAAAACGCTAGTTAATTAAATCGTAGACAGACATTCTGGACAAAACATATGAATTTAATTTACAAAATAAATTAACTGGTTCGGAAACTTGGTAAAAGGTGAAAAGTACAAAGCATTCGCAGACAAAATAAATATACATTTTACTTGTTAACTGAACGAAATTAAAACACAAACAGCGGCCAAGCGCGAATCGAATGCACAGGGTTTCATTTCCCTGTAATCTATAAGAATAAAAATATTTTCTATTTATTATAAAATTTAGTGGGTCGAAGGTAGGTAGGTCAGTAGCTTCGGAGATAAAGAGAGGAATGGTAACTTATCGCCAATGTTCCTCAACAACTTCTAAACTATTTGATATTCTATTTCATATGTCTAACAATACCTATATTTCTACTGTTTCTACGGTATTATAATATAGTTCGCTATTGTGGCTAATAGATGGCGCTGCAAAACGTCCAAAATGACGCTGTAATATTTTATATTTCTCACCCTAATGTTGAATAAAAACTATTTCTATACTGTGACGAGCCGTATCATTATTAAACCCTCGCACAGTACTGCCGTGGTAAATTGCCGTCTTTCTGTCGGTTTGTAGTGTTTGTACATAAACATACTTTGTAAACTGATTTAAAAACAACGTTTTCGCAGGTTTTCCTAAGCTTCACATAATATCATTAAAATTACTAAAAACAATAATTGTAAAGACTGTTTCATTTGTTGAAGAGATAATTATAATGACTGAAACAATTAAATTCGTACACGGTACGATAATATCGACATAGTATTAAGTAACACACCCATTATTTGTACCCTCTATATCTAACCTTTGATTGGCGTAATCAGTGAAGCGCTTATGTTTTTCGTCATAATGATGTTTAATATCTTGATATAATTAGTGTAATTGGTAACAAATTAGACATTATTATACCAACACTACAGCCGATCTATAAATTAACTCATTCAAAGTGATACATGGGATTCTTTGGGTGACTTGTTTCCTTGAAGCTTTTGTACTTTTTTATATTAAGTTTCTAAATTAAAACTGCTTGAAAACCACGACATTTTACAGGTGGTAGAGCTCTAAATGGAAGATGGTAATGTATGGCCCCATAAGAACTATTACACAGACATAACAACTTATTATATAAAATATAATGAAGTTGGCAAACAAAACTCGTATACATATATATACGAGTAAAAGTATATGTGGAATTAATGGCAGCAGTCGTGCTCTCATAAAAAATCTTATGTCTTTTATGTAGACATAAGATTTCCTTTTTTCCTTCAGAGGTCCAGATCTCCAAAAAAGATGAAAATACAATCATAGCTTTCCCGAATTACAATGTAATCCATAAAGGAGTTCACAGAACATTGCTCACTGAGTTCCAACATTAAATACCGAAAATATACAGTAAAAACCTCCATTTCCTTCAATGTGGCTTCGAGGAAATTGGAAAGCCTATTTCAATTGTCCCGGCGGCAGTGTTAGTGGGTGTCACGTCACACATCGCGTGGCGTACTGACTACTACTGACATACCGACGACTGTTCCAATTTGAGTGGCCGACACATGGTTATGTTCACCTGTAGACATATGATTCTTATTTAATCTGTTTTTTTTATATAGATTGATATTATGTGATGACTGCAGCCTATAGACACCCACACAAAGACCATGCGTTACCACTGCTGAGGCCTAAGGTATTATGCCTTTGTACCGTAAATTACAGGGCCGTACATTATCACCTGACCGGTACACGATAGTGCTGAACACTACCATTTAGCGGCATGTATATTAAACGCGAGCTCCGTCACTAGAGCTCTACCACCAGTAGAACAAGTGTTACAATGTATTCATATACTTAGTAGAGGAGCTGAATCTAGGTCGACCTTCACGTATATGTTTATTGATTGAAACATTGTTTTTAACAAATTTCATACATAAACAAACACGAATTGCATGTATTGCCTATCAAAATATGTTAATAGCTATCATTCATGAGAAAAAAATAAATTAACAACTTCCACCCATTTGTAAACCAATCTAATGTGTTTTAAACTAAAAGTTTTAAAAACATTTAGATTGGTTATTTTTCATTCGGTAAACAGATAGGTGAAGGTCGATAGATTCGGCTCTTAGACTATATAATAGTTTAAGTATTAAATAAAACAATATTTCTACTTCGTTGTACATCCCAATAAAAAAATATGTTTAAATTTAACTGTTCACCTGTTTTGTTCAGAATTTCTTTGGCACGATTTCATTACCTATCTATATTCTATGGTATTGTATTATAAACATCACACATCACATCTACGAGTACATTGACGAGTAAAAAGGGACATAAGCACACTCAATAAAGCAACTGTTGACAAGAACACGCAGACAGCGTGTTCATATCTTGGCTAACATGTCAGCAGGAGGCAAGTTGCTCCTGATAAATCGTGCAAACTAAATGCAGGAATACTATAATCATAATATCGGGATCAGTGCTCTGCCACCAACAAAGCAACGATTCGAATACATTCATCATCATCATCACTCAGCCAAAAGACGTCCACTGCGGACAAAGGCCTCCTCCAAAGATTGCCACAACGAACGAGCGAATACATACATTATTCAAAAGATATTGCCGTATACTATGCATCAAGGATTTAGAATAGCGTAATTCTAATCGTTATTAATAGATGGACGTGGTTCCATTTGCACAAAGATTTGCTGCACTGAACAAATAAATGCATGTTTGAAATCCAATGGAAAATTAACCGAATCAGAATGTAATATATTATATAAAGCAGCTTTCAGAACAATCCAACTCTTCATACATTGAATACCGAAAATATACCGTCAAGGCTTCTGTTTCCTACATTGTGGCTTGAAGGAAATTGGAAAGCCTATTTCAGTTGTTCCGGTGGCAGTGTTAGTGGGTGTCACGTCACACGTCGGGTAACGTACTGACAGACCGACGACTGCTTCAATTGGAGCTGCCGACACACGGATATGTTTACCTGTGAGCCTACGAGTTTGATATACAATATTCATATTTAGTTTGTTCGAATGTATTTTTTGTTATCTATACATATAATAAGACAGTAAAAATCGAGTGTCTCTACATTATTTTTCCGAAAAACGCTTAGAGGGCGATTTAAGAAGAGTCAAAAGGCAGATGAGTTGAAATTTTCCACCCCTGAGGTCTAAGTTGTTTTGCCTATGTGACGGTGTGGACCCATCTCTACGATGCGGCGTTGTCCGCCGTGGGGCGGCGCGGCGCCGTGTACGGTAGCAGGGGCGCACCACACTTCGTTAGTTGCTGCAACCATGTTTCAATTGTTACCTTGATATGGACCGCGATTCTGTTTTTTTTTTCATTCGTCGTCTTAGTAACAGGAGCAAAATAATACTTCATCCCAGTCTTTATCAAAATAAAAACTGGTTGAGCCAATTAACAAGGTGCGGTGGGACCCTGCCACCGTACACGGTGCCGCGCCACGGCACGACGCCGCGCCGCCACACGGCGGACGACGTCGCACCGTAGAGATAGGTCCACACCGTCACAGATGCAAAACAACTTAGACCTCAGGGGTGGTAACATGGGACCACTCCCTGATAGTTATTACAGGACTATACCTACGTTAGCACCTAACCGAAGAATTATAATGCTGAACACTACCATTTAGCGGCAGATGGATAAATAATACGTCGCATACGCCTTCAAGCTCCGACACTACGACACCAGCTCCAAAGTCTACCACCAAAATCTTAACAACTTAATCTTATTCAATGTAACATAAATTTTCTCAATTAATCTTTCTATCTACCTACGCCAGCTTAATATACATTCAAGAGAGCCAGGAGGTACTTCTAAAGGTCAATTTCATATTTAGAGTCTAATATGATGAATTAATTATGAATTAAACGTTTGATAAAACTAATAACCATAACGACCAGATTTCTCATATATTTTAATCCTACAAGCATTATACAATATAGCAAAGTTTTCTCATTATATAGGTACCTACAGATGTAATAGAAGCAAGAGGTATAATGAAATTATTTCCAATGAAAAACATAAATATATCTTCTTCTGTATCAAGGAAGTATTAATTTAGGTACCTCTTCATAGATTTTAAAACATAGGAAAAGGCAGCGATAATGGTGAATATATTATGTCTGATTGAGGTGTTATGATATTTTATGACAAACACTGCTGTTTTACATATCCTTTGATATGTAAAACAGCAGTGTTTGTAGACGTATCATTTCAATACGATTTACGATACACTTCATTAGCATATTGTAGGTATTTTTCGCAATAACTTTCAGACGACGTACAATATAGGGTCCCGTTTCTCTAAATACATTTTAACAGTTGGTCGAGTTTTACTCAAAAACTTGTGAATTCTGGCTATGATAGTTTTCTTTCAACTTCGTTATATTCGTAATACACACCTCCAACCATTTAGATGGTAGGGACACTAGGCTCTGACACAAATTGACACTTCAATACTTTATTTTTACAAAGGATCTCTTTATAAAACAATGTTTCTAATATTTTTTAAAGACTCATCGCACGATCTAAGAACATACTATCTCACGATACAATACACAACTGTTCTGTCTGATGGTGGGGTCAAAAGTCTTAGGAATAGGCGTGCTTGTATGAAGAGAATGATAAAGGTAGATGAGGCACGGGAGCTGTGTCAGGACCGGGATGTCTTACGCTTAACACTCTCTGCCTACCCCGTTAGGGACCTGGCGTGAAGATACATACATATGTAGAGAAGGTACCCATGTTTTTTGTCAAGGTTTAATTTATATGTCGGGTATAAGAAGAAGTTGAGAGTGTTTTATACGGAGTCTGCCTGTGACCACGGTAGCTGGAAAGCGACCGAAACGTCGGGTATAAGAAGAAGTTGGGAGTGTTGTGTACGGAGTCTGCCCGTGACCACGGTAGCTGGAAAGCGACCGAAACGTCGGGTATAAGAAGTTGGGAGTGTTGTAAACGGACTCTGCCCGTAACCACGGTAGCCGGAAAGCGACCGAAGCGTCGGGTATAAGAAGTCGGGAGTGTTGTATACGGAGTCTGCCCGTAACCACGGTAGCTGGAAAGCAACCGAAACTTCTCGTATAAGTAGGAATTGGGAGTGTTGTATTCGCAAGAAAATCTGCAAATATAATTTCTACAGTGCGCGAAAACCTGCGAAAACGTTAATTAAAAATAATGTTTACCTGGTCCATAGGATGTAAAAATAATCTTCAGGGCGCCTACTTATCTCGGCTTCTTGTTTCAGTGGGTGTTGACTGTCAAAGTGGGTAATTGTGAAGATATCTCGGGTGGAATTACAATACGATTCCAAGATTGCGCCCTACCACTCTCCTTTGTCGGCCCTTTGAAGGATTTACTTAACAGCGAAAAAATTGATGCACAACAATTTCTTTTTTAATTGGGTCGTTAAGAAGTACCCGCCGCTTTGGAGTGGCATTGAAATTTCGTTGGAATATTTCAATCCGAATTTCAAAAGTCAAATTACTCGTATATTTCAATGTGCTGGAACGATTTATAAAAAAAAATATTTATTTTATATAGAAGTTTAATTTTTGAAGTATACATATTCATGATTTTTATTTATCTTCACGCCAAGTACCTTACAGGGTAGTGTGGAGACAGATAGACACAGCTCCCGTGTTTCTACTTCATTCATCATCGCACTGATTCCTAAAACTTTTGAATTAGACTTTTGAGAAAAAATGGAGGTCATATTTTATTTAGGTACGTGAAGGTAGATCAAAACTGTCGCTGTAGTCTTTTATTAGTAGTAGTGCGATTCCCAGAATAGTCCTGGAGCCATACCACCCACCATCTCTAATAGGAGTCTTATTGCAAACCATCTTTGTACGACGAACGTCAACGAAAAGGGCCATCCCACACCTACCACAACAACAACCACACCACGTGGTCGAGCGTATATTTTGTATTGAACACAAATAGAACCATTCACTCGCACCACATTTTGCAGTCGTTACCGGCCGCTTGTGTCATACCGACGACATCGCATGTACGGCCCTGTGATTTCCGGCACAAAGGCATAACACCTTAGGCCTCAGGAGTGGTAACGCATCTGCATTTTAACCTTGGTCTTTTTGTTGTCTATAGGCTGCAGTTATCACTTAACATCAATGTGAACTGCATGCTTGTTTCCACTACCATTACTTAAAAAAGAACTCGCAACCACAACGCAACTACAACGCAATCACCAGCGACATCGAGACCTAGCGGCCGACCACATCGCAAACACAAAGTTGCGTCGACGCCATGAAGGATGTTTCCTTTTCTAGCCGGTGTCAAACTGTAAACTGTGTCTGCACACGACGTAACCACATCGCAACGACTCACTCGATGAAACTCAACGCAACTACAAAAAGCTGCAGCGACCCTATTCACACTTACGTGTGAATCTGCTCGACCACATTTTGACGCTGCGATGTGGTGTGGTTGTGGTACTTGTGGGTCGGCACCTATGGTGAGATTCACAGACCGCACTACGACTTTACTTTGAGCAAAGTATGCTTAGAACTGTCAGAAATGTATGGGTTTTGACAGTTCGAAGCGTACTTTGCTCGAAAGTAAAGTCATAGTGCAGTCTGTGAATCTCGCCCTTAGAGCAGTCTTAATATAAATTACCTTGACGTTAATTATACGTAAAAACAAGGTAAGATTGAAATAATTCTGCCATTAGAGATAGTGGTATTGTATTTTACCCCTGAATTCGAACCTCTGGTTGGTGAGGTAAGTGCTAGATTATTATTTTGTGGCGTGGCATAGGGCGTGGCATAGGGCGTGGCGATGAATATGTTATATAGAGCAGCAGTATTTTATTTTCGATTTTAGAATTGACTACACAGTAAAAATTGTTCATATTCCCAATGACGAGTAAAAATACAACTTACATTTTTGAAAAGTGTCTCACAGACCATCCTGTATTTAGTATGTTTATGATTTGGTTCCGAATTTCAATACCACCCATTTCACAAGACGTGACTTCGAGGAGAGTTTATGATCATTTCAAACTTCAACTCCAATTTGTAACGGAAACTAGTTTCAATACCATGGCTGACGGATTAGTTTTGTAGTATGGTGGTTATTCAATGTTTCGCAGAAATGTTTGTCCAATCTATATATAAACAAAAATCAATTGCCGTTCGTTAGTCTCGCTAAAATTCGAGAACGGGTGGACCGATTTGGCTAATTTTGGTTTTGAATGATTTTTGAAAGTCCTTCCCTGGTTTAAATGGTAAGAAAATTTGAAAAAATTGAAGGGAAATAGTAAAAACCACATATTTATTTTCCCATACAAATAGTCCGTATGTATCAAACGTTTGACACATTATTTCATTCTGAGGCAATACGAAGTTTGCCGGGTCAGCTAGTCATACACAAATTAATGAAAGTGGTTATCAAGTATTTACTGTCTTGTAAAAAATAATCATCATGTCTGAGACTAAGTAAAATAAAATATTATTACAATGAAAGATAGTTATGACTAAGGGCTCTAACTCACTAGAACGCCATGACGTCGCTGGTTTCGTATCCAAGCAGATAGTATTGAAATACATGATATCTTACTCACGTGGCCATCGTGTGACGACGTCACAACACCATTCTAACAGCTTGGTTACGTAGCCGGCAACGTGGCCATGGCATCCTAGTGAATTAGGGCCCTAACTATTAATAGACGGCGGGTAAGTACTTACACATAAAACAAGGTTTATGGTGATTTAAGAAAGTATAAGGTTTCGTTCCGTTTTAGGGCTCCGTCAAGTATATAATTATCTAAAAGTGTTAAGCCTTCAAAAAGTCTAGAACCAATGGTCTATACCATAGGCTGCAGAATTCACTTACCATCAATGTGAACTGCATGTTTGCTTCCATAATAACAATTTAAAAATGGAAACGTTCGGTAACGGAATAGTCCGTTTTGCTTTTATCCTGTTCTGGGGTCCCCAAGGAAACCTTTAGGATGCGGAATTGTCCCCTTTTCAGGTAATATCAGCAAAAATCTATAGAAAATAAAAATGAAAAGTAAATAGACATCGATGGGATCGCGCTAGGGATTTGTCGAAGAACGTTATTTCCTTTCCGTTACGCATAAAATAATCATAGACATAGAAGCCTTTTAAACATTGCTGGGCATTAGTGATACCGTTGCCCCTATTATTTATATCAAAGTTCTCAATTACCCAATACGGTATTTTGTTTTTTTTTTTATGTGATGGAAGTTGCCAACAAGCATGAAGTTCACATTGATGTTAAGTGATTGACTGCAGCCTATAGAGACCCACACAAAGACCAAGGTCAAAATACAGATGCGTTAACACTCCCGAGAGCTGAGGTGTGCCGGAAATTACAAGGTCGTACATTACCACCTGACCGGAACACGATAGTGCTGAACACTACTATTTAGCTGCAAGTATATTAGGTAATGCGGTAGTGCCTATCCCCTTGAGTTTCGTCACTAGAGCTCTACCACCAGAAAATGTTGTTTAGCCCCTGTGAAAGTTATTACGGCGTCATAATGACCAAGTAACAGGAACACGACACTGATGAACGCAAAGAACAATGGCGAAAATTTATGTGTAAAAAGTTGGAGCGTATTTATAAACCATTTGCACAGATCGTATTTAAATATTTTTCTACATTTTTTTAACAAATTATGTAATTTCATAAAGGCTAGGTTAAAAAGCAAAAATGAAAAGAATTTAATTGAACATTATTTATGCGAAATATCGATTCCAAAATCGATGTTGTATATGAACATATTGCTATATATTGTGTATACTATAACAGATACCAAGAAAGTTTTATTTCTTTATACTATTACTACTCGTCCGATATAACTAGATAATTATATATAGAGAAATCAATCATAATCATTCCTGAATATACGGTCTCCAGTTTGACATTCAATTCAATTTAATCAATGTGATTGATATATTTTATAATCGATATCGATTCATTTGTATTCTTGCCGCCTGTCATTCAGTGCTAGTGTTATCTGTCAGATTCTGTCACTTTTTGCGGTGTATTGTTTTGTATGTAGGTAATGTTTTCTTCGATTATTTAGGATTTTTTTGAATTTTAGGACTTTTTGTGGACTAATAGATATGCTCTTCTTGTGTATGATTGTCGGAAAAGCAGCCGATTTTTCCGAAAGATTTTGATTTTGCTTCACAACTTGATATCAGTACCAAAACCTGTAAAACTTTAAACCTATTTATCATTTTTTCCTGGGTATTTTGACAAAAAAACTGTATATCACGCAACTCAGGATTTGATGTTGAATAATTAGCAATATTTTTGAGCTGAAGACAGTGAGTATTTCACTGACATAAAAACATGTATGGGAGTTCGCCATTGTTCTTTTTGGCGCCTAGACTAGGTAATGCGGCTATAGGTACCTACGCCTCCGAGCTCTGACTTTGAGACTCTACCACCAGTAAAATATAAAATGTATCACAAACCCCGCAACGGAAACAAAAAGCTTAGCAATGACCTTCCTTATACCACGAAACAATCGAGATAGTTAAGTGTTTATAAAATACTTATTGAAGCCTTGTTCTAGGTATTTCGAAATAACAGCACCTAAGCTGGAATTTAAATCTGGAATATGAATGTCTGACAAATAATTTGACTCGCTTGTTGTACTATCTATTCTTCTAGAGCACAGATTAAATGTCAATTTCCTGTATGTAACATTAGGTATATTTGTCCGACATCAGGTACATCTTACACTTAAAATTAAACAAACACGTTTCACTGAAGCGCGCATATAGCCCGGCGGCTGGTGTAGATCATAAGCGATCTACTCGGTTAAGCACTACGGGCGCGGTCGGGTGTGTGATGGGTGACCGCGCGACCGCGCCCGTGTCGCACAACAGAGTAAATCGCTTTCGATCTACGCCAGCCGCAGGGCCATGTGAGCTTTATAACCCCATAAGAATAATAAAATATTCAACCCTTTTCTCGGTACTATTAGAACAACGGTCGCCTAGACTAGACCATTCGATTTTTTTTACACGCGAACGAAACAAGTAGACTTGACGATGTGTATTGTTGAAAACGAATTATTTTATGCTGAGAACGAATTTGTCACTCCTAATGAAACGTCCTACGTAGTAAATTCTCGAAATTATAAATTTTCAATTGAATTATCACCCTACGAATAATTTTACGACAAACAAAAATTATGAGTGACTTACAATGAGGAAAGGCTAAAATAAAGAAGGTTGCTTGCTTACACCGCAAAAAATGTTTGCACTTAATTTTGAGTGCGCAAATTTTTACTCAATCAATACCCAGTTTAGAGAGCTCTAATAAAACACCAACACCATTTTAATTTAAACTGAAGTAACTTTTCTAAAAGATAAAGCATTTTTTAATGATTTTTCTAAAGCTACTTTATATCAATTTTATCCAATAATCTTAATCAATTGCTGTTCGTTAGTCTCGCTAAAACTCAAGAACGGGTGGACCGATTTGACTAATTTTGGTTTTGAATGATTTTTGGAAGTCCAGGGAAGGTTTAAACGGTAAGAAAATATGAAGAAATTGAAGGGAAATAGTAAAAACCACAATTTTATTTTCCCATAGAAATAGTCTAGTCATACTATCTATCAAACGTTTGACACATTAATTCATTCTGAGGCAATACGTAGTTTGCCGGTTTATCTAGTAGCAGATAAAAATACTACATTTTGTTTACAATTTTGTAATCTTTGATATCATAAAGATACGAAAGTTACATAAGTTTTTAGAGTAGGTAAGCCCACTGTTTTTTAGGATCGAAGATGGCAAACAAGCATGCAGTTCAAACCAGATATCAAAATACAGATGGGTTGCCACCGCTGAGGCCTAAGCTGTTATGTCTCTGTGATAAATATTACGGGGTCATACATTACTTCTTCCAGAATTGTTGGCATAAGTTGGATTAACAAAACTAGGCCGTGTTTCTTCTTAGTTAATGACAGTAGTGACAGTAAACTGGTGGGTTATGTCGGTAACTTTGGTTTTCATGCGGATCTCCTCATATCTGGGATTCGATCTGGAAACGTCGAGCATAGCTCTCTCCAATGCTCGCGTGACCTTGAGCCTTCTTATAAGGCTCATAGTGAGCGACAACGTTTCAGTTCCATGTGTAATTTCCGGGAACACACACTAGTCACAGACCCATTTCTTGAGATACTGCGGTAAGTTGAACGAGAGGATGTATCGTAGCTTCCCGAACGCTGCCCAACCGAGTTGGATTTGGCGATTGACCTCTTTTTCGATGTTGGACCGTTGTATCTAATTATTGTAATATTAATACATTGTATATTATCTGGTATTGAAAGTGTAAGAATTGGGTTTGCTTTATATTAACACTATTATTCCAGATTTGCAATACCTTCATAAAACAACTAAACAAAAAAAGCAAGTCTTCGATAATATTATTGTATTACCAAAAAGTTTTCGCGATGAATAATCAAGAAACTAATAAAAAATTCAGAGTGAGAGATTCCCTTACAATCGGGTTCCATTATAATTCTCGACACGGATGCGTTGAACAAAAAAATGATTCTTTTCCGTCTATTGTTACAGATGCTGTTCCAGACAATACTCCCGAGGAAAGGCGGAAACTTGGTGATATTTTTAATGCAAAATGTAAGTACTTTCACTGGTTTCTGCTCTTTGATTATTTATTTGTTCTGTATTGCTTTCTAATTAATCCTAAATGTGTTTTACGTTACCAAAAAAATTGTCATCGTGAAATCAGTTAGCTTAAATAGGCTAAGTTCATTTTGATTGACTTAACCTTTGAGATTCCAAATCAAGAAATGTTATTTAATATACTGATTTTAAGTCAATTAAGTATTCTTTTAGTACAATTAGCGATGATTCATGTTTTTCAAAACTGCACTGTTGGACCAAGAACAATTTTTGTGGTAACTTTATTATAATCGGATAATTCTAAACAAATAATGTTATGAACATAAGTTCCCATACTGATCTTTACAATAAAAGGAAGATAAGAATAATCCCCATTCAATTAAAACTCTATGTGGCCTGCATTTGAATGTCGTTTACTGTTTATTTACATTTTATTCCTTATAATTTCAAATGAATGTTTTTATTTCTTTTCAATTCCTTGGTTTTACAAAAACATATTTTAACATGACCACATTTTAATTACTTAATACTCTACATTCACACACAAACACACATGAGTAGGCATTTCAATAATAAAACAAAACCTCAAACCAGTTTCCTACCGTCTGAAAGCAATAGTGATAATCTGATTATAGTTATTATAATACCGAATAATACTTAATATCGATAATAGGGACGACAATTAGACCAGATTAATAGTATGTAAAGTAAAACGTAACTTCACACCTGTTATCCTCGAAGAGATAGGCAGAAGTAAATGTAACCATCCAAACATACATGAAACACTCACGGTTCGCCGGTAACGTTTTGGCGGTGGTAACACGTGGCGAGCCTATGACATCTCCGGGCACATTACCAAACTTCGAGGTACGGGAAAACTTCCATAAAATGGAAATATCCTCAATAGACCTATAGATAAAGGACCGCTATCTCTAATATCCACAGACCGGGGAATCGAACCCACGAACCCCAGCGTAGTATTTTTTTTTATGCACGAAGATGGTACTTGAAGGAGGACTTAATGCCACTAGGCATTATCTCCCAGTCAACCTTTGGGTTATGAAGAGAGCGACGCGGCCGATGTAGGTGCAAAACGGGTCTAAATTTAGAAATTATGAGTGGAAAATGATTTAAGTAAATAATTATATTAATAAATATAGTATATAAATAGATATATAATAAATATTACAGCAACTATACATATGGTATATATAATATTGATTATATATATACAAATATATACAGCGTAGTAGTAGTAGCCTGCTACCTTTAGGCTACTGAAGCAGTTAAATACTTAAATATATGTGAGGTAAATACTTGGCATTCTCATTTTCTACCGGTATTAAATGTGTACTAAAAAGTCGGACTCATTAGAGAAACATTTTGCGGCTCACAGCTACTTATATCGTTCTAAGCTGCAAATTGAATGGCAGCTACTCGAGCTCAATCGTGTGAATTGTCTAGAGACTGGGACAACACCAATGCACCTATTTGCACACCGATTCATGAGAGAACCTGAGAGAATATTCGTATATTAAGTATGGTACCGCGTTTGTGAACGATCCATTTCAATATGTAGCAAACAGGTAGCCGCAATATATTGGGCAAATGGTTGAATCTTTGGTTACGCCAGCTTTCAATATTACTTGTATACGGTCCATGGTTCCATTATTGATTAGATCATAATGAAACTCAATTCAATTTCCGTTTTCAAGTTAATTTTATTTAATTAAAATATGTTTCGTACAGTACGATTTTTTTTATTCTAACGAAGGTGGCAAACAAGCATGCAATGCCAAGTGCATTACTGATCTCTGATTTTGTATAGATACAAAACCAGAGATCGAAATGCAGATGTGTTACAACCCCTGAGACCGTGGCTGTTATGTCTCTGTGATAGTTATTACGGGACCATACGTAGCTATTAAGTAATAGTAATCTATAAATATAAAAATCAATTGCTGTTCGTTAGTCTCGCTAAAACTCGAGAACGGCTGGCTAATTTTGATTTTGAATGATTTTTGGAAGTCCAGGGAAGGTTTAAAAGGTAAGAAAATATGAAAAAATTTGAAGGGAAATAGTAAAAGCCACAATTTCATTTTCCCATACAAATAGTCCGTGTCTATCAAACCTTTGACACATTATTTCATTCTGAGGCAATACGTTTGCCGGGTCAGTTAGTATCTTATAAAAATGGCAAACAAAAACACAATTTGGTGAGTAAACAAAACACATGAAATACATAAGTCTCAACGCAGGTTGCAACCCCTGAGACTCAAAATATATTGCGTCTGTATCGAAAATTTCACAATGATGTAGAAAAATATCATACTAGCTATTTCCCACGACTACGTACGCGTGCTGTTTTGTTTGGTACAAAAAGTAACATTTGTCCTTTTTAGACTATACATACACTATATCCGATTTAAATTTCATCACAATTGGCTCATCGGTTTGGACGTGAAAGTGTAATAAACAGACAGATATTTACTTTCATATTTATAATAGGTATCGAGACGTGAAGGCCCCACCGTCCACTAGCGGAAGAATTTTCTTCAACCGGACAATGGCGGCCAAACCATTCCAATAGGGTGGTAGTAAATATGACCCATAAAAAACAATACTTTTTAAAATAACCAAGTCTCGCTACGCAAGTTCTTCTACCGTTAAAAGTTGTAAAATCCATATAACACCAAGTCGGTTAACCTAACAACATCCTATAGTGACCACATCAATATCTATTAAAATTATTTTATGTTTTAAATAAATAAATGGACTCTGCCATCGCATGAAGACACAATGTAAATACAAGCTATTACATTGTTTAGTCAAGTCAATTTATTTATTTAAAACATGAAATTCAGGCTTCTATTTTTATCCACAACAAAGTTATGAGACGTCGAAAATGGCCTGAATTGCTTCGATAAAAGGATGGTACGGCCGTGCCGCTTTTTGCTTGACTTCGCGAGGGCACTGCCGTGCCCCCAGATAACGCGGAATGGACAGAAGCGTCCTGCGATAAAACTACGGCGACTGCGATCGCCAATCTGCCTGCTAAGCGTGGCGATTATGGCATATTCTCCCCAAATTACGCATGTTGTGGCTGTCTTTGGGGAAGACTTTGTCCAGCAATGAACTACTTTTGGCTGGAGTGATGATGATGAATATGAGTATAAAAGTTTAAATAGTCAGTTAAACTTCATAGCATTATCTTATAAGAGGCATTAATTGCTGTTTAATTTTAATCTTATAAAATGTATCTACCACAGTTACCATTTACTGGTGGTAGAACGCCAGTGACACTATCGTGTTCCGATCAGGTGATAGTGTACGGCCCCGTAATTTCCGGCACAGAGGCATAACACCTTAGGCCTCAGGAGTGGTAACGCATCTGCATTCTGACCTTGGTCTTTGTTTGGGTGTCTATAGGCTGCAGTTATCACTTAACAACAATGTAAACTGCATGTTTGTTTGCCACTTCCATTACATAAAAAAGTATCGCCCTCGAGCACTGAAGCTCTTCCAATTGAATGATTTTACATAAAAAATACACCTAAGTAGACGAAAGCAGTTAATTTTATACAAGTCATTAGGTAGAATAAATTTGCATACAATCCCATTAGCACAGTACTTATCGTTACATCGTTTAAGAAACTCCGCGTCTCAAAGTTCTGGGGAGTTAACGAAAACTATGTAATTTAGCTATCTTCTCAGCAATCTATATAGATTCATTAGATACTTAGTTAAGGTACTTTGAAGAATTCGTAACAAAAAAACCGGTCAAGTGCGAGTGGGGTCACGCGCACTGTAGGGTTCTATAGTTTTTAGGTTTGAATACTGTCATGAAAGAAATTAATAAATATTTTCTAATTGTTCGAATTTTTCGAGTAAAATACATTTGGTCGAATATTACTCGCAAACTTGTAAAGCCAACGTAAATGTGATAGTTTTCCTTTTAATTTAATTATAGACTAGCTGTGCCCGTGACTTCGCCCGCGTGATAATTTATTATTGTTCAGTATCTACCCGGACGAAGTCGTGGGCGCAGCTAGTATACAAGTAGCCTAAGTTACTCCTTATTACATCAGCTATCTGCCAGTGATAGTCCCGTCAATGTTATATTACAAACAGACACTCCAATTTTATTTAATTGTATAGATGACTACTATTGCCATAACGTTTGAATTTCTAACAACAAATTTTTAGTCGGTGGGGGCGGAACACTTGACTTAAACGAAAATTGGCCATTTAAAGCTTAATAAGTCTCGAACAGTTAACTGAATCGAAAAATGTTGATTTCACACCCCTAACATTTTTGAAAGACCTATCCAACGATATTCCACAATAGATATATAGAGAACGAAAAATGAAAAAAATTTCCGCGCGTTACATGTAGGAAAGGTACCCTAAATAAAAATTAAAAAAACAGGTTTTTATTCTACCACTTAGTCGGCCTGATTAAGTTGTATACTTGTGCCAAATTTCAAGCCTCTAGTACCAATAGTATTTGCGCTAAACCGAGGACGGACAAACAGACAGACAGACAGACAGACAGACAGACGGACATGGCGAAACTATAAGAATTCCTTGTTTACAACGGAACCCTAAAAAAGATAAATCATTATAGCATCACGAATATGTCTGTCTTTTTTTTAAATTTATTGCAAGTGGCAAACAAGCATGCAGTTCACATTGATGTTAAGTGATGACTGCAGCCTATAGACACCCACACAATGACCAGAGATCAAAATGCAGATGCGCTGCCACTCCTGAGGCCTAAGGTGTTATGTCTCGGTGCCGGAAATTACAGGGCCGTACATTACCACCTGACCGGAATACGATAGTGCTGAACACTACCATTTAGCGGCAAGTATATTAGGTAATGCGGTGGTGCCGTGCCTACGCCCGCGAGCTCCGTCACTGGAGCTCTACCAGTGTCTGTCTGTTTGTCTGTCTGCTTTGGGAAACTGTCTTTTTTATGTAATGAAGGTGGCAAACAAGCATGTAGTTCACATTGATGTTAAGTGATGACTGCAGCCTATAGACACTCACACAAAGACCAGATGTCAAAATGCAGTTATTATGTCTCTGCGATACATATAATATCATTGAAGGGATCCGTTTGTAAAATACAAAGTTTTGAGGTGCCAATTTTTGACAAAGCCAAGTGTTGCCACCAACTAAACGGTTGTAGGTATTGGGAGGTGTAAAAAGTAGGAACACGGGAGTATATATAATTAAGTTAAAAATAGAGCTGTCACATCTAAGAAGACTTTACAAGTTTACGAGTAATACTCAACCAACTGAAAAAATGTACTTGGAATAACACAACCCATCTTATTGAGAGGCCAGCTGTTACACTGGGACACTTCGACCCATTGGGATCTTTTGTGTTAAACCCCAAGACCCCATATACTACTATCCAAGGTCCCTTTAAATATATCTGAGATATATTTAATGGTATCCCCAATGTGGTACTGTACATCTCTGTACTTTAATCTCCCGGTCTCCCGGTGATATGCCACCCCGAGAATCTTCATACGCTTACCAGCAAGGCCATCACATTAGCATAAGAGATGTCCCATTGTCTCCTCGTGCTCACCACAAGCTCTGCACAGTGAATCTTCACCCAGGTCAGAGAATATGTAATAATACTACGTATAGAATGGACACTTCCATACACGCTTTGTCGTTTTTATGTTGATGGCTACAAAGTGCAGTAATGCATAACCATCAAGGTGAACTATTTATCTTTCATAACTGAAAAAAATATATAATGAACAACAAAATCTGATATTTTCTGATTTTCTGTTCTATATCAAATGAAGATAAACAGAATGGCCCTCGGGGTAACAAAGATAACTTAATTGGAGAATAAGGTTCACTGTTTTCTTAACAACTAAAATGAAATTGTAACATCGAAGGTTTTTATTATTTACTAATGCTCGGCCACTGAACGAAATACGATAATATTTTTGTAACTTTGAAAGTTATTGAGGTTATTTCGCCAAAGAATAATCCTGTTATAATATTTTGACCTGTTATGATTTAGGATCCCACTGCAGAATCATTTCGTTCATCCAGATATACTGCAAACCTAATTTTTACGCATAATAGTTGCCTATCAAAATTTGGCCCCAAAGATGTTCGAAGTGACGTCCTTGTTGTGCAATACAATGACGAACTCTATTTACAGTTTCTAAATGAAGTTTCCCTTAAATTTGCGGAGTAATTAAAGCAATAAAATGCGTTGGTACTATTTCACTTAAGATAAGGAAACTAAAACCTTTCTACTGTTTTAATGTCTTTTTTTTATTTTCCCGTTTTATTTATAAAAAGTTATTATTATTGTCATTTACTCATTAGGTAAAGTAGTTTTGAAATCAGTTTAAAGTTTTTTATATCTGTAATAGTTACGGAATAATCGCCTGTACACACTTCACGATTATGGGCCCTACAAATGCAAATTTGCATAACTGCAAATTCGCATCACATCACAAATATCTGCGAACTCGCACGAATGCTTCGCCTGCGATGCAGCGTCGCTTCGCATCGCAGTTTTGTGTGGCCGCCCTACACCCTGTATATTAACATCTCACCTACCTTAGTACTTAACTGGCTCAATACTACGATAAATATTAGTTCAGCTTTATAAATATATATAATATGAAAAACCCGGAGACATTCAATTAATCATCTAAGATCAAAACTTTTAGACGCGATCAAATATTCAAAAGGCATCAAGTGGTTCACAGAAAATTATATAAACGTGTTTAACCAAAGTTAAAATCCCTGTGGTAAATGTATTTGTTCGCAGACTTCTTATTAAGTTACTTACCAGAAGGAAGATAGTAGATAGATATTTTTAAATAAAATTTCTTAAATCATACTTTTATCTTTTCATTTACTATGATCCGGTTAGATTATCACCAAGGATTTCCTGAATGGAAAGGTTTAAATTAATTTAGAATAAAAAAAATACACAATGAATTAAAAAACGAAAATTTTCGTTGCCTAAAATAACGTGGACTCCTGGCTCATAAGACAAGAATACAGGTTACGTTGAGGATAAGTGAATTACAACAGCCTTTACCCATCTACACAAAAACGTTAGATCTTAAAGTTTCAAGGTAGATGCGATGCCACTCCTAAATCCTGAGCAGTAAATATTTTTTTCTGTGACGAAAATTGCAAGGTAGTACAATAGAAAAGCAAACACGGTTTAAAACAAACCACAATTATGCAGTGTATTACGCCCTCGAGCACCATAAATAGAACATTACCACCAGTTAATTTTTTTATATTGTAATATTCGATTTATTTCTCATAATACATAACCCAAATGTTTTCGTTTAGGATATTTGGCTTTTGACAAACATATTACCTAAATAATGGAACAAATGTATTATACAAATTGAGGCAGAATTATTTGTAAATAGTGACTTGCAAAATTACGCAAGGAAAACGGTTTAGCCGTATTCAATTTATTCCATCCGGCTGTACGTAGCGGCCCAAAATGCTTACAGGAACAATCACCTCACAAATTTCTTTTATTTCACTAAATCTGTTCCGTAAAAGTAATGGCATCGACCAAGCTATAGGTATAATGGACTAAAAGTGATAAACTACTTGTTTATCACTTTTAGTCCTTTTAGTTCCGTTTAGATGGATCATCATCATCATTTCAGGCAAAAGACGTCCACCGCTGGGCTAAAGCCTACCCTAAAGATTGTTACAACTAACGGTCCTGGGCCACTCTGATCCAGCGATTATCCGTAACCTTCACCAAATCCTCAATCCACTTCGTTGAGGCCTACTAAGTTAATTACGTACTATTCACTTCATTGTTTGACTGGTAAGAACTCCAGTCGAATCCATCCAAAGTGATGTGTGTTCAGCACTACCGCATTTGAGGTGGTAAGGTGAGTCTGGAATAATGATAAAAGACGCAAATATTACGCAAGCAGTTTTGCGCGTACATTCAAGGAACTTATCCAGACTCAATCAAATATAGCATTTTCACAGCAGCCAGCTCCATCAGAGTACTTATAATTTCTAGTATGGAGGCAAAAGTATCGTGTATAGTAGGTTATGCCCGGTACTCTCGTGAAGTCCGCCAAAATATGAGTAAAGTTTAACCAATATAAGTATTACAGCTACATAATGGACAGCTACGTTTCGGAAAGAGAATCGCTAACAAGAGGTAAAGTTGCATCGATCGTGCCCAGGTAACCGGATATTGTGAAATGCGAATGAAATTCGCTTGTTAACGGTTCCCGACGAAATTCGACGTTGTCGGTCATACGACACCGGTTGTTCATAGTTCAATTCGTAAAAAAATATTTGAATAGTGTTCGAAATTTATTATAACAATACATTTACATGCTGCATAATGGTATATTATTATTAAAGTCGCATTTACAGACCTACTCGCCCCTATTTCACGTCTTGGCAGAAATAGATAACTAATCATAAAATATTGCTTTAGCTATGTATAGATTTTTCAAATGTCTTTTACGAGCGGCATAGACTTAGAATCTGAATTAACTAATTACAGGTAGTAAACAATACCATAAAACGTATTTGATGCAAACTAACGTTTTGTATTTTCACGTAAAAACAATACATGTTATTGTGTTTTCCCAACGATGACTTTCTATTCACAAATGTCATTGTTTCACAAGCACTATCATAGGTAAATCTATTCTGGTTCTTATGAATACTATCCTAAGGATAGAAATACCTGAATAAATGCTGGTCCAGCTCCACAAGACATAAGACAACGATTTTGTGAATGTACATTGTACTGGATATTATATAACATAGTGATAAGTTTTATTGTTGTAAAATTAGTTGTAAGTGAACTTATTTTGAAAAGACCCTACTGAGTTTTGTTTTTGGTAGGTTTTTCTCATTACTGAGACACACAGTAATGTTGGCTTTGGAACGCGCAATTAATGACAAAGAACGTCTCATATTCTTTTCGTTTAATCTTATCTTGTTGATACCTACTTTAATTCTTGACTATTTTTGGACGATTATTTATTTTAAGGTTTACTTTGAGATATTAATGAACGTATCTCAACGTATCAATTGTCATCCACTTAATTTTTTTTGTATGTATGTATCTTCACGCTAGGTCCCTAACGGCGTAGGCAGAGAGTATAGAGCGCGTTTTTTTGTAATTGGTCAAATTGTCAAGAATGGTCCATCACAAGAAAATTTCCAAGAATACTCTCGGTGATAAGTTATCTTGGTAATGAAAATTCCACAATTGAATTCGTAATTAAATACATCCCCGTATAAACAACTTTGGACATTGTTATAACAAAACACAAACACAGATATACAACTACCCACTTACGCCTTCTTCCTTAAAATCTTTAACGAGAGGGAATAGCAACCATTCAAGTAACTTCTAAGTATTAAATTAAAACCCATTGTCAGGAAGTTTCAAGTACGACAGATCCATTGGCTGGATTTCAAGCAGCTATTACAAAAGTTTTTTATATTGTGTACCCCTTAGGACACAAGCGACAAGAAGAGCAAAGAAAACAAGCCTAATCCAATGCGGAAAATAATACCTTCCAGAGTAACACTCGATATACAAATTAAATGAAAATGACGTATACATTTAGACGTGCAAGCGAAAATGTGTCATATTTATTGAGGATATTGTATTATTTACGCCAGCATAATTGAATGTAGGGGTAGGAGAGCATGATACCGTAAACCAACGGACCGGGAGACACAGCTAAAATCCATTTAAAACTTTACCCGTGCCCATCAATCAAAAACCAATCTAAATTGGACAATATTCTCGTTTAAGCTCGAGAAATTTTGAAAAATGTCAGGTAAATGTATGCAAATTTCAATTAATAAATACATGTAAGAGAGAGAAATAGAGTCTTTGTGGCTGAATTCGAGGAAGTTCCAGCGTATCATCTACTCGATCTGTGGGTGTTCTGTTCAGGTGTAATATATTTTTTCTAGACAAAAACCTTCCACATGGATGCCTACAACAGTGGTGTGCGTCATAAGGAAAGCATTTGACGATTGTGGAATGTTAATCTATACCTGAATGCAAGCATTTCACCACCTACCTAAGGCGTGGGCACCTTTGCCTACGCCGTCGCGAAATATAGTCGTGAAGTTACATCCCGATGATTACGAGGCTGTACATTATTTCATCATCATCATAATTTTAGCCAAAAGACGTTCACTGCTGGACAAATGCCTCCTCCAAAGGTTGCCACAACGAATGGTCCTGGGCCGCCCTCATCCAACGATTGCCCGCGACCTTCACCAGGTCGTCAGTCCACCTCGTGGGGGGCCTACCTACGCTCCGTCTTCCGGTACGCGGTCGCCACTCAAGAACTCTTCTGCCCCAACGGCCGTCAGTTCTGCGAGTTATGTGCCCTGCCTACTGCCACGAGTTTCGCTATTCGGTGGGCTGTGTCGGTTACTTTGGTTCTCATGCGGATCTCCTCATATTTTACATCTCCTCATACAGTACATTATTTGCACCCACTAAATACCAATTGGTATAGTATAGTAGACAGTAAGACGGTATGTACAGTACCCATCAAGAAATATTGCACATCGTGTTTAGGAAAGAGACAATCGGCTAGTTTTTCAGTTCGTAGAGTGTTATCTCTGTTGCGCACTGCCTACATAAGCAGTAATAGACCGGTATTGGTAACGTGACCATACGCCCCGTTTTTATGCAGCCCGTCCCGGTGTCCCAGGAAAACTTGGGAGGCGAAAATGTTCCGTTATCGATAATCTCAGAAAAAATATATAGAAAACTAGCGTACCTGACTGAAGTTGTCCTGTAAACGTCAATCCGAAATTTCAATATTTTTTGAATAATTCATAATAATCTCAAAAGCTAACAATAGTGATACCTGAGATACTTGAAACGATACTTAAAGAAGGGTGTTATAGCTGGGCGTTCATTAGTAATGCCTCTTCCCCCCTGGTTCCTCAAAGGTTAATTTTGAGAATGTCCCGTTTTGAGTGACTATAAAAATGGTCACAATCAAAAACAAACAAAGTCAACGGTCAAACCTTGATCAAAATGGTCGACAAACGTTACATAGGTTGTGTTAGAAAGAGATAACGCTTTACAGAGCAGAAATTATCCGAAGTCTCTCTCCTAAGATCGATGTGCAACATTTCTCACTGTCTACTATAAATATGTAGTAACATATGGATATATTTGCGTAACATACATTATTAATACAAGCGCGCACGGCCCCGCGGCTGGTGTAGATCATAATAGAAACGATCTACTCGGTTAAGCACTACGGGCGCGGTCGGGTAGTGTGATGGGTGACCGCTAGTGGCAAATTAAATGCGCGTTTCCCTGCTTCGGAGGGCAAGTTAAGCCGTCGGTCCCGGTTGCTATCGATAGATAGCAGTCGTTAAACCTTGCCAGAGGCCTTATGGGCGGTTTGAAAACATCCGACAGCGGGTTGGCCACTAACACACCCACCTCCACCAAGACGCATTGTGGACCCACCGCGTGGTGGAGTAAGCTCCAGGCCTCCTCCCAAAAAGGGGAGAGACTCGTGCCCAGCAGTGGGACGTATAATGGGTTGCCATTATTATTATTATTACGTAACTTACGTAAAAAAAAAACGTAACTTCACGCCTGTAATCCCCGAAGGGGTAGGCATAGGTAAATGCATGCATTCAAGCATACATGCAAACACCCACGATTCGCCGGTTACGTTTTGGCCCATGTAACAGGTGGCGAGCCTGTTGACATCTCCGGGCACATACCAAACATCGAGGTACTGGGAAATTTCCAGAAAATGGAAAAATCCCAATAGAACCAGCGATAAAAGACTTTACACCATTATCTCTGATAACTGCCTACCCGGCAATCGAACCCAGGACCTCAGCGTAGTAGTAGTGGCCTGCTACCACTAGGCTACCGAGGCAGTTATTATTACATTATTAATAAAAAATCCTTTTCAACAAATATTCTAGTCAGAAAATAATATTGTTCACATAATTCATCTTCGAGATAAAACAAGGTAATTTAATAGGTCGTCGGGTAAGATTTATCAGAAACCGAGGAATCCGAGGCATGTTTTGCTCTGTTTATTCGAATAAACGACGCTGACAGTATTTGATCCTGGGATCAGGTTTATCAGGAACTAATAAAGCCGTCCAGGAATGTTTTGTTTATTAAAGTAATATACGATGCTGTCAGTTTCTTTGTTCTATCACTTCAATCAGATTATCCTCAACTTTGTCTTGAACGTATGCGCGTATTGTATTTGGAACATAATTTATTTTATTTTAATCAACGTCGCTGTACCCGACGATACGTAAATAATATTTGAAAGATTTTAATATTAAATATCAGATTCAATATACACAACCATTTTATTTGTTGTCTTGATTTGATACGTTCTTAGGTTTTCGCGAGTTACACTCATTGAAATAAAACTATTGTTACGGATTTATCTCGCGTATATTAAACTAATGTCACCTCAGTCTGCCCGGGACCACGGAAGAAAAAAAAAAGGGTTGATTTTAAAAATCATTTTAGTTTATTACGCGAGATAAATCCGTAAAAATAGTTTTATTTCAATGTCTTAGATTTGCCAAGATATCACAGGTTAAATACTTTCATTGCTTCTTTCAATGAACTCAACTGATTTCAAGACAAGAATTACATATCTTCATATTTATTATGCATGTGATAATTACAACTTACGAAAATAACATCGTCCAATTTTGAATTGAAGTCGTTTAAAAAGTAGATGTGTAATGCTCATTATGCTAGCGATATATTTTTTACTAGCTGTTGCCCGCTGCTTCGCTCGCGTGGATGTTCGTTTTATAAATAACGAAATAGCCTATGTTCTTTCTCAAAGTCAGCTCTATCTCTGTTCCAAAATTTCATTAAAATCGGTTCAGTCGTTTGGACGTGAAAAGGTAACAGACAGGCAGACAGACAGATAGAGTTAATTTCGCATTTATAATATTAAAAATATAGTAGGGATTAGGAATTTAATTATAAGAAACTTAATACAAAAAACTTTTTTTTTTAATTCTGAACAGGTAAAAGACAATAAGTAACTCAGGTAATATTTTTCCTACTTCTCTCGGGTGGTTGAAATTTTTTTTTTACAAAAAAATATACAAAATTGCTGTTGATATTTAATATTGTATAAACATTTGTGAAGATCGCCGCCATCGCTTGTGTTGAACTAAACGAACCCATACAAAACATATTCCTGAGTTCGCCAAACTCAAAGTTCTATTCACAGCAACGTTATCTGTAACACGACATGCACGTCGATGTCATTCATTGATGAATCGATTGGTGGTAATACACATCAATATACTCTTTGATACACATGTTCGGATAAATATATTGCTGCTATTCAATGCTTATGATGAATATCTGTTACGTTTATTGAATACGTTCAGTTCCAATTTTTAAATGACTTCTTTTCATTTACCCATTAAATATTAGAACAAAATTCCGTAAGACAACTTGCGGTAGGAGTAGCCCTGCATGCTATCCCCAGTCGTCTAGCGGTGGTCCCGCCGTCAGATAGGGATGTGGTGGGACTGCGGAGGGGCGGTTCAGAGTCACCTGACACTCCCGCTCCCCCGGGGCCGGACTGTGTGCCCCTAGACCCCTCCAGCCGGGCGTCAAAATGTCTTACAAAAAGATCCGGTCCATCCGAGGTAGTTAGAATTTATGGTCAAGCGGTTCACAGCTATCTAATATAAACAACAAAGTAACACTATTATTAGTTTTCACAGCCCGAACCCGCTCGCCAGAGCAACCGCAATTTACACTCCGTGACGGAGATGGTTCACCATCAACCGATGTCTAGAGCGAAAGTTTAACGACCCTTAATAGCATATGTCTTATGTATTATGTTGGAGGACAAGTACGTCCTATGCCGAGCTTAATGACTGCCTCAGTAGCCTAGTGGTAGCAGGCCACTACTACTACGCTGGGTCCTGGATTCGATTCCCGGGTAGGGGACTATCAGAGATTATGGTGTAAAGTCCTTTATCTCTGGTTCTATTAGGACTTTTCCGTTTTCTGGAAATTTCCCAGTACCTCGAAGTTTAGTAATGTGCCCGGAGATGTCAACAGGCTCGCGACCTGTTACATGGGCCAGAACGTAACCGGCGAATCCTCACGATTCGCCGGTTACGTTTGCATGTTTGCTTGAATTCATACATTTACCTCGGCCTACCCCTTCGGGAATTATAAGCGTGAAGTTACGTACGTTATTTAGGCTGAGATTCTTTTGCGCTCGCGTATTTCATCGGGCAACGATGAAATAGACTAGTGCCGTCTCACGACGGGCCGCCTACGTAAGCCCATTGAAAAAGAAACTATTATAGTCACCGGTCTGTTCTGGTCACTGGTCTGTTCTGGTTTGCAGGAGCTACATCACATTTAGTTGATAGCAGTTTATTTACTATGCTATGGACGTTCACATTATTTGATTTTTCACGATAATTTGTACTAGATTTAAGCTCTCATTTAAAAGAGCTCTTACTGAGTTTGCGTAGTAGCGGAGTTCTTCTCAGTAGTGACTGCACTTGGAACTCTGCTAAGTGAATAACTTTGATCTTGAGGAATAAGTTTTTCTTTTTCTTCATTTATCATCATTGAAGGAATTGAAAATTTTTGTGATTATTATGTTTTAACTAAGTAGTTTAAATTCTAATTTTTAATTTACTATTAATATATGATTTTGCTTTTACTTTATGTAATGACTTTTACTTATTCACTCTAGGTATTTTATATATTTCTTGACGTTTTGAAAGTATCTGTAAAGATCTATTCGAAATAAAAATATTTTCTATTTCTATTTCATTAGTTTCAGAAAGATATAAAATTAAGCTAATATCGTTATTTCAAACGTTGCAACGTTTTTTATCACAGAGGCAAAGCTACTTAGGCCTCAGGGGTGGCAATGCATTTGACCTCTGATTTTTGTGTAGATGTCTAGGCTGCAGTCATCACTTAACATCCATGTGAACGTTATACTTATCTGCTACCTTCCTATAATTAAAAACCATCATGATCATAATAAGGGGATAGAGCAGCTTATGGCGAGCTGTTGGTGAGTAGCGACACCAACCCCTACCATCATCTCGAGTTCGTCCGAGTCGTTCGTCGTCAGTGTATAAACAAGAACATCTTCATGATGATCATATTCTTATAGACTTAAGTTTACACGAGAAAAATACATACTTGGACTTCACTTCTGCACCCCAAAGATATGTTAAATCAATAAACAAAAGAAGAGTATCCCACTAAAAATGTTTACCCTTTTAAGTAGTTATGGTGGCAAACTAGGTAGCGTATAGTTCAAATGAATGGTAAGTAAATATTGCTACCTATAGTTTTTACCTCCTTGGTAGCAATTACGAAGCCGTACAAAGCCATCTAGCCAGAACACGATAGTCCTAACAACTACTTGGTAGCAGATAGACATGCGGTGTGTTACCTATGCCCTCGACATGTGATACTGAAGTCTACCGCATAAGTCTACATCAGATTAATTTGTAGTGGCTGAAACACGAGATAACTGTTATCAGACTGACACACAGAAAGACAGACCGACCGACAAACTGACAGCGAAATCTTAGTAGTTAATAGGATCCCGTTTTTACACCTTGGGTGCAGAACCTCAAAAACGATAACCTACTATGTATTATGGGCATGTATAAAACTTTACGAAACACTTGTGCTCTACCACTAAAAACAACTCAGGTACCTACTCTCATCATTTGCCGTATACGAAGGTATCGAAAAGTAAATTTCTTTTTTCGGGTACCTATTTTATTATTTTTTGTTTGTATTTTTTCGGGGGCATATCTCAGGACTGCCCAAATAAGGCATTTCTTTGATTCTTTCTAAATCAACCAAAATTTCATTGAAAAGATACCATTCCTAACGCTATAACAATTCAACCATCAAATATGCTGCTTTTGCTTTATCGTACAAAAATACAATAGAAATTAATTGTTAAAATATCTGAGTGCGGTGCCCTAAGCCTCTGCGGGGATCGTTGCATGGCAACTATTAAGTCTTCTTAACGAGATTATGTTACCGAACAATATTCGGAAGACTCGAGAAGAGGTACCTCGGAACGAAAGGAGCATTATGTATTCCGTTAACGTTTCCTTCAATTATTTACAGTTAATTAATATGCACAAATAATACTTTGTAACAACTAGCGAAGAGCTCTGGTTTTGTAGAAATATCGTTTATAGTAACATAATTGAATTTTCGATTTCTGTAAAATAATATAATAATAATGAAACTTTCCTGGTTTTGACTAATAATATATTTTTTAATGTAACGAAGATGGCAAACTAGCATGTAGTTCACGTGAATGTTAAGTGATGACTGCAGCCTATAGACATCTACACAAAAACCAGAAGTCAAAACGTAAATGCTTTGCCACCCCTGAGACCTAAGTTTTTATGTATCTGTGATAGTTATTACGTGGCCATACTTTACCCGCTAACCGGCACATAATAGTGCATTACACTACCATTTGGGGGCAGATAGATTAGGTAATGCGATGGTGACTACGCCCTCGGGCTGCTACACTACAACTCTACCTTCAGTAAAATATAACGGTAGAGTAAACTTGACACTAAGATGGCTTAAATCCATCCTTTTTAGAATTTAGTTATAGCACAGTCTAAAGGAAACGAACATGTTAATTGTTATAGTGTTTAAAATATAATACCAGCTGACCCGGCAAACTTCGTATTGCCTCACAATGTAATAATGTGTCAAAGGTTTGATAGATACGGACTATTTGTACGGAAAAACTAAATTGTGTTTTTTTACTATTTCCCGTCAATTTGTTCACATTCTCATACTTTTTTAACCTTCCCTGGACTTCCAAAAATCATTCAAAATCAAAATTAGCCAAATCGGTAGAGCCGTTCTTGAGTTTTAGCGAGACTAACGAACAGCAATTCATCTGATAGATTTCTGGATGATTTCAGCGCTTGCTGATTTTGATCTCATATTACTTATTCTCTGTCTCAGTGTTAAAAACCTTTTGTTCAAAGAAACTCGTCAAAAACATGGAACATAAACAAAATAATAACGATGATACTAACGCTTTCCAGGTTCACCACAGTAGCTTTATCACTATTTTTGCTCATATAAATACATATAAAAACGAGTAAAGTTTTAAATAGATTTTGCTGGGTCTCCCGTCCGTTGGTTCACGGTATCGTGCGCTCCTGCCCCTTCATTCAATTATGCTGGCGTAAATAATACAATCTCTTTAATAATATGGCACAGTTTCGCTTGCACTTCTGAATGTTTACGCCATTTTAATTCAATTTGGGTAACAGGCGTAAAAATGGTATGTATAATTTTCTGCGTTGGATTAGGCTCGTTTTCTTTGCTTTCCTCTCTCTTGTGCCTTACACAGTACATATTAAAAACTTTTAAATAAAAATGTTACTTCGCACCTTTTTTCCCGAAGGGGTAGGTTTGGGTTAACGTATTTATTCCACCAGCTACGTTTTGTCCCGTGTCATAGGTGGCGAGCCTATTGACATTTTCGGGCATATTTTTAAACTCTAAGGGTGGCAATAAAGAATTGCCAATAATAGAATAATCTCTGAAAATTATTATATATATTATTATATTCTACCCCGACCCGAGAATTGAACACCAGCGTGACTTTTAAGTAGCTGCTTAAAATCCAGCTGATGTGTCCATTGTACTATAAAACCTTAGAACAATAGGTTTCATGATTTGGAAATTCCAAGAAAGGTTGCTTTTTACTCTTTCTCTAATTCATTTAGGAACAAGTCATAATCATGTAATCGTGTCCAGATAGACTATATCACTAACTTATATATTTTACGTATTGGATTTTTCACGAACTCAATTAAAACCACGTGGAATCGTATAACCGACAACTTCCAATTCTGTCGGAAACCGTTAACAAGCAAATTTCATTCGCATATCACAATATCCAGTTATCTAAAACCTGAATAAATATTCTGTCTTTTTTTCTTTCTAATATAAAAATAAGAAACCTATCCTATTGTTTATCCGTGCCGTGAATGGATTAAGAAAACACTGCAAAATGATTACTTTTAACATTCGCTGACCATACATAATACTACGAGTATAACTATAACCGTTAGGTGTAATATATCTATGAAGTACCTTTGAATGATGTTACAATATGAGAGAGTGAATCAAAACTACTGAATTAGTTGTTTAAGCATTTATTTACAAAGGGGACGTAGCTGTATGAGAGGAATCCTATTATCAAATACTTACACACTTATGACTGTTACATAATTAATAATGGAAACCACATCAAATTCCATTACATGTATCTAAAGAAATAAACGCCCTGAGACAGGGCGGCTAGTGGTTTGTTTCACGCTGCTTAAGGGTTCCTACAGACAAGCGACAGGTTAGGATCCCACTGCAGAATCATTTCGTTCATCCATATATGCTGCAAACCTAATTTTTATGCATATTTATAATCTTGAGAATATATAGCCACTAAGTTGCCAATCAAAGTTTGGCCGCAAGTATCGATGTGCAATATATCTTCTTACTTAATATACAGATTTATGTATGAAATTTTGGATACATTAATTTGGGGCAGCGGAAACAAACTCACGATTCAAATAGGTGTACAACGAATGTACTGAATCAGTGAAAGTATAGTATAAAATTTACAGGATCTTTAAATAAATTAAATCACAATATTTTTTATTTTTAATATGTACGATAAACCTTATTTCAATATGCAAGTATCGTTATTGTCTTTGCGATCTTTATTTTAATAGAATAACAATAAACTTTCTTACAATTAAGGGTCATAGCTCACTACAGCCACCCGGCACTCGACCAGCACCGCCTCGTTTTACGGCGTACACTCGTTGTCGATGGATGGTCCACAGGTGAACGACGCCGTCCACTTGGGAACAGTGAGTTGGCAATGCAAAGTCAACTCAAGACAAGCTAATGGTCACCGAGTGGTCCACTCGAAATACGCGCGCCGCTTGTGCGTTTACGGCTTGCGGTCGAGGCGATACGGAGCGGAGTTGATGTAATAAGCGCAGACCGCTAGAGACGGTCGGGCGCTGGTCGGGTGCCAGGTGGCTCCAGTGAGCTATGACCCTAATGCTCGGGCCCCGCCATCAAGTCCGTTACTACAATGTTTCAAGAAGATGATAACCTACAGACCTGTAATTTCTAGCACATGAACCAATACAAAAATTATGAAAATTACAAGTAAAAACGTAATTGCAACGTGAAAACGTATTCTCCGGAGGGGCAGATATAATAAATAAATCCATTAATGCGAAAAAAAACACAATACGGATTACTTAATTTTATAAAACACGATACACATAGATAATCCGATTGAACAATGAAGTTCCTTTTACGAAGATGCATTTTATAATCGTATTTGCGTTTTATTTAAGTATTGTTACAAGTTTATGCCCTTCATAATCTTAATGCCATTAGCTTTTTGAAGCTTTCAAATAATAATTTATAGTTGATAGAGTTATTTAAAATATATATTAAAATAAAAATTACGGTTTACTTATTGCCACTTTTATTATTTATCGAATTTTCATGAATTTTTATTAGCTCCAACATTCCTCTAAGCGTAGAACAAATATTTAGAAGTAACTTTATTAGGCAATAGTCAAATCTCAGAGGAAAAACTATGGTCTATAATACGCGTACGAGACATTGGCATTGTTTTTTTCTTAAATTTCTTCACTGTTGGGATTTCATAATTATATATCTGAGTATGAATTAAATTTCTGTCAACAAAAACAACTGCAAAATGAAGCTATTCTCTACTACTTCCAACTAAATAATTCACCAAACACAGTTTTTGTATTAAGAGAACCGCTTATCATAAATGACTTAAAACAGATTTCTCATTCGCCTTATGTCTGTCATTTGTTAAGTCACTGCTGTTATAAACGCCCCCTCACAATGTCTGTACAATATTTACAAATATTTCTCAACACAACCCAAATGAAATTCCTGACGTCAAACGTTAAGAAATTTAATAAAATCAAAATTAGCAACTTTACAGTTTCAAAATATAAGACGTGCAAAGGGTATTAAATTTTCGAATACCTTTGACAAATAGGTATACAATTTTATGAGTTTGTGAGTTTATAACTTTTTACCAAATAAACCACAACGCTGTGGTTTTACGACTTTGCTGTAGAGTTTTTATAAAAACAAATTAAAGCTTCTTTACTGATTAGGATAACAATCATATTATTTTATTTTTTGCTATCTCAGATTACCAAATATTTTGAAGAGTAGGTAACTACTGATTTTTTTTAAGAAGGTAGGATGATATGGACGTAGGATTTTTATGGTACTTTGAAGATATATTTTTCAGTTTTTTTATATAAGGAAGGTGGCAAACAAGCATGCAGCTCACATTAATGTGATGACTGCAGCCTATTGATATCTACCCAAAAACCAGAGGTCAAAATGCAGATGCACTGCCACCCCGTTATGTATGCAATAACAACCTGTTGTTATGTAACGAGTACATCTGTGATAGTTATTACGGGATCTTAAATTACAAACCAACTGGAACACAATAGTGCTGATTACTACCATTTAGTGGCACATACATTAGGTAATGCGGTGGTGCCTACGCCCTCGAAGTCCTGCACTAGAACTCTACCACAAATTTATAATTTTAATTTTGGAACTAAAAAGGCTCGCAAGTGCAATAACCGGTATAAGCGCCATCTATCTAAATCACAACGTACTTTTACCCTAACTACACCTGTTTACTTTTATCTGCCATCTAGCGGTGATGTTACAAACTCACAAGACATCTGGAAAAGCTACGTAGAGCTTTGAAAAGTACCGTGTAGAGATCCAAAAGCTTCCCAGTTTCGTCAGAGAGCGCTCTTTGTTCCTTCAGACATTTTATGATCTCAATTATTTACGCATTCTCGCTGTAATAATTATTTAATTTTTATGATAATTGTCGTTTAAAATAGAATAACAAACAACAAAGTAAACGAATCAAGTTTTATTTAGTGTTACAATAAATTTAAGCTCGATTAATTGCTTTGCTCTGGAATCCCAACTATTTTGATGTACGAGTAACTACCGAAACTAGAAAGTATTTTTCTAGAGCTCTACCACCAGTAAATCTGTGAAAAAATTGGCTTACGCTATTAATATAAACCTATATATATGTATATGTGTATTTATATGACTTATCCTAAGATATTCATCTAGCTTTAGCCGTAACACTAAAGCGGGTGATCCATTGGCGAGCTAAGACCGCTGGAACGCCACGTGCCTGCGAGCTAAAGGTATAAACCGCCAATGGAGCAACAACAAAACCGCGGTTTTAAAAGTTCTCGGTTTGGCTCGTTGGCTCTTCGTGCATGCTTGAAATCCTGAGACCGCGGTAAAATACCGTCAATGGAGCACTCACTTAATAAAACACGAATAACTCTCAAAAAATCACCACTCAAAATCACTTGAAACGTATAATTAAACACACTACACTTACTCAACGAAACACAAGACAATCCTTACACAACACCACCTAAATAATAACGTATTGTTTCAGATGTTCAAACTGTTTGTGATATTGTGTGTCGGAATTTACCTGAGTTAGCGCCCTGCCCCCCATGACACGACTTTCGACATGCAATCCCCATCACCTCGTCTGCGTCACTACAGGTCCCCTAGATCTACCCAAGCATGTGCCACCCTCACTTAACCAAGCATTTGCAACCCTGACTTAACGAAGCATGTGCAACTTACACTGAACCGGGCTTTCCGATCCCCACTGAACTGGGCTTTGCAACCAACACTTAACCGAGCTTTATAACCCATACAGAAACGGACCTTGCAACGCTCACTGAACCGGGCTTTGCAACTTCCACTTAACCAAACCCCGCACCACTGGGTTGTGGTGATTTAAATGCACGTAAAATGACCGATTGCACTACAGTTATTGTGATTTTTTGTTTGTAACACATATAGTCGTCACAGACTTTTAGGAACAATAAATGGTTTTTCGGGATATAATTGGAACACAAAAAGGATAAGTAAATCTACAAAAAATCACAGTTTCAAATATAATGCTTAACTCCAAATACTAGATACTAGCTTTGTAGACAAACTCCTATTGATGGCATGCTATTCTCCATTTTCCACCAATTCTTCTTCTAACTACAACTCGCAAACTTTATCTTTTACATACGTTAACAAATACAAACATTTAGGTATCATCAGGATTAATATAGTTTCGATAAATGTAGATTTTTGATAATAATAAATTAAAGGTGAGATCAACAGCAACTTCAAATTGTCAAAGATTTAGTTAATAATCTAGATTAGTGATTGAAACTATTTCTTGATTTTAATTTTCTGTTGATTTTGTAGATAATATTCATTAGATTGGTTGATACTATAATTAAAAAGATCTTTAAAATATAGGAAAGCATTTTGCGGTAAATAATCATACGTTATAGCCGATTAGTAATATTTAGTAGATCATTTCAAACACCGTAGAGCTTAAAGTAATTTAGGTTAATTCATAAATTAATGAAGTATACCAATAACTTCACAAATATAGTTGACATATTTTTTCTCACTTAAAGCACCAGCACAGTAGGTAGTATACATTGGTAAGTAACGTAAGATCATACATTTAGAATTACTACTACATAGTTGTAGTAATTAGATATTAAAGAAGTAAGGAAAATAGAATAAGAACGTATAGAATCGATTTAGTAGTAAGTCAATATGTAACGTGTATTATTATGTAAAGAAAGTGGAAAACAAACAATTAATTCACATTGAAGGTAGGTAAATTCTTTTACAAATAATAATATAAATGATCTCAATGCATAGGCCTTTCCACTCCGAAGATAAGATGTTTGCCTCTGCGTCACATTACCAACGGAACCTGATAGCTTTGAACACCAGCCGGAGTAAAAATATTTGAATATGTAGTAAAATATAAATTTAAACAATTTATTTTTCACTACTTAAATGTTGCATCAACGCAACATCATCCTATCAAATTAAAATCGGGAATCGTATAAAATGCGACTGTTAAACAAATACGCTTCAAGAAATGCAGTAACATAATAATATATATCTATACCCAGCGTATGTCTCAAACAAACTTCAATAGGTACCGAGTAAGTTACCTAAGTACCGCAGAAATCGAAAATCATTGAACACATAATTTCAAAGCGAATGAACACATTCAAGTTTCCACTTCATCAAATATTAGAACAGTTCGATATAGTGCCAAAACGCTCCCAGATGTACTAACGGTAAATTCGTTCAACCAAACAACCGACAGATAGGCTTATCAACATCACGCACCTCCTTGTAATAACACCCTTTATTATCAACGATACATACACGTATCTGGCAATAACATGAGCGTGCTTATTTTAATGAAAAAGTACTAAGATACTAACAAAAATCATTTCATTTTAATCATCAAAGTCTCATCAAATTTGATTGTATCGTCATAATAATATACAAGGGCGAAATTGTGACGAGGCAATGAACGTGTGCTTCTACATCAACAGTTTATGGTTATACGTAACACATAAAGTTGGCGCACATGGGAGCGGTTATTGCTTAATATCGATAGTTGAGTTATCAGGCCAGTGATGCGTATACAAGAGTGTGATACGCGGCTTCGCGCTCCGCACATTGAGTAGACCGCGAACCGCAGCTAACATGTATCTAGATACGCATTTCCATAACAATAAAGCGTGAGTTATTACAAAATACCACTTTAAACTCACTTCATCTTGTTTAATTAAACAAATACGTCGTGGAAACTTTCGTCATTCAAAGCGTTAACAAGGTTACAAATTACAATTGCACAGAATCCAATTCTCCAATTAACATGTTTTGTTTTGTCGCAGGACGATGACCGCAATATGTTTCGTTTGCAACCTACCGATACTGTCTCATCAAGTGGGACTGGTGTGGGCTGGTGGGAACGGCTGGGACGAACTCACGCGGTCTACTCTGGAAGAGTCCACTTTGAGACAGAGGTTGGGCAGTCGCAGGGATTCGGCTGCTCAAGTTTCCTGCCTCTCACCACCGGAACCCGATGTCTCAGATCAACCCAGAGGTAAAATATTTTTGTAAACTTGTTCCACTCCTCATAATTTTCTTTCAATCTTTACGAAGAATGATTGTCTACGCCACGTAGCTTTGTGCTACGAATTCGTAGCCGTGTAGAAGTTCGTTTTGATACTCGTTATTATATAAAAAAAACATTAATTAAGTATATTTTTTCTAAAAATTAATGTAAACTCGGGAATTAAAAGTTGTTTATTTCTTAAGACGTCCAAAACATGTGTTTTGACGTAAAGAGTTTACTCAAATAAAGTCTGTCGGGTCAGTCTATAAATAATGATGCTCTGCTGCTTAAGATTAGGTCCCAAGCATGAAAAAAAAAACTTTTTCTCAGCATCGTCAGAGTTAGTTTATAAATAATGATTCTCTGCCGCTTAAGATTAGGTCCCAAGCATGAAAAAATAATCACTATTCCTCATCATCAATATTTTTTAAAAGGTGAGAATATGTAAAAAAATTGTAAAGAAAATAGTAAAAACAACAATTTCATTTTTTCATACAATTAGTTCGGTCCTGTCAATCTTTGACACAGTTTAGTTCTAAGGCGGTCCGAAGATCGCCGGGTCAGCCAGTTATAAGATAAGTTTATAATGTTTTTTTTATCATTTATGTATTGCTTTAGGTGGTCCACGTCGCCGTCGTTCATCTTTGGCCCAGCTGACAGACATCCTCCGCGAGTGGGGCGGTGGCAGCAGCCAACCTCGACGCCAGCGAGCTCCACTATCTCGGCGGGAGACCCTGGCCGATCTAGCTCGATCATTACCCTGGGCTCGACATGAACCTCCACCACGCCGGCGTCGCGATTCTTCTGCTGACTCCGGTATCAAATCAATGGCTTCCAAACGCCGCGATTCCAAAGCTGCAGCATCCGACTTCCGCCCAGATCCCCCTCATCATTTAGATCGAAAAGACTCCACTGTTATGACAACGAGGGAAAGACGTGTGAAAAGACGCGGTTCGGGCGATGATAAAGATCGTAGAGATTCCGTTGATGGACACCGCCACCGACGTGATTCCGTAGCTGCGCCACCTCGAATAGTCGCGACACATAAGAAGCGGCGAGCTTCACCACCCACACCTGCACCGCCATCTTTTGTAGATGCGTCTTCAGATCCCGGACCATCCACCCATCTGCCATCAGTGACAGTTGTCGCTATACACGAACCGAGCCGTTCTGATGGCGAATGTCAACCAATGACGATGCCGACTATAATAACGTCTGCAGTTACTCCTTCACCCACATCCCCAACAGTACCGAGTAGTAACGCGACGCAATCAACTCAAGCCTCGCAAAGTACAAGTACCCAATCTGCTCAAGGAACGCAAGTTACTCCCGGAGGAAGAACACCCCCAAACCTAGGCGGCCGTCGAGATTCGACAACGCAATGTGGTCGATCGAGGAGAGATTCCCGGGCAGCAGCTAGTCCTGAGCGAAGATTGGGTCGGTTACAGAGACAGGCCACAGCTTTCGATGATCCCACTGGTCCTCCCGGCGCACGGCGTAGGGATTCAGGGCCTTCGCTAGAACCGGACGACGCCGGACGGGCGAGGCGAGATTCATTGAGTCCTGACTCAGCGGCACGTCCTAGACGAGAACGTAATCAATTAAGCCCCGATAGAGCGGGGGGTGGCGAATTAAGTCCGTCGGCGGCCCGACGTCGGAGTCGTCTACGGCGACAGGCGTCATGTGCTAGAGTCGGTCGAGCGCGGAGTCCAGAATCAAGTTCATGTTCGAGTCGTGATCCCAGTCCATGTGCACGACCTCCAGAACGAACGATATTCAGACGTCAGTCCACTACGGAAGAAATATTGATTGCTCGTGGTTTCCGTCGTCAATCTACAACAGAAGAAATGATACGCTGTCGCAATTTCAGGCGACAAAGTTCGCAAAGTGACGATGCCTGTATGCGCGCTCGAGGACGACGCGATTCCTCAACGCAAATACTTGATGGGACCATTGGCACTATGACCGTCGAAACTACAAGCACCTTCTTCGATTCAAGTACCCAAACCGGTGAGTGTTTTTTTTTACAATTTTTAAGAAGCAAAATTTATTGAATTGAACATTGAAATGAACATCAATGTTTAATGCAATTCTCATTCAAATAAATAGGTATTATAATATTAGATAAAATTAAAAATTTTCTATGCTTTGTCTTCATATATTTAGTCATTTTCTTATTAAGAGCACTCTTTCATACGATTGACCATAAAGGTAGATTCAAAATCGACGGCAAGCGACGAGGAACTTTCACGTTAACTTACGAAAAGCTTTTACAGGACGTGAAATGCATTAACAACAATAGAATACTCTATACATCCGCTACTTACTGTAACAAAGACGCCACGTGCTCGCTCCCCTCCCCTTTTCAGTAGCCAATCGATTCGTCTGATGTTCTGTCGTCCCGCTCTAGCTGTAACGTGCGAGCTGCTTTATCGATGGCGAGCAAAGTTCGGGAGAGAGGCTTCTTTACCGTGAGGGAAGATAGGGAAGTGGCGCCCTCAGTGCGGGCTCATAGTGGATCGTATAGACCACTCCGAACTTGCATCGCGTTAGCGCGGACCTCGCGCGACATGAGATGAACCCGGTCGCCCGGCGCAGGCTCCCCCGCCCGCGCCCTGTCATCTGTTGCCCACTAACGCTGCCATGTTTACTATAGCGAAAGTGACGTGCCGTACACAACGAATAACCTATCTTACACATTGACAGCTTAAAATCGGAACAAATCCTTAAATAAACGGGTTATTAGACGTTACAACGAATCGTTTGTCCAAATTGTGGAATCAGCAACGAATGAGAATTGCGCTTTTGTATTGTATTGTGTGTTTTTGGTTAGGAATCGCGTTTAGAGATAATATTGTGTGTGGTATAAATTTAATATCGTGAATGTCAGTGCTAAGGTGTGACATTGAAAACAATATTCGATATAAGTAGGATTTTACTTACTAAACGTAGATTTTGTGTCTTAATTTTATTAAAAACACCAAATAGTATAAAATTAAATTAAATGTTAGCGTATTCCTTAAAAATATAACTTGGTAAAATTAAACAAAATTACATGTTTTATATCATATAAGTGTGCAGAATTTCATATATATCGCAGCATTATGGTGAGTGACAATTTAAAAATATTACCACAGTATAAGTACATTTAATATGTTCGTTTTCTTTGGACTGTGATATTACTAAGAGCATATCCAATATTATAATAATAAGACCAATTCATTGTCAGAATTAAATTTATACAAAAGTAAATAGAGGAGTGACGTTACTCTATCAATAACTTTATTTTCACTTATTTAAAAAAACTCCCAAGTTTCGTTTTAAATTTTATTATAACATATTATAAACTATTCTAACTCTATGGGTAATTTAAAGTAATATCGACAAGTTTATATTGTCCCAGCCAAATTGTAATATGTTTTTATTGAATTAAAAGCATTTCAATTTCCTTGACTTCTGGATTCAAAGTTATTTTTTATTTTAAAAACAGTATTTTTTGGGGCACTCTAATGATAGTACTTAATACCTTTGTTAAATATACGCTACTTACCAAGTAAACGTTTTCAATATTCATATTAAGTTCACGAGCAAATACCTTCAGAGAGCACGAGCATGGGCACTGAAAAAATATCTCAATAATAAAATAAAAAAGCCAACAAAAGAAACGTGAGGTAAGCCCGACTGTCAAAGCACAAAGGAAAGAAAGAATTTTAACGAAGATATTTTTAAACCTTTAGTTTTTAACATCATTTACGAGAAAATCATTTAAACGAGAAGCCGCCCTTCCAATTAGCCCCCGAAAAAACATAATGACCCTCATAACGCCCCGGAGCTTTATTAATTTCCGAAAAGACATCCTTACGCTCATTACAACATTATTCATGCTCTTTTTACGATGTGATGGTGGCAAACAATCATGCAGATCACATTTATGGCAATTGACTTCTGCAGTCTATAGATCTACATGCATCTACAAAAAGCAGATGCGTTCGTGAGATCAAGTTGTTATGCCTCTGTGATATTTATTACCACGTTACCAGTTACGATCTAACCAGAACACGATTACGAGTACTTAACACTACCTGCCACGATCTCATTTTCTACACCGCACTATCCGCCGAAGATAGAAGTTCCACCCTCACTAACTCTCAACGATGCGGTTTTCGCGGTCCTTTCTACCCAGAACGTGCAAATTGTGCAACAAACTTCCCCGAGGTGTGTGAACAGTGCTAAAGTACGAGGTTCTTCAAAATATCGTCAAATCCTTCAGGGCTGGCAGCGTGTTAACAACTCCCATGGTATAGCAAATGTTCATAGGCGATTTTGACCACTTTCCATCTGGTGGTCCGTCTGCTTGTCTGTCGTCCTAATGACATAAACAAAACACTATCGTTTGACGGCAGATATATTGGGTAATGTAGTGGTACCTACACGTTCGAACTACGGACATTAAGAAAAAAAAATTAACAGCTAAATGAGTTGCTAAGCGCAAAACGCGAGAACTGCTGGACCAATTTCGCTAATTCTGTGTAGTATTTATAATTGTTCGGAAAAGTTTTGTGAAAGAAAAAAATATATAATTGGGCGGAAAATAAGAAATTTTAAGTAAATTTAACGACCATATTATTTTTTCTAATGTGAACCTTGTAGCGTTTGATATAACGGTCAGTCGTTAATTATCGTTTTAAACAGATGAATATAGGATTTTATGATTGATAATGGGATCTAATTGCCAGTAACAATCTACATTGCACCAGCGCGAATCCGGAGCGGGTCGCTAGTAAAATATCAAATTGAAGTCGCTTTTGACTAGTATCTGTTTGAATATTTTGATGTATGGAATCCTATTAATATTTTAATGTGCAAATATGTGTTTACATTTATTACTTTATAATTTCATGTCTGTTTGGACATTTATGCATCCAACATTATTTATTTTTAGTTTATATGTATTAGCTTTCGCAAACAGAGCGAACGCAACCTATACACTATACTTATTTTACTTATTTACTTATAATATTATAAAGCTGAAGAGTTTGTTTGTTTGTTTGCTTGAACGAACTAATCTCAGGAACTACTGGTCCGATTTGAAAATTCTTTCAGTGTTAGATAGCCCATTTATCGAGGAAGGCTTTATGATATCACGCTAAGATGAATAGGAGAGAGTTGGTAACATTGCACCCGCGCAAAGCCGGGGCGGGCCGCTAGTCATATATAAATACCTACTTTTTATTACCAATAATCTCAATGCTAAGTCAGTTAATTTGTGCGCATATTGAGCGCCAAATATAGTAGGAACATTTAATCGTACACATACAATCATACAATCGTATGTACTTGAAAAATCCGATATTATGGTCCAAAGTTCAGTATCGTTCAAATGTTCTCTATTTTCTTTATTGGATATTGGATTTCATAGAATCTACGAAGCCTAAGCGACGCGCTAATAAGTTAGCATCTAGATACTTATTATTTTTCACAGCATCAAGTTTATGTAGGCAATTTTCCATGTAGGTATGTACAATGTATACAAAATTAATAGTTTAAAATCTTATTATAATACATTGCAACGATTGCCCTAAATCATAAAAATATTTTTAATCTCGAAGGGTGATGAGACGATCAAGGTCGTTTTCGTCGTGACTAAAGCGAACACAACTAACCTAACCACTTTCCGACTTTTATTCTCCATTCGCGTGACCAAGCCTAGTGACAATCAACGCTAGAAGTTTACCGTTCATGTTGCAATTTGAAAGATTGTTATTTGTTTACAGTATCCAACAAGAAATAATGCACATCGACGTCAGAAAGAGACGTCGGCTTATTTCGGATCTGTAGAGAGTTGTCTCTTTCGCACCTTACCAATTTGACGTTTGTCGACCATTTTGATCAAGTTTTGACCAACCGGACTACCGATGCAGTGTGCAGCAGAGATAACGCTCTATGAAGCCGAAACTAGCCGATTGTCTCTTTCATAGGTTCGATGTGCATTATTTCTTGATGAGCACTGTAAATATATTAATTGTTGTTTATATTACTGGTAGTAGAGTTCCAAGTGTAGGAGCTGGAGGGCGTAACCACCACCGCATTATCTAATCTATCTACGGCCAAATGGTAGTGTTCAGTACTATTGTGTCAATTCAATTCAATTCAATAATTTATTTGCATTCTGCAATGGTAGTGCGTTGGACAATAATAATATAAGTATCTCATTACAGACCCATTTGGGCACAGCAAAATTATATAATAGTTATAATAGGAGAGGAGAGGTTGTTCAAAGATATAGCAAATATTTTACAATTTATCGTCAAAATATTCTTTTATATTATAATAAAAATTTTTAACAAGCAGTTTTTTAGATTCTTAAGAAATATTTTATTTTCAATTTCGCATTTTAACGATTCCGGTAATTTATTAAATGTTTTAATGGCCATAACGAAGGGACTGGATGTATGTAAAGTGAGCCTGGAATTTGGTAACATTAGTCTGTTTTTATTACGTATTGAATAATTGCTTTGAAATTCTTGTCGGTGTTTAAAAATGGTTGGATTTTTATGAACAAATTTACAAATTTCGAAAATATATATAGAAGGTAAAGTCAGTATTTTGAGGTCTTGAAAATGGGGTCGGCAGCTTTCTGTTTCTTTAATTTTCATAAGAATACGTTTCTTTTGTTTTGTAAATAGAGAGGGTGCTTCGGTGCTATTTCCCCACAAAATAACACCATAGTTTAGCCATGCATTCGCGAACGCATAGTACATGGCAAGGGCGGTGTCTAGTTTGTCTTATTTGGCTAAGAGCATAAGTAAATCGGGATATTTTATTTGAGACAGTATTTATGTGTTTTTTACAATTTATATTTTTATCAATTTCTATACCTAATAATGTAGCATCATTTGCGATTTGGATGATGTTTCTCTTATATGTAAAATTAAACTGTAGTGGATGTTTTTGGGGTGGATGGAATATCAGCAATTTAGTTTTTGTGTAATTTATTTGTAGGTTGTGGTCTTGCATCCAATTGTTCACTGTGTCCATGGTATATGTTAATTTTTCGGTTAGGTTTATACTATTTTTACACATGGTTAATATTGAAATGTCATCTGCGAATAATACACTATTTTCATTTATTGATTTTGGCAGGTCGTTAATATATATAAAAAATAAGAGACATCCTGTTACGCTGCCTTGTGGAATCGATGAGTTAATAATTTTATTTTGTGACCGGACTTTTGTTATTTTATTATTGACTCTATAATGCTCAATTTCGACTGACTGTTTTCTATTTTGTAAAAAAGATGTAAACCATTTGTAAGCATGACCACGTATACCGATACCGTATAGTTTATTCAGTAGGGTGTCGTGTAGGATCCCAACAGCATAGTTTTTTATATCCAGCGTATTTATAACTTCTTGTATGTACTTGTAAACTGCTAATATTGTTGACTTTTTTTTGCGAAAACCGTTTTGCGATTCATCAAAAATTTTGTATTTTTCGCAGAAATTATAAACTCTATCTGTCATACATTTTTCAAATATTTTTGAAATTGTTGACAATAGTGTTATAGGCCTATAATTAGTGGGTTTAAATTTACTATCTTTTTTATGAATTGGTTTGACTATGGATATTTTTAATAGCTCTGGAAAAACTCCTTCCTGGAAAGACTGGTTAATTAAAATCATGAGTGGTAAAGTTAGTTCGTCAGCATGTGCTGAGAAGTTACCGCCGACATTGATAAGAGAATGTTCTCTTATCAATGTCTGCGGTAACTCATCAAATCCAAAGGAATGTTTATTTTTTAACTTTTTTATAGTTTTATTCACTTCTTCAGGTGTGACTTGGCTTAAATAAATTTTCAGTAGGGTTTATTACAGATCGTCCTGATGGTGTCTTTCCATTTCGTAAATAGATTTTTTCCTCACCAATCGATGCAAAGTAATTGTTAAATTCGTTAACGATTATTTTGGGATCTATAATAAATTTATTGTCCTTGTCTATTAATTTAATGTTAATTTTGTCTTTTTTGGGTTTTTTATTAGTGCGTTCGTTTATAATACTCCACATCGTTTTCATTTTGTTATTTGATAGTTTTATTTATTTTATATAATTTAGGCGTTTAGCGTTATTTAAGTATAGATTTTTTAAGTATTTTTTATATTGTTGCATTAGAACAGGGTTTTTAGATTTAATTGAATGTATTTTCAACAGTCTTTTATTTAAACAAGAAATTCTAATGCCTACCGTTAACCAGTATTTTTTATGTCTATTTTTTAATTTTAGTGGTATTAGAGGTATGCATTTGTTAAGGATATTCATTAATATTCCATGGAAGTTGCTGTAATTTTGGTCAATATTGTTAGTTTTCTTTATTATTTTTAACCATTTTATTTCTTTTAGCTTTTGTTTGAAATTATAAACATTTTTCTTATTAAAAAGTCTTTTATTCATATTCCATCTCTGTATATCACCATTTAATTCCTCCGATTTTATGCTTATTACTATATGATCGCTAAAACCAAAATCTTCAACGTATGTAGATATTATGTTTTTGTCAAAATTACTAATACTTCTTTTTATATGTTGGATAAAGTTATATTCTGCCATTAAATGCAATAAGTGTTTCGACTCATTTGTATTTAAAATATTAACATTAAAATCTCCTCCCAAAATTATGTTCCGTTTGGAATACTTTTTATTTATATGATTTAGTATAAGTTTTAGTTGTCTATGAAAATCCTCTCTTTCCCTTCCATTCCAATATAAAGCAATTAATAAAATATTTTCACTAAGTAGTTCTGTTAGTAGTCTGTGCGACTTCTATTACGTATTGAATAGAAAAAGCCGTAACATCACTCCTGTCTATGGACTCAAATGTATCTCTCAGTAAAATACAAACTCCTCCACCTGCGTAGGTTTCTCGACAAAAGGATGCGGCGATATTATATCCTGTTATATTTATTAGTTTTTGTTTTCCCGGAGACAAACACAAATGCGTTTTTCTCTACAAAAGCTTCAACCAAGTCTTGCTTATTATTTAAGCTCTGGAAGTTTTGATATAATATTTTAAAATTAGATATATTGTGTTCTTCCTCGTGGGGCTCGAAAAGTTTTTATATTATTATTTGAGCGGAAAGATGAGCTTGGTCTTGGCACCGATTTGGCATTGGCACCGACTTCAATCCTAGTAGTAAATAACACATATAAATAATAGGTAGTATATAATTAATATTAAATCTGTATTATTTTTTACTTTTTTGATTTGAAGTCGATTTTCCTTAACGCAGTTATTTTTATTTAATACTTTTTAGTTTATTGCTGCCTTTTAAATAAGATTAATGTTCACCTCTGTTAAATTTGTAAAATCTGACTCTTTTAACTTCTTGACAATAAGATAGGTACATAATTTAAACTGTTTAGATGTGTCGATACAAAATTATCACACGACTATACGAAATCAATGAAAAAAATTATTGATTTTTGGGGAAAGTAATCATGGACTGTTAACTCTATGCATTTATCCACGAAGGAGTAAATAAGCTGTGTTGTGTCGTCGATGAGTAAATATGTCATTGTCACTTGTTGTCATGCGCATTAGGACTATCTAGGACGTCAGTAGATTCAACGCATTGTTAAGACAACACGCTGTCTAATCTTATAAGTGAAAGTAAGTAAAAAATGCTCATAAAATAAAAACTATTGGGCCTACCTGAATAAAATGTTTATGGGACCAATTTGAAACTTTTCCGCATCAAACACAACAAGAATTACGTGAGTCCAGAAATCTCGGCGAAATTGGCGTACATACATAAATATATATATATATATATATACCGGCCGAATTGAAAACCTTCTCGTTTTTTTGAACTCGGTTAAAAAAAGATACGAATGTGTTCGAGTCAAATATTCCATCAATCACAAAGTCAGTTGCCTCATAAAATTAATTTTCGATTAGTTCGCATCCCTCAAAGTAAAATCATCTAGGGAATAAAATTTCTAAGATATATAACATAATGGTAGTTTTTCTTGCTTTTTTATTCTTTTATCATATCTTATTTTCAAATAAATAAAATTGTCAAAGGTATCTATTTATAATTCAATATTACCGTTACTGTAATAAGCATGTAATTTAATTTTTTTATTTGTTTTTTAGGGTACCGTATACAAAAAGGAGTACCTACACGAGATTCTTACAGGATTTCTTTGTGCTGAACACTATCATTTAAATACGATGGTAGCCGCGAGCTTCGTCACTGGAGCTACTACCAGTGATTTTTTACTAACGTATTATTTTACCATGATATGCCAAAGATGGCAAGTAAATACTGCAGCCTATCAACATCTAAATAAAACATGAGATTTCAGTGAGAACCACTAAATTAGGTAGCTAATGCGCTGGTGCCTCCGCCTTGGGCGCCGATTAGATAGCTAATGCGGAGGTGCCTCCGCCTTCGGCTCCGATTAGCTAGCTAATGCGGTGGTGCCTCCGCCTTCGGCTCCGATTAGCTAGCTAATGCGGTGGTGCCTCCGCCTCGGCTCCGATTAGCTAGCTAATGTGGTGGTGCCTCCGCCTTGGGCTCCGATTAGGTAGCTAATGCGGTGGTGCCTCCGCCTTCGGATCCGATTAGCTAGCTAATAGAGTGGTGCCTCTGCCTTCGGCTACAATTAGGTAGTTAATGCGGTGGTGCCTCCGCCTTCGGCTCCGATTAGCTAGCTAATAGAGTGGTGCCTCTGCCTTCGGCTACAATTAGGTAGTTAATGCGGTGGTGCCTCCACCTTCGGCTCCGATTAGGTAGCTAATGCGGTGGTGCGTCCGCCTTCGGCTCCGTCACTGGAGGATCAGCATCGGAAATTATAGTAAAATGATTACGTTCACAGCTTTGATTAAAATTCAGATTGTCCTTTAGAGAGAAAGTTTTCACTTTCAATATCGATACTGCGGGTCCACTTCATTTTAAGCAAACTTACTTGTGTTGGATAAATTTCAACGCTAGTCAAGGTTCAAAGCCTTCAAAGTCAAAGTGACGGTAACTTCGGCAATTCAATCAAATAAATATGTTACTTCGAGAATTATAACAATTATTCAATTAACAAATTGATTACGAAATGTTTCGCATTAGGGAATATCTTCCGAAGTTTCGTGGAGGTTGGTACTATTAGGCTATTGATAATACGAAATTTATCAATTGAGGTTTCCCTGGTTGTAGGCTCTAGGGCATAGGCACCACCGTATTACCAAATGACCAAAACCAATTTAATCTTTCTATCGTCCAATAAGTAGTAGTGTTCAGCCCTATCGAGTTCCGGATAAATGGTAACGTATGGCTCCGTAATAACTATCACAGAGGCAAAACATCTTGGGCCGGTGGCAACGCACAGTTCTTTTGTAAATGTCTATTGGCCGCATAGTCAAACGTCACTTAATTTTAAGCGACTCTCAGATGTAAGCTATCTTTGTCATTTGTATGTGTTTTATAGAGACAAAAGACGTTTACTTGAGTCTCGCTTTGATTTTAGTGACATTTCAGTATTTGGCCATGAGGCTACAGAATTTCACTTGTTATTTTGTACGTCTTACCACAGTCTTACTTTATACAAACTTGTTTGCCACCCACCATCATTTACATAAAACACGGTTTAATGATCAGCTCTCAAATTCATTCATACAAAGTCTTGTATGAATGAATTTGTAAGCTGGAAATCAGCAAAAGCAGTAAAATATAAAAACACGAATTTAATGTACACTTTATAGCTTCGATGGCATTAATTACGTCGTTTTTTCTATTGTGCTCGTTTAATATTTCAGTATGAAATCATAAGCACCAATTTTATGTTACCGTTGGCAAATAGATAACGCAGTTGGATGAAGGTGTCGCTGTTTGATATCGAAATAAAAATCTTTTTTTTTACGCAAGTTACATTCATTGAAACGAAACTTCTTCGGATTTATCTCGTGTATATTAAACAAATATGTTTAATTTAAACCAACCAAAAGTAAGGAACTAAAATATAATCATCTTACTTTAATGTACACGAGTCTAATCAGAAAAAAAATAGTTTTATTTTAGTATACTTTAAGTGAATTCATCCACGTCCTTACTTAGTGTCGTTTTCTAGTGCACGCACCCACTTGACTGTAACTACCGCACATATTAGACAAGACAGTCTAAAGACAGACTAACGCATCACAGAGCTTATGGCGGTGCGCACACTTCGAACAAGACGTCTAACAGACAAAAACGTCTAAACGACCGTTAGACACGACAGCGACAAGACTGACTCGATTCTGCACTCCCGAGCCCAAAGCGCAGTAACTACCAAATTTACGATTTTAAGATTACTTTAAATTATCAAAGAACATGTAATAATACTACGTATAGAATGGACACTTCGACGTCCCGCCCGATTTGCTCGCATCACTCAACCCCTTCCCCGCTTATGGGTGACGGCTGGTATTTTGTACGTGCTACGCACACAGGTTCCCGTGTACATACACGTCACTGATTGATGTCTGTGTAATAGAAACCAAATTAAGCGTTTGTATGGAATTTTGGCGGAGTGTCCGAGGCGATACCTATTATGTAAGCCCATTTCAAGACCAATCTACTAAATAAATTAATTTGTTGCAACGATTACTTTTTGTACTTACTTTTAATTTGTTTTTTCTGCGAAACATCTGCAATAAATACGACTTTGCTAAAAGCTTCCCAGCTAAATTGAAATAGAACGTTTTTTTTTTCAAAAGTGTGTTTATTATTTCGCAGCTAAACTGTGGTATTTCTCCGGATTTTATGCCTTATACTTTAGGTAGAAGGATCTTTCAGTAGCTGGCAATAATATACCAAGAGTAGTTTTACTGCGTATTAGTTTTTACTATAATAATACCTATGTAGTTTGTACTTGAAAAGTAAACTAAATTGGGGCACGTGATATCTTATACTGAACTTTAGTTAGTAAAATATGCTAAATTTCGAAAATGTGGCGATTGGTAGAGCTCACTCAGCATCACCGCATTGTATAATTTACCTGCCGTTCAGTGATAGTGGTAATGTACGGTGGTAGAGCTTCAATGATAGAACTCGAAGGCACACAAATATTATGTGAATAATATGGGTAGGTATGTCAGATAACCTATAATAATGGGTGTAAATTTTGTGGTTTCTTGGGGTACTGATTAAGAAAATGGCAGCCATTTTCAGATCCAAAATGGAGGACAGATTTTTTTTTCAAATTATGATATGGGTGTCTTTTTCGAGGTTTTTTGAGGCGTTGATTATGAAAATGACATCGTTTATGAGATACAAGATGGCGGACATAATTACTTTTCCAAATTGTGATATGAGTGTCAATTTCGAGGTTTCTTGGGGTGCTGTTTTCGAAAATGGCTTCTGTTTTCAGAACCAATATAGCAAACAGACTTTTTTTTCAAAATTTGATATGGGTATCAATTTTGAGGTTTCTTGGGATGGTGAATACGGAAAAGTCATTATTTTTCTGATCGGATTCCATTTTCGTAATCGGCACCCCAATAAACCTCGAAATTGACACACATATCAGTTTTTGAAAAAAAAAAATCTGTATGCCATCTTGGATCTCAAACGAATGCCATTTTCGTTATCAGCACCCCAAGAAACCTCGAAATTGACACCTATATCACAATTTGGAAAAATATTTATGTCCGCCATCTTAGATCTCAAATAAGATATTATTTTCATAATCAGCACCCCGAGAAATCTCAAAATTGATTTTCATATCATATATCGAAAAAAAAATGGCCGCCATCTTTGATCTGAAAACGGTTGCCGTTTTTGTAATCAGCACCCCATGAAAACCTCGAAATTGGTGCCCATGTCATATTTTGAAAGATAAAAATTTCAGTCATTTTAAATCTGAAAAAAATACGTTTTCGTAATCAGCACGCCAAGTAAGTTATGTCCGCCATCTTCGATTTGAAAGGAGATACCATTTTGCACAGACACAACTGACTAAAGACAGTCTTGTCTAATATGTGCTGTAGTGTAGCCCTAACCCTGTATCTATGATTTTTTTTTACAACCACCTTGTAAATAACCATATGACATTCGCTAAAGGATGTTTGTTCAACAAATGGCACAATTTTATACATAGTGTTACACAGTTAATCCTTTATGTCCGTGTAGTTTATATTATGTTTGTAGTAAATTTACATTTTTATTACAAGTAACCAAATTTGAAAATTGTACCATTTGCTAATTGGACCATTTGCGAATTGGGCAATTCAAGATTTGGACGTAGTGAGAATTGAACATTTTAAACGCATTGGACGAATTGCGCATTGGACATTATGCGATCAAACGATCTATATAAATAAAATTAATCACATCATCAACATGTTTGCACGCATATTATTATAACTTTCAAACGATTGCATCAAATTGGATATTTATTTTACATGTTTCTTATTGTCAGGAGACAAGGTGGGTTGTATAAAACATATTTAAAAAAAAAATTGCAAACATTTAAAAATCTTCGACGGCAGTATGTAGTTTGCGGGGTCAGCTATTTGACTAAATAATGTTTAGTCTCTTATGTGCCATTTACACAACACTTGCTAGATATTATCTCAAAAATGACTACATGTCACAAGATGAAACCCACAAATCAATTTGCATTTCCATGTTTTAACAAAAATACTCGTTGTTACAAACAACACCAGTTACGACCTTTTTTTACTTTCAAAATCCCTTCTCAACTTACGCCGCGAAATACTAAAATTCAACCCTCCCATGTTTTACTCAAAAGCTCTTTCGTGACAGCTTGACAGTCGTTGCTTTCAGAACCAATTTATACACAATTCAATCATAATAAACCCCATTTGAATGTCCAACTATATATGTCTAGTTGAACGAGGGTTCGACCTGATGTATGGTTTGTTAGTTCACGTTCACACTTGCCGTATTTGAAAATATAGGTATAAAATACACTTAAAAAAAAACCAAAAGTTAAGACGTTGATAAGGTATATGTATCGTATGTATCTTACTGGTCGTAAAGGTCCACTGTACGAGCGCGAGGGCGTAGGCACCACCTAACCTATTCCAACGGCCGCCAAATGAGTGGTCAGGGTTATTGTTCTCCGGCTAGATGGTAATTTATAGCCCCGTTATAACTATCACAGGGACATATATATATATATATATATATATATATATCAATTTACGTTTTTGCAGTTTAACTGCACTTCGACCTCTGGTTTTGTGTAGATGTCTCTATAGACATCTACCTCTGGTTTTGTGTAGATGTCTCTATAGACATCTACACAAAACCAGAGGTTTTGGCGGAGCCTATGCTGTAGATGTAACTTAACACCAATGTAAGCTGCATACTTATTTGCCAGCTTCATAACATAAAAAAAGATGCCTATACGCCGCAGTCATCACAGCGTTTACTGCATGCTTTCGTAACATAAAAATAATGTTAATGTTGTAAAAAGTTCTTAATCATATGGGCAACCCAATGTCCGCAAACCACCTCATCATCAGGCTATAGACATCCACTGCTGAAGATCTACCACCAGTCTTTAGACTGGTGGTAGAGCTCCAGTGACGGAGCTCGCGGGCGTAGGCACCACCGCATTACCTAATATACTTGCCGCTAAATGGTAGTGTTCAGCACTATCGTGTTCCGGTCAGGTGGTAATGTATGGCTCTGAAATTTCCGGCACAGAGGCATAATAACTCCTGAGGCACCTAATGCCTCAGGAGTGGCAGCGCATTTGCATTTTGACCTCTGGTCATTGTGTGGGTGCCTATAGGCTGCAGTCATCACTTAATATCAATGTGAACTGCACGCTTATTTGCCACTTTTATTACATAAAAAAAGACTTCCAGAACGACCTATTTTGGGCGGTCTGCTCCCAACAGGGCCCCGCTACTATCATCAAGTCGTAGGTCCATGGGAAGCATCATGATGAAAATGATGAAGAATGCGCGTTTTAGATATCCTCACAATAACGAATTTTATTTGTCGTATCACTGAAATTTATAACCATAACTCGAAATCTTCAACGTATACCAAATTGAGCGCATAAAATTGGTTAACTGTGTGTAAAAATATGTCACAGTTAACCGATTTCATTCGCATTTACTGAAATGTATTATTTACAAGACAACGTTTCAAATATTTCTTAGAAAGTATTTATTTCTCAAGAGGAATATACACTTCATACGATTGAAAGTACTAGTCCCATGTGTTCAATAGACCAATTACCTTAAAAACTTCTTTCAGTAAATAGGAAAGGACATTGAACTTTTCCCTTTTTCCTTGGAGAGACGAAAACGTCAAACTTTACGAAGGCCGAAATTCTTTGTAGAGAATAGATGATTTGTACTTGAACTGCCAAGCTTTTTTAAGTATTTTAATAAGTATTTTTATTTTCCCAGTATAATTAGTCTTCCATTGGTTCTTAGACTGCGTAAGTATCATGCATATAGTCCCCGTAATTTCCGGCACAGAGGCATGACACCTAAGGCCTCAGGAGTGGTAACGCATCTGCATTTTGACCTTGGTCTTTGTGTAGGTGTCTATAGGCTTAAGTCATCACTTAACATCAACGTGAACTGCATGCTTGTTTTCCACTTCCATTACATAAAAAAATAGTACCTAATGTTTCCCATAGTAGTAAAACAAAGACATCGCAGGTAATCAAAATTCAACTTAGTTATACGAAGACGTTAGGGCGTCAGAACGTGAGGAACCATCGGGACGTGACGACCCTAACACCCACTATTGGTAGAGAAGTCTTCCGCTAGTGCAGTCAGTCAACTGGGTAACGACGGTCAAACTATTCCAATACGGCTGTAGTAAATATAATAACAAGATGGTACGCAGCGTCCCACGATAAAACTATCGCCACTGTGATCACAAATCCGCATGTCAACTTGGCATTGCAAAGCGTTTCAATAATAACCAAATTATATATAAAGATAAGTCGTCAAATATTTCAATTCCTGCATAGAAGAGAAAGATAAACGTATTCGCCATAAACGGTCATTCACTTAGCAGAGTCCCAAGTGGAGGCACTACTGAGAAGAGCTCCGCTACTGAACAAACTTAATGTGTAGATCTTTTTATCAGAAAATCCTTATATCTAATGCAAATTAGAAATTAAATCGAATATAGATAACGTGAACGTCCATGGCCTATACATCATCATCGTCGCTTTACAACGACCGTGGTGCCGATCTAATTTTTAAAATCAACACGACGTTCAGTCGCTTTTCACCTCCCGAGGTCCCGGACTGATTGATATTTACAAGTTTACTTTACCTCCTTCACCAGAAACCTAATTTACTTATGCCCGAGCGGTATTGATTACCATTGATTAAGTTCCAAAATTTAAAAAATATCAGTTTTTAGATGTCACCATTGGTCAAAAATGGGATTTATAAACTTTGATATACCTACTCGTAGGATTTGATAGATAAGCGGTAAAATATCCGATGTTTTTAAAAAACCAGAGATCATTGATTTGTAAATAGGTACCATTTTTTTATATAGCGAAGGTGGTAAACAAACATTCAGTTCATATGGATGTTAAGTGATGACTGCAGCCTATAGACATCTAACAAAAACCTCAGGTCGATATGCAGATCCTTGCCAGCCCCGAAACCTAAGTTGTTATCTGTGATATTTATTACGGGGCCATACATTACCATCTAACCGGAACACGATAGTGCTGAACTATCTGAAGACTAATGCGGTGGTAATGCGGTGGTAATGCGGTGGTATCTACGCCCTCTTGTACATACCCATACAATATGAAGGAATGTATGGCTTAAGTTTTAATGAATGGCCCGTAATAACTATCAGACAAAACACTAATGTCTCAAGGGTGGCAACGCATCTGCATGTTGACCTCTGGTCTTTGTGTTTCTATGCTGCAGTTATCACTTAACATCAATGTGAACTACATGCTTGTTTCCCACCTTCGTTATATAAAAAAAAAACTAAATTCTAATACGAGTAAAGTAAACAAAAATATAGTGCAAGCTAGCAAATTGCCAAAAATCCGAGCCACATGTTACAAACTACATAAGCTGTATTATGTAAGAAAAAATTGGCCTTAAAATTTCAAAGGTCCACAGAAACTTGGCATCTCTCCGAGCTATAGCAATATGCCCTTTGGCGTGAAGCCAAGAGAAAATTTTGCTTTCACTTTTTCAGTAGGCAAGCGATATGACGCACACACGCATACACTGCTCGTTGTTTTTCATTATTGTGGAATTCAACGTAGTCGATCAAAGCAATGACGTTTATTCTTATTGAATAAAAATATATATACCGGCCGAATAGAGAACCTCCTCGTTTTTGAACTCGGTTAAAAATACACGAACTATTAACAAACTTTCTTCTTTTGCAATAGTAACAATGTATTTCATTTCATTGATATAAAATTGAACTAAAGAGAGATAATTTGACGTTTCTATCACGTTATATTACTTAGTAACATTATTATATGGTAGTAGTTTTGAGAAATACTGCAGTTTATTTAACAGTGGTTTCACAGAAATGCATCAAAAATTAAATTTGTTATGGCTTAAGCCACTATAAAACTAATATTAAAATTTTAAAATAAAAATCGAATTGCATTGATTGAGAAAATCATCTGCAAGTCTGTAATCTTTTTTGAGAAAATTTATAAAATAACAACTTCGCAGGCCAGATAATTGTGCATTAAATTCACTGTCAGAATGACGTCACAACAAAATTATTATGGACAAATGGGCGGTCCATTTTCAATGTGCTTCAAAAAGGTATTTACCTAAACACCCAGTTAGCATTGGCGAATATCAACTGAAGCAATACCTTGTTCATAATAATATGTTTTATTCCCATATTAACACATCAAAATGTTACTGTATATGTTACTCCGTCACAGGTGGAGCTCCTGTGACGGAGCGGGCATAGACACCACCGCATTACCCTACCTACTTGGCGCTAAATAGTAGTGTTCAGTGTGTTCCGGTCAGACGGTAATCGGCCATGTAATTTTCGGCATAGAAGCATACAAACTTAGACCACAGATAACGAACATAGAGTGGTAACGCATCAACATTGAAATCTTTCGTTTTCGTATAGACGTTTATAGGCTACAGAATTTACTTATCATCAACGTTTGCCCCTTCAGTTAATAAAAAAAACGATAACACACTATTCGAATTAAAAAAACAAAAATAGCTATGTTCACTCGAACTAATAGAATTAACATTAGTTTGGACATTGCTTACACATTTGATGCAATTTGTGCGAATTAAATGCTTAACTGTACCTTCTTTTAATGAAAAGCCTTCAACAATGTTAATCAGGTTAATTGCTTCAATTTAAGGGTCTCTTTGTGCAAACTTTTGCTTGAAGCTCTATCCACCTAACTATTACACGTATTTAATGTAAGTATATGGCAACACGAATACACACACACACGAAAACACGAATTCTGTATTTAAGGTTCGGCTGGTGTAGATCGTCCATCGAAGCGATCTACTCGGTTAAGCACTACGGGCGCGGTCGGGTAGTGTGATGGGTGACCGCTAGTGGTAAATTAAATGCGCGTTTCCGTGTTTCGGAGGACACGTTAAGCCGTCGGTCCCGGTTGCTATCGATGGATAGCAGTCGTTAAACCTTGTCGGAGGCCTTATGGGCGGTTTGAAAACATCCGACAGCGGGCTGGCCACTAACCCACCCACCTCCACCAATCCGCATTGGAGCAGTGTGGTGGAGTAAGCTCCAGGCCCCCCCCCCCCAAAAAGGGGAGGGACTCGTGCCCAGCAGTGGGACGTATAATGGGTTGCCATTATTATTATATAAGGTTCCGCATGATTATTTATTTTAATTGATGATGGTGGCAAACATGCATGCAGTTGACATTAATAGTAAGTAAACACTGCAGCCTGTAGACATCTACACAGAATCGGAGAACAAAATTCAGATACGCTCCTGAGGTCTAACTTGTTTTGCCTCTGTTACCGTGAGTTTGCATTGATGAAACATACACATAAAACCATGATAAAATCGCTGTTTCTTGACAATGTATCGTATTGTGTTTGCACTGTCATGAAACATGTAAAAGAAAAAAACATATCGCTGTATGCTATCACATAATCTTGAGATGTTTCACTAAAATGACTGGTTTGACAGTAGTGCGAACGCTAGCACGAACAAGACATATCGCAATACATATTTTATACGCGGAGTTACGAACCATCATCATGTTTAATATTTTTAGTGCAAACTAGGGGTAACAGTACCATAGATAGTCCCTAACATGAAATATTGAACAACGACCTTAGGTAATAGGCTCGGAGGAAGGCTCTAGGGATGTCGAAAATAGCCGACTATTTTCGACCCTGTATAGCGTTATCTCTTTCGTACACTACCTATGTGACGTTTGACAAACATTTTGATCAATTTTTGACCAATGCCTCATTATCAGTGCTTACGTATGTAGTTTGCAATAGAGATAACGCTCTACGAAGTCGAATAAAATAGATAGCCCAGATGACACTTCAGCACTACGCTACCGAAGCTTAGGCTTACATCTAATGTTAAGCTTTTGTGGCGGAAATTTCAGGGCTGTACCAACCACCTGTCCAGAACACGATTGTGCTGAAAACTACTATTTAGCGGCAATTAGATTAGGTAATACGATGGTGCCTACGCCCGCCTCTGTTACTGGCGCTCTACCACCGGTTTGATAGCTTACTGCAAAAGCAGTTGGGCTAATTATTTAAAATTCGCAGAAGTCAGAGGTTTTTTTTAATCAATACAGAATAAAAATAAAATTAATGACGACACTATTTTTATTTACTCGGCTTTGCTAAATCCGAATAACATTAGATTAAAAATATCTTCATGTTTCAGAACCATCTCCGTTGTATGACAACAACCATTACCACGAGGAATGTCTTCGCTGCAACTCCTGTGGGCTAAACCTCACCGGACCCAATCAGGTCAGTCAAACATTATCTTAATACTATGTTTTGGTGTCCACACAGTGTTTTCAGTTTAGTACATTTCATTCAATAGTTTTTCTAACGGGAATTATTAATAAACTTTTGTTACGTAATGGACTTAACCTTTAAAAAATACTCGGTTACTGACTGGGTTCAAGCCGCGAGCCAACAATTAAAGTTGTAGGTATATACGGCAACTCGTTAGAAAACTTCATTTGTGCGATTCAGCGCGGTCATACGTCATCTTCCATACTAAACAAGTGCTTTGTTTTCCTTCAGTTTTCCACTAGGTGGAGCCTTATGTAGTGGTCGCTACATCCTCTAACTATCCCTTCAGGTAATACAGACGTGAAGTTACAATGGACATAAATGGACATAATGTCTGAGTAACTATAGCAATTATATCTAAATTTTTGATGGTTGATGAGGATCGTGCCTATTTCATTAGTATGAGTACAATCAATTTTATCAAACAAAAGACGACTAAACAGTTAAAAATTAGTTGAACAATTATATATTAGGTTTTTTTGGCGGGAACTTTGAAAGATGCGTCTGGTGCTCTTTATTTTCTTGGTGTATTTTTGAGTTATATTAAATAAAGTTGGTGGCATTTTGTTTGATATAAGCTTATGACAGTGCTCGTGTTTAGTGAAATAGAATAACAGTGCGAAAACACGTTTTTTAGGGTTGCCTCCAAAACTTCATTGTAAATGTTCTGGCAATGTGGAAAGCCATCGCTTTACTAGAATTACTGACTGTGACTGGCTGACGGACTGTTAAATTGACTGACGACTCTGACTACGAAATATCGTTTTACTTGACACAGGCAATATGCATAAAAAGCGATGCCATAAAAGTAAAAAAAAAATAGATTAGTTATAGTAGTAACACACAATCCGCCAACCAGACCCGCTCTCGCTACACATGACCGGATTCGGTCTGGCGGACCGAATCTGCCTACTAAAGCCGCGCGAGCGGACCGCATCGCACTTGTTTAATAATAATTATGTACGCCGGACTCCTCTACACACGGCCAGATTAGGTTAGGAGCGTACAGAATCCGCTGTCCGCGCCGTACTAAATCCGGACGTGTGTTACCACCATTAGAATTCCCCTTTTCGTAAGTGTCAATTATTCAATTATTAATTTAGTACGTATTTTAATAGTAGGACGTATTTGACTAAAAGACTCCTATTAAAACATTATTTATTCATATTCTAGTTTACACTATCCTAGCAATTTAAATCTTCATTCATATAATTATATATATTACAGCATACTGTTAATCCTTACTAATATTATAAATACACTTTTACGACGAACCGATTTTAACATGGAGTAACACAGTGGTAACTACGAATTTCAACTCTACGCCAAAATGTATGTACGCACATAACATCAGAATAACTGCACCAAATTGGATGATTCTCTTTTTTATGTGTTCCTTATTGTCATAAATTTTCGACATTTATAAAAGTACATAATCCCTACTAATATTATAAATGTGAAAGTAATTCTGTCTATCTGTTACCTATTCACGTCCAAACGCCTAAACCGATTTTAATTCAATTTGGTACAGAGATAGAGCTGACTTTGAGAAAGAACATAGGCTTTTACTTAGTTATTTTTAAAACGACATCCACGCGGGCGATTCTGCGGGCAACAGCTAGTAAAATATAAAAGCGAAAGGTCACACACTCATCACAAAATGTCTGGAAATAGAAGTGCTCAACACAGTTTCAGATTTTGCATAGGGATTCTTTTTAAAACGTAGGTGCTTACTAGGACAGGATTTTACTAAATTCGATTCCTTACCCCTAATTTAATACAAACTATCAACCACAATAATAACCCATTATTGTGGTTGATGATTAGGGGTTGAATTACTAAATTTCATACAGTTTGTATGAAATTCGACCCTGGATCGCGAGTCACTCATCTCACGAAATTCGGAGGATTTCACATTTATCTCAGCTTTTGTCAAGTCTCCCGCAAAATTTTTGAGAGTGTTTAACTTAGATGATTAATTTTAATTGGATCTCCAAGTTAATATGAAAATATTAAGGTGTGAAAATTAAATAAAATGAGAATGTCTCTTGAAACGTTTACTCAAGACCAATTTTTTTTTACTTTGTGGCAATCATTAAGAAGCCCAAAATTACCATCAGACACAACACAGGAGCACTGAATACTACCAATTATGATGTAGCAACAGATGTACGTGAGGTGGTATCGCAGTAGTAGCTACGTATTTGTATACTCTTTGGTAGCTTCATCTAAATAATTTTAATTGGTTCTCCAAGTTAACATAAGAAAATAAGGAATTGAAAATAAACTTCAAAAATAAGTTTTTGTAACGCTACGAATAGAAATGTAACTCTCATACAGTCATCGTTTCGATTTTGGTTCCATTCACGCAAACAAACTGCAATCACAACAGACACTCATACATTCAACACAGATATTTTGTAACAACACAACAAACTTGCATTCGATTCGGTCCCGAGAAGATCATTTCGCCTAGCGGCAAGGAAACATCATTCCAGGCGTCAGCTTAACGCGCTACATTGTCTTTCTTATACGCCGCCCATGGTGTGTCTATTTTCCTGGAATCAATATTTTGGCTTCGTTACAGTTCTTTACTTTATTTTATTTACTTTATTCGTTGCTGTAATATTACCATGGCCTGAAAGCTGTGTGTCGGAACTTATGAAACACAAAATTACCATCAGATATAACACAGTAGCGTTGAACACTTCTAATTATCATGTAGCAATAAATAAATGAGGTGGTAACGCAATAGTAGCTACACCCGCAAGCTATCCTTTAGAGCCTTACCACATGTGAAAAAAGATAAATACCTTATACGTCAAAACTTATTACGCAACTGCACGTAAAAACGGGTTACAAACATTGTTTATTATTTTAGCTGAGTACGCTTTCGTTACCTGGATCGCGAGGCACTCATCTCGCGAAATTCGGAAGATTTCGCTTTTATCTCAGCTTTTGTTAAGTCCCCCGCTGAATTTGTGAGAATGTTTAACTTAGCTGAATAATTTTAATTGGTTCTCTAAGTAAACATGACAAAAAATTAACCAAGTATGGTGAAAATGAAATAAAAGGACAATTGTTTTGTTCTGATTCGTCTATTTTTCTGGATTTCCATCAAGTTCCATGTGTGTAGTGGAGTTTGAGGAAATAAACTTCAGCTTATGAATTAGGTTGTGGTCCTCATTCATATAAATATGTTTTGTGTTGGCTGTAGTATGTAGTATGCACTTGCTATCAATGTAAACTGTATAATTGATCAATCTTAGGCTCTATAGTCATTTCGCGAGTTAGTAATACCTGGACTAAACCTTGCAACATCCATAAGAAAGTCTTGTTTGATTTCATAACTATCTATTTTAGGTTAGTAGAGAGTAAAAAGAAAGCTTTATTAATGCACATAAAAAATAAAGCAATAAGGAAGATTCGTCAAGGTCGAACTCCATTTAATAATTTGGGGGCTCAAGCCGGCTCGATTGAACCTTTTAACCTGGATCCGGAACTGGTCGCACCGATATAATGAAAGTAGGATTATTTTTTGTGCCGAAGGTGGCTAACAAGCACGCAGTTCAGATGAATGTTAAATTATGACTGCAGCCTATACAACCAGAGCTCAAATTGCAGATGCGTTCAAACCCGACACCGTAGTTGTTATGTCTCTGTGATAGTTATTACGGCGCTATACATAAGCATCGAATCAGAACACGATAGTGATGCTCACTTTCATTTGACGGTAAACTGCTGTAATGCAGTGGTGCCTACGCCCTCGAGACCATACATTTGAACGCTACCACCAGTTGATAATGCTTTAAATCGATATGTCTAATTTGTACTCTCTCTAACTATACGGTGAGGGAATTTATATTACGTAAATATAATGAATGTAACTATGGCTGATATGATGACTTAGGAGTATATATAACAGCACCCGTGCTATCAAAATACCTGCTATGCACTCTACATTATATTATATTCTTATCTCTCCATTTCCTCTGACAATATGACGCCACATTAATGTAATTTATAATTTGTACACAGATGAATACATACATTTATTGACGGTTAATTATTTCGTTGCAAATTAACCCAGCCCTGTCGGCTAATGTAAACTGTGCCCGTTGCGTAATAACAAAGACTCGCCTTTATTGGATGACACCCAATATTGCGTTCGACCCGATATCAGCCAATTTCCAATCATTCAGTAACCATCAACTTTTCCAAAGATATGTAAGAGGTTCTGTTCAGATTCTTCTCATTTTGCAATCATCAAACTAATAGGAAACTTCAGATTTTTTATCAGTGAAGTTATTCTTGACTCAACAATATCCCGACTCATGAGTGGCAAATAACAATACCCGATATACAAAACCGATTATCAAATATAAGCACGAATGTAACCATTTTCAAACTGTAACCTTAACGGGAATCCCGGGTTAGCAGGATTTCCGTTCCACTTGTTCCTCTACCTGACTTAAAAACCGACCTTCCGATGCGTTGGGTTTGGTTTGAAAATGGACGTTGCTAGGCTAAAATTAAAGGGCCGTACCTACATTACTATAAAACTTTAATGTATGGCCTTATAATAATTATCACAGAGACATAATAACTAAGGTCTCAGGGGTGGCAATGCATCTGCATTTTGACCTCTGGTCTTTGAGTAAGTATCTATAGGCTACAGTCATCACTTTACATCAATGTGAACTGCATGCTTGTTTACCTTCATAACATAAAAAGCGGCAGATAGATAAGGTGATGCGATGGTGCAAAACTGAACAGCTCTACTCTGATACCTTAAGCCCTGCAACCAATATTATATTACGGTAAAAAAATAAGGCAATCAAATTAATTTTATCAGAATAACCATATTAACCATACCTACTTAATTTGTTCCAAATCCTTCAGAAACTCTCTTAGGATGAGCGTCTGCTTAAAGAGCGCATACGTTTTATTTGTGTGCGTTCTGCTTGCATACAAATAAATCTCATGCGCTCTGTATGCAAGTGGTGGTGAAATAATAATCACAGAAATAACATGCATAACGCATGATGCAAGACTCAATACATCACGAAAGTGATTTAATCATTCTAACTAATCTATCAATCACAACTCTGGCCACGTCTGCAATCAGCACGTCGGTAACTTCATCGAGTGGGTGAGAAGTGATAGCATTACCGCCTGTTAATTAAATGTACCCTTGCTGATGGATCTAATTAAATAGCTTTACTACTGGAATCACGTCACATTTTTATGATCCAGGAAGGAACCCGGATCATTATTCTGGCTCTAATATTTTCAAGTAGATTTTCAGTAAGATCAGATGCCTATAATAACCGTACATAACTTTACTATCGCATCAAAACAATGCAGTATGGAGCCATTTCATTTATCAAATTTCTTATATCTTAGTTCATCACAAGTTAACATGCGAATGGAAGCAAACATATTATCACCACAAATGATCTCATAAGACATTACGTATCACCCCCACTAAGTTATGTCCATGGGCCTTGATCGAACTGAATCAAGGGCGTATCACAAAGGAAGCCTGTAACGCAACCATTGCAAATCAATCACGTCTCCCGTCTCAAAGTAAACATTGAAAGTAATAGACGACATACGGCACACGCTTTTATAATCTCGTTGATTGCTATGTTGCTCGCGATATTATATTGTAGAAATCATATTTGCGGATTTTCTCGCGTATACCACTACTCCCAACTTCTTTTGATAACCGCTTTCCAGCTACGCGATGTTACTCTGGTATAAAAAATGCCCTGATTTACTAAATTTACTATTTTTTTTTAATCCATGCTCTAAAATGTGCTGGCATCGGTTTTTTTCTATATTCGGTACATTTACCTAGCTCTTATAGATAGTAGGCAATGTTTGAACGTTTTGAAGACGGTATGCGGGATCGGAGCATAGCCCTCCTAAGTGGCAAGGTAAGGTTGAAGGGTGCCCACTAAATAGATCTTATGGGCCTTGATTGGAACGAATCACGGCCATATCACAAGGGAATCTCGTAGCGTGGCTATTGTGACAGCTTCAAATAAGATACTGAAAGTACCAAACGGCATACGGCATAATATAAGGTTGGGGAAAAAGTTCAGAATCGATAGTCCTGCCTGGTGGTAATAGCTCATAATGAATAATGCCCTTCCAATCCCACCACACACACAACACCACCTTATTGCGAGTTAACCCGGGTTTTGCCACAGCCTGTGAAGCCTGACCGGCCTTTGACCACGACCTTTTTCGCACGTTCTTGTCGTACGTGATCCACTTTTCATCACCAGTTATCAGCTTCTTCAAAAATGATTCGGTTTCATTACGTCGTAATAAAGAATCACAAATGAGTACACGGTTCATTAGGTTTCTTTCAGTGAGCTCGTGAGGTACCCAAATATCGAGTTTTTTTTGTACCCAGTTTTTTTCAAATGCGCCAAAACTGTTTTGTGATCAATTCTCAGTTCTTCAGCTACGCCGTAACTACTGATATGTCGATCTTGCTCCACTTTTTCAAAAATGGCATCCATTTTATCCGTAATATGTGACCAGAGCGAGGTGCATCTTTGACATCAAATTTTCCGGATTGAAAACGCCTAAACCAAATTTGTGCTACTCTCACAGACACTGCACTAGGTCCATAAACATCGCAAATTTTTTTCGCGGCTTGCGTTGCATTTTTACCTGTTTTTGTAGTAAAATTTTAAAATTTATCCAATTTCTTCATTAGATTCACTCATCTTGACAGTACGAAAAACAAATGAAAATCACACATTTGCCTAATTTGAATTTGGAATTATGTTCTTTAAAATTTTAACTTTCAATGATACCAAAACCAGCCAGATACAAATACTACAGCCAAAGATATTTTATTACAAGTTCGTACATACTATAATGCGAAAAGACTTTTCCCCCAACCTATTATTATAATCTTGTTGTATACCAGTTACTCACGATTTTATACATTAGTCTGAATCGAATGCCCTAATTTAATAATTTTTAATATTGGCAACAACCCTTTTAACGTCCCACTGCTGGGCACGAGTCTCTCCCCTTTTTGGGGAAGCCTGGAGCTTATATCCACCACGCTGCCCCGATTCGGGTTGGTGCAGTTAAATGTGCTGGCATCTGTTTCTACCGACATTAACTATTTACCTCTTATAAGAATTAGATAATTTTTGAACGTGGTTCATAACTTCTCTACTCGGAATCGGAATATAGGGCATGGCTAGGTTAGGTTACAGAGTGTCCACTAAGTAGAACTTATAGGCCATTATCGGAATTAATCAGGGCCGTATAAAAAAGGAAGACCGTAACGTGGTCGTTGCGACTGAAGGCGAATCAATCACGTGCCGCCCGCCTACCGCGAAGTACTGAAAGTAGGTTCCATACGACATACGCTTTTATTATCGCGTTGTTAACAAGCTTAAGGCGAAGTCATGTTTTGAATAGTTATGAATTTGGCTTTTTTCGTCTTTTTAATAGCATTCGATTCGCCTTTTGCTAACTCTAAAGTTATAGGTAGGTGGACCTATAACTTTAGAGTTAGCAAAAGGCGAATGATATATATAGACCCATTGTATATTGGTATAAATATTTAATGCAATTATCGCCTAGCCTAATGATTGTTTCTGGATTATTTATGTTTGGTCTATAAATGTAAAGTACTAATATCAAATTATGTCATATTAAAAAAAACCTTGCTTAATATTATAAAAGCACGCATTCATGCACACATGCAAACACCCACGATTTGCCCACATAATCATGTGTATACCTATATATAGGTGCCAGTAATGTACAATTTTGTCAACTGAAGAAAACCTTCCATAACTGAAAGCAAAACATTAAAACTGAACGCCTAATGATGAATGGTTTAATATCTATTCGGAAACGAAACAAATATCGACAGTCAATGACGCTTTTAATATCCGGCGAGCGTCGAATTTCCATAACTGAAAACATTTTTTTACGAATTGGGTCTAAATTTGGAACTGTTACAGGAATACATTTTGAACAATGTTGCGAAACAAAATAGGTGTTGTTACTTAATATTGAGAAAACAATATTAAATCTTGGTACTGAACCTTACGCACGAACTCGTTCAATTGGCAGGTAAGACAAACGAACTAATAGAGTTGCCAAAAGTTGCTATCAATCGATCGAAAGAAATCCTGATTTTTTTATGTTATGGAAGTGGCAAACAAACATGCCTCTGTGCCGGAAATTACAGGGCCGTACATTACCACCTGACCGGAACACTATAGTGCTGAACACTACCATTTAGCGACAAGTATATTAGGTAATGCGGTGGTACCTACGCCCGCGAGCTCCACTGGAGCTCTTCCACCAATAGAAGTTATTATTTTTTTATTATTGTATTTTTTTACATAAACAAACCTCAATAGCGATTGAATTAAAAAAACAAGTTCGTCTGTTAATTTTTCCTATGATGATAATTATTAGGAGAATTCAGCACAAGACCGTACTTTGAAGAACGGACATTTTATTTAAACTTCATTTTGTGTTCAATTTCTTCGAAAGAAAATTTAAGCGAATAATCTAGGAATCAAATATTTTTGAATATCAAAATCCTACCATTACTCAGGTGGTAAATTTCAGTCCTGAAGCTTAAGGCCCACCTCACGAGAGGGTGTTAAACGAACGAGATCGAAGATTCCGTCCAAAACTCGGACAGTTTGGTGAGTTTTCGTTGGTTACGCGCACTCTCAACGCGCACGTCAAAAGCGCACATGGCCCCGCGGCTGGTGTGATCATAGGCGATCTACTCGGTCAAGCACTACGGGCGCGGTCGGGTAGTGTGATAGGTGACTGCTAGTGACAAATTAAATGCGCGTTTCTGTGCTTCGGAGGGCACGTTAAGCCTTCGGTCCCGGTTGCTATCGATAGATAGCAGTGGTTAAACCTTGTCGGAGGCCTTATGGGCGGTTTGAAAACATCCGACAGCGGGTTGGCCATTGGAGCAGCGTGGTGAAGTAAGTTCCAGGCCTCCCCTCAAAAAGGGGAGAGACTCGTGCCCAGCTGTGGGACGTATAATGGGTTGCCATTGTTTCCGCGATTTGCATATGTATCTTCATCATCATTTTAGTCGAAAGACATCCAATGTTAGACAAACGCCTTCTACAAGAAGGATATACCATAATCGCCACACTTGGCATGCATAATTTTTTCGCGGGACGCTGCTGTCCATCTCGGTTTTATTTCCGATGCTTGGTTGACTGACTGCACCAGCGGAAGAATTATCCTACCCTTATGGGCGGCGGGGTCGTCACATCCCTGCACATATATATACCAAATTTCTACTCAACTAGCCTACTAATTTCATCATGAATTCGGCTGTAACAGACGGACAGACAGACGTTTGAGTGATCTAACAAGGGTTCCGTTTTGAGGTAAGAAACCCTCAAAATCACGTACACGTACTTGGTAAGCTCTTTAGATTCCTGATCCTGCCATATTATTACGTTGAACTTTTATATCTATTATGCGCCAGCTACGAAGAAATTTTATGTGAGGTCTTAACTATTTCCCACCGGGCAAACAACGATTCAATTTCGGTGTGTGTATAGTGGCGATACCAACGTTTGGTAGACAATACTAATAGGATATAACCCTTTTCACGTCTATGAATTCCGATCCCTATTCACAAACTTGTATAGGATTGCTTCTATATAGCTGTGTGTAGTTGTGTATAGTGTTGTTTCTAAATAGATGTGTGCAGCTCAAATATTATGACTTATGGGGATCCGCAGCCATCCGTTGCCATGGCAAAAGGCTGCACCCTTATAGATTCGTCATGTCTGTCTGCCGTCCTTCAGTATGTCACAGCCACTGTTTTCCGAAACTATGTGAACCATTTACTTGAAACTCGTTGGGTGGAGATACGTTGTAAACCGCTTTATGACAAGCATACTTACAAGCATAATATTTATTTATTACTAGCTGTACCCGCGACTTCGTCACCGTGAAAATTTATGATTGTTCAGTATCTACCCGGCCGAAGTCGTGGGCGCAGCTAGTATAAAAGTAGCCTAAGTTACGCTTTATTACATAAGCTATCTACCAATGAAAGTCCCGTCAAAATCAGTCCAGCCGTTCCCGAGGTTAGCCGGAATAAACAGACAGACAGACAAAAATTGTAAAAAATGTTGTTTTGGTATATGTACCGTGAATACATACATTTGCATTTAGTAAAAAGCGGTTATTTTAATATTACAAACAGACACTCCAATTTTATTTATTTGCATAAATACGTTATGGACATTGTAAATTAGCCCTATATAATAAGCATAAAAAACACGTGGTTCCATATGGGTAGAACGCAAATATTTTATTGAAGTCAGTTATTTGGCATTAGAAAGCTTATCGGCTCCGCCAGCCGCGCCCACTGTCTATAATCCTTCTGTAAATTAAATAAGTTACAAAAACATTTTAAGTAAACGTACGTAACTTCACGCCTGTAATCTCCGAAGGGGTAGGCAGAGGTAAATGCATTCATTAAAGCATACATGCAAACACCCACGATTCGCCGGTTACGTTTTTGGCCCATATAACAGGTGACAATCCTGTTGACATCTCCGGGCACATTACCAAACTCCTGAGGAGTTTGGTAATGTGCCCGGAGATGTCAACAGGATTGTCACCTGTGCCCGGTGGGTTACTGGGTAATTTCCAGAAAATGGAAAAATCCCAATAGAACCAGAGATAAAGGTCTTTACACCTTTATCTCTGATAACCCCCTTACCCGGGAATCGAACCTAGGACCTCAGCGTAGTAGTTGTGGACTGCTACCAGGCTACCGAGGCAGTTATAAGTACATCATGAAAAACACTTGGTTCAACGTACAACGCATATTTTATTGAAGTCGGTTATTTGGCATAAGAAAGTCTATCGCATCCGCCAGCCGCGCCCACTGTCTATTTTTCATAGTTGCCTGAACAAATGAATTCCAGGCACGCTGTATATCAATCCAAAAATACAAACATTTTGTTTCAAAAATCTATTCTACGATATCGGCGTTATTTATTTATTATTCAGAATACGAAACGGTATAAACATACGATTTTATCGCTTCCGTTATGCTGATAATGCTCGCAAATTCACGATTCTCCGATCGAGATTGAACGAATAGAGGTTTTTTATGGCGTACTTGGAAATACGATATTATATTCTATGTGAATTATATACCTAGTCCATAAAAAAACATATTTCACGTCTGTATCTTCCTAAGTGGAAATTATTAATGCACTTTTGCGTACGTGCAATGCAAACACCCACGAGTTTTGTAAAGTTCATGTAAAATCATTGGCATAATAATGGCAACCTATTATACGTCCCACTGCTGGGCACGAGTCTCTCCCCTTTTTGGGGGGAGGCCTGGAGCTTACCCACTGTCGGATGTTTTCAAACGCATAAGGCCTCCGACAAGGTTTAACGACTGCTATCCATCAATAGCAACCGGGACCGACGGCTTAACGTGCCCTCCGAAGCACGGAAACGCGCATTTAATTGCCACTAGCGGTCACCCATCACACTACCCGACCGCGCCCGTAGTGCTTAACCGAGCAGATCGCTTACGATCTACACCAGCCGCTGGGCCATGCGCGCTTCAAAATCATTGGCATGCCTATTGCAAAAAAATTAAGACTATTCCGACTTTTATCGTTAAGTAATTTAAATTTAACAAGCAATATTTAGTAGGTACAACAGTAGTCTGTAAAATGTTCCATACGCTTTTGTAATTACATACATTATTACATACTAGCGGTGCCCGCGACTTCGTTGGCGTGAGAATTTATGATTGTTCAGTATCTAGCCGGACGAAGTCGTGATTTCCCGAGATTTTTTTTTGTAATGGAATTGGTAAACAATCATGCAGTTCACATTGATGTTAAGTGATGACTGCAGCCTATAGACACCCACACAAAGACCAAGGTCAAAATGCAGATGCGTTACCACTCCTGAGGCCTAAGGTCTTATGCCTCTGTCCCGGAAATTACAGGGCCGTACATTACCACCTGACCGGAACACGATAGTGTTGAACACTACCATTTAGCGGCAAGTATATTAGGTAATGCGGTGGTGCCTACGCCCGCGAGCTCCGTCACTGGAGCTCTACCACCAGTAAAAAATAAGTGATAGTGTAATATTAGTGGGAACAAACAGACAGACAGACAAAAATTGTAAAAAATGTTGTTTTAGTATACGTACCGTGTATACATACATACGCATTAAGTAAAAAGCGGTAATTTTTATATTACAAACATACACTCCAAATTTTATTTATTTGTATAGATTCTCTGGTTTTCTGCAGCTTTAGAAAGGGAAGAGCGGAGTCTCCAAACATAGGCATCCATATAATAGGTTGGGGAAAAAGTCTCTTCGCATTATAGTATGTATGAACTTGTAATGAAATCTCTTTGGCTGTAGTATTTGTATCTGGCTGGTTTTGGTATCATTGAAAGTTAAAATTTTAAAGAACATAATTCCAAATTCAAATTAGGCAAATGTGTGATTTTCATTTGTTTTTCGTACTGTCAAGATGAGTGAATCTAATGAAGAAATTCGATACATTTTAAAATTTTACAACAAAAAAGGTAAAATGCAACGCAAGCCGCGAAAAAAATTTGCGATGTTTATGGACCTAGTGCAGTGTCTGTGAGAGTAGCACAAATTTGGTTTAGGCGTTTTCAATCCGGAAATTTTGATGTCAAAGATGCACCTCGCTCTGGTCGCCCTATTACGGATAAAATGGATGCCATTTTTGAAAAAGTGAAGCAAGATCGACATATCAGTAGTTACGACATAGCTGAAGAACTGAGAATTGATCACAAAACAGTTTTGGCGCATTTGAAAAAAGCTGGGTACAAAAAAAAGCTCGATATTTGGGTACCTCACGAGCTCACTGAAAGAAACCTAATGAACCGTGTACTCATTTGTGATTCTTTATTACGACGTAATGAAACCGAATCATTTTTGAAGAAGCTGGTGATGAAAAGTGGATCACGTACGACGTGCGAAAAAGATCGTGGTCAAAGGCCGGTCAGGCTTCACAGACTGTGGCGAAACCTGGGTTAACTCTCAATAAGGCGATGTTGTGTGTGTGGTGGGATTGGAAGGGCATTATTCATTATGAGCTATTACCACCAGGTAGGACTATCGATTCTGAACTCTACTCCGAACAACTGATGAGATTAAAGCAAGAAGTTGAGAGAAAGCGGCCGGAATTGATCCACAGAAGGAGTGTGGTGTTTCATCATGATAACGTCTAGCGTTATCATGATGTCTCACACATCTATAGCCACTCAGCAAAAATTAAGAGAGTTTGGCTGGGAGTTGTTTATGCATCCGCCGTATAGTCCTGACCTTGCACCTTCAGATTTCCACCTGTTTCGGTCTCTTCAGAATTCTTTATGCAATGTTAGGTTAACATCACGAGAGGACTGCCAAATCCACTTGTCGCGGTATTTTGATGAGAAGTCCCAAAATTTTTATAGCAATGGGATCATGTCCCTACCTACAAGATCGCAAAAGGTTATCGAACAAAATGGTACATACATACTTTAGTTAAATTTAAATAAACTATATTAAAAAATGATTTGAATTATCTTAAAACATGCGAAGAAACTTTTTCCCCAACCTAATATTATGCTTAAATGGAGGCTCCAGTCTCAATGAAATGGGAAGATACTTCTGTTTTGAAATAAATAAACAATATCACTTACCACCCCATTCGAGAATTCAATCCAAGACCATATCGTAGCAGTATTGGCATTTCTAATCATACGTTGCCTGGGCAGTAGTAGACCATGATGGTAAGTTAATAATTATAGCTCATGGTTCCCATAGAAGGCTATTTTTTTCAAATTGTCTGTGACAAACGGACAGACAGACACATGAGTGAACCTAAAAGAGTTCATTTTTTTCGTTTTGATGTAAGAAACTCTAAAAACAGAGGTTTGAATGCGGATATATATACCTACTTACATAGCCACCTACCTATCTTTTGCATTAAACGTCCAAGCCATATCAGGAATCGATACACCTACGTGACTGGAATATAATAATGGTGAACACTACTATTTGTAACTGCCTCTTGCTTCCGCGTCAGTAGACACCAAATTAGATATGATTAATATACAGGGTGAAATGAAGGTTGTATTATGTAGGTGCATTTGTTTATAGAACGATTTACCCTCAGTAATATTCATTATGGGCATATAAATGGTTAAATACTTGAACTTATTAATGTTATAAAGTCTGAAACGAGAGAAAATATTTTTTTTTGTAATGGAAGTGGTAAACAAGCATTCAGTTCAAATTGATGATAAGTGATGACTGCAGCCTATGGACACCCACACAAAGACCAAGTTCAAAATGTAGATGCGTTACCACGCCTGAGGCCTAAGGCGTTGTGCCTCTGTGCCGGAAATTACAGGGCCGTTCATTACCACCTGACCGGAACACAATAGTGCCAAAAACTACCATTTAGCGGCAAGTATATTAGGTAATGCGGTGGTGCCTACGCCCGCGAGTTGCGTCACTGGAGCTCTACCACCAGCAAGTAGTAAACATAACCTACCTACTTGGATACACGCACTCTGCCGTACGATGCTGAAATATAGACTAAACAATGAGCATTAATAAATGTTCGGAGCAAAATAAGCTTACATGTTTTGTGATACGGCATAACTAATAAAAAAGAATATTATAGAACGATTGTACTACTAAGACGAAATAATTTTATTGCGGGAAGACAACCACTACAATTTCACTACATATAAATCCTGCAGGCATATTCTGTATCTCGGTTGACATCATTTCGGAAGCCACATTCGATTGCTGTTTTCCTAAAATGACTTAATTATCACGCTACGTCAGAACAGCAATGTACTCAAAAGTGACTATCCATGACAAACCGAACATAGGTAATACGCCTTCTGGTCATTTATAAAGCGCCTTGTTCGATAATGGTGAAAAAAAATATACGAAAAAATTCTATTTAATAATATATCTTGTAATAACACTCCCTTTCATTAGTTTCCACAGCCTCCGTTTCACGACCTCATCGCAAAGAAAAGAGTTTATGATAATATTATCACCACTCGCTGAGTAATGTTAGCTCACATGAAAACTTTATGAAACTACTTATCGTAAAGTCCACCGGCGGGTTTTTTGGCTGCATCCTCAGGGATGAAAACCATGTTATTATTCCAACATAACCTTATAACTTTCACGAAAAAGTAACCCTCTCCCGTTTCTTATTTGGCAAAGGTAAAAGTTCTTAATGCATTGAATAGCCGTTTCAACTAGTATCTGTACTTATTTCCTTTTTCTGCGTGACGAGGGTTGACATGTTAAGGTATCTATTTCCATGGTACAATAATTTACTGTGCAAACATGTTTGAAATGTATTTCTAATGTAATTTGAATTACAATTCAGATCGCTTTTAGAGTTCGGACCTCTTCTAGATATCCATTTTACTTGAGTTCATGTTTTTTTATGTTATGTTGCTGGCCAAACAACAATTTTCACCGATCACGTGGATGGTAAGTGAATACTGCAGTGTACAGACGTCTACACAAAATCGGAGGTCAAATTTCAGATACATTGTGAGACATAGTTGGTTTCGAATATTGTTACATTAAGGTACGATGCCGAACTCCGCTGCACGCAGCAGTGCTGCCGCCGTAGTACTGCCACAGGACTACTGGTCTCCATATGTTCTCTATAAATTTATATGAGATTACATTCCGAGCTACGCGACAAAGTCGCGGCATCAATGCAGTAGAAAATAGAGAAATATGGTGCTGCGGCAGCACTGCGGCGGCAGCACTTTATCTATACATCTATACAATTAAATAAAATTGAAGTGTCTGTTTGTAATATAAAAATAACCGCTTTTAACTTAATGCATATGTATATATACACGGTACATAGACCAAAACAACATTTTTACGTTTGTCAATTTTACGATACCAGTTAAGGGTTAAATTGCAGAGCGCCATCTTTCGCCTGCAGTACCAGTAGGTGGTTTGGTTCAGGCAGTCGATTTTGGTCCATTGAGTACCACCGCCGTTATTGATTATCACCCATCCACTCATCACCATCTCATCACCGGACCACCAGAACATGTTATATATCGTATGTTTGTGGCACCCACGACACAAGTTAAACCTAGAGTATAATGGTGGAATACTCAAACGTAACTCAATTTTAAGCAACCCTCAAGTATGACCCATCTCTGTCGTTTGCACGTGTTTTACAGAGACAATAGACTTTAAAGTCCCACTTATGTTTATGTGACGTTTCACTATTTGGCTCTAAGAATATTTATTTACTTCATAAAGAAATTGAAAAAGCTCTCGGAGTAAACATCGTTAAAATTCTATCTCTATAGGTTTTCCTTTATTCCAAGACACGTTAGAGATATAAATTTCATGTAAAAGTGCCGCGACTAGATTCAAAGGACTGTATTAGATTCGCCCGGTGTAAACAAAGGCTTTTAGATATTTACTTTATTCACAGAGTTAACAGGTTTTGCCAGGAACCCATTCCCGCTCTATTGAAGTTTTACGTAGCGTAGGTAGGTTAACATAATATATAGATAAATGTACTTATTTGCTTAAACAAATAAATACATTTATCTATATATTTTAGCAATAACGTCTGGATAAAACGCTTTATTACGTCCAGGTAGGTATGTTATGTTAAGGCCACTCATTCTCTGTTATTACATCAGAAAACAATTTTATTATTGATCACATAAACTGTGTGTTAATATAAAATTATGTATATGTATAAAGAAAATATTAATCATAAAGCTAACATTTACCTCACGTACAAAATAGTTAATGAATATTTTACCTACTATACTCGTACAAAAACGTAGACATAGAAGCAAAATAAAACCCTTTACAAAGTGCTTAACTTAACGTGATTCTATAAAGTGTTTTCTTTTATAGTATAATGGGGTAAATAATTTAAAAGAATCGTCGACTTAGAGGTGACTTAGTGTGTAGTAGATAGGGTAAGAAAGTTTGTATATCATATAATTTAAAATAGCTTATTACAATAGACAATTATATAACAAAAAAATTGCAACATTGAAGTTCATTTAATAAATAGTACGAATTCATTTTTATTGGCAAGCTAAATTGCTACATTGCCAAAATTATTGAAATTTTTGATATCAAAAATATCCGATGATTAATTTCATTTCAATTATCATAACACTTCTGGCGAACGTCCAACTAACGCATGATAATGAGTTGATGTGTTGTAATAATGAACAATGGCTCCATAACGACTTACACAGAGAAAATGTGTGATAGAAACTTGGCACCGAGATATGTCTTTATTTATGTAATGAAGGTGGCAAACAAGCATGCAGTTCACATTGATGTAAAGTGATGAGTGCATCCTATGCCCTATAAACACCTAAACATAGACCAGAGTTCAAAATGCAGATGCGTTGCCACCCCTGAGACAGTCGTTGTTTGTCTCTGTGATAGTTATCGCGGGGCCATACATTACCGTCCAACCGGCACACGTTAGTGCTGAACACTACCATTTGGCGGCAGATAGTTTAGGTAATGCGGTGGTACCTACGCCCTCGAACTCCTACAATGCCACCAGTAATATGGTGAAGATATTTATGATTAATTACTTACTACCGATGCGGAGTGCATGCCTGTTTGCAACCAAACATAAAACAACCAGAACTTTATCCATTTTACGGTTAAATATAAGCTGCCGAACGTTACAGAACTGAAAAATGGAACAGACAAATCGCGTATCGACACGCAACAAGTCGAAGACCTCTACTTGAACAGTCATCGACTAACCCTTCTAAGTTACAAGCGCTAAGCATTTTATAAATACTACTAGCTGTGCCCGCAACTTCGTCGACGTGAGAAAAAATATGATTGTTCAGTATCTACCCGGACGAAGTCGTGGGCGCAGCTAGTATAAAAGTAGCCTAAGTTACTCCTTATTACATCAGCTATCTGCCAGTGAGAGTCCTGTCAAAATTGGGGACACTCAAATTCTATTTATTTGTATGTAGGTATGTATGTACGTATGGTTGTATGGAGATAAAAGTTGCCTAAATTACTCCTTATCACATCAGCTATCAGCCAGTGAAAGTCCCGTCAAAATCGGAGACACTCAAATTCTATTTATTTGTATGCAGGTATGTATGTATGTATGCATGGAGATAAAAGTAGCCTAAGTTATTCCTTACCACATCAGCTATCTGCCAGTGAAAGTCCCGTCAAAATCGGTCCAGCCGTTCCCAAGATTAGCCCCGCCAAACAGACAGACAGACAAACAAAAATTGTAAAAAATGTTGTTTTGGTATATGTACCGTCAGAGAATATGTAATAATACTACGTAGTACCTTGTATACATACATATGCATTTAGTAAAAAGCGGTTATTTTAATATTACAAACAGACACTACAATTTTATTTATTTGTATAGATAGATGTATAGATGTATAGGTTTGAAGATAGATAGATCCAAAGTTGTGGACTAGCTTATTAGTCAGAGCGGCTTAGTCAGTATTTCAGACGTCGCAAAAGAATTGAAATTCTTCTGTACATCTTTAATAACAATAGTAGTTAATTTATTCAATTTCTTGAAATGAATTGTTTATTGATTAACGCAGTCTACGTATTTATAAAGTAGTACCTTTCCAATTAAGTTTTTAATTCATTTATACTTAACATCACGTTGATCCGCAATAAGATAAACAACATTCAACATTGCTTCAAGAAGCGTGGCTGGTGGCATATGTTGTGATCTATTCAAAAGCAAACAAATGTTCCTTCGTGAATACGACAACGTTAAAACAAGAAACGTATATTTTCTCAACAATATTCCAGGGACACTTTTCTGCAAAATAACATAATAGGTAAATATGAAATACGCCGGAAGATACTTTTATACTCGTAGTATATCCTTTTTTATACGTCAATCACAAATATTTGACTTACATATAAATTTGGAGTACAGTCAAAATACTGACAAAGATTGTTCTAGTCCCTTCGAAATAATCGACGAGAATTAAGTTAAGCATCTCTCTATAAGTGATTTACCTGATTTTAGTAGTAGGTATGAGTGGATAGAGATAAACTAAATTATTCGCTGTTGTTACAGATTTTTAAAAAAATCTGAATGAACTTCAAACTAAATTAAAATATTATTATAAGAACAGTGATATGAGTATTCAGGCACATTTTAAGACCTTGCGTATGATATTTCAATAGGTAATTTAGAGAATAGAAACTTTCCCATACATATCCTACATAATATAACATCAACTTTGTTGTAACATTGAAATCATTAAATTTATCTCAAATTTGTATCTTGTAAGTGCAAATTAATTAACATTAGCCTAATGTTTCGTCCTTATAAGCAGATTTTCCTCATCATGACGCTAATTTCGACAAAATGCTCGGCTTAAACAAAGAACTGCGCTCGTACCATGGTACGTACGTACGCACGAGCGGTACGAGCGCAGTATTTCGCAGCAATGACGTCTTACTATTCGGTTTAAGCAAAACCGAACACTTATTTTTGTTTCATTTAACCTTTAAGCCACTTACGTACGATCAATAATAAACATTTTTTATTATTTTATTATTATTATTTGTCTTAAATGACAGCATGTATGTAGAAATGAGACAAAGCAAAAAGCGATTGCGTTTAGGTGGACAATGGTCATGGTTCAAAAAGATTATCATAATAAATTTTATTATAACTAAATTTTCGTAAAATAAATGATTGACTTAAACCGTGTTCTTGTGATGCATTATTTTTTAAACACTCAACAACAATTTAATGGCAACCCTATATGAAAAGTTAGTTTTTATTTAATTTAATATAAGGACTTTTGATATTTGGCAGGCACCCCTAAATATCATAATAACTGACATCATAGTGAACTGGCTCAAATGTAGACTGGTTTCCAATGAATGTGATATATTTGGAGTATTACGTGCATTAGGGCTGGCTCAATGACTATCAAATAGCATGACAACTCGGATCGAGAGCTTATCGAAAATTCTCAATCACCGAGGGAACGTGAATCTGTGTAATATCTGCTATTGTTTCATTTATGAATTCATGCGAATTTAATCGTAGCGTTATAACTTATAGGTTTTTATAGATAACCTCTATAAAACTGTTATCTAACATTTTAATATTTCCATTTGCCACTTTATACCCAGTCATAAAAACTCATTTATCCACCGAGTTTGCGCTCGGAGTTTTGTAGTTTGCAAATGTCAGATGCGATCCAATAAAAAAACGATTAAAGTGAACTATATTTTACACCCGTCTAGGTGTCTGTTTTATGAGTGGATGAAGAAATCTAGGTTATTAACAAGAAGTTCTGTCGACGTAGTAAGAACTTTAAGTAAATACACATTTACGACTTTTGATGTACAGAAGGAACTCTGTGATGATCAATCAATCAAATATAATAATAATAATGGCAACCCATTATACATCCCACTGCTGGGCACGAGTTTTTTTTTTATGTAATAAAAGTGGCAAACAAGCATGCAGTTCACATTGATGTTAAGTGATTACTGCAGCCTATAGACACCCACACAATGACCAGAGGTCAAAATGCAGATGCGCTGCCACTCCTGAGGCCTAAGGTGTTATGGCCTCTGTGCCTGAAATTACAGGGCCGTACATTACCACCTGACCGGAACACGATAGTGCTGAACACTACCATTTAGCGGCAAGTATATTATATTAGGTAATGCGGCAGTGCCTACGCCCGCGAGCTCCGTCACTGGAGCTCTACCACCAGTAAAGTCTCTACCCTTTTTGGGGGGAGGCCTGGAGCTTACTCCACCACGCTGCTCCAATGCGGATTGGTGGAGGTGGGTGGGTTAGTGGCCAACCCACTAACCTAACCTAACTGTTATTACCACCGGATAAAAGCTTACGCGGTCAAGTAGCCAGTTTGCTGATAGTACAGTATAAACCTCATACAAAAAATAAGGCACGAGAGGTATGTCAGGACCGGGATATACCCTGTTAGGGACCTGGCGTGAAGTTATATACCTGCATACAAAATTAATATTCAATAATAATTATGGTGATTCAACTCCAATAACGTATCGCGAATGCCGGCCTGATAATTATAAACTTATAGGCACATCTAGGCATGTTAGGAGTCAAGAGTAGAAAACCTTTATTGCTTTTCCTAAGCGGTAGGAAATGACGTCATAGATTATAGCAAGAATCAAAACTACTGCATTAGTCGGTTGAGTACTTGGCTGTGGTCGAGCAATAGTTTCAAACATAGAGCAACACGGGACCGGAGGGGAGTAGCAATATGCAGGCTTCCCTCTCTGTCAAAGTACAAGCACAAGTCTTCATATGCCTGTCGCCGAGATGTTTGAATGTGTGCGTGAAATTGTTTTTGTATTTTGTTAAAAACAAGGTCTGAGTTTCGTAGTGTGAGTGATGATGATTTTTGTTGTGTGTGTGTCACACGAATTCGCACCGCGCTTGTGCTCCGTTCAGACGACTGAATCAGCATCATTCAACGGACGAAAACAAGTTAACTCCTCATTTAAAATAATTATTTTTTTCAGAAACGAGCACGCCGATTCAAGAATCAAATCCTGTGCGACCTGCACTTCGCGGACGTGGCGCTGATGGAGTGCAGCGACTTCATGCAGCAGCTGCGCAGCTTCAAACCGCAGTCGCTGGGCTGCGCCGTCGCCAGGCGCAAGTCTTCCACTACCCTCATATTCCCACTGCCACCGCAGGCGTGTTCAGGTATGCTGTTTTTTTTATGTAATGGAAGTGGCAAACAAGCATGCAGTTCACATTGATGTTAAGTGATGACTGCAGCCTATAGACACCCACAAAAAGACCAAGGTCAAAATGCAGATGCGTTACCACTCCTGGCCCAAGGTGTTATGCCTCTGTGCCAGAAATCACAAGGCCGTACCACCTGTACCACCTGGTATTACCACCTGACTGGAACATGATAGTGCTGAACACTACCATTTAGCGGCTAGTATATAAGGTAATGCGGTGGTGCCTACGCCCGCGAGCTCCGTCACTGGAGCTCTACCACCAGTTAAAAATGTTTATTTAAATTAGTCTTACTTGTTTCCTGGCGTGGGGACGTGACGACCCCACCATCCGCTAGCGGAACAATTTTCTAAAGATAATTCTTTCACTAGTGCAGTCAAACGAATAATGCGGTCAAACCATTCAATAGGGCGGTAATAAATATAAAAACGCAGGATGGGCAGCAGCTCCCCGCGATAAAACTATCGCCATTGCGAATATCGCCAATCCAATCGCCCAGCTTGGCGATTTTGGCATATTCTCCACTAATGATGCACAACAATGTTGGGCGCCTTTGGGGAAGGCTTAGGGCCCTAACTCACTAGGACGCCCTGGCGACATCGCCGGCTACGTTACTTAGTTAGTATGCTGTGGAGACGTCGCCACGAGGTGGCCAGGTGAGTTAAGTATCATACATTTCCATACCAGCAGCTTGGATACGTAGCTGGCGACGTCGCCATGGCGTCCTAGTGAGTTAGGGCCCCATGTCCCAGTTAGTGACAGCTAGTTATGGATGTAAATAAGATCACTCATCATAAGTGTTGAATATTTCAAACACCTCAGCAAGACATAGTCTGAGAGAAAAAGCGTGTGGGACTGGAGTTTACATAGACTTTATGAAGTGGCGGAAGACCAAAGTTGTCGTGCTACTGGAGAATATGTAATAATACTACATATAGAATGGACACTTTGACGTCCCGCCCGATTTCCCCGCATCACCCAACCTCCCTCCCCGTGGTCCCCTTCTACGTGCTACGCACACAGGTGCACGTGTAAATATACGTCACTGATTGATGTCTGTGTAATAGAGACCAAATTAAGCATTAGTTGTTCCATTACACCGGGACACTTACATCCATACTGATCTTTTGTGTTCAACCTCAAAACTCTCTTTACTGTCAGTTACGGTCGCTTTCAGTATATCTAGTAATTACCTATTTAACTTTATTAAAATTAAGTAGCAGTACTGGGCAAAATAAGAAGTTTTATTAGGGATACACACATCAACCAATTGTGGATGATCCAAGATGTGAATCACATTTAATTCTTAACCAGAAAAAACTCTCAGTCGGCCCATTTCTATCTTCAGCATTTTGATTTCTTTTTCATATTTCAATATTCCTGACGAGTTATAAAAGCGTCGGCCTAAGCATTTTTATGCTTAGGAAAACTCTTTTAATATGAATTTATTCGAAGGGTTTTTAGTATTTTGGAAAACATTTTTACTTTACCTTCAAATTGTAGTTTCTATGAAACAGGGTTAAAGAAAGTGTCATTTAAATAATAGCCTGAAAAATATGCATCTAATTCTCAAGCCATTGTTGCTTGATTATGGATGCAAAAATGCTCTAAATGTTTCGACAATATTTTGTAATAAAACTCCCAAGGTACTCAGCACTCCATTTATTTAGCACTCCTTATTGTAATAAAACTCCCAAGTCAGTAGCACTCCATATATTTTAGCACTCCTTATAATATCGACACTTGCACCAATATACAATTCTTCAGCACAGACACAGTACCATCAATACCGAGTATAATATTTTTGCTAAGCCACTTTAAGCACAACCTTTCGGTTCGACGGTCCGTAATCAAGTGCGCGCGTTTTGCTTTCGGCCACGTTTTTAAGCTACCACTGACAGCTGTCACTCGTGACTATGTTTCCGTCAGTTGGCAATTCGAAAACAAAATGAAGTTTGAACAACAGTGTTGCCAGTATCATAAATAATTATTAAAAAGAAATAATTAAATTAATTAAAATAACCTAACATTCGTCCATCCTGATCACGTGTATGTCCTCATACACGTCATAATTTAAACCTAACATTCGGTCAGTTGTGCGATCAGCACCTTCTAAGATCATTAAAAATCATAAAAACAAAGCTATAAGTACAATACCAACGAGAAAAGAAAAGAAATAACATTCATTAAATCTTATTTCTAACTTATGCTTTTATTTTACACAATCTTAAATCATCACGCTATGCAAAATCCCTCTAGGGATTTAGCAGAGAAATTAAACAAATTAATTGCAATTACAGTAGCAATGAAGTAGTTCTAAACATCACTTCAATTTATGTTTAAGAAATCAGGATTGCGGCATAGATCTTATTGTAAACCCATCCATTTCTTGCAATAAGATGTATTCCGTCTATACGCACAGAGCATGAGACACTCGCTGGCCTGGCAACGAACCCATCCATTCTCGAAGCCAAGACAGCAAATCGACAACCCTGTGAACCCATCCATTCTCACAGTGAGTTGTCAATGCCACATGCCTAGTTTGTATCCATATAAATAATGTCTATCAATTCTGACACAACAATAATAACATGATTAGTCTTATTTGTAAACCCATCCATTCTTACAATAAGACAGCAAATCGACAATACTGTGAACCCATCCATTCTCACAGTAATTGTCAATGTCTCACGCTTAGTTTGTAACCAACATCAATCATTTCAATCCATAAATTCTGACACACTCTTAACCACGTATTTAAGACCCATTTATTAACACATCTTCACTACAATAGAACTCATCACGATATTTTGTAAGACTATATTACTGGTCACTCGTAACCTAAACTACAAATCGACAAAACATGAGCTTATCTTTTCTTAAACTAATTTGTATAATCACCAATCATGAGTTTCAATATTTTATACATCCACTAATACAATATTACACTAATACAATAATTTACCATTACTCCTCGTTATCAGTTATACGAGTATCATCATCAGTTTCAGATTCATGAACCTCTAACGCGGCTACATGAACCCAAGGCAGCATTCGGTCCGCGGCTACAGTGGTTTGTCTTTTGTTTTTGGTTCCAGTCAATCCCGGAATGGCTGCTAACCTATACCTATCATTGCCTAATACAGACTCTACGCGGTACGGTCCTACATACGAGGGAAGTAGTTTCTTGCTCTTGCCGTCGTTATTAAAATCTGTTTTTGTTATTTTAACTAGTTCTCCTTCAGCATAAAGTCGCGAAGGACGTCTCCCTTTATTATAATATTGTTTCTGTTTATCTTGCTGTACATTAATAGAGTCTTTGACCTGTTCCCTAATTGTAGTAAGATCATTACTTCCGCAAGTGTTTTGTCGCAGTTCGTTTAATTTCGGATCGATCTCGGAAAGAACGCTCGAGCCAAACATCACTTCAGCCGGTGTTTTGCCCGTAGTCTTCTGGGTAGTGTTATTTAAACCCCATTGTACTTTACCTACTGCAATATCCCAATCTTTTTCATCCTGGTTTAAATTCTGAGTCGAGAGTGAATTGAGGATAGTACGGTTGTATCTTTCGACTTGTCCGTTTGACCGCGGACTTGCCACAGCGTTAAGAACGTGTCTTATGCCTTTATCCAAACAAAATCTTTTAAAGGCATGAGATGTAAAACATGTTCCTCGATCGCTGATGATACGATCAGGAACGCGGAATGTATAGAAAATATCTTCCAAAACTCTTATCGCGCTCTGAGTTTTCGTGTTTCGTACTGGTTTTGTGAATATGAATTTTGTGAAGCCGTCAACTATGACCAAAAGATGACTATTACCCCGTTTTGACCTGACGAAAGGCCCAAGGTGGTCAATATGAAGAGTATGGAAGGGAATTTCGACCTTTTCAATCGGATGCAAATAGCCCTCTTTAGCAGAGTTACTATTCTTTTTGGCGTAAGCACACTCAATACAAGCACCTACGTATTTTTTTACAAAAGAAGACATCTTTGAAAACCAATATGATCTCTTCAGGCGTTCTAAAGTCTTTTCAATTCCAAAATGACCTATTTCGTCGTGATTAATGCGACAAAGTTGCCACCTTGCACCTTTGGGTACCACCCAACGTATGTTCGTTCGATCCCCGTCTAAATAGCGATACAATCTGTTATCTTTAACTAAGAAATTGTCTCTAATGTACTTTAGTCCATCTGCATCTATACCTGAAACAAGAATATCGCGAATTCTACAGAGCTCAGAGTCACCTAGCTGCAATGTTTGTAACCAATCGTCGTTAGAAATAGTCATTACCGTAGGGTATTGTTCTAAAATGTTCGACGTTTCGTCATCATTTACAGGGTTTCTAGATAAAGCATCGACATGCATCATTTTTGTTGCTGGACGATACTCGACGGAGAACTGAAATTCCTGCATAAGCAACCACCAACGTGCTACTCGGGGAAGAATGTCTCGTTTTGTGAAAGTTGATCGGAGAGCGCTGCAGTCTGTAACAATTTTAAAGTCCTTTCCCAACAAATACACTCTAAACTTTTTCAATGCACAAACCACAGCAAGTGTCTCCAACTCATAAGCATGAAAGTTTTTCTCTTCCGGGGATGTCATGCGACTGTAATAACAAACTGGTCTAAAAGAATCACCATCTGATCTCTGCAATAAAACACCTCCAACTCCTAACTTACTAGCATCAGTGTGAAGTTCGTGCTCAGCTGCTGGATCATAAATTACCAAAATGGGTCTATCGACCAGCATTGCCTTGAGACTGGAAAATGCCTTCTCTTGATCAGACGTCCAAAGCCAACTGGCATTCTTACGGAGTAGCTTTGTTAACGGATCTGCCAATGAGGCGAAATTTCGGATAAATTTTCGAAAATACCCTACTAGGCCAAGGAACTGCCTCACTGTATGTTGGTTCGTTGGGCAAGGAAAATCTAGTACACATTGAATTTTCTTACTACCTGGACGCACTCCGGCCGCGCTTATCTCGTAACCTAAATAATCTATTTGACTCATTAAAAACTCGCATTTGGATAGGTTAAGAGTTAAATTGGCTTTCTCCAATATTTGAAAGACATTTTCTAGTCTTGATAAACACTCGTCAACATTCCTACCGTAAATCAAAACGTCATCAATGTATGCTGTTGCACCATCGTATCGCGCTTGTCCTAATACACGGTTCATCATACGTTGGAACACAGCTGGGGCATTCGCTAAGCCAAATGGCATACGATTAAACTCGTATTGGCCATCTGGCGTAACGAACGATGTAAGTGGTCGCGATCGTTCCGAGATAGGGACTTGATAGTACCCAGAAGTTAAATCGAGAGTGACAAAATAAGCCTGGCCAGATAAACGGGCAATTTCATCATCGATATTCGGCATAGGATATCTTTCTTTTATGGTTACAGAATTCAGCATTCTATAATCTACACACATACGTAGCTTACCATCTTTCTTTCGGACTAGAATTATTGGACTTGCGTACTCAGAAACCGATTCTCTAACTATCCCGGCTTCTAACATTTCAGCGATCATATCTCGTACGTTACTTCGCTCTTTATGAGAAAGTCTATATGGTCTATAAACAACTGGTTTCTTATTATTAAGTTCAATTGTCATTTCCGTGACGTTAGTACAACCTAACTCCTTCAATGAAGACGCGAAGCAATGACAATACTTATCCAACAATTCCAAAAGCCTACATCGTTGGGTTTGATCTAAACCGTCTCCTATTTGGATCTTGTCCCTATCGAGTAAACCCTTAGAGTTACCTGAAAATTGCGCGACTATACTATTTACTTCCTTAACATCTGAACCTCTACCTATAACCATACCTTCCCTTAGGCGACTACTTATAGAAACTGGTAGCACAGTTACATAGACGACATTATTCCGAACTGGATAAACGCTACCCGACACACAAACTTGCTCATCTAGTTTACCAACAACCTTACTTTCTAACAAAAGATAACCGTGTTTTTGTGAAACCGCAACAGCCTTAATGCTTGATGGTCCATACAGACGCGTTTCACTAGCAACCACAATCTTAACCGGGATGTTACTCTGTACCTCAGTGTCTGAGAATGGTAGTTCGCGATGAATATTGAAGAAATCGAGTTTGTCTGGAGTCTTATACACAGCTACATGAGATTGCTCCGTGAACGCCTGACCAATTAACGCTGGCTGTTCTAGATAATAATCATCGACCACTTGACAAATAACGTTCGCATCTACTCCATCGATGGACAAATCTACTGAAACACTACCAATGGTGCGAACAATATCGTTCCCAAATCCCCTTAAAGTCGTCGAACGATTATCGTGCGACAATCCTAAACTAGATGCAGTTGATCGCCTTAATAAGCATACTTCACTACCAAAATCTACAAATCCTCTCATTGGAACCTTGTTTATTAGAACTTTTTTATAAAATTTAGAACTAGGGTTTGAATCAGATATGCACATCGTTTTAAGTACGGTCTCGCCTTTATTGTCATTATTATTAGAAAAACAACTCTCTGTCTTATGTCCCATTTTATGGCATTTACCACATTTGACGAGGGGCTTGGGGCATTTCATAAACGGGTGACCTTTCTCTCTACAATTGTAGCAAAATATGTTATTATTGCTACTTTGCCTATAATTTGATTTACCGCTCATCTTATTAGTGTAACTATTATTTACTACAGTAAGTTCCGTACCCGTTTTAGATTTATAATTATTCCGTTCGACAAATTGAGAGGATTCCTTGCAACTCATAAAGAATTGCAGCAACTGTTCCGGGTTTGAACAACGCAATGTAGTAGCGCTTGATTTCATTGTCCTATCTGTCAGTCCGTGTATAATACATTCAACCGCACGCTTTCCCTCAATGCTGCATTGGTTCAGTAACGCCAGTTTTTCATAATAATATACCTCAATAGGCTCGTTATATCTACTTTTGCGTTTCAACATATCTTCTAGAGTTTGGCCATAGTTTTGTTCACATGGGAACGCACTCACTAATTTTTCCTGCCACTCACTCCAATTGAAAAGAATCGAGGGCAAACTCTCATACCAAACCTTGGCCAAACCCTGAAGCTTTTGCATTGCAAAATGAATTGTCGTTTTATCATCCCAGCCATAGACGGTCGCACATTCATTCACCTTTTTGAGCCATACATCTATACGCTGGTTCTTTGAAGATGGGTCAAAATCAGGCAAAATATTTTTGTGATTAGAGGAATGAAGAGCAACTGATGTCGATGGCTGTGACTGTAGATTTTTAAGAGAACTTAAAATACCAACGACATCTTTAGTGGAAAATAAAGGACTTGTAGACTTCTTTGACTGTTGTTTCTTTTCATACCGGCCCCTTTGTCTCGCAGGGCCTTCATTATCCACACTAGCACTTCTCTCTCTCCTTTGAGGACAAATGTTACCCTCACGAGAAGATCTACGTTGATTATGATCTTGAAAACTACTCACAGTACGCCTTTTTCGACTACGCGCCCTGTCCAGATCATTCTGGAGGTCCCGAAGACGTTCCCGTTCTCGCTCCATTCGTTGTTCTATTGCCTGTAACCTGACGTCATCCCGAGTGCTGCTCCGATTGCCTCCACGGGAGCGGCGATACTCGGACACGCTATTGCGGCGAGAACGGCTGCGACTATCTCTCGCTCTATTAGTCGCACGATCTGGAGTCACCAGACGTCGCGGCTGCGATCTACTGTTATTCTCCATTTTTATCTGTAACTTAGAAACGAGAACAACTATGTATTCGCTCAATACAAGTTATACGTTGTTTTATTTTGGAGTTTTTCTCGAAAAAGGTGCCTTGTAGGTCAAAACTGGTTAAATTTTTCACCCCCTTGTACCCACAGGATCCCTGGCACCTTGTAATTACTAAAATTACAAACTCTATTAAGTAAGAAAGTACTACCCACATAATATGAAAATAAAATATTCCCAAAAATTGAGCTATTACTTTTAAATGCGATAATAACAACGTAAATTATGTGACTTTGACTATACACCACCCATCATCTATATTTTACTTTAATTGGCGTAACCATAGGGTTTAAATATCTCTCATGAGCATACAATATGTGAAGAAGTATGATGGCGTAAATTTAATAATTTAACACAATTACGGTCGTTATATAAGCGTTGCTTATAAACATTCGAGTTGAACAAAACAAGGTTATTACGTCCATGGCTTTTTATGCCCGTCCGTAACAAAATAACTGTTAAGTAAATATGAAAACTTTTTTTTTTTTTTTTTACAATTTATCCACACATTATATAGGTTAGAAACGTTAACATTGATGTGAACGGTTAAATATTTAAAAATAAAAAAAAATGTAAGGTACATACCACTTCTGAAATGTAATAAAACTCCCAAGGTACTCAGCACTCCATTTATTTAGCACTCCTTATTGTAATAAAACTCCCAAGTCAGTAGCACTCCATATATTTTAGCACTCCTTATAATATCGACACTTGCACCAATATACAATTCTTCAGCACAGACACAGTACCATCAATACCGAGTATAATATTTTTGCTAAGCCACTTTAAGCACAACCTTTCGGTTCGACGGTCCGTAATCAAGTGCGCGCGTTTTGCTTTCGGCCACGTTTTTAAGCTACCACTGACAGCTGTCACTCGTGACTATGTTTCCGTCAGTTGGCAATTCGAAAACAAAATGAAGTTTGAACAACAGTGTTGCCAGTATCATAAATAATTATTAAAAAGAAATAATTAAATTAATTAAAATAACCTAACAATTTTATGATGAAAACGTCACTCATGCCTTTTTTTCTCCGAAGAGGTTTTGCAGACGTAAATGCATAACGATTCGCCTGTTAGCCTATTGATATCTCCGGGCACATTACCATACTCCGAAGGTGGCATTGAAAACTTCAAGAAAAGGGAATAACAAGCTCTCATAGTCCCCAACCCGGGGATTCAATCCCCGGGTTGGGTTCAATCCCCCAGGAAGCAGCGTAACAGTAGTAGCCCGCTACCACTAGGCCACTGTACCTAACAGTTTTATAATGTAAGTGTATAATTTTAACATCCATTAAATACCTTTCATGTAATTACAATGTTTGTACTAACATTATTTTATAGATATAGATTATGCATTTTTTTTGTCATTTACCATCCATGCATTTCACGTGGATGATAAGTAATAACTGCAGCCAAAAAACATCTCGTAACCATACAATAATTATCTTAGATGAATGTGAAAATGGCGTATTACTTTATAACATAGTTAAATGGGTCGAAAAAAGGGTGAATTATAAAAAGTTATCTCCGTCGAAATCAAAGTACAATAGAAAAGTTTTGAAAACTTTTGTTATATAAAGCGTCCCACATCTTTAAATTCCGAAATTACCGACATTACCGACCTGGTGTTTTTTCACGAGCTGAGTTTTCACACTTTTTATTTAAATAATAATATAACGTAATTCTTTTACTACGCTTTAGATGACATCAGAGTAATGATTTATCATAATAATAATAGAACCGAGCCTGTAAGGCGGTTTGTTGTTAAAATAAATAAAAAATATTACTATATTTATCTGCGTCTAAACTCAACTATGAATTCAAAAGCGCAAGCGCAAACAGCTTGGGCCACAGAAGTGGGGATGCATCTACAATGAAAGCTCTGCAAAAGGCTGCGCGGCATACATTTCTCATTAACTAGCTGACCCGGCAAAATTCGTATTGCCTCAGAATGAAATAATGTGTCAAAGGTTTGATAGATACGGACTGTTTGTATGGAAAAATTAAATTGTGGTTTTTACTATTTCCCTCCAATTTCTTCATATTTTATTACCTTTTAAACTTTCCCTGGACTTCCAAAAATCATTCAAAAAACCGATTTGACTCATTTTGAGTCAAATCGGTTTAGCCGTTCTCGAGTTTTAGCGACGACGACTAACGAACAGCAATAGATTTTTACATATATAAGATATATGAATGATAAAAAAATTAAAAGGCTAAATCAGCTCTCTCTCTCGGCTAATGAACGGATGCCATGATCTTACTTCATACTTTCGCTAGCGACCCGCCCTGGCTTCGCACGGGTGGGGACTTCTTTGACAAAAACCGGGATATCTCGATAAATATGTACAAGGACGATATTAATAAATTACAGATATAAACCTTCCTCAGAAAACCCTCTTTCCAACATTTTAGACAGAAACAAAATCCGTTCAAAACTTTCCGAGATTAGCGCATACATCTCTCTCTCTCTCTCTGTGGTCGGTCCCTCATGTCTGAGGATCGTGGTCAGCATCTGGGTTGCATCTGGATCGGATGATTTCTTTCCACCGGTTTCTATCCAGCGCGTCTCTTACGACTGTGTAGAATTTGGAAGATGTAGGATATTTTATTTGATCGGTCCACCTTGTTGGTGAGCGGCCACGCGATCTTTTCCCTTCAGTATTTCCAACCACAATCAATTTTTCTAGGCTGGTGTCGCCTCTACGCACTGTATGGCCGAAATATGAAAGAATGCGTTGTTGGCAAATGGTGGATAAGCGGGTTTTTATGCCAAGTTGGGTCAGGATAGATGCATTGGTGCGCTTAGCAGTCCAGGGTACTCTCAGCATTCGTCTCCAACACGACATCTCGAAAGCATCAATTCTTTGCCTCTCCCGGGCTAGGATCGTCCACGTCTCCACTGCATATAAGAAGATGGGAAATATTAGTGCTCGTATTAGTCTCATCTTAGTTTTAATATTAATTCCCTTTTTCTTCCATATGTTGTTTAAACGGGTCATAGCGTCTTTTGCCATCTTGATTCGTCTTCTAATGTCAGATACACAGCTACCGTCATTGCAGATTTGGGATACCAGGTATGTGTAATGGTCGACGATGGTGATATCAGGAATGTTAGAAGTGATACTTGTTAGCTTTCCGGCTCTATCAGCGCATACATACAGACAGAGAAAATAGGGATTTTTATAATATTGAAGATGATGATGATAGTGATAGTTATGAAATAAAACTTGGTCGATCGTTACTTCTTTATATTATGATCGTCCCTTAAAATAAAGAAAAGAATGTGATGAGAGAGGACTCTATCGTCCCGCCATCTCGGAGCAATCAGCTAGAATTACCGAAGACCTTCGCAACTGATGAGATAAAATTAATTTATAACTGACGTTTTGAACCTTTTTATGGAGCTTTAGAAATGAAATATAAGTTTAGTGTAGATATTGAAAGGTTAAATACAACAAATATTGATAATTTTTCGAATATTTATATGCGTAAGTTTTTTAATTATCTTTATTGGTGAAAGAGCTCCAGTTATCGAGTTGTGTTGTGGATGTAGGTATAATCCAGCGATATCGTATCAGGTGGTAATATTACGGTAACATATTTTGAATGCCCAGGCCTGAAGAATGGCAATCCATCTACAGTGAAGTCTCTGTTTTTTTTTAAGTAATGGAAGTGGCATATAAGCATGCAGTTCACATTGATGTTAAGTGATGACTGCAACCTATAAACATCTACACAAAAACCAGAGGTCCAAATACAGATGTCAGATAAATTGGGTAATGCGATGGTGCCTACGCCCTCGAGTCCCTATATTGTAACTCTACCACCAGTAAAAGAAATTTTTGTATTTCTTTATCTCTAGGGAGGAGCGCAGCTCCTTTAGACTTCCTTTCCATAAATTTAAAGGTTAAATTAGAGACATGTAATTCGTCTATCCATTCACTTAGCTCCCATAAAAATATACAGTATTCGTAACCAAAAAGATCTTTACCAAACTTTTATCGCGTTCAACAAACATTTTCGAGTTCAATTCAAACGATAATAATCTACATCTACATTATATTAAGATCCAAAGCTGTTCATTTGGACTTTACTTTCATGGTGGGTCTCCCTACCAATTTTCCGGTTAATTGACAGGATTAAACGCGTCAATCACTTACTTCTATCCTTTTAAACCGTTCCTGAATTCACAGAATGGAATAATTGCGTTCAGTTTTAGTGTCGTCGAAATGAAAATACGATTCGATTCGCTTTTATTATTACTTTGCTTAAAATATTTTTTTGTTTAGAGTTGTTGGGTACGCTAAAATGTATAACGTTTCTTCGCAAATAGCAAACAGGTTAATTTTTTGCAAATTAATGTTTTAAAGGTATCTAAAGGTCTGGTTTGGACTAGATCCATAATTTTGTCGAATAGATACTAATATAAAACAATACATATATGTGTCAATGTGTCTGAGTAGATGAGCGTATGAGGTTACTGAAAGGTATATATTAGTGTTTAACTGGTCTTACATCTTTTACGTACAAGTAGCTATACTACAAATTTTAGTGTTCTACACAGTAGATAACAGTTGTACCTACTTGGAACTCTCTTATGTGAATAACCAAATTACAACAAATAAATATACCTTTTTGTAAAAAAAGAAAATGCGGAATTTTACATTATGTATCGACTATAGGTAAAGTGTAAAATGTTTGTGTAGAGTGTCCGGAAATCAAAATTTAATTTATATTCATCCCTTTTATGTATACTGCTGAAATTGTCTGTTTTATCAAATTAGACAACACTTCAAGTGGATCCTGTCTGTCGCAGATATCTATTTCATCTAGCTCCATTATGGTACAGTGTTACTTCACATACTAAAAGTACCTACCTAAATTAGTTCTATAGTTACATTAAATATTCAAGCGCCTCTCTATCATCTTTCAAAGTTTATGTAATTGTATGCTTTCACGAATTAAATTAGCAGGTATTTAGAACAAACAATAATATGCTTTATCATCAAATCATTCATTAAACGTTGTTTACCTTTGTAATTAATTTCTGTATTATGTATACTTCACTAAATTAATAATGATAAATATAAATAAACGAGCTGACGATCTATACGACGCTATATATAAAAATCAATTGCTGTTCATTAGTCTCGCTAAAACTCGAGAACGGCGGGATCGATTTGTGGCTAATTTTGGTTTTGAATGATTTTCGGAAGTCCAGGGAATTGAATTTTTTCATATATACATATATACGGACTATCCGTATCTATCAAACCTTTGACACATTATTTAATTGTGAGGCAATACGAAGTTTGCCGGGACAGCTAGTATATATATATATATATATACTAGCTACTATATATACTTATATATATATATATATATATATATATATATATATATATACTAGCTACTATATATACTTATATATATATATATATATATATATAATGTCCTGCATAGCAAACTGCCTCAATAGTTTAAGGGGGGGGCTATTCCTACGCTGTGGTCCCGGGATCGATCGGAACTAATAGTGGGAGTGCTATTGGTCGTTTTCGGAAAATTGACAACCGAGGAGTTTAAACAGTAACCAGCTGACCGTAAAAGCGCTTTAAATCTTCGAGTTTATCGCGAACAGACAGACGCGGCCGGACGCTTTGTTTTATAATATGTATAGATGTGTCCAGATTTTCGGCGATAGCAAATCTCCGCTGCAAAACTCCACTTGCAAAACCGCAGTAGCGTAGCCGGTATAAACTATAATGCCATTAGTCAATTTTTGAGTTGCATATGATTTCAATGCTTGATTCTTATAATATTGAATGAAAATGTATATGGAAGCATAAGATAAAGATGACCCCATATGGGTTCAGTTACATACTCGTAATTGGGACTTCATTAAGAGATTTTTACGGAGTTTTGGAGGCTTGTTCCGATGTTATTTGGATGATTGTTAAGTTCTCAACGTAAGTTCTAAACAATCTTAATATATCTCTTTTCCAAAACTTTAAATGTAGCGAACTCTGAAGAAAAGATAAGTAGCAGAATATTGTATTAAAATGAATATCAAAGTTACGGTGATTCGAATATTAACGGCATTATAAAACATAAAACAAGCAAAATACAGATGAATCTGTCGTTATATAAAAGCAGTACCGTTCATGGACGGACGCCTAACAATATCTATCTAAATCACCCCTGTTTATGACGGGCTACAAAATTTTACAACTCCATCGGTTTCGCTCACAAGATTAAATTTATTATTAGGTTCGGCTAAATAGCACATTAAGCTCGGGTTACGTATATTCAAGTAGGTAGCATTGTTCCGTCAACGCGAGCCTCGACGGAGAGTCAATAACTGTCAAACGAAAATGGAGGAATCGTGTTCCAAACCTGAAATCCTTATTGTTTCGTTATATTATAAATCGTAGCAAATCACCGCTGAATGTCAAACGATGATTTAAACTAAGTACTACCAGCTAAAAGCTTTCATGGATTATGCGTAGGATCCTTACTCTATAAAGGTAAAACGATTCGATATCGGGCTTCGAAGTTAGCATAGTAAAATGAGATGCAAGGGAACTCAATTTACCGTTGTTTCCTGGATTAAATTGATCAAATTCCCGTGGCCGCAGAAGGTAAAAAACTTTTGTGCTCGCGTAACGCAACTCTCCCTCCGGAAGACCTCACATAAATAGGTAGAACCTTCATTAAATATTTAAACCCGTTGTTTTGTGAAGGGTTCCACTGTCAATTTTCGAGTCTAAATTATTATTGTAATGTTACATCGAGGGTTAAATGTACCAATGTACTTCAGCTTCACTTTCATATTATATCTATTACTTTACCAAACATTAACGATGTTCAATTTCAAAGTGATTGCAAACCATAAACCATTGGTATTTATCATTACGTTTAGTGTTCAAATGTCAGAAAGAGTCCAGTAAGAGACTACAACACATGTCAAAGTATATAATAATGAAGTCAAGAGTTATGATGCAGGGATTATTTAATTTTGTTATATTTTCTATTGATGTTAGTTTTCGAATATCTTTATCATCAGTCTATCTCTCTTTATGTTCTTGATATAATTATATAAATCTCATAATAAAGCTGTAAACGTGGTACGTGCTCGTTAAAAGTGTATGCCACAGTTACGATACTCATCTTGGGATAAGTCTCTCAGTCAGTTTTTATGAGTGTCCCTTAAATATGATTTTCTCGAACTTTACATAAGATGATCCAGTTAACAGCTGTACCTACATGTGTCGTCTTTAGCTTATTCTTAAATAATAAATAAAATCTTTATTCGATAGATCAAATATGTTTATTCAATCCTTAAATATAATGGTTTATTGTACATTTTTATTGTATAAAGTAATTTTAGAAGAAGGATTTTCAGTTTGTTCCGTATCTACACATTATTTAATATTAATCTTTATGTTCTAATAAATAAGAATAAATCTGAAGATTTTAATATTATATTGCTAGCCTAATACTGCTATCTGAGATATATCTACCAATCACAAAATACATATTTTATTTACAAATAAAACAAATGACTCTTAATTTCTAACTAAATTTTTTTCAATATTTCAATTTTTTTCTTTTCTTTGACGGGACTTTCACTGCTGATGTAATAAGGAGTAACTTAGGCTACTTTTATACTAGCTGCGCCCACGACTACGTCCGGGTAGATACTGAACAATCATATTTTTTCTCACGTGGACGAAGTCGCGGGCACTAGTTAATTTAATAAGTTCAAATTCGGTACCTAATAGTAACTGTACTACCTAAAACTCAAAAATGTAAACCAGAGCAGCCAAATTGGTCGATGTCGGCCAAATGCGGCTCAACAGATTTAACGAAATAAATAATAATCAAATAACCTTCGATAAAATTATTCAATTAATTTTTATTTATTAAGTTCGAATTAGGTACCTAATATTAACTGTATTATAACTCAAAAATGTAAACAAGAGCAGCCAAATATTAGGAAAATTCATATCAAATCAACTGTTAACTCGGTTACAGTTCTGCTATAATTTATTTTCGGTTTGCGTATTCTAAGCTAAACGCGGTAAGTATTTTCTGTCCAATTTCAATGATTTAACTGTCTCCATTAACAAAAGTTCGTTGCTAATTGGATTTCGTCTTTAAACACTGTTAAAGATAAATCAACTTAAATTTATAAAAAGTTATAGCAAATAAGCCTATATTATAAGCGCATACGAAGTCTACTACTAAGCTTGACCTTGATTGCATTCTATATGTACATACTTTTAATTAATAATCACATAATATGACTTAAATATTTAACCTTATTAAAATACTTCATGCAACAATTCACCGCTTTACACGATAGCACACTGCGGACACTCCGCCTAAATTCCATAAACGCTTAATTTAATCTCTATTACACAGCCATCAATCAGTGACGTGTAATTACACGTGCACCTATGTGCGTAGCACGTAGAAAATACTATCCGTCGCCCATAAGAGGGGAGGAGGTTGGGTGGTGCGGGGAAATCGAGCAGGACGTCGTAGTGTCCATTCTATACGTAGTATTATTACATATTCTCTGACGATAGGTTATCAGTCAATCACAGCCATGAACGCATTGAACGGATTTGCACTTTGACCACCGGTGTTTTTGAAAATAATTTTTATTGTTTAAAATCTCTCAAATGATAAAGAGATATCTTAATTATTGTTAAAATGCAAAATAACACAATAAGCACATTGCAAAAACAAGCAAACTTAAAGTACATAGGGAGTTAGGTATAGCAGCCGTAGTTACATTTAGGTATTCAATAAAAGGAATATGACGTGGTATAAATTATTACCGAATCCATATGCGCGTTTAATTCTTAGGGGAGGGTACCTTATATCAGGTGTAGTTATTCTTACGTCTCGTATGTATTCAATTCCGAAATACGTTCTTCAAATTCACTTACAATAACTAAATATACAATAAATCTCGCATAGTAAAAGGGAAAAGTAGAGCCCCAAATTGTATTTACGGCTCTATTCTGTTCTGTAATGTATGTATTTACGAATTTCTACATTTCCACCCTTCGACGTCGCTGAATAAGTCTGCCACTTTTCGCGGTAAGCACATTTTACCTGCTGACATTATCGGTATTAGGTAAAAATGTGTTTGTGTTTAATCTATCTAAATATTACCATATAAAAGCGAAAGGTCATCACAAAATATCGAAAACTGCTTGACGTACAGAGCAGCAATTTGATAGTGGGGTAGTTTATAGATAGTAGACGTCCACTAAGAACGAATTATGCGATTCGGCCGGTTAAAGTAGGTCCAAGGGCACTCAAAGGAAGTCCGGGATGTCATGTATATATTTTTTAAGGACAGTTTTAACATTACATCTTCGTCGTAACTTTCAATGCGGTAATTAGAAAGTTATTTAGACCAATACAATATTAATCAAAGCATACAATACTTATTTTATTTTAAAGAAAAATGGAAAGAAAAATTTGACTTCAGGCGAGACTCGAACTCGCGGCCTACTGGGAATCTAGTCCAGCCGCTCTTCCAATTGAGCTACTGATTGCCTAACTAGCATAGTTGGCAATAGATGGCGCTGCTGCTACCATAAAGCAATGCAAAAAATGTGGAGGAAAGATTTGACAAATCGGGCAGGACTTCAGTAGCTCAATTGGAAGAGCGGCTGGACTAGATTCCCAGTAGGCCGCGAGTTCGAGTCTCGCCTGAAGTCAAATTTTTCTTTCCATTTTTCCTTAAAATAAAATAAGTATTGTATGCTTTGATTAATATTGTATTGGTCTAAATAACTTTCTAATTACCGCATTGAAAGATACGACGAAGATGTAATGTTAAAACTGTCCTTAAAAAATATATACATGACATCGCGGACTTCCTTTGAGTGCCCTTGGACCTACTTAAACCGGCCGAATCGCATAATTCGTTCTTAGTGGACGTCTACTATCTATAAACTACCCCACTATCAAATTGCTGCTCTGTACGTCAAGCAGTTTTCGATATTTTGTGTTAATGCGAAATAATATAAAACAATCATACAATACTTATCAAATTAAATACTTGCAATATATCAAACCGTATTATAATTAAAATTAAGATGAAATATAATAATTTAATTTAAACACGTTGTTCATGCCGGTGATTTGACATGCTCAATGTTTTTTTTGTTTTGTAAGGAAATCAATGGCTTTGACATTTATTGTATGGCAGAACGACGCTTGCCGGGTCAGCTAGATTACACCATATAATCAAAATTAATATTTTAAAAGTTTGTTTCAATAAACATTATTTTCATACACAAAACTCTTTTCAATCAAAGGTGTAGGTACCCTACAAGCTGTAATAAAGATTTATCCGTGCACACAAAAGTCTTTTCGATTAAATAAACTCTACAGCTTTCATACGCTTCTTATTTAAAGCGAAGTTCTATTAAAAACAAACAGAAAATGACAAAACTGCGAAAATAACACCATATCAAATTAAAATACGCAAAAGCCGTGAGCCCGCGTTTGCTGAGAGTCAAAACACACAGTGAAATATTAATTAAACCTTCACGTGGAATGATAAAGCACGTATAGTTAGGAAAAACTCTTGTTTCGACGTGGTGCGGTATGACAATTTATATTAAAGCGAAATACGCCAAATTGCATTGGGGATTTTAATTCGGTTTCATTTAAAATTTATGTAATCCTGTGAAGGAGTAATTGGGAATAACTGTAGTAATGAGTGATGAAAAGTGACTGACTTTGACAGCTAACAATACCTAGTTTCTACTGGTGGTAGAGCTCCAGTGACGGAGCTCGCGGGCGTAGGCACCACCGCATTACCTAATATACTTGCCGCTAAATGGTAGTGTTCAGCACTATCGTGTTCCGGTCAGGTGGTAATGTACGGCCCTGTAATTTCAGGCACAGAGGCCATAACACCTTAGGCCTCAGGAGTGGCAGCGCATATGCATTTTGACCTCTGGTCATTGTGTGGGTGTCTATAGGCTGCAGTCATCACTTAACATCAATGTGAACTACATGCTTGTTTGCCACTTTTATTACATAAAAAAAATAAAATAAAAAAAAAAAGTTATCGTTAAACGTCAAAATTGTTCCAAATTTGGGTGTGTTCAAAAAAATGAGGATCTTACAAAACTTTTTTTTGTCAGTACAAATTTAAAAACATCCATTTTGTCCTAGTTAAAGCCAGACCAGCCAGTATGCCCATTCTGGTCGCATTTCAACCAGAATGGCTGGCTACTGGCTGGTCTGGCTGTCATCTGTCGTAACGACAGATGACTTCAGCCGTAAGATGTCCACTGAAATTTGTCTATCTGACTAGCTGACCGGGCAAACTTCGTATTATAGCCTCACAATGAAATAATGTGTCAAAGATTTGATAGATACGGACTATTTGTATCGGAAAATTAAATTGTGTTTTTTACTATTTCAATTCAAACTCTTTATATTTTCTTACATTTTAAACCTTCCCTGGACTTCCAAAAATCATTCAAAACCCAAATTTGCCAAATCGGTAGAGCCGTTCTCGAGTTTTAGCGAGACTAACGAACAGCAATTGATTTTTATATGTATAGATAGATAGATTATTACCAGATTCTAAACAAGCATTAATTGTACGTAAACATTTTCTTTCATTTCTATGGAAACCTTTTACCGAGCCGCTATTTTTAATAAAGCTTTTAATTTTATTGTTATTCAAACGTCAATTTTAACATAAAGTAGATATCATACTTGTATCGTTTGTGAAAAAGATTGACCACAGAAATTGGTTTATCAATAAATCAGATATCTGTTTTGCGGTTTGGTACAATATTACTGTCCGATAAATTTAATGCTAAATTCAGCACGCATTTAAAAACAGCTCGTTCTATTTTATTACTCTACTAGCTATCCCGACGAACTTCGTATAGCTTTAAAGTGGTACGATAATTGCGTAAAATAAATATAATAATTGCGGTAGGCCATCCACGCCATTTTGACGTAAAAAAAAATTACAACCGGATCTCATACCTAAAAATAATAAATATAACAACGTTAAGAAAAACCGACTTCAAGACTGAAAAGTAAAAAATAATAAAGATTTAATTGTAATTATACACTACCTATTGTTTATATGTGCTATTTACTAATAGGTTTGAAGTCGGTGCTTAGCCTTAAACAAATAATTATATTTTAATCACTTAAATATGTATACGAGCAAATTAATACACTGAACAAAACGTAAACCGGCGAATCGTGGGTGTTTGCATGTATGCTTGAATTCATGCATTTACCTCTGCCTACCCCTTCGGGGATTACAGGCGTGAAGTTACGTTTTAATACAATGAAATGCCTACTTTAGTGATTTTGGCTTGGCACCGACTTCAAACCTATTAGTAAATAGCACATATAAACAATAGGTAGTATATAATTACAATTAAATCTTTATTATTTTTTACTTTTCAGTTTTGAAGTCGGTTTTTCTTAACGTAGTTATATTTATTTAATACTTTTTAGTTTATTGCTGCATTGCTGTTAAAATTGTAAAATCTGACTCTTTTAGCTTGGTGACAATTAGATACCTAATTTAAATTGTTTTGGGTGTGTCGATACAAAATGACGATACAACACGACTATACGAAATCAATGAAAAAAATTTATCCACGAAGGAGTAAATGAGCTGTGTTGTTTCGATGTCGTCGATGAGTAAATGTGTCATTGTCACTTGTTGTCATCTTGTTGTCATGCGCATTAGGACTATCTAGGACGTCAGTGGATTCAACGCACTGTATGACAACTCGCCGTCTATTATTATTCCTTTAGTCTGAGGTGAAAGTAAGTAAAAAATACTCATTAAATAAAAACTGATGGGCCTATCTGAATCAAATTTTTATGGGACCAATGCGAAACTATTCCGCATCAAACAAAAAAAGAATTACGTAAATCGGCCCAGAAATCTCTACGAAATTTACGTACATACATAAATATATATATATATATATACCGGCCGAATTGAGAACCTTCTCGTTTTTTGAACTCGGTTAAAAAAACACACAGAAAACATTCCATGATAATCGGTCAAGCCGTTTCAGAGAAGTATTGTTACAAACACTGTGACACGAGAATTGCATATATTTGATAGTAGGTGCTCATGGTTTAGGGTGATAGAGTTCCAATGTAGGAGCTCGAGGACGTAGACAACACCGCTTTAAGTGATCGATCTGCCGCCAAATATACTTGCGATAAAATATAATTATACTTATGTATGTTGTTTAATTTAATTGTTTATCCCCGTGTATGTGATTCCAGTTTAAAGCTCGGAAGTGTATTAATATTCAGCACAGAGCAGAGACATAACAACCTAGGTTTCACGGATTAGGTAATCTATACAAATAAATAAAATTGGAGTGTCTCTTTGTAATATAAAAATAATCGCTTTTTACTAAATGCATATGTATTGTATACACGGTACTTGTACCAAAACAACATTTTTTACAATTTTTATCTGTCTGTCTGTCTGACTATCTGTCTGTTTGGCGGGGCTAATCTTGGGAACGGCTGGACCGATTTTGACGGGACTTTCACTGGCAGATAGCTTATGTAATAAGGAGTAAGGAGTAACTACTTTTATACTAGCTGCGCCCACGACTTCGTCCGGGTAGACACTGAACAATCATAAATTTTCACGCGGGCGAAGTCGCGGGCACAGCTAGTATGAAATATAATATAATTTAAATGCAATTTGACCTCTGATTTTTTTGTAGATGTCTATAGCGTGCAGTCACCACTTAACATCCATATGAGATGTATGGTTGTTTACCACCTTTGTTACATACAAAAAAAATACAATCTATTTTCCATTATGCGCTTATGTGATTTTTGAAATAAGTATAATTTTGAAAAAATCGATTAATAGTGTTAGTGTTGAAGTAACTTCCTCTATTCAAAAACTGTTAAGTATTTTTTGCCAACATTATTCCTTATTATCTCCTCACTCCTCCTACTAATCATGTAGTGAAATAGTTATTTTCTAGTACGTATGAGCTAATACGTTCAACAAGAAAGAAAACGAAAACATTTTTTTGAGCGGTTCCCCCTATTTCTCCATGATGCCATCAAATCCCAACTTGGTGGCGATGGGACCAACTACTGGGGACAACTTTAACGTGTACACTTTCAAACGACACAAGATTTTTTTAAATTGGTTCCCAATTGACTGAGTATTTGATGATCATACATACATTCAATCGAATATAAGACCTCCTTCATTTTTGGAGTCGGTTATAAAGAAAAATTGTAAAATTATTCATACATCTAAGATTGTTAGTCGTAAAAGACTAAATTTACAGGTTCCCTGAAGTTATATTCTAAAGATCCCTTTTCTCCTTCCTTTTCTTAAGATATATTTATTATTATGTATTGTTAGGGCCCTGTAATTTCCGGCACAGAGGCATAACACCTTAGGCATCAGGGGTGGTAACGCATCTGCATTTTGACCTTGGTCTTTGTGTGGGTGTCTATAGGCTGCAGTCATCACTTAACATCAATGTAAACTGCATGCTTGTTAACCACTTCCAATACATTAAAAAAAGAAAGATAGACACTCTTAATCATTTTCTATGATCTAAATCGAAATGTGTCTACATTTCTTTACAACAATGATATTTTTCCTATAATGTTTACTTCACAAAATCCATATAACATCTGTTTTCTTATAATTCTAGAAGCATTTGTCCAGCACAAATATATTTCTGACCTCAACGTATCATAAAATCTCAATAACACAGCATTCTGTTTTGTACCCCAACTCTGATATACTAGTCTTGAAATGAGAACCCTTGCCATGAAGCGGAAATTAATATTTCCTTTGTACGCCTTGGGATAAAGAAGCCAGTATGTGGGTCACTGCTAATTTCTTTCTTTGAATCTAAAACATAAATATTGTCTTTTGGTAATTTAGCGGACTATGAACTACGAACGAACTGTATTAGAATATTGTATGAATGAATATTTTTGTGTGTTGTTTCACACTAGCTGAACACGGGAATGACTCTATTCTTAACTTAACTATATAAATATGCTTGCTAGTCTATGAGACCTAAAGAGATCATATGAGTCAATTTCGCTACATAAGGCGTTTACGAAATGGATTGAGTCACTTATTTCTGTTTAAGACGTGTATTAGGTTGTTCTCTTAATTAACAATATAAAATAAATGTAATATTAAGATACAATATAACTTTTTGCAGGTTTTCGCGAGCTTCATACATTGTAGAAACTAAATTTGCGGATTTTGACGGTTCGGTCGCTTTCCAGCTAACGTCGGGTATGAAAAGAAGTTTGGGAGTGTTGTATACGCGGGAAAATCCGCAAATTTAGTTTCTACAAGATACAACATTTTGAAGGCTAAATTGTACAAGTTTAAGAAATTTTCTGTATATTATGTACAAATATATTTATATCCTCTGATTGATTTTTATGTAGAACAAAACTAGTTCGTGTTTGTTTTATATTATTTCGCATTAACACATGCTTGTGAAATATATATAGTATATATTTTACAAGCACGTGTTAATGCGAAATAATATAAAACAATTATTAAGGGTAAAAGCGACTTCTTTACGATATTCAATAAACTGCAAAGTCTATTATATCGGTTGCCTAACTAGCATAGTTTGGCAATAGATGGCGCTGCTGCTACCATAAAGCAATGCAATAAATGTGAAGGAAAGATTTGACAAATCGGGCAGGACTTCAGTAGCTCAATTGGAAGAGCGGCTGGACTAGATTCCCAGTAGGCCGCGAGTTCGAGTCTCGCCTGAAGTCAAATTTTTCTTTCCATTTTTCTTTAAATAAAATAGTTCGTGTTTTCATGGATTATTTATGTCTAAGTCGTCGAATATTCTCAACGTTAGATACTATTCTTTTGCATAGCTCAAAATATGTTTCTACCCAAAGTAACTATAGATGATAGTGATTTGTGATAACTCCTCGAACCTTATTTACTCGGTAGGTATGTGCGAGATAATTTGAGTAAATTAGAAATCGATAACATTTCATGTAAAAGCATTACTATATATATTTAAGTAGGTATATTTATGACATACATTTTTTTATTTCAATGAATTAGTTGTTCACGAGCTCGGTGGATTAGTATCTAAAAATTACGTACATGAGTCACTTTCAAATATCATGAAGAGAAGACTGTTGCTGTGGAAGCCATCGTGATGGGTGATCCGGAGCACTCTAAGTATGAACGCCAAGCGTGAGCAAAGCTTGGTGTTCTACCTTACAGTGATCTGAGTCCCTGAACTGCAACATTTGAAGAATGAAGATAATGCTACGTAACTTCACGCCTGTAATCCCCGAAGGGGTAGGCAGAGGTAAATGCATGCATTCAATCATACATGCAAACACCCACGACTCGCCGGTTACGTTTTGGCCCATGTAACAGGTGGCGAACCTGTTGCCATCTCCGGGCACATTACCAAACTCCGGGGTACTGGGAAACTTCCAGAAAATGAAGAAATCCCAATAGAAGCAGAGATAAAGGATTTTAAACCGTTATGAGTACTCTGATAGCCCCCGACCCGGGAATCGAACCCAGGACCTCCAGCGTAATAGTAGTGGCCTGCTACCACTACGCTACTGAGGCAGTTAAGATAATGCTAATTTTGTAAAATAGCCCTAGAGTCGACATATTATTATGACCTGTTTTATATTTAGACGACCCGGTTAGTCCAGCGGTGGGAAACCACCGTTTGATTCGAAGGGTCGCGGGTTCGATCCCCGCACCGTAACAAATATTTGTATAGCCTACAGATATTTGTTTCGGGTCTGGGTGTTTGTGTATGTGTTGTATGTGTACAACGGCACCCACGACACACGTTTATACCTACTGTGGGGCTGTGAGTGTAGGCGTAAAAATAAAAAAATAAATAATTAAAACAATAGTGTCTGGTTTTCAGACAGTGAAGTTGTTAAAACATAATTAATCTGTAAGACAATTTGAAGAAAAGAATGTGATATTGAAAGAAATAAAAAATAATACTTGTTCATACCATTAAAATTTGAACTGTACAATAAAAACTGATAATTCAGTGAAAGAATATCATCAAAATAACCGAAACGATTGATATTATCGTACAGAAAATAACGTATTTCTTATAATTGCAAAATTTTTACATGAACCTCCATTTGATTTTGATATCGTATTTCTGTCTTGGTTGTTGTAATATTAGGTACTCGTACTAACAATACGTTGATACTCGATGTATTTTATTCACGGTAAAGTGTCAATAACCTCGAACGTATACCAACTGTTGAAAAAAAAATTAAACAGTAAATAAGTCGATTCTTAATTCAGAGGCATTTTCTAGTTAATAGCTATTGACGCTTCGTCGTCGTTATTTAATTGGTAAATTCATTAACTCTTTAAATTGTAACACTAAATTATAATTATATATAAGAGTGTGAAATACATATAATGGTTACTATTCTTTTTATTTCTGAAATACCGTTAATTAGAATAACTATTATGAAGGAAAAGGTTGGGATTTGCTTTATTGAATTAAAACTATTTTTATTTTCTTACTGGTACTTTGTATTTTTGAAAGGTAATGGCAATGTAAACTGCACATGTCTGCATGTTATGTAAGTATCTAAAATTTGACTAATTCCATGTATTAATATAAAACCGCAACTAACCGCAATTTTTATCTCTCAAGAAAATGTATCAACCGGCCCTCAAGTTTTCATCAATATTAAGATTACCTTATTAAAATGTTGGTCCCATGCTGTAATTTTAAAAGTTTTAACTCAAAAGGTGTCTACATAGAAGTTTTGTACCGTAGTATTAAATCATATTTAGTTAATGTTTGTTTACGTTTAATCTATCTTTAACAATTTGTGTATAAACACAGAACATTTGCATTACATGATTTATGTCATCTTGGCAATCTAGACTAGCACAACCACGAATAGTAATAACAATAATCTGTATCGACATAGTTCTTCAGAAACTCATTCGATATCCCTACATTGTTCCGTTTTTTAAACAACAAGCTACAACATTGTTATGTCTTTTTATATTTTACTTAACAATAATACAATTTCGTTCACAAAAAGTTATCGATCGATTAAACCTATACTATGTTCAAATACAGCTTTTACCACAGCCATAATAATACGAAGTATTAACCTTCCCAGCATATTTCCTAATACATATATTATTACTTTATTTCAGTAGTACGGGTTATCCAAAAGTAATCTGACTTATGAGGTAGTTCATATCTGACTTGTTTTTTTTTTTCATTACTCGTAGTAGCTTAGAAACATAATTACAATGGCGATCGCAGTAGCGGTAATTTTATCGCGGGACCCTGCTGCCCATCCACATTATTATATCAACTACCACCGTATTCGAATGGTTTGACCGCCATTACTCCGTTGACTGACTGCACAAGCGGAAGATTCTCCTACACTGAAAGGCGATGGAGTCATCACATCCGGACGCCTTAAATATTAAATATGGAAATACGTAGGTAAAAATGTTCAATATCCAAAATATGACTGAGAATACAGATTTTTAAAATCAACCCGCCTTTATACAATATTCAATAGAGGGCGAACGTTTCAGAATAATTCAGTTGCAGCAATAGGTTACGCATGTTTTGCGGACAGACCAGTATTTCCAAACTCTTACCTCTGGGTGGGACCCGTGTAAATATTTAATTTTGATCTCAAAGACCGTTCAGTAATGGCTTGGTTCACTAAAAGCTGTAACACACTGGGACGCGATTCAAGATAATTAATTTTCGTAACATTGCATTAACTTAATTGCAATCGAATGCTTTCGGGCTCATAGGATGCGCGCTTTATTTGAAGCAAAAAGTTACATAGTTTTTATGCGAAAAGTAGCAATGCAAAATGGTACATTTTTTGCTATAGATACAAGTATCAAATGATACCTACACTTTTGAACGAACATGTTTGTATACATATATATATATATATATATATCAGAATCAGAAACTCATTTATTCATTTAGGGTGACAGGCCCCTCTTATGACACGTCAAAAACAAACAAAATAAATTAAAGCGAATAACAATTGATATACATGTCAAACAAGATAAAAAATATATGTAAAGTCAAGAATATCACTAAGATAAAACTAAATGTCATAAACTAATGTAAAAAGTGTATCAGTAGAATGTCTCTTTTCCCCTTTACAAACTTATAACAAAGAGTAAAAAGAAAAGAAAAAGAGTCATTCTTTGTCATTCACCGGCAAAGTTCCAAAGGCCAATATGATCTGAGAAAAACTTGCCGGAAAAAACTCAGTCGGCTCTTTTAAAAATATATATATATATATATATGTACATATAAGTAATATATATATATATATATATATATATATGTACTGACATTTTCGAAAACTGCTGCAACGATTTCGATGAAATTTGCTACATGTATAATCTAACTAAATCAATTTTTCGTAGGTAACTGTTTACGAATAATTTATTACGCTAAATTTAACTGATAATTATGTTCACCGTTTTTACGCAAAATTATTCGAAATATTTGCCAGAATTGCCAGCGAAGATTTGTGATATTGTCTGTCATCGCTGTCGTCTCAATAGCCTAGTTGTATAAAGACCTGTTACACCGCCTTACACCTAAGCCCGCGAGTTCCAAATCACAGTTGGCGCCTAGGATTTATTTGCTTGTTTTATTCTTATTTTGAAAATTACTTTTTTTGGTAATTCTTCTGCACGCCAATTATCTATATCTGTACAAATAAATAAAATTGGAGTGTCTGTTTGTAATATAAAAATAACCGCTTTTTACTAAATGTATACACGGTACATATACCAAAACAATTTTTTTTTTACAATTTTTGTCAGTCTGTCTGTATGTCTGTTTGTTCCCGCTAATCTCGGGGACGGCTGGACCGATTTTGACGGGACTTTCACTGGCAGATAACTTATGTAATAAGGAGTAACTTAGGCTTACTTTTATACTAGCTGCGCCCACGACTTCGTCCGGGTACATACTGAACAATCATACATTCTCACGCGAACGATGTCGCGGGCACAGCTAGGAACAAATAAAACGAACACAATAATACCTACATAATACATTTTCTTAGGGTTCCCAAAGGGTAAAAAGGGCTCTTTTACTAAAACTTCTCTGTCTGTCTGTCTGTTTGTAACTAGGCTGTTTTTCCTGAACCGTGATAGCTAGGTAGTTGAAATGTTCAAAAATTATGTATTTCTGTTGCCGTTATAACACAAATACTAAAAACAAAAACAGAATGTAACAAATGTGTTTTTTTTATGCTCGATATTAATAACAATGTTACCGTTATAAAACATACGTATATTATTGAGTTATTTATAATGTGTTCACTTTTAAAATCATGAATTATACAATAAATAGGTCACACTTGAAATATAAATTTACAGAATTTTTAGATATATATTTACTATAAAAATAAATAATTAAAATGAAGGCTCTCATACAACAAACATGATTTTTTGCCGTTTATAATGGATAATAAACGGTACGGAACCCTTCATGCGAGAGACCGACTCGCATTTGGCAGGTGTTTTACTCGTTTATAGCTACCGTAGAGCTTCAATTGCGTTTGTTACAGTAGTGTACAGTTGTACAGTTACAGTAGCTAGTGTAGAGCTGTAGACTAGCCGGGCTGTCACGCGTTTTTCGGAGCCCGTGATTGTATGTATCGCAGCAAAATCTCTCCGTGTGTTAACGCTCTTATTTCCCTGCAGGAATAAGTTCAAAAAATATTAAAACGACTCCGTGTTCGCCGACCGTTAAAAATGTAAATCCGAATTTATTGAGGTGATGTTCTTACAAATGCAATAAAGGGAATTCAGTGCGACGTAATAGAATTTGTTGGTAGGCTTGATATTACCTAGCAATAACTCTCACTGTCGTCCTTTCAGGGGTAGGGGTCTCCAAAGGGCAAAGGTAAATAATACGTATTGAATGTCGTGCGGTTTGATATTGTTTTTTTTTTAGTTCAAGGAATACCTACACAAGTTTGTACTTTATATGAACAACGCGGGAGGGAACTTGAACATTACTTTAGGAAAACTGACTCAGTAGTCGAGCGACTTATATAATATAATAATAATAGCCTTTATTTATTTCTTGCACAAAAAATTTCATAAAGTTTTCATTTTGTTATAGGTACTTAAACACTAAACAGTAAAAAAAGAAAGTTATTTTTTTAATCTAAAAAGAACTAAATTAACTAAGTTAAACAATTTATAACTAAAATATTAGGACTAAAAAATTTAAATTTTAAACCCAGAGTAATTTACATTGTAATTTTTTATTTTTTATTTTTAATTGTATTTAGGTGTTTAAGTATATTGTTTTTTGCAAGAACCCTCCCCTGAGGTGAAGGCCTCCTCCAAAGATTGCCAGTCCTCTCTACATTGGGCTATTTGAAACCAACTTGGACCTGCGATTTTTTGATTTCGTCTTCCCATCGAGCAAAAGGTCTCCCCTTTTTTCGTTTTCCTTTTGGGCCTTTCCATGTGGTTATTGTTTGAGTCCATCTCTGGTCTTGAAGACGTACTACATGACCTGCCCATTTCCACTTTAGTTTTAATGCTTTTTGAAGACCGTCGTAGGATTTAGATTTTTCGAATTTTGGAGTGCCTTACTTTTTTTATTTTCTTTATATTAAGCATACTACGTTCTATACCTCGTTGGCATGTTTCTATCCGGGATCTAGTTTTATTATTGAACTTCCATGTCTGGCTAGCATATGTTAGGCATTGAAGAAGGCAAGAATTAAAGACCTTACTTTTAATATATGTTGGTAGATTGCTCTTAAAAATTTCCTTTAGGCCCCAATATTTATTCCATGCCATTTGTGTCCTCCTCTCCACTTCTTGGTCATTGTTATTTCGATCGAAGCCAATTTGTGGGCCGAGATATATGTATCTGTCTGTGTACTTAAGGGCCTCACCATCGACTGATATAATCATTGGAGTACTGTTGGTCATTAGCACGGTTTTTAGTAGGTTCATTTCTAAACCAATTTTTTTGCTAGCATCATTTAATGATGTGATCATCGATTGTAATTCCGATCCTGTCTCTGATATCAGTACTATGTCGTCAGCGAAGCATAGATGGCTTAAGCGTTTGTTGTTTTTTAAGTTTACGCCATGATTACTCCAGTCCAATTCATTAAAAACGGATTCTAGTGTAGCTGTAAATAGCCTTGGAGACAGCGGGTTTCCCTGTTTTACCCCTCTCTTAACCGGGAACCATGGCCCAACAGCTTCTAATTTAACGCGACTTTTGCTGTTCTTATAAATGTTTTGTATTACCCGTATATATTGGTATTCTATGTTTTGATTGCGTAGGGTTTCCCAAATACTGGTATGGGCTATACTATCAAAAGCTTTTTGTTAATCAATATATGTAGAGCGGTCTCTGCATCTCTTGATATTTCTCAATAAGGAGTTCTAGTGTATGAATGTGATCTATCGTTGAGAAACCTTCTCTAAATCCTGCTTGTTCGATATGGTGTTTTGCGCCAGGGACATTGCTAATTCGTTCATTTATGATTGTAGAGAAGAGCTTATAGATGCACGGTAGTAAGCTTATCGGTCTATAATTTCCAATATTGTTGGGGTCGCCTTTCTTGTATATTAAAACAATGTTCAACTCCGACCATTGCTGGGGCGTCTCTCCAGTTTCTAAGATGAAATTGAACAAATTGGTCAACGGTTGTGATATAGTTGTAGCAATTGTTTTTAAAGCTTCATTTGTGACGTTGTCTGAGCCTGGACTTTTGTCTATTTTTGACATTTTGATTGCGTTTAAGACCTCTCTTACTTGTATGTGCGGTACGCAATTGTTATTTGCAATCTCTGTATCGTTTTGATATACGATACTGGTGGCTTCGGCATCTCTTGAACTATATAACGTTTCATAGAATGCAGTCGCTACGTCTATGATTTCTTTTCGATTGTATAGTGTTTTCCCGTCTCTGTTTAGGCTGTCGATCCAAGTCATATTCGGTCTAAGTTCTTTGAAGGCTTTTTTGGTGCTTCCTACTTCGGTTAAATATTTTTCAATGGTTTTATACCTGTGGTTCGCATAGTCGTTCTTTATATATTTGTTTCCTAATTTATATAGAGCTGATATTTCAATTTTTTATCGTTTGGTATGTAAGTAAGTCGAGCGACTTACTTACCATTAAGTAGTAGTGCTCAGCGCTTTCGTATTCCGGTCAGGTGGTCAAGTAATTGGCGGCTCAGAGGTATAATAGCTAAATCATCAGTAGTGGCAACGGATCATATACATATAAATGTCTGATGTTACGGAGATATTTATAGGTAACAGTTTTCAGTCTATCAGTTGTTTGCTACTTCATAAATGTAATTAAAAATTGAAAGATAAATTTACAAATTGACAGTAGTGAAACTAATTCAAACTTTATTTTTATGTAATAAAGGTGGCAAACAAGCATACAGTACACATTGATGTTAAGTGATGATTGCAGCCTATAGACACTTACACAAAGACCAAAATCAGATTTCAAAATGCAGATTTGCTGCTATCCCTGAGACCTCAGCTGCCATGTCTCTGTGATAGTTATTACTGAGCCATACATTGCCATCTAACCGTAACACGATAGTGCTGAACACTATAATTTGGCGGGAAATAGATTAAACTTCATTTTTAACTTTAGACATAAATTCGCAGGTCAATAAAAGTTATATATCTACGTCATAATTTTACATAAAGACAGCGTTCTCTCTTTTAGAGGCAGAATCACATCGTTTAATGCACCGTCGGCTCATATAAAAGATACAGCCATTTTATAACCTCCAACATTCAAGTTAGCTAGCATACTTACGTGCAAGTAATAAGTAGTAGGGGATTTTGCCTTTACATATCTACTTATACAACAGACGCAATTGGTTGCTTCAATAGTAAACATTTTATAAGGTACTAAAAAACTTCATAATATAATAAACAAGCGGCCAAGAGTCGGAAACAGCCCTGAAGGTTTTCTTAGCACCAAGCAATATTTGGAGAAAATTTAATTTGTAGTTTTTGAAAATGCATCAATACTCAAAATCTTAATTTTATGTCTTTCAAATTAAATTTCGTTGAAACTTTTCAGTAATTATACAGCATGTTTTTATTTTTAGATTTATCACTGTCTTATGTTATATTTTAGAGGGTTACACACACACATACTGTGACATAGAGACCGATCGGATGGACAGATAGAGCCTAAAAAGCCTAAAAAAAGCAATAATTTTCAAATTACGAGCAAAGTCTATCAGGGGTTCTAAAGGTACTATCAGGGCACTGTTTGCTTGCCCACATGAACCATAATAATAAAAGTTATATTGAATTTTATTTATTGATTGTTATAAGTTAATAGGAGAGTCCCCTAACACATGGCGATAACATTCGATGTGGCCGAAGATGAACCTTTGTGCCTTTGGTCTTTAGTGACGAAAAGATGAAGTTTTCGCGAATGTTCTGCTTCATACATTAAGACCACACGAATCTTCTCGAAGGAATCTTCGAGTTAACGCCATGCGTTTGGCCTAGGTCTATTACATGCAGATATACATTAACACACCTACAAAAATTGGAATATCCTTGTAAAGGTACAAAAAAATATGTCAATTTTCGATACCCTCGAGTTATAACATGTAAAAATAAAAGTACCCAATATCGAAAGGCTATTTACGAACAATATGTTTCATCATTAATATTTTACTCCCACTTGTTTAGCACGCCTTCATTTTCATCTGAATATAAACCAAACTCAATTATTTTCCAACTCTATAAATTCTGTTCAAGTTTGACCGCTAAATGAAAAAGGGTTTACTGAAAAAGTACGAACGCGCGCCCAAATTACCAGTCTAACCGGTTTCAACCGGAGTTTTCTACGCAACATATGAGCTCAGTTCACTACTCTAATAAACTGAACTTTTCAAATTAGGAACGTGAATTGTACTGATAACAAAACTTTTAATTTTCCAAATACATAAAGGAAATAGACAAGTATATAATAAAATATTAGTTAATTGAATTGTATATTATTCTGTAGGTACCTACAGACTTTTGCACCATAAATAGCATTTTTTTTTATAAAATTATTTTGACGTAGGTATTTATCTCGCGTACCATATAAAACATTTTTTAGTCTATCATAAAGAAAGTATTGTATAAGTTGTAGTACTTACCTACTTTCCTAGTTTATTTATGATCGGAAACTTGTCGTTAAATAAATAATAATAATTAAAGAAAAACATCCATGGGATTTATTCGCAAGGATGTTTATATGTAATGTGTCCAAAAATATCATGCCGTTCATATTTTTTTTATTGAATGAAGGTGGCAAATAATCTTTCAGTTCACATTGATGTTAATTGATGACTGAAGCCTATAGACATCTACACAAAAACCAGAGGTTAAAATGCAGATGCGTTGCAAACCCGGAGGCCTAAGTTGTTATGTGTCTGTGATAGTTATTACGGTGCCATTCATTACCATCTAACCGGAACACGATAGTGCTGATCACTACCATTTTGCGGCAGATAGAGGCCCTCCAGCACTAGAACTCCACCGAAAAAACTAAAACAGAATGTTAATTTCAGATGAATTCTGCGAGGAGTACCCGCACAGTCTGATCCCCACGCCGGGCTACTGGATCGAGTGTTCCCGACAGAAGATCGCCACCGACACCATCTGGGATGAATCCGAGTCGGAACACGACAGTGGACCTGACCGAGACCATGACCCAGGTAAGAATTTCGGATCTGAAACTAAGTAATGTGACCCATTTTTTTAAATGGATGTGTAGCGTCCACTACGTGGTGCGCCACCTGGTCGAGCACTTAAGAAACACAAAGTACATGTCTAGTACGGAAGATGGCGTATGCCACCGAGTTGCATCACACATACGAAGTTTTCTCAAGAGTTATACAATTTCCCAACGATTAACGTTGGGAAGTTGTAACGTCTTATAAATCGATGAACACTGACTGCACGCTCAAAAAATTGTCACGTTCCGTCTGAGCCGAGCGTGCAAACGAGAGCGCGGATCAAGGAATACAGAGGCACGATCCGCCTAAGCATGACACATGTTTTCTCATGACGTTATAATAATCAATAATAATGGCAACCCATTATACGTCCTACTGCTGGGTACGAGTCTCTCTCCTTTTTGGGGGGAGGCCTGGAGCTTACTCTACCACGCTGCTCGAATGGGGATTGGTAGAGATAGGGGTTAGTGGCCAACCCGCTGCCGGATGTTTTCAAACCGCCCATAAGGCCTCTGACAAGGTTAAACGACTGCTATCAATCGATAGCAACCGGGACCGACGGCTTAACGTGCCCTCCGAAGCACAGACACACCACAGACCCATCACACACCCGACCGCGCCCATAGTGCTTAACCGAGTAGATCGCTTATGATCTTCATCAGCCGCGGGGCCATGCACATGGCCATGCGTCCGTAAACCGACTTTACAGACAATCAATATTTTTGTTTGAGATACCCACAGAATCCTAAAAAAGCTCCCCATTATCGACTTGGGCTCGGTGACAGGCGTTGGACAAATAGACAAACAAATCCGGATATTATCTTCGAACCTGACCCGGTAATGGAAGCCTTGAATACAATACCCTCTTGTAAGAAGGTAGTTGTTTGCTTTCGTTATTTACTTCCGATATCATTTTATTAGGGCCTCCTATTTTTTTAACTGATTGGAAATATAGCTAATATGAGTTTCACGAAATAGGTAATGTACAATTGTATGTTATAGTGCTGTTATATTATTTCGACTGTCCGTCTGACACAGGCCGATTTTCTCGGAAAATTCTGGACAGATTGAGTAAAATACGGCACACATATATATAAATCAGTGACCTAAACATGAACGTGTAACAAAAATACGAGAATTTCAAAAATAGGGCAAACTTTTAAAGGACAAATTGGGAAATTCAAAAAACTTTTTCAATGACATTGATATCTAAAATATCCCATTTTTCGTAATTTTAGACCGACTGACTGATTGATGATCATCAAAATAATGCACTGCCTGAAGTCATAGAAAGCTTAAATTTGGTGTGTAAGCTAGGACTAGCACACACACAACATAAAATTAAGAAATCTATGATCAAAATTGGCGATAAAAATTGTATGAAACGTATTTTAAAGCTAAATACGGTAACAATTTAGCTTAAAGTAGTAACACACGACCGAATCCGCCGACCAAACCCGCGCGAGCGAACCGCATCGGACTTGATTATAATAATAATTCTGTCCGCCAGACTTCTCTACACACGGCCAGATTTCGTTTGGAGCGTACCGAATCCGCTGTCCGCACCGTACCAAACTTAGAGGTAGAGTTCATAGAGCCAATGAAATAGGAGCTCAGTTCTCCGTTACATCTAAAAACGTTCTTATGGACGAGGTAGTTAAATAACTACCTCGTCTTGTATACGAGTATGTATTGAGCACATATAAAAATGTTTGTTATAGATTGTGTACAATCTACAAGTACATTGATTTTTTGACGACCCGGTTAGTCCAGAGGTGTGAGACGACCGTTTGATTCAAAGGGTCGCGGGTTCGTTCCCCGCACCGGGGAAAATATTTGTATGGCCTACAGATATTTGTTTCAGGTCTGGGTGTTTGTGTATGTGTTGTGTGTGTACAACGGCACCCACGACACAGGTTTATACCTAGTGTGGGGCTATGAGTGTAAGCGTATTTTATTTTTATCCAACAACATATTGTCGGTCTTTAAAAATAATTTGCAGAACACGAATTTCTAATATTTCACTTAAAAGGTCACAAGATAAAAATACAAAAGCATGAAATATTATACGAGTAGTTGCAAAACAAACATTATACCAACAAAAAAGAAAACAATTAAATTAAAACCAGTAACAAGAGTTTATTCAGCAGCAGTATTTCAATGGCAATAAAATCGATGTTATACTAACTTAGCGTACTTTTGTAATCTTATTATAAGAGAACAATTTACCACAAACAGCCAGTTTAATGTTGTTTCAAACAAATGATAATCGACTTTACCTTTGAATACTTTAAGAGCATTTCAAATATTTCTCCGTGTAAAATATTGGATCGGTAGAGTATTCGCTGCTATGAAGGGAGAGTTTATAGGTAGCAAAAATGCTCTCCATCCCATCCCATAAATTACGAGGTTGAATAAAATTGTTCCGAACATTTTTTTTATTATGATTGAAAATATTAGTCCAATATCCACATATTACGAAAAATACTTTATTTGTTTTCTCTTCACGGTTAACCGGTTTACATATTTTGATGACGATAATTTTGCTTCTTTGAAGTGTATCTAGAAGAGTTAAGGTGTAGCTTTTTATTTTCGACGAATATTTTACTTCATTTTGAATAACATTTCATAAAATATATCCTTTTTTTCTACATATTCAAACCCGTTTGACATTCTTAGTCTGGCTTTATGTACTTATGACTATACGTGCTCGACTAGCATTTTTTAATGAATAATCATCATTAAATCTTAAAAATTCATCGTGATAACAAAAATGGAAAAATACGCAATGAAAATAATATCGAAGGTAATCGCTAGAGGTAAATACCTATATTCTGCGTTATGCTTGAGTAACATAATTGGACTGAAACCAAATATACCTTCCGTGTTACGTGTTGTATAGGTATGCTTCGGGAACGTATCGACTCATTTCTGTGGTATTTCCATTAAACTTTAATTAATGTTTCGTTCATGTGCTTCAGTTAATGTTATTATCGAGTAATTGATCGCGCATCTAATATTAAAGTTATGATCTTTAAACTGGGATGATTATTTCAAAGAATAGATAATAATGATTATTTAAAGAGTGTACTTACTGTATTTTATTTCATAACGATAAAAATCATATTTTATTAAGGATGTTAGTAAAGGTCCCGTGAACGATGATCAAATTATATTAGGTATCAACTAGCTGACTCGGCAAACTTCGTACTGCTACATTTTTTTTTGTACAATCGTTCTTCTAACAATAACGAACACATAAAAGATTTATCCAATTTGGTCCTGTCGTTTCTTAGTTATGCGCTTACAAACATTTCGGTGATTAATTTTTATTTGTATGTATAGATGAAAAAAAGAGCAATAATGAAAAAAGTAACTTGTTTTCTGGATATTTAGAGCTAACAACGTCAACTGTAAATTAATATGTGAATATGACACAAAAAAAATATTTTATAAAATATTTTTATAAGTACTTATAAAGGCAATCTTTGTGATTTTTTTGTAATGGAAGTGGCAAACAAGCATGCAGTTCACATTGATGTTTAGTGATGACTGCAGCCTATGGACACCCACATGAAGACCAAGACCAAAATGCAGATGCGTTACCACTCCTGAGGCCTAAGGTGTTATGCCTCTGTGCCGGAAATTACAGGGCCGTACATTACCACCTGACCGGAACACGATAGTGCTGAACACTACCATTTAGCGGCAAGTAAATTAGGTAATGCAGTGGTGCCTACGCCCGCGAGCTCCGTCACTGGAGCTCTACCACCAGAATGTGAATCAAATGCTATTTTTATCCACGAAATGAAAATTAAAAACTGTCATTCTAATAAAAGTGAACAGTTTGCGTGTAATACAACAACCGCACCGTTTCAACAGTAGGTAGGTACCTACCAATCTGACACGGAATGCTTACCTAATTTGTAAGATCCCTTAGCGTTTTCATTATTCCATTCAACAGCCTTTTACTATAATCATTCCATCTAAAATTCCGAAATATTCCATTCAAAACCAACAGACATATATAAAAGTTAATTGCCTATTTCCAGACCGGAACTAGAACAAATATCAGAATAACTATTCCAATATTAAAATTTCATTACGGTGTGCTACGGCGCGACGATACCTTTCTTGTCATATTAACTATAAGATAGGACAAAAATGAAATTTTCCCCGTGCCCAGTCCCTTCCATTCCGGCAGCGCTGCCTCCAACTCTCAATCTTTAAATTAAATCATAAAATGTGCACATTCCGTGGAAGACGTTCGTTTCTCCCTAGCTTTTAAAGACTCGTTCATGTTTACGACACTTACAACGTCAATAATGTATTTGTGGTCGTTAGATAACAATCCTTATAAATGTGCCGATTTGGAAATTAGTAGAGTACTCAAGTACTAATCGCATTAATTTACCTACTCAAAATAACTGTTGTGATTTTCAACGCTTACCTGTTCCAATCAAAAGTATAAATTACTCTTAACTATAAGTCTACTAGCGGCCCGCCCCGGCTTCGCCCGCGCTGCTCTGCTCCTATTAGTCATAGCGTAATGTAAGCTATCCTATCTCTCAAGTTGGATCGAACTGCACATGGTGTGCGAATTTTATTATAATCGGTTAAGTGGTTTAGGAGTCCATTGAGGACAAACATTGTGACACGAGATTTATATATATTAAGATAAATACACAGAAGCATTGAAGGGCTCACGTTGGACCAGCAGTATTCTGTATCAATTTTGAAAACAACTTAGCAACATTACTATTATAGAACAACAACATTACTATTAGAGAACAGAAATGTACTGCTAACTTGTTTTCAATTCAATCGTCTAAACGGCAATGTACTGCAATGTGACTATCGAAATGATATCCATCAACCGAGATCCATAATACACCTTCTGGAATGGAAATTTCTATTTTTTTTAATTAAAATAAAAAAATAAATATGCTTACACTCACAGCGCCACACTAAGCATAAACCTGTATCGTGGATGCAGTTGTACACATTCAACACATACACAAACACCCAGACCATACAAATATTTGTTCCGGTGCGGGGATCGAACTGCTGGACTAACCGGGTCGTCAACTAAAATTGTTCATGAACTACAGTATTCACGAACTACCAACGCGAACTGTTTGCTACCTTGAGATAATAAATAATATTTCGATACATAACGATATGCAGGTATCCTAATGAACACTACGACTTTACTTTCAGCAAAGTACGCTTAGGGTGTGATGATAGCATATATATAGATAGATACCCGGGCATAGTGTGATTCATAGACCGCACTATGCCTGGGTTGCACCAAGATGTTTGTTATAGTTAAAGTTATTGTAACATTTCTCATCCTTCTCTAACTTTAGCAGATTTCTTTAAGTTAGAGAAGGATGTGAAATGTTACAATAACTTAAACGAATATCTTGATGCAACCCAGGCTAAGACTTTACTTTCAGCAGAGTACGCTTAGAACTGTCAAAACTCATACTTTACTGACAGTTCTAAGCGTACTTTTCTCAAATAAAAGCCGTAGTGCGGTCTATGAATCTCACACTAAAAGTGCTCTACTTGAGCAGACAAATGTATATTTTACTTTACACTGAATATACAAAATCTCAGAGGATTATTTGCAAGTTGGTACAGCACACTCGCAAGAGCATCTACAGCCAATTTACGAGCCATTATTTCTTAGGAAGATGGATACAACATACTGTCACCAAAAGTGATAGATAATGTATCCCGGGAGGCAATCCGTCAATCGTAGGTAAGGTAACATTGTTATGAAACCTGCAACTCTCGCGACTTTGGATTCAGTACGCTAATTTTTAAATATGTTAAAAGGTGCAAGTAGTTGAAGGCCATTGCTTTGCCTATATTACGGGTTTGATCCCCGGGTCGTATGGTAAATGATATCAGGATTATTCAATTTCAGCAACTTACTAGTGCCACCTTTGGTACTCGTATTACTAAAATCGGTAATGCTCAGTGAATGTCAATTGGTGGTAGAACTGCAGATCGTGGGCGTAGGCACCACCGCATTACCTAATCTAGTTTCCGCTTAGTTGTAGATTTCATTTAGTGTTATTATGTTCCAGGCCGTAATGTAATTTCACAGAGGTATAACACCTCAGGAGTGGCAACGCAGCTAAATCTCAGGTCTTTATGTAGGCGTTTATATGCGTTTTACTTACCATCAATGAGAAATGTATGCTTGTTTGTTAAATCATAAAAAATTGGCTACTTGCCACCTAATTGGCCTAAGTTTGCCTTGTTTTGCCTATGTGACAGTTATTACGAGGCCATACATTACCATCTTATTTTGTTGTCACGAAACGTAATGGTAGGTACCACATAAATATGAATAATTTATTTAGATTTCTTTAGATACTATTCGCAGGGAATAACGAGAGCGGAAGAAATTAAAAAAAAAAAAACATCCAACACACCTTTAGACACGTACAACAACAATGATATTGAAAATGACTTAACAATCGTACCTAAGGGCGTTTACAACTTTTTCAATCTCGATAAATTTAATTATCTAACTTTCCCAATATTTCCACTTCAACCGTGAAGCGTTTTGCGTTTAAATTAAATAAGGGATTTTCAAGCAAATATTTCTACTGCGCTTATATTTTATGCATTCCGTTTTGACACATGTTTAGGATGCAAATTTGAGTATTTTTGAAACGATTTGAGTTATAAAGCCCAGTACGGAAATTTGATGAGGAGTAAAATCAAGTGTAACATGAAAGTTGAGGCGTAACGCGCGATTCCCTCGCAAGCACTGCGACAGAACGCACATTGATCATCTCAAAAAAAATCAGTCATAATTCGATTATAATTAAAGTATTTAAAATATTTATATTTTTATTATTTTTTATTTTTATTTATTTTTAATTTTTATAGATATAGTTAAAGTATTTAATTATAATACCCTAAAACCTTTAATTATAATAGAATTAAAACGGATTTTTTTTTACCAATGAGGTTAATATATATGATTAGTATATGAGGGTAATACCTACATATACCTACAAAAGAAACCGGAAATAAGCAGCCGGTTCTGTTTCTAAATTTATTTGACTACCTATGTGAGGGTGGGTGAGACCTACCTACGTGACACTTTCACGTCATCACATACCAGATGACTTTTATTTATATACTTATATACACTTTATATACACTATTATGGGAAACTGTGATAAATTGAGTTCAAAAAACTGGAACCATGCTACTAAGGCACAGTATAGTTACAAACAGTAATGTAACTACGAACAAATCGTTCGAAACGGCACACTCACACAAACATGCGCATCTACGAGGCCTCTAAGCGGTTCTCGCAGTGCTACAGTAGCGAGTGTCGCGGACTGTCGCGTCGAGACGAGCGGTCACGTTGAGATTTGTTTTTGCTTCCACGAGTGTTTTAAAGATGCCACGAGCGTATTGCGTGGTATACGAGTGTTTGAACTCTGCATCATCAAAACCGGAGGTATCGTCTTTTAAACTTCTTGGTGATTTTGAAAGGCAATAATAATGTATTGTTATAATATCTAACATATTTAAAAAAATCTCGTGTGATAGTGTTTGTAACAATACTCCTCCGCAGCGGCAAGACCGATCAGTATGAAATTTTGTGTGTATAGTTGGTAGGTATGAGAATCGGTTGCAGTCTTTTTTTATATCCCTAAATGGTGAGGGTGATTCTTACAATTTTTTTTTTCGATTTTTTGGACATTTAATTTGTTTATACCTCTAAGGCGATACGAAGTTCGTCGGGCAGCCATTTATTAAGATTGTACTGTCGTAAGAACTATAAAAATCACCCAAGTAATTAGCACAAAATATTTATTAAGAATAAAGTATTTTTTATGTAATGGTTAAAACAAAGATCTACAAGTTATATCAATATTAAACTGTTTTTCGTACTTAAAATTATAATAATAATAAGATCAAGGTTGGATCATGGGTCTAATACAGAAGGCGGTACTCCTTGGCACGGCACGTATAGTGAGGAGGTTCTTGTCTCTATGACCCTAACCACCGATAGCTTAGACACTGTTCCCGCTGCCGGCGGCGCACTATTATTTAATTTCTTATAGGTATATGTTTGTTTGTTTTATAACTACTTATGTATGTAAAAATATTAAATAAGAACATGAATAAATGAGTGAATACTAACATAGTAACTTTTGCTGGGATTAATCAACACCATAAGATTATGTACATAGCCTACATATTATTATTTGTAAACTGTTGTACCGCGGTGTGAAGTCATAACGTGCTGCAAATTTTTAGAGGCCGTTTTGAGTCATTTCACTATTCGCAACATTTTGAATCGTTATATCTTAACAACTTTTAAGTACTTATTGACTATATATTTCAAAGACACATAGTATTTATTTATCCAATACTATTACAGGGTAACCAATAAAAAAATAGTCAACATCCCAATACGATTGATTAAAGGTCAGTAAATGCTAAAATAATAACACCATTATAAAAAAATATTGTGACAGTAACCTATAGTGATTCAATGGAGTGTAGGTAAATATTTTATAAAATGGGCTTAGTTTCCATACTGTTTGTATCTATACTGTGACCAAGGGGAGTGTTCTGTGTAAGATAACTAATGAGTTATGAATGTTATTAGTACGTATCTATACGCCAATGGATTAAACATGACCGAAGTTGTTTTCAAGGAATAACACTTTTTAGATTTAAAAGCGGAATTCGTCCTGAATAACAATTCCTCTTTAAGGGCAATTTTATCTGTATAAAATTATTTATAGATTTACAAACAATAAGAGCTTATTCGTCAAGATTTTATCAATGTGTCAATTCAACTTCTATACAAACTCTCTAGACTTTACGAACGCCTGCTCAAAACAAACCCAGCTTTGATAAAATTATTTATGAATGTGGTTACGTTGAAGCAATTACAAGCCTATTCATTATAATCAACAGTATTCAACCTGGTGTTAATGTTGGAATGAATAGAAGCGATAAGTTCGTCAACGTCTACAATCAATGAGTTAATTAACGTAAATCTTCATCGCCTTTAAGTGTTTGTTTCACTGTCAATAAAGTAACTAATGAGATATATACTATGTTATGAAAGTTAACGTGTCCCTTAAAAGCTGTATTCGCTGTCGTTTGATGAACCATGAAGTCTTTCCCAGGGCTCCAATGATTTACAGGCTGTAGCAATAAAAAAATCATTTATATTTTATACGTTTTATGTGAGGATGGTGGCAAATAAGCATACAGTTCACATCGATGTTAAGTGATGACTGACCGTATGACCTATAGACCCACACAAAGACAAAGACTAGAGGTCAAAATGCAGATGCGTTGCCACCCCTGACACTTTAGTTATTATGTCTCTGTGACAGTTATTACGGGACCATACATTACCACCTAACCGGAACATGATAGTGCTGAACCATTTGGCGACAGATAGATGAGTTAATGCCTACACCCTAGAGCTCCTGCACTGGAACTCTTCCACCAGTAGAATGCTATTAATAATACTGTGGTTTTTCAGTTCCATATTTAATCTTCAAGAGTCTTAGGAATCAGCGTACATGTTTGAAGAGAGTGATGAATGTAGAAGAGAAACGGGACCTTTGTAAGGATCGGGTTATTTTGCACTTCACACTCTCTACCCTCTCTCAAATTCGTTAGCTAAGTTTCTAGGCACAAAGCTTGGGTCTCCACAAGATAAAAACATGCAAAGATATCACATAAAATATCTATGCTATACAAAGATTTTCCTGCTAAAAGATAGTATTAAGATTAACGTTAGATATATTTTAATGGTAGATATCTAATGTCTGGGTTTTGAGAACGTTGGCACCACCGCATCACCGAATATAGCTGCCGCCAATCAGGCTCGATCAGGTTATAACTGCCGCCAATCAGTACAGTTAAGCACTATTGTGTTTCGGTATGAATGTTTTTGGGGTGTAAGTGGCGCCTTTACCATCTTGGTGCCACAGCCAACCTTACCTGCACGTGGTACACCCTGCTGATCAACAGACAAGGCTCTGGCGACTGTTTTTTGGTTCCAAATGGTTGCTGGGTCGACACTATCAGCGTAATCCTTCCTAGTGTCCTGCATGGTGGTAAGGTCCCTTAAAGGGCCTGCCTGGCTAGCTACCACCCTCAGGTCGTAATCTGCCGCCAAGCGTCTTCGGACGTGTTCCGGCTTCCGAGCCTGAGAGCCAGTCCCCCCTCCCCTTCCTCTTTTCCCGTCCCTGATGTGTACCGTACTGTTCACCCCCGGACCGGTTGGTGTAAGGACGTCTTGCGCTCGGAGACGCAACATGTTGGCCTGGGGGCCAGGGAGAGCCGATTAAACGGTATCCGCTGCCGCCCGCCGGTCAGTAGGGGACCCGAACCCAGGCCTCACTATTAACCTCTGGCCTGGGAGGCTGTCCCGCCAACCGGTGCAAAGTCCCGTGTGCAGTCGCCGTGCCGGAGTAAGAGACCGGAGTGGGGCCAGGCGCCTGTGCACGGGGGGGATCGGGGGTCCTTCCGTCCCCCGGGCCAGCAATTTGCACCACCTCTGAGAGCAGATGATCTAATTCACCGACAACTTTGTTCGTCGGGTGAGTAATGCGGTACACATCATCCTTCCCCTTTCCCGACGCTTAAAAAAAAAAAAAAAACAAAAAAAATGGTTAAACAAAGGAAAAAATTTAGGCTTCTCTCAGCGGACACCCCCCCCACATTTACTGTGGACATGTGCAATATTAGGGGTTTACATACCAACCTTAACGCCGTCCATCTTCATCTGGAAACGGCTAAGCCGGCCCTACTCTTTCTGACGGAGACACAAATATCCTCTCCACTCGATACTGCATATCTTACTTACCCCGGCTACACTCTGGAGAACAATTTTATTCGCCGCGCCGGGGTATGTCTGTATGTCAGAGAGGATGTCTGTTGTCGCCGTCTTGACCATTTTGAAGACAAGGACCTGTCAATATTGTGGGCGCGCGTAGATTACGGTGGTTCCAACCGAATTTACGCGTGCGTGTACAGGTCCTATAGCGGAGACGGGGAGACAGCTCGCATGTTCGAGCACATCCAACAGGTGGTCGACACGGTGCTTGAACAGCATCCTTCTGCGGAGTTGGTGATTCTTGGCGACTTTAACGCACACCATACGGAGTGGTTGAGTTCTGATACAGAAGCAAAAAGATTTAGACCTCAAACTGGATGTCAACGATCTGCGGAACGGCAGCGAGAGCAACACGATCTAACGCATAGATTATTATTAAAGCATAGAGCAACACGGGCCACCGGGCGCGAAGAACCGGCGGGGGAAAGCCATATGCAGGCTTTCTCCTCTGTCAAAGTACAAGCACAGATATGATCCTATGCCTGTCGCCGAGATATTTAAATGTGTGCGTGAAATTGTTTATGTATTTATTAAATACAAGGTGTGAGTTTCGTAGTAATAGACGATTTTTATTATGTGTGTGTGTCACACAAATTTCCCCCCGCAAAAAATTACAGACTGTTTCGCGTCGGTAATAAACGCTATGGCTACTTTCCTGGCCCGTGTTGCTGTCAGCGACGCGACAGCATTGTCACCCGCCCCGCAGTCGCCGTCCCCTTACAGATCGCTGACATCCAGTTTGAGGTCTTAGGCTTGTATTTGGACATCTGGTTTTTATATAGATGTCTATAGGTTGCAAGCATAATTCCTGTATAGGAGAAAAAGACTTTTCCTGATAAGTTAAGAGCTTGTAGGTAGTATTTAGCGACGTGATTAAACCCATAGGTATATAAATATAAAACAATAAAGCTGTTAAGATTTCCTGCAGAAACCGTTATTTACCCCAGCCTTTGTTTTTCGAGCACAGTTGCGACGGGTGAGAGTATTAATGTAAGTACAATATTAAGCCTCTTTTATGAAATATTTACGAGTCTTGTTCGTTGTCCAATTTTATCATAATTGTTTTCCGATTGTCATACATTCAACAGTGGTGTCCAATTTATTGCTGCTGTTAATACTATATAGGGTCTGGGATTTAATAAAATAACAGCAGTAAAATGTATGGTTTATTCTGTAAAATTTGTATACTATCTGTTATAATTATCAATGCTGCCTTTTACTTATGAGGAATATGTTGCATATTCGAAATTACTGGAACACGCAAACCGCTTATGCACTTCGCGAGCATTAGACTTAAACTCGACTGAAGTACATTTAGGCATGCTAAGCGGATTATTTAGAAGGCGACGTTATTCTTTTCAACATCATTTTGTAAAGACGAACGCTGTGACGTGTATGGAACGCTGCCTCGTTTCTTTTAACTGATAAGTAAACCATGTTCCTTTAGCATGAAATAATTCTACAATTATCTTTTGTTCACATCATACAGCTATCATATGACTTCAATTACTGTGGAAATGTCGTTAAAGATTGCCTACATCTTTCATTTCTTTTGTTTCCTACGGCAAAAATGTTTGTTGCGTTGTTTCCGATGTTAAAAAGGTGTACAAAACTATACTGTTTTTATTAATTGATAAGAAAGATAAAAAAAATAGATTACTTTGCAAATTTTAACTCAGGAAATTTAAAATAGGGGGAGACTTATAAAGAAAGACTTGAATTAATAAAGATGTCATTTAAACGTCTTTAAAACTTTAAGGAAGGAGTTCCTCCTCTAAATTATCTCATATTAATAAGGTAGAGCTCTAGTGACGGAGCTCGAGGGCGCAGGCACCACCGCATTACCTAATATACTTGCCGCTAAATGGTTTTCAGCACTATCGTGTTCCGGTCAGGTGGTAATGTACAGCCCTGTAATTTCCGGCACAGAGGCATAACACCTTAGGCCTGGTAACGCATCTGCATTTTGACCTTGGTCTTTATGTATGTGTCTATAGGCTGCAGTCATCGCTTAACACCAATGTGAACTGCATGCTTGTTTGCCACTTCCATTACAATAAAAAATATATATTAACTGGTGGTAAAGTTCCAGTGTCGGAGCTCGAGGGCATATACACCACTGCATTAGGTTATCTATCTGCCGCCAAATGGTAGTGTTTAGCACTATCATTGACTTGGTAGATGGTAACGTATGGCTCCATGATAGAAATCACTGAGGCAAAACAACTTACGCGCTATGAACGGGAAGCCATCACATTTTACCGTCGGTTTTTGTATAGACGTCTATAATCTAGTGATATTCTCACTAAAACTAGCACTAATGATCAATGTGAACCGCACTGTTTGCCATTGTAACATTTAAAAAATTTAGAAGATTACTAAGCTTAATAATAGCTACTGTCTAGTGAATTCAGTACACGTTTTCAATTTATCGGCGCCACGGTCATTATCTGTGGAAGAGCGGAGATCTTTGGCGCCCGCCACGGCGTCGTCTCTCGTCACAAACATTCAAAGTTGCTCCTGTTACAGTCACCCCTACATTACATGAATACTGGACACCACAATCATTAAGTTACATTGGAATCTGATGATTTATTTTAACATGACAGTTTAGTTCAGGGTTTCTTATATTTGCATTACTATATCTGGGTATACTTCTGTAAGTACTATAGTAAAAGATTTTGTTTGTTTGGAATAGACAAACTAAAAAACTGGTTTTTTTTTGTGATGATGGCAAACATGCATGCTGTTAAGTGACGACTGCAGCCTATAGACATCTTCACAATAACCAGAGGTCAAAGTACAGATGCGTTGCCACCACTGAGAACTAAGATCTTTTTCCTAGTGATAGTTATTAGGTACAGGGCCATACATTACCATCTAATCGGGACACGATAATGCTGAACACTATATTACTTACTACCATTTGGCGGCAGATAGATTAGATAATGCGGTGGTGCCTACACCCTCAAGCTCCATCACTGGAGCTCTAGCACCAGTGAAATGGTGGTAGAGCTTTAACTGCCTCAGTAGCGTAGTGGTAGCAGGCCACTACTATTACGCTGGAGGTCCTGGGTTCGATTCCCGGGTCGGGGACTATCAGAGATAACGGTTTAAAATCCTTTATCTCTGCTTCTATTGGGATTTTTCAATTTTCTGGAAGTTTCCCAATTCCATTCATCTCCGGGCACATTACCAAACTCCGGGGGAGTTTGGTAGTGATGACCGGAGATGGCAACAGGTTCGCCACATGGGCCTAAAACGTAACCGACGAGTCGTGGGTGTTTGCATCTATGATTGAATGCATGCATTTACCTCTGCCTACCCCTTCGGGGATTACAGGCGTGAAGTTACGTTTATTTCTCGTGTATAAAGCATTTTCAACGTGTTCCTGTCGCAGGCAAGTAACAATCATCAGAGATCATGTCGATGTCATAAATATAATACTAGCAGCTTATATAAAAAAATATGTACTGTTGCAAAAGTTGCAAGAAGTTGAAACAATACATGACCGTCTTGGGTGGTTTAAACAGGATCAACGAGATTAGCTCAAGCTTTTTTATTAAAGTTATCTAATATTCCTTCAATTCCTTTTGGGGTCCCGGAGGTAACAAGTTTCTTTTCAGTATGCTCATTTCTTACACTTCATCTCTACGTATTATAAAGTAAAGTCCCCCTATTTTCTCTATCTGTATGTATGCTCTAATCTCGGAAAGTTGTGAACGGAGTTTGTTCGTGTTTAAAACGTTGGAAAGAGGAGGTTTTTTGAAGAAGGTTTATATCTATAGTAAATGCTTCCCATGTAAAGCCGGGGCGGGGTCACTAGTGTCATATACGTGTGAATCAAAGCCGTGTTAGATTTAGACACTAGTATAATATAAAACTACTTGTTTGCCATGATAGACTTTGACTTTATTTGAATATGTACGAGTAGGTGTACAAGATGACTAATTAAATTAATTAAAAATCTCGCATTCATAGTATGTTTGGTAAAATTCCTACTAATATTATAAATGCGAAAGTAACTCTGTCTGAATGTCTGTCATTTTATTTTTTTATTTTATAAAGTTACCTTTTCACGTCCAAACAACTGAACCGATTTTAATGAAATTTGGTACAGGGATAGAGCTGACTTTGAGAAAGAACATAGGCTACTTAGTTATTTATAAAACGACATCCACGCGGGCGAAGCCGCGGGCAACAACGAGTTAACTATATATACCTGTCATGACTTTACAATCAGAATGTCGTAGATAGGAACTTCTTTGTTCAATTATTCAGTCAACACATTCTGCAATACATTTTCAACTTATGAGCACTTTGTACATCCTAAACAACGATCCCGAAACATATAATATTCATTTCTCATTTCAACAAAGACTACCTAATTGTACAGGCGAGGACCAAGGAGTGTTCTCTGTGACTTTTCACAAATTATTGATGCATAACCCTAACATAGAGTTCAGGCTTATTCATATGTTTGTACTTTAGTCTATAGACATACAAAAACCAGAGGTCAAGAGAGTGCAAATAAATTAAAATAGTGCGCGATTTTGTTTTGCGTCTGTGATATATTAGGTTGGGGAAAAAGTTTCTTCGCATTTTTTTAAGATAATTCAAAACATTTTTTAATACAGTTTATTTAAATTTAACTAAAGTATGTATGTACCATTTTGTTCAATAACCTTTTGCCATCTTGTAGGTAGGGACATGATCCCATTGCTATAAAAATTTTGGGACTTCTCATCAAAATACCGCGACAAGTGGATTTGGCAGTCCTCTCGTGATGTTAACCTAACATTGCATAAAGAATTCTGAAGAGACCGAAACAGGTGGAAATCTGAAGGTGCAAGGTCAGGACTATACGGCGGATGCATTAACACCTCCCAGCCAAACTCTCTTAATTTTTGCTGAGTGGCTATAGATGTGTGAGGTCTAGCGTTATCATGATGAAACACCACACCCCTTCTGTTGATCAATTCCGGCCGCTTTCTCTCAACTTCTTGCTTTAATCTCATCAGTTGTTCGGAGTAGAGTTCAGAATCGATAGTCCTGCCTAGTGGTAATAGCTCATAATGAATAATGCCCTTCCAATCCCACCACACACACAACATCACCTTATTGCGAGTTAACCCGGGTTTCGCCACAGTCTGTGAAGCCTGACCGGCCTTTGACCACGACCTTTTTCGCACGTTCTTGTCGTACGTGATCCACTTTTCATCACCAGTTATCAGCTTCTTCAAAAATGATTCAGTTTCATTACGTCGTAATAAAGAATCACAAATGAGTACACGGTTCATTAGGTTTCTTTCAGTAAGCTCGAGAGGTACCCAAATATCGAGCTTTTTTTTGTACCCAGCTTTTTTCAAATGCGCCAAAACTGTTTTGTGATCAATTCTCAGTTCTTCAGCTACGTCGTAACTACTGATATGTCGATCTTGCTCCACTTTTTTAAAAATGGCATCCATTTTATCCGTAATAGGGCGACCAGAGAGAGGTGCATCTTTGACATCAAAATTTCCGGATTGAAAACGCTTAAACCAAATTTGTGCTACTCTCACAGACACTGCACTACGTCCATAAACATCGCAAAATTTTTTCGCGGCTTGCGTTGCATTTTTACCTTTTTTGTAGTAAAATTTTAAAATGTATCGAATTTCTTAATTAGATTCACTCATCTTGACAGTACGAAAAACAAATAAAAATCACACATTTGCCTAATTTGAATTTGGAATTATGTTCTTTAAAATTTTAACTTTCAATTATACCAAAACCAGCCAGATACAAATACTACAGCCAAAGAGATTTTATTACAAGTTCATACATACTATAATGCGAAAAGACTTTTTCCCCAACCTATTATAATTAATATATGGGCCAATAATAACATACTTGTATATTATGAGCCAATCATCTAACCGGAATACAATAGTGGTGTAATCTATCAGCCGCCAACATGAAATGGCTTCTGTCATTATACCTACGTGATGATGTGATGCCAACGCTCTCCAATTCGGACTCTAGAACTCTATCACTAGTGTAATATACCAGAAAAAGTAATGACGTTCATAATCCATTTTTTTCCTTACATAATCTATAGAATATATGAAAATCAATTGCTGTTAATTAGTCTCGCTAAAACTCGAGAACGTCAGGACCGATTTGGCTAATTTTGTCTTTTAATGATTTTTGGAAGTCCAGGAAAGATTTAAAAAATAAGAAAATATGAAGAAATTGAAGGAAAAAAGTAAAAACCACAATTTCATTTTTCCATACAAATAGTCCGTATCTATCAAATCTTTGACATATTATTACATTCTGAGGCAATACGAAGTCTGCCGGGACAGGTAGTATATAATAAATAATAATGGCAACCCATTATACGTCCCACTGCTGGGTCACGGACACGGACGCTGGACACGAGTCTCTCCCCTTTTTGGGGGGTTGCGTGGAACTTACTCCACCACGCTTTTTTTTATGTAAACAGTTCACATTTATGTGAACTGTTTACATAAAAACTAACTGTTAAGTTAACTGTTACTTAACTTACTGTTAAGTGATGACTGCAGCCTATAGACACCCACACTAAGACCAAGGTGAGAGATGTGTTACCACTCCTGAGGCCTAAGGTGTTATACCTCTGTGCCTGAATTACAGGGCCGCCGACATTACCACCTGACCCGAACACGATAGTGCTAAACACTACCATTTAGCGGCAAGTATATAAGGTAATGTGGTGGTGCCTACGACCGCGAGCTCCAGCGACGGAGCTCGCTAGGCACCACCGGGCGTAGGCGGAGGTAAACTATGATGTCGGCTAGTCAATAAAAAAAAATGAAGAAAGATTTAAAAACTTACTATGTATAAATATATTAGTAATAATATTGTACAAATATTCGAAAAACGCCGGGCGGTCACTTATCCCTGGGACACATTGTATATGGATAAATAAATGATTATGATTATAGGGAGGGGGGCGGTTTTGGTTTGGCGGTGGATACCTTAAGGATGTGATGATGATGATGATGAAACTTTTGATAAGAAAAACAATAATATTGTTGCATCTCGCACACACTTGTTTGCATTTTCTCAAATTACAATTTCATATTGAAGTAATCATGCGATGATATTTGAATACAATTAAAATTATTTGCTACGAATCTGTAAGCAATACGGCATGTTTGACTAAGAACAAACTTAAATTACTGTGTTCACACATGACTATACAAATGCTTGATAAGATTTGCATCCATGTCTAGAATCCTAACCGACGAATATGTGTAAGTAGTTGTATTCAGGACCAGTGAAACTTTGAGTGAAATTAGTCTGAAACGGACGCTTCTCGAACCTTTACGTAATTATCCCTTTGTGCCCTTACTTCTACAAATATGTTCTAAGATAATATTTCATTGTACAGTCGAAGAAGTGTTCTTTGTAATATTTTACAAATGGTTGATGCATTAGAATAACATCGACGCTGGCATTACATTCTTTTTCTTTATTCTTAAGTTAATATGTTTGCTTTTGTTATTTTGTGCTCCATTATCAAACTATTAGGATTAAACGCACAAAGTACAGTAACCAAAAAAAATCCACATCGACCTTAAGAAGGAGACTTGGCTGATTTCGGGTCTGTAGAGTGTTATCTCTTTTGCACCTTACCTATCTGACGTTTGTCGACCATTTTAATCAAGTTTTGACCAATACCGGACTATCAGTGCTTACGTAGGCAGTGTGCAGCAGAGATAACGCTCTACGAAGTCGAAAATGGCCGATTGTCTCTTTCGTTGGCTCGATGTGCAATATTTCTTGCTGGGTACTGTAATGACTTTAACATAAATAGTGAAGTTCCGTTGAGTTGTTTAAAATATTGTAGTCACTGTTGGACGATAAGCAAGAGTCAATATTATGTGAATAGCGCCCGTTAGTCTGTTATTAAACCTAACATAAAAAAGAAAATGAATGTCAAAACTCATTATCAAAGTCATATTGTTGAACGTATTTATATAATCGAAATATTCTCAAGAGTTGAGAACGAATTTAACGAAGTTTACCATATTCAGCCCAACTGACACGTACGAAAGGCATTTTGTTGATCTTAGTTTTACAAAACATTTGCGCTGTAACGCCTGATACAATTCAAATTACAATTTTGCTAATCTCAGCTAACCCAGGTCGGAAAGGTACTCGTAGCTTTAAGACTTAAAACACCATCGTAGAAGTATCACTTGCGACTTAACAAACCTCTACCACAATTTGAGTGGCTCATTACTTAAACAACTAAAAGCTTTACTACTAACGCATTTTTAAATTCAAATAAAACTTAATTTTACACAGAAAATTTATTGCGCTCTTACATAAGTGGCCAACAATTAAAGTTATAAATTTCAATCCCTAAAATAATCATATCTACCTAAACCATAAATACCTAATAGTGAAATATTTTACGCTAATTTCAACTTATTCCATAAAATATCTCGAGGCATTACTTTTATCACCATACACATATTTCAAATAAACGTCTAAAATTATTAGGGAAGGTTTATTTTAAGTTGGGCGGTAGCGAAAGCATTTTGTAATGCGGCTGCTAAAATTAATGTTTATGTAGGTGTACCCCAACCTTTGCCACTTTTGGATGACTTACTGTTAACCCAAAACACACATACTTATCTTGGTTATTTATAAAGTGAGGATTTTGGGTTGGCATACCACAAAAACGTCTAGCTCAGTTGATGCATGACTTAACAGAAATGCGAAATATTCAGTGGATATTCAATTTAATATACAAATTACATGTTAAGTGGAGCGCAGTAACACATTGTTAAGCCGATAGATTAGGGACGACAGGCGACATGTTGCTTCACCCGCTGATAAAGTGGCAGGCATCGGTCTCTAATGAGTATTCTGTTGTTTAATTAAAAGACGATAATATGAAACTTCTATTGGTATAAACAATTGCTGTTATATGTATGGCCCCATAATAACTATCACAGAGACGTAACAACCGAGATTTAGCAGTGGCAACGCATCTGCATTCTGACTTTTGGTTTTTATGTAGATACCTGAAGGCTGCAGTCATCACTTAAGATCAAATTGAACTTGCGTGCTTGTTTGCCACCTTACATAAAAATACATCATGGCAATGTGAGCGTAGGGGGATCAAAGGTCGGTAGAATTGAAGAAATACACCATTTTCTTTTTATCTTGTTTGACATGTATATCAATTGTTTTTCACTTTAATTTATTTTGTTTGTTTTTTGACGTGTCATAATAGGTGCCTGTCACCCTAAATGAATAAATGAGTTTCTGATTCTGATTCTGATTCATTATTTTGGCTAATTTACCTTTCAAGAATCCTTCCGCCTACGGATATTGATTAAACGTACAAGTAATCTCCCTCCTAGAATTCGGATCGCGATCGGATAAGTGCCATTATTAGTGGCGTCGGGACGTGACGACCCCACCGAAAAAAAATCTTCTGCTTGGCAGAAGATTTTTTTTTCTACTGGTAGAGAATTCTTCCACTAGTGCAGTCAGTCAACCGAACAATAGCGGTCAAACAATTCCAAAGGGGCGGTAGTAAGTGCAATAACGCAAAATGGGCAGCAGCATCCTGCGATAAAACTGCCGTCACTGCGATCGCCAATCCGCATGCCAAGCGTAGCGATTATGGCATATCCCCCTTATGGGGAGGCTTTGGTCCAGCAGTGGGTGTCTTTCAGCTGAAATGATGAAGTGCCATTATTTAAAAACCAATAGTTGAGGTTCCGAAGAAGGGAAAGCAATTATCTTGTATGCACTCATTGTACCCCTACATGACATGGTATAACATGACTTTAAAATCTTTCAATATCTACAGGTTGGCAGTCAAGAACTTGCTAATTTGAGTTTATTCATGACATTAAAAAATGATGAGATAAATACTTGATTGTAAAAATATTCGTTTACATTCCTGGAGTTTTTTGAACTGAACTATCAAGAGATATTTGACGGAGAATACCTATTTACGAAAATAAATCCTTTTACAAAATTTATTTGGTAAAATATTTAACTTCTAAGTAGCGTTTGCGTTTTTTTACGAAATATACTGTTGGTAAGGCGGTTCATATCAACCTAAAATGTACACGTCATAAACACACATGTCACTAGTAATCTTATTATTGTGACTCTACTGTTCCTGAATTAAAAATGAGACTTGGCTGTCTGCCTCACAAATATTAATGTACCGGCAATTCTTATCTTGTCAAATTATGAATAGACGGACATTTTGTGTAGATACAGTCAGAGAACTTTCCACTTTTCCAAATTCAATTTAATATAGCTTTTATTCTCGGCACATAGGTAAGGTTGTCATGTGGTCAAGCTGCTAGTTCTTCGATAGTACTTATCTCAATTATAATTTGACACGTTATTATATTATGCTCAGTATTTTACGTACTAAGTATCAAACTAGGCATAACGAAAAATGGTCATTCCTCTGTTAAAAAATTATGAACTTCATGACAAACTGATACAAAACATTATACATAACAACAAACTTTAAAAAATTGAGGTTACTGTAGATAGGTATCAGGAACTTTATCAGGTGCACTAACTTACTAAAGCTATAGAGTATTTGCAGTGGCGTAGGCGGCGGGGGCGGCTCACACCGGGTGCCACCTATTTGGGGGTGACACCCACTCTTTAAAAAAAAACAAATTTGAACTGTTTAGACGTGAAAGCGGAAAACAAAACTCACTTTCACATTTATAATACCATAGGGCGCCAGAGGCAGAATTTGCTCAAATAGGGGGGCACAACTGTGGAGAATGGAGAAATAAGATACAAAGGAATGGGAAGTATTCCTTTTTTTTTTGCTCTTCCGCCCCGGGTGCCACATATGCTAGCTACGCCACTGAGTATTTGTTTTTATTTCATGTTAAACCCGTTAGATATTCTTATATTGTATAAGTTTTGTGTTTTACTGGTGGTAGAACTCAAGTGACGGAGCTCGCGGGCGTAAGCACCACCGCATTACCTAATTTACTTGCCGCTAAATGGTAGTGTTCAGCACTATCGTGTTCCGGTCAGGTGGTTTTTTCCGGCACCGAGGCATAACACATCCTGAGGCCTACCTCGGGAGTGGTAACGCATCTGCATTTTGACCTTGGTCTTTGTGTGGGAGTCTATAGGCTGCAGTCATCACTTAACATCAATGTGAACTGCATGCTTGCCTTTTTTTATGTAATGCAAGTGCCATTACATAAAAAAAGTATTTTTAATAATCGAAGATAGCAACACTACTATTATGAAATGTGTTCACAGATCGTCACCGAAGATCAGGCTCGCTGGATGAAGCAGCCGAAGACAGCAGTGACAATGGCGGTAGTACACCCAAGAAAAAAACTGCTATCGAAGAACAATGGGAGAGATCCGGCGGCTTCGAGCTCACATCCGTCGAACAAGAAACATATGAGAAGTACTTCTACGGCTCAGAACATTGGAACTACTTCACCAATGACGAGGACCTTGGGCCAGTGATTTTATCGATAAAACAGGAAACTTTGAACTCCAGGGATCAATTCAGGTAATTTATCAATACCATTACATTCAAGCTCTTAAGAACGACGATTTTAAATTCAAATTGGTATAACTTTCAAATAGATCGTTAATCTATGCAGATCAGAATTTCTAATGATATGGCTACGTTAGCGGATGAATATTCATATTACGCTTCATAAAAACACACGTTTCATCTTCGACGATGTAGGCTGCTCACATTAGGAAGCAAACAGCATTAATTTACACTTGGAGGATACGTGCGAATGTTGGTTCTTACGGATCTCTGAGAGACGGACATGCAATAGACAATTGCAATGTGATTGATTATTACAAATTACGAAAATTGGCGGTTGAAGATGTATCCATCGCATATCCTTTATTGCTTGTTGAATAGACGTCAATAAGTCGTGTTAACCCGTATTGCTCCCAATTTTCGTACCTAAAACATAACATAATATTATTTTGGTCTTAGGCATTAATATGGTGACACCATCAATTTGAGAAAAGTTCAAGATTTTTTCACTTACAATATATCCAACATCATACCTAGTTGAGTTTGACACTCTGTTTATGAAGACCAACAAAAAAATAGACAAAGACGAAAACAATTTCAATTGCTTTGTTCTTTGAAGTAAATTTTCATCATTCGCCGTCAATAACATAGAAATATTTGACAATCGCTTCAACTAAACGAACTAGTTTTACGTCAATTTACAACATTGTAGAAATTAAATTTGCGGATTTTCTCGTGTATACAACACTCCCAAACTTTTTCTTATACCCGACGTTTCGGTCGCTTTCCAGCTACCGTGGTCACGGGCAGACTGGCCACGTATGAAGCTCGCGAAAACCTGCGAAAACGTTAATTTACAACATTACCGAAATTAATACAATTGCAATTAACATGGCCGTCACACACATGTCCATGGCCGAATACTCAAACGTCACTCAATTTTAAGCATTTAAGCCCTCAAATGTGCGCTATCTCTATCGTTTGAACGTGTTTTATAAAGACAGAAGACTTTTAAGTCCCACTTAGATTTAAGTGACGTTTGAGTATTTGGCCGTCAGAAACCTTTGCATTTATTTGGCCTTTTTTACATCTACGATTGGAACTGTTAAAAATGGAGACCATAACCGATTTTTATTCGCAGACTTTGCGTCCCATTATCACTGGGACGATAATCTAAAATTTTGCATTTATTTGGCCTTTTTTACATCTACGATTGGAACTGTTAAAAATGGAGACTATAACTGATTTTTATTTGCAGACTTTGCGTCCCATTATCACTGGGACGAAAGTCCCATTATCACTGGGACGAAAATCTGCTTACGTTATTAATAAACACAAATATAGTCATTAGAACAGCAATAAATAAAGCACCCACTGAATCTGTATCTGACACGGTTCTACAGCATATGAATGGGCCATAATGTGAACACGCGAGAGAAGTTCTTGAATAAATTATTAGATCTAAAATGCAAATGGCTTCACCAATGACTCGAGTTACAGTATGTACACGGAATATAGGTCGACGATATAAGAATACATCGTATTATAATGTAATACATTATTGAAAATTTTATCAATAACTTACAATACAATAAAGTCAAATTGATATGGCTTGTATGCAAAATATTTTTCTCGTCATCCGTAGTGTGACACGTGACTTAAACTTCCCCAAATTGAAATATTTCTATATGTTATATATTATGTGAACGTTAGATCAAGTAGTTTCTTGCTTTGTATTTATTCTCTTTCACAGCATCAGCCTCCCTAATCAGTGGTTGTCCTGTGCGTTTTTTATTTTACATAGATCTATACGGCTATTGCGGCCCTGTAATTTCCGGCACAGAGGCACAACACCTTAGGTCTCAGGAGTGGTAACGCATCTGCATTTTGAACTTGGTCTTTGTGTGGGTGTCTATAGGCTGCAGTCATCACTTAACATCAATGTGAACAGCATGCTTGTTTACAACTTCCATTACATTAAAAACAAATCTAAGATTTTTAGTGTCTATTCAAGAATGTTGTGTATTGGTCATAAGTACTTAAGGCTACCTATAGAGCGGCAGCTGCAGACAGCCACTGCCAAGCAACTAATTAGAAAAACTATATAATCATTTGGTTTGTTTCTTTCATAATTTAGGCACCAAGGCCTATTACCAATGATAACAACATTTGGACCTGAGTTACAAATTACTCAGGTCCAAATATGTTATCACTTATTACACACAGACTTTCTAAAGGATACTGAATGAATCACGAAGCGACCATTTAAGAAATACTATTTCACAAGTCTAAGATCTGTTTTGATAGATAGTAAGTAGTTAGAGACTAGGCTACTCAAGGCGCAGTAATATTTGCGCATACTCAAAATATCTATCACATTGACAGATTTTTTGCAATGCAATTTTTTTTGCGAAATGTTGTGGACTGTCCACATTTTATTTAATATTAAAAAAGGACCATTCTGTTTACTAAAATATATTCTACTAATAACTCCGAGTCACCAGTAAATGTATTCCCTCTGAAAAATAAATACTTGTATTAGGGATCAACTGGTTTAGTTGGTATATGATAAGAGTACTAATTTACCGTATATTGCCGTATAGACTGCTACAGACCTAGTACAAGCATGAAATGTATCACAGGTATTCAAGGTATTTTATGGGTAGGTAAAAGTCACTCAGAAGATTTCAAGGTAATAAATCGATGAAGCATTTGTAGCCGTAGTGCCAAATGGAATGCTTTGAAATCTGATAATAGGCATTAAAGGAATTTAATTAACCTGGCTTTAGTGAAGTTAGATTATGAAAAGCGAGCAGTCAATTTAGCATTTAAATAAACGAAGCGGTTTAACAAAATATGATGATTGAACATAGCATACTCAATTCTCTGAACGCCAGCTTCGATAAGCAATTGAGATCACGTGCAAGTGGCCGGCTATTGATATTTTAGATATTGATTAAAATATATTATGTCTAACCGAGGCAAGAGGATCGAGTTTCGTAAACAAATTCCAAGTTTGAAATATTAATAAGTAAAGTGTTTACAGCTTTATGGACTGTTCAGTTTTCAAATAAAGTATTAATGTAATGTTACTCTTTTCAATTGGAATATAATTATACTTAAATATAGTCACGTGTACGCTCCACGAGTAAGCTCCAGGCCTCCCCCCAAAAAAAGGGGAGAGAATCGTGCCCAGCAGTGGGACGTATAATGGGTTGCCATTATTATATAGTCACGTGGTGACTTTATATGGTATTGATTATTAGGAAAATAAATTATAATTAACTAACAACTGCCTTTGATGGGGTTTAATATTATATTTTCAATTTTAGTAAGTAAAATTCATTCATCTAACGAATATACTGAAAAAATGCAAACGCGACGCTATTATCAATCCGGCAAATAAATTGTGTATCAGCTATAAACTATAATGGGGCTGGAGATTTAATATTAAATGGAAGATGTAGTAGAACTATATAGGCTATTGCCAAAATAACTACATGCATACTATGTCATGTAGTTATTTTAATTAGTACATAAATACCTACTTAATCAATTGCAAAAAGTTACGTAACTGAACGTCCTTTTTAAAGTTGTAGAAAATGAAACAAAAATAATACATTAAACGAATCACGAAACACATGAATGACTTTATATCAGAAAAAAAAATGCATAAACGACGCTATGATAGGCCCGCCAATTAATTGACACATCAGCTATAAACTTTAATGGGGCCGAAATTTTAATTTAAATGCAAGATGTTGTAAAACTAAATAGGCTTTTGTAGAATGTTTACAGAGTCCTTAATTGACCCGCCGGTGTCGGAGGCACCGACCTCACCTGCTTTGCCTTCAAGCCCTCTCGTAAACTCTAAGAGTTAAATTAGCATAAAACAGCGGTTGCATGGTGTAAAGGCCGCTTTAAAAGCCTTACTTCATTTTCCGCTACAATGATCTTCTAAACGGCTTTCTGTTTCCTTTTTTGATATTATATGTATTTCTTCATTTTCAAATTAGCGCATAAAACGATTTTGTTTCTTAGTTTTCAAATACATTTTGCGAGTAGTTTAATATATACAACACGTTCACAATGTATTTGTGTACACGTGTCATAAAGGTATTTCATTTAGAAAATAAATACTTAATCAAAAACAAAGTTTTTCCTTGATGTGTTTTTAATGTTATAGAAAATGTAGGCAACAAAACTAATCCGTCTAAACGAAAAACCAAACAGATGAATGATATCGTATTAGATAATAAATTGTACATGTAAGCTATGAGTAGGTAACCTTTCTACTGGGGCGGAGTTTCAATTTTCAATGGAAGATGCTGTACGATTGATTAGGCGTTTGTAGATTCCTTACATTATCTACCTTTAACGGTCCAACCTCACCTGCTTTGCTTTCTAGCGCTCTCAAAAAGAGAATTTTACTAGCATAACATAACTTACTTAGAATTACTTCATTGCTGCCTCCTGGGGTGGCGGGCCTACGCTTTGTCTTCCAGGACGCGGTAGTTACTGGCTCTTCTGCCCCAACGGCCGTCGGTGTTTCGGTTCTTGTTCTGTGCGTGACCTTGAGCCGTATTTTGATGCCCACAGTGAGCGACCAAGTTTCAGTTCCGTAAGTCATCACTAGCAACACACACTGGTCAAAGACCTTCTTCTTAGGACACTGCAGTAAATTAGGCGAGAAGATGTATCTTAACTTCTTGAACGCTGCACAGCCAAATTTGATTTGGTGATTAACCTTTTTTTTTTTTTAATTTCGACCGACCTGACTGGACCGCTTGTCCTAGGTATACGTAATTGTCAACAAGTTCTAGGATCTTCCCTCGACCACAACAGGATTGGGTGTAACATGGATTTGACATGATCTTCTTTTCTTGTCCATTATACAATTACGCTGAGCTAAATACTTAATATTAACATACAGACATATAATTATATTTACTGACTAAAACTAAATTACTAAACGGGCTTTATTTAGAACAGAGAATGTCATCTAACGTGGCAACATGTGGCAATGCCGCCAGCCTTTTAGCATTCTAGGGAATTATCGCAGACAGACAGCGATGTAGAATCATAGACGCATGTTTTAGATATATACCTATATAGACGTAATAGTTAAAAGTTAGACAAACGATTTTAATGTTTTGTCATATAACTATATACTAACTGGAATAAAAAGAAATCCCTACTTAATATTATAAATGCGAAAGTAACTGTCTGTCTGTCTGTCTGTCTGTTATCTTTTCACGTCCAAACGACTGAACCGATTTTAATGAAATTTGGTACAGAGATAGAGTTGACTTTGAGAAAGAACATAGGCTACTTTTTTAATGACATCCACGCGAGCGAAGCCGTGGGCAACAGCTAGTATTGTATGTATATTGAAACTAAATTACCACAGGGGGAATCGAAAATTGTATTCTTCGCACGATTATTTATAGCAGATTTAAAAATAATTGACTATCTTGGGCACACTTTGTCTAATAATTACCTGTCAAATATTGCGACGAATTTGAATATTTATGATTCAATATTGAAAATTCATTTAATCGCTTTTATCATATTTTTTTCTTGTGATTGTTCAAATTGCAAAAAAAAAATAAGTGAAAAACAATTGATACATTGATTGATATATATGTCAAATTAAACCATTAAAAAATAAATAGTCGCCCAATAATAGTTAAGAATTAAACTACTATGAACAGAATGTGCCATTTTCTCTTTTACAAACGGACAAGAGAAGGGTAAGCGAAAATAATATGAGACATTCTTTGTAATTTACTATAACTTTCATTTATAACGATATTACACGTAATATGACCTCAACACGGTAAATATTAGTGGCATTCGTACGTACATAACATAGAATGTACATATATATTCGCAAGACTGTTTTTACTTTGTATCCCAATGCCTACACTGGTACACGAGATGAAATGTTCTACACAAAAAGTTACTTGATAATATTGGAAGGCAAAACGAACCTGAGTAAATATGTAACAATTCTACACCTCTTGCGTACTACCTCGATACAATATAAAACGGCTCCTAGAGTAGCGATCCTACGTGTTTATTATTAATGTACCTTAAAAAGCGTCTTCAACGAAGGTGATTACAATGGAGAAAATTGATAAATAATTCGATGTTTTTCCCTCGTTCCAAAATCAAAAATAGATTTTAGAGGAGATTAGAGGCATAGGCACTGTATTAGACACATCTGCAACCTACTGACAGCACTGCCGTGTAAACTTTTCCTATTGTACTTTATTTGAAATCGATATTTTAATTCATTTTGGAGGTCTGCAGAAATTCAATGACTACAGAGACCTCTTGTTCTTATGTGATGATATAACCTACAATATTCACATACCTTCAATATAAACTACACAAATAAAAAATGAGAATTCGATTTTTTTCATTGTTTTGTGAATTTCGGTCCACTGTCACACCACAGCAACTGTCACTCCCAATTCCAGCAATGCAGATCTAATTTACGTGCGAATATAATATTCAGGCGGGCACAATATTTTGGAGAAACACAATATGACGTAATATAAAACAAAGACACGGTAAAAAAGGTCTCCTTTATGATGCTCACAGTGAATACTATATTGTTTTTCACTGGTGATAGAACTTCAACGTCTGAGCTCTAAAATGTAAAAAAATGCTCATAAAATTAAAATAAAAACTAATGGGCCCCACCTAGATCAATTTTTTTATGAGACCAATTCGAAACTATTCCGCATCAAACAAAAAATGAATTACGTAAATCGGTCCAGAAATCTCGGCGAAATTGGCGTACATACATAAAAAAAAATTAAAATATAATAGGTTGGGGAAAAAGTCTTTTCGCATTATAGTATGTATGAACTTGTAATAAAATCTCTTTGGCTGTAGTATTTGTATATGGCTGGTTTTAATATCATTGAAAGTTAAAATTTTAAAGAACGTAATTCCAAATTCAAATTAGGCAAATGTGTGATTTTCATTTGTTTTTCCGTACTGTCAAGATGAGTGAATCTAATGAAGAAATTCGTTTTTTTTTTGGCGGGAACCTTGAAAGATGCGTGTGGTGCTCTTATTTTATTTCATTTTCTTGGTGTATTTTTGAGTTATATTAAATAAAGTTGGTGGCACTTTGTTTGATATAAGCTTATTATAGTGCTCGTGTATAGTGAAAAAGAATAACAGTGCGAAAACACGTTTTTTCGGGTTGCCTTCAAAACTTCATTGTAAATGTTCTGGTAAAGTAGCCATCGCTTTACTAGAATTACTGACTGTGACTGACTGACGGACTGATAAATTGACTGACGACTCTGACTTTTACGTTGCTTAATACGAATACGAAATATCGTCTTACTTGACACTGGCAATATGCATAACAAGCGAGGCCATCAAATTAAAAAAAAATGAAGAAATTCGATATATTTTAAAATTCTACTACAAAAAAGGTAAAAATGCAACGCAAGCTGCGAAAAAAATTTGCGATGTTTATGGACCTAGTGCAGTCTGTGAGAGTAGCACAAATTTGGTTTAAGCGTTGTCAATCCGGAAATTTTGATGTCAAAGATGCACCTCGCTCTGGTCGCCCTATTACGGATAAAATGGATGCCATTTTTGAAAAAGTGGAGCAAGATCGACATATTAGTAGTTACGACGTAGCTGAAGAACTGAGAATTGATCACAAAACAGCCTTGGCGCATTTGAAAAAAGCTGGGTACAAAAAAAAGCTCGATATTTGGGTACCTCACGAGCTCACTGAAAGAAACCTAATGAACCGTGTACTCATTTGTGATTCTTTATTACGACGTAATGAAACCGAATCATTTTTGAAGAAGCTGGCTGATAACTGGCGATGAAAAGTGGATCACGTACGACAAGAACGTGCGAAGGTCGTGGTCAAAGGCCGGTCAGGCTTCACAGACTGTGGCGAAACCCGGGTTAACTCGCAATAAGGTGATGTTGTGTGTGTGGTGGGATTGGAAGGGCATTATTCATTATGAGCTATTACCACCAGGCAGGACTATCGATTCTGAACTCTACTCCGAACAACTGATGAGATTAAAGCAAGAAGTTGAGAGAAAGCGGCCGGAATTGATCCACAGAAGGAGTGTGGTGTTTCATCATGATAACGCTAGACCTCACACATCTATAGCCACTCAGCAAAAATTAAGAGAGTTTGGCTGGGAGGTGTTAATGCATCCGCCGTATAGTCCTGACCTTGCACCTTCAGATTTCCACCTGTTTCGGTCTCTCCAGAATTCTTTATGCAATGTTAGGTTAACATCACGAGAGGACTGCCAAATCCACTTGTCGCGGTATTTTGATGAGAAGTCCCAAAATTTTTATAGCAATGGGATCATGTCCCTACCTACAAGATGGCAAAAGGTTATCGAACAAAATGGTACATACATACTTTAGTTAAATTTAAATAAACTATATTAAAAAATGTTTTGAATTATCTCAAAAAATGCGAAGAAACTTTTTCCCCAACCTAATATATACCGACCGAATTGAGAACCTCCTTGTTTTTGAACTCGGTTAAAAACCACCGATGTTACCTTATCCCAGATAGATGATGTTTCTTAAATTTATTTGTTAAACCCCAAAAAGGGCATCCCATTTAATTTAATTACGCACGTTACGTACGTGTTTGGGTTATTGATTTACGTACATAATATGTATTCTAATTTGTCCAATTTTCAACACAATTGTCAAAAATCTGCTGTGACAGAAGGACCGAGAGACCGACCAACACAAGGGATCTCAAAGGGTTCTGTTTTTCCTTTTGAGTTACGGAACCCGAAAAATTTCTCCTTTGCGTAGAAATTACTCGGTAAGATTGTCGGGATGCTCACGGTGAATACCGGCATTTTCATTACGCTCTGGCATAGGAAAACTGAAACGCTTCGAGACAACACGAGAATTTAATTAAAAACGTTGACTGCTCAAATTTTTACTGATTATAAGGCAACGTCGTACGTGATTATGCACTGCATGTCGCTTTGAACAAATTGGAAGGTGTCAATTTATACATTAAGTATTTGAAGTAGATATTCATTATACAGAACAAGTGAACAAGACAATTAGGTATTGAGATGGCTCAATACCTAATTGAAACTAAGTTAACCCTACAGCCCTGTAATTTCTGGCAATAAGGTATTCCCACTTAGACCTCCGGAGTGGCAACGCATCCCTGGTTTTGATGTAGATGTTTATAAGCTGCATTTATCACTTATCATCAATATGAACTCTATGCTTGTTTGCCACTTCACGACGTAATTCAGACAGATATTTTGTTTCAGCACCACGACACAGGTTTATTCCTAGTGTGAAGCTGTGAATGTATAAGTATACATATAAAAAAATACATATTAACATTCTTTTACACACGCAGCTCTGGTTTCATATCTATAAGAGGTGTTGATAGAGACGTTCGCCTATCTAAACCAGTTCTAAATAGGTCTCTAGATAATTTTTATTATAGAGGTTGTTTCGTCTATATTCTTCATCATATTTATGTTGTCTAATTCGTGATTTTTGTCTAGTATTTCATCCTCCTTTTTTTTATTCGGAGTCATCTTTATAGATTCATCTACAATACCATTAATGAAAAAAACGTCCATAACTGGCGAATCGTGTGTGTTTTCATGCATGCGTGAAAGTATTTACTCTTGTCTTCTTGTTAAATTTCGTTAATAAAGTTACTGCTGAATCTTCAACAAAATCTTCCCCGACTAATCCAAGACAAACCAAGCCGCTGCTATTTTTAATAAATTTACGGCAAGTTGTTGGATCAGCAAATTGTCTTTACCTTCCGTTTAATTGTTTACATTTCCACCGCCCTAATACACATGAACCCTTTTGTTCAGGAACCGTTTAGCTCGCAACGTAGCGAACGCAAACAAATATTCATTTCGGCATCAAAACAATTTCGATAAGCTTCATTTAAATTCTAATGAACAAACCAAAAATCTGTCGTCGGTGCCACGTCACCGCAACACTTTGTTTGCATATATGAACACAGTAATTAATTGAAACGTAGATAACTTCGACGAAGCCGCAACCGATTCCAAGCAAATAAAATTGTAATTTACTTCCCCTTGCGAATTCCTATTGGGGCACGAATTGATTTTCAAGCCTGCGGTTGTCGTGTTGTTTTCTGGAGACATTTTGAAAGTGGTTACATTGTTTACGGAACCGACTCGTGTTTTGCGATCATGAAAGAGCAAGTCATCAATTCATACTTATCTCAAAGTTAGCTTTCGCGTTCGGTTCGCTGACGCCTCATTCAAGAATATTTGAGCTATCTGTGGTCGATGGTGCGCTAAAATGACATTATTACCTTGTGGATATTTCAGTCGTAATAGTTAATCCAGATGAACGAGTTTTTAGTGTAATGTTGAGGAATTTTTTCTACCTAGGTGACTGTAGGTCACTACTCCTAAGCATGTAGTCCCGAATTCAATCTTCGCGTCATTCCGCTAGGTTTTCAATTGTCACGCCCTTATTTATAAACGTAGTTAAAGTGTTGGTAATCACTTTTTGCCTCTTTTTAACTTTTGCGATAACATGAATTGAGTTGACTTGAAAATGGATATTTAAAAAATACGAACTATACTTGCATCTAGGTTAGGCCAGACGCATAAGGGATTTGCAATGACAGAGATGTTTGGCGCTCTATGCTTCTTTCCTATGATGGATTCATGGGCAAGCATAGATTATAAATAGATTAGGATTGAGATACAAACATTTTTTCTTCATTCTTTCAGAATTCTGGTACGGGCAATAAGCTATACGGTGCACGGATTAATACCAGCGTCATGTGTGTTTGCGGATCGCTACAATCGCGAAGAAGTGGTGAGATCATTGGGCAAAGAAGTCAATATAAACCCACCACTGATGCTGGGTCAACTACCCGACACGCCCGAAGAACTCTTGAAACTTGATCAGGTGAGAATAAATCATAATGACATTATTTATTTTTACCAAGTTTTTTATCTTTCAGATATACTTGTTAATATATCTATTTCCTCCTTGTTCTACGCGATTTTACAAAAACCTAATATAAACCCTCGCATAACAAACGTTCTGTTTTCCTAGTCTTGAATGATTGTATTCTTAAATCTATATATAGTGCCGTCAAACATAACTCCCAGTAAAAAAAATATTTAGCCCTTTCACAGCGGTGTTCGATTTCCGATGGTAATGGTTTTTTGCTGTATCAATGCGCTATTTTAGTACTGGCACGGCCATACCGTAACAGTAAGGACCCGATTGTGGCCACAAACGGGATCCTGCTTGGAACCGAAATGTTATGCTTGTGTGAAAACGCTGTAACACATCTGCGATTTCGTAGCGCAGAGCTACGTAGCGTAGTCAATGATTATAGATATTAAACACTATTGTAGACTTTATAAGTAATTAGAGCGACAGTCAATTTATTTCTTTAGATAAGTAGGTATATAAACATAGAACAACTATAAATAGTCTCAAAAATAATTTAATTTTTTACTACGAGCAACTTGCTTTTAATAACGAAATCTCCCTTTTATTTTATATATTGTTTGTACTAGTACAACCAAAAATATTAACACAAAAGCTAAAAAGAAATCAACATTCTCCAAAACAAAACAACTGGTAATATTCGTTCTATTCATAATAAAGAATAATATTAACCTAGTGTATTCTAAATAAGATACAAATTAAAAACAAAATCCATTAAAAACGTATATGAGAATGAGAGTAGGTGAGTTGATAAGATTGCCTGCCTAATTCGGGTAGGCATACAGGATCAGCATTAAACGAAGAGACCTACGTAAACGTTTTAAAATAAAAAATCGGCCAAGAGCGAATTTCTTATACAAGAATCCATACAATACAGATATTTCCTACATCAGATTAAATGCCTTACAGGTCGTATAGGGTTTCTATATATACGTAAATAATTTTTACCGAATTTAAGTCAAAGTTTAAGTGCCAGTAGTTACACGTACGTAAATTTTAGCCTATTTCTATTAGAAATTAAAGAAAAAACGGAATGAAAAATACGACCTCAGGATAACCAGTCCACCCGCTTTTACCACTAAGCTACCACAGTCTGAGTCAGAAATAGGTGGTATTTCTATTTCCAATTTGCTTTTGTTTTATGTTTCGAAACTGGCAAACAAGCATTCAAACAGAAACAGACAACGACTCAAAAAACCGAAGGTCAAATCGCTGCCACACCTGAGGCACACCGCGGACACTCCGCCAAAATTCCATACAAACGCTTAATTTGGTTTCTATTACACAGACATCAATCAGTGACGTGTATTTACACGCGCACCTGTGTGCGTAGCACGTACAAAATACCAACCGTCGCCCATAAGAGGGGAAGGGGTTGAGTGATGCGAGCAAATCGGGCGGGCCGTCGAAGTGTCCATTCTATACGTAGTATTATTACATATTCACTGCCTGAGGCCTAAGTTGTTTTGCTTCTGTGTTAGTTACTACAGGGCCATATATTACCACCCAAACCGAAACACGACAGTACTAAGAATAACAATTTGGTGGCAGATAAATTGAATAATTTCAAAAGTGTTTACTTTAAAATAAGTATGCTACTTATTATACTTTTGAAGTTTGTTTATTTACATTACTTACAAGTAAATCGGGTGTGACAGACAGACGCAGGAATGATGCTACAAGGGTTCCAGTTTTCCCATTAAGATACTGAACCTTAAAAAGCATATAAATATTTAATACGCAGATAAAATCGGCAGTATTTCCAGCGAATGTAAAACTTATTCTGAGCGAGAATTCGGCATCTTATCTCATTTAGCATTCGGCCGGGAGCGAGCTAGGGATCCCAAGTAAATTAGCAGTGAACCTTTCCCTCCACTGCGATTGTTTTTTCAGTTCCCAATTACGAAATAAACGATGCCGCCGCTCACAGCCGTGAAATATTAATGAGAGCCTTTAGGAAGGTGGGAGGACACCTATCACAACCTCCCTTACACCCAGGAGATCTACCCGACCCCATCTCATAGCTCGCTACTAATCACGGTAATGAACTAATGACAACACAAGTCCCAAACCAAACTACTTCGTTCAGAGCGAAACTTAACGTTTACTTTTGCATTAAAATTCTTACTACGTGCGATGAAAGTTTGGATGGGTGTGTAAATGAAATTTCATATCGGGAGTGCAAGTCTATTCATAAAATACTTTGACGGGTGTGGCGTCATGACGGAGTTTGATTCACGGTTAAAAGTTGCTAAAATGGAGCGCTATTTCTGACTCTATTTGTATCCATAAATGTTAATTATAATATGATGCTATAAATTAATATTATCGTCAGCCTAGTGGGCGTTTTTTCTTTCATTAAGTCAATCACAGTTATGCAGTTATATGATAGGGTTTTGTTCATCAGAAATTTTTGCATAACCACGGTATAGGAAAAATTTAAAAACATACTTTAGACTGTGCTTAAAGTATGCTTAAAGTATGTTTTTACATTTTTCCTATACTGTGGTTATGCAAAAATTTCTGATGAACAAAACCCTTAACGTTACCGTAGGCAATTACAACGAGAGCATATTCCATTTATTCGAAAGATACCTTATTCGCGACTTCAAAGCTACTAATGTACTATTTGCTAAATCAATACTGGAAGTATATCTTTTTAATAAACATATCCGATAATGGTTCCATCTACTTTGTTTTAGATCATTTACTACAAAGTATGATGTGTTAACGAAAAATATACTCAAAGCTTTACACTTAAGATTGATTTTTGTATTATAAACTCTGTAGACGAGTTTATTCGATCCGCTGAACTGCCAATTTTCATTATGGACCGTCAGAGGTAAGCGTAAGTCGGAACTTTGTTGAACGCGAGCCTTCCTGTCCGTCCCTTGCATTTTGAATTCAGTGAAATGTCGGATTTCATGAATACTGTGAGTGGGTTTACATGTGTGAATCCCTTAAAATGAAATTTCATTTTACATTGTTTGCAGTTGAAACGTTATTTACAGATGAACCACTCTATATTGAAATTTGAATTATGCTTTTGCAGACTTGTGTTTTGATGGGAAATTGTATAAGGCTTGACTAGTAACATATCATTTATGAGAGTTTAGTCCGATCAATGTCACGAGTCACGCTCGTGCTACAAGTTCTATTTAATAAAGGAAAGTCTTCTCAGCGTTTTGTAGAGCTTCGTAAACACATGATTTGATTTGCCATGCGTTAGTTGTTGTTGTGGGACCATATCTTTGTTTGATGTTCTAAATACTAACCCTCTTATTCATAAACGTACATTAGATACGTTTTAGCTATAGAATGCTTTGTCTTTGTCAGTTGCATTGTCAAATGTGCAGGATATAAAGAGACAAAGGAGAGATTAGCAAGACTTTAGTTAAAATACATTTATGAATAAGGGGGTTCAGCTGATATTTAATATTACAAATCTTCGAATAAAAAATGTACTTTATAATTACATACCAGAAGCACCACTAAAGTTTTGAGGTCCATTTTCAGTAAGAGAAATCATCTCTCTTTATCAAAATACTGGTTTATTGACAACGACTTCATGATTTTTCCCGCAGTGCACGCACAATTAATCAGTCGTTTTATAGTGACTTAACTGATTATTAATAAACGCATAAAAACAAACATATAAAAACATATTTCTTGATATAACTAAAACATAATAATAAAAATATGTCGAGCACCTGACACATTATGGCAAACCTCGCCCAATATTACCGAACATACGGAAAAACCCTAGTCTTATTGCATATTTATCAATAGTCACTTACACAAAATGCAATCTGTTTATGAAAGTACATCACGTAACAAAGACGATCACAACTAATCCGGTCACAAAGTTGAGTCCTCCAGAACTTTCCTACCTTCCCATGGATTAGGTAAACCCAGTAATGTAATGAACTGCGAATATCCAATTCCATTAATGGGGCACGTGGCAATCGTAGAAGCGAATACTAATGTTGCTTCATTGAGCCTTCTCTTACTATCCAACACTTAAATACATTTCCCGATTGAAAAACTACGACAAATAATTTTTGTTTATACATAACTAGCTTTCCCTCTAATACCGGTTTCTCACTTAAAAGATGGACTGGCCAATAATTTATTTATTTAACACTTTATTGCCACAATATACATTTTACATATTAACAAATGGCGAACTTAACGCTAAAAGCGCTCTTTTCCAGTTAACCATTCGGAGTCTAGAGAGTAATCCTGAACGTATTTTTTTATTTCATTCATTTAGTTCATGAGGCTAAATTTAATTATTCAAACAAATATATATAAATATAATTTTCCCATTTTCATATTCATACATTTTTTTTGTTCCTGTTTTACCCATTTGTAGGCAGAATAAAAGTAACCCCCTTTTCGTGTGAATGTACGTGCTTTAATATCAAAACGAATCTATATCTCAAATAAAGATATGTCCCCACAATAATTGTCACAGAGGCAAAACAACTTAGGCCTTATGGGTGGCAAACGCATATCTGCATTTTGCCTTCGGTTTTGCTGTCCATAGGTACACCGTTTTTTTGTGTAGATATGTATAGGCTGCAGTATTCTAAGCTGTTTGCTTATTTGCCACCCATGAGGCATGAGGAATCAGTCAAACAGGACTCATGATTTTATATATAGGTATAATAATAATAAATAATAATGGCGACCCATTATACGTCCCACTGCTGGGCACGAGTCTCTCCCCTTTTTGGGGGGAGGCCCGCAGCTTACTCCACCACGCTGCTCCAATGCGGATTGGTGGAGATACAGGTTAGTGGCCAACCCGCTGTCAGATGTTTTCAAACCACCCATAAGGCGTCCGACAAGGTTTAACTACTGCTATCTATCGATAGCAACCGGGACCGACGGCTTAACGTGCCCTCGGAAGCACGGAAACGCGCATTTTAATTTGCCACTAGCGGTCACCCATCACACACCCGACCGTGCCCGTAATTCTTTTCCGAGTAGATCGCTTACGATCTACACCAGCCGCGGGGCTATGCGCGCTTCTTTTATATATATAGAACATAATAAAGTCGCAAGTACGATTGGCGAGAAAGGAATCCTTTGATAAAAACGGTACACTATTCCATCATATTTATCGTCAATATTGTACAAATCTTTTGCGAGAATTCCATGGAAGTTTATTATTGACGTTTCGATTGAACGATGTATTGGTTCATACTTTCTAGACGCTCCTCCATTTATTTCTCCAGTTTCATCTTACCTATTTGCCATTTTTAATCGACAGGCTTTACTTTGATACTTTTCTAGACAATAACTAACTTATTTTGTGGATTCCAAAACTTATTCAGTATAAGTCATTTATTTATACTTATTTAACCCTTGAGGTAGCTCAAATTCAGAATCGGTCATGTTTTTATGTGGCCCACCGCATTCTTACTTCCGCATTTCTTCCGCACTTCCGATCGGAACGGATTATATAAATCAGGACAAAAAAAATATCTAGACCACCTATCGTGATGATTTCAAGGACAATTACTTGCTAAATAAATTGTCTTTATCAATATAACGATATAAAGAAGCTGACATTTCAAATAAATAACTTAATCACGAAATGAATGCTTCAAAAAAACGATCCTCGTAGAGATTTTTTTTTTCGATATTGAATTGTTTTATATTGTGGTATAAATTGAATAAAATAAGACTTCAATTCACTTCTATATAGTCTATTTAACGTTTTGGTGTCAGCGTGATTCTAATATTAATTGAAGAGATGTAACTACCATTTCGAATGACAGTGGTCATGAAGAAATAATGCACATCGAGCCTATGAAAGTGACAATCAACTAGTTTTGGCTTCATATAGCGTTATCTCTGCTGCACACTGCCTACGTAAGCATCCGTAGTATTAGTCAAAACTTGATTAAAATGGTCGACAAACGTGAAATAGGTAAGGTGCGAAAAAGATAACGCTCTACAGATCCGAAATAAACCGACGTCTCTTCCTGAGGTCGATGTCCATTTTTTCTAGTTAGATACTGTAATTAGAGGATTACAGGATTTTTCAGTCATTACAGCAGGTGTAGTAGGTTTTTGCCTCAGAATAGCGACGCATTATAAAATCACACTAATTGACTTTACAAATGCCAAAGTCCATTGATGATACCGAATGAGGTAGGTATCACTACGTAAGTAATTAATGTGCTTAACACTGGCATATTCTGTTTATGATCGTAAAATAGGGCCCTTTATTACCAATAGAAGGACGTATTTCATCATTACCTTCAGAAATAGTAACGCATCGTCAAGTCGTAATTATTGTAATAAATATGGACATCGACAAGGATGGACATGAAATGCAACATAAACTTGAAACATGGACAGCTTAGATTACATACCCAATCTTGTTTACTTTTTCAAAGATTTAATGTTAACATAAAAGTTGATGTGTAAATGTAATTATCAATAATTCAAACTCAATAGGAATATTATTAACATGTAGTTATCGAATATTTGAATATTGAATAATACAAACCTTTATGTAATAGGTAGGTGATTACTGAATTCATCAGAAGTTTAAAACAAAAAAAATAATTTTACCCTCTAAAATTACCCATAAACAATATTGACATAATAATAACCAGTAGGTACAACCAGAACCAAGTCTATTTAAAATGATATAATAGGTTAAATCTAGTTCAAATTAACAATTCTATATAAACGCATTACTGCGCATAAAGTCCACATAAAAAGTGGTCCTGGAATACTTTTATGTTTATTTTATTGAGTAAAAGGGCCATAAAATGAATTCTCATCAGACGAAATGGCGTTCTACCTGTTTCTCTGCCTACCTACAACTGCGAGTGCAATCTATTTTGCTTAATTAATTTTATAGCTAATGAAAATTGGTGTAATCGAGAACAATTAAATGAATTGTTAACATGTACTTCACAAATAGGTATTACGTTAAACAAAGACTTATTACAAAACAAGATGTTGTAAAAATGTTCATAGGCGACAGTGACCACTTTCCATCAGGTGGCCCGTGCTTGTGTGTCATACTAATGACATAAAAAAAACGGTGGCAACTATAGAGTTAGATATATGTTCTGTACAGTTCGCTTAAAACTTAAATGCCTTCGTGAAGTTAGTTCCAAGTCGCTGCGAAGAAGGCTATTTTTAAGGTACAGAAAGGATACACGCGAGGAAGAAAATGTGGCAGGGCAGTACTTCGCTTTCATCAGGCCAACATTGAAACTCACTTTCTTTCTCGTCTCTGTCGACGACGCGAGCTAAATTACTGACACAAAATTTACGCAGTCAACTTCACTAAGTGGCATTTAAGTTTTGCGCGTACCTACTGTTATCACTCACTCACCAATTCACTAGTAGTAAGATCTTAATTTACTTGCCGCTAAATTATAATGTAAGTAATTATAATGTAGAAGAAGCACGGGAGGTGTGTCAGGACCGGGATAACTGGCGCTTCACACTCTCGGCTTACCCCGTAAGGGACTTGGCGTGAAGATACATACATACAATTTCCGGCACAGAGGCATACGAACATAGATCTTAGGAGTAGCAACGCATCTACATTGCATATTTTTTACACAGACAGAGCACTCGCCATTGTAGAGACGGTATAACAAGCTCAGATGTTCGAGCCTGTCTGTAAGTCCTGGATCGTTAACAATACGAACGACGCGTCTTTGTAGGGAGTCAAGTGGACCAAGGTGGTATTTGGGGGCTCCCGCCCACAATTGAGAGCAGTATTCCAGATGGGGCCGCACTTGATAACTTGCACGTAGATGTTTATACGCTACAGCATTCACTTACTATCAATGTGAACTGTAGGCTTGTTTGCTACTTCATGACAAAAAAAAAATATTCCTAAGTTATTTTTTATTTATTTTAACGTACATAGGTACCTCATGTCCTTCAAACCGAATTTCGGTCACGGGGCAGCCAACCTCAACGGAGACTAGCCAACTGCGCAGGAGATATTGTAGTGCACAAGTATATGCGCAAACACAGGCCTCTTTATTCTCTCGTTCTCATAGCCCGGTGGAACGATAATCCGACACGACCTGAGAGAGCTTGGGCACAAGAGCGACAGCTTTACATGCTCTCCGGGGCACGGGTACCAGACTCCGAGCTGCTGCGGGAATTTTGTAAGAGAAAAATACTAATAACAGCTTTCCCGACCTGGGAACCGAACCCGAGACGTTTTCGAAGACCACCCAATGCGTTTTATTTATTATTCCCCGTGAATTCCCCATATCGCACTGACCCCTTCATTCAGAATTACCAAAGCTACTCCAAGAAATTGTAAAGTAGTGTTATATAGCCTAAAACCTTCTTCGCTAAATGATCTATCTAAAACAATCATTTTGGAATTTGAACCAGTAGTTCCTGATAGAAGCGCGTTCAAACAACCAAATAAACTCTTACCCCCTTATTCATAAACGTATTTTAGCTAAAGTGTTGCTAATCTCTCCTTTGTCCTTTTCTATACTGCACATTTGACAATGCAACTGACAAAGACAAAACATTCCATAGCTAAAACGTATCTAAAGTACGTTTATGAATAACGGGGTTAAGCTTTATAAAATTAATTTTGTAGTATTTGTAGTACTACAATTGTACATTTGCACTGTATGTATATATGTACACTTAAAATAAACGTTGACAAACATGAGCATACCTATACATATCACATTGATGATAAATATGATGTTATGGTAAGTGAACACTGCAGCCTAAAACATCAGAAATTTCAGTTTAAATGTATAGCCTCTCCTGAGGGTCCTTAAATGTCTCTTTGCCGGAAATTCCAGGTCCGTACAGTTGGAGAACTTTTCACTTCCAAAATCCATCCAAAATCAATCACATAAATAAATGAATCACAATGTACTTAGCTTTTATTCCCATCCCTAATAACACATTATATATAACCACCTGACCAGAACACGATAGTGCTGAAAACTATCAAGCAAGTAGATTAGCTAATGCGATGGTATCTACGCCCGCAAACTATGTCACTACAGCTCCACCACCAGTATTACCACACCAATGTAAAAATATAAGGTTGGGGAAAAAGTTTCTTCGCATTTTTTAAGATAATTCAAAACATTTTTTAATATAGTATGTATGTACCATTTTGTTCGATAACCTTTTGCCATCTTGTAGGTAGGGTCATGATTCCATAGCTATAAAAATTTGCGACTTCTCATCAAAATACCGCGACAAGTGGATTTGGCAGTCCTCTCGTGATGTTAACCTAACATTGCATAAAGAATTCTGAAGAGACCGAAACAGGTGGAAATCTGAAGGTGCAAGGTCAGGACTATACGGCGGATGCATTTACACCTCCCAACCAAACTCTCATAATTTTTGCTGAGTGGCTATAGATGTGTGAGGTCTAGCGTTATCATGATGAAACACCACACCCCTTCTATTGATCAATTCCGGCCGCTTTCTCTCAACTTCTTGCTTTAATCTCATCAGTTGTTCGCAGTAGAGTTCAGAATCGATAGTCCTGCCTGGTGGTAATAGCTCATAATGAATAATGCCCTTCCAATCCCACCACACACACAACATCACCTTATTGCGAGTTAACCCGGGTTTTCGCCACAGTCTTTGAAGCCTGACCGGCCTTTGACCACGACCTTTTTCGCACGTTCTTGTCGTACGTGATTCACTTTTCATCACCAGTTATCAGCTTCTTCAAAAATGATTCGGTTTCATTACGTCGTAATGAAGAATCACAAATGAGTACACGGTTCATTAGGTTTCTTTCAGTGAGCTCGTGAGGTACCCAAATATCGAGTTTTTTTTTGTACCCAGCTTTTTTCAAATGCGCCAAAACTGTTTTGTGATCAATTCTCAGCTACGTCGTAACTACTGATATGTCGATCTTGCTCCACTTTTTCAAAAATGGCATCCATTTTATCCGTAATAGGGCGACCAGAGCGAGGTGCATCTTTGACAACAAAATTTCCGGATTGAAAACGCCTAAACCAAATTTGTGCTACTCTCACAGACACTGCACTAGGTCCATAAACATCGCAATTTTTTTTCGCGGCTTGCGTTGCATTTTTACCTGTTTTTGTAGTAACATTTTAAAATGTATCGAATTTCTTCATTAGATTCACTCATCTTGACAGTACGAAAAACAAATGAAAATCACACATTTGCCTAATTTGAATTTGGAATTATGTTCTTTAAAATTTTAACTTTCAATGATACCAAAACCAGCCAGATACAAATACTACAGCCAAAGAGATTTTATTACAAGTTCATACATACTATAATGCGAAAAGACTTTTTCCCCAACCTATTATATCAAAACACTTGGGTTTAACGCTCGAACAGATACAAAACTCAAAAATAGTTTAACTGTCCGCTCTATCCTTTAAAATATATTATATGACGGCTATATAGCTAAATACTCTTGAAATTATAAGAACCTAGTTACCAACAGCGTCGTTTGTGTATCTCAATCGATTTTAATTGATTTGACACACCGATTATTTACCTGTCGTTGTAGAGTAGATTTACAAGCTTTAATAAAAAACTTTTTTCACCAACGCTCTGTTATTAAAGTTAATTTTAATATAATTCAGTAAAGAAATGTAGGATGCAAATTTGCTCCACGTTGTTATGAGTCTCTATAAATGAAAGCTCGATCAAATTCAAAGCTTCATCGTTGCAGCGGCAAATCAAATTGAATATTGATTCGATACTTGTTTTTCATAAAGACCGCAAATAAACTAAAATTTGTATTTTCTTGTTTCATGTTATTCTCGATATAAAACTTATTTACCTTACGCGTAGTAAACTGAGGTATTAAACTAGAAGTGAGCTCAAAAGCCAATGAAGCCATATGTTTGGTTTTAAAAATCGTTTTGGTCTAACGTACCTTATGCGAGATTCCAAAAAAATATATTTCGAATATACATGCAATTAATTGATTTCTTTGTATCTGCACTTATGTGTTTCGTAATAAAAAATTTAAATAAAACCCAGCAAGATGCGTCTGGCTACGGCAAACAGGCGCAACCATCGGAGTTGTTTACGTCACATGCGCAATATTGTATTAAATATTGTATTAACAGCCGCCTTTGATCGTTGAATGACAGTGATGACAGTATTATTATAGCTATGACAGAAGGTAGATACCTAATTATGTAGATTCTGTTGTATTGACCCTTACGGGGCAGGCAGGTGTACAAACCTATTTATTGGAAGTTTTTGTTATAAAGCCGTTATTGATTAGCATTTAAGACGAATGGAAGTACCTTGACAAACCTATTCAAGGTTTTATGGTGCTTTTTGTTTTACACTGTATGTACTCTTTATATTGAAATAAATAAATACAAATACAAAATACGCGCAATCTAGGTTTCATACATTTCAAAAGTTGATAGAAATTGTAAAAATTAAACTTGCGGATTTTCTCGCGTATACAACACTCGCAAACTTCTTACACCTGACGTTTCGGTCGCTACGAAGCTCGCGAAAACCTACGAAAACGTTAGTTGATCGAAAATTACTCATGAAGTTGTAGAGCGTACCTACTCCTTTAACTTCGTATGTAAAAAACAAGAAAATACAAGTTACATATAAACATAAGACGACATCAAATACTGGAAAATTACTCTATTCGACCAAGTGAAGATTTAGATTTTAGATTTTATCAGAATGTTTGAAAGTTAAGAATCCTGTGACCACATTAAAATCATATGAAACATTTGGCAGATAAATAGGTATAGGTATAAATATATTTTTGTACATTGAAGCAATATTTTATCGAAAGCACAATACGGAAATATACTGTGTCCTTGTTCCGTAACTTTCAGATGAATTACTCCAAGACCTGTTATTATAAGGGAAAAAGGATCAGATGATTGCTTCTCTTATTTCTAACGTCAAATGACCGAAACATTTCGTTCGGATTAGATTTATTAATATGTAACTAGCTGTCGCCCTTCAATTGGTTCGCTTAAATTATTTTTGGAATGAAAATACTGTAGGTACGGTAGATATGTTAAAGGTCATGTTATAAGTAGTTGTGTTTCTACTGGTGGTAGAGTATCAGTGTAGGGGCTCGAGGACGTAGGCACCACCACATTAACCAATCTATCTGCCGCGAAATGGCAGTGTACATACAGCGCTATCGTATTCCGATTAGATGGTAATGTATGGCCCCGTAATACACATATTTAGCCGCAGATAGATTAGGTAATGCGGTGGTGCCTACGCCCTCGAGCTCCTACACTTGGAACTCTACCACCAGTAAAATTAACAAGAATATCAATTTTTAGGTCTTTATAAAATCGGAGTTAAAAGTTGGAGTGATTTATGTGAAAGAGAACCAATACACCGAGGAAGAAATACTCGACAATAATGAAAACTCGCCGATGTTTGAAGAGTTTCTGCAAGTTATGGGCGAAAAAGTACGACTGAAAGGTAAATTTGTAATTATTTTTACATTTATTTCAACGAAACAATTATGAGGATACCTACATATAATATAAATAAAATACGCTTACACTCACAACACCGTTACGTTACTTTTAATATGTCGTATGTATGTATCTTCACGCCAGGTCCCTAACGGGGTAGGCCGAGAGTGTAGAGCGCCAGATATCCCGGTTCTGACAAACCTCTCGTGCCTCGTCTACTTTCATCATTCTCTTCATACATGCACGCCTATTCCTAAGACTTTTGATCCCACCATCAGACAGAACTCGACCTATTTGGTCATGGTAGGTCAGTCTTGGTCTTCCTGGGCCTCTGCAACCATCCACATTCGCATATGCCATGAGCAATATGTCGTGAGTGCCAGCCATTATACACACACACACCCCCAGAGCTGAAACAAATACGAGTATCTGTAGACCATACAAATATACGGCCCGCTGCGGGGATCGAACCCGCGAGCCTTTAATCAAGTGGTCGTCACTCAAAGTAATGAATGTAAAAAAAACACGCGTAAGGTAAAATTTAAGTAAGTAACTTATAAACTTCTGAATGTCCAAAAAATCAGATTAAATGTCACTAAAAAATAGGATAAGACCGAGATGTTTGGCGCTCCACACTTTCTGCCTACCTTAGAAAGAAACATTTTATTGGTCTCGCAGTGAGACACATAAAACAGACATAAAAACTTAGAACCTTATAATCATGAAACAACACGAACAAAGAAAAGACAACACTATTATTCATTTTTTCAATTTTTAATTATTTGTCGTAAATTTTCAAATAAAAAAAATACGTAACCATTATAACAATACTCTTGTACTTAGTTTAATCTTTATTGCAATTCTTTTCATGTAAATGCACATTCCAAATTTTAGGTTTCGACAAATACAAAGGCGGATTAGACACGGTGCACGACCTGACGGGGTTATATTCCGTGTACACGAATTGGAGAGGCATCGAAATCATGTTTCACGTGTCTACTCTTTTGCCGTACGAAAGGCACGATCCGCAGAAATTACAGAGGAAGCGCCATATAGGAAATGATATTGTATGCGTCGTGTTCCTTGAGGCCGACAACACTGCATTCTCACCAGCCTGCATCAAGAGCCATTTTTTGCACACCTTCATACTAGGTAAGATTTAATTGCAAAAAAAATTTTATTTTGTTATCAAGCATCAAGCTAACAAGCAATATAATAGGTTGGGTAAAAAGTCTTTTCGCATTATAGTATGTATGAACTTGTAATAAAATCTCTTTGGCTGTAGTATTTGTATCTGGCTGGTTTTGGTATCATTGAAAGTTAAAATTTTAAAGAACATAATTCCAACTTCAAATTAGGCAAATGTGTGATTTTCATTTGTTTTTCGTACTGTCAAGATGAGTGAATCTAATGAAGAAATTCGATACATTTTAAAATTTTACTACAAAAAAGGTAAAAATGCAACGCAAGCCGCGAAAAAATTTGCGATGTTTATGGTCCTAGTGCAGTGTCTGTGAGAGTAGCACAAATTTGGTTTAAGCGTTTTCAATCCGGAAATTTTGATGTCAAAGATGCACCTCACTCTGGTCGCCCTATTACGGATAAAATGGATGCCATTTTTGATAAAATGGAGCAAGATCGACATATCAGTAGTTACGACGTAGCTGAAGAACTGAGAATTGATCACAAAACAGTTTTGGCGCATTTGAAAAAAGCTGGGTACAAAAAAAAGCTCGATAATTGGGTACCTCACGAGCTCACTGAAAGAAACCTAATGAACCGTGTACTCATTTGTGATTCTTTATTACGACGTAAAGAAATCGAATCATTTTTGAAGAAGCTGATAACTGGTGATGAAAAGTGGATCACGTACGACAAGAACGTGCGCAAAAGGTCGTGGTCAAAGGCCGGTCAGGCTTCACAGACTGTGGCGAAACCCGGGTTAACTCGCAATAAGATGATGTTGTGTGTGTGGTGGGATTGGAAGGGCATTATTCATTATGAGCTATTACCACCAGGCAGGATAAACGATTCTGAACTCTACTGCGAACAACTGATGAGATTAAAGCAAGAAGTTGAGAGAAAGCGGCCGGAATTGATCAACAGAAGGGGTGTGGTGTTTCATCATGATAACGCTAGACCTCACACATCTATAGCCACTCAGCAAAAAATAAGAGAGTTTGGCTGGGAGGTGTTAATGCATCCGCCGTATAGTCCTGACCTTGCACCTTCAGATTTCCACCTGTTTCGGTCTCTTCAGAATTCTTTATGCAATGTTAGGTTAACATCACGAGAGGACTGCCAAATCCACTTGTCGCGGTATTTTGATGAGAAGTCCCAAAATTTTTTAGCAATGGGATCATGTCCCTACCTACAAGATGGCAAAAGGTTATCGAACAAAATGGTACATACATACTTTAGTTAAATTTAAATAAACTATATTAAAAAATGTTTTGAATTATCTTAAAAAATGCGAAGAAACTTTTTCCCCAACCTAATATTAATGTTATAAAGTGGTTAGTAATACTGCAGCCTGTAGACATGTTCAAAAAACAGAGGTCATAATGCACATGAGGCACCACCGTTGAGGCGTAAGTTGTTTTGCTTCTGTGACAGAAATTATGGTGCCCACACACCCTTAAACTGTGACCTTAGAACTCTACCACCAATAAAATTGAAAGTATGTAAAAATAAGTAGAACTGTAAAAATATGAACTGAAAATACCAAAAGATAATTTACTTAGACCATATGTACTGTTAGAGAATGCAAACACGAGCATTTTCCACTTATAGTACCATTTCCATTCATGTGTTATTAAAACGCTCACCCGTTTTATTCAGTTTTTTAAAGGTATGCAACAAGAAAGAAAAATGTTTCGCTGGACGAGAATATGTTTCTTTCTTGATGTCTTATTTTCATCTTACTGTCGGGCTTTCTATGTTAGGTAGGTAGGTAAAGCGCATACAATCATAATAAAATTGTAATTTATGTGCAAAAAAAAATTATAACATTCAATTTTTTACTGTATTAAAAGCTCAAATTTATACAATAGAGTTCCAGTGTCCGGCCCCAAGAGCGCATCTCCGGCTCACCTTATTTATCTGCCACCATTTGGACCATACATTCCCTACCATCTAGGATCGGAATCGTAATTATCACAGTGGTCAAAAAATGTTGCATATAAAATTTGTTTGCTACCACCATTACATAAAGAAAATCTTTATACCATGTAATAAGACAGGAACATCCTTATAACATCATACTTTAAGCACAACTTAGGATGATAATGTAATGAAAAAATATATTCCAGTAAGAGTGTCTGCGAAAATCAAAAGGCGGCCTACTAGATATGAAGTGTCGGTCGTGACCCGCGATGAGGTCGGTGCTTATAAGCCCTACTTGTGGGAGCAGAGTGTGTTTGACAAAGGACCTATGTTCAGGTTCGTACGCAACCTACAAAATAAATGTTTACACACGTTTAATTTAATGTAAATTACACTCGGTTTGCTTTGATGTGACAAAAATGTTTCTATTTTACTTTCTGTGACATGGAATAACAAGTTTGTCTCTGTTTTTACTAAGTATCTCTTCGCGTATTTGAGTTAACATCCAACTACCTATGACAAGTCTATTTCGTTTATTTTATTTATTTAGTCACTATGCGCACAAGTGAATATATTTTAGTTAACATTCAATTAACGATCATGTCGTTTGGTCTCATGGGTACAATAGTTTCGACCTACTAATTAATTACTATGTATTGCATAGTATAATTGGAAATGTTTCAAGATAATTTCCAATGGAATATTTCTATACTGAACAAAAAAACAGTTTGTTTTGTAATTAACGATCTCTCAACAGAATAAACATTACACAATTCTTTGGACACAATTATGCAAAACGTTATTTTACTCGTATGATTCACTTTTCAGGGAATGGCTTCTTACAAAAATAGTGAATGGTGAGCGAGCATCCTACTCTGCACCAAAATTTGCAAGAATGCAGGAGCGTACGCGAAGTCAGATGCTAGAAGATATAGTAGCTAACTTACAAAACCATGCTGAAACTGGACAGATACCTAAACCATACAGACGAGGTAATTATTATTGGTGAAATAGACAGTAAAAGCTATCGAACAAGCAGTAGGTATTGTACTGAAAATGTTTGCCCTAAAATCGTCTGCGAGTAATTGCGAAGCGATAGTCATATTAACAATAGATGCCAGACATTAAAGGTATACCCTACGCAGATAACACAGTATAACGAAATTTCGGCGAAAATATTTTTTAGTAAGCTAGGTAGGTAAGTACATAGGGCAAATAAGTTATGACGGCGGAAATCTAAAGTTTTTCATGTAACAACACTGGTATTTTCAAAAAACTTCTAATTTTGCGTAATTTTCTTATTACAGGATCTTGGCGACCAATCGGCCACATGAGACCTTCTTCACCATTGCTGGACTCTGTGAGAGACCAATTCGAAGATTACGATCAATTGGCTAAAGACTTCACTCGTGTGTTCCTCAACAGTGAGCTCAATGCAGCTCAAAACGCACAACTTTTCGATGTGGTATTTCTGGTTGGACAGTCCAAACAGAAGACCAAGTTTATAGGTGTGCGGGCGATATTGGGCGTAAGGAGTAGGTAAGGAAAATATATCGGTCTATTATATCGGTTGCCTAACTAGCATAGTTGGTAATAGATGGCGCTGCTGCTACCATAAAGCAATGCAATAGATGTGAAGGAAAGATTTGACAAATCGGGCAGGGCTTCAGTAGCTCAATTGGAAGAGCGGCTGGACTAGATTCCCAGTAGGTCGCGAGTTCGAGCCTCGCCTGAAGTCAAATTTTTCTTTCCATTTTTCTTTAAAAATAAAACTAGCTGACCCGGCCACGCGTTGCTGTGGCTAAAGTTTTTGTTATATTACATTATAGTAAACAATCTAAGAGGAACAATAAGTGAACACAGTCACGGAGTCCACTATGCTTTTTCACACAGATGGTATTTGTAAAAAAAAATGGTGATCTCCTTATTTGACTTTCTACTACTATAACCCTTTAGTACAATTAAATTATTTACGAACAAAGACGAAAATGTTGATGTTGGTATACAAATTCACTGGATTGAGATTTGAAGGGGAAGTACGTTGAACACAATTAATTAAAATGTTCTTACACTTGATGTTAAGCAAGAAATCAATAGGTACAAAATAAAAATTTATAGCGTCAACAACATGTGGTAAGTATGCTGTTTAAATGTAACTTATATGACATGTTTGTAGATTTACCATAGCAGCGCCATCTATTGATTACTTACTCAACCCAGTCGAAAGGTATCGACATCTGTTAGAATCATTTGGAGTTAAAAGATAATTGTGACTGTCAAATAATAAGACAAATAATTAGCAATAAATTAAAATTGCGACTATAATTTGAGATTTAAACTATCCTATCTCTCAAGTTGGATCGAACTGCACATGGTGTGCGAATTTTATTATCATCGGTTAAATGGTTTAGGAGTCCATTGAGGACAAACATTGTGACACGAGATTTATATATATTAAGATAAGGAAAATATGTTTAGGGTTCACCTAAAAAGAAGACGTTTATAAGATCACTAGTGCGTATGGCTGTCAGTCTATCCTTTTGTCTGTTATAAAACTCTTTCGAAAGTACTTGGTCGTGTGACTTATCTTTCTTTATTGTAAAAATTTCAAGTGTATACATAATATTACTTAAATATTTTAAAATTATCTTCTTTCATTATTATTCTCTGCTACCTATTGAAAAGCATAAAAACATCTAAAATCTTAATGCAAATGCGTTGACATTCCTGAAAGTTGAAATATTTTTTATCTGTGCTAGATATTAAAGAGCCGTAGGCACAGTCAGAAAACTCACCGCTTATCCAAAATCAAACAAATATGACTTTTATTACCATCGCATAAAGAGCAGCATACAGCGGCTAGTCCCCTGATTTTATAGTACCTTTTAACTGAAACCGTAGCGCTGAATACTCAGAATCTTGCGTCAGGCAATGCGGTGGTGCCTATACCATAGACATTTGACACTGGAATTCTAGTCAAAATTAAATTTGAACTTACATGAATGCTAGGTATATCTAAATATTTAATTATATCGCTATAAATACAAGATAGCCAGTAACATAAGCATATCCAAACACTTTCATTGCTAAGCTATCAAGCCTCAGATATTTTTTGCAATGAGCTTAAATCACAGTTGGGTGGTTTTACTCCAAACGATGAAGATTGATCGATTCACGAGTAAGATAATAATTATGTGAACTTGTCCGTTAAATCATTTTATCAAAGTCAGAACAAAAATTTCAGCAAGAAATAGGTTTGCTTACTTACATAACAAAAATTATTTCTTGTAAAAGTTTTGATCAGATTCTTCGGCGAGCTTATTCTTTCTCGTTTTTCTCAAACAATTGATAGATACTTGGAAATAGTTATAATTTTTTGTTCGTTAGTCACAAGCCATCCGCCACCAGTTAAATTTTCATTTTGGTAATGGAATCGCATAAAAAAACTTCCAGAATCAAAGTTATTATAACTCATTCGAAAAACAATACTGATTGACGTAAAAAAAAACCACGATAGCGCATCCTCATTAATAAAAAAGATGTTAAAGAAAAATTCGATTCACTAGACCAGTAGCTTTAACCACTAAGCTGTCGAAGTCCCAGCTTCGTGGTTAAAGCGATTGGGTCCAGATTTCCCTGGTTCAAATATGGCCGGAAACCATTTTTCATTTTTTTAAAACTTAAATAATAGGTATACTAGATTAAATTATTTATTACAGGGTATTTCAAGAAATGCTTTACGGGATCCAAACTGGTTTCGGATCGCCGCAAGTGCCTGTGGCTGAGCTGTTAGCACGACCGGCTCCCACCCTTCTATCGCCCACGCCTGCGCGCCAAAAGAGCAGCAATTTCTTGCAAGTGCCTGATATTGAATCCCCGAGGTGAGCATTTATTTTTATATTCACCTCATCGACAAGCTTCACCTTTATTTTCTTATAGCTCACGGTTAAAAACTTTCATACGAACACTACCGAATTCAAAGACCAGATAATCGCATCTCGAATATTTAGGAATCGGGGTATTGATCTTTATTGAGCGCAGTAAACGACCCAACTTTTAAATATTATCCATATAATAATATACATTTTAAGGTTTTCCCCATGATCCCATCATCAGATCCCAACTTGGTGGGAATAATGTTCTCATTGGACTTCGAAGTGTACTTTTTAGTACAAACCAAGAATTTAAAAAATGACTTCTTTCTTTTTGTTTATTGCGTTTGTTTAATTAATTCTTAATTTTTCAGGCCCAAAAGTGTTCCAAGTTCTCCCATGGTGAAGCGAGCCTTCTCCCGTTTAGGCACCATAACGGCCGGGTGGGGCCGCTCCATACGAAAACAACATTCTCAACTGAACGCCGATGACAAGAAGAAGTGGGCCAGTTCACAGGACTGCTCTAGTATGTATATGTATTATCATATCACTTTATTTCCAATGTTCCTATTTATCCCACCCTTCTTATATTCCTATTTCTCTCAGCTCAGAAAGTAGATGAAGAAAATTAGATATCCTACGATAATTACCTGTTCATTAAGCACCCAATTAATTCCACATTACCGACAATCGCTGGAATTCAATGAAGCAAAATTAATTACTAATTTCCAGACAAAGAGGGCAAAGACAAGGAAAAGGAGAAAAATGCGGCGTTAGCTGTCCCAAGGTTGTCGGTGTGCGCCGACGCCCAAAAAGTTGATCGTGCCAAATTAGCACAGACTGAGGTAATAGATACCATATAACCAAAGTCAATCTAATGTTCGGTTGCACCTAAATATTTGTTAAAGTTACGGTTATTGTCAAATTTCACATCCTTCTCACACTTTAACAGATTTCTATAAGTTAGAGAAGAATGTGAAATGTAACAATAACTTTAACTTTAAAAAATATCGTGGTGCAACCTAGGCTAATAGTTGCATTGAAGTTAACAGTTACTGCAGAATCCGTTGAACCAATTTGTTTTTTAACATTGTTAAAGATACCAGGGTTGACAGATTCCTTATCATGTGATAAGATAATATTTTGGTGCAATCGAACCTTGGCGTTTTTCTAGAATAATTAACCATGGTGCAGATTTTAAGAAATTGACCAACAATACTACTGCTAAGTATTGCCTTTAAGCTGATTTCATAGTAAACATTTATGCTGTTGGTTTATTTCCTATCATGTTTTTTTGTATATAACCATTAAAAGTCGATAATTCTTTGAAATACATTGACTCATACGACCTTTATTTTTCAGTTCTCGATAATAGAGTTCGATCCGGAAACGTTTCGCATACTTCTGGACTATTTACACACAGGCAGCTGTCCGTTAACTTGTGCCTCCATACCCGGTCTCATATGCGCCGCCGAACACTACGATCTGCCAGAACTTTTACAAGCTTGCTTCCATCACGCCAAACAATTCCTTAGAATAGAAGTGGTAAGATTCAAAATAAACTGTTTTCTAAATATAAAAAAATATATGCATACAGAATAAACCCTTATATCGATTAAATACTCTGCCCTTGATACTAAAACAATAGGTAAAGATCAATTAATTATGCCCCCGTAATAACTATTACAGAGACATGACAACTAAGGTGTCAGGGGTGGCAACACATTTGCATTTCGACCTCTCGTTTTTGTGTAAATGTCTATAGGCTGCAGTCATCACTTAACATCAATGTGAGCTGCGAGATTGTTTGCCACCTTCATGACATTAAAAAAATTACCATTATAATGATTATCTTATTCCTGATAAAACAGCCGAGGTACATATTGCATCATGTGATACGCCATAATTTCCACGCCTGACATGCAGGTTAGCGATCGCAGTGGTGGTTGTTTTATCGCGGGACGCTGTTGCACATCCTGCGTTATTACACTACAAAAAAATCTTGGATAAAGCGTATTGTAATGTGTCTGGCGTTTATCGGTTGACTGACTGCACCTACGACAGAATTCTCTTCCACTAGTGGTTGGGGTCTACATGTCTCGACGCCCAAAATATACTAAAACGTTACTCAACTCTTGATACTTGAACACTTGTACCCATAGATCGTTTCAGTTTGAAAACATATCATTTTTAGCTAATGAGTTGCGTTATCACTCTTTTGTCTTCTGTTGTTTCTTTTTCTATCTTGCCCTATTGACAATTCAATTGACAAAGACCAAGTTTAAAGTCATGAATTTATGATATAAAAAAATATTGGTTCATTCAATTGGTGATGTTTATTATTTAGATATACTGTATCTAAATCATGAACATCACCTTTAATTTACTTTTAGAAATTAGAGCAATCTAAATTATTGTCATTAAAAAAATATATGTAAATTGTTTCATTTGCGTCATTTTAATTTTGTGCAACATATAATTAGCGCCTTTTGATTATTTTGTATCATTGTCATTACAGGTATGTACCATGCTAATATCCCTGGAGAACTACTATTGGCGATATACATCAGCATCGGAATTAGTCAACATGATACTAGCTTTCATAGAACAGCGAGCGTACGCCTTGTTCCAAACCCCAGAATTCCTAAACCTCTCCGAATCCATGGTGCAGATGATCATGTGTCGCAACCTCGAGGTGCCAGAGGTCAGAAAGTTCGAAGCGATGCTAAGTTGGGCTCGAAACAAAATAAAATCGAAATCTGCCAATAAGACTGATGCCAAAAATGAATTTAAATGCATTATGGAAAGACTAGCTAGGGATCTAAAACTGTATAGGATTTCGCCGCAGGAACTTATAAAGGTGGTGCTCCCGTCGAAGGCAATCAAGAACGAGCGCATTCTGGAAACGCTCATGTACCAAGCCAACTCAGGAATGTATAGGATTCAAGACAGCTACATCGAGGCCTGCCAACAACGCCTCCAGAAACAAGACTCGAGATTCTCCGAATTCGAAAGTTTCGACTATGGAATATAAACCGGGAGCTGTGAGATATATCAGTGTATTAGATAGATTTACGAAGTATGGTCGGTCTGAGTTCATCTCAAATCGTGGTATGTTGACGCCTTCTAAAAGTATTATTGTTATAGATGTACTCGAGTAGAGGTGCGAGAAATATTTGTACACTTCTCGGATACCTATTCCTTGTTGTTGTTCATTGATACCTATATTTTTTACATCTAGCTAGACGTGTTCAGTATAATCATCTCTATTTTTGGTACCAAAAATTTGCGATATGTATGTAATCTGGCATATTAAATATATATTAATGACCTTTTACACATTGTAAGGCATAGTGAAATAAACAAAATAAGTATATTCTAAACTAAAAAGTTTAAATGAAGCTGTTGTGCATTTGTGGATCGTATGCTGGTAAATTTAAACTAATATTTTATTATATTACATACTGTGTATGTTCAAAGATTCAGATTTCTTCCCAGACACACTTTTGCTACAGTTATGTTGTATTGCCTTCAATATGTTGAAAGGTACCTTGACAACATTAAAAATGAGATAAACTGAAAAAATGGAGAACACTATTTTTATATTGGCAGTTAGTAAAACTTCAAAAGACAAGCTGAAATCGTACGAAATGCAAGTAATTAATTTTGTTACATTATCATCGACGAACTTTAATGAAAAAAAAAATATTATAATATCCGAATATAAAAAATAAATATCCGTAATAGTCAAACTTAACAAAAAACACCGTTGTAACACTGTTAATTATATTTTGAAAACGCTATAGCTTCGTTTTGATATTCACCTCATCCAGAAACCAAGATCTAGTTCCACTTTTCGAGGTATTGATTAATAATAAGATTCTTGCAGAAATTTGCACTTGAGCTACAATTTAAGTTGATCCACAAATGTAATAAGAATATTATAATGTTTTGTTTAGGGAACATAAAAACTTGACTGAATACAACTATCCATATACATAGTGGAATTCTAAATGTTAGGTGTGATAGATACAATACTTTAAAACTTGAAAAAAATATAATCGTCACAAAAAAAATGTACAAAATGAACAAAAAATATGCGAAAATCTTATATGTATAATTTGGTAGTGTTGAAATGTATAGCGAATCTCGTGAATGAGATCTCTTCATAATTATAATAGGACTTATTAAATACAGTCTGTCAGTGTTCATATTTAAGTTAGGTGGGCCAGTCAGAACTTCATCTTCCCTGCCGGTCGCACAAACCTCCATTCTGTAATTCGCACAATCGTTTTTTGTTCGAACAATGAAGCTTTAATTAAATATTTCTAGCCTAAGCTAAGACATACAATCTTAAATGTGACGTATATTTTATAACATGAATAATGTAAAAAGAATAAAAAAGTACTATCCTTGAAATGTCCCACAGAAAGTTTCCTACAATTCTTTCACTACTTGTATCTTCAGTAATACAGTAATTGTTAATGTGTGAATTATTACTATTAAGGGACATGCTGTGGTCAATGAGAATCATGTACATTGGAAGAAGTGTCCGGTCATCCAAACATTGCAAATTAGACTTTATCAGCATACAAATAAAGCACCGACTCGACCAACCTGACATTTCTTCGATGATACCTACTTCGGTATCGGCATGTATCTTGAGCGTTGGAGAGTGAGGATCATTTTGCATCTTACACATATTATTATGGCAAAATATAATACTCATCAATTGGTCGAGAGATGAGTACAGTGAGAGGAAAGAACGAATCACGATTGACGGTTGCACGCGATGGGCCAATCACTATATAAATATGATCCTTGCGGTCAGTAAACCACCAAAGATACTTAGTAATTCACTTTTGTGCAGGTGAAGGCTAGCGTTCAAGATCCGTGACGATAATCTTTATTATATTATATATAAAAATGCAACCCGTTTTCCTTGGTCACGGCATCACGCGTGAATGGCTGGACCGATTTGGCTAATATTGATTTTGAATGATTTTTGGAAGTCCAGGGAATGTTTAAAAGGTAAGAAAATATGAAGAAATTGAAGGGAAATAGTAAAAACCACCATTTCATTTTCCCATACAAATAGTCCGTATCTATCAAACCTTTGACACATGTCATATTTTCATTCTGAGGCAATACGAAGTTTGCCGGGTCAGCTAGTTATACATAAATGTCATCACATTTTCTATCAATCATATATTTTCATTCTCAAAGGTTACGTTTAAGACTCGTTTTAGCTCGCTTTATTCGACGTTTGATAGCTTATGATTTTGCTCATTTGAGGTCGGAATTATGTAATGCAATACCAGTAATCAAGCATTAGTGACACCATTTCGATACCCATAACGTTTGCACGTATGGTAACAATGGGAACCGCTGAGGCGTAGACTTTTCACTCAATAAATAGCGCTGCGATTTAGTAGGTAGGGAGCACTAGAGATCATATATTGGAGTTAAGTATTCAACCGATGCGTAATGTACGGCCTGTAGGTACCGTAATATTTGAATAAAAGCCTGTGACTGTCGAATTTCGACATTTTATAATAACTTGTAGTTTGTCAGCGCATGGCGACGATGACTTATTATGAAGTTTGGATCATCATATCTTTGACCAGAACGAGGTAGTGAAGGTGTGTGGGTTATTACCCGCTCAGTGGCGTCATTTTCAAGCTCTAAAGTCGCAAAATGGTAGTGTTCAGCACTACCGTGTTCCGGTCAACTGGTGTGGGCCTGTAATTTCTGACACAGAGGTATATCAACTTCGATCTCAGGAGTGACAATGCATTTATATTTAAATTTCTGGTTTTTCTATAGACATTTATAGGCTACAGTATGTATTCACTTGCCATCAACGTAAACTGTATGCTTGTTTGCCACTTCATTACGTAAAAAAACATAATTGGTAATTTTTGTTCTCGGAATTATCGTCAATATAATATAATATAACTTCGTCACTGATTATCACCCCAAACTCTTGCCAGATACGGTTAAACTTCTGTAAGCGCCTATTATTTTAAAAAAGCGATGCTCGTAAACTTAGTTATCTGACACACAAAATTAAGAAAGTCTGATAGTCACACAACTTTTTGTAGAGCTCCAGTGTTGGAGTTCGAGGGTGTAGGTACAACCGCATTTACCTATCAGGTTAGTAATCTTATTTGATTTGATCTAAGTGAAAGTTATATCTCATAGCCTGTGGCTGTGGTAACCAGCAGATACCATCCATCGAATTAGTTTAGTCAATTTTAGTCAAAATGTGTTGTGACAACAGTTCAGTAGTAAACTACTTAATTAACTAGTAATAGGCACATATGCACGATCAAGGAAAGATCAAATCATCGTCTTATTGCAATTCAATTTAGGAGGTATCGATTTTACTCATTTTAATTAAGTACGCTGAATTCATAAGTTCCATAAAAACGATAACTTTAAAAGATTATCGAGTCAACAATCATTAGCTATCAAATTACGGAATAATAGCGAGTGAAACTATAGTCAAAGGTTATTATGATAAATGTGTACAGCCTATCATGTTAAACGAGCGAATGTTTTTTGAAAAGTGTAGACTCTCAGAGTTCATCCAATTTAAAGGATTACTTGCAACTCGTTACTTAAATTAGAAAATTAGTTCGCTTCGTATACATTAATTAGGGAAAAGATAAATTACTTACTTAAATTTATAATTACCACAACTTAAAATCATCATACGCTTAAACAACAAGCACTCGTTTAACCTGTAATGTGGCATGTACCAATGTCATTGTGATAACATAAACATTTCACGGAAGAATTAAAAATAAAGTGAGTACCTACTGTAAATATGTTTATCGCTATTCCTAAAAAAAGGTTTTATTCAGTGCTATAACGTACCTATCGTACCCACAGCTTATTTGTGTTACTTGAGTGATCTTTTTACTACAGAAATGAAAAATTTACGAAAAATATCCTGCTGGCTCGTATTATTTTACTGTAACTATTTCATGAGTGTTTAATTCATTAAGTGTGAAAATTTACAATTTTATTTGGTACCTAATATGACAAATTTTTAAAATAATTATCTAGATAGCTATACTTATTTCAATAGGTACTACAACTACCCATTATTGTGTTCTTGAAACACTTACTAAAGATAATGATGGAAATTAAAAACATGTGACAATTGCTTCTGAAGTAAATTTTTTCATAATCTATCAACCTACTAACGTGTCCTTTGTCAAGCGAAAAATTGACTTGTCTTTATATGTTTCGTATAAATTACTACTGATAGTACTGATCTAACATTATATTATGACGATGATGATCACTTTATGGGAAATATATTTATAAGTTTAGTATATTCTCTTGACACGAACAAAATGATGACATTTCACTATCACTAAAAACCTTGACGCTTGTTCATAATATATTCTGTATATCTAAGGAATAAAGTTAAGCTACATAATTATTGTTAAAGAAAACCTGAATCTTCTGAACCAATGTTAAAGTATGATGTATCTCTACACAAAACTGACCGACCCGTTTCACAAGGCTTTTTATATAACATATATTTTTAATTTACTCCATATCATACATTTTTGGACGACCCATAAATAACAGTAATTCATAATTTTGCATTCAAGAATTACAAAATGTATTTTACGAGCGTATCAAATTTACTTATTTATGTATACAAATAAATTATCTGCGCTTCAATTTTATTGTGAAATGGGTCTTAAAACGTATTGATAAAATACATAAAATAGGTGTTATAAGTACGTAGCCTAAAAATTTGAACGTTTCTAAAGTTCTGTAAAATAAAATGAAGTTGAATCGTCAGTAACATTTTTATACTTGTGGAGAATATAATATACAAGAGAAGAATCTTCTATTGTTGTGAATGGTTTACGATATTTGATTTATCGTAATTTTGCTCAAAGCTTTTAAAAAGTGCATAACGTCAAGCGTAAGTTATACAATGATACAATAGAATTGATTGCTGTAAAATGTCCTACTTCCACATTGTAAGTAGTTATTATCAGTTCACATTATAAAATACTCATCTATATATTTATTAATAGTATTTAATTTGTAGGAACACCAAAACAATTGACGTGTAAAGCTCTTTTATTGTTAAATAACTTTTCTATTCCAACATTTTAACCTTCCTGTGAACGTGGATCTTGCTATAAGTAAGTATGTTAATATGTGGGATCTTCAAGAAATATAAATTATACCTAATAATTAATACTGTTATTTTGCATGAGCAGAATTATTATCAAAAAAAAAGAAATTTTATGTGGTGAATAAATTTTTGTGTATTTTAAAAATTGTTTCAATGACGTCGACGGTCGAAAGTTACCTGATATCACATTAATACGAAATATTAAGCACCGTTTTTAGGGTGCCGTACCATATAAGAAAAAAAACGGAAGCCTTAAGTACAACTTCATTCGTACGTCTGTCCAGTGGTGTAGCGTGCCCTGGCGGGGCCCGGTATTAAATTTTTTGGGGCACTTATCAAGGGTAAATATCTCTCAAAACTCTCTTAATATTTTTTTAAGCACGTTGTTATACGGCGGTAGGTACGCCCCTGCGTCTGTCTAGCTGTCCGTCTGTCACAGCGGAGTTACTTCGCAAAATAATGGACCGATTTGAGTTTTAATTTGGTGCTAACATTTGAATCAGCGACCCAAACACAAACTTGTAACGAAAAAAAAACAACATTTCAAATAGTGATTTTGCGTAAATGGACCTAAAATCGAAGCAATGATTGTAAGTATGAGAGTTGGTAGGTAGCTTTGCAGGTAGAGGAGAGGCCAAATCTTTGAGCAGAGAGGAAGGAGAGAGGTTGAAAATTCGCTAAAAAATTCTCACGTAATTTATGGATTCCTCCTAAGTACCTATATTTTCAATGAAATACAATTACTTTTGATTATACCTATTTACTTTTACCTACCGTTTATTGTTAGTTAAATACACAAATCATTTCAGCAACCAATCAAGTCGAAATTTGCCAAGCTAAGCACAGCTATTTGTTTTTATGTTTAAGCTCAGCAATTTACAACTTTAGGTGATTCTGCCAGAACAACCACAGGTAACGTAAATATACAAAGACTAAACGTAATATTTTGATCTTCTTTAACAACGCATTCACCAGCTTTAAAGATTTCACCAGATTTTAAGGGTGTTCCAAAATTTGATAATATTTTCTAAAGGACTATGGCACCCATGAGCCATGGGACCAAAGGGTTTTTTTTTAAAGGCATTGCTATTATGCACAATGCTAGTGTCTAGTAAAGCGATATTTCGTGTTTGTGTAAAAGCAGCGTTAAAGTAAGAATCAGTCAGTCAATTAATTATTTATTATGTCAGTCAAGCGAGTCACAGTTAGTAATTCGAGTAAACCGATGGCTACATTACCAGAATATTTACAATGAAGTTTTGGAGGCAACCTGATAGGCCGTGTTTTTGCACTATTATTCTATTTCACTTTACACGGGCACTTTAATAAACCTATATCAAACAAACTTTACCACCAACTTTATTTAATTTAACTCAAAAATACACCAAATAGACGAAATAAAATAAGAGCCCCACACGCCTCTTTCAAGGTTCCCGCCAAAACCGACCAAAGTGTTTTTATTTTTATTGGTATGGCATCGCTTCTATGCATATTGCCAGTATCAAGTAAAACGATATTTCGTATTCGTAATAAGCAGCGTATAAGTCAGAGTCAGTCAGTCAATTTATCAGTCAGTCAGTCAGTCACAGTCAGTAATTCAAGTAAAGCGATGGCTACTTTACCAGAACATTTACAATGAAGTTTTGGAGGCAACCTGATAGGCCGTGTTTTCGCACTGTTATTCTATTTCAATTTACACGGGCATTGTTATAAACCTATATCAAACAAAATGCCACCAACTTTATTTAATATAACTCAAAAATACACCAAGAAAACGAACTTAAATAAGAGCACCTAAAGACTCTTTCGAGGTTCCCGCCAAAAAAAAAACCATAGGGTTTTGTCACCTGGCAGTCATGTTACAGAGTTTCCAATTTCGAAAAAACGTTGGGCATAGACAAGTTACGTACACACGTTAAGGACCCACTACACGCCCGTACCGCGATGAGTGAAACGGAACGCAAAGGCGTGAAAGTTCCTCGCGTGGCCGTTGGTAGCGCTCGTGCGCCAGTCTTCTTGCAGCGGGCGCGCGGCCGGCTGCTTGTTGCAGTGCGCGGTGCGAACTAACACTCACGAGTTCGCGGTCATAGGCTCGAACGAACATCGAAATCGACGGTCAGTGCGGTGACCATGATGATGGACAACGGGGTGATAACAAATAACTATGATGGGGTGTACGGGGGGGATGGGTATATGGAACAGGAGGAGGAGTGGGAGCGCGAGGGTCTCCTAGACCCGGCATGGGAGAAGCAACAGAAAAAGGTCAGTTTCAATCACCTAAATTGATGGACAGTATTAGGTAGGTAACCGATAAAAAATAAAGTTATGGCGATACAAAAACATTGCAAGGTAAAATATTCACATCGATATAACCTTATCTCAATCGTGAATCATGTTTCTGGTGTTTACATTTTTATCGTTTTTTAATATTTGCTTGAACACGGACAAATTTTATAACTTTAACGGACGGGATTATATTTTTCACATCAAACATACGGGTGGCCTAATATTCGTCAATGTTGTTATAAAATCAGATTATGAATCTATTTTTAATTCACACTCATCTCGTAATATCGATGAGCGAGACAAAATATCCGATCTCCAATTTTGTTTCAAAAGTCGGTGATTGAATAATTGGCATATTTTGATAACATGATATTTGTAGTGCGCCTTCTAATCGCAATTTAGAAATTATATTTTTATTTTTATTTCACGTCAACATAAATGTATTTATTTAATATGTGTGATCATAAAAAAAATTAAACAATATTGCATGTTGTACACAAAATAAACGCGCGAATTTCCAAAATTCAAATTAAATCTCGTATTTCCCGCCGCAAGTTGAAAGTAGATCGCGGCCGTGGACACTATTAAAAGATTTCTTGGAGCTTTTCGTGCGAGCGGGACGAACGTACGGCGCGTCCCACGGGAGGGAGCGGGCCGGACAGAGAGGAATCGAATTTCCGTTAGTCATGTCCTAAAATGGGTTCAGCGCAGGCGCCGCTGAAAGCGCGGGCGTCTGACTGCGTCACCATGAAACCCATATTTCAGGGAAACCGTGCTGCCTGATGTCTACGTTAACTGCATCTTCAAGGTGGCTATTTACGCGATGATCAGCAGATCCGTGACGAATGCTCTGACGCACCCTCTGAGCTCAACCCGAGTGGAATGTCATTAACGAGTTACGAAAGCGCACATTTACAGGGCCAAGTTATTTGGACACACGAGTCCAGCTGGTTCATTCAATACTAACGATGTTATTTCTTCGTCACCATGTCATTTAACGCCTGCACTGTTTTTGAAAAAACAAAAAATAAGTAGGTATTATATTCCTGACATTAGAATGAAAAACAATGTTTAATCTTCAATGTGGATATATTTTTCCATTAAGCTATATAATTAATATCGTCAAAAAATGCAACAGGAACTGTCAAAAGTCAAAACCAATTAGTTAACTGGAGAGAGAAGTGTGATATGTATGTCACTGATGGTTAAGATTTCTTTTTCCTCAAATCGATAAATAATTTTACAGAGTCTATCCTTGTCTCTAAAAGCCTGTTATTTCAGTGTACTGATGTCGTTGAGATTTTAAAAAAATGGACAACAAGTTATGTTGAGAATATTAAAACTTAAAATCACCAACAGTAGTAAATGTAATCGAAAAAACAAAAACAATCTATAATCGCAAATTGAGAGAAATAGAAAAAGTCAATAAACCATCCAGCAACGCAAGGATATAAGAGCAAGAGCACGCAGGCGCAGGATACAAACACAATATAAACAAAGAGCCTGCGACACCCAGTGCATTGGCCGTTCGTGCATGCCGGGTCAATGTCGCGGCCGAACAACTTGAGATGCGTCTGCGGAAAAGTCACCCGACCAGTCACATACGCCTCGTCTCACTGGAGTCACTCTTCCGCAACCAGGTCACTAGCACACCCATGTTTTCCTTAATCAACAATCACCAGAAAAGGAAAATGTCGATTAAATATTTATTAAGATTCATTGATCGAAAATTCTTGGTGAAACAAATGTCGATCCTATACGTAAAAAACGAAAACACGATGACGATCACAAACAAAAGTGAAAATTAACGTTTCCAACTCATAGAATTGATTTGTACATAATTCAAAATAGTAAACTTAATTTAGAATGTAAGCGCTATCAGCATCTGGTTACGCTAGAAATCAGCCGTGAAAGTGAGGACGGGTGCAGAACTGGTTATAAATTTAGTAATTTACATAAAATAAAAGACCTCTCACATATGCATCTCCTATTCTGTTAGAATAACAGGCTTGTAGTTACTAGTCCACCTTAGTATAATGAAAATGGGATAAGTACTACTTGTTCTTTGCATATTAAGTACTTACTAATTATGAATTACATTCATAATGTGATTGCATTAATAAAAACAACACAATAATATGTAATATCAATATGTAAAATAACACATTAAAATAGTTATACATTTTTGTGTGACAACAACGATTTGCTTTTAAGGATCCTCTTAGAACATTTTGCAAATTCGACGCATTCTTATAATTGTAATCAAACAGTCTACTCAGATTTTAATAGAAAATTTAAAAAGGTTACATTTAACAATCTTGTAAGGCGCAAGATTTTAAAAGTATTTTGTTATTTTAAGATTAATTTAGTTTATTACCTAATTAAACAAGATGGTAACGAAACTGTTCAGAAAAATGCTAACCCTAAATTTACGAAGAGGCAAAATGTAATTCTTTACGCTAATTCGTTTAAAAAGAAAGAAGTTTAAATAAAATATGCCACAAATTAAAGCTAATTTGCACGACACGAGTTGTTTGAACTTTGGTTGGAACACAAAATGCTTTTACAACCACTGAGCCCAAGAATTATCGCCTTGGCATACCTTTCGCATAATTCATTTGGATTCGAGGTCAATGACTCTCGATAACTACATAACATTCCTGAAACACATCATATATTGAAGTGTAAGGATTATTTCAAAAAACTCCTCTTGAATCCGGTCTGTTATTTATCACGTTCGATGAGGGGATTATAAGAGAGTATGATTAACGCCTGCATTCTGTTGACGGCGGATTGATAACAGTTATGTAACATTTGACATGGTTATTTTTTCCCTGTCGTCATTAGCTTACTTTTGGCTCGCGTTCAAAAACTGAACATAATTCTGCTATGCAATAATCGTCTCAATAGCATAGCAAATCAACTTTCTCATTGCAGTGAAATTTCAGTTTTTATGCATAATCTATAACAGAGTTAACATTTTAAGTCATTGTTATTAACATCCCATTAAATTTGAATATCCTAGGTACTTGTCGTGTTATCATATTTTTGAGTACTTATTCATCTTCACCATCCCGGCCTTGTCATACTCAACTATTTGTAGCTGGCATTGTATATTCAAAAATATATTAATGTGCTCCTGCATATTGCTATTATTAGCCGTATCATATAGCACATTTGAAAGTGTGTTAGCTTTTAAATGGAAGCTGTTTCATTCCCCATTCATGATCGTTGCATATAAAAAGTTTAGAAATATCGATAAATGTTAAAAACGTTGCGTAGGCGAACACCTACTACATTGAAACCTTTCGAGTTCAACGACTTACCGCCCGCTCAATGAGGGATTATTGTTAAAACAACAAAACCACATCCACGGTGTCAAATGTTTACCGAAGTGTCTGCCGCAGTATCTTCGTGACTTTGCACATTAAATTGTATGGATTTACCTTCCCAGTCGCAATATATTGGATACAAATCCATGAATTTTAAACGAACTGTCAACAAACACAAAACATCCATTCTCAGCGGAATTCTTTTAGTAAAACATAAAAAAAATGTCAATTTTACGATACAACTCGACGGCCTTGAGCGTTGAACTGCGACACCAAACACGATTGGGTAGCTTAGCATTAAACTAATGTTAAAAGGAAAGAAACTTTCTAAATGAACTTAAATTGATACGATAATGGAAAAATAACCATAGCTTCTATTCGTAGTAAGCAATCACTGAAATAAATTACTTACGTAAGTATCTATTGAATTGCATTCGTAATTTTCAACGGTGTTCCTAGTTTTATCTTACATGTGCATCACAGTTATCATTAAATCTGGAATCTGTTTCAATTATCTTGTAAAGTACTTTTCTTTCATTATATTCATAATATCACCTGTATATTACGCCATATATGTGTGAATTGACACAAAAAAAATAATTTTAGCTTTCGCTAAAATGTGATTACTCATCGGAATTCTTGTAAAAACAACACATCCTACAATGAACAAACTAACAGACAAGTTGGTTTACTCTTAGCCACGTCAATAATATCATTTTAAGTGGACCGGTTCTTACGTGGACACTCCTGGTAAGTATAGACGCATTAAATTATAGACCTCTTCACGTAATTTTATTCTTGGCCCTTCTTAACATTAATAACATTGCCAGTACTTGGCTTTTAATCTACAATTTATTTTCGTCCATCTATTTTAAGAGTTATAAATGAATGCAAAGTGAAACAATGTTGACTGTAATTGCTATTAATGTTTCGGGTGATGAAATAGCATGTGTACCATATTTTCGCGGAGGCGTGTTGTAAATTCGTCTATATCAGGTCCTGTCTCGTTATTTCTCGGTTCTGTTATTGTATCTGTGCATTTCAAAAGGTTGTGGAGTAGATAGGCGTGGGCCCACCCACTCCCTGCGCCCAGGTGCATTGCGCTACGTTGAGCTATGTCAACCTTTTCTTATCGTTACCCAATTGTGGCTCCATTAACATATACATTGTATCTCCGCGTTTGTTTTAAATGATTACCTGTGTTGATTGTTGGTCATGGTACAAACCATGTCCAAATGGTTTAACATTAACGCTTGTAAAGTCTTCGATAGTTTCATAGGTAGCGTATTGATTTACGATGTATCATTTATGATATTATGTCCGAGAAGTTTTATGAGACCTATATCGTAAAAGAGTGGTGTTTTCCTGTTGGATACACGAGGGATCCTAGTAATAACAATGAATGACATGTTTTGATCATTTTTATAATAGTTCTTCTTTATTAATCATTTTAGATTAGACAATAAATACTGTAAAATGGATGAACACGAAAGAGCATTAGCTCCTGTCCCCTTATTTAGACTTAAAATAGCTATAAGATTTCCAAATTAATAATCTCTTAACTGGAAATGTGCAGTTTGACACTGACAATAAAACACTATTGTGGGACTCCCCATAATTTGCAAAACTGAAAGGGAAACTTTGGAATGGACCGTTCGATCTCTTTACATGAATTGGCTCTTGGGTGGTAATATAACCTCAAGTTCCCGTAACATAGAAAGTGGCAAACAGTACATGTATTTACAAGAGAATCCTGAAATGTAATGCAAAAGCATATACTTTTTCACTGGTGGTTCAGTGAACTGACGGAGCTCACGGGCGTAGGTACCACCGCATTACCTAATATACTTGCCGCTAAATTGCGTCAGGTGGTAATGTACGGCCCTGTAATTTCTGGCACAGAGGCATAACACCTTAGGCCTCAGGAATGGCAACGCATCTGCATTTTAAATGCACTACGAGTAGTGCATTAAAAATTGACAAATTTAATAAACGTTAAGACGACGTGTTAAATATTGTTTTCACTGTGTAGGTACTTTAATGTCCTATTATTTATTCTAAGTAGTAGCTATGTTACTTAAATTTAACCATGTATCATAAATAAGAGACATTAGAAAACAATACGATGCATTATAAATACGTCAATTGACCACCCTTGGTCTTTCTAGAATTTCTAGATAGTTCAAAATTTCGGATTTCCTAATGTTCGCGGGAAATACCACCACAAAAGCCTAACAAAAATAAATATAATAGACATAAAACGGGATAAGCGCGATACTTAAAATTAAAATCAATATAGCTAGATAGATGGCTAAGTCAATAGATTATCTAACATACATACTCGTACATACACTTATGATATTATCAACTAGTTTAGAGTGGTGAAAAGATCAAGGTAATACTTCTATGAAACACACTACTGAAGTAAAAAAAGATGTAAACGAGAACTAAAGCTTTTCTCAAATTAAAGACAATTAGATGCCAATCAAATTTGGACAGCTAATGTGAACGTCAAGTAAAAATAACTCCATTTGTTGGTTTTTAAAACTCACAGACGTTTTCGAATGGGACGGACAGAAAAAATGATATCAGACCGCAGTCACAAGCAGACCAACTGATGCCAACATCGTCTATTTTCGCCCTCTCTTCACACCCACGCAAATTGCTTACACTCACTTGCTATTATAATTAGAAAATGTTGATACTGTATCTATATCAATAGGCCAAATTGCTAATAATGAATCTGTAACAAATTCCAATTGTTGGAGAAAATAGAAATCAATCAATTAGCATTCTAATTGATAACGATATTCGAAAACATTTTTTTCTGGGACAATGGGCAGGTTTTATATAGCTGTATCGATCTCGGGTGCTCAATTCGTCATATTTCGTTTTTATTCCTGTCAAAAATATATATTATCGCAGCAAATTGTCTATCTACCATGAGTCTTATCGCGCTTGCGGATATCTCACCGATTATAGTCGGTTTAGATAAACTCAGCAGCCGGTTTGAACGAAGCGAGGGGACCTATCTTACATATTATTATTATTGGTACGGATCCCCCAGTCAACAACTGTGTATTGCAAATGAACAACGGGTAGAAAATCAGTTGGACTGTCACAATTAGGAAATAGTTTGTGTACACTAATTTAAAATGTTATCTTCTCAGTCATGTTTTATAATTTAGAAAATACGTCACATACGATAGTAGTCGTATACAGAAAACAGCTAAAAACGCTTAAACATTATAAACCGCACCGTTTGGTAACTGCGTGGTTATTAATAAAGTTGGTAGCAAAAGTACAAGCAGTATTAATGTATGACCAGAATTATGCACGTAAAACAATATGCATGTCGCGAAAGGGTGATGTAAAACGAGGGCATTTAAGTTAATTGGCTCCGAATTAGAAACCTGTCATGTTCACGTCAGCAACTCTGGTGCAGTGTCGCATTCCGGCCGTGTCAGTAAACACACTTACATAACACGCGTAGGTGCCACTAGCCACCGTTCTATAACACAATATAATAGTTCACCTTGTAAAACCGATGTGAAATCTCAAGAGAATGCAGGAGATATTACTTTAGTAGAATAATAGGCTGTCACTAGAGGTCTGAACTTTAAAACAATGATTAATAAAGATTTTATTACATGTGAAAGAGTAGCGAATGAAAGCGAGAAAGATTGGTACTTTAATGATTTCGATTTTGATTCGAATACAAATACAGAATTGAGAGAGAACAAACCCATAAAATTATACGAATATCGATACTTGCAATTGTCAAGGTAAACCAAGATGGATATCTGGCCACATATAGGTCAGATAAACGTAGTTAGATCACGTGTTCATACCTAATATATGAAAAGTGATGAATAAAGAAGCGGCACGGGCCGTTTGCATCTGGTCTGTCGCATTTAATTGAGCGAGAAATACTGTCTTTATTATTAGGCACACTTTATCTAACGAGGTTAAGAAAATTTAAACGCAATATCTGAAGGATTTCTTAAAAGACAAAATTAAGACCTGAAAAAATTTTGCCATTAACAAATTTTCTACTCAACTTTGCCCATTTTAAAGTTATACTTATACTTAGTTCAAAATCCAATCGATCCATGCAGAATGTGTTCTAGAAACTGCCTTATTTATTTTCTTGAAGTTTGTAAAGGTGTAGTAAAAATAACATGTCAACATCACATTAATCATACTAACTGCAAACTTAACAACAGCACTTCTTTTACGTATAAGATAAGATTTTAAGTGTAATAAATATAAGTAAAGGAACGCTCCCAGCCAAAACAGGAGCGGCAAATAATAATTCTAACTCGTATTGTACTCATAAACATGGACGCTGCAGATTCATTATTACCGTACACAGGATGTTTGGGTCATGAAACCGCTTCTGACGCTGTAATTCTCTCCCATAATTTAAAACGACCACTGTTCGATAAAATCAAGTACGAGAAAGAATTCCTACGTGTAAGAAATCATAACCTCAATTATCTTACGTGCTTTATCTTGAATCTCCAATAATAATAACATAATGTCGAACATTTAATGTTTTGTATCGCTGTAATCTTTGTAATGACAGGCTCTGATACCCATTCCCTAGTAGGTACACTGTTTTATTAACACAGAAAAAATTAAGCAAGTTTCAGACTGGGTGAACTGTTCAATTTATGTTTATGGTAAGAATCATAAGTTAAACAATAATATACCAAGTATAAAACAAATGGCATTAAAATTGATGGAAAAAATCCATCTTACTGTTGTTGATAATGTGATAATTAGATATGACATGCTAATTGGACAACAAACATTCTGCGTACTTTTAGATTACATGTAGCAGAGGCGTGGTATGCAAACATGCACTTATACAAATGCAAAAACCATGTCTCAGTGATTTCACTTTATGGGTACCATTTACAATCATTCGATTTCGCTTGCTGCACTCAACCTACCTGTGTTTCTTTGTTGTGCTCGGGATTTCAACACAACGAAGCTCAACAATAGATCATTTGAATGTAGTGGCCACCGTCCAAGCGGTTAGTATTGTGTAGGCGAACAGTTTGAACTAAGAGTTGTATATTTAGTGAGAGATCCGAAATTCTGCCAAATTACGAATGCATTTGCCAAAACTACCGAAAAAATGCACATTTTTAAACAGTTTCTACAAGTTTAATCCGATTTATTGCACCTTGGTTTCTCCTCAGTATCTACAGTGACCGATAAACAAAGTCGAATATAGATTATAGCGAAGTCTCGTCCCATTATTTTACGAACGCCTGTATCTTGAGATAAACTGCACGAATTTATACCGACGTAAGTAGGTATATTCCGTAAGTACCGTGTTTCGTGTGATCGATGGAGATCTTTTTAAGCTATCAATTGTACGAGTATGTATGGAGGCAAACATGGACCATAAAATTGGTGAAAAACAACTACGCTTGAGACTTTGGCTACCAACAGGTTTGGACGAATCATTGGTTAGGCTGATAATTCGCATGGAATTCATTATCTCAGAGCTAACGTATTATACACCATAGAGTACCTAAATAATATATGTTATACACTGTGATCATGATCTATAGTATTCAGTGTGATACAAACACGGACAACCAATGTCATTGTTTCTGCGATATGAATAAGAACTCCGCCTTTTGTCTGGCTAAATCCAACTGAACCTTATATGGTTAGCTCTAGAAAAAAACATTGACGTCACACTCTTGGGTATGTACTTGTCATTAAACAATGGTATATTAAATTGCCTAATTTAATAATGAAAATCTGAGACGTTGTATGAACATTAATAACAGAATTATGGAAGTAAATTTGATGCAAGGACAAACATGACTAACATCCTTATAATATTTGGAAAAAATTTCATGGAGTAGGAAGTCTCAGAGCAATGATTATAAAAGAAACACGGATAATTTGTAGAGATCGAGAAATAATAAGCAAGCAATTCTGTTTGCCCATCTCTTAATTGACTTTATGTATATGAAAAGTATGAATCACAAGGACTTATTGAAATTATCACAAATAATCTCATTGTTAATGATGTTTATAATCAATGAATGATTATTTATTTGAATAACTTTTCTGATAATCTAACTCTATTATGATGGCAATAATCATCATTTGTCATGTACATTTTAAGCTGTCTGATCTAACCCACGAAAGTAATAGTTTAGAATTAATAACGTTATGTTCTTCTCTCAATATGTTAACTTTTTATATCTTTGATTTATTATTTACAATCTCATATTTCATTGTCTTTAAATGATGGGTATTTGTAATAGTGTACTATAGATAATCGTTTTTAGTTTCGTCTCATAATGTATTTCATGACTCTACAAAGTCAGCCAGGACTTTGAAATGACGATTCAATTTTCCTAGCAGTGTGTGACGACCACTGTGTACGAAGATCACGGCTTCGATCTCCGCATTGGAACTAATATTTATTTGACCCACGACGCAGGTCATACTTAGCCTGGGTTGCACATTTCACATCCTTCTCTAACTTAAACAGATTTCTTTAAGTTAGAGAAGGATGTGAAATGTTACAATAACTTTAACTTTAACAAATATCGTGGTGCAACCCAGGCTTAGTGCGGGGCTGTAAGTGTAAACGTGTTTTATTTTATTAAATTTTTTACCTCAGATTTTAAGAATGTGTCCGATAAATGATGAATTGCGAACTACAATGAAACTCAAACAAAATATTCTACAATAGTAGTATGAATATAATGACGCCTTCATCTTCGGGCGAGAAATAATGTTTTTTTTTTACTAATAAATAATTTGCATTTTCTTCATCGTACCTAATACAGTTTTAATGCAATACTTTAAGTTTCAATTTAAATGATAATAATTTGAATAACAACTTCCAAAAGTAATAAAAATATTCAATATCGATAAAATTAAGAATTAATACGTGCCATATAGTGTTACATACCTACGTCAAGCAATTATAATGAAAATTGAAAAATACTAATAGTGCGTCTAATTAATATTTTTAAGTCATTTATACATGGTACGCCATAAAACTTATTAACTGAATTTAAAAACAATATATTTAAGTAATTATTTTTAAATACTCCAAGAGAATTGCTCTTGGTTTATATTTAGGTACATATTCAACAGCGATGATAATGTTACAATTATGTTTGTTTGTGTCCCATGTATCAGAATTACGTTAATTTGACATCTTTTCAACTCTAGGGATACCAATGGAAATTTACTGCATTGTAAATGATTCCTCAATACATACCTAATATCAAGAGGGCAGTACACAATTACAATACAGCTTTCCCTAAATTTCACAAAGATAAATCAAAACCTATCTATGCTAGATAACATGCAAGCGGAACATCGATATGGGTTGTCATTGTTGCACCGAGCGGAACGTGCCTTTGACCTCATCTCAATACTCATCTTTTGAACGTTAGCAAAAAGTACCTAACACAAAACAAATAAAGCATCTGCATTGAAAAAATTGGCAATTTTGAAACAAATTCTCATAATGGCTTAAATGATTAGCAAAAACTTTTTACATCTATCAAACAATAGATTCTAGTGAAAACTTTATAAGCGCTGCAGTCAAAACCCTTAACCAGTTAAAAATTTTTGATGTTAGTTTTGTTAATCATTTGTTTATCTATTACAAAAAAAACTAACATAACAAAGTCGGAGGGTTCAGAAACCAACCTCCGCACATAGAATAAGAAATTAATTCGTAGGCGAGAAATTGAATGTAGTAGGGCCGTGGCATGACGTCTTATTGCTGTTCAATTTAGGAACTGCCGAAATTTGTTTCATTTGTTCATATGCCGGGGACTAAGAAGAAAAGAGACGAAGCATTAGGGATTCAGTATAGATTCGAAGTAAAAGATAGCATCTACGCGGAATTTTCATTATTTGTGTATTTATGAGTCAAATCTTGGTTCTCACAAAACTAATCGCGATGAACATTATTATGCAATTCTATTGAAAGTGAATTATTCGACCTGATAATGAAGTTAAAATATGGCCATAAGAAATCTTCAACAAACACGATAGCCTAGACTAGTAGGAGTGTCTTTGTATTAGACTTGAGTTCTTTAGCTACCACAATGTTCTTTAGGTATTCTTATATTATTTTTTCATAATATTATTATTAATTCTGCTTCAGTCGTCATCTGTCATGGTCATCAACGATTTAAAAGTATCCGTCGCAACATGTCCAATTGATTGCAGTAACAAAATGATATTGGCTGAAAATCCACGTTAAGTCCCAAAACGAAGATGTATGTGAAGTAATTGTTGGCGTAGTGTCTAATTGTCTTGTTTTCGTCTCTTGACCCTGATGTAACCTTAAAAAACTTTTGTTTGCTGGTCGCGCGTGGGTTTAGAAAATCTAGGTCTAGACAGGATATATTAACATTAATTATGCACATAACTACTGGTGCCCCAGTGGTAGCAGGGCATTGCTACTACGCAAAGATCCCGGGTTCGATTCGGTTTGGAATTTTTCTATTAGTTTCCCAATTATAGGTACCTTTTGTAGTTTGGTGTCCGGTAAATGTCAATGGTTTCGATGGGATTCAGAAAGCGTAACTGGCGAATTGTGGGTGTTTGCTTTGCATGTATGCGTGAATGCACGTATTTATCTTCAACTACCCCTTCGGGGAGGCGTTGGGGATTCGTGGAGAAGGTACGATTTTTTTATTAACTTGTATGTAACAGAAGATCTCCATAATATAACATTAGTGAATGTATGTATCTTCACGCCAGGTCCCTAACGGGGTAGACAGAGAGTGTAAAGCGCCAGATATCTCGATCCTGACATGTATAGCATATAAACATAGTTTGAGATCAGCACCTACTGAAAAACAGTGTAGTGTTGTGAGAACTTACCAAAATGGACCTGCGACCCAGACTTTCATATTAGGTCATATAAATTTATGAAACACGCATTGTACCTTTGGAACAATAGTAGACAGATACAGATACTAATCCAAGGTATCGCTAATGTTGATCATAGACCTTTTGTAGAAAAATAAATGGACTATCTGATATACGCAACGCAACCTTCAATATAATTTGGAACGGTCCAACGAAATCGTGCAAATAACAAATTAAATCGAAAAATCAACCATATATTAAAATACCGGATGTATTTTCTGTGGCATACTGTTTCGTAATTTCAACCAAACATAGTAAAATACTACAACTTTCTCTAATATGGGATCGAGATAAATCGTAATTGATGTCTACGAAAATACTTACAACTTTTTAAAATTCTAAATTGGAAAGGCTATAAAACTGAGTTACCAAGATATCTCACTTTTTGTCAATGATTGGTGCCATATATGAGAAGCGAGTGAAATAGCATTTTAGCTTTCCACGCATTTTCACACGACCCTGCTTGCGGCAAATAAGAACACAATAGCTCATAGTAGATTTTTAATGGTGGCGTAAGTACCACAATTAATATTCTTTTTTTAATAAAACATCATTTAAGCGGTAATGCAATCTAAATCTAGCATTATTACTACTTGCTGCTACTGATAAAAATGGAATGGAATGGATGGAAGCGAGAGCTGGGTATGCAGGAAAGAGCATGAAAGTAAGTTGAACGCGGTCTGCGGTGTATCACTCACCGATCGCGTTCGTAATGAAGATGTAAGAAAGAGACTTTGTGTGAATGATAGTATCGGTGTAAAAATGAAAAAAGGCATGCTCCAATGGTTCGGGCATATAGAAAGAATGTCGAATGAGCGAATGACTAAACAGATATTCAATGCGAATGTGGATGGTTGCAGAGGCCCAGGAAGACCAAGGCTGACCTACCATGACCAAATAGGTCGAGTTCTGTCTGATGGTGGGGTCAAAAGTCTTAGGAATCGGCGTGCATGTATGAAGAGAATGATGAAGGTAGACGAGGCACGAGAGGTTTGTCAGAACCGGGATGTCTGGCACTCTACACTCTCTGCCTACCCCGTTAGGGACCTGGCGTGAAGATACATACATACATACATACAAACCACATACTCAATTCTTTGTATTACAATAAGTAAGTATAAGCTCAATAAATGTTTGATTCATCACATGCGATGATCATTGCATCATTATTTATTTAAGGAAGTATTTACATATTCCAATTTTGTAAACTTGCGAAAGATCGATCACGCCCGACCCGTATTTATAGATTGACAAGTCGCGGTGTTGAGGAAGTAGGTTTATTACGAGGATATTTTTAAAAATGCGTGAGTAATCAGCGTTTCGAAATAACACAATCCGGGTTACGTGATTACAATTAGGAATGAAAGGAATTTCAATAAGGTTTTCAAATTAAATGTGGGTGAACTATTAACGAAGCTAAAATCTATCAGCTAAACGTTCCGCCTAACGACAGCCCCAATATTTTTAATTAATCATTGGTTATTTTCAAATTAGCTGTATTCTTTTCATCTGGAAACATAGCTTGAGGCTGCGGTTATTTCTCCTTTAGCCTTCACTAGATGAAAATATCTCAGACTCCGGATTTATCCGCCCACGCGATGGTTCACTGCCTGCCTATCTGTACTCATATATTTTACTTTATTCTTCAGTATTTTATGTGTTTTTGTAAAGCTGTCGTATTTTATTTTTGTCGCAGACGTTATAAATCTGTTATTAAAGATAATTATATAAGTATAACAAACTTATGAAGAACGCCCGCAGCCATACTTACATGACATGTAAAAACTATTGATTAACAAGTTTACTTTGCTTGTTTCAGGTATAAGAACAGAACGCGACAGTTCTCACTGGACACACATCTGACACATCCCTAAAGAGTGTGAGTTCACATTCACTCCCAGGTATTGTTGGTTAGCACCCGCACGCAAATTGCTTACTCATTTTCACAATGCTCTCAAAAATGTACAATACAATTTCGATAGCATTCACGATGCGCATTTTATTTATTATATCAATGAAGTGCGGTCAGTGAACTTATAATTACATTATCAGCGAGCATTCAGTCGATTCAGCAGACACGCTTTAGACTAGCTAGTGTTTACAGAATATCGATAAATGTATGCCGACTAACGGTCTCGTTATTGTTTATCGAAATGATAGTAAGAGTTGGCAGTGGACCAATTCGAAACACCTTCACAGGTGTGTCGTCGACTATTAGCATTCTCACCACTCAAACGCAACCGAGTTGAATGCTTATTAAACCAGTCCATTACTAATCGATCCTCAATTGAGCAAACACAGCCAAAACTTTTGTTTGCTTTGCCATATCGAAATAAGACAATGCGATATCACTTGTAATATAAGTGGCTTATAAAAGAAAACAAACAGTGTTTTAATAATTGCGTAGTTTCCATCGGAATTTTAAAGAAACTTTGTTTTAAATACGTGGGGCACCAACACAGTATTTTAGTTTTTACATCAATATCCAGGTTACGAAAGGCTTTACCATTTATATCCTGTTATCATATTTTACTAAGTTAATTAGACTAGTAGGTCAGAATATTCGATCTCAATCTATTTTCTACGACCTTCGATCGATACTTCGACCCGTTTGTCAAAAAAGCGACCCAATAACCAATTCATAAATGAATTAGCCGTCTATTGTTATTGAGACGCTGACAGCAGATCGGATCGAGAGATCGTTTGCTATCTAGATGGGACCGACTCGCGAGCGCAAGTACATATTGGAGGCGGCCAGATGACAATACGTATTCCTTTATTACTTTCATTACATGATACGCAACAGGCGCTGAAAGAAGACATTTTATTTTGGGAATTTTTAATTAAGTACTTTGCAAATGTATGATCTTTCAGACAGCTGCGTCTTAGAAAAACAATACTACTTTATTATGTTAGAAGTAGATACAAATTCTTAATGGATCTAGTAGGTACATAATAATCAATGACGACCAGTATTTTAGATTATATTTGCGCTACGTTAGTTTTTAAAGACGCTTTATGAATACGAAACTAAATTACATCAGATACTATTCACTAACTGATATCGGATCCGTTATATGACACATCATAAGACATAAAGCCGCCTGCACACAGAGGCGGGCAAGCAGCCCGCAGCCCGCGGCGGGAAGCTGACAGCATAAGCGTCACACCAGTCGTGATCAGGTGCTTTACCTATTTTCGCCCAAATCATGTTTTTTTTTAAGTATTGTATAATTTTTGTCTATCTTATAACGTAAAGACATTGATATGTGGTCGAACTACTTCAATGAGTTGTTCATTATGATGCATAATGCACTGCACATTATTGTAATAAAGTTGCAAAAAACATACGCCGCCGCGCGATTTTCTATTTGTTATAACGAATTACAGCGCCAGGTACCACCAAAGATCTTACATAATAATATGATTACATACAAACTGGCACATTGCAAGAAAATCGTGGCCGGCGCTTCGTGACCGCTTTATCGCTCTTCCCGACTCTGTGTGTACAGGCCTTAAATATATGTTACGTTTAAGGTAGTAGGTACTTCAACACATCTTATTACTCATATATCACAGATTCGCACATACACATTCTGAATGACATTTAAGTACAAATATATAAACGAAAGCCTCCGTAGGTGAGTCAATAGAAAAGTAATAAAGATTTTTTTTTACCTCAGTGTGTGAATGGAGCATTGGGGATGCTTTGAGAATGAGAAAATGAAAGGACTCAACTTGTTACACATAATTCTGTAGTTACTCCAACGCAGCACTCGAGAACTGAGTGTATGGCTATGAGGAGGATTATTTTAAACCTTCTGAGAGCTATTACAATATACTGTTATTCACCAAATGAACGAATTTCTACAGATTCGTCAAAATCATTCCTAGTGTAAGAAATCATACTAAAATATGCAAGAGTAGGTATTAATTTATATGCCTGTGAGACAGCAGGAACATAGACGAACACTTATTTTACAAACACCAAGACGTACCATCAAAACATAGTATAATATACTTTTCTACACATGTAAAACAATTATATGTAGGTACACATCATGTAAAAAAATATTAAGTATTGATATTTTCAAAAGATCTATTTCATGGAATTTGTAACACTATCGGTACAATCTTCATAGTATCGTCCACATTTAACAACAATACTAAAACAAAGACTCGACTACAGGTATGTGTAACGTGACCATACGTCCTGTTTTGAACGGGACAGTCCTGTTTTCACGCAGCTCGTCCCGGTGTCTTTTGGGAGGCGCAAATGTCCCGTTATCGGCAATCTTACCAAAAATTTATAAATACGTCAATCCGAAATTTTAATAACTATTTAAAATAATCTCAATAGCAATCGATAGCGATGCCTAAGATACTTAAAACGATCCTTAAAGAAAAACGTTATAGCTGGGCGTTCGTAAGTAAGACTCTTCCCCCTGGTTCCTTGAAGGTTAATTTTGAGAATGTCCCGTTTTGAGTGACGATCAAAATGGTCATGTTTAGGTATGCGTAAAATTAGTATTAATTGAATTAATACCGTTACAATGATCATAACATTTCGCCCACGGCAGACAGTAGTGATAATTTATCAACATAATGACCAATTGTCTTGTCGCACTGCTTTTGTTGGCCATCCTATATAAGCCCACACTATAAACTTGTGTCAATTGATTCATAAATGTCGATATGTTAATGTTGTCCTCTCCCATAACTTAATAATTGTTTAGTCACTCAACACTTCGTCATTGGCATTAATTATAAATTGTTATACGCGTGAATTAATATTTAGGTCAATTACTACGGTAAGGAGGAGAACTATTGCTAATTGCATGTTTCATATTATTGGAAATAGATATAAGTTTATTTCATCGTATTGGTAATACATTATAACTTCATTATAACTGCCTGAGTAATCTAGTAGTGGTGGTCTAGTGGTCACTAGGTACAGTTACCCTGTAGTCTTAGTTTCAAAACCGTCGGGGTGAGTGCTGTTGGATTTTTTCTAGTTTTCAGAAATTTCTCAGTGCCATCCTCGGAGGTTGAAATGTGCCCGAAGATGTCAATAGACATTACATGACATTATCACATTTGACCATTACACCTTGAATGCAAGAGCAGGTAGAAATGGCTTTCTGCCTACCCTTTCAGGGAATACAGACGTGAAGTTGATCATTATATGGAATCAGACTTAGCTTGTATGTCTCTAAATGTTGTAGACCTTAGTAATTATCACGTACCTCGCTCTAATGTGTAAATTTCACTTTTTATATCAAAAATACATTCGTCGTTTAAGTAGATCTAAGTAGGTGCATACCCCATAGAAAACCGAACTTACCGGATCGAATAAACTCGAAACATAGATAAATTAATACGTAAACGATCGTTTCTCTCTTAAATAATTCATAGAGTAGGTATACCTTTGCTGAAGAGTCCGCCTTGCAATCGAATATTTATGCCGAGCAATTAATTGTTTTGATATAAAAAACCAGTGACTTTCTAAAACAAGTCTTAAATTGTAAACATTTTTATAGCTAAACCAAGTAGATTACGGCCAAATACTAAAACGTCACTTAAATCTAAGTGGGACTTAAAAGTCTTCTGTCTTTATAAAACACGTTCAAACGATAGAGATAGCGCACATTTGAGGGTTGCTTAAAATTGAGTGACGTTTGAGTATTCGGCCATTAGATTATCGAACACTACACTTGCGAGCTTTAAATAAACTGGGGTAAAAATAAAAAAAAACAATATGATTCCACATTAAAGCTTGCAAGTGTGTATTGCTTATGACACATCCATTAATTTTCTTGGCTATGCATTTTTCCTTCCCACACATAGTATGCTTTGCAATATTATACAACCGGAGTTTTAACCGCATTCTTTTGATCTATAGCTTTGTTAGTGGGAACTTGCTGATTATTAATTAATAACATACTTATAAACTTACCCCCTTATTCATAAACGTACATTAGATATGTTTTAGCTATAGAATGCCTTGTCTTTGTCAGTTGCATTGTCAAATGTACAGGATAGAAAAAGACAAAGGAGAGATTAGCAACACTTTAGCTAAAATACGCTAAAATAATAAGGGGGTTTGTCACAGCGGTCATTAAGTGACGCATAAATATTATTTCATTTTCACGTCCAAACGACTGAACCGATATCAATGAAAGGAAAATGACCAAAGTCGCCCTAATTGGCATCTCAACAACTTGTATGTAGAAAATTGTTTTTTTACTTTAGATTTCACTCACATTTTTTTCACGTTAAAACGAATGGGGATTTACAAGATATTTTTTAAAAGTTAATAAATTATTTTGCAGTGAACTGCCAATCACAGACCAATCACAGACCAATAACTAAGCTGTCAATGTCAACACCATTGCATTATTTACTTTTTTGCGTTGGACACTGGTCATTTTAGGACCTTTATAACTTTGTCGAAAAAAAATCGATTTAAACGATCGATTGCTTTCTCATCGATATTCAACAGAATAGATTATTCATGTCTACTATTTGTCTTGTATAATCACTAGGTATCGAGTGGATATAATTTGAATAGTACCTTAGTCTTGACTTAGCTCAAATTCATCATATAAATGTCTCACTTTTTATTATCATGAAGCGGCAAATAGAAAAACAGTTCACATTGATGGTAAGTGAATACATAGCATAAAAACACCCACATGAAAACCAGATATTTATTTATTAATTGTTAAGTATTTAATATTTGTCTGGTATTACTACTTGGAGAAGAATCATGACTACGCCATGCGGTTAAACTATAATACCTACTTAATGTAAGTAAAACAGTTAAGATGCTACACGATACTTTAAAATAGGCTTCGCTTATTTTAGTAACCTCTGGCAGGTACAGCACACAAAACTTAACCTCAAAATAACCAAAAGTTCGTAATGCAGTTTTTTTAAAACTCCTATTGATACCTTTTTTCTTTTTTGCGCACGCATTTTTTAAGACATTGCCTATATTTTGCAAGTAATCCCGTCGAGACGCAAGAAGGGCGAACTCCCATACAAAATTGGTCATTCTCCTTTGGTGCAGAGATAGAGTTGACTTTGAGAAAGAACATAGGATTAAACGACATCCACGCGGGCGAATCCCCGGGAAACAGCTAGTGATTAATATATCCCTAATGGGTACAATATAAATCAAAATGGTAATCCTCATAAATTTCTGAATCATACTCGTATATTTTCTGGCATGACATAATGTTGCCATGAGCCGGTAATTCCACGGTACCTATTCCTATTTTTAATACAAAACAAACTTCATGCCGTTCTCATTGCCAATTGATTTACAGACCATAATTAGACAGAATAAAATAATTTATCTCGAAAATTATACTGCTGTTTAATAAATCATACCTACATACCTAATAATTGTGACAATTTTTATTGGCAACTATTTACATGTAATTTACACTTTGCAATAACTTAGAAAAGTAAATGTTCATAAAAAATATTAATCTGTTATTATTCACTGTATCGTAGAACTAGGTGCTTAATTTTACTTTTGCGGTAACCTGTCTAGAAGGCTGCCCGCATACAGTATTTACTATTGTTTACTTATTTTAGAGCTACGTTTTTATTTTACTCTAAAGATGATTTTCAGTAAAATACTTTATAATCATTCACCTTGGTCACCAATCATTATACTTCTGAATAACGAAATGTAATCGATGTAATCAATACTTGATAACGTATCCATACAGACTTCATTGAATTAATCCTACGAGTACTCTAGTGAGTAACAGACGTTCATGAAACTCTGAACCATGCACCGAGATTTAATAATCAGCCTGTTGCCAAACCACTTTACCTGTCAGACTATCTTTCAGTTAAATTATTTGACATTGGCTCCGCTTATACATTTAGCATAAATCATAACTCGGTTTAATGAGTCCGTTGAAGACAAGTAAAGGCCACAGAACTTTATGAAGAGATGACGACAGCAAAATGGTAATGGAAAATATGCCGACTGTCGTTATAGTTAGCGATGGGGAAAAATTAAGAAAGGTTTCCCCAATATCCATACGTCATTGGGTTTCCCACTGTGCCTAAATAGGTGACAGAGGCGATAAAACAACGATTTATATGATATATGTAATGATAATGGCAAACAAGAGTGCAGTTTACATTGATGTTAAGTGATGACGGCAGCATATGTATAGACATCTACACAAAAACAACGGAGGCAAAATACAGATGCGTTGCCACCCCTGAAATATAAGATGTTTGATAGAAATTATGGCCATACATTACTATCTAATCAGAACACTATAGTGCAGAATACTACCATATGGCGGCAGATAGATTAGGTAATGCGATGGTGCCTACGTCCTTGACTTCTGTCATTGGAGCTCTACCACTAGAATGGCTAGAGACGTTATGCTCATAACACATTAAGATAACTTGTTTCGTAATTACATGTGACACATTTATTAGGTGACACAGTTATTAATCTAAGAGAAAATAGAAAGACATAAGGGGATAGGAATGAGTTGAGGTTGGCTTGGCTACGAGGCACTAATTTGTATGCTTCATTTAGACGTGCCAATAACATATACCTTATAACTACCTAAAACATTATTGTGATAGGATGAAAAGGTATAATTATCTCACAAAACAAGTAACGATTTTTCATTAGTACTTAATTCATAAGTGAGATAATTAAGTTCATAGATAAGAATGAGAAACATAAACGAAATTAAAATTGTTCTGATCACCGCAAACTATATTTGTTATAATAATTTAGCCGCTTAAAACCACAAAGGAGACGCCAAAACAATCGTCTTGCTCATTGGCATAAATGAGCTCAATGACTTCCTATGGTTCTGACAATCGCTTCGCAATTTAAATTAGTAACAAACATGGCGCTTAATTCTTACATTTACCTTTGTCAGAATTGCTACGACTTGTAAACGATACCAAAAAACGATATTAGAAAGGCCATAACTATCACGTATTGTCTCAAAATAATGTCATGGTCTGAAACAACCGGAATCAATATGCATTCAGACTTTTACCTTGGACAGAAGAACTAACAGAGGTGATAACTGTGGAGTAAACAGTCATATTGTAAATAACTCGCACTCCACACCTGCGAACTTTATTTTAGATCCACACCGACCGTGGTCGACGGTGCAAGGTAATGCTGGATTATTTTAAATTTCTGGGTCACATGTTTCTCGAGGACATCTTCACGAGGTCGCTCTTTATTTTAAATATTTGAATACATTTTAACAGTTTTCTCAAAATTATTCACTGTAGACTGACGCGACAAAATTTCACACAGCGCCGTTTCTTTCGTCACGAAATCCTATAATGCTAGTGTCAAAACTCTCGTTTTAATGAAAACGAGAGTTTTCATTAAAACGAGATCCACAACCACATCATTAAAATTGATGACTTTACGCACAAGAAATGCAAATTATGTTTATAATGTTTGATAAAAATATAAAATATTATACCTGGTCTAACAACGTTTTAATAATACTTTGACCGTAGTATTCATGGTATGTAAATCGTATATAATTAAGTCTTTTCACCGTATATCAAGTTTTGGTTTTAAAAAATCTGTCACGTTTCCATATTAATCATATTCTCTCTTCGGAGTTTCGAAATTATGGCCTTGAGTCATTTTACTTATATTTATTATGCGGGTAGTTTTATTGTGACCCCATTGGGTGGACCGTTAAACTGATGACACGTAGGTAATATACTCGAATATTGTAGGTCATATGCTAATGTCAGCCAGGTATTATTATTTTGTGTCCTGTGCCAAGAAGCGAGCTCCGGACATGACTCATATTACGATCTACTATATCAGAATGCAGTTTGGTCAGTTTTCGTATTCCTTAGTGACGTACATCTTGAATGCCGTACTAATATATAGCCGTATACTTGAGGATGATAAAATAAATTGTCTTGTACTTTTAAGTTTTTTAGATAATTCGTCAATCAAACTGATTAGATCTTAAGTTTGATAACCGGTTTTTAAAAACAGAATAATTAGAAGCTGGATGTCACGATAACTAGCCCAGTAGCGAGAGCGAGGATCATTGCAAGATTTGTAAAAAAAAAAGAAGGTCAGAATGGAACCGTTATTTTTGAAGACCTAAATGAAATTTTACGTAAAAATATTTTTACCGCACAGGAATAAAAAGTTTATCTACATTAAACTTTTTATTCCTGTGCGGTACTATTATTGATAGGAAAGACCGTTTTTATTCCGGTAAGATAAAACTATTTGAAATACGAGGAAATGTTCTGGAGGTTCGCATCGCAAGAGAACATACCCCAGCTATTTAACCTTGGACCACTTTTTTGTTTTTTACAAATCAATGTATGGAACCACGATTCGTTATCTGTTATATACCTATTATACTTAGAATCAGTATCTTTGAGAAAAGATTCATAAAACCGCGAGTATTGATAGAATCTGTTTTAATTGCCCGCTTGTAACAATGTGATATGAATATAATGAAATTGTGAAGATAAGCCGATTAATTCAATCATTGAAGATAGCCTGACGCAACATCTATTGTGATGGCGGATTCTTTTCAACTAATTGTCAACTTCAATGGCAATAGAACTCGGTACCTACTTAGTTAATGACTGTAGGTACATGGAATGAATATAAGGATGTCGAATGCTAGTTTCTATACCACATGTTAAATTCATCACTTAATTCCCTGCAAAACATGATGAATATTAGCATTATGTTTCAAACCGATAAAAATATATGCGGATCTTATCTACAACGCCAACAATAACGACAATACAATTCTGAAAATATAATCAAACTTTGTTGTTTAACGAGAATGACAAATTCCGGTCATATAAAAGACGAACTCCAAAAAGTTTTACTGGTGGTAGAGCTCCAGTGACGGAGCTCGCGGGCGTAGGCACCACCGCATTACCTAATATACTTGCCGCTAAATGGTAATGTTCAACACTATCGTGTTCCGGTCAGGTGGTAATGTACGGCCCTGTAATTTCCGGCACAGAGGCATAAGACCTTAGGCCTCAGGAGTGGTAACGCATCTGCATTTTGACCTTGGTCTTTGTGTGGGTGTCTATAGGCTGCAGTCATCACTTAACATCAATGTGAACTGCATGCTTGTTTACCACTTCCATTACATAAAAAAAAAAAAAAAAAAAAAAAAAAAAAAAAGGGTAGCGTATGATTTACAATTTGTCTTCAAATTAAGTATTCGGTTTTTTTGTTTAGGTTTCACTGTAAACTACAACTATAGCATTATATTTGCAACTAAGATTGCCCCGCAGCTTGACCTGCGCGGAATTGCTTCACGAGAGATTGTCATACTACTGACCCATAGAGCAACACCGGAGGGGAGTAGCCATATGCAGGCTTTCTCCTCTGTCAAAGTACAAGCCTAAATGGGCCTATACCTGTAAATAAAATTATCAATCAAATATTTTAAATGTCCAATTTCTAGTTTCAGTACATACACGGCCCCAGTTTAAGATGTTGTGGGCGAAAATTTCAGGTCTTAGCAGTTTTTGCCGTTTTAAAATACATATACCTATTCATGTATCGTAAACTGCTACATATTAAAAATATTTCTCTAAATCAATCTTTCAAAGTATAAATTAAAAAGAGACGTTCCAAAAGTATGAAGCTTGGGCCCGCACCTTGTACACTTTATCGAGAGAAGAAGTATAAAATACTTAATCATTTTCAGCTATTCAAATCGTTTATTATACCTTCAATGAATTTTCGTAAGTATATTTCAAAAACAATAATGTCATAGTAGCAATATGGTGACATATTGTTATCATACAAAAATTATATTTCCGACAAAAACCAACGATTTACATTATTTTTAGTATTTTTTTCTGATTTTACGCATTTTTCTTTATCTTTTGATATAGTGTACAAGGTACGGACCCAACGTGGAACGGTCCTTTGGGATAAAAACTTCCAATAATAATATCTGCCATGATCAAATTTAATAAGTTACTGGGGCAGACGAACAAACAAACACGACAGACAAAAATAATAATATATTCAGGTTGCCTCGAGCAGCCCTAATTGAATACCATTTATCAGAAGTGGCCTTGAGGCGCTGGAACTAATCGTGCTTGCATTTCATAGGAAGGAGTGTCTTTTGCGAAGTGGGCTGTGGTACATAACTATCTATAGTTATGTTTACCTATGTTAAAACTGGACTAGCGCCTCTCAGGTTAATGGTGAACAGTTGCTTCAATATTGCATTTATAGGTTATACAATATAGAAATCTGTATAAAACGACTTCGGTGAGGTATCAATAAAGTTTACCTATAACTTCGAGATCCAATAACAAAGGGACAATTTTATGGGCTTGTTGACCTGTGTCAATGATAATGATGAAAATCTTTATTTCTTGTAGTATTTGATGCCGGAATTCAGGATATTATATTGCATTTTATTAACAAAAATCAGGAATCACTTATTACAGTGATTTTTGTTAATAAAATTAAACTGAAAAATATGTTTATTAATCTATTTTCAAATTCTTAAATCGTTATACACCGTGTTGTGAGGATATGACGTCATACAGGTTGTAAACAAACCAATGTCAGCGCGTCATCCACATGGCAGTTGTGGATGGTCATTTTAGGTTTTATTTATTATACGAGTGACTCATTTGACAGATAATCGAAACACCACCATAGACGACAACGCATGTAAAGTAGATTTTTAAATTTACTAGCCTATTGGTGATATTACAATTCAATTACTATATAAAGTGAATAGAACATGAACATCTACATCTATTTAAATTCACAAATAACATTCAACGAAGTTATGGTAGTGATAGACATTGAGAATGATAAATTTAATTAAGGAATTTGGTAAGACGGCCCGTGATGATTGGCCAGTAATATTGGGCATACGCAGACCTAAGCGTACAGATAAAAAATAGCTCTGAGCACAAAACACAACATAGACATGACACATTCAGGATGTTTACGTTTATCATATTATACCTAAATTGTTTGCATATGAAATAGTAAGCGATTTTTGAAAGTGACCAACTACTATGCGCTGTTGAAACTACAGACATGTAAAAAAAACAATTCTCTTAGCCAAGTTTGAAAGCATAAACATTGGCATTTCTGAGGTTTGTCTAAGACAGGGGCGGCTCTAGCTCGTGTAGCGCCCATGTGCCCCCTAGGCCTGACCTCTCCCCCCCCCCTCGCGGCTATAACTATTAACTTTGCCGACGTAACAAGAAAGTTTTTCATATTTCAACAAACTATTTTATAAGTAGGTATAGCTTACAGTGTGGTATTAGTTACGGCCTTTCTTCTTATTACGGCAGAATAACACTCATTGATTTTATACCTGTAGCACATCTCTGTTGCGAAACTAACCGGCGAACCGCGATATTCATGTTTCGTCTTGTGTTTTAAGTTCTATGGGCAGCGAAACAGAAATTCGATATATTTCGCTTCTATTTCGCTGTCCATAAAACTTAAAACATTAGACGAAACATGAACTATCGCGGTTCGCTTAGTTTCGCAACAGAGATGTGCTACAGGCATAAAAACAACGATGGCGGCGCCCGTGTGCATTGCACACCCTGCACTATAGGTTAGGCCGCCCCATGTCTGAGATTTATCATATCACATTATAATCTACTAGCTGTTGGCTGCGGCTTCGCCCGCGTGGATGTCGTTTTATAAATAACTAAGTAGCCTATGTTCTTTCTCAAAGTCAGCTCTATCTCTGTACCAAATTTCATTAAAATCGGTTCAGTCGTTTGGACGTGAAAAGGTTACAGACAGACAGACAGAGATACTTTAGCATTTATAATATTAGTAGTGATTTGGAACATGATAAATACTTTCGGAAACGGAAGTTTCCGAAAGTATTCGGTCAAGCTCCGCAACTGGAACTCTACTGCTAGTTATTACAATATTTTGGTTCATTCAAAAACAATCTAACAACAAAAAAAATCCGATCTATGTATACTTTTTACTGGTGGTTCCAGTGTAGGAGCTCGAGGGCGTAGCTACTACTTTTAATCTATTTGCCGCCAAATGGTAGTGTTAAGCAATATCGTGTTCCGGTTAGATGGTAATGTACGGGCGCCGTAATAACTTATCACAGAGACAACAACTTAAGTCTCAGGGGTGGCAACGAATCTACATTTTGACCTCTGGTCTTTGTGTAGGTGTTTACAGGCTGTAGTCAACACTTAACATCTATCTGAACTGCAAGCATGTTTGCCACCTTAATTACATTAAAAAAAACTTCTATACCAATATTACAAAGAGGAAACATTTGTGTTACTGTATGCCCCTATATTTGTAACGTTTTCACACACACACTACTGAACCGATTTCAAAAATTCTTTCGGGTGTTATATTTCATTAATACCACCCGTGCGAAGCCAGGGCGAGCCGATAGTCAACAACAAAATTCTTAAAGCAATATGAACGACGTGCTCTTTTGTTTCTCTTTTCTCTAAACTAACCAATCGCTAACCCAAACGAGGCCATCTTCGTGATCTGAACATTTAATTTGTTATGAACTAATATAAACCACATATTGTAGGTATTTATAACCCTTTTTGTACGATACGTCGCCGTCACCGCTTACACACCGCCGCGCACGCAGCTTAGTTCAAACTTCTAAACCGCCAAATCCAAGGTGTTTTTTAAGTATATAGGTAAAAAACCAACACAGCAAAAACGTGACTAGCGGGGTTCGGTAGGTATGCAATTTTTATCGTACTTGATTTATTTTATAAATTAAACTGATTTAATTGGATTACCTGCTGTTAGGTTAGGTTAGGTTGCCGTAATTGTCCTTGAGCACACAGGTGTGTCTCTGCGCTTGTATAATGTGTTATATTAAACGTAGCTTCAGCCTGTAATCCCCGAAGGGGTAGGCAGAGGTACATACATGCATTCAAGCATACATGAAAACACTAACGATTCGCCGGTTAGCCTGTTGACATCTCCGGGCACATTACGAGAAGAAAATGAAAATATCCCAAAAGCACAAGAGATAAAATGTTTCTCACCGTTATCTCTTATAGCCCCCGACCCGGGAATCGAACCCAGGCTACTGAGGCAGTTGGAGGATTATTGATTCTACTAGAATCTGATGAAATTGTTACCTAGTGTGTACAGTGGGTACAGCCCATTTTTAAAACACATATCAACGGCACCTTGCGTGTAGGTAAATTGTTTAACTATAAACCACAAGCATACCAGATGACAATATACCAAACAATAGGCAAGTTCTATAAAATCTCACAAATAAAAAAAAAACGTTTTTAAACCAACGGTCTACTACCTTCATTCGGAACTTCGGCTGCCAAAAACACGACCAAGGAACTCTAAACCGACCACCTGAATTTATCGTGCTGTTGAATGGATAAAGTGAGACAGCTGTTCGCGTGCCTTTCGCATTTGCTTCCCAAGGCCGACCCTACTGAACATAAAAAATAAAAGTGTAACTGAATGTAATAATACCATCAACATAGTAACCCATCAACAAAAAAGTTGAATTCCGATAATTAGTCGATCAGATGATCTTAAACTTATTTTTTTGTGATAAGATTCTGGCGCACGACAATATGCTATTTACGATGTGAACTGCGTACATCGACGCCCTTTTAAAGATCTCTTACTTTTTGCAGAAAATAATCAAACTGACATCACGAACAACTCATAGCTTCAAAAGGAACGTGCATTCGTTAATTTAAATTTTGGGTGTATAGGTCAGTTTGTAATGGAAATCTACATAAAAATGAATCGCTAAATGTTGCTAAGCGCAAAACTCAACCCATTTCACTAATTCTTTTTGTGTTGTATTTATAATTGTTTGGATAAGGTTTTTATGAAAAATAGATAGATGCGCGGAAAATTATAAATTTTAAGAAAACTTAACGATCATACATTATTTTCTTTTCTAATGTGAATTACAGCTTGACATAATTGTTAGTCATCAACTATCATTTTAAATAGAAAAATCGATGATTTTTTACGTTGAATCCATAGGAATCGATTATTGAGAATGGCATCAAATTACCAATAACAATCTTCATTGAACCCGCGCGAAGCCGGGGCGGGTAGGTCGCTAGTACATTATAAACATGAGCACGTATCTATCTATTTAAACATTATTTGTAATACACTATGGTGTTTTCCTGTTAGGCTGAGCGTAATACAATTTCGTTTAATTTGAACAACAGTCATCTACTACCACTACGTACTAAATAATTAAACAGTTACTACTCCTACACATTTTGTATCTCTAGTATTAATTAAAGTAAGTACCTATAATGAAAGACTCGATTAAAATTTATCTTTTTCTGTCACTCCGGAAAGGATTGAGCCCGTCAACTGGCCCATTGTTGGCTTCTAAAAAGGGCGAAGTAACAGGGACAACCTGTTGCAGGTTCCCGTTACCACATCAAGGCTTTTTGCTTCATCTAAGCGTCCCCGTTATACTACTCTATAATACTTATTAGATAAATAACGGTATAGACATAGAATACTTAGGGCAACACAGTTAGTGCATCAAACAGTAAAAACATCGTTTGTAATAGTTTGTAGATCTAATTTAAATATGTACATTTAGTTATTATAGCATAGATGAAATTTGTTATTGATTTATCGATTTGTAGGTCTGTACATGATTGAAGTAACAACTTAGTACGAATATGATAATGAAGGTAAATAAGTAGATATGTGATGTTACTAATTCAGAAAGGCTTACTGCCCTTTTCATAAACTTATTAGGTAGATACACTTTAGGTACAATATGCTTCTACCTATTTCATAATATAGAAAAAAAAAAGAGTGACAAGCAACACGTTGGCTAAAATACGTTTACGAATAAGGGAGTTGGTAACTCCAGTTAGAACTTTTCGAAACGGTGTTTGTATGAAGATGTGCATATTATGATTTAAAACTTGGATAGATTAGTTAGTCATTTTGGTCCAAGGAACAATAACTAATTTGGTCACTATCATCTGCAGTTTTCGAGGAACCGATGTCAAAAATTACTTTCTACGAATTTTCGTATACAGGAATTTGGTATTAAGTTATTCTATGATATGAGTAGTATTAAGTTATTCTATGATATGAGTAATATAAAAAAATATTCTACAATAATTAATTTCAAAGAATTACGTAGGTAAATAATTGAGAAATACCATAGCCGAACCGACCTTGGCATATTAATAATTTTAATAGCACGTACCGTGACAGATAATTTATTTACGAAAGTCACTTCTGTAAAAACTCAATAAAAATAATAACAGACTCATCGTATTATCACGTAGGCTGTTTAATTTAGTGATTTCACAAAATATTTGAAGTAGAGTAGTAAACGTTGTAGATGCCAACAGTTTGCGAATTCGATCTGACGAGGGTCCGACCCCTCCATCAAACTCCCCCATGCAACTGCAGTATTGATTAACACCATTTGTCTACCTATATTCAACAATTGGATTCTCCAAACTTATTTCTACCTCTTCGCATTCAAAGTAGATTTACTCTTTGATAATGGTGACATTAAAATGGATGTAGCAAATTGAATGTGATCAATAAATTACATATCGAATAAATTATGAAACAGATGTCTTAAACAAACAATGGACATACATGTAATTCTACAAATAGCTTAGAGGTTATCTTGTAACCATACGAAATTCAGTAGGAAAATGTGTAGAGCAAATTAATCCAATATTTATGACTACGTTAACACAATAAACGTCATACCTACTATTGAATCCTTATAACGCCTATTATACACTTTTTATTTATTTATTTATACTTTATTGCATTTAAAAAAAGTACAAAAGGCGGACTTAATTCCTCTTTTGGCATTATCACAAATACTTTTTGTTTCATATTGTAAAATTAAGAAAATATACCTGTTAGACTCTAGAGGGTACGTTCAGTCAATGCGACTGTAATGTCTTATCTATTCACTACATTATACAGTATCAAAATAAGTACTTACCTTTATTACGAAAAGCTCATCGATACACACCCGGTGTTGTAAAGTTGGTACCTGTAACCACAACAGGTAATGTTTTAATAATCTAAGGTTTCAGAACGTCGTTTTATTGTTCTGTATACTTCTACATCATCGACCATATAGCTGATTATATAGTTGATGTTCTACATATTCGTCTGCCACCAACTATTAACACTTAATTCTAAAACTCAACAGTCTATAATTTGAGTTGTCTTTAAACACTGTAAAACACTTCATATATTTTTCTCCGTCACACCTACACTCAGACAGACCATCCAATACAAAAATAATTTTAGTCATTTTTAATCTAAAATTATTTGTATACGCGAGATAAATCCGTAAAATTAGTCTTATTTCAATTACCAATACAATTTAACTTAAGATGATTTAAGAAGGAAGTTTTTTTTTATTTATTGAAACAAATTTCTAAATCTGTAGGTTTAAATGAAAGTCACACGTAAACGACAAAGTAAAAGTGAATTGTTGAGTAAAACAGACGAATGTCACCTCAATCTATCCGGAATCATAGAAACACGAAAGGACCGAAATGATTACATATGTAACTCATTTCAGTTTAATATACGCGAGTCAAATCCGTAAAAATAGTTTTATTTCAAAGAATAAACAGATTTGGCACATAACGCTCTGCATCTCCTCATACTACGTTTCCACTCTCGCCTCGTGCATCGCCTTGTATCACAACTCGATGATGATCGATGGTAAATGAGGTGTCTGTTCACATTCTCGTGGTGAGTTCAGTTGTGTTCGAGCTAGCCAGAATGGAGGACGTCGAAGTGTTAGCGGCAACAAGCCTTTGCTTGCTGAGTTTCTACTGCTGTTACTGCTGCTAACTAATTTAAATAACAGAAACGGAAACCAAAACCGTTTTGGTTTCGTTTTGAAGTGATTTTTTTTATTTAAGTCAGTAACATATTTCTTCACTTAATCTTACCCAAGCATCGGTCACTTTGGTTATTTTTATGAAATTTATGCTTAGGACCCCAAACTATCGGTTCTTTTTGGAATCATTCCAAAAGCCAAAACATTTCTTCTTCAGACCATTCCATTTAGGTAGTTTGCACGGCACAAGGTTGAAACTCGAATGAAGCACCACGCATGAGACACCACAATGAGAGCGCGAATGTAAGCACCGCGCTCGCGTTCGTTGCGAGGTCCTTTGACTCGTGCCCAAAATACCGCTCCGGACGCGAGCGCTGCGAGGCGCGAGAAGAGGCGCGAGGCGAGCTGCGAGCGTCTATTTACTCTCTCACCTTGTACCTTTGCTCGTGCCTCGTCTCGCGACTCGTACGCGAGTGTAAATCTAGTTTAAGAGTCCGTGATGATAATAAGTATTATAATAATATGTAGAAGCCAGATAAAAATTATTACTGTAAAAACTTCAAAAGCAAAAAGCAACGTCATTAGTATGATTGAAGCAAATAAGACATAACATTTGAATAAGTACCTACACAGATAAACCTAGGTTTCAAAACAAGGATCCGTATTTTTTTTAAATCAAACATAATTTTTTATTACACATAAATCAGAATCAGAAACTCATTTATTCATTTAGGATGACAAGCACCTCTTATGACACGTCAAAAACAAATAAAATAAATTAAAGTGAATAACAATTGATATACAATACATACAAACACATATCACTCCACAGAGCAGTGGTCCTGGTAAAAAAGAATCTGTTATTTCTATTTCAGACCTTTACCGCCTGGTGCAACAGTCACCTGAGGAAAGCGGGCACCGGCATTGAAAACATCGATGAGGACTTCCGCAATGGCCTCAAGCTTATGTTGCTCCTGGAAGTCATCTCCGGGGAAACCCTGCCTAAACCTGACCGCGGCAAGATGCGTTTCCACAAGATCGCCAACGTCAACAAGGCCCTGGACTTCATTGCGTCCAAAGGTAATATAAATGTTCTACGATTCGATTGACTACCTTGGTAGGTCTTGGGTTTGATCCACCAAAAGGGAGTCGGTAGCATTGGGTTTTTTCAGTAGAGAAGATTACAAAAATAATAACCAAAAAAACTGAGGATAGTTTTTGTAATCGTAAAAGTTTAAATTTTATTTATTTTTTGTAATTCACAATATAACTTAGATTTAGGTACTGCTACAGGTTAAGCAGATTTGGTCGCTTAACGCACGTTGAACGTTAATAACATATAAATCAGTGATTCCCAAAGTGGTCTATATCGACCCCTGGGGGTCTATGACAAACTAAAAGGGATCGGCGTCTGCGAAAAAAAAATAGGGGGTCCATGAAATGAAAATGGGGGTCCACGATAATGGATCTCAACACATACACTGATAGTAACAATTTACTTACATCATACCAGTGATTCCTAAAGTGGTCCATGGGAGACTCGATGGGGGTCTACGTAGGCGTGAATAAAAATTGGAAATATGGGAATGTGATATAAATGTAGGAAGGACCAGTCCACAAAAACCATAAAAAATTGTAAAGGGTCTACAAGAAAAAATAGTTTGGGAACCTCTGATATAAATAATCCAATTGCGCCTGTTCAAGTTATTGAAACTAGTTTTTAGCAATGAAATGAGGATATTAAACCCATATATCACGTATTAGATGCATGTAGATCTCGTAGTAGGCCAAGGTGCTTAATACATATGGCACATACATGTATAGATACAATTTAAAAATGAACTACGTTTATTGGTTATAATTAATGAAATGTATGTCACGGTTACTGTGGAAAGGGGACTACTTGCGTATTAGATAATGTTAATGTATTATTATAATTTTCAGGTGTCAAACTGGTGTCCATCGGTGCCGAAGAAATCGTCGACGGCAACCTCAAGATGACACTCGGTATGATCTGGACCATCATTCTGAGATTCGCCATCCAAGACATCTCAGTCGAAGAAATGACCGCGAAGGTAATTGATACCAGTTAATACCTTCAAACTACGGCCGCCGCTCCAAGACAATTGTTTATAAGGAAGTCAATTAAATTTTCCTGGAAAGTTCGAGATATATATTTGATCTCAGGACCATTTTATAAGACAGTAATTAGTAGGGCAATGAATAGCAATAATGCCCCACTTATTGGACAGCACAACTGCATTAGTGCGCTCGCCGATTGCCCGATGAAGTAGGCCAATGCCGTCCCGAGACGCGCCGCCTACATAAGTCCATCCCAAAAATGTAATCCAAATAAAGTATATGAATCCAACGACCCCTATCTTCAACAAATAATAACAAGTACTGTAACTCGTATTTACAGGAAGGTCTACTTCTGTGGTGCCAACGCAAGACAGCTCCATACAAGAACGTGAACGTCCAGAACTTCCACCTTTCGTTCAAGGACGGTCTGGCGTTCTGTGCGCTGATCCACAGGCACAGACCAGATCTGATCGACTACAGCAAGCTGTCGAAGGACAACCCTCTGGAGAACTTGAACACGGCCTTCGATGTGGCCGAGAAGTATCTCGACATCCCCCGCATGTTGGACCCCGATGGTAAGTGTCGGTAGTAATATAGACCGTAAAACAATATGCGCCATTTACTACAAATAAAAATACATATAGTTCTATAACTTTCAAAATCTATACTTTGAACTTTGAGATTAACGAAATTAATTCCTATACTTTTGGAAATCTAAATAAAAATTGCGGCTTTGTCTTTTATTTCATAGAACCATATTTATGGATTGACCCGATTGATTTGCAACGTCCGTGGACGTCGTAACATTGAGAAAGTAAAGAAGTAATATTACTACGACTATGTGTAATGAATCCGTAATAGATATGTTCGTAATCGAATGTCTCTTAAATAAATGCTCAGAATCATTTAATGAACTGACTGGAAATAGTAAATATTAAAATATAATAATATAAAAAACATAATATTGATAGACATGTTCAATCAGTTACAGAAGATCGAATTTTCAAACAACAGACGTAGGTAGGTGACTCTTGTGAATTTCAATTACATACCTAAATCTGCAGATGAATTATAGTATGTTATGCTGGATATTACAGACCTTATAAACACCCCCAAGCCGGATGAACGCGCCATTATGACCTATGTGTCATGTTACTACCACGCGTTCCAAGGCGCTCAACAGGTACAAAAATATAAAATGGCCGCTACCGCCATCCTGAATTGGATACCCAAGCCCTTAATGCCAGGCCTTTTGTGTGTCACTTATAGCATGTCTCCGAGTGTTTATTTAGCATTACTTTACTGTTAATGCAGCGTAGAGGAGCGTGGGGTAATGGGAGCTACTGGTATATCAGATGAACTTCTGTAGTACGTCACCAAATTGGCTTTGTCTGTCGCTTTTGTGCTTTCAGCTTTTAAAGCCTAATCGAAAGTCGATTTTCATATGTGTCTATGTAGTACTTCATCGTATCGCTTTAAGTATCTCTACGTCTACCTTTATAATACATATATGCAAGTTTCTAAACATTATTTTACTAGTTATCTATAATATCAATAAAAGATTTGTTTAAACTAAAGCAATTATTAGCAAAAAAATCATGTTTCTAACAAACATAAAGATAGATCTCTTAAAATTTCTTAATGGAGGTAATAACTATATCACAGATAATAACTATCTTCTTAGATCTGAACATATCAGTACCTTAAACGTCATTACGTGTTCCTCCCCGCTCCTCTGTTATGCTAAATTTACTTTTTGCCTATCTCAAGAAAGAGACATACCTACCTACTATTAGATTAACAATGTTTTTGTGCTGTGAAAAAAATATGTTAATAAACAAACGTTGAGACAATACCGATCCCTTTGACGAATCTAAACGCTTTTTGTTATTAACTCATTGAAAACCTAGCCCACAAAAATGTTTTATTGTTTATTATATACATCTAAGGGATACTTGCATTTTAATTGAAAAGTAGTATCGATTTCAATCAATGTGAACTGTGTATCTACTTTCTCGTTTGTAAGAAAAACTTAATGACATCAGAAGTTTGACACAGATACCTACGAGTACTTCAATAAAAATGCAGGTGTTCCAAACCTTTTAGGTTAAAATTCATCGCATGTAAACTAACCCCGTGTCGCTTGCGCACCGCTTGTTAGATCTGCAGAACACGGCGATGCCTGACGAACGTGCCGTCATGACCTACGTCTCCTCATACTACCATTGCTTCTCGGGCGCTCAGAAGGTTCGTATCGCTGACTCATTCGATAATCAAAAATTTAAAGACAGATCAAGTTTGCAAGAAATACATTTACGCCATTATTCATATTTTTTATAGCAGTAGTGTTACTCGAGGCATCACTTCTGTCTATTTGCCACCAAATGCGACCTGGTAATCAGCACTATCCGGTTAGATGGTAATATTAGGCCTCTAATTCCTATCATAAAGGCAAATCAAGTGGCAACGCATCTTTACTTTGAGCCCCGGTTGTTGGATAGGTAGATGTCTATAGGCTGCTAGTATTAACTTGCCATCCATTTGAAGTAAATGCGTTCGCCACCGTCATTAACTTCAATCAATAAGTTTATTATCAGCCCAGTCCGAATACAATCAAGCATCAACTTCAACGTCTGAAAATTAAATTCATTAGAAAACACTTGAAGTTTAGAACTTAATTAACAAATAAGTTAACTTTCAAGATTTTTCGACTTACAGTTCGTTGTTACACATTTTTCCATTTTATTTATGCTGCTCAATGTCAGTGTTGTGTGTGTGAATTTTATGTTGTTTTGGTGGAAAGTCTATCTATTACATTTTTAAGCGCAGTGCACTATATTGATTATAATGATTATTTGATTGTCATAGAACATGTTTAATATATTTTTGCTCCATAGGCTGAAACAGCCGCGAACCGCATTTGCAAGGTTCTCAAAGTCAACCAGGAGAACGAACGCCTGATGGAAGAGTACGAACGTCTGGCCAGTGATGTAAGTACATTAAACGATATTAACATTGTGTCGATTTATTAGGAAATCCTTAATCATGAAGTCACGATGCATTGCAATCGCGGTGACTCAAGTCACGACTTAAAATAATGTTGATATGGCACTGAACAATTTTACTGGCAAGTATAAAAAAATATCATTAAATAATATAATATCCGATAATTAGCTAATCAAGTTTTCAGATATTTAATTCTAGGAAAATTCTATTTTTGAATTCAAACTATTTCATAAGTAACACCCTAAATGAACGAAATATAAATCCAATAACCGATCAATTTAATCTATCTTAAATACCCATAGGTATATCTTAACCATTGTACGAGTGATCGGAAATCAGAGCGTCCCGAAATGGCAGGATTAGCTGAAAGGGCGTGGCGGGCAAGTTTGCTCGCCTACCCTTCGTATTAGGTAGAATTTTTTCGTCTATTCATATCCGCTGCCGTTCATAAACGTACAATGCCGTTTATAAACCTTACCTTGAGACATATCAACCGTGAAAACCCAAAATTAGCTAGAGCATTAATTATACTATTGAGACACCAGAAATCTTATTAGACCCATTTGTTTAGCTGTTGGACTGGATCCGGCGCACGATGCCATGGCTGAACAGCCGCCAAACCGACAACTCGCTTGCCGGTTGCCAGAAGAAACTGGAGGACTACCGTACTTACAGGTAAAATATTTACAAGGGACACGCCAAATGTTTAATATTAAATTAACCACATATAATTTTATAACTCGTTTGTGATGCGTCAAGTTACAAAAAAAATTGTTAAGTGAAATTTTGTTAGAGCGTCAGTCCTGCTTGAAAATCAACGCTATTTGGTAGTAACGCAAAAGCAAAACATCTAGTCCTTACGCGAGGTCATCTATTGCGACATAAAAAACGAAACATATACATACTAGGTATGTACACAAACACCGCGAACATAAGACAACATTTTGAACCATAACCATTGGTCGATTGCAGGCGTAAGCACAAACCACCACGTGTAGAGCAGAAGGCCAAACTTGAAACCAACTTTAACACCCTGCAGACCAAGCTACGTTTGAGCAACCGCCCCGCGTACATGCCAACTGAAGGCAAGATGGTCTCTGTAAGTATATTACTGTATATTTCTGACCAAATCTGTATAATTGTAAATATTAAAAATTAGAATGTAAAAGGTTACAAGAAAGACATGTTTCTGTTCGAAGAAGTTGAGAATATGATAGAAATCCACATGAACGAAATCGTGTCATTCATTTCGTCATTGACAAAAGCTAATGAATAGCTTATTTTGTTAAATTATGTCGTAAAATAAAATAATTTGTGCAGGACATCGCTCAAGCGTGGAAGGGTCTGGAGATCGCTGAGAAAGCATTTGAGGAGTGGCTTCTGAGCGAGATGATGCGTCTCGAACGTCTTGAATATCTCGCGCAGAAGTTCAAGCACAAGGCTGACATCCACGAGGACTGGACTAGGGGTAAGTTGCTTTAAATATTGATAAAACGCGACCAAGTTTCAGATACAATGGTTTAAACTTCGATATCACAGATCACGAGACACGGGCCACGAATATGTTGATAATTATAACAAAGCTTTCAAAGAAGTTTAGATCAGTTGACCTCATGATCCGGATATCTATCCTATTACAGAAAATATTTTTTGTTTCATAAGATTGCTTAAAGTTCGGATATACAAGATGCTATGTCCTACTATGACAAATTATTTTTCTTGTTGAAAATTTGAGTATTATGACTTTTAAGAAGTGCTTCAATGCTTTTAGTTAAGCCTTTTTTTTTACTTAAGGAACTATGTATTATTATTATCACAGGCAGAGACCTTTTCATCACAAAAAAGAAAACACTTTATAGCGCTTCATTTAACAAGACTGAAGTAATACCATAAGTGACTAAAGTAGGTACAATTTATAAAAACAATAATAAATTGAACAGGCAAGGAAGAGATGCTACAATCACAGGACTTCCGTCAATGCAAACTGAACGACATCAAGGCGCTGAAGAAGAAGCACGAGGCATTCGAGTCTGACCTCGCTGCGCACCAGGACCGCGTCGAGCAGATCGCCGCTATCGCCCAGGAACTCAAGTGAGACCATAGTTAATTTGACTAGGCACAAACCGTTATTTGTGTTATCTACTAGACGACTATAATAGCCATATTATTTTAATTTAGACATTTTCATTTAGATCTGACTAATACTTCCTTGCAACAATACAGATGTAGGTACTCGTAATTGCAGATATTATCAGTAACCGCCACTGCATAACACTTTCAATTGACAGCTCTGAAAACATTATCTCAGAGGAAGGACTTTAGCAATCTCATAATTTTAGAACCTATAAAATGCTTGAGATAAACAGGTGTATAGACCTATGGGAATATTATTTTAACAGTTTTCCTAATTCATAATTTTGAAATTGTCTTGCAGCACCCTGGAATACCACGAGGTGGCAAGCGTGAACGCGCGCTGCCAGCGCATCTGCTCGCAGTGGGACAGACTCGGCGCACTCACACAGCGTCGCCGTCTCGCACTCGACGACGCCGAGCGTGTGCTCGAACAGATCGACCTGCTGCACTTGGAGTTCGCCAAGCGCGCCGCACCTTTCAACAACTGGTAAATGTCTACCGTCTCTTGTGTCTGTCTGATCTGATGTGCGTGAGCGAGATAGTACGGTACCAGCGCATCTACTCGCATTGGGGCAGACTCCGCGCGCTCTTACAACGCCGCCGTCTCCCACTCGACGATGCCGAGCGTGAGCTCGAACAGATCGACTTGTTGCAATTAGAGTTCGACAATAACTGATTAGTATCTATCCACTGTCTCAGTGTGTTGCGAGGTATGCGAGTAAAATAGCACGACATCACTTCCAGGACGTCTGCTCGCTGCGGAGTCGACTAGGCATGCTCACATAGAGCCAAAGCTCGCTAGCTTGGTCTTTCATTAAAAAATGTTTTGACTAGAATGTCGTGAGGTTTCCAATATAATAATAATATGTATAATATTGAATCACAGGTTGGACGGAACCCGCGAGGACTTGGTGGACATGTTCATCGTGCACACCATCGAGGAAATCTCGGGTCTCATGGACGCGCACGCGCGCTTCAAGGCCACCCTGGGCGAGGCTGACAAAGAATATCAGGTACGAATGTCAATATAACACATCATAATTTAGAAATTAAACATCAAACAAAATTACTGATATCCGGAGATCAAATGGAACTTATCTTATACGATTTGGGATATAAATACAGAAAACATTTAAAAAAGTAATAATACTTATTAAGAGCAAGATAACTCATATATACAACCAAAGACCCAAATTTTGTCTCAATTTACCGGGCGAATCAGACTCGATATATGTAACAACACACGATGTACACAAAGACATTTTTACTTGTTTCAGGCCATCGTCAACCTGGTGCACCAGGTCGAGTCGATTGTCAAGCAACACCAGATCCCTGGAGGTTTGGAGAACCCCTACACTACACTCACGGCTCACGTAAGATTCTCATTACTTAGCAGAAGAAAATATACATCTTTTCATGTCCAAGTTTAAAAGAGACTTGTTACGGGGCTGAATTAAAACCTCATTGTACACAAGCATCTTACAACATTCAGATATTTTTTTCCCAAAGTAACCCATACCAACCTTCTGCATTTTATGATAGCATTCAAAATTTACCATAAAATGCAGTCTTTCAAACTGTCGGACAACCTAAATTGAATTGCTGTAACTGAAATTATATCCAAGAATCGACACGAGAAACAAGGTGTAACTGTACTAACCACTCTCATTAATTTCAGGAGCTGAACCGCAAGTGGTCGGACGTGAGGCAGCTGGTGCCGCAGCGCGACGGCACGCTGGCCGCCGAACTGCGCAAACAGCAGAACAACGAGACGCTGCGCCGCCAGTTCGCCGAGAAGGCCAACGCCGTCGGGCCCTGGATCGAGCGCCAGATGGACGCCGTCACCGCTATAGGCATGGGCCTACAGGTGTGTTACCTGCGTCATATTGTATGTACCCCGAGATGATACTTTCAGGGTGGCAAAAGGGGTGGATAAAGGCGTGGAGTTTCGTTATAAAATAAACCCGCAGCACGTTCCACGTACCTAAGGAATAGAATTCAAGACAGACATGATCTCATGGGCAAGCGACATGACAAAAGACATTCTTAGTACGGTATACCAGCAATTACAATTGCAACGCATAATGAAATACTATCAGAACTTATCCGTTTACCTTAGTTATTCTTAGAGACGCCGAGACATGTGTCATGTTCAAGAGGACCAAGCAAGTCTATATTGCTATACAGCTAATCCGAAAGCTTTAATTGCAGGGATCTCTGGAGGATCAGCTGCACAGGCTGAAGGAGTACGAGGCCGGCGTGTACGCATACAAGCCTCACATCGAAGAACTGGAACGTATCCACCAAGCTGTACAAGAAGGCATGATCTTCGAAAACAGGTCAGTTTTAGAAAGAATAACACATAACCTAAACAACAAAAAAATCGATTGAATTAACACAGTAGTCATCTCTTATATTTCAGTCTGGAAGTAGAATCGTGAAAATGTGTAATTCGCAATAAGAATAGATGAATATAATTTCCATAACTCTTTTGTGCCAGATATTCGCAATACACAATGGAGACACTACGCGTAGGCTGGGAACAGCTGCTGACGTCCATCAACCGCACCATCAACGAGGTGGAGAACCAGATCTTGACGCGCGACTCCAAGGGCATCACACAGGAACAACTCACAGAGTTCCGCGCCTCATTCAACCACTTCGACAAGAACCGCACAGGTTTGTTTTGACAATTAACAATATATTAGGTTGGGGAAAAAGTTTCTTCGCATTTTTTAAGATAATTCAAAACATTTTTTAATATAGTTTATTTAAATTTAACTAAAGTATGTATGTACCATTTTGTTCGATAATCTTTTGCCATCTTGTAGGTAGGGACATGATCCCATTGCTATAAATTTTGGGAATTTTGGGACTCATCAAAATACCGCGACAAGTGGATTTGGCAGTCCTCTCGTGATGTTAACCTAACATTGCATAAAGAATTCTGAAGAGACCGAAACAGGTGGAAATCTGAAGGTGCAAAGTCAGGACTATACGGCGGATGCATTAATACCTCCCAGCCAAACTCTCTTAATTTTTGTTGAGTGGCTATAGATGTGTGAGGTCTAGCGTTATCATGATGAAACACCACACCCCTTCTGTTGACCAATTCCGGCCGCTTTCTCTCTACTTCTTGCTTTAATCTCATCAGTTGTTCGCAGTAGAGTTCAGAATCGATAGTCCTGCCTGGTGGTAATAGCTCATAATGAATAATGCCCTTCCAATCCCACCACACACACAACATCACCTTATTGCGAGTTAACCCGGGTTTCGCCACAGTCTGTGAAGCCTGACCGGCCTTTGACCACGACCTCTTTCGCACGTTCTTGTCGTACGTGATCCACTTTTCATCACCAGTTATCAGCTTCTTCAAAAATAATTCGTCGACATTACGTCGTAATAAAGAATCAAAAATGAGTACACGGTTCATTAGGTTTCTTTCAGTGAGCTCGTGAGGTACCCCAAATATCGAGCTTTTTTTGTACCCAGCTTTTTTCAAATGCGCCAAAACTGTTTTGTGATCAATTCTCAGTTCTTCAGCTACGTCGTAACTATTGATATGTCGATCTTGATCCACTTTTTCAAAAATGGCATCCATTTTATCCGTAATAGGGCGACCAGAGCGAGGTGCATCTTTGACATCAAAATTTCCGGATTGAAAACGCTTAAACCAAATTTGTACTACTCTCACAGAAACTGCACTAGGTCCATAAACATCGCAAATTTTTTTCGCTGCTTGTGTTGCATTTTTACCTTTTTTGTAGTAAAATTTTAAAATGTATCGAATTTCTTCATTAGATTCATTCATCTTGACAGTACGAAAAACAAATAAAAATCACACATTTGCCTAATTTGAATTTGGAATTATGTTCTTTAAAATTTTAACTTTCAATGATACCAAAACCAGCCAGATACAAATACTACAGCCAAAGAGATTTTATTACAAGTTCAAACATACTATAATGCAAAAAGACTTTTTCCCCAACTTATTATTTAAGCAACTTTTTTATTAGAAAAAGACTTCTTTTCTTACCTAATACTTACATAGAAAAATTTATTTTTAAAAAGTCACCAGTTCACCATGTCCCAAAAAATTTTGTCACTCCAAGAGTAACATGGACGGAATCGGAGTGTTTTGGAGATAAAAATAATAAATAGGAATGCAGAACAAGATCATCATCTTGTTCTGCATTCCAAGTGTGACGCAAGATTATAGTGTATTTTAAGAAAATACAACCACAAATACAATCTTTAGAGTATACGAGCGGAAGCTAGAATTTATAGTTACATTGCTTTGACAAGTAGGCCATCCTGTTGCACATGCCAAGGAATTTATTAATGGGCCAAATTTCAGGCAATATTTGTAACATATTAAAGTGTCTGAGTTCTCAATATGTATTGTATAATGCAATAAATGTATTGTTCATCTATATTTAGTTATGCGCATACTTCACACAATGATTGTTTTGTATTCCAGGACGCCTGGCACCTGAGGAACTCAAATCGTGCCTAGTGTCGGTAGGCTACAGTATCGGCAAGGACAGGCAAGGAGAACTGGACTTCCAGCGCATATTGGCTGTCGTAGATCCTAACAACACCGGTAAATATTACCTATTATATTATTATAATAGTACCGAGATCGTAATTGTACAGTACAACATTTACGATCGATTACGAGTTTCACTTCGACTTTACCGTACATATGGAAATATACGTTAATTGTCTTTGTCACTTTCATAGTCACCATGCATAAGAGAAAAAAAAAGAAGAAAAAAATATCCGGCTTTGAATCCGAATTGAGAACCTCCTCCTTTTTCGAAGTCGGTTAAAAAAAACAAGAGTAATGAACTCTTTAGGCTAAAATAAGTGTAAGAATAGGTCCTCCTTCATACATGTATATTTATCAGATCAAAAACAAGCTATCTGAGTATAAACTATTGATTGAAACGATTGCTGTAATAGGTATCATCTTAAAGTACTAAGTATCTTAAATCAAGAATTTAAAGATTTTTCAATGCTATAGGAATAAAAGGTTTATTATAAATAACTGAAACATTCGTCATCTATTTCCCTATGTAAGCAAACTGTCAGAGAAATGTGCCTGGGAGATTATTATTGAAATAAAACTCCCGGACAGTCTGTCCGGGACGACCACAGAAGCACAAAAGCGACCAAAACGTCGGGTAGATTTTAAAAATTAATTTAGTTTAATAACGAGATAAATCCGTAAAAAGAGTTTTATTTCGATTAGTGTAGCTCGCGAAAACCTTAGAACAAATCAGATTATTATGCATCGTCAATCATCAATTAATGTTTTGTATTTCAGGCTACGTATCGTTCGATGCATTCTTGGACTTCATGACGAGGGAATCCACCGACACAGACACCGCTGAGCAGGTCATCGATAGCTTTAGGATCTTAGCCGGTGACAAGGTAAGACAAAGCAACAAATTCATCAAACAACATTTAATTTTACAAAATTATGATTAGCCATTCGATAGTCGTATGCTAGTACGTTCAAACCGAATGGTTTTTATTTACGTGAATACCAAACAGTCTTTTGAAAATGTATATTTAGGGCCAGTTAGGTACTGTGTACCATATTATTTAACTTCCGAAAAATTCCTTTTCCTTAATGACAAGATTTTCAACAGATGCAATCATTCTATTAAACAAAACCCAGAATTGGTATCAACCATTAAATAATTCGAATTAAATAGAATCTTTGAATAATAAAGAAAAGCTCCAAAGGCTTAATCATCATCATCATCATCATTTCAGCCAAAAGACGTCCACTGCTGGACAAAGGCCTCCCCCAAAGAATGCCACAACGAACGGTCCTGGGCCGCCCTCATCCAACGATTGCCCGCGACCTTCACCAGGTCGTCGGTCCACCTCGTGGGGGGCCTGCCTACGCTTTATTGGTGTGAATCATTTGGGGTGATTTGCCATAATCGCCACGCTTGGCATGCGGGTTGGCGATCGCAGTGGCGGCAATTTTATCACGGGACGCTGCTGCCCATCCCGGATACTCCTACCGCCATGGTTTGACCGCCATTGTTCGGTTGACTGACTGCACTAGAGGAAGAATTCCCTCCATTAGAAGAGAATTCTTCCGCTAGCGGGCGATGGGGTCGTCACATCCCGACGCCTACGGGCTTAATCAGTTCGATTTTAAAGGAAAGAGATAATGATGTGGTGACATGGGCCACCAGGTAGGAATGAAATTCCTTCGGATAGTATAAAAGCAACACAATTTGCGAAAAAAATGCTTACTTCTATATACCTACCGACTGGTTTTTATTTAAGTAGGTACATAAAAATATCTATTTAGGTAATTTACTAGGACGTTACAAAACAACACAACGTGAAATAAATAAAAAAATTACTATAGCACTTCCGTTATTCATATTGCATATTTTTTTTTTACGGTTTTAGTCTCACATTTTGTTCAGTTCAGTTGCGCAGCAAAATCCCTTTTTCCTCCAAGCCTGCCGTAAGGAACTTTCGTTCGAAAACAGAAAAACTAACGAATTCATCCATGTGCAGCCCTACATAACCGCGGATGAGCTGCGGCGCGAGCTCCCGCCCGACCAGGCGGAGTACTGCGTGGCGCGCATGCCGCCCTACCGCGGGCCCGGCGCGCCGCCGCACGCGCTCGACTACATGGCCTTCTCCACCGCGCTCTACGGCGAGACCGACCTCTAGGTAATACCGGCTCCGAACAGTCACATGCTCATCACGCCATATTTCTATAATATAGCTGATAGCAGGGGAGAAGAACCTGCCTCCTGCTCATCGTCATCATTTCAGCCGAACGACGTTTACTGCTGGTCAAAAAGAATTCCACAACGAACAGTCCTAGGTTTGATTGACTCTGCCAACGTGGGTTGGCACACTAGTTATGATTAAAACTTTACTAAATTCCAAAATTGCGAACGAATTCCGCCGCCAGCAGCCGACGTACTGCTGCGTACCCGCCGCCCCACAAGCTCGATTACATAGTATTCTCCACCGGGCTCTACGGTGACACCGACCCTTAGATAACATCGGCTCTACGCTGATATTTTATCTCGTGAAAACATATCAAACATCCAGTACCTAATGCCATGGTCTTTTCAACCGCGCTCTAGACAACTTTTATTTGCGTGTCCTAATACTGCCGTTAGACCGCGGTAGTGCCTCTCAAATGTATACAAAAAGGTCAATCGTCTGTGCGCAGTAGGAACGAAAGCCGTTACTTTCTTCTGCAGCGCCGTAGCAGTCGACCGCTAAACGTCTAATTTACAAGAATCTTAAAAACGAAAGATCAATATTATAACTTTTCACAAAAACAGTCCAGAACCGATGCAAAATGGATTCTTATATTCAGATATAATTCAAACAAATTAAAAACCATTCTCTCGACGCATTCCATAATATCGTGTCTATTTCCGGTTTGACTATTTTGGCAAGCAACGATAGCAAACATTGGCGAGCATATCTACTTTCTCATAGGTACCTAATTAAGAAAAGGTTGATGCATTATACTAAAGCGAATTCTCTTAGAACCAGGTCGCCACATCAGACATCATCTGCACGTCATCGCCACCGAGGGTGTTGAAGCCCCAACAGGAACCGAGGAGATCTAAGCCGGCCGTCGCATTATGAATACCAACTATACTAATATCACGGCCGAATAAATACGTTGTCAATGTAACAACTGACAAAAATTATTTCCATTATTTTGACCTGTGAATCGTTCGCCCTAAACTGTGGTCAATCTAAAGCAAACAATTTTTGTGATATTCTCCGTCTCTGACGCAGTTCTGTATCAAATATGTGCAATGTTCAAACCAAAAATGCCATTAATCTTCATACCGTAAAATATATCTCCCTAATTATTACTTAACTTAACCTTTTGGCTCAAAATGGAGGAAACATCTATAATTTTACAGCACTATTTATATATTAGCATTAGGTATTTTTATCTTTTGTACGAAATTGTCCCTGACAAGTCACAAAACATTTATTTGTAAGTTTAAAATGGTGCTAATGTTAGGCTTGACTAATGTGTGACACCAAAATAAGACTCATTCACATTGTGAAGAATGTTTTTGTTATTTTTTTTATTTATAAGCAAACATTATTTATACAAGTTCGATTTTTTTTTATTACTGCCATTAGCAATTACTTTATGTACTTTGATGGTAGAAATCATAACATTGTTTAAGTTGTCAAAATTCATAAATGTTGCAGGGAAGTGTCACACAAATTATTTATATCATAGATTGCCATACCTTGCCTGCATCTATTTATTTATCATTTGATCATTTTTTATATGATTATCGTTTGTGAGAGTATTTTATATCGAGTACTCTAAATAAATGATCTGCCATATTTTTGTCTTTTAATAATGACTGTGTTGTTAATCCAACCAATTATATTATGATGAGGAAACAGAGTATGTAGATTAAGAATGAATTATGTGCCCAAAAAGTATACTAACTCAAATGTACAGCTAATTTAATAAAAAGCTCTTAAACATATTTCTTTTTTATTTTTCATTCTGTTGCACTTACATCAATTTCTACTTTATACAATCCGTAAAATATATGATACAGTTTAATATATTATGCAAATGATTTAGTAATTCTCAGCTTTCATTTTTCTTACAATGGATTGACTCATACAATGATTTGTTTCTAAATATGTCACAATATTTATATATCCTATTATTAAAACAGATCCCATTACAACAGTCACCACATCCTCCACCAACACATCTACTTTATCCATATTCTAAACTACAAAATTACACATGAAAATCTTATTTTTTAACAATATGCCAAGAATGAAAGCTGATGATCAGTATTCCATATTAATTTAAAAGTGAAGCATGAGAATTTTATTCCAATGAAAAATCATAATATTTTCAAAGTCAACTTTTCAACCACCATATTTTCATCACCATAAGTACTTCTTGTTTTCTATCACATTAATACTTGATCTTCATGGACAATATTAGAAGACATTATAGGTAGTATTAATATAAAGTTATCAGAGCAATATTTAATGAAATTTGAGACTGAGGTAACTTAAAAAAATACATCCATGGCATATGTTGTGTCTAATGATGTGTTGTATTGTTCAAGATGTGCACTAGTTTATTTAAATTCTTGAGGAGCGAGGGGACCTTATCATCCGCATAACAATAGAAAATCAATTGTCATATTTTTCTCACAAGCTGACGGGTTAATAAGGTTCTGGGGATAATTGCATTTTGCATGGAGGTCAAAAAGCGTAGCTCTTTAAAAGCTCTTTGTAATCAACAAGATAAAAGAAATAACTACCTGCTGATTTGAAAAAATAATTATTCTATTTAATCAAAAATTAACAATTTTTTTATGACTATTAAATCAAATAATTATCAACATACTAAATATTGCTATCTACAATTAAAATTATCAAATGCTACTTGCTCTCTTCCTTCTTAGATTCCTCTGCTGTTAGTAAAGCACTTTTAATGCCAACTTTCTTCAGCTCCTCAACTAGTTCACCCGACTGGTGCATCTGCAGCATTATGTCACAGCCTCCAACAAATTCACCATTAATAAACACTTGTGGGATTGTAGGCCAGTTTGAATAATCTTTAATTCCTGAAATACAGAATGTAACAGTTGATAATTGTATTACAATATCTACATTTCTAAGCAAATCTGTCAGTAACTAATGATTTCCAGATTTTTTTGATTAAAAAAAAAACATAATAAGTAGGTAATTAATACTACGGTTAATTTATGCGATAATTTACTGTGAACAAATAAGTAACAAAAACTTACGAAAAAGAGGTTATTTGATAGCTATCTTGATATTCAAGGATAATATTTGGGTTTAAGGCGGGTAATATTGCGAATTTACAGAAAATAATGCGTAATTTCCAGTACAATAATAAGAAAATGGCAAACCTTGTCTAATATTCTCGTCAGCTAGCACATCGTGACTTTCGTATGGCACCGCGTGCATGCGCATAATTTGAACCACAGCATTACTGAATCCACATCTGGGTGCATCTGGAACTCCCTTCATGAATACCACAACTTTATTATTTTTCACTATTTTGTCGATCTTCTCGTTTATAGCAGAATCCGCAAATGACCGACACGCTATTCTCAGAGTGTTGTTATACAATGGCATTAAACTTCTTCTCAGAAGTGTATTCATCATTAAACTGTACAAGTTTTATTTATTATTGAATAATAAACGCCGATGGCGAAAATATACCTAATATTTAGAGAATTTCAGATTTTTATGATACCAAAGAACAAATATTTGTCAAATTCCGTATGTGATTGACATTGACAGACAGGTGACAAAATCAGATCGTAGTTTTTTAAAAAACATAGAGTTAATATATATATATTTTTTTATTATGGCATCGCTATTACGCATATTGCCACTGTCAAGTAAAACGATATTTCATATTTATTTTAGCAGCATAAAAGTTAGTTTAATAGTCATCAGGTATAATATGCAAGTATCAAGTATATAAGTTATCAGGTATAATATGTCAGTCAAGTGAGTTACAGTCAAGTTATTCGAGTAAAGCGATGGTTACTTTACCAGAATATTTACAATAAAGTTTTGGAGGCAACCTGAAAGGTCGTGTTTTTGCACTGTTATTGTATTTCACTATACACGGGCACTGTAATAAACCTATATGAAACAAAATGCCACCAAACTTTATTCAATATAACTTAAAACTACACCAAGAAAATGAAATAAAATAAGAGCACCACACGCCTCTTTAAAGGTTCCCGCCAAAACCTCTAGAGTTAATATAAATGTAGAAGGTGCATTCTACTATAGAAACAGTAGTTATACAATAATGGGTAAAATCGACATATGTCTGACAAAACCATTTTTCACTCTTTCTAACTAACCAGTAGCTCCTTATGTAAAAAGAGACACAAGATGTATGCAGAGTATCATTTTTGGAAATGATTTGATGTGACGTCACACTTATGCCTTCGCGTGACCGTCGGCGCCATTGTATGCGCCGGATTTGTGGTACATCTGTTGTCAAACAAACAGGTGCTCGTAATATTTTTGCTGTTTTCTTGAAAACTAAATCTTTTAACTAGATAATGTGGTATTCTAGGTTTTGCTTTATGTTGACTGATTATGCTCTCGTACTGTTTAAAACAGAGTGGTGCAAGGAAATACGAAAATAATCTTGGATTGAACTTTGTGAGGTTATGTACAAATTTTCACGGATTGTGTCGTATTCGGTGGGATTTTGAAATGCAGTGATATATAGTGATATGTTTTATCATGAGTTTTGGAAACCTGTGTAAGTTTCGTATGACTTATACGACTTTTAATGCTATTCATTATTTTCTAAAAATAGCATTTTTTAAAAGTGATTTACGAATACTAACCTGATATATCGTAGTATCGATATAAAATTATTTTCATATCAATTTAAATTATGTAATATTATATTGTATTAGCACTAAACTCGATAGAATTTCTTGTTTCTTAATAAAATATCGAAGAAGAAATTGATGTAAATTAAATCATTTTTGTTTTCTCCTTTTTTGCACCCGATCTAGCATGGATTTTTTTCAGAGATTGTTAAGTGATTTACGAATACTAACCTGATATATCGTAGTATCGATATAAAATTATTTTCATATCAATTTAAATTATGTAATATTATATTGTATTAGCACTAAACTCGATAGAATTTCTTGTTTCTTAATAAAATATCGAAGAAGAAATTGATGTAAATTAAATCATTTTTGTTTTCTCCTTTTTTGCACCCGATCTAGCATGGATTTTTTTCAGAGATTGTTAGAGTGTAATATAAGTATAAGCACAACATAACACAGTTTTTTTTTTAATTTCATGAAGTGGCAAACAGGTATCAGTTTACATTGGTAAGTAATAACCTATCAGTCTACAAGAAACCAGAGCTTTCAATCTAAATGCGTTGCCACTACTAAGGCCTAAGATATTACGCATCTGTGCTGGAAATCACAGCGCCGTACAGATCTGTGTCACTAACTTCTACATGCGTATCATCTGAAAATTGAAGCAGGTTCCATTTCTTTCCAATTACTCATATCATTAACATACCTAGAGCCGTTCCTGCTACTTTTATAATATTGTTTAAGGTATAGTAATAATGAAAATATAAAACAAGATCCTGTTGCACTCACGTCCAACACGTAAGTAGAAAATCTTTCGAGAATGCACAAAAATCAAATGTGTTTTTTGGCCTTTAACTTGACCGAAGCGTCATCGTGCTACTGAAATTAACTAAAAATAATGATTAAAATTTGGAATACTTAGCAACAATATTTACAGAGATGTATTCCAAGGAGCTGGTCAACATAAGACTCACATTTGAAGGCTGATATAGAAAATCCTACTGAAATTCAACATTACCACAATTTGCAATTTTTAGCTCTAGTTCTGACTACGAACCTTTCGCAAGCTGCTGGTAATCAATGAGATCATTTGAATGAATGAATTTATTTATTTGCTAAAGTATAGTAGGTACATAAGATCTTCAGTATATAATATAGCTTTCTTTTATATTTTACTACTTAATTTGCATGCAAATTACAGCATGCATTTTATTACTACATCATAATTATTACAATTATACTCAACTCTAATTTAGTGAGTGGATTTTACTAAGACTAAGCATATATACTTTAAAAGAATAATAATTCGTGTTGATAAAATATCGATATTAACCGCTTATGTATCAGAAGATGATATCGATATTTATCGAAAACAACCATGAAAGGCGGCCACTGTAATCGCCCAAATTTTTGTAAGCAATCACGCCAATTCTGTAGGTATTTCTCCTCCATGTACTTTAGCTCAATGAAAAAAAAAATACATGGACCTGTTTAGATGAAATGAATGAAAAATCTTAGAATTTATAATTCAATCAGCATTAAAATAGCCCAGTGCTTCTCAAATTGAATATCTAAAAAAACTAAATTCAAATCAATGTTAGACTACCTACTTGAGGTTCAGCTCCAGTTTAGTGTAAAAGTTAGCATTACATATCGACGAAATAATTATGCAGCCAGAGTTTCTGGGTCTGTCGTAACTACGCTCGCCCAGGATAACAATATGTATGTCCTGCGACTGCGCAAGTTCCTGCTAGCAGGCTCCAAATTGCGAGCCTCAAACTCGCAATCACATCGCGCTTTGAAGATACCAACAGTGAAAGAGGAAAGGAGATGTTGCAAAAATGTATGAACATCCGGCCATGTATTGTACACAACATCATTAAACAGGCAAAATCAATATTAAAACGTTTTTATTGCATATTTTCACTTATTTAACTTTGTTTGCAGTTACAAAACATTATTTACAGTTAAAATTGCACCTCAAAACCAACATGCTTTTAAATAAAAAGTCGTACTCTCGTCGCATGAAGAAACATCTCAACGAGCAATTAATGAAACCCACTTGCGCTTCTAAACCCATAAAAAGGAGAGCCCCCAGGACGTCGTAAAAAAACATTTTCTTGAAGATGCTGCTTTGTGCCTCTGGGCCTTTACCATGCATCTACACTAAAATGTCTTACCATCAGCTAGCTGAATGCCTAAATGAGGCGGAATGCGGAAATAAAGGAAATGAAAAAACCTCAAAAAATTTGGGGATTTGTGGATCCGAAGGCATTAAGTAGCGCAGTAAGTAGAATCTGGATCTGGGCTATTCTATTTCTTTAGAAATTATACAGTATGCTAAAAAATAAGTTAATATTAAACTAAACTAGCATTAATGCAAATGAACAGTTTAGTTCAACATCGTCTATATTCCTACATCGCACCACTCGCCGAAGAGAGAAGTTCCACCCGCACAGATTAAATACTTGGAAGTGCTCAACGGTCCGATTCGCGCTTTCATTCCTGCCCAGAACGTGCAAATTGTGGAACGAACTTCCCTCTGAGGTGTTCCCCAGGCGCTACAATATGTATGGGGCTTTTTAAAACTGGCGTCAAAAGGGTCCTTCAGGGCTGGCGGCTGGCAGCGCGTTGGCAACTCCCCTGGTGTTGGCCATCTAACGAACTGAACACCCAATATTTCAATATAAAAAATAAATGTTCATAAATATGCACAAAGACAGTAATTTATCGGGCATTTATGGGCATTATACCCAATCTACCCATCCGCCCGGCAGATTGCCCATCTTTAGTGGAGTCAAACCTAGTGGATCAACACTAGGGGAGGGAAAGGGATTGAAAATTCAATAAAAATACCTCACGTAATTAATGGACGCGCCCTTAGCTCTTCACTTGTGTTTTAGGCACTTCTTGGGCTTCTGATGAAAATTCATTAAAATGCTGATTAGATTACAAGTTTATAAAGGATATGTTAAGTCTGCTATCCATTCCGTATTTTTTTATCTGTCTGTTGAATAATTGTCATCTACTGTGCGTGCTCATCTGTCATGTCATCTGTCATTTGACTGAATTACTTGTGGGCATCGTTTGTGAATTTGTGAATTGTAGTCTTTGGTTTGTGACTATTTTGGGATTTGTGATCATTTGTGTGTAATCGCGTAACGTAAGAACAATGGAAAACGCTGAGGAAATCTTTCATTTCCTTGAGGAATTTTCGAAACGGAAAACTAAAACAATACCTCAGGAGCTCAACGACTACCTAGCATACGTAGCACGAACCGGTGATCCCGTATACCAATGGTCCTTAGTTAAAAGTTTGTTCAAAGAAAAGCTTTTGAACGTGATTACTGACTTCTATGAAACTTCTCCAGGTATTGACATACCGCCTTACCCGAACGTGGATCCGTTCAATTACGATATAATGAAGAACAGCCTTCTGGAACGTCTCGACTCGTTTACCTCTGCCCCATTCACTGTTCAAAGGATTTGTGAGCTTCTGACGTTCCCTCGTAAGCAGTACAATCGTGTTGATAAGTTTATGCGGGCGATTGAGAAAAACATACTAGTAGTTAGCACAAGAGAGCCTGGCATTCAGCGACATGTTGAACCTGAGAATGGAGAACCAATGGAGCCAATTGTAAATGGTTCAGACAATAATTCTGATTACAATGTTGATGTGGAAATGGAAGATGTATCATGGAAGGAATCCGAACCACAACATAACTCAGAACCACAACCTGGTTCTTCAGACTCTCACATCTCTGTTGATGACTTGGAGGCGCGCTTGCAGGCCAAACAAAACAATCCTATGAGCTCTCAAGAGAAAATAGACACTCAATATGAATCTGTAACGCCACCTGAATTGAATGTCTCAGATAGTAATGACGAACAAGAACTGGAGACTAAAGATAATGAGCTAGCTACTATCACAATGACATCTACAAGTAAAGAAGAACCCAGTCAAGAATCAGATAAATCAGAATCAAGTGCAAATTCAGAAGAAGTAAAAAGTGAAACAGAATCAATCAGTCCACCCTTGGTTATACCAGAGATAAAAGTGGATGATGCTGAAATGACCGAGCGAAAACTTATTGAAGCAGCTGCAGCCAAGTTAGAACCAGTAAGTGACAGTGAGAATTCCAATCCTGAGCCTCAGGAACCATTACCTGCAAGTAATGTGGATGTTAAAGATAAACAAGAAGATGAACCTAAACCAGAACCTGCTCCAACATCAAATTCTGAAAGTGCAGAATCAAATGACAGTATTGATGAAAATGGCAACCCTAAAATTGAAAATGATAATGTTACTGTACAAGATGAATCTAGCCAGTCCGAAAGTGTAAAAGAGCCTGAAGAAGAACATCCTAAAATATTACCAGATTCATCAAGAGTTGAAACGGAAAAACCTCCACAAATTAGCATTGAAACAGATAATTATTCTATAAGTGATGTTAATTCAGAACTGCCACAGATGCCACCGGAAACACCTCCAAATACAAAGACTGAGGAAGTAAGTGAAACAAAAGAAACAAAACCAGAACCAGAGTCGAATGAAGACAAGAAAGAAGAGAATGAAGTACCAAGCACTGATATTGTAGAATCTTGAGGTTTAAATTATTCCACTACAATAGTGGTGAATAGACTGATCCATAATTTTACTTATGTCAATCATTACTGTGTTAGATTAATTAAAAATTCAGTATTGTAATGTTTTTACAAGTCCTATCTTTGTGTTGATGTAAAAATGCACTCTAGTAGTGGATGATTTTGATATTATGTACAATTTGTAAAAAAAAACATGACATATGAAAGCATTTAGTGTATACATAATGTATTGCTTGATTCAATGTGTAGTTGTAAGAAATTCATTCCAAATCTGTTATCTGATCTTTAATAATGGAAGGAGAAAAATATCTGATGTATTGTGCATTATAAGTCTTTTTTTACTAAGTTCAGTTCTAATTAAAATTAAATTAATTGCCAATTTTGTTATATATTTCATATGCAACGAATTCACAAGCGCGCACATCCATGAAAAAGATGGACCTGCATGATCAAAAAATAAGAACCCAGGTCCTGGTTTGACTCGTATACAAAGAGTACATTATCTCTTGTATACCAATGTATATCTTGTGTTCCGGTCAGGTGGTAATGTACTGCCCTGTAATTTCCGCCACAGAGGCATAACACCTTAGACCTCAGGAGTGGTAACGCATCTGCATTTTGACTTCTGGTCTCTGTGTAGGTGTCTATAGGCTGCAGTCATCACTTAACATCAATGTGAACTGCATTATGATATGATTATGATTATAGGCTGTAGTAGGTATTCACATGTAATAATAATATCTACTAATTAAAAAGGAATGCTTAATATAAAAATTAAAGACTTAGGTTGTTTGACTCATAGTTTATTGCACAAAGTATTTGGCATAGGTACACGAAAAATAATTAGGTACCTACGTACATATAGGTATTGCTTACCATAATTACAAAACGAAATGAACTTGATAAATTCCAGCAATATAAAATATAGTAAGAAGCGGTTTCATCAAAGCAACTCAAAAAGCTCACGTTTGCCAAGAAGTTCGTTCAAAGTTCATAAAGTTTTAGTGTACCTATTTAATAATTATTTTTCATCACAAGACCTCATTGCTAGATACGAACACACGGTTGTTATTTGTGCTTGACAAAATCTTTAATTTAGATACTTATAAATAAAAAAGGTGAATTATGATTTTACGCTTAAAAATATACCTGTCTATCTAAAACGTAAAATACTTACGATCGATGGGTTCATTACAAAATAACTAATAAGTACGGAAATAGGTACAAAGGTAAACTATACCTAAGTTTATCTACATTAAGTAAATCAGTCCTAACATAAACAGTATAAAAATGATTTTTACACTTATCACTAATATCAATTTACAAAATTTGTCTAACTATATTTACTTAACGTCTACTGGTGTTACCGAGTACTTTGAGTTCGTTTCGCAATATTTTTCCGGCTGCATTTCTTGGGATAGCCTCGAGAAATGCCACACCTCCTTCTAAATGTTTGTATTTCGTTAGTTTAGTCGCAACCAAGTCGTAAACCTCTCTCTCGGTAAGTTTCTTGTTCGGTTTGAGAACGACAAACGCTTTTGGCACTTCCCCGGCCAATGAGTCTGGGATACCGACCACAGCTACGTCAGCTACTTCGGGCATTTCCATTATTACACTCTCAACTTCTGTCGGCGATACCTGGAAAATATATTTGAAATTTAAGTTAGGTACATCGTGATTCACGTCATGTTAATCTATCGATCCATAGTAATAGTAGTGGATTATTCATTGAAATCATGTCTGTCTGTCCGGCAATCCGTTGATTGTTGTACAAAATTAAAGGAATCTATTAAAAACGGTGGGTCTCTCCTACTTGGAACTGAAACATTTTTTTTCGCAAAACACAAAAAAGGTTTTGGGATGATGATGTAAAAACTTTCAACGAAATTTAGTTTTAATAAAATATTCCTAATAGTTTTGAGACATATTTTCAGAAAATGCAAATATAACTCGTTATAAATAATATTACTCGATACTACGGAACCTTTCATGGGCGAGTCCGAAGTCCGAATCGCAATTGGTTTAAAGAACGGAACGCTATAAATAATAAAACATAACTTTTTACCATCGCAAAAAATTGCCTATGTTACCTACTGATTACTCGTCCGGAACAAGATAGTGCTGCCGCTAAATGGTAGTGTTACCTGTTGGTATAGGTCGCGCCACGTAAAAAGAACGCTGGCGGTCAAGCTGCGGGTCATGTGTTTTTATTTCATTTTATGTTATTCTATGTAATATAGTTTTCAATCTGCCTACCAATACACGAAACCGCAAGCGAAAGCTAGATCAAAAATAAACCAATAGGGCTAGTACTTTCGTGCGCGAGTGTACCGATGCGCGAACACATCCCTTCTACTTTCTTCCAGCGTTCTTTTTACGTGGCGCGACCTATAGTGTGTACCTAAATGGTAGTGTGTTTATTCTGCTGTTGTATTCTAACAGGTAAGTTATTTTGAGACATTTCTAACATAAAAAGTTCAGAATAACAAATATTCTTACCTGGTTGCCCTTCACTTTGATGAGTTCTTTAGTACGGTCTACGATGTGAAAGAAGTGGTCATCGTCGTAGTAAGCCACGTCGCCCGTGTGCAGCCAGCCTTCACTGTCCACCGTCTCTTTTGTCGCTTTCTCGTTGTTCCAGTAGCCCTTCATTACCTGAGACCAAATAAACCCTACTTTAACTCCGGTCACTGAGAAAAAGATACCTATTTCTCGGGTACAGGGGTCGGGTCGGGGTCGGGTCTTTTCTTTTTCAAAAATAATCTTCAGTTTGAAAAGGTGTCTGCGGAATATCATTAGACCCACTATTGATATTTCCCTTAAGGAACAAGCACGTGTGTTCACACCTCCCGTACCGTACCCATGTATTAACTATGCATGTTTATAAGGAGCCCATACAGGTTGAACATTACATTACATTTCTATTTCCAGGTTTTGAACACTTGAAGAGTTTTTAGAATTATGCAAATAATGGCCCACTTCCCACCCTGCCTCTAAATATCTGTTTGCAACCTATGACTCCCCCAAAATCATTATTTGAGACCACGCCTGTCTGTTGTTTGTTGCACAACTTCGACCGTGATGCAATATGCATATCAACAATTACCGGTTTCCAAATAACGTCTTATTCGTATTATCATCGTGGTATTGAACATTATTTTGTCCTAACTCACATCATATTCAATCATCTCATCTCGCCAAGCTCCTGCAGATATTCAGTCATAATGACAATGTTATCAACGGACTGGAGGCGTGTGATATTTTAATTTGCTACTTCATGTTTTCCATTTTATATTTAATGAAGCTAAAATGGTGGTACATGAATAGTAAAATAATATGTAGCAGAATACTGCAGCCTACAAACAACTACACAAAACTAACAAAACAGAAGTCAAAATGCAAATGCGTCGCCACCCCTGAGCTACGCCCTTGACAGCTAAGTTGTTTTGTCTCTATAATATGATATATCTAAATATTCGATAATGTGTCCCTGGGCCAATGACATTCTTGCGCCTTCGAGTCTCAGTTACCTGTGGGCCGCGTAGATATAGTTCTCCAGACTTGTGAGGCCCCAGGGCCTCTCCCGAGTACAGCGACACGATCCTGGCTTGCGTGCTGGGCACCAACTGGCCCACAGACCCCACCTTGTTGTATGGATACTTGTATGGTGTCATCAGAGTCACGGGCGAACTTTCTGTCATGCCGTAACCTGAAAATATATAAAAAAAAAATATTGATTACAATGCGTTTTTTACGTAATGAAGATGGCAAATAAGCATGCAGTTCACATTGATTTTTAGTGTTGACTGCAGCCTATAGACTTACACAAAGACCAGAAGTCAAAATGGAGACGCGTTGCCACTCCTGAGACCTTACAGTTGTTTTGTCTCTGTGATAGTTATACGGGGCTATGGTATAACTCACCATTACCATCTGCTGAACCCTGCGGCGCCCTAGAACTCTACCACCAGTAAAAAGTTAGCAGAGTTCCATCACTACACTAGTGTAATAAAGTGTTGATGTTTCAGTCAACATTGAAAAGAAAACTGCTACTAAACAAACTCAGTGTGGTGCTTTCTTTTTTTATAACTTACAATAAAATGTAATAAATGTTGTTGTTTATTTATTTATTTATTTCTTGTCGTACACCAAACAGAAACAATTTACATAAATAGACGACAGTAAAACAGGAACAGGAGGCGGCCTTATCGCTCAGGTAACGAATATTATGTGTTATTAGGTGTTGTTATTATTTATGAGAAAAAATCTAATATTTCTACAACCCGTACAAAGCAGACCTCTGGTAGGAAGTAGTAAAAAACTCACACGCTTACCATTATCCACAAAATATAACGATACTGGTGGTAGAGCTCCAGTGACGGAGCTCGCGGGCGTAGGCGCCACCGCATTACCTAATATACTTGCCGCTAAATGGTAGTGTTCAGCACTATCGTGTTCCGGTCAGGTGGTAATGTACGCCCCTGTAATTTCCGGCACAGAGGCAAAACACCTTAGGCCTCAGGAATGGTAACTCATCTGCATTTTGACCTTGGTCTTTGTGTGGATGTCTATAGGCTGCAGTCATCACTTAACATCAATGTGAACTGCATGCTTGTTTGCCTCCATTACATTAAAAAAATCGATAAACAAGTTATATAGCCAAGAGCGGTCTAGGTATCACACAAACCTTGAAGCAGGGTGATTTGCTCCTTCGTCTTCTCGCATTTCAGCAGGAACTTCTCCAGCATACTATCGGTGGTTGGGGCCGCTCCGACCATGATAGTCTCGACAGACTGCAGATGATGCTTCTTCACCATCGGATGAGTGGCCAGGAAGGCCAACAGCGATGGTACCACGAACAGTGTGGTGGGCTCATATTCCAAGAGACATTTTATGTAGTCATCGGGAGTGAACCTGTCGATTATTTTCACATATTTTATTACGTAATTATTTTTTTTTATGTAAATAAAATAAAAAAATAATAAAGGTGGCAAACAATCATGCAGTTCACATTTATGTTAAGTGATGACTGCAGGCTATAGCACACCGCGGCCACTCCGCCAAAATTCCATACAAACGCTTAATTTGGTTTATATTACACAGATATCAATCAGTGACGTGTATGTTCTATGTACACGCGCACCTGTGTGCGTAGCACGTACCATATCCAAATACCAACCGTCGCCCATAAGAGGGGAAGGGGTTGAGTGATGCGAGCAAATCGGGCGGGACGTCGAAGTGTCCATTCTATACGTAGTATGATTACATATTCTCTGCCTATAGACACCCACACAAAGACCAGAGTTCAAATTCAGATGCATTGCCACCCCTGAGACCTTAGTTATTAAGTCTCTGTGATAGTTATTACGAGGCCATACATTATCGTACGATAACCGAGGTGTAATATTTATTTCTCATAGGAGCTACAGTACTCAACAATTAATATTACACGTCGAGCCTGTGAAAGAGACGATCGGCTCGTTTCGACTTCGTAGAGCGTTATCTCTGTTACACACTGCCTACATAAGCACTGACAGTCCAGTCATTAGTCAAAACTTGATTAAAATGGTCGACAAACGTCAAATAGGTACGGTGCGAATGAGATAACGCTCTACAGACCCGAAATAAGCCGAAGTCTCTTTCCTAGGCTCGATGTGCAATATTTATTGTTGAGCACTGTACATTCTTTTGGTCCCATATGTTATAAATATTATAAGTTCAAAACATTGAAATAACTTCTTACCTAATTTGATCAAGTTTCTTAACTAGGTGATGTGTGCAATACCTTACACACAGGTCCCTCTTTCCCACTGGGCACAATGGGCACGTGCCCAGGGCCCCGCGATCGATTGGGGCCCCCTACTCGATTACCAAACTACAGATAACATATGACCAAATAGCTAATCTACCCTCGCCCGAAAATCAGGTTTACAGATTGCAACATGTTTAATAAAAATGTATAAAAATTGTATAAAATACCTATATATTTAAAATTTACTGTGATAAAAATATCATTGGTGAATTATTTTTATTTTGTGTCTTGTCTCTGAAAAGTGACGCCACTCACTACTTACCGTAGTAAGTCGCGTCATTCAAATACAGCCAAAAAGCGAAGTCGAAGCTCGTTGTATATATTATTAAAATAAATATTTGAAACACATATATTTTAGTCATATGCACATTTGCTGCTAAATGGCTATAGCGATTGAAGCACAAGTACAAATAATTTCATGACGATTTAAAAAAGATCCGGAGTATTGGCAACACTGCCCGACTCGACCTCGACCTCGACGATCGGGAATTCCCTTGTATTTATTCGTGGTGTTCGTTTGTTTCGGTGTGCTCAAATACTCTCTCTATTGATTCGTCGTTTGCTCGTTTTGTTTAATTGATTATTTTCGGTATAAATATAAACACTAAGTAATAAGTAGTATAAAATGTCAAAACGGTCGTATCCTAGTGGATCTGACAAAAGAAAAAAAGCTGCACAACAGAAAGAAGTAATTGAAAAGTTACCAAAATTAACATCATATTTTTCTACTGGACAGAGTTCTGTAAGTAGCAATCGAACAATATTTACTCCAAATAATGAGTCGTGTCAATCAGAAGTAACATACATGATGTTACTTCTGATTGACACGACTCATTATTATTATCTACACCAGTTTCTACCAATTTTGGGAAAGGGATAGAATTAGAAAGCGACCGTCCCTATGACAAATGTGCAACAACTTCGGTGACTTTACCAACACCGCCAACTGTATCAGTTGAACAACAAGTGTGTTCTAACCCTGAAGAGATATCACACGACCCTGCCGATTATTTTCATGAAAATTTTACAGAAAATGTTCGCAAAATGTTGATTCGTAAGGGACCTGAATATTTTCTAAATAAAGATTCTGATTTCTCTGTGACATCGAGAACCTACAAAGGTGGTGATAGATCTGTAACTAGAAATTTCAACAAAGCATTATATGTTCGCAAATTAAAGAACAATGAAAACGTCGAAAGAAAATGGTTGCTGTATTCGCCTTCAAAAAAAATCTGTATTTTGTTTTTCATGCTGCTTATTTAATCCTTCCAATTTAAATCTATGCTCTCCAAATGGATGTATTGACTGGAAGCATATTCATCAAATAATTTTATCTCATGAAAATACATAGGCAATCTATGATGACATATCTGGCACGAAGTAAAGCGGTTGGTAGAGTAGATACAGATTTATTATCTCAATATCAAAAAGAAGTGGATTACTGGAGAAATGTTCTTAAGAGAATTGTATCTGTTGTAAAATTTTTGGCTTCGAGAGGGTTTCCGTTTCGCGGTGACAATGAAATCCTAGGATCTCTCAACAATGGAAATTATTTGGGATGTGGGGAGTTACTTAGTGAATTTGATCCATTTCTTGCTGCTCATTTAAAAAAGTTTGGGAATCCTGGAAAAGGCAACATTTCATATTTATCAGCGAATATTTGTAATGAGTTTATTGATGTAATGGGAAAACAGGTCCTAAATAAAATTATACATGAAGTTAAATTAGCAAAATAGTTTTCCATTAGCGTTGACAGTACACCCGATTTGTCACATGTTGACCAGCTTACTTTTATTTATCGCTTATAATTCGGTACGTAAAAGGCCGAGATTCTGTTGAAAGGTTTTTGAAATTTATACCTATTAAAGAAGAGCATAAATCTGAGTATTTAGCTGAAACCATCTTGATTTTTTTAGAGAGTCATGATATTCCCATTAAAGATTATAGAGGACAAAGCTACGACAATGCTTCAAATATGGCGGGAAGATATACTGGTCTACAAGCAAGAATCAAGGAGAAATGCTAATTTGCCACCTTTGTACCAGGCGCGGGACATTCACTTAATTTAGTAGGTGTTCATGCCGCTGGGTGTGTACCAGAGGTGACACAGTTTTTTAAAATTATTCAGAATGTTTATAACTTTTTTTCTGGCTCTACCTACCGTTGGAATACATTAAAAGAACATTTAGGTATAAAAAAAGTTGTTAAATCCCTCTCACAAACAAGATGGTCAGCCCGAGCTGATGCAGTAAGCGCCTTGCATGAAGGTCATAAAGAAATTAAAGAAGCTTTGATATCCATCGCAAAAGATACAGAACAGGCACAAGAAACTAGAGAAGAAGCCCTTAGTCTGTCCAGAAAAATGGAAAAACTAGAATTTATTATATTAACAGAAATTTGGAGCTCTATATTAGAAAGAATAGAAAAAACAAGTAATTATCTTCAGAAAGAATCGTTTACTGCACTTGATGAGTATATTATTAGCCTCAGGGATAAATTTGATTACTTCGAATCGTCCGCCAAAGAAAAATACCCGGAATCTGACTATAAGGACCTATTTCAAAGAACCAGACGTAGAAGCTCACGTCAGAGTTTTTTTGATGGCTCTGCTCCATCAGTCCAACTGAATGGAAAAGAAAGATTCAATCTCAAACAGCGATTAAGTTCATATAAAAACAAGTCAACGTTTTGGTTTATTTTTTCGGTTGAAAACTCTGAGTTCCGAAGAGTTGAGACAAAGTTGCAAAGAATTTGCTGAAATCTATTACGAAGACGTAAACGAGCAAGAGTTAGAAATGGAATGTCTGCATTTAACAGAATACTTGAAAATTCAAAGTAAAAATAACGATTATAATAGTATACTGGAAATATATCATCTTTTGAAGGAGAACAAAATTGAAGACACCTTTGCTAATGTAGAAATCGCACTTAGAATGTTTTTGAGCATGGTGGTGACGCTCCTTCAATTCCGTACATCACCGCTAGATCTAGCGGTGAATCGATGACGCTCCTTCAATTCCATACAAATCTGCGTTTACTCTTACGCGATCGAATTCGCGGAAGAGTAAATAAAATCTCGCACTAGGCACTCAGGTGCCAGGTACCATCAAGGAACTAGTCGCTTGACCACATAAGCACCTTATAAGATAAAAGCAATATTTGATTGATTTTGGATAAGCGAATAGTTCTCTGACAGTACCTTCACATAAAAATATACAAAAGTATGCGTTGGACCCCAAAAAATATCACACTTACTTTGGAATTGAAATAATATGGTATCCAAGACCTAAGTTGTAATTCATGATTCCGTTGAAGCCATAAATATGGAAAAATGGCGGTACTGTGAGGACCACGTCACCTTTACCTGGAAATACAAGTAAACAATTTAATAGTACCTAAATATAGTATAAGAGTGAAATACACGCATACGAAATTCACATGAACTTTGTTCAGCTTGTTTGCCATTTCATTACCTAAAAAAAACTTATTACGAACTACTTAGAGTGAATAACTTATAATATCTAGTAATGTAATCGGTATAATAATTTAAAATAAAGTAATCAGTATATACTTAACATCATTAAATAAAATCATCATTCTCGAATTGTTAATTTTTCGAACGAAGATTTCCGTGCAGTCACTACTAAGAAGAACCCTTCTACTAAAGAAATTCAATGTGGTGCTCTTATCGATGAAATAGTTTTTATTTCCAACGCATAAAGTAGTGACTATATTATTGGAACTTTACTGATAATACCTACCTGCCAAAAATATCTCCAAGTCCAAACAAAAAGTACCCGGAATCTCATAAAAAAAAGTCTATTACATAATTATTATTATATAATAACCATCCAGTTACTAAGTAGTCGACTCGTAATAAATTTTACTTTGTTTTGATTAATAATAAATACAGAAAAAACAACTTTATCGTTTTATGACATGAACTACAACCTTGTAGAGCGCAAAGTCCGAATATTTTGGCCGACCGAACTTTTGGTTTTTATCGATATCGAGCCTGTACCTTACCTATACCACTATCTGTTACCTATAGGTACACAATAACGCTGAACACTAACATTAAGTGGCAGGTTAAATTAGGTTATGATGTTATGGTTATGTTAGCCTATGCGCTCAAGCTCGAAATAATGACATTACGACAAACAGCTAAATTCCTAAAAACTACAAAAGTGAATTAAAAAACTGTATTGTAATACTCTTTCACACCGAAAGTTACAAGTTCGAGATTTAATAAATTGATATTGATTAATAAGTGTTTAATTTATGATGAGTACTCTATCATGGCGTTCACAGGATGGCAATTAATAATTACGTCTGCAACACATAGGTACCTAAGTAGATATTAGATCTCAATGGAGATAGGTATTCAGTTCCAGAAATACGTGAGTGCATGACTATTAGAGTCACGTTTTTAATTGATATCAGAAGCAACAATGCGCCATACACCGTGCAAGAGTAAATTACTACTGATTAGACTCTGGACTCGACAATTACATCCATAGAATGACATTATTTGTTTACATAAACGGACTAAGCAACTGGAATTTACAAAGTATTCTCGTAAGTAGGTACATAGATAAGTACCTTTTCGTTTTATTTACAGCCCCGTAAAAATCTAGCACAGAGACATCATGTACCTAGGTCTCCATGCTAGGGTTCCAACGCATCTGCATTGAAACCCTTTATAAGAAGATGTCTTTAGACTGCGTTAATCACTTGCCATCCGTGTATTCTGCACGATTCTTTACCGCTTTTATGACAAAGATTTAATCTATCATCCCAGTTTGTATGATCTTATCTAATAGACAGTTGTCTTTAAAGATACTTCACGATCTTAGGCCTACCTTTCAGAATAACCTAGCAGTACTAAAAAGAACATTAGAGAATAGGGGAGCAATGAACAAACCTTTTTCCCCGTCGTACTTCATCATCTTCGGCATCTGTACTTGTTTCAAATTAGACACGAGGTTCTGATGAGTGAGCATGACGCCTTTGGGTAAGCCCGTGGTCCCGCTCGAGTACGGAATCAGGCAGACCTCCTCGCTGTTCAACTTCGGTAAATCCGCCTGGTGATCCGCCATAAGTAGTGCACGAAGACCATATATACCTAGTGGGAAATAAATAATTAGGCTATTTTTCCATTCAATTTTACGTCTCTATTTTCGACGAACGTCTTACACTAGTGTGTGTTGTTAGTGATGACATACGGAACTGCAACATGGTCGCTCATTGTGGGCTTCATAATAAGACTCAAGCAGCACGAGCCCGAGCACAACTCTCTCCATTGTGCTCTGTGTTACACAGAGAATAAAGAGAGAGTTGTGCTCGGCATTTCCCTTCGAGGTCGAATCAGAAATTAAGAGATCCGCCTGTGAACTAAAGTATTTACTCGGTGGGTTATATCGGCACATAACCCACCGAATAGCGAAACCCAAGTGGCAGTGGAACACATAACTAGAAGAACCGACTGCCGCTGTCACGAAAGAATTCTTGAGTGGTGACCGTGTATCATGAAGCATGGGCGTGTTCCCCACGAGGTCGACAGATGACATGGTCGGGAAGGCGGCCGAGGACCGCTCGTTGTGGCAATATTTAGTGGTGGCTTTTGTACATGATGATTTCCGAAGGGGACAGGGATAGCACACAGCATTTCTTTTTAGTATGTATCTTAAAAAGGGAATACAGGCATCACATTTCCACCAATTTGATACATTATATTATGGTATTTACCATATTCGAAATGTTTGCACCTTAGATAAGGAAGATGATACCTATCAAATAAACAAGGATTTTAAACATGGGTATATAGTTGGGTGTATATCAATGTATATTCATCGCGAACCCACGATTACGGTTACAACTAGGTAGTAGGTAATTATCGCAACTGATAAAGAGACTCATGTTATCATATTTACTTATTGTTAGACATAAACTAACAAACTGTGAGACATCAACTGTAGACAATGAGATAACAAAACTACTTAGATAGCGACAAAACATAGTGTTTCATTGAACACTTCTCTAGCTCGAGATAAGGAGACGTATAATAGATCTTCGATACATATGATAAGAATATACAGTAATGCCCCGGACTTACGAAATAAGTAGGACCATGGGCGGCTTAACCTATAGTTACACCGCGGACACTCCGCCAAAACATCCGCCATACAAACGCTTAATTTGGTTTCTATCCATCAGTGACGTGTATTTACACGCGCACCTGTGTGCGTAGCACGTACAAAATACCAACCGTCGCCCATAAAAGAGGATGGGGTTGTGTATGTGTGCAAATCGGGCGGGACGTCGAAGTGTTCATTCTATACGTAGTATTATTACATATTCTCTGCTATAATATATATATATATTTATTTTTTTTTTAAATAGGTATATAATTATACAATGTTTTTAATAGGTAATTAATGTAATTATACACGGTTGGTACCGAGATACGCATTGTAGTTTTTTAAAATGTTTTTTAGGTATTTATATTTTAACTGACTATGTTTTTTTTTTTTAATTCGTTCTCGTGTACCAACTCATTTTCGTTTTTGTTTATATTTTGTTGTTTTTAATTTTTTATGGGCATGTCTCAGGACTGCTTGAATAAAGTTATTTCATTCATTCATTCATTCTATAGAGCAGGGTGTGCAATGCACACGGGCACCGCCGTATCAGGGGGCGCCGGCGCAGCAAGGAGCATCGTCTTGGATCATCACGGTACAACAATGATGTGACAGAAGCGGCCAGCCAGCGCGGTGGCGGCAGATATCAAACGCGAGCGCCCTATGGGTCCTTTTTCGAAAATTTTGTTTCAACTCGAAATAAACCTCATTTCACGTTTTTAAAGTTTAGAAGCGGCCAAACAGCGCGACGCTGGTAGTGCGGCGGTGTCAAACGCGAGCTGCTCCTTTTTCGACCATTTTGTTCAATTTAAAATCAACTTTATTTGTACGTGAAATAAAGTTGTTTTTATATAAAAAATAGCTAGTTGGAATATGAAAAAAAAATTGTTACGACGACAAAGTTAATAGTAATAGCCGCGGGGTAGGGGGTCAAGCCTAGGGAGCGCCAGGGTTTCATTGCACACGGACGCTACACGAGCTTGAGCCGCCCTTGGGTGGGACCAAGCGACAGCAGTTTAAGTCGAATTCGCGTAAGTCGGGATTCACCTTTGCGTATATTATAAATAGGTACTGGATTCAAATTACTCATTTTTTTAATCTTTTGGATGACATAATTATATGTAAATCATATCAACTAACATCTAAGGGGTGGCAATGCACATGCATTTTGACCTCTGATCTTTGTGAGGGTGTCTGTAGGCTGCAATGTTGTTTGTGTGAACTGTATGATTATTGCCACAGCCACCTTCATTAAATAAAAAAGGTACCTATGTTGTTTTATGCAATACCTATTAATAACACGCCACCACATCATTCTAAAAACCCATTAAAACATAATTGCAAATTAGTATCATAAAATCAACTATCGGACTCTACAAAATAAGTACCTACCTAGAATTACTTATTGATTAATCAGGATTGTTTAATCAATAAGAAAGTAAGTATAGATACCTATCTTTTTTAAATAAAATTAAAACACCTTAAAAATTAAATGTAAACCAATCTTTCTCGGTAGGTATAAATCTTTGAGTTAAGTTAGACAATACGTCTTACGGAAATATAACAAAACTATCAAATCTTAGAACAATCGTTTCGTGGATGTAGTCTTAAACTCTAACTAAAACATAAATTATATTAAAAACTCCTTTTCTTAAAAAAAACCTTTTTTATGTTATGAAAATGCCAAAAGTGTAAAAAACCAATGGGAAGTGTAAACATCTACACAAAAACCAGACGCAGCGTGCAGTATGGTCAAAGTAGAGATGCGTTGCCACTTGTCACCTCTAAGACCTAAATGTGAGACTACCATTTGGCGGCAGATAAATTAGGTAATGCGGTGATACCTACGGCCTCGTTTTCTATCATAAGTATTTATAGGCTGCAGTATCCACTTATCGTGTGTTTGAACTGCATTACACCCCGGACTGGCCCGGACACTCGACTAAAATTCCATACAAACGCTTATTCTGGTTACCGTGCACATAGAAATGTATCACGTAGAGTTATGACCTGAAACAATCGTGAAATAAGTCAACGTACGGACTATGTGACGAAATTAACTAACAATAGACCGCTCACTGTTGAAGTTTATTCAACTGCCTCTCGAGAGGGGTGATGGGTGAGGCGGAGAAATTGGGCGGGACGTCGAAGTGTCCATTCTATACGTCATACTATTACATATTCTCTGACTGCATGCTAGTTTCGTTATATGCTTACTTTTGGTCTTGTCGTCATCCCCTCCAACCCAAATGGTGCCCTTATAATCTTTAAGTGACTTGCTCACTTCGAGAGCGACTGACATGAACATTTCAATAGTCGCGATTGCCTTCACGTTGCAGTCAGCGAATTGTCGTTTCACCTCATCTGAAATAAGAACATTAATTCATCACTCCAGCCTAAACACGCTTACTGATGGACAAATCCTTCCCAAAAGACCGCTTACAACAGGCCCCAATATCCTCTGCCTACACCGCAATAGGCATAGAGAACATTATATAATATCCATGTTATACCGATGACATACTTTGTTTATAATAAATTTTATACCTATTTGCACGTGATAGATATGTTACCTACGAGGACAGCTAATAAAAGCTAGTTAATCATTTACATAATGATTCATAGATAATAATTGCATCGAATATAATTATTATTAAATAGCAGTAAAAACAAGAGTGTTACGGAAATGGATAACCCCTCATTAAATCTAGTATCAGACATTGAAATAGGTGTACCTACCTACATACATAATATAATATGTTACATCCTCGGTACAGACCTACTGCACGCAGAGATGAGACACAGTGAACGTCAGGGGCCTTAATTTCACACAACCATTACGATGACATGAGAACAGTGCTTATACCAATAACTGTAGGAACAAATATTAGAATTAAACAAAATCTTACACTAACTTATATCGAAATATAAATAAGCAAACTATTGGCCAACCACATAAATTATTGGCAATTAAGTACACACAAATGATAAAAGTTAGTGACGTACATTCTTCAAATTACCATCGATTCTTCCTTCTTAAAAATTGAACGTAAAATTATTTTATCCTGCGACCATTGAATAGCTACAATGTTCTGTTCCCCGGCGTCGGAGGCATGGCGTCCTTGCTACTTTACCAGGGTCGTAATCACGTCGTTATACCCCGCCACGCTGAATTTTGATATTTTTTATTTTAGGGTGACAGTAACTACAATTTACACAAATGTTGGTAATCATAAAATAAAAAAAACTGCTTCACTTTTATTTTAACTGAACATATTTCCAAAGTTACCGTAATGATTACTGCACAAACACGGGTAGTTTAGATGCGAGCTTCGGATGTAACGGTGCCAGGACAAACCCAATAAGGGTTTTTTTGTATCCATATACTTTTATTCATATGTTGTTATGTAACAAATCTTAATAAATAAAAAATAAAATGTTGGTAAGTTGGATAAAATTTTACTTCAGCGTAAAGACGTAATAAATACACAATACGGTGGTTTAAAGCCGAGGGTCCAAGCCCTCAGATATTCTTTCAGCAGAGAGCCTGTTGAAGGTTAAGGTGCGTACTTCTTCTTAAAAACGTTACGCCTCAAAACATAAGGTATAATTACCCGCAGTATACAATGGATTAGCGAAGGTGACGACTAGGCCAGCTCTCATGGCGCCGTGTATGAGGACCACGAACTCTGGCAGGTTGGGCAGGATGAGGCCGATGCGCTCGCCCGGCGCCAGCCGCAGTTGACCTGCCAGCCCCGTTGCACAGCGCTCGATCATCATCCGCATCATCGCGTAGTCGTATGACCGTCCCGTCACGCCACATGTCTAGAATATAGGCAAGAAATGTACTGTCATATAAATGCCCGATCGATCACGACAGTGCATTATTTGTATGATAATGAAGTCTAATTTGTAATGTTTTTGGATGACCGGAAACTTTGTCGATAGTACATGTAGTAATAACTACCTGGTGGGAGAGTTAAAGTATCGGAACTCGAGAGCGTATGGTAGGTACTTACCACCGCATTACTCCAATATATCTGCCGCCAAATGGCAGTGCAATAATATTTACATAGAGTATAGTACACAATATTACACAACCACAATAGTAGTTACATGGTAATGTATGGCTCCGTAGTAATAACTATCACAGTGACCAAAGGACTTAAGCCGAAGCCTCAGGGGGTGGAAACACATGCGCTTATTGACCAAGGATACAGGTATGTCATAAATATCAACATTGGAAACTCGAAATAAAAATAATATGTTTAAAAATCAGCTGTTGCATACATTGTAATGTGCTGACCATGACAAAGTGTATGGAGCAGATACCTAGATAATTGCAGATTTTTTTCGCAAATCTAACAGAAGTAGTCCATTATTACTAAGCCGCCGAAGCAGTCAAGCCAGGAAAAGCGATGTATTGAAAAATGTAGAGCCGACTCTACATGTTTACACAAAATAATTTTAATCGTATCTACCTATTTGTTTAGTTAAAATTTCTGAAAAATTATCATGTCAATAAAAACAAATAAACATCGTGTAAACTCCAAATAAAATTGTTTGCTGTACACAAACTACGTTTTAATTAAAGATAACGGTCTTCATAATTTGATTGAAATAAATCAGGAAATACAGCATTCGCCTGATCTTCGATCTCCAGTGTTGTTTATTACGTTACGAAACAAACAATTTGTGAATTGGCACCGTCGCGGTTGCCACTGGCGTTTTAATAACTTGGCTCACGTGTAAGATGAATAGCTCTTTCAAACGTTGTCCGTATTTTCCCTTGATTCTTACATTGACGTAAAACGTTACTTCTTGTCAAGGGATAAGCTAGCAATACATCCATTCATGAATATATAACTGCCTCGGTAGCCTAGTGGGAGCAGGCCAGTACTGCTACACTGAGGTCCTGGGTTCGATTCCCGGGTAGGGGGTTATCTGAGATAATGGTGTAAAGTCCTTTATCTGTGGTTCTATTGGGACTTTTTCATTTTCTGAAAATTTCCCAGTACCTCGAAGTTTGGTAATGTGCCCGGAGATGTCAACAGGCTCGCCACCTGTTTACATGGACTAAAAACGTAACCGGCGAATCGTGGGTGTTTGCATGTATGCTTGAATGCAAGCATTTACCTCTGCCTACCCCTTCGTTTTCGTTACGTACGTTTGAAATTACATGAATATATACAAATACCCACGACTACGCAGCTACCTACGTTTTGTCCCTTGTAATTAACAACCTATTGACTAGACCCTAGACAATTGAGAACCTATTGACATAATCGGGGACATACTAAATCGAACTTCAAGAATGGCTTCTTCTAAAAACTATAAAATTAAATAACATTTACCCTCCAATCTAGAATCGAATCCAGTATCTCAGCGTAACAGTGGTCTACTACCACTAGACAACTGAGGTAGTTAAGTGATTATTGAATTTCTACCTACCTAACATTGGAATTTGTGAAGCTAAATTGAAATGGCAGAATTGAGTAAGTTAATTTTACTAAACTAAACTTTTACTAGCAACTGTGATTAAGTATGTATTCATATTTTTTTTATCATCTTAATAAAACACAGAATACATAGTAGAACAAAATAAAACTAACTCAAGAACGTAGATAGCTCCTTATTATCAATTCCAGTGGTTCTCAAACTTTATTGAAGGCTGGAACACCTTTTGAAGCCTAAATATTTATCGGAGCCCTAAAACCTAGTGAAACTTGTTTTTGCAAAAACCTGTAACATCAACACAAAGTAAAATTGTATCAACCAAGATTAATTAAATGTAGTGTTAAAATACGCACAGCGCAGCGAACATGCCTTTAGACAATAATTTAAGATTCTGAAGTAGAATGTAAATATATTGCTTACATAGATTTTATTTCAGTTTTGTGATTTTTATTTATTTAATATAATATACAATGTAAGTACATAAGGCAGACTTAATGGCGCAGGCCATTCTCTACCAGTCGACCAAGGTAGTGGGTCAAAATGACGAGTGCAAAGCCTCGGGGAGAATGTATTTAAAATAGAGAGATTAAACCAATAACTAGACATTTACATTTTATTTGAATATGACCGATATTATTGTAAATATCCGACTAAGCATAAAAAGCACACTTTGAGAAATGCTGATCATATCTATCTACCGCTAAAAGGTCATATTCAGCCCTGCTCCTATAGTATGGTCCCCTACCTCAGTGGCCAAAGCTTCGAGGGCTCAGTACAACGAAATCGATTATAGACATTCGGTGGGCAGGCTATTACTGGTGGAAGAGTTCGATAACACCTTAGGCCTCAGGAGTGGCAAAGCATCTGCATTTTGACCTCTGGTCATTGTGTCGGTGTCCATAGGCTGTAGTCATCACTTAACATCAATGTGAACTGCATGCTTGTTTGCCACTTCCATTACATAAAAAAGGCAGTTAATTTAAATATTAGAGAGGTAGTCCCTACCAATGGTAGTTACATTAGATGTAGTGACGTCTAATGTGAACTACTGCATCACTTTCAACTACATCTGTATATTATGAAAGTGACAAACAACTCTTATCAAAAATATAGTCCAAAAGGGTACTCTGTCCTATGTTTATTTATTTTGTTAATAAAAGAATAGATTGTACTCGTAGATAAGCGAACACTTACGCTGGCGCAACCTATCCTATCTTCTTCTATCCTAATTGTTCAAGGTTTAACCGAGATTAACATTGGTCAGAAATATTATCTAATAATCCATCGAAATATAACCAATCAGTTAAATAACAGTATTATTTACCTTTATAATTTGTCGGTTGGTTAATGATTTACTTTGCAACTAACTCCCAAATGCTCAAGCTCTAGGAAAAACTAAATAATTAATCCCTTAATCTCGTGCCTCTTCATAAGGATGACGTTTAATTAAAATAATTTATCGAATGACAGGGTTGTCAGCTCTACTTTTAAAAACTCAAAGTTTGACTCCAATAAAAATCTCTCTATGAATTAGATTACATCTTGTGCCGTTAAATAATTCTGTGTTCGATTTCTCCACTAACTAGTTTAGTGGATTAATAACGCAATAAGATAAACAATGTCTAAGGTATCAGCTATCTTTGACATTTTTTTCAGTGTGGTGTACCTACTCGTGTCGCATGGCCCGAGTTGTCTACAGATAGCCTCAACCTTCACGAAGGGACTATTTATAATTCACGTTTCATAGTCCGCTGGCGGTGTCTGCATCCGCGTGTTGGTGGGCCAGAGCGCAGTTGAACTTTGTACTCGAGACATTAATGTTGAAAGAACACAGCTATTTAAATCAATAATAGGTTCAAGGCTCTATGTTTCTAATGTCGTAATCAATAAATAAAAACAATAACAATAGGGCCCGAAGAGTAAGTAAGTTTATTGTTTTTTTTTTTTTTGAAAACCTAAAACAATCTTTTTATTCCGTAGTTGGTGTGTATAATATTTTGGATTGTGTACTTTGTAGGGACACATTACTATGACTAAAATAAGTGTCTACTGCGTTATTGAGATGAGACTATATTCATCCAAGTCATAATCGTAAGAAATAATTTTATTTTTATAGTAGTAAACAGATTTCACTACACAACTAGGTTCACCTTTATATTATTGTTTTCAAATAAATATATTCGTATCAATGTAATTAAATTAGTCAAGTAATTACAAGTTAAACTTACCACACATGGATTATCCGGCCACAATTCCAAATCATGAAACACATATTCCGTCAATGTCTCTTTTCCAACCTGTATTTCACCCCATGGCGAAGATAACGTGTTACTTTCTAAATCGGGTGCAGTTTGAGTGGCGAGACAACGCGATAAACTTGGAATGTTATGTGAATTTTGTAACAACTTTGTCTTTTTACAATTTTTCGCGTGTTGTGACAAACCGTTTATAATTTGGCGCGCAAAATTCCCGCGCAAGAGTTTCAAATGAGACATATTTCCGCTCGGAATGTTTTCCCGCGAAACGTTCACGCGTAAATGTTCGCCGCCGCAGACAACGTTGTATTTTGGTGCGTTTGCTGCAACCGTCATAGGGCAAGGTCCACTTATTAATCCTAGAAGAGACCATGTCATAACTTGTATTCTCACCGATATTGATATTTGTGATAACATGTTAAGAACATTTTTAGTTAATGTATCTATTTAGTACACTTATCTAATTAAGCAAATCTGGTTTAACATTGTATCATTCAACAAAAAGGAAGTACTTATTTAATGTGTAGGTACTTACCCTAATTACTGTTGATGGGATTTTCTAATTAATATTGATTAAAAAAATATATTAAAATATGTCACAAAATATTAGATTAGGTAGGTCAGTAATTATTCATAACTTAATAACCTAGGTATAAAACTCGGCTCATTACCAATCGTCTATAAATAAATATCCGTAATTTAGTAGCCAAATATTTCTAACATATATTTAAAACTATATTCTGCATTATGATAATGTTTTAGACCTTGTCAATTAACACGCATATTTAAAATCATTAGATAATTAAATAAAAGTTACGACAAACATTTTACACAGTTTACAATGATTTTGTGACACTTTAGCTAGCTATTCAGAAATGTATAAAACGGACTGATCATAAAACTTTTAGATTTCGCCATACATTTTGTTTTATGCTATTATTCTAAGCGCTCGTACTGAATTGAATCTAAAAAAAATGAATTAAAGAACTACCTATATAGACAGGACATTCACCTTGGTACATGGTAGCACGGTTTACCCAACATTCAGAAGTCTATTTACCACACTTTCATATATTAACTTCGCACCAGTCTTGTCTTGTCTTCCGCAGCTTAACGCAGAAACAATTAAGTAGTACTTAGTACAAAGCTAACATGGTTTTCATATCTATACATAATATGATTTAAATTCGAAAAGAAATAAATAAAAGTTAAACTGAAATAATGGTACCTAAATATGAAAAACATTTTTGGGTACTTACAAGTAAAGTGAGGTGTCTTAACAAAATCATCTCTTACACCACTCAGCTCACGTCGGAGGCTTCTTTAAATAATTATTAATTAAAAAAAATATATTGTTATTAAATTATCAATTTTTCCAAGCCACAACACTCCTTAATGTTATATTATGACATACCTGACAGTGCCGAGCAGTTTTTCTTCGGGTGAAATGGGTTGGTTTGGAAGAATCTCTGGAAAAGCCTGTAATGTACTTATTGCGTACTTTATTGAGCCTGGTCACCGCAGTATCTTCATCTCGTTTGTCCATTTTTTTTGACATCCCAGGCTTCGGAATCAAATATCATAGCCTGTCTAGCTGCCGTTTTGTAGACTTTACTCTTCACTTGTATAGACATTCGACTATCACAGATTCTCCTCATTCTCCAACTCCAGGAATAAATTTAGTATGGCGAACTTCATACCCTGTTAGCAGACGAAATATAATTTTCGAGTATGTCAAATGGTACAGAACGACTAGCGACTGCTTGGTCTGAAAGATCAGGGGTTCGATCCCCGTTCAGGGACTAATATCTGTATGGCCCTCAGAATAGACGTTTGTACCTGATTTGTGTTTGTGTGTATTTTGTACGTTACGATAAAGATTTGAAATATTCATCATTTTCAGAATGAATGTGGGAAGTGCATAATAGCATAAAAGTACCTAAAATGGAACCACATATTCGGAGCTTTGGAGGGAGTCTCAATTGCACAGATAATTAACATTCTATCACCAAGGTGCCAGCGGCGGTTTTGTTTATAAAATATAGAAAGTTAGAGAAAGAAAGAGAACAGAACAAGAAATCCTTATTAAATTACCTACTACACATTCAATGAAATTGCAGATCTTGAGTTGATTTTATAAAAATAAATCTTTAGGTAAACAAGTATAAACTTGATGATATATGTTTTAAGTTAAAATTTCCACTATTAAACATAGAATATAACGAAAGGAATAAAAATAAAATATCATATAACAACAACCATTTATTTAGTCAATATTCCATAACGTACCCGATATACACAAAATCAATTTTATTACAATGAACATTATAATTATTTGGCCATCCTCCCGCATAGTTACAGCTAACCACAATTTATGATATCACAAAATATTTTAATATATACTTATATACATTTATTTGTTCATTATAAACTTTACAGTTAAATAAACTATAAATTAACAAAGATTTCTTATTGGTGATGAAATTATTTAAATGTAAAATATCATAATCTACATTTGACCAAATGTTTAGACAACAAAGAAGCTTTGTTTAACCAGGCACAACATAAAGTCGCCAATGTTGTCATGTTAAATGCTGAGTAATATTAATCCAAGGGAATTCAAATAAATAAGAACATTGAATATATTTAACAATTGTGCAGATAGAGCTATTAAAAAATATTAAAAAAAGGATTTCAATTGCGTCACCTATAAGAACTTTCCACGCTTATTTTAATTCACAGACGTGTCAAAACCCTTATTTTACTTTGGGAAGCACATCTTTGATAAATTATAAATAATATAGCCTTATTCCCATTATGCCGACCAGCAGACCAGCACGATAAAACTGCCCGAAGAGTTAATGGCTAAAGAATCTCTATAAAACTATTCATTCTTAATTTTTGCAGAATATACCGAGCACGATATTTTAACAAAGCGTTTTGTCACTGACCGGACCGGAGTAATGACATGTGAACAATTATCAGTGTCCCCCGCTCGCACCACCCGCACTCCTCTCGAGTAACATATAAATGCAGAAATTTTGATTACGCTTTTCCAAGAGAGATCTGTTCTGTGAGATAAGATCGACTAAATTTCGATGAAGTGAAATAAAAAGAAAGGAAACAGTACGGTGAGTTCATTAGTGTGTGTCTTATATTATAACAGTGGTGAATTATTACAACAGAATAAGCCGGTTTTCTTAGAACACTATCGTCCGGAAGCCGGTTACCGGCAAATCTACCGATGCAGCGTAATGGAAACCCGCCGTAAGTAGATTTCAGTAAAGCAGGACTTTAACACGTCTGTGAAACAAAACATACGTTGAAATTTCGACTCCAAGTCAAAGCAAAGTCGAAGAGCGGTCAGCAAATATGGCTCTAAGAATGCAATTTTAAATGATAGTTAAGGAATGAAGTGTATCCCGACTATTGTATTATACAGATAAATATATATTATGTGCTGAATTGCGTACCTACAGAGATAGAGAGCTTTCTACAGGATTTAAAACATGATATGTAAAACTTAAGAGAGAAATTGGCAGGATTTCCCTTATAGCCTATAAGAAAAAACGCAAAACATTTAAGGAAAAGAAAGAAGCCATCGCCAATCTCAATAATATCCAAAATGCAATGTCAATAAAAACCGCAGTGTACCTACATTATACACTTTTCAAATCTATGTTTATAGGCCCATAAATCTCATGTAAAACATGGAAAAAAATCTTTGTTCTTTTAATATACAGGAATTAGGTACATGGTATGAATGAAATTCGCTGGATATAGTCCAATAAGCAATCATGTATTTCAATATATCAGAACATGACAAAACACCACCATGAATTTCAAACCACGTATTCTTGAATCTACCAAAACAATATATGGTAGGAAAGAAAATCAATTATTGGTTCAGCGGTCTGTCTTTGCATCAACACAAAGACCTCTCTTGGACAAGCAAATTTTGCCCAATAAAATGAACTCTGAATAACGACATATCTACCACACGCAAATAATTTATAGATCATGAGAATTTTTATGAAAAATTGGGTGAGATGTAAATGTTTAAGGAGTTAACTGAGATGTATTATGTGTATTGTTGCATATAGGTAAGTACAGTCACGATTCCGTTGACATGATAATCACGATTCATTTATTGCTTTTAAGTCGCACTTAACATTTATTACGTATCCACGTATATAAAAAATATCGATAGGCTTGGCTATTGATACCCATACATATTTTACTAATAGATATCAATTTATGCAAACGACAAACAATAAGAAGAATAAGAAATAGAAAGAACCCCAATATCAATTATTTATCGAGCCGAACATAATAACTGTAGTTGCTTCAATATAAACAAAAATTAAATACCTGCATTTTAGTCCTCTTTCAGAAGGAAAAATCACACTAAAATGTCATCCCAGGGCTCTATAGACGAATACCACATAGCAACGTAATAAATTCGCTATACAATCGTGTACACTGCACGTTTATTGAATACAAAGGTACAAAAAAGGTATGCTTCTTATTCTTTTGGTATGGGATGAACACTGGGCAATACTGATTAGATTTTTGTGAAATGCCAATGTTATACCTACTCTTAAATTAACCATAAAAAATATATTAATACAACCTCTCCAAAGGAGAATGACCAATTTTGTATGGGAGTTCGCCCTTCTTGCTTCTCGACGGGATTTCTCGCAAAATATAGGCAATATCTTAAGAAAAGCTATCAAAAGGAGTTTTTAAAAAACTGCATTACGAACTTTTGGTTATTTTGAGGTTAAGTTTTGTGTGCTGTACCTGCCAGAGGTTATTAAAATAAGCGAAGACTATTTTAAAGTATTGTGTAGCATCTTAGCTGGTTTTACTTACATTAAGTATTATAGTTTAACCGCATGGCGTTGTCATGATTCTTCTCCAGGTAGTAATACCAGACAAATATTAAATACTTAACAAATAATAAATAAATATCTGGTTTTCGTGTGGGTGTTTTTATGCTATATATTCACTTACCATCAATGTAAACTGTTTTTCTATTTGCCGCTTCATGATAATAAAAAGTGAGACATTTATATGATGAATTTGAGCTAAGTCAAAACTAAGGTACTGTTCAAATTATATCCACTCGATACCTAGTGATTATACAAGACAAATAGTAGACATGAATAATCTATTCCGTTGAATATCGATAATGAAGCAATCGATCGTTTAAATCGATTTTATTTTGACGAAATTATAAAGGTCCTAAAATGACCAGTGTCCAACGCAAAAAAGTAAATAATGCAATGATGTTGACATTGGCAACTTGGTTATTGGTCTGTGATTGGCAGTGCACTACAAAATAATTTATTAACTTTTAAAAAATATCTTGTAAATCCCCATTCGTTTTAACGTGAAAAAAATGTGAGTGAAATCTAAATTCAAAAAACAATTTTCTACATACAAGTTGTTAAGACGCCAATCAGGGCGACTTTGGTCATTCTCCTTTATGTAATTAAAAATTATTAACGGTAGTTACATTCGAGGTAACAGCATAGTAACAGCACGTATGTTTAAAAAAACATAAACTATGTTTTAAATAAATAAATACGTATTATTAAAACAACAATATCTTAAAGAACACTAGAAAATTTATGCTAATCGAAATGTATATCAGCGTTAACTTGTCTGCGTTACTCTATTGTCACCCGTTTTAGAAAACGCCTGATGAGTCATTAGTTCCTTGAAGTGTCCATTCGGTTTAGAAATCAATTCAAGATATGGTCCTTTTTCTATGATGACACCGTCTCCGATAACGGCTACCTCGTCAGCTGACTGTATAGTGCTCAAGCGATGTGCTATTGTAAGTACAGTTCTGTCTTTGCTGATGTCTTTGAGTGCTTTATCAACTAAATGCTCCGAATAAGCGTCCAACGCTGAAGTGGCCTCATCCAATATAAGGATCTTGGGGTTCTGAAACAAAACATTGAGTATTGGAACTATATGGTTGGAATTGAAGTAAAAATAGATAATAAAAAAAAGCAACTCAATTCAATGTTAATAGGTTATTGTAGATTATTCAACAACCTAAATGCACACTAATTATTCTATATACGCGAGAAAATCCGCCAGTTTAAATTGTATTCAATCCAAATGCAATCCAAATACTTGGATAGTATTTGGATTGCATTTTAATTGCATTTGAATTGTATATGGATTGGCTTTGGCTTGTATTTCAATTGAATAGCATTTGAATTGAATTTGGATTGTATTTAGATTCTATTTGGATCGAATTTGAATTGTATTTTAAATGCATTTGAATTGTATTTGGTTTGATTTTCAATGGCATTTGAATTTAATTTATATTGTATTTGGATAGTATCTGGTTGCATTTGGATTGTATTTGCATAGGATTTGGATTGTATTAGGATCTCATTTAGATTGTATTTGAATTGTATTTTAATTGCATTTGAATTGTATTTGGATTGTATTTGAATTGATTTTTTATTGTATTTATATATTTTTAATATTATATTTGGATTGAATATGGATTGTATTTGGATTGGATTGTATTTAGATTGTATTTGGATTGTATTGAGGATTGTATTATAATTGCATTATAATTTCATTAGAATTGAATTTGGATTTTATTTGGATTGAGTTTAGATTGGTTTTGGATTGAATTTGAATTGAATTGGTATTTGAATTGAATATGAATTCCAACTTGAATTGAGGGGGAACAATAAGGAGTTCTTCAAAAATGGCGTCAAAAGAGTCCTTCAGGGCTGGCAGCGCGTTGGCAATTCCCCCGGTGTTGCAAATGTTCATAGGCGACGGTGACCACTTTCCATCAGGTGGCCCGTCTGCTTGTCTGCCAACCTTCAGATATAAAAAAAAATCAACCAAAGCTACAATATATATTACCTTGACAATGGCGCGTGCTATGGCGACCCGTTGTTTCTGCCCGCCACTGAGCTGGGAGCCGCCGGCGCCTACTTCCCGCGCCCAGCCCGAAGCACTGCCACGCACTAGCTCTTGCAATTGGGCTGTTCGAGCAGCGGATACCCACGCCTCTTCCGATTTCAGTCCTTCCTGAAGTATTATAACAACACGACTGTATTTTCCCGAAACATTAGATAGAGTTTTATTCGCTTGACGACCCGGTTAGCCCAGCGGTGTGAGACGACAATTTGATTCGAAGGGTCGCGGGTTCGATCACCGCACCGGGACAAATATTTGTATGGCCTACAGATATTTGTTTCGGGTCTGGGTGTTTGTGTATGTGTATGTGTTGTGAGTGTACAACGGCACCCACGACACAGGTTTATACCTAGTGTGGGGCTGTGAATGTAAGCATTTTTTTTTTTATTTATTCGTGCTTACATTCACAGTCGCCTTTTTTGGACTACCACTGGTAGTGAAACTATTGACATTCATCGGTCATTTTATGGAACTAGTAATTTCACAAATGGAAGAAAATCCTAATTATGTATTATTCTATCGAACGCGAGAGCTTCAGCTGAAGTGGCTTGCTACTACTTAATCACATAATTAAAATCTTTTTTTAATCTGTTCTTATTTAGGGGTTTTATCGAAAGGATATGTCATCCTCATCGTACCCTATATATTTATAAATATATTTTAGTGTTCCTTTTTAAAATTAATTAATTACAATATAATTAATTCTTCAGTAGTGGCAGAGACATAAAGGAAACTATCATCTATCTCTGGTAATGGTCACTATGATAACAAAATTATTAAGATCCAAATCGGTAGAAAAGCAGCACAATAAACTACAACGAACAAACGATCATTAATTCATTATCAAATAAACCAAGTTTCATTTGTTTTAAAATATTCAAATAACCCGACTTTCTTGATACAGTTTTAAATGATATTTTAGTGGTTTAACTGATACTACACGACCTTTCCGCTTCTAAATGGCGGATTTGCATAACATTTTATATTGATAACAATAGCAAGATATTCTTAAACAAAAATTTGCAAATCGTTCAAACAAGATAAAAATTAGTCAGGGATGTAGCTTATAGGTAGTAGACTTTCGTTAAGAACGTATTTTGCGATAGGGTAGGATTATGTAGGTCGAACGGCTGTTGCGCGCTACTTTCAAATATAGTTTTAATACCATCGCATAAGGCGCCCATGTAACGAAGAGGCCAGTTCACCAATAGCACCTATTAGGTTAGTTTATAGTTAGCCATCTTTGTGTGAAATAATATGACTATAATAGAGGACTCAAACATAGCAACCGCTTGTTGCATGAAATTTAATAAACAGATTATTATCGTCTATATGCATATGGACGAGGATAACTGCCTCGGTAGCCTAGTGGTAGCAGGCCACTACTACTACGCTGAGGTCCTGGGTTCGATTCCCGGGTAGGGGGTTATCAGAGATAATGGTGTAAAGTCCTTTATCTCTGGTTCTATTGGGATTTTTCCATTTTCGGGAAATTTCCCAGTACCTCAAAGTTTGGTAATGTGCCCGGAGATGTCAACAGGCTCGCCACCTGTTACATGGGCCAAAACGTAACCGGCGAATCGTGGGTGTTTGCATGTATGCTTGAATGCATGCATTTACCTCTGCCTACCCCTTCGGGGATTACAGGCGTGAAGTTACGTATATGCATATGGAGCTTTTATTTGATATGAAAGTGGCAACAAGCTTGCAGTTCCAATTTGTGATAAAGGAACACTACTGCAACCTATTACACTACATACATTTAATTGGACACTCGATAGTGCTGAACTCCACCATATATTAGATTGATTAAGTAATGTGATTATGCAAACGCTCTCGAACTTCGTTACTGGTATTCTTACCGTCAGTTTAAAAAAAAAGGTCATCAATCAAAGACATTACAAGCAGTAGATATAAACGAAGTCAAGGAAACGAAACTATGATTATCAACTAAGCGTAAAACATATAACACGAAAATTATAATTTACCTTATCTTTATTTTCAAATTGATTAAATTCATCGAGGGCACCATACAAAATATTGTCCTTAATAGATCCACTAAACAAAACTGGTTCCTGAAAAAAAAACCGTCTGTTTAGGACATACTTTATTAACTGTTATTAAATTCTCTGATTAGGGCTGAATTATCTATTAGCTTGTGTAGGCATTTCCATACCAAGTAGTCGTAAGGTCCTCTCGGTTGACCATAAAAGCCACCCATGATACATGAAGTTGCTTATAAAAAGGGTTTTTAATACATGTTATCATTACCTGACTAACATAACCGATATGACTCCTCAACCAATTCGGATCTAGCTGTCGAATGTCAACACCGTCAAGTAGTATTCTGCCTGCTTGAGGGTCATATAATCTTAAAATTAGGGCCGCTACTGTACTCTTGCCGCAACCGGAGCGACCGACCAGCGCGATCGACTTGCCAGGCAATAAATGCAGATTTAAACCTTTTATTAATGGAGCACCACCGTATGAGTATTGGATATTCTCTAATATTATCTCTCCTTTAGGCCTCTCTTTCGGCCTTAGACCACCTGAAACGATGATAGTAAAATAATATTAGATTCTAGAAACTTTCAACTAAATAAATATTTTATGACCAATTAAAAATTGATGACTCATAATGCTAAACAATGCAAAAACAATTATATGGCACCTAACGTAGTTTAAAACAGGCCGTTTTGATTATTTTCCTATAAATGTTAAAAAGAATAACTACGAAGCAAAAAATACATGAATATGAATGATTTATTTGGTCCAGCCCGGCGGTGCGTGATGACCGTTTTAACCAAGGTTTCGACGGTATCGAAACCAGGACAAATATTTGTTTAGCCTACAGCCTACAGCCTATTTATAACTGCACCCACGACACGGGTTTATACCTAGTGTGGGGCTGTGAGTGTAAGCGTATTTTAATTTTATTTCCTTTATTGGATATGCTTATCCAATTATCATTACCTCTAATCGTTTTCAAATAGTAAAACATCGTCTTCTTTATAATTACACTAAAGCGGTACAAACTAATTGAATAACAACCTGCTACTGGAATGCTTGGTTGCCTATCCATAATCTCCCATAACTTGGTTGCCGCACCCACACCTTTGTTTAGCTCTGTATAAAAGCTACTAAGACCACCGATACTTATTCCCACGTAGGCCGCATAAAGTAGAAACGATGTTAAGTTACCCACAGTCAATTGTTCAGTCGCTACCATGCCACCACCGTAATACAACACTAGTATTATTATTACATTTCCAGAGAGACCCGTCTGCAAAAAATAAAAGTTTAATAATTATGTATACAAATCGATATTTTAGGTTCAAAAGTAAATGTTAAAGACACATCAAATGAGATTATAGATTAGTAGAGTATTTAAATTCAGAATCGTCCACCTGGTTCAAAGATATTTGGATAGATAACTTCTCCCGCTTCTTAGGCTGAGAGTCGTTTGCGGTCATCGATTGCACAGATAAGTAGTACTAGGCCCTGTCACTCTGAATAAGGTGTGAGCTAGGTATTTTGCCTCTATGTCAGAATTTATGAGCACTGACATTACCATCTAATCGAAACAGGGAAACGCTGTACAGTGTACACTACCATATAGCGACATAATGATATGGTAACTAGCTTTTGTGAGTGACTTCGTCCACCTAGAATTCGCAACAAAAATGACTTGTATACAAACTTTAATTCCCTAAACTCTTTTTTTTTTAGGTGGATTATATTTAATTTTGACTCAGGACTTAAACTGTTTTTGTTCCAAATATCATTGAAATCGGTGCCCTGGTGTTTTAGCCGTGAAAACGACACAAACAGACAGACTTTAACATTTATAATAATAGTATGGATGGATAATATTATCTATTATTAATACAAACTTAAAATATAGGTGCAGTTTTTATACTGAGTTAAAATAAAATATTATGATTTACAACAATCCACTTTGATATGTTAAAAGTCAAAAGGTCACCCTAAGATAAGTTTGTACCATGAAGTAATAAAATTCTCATGTCGTCAAGTGGATCAAAATATTAATTTCAGCTTAGGAAAAACATAACATTCTTTATTTATGTCAAATGGCAAACAAGCATAAAGTTTAACCGACCGCCTAACTCTAATGCTTTCGTTTAGGTTCGATTATGACATCATCCTGTCAGTTTCGTACCGCCTAACTTTTTCCTGGAAGTGTTTTCGTCCGCAGATATTTACTTAAGAGCAAAATGTTTTAATAAGCGGTACGAAACTGACAAGATAACGTCCTAAACGAAAGCATTAGAGTTAGGCGGCCCCCTGACGGGAACACAATACCGTTAAACAGTACCATAATAGCAACAAGTAGATATGATTATGCGGTTGTGCCTACGCCCACGGGCTCCGTCACTGGAGCTCCACCATCAGTAAATCATGATCAAAATATCTAGTTATTTGCACCTTGCAACTTACCATACCATAAAAGCTCCCTACAGCCAATGATTCCTTATATGCCAGCTTCAGTAAATTTTCAATCCTGTATGCATATGATTCACATTCCATTTTCTCTTTACTAAATGCTTTGACTGTTTTTATATTAGATATCTTTTCTTCAGCTAACTGTAACAATAAATTTAAGACTATATTTTTTATGTAAAAAAGTGGCAAACAAGCATGTAGTTCACATGGATGTTAAGTGACGACTGCAGGCATCTACACAAAAACCAGAGGTCAACATGCAGTATTAACGTAACGTAACGTCACGCCTATACATACATTCTCCGAAGCAGTAGGCAGAGGTGCAATCAACGATTCATTAATTACATTTTTAACCGTATAATAGGTTGTGAAATGGTTAATGGTGTGAACAGCATTGTATAAAATATACATTTTAGATTAGCAGACAACAGGATATATTTTTCGTAATGATTATTTGAGTAACAAACCTCACTAGTTTGAGCCAAGGTGTCCTGTAGTTGGCGTGTAATATTCCTCACAAATCGTCCATACATGACAGCTAACATTGAAACTGGTGGTACCACACACAAACCTATTAGAGCCAGTGATGGTGACATATAAAACTGAAATTAAACATTGATATATATATATATTATATCTGCAAGCAGTGTTATTTAATTGATACAAGATAATAATACAACAATGAAATGAATATTGGAAAAAAAAACATGAATATTATTACTTTATACGGAGAAAACTATTAAGTTCTCCTTATAAAGTAATAAGCAGTAATGAATAAGTTTATTATTTTTATTAAATAAATACTGTTAGCTTATTTAGCATAGTTTCTCTAGCATCAATTGGTGGTTGCCTTGAAGAGATCGCTCTATTAACGATAAGGCCGCCAATAGTATTTTTTTTTTTGTTAATTTTATGTTGTAATGTATTTTTCATATTGGAAAACAAAGAATATTGTTGGTGTTACTCAGCAAATAAGGACAAACACAAAGAAAAATATTTTTTCCGAAATGATTAATTTCTGCTTCAAGATATTAATAAGAATTAAATTTTTCTTCTCATTCACTTTATAGTCATATTATTACATATATCAATTTACCATCATGCCAGTGCCAGCTCCAACCATAAACAATGACCTGAGTCCATCACTAACATTCTGACTCAGATTACGTCCCACTAACTGTGTATCAGCTGATAGTCTATTGACAAGTTCCCCTGTTGGTGTCTTACTGAACCAAGCTGTCTCTTGTCTCATAATAGCAGCATACAATTGCTTTCTAAGTGATTGAGTCATTCTTTGTCCTGAAAATTAAAATATAACACAAGACGTCCCTTAATAAGACACATAAAATCACTTTCTGTTACCTTGATAATTTGTTTGCATATTAAATAAATAATTAATATTTATATCATAATTATCTTATTTACTTCACTGCAGGAAAATTATAATTCATATCTCATTATAATAAAACAAATCACAAGAAAAAAGAAAAATAATCACTTCCATTTAAAAAAAAGTAACTTCACGCCTGTAATCCCTGAAGAGGTAGGCAGAGGTAAATGCATGCATTCAAGCATACATGCAAACACCCACAATTCGCCGGTAACATTTTGGCCCATGTAACAAGTGGCGAGCCTGTTGACATCTCCAGGCAATTAACAAGATAAATAAAACTGAATAGACTAACATACCTGATATTGACATTAAATAAACTCTACCAAAGTTACACAGGCCCCCAAGAAGGAATACTCCGCACAGCATTAAACAAAGGGCATCCAGTTTCTCCCGAGCTGCACCAAGGTCACTCGAACTGCCATAAATGATATCCAAGACTTTTCCTAATGAGAATGGTACCGCCATGGTCACACTTGACGACACTACCAGCAGCCCTATAGCACCTGCAACATATTTTTTATGTTAAATATTGAATGTGAGATTGTAAACTAGACATTTTATGAATCGTCACCATAAAAGAAAATTTATTAAGAAATGGAATGATTTATATATTAATTTATTTATTTTTAATTATTAATACAGATAAGATGATGAAAGAAAGTTACAAAATAAATAACTTATCTAATGTGGTTATCAGTAATACAATATCTATAGTCAACAGCCATTTAGCTCTTCCTGTTTCATGGCACCTACTTGTTAGGTTGTCATTAGGATATTTAAGGACACTAATTTTAAGTTACCATATGAACAACTAAAAAGCCAAACATTTACCAGTAAGAGTCCATTTCTCCGGCTCCGCTAACTTAAGCAATCGCTTTAATTCCGACGTCTTTAATTTGACATTGATTTTTTTAGAAGTTGATATTGTTGCCTTGTTTTCTATTGTTTCAATGTGTTCATTTTTCTTTTGTGCATCAACCTGGCTGGTATAAAACCTGGTTTTCATACAGGATACTTCATTTACTAATAAAGCTTTTCTTCCATAGTTATTTCGTAATGCTAAAACTTCTTGACTAGAATATAACCTGATACTGCACTGATGACATGATTCACTATAAGGAGGTATTCGTAGAAGTAAATTAATATGTCTACCAGATATTTTTAAGTCTAAACTTTTGTGTAGTAGCCTTTGTAACATGATAAAATTTAATAAAACTTTCAACAAAATAAAAATAAAAACACAGCTGTCATCAAAATGTCATGTCACGTGAAATTGTACTGTCAGCTGTCATTTGTTTTTTTTTCTTCTTTTGCGGCAATGGATTGACGTGACGTGAGAACACATATTTTCTCAAAAATGTATGTATGCAATATCTCCTCAACTCCTCAGACCACTTTCCGTCAGGTGGCCCCAGGGTGTTTAAACTTAGTACTAATGCGATGGCAATCGTATAGTGTAAGGGCAAGTGAACGTTGCCAAAACGTAACAACAGATATGTTACCTTAAATACCATACACATGGGTTTTCCTGTAATCTATAGATAAAAATCTATTTTCCGTATTTAGTTTGTTTACAGTTGTTACAGTTGTTTTCCAGATAAAGGGAGGGGAATGGTCTATTTTCACCAATTTTCTTATATAAAATTTCTCATAATTTATAGAATTATTTTAAATCCTCACAATAAGACCTTCTAATTTAATAATGTAATACAATATACCTACTTAGCCTTCTAATACAAAATACCTACTTATTTTGGAAAACATTTTTTTTTAAAGTGTGGAACCCAATTAAATGTTTTTATATATGTTACACATATGTTTGGGTCATTGTTTTACATACGTGTACGTTCCAGAGACAGACGAACAGACAGACAGACTACGAGGGATCTTACAATATTTGCAACTTGTATTTAAAATAAAAAATACTATTCATTACAATAGATATTTATTGCAAAACATGGTGGACAAAGGACAAAAATATAATTAAGTGTAACTCAAACTTTCAAAGTGAACATTAGAACCAGAACGTTATAAAATACGCAGGGAAAATATTTTTTTCCTTGAATTTAATAACTACTGGTACTGTATTACGTATGCTACACCTACATAAAAAAATATTCATGAAAAATAACTGTATCGGGTCAGTGCAGATAATATTTGGAAAACTGAAGGCCAAGACAATTAATTTGCTTAGTTGCTTTTTGCTACTGAATGTAAGTACCTTCTACTTCCAAAATCATACAAATCATTCATGACTTATTATTAGAGTTATCTTCTCAAACAAAAGATAGATTAAGCTAGGCCCAAATAATAATGGCATCCCTTGAGACGTCCTACTGCTGGGCACGAGCCTCTCCCCTTCTTGGGAGGAGGCCTGGAGCTTACTCCACCACGCTGTTCCAATGCGGGTTGGTGGAAATAAGGGTTGGTAGCCAACCCACTGTCGGATATTTTCAAACCGCCCATAAGGCCTCCGATTAATTTTAACGACTGCTATCTATCGACAGCAACCAGAACCGACGGTTTAACGTGCCCTCCGAAGCACGAAAATGCACATTATTTACCCATCACACACCCGACCGCGCCCGTATCGTTTAACCGAGTAGATCACTTCCGATCTCCACCAGCCGCAGGGCCATAACTCGCGCTTCATAACTCATAACTTAAATTGCCATAATTAGAATTTTCTTTTTAATTTAATATTTCGTAAAACCTCAAATAGGTAAACTAAAGAAATAAATCCGTGCAGCCACAAACTGTGACTAGTTACATTACCCTAATGCTACACTAGCGCCACTATTGGCGAAATTCACACACGATAGCCCCCACTGTCATTATAGTTTTATGGGCGGTACAAGATGATAAGATAAAATCATGAAAATATAACACGAGCCAAAGCATTTAGCGAACCGCCGAATATGTTTGGTTTTTTTCACGTTCAGCGCCAAGGCATCTCTGATGAAAATGTTCTGGAAATGACTATTTTTTTATATCTGGCGCTCTACACTATCTGCCTACCTACCCCGTTAGAGACCTGGCGTGAAGATATACATACATACTTTTTTTGTGTAACTCCTAAACTATACAACATACCAATCGATTTCTCAGGGCCAGGCCTACAAAATTGCCTAAGAAAATGTTCAGTGCGGTGAATATTCGTAAATACACTGACCTCTGAAGTTGAGTACTAGATGTACACCGGCCTGTGAGCGTTAGACTAGCTAGGGTGTATATTGACTTATACAGGTGGCGCTGTACGTGTTAAACCTCACTCAACTCTCAACTTTGCTTTCGTAGAATTACAATATTATCACAAGCAAATTAATTAACATTAAAATTAGATACAAGCTCCCAAATTACTCATCTGCTCTGACCACCCCTGATCCAATACATTGTACAAGAAGTGTTCACATTGTTTTTTTAGATTTGACATACAAAATTGCGTTCCAAAGACTTATAATTATGTTGAATAATATTTGTGAAACAGTAAAAAGTGAGAAACATTTGAAATAAATAAAATATATTAGGTATTTAAAATATGCGTTCTATTAATTGATAACATTTTTATATACAAGGTGTAGCCGTAAAGATCCAACAATATTGAAAGGAGTTCATCTATAACAAGTTACAAATCATTTAACGTAGACAATAACAATGAAATCACCTTTCTTTTCATACCAAGGACAAGGTCCACGTTCTACACACCTTGTACACTATATCAAAAGATAGAGAAAAATACATAGAACCATGGAAAAATACTCAAAAAATAATTTGAGTCATTGTTTTTTAGTCGGAATTATTTATTTTATGTAATTTTTGTAAGACAACAATATGTCACGTTCTTAGGTTTTCGCGAGCTACACTCATTGAAATAAAACTATTTTTATTTCAAACAATATGTCACCATATTGCTACTATGACATTCTTGTTTTTGAAATATACTTACGACAATTAATTTAAGGTTTATTAAACGATTGGATAGCTGAAAATGATTAAGTATTTCATGCTTCTTCTATCAATCTAATGAACAAGGTCCAAACATTTTGGAACGTCTCCTTTAAAATTAATTATTTGTTATTTTATTTGACAACCCTAACAAGTCGACAATGAAAACGCTCAGCATTTCACACACACATACTGTGCGTGGTAACGGTGAGGCGAATTCGTACTAGGGTTGCTGAGGATTCCTCTTCCTCTTCCTCATAATGAGGAAGTTCCGCAATATTTTGGGATCCTCAACCGTTTCCGCATCCTCCAAAATTAAAATAAAAAAAGCCTCTTCCGCTACCGCTTCCTCAAAATTTAAGAGGAATTTATGAGGAATTTTGTAGCGCATGCGCGTCGCGTATCGATGGCAACGCACACGCCGCAGCGCGGTGCCAGGCCGAACAGGCGAGCGAGACCTTCCCACCCGCCACCGGCGCTGTTCCTTGATTGTTTGTTTTAATTTTATTGACATACATTATTTTGTTTATACGCGTACTCAACTAAAAAAATCGAAATATTCGGGGCTTTACAGAACTGTATCTTTACAATACCTATCTTCTCTTCCATCAAATGTACCAGCAAACGACTTTTTAGCAATGCTGTATTGGTATATGATGAGCTATAAAACCGGTTGTTGGGGAAACAGCGTCCAAATATTTTTTTTATAAAAATTAACCTCCCTGTTTAAAATAAATTTCGATTAATAGTATTCAATTCTTTTATTTTGATTAATAATATTCGACTTAAATACCTAATTAACAAAGATATAAAGACTGCATTCTTATTTTCATTTCAATTCCTAAATGAAAATGTGTCATTCACTCATCTTTTTTTTTGTGTGCGTGTGTTTTTTTTATGTCTGTAGGTTGACAGACAAGCAGACGGGCCACTTGATGGAAAGTGGTCACCGTCGCCTATGAACATTTGCAACACCAGGGGAGTTGCCAACGCGCTGCCAGCCCTGAAGGACTCGTTTGACGCCATTTTTGAAGAACCTCTTAATGTAGCACCTAGGGAACACCTCAGAGGGAAGTTCGTTCCACAATTTACACGTTCTTGGCAAGAACGAACGTAAAAACCGCACCGTTGAGCACTGCCAGGTGTCCAGTCGGTGTGGGTGGAACTTCTCTCTTCGGCGGGTAGTACGGTGTAGGAAAATAGATGGTAGCACCATGTCAAACAGCAGAGCACTCACCATTGTAGAGACGGTACAACACGCACATACTTCCAATGTCTCTCAGGTTCAGACGTTCGAGCCTGTCAGTAAGTCCTGAATCGTTAACAATACGAACGGCGCGTTTTTGTAGGGAGTCAAGTGGACCAAGCAAGTATTTGGGGGCTCCCGCCCACAAATGAGTATGAGTAGTAGTAGCTGCCCCGAAGTGAAAGTGAATACTGCCTGGCTTTGTTAAGCACCCCTAGCTTTTTGGATGCCAACTTGGTCTTACACTCGATGTGACTCCCGAATTGCACTTCGTTCGATATGTCAACGCCCAGGATACCGATACTCTTACCAACGGCGATCGGAATGCCCTGGAACTGTGGTGCTACAATGCATGGCGTTTTTTTAGCGGTGAACGTGCAGACTTGTGTCCTCGAGTGGTTGAACTGCATTAAATTAAGTCGACCCCAATCCGAGACCCGCTCCAGAGTGCTCGATTTCAGACACAAGTCTAGTCCTTCTTTCCTCGATAAGTGTCCGAGAGGCATTTGCACGGCTAGTGTAGTGTGCATATCCCGTACTATCATCGGTATAGCAATGAAAATTGGAGTTTTCCTCCAACATTTCATTGATGTGCAGAAGAAAAAGCGTGGGAGATAGCACAGAGCCTTGCGGCACACCAGCGTTGATAGGTAGTCTGTCTGAGCGCTGACAGTCAACTAAGACTTGTATATAACGCTCAGACAGAAAGCTGGCTGTCCAGTCGCGTAGCCTCTCGGGAAGACCGTAGGATGGAAGTTTCGCGAGAAGTGCCCTGTGCCAGACCCGGTCAAAGGCCTTAGCAATGTCGTTGTGTAGATATGTCACTGAACTCGTCCTTAACTGCTGGACCAATTTTGATGATTCTTTATCGTATATGTTTTGAGAATGGTTTAGATTTTAGATTCATAGTAAAAATAATTAAAAGAGCATTTTGTAGTGGACCACCACGTGCGGATTTTAGGTTGGGTCCGCTAGTATTTATATGTCTTCGTATCATCCTCTTCTCATCTTTCTGTAGCGCGCAAGGCCTCCCGGCTGGTATAGAACGCAAGCGATCTACTCGATTAAGCGATACGGGTGCGGTCGGGTGTGTGACGGGTGACCACTAGTGGCAAATTAAAATGCGCATTTTCGTGCTTCGGAGAGCAGGACGCCGACGGTCCCGGTTGCTATCGACAGATAGCAGTCGTTAAACCTTGTCGGAGGCTTTATGGGCGGTTTGAAAACATCCGACAGCGGGTTGGCCACTAACCCTTGCAAGTAACTCCACCAACCCGCATTGGAGCAGCGTGGTGGAGTAAGCTCCAGACCTCCCCTCAAGAAGGGGAGAGACTCATGCCCAGCAGTGGGACGTTTCAAGGGTTGCTATTATTATTATGTCATCTGCTTCCTCTTCCTCTTTCTCATCCTCTTCCTCATCCGCATCCTCTAAATTGGCGCATCACAATTCCTCTTTCTCCTCCTCTTCCTCATAATCACTTCCTCAACAACCCTAATTCGTACCTACGCACACACGCGTAGCGTTCACCTTCGACTGATATATGCTGCCAGCTGTTGTTGTCAGTGGCGGACTAGAGGGGAGAGGGGCGGTCCGCCACGTGTACGCCGTGCCGGTTCTGAGGGCCTCCAAAAATCGAGTGGTCACTGGGAATCATGAAAGATTTGAAGAGCTTAACGAAGGGAAATGTCGTTTTTTGCTAGCGCGTTTTTCTTGATGTGTATTTTAAAATGTATCTACCGTATCAATCATACGGGGGGGAAGCAATATGTGCGTGGACGGGGCCCCATAATTTTACTTCATGACCTTTTTCTTTTGCTCGTGCGTCTTGCTAGTGGGTCTCCAAATGCCAAATGGCGCCCCGGGCCCCTGATGACCTTAGTCCGCCACGGGTTGCAACACATACAATTTGAATCAAAGTTTGACTAACTGATGATTTTACATTCTCACGAGAAAAAGACCTTGAGGATGAAGTCAACATCAGTATAGGCAAGGACTGTTGAAATATGGTTGGACCTTTCCGGCTACACTTTGTGTAATATTAATTCCATTATAATAATACACTCAAACACGCTTAATTCGTGTCACAGCTACAGCATTATTTATTTATATGTGTACTTCATCATCAAGTTTATGAAATAAATAATTATTGTTTACAATGTTTTTGAGTAACCCCTTTTCTTTTTTATGCAAAGTGATTTTGACATATATATACATTTGGACATATACATTTATTGAAATTAGCACTCTAATTTAAATAAATTTAATTCAATTGACGTCTTCTAAAATTCAAATTCGAATTTTCAAACTAACAAGTCACAAATCTATTTTGCTGAATTGTTAATCAAAGGAATGACCCATGTCATTTGTTTTACTCATCAAATTATTTTTCTATCCATTTTATTCGTCAAACATTAAATGTCAGAATCTATAAATTCATGAATTATTCAGATTTTAAAGGTTTTTAGTTAAATTGATTATAGCTCAAATAGATCTTATCTATATGAACAGATATATTTTTGTCCAAAACAGGCAACACCTATTTAAATAAATATGGATAAATAATTATAGAGGATATTTGCATAATTATTATAATATTAATATTCTTTAGAGTCCCGTCACAGTAGCGCCTGTACAGACGCCGCGACAACTCGCAGCACACGTCGCGTTGTCGCGACGTAAGCACTACACATCAGCGCCCGATCTAGGGGGAGGGAGGGGGGGCGAAACGGGCAATTGCCCGGGGCAGCAATCTATCGAATAACACATGGGTAAAAGGCGGCAAATATTATTTTGTCCAGAGTAGCGAAATAGCTGGATCGGACGCTTCTACACATACTTTAATCGAACGCCTACACTGGAGAAATGCTAATGTGAAGAGACTCTCTTAAGACTTTGTGAAACTAAATATATAAAATGCTTTCATTGTTTAGCTTCGTTGTGCTAAACTAATTTAGTACATTAAAAATAGGTTAGTTACATCTAATAATTAATAAATGCTCTCAATAATACCTACTGAGACAATGTTTGCAACATACAGACATATAACACAATTTGTGCATGCAGAACAGTTGAATCATGTTTTACTCGTTGTGTTCCTCTCACAGCTATCGGTATTCATTAACACATAATTTTAATGTGTGTTTTTCTGATCTCTTAAAAACTAACTTATCAATTTGCTATCTACAATGTTTAAAAAATACCGACGCCTATGAAACAAACACTAGCCAGTGACAAATAGTATAACGATAATGTACTTATCTAGTGTGTAATGCTGACAACACATCTTTTTTCATTATTCGACAAGAAATATTACACATCGACCTTAAGAAGGAGACATCGGTTCTGTAGAGCGTTATCTCTTTCACACACTACCAATGTGACCACAGAACAGTAGAATGCGACGTTTTTCGACCATTTTGATTAAATTTTGACTAATACCGGACTATTAATACTTACGTAGGCAGTGTGCCACAGAGATAACGCTATACGAAATCGAAACTAGCCGATTGTCTCTTTTCTATGAGCGATGTGTAATATTTCTTGATGGGTATTGTACGTTTCATATGCGCAAATTTAGGTTTGTACAAGCTAACAATGACAGTTATATGACTTTATGTAAATTATAAAAATACATACGTTATGTATTACTTGTGCAAACCTCAATTTGCGCAGTTAATACGTAGCATGTGTGACCGGCATAGGGGTACCTAACACATCTACTTAAAATATAGTTATTTCCACAGGTAATCGCAGCTTCGCGGTCTTACATCAATATACATATAAAAATTATGTGACAACTATATTTTTGGCAACCTACATACATAAATGGGTACCTACCTAATATAATATGATACAAATCGTCATCAAATTCATAGGTATGTGAATATATTTTCATACACGATTTTATTAACATATACATACACATTATTTACTATGAACAACATTTAACACTGGAGGGGTGGTGTACTACGTGCGACATCTTAGAGTGATTTAAGTACCTCCTATTAAAAAAAAAAAAACAATGTATCTCCAAAAATTTATCAGTTAACATGAATAGGTATTTAAAAAATTAAACTATAGTTAATACATTTTTAACTCCGAACTTTTATATTTGAAGTGTAATTTCAACTTTTAAAACAATTCATTTATTTGCCCTAATGGCACTGTTTGAACATGTATGACTTCCATACAAGAATGTTTAATTCTTACTTGTACCTATTAAATTGTGGGAACGAAGATTTACAATAGTGACTTTAAACGCATTAATAATTCATTACATTATCATAGGTATACTAAGTACTCTGATGCGTAATATGTGTCGTAAAATAATAAAATATACATTGAAATAGCTTTTCAGTGATTGATAACTTACATAATTATATTAATTTGCAGTATCAAAATACTTTTAACATAGAACTTAATACTCCATTTCACTAATATAACTAATTGACGAAATCATTAATGATCTAAAAATAATTAAAGCAAAGCAACTGGATAACATTAATAACAGAGAAGAAAATACATTCTGATTATATTATATATACATCCATAAATAAATTGACTTAACCGAAAAGGTATTTTTTAACCGATGTCAAAACATACCTTTTCAAAGCTCTTAATAAATATTGTTTTAGTGTATTAAAATGCATCAATAAATATAAAACATTTTATCGCACTTTCTTTAGCAAAATAGACGAAATATAAATCTTCAAAAGTAATTATAACCAAACAGGTGAAAACTAGAAAATAGGAACGTGTAATTAGCATTCCTTAGGATCAAATCCCACCTAACCAACCGATTCATATCAACCTTATTTTTCATTGAAAACCATGTCCACCATTAGTGTGAAGGAGACTGAATACGTTGTATGCGTTACAGAATGCGAACGAGTGCAGTCAATATTTTCGAGTCTATAAAAAAGAAATGTGCTATCAGGGTACCAGCCGCTTGACACCTAAAGCGGTGGTAATAAAAGCTTTATTTGATTAATTTTGTATAAGCAGAGAGTTACCTTATTATAAATATAGGGCAGACAAGACTACGACAATAATTAAAACTAATAAACCCTGCCACATTCCAAGTGCGCCTCCAGAAATCAAATTAAATGATAATATCTCAAGGCCTAGTCAAACATAACTGCCAACCGAACTGAAAACTTGGCGAATGCGAAGCGAAGCGGAGACGTCAAACTAGGGCCAGCGGTCACTTCACTTTTGCGGTCTCCCGCAATCCAAGAACTCACTCATGTAAAGTGAAATAAATTCTGAAGACGATAATATATACATAAATTATATATTTAAAAAAAATGATTTGTAATTATGTACAACCGACATGGTTTGGTTTCGTTTCGCGTCCAGCAGACCGTCACAATCTTGGTTTGGCATCATGCACAGAAAGCTCGCTTATACTCGTACATCCATTTCGCTCACGCCTCGCTTAGCGCCACGCCTTAGGTTTGTCTTGGCGTCGCACGCTTATAAAATAAAATCGCTTCGGCAGGCTTTCGGTCTCTCGGCCAAATACCGAAACGCCACTTAAATCTAAGTGGGACTTAAAGGTCTTCAGTCTCTAAAAAAACGCGTGCAAACGACAGAGATAGCTCATATTTGAAGTTTGCTTAAAATTAACTGACGTTTGACTATTCGGCTTTATTTGACACAGGCTTCAGTTTGGTCTCAAAACTTTTTTGTCAGCTAAACAACACTCTTTATATGTTATGAAACTGAAATTATTGAAATATCACAAATTGTTGTTGTTATGCTTATAAAAATATTGTTTTATTGGTTATTACAATTAAAAGTGTTAAGAGCAAAGATAGATAGTTGAAAAAAAAACATTTTTTCAAATATGTTGTAAAATAGTTCCTTGATATCTGTTTTTGTTCACCATATGATTCGATTTTTTCTTGTCTTGTTTATGGACTGGATGACATTCAACTATGAGCTGTCCAATGGCTTTGATCCTAAATCGCTTTTACAAAAATAACTACTAGTTCGCTAACTAAATTCGTAATGCGCTTTAAAATAAAAAAATACTGGCAGTACGATATTAACAGACAGTTGATTATATTTTCGTTATATATTAAGTATTCATAATACATTTTGTCATGGCTATAATAATTCCGTTTTACAAATTACTGTGTATAGTATACTTTGTAATAAAGCGTTTTGGATCGCCATAGACTGTACGTATTATCAAATTTAAGTAAATACACGCCCTCTCCGGGATAAGTATGTGAGCCTGCATACACCTGGAATCATAAAAAAAGCTAATTAAATTTCATGTGTCACAAAGAAAATGTGCCGACAATCATAGGATCGAGCAAGACTTACATTTTGATACAGTGGTGTTTATTGTATATAGGCAGAACAGACAGAGCCACCTCAATATCTCGCGGTAGAATTGGGTTGACGTACTCGTTTTCTTGAGAAATATATTTACTAAGAATGTATTAAACTCATAATTTTAAAACGTTCCCACGAATTTGCGAGAAAAGATTCGCGGCCTCTTCTGGACAAGGTACTGACTTTGTGTATTCAGTACATTAAATAGTTAATATACAACTTAAACCTTACCTCGGTATGACAATCCCGACGATATATGGGCACGACAAGACTGACTAACGGTTTAGCGCTACTTAGAGCTCGTCTCTCTCCCCCTAATTCTGGATCCGTATTATTACCGTGTACTGTATATTCTGCAAGGAAATAATCATGTTTTTAAACATTTAATTTTTTATGAAATGGAAGTGGCAAACATGCATGTAGTTCACATTGATGTTAAGTGATGACTGCAGGCTATAGACACCCACACAAAGACCAAGGTCAAAATGCAGATGCGTTACAACTCCTGAGGCCAAAGGTGTTATGCCCCTGTGCCGAAAATTACAGGGCCGTACATAACCACCTAACCGGAACACGATAGTGCTGAACACTAGCATTTAGCGGCAAGTATATTAGGTAATGCGGTGGTGCCTACGCCCGCGAGCACCATCACTGGAGCTCTACCAACAGTAGAATTTATGTATTGATACAATTATGAACTATTCAAGAATTAAAATAATAAGTTACCTTCATCACCATACCCATCATCGTCAACATCTTCTTCATCATCACTCTCAGACACGTGCACCGTTACCTCGCTCGTTGGAGATTTACTCCATTCGAAGTATAAACCAAAACCTGTGAAAGAAATATAGATTGTAACAACCAATCTGCTTTTGTCTTCTTACTAAAAAGAAGAAGAGAAATAATTATCTTTAGTTCTTTTCTTGTAAGAAAGCTGTCATTAAAATAAAAAAATAGAGTTTGGTAGTTCCAAAATTAAATAGCAATTATAGTGATATTCCACATAAAATGTACAAGCACCTGATTTTTTTTTTCGATTATTTTTTCGAAAAACCATTCATTGTCATAACTTTGAGAGTTCTTAAGATTGGCATTAGACATTTTTTGATCTGACCTGTTGTCCACTTTTTCCCTGTTTACACACCAAAATGTTGAACGAAGGATTCAATAGTCGTTCGTTCTAAATTGTCCGAGAATTTCAACCACTGGGCCATCGTAGTTCTAATAAATTTATCTAAATCAATTATAATAACTACACCGAATATACGTATATACATAACTTCCCGAAGGGGTAGGCGCAGAGGTAAATGCATGCATTCAAACAAACTTACAAACTGCAATGATTATATTTTAGCCTATTGACATCCTCGGAAAATATCCAACTCTGAGGGTGGCACAAAACTTCCGTAAACTGAAAAAAATCCCAACTTACGAAGCTCCCAGTAAGGAATTAAACCTCCAAAGCATTAATGATCAGCTACCGCTAAACTACCAGTTTGATACGAGAATATATAAAATTCACCTATATCATAGTTGTCCGTCGCAAACTCCCAGCAGAGGCATCTGGCCCGATGATGCGTGGGCACCCTGACGGTGACCGTCTCTCCGTGGCCCACCGTCAGGCGGCCGCCGTTGGCCCGAGCTGACTCCTTGAAGTTGGTCACGTCTGCACGAGTCCACATCCGAGCTTCTTCCACAGCTGGGAAACCGTCTACCAAGTACGAGAAGGAGTAATGAATACAAGATATGAACGGTTATGGAATCACAAAAAGCTTTAACCATTGGAAGTAATGTGTGCCTACAAAGCATTCGCTTTTGTAAAGCCATGCAATAAAAACTGACAAATACTAACATGGCAACATAACTAACAATAAATAACGTTTTGCTGTCGAATATTAGTAACACTTAACATTAAATAGGCTTGTTGACACTTTTTTTAAACAAGCCTTCAACATTGTGACATTCACAATCAATAAAACTTTCATTTTTAAAATCTATTCATCATTATCCATGTTGGCGTTTAGATTATCATAATATGACATCACTAGTATAAAAGACATCACTAGTATATAAGCTAAAATGACCATAAGTAACATTGAACAAAATAATATTAAACCTATATTAAACCTAAGAACATATCAAAATAATATTGCATTACCATCGCCTTCTGATTCTTCTTCTCCTCTAGACTCTTCGATGTATTCTGAGGTATCGGTTTTGTCAGATGTCTGCATACACCTAAAAATTTAAATAGTTACACTAATGTACAATATGATTTAAAATTCAACCCAAGCTGCTAAGATTTCGAAGGCCGCGCAACGCAACGTTTCACTTTACATTCGCGCGGTCAACTCAGAACCCTAATCATTTCTGTATTTATTTTATCTTTAGCAAATTTTTGGTCCCTTACAATATGTCATATTTTGTATTTTTTTTAGTGCACTACACTACTACATATTATTATGCATGTGACATGAATACTGTAGCTTATAAATCTAAATTTAATATAGATGCGCTGCCACTCCCGAGACCTAAGGTGTCAGAAATTACGGGGCCGTACATGACCACCTGACCGGAACATTTGTGCCTTCCTCCCCGAGGTCTGAGTTCTAAGAATTAAATATAATAAAAATATGAATACTCACTTATTGTCTGTGAAGCTAACAACATCTGTATCATTTAGATTGCAGTCTTTCTCAATTGGTTCCTTTTCATAATCACTCTCACTAGCTTTGTCATTTTCATTATCAGAGTCTTCTTTGCATTTGATATTGGAGTTGGCAAGTCTCTGGTCCACAGCTAACTGTTGTATGTACTGTTGGTAATGTTGATCTTGTAACTGTCTAATAAGTATTGCCTGCTGGTCAAAATTACCGGGGTACTGCTGCTGGGCATATTGTAGAAACTGGTCGTATGTTTGCGCATTTAGAGCGTCTTTAATTCTTTGCCTGTAATGTACAATTGCATTATGAATCAACATGGGCATTGCATGGGTATGGCACCCATTCCCCTTTCCAAGAGATTAAAAAATATCTCAACTTATAACGCAATACGAAAGATTTGTACAAACATTAGACAAAAACGGACCAAGGTGTAACTGCTTTAAAATTGTCTTGAAAAACATTTTCAATACTTAAACATTTTTGTAACACTAACTACCTACCGGTGGTAGAGTAGAAAATTTTTATTCGAAATAAAAATGAAACAAAAATATTTTATATACTCCCAGTATTTTTATTCATTTATTCATTTTCAAGTTTTCAAGAAAATATTTTAAATCTGTTTCATTATGGAACTTTATCACCACAATATTGTATAAAGCAATCAATGCCTTGGCACTAATACTTGGCATTAAAGCTTATCATGATTCTTTAACTAAAATCTGCGCTATATTTTCGAAATTAGGTCCTCAGATAGTGAATGTGGCCGTCGCATTCGTCAGATGGCGAATCTGTCAGTGGATTGTCAGACGGCGAATCTGTCAGTGGATTGTTAGACGGCGAATCTGTCTTCGTAATCTGATCTAGAGTGAACATTTACCACCTGACGATGTGCAACTCATAATTGAGAGGAACAGATTTGCCAGATCCTCCCTAGATCGTCAAATGACAAACAAAACTTAGATTGTCAGTTGGCAAACCTATCTCCCTAGATCATCAGATGATGAATCTGTCTTCCCCGCTAGACCCTCAGATGGCGAATCCAATCCCACTCCCCCCAGATAGTCAGGTAATGATGCCCTCGTAAAAAACTACTGAATATATACTGACGACCCGGTTGGTTTAGCGGTGCGAGATGACCGTTTGATTCGAAGGGTCGATCCCTGCACCGAGACAAATATTTGTATGGCCTACAGATATTTGTTTTGGGCCAGGGTGTTTGCGAATGTGTTGTTTGTATACAACGGCACCCACAACACAGGTGTATATCTAGTTATGTTAGAGCTCTGCCCATACCCCATATAGTATAGGGTGTTATGATAAGCTTGCACTCGCACGGTGGCCGACCTGTAAGGTCTAGGCGTAAATTATAGCTTCTGATTTCGTCTAATAGATTAAGTTTTATTTTTAAAAAAGCATTTCGTCGCTCCCGAAATATAAGTATCTACTGTGGGGCTGTGAGTGTAAGCATATTATATTTTTATTTTATTTATTAGACATTAGATAGTATAATACTTGTTATGGACTTTTTAATAAAGATTTATTGACTCACACTTGCTGTTCCTCAGTCAATTTTGTGCTTTGCTGTTTTTGTTTCTCTTGCATTACCCTGTTTTGTAGCTCCAAATGGGAACGTTCTTCTTCTTTCTTCTTCAATCTATGAACAACATAAGTTATTTGTTTTTTATAACAATTCTATGCTGATAAATTGAAACAACAAAAGATTATCATATATTTTTTTAAACATATTTACTTACACTTGCATTTTCTTGTCCTCAAAATCCTTTTGAATTGCCTCTAAATAAGTTTTGAATAATGGACATAATCTGAAATTACAACAATTAGATCTAAATATAAACAACCAATCCGCATTGGAGCAGCGTGGTGGAGTAAGCTCCATGCCTCCTCCCAAAAAGGGGAGAGACTCGTGCTCAGCAGTGGGACGTATAATGGGTTGCCATTATTATTATTATTATTATAAACAATATTAGCATTATTAGGGCTCTTTCAATTTATTTGTTTTGCGTCGGCCGCTGCAGTGCCGAAGCGGTGCGTTTGTCGTAGAGCCACACCGCGGACACTCCGCCAAAATTCCATATAAACGCTTAATTTGGTCTCTATTACACAGAAATGAATCAGTGACATGTATTTACACATGCACCTGTGTGCGTAGCACGTAGAGAACACCAAACGTCGCGTCGCCCATAAGAGGGAAGGAGGTTGGGTTAGGCGGGGAAATCGGGCGGGACGTCGAATTGTCCATTCTATACGTAGTATTTTCTCTGGTATGGCGCACAAATGGTCATTTGTTTTCATACAAATCGGACGGTGCGGCAACAGTTTAGCGTCGCTCCTGTTGTGGAGCGTTCGCGGTACCGGACGTTGTACTGTTGCCACACCGTTCGTTTTGTATGGCGCACGGACACAAAACGCATAAATTGAAAGAGCCCGTATTGAACTATAGATAAAATGCCTATACCGGACCATTCATAAAATATGTTTGCAATCAGGGGAATGGGGGAGGTATTTTCGATTGTGACAGTACATGTTAAGAAAATAGGAAAAGCATTAAGAAGGGGGAGGGGAGTGGGGTCGGAGATATCTTTATTTTCCTTGAAGTAATTTATGAACGGCTTCTAACTAATCTGACCAATGACGATTAGAAGGAAAAACTTTTGTATAGGCAGGTCAGTTATGGAAAATAAATGTAAACTATGATTAGAATAAATGTTTGTGAAATAATACGATGACTCGTTAAATATTTTTGTGAAATATTAATGATTTATATTTTGAAATTGCAAAATATAATGTAATAATTTTAATATTTTTTATCTGTGCTCCATGTTGAACGAAACATCAATCACAGGACGTGACGTCATATGTTTGTGCAACAAATATTTAACACAAGTGATACTTTGATTTATTGGCTCTTTTTTTTTATATTTTATTCGTTATTTACACGAAAAATAAGTTATACGAAATTCAACGAAATTAATTTGCACTTGGTTAGTCGTATGGAATTAAAAGATTCACTTTGATTGCAAACAGTTGACGTCACATTGTTCAGAGTCATTGGCACCGTTTATGCGGCATTTTTGAAATTATAAAATGCATGTGTAGTTTCTGGTACTTTAACATGTTTAAATAATAAAATTAATATTTTTTATGGTTAAATAACATTATAAAGAATAATTTTAGACACATTCTCAAAAGTTGTCCGATTCCCTATTAGGTTTAAAGTACTTTATACTCAAAAAGATTTGTAAAAATCCACTTTTTGAGATTACCCAAAAAAACTATTTTTAATGAATAAAAGCTAAGTTCAGCAAAACTTTCATTTACAATTTTAACTTAAATAGGATAAAATTAATTTAGGTGTGTAGTTTTCAATAAAATATTTTGATTACAATTACCTGTCCAAGGTATGTATAAACCCAGCCATGGCTTGTACTTGTGATATTTGACCAAGAGCTTGCCAAGCAGCTCTTCTGTCACGTCCTATCACATCTAGCACCCCCAAGGGTGGTGCTGAATAAATATCAAGAGGCCCATGTGCTGTTTGTTGGGTATACGCCACTAATTTCAATCTGTCTTCATAACTCAGGTGGAGTGCCTTTCCCTCTTTATCTAAAAAATGGGAAACAAATATTATTGCATCCAAAATGTTTATTTCAACAGTTCTATATTAATAAAATTTGTAAAATGTGGCATGACTTGCCACAGGCACATTATAAATCTGCTAAAAGAAAGTAACATCATGCTGATTGCAGGCAGCAAAGACAAAAAAAAACTTTTCTTAATTCTCTAATTTTCTATACTGGTTTTTAACATTGTAGAATGAAAGCAATATTCATAAGCGGCTGGAGCTTACTCCACCACGCTGCTCCAATGCGGATTGGTGGCGGTGGGTGGGTTAGTGGCCAACCCGCTGTTGGATGTTTTCAAACCAAGCTTTAACGACTGCTATCTATCGATAGCAACCAGGACCGACGGCTTAACGTGCCCTCCGAAGCACGGAAACGCGCATGTAACTAGCGGTCACCCATCACACTACCCGACCGCACCCGTAGAGCTTAACCGAGTAGATCGCTTACGATCTACACCAGCCGCTGGGCCATGCACGCTTCTCTAATGCAAGTCAAAAAAATCATTGAGTATAAGATGGGGTGTGCCTCAATTACGTGAGGCATTTTTACACTTACAGATCTACTTACAGAGACATTTTTACAGATACACACATTTTGAAAAATAAAAATTCTCCAGTGATATCCTGGATATCTGGTGCTTCACACTCTCTACCTACCCTATTAGGGACTTGGTGTATGATTATATCATTAACAGAGAATTCCTAAGTAACACAAATTGTTGCTGAAAAGTACACCAATTCTTTCCAAATAAAAATTACAGCTTGTTGTTTTGTTAGGTGCACTATTTAGTTATCAGGTGTTTTTTAAGTTAAGAAAGTGGCAAATAAGCCTATATCATAATTATTTGGTAAGCAAATACCAGTATTTACGTAAAACTATGATAAATGTTAACAGCAGAACAGGTTGTAATTAACATAAAAAATAAAGAGATTAACATATAGATATAATACTATGTAGCCACATTAGTGCTCATGACTCTCGGCCAGAATAAGAAATTAGAATCTGAGCTAAATTTTTAAGAAACAGCTAACCTGGCAAACATTGTATTGCCTCAGAATTAAATAATGTGTCAAATGTTTGATAGGTACAGACTATTTATATGGGAAAATGAAAATGTTCTTTTTACTATTTCCCTTACAATTATTTTCTCACCTTTCCAACTTTAACTAGACTTCAAAAAAGAAATCAAAACAAAATTAGCCAAATATCCGTCCACCCCTTCTCAAGTCTTAACAACACTAATAAACTGCAATAGATTTTTATATATTTTATATAGATTTAATTAGCTATTAAAGCAGTTCATTCGTATAGAGACATGCCAAGTATCTAAGACAAATTTCTCTCATTAGTACTGGCATTTGAAGCTCTTTTGATGTCTAAGTGCAAAATGTATGTTCTATTTATCAATACATTTTCATGTGATGCTATCACATCAGTATCTCACCATCTTTTCAGTGGACTATTTGACTTTCCAAAAAAATATTAAATTATATACAGTCTAACGCACAGTTGTAATACATAACATTAAGATAATGAACCTGTTCTAGCCCGCTTCAATGTAATTAAAAATATAAATGCAATACAAACTGATGGTGACATTAGTTATCAGACAGACTCAAGTGCAGTCCTACCTACATTGTTTGAGCTTTTAGAATATATTTCTTACCTTTATAAAATGAAACTCCATGTTTATAGACTTCTTTCAATGGTAATCCCCATTTTCGTTCTTCACTCTCTAGTATGCCTTGATCAGTTTCAAGAGGGACTTTTTCTGGATGCACTTTAAGATTTGTTGCGGTTTTATTCGCCATTTGAACCGTTTTTAATGTCCGATTATAATTTTCACGGTATTTCAAATAAGCTGTAGCTGTATCATAAACATGAATTCACGTAAATTCAATTTTAATGTTTCGCATTCGATGGATGGCGTATTTTTGCAATTATTTGACAAATAACATGAAAATCTGTCATTATGACAGACGATTCAATTGACAAGTTAAGGCCCTAGTAATGCCATCTTACCGGAAAGAAGAAGGTTTTTTACTCGGTCGGAGTCTTTCTAGACATAGAGAAGGCCTTCGACCGAGTGTGGCACACAGGCCTACTAGCCAAACTGGCGGACCGAATACCACTCGGGCTATACAGGGTAGTAGCCGACTTTTTAAAAGGCAGGCGGTTCTTCGTAACGGTGGAGGGCGCTGACTCAGAACAGCGCCTCATCCGAGCTGGAGTACCACAGGGCAGCTGCGTGTCGCCGGCATTGTATGCGGCGTACACGGACGATATTCCCACCTTGCGCGCAACTCTGCGCGAGGGAGAGGAAGACGTCATGCTGTCCCTGTTCGCCGATGACAGCGCCTACATAGCGTCATCGTCCCGGTTGCATATCGCTATAGCGAAAATGCAACATCTGTTGGATCTGCTGCCGGGGTGGCTGGATGAGAGGCGGATGGCCGTGAATGTGGATAAAACGGCTGCTATCGCAATGCGAGTCCGCCGCTCGTTACCGGCGCTCCGGTTGCGAGGTCAGGATGTAGAGTGGCGGTCTACGGTTAAGTATCTTGGGTGTAGCATCGACCGCTCGCTTCGCATGACGCCCACTGTCGATCACGCAGTGAGGCAGGCGGCGGCGGCGCGGGCGAGGCTGCACCCGGTGCTTCGCTCTAGACTGCCACTGCGTATTAAAATACGGCTCTACAAAACCTACATCCGCTTGAGGTTAACGTACGCAGCACCGGCATGGTATGCATTATGCTCCGCCGCGCAGCGACGTAGACTTCAGGTGCAACAGAACGTAACTCTCAGGCTGATTACCGGCGCGGGGAGGTATGTTCGCAACGATATCATCGCCCGCGACTTACGGGTCGAATCCGTGAGAGAGTTCGTTGTCGGCTTGGCGCGAAAAATGTTCGATTGCGCCGACAACGGACCACATCGTCATCTCCGCGGATTCGCCCCGCTGCACGCACGACCACCGGAGGGCTTCGCCCTCCCACGCGAACTACTTCCCAGCGCCTCGCCGAGAGCGCGTCGAGACGATGACGCAAACGCAAATGAAGTTTCTGTCCCTGTCCCAGCACGTATTCGGATACGCCACCAATTGGTAAGCTCGGGTAACTACGCCCACCTACACTACTGGCGGTCGGGTTCAATCCCCGACCCAGAGTAGCATCTCTCCCTGAGGTAGCGATCGCAATGCCTGGCTAAGGCTAATGAGACGTTGCGTCGCTGCAACCTTGTGTCGGCACTCCACAGCCGGCGTCCAAACCAAGAAAGGTGGAACACGCTCCCGTCGTAACGGGGGCAGATCAAGCCCGGGCAAAGAGGACTGCCTCGTAGGCCTCACGCGCTTCGCACGCGCCGCGAGGTCATCACTACTACTAGGTTTTACCGGACTGTTATAATGAGGATGTACGTACCAACTGAGATCTTCGAAATCCTTAACTACCACAGAGGCAGATCATCTTAAACCTCAGGGGTGGCAACGCATCTGCACATTTACCACTGATTTTTGTGTAGGTGTCTATTAGTCTATAGGTGTCAGTCGTCACTAAAAATCCGTGAGGCGTGTTTGTCACCTTCGTTACATATATGTGTTGTTATGTTGTATGTATCAAAATTGTGGGATTTTTATCATAAAGCAATCGATAGCGTGCACGTGCGTGTTGGAAAGTGATTTAATGCAATGTAAAGTTTTTCTTCGTGCTCCTCAGAGACTTCATAAGAAGGGTAGGACCTTCTTATGAAGTCCTCATTAGTTCACTGGACATCCCATCAACTTCCATATGGAACCATCTCATCATCATCATCCTCCATAAATATATTCATTCACAATGTTAGAGATTTATGAAATGCCAAACGAAAAGAAAAAAAAACATTTTGTCATCTTAACAAAAAATCACAGTCATGTCCCAGGAAAATTGTAACTTTATGGTCACCCTACTTAGAAAGAGACGGCCTGCCCCCAGAGAGAGAGAGATAGCTATATTTAGGTTTGCTTCAATTAGGTATGGCGAGCGTGGTCTCCATTTTTACCTTCAAGCTTCTTGGGCCACACGCTGACTACATCTCTATGTACTTAATCAAAGACAAGAGGGGTCAGTTTTTTTTTAATAATTGTTTATTTATTCACATTACAAAAATAAAATAAAACTTAAAATAAAAAAGTACTGTTAAACCAAACAAATGAGGTTTGTACCTTTATACGGCCATAGATTCTAATTTTCATTTATATTTTTGGGCAATTTTAGGGGTTTATAATTGGCTGAGTCTATTCTGCCAGTGATCGGATGAAGAATTCTGTATAAATATGTTAAAATCAATTGCTGTTCGTTAGTTTGACTAAAACTCGAGAATGGCTCTACCGATTTGGTTAACTTTAGTTTTGAATTATTTGTGGAAGCCCAGGGAAGGTATAAAAGATAAGAAAATATGAAAAAATGAAGGGAAATACTAAAAAATCACAATTTTATAAAATGATGTATATATTTATCGTTATATACATTATTTTATTCTGAGGCAATACTAAGTTTACCGGGTCAGCTAGTAAAATATATGTAATAATAATTATTTTTCCAGCTAGAATGTTTTGTTAGTGTACATGAAGACGATCTCAACTGCAAGATCTATGTCACCTCAAATCGGTTTCACATACTAACAAAACATTTTAACTGGACAAATAATTATATATTATTCATCCGGTCACTGGCAGAATAGTCACTTCCTTGTTAATTTTAGGTTTAGGGATAAATATTCTTGAGAGTTAGTAACACTCACAGCGGAGTTTTGGCGGGAACCTTGAAAGAGGCGTATGGTGCTCTTATTTTATTTCATTTTTTTGGTGTATTTTTAAGTAATATTGAATAAAGTTGGTGGCATTTTGTTTGATATAGGTTTATTACAGTGCCCGTGTATAGTGAAATAGAATAACAGTGCGAAAACACGACTTTTCAGGTTGCCTCCAAAACTTCATTGTCAATGTTCTGGTAAAGTAGCCGTCGCTTTACTCGAATAACTTGACTGTAACTCACTTGACTGACATATTATACTTCATAACTTATTTATTTGATACTTACAAATTATACTTGATGACTATAATAAACTAACTTTTACACTGCTTAAATAAATACGAAATATCGTTTTACTTGGCAAAAAAACACTCACAGATACTGTGTCTATTGTCAATTGTCAATGTCAAATAATGTCAAAGTGCTTGAAATGAAAACAGTGTGCGTCATAAAATAAAACAAAATTCCATTCATTTCTTACGAATTTATTGTTTACGAGTGTAGGTGGTGTAGGGAACTAAAATAATTCTATATTAACAAGTACCAAGTGATTAAAACTGCTTCTAAACTTGCATTTTGTCATAAACAATGTATACAACTAAGTTCGTAAAAACCCATACGTTGTCGTCACAAAACCTTGTGCCATTCACATTGTATAAATAAAATTTGTATTTAATATAACCGATAAATCTATTTACTATGGAAGTCAATCCTCTAAATATATTCTTCGTGAAATCTGACAGCAAAGGCGACAGGTTGTTGTTCAGGTATCCGTATACGACAGAAAATAAAGATGAAAATAAACAGAAAAAGTTTGGACGACACAACCCATACGCAATCAATTCCACCGAGGATCTTCTGCAAAACACTCAAACGCAAACTTCAAACATTTGTAAAGGTATTTCTTGCTGAATCCTACTAATATTATAAAAGCGAAAGTTTGTGAGTAAGGACGTTTATTACTCTCACAAAAAAACTACTGAAGGGATTTGGATGATGCTACAGTAATATAGGTTATACATTGGAATAACATATCTTAGACTACAATTTGTAATGATTAAAAGTACACGTGGACAAAGTCACTGGCCAAACTCATGATTTTATATAAGAAATAATAAAAATAAAATTGTAGTATTCTTTAGCCTATAATTTTATACAATTTTGTTTTTTTTTTTTTAAATATGGCACTTGGATTAAGCATTACTGGTGTTACAGCTTGGGTCAGACACCTGACTACCAAACCACTTCAAAGTCAAATCTACTTGTCACTTAATGATAGTTTTCTGATCAGGTGGTAATGTTTTGGGCAAAGCAGCATAACAGTTTTAGGCTTAGGAGTGGCAATGCTTCTGTCTTGAAAGAAATCTATGGCTTTATAGGCTTGCATCTTTGCTTACCATCTATGTGTGCAACTAAATGTTGTTTGCCACTTCCATGACTTCCAAAAAATTATGTATTGGTAATTTTTTACTGAATATCAATTTAAGATTTTAAAGTAACTTAAAAAGAACATTCATAGGATAATAATTTAAAATTTGTGGATGATAGAGCTCAAATAGATTGACGACTTTTAACAAATTTATCATCAAATGGTTAGAGTGAAATACTATCATGCTTTATTTAGATGGTAATATATCTAAGATCAGCATAATCATTCTGCTCCAAATCACTTTTCAATATTCTGCTATTTTCTCAAATTTTTAACCCATGAGCCATGAAAATCTAAATCTTCATGGCTCATGAGTTGAAAAGCAGAATTCACAATCGATTACTGGGCAAATGTTACATTTACAGTCAATTTAATTTTCAGGTCAGCTAAGTGGTTTCACAGATGAAATGCTATCAACACTGTTTGCTGTAAAGGCGGAGTTGTGCAACCGAAAATTTGAGCTGAAAGTCAATGATGTGAGATTTGTGGGACACCCAACGTTACTTCCATACAGGACGAATAAAGATGACACTGCAGCTATGATTCTTATTAATATTGTGTTTGCATTACAAGCATCTGCAAGCCACTCTATTGGTAAGAAGCCACTCTATAAAGCATAACAAAGCTTTAGATTCTGCATCTTTTACAAATTTACCCTTTTCGGGTTTCTGTTTTATAATTATGTTAGTTGTTAGTATAATAAATAAATAATAAAAGAATTGTCGTTTATTTTTGTGCCTGGTTGAGCTAGTTTGTGCCAGCCAGGATTGTATCATCAATCCAATAGTAAATGGTCTACAAACTTTATTTTTATGAGTGGCTCTTTGCAATAAATAAAAAACATTTACATACTGAGAATTGTTTTAAATAATTTTATACTTTTAATAGGTACATAGAATAGTTTAATGATGAATTAAATTTATGATTAAGTACATAAATTTGATTCATTATAGTATTTTATTCTTTAAATAATTTAATTAAATTTTAATATATATATATATATTTTTATTATATATATATCATACTAAAGATACTATAACAGTTATTAGTATCTTTAGTACTTAATCATAAATTTAATTCACCATTAAACTATTCTATGTACCTATCAAAAGTATAAAATTATTTAAAACAATTCTCAATATGTTAATGTTTTTTTTTATTGCAAAGAGCCACTCATAAAAATAAAGTTTGTAGACCTATATGTATATATATATAATACTATTATAATGATTATTAATTATAACAAATAATTTGCATTAAAATATTCAATAGATAATAACCCCCTTATTCATAAACGTATTTTAGCTAAAGTGTTGCTAATCTCTCCTTTGTCTTTTTCTATCCTGCACATTTGGCAATGCAACTGACAAAGACAAAGCATTCTATAGCTAAAACGTATCTAATGTACGTTTATGAATAAGGGGGTTAATGTTTAATATTTTATATATATATATATTTTTTAATTATTGTTTCAGTGAAGTGCTATTATGACTTAAGTAGAAGACTGGGTAAAGCGTTAAGGCATGAAGAGAAAAGATGTTCCTATTTAACTGAAGAAATGAAAATTATGGTAAGGTTGTTTGCATGAATATGAATCTATAACAGATTAAATAGATTTTCTTACTAAAGAGACTTTACATGGGAGATAGAATTTTCAATAGTTCTATTCCCAATAAGTCTTTTTAATAATAAATAATTTTAATTTCTGTACACATATTTTAACTGGTGGTAGAGCTCCAGTGACGGAGCTTGCGGGCGTATGCACCACCACATTACCTAATATACTTCTTGCTGCTAAATGGTAGTGTTCAGCACTATCGTGTTCCGGTCAGGTGGTAATGTACGGCCCTGTAATTTCCGGCACAGAGGCATGACGCACAGAGGTGTCAGAAGTGGTAACGCATCTGAATTTTGACCACTGGTCTTTGTGTAAGTGTCTATGGGCTGCAGTCATCAATGTGAACTACATGCTTGTTTGTCACTTTTATTGCATAATTTTAAAGCTGTTTTATTCTTCTAATTATAACAGTTAGCAGCCCATGATGAAGTATCAGCATTGGACAGTGAAATGAATTCTGGCGAGAATGATGAAGAAGAAGACAATTCACGGCATTCAGTCAGTTCCACTACATACAGCATTGAAAATGAACAAAAATCAATACCGAAATCCGCTTTCCATCTTATACTGCAAAGAAGTTCATTAGCTAGGTCTATGAAGGCTGTGTTTGAGGAACTCAGCAATACTGGTAAGAGAAGTTGTGTAATGAAATTCAAACATTACTTAAAATTGACTAATAGGGAACTACACCCTTGTATTCCCCAAAGGGATAGTCACGCTTATAGTAGTAATGGTAGTAAAGGTGATCAGCATATCACCAATAACCAAACTCCGACGGAGGCTGGCAATGTTCGCCAAAGTAAAAAAAAAATGTTACAAAATTATTCAGCCCATTATATTCACACAACATATCACACAACAAAACAAAAACTTCCCCGATGTTAGATTTAATGTAGGTACGTAGTAGCTTTTTAACACGAGTTCGTCTGCGTCGGATTCATCATATACGAACGTTCATTACCAATTTTTCGGATTGGATTAACAAAACCGCTGAAACACGTCTATGAAACACATTTGTATGTTAATTTATGTACATTCACGCCAGGTCCCAAACGGGATAGGCAGTGAGTGTAGAGCGCCAAATAACCCGGTCCTGACAACCTCTCGTGCCTCATCTACCTTCATCATTCTCTTCATACGTGCACGCCGATTCCTAAGACTTTTGACCGCACCATCAGACAGAACTCGATCTATTTGGTCATGGTGGGTCAGCCTTGGTCTTCCTGGGCCTCTGCAGCTGTCCACATTCGCATTGTATATCTGTTTAGTCATTGGCTCATTCGACATTCTTTCTATATGCCCGAACCATCGGAACATGCCTTTTTTCATTTTTACACCGATACTATCATTCACACAAAGCCTCTTTCTTACATCTTCATTACTAACGCGATCGGTGAGCGATACACCGCAGATCTTGCGCAAAGATCTCATCTCGACCGCGTTTATTTTTAATGTTAATTTAAATGTATAATTATGTAATTTTTTAAGGAAGTCGATGAAATCTTCATACAAACTTTTACCTCCTAAGTTGCTATAGGTATTACGTATAAAATTTTAAAATAATATTTTGTTATGCTTTGTTTTTACATCGTAAAGAAACATTTCTGAAAAAATTTGGACATCCTTGATCCAAGGGTGTTGATATGTCAGTCCTTTTCCATAGTATAGTTATGTATATATTAGTATAGAAAAAGTTGTCGATATAAATGAGTACCAATGTGTTTTGTATTTCCAGGCATAGTCCAAGTACGCATAAACAAGTGGGTGCTACTCTCGTTCTGTTTGCCGCATAAAGCACATCAAATACACAACAAAGGGCTTATCATAGAACCGGAGACTATAGACAAATGTGTGCAAAGACTTCGGCCTTATCACGGATTTCTTCTTATGGTTAGTAGTGGCAAAGAAAAAAAAAACGTAACTTCACGCCTGTAATCCCCGAAGGGGTAGGCAGAGGTAAATGCATGCATTCAAGCATACATGCAAACACCCACGATTCGCCGGTTACGTTTTGGCCCATGTAACAGGTGGCGAGCCTGTTGACATCTCCGGGCACATTACCAAACTTTGAGGTGCTGGGAAATTTCCAGAAAATGGAAAAATCCCAATAGAACCATAGATAAAGGATTTTTCACCATTATCTCTGATAACCCCCTACCCGGGAATCGAACCCAGGACCTCAGCGTAGTAGTAGTGGCCTGCTACCACTAGGCTACCGAGGCAGTTCTTTTAATATTGTCGGTTTTGATACAACAGGTTTAATCTGCATAAAGTTTAATTTGTCTATGTGGTAAACAAATATCTGTATAGAAATATACGGCAATATATGGGCACGTGTAGGCATTATATTATGTTGGCGTATAAGCACATAGTGCTGAACATTACAATTTGGCGTCAAATTAGTTAATGCGGCCTACGCTCTCGAGCTCCTACAATAGATTTGTACCACAAATAAAAAAAATCTTGTATTTCCAGGTCGATCCAAATGATTTGCTTGCATCAATACCGCTGGACGGTAGCCCTGCTTTGTTAAGGCTCATAAAATTATACAGTCCACTAAAAAGTCTACAGACACTGGCTATAGAAGCTGATTTACCACTCACACAGGTCAGTAGTGTTAAGCTTACTGTCTCTAATTGCATTTTTGACTCTTAATAAACTGTACCATTTTAATATCATATTTTTCACAAAATGTCACAAATTCACCGAAGCAACAATCTGTTTTTATATTATAAAGCTGAAGTTTGTTTGTTTGAACGCACATATCTCAGGGACTGGTTCAATAAAACCACCATCACTATGGTCGCCAATCCGCTTGCCGATCGTGGCGATTTTGTTTTATGTAACAAAGGAGGCAAGTTGTTATGACCTGAGATCATAAGAATTGAAAAAAATATTTATTACTAGCGGCCCGCAATGTTACCTCTCCTATTCGTCTTAGCGTGATGATCATAGATATAGCCTAAAGCCTTCCTCGATACGTTTTATAGTTTAGGCAGCGTACGCAAAATAAGTAACTTCTCTGGTAGATTTTTTACACCTTGTATCTGAAAACCCCAAATATCTTACGGAAACCTATTTTTTATAAAATAAAATATAGCCTATGTTACCCGTGGATAAAGTAGCTTTCAAATAGTGAAAGAATTTTTATAATTGGTCCAATCGTTTTTGAGCCTATTCAATACATCCAAACAAATAAAAAGTTTTCCTCTTTATAATATTAGTGTAGAAAAATAATTATAGCATAGCCATTTTTCAGCAATATTGACCTATCTTTTTATCCTTGTAAACTAACATTCTTTATACCTCTTATTTTTTGTTTTGTTCGTTTTATAATCTCTTGTCTCTTAAGTAATGATTTATGTTTTTGTAGGCATTTCAGCTTACGGGGCATCTAGTGTACTGGGCTAAAGCGACAGTGATCTACCCGTTATGCGAGGGAAATGTTTATGTGGTAGCGCCCGGTGCAAATGTGCACATACATTCGCCGCTTGTCGACGAGTTTTCCAAGGAGTTCCCAGGGCTATGCTTGTTACAGGTGATATTAAAATCTTTAGTCGACATTAAACCCTCCTTTATTACTGTGCCTGGGTTGCTCCACGATATTTGTTAAAGTTATTATAACATTTCACATCCTTCTCTAACTTAAAGATGTCTGTTAAAGTTAGAGCAGGATGTAAAATGTTACAGTAACTTAAACTTTAACAAGTATCTGGGTGCAACCCTGGCTTAAGGGACGTGGCGACTGTGATATGAGCCTACGATAACATTTCCGACTAGTTGTTCAATCATTGCTTTAGGTGAAGAAGTGAGAGTAGGTGACAAAATCATGTTTTTTTACTTTTAGAACCGAGTAGTCGGTTTTTTGCCGATAAATCAGCTACTAAATGCCGACTTACAGAACATACGGATTAATCGGCTTATCCGACGAGTAGATACGCATGCAATTATCCATCTATTGAGAAAAAGATTTTTGATGTGATTCAAGAATGAAGTATGTAACAAACATGGAGTTAATGATGATAGCAAGCCATTAACATCTTGAAAATAAAAACGTCACTAAATATACATGCGCTGTTATTCCTTAGGGCTAAGATTTTATGTTGTCGTGTAATTTGACGTGTTAATAGAGTACTATTAACGCGTCAAATTACACGACAACATAAAATCTTATGTTCTTTGTGATCAGCAGTAGCTGAGCATTAAAAGGAGATGTTGCGAGCTCGGCTCTGGTTCGTACACGTCCTCAAAAAATTGGTAAATTAAAGAAGAATCCGAAAAAAATACAATTAATTTATTCAAGAATATATTTTAGAGTTACAACCACATTTAATTCAAACGATTTTATCATTTTCAACTATGTTAAACATGGCGGCGATACAGCCGACACTTGGGATCAATCGATTTTGATGGTATTTAGAAAATATTACTTTTTTCTCCAAGAACTATATAATCAAAATACAATTTAAAAAATTAAAATGTCAAAATAACATCGCCCGCCATATTCGCCATGTTGGTTTTGAGTTGCAATTCTAACTGCAAATAATGTTTTGTAACTGCAAACAAAGCTAAATAAGTGAAAATATGCAGTAAAAAACGTTGTTATATTGATTTTGCCTGTTTAATGATATTGTGTACAATACATGGCCGGAGGTCCATACATTTTTGCAACATCTCCTTTACCAGGAAGTAAATTATCATACAGTACCCAGCAAGATATATTGCACATCAACTTTAAGAGTGAGACTTCGGATAAATTCGGCTCTGTAGAGCATTATCTCTTTCGTACACAACCTATCTGACTTTTTTTTACCATTTTGATCAAAATTTGACAAATGCACGACTAAGCACTCCAGGATTGCTGCAGAGATCACGCTCTACGAACTCGAGACTTTTTTTTTTTTTTTTTATGTAATGGAAGTGGTAAACAAGCATGCAGTTCACATTGATGTTAAGTGATGACTGCAGCCTATAGACACCCACACAAAGACCAAGGTCAAAATGCAGATGCGTTACCACTCCTGAGGCCTAAGGTCTTATGCCTCTGTGCCGGAAATTATAGGGCCGTACATTACCACCTGACCGGAACACGATAGTGTTGAACACTACCATTTAGCGGCAAGTATATTAGGTAATGCGGTGGTGCCTACGCCCGCGAGCTCCGTCACTGGAGCTCTACCACCAGTAAACTAGCAGACTAGCAGACTAGCAGATTGTCTCTTTTCTAATCTCGATGTGCTATATTTCTTGACGGGTATTGTACGATGGTGTCTATTCAGTTGACATTCAGCTCGAAGAAGATGAACAAAAGCTAACGAAATGATCGCCATGTACTTTGTAAGTTAGCATAGATTCAAAATTAGCATTTTTGTCTGTATCAGATGCTGGGTGAATTCTCCCTACCTGCACCACTCTGGTACGTATCGCGAAGCGGGGTTTGTGGCGGCGTTCGTCTTGCTAAGTTGGTCGCGTGGCTACTTCGTCGACGACTGCTTTTGCAGTTGCATACTTACGTGCAGTTCAATTCGCCACACTCCCGCCGATTGCCACAGTCGCCTCATGGTAAATATTTTTTTTATGTGTTTAAAATTATTACAGACTTGAATAAGAAAAACGGTTGACCGTTTTTCTTTAAATTATAATCTACTCCGTTGACTCTGCTCTATGCTTACTCAAGGTATATACATTTTTTGTTCCAGATGGTAAAGAATATTTTTGTGAAAAACACGATATTTATTATCAATCAAACAGTGTATCCTACTCATCGTTGAATCAAGTGCAGTTGAACGTGCCCGAACCGGTAGAGCAAAGAGATAATAGCAGCGCTTTCCCCGATTCCGACGAAGACTATCCGACACAGAATAACCTCAATCAGACCGACTTCTCGCACACTAAACCGATTGTTATTGATTCCGAGCACACTAAATACGACAACTATAATGAAGTTGATTCAGCAAATCATTCGTTCGACGACGGAATCGATGTTGTTGATGGTTTAATAAAACCCAACGGTATCAACGGTGCCGACTATGAGAATAAAAATGATATAATACAAAAGAAATTGCAAGGCAACTCTGTAGATAGTGGCATATCTAACAATATTAACGGTTCCACTAATGGTATAGTAAACGGCGTGGAAAATGGCAATCATATTCATATCGATTTGAATGGTCAAAAGAAATCTGATGTGGAGAAAGTTTGTAAGACTTTAACTTCAAGACTGTCTGACTTGTCATTGAAAGAGACTGATAATATATTAAATAAAGATACGAGTAGCGATGAAGATAAATTTGAAAGTGATGTCGATGTATCGCCGCGACAAAGAATGTCCAATGGTTTGTGTAACGGCATAGAAAAGAAAAATGGCATTTCCTTGAACTTGAGGTTGCAAAGTGAAATGAGGTAACCCTAATTCGTAATATCGTATTTGTTACAATCTGGTAGATGAAAACGTTCTCAGTAATAGAGATACTAATTTTAATTTTGAAATGCTTAGTTATAAAAAATATAGGATTTAAAATTATATGGACCTTTCTTTTTCTTCTTATTAAAGCTCAATTCACACAGAAAGCGGTTACGGTTCGGGTCGGGAGTACGGCGGCGGGTACTATTCGAGCCTCGCCTGAAGTCAAATTTTTCTTTCCATTTTTCTTTAAAAATAAAATATATTTCACAAGCATGTGTTAATGCGAAATAATATAAAAACAATTATTATAATAGCACGAATAACATGCCCGGCCGACACGCCAAAGACGCGCGCCCGCTTTCTGTGTGAATGTTTGCATTACCGATAGTAGCGCTCATGATATTTATTATCTGATAAAAGTACCATAGAACCATCGAAACACGTTTTCAAAAGTATATAAAAAAATACAATGTGTCTATGGTCTTTATTCATAAATGACAATAAATAAATATTAATTTCTCAACAGTTTTCAGCCTCCCACAGTGTGGAATGCGATAGTCGGTGGTTGTGAGACCTTGGAATCATGCCGAGCGCCAAGTGAACCGCCTTCGACGGAATCGCTACTAGACGTGTTCACGGCTGAAGAGAGAGCCGTTCTTGCCATTATACCTGCGTCTGAGAACACCGATGATCTCCTTTTGTTAGCACAATTGCATAAGAAAGGTAAGCATGGAGCAGGTCATAATAATATAGGTATCTATTGAATTAGGTAAAACATTTATATATACAAACATACATTCAACTAACAATATATGCATGCAATTTATTTAAATACTTAATACCATCTTTCGCCTGCGACGTCGTCCGCGTGCAATTCGTTACAAAAATGGGGGACAACCATACAAAAATCATCTCCTATTTTTACCTTTTACAGGTTTATTTTTTTTAAATAAGTAGCCTGTGTCATTCCTTTTGCCACAAACTATCTCTTTACCAAATTTCTTTGAAATTGTTTTAGCCATTTTGTCTTGAAAACGGAATATACAGAAAAACACACACACATTCACATTTTCCAATTTGTAATATTACGTAGTAGGGATCTTACTTCTAATCTATACTGAGTTTGTTGGGTAGCGGAGTTCTTCTCAGTAGTGACTGCACTTGGAACTCTGCTAAGTGAATAACATTGATCTTGACGAATAAGTTTTCTTTTTCTTCATTTATTATCATTGAAGGAATTGAAAAATTTTATGATTATTATGTTTTAACCAAATAGTTTAAATTTTAATTTTTAATTTACTATTAATATATGATTTTTCTTTACTATATGTAATGGTTATTCGCTCTAGGTAGTTTATGATTTATTGACGTTTTGAAAGTATCTGTAAAGATCTATTCGAAATAAAAATATTTTCTATTTCTATTTCTATTTCTATACAAATAAATAAAATTGGAGTGTCTGAATGAATGCATATGTACCAGTATAATGTTTACACTGTACATTATACCAAAACATTTTTTTGGTATATGTACAGTACACTGCTTGGCGGGGCTATATAATAAGAAGTAACTGAGGCTACTTTTATACTGTAACTGAGGCTACTTTTATACTAGCTGCGACTTTGTACGGGTAGATACTGAACAATCATAAATTCTCACGCGGATGAAGTCGCGGGCACAGCTAGTTTAACTATAAGTTCTTTGTGTGTAAAAAGTTTGGTGATTTATATTTTTTTGTTAACTTTAGGTTATTTCCGCGGTGAACAACACCTTGAGGAAATCATGTTTATGGAAAACGTGACTCGCTCGCAACTGATGCAACTCCTTGACAAGTTCAAAGATGTTCTCATCACATTCGAAACTGAAGACCCCGCTGTTGCAATGCTTTATCCCTATTAGTTTATATACATCACTATATTTATAGCAAATTATTTATATTTGTACGTATTAATCTATTGTGTTCTTACTTTTATAATGAATCTTCAATCCAGTTATATTAATGTAGGTGTCCATAGCATTCAAATTGTGAGCTGTAAAAGTTTTAAGATTGTATTGAAATAAAATAGTGTTTAGGTTATCAAAATCTGCTGCTAAAACCTGGTGAAATTTTGCTTAATTATAAATATAGATGTTATCCAACTAGGTCATAGTGGTGTCATTCTAAAATTTCAAATCTAAAATACCAATGTAATGTATTCGTATTCCGTATTGGATTCCGACATGGAATCAATTTGCGGATCCATTGCGGACTTTGAATCCGCAAAGTCCGTCAGTCCGGAATTCTTGGGTTTGTTGTACGATTCTTTTTTCTCAATCGAAAAATTAAATATTCTGAATCGAGATGTACTGAACTGAAACAAGCCGTACTTTATAACCCAAGGAAAGAGCATTTGATAAAATGAATTATGGACTTCGTTCTGACTGAATGTGATTAATAGTGATGCCGCTCGATATACTACTATCGAAGTTAAATACTATCGATAGTACGACTATCAAAGTAAAACAGTATCGATACTATTGCAGATCTTCAATAGTATTACCATTTCAACTACCGATAGTTCGGCATCACTAAATTAATGTTTCGCGATAACATGTTTTTAAATACGCATGAACCGTAAACAGGACCACAAAACCGACTATTTGGTACCTTCGTTAAAACCGACTAACACTTTCTAAACTCTGTGAATATAATGGAAATATATATATAATGTCATTAAATGTACAACCCGAAACTGATTTGTTTAGAATTGATGATCGAATAGATTTTAGGCATTTTTGGTGTAGGTAATATTATGTCCCAAAATTAATTACTAAGGAAATGATGGTCACCTATTTGATGAACAGTCAATACAAACGAAGATGAGACTATCGTCTATCCATAATAAAATGGTAGTCTCAGCATCTTTCCTAGAACTCGTCAAGACGTGCTTTTTATTATAAAATATAATTTAAGAAATAAAATAGCGGCATTTAATTTTATTACTAGCGGGTGTTAATAAGGGTATGCAGGTTACGCTAGATCACATTGCAACAGCGTGCGTGTGTGAGTAGGTGCGTGTTTTATGGGCGGCCGTAGGTAGAGGTAGGGTAAGTATGCATAGGGAGTGCATACTGTTCGTACAAATTGAGAACAACTTAATTCTTAAATAAAAATAAATAAATACATAAACATGCAATTTCAGTTCATGTATTATGATTATAACTCGATTTTCTAATCGGGGTGTTACAGATTGTGCATTATTCCCGTTACATGTTGTATCAATTGGTATTTGCACCTGCACGCATTACCTCTAGGAGGGGGGATATAATATGGCGGATATATAATATCCCCCGTCCTACAGCAAACTGTCCCTCTGCTGAAATCCAAACTGCCTCCTCCACTCGCATTATCGGCTATTGACGTCGTTGACAGTATGAATACAGTATTTTGATATTTTATTTCGCTAATCAATCTAAACAAGATATGCAACGAAGAAACATTCAACATTGGGATTTGTGTAAAATCTGAACAGATAATGAGTGCATAAAAACAAAGATATTGTTTTTTAGGATTAAGCTACCTAGCAGGCCTTAATCCAATAGGTGGTTGTATTAATTATTGTGCATCCAGTTACAAAGAGAATATAATGAATTTATTGTACTTATTTTTTATTTTGAACTTTAATTCTTGCCCCTCTAGATGGTATGGCAAATAGTGGTACAACAAGAAGATAATGGTTCTTTATAGGTAGGTAGTAGTAGGTACCTATCTTTTAACGTTGTTATCTTTTGGCAAAGGTTCTAAAGGTAGTGAAGATACCTATTTGAATTTGAAGAATTGCATTGCAGAGGCAGCAGCAGTGACGTCGTTTGTGACGTTCAACAATCGCTTGCAGGGACCACGGGGCCCTGAGCAATGAGCAAGGGTATTTAATCATAGAACACTCAAGCCGAGAAAAAAATAGGCTATTACAAACGTTGTGGGTGTTAAGTGGAACGTATCCATTATATAATTTTCGTATGTACTGGTACGAATAAATTACGCACCTTAAGCAACAGTAACACTTGCTCATTACAAGCACGAAAGTATGCCACTTTTGAGCAATTTCTCCTTAGTAGCATGAATGTCGAGACATTGCTATTTTAATAAAAGCACGCTTTATCGAATTTGCTCAAAAATCAACGGTCGTTCGATTTTTAGGCACGCATGCTACCTGCAGCGTGGGTGTAAAGGGGCGTGCTTTTGGCGAATCTAAACAGATTCTGTTTAACAGAATGCCCTTATGGAATCCACCATAGATTTAAAGTAGATAATAAATCTATGGAATCCACGATCACCACAAAACTCTTTTATCTCGTCAAACTGATACGGTACCTAACATGCGCAAATAATTTTTAAAACCATCAATATCTTCTCGCATTTCTACTAGCAATCGAGTACTTGCTCCAAGTTTTTCCTGTTCGGATCCAAATCGTCCTATTCCTTCTCTTTTTCTGTCTTGACAAAAGATTTTGGACACATTGTAGGTATTTCAACAATGCCACTTGCTTTTCCATTTTCGCAAGAAGCATACTATAAACAAAAGCAAATGTATGAAGTATATTGTTTCAAGCGTACTAATAAGCATGCCGTTTTGTGAGCATGTGTAACTATAGCATTACTACTGCACTTGTACTTCTGCCTTCGCCGGCATGCTGGTTGAATTACAAGATTTTGTAAGATCTTAATTGTTCTAAGCGTGCCCAATCAAACGTAGCATGAACCAATGAACGTAGAAAGTCAGACTGTCAATGACAACTTGCTGTCAGTGGCTTTGTTTGAGGTTCCTAACTTATAGGTTTCCCCTAAAATTAGGGAGATACAAAAGTAAGATGAGACTTTTTAGAGGCTCTTTTTATCTTTGGGCTTTGGGGTATTTTTAGAGTGCTAGCGACCCTTTATATATTCTTTTTTAATGTTATGAGTAAAATAAAAACCAAAAGCTAAAGGCTGTATGTAGCCCAGCTAGCCAATATTTTTTTTGATTTTTAGTGACTTTGGACTTGGAAACATTAAGCCTGCGTAACTATAAAAGTCGATGAAACGAGAAAGCGGCAGTAAAAAGAGACAGACAGATAAATATATGATAAATACATAAAATTTAACGTGGGAGAAAATGAGATAACGAGCATAAAACAGTGTATCTTATGAAATTTTTGAAGGTTTCACTTCTACCACGTGTGAGTTGCACACACTTTATTGTAACAAGATATTTTTTCCAATTCTATGAAAGTAAAGTATTAAACAGCTTTAATCCTCACCGCACAGCTTCATTCATTTCTTTTTATTTGCATCTTAATAAAGACTTGTAAAAAAATCATCCATAAGAGACATAATTTATACAAGATATAATTTTATTATAGGGGTATTTCCAAGTAGTTTGTGCAGTTTTAGGGGTGCAGTTGAATTTAAGCTTAGGGATAAATATTTTTGAGAGTTGGTAACACTGCTTCTGTCAGTGTAAGCACTGTCAGCCAGCTGGCAGCTGCGAAATGCGAAAATTGCGAGTGGTGTTTTTGCTTTGTTTGTTGATTTGTTCGTATTTAGAAAATTAATGCAAAAATGAAGAACTTTCCAGTGTTTGTGTTTCCAGTTTCACTAGAGTTCTATTTAACCGCCAGACATACTCATAAACAGTTGTTAACTGTGTATAATCCATATGATTTCTCTGTTAATTTTAAAGGTACAAAATGTGGCATATCTCAGTATTTTTTGTTAAATCTCTTAAGTTTTTTAATTAATACGACGATCATTGCTTTCAGTTCTATGCACGTCTCCAAATAAATTTACAGTTATTGACCCTGAAGGAGTTATAGCTCCACAAAGTTGTATCGATATTGTTGTTCGTTATACCCAACCATCGATTTCACATTGCAATGTAACAGAAAAATTCAGGATTACTATGTACGACAGAAACACTCAGCAGGTAATACCTTAATTGAACCATCTAAATTGGTTTGATGTTAACAAAATCATCTGACATCTAACTAAAGTATGGTAAACAATATTATAACAATAAAAAAATTTTTTTTTTTAGATAGGCATATGAGAGTTTATTTAGCAGATAGCTATAGCTATGGTTAGATTGTAACCCCAACGGTCAAGCTTTTTTCCCCCTAAAAACTCCCCTGTAGCTGGAATAACTGTCATAGAGACATAACAACAAAGATCTCAGGGATGCAGGGGTGGCAATGCATCTGTCTATAGGCTGCAGTCAAGCTTAAAGTGTCAAGCAGTGGGAACCCACTGGCGGGCTAAACAAGGTCATCTGTGTAAACATGTTACTGGAGATCTAAGACATCCATGTAACCTGCATGCTTGTTTGCCACTCTTGTTCCATATATGCCTATCTTCACGCCAAGTCCCAAACCGGGTAGGCAGTGTAGAACACACCTGTGCTTAATCTACTGTACTCTCTACTTTTTGTTACATAAAAAAAAGAATTCTCCTTTATTGTTTATGAACATATTATTGTCTGACTTACTCATATTCTTCAGTCAGTTAGTTTAATAAACAGAGGATTCAGGTTGAGATTGATATCTTTCTATATATTTTTTTCTTATATGTTTACAGGCACTGGGTAAAAGAGACATCCCAACAAAAGTAATTGAAGGTGAACCATTAAATACAACACAAGAGAGTTTAGGAGACAGTTTCCATCCTCTGACCATGAAAGCGACACCAATTAGACAGGCAGAGGAACATCCCAGAGTAATGTGCAATCATCCATCCCATAGGTAAAATTAAATTAATGAACATTTAAATAAAAATAAATAAATAAAACAAATGTGAACTGTATGCTTGTTTGCCACTTCCATTACATAAATAAAAAAAACTTAATACGCTCCAGCATAAACAATTTTTTGAATATTTTGAATATTTGTTTACTGCCAATGCCAACTAATGTTACTCACTTTCAATCCTTTATTTGTTTTGATTTCATTTGTTTGTGTAATATAGTTCACTTTCTATGACTACTTAGTTTCCCAAGTTTTTATTCTGATACAGAGAATTGACAAATTATGCTAAAACAAAAAAAATATATTTAATTTCGGCAATTATGTTAATATAATTGTTAAATGCATTGTTTTCAGAGATCAACAGCCAGTGAATGTAGTTGCAGTTGCTGTAAGTATATGTTGCATAGCTGCATTGCTGTTGCCGACACAACCAGAGCAAGTTGTTAAATCCCAGTTTCCGGAATGGCTGCATATTGGCTCAAGTCTGAAGCTAGTTTTCTCATTTGTACTCGGATTGGTGAGCATGCTTGTATTAAGACCATAATTTAACATATACTGTAATTTATAGCAGTCAAAATCTCAAGAAGTATGATAGACTAATGATCAAAATTTAATATTGAAATGACAAGAATTGTAAAATAAATTGTAAATAATTGTACCTTTTTGTATATATTATGTTTTTGTGTTAGGTAACTATAAATGACATAAAAATAATTGCATATGCATTTATTTACTGTATCATGAAAGGACACGACACCCTCACATTGCATTCATGTTTCAATAACAATTTATAACATACAATCATAGATGAAAAATATGGATTTTAAATAAAAATCTTATTAAACAAAATTAATATAGTTCGCATAAAATCTTTTAGCACAATTTGGATATGTTCTTACTTTACTACTGACTGAATGATTTCCAAATATATTACAACATACCTATATCATTTTAATTTATAATAAATGAACATCCTTAAAAAATTTAAGGAACACATACATTTTAGAATATTTGAAATAATTTTTCATTCTACTTGTGTGTTACTTTAAAATAATGAACATGATTTTGGTGCAAACAATTATTTGTCCTTGAATGTTACTCCTACTTTGGATGATTACATCTGTTAGGTGTAGGTATGATACTGGTCTTCTTTGGCTTTAAACATTATTTGCAAAAAAACAATGTCAATGTATTAATGTGTGTAATTTATACATAAAAATCTATGGTGTTAAAATGTATAAAGGTGCTTATTTTAGTTTTTGTTTTATTGGGATATTGTGTTTTTAATTATTTTTATTGGGAATGTGAAAGTGAAAACTGACCTGTGAGAAAATTGATGTTTGATTTAATTGGCATAAATGTTTCTAAATAGCTTGATTTCAACCATCCAATAGAATGGACATTTAGAGGCTCTACTGCCTACTTAAAATGGACCTTGATACACTTGATGATAATTATAAGACATGAAATAGATATTTGGTGACAATTCAGTATCTGGCCAATATTCATAAATATCCGGCATCTGGCCGGATATTACGTTTTAAGAATGACACGAAGATATTATTAATACACAGAAGTGTATTGATGTATGTGATTCAAAATAACAGTTGAAGGTAGCAATGTAATTTATAATTATATGAGTTTTCAATCATTCAGCTAATTAATGTTGTCGCCATTAGCTTTAACTTTATTTTAAAGTGGTAGGTAATTTCGTGGTGTGATGCTTTGACCTCTATTGTTAAAGTGCACAGTACATTGAACTGTCTTGTATTCAAATGCCAATCTTTTTAAATAGTTGGCATGTCTACTTAAGACATGAGTATATCTTACAATAGAATAGGAATGTTTTAAATATTTTAGAGAGTGGACGAGTTGAGAAGTATAATGTTAACTTATTGAAACTCTTTATTCTTCCTACTTATATTATAAACACACACTAGTTTCATAATATTTTTTTAATTATATAGCTCAGAATTTTATTGATAAAAATTTCAGGGTCAGAATTTTTTGTCACAGCAGAACTGGGGTCAAATTCTTCTAACGTTATTACGCTAACTACAAACGCCCATTGATTAAAGCAAATCAGCGGAGCGATTTAATCGCGATCCAATGATAAATACGATTAATTACATTAGCAGAATCACATGGTCACATTATTTTGTATACACTTTTATGTAAATGATGAATGGAGGTCACCAATTAGACAAAACAAGTCATAGTAAAGTACTTAAATGGCACTTACGTATAGCGTATATTGGACTCTATTTTTTATTTAAGTCAGACAACATGCTAATGCGATGATATTTGATAAATGTATATATGACGGTTTAATAAATTTATCTATGAATGACCTCATTACCGAAATTATAATTTCCCAGCTTTAAGAACGGGGTCACAACTCGTCAAGGCCAGTGTACAGTAGGTACAAAGGAAGATGCAAATATGAGCAGATTTATATGAAGTTTGGTGACCTCTTACGATTTTTAAAAAGCAATAGTTATTTTAACTCTTTAATCCACAGTAAACCATTTTTAGAATTGGTAGGTATCATAAATAATATGTAAATCTTTTTGTTGGCAGCACATGCTGTAATTCAAAACGAATAAAATGAATTATGATAATCGTTATAAATTTACAAGCGCCTATGCATACTTGGTAAAATAGTCACTTAAATTCAAAGAAAATTATCTGTAAGAAGAGAAAGCCAATGATTTATGTTGAAAACTTAAAATAAGTTCACAATATGATGTGTTGAAGTTTTTTTTTAATGTGTATCAATATTATATTAATAGACTTAAATTATTATATTTCTAATTTTTTTTCAAATCATTTGTAATGTTTACCCTAATTCATCAGCATCAGTTTCTATCCGAAATAGATATAAGAAGCTATAGAAAGAGCTCCATTTGTACAGTATTTAGGAATTGTATGTGATGCGTAAATCAATTTCAAATATCAATGTATTAAGATATTTTTCTTAATGTCTCGAGGTTTGGGACCATTTGCATATAATTATGCCAAATAAATACGTGTACCTATTTATCCTCTTTCATTGCCCCCTTTAATAATTATTATATTAGTGATTAGGTTATGAAATAGGTAGATCTAAAAAAAAAGACTTCCTTGGAGGGGTAGACAGGGGAGTAGGATAGGTCCCTTTTGTCATGGAAGTGGCAGATAAGGATACCACTGCCGCTGCTCATATATTGTAGCATAAATGTATTAATATATAACATGTAACGGAAATAATGCACACTATTAAACACCTCGATTAGAAAATCGAGTTATAATCATAATGCATGAACTGAAATTACGTGTTTAAGTATTTAATATGTTTTATTTAAGAAACAAGTTGTCCTCAATTTATACGAAAAGTATGCACACCCTATGCATACTTACCCTACCTCTACTTACGACCGCACTTAAAACACAAACCAACTCACAACATACTCAACTACTCTAACATTCACTAGTAATATAAGATTCATTTTCACTATTTTATTTATTAAATTATTATTAACTAGCTGTGCCCGCAACTTTGTTCGCGTGGAATAGTGGCTTTGGGACTTTGGGCAGCGCTTTTGGATATACATTTTAGTTAATTTTGGATCATAAACACTTGTCAACGGTCAAATGCCCCACCACCATCACCACCACCACAGCCAGGTGACAGACAGATGGATGTATGGACAGACAGGCAGATAGCGGAGGATTAGTAATAGGGTCCGTTTATAACTTTTAGATACGGAACCCTTTAAAAAAAAACAGAAAATAGATACAGAATAGTTTAAAAATATTCGATATTATTTTTTGAACTGTCGTAACTTTTTGAACCGATTGACATGAAACAAACAGTAAATGTTAAGTGAAACTTACCACAATATATTAGTGAAAACCACAAATCGAATAAGCCGTTTCTGATATAAGCGTGCACAAACACACAAACAGACATTTTTCCGGGATAAAAAGTAGTTGTTGTGCGCCAAAGGTTAAAGTATAAGTATACCAAGTTTCATCGTAATCGGACCGGTAGATTTTGTGTGATGCTTGAACAAACAGCCAGACAGACAAAAAAATTTCTAATCACATTTTTGTGTTTGGTATCGATCTAAAAGTCTGTTTTTTTTCGCTACGGACTAAATTGACATAAGCTGTGTGGCTAGGTTTTTGGAAATCATTAATAGTGATGTGCCACTACCGTAACTTTACGTAATTTACAATCTAGTATCGTTTTTCAGTAATAATTTTTATTTTATTTTATTCAGGAGAACAAACAGTCTTATTTGCTTACAAACAATCTTAATAAAATTACATCAGACCATTTATAAGTTTCCGTATTTGGACATCTAAGGAATTGCATATTGTTACATAACAGTAACAAAAACAAAACAAAAAAAAACAACATCAACAACAACCAATCAATAATAAAAGGAAATGTAGTGCAACTTAATACGTTTACTGCTCCTAGCCTTTTAATTTACATTATATCTTAATAATATTTTACACTGCGCTAGTAAAGAAGAAATGGTAAAGACGATTTATTGCATGTCAAACCAGTGCCTAAAGAGAACCCTCTTAACATTTTGAGGTTTATACAAAAATTAGGTAATTAGAGTAATTACAAAAATATGTCTTTAAAATCTTATAATGTGGCGACACCCGTAATGTACCTATAGGCGTGCCTATATAATGTACATATATGGTTAATGTATAGATATGATAAATGCATAAATGTAACACACTTATTTTTAAGTGTCTGTAAATATTAATAATGACATGCAAATTAAAAAAAAAAACAAAATATCTAAATTATTTATTCGGAACATAAGACAAAATCACAGAAATGAAATGGTTACGAATTAATAATCAAAATCAGGTAATGACTCCGTACCTGAATGTGCCGAATCGTCTGAGTCATCACCTACTTCAATAATAAATCAGTCTGTAATGTCGTCGACAATATGGCCTAGAGTACACATTTTTTTCTCAACTTCAATTATTAAGTACATGTTTAATATAATTTTTCCAGCGCTGGGGAGTCACTAGACGAAGTCACACATTCGTTTTTCTTCGCGGTTTCGGCTGGAGATTCTATTTACTTTTCGGTGTGTACATAATGAACGCATACAAATACGCGTTCATTATTAAATTTTTTGCCCGTGAAATCGCATTTCGGAGGTTGAAGGACGAATGCCGTATATTCCAAATGGCGCCGTGTTTTCATTTTTATGGCATTGATAGCTATAGTACATCGACCTATTTCTTGTGTAGTTCCTGTTAAAAACTTGTTCTTGGGTATTCTTCAATAATAGTCGTGTTTACTTAGTGCAATAAGTAATTATATTAAATGTGTGATACTCCATAGTAACCATAATTTTTTAAAGATTTGTCTAGTGTCAAATAATAATAAAATTATGTGGTAAAGTAAAAACTAACGATTCATAAAACCGGTATCGTACAACACTAATACTAGAAAGCTGGTATCATTATTTTGGAAATTGACATTTGCATGTGTCATTTTAGTCCGTAGCGAAAAAAAACAGACTGTAGTAACATCCCCTGGTATTTATTTTTTCAATATTTTCAATGTACAGAATTTACACTTCTACAGTTTTATTATAAGCATAGATAAGAAGATGCAGGTCTCAGCGAGTTCTAATAAACTTGTTGAGACTAGCATTTTATTTTGGATAGGCGTTAATCTCATTTTCATTTGTATTGACTGTTCACCAAATGGGTGACCATAATTCATTTTGGGACATAATGTTACTTCTATCAAAAATGCTTGAAATCAATTTGGTTATCTAGTTTCGGGTTGTACATTCAATCCTGTTACCCGTTGTATATATCTCTTATATAAAAATAAGTCGGGTTTTTCTTCCTGACGCTAAAACTTCAGAACGCACGAAGCGATTTCCACGGTTTTGCATTCGTTGGAAAGGTCTCGCAAAGAAAATTCAGGCAAAAATATTTATAAAACGACATTCACGCGGGCGAAACCGCCAACAGCTAGTATATATATAGATGTCTGAATAGAAGGGCGTTGCAACTTCCTGGCATGCAACTAAACTAGGCTAAGGTGTTATGCCTCTGTGCAAGAAATTACGGGACCGCGCTCAAGCACTTATCTCGACTTATAAGTTGTATAAATGTATTAGTTACTTCCAAATGAAATAATGAAGATTATTTTAAGAGTTAGTAATTAAAATAAAAACATCAATAGTGTAGGTAATAAGAGCTAGATTCACAGACCGCACTCCCCGCTCCTTCGTTGAGCAACTGATATAAGCAGATTACTTATTATTATTCCACTTATTTATTCATACAACTTATTAAATAATTTTTTACATATATATGTATAAAAAAAACAACAAATATATACATAAAAAATTAAAAAATAGTGTGCCGCCGGCAGCGAGAGCAGGGTCCAAGCTGCCGGTGGTTAGGGACACAGAGACAGGAACCTCCTCACTATGCGTGCCGTGCCGAGGAGTACTACTTTCTGTATCAGACCCTTGATCCATCCACCTAGCGAGAGCCTCTTGAGATGTTGGTCGAGGCTCTTCGCTATCAGCCCGTTCACCACTAAGACTATCGGCACAATGATGGCCGAATCCACACCCTACATGGCGACAACCTCGTGAGCCAGATCAAGATATTTTATTTCCTTGTCTTTCTTTATTATTATTTCTCTCGTCAGCACGGAGTCCAATTTGAACCCCGGACCTTTGTCAGGCTTGCGCGGGGACATGGGGGGTCCAACACGTAGAGGCCCTTTCGAGAATTTTGATCTACTTTGTAATGGGTTATATTCGGCGGGACCTCTCTCTGACTGCATCAATAGTTAATACAGGCACAGACAGACCCCGCAGAACATAATGGGACTATTGTAATGATAAGTGATTCGCCAAACTTTGGGCTATGTGGGTGAACTGGGGGGACTAGCTGGCTGGGCCTATGGAGTGAGATCCGGCACCTGCCCATATTCAACATCTCACATTATTGAATCCTACTTTGGGCAGGTGGTGACTCGCCTCTCCTTGGTGGGCCCCCCAAACAGCCAACCCGATGGTCGACGGGGGGCAACACTGTTGAGAGAGGCTGGGGGTGTCGAGAGGTGTGGCCCCGGTTTCACCATCACGAGCGAGTAATCTCGAGCTCGGAGCGGGCTTCCCCGCTATTATGCCTTTAGACACTTCCACCCCCGAGTGTATGGCTCTTGCAGAAATTTTGACAACAGCCTATTATCTAAATTTCTGCAAATGCCATACCTCTAGCGCCCCACTCGGACCGGCCAATGAAGGCAAGCCAGAGGTGAGAGACCTGATGCTCTGTCCGGCCGTACCTCTGTGTGGCGGACGAGGCGGAGCCCAGTTCTCTCGGAGGAACTCGAGATGATGGTAGGGGGTGGTGTCGCTACTCACCAACAGCTCGCCACAAGCTGCTCTGCCCCCTATTATTATTATTATTAACTACTTTTTTAAAACACTTCTTACAAAAAAGGTAAAAGGCAAATAGGAAATCAGCAAATAAAGGTAGAGACGAATCCAAGACGACCATACCAAGTTTTGCATTAAAAGTAAAATTAAAAAAAAAATCGTAGGTACCAATAATTTGCCAATGATGAGGAAATAATAGATTTAAGAAATTAAAACAATAAAAATATATTTTAGGGATATTTTATTTCTTCCTAATTTTGTTTTTTTTTATGAAGGATGAGAATGTTTACTATTGGAAATTCTAATCTACCTGTATTTTACAGCACCCAGAAGCGGAATATATATATAAAGAATTGAGACCAATTTGTACATTGGCAGAAAATTAAAAAGAAAAGTATCAATTGCTATTGCAAATTATTACAAAGAATACCTACATATTGTTATTGTTATTCATAATGCAACTACGTTTTTTTTTTAAACAGAGGTCTGTGACCCTATCCATATGATTTATTGATATAAAATGACTTAGATATATAAGTGGATAACATCTACATTCCTAAAGACAAGATTGCTTTAAAGTGTACATTTAATGTGCACCTCCTACTTAATAAGGTACTTAAATCTGAGATCTAGCAATTTTATATCATCACTACACACACACATAAACACATTTGCACTTAATTTCAAATAGGTATAATAGCTTATTGTACTACAGACGATTTACACTTTAATGTATTAAATTGAAGCAGTCATCACAGTTTTGTGCGAATTGTTTCCTTAATAATTAAAATAATTTATTCAAATTTTCTTCTAACTTAATTTTAAATCATGTGCTGTCGGGGTATCTCCGTCAAAAGCGAAGTTCCTTACTAAGAAGATACACGCAAAAATAACTAGGTAAATAAGTACTTATGTCATGGAAAATTGTTTCTCCCTATCTTTCTGTCTATTCGCCGGTCCGTCCGAGTTTCTGGCTCTGTTTATATTATTACCGAACCGAAGGTCGTTAAATTTTTTCGTTAGGACTCTTATTTCACCACTAGTGCAAAGTGCATTAATTTCTAAAAACCATATACAGACTCTAAACAAATTGATCAATTGATCTTACAAACAAAAAGAATATAAATCTTACAAATAATTCGCTTATGGCCGAATACTCAAACGTCACTCAATTTTAAGCAACGCTCAAATGTGCGCTATCTCTATCGTTTGAATGTGTTTTATAAAGACAGAAGACTTTTAAGTCCCACTTAGATTTGGGTGACGTTTGAGTCAAAGGTCTCCTTACAATTGTTATACATCATTACACTAAGTACGTAAAAAGGTACCTACATTCGTGTTTAACGAGTATCTACAATGAAAGTGTGTGAAATAAAATGGTAAAAAACTTTACAATAAGCAATTATTTTCTACCTTTCAAAAAAAGTCGGAGTTTTAATACATGAAATCTAATAAAACATTCTACTTCAAAGTTAGTTTGATGTGAATTTTTTTCATTTCTAAATCTAAGTATAAAAATAAAAAGGTGATAAATTTTTGTGTCATACATCTTCTTTTGAACATAATAATATAATTTTCATTGTAACCTTTAAAAACATTGCATACCTATTTCTTAAATTAAAATAGGAAATATAAAATAATAACACATACATACCCAAAATAAAAGCTTGCATTTTCATTTGCTTATTATATCTGGGATTCATGCACTACCTACATCTACCATTATCATACTATAAATATAATTTAATTAAAGGTAGTTCATAATTACCATAACATACCTACCTAATTAACATTCAAAAGTTCAATCATGAATTTTATGTATACCTATGTATGAGTTTATCAAAATACCTACAAGTTTAATTGAGGTCAAGGGCAGGTACTTATTATTAATTAAAGCAAGTTTGGACAGTAGTAAATTAATTTAGTTAAAAACTATTCATGTATAGATAATGTTAAGATATGCCTACAAGTCCACCATGATATGAGTAAATAATGGATGGAGAACTGTTGCCACCTCAACATACTTTAATGTGTTGAGTCCATCAATCTCCCTCCTTGTCTTTGTTCTTGATACTTCTCTCCACTGTGATCTGAAAGTGTAGGAAAATATTTAAAATAAATATCAATTAAATTAAGCCAAACTCTTCATATTTTATTATGATGACTTACTGCTTTCCATCTGATTGATGGCTAACCATATGATATCCACTAGTTGTTGGTTCAAATCTACACACTTTTATTTGGTTTTCTTTCAAACGTTTATATAAATCATCATATTCACCACTAGAGCCAAAATATTCATTGCTCATTCCATTGACTGTTTTAAATTGCTTGGCAATGATTGCTATGACACCTCCAAAAACATTCAGAGAAGGTAAAACAAATCTGTAAAATTATTTATAATGATATTTAAACAAATATTATGTACTATAATACAACAAAATGAAATAGATCATCAATCAATAAAGAGAGTTTGTTAGAACAAATATTTCTATGTTACATGTAATAACTGGAAATTTAAATTAAATCAAACAGGATTTTTAAGTTAAAAGATAACATCAAAAATATTTAAGAATTTATAACAAATATGTTAAATTAACAAAAAATATATGCACCTATACTTGTTGATATTAGATGACATATGACGAGGAAGTTTTGTACAAGCATACAAATTAGCTGGTCTCAATGGAAGCAGATCGACATCGTGCAGCACCAGACACGGGAACCCAGCGTGCATAGCAGCCTTGGCACCAACATTTATTAGCTTCGCTAGGTTAAACAGCTGAGAATCCACTTGTTCTATCACATATATTTTGTAATGGATGTGTTGACGTCGTAGAAATGTATGCATGTACACCAAGAATCTCCGTAATTGTTCAGCTCTGTCCCTAAATTAAAATATATTAATATGAGATAAATTGTACACTAAAACTACTTGAAAAACTCTCACCTACCTGTATGGCACAATAATTGCTGTGCTAAACTTAGGTTTGCAGTCAATAGGTACATATTCACCACCTTCTGTGATTCTATGTCCCTCAACTAAATCTCCATCCACCAGACTAATAGGTAAAATAGTTTCGTCGTCCAATATATCTTGATAATCACACTCGCTAAACGCAGTAGTAGTCAAATTATTGGAAGTGGCTTCATACAGATTTTCTGGGATGTTATCTTTTTTTATGTATTCATATGACCCCTTTGCATTCATATCAGGATGTAGGAACACAATTAATGCTCCGATAATTAGCGCACAATACAAAATATTTCTCTTGTGTGCATAACGCATGGCAATTAAATGTTATTATCGGTAATCTGTTAGATCATTATTATGTGAAAAATTAACAATAAATGGCAAAGGCAGGCAGTATGCCCGCTGCGGAAGATTGTGACATCCACTACCACTACCAATCCACCACTGCGGTTTGTTTATTGATCGCATTTTCAAAGCGCATTTCGCTGGTGAAAATCAGCAAATGATTCTGCAGATTTGACATTTGCCGCATTTTTCATTAAGACATTTGTGACCTTGTTGGCTACGTTCCACTCATCGACTGTAACGACCACGACCGCTGAAATTGCCGTTCCACTAATGTAAAACGGCCACGGGCATTGTAGGTACATGAGTCTTATATGTGGAAAGCACATCTTAAGCGCTGTTTCAGCGCATATGGCGGCATGGTGAATTCATTACTTTTTTAGTGAAAGCCCACTCCGAGCCACCAATGTTTTGTGGACAAAATAAGCGCGATGCGGCCGCGAAAAGTGACGTCATCTATGATGTTGAACGATCACTGACCACATGACCACGGGCCTTAGGTGGAACGATGAAGAGGGCGTTACAATCATTGCGGTCGTTAAGTGGAACGTGCTTAATGTGTCATGTCAAAGTCACTGTCTCCCTCTACTTAGGCTTCTTGCCTTCTACACTCCATAATGCATTAATAGGTACTTTAAGTTATTGGTCTGTGGGTACCACGGACCACTAAAGAGAAATTATGAAATAAAATAAAATTAAAATTAAAAAATATGTGGTGACCGATCTTTTCATAATATTATGTGTATTACAACTACGAATAATTTTCAGACATATTTTCAATTATGGAGTGATAAGAGAGATAAAATATTTAAAACTATTTGCGGGTAGATTGATACAATATATATATAAAATACCCTTAACTTAAACTAAACTAATCTTAATAAAGTTTTTAGTGTAAGTATACTAAAACTTAAAATATTAAAATTAATATTAAAGTAAAATATTACATTTTTGTTTAATGAAAACATGAAAATATAAGACTGGCATTTAAACAGTGAAGTTTTGATAATTAATATCAGGATGGCATCAATCAATGAAAAAATAAACACAACTGTCAGCAAATCGCTTGAAATTGAAGAAACAATATCGAACAGTTCCATAGAAGTTATAAGAAAATGTACATTAAATAACAGTAACAACACATCTTGGGATCAGAATTATTATGCTTCATTTCGCGAGCGCAAGACCAGTGAACTCAGTAAGACGCCTCCTTTCGTGACTATGATATCTGACAGTCCTGATAGTGGTGATGCTATGGACAATTCTGATAAAGTGGACTTAAAACATGATACAAATATCAGCATTGGCGACGTAAACATATCGTTTAGTAAAGAATTTTCAGAAGGGTTATCTAATGACAACCTGGAACGGACTTCCGGTAACAAGCGGAACAGACACGATGTATCCAAAGAGGACAACGGGGAAACTAATCCCTGGAAAAAGACAAAATGTATTGACAGCAGAATTTCTTGTGCATCAAGCACCTCAGATTTGATTGAACCACAAATGTATCCGACGTCTGATTCGGCTTGCTCGACCAATTCGTCTGAATCCGAACTATCATTCAAGTCGATCAGTAGTAATTATTCATTCAAGACGCGAAAGAGAAGGCGGAATTCCGATTCTAATTTATTCAAAGACGCAATCCAAAGATCTAAGAAGTTTATGAATTTGAGTAAGCAAAAATCTTACTCAGTAAACAGTACCCCAGGTGAGTTGTTATATTGATATTTATTACATTTATTCGGTAAATAGACGTACCGAATCAGACGTACGTACCTTTCTGTACGTATTAAGCATTTATTTATTACGTACGTGTGTTTGTATCTTCACGCCAAGTCCCTTACCTGGGGTGGTTACCTTTCTGGACTTCGGGATTTCAGACCTGCAGCTCTCCTTAACTACGTTTAAACAGTCGAATCGCCAACTATAGCAGTAGGTAATCATTCATAGAATTTATTTTAGTTTAACTAATAAGTAATTCATTTAATAATCATTAATCATTGTGGTTCAATCAAATCTATGGATTCAATATTAACCATTGTAAAAATGTTTTTGTCAATAAAAATGATTATATATTATTATATATAATTAAAATACTAAAGGAAAAAAAACTTCCTCCTTCCTATAAATCTCGTAGATTCCCGTGCTTTTTTACAATTTATCTATTTTGAACATCAGGAAACTTCGTACGCTAATATAACTTAACTGTCCTTAGCACATTGTACGTCCATAATTCCCGTCCTCGTAAGAATTTCAGGAAATCTTCTATTACCTACTGCTTCCCAACACTCCTCAATTTCAAGGACTCTTCATGCCAAATGTCAACTTTCTACAAAGACCAGCGGGCGTATTCTGTAGCTGTACCTAAGTACCTATGTCCGATAAAAAAGCCACTTATAAACGTAAACACCACGACTATAATATAATGTATTGTATAGGTTTAACAAACGATTCAAATTGGCGATATACATGATATTTAAAATTGTCTCATTAGTATAGTAAGCCACTACTGCACTACGGTCAACTACGGTGGGGCGGATCCCCGGGTTAGATTTTTCGATGTAGAAGTTTTCTATGTATGCTGCTATCGAGATTTTTTTTATGTAATGGAAGTGGCACACAAGCATGCAGTTCACATTGATGTTAAGTGATGACTGCAGCCTATAGACACCCACATGAAGACCAAGGCCAAGATGCGTTACCACTCCTGAGGCCTAAGGTGTTATGCCTCTTTGCCGGAAATTACAGGGCCGTACATTACCACCTGACTGGAACACGATAGTGCTGAACACTACCATTTAGCGGTAAGTAAATTAGGTAATGCGATGGTGGAGCTCTACCGAGCTGAGCTCTAGTGAGCTCTCCGCGAGCTCACTGGAGCTCTACCACCAGTAATATTATGTGCCCGGAGCAGTGGTGGACTGAGGTCAGCAGGGGCCCGGGGCGGCATTTGGCATTTGGAGGCCCAGTAGCCTGAACCCTGACGCACGAGCAATAAACAAGACTTACAAATATTTCATGATTCCCAGCGACCAGTTTGGAGGCCCTTAGCGGACCACCCACCCCCCTTAGTCCACCACTGGCCCGGAGATATCAATAGGCTCACTATTTATGGGGACATGGGACATGGACCGAAAACGTTACTGGCGAATCGTAGCATTTACGTTTTTAGTGATTGCTTCATGCAAGCAGCTAATGGATGTCTAAAGAATTGTGAAAAATAGTACGGTTAATTTCACAGCTCACACAAGATACTTAGATAGGTAGGTATAAAACTGTGTCGTGGCTGCCTTCGTAACACATAATATATGCAAACATACAAATATTTGACCCTTTGCGGGGCTCTCACCCGCGATTCTGGATCAAACAGTCGTCACATATCACTGTACCAACTGGGTCGTCATATAGTCATATGTATGTATCTATTTATTTTCACGCGAAGTCTCTTACGGGGCTGGCCATGACACTGAAGTTATATAAACGTCGTATCAAATTGTATAAGATTGACCTCTGTGCCAGTAATTGCTGTATACATTACGATCTACTGGTGTTCAACAGTTCCAAGCTGTCCCTACATCTTCGAAAGTCCGCTCTTTTGCTTCTTTAAAGTTAAAAACTGCTTACAAGAGAGCGGGCTCTGGATCTACCTGGGTAAAGCTTCATGTATGATATCATCCTCAACCAAATAAATAATTATTCCTCTAATGTGTTCAGAGAGTGTAGAGATCAAAGACCTTTTAATATATGCCTACCAAACTATAGATAATTATAAAAAGGCAACTTATTTTAAATTAAGCAATACTGGATTCCGTCAATAATTACGATAATATTATGGGCAAAAGGTTAAATGTTGTTGCAATTGAACTTACACTATCATAATGATAGATGTTTTATTTTTTAATCGTAACAAAATAACCAGTCTGACTCGAAGACTAATATAACGCAGTGACATCATCCGCACGCTTAAACTCCAACGGCTGAACATGCCGGAGACTGCGAATTAAACTGGTCAATTGACAACACATCACGTATTTTAGGAATAATCTAATTAAAATCATGTTCAAACATTAACATTTCTTGTATTATATTGCCCAAGTTCGTTCATCATATCGTTGAAAAAAAAATATTTGATTATGGGTGCAAAGGAAAATAGTGTTAAATTAGAATTAGAAATTGATTATGCATTGGACACGGGCGTGTTGACTGATATGGAATGGTTCGTGTTGTCAGGCTGTACACCAAGGAAGGACAAGAGTCACCGTCGCAGCAACCGCACCAAGGCATCGGGTCTCTTGGATATTTTTACCTGGATTGGCAGGAAGGTGAGTGATACTTCACTGCATAATAGACAAATAGTCGTTAGAATAACGCCGTCAGAGGCTTGTATTGACTCTTTAAATTAATGTGTTATAAGATATAGATTATTGCGTAGCAGTCGAGTTGGTGGTAGAGTTCCTAATAAATAAACACCATAAGTCTCAATGCAGTTGCATTGTTTTATTAATACTGAAGGTCTTAGTAATTTTGCCTCTGTGCCAGAAATTACAGTGCCATATATTATCATCGAATCGGAACACGGTAAGGCAGAATATTCCCTAAAATTTTAACAGGTTATTGCTCAAAGATTTAGGTACATATCTGCCAAACTTGATAAAATCTCCCGGATGGTGTCTGCGCCTACAACTATTATAATATACACACAGTACGAATGCAACTGTAACTTAGCTTTTATACTTGTAATATAAGTACCTTTCGTATCCCGATAGTGAGTTAGTAGTAGTTATTTGATATTACTCTACTGAAGCTACAATCAATGCTATCGGCATCATATCAACGTGCATCCCCGGAGTAACGACGCATCTGCATTGAGACCTGCAGTTTTGATGTTAGTAAAAAAACTACATAATATAGTAAAAAAATGCATTAGCTACATTCTTCCTGATGACTTCAGCAGAAAATCATTTAGTGCCCAATATATTAGGAGTATGATATAGTTTGGTAGGTAGGTTTATTGGAAACATAATAAATATTATACAAGGTATGCGTAGGTCAACTTTACTGGCTAATTGTGGCTGTTTGCATGTATCTCTGCCTACCCGTTCGGGAAATGCGGGCGTACCTCGTCCGTTCCTCCTACGCTCTTGAAACTCCGATTGTGGATCTCTCTTCCATTATGAAATAATATACAAAAAACAAAAGAGAGTTATTCAGTAAATTATTTAAAATTATGAGATCATCAACATTAAATCAATTATATCATTATAATTTACGCTACCTACGATTTTACTGTAAATGTTGTTATGTTGAAGTTTATATTTTTCATTTATTTAGCTTATCTATCTTAAAGGGATATCAATCAATTACCGGCCTGTACTCCGATATACTTCGAGAGCCAATACCCCGAACGGAAAATCAAAATGGGGTGACCGAGGAAGTAAAAGAATTAAGGAAATTCCTAGAGGAAGTGGACAAAAAACAGACGCGGCTCTCGCGGGAGAACGAAGTTATGCAGGATGAGATGAAGAAAATGATAACAAAGATCAAAGAACTCGAGGGTAAGCTCAGGTAAACTTGGTCCACTACTGCCACTTCTGATTCCTTGTAAAATGTGATTTGTTTTCAAAATAAGTAAGTAATCCATGTTTTATTGGTGAAAATAATATTATGATCCAAATTATGACCATTATTAACTACTAGTATCTACCCGTGACTTCATCCGCGTGTACTTTAAATAATTGCAAATTGTAGCCTATAATAGTAATTCTAATGTACAACCTATATAACTGTAAAGTTTCATCCAAATCCGTCCAGTAGCTTTTTCGTGAAAGAGTAACAAATATCCATTCATACTCACAAACTTTCGCATTTATATTCGTTTTTCATTAATAATAAGTTTAATATCGTTCTAAGTTCTTAGTCTTACCGAGAATACTGAAATGAAATAAAATGAATTATGGATTTATTAATAACTTGGGTAGCTCAGGTGGGAGAGCGACTCGACTAGTGATCGCAGTGGTCGCGGGTTCAAGTCACCACCGGAAGTCATTTTTTACCCTTATTTCTTTAAAAATATTTCACTCGCATGTGTTCATAGAGCATCGCGGGCCACCGGTCGCGGCGGTCTCCGGTTCGGTATGCATGTGCTATTGCAAAAAAACCAATAAAATAAATCCAATAAAGTAAGATATGTGCATGATTTATTCTGTAATAAACACGCTTAGATGAAAGGAAAGGCATTAAAATAATGCTAGGAAAAATCGTGAAATGAAAATATTGCACTTAAGGCGTTAAGTAGCCTGAATGACCTTGGCAAAACGGAGCTCAACATATATTTGTCAAAATTTGAGCGATCTAGAGGATACTCGCTGTACTTGGTCGAAAAGATCAAAGATAAGTAATTATAGAGGAGACAAGCATTCTTGTGCTTAGTAATATTGCATCACAGTGATTATACTACAAGAACGGTTTAACTATTTTGAATACAACAACAAACATTACAACCGTTCCATATTTATGTGTATAAATGTGATCAAAGGGCACTTAACACTTTTGTAGGGAGTCTGGAATACCTACTTTCCGTAATCTTAAAAAAAAACAATTTTGTCGTCACCTATCATGCATAAAAAAATCAAAAGAATAAAGTCCAATTCAGACCTGAGCGTTATCCGCTGCTGACTACGGTAGCAAAACCGCATGGAGACGCGGTAAAATCGCTGTTCACACCTAAGCGGAAAGTTTCGCTACCGGTACGGGTAGCGAGCGAAACTTGCTTGATTTTTGCTCTATTTCTGCGTTGCGAGCGGTCTAATCTTGGACAATTTAATTTTTTTATGTACATAAAAATGGTGGGCTATTTTGCTATGTATGACTCTATGGTGATAGAACTTTAATGAACGAGCTCGATGGCGTGAACACCTCCTTATCACCTACTTTACCTACCAGTGAATGATAATCTCTATGTCAACCGTTATTATATTCTGGTAAGGTGGTAATATACAGTGGTATAGCTTTGGTGGCCAAGCTCCAGGGCAAGCGAGCACCACCACATTTCCCAATTTACATTTCATTAATGGTACCTACTGTAAGCGATAATAGTAGTTACGTAAGTAGAAAATCGAAATCGAAGACGGCGGACATGATTATTTTTTGAAAATATGATATGGATTTCAAATTCACGGTTTCTTGGGGTACAGATTTTTCAAATCCAAGATGGTGGACAGATTTTTTGGATCTTAATTTCATAGTTTTTTGGAGTGCTGATTACGAAAATGGCATCCATTTGCGAAACGGATGCCATTTTCGCAATCAGCACCCCAAGAAACCTCGAAATTGACACCCATATCACAGTTTGGAAAATAATTATGTCCGCCATCTTGGATCTGAAAAATGATGTCAGTTTCGTAATGAGCACTCCAAGAAACCTAGAAATTGATACCCATACCACTTTTTCGAAAAACAATTGTGTCCATGACGTCAAATCCTTATCATATTTCGATATGAAAAATCTGTCCACCATCTTGGATCTGAAAACAGGTGTCATGTTCGAAATCAGCATTCCAAGAAATCATTATTTTGATACCCAATACCTCTTTTTCGAAAAACAATTGTGTTCGCCATTTTGGCTTTATTTCAATTACTATTCTTATTTTATTCCAACTACTATTTTTATTTCACTACTTTACTAGTTTTATTTCAACTCATTCTTATTTTACTATGGTCTAGCGGAACTTGTTTCGCCGGATAGGCGGAAATTCTTTCGCCGAACAATGCCGCTTACCGATACAATATCGCTGTACCAACTCCCGCATCCCGCTCCCCGAGTCGATAGCGAATATTTTCAAGGCTAATATATATCTATAAGCTTTTCCTCGCTAGTTCATGTGCGGGGACTTCATATATAAATACAGTAATACACTCTTGAAACACCTTTAGTCCCATTAAAATAGTTTAATTCATTAGGTCGATCGTTGAACTGGTGAGATTTTTTTTTCTCATTTGTTCTACTGTCAGCAAAAAAACCTCCTCTACCTCTGAACACATCTGTAAACTATATATACTCTACCTGTGAACAAAATTTCATCGAAATCCGTTCAGCCGCTTTAGCATGACTGACCAACAACAAACAAACATCCATACTTTCACAAGATTGAGTAAGATTGAAAAATATCTGTAAGATTGTAAAATATCTTACACAAAAAATAGGTACCTACTTACTTACTCATATAATTTTGGTAAGTAGCAATGTAGGTAAAGTACACGTAGGTATAGCAAGTATAAAGAGTAATCAACTATATACATGTATTCCTTCAGTAAATTTGTGTTTCTTTTTCTACGTCAACGATCCGTGTCCAGTGTCAATATTGTCAATGTATTTATATTCTTTGACAACAACATAAAACCAACTCGCGCAAAAACATAGGAAATGGGCACTATTTAGTAAAATATTCAGTCCGTTAACACTCGTGTTGTATAGTAGTATATATTTTTTGTTAGGTTTTACTCATAACTTCGCAGTAACATCCCAAAATACATAAGTTCATATGCCGACAGCACGCTGTACATCATCCCGTCACAAAGGGCCGTAGCCGACTAGCCATTACTAGCCAACTGACGTTGACTGAGATTACAGTATGGCCGTACGAAGAAGCCCGCGCTCATGCACGGAAAGGAGATGTTGCAAAAATGTATGGACCTCCGGCCATGTATTGTACACAATATCATTAACAGGCGAAATCAATATACAAACGTTTTTACTGCATATTTTCACTTATTTAGCTTTGTTTGCAGTTACAAAACATTATTTGCAGTTAGAGTTGCAACTCAAACCAACATAGCGAATATGGCGGGCGATGTCATTTTGACATTTTCATTTTTTTATTGTTTTTTGATTATATAGTACTTGGAGAAAAAAGTCTTATTTTCTAAATACTATCAAAATCGATTTCATGTGTTAATACTAAGAACTTAAACTAATCGATTTCCAATTTAAAGAAGCGTCGGCTGTATCGCCGCTATGTTATATATGGTTGAAAATGATAAAATCGTTTGAATTAAATGTGGTAGTAACTCTAAAATATATTCTTGAATAAATAAATTGTATTTTTTTCGGATTCTTCTTAATTAACCCATTTTTTGAGGACGTGTACGAACTAGGGCCAAGCTCGCAACATCTCCTTTCTACATTTTATTAATTTTCAGTAATAAAAAACACCAAAAAAAATAAAATTCTTAAGTCAAACTGTAAAGAATTTAAAGCCTTTTCTTTTGCAATAAAAACGAAGCAAAAAGATTGTGCCGTTTTGGAGAACATTTGCTTTTTATGACAAAAATGGGTGCATTTTGAAATGGTTTTTTCTAAAAGGGGGTTACCAAATGTAACATTCTGTTCAAGTCAAAATATTAATTGAATCCTTGCCTGTCATCGTGTATTTTTATATTGCGGATTCCATTAACAGTTTTTTCTATAATTTGACTTAAATCATGTACGAATTTAGGCATTTCATCTATCTTAAGGTCTTAAGGTGCAATTCCACGGGTCGCGATCGATCGCGGCCGCGCGCGACCGAGTTAGGTTAGGATCCCACTGCAGAATCATTTCGTTCATCCAGATATGCTGCAAACCTATTTGTACGCATATTTATAATCTAGAGAATATACATATATCCACTAGGTTGCCTATAAAAAAATGGCTGCAAGTATTATTTACATTTTATTGGGAAAGATTTTTTTCTTTGTTTTTTCAATATAATGTTGTCCACCTCACGGCAATATGTATAAAGACTGAAAAATCACGTCCACCGTTGCGCACTACGTATTTTCGTTCCCCCTCCCTCTCCCCCGATTACTTCTTACGTCCATGATGTACATGTATGATTTACATATCACATAGCTATATTAGCTATATTTTTTTCTCATTATTTTGGTATGCGGGAGCCAAATTAAATCGGCAGCAAATGAGCATTGCTGGCTGTTAAAGTAAAATAATTTAATTAAAAATACCAAATTTTTGACTTGCGACCAAATGTTGATAGGCAATCTAGTAGATATATATATATTCTCTAGATTATAAAGTTGCGTAAAAATTAGGTTTGCAGCGGTGAACAAAATGATTCTGCAGTGGGATCTTAACCTATGTCTTGAAAATTTCGTAATTAGTCGGTGTTGTCTGTAAAATGTCAAACATATTACATGTGCTGTGTAACTAGCCAGTGGTAAAATGGTTCGTAAAGAGGTTCGTTTTGTTTACACCATGAAATCCATGAGATTTCTGACGTTATCGGCCGCGCGCGGTTCGCGACAGTCGGTAGCCGCGGGCGTCTGTCGCGGCCGCGATCGATCGCGACCCGCGGAATTGCACCTTTAGGTAAATCTAATTCCTCAAGAGTTGGTAAGTACCATGTGGGCACCTACTTCATTTATCTATAGATATGATGTAGTCTAGTGATAGCAGGACTAGCAGGCCTCCGTTGATACACCGGGGTTCTGGGTTCGGTGATTACCTTGGGTTGTGCTAACGTATGAAGTATAAAAGTGTGGACAAGCGAATATATTTAATTTTCCAGTCGACAAGGTAATGAATCGAAGCCTGCATGTCCATCGCTGCCACCGCCGCCGCCACCACCACCACCACCACCGCCACCACCTCCATTGCCACCACCACCGGTATCGAAGTTACCAGTGCGCTCACACACCATACCACGGTGTGGATCCGCGCCGCCGAGAATTGCAGGGCCAAGGCTTACCATCACACCGCAGGATATTGCCAACGTAAAGTTAAGGAAGACGAAGGTGATGATTGATTGTGCCATGCTTATTTCTTTCACTAGTAAAATAGCTCCAATGAGTTGGAACTAGGGCTTCCAATACCGGTATTGGCCAGACACCGGTATACCGGTATTGGTAGCTCTGGTTGTCTGAACTATGTTAATCTCTAAATGGTAGTGTTAGTGGCAGCACTATGTACAGCTAGGTGTTAAAGCGCAATTTCTGGTACCCAGGCAAAAAACCTTAGGCATCAGAAGTCTAAATAGATATTATTATAGACTTTAGTATTCATTTATTCGGTCCCGGGCCGAATCCGCCGACCAAATACGTGCGAGCGGACCGCGTCGGACTTGATTAATAATAATTATGTTGGCCGGACTCGTCTACACACGGTCAGATTTGGTTCGGAGCGTACCTAATCCGCTGTCCGTTCCGTACCATATTCGGACGCGTGTTACAACTATAAATATACTGATAACTTAGTACTCACTTACCTACATGTTGCTGAGGAAACGCATAGCTGAAATATCATTACAATCGTGAACAGAACAGGTATTATTAATAAAGAAAACGTCAAACGTCTTTGTCGCTTTATTACTAGGTGAGTAGGTACTACAGCCTCTGTACATCTAAATAGTAACTGAAGATACGGCACTTGACGACCCGGTTAGTCCAGCGGTGTGAGATGACCGTTTGATTCGAAGGGTCGCGGGTTCGATCCCCGCACCGGGACATATATTTGTATGGCCTACAGATATTTGTTTCTTGTATGGGTGTTTGTGTATGACACAGGTTTATACCTACTGTGGGGCTGTGAGTGTAAGCGTATTTTATTTATTTATTTAATGTGCTTGAAAAAATTACTTATATGTTTCTAGGATAACCCTGTCCGTCCAAAGCCGGTGCCGAAAGAGGGTCAGCAGCCTTTGGTAACACAGCACATGCTCGAGACAACGCGAGCTAAACTCGGCCGAGGGAAGCCTGTCGCTTCTTCTACGCCCAAACAACAACTAACGGAACTTGAAAAGTAAGGCGCTTGGACATATTACAAAAATTTACTCTAAAAAAGTTTAGACAAAGTTTATTTTATTTTTTGTAATTTTCTGAACCTTCTATCTAATATAATAAAGCACTGATTTTCATAAGTTACTTATCTATACATTTCATTGGCATTCGGACTAAGTATGTCATTTAAAATAGTACATTTATTTAAATCTTCTCAAATACATTATTTTGTGGATTTTTGAGATGTGTAAATAAAGTTAAATTAATCCATCTTCCTTGGGTGTATTCATCTGAATGACTCTCAGATATTGTTATGTTTTATACTCCTACAGGTGTCTACTGCAAGAGGCGTCGGTGACATCGCTATATAGACGAAGAGTGACTCGTGGCAGTTTCCGCAGTGCGGAAGAATTGCGTGTGCGGCCGTACCCTGCTTCCCGTCCTTCCCGTAACCCCCTATCCCCTCACTCTCCCCGTTCTGCATCCTTGACCCGCACCACCTCTGTTTCCCCTTTAAAATTTACCCTAATATGCGGAAGCAAGGAATGATGTTTGTTATGTTAATGTTTAATTTTATTTTATTTCCTTCTTGCATTTGATAGCTACCAGAACTTGGGCCTATACTAAAGATATCTTTCCTAGGTATACGTCCAAAATTATACGAAGGTATGTATTTATGTAAAGGCAAGTAAGTACCTTAAAGGGTAGGTTCAGAACATACATCATCCAACAGTGGAAGCGCAGTTGGTAGGTAGGTACCTAATAAATAGGTATGTATCCGTTTTCGCCGTCCTATACGAAAACTGATTGTTGATTGAACTTTAATTCAATTACTTCGTTGGATCAGTTTCCAGAAATTTTATTTAATAAAAAATTAAATTTACTTACGCATTCAGTTTGGAAGTTGTTCCTATTTGCGTTTTTGCAGTGCGTAAGTACTTACCTAATAAAATTGTATGGTTTGTTACCATGTTAATGTACCAGTTTAATTAATATGTACTATATTACTATGTATATTAGTTTATTATGGCTTGATATTGTGATTTAATTTATTGATATGAATTTGTATTTATCTTACGACATCTTTGATATTTCTATCATCGTACAACGTAGAGATAATGGGCCTTCCATATATTTTAAATTGCGTCACACGTTTAGGGGAGGGAGAGGTTGATGAAATTGACATTGTGTGACAAGGGGTGGTGAGAGGTTCTTAATTTCGTGACTTCATATTTAAATATAATAGTATGTATGGGCAGATATTTAAATTAAACACGAAATTTGAATAAAATATAGGTACACCTATTAACGAATAACAAAAATATTTCCAACTCTTGTCTTTATATGACCAAGGTTTTACTTCGAAATATACATTCGCTGTACTAATGTCACCACCAGCCGACTGCCAACAGTCTTTTGAGACATGTTTTTAATATTTTTAAAAAATCCTCTATTCGATCCTCTTTTTTAAAATTACAAAATATGTGACGTCAGACTAGGTACCAATCACAAAATGTGCCACACGCGTAGTATTATTACATATTCTCTGCCCGTGTTCAACAAAATGTGCTCAAAACAGATTTAGATTGAGTTTATTTCATTTTACGTATCTGCTATTGATTTTCTCATTATTCTCAATGAGAGTACGATATATTGAATTAGATAAAAAAATGTTGATTGAATGATAATTAATCTGCATAGATCGTTTATTGGTTACAACACTGGAGTCTGTGACTTTAATAAAGTGAAACAATTATGTTACTTAACTATGTATTATGTAAAATACATTAAAACCTGCTTTCTTAATATTATCTGGTTTTATTAATGGACACTGTATCTGCGTCCTAGAGACAGGTATTAGGAATGTTATTAATTGAAGCTCTTGCATCAACTCATCGTCATAACTTTTTCTTTCTTTCTTTCTTTTGATTAATGGCAACTACCAACTTTTAAGGGTAATTCTGCCAAAGTCATAACATTGAAACTTTGAAATGCCACCGGCGTGACAGTCAGTACCTACCTATTACATAATTAAATTTAATTTAACCGTATATAAAAACTTATTTTCTGTCTACCCCCGTAAGAGACTTGGCGCAAACATACATACAGTACGGCGAATTCGCCCCTTCTGGACAACTTGGACAAGGTCATAGGAGGCAGTGCGAGTACACCGCTCAAGATGTGCGTTCCACTTATAAGATTCGCCTCTAACGCCCGCGGCCTTTTTACGTTCGTGGAACGCTTAGACTAAGTACCTTAATCTAAGGTGGAACGGCAATATCAGCGGTCGTTGCGGTCGATTAATGGAACGTAACCGTGTCCAATTGACAGTTCTTGACAGTGTCACTGTGTTAGTGTCAAATTGTCAAGATCTGAAATCAGACTTTTGAAAATTTTCTCGATACTTCAATTTTGGGATTTTTCTTTGATAAAAGAAATATTTATTGATAAAAGAAATATTGAATCAAAATAATTTACAAAGTGTGTACTGTGTAATCGTTTGTTTTTTTATTAAATCAATTCGCTTTCTTGTACTATTAAATAAATAATTTGTAGGAATCGCGGCTCGAGAAAAGTAAACATTGCTGCATTTAACAGTTTAGAGAAAATAGAAAATATGAATTAAGGAAATCAGTGTGCTACCTTTAAGCTGTAAACAAAATGGACTTCAGCTCTCTGAATCCTCTGACATCGAATGCTTTGAATCTCGCCGCGAGAAACAATGAATACAAAACCGTCAAACGGCTGCTTAAAAAGAGGAATCCAAATTATGTGGACAATAGAGGATGGACATGCCTCCACGAAGCGGCAGCGAATGATAGTTATGAGAGCTTGTGTTTGATATTGAAACATCCCGACTGCCGACCTCTCGCTGAAACCCACGAAGGCCATACTGCATTATATCTCGCCTGTCGTCATTTGTGCTCAGTGCTTACAGTACGCGAATTACTCCAAAGTGTAGAAGATATAGCCAACTATGGCAGCACAGAGGATGTCACTCCGTTGCATGTTGCTAGTTCTCAAGGACAAATAGATATTATACAACTACTAATTGAATATGGTGCAATCATCAATGTCCAAGATTTTGATGGTGATACACCTCTACATGATGCAGCTCTTGCGTCTCAGCATGAAGCTGTTTCTATCCTACTGCATGCCGGGGCTGACCCTGAAATTAAAAATGAATCCAATTTGACACCTTTCCATTTAGCTTGCCATAAAGGCTGTATTGAAACAATGAAAAAGATGTTCCCATTCATCTCTGATATCAATCAAGTCACAATGAATGGTGATGGTCCTCTTGCATTAGCAACTCAGGGATGTAATGATGAGATGATACAATTTTTACTTGAAAACGGCGCTGATCCCCATATTAAAAATGTTCACGGTGATGTTGCATTAACAATTGCCCTGAACAGAGGCCATGCTAGTATATTTCAATCATTATTGTTAGTGACTGATAAAGACAAAATTGATCCTAACATTATTTTAAATGCATGCAAACCACATTATTTTAAATTTGAAATACTGGAAAGTCTTTTAAATTATGATTTGGGTCCTGAATTTTTTGATTTTGTAGAGACATTTTATGTGTTGTTAGAACAATTAGGTACATACAAACCAGTGTACCTAACTAATGCTCCACTTAACTCATATTTAAATATATGTGAATATATCTACAATAATTCACCTGACAAGTTTCGAGAGTTTTTCTATTTGTTTTTAACAAGAGGATTGGCTGTGGATGCCGTAGATATAAATGAGTGTCCTCCTCTGGTTTACATACACTATTGTATGCACACTTCCTGTTTTAAGGAAGTAAGTACCCACATTGTTAATAATTACCCATCTTTTTTAAATTGAAGTATTCATGTATGCATATACATAAAATTATTTACCTTTACTTACACATCATCACTGGCATCTGCAGTTGATAATAATAATAAACCTATATTACTGATCTAATTTACAATATAAGAACACAGTTTTTAGGGTTCCGTACCTTAAAAGCAAAAAAGGAACCCTTATAGGATCACTTGTGCGTCTGTCTGTCCGTCTGTCACAGCCAATTTGCTCCAAAACTACTCGACCGATTGAGTTGAAATTTGATAAATACATGTAAATTGGTGACCCAAAGATGAACACGTCAGGTAAAATAATCAATTTTAAACAGGGGGGCCACTTTCGGGGGGTAAATCAGAAAAAAAAAAAAAAATCGTAAACTGTGTCGTGTGACATATCAAATGAAAGAGGTTGTTGTCAGCATCTCAGATATATTTTTTTTATAATTTTTGCATGAACAAATTTGAAGTTATTTAAGAAAAACGACGAAAATTTACCATTCCCCCCCTATCTCCGAAACTACTGAACTTAAAATTTTGAAAAAAAATGTGGAAAATAGTTCTTTGCCTATAGATTACTGGAAAACCTATAAGAAGTTTGAGTATTCAAATTAAATCGAAAATTCTTAATGATATAACCCCTGCTGGTACCACCGTAACCGCTATGTCCTTGCATTTTAGATTTTAAAATCTGTAATATTTTCGAAAATATTTATTTAAATTACGGAACCCTCACCACGCGAGTCGAACTCGCACTTGTCCGGTTTTTTACAATACAATTTCACATCATTCATCAGTGTGTCCTATTGACACAAACGCCAACTCGTAACTTTCTCCATTCCTCTCTGTTTCTTCCTGTTCTTAGCCTAGCCTGCTTTTGGAATCTGCAGTTACTATTATCCAGATTTATTATTTTTTAAGTTAATTGATACAATATTAATGGTATAATATCTTTCAGGTGTTTGAGATTCTCCAAAGTCATGGTTGCAATGTGGATTATTGTACAACATGTGTGGATAAACAAAATTGTATACCTGATGTATTTCTAGCATCCTTGACAGCCGACCCCTCCACATCTTTAGTCATGTTACCATATAGCTTATATTGTGAGCCTGGATCACTACTTCAGTTCTCATATGAAAACAATATATTGGGACGAATACCACTTCGTGTTAGTAAATAATGTTTCTTTATTTATGTTATGTAGTAACAAACAAGCATACAGTTCACATTGAGGATAAATAATTATAAATAATACATATCAACATGTACATAAGACCAATAAGTAAATTCAATGTAGATACATTGCCACTGAGGCCTAGTGTGATGCCTCTGTGCCAGAACATTGCCCCCTGATCGGAACATGATAGCACTGAACACTACCATTTAGCAGCAAGTAGATTAGGTAATGGAGTGGTGCCTACGCCTACGAGTCCCGTCACTGGAGCTCTGCCACAAGCAAAAAATCATACAAAAAGGTATGAAGATCACACCTGAGCAAGTCTTGATGCGTCTCCCTCTTCGAAATTTGTTTTTTGCTCCCTGTGTGCAAATTATTTATTTATCCGATTTATGTTGTCATGTGTACTTCATATCATTTAGTTTGTTATTAGTCTCCAAAATTTTTACAAAAATACAGATGTAATCTGAAGTTATCTGTGGTCTCTAAGCCTGGGTTGCACCACAATATTTGTTAAAGTTATGTATATGCACAACATATGTTAACTTTGTGATATCTAATCCTAAAGATAAAGTTTGCTGTTTATTTAATAAATGTGATATTTGTTTCAGGTCCAAGAAGGCCTGCTAGCAATGATAGGTGTCATCTCTCAGGAAATAACCGCGGATAGTTTACATTGCACGGTTCTGCCTCTGAAACATCTTTGCAGAGTGAGGATTCGGAAAATGATGCGCGAAAGAAAAGGCGGTGTAAAATCCACTACTCATTTTCTAGAAATTCTTAATGTATTGCATATACCCTACATATTAAAAAAATACCTTTGCTACCAATGATATTAAAAAGGGGATGATAGGCGACTATCTCCTGGAGTATTGAATACACGGTCATTATATGTATTCAGGCACAAAATCTTTTTGTTAAGGCAGGACGCCTTAACAAAGATTTTGGGTAAGGGTAGCAAAAACAGTAATTTGAAAGGGGAGAAGGATCAAGACTTGCACAAGTGTGATCTTGATACTTTATTTGGCATGATTTTCAACTTGCATCTTACTTTGGGGGGAGGAGTCATGACCTATATGCCTCCTCGCCACCGCTACTAATAACTCTCTTATCGACACGTGAAACACAAGGTTGTTATAAAATATTTTAGTAAATAAACTGCTACACTGACTTTCTAAGCTTAAATGGCTCAAATGCTATGTTTTAATGTTGAAGTAACAACAACATCCTTTAAGTTTTAGGTGGACTTAAGTAAGTCGCCATGTTCCATGAACTGAATGGCAGTTATCATCGCGTTTTATCAAAACAAATCAATTGTGTTGTTTAAGAGTACTATATTTAGATAACCGCCGTTTCTTAATTTGAGAAGGGTACAGAATACACCATCATATTCTATGAAGTCGCTATGATAATCGATTCTTTTGGCAGCTCTTAGTTACATGAGGGTGCCGTCTTGTCCCTCTTATGGTTTTTGTACCAAATCGGGTACGTAAACACATTTCACTAATTTTATAAATAACTTAGTGGTTCAAAGCCACATTTTTATATGAAACAATACAGATGCTTATTAATTAAATAAAAAACACATACTGGAAATTCGCATAGATATGTATACAATGCATATTATGTATACATGAATATATTATTTTATAATGTACTACTGCTTATTATTTCGGTGAACACCGGCACGAAGTATTGTTTTGTCAAACAAAAAGATGTGATAATAATGATAATAAAGCTTTAATTTATTAAATTGTTATTCTTAAACATGATTTATAGGTATAACAACAATTTCTTGTACATAGTTTTATATTATGATACATAATTACCTTAATTTAGTATATACATTAATTACAATTTTGTACACTTTGGTGGTTACATATAGAAAAATATAAAACACTTTTATAAAGCTGTTATTTGAAGTTCGCACCATTAGCCATCAGGTCTTCTATTTCTGCAACGCTGTGAACAAACAAGAAACCAAATTGTACTTCAACCATTTACAGCATAATCAGATTAACATGGATGCTTACAAAGTTAGTAACAAAACTTTACTTCTACCATAATTACCATTCTACCATCTATTTTCTCACCTTGTCTGGCCGTCCACCACTTTGTTACAGGACCATTAACAAAATGTAATGACTCAAACAGCATAACGAGCGAATCGTGAATCTTAGCATGCATGTACCTGTGCTTAACCCTTAGCTTTGAGGAATACATGTTTTATAGAGTATTCGCCATCCAAGAAACCTATTATTGCCGGGAATTTTTAGGATTGGTGAATGGTAGTTTATGGTAATGAATGAAGTCGTACTGAGGGCAAGAAATAGTATTGAGATGTGAGAACTGTCGTAGGACATTGAAGAGCACTTTCATGATATTATAAATGATAAAGTTGTTGATTATATTCAAATTATTTAAATAAAATGCATTAATTAATCGACATACTTATGTTATTATTTTCATTTATAACTTTTCAAGCTAGCAAGTTGGTTCATGTCTTGTACAAAGATCCTTGCAATATTTGTCAATGTATAGATCTTGCCAATCAAATCAATCAATGTATAGATCAGTGATTCCCAAAGTGGACCATATAGACCCCCTGGGGTCCATGGGATTCGATGGGATCTACGTAGGCGTTGGAAATATGGGGATGTGATATAAATGTAGCAAGGAGGGGGTCCACGGAAACCAGAAAAAAATTGAAAGGGGTCTACAAGAAAAAATTGTTTGGGAACCATTGATATACAAAAAACCCAAAATGCACACTCAACGTCTCAAAACCGTCCGCTCGCAACTAGCGCTAAAGTGAACATTTAGCGCTCATTTCAAATAGTATCACGTCAATCTTAGAGCAGTTCGTACGCCAAAAATGCCGAAGTGTTCCGTTAAAAATTGTAAAAATAATACGTCTATACCGATGAAAACGGATGGGATATCGTACTTTCGGTAAGAAAAAGACTATTGATTTACATTTGTCATATAAAGTAAATATAGCGATTTTGAATTGATTTTGATTTAATTTTGTTTAAAACTTCACTCATCAATCTAAGTTTAATACGGCAAACTTCAATAGTTGCACGGTCTACGGTCATAGAAACGTATTAGGCTCATTTTGTTTTAGTCGTATAACGGCTCTGTTCTTGTCAATGGAGTCGATTTTCTAAAATCACACATATTTTTTATTACTTATTTAATAATTAACTTTTAAAGTTTTTATTTAATAATTAACTTTTAAATTAATATAATATATTATTATGTGTTACAAACATTTTTAGTATTTAATAATTTGATAATTGACATAGACAAAGTGACCTAATGTGTTAGTAATATTATTAACAATTTATGGATTTTATATTATTTAATCAATCCATAAAATTATTATTATTGCTTTTTTATTTCATTTTAATACATACCGAATATTTATACATACATAATTAAACTAAAAACATAATAATATTATTTCATAACGCATAGCTATATGAATTGTAATATGGGCATAAAACATTTAAAATCTGTGAACGTAAATTTTACAAACTCGATAAAATATGCACCTGTAATAAGATACAAAAATATATCAAACAATTTTTTTCTATTATTATTTTATTTATTTGATTCTATTCAATAACTTGTGCCACTCATGAATTTCGGTCGTAAAAGGAGATCAGCCAAAGTGGTACATAGATTGTACATGAACAAATAATTTACATAAAATTTGTGCATAGAGCTGTAAATTTTTCAGTATAATATTATATTGAAAACCACCGGAAAAGTATTTAAAACAGTTTTAAAAAAAATCTGTACTTTTGATATTTATGATGGCGTAGAAAGGAACGTAACGAAATGTAATGGCGTAGGATATAATTATTGTATCAGAAAGTATCGATTAATCATATTTAAAAAAATCGGTTACATAATAAATAGAAAAATAAGTGAAAGTACACGTTAGATTTCATTTTAATTTGCCAACAACCAGATGAGGATTTACTGAAATACATATCTCATATTTACTGAAATCATTTAGATTTTAAAATCAACACAAAAGACTAAGTGACCCGATCAATGGATCGATATTCTTAAACATCGATATTTTGTGACAGCCGCCTATGTTGACACATCTTTTTTTGACGCTTTGATATGTCACCTCATGTCTGTCACGTCATTGATGATTGACGTCACGTCATTCACTTGGCGTTCTGTGACTTCTCTGTGTTTTGACTACTGGCTTGTTTATGTGCTTTTTGAAACGAATTTCGAGTGCTTTTTGGAATACGTAGGTAGTGCTTGTTGATCGTGTTCGTTAGTTTTTCTGTAAACAATTTAATATAATCTGCAAAAGCAGACTGGAGTTTGCCAAAAAAGGTGCTCGGTGTTCAGTGAAAAGCATTCATAGGTAGGTATTTGTGGATACAAGCGTGATTATTTAGTGTACAAATCACTTTCTTAGGGATAATAGCAATCTACAAACCGTCAATTTTAAATTAGCGCCTATTAGTACGAAAATAAAAAAAATATGGCGGAAAAACGACTTCATTCTTACCATTTTTAAATTGGTATATCTCATGAACCCCACGCGACAACGAAGTGAACTATGTTTTAAATAGTAGTATATGTACTAATGTCTGAGGACGAAAAGTTTTATTGATGTACAATTATGTACCAATGCCCCATACAAAGTGGCGGATCTCCTTTGTTTAGTTTTTGCATATTGTTTTAAAAAAATAACTTAAATTCGTACTACTAAGGTTCACTTTGTAAAAAAATATGTTATCTATAACAACGTTAGTACAACTGACAACAGTTTCGAGTGCGAAGTTTGTTCGCGACAGTGCATCTTGGGTTTTTTGTATATCAATGTTGGGAATCTCTATAGATCATGCCGTGATTCTTTATGCAATTGCTAAGTGACATTAGTTTATTTATTTTATGTTCTAATATAAGAACAGATAGCTTTATGGTTCTAATATAAGAAAACAATGCAGACGAAAGCTCAACAGTCAACATTTCCCCCTTTATTCTGAAATTACCTGTCTTATTATACGATTTTTTATGTCACGAAAGTGGCAAACGAGCATAAAGTTCACATTGATAGTAAACGGTAAGTGAATACTGTTGGTTATTATACATAAACATGCCAACAAACGATGATTTCATCGAAGATGCGTTTTGACTCCCTATGTTAAACGGAATACGATAGCGGCAAGTAGATTAAATTAGGTGCTGTCTCACTGGACCTCTTCCACCATTTAAAGACATAGTATTTGAGATGACTTAAAACTTCTAACTAGACTAGAGGTAATAACAGGAGCCTAATGATCGTAACGTAATTGTCATTGGGTAGCAATTGAATCGCTCCGCTGTCTTATTTTAACCAAAATGCGCGTCCAATGTTAGAGCGAGACAACAAAGCGAGTCAATCGCGATCGTGGGATTTAGGCTCGTGTCTAAAACGTGTCAGTAAAAGTAAAAGTACTTGGAACTTGGAACTTTGCCGGTGAATGACAAAGAATGACTCTTTTTCTTTTCTTTTTACTCTTTGTTATCAGTTTGTAAAGGGGAAATGTGACATTCTACTGATATACTTTTTACATTAGTTTATTAAATTTAGTTTTATCTTAGTGATATTCTTGACTTTACATATATTTTTATCTTGTTTGACATGTATATCAATTGTTATTCACTTTAATTTATTTTGTTTGTTTTTGACGTGTCATAAGAGGTGCCTGTCACCCTAAACGAATAAATGAGTTTCTGATTCTGATTCTGAACTTACGTTCGCGGTACAAGAGTTAAGTTCTCGACGCCAGTTTCGGTGATCAACACGTCATCTTCGATACGCACTCCGCCGAACCCGTAGAATCTCTCCACCATCTCCCAGTTGAAGAAACGCGATTGCTCCGGGTTGTTCTTGGCAGAGTTCAACAGCTGTAAGGATAATAGTTGTTTGATAATGGCTTTTTCAATAACAGCGGACCGCCCCGGCTTCAATTTAGGTGCTAATTTAGAATCCGGTCGAACAGTACGATTGAAAGATAGCGGCGCGACGGTTAGTTGGTGTAGCTCACTTTATTGAGTTCGATGCGATGTACACGGGAACAAAACAAAGGAAGAGGGTGCACTATTGTTTCATAGATTTATAATAAAGTACCTGGATGACAGAGCTTTGCTCGATATTTTTATAGTAAATCGTGTTCTTAGGGTTTCGTAACTCAAAAGGAAAAAACTGAACTCTTATATCTAAAATCACTCGCGCGTCTGTCTGTTCATCTGTGCATCCGTCTGTCACGACAGATGACTATTTAAATTGATTTCCGTTCAGTTGCCAACGCTACTATTATATACTACGAAAAGTTCCCCGAGTCCCAACTGAAGTAGAAGCATGTTGGACAACAGAGATACAGAGACATGAGAACCAACTCTCAGAGGGTGGCAACGCATCTGCATTTGACCTCTTGACTTTAGAGAAGACGTTTGCCACCTTTGCTGCTTAAAAAAAATGACTCACCCGTGGAATGAAGTAGCAGCCGGGCTCAATAGTGAGCAGCATGTTGGGTAGCAAGGCGCGCGCGGTGCGCAGCCTGGCGAGAGGGCCCGAGGGTCGCGGGGGACAGTGGGGTAAGTATCCACCCACGTCGTGCACGTCCAGCCCTATTAGGTGGCCAAGACCGTGAGGCTGAAGGATGCCGTTCACACCCGCCTAGGAACATATAACAGGTTACATTGCCTGATAATAGTCCTCCTTAATTTTATCAGTCTAAAGTTTATAGTGCAAATTATTTTCAAAAGAAATAATGACAATTAGCGCTATGGCTCTCTTAAGATAAATCATTAATTTTAGCCATGAACAAAGACTCGACTTTCCAGTCGCAGATATATTGGGATTAAAATTATATATTATAAATATTTGACTTTAAACTTTTATTAGATGTAAGAAAGAGGCTTTGTGTGAATGATAGTATCAGTGTAAAAATGAAAAAAGGCATGCTCCGATGGTTCGGACATATAGAAAGAATGTCGAATGAGCGAATGACTAAACAGATATTTTATTTTATAGAAGTCAAAATAACTTTACTAATGTAAAAGTAAAATAGAGATAAACATACAAAGAACCAAAAATTATTAAAAACTGCACATATATATGTAAAGGTATTTTTACAATAGGAGTTGATTTATAATAAGAAGTTTATAAATAAAGTCAATCAACTCAAATTTTGGATACTTTTTATGGGGATTGTTTTATATGACAAACTGAGACCGTCAATTATTATTAGTATACGATGTAATACTAGCCTTAATCATTTCTTCCACATCACCTTTCAGAAGGTTTCCTTTTTTCAAATGTTCCAGCATGGCCCGATTCGCTACCAAGTGCATTTCAGGCCACATCACACCTGGTTTAGCTTCTCTGTAAACACAGGTAAAATAGTTACAAGACGACCCGGTTAGTTAGAAGACGACCCGATTGGTCCAGCGGTGTGAGTTGACCGTTTGATTCGAAGGGTCGCGGGTTCGATCCCCGCACCGGGACAAATATTTGTGTAACCTACAGATATTTGTTTCGGGTCTGGGTGTTTGTGTATGTGTTGTTTGTATATAACGGCACCCACGACACAGGTTTATTATATACTTGGGCTGTGAGTGTAACCGTATTTAAAAAAAATAATTTAATTTGTTAATATTCATGGGCCATTGGCAGCGTTTATTTATTATCAATTCCCACTGACAGTGAGTAAATTCTGCAACTCCCATTGGTTGTAAGTTAGTAGGGTGCATCTGTACACCACAAATAATAAATAATACGAGTAATAATGGCAACCCATTATACGTCCCATTGCTGGGCACGAGTCTCTCCCCTTTTTTTTTGGGGAGGCCTGGAGCTTACTCCACCACGCTGCTCCAATGCGGATTGGTGGAGATACGGGTTAGTGGCCAACCCGCTGTCTGATGTTTTCAAACCACCCATAAGGCCTCCGACAAGGTTTAACGACTGCTATCTATCGATAGCAACCGGGACCGACGGCTTAACGTGCCCTCCGAAGCACGGAAACGCGCATTTAATTTGCCACTAGCGGTCACCCATTACACTACCCGACCGCGCCCGTAGTGCTTAACCGAGTAGATCGCTTAAGATCTACACCAGCCACCGGGCTATGCGCGCTTCGCACACCACGAATGGTCTGGTTGAATTATGAAACAGTAGGATCGGTGGAGGCAGGCAATTAGTTATCAATGGACGTCGGTTGCCAGCCCCCCATAGACGGTTACAATATAAATAAAAGATAAATTCGACGCTCGCTCGAATGCGGGCATTCGGTAGCTAAGTGGTAAAACATCTCGCCCACACGCTCAGTTACGTCATTGCAAAAATACAATGACACATATTAACCTGATGACAGCGTCGCGGGCCTCGAGCACGGCTTCATAGACTAGCTTCTGGTCATCCGTGAACTTGCCGTTGGCGGGGAACGAGCACGTGATGTCGGCCGCGTAGCCCGCGTAGTTGCCGCCCATGTCGAATAGGCTGCGGATTCATTCGTAGAATACGTGAGGCTGAATAAATTAATAATAAAGGGCGAAATAAGTGTACCTAAGTTAGTAGTGCATTTGGCTTTTTCCTGCGAGACCGAATCAGAAATGAGGAGATCTGCGTGGTAATGTAATTTAATAAGTTAAAAATAATAAATAATGGCAACACATTATGCCTCCCACTGCTGGGCACGAGTCTCTCCCCTTTTTGCCTGGAGTTTACTCCATTACGCTGCTCCAATGCACCCGCATTGGTGGAAATACGGGTTAGTGTCCAATCCGCTGTCGGATGTTTTTCAAACCTATTAGGCCTTCGACAAGGTTTAACGACTGCTATCTATCGATAGCAATCAGGTATACTTACCACATTTCACCCTTCTGTATCATCTTGCTATTAGGAGCGGCGGCGTGACCGTAGTGTAGCGTGGCGGCGTTGTCGCCCGAGCCGCATATGCAGGTGTACGACACGTGCCGACACCCGCCCACGCGGTAACAGTGGTCCAGGAACACGGACTCGCATTGGTACTCCATTAGGCCGGGCCGGGCGAATAACATCACCTGTTTACATAAATAACATTGTGGTCCGGCCGCAACATTGCTACGTTCATCCAGAAATCCTTGCCTAAGTGTCCAATAAAAAAAATTACCCCAAGTGTTTTTAAATCAGATTTATTCCTATTCGATTCCCTGCAAAAATTTTTTACCTAATGTCGTTTTTATTGCCAGACATAAAAAATAATCCTTTTATTAATTAATAGAGTTAATTTATTTCATTATTTTGGATCTTTTCCCTCAAGGGGATATTGGTTATATTATGATAATATGCATAGTTGACTGCCAAGTGCGCACCTGAAACCATCTGTAGATTTCTTAAATACTTATACAAGACGTGTCGATTGTCTAGAATAGACCAAATTGAATCTTGCAACCGTATCTCGTACTAATAAGTAGATAATAAATCTATGAATAGCTGAGTGAGGCGAGTTTGTTTTATATTTTGATTCCACAGTAGGATGTCATCGACGATAAAACTGACGATTGCAAAATGGAGGGTTGTAGTTTTGTGTTACAATTGATTCTATCATCAACATTTAATTCGCTCGCGACTGAGGAGGAAGTCCCACTATTTTTAACTTGAATAAATAGCCTCAAAGTAAATAGGTATTACCGCTTATTGCTGTATCTGCAACGTTACCTGCTTATGTGCGTCCGAAGAAACTTTGCACACGTAACGCATCACTTCGATTTCTTCTGGTGTCTTAATTACTCGACTGGAAATAAAAACAATATATAGAAAATATACATTATGATATGGTACCTATATATAATTACTTTGTATTCTGTGCAGGATTTGCGAAATCGACGAAATAGCAAACCGCCTAAATAGCAAACCCTCAAAATACAAAAAAACGAACAGTTAAAATTGCAAATCTTTCAGAAGTCACTCCGTGAACCCCAGACTCAGGTTAGTCAGTACCTACTTAGTTTGAATTAAATTACTCTGCCTACCTCCTACAGTGATATGTTCTTAGGTTTTCGCGAGCTACACTCATTGAAATAAAACTATTTTTACGGATTTATCTCGCGTATATTAAACTAAAATGATTTTTAAAATCAACCCGACGTTTCGGTCGCTTTTCAGCTTCCGTGGTCCCGGGCAGACTGAGGTGACATTTGTCTGACAGAAGTTTGAAAAAATTATATGTAGCTACCTCCATCGATTTCGTAAACGCCTTGCGTAGCGTTCAGGATTAACACAATAATTACTTATGGTATCTTGAGGTCTTGCAGACTGCTGCGGCTGGGATTTAATCTTGCTAAGTATGGGATCCCATGATGTTGATAATCGCCATCCATCTTCTCTATTGAAATTTGGGTGTTTTTTAATTTCAATAGCCTCGCGTACCATTCGTGGAATGGGTTTGTGTTCTCTAGCGAGTATTTGAATTTTATCAAACCGGATGTAATGGTTCGGCTTATCCGCTATGTGTTCACAGACTGCAGACCTCCCTGTTCTTCGGTTTTTGACATCAGCAATGTGCTCTTTAACGCGGGTGGATACAGCTCTCTTCGTTTGACCAATATATGAGAGTCCACAATCACAATCTAATTTATAAATGCCAGAATTTTGTAATGGAATATTACTTTTAATGGGTCTTAAATACTGATGAATCTTTTTATATGGTTTGAAAAAAGAATTCCATTAAAACAGTTTTCAAACCATATAAAAAGATTCATCAGTATTTAAGACCCATTAAAAGTAATATTCCATTACAAAATTCTGGCATTTATAAATTAGATTGTGATTGTGGACTCTCATATATTGGTCAAACGAAGAGAGCTGTATCCACCCGCGTTAAAGAGCACATTGCTGATGTCAAAAACCGAAGAACAGGGAGGTCTGCAGTCTGTGAACACATAGCGGATAAGCCGAACCATTACATCCGGTTTGATAAAATTCAAATACTCGCTAGAGAACACAAACCCATTCCACGAATGGTACGCGAGGCTATTGAAATTAAAAAACACCCAAATTTCAATAGAGAAGATGGATGGCGATTATCAACATCATGGGATCCCATACTTAGCAAGATTAAATCCCAGCCGCAGCAGTCTGCAAGACCTCAAGATACCATAAGTAATTATTGTGTTAATCCTGAACGCTACGCAAGGCGTTTACGAAATCGATGGAGGTAGCTACATATAATTTTTTCAAACTTCTGTCAGACAAATGTCACCTCAGTCTGCCCGGGACCACGGAAGCTGAAAAGCGACCGAAACGTCGGGTTGATTTTAAAAATCATTTTAGTTTAATATACGCGAGATAAATCCGTAAAAATAGTTTTATTTCAATACCTCCTACAGTATTTTGAAATAAGCAAGTTCTTTTACAAGGATTAAGCAGTTTTTAGTTGTAGATAGATAATGATGTTATATCTTCTAAAATTGGTATTTTAAATGGATGATTGATGTTCAATGCATCGTCCATACAGAAGTTTAGGTTACGAAACAAAATAATTGAAAACTAAAGGAATAGGTAATTGAATATCTGCAACACTTTATGAATTAGGTCGCTATTGATAAAGTACCACCACATAATAATCTATTTCATAATAACGATAAAATCGGATGATAAAATCGGATTTTTATCTACTTACTTCAGATATTGATAATGTTACAAAGTTACAAATAAAAATATGAATGTATTTGTTCCTGTATACTTAGTGTTATAATTATTTTTTTTAAAGTAATTTCCTTGTAATATGTACGCCCCTCTTATTATTTATGTTGTATTCTCCTTGTTATCTGGTTGCCTGGTAGAAATCGCTGTGTAGCGATAAGGCCGCCATTTGTGCTTGTCCTCCTGCCATTGTATCTAACCTATTCCTGATTGGTGTACAATAAAGAATATTGTTGTTGTTGTTGTTGTATATGTAAAAGTAGATAATAATATAATATGCACATACAACATAACTTTACGCGTGTATTTTCTGAAGGAGTAGGCAGAGGCGAGTAAATGCATGCATTCAAGCATACAATTGAACACGCACGATTCGCGTTAAAGGCTTCCCCACACACGAGCGTTATTATAGGTCGATTATATCGCATGCGTTACTGCGATATCTGTTTTCAGTACATTTTGTATAAGGATGGTCATGTTGCGATAATAACGCCGCAATGGAAGTAGGACGTTTCTCCGTCCTGCGATATTCCGATACGAGTTCTAGAATGTTTTGTATCAGGACGCAAACGACCGTACACACACCTGCGATAATAACGTCAGTACTTGAAGGACGTTTGGTTTAGAAATATCGGACGATAAAAACGCAGCTGTGAGCAAGGAATGTAAAAGGAATCGGGATGCATTTTCGCAATACCGCATGCGATATTATCGACCTACATAACGCCTGTGTTGGGGAGCCTTAAGTTTCGTTCCATGTAATAGGTGAGGCTACTGAGATATCCGGCACATAACCAATCTTCGAGGAGAACTTCTTTTTCTTTGTTTACACTGAGAAACTTTGGAAAAATTCCAATAGCATTTACCGCAATCTAGTGGGTCGAACCCAGACTAATGATCCATAAAAAAATCAAGCATTTGAATGTACTTACAGCTCAGCTATAATAGGGAATAATGTCTCATTGTCAACTTTAAACCTGAAAGTTAAAAATCTTTAATTAACAATTTTGTACTTTAATAAAAACATAATAATATGTCATATCAAATTAACATGCTTATTTTAAAATAGACATACTCATCAATGCCTTCAAAAATGGCTTCCTTTGCTGTCAGTCCACTATCTGTGTTTGGACCACTCTGAAAAATACAGAAAAAAGATTAGATAGAAACAGTAATACTAATTGCTAATAGGGTAAGTAAATTAAATTAGTGCAACTGTCTAGTTTCTGTGAATTGTGTGATTTAAAAAATAATTGGAATATTTATACATATTTTAATTTATTTTATAATACGCAAGAGATAGAAAAACTAGGTCATATGTGCATATTATATTTGGTTCTTACCAAATTGGGAGATTCAGACACAGATCATTTTCCTAGTCTACTTTTTCTTTTGCGTAAACATTTTGCCTCCAGATTGTAAGCATGCTTCAATATCTTATTACTTAATTTAATATAAAAATTATACAATAGAAGTTAGGCCTAGCCAGAGAATATCGAATAATACTACGTATAGAATGGACACTTTGATAGCCCGCCCGATTTCCCTCTTATGGGCAGCGGTTGGTGTTTTGTACATGCTACGCACACAGGTGCGCGTGTAAATACACGTCACTGATTGATGTAAGTAAGTTGAACGCGGTCGAGATGAGATCTTTGCGCAAGATCTGCGGTGTATCACTCACCGATCGCGTTCGTAATGAAGATGTAAGAAAGAAACTTTGTGTGAATGATAGTATCGGTGTAAAAATGAAAAAAGGCATGCTCCGATGGTTCGGGCATATAGAAAGAATGTCGAATGAGCGAATGACTAAACAGATATACAATGCGAATGTGGATGGTTGCAGAGGCCCAGGAAGACCAAGGCTGACCTACCATGACCAAATAGGTCGAGTTCTGTCTGATGGTGGTGTCAAAAGTCTTAGGAATCGGCGTGCATGTATGAAGAGAATGATGAAAGTAGACGAGGCACAAGAGGTTTGTCAGAACCGGGATGTCTGGCGCTCTACACTCTCTGCCTACCCCGTTAGGGACCTGGCGTGAAGATACACACACACACACTGATTGATGTCTGTGTAATAGAAACCAAATTAAGCATTTGTATGGAATTCTGGCAGAGTGTCCGCGGTGTCGCCTAGCTACAGTCTAAAACCTTTTTTTTACCCACAGTGCTGCTCTTTAGACAACTAATCTTGGGAGCAAAAATAAATTACAAAGAATTTATTATAATATAATTTTAAACTTACAAGTGTCAGTAGCGAATTTGGTTTAAGGCTCTTCAGTACTTCTTGCAGCTGCAGAAATAAAATAAAATATTATTAGTACACTGACAGTCAAAAATACTTATTTTTATACTAATTTAATTAAAAAATCATGATTTAAAATATATATACAAACTTGATCAACATAATGAACTTCATCTACACCATAGATGTTCCTGAAATCACCACAGCAGAGTAGCTTGCCCATCCATACTTCATATTCTTCAGGGAGACGTGGCACAAACAGATGAGCTTTCTTTGTGCTCACATCCAGAGCAAAGTAACAACCTGGTTCACGGACTCCGCACACCCAAGTAAAATATGCTTCCTAAAATAATACATATGTGCCACATTAGTATCTTAGTTGACCCGTCAAGTCACGAGAAAAATATGACAATTAATGTCATAATGATTACTAGATATTCAATATTTAATATAAATAAATATATAACTAAAGCAAGATAATAATTAATTAATATTAATTATATAGGTCACAGCATCCCAACCAGGTAACAATGTATTGTTTATTTATCAGGTTCTATGCTGCAAATTTAGAAACATGCTATCTATTTTGTGACTCGTAACTTTCTAAAATATTGATATCACCCAATATAAAACGTAGAGATTTTAAAACACTCCTGTTTAAGCTGTTATCGTCTCTGGTGGAAATTACAGGGCTATACCTCACCAGCATTTTTATGACAACTGTAATAGAACATTACAATAGTTTAGTGGCAAGTGAAGAAATAAACATAATCAAAACATGAATACTTACTTGTCTAAATACATAGTGTATATCAGTATCATAGTGACTAATGTCATCACCGCCCTGCAACAGTACAATTTGCCCACTTTGCAATTTTTCTTCAAGCCTCAGTCTATTTTTAGCAAAAAGTGATAAAGGCACTTCTAGTGTTCCAGGACCCATTGACCATGTTGTCGCCATAGTAGCTGCTTGATTAATAATTATCTAAAATGCAACAACGCACGATAATTTTCTAGATAATTAGTAAATCACTTTATCTCATCTGCTATGTTCGAAGGGGATTATGTGACACGTTGTTAAGTCTATCAATATTAAACTTACTTAAATTGAATGGATAGCATGGAATGACTATTCGCTATAATACTTATTATGCGAGTTTCAATTGTTTTAACACTAGTTAAACGTTGCACGAATCATATGAATGGCAGTAAAGTGCCAATTGCAGCTACTTGCCACTATTAAAAAGTATTTGTTGTAAATGTAAATAAACTTCGAAGTTCGGACGTTCGATTGTTTCAGAGTTGTTGACTTGACTAGATGACAGTTGTTGTCAATTAGGGGTGGATAAAAATATCGATATATGTTCTGAAAATACATAATCTATTTAATATCGGCGATATTTTTGTCAAAACAAACAGTAAGAGGATAGATTTAGTAATGGATTAATTAGTATTCATATTAATTGGTAGCATGCTTATGCTTTATAAGCATTTCACAAATTAAAAGTTGTGAAATTCTGCGAAATGTGGAACGCTAATATGCAACAATTATTTCTTTTTTTTTATGTAATGGAAGTGGCAAACAAGCATGCAGTTCACATTGATGTTAAGTGATGACTGCAGCCTATAGATAGTTACACAAAGACCAAGGTCAAAATGCAGAAGCGTTACCACTCCTGAGGCCTAAGGTGTTATGCTCCTGTGCCAGAAATTACAGGGCCATACGTTACCACCTGACCCGGAACATGATAGTGCTAAACACTACCATTTAGCGGCAAGTATATTAGGTAATGCACTTAGTGTGGCACCCTTTAACATTCTTTGATTTGCATATTAACAGAAAACATATACTTCATTATGTACCAATTATTACAATTATAGTAAATAGACTCACGAATTCATTTGCTTATGAACGCGAAATAGCATCTATTACCATCGCTGCGATAGATAATACATATTGGGAAAATATATATTGTTATATCAAAATATTTATATTTTTTGGTATATTTTGTTTTTTTTTTTTATAAATATCGATATACCCATTTGCCCATCCCTATTGTCAATTTTGTCATACTTGTCATAGTCGGGGATGCCAATGCATTTTGTTTAATTCCCCGCTACCGATTCCCTAGTTCCCTGAAATTCCACGAACGAAGTGATTATTCTGCCCATAGATTTATTATACTACTTCGTTAGATTGGCAATACAAAAGAGTAACCTCCTTATTCATAAACGTATTTTAGCTAAAGTGTTGCTAATCTCTCCTTTGTCTTTTTCTATCCTGCACATTTGACAATGCAACTGACAAAGACAAAGCATTCTATAGCTAAAACGTGTACTAACTAATGTACATTTATATGAGGAGTTTTGGCGGGAACCTTGAAAGAGGCGTATGGTGCTCTTATTTTATTTCATTTTCTTGGTGTATTTTTAAGTTATATTGAATAAAGTTGGTGGCATTTTGTTTGATATAGTTTTATTACAGTGCCCGTGTATAGTGAAATAGAATAACAGTGCGAAAACACGACCTTTCAGGTTGCCTCCAAAACTTCATTGAAAATGTTCTGGTAAAGTAGCCATCGCTTTACTCGAATAACTTGACTGTAACTCACTTGACTGACATATTATACTTGATATTATACTAACTTTGACGCTGCTTAAATAAATACGAAATATCGTTTTACTTGACACTGGCAATATGCGTAATAGCGATGCCATAATATCAAAAAAAAAAAAATGTACGTTTATGAATAAGGGGGTAAGAATATAAAATATGTGCAGTCGTTTCAAATGAGACTGAATATTTTTTATTGACCGTGTTGGCGGCTCATCCCGAGACTGCACTACCTAGTCTATTTCACGGGGCAATCAGCCTAAAGAGACTCAATAATATAATTAGTATTTATAATATTCGGAAGTTAGGTACATAGGTACAAAGGTATATTTATTATCTTTTCATATTCTCTCATATCGTGATCATACTTGAAATTTTAAATAAAATTATTCTATTCAACACTAGATGGCGTCAAAACATACCTTATTGAACTTAAAATTGTCTTCTATTCGATAGCAGATGGCGTACATCTAGCACTTTTTATAAATAATATGTTTTATTTTATATTTGTAAATACTAAAAAAATAATACATTTAAATTTTGTATTTCAATCATAATTCTTATTAAAAATTCTGTTAGGTACAAATCTCAACGATTTAATAAGTAACAGTATTTCTAATAAGAATTTGTGATTGGAATACAAAATTTCCTCCATTTTTGGTATACATTTCTTAGAATAATAAACCGCGATAGTGGATCTACAAACCTGAATGTGCCTATAGGTACCTACCTATTTAGTGTCTATGAAATCACTTGTCATTTTTTGTAGCAATTTTTTTTTAATGTTTGTAATTGAATTTAATTAAATTTACAATTTCAGACAGGTAATAACTATCAAGAGGTCTACTACCTCTGTAGAGGTATAATCGGCAAGCCCATGGTAAAAAATATATTTGTTAACATTGTTAAACAGTTCATTAATTCAAGTGTAGATTAATAGTCAAGTTCGAGCGTATAAATAGAAGTGGAAATCTTTTGTTATCAATTTAATTACCATTCTATTTAATTGTTGAAATAGGATTTCGGTTGATTTCAATAGTTTCACAGGATCAATCTAAGTCAGTTAAGCTGTTCCAAAGTTATATATTTATGAACTGACATATTTATCAAATGTTTGAACATTAATAAGTATTGTTTTCTCTACACTTTACTATACACATATATTTTCTGTTAGATATGTTTTAATAGTTCAAATTTTTACAATTATTCAACAATATTATTTAGGTTAAATTAGTGATCTTTTATAAAAAATTCATTACGTGTATTTGAAAGAAAATAAGTTCATGTTGATGAATGATTAGAGTTCATTATTTTATTATTATTGTGTAATTAGGTAAAGCAAACATCTTCAAAGTCATCTTAAGTTTCATGTCCAATAATGATCATATATAAAATGTGTAAATAAATAAATGAATTGCTCAAACATATTCATTGTACATTTCTATTTTTAAGGGATCAAATTGAAACATTTTTTATTGAAATTAATTCCATTTATTACATAACTCTTAATAATTATTAAATCACAAGATCGACGATAAATTAAACTATCTAAAAATCACAAAATGCACTAAAACATGCACACATGTAATATTCACATTGATTTTTATACCCCATTTAGTACAATTGTACGTTTTATTGTTGATGTACTAGAGATAGATAGGTACATTACATAATTAAAATATTGCCTACAAATTGTCTAGTTAAAACAGGTACCTATGCACGTTAACTATTAGTAACGCTGCACACCTGTCGTATAGCATTTGTGCGATACGATTTCATTTAATACATACTCAACATGCGAGGAAGTAGATAACTGTACTTAGAACAGTAAAGTTCATCACTGTTATGTCTACAATCACTTTTGAAAGCTATTATTAAGATTTCTCTATAACTATACAGCCTACAATAAACATTGGAAAATGCACAAACATTGCTATTTCATAAATTTTAATACCTACTACTGTTAATGTACACTACTGATTGATTGATTGAAAAATTGAGAGTAGAGAAATATATTGATTACATGTTGAGACTTTCTATTGAAAAGGTAAATATTCAAGCCTAAGACATAAAGAATATTTAAAGCTCTTGAATACTTTACATTAAATTAATTAATTACTATTTTATAAGTTATACATTTAGTTGGAAATGTCTCAGTTTAACATTCTTGTCGTATCGAACGTAAATTTAACTAATGAAATATAGATAAAATACACAGAAGCCATAACAATATTAAATGTTAGTTACGTCATTCAGTACTTTGATCAGATAAGGTCACTATAAAACGAAGAATAAATATTATGATTGTAGAATACCAGCGGCCATTTTGGATCGTTCTCGTGATTCGTGTCATGCGTGACACGTCATAGCTGGCCATCTCGCTCTCGCATGCTCTCCGCATATAGCACCATTGTAACCCGACACGTTTCTTACACACAAGCGATTTCACAACACGTTCCACACTTTCACAACTAAAATGTTTACTTAACAACATCAATAATTAGGAATCTACTGATATTTCATGACACGGTTGTTTTTTTTCTTGTAATCTTCGAACAGCCTCGGCGACAAGGGCACGTTGCTCTAGTAACCTTTCCACAAGATCAACGGGTTCATGCTTTCTAATGTAATAAGGTGCAGCTCGGGCTCGGGCTTGCAGGTGAAGCTTTTGCTTCAGTCCAATAGTAAGCTCTTCAATAGCTGGTAATCTACTAGATGCTAGTGGGCGTCCATCTTCTTGACTCGAATTACGGCTGTCGTATCGGGTGCTCTCTTTCAACATAGCGTAGTGTGTTTGGTATGACTGTTGTTAAAAATAATGAGTCTCTGAGGTGGCGAGCAACTACGTTTGCGAATGTGGAATGAATGAGCGAGTGAGCCAACTCGACCCCGGTGTGGGAATCGCGGGTGCTTGCGCGGGGACAGGGGGAGGGGTATGACGTAGACAGATGCGCAGTCGTGCCGGGCTGTATACAAACAATACGATGGACGTAAATAAACACAAGACCGACCCGACTAGTCTGTAATGTGAACGCTGAACGCTGTTATCTTTGTGTTAGTGGTACAGCTTGACGGTCCACTTGTTCGATGCGCATGGTTTGTGATGGTGTAGATGTTCGAATAAGCAGGTGGATCCACATTTTAATTTAAAATATAATTCTATATCAACCCAGGAATTATATTCATCTAGTCAAACAAAAAAAATATATTGAAGACGTACCTAATAACCTAAGACCTACCTAACTAATTTAAGGTAGTTCTTCTTTTATCTAATTTTATATTTATCTGCTCAATCAAACTACCTAGAGTACCAAAATCAGTATTTAATATGAGTTCATCATTGGTATTGTGGATATCTATGTCACGGTTACCTATCGTAATAGGTTGTATGCAAAGTAGGTATCTTTTACTATACTGACACTTTCCTTGCTTAACTATTATTTAATTAGGTAATTTTTTCCTTTATAAGAATTTATTCGGTCAAATCAAATGTCATCATGATATTCTCCAAGTTTAATCAAGTGTTTTATTATAGTTAAGTATCATTACTGCAGGCATTAATAAGCAAATTAATGTTATAATTATATGCGATACTTCCTTTTAATTGACCCATTGGTTTATTTATAATACCTAACTGTAACACAAATATTATTGTTTATAGATGATTGTTTTGTATTATTCACCTCACCATACATTAATCGTTATCTACTCTATACTGTGAGTCAGTGTTTGTGATTTTTGCATGTAGTGGTGAGCCGGCTGTTTCGCTGAACCAAAACTAAAAACGGACATTGCCCCCGGTTTAATGCGGTTTTTTCCTGATGAATGTTATTGAGTTCATTGTTACTGTTTTTTTCTACGTTAGTCTCACGATGTCACGATTATTTTTTTAATCTAAAGAATATGCTAGAAAAACTATCATATAAGTACACGACCACACTCGGTTGATTTGTAGAGGATTTCCAAATTATGCACGTCGATATAAAACTAAACTAACTGTTGTAATGATTGTTATTTATTTATATTTTTTCTTGTATGCTATAGAAATGTAAAGGAGATAATATTACCTAACTATATACATAATAGTAGGTATGTATGAATGGTTTAATATGCAGAAAACAGGCAATAATTAGAAATAGGCACAATATTTAATTTTAACGACGTGAAGTTATTTATAAATGGCTCATTTAGTAATTGATATTTAGGCGTTTTTTATGGAATATCGGTAAAGGTATTTAAACATTATTTTGGGCTTATTAGACTACCAAACGTGATCCGTTATGGTGGTTTAAAGGTCCGTTGACCGCAGTCCTATGTAATACACGTCTTCTTTCTGAGTAGTAGGTATAGGGTATAGTTTATTGGATTGTAATAGAGTTCATTTTGCAACGATTTTTAATGAGATGATTCATCATAGTATCTTTCAACTATTCATGCATTTCATTTAATATATGTATACCTCAGTGTGATAAAATTAAGCCTACTAACATTTTACAGTAGATTCATCAGAATTAAAGGAAAACTTTTCACCTATGTATTACACAACAATTATTGTATATTTCCTTGTTCGCGACCTTCAGAGAAAAGATAGATATCCTCAATATAAATTTATAATCAGTCTGGTTATCTAATACTACTTTGCTTCGACAGACTTGTTAACAGTTTCAAGTAGGTAGGTATGTCTGTACAGTTGATTATATTTCACTAAAAGACATCTTGGTTCCTTTTAAAATGCTTTATTACCTATGTAGGTACTTACTTTTTTATTTTTTGTCGAATACTTAAACCTCGTATATAAATTATTTATAGGGTTGTTGAGGAAGTGATTATGAGGATGCGGATGAGGAAGAGGATATTTTTATGAAGAAGAGGATGAGGAAGAGGAAGAGGAAGAGGAAGCAGATGACATGATAATAATAGCAACTTTTGAAACGTCCCACTGCTGGGCACTGGGCACGAGTCTCTTCCCTTCTTGAGGGGAGGTCTGGAGCTACGAGTTCAGTGACATATCTACACAACGACATTGCTAAGGCCTTTGACCGGGTCTGGCACAGGGCACTTCTCGCGAAACTTCCATCCTACGGTCTTCCCGAGAGGCTATGCAACTGGACAGCCAGCTTTATGTCTGTGTGTTATATACAAGTCTTAGTTGACTGTTAGCGCTCAGACAGACTACCTATCAACGCTGGTGTGCCGCAAGGCTCTGTGCTATCTCCCACGCTTTTTCTTCTGCAAATCAATGAAATGTTGGAGCAAAACTCCAATTTTCATTGCTATATCGATGATAGTACGGGATATGCACACTACACTAGCCGTGCAAATGCCTCTCGGACACTTATCGAGGAAAGAAGGACTAGACTTGTGTCTGAAATCGAGCACTCTCTGGAGCGGGTCTCGGATTGGGGTCGACTTAATTTAATGCAGTTCAACCCCTCGAGGACACAAGTCTGCACGTTCACCGCAAAAACGCCATGCATTGTAGCACCACAGTTCCAGGGCATTCCGATCGCCGTTAGTAAGAGTATCTGTATCCTGGGCGTTGACATATCGAACGAAGTGCAATTCGGGAGTCACATTGAGTGTAAGACCAAGTTGGCATCCAAAAAGCTAGGAGTGCTTAACAAAGCCAGGCAGTATTCACTTTCACTTCGGGGCAGCTACTACTACTCATACTCATTTGTGGGCGGGAGCCCCCAAATACTAGCTTGGTCCACTTGACTCCCTACAAAAACGCGCCGTTCGTATTGTTAACGATTCAGGACTTACTGACAGGCTCGAACATCTGAGCCTACGCAGAGGCATTGGGAGTATGTGCGTGTTGTACCGTCTCTACAATGGTGAGTGCTCTGCTGAACTGTTTGAAATGGTGCTACCATCTATTTTCCTACACCGTACTACCCGCCGAAGAGAGAAGTTCCACCCACACCGACTGGACACCTGGCAGTGCTCAACGGTGCGGTTTTCACGTTCGTTCTTGCCCAGAACGTGTAAATTGTGGAACGAACTCCCTCTGAGATGTTCCCTAGGTGCTACATTAAGAGGTTCTTCAAAAATGGCGTCAAAGGAGTCGTGCAGGGCTGGCAGCGCGTTGGCAACTCCCCTGGTGTTGCAAATGTTCATAGGCGACGGTGACCACTTTCCATCAAGTGGCCCGTCTGCTTGTCTGTCAACCTACAGACATAAGAAAAACACACGCACACCAAAAAAAAAAATAGATGAGTGAATGACACACTTTCATTTAGGAATTGAAATGAAAATAAGAATGCAGTCTTTATTTCTTTGTTAATTAGGTATTTAAGTCGAATATTACTAATCAAAATAAAAGAATTGAATACTATTAATCGAAAGGAGATGTTGCAAAAATGTATTGTACACAATATCATTAAACAGGCAAAATCAATATAAAAACGTTTTTTACTGCATATTTTCACTTATTTAGCTTTGTTTGCAGTTACAAAACATAATTTGCAATTAAAATTGCAACTCAAAACTAACATGGCGAATATGGCAGGCGATGTCATTAAGACATTTTCATTTTTTAAATTGTATTTTGATTATAGAACTTGGAGAAAAAAGTAATATTTTCTAAATACTATCAAAATCGATTGATCCCAAGTGTCGGCTGTATCGCCGCCATGCTTAACATAGTTGAAAATGATAAAATCGTTTGAATCAAATGTGGTTGTAACTCTAAAATATATTCTTGAATAAATTAACTGTATTTTCTTTGGATTCTTCTTTAATTTATCCATTTTTTGAGGACATGTACGAACCAGAGCCGAGCTCGCAACATCTCCTTTATTTTAAACAGGGAGGTTAATTTTTATAAAAAAAATATTTGGACGCTGTTTCCCCAACAACCGGTTTTATAGCTTATCATGTACCAATACAGCATTGCTAAAAAGTCGATTGCTGGTACATTTGATGGAAGAGAAGAAGGTAGGTATTGTAAAGATACAGTTCTGTAAAGCCCCGAATATTTCGATTTTTTAAGTTGAGTACGCGTATAAACAAAATAATGTATGTCAATAAAATTAAAACAAACAATCAAGGAACAGCGCCGGTGGCGGGTGGGAAGGTCTCGCTCGCCTGTTCGGCCTGGCACCGTGCTGCGGTGTGTGCGTTGCCATCGATACGCGACGCGCATGCGCAACAAAATTCCTCATAAATTCCTCTTAAATTTTGAGGAAGCGGTAGCGGAAGAGGCTTTTTTTATTTTAATTTTGGAGGATGCGGAAACGGTTGAGGATCCCAAAATATTGCGGAACTTCCTCATTATGAGGAAGAGGAAGGGGAATCCTCAGCAACCCTAATTATTTATGTGGCTCATTGCTCGCCATGAAAAAATAACGATAAAAGGTTGGGGGATTAAATTTGCCATGTGCTACTAAAAGTTCATACCTATAAGTCAATGCCTAAAATATATTCTTAATAGTATCTATTTATAGAATACCTACCTATTATAAGTTGTTTTATTTTTAATCTTTTCTTAAGTTACCATTTAATAGTAGTAAGTGTACTTATTTTTTTTGTATGCCATATAATAATATAAACTATGTACTTATATATTATAAAAGACGAACTTCTATTATAATGGACTTCAGTTTAAAGACACATTTATTAAATCTGAGATCGGGCTGCAAAGTTGTGACGCCGTACCTCCTACACTAAAATAATAAAACGTTTTTAAATTTTAATAGTACAATAAATCGTATCTAATGATGCCATCTATTGTTCAATAGCATAGCAGGCTATAGCGCTCCGACATATTATTACATATTCTTTCTCTGGCTCCGGCATTGCAGCTCTACCATCTCTCTCTCTCTGATAATCTTTTGGTATTTGTAACTTTATACTTTAGGATCTTATACAAATAAGTGGTACTTTACTTATTTGTCTTAGTTAGTAGTCATTAATTTTATTATTATAATAAAACATGCTTAGAGTTGCCATCTGTGGACGAATAGCATCATGTTGATTTTTGACTTTTAATGCGCATATTATGTCAAAAGGTGGCGTGGTAGGTACCCGAGGTGTGCGTCGATTCATCTAATTCGATCGAGACACCCATGTAATTTTGTTTTCAAGAAATTCCCCTTTTATAGTTTCGTAATAAAGTGGATGTGACATACGGATACGGACCCTGGACGGACAGACGGCCTTTTGGTTTCTGAACAAGAAAAAAAAAAACGGAATTCGAAAATTACCTACCGAAATTGTCGTTGAGGGACGGAACCCTTTTAGAATAAGTTAAAAAGGATAAAAACGGGACCCTATTACTAAGCCTCCGTTGTCTGTCTGTCCGTCTATCTTTCTGTCACCAGCCTGTATCTCATAAACCGTGAAAGCTGGAAAACTGAAATTTTCACAAATTATGTATTTCCATTGGCACTCCCATTATTTGCGGATTGGTACTATTTGGTACGTCAAGACTTGTTTGCCCACAGTGACTGCGGATTGGTACGTCAAAACTTGTTTACCCACATTGACTCCAGATTGGTACGTCGACGGAGCTCGAAGGCGTAGGCACCACCGCATTACCTAATATACCTGCCGCTAAGTGGTAAGTAGTGTTCAGCACTATCGTATTCCAGTCAGGTGTTAATGTACCGCCCTGTAATTCTCGGCATAGAGGCATAACACCTTAGTCCTCAGGAGTGGTAACGCATCTGCATTTTGACCTCTGGTCTTTGTGTGGGTGTCTATAGGCTGCAGTCATCACTTAACATCAACGTGAACTGTATGCTTGTTTGCCACTTTCATTGCATAAAAAAAGGAACATACTTTGAAAAATGATAAATATTTCGTGTTTTTTTTTAAATTTTCTGTCCGTCCCTCCCCCTGGTGAGATGTTGTGAGATTTTATGGTTCCGGACCCCTTAATAAAAAACGAAACTGGAATGGATCACTTTGCTTTCCGTTTGTCTGTTTATCTGTGTGTAATACTAATTTCATACAATGAAGTTTTTTTTATATTATGAAGGGGCAAACAAGCATGCAGTTCACATTGATGTTAAGTGATGACTGCAGCCTATAGACACCCACAAAAAGACTAAGGTCGAAATGCAGATGTGTTACCAATCCTGAGGCCTAAGGTGTTATGCCTCTCTGACAGAAATTACAGGGCCGTACATTACCACCTGACCGGAACACGATAGTGCTGAACACTACCATTTAGCGGCAAGTATATTAGGTAATGCGGTGGTGCCTACGCTCGTGACACCCCGCGAGCTCCGTCACTGAAGCTCTACCACCAGTAGAAAAGTTAATATACATATTGAGAAGACACCAGGTACAAGAATTCGGTTCCATTCTTACAGTATCCAACAAGTAATTATTGCATATCGACCATAGAAAGGGTACTTTGAGGGACTTCGGCTTATTTCGGCTCCGTAGAGCGTTATCTCTTTCGCATCTTACCCACGTGACGTTTGTCGACCATTTTGATCTAGTTTCGACCCATACCGGACTATAAGTGCTTACGTAGGCAGTGTGCAGCAGTACGAAGTCGAAACAAGCCGATTGTCTCTTTCGTAGGCTCGATGTGCAATATTTTTTGCAGGGTACTTCAAATTGATTTGACAATTACCAATAAAATAAATAAATAAAATAAAATATGCTTACACTCACATCCCCACAGTAGGTATAAACCTGTGTCGTGGGTGCCGTTGTACACATACAACACATACACAAACACCCAGACCCGAAACAAATATCTGTAGGCCATACAAATATTTGTCCCGGTGCGGGATCGAACCCGCGACCCTTCGAATCCAACGGTCATCTCACACCGCTGGACTAACCGGGTCGTCAAATATATTTTTATGGGGCACATTTCCATGTTTTCTGTCATAGTACTATGTTGAAGCGCGCATGGTCCAGCGGCTGGTGTAGATGAAGCCCGCATGGCCCAGCGGCTGGTGTAGATCGTAAGCGATCTGCTCGGTTAAGCACTACGGGCGCGGTCGGGTAGTGTGATGGGTGACCGCTAGTGGCAAATTAAATGCGCGTTTCCGTGCTTCGGAGGGCACGTTAAGCCGTCGGTCCCGGTTGCTATCGATAGATAGCAGTCGTTAAACCTTGTCGGAGGCCTTATGGGCGGTTTGAAAACATCCGACAGCGGGCTGGCCACTAACCCACCCACCTCCACCAATCCGCATTGGAGCAGCGTGGTGGAGTAAGCTCCAGGCCTCCCCCCAAAAAGGGGAGAGACTCGTGCCCAGCAGTGGGACGTATAATTGGTTGTTATTATTATTACTATGTGAAAGTGTGGTAAATTGATTTATGGAGATTGGAACCATGTTGCCAAGGAGAGTGTCCTGTCTAGTATTCTAGTAGATATATATTTTAAAGCTAGGCATTATATAGGTCAATAATTTCATAACTGCCTCGGTAGCTTAGTGGTAGCAGGCCACTACTACTACGCTGCGGTCCTGGGTTCGATTCCCGGGTAGGGGAATCGAATTTTTTTCCCGGGTTTCGTATTTTTATGAGCTTCGTAAACTTTGTAACCAGTGATTTGTGGAAAGTCTTCCACACGCTTCCGATTGGTTTTTGGTACCTTTTGTAATTTATTGTAGGTAGGTAGTATACAGTTTAAATTAGATCACCTAATTTTTTGTTCTTAAAATCGTCAATGGCATACAAACCTCATTTTTTTCAAACAATTTTCACTTTTAATCAAGTTTAGCCTGTTTTCATTTCGTCTAGTTTTTTTCATGCCTTACGACAAAAGGTGGAATTTTCGAAGAAGTGGCGAAAATATTCGTAATGTCTCCTTCCTACATGACTACATAGTGGTACGATATTTATATTTACTGGACACAGAGCAAAAAGAGAAAAAGAAATGAAATGTTGGTACTTAATGGTAATTCGAAAGGTACAGTAGGCAAGCATGCTCGCTTTCCACATTTTTCAGTCTGTTCAGGCCATTTCGGGGTGTTCAAAGTTCTGATCTTGCGTACCTACAATACTCACTGTATTGTTTATTAAGTAGGTATGCCTGTTCTACCGTGGGTCTACCAGACATACTTGTCTACCGTCTACATAACCTTTGCAAATGCCGACGTAGGTATCTAACATGCAAACAAGCATACCTACAGTTCACATTGATGACAAGTGAATACTGCAGTTCAGTGGTTTTCATTGTATGGGTTGCGATCTCAGGGGGGTCTCGAAAAGTTCAGACCACTATGTACCGAATGCTGATTTAATATGGCAAAGCCGGAAAGAATCACTTTTAAGTAAGTGTTTTATCTTGCGACAGGCGGATGGTTTGTAGCTGAGAAAGGTTAAAATATGAACTGGTAACTAGTAATTATTGAAAAGGTAAACCGGTAGGGTTGTTGCTCCGTGTTCCGGTACGCAGTCACCATTCGAGAACTCTTCCACCACAATGACCATCCTCATCTATTACAGTGCTCAATTCATCAAGCATTATCTATACTTATAATAAAGCTGTAGAAGTGTGAATTCTGTACATTAAAAATATTTAAAAAAATATATATCAGGGGATGTTACTAGATCGATACCGAACATAAATATGTGATTAGATTTTTTTTGTCTGTTTGTTCAAGCATCACATAAAAACCACCGGTCCGATTACAGTGAAACTTTGTTTAATGTGAATCGGTTCAGAAATAAAAAAGTTATGTAATTTTAAAGAATCATATCGAATATTTTTAGACTATTCTGCATATATCTTCTATCTTTTTTAGGGTTCCGTACCTAAAAGATAAAACGGACCCTATTTCTAATCCTCCGCTGTCTGTCTGTCTTTCCGTCCGTCCGTCCGTCTGTCTGTCACCAGGCTTTATCTCATAAACAATGATAGTTAGAATGCTAAAGTTTCACAAATTATGTATTTCTGTTACCGCTATAACGACAAAATTAAATACTAAAAATAAGTAAAAAGTACTAAATTGTATATTTAAGAAGTTGTATATTACCTTCCTTAATGAATCCATACTGTATATACTATAAGATGATAAATGCGAAAGTGTGTTTGTTTCTCCGTCTTTCACATCAAAACGGAGCAACGGATTGGTGTAATTTTCTATGTAGAGATACTTGAAAAGATGTGATAGGAAAGTGACATAGGCAACTTTTTGTCTTCTTATATTTCCCCACCCCATAAAATAGGAGGTGGAAATTTAAATGGAGCATTCCACAATTTGCAAGGTACAAAGTTAAAACTTAGTACGCGAACTCTTTGAGCCTAACAAACAATACGTACATCTTTTTTTTAGAAATCTACCCCCATCCCTTTATAAGAGGGAGTGAAAATTGTATTGGGATTTCCGCAGTGTTCAAGGTGGAAAGGCAAAAATTGGTATGCGGACTCTTTGTTTTAAAAAAAACAGCATTTATATTTCTCCCTCAAATAGCGGGTGGAGCTTTGTAAGAGCATTCCACAATTTTCAAGGCAGAAAATTAAAACTCGGTATATTGACTCTTTGAAATGTAACGTAACTTCACGCCTGGAATCCCGAAGGGGTTGGCAGAAGTAAAATAATGCTTGCAAGCACCGACTATTTGCCGGTTACGTTTGGGCCCATGTAACAGGTGGCGAGCCTGTTGACATCTCCGGGCACATTACCAAACTTCGAGGTACTGAGAAATTGCCAGAGAATGGAAAAATCCTAATAGAACCAGAGATAAAGGACTGCCAAAAATTGGTATGCAGTCTATATGTCACTAAAAAAACAAGATAATACTGGTGTTAGAGCTCCAGTGACGGAGCTCGCGGGCGTAGGCACCACCGCATTACCTAATATACTTGCCGCTAAATGGTAGTGTTCAGCACTATCGTGTTCCAGTCAGGTGGTAATGTACGGCCCTGTAATTTCCGGCACAGAGGCATAGCACCTTAGGCCTCAGGAGTGGTAACACATCTGCATTTTGACTTTGGTCTTTGTGTGGGTGTCTATAGGCTGCAGTCATCACTTAACATCATTATAAATAAATAAATCAAATACGCTTACACTCACAGCCCCACAGTAGGTATAAACCTGTGTCGTGGGTGCCGTTATATACAAACAATACATACACACATAAATACCTATCTGTAGGCCATACAAATATTTGTCCCGGTGCAGGGATCGAACCCGCGACTCTTCGAATCAAACGGTCAACACACATCGCTGGACCAACCGGGTCGTCAAAATGATTGCACATCGAGTTTCGGAGAGAGACAAACGGCCGATTCGGTCGGAAGTAGTCGGAACACACGGTTTTATGTAGATGGTTAGTGGAATTCTTTATCTCTGGTTCTACTGGATTTTTTTCCATTTTCTGAGTTTACCAGCCCAGTACCTCGGTGTTTGGTAATGTGTGAGGAGATATTAACAGGCTCGTCACCTGTTATATGGACCAAAAAATAGCCGGCGAATCGAGGGTGTTTGTGGATATTCATAATTCTCAGTGCATAATCTTAGTTAGGTATTTTTCAACACAACCCCAAGGTTGACTGTTTGAGAATGTTTCGTAGCATTAAATCCGCCACATGTCCATTTTCAAGCCCAATTAAAAAAATATCTATTAAATGGAGTTCTACAGGCTGCAGTCATCACTTACCATCTATGTGAACTGCAAGCTTGTTTGTCATAATTTTTAAATGAAAAAAAAATATTAATAGATTCCAGTCACGTTCCAAAGCGCAGTTGAGCGCTACGGGGACTCACATTTAACGATAGAGTTTAAAAAGCAGAGATAAGAGAGAAAAGCAAATTTGGAGACGAAGGAACGCAAGAACACTGCAAACTAAGAAAATAGAAATGGGCAGGACATATCGCCCGTACGTATGCAAGACCAGAGATGAAGTACAAATGGAATATTTGCACCAATACAAATGGATAATCCATTTGTATCGGTGCAAATATTACCCACGCGATAAATTACCATCGGTGAGACGACCAAAGATAATATGGAGCGATGATATAGTGGAGGCAGCAGGCGTTACCTGGACCCCAATTGCTCAGTTTGTAGCACATGGCTAACATGGCATGCATGGAGGAGGCCCAACTTTTACAGATATAGGTGCGCGAATAGTATGATTTTTGTTTAAATATTGAAAATAAAGGCTATTTTATTATTATATACTAGCTGTGCCCGCAACTTCGGTCGCGTGGAATAGTGGCTTTGAGCAGAATTTTTGGATAAAACTTTTAGTTAATTTTGGATCATACAAAAACAACACCGGGCGCCGGGCGTGGGGACGCTGGGCGTCGGGACGCCGGGCGTCGGGACGCCGGGCGTCGGGACGCGGGGCGTGGGGATGTTTGGCCTGGGGATGCTTGGCGTCGGTACGCTGGGCGTCGTGACGCTGGGCGTCGGGAAGCCGGGCGTCGGTACGCTGGGCGTCGTGACGCTGGGCGTCGGGAAGCCGGGCGTCGGTACGCTGGGCGTCGTGACCCTGGGCGTCGTGACGCTGGGCGTCGGGACGCTGGGCGTCGGGACGCTGGGCGTCGGGACCCTGGGCATCGGGACGCTGGGCGTCGGGACGTTGGGCGTCGGGATGCTGGGCGTCGGGACGCTGGGCATCGGGACGCTGGGCGTCGGGACGCTGGGCGTGGGGGCGCTGGGCGTCGGTACGCTTGACGTCGGGACGCTGGGCGTCGAGACGCACGACGTCGGGACGCTGGGCGTCGGGACCCTGGGCATCGGGACGCTGGGCGTCGGGACGCTGGGCATCGGGACGCTGGGCGTCGGGACGCTGGGCGTGGGGGCGCTGGGCGTCGGGACGCTTGACGTCGGGACGCTGGGCGTCGAGACGCACGACGTCGGGACGCTGGGCATCGGGACGCTGGGCGTCGGGACAAAAGGTAAAAAAAGACCCTACGGATTACTAATTCTCCGCTGTCTGTCTGTCTGTCTGTCCGTCCATCCGTCTGTCTGTCACCAGGCTGTACCTATCTCATAAATAGTGATAGCTAGAAAGCTAACATTTTCACAAATTATGTATTTCTGTTACCGCTATAAAGACAAAATTACAAAAAAAAATCTAATCACATATTTGTGTTCGGTATCGATCTAGTAACATCTCCTGGTATTATTTTTTTATATTTTTAATGTACAGAATTCACACTTCTACAGTTTTATTATAAGTATATAGATTACAGCTAAACATAAACATATCATATTTTCTCCCAGCTATTACTTCATTTCCTGCGTCTTTGATTGATGACCCCGAAAACTTTCTCTTTTGTATCGGGCCAGTTTTTAACTGCTTTAGTTTCTGTATTATTTACTTCTTTAGGTGCTTGTGTCTTGTGTTTAGCACAGAGCTATAATATATCTATTATTACATATTCAGCTTTATTATGAGTATAAAAAAATAACTTTACATTTCAGCAGGGGTGATTTCATATATCTATATATTTTTTAATAATTTTTTTTTTCAAGTCAATTTGAACTCAATGACATTTGCAAATGAAGAGTGTTTGAATCAAATGCTGTTGCAAAACATATGATTAGGAAAGCATTAAGTCGGTTACTCGGTGGCCCTCTCACTGTTACCTCATATATATGGGTTGATACCGAGAAGTTGAGTTTAGTGTTGGACCGAACCGGACCTCAATTCCTTTCATATTTTTTGTTGAAGAGACCATTATGTATTATTAAGCTTCTTCTTCCACATTTGGTGCTTGGCGAGAATGTGCGTGATTCTTAATTCTCAAAACTAGTAGGTACGGTTTGGATTATAGTATAAGATATTTTAAACTAAGTTATATTTATAGCTACAATGAAGATGCAGACATTTTTGTTTATTTGTTTGAATGTTCTGGTATCTGGAAAAAAATATTTTATTTACGATAACTAAGATGACTCTTAGTCCAGCTACAATCTCTGGAAGAAGAGCAGTGGTAAATGTGGTAATTCATAGAATGAGTAAAAAGGCTTGCGCTGGAACAGTGTGTTAGGCAACTTCAGTAGCAGAAGCAGCAGTCCAGCAGTTTTGACCTTTGAAATTTTAAATTACCGGTAATGTCAATACACTATCGACCATTACCCATTAAATGGGACTTGGAACTACAGACAGTGGCTATATTCTAACCAGCTGCTAACCGCTTCAGCATTTTCCATTGCTCTACCTAAATTAAGATAACAATAGATGATCTATGGTATTATCTTATCAGTTGGTTGTTTTATCTGATGTTTGTTATCGAAGGTGTTAGTAATGTTAGTCAATAATCAGCGAGTGGTTAAGTCGGACGGGATATTGTACAACACTAACCGCTAACCGCGTTGCGCAGCCCGAAAAATGTTGAAAGAAAGTGAGCGCAACGCGCCGCGTGCTTGGCGTCAGTGTAACCAAACGCAGAGTCTCTGTCACTCGTACAACGCGCGATCATTTAAAATATACGCGAATATTTATTAAATAAACAACATTCCTAAATGAAACCAGTGACTTTATCCTCAATATGGATGTGTTGAGTGAAGGAAGTGATGGACCGCGGATTCTGACGGCTCGGCATATAAGTGCGGATGTAACAGAACCAGATTTAAACAATGCGATAAACACAACGCTTTTGTGTCTTAGTTATAGTTTGCAGCCGGATTTCAATTCTTATTTTGCAGGTAATAAAAAAATAATAAAATACGCTTACACTCAAAGCTCCATACTATGGGACTAAAGACAGAGCACTAAATTTTATAAAAAAATATAGTTCTTCTTTCGTTCTGTACTTCTCTTCTAAACTTCTAATTAAGCATCTACTGTGAAAAATGAGCTAGCGTTAGATGATTAAGTTTAGACTCTGCAATTAATTCCAGACTTCTCAGTCAATGACAACTGCAGTTGCGGGTTATTTTGCATTTTTCGGTTTTTTACTCGTTTACTACATACTTCTATTAGTGCTAGTACCTCTTTGATTAAGTTAAAATAAGATACATTTTATTAATTTAACATTTAAATGATTTTAAGTTATTATCTAGCTTACTTGTATTAGTGTCTGTTATTTTATTTGTTAACATTTCCTCAACTTATTAATTCGAATTATACTGTGACTGTAGCCTATATAGACATGACTTGAAGTTATAGGAGAGGAGGGATGCGTTGCCAATCCAGAGACTAAAAACCGCTCTGTGTCAAATATAACCGCTTCGTAGGTGAATTTTGCGGTCCGATATTTATCAGGTATAGAAACGTTATTAACACAGTCGGACTCTCCACTTTGTGCCTTCGCCGGATCATGAGCTATTTTGGTCATATAGTTAGACACGGGGAAAATAGCTTGAAGAAACTGATTGTTGTGGGAAATGTTGAAAGAAAAAGGGCAAGAGGCCGATCTCCAACCAGATAGTCTGGCCAGCTCAAGGACAATCCAGCATCGCTTTTTTACACCACGGTCACACGGTGCAAATGGCCGCAGACTGGAGCCGATTCGTCCGATGGAGAGTGATGCCGGGATGATCACGATCCTCAATCACGAGGGAACGACCAGAGAGAGAAACGTTAACCTACAGGGTATCTAATGCTAGATCTAAACGGTACCACGAAACAGACAAATAGCCACAGGAGAGATCCGATAATAGCTCTTTATAGTTTACCTTTTGGGGAAAGGAACCCCAAGAATTTTTTTTTTGATGATGCTTGTTTATTAAGCAACATAAAGGTGGAAAAAAATAATAGGTAGTATTGGCTCTGTTAAGGTACTGGCATACCTGTACCTCAAGGCAGGGTTTACCTGTCCAGTTTTATACCTGGCATGTTTATAACCTGCACAATATTGCAAAATACTTACACGCTACCACTTACTTGTGCGTTTAACTAAGTATATCCACAGGTTTACAAGTAAACCAGGCAGGTACAGCCAGTCTAGCGCAACTGTATATCAACTACCTATTTGGTTTAGAAACAAAACAGTTGTTGGCTCAGTACAGTACAACATCAACCCGATAGAAATAACGCTCTCAACTGTCAAGAGTTATAAGACAGAGGATTATTGTCCCGCCCGTCTCTTATATTTAGTGATAATGTTTTCTTTGGGCCTAGGCCCTAGTGTATATAACTTAACTACCTTCACTACCCTCGAGAGATGACCAATAATTGTTACAAATGTGAACGAAGATGCGGATTTGGACGGCCATTGCGTCTGGTGTTTGTCCCGTGTTTGGCACGCTACGAGTTTTTTCACAAGTTGTCATATAATTTTATAAACACAGCGTTATGTCTGTGTTGAATATGCCTATAATTTATAAACACACATGTTTAATAAATAATATATTGATTTGATAACACGGTAGCTTTGTGTGTTTAAGAAAGTTCTTCGATCCGCTCTTCCCTTTGCTGCTGCTTTGTTTACCTAGTTTATTCGTTCAGAGAGTCTAGTACTTAGAAAGCTATAATATCGTGTACCTAAATATATCCCCCCCCGACAGCTAAATGGTAAGGGTAATGTTATATTTGGATGTTAGAAAAATAAAATTGAACTCTTCACGGATGTAGTTAGTAAAACTATGACAGCTAAGTTAGCTTTACGAGTAATCTTAACCAACTTAAACTCAAACTAAAAATGACTAGGTAACTAACTAACTACTTACCTATTTGGAGAAACGGAACAGAACTTGTCGATACGAAAACAATTTTAACAATGGATAAAGAAAAAAGAAAAGGTATGTTCTTCTATAAATTAAAATATAAATTACCATTTTAAATGGCGATATTATTTACGTCCGTATTGTGAAAAAAATAAGCGTGACCTTTTTACGAGTTAAGATAACTGATGGTGATTGAACTGCACCAACTCAGCTGCTATAGCTTATTGTGAATTTTTGTAGATACCTATTACAATACAGATACAATTACAATTAATGAATAAGTTACCAACAAGTGCAGGTGCTATCAGAGAACTGGCCTTTTTACCATATGGACACCTAATGTGGTGGTACTAATGTTAGATATTTTGATTAATTTTAGGTAAGTAGCGAGTGCCCTGATTGTACCTAGGACAGGAGGGAAGGGCTTAAAATCGTCGAGACGTGACAACTCCCTCCACCAACCACTAGTGCAGGAGAATTCTTCCACAATCTAGTGCATTTATGGCCGAATACTCAAACGTCACTCATCTTTAAGCAACCCTCAAATGTGCGCCATCTCTATCGTTTGAACGTGTTTTATAAAGACAGAAGACTTTTAAGTCCCACTTAGATTTAAGCGACGTTTGAGTATTTGTCCGTTAGTCAACCGAATCAAACCGCGGTATTAAATGCAATAATTAATGCGGGGAGAGCAGCAGCGTCTTGCGATAAAACTACCTACACTGCGATGCGAATTAGCAAGCAAGCGTGGCGATTTTGGGATAAATTCTTCTCAAAATGACTCGCAACCCTGTTGTGGGCACCGTTGTGGAAGCCTTTTATCCAGCCGTTTACGTCTTTCGCCTGAAGTCAAATGAGAAGACAAATCAGCGCAAGATAAATGAATTTAAATTTGCAAAATTTTGCGCTGATTTTTAACTGACTTCGAAAAAAGGAGGAGGTTCTCAATTATTTAGATGATTTTTTTTTGTTTACATATATTGCACAGTTGGTCCCATTGTAACCATGTCAATATGTGATGATGGGATCCTGGAGAAATCGAGGGAACTCTTCAAATTTCATAGCATACTTGAAAGATTTTCGATACTTTTTACAATAATATCTAACCTTCCGTGTCTTGTGGCCGTATACCTCACAGGTGGGCCCATTGTCACCATATCATGATGTGATGATGGGATCCTGGAGAAATCGAGGGAACCACTCAAATTTCATAGCACCCTTGAAAGTATTTCGACATTTTTATAGGAGGTGATGACGGAGGAGATGATGGAGGTGATGATGATGGAGGGGATGATGATGGATGTGGTGATGATGGATGTGGTGATGATGGATGTGATGATGTTTGAATTTTGCAAATTTAAATTCATAGTTTTCGAAACCGCTATTAACCTCTAGAAATGATGATAAAGACTATAGATAGTACCTTCGTAGTTGAAATACCTACATACTATTACTGTAATACTTAATATTAATAATAGTTACACCACTAAAAAGCAAAAATAAATTATTTTTAAATTAAAAAAAACCGCCTTCAAAAAAAATCAAAACAGAATAGACAAAAAACACTAAAAAGCGAAAAATAAACTCAATTAGATAATTTCATAGTAAGGGAATAAACCCGTAACCTATTAATTGTAATAAGACAATTACTTTAATATGGGCTACATACCTACCTACTCATAGGTTTGAAGTCGGTGCCAAGCCAATAGTGCGGCCCGCGCGTTAGGACTAGTGCTAATGTTGTGGTGTTGCAGTACCTACTACTACCTGAAACCTAAAAAATAGCCGCATTTGATAACTTAACATAGTAGGTACTGCAACAACACAATATTAGTCCTAACCCTAACGCGCGGGCCGCACTATTGGCTTGGCACCGACTTCAATCCTATGAGTAGGTAGGTACGTAGCCCATATTAAAGTAATTTTCTTATTGTAATTAATAGGTTACGGGTTTATTCCCTTACAATGAAATTATCTAATTGAGTTTATTTTTCGCTTTTTAGTGTTTTTTGTCTATTCTGTTTTGATTTTTTTTGAAGGCGGTTTTTTTTAATTTGTATTTAATATTATAAGCATTATAATACTACAAAAATGTAAGTAGGTACATAGGTACATTTAAATTTTATTATGACTAAGTCGAATTTGATCATGGTGCGAAGTCTAAAATCACTGTATTGATGACTTAATAATAATAAAATAAAATACGAAAGATGTTTTGTCATGTTTTTGTCATTAGTCAATGAAGTCATAGTGAAGTATGACGAATTTGATCATGGTGCGAAGTCTAAAATAACTGTATTGATGACTAAATAATAATAAAATAAAACACAAAAGATGCTTTGTCATGTGTGTGACGTGTGTGTTGCACCCCTACTATCAGTATCCCACTACCTCAAGGTTGACTGGTAGAAAATGCCTTATGGCATTAAGTCCGCCTTATGTACTAGGTGCATTAAAGTTTAAATAAATAAAAATACCGTTCGATACGCAATTGGTATTTAGTAGCTCCTATCCATCATACTATCATCATACCTTCTATATATATATACATATATTTATATATATAAATCAATTGCTGTTCGTTAGTCTCGCTAAAACTCGAGAACGGCTGGACCGATTTAGCTAATTTTGGTTTTAAATGATTTTTGGAAGTCCAGGGAAGGCTTAAAAGGTAAGAAAATATGAAGAAATTGAAGGAAAATTTCACCAAAATTCCACAATTTCATTCTTCCATACATATAGCCCGTTTATATCAAACCTTTGACACATTATTTCATTCTGAGGCAATACGAAGTTTGCCGGGACAGCTAGTGCGAATAAAAATATATTTCGGAGACCGTTTCAATGCCACCGTATTCTAATTATAATTTGAGCTTCTTCTAAGTCAATTGAATAATCGTCATACTATTTCCTATCTGAATTATTATTAAACTGTTTATTGATATTGTGATTAGTGTTGTTAATAGATAACATTCTAAATTGATGCAATTGTAAGGTTTAAGGAGGTGATTCTTTTAATTGAATTAATTCCTATAGGACACTATAGATTAAATATTCTCTGACTATAGGTCGACTGTATTAGCTACCTAGTTACTTATCTAATTGTGTTTGTCTCACATCCTATAGGTACATTTTATACATTCTCATAATTTACTTATGATGTTCATTTGTCGTTGGTAATATTCGATGGATCGAAAGTTAAATATTGTTTTTGTATCAATGATTGATGATTACGGACCCCAGCCTGCTAGGGGCCCCACGGATCTAACTGGCGGAGCTTGCTACAAGCATCTGTCTTAGGCACCGGGTCCACTGACCAGTCATAGGCCCTGGGTGTGAACGGAGCCTTTGAGCCGCCCTTCCGACTCAGTTGGATACAGCGCGAAGGTAACAGAGAATAATATTGTAATGTTCATTGTTTCAGTTATTCAGACGTATGCCTGGGTGATATGGTCCTGTGCCTTACTAGTGTTGCTCGCAATATGTGCAGTTTACATTCTGTCGCTGCGAGCTGCGCTCCGGCATTGGAGCGATTCCAGAACCAGTGTGGCTATAGTGTTAGGAGTGTACCCTGTAAGTATATTGAATTGTAATATTGTATTTTTCGCAAAACATGCCAGTGAATAAAAAATGGTAAAAAAACACGTTTTTTATACACTTAAATATTTATTTTACTCTATTTTTGTAACATTATATCATATATAGCAGCAACAGAAATACACCATCTGTTCAAATTTCAACTCTCTAGCTATCACGGTGTATGAGTTACAGCCTGGTGACAGAGGGACGGACAGAGCTTTAATTTTGTTTTACTGCTGCGCAAGGTAGACTATTGTTGGTCCGATCCTCGTCTTTCAGTTGTCGGCAAAAATCTTTATTTATAGAAAATAAGACAAAAACGTCAGAAATAACTACTTAGGTACTTTGTTATTGACGTTACTTTAATTGTAAAATCATTGTCATGGATATCTAAGGGCCTTCTATCTGTGTTCAATATTTTTTTATAAACATACAAGTACGTACCTCCAATAGTTATATTTCATGCAAAAAAATATGCATACTTAATTGTATACCTAATTAAAAAAATATGTATATTAAGTATAAAGACTATGTATCTGTTTAAAATAATATATTTCCCCCTAACCTTCAAATATGAGGTAACGTTATCCGGAATTAAGACGTCATTGGATTGTAATAGGTTGGGTAAAAAGTCTTTTCGCATTATAGTATGTATGAACTTGTAATAAAATCTCTTTGGCTGTAGTATTTGTATCTGGCTGGTTTTGGTATAATTGAAAGTTAAAATTTTAAAGAACAACAACAAGAACTGTCAAGATAAGTGAATCTAATGAAGAAATTCGATACATTTTAAAATTTTACTACAAAAAAGGTAAAAATGCAACGCAAGCCGCGAAAAAAAATTGCGATGTTTATGGACCTAGTGCAGTGTCTGTGAGAGTAGCACAAATTTGGTTTAAGCGTTTTCAATCCGGAAATTTTGATGTCAAAGATGCACCTCGCTCTGGTCGCCCTATTACGGATTAAATGGATGCCATTTTTGAAAAAGTGGAGCAAGATCGACATATCAGTAGTTACGACGTAGCTGAAGAACTGAGAATTGATCACAAAACAGTTTTGGCGCAATTGAAAAAAGCTGGGTACAAAAAAAAGCTCGATATTTGGGTACCTCACGAGCTCACTGAAAGAAACCTAATGAACCGTGTACTCATTTGTGATTCTTTATTACGACGTAATGAAACCGAATCATTTTTGAAGAAGCTGATAACTGGTGATGAAAAGTGGATCACGTACGACAAGAACGTGCGAAAAAGGTCGTAGTCAAAGGCCGGTCAGGCTTCACAGACTGTGGCGAAACCCGGGTTAACTCGCAATAAGGTGATGTTGTGTGTGTGGTGGGATTGGAAGGGTATTATTCATTATGAGCTATTACCACTAGGCAGGACTATCGATTCTGAACTCTACTGCGAACAACTGATGAGATTAAAGCAAGAAATTGAGAGAAAGCAGCCGGAATTGATCAACAGAAGGGGTGTGGTGTTTCATCATGATAACGCTAGACCTCACACATCTATAGCCACTCTGCAAAAATTAAGAGAGTTTGGCTGGGAGGTGTTAATGCATCCGCCGTATAGTCCTGACCTTGCACCTTCAGATTTCCACCTGTTTCGGTCTCTTCAGAATTCTTTATGCAATGTTAGGTTAACATCACGAGAGGACTGCCAAATCCACTTGTCGCGGTATTTTGATGAGAAGTCCCTAATTATAGCAATGGGATCATGTCCCTACCTACAAGATGGCAAAAGGTTATCGAACAAAATGGTACATACATACTTTAGTTAAATTTAAATAAACTATATTAAAAAAAGTTTTGAATTATCTTAAAAAAATGCGAAGAAACTTTTCTCCAAAATATTACGCTTTATACATTTACCATACTACTACTTATTTACCTACTACGTTTGACATGTTTCATGTAAGGAAATAATCTATATCTATATACTCGTACTTATAATAAAACTGTAGAAGTGTAAATTCTGTACATTAAAAATATTGAAAAAATAAATACCAGAGGATGTTACTAGATCGATACCGAACCTAAATATGTGATTAGACAATTTTTTGTCTGTCTGTCTGTCTGTTTGTTCAAGCATCACAGAAAAACTACCGGTCCGATTACAATGAAACTTGGTATGAATATGTTTTAACTTTTGGCGCACAACACTGGGTACTTTTTATACCGGAAAAATGTCTGTTTGTCTGTGTGTTTGTGCACGCTAATATCAGAAACGGATTATTCGATTTGCATTGATTAGTGTTTGTTTCATGTGAATCGGTTCAGAAATAAAAAAGTTATGTCAATTTAAAAATCATATAGAATATTTTAAAGCTATTCTGTATCTTAGTTCTATCTTTTAGGGGGTTTCGTACCTAAAAGGTAAAAACGGACCCTAAGGATTACTAATCCTCCGCTGTCTGTCTGTCTGTCTGTCTGTCCGTCCGTCTGTCTGTCACCAGCCTGTTTCTCATAAATAGTGATAGCTAGAAAGCTAACATTTTCACAAATTATATATTTCTGATACCGCTATAAAGAAAAAAATAATTACTAAAAATAAAAAATAAAATGTTAAGGGATCCAAGGGGGCATACAATAAACGTGTTTTTTTCCGTATATTTTTGCTCGATAATAATAACGGTAGCAAGTAGACCCTTAAAATTTTCACAGAATTTTTGATCTTATGTGGTATATATCCTTCCATAATAAATCTATACAAATAAATAAAATTGGAGTGTCTGCTTGTAATATTAAAATAACCGCTTTTTACAACAAAAACAACATTTTTTTTAATTTTTGTCTATCAGTCTATCTGTCTGTCTGTCTGTTTGGCGGGGCTAATCTTGGGAACGGCGGGACCAATTTTGACAGGACTTTCACTGGCAGATAGCTGATGTAATAAGGAGTAACTTAGGTTACTTTTATCTCCATACAACCATACATACATACATACCTACATACAAATAAATAGAATTTGAGTGTCTCCGATTTTGACGGGACTTTCACTGGCAGACAGCTGATGTAATAAGGAGTAACTTAGGCTACTTTTATACTAGCTGCACCCACGACTTTGTCCGGGTAGATACTGAACAATGATATTTTTTCTCACGTGGACGAAGTCGCGGGCACAGCTAGTAATAAATACATTTCTATAAACTACGATAGTTCAATGTAGGTATATTCATAGTTCATAACGCGAACAGCGACATGATTATAAAAAACAATATTAATGTTAACTAATCAATTGCGAATTATGAACTTTATTTATATTTGTATTTAATGGTTTTTTTGCTAGGAATTTCCATTGCATTTCAATTTACATTTAACCTCCATGAATCGCTAGAGTGGCATGATCTGACTGAAAAAATACAGCAACTACCTATTTACTCGTAGTATTAACACAGTCTAAAGAAAACGAACATGTTAATTACCTATATACTGTGGTAATATTATCTATAGTTATCTATCCATGTCAACACAAGGATACAATAATTGTAATCGAAGATTAAACAAATAATTGTAATAATTATTTTTCGCAATAACACATGCGAGTGAACTTGAGAAATTAAAGAAAAAACGTAAAGAAAAACTTGATTTCGGGCAGGAATCGAACCTGCGACCTCAGGATAACCAGCCGCTTTACCGTTTTTTCTTTAATTTCTCAAAGATACAATAGCTAATAGGGCAAGTAGTGCCCGAAGTGCAATCAAGGTCTATTTTAATTAAGAAATAGAAGACAGCAGGAAACAGAAAATAGTAAACAAAGATAGTCATCTTCAACAACTCAGCATAAAATACACCGAAGGGGCTCTACGTTTACGCAGCCGCATAGAAGCTATAGAGAAAGCTCCAGGAATTAATAGAAGTCCGATGATTTTAGATGGCAATCATCACACAGTCAAGCTATGGATAGAGAACATTCATCGTAAGCTTCACCATGCGGGCGTCGAAGCTACAGTAAACGAGTGTCGTCAACAGTATTGGATTCTACGTGTACGACCGATTACTCGTACAATCGTACGACGCTGCCTTCACTGCAGAATGAAGACACAGACGCCACCGTATCCGAGAACAGGGGATCTACCATCGTGTCGTCTCGCCCATCACCGGCGACCCTTCACCTACACAGAGGTCGACTACTTCGGTCCGCTTTCAGTTTCGACTTGCAGATCCTACCAGAAGAGATACGTGGCGATCTTCACCTGCCTCAAGACACGCGCCATACATCTAGAAATAGCGGGCTCTCTCAGCGCGAGCTCCGCTATCATGGCCCTACGAAGAATGATAGCACACCGAGGCTGCCCGACGGAGATTTGGTCCGACAACGGGACCAACTTGAAGGCCGCTGACAAGGAGCTACGAGAGGCAATAGACAGATCTACTGCGTGAGTCTATCAGCGTGCACTTTAGTTTTTGGGATTGTACGGGCACTTTAGTGAGCTATAAAATTATTTGATTAAGCTATAGAGATAGGCAAAGTAGAGTCTGATAGTATTATATTACATCTATGTACAATACTGAATGATCAGCAAGGGATGTGTTTTTTGAGTAATAAAATTATACCGCTTAATTAAACAAAGTAATTCTTAGTGTGCCACAGATCTTTCCAATAGGGCAAACGCAATATCACTTACTCTTCGAAGAATTGGAAGATCCTTACTTAGTCGCATTGAAGGGAATCGAACCCAAAACCTCAGACCTAGCAGTAATGGCCTTCTTTCACTTGGGCACCAAGGTGGTTCGTTAGAGGAAATACTTATTAATTATGTAAAATTATAAGTTCTATTGTGAAAATGCAAGAGAACGTCTGTGCTGCCCTTGGCTCACTTGAGATTTGTGACGCGAAAATTATTCGCTGAGAAATCTGATAAGTGATTACAGAATTCCATGTTACAGAAATTTTAATGAAGTAATCAAGAATATTTGTAATGCAAATGATAATGAAATTAAAGGTGGAAAAGGGAATACAACTTCAGGCACATAATCTCCGAGGACGGCTCAAACATATACTGTATGTTATTTTGTCATTTTGTGGCCATTATAATATTACATTTCAATAATGTTTACATACGAACGAAATGCTCTAATGTAAACGTTATCTCATTATTTACTTTTGCGATGGCTGCGTTCACGTAGTCCTTATCCAATTTAGATTTGCAAATCTGATTAGGTCAATGAATCATGTTCTGAAATTGGTATTGCCGGCTTGTTAGTTGTGAATAAGTAACGCACAGACGAAGATTCTTTCGGATTCACGTCCTATATGTATTCATTAGGTACTACCTACTAAGGTTCGGTTGCACCAAAATCTCTGTTAAAGTAATGGATTTTGTCAAATTTAACAATAACAGTAACATTTCAAAATTCAATTCAAAATTCAAATTATTTATTTCAAATTGGTCTACAAGGACACTTTTGCATTGTAAGCTACCTAGAGAGAATTACTTATAATAATAATCCAATAGGTACTAATAAATATCAATTTAATAATAATATTTAACCGATACGTGAATCATCAAATTTTTCAATTCCTTCATAGAAGAAAATGAAAAATCTGTTCGTCATAATCATAGTCATTCACTTAGCAGAGTTCCAAGTGCAGGAACTACTGAGAAGAACTCCGCTACCCAACAAACTCAGCGTGTTGCTCTTTTGTTAAAACCATAGATTTAATACAAATATTACTAAATAGAATAAAGATAATGTGAACGTCCATGGCATATAAATATTTGCATATAAACACAAACGCAAATACCCATCAACAGCTAAATATCGTGATAGAAAATAACACCCGCAAATCACAACAGACCAGTCCCCGCAATCAGCACCCGTTCACGAGTATGACGCATGTGGCAGCCATTGCTCTCCTCGATTTACTTTAGCAGTGACAGCGAAATTACACCAGCGTGTTTTTTGCATAGTAAAATTAGGGGTGACAGATTCCCGTAGCATCTGATAGATAATTTTGAGTCAGCAGTTCATTTAACAACTTTCAATTGGCGCAACTCATTTTTTACTTAATTTAACCGTTCTACGCCCTCTCATTTTGTTTTTGATGATGATCGATTTGGTAATTATCTTCGTAATTGAAGTCGATAAACATCTTATTACCGGGTAATGAATATTATGATGTACTAATTAAAATTAATTCATTACGATAGAAAATTAAGTGTAGCGAGATTCTATGTTAAAATACAGTACTGAACTACCCTGAGATACCTACCTAATTTTCATTTATAGGAACATGAAAATCTCGCGTCACGATATTTGCGATCATACTCTTTGGAAACGGGCTGAAACGGTTTGTCTATACATTTATAAAAATCGATTGCTGTTCGTTAGTCTCGCTAGTCGCTAAGGCTGGACCGATTTAGCTAATTTTGGTTAGATTGCGTCTAACCATTACTGAAACTTAACACATGACCATACTTCGAGGTACTGGGAAACTTCCAGAAAATGGAAAAATCCCAATAGAACCAGATATAAAGGATTTTACACCGTTATCTGTAATATCCCCGACCCGGGAATCGAACCCGGGACCCCAGCGTAATATGTAGTGGCCTGCTACCACTAGGCTACTGAGGCAGTTAAAAAGTATTTATTATTATTGCATTTGCCTAAGTTATAACTCCCTTATTCATAAACGTACATTAGAAACGTTTTAGCTATAGAATGCTTTGTCTTTGTCAGTTGCATTGTCAAATGTGCAGGATAGAAAAAGACAAAGGAGAGATTAGCAACACTTTAGCTAAAATACGTTTATGAATAAAGGGGTAAATATCTAAGCCCAACAATAAATAGGAGCAATCTGGTATAATAGCAACATTATTTCCAGTTGGTGGCAGCAGCGGGTTTCATAGCGATAGTGGTGCCCCGAGCTCGAATCATAGCTGAGGCACTGGCGCAGCAGACTGTGATGATTGCTATGTACCACCTCTACTTCTTGCTGATTGCAGAGTGCGGCGGTGTCAGTCAACTAGTCAGGTATGAGCTTTCTGTGACTTGAAGACGGAGGGCGGATTAAGAGGCTCAAGCTTCCTTGAAATCATGCAAGTTTAGTTCAACAATAAAAAATCTTGGTTCAGATTGATAAAGCCTGCCCTAACTACACCAGGTCAACCTTCCCCAAAAATAAATCTTGGTTCATGTCCTCCACAAGCGAAAATTGTGATTCCGTCGCACTGCAACCTTCTGCTGTTTTATTGAGTTCTGAGACAGCACATCTTAAGACTCCGGAATGGCAACTTGTAAATTATAAATGGCGCTTGCATTTGTTATAGTAGGTAGACAGTTCAACTCATTTCTCCGGGAAGAAATGAGTTTTGTGTTACAAAGTAACCTAGCAGGACGCGTAGTGGAATAAAAACTGGATAACACTGTAGTACCTAGGTAAGTGATCTAATATAGGCGTAACTCGAAGGCTACGGCGACGGCTTTAAGTATGTACTGTTTGTTTTGTTTTATATTTTTTACTAGCTTTCCCGGCAAACTTCGTATTGCCTCACAATGAAATAATGTGTCAAATATTTGATAGATACGGACTATTTGTATAGAAAAATGAAATTGTGGTTTTTACTATTTCCCGTCAATTTCTTCATATTTTCTTACCTTATAAACCTTCCCTGGACATCCAAAAATCATTCAAAAGCCAAATCGGTTTAGCCGTTCTCGAGTTGTAGCGAGACTAACGAACAGCAATTGATTTATTTTTATTTATAAATATAGATTTCGACTTAGGTAAGTAGGTATCTTAGTTAAAAATTGTAATTTTCGCTGTGAATAGGTACGTAATACTTAACCTCTGTGACATTGGCCATTGACGAAGCAAACAGTACCGTGATTAGAACTCACATGTCGCAGTAGGTAGACAGATTATGTAACTTTTTGGAAAGTTTGTAATTAAAAATAAGCGGAAATTTTATTCGCGACAATATCTTCTTAATGAAATGCCTTAGACGTCGTTACCATTGTGTTATATTGACAATGTCATATTGTTCATAGCTTTATATCAATTTGTTGTTTTTCACTGGGTACATAAGTACCTACTTATTCACAAAACCTGTGAAGTAGGTCAATGAAACGCTTTGTATGAATAATGACTACTACCACAGTATAAGTACATACATGTTCGTTTTCTTTAGTTTACTGTGCTACTACTATATCAGATACTTCAGGACTAATCATGACAAGAATTACAACAATTGCGGTTAAGCACTTGGCATGAATTACCGTAAGATTTAGATTTTACAATTCTAGCATTAACTAATAAGTTCATTTGTCAACGAATCTAGCATTGATGGACTGGGGGAGACTTCATATTTTTTTAGGACTAGCTGACTAGAAGGTAAGCTTTTAGCAGAACTCAGTGAAGATATCTATTGATTTCAGATAATCTCAGCTATAAGGCTAGGACTTATCAGCTGGGGTGTCAAATCTGTGAAATTAAAAGTAAAATTAATTTACGTAACTAAAATGTATTTGCAGATAATATGAAGTGTTTTCTGTTAGATAAGATTAATACCTAAGTAACTACATAATTTATAGTAGGTATTATTAATTACATATTTACTAGACATTTAAACATGCATTTAAATATAACAATACCTATAAAATAGGTAACGGAACGTCTTGTATGAATAAAACTCATATCAGATAGGTAAGTAGGTATTTCATTAATATCGTATCGTAGTAGTGTACGTGCACTTGTGATAATTTATGGTTAAACAATTATACATTTGGTTATTTAACACAGTAAAATTACATTCGCTGAACATAACCTGGGTTAGGTAATAACTGGAAAATCGACTTTCCTTTCCTTTCAATTGGACAACTATAGTAAATATTATAAGTAATTGACTTCGTGTCTGATCGCTTGACACTGTTCTCTTGACCAGATTCCAGCTTGAAACAGAATCAAAATCAGAAACTCATTTATTAATTTAGGGTGACAGGCACCTCTCAAAACACGTCGAAAACAAACAAAATAAATTAAAGTCAATAACAATTGATATAAATGTTAAACAAGCTAAAACATATATATATATATGTATAGTCAAGAATATCACAAAGATAAAACTAAATATACCTACTAATGTAAATAAGTATATTAGTGTAATACTTGAGGTGAGGCAGCTGCCCCCCTTCTAGTGAGTACTTCATCGGGCAATCGGCGGCGCAAAGGGTTCTCAACCTAAATGAATTTAATCACTGCCTAAGAGAGACCCCTGTGGGTCTTATCCTCGGATTAGGACGTTGCGGGACACACATAAGACAAAGGGCGCTGCAACTTACGGTCTAGTCACCGGTTAGTGAAGACACGCGGGTCGTAGCTAAAAAATATCTTGATTTATAGCAAATTTTATTGAAATCTGTTATATTCTTACTAATAACTCCTAATCACCCATACGTATCCTATTCTTCTTTCTTCCTTCCTTCCTTCGTTCATAATTTCAAAATCACTATCTATGCAGTATTTTGCAAAATAAAACCTACGAAAACTGAATTCTTAACTCGGTAGGTAGTAAGGAAGGAGTAAGGAACAGTTAATTTTGCTGTTCTGTGGTAGGTCCGGTATTATAGAACGCTAAACAGATTTACACGTGTCTTCTATATTTCTCATTTCGGTCTTCCAGTCTTTAAAAGTCTTTTAAAAATAATTTGTTTGTTTGCAGACGTGCTGCCGACTCTCGATTGGAGACCAGAGTGCTGCCATGTTGTTGCTGGCCGTGCTGCGTGATACCGAGACCACAAATTCACAAGTAAGTTTATTTTGAATATAGATCTGAATAAAGATCGAATATTGATTGATAGATAGAGAGATATTAGATATTAGTTACTCCGTGAAGATCAATCTATACCAAACGAGCGAATGTTTATTCTATCTCCTTCGATTATAACAAGTATGTAGGTTATGACTTCTATTTTGAACTTCCATTCCTACTGGCTCTTTTCCTAGTGCCTGGAAAGATGCTCACATAATGCCTCTCCCTAAAAAAGTCTAATCCCAAATCCTAGGTGTATAGGTACTTGTTCTTAGAGATTCTTTGGAGGTGAATTAAGACTAAAGGAGCATAGAGATAAAGCTTGTGCTAGATCAGTGATTCCCAAAGTGGTCTATATCGACCCCTGGGGGTCTATGACAAAGTGAAAGGGGTCGGCGTCAGCGAAAAAAAAAATTGAGGGTCCATGAAATGAAAATGGGGGTCCACGATAATGGATCTCAACACATACACTGATAGTACCAATTTACTTACATCATACCAGTGATTCCCAAAGTGGTCCATGGGAGATTCGATGGGGGTCTACGTTAGCGTGAATAAAAATTGGAAATATGGGCATGTGATATAAATGTAGCAAGGACGGGGGTCCACATAAACTAAAAAAATTGTAAAGGGTCTACAAGAAAAAATAGTTTGGGAACCTCTGTGCTAGATCGTTCTATAGCAAAGATTCGCAAACTACTCATTCATCAACATAAGTGCGTCTGCACGTCTGTCTCCGACATATTAATATGGTTTTGACCGTCTTTACTGATACGACTCTTATCAAATTTGCCGACATGCTCATACCTATGTTGCTTATTCCAGCAAAAGTAAGGTTCTATGAACTAGTTAAACTTTACAAAACTAGTTAATGGTCATAGGCCAAAATATATTGTCTCTGAACGTGTTACTAAAGTACCCTTATTATACTTGTACTGAACATAATTTCCGCCTAGACTATTTTTGATCTCATGCATTAAATACCTACCTAGTGTGGGGCTGTAAGTGTAAGCGTGTTTTTTTATACATTAATGGAGGTCCTTTTGCTCATCTGGGAGAAAAAATTACAAATTTTCTATCTCTGGTGCCCCCTAAGACGTGATGCTCTAAGCAATTACTTTTTTTTTTTAATGTAATGGTAGTGGTAAACAAGCATGAAGTTCACATTGATGTTAAGTGATGACTGCAGCCTTTAGACACCCACACAAAGACCAAGGTCAAAATGTAGATACGTTACCACTTCTGAGGCCTAAGGTGTTATGCCTCTGTGCCGGTAATAACAGGGCGGTTCATTACCACCTGACCGGAACACGATAGTGCTGAACACTGCCATTTAGCGTCAAGTATATTAGGTAATACGGTGGTGCCTACGCCCGCGAGCCCCGTCACTGGAGCTCTACTATCAGTAAAATTTTCCTTAATTTGCGTATGGGCTAATCCGGCATTGAGGACAACCTACGCTAATCTTCGTTTAATTAAATTGCCCTACTGGGAATGCTTGGCCAAATTGATCTATTAGCCTCGCCCTTTAATTGCTCATATCATGTCATAATTGGATAGAGGGCTAAATATGACTTTGGTAATTGTAGTAAAATGGGTGTGTTTCTTGTCAACAAACTGAAAAGCTATAATCATTTTGATAACTACCTAACCTATCATTTTTACGAGTGGTAGTTTTCGTGTTCTGTGTTCCGGTTAGATGGTAGGTAATGTATGGCCCCGTGAAAACTATCACACAGACTTAATAACTAAGGTCTCAGGGGTGGCAACGCATAGAACTTGCGTTTTGACCTCTGGTCTTTGTGTGGGTGTCTATAGGCTGCAGTCATCACTTTACATCAATGTGAACTGCATGCTTGTTTGCCACCTTCATTATATAAAAAAAATGATTCTGTAATGCTTTCATGTAGATGCTATAGTGGGTTGCAGTAGAACTTACCTACACTACGACCGAGACTTTATTTATACGAAGCCCCGGTATTTTGTCGATTATTGGATCGATAGGCTATATGCCAGAGTTGGACAAATGTTAGTTAAAAGAAAACAATTAAATATATTTTTTTATTTTTTTTATAATAGGAATCTAGGTATCTCGCGAAATAACTCCGTAAAATAATATTATTTCTATGAGTTTAATGATAATATTATAAGTTACCTAAGTATTATGATCAACTGTTAATTGTGATACCTTATCAAAAATGTCCACAAACTCATGACTACATAAGAGTTAAGACTGCACGGATTTTCATGCGGTTTTCACCAAAAGATAGAGTGATTGAGTTGAATATTTCTCCTTTTCCAATATTTTCTCTATATGATGGTAGACTCAATAACATTATAAAGTATCTCGTATACCTACTTAAAAAGTTAGAATAATATAGGTCTGTAAGTAAATAGAACAATAAATTTATTATTATCTTTATTGTTCATTTGTAAAGATCAATTTATCTTTATTTTCTTTGTACTTACGAGTAGATAGGTGCATTTATTAATTCTTCATGTTTTAATATTATTGAGTTAATAATGAATCGTTTTATTTCCAGAAAGAGTTTATCATGGCTGCGGTATTTGGTGCTACAAATGCCTGTGATACAAGCTATCTTATATGTTATAGTGCTTATATTGTGGGCCGAGGACATGGTGAGTAGTATAAAAAAAAACCTATGTTTAGTTACCTACATTATTTTTGATTACATTTCTTTTTTAGGGTTCCGTACCTTAAAAGGATAAAAGGAACCCTTATAGGATCACTCGTGCGTCTGTCTGTCTGTCTGTCTGTCTGTCTGTCTGTCCGTCTGTCACAGCCAATTTGCTCCGAAACTACTCGACCGATTGAGTTGAAATTTGATGAATATATGTAAATTGGTGACCCAAAGATGAACACGTCAAGTAAAATAATAAATTTTAAACAGGGGGTGCACTTTCGGGGGATAAATCAGAAAATAAAAAATAAAAAATTCGTAAACTGTGGTGACATATCACATGAAAGAGGTTGTTGTCAGCATCTCAGATATATTTTTTTTATAATTTTTGCATAAACAAATTTGAAGTTATTTAAGAAAAACGACGAAAATTGACCATTCCCCCCCCTATCTCCGAAACTACTGAACTTAAAATTTTGAAAAAAATGTGGAAAATAGTTCTTTGCCTATAGATTACTGGAAAACCTATAAGAAGTTTGAGTATTCAAATTAAATCGAAAATTCTTAATAATATAACCCCCCCCTGCCGGTACCACCGTAACCGCTATGTCCCTGCATTTTAAATCTGTAATATTTTCGAAAATTTTTATTTAAATTACGGAACCCTCACCACGCGAGTCGAAGTCGCACTTGTCCGGTTTTTGATCACACTTATATTTCTTTAATGAGGACAAGGTATTTGTGCAACATAGGTACCTACTTACTTTCGTTAAGTACCTATGTTTCGTACAAGTAAGTGCCTAGCTTAATTCTGTTGTGACCCTATGTGGACTGGTGCCTGTTTAGCCCTGTTTGACCATTCAACTAAGTAGGTACATAATATAACTACGTAATTTATGTAATATAAGTATGTTAAATTTCATGTGAAGTTATTTAATGCTAGCAATGAATTTTAAACTGCTTGTTCATTGCCGTCGACCTACTCGAATTTCGTAGTTGACCTGAAGTTGGGCCAGAAGTCGTATTATATTAATCCAACTAACTGACAAATAAGAACCGTGTTCTACTGTTCTACTCACCTACATTGTTGGCGGAGTAACCCACCACCCTCCACTTGATCGTGTGTTTACGTAATATCAGTACGCCGCGCGTGAGAAAGTCAATATACTTGAATATACCTACCTACTTAATCGTTAAATCGTTGATAACAATAGCGTTCAGTCCTAATAATTATTTATTATTTACCTAGAAGTACTAGAAGTTTTTGAGACGTATGTGGATAACAGTTGATTGTATCTTAAATTTGTTAATTTAGATGAATCTACCTAAACATATTCACGCAAACATATTCACGCACAACGCTGGAGGTCACTTTCTTTATTTAGGGATAGGTATTTCGTACCTAACTGAAAATGACGCAATTAGAATGCGTAGAAATGTGATTATGTACCTACCTAATTTTGTCAGTTAAAGAACTCTGTTTACTTAATCTTGGAAAATCGATCGGCGAGCGCCTTCTGTGTAATGACAAAATTATAATAGGTACTGGAGACTTCTGCGCTCGAGAGAGACGAGCCCACTACACAAGTCCGTCCTAAAAAAAGGGATTATCTGATGATGATGTTGATGATAAATGATGATAAATATGTTTATTGTACTAGAAAAAGATCACATTCATTGTTGCCCTATCATCTGAAGTAGCGTGAGCTGTATCTCAGATGATAATTCCTTCCCTTAATGTTAACAAACTAGCACAACATAACAATAAGAAAACTTATAAAACAAATTTAAAAATTAATACTAAAATGAAATTATATAAAAATTAATACTAAAATGAAATTATATAACAAGAAATTATATCCTGCGTAATAATTTATACTAATATTCACTAGGTAGGTATATATAGGTAGGTAATGTAAAATTGTAAGCAATAAATAAAGCTTTATTACAATAATTTATACAAACTACTACGGCAATTTTGTACCTCGTTATCAATAAGAATTATGTTGATAAAATAAAAGAAAAATAAATTACATTAACGGTAATAAATGTTCCGTTTCATCATACCTACCTACGTTAAATTCTGAAGCCATTGAGATATTTTTTCTTTTAAATTTAAATCTTTTCTTTTATATATAAAATTATATTTTCCTTTATAATCTGTTCCTATATTATAAAGGATTTAATGTTTTTTAATGTTAATTTATTATTTCATCTTTGTTGACCATAGAGCAACACTGACCAACTGTAAACGTAGTGCATAGAATTATAACGCTCCTCTATGACGTAGTGGTTATATTCTCTTTGATCCTTGCCAGAACGCTCGAAAAATAGAACTGTTTTTTTTCGCGGATGAATTTTTACGTTACGGGCTTATGGGTAATGTTGCTTACATACAAGCATAGACGTTGTGTGAACGAATAAAACATTTTATATAATAACATAGGTACTTTACATTTTTATAAATGTTATTTTTTTTGAGTATTTAAGTAGGTATTATTACACCCACTCTTACATATTTCACGAAGATAGTTCGAGACTATTTTACGATTAATTTTAGGTAGGTAGGTAACCTTCAGTTTAATACAATAAGTCTTTCGGGTGGTGGTAGAGCTCCAGTGACGGAGCTCGCTGTCGTAAGCACCGCCGCATTACCTTATGTATTGGCGGGTTCGGGCAGAGAATATGTAATAATACGAGTAGGTGCTGTTTGGGTCAGGTTATAATTAATTCCTCCGTAATTTCCTTAAGTACACAATACACGGGTAAATTATTTGGCCTCAGGAGTGGTAACTTCTGGTTGTATTGAAATCTCTGTTCTTTTGTAAATGTTTGTAGGCTACAGTATTAATTTACCATCAATGTGAAATTTGTTAAAATTCTATATTTTTCTTTTTCCAGTCTCTCTACCTATCAACTTTTGTCTACATCCAGCCGTTCATCGCTGCGTCAATACTGCCCGGAGTATGGGGCGTCATAATGAGCGTGCGCGCAGCTGAGGCGACGGGAGCCACTCCTCGGCAGAGGTTCTTCGCACTACAACTGGTGCTCTTGATCGTGAAGCTGCAGTGTGCCCTCGCTAAAATACTGCCAGAAATCTTAACCTTGCCTTGCATCGTCGCCCTTCATCCGTCTGTGGTTGTTAATTGTAAGTATTGTTTTGTGCGGGCAAACACAAACAATTATTATTATTATTAATTATAAAATTTTCGAAATAACCTACTACAAACTAACCTCAAAAAAGGAACATTGAAAGCGTCTACTTATTTCATCGAATTCATATTAAAATTTATGTGAACTCTCAATAGCTTTCGAATCTTGTTATCGTAACAAATTGTCAAAAAATCTTGTATTTGTAACAAACACTTCACCGAATGAAGTGACTGACCACTATCTCCCCGCACTGAGCTTGAAAGAAATGTTTTTTGAGGGAGCAGGTAGTTATTATGAAACAAAATCTGTAACAGAAGAGCGTAGGTTTTTATTCTGCCGTGAAACGAGTTCTGTTCTAACTTATTTGAGTGTTAATTTGTGAGCTCTTTCAATCAGCGATGCATAATTTCGCTTATTAAGATTCAATTTTTGAAAATTCAAATCTTGTTCGCAGTAATTCAAAATGTCCTCATGATTGGGGAAATGTTCCTGTTGTCTTTATGGGCATGGCGCCTGTACAGAGTACCACCGGGGAAGATTGTGGACAAAGTGCAACGTATCGTAGTGGCGGTTTTGGATGAAACTGCTAATTCTATGGACACTAAGTCGAATGGCATCGACAGTCTCGAAAGATCAAGTCACAAAAGTGATATGAATTAAATATAGGTATAGGTAATTTAATGAGAAGAGAAGATAAAAAGCAGTAGAATAGGTAGAATTTTTTTTTTTTGGAAAGATTATTTGTTAATTACATTTTGGAAATGCTTTAGATGTCAATAAAAATGTCAATGTTGTACATCATTTTAATAACCACTTTTACAATTTGGTGTTTCATGTTACGAAATAAATAAAATATACCTATTATTAAGGATTACAGTTGCAATGAAATTCGCAACTTACGTGTACCTGAATGTGTATCTGAATTTTAATATTAAAATAAATGTCTTTATTTGCGTAGTTATTACTTTAAAAAAACCCTGACATATACTTAGCAGATTATATTTACGTCTTAATAAATATAACTATATGTAAAATATTACTCATTTTCTGTGTTTTGCTCATTATTTTGAGATGTTTCTTCAGTATCTTCGGACGGTGTACTGGATCGTGAATTCTCTGACCCATAAATGTTATGAAGTTCTTCTAACTTGTAATGTATTTTTACTCCCTTCGTCGTCGTTTTGTTCACTTTATTAACTAATGATTTTGTTTGCTCTTCTAACATCTTTAAACGAAGATCTCTAGCTGCGAATCTAGCTTCATGATCCATTTCGCTGGAAGTAGATGGCTCTGATCCATCTCTACTATCCCTCGAATCATTTTCATTTACGTGATCATCTTCATTGACATTTTCATCCTCCTTGGTTTGTTTTCTATGTTTCAAGTGTAGTATATCTAATTTGTTTATTAATTCATCACCAGAAGAAAGAGTATTTGATACATTTTCTAATACGGTAGAACATCCCTGTTCTAAGATATCCAATCTTTCATCTCTTTTTTTCAGGCGTTCGTCTTGCTGCCTAACTCTGTCTAATATAACTTTAAAATCTGTTTCAGGCTTAATGAGATTTTCAATTGGATTGTTGTTTTCACATGTTGTTCGTGTTTTGTATGCGATGTGTTGTGTTAGAGATACGTTGTTATCTGATTCATTGGTTTGGGACGTCGCAATGATACATTCTTCGGATGGTATGTAATTTTCATTTGAATTGCATGATAATGTATTTCCTGGTATGGATTCGTTCAACTCCAAATTACTCTGATGGCTAGAAGTAGGGCTATTAATGATGTGATCTAGAGTGTTGTTTATTTGGTCACTGTACTTGGCTATTGTCTGAGTTTTCTTAAGTAAAGATGCTCCATTTTTTTCCAAGCTTTCTAATTTCTTTTCTTTAAGTGCCAATCTTTCGTTTTGTTCCTTGATATTTCTTAAAATTTTAGCAGGATCTATCGAAACTACAGTTGACAATTGTTCAGAGCTACATGTTTGACTTGTTGAAGTTTCCTCATTTACAGTAACATTGACATCATTATTCATATTATCTTCAGAAGCTACAACATCAGAGTGAGAAGCTTTTGGTGATTGTGCAACAGACACTTCTTCTACGCATGAATCATTAGCAATATCCCCAACTTCGTCTTCAGTTTCTTCACATAGTTTGTCAGCCTTTGATAAATGGCCACTGGTACACGAGTCAGATACATCATATGGCTCAATATTATCTTCCTGATTATCAAGAGGTAAATCGGCTACATCTAACATGTCACTTGCAGGATCTTCTCTTTCTGCTGCTAAATTGAAATCGGCACTGGAATCCAGAATAGTTTCGAACGACTTCTTAATTTTCTTTTTACACCGGATCTTCGGCTCGGCGACGTATTCACTTTCATCATTTGATTCCGATGACTCGTCTGAAGGTCGTTCATCACTGTAACCACTTTCTGCAGAGTTATTAATTGACGTAGAGTCATTTTTCAATTTTCTGTTGGAAAATTCTGTTCTTAATTTCTTCCAATCTCTTTCAGACTGCGAATTCTTTTCTCGTGCTTGTTCCCACTTTTCTCTACAATACTCTAATTCTTCTTTGAGTTCATTTAATAATTTTCGTTTTTGTTGCAATTCGTATTTCAAAATTTTTTCGTGGGTATGCAATTGATGGTGATGTCTTCGTAATCTACCAACAACGTGCCAGGTTTTACTTAATTCAGTTGTTACTAAACAAAGTCTTCTCTCTTGTTCTCCCAGCCGAGTCTCTAAGTGTGAATTAAGTTGTTTCATTCGATTGACTTCTTTTATCAAGCCCAATTTCTCAATGATAAGATCCTGAAAAGAGAAAAATAACGTATAAAAATAGTTTTATTTATTATTAGCTGTTCTGGTGAATTTCATATCGCCTTAGCGGCATAAAAAATAGTGTAAGGTACGACTAATGCCCAAATCCACCGAATATATACAAAAAATCGATAAAGTCCTTTTGGAGATACTTGGTGAAAGTGAACGAACAAACAATGTGACACAGAAGATAGATAAATACGCATTATACAATAACATTTATAATATAGTTGCATAAAAGTTAAAAGGAAAGTTTGTCCCTAATTTATCCTGCGTCACTTTTTAAAAACATGTTTACAAAACGTGAAAATGAATTTGGCACTTCACCAATCTCATAAAGGTACGTTCCATTCCACAAAAAAGCAGTGCACAAAAGTATTTTTGTTTGCTTGCAAATAGATGAATCACGTTGAATTATCTAGACTTGCAGGAATTGCGTATTATTAACAAAATGACAACGCACCTTTAAACGGATGTAGGTTTGACTAACACTTGGCACTAACACGGGCCCTGATTTAGTTTCCACTGATTTGTAACAAGTTGTTACTTTATCAGCAGTATTAGATTCAGCCTCGCTTTGATGACTCAACAGTTCCATTAGAACTCTCCAAACTTTTGGGAGGTTTTGTACTATTTCTTCTGGAGTAGCGTTAGAAGTGTGATTATCTGGAAATATATTATAATACACATATTAATTGTTATCGAAGACACTCTTGAAAATTAGGTTTTTTTTTAATTGGCCGGAAGTGAGCCAGTCATGAACTGCAGGAAATTAACTCTGTCATCATGACTCTGCAAAGAATGAGTGTACAATTCTCTCGCTTAAAGGATTGATGGCTAATTCAGGTATCCGGAGGAAATCTTCACGGGAAAGAGTACCGCAGTCATTCTTGTCCAGTGCCGTAAATCAGGAATACAGCCTCTCAATTTGGTTTGGTGTAAGTGTGATGTACGTTTTTCACTGTATTTGGATTTATCATGGTATTAAATGCATATCAAACGACCTTTGAATTCGATCTTCGATCTTCCCTTTTTTTCCCTACATGTAATCAACCAACCAATTTCAACCAACAACCAACCAATAAGGTTTTACTTAAGAAGGTTACGTATATGAAACTGTTAATACTTATGGGTATAATTCTTACCATTTTCATCGATTTCAGTGTTTTCTCCTACTGATTCTTTTATGTTCGATTCGGTATTTTTATTAGATTCGTTGTCATCTACTTGACTTACTAATTCTAATAGTAGTTTTGGTAAAGCCGAAGATGAGTCTGATCCGTTTTCTTTTTCTGCCATATGAGTAAGTAAACCATGATTTTCTTCAAGTCTATGTATCAGAATATCTAAGTCTTGTTTGTTTTTATATCCCAATAAAACTTGTGAGAAAAGCTGAAATAGGTAAAACACAATGATGGTCTTGTAAATTTTGTATATAAACACTTTTCGCTAATTTGATGATTGTAATAATATTGATTTATTGTATTTACATGAAATAATAATACGTAATTGATTACTACTGATTACTTACCATATTGACTGCCGTCATTTCAGCTTTGAGGCCACGGGTTTCTTCTCGGCATGATGCTATTTGATTGTTTTTATCAGAAATTGTTTCTTCCAATGAATTCACTTTGAATTCCAGTTCCTCTACTTTGGTTGTCAGGTCTTTACATCTACAAAAATGTAATAGATACTTACTAGGTAGGTACCTATACTACCTATTATAACATTTTAATAGCATCTTTATCCGCGTAGGTACTTATTAGTGGTAGATTAACGAAATTCACATACCGCACTACGATTTTACTTTTGACCCAGAGTCGAACTTACATGCAAATACAAATTCTTCCACTTCCGCATTTACAAATAAAAAAAACACTCAAATTAGAGATTTGGAAATTAATAGATATTTACATAGTAAATGTACCTACCTACCAAAAGTTTGGAAATGAACAATAACATAATAATTTTGCAATAAATAGAAGTGAGTTTCGTTATATTACTAAAGTATCTATCGTATTCTCTGTTAAATATTAGCACTGTACACTTACTTATTGACCTCTGCTTGAGTAAGTAACTTTTGTTCTTCGAGCTCTCGTACTAAAGCTTGTCTGGTAACTTCAGCCAACCGTGCTCTCTCTTCGTAAAGTCCACGTAATGTCCGGATATTTTGCAACTGACGTTCATATTCTTGTCTTAAATCAGCTGATAACATGTTTGTTTCTCTGTCTGCTAGAGATTGTTCTATTTCATTCAGCTTGTTTTTCAACTGGAACAGAAAAACAATTGGTAATTTTCCTATTACTAAGTGTTTACTGTTAGTGATAATAGGAATGCCTGCTATAAACATTTATCTTTTATGTAGGTAAATCGCAGACCATATAATTATTTGGCGAATCATCAAGATGTAGTGCCAACAACATGAGAAATGACGACGTATTATGAGGACGCGTCGAGCTGCGTATCGGCGGTCCCTGACCGGCCACGACTTGAAACAGGTCGTTGCCACTCTACGGAATCCGCTTTGAGACGTTTTGCTCCAAAAGTGGAAGGAAGTTGACTGTACTTATCCATATTTTGACCATTATTTACCTATGTATAGATGTGAAAACATAGGAATGCTCCGAATCTGTTACCTGATAAGTAGGCACATATTTTACTGTTTATATAGTATGTAAAGAAGCAAAAAGGGTTGCAACCTTGCTGCATCAACCGAAAGTAACATCAATTACAAAAGTGAAGACAGTAGCATTAAGTGTCATGTGTATGTACAGATTATGGCCCCTACTATCTAGGATCACGGGAGCTAAAAAGCGATAACTAATTTAAAATGTTGTTTCAGTTTAACATTTACACAAGAAAATCCATAAAAATTGATAACTTATTATAAAAAAGCCGGACAAGTGTGAGTTCGACTCGCGTGGTGAGGGTTCCGTAATTTAAATAAAAATTTTCGAAAATATTACAGATTTAAAATGCAGGGACATAGCGGTTACGGTGGTACCAGCAGGGGGGGGTTATATTATTAAGAATTTTCGATTTAATTTGAATACTCAAGCTTCTTATAGGTTTGCCAGTAATCAATAGGCAAAGAACTATTTTCCACATTTTTTTCAAAATTTTAAGTTCAGTAGTTTCGGAGATAGGGGGGGGGGAATGGTCAATTTTTGTCGTTTTTCTTAAATAACTTCAAATTTGTTTATGCAAAAATTATAAAAAATATATATCTGAGATGCTGACAACAACTTCTTTCATTTGATATGTCACACGACACAGTTTACGTATTTTTTTTTATTTTCTGATTTACCCCTCGAAAGTTAAAAATTATTATTACTGTTTAAAATTTATTATTTTACTTGACGTGTTCATCTTTGGGTCACCAATTTACATATATTCATTAAATTTCAACTCAATCGGTCGAGTAGTTTCGCAGCAAATTGGCTGTGACAGACGGACAGACAGACAGACAGACAGACAGACGCACGAGTAATCCTATAAGGGTTCCTTTTTTCCTTTTAAGGTACAGAACCCTAAAAACGTAAGAAATCAACATTATTTACCTACCTATGTGTAGGTATTACCTACCTACGCAATTTGGTGTTTAAGAACTTATACAAGTAGATACTTGCCTATTTCATTCGATGAGATACTAAATGTGCAAAACAACAGTTGTTCATGAGTCTGCATACCTACTTTTTCACAAGTAGGTTATTGTAAGATCGATTGGTGAGTAATTTTTCTCAAGTCAAAGAAAAAAGCTTCACAGACTCGAACTACTAGGTATCAACCCACGCGTATTTCCATGCCTTTACTTTAGATACCTATTTATCATCTTAAGTACTTAAGTAGCTACTATCATAAAATATTAGGTGGTGATACCCACAGATTTTTTTGAACTCCCTTGTATGCCTGTAAACATTTTGGTTTCCCTCCTTATTAGATAGGTTCTTAGGTACCCACCTACCTTAGTATTTATCGTATTTTTGTCAAGAATATTGCCTGGATTTAATCGTAGATACTTTTACTAGTGTAACTTTTTTATCCAATTTAGAGGCAAGTTTAAGACTACCGAATCTTAACGTAAGAGAAAAAATTAAGAGCAATTTTATTGTTTATTGATCAGATCACGTTGGTTGGTTAATTAAGTAAACACTCGTAGCTACTTGAACTTTAGTATGACGTCAAAATAGCGCGTAGGTAAATAAAACGTGCTCTACGGATTACTAATCCTCCGCTGTCTGTCTGTCTGTCCGTCCTTCCGTCTGTCTGTCACCAGCCTGTATCTCATAAACAGTGATAGCTAGAAAGCTAACATTTTCAAAAATTACGTATTTCTGATACCGCTTTAAGACAAAATTTTACTAAAAATAAGATAATGAAAATGTTAAGGGGTCCAAGGGGGCATATAATAAACGCGTTTCTTTTTTCGTATATTTTTTGCTCGATAATAATAACATTAATAACGGTAGCAAGTAGATGCTTAATTTTTTTTTGTTTTTGTGATGGTGGCGTTGGTGTCATTGGTGTCGTTGGTGTCATTGGTGTCATTAAATAAATAAATAAATACGCTTACACTCACAGCCCACAGTAGGTATAAACCTGTGTCGTGGGTGCCGTTGTACACATACAACACATACACAAACAGCCAGACTCGTAACAAATATCAGCTGTAGGCCATACAAATTGTCCCGGTCCCGGTGCGAGGATCGAACCCGCGACCCTTCGAATCAAACGATGGTTTCACACCGCTGAACTAACCGGGTCGTCAAATTGGTGTCGTTGGTGGCGTAGGTGTTGTTGGTGACTCTGGTGGTGGTGTTGGTGGCGTTGATGGTGGTGGTGATGGCGGCGTTGGGCCACCAACGCCGTGATGGCGGTTTTGGTGGTGGTGGTGGTTTTTAGTGGCAATGGAGGCATTGGTGACATTGGGGATGATGTTGGTAGTTAGCGTTGGTGGCATTGGTTGTGGTAGTGGTGGTGGTTTTGGTCGCGTTGGTGTCATTGGTGGCATTGGTGGCTTAGATGTTTGGTGATGTTGGTGTTGGTGGTGGCGTTGATGGCGTTGGTGGCGTTTGTGGTGGTGGAGGTGGTAGTGGTGACAGTGGTGGTGATGATGGTGGAGGTGGTGACGATGGTGCTGATGGTGGTGGTGGTGTTGTTGGCATTAGTGGTTATAAATGCACAACGTTAGTATTCAATTTTTCACTTCTGCCGGCGCTTCTGCCTGCCGGAGTGCATATTTATCTATAATATAAAAATAAGTCGGGTGTTCCTTCTTGACTCTATAACTCCAGAACGCACGAACCGATTTCCACGGTTTTGCATTCGTTGGAAAGGTCTCGGACTCCGTGAGGTTTATAGCAAATTCAGGAAAAAATATTTATAAAACGACATCCACGCGGGTGAAGCCGCGGGCAACAGCTAGTACCAAAATAAAGTACCAAATCCCACTGACACTTTGATGCTGTATATCGTTAAGGTATATCAGTGGATTTCGCTTCCAAGTTTATAATAATAGGTACTTATGTTAAAATTAATTGAAAATATCTAAAAAGAATACTGTGACAGCTAAAGAAAAGTGTAAGTGTAAGTGTTTTCACTGGTGGTAGAGCTCCAGTGACGGAGCTCGCGGGCGTAGGTACCACCGCATTACCTAATATACTTGCCGCTAAATGATAGTGTTCAGCACTATCGTGTTCCGGTCAGGTGGTAATGTACGGCCCTGTAATTTCCGGCACAGAGGTATAACACCGTATGCCTCAGGAGGTAACGCATCTGCATTTTGACCTTGGTCTTTGTGTGGGTCTCTATAGGCTGCAGTCATCACTTACCATCCATGTGAACTGCATGCTTGTTTACCACTTCCATTACATAAAAAAAAAGTGTCAAGGAGAATTACAAAACTGTTAATGTTTACTTACTGCGTCAAGTTGTTGTTCTCGAAGATTAATCATAGTTTTGCTAACACTGACGACTTCTTTCAGGGCGTTGATTTGTTTTATAGATTCAGTATTTTGAGCACTTAAATCTGCAATGCTTGAATAAGCATTTTGTAGAGCGTTATTGGAACTTGCCAACTCACATCTTAACTTGTTATTATTCGATTTTAATTTGTCAAACTCTTCTCTCATATGTGAAATCGCTTCAATAACTTCAGAATGTTCCATGGATCCTTGAACATCGTCTGGGATTTCAATATTATTTTCGGATAATAATTCCCTGAGACGCTTATTCGTTTCGTATAATTTGAGCTTTACTTTTCTTTCATCTTCTAAAGCTTTTTCTAATTCACTTTTTTCAGCTCTATGACGGTCTAAAATTGCTCTTCTTTGTTCGCGTTTTAAATTTAACTGTTTTCTAAATTGAATCATTTCCTCTTCCTTGATTTTAGCGCGTGTTTCCTTTTCGTCGTCACTAATGGTATCAAGAAACTGTTCTTCACCATTTTCACTTTGTTCCGTATCACGTGAAGCACTAATATCGTCCATAATTTCGCTTTCACTTGAGATATTACTTGCGATTGCGTCGTGTCCTCCGGACGAGCCACCACTGAATATGTTTCCCATTTTGGTAAATTTTTATAAACTCACGAGCTTAATATAGATATAGTACTATATATTTTTATTTTTAATATAAGACAAAGGACTGTCGACTTTTGGATCAGCATCAGTATGAGGTCGGTGTTCCCGAAATAGATCCCCCGTCAGCTCCAGACGTGCGCCGACGCTTGAAGTATGTACAATATTGCTGAACGAATAGTTCTCTACGACGACGTACTGCTGTCAATTATTTATTTTTAACTAGTTATTTCAGACGTGACTATCCCTTGTGAAATATGTTGCTAGAGTTTCAAGGAATATGACCTTGTATCATGTGGGCATTAATAATTATTCATGTATCATCTTGTACTACGAGGAAAATAATATACATAATCAATACGTGTAAATATATCAATAATGCATCTTTTCTTTATTTGTCACATAGATATATGAACAAATATGACGAAGAAGGCATAGATAATCAGGTAGGTTAAACATCTTAATAAGTATTCACAAGGCATGGGTGCTTGGAAGTTATCAATAGCAGAATATATCCCTAGAGAAGTTAAAATTTAAAATGTTCTTTCATCATTGTTATAATTTCAACCGAAACAGACGTCTACTGTTGGACCGAAGGCTCCCCATTAGGTGGATTTGCCATAATCGCCACGCTTGACATGTGGATTGATAATAGCTGTGGTGGCAGTTTTACCGCGGGTGACTGCTGCCCATTTCCAGATATTATTCATATGTACTACCGTCGTGACGAACCACCGCCCACCTAAACTAAAAGAGAATTCTTTCACTAGTGCAGTAAGTCAACCGAACAATGATGTACATTCCTGTAGATAGTAAATACGAGTATAACAACGCGGAATGGGCAGCAGCGTCCCGCGATAAAACTACTGTCACTGTGATCGCCAATTCACATGCCAAGCGTGGCGATTATGGCTTTTTCTCCCCTAATGATGCACAACATTGTTGTCTTTGGGGAAGGCTTTGTCCAGCTGTGGACGTCATTCGGCTGAAGTGATGCGAGGAGGTTCCTATATCTTTCCATCGGTAAGTCACAAATAACATTTATTGTGATTATCCTCTCCTCTCCTCTCCTCTCCTCTCCTCTCCTCTCCTCTCCTCTCCTCTCCTCTCCTCTCCTCTCCTCTCCTCTCCTCTCCTCTCCTCTCCTCTCCTCTCCTCTCCTCTCCTCTCCTCTCCTCTCCTCTCCTCTCCTCTCCTCTCCTCTCCTCTCCTCTCCTCTCCTCTCCTCTCCTCTCCTCTCCTCTCCTCTCCTCTCCTCTCCTCTCCTCTCCTCTCCTCTCCTCTCCTCTCCTCTCCTCTCCTCTCCTCTCCTCTCCTCTCCTCTCCTCTCCTCTCCTCTCCTCTCCTCTCCTCTCCTCTCCTCTCCTCTCCTCTCCTCTCCTCTCCTCTCCTCTCCTCTCCTCTCCTCTCCTCTCCTCTCCTCTCCTCTCCTCTCCTCTCCTCTCCTCTCCTCTCCTCTCCTCTCCTCTCCTCTCCTCTCCTCTCCTCTCCTCTCCTCTCCTCTCCTCTCCTCTCCTCTCCTCTCCTCTCCTCTCCTCTCCTCTCCTCTCCTCTCCTCTCCTCTCCTCTCCTCTCCTCTCCTCTCCTCTCCTCTCCTCTCCTCTCCTCTCCTCTCCTCTCCTCTCCTCTCCTCTCCTCTCCTCTCCTCTCCTCTCCTCTCCTCTCCTCTCCTCTCCTCTCCTCTCCTCTCCTCTCCTCTCCTCTCCTCTCCTCTCCTCTCCTCTCCTCTCCTCTCCTCTCCTCTCCTCTCCTCTCCTCTCCTCTCCTCTCCTCTCCTCTCCTCTCCTCTCCTCTCCTCTCCTCTCCTCTCCTCTCCTCTCCTCTCCTCTCCTCTCCTCTCCTCTCCTCTCCTCTCCTCTCCTCTCCTCTCCTCTCCTCTCCTCTCCTCTCCTCTCCTCTCCTCTCCTCTCCTCTCCTCTCCTCTCCTCTCCTCTCCTCTCCTCTCCTCTCCTCTCCTCTCCTCTCCTCTCCTCTCCTCTCCTCTCCTCTCCTCTCCTCTCCTCTCCTCTCCTCTCCTCTCCTCTCCTCTCCTCTCCTCTCCTCTCCTCTCCTCTCCTCTCCTCTCCTCTCCTCTCCTCTCCTCTCCTCTCCTCTCCTCTCCTCTCCTCTCCTCTCCTCTCCTCTCCTCTCCTCTCCTCTCCTCTCCTCTCCTCTCCTCTCCTCTCCTCTCCTCTCCTCTCCTCTCCTCTCCTCTCCTCTCCTCTCCTCTCCTCTCCTCTCCTCTCCTCTCCTCTCCTCTCCTCTCCTCTCCTCTCCTCTCCTCTCCTCTCCTCTCCTCTCCTCTCCTCTCCTCTCCTCTCCTTGCCAACAATATATCTCGAGATAAGTATTTGATTATTGAGTCCGTGTGTAGCGATACCCGCCTCCGCTCCCCTTGTACCGCGCAGGCGATACGCGAGTTAAACGGTCGGTCTAAAGCTGCATTCTATTTCTGCATTTTAGCCAAAAGTTCTTTCAGGTTTTTTGAATTTATTAGAATTTTATTAGTTTTGGGGAAATTAAAAAAATACAGGCAACATCGAATACTTTTTTACAAAGGGATGGCGATTCTTTGTAAAGATCGTTTTTTTTATTGATTTGAATGACTCTCATTCTTCATCTTCTCTTCAAAAGTAGATCCACGATTATATCGACATCGAAAAAACGTTAAATCTTGTGTCTTGTCTCTTTTTACTGTATGCTTCCTTAAATATTGAAGCAAAAAGATCGATCTTCGATTTTCTAGGGTATAATATCGATTCAAAAGATCGATTCAGATCACCGTGATCTGAATCGATTTAAATAAAAGATCGATCTTCTGATTAATCGATCTCAGACTCGGATTGCCATCACATTGAAGAAAACATCGATATTTTTTTCGACGTAATGCATCGGAAAGTTGCATCGATATTATATCGATATATCAGAAAATACATCGATGTAGGTCAGCCTTGGTCTTCCTGGGCCTCTGCAACCATCCACATTCGCATTGTATATCTGTTTAGTCATTCGCTCATTCGACATTCTTTCTATATGCCCGAACCATCGGAGCATGCCTTTTTTCATTTTTACACCGATACTATCATTCACACAAAGTCTCTTTCTTACATCTTCATTACGAACGCGATCGGTGAGTGATACACCGCAGATCTTGCGCAAAGATCTCATCTCGACCGCGTTCAACTTACTTTCATGCTCTTTCCTGCATACCCAGCTCTCGCTTCCATATAAAAGCGTTGGAGTAAGTACAGCATTATGTACGGCTAGTCGAGCCCGCTGGCTGAGATGTTTAGATTCTAGCAGCTTACCCAACGCTCCATTCACGCAATTCCCAGCAAGCACTCTTCTTTCTATGTCAGTGGTGTACCTACCATCCTTGCTAAAAGCACATCCAAGATATACAATTTCATCAACCTGTTCTAACACTACATCATCTACTACTACCCTTGCATTTGTTCCATGCAAGGGTAGTAGTAGATGATGTAGTGTCTCCTACCATGACCAAATAGGTCGAGTTCTGTCTGATGGTGGGGTCAAAAGTCTTAGGAATCGGCGTGCATGTATGAAGAGAATGATGAAGGTAGACGAGGCACGAGAGGTTTGTCAGAACCGGGATGTCTGGCGCTCTACACTCTCTGCCTACCCCGTTAGGGACCTGGCGTGAAGATACATACATACATACATCGATGTATTCCATACATCGATGTTTTTATAATTAGGATAATATATTCTATGTATGTGGTTTAAAAATGAAGAAACAGGCACTCAATTAAAAAAAGGCTGTATTACACTTAGCCTGGGATGCACCACGATATTTGATAAAGTTAAAGTTAATGTAACATTACACATCCTTCTCTAACTTTGACAGATTTCTATAAGTTAGGGAAGTATGTGAAATGGAACAAAAACTTTAATCGTCGTGCAACCCAGGTTAAGGTTCGGTTGCACCAAAATATTTGTTAAAGTTCAATAAATTTGTTAAAGAAAAATGGAAAAAAAAAATTGACTTCAGGCGAGACTCGAACTCGCGGCCTACTGGGAATCTAGTCCAGGCGCTCTTCCAATTGAGCTACTGAAGTCCTGCCCGATTTGTCAAATCTTTCCTTCACATTTATTGCATTGCTGGACTAGATTCCCAGTAGGCCGCGAGTTCGAGTCTCGCCTGAAGTCAAATTTTACTTTCCATTTTTCTTTAAAATAAAATATATTTCACAAGCATGTGTTAATGCGAAATAATATAAAACAAATTTGTTAAACGTAGAGAAAGATGTAAAATTTTACATTAACAATAACTTTAACAAATGTTTTAGTTTAGTGCAACATTAATAGAGAATAAACTTGAATAAAGGAACCTTGTGATTATTGTTCCAAGAAAAAGACCATGTACGTGCCATGGACCCTATTCCAAATGGAGTGCTTTTTTACACAATATATTTTATTCAAGACCCTAGATACAATCTTTCAGTCGCATTATGTTGCAAACATAATTTTTTTATCTTTTTATCTGTAGTAATTTCAAGACGTAACTATGAGATGCCTGTATCATGACAATGACATGAATAAATATTTTTAAAAAAATTGGACGAAAATCAGACCGGCCGCGAGCCAATTTGATGATAAATAGAAGCGTGTAGAATTAGTAAAAGAAAAGAAAACATTTTATAAACCGTGAACTGAGTATTTCCATTAACTGAAATACCTTTCAATAATAATGAATACCTAGTTAACTTACATTTTGCTTCTTCGATTCGAATCGACTAATGAAATACATCGGTTCGATTCGATGTATCGCTATCATACATCGAGTGTTTATAAAACATCGATGTATATCGTTCACCCCTAACGTACCTACTACTGTACTTAACTGTACGTTTCGAATATTGCGATTACGTCGAATTCATGTCATACGAAACACGAACAAGTATTCAGGATATTTTTTTGGGAAATTCCAAAACCATTAATTAATTTTGTTGATTATATTATAACGTTAACTTTCACGTGTATTTGCATTTTAACATTTCAATGGCAGTTTGATTTTTATCTAGTAAAGTCAAGTAAATATCCCACTTTGTGTAAAGATTGATTTTTATTTTATTTTGTAAAAGAAGCTTATTGATAAAAATAGCTGTATACAATCACACAATCGTGACGTGACTCGTTGTACAATACAAATCTGCAATGTCTTGATGTGAAATGTGAAGTAGAATAAGCATATGAGTGATGGATGAGAGTAATAAGAGCTCCCCTTGTAAGGTAATAATTTGGCGACCTTTAAACTATTGGTAGCGTAATTTATATTCACAGCCACAAGTAACAATATGTTATTCTAAGTATGTATATTTCTCTGATCAATTGAATTATTTGTTTATCGTATTGGTATGGTGATGGTAATTAAATACATTGTGGTACATTTCTGGGTCTAATTTCTTTAATTTGAGTAGGCGATTTTACCAGTTAATGGCATGCTGTAGCTTTTCTTACTACCATGGGCATTTACCATATAATACGCCAAGGGGAGGTTTTTAATACAAAATATGTCTCTACTTCAAAATTTATAGTTGAATCAAATCTGCCTTGATGTTAACAAGGCTTAGACCTGTTTTTTTTTTAGAGAAATTAGTCCTTTAGCTCATTCTTGTGTAGAAATTTGTAAAAGTAAAGTTCACTATAGTGACAGTGCACAATGCTTTTCTTTTTTAATTTGCATTTCAGTTTAGTTTTTTTTATTTTTTGATATGTATTAGTTTAACTTGTAATATGCATTTGAAATCTGTTTCATGTTCACTTAATATTAATCTTGTCCATGTCACAAGCTTGTTTTGATTTTTTTCGATGTTGCACCCCAATCAATAGGAATGCAATGACGGGGTGGATGAGGTACATTTGCAATCTGAAGTGGAACACCTGCGGCAACATCTTGCTGACCGCGACACGCACTTTGTAGCTCTCGAGACTGAGTACTTCAAGTGCACATCTAGAGTAAATGATTTAGAAGAACAAGTTGGCACTTGGCGGGAAAAATATGAGAGGTAATCATTTGATATTCATGTCTATATGTAACTGTTATTTATTGAATTTATTGGTCTTGTTACTATACTCAGTGGTGGATCAGAGGTCCAGGTGGCATTTGTCCGCCACACTCCCCCTTAGTCCGCCACTCACTATACTGCTACATTGTATACCTTGTATTTCATTTCCCTAAAGTTTTGGGCCTTCTTGCTTATGGTTATGCCTACTTTGGTTATGCTACTTGCATATTCTCACAACTCACCATAAAAATTCATGTGATTTATGGCTATGTCTATTGATTTATTGGGCATATTTCCGAACTTCAAGGTTGCTACTAAAAATTGTTTCAATAAAGGAGAAGAAAGTACAATTTGCTCCTTGACCTGATGAGGATTGAACTTGGATCTTCAAGCCTAAAGTTCATTTTAATTTTCTGTTTTTCAAGCATTATTTCTATAAAGTTAAATTTGATTTTAATAGAGCATATGCTCTGCCAGAGAATATGTAATAATACTACATATAGAATAGACACTTTGATGTCTTGCTCGATTTCTCTGCCTTACCCTACCTCCTCCCCTGTTATGGGCGACGCTTGGTATTATCTACGTGTTACGCACACAGGTGCACATGTAAATACAAATTAAGTGTTTATATGGAATTTTGGGGGAGTGTCAGTGGTGTGGCTCTCCTATGGGAAGTGGAATTTTACGTTTTAGATTATGAGCACTTTATGCACATGTTACAGCCAAATTTCTATTTTATCGTATTAAATTATTTTCTTTTATCTTTTTGTGGTTGTATTTTTCCAATAAATTTATTTATCTAATTAATTAATCAATCAACTAATTGTTAACAAGTTGTCTCATTTGCTGGTAATGTTTTGTCTCATTTTCTGGTGATTTTGAAACTGGATAACCACACTAGAAACATTAGATATGTAATAAAGATTTTTAATTAATAATGTATCAGTGACTCTGTTGAGTGTACAATAAAGAGTATTATTATTATTATTGAATTATTTTTATTATTATTATTACAGATTGTATGATTCACATAAGAGAGTGCAGAAATTGAATCAAGTATTGGAAGACAAATTGTTGCAAATGGTGGACAAGATGAAGAGTGAGAAGAGCCAGCTAACCAAAGACATTGCCACACTGTCTGTAAGACTAGCCGAATCTAAACATAACTATAGTATGCTTCAAAAAGAAAATGTAAGAATCTCAAATGATTATGTGGTATTCTATTCTTTTCACTTGTTTTCTTCCACTGGTGGTAAAGTTCGAAGTGCAGGAGCTCGAAAGTGTAGGCACCACCGCATTACCTAACCTATCTGCTGTTAAATGGTAGTGTTCGGCACTGTGTTTGATAGTAATGTATGGCTCAGTAATAACGATCACAGAGATGTGACACCTTAGGTCTCAGAGATAACAACGAATCTGTATTTTGACATCTGGTTTTTATGTAGATGTCTATAGACTGCAGTCATCACTTAACATCAATGTGAGCTGCATGCTTGTTTGCCATCCTCATTACATAAAAGAAGGCTGTATGGCCTTAGATAATATAAAGATAATAAGAAATAATATAAACCTGCCAATATTTGCCTGCTTAGAAAGTTATCATTAGATAAGTATAAGAAAACAATAATGTAAAATAAAATGAATAACACTCCTCTACTAGTAATCACAAATAAAGTGTTGATACAGATCACATTGATGTTATGTGAAAACTGTAGCATAGAAACATCTACATCTAACATTTCCATTTTTTCTTTAATTTCCAAAATCTACATAAATACCAGAGATTCCATTGTAGATGTGTTGGCACTCTTGAGGTATAAGCTATTATGCCTCTGTGCCATAAATTACATTGCCAACTGACCAGAACATGACAGTGCTGCCATTAAGCAACAAGTAGATTAGGTAACGTGGTAGTGCCAACGCCCACATGCTCCGACATTGTAGCTCTACCGTCAGTAAAAATAATAATACTTTGATATGTTATTATTATTAATTAGCTATACGATATACATATATATTTTAATGAACTTTTCAGGAAAGGTACAAGAATGATATGAATTTAGCAATCCAACTACTTCAATGCAAACCAGATAATTTTGTTTCACAGAAGTTGGATAATGTGAGTACTTAATAATATTAATTGATATTCAGTTTCTTTTGCTATAAAATACTGTGTCTTTTTTTATATATTATTACATAGATTGGGGCTGAAGCTTAATTAGAGATGTATGATCTTTTCAGTTACCTGTTGATACACAGGCAAGGGTGTCTCAGTATGTGATGTCAAAAACTCCAAAAGCTTCTAGCATGGCTCCACCCAAAAATGGTAATGATATTGATACCTTTGATGCAAGTGAGTATGAGTTCAATATATCCGCCTCACTTATGTCAAAGATTTTAGAGGACAGCATTCAGGATACTGTTACTAAACATTGTGACACGTGTACCTGTGGCAAATCACAAAATAAACCATTCTGTTACAATGAAAGTTATTATTCAGTATCAACACAAACACAATTGAGTGGGGAAATGAAAAATTCTCTTTGTTTAAATTGCAATACTGAAGTTAAGTCCATACATTCCAATATCAGTATTAGGAGCAATTCGCCACATGGAATTAAACTTCTAAATGATAAAACTACAACACTTGGTTCACTGTACATAGTACCACAAACTAACAGTCAAGAAAAAGAAGTTCAGATAGTTACTGACGTGGTTCAAATGAATACGACAGCTGAAGTAGTACAGGTGGACGATGAAGTTAATGCAGAAGTAATTAAACAAAAGAAAAACGATGCAATAGTGAAGGTACTATATGATATTAAAAACCTGAGAAACAAGAACAGTGTGAACATGGAGCCAGCTGTTCATCACAAGCTTTGTGATCATACAAAATCAATATCTAGTAAGAAAAGTAGCATCAACAGTGTTGGAAATGAGGATTTGCTTATAAAAGACGTATCTAACAATAAAGAATTAAATTCAAAGAATCAAACTGTGCCAACCGAGAATATGAAATTTAGGAAAAACTCTCAAAGTTCTATGGGGGCAGGTAGTCGAGCTTCTTCTATTGCAAAGTCTACAGTAAGCACTCACAAGTCTAATACACAAGTGGGCCCTGGGCCTAGATTCTGCCATTTGCGTATGCAAGCGGGTTCAAAAAACATACTACTTGATAATGCTGAACCTGATGTACCACCTGTATTATACAGACGTCAGAGCAGATGCAATGAAAACTCTATTTTCAAAGATCTAAACGACGGAATGGATAATTTTATAGATTTAGTTAAATGTGATGATGATGTCAAAGATGACGTGAAAAATGATAATGTAGTAGTTGAAACTACTCTCATCGACGTGCATGTTGATAGCAATAATAAGGAATCTAACATGTCTGTAAAGAGCTCATCGATTAATCCTATTTTATTGAATGTATCCTCGTCCCCCCTGCAGCCTCTAAAAACACATAATTTTTCAAATGGCTCTGAACATAACAATAATAATAGTAACATGAATCAGAGTTTGGGTAGCCAGCAAAACCCATCTGATATTGATAACTTGCTGAATGATTATACCATAGATGTGCAAGAAAATAATGAAAATAATGATTATCCTAATAAAGAAATAGTTGACAATTCTATTGACAACCAAGGCGTTAAAATATTTAACTTTGATCGTTATGAACAAAATAAAGTAGCTAATCAGTATACTAGACCATTAAAGAAAATTGATATGTCACAACTTCATTCCATAGAAAACACAAAGATATCAAAGGATTTTCCTCCTTTAGGAGAATTCCCTAACGTTGAGAAAACACATGAAATGGCTCCGAAAACATCCCTAACATCGATTGTTAATGTATATCCAAACTTAACCCAAACTCATTTGAAGGTTAATGAAAACAAAAAAGTATTTACTAATGAACAGAGTACTAGTTCACTGTCTAGCGATGATAGCGCTGCATTGTTGCAGAAACAGCAGCTGTTAAGAGTTGCGGAATGGGTAGAAAAAAACTTAGAACAGCAAAATAACTTCAATGATCCTTTGGAAAATGACTGTGCATATAACAACCGTGTCATGAGAAGGGACAGTAAGTTAACGAGACTTACCGAGACCCTTAACGAGCTGGCTCTTAATATGCCACATCCTGTCAGTAAATATTCTAAGTCATTCTCTAGGGATGTTCGGAATAATTGGCCTCGGAACAACATTGCTCAAAGTTTGAATCCGGATATGTCAAAAGTAGGCACCTCCAATGCAAAGATTGTTAACAAAATTGTTAAAGAAACAATATTTCCGGTCGAATGTGGTGATATGCCTGTTACGGAATTGAATAATGATACTGCTAACATTTTTGGTAATTATGATGTTAATGATATTGATGTTAACAAAGAAATAAGAGATGCATATAAAGCAAAGAACGATAAAGAGATTTCGCCTGAAGATTTAGCAAGGATGGAATATAATGTTAAGAAATTTCTGCTGAGTGGTCCACATTGGGTAAACCCGAATTCTGTTGGAAGAAGTCGCCGCACCAGCAGCAAAACCGAGACTGATGTATAATTCCAACTTAGATAATTATATGACAAAACATTTGTAACATTCCATCGCTAATAGATTGATAATTGTGACAAATTCCACTTTATTTACTTTTGTAATTGTTTTGTTTAAAAAATAACTATTGTCAATGTTTTTGGACTCTAGTCAGGAAAAATAGAGCACATTCATATAAAAGTTGCTTTTTAACTACTTATACAATATAAGGCACAAGAATTGCTTCTAATTCTAGAATGCTTTTATATTGTCAGTAATATTTTTGGCAATATGCAGAAGCAACTCAGTGGTAATGTCACGCATGAAATATGTTCCTATGATATTATCCAACGCTAACATACTATGAGGGAAGGAATTACAAAATATTTTGTTAATTGCTGCTATTTTTGCACATTCTACCGTCTAAATACATACAATCACAAGAACAACAACACTTGTGTTGTAATATAGGATTTTATACACATAAAACCCTATATTTTGAATTGATTCTATTACATAAAACATTGTAGATGACTTAATTTAAACTTTATTAATAAAAATAATTACAAAATCCATCGAGGCTGTCCTTAATTATTATCACAAATATTTAAAATGTGTTAGTATAGGTTGACAATGTATTACTCGGATTAATAAAAACAATGTATAGTTTTCGGTGTATGTGATATATAAATGATAAACAAATTCACATGTACAAAATATAATGTATAGCTAAAACTGTGTATTAAAAAAAAACAATGTTTACATTCCGTTTTGTTTATTTGTATTAAGTGTAAAATAATATCAACATGGACGGTTTATACGGGCCAAAGAAAATAACACATGTATTTGATATTTTCATTAAGCTAGTTTTGACTGAGTGAAGTGCGTCATGAAGATTTCAAATGCGGAAGCGAGACGCAACACTGATTTTATGTGTAAGATGGAATGTGACATCCGATAGATAGCTTAGAATTTGCTTCAAAATTATTGTCATACCATCGTGATTTTCATCGTTATCGCATATCTGAAAGGAGATTTTTTTAAATAATTTGATGTTTATTCATGTTATTGATACCTTAAAATAACAGTCCACGAAGATTCCGTCGATTGATACAGAATATTCAGAACTATAGTTAGGTACACTATTATACAATTGTGCTATGCTTTCGCTTGCACAAGATCTTACTAAATTTTGGCAAATTATAGTATTTAATAAGTGTGTCCTGTGCAAAATACCTAATTGTACATGAATGGAATATATTTTTGAAATAGAGTAGTTAGACTAAATAAATAATAACTTAGTATTTTGACTTATATAAGGCGGCATCAATTTGTGTATTGGAAGCTTTGCAGCATATATTGGATAAGGATCTTTGGAAACAAATTTTAACAATATTCATTGTCCATGAGCGTTATATATCGATGTTTACAATCGTTACAATCGGAGTGGATGAAGACGACATTGATGTTTTTATCTTTTGGGATCTCTCCTTAGTGAGATCTTCTCAAATATTTTTATTTTCCTTTTTTACTAGGTTGTAAATTGACTAGTGTCTGTTATTATTCATTAGAATCTGAAGAAAAAAAAAATATTTTCGTTTCTGATCTTCAACTTGGTGGAATACTTCCTCTTTAGTAGATCTGGATAAGTCCGGTAATACGGCAACGGCCTTATCATTTGCCAAATCAGCTAGTAAGTTATACATTGTAATAATCACTATCACAGAGACACAACACCTTAGTCTCAGGGGTGGCAACGCATCTGCATTTTGACCATTGGTTTTTGTGTAGATTTCTATAGGCTGCAGTCATCACTGGAAGTGATCAGTGGAAAACAAACATTCAGCTCACATGGATTACACGTGAGCTGAATGTTTGTTTTCCACCTTCGTTACATGAAAAAAATACTTCCATACATTGCTGCCGTCTTTTATAAATTTAGCAAGATTCCGATTATGTGTGTTGTCGTTATGATTATATAAAGCACAATTTTAAAAGTATTTTGGTATCTGGTGTAATTATATCGATGTCTTATTTCTAGTTCACAGCAAAATAAGTAATGTATTGTAGTTACATATCTTTGCCATTATTTTATTTAGCAAATGTAAACCAAAAACGTATGGGTAATTGTTTTATTATTATTATAGTTATGTACTATTCAGTGTTTTTTTAATTTGGAAAGAAAATGTATTTTACTAACTGTTTATAAAATGTGGTAATTATATAATTAGTGTGTGTATGGAATCGATTGTTGTATTCTGTTATGTTTGAAAAATATAACAATTGATAATGTTTTCTCTCTTTCTAAATTTAATTTTATAAATGTCCCGTATTTCAAATGTTACATCTTATAAAATTATTTTGCACAGCAACGTGAAAATAAATTTATTTTTAGCGAATGAAGCTACATAATCTTTCTTAAATTAGGTAGATCAGTTTAAAAAAATTAAATAAATAACACATCAAATTAATTATTTCTGCTATTAAATCTTTTACATTAGGTGGTTATTTATACAAAAACGTAACTTCACGCCTGTAATCCCCGAAGGGGTAGGCAGAGGCAAATGCATGCATTCAAGCATACATGCAAACACCCACGATTCGCCGGTTACTTATACAACCTTATCTCAATAGTAATTGGTATTAACAGAGTATTGGATTTAAAGTACAAGCATGTTCTCCAGAAATCTTCGTATATGAGTCCGACTTGTTTTTTACTTTTTTTTCATGTTTTTCTTTTGCATCAATAATATAAATATGAAGGAACGGAATTGGCTCTGTGGTCATTTTACGACGGCGATAATTTTGATAATTTATCAAATAATTTAAGATCTCTGTTGTTCTAGTCATGGATATACAGGTCACGTTGCTTTGTAAAATACATAATATTATAATTTATATAAGACAGGTATGAGTTTATTATATTTATATTATATAGATATTTGTTTACACGTTAAATTCGGGTTTGAATTTCTCTCTAGATGATAAGTAATAGATCTGCTTGCTGAAATTGTTCACGTCAGAAATGCTAAGGCTGGTCCCTCTAAGTAAAAGCTTCAGCAGCGTAAATTGTAAACGTGTTTATTTATTAAATATATTATGAAAATGCTGACTTTTGAACTATTTTCACCTTCAACCTTTCCATAAACTGCCTCCTGTGGTAGCAGGGCCACTACTGCTACGCTTGGCTCCTGCGTTCGATATCGGTGTTGGGGTAGTAACTGCTACTGGGACTTTTATGACAGAAGTATACAAATTAAGACTTGTGTTGACACACATTTGCGCAAACTCTTACCCCCTTATTCATAAACGTATTTTAGCTAAAGTGTAGCTAATGTCTCCTTTGTCTCTTTCTATCCTGCACATTTGACAATGCAACCGACAAAGACAAAGCATTCTATAGCTAAAACGTCTCTAAAGTACGTTTATGAATAAGGGGGTTAGAATTTTAACTTAAGATTACCTAATATACTTGCCGCTAAATGGTAGTGTTCAGCACTATCGTGTTCCGGTCAGGTGGTAATGTACGGCCCTGTAATTTCAGGCACAGAGGCATATCACCTAATGCCTCAGGAGTGGCAGCGCATCTGCATTTTGACCTCTGGTCATTGTGTGGGTGTCTATAGGCTGCAGTCATCACTTAACATCAATGTGAATTGGATGCTTGTTTGCTACTTTTATTACATAAAAAAAAAAAAAAAAAACCCTCGGAGTCTGTAGGCTTCGCCACCTATTACGACAAAACGTACCCGACGAATCCTGGATTGACATTGATGTTCGTAGGTATTGCATACATTTACCTGCCTGGAATAGGGGAGAGTTTTCCGGTTGGACCTTGGAGTCCTTCCGCACATTCATCCTTCTTGCTTCCAATTTGGGCAATTTAGAAAGAAATCCCGGTTTGAGTTAAAATAAAAATAAGCATCTTCCTATAAGTAGGTACACAATAAAACTATAATTGTGCAAACAGTAAGGATGAATCGATAGGCAGCGGTGTCCGTCGAGGCGTGTAATAGGTTATCGCTAACAAGGAGGAAGGGCTTATCGTTGATCAGAACGACATCTATGACCTTCGCTTTTCCAAAATTACTCCAGCTAGGCCCATTGTGTGCGCGACCTTGCGCCGGCGCATTGTTCACAGCGGCGTCTTCGATTTTTGCGCGAACATGAAATTTCACCTTGGATGATTTATAAATTAACAGGCGCAATTGTTTATTTTTGTCTTGTTTTTTCTTGTTAGCTACGCTGTGTTAGTTCGTGTCAGATTTGTATGATTGTGAATTTAGTTGAAAGACACAGAGAACACTCCGATTATCCAATACCAGCCACATATATACTTCAATAGCTTCTATTAGCTTCCATGCACAAGGCAGACGCAAGGTGCCCATGTGGCAACGTAGTCAAGCGGCCAGTCCCCCGATAGTACCTACGTATCTGTAATATGCTGTATCTTTTCCTATAGTTTGCAGAAGTAAGAAGATTTTTTTGAAACGACTGCCACTAGCGAAGCATTCACTTATACTTAGAGGTGGAAAAGAGCCCGGTTTAGGGATATCTAATAATGCCTCAAAGAAACGAAATGAATTAATAAGATTTAGGTAGGTAGGTATGTTAAAATTCTAACTACATGGCATTCTTCATTATGTCCGATCTACGATGTGAGAATGCACGAACTTAAAAAAACGCATTCTGTATGTATGTCTTCAAAGTACTGTAGAGCAGCTCTGTTTATCCTATGGAACGGATCTGTAATATTCGTAACAGTCATATACAATACGTTTATAGATAGTTAGATACGAGTAAGTAGGTGGGTGTACTAGGTCCTTCTATTTCCCAGCAGTTCATGCTTACGAAGAAATGTATTTACAGGTATAGGCAAGGTATATCATAACTATTTTCAAATTAATGACAAACAGTTGTATATAGGTAAGTACTTACATAAAAGAGAGATGATAATGATAGAGTTGTGATTGGTAAAGCAACATTTTGTATGATGATGAATGATGAATGGATGCCCTTATCTTGGTGGTGATTACAATTAGGTAGGTTTATTCAGTTCAAAATATAGATAGTAATCAGGTAGATAGGTACCTCGTACATCAGTTTATTTCGGTGTGAAATAATAATAGGAATCTACTCTTCAAAATAGGTAATCCCTTAGTGAAATTTAATGGAAATCCTTTAGAAAGTAAGTGGATGCCGTTTTTTTTTTAAATTACTGTTATCCAGTACTCTATGAATTCTCTGCTAATAAATCATAACTAGGTAGGTATTTTACAAGTAATTATTTAGGTACCTACGCCGCGGCGTTCGGAACAAACGCCAATCTAACCTGAAACGCGAAGTTTATGATATCGCTGACCGTTTTTTAGCGAAAGTTAATTGATGTTGGCGTCGAACATCTTCAATGTTTCACAAATATTGCACGGTCGTCATTCAGTTATGGAGGCAGACGTAATTGAAGAATGACGGAGCATCAGTTGCGGGCAGGGTCGTCACACATAACACTTTTTTTCGTACATCGACAGCTAACAATCTCGTATCTATCTTGACTTCCAAATCTTGTACCAAAAACCGCTATCATTACCGCGGAGATTGGAAATCTGTGTATGTATTTCCAATACGTCGCCATTGAAATTCAGAAAAAGTTCATGATTTAAATTTTAAGTAGGTACATACCTAATAATTTAAGTTCGCGGACGTATTCAAAGTAGGTATAGAACAATATGTATGCATTTTTTTTTCTTTAATATAATAAACCTACAGCCATTGAACAGTAGGTACAGCTAACAAAATAGTTAAATTTTTTTTTGTCCGTTGGCTTTACAGATAAGATTTTTGAATCATCACAAGAATGATTGAAAAATCTTATTTCGGATGAATAATTATAAAGTCAGTGTTACAAAAAATAATAACAAAAAGCATAGGTACCTAGTTATTGAACGAAATTTATAATTAGGTAGCAGGTAGGTATCAGTGTTTGGAATTTGGAAAGTGTCAAAGAAAATCAGTGAGTAGTTAAACAAGTTATAAAAGAGGATAAGCACGTTTTGTTTTTCTGTTACCCGTTATTCCCTGAGCGCTAAATTCAAATTATTTGAATCATAGTTTTTCTTTTTTTTCCGTTAGTAATTTTTTTGATACTTCACCAGTATTTGTATACACTTGGACTCCACCTTGCATGCTTGCAAGGTGGAGTATCAAAAACATTTATTGGACACACCAAGTGTCAATCACTTGTCAGTACTAGGTACCTACTCAAAATATTTCGAATGTCAGTTAATCTGCGACAAATCTCGTCCGTTTGACAACCCTGGTTGCGGGTTGTGGCGAGTGAATGACCGTGCGATTAGTGACACGCGCCAGGTGGTAGCCCTTCCTGCCCTGTTTCTGATTGACACAGGACTTTTTATGGCTTTGTGTAAAACTATATACCTAATTTTTGTTGAGAGTTTTTGTGCGGAGGTTCATGGGCTGAGACGCTGAGAGCCTGCGTTCGGCGATTGCATGGTGAAGTCTAGACTGTGTAAGTCATCTCGAGACTAGCCGTGTTGGTAGGTACTTTTTTTTGTTGGTACTTTTTTTTAGGAATGAAGGTGGCAAACAAGCACGCAGTTCGCATTGATGTTAAAAGTAATGACAGCAGGCTAAAGACATGTACCTACATAAAAATTTGAGGTCTTACTTGTTTTGCCTCTGTCATAGAAATTATGGGGCCATACCAAGATACCAGCAGTCACCATGTTTTCAACACTATTGAAGATGTTTTTAATATTATACACTTAACTATAGAAAAAAAACCTAATACAACCAAACTCATGATAAATGTCCAATCTTAACCCAAAACTTATAAACATAGACTTACCTTGTTAAATCTTTCATTTAACGATGAACTTTGTTTTGTAACAAATTGGGCAACCTTTCTCTAATTACATTAAAACTAATTTTCTATCGACGCGCCACAAGAAATTCTATTGATAGCAAGTCTAAAGAATGCTTCGGAACAAATCGTGAAGGAACGTTGTAATCGATGTCTTTGTTGTCACTGCCTGACCACAACAGAATTTTCACAGCGGTCGATTTACGATAGAATGCGAGCATTTGAAAACTCATTTAAAGTAAATTGAGCTTTAATTAAGATGTTCCTAATTTGTCGGGCAAATAATGGACTTCAATGGTTTCGGATACCTACTTATCGCCTTGGTATTTTTTTAATACGCTTTTAAAAGCTTGTGTTGTATGTTTGTATGTATGTAGGTATGTAACCTTTGAGCTTAATTTTTACCGGTTTCTAGAAGTCTGATGAACTTGAAACTTTGCTCACGTCTTAGGACCGTTGACAATAATTCGATAAAACAATTCCATTATCCTAAAGACCAATCAAAAAAATAACAGGTAAGTTATATAGAAATTAAGAAAAAAATAGGTACCTAAATAAAAATAGATAAGTATAAAAACTAAAAAAAACACGCTTCTAAAACTAATTGAACTAAAATCTAAAAATTAAATATCTAGTAATTAATTGAAAAAATCATAGGTTTGATTATTGTGAATACCTATTTTATCTGTAGTTACCTACTACAACAAGCACCCGATCACTGAGCACGAGATACTTAGCATTCAGCAGTAGGACAAGCAAATTACCTAGCTACGTATACTTCATTTTAATGAAGAATATTAATTAATATGGAAGCACGCAACATTTAAATATCGACCTACTCGACAATTACTAAATTAAAAATAATGTTACTTATTATTCGTATGCCAATTATTCATTTATTTATAGACACATTTTATATTTATTGCTGGTACATAAAGTAAAAAAATATGTAGGTATCTAGGTATAAAGTGCATTAAGTGTCTCAATAGTTCTAAGGTATATTTTCTCACGATCCAACACGTTTTGTGTTACGACAATCAGCGAATTTACCGAAATGCATAGAATTGACTGTTTACCGCTAACTCGGTAACTGTTCGCCGCGAAATATGAATCAGTCGAGTTCGAGGTTCGGGTTCCTAGATGAAAACACGCAGGTGAACCATTGGATCGCTCCATTAGTGATGCTTTCCGTTTCTGAATTTCTGAACCTTTATAGCACCTATTTATTGAACAGTTATTTTATGATAAAAGATGAGTTTGGAATCACCGATTTGGTGTCAAATTGCAGTGTCTTATCTCTACATTTTAACTTTAATTTTAGGCACTGTTTTACTCAAAACTGTTTGGTGTTTTAAAAGGTAAAAGTAAATCAATCAAACTTCCAAGAGTTTGATATACCAGGCTGTAATTTCTAGCACACAACACATTCACTTACACCTACCATCAATGTGTACCTACTGAAGACATATTTGTTTTTATGCCACATTCATGCCACAAGTACCTAATTTATTTGATTACTATTTTACCATAGTCTTTTCTCTCCTGCTTCCAAAATATGTAGGCTTCCTACTTAATAATTACTTAATAAATTCGCGGCGAACAGTATTTTAATAGGTACCTACTTATCAATAATTTCAAACCAGTCAGATCTATAGTTGATGGATACCTGAAGCTTGTAAAATAACAGTTATGATTTAATATTCCAAGTTTTTAGTCTAACTGTAGTTAAAATTGAATTGAATTCAAAATCTAAACCATTGGGTTAACCGTTGAGTAGGTACTTACCTAATGCTTTTATTTGCAAACGAAGCGACTGATCATTTTGCTAATGTGATTTTTGCTCGTAGGTATTTTCCTTAAAAGCCATAATTTTAATAGCATTTCTAGTCCATTAAGACTAGAAATTTTAACACAGAACGTGTAAACGGTGATAACAACATTTTATTAAATATTCCCGAATCCATAAGTAGTCTTCTAAACTGGAGTCAAAAAGAAACCTTCAGGGTAAAAAATTAAGAAAAAAAAATTGTTCCCTGATGTAAATCAAATAAGTATTCATAGGGGATTCCGAAAGCAGCATGCTAAGAACAGTGTGAAAAAGTGTGAAAAGGGTGATCAATAGGTACGTATGCAAGAAGGGTAGGTCGTTAATGACGACAGAGATATGGATTGTTCTCTTCCGTCCACTCTACATTTCTTTGCTTAGGTTAAGCTGTAAGGTAAATTGGAAGTATTACCACTCTATATATCAAGTGTCGTCGATGCATATAAATAGGTATTATCGGGGTGGTTAAACTTGAAATAAGACATGGCCTTTCACACGACGACGTAGCCATAAATGTGTACGTGTTTATCGTAGTCGGTTACTGGGTTATACTCCTAGGGCAATATTATTTCAGAATTATAAAGTCATGATTATGTTCTCAATGTTTTAAAGTGTGCCGTGTTAATTCTCAAAATTCGTGATTAAAATTTTATAATATCGCATTACCCCTAACTTTGTCATAGTTTCAGGCAAAGTATCTACCTACCTGGTTACCTACTTTGTGTCCGAGTAGTGGGATAACGGATAGGTACGTAACTGCACTGCACGTCCGCATTTGCCAGAAGGTGTAGGCAGTGCATGTAAAGTAAAGAATCTTTGTAAAGAATAAATAAAGTAAATAAACAGTTTGACACGCACGTGAACCAAAATAAGCTTTGAAAATTCGTCTCTATTATTTTCGTAGATATCAATCCATCGACCATAGAACTTAGGAAGGAGGAATATGGTCGATGTATCAATCATATCAATGGGCTTTACAGTTTGAATTATTCCCAGTTGCCCCCGCGGCGATTGCCTCCGGATACTAAGAAGGTTTTAATATGTAAATATAATCTTATAGAAATATTCATTTTATTATCTGTTTCAAATATTCAACCGTTGACAATTTAATCAATAAATTGAAATAGAACAAACTTGCCTTCACTTTCCTTTGCCCCTTTTTTACTTTTGTACAATGTTTTGCAGATGAGTTTTTTTTTCAACCTAGTTAATTAAAAATTGTGCATGTATTACATACAAAGAAGTTGTTCCGTAAACATAAATTTAATTGTAATTAGATAGAACGATAACGAAATACCTAAGTTTAATTGAAAAATAAGAACACATACGAACTTTCAAAGTAGGTAAGTAACAATAAAATGAAAATATTCACAACTGTTTTTCTTAGTGGTGGTAGAGTTGCGTAGGCATCACCGAATTACCTAATCTATCTGCCGCTAAATGGAAGTTTCAGCACTATCATGTTCCGGTTAGATGTATGTCGTCCATTCTTGCTGTACAAACGTAACTTCATGCCTGTAATCCCCGAAGGTAAATGCATGCATTCAAGCATACATGCAAACACCCACGATTCGGCAGTTACGTTTTTGGTCAGGTGCCAGGTGGTGAACCTGTTGCCATCTCCGGGCACATTACCAAACTCCGAGGTACTGGGAAACATCCATAAAATGGAAAAATCCCAATAGAACCAGAGACAAAGGATTTTAAACCGTTATCTCTGATAGTCCCCGACCCGGGAATCGAACCCAGTACCTCCAGCGTATTAGTAGTGGCCTACTACCACTAGGCTTCTGAGGCAGTTAATTCTTGCTGTCACGTGCATAAATGCAGGCCGGCAGGGGTACAGTCCTGCATCTGCACACACGAGCCAGACCAGACAAGATGGTGTGGCTATTACTGGCTATGCTACAATATGTAGGTACTTGGAACATGATGACCGTTACAACTAAATAAATAATTTTGTTATAGAAAACCTAAATGATGGCTAATATGAAGTTGTTTTTATTTAATGTATATCAGGTGCTGTTTCCACAGAGACCAAGGAATGGAAATCAAGTCCAGTACGTACAGTGCCCCGTACAGTGATGCAGAGCTGAACTGGAGACGTGCGTGTGGGTGCATGAGAACTAGCGAGAAGTTAAAACATATACTCAAGTCTTTCCCTTCCCCCCCTCCGCCTACACCGGTTTATGACTCTGGATCATCTGTAAATACCTTTATTTAGAATCTTTATAGCTTCGCAGTGCCGGATTTAGACTTCGGCGGCTTACAGGCAGAGAATGTGGTGGAGGCCCTCAAATAGCCATCAGCCACTGTTGCTGTTGGTCTAGCGCGGCGCGGTAGAATGCACTATTTGTGTTCATATTTCGGGCTGCTTGATCTCGAAGAGATGTTAAGTTCTCAAGCTCAAAAAAAACTTTTTTCGTCTAAAATTCAATACATATTTTTTTGTTTCTACTGAGCCCTCATTAATTTTTTTTTTGGTTCTGTGGCGGCCCCTTTTGTGTTGGCGGCCCATAGGCAACTGCATATTATTATGTTGCTTATGCTGCAAATGCCAATTTTTATTAAAGAAAGTGTACCCCATACTAACTAAATGATTTTTCTTATAATGTAACGAAGGTGACAAACAACATTGCAGTTCACATTGATGTTAAGTGATGACTGCAGCCTATAGACATCTACATAAAAACTAGAGGTCAAAATGCAAATACGTTGCCACCCCTGAGACCTAAGCTGTCATGTCTCTGTGATAGTTATTACGGGGTATGGCCCCGTTAAATGGAACACGATAGCACACCGCGGACACTCCGCCAAAATTCCATACGAACGCTTAATTTGGTTTCTATTACAAAGACTTCAATCAGTGACGTGTATTTACACGTACAACTGTGTACGCACACGTAGAAAATACCAACCACCGCCCATAAGAGGGGAGGAGGTTGGGTGATGCGGGGAAATCGGGCGGGACGTCGAAGTGTGCATTCTATACGTAGTATTATTACATATTCTCTGACGATAGTGCCGAACACTATTAGCACTATTAGCATACATTTAGCGGTAGATAGGTTAGGTGATGCGGTGGTGCCTACGCCCTTGAGCTCCTACACTTGGAACCTCCACCAGTAATACCTATACAATTTTGGAAATTTTTAGATTGTATTGAGAGGTGTAAAAAAGAAAATTTACATTTACTAAATCAAATTTTAAATTTTACTTGAATTTGATTTACTGTTTAGTGACGAAAAATATCTGTTCTTTAAGCATGAGAAAACCTGTATATCAGCGTACTGCACTCAAGTTCAACTGCCTGCTACTCCATTCGAAATAGAAGAGAAAAAGGAACCAGTAATTTCACCGGCTGAAGCTGAATTTTCAAAAAATGTAAGTAGAAAATGTAGGTATTACACCTACCATGAGTAAAATAAATAAACATGCAAAGTTTAAAAATCGTAGCTATACATTCTAATCAAAACGAGTGGCTTGACCGTTTCGTTACTCTATAAATAAGATAACGAATGCCTATCAAATCTACATCACGATAGCAAAACGGCCAAATTACACATTTTGACTAGAATAAAGAGTATATTAAGTTTGGTCTAGAAAAGTTAGGGTGCATACTATATCAAGAATCTTGGCTCTACATGACATCTGACTACTTTTTCATACATTTTGACTAAAGTGTAGAGTTTGTGAAGTTAGGGCTTGAAGGTTTAGAGCGTGTAGTGTTTTTGGTGGGTAATTTTTACAAGGGCTAGCTCAAATGTTCATTCAGTCTACAGAAAAAAAGAGTTAAATTAAGATAATTTATTGGAGACGCCTATGGTTTCCACCAGGATTATACCACAGTAAATAGATTGTAAACAGTAAAGTAACTACATACAAAGCGTTCAAAACGGCACACTCACACAAACATGCGCATCTACGAGGCCTCTAAGCGGTTCTCGCAGTGCTACAGTAGCGAGTGTCGCGTTGAGACGAGCGGTCACGTTGCGATTTGTTTTTATTTCCAAGAGTGTTTCAAAGATGCCACGAGCGTATTGCGTGGTATATGACTGTTTGAACTCTGCATCAGCAAAACCGGAGCTATCGTTTTTAAACTTCCTGGTGATTTTGAAAGGCAAGAATGATGTATTGTTATAATATCTAATAATAATAATAATAATGCACTCTACACTCTCTGCCCACCCCGTTAGGGACCTGGCGTGAAGATACATATATATATACATATATATAATAATAATAATCAATATCTTGATCTGGCTCACGAGATTGTCGCTATGTGGGACGTAGATTCGGCCATCATTGTGCCGATAGTCGTTACGGTCAACGGACTTATAGCAAAGAGCCTCGACCAACACCTCAAGAGGCTCAAGCTAGGAAGTTGGGTCAAGGGTCTGATGCAGAAGGCGGTACTCCTCGGCACGGCACGTATAGTGAGGAGGTTCCTGTCTCTGTGACCCTAATCATCGACGGCTTGGACCCTGTTCCCGCTGCCGGTGGCACACTATTTTTTATTTTTTTATATATATTTGTGCTTTGTTAATATAATCTTTTATTATATTTAATTAAGTTACTTATATATGTAAAAAAATAATTAATATGGATAATTAATAAATGAGTGATATAATAATAAAGCCCTTTATTCAGACCAACTTACTATCTATTTACAAATTATTAAGAACTAATAACTATGAATATGTAGATATATTTATGTAGCTTAACTAGCCTTAATCTATTCTCTATATTCTATCTAACTTATATTTTTAATATCTATGTTTTCTATTCTTCAGTTTTAATACTTAGTTATCTTTTGTAGGTCTGTTTGCCAGTCGGTAAAGGCCTCCTCCAACCTTTTCCATTCCTGTCTATCTTGGGCTACTCTATTCCACGTTGTTCCTGCTACTTATCTAATGTCATCATCCCATCTTTTTAGTGGTCTGCCCTTTTTCCTTTTCCCCTCTCTAGGGTACCATTGTGTAACAATTTTGCTCCATTTCTCTTGCCCTCTTATCATGTGCCCTGCCCATTGCCATTTCAGTCTTCTGATTTTGGATGTTATGTCTGTTACCTTCGTCCTTTTTCTGATGACATAGTTTTTTATTCGGTTTGACCTCTTCACATTCAATATACTTCTTTCCATTGCACGTTGGCAGGTTTCTAGTTTTCTTATTGTGTTTTGTGTTAAAGCCCACGTTTGACTGCCATACATTAGAACGGGTAGTACGCAGGTGTTAAAAAGCTTTTTCTTTACAATAATGTTCAGAGTTTTGTCTCTCATGACTTCTTTCAGGCTCCAGTATCTCTTCCAGCCATTCGTTATTCTTCTTCCAACTTCTTTGCATATAGGATCTTCTTGTGTTATAAGCTGACCCAGATAGATGTATTCATTGGTGTAATCGATTTGATGATTTCCTAATTGTATGGTGATTTTCTTCCCGTTTGTCATAATCTTTGTTTTCTCTGGGTTCAACTTTGAACCTACCTTCTCACTTTCATCCGCTAGTTCACTTATCATTTATTGTATGTTGCCCGGTGTTTCAGCAAATAACACTATATCGTCTGCGAATCTTAAGTGTGTAAGGGAGACTCCGTCGATATTGATTCCGAGGTTTTCCCAATTAAGACTCCTAAATATTGATTCGAGAACTGCAGAGAATAGTTTTGGAGATAGGGGGTCTCCTTGTCTGACCTCTTTTCCTATTCTAAATGGTGTTCCTTTCTTTTCTAATTGAATTCTCGCGGTGCTATAACTGTATACATTTTTTATTAATCGGATATATTTTTGTTCAATACCTTGTTCTTTTAGGGATTTCCATATCATTTCGTGGTGTAAGGAATCGAATGCTTTGGTATAGGCGATAAACGCAATATAGTACTCGCGCTGGTAGGCTTTATACTTTTCGAAGACCTGGCGGACAACATGAATGTGGTCAATTACCAAGTAGCCTTTCCGGAAACCCGCCTGTTCCATAGATTGGTGTTCATCTAATGTTCCTTCTATACGTTTTAAAATTATCTTAGCAAATATATATGAGACTGATTGGACGGTAGTTTCCGACGTCGTGTTTGTCTCCTTTTTTATATAAAAGAATGATGTTTGATTCTGTCCATTGCTGTGGGATAGATTCCGTATCTATGATTTCATTAAATATTTCCGTGAGGATCGGTGTGATAGCCTGTTTATTTTGTATTAAGACTTCATTGTTTATACCATCGGGTCCTGGTGATTATTCCTTCTTTCTTTTTTTAAATGTTGGAGGGTTGTGGTCTTCATCCCCCACGAGGACCAGTCGGATTCGGGGAGATTGTGTTGTTGTGTTTTGTTGGTTTTCGTTATTTATTTGAATTTCCGGGGTTCCGAATGTTAATTGCTATTGGTTTTTGCGTGTCGAAATATTGGTTAGAGAGCTTGATTTAATTTTCATAACATCGAAGGCGTTTGTTCTGTTATTCTTGAGAGAGTTCAGCGTTTGTTGTTTTTTGGGCTGAGTTTTGGACGGTGACTGTGGTAAGGTAGATTTTAGATAGCCAATCACAGCACTTTAGTTACGTCACCCCGCTACACCCGCGTACCTCAAAAACGGTGAACACGGCTGCGAACAAACATTCACTAATGCGGTATCTATTGGGGGTGATCTGTGAATGAGGAGGTTCCTGTCTCCGTGACCCTAACCACCGATAGCTTGGACCCTGTTCCCGCTGCCGGCGGCGCACTATTTTTTAATTTCTTCAGTATATGTTTGTTTTTTTTATAACTACTTATGTATGTAAAAAATATTAAACCTGTGTCGTGGGTGCCGTTGTACACATACAACACATACACAAACACCCAGACCCGAAACAAATATCTGTAGGCCATACAAATATTTGTTCCGGTGCGGGGATCGAACCCCGGACCCTTCGAATCAAACGGTGGTTTCGCACCGCTGGACTAACCGGGTCGTTTAGGCCGTTTTGAGTCATTTCACAATTCGCAACATTTTGAATCCTTATATCTTAACAACTTTTAAGTACTTATTGACTATCCCCCTTATTCATAAACGTACATGAGTTACGTTTTAGCTATAGAATGCTTTGTCTTTGTCAGTTGCATTGTCAAATGTGCAGGATAGAAAAAGACAAAGGAGAGATTAATAACACTTTAACCAATATTTCGACACTTTAGCTAAAATACGTTTATGAATAAGGGGGTATATGTTTCAAAGACAAATAGTATTTATTTATTCAATACTATTACAGGGTAACCAATAAAAAAATAGTCAACATCGGTAGAGAACGCTCTTAGCGTTAAGTTCGCCATTTGTAACAATATTGTATGTGTATTGTGACAATAAAGACTTAATAAAAAAAAAAACATCCCAATACGATTGAGTAAACGTCAGTAAATGCAAAAATAATAACACCATTATTTAAAAAATTTAGTGACCCCTGTTGCTTCAATGGAGTGTAGGTAAATATTTTATAAAATGGGCTTAGTTACCATACTGTTTGTATCTATTTACTGTGATTATACTACGGGTGTTCTGTAGGATAATTAACTGCTTAATTTTGATAAAACGTAGGTATTAGGTATCCATACATACTTTCATAAGCTTTTCCATCTTTTTGGACTATAATATTAATGTATGACCTAGTTTATTTGATGTTTTAGATAACATCTATCTATTTATCTACCGGAAAATAATTAATTACAGACAAATGAAGCTGCTTCTATTTTTTCTTACGATTAATAAACTTTATTGTGTGGGCGGAAAGATATGAAACATGCTTATGCTTTAGTCGTGATTACAACATTTTGATGGTTACATGACGTACCTTTGTACTTGTATTACATAACACGCAACAAGATTAATGTAATTATATTATGATAAAAACATTGATGAATATTAACGTTCTTAGCAATAATTTTATCATAGAACAAAGGTCTGCCGTCGACGGTAGCGTAATACCGCCTCGGTTTATTCTGCGAGGTTATGGAGTAGGTAGCTAAGTGGATTCGACAACCGCACTGAGTCAAATAAAATAAAAGGCTACAATTCAACATAAGTAAAGTTTAAGTAAAAACTTAAACTTCACTTAAAGTTCTTTTACTTAACTTCACTTAAGTAACCTTTTACTTAAAGTCTCATGTTGTGTGTGCATAAATGGTGCATAATAACCCTCAAATGTGTATAGCTTTTTAGGTTCCATAGTCTACAAGAAACCCTTATCGTTCGTCCGTCTGTCCGTAGCTTAAGCTTTTGCACTTAGTGACCTTTCGTTTTAACTGCAAAAGTTTGCACAATTACAATTTTTGCGTAAAACTACACTCTTAGTACGCACTAGAAAGCTGTACTTACATTATTTGATATTAATATACAATGCTACATATACATGCTGAAATAAGTATCTACAAATATTTATCAGAGAAAGGTGTCCCACCCCCTACATTCAAGTGGATTCTCCCACTGCCAGCTAAATGGTTGTATTTGTGTTTCTTATCTAGTTTTTGCAAGGAAAGAATTGATTATTTTAGGAATATTTTAACTGTAAGTTTTTCTTTTTTAATTTATTTAATATCTGATTTACTTTTACTTTATGTTAAAGTAATCCAATTTAGATAATTTTTGAATTCTAACTACTAAAATTGTTGTAAAATCTTACTTGAAATAAAATAATTTTCTTCCTGTCTTTCTATAAGATCAGCAGTAATACTCGTAGATACGTAATATTCACGTAACTTCACGCCTGTAGTTCCCGAAGGGATAGGCAGAGGTAAATGTATGCATTCAAGCATACATGCAATCAACCATGATTCGCCGGTTACGTTTTAAATTTGTTCCCTGTAACAGGTGGCGAGTCTATTGACATCTCTGGACACATTACCAAACTTCGAGGTAATGGGAAACTTCCAGATAATGGAAAGCTCCCATTAGAACGAGAGTTGAAGAATTTTACACCGTTATCTCTGACATCCTCAATCCGGGAATCGAAGCCAGTACCCCAGAGTACTAGTAGTGGCCTGCTGCCACTAGGCTTCTGAGGCATATAATATTACTTTTGTCAAAGTGAATCTCCATGAAGAGTACCTATATTTCATTAATCAGACAAAAGTTCATCGCTCGGCGGTGTCGGCATAGGCACAGTAATGGATGTTCGTAGTTCGTGGAGTGAGATTTAATCGAATGCGCTCGTGACGTGTCCAAGATCTCTTGGCGACATGTTATTCCCAGAGGACTAACATCAAGTGTTCAGTTACGCAACATTCTTGTTTATTTAACTCAGGGGAACCAAACGCAATCTATTCTATGTCTAGATTCACGACAGTGCTCGGTTTTGTTAAATGTGGGCGAATATCTTGATCTACATTGCTCAAAAAAGTATAGATAGATAGTTACCTTATTTACTTATACTGACTTATTTACACCACATTTTTTTTGATAATAATTTCGAGTGCTAGGATTAGCGAGTGATTTATTAGCAGATTGGCATTTCAGTATATTTTTTCTTAATATACTTGTCTAGTAGTCTACATATAAACCCACGTGATATGTACTAATATTAGGTACCCAATTACGCGTTTGAGTCCAACTCCTCCGAAACGGCTCGTTCGACTTTTATGTTTGTTGTATGAGAATAGAAAAATATGAAGTGTCTTAAATTATATTTCATGCCGCTAAAGCGATACCTATAAAGTTCGCTAGGGCACCGGCGAAGCTATAGGTAAATATCAAAGTGATTGTACTTAATGATTTGTATATTAAATGTAGAGGTTTAGAAGTACGTTCACACGGGATTTTTATGAAATTTTGGGCACATTTATTCCATAGCATGAATAAATAAATGCAAAGGGTTAATTTTATACAACTCAAAAAATTGTATGTGTAATTCATATCTACTACGTGAAGTAATAATATGAGAATTACAGTGATAAAAATATTTAGTTAGATACTTAAACATATAGGTATCAATGGCAAAATAATAAAGCTCATATTATCTTGTAAAGCTCAAAGTGTTACGTTACTATAACGATAGTCTCTGACGATGAAGTTCGTGTCTGACATCATCTTTTGTTTTAAAATAACAATAGATAAAGTTCTGATAAGCAACCGGATAGAGTATCAAATAGCGTGAAGGTTTTATCCGTGTTAGCTTTATAAATTACATAACTGCTGAATTATTTTTTATTATGAATTATTTCAAACCTAGTGAAAAGACTTAAGAGAACTAAACCTTTTGAGTTAGTGTGGTGTTAAAACAAAATTAGTGTTAGTGACTTATTTTGCATAATCACGCGAACAAAGTGACTTCCCCTTAAGACACACTAAGAAAGTGCCAGTGGACATTTACTTAGAAATAATTTTATTAGAAGTTTAAGTTAGCATAAACTTGCTTATTAGTCTTTTAGGCTAGATTGTAATTTGAAAAAGGTTCAAAAAAGGACCTTATGTTATTAAAAAAAAAATGTACTTTGAAAAGTACACTTTTGAATGATAAGCGATATTACTTAAGTTATGGGTCCAGTAGATGTAATCGTTATTCTAAAACCTAAAATACCACATAGTATTGTACATACTCGTGCCTCGGAGAGCCGTCGGTTCTACGCTCGACCTCTTTGCATCCTTTCATGATCTTTTCCCACTGGGCTATTGAGAGTCCCATAGTAATTCACCGGGCAAATTATGAATAATAATGGTACCTACTGGGAATCTCCTGAAAATGGATATAATGCCAACAAGACTTCTCAACTCCTTTTCTTCCCCTACCCAGACATTGAATCTGGGAATCAATTCACATATTTTATTTTTAAACAGCTTGTTAGGTTTGACTACTTCGTCTAAACTCTGATGCTGCAACGGAGGCGTCTCGGATCCCCAGCCCCTTACAATTTCGGATAGTGACTTTAAAATTACTATGTATTACCGAGTTACCTACCGCATGCAAAGTATTATATGACGGACTGCCATACTGTGCGCATGGACCACGAAATCTGAAAAGCTACTAACCGTCGGATCTTTTTTGTTTAATAATACGTCAGATAAAACTGTAAAAACAGTTTTCTATAAATGAAGGATTATAATTGTATCATAGATGTATTTGAAAATTTGTCTGAACTTCAATGAGGTTAGCGAGGCCTAATGTTGTTTGTTAATGTATAATTAACGCGTTTAGATAGCGATCTCTCTAGGTTAAGACCAAGAACAGTTCGGTAGTGTGTACAACTTGAATCAGGCTACTTAAAACACTGCGTGAACTGATAATGAGTCCTATCTTAATTGTAATCTAATTTCAACTTCTCTATTTGTATTTGAAACATTCCATATTTAATTCTTTCCTTCCTACTTACAGTGAGTAATGATTAATAGAGAATGCGTGTTTTTGTATGAATTAAAAGGAAGATGGTATTGAATTCTATTATTTTTACGATTTTTTTCCCGTCTTTATTTGACTACTGTTTACTCTGTCTTTTAGGGTTCCATAGCCTACAAGGCACTTATAGTTTCGTTATGACCGTCCGTCTGCACGAAGTTAAACTCAGACGCTTTTTGTACTTGAAAACTGTTTTTTTTTTAATGTATTGAAAGTGGCAAATAGGCATACAGTTCACATTAATGTTTAGTGATGAGTGCAGCTTATAGACACCCACACAAAGACCAAGGTCAAATTGCAGATGCGTTACCACTCCTGAAGCCTAAGGTTATGCCTCTGTGCCGGAAATTGCTGGGCCGTACATTACCACCTGACCGAAAAACACTACCATTAAGCGGCAAGTATATTAGGTAATTCGGTGGTGCCTGGTACCAAGTCAATTTATATACACGTAGTTTCGCTGACAAAGTCAATCTTGATTTTTTTTCAGGTTACCTCCCCTGTAAGTAAAGTGAGGATGGTTTTTTTCCTTCCCGCTCTCCATGGTGTGAGGTATCGTTGAATAGTCTTTGAGGTTCATTGTTAGAGTCAAGAGTTTTCCACCCACCCCTTCTTCCAAATTAAAAAAATCACGTTAATAGTCGCTCACCGATCGCGTTCGTAATGAAGATGTAAGAAAAGGCTTTGTGTGAATGATAGTATAAGTAGGCAGTAAGTGCAACTTTACGAGCAATAGTTGATCAACTTATAAAATGTATTTGTTAAAGGGAATTATGTGTGGCCCGACACGCACTAGGCCGAAATCTGGAGCGAATTTTTTTTGCATGTTTTACATAGTATGTGATTTTTCAGAAATCTTGCAAATTGTGGCTGCTGGTGAGCGAGGTGGTGCAGCTGGTGCAGGTGTCGGTGACGGCGACCGCGCTGGCGCTCTACTACCTCATCTACTGCTACATGCAGCTGGTGTACTTCACATTGCGCAGCGCACTCTACTTCCATAATGCGGATGGGTTTGTATTATCTGTTCCTACTGTTCAACAGTTGACCTGACTGTTATTTTTTCATTGACTTAAAAAGTATTTTGTCTTTTTTTATCGACATTTCCTACTAATTCCTACCTATAGTAAAAGGTGGGGCTATAATTACTTTTTTACTGGTGGTAAATTTCAAGTGTAAGAGCTCGAGGGCGTAGGCACCATCGAATGACCAATTTTATCTGCTGCTAAATGGTAGTGTTCAGCACTATCGTGTTCCGGTTAGATGGTAAAAACTATCACAGAGACATAATAACTAAGGTCTCAGGGGTGGCAACGCATGGCACGGGTGTGTTTGTGTGAGTGTCAATAGGCTGCAGTCATCACTTAACATCAATGTGAACTGCATGATTGTTTGCCACCTTCATTACATACAAAATAAACTTAGGTACCTATATTTATTATTTTATTATTTCAGTCTAATTACTTTCCCCCTCGTATAAGGGGTTATTACCACTATAAGGGTGTTAACCAAGTACAGCGGTTTAAGAAATGTCTAAGAAATGGTGGAGGTTGTTAAAAACTTTCTAATAATTCGGCAAGTGTTTAATATTGTAGCTTTTTGGAGAAGGTTAATGATAAACGATGGAATGCTTAGTGTTTCAAGGCTATTACGATGATTTTTATGGATGACTCCACGTGATGGTACTTTGATAGTTTATCTGATATTGTATTTTGGATATTATCTGTGTTTGGTATAGCTGTGTCCATGATATAAACTGTTTTATTCCGTTTGTCGTATAATGTTATGTCGGGCCTGTTGTAATGTTTTGCTTTGTCAGTTAATAATGTCCTGTTCCAGTAAATTCTTATTATTATTGTTTTATATTATTTAGGTTCTTCGTAATAAAGTAGGTAATTATCGAATCATTATCGTGTTGCATTAGTGGGCTTTACTAGGCTTTTAACTATTGTGGAGTATGCGCATTAACTTTGGTATACGAATATAATAAAAAAACCGCATTTATAAAAACGCATAGGGATCATCAAATTGCCGTCAGCGTTTACTGTTACAATTTGGTAAACTATTGTAAAATCTCGAAACGCTTATCGTGTTCTCGTGAGAAATAACATTTTTATAGTCGAATTCCTTGCCGAATCGTATCACGTGGAGTTATATCAAGTTGAACTCTTTACAGACCTATGAAGATTACCATCGACGTCGTCACCGTCACATCTTTGGTCGTCGGCTTCAATATTTTGCTGCGGTTGGAGCGGCTGCTTGGATTCTTTTCATGAAATAATGTGAAATATTGGATTGAAATTTTGTTATTTATCGAATAATTTAATTCATTAAGTTTCTGGAAACAAATCAAGTATTTATTAAAAGTTTCATAAGGCAATATCAAATTGTTTTTATTTTTAAAGAAAAATGGAAAGAAAAATTTGACTTCAGGCGAGACTCGAACTCGCGGCCTACTGGGAATCTAGTCCAACCGCTCTTCCAATTGAGCTACTGAAGTCCTGCCCGATTTGTCAAATCTTTCCTTCACATCTATTGCTGCTACCAGCAGCGCCATCTATTGCCAACCAAATTGTTTTGTTTGTTCTTTACTTTTTTGCACATTACTCGTACTTAGTTCGTGTCAAAATTCGACGCTCGGATATGAAACTATTCTATGAGACGGATTTTGCACTTCAGTAGCTAGTAGTAAAACGGCTAATTATCGAGAGATTCGGGTTAAAATCCCGTTTGAAGTAATTTTTTTCTTTTATTTTGTCTTTAATATTGAATATAATATTAGTGTGTGTTCTATCAAATGCTATGAAGTATATTATACCTATATAGTAGGTATATACTATTAACGAACTGGCCGCATGACCACAAAGGCACCTTATGCGTTAGTAATAAATTATATAGGTAATTGATTGATTATGTACATATAACCTAAAAAGATATAACACACGTAAAAAGGTAGGTAAGTACCTACTATTCTTATCTACCTTCTCCCACCTGGTACCTCTAAATTGGTCGTCGGCTCAAGCTAGCAGGTATGTATACACTCAAAGTAGATAATAAATCTATGCATAGTAACTATATACTAACACTAGCGGCCCGCCCCAACTTCGCGCGGTGCAATGTTGCCTACCCTCTCCTATTCGTCTTAGCGTGATGATTATACATAGATATAGCCTAAAGTCTTCCTCGATATCTTTTATAGTTTAGGCAGCGTACGCAAAATAAGTAACTTTTCTGGTTGATTTTTTACACCTTGTGTCTGAAAAACCCAAATATCTTACGGAACCCTATTTTTTTCCAAAATAAAATATAGCCTATGTTACCCGTGGATAATGTACTATCCGTGGAATATCGGTACATCGAAATGTTGAAGTGTCTGTATAAAAACGCCACCATGTCAGTCCGAGTACAGGACCAATGCACGAGGGCGATTCCTTTGCAGAGGGGAGTAAGACAGGGAGATGTCATTTCACCCCTGCTCTTCACCAATGCAATGGAAGACGCCTTCAAGCTCCTGGAATGGCAAGGACTAGGCATCAATGTCAACGGTGAATGCATCACTCACCTTCGGTTTGCCGACGATATTATAGTCATGGCAGAGTCGCTGGAAGATCTCAGCACAATGTTCGAAGACCTCAATCGAGTGTCCCAAAGAGTGGGCCTTAAAATGAACATGGATAAGACCAAGGTCATGTTTAATAACCTTGTATCGCCCACTCCAGTATCCGTTGGGAACTCGATCCTCGAAGATGTCGACGAATATATCTATTTAGGACACACCATACAACTAGGCAGGTCGAACTTCGAGAAAGAGGTCATTCGCCGAATCCAACTCAGCTGGGCAGCGTTCGGGAAGTTAAGGAGCGTTTTCTCGTCAAACATCCCGCAGTCCTTGAAGACGAAAGTCTTTAACCAGTGCGTTTTACCGGTGATGACCTACGGTGCCGAGACGTGGTCTCTCACTATGGGTCTCGTACGAAAGCTCCTAGTCACTCAGCGCCCAATGGAAAGGGCTATGCTCGGCGTTTCCCTACTGGATCGAATCAGAAATGAGGAGATCCGTAGGCGAACGAAAGTCGCTGACATAGCCAAGCAGATTTCCAAGCTGGAAGTGGCAATGGGCAGGGCACATAGCTCGGAGAACCGATAGCCGCTGGGGCAGAAAGGTTCTCGAGTGGAGACCACATATCGGCAAACGCAGCGTAGGACGTCCACCTGCAAGATGGACCGACGACCTGATCAAGGCTGCAGGTACCCGCTGGATGCACGTCGCTTCCAATCGGTCGGCATGGAGGTCATTGGGGGAGGCCTATGTTCAGCAGTGGACGTCTTATGGCTGATATGATGAACCTCTTTTTTCAGCTGTTAAAAGCCTAAAATGCAATCGCAACGTTCATCACTTCTCGGATTTTTGAAATCAATTAAGCACGTTTATAATTGACGTTAATGAATTAACAGTTGTTTTGACTAAAAACCAAATTATTTCCCAGTATTGTCAACAAACGGCTATGACTACACGACCGTAACGATACCGCACCTGGACAGTTTACTTTTGATCGATAGCTACTTAAATACCTACATTTTCTTATTTTTTATATTATGAAAGTAGCAAACAAGCATGCAGTTCACATTGATGTTAGGTGATGACTGCAGCTTATAGACACTTACACAAAGACCAGAGATCAAAATGCAGATGCGTTACCACTCGTGAGATCCAAGTTGTTATGTCTCTATGATAGTTACTACGGCCATACATTACCATCTGACCGGAACACGATAGTGCTGAACACTACCATTTGGCGGCAGATAGATTAGGTAATGCGGTGTTGTCTACGCTCTCGAGCACCTACATTGGAACTCTATCACCAGTAAACTTCCATGAAATGCGTTTGTATGAATATACCTTATATCCCAAGCTTTCGGAAGTGATTAAGGCTCGTGCGATACTATAAGCGCGAGAGAATTTCGTAGGCCAAGAGGCGGCGCGGAGGCTGTATTTTCCATCACTTTAATATCAACCGTCGACGAGTGTACAACGTCTCTACAATCCAAAATTATAATACACACGCGAACTGCATATCGATGTGGAATATCGCGGAATTTGGTTTAGTGTAGTGTATTTAAATGCTCGTTTATTATAAAGTGTCAACCGCTAAGTGCTACGTTTAGTGCAAAAATGGTGCTAAATGCGAGGTAAGTGGAGTAGAAATAATTAGTGTATTTTTCTATTGTTTTGTGAAAGATGCAGTGTTTGTGGTATATAGAAGTGTTTAACAGAAATAATATTAATCTGCAATATATTTAGAAGTAGGTACATTTATTCTTATGGTTATGTAATGTAACATTTCAATGAAGAGTTAGTATTGGTCTTCAAAAATGTAAATTTATTTCCAAAACATTTAATTATGAAATCTATATATTTTATTGTAATCAAAGTTTCGTGGATTCATTGCCAATACACACAAAATATTTAAACTTCAGTCAGTTCGTTAGTATTAGTAAGTTGTAATTAAAGATATTCATTAAAAAGCCCGAAAGGGTAGAAGTACAACAAACAAGTTATATGAATGATACCTATAGGTATTTATAATTAAATATATATTACTGGAAATTCCCCATTAGGCGATTGAAAAATTAATTGTGTTTACTAAAAATATTTTTCGTAATAGAGTTTTGTTTCATAAATTAGCTCCTATTAATAAACTGATTATTTATAGTCATGGTAGCAGCATGATCGTTAAATCACATATCCGAGGTTCGGTTTTGATGGTCCGACCTACATTAAAACATATAGGTACATATATACATATATATAATGTATGTATGTATCTTTAAGCTATGTCCCTAACGGGGTAGGCAAAGAGTGTGGAGCGCCAGATATCCAGGTCCTGACACACCTCCCATGCCTTATCTACATTCATCATTCTCTTCGTACACGCACGCCGATTCCTAAGACATATTTATTATGTACCATACATTTTTGTACGTTTACGCATTTAAACAGCAAACAAAACTTAGGCACATTGTGGTTTTTCAAACAGCATAGACTTGAACACTGCTTTTTGCATATCATTAGGAACTTATCTCAACGCATAGTTTTGGGCTATTCTTTGTTTTCCAACAATATTTTATCTTAGCAAAGGAACAATATAACCGCTGGATAAGTAATTAAACGTACAAATTTGCCGCGCAAAATTAGGCTTGTACTAGTTCTGTGACCCCGCTACGCATGAATGAAATAAACGATTTGCCTTCAACAATTCCAAATGTAAGATTTGAATTCCAAATAAAAGATTGAACGGCCTTTCTTTGTGGTTTTGGCTTAAATAGTTTTCTCGCAACACTTCTGCGCTTTACTGGTATTCTATTATTTGTTGATGATTAATGTTGGTGACATAGATTTTGTGAAGTTTTCTCATTGTAAGTAATTAAAATATGAAATATCATTAGCGTTATATTTTCAATGCATTAAAATTCAATTTGCCTGGATTTTCTTAAACTTGTCCGTTATTGGTATAGTAAATGCGTTAAGTTTGAAGATTAATTATTATCTACTTTTATATACAATTAAGTAGTCTCTGTTAACTACGGAGACAACTTAATTTTATGGCAATAGAATAGGTCTTACTGCTAGGTCTAGGATCTTATGTCCTAATCCTCTGTAGAAGACTGATAACTATTTTTCATGCGGAGCTTCTCAACCGGTACATATCTAAAGAAACATCTATAAGAGGGGATCTTATTTTTTATATATACATGCTTTAGTAGTAATTTATCACCAATAAGTAATGGATTCAGGAGGGGAGCGAAGAGGATCAAGCTCCTTCATCCTAAAACAAAAAAATTATGACTAGCCCTCGAAGAATAATTTTGGATGTGCACTGGAGGTGTAAGCCATCTTTCAGAATAAAATAAAAAAATAAAAATACTTGGGGTAGAGATCTCCAGAGACGGAGATAGCGGCTGTAGCCTTAGCCGTAGCATTACCTAATCTACAGCGCTATCATGTTCCGGTCAGGTAGTAATATACAACCCTGCAATTTCCGTCTCAGAGGTATATCAACTAAACTTCAGTAGTGGCAACGCATCTACATTCAAGTCTCTGGTTTTTATGTTGATGTTTACCTATAGACTACTATATGGACTTAAGTTTCATCAATGTGAACTGGGCTCTTGTTTGCCATTTCATGGCTTAAAAAATAAAGATCAAAGGTCAATATCTCATTTCTATCACGCTCACTGTCACCGAGCATGTATGAGGTGTACAGACCAAATAATATGAGGTGCAAAACGCAGCAATGTCACTTGAGGCGTCGCGCGCGGTTGTCATGCTAACGGTGCGTTCCACGACACGCGTTTGCGTTCTTTGTCATTTCACCCTTCATTGTGATCGAGCGTTAAGTTTCACGTTTGTTTTAGGGATATTGAAAACTTAACTTCACGCTTGTACTCCGGGGCAGGCAGAGCATGCATTAAATCGCATATGCGAACACCCACTACTCACCTGTTACGTTTTTGTCCCACGTAATAAATAGGTGGCGAGTCTTAAGTTTCTTGGAGGCTAATAAATAGGCCCTATGAAAAAAAAATGTCAGTAGCACGAATCATTTCACCCGGGGATAGAGCCCAGAAATCTTTGTATCTTGAAAACAACGTGTGGCGGATCTTAAGTATTCCTCTGTTTCCGGAAATAATTTATTCATATCATAAAATAAAATGTTGAATTATATAATTGTGTGTAATAATAACAAATTAATCGGCCGGTAGCCTAGTTGTTGTTGAGGAAACGGTTATGAGGTCGCGGGGAGATGTCGGAAGGCGCGAGGCCGACGTTGGTTCCGACTGCACACGTTAAATATTTGACAAGAACAATACTACGGCCACGGAGAAATCCCTGCCGAATTCTTGTAATTTCCACTGAAATTAAAGAAGTTTTTTCATTCTGTGCCCACTAATCGCAAAAAAGTTAATATTTAATAAATAATAAATGTAGATTAAGTAGTTATATCGAAGATAGTATTGTTTAGCTTTGGCAATTTAACCCAAATTAAAAATGGCAATTACCAACATAAAAATTGGATTGATTTTGCCAGCACTGGCAAAATTGTTACCTTATTTGTAGTATACCTTAGTTAATTGCATAAAAGTTTGATGTATATAAAATAATAGTTGACTTTGTGACCATTTAGTACCTACAAAAAACGACATAAGTAGATTAAATTTATGGCTGATTACTATTTTGAATAATAAAGTAAGAATTAAGAGCCCGGCGTTTATTCTGACTATTTGAACATTACAACACAGGGAAGTCTGCCGAATTCTATTGGCTGGCATTAGTAGTTTTTCGTTTTCGCTTCGCAAACACTATTTCTATAACTGTACTAAAAAGCTGAAGCTTTCTTTTCTCAAATTACTAAAGTCTAACCATAACAATCTCGGGACGTGACGACCCCATCGTCCGCTAGTGGAAGAGAACTCTTCGGCTAGTGAAGTCAGTTAACCGAACAATGGCGGTCAAACCATTTCAATGGGGCGGAAGTATGTGCAATAAAACTACCGCCACTGCGATCGCCAATCCGTATGCCAAGCGTGGTGATTATGGCGTATGCCCCTCATGGGGCATGCAGTTCTAGCAGTGGACATTTTTCGGCTGAATTGATGATGAACCACAACATATCTTGCTCATTCTTTAGTATTTACCTTCATATTATCATAAAGCGTCCTCGGCTGGACCCAACCTCTCAGCAAAACTTTAGGTTCACCCTTCTCTGATTATTTGTTTTATCTACCATTGAAAAGAGTTATTTTCAATAAGTCGTATTTGTAAAATAAAAAAAAAATCTTTTCAGATAGCAAATCAGTTTTAAAGACTGGGGTAGTTAAGTTGCCCCTGGAATCATATGCAGTGCATTGTTAATATCTTTCATATTTCGGCATTCTATCCTATATGTGCCCCGTAGCTTCAACCTGCGTTTTAAATTAGTTTCAAGTGTATTTGCAATATCACATTACCCTCCCACTAATGCGTGGCCTCTACTTTGCTCCTAGACATTTTAGCGTGATGTTATAGCACGTAGCTTTCCTTGTATCTTTAAATTAGTATGTCTATTAGCGAGTATAGTTGCCATATCACTGATATCACACTACCGACACCTAATTAATGCGTGACCACTACTTTGCTCCTAGATATTTTAGCGTGATGTTATATCCTGTAGTTTTCCTTCTATCTATAAATGAATATGTCTATTAACATGAACATATATTTTTTAATTTAACACCTATATACTAAGTACCAGTAAGCACAAAAGTCGGCTCTTAGGGCGAGATTCACAGACCGCACTACGACTTTACTTTCAGCAAAGTATACTTAGAACTGTCAAAACTCATTCTTTATCTACTGACAGTTCTAAGCGTACTTTGCTGAAAGTAAAGTCGTATTTTCTCATACAAATAGTTCGTGGCCGTCAATTCTTTGACACATCATTTAATTCTATGGCGGTATGAAGTTCGCCGGGTTAACTACCTAGTTATTTAAATTTATCTTTTAACGATATTCCATATAATTTGACGGTAAACCTATCGGTTAATTTCCCGACCTCGTGCAAATTATAATCCAAGGTCTTATTTCAAATCTTTATGGACTAAAAATCATAATAATTGCTTAAGATAACAAAATATTACTTACTTAATAATTGTTAATAAACTGAATATGATTCGCTGAAGGGCATTAAATAAAGGAAACATGTTTATGTATAGTAATTAAATTAAATCTTAAACAACACAACAATTATAAATTTAATTAACTTTACCCGGCTTATTCTTGAAATATTTTACAAGCTCAATCGAAGCTGAGTCTCTTTACTTTCTTGTTCACATAGAGCACGCGCTTTTTAGGATTCCGTAGCCCACAAGAAACCCTTTTAATTTCGCCATGTCCGTCCGTCCGTCGGTCTCTCCGTAGTTAAGCTCATAGACTCTTTACACTAGAAAGCTGTTATTTGGCTCAATTGTACATATTAGCTATGTGTAAAAGTCCAGCAATAAAATTTTGTTAAAAAAAATTAAGAAAACCTCGAACTTGTAAGGATGGAATGCAATTTTTTCACGAGTATCCTGGGGCGTATTTTAAGATTGCGCGCCCCGGGCTCCTGTAGCTTTCCGCCCCATCAAGGAATGAATCAAAACAAAAAAAATATATAGGGAGATTTTATATTTTACATTATTATTCTGTGGACAAAAATTTTAACAAATTCGTTTACCTATTACATTGTCGTCATCAATTTTATTTGTTAACCGGCTTCGATAGTTAAAATTGCCGAATTATTAAGCCGTTCTTCGATAAGACGCGATCTCAAATAGTTTTTTAACCTTTTCAGTACCGAAAATGAGCTACAATTCGTTACTGCAGTACAAAGAAATATGCGCCACGCAATTTCAATGCAAGGAAACGCCACTTTCAGATCATTTTTAATCAACTTCGAAAAAAGAAGGAAACGGTATTAAATTGTTTTAGGGCTGATCCCCAGAATTCTGATAATATCGCTGTTTCTAAGGAATTCAGTTGAGCCTTTAACCTGTATATTTATTTTTGATTAAGACTTTTTGTTGCGAAATTACCGTGAATGTTCAGCAATACGTAATGGGTCAAAGCTTTTGACGATTTCTTTTAGATGGTATTTGACTATTTACTCGTTCAGCGCTGTCATCATCACACAAAGACGTCGCCAGCCAACGAATTAGAGTGGGCGGATTGACTATAGGGGAGGGCAGATTGGCTCTAGAGGGGCCAGGTTGGTACCTATACTTACTTACCTATACATATCAGTCTTTGCTGTAAATTGTGCTGCTTTTGGTTTCTAGAGGAGGGGGGGCCCTCTGCCACCTCCCGATGACGAACGTCCAAGATTATCACTATCCATTTTTTAAGCTAAAAACTTCAGAACAAAGGATGACTAAATAAATTTGTACGTATCAAGTGAAATAAAAATTAAGTTATTGAATAGAATTGAAATTAACACGGCGAATTATACTTAACGTTACGAGTAATCATCTCAATTAAAATACATACTTCTAACGAATTTTAATTTTTAGGCAACGACATTCTACACCATTGTTTTTAGGTAATATCTTTAATCTCCAATCAAGTTCTCTCTGGGATATTGGTGGGGAATCCAGTGTTCCGCTAGAGTGAGTTAATGAGAATACCTTAATGTAATACTTCTTAAACATGTATGTAGGTACCCAACTAAGTAAATATATTTAAGTTTTGTTAATATCATATATCCAAATTATTATTAAGTGATCTAATACCTATTACGGTCTTTTTTGCTACCGTAGTTACAAACGAACGGTAGGGGGTAGATTTTTGCCAATTACGGTGTTGGCAACACTGCGCCAACCCAATGCGAGGGAGTTTGTTTTGGCGGGAACGCGGAAAAGAGCTGTGTCGCTGCGTGATATTATTTTAGAAATTTGTGTATAGTCACGGTTTTATGTGTAAAAATGGGGAAAATTTTATCATAAAACATTCGATAACGTTCACGGGTGTAGGAAAGTGATATTATGAAGTGAACAGTGATTTTTCATGTTGCCTCCAAAACTTCGTAAAATCTCCTAGTAAGGTCCCCATCACTTTACTGGAGTCATCTCATCATATTCCACATGGAAGCATCCAATCATCGTCATCTTCCATATGGATATTCATTATCATAAGAAATGAAGATAAAAATTACTGAAGATTGGCTGTTTTATGGCCGAAAACAATAAAAAAAACCAATGCGAGACGACCTACATTAAAACATACCAAGATCCGAGATTGTTATGGAGTTATTAGTTCCAAGACTGACTTCACTTCGGATAATCCGCGCCGGATGATTCGAAGTGGTCAGCAGGCTACCGCAAAAATGAATACTGTTCTGTTCCACTGCTTCGCCGCCCCGGTGCCTATAGCAATATAGCATAAAGCAAAACCGAGGCGGAAAAAAAATTGACCGGTTCAGGAAAAACAAGGGGCGGATTGCATACTTTAATTGAATTTCTAATTTCTTCAGACATGTTATCCGCGCACAACACAAGGGGCGGCTTTCATACATTAATTGAATTTAAAATTTCTTCAGATTGAAATCAAAATGTGGAAAGGTGACTCAGGGGCGTTCTAGGCTTACGTCTTAACATTTTTTATTGTATTTTTTCAAAGTCCGAACCTAAGCCCTTTGGCAATCCCCGAAAAGGTAGGCAGAGGTAAATGATTTAGGCATACATGCAAACACTCATGATTCGCCGGTTACGTTTTTCGCCCATGTAACAGGTGGCGAGCCTGTTGACATCTCCGGGCACATTACCAAACTTCGAGGTACTGGGAAATAGCCAGAAAATGGAAAATCCCAATAGAACCAGAGATAATGTACTTTACACCATTATCTCTGATAACCCCCTACCCGGGAATCGAACCCAGGACCTCAGCATAGTAGTAGTGGCCTGCTACCAATAGGCTACCGAGGCAGTTAATATACAAATATAATAGTTGAATATACAAAAAGAATCCAAATGACAACAAAAGTACGGTTCATAACTGGCAACGGTATATAGCGTCAGTATCCACACTCCGGTCTACGCGGTTTAATCGTCGCGAGTAGAAAAGACATAAACGAGCGCACGCCTCCCAGCTCACTTAAAAGTTACATAGAACTCCGTTACGTTTTTTACAATACGAATGCACGCAAATAAGTCAAAAAAAATTGTCATCATTGTGATAAAGGAGATGTTGCAAAAATGTATGGACCTCCGGCCATGTATTGTAGACAATATCAGTAAACAGGCAAAATCAATATAAAAACGTTTTTACTGCATATTTTCACTTATTTAGCTTTGTTTGCAGTTACAAAACATTATTTGCAGTTAGAATTGCAACTCAAAACCAACATGGCGAATATGGCGGGCGATGTCATTTTGACATTTTCATTTTTTAAATTGTATTTTGATTATATAGTACTTGGAGAAAAAAGTAATATTTTTTAAATACTATCGAAATCGATTGATACCAAGCGTTGGCTGTATCGCCGCCGTGTTGAACATGGTTGAAAATGATAAAATCGTTTGAATTAAATGTGGCGGTAACTCTAAAATATGTTCTTGATTAAATTAATTGTATTTTTTTCGGATTCTTCTATAATTTACCCATTTTTTGAGGACATGTACGAACCAGGGCCGAGCTCGCAACATATACTTTGTATACTTATTGAACTTTTATATAAAAATACGAGTAAGTTGTAAAATTATTATTAATTTTATACATATAAAAAGTATGCAGAGTGTGTGGTATGTAGAGAGATTTTTTAAGATTTTTAAACCCACCCATATATACCTTTTTTTTTTCAGGCTATAAAATCATTGCATCGTCATTGCACTTTTGATATTTTATGTTATAAGTGGATCACGTACGACAAGAACGTGCGAAAAAGGTCGTGGTCAAAGGCCGGTCAGGCTTCACAGACTGTGGCGAAACCCGGGTTAACTCGCAATAAGGTGATGTTGTGTGTGTGGAGGGATTGGAAGGGCATTATTCATTATGAGCTATTACCACCAGGCAGGACTATCGATTCTGAACTCTACTGCAAACAATTGATGAGATTAAAGCAAGAAGTTGAGAGAAAGCGGCCGGAATTGATCAACAGAAGGGGTGTGGTGTTTCATCATGATAACACTAGACCTCACACATCTATAGCCACTCAGCAAAAATTAAGAGAGTTTGGCTGGGATGTATTAATGCATCCGCCGTATAGTCCTGACCTTGCACCTTCAGATTTCTACCTGTTTCGGTCTCTTCAGAATTCTTTATGCAATGTTAGGTTAACATCACGAGAGGACTGCCAAATCCTCTTGTCGCGGTATTTTGATGAGAAGTCCCAAAATTTTTATAGCAATGGGATCATGTCCCTACCTACAAGATGGCAAAAGGTTATCGAACAAAATGGTACATACATACTTAATTTAAATATTTAATAAACTACATTAAAAAATGTTTTGAATTATCTTAAAAAATGCGAAGAAACTTTTTCCCCAACCTTATATATGGAGGTGTCAGTAGACTGGCCACGGTTATATAGGGATTTCCATGACTCCATGTCTACTCGAATGCTTGCATTTACCTCTGCCTACTCCTTCGGGGAATACGGACGTGACGTTACGTAACTTTAGCCGCCCCGGTAGAGTTACGACCTATATCAGTTGATCCAGGGCAGCGGTATGTGCTGTAATCCGAAAATCGCGAGTTCTCTCCGTGCATAGGCACAAACATTTGTATTTCCAAAGAGATCTGTTGCACGTCTTATAATAAAAAAGTTGCCATTAAATAAAGAGATTTCTTACATTAAACATTACTAACAAATATTGATCATTTGATTGTCAAATTGTACCCCATTTAATATCAATTGTATCGCAACCTCGAACTCTGACCACTGATCTCGTGTTTAGGAGCGCAATTAATTGCTGGTTACCGAGTTCTCGATTAGCTCAGTTATAATCGTTCGCTTCGTGATCGATATTTGAGTGTCCGTTATTCATGCGTTTTTGGGATATGGCGTAATTTTTGTAGTAATTTGAATATCCATAGGTATTTCGAAGAATCTGTTGTACGAATCTGTTGTTGTTGTTGTGTGTGTTGTCTGGTGTACGAAATAGTTGGTTAGTTTAATTTGATACATTATTATATTAAAATATTGAAACACACTAGACTACAGAGGTATTTCAATATTTCCATCATAATTTCTTTTACACCTATGTATACGTAAACCCCAAATTATGATAGTGTAGCCCGCTTATTTTTTATTTTTGATTGTTGCCCTTCACTGTAAGAAGGTTGCTGATCGCTGATTTAGGTCTATAAAGATCCCCTCCAAAGGTTTCTGTCCAATAACTAATTTGTAGTTTAATCTAGATATTGATACACTACTGAGACCTGTATTGTTTTAGTAAAGATTTATAGACTGCGGCATTGACTTACCACAAATAAAAACTGTAGGTACGCTTGTTTGCCACATGAATGACTCAAAACAAAAAAAAACAGTCAATGGCTAATTTGAGTCGGCTGAAGGAAATTGGCATGAAACATTTAAGGATAAAAATATAGGTACGGTTGGTTGCTTCACACGGTTCAATGACTAGTGTACCTAATTTCAAAAATCTGATATTATTCTTCACTCGTTAGGGACATAATATTTTTTTTACTGTTTATTACTTTCTTTATACAGGACGAAATTATAGTAACTTGAATCTGAAAATACTGATGTTGGTATCAATTAAGCTAAATAATACCTTGACTCATCGTCCTTAATACTATTTACATTGTATATGTATAGTATGTATACACTTATAACAACAAGTAATGAAAAGTACAGTAGCATCTCTAATTGAAAAATATTTTTATTTAAAGGCAACCTTACGAAAAACTATCATTTCATCTGAACAAAATTATTGGTTAAAATTTTACTCACGATCAATCGGTAGAAGCAGTATTATATTTTTTACAATACTAAAGGGTATTGTCTTTCAACAGTAAACAGATAATCGGGGTCATCGCTCCTAGCGATGGGTCGATTTGAATAGGACATGTATTTTTCATTAGTCATAATATCTATTCCAAATTGAATTGTGTTTTCAACGGCTACCGCGTGATTCTTATAGATCACAGTGCACGGTCGGTAATTGATACTGATATTGATTCTCATAACTCAATCCCGGGGCCTATCATTACCGTACCGTGTCTTTTGACCCGTCATTACCGGACAGAAGCTTTTACAATATATCCAAAACAATACACCGCGTAATATTGACGTATCACGAGTTTAACTTACGTTTAGTTACATGTTCTGTTGTTACGTTGTTTGCCGACAATATTCTAAGTCATCATTCGCATCACGATTCGTATTCGATTGCAGTTTTGTTGATTATTCTTTTTTTTGTGTGTATTGTCAGTGATTGAATTGTGTACCAATGTTAATTTTTTCGACGTGTACGATAGATTACTATACATTTAACCTGTAATGGGTATCCCGGTTTTAGTTATTTTTTTTTGGTATTTTTAATCTTATTATTCTACGGAAGTTATTTCAATTATTACATCTCAACACGTGCTCGTATATAGAAAATAAAAAATTGAAAAGAAACCAGCTTAAATATGCCTACAATTAAAATTTCGTTACTTAAATAATAATACATGGGTCAAAAACTTAACCGACCAATCGTGGGTGTTTGCATGTATGCTTGAATGCATGCATTTACCTCTGCCTACCCCTTCGGGGATTACAGGCGTGACGTTACGTTTTTTTTTAATAATACTTTTGTATAAATAATTATAAAGATTGAGTAATAAATATATTTATATATATAAATAATAACTAATAATATATGAGTAATAAACACTGATTATGATATTTTATTTAAAGAAAAATGGAAAGAAAAATTTGACTTCAGGCGAGACTCGAACTCGCGGCCTACCGGGAATCTAGTCCAGCCGCTCTTCCAATTGAGCTACTGAAGTCCTGCCCGATTTGTCAAATCTTTCCTTCACATTTATTGCATTGTTTTATGGTAGCAGCAGCGCCATCTATTGCCAACTATGCTAGTTAGGCAACCGATATAATAGACTTTGCAGTTTATTGAATATCGTAAAGAAGTCGCTTTTACCCTTAATAATTGTTTTATATTATTTCGCATTAACACATGCTTGTCAAATATATTTTATTTAAAGAAAAATGGAAAGAAAAATTTGACTTCAGGCGAGACTCAAACTCGCGGCCTACTGGGAATCTAGTCCAGCCGCTCTTCCAATTGAGCTACTGAAGTCCTGCCCGATTTGTCAAATTTTTCCTTCACATTTATTGCATTGCTTTATGGTAGCAGCAGCGCCATTTATTGCCAACTATGCTAGTTAGTTTTTCTTTCCATTTTTCTTTAAATACAATATATTTCACGAGCATGTGTTAATGGGAAATAATATAAAACACTGATTATGATATTATTATTATGTTAAGCAAACTGTCATTTCTTATTTCTTCATAAGTATTCTTCATAGCTAGCTTTAAGCCAATCGTCAACATTTATCGAGTAATTTCAACCGTTAAATCATTTCCTTTTAACTACTTGGGCACCAATAATTTTCACAACGTGATTTTTCAGATTAATCGTTGTATGCAGTCTGCTTCTTATGCACGTAAGTAACAGTTTTATAAACTTTATTGATAATCATTAATTAGTTCCAACACCAGTAACTTCATTTAATTGTCAATGAAAAAGAGTTGTCAAATGCAATGTTAATTATATTATTTGGTATTTGATTTACCTCGATTGCTTAGTGACAGTATGTAGTTCTAATACGCCTTAGATTCCTTAGCAGATTTTGAGATTTTGGCTTCTTAATTGAATCTAACTGTGAAGCAAAGGCAGTCGGCAAATATAAATATGCGCGTTGAACAAATGAGATTTGAAAAATATACCTAACTGGCCAATCGCGTATCGTCAGCCATGTTCACCCACTGGGGGGAAAACCTCCGTGGGCGTATACCAAACCGTAAAATACGTTTTTTATTGATCAACCTTTCAAAAACCAGTGGTACCTAAATGTTTTTTGAATATACACAGACGGCGCACGGAGCATCATCACGCAGTTCGGAGCTCTTAGCAGAATCGTCGGAAGGTGGGACAGATGCTTCTCTCTCAGCTTCTGCATCAGCCGAACTGCATGAAGGGTCGGGCGAAGATCCGCCTGGACCAACTTCTGCTAAGGTTATTATTGTTATTTGATAAATACGTTTCATGGGTCAATTAGGTTACGTTATTGGTACAAACGTTTATAACGTTATTGGTGAAACTCTAACGAAGTTCTTTTAACTGGCATCTTTTGGATTTATACACATACAAAAGGGGACACTTTTTATGACCGATTACACTTTTTTTCCGAAATATGTTTTTTTTTTCAATTGTTCATTAGCTGCCGGCGGTTTCTCGTATCTTGACGGTTTAAATGGTATTGTGTTCCGATCAAGCGGTTTAATAATTTCTGACACAGAGGTATAACAATTCAGATCTCAGGCAAGGCATCTACATCGGCATCTCTGGTTTTTATGCAGATATTTATAGGCTACAGCATTCACTCAAGACGGATGACTTCAGCGATAGTCTCTCAACTCTACAATTTAGCAATTTACCAATAATATATACTACATTAATTGTGTATTATCTATATGTATTAAATACCTTCTACATAGAATGCTATTATATTCAGAACGAAAGCCGAGAAGCTCTGAAATCAGATGGAAGTGAGCAGGATCCTGTGAGTACACTTTTAATTAACTTATTACAAATATCTCCAGAAATATATTTAATTATACAGTTTTACTGGCGGTACTGTTCCATTGACGGAGCTCGAGGCGTGACAATTGTATATCTTACGGCCAAATACTCAAACGTCACATAAATCTAAGTGGGACTTAAAAGTCTTCTGTCCTTATAAAACACTTTCAAACGATAGAGATAGCGCACATTTGAGGGTTGCTTAAAATTGAGTGACGTTTGAGTATTCGGCCATTAATCTATTGAGCGATAAATGGTAGAGTTCAGCACCACCATGTTTCGGTTAGATTAGAATGATTAGATGATAAGTAATGTACGGCTACGTATCTTCTGGAAGAAAGACAAAACAGCTATTGTATTTGAAGTATTAACACATTTGGATTGCAATTCAGAGATTTAAATAAAATTCTCGAAAATTTCGAACAGCTTTACAGAAAATATATTTTTTTTTCATTACATCTCTTACCCTGTAACTACGGAACCCTACACTGAGCGTGGCCCGATACGCACTTGAGAGGTTTTTTTTAATAGATTCTGTCATAAATTGAAACAAAATGCTTTGGTTGAATTCTAATGACGAATTTTGAGGTCCTATGCATTCGAACACTTTAAAATAATCTACATAAAACATCTCCATTTCAACGTAACAGTGGAAGTGAATACTGACGATATACCGTCCATGAGATCACTTTCGATATGCATACATAATGCGACCTTGAGTAAAGAGAATTTGTACCAGATGCTTCAGTAGTAGGAACAATGAGCAATTCGTGCAAGAATACTACAGATACCTACTTGTCGTGTTTGATGACTACAGGAATGCTATATTGATAAATTTATAACTTGGTATCTGTGAAGGTAACTTTCGGTCTCCTGCTTTATTTTGCATAATTAGATCCAATTTTTTAAGGGGACCATGTCAGTTATTTTTCTTTACACTGACACTAAAAAGAACTCATCTCAACCAAATCTCAACAGCTAGGACCTTTTGAACTAAAGGTTATTATCACTTTAAATAAATACTCTCATTTTTCACTAGCTAAATCAAGTAATAGTGCGACTTACTGTCGTTTGATCTAAATTCTTAGCTGCGTTCGAGGTGACGACGCACTTCGGGTGAGTGGCGCAGATAAATCTGTGTTCTGTTCTGGTTAACGCCATCACCGTACCAATGCAGGGAAATGGGTGAAAGGTTTCACGTACTACGTGCTAATTTACAATAATTCATTCAACGTGGGACAATGATTCGGCAAAAGTTTCAACGAATGCTCTTAACAATACAACAGAGGTTAGAGTTGCCGTAATTGAATTCGGTGTTGATATTATTGATCCAATTTGAATTAGTTACGGCTTCATTTGCGTACTGCTTATTTTCAATTCGTTCACATAGAGGTATCGAATCTGCAAGAATATGTGAGAGGACAAAAGAAAAGTACCGGCCATACGCATTGATTGCTCAATTTAACCAGTACACCGCACGGGTTCAATGGGAGGCCACCGGCAGCATAGTTTGTGCAATATTACATGTACAACACGTTGCGAAGGGCCTGCAATCTGATTAGGTTATCATCTTTGTTACTTTCCGCATTATATGTGAGCATTGTTCAATTAGAGTGTATTAAAAAGTAATGACTACGCGTGGTGAGCAATTATTGCGTGAGTATGGCACACATATTGTGAATAATCGCTTTGATGGCTCGGTTAATCGCTTCGCACGTATGATTATTGTATTAACATAATCGAATTAATAGGTGGTACGTGAGAAAGCGTTGCTACTCATATTAGGCATTGTAGGAGCACAGGTGAGATGTCTATCGGTGACCTGTCACCGACGGCGTGCAGTGTAGCTGTTGTTCGACTTACATTTCACTTAAACCATGAACATTTTACACGTTACCGTGCCCTACATACAACATTATCTTCCCTTCCCATAAAATTTTAATTATAACAAAATGGGTTCTCGGCTGCAGTGAGATAGTTCAGTAGAATCGCGGTTAGCGGGTCGCCGAGTTAATAAAAAAGTAAATAGTTGGCTAAACGATGCTTTTGGCACTTACCGTTTTGTGAAGTTAGCTTGCATTTTCGTTCGTGACAAATTACTGTAATGGCAGCACGAAATTTGTGAATATTAAATTGCATTAAGAACAGCGCTTGTACTTGGATTGTACTATTTTTTATTATTTGAATGTGGAATTTGAAAAGTTAAATAAAAGTCGAAATCACTATGAAGTTATGATGAATAAAGCGGGGATTTAAATTATGGTTGTTTTTTAAATTCACTCTGTAACAAATTATTGAGGCATTTGGGGCAGCAAGTAAGATATGTAGGTAACTATACTATATAGATATGTATATCTATATATATTAGGTGCATTTTTTAAGTGTTAGTTGATAAAAAACCTTTTATGTTTTCAAGACAACCCATCGGTTCATTGATTGATAATAACATTAATTCCGCTAATTTTTGTGTGCTTAAGACACACAGAAGTAGAATAAATAAGCAATTTAAGTAGCAGACGAATCTACAGGCCTAAGGTGTTATGCCTCTGCACCGGAAATTACAGGGCCGTACATTACCACCTGACGGGAACACGATAGTACTGAACACTATCATTTAGCGGCAAGTATATTAGGTAATAAAATAAAAAATAAACTACACTAAACTTTTGGTAAATTTACTAAAGAAAATAGAAGCTTTAAAATTTTTTGATTCAGACGTTCGATGGCAGCAATTATGGCGTCGAACATCGAACCGGAAAATGGTAGCACTAAATATGACACTGATCGCCAATTATTGGTAAATAATTTATTAAATAATTTCAATTAATGCTTATCAACTATTTTATCAAAGTAGAATGGTATATTTTAGTACGTCCAATTGGTCAATGTGGTGTGGCGACACAACGTAGACTTAAACGTAGATGACTGGCGCAACAGTCTACTAGCCCAATTTTATAAGGCGTTCAATTGGGTCGCGATTAGGGATGCGATGCTTGAAAAACCGGGGTATCGAAGGTATTCTAAATGATATTTATAAGGATGTTGCTAAGAACACATGCCGCGATTTGAGCAGAAAAAAACTGTAACATAACTTAGGTAGGTATGTATATTTCACGCAAGCACAGGTTTTTAAAACTTCGGACCATTGTAAAATGGTGTAGAGATATGTGTCTATTATGTACATCCCTGATTCGATTTTTTTAATCTAATTTGTTAAGAGATACCTTCAGCCAGTCCTCGCTCTGACGCATTAATAGTTAATACAGATACAGACATGCTCTAACATACAAAACCATGAAATAGCACCATGAAATACATGGAACTATTGCAGATTCATGGTTAAATGCCAAGCTTTGAGCTATGGATATGCAATACTTAAGTAGTATTACACTTATATTACTCCCGCAGCCTACAAGCTACATTTAACCCATAATATTTCGGTATTAATATAAAAAACATCGATGTTTTCTAGACGAAACTTTTCCATCGATCCAATCCATCGATGTTGTTTCTGCTACATCGATATTTATCATAGAAAAATGTTAGGATCTCTAGTCTCGAGCCCGCGCCTACGCCTTCGCCGTGCGAACCTTCCTGGCATACTTATCATTTATGACTTTTAATGCAAACTTTCATGGGGTCGTGACTGCGTAATGGTGCATTACCGTCGATAATTTGCTAGTTTGTTTTATTTTTCAAAAAGATAATGGATGCAATCTGTTCAATATTGGATCGAGTAGTTTAATAATATATTTCGCTAGAGGTTTTACTTTCGAATATTGTTTTGGGTCAATACTTTTCACAATTTGATGAATGATCATGGTGTGCACACGAGTATGAAAGTGGCGGGCAATCATAAGTTTGTGGTGCCGGAAGGACGTTGTTACGCGGCGGTGGGCATTATCTCAGGGCTATCGGCTGTTCCGCAACAGAATGCTGCGTTTAAATGATGCCCCATTTACAAAACAATGTTTTTAAAATATAATCTTAAGATTTACGAGGTACTTGTTGACGGAAACTAAAAAATATTCTTTTTGATAATTTCGAACATTTTCGGGTCTACATATTTAAACATCGTTTGTTTGATTAGGTAATTCGGACCGACCTATTTATAACATTTCGTCGATGATAATGGAATACCTCGTATAAAAAGCGTATTTTTCTATATTACTAAAGTTAATATTAAAAACCAGCCAAGCGCGTGTCGGTTCACGCACAATGTAGTGTTCCGTTTCTCTAAGTTCATTTTTTCTGTTGGTTACTTGTAACCTGTAAACCTGCTTTACTTGTAAACATGTAAAGCCAGCTTACCTGCGATAGTTCTCCTTCTAATTTCGTTAAATAAATTTCTACCATATTTTTTTTCACGCCTCCCAAAACAACCACTTATTGAGTAGGCGGTGGGGACATTTGGTACTGATATATGAATATACCTATTCATGCCAAATCACATCTTTCTAATACTGATGGTCTTTGAGCTAAGCTGCAAACGGACGGGCGGACAGACGAATATGGCTATGGTATAACAATTCCTTGCAGATTAAGGAACCCTAAAAATGAGTCTCATGACTTCGCAGTAATTACCAGTCTTATGATTTTCCGATTGATATTATTTCCGACAAATCTGAAGATTTAAGTAAGTTCATTCAGCTCATGATACTGAACAATAAGCCCCAAAGAAAATGTTTGGTGCTTCTAAGGAAGTTGATGTGTTCTATTTTTAAACTCCAGCAATTTTCCAGGTGGTCTTCCTGTCGGAGAAGAATAGCTACATACCAGTGAGCATTAAGCCGAGATCGCCGAATACAGATGTGGGGTGGCGGGAACCACCAGCTTGGGAACGCGAGTACAGAAGACACCGCACTAATGGCAGCAGAGTCCAGTGTAAGTTATATTTAGAAACTGATTTGTAAGGTTCCGGACTTGTAAACTTTTAAAAACAAATACTGACTTCGATACCGATCGAAACGATTATTTTCAGAAACGTGAATTAGTTAATTATCTTTCAAGCTACCCAAATTACAATTGATTTCTTATTGTTCTTGGACCCTATCTCTCCATCCTAGGCTCCATCTGCTGCTTCAAGGATTAAACTTATATGTTCTATTACGTTTTGAGGCTTTCCCTTGATCAAGTCTTAAGAACTCGTAGAGATATCCAGTTGAAATTATATTGTCAGGTCTATAACTTCTAGATATTATTAATATTTATAACTTGAAACCGAATCACTAAAAAGGTCCCTGTTATAAAGGAATCAAAACCTATGGAGGTAGGTACAGTGCTCAACAATAAATATTGCACTAAGAGCCTAGGAAGGAGACATCGGCTTATTTCGGGTCTGTAGAGCGTCATCTCTTTCACACCGTACCTATTTGACATTTGTCGACCATTTTGATCAAGTTTCGACCAATACCGGACTGTCAGTGCTTACGTAGGCAGTGTGCAACAGAGATAACGCTCTACGAAGTCGAAACGAGCCCATCGTCTCTTTCGTAGGCTGGATATGCAATATTAATTGATGAGTACCTACTGTACATACATCGCTTGGAATTAGAGTCGTGACTATTGGCAAGCAGCAATGGCGATAGCACAAGTAAATAACTAATATTAACAGATACAAAATAAAATTGATAATTAAGAAGACGGATTCCTTAAATGGGACGATGAGTCGAAAGTCACGATGGCACCAGATGGAAGGCCACAGAAGATGTATGGAGACCTAACGTTATTGTTTATCAATTATAGTGTAATAAACAGTAATTAATCCGCATGGTTGGCAATTAGTTGTAGGTATATTGACACAGATATCGCGAATAATCGCATCGATGGCTTGGTTAATCGCGTTTTTGCAGGTATGTCAACAATAGATATGAGATGGGATTTCTAACATCCGGTTTGGCGATGTAAAAAAATAATGGTGGTACCTAATCGAACAGTTTGTAAAGGCGACAAAAGAGATAGACTTATAAAGACTACGTAGAAACGTTCTCAGAATGTGATGGTTTTAAAAGCTCTCATAAAAGTTTGAAGGTAGTCAATATTTAGAACGCGGCTGCTGAATAAACCAGGTATTGGGGCCGTCTAAAATTTTCAGCAGACACTTTTATGATGATTAATTTTATAACATGCCATCTTAATGTTATGAACTAAATTAATTGAAGGCGCAGCAGCAGGCATCTGTATGCAAATGGTATGCAAGGAAGGATCTAACCTTCGAGTCAGGGAGCTACATCTTACTCTTACTTGTATAATCGAGTAATGGTAGGGTCTTCCTTAATAAGTACCGCTTTTCTTTGTAAGACTCAGCGCAATAGAAGAGAGTTCATGACACTCAGACTTACCTACTCTTTTGACTACTTAGTATTATTTAGTAGGTAATTAGTTTTCATATAATTTTACTGAGTAACCATTCGCAAATGTCTGTTTGTTTTGACGATGAACTAAGAAATACCCTGCATCTCCGTCTTTTCAAGAACAATCCCCAACATGCATAAACTCATCAAAATCTGTACACGAATAACATTATTTGGGTGAATAATGTAAAAAAGATACACATTTTCATACATGAAATAAATCACATTATGTAGATAAACAGACTTCTTCACACTACACCATATAGCGTGAAACGTATTCATTACACCAGAAGCAATAAATATAAACATCCTCACACCATTCATAATATCCAAGCAGGTTCATTTATGTACACATGTTGGGAAATCCGACAAATTGAGATTTTATCGACAAGAACGCGTGTAGTGTATTGTTTGCACAATCTTTGTATACTTATACCTGCGTCGTTTTAAAGGGTTAGGTATGTCAGATTTGGAAGTGATGTCACGAAGTTTATAATACAAAGGCAACAGAGTTTAGTCTTGAGTACTACACTAGCAACACATCCGTAACGACGAGGTTTCTATGACCTTACTTACTTAGTTTCAATCTGAACTTTTTAGTTGTTTAACTCTGATACCTTGCCTTATGATTTCATAGTTTTTCAGGTATATTGAGATGTTAGAGCCCATAACATGTAGGTACTTTCTGAACTACAAGAGAGGACTCTTTCCGCACTACTGATAACTCTACCTACACTGATTTGTTTGACTTAGATACTTAATAATCAGCAGTTTTTGTCCTACAGATATCGAAGCAGAATGTCAAGATGACTTCATGAAGATCAGGGTCGGTTTTAACGGCTCCTTCAATGGATTAGTGTACTCTGCAGGTAAATATTTTGGATTTGAGTTTTCTTGCAGGTATTAACAGAAGGTATACATTTTTACATACCTATATATTTTTTTAGAAATGATTGAGTAATGAGATTTTTTGAGAAAATGCACTTTCAAAGAGTTCGGGGTAGTGATACACAGATATAAGTAGGTCTATATTACCTACTTAAACTCTATTCAGCGGTAATTCTAGTCTTCGACCTACATAAATCGACAGGTCCAATACTTAAATACAGATTGTAGTTGAATTAACATATGTATATACACATGTATATGTATATATTTCGCAAAAAATTCTAAATACAGTTAATATAAAGATATGTTTATTTATTTACATTGTGTTTACGTAACCATTATGTCTACATTCCCATTTCCCAGGCATATAATAGGCAGAAGAACGTGTAGTGCCAGAGGAAAACTTATATAATTATATATAATCTAGTTGGTCCGCTAACTAGATAAGCGTTTCATTATATCTTTACTGTTAATATTCAGTTATTTTGAGATCTAGGCGCAATGATGTGATTGCTGATTGCAAAAACATGACTTTTGAAGCTTATCATCGCTAAAGTCAAGGATAGACCTAATGGAGTGCTTAGTTGCCGTTAGGTATGCAAGATTGGCTGAATGATTAGACAAATATACTTATATTTTTGTCTCATATTCAGCCATATTTCTTTACTTTGCCCTCAACTTTCATAAATTGTTCTGATGCGATTTTAATCACATTTTGAACAATTAAAAAAACATAAACACTAATAAAGCATATGGCAATGGAATGATAAACTAGAGGCATATATTCCATAATTGAACATTTCTTTTGCAAATAATGAATACCAGTTTTAAGATAGCTTTGTATTGCATCTCAAATGCCTGTCATTTGGATATAATTGTTCACATTGTTGTGGCTTTCGTGAGACAGACAATTAAACAAAAGGTCCGTTAACTAAAACAAGTTGTTGTCATATCAAATAAAATTTGTATGTTAATATGCGTTAACAAAACATTTAGACATTTGTACATATGAAACATTCATTGCTTTAGCGAATTCGGTAACCTTGTTACCCAGAAAGACCGAGGTTAAGGTCTTTCCATAAACTTTTCACTTTTCGTGTCTTTATTTCTTACTCAAATTGCAAGTTTATCATTTTTTTGTGTTATGTAGAGTCTTCTTTGTAGGTCGTAACAAGAAAAGTAAGGTTGCAGTATTCTTTTCGCCATATACTTAAAAGTAGGTAGTAACCTAAAACTAGATGAGTTTTTATTCATTATCGAATGTGGATTTGGCCTATAAGCTAGTTATATTTTATTTAATCTACTCTGTAATAGGCAACTTCTGCAAAATTAGTAATTATAAAGAAATCATAATAGGTATATGATATTGATAATACCTACATTTTTCCAATTCGACATAAGATTCTCAGTGGTTCATATATCTGAAGTTTCGAAAGAAAAATAGGTTCATCCATGAGACATTTTATCTATAACTGGCCTACCGTACCAAGTAAACCTATCTATTTGTAATGTACTATACTCTACCGAATACTACCTGTGTAAAAACATAGTTGATGTTAAATATGTTTAATCTTTGTATAGGCTATTCATATGACCCGGACTGTATGTACATTAACGGGTCGGGTCGCGACTACTACGAGTTCTACATCCAGCTGAACCGATGCGGCACCCTGGGTAGGAACAGCCAGCATGATGACTCTAGGAAACACCCTACTGTAAGTGCCTTAACATTCAAAGATTACACACTGTCCTCATAGTGAGTCTTCTTCACTGAAGTTAAATTACCTACTACATAATTATATGCTTAGATTTAGGTATAACGTAGATAATATACTTCAAGGTAGCTTTCATACGATATGTGTATTTAATTGAATCTTGCGTGTTGGGACACTATGCCGTCTTAGTTAATTACTGTGTTAGGTAGGTACATTTCTTGTGCATTACTAGTCCAGATACCAGACCATTGACGTGGTTTGATATTCTTATCTGATATGTTTCAAATTATTTTACAACAAATTAGGGGCATAATGTATTTAGTACTTAAAATTAATACGTATATAGTATTAATCTTTTAAAGTATAGAATAATATGGAGGCAAAACCCGATCCAGCTATTTCGCCGCTACGGGAAAAATATAATTTGCCGCCTTTTACCTATGCGGTACTTCATCATTGCAAAATTGAGGCGTAATTACCACTGAATTTCTGATTATAAACGGGATTGTTCAGCGGCAACATTGTAGTTCAGCTTTCTACCGAGTCACATCGTCTTATCGAACATCGTAATCCACTACTGGAGCTCTATTATCATGTCACCCGAAAAGATGCTTACAACGAACAGGTAATCCTTTCGTTTAGCTTACGATTATGAGTTATGACATTATCTTGTTAGTTTCGTACCGCCTAACTTTTTCCTGGCAGTGTCTTCGTCCGCATATACCGCATATATATACTTAAGCGTAAAATGTTTTAACAGGCGGTTCGAAACTGACAAAATAACGTCCTAAGCATTAGAGTTAGGCGGTTGACCCAATGGGTTGTCCTAATCCAGGGAATGCTCGCGTATTTCGGTTGTTGGTTCACTTCGTGGCCTACGCTTCGTCTTTTGTTGGGACTCTACATTTAGTAAACTGATATCGACCAGCTTAGACTTAAGGTATTATTTATTAATCAGAATATTTTGATTTGTGTGTTGCAGAAGAATTTGATGTGGAATACCATCACGGTTCAGTACAACCCCCTGATTGAAGAGGAATTGGATGAGCACTTCAAGGTCACCTGTGAATACGGCTATGATTTTTGGAAAACGGTCACATTTCCCTTTTTGGATGTTGAGTACGTATTTTGTTTACTGAAAAGTAATTGTTTCTGGTTTAGATTCAACTACTTTTGTTCGTAAAGTGTGTTTAGTTTACTAAATATGTATTTTATTTTTAAAGTAAAATGGAAAGAAAAATTTGACTTCAGGCGAGACTCGAACTCGCGGCCTACTGGGAATCTAGTTCAGCCGCTCTTCCAATTGAGCTACTGAAGTCCTGCCCGATTTGACAATTATTAAGGGTAAAAGCGACTTCTTTACGATATTCAATAAACTGAAAAGTCTATTACATCGGTTGCCTAACTAGCATAGTTGGTAATAGATGGCGCTGCTGCTACCATAAAGCAATGCAATAGATGTGAAGGAAAGATTTGACAAATCGGGCAGGACTTCAGTAGCTCAATTGGAAGAGCGGCTGGACTAGATTCCCAGTAGGCCGCGAGTTCGAGTCTCGCCTGAAGTCAAATTTTTCTTTCCATTTTTCTTTAAAAATAAAATATATTTCACAAGCATGTGTTAATGCGAAATAATATAAAAACAATTACTAAATATGTGTTTAAATAAAATACATAGGCACCGAATTATTGTTCTATAAATGTGCTGTTACTGTATTTACTGTTTCTGTCGTGTGGCGGTAGCCTACTGCTACGCCAGTGGCACTCACGGAATTGTGTAAGGTGGTTGTTGAATATCAAAAGGCTCGCCTATATAGTATACTTATCTACTATTTTAGATAACTATGGTGGCAAACAAGCATGCAGTTTTCATGGATGTTAAGTGATGACTGCAACCTTGAAATAGAACCTCAAGTAAACCTTGAAAATACCGCAGTTACTAAGTACCTATTTGAAAAATGTAAAACTTTCCCACTTTCTTGACATTTCTTTGACCTACGCATTTTACAGAATCGGGTCGCAATTTTTATTCATCTTTTTAGTTCTAGTAACACTACAAATTGTCTATCACAATTCACCACAAACGTGATAGACCGTTGTAACTAATCGACCAGTGAAAGTAAGCCCAAGTAGATAGTATTCGTACTTCGAATAAATTAAATAAGTAGGCAATTCGTGATATGTTCAATTCTATTTTTCTTGGACTTTTGTTTCTTGAGCTCAGCCGCGTTAACGGCACGCTCAAATTGATTTTCCATTTCTGTTAGTGAAGATTTGAGAGTCACTTTACGTCAGCGCATAGTGCGCGTACGCACGTTCTTTGTCTCTTTTTTATTATAAGTTTTGTTAGCTCGTTTTATTATTGAACCATTAAAACAATTGTAGTTAAGTTAATTTTCTAGTTAAAATTTTGCAATGCTTACTGCTACTGATTTTATTTGGATATGTTGCGAAGATAATAGTTATCGAGCGCGTCAGTTTAAGATATAGGAGATAACTTGAACCCCGTTGGTTACCTTTACTAAATCTAAAATTTGTAGGTACCTATAAGGAACGCGCCCGAAGGGTAGCCCTTAAAAAATCAAAAGGTCTCTACGATCTTACTCATCTTTCGAATCGTACTAACGTACGGGTACTGAATAGGATGCAAGGTATCTATCACCCATATCTTAATCTGACGCGCTGAAGTCTGGAGTAAATTAAAAAATCCACTCTTGGGCTCCCCTACTACTAGCACTATAGTCGTCACTGTCTCGCCTCTTTGAAGTTGTAAGTGGCATCGTTTAAGATTGAAATGGTTGGCCTATAAACATGCGTAGGCACCTACGTTCTGCCTGTGGGTACCTATATATACGTTGGATTCTACCCTAAACCAGAAGGTTTGCTGCTGCTTACGTCATAGAATTAGAAATAATATCATGCCACTCCAAATCTATTTATTGTGTAATGTTGACTTTCGGTTATTTGTTCATACTAAGTAACTATATGAATAATACCGTCGTCGACAATATATTCTTTCCGGCTCGACCGCCTAGCTGAATGGAATTTAATTTTGTACTCGTTAAAGTCTTTAATTTGTCCTTTCGTGCGGCCTGTGAAAGCTATTATCAGATTATAGCTACCACTCCAATACCACCTACCATAAAGTGATAATTACAGTCAGATTACACTATTGCTCTCGTAGGCCACCAAAAGGGCAAAAAAAAATAAAAAAAGCGATTCAGTTAGGCGGTTGAGCCTAGTACCTAGTAGTCCATTAACACAAACAAGTGAAGCAGTTAGAGTCATATTATGTATGTATGTATCTTCACGCCAGGTCCCTAACGGGGTAGGCAGAGAGTGTAGAGCGCCAGACATCCCGGTTCTGACAAACCTCTCGTGCCTCGTCTACCTTCATCATTCTCTTCATACATGCACGCCGATTCCTAAGACTTTTGACCCCACCATCAGACAGAACTCGACCTATTTGGTCATGGTAGGTCAGCCTTGGTCTTCCTGGGCCTCTGCAACCATCCACATTCGCATTGTATATCTGTTTAGTCATTCGCTCATTCGACATTCTTTCTATATGCCCGAACCATCGGAGCATGCCTTTTTTCATTTTTACACCGATACTATCATTCACACAAAGTCTCTTTCTTACATCTTCATTACGAACGCGATCGGTGAGTGATACACCGCAGATCTTGCGCAAAGATCTCATCTCGACCGCGTTCAACTTACTTTCATGCTCTTTCCTGCATACCCAGCTCTCGCTTCCATATAAAAGCGTTGGAGTAAGTACAGCATTATGTACGGCTAGTCGAGCCCGCTGGCTGAGATGTTTCGATTCTAGCAGCTTACCCAACGCTCCATTCACGCAATTCCCAGCAAGCACTCTTCTTTCTATGTCAGTGGTGTACCTACCATCCTTGCTAAAAGCACATCCAAGATATACAATTTCATCATAGAGTCATATTCTGTGGTTTATATTCAAATAATAAAAATACCCCGGTAGTATTTCCTTGACCTTATGAAAATTCCCAATTCCTAGGTGAAGTGGAAGTCCCAAAAGTGACTTGCTATTACTTAGCTACGACAACTAACAATTACTTATATTTTTCAAGCTATTCAAAAAAAATTATATGCCAGGGCAACATTTTGACGCAATAAAGAAATTAGAAAATATTTTGTTCACATGAAGTAATCGTGGGTATTTCCAGGGTAGCGACAGGTAACCCGGTGGTGTTCACACTGCAGCCGCCTGAATGCTACATGGAGATCAGGTCAGGGTATGGAGCCACCGGTGCCCGCGTCTCCGGCCCCGTACGAGTGGGGGACCCTCTAACGCTGCTGATCTATATGAGGAGCGCATATGGTAAGATATAAAAAATATATTTATGAAAAAGCTGGTGGTAAGCAGCTGCCCGTAAATGAAGTCTAGGGGTGCGACCGCCTATCGAAATTGTTATCGACATTATTACCTAATGCAGTCAATTTTTCATGTCAATTTGTACCTGATTTAAAAGCAATAGCGATTATCTGACGGATGTTTTTGTTTTCGTAGGTCTTAAACAAGCGAAAATAATAGCTTACCGTTATTGCTTTTAAAAGAAGGTACATATCACACTTCTTATTTAAATGAAGAGCGTATGTGGTGAGATATTCCAAATTGGCGACGTGATTTTGGGATAAGCTGGTGGTATTAATTTGAGGAGACTAACAAAAAACTTATTTCTTGCAAGCGAACAATATAACTATGCAAACGGGAATAAAATCATCGTATAGCGTAACATTTGCGTGTGTTACGTCAAAAGCAGAGCATACTTAATTAGTAATGGGTAGCATATTGTTGGATTCTGTTATATCGCCTGTTAAATCATTTATTACGATCAGCCACACCGTAACAAGGGCAGAATATTTAACGGTGCACAGAACGTCTGCATCGCGTGCTGTATTGCTATTCTTAATAATAGCCGAACGGTGTTGTCAGTCGAATTCTTGGTAACAGTTCTGTTGTGTTTTGATACGATGTCATTGACTTGTAATAATTGTGCCAGTTGCTGTTGGTGGAGTTGATGACGGAGTTCAAGTGCGTACGCTTTGCTGTATTGCCTAATCTATCTGCTTTTCATAGTAGTGTTCCACATTACCACATTACCGAGCTCCTGTAAGACTGCTGGACCAAAGCCTCCCCATAAGGGGGATATGCCACGGTGTGGAAAAATTGCTTAGATCTCAGGAATGATATTGCATATGCAGATTTAGGCTGGGTTGCACCAAACATTTGTTAAAGTTATTGTAACATTTCACAAGTTAGAGAAGGATGTGAAATGTTAGAATATCTTGTTGTAACCCAGCCTTATATTTGGGCGCCAGCCAGCCGCGAGGGCTGCCTCCATTATAAATATGTTTTCTTTAGATAGAAAAATGGCCTTTTCTTATTTGCTCGTTTACCGAAAAGATAGCAGCTATACATGTTTGTTGCATTCATAGAATTTAATATGTGACCGTATAGATGGGTCTTTGGTTGGTATTTAGGCCATCTATACGCTCTTTGCTACTAAGTTTCTTAGACAGTTCTTGCACTTGCGGTCTATTAAATAGGCTGTAGTACCTATCTATTCACTTTCCATGTGACGACTCAAATGTTCCCTAATACCTACCCTACATACCCACATACATATCTGTGACAAAATCGAATGTGCGACTGTAAGTAAATAAATTAGAGTTGTTTTATTAGATTGTGTAATTATATATTTTAATAATTACAGACGGCTTCGACATTGTGGTGAACGATTGCTTCGCGCACAACGGAGCTGCGAAGCGAATACAGCTAATTGATGAATTCGGGTATGTTTTGATAATTAAACCGTCAATTATTGGTTACTTGTAGGTAACTTCTAAAGCTTAGATAAGTACTAGGTATTTTGAAATTTAAATCATGATATGAATCTTTCTAACTGATGGATTCTGTTGAATCGCGGGACAGGCGACGGTGCGGGATTTCTCATCTGATTTTGGCAGATGCAATGGCTATACCTAAATTTTAATTTATGCCGGGCAGCGAGTTGTGAAATTGTCTGATATTGTTGGAATATAATTATTTAATAACTAATTCAAAAATATAACTCCAAAAATATTATTCTACTATTACAGGCCTAGAGATAGGGGCCATCTGTTTCGTACTTAATAGCTCTTATACATTCCAATAGATGTCGTTAATGTCGAAGTGGATGCTCCAAGCAATACTTAAATTTGACTTGCAGGTGTCCAGTAGATGACAAATTGATATCCCGTTTCCGAGGCTCGTGGTCGGAGGCAGGCGTGTTCGAGACGCAGGTGTACGCCTACATGAAGACGTTTCGCTTCACGGGCTCTCCCGCACTCTACATCGAGTGCGACGTGCGCATGTGTCATGGCCGGTGTCCTGTAAGTTGACTGTTGCTAAATATCATCTGCTTACTACTTACCATCGGAATTGTCACACAGGCGAGGTTTACCGGTGTTTGCTTACTCGGGTATGGCTTGTAGGGCTTGACGCAAGCCTTTTTCCTCGGGGGTGTGATGAGACCATAGATAACATATATCTATAGGTGCCACCGAATCACCCGACCGCTTTTGACTCAGTTCGACGGTGCTGCTTACTCCAAATTTTAAGTAAATAGACAAGTGGACTGTCACCTTGTTTCCTTTGATGTTAGCAGGTTAGATTGTAACCAGTACCTTGGAGTTTGGTAATGTGCTCGGGGATGTCAACAGGGTACTGGTTAGGTATTTTAGAGATGCTCGGTCTATTTCTACAGATCATCATCATCATCATATCAGCCGAAAGATGTCCACTGCTGGACTAAAGCCTTCCCATAAGGGGAATATGCCATAATCGCCACGCTTGACATGCGGATTGGCGATCGCAGCGGCGGTAGTTTTATCGCAAAACGCTACTGTCCATCTTGCGTTATTGCACTTTCTACCGCCTCATTGGAATGTTTTGACCACCATTGTTCGGCACTAGAGGAAGAATTCTCTTCCAATAGAAGAAAATTCTTCCGCTAGTGGTCGGTGGGGTCGTCACGTCCCGACGCCAAAGTATCAAAATATTAATCATCCCATTCCTATACGTTCATTCAGATATGCTGCAAACCTATTTTTTACGCAATCTTATAACCTAGAGAATATCCACTAGGTTGCTTATCAAAAAATGGCCGCAAGTATTTTTTTATATTTGTTTTGGGAAAGATTTTTTTTTTGTAAAACTCACGGTAATATGTATAACTATAAAGACTCTGAAAAGTCACGTCTGCCGTTGCGCACTTGGCTGCCCCTACGTATTTTCGTTCCGCCCCGATAACATTTTACGTCCATGACGTACCTACATGTATTATTTATAGGTATATCAAATTCAAGTTATTGTATTTCTCATTATTATGGGATACGGGAGCCAAATTAAATCGGCCGCAAATTAGAGTTGCTGGCTGTTAAAGATAAAATAATTTAATAAAAAGTACTTGCGGCCAAAGGCAACCTAGTGAATATATATTCTACGACGACGGTTAGTCCAGCGGTATGAGATGACCGTTTGATTCGAAGGGTCGCGGGTTCGATCCCCGCATCGGGACAAATATTTGTATGGCCTACAGATATTGGGCTTCGGGTCTGGGTGTTTGTATATGTGTTGTATGTGTACAACGGTACCCACGACACAGGTTTATACCTACTGTGGGGCTGTGAGTGTAACCGTTTTTTATTTATTTATTATTATTTTATTCTCTAGAATAGAATAGAATAGTGTAGAATAGTTTTTATTTTGCCTTAAATGTGGTCATTACAGAGTTTGAAAGTTAGATAGAGTATCACACATTTATCCAAGTTATTCTTGGAATGCAAAAAGATAGAAGACAGTATTATCGCTAGTGAATTACAAATTACCTATACATATATATGTCATCAATATTACAAAATTGAATAAAAATGTCAAAAAATGTCTTACCCTAAAAACTAATTCTACTTGTCTTTATGTAACTCATACAGCTATAATAATAAAAGCAATTGTTAATGTCAAATAATGGTAAAATTGTAAAATAATAATAGGTACAAATTAGGAGATGTCAGATATTAAATTATGTCAGTTAAAGTATCGTGGAAAATTACAATTTAAATATTAATCGACGCTATAAAAACAATTCTTGTGTAATATTTCAAAGAGTACAGACTTAAACTTAATAAATGGTAAGGATTTAACAGTATCAGGCAGCTTGTTAAACACTTTTATACACATATTATAACTATTTCTAGAAAAACATGTAGTAGAGCAGGATTGTGCAACCAAACGATTCGGGTATCTAGTAGAATAATAGGATGTTTCTCCTTTACTACGAAAAATATAAAGGTTACTTTTGACAAAACAACCAACCTCAAAAATATACAATGAAGGTAATGCAAGGATATTGAGTCTTTTAAAAATCGGTCTACATGATTTCCATGGGGCACCCCACAAATTGATCGCAGACATTTCTTTTGGATTATGAAGGCTCTGGAGAGATCCACAGAGTTGCCCCAGAGGATGAGCCCATATCTCAGTACTGAAGAAACGTGACCATGGTAAGCCATTATGGCAGTATCCCGGCTGCTTAGTTTGGTTAATCGATACAAGGCATAACTGAATCTATTGATCCTTTGGCACAACGTATCAATGTGTTGCTTCCACGTCAGCTGAGCATCAATAGTGATACCAAGAAATTTCGCTGAATCGCATAGTGTTATTGGTTTACCACAGTACTCAACCGACAATTTCAAAGGCTTGCCATTTTTATTGTAAAATTGTAAATATTTAGTTTTAGCCAGGTTAACCGAGAGATTGTTACATTCTAACCAGTCAATAACTTTTGATATTGTCATATTTATTTCGTGTTCGTAATTTAAATTTGGAATTTTGTTAATAACTATCGAAATGTCATCTGCGAAAAGAGTACAAGCATAATTTGTAATACAGGGTAGGTCATTAACATATAAAACAAAAAGCGGGGGCCCCAGGACACTACCTTGAGGCACTCCAGAACAATTTTCCTTGAGGCTGGATTCGTAAGTAGTCATTTCCGCTTTTTTATTTATTTTACTTATTTCTACCTTTTGTATTCTACCAAGTAGATAAGTCTTGATCCAATTTAATGCAAGTCCACGTATACCATATATTTCTTATTTATTTAGTAATGTCCTATGACAGACATGATCAAACGCTTTAGTCATGTCAAATAAAACTACCGAGACAGGGACTTTTTTGTCCATAAATGATGATATCTGTTTAATAACATTAAAGCAAGCCATAGATGTGGATTTACCTTTTATAAAACCGTACTGCTCCGGGCAGATTATATCGTACTTAGAACATAAAGAAGTCAGTTTTATTTGAAAAACTTTCTCCAATATTTTAGAAAACACCGGAACTAGTGCAATGGGTCTATAATTCCCAATATCATTCCTGTCACCCTTTTTAAATAATGGCTTCACGACGGAGATTTTAAGTACAGAAGGGAAGATACCATTACTGAAAGAAAGGTTTGTTATTTGAGTCAGTAAAGGCGTTAACTCGTATGCACATATTTTTACTATTTTTGTACTAATGCCATCGTGACCAGTGGAATTAGTGTTGTTTAATGATCTAGTCACTTTAATTATTTCGTAATTGTCAGTAGGTAGATTATAAAGTTGCGTAAAAATTAGGTTTGCAACATATCTGGATGAACGAAATGATTCTGCAGTGGGATCTTAACCTATGAGTGATTGATGAAATTCTAGATTCGCTTAAGATAGTTTTCTGTTCAGTCGCAGCCATGCCACTGGCGAAACATGAAGAGCGTGCGGCGGCGGTCGGTGGAGTCGGAGGCCAGCGTGGCGCCGCGCCTCTCCGAGAACATCTCCCTCTTCCAGTCGCTACGGGTGCTGCAGGAGGGGGAGGATGATGCCGAGTTGGCTTCTAATGCTAGTAAATATCCTTTTTTATATGCGGAAATACGCATAATGACGACCCGGTTGGTCCAGCGGTGTGAGATGACCGTTTGATTCGAAGGGTCGCGGGTTCGATCCTCGCACCGGGACAAATATTTTATGGCCTACAGATATTTGTTTAGAGTCTGGGTGTTTGTGTTGTTTGTATACAATGGCACCCACGACACAAGTTTATACCTTTTGTGGGGCTGTGACTGTTAGCGTATTTTATTTTATTATTTATTTATTTAATGAAACCCTAACTAAATGGAAACTGAACATCATTAGAAATAATTTTTTTGGCCCCGTATTAACTATCATAGAGACATAACAACGAAGGTCTCAGGGTTGGCAATGCATGTATTTTGGTATGGTCATGTACCTCTGGTTTTTGTGTATATGTCTATAAGCCGCAGACATAATCTTAACATCCTTGTGACCGGCATGCTTTTTGGCCCTCTCCATTACATTAAAAAAACTTCTCACGTTCATGTATGAGTATAATGTGGTTAGTACAGCTCAGTCAATATGACTTCCTCCGCATGTCATACTCGTTGCAGTCCCTCCGAAGAGAACAACTAGGTACTTGTTTTAGTCTCTCTAGGTGTAATAGAAGGAAGAAGATGATGCCAAGATGATATCTAATGCTGATATGAATGAATTAAAAGTGACATCAGCCCAAATGAACAGACATGAAAGGCATCAACGTTTGTCCGAATCTTTCCTTCTTTTTGTCAAAAGAGTGAGTTTGTGAGGTCGCAGATAAAATACATGTTAAATACACTTTTTTTTAAACTAAAAAATAAATAGAAATATATACATACTAAAGAATCATATTGTTGCTGTGTCTGTGGAAAATACTACGAAGATTTTCAAATTTTCAGTCGCAGGCGAGGGTCAGACATGTATGAAGACGTCAGCATTATCAGCTATCATGGTGTCATGCGGGGTGCTAGTAGCGGCTCTCTGTGGAGCACTGCTCGTGACCGCGCGCAGTTTGCGACGAAGGGAAACGCCCTCTCCCCTACACGCGTACGTCCCTCATAAAGGACGAATTAAATAAGACGTTCGTAGTGGATTGTAGAGATCGCATTTTAGTCAAATAAAGTTAAAGAATAGTGAAATGGAAATTGTTTTGTGGATTCTCATGGGGTTCTAGAAATCTGATAAGAATTTATGGAAAATCCGACGTGTCAAAAATATTTTCATTTCATTATCGAATTCTGGACGACCCTTATTTAGTGATAATAATGGTTGTTTTTGCGCAATAAAAAATACCATGGAAATTTAAGACATGATTACGAGTCGTTATTACACATTGATAGGATAAGTTGCGCATATGCAGTCTTGTATAGAGTTAGTTAACACACAGAAACAGTTACAAAAATAAAATTGTCAGTTCTAAGGCTTCGTAATACTTTTCATATTTATAAGTATTTTTGCAATGTTAACACATGCGAGTTTCCTGTCCGAAATCAAATCTTTCTTTCTATTTTTCTTTAATATTTGAATAGTGAAGCATCAGAGATTGCGGCGTGCCTGATAGTTTTCTAAATTTCATAATATTTTGTCTTCTACATAAAAGAATAAAAAATATCGATAGTTAATAAATACGATATTTCAATTGGGCAATCTTCTTCATGCTTTATTATTCTATCAAAAATATTAACTGATACATTCTGAAACCTAAATGCAAATGTACTTTTAAAAGTAAATAGCGGTTTTATTATTATTACACGAGTACATCGCAGATCAACATTAATTTAAATTAAAACTAAGGCTGGCTCGTGCCTTGACACATATACAAATAGTACCTATAAGTACAACGACAAATAGTGAGGATTTATATTTTTTTTCTCAAAAATGTATCTCCTCCTGTTTGCCTATTAGTTTGTAATTCAATAAATTCTTTCTCGTGATTGTGATACAAATAGTTTAATTAATCTAGAGGAGAATTTGTTATTCATAACAAGAAAAAAACCCGAGTATGGACACAATACATTTTTTGTATGTTTTATGTCACTAAGGAGATGTTATTTATAATTTATGGTTAAATATGTGGTGCGTAATTAACTGTGGTATTTTATTATAACTGTATTGTGTTGCCAGTATTTAAACTGTACGGAATATTATTGAGAGTGAATTAAGAGTGTTTAACTAAGACTGCATTTATGGAAATATATCCTATAAAATTGTAAACTTTCAAATTAACATACATTATCTAGAAAAATCAAGATGGTTATTGTTAAAATAGACGAGATAGTGTAGTGCATATTTACTCCACGCACACCCAATAAGTGTGGTTTAGTAAGGTGGTACGAAGTGCATGTATGCTTGCTACTCAATCAAATGGCAGCAATAATTTAATAGCAATTATAAATGTTATTTATTAATAACATTTATTGCAATTCATTAACTTTATTAAAGATACTCTAGCATGATTGCAAAATTTGGAAAATCGGCATTATGCACGCGAAAATATGCCTCCTGTTTTCTATAAGTGAAGTCTTATATGTAATTTATTTTAGATATTTATAGTTATTTATGCTAATCTCTATGACTGTAAATAATATTAATAAGGATTAGGCCTTAATCGATTTTTATATTGCCTACTAAGATAAGTTAAATAAAATTTAAGAACATCGAATATTGAAGAGTTTTATTTGAGTGTATGTTAATAAATATTGCATGGTAATTGACATGATGAAAGAGTCGTATCCAGTGTGTACTATACATTAATTCGTATAAAAACTACAAAAATATGAAAAACAAAGTTTTAAGGTGTGGAATATTATCTTAAGAACGTGAGTAAGTCGATTTCCCGGTATTTAAAATATTGATTAATATATAAAGACGACAGCCCCCTGTGCCGCGGACTAGCCGTTTGCAAGGGTGGTGATAAAGGTTTAAAAACCAAGGACCAAATTCCACCAGAATCTGATTTTTTTTATTAACCTTGTGGATTTGGGTACAAATTGAACAGATTCACTATTTAACTCTAACACACATCACAACTACATAAAATATACAGTCTGCATATTATCTTTCATACACATTCATTTCGAACTTAAAAAAATCAGCACCGATTGTGTAAAAACATCGCATTTATATAGTACCGATACCTATTATACAAAAATATTTGTTCATTTAAAAGAACATTTAATACCTGAGTGAGGAATCTGCGTTGCAAAATAAATATAACGTATGTATATATTTATATGATTTATTTTCCCGTTTCAAAGTTTATAATAAATAAAGATAATGTTTAAAAACAACAAGAACACAATATATGAAAATGCAAAAAAGCACACAGTGTTACAATCACATTACACACAATATAAAAATAAAGACATGAAAATAAAAGTTGTATATAATATTTTTGTAATACAATATTCGTTGTACTAAAATAAAAGGTAAACCTACAAACAACAACAAATAACAACTTATAATAAGGTAGAACTAAATACTTCAATACTGTCATGATTTGTTCATAGTAATGAATTTACCTATTGCGTTCATAATTTGTCAGTTCTTAATAATTGGCCTATTGTTTGGGGGTGGGTAGTTTCTGTAAGACGTCCTTCAAGTACTCTATGGCACTCTCTAATATTTGTACTTCACACTGTTTTAGCAGTTTTACGTGTTTCCTGAAATATAAAACATATTATTCTTCAGTTAGTGGATAAGTAGATAGCAATGCAATCTGAAAAGGAATACTTGCGTTCATCGTCAACATACGTTTTTCAATAGATTTTGTTCACTTGTGAAATTGAATTATACGAAATTAAAGTAGGTACTCGTATAATAATGACAACAAGATAATTTTTTTGCTCATCTTGTAATTCGTTTTATACGTTTCGACTGTTTTAAAAATCCTACAAAGGCGGATACAGCTATTACAAACAAGCTCATTTATAAGAAAAACATTAAAATATGTTAAATTATAAAATATTTTCAATAAGTACTCTCACAATTTACTGTATAAAGAAAACTTCAGTTTTCTGTAAGAAATCGATGTTTTTGTGTTATAATTGATAATATGGTTCCGTAACTTCCGACACAAAAGTAAAACAACTCGGGCTTTAGGATTTGCATCTCCAAGGACCTCTACTTCTAATAATTTAGTACTCACTATTCAGTAACTCAGAATTCAATAATTTTCCATTTGAACTGCTTCCTAATGCAAAGTGAGTGGCTACAATCGTGAACGTTATAGAATACATAGCAAATGTATGTTCATTTCTTGTCATATCGAAAACGGACAACGAACTTCATTTTCTATAGTGTTAACGATTATAGCTAGTCAACTTTTTTTTTATGTTATGGAATTGGTAAACAAGCATGCAGTTCACATTGATGTTAAGTGATGACTGCAGCCTATAGACACCCACAGAAAGACCAAGGTCAAAATGCAGATGCGTTACCACTCCTGAGGCGTAAGTGTTATGCCTCTGTGCCGGAAATTACAGAGCCGTACATTACCACCTGACCGGAACACGATAGTGCTGAACACTACCATTTAGCGGCAAGTATATTAGGTAATGCGGTGGTGCCTACGCCCGCGAGCTCCGTCACTGGAGCTCTACCACCAGTAGAACTTGGCTAAAGACGGGTATAGTTTGACACATTCAGCACAAAAAATACCTGTGCAAAGAATCTGGCAATTGTTCCCCGGTGTCCATCTTGTATGAGGCTCGTATGAGGCCGCACCGCGTCAGCAGGTACGTGTAAGCTCGTTTGTCGATGTCCGCGCCCACTTTTTCCGCACTTGATGTGTCTGACGATACTAAATCACCTGGGACGCCCTCTCTTAGCCATTTGTTTAGTTCCTCTGGAAAGTTAATAAAAGTGGTGCTTGCTATTTTGTTGTTAAAATCTACTTTTTTCGAAGAACGAACTTGACACATTGATCAATAAAGGATAAAAAAAAAAAAAAAAATTCGGACGAATTGAGAACCTCCTCCTTTTTTTGGAAGTCGGTTAAAAAAAGAAAAAATAAAATAATAAATACGCTTACACTCACAGCCCCACAGTAGGTAAAAACCTGTGTCGTGGGTGCCGTTGTACACATACAACACATACACAAACACCCAGACCCGAAACAAACATCTGTAGGCCATACAAATATTTGTCCCGGTGCGGGGATTGAACACGCGACCCTTCAAATCAAACGGTCATCTCACACCGCTGGACTTACCGGGTCGTCAAAAAAAAAAGAAAAGGTGTTTTTACAAATACATGAATTACTTTATTATCGCGTTTGAATTACAACAAACACGTCAACGGGTTCCTCTGGTAGCATTTATAAGTCGCACTTGATAATACCTATTCGGAAACACACATTTTGTTGCCAATCATTGTTACAAGATGGCGCTGTTTCAGTAACATAAAAATAATAACACGTAATAGTGGGAAGAAGCTATCATGGTCCTGAAAGAGATAAACTGTAGCTTTGGTAATAATCGTACAGTTAAGTATATGATATTAATGCGTGTCTATCTTCTCCCTATGAAACACTTCTTGCTCGAACTTCATCGCGCTAGAGCGATCAACAGTTGTACAGTTTTTTTTTTGAATACGGCTCAGGATTCGCCAAGGGAGACGAAAATGGAACAGATGCCTCCGCCCTTTAAAGATTAAAAAAGCCTCAGACAAGATTTATTTGACTAAACCAACAAATCATACTTTTCCATCGACTAACGCCGTTTTTGGGTATAAGATACGAAAGGGTGACCTTTTACTTATTCTCCTCTAATCCTTATGTAAATCCAACTCACCTTGCTTCATGTTAAATATCCTAATGAAGGCGAGGAGTTCTGCACTAATGGGCGCTGAACCACGATAGATATTGTAGTGGGTTACGCCGGCCAGTCCAAGCTTCGTCAGGAGCGATACTTTGGTCTCGCGGAGTGAATCACTAGAACTCACGCCGAGTGCGAGAGATAAACTGTCGTGCTGGTTGTTCGGGTATACGAATCTGGAAATTGAGCAGCACTATTTTAAAAATCGTAGAATACGAGTTCCCACCGAGTAGTTGAAAACCAGCGTCAGGCTCCGGCTTGACATTATGCTGAACTGGGAACTATTTGGTGCAGCCGTGAGATCTTGTTTTTTTTTTCTACTGTTACAAAGTACCTATTTTTTTTATATTAACAGTGTTCTTTCTTTTTTTTGTGTTATAATGTCAATGCTTTTATAAATGTTATCTTTGGCAATACTGAACCGATTATGAACATTCTTTATAAAAATATGTTATAATAGGTAAGTTTATGGACAATAATCGTTAGGCGAGTAAGATGAGGGTATGGTCGAGTTTTTACTATTTTTCACAAGTGATGCTCAGGAACGGAATATGAGGGCGTAAGCGCCACTACTTTACCTAATCTAGCTGCCAGTAAATGGCAGTGCTTCGATGTAAATGTTATCGTGTTTCGATTAGGTGTCAAAAAATAGCGAGCGTGGCGAGGCGGAACGGGGCGCCGGCGCGACTTATAGCAGATGTAATGTACCGAATATTATGGAAGATGTCACACGAACCTGTCCCCTTTTCGGGCTCGTGAGCGGTTCTCTTAATTTCTGTAGATTGTGCTATTTAAAACTTCTTTGTCTTTTCTATTTTTGGCTTTCCCTAGAAAACACAACAAACGCTACACTTTTTTAACACTCAGCAGCGCTTTTGACGCTGTTTGCAGGTCGTCAGTCCAAACAAAAGGTCATTAATTTCTATATTCACACATCTCCAACCAAAATTCACACACGCAGCTTTCATTGCACATTTAATTAACACCAATAGCTGTGATAATAGCGAGCACAACCTGGATATAAACAATAGACTGACATAACTCGCCCAGTTACGATTAAATAGGCTCACTTGTTATATCACACTCACATAAGTGTTATGGATACGCAGTAGGCATCTTGTACCAAACGCAAGTGAAATTGAATGATGCATAACTAATACTGTTTTGGCACTTATTATGGTCGTTTATAAAGCCGTCGCTTTCTAAAGTACGATATAGGGACCAAAGTAACCTGTGTATTCGTAATTTCAACAACTGTTATCTGAGAATAAAAGTGGCATGCACCTGGTTGTTATGGAAAATACGCAAACACAATCCGACAGTAAGGTAAGCATTTTGAGTAACAAGTTGGCGAGTCTATTGACATTAAATCGAGCACATTTAAAAAGCTTGGGGTTGTCACTGGGAATCTTTTCAATTTAATGGAAAAAAAATACAGGACCTGACCGCGACCGTGGTTACTGGTGGTAGAGCTCGCGGACGTAGGCACCACCGCATTACCTAATATACTTTCCGCTAAATGGTAGTGTTCAGCACTATCGTGCTCCGGTCAGGTGGTAATGTACGGCCCTGTAATTTCCCACACAGAGGCATAACACCTTGGCCTCAGGACTGGTAACGCATCTGCATTTTGACCTTGGTCTTTGTGTGGGTTGGCTGGTAGGCTGCAGCCATCACTTATGATCAATGTGAACTGCATGCTTGTTGCAACTGGCAAATAGATTACATAAATTTGAAACTCCATTGGTGTATTCAAATTTTCATAGGCGACACTGAACACTTTCAGCCACTGTCAGCCTTTTGACATAAAAAAGTGTCGAAAACACATAGAACAATGTAAAGTTATATCTCTAGGTATATACAATACAGGTAATTTTTTAGTCGTCCCAGTTAATCATTAACATAATATGTAGTAAGTGAAATAACTCATAGTTTGCAACTAACACCAAAAATCTAAATTCCGAATGTGTTTGTAGTCTTAGGCCACTTAAGACGTGAAATAAATTTAAACGTGATTGCATGTTTTTGTATTATTTACATATTGCATGATTTAAAAGCTGTCTTCATATCTCACGACGTCTTGTAAAAAACGAAATCATATTTGTTCGAACATCTCACCCATTATGTAAGAAGAGATTTGCATTAGATCGTACTCCGTAGAAAATGAAGATCTGCTCGCCGGGCTGGAAGTCGCGTAGAGCGAAGCATTCGCCTCGGTTTAACTCCTTGTTGAAATTCGTTGTTATCTGAAACCCATATTCAAAATAGGCACTGAAAAAATGAAAGGCAAATAAATTTTATATTATATTCCGAGATATTCATTCTTAAGATTACTCAAGTTAAGAACTACCTACTTATTTAAAATGCAATGTCTTTTTAAATATCCTTATTAGGTGGCAACGTACGACGTTTAAGGGATATCAAAAAATATCTTAGAACTTTAGGAATCATATACATTGAGATTTATAGTTTTTAAGTACACTGAGGAAACTTTCTGGGTATCCAAAATAGATCAAATAGTTTTAACTGTCATCGCTTATGGTGCCCGTGTGATCAAGCGGCCATTGATTTCATGATCCTACCTAATGTAAGCCATGTAAGGGCTAACGAGTATACGGTTTACATTAATAAGTAATTGTTTTATTCTCTCATCTCCTCCAGCTCCATCACTGGAGCTCTATCACCAGACAGTGTCATAGAATGCCTCATTCACATACCATCAATGTGAATGCTTATTTGTTACTGAAAAGAGTTAAAATTGTGCAGATACCTTGCCATGTTCATGATTGCACATATCCCAGAGAGGTATGAACGTTGTTGTATTGGTATCCGAGAGCTGTATGTTGTTCTGTCTCGTCATCACCGTAGACACCGCCCATCTGTCGAAATAACACATATTTTTAACCTAATGTTTCCAACTCCAGTGTTTTTATAACGATTTTAATCGGCGAATGTTTGTAATTGTATGTACGTTCGTCCCGCCCGGATGCTTCCGGGCGGGACGTAATTCTGTTCCGTTCCGGATTCTTCTTTTATTTTTTTTAATTTCTCAATTTACTCGCATGTCATTGCGATCCCTACAAAAATTGAAAGAATAATTTGATGTCTAAGTTTTTCTATTGCTTTCAGTCCAATTTTTCTCAAATTTTGAAATTCACTCGTGTAATTGCGAAAATTAGAAAATATGATAATGTGAAGTTATTCAAGAAATATATATGATAGATTGGATGTGGTAATTTATAAAATACAAATTACATATTTATGTAGTAGGTAAGTGCTATAAATTTGAAGGCATAAAATATATTCATTAATTCTTTTTTCAATGTAATGACTAGGTTTCTCCTTTCATAACTCATTGTTTCTGTCTGCAACAATGTACACAGACAGAAAACGGTAAATACAATTTTCATGCACGATTAAGTTTAAACACGAACCTCGTTTAAGGTATTAGGTATATCGCGTTATACTGTTATCCAAAATACCTACATTCATAATACGCATATACGAGTACATTTTTTAAAATATAACACACAGGCCGAATCGATGCTCTATTTTTAAGTCCTATAAAAAAGATACCGAACATAGATCTTAGAAGTAAGATATTTCAATATCTCCTACGCATCGATAAATTTATAGTCACCACTCTGCACTTGCAGCTAGTCGCTCCCCTTTGAAATGATATGAATCCGGTAGCCGATTACGATGTTAAAGCCTCCTGTACCGATAAAAACTCCATACCACGACCCTTACATAATCCCTTAGGTTAAAACTTTCTAAGCTACCTTAAGACTTAAGACCTAGTAGAGTTTTTTTTTTAATGTAATAAAAGTGGCAAACAAGCGTGCAGTTCACATTGATTAATTGATGACTGCAGCCTGTAGACACCTACACAATGAGCAGAGGTCAAAATGCAGATGCGCTGCCACTCCTGAGCCGGAAAATACAGGGCCGTACGTTGTATGGCTTTGGTAAACGCATCTGCATTTTGACCTCGGTCTTTGAGTGGGTGTCTATAGGCTGCAATCATCACTTAACATCAATGTGAACTGCATGCTTGTTTGCCAATTCCGTAACATAAAGAAAAAAAATGATTATGCCGAATAATGATTAAAAACAATAAAAAAAATATATTTTTTAACTTAGGAACTCTGTATAAAATTTCCAGTAAACGATCCCACGATCTTATTAACACAGTGCTGACCACTTCTGTCTATATTTAACATTAATCGTCCATTAAAACTGTGAGCACTTCATTAAATTACGTAAACGTTAGTAATTATACACTAAATTAGGTTATAGAGTTTAGATGAATGCAATTAAATAGTTTTTTAACGCGTGTTCTGTCATGATCTAGTAATCAGATAAAAAGAATGCAAATTTTTGTTTGAATAAAAATGCTCGTTGTGTAATGAATAAATTGTGGCCACTGTAAAATGTAAATAATAATTACGATTTTTTTATATTCGTATATAGTTTCTCTGCAAAAGAAATCTTTAACGAATTTAATTTGCATTTTAACTTGCCCTTCCGCACTTTCGATTAAACATTACTTTAACCACGTTTTAGACACTTCAAGCGACCAAACGTTTCGTAGTAGGTATTGATGTTATAAAAATGCTTTACACAAATGAAGAAAAAAATCTCATTGCTTTAAAATTATCTTTTTTTAGATATTCATAGAAAAGTCCAGTAGATAAAATGTAATTCGTTTTCAACATAGAATTTTAGAGGCCGTAGTACAAAATAAATACCACGTTAACATTTGTCATCAACGTGAACACTATTGTTTGCGTTTTTCATGACATAAAAATTTGATTTATGACTCCATTCTTTGATGTAACATTGAAAGTGAAGATTAAACATAAAACTTTTACAAGTATAGGTAACACTAGCGCTCATAGCGAAATCATTTTCATGATCGGTTCAGTATTTTCGAAGATTAGCCCCAACAACAAACAAAGTTACAAAACTTTACCTCTTTATAATATTAGTAGGTATCTAAATATTTTATTTTTAAAGAAAAATGGAAAGAAAAATTTGACTTCAGGCGAGACTCGAACTCGCGACCTACTGGGAATCTAGTCCAGCCGCTCTTCCATAGTTGGTAATAGATGGCGCTGCTGCTACCATAAAGCAACGCAATAGATGTGAAGGAAAGATTTGACAAATCGGGCAGGGGTTCAGTAGCTCAATTGGAAGAGCGGCTGGACTAGATTCCCAGTAGGTCGCGAGTTCGAGTCTCGCCTGAAGTCAAATTTTTCTTTCCATTTTTCTTTAAAAATAAAATATATTTCACAAGCATGTGTTAATGCGAAATAATATAAAAACAGGTATCTAAATACCTATAGAAATATAGATTTATCAAATTTATTTAGCAATCAATGATTCAAGTTTACTGTAACGGGCAATTGGTTTTGTAACTAATTTAGCGTACGGGCTGTCTAGGGCAGTGATCTGTAAAACGAAAGTGAAAATGGCATACAATCAAACGTTAATTTCTATAATTAACCATTGTTTATTAACCGTTTGAACTTTTACTTTCATCTACAACATGTTTACTGTTATCAGATTAAAATTGCCATTGCTAAACAAAAAAAATGTAGAGCGCGTATAACTCGCGTAAGACAGGGACCCTTATAAGCGATTTTTTAGTATTTGAAATTATTAAGAACATACCTAGAAACAGATCTGATATACAGCGAGAATTTCAAGCGTCTATCTATTAAAACGTAACACGCCAAATCACGCCTGTAATCGCCGAAGGCAGAGGTAAATGCAAGCATTCAAGCTACATGATTACATGTCTATCTATTACCTTCGAAAAGACATTTCAACTCTGTAACGGGGAGATGGACGAACCGGACAAACGAGTATTTCGAGCCTGGCAACACAGATTATAGCAATCATTGCCATATATATTATTGCACTTATAAAATAAATAATACTAGCGGCCCGCACCGGCTTTGGACTTGTGCAATTTAGGTACTAACATAATATAGCAATTATAAAATAAGTAAACACAGATACTAGAAAGTAAGGAAACTATAGATTATGTAAAACCACAAAAGAACTGTCATAATTTGGTGAATTGCAATATTACTTTCTATTCAGTAGATATATTTAACAAGAATCGTGCAGTGAAGGTCTTTATTAAAATATAAATTACAGGAAAAGAAAATGAGATTTCATGGAAGCGTAATTTTATATTATGAGATATAGCAAAATTATGTGGTTTATACAAATATTATCATGAGATGATGAAGATGCTCAATGCACTGGACAGATTACAACACAAGAGATATCCTAATGAAAAACAATTTTAATGATTTACTTTTTACAGTTTTTTGGACAGAAGTTATAACGTGGCTTGCGCCAGGAGTATAATAGAAAAAGCAAAACAGTAGAGAAAAAATAGTAACAATAAACGGCCATGTGCGTGTTGGGCCACGCACAATGGTGGGTTTCGTTTCTCAGTGCATTTTCTCAGCTCAGTTTATCGACTATTAAACTTGCAAAGCCTACATAGCTGTGATGATAGTTTTCATTTTAAATTCGTTGTATACAATGTTACTACTTTCCCGTAGCTTGGCGCAAAGTTAAACTATTAGTACATACTGTAAAGCTATAATTTGGCATAAACAGACAAATTAGTTAAGTACGCCGTCAAAGTGGTAGAATAAAATCTTGGAAAACATTTTTTTAGAATAGGTACATGTTAAGTGGGTATGGATATTTTTTTCGCGCAACGCATAGTGTGGGGTGTCATTGGATGGGTCTTTGAAAAGGATAGCCTGTTTGAGAAAACCATTTCTCTATTAAGAAAAATGTTAAGGTTCAGAGTGTCAATTTTTATGAGAGTGTCTTGTCTCTAGGGCTGGAAGGGCCCTATTGGAATAGTTTAACAGTCGATGTTCGGTTCATTGATTGCACTAGCGGAAGAATTCTTGATTCCACTTGTGCAGGCGAATGCATGTCTTTCTTTTGTCAAGAAAAGAAAGACATTCTCGTATTCGTACTTATATGAGGTGTATTATCTATTTTAAATTAGTAAAATAGATAATACACCTCATATAAGTACCTACATAGGTACAACAGTAAAATGAACCAATATCTGAGATCAAGCAGCTCAAACACGAGCTGTGGAAAGTGCGGGCTGCGGTTTGTGCTACATATGGCCACAATTCGATTGCAACCGCATTTACCGCACTAACGAATACACGCGTCATTTGCCACAGCCATATCTTTAGATCGACGGGCATTTGTTGTAACGAGCTTTTTGTATCTCACAAACGATATAGACCGGGTGGGTACGAAATAAACACTCACTAACAGGTTAATGCATGCTCATAGATGAGTAGAATGAGTAGAATGGAAGCATAGTGCTAATATGTCTGTAATTCTGCAATTTCCGAAGAGAATGATATCATAAATGCTGCATGCGTTAATAAATGATGGGACATATTAATAAAGGGTGCTCAGTACTCGATTCTTGTCCAATATATGTAATAAAAATAGATAAGTACTAAATTTTTGAACGAATTATCACCAAAAAATACAAAATTTAAGATATATTTTTACGCGCAACCTACAACGTAATAATATTATCGATAAGAATGAGAAGTATTACAAATTTTGTTTACTGGATTGCGGTTACTGGCTAAAAAAATCAATTTCTATGTTATTTATAACTGTTCGTGTATTTTTTATTTTGATTATGATCCATAATGATCCATTATCATGTCCTTTCATGTGACCTATGATTCACCAGTATATTCTGTGTATGAATCCGCTAAGTCAAAAATAATGATTCAGGAGATTTTCGTCGCAGCCGCCTAGTACATACTACATACATCCAAGTGAGGTTAGTTCAAGAAAGTAAAAGCACGTGTGAAACTAACATGACGCAAACAATGACCTATACAAAGAATCAGATGAGATCGAGCGTGGCATCCACGTTATTATGGGAGCTCCATGTTATTTTAGACAAAAAACAGGCAAATTCGCAATTAGCGTTATGTTATTGACATACGTAATTTTATTATGCACTGAAATTGTTATAACTTTGTTAAAAGAAACTCTATTTTGCTCTATTACACTATATTATATGAATTACGTGAGTGGCTTCGCAGATGTTTGTATGGTAGTTATGTTATGTAAGATTTTTCTAAGAAACAAATTGAAGTCATTACAGATGCACGTTGCTTAATTTTGAAGTTAAATATTTATAAACATATGCAATTGATATTGGATAGGTTCATAATTTATCAACTGGCCGCTTGATCACATGGGTACCTTATAAAAAGTAATTAAGGCTATATTTGATTGATTAACGATAAGTGGAGAATTGCATGGCATCAGAATACATTTTTGAATTTTGGTATACGGTTGTCTTTCTTGCGGTATTAAGCTGGAACTTGTTTTCTTTTATACAATGAAGATGGCAGACAAACATGGATCTATAACTAAAAACTAGAGATCTCATTGCTTCGATGCTAAGAAAATGTGAACGCGTGTCCAGATGGCGAAAACATTATGGTATTTTATTTAAGTATCACTATGTGGACACACGACGAAATAACAAGTCATAATAATTTCAAGTTTCATCAACTGGACACACGTGAGTCCGGTCCTTTGTGTCGAGTTGACGAATAACCCGTTTCCATACTGTTCATATTTGTACTGTGTGTAGTTAGGGAGTAAGGTTGGCCGGGCCGCTCCGGTCGTCCTAATTAGGGCCAAATGTTATTACACTACTCTCTACACTTACACTACCCTCACCCTTGCTATCGTACCCTGAATGCCGTGCCGTGTAATAAGTTCTTTAGGCCTAATGGTTGGCAAAGTATCTGCATTTTGACCTCCGGTTTTAGTGTAATACTTGTTTGCCACCATTATAACATAAAAAAATTCGATGACGTATGTAGTTAAATATTATTTTTTTAGGTACCTACCTACTGCTTAAGATTTATCGTGAGTTGTTCTTTTACATCGAAAAAAACAGAGTAGGTATCAATAGACTTACCCCCTTATTCATAAACGTACATTAGATACGTTTTAGCTATAGAATGCTTTGTCTTTGTCAGTTGCATTGTCAAATGTGCAGGATAGAAAAAGACAAAGGAGAGATTAGTAACACTTTAGCTAAAATACGTTTATGAGTAAGGAGGAAAATGTATAAAATTATACTTAGTTATAAGACGGAAAGCATAAATAAATGAAGACTTGTAAGTATAGTAATTAGTTACTTGGATTGGATACATTAACAGCTTCTGATACGCATCATTTGTCAACATTTCTTTGAAGTTGTTAAAATGTTACGTAATGTATAATTTAGCGAAATATTGCTAGAAAACAGTTGGAGAGAATATCAACGACCAAGTGTGGCGTGAAAATTGAAATTCTCAGGTTGTTACGCTGACGCGGAAGCAGGCGGAAGCGCCGAATTTGGTATAGTTCATTTTTTAAGTAAAATATAATATTTAACTTAATTCCTATATTCTCCGAAGCAGTAGGCAGAGTTAAATGCATCGTTGTGATTTGTGAGCAGAGAACAAAGAGCCATTATCGGACAGCTACGTTTTGTCCCACGTAATAGATGGGGAGCATATCGGCCTCTCCGAGAACTATACCGAGAATGGCACTGTATAACGGAAAAATGTCTAGAAAAAATCCCAATAGCACTCGCAGGGTCCCAGCTTAGCAGCACTACCACCAGTAGTCTACTACTGAGGCAAATATAATTAAAATTGACTGATATGGCCTCAAATTTTCATAGAGAAAGAGATATTGAATAGTGAATGATTTTGCCGACGCTGTTTTATTACAAAATATTGATTTAAAACCTTAAAACGAGGCGATTTCTTGATATTTGTTATTTCGCATTAACACATGCTCTATGGGAAAAACGCCACGAAGAGAATGATGTAGTAGAAATGATAATCACAGAAATATTTTTTTAACAAGTCAAGTTCAGTTTATTTGAACGGACTTAAAAAAATACGATTTTCATAATTTGGCGTATGTGAGTCCTTTAATGTTACAGACAAAAACAATTTTTCCATTAAAAGCTACGGATTCATAAAACTCAATGCGATGTATTCACTCCTATTTCTACTATTTATTGTCGTCGCGACGTTTGAAACTTCCGTGAGTATTCTTTTTGTTGGAATTTAATTATTACTACTTTCAAATCGTCAGGAAATGCGTAGTTGAACTTTGTATCTAACTAATGTATGAAGCACCTGATGTAGATATTATTAACTTATAGCTAAGCTATAACTATAAGCTATAGCTTTGCTATAAGCTAAGAGATAGTAGGTATACCTCCGACTTAGAGAGAAGGGTGCTTGCTGGGAATTGCGTGAATGGAGCGTTGAATAAGTTACATGAATCTAAACATCTAATGGACGAATACTCAAAAGTCACTCAATTTTAAGCAACGCTCAAATGTGCGCTATCTCTATCGTTTGAACGTGTTTTATAAAGACAGAAGACTTTTAAGTCCCACTTAGATTTAAGTGACGTTTGAGTATTTGGCCGTAAGGCAGCGGGCTCGCGCTTAGCCATACATAACGCTGTTCTTAGTCCAACGCTATTATATGGAAGCGAGAGTTCGGTATGTAGGAAAGAGCATGAGAGTAAATTCAACGCGGTCGAGATGAGATCATTGCGCAAGATATGCGGTGTACCACTCGTCGATCGCGTTCGCAATGAAGATGTAAGAAAGGGGCTTTGTGTGAATGAGAGTATCATGAAAAGAGTAATAAATGTATAAGAAGTACGAAAGGTATGCACGAAGCGGGATACTTGATGACACGCTCTAATGGGGAGTCTTTGGACCAGCAGTGGACGTTTTTTCAGCTGAAGTGTTGATGATCACACGACAGGCTTATTTCCATCCAGTGGCAGATAGTCACTTATATAGGCACCTCATCTTTTTTTGAAGCAAGCCAATTGCACACTTCTCTCTGTACTTTACATGCCGCATGCAGAAGCGGTGTCTATTCAAGATGTTATTTATAAGATGCTAAAACCGCGCTTAACGAGTTCCAAGCGAAAGCTAATTATGCATAAAATTGAAGAGTAATTACATAAAAAGTGCCTATTATGAATGATGAAGCTGGAGTGGTGGAAATCGAAGGCGAGGGCACTACACTAGTGCGTAAAACGGCTTAAGTAAGTTGGATGATGACAGATATATGGCCTCGTAATCATCATTTTGTAAGGTATTATATCTAAACTGTTTGAACTCAAACCCTGCGGGCTGTAATAATCTCAAAATTTCATTGGACTGCTCGACTGCAATGATCGGCTATATTAACCAATGCCAATAAACTACACATTGTGATTGTGAGCTGACTACACTATCCGTGGTCTCGACCGTGACAAATGCGACAAAATTACGACTATCGTTGACACTTTCGTGACATCAACCATCCTGAGTTACAAATCATTAATCCGAGTATATATCTTATTAATAATTAATCGATTTGTAATAATCACAATTCGCGCATGACGGAGACGCGACGAAATTCCGCGTCGGAGGCGGCGCGTCGCGTGTTCACATTCCGTTTCACATAAATTAAGGGTCTCACAAACTTACGCGACTCGTGTGACAAGTAAATATCAGTTTTCTGCATCAATATCGCAACTTCTCATATCGTTTATGAGAAGTTACGATATTGATTAAAAAATCAGAAATATATTTTTGCACTTAGGTTTACAAGACTAACAACATAATTGTACAATTCACATGTCAATTAACAGCTTAAAAATAATGATAACCCTTTAACGAAAAGCCAGCCGCTCTACCACCAAGCTTGGTGATAGTGCGGCTAGACAATGAAATGTACTGACATAGATTTGATTGAAGCAGTCAACCAGGACTGGATGTCTTTTAGTGATGACAATTCATTGTGCTTTCAGTTTAACAAATTGCACTCGTGCAGAGTTGAACATAAAATCTCCTCTTTATGTATACCATAAAGAGGAGATTTTATGTTCAACTCTAAGTATGTTTTTTTGTTCGCCTATGATTCCAACCAATTTAAACCGTAACCTATAATGTACGATGAGCACAGAGGTGTGGTATATACATAAAATCTGATTATTGGCCTCCGATCAGCATCTATGAACATGGAAATGATGCCTACGGTCGTTCACGTTGGCTATTTATCATAGCTAGATTTTTATACTCACCACTGGTTTATTATTTCCAATTAAAACTATCCTATTTTTTTATATATTTTTACAGTGGCACCACCGCCTTTTCTATTCTATCTGCCGCCAAGTGGTAGTGTTTTAGCGCTATCGTGTTGCGGTCAGGTGGTACCTTATGTTGGTAGGTACGTTCTCGTTATTTATGGCACAAAAGCATACAAACAGACTTTATGAGTGGAAACGTTGAAATCACTGGCTTTTTTGTGATATTCATACAGTATTAGTTGCCACCGTGAATTTGTATCTGTTTACCACCTCAATTAGCTTCAATACATAAAAAAGATAACGCTATACCACAATATAGCTTAGTGTCCACTGCCTATGAATTTAAGTAGGTATGCTCTTAGAACATTCAAATTAGTCAGAATTTCAGTTATGTTACATGTTAACAAACATTATTTTACAAAGGATCATGGCAAGATTTGTACAGAAAAAATGAAAAAAAGGTACACGGTAAAACAGCATGGAAATATTATCCAGTGAACCTAAACCACATTTCCTGATACATCAAATATTTTTAACTCTCCGGAGTTAAAAATATTAGAACGTAGTTAAGTTTAAAATTGAACTTTGGTATGGAGAGCTTCTACTGTTGTAAGGAAAAAGGATTTTTATTCCGGTGATTTAAAAATAATTTACATACCAGAAAATGTTCTTTAGGTTCCCTAGATAATATTTCTAATCCGTTTTACCTTGTACCTTTTTCTAACTTTTTTTGTACAAATCAATGTATGAAACTTGCCATGATTCTTTGGCATGTTAATCATTCGCGTGTTGAACATTTTGGAAACGTTTAATAAACACATAATTGGGTTTTAATTGTTGTGCGTATGTACTCAATATCACTGCAAATGACTGATTAATTAACAGATTATTAAATTATTTTCCATAGGTACTACGTATCACCAGTGTAAGACAGTTTACAAAAAATAAAAATGTAATTAAGACTCACTGACTACATAATGTATCTAGTAAGAAAAGTACAGTTCATGTATTTATTACCATTCCTGTAAAGAATGATGCACAGGTGATAGTTTAAAGAGAAGCATAAATAGTTGGAGACACTCTAGATCTAGAACATTTCCCGATATTAAAAAATCTTAAAAGCATACCGGAATATAATCGTCTTACCTTCCAAACAGTGGGCATTATTTAATAATCATAATGTTGAATTAAATAGTTTTGAAGTTATTTAAGAATAGGCGATATTTGACCGTTTAGCAGTTCACTTCTTGTTAGTTTTAGTCAGTTCTAACCGTAATACTAGCTGTAGAGTCTGAAATGTTTGTAGAGTCTAGAATTTAGTTTATATGTAGACACCTGTAAGCTGGAGTTCACTAATTAAAATCAGAACAAAAAGGTTTGTGTATGTAATTTTCATGATAGATAATAAAATAATAAGGATGCGCCTGGGACCTACTAAAGCTCTACTGCCACATTCAATACTAAAAAGCATTTCGTTAAGCAGAACCACGAATATTATGCACTGCTTGGCCCGTAACTCCGTATGCCAGCGGCTCACCACTCGAACGCATCGAGCAGTCGCGCGCAAACGTGTCCCATCCCGCCATCACTTTCACGTTCCGATATTTGAAAAAAAAACAACGGGGGAAACTCTCGCGAGAAATCTTGCATTTTTCTCCATTACTCATTAGTAACATTACTGCCGCATAGTCCAACCACCGCGATATCGGACTGTTTACAAAGTTATAATGTGAAAATAAAAGAAAACTGGGCAAATCGGTGCGTGTGCGTTTCTTTCTAAACTTTTCTTCCACTTCTTTCCTTTTTGGGAACATTGTTGGGGACAGTGTTTCGTGTGTTTGTGGACTTGTTGGTATAATATGGGTATGATTTGGAAAACCATGCCGCTACTGAGCACGCTGGCTGCGTTGGTAATCATCGTGCATACTGCCGAGGAGGAAGCAGAGTACAGGAGTGACTTACGACCACGGATTTTGGATACCGGCACACCGGCATATGAAGAGGTACATGAACGGAATTAATAATTCCGTGATTTTAATTTGTTTTCAAACATCAATATAGATGAAGTCTTAGAAATCTTACCTCTTCATTTCGAGAGATGAATGATGGTGCGATTGTGAAAATCAATTGTCCTGGTAATTGGACCAGTAATTAAATGGACAGTGAATCTACAAAGAAAGGCATGTAATCTAAACGTCTAAAAATACAACGATGTAGGTCTCCGACGACGAATAAATTCTAACAAATTAATTATTTGTGACAGTGCTGTATGTGTTAACTGAAATTAATTAATTTTTATGAAAAAAACAATGTGTTGTTATTACATATTATCTAACAATGTTTATGGAAAGACAACTAAAGGAACAAAAACACAGCATTAATCAAGGATTGATGATTAATTGATTATTAAGCTATTAACCTATTTTATTTTTCAATTAAAAGAAAGATCTCCAAGTTTTTGTTTATGCCATTAAGTTAAATAAGCATACAGTTAACATTAATGGTAAGCAATACTATAGACGATAAACATAACGATTTAAATGTGATCTGTACGCTAAATGCGAAATTTATATTTTTAGATATAATTGAATGTTTCTCTGTAAGAAAATTAGATGTTTTTCTTTTGAGAAATAAATTTCTTCTTTAAACTTAACTGTAAGCTTGTTTGCCTCCATAACACATTCAAAATTGCGGTAAATATACTGAGTATTATCTTTGACGACTCTACATTGATCACTACTTACTTCATATAACATGAAAATATATTGTCAGTAGGTACATTATATTCAATATGTATTTACATACACTGGTGTTAATCGCATAGATTAACGCAGAGTAATCTATAATCGAAGCAATTTACATCAACATCAAACATCATTACAATAGGAGTAGGTAAAACTGATTAAGAGGCAAAACAACTGGACATTACAAGGTAATTGACAATGCCCAACGATTTTTTTTCTTTCTCAACACAAATTGAATCGCGTGAACTCAAAACAATCCACAGGTTTTACGTCATGCGAAATGCATTGGTTTCGGAATAGGAAGAAGCGTGAAATTTAGTACTACTGCGGAAAATGGATTTCTAAAATGCTAAGTTACATAAGTACTCTAACTGGTGCAATTGATACGATTATCTACTTGTGTTTGTTTAGAAAAGTAACGATCGAGACGTTAAAGGATAGTTATTACGGAGATCCAAAAACACATAAGTTTGCCTTCGGATACTTTGACACTCTTAATAAATAGGGACGTTAATCTTAAAAGATAGTTATGTAACTGGAATAGTATGGGTAATTTCATGAAAGATTTTATAAATGAGGCAACTCAAAGGTTTGATTGGTACGGTCTATTTGTATGGGAAAACCAAATTGTTGTTTTGACTATTTCCCTTACAATTTCTTCATATTTCCTCGTCTTTTTCAGACCTTGCCTAGACTTGCAAAAATAATTGGAAACAATAATTAGCCAAATCGGTGAAACCGTTCTCAAGTTCTAGCGAGACTAACGAACAGCAATTGATTTCTATATATATATATATATATAAATCAATTGCTGCTATATATATATATAGATTTGACGCCTGATATTCAAACCTATAATTTAAATAATATAAACTATACTAGAAATGCAGTAAATGGAAAAATAAGAAGAAAAAGGAAATAGGATTCATATTATTATAATAATTGTAAAGATAACAAATAAAAGTATTATCATTTTTATTGACTTTACTGTTATTGAGTTATTGATAGCCTGTTATAGATAGAGAGGGGAGGGAGAGGCCAGATACGAGTAGATAGATGACTCGAAAGATTCTCAATAACATTTGTACGCGTTTGTCTGTCTACTGTACTGTAGGTAAGTTTTACGGCAGATTTATGACATCTGACTTGACGTAAAGATAACCAAAAATAATTCATCAAAGGAAACGCTTAAGTTTTTTGAAATAAGAATACGCTAGACATTTGACATTACACTGTCTCTTCATCTAAGTACCGACCAAACCTTAAGGAGCCTAACCTCATTGATTAAATCGAACAATAAGGTTCCACCAGCATACGGTCCCTTCACTACTCATGTACCTTTTGCATATTATTTAATATCCGACTCCTTCCCGTATTCAGCTCAAACTTGTTTTGTAGCAAGTGGCCAAACCTGTTAAGGTCAACATTGCTAAGGAACGATACAGTAATGCCACTCTAATTCAACATGCAAAGCGAGCGAAAGTTAGCCACTGTTTCAGAGGAATGTTTTCCAAAAATTACATTTTTAAAGTAACGAACGTGGTAAGCCATTGACATGGGTTGTAAACGAACTCCGGCCTTTAAACATCTACATAAAAGCTTGCGATCTCAAAGAAGCTGCGGGGCACTCATGATAGCTCGATTGTTTGTCGATTTCGTCGTGTTTGTCGGAAATAACAGAACCATACATTATCACCTAACTAAAATACGGAGGCGCTGAATACCATAATTTAACGTAGTTATATGAGGTAATGTGGTGGTACCATAGAACAACTCGGCCCACCAGTCGCGGTGGACTGGAGGGGAGTAGCCATAGCGTTTAATACCGATGCAAAACAGTCTGTCATTTTTTGCGGGGGGAAATGCGTGCGACACGCACACTACAAAAATCGTTTATTACTACGAAACTCACACCTTGGCTTTAAAAAAATACAGAAACAATTTCACGCACACATTTAAACATCTAGGCGACAGGTATACGCCCATTTGGGCTTGTACTTTGTCAGAGGGGAAACTACTCCCCTCCCGTGATGCTTTATGGGTGGTACCTACAACCTCGACTCTCTAACGAAATCATTAGACAATACCATCTGTGATAATATCGTAGTTACTTAGTTCTATAATAGTTCTTTTATTGTGTACCGATTATATGGACACACCTACATAGCCTTAAAACCACCGGCGAAGGTACAGAGTTTTATGACTTTGTAAAATCTACAAAAATCCGTTATATCTGTGGAATAATGGAGAATAATGGAGAAATAATGGAGAATCTCCGGAAAGAGTACTTCTGCCATAGATTTAGACAAACATGTGGTGTCCTAATCAATGTACAATCGACTCGTTATTCTGTGGACTGAACATATTGTAAACTCGCGGTGCGATTTAACGATAGTAAGAAAGAACAATATCAAGCACCTACATGAAAAAAAAAGAAAAACTTAATTTCTTCAGTTTTATACTACTTTCTCAGCTTTCTTATAGGTATTCTCAGATAACTGATGCTTGTTCTGTTTGGGGGATATTTCCGAATTATTCCGATAGCTACCTGATCGATGACCTTTGAAGCCAAAGATAAAAAATCAGCAATTAAAGTTGTTAATTTTAGTCAACACAAAAAATCTACTAAAGATCCCATTATAATTGTAAAATAATAGGCCTCAGAATTCATAAATATGTGTGGGAATCGTTAAATTGCATAACACAAAACGCCTATGATCTAAATGCAATAATTATCGTTTGCAATTCAGATAATTTCTACATATTCAAATATCAGATAAATGCCCATTTTTACATGTAAATCGCTCTTAATATTCCGGATACTGGTTCGAGTTAGTGTAATGTGCCTTAATATCTCTAGAAACTCGTATCTAGAAATCAGGGGAGGTGCTAGGAAAACTAGAGCGTGCTTTATTATAGGCTGCAGCTCTGACATTATGCTGAGCAAGGTGTAATCAGTATGGATGACCATTTGGTGACATAATTTTTTCAAGCGTTTCCGGCAAAGACAGCATAAGAAATAGACCGATATACACGTTTGCTGCAACCGCTTTTTATGGAAAAATAAAATGTGTCGCGAAAATAAAGAGTGATTGATGTACTTATAACTTTTTTAACAGTTCGGTTTTGACACTAAAATACGGAAATTTTTAACAGTTTATTCTCACTAAATATGCTGTTAGCGGTCAAATGGCATTCATTATCGCGCGGGCAGAAGGGGTCACTTGACTGCGTGGTAGAAGGGAACGCTTAGCGGCCGGTAAATGCCGTGTTCCGGTTATATAGTAAGTTACATACTGGGTATCTACCATCCTTAAATATTCCCGCCTATGTATCAATCATAACGTCAACCTATATAATCCATCTGCCTATCCAACCCTAAAGCCATCCTAACAAGACTGTTAAGTGACATTTTACTACCATTGTTACAGAATTGAAAAGGACTTCAATTCAATTTATTTATTGCTTACATGTACAAACACAACCCATTTTGTAGATTTTATACTCTTAAGTTTACGTATATGGGATATATACACAATTTAAGTATATGGGATCCTTCTATGGGGCATCGCAATATTGAGCACAAAAACAAATGTCAAATAAATTATAAAAAGGGGTATCGGGAGGGTTATGGAGACCATATGTTTAGTATTTATAGTTAATCTATATTTTTTTACCGATTATAGCTGTCAGTTAGATAAATATCGTAGGTACTGTGCATAAAATAAACAAAAGTCATCCAATGTCAGGTATTGGTCTTTTACTCGTAAGATAGGACGGCAGCAGTTCCTTGATTAATGTAATATTTTTTACTGAGAAATGTTTCAAAATGTACGTAGGTACATTCTACCTACGAGTAATAGTAGGTACATACTCGTATCATATTTTTCTTCATGAATCACATGACTAAATGTCTGCGGAATCAGACATATTATGTCTGGTTCTTTTGTTTTAACAACAGGGTTGTTTACTTTTTTATTGTAATAATACCCAAAAAGAATACGAAAAATAGATAAATATGTTGCAGATACATGTATGTAAAGGCTCATATAAAGTTGTAGCATGTTATGACGTCGCAGCAGCGTGGTAAAACACCGATGAACCAATACAGTCATTAATTATAAAATATCTTGTTCAATATTACGTTTTGTACAAAATGGATGTAAGTATTAAAAGTTGTTGCAAAATGTACAAAGAAAGAATCTAAGAGTGAAATGATATTTCTTTTCGAAGTGATTTTTTTCTCTCTATATATTTCGATTATTCTTATTTTAATAATCTTCTTTTTCATACAATTATACCCTAATTTCCATAAATATTGTACCTTTACATTCCATTTGCATTTAACTATCATTTGAAAAGATAACAAGTAGTGATTTCATACTTAGACAACATCACTATTGTTTCGCACCTAACCCGCTAACGACCCGTTAAGGCACATTAAGTAATACCTACCACGCATAACCGGTGCGCAAGATAAGCTCTCACTTAACCGATTTTTATTTTAAATTACGAATTAAATTTCAGTGAACGGGTGAATGTGCAAAATAAAAAGCAATCGATACTGTACGTTCATTTTACATCGACGTAATGTTATCAAATCCTATTGTGTAATGCGTACCAATGAATCCGGATATATTTCCGTGATACGTTACAGTATTAAAATGTTATGGTAATAAATATTCACAGATAAGTGGAAGAGATGGTACTGCAAGTTATTTATTTATGTAACTTTATGTAGGTACGTAGTAGTGATAAAGCAGTAAGAATTTGTATCACCGTTTTATACTAGTTCAAATGAGAATTAGTTGCATAATAAAACATGTTATTGAAATTTTAACCTGATTTTATATTTTATATTTCTAGGTAATAAAACTAGGTATTTAAATACGGTAAATGTAACACTACCTCAAAAGTAAAGCACTTTCCATGTGGATATTCGCATATTTAGACGAAGTGATAATGCTTTATTATTTATATTTACATAATTCGGTTTATGAATTACAAATAAGTAACCAGGTAGGATTTGTTGTATATTTAAAAAATAAGGTTAAGCCTTTTCATGATAATCTATCTGAACGAATTTAAATCATATATTAACCAGCTGTAGGCGAATCGATATTACACAAACAATTTAAATAATTAAAAAATGTAGATCATTTTTAAAAGTAAGTTCTTACATCATGACATTTCTGTGATGTTATCTATACAAATAAATAAAATTGGAGTGTCTGTTTGTAATATAAAAATAACCGCTTTTTACTACTCTTTTTCTTTTCTTTTTACTCTTTGTTATCAGTTTGTAAAGGGGAAATGAGACATTCTACTGATTTACTTTTTACATTAGTTTATTACATTTAGTTTTATCTTAGCGATGTTCTTGACCTTACATATATTTTTTATCTTGTTTGACATGTATATCAATTGTTGTTCACTTTAATTTATTTTGTTTGTTTTTTGACATGTCATAAGAGGTGCCTGTCACCATAAATGAATAAATGAGATTCTGATTCTGATACTAAATGCATATGTATATATACATGGTACATATGCAAAAACAACATTTTTTCAATGTTTGTCCTGTCTGTCTGTCTGTTTGTTCCCGCTAATCTCGGGAACGCCTGGACCGATTTTGACGGGACTTTCACTGGCAGATAGCTTATGTAATAAGGAGTAACTTAGGCTACTTTTATACTAGCTGCGCCCACGACTTTGTCCGGGTAGATACTGAACAATCATAAATTCTCACGCGGACGGAGTCGCGGGCACAGCTAGTTCCTAAATAAAATTGGTGGTATATAAAAAGTACCTAGCAATATAGCTTGTACGATTTTTTGTGGTTGGAATCCTCTGGTAGGGTAAAAGTTATTGGGATTTAAAAAAATTGAAAGTTTCTCAATACCGCCCTCGGAATGCCTGGAGTTGGCAATAGGCTCGCCACTCTCGCCACTCTTGCCGTTTATAAAAGAGAGTATGGAACATTCTGTTGATACCTATTTTAATTATAAAGTATTTTTGGACCATCATTTATTTTATTTTTGTTTACTTTGACATATTAATCAACGTATCCGTTATTATTCGCTTTAATTTTATATTTTTGTTATTTGACCTATCACAAGCCAATTCTATTATTTCTAAGTGATTAAATACATTTTTGAGTTAGACAAAATGTAACTGTCACATCGTGGGTGCCTGAATTTAAGCGAAAATGCCATTTACCTCTGCCTACCACTTGGGAGAACTTTCTAGACGGCATCGGGCCTTGACGACTTAGCTAGAGCAGTCAGGCAACTGAATAATGCCGCTCAAACAATTCCAATTGGGCGGTAGTAAATGCAGTAACACAATTTACTGGCGGTAGAGCTCCAGTGACGTAGCTCGCGGGCGTAGGCAGCGCATTACCTAATACACTTGCCGCTAAATGGTAGTTATAATAGTTCAGCACTATCGTTTTCCGGTCAGGTGGTAATGTATGGTCCTGTAATTCCCGGCAGAGGCATAACACCCTAGGCCTCGGGAGTGGTAAAGCATCTGCATTTTGACCTCAGGGCTTTGTGTAGGTGTCTATAGGCTGCAGTCATCACTTAACATCACTGTGAACTACATGCTTATTTGCCACTACCATTACATAAAAAAATACACGTAACTTTATTACGTACAATATTGTAATAACATCTTAAAATAAACGTAAGTTGAAGATTGCAAGTTCACTCAAAACCGGTCGGCGCGCTTTCAACTTTCCTCTTAGCATTATGACATCTGTTTGGTAACGGCTTTCTTCCGACTAACGATGAGATAACTGAATTATGTTTGAACAGTTTACCCATCCAACACTTTGATGGATCACTAATTGTATTGGAACTTTTACGGTAACCTGTGTGTTCGATTGCTTCGAGTACCTACAACACGCAATAATGTGACAAATAAGAACTTTTTTTTATGTAATGGAAGTAGCAAACAAGCATGCAGTTCACATTGATGTTAAGTGATGACTGCAGCCTATAGATATGTGTGGGTACAAAGACCAAGGTCAAAATGCAGATGCGTTACCACTCCTGAGGCCTAAGGTGTTATGCCTCTGTGCCGGATATTACAGGGCCGTACATTTCCAGCTAACCGGAACACGATAGTGCTGAACACTACCATTTATCGCCAAGTATATTAGGTAATGCGGTGGTGCCTACGCCCGCGAACTACGTCACTGGAGCTCTACACGTAGAAAGTCATTCAGTCAGTTCAGTCATTTTTTCTCATTAAAAAAATTAAGTAAGATTACAGATAATTATAAAGAAGAGCCGTGGGTGCTAGACTATCGTGATGATATAAGAGCTGAAAATTTTATTTCATTTTTATGCAAAATGTCCTTGTAAGGTTTGGATCATTTAGCAGATATAAAGTAGCAAAGATGTATAAAATTGGAACAGGAAACTGTCAGTGAATAAAGCCGGGGATACACATGCCCGTAAATCGGAAAAGTAGCTGGCATAAAAGTTACTGGCATGTACGAGTAACTGGCTCACTGCGGATACATTTACAAGTAACTGTAACAAGTACTGGCATGCATACTGTGCCCTGGCATGCCAGTATTACCACCGCGTATACACAGGACAGTGCGTCAGAGAATTTTGTAACCGCGCCAAGCATGGATCCAAGTGAATTAAACAAAATCGTGTTGTTATTAACAATTGAATGTGTAGCTAAATTAATCAGAGAAAGAATTAAAAAGAAAAAACGAAGACGGGTTTGGGTAAGAGATTGTATTAGTAGAAGGGAAGATTTTGGAGCAAGTAGTTGTCTGCTTAAAGAAATGCGTCAAGAAGATCATGATGGTTACCAAAATCATTTGAGAATGCTCCCTACGGCCACAACGAGAGCGCTACTGGCATGCCCGTAGCTGTCGCGTCTGTTCACACGCGCCAGGCTAGCAGCCCCCCGCGTCCCCCACCTCCTTCAACTGGCATACAAGAAAATCAAATTTTGTGCCAGCTACACATGCGAGGTGCTGGTATGCTAGTGTGCAAGCTACGGGCATGTGTATCCCCGGCTTAAAGCAGTTTTTTTACATGTATTTACCAGCGCTGGCTGTCCCACAACCAGCACACGCTGAGTTGGGGCCAATTTGTAACAAATGTAGGATTATTGCATGTTTTAAAAATTCTGTTGTTCATGTATATTGTTACAAATAAACGTTTCTTTCTTTCTTTTCTTTCTTTCTATTTTCTACGGGATCCATTGTAAACAGACACACAGAAAAAGAAGTTCAACGGTGTATTGATAAGCAGGGAATTTACATTCTAATCGATAATATTAACTTTAATCAAGAGGCAGATAAAAGGATTGATGTCTTTCAACTACTAAGCATCGTTCGTTTTTTGTGTAAATATTCAATGCTACTGTTTGCAAAGAGTTCACACGTCAAGCAGTTTTTAACGATTAGCAGACAATATGTAGGATATTTGGAGCATAAACCATCAACGTTGTCACCGATTACATAATCATAAGCCTAACAAAAGAACCAAAAGTACTTATTTATATGTTTTTTTTCTGACTTAAGTACATTGCAAATACGTGAAATTGCAATGTATATTGCTATGCAGAGTTTATTGTTTACTGGAGGAAAATAAAAATAAGATTAGCTGCCCCGAATTTCGTATCGCCTTACAGGTATAAAAAAATGAAATGAACAAAAAATTTTAAAAAATGGGAGGGTGATGCTTATCTTCCTTCCTTAGGGGTATGAAAAATAGATGTTGACCGATTTTCAGATCTACCAATAAGCAAACAAAATTTCATGAGAATCGGTCCAGCCGTTTCGGAGGAGTATGGTAACTTTGTGACACGAGAATTTTATATATCTAGAGATAGAGAGAAGAGAAGTTTTTTTTATGTTACAAAGGTGGCAAACAAGTATGTAGTTCACATTGATGTTAAGTGATGACTGCAGCCTATAGATATCTACACAAAAACCAGGGGTCAAAATGCAGATGCGTTGCCACCTTTGAGACCTTAGGTATTCTGTCTCTGTGATAGTTATTACGAGGCCATACATTACCATATAAACGGAACACGATAGTGCTGAACACTACCATTTACCGGCAGATAAATTAGGTAATGCAGTGGTGCCTACGCCCTCGGGCTCCTAAACTTGAACTCTACCACCAGTAAATTACTCTACATATTATTTTTATTTCATGAAAATATAACTTATTAAATTCTTAACTTTATGAGTAGATAGGTACGCGCGCTAAATGCATTGACAAGTCCCGTAATTTTGATGTTTTCACCTTGTCTGGTCGTTATTAGGTCTACTTGTTATCTAAATTCATAGTAATGCCAACATTTAGATTTTTATCAGTGTTATAACGACAAATTGGTTATATAAGGTTTTTGGAACATTTTAAAATAAACAATTTTATGGAACTAGCGTTTTAACGAATAAATGCCTAAAATCCTCTTTAACCATTATTATTAATAAGACCGTTAAAATTAATATTATGTTACTTAAACGTATTTAATATTTTTCATTTATTTTACAGCCATGGCGAACACTGGATTTAGAACCTGCCATGACCCAATCAGAAGTTGATGTATGGGACAACAACTCATCTGGAGATTACCCTAGACGTCGGCGACCAAGAAAACGGAGACGGAGACCACAAGATGACTCTGTTGAAGATCTCCAACCACAAGAAAGAAATCTATACCACGAAGAAATACGTCCTTACCACCACGAAAATTACAATCCACATCCCGAAATGCCAAGAAGACGACGCAAGAAAATCGATGGTATACCTTCAGAACGCGCGATCCGATGGAACAATGACGATATAGAACCCGAAAGACCTATTCGCAGAAGGGGTCAACGTCGGAAACGACCGCCACTCGAACCAATAATTGAGTTTGATGAATATCGCGGTTACCATAATAATGAAGAAAGTTCACCTGAGCTCACTGAATCTACAAAAGACTATACAGAATCCATTGTTGAAAGTACCGAACGGTATGAAGATAGTGATATAATTAGTAATCGAAAAGACATATCCAACGAAGAAATACACATAGATGATCCTAGGGATCAACCGAATGGCCATAGCCAGGATTATACAAATTATTATGAAAAAAGAGAAAATATTGAGGCATCGCCAAGAGAAGACAAGTCCATGTCAGACTTTTCATCAGAAGTCAAATATACCATTAATAATCAAGAAGATGCCGATAGCACGATTATTGCACAAGACCAATATAAAGATAAAGTTCCAGCCAACGACGCAAAGAAGGTAAACATAATAATAATCCATATCTTCTATAGGTACAGATTTTAATGGGAATATAGATGATTTGCTTTAAGTTACAAAAAAAATATAATTTTTAACATTTAGGTTTTCTTTCTCCATCTCAACTATTACATAGCCAGAGATGGAAAAAGAAAACCCGACGAAAAAAGTACTAGTTCCGAATATCGGATAACGTAACTTGGTAGATATAGCTAACCCAGCATGGTTGTTCGATTGTTAAATTAGCATCAATTCTTCTTCAATTATACCTATCTAAAAACAGTATTTTTTTATTGCAGGGCAATAGTCACATTGAACCAATGACGTTAAAAGCTATATTGAAAAAATCAAACGGCAGAAGTTTGAGTGAAATATTACAACAGCATAATCTTTCTTTAACCGATCTGCTTCATGGAAAGGAACGAGCTTTGTCGGTATTAACATCATCTACTTCACCTCTCGAAAGTAAAGAGGTAATTTATGAAGAAGAATCGAAGAATAGTGCGGTAAAAAACATTCCTGCACATGATAAGAACACAGAAACGGCGAACCTTACAACGATAGAACCTGTTTTAAATTTAAATATCAGGGAAAGTAAAAATGTGTTAAACAATGAAACAACTACACAACCACTACGAACTGTAAACTCAGCATCACCGAGTGATTTCACGAATTTACAAAATAATGAAGGTAAAGAGACTACACAAGACCAAGTTCTTCAAGTTCATTCTGATACTGAAGAAACTACAACTAAGATTACGATGAGACGTCGATTTCCAATTTTAGGAGTGCGAAAAAAATTAAGAATGAGACCTCTAAATACTTTTAAAGGACAGCCAAATAGAGATTCGGCAGCATTAACAATAAGAAGATATCAAAATAATAGAAATATTACCAAATCTAGAGATTGGAAGGAAATGTTACCTTCAATGATAAGACAAAGACTGAATAAGACTTTGATCACTGGTGAAATAAGTAAAAACCAAGAAAGCGATAATCATAATTATTTATCGACGGTTTCTGCAATCGAAACCACTACGATTCCTTTACAAGAGTATACCTCTTCTTCTATTACAGTTAAATCAGGGATGGAAATGGAATCAAGTAATAGTACAGAGATTCCCACGCACTTAGAATCAACTGACAATAAACAGACAACAACGGTTGACCCTCCAACAACAACTGTAATTAGCAACATAACAGAGAAACCAAAAATAATGACGACCACTACAAAGTATGTAGCCAATGCATCCGATTTAAGGCGGCAAGCTTTCAATAACAGGTTAAAAAAGAAACGACTTAAACAAAATAAAGATGCTTCAACAGACACACCACAAGACCAATCTATGAGAGATATATTTGGAATGGCTAATTTAGTGTCTGCGTCTGAATTCATTGCAAAAGTACAACCGAGAACAACTAATACTCAAGAGGAGTTCGAATTTACAACTTTAGAAGATTTTATGACAACTGAAGCCTCTCCTAAGTTACACAATGCATCGAGGCCACAGAAACCAAAGAAAACAAAATCAACAACACCTAGATCAACGTTACAGATGTCAACAGAACAGACAGTAAAGATCGAAATCGAAATTCGTAACGACACCTTTAAAAATTTGCAGAATGGACCAAGATCACAAAAACCAAAGAAAGCAAAGGCGACAACACCTAGAACAGTCATACAGATTTCAACAGAAGAATCTGCAAAGATTGAAATAGAAGAAATTCTTAATGATACACAAAGTGCGTAATTTATTTTAATTATTATTTATGGTGGTAGTCCTCCAGTGTTGGAGCTCGCGGGCGTAGGCACCACCGCATTACCTAATATACTTGCCACTAAATGGTAGTGCTCAGCACTATCGTGTTCTGGTCAGGTGGTAATGTACGGCCCTGTAATTTCCGGCACAGAGGCGTAACACCTTAGGCCTGCAACACCTAGTGCATCTGCATTTTGACCTTGGTCTTTGTGTGGGTGTCTATAGGCTGCAGTCATCACTTAACATCAATGTGAACTGCATGCTTGTTTGCCACTTCCATTACATAAAAAAAAATATTTTTGAAGAAATATGTAAAGAAAAATTGACTTCGGACGGGATGCAAACCTTTCTGCCTAGTCTAGTAGCTAGGCTAATTATCCAGAGCTATCTTAGTAGCTACTGAAGCCCTACATTAGAGAGTTGAATGTTTCTTTCGTTTTTCAAAATCCATTGATTTAATTAATAATTATGCAGCCGCCGATATGATAAACTTTACAGCTTATGTATGGACCCGTAATGACTACCACAGACATAACAACGTAACTCAGGGGTGGCAACGCATTTATCTGCATGTTGACCTATGGTTTTTGTGTAGATGTCTATAGGCTGCAGTCAGCACTTAACACCTATGTCATCAGCAGGCTTGTTTGCCATCTTGGTTACATAAAAAATATCCTTAAGATGTCGTTAATGTCGCTATCGATACTCTTAATCATCAAATTGTCATGTATTTTCCACAATAGCACATGCGAGTGCATTTATAGATTTTTAACAGATGCACATACGGTCTAGGGTCTAAATTTCTTAACATAATTATCGTTGAATAGCAATTGAACTGATTCGCTGTATTGCTCTAATATAGGCCACGCGCATTAGTTAAAGTAAGACAGCCAAGCGATCGCGATTCAATAACGGTTATGTAACGAGAATTAAGCCCCTGTTCTATGTTAAAACAATTGTGTCTGGTTGGGTGACAGTGAACTCCTTAAAGAAAAAGCAAGGTCGAATTCCGTTAGAAGTCCATTTTTTGTAAAAAATCTTTAAATTCACTCGTATGTATTATTGCGTAAAATACAGCATTTCCTCGGTAGCCTAGTGGTAGCAGGACACTACTACTACGCTGAGGTCCTGGGTTCGATTCCCGGGTAGGGGGTTATCAGAGATAATGGTGAAAAAGCCTTTATCTCTGGTTCTATTGGGATTTTTCCATTTTCTGGTAATTTCCCAGTACCTCAAAGTTTGGTAATGTGCCCGGAGATGTCAACAGGCTCGCCACCTGTTACATGGACCAAAACGTAACCGGCGAATCGTGGGTGTTTGCATGTATGCTTGAATGCATGCATTTACCTCTGCCTACCCCTTCGGGGATTACAGGCGTGAAGTTACGTTACAGTATTTCAATTTTTTACGTTTATTTCGGTTTTAAACGACCTAAAATTCAGTAAAAGCAATAACGTAAAGCAACCGTACTAAGAGATACTTACAGTCAATTAAAAAAAACAAAGCTATTTAGTTTGGGTTGCACCAAGATATTTGTTAAAATTAAAGTTTTTGTAACATTTCACATCCTTCTCTAACTTTAACAGATTTCTTAAAGTTTAAAGGATGTGAAATGTTACATGTTAGAAACATGCATTCCGTAAATGCCACATCTTTGTCATCCTGCAATAACATCGCTATATTTTCTGTTCACAGCAAGTGAAAAGCTTTCTAAAATTTTACAAGAAAGAAACATGACTCTCAATGAATTGGTAGAACACAGAGAGCGAGGATCAAGTCATGTTCATTTAGCCGACATTTTCCACAACACTTCTCGAGAACCAAATCCAACAGAACCGTTTCTAACGAAGTCATCGATCGAACCTATTTCTAAGGAAATATATCCATTGAGAGTACTTTTGGAAGCCAATTTACATGATCCTACATTAAAAACAACTACTGTCGAACCAAATACAATGCCAACAAATTACTTAAACATTCCAGTAGTGATGGATTTCGGTAATAATGTTAATGAAAATGGTGAAAACATGGGTATTATCTCATTGTTCAACAATCTCACAAACAATGTTGAGCAACATAGTGTTTTGAAGCAAGATTCTGAAGGAACACCATACCATGTATCTATTGAACCAGTTAATAATACTATTACAAATGAAACAACTCGAGAAAGTCGTACTCTTGACGTTGAGCGGGAAATGATTTCATGGAATGATATTTTCTCACTCATGCAAAAATCTCAACAGAGTAACTCACAGGAAAATGCAGAAGGTTAGTCGAATTCAAATATCTTACGGAGGTCGTATTAGTAACTCAGTTACAATTAATTTGAAAGCTACAATGCAGTGTATTTCTGCTTTCCTAAAATTATGTTAACGACGACAATGTAACCAACATTCTCGTCGACAAGCAGCAATGTACTGCAAAGTGCCTTTCAAATTGAGGGCCACCGAGTAACATAATACACCCCCAGACCTCAGCAGTGGCAACGCATTTACTTTAACATTTCTGGTAACATTCAATGTGAACTGTAAGTTTGTTTGCCTCTATTATGACTTAAAAAAACTAACAAAACGCTTAATTTGGTTTCTATTACTCAAATAGAAACCAAATTAAGCGTTTGTATGGAATTTCGGCGGAGTGTCCGCGGTGTGCTTCAGGAGTGGCCACGTGCCTGTAAAAGACATCTGTTTTTGCGAATTATAATAAGTGCTAAAATAATGTACTTCATTTTTATTTTTTTTAAAGCTTCAGCTGTAAGTAAAAGACATGAAAATAATTTTAAAACTGCCTCAGTAGCGTATTTTTAGCAGGACTTTACTAATGCGCCCCAGATTCGATTCTTGTGTCCAGGAACGAGTGATATTGGGATTTTACCATTAATAATTCTCAGTTGCACACATCGAGTTACGCAATCTATACTAATATTATAAAGAGGAAACATTTGTATGTACATTAGTAACGTTTTCACACAAGAACTCTTGGACCGATATCAAAAATTTTATTACAATTAGAAAGTAGCATCTTTACGGAGTAACATAGGCTACATTACATTCATTGCACCCGTGCGAAGCCGGGGCCAGTCGCTAGTGTGCAATATAATAGGTTCGACACTCTCCACCTACCACATAGCGCTGTAAAAAACGTAACTGAAATCTGAATCGATCTAAAGTTGCTTCTCTAATTTTTTTGTCTAATAGTAGTTACTCATGAAAGCAAGATTAAAATGCTTTAACCCTAATTGAACTCCATTTTCAGACCTTATTCAGCCAGAAACTCCTAATAAAGTTCAGTCAGACAAAGACATAGACGGCGACGGTTTAATTGTTCTAGAAGACATACAACATTTGAAAAACTACGAAAGGAATATAGCACCAGCAAATGGAAAGGACCTTCATTTAGAATTGCATGAACAAACTGAGCCGCCACTTATTCCAAAAGCTTCAAAGGCTGAAAGTAATATTAAATCAGTTACAGTGGCAACTGCAAGTATAATTGGTTTAGCGACTGTTTTATTCTTATCGACATATGTAATTATTAAATGGAAGCAAAACAGATCAATGAATAATAAACAAATTGTTGATGAGAAACAGATACCTTCACCAGTTTTTGAGAAGCGAACAGGTAAGATTAACAGTAGTACACGCAGTAGAAGTCCAATGCTTTCCACTTCAAATATTTATACAATTGATACAATAGACACACACGCTGGAAGCGAATCCCCAGAATACATGTGGGACAGTTTACGGAAGCCATTCCAGTGAATGAAGATATAAGAACAGGTTCAGACTGAATAAATATATTTTTAATTATTTAAACCATTGAGTATTTTGATGGTATAAGTGGTGTAGTATTAAATATTATTTTAACTAGTGACCTGATATTGACATAAGGTTTTATTATTTGTGTTTAGAGAATGATTAGATTGTGTAAAAAACTTAATTCCTAGTTATATGACAATATTTCAAATGATGTAATAAATTATACCTGTGGAAAGATTGAAATACAATTGAAGGACATGTTAATGAATTGGATAAGTATTTCACTCTAATGTTGCATTATTTTGTTTTGATACTTATTTCTAACTGATTTTCAGTACTATGTGGCAAGTGCAATCAATAATATCATGAATAAAGAATAAGGTCTACTTAGTATGTTTTTAATTTTGGTCCCAATTTATGTAAGTAGTCTTACCTGTAGTTGTCATATGTGAAAATGTCTTGAAGTTTTTCTAATACCGGAAGCTCTGTAGTGTGAATCTTGTTGTAAAAGTAAGCATATTGCCTTGCAATACTGCGATAAAGCTTCAGCGATGATTCAAATACCGGTGATGGCTGAAATTTGTTAATTTATTTTTTATTACATGCTGAGTTCAAAATTAAAATAAATTACTAAATACACATTGAATGATTGTCTTAAAACAACAATTTGATAAATGTATAAGTACTTAATTTCAATAGATTAAATTTTCCAACTTACTCTGAGCTCATTCAGTTCATCTGAAGTGAAGTAGAGAATAGTTGAGTATTTATCAGGTAACATATCGATGTATGGTTTCCAGAAAGAATCTGTAATGTAGAAAGAACAATTTTAACAAACCTTTTTTAATTTTTCTACATTTGCTTACTGTGCATTTTTTACATGTAATGATTGTACAAACAAGACACATGAACCTACCTCAGGGGTGACAACACATTTAGATTGAAACATTAACCCCCCTTATTCATAAACATACATTAGATACATTTTAGCTATAGAATGCTTTCTCTTTGTCAGTTGCATTGTCAAATGTGCAGGATAGAAAAAGAAAAGGAGAGATTAGCAACACTTTAGCTGAAATATGTTTATGAAGAACGGGTAAGTTTTTATGTAGATGTCTTACACTGATGCCACTTTCATAACATTAAAATTAAATTACATTAAATGAACCCAGTTCTATACTTTGAGGCACAGACGAAAGATCTAAGCCTAAGGAGTGGCAATATATATATGCATTAAAAGGTTTTCTGATTATTTACCCCCTTATTCATAAACATATTTTAGCTAAAGTGTTGCTAATCTCTCCTTTGTCTTTTTCTATCCTGCACATTTGACAATGCAAATGACAAAGCATTCTATAGCTAAAATGTATCTAATGTATGTTTATGAATAAGGGGGTTAGACTTTAGAAACAAGTGATTATTAATAGTCACAGTATAATTCTATAATTATTTCCCATTCATAAATAATTTACTTAAAAGATGTTCTGCACAGACATAAAATCATGTTGCACTATAATAAATTCAACATTTTCCTCATGAAACAGGCCACTTTTGAATTTATCATTAATTCTACTGCTTGAAAAGCATTATAAATATGATAATCATACCTGGCTTATTTTTCTCCAATAGTAAGAACAGTGCCAAGGTAATATTGGGCATGTTCTGTAATAGCGGGTCCACTTTAATAAAGTCTTCCAAACTGGATTCCTGGGCATTTTTTTCACTCATCATTACTTTGCCCGGCACTGTCAACATGAGGGACCCTTCGGCAAAAGGTTCAAGGGCCTTTAAACCCAGATCATAACCTTCAAATTCACTAATTTCAATCCCTGAAACAAATTATCACAATACTGGTGTTTTATTATAATTGAATCATCAAGTGCAGAATTTTAGTTGCATTATTGTAATGTTATTACAAATAATTGCAACATTTTTTTTTTTGCAATTGCACATGCAATAGAATTTAGAAATTCAAGAAAAATGTGACTTCGGTAGCATAGTTATAAAGCAGCTGGACTGGAAATCCTGAGGATGCAGGTTCAATCCATGCCAGCAGTGTTTTTTTTAATTGCTACATATTATTTATTTTATAAATACAATGGCATGTATACAATATAATAACAGTATATTGGTGGTATGAGATAGTTAATAACTTCTATACAAAAGTATATACCTACATACATCTATTTAAAAGTGTATTGTTGCTGAAATTGTTCAAATGGCAAATATTTTATGTAAATAAAGTTACAATTATGCCTAATTAGAATAGTTGTATACATTTTTGCAGAATCGCCGTTGGTGAAAGCTTTAGTATTAGGCACTATGAAAACTAAATTATCATACACTGCTATGATAATAAAGTTATTAATTAATTAATTTCTTGACAAGAGAATTTATTGAAACAAATTTTACCTTTAAACTCCACACCATTTTCCTTAAGCCATTCAACATATTTATCTTTTTTAGATTGTCTGGATACCTTCTCACTGTTTGCATTTGCCGGGGATTCAATAGATATAATTTCTTTAATAATTTTCTCGATTTCTAAATGATGCTCCCAACCCTTTGTCACGTTACCTGTAGCTTGAAATATACTAGATAATCTAAGCAGTTTATCTACCAAAACTGCTAGTTCCTTTCTTTTTTGTAGAGTGTACTGGTTATTTTCTTTTTGACCATTTTTTTTCTTCAAAACTTGTTTTGATTGTTGCTTACGTCCCATTTTTACAACGAGTACAAACGTTCACTGCACAAAAGCTTATTTAATATTCAAAGTCACTTTGTTAAATAACAGAATAAATGTAAAACTAAAACGTGGGAATATTGTAAAACCTAAAAATAGTACAAAACAATTCTTCCTTTCCTGATGTGGATGTGGACATTTGACACTGACAGATTTGACAACCTGACAGCTGATTGTGACAGTGGCGTTCCAAATATCGTAGGCTACGCACTCGATCACAACTGTTAAAATACACGTTTCAAGAACGTAATTATTCTCCAGCTATTTACATAAAAAAGTGAAGTAATATTAAACATTTGCAAACAATGACAATTTCTAATCAATCTTTGGTAGGACTCTGGTTTCTTATTGTGTAACAATAAGAAAGGTGCTACGATCATTGCGGACGTTAAATTGAACGTAGCCTCAATGTCACATTTCTGAAAATCGGATACTTGGCCCTACATTGTAAAGAATTTAAATTAATACGTTCGTTTTCTTTAGACTGTGGTAAGAGTACGTGGAACAACAAAATATACTTTTTACTTTTTACTACTTCCAGTGTAGGGACTCGAGAGCGTAGATACAACCGCATTACCTAAGTTATCTGCCGCCAAATGGTAACTTATATCAAATGGTTATAGTGTTCAGCACTACCGTGGTCCGGTTAGATGGTAATGTATGGCCTGTAATGACTAGCACCGAGACATAAAACTTAATGCCTTAGGGGTGGCAACGCATCTGTATTTTGACCTTTGGTTTTTGTCGAGAGGCTCGTAAGGATTCGGAGTCGTAATTGACGAGCGATATCAGAACACAATTTCGTGTAGTTACCTGCCTGCTGGCTGCGAACTCCCAACATCGGTGACAAAATTGCCTTACACTCCTAGCTTTATGAAGTCATCTGTAAAACTCTGCCATGGAAGATACAAAACTTACATTTAGTAGGTTGTACGATTTCGAGGTTCCATCGTCAATGAACTATTTTTGACGCTGAGATACCTACTAAGTTATTTATCTAGGTATATTACAAGAAATATCTACAGAATGAATGAGAACGAAATTTAAGTTTTGTATTTTCCGTGGTATTTTCCATGGTAGAGTTATACAGGTGACTTCTTAAAGCTAATTACAAGAAATGTAGATATTTCTTGTAATATAGATAAATAACTTAGTAGGTATGATTGATAGAGGTATGAATATAATTTGTTCAATTAGTTAACAAAAAACGGTAAATAGTAGGTTCGGGAAAAAGTCTTTTCGCATTATAGTATGTATGAACTTATAATAAAATCTCTTTGGCTGTAGTATTTGTATCTGGCTGGTTTTGGTATCATTGAAAGTTAAAATTTTAAAGAACATAATTCCAAATTCAAATTAGGCAAATGTGTGATTTTCATTTGTTTTTCGTACTGTTAAGATGAGTGAATCTAATGAAGAAATTCCATACATTTTAAAATTTTACTACAAAAAAGGTAAAAGTGCAACGCAAGCAGCGAAAAAAATTTGCGATGTTTATGGACCTAGTGCAGTGTCTGTGAGAGTAGCACAAATTTGGTTCAAGTATTTTCAATCCGGAAATGTTGATGTCAAAGATGCACCTCGCTCTGGTCGATATTACGGATAAAATGGATGCCATTTTTGAAAAAGCGGAGCAAGATCAACATATCAGTAGTTACGACGTAGCTGAAGAACTGAGAATTGATCACAAAACAGTTTTGGTGCATTTGAAAAAAGCTGGGTACAAAAAAAGCTCGATATTTGGGTACCTCACGAGCTCACTGAAAGAAACCTAATGAACCGTGTACTCATTTGTGATTTATTACGACGTAATGAAACCGAATCATTTTTGAAGAAGCTGATAACTGGTGATGAAAAGTGGATCACGCACGTATGACAAGAACGTGCGAAGAAAGTCGTGGTCAAAGGCCGGTCAGGCTTCACAGACTGTGGTGAAACCCGGGTTAACTCGCAATAAGGTGATGTTGTGTGTGAGGTGGGATTGGAAGGGCATTATTCATTATGAGCTATTACCACCAGGCAGGACTATCGATTCTGAACTCTACTGCGCACAACTGATGAGATTAAAGCAAGAAGTTGAGAGAAAGCGGCAGGAATTGATCAACAGAAGGGGTGTGGTGTTTCATCATGATAACGCTAGACCTCACACATCTATAGCCACTCAGCAAAAATTAAGAGAGTTTGGCTGGGAGGTGTTAATGCATCCGCCCTACAGTCCTGACCTGATCTTGCACCTTCAGATTTCCACCTGTTTCGGTCTCTTCAGAATTCTTTATGCAATGTTAGGTTAACATCACGAGAAGACTGCCAAATCCACTTGTCGCGGTATTTTGATGAGAAGTCCCAAAATTTTTCTAGCAATGGCATCATGTCCATCTTGTAGGTACAAGATGGCAAAAGGTTATCGAACAAAATGGTACATACATACTTTAGTTAAATTTAAATAAACTATATTAAGAAATGTTTTGAATTATCTTAAAAAATGCGAAGAAACTTTTTCCCCAACCTAATATGTCTAAAATTGTAGATAGAGGAAATTCATTCAGGTACCTACCTACTATAAAAAAATATAGGCACGTTACAACACTTAATTTTGATTAAAACTATTTGTTTACATTTCTTTATAGAAAAAAATAATATGAACCCGTTTTTTTACCGGCCTATTCCTTTATCGACTCTTTTAGTTCAGCCGTTTTTTTCGGGTCTGGATGGTGTGTGTCTATAAGCACTCACGATACAGGTTTGTACCTAGTGTGGGACTGTGGGTGTAAGCCTATTTTGTTTCTTTATTTAGGTTCAAAAGGCAATGTCACAGTCAATTGAGCACCGTCATCCACATTTTATCTGGCAATGGCAGTGGTACTGTGTGCTCTTGGCAAACGCACAACCAATTCTCCGAAAAGTTATTTGAAATCGCCCCAGTTTTCGATCGAAGAGTTGCATTCTAAATTATTGAGGAGCATCATTGTAACTCTTAAGTGACGACCTTTAACGTGCTATTACATGACGATCTTCTGTAAAATTACAATGTGTTTTTATATATAGGTATAAATAACTCGCGAAAGTAGGTATATTGAAAGATACGATGTTCTTCAATTACCTATTTATTTAAAAAGTAGGTAAGAACCCAGAGCGGATCAAGTCTCTATCAATTGATACAGTTTACTAGACGGTTCATAAATAAATATAAACAGATTGATAATAAGAAGGAAATAGATAAGTTTTCGAACATAAGAATATTCGGTGTCCCCAGAAATGGTTAATTTTTACCTATGTAATTCCAAAATAGTAAACTGCAGACATCATGACCTACTGTGAACACTTTCATGTTCACATTTATAAAGACTTTTTTAAATTACCTACAGCCTACTTTATTTTTTTAGTTTATTGGTTTGGATAGCAACGACTTCCGAATCAAAAATAAAAAATGAATTGAATCAAAAATCGTATCAAAAAAATATTTACGTCGAAACTTTAAGCACGTAAAAAATACTACAAACCACTGGACGAACCTCAAACTCTCAGCATCGAAGAATCATGAAGGTCTTATAACACAGCAATACACCTGCAAGAACATGTTCCGGGTTTGTTAGTACTCGCCAGAATCGAATCCAAGGGATGTCCTTCATATGGTTAATTTGAGAGAATTCATCAATAAAACATGAAAGCTTCGAATCGTGAAAAGCAGTTTTTTGTTGAGCATGGGATAAAATCCTAGGCACAGTATATTCGTGCAGCGTGTAATGTTTCAAAACAAAATTAATAGCAATCATCCAAGGGAAGGAACAGCTCTTTAGGATTACAGTTTGTATTTATTAAGTTAAGAAACACTGTGAACTGTACTCCCCAAAAAAGGATTTTAAAAGAAATAATAGAAATCAAAACAAATTAAAACCCCAATTTACAAAATTACATATTATGATTTCAACAGGCCCACATTCCATGGTCATTAAGATCTATAATAATATACCAAACAAACTTAAAATATTGAGGAAAATATGTTATTTACAAAAGAATTAAAATCATACCTAATTAAAAAATGCTATTATAATATAAATGAATTTTTAAGAGATATGGACTAATTATTATTGACTGATTGTAGGCATTTTTGACATTGTATTATTTGACATAAATATTATTTTGACATTATTGTACTAAATTATAATATTATTGTGAATATACCACCTATGTTATTACTGTTAATTTAAAATTTTGAGAGTGCATCTGTTATTATTAATATTAAATGTTGAAAGTTTTGTCTACAAATCCTGTTTTGCGATGCCCCTACGGGGTGTCACATGAAATGTTATTTAAGGCAACTTTGTAATTATTTTATGTGACTTGCAATAAACATTTGAATTTGAATTTGAATTTATTTACCATTACTGGTAAATCTGGTAGTATGTACCATTTCAGTTTCGTAGCTCAAGGCGACGTCCACGTATCTCCGTCTTGATCTTTGAAATGTATCAACCGTCAAATGGTAGAGCCAAGTGTTAGTAAACACTACCGCGTTCCAGTTAGCTGGAAATGTATGGCTTCGTAATGTCTGTCAAAGTGGCAAAACATCTTTCACCTGAGGGGTGACAACGTATCCGGCTTTTTACCTCTAGTTATTATGTAGATGTCTATCTATAGGCTGCAGAAGTCACTTCTCATCCACATGCACTGCATGCCTGTTTGCAATATTCTCTACGTATCAGCGATGCTAGTTTTTTTTTCTGCCGAGTCGGAATTTCGAAACTTTTTGAGTGAAAAAAGCTGAATTCTCTCGTCAAAAGCGGGACAAAGTAAAAATTTTATAAAATCAGACGTATTTAAATATTTAATCTAAGATTACTTGATTTTATATTACGATTACTCGACAATAAGATTGCAATAAATAAAAATGTGATATTTTAAATCCTACTATCAGGATTATTTTTTAATTACGGACGCACTTCCTTAGCATGCTACACGCATGGTCGATTTATCACCGAAAGCGGCACTTAATTGTCCCGCGCGGGACATTCAAAAATAAGGACGTCCACCCAAAATCGGGACGTCTGGATAGTCTGGAAACGCTGCTACGCATCTACATAGCTACTTACTTACTGGTCCTACAAAATATTCACATCAGAGAAATTTGGTCTTTAAAATACCTATAAACAAAATCTCCATACAAAAAGAGGGCACATACTGCTTTACAATTACGTATGCATATTAAGTCGGTAGGTAATAACTTTAATTTCATGTGCAATAGAAAGAACTTTATCTTTTATAATCAGTTAATTCAATCCTCGAATAACATGTTATACCTATATGCCACACCCATTTTATAATGAAGCTATAAATAATCATAACTTAACATGTGCACCTTGGTGTAGAAATGAGTTGTTCCTCTCTTAGATAAATTCCAGTACGGCACACCTTTCATTACTAAGTCAAAGCTAGATTTTAATGTGTCTTGAAATCGTAGGGCAACGCATAAAAGGTGAACGAGCTGTTTTTGTGGTACGCCTAATAAAACTTCGTATGTATTATTTATTTGATTAAAACTCAGTTTGCGTAATTTCTAAAAATAGTGTGTGGTCATAAAAAACTACGCAAAAACAGATGATCCGGTAACGGACAACGGAACAATTGAATCCATTGAACGCAATCATAATACTTAACTATGTATAAGTTTTACTGGTGGTAAAGCTCCAGTGCCGGAGCTCGTGGGCGTAGGCACCACCCCATTACCTAATGTACCTACTTGCCGCTAAATGTTAGTGTTCAGCACTTTCGTGTTCCGGTCTAGTGGTAATGTGCGGCCCTTTAATTTTCTGCACAGAGGCATAACACCTTAGGCCTCAGGAGTGGTAATGCATCTGCATTTTGACCTTGGTCTTTATGTGAGTGTCGATAGGCTGCAGTCATCACTTAACATCAATGTGATCTGCATGCTTGTTTACCACTTCCATTACATAAAAAAAAGAAAAAGTAGTAGGTAGATGCTATAAATTTTTTCAGATTTTCAATAGGCACCTAAAATAAAATTATATTTTATTTAAAGAAAGCAAGCATGTGTTAATGCGAAATAATATAAAACAATTAAAATAAAATTAACTTTTTGAAACGTAGGTACCTAGCTACATTTTATAATCGCGCCCATAGGTATGTTAATTGCATCTTGATTCAATAAAGAGTAGTATTATTCGTTCAATAAAGAGATACCTATATAATTTTGATGCACTGTAGAGTCTAAGTTATCTAGTTTACTAGATTAGATTCCAGATGATGTCCAGAAGAAAAAGATGTCAAGACAAATTAAGAAAAAGAATACTTAAGTAACCTTACCCAGGTTACTCTTTTTCTTAACTAAACCGAACGGAGTAGGCAGAGATTGTGGAGCGCTAAATATCCCTATCTGTGAATAAGCTCCATTTTATTCGTCTAAATAATAATATATTGCTATACAGAAATGTCGAACGAAAGTAGTGAATATAATATAAAATACATATTCGCGAATGCGAGTCATTATTGCCAAGATATGTGAATGTGAATATTCAGTTATCAAAATGTATATTCCTAGGTATTCTGTCTTTTTTTATTTAAATATAGCATTCCATAAACCGATAGCACTTGTGCAGTGAAACACAATGCTCATTTTCCTGGACATGTGTGGAGCTAAAAAAATCGTTCAGCTAATGGTATTGTTCGATTGAGCAGGATGTCTGTGTTTGAAGTTTCTCCTTGTCGTCTTATGTCTATAATACCGTTGAAATGTTTGAGCTGATTGAGAATTCTATTAAAGGCTGTGAGCTCAACAGTCGTGGAATACATTAGCGACGCGTGAACTTTATGCAAAGCTCCAAGCTTACACCGCCGAGTTTAAGTGCCTTCAAGAATTTAATTTGTAAGTGACATTTAGTCTTTAATTATAACAGAGACCACCTTAATGCACTATTACATTCTATATTAATTATAGAGGGGACATGGCTCGCCTCCAGCGTTATTGTTAATCAATATAATTATAGGCTGTATCGGTACCGAACAAGTCAATGAGCGAATTTGTTATGAATTGAATAATTTATGAGGTGGGTTGTATAAACAATATTTTTTAGTAGATATGTTTTGGACTAGTGAAAGTCTATTTGTAATAATTGAATACTGTTCAGTACCAGAGCTCGTGAGCATACCCAACCACGGCGACCAAAGTAAGTACCATCCGTGCCTTATTGCCTACAATATAAGTATTTGTGTTCCGGTGAAAGAGTAACCAAGCATTTTTCTTTATTATTACGGTGGCAAACAAGCATACATCACGTTGATGGTAAATTAATACCGCATCTAATAGATATTTATACAAAAACATAGTGGTTTTGCCGCAGTGTAATAGTTGTTACGGGATCATACAAATATGTGTCAACTTTTGGTAGGTACTTACGATACATTGGTGATCTACTTGAGTATCTAGAGTGTTCTAGAGTCACAACAACAGCTCTACTAAAACTTTTCTTTATTAACTTCATGCATGTACGCCGATTCCTAAAACTCTTGACCTTCAGAAAATAAGTCTCGAGGAGAGCCGTCTATGTAAGTCCAGCAAAAGACAAAAGCGTTTTTCTGGGGGAAAACAACCGTTAAAATTTCATGGTGTAGGTACCTATAATAATTGGATCCGTATTTTGAAAATCTATGTAAGTAGGTATACTTAATTTGAAGTACAAAGTAAAATAAAATCTCTTGATAAAATGTGATTCTCATTTTACAGAACTTATTTTTTTGTAGGTGTACCGAATTAAGAGAATAAGTAATTGAACAAAAGTCTCATCCGAGAGGTACGAGTACCTAAAGGTAGGTAGGTAGGTAAGGTATTGAATCATATGGGGGATATGCCATAATCCCTTGGCATGCAGGTTGGCGATCGCAATGCTATGCGGGACGCTGCTGCCCACCCCGCGTTATTGCCACTTTCGGTTACAGTACCTCGCTCAGTATTTTGTTTAAGAGCTTCGTGTAATTAGTTTAACTCTGCTAAATAAGAAATTCAATATAAATTAGTTAAATTACCTATACTTTTGTGCCAATTAAACATCTTCTAGATTTTCAAATATAATAAAGAAAGGCTCAAAGATAAATCATTATAATCAAAGTAGGTATATTAAATAATTTCTTACGTCGAATTTTTTTTTACTAAGTATGACTTAATACTTAAACAATCCGATCGTGTTCGAACGATATAATTAAGAAGTATTTACAACAACACCACGCTTCGCACCGTAAAAACATATTTTTTAGTAGTCAGTGAGATAATCAAATTTTAAGACAATATTCACCTGGTTGGACATATCATATTACATTATTAAACCTTCGTCAATCTATTTTGCATATTTTTCATGTCCAGCTGTGAGAGTGAGTAAGCTTTGTTCTAAACTTAGAAAAACACAACATGACTTCACTCTTATATTTCCCTGAAGGCATAGTTTCACTGGCGCATGGCCCAAAGTGCACATGGCCCCGCGGCTGGTGTAGATCATAGGCGATCTACTTGGTTAATTAAGCACTACGGGCGCGGTCGGGTAGTGAGATGGGTGACCGCTAGTGGCAAATTAAAACCGCGTTTTCGTGCTTCGGAGGGCACGTTAAGCCGTCAGTCCCGGTTGCTATCGATAGATAGCAGTCGTTAAACCTTGTCGGAGGCCTTATTTGTGGTCAAACCACCAAATGGTAGGTAGGTAGTGTTCAGCACTTTTGTGTGCTGGTTAGATGGTAATGTATGGCCTCATTATAACTATCATAGAGACGAAACAACTGAGGTCTCAGGGATGGCAACACATCTGCATAATGACCTCTGGTCTTTGTGTGGGTGTCTGTAGGCTGCAGTCATCACTTGACATTAATGTGAACTGTATGCTTGTTTGCCACTTTCATTACATAAAAAAAAACCAGTGGCATACCGCTTCGGTCCCATAAATGACCCTGTTAGACGAAATGGGATCCGTTTAGTTACATGGGCGTGTGTGCAAAAGCATACTATTGCGATATCGGCTTGCTATTACTAAAGTCACTCAAGTGGCAGTGGGCAGGGCACATAGTAGAATGGCTACTACGTCCCGGAAGACGAAGCATAGGCAGGCTCCCCAAGATGGACCGACGACCTGATGAAGGTCGCGGGCAATCGCTGAATGAGGGCGGCCCAGGACCGTTCGTTGTGGCAATCTTTGGGGGAGGCTTTTGTCCAGCAGTATTTTGGCTGAAATGATGATGATGATTACTAAACTGCTTCTCGTAGTGAAGTTACGTTTCTTATATTTTACTGTCTCAAAAATAAGTGTATAAATCCACCAAACTCTGGGGATGCGATTGATTAAACTCTTATCTTTACTAATATTTATGGAATCTCAATACATATAGTTTTGATTTATATACACGTGGCGATATTTTGCCTAGGCAAAGCTTACATACAAAATTTCAACTTTCTGTGACTTCGGAAAGTACCATAAGAATTTTGATGATCATCAGTGAGTGAGTGAGACATCAATACAATCGAAAGTATTATAGCTATGCTATTGAATCATTGCTTATTTAATTAATCTACTGTAAACATCATATCTAAAGAATTTCGTTTATCTAGAATAATCAAAACCCAAGTAGACATGTGGTTTTAAAAAAAAACCACCAAGCTTTACGAGGAAAGGTAGGTTAGTTTTAGTGCTCTTGCGCTTCGCTTGGCTCGTCTTCACCAGTCACCCAGATCATACAATTTGAATGTTATGTAAGTCTGTTATTACTTGCAGACGATTATGAGAACAATAACACAAATCGCATAACATTCTTGATGACACAGATATGTTGCTTTCGGTGCCGACGTCAGGGGTGACGTCGAATGAGCCGGTGATGGTTATGACGGAGCTCACGAGTCTCACGATGCAGTGGTTTCGATCCCAGTGAATCACGATTGATATTCCATTTATTAGTTTAGAATAATTTATTTTATACTAGCTTTTATCTCGCGACGTCGTCAGCGTGGTATTCGTTGTATACAAACTACGAATAATATTTTTAAGGTTTCGTACCCTACAAGAAACCCTTATAGTTTCGCAATGTCCGTCCGCCTGTTCGCAGCTTTGCTAAAAGACTGAGAATGAGGGCGAGATTCACAGACCGCACTACGACTTTACTTTGAGCAAAGTATGCTTAGAACTGTCAGAAATGTATGGGTTTTGATAGTTCGAAGCGTACTTTGCTCGAAAGTAAAGTCGTAGTGCGGTTTGTGAATCTCACCAGTGCTAGAAAGCTGCAATTTGGCACTTTTTCACTATAAATGTAACATGTACAGACAAAAAGACTGTCGAATATTATATAAGAATACTAGCGGCCCGCCCCGGCTTCGCCCGCGCTGCTCTGCTCCTATTAGTCATAGCGTAATGTAAGCTATCCTATCTCTCAAGTTGGATCGAACTGCACATGGTGAGCGAATTTTATTATAATCGGTTAAGTGGTTTAGGAGTCCATTGAGGACAAACATTGTGACACGAGATTTATATATATTGAATATTTATGATCCAGAACACTTGATTTTGAATACTCGTATTATGTGATTCAGTTGTTACTCGCAGACGATTATGAGAACAATAATACAAATTGCATAACATTTTTGATGACACAGATGAGTTGCTTTCGGTGCCGACGTCAGGGATGACGTTGGATGAGCCGGTGGTTGTGACGAGGATCACGAGTCTCACGACACAGTGGTTTCGTTCCCAGTGAATCACAGAGGAGTGATATCGATAGTCTATATTAAATTGTGCTCAAACACAATATATTTTATACTAGCGTTTAGCTCGCGATTTAGCCAGAGTGGCATTCGTCATACAATTTTCAACCCCTATTTCTCCTTTTCAATAACCTAAAAACGTGTATCATTATTTTTAATTGAGTTAATGATGTAGAAGTGTGCAGAGTTCTTCATCTTATTGAATGAACTGCAGAAAAAATATTTTCTTATTTCTCGTCTACACTCTAAAAACAACCTTTGTGAAAATTTTCGGCCTAATCGGTCCACGGGTTTAGTCTGGGTCTGGACTTTATATTATATCAGTCAAAGGGTAATTTTTTTTTAAATATGTTTGTATGTATATCTACATAATAATGATATGTTGGTCATATTTTATCTGTTCCAGGGTTGTATCAAACATCAGAATTCCGTGCTCGAAAATAAATAAATAGGTTTATATGCACGCGTAGCTAATGTCTAATTTCGCATGGCTTTATTTTATAAACATCTAAATATTTTAAAGTGATTTTTACATCTTCTAACACTAAAATGGGCCCAGAAATTCGATTTCGTATTGTTTCTCCAGATAAACTTTTTAAATGTATTTACTACGAAATACACTTTACCTGAAAGCGAGGAAAATACCGAATATTTTTGCCAATGCAATCCGTAACTAAATACCAACATTAAGAAGCCGTATATTTAATAATTTTATTTATGATCATAAATATAGTCGATAACAGAGTAGGTATATATTTGTATGTCATTGAAATTAATAACGCGTTGAACGGTTTGGACATTCGAATCGCAAAGTGTAAACCTATTTATTAACCAACACACCTAAAATGTAAATTATATTTTTACTATTAGTATGAGCCTGTAAACACAAACAAGGACGAAACGACTATTAAAAGATGGGAAACACTGCAATGGAAGATCCGCGTTTAATTTGCCTTCAATAATTTTGTGAATTTGTCTTGACCTATCGGTGTAAGGACGTCTACAAGAGGATAGGTCGATTGATTTTAAGTTGAGTGTAATTAAATTCATATCCACAAGTCATTTTGAACGTTGATGTATCGATATAAATTTTTATTGAAATTTCATCGATATATCAACGTAATATTGAATTCACTATGACCAGTCATAGCAAATCATCGAATCAATTACGAAGGATTACATCACCGAAGGATTGAGTCACGGTCACAACTTGTATAGCTAAGTTGAATCCTTTTTGTCCGTGGGTTGGTTCCTTTTAGTCATCATATGATACTGCGCTAGTCACTACTGACCGCAATATTGTAAACAATCATTTCGTTAGAGTATTCTGACATTCATGATGATAAATAACGTTAAATTCTAGGATGCACTACTGTACTGCACCCGCAATGTCATCCTCCGCAATTTCCTGAGAATTATCCAAGATGGATTCTTGAGAGCAGAACGTCTTTTTATCTTCAGTATACATAAATAGGCTGTATTTGTATCAGTATACATTTAAATATTGTATCAGTATACATAAATATGGGGAGCTTATAGACTCACCAGTTCTTGTTGCTAAAAAATTACAATAACGTAAGTATATTGAAAGTAAAGTAGATACCTACCTATATCTTTTCGCATTCTGTTGTTTATAACTTTACAGGATCGTATCTAAATTACATATTAAATTTACATTTAGAATACAGTATCTACTCACTTCTTAAGTTATTATTATCAGCAGAACCTGCTTAGGTTATTGTATGGCCCCGTAATAACTAGGTATCACAGAGGCAAAACATCTTAGTCCTGAGGGGTGGCAACGGCAACACTTTGACCTCTGGTTATTGTGTAGATGTCTATAGGCTGCAATAGTCACTTAACATCCATGTGAACTACATGCTTGTTTGCCTCCACCATCACATAAAAACCTATATACAAGATAATATACCTACCTATCGTTTTCTACAAAATATCAGTTTTTTTTAAACAATATTATATTGATAAATTGTTTTCTTCGATAAGTACATTTAATGTTCAGGTTTTCTGGAGTATGAATGACATGAATTTTACCGTATAGGTATACAAAATAAATAAATACTTACCAACTATAACTTGAATATCATCTTTAGCTTGAAAATTTAATGTAATTTGCGGTAGATTCGCTATGTGAACAATAAAAAAAAGAAAATAAGTTATGACATGATGACATTTTAAGGCAAAATAATTCTTTAAAAAAAAAACAAATAAACTCAATCTAGAGCTTGTTTGAAGCTTATTTTATTTTTAGAATCTTCGTAATGGTTACGTTGTAGATTAAATCGTTGTACATATTAATTAATCATTGTGTACTTCATGTTCTATTTTGAATGTCTATTTATACAAGACATCAGTAACAATTGATAGTACCTATTCTTTGCATTTATATTTAAATGGAAGTATACATATCAACAGTTTTCATCTTAATAAATACTTACTGCCATTGAAACTACAAAACTACGACTTAGGTATAGTTTTTGTGATATTAAGCTCAACTGAAAATGTATAATTTTAAAAAATGAAATCAGTTCATTATATTTTGTATTTACTTATGACCAGTGATGTTAAAGTTAGTTACATAATTGAGGCGTCTTATACCACCTGCCACACAGCAGCATGCATGAAAATGAAAAGTACAAATTGACTATTTTTGTGAAAAATGCAAACGTACAAATTGACTATTTTTTGTAAAAAAAATGCTTTCTTGTGGTTTGTTACGGAATAAACAAGACAATAATTAATAAGTTTTAAGATGTTTGATTTTGTGAACGCAATTTATTGAATTTTATTCAAATTATTTTACCTATCGTTAATTTTGCCCAAATTTGCGCCTTTCTACCCTTTTTTCACTCAACTTTCACAACACATGATTTTCCATGATCATATTATTAATAATATAAGTTAACTGTGCCTATATCTGCATAATTATGTCCCTAGAATATTCATTCAGTTTACCGGAACAATGAATTTTATCGCTTGGCATATATGTGAACAGATTATTGGATTAAAACTGCTTCTTGGTTTTTTAAAAACATAAGCATACGTATTTAATTATTTAAAAGCTTACAAGTGCTTGCCAATGAATGCTTAGTGTCGTCTTTTCCTTCATCTTAAATGCCAAGGTCCCAAGCTAAATATCCTTCTACGAAACACTGAGCGTACTTTACTGAAAGTAAATGTATTAAATAACATCTAACTGGCTAGGTGTGTATTTAGGTTAATAGCTAAATGGTAAATTATACATTCAGAAATGAATTCATAATATTGGTTGGGGAAAAAGCTTCTTCGCATTTTTTAAGATAATTATCAAAATGTCTTAGACTGTTCCCCGGCTGACTTATGGAAGTTTTTGAAATCTCTTGGCTTATCTAAATCACAACTAAGCTCTGTATCTTTTAACTTGTCTTTAAACCTTCTTAATCAATATTTTGCATCCACCCCAGTTCTTGATGAACAAATTAAATCTCAAACTCTCCATAAAATAACTTCCTCGCCAGTACCATATTCATTCGCATTTTCTCCTATAACTATAGATGAAGTCAGAAAGATAATGGCGTCCATCTAGGCCACAGCACGACTACAGCCTTAGTTAAAATCACTGACGACGTGAGAGCTGGAATGGAATATTCTCAGCTGACGGTATTAGTACTTATTGATTTTTCCAACGCTTTTAACACCGTTGACCATGATGTTTTAATTGCTACCATCCGACAAACTGGCGCTTCATCTATAGTTCAGGATTGGTTTTCTTCTTATCTTCGTGGTCGCCAGCAAGCTGTTCGTGTTGATCGGAATAAATCCGATTGGTGCGATTTATGCTCTGGTGTACCACAGGGCGCTATACTTTCTCCCTTATTATTTTCTCTATTTATAAACTCTCTTACTATCAGACTCAATTGCTCTTACCATCTGTATGCCGACGACTTGCAGCTATATTCTCAATCGGATTCAAAGAATTTAGAGCGGTCTATTTCAATTATTAATAGCAATTTGGAAATTATATCTCAATGGTGCCATGACTATGGAATTACGGTTAACATTTCTAAGTGTCAAGCCATTATCTTGGGCAGTAAGTATTTTATAAATAAGATTGACATGTTTGCTTTACCGCCGATATTATACAACGGGTTGTTTATTCCTTTCTCGCCATCTGTCAAAGATTTAGGCCTTTACCTTGATTCCACTCTGAGTTGGAATAAACAAATTAGCAATGTAAGCAATATTGTTACATCTTCGCTGCGGTCCTTATACAGGTTTAAAAACTTTTTGCCACCCAGTACCAAAAAACTTCTGGTTCAAGCTCTTATATTGCCCGTTATTGACTATGCAGACGTTTGCTGACTTATCCCAGGTGCTCTTGAACAAATTGGATCGACTTCTCAATAAGTGCATTCGTTTCATTTTTGGTCGCAAATTCGATCACATTTCATCATTTCGCTCCAAATTAAAATGGCTTACAATCCGCCAGAGAAGATCTGTCAGGACACTTTCCTTACTGTTCAACGTTATTAATGATCCATGTTCTCCCAATTATCTTAGTATACATTTTCAAAAACTGGGCATCTCACATAACCTTAATCTCCGTTCTTCGGAAAATCTTACCCTTGGTATTCCTCTTCACAACACTTGTTTTATTTCTAACTCATATACCGTTTCGGCAATAAAACTTTGGAACGCTCTTCCCGTGAATATCAGGAAATCAACCTGCAAGTACTCATTTAAGCGGCAAGTTCGGGAACTTTATCTCAATGCGGTTGGCTAGTAGTTTCGCAAGTCTGACATTCTATTATTTATTATTGTGATATATATATAGACATTTTGTTTTGTATAGGTTTACTGTATATTAGTCCATGTATGTAATATTATATATTAGTATGTATTAGTATATATATTTTAATTCAGCAACGTAATTATTTATAGGTACATATCTATTTTAAATATAAATACTTATATTTTGTGTATGTTTACTATTATATGTAGGTATATAAATATATTATTTGATTAATGATAATATTTTTAGCTGTCCCTCATATTTTCACTTTTGTACCATTGCTGCACCTACTTCGTCGATATCCTCACTACCCGAAGGTTGACTGGTAGAAAACGCCTAGTGGCGTTAAGTCCGCCTTATGTATAATTTCTGTGCATACATAAAAGAATAAATAAATAAATAAATAAATAAATAATTCAAAACATTTTTTAATATAGTTTATTTAAATTTAACTAAAGTATGTATGTACCATTTTGTTCGATAACCTTTTGCCATTTTGTAGGTAGGGACATGATCCCATTGCTAGAAAAATTTTGGGATTTCTCATCAAAATACCGCGACAAGTGGATTTGGCAGTCCTCTCGTGATGTTAACCTAACATTGCATAAAGAATTCTGAAGAGACCGAAACAGCTGGAAATCTGAAGGTGCAAGGTCAGGACTATACGGCGGATGCATTAACACCTCCCAGCCAAACTCTCTTAATTTTTGCTGAGTGGCTATAGATGTGTGAGGTCTAGCGTTATCATGATGAAACACCACACCCCTTCTGTTGATCAATTCCGGCCGCTTTCTCTCAACTTCTTGCTTTAATCTCATCAGTTGTTCGCAGTAGAGTTCAGAATCGATAGTCCTGCCTGGTGGTAATAGCTCATAATGAATAATGCCCTTCCAATCCCACCACACACACAACATCACCTTATTGCGAGTTAAACCGGGTTTCGCCACAGTCTGTGAAGCTTGACCGGCCTTTGACCACGACCTTTTTCGCACGTTCTTGTCGTACGTGATCCACTTTTCATCACCAGTTATCAGCTTCTTCAAAAATGATTCGGTTTCATTACGTCGTAATAAAGAATCACAAATGAGAACACGGTTCATTAGGTTTCTTTCAGTGAGCTCGTGAGGTACCCAAATATAAAGTTTTTTTTTGTACCCAGCTTTTTTCAAATGCGCCAAAACTGTTTTGTGATCAATTCTCAGTTCTTCAGCTACGTCGTAACTACTGATATGTCGATCTTGCTCCACTTTTTCAAAAATGGCATCCATTTTATCCGTAATAGGGCGACCAGAGCGAGGTGCATCTTTGACGACAAATCAAAATTTCCGGATTGAAAACGCTTAAACCAAATTTGTGCTACTTTCACAGACATTGCACTAGGTCCATAAACATCGCAAATTTTTTGTTGTTCATACATACTATAATGCGAAAAGACTTTTTCCCCAACCTATTATTTGCACGTTTTTGATTTGTTTTTTTTGTTTGTATTATAAAATAGTTGTAAAGTATTTACATGGAGTCTTGTAGAGCTTTAGAATAGTTTCAGGAGTTTAGTGCTGACAGCCTTGATTGAATTTTTCACCAGGATATTTTTTGTGGAATCTCCAGTATTAGGGAATATACTACCTATTCTAGGGAGTAAACACAGATTTAGGTACATGCACTTTATTGGATCAACTGGTGGTAGAGCTACAGTGTCGAAGCTGGAGGTTGCACTTACCATCTATGTGAACCATTGCAAAATGCCACCTTCCACTAAACACGTACTTTCTTTTAGTCTTTGCTATTCTCTGGTAGAGTTCAGTATGATCATCAGTATTAATCTAAAAAAAACGTACGTAAAAAACGTACTAAAAAAACAGCATTTACTTATTTTTTTTTTGAGTGAAGGTTTGTAGGAGCATTCCACAATTTTCAAGGCACATCATTAAAACTTGGCATACTGACTCTTTGAAATGTAACGTAACTTCACGCCTGTAATCCCGAAGGGGTTGGCAGAAGTAAAGGCAATCATAATGCTTGCAAACACCGACTATATGCCGGTTACGTTTGGGTCCATGTAACAGGTGGCGAGCCTGTTGACATCTCCGAACACATTACCAAACTTCGAGGTACTGAGAAATTTCCAGAAACTGCAAAAATCCCAATAGAACCAGAGATAAAGGACTGCCTAATTTGTCACTAAAAAAAACAAGAAAAAGTTTTAAAAGTTTATACAGAATTTTCTCATTCTTAGACTATATGAAAATAGTTAGGTATACTTAAAGGTTTTGGATAACAATTGGAACTTGACTGGGACATTTCCGCGGGATCGTAAAATTTGAATTATTTATAAAATGAAAACCACGTGCACGAAGCCGCGGGCAACAGCTAGTAAGTAATATAAGGATATCATAATTGACTCATGTTACAGATGACTCCTAGTCACCTATAAATAACGATAACCTTTTTACTTATTATGCACGAATTCTTTATCAGCACGGGTTACGTATACAGTGTACCTACTTACCAACTGATGGAAAAGTACCACATAATATACCTATGAACAATATCTTCATAATAAACACCCATATTACTTAGATTTCTATCACATATGTCAAGAATCCGAATGCAAGATAATGACGAGGCAGGTTATAGGATGAGTAATGTGACCATTTTTATCGTCACTCAAAACGGGACATTCTCAAAATTACCTTCAAGTAGAGGTACAAAGGGGGGAAGAGGCTTACTTACGTTAAAACGTCCTTCTTTAAGTATCATTTCAAGAATTTTAGGTTTCGCTATTGATTGCTTTTGAGATTAAATATTATAAATTATTAAAAAAATACTAAATTTTCGGATTAATGTTTACAAGACAACTTCAGTCGAGTGCGCTAGATTTCTATACATTTTTGCTGAGATTACCGATAAAGGGGAATTTTCGCTTCCAAGTTTTTCTGGGACACCAGGACGGGCTGCATGAAAACGAGACTGTCCCGCTCAAAAGGGGACGTATGGTCACGTTAAGGATGACGGACGAGGCAACACGGGACTGTCCACAGAATTCCGTCAATAATAAAACTGCGATCGCCAATCCGCATGCCAAGCGTGACGATAGTGGCAAATCTTCCCCTAATAACCCACCATATTTTCGTGGGTAAAGGGGACAGCTTTTGTCCAGCAGACGTTTTTTTATATATATTGGAATGGAAGTGGCAAACAAGCATGCAGATAACATTGATGTTAAGTGATGACTACAGCCTATAGACACCTACATAAAGACCACTCCTGACGCCTATGGTTTTATGCCTCTGTGCCGGCAATTACAGGGCCGCCACCTAACCAGAACACGATAGTGCTGAACATAACCATTTAGCGGCAAGTATATTAGGTAATGCGGTGGTGCCTTCGCCCGCGAGCTCCGTCTCTGTAGCTCTACCACCAGTAGACGTGTATCGGCATCGGCTGTAGAGGTAATGACGATGGATTTGTATTATAAAATAGTTGAAAAGTATGGACATGGAGTCTTGTAGAGCTTTAAAATAGTTTCAGTAGCTTAGTGCTGACAGACTTGAGAGACTGGATTGAATTTTGCACCAGGGTTGTCTTGTGGAATCTCCAGTATTAGGGAATACTTATACAGATTTAGATTACCTATGTACCTTTATGATGGTAGGCAAAGATTGACCACCAATGCTCTAATCTTAGTGTATGTTGTATTAATAGTAGTGGTAAACGTGATAGTATGTTGCAAGCGTGAGCTTCGGCTGAGTGTGCTTGTTTTGATGAGATTCACATTATTAATCAAACAGACAATGGACCTTGGGAAGTGCTTGAGGAATTAACACCTTTACAAAGCGAAGGTTTTATGAACGGGCTAATTTGTTTTGCCGGCTGTGATGTCTATTATGTTTGTTGATTATATTAATATTGATATTTGACTATACATATTATTTTTGTCGGATTCAATCAATTGAATTAGTCAACACATGGTTAACTAATTGTGTTCAACATAATATTTGGTTATGAATATGAATATTACCTTATACATATAAGTACTTACTGTAATATTTTTATAGCTTGGTAGAATCCACTGATGGAGCTCGAAGGCGGAGTAACCACCGCATTACCGCACAGATTATAATCTACTTGTGGCTAAATGATAGAGTTCGGCATGGTAATATACGACTCCGTAATTTGTGGCACAGAGGCAAAGAAAAACAACTGACGCCTGGAGTGGCAACGCATCTACATCGAAACTTCTGATTTTATGTAGATTTTAATGGGCTACAGTATTAATTAAAATAATGGTAAGTATTTTGTGAATGTGAACTGTAAGTAGGTATCCTTGTTTGCCACAAAAAAAGTAGCTTCACGTCTCTCACGATATACCTATTTATCGAAGGAGCATACATGCAAACACCTATGATTCGACAGTTATGTTTTGTCCCTTGTAATATCCATTAACAGGTGACGAGCGATTGACATCTCCGAGTACATTACGAGTCGATGGCACTGGGCATTTTCTGCAAATATCCCAATACTACTTCATCCTGGGATATCGAACCCAGGATCCCAGCGTAGCAGCCGTGGCTTGCTACCACTAGACTACTCAAGCATGTAACTAGGTAAGAATTAAAAGAATAATAACGGAAAAGCCCATGTAAGTATAATAGTTATTTTGCAATAATCAAGTTAAAAAAATTAATCTAAACATTAACTGAATGTATAATAGTGTTGTGTGATGAAATTTTTAATCCAATCGGTGCAGACCTACTTGCTAAAAGTAGAGTTATAGGTGTAACTTTACATTTTATTATGAGTCGGTTGACCCGCAAATCTACTAATTATCATTCTTCATCGTTTAGCGAAGTTTAGGAGGAAATTCCTCCGTAAGTCCGTTACACGATAGGTTTTGCTGTCAGTAGAACCACATTCATGGCTGTGATTGACGGATGTTGCATGAAGTGTTTTAATATGAAAAATTATAAACATCAGTCAACCATCATTCGTGACTGATGGAATTGATTGACACTTGCATGAGTGTGTAATGAGAGAAGTAATATATGTAAGAGTAGATTTCGTCAAGCAAATCTAGGGTTACAATTAAGCTATAAAACAACAACGACTGAAACGAAAAATATACCAGTCTTAGTTGTTCAAACTCTGTAATTAGATTCCCAGTTGCTTGTTTTAATTAGTCAACGACGACACAAACTCATTTATATGCTCGAACCCCAAATAATTTTAATGTCTCCCCATTATTGAGCAGCACGTGTTGCCATACTTTCGGTGAGAAATTCCCGTCGGCGTCGGTTATTAACAAACACGGAAGGCCACTCCCTCTCAGATTTACAGCTTAGACAAAGGACATCAATTCTCGCGGTGGCATGTGAACAATATGAGCCATGTTACCGATGACTCTTTGTCGAAACAGTCGAGGGACGTTGGAATAGTATGAACTTTTATTTTTTCTTTCATTTGAATATTATGTTTATTTTGTTACCTAGTTAGATTTGAACGCCACTTTAAACGTTGATATGCAAATTTAAATAATAAACCAGCCTCGTTTTGAAATATTCGTGATATCCTTATTTAATTAAATTTACCTAAAATTCAGAGATCGGAACGGTCACTAAGTAAATATAAGTATAGTCATCAAATAAACTCATCAAGAAACATTGCATATCGAGTGTATGAAAGCGACAATCGGCTAGTTTCGACTTCGTATGGCGTTATCTCTGCTGCATACTGTCTACGTAAGCACTGATAGTCCCGGTATTGGTCAAAACTTGATCAAAATGGTGGACTAACGTCATATAGGTAAGATGCGAAAAGGATAACGCTCTACAGACCCGAAATAAGCCGAAGTCTCCTTCGTAAGGTCGATATTTCAAGGCAATATTTCTTGTTGGATACTGAACTATTGACTTACCTACACTTTGATATTACACTGGTTATTTTATTTCAGTAAAAATTATGAACGACAGTTGGTAAACAGAAACGAATTTCGTATAGGTACTAAATTTTTTTTTTTCTAATTTTAATAAGTAAGTATATACTTAATACTTTAGCTTGGCTACTAGACTAGGCTGCTTATAGAAACATGTACCTACATAAAACCAGATTTATCAATGCAGATGCGTTTCAACTCGTCACCTGAATCTTAAGCTGCTATGGGTATGGACCCGAAAACTATATCGCTGAACACTATAATTTTGCAGCAAGTAGATTATGTAATGCGGTCGTGTCTACGCCCTCAAGCTCCGTCACTAGAGACCTCCAGTAAAATGAATTATGTAACTTTATAAACATTCACTGGTGGTAGAGCTCCAGTGACGGAGCTCGCGGGCGTAGGCACCACCGCATTACCTAATATACTTGCCGCTAAATGGTAGTGTTCAGCATTATCGTGTCCCGGTCAGGTAGTAATGTACGGCCCTGTAATTTCCGGCATAGAGGCATAACACCTTAGGCCTCAGGAGTGGCAACACATCTGCATTTTGACCTCTGGTCATTGTGTGGGTGTCTATAGCAGCCTATAGACCACACCAGTCATCCCTTAACATCAATATGAACTACATGCTTGTTTGCCACTTTTATTACATAAAAAAAAACAAATTTACGCAAGTGATCGATGATATTAGCAAATTTTTAATTCCAATGTGACATGATACAATGTAAAATGATTGTCACTTTGATTTCAGACATCAGATTTCAGACACACAATTTCAGTTTCAAACAAAATGAGTTACAAGAACTACCTCAAAGTCAGTAAAAACCTAGTCTAAACAGATAGACTGGCTAATGAAATCGATCATAGCTATCAAGTAATTGCCATGCGTCTGAGGGCGTGGTTCACGCGTCCTTTCTGCAATTTCATTTCAAACCATTTGCATACGCCACCGCAAAATAATTCGTACTCCATTACTATAGTGTCCACGTCCGCAACTGATTTAAATTAGGGATGTCCAATTGAAACGATGTGTTAATAAATCGATCTTTTCCAATTTTCGTTTTTTTCCATTATGTACCATACCGATTTACATTGGATCTCATTCTCGTAAGGTCGAATTAAAATAATGGAATAATTGGTTTTCGACACAAAACAGGTAATGTTGTTATTATGGTTATATTTCTACCATTTATGTTAACGTTAACCAAGTTCAACTAATGTAGATACCTAAACTAACCTTGACTAAATAAATTACCTGTCAGTAAATTTGTTTAGTCAACGTTATACAGTGTAAAGCTGAGTAAAAAATAGTAAACAACACGCATGTAATTTTTTTTGTCTGTCTGTCTGTCTGTCTGTTTGTTCAAGCATCACACAAAATCTACCGGTCCGATTACGATGAAACTTGGTATAATTATACTTTGACGTTTGGCGCACAGCACTGGGTACTTTTTATCTCGAAAAAAAAAACTCTGTTTGTCTGTGTGTTTGTACACCCTGATGTCAGAAACGGGTGATCCGATTTTTTGTTTTTACTAATATATTGTGGTAAGTTTCACTTAATCTTTAGTGTTTGTCTCACGTCAATCGGTTCAAAAATAAAAAAGTTACGTCAATTCAAAGAATCATATCGAAAATTTTTAACTGTTCTGTATCTATCTTCTATCTTTTTTAGGGTTCCGTACCTAAAAGTTTAAAACGGATCCTATTACTAATTCCCCGCTGTCTACCTGTCTGTCTGTCCGTCCGTCCATCTGTCTGTCACCAGGCTGTATCTCATAAACAGTGATAGCTAGTAAGCTAAAATTTTCACAAATTATGTATTTCTGTTACCGCTATAGCGACAAAATTGAATACTAAAAATAAGAAAATGAAAATGTAAAGGGGTCCAAAGGGGCATACAATAAACGTGTTATTTTTCGTATATTTTTTGCTCGATATCTATAACGGTATCAAGTATAAATAATACATATAATAATGGCAACCCATTATACGTCCCACTGCTGGGCACGAGTCTCTCCCCGTTTTGGGGGGAAGCCTGGAGCTTACTCCACCACGCTGCTCCAATGTGGATTGGTGGAAGTGGGTGGGTTAGTGGCCAACCCACTGTCGGATGTTTTCAAACCGCCCATAAGGCCTCCGACAAGGTTTAACGACTGCTATCCATCGATAACAACCAGGACCGACGGCTTGACGTGCCCTCCGAAGCACGGAAACCCGCATTTAATTTGCCACTAGCGGTCACCCATCACACTACCCGACCGCACCCGTAGTGCTTAACCGAGCAGATCGCTTACGATCTACACCAGCCGCTGGGCCATGCGCGCTTCAGTTCGAGTTCGACGAGTTCGACTCGCACTTGGCCGGTTTTTTTCTGTAAGTAACATTAAGCATACAGCATAGCAGCGTCCCGGCATAAAAAAATCTCCGCTATGATCACCATTCAGCATGCCAAGCGTGGCAATTATGGCGTATTCTTTCCTTATGACGCACAACACTTTTAGGAGCATCTTCGGGAAAGGCTTTGTCCAGCGGAGACGGATGGACGTCTTTTGGATGTGATTATGATGATGGCGATGGTGGTGGTGGTGGTGGCGGTGGCGTTAGTGGTGTTGGTGGCATTGGTGTTGTTTGTAGTGGTGGTGGTGGCGTAGGTGTCGTTGGTGGCATAGGTATTGTTGGTGACTCTGGTGGTGGTGTTGGTGGCGTTAGTGGTGCTGGCGGTGATTTTACTGGCGGTGGAGGCATTGGTGGCGTTGGTGATGTTGGTGGTGTTGTTGGTAGTTTTGGGGGCGTTGGTGGCGGTGGTTTTGGTGGCGTTTGTATCAGTGGTGGCATTGGTGGCGTAGGTGTTTGGTAATGGTTATGGCGTTGATGGCGTTGGTGGCGATTGTAGTGGTGGCGGTGGTGGTGGTGGCATTAGTGGGTAAAAATGCACAACGTTAATATTCAATTTTTCTCTTCTGCCGGCTCTTACGAGGTGCTTATATTATGCATAGATCTATTTTTTATGTTTAAAAATTGACTGAAAATTTACAAAAGTTTTTAATAATTTTCTATAAAAAAATATGATATAGAAGTTTAAAATGGCATTTTCCAAAATACGGTTCAGCATAGGATGGATGCGCGTTTTAACACATAATTAGCAATTTTTCGCAATCCTGTGTGCTTTTATCCCCGATGGTCATACGTCTAATATCGTGTACGGAGAAGCATTACTGCAAAATAGATTTTTTAGCTACCCAAAAGTGTTTATGATCCAAAATTAACCAAAATGTATATCCAAAAGCGCTGCCTAATGTCCCAAAGCCACTATACTACAAACAAAGTTGCGGGCACAGCTAGTTATTAAATAAACTTTTAACGTTTTTCGCACTGACAGCGAGTTGCGAATAATAAAGGACAATTTTATTATTGATAGATACTTAAAAGTAAAGTAGAATTGTTCACACACAGTAAAGTACCTTCAGTGTATGTAAACAATAAAAAAATCCAAAAAAATATTTTCAAAAAATTTGTACGAAAAGTTTCACGTGGATTCTAATCGCGGATTAATTCATTGAGTTACGAATTGTTACGATTCGACATTTAATTCAAATCATCAGGCATCCCTAATTTAACTACGCGGAAGCCGTACCAATACTATTCTAATGTGCCGACGCGCGGCGCGACTCTAGCATTGCGTTGCGGTAGATAAATTGTTAACGTATGCGATCTCTTTGTCCTGTCAATATGTCAAGTGTGGGACTCCTCACTTGCGCCTGCGCTGACATAATGTTACACTTTTACACCGAGACACCATCATTTCTGTGGGACGGAATATTTATTATAATCAAACGTTCCAAAGAACAATTTGTTATAGCTTTACTGAGATTAGGATTATTAATTTTGGCGATGTATCATTTTGACTTTGTTATTGTAGTATTTGAGAGTTTACAAAAAATACTAATTAGTGTCTTGTCTCGACGTCATTCATGAGACGTAGTGCGCACTCTAACATTTCTAACAAAAAAGGTAACTTCACGTATATATTTAACGATGCATAGGTAAATGCATTAAATTCAAACGTACCTACTAGCAAACACCCACGATTCGCCAGTTACGACATTGTTCCATGTAAAAAGCCTATTGTGTGTATTGTAGTGTTACATATCCGGGCACGTTAAACCAAACTCGGAGGAACACTGATAAACCTCTAAATAAATTCAATAGCTCTTATCTTGGACTTGGAGATGGAACCCCAGCATAGTAGTCTTCTTTCTTCGTGTCAACGACTTCACAGCGAAATGCATTAAGTTTTAAAGAATCTTGACACAAAACTTGGCAATGGCCACCGCATTATCCGTGTGGAGCAGCTAGTGGGACACAGAGGGCAAATCATTAGATGAGCCATCGTCTGAACGTATTCTCCACAGTCGCACATCGTATTGACTGAGAAATCCCACTTAACCAGGTTTTCCCTGCAGCGACCAACCTGGGTTCGCAGACGATTAAGCGATTTCCATATTGGCCACGGCAAGTTATGGCCAGGAGGCAGGGACTCCGAAAGTGGTACAAAACCTGCAGGTGGGGTGCATGAAAGAAGCCTCCCCGAACGGTGAACATGGCAAACAAAAATGCTCATCCGGGGCGCCCTGGATATACGGCTCCAAGACTTCCTAACAGAAGGGGGTATTGGAGCAATATAACTAATTCTTTCACCACAACGACTCAAAGCATAGTAGTGGCCTGCTACGATTAAATGACTACTGACTGCGTTTTTAACTCCAATACGTAAGGGCCAATACGTAACCGACAAATCGTGAGTCGTTGCATGTATGCTCGATTGCATGCATTTTCCTCTGCCTACCCCTTCGGGTATTACAGCCGTGTAATTACGTATTTGTACCGAAATTTAAATAGATAAGAATTCGCTTCCCGTGAGGTACTAAGGTACCTAGGAAACTATGTTTGCAGAGGATACGGCTAATCTACGCACGATGCATTTTATTATTTCGTCGCTAATCGCTTTTGCAGTGGGAACTTCGTTTAAATACTGGAGGAAGATCCGTATTATATTAACGCGGAATCATCGGAATGATTCAATATAAATTAAAACTTGATAAATTGTTAGATATCTAATGAGACAACTTCTTTGTGGTGATAATTGTTCTCTATCTATGGTCGATCCAATTCGATCGAAATCTGGCCACCAATTAAGCCAACTAAAGATTTGGATGAGGTTCGACTAAATATTATAAGAAATATAATATTAAACTTTCAAGTACCAAACACCTAGAGCATTTATCTGATCTCTACATTTTGGTGCCTACCTAACTGCTGCCTCAGTAGCCTAGTGGTAGCAGGCCGCTACTACTACGCTGGAGTCCGAGTTCGATTCTCGGGTTGGGGATATTAGAGATAGTGGTGTAAAATCCTTTATCTCTGGTTCTATTGGGATTTTTCCATTTTCTGTAAGTTTCCCAGTCAGTTTTCCCCTCGAAGTTTGGTTATGTGCCCGGAAATGTCAATAGGCTCGCCACCTGTTACATGGGCCAAAACGTAACCGGCGAATCGTGGGTGTTTGCAAGTATAATTGAATGCATGCATTTACCTCTGCCTACCCCTTCGGGGATTACAGGCGTGAAGTTACGTTTTACATTTTACAATTGATTTATCTTTAAATCTTGAAATGTTTTCTACAAAATAATGATATTGAGATTTTCTTCGTTCGTAATTAATTCGACTTAGGTAACAGCTCATCCGCAAATGTATCTTATCCGCGGATGAAATGTCACTCTTTACAAATAGTAGGCGTCGAGTCATCCGAAGTGGTGTTGTTATTCGGAGGAGTCGCCTAGGTATGATATTAATTCTTTTTCTTTAAGAAATCCATATTCGGCAGTGATTTCTTCGCCCGTCCAGTTACCACAGATTATGTCTTTCCGTTAACCATGGCGTTGGATTAAATAAGACATTATCAGTGACTTGACATTTCCGACGCTATGCATTTAAGCACTCTGACTTGTTTGCGTAGTTAATCATCGGAAACAACACAAGGGGCCTGCTGCTACATGTTTTGTGACTTCTAGACCTCTGACTCATAATGAGATAAGAATGAATTAATTCTGCAAAAAATTATGACGATCATTTTATAATAACCAATGGCAGTGATCACTTGTTTGTATTTTACTTTAAAAGAGTTTATGAGTACGTTAGAGCACCAACCGTCTATTGCCTAGGCCCCACAGGCACTGGGGTAGAAGTGGTTTGGTTTCGTATTTATTAAAAAAACAATTATTGCCACCAACCATCTTACAATCGAAAATAAATGTAATTTTCGTAATCTGCACTACAAGAAGCCACGAAGTTTACACATACCTACATCGAGTTTTGAATCTCAGCAATCTTGGAATTGAAAGCAGATCAATGTAATTTGCGTAATCATCACCCCTAGAAACCAGGCAATTGATAGCTATATCGTACTTTGAAAAAATAAAAACCATTTCGGTACGCTTAAATGTTATATTGAGGAATAGGAATTGAAGACTAAATAATACTAGATGTAATGACCTATACTAGGTGGGACTAGATACGCGTTTTTATACTAGGACTTGAAAAAGACATACCTAATTTTCAATTAAAAATAACTAGGTGCGACTTGCACTCCCGCCATTTTAGAGAGTTAATAAGTGCGTACTTACCGAATTCGCGAAATTTGTTCAAGAAGGATTGTTGGTCTGTGGCTGGTACAATCCCTTTTTTATCAACACCGAGTTCAGTATTTTCAGATCCAGAACGATCAATTTCAGGGCATATAAAACGTTTTATATAATAAAATGATAATAATAATGTATATCACGTCCGACAGCTGGGTACGAGTCTCTCCCCTTTTTGGGGGGAGGCCCTACATAAACCTATATAGGGAGGTTTTGTATAAACTTACATCAAATTAATTTCTCAAGGGCAATATTCTGTGCAATATGAAAAATATCCAAATAATCTAATAAAATTGTCAGTAATTTAAAAGATTTACAAGGCTTAAACGATTCTAATACCGTGATTTATCACCACTCATAAATCTCCATAATTGAATTCAAGTAAAATCTCCATTTTGATGGAGACGCCCCCCCCTAACACTAAATCGTTATTAAATATTTTATTGATAGGTACTTATAACAGACGCTACCTTATTATGAGCGTAAATAAAAAACCTTAAATGTCTTGGTGGCATAGATTTTTTATGGTTTAAGGTTGAATGCAGGCATGCATTTCACATGGTTGTTATGTGACGACATGTACTCGTAATAGGCAGCTAGCAGCCTATAGATATATGCACAAAAACCAGTCAAAATTGATATGAGCTAGGAGGTCCAAATTGTTTCACTTTTGTCATAGAAATTACGAGGCTGTATATTACCATCTAACTGGAAATCAATAGTGCTAAACACTACCATTTGACAGCAAATAGATTAGATAATGTGGTGCCTAGAGCTACGACATTGGAACTCTTCCACCAATGAAACCATAGTGCTGGCAATATCTGCTGGATTTACGGTCTGGTGATCAGTGATTTCTTGATTCATACCATAGAAGTTTGTTAAAGGTCCGATTTAATTATTGCCTTCTATGTACATTACCTATTACACGGAACTCAAGTAACATAAGTGTATGTACATTACATACGTATATATAAATGTTATTATACCCATGCTTACCTTTAAGAAAACACAGGCCTGAAATCAAGTAAAATACTTTTCATAAACAATGTAGAGTATTGTAGAGTCTGTTGATAAATTAAAAGCTTAATAAAATTGTTCTTATTATATTGTAAAAACTATTTTACAAGTAATGTGCCGAAAAAAGAAACTGAAAAGATGAAAACAATTGTTTTTATATTATTTCGCATTAACACATGCTTGTGAAATATATTTTATTTTAAAGTTGCCTAACTAGCATGGTTGGCAATAGATGGCGCTACTGCTACCATAAAGCAAGGCAATAAATGTGAAGAAAAGATTTGACAAATCGGGCAGGATTTCAGTAGCTCAATTGGAAGAGCGGCTGGACTAGATTCCCAGTAGGCCGCGAGTTCGAGTCTCGCCTGAAGTCAAATTTTTCTTTCCATTTTTCTTTAAAATAAAATAGATAAAAACAAATTAAAGCTATACTGATATAATTTGCAAATGTTCAGTCGGCGCCATATAAATTAGCAAGGCACAAAGTTGCGTTGCTTATCGCGCTTCCACGCTCTAGTTTTTCTCTTTTACAACAGGATACCTTCAAAGCACGTTCAGTCACATACGTTTTCGGTTAAATTCAGTAAACGAGCTAGCTAGCAGTACTAGAGTAACATAACTGTTGTCAACCGCGAAATAGTTCCCTCGGTTGTTTTTTTCCTTATTGAGAGACCCTCGGTTAAAGTTATAACCCAGGAATAACTGATGTTTTATGACTTCAATTAAATAAGCTCAATCACGAGGTTGCTGAGGTAAATTCCTGAAGAGATCCCTCGGCTGTCTTACATCTCTGGAATCTCTGGAATGAGACCCTCGACGACATTTATAATCTAGCTGGGGTTAAAGTTCTCACTGTAATTCATAAAAAAGGTCACATTTCAACAGAATCAGTTATCACATAAGAACTCAATTTAGTCAAAAGGAAATAACTTCAAAGTATACCATATCCACTAAACAAAGAACCGTTGAAATCGGATCACTTATAATAAAAGGTAATACGATTTATTGTTTTCATTTGTATGTATAGACCAACGTTTGACGACCAATTTACCTGATGGAAAGTAAAGTTGTAGCCGAATGAATGAAGCACGTTGGTGGTTGTTAAATAAAAAAATTATACACGTCAAATTGATAACATCCTCCTCTTTTGTTTTACGTCGGTTGAAAATGATTCTGCATTCCGTGATCAAACCTAACTCATTCAGTACTTTAGTTCAAAATCAAATAGGTAGAGTTATCATGATGGACGTATTGGGTCAGGTTTTTTCCATGAAGACAGACTACCGATTGCTCATATTCGTTTGTTGGTATTTTTCATGAAGTGTTCTTTAGCTAGGTACACTTTTTGAAGTCTATAGAAAACCTTACAAGAACTATAGTACACTCTTTTGCGAGAAAACTCTCATAAAGTCTACATAATAATTAAATATGCTACACTATCCACTATTATCAGGATTTTCAGATAGATCCATGTAAAATTTTAGCTGGCCTATGGTTATGACATTTTTCCCCTTAAGCTGAACAAAATTTGTTGTGGTTAAATCATGAATCTTGACTAGTAGTTAGTGGTTATGGTCATTTATAGTATTAGTGGGTATTGTAAGGAAACAAAATATTTTGCCTCAAAACAATTTTAATGACATATTGGATGTTTTAACCTCGTTATTTATCCAATTACATCAAAATCATTTAAGTATTAGGCAATAGATTTTTTTTATAAAATGTATTTCGCAATAAAAAGAATTGCCATAAAAATACTCTGTATTTGCAACTCTCTCGGACTTTTTCTACATATACCTATTCATAGGACTCAGACATCTGAGGTATTCTTCAGATGACATCTGTTTTGTTAATCTCAAGGTTAAACCTTGTTAAACCCAAGGTAAAACCGAGGGTCTTCCTTGGCTCCTCACCGGTTTATACCTGGTGTAGGGGATGTTCGTGTAAATGTATAAAAAATCACAGGTTATCCTTACATATTATACCTACCTACCTACAACATTTCATTGGACGGATAAGATTACAAATTAAAATAAGACACAAGAAGGATTTCGTTCGGTAGAGTCCATTCCACAAAACTTAAGCCCATTCTTATACTTCTTTCTTAATTATCAATTATGTACTATCAAGCTTCAACAGATAAACAAGCTTTAGAATAGATGGAAAATTTGCAAATATAATTAAAACTACGGAGTGGCCTCAAGATTACATCAACGAATTACGCTAATAAACTTCAAGAAACATAGTATCGATGATCGTAGCATGCCGATCGTAGAGCGCCTCTAACATTATTTTTATTACTTAAATACATTTTATTTAAATACAACCATGATACTCAGTAATAGAGTTTTATTTTGTTTAAAGTCAACAGTGTTCGCTGACTCCTGATTATTAAAAGCATGCAAAGACGTACAACATCGATTATTAAGTAGTGCGGTTTATAAATAGATATACATTATGAATTGTTTTTAAGATCATGTTAACTTGATTTTCACAATAAAATTTAAATAAGCTCAGATTCATCTGGGGATGATTATAATATTTTATTTTTTAAGTAGGTACTTTATTTACTTGATCATAATTTCTTATAAATGTTTTCAATAGTTTAATCTGCTAAATCACAATTTTATCTGATATCTTGAAAAAAATGTTTATGATTGTGTATATTAAAAAACAAATACTTACTAAATATATTCAAATTCAATTTTCAATTCAGTTATTTAATTTAACTTCATAAAAAACTATTAACTCTGTAACACCCGGACTCTACTCAACTTGGTAGAGACGGTTGTTAACGACAGTTTCGAATACGTTTTACATTAAATCTTTGCATCATAACGTCACTCATATCATTCGATTTAATTCAGCAAATATACATAATTTGATGATTTATCCGATTGATCTATCAATAATTATGTTTATACCGATAACATATCAGTTTGTATTTATCAAAAATATTCAGTTAATCGCAAATTGAACCACCTTGTGGTAGGTAATCCATCAATGAAGTATCTACCAATGAGTATCAAGTATGACGTGATGTGAACCGCTTTCGATTGGCTATAGTTGACGTGATATCTATTTGCGTCGCGAGCGAGAATGCGCGCGCTGAAGCATGTGAATGTGTGCGAGCGTGGACGAGGTGCGCACGCGTGTGAGTGTGTTGTCGAGCCACGTTCTCTCTGTTTACCGCGCCGCGCGTACAGTGGCCGGCAAGCGCTTCGCACTCACGTGTGTACCGTGCGAAACCGAGTTTTCCAGCGGCTGCCGAGGTGCATTAGCGTCCCATGGTGTTTTCCTCGCGGTATATTGGTGCTAATTTGTGCCGGGAGCAAATGAAACGCGGAGGGTGTACCGAATACATCGAGTGTACCTATTTTTGGTTGCGCTCATCAAAATTATAGGTGTTTTCGGCGGATGCGATGAATAAATTTTGCAAATCAAGTCTGTGTGTCGAAAAGAAGGTTCGTGAGAGCTATGTTTTGATCGGCCGGCGTGTTGTGGCAGTGCCGGGCGGTGCGGATGTGATTCGGCTCGCACTTATCTCGATATCAGTGAAACCGCGGCAGTGTTGTATGTTTTTTCGGCGGCCCCTTGGACTTGGAGTCTGTGTTGCCAGGAGTGACCGGCAGGAGAATACAGTACTAGGCACGTGCTGAGGTAAATCCCTGACTTTGTCACTACTTACCCAGTTCACACGCGTATTGCTCATTTCCCTTTTGCTATCTAACTTTAGTGTACATTAGTTTCCTTATAAACAACTGAATTATACAAATGTAGAGTCTGTTGCCGCTCTTGGTTTAATATATTCCTCTATATTATGTGTGATTAAATTCAATACAATTTGAATAGTATATTTACCGAGAATGAGCTAAGTTTCAATTTACGTAAAGGGACTCTACATTTTTAAATGTTGCGACTCTACATTATTGCAACAGTAGAATAGGTCAAAGAATTTTTTTCTGAGATGATCTTTTTCTATATCTACAAAATACTTACTTTGAGATATGTTCTAAAGACTGATAATTTTACCGGAGGTAGAGAACTATTTATATAAATTATTACTTCGTTTTACACCTATCTTGTTTTATCTAGACTTTGACTTTTTTTTAATTTACTTATGTGTTTCGTTGAATAATAAATGAATGTAATACGTTAAATTATTATTTTATTGTATATTTGTATATTAATTCTATAATATGCAAAGAAGGTATATATAAATATACCTACTGATGTTGACATTGATTTACTTACGATACCTACCTTCAATTAATAAAAAATAAAAAGTAACGCTCGAAATAGAAAAAGTCATGTAAACTCTACTTATCATGAAATATAAAAATTAAATCTTGAAATATGATAAATTCTATAACTTGCTTACATAATAGATTGATTGCCATATTTTAAAAAAATGGGTCCTTTAATTAAAGTTTTATGCATAAAATATACCTACCTGTCATCCATAAACAAACTGAACAGGTGAGTAGGTATTCTAGGTCTACCTAGTAATTCACCCTAATTGTGTCGGAATTCCTAGCACAGCCATATTTGTAAGGTGGTACCCATTTAACGTGAAGGTACACGTTTGTATACATTGACGTACCTACCTACCTACACCTGTCGTTTCATACAGGTGGGTACGGGTTATCCTGGCTTAATAGTTTAGTCTAGGGAAAATTACGTACCTAATTGGAGCACATACTGCTTAATGTGGAATGAAAGATCGTTACGAATTTCAAAATTTTGAAAAAATCGTAGACATAATCGTCTGAGGACGTTTTAAAATAATGCATATGGCTCCAAGGAACCATAGGTGTAGGACACGAATAGGGTGTGGGCGTGCCCAGTGCCTACCCCAGAAATTTTACTCACAATAAATTGAGGCTGGAATTTGTGTCGTTGTCGCTGTACAATACTATTATGAATAATGATACGATGCCCAGAAAATATTAAGCACTTGGTTAGAACTTTTCAGTTCGATTATTTTAAGGTAATACTTACCTACTTACATAGAGAAAATGGGTAGGTACTTAATTTACTCAGTTTTTGAAGTTAGTTAATTCCTAACCTTGACTTATTTGCTAGCTGTTTGTTTTCCCTTTGTTTTGCGGTTAAGTCAAAGTACCTAGGTAGATATAATTAAATGCACTTGAGTAGCTACAATATTCGGTATTGGCCACCGATTATTTGACGATGTTATTTAACATCGAATATTGTTATTATGATTGAATAGGTATTTAAGTAGGTATCTCCTTATTTTCGGAACCAGCCGATACAAGCTGATAATGATTAAATGGAAAAAGTTTAAATACCTACCTGCTTATTTAACAGTATAGGTACCTACCTAGTCTCAGCTTCAGTTTATGAAAAAGTGCAGAAATCTGTTTCATTATCTAATAGGTACCTATCAGATATTTGCTAGTGGATAATAGGTATTTCTAGTAAATGCGTTTCAGTTTTTTAATTTATTCATTTAATTATTAATTCGTTTCTTTAAAGACATGAAGCTTCGGACGTGAGGCTAAATAATATTATAACGAAAAATTAACTGTTAATTCGGTTAAATGAAATTGGTACATAATGCGATAACTTGCCTCGATTTCTTCATAAAACTACCAAATAGGTACCTAATTTATAACGCATTTATTTATAAATGACATCATAAGGTACCTATAAATTATAAAGCCTGTATAAACTCCAAACTACAAGATCTCCTGTGTTTCCATCCAACAAACGCGAATGTCCCACTAAATAATAGAGTTACGTAGGTACCTAATAGAGGTAGGTACCTACCTACAATATATTTTAAGAAGCCGTTTCATTACAAACAAATTTCATGGTAGGTAGGTATGCGCTTAACTATTAATAAGTTATAAATAATAAAATGTTGTAGGTATATGCTATATTTTATAACTTTTTGTAGCAAAATAGTCTACATGACTATTTTGCTACAAAAAGTTTGGTCGTTAAAATAACAGAATGCCAACTTACTAGGTAGGTACCTACGCATAGCAGGTGCCACTTTAATTAATACCATAATTTCCATAGCAAAACCATGTTTTATTAGGTCAGGGAAGGTCTAACTACCTACCCATTTTTTTTCGATAAATCATGTCAAGTGTAAAATTAAATAAGTAGGTAGCTATATTTTAACACATTTCCAATCAACACTACGAATATGTTTTGTCATGCTAGAGGTATATTATATTTTAATTTAATTCTAGGATGCATGTAAGTATGTAAATGGAAGTAAATTAATAGGCTTTGTAAATAAATAGATTTACCCCCTTATTCATAAACGTATTTTAGCTAAAGTTTTGCTAATCTCTCCTTTGTCTTTTTCTATCCTGCACATTTGACAATGCAACTGACAAAGACAAAGCATTCTATAGCTAAAACGTATCTAATGTACGTTTATGAATAAGGGGGTAAATGTATAAAACTACATATTAGTATCTAATTAGGTACGAGTACCTACCATATTATTACATTAATACTTAACTTTAATATTAAAGTAAACTATTTTTTGAGTTCCCTATATTGTATATATATTTTTGTTATAATACTTTATAATTTAAATTTAAGTTTATTATTTACTTTTCAACTTTTTTAAATTATAACATATCCCTTGATTATTTCCATTTTCCTAAATGCACATTATTTTACATATCTACATACAAATATACACACGTATATTATGTTTTATGGTTACAATGTGAAAAAAAAATTTATGTGAAAAAAAAACACAATTATAATAATTTTAAACAAATTTACAATAGTCAGTTACATGTGATCATGAATTTAATGTCAAAAAAAACTACGACATGATAAAACCTAGAAAACAGGTCCATTTAGAGATTAAGCAATTATTGTAGATATCATAAAGCGAATAATTAGTTATAACGAACATAGTCCAATATTTAATGCAGTAAGTAGTAGCAAATTAAATAGTGGTAAACTGTTTTTTTTTTTAATGAAATGGAAGTGGCAAACAAGTTTGCAGTTTACATTGATGTTAAGTGATGACTGCAGCCTATAGACACCCACACAAAGACCAAGGTCAAAATGCAGATGCGTTACCACTCCTGAAGGCTAAGGTGTTGTGCCTCTGTGTCAGAAATTACAGGGCCGTACATGACCACCTGACCGGAACACGATAGTGCTGAACACTAGCATTAAAATTTAGCGGCAAGTAAATTAGGTAATGCGGTGGTGCCTACGCCCGCGAGCTCCGTCACTGTAGCTCTACCACCAGTAGAGTATCAGTAGGTATTTTAAGTTACCTAAGATGAGTTACATAAATAAGATAAACTTACTATATAGAAATATTCAATACCAAGGCTACAATTTATTAGTCATGGAAGCTGAAATTATCAAAAAATAAAGGTGTGCATAATTTTTGTTTGCAGTAGGTACCTATCTGCTTAAGGGCGGATTTCAGAACTGCACTGAGAACTGAGCAACTGAGCTGAGCGCAACTGTTTGCACTGAGAACTGAGATTAATAAAACGCGTTTAAGCTTAAAATTTGTATTCAGTTTCAACCTTATTACGAATAAATTTTCGTCGGTGAAATTCAAGAAATTCAAATAGTGTCATTGAACACGTTTAAGAACGTAAAACCGTTAAATTACGACGGTGAAATCGGCCCTAAGTTGACTGCTTTAGTTAATCACATCCAACTAATAAAAAAAATGAAAACGGTTTTAATTTTTTATACCTAATAATATTAGCTTGCCGGTATTACCTATTACGACGCTAGTGATAGGTTCCTACGCTCCACACCACTGCAAGAATATGTACCTATATAATATAATATTAATAAATTATATAATATTAAGGCAATTTATATTGCTTAAAAATTAAAGCAGTTGGTAATTTACTTACCATCGACGTTTACAAACGAGTAGTTTACGTCGGTCATACAAATTATTGAATTAATATTTTTTTATTAAGAATTATAATTTATCTGACGTAACATTTAACGCTTCCGTAATTGTGTATCTTTTGAAATATAAACTATTTTACAAAATTCTGTTCTCAAAATCTTGCACAATTTTTAGACAACATAGTCGTTTAGGCTATTTCTTAAATTAATACCCATTGATGTGTTGTATGTGTACAATGGCACCCACGACACAGGTTTATACCTACTGTGGGGCTGTGAGTGTAAGCGTTTTTATATTTATTTAGTATTTGATTGATGCAAGTCTAACGAGAATAACGACTGCAATATAGGTAAGTATGTAGAGACGCCATTCGGGTGTCGATTTAACGATTGAACTCTACCATTGCTTACAATCGTATTATGTGAGTACCTACTATCAAATTATGTGTCTATTTATCAAAACAAAAAATATATTTTAAGTTACTTAAGTAACACCCAGAACGTATACCATTTATATGTATAAACCTATTAAGTACCAACTTCATAGCCTAATAAGCTAAATTACGGCCGACATTTCGTCTGAAGCTCAATAATGGAGAGTGCTACTTACATGGTCACTCATTTTGTATCAACTATTGTATGGCGGCTTATCATGAAAAGAAGCCTTTTATTTCATTGTCTGGGTGCCATCTGTTGTACAATCAAAACGTTTGAGAGTGATAGGTGATGATCTCATAAGACTGGATGATCTACGAACATTTTGAAAAATCATTTAAGATACATAAAACTATATTGTTATTTTCATGTCAAGTTTATACGGGGTAGGCAGAGAGCGAGGAGAGGCACATATTCCGGTTCATACACACCTCCCGTGCCTTTTCTACATTTTTCACTTCCTTCATATCGGAATACACGCCTATTCCGATGAGATAAATTAATGAACAAGTGTATAATGCTATGTAGGTACTGAATCTATTTGTAGTTTAGATACAATTTAAAATAACGAATAGCTCAATATCCACAGCATAGATAAATCTATTCCGTATCAATATCTATGTTACTTAATTTGGTCTCAAATGTTAATTTTATTGGTTAGTTACAAAATTACTGTGTGTACTTGAATACAGCATTACTGTGTTTTATTATAATAATATGGTGTTTAGATTAATGATTCCCAACAGAGTTTTTATAAGTAGCAGATCTCTGGTCCGACACAAGAGTTTTTTTATCTGTACCTAAAAATCTACAATCAAATTGCTCAAACTCAAACTTCAGTGTTATGACTACAGTGAATTTGCTCTGCATCTCTTTATGTTGTTTACTTTAGACTTAATTAAGATATATAAATAAAAAGGTTTTATTGTCACACTAATGGATCAAAGTTCTATGGGACTTGGGCCACTACTTGTGCATATAAGGGTAACAGGGAAATGAACCCATTAAACTAATACGAACATTCTTTTTCGAAAATAATTTGTATATTTATATCACAAGATTTATTTAAAAAATGCTTGACGTTTCTTATACACTGAATTGTCAATGTCAGGTGACATGACAATTAGGGATATAAATCTGAGGTTTATTAATCGGAATATCGATTTTTCGGACGGCAAGAATCGATTATTTTAATCGATCCGTAGTACTAGATCACGTCAGTGAATCGATAGTTCACTCTAGAGAATCGAGGTTTGATCTTTTTGTTTCAATAACAATCATACAAACCATAGAGGAACACGGGCCACCGGCCGCGGTGGACTGGAGGGGAGTAGCCATAGCGTTTATTACCGATGTAAAACAGTCTGTCATTTTTTACGGAGATAAATGCCTGCGACACACACGCACATTACAAAAATTGTCTATTACAACGGAACTCACACCTTGACTTTAACAATATACAGAAACAATTTCACGCACACATTTAAACATATAGGCGACAGGTATAGGCCCATTTGGGCTTGTACTTTGACAGATGGGAAAGCCTGCATATGGCTACTCCCCTCCGGTGTTGCTCTATGATACAAACAGTACAATGTTTATACAAATTAACACAAATACAGTGAAAAATCAAATACCTACTACAACTTTGTGTTACACAGTATATATAGATATTATGATATATATGCAACGAAGGTGAAAGACCAGCATGCAGTTCACATGGGTGTAAGTGATGAATGCAGCCTACACCCATCTACAAAAATACCAAGAGGTCAAAATATAAAAAACAGATCGATTGATCGGACATTGATTTTTCCCACGTCGATCTGACCGTGGATCGATTTGTGACACTTCGATTCGTATCGATTCAAAAATTGATCCGAAAGAATCGCGACATCTCTAATGACAAGATCGATGCCGTTTTTCGTTCTGAAATAATCGCATTTTACAGTATTTTAGATTTTTTTTTGTTTTATATACGCTCAGTTAAAACATTTTTTATTAAAAAGCTGTAGATAGATTTACTGTAGTACTCTGCAAACGTCAACGTATCCCTTTATTATCTAACCATTTATATGTTCATGAGTACCTTGCCGTTTGATTCGATTTTTGAACGTAGGTATACTTTCTGTCATCCAAGACGCCGCCATGTTGTTGTAATATAAGGCAATATTTCAAAATTATTTTATTTTCGTACTAAGCGATCTAGACAAAAAATTACAAATTATTATTTTTCCTGAAATCAAGATATTTTTCTCCTTTTTTTGGTACATGCACAAGTTATATCCCAAATTGAAACATCTCCATCGGCCTACAGTCAATTGTGCAGAATTTATTTATAATAATATGTATCAAGAAGGCAAGGCGGACAGTGTAGCATCGACTCCTTCACAATTTCTGCTAAGTACTTGCATGTTTATGAATGGATTGTATCGCCTACTCAAATAGGTACCTACTGTTTTTATATGACGCTTGGAGTTAATAAGTAATAATTGATTTAACACTGAATTAAGTAAGGTCTTCGATGCAATATTAGACTTATCATGGTGAAGGCTGATTAAGTGAATTCAGCTAATTTTATACTTAAAATAAACTCATAACACACAAACATCTTCAAATAATTTACACAATCAACAATCAAATAACTAGGTAGGTATGTTAGGTATATGGCTAGATGTAAGACCATCGCAAAAAATATTTCTCTACCTTTAAATTAAGTAGACGATCGAAAAACTATTACAAATACTTAACCGAAAACTTAGAAATATCATAATAATTGTTATTTTTAAAAAGTCACGTACCTATATTAAAATGTATTGCAAAGTAACAATACGGTCGCTTGAATACCATTATTGTACTTAACGTTAAGAGTGTACATATCCGTGATAAGAAGTGTACAGGCACACATGAATCGGACAAGGCCTCCACACATATGAATGGACGTTAATTAGTACATGTTTGTTTACAACATTTCCACACATGCGAAGTCGAGACGCCCGCACACTACCGACGCATACCAGTACCACAGTACTCACTCCTTCCGTGCATAATGATCATCATCGTGACATTAACTGTCGCCGATTAGAAAAATAAATACGAAACAAGCGAAGCACACATGAAAATATATTTTATTTTGCATGATTTAAAAACGCATACATGCCCGCAATAACACCCACAAGTTCACGCATTTAACGTGTTTAGTACAATATAGAAGCGCAAACGAAAACCACCAATCGTCGAATGACATAGAGACGAAATTACCTTCGCACACCCGTATATTTGGTAGGTGTTAAGAGCAATCGTGAGAATAGTATGTTCAAACTTTTGTTATTTTTTATCGAAACTACAGCACTTAATCACTTCCTACAGCTCAAAGGGCGGAAGTCATGCGTTTACAGAAATAATAAATTAACGCTTGCTGTTTCAATACAATTTGTCGGTTTAGTATGTGATGACCTTGACAGAAGGTCAATTTGTTCGATGTTTAGGAGGGACCCCAGTTGCGACACGCGCATAAAAGACATTAACAAATCGAATTGTGTTTATTTTTTTAGTGCGTATTCGGTAATTCTCGAGTGGCTCTCGAACAGTTCAAATAGTTATTGAAGGACGCCTGTCATCTATATCATAAATTAATTGTACGATTTCCCAACGTATCGTTGAAAGTGAAGTTATGTTATCAAGTCGTAAAGATACACTTGTGTACATAATAGGAGACAATTTTACCAATATTTAACATTGATAAAGAGTATGAAAATGAAAGGTGTGTAGAGACAATAGTGAGTGATTGAAAGATGTAATAAGTAAGGATTTAGCAGTCCTGTAACTAGGCAGTCATTTTCAGATTTGAGAATAACATTATTAACAATGATAAAGATTTGCCCTCTTATTCATAAACGGACCTATAGATACGTTTTAGCTTTAGAATGCTTTGTCTTTGTCAGTTGCATTGTCAAATGTGCAGGATAGAAAAACAGAAAGGAGAGATTAGCAACACTTTAGCTTAAATACGTTTATGAATAAGGGGGTATAAGTGTAGGAAAACTGCTTTTGAGATATTATTATATTACATGTATATTATTATTATGTTCCAAAATACAATTTCCATTCCTTCCTATTTTTGATGGTATTTATCTAATGTAACGTAGGTCCATTATCTGATAATACAGTGAAACACAAGTTATGCAAGAGTTTTATGAGTATAAAAGCATTTTTTGTTATTCCCTTGTCAACGGATACACTTTATCACAAATGGCTTGGATCACCTCCAATAGACAAAATGTTTTCTAACAACAGATTTTTTTAAAATCATATTCTCAATTCTTACAAAACTGAACATCATCGCCCATAACAAAGTCACGAAACGATTATTTATTACGGGGCGTGTTTATCTCATAATCTTAATTAATCCCCGTAGTTAAGATTATTTTTATCTCGGAAAATTTGCACTTGCAAATGGCCGTCCGAGGCATCTTTGCCTGACCCGTTTGTGAGATCTCAAATATTGGTTTTGCGACTACAGCAAACAACTTTATCCGAGAGTCCGTTTACTTCGCTCTATATGGACATTATCTCCACTCGCTACGTCGTCTATATATTTTATAGATCCGTGAGACAGTATTGTGATACAAATTAAAATCATCTTGGAATTTGTATTCTTCTTGGATATAAAACATGTTTTATTTATTTAGCGTATATCAAATTCTATACGCCGTAGAGAACATTGATTAAATAGTGAAGATTATTATAAATCGCGTGATTTTCATTAAGAAAAATAAAATCTCAGGCACACTAAGTTATCTGTAGTATAGTCAACCTAAAAACAGCATTATGTAAGTTAAATATATTATGTAGCGTTCATACGAGTAAGCAAGCGTACGTATACGCGGCGTACACAAATCGTAAGAGGATAAGGCGGTTAAATGAAGGTTGCTCTCTCAGTATACCAGTGTCTGCACAGTAAAATTAACGTTTTTTTTTTTTTAAGAAAGTAGCTTGCATAAAACTAATGAACTATTATTTTTGTCTTCAATAACTTAATATTTATTTGATTTTCATCTTGAATTAATGTAAAAACCATCATAGAGAAATCATGCAGCACATAAATAAGTCTTTTCAGTTTCTGGCACCTACTTTATTTAGTTTTAAAGATGGTATCTGTTTGAAAATTATTTAATATTGAGTGTGATACATGGTTATTGTAAAAACAAAATCGAATATAGAGTGACCCACTGACTGGACAGGGTAATCAGGTTACAGGTCGCGCCAGGAATGCTCATATCTTATTGACGCCTCCATTGTACTATCCATTAGCCTTGCCAGCTATTTAGGCGTTTATTTTGAACTCTGTTCTGTTTGCTAGCTTGTTAATATACATCATCGTTCTAAAGAATACATTATTTGATTTTCTGCATTTACGTATGTAATTATCTTCACGCCAGGTCCCTAACGGGGTAGGCAGAGAGTGTGGAGCACCAGATATCCCGGCCAGATATATTTATAAATAGTTATTGGTATATCAGTTGTTCAGTCACGATTAGATAGCTGTCCTTTATCAATTCATTCATTTATGTAATAGGGAGTGTGAAAATTGACATAAATCGAGCACACGTCACAATTCCCGGTTCCTCTGAGAATACTCCCAATTGAAGATCGGACTTTGTCTTAAGTCACAAAACCAGCAGTAGGTACTAGACTACTATTACTAGGCCATAGAGGTAGACTACTTGAAATAAATGAAACTGTTGAGCATTCCAAGGGCTTATTTGATTGAATTACATAAAGCTATAATTGCTTTAGTGACACCCATTTCGTTGACTTCCATTTTTATACTGTTGCTTAATCCTTTTAAAGTAAACCAGTTCGTGTTAACTTCTGAAGGGTCTTGAGTTCTTGATTATCTTCGCAAAACCGGTTCGGAAAAAAGTTAATATTCATGAATGTTGAACATGAATGAATTGATAAATAAAAAAGTAAAGTCAAGAATTTACTAGTTTGTGTCAACGTGTAAGTATTTAAAGTGAAGAAATATTCGTTTAACTCAATATATTTCAAGGAAATTTCGCCACGCTGGTTTGGTCGTGGTCATCCGCTATAATTCATTTTTCTTGTCAGAAGAATTGAAATATTAGATTTTTCATAACCGAGATGAGAAAATTTGCAGTAGCTTTTCCAATGCTCCTTAGGAATTGCGAAGTCTATATATTATTGTAATTAAGTAATGGTGACAAGCAAGCATGCAGTTCAGCCAGTTCACAAACATGGTTCAGGAATGCTGTAGAGCCTACATTTCTAAACAATAACAAAAGAGATCAAAATTACGATGCGTTTACACCCTGAGGCGTAACTTACGCCCTTTTTCTGTAATAATAATTATAGAGTTACACAAAAATGCACGTGCGGCTCATACGGCGTGAAGTAAAATTTTGCACCGTTGACCCCGAAGCTCAATTCGGCTCTCGCTAAAACTGAACAAGCAGACATTACAGTTCTCAAGGCCTGGAACTTGTGAATTAGTGCACAGCGCAAGTGGGTCGCGCAACGTCGATAGCACTCTTAATTGCGATAAAAACAGCCTCCACGTATCTGATCGTTAATTCTGTAATTATCGCGCCGTCCGCCGCATCAAACGGACCGCACATAGCGACATGTACACAACTAATATATTTTATGGATATCTGTTTGAAACGTAACTTTACGCCTAATTACCACGAAGGGATAGGTTTCTCTCTAATTGTCGATCTTGCAATAACACTAATTGTCTTCATTTTGTTAAATCAAAGAAAAAAATGAATATACCTATCTTTATTCAGAAACAAAATTTGTGCTCTACTGGACGAATTCTATTTTTACAGAACCGACATTGACAATAGAGACCATTGTTAAGTAACATGCATTCAAATAATGCAAACACCCACGATTCGTATGTATGTACGTATGTACAAATCGCTTAGTGATACAGAGACTGGCAGAGACTGTAGTCTCTGACAGTCTCTGTATCACCTTTAAAATCTCCTTACAAAAATGCAATAGGCGATTAACTTACGCTACCCTAGCTAGTTAGGGTGTCATTGGATATCTTCGCTAATGAAAAAAAAACTATATAATAAAGATACCTCCGTGTATTACTAGCAAACTTCCGAGCCATAATATAGATGTTCGTGTACTTGAAAATAACAATATGACATTCTGTTTACATAATTCTGAATGCGTCCAAAACATACGATAAGGAAGGACCTTCGAGAAGTTTAGAATGTAGTTAACGTTTGATGCTGAAAATTTTATATTGAATGTTGTTGTTTTGTTTGCAATATGGCTGATAATGACGCAGGGAAGAACATATTGAGTTTCGATTTAATTATTTTATTGGGCAAATGCTCCTTAAGTTCTCACATATATCCCTTACGGGGTAGGCAGAGAGCGTGGTGCGTTACATATTATTATCTTCAGACAGAATTTAATCAATTTGGTCAAAGTAGGTCAGGTAGTTTTTCAGGCTTCTGCAATCATCTACGTTGACATTGTAGATGGTTGCAGGTATTAATATTTTACTTAATTGAACTGCTTATTTTTTCGCAATAGGTACGTACAGTAACAACTGTTATTGTGTGTAGGTATATTGCATATAACGACTGTTACTTAAAAAATATCATTTAGACGTTTTCATATTTAGTTCCAATAAATATATACTTTTATTGAACCCTAGTAAGATAGACTAAGTGATGTACTAATTTGTACTTCTCATATTATGATAGTAATAGACAGAAAAAAAATACTGTTTGTCGGTCACTTATCACAGTTATGGGCGTTAAACTGGGGGTTCATTTATTTCAGCGTTCGAATGAAACTTGAGATTTAACGCCTACATGACTTAGTTCGTATCGCATTGCGTTTGCAAACCTTCACAAATTGTCGTAATTTGTTGTCGTACATTTAAGTAGGTTACCTACATTGATGTCTATTTATCCTTAACATAGAGCAACACGGGCCACCGGCCGCGGCGGACTGGAGGGGAGTAGCCATAGCGTTTATTACCGATGCAAAACAGTCAAAACATTTTTTGCGGGGGGAAATGCGTGCGACACACACTACAAAAATCGTCTATTACTACGAAACTCACACCTTGACTTTAACAAAATACAGAAACAATTTCACGCACACATTTAAACATCTAGGCGACAGGTATAGGCCAATTTGGGCTTGTATTTTGACAGAGGGGAAAGCCTGCATATGGCTACTTTCCTCTAAGGATCATAGAGCAACACCGGAGTCCGGTGTTGCTCTATGATCCTTAAGTTTCGGCGGACAAATGGGAAATGATGCGCGATCCGTTTCGTTATATTTGGGTCATAATAAAATAACTAAACTATTTTAAACGTAGAGAAGATTTCTTTTTCACTTTGGTTGCGGTAGAGCTCCACCAACGGACGGACGGAGTTCGAGGGGGGCGTTCATAGTAGGTCCATAGACCCTACTATAAACGTTCACATTATTCATTTTCTATTTTTAATTTTAACTCTAATACAGTATCGGATTTAAGTTTAGATTCACTTGGTTTTGCACCAGGATTCTTCAATGTAGTGACTGCTCTTGGAACGTGCTAACAAATTGTGACGATCAATTTTCTCCTTTTCTTCTATATGAAGAAATTGAACAATTGCATACTGATGGATCGGAATGGATGGAGGATTTTTGCTAAATATTACTTGTACGTAAGTTAAATTTAGCAAAAAGTAGTTTAGTAAAAATATTGCACATCAAGCGCAAGAGACAATCGGCTAGTTTCGACTTCGTAGAGCGTTATCTCTGCTGCACACTGCCTACGTAAGCATTAATAGTCCGGTATTGGCTAGGTATTGGTCAAATCTTGATCAAAATGGTCGACAAATGTCACATAAGTCAGGATAACGCTCTACAAACACGAAATAAGCCGAAGTCTCGTTCCTGAGGTCGATATGCAATATTTCTTGTAGGATACTGTAGGTATATGACATCGTAATTTTATCGTAGTTTTAAATGTAATAAACTTATAATATGCTTTATTTATACAAAGCCATTTACGAATCTTAACAGATAATTATTATCTCATATAATTTTATAACACACGAACATCAACAGCGGTCCTTTAAGAACCTTACTCAAGAAAACACATACAATGTATGAGCTCGATATCCTCAAATGTACTTGTTTTTGTTATCTTCTCCTCAGTGACCGAGAGGTCGTGATATCGCATCGTATCGTTGGGCGAGCGTCTTAATAACAATTTGTCGGCATTGGACCACCGGTCTGCACTATCGCTTCACCGGCCCATTTGATGTACAATCTACGGACAGTCCAAACCATAGAGCAACACAGGAGGGGAGTAGCCATATGCAGGCTTGCCCCTCTGTCAAAGTGCAAGCCCAAATGGGCCTATACCTGTCGCCTAGATGTTTAAATGTGTGCGTGAAATTGTTTCTGTATTTTGTTAAAGTCAAGGTGTGAGTTTCGTAGTAATAGACGATTATTGTAGTGTGCGTGTGTGTCGCACGTATTTCCCCCCGCAAAAAATGACAGACTGTTTTGCATCGGTAATACACGCTTTGGCCACTCCCCTCCGGTCCGCCGCGGCGGCCTGTGGCTCGTGTTTCTCAATGCTTTTAACTGTTTAGCAACTAACTTCAGACTGTTGATTTTATCTGTCGGAGCGTGAAAATTTACTCCCATCATTTTTTCCCATGCGCCAAAAGAATTATAACTTGAAAAAGGCGACAATTTGAACCTACCATTTAGCGGCTAACTATTAACCGCTACTTGGACAGTCCGCTTAGGCAAAAACAATCAAATATAACTTTTAATACCTTCGCATAAAGTGCCCGTGCGTACAAGCAGAGTTTTCCCTGATCGTATGCTACTCCTCTAGTGTAATCTGTATCGAAGTCTAGGTAAATATTTGCGTTTTCCAAGTATATTAAGAATCGTGCAACAAACATTCGCTGAAAGACTGTGTTTATTTTTTATATGAAAATAACAAAGTAGCACGCCGTCCATCGGTACTGAAGGTGGACATTGCAAGTATGGCAACTCCTTCTGTAGTTTGTCTGTGTGTTTGACTTTTTTATGTAAGGAAAGTGGGAAACACGCTTGCAGCTCACATTGAATGTGTACATCATGAAAAGAAAAAAAAAGAAAAGAAAACATTTATTTGGACAGCACAGAGACATGACGATACAAATTGCCAGACGATTGGTACACAGGTACAATTAAACAAAAAGCAAAAACAATAACAATTAAAAAAAAAAAAAGAGATTAAGTCTCACGGCTGGTCCAAATGGGAGTCCAGATCAGCTTCATGTCAAGTCGATCACATCAATCGACTTGACGCTGATTTTCATCTGGGACCCTGGTGTTTCACGGATGTCAAGCAGATCAAACAAATTAAATTAATAATTAAACAAATTAAATTAATAATGGTTAACAATATATACTTACATATTTTGTCAGGACAAATAATATAGCATATTTACGATAACTATCATGCTCGTTTGCCACTTCCATTACATAAAAAAAATAGACATCTACACAAAAACCAGAGTTCAAAATGCAGGGGTGGCCCCCCCCTGAGACGTAATAGGTATATTGTTTCTGTGATAGTTATTACGGGGCCATACATTACCATCTAACCGGAACATGATAGTGCTGTACACAGCCATTTCGCGGCAGATAGATTTGGTAATGGGGTGGTGCCTACTCTCTCGAGCTCCTGCAGTGGAACTCTACCAGTAAAACGTTTATGGAAAAGACGTTTTTATTATAAACATGTAGCTTCACTCGGTCAAAATTTGTACTCTGTGCTCTTCGTCAGGGTATTACCACAGTCTAAAGAAAACGAACGTGGTATTACACTCATTGATTTTTATTAATTCAAACGAGCTTAACGATTAGGAGGATTATTACGACAGTGAAATTGTCCCTTGGAAATAAGTACATTATTTCCAATTCGATCAAATCATGTTAAACGCATTTTACGTTCTTAAACGTGTTCAATAATACACTGTACTAATATATTTAGATATCACTGACAAATATTGATACAAATTTTAAACTCAGTTAAATCGCTTAACGTTTTATTAAATTCAGTTCTTAGAGCAAACGATGAAATCCGTCCTTAGACGTTACGAATCAGTTTTTTTATAACTTAATAAAAAAAAAACAACTGACATAACATGTATAGGAAAAAATATCGGTTTTGTCTTTGCCTATTAAGTTGCCTATAGATTTTATCTACAAAATTAATACCAATTAATTATTGTGTGGATCGCTAGCAATAGTGACTTAGAAATAATAATTAACTTCGGAATACATCATCGTTATGGTCACCATAAAAGCTAATTTTATGTAAATATATGTAAGGTTTTATTTATGAGCCAAACCTTTAAGGTATCTTCTCTGTATAAACTACTAATACGGCATCAAAATGTGATTATGATTGTGCGCTATTGACATTTAAATATGAAAACCGGCCAAGTGCGAGTCGGACTCGCGCACAAAGGGTTCCGTGCAATTATCTATAACAAACAGAAAAAAATCGTTTGTTGTATGTAAGCCCCCTTAAATATATATTAAGCCTGGGTTGCACCACGACTTTTGTTAAAGTTAAAGTTATTGTAACATTTCACATCCTGCTCTAACTTTAACAGATTTCTTTAAGTCAGAAAAGGATGTGAAATGTTTCAATAACTTTAACTTTAACAAATGTCGTGGTGCAACCCTAGCTAAGTAATATTTTGTTTTTAATATTTTATAGCGGCAACAGATCATCTGTGAAAATTTCAACTGTCTAGCTATCACAGTTCATGAGATACAACCTGGTGACGGACAGACAGACAGTAATAGGGTCCCGTTTTTACTTTTTAAGTATTTAAACGAATTTACTAACAAAGATAAGACGGCCATAGAAAAATTCGGCGACTCGAATGAGGTCGATTCTATTAGTGATAAGATATACTATAACATTTATAGCTGATGTTATGACAGCTAATGAGTCCAATTCATTTCATTTTGGTGTTCTCGAGGGAAAGAGCCATTATTTCGTGTAACTAATTAATAGTGGGCACGCTATTTGCCATTCTAATTATGACAGATCCAATTAATTTTCATTAATTTTCCATGGGCCGCTTAATGTAGCTAAAACAGGTTTCGAATTGAGGTCCTTTTTTCTTATTTAGGTCTTTAATAGGTCTATAGAGTATAATTAATTACATAATTAAAGCTATTAGATTCTTCTCATTTATTGAATAGACAAAAATATTTGAATATCGCTATTCTATATTACAAAGTCCCCCTATTTTCTCTGTCTGTATGTATGCGCTAATCTCGGAAAGTTGTGAACGGATTTTGTTCCTGTTTGAAATGTTGGAAAGAAGGTTTTTGAGCAAGGTTTATAGGTACCTATTTTCAAGAAATGCTTCCAGGGCGCGTCGCTAGTATTGAATAAATAGAATGTACTATCTCCTGATAGAACTAAGATCCTTGAGATGTCAAAGGAGATCCGCCTCTTTGTATGGGGCATTGGTACATAATTGTACATCAATAAAACTTTTCGTCCTCAGACATTAGTACATATACTACTATTTAAAACATATTTCACTTCGTTGACGCGTGGGGTTCATGAGATACACAAATTTAAAAATTACTTAGTACTCTTACTTATTACTGTTAGTACTTTTATCAGTAGTTTTGTCTTTCCTCTATCTCATGTAGGTATGTGTGGTGGTAGTTTTATGTTGTGATGGTTGCATAGAGCAACACGGGCCACCGGCCGCGGCGGACCGGAGGGGAGTAGCCATAGCGTTTATTACCGATGCAAAACAGTCTGTATTTTTTTGCGGGGGGAAATGCGTGCGACACACACGCACACTACAAAAATCATCTATTACTACGAAACTCACACCTTGACTTTAACAAAATATAGAAACAATTTCACGTACACATTTAAACATCTAGGCGACAGGTATAGGCCCATTTAGGCCCTGTACTTTGACAGAGGGGAAAGCCTGCATATGGCTACTCCCCTCCGGTGTTGCTCTATGGATGGTTGCTAACAAACATGCAGTTGCATTGATGGTAAGTTAATATTGTAGCCTATGAAGGTATACAAGAACCGTACACAAAATGATGATGCCCCGCTACTCCTGAGGCCTAAGTTGTTTTGTATCGCCAATTATTATTATTACAGTACCGTGCAGTACAGTAGATTTAAAGAAATAAACATGTTAATAAAATCTTACAGCCATCAATAATTATTAAACCTTATAATCATCCAAGACTAGCATTAAATACCTACATCATACAATCTTGTCGTAATAATCAAAATCATTACATAAAGCTGTCATTAACACCCGTAGGTATATATATTTGTACTCCGTGTCAAATCTAAAGATACCTGAGAGATTTCCAAGAATATTCGCATGAATAGCAATGCTATCGAATTTAGCTTCGAAAAACACGTTCAAACATTGACTGCGTAAATCTTATCAGAAATGACCACCCCATCCTTGGACAATATTTGACTAAATAGGTCAAGAAAGGACGATCGGGTCAATAATCTTCAAAACCTGCACGCGATTAAGAGCATAGAGAGCACAGAAATTTGAATTTTAGATTTCTGTATAAGAGATGAAACACAAAGTATAGGCATTGTGGAACGAACTTAACTCTGAGTGTTTTTTTATGTAACTAAAGTAGCAAACAAGCATGCAGTTCACATGGATGTTAAGTGAGGACTGCAGCCTATATACAGCAACACAAAATCCAAGGTCAAAATGCAGTTGTGTTGCCTCTCCTGAGACCTTAGTTGTTATATATTTGTGATAATTATTACGGGGTCAATACATAACCTTCTACATATTCTTCTTTATACTGGAACTCTACCGCGAGTGAAAAAGTTTCTTGAAGACAGTTCCTTCAGCTGCAATATGGGGTTTTTCAAAACTGGCGTCAGTCCAGAGCTGGCAGCATCTTGGCAACTTCTCTGGTGTTGCAAATGTTCGACGGTGACTGCTTTCCATCAGTTGGACCGGCTGCTTGTATGTTAACCCAAAAAAGGCGATATTGCGATTATAATTAACCGTCCTTTATTTAATATAAATATATTAAACATCATAGAAATAAAAAGTTAAACATTTTTTTCCCATATTATAGGTACGATTTAACGAAAATACAGCGTAGTAAAATGTCATGAACATAGCGATAGGCGATAAGCTGGTTATGTTTTGTAACAAACGTGAAATTCCCAAAATTGTAATAAGTAGAAAATTATTTTTTAACTAACACTTGACCTATGTCATTTCTTCTAGGATTGAGTCTCCTCAGCCTGTTTCAATGATTTTTGAATTCACCATGCTAAATAAGATACATTTTTAACGTGGTTGAAACATAAATGTTAGTATAATTAATGCTATTTAATGGATTTTGTCATCTAATTGTCCATAACCATTACAGTTTTAAACGATTTTCGGAGCTGTTTACATTTATATAAGTCAATTATCACCATTAGGTGCCTATGTCATAAATCATAATGTGGAGATAATCTTAAGATAGTAGGTAAACTATTTGTTTATCCGAAACAAATGAGACCTTGATCAGTCATTTAAATCATTAAGAATTGAGTCCAAACGTTAAATTAAAAGTGCTAAAACATGGCTTGAATACACAAAGTAAAAATGATAAATTCATACATTTTTGTATGTACGTATGCATCTTCACGGCAAGTCCCTGACGGCTCGGCAGAGAGGCTAGGAGTGTGAAATACCAGATATTCCGTTCCTGACACACCTCACGTAGATACTTCTTTTACATTTATCACTGGTAGGTTATTTTGATGAGTGTTAAGTGATATACATGCGTCGTAACGTGGTCAGTATATTATGCGGCGGAAAAAAATGTTCACTTCCTAATTTCATATGCTTGAACACACATAAAACATCACAGTGTAAAAATTTAAACATATCTTTCCACATTAAACGTTTTGACGAAGATATAGCGAAGCAAATGTAAACATTGCAGCATGCGGTAAGTTGGTTACAGTTATAAACACACGTGATTCGCAACAATTAATTTCTTTTTGAATTCGCAAAATGTGCTAAGTACTTAATTCATAAAAATTGCAACGAAATGGTAGTGTTCAGCACTATCGTGTTCCGGTCAGTTGGTACCTAATGTACGGCCCTGTAATTTCCGGCACAGAGGCATAATACCGTAGGCCTCAGAAGTGGTAACGCATCTGCATATTGAGCTTGGTCCTTGTGTGGGTGTTTACTGTCTATAGACTGCAGTCCTTACTTAATATCAATGTGAAATGCATGCTTGTTATCCACTTCCATTTAAAAAAAAAACAATAAAATCCTATGTTTATTCCTGTGCTACCTACGTTACAAAAAACTGCTTTGCTTTCGTTCAGACATTAAGTTGTATTCTAATAAATAGAGAAAGAAGTCAAAAAAGAAAAACTTTTCTTTTCTAATCTTTTTTTTTTCATTTCTATTTCATTGCTATGTCAGAACCTTAAACTATATTTTTTTTATGTAATGGAAGTGGCAAACAAGCATGCAGTTCACATTGATGTTAAGTGATGACACAAAGATCAAGGTCAAAATGCGTTACCACTCCTAAGGCCTAAGGTGTTATGTCTCTGTGTCGGTATGCCTCGTTACAGGGCCGTACATTACCACCTGACCAGAACACGATAGTGCTGAACACTAGGTACCATATGCTAGGTGCCTAAGCCCGCGAGCTCCGTCACTGGAGTTCTACCAACTTTCCTACCATTTTCAAACAACTGATAACAAAAACGAGCTATTGCCTGTTGGTTGTCGAGTCAATTGATATTCCATTATGACAGGAAAACCATGATGTAGAAAGCATCGCAGAATGGTAAACGTTTGTATAATAAAACAGAAATAACAGACGGAGGCCTTGAGCCATTATTTAATTTTAATGTGTATTGGGTGTGAACGTCACACGTGATTATATAGCGTTAGCACGTTAAATGCACGTTAAAAAATGTGAATAATGTTCTACCAACATTATAAATTCTAAAATAAAAGTTTTATATGCAATACAAGTGGCAAACAAGCACACAGACCACATTAATACATAGACGGTGAATGCTGCTTTGACATTCACAAAAGAAATAATTATCTCATGACATACACACATGTATTGTCATTCGCGAGGTCGTTACCTTTGTGCCTGTGCCAGAAATTAAAGGGCCCAACCAAACTGAAAAACAATCGGGCTGCTACTCAATCGCGCTATACTTGTCTGGACATAAATGTACGGTTATAAATGAAGAAAAAACTTGAGGGTTATGTATCTATAAACAGAGATATCGAATCAAACAAAGAGGTGACCAGGAACCTGACAATCATTAATCATTTGTTTTCATAGAACACTGTCCTATCTCTCTAAGAAAAAACTGAAAGCGGAATTTATCGTTTTTAATATTGATCCTTTTTGTGAATATTATTTTGACTATATAATACTTTATTCCTTTTCATATTTGAAAAATCGAATAATACGCGGTAACCTTTGATATTGTGAACTAACCTTACCTAACTAAAACTCTACTGCGGATGGCTCCATTATTGATGACAAAATGTCGATGGTAATCGGAGAAAATGGAGCAATCTTGAAGGATTTTATAGCTCTACCAGTGCTTATCAAAGTAGTAAAGAATTAGTAGAATGAAGAAATGTGTGAGTATTTTGAAATTTTGACATATTGTTTTTACTTCGCCTCCTACAAACTTTTGTGCTGTGCTGGTTGGCAGAATGCCAGAGCGATCGAGCCAAAATTGCTTTATAAAAAAATTAACCACCCACGCTTGTCATGTAACATCGTACCTACGCGCCATTAATCAAAATCTGAACTACATAAACGAAGATTTCTTCAATTGTCCAGTTTTTTAAGGTTCCGTGATAAAACGGTCAGTTGGATTCTAAAGTCAAATCTCCATTTTTCTTCCCATTCAAATGCTGTAGCAAATATAAAAAGGTAGCTGTAGTCTTGTCATTAATGAATTCGTAGATTATGAGCCATCTCGTACCTATGTTAATATTATTCCTAATGTTGATAAATGAATATTAAACATACATAAGTATAATGATTGTTTCCATCACTTCTAGATACTATTATAATTTAACAACAGAGTAATAAAAGTGCCTTTTAGTAATCAAGATTTACCAGTAATAAGAAAGTGCTCAACACTACCATTTGGTAGCAGATTAATTAGATAATACGGCGATGGCTACACCCTCGAACTCTGATACTGGAGCTTTACTATCAGTGAATAAGAATATTATAACAATTTTAGTCCATGAATATAGACATATTATTTTTCTTTCCCTTTCAGTTTGGGCAAGTCCCTAACCACTACATACCATTTTATAATACTGCTTATATTTATATACCTAATAAATACACTTTATCGCTTCTTTTCTGAATTATTGACAAATGTTATATCACGTTTAAATTGATGAATTCAATAATTGTGTTAAATAATTATTACACACATTCATTACGTTCTTATATCTACGAAACGAGCGAGATCCAATTCTTGGCATGTGTCCAATTAGCAAAGGTGTGAAATAATAACACAGGCAATTTAGATTGCAAGCGTATGTGATAAGAAATATAACATTATAATATAAATAATGATCTAAACCAACGTTTAGAAAATAAATGTATACTTATATAATTATATAAATATAGAAATATACACATATATTATTTGACAAAAGCATCAAAGGTTAGTCTATGCTATACATATATGGTAGCAGGTACTTAAGTGTTTACTACTAGGATCACTAGCAAATTACCGTTTGCTACTAATGAAATTATGATTATTAGGAGTATACGAGTAGGTACTTGAGGATTATATGAAACCTTGAGTTCAAGACAGTGGTGACAGACAGAGAAAAGATGATAAATAAAAAAGACGAAGCGTAAAGCTTTTAGTGGTAGATAGAAGAGCTGTTAATGCTGTGGTGCCTTCATGCTCAAGATCAACTCATTATTTCAGTCGAATGACGTCCAAAGCTGGACTGAAGCCTCCATCAAAGATTGCTTTATGCTACAACGAACGATCCTGGACCGCCCCCATCCAGCGAATGCTCGCAACCTTCACCAGGTCATCCGTTCACCTCGTGAGGAGGTTGCCTGCCTACGCTTAGTCTTCTGATACGCGGTCGCCACTCGAGAGTTTTTCTGTCCCAATAGTCATCCGTTCTTCGAGCAATGTGCCCTCTCTACTGCTACTGAGTTTCGCTATTCGTCGGGATATTGTCTATTGTCGATTACTTTGATTCTCATACGGATCTTTTCATTTCTGATTCGATCTCGCAGGGAAACGTCGAAAAGATACAGCTCTTTCCATTGCACTCGGCGTGACTTTGCCCTACTTATCAGGTGGATACTGGAGTTCTTTAATAGTTTTACTGGTGATAGAGTTCCAGTGTAGGAGTTCGAGGGCATAGGCTCCACTGCATTACCTAATCTGTCTGCCGCCAAATGATAGTGTTCAGCACTATCGTGTTCCGGTTTGATGGTAATGTATGGCCCCGTAACGACTATCACAGAGACATAACAAATAAGATCTCTCAAGGGTGGCAACGCATCTGCATTTTGATCTCTCTTCTTTGTGAGGGTGCCTATAGGCTGCAGTCATCATTTAACATCAATGTGAACTGCATACTTGTATGCTTTACAAAAAAAAGTTAGGATTTTAATCAACATTTCATTACATGTTTATGGTTCATATAATTTTTAAATTCAATAAATTACGTTGAAAAAATAATTCCGGAATAATACAATTAATTAATCGTATGTTAGTCAACCTCGTCGTAACGTCTCACGATGTCTTTCATTATACATTTCTCATTAATCAATTGAATTTATATTATATAAGAATAGGAATGATATGAATGGCAGACTTCTTTATTCTTACGGACACTACCAATAACATTGTAGGTACCGGGTAAATACAATCGGTACTGTAGTCATCGTTGACTGAATGAAATAGTCTATAGAAGCTTTATATTTTATGCATTGATTGTAGCAATTAAGTATGCAGTTATACACAAAAACTGATGACCAAAATGCAGATGCATTTCATTTGAATAGATTAGGCGTCAGGAATTACTCTGAGGACTTATTTGTTGGGCTTGACGTATGGGTTAGTTATTACAGAGCCATAGGCGACGCCAGGAAATAAAATAAGATAAAATAATTAATGCAAGCATTTGGGAAGATTAAAATCTGTCTTTTAGGAAACGACATTTATGACAGACGAAGTAAATAGAGTTAACGTTATCAGGAAGTACATACAATCAGGCCATAGATAGGTACATGTCTACTCAGAAGACTACTAAAAAGGGTGAACCTTCCTTGCGCATTGTATACCTATAAACAATTAAAATTATATTGGAGACAGTAACAAGAAAAGAGATCTGTTTTCATTTAGATCTTCCGTCAAATTATTGCAAAACATAAAACATAATTAATGGGCTGTACATGGTGTAAATGTATACTAAGCATATGACGGACGATTTCCCATGTCCTGTACAAAATAAATAGCGGGCGTTTTGCCAGTCGCAACTGGGTCAACATACGAATTGTCTGATTGATTTTGTATTCATTATTGATGATATTTCATTTAGATTTTCTTGATGATTATGTATAGACTGGAATACTTACTATCACTTAGCGACTAATAAGATTAAGTGATGGGTCTCTACCCCATGATGAATAGATTATAAATATAAGATAAAAGAAGTTGTTGGTTGCTCTTATCGTTTTTAAATACTGTTTTTTGTTTTTAGGGCAACTTAGATAGTCTTATAAATTATGGCAGTAAATAAGGTTGATTCTGTCTTATTTCCATCAGCTAATCCTACTACTATTATAAAGGCGAAAGTTTGTATGTATGGATGTATGGATGTTTGTTACTCTTTCACGTAAAAACTACTGAATGGATTTGAATGAAACTTTACCACAATATAGCTTATACATCAGAATAACACATAGGCTATAGCTTATACATCAGAATAACACATAGGCTACAATTTTTGAGGTTTTTAATGTGAGGTCGTAGAAAAAACACATTTTTTGCGCTTACATTGCAAACGCTGACTGAATCCTACAAGATAGATCAAAACAATTTACTACAGTATTGTACAACTTAAAAAGGTCTACAAAAAAGTCCGTGATGGTATATGTTTATCTCTTAGGAATAACCCACAATAACCATTTTTTATCCTTTACTTTGTACGAGAAATAATGGCTTATTTACGAAGCGATTTTAAGCAATACAGTATTAATCCTTATCCAATTAAGTATCTTAAATACATTGTGCATTTAATAAAGATCAATATGGCTTTTTACAGCATGTAAATTAAATAAATATTTTCGAAGATATCACAGATTTAAAATGCAGAGTCATAGCAATTTCGGCGATAAATACCGTTTCGGTGATAAATACCGGCAGCGGCGCCAGGCGAACGGGGCGTAGGGGGAGCGGGGTAGGTGCGGTGGGGAAGAAGTGGCTCATCGCTGAGTGCGCGACCCGAACGCGGGCAGACGCATGAGGGCAGACATCGTTGACGGTTGTGTCCGTTTTGCGAATTTTCAAGGCACAAGCGATTGATAAAAACGTATGGTCGCCTACTTTAAGTAATATAGGCCTAAGGTTAGTTATTGCCAGGTTTCTTTTTGGTTAGTAGTTACACGTACAAATTAGGGCTCTGCAGTGCTTAGTTACCGTAGTTCTTACTTATTACTAGACTAGACGGGACGAACCTGAAGTCCACGCGAACGAAGTCGCGGGCAAAAGCTAGTAAGACAATAATGTTATCATATCAAATAGGGGAGTTCCCGAATACAGTACCTTTCATTTTATAGTTATTGTTATCAAGATGGTGATAAATAGGTACATATTAATATGTCAAGTACCTATTTAATTAAAGCGTAATTTTCAGCGTTCCAAAATAATTTGCGGTCAAATTAGCGTTCATGATAGTAAAATTGCTAAAGGAGAAATCTCATCTTTGATGTCTGTCCAATTTCTGGCAAACATTTTACTTCATCAAGAAAGGCCATATACGTAGTTCAGTTCTTTAGACTCTTTGTATAAGTATATTTTTTATTTATGTACTTAGATAACCCAGTTATATGATAGTTTCTATTTATCTTTGAGAAGCTCGGCATACGGGCGTTTTGCCAGACGCGAAAAATACAAATAATTGTAAAATATGGCTTGGCGGCCAGTCCCATTAATTGTGAATGTTCGTTAACGGGGGCTTATCATCTAATTTATGGTAGTGACAAAATTCTTCACGCTACATACCAGACTTTACCAGCATGTTGTGTTTCCGTAGTTGAAAGACCTGAGGAACAAGACTAATTATAACTTTCGTTTGTTTTAATGGCAATGCGATCACTAATTTTATGTCAGTGAAGTACCTATAGTGGCCGGCAACAGTCTCGGTTGCTTATAGATCAGTTAATATGGTAATGTGTACAATTTCGAGCTACTCATCTATTGGAACTCTAACACTAGTTCGTATTTTTGAAATGGTTTTAACGATCATCGTGTAGTATCAAAAGAATATAAATGCTTCTATGAAAAAAAAAACGAGGTCAAGTTCAGCCGCACTTGCACAATTACGGTTTTATTATTTGTCTTGATAGAGGTCATAGTGTCATCCACAGTTTTACAATCTGTGGTATTATAAATGTGTAAGGTACATAATGGCACGTTATGTTATTACGGCGTTATTTTTTTTTATTTTTTAACATTTATAGACAAGACGTTTGACCACCATCTCACCTGATGGAAAGTGAAGATGTGGCCGAAGATGAAGCACGCTTGTCTAGAAGGTACCTATTCACTCTAGACTTGAAAATTCCCAGATTATAATTTTTCGGAAACAAAGAAGCCGGCAGGGTGTTCCATTCCTTGGCTGTTCGCATTATAAAAGATATACCTAAGTTTATGAGAAATAATATTTTAATGATCGACCAATACCCATGGGTTCGGAATTCTTAAACTGGAATCGATCATATTATTTAATAAATAATTGCTTTTCGTTTTCAAATGTGAGATATTTTTCTGGCATTGATGGTTCAACAACATTTTCGAACGAATATTTTTAGGAACATCATCTGAACAAATTTGAGACCACTTAGAATATTGTAAGTAGTAATAGAAATCAAAAACACTGCAGCTGTAGACGAACATATTGTTTTCACAATGTGACACACTGAATAAATGAGAGTGCCGACTGAGAAGTCAAAGTAGAGAGGGGAATGCCCTGTCGATTCATTTTTCTGCCACAGTAAGCATATCATACGTTCTACAGTTGCAATTGTTTACATTTCTATAAGCTTTGCAATGTGCAATGTGCACGCAAAGTTTATATTAGCGGGATGGGAATGTGCTGCAGTGGCGAAAACATTTTTGCGATCATATATAAATGTTGTAGATGTAATTAAATCAGGTGTCAAGGCAATTTAACGTCATCTTGCCGATCTTATCGTTAGTGTGTTTTAAATTGTAAAACAATTAGATTTTTCATTGATATACAAAAATACGTAATTTGATTTTATGAAATCAAATAGTTTGATTAAAACATTACATTTTTAAAATCAAGCAGTATTCTTGCGAGACGTTCAGATTTTAAACATTTATTAATGTACGAATCTTTTGTAATATGCTTGGAGTCTTCGTTGTTTTAACGTTTGATAATATTCAAGACACGTGTTTGTTTTGAATGTATTATGTTCTATTCTCTATTGGAACCCTTTGTTCTAGTCGTTTGTGTCATTGTGTATCAAAAACATCGCTTGTTTTTTCGTTTCGTATTTTGAAAGGGATTTAAAGTCGTTTGTTGTTGTTTTGTTGATCGAACGTTACGGTAGATTAAAAAGGACAGAGTTAATTAACAAACACCTACATTCTTGTCTCAAATTATATGTTTTATATTATGATAAGTAATTATAATGTTTAACTTAAATACTTTATGTTAACATTTTAGTTCACCCACTTAATGCAGTGATTGTGTAAAAAATCCTAAATTTTATTTAAGGGTTTAGTATAACAGTTAGTAATCTGTTGAAACTTCTTTAATTAGGGCTTATACCGACGTTTTTTAACAAAGTCTTCATAAACTCGAAAATAAATTTTAGTAATCTCTGTGGTAGAAATGACAGTATAAATAAAAACATACAAACATGATCCACGGAGCCCTTCTATAGAAGGGCTTGTGATGGATTTCGTGGATTTCTCTTGGTATACCAAGAGAAATCCTCGAAACCCATCACAAGTTCAAACAGTGCAATGGCAGAGAATTTGTAATAATACCAGCAATGGTCTAGAATAGATACTTACCCCCTTATTCATAAACGTATTTTAGCTAAAGTGTTGCTTATCTCTCCTTTGTCTTTTTCTATCCTGCACATTTAACAATGCAACTGAAAAAGACAAAGCATTCTATAGCTAAAACGTATATAATAATCGTTTATGAATAATGGGGCTAAAGTTTAAGTCGATACATAGTCATAATTTGTAAGTTAATATTAACATTTACTGTATTTACATTTAACATATCGCATCTTCTTTTAAAGGCTGTATGAAACTTAAGTATTATAAGTATCCATTGTTTCGAAGAAAACGTTTATACTTATGCAATAAAGTCTGTTGTAGGTCAAAGCTATCCTACTGCATCAACATCGTATGCAAATATAATTTATATTTTTGTTATTTTTCCTTCACACCTTTATGATTTTAACGCCTAAAACTGTTAAGATATATAAGAATAAAGGTTTAAAGACATTTAAAATATTTGGACCTATTTAAGTAATTATATACTTATTATAGGTACAACAGTATTTTCTTTTTAAATGTTCCATTATGAGAGAGTATTTCGTCTATCTTAAAGAGTATTTCGTCCCTAATCCACGTGGACGATATCTTGCATAACCTTTGAACTGAAACTCAGTTTGGCAAAAGCTTGACATTAATAGAAGCATTTTTTAATAAATGCAACTGTCATTTATAGTTTTGTATGTTGTAACTGACGCTAAAAGTGCTTGCGAAGGTCTAATCGAATAAAGATTTATATGACTTTGACTAATTGATTTACCAGAAGTATGTTTTTAATTCAAACATATTTAACATATGTTTCCTCATTCATCCTACGAACCGTCGCAGAAGATGACAATTTTAATGACACTATCTGATTTATGTTTTCCTTGTCGACCCCTCACGTTCTTTCTATATCGTAACGGATGATGATCAAAGCGAACCAATTTTTTTATTATTATTGCTCTGATATCTGAGATTTGACTGTTTCATTATTGCTTTACGTTGATCACACAATTTCGGAATGTCTGAAGAATGTTAATAGATTGTGGTTTAGGGAGTCATAAAATATAGGTGCCAAATAATGTGCTTCTTGTTTTGCAATTTAGAACAGGGTTGCTGTCACTTGTTAAGGAACTGAACTGTTTTCATTATTGTTATTTTCAGACACATTTTCACCTTCTTTCACATATAGGCAATGAGCGTAACATATAACATCATTGCATATAGGTATAACATGTAATCAAGATGATAATCTGTTGAACTTTACTTTACGATAATGTTTTAAGTACCTTTAAAATTGGTATTGAGGATAAACAACTTTCCTACTGACTCATAGTGAAAATCTAAACTATACCTAACTATAACCTAGCAATGTCAATCAGATGTGAAAAACAACCTGATTAGTAGTCAAGTGGTTGCAAAGTGAAATGCAACTGCCATTTACATTCCGCCAATGAGGGGCCGGCTTCGCGGACGAAGGCTCCGCCCACGTTGGATGCGCAATGACCTACAGCAGAGGCGAGGTAAAGTTACGTACATTATGTACGTACAAACTTTACGTAATTAGCCGTGCACCTAGCACCGGAGCAACCGGAGGCCGCACGATCCTGCTACGCGAGTAACTTTTTAATCTCTCTCGGTGCTTAAGGCTCATCTCACGCAAAATCTCCACAAATAGTTGATCTTCATAACCGTTTAGTTCAAAGACTGTAACTGCGAACACTTTAACAAAAAATGTTTGTATTTTTTTTGGTTGTCGAAAAAACACTTACTTAAAGGTGTAAGTGTATTCTAGTTTTTTTTTATAAGTTGTAATAAATATATTAATAATCACAGAGTTGTAGCTGTTTTTTCACCTGTAACCATTTTTCTCCTTCAATAGGCAACAATTATTTAAAAAATATGAATTTTACTTGTAATTGAAAAAAAAAAACGTATTGGCAGTGGTTTTCCTAGACTAGACATATTATAGGTGTCTTTTTTAGGTTTAATAAGTTAATCACGCGTTGAACACATGTACATACATGTATTCAACGCGTGTATGTACATGTATTCAGGTACATACCTACATTTATATTTTCTGGTTATGTGCTCGCTGGTCATACAAGACGTTGCCTGAGCCTTAAAATTGTATACCTACTTATAGCTCAGCTTCTTTCTAAATCATCAAGGCTTATGTAACATTCAGCCACTTTTAACGTTTCATTATCAACAAAGTCATTAATTTATGTCGAAAATAAATTACGTGCTTTTTTGTAAATAGATTCATAAGTTATTAATTGTTATTTATCAATTGAGGCTGCCAGGTTGACCTTCAGATGTTTGATTGGTGTTAGACGAAACAAAAATATACGTTTCCTGAATACGACCCATATGCACGACTGAGAATGCGTGACCTATTAATACAGAGTCTGTGAAGTTCGTAGGCGAGCGAAGTAATGGATTTCCATTAAGCGAATTTACTCTCAAGAAAATATGTCGGATTTATGTTTCACGAAGCATAGTAAAACTACTTCGTGTTTTTATATAAATGTTCATTATTACTACTGTTAATGTTCATTGTGTTATTGGTAGATCTTCAGTGACGGAGATCGAGAGCATATGCACAACTTTACGGCAATGCTTTGCCATTAAAATTTGATGATCAAGAATTCATGGTAAATAATTTAACTACTGAAATTTTAAAATTACCTTAGCATTGTGCCGGGTAATGGTAGTTTTTAGCACGTTTGATAGTTATCGTATTCCGGTCAAGTGGCCCCATAATTTCCAGCAGAGAGGCGTAAAAGCCAGGTTTCAGAAGTAGCATCACATGTTAAAATCTCTCCGTCATCATGTAAGTACCTATATGTTTATTGTCTATTTTGTTCACTTAAAATTAATGTGAACTATTTTTTTAATGTCATGGAAGTGATGGAAGTGGTAAACAAGCATGCAGTTCACATTGATGTTAAGTGATGACTGCAGCCTATAGACACCCACACAAAGACTAAGGTCAAAGTACTGGTGCGTTACCACTCCTGAGGCCTAAGATGTTATGCCTCTGTGCCTAGGCATAACATCTTACAGGGCCGTACATTACCACCTGACCGAAACACGATAGTGCTAAACACTACCATTTAGCGGCAAGTATATTAGGAAATGCGGTGGTGGTTACGCCCGCCAGTACAGTTTTTTTACCACCAGTAAAAAAAGTGTAAGCTTGTTTGCCATTATAATGCAACGTAAATCGTTTGCTCCATCTCTCAAAGCTTAGCTCCACACAATGAGCCCGAGGCAGCGTTTAATATACCATTTGCCTCGACCCGTCGTATGTCATGGAATGTTTAGTGTGAAGCAACATCAATTAATATTGAAGTCGTAAAAGGAATAATTAAAAACACGGTGAGTATATTTTTACGAAGTGATGAATTATTTTTAGGTATTTAATTTTTTTAAGTTTAAATTATTGCGATTGAAGGAGTGTCATCAATGTGAACTGCTTACGCGTTTGCTACACATACAGATACTTACGAAAGTTTAGGTATTGTTACTTATTTTGTCCATCACATTTTTAACACCTCATTATTCTTTTATGCCTCTGTTTATCCAAATCACACCAGGAAACATGACCACCCTGTGACGAAAAGATTATCAAGATTCGCTATTTCTTGCAACCTTCGGTAGATCAATTGGATCAATGAAGATGATGTGATGTAAAATATGATGACTGTCGGCTGTGTGTTGATTGAAAATTGTGGAAGAGAATAATACCTTATGAAAATACCAAATGTCGCCTAAGTTTGCTTAAGGAATTCCCTTTACAGAGCTCATTTAATCAGTAAGTTATTGAGCTAACCTAACCCGACTGAATTCCTATAGAACGTGTAACTAGGTAGGAGGAAGGATATTATCATAAAAAGAAACTAATTGTGATCACATGCTTTCGAACGTGCAAACAAATATGACCAATAAATAAGCAAGTTACTTTCGCTTTTTTGACGTTTACCGGGCTTCTTACCAAGCTCTGAATTTGCCTCTGGGAAGCATATTTTATTGGAAAAATAACAGTAACACTTCCCCTGGAGATCTTTGGGGATCCGAGAATCGAATCTGAGATATAAGCCTACCAGAATGGGCCAATTGTATACATTATTATAAATAAAAAATCTTTAAGACTGAACTATGAGATATTACTGAAATGTATTTTTGCACGCACACTTGTAGGTTTATATCTACTTAGTTTTAATTATTGTCGTATTTTCTTGTCCAACCTACTAATTTGCTCCTTGCAACAAAATTAATAAGTGTATTTTATGAAGTGATGGCTACTAATCACAAAAATAAATCAAACTCCTTAAAGTAAAAAGAAAACTTTGTTGTAACCTATTAACAATAATAGGTTGCCACAACATTGTGTGTAATTTAATGTATGAATCCTAATAAAACTTACAATGTATTGTGTACCTACTACCTGTCTAGCAATATGTAGCCATTTTACAGTTCGTTCACTTGCAATGAATTTCAATTTTCTAGTAAATACCACTTCCATCCAGTCACATTCGAATGGGTGCTATAAACTTTGATATTCATATAAATATATGCAAATGTATCTACATCTAGATCGTAATACTAATATAGAATATCGAGTATTACTGTCCCAACATATTTCAAAATTATTGTTAAATTGTTATCGTTTCATCTATACTTACTAATATTATAAAGCTGAAGAGTTTGTTTGTTTGTTTGAACGCGCTAATCTCAGGAACCACTGGTCCAATTTGAAAAATTATTTCAGTGTTAGATAACCCATTTATCGAGAAAGGCTTTAAGCTATATAACATCACGCTAAGATGAATAGGAGAGGGTAAACATTGCAACCGCGCGAAGCCGGGGCGGGTCGCTGTCGCTAGTTATAAATAACAGCACCAGTACCATGACGTTTTATTGCGATTCAATATAGGAATTGACAAAATTTTGTTTCATTTCTTTATATGGCAGCGCGTATAAAAAAAAAGAGACAAAGCTAACGGCTATTCTGTTAAGGTTCACAATAAAAGGGCATGGTAGGGCCCGCAGTTGTAATGTAACCTGACAGGCCAACTTAAGTTCAAGAGTGACAATGAGTCTACTCTTTGACCTCATATTTTTCTGTAGATGTCTGCATAATCTGCAAGCTGCAGTAGATAGGTACATACCATCCACGTAAAATGTCTGTTTGTTTGTTACTTGCATTAAATACCTACAAAATTAAATATTGTATCTTCCTACTTAAAGGAGAATGACCAATTTTGTATGGTAGTTCGCCCTTCTTGCGTCTCGACGGGATTACTCGCAAAATATAGGCAATATTTTAAGAAATGCGTGCGCAAAAAAGAAAAAAGGTAACAATAGGAGTTTTTAAAAAACTGTATTACGAACTTTTGGTTATTTTGAGGTTAAGTTTTGTGTGCTGTACTTGCCAGAGGTTACTAAAATAAGCGAAGACTATTTTAAAGTATTGTGTAGCATCTTAGCTGTTTTACTTACATTAGGTAGGTATTCTAGTTTAACCAAATGGCGTAGTCATGATTCTTCTCCAGGTAGTAATACCAGACAAATATTAAATACTTAACAATTAATAAATAAATATCTGGTTTTCATGTGGGTGTTTTTATGCTATATATTCACGTACCATCAATGTAAACTGTTTTTCTATTAGCCGCTTCATGATGATAAAAAGTGAGACATTTTTAAGATGAATTCGAGCTAAGTCAAAACTAAGGTACTGTTCAAATAATATCCACTCGATACCTAGTGATTATACAAGACAAATAGTAGACAATGAATAATCTTTCACGATTTGTATTCATATTTTTATATTGTAAACGGGACTTAATCGCGTACTATTTTAATCGAAGTATTTACCTCGACACTCGACGTTTCGGCCGTAATGCGACGGCCGTGGTCACGAGTAGACTGCTGCTCCATGGTGTCATCGTCTCGTACCCGCGCCAGTTCTTCGAACTACCCGCGGTTGGTCGTCATTATTTCGATTCAATACATTAAGGTCCCGACACATAACACTCACAACATCCGACGATACATCCCGACGTCTACATTGCCCGATAACCGGATTCCACGAAACTGACAACCTATATCCATCCTCCCGGTTGAAATTTCAACCGGGAGGATGGATATAGGTTGTCATATATCGTCGGATAAATCGTCGGATGTTGTGAGTGTTATGTGTCGGGACCTTAATGTATTGAATCGAAATAATGACGACCAACCGCGGGTAGTTCGAAGAACTGGCGCGGGTACGAGACGATGACACCATGGAGCAGCAGTCTACTCGTGACCACGGCCGTCGCATTACGGCCGAAACGTCGAGTGTCGAGGTAAATACTTCGATTAAAATAGTACGCGATTAAGTCCCGTTTACAATATAAAAATATGAATACAAATCGTGAAAGATTATTCATTGTCTACTATTTGTCTTGTATAATCACTAGGTATCGAGTGGATATTATTTGAACAGTACCTTAGTTTTGACTTAGCTCGAATTCATCTTAAAAATGTCTCCCGACACATAACACTCACAACATCCGACGATTTATCCGACGATATATGACAACCTATATCCATCCTCCCGGTTGAAATTTCAACCGGGAGGATGGATATAGGTTGTCAGTTTCGTGGAATCCGGTTATCGGGCAATGTAGACGTCGGGATGTATCGTCGGATGTTGTGAGTGTTATGTGTCGGGACCTTAATGTATTGAATCGAAATAATGACGACCAACCGCGGGTAGTTCGAAGAACTGGCGCGGGTACGAGACGATGACACCATGGAGCAGCAGTCTACTCGTGACCACGGCCGTCGCATTACGGCCGAAACGTCGAGTGTCGAGGTAAATACTTCGATTAAAATAGTACGCGATTAAGTCCCGTTTACAATACAAAAATAATGAATAATCTATTCCGTTGAATATCGGCAATAAAGCAATCGATCGTTGAAATCGATTTTATTTCGACGAAATTATAAAGGTTCTAAAATGACCAGTGTCCAACGCAAAAAAGTAAATAATGCAATGGTGTTGACATTGGCAGCTTGGTTATTGGTCTGTGATTGGCAGTTCACTACAAAATAATATATTAACTTTTAAAAAATATCTTGTAAATCCCCATTCGTTTTGACGTGAAAAAAATGTGAGTGAAATCTAAATTCAAAAAACAATTTTCTACATACAAGTTATTAAGACGCCAATCAGGGCGACTTTGGTCATTCTCCTTTAACGGTTTATTAAAATACATATTCATGAATAAGTTGAAATAAAATTTGTAAAAGTACATCCAATATTCAATAAAATAAAAATGTAAAATAATTATAATTATATTACATTATAAATATGATAAATACTTAGTACGTGCCTCGATAACCGAATGAAAAGAAGAACAAAAAAAAAACGTAATTTAAACAAAATGTTCAACAATTTACATTGCTGTCTTAGGTTTTGTAAATTTTCCTCTTGCTTGCTGTGTCGGTAAATTATAATTTGTACGGTTGGCATTCCGGTAAACCAACCAACGCAGGGTAAGCAGCAGCGTTCTGTGATAAAACTACTTTGCGATCGCTAATTTGGCTGCCAAGCTTGACGATTATGGCATGTTCTTTCTTAATGACACACAACACTGTTTAGTACGTCTTTAGAGAAGGCTTTGTCCAGTTGTGGACGTTTTTTGGCTCTAAGGCTCTAGGTGTGATCGTGAAGTAAGCAATCTTGACCAGAATTGTTGAATAGTTTCTATGTCACTAAGTACTTCTCAAATATCACATAACAGCACATATCTAACCTAAAAATTCAGGCTGAAGATTCGTTCGGCCATTACGAAATAGATTAAAGGAGTATAGGGTGCGCCAGAAACTTAATACCGGAGTGTATGGGCCATAAACTAGTATGGAGTCTACGTGTTACGTGCTCGTAAACCTCAGCTTCAATCAGACTTACAATTAATGTCTTCTCGAGGTCACTAGGTACTATAAATAATCATCGTTACAAGTAATCAATATGGGTAATCATTGTTTTAAAGACACTATATTTCTTTGTTAATCCCTGTGCAAAGACAACGTGATTTCGTGCTGGAATTAACAAAGGTTGGTAAAGTACATCATGCATGTCCTCTACTAACCAGTTTTGAGTATGTACTGGATAGTGTAGGTACATTTTCAAACTCAGAGTATACATAATTCTCAATTGAAAAACAAACAATATCTTTTTAATAATTGAACCTCTAATGGGTCTAAGGGCGAGATTCACAGACCGCACTACGACTTTACTTTGAGCAAAGTATGCTTAGAACTGTCAGAAATGTATGGGTTTTGACAGTTCGAAGCGTACTTTGCTCGAAAGTAAAGTCGTAGTGCGGTCTGTGAATCTCACCATTAGAGCCAGTAGTTGAAGCCAGCTTCCACCAGAGATAAAGGATAACCTTTCCTCCAAAACCACGTCGGTGCTGACATCAGTAGATACATCATAGGAGGATCTAGGTACACTTTAAACACTGTCCTGATTCTCCTTGCATAAATACGAATCGTCGACGGAGGCTCTTACCGATCGATCTTCGGTGCCTGTCGATAATGTTATTGTTAGTTAAATTTTATTTGCGTATTTATTTTTAATTGACTTTAATTTTTGTATAACTTGACAAAGGTAGTTTAATGAATATGCATTTGCCACGCGACTGCAACTATTGACACTTTTACGCTCGCCTTCTCGGAGTCTCGAGTGCAAGGAGACGCCACTTTAGCTGTCCCAGCTCATTCTCCCTTTTAGTCGCCCCCTTTTTCCCACCTTTACGCCACGCACTATTGATGACTACCATATAGTTATAGACTACCAATAGTTTATTATCCTTAAGTTCCTTTCTCATCTACCAATCCGCGAACAAATCATATTAAAATAAATTCAAATTTTACTGCCTTATCCATCAATGAAATTCCAATGTTTATATTTTGTTAAATAGCTATCGGATGTATTCAATTATATCAATTGAAGGATTTGCTGATTAGATTCGGTGGATTGGTTGGCATAGATAAAGAGTTACAACATTTTTTCGAGATAAATTATTTCACGATGGAAATACTTATCCTGAACTAAACTTTGATTGTTGTTAATACAGATATGTTGATGATTCGTTTGCCATTGAATGGCAATCAAACGTCAAGTAAAACTTACACACTAAAAATCTGGAGGTCCAATGCGTTTGTCACTCAAGAGCCAACAAAATCTTTTGACTTTGTATCAGAACCGTCACCTTATAACCAGAACTAACGCTGAATAGTTACTACTGTTTACCTACAAACAGAGCAAATGTGGTAGGTAATCATTCACATCTACATTTCTTACTCCTTTTCTTACTCCTCCATTGGGGTAATTACTCTAAGGACCAAAATGGACTTCGGTAACTTAGTCGTAAAGCGGTTGGACTGGTTAATCTGGTTATCCTAAGGTCGCAGGTTCGATTTTGTAGTAATTTTTTTCTTTTATTTCTAAATTCACTCGCATGTGTTATTGTGAAAAATATTATTACCAAAAGGTTGGTAAGATATCATCCAACGATTTTCTTTCTACTTACCGTTTATATTACAAAATAATTTTACTTACCTATATGTTATGGTTTAGTTAGACGTTAGAAGAACAAAACAGCGCATCGGCAGACAAAGTTTTCTGTCTTGTTTGAATATAGTCGCCATACTTTATGATAATTAACTTAATTAGATGTGCATAGAGATCACATAAATATAAAAATAAATACATGATAATCACATTAACAGACAGACAGAGAGACTGTGTTGCATAAGCTGGGGTTTTACGTTACTTGGTGTTACACTTGTTTGTTCTTATTTAACTCAAATGTTTGATTCTCAATTGGTCAAAATCTCCAAATTTTTTATGGGTACAGATTCAATAATAATATATTTTTCAACTTACAAATTATGATGGACTTCTACACATTGTGTAGTTTAAGCTGCTTAATTTTACTGATTATAATAGAACATAAGTATTCTTTTCATATATAACCATAGATAAATTACTTGGTCTTTATGTTTTAAAATCCATTTGAATCGTGAGCAGTAAATCGAATAAATGATACTCGGATATTGAGAAAAATTTTACAATCACGATACAGGAAACGAATACACTATTGTATCTTCCTGCAAACATTAACATTGTCCTTCTAAATATGAATATCCAGAAAGAGCCAGTACATCACGTTCTGATAATTGTTTTTACCTAGATGTAGATGAAATCTTTGTAGAATGTCTTAACGAATAAGATAGACGTAGACGCGTTGGTACTGTGGTTAACTTTTATTTTAAATTTCATTCATTTAAATATTTGTTTTGACTAAAGTAAATGTAAAGTTTAGGTATGTATATTTTCGATTAATTTATACAATATTTGTGACGTGAGTTTGGAAGAATTAATGGCAATGGAAGAGATGGTTCACATCGATGGTGAATAAAATTAGTGCAGCAACAGAACACCCACAAAAATAATCACTGACAAAGTTGAATGATTCTATTATTTTACGAAAATAAATCAATCACGTTATACCGGTAGATTTCCATAGTATAGGTTTGCTCTCGAGTTCTTAGGCTGAGTGGCAGAGAGCGATTCGCGTTAGCCACTTGTCCGGTGAAGACCATAAGGCTGTTTCAAGAGTAGCTATTTACATGATTACCTACGTGTAATAAAAAAAAACATTCAACAAAGTAAAAGTTATTGATTTAAGCTTCCATCAGAGGGCTTTCTAAATACCATAAAAATATTTGCTACTTAACGAAAAATAGATACCTATTTTGTTAGAAACGAAATCTAACACTCTTCAATTGTGTGTTCGTGAATATATTTACTAGGCACAAAGACGAAGTTTCCTCAATTTCATTTAGCAAGTGACATTGAGGCGCAGACGATCGGGTGTGGGCTGCATAGATTAGGACAAACCACAATATGGGTCACGGTGTTAATATGTGAATGAATTCACGGCTTGCATTTACGATTCTCACTACACGTACAGATTTACTTTGGATATTGTGATGATATTTCAAGGTGAATGTTTATTGAACAATAACGTTGACGCTGAGCTTTAAGCGCAATAATAAAAGTTTATCCGATGAATACACAGGGTACACAAATATACTGACCCACTAATAAACAGTCTTTCGTCCAAACATTGTCAATCAGGTAGGTATTTTTGGTTAAAATTACCTTACAGATTTTTTTGAGATGATAACTGCCGCAATGCACTTATCCTTGACAAAAATAATTCATTTATCTGATTATCATTTATTTATTTATTTATTGGTAATCATCAATAAATATCATTACCAGTTAGGAGGAAAGACAACAAACCATCTTATTAACACGCGATTAATTTATAAACTATTTTGCATGATTGATTATCCAATATCTAGTCGCCATACTTTGAATGACATTTATATCTTTCGCAGGCTTATTAGGGACGTGTGACTTGTATTGAAGAAACTACATAGTGAAAATGGTTTCAATTGAAATAAAAATGTATTGCTCGGTAGCCTAGTGGTAGCAGGCCACTACTACTACGCTGAGGTCCTGGGTTCGATTCCCGGGTAGGGGATTATCAGAGATACTGGTGAAAAAGCCTTTATCTCTGGTTCTATTGGGATTTTTCCATTTTCTGGAAATTTCCCAGTACCTCAAAGTTTGGTAATGTGCCCGGAGATTTCAACAGGCTCGCCACCTGTTACATGGGCCAAAACGTAACCGGCGAATCGTGGGTGTTTGCATGTATGCTTGAATGCATGCATTTACCTCTGCCTACCCCTTCGGGGATTACAGGCGTGAAGTTACGTTACGTAAAAATGTATTTATTTTAAACAACTGTGCCAAGTGTTAAGGTAAACTATGTTGGATCCGTTAGGAATAGGTACATTTTGGTTCGCATTACAACTATGCAACATCTCAATACCTAATAACTGTGTCGAAACTGGACGTTCAGAGCGTGGTAAACATTACAAGTTAAATAATCATAAATCATACGCTTATAGCAATATTTACATTACCCGAATACGAAAATATCGCGCGACACGAATGCGATATGTTTTTATACGACTCATTTTAGCTTTTTTTTATTCTCAAGCGTTTTTGTTGTCGGAGATAAGGGACATCGGAACCGGTTTTACGCCCACCGTCACAATTTCGAGACGTGCCATTTGCGAAAGTTCATAAGCTTCATTTCCTTTTATTGTCCAACGTAGCTCATCAGCTACGTCGAAAATAAGGTTGTAAATATTAGAATTATTTATAAATCGTGACCTCACATTTTTATTACTCGTTGATAGCGATGCTTTGTATTAATAAAACGAGTTTTGTGGTTATGGTATTCTATTGTGTAGCTTCACGCATGTAGCTTAATCGCTTGGTTTCCTTGGAAGTGTACTCAAACGTAGTTACTATGATAAGGCGGAATTTACAAGAAGGCACTTACCTACCTATAATATAAAGCGTAGGTACGTAAATAAGAGCGAAGGTTGTAAATTAAGCGTTCAAATTGTTGTTTGTTTGTTAGATTGCCAAGCGAAACCTGTTGGTGCTAAAATATTGACACATCACATCTCATTATGTTCGGTAACCACATTACCATCTGTTCAAAGTTGAAGCTCAATTGACAAACAAGACTGAACTAACAGACTAACCTAATAAAAAATATTCCAGACGTACAAACGAAGTAACTTCAATAATATATTCAACGGAATCCACAAAAAGTTCAGTTTATCGATCGATTTAATCAATTTCATTCAACATTTTTTAACACCCACAGCCTATTCAACCTTCTTTTGTCAAGGATCAGTAGCAGATCATTTAATTTCATCGCTTTAACAGTTTGCATTCTTTATTTTGATGAGACGATTAGTTGCCCCACGTATACATAGGTACATATTTGTCATGTCCTTTAATAAGATGTGTCAGTAATAGGCACTCAGTTTATCCCGAGGCTTCTTAATATCAAATATTGTATTTTAATTAAGAATTAAGTGCACAACTGTTCAATTTATGATGATTCAGTGAACACCAACGGAATCATATGCGTCCACAATTTTTAACACACTTAAAAAGAATCTGAAACGGAGTTATATTTATGACCAATGGCGGCTTATAATTAGTATTAAAACAGGATTGAGAACAGAATTCTTTGAAATTCAAAAATCACTTTGAGCGTTCCTTGACTAATGTTGATTAGGGTCGAAGTCCCTCCGCTGATTCAAGTTAAGCAACAGCAATAACGTGTACGTATTTCTCTCGGGAAGAAAATAAAATGTGAAGTAGGTATCCGAATTTAATTAAAAACATAAACATTAAAAAACATAACACCATCAATTACATCTCGATTTATAGATCGAGATTATTATTGGAACACTGAATTCTGTAAAATAAAAGGTTACATAGGGTTTAACTACTAAACAACATACCAAAAATTAAAAAAATATAAAACAATACGAAACAAGCTTTTAAATCGTTTGACTCGTATATTTTTTAATACAGCTTAACAAAATCGAGACAAGGCTTTATGTTTAATTGCTGTGTTTCCGTTGATTAATTATGCAACAGTTAACGCCCACGTCTATACATTTTCAGGTCTGCCCACGCGCAGGACAATAAAATGGCAAAAATAAAGCGTATCGCATATTCGGACCTCGATAAAGGTCCTTTCTTTCACCAGCTCTACATTATTGCCAAAGAATATTTCCACAATTATAAACTAATATATAATTATAACATAAACAAATTAAGGCCAAAACAAATGTTATTTAATAATTAATTCAACAATATTACATTTATTCTCGTTTATACTTATGTATATATCGTATATATTATGTTAGTTATCAGCGGAAATACACAAAAAACACAAAAAGTCCTGCTGAGGAAAGAGTGATACGTTGGAAGATGAAAAACACTCAACCTCCACACGAAAACTGGCGAGAAGGGCTCCCCCCCGGACATGATCTGCAATGGCTGATCTGGAGATGACTTAACCGACTCCGCACTCGGGTAGGCCGTTGCAGACAAAATTTGTGCAAGTGGGGGTTTATCTCTCCGCCTATGGAGCGTTGTGACTGTAGAGCGATCGCTCAAACAATGCAACACTTGCTCCAATGCCCGCTCTGCCCCAGTTCTTGCACGTTGGAGGACCTAAGGACCGCTAATAATGCAGCAATTACTGTGGCAAAATACTGGGCCGATAAACTTTAAATGAATTTAAGTCAAACCCCTGACACGAGAAGAAGAAGAGCGGAAATATAGAGTCGTTTAGCAAAAGCATTTCACTATTTATTTTTGACAAATAATTGTGGTAAGTTACATAATAATATGTACCTAAATGTAGTGTACTAAACTAATATCTATGGTGAATAATGTCAAACAGTTTTTGATAATGATTCCAAAATTGTATTACCCACCGCTATTAAAACTTCTTAGACCTGCAAATCATATAGATCTTCTTTGCAAGCATTTGCGATTTGCCATATGTTCATGCGATTAAGGATAGATTAAGGTCAGATTATCGACATTCGAAATCGAATAATAATTAATAATGTTGATGTAGATACGATTACGCTGTCGCAACGTACCTAAATATATATATGAATAAAACTAAATCCAACAGCCTTGTCGCAACTCACGAGTATATGATAAGTTTTACTTGTTAATGCTGATTAAACGCAAATGTCAACGCTATATTTATGTCTGCGCTGGACAATTAGCTTAGTGTTTTGTACTTTACGCCTGTAGATACAATTTTAATTTAGAACTTATAAGGAACACCAAATTGCCATCATTGAATCACCAAAAGCGTAATAATCAATGATGTTACCATCGCATATTATGCTTAATCATTGCAGTCACGTTGGATAACATCGTAAATGTAGAATCGCTGAATAAATCAAAATGAAAAAAAAAAAATAATTTTAATGCTTAGCTTTAGGTCTTTGAAGGAGCAAAAGAAAAGAACAAGTCGTTGACATGTTCAAAAATGACTAGAGGCTTGCATAAAACTAAATCACAGTATGTGACTAAATCCAACAGCCTTGCCGCAAATCACGAGTATATGATGAGTTTTACTTGTTAACGCTAACTAAACGTAAATGTCCGCGCTATATAATGGTGCTGAGCAATTAGCCTAGTGCTTTGTACTCCTTCAGGTATTATCATTTTATATGTTTCCTGTCGTAAAACGCTCAAGGTCGATATTAACAATGTGCAGCTCTTCGCAATCAATATCTGCAGTTTTCCGCGTTGAAAACGAACGTAGGTTGGATTTTGAATTCATTAAAATTTGTACATACGATTTGCTTCTAGAATATACAAGAAAGTATTATTTGATAACTGGGGATGACGTATTTTTGCTATGTAGGTATATAAGTGAAATATGATGATAAGTGATGTCTCTACCTATGTTATATACCTACCTATATAAAAGTTAGCTGAAAGTGAAGTGATAGCAAACTGATTTAATTTGTAATCTTCCTTAAAAACTTTAAATGGGTGATTTTTTTCTGTCGTCAGATTATAATCACTAAAAGTGTAACACAATTGAGTTCAAACCAATAATTTCGTTAACACGACAGACTTCGACAGATATCTCTACTTAATCGATTATTATAGATTTATCATGATGATTTGCTAAAGGCCATATCATCTGGACATAGGTATCTATAATACCTATTTAGGTACAAATAGAGATACAAAGATAGTAACATAATTTTGAGCTCATTTACTCTATTTAAATTCAAACATCATCAACGTAGCAAACGTAAGAAGATACAGTCATCGATGTTTTGTCAATGTGTTGCATCATCATAAAAAGTCTCTCTATAATAGTAACACAGTATAAGTACATACACGTTCGTTTTCTTTAGACTGTGATAGTAATAAAATAACACACGTCCGGATTCAAAACGGTCATAGAGCAACACGGGCCACCGGTCGCGGCGGACTGGAGGGGAGTAGCCATAGCGTTTATTACAGATGCAAAACTGTTATATGGCTACTTCCCTCCGGTGTTGCTCTATGAGAACGGTGGACCAGATCCGCCTACAAAATCCGCGCGAGCGGACCGCATTGGACTTAATTAATAAAAATGTTGTCCGCCGGCCTCTACATACGGCAAGCTTTGGTTCCGAGCATACAGAATCCCCTGTCCGCTCCGTACCAAATCCGGACGTGTGTTACGACTGTAAGTAAGTATCACCCCAGACACATAACGGTTTGACTAAAAAATATGAAGTATTTTATTGTCATGCCAGATCATATTAGCGGTAAGCTCTACCATTAGTGCCTACGCTCTGAAGTGTCCTCATTTTGCTTTACCACCGCTAAAAGCAGATACTATTAGGGAACTGGCCGTTTATTCTTGAGGATTATAATTGAGATCGATCGTTTTCAACTTCATTTTAAAACCGACTTCGAAAAAAGTAGGAGGTTTTCAATTCGTCCGGATCTTTTTTATATAACGGAAGCGGCAAACAAACAGTCATCACTTAATATCAATGTGAACTGCATTCACATTGATGTTAAGTGATGACTGCAGCCTATAGACACCCACACAAAGACCGAGGGCAAAATGCAGATGCGTAACCACTCCTGAGGCCTAAGGTGTTATGCCTCTGTGCCGGAAATTACAGGGCCGTACATTACCACCTGACCGGAACACGATAGTGCTGAACACTACCATTTAGCGGCAAGTATATTAGGTAATGCGGTGGTGCCTACGCCTGCGAGCTCCGTCACTGGAGCTCTATCACCAGTGAATAGTCATTACATCAAGTGCTAGGAGTTTTTATGTCCTAAAAGTCTACTATCTCTATCTACTAACAATCTACCGATTTTCGATTGATTTGTATGAAACAGCCGGTGTAAGGGAAAATAACCTCTTTTCATCCCTATGTGATCAACAAACATTAATTTATTTAATTTTTAAATTTTTTTCACAATACCTGACCTTTACCTAAGTAGTTTTAATAGTTACATCAAATTATTTGTTGTTCTAAAGAAGTAACTAATAGATTAGTACCTATCGTATCAGTAGTAGTAATGTAGATAACATTGTATCCGTGCGAAGCCGGGGCGGGCCGCTAGTAATAATATAAAAGAATTATGGACCGATTTTACAATTTAATATACAATCGCCTGTTATGTATAGTGCGTACAACAATGAGCTTACTTTTAACATCATTGGCGTACAATAACAGGCGGTTGAATATTAAACTGTAAAAGCGGCTAGCCGCGCGGCTTACCCCTCCCGCGGCTAACCGAGTGCGTAAGAGCGCTAACAAGAGTGAGGTGATGCTAATTCGTTTCAAGAGAATCACAATAATCAAACATAGATCAGGTGGGTATAAAATTAATGCGAAATACATTCATGTCAAATCTGATACGTCAGTCGTGACTGCACACCTAGTGCACGCATTAAATGCTAATAAATGGAGATATGAAATCGGTGAAGGCTGACTTAGGCACATTCATAAGATCTAAGTTCGTGTGAGAGCCGGTTTCTTAGTTTATTGCTAAAAAATTGTGTAGATATGTGATGGTTTGACAGGGGATACACGTGATATGACATTTTGAGAAGGTAAGTATATAAGTCGTCATGGTCGCGTATCTTCGTCGAACTGCATAATTCTGAGATAACAGCGTATAAGCTTATTGCGTCAATTGATGGGCGATACGATAGTAATACATTTTTTCTGGTGGTAGAGTCCCAGTGTAGTTTGAGGGCGTAGGCACCATCGTATTACCTAATCTGTCTGCTCCCAAATGGTAGTGTTCAGCACTATCGTGTTCCGGTTAGATGGTAATGTATGGCATCGTAATAATAACTATTATAGAGACAAAACAAATAAAGTCTCAGGGGTGGCAACACATTTTTTGCAAGCATTTTTTACAAGCTCGCGAAAACCGGAACGTCAAAATCTGCGAAAACGTTATTGTCAATATTCGGTTTTATATTTATTCATAAAAGGGCGTTCATCATAAGATTTTATTCAAAAAAACTCACGCTCTAGCATATTCAGATAAGTTCGTTGAATAAGTCGAAATCGTGAATGCTATTTCAATAATAGAGGAAAATTGTTGAATATTAATAATTTAATGGTTACTTTTTCACCAGGACAAGATGAATATGTAATAAGTACCTACGTGCCTGCGAATTCTTCGTACTGATTTATGAATAATATAACCCATTGTGTCACCCCGGTTAACACGTATTAATGTTTAATGTTAATTAACTTTATTGTTGTATCCGTTGTTCGTATACATATTTACAATTTTAGAAGAATTCTAAAACATCAATCTCTTTATTGTTCGTATTTTAAATTTATTAACAGTAGAGCTCGAGGGCATCGTCTACCAATTCTACCATTCAACTACGATATGTTTCTAATTTTAGTGAAAGAAAATTTTGCGTGGAAAGAAGGTGAAACTGGACCGAAAACTCAATCTGTAGACAAAAACAAAATTAAAACAAAAAAGGAAAAAAATGGCTTTAGTTATATTACTGATAATTTTTTTTAATTCCGTACTACTAACTCATGATAGATAGGTATACCTACAGAGACTACACTTCGCCGCTGTTTGTAAATAAATCATGATCACTCAGTATCCAATTGATGTTTTTTTTTTCAATAAAATCAAACCACTGTTTGTAAAATAATTATCTTTTATGTAGAGCCCATAGTACGGAATCAAAAAATCTAATTGTTCATTTTGTTTCTGTCGGTAGAGTCTGGTCTAGTCTTACCTCCTTTCGGAATTGAATTTTAGCCCGCGTCACACTGTGTAGTCAAATAATGATTATCCACGAGGCGTAATTTAATTACTCTGTTAGCTCTAGCTAGTAGCTTTCATTTACATTTATAATCAGAATTATATGCGGACATCTATTGTCAGATGTTAATAAATATTTCGTAACCAAATAAGTTTATACAATTGTGGATTACACACCACATAACACTTAAATAATTCCGGTCATACTTCGCCTATAATTCTATGAGTCGATCATTAACATGTGGGCGTCAAAATCGTTCATATGCTTGAATTGCTAATTTTTCGTCTACAACTCGACAGACATGAAAACCGAACAATGCGTTGCCAAACTTCCTTTGTTCCTTTTACACTATAAATGTGTGTATGTATAGCCGGCGCCGAATTTTGTAGCGGGTGAAGGAATACAGACTCAGAAGCGACATTTCACGCACATCTTATTAAAATCTTCGCAGTTAACATTGCAATTTGTGAAAAAAAAATTTTTCATTGACAAAACTGTGTTTGACATGAATTTATCTGTTTGGAGTAACAACATTACAATTATTTTTTCCTAAACAAGAACAACTTTGTTTATCTCAAGACCGAGATAGATCCCAAGTATCTATTAATATTAAACTTCATGCCAATGTACCTACATAAAATAAGACAGATATTTGACCTTATCATCAGTTCTTCAAATATTTTAGTATCCTAAAAATGTAGGTATTTTTACTAAAGATATTTTTCCACTCACAACGTTTATGCAGCTAATAAATAATACACTAAGTTTTTTTAGTCGTGATGTGAAAAACAAGCCTAGGAACGTTGTTGATAAATTTCCGTTTCCATTGCATAAAGATTCACCTATTCAACAATTTTATCGAACACTTTTTTACATCATACGTCATCAGAGAGACAACGGGCCATATCTACAAAATCCGGCTTCGCGTCCACGTAATCTATGGTATGGGGTTTGTATGTGTGAGTTTCGGAACACACCCACCGCGCCGAAAATTGCGGCCAATAGTTTTTGTCCGTTCGTAGTGTCAAGGACACGCGCGTCTGTTGCTACGTTCAGAAACAAGTTGGTTACTTTTTTTTTTCAGAATACAACATGTTTCGGACGCGAATATTGAAAATAGCTTGTGTTTACTGTAAACAATCCTATTCGTTGAGTTTCACTGTGAGCTATGTTCGCAGGAACATGTCGTGAAAATTAAACAGTGGTAGAGTCACAGTGGAGGAGCTTGAAGAATAGGTATCGGAACGCTCTACCATTGGACTGGACCACGTTCGGTACCAAGTTTATCTAAGTTCTGCAAAATTAGGTACAATGCGAAGGTAGTTCTTGTTAGATAATACCTAATATAATTTAGATATTCTGGTTATACCTATATGACTAAGGAGCCATAATTACTCATATAAATTCAGTAGTGGATAAGATCAATAAAAATTAATGTTATTATATTTTCATTGAGGCCTCGGGCTTCAGCAAAAGAACTATTGGTCGCAATATTAATTTACGTACCTAAATTATTCATGTGGACTTTATGCCCGAATTAAATTTGTTTACATACCTGCCTTTTGTAGGCAGGTATGTAAACAAATTTAATTCGGAACAGTTTAAAAAGTTTAAAAGAAGAACAGTTTAAAAAGTTTAAATGACATTCGAATAAATATTTCAATTTATTTAACATTTCAATAAGTAGGTAGGTATATTTTCTTAGGTTAGCAAGAGTAGTTATTGGATTTCTAAGCTTTCTTTAACTGTCGAATAATCCTCAATTTTGATAATAATAAGATATGTATTTAACAATTTGGCAATGAAAGAAGAAGACAGAGTGGCGATTAATAAATAAAATCGGTAACAAATTACACTCTCTGCCTACCCCGTTACGTGGGACCTGGCGTGAAGATACATACATACATAAATAAATTTAATGTAGTTTCTAACATTCTTACTTATAATAAATATCGAACTCTACCCTACTCTACTATATTCATAGTACGACTACTGCTTTAGTCAAAATTACTGACGACATTCGGTTCGGTATGGATAAGCAACAGCTCACAGTGTTATCATTACTGGACTTCAGTAATGCTTTTAACACTGTTGACTTTGATATACTACTTGCCACTAAACGTTCACTTAACATATCTCCTACGTCAATAAACTGGTTTCATAATTATTTGTTTGGGCGCCGGCATAGGGTGCAGATTAAGGAAACTTCTCTTCCTGGTGCGATGTTGTATCCGGTGTACCTCAAGGTGTTGTATTGTCTCCCCTCTTATTTTCAATCTTCATTAACTCAATTATCTTACTTCTCTCTACCATCTCTATGCAGACGATCTCCAAATTTAATTCTCTCCACGCTTGCAATTTAATCTCCTCATGCTATTTCTATTATCAATGATGTAAACAAATTTAATTCGGGCATAAAGTCCACATGAATAATTTAGGTACGTAAATTAATATTGCGACCAATAGTACACCCCTTCCCCAGCCGTCTCCTCACCACAGGAGCGAGTGGCGGGCAGAGCCACGCCAAACGCCGCTCCCTCTCTGGGTTCCTCTTGGCTTCTCCGGTGTGAGGCCAACCACTGGGTACTGAGCCCCCCCGCCACGACAAGGCGGAAACCCTCGGGGGGGGGGGGATAGTACACCCTACCTGCTTCTTTATTTATTATCCTTTACCAGGTTGCCTGGAAGAAATCGCTGCCTGAGCGATAAGGCCGCCCACTGTACCTTTTTCTGTTATTTCTGTTTTTTTTGTTATGTATTTCCTGTTTACTGGTGTACAATAAAGAATATATATATATATATATATATATATGTATATATTTTTTTAATACTGATAAGTTACTAAAATGTATCAACAATCTTACTAACAAAATTACTACTTCGTTCACATATTAATCTATATTTTATAAAATGACGAAAGTTTAATAGTTTAGTAGTTACAGACTTTTAATTAGGGCAAAATTCATAGATCTACTTCGATTTTACTTTTTGACTTAGAAGTCGAACTTTCAATGCTTGTTTCACAGATCCGTCCAATTTTTTGTTTAAGTTATGATTCTCAAATTAAAGTAAGAGTTATGACAGCTCTGTAAAATATTATCTCTTCTTCTTCTTCTTTGTCGTATTCTTCATTACTGAAGGTCGTGCCCGTTTTGGTAAGTATAGGTGGAGGAACTGACGAGTTGCTTCCAGGCCGATCTTCAGCTTTTCTGAGAGCCGCAGTCACCGGCAGTCCAGTGATTTCTTTTATGGCGTCAGACCATCGGCTAGGTGATCGGCCTCTGGGTCTTTTTCCGTCTACTTTACCCACCACAACCAGTTTGTCGAAGTTTTCTGGTTGTCTTCGAACTATGTGGCCAAAAGTAGGTGAGAATGCGCTGGTAACAGATTGTCGAGAGCCTAGTTCGGATTTTTAGCTGGTCGAGAATAGATTTGTTTGTTTTTTTGCTGTCCACGGTATGCGCAACATCCTCCTCCAGCACCACATTTCCAATGCATCGATCTTCTTTCTATCCACAGCGCGGATCGTCCATGACTCAGACGCATATAAGAAAATAGAGAACACAAGAGTTCGTACCAGTCTCATTTTGGTAGTATTGGACACGTTTCTATTCTGCCATATTTTTGAGAGTTTGCTCATTTCATTCTTAGCCATTTGGACTCGTCGTCGAATCTCGTCGTGAAATATAATAGCTGAAAGTTTATTCAAAGGAGAGTCGTATTGCTGTCTGTGAATCTCGACCTTACTCTATTTTATAATTTATTTCTATTTAGGCATTGTAATAAACCAATTTCCTCCACCAATCCGTATTGGAGCAGCGTGGTGGAGTAAGCTCCAGGCCTCCCTCCAAAAAAGGGGAGAGACTCGTGCCCAGCAGTGGGACGTATAATGGGTTGCCATTATTATTATTATACAAACTGCCTCAGTAGCCTAGTGGTAGCAGGCCACTACTACACTAGTGTCCTGGGTTCGATTCCCGGGTCGGGGTCTATTAGAGATAAGGGTGTAAAATCCTTTTTCTTTGGTTCTATTGGGCTTATTCCATTTTCTGGAAGTTTCCCAGTACCTCGGAGTTTGGTAATGTGCTCGGAGATGTCAATAGGCTCGCCACCTGTTACACGGGCCGAAACGTAACCGGCGAATCAAGGGTGTTTGCATATATGCTTGATTGCATGCATTTACCTCTGCTCTCAGAGCCTTATGCTCTATGCTCGCAGAGTTAATTGCAAATTGTGCAACATAAGGAAAAAATATCCCAAAACTACTATTATTAAGTTCACGCAAGCAGTTGCGAGCTAAATCTAGATTAGGTACAGTATAGCTCAAATTTGAGCCTACCTAAGTGCTTATGAAGGTCCAAGTAAAAAAAAATATATACATATATATATATATATATATATGTATATATTTTTTTAATACTGATAAGTTACTAAAATGTATCAACAATCTTACTAACAAAATTACTACTTCGTTCACATATTAATCTATATATATAAAAATGCAACACGTTTTCCTTGGTCACGGCATCACGCGTGAATGGCTGGACCGATTTGGCTAATATTGATTTTGAATGATTTTTGGAAGTCCAGGGAATGTTTAAAAGGTAAGAAAATATGAAGAAATTGAAGGGAAATAGTAAAAACCACCATTTCATTTTCCCATACAAATAATCCGTATCTATCAAACCTTTGACACATGTCATATTTTCAATCTGAGGCAATACGAAGTTTGCCGGGTCAGCTAGTAAAATATATTATTTAAAGAATGTAACCGTATTTATTAGAAAGACAAATGTAGGTATTAGGTATACATTTACTTTAGACTTAAAGTTCAAAGTTGAAATAACTATACTTACCTAAAATAATTATTTACTTGGACCTTCATAAGCACTTAGGTAGGCTCAAATTTGAGCTATACTGTACCTAATCTAGATTTAGCTCGCAACTGCTTGCGTGAACTTAATAATAGTAGTTTTGGGATATTTTTTCCTTATGTTGCACAATTTGCAATTAACTCTGCGAGCATAGAGCATAAGGCTCTGAGAGCAGAGGTAAATGCATGCAATCAAGCATATATGCAAACACCCTTGATTCGCCGGTTACGTTTCGGCCCGTGTAACAGGTGGCGAGCCTATTGACATCTCCGAGCACATTACCAAACTCCGAGGTACTGGGAAACTTCCAGAAAATGGAATAAGCCCAATAGAACCAAAGAAAAAGGATTTTACACCCTTATCTCTAATAGACCCCGACCCGGGAATCGAACCCAGGACACTAGTGTAGTAGTGGCCTGCTACCACTAGGCTACTGAGGCAGTTTGTATAATAATAATAATGGCAACCCATTATACGTCCCACTGCTGGGCACGAGTCTCTCCCCTTTTTTGGAGGGAGGCCTGGAGCTTACTCCACCACGCTGCTCCAATACGGATTGGTGGAGGAAATTGGTTTATTACAATGCCTAAATAGAAATAAATTATAAAATAGAGTAAGGTCGAGATTCACAGACAGCAATACGACTCTCCTTTGAATAAACTTTCAGCTATTATATTTCACGACGAGATTCGACGACGAGTCCAAATGGCTAAGAATGAAATGAGCAAACTCTCAAAAATATGGCAGAATAGAAACGTGTCCAATACTACCAAAATGAGACTGGTACGAACTCTTGTGTTCTCTATTTTCTTATATGCGTCTGAGTCATGGACGATCCGCGCTGTGGATAGAAAGAAGATCGATGCATTGGAAATGTGGTGCTGGAGGAGGATGTTGCGCATACCGTGGACAGCAAAAAAACAAACAAATCTATTCTCGACCAGCTAAAAATCCGAACTAGGCTCTCGACAATCTGTTACCAGCGCATTCTCACCTACTTTTGGCCACATAGTTCGAAGACAACCAGAAAACTTCGACAAACTGGTTGTGGTGGGTAAAGTAGACGGAAAAAGACCCAGAGGCCGATCACCTAGCCGATGGTCTGACGCCATAAAAGAAATCACTGGACTGCCGGTGACTGCGGCTCTCAGAAAAGCTGAAGATCGGCCTGGAAGCAACTCGTCAGTTCCTCCACCTATACTTACCAAAACGGGCACGACCTTCAGTAATGAAGAATACGACAAAGAAGAAGAAGAAGAGATTATATTTTACAGAGCTGTCATAACTCTTACTTTAATTTGAGAATCATAACTTAAACAAAAAATTGGACGGATCTGTGAAACAAGCATTGAAAGTTCGACTTCTAAGTCAAAAAGTAAAATCGAAGTAGATCTATGAATTTTGCCCTAATTAAAAGTCTGTAACTACTAAACTATTAAACTTTCGTCATTTTATAAAATCTGACAGTTTGTCAGCGCATGCTCCTAAAATAGGTAGGAAAGATGCTGAAAATACTGACTAAATTTTGTCATTATAAAAAGCTTATATATACCCGGGTATTCGTCCGTGTAGAAAACATTTTCAATTGATGATGATTGAATCCGCTCCTATGGATTGTAAGCGCGATGTTATATAGCCTTCCTCGTTAAAACGACAATCCATCACAAACATATTTTTATTTTTGACCCGGCAAACTTCGTATTGCCTCACGATGAAATAATGTGTCAAAGGTTTGATAGATACGGACTATTTGAAAATGAAATTAAGTGTAGAAATTCCCGTGGGAATTAGTGATTTTCTCGCAGTAAAAAGTAGCCTAAATGTTGCCCAGGCTTAGTATCCATACACCACAAAAAGTTTCATTCGAATCCGTCCAGTATCTTCGGAGATTAGCCTGGACAAAGGGACAAACAGACAGACAAAAAAATTAAAAATAATTGATAAGTGTTCTCATACTATTTTAACTTCGCCCCCGATTGGTTTTTCGTAAATATGTACAATGTACAGACACGCGGGTTTTACTGTTTTATTATATGTATAGATATTGGTATAGAAATATAGATCATTTTGTTTTAGGGCCAATATGTGATGATGTGATCCACAGATCAACCACTAAGTATCGTGGAAAACCATTGCCGGAATATTTCTTCAATTTCGTTACCCACGTAATACTCATTGATAGAAAGATACCTATAGATAACGAATTAATTATAAGTATAGCCCATTACGTACATTACGCTGTTGTTATAGAATAATTTAATTACATAAAGAGCATCAAAACTGCCGTAAAAGTGTTCAAGTTTAATCTTAAATCGTTAAGTATATATAGGTAATTTATTCCACATCCGACAAGCGGTTCTTCCAAAGTGGACAGTTTATGTTTTTAATGCTGTGATATTGACCTCAATGACTTATGATAAAATCTGAAGCATACTGAAATAGTTTTATAATGACTCAGAAAAATATTGTATTTTTCTCATCTCTAGAATGCGCGTATGATTAGCTGATATTCCAGAACAACAACCACAACGAATGACAACTAGTAGGTATACATATATCCCATTCAGATAAACTTGGCACAAAAGGTAAAGATTTTTTTAATTGAACAGTTTTTCGTAAATCCTGCAAAGAATTTAAATGTAGTAATCATCATTTACATTGGATAACATTCCATTCTCTATACTTGTTTTGTTCATTTGATCCCATCCCTATAACTGAACGTCAAACTCGAACATAGTCTATATAATGTGTGGAAAATAGTTGCGTCGTAATTACGAAAATTGAAAATTAATGTAATTTACTAAGTGAATTTGCACTGTTTTTTATGAAAATCAATGTGTAATATAATAATGTGTTATAAACTAGTGTCCTCAATGAATTGCAGTGTGTAATTCTCCTGGAATATCGTTATTTGTGACCGAGGGATGTTTGTTTACCATTTGTGCCAAGTTTATCTGAATGGGTAGGCTATTTTTAGCAGTTGTTTTATTTAAAATATACGTATAGAACAATATACACACGTAATCCTTTAGTACACCAATAATCAGCAAAATCGTTTTTTTCCAGAAAGCACAAATGCTCCCTTTTAAATTATATCATCTACTATGTCTGTAGGCTGGGTTTTCCTCAGTAGAGCATAATAATATTATATTTTCAAAACCTAACTCTAATTTTCCATTAGTTAAGAAGCGTATATAAAATTGGTATGTAACTCGTAGTATGTACACGATCAACAGGAGAACTTATCACTTACAAATGATTTCACATCAAACTAATAATATATTTAATAATAACTATTCAGTTGTGATCTATGACCAATTATCATTTCCACTAATCACGTTAGTTCTATTTTAATTTAAGCCCATTGTACTCAGTCCACGATTTGTGACATTCTTCAGGTATCGTGTGCTGTTTGACAGAAACTAATGATTCAGCTTCGTTAACCTTCAGATGGAACTTTAGAACTGGCATTGTTTGAATATAATCACTCCTTTTTAAGTTCACAAATAAGTCTGGCGCTTATTTACAACTAAACCAACGTTGTAAGAATGAGGTTTGAATTGAAAAAAGTGGAATAACAGTTAGAGCCGCGATCCGAAGATGTGCGCATGGACTTTCGAAAAATGCTTATATGGAAATATGAAAAACCCTAAGATATGTTTTGTCTGCACTCACTCACTGAGCGTACCCATTTTAGCAAAATTAACGATCATTTTCTCGGTTAACGTGCACTTCATTGTATAACCATCCAATTTTTATCTATTGAGGTACCTACTTGGATTGCCTTTTTAGGCATAGTCTGAACTGATCACTCAAACGGTCCGTACCTACCTAATTATATTACCCAAACTTAACAGAACCGTACTAATTCTACTAAAGTGATTAAAGAAAATTAATTGATGTAATTTATCAGAATCATTGATAGTCGGAAATTGACGTTATTACTTATTTATACGTAGATCTTTGATTTCGAAAACGAAACATATGATGAAACGGCTTGTACATGTTTTATGTAAAAACGGAATATTATCATAAAATAACGTCTTCTTCAAGTGAAATTTTAAATATAAAATTATACCTTTTAGTTGTGTATTTATCGATGATATTAATTTTTATATTGCCCTCATTCTTGTTGCATTTTGTGAACCTGATTTGAAGATTTAAGGTACTTAACAACATATAAAATTAAAGTAAATCGAGTATGAATCGAACTTATTAAACCTGTAGTTTAAGATATCTATCTCAAGTCTTAGTCGTATCTGACAGTTTCACAATGTGCTTATCAATCTGGAATTGAGAAACTATCCGAATATTTATCTAGAGGTTACAGGTTCGGCATAATTTAGACGACTTAGTTTAGGGGCAAGTAGATAAGAAGCGATGCAGTTTGTTGCATAGATGCTTTATGCACGATAAAGCTACTTATGCACTAATATAAATGATAATTATTATATTAGCTAGACTTAAAAAAATACCAATAATTTTTTTATTCATCAAATTAAACAAACGTTTCTGACTATGTGACTGAATGACTGAGAGGGAATGCACAGCCGAAACTGGCCTTAAACAGTTTTTTTTTGGGATGGACTTAAGTAAGCGGCTTGTCTCGAGACTTTACTGGCGGTAGAGGTAGAGGTAGACCTCGCGTTAGCCACAAAAAAAAAGAACGGCACTACTATATTTCACCGGGGAAACGGCGAGCGCAGAAGGCAGAAGGCGCTCCAGCCTAAATAAAAGTTACCCCTGTATGTCCGAACATCGGATTAGTCCCTATGTTGCGAAGACATATGCTATTAGGGGCGGTGCAACATTCGCTCTAGTCAACGGTTGGTGAGTCATCTGCTGAGCTGCTCAAATCTGAAATTTGGCAAGATTTCCCAAAATTTCTATGGACGGTAACCAGGAATGTACATGTACTACAGCTTTATAAGGCCCAAGTGCGGCCCCATCTGGAATACTGCTCTCATTTGTGGGCGGGAGCCCCCAAATACCAGCTTGGTCCACTTGACTCCCTACAAAAACGCGCCGTTCGTATTGTTAACGATCCAGGACTTACCGACAGGCTCTAACATCTGAGCCTGCGCAGAGACATTGGGAGTCTGTGCGTGTTGTACCGTCTCTACAATGGTGAGTGCTCTGCGGAACTGTTTGACATGGTTCCACCGTCTCTTTTCCTACACCGTACTACCCGCCGAAGAGAGAAGTTCCACCCACACCGACTGGACACCTGGCAGTGCTCAACGGTGCGGTTTTCACGTTCGTTCCTGCCCAGAACGTGTAAATTGTGGAACGAACTTCCCTCTGAGGTGTTCCCTAGGTGCTACAATATGGGGTTCTTCAAAAATGGCGTCAAAAGAGTCCTTCAGGGCTGGCAGCGCGTTGGCAACTCCCCTGGTGTTGCAAATATTCATAGGCGACGGTGACCACTTTCCATCAGGTGGCCCGTTTGCTTGTCTGTCAATCTTCAAACATAAAAAAAAAAAAAAAAAAAAAATGTACGACATGCACTTTCATACAAAACAGGTATTTTTTAATGAACCAAATCAAAGACGTGCCTTAATGTAAAATATTTCAACATATTGATCTGTTCTGAATCTTTTAGTTAGATTTATTTTTTACAACATTGCTGTCTTGTCTCAGGCGCAAGACTAATGGATTGTCTAGTCACCGTAACATTGTCAAAATATGTTTATGTGTCTTTCTGCCACTGAATACCAAATAATCTATAAAGAAAGCTTCGTTAACACAGACAAAGTAAACAAGTAACAAGAAAAATAAAGAGCAAAAAAGAAAAGAAACAAAGAAAAAAATTTTTTTTTTATCTGTTGCTTTAAGGTACGATTCCGATCTCCCAGCTAGCTCCATATGTCTCTATTTTCTACTGCGTTGCTGCCGCGACATTGTCGCGTAGCTCTGAATGTAATCTCATATAAACTTATAGATAATATATGGAGACCAGTATTGCTGCAGCAGCACTGCGGCGGCAGCTCTGTTGCGTGCAGCGAAGTTCGGAATCGTACCTTTAGAGTGGACTGCTCCAATATTTTAATTAAATTTTGACTTAAACTTTTGACTTCAAGATGGGTTTTCCTGTTCACCAGTACCTAACTGAAGCTCAAATCATTATTTAAATGTGAATTAATAATAATAATAATGGCAACCCATTATACGTCCCACTGCGGGGCACGAGTCTCTCCCCTTTTTTGGGGGGACTCCACCACGCTGCTCCAATGCGGATTGGTGGAAGTGGGTGGGTTAGTGGCCAACCCGCTGTCGGATGTTTTCAAACCGCCCATTAGGCCTCCGACAAGGTTTAACGACTGCTATCCATCGATAGCAACCGGGACCGACGGCTTAACGTGCCCTCCGAAGCACGGAAATGCGCATTTAATTTGCCACTAGCGGTCACCCATCATACTACCCGACCGCGCCCGTAGTGCTTGACCGAGTAGATCGTATACGATCTACACCAGCCGCTGGGCCATGCGCACTTCAAATGTTAATTACTTCAGTATATATTAGAAATATACGCAACCGTAGGTATTTGCTTTTATACGTCGGTTCATTCTTAGGCATAGTTAGACAACTGTGTGTGTGACCGTCAAAACCGAATGTTAATTTAGGTCACTATTTGCATAAACAATGGCAAATAATCACGGTTTCATTACACGAACACTGTTTTGTTAAACATGCGAGATAGAATCTGTTAATTTTAATATCATTAACAACTTTGCAGTTCGTGCTAACTAAAATGACTATATTAAGATTCTTTAGGTACTCGAAAACTAATTTTGGAACTTTGATCTTCAGAAATTTAATGAAAGGATTAAATTTGATTTGACTAGATATATCAAGTATTTTTATAGATTCAACAGTTTTATAGTCATTAATGTAAATAAATGGAAATATCTTGCAAAGTAAGAATACAACGTTCCATAGAATTTCCAGACACTGAAAAGGATTACTTGGCTAGTAATAGTAAATAGCTAGTAGTAATAAATACAGAAATAAACAACTTACACCCATAATTCGTTCTAACGTAAGTATCGTAGCATATACTCATGGAAATGTACTGTTTATAGCTACATCAATAGCCGTCAAAACTACTTCGGACGTAGAAACACCTTCCAGCTACCAATAAACAGAGCTCAATCATATATTTATACGATTGGTTTCATAATTATATACTCCACCAGCCGGCCCGCCTTAAAAGCTTTTAATGTCGTAGTTTAGTGTGAATGAAGTGATGAAGAACAGTTATTTAATAAATGTATACATGTACCTACTGCGTATAGGCACGTGTTAATTCAGTCTCCTTGAAATAATGAAGACAAAGTAGGGAATTGATAAAGCATGTCCGCATCGTTAACATGTTACCCATAACATTTTTGACAATGTTGTAACACCCACAGTAGGTATAATAAGTTGCCATGGAACCATGGAAATCTAAATTGTTCATTTTCTATGGTTATGACAAAATGTTGTATGGGTTTTATGTCGTTTCGAATTATGCTTATCACTAAATCTATGAAATGATACGAACGCATGAAGATAAATCTAATAAATCTGTTCTGTATCTAATGTCTAAAATAAAACATAAAGATAAGATACGCACATTTAATATCAAAGAGCTAAGAACTATTCTTACTAAAATTTAGTAACGGTAACTCAATTTTAGTAAGAATACCAGACCGCGAGGCAGATCCCCGTTGAGATGGACCGATCAAATCAAGGCGGCAACAAACTACACAGTTCATGAGTGTACCAGAAAGGCTGCGGTCCGACAAGAATGGCGCCGTATAACAAAACTTGTCACTGAGCCTGTTCCTGACTGACGACCACGACCACTCTGCCAAGAGTGAAACGACAAAGAAGAAGAACTCAATTTTAGCAATAGCTAATACCTTGTTCTTATATCATAAAGTAGTTTAACGAAAAAAGTTCCCTAAAGATAACTTGGTCTCAAAATGTTAAATATTGTCAAGTCCATTGAATTAATTTTCATCCAGTGGTCATTAAAAATGTATTATGAGAAATAAAAGCCAGCGCTGATGGTAAACTCTTGTGTCGAAAATAAATATAATAATTCGTAAAATGATATATTTACTCTGTAAAAATAAACTTCATCGTGACACTTTATAGTATTATGAAGCCCTATTTATAGACGAGTGGAGTTTTAAAACAGACGATAAAGAAGATTTTCATGCCTTCGCCTAAATAATTATCTGTACAAGACTAGAATAAAATTGAATAAGAAAGCCTTTAGTATGGAAGAAGAAGTTCTTCCATACTAAACGGGATCTCAATCCCGTATTCTGAGACTGAGATGTGTTTTAAAATATAGACCTTAGAGTTCAATACAGATAGAATATGTTACAACATCAAGGATTTTAGAGAATTTTTCACATAAAGCAGGTAATTAATCTGAGAGAGTTTGTTGTGGCCGCCAAATTTATTAAGACTGACGTTAATTGTTATAAATAAAGTCAATATTTAGATTAAGAAAGAAGGGTTCCTTAAGAAGGGTTCCTTAAGAAAGGAAAAAAACTGTCTGTCACAGCGAAGTTTTTCGGGCCGATCAAGTTGGAATTGGTTCAGATATGTAAATCAGTGACCAATCATGGAGATGTAATAAAAATAAATTCATTTGAATCATAGAGGCCATTTTAAAAGAATAAATCAGAAGAAAAAGAAATAATGCGAAGTGCGTTATTTATCAAAGAAATAAGGTATCACAATAAACCCTGGCATATTGTATGTTTGAAGCTGTTTAAGAAAATGGGCTACAAATATTTTCCGCCTATGTCTCAGAAAGCCGAAACAAAAAAGGCTTAAATTTTGAAAAAATAAGGAATATGAAACGGACAGTTTACCGGTTACAGATTACAGGAAAACCTATATGAAGTATTTGATATTTAAATTGACGAAGGGAATTTGTCAATTGTACCCAACTCTCTGCGTGATTCCGACTCACACTTGGCCATTTTTTAAATAAATATTTAAATCAGCATCCGAGTAGAGACTCGATTAATAAAGCAATTAAGGACACTTATAACAACGTTAGAAAGTTAATTGCTGATAATGTTCAGAAGATGGAATGATTATTGTATCAATATTTCACTTAGATAAATGTCACAATATAAAAAAAATGAGTGAACATTAATATATTTTTTAATCAATTTAATCTCATAACTTCTCTAAAGGTGAAAAGAAAATAATTTTAGGACATTAAAACAATAATTGGTGACGGTAATGTTGATCTATTTGTATTAAGCTGAATAATAATATCCAATTATAGTCAAGTTTTATGAACAGAACTAAAACTACACTAAATATACCATCAAGGCTGGGTTGCGTCATCTTACTATAGCTTTAGAAAATTTGTTAAAGTACTGGTTAACCTAAAATGAGTTGCACCATTTAAAAATTGTCAAATGACGAAATAACTTTAACTGATAACTGAAAGTTAACCTCAATTATCTGTCAAATGTGGAAGGTATCTGTCAATCCTGATTTTTTAACAATGTCAAAAATACGCTAGCGCAACGCATCTGCAATAACTGTTGAAGTCAGTGTTACTGTTATTGTAAAATTTGACAAAAATCATAACTTTAACAAATATTTTGGTGCAACTGAACCCAAGTTTTCTATTTTAAAGTACTATTGAACGAAATTATATGTCTATAGTAATCTAAACCTTACACAAAACTTCGACCACCTGCTGTGACTAGGGAAATCGAGCAAATGTTGCACAAGGTTATCTTTTTTACTATCATTATATATGTTTTTCATTAATTAATATGTTGGGCGGTAAAAAATTGAGCAGCAAGTTCAATATGGCATAAGTTCTTATGTTTAATTTGTAAGATCAAAAAGTACCTGAATGTAGAGTTTTTTTTTAACCCGAATATTCTGGTCTATTCAAATGTAGGTACATAACGTAATTTAAATTGAATACTAGAACACAATTTTCCTTTGATTTGATTATGAATTAGTCTCTGAACAATATCATACAGTCACGAATACTTTCTTTATAATATGATAACGTTACGATACAGCTAAATAGCAAAAGAGAGGAATGTCAGTTTTCAAAGACAAACAATGATTTTTTTACACAATTTTGGAATGGATTACGAAATTATGCCTATTTAACTATTTTTTTTAATTATTCTTATCTTTATGTGCATGTTAACATATATTACCTAAGATTATTTATCGTATCTCCCATGATTGAAATTCCGAATTTCTTCAGCACTTAAACTAGTCAATATAAGCCAACCGTGTTTACGTTTACATATTTTACTTCCTACATCAACACTTAATATCAATGTTGATATAATCATCAAAATACTTAAAATGATAAATCGTATACTAACTTCATTTTGACGTGAGCTCATAACGCAGTAATAAAACTAATGCAATTAACTTGACACGACGTCTACATACAATACTTCGTATAGCGTAACGGGTGCGGCTGAAACTGGGTTACCCATTTCTCGTAGCTACTCAGAGGACAAAGAGACAAACCAACCTTCATTTTACTGCTCTTTATGCCGTTTTAAAAATGAATTGATCGACCCCATTTATTTCAGTACGTGGCAATCTCTAGCCCCTCCATCTTTTGCACGTCTACACCATTTTATACGCGTTAGAAAGAGATAACACATCGCTCGGGAAAATGAATTCCTTTATGCATTATGGAAAACCAATTCCGAATTTGCGCACTTCTTTTCCACGAGCGTGTTCGCAAAAACAGAATTGACGACGTGACTTTAGGGACTCGTGTAATGGACTCGAGCCATAAAGAAAAAGTAATCGGTCGAAGAACTCATATATTTGTCAAGAACTAATCTATAGCCCACGCAATATCGGCCGGATACATTTATTTTTCATTTCCCTTTTTAGGGAACGGACGTCCTACTGGCAGTTATTTGCATTTTATACGTAGGTACATTGTCCGTTGTCCACCCACGCAGGTAGGATATTGCAGGCTAGAAGCTCTATAAATTGGCTTTTTAATGCATAATGCTAACAATGCGATCGTTCTGGCAGCGGCGGGCGCGAAACTTTTCTGTATTATTGCTTTCACTCATAAATTCGTATGTTTAGTGTGGGAGCACGGTCTTTGGCAATGAACGATCTGTTTGCACAGATGCGTTCCATTTGCTCATCAAACATCTACATGACCGCTACTGGTGAATCTGAGATTTTAAATTGCGTAAACGATTCGAGAATGTCCTCCGTTTTTATGTGGCATTACAAGTTTTTGCTCTTACGGCTTACGGCTTGAAAGTCTCGGCCATGTTGTACGCCTAGCAAGTAATTACCTTCTGCTTTAGAGGTTCAAATAAAATACAACACACCCAACTTTGATATGCCAATATTATGACAGCGTATGTACACGCACAATAAGTTCGATTAACGATGATTGACGTGTATGTTTATTAGCAATAAACGGCATGAATTATCTTTTTGGATTTATAATCGCAACGTTAAGTCAGAGAATATGTAGGTAATAATACTACGGTTAAAGTGTATGGTTTACCTTGACCAACACATAGTACTCGTGATAAATTTTAATTTGAATTTACCCTTTCAACAGTAATAACGAACTTTGAACTTACATACTTTCTTACAAAATAAGCATTCGTTTCCATAATATCATATTTATGTGTAGTCATTTGATAGATTTTATTTGTAGAGTACCTATCTAGAAAACTCATATTCAATGATAGTAAAGGACGTGTAAGAACATCCAAATGGATCCCAACCTTGGACGTGGTTGTCAATTTCGTTCCGCAGGACCATATTTCTTATGGCAGCATTTTCCTCAATCTTCGCGAGTGGAATAAGCAAAATCCCGCATCTAGGTTACTTTGACTCCGTGTTTTATTGTATTTACGTGCCTCAGATATGAGATATACAGATAGGTATACCGGCTGGGTCAAGGTGGCAGACAGCTTTCGAGTCGCATAACTATATATGGAACGAGCATATTTAGCTCCCGTTTTAATTGCAAATACGGCTCGTGGTTTCGGTCACGATGCGGTCCAACTGTAGATACAGATATCACCTAATTTCCACATAATGTTATCCAGTGGTCACATCGATATCGTGGCATAATCCATGCATGTCCTTGTATCTGTTGGATAATCCTCCGTACTACTAACAATGGTGAAGACTACACGCCACACGGAAAAACATTAAAATGCGTCGTAAAAAAAGCGCGCGTAGTTTTAATTTTATGGCGCGCATTCAATTGGGGCCTGTAAAAAAAGCGTTTTATTGAAGTCGCATCCTGCCGCCGGCCGCGAGGTCGCGATGTTCGGATAGCTCTAATTAAAAACTCGCCGGGTGCAATTGCGAAAGCCGGGGCCTCCATGTCTCCTTGCGAAACCCACCCGTGCCCTTTACAATGATAATACGCATGAATTTAAAGTTTTATTTGAATACCAACAATAACCTCATACGCCTTCGTTTCGACGTGTCACTTATTGGTACTTTTCATTATTTGCAGATTGTTTCACTGCGCAACCAACGTTACCAGCGTTACCTACCCGTGAAGACTTCTGTAGTGAAGACTTGAGTGCCATTCGGAACCAGTTTACCACGAGCAGTGATATTTAGAGTTATATAGTAGTGATAGTGTGTAACCGTGATATAGAATAGGTTTAAGGTGCTAACCGATAGTTTTAGAGACAAAAGTAACCAAAAATTAGCGAAACTGGCTCCTTACAAGGATATAATGAATTCGTCGAGCATGAGCTCAGCTGTGCCGACGATTAAGTGTGAGGATACTTCGCCGTCGCCGACGGCCCCTGTGGGTACTGACGGGGAGGCGGGTGCCTATAACCTGAGCGTGAACGTGAACCTGAGCACCGCCATGATGAACCTCCTCGCGTCCGACGGTGGGCCGACCACCCTTCGCACTCCCGAGATCGTCAACGACGTCATCACCATGACCAATCCCCTGGACCAATATAATTACAAAGAAAATAGTTCCAGTTTTAAGGTGAGCTTCAATTGTCAATTGATTTTTGTACTAAGTTCCTTGCCACGGGACCATTGAATAATGATAAAAAGACTCTTTTTATGTCAAGAAGTGGCAAATAAGCATACATTTATGGTAAGTAATACTGTAGCCTATAAACATCTACATGAAACTAGAGATTTCTTTTTTTTTTTAATTATTTATTCATGACCATAGATACAGAGTCTTTCAGTCGTATACATATTTAATTTCACATTTCTTTAAATTAATGGATATCCTTATGGAAGATGACGATGATTAAATGCTTCCATGAGGAATATGATGAGATGGCTCCAGTAAAGCGATGGGGACTTTACTGAAGTTTTTACGAAGTTTTGGAGGCAATACGAATAATCACTTTTCACTTCATGATACCACTTTCTTACACTCGTGAACGTTATCGAATGCTTTATGATAAAAATCCCACCATTTTTACACATAAAAACGCGACTTTACGACAGAGCTCTTTTCCGCGTTCCCGCCAAAACCCCACTGGAGAGTTCAATGTAGATGTGTTGCCACACCTGAGGCCTATGGTAGGAATTATACTTTTGTGCCAGAAATTGTTTTTTCGTCCGATTGCTGGAAAACATGGTGCGATATTTCAAACCACTAACTAAGGCATCCTGATGAACCTGAACAACTGTTTCGAAAATGGAGTTGTAAATGTTAAAATAATTCATGGAATTATACCTCAAAATAATATATCGTGTGCGTGCAATTGTTAAGTTTCTTTTAGTTTTAACTGGAAAAATACGCAGACGATTGCAACTCTTATGTATTCTATTCCAATCCACAGAACAGTATATTGTTCTGAGTTCAAATCCATTAACCAAAGCTTACTTAAACCTCAAATTTCTCTTACTACAGTTAAGTTACAGAAATCAGGTCAGCAGGGTAACTGTAGTCACACAATGGAAATACTTTGTTGTTGGCCCATTTCCTATCATGTCCCCACGCTATGACCCAATTTACGGCCATTACTCGATATACCAATAAAACCAACACGAAATAGATGATTTCATAACAATCACAAAAGTAGCTATAATATTTTATGTCATAGTTTATTTGCCGAGGAACATAAATAATGTTTAAACTGGCATTCATTGGTTGTAGAGCCCTAGAGTTTATAAGCTCGAGGCTATATATGCACCTACGAGTTATCTTTTAACACATATGAGATATTATAATCACTTATGTGGTAGCAGGCCGCTACTACGCAGTAGTAGGAACCTATATTCGATCCCCAGATTACCCTCGAAGTTTGGTAATGTGCCCTGATCTGTCAATGGCGAGCCGCTATCTAGAAGGTACCAGGAGCCAAACGTAACTAGCGAATCGTTCGTATTTTGTGTGTATGCTTGTTTTATATTATTTCCCTCTGCCTATCCCTTCGGAGAATACAGGCCTAAAATTACGTAGAACTTACTTATTTGCAAGTACAGTACTTAGGTCCCCTAAACTACTTTCTACGGATATGGATGCCAGTATATTATTTAAAGTGGTTGGGAATAAAAATATTTAGTCGCATTGTATTAAAGACCATAGAGTCGTATTTTAACTAGTTCAATGCAAATGTAAATGTAATGTAAGTGTAATGTAATGTAATCACAGATTCAATTCTTGGTATTGGAAATATCTGTATAACGTGCAGAAATTAAATTAAGTCTAGTCTAGGTAGGTGTTCATTTGCCTATTTTTTCATAACTTACAAATTAAACCTTAGTGTAAGGCTATGGTTTTTAGGGGTTTTATTTTTACAAGTCCTTAATAAGTTCAGCATCTAGAGGACTTAAAAACTACTATTTTATAATATTTGAACGAAGTATTAATAACTGCTAAAACAAAACATTTTGAAATTCACTAGCAATCCATTACATCTGCAGAATATTATTTTTCTAGAGAGGATAAAGGTTGGTTCGTAACATTATTATTTCCAAAGTACCTCGTACGTATAAAATTGTTAACAAAAACAACAGAAATGAACAGATTTTACCATTGCATTAATTTTCTCAATTGCAAAACAAGAGTATATTTTCTGAATGGTTGCCAAGTGTCGTATGCCACGTAAGATGACCACGTGATCTCTCCCCTTTATAAACATTGGATAACTTGGCGCCGTGCGATGTGAGGTCATACACCTTATGAAGACTGTATCAGTATTTACACTGTAAATCCAACCAGACTTCATGGCGCCGGTTATAGTCCTTGGGAGAGTTATCTATGTTTATCGTGTTATATACATAATTGCATATGGAGCATTGATAATGGAGGGGGAGAGGGCCCCCCCTCAGGGCAGTGATCGGAAGGGGAGAGGGCTCCCCCTCAGGGCAGTGATCGGAATGATTTTCCTCTGATAACTCATTAAAATCAGAAGCTACTATAAGTTAACAAATAATCTAAGCCAATCTACGGCACCTAACTTTCTGAAAACTAAATGCATGGACATTTTGAGACGGGAGGATGAATGTTGTGTTTACTTGGATACGATGGAGGCTATTGCTGCTCATTCCACCCTTGGCATAACAGCAGACTTTGACATCGTGGTCGGTCCTCTCATTTTGTTGAATGGTTGCATAGCTATATTCTATTTTTTTCATACATAAGAAAGAAAAAGTGGGACCACATTGTTAGTGATACTGATAGTACGTATTAATTCGCTTCAAATAGGTATTCAGAATGTTATCTCCACTATTACAAAAAAAACAAATACCTGGTTATCTAGTATTGTTCTTTTTTAATTGATCATGTCACTTCCACTAAAAAATGTGCAGTTTTTACTAGCAACAAGTGTAACCCCAGTGCGTCGCCAGCCGTCGATATTGAGGGGACAGTTTGGCTATAGGGGAAGGTAGGTTAGTTCTAGGTTGGTACCTATACTTATGGCACATGTCAGTCTTTCCTGTAAATTTTTTTCTCTAGGGAGGGGCAGCTGCCCCCTCCCACCACCCCCTGGCGACGCTCTTGAGTGTATTATATAATATCAATATCCATTTCTTCCCTATTACGTGAATTATCATTATCATGCTCTTTAATGGAAAAAGAATCTCCATTATTTCATGATATGCTCCATTTAACGATATTGCTACGACATACACACATGATTATAAGGTGTTCTATATTCTGTATTTGATTAAAATTTCATATATTTATCATGGTACAAACGTTCTGTTTAAAAGAGTATTTTACTCGAGATCCTGAATAGCACGTAATTGAAGTGATCATTAAGCTAAGTAGATGCGACTAATCAACATTCCATTCGAGTGGTCCACTGTTGTTCATGTTCCTCTCATTATAAGTATATTTTTATTTTATAAAGAAGTACGGACCCAGTTTCTGTATAATTTTTTGTCCTTCGACGTTAAACCTACGATAATATCGTAGGTTTAACGTAGAACGATAGATAAGATTAATGTACGGTCCTGTAATTTCGGCACAGGGGCACAACGACTTAAAAGTGGCTACGCATCTATATTGGAATCTTTGGTTTTTGGGTAGATAGATGTCTATAGGCTACAGTAATCACTTACCATCAATGTGAACTATATGCTGTAGGAATTAAAGAAAAAAAATTCTTCGGTAGCTTAGTGATAAAGTGGCTGGACTGGTTATATTGAAGTCGCAGGTTCGATTCCTGCTCGAAGTCAAATTTTCCTTTCCATTTTTTCTTTAATTTCTAAAGTTCACTCGCATACCCACATGTGTGTTTTTGCGAAAAATTTAAATATTTCAACTGTATGCTTGTTTACCACTTGATGACAAAAAAAATATCTTAAGAACCTAAATTTATCATTCATCATTATCTGATGTTTAAGATATTTCACCTCACTTTACCTATGCTTTAATCACAAATGCAACACATTGTATACCTACTTATTAATGCTAATTGCTAATGGCTACATAATTCTGAATCCCACACTGGTCGTTCCAGACCTTTACTAGATATACACCGCTGTTACTTTATGAATGAAGTAACTTTGGAGGGACTGGCCGCTCGACCACATAGGCGCTTTATGTGGTGATAATAAAAGCTATATTTGATAGAATTTTGATAAGCGGTGAGTTCCCTGACAGTACCTACGTTAATTACGCCGGGGAATTTGGAGCGTGAAGATACAATGGGACAAAGGAATAATTATTGTCATGTACATTTTAATTCAACACGGCATAATCGAGGTTACACTCATGTGGTATAAAGATAAATCTATATTATACTGTTATATTGGTTACGGATGGCCATTATTAGTGAATTAAACACTTAAAATGTTTTGCAGAGATTGTTACGCTTTTGTCATGCTTTGGAATATTTTTTTTTAAATGTTATGGCATCGCTATTACGCATGCCAGTGTCAAGTAAAACTGTAGTGTCGATATCCCCTACATGTAAGATCTGAATGAATCTGGATAGAACCTAATTGAATATTTTTCTTTCTTTCTTCTTTAATTTTACAGTACCAAATTAATTTAAGACCGTTTAACTGTAAAATAAAGAATATACTATGGAGTAAGTTCTTTCTATAAATGTTGTATTAAAAATATTTTATAAATGTTATATGGACAATATCTATTCTATGAGAATGGGTGAGGATGAATGAGAAATGTCAAACGCACGGAACCTCATTTCCCTGTGTCGTTCCAGGGCGGAAGCGGCAACGACTCCAATTCTTCCTTGTCCAACAGTTCGTCGGCCACGTCCCCAGCCTCGAGCACACCGCCCAGTATACAAAAGGTAATTATTTGCATATCATTATAAAGATATTTTATACATGTCACGTGAATATAGAAAGAAGTACGCGCACACCACCTACGCAGTCATGTAAGCGTATTTCTTAGAAAGTATTATGATGATAATATTATGATCTGTCAGTGATATCAAACATTTATTTGAAAAAAAAGTAAAAAAAAAACGCTATTTCGTAATGTGGTATGGCAAAAAAATCTCAGATTATAAAATCAAATAAAGTGCAAAGTGCCATATCTACAATCTCATACAATTCGGTCCTGGCAAGCATACGTAGTGTTCTAAGAGTACCTAATAGTTACTTTAAAAATGTACACGTACCTATACTCTGTTACCTTCTCAAACATGCGAAAATATTCGTATCCTAGCAAACAGTTGATAATCACATTGCAAGTAAAGTAAATTGAAAAAATAATGCGAAATAATATAAAACAATTATTAAGGGTAAAAGCGACTTCTTTACGATATTCAATAAACTGCAAAGTCTATTATATCGGTTGCCTAACTAGCATAGTTGGCAATAGATGGCGCTGCTGCTACCATAAAGCAATACAATAAATGTGAAGGAAAGATTTGACAAATCGGGCAGGACTTCAGTAGCTCAATTAGAAGAGCGGCTGGACTAGATTCCCAGTAGGCCGCGAGTTCGAGTCTCGCCTGAAGTCAAATTTTTCTTTCCATTTCTCTTTAAATAAAAGTAAATTGATACTGCAGTCTTTTCACTCTGGTGATCAAATCAGGGCACGTATTAGCTATTTTGTTTCTTTGAAAGAAATTAAGGACGAGCTGCACCACTTAGGTACATCACGTAGGTCATAGTCATGGTAATTTATTTGCTAACTAAGATCTTAAAATTATTTTGTAGTAATACTTAGTTGCCATTTAGCTGAAGCATGGTTACATCTCTAGTAGCGCTGAACATTGTCATTTATTACAGGTGGTAGAGTTCCAGTGACGGCATTCGAGAACATAGGTTCCAACATAATTACATAATTAACTTGCCGCTAAATGGTAGTGTTCAGCGCTATCATATTCCGACAGCGACAACAGAACCATATCGATGTTTTCCGATAATGAGGTATTCTTACGCTTAGGCCTAAAGAGTGGCTACGCGACTACGTGAAATCCCTTTCGCTGATTTTTTAATATTTCAGTATTCACTTACCCACCTTCAATGTGAACTGTATGCTTGTTAGCAACTTTTATGGCAAAAAGAATAATGGCAGATAGAGACAGATACATCTTCAAACTCTGTCACTCGTGCTCCACTAATAGTAGGTAAAAGAATATACTTAGTTCATAATCAAATAATTATGTTCTTAATAAAAAAAGTTCGAAACGCGATTGTAAACGAATTTTAACTGCACATGTACTCTTTAGATGCAATTCTTGCATAAATTACCTTAACAGTTCTTGCATTATAATATATGGAAATTAGTAATGTTGGTTAAATACTGTATCTCTTATGTTAAATGATTTTATTTTAAAATTTTCTTACACTTAATGCATTCGACCGGTATGACCTAAATAATAATATGCAAAGTAATATTCTTGCACCCAAATATGTACTTAACTGCTTTCAATGAAGTAGATAAGTACATAATAAAATGGTAAGGTAGGTGTTGATATAGTCGGTATTTTATACAATTTACCAAAATTATTTCACACGCAATCCATTCATGGAGTCGATACGGATCTTATAGGTTCACCTCAGTTATTTTAAACACAGATGTTATATCATGACTAGTGTTGCCATGTCCGATTTTATTTAAAATCAGGGCAAAAGGTAAATTTAATCCTTGAAAAAAAAAAAAAACAAATGCGTGAAATTAAAGAAGAAAAGTTATGGCCCCGTAATAACTATCACAGAGACACAACAACTTAGGTCTCAAGGGTGGCAACACATCTGCATTTTGAACTCTGTTTTTTGTGTAGATATCTATAGGCTGCAGTCATCACTTAACATCAATGTGAGATGCAGGCTTGTTTGCCAACTTCCTTACATAAAAAAGAAAGAACCGAAAAAGTGCGAGTCGATGGTCGAACTCACCGTGGGTTCCGTGCAAAATGATACTAACTACTGTGTAGGTACTGAGCATTGTTGAGTTTGTTGATTTTATTCACCTTGTATAGGTTTTTCTGTTTTCTGTTACTGTTGTGTACCTACTTATTTGTTGATTTACCTCATCGGGACATTAAGCGTCCCGATCAGGTGTAAGTCGGAACGTGTCCCAAGCTCCCTGTTAATCGGGGCGTCCCGCGCCAATCGGGATACCTGGCAACACTAACCATGACTCTTCCTTATGAATTGAACATTGTATGCACGTTGCATTGCATTTGTGACTTCCTTATTTTGATCCTTTATCTTTATGGACGCAGTTTGAATTAATAGATATTGACACGCCTCTTCAACGTTCAATGTCAATTCGGGCTTGGCCTAATTTTGTGAGAGCTCCACCTTCTTGAAATCACTAATCTGAATGCTTGTTCATACGCTTGTTGGGTAAGGCGTATCTATTTTCTATTTTGTTTAAAAATACGTTTTCACTCACACCTCTGTGATCGAGCCAGCGACGACTGGGTTGACAACAATTGCTGTCACTTCTTTTAATAATAATAATAAATAATAATGACAACCCATTATACTTCCCACTGCTGAGTAAGCTCCGATGCGGATTGGTGGAGGTGGGTGGGTTAGTGGCCAACCCGCTGTCGGATGTTTTTCAAACCGCCTATAAGGCCTCCGACAAGGTTTAACAACTGCTATCTATCGATAGCAAACGTGCCCTCCGAAGCACGGAAACGCGCATTTAATTTGCCACTAGTGGTCACCCATCACACTATCCGACCGCGCCCGTAGTGCTTAACCGAGTAGATCGCTTACGATCTTCACCAGCCGCTGGGCCATGCGCGCTTCTTTTAAATAAAATTCAAATTCGGAATAGGTACCTATGCTCTTAAGTATCTTCGCCGTTGCTCTATGTTCATATGTATCTTGAAAGTGGCAAATAAACTGCTTTTACTTTTTACGTTGCTAGAGAAAACTGGGGCTTATACACATCTGTACATACCTATAAAACTAGAGTTTGAAGATACGACACCACTCATGAGGCCTCTTACCGACTATTAAGGGGTCATACATTACCAGCAGGGTTCCGCGATAAAACTGCTGCCACTAATCCCCATGCCAAGTGTGGCGATAATGGCGTATTCTCCCATAAATACGCACAACACTATTGTAAATATCTTTAGAACAAAAAAAATAAAAAAACACGATAGTGTTGAACACTACCTTTCAACTACAGATAAGTATGTAGATTACGTGATGCAGTGGTAGATACCCACCTACTTAAAATTAAGCACTATCTCCATTACTCCGCAACTTTTACTAACTCAACTACTTTCAAATTGGTACAATTATATCACTAACATCCCGACCCAGGAATCGAACCTCGGACCTATCACTGGGCTACTAAGCCACTGACACATTGAACAGAATTTTAAATTCAATTTTATTTAGTGTCGAGCACGTCAATTACTCAATTATCGCCATTAGAGTGTTTACTAACCGAAGACTGAATGGAATAAAAAATTGTGCCTGATTAAATATGCTAATGACGTATTCAGCTGTTACATCCATTCTATCTAACCCATTGGAATCAATTCTATCGCCACTGAATAGTCTTTTTGCCTCCAGGATTTCGAACAATGGCCGGACGTTTTAAATGTGAGAAAAACTACTCTCGGTTATTATAATTACATTGGTATAAATGCGTTTGCATTTGTATACGTATCTACAATAGGTATTTTATTGAGAATCGTATAGGTGTAGGGGAAGATGGGGTAATGGGAGTCAGCGGGTAATAAGAGTCACCTATATATCCACGAAACTATACACGCAATCAATGTATAAACTACCTCCCCGTCCCTGCCCTGTGCCCCCGCCATTGCGTTAGATGACTCAAGTTTGTAGGCGCACGCGCATTTGAGATATTGTAGTATTTTGTTTTTAGGCCTCGCCGATCTTATTTTTCGTCGGTGAAACAAACGATAAATGTCGAATTCTTCCAATAAACAGTCAATAATTTTACACTTATGCGGACTAACACACAATAATCTGACTTTCCGAGCTGCTTGATCTGCAGTTATAGACCCTAACAATAATTTCTAGGACATTTTTTTTCCTTTTTATATTTGTGGGTAATGAGAGTCAGATGATTGCCATGCCTACGGACCATAGTGTCGATAGCTGGACTAGGCCCTAGATCGTCTAGATTCCATGGAAAGGCGGCTTGGGACTAGGGCAGGGAAAGTTCGGAATATTTATGACAGTTATCAGTCAAATATGCTGAAAAATGGGGTCGTTTTTAATCTATAGGCTCTATCTATCTAGCTGATCCCGTTGTCATCCCCTGGCGACGCCTTTGACCACAGATGTACTTCATGTGGGCTACGTTCTCACATGGACTACTTTAGTTGAAATTTGCCGGAAGTTTATATTTGTCATATGTGCTAAATTTTCTTTGTCCATAAGGTGATCACCATTACCCTCACGTCAGTGCAATGGGAGTCAAAACTGTTTTTTTGTAAAACTGTTATAATTCCTGAAGTTTCTTGCCCAATTCATTAAAACTGATCTCAATTGGTAGTCAATTAAGTAAAGCTGACGTGTAGTCGGTTGAAATAAATATTTTGATTGAAATCAAGTTTTTATTTCATGTCGCGCTTAGGTGACTCCCATTACCCTATCTTACCCTACATCTTGAACTATAGGTACAACCTTGATGTAATCATTCAATCAAGGTGAAGTGGTCGTGAATCATTTACGAATATAAAAAAATCTAACGCACGATCAATAGATTTAAGTGACGATTGACGATTAATATTATGATATAAGTAGACATTGATACGCCTAAAATTAACTCAAATTGAGAAATACCACGCATTTTGGATGGTTTGGGCCGCGTAATTAGACACAAGGTTTTTTTTATGTCGAATGTTTAATTAGCTTAATTTTATGTTCACGACTCTGTCAAGTACTTAAACGAGAACTAATATGAGATTCTTAGAAGTACACTCTTCTTCTGAGTAGGTACTTGGCGACCTATATAACTAACGTCACGTCCATTAGCGCTTCAAAAGCTGAATTATTGTTACACGCGATACAGTAATTTGCATATTTGTAATGTTCTTAGAATATCAAAACATATTTTTATTGATCTTTTATGCTAATGATGTCAATAGTAACGATACCTTAAGGCAAAGACACTTTTGGTAACATACCTGGCAATTTGTCAATAATCATTTAAACAAACAGCAGCCTGAGGCTTACCTACTACCAGCAGTAGAAATATTAGCAGCATTAAAATGGTCGGAAATCAATGACAGCCACATTTTACACACAATGATTGACTTTTCAAGTTTTGCTTTATACACAAATACCTACCTGTTTGATTGCTACCTAAGTGAACAGCAGCAGCTCGATCGCCTAAATTAATTGCTATTGTCTTTCCCTCTGACTATGACTATGACACTTTATAGTTATTATCGTTATAGCGATCTAGTAAGGCGGTAGAGTCACAGGTACATTCTTCTATCGCTGCATACCTGTCAAACCAACATATTTTTCCGTGCTCTACTGCAGGTACATACATAATTTTAATTCTTCTGTGCTCTCTAAACTCATTCTGTAGTAAAAAGAAATAGGCATTTTATCAAATGCTAGGTAAACTTTTCTTGCACCATTGTTTAGGGTTGTAGGTAAATTCTCTGGTTAATGCCGTTTAGGTTAAATTTTACGGGGTTTACCTAAACAAATATACCTAAGTGTGTTAAAAAAAAACGTGTATCTAAGGACATTAAAAGAAGGTTGAATTGTGGAACGAACTTCCCTCTGAGGTGTTCCCTAGGTGCTACAATATGGGGTTCTTCAAAAATGGCGTCAAAAGAGTCCTTCAGGGCTGGCAGCGCGTTGGCAACTCCCCTGGTGTTGCAAATGTTCATAGGCGACGGTGACCACTTTCTATCAGGTGGCCCGTATGCTTGTCTGTCAACCTTCAGACATAAAAAAAAGGTACGATTCCGAACTCCGCTTCAAGTCGAAGTGCTACCGCAGCACTACTGGTCTTCATATATTATCTACATGTTTATATGAGATGCATTCCGAGCCACGCGACGATGTTGCAGCAGCAACCCAGTAGAAAATAGAGATATATTATTATGGTGCTGCGGCAGCACGCGGCGGCAGCACTGTTGCGTACAGCAGAGTTCGGAATTGTACCATTAATTAAAACTTACTAAAAGAAAAACAAGAGGAGAAGGCTCTACTGCAGTCAATCTATAAACGGATCTTCCGTTTCGAAGTCTACGCATTCTACGAGTATTTACAAATCCACTAAGTATAGTCTGTATATGATAATTGAGATACCTGAATAACTATAAATAAGTTTATACGTATTTCCAGACGTGTTCGGAATTAATAAAGGCTGGTCTGAAGTTGTCGATAGAGTCGAAAAGGAAGATGTCGGGGAGCGACACCGATGGCGGTATAAAGCGAATGAAGAAAGAAGACAGTGACGAGGAGTACGATAGCAGTCATACCATAACGCCCAAAAATGAAGGGGTAAGAATTTTTACTATCACTTTTTTCTTTTCTACTGGTGGTAGAGATCCTGTGACCGAACACGCGGGTGTAGGCACCACCGCATTACACTTGTCGCTAAATGTGTTCAGTGTTCAGCACTATAGTGTTCCGGTCAGGTGGTAATGTACAGCTCTGTAATTTCCAGCACAGAGGCGACACCTTGGGCCTCAGGAGTGGTAACGCATCTGCATTTTGACCTTGGTCTTTGTGTGGGTGTTTATAGCTGCAGTCATCACTTAACATCAATGTGAACTGCAAGCAAGTTATCCAATTCCATTACATAAAAAAAAATTAAAAGGAGAGAAAAGAACAAACAAGACAACGTAGGTAAAAATATGTAATCAGCCAATTGCTGTAGCTGGCACTACAAGACTGATATTCTGATGGGGCGTTAAAGTTACTTTGCGAACTACAAGTTGGCCAACTTATTTTTTTTGTAGATTAGATACCTACCTAAGTATAGAATTTGAACTAGTCTAAAATAAGTAATCACTTTCGTACATACTTCGATGGTGGTACGGGCTCTGGTGTAACGTGTAACCACGGAATAGATAAATAAAGCTATTCTGTGCGAGTAACCTACCTACCTAGGCATTATTTCTTTTAAATGTTCCCTCACATTTTAAGAGCTATAAGCACTATTATCAACCGGACGACCATCATCACTCCATATCTTATCTTAATGATATTGAAACAAGTCCAATTAATGAGCAGTGTGATTTCACGAGTAATCTTATCGATGAAGTTCAGCACGGCATTAACTCTCCGATAAAAAGGATTTACTATTTTTCTATTTTCTTTTCACCTAGCAAATTACTAGAAAGTGTTTTATTTTATTTGACTTGATAGTCGATACATAAATAGGTATATTTTGGTAGAAGGTACCTAACACATGAAATTAATATATATATATTTTTTAATTGATTAAAATATAATTATTTGTTAAACACATTATACAAAACAGGTTACAATCTTATACACATAATCTAACATAATAATTATTAAGAACTAGATTGCAATACATATCGCACCACCTTTAAAATCTTACATGAATGACCCCTTTTTTATTATTTATATGTAAAGCACAATAAGAAATTAAGCCCAAAGTGCCACGTCCAGTCAGTGAAATTAATTAAGTAGCTCGGTAGGTACCAACATTACTTTTTCAACTAACCCACTTTAAAAACGATTTTATTTGATTTAGTTATACAAACTAAATAGCTACTAAAAGCAATCGTGGTTTTAGATTATATCAAAACATGATGAGTGATCCATTCAAAAACTGCGCAATAAATCAGCACACCAATAGAACTTAAATAAAGTAGATGTCGACGAACTCCTATTTTGTGAGACTCCTTTTTATGACAACCACGCCACAAGCTGAACCCTTTCTTTATATTTTTTGTCAATTGGTTTCAAATTATGTACTTCGTTACTTAGATGTGATTGCCAATAGGTAGATGTTTATCACTGCGGATTAGGGTAGCCACCTTGCCGGCTTAGACGGACATGTTTGACTTTTTGTATTATGTCCGGCCTGGTCGGCTTTCGGTTGACTTTTTATTTGCGTAAAAACGTACCTATCTAATCTATATTTTATATATTATTATATAAAAATCAATTGCTGTTCGTTAGTCTCGCTAAAACTCGAGAACGGCTAGACCGATTTGGCTAATTTTGGTTTTGAATGATTTTTGGAAGTCCAGGGAAGGTTAATCCTTCAAGGATCGTACGGCCACCGGCGGCGAGACACAATTGAATTTCAATTGTCATATTTTTCTCGTGTCTGGAGAGATTAAAAAGGTAAGAAAATATGAAGAAATACAATTTCATTTTCCCATACAAATAGTCCGTATCTATCAAACCTTTGACACATTATTTCATTCTGAGGCAATACGAAGTTTGCCGGGATAAAATTTCAATCAAGACTTGAAACAAACCTAGTTCAAACCAGGAACAGGTGGATAGGCAAGATAGCGCATCTAAACTAGCTTTTATTACCGCCACAGCATTATAATTCAACGGCATTATTGAAGTTTTACGAGTCCACAAGGAAGGATGGCATTGCGAATGCGGTGTGGTCGTGACTTAACTTCCCAATTGGATATGATGGAACGATAAGTTAACAAGTTATAAGCTCATGCTTTTGAATATTCTAGAAGATAATTCGATTTGCGATAGTTAAGCAACTAGCTGTTTCCTGCGGCTTCGTTAGCGTGTTATTTTGTTTTTGGCACAATATGTCTATGTATAAGTAAGCTGGGTTCAATTTAGGTCCATGCTAAATTTCATCAGAATGTTTTCAAGAGTTTGATCGTAAACACATAACAGACAGACATAGTTAGGTAGGTAAGTACTTTCACATTTATTTATTACTTACTATTTTTTATTTCATGGTACCTGTAATCTATTAATCTACAAGTCTTCAATGTAGGTAAGCGTTGCCACTTCAGAAGTCTTAGGTGTTATAGGTACCTCTGTGCCAGAAATTACCGGGCAGTACTTACCTACATTATCAACTGATTGGAACACGAAAAATCTGAATATCTCCTACTTACTATTTAGAGGCAAGTGGATTAGGTTATACGATGGTGCCTAGCGATCTCCATCACTAGAGCTCTACCACTCGTTAAGTGTACCCAGTGTATCCAGTATTAAGTAAGGATTGTACAACTTTTACGGAACATGTAGTCCACGTTGGAGGAATAACTAGTGACCTATTATTGTGACCTTCTTTTATGTAGGTACCTAGTACCTACCCTAGGTACTATTTTTTAATCTAACAACCACAGCTCTAAGTACTTGTGTATTCAAACACTTAGACTAGATACAAAGTAGCTGTAGGCCATTTGACCCTGTTGCAATCGAATCGATCTCTAGGATCAAACTGAAATTTCAACCTAGGTAGTCAAGAGTTATGAAGGTATTACCACATTACTGGATCATTACCTATTTAAAGAAAGAAAGGAAACGATTTATATTTAAAGAATACAATGTTGCGACTTTTTTAGACAATGCAATGATGTTGATGGCCTCGACCTTCTATATTGATTGATACTCAAGCTTTCTTTAATCTGAGGATTAATTAACAGATGTGGGTGTAGAGCTGTGAGTTTCCCTAATGTGGAGTGAGCGTATTAAAAAAAAATATCTGAAAGTAACCATCTGTTTGTTTAATTAAAAATACTTGCGGCCATTTTTTGATAGGCAATCTAGTGGATATATATTATCTAGATTATAAATATCCGTAAAAATTAGGTTTGCAGCATATCTGGATGAACGAAATGATTCTGGAGTGGGATCCTAGTCAAAAAATTTAAGCGAATAAGGGGATGTGACTTTTAGTGCTCGTATAGGTGGAAAGGCCAAGAATGGCTACGCTCATTGCCTACCTTAGTACTATATATATACATACATATATATAGTACTATATATATACATACATATATATAGTACTATATATATATATAGACTATGTATATACCCAAGGGCGTCGCCAGCCAACGATGTAGAGGGGGGCAGTTTGGCTTTAGGGGAGGACAGATTGGCTCTAGAGGGCCAGGTTGGTACCTATACTTATGGGATATAAGGTGTTTTTGTATCGATTTTTGTGAGGGTCAGCTGCCCTCTGCCACCCCCCTGGCGACTCCCATGTACTTATCCCTATCCGGTCAAGTATATATACTGTTTTTAAGCTTTTACAGCACGATCAGCCGTCATCATCTTCACTGTCAAAAATCTTATTAACAAGACAATAGAAGTGCCATGATTGCTTGAACTTGTTGCCCCACAAAGACCTTAGATTTTTGTGTTCCTCTAGGCGCTATCCCTAAAAAAAATCATATTTACACCAGATTTAGGTACAACTTTCTTTTGAAGTTTAACGTCCTCATAGCGATTTGTATAAAAGATACAGAAAAAAACTATTCAATTGCTTTGGTAGGTAAACTTTAATATGGATTAGACACTGACTAACTTATATAACAATTAACGACAGCAAGATAGTACCTTCCCCAAAACGCGGAATAGTTCGAGCAAATTGCCTTTGCCATTAAGGCTGTTAATAACAGAGCTCTAAATTTAAAAAAACTGTTTTAACAATGATATATTGTACTACAACAACTAACAGTGGTTTATCACTTGTACTTGCCTAATTACAAAAATAAGGTTACTAATGCAGGCAATGTTTGATGAGACTCGGTTCTAACAAATAAGAAGTCTAATTGATGTCCAATCGTTACAGTTGACCCCAGAAGACGAAGAACGCAGACGGCGCAGAAGGGAGAGGAATAAAATAGCAGCTACAAAATGCAGAATGAAGAAACGCGAGCGAACAGTCAATCTGGTGACCGAGAGCGAAGTCTTGGAGAACCAGAACATTGACTTGAAGGCACAACTCAAGGTATATCTACATTTACCTAACCTTCTCTATCTACTTTAATTGGTGATAGAGCTCCAGTGACAGAGCTCGCAGGCGTAGTCATTATCTATTTGCCGTTAAATTGTAGGTAGTGGTCAGCAATATCGTGTTCCGGTTAGGTGGTAATTTACAGCTCTTTAATTTCTGGCACAGAGGCATAACACCTTAGGCCTCAGGACTACTCAGGAGTGACAACACATCTACATTGCTATTACTGGCTTTACGTAGATGTTGATGATAACAGGGGTTCGCAAACCATTTTGAAGACTGCCGTCTTTTGGGCTTTTTGGATAACCAAATATTTGACGGAGAATCAAAATAAAACAAAAACTAGTAATAAGAAGAGGATCCTAATCTAGATCGACATGCACCTATTTCTACCGAATGAATCATTGTTTTAATGAAATTTCATACATAAACAAACGTGTTTGTTTATATATGAAACGTTCACAGCTTCATCATTAATTAAAAAAAAAAAAACATTTTTTTAGCAATTTTCACCCTTTTGTTAACCATTGTGTTATTTATAAGATCATTGGTTTAAAACATGTAGAATAGGTCTAAGCGTCGCGTTGGTAAGCATCGATGATGCATAAAGTTTGGCAGATCAATATCTACAGACAGTGTGCGTGTCATAGTTAATCCAAGATTGTCAAAAAAAAAAGGTTTTATAATAGTTACTCACTTTCTTTTTTTCAGGACCTTGAAGTTCAAAAACGCCAGCTGTCTGATATGTTGAAAATGCACGCGTCGTCATGTCTCAAGAACAGCAATACGAACACGCGGACGTCGCCCAGCATATCGTACAACATGATCCGGACATACGAGTCGCCAACAACATTCCCTACCTTCGAAGCCCAGTCGCCGTACATTCGCCCGGAGTCCGCGAACGTGCTCGCCTCCAGCTACACCTGTGTCACTTCCTTCAACGACTCCTCCATCGACACCATATCGTCCCTCGACGCCTCTTACATGACACCCCAAGTGATCGATGTCGAGTACAACCGACCAGACTCCGTGCTGAGTTTGCCGCCCAACTCCGAAATCAGTTACATCACAACAGATGGCTACCTGCCGAAAGCCACGAACATTCTGGGTTCCATCGATCCCGAGCCTGAGTACTACGACAGCGAAGTTAATTACAGCCTATCCACCACCCAACAGAGCCACACCTACCCCGGGCCCATCCCGGACACTCAAATTAAACTCGCCAATAGTCTCAACGACGAGTGTTTAGTTTAGCCGCAGGTGTAACCTCTTTCGCCGGGTCCAAAATTCATTTTCGACAAGTAAACGTATACATTTAGGCGTTATGATAACTAATTCGAAATATTGTCACCCTCAACGTTTAGGATTATTTCAATTGGTAATCTCCATTTTTCGTGCATCCTTTCTGATACTGTTTATCTAAGTTTTTATTATCAATATGAACAGCATTACATAGAAGTTTCTGACGGAATTAAAGGTATAGAAAGGGATTTATTTCGAAACGAAAGCGTTTGTCTACTGTGTAGAACAACAACATAGCATAAGAATGGTGCCGCTGCGCCCAACGCAAGGATAGGTTGTATTCAAAAGCTGGATCATAATAAAATTTTATTTTGGAAGCAATTCTAGTTGTGACCTAGGCCGCGAGGCATCGTTTAAACATTTTATTTATGATTAAATTTTCAAGCGTTGTGAAATAAAACTTTTTTTTGAGTCACCATTCGCATAACATTCGAAGGAAACTGTGAAACAGTTCAGTAGGTAGGTATACATAATATTTTAATTTACTTAGGTGTTTAACTCTTAACATTAATATAAAATGGATCATTCGTTTTATTTTGTAAGTTCTATAATTTTGCTTTGATCTGTCCAAAATATTTATCATCAATGTTAGATCTGATTAATTTATCGATGGTGCAATGTTTTGATTGAGTATCAAATGAAAGAGTCTACACAAATCCCTACAGCAGCGTATATTTTAAAGAGTTCAAATCTATCATCACATGATATACTATGTATGTAATAATTTCTAGTACAACAATCAAAAAGAATACCTCCTGTTGAAATTCCGAATATATATTATATGTTACCGTTTAATATCTAAGTATACTATATTATTAAACATATAAATATGGAATTACAATATATTTGTATGTTATTTTATAGGTTTAAGACTCGTTAACTCTGATTAAGTCGTGATATAATGTATTATAGATACAGTTACATATTATGGATATAACATAATTTTAAGAATTTATCATATTCTGCCTAATACTTAATAGATAGATGTGTATACCTATAGAACTTACTATTGCCAATGGATTGGCAACTATTGACACGAAGTGTTCTAATACGTGAAGCAAAAGTGCCTCTATATTTTCACCACAAATGACCATAAAATACATTTTTTTTTTGCTGCATATTGCATAATCTTACAATATCTTTATTTAAATGTAAGTAGGATTAGAATTCAAGAGAAACATTTACAGAAACATTAAATCAACCCATTTGAAAGACGGCATGTTGGTACTGATGGCGAGGTAACCGGAGTTGTACTACCTAGCATTAAAGTATCTATTGCCTTAAGGATCAAATATTTTTGAACCTTAAAAGTTGATATTAATGTATGATAAATTAAGCTTAAATAATTAACTTATTCAAAGATAGTGCCTTCTGCCTACCAGTGAAACTAGTCTTTGGCTGCCTCCGCGTGTAACGGTAAATGTGAGCAGCCAGTCGCGAAAGCATTTATTTTTTATATTGTTATTGTGATAAATACAAATATAAGAGTAAGTATCTACTCCAAAAGAAGTATATTATTATACAAATCGCAAATAATTTTGTTATTTGTTTTCTAAAACGAAGTATTCAAGTTGCACACGAGTAGTTTTGTACAGAACATCGTTTAGTTGTTTACAATGTTAGTGAACTGTTTTAACTTTTATTTTAACATAGTCTATCATATTTTAAATTGTAATTTATATATGACTGTGAATTACGGTTATCTTGCAATGTATTTTAATCCTGTAACGTGATTGAATGTACCGTCACTGTAATCTTATGTATAAGATTAACTTTAGAGGGTATAGTATGATTAAACCGACATCTAAGATTTATATCCAATGAACTAAGTATTAAAGAAGCACATACACAAATCCCTACAAAGCCCTCATCCAAAGAGGTTAAACTTTAAATGCGGAAAACCAGGAATTAATTACAAGAGACTTCTAACAATTTTCTCGTACAAAATTTACTGACAGTAAAAAAAACTTACAGTTCTTAGTTAACTATTCAATATGAAAGCCGTTGAACCTTGGACAACGTTCTGCCACAAACAGAACTAATGTCACAACAACTTTTAATTTGAACTTTTAGTTTGAATTTCAATGTTATAAGGCTTCCATTCAATAGGTACTTAGTTCATTATTTTTGTCGTTACCTTTCTACATTATTATCAGATTAGTTCGTCCTGATATTCATATTTTCATGCTTATTCATGCTAGTATATGACGTAGTTACTGACGTTACTGCTAGTATTAACTGATTTCAAAATTGGTTTTACAAATTAAGTCCCTAAGTAATAACGTTACTTATTGTCTACTTATTAACGCTTATCGACAATTGCTTAAAGCTTTAGATTTTTTGTGGTATTATCATTCCAAAAAAAACCTTGGATATATCAACTAAATACAGTTTTTGTATTTCTTATGAAAATAAGATGACTAGTCAAAAACATATTACGTTGATTTGATTGACCATCTTCAATATATTTTCAGAAAGATAAAAATGTTTTAAAATTTTAATTATTCAAAAGACATGCACTGTATTTTATTATTTCGCGTTATTATTCATGTATAAACGGCTTGATTAGATGCATTATATTGTATGTCTTCTACTATGAGATATTGTCATGTATGTATGAGATAATGTCTTCGATAAAATAAACATAACGATGTTGTAACTATAAATTTTATAAAATTAGATTTTGTAAGTGTTAAACATCACTTGTACCTGCTTCTTGAAAATAAATATTTTGACAATCGAAGCAAAATTACTGTGCTTATGTACTAAATCATATTATATTGCATAAAGATCTCTTTTATTTTCTACATCACCCACGCAACCTCACAAAATAAATGAAGAAACATACTGAAAGAACCTCACAGTCAACTCTCGATTGATATAAATAGTTCCGACACCTAAAAATAAGAAAAAAAAACTACCTTAAATTACCTTACTCTCTGATGGTACACACATACATAAATGACATTTTTGCTGCCTTTGTGGAGGACAAGTCTATTGATATTCATCGAACATATTCCTTATTACGAGTACATATATGTAGAAGCTTCTCAGTTGAAGAAAAAAACCACTTATTGCTCAGCCCGTTGCTAGAACGCATTGGGCTTGTTTTATATTTATTTAGGCCCAAGCATCACTAGTTGTACGAGCCGCCAATATATTTAACTGAATATTGAGATGTTACATTACAATAAAACAGCAAATAGGTACAACGACGATATTATTTAATATCACAATAAAGACCTTAAACATACAAATCGTATCTAATATCTTATTTCACTAAATACACGCAGACTGCAATACTGCGTTTCTCCAATTCAGCAAATCGTTCAGCATTATGTTCAACTGTTTGGTTTACTTTCACCATCTAAAATTAAAGTTCATTGAGCTATAACAGTCGATATGCGAACAAGTTGCATGCTGAGCAGTCTTTTTTTCTATAATTTCACTGCTATTTACATTTTAATACATTACCTGAAAATGGAAATACAGTCTGACATGAGAGTTTTATATGACAAGTGTTGTAATGAGAATGGCTATAAATAATGAATGATGTTAGTAATCACCGGTCCAAGCATAACTGCTAATGCTACAAGCATTCTTGTTTTAAAAGACGCAAATATATGTTAATTGTTATTTTTAGCTCACTATTCAATTATACATGTCATATAATAATAGAGCAAGCGTAAAACTCGCTACCAATAGACCATTGTCTACCGGAACAAGTTTGGTTGGCGTCTTTTAAAATAGATATGCTGGCATCCATAAAGCTAGTTCTAAATTGGGTTTAACCATCGCAGATGAAGGTATTCAAATCATGTCTTAACATTTTCAAACCCTGTCATCATCTGACAGGGCTTTGATTATGGTAAACACGAATAATAAAAGCTTGAATGGATAGGAAATCATGAATTAATAGGTGTGTCAATGAATCCGTGAATAGGAAAACATTATGTTTAAGTCAGAATACCTAAATATGCTTTTTAGCTGATAAATTTACTAAACTACGAATGTTATTCCGCTATATGGTGATGGTGATTTACTGGCTACGTGCAATGATCTACCCATGTTTAAATGAGAAATAGGTAAGTAGTCTATGCATTCTTTACGTAACGTAACTTCACGCCTGTAATCCCCGAAGGGGTAGGCAGAGGTAAATGCATGCATTCAAGCATACATGCAAACACCCACGATTCGCCGGTTACGTTTTGGCCCATGTAACAGGTGGCGAGCCTGTTGACATCTCCGGGCACATTACCAAACTTTGAGGTACTGGGAAATTTCCAGAAAATGGAAAAATCCCAATAGAACCAGAGACAAAGGCTTTTTCACCATTATCTCTGATAACCCCCTACCCGGGAATCGAACCCAGGACCTCAGCGTAGTAGTAGTGGCCTGCTACCACTAGGCTACCGAGGCAGTTAATTAATTCTTTAGTTAAGTATAATTTGTCCAAATCCTGTGAGCACCAGGCTACTAGGTTACTGAAATAGGATTATTATGTATGTATCTTCATGCCAAGTTCCTGGCAGGATAGGTGATAGTGTAGAGCGCCAGATATCCTGGTTCTGACACACATATTCTCTTCACACATGCATGATTCCTAAGACTCTTGACTTATACTTTGACCAATTTTGATGATTCGCGAACTTTATAGCAGTCAGTCGTTATCACCCATATCGGGATTTTTGCACAGACAAACAATTAAGCAAATCAGGCGCTCGTGGGATCTTCGAATACAAATATTTCTCTATTACATCAACTGTCAGGGGTACCGACTCCGCGGGTGCTCGGAGCACCCATGAAAATCAAATACTATGTGCCGATCACCCATAAATATAGATGTGATGAATCCTATGCCCACAGATTTAAAAATTATCAGTAGTCCTAAGCATGGGCATAGTGGTAGGTAACGAGAACCTAGGGTAAAAGCCGGCGCCCCTGTCAACAGTGGATTATGTTGGCAATAATCCAGTTTAATGTAAAAAAAAATGTGTTACGATAAAGGATCATCTAGACAAATATACGGTGAAACGGAAAGCAAAGTTGTAAACGAATAATGTCCAACAAACCAAAATAAAATATTTTTTGTTATTGTTGGAAATAAGAAATATCATCGACCTTAGGAAAAAGACTTCGGCTTATTTCGGGCCTGATCAATACCGCACTGTCAGTGGCGCACATAGCCAGTGTACAAGAGAGATAACGCTCTACGAAAACGAAACTAGTCGATTGTCTCTTTCGTAGTCTGGATATAATATTTCTCGCTGGGTTACTGTTACATTCACATCGTTCGGTCTTAAAAGTTGCTATGATAGAAGATAAGCAAGCACATACAAATCTACATTGTGTGAGCACTACCCTTGAGCCCAAATCGTGCTGAAATTGATTACAAGCCACCAGAATGAGCACAACCGCTAACATACAACATGAGATGATACAGAAATGTGGAACGTGATAACAACAGTGTAAGGTACAAAATGGAATAGCATACGTGTCGATAGGCCGAGTTAGATAGCTCGCTTCGCCGTTACACTTCATACACTGGTGAAAAAAGAAAAACATCATAGTTTTTAAATACAAATATTATATTACAGATTGTTTAGACATGTACAGTTTTATTTAAGCGTCGATTAGATACCTACACTCTCATATTAAAAAAAAAGAGCAATGGAGTGTGCAGAATACGAGAATGTGGCCATCAAACCATATACTAACTCCAGTGCGTGTCAGTGAATTGAAAGTTAGTTATTCTCTCGAGGTAATTTTAGATTTCTAATGATCTTTCGAAAACGGTTGTAAAATCTTACTTGAAATAAAAACAATTTCTTGCTTTGGAACCCTAAAAAGCGAATTTATAAAGTAGTCAGAGCAAAACAAAGCGCGCCACGCGTTCTTTATTTATCAAAAAAGGAACAAGACCTTTTTTCCATTCTGCCAATACAAATTCACACAGCGAACCGTTTTCTGAGCTAGTATTTGACTTGGTGGTCACACTTTCGTGTCCGGCACGCTCCATCAGTCTCTTCTGTGATCTGATCTTACACTAATATAAATGCATGCAAATAAAGAAACGATAATAATCAAAACTAAATTATTCTTTACTATGACCGTGCCAGCCCTATTAAAGTGAGCCACATCCCTAAGCGATTTGCCACAGGCCCTATTTTGCCTATCAGAGACGAATATTTCTGCTAAGGAATTTCATTTCTACAAACTTAAACAAACAGTACAATTTTGGTTTCGTTTCTTTATTAGCGTTAAAGCGACTAAGAATTTGGAAAACGTAACTAAAAGCCACTCACCATTTAGACCGCTTCGACCAATCTTTGGGCGTCCAATGTAAACATTTCGGGTCAATTCGTAGTAATTTTTTCTCCATTGCCTTTTCATGTTGCTGCGTAAGTTCGTAGTGTTAATACGGGAATATCAAATTAAAAGAATATTAATTATATCAAGAGTGGAGTTCACCAAACGTGACATGAAACCAAGTTTCAGTATATGACATAATGTAAATTTGTTCAAATAATTGACTCTTTTTTTTTATTTAAAAAAACATACAATAATTAGGTGAATACAATAACAGTAAGACGCAACATAAACTCGTTCGAGTTTTACCGCGCGTCAGTGTCATCAACATATTATTTATAACATTAATTATCTACCTACAAAATCAAATTAATTTAGACTAGGCATGCGTATTACAATCATGTAGGTAAGTAGGTAATATAATGGCGAGCGCGAGCACTCCGTTGAACCTGAGCGCTGCACCGACCCACCTGACTTGTGTGTATACAGCATGTTGTTTGATAAGAGTACATAATGTGAGTGTAATTTTTCTTTTTTTTTTTAGAATTCGTGTATTATTACTTACGTTGTTGTTGTTAATTTATTTATAAAAAAATGTTTCAATTTATATTTAATGTTCTTATTAAGTTAAGTATTGATGTAGAGTTTAAAATTAAAAATTTTGGTGAACCCCACCCTTGATTACGTAAACTAAACTAAAATTACCTGGTTGACTGATATGATGTATTGGCCCTTGTAGTAGTTGATCAGATTCAAATTTTGCAATGTGCTTATAACATCCTCCTTTTTGATACTCGTTAGTTCGCAGATTTCACTGTAATATAAAACGAGTCATATAAACTCATAGTTCTCCGAAAATGAACCCATGTAATATTACCGGACAAAAACAATAACACACAAGCTTCATACATTGCAAAAATTAAATTTGCGGATTCTCTCGCGTATACAACACTCCCAAACTCCTTCTTATACCCGACATTTCGGTCGCTTTTCAGCTACCGTGGTCACGGGCAGACTAATTCGAAGATGTTCAAACTGGTCTTATATAGCTGAGACAGAAGAAAATCCTAGTGCGAGTAGTAGTAGTTTACATCGCATTAGGGTTTTCTTCTGTCTCAGCTATATAAGACCAGGCTGAACATTTCATACAAATTTAATTTCTACAAAATAACACACAACTATATATACTAAGAAGCGCGTATGGCCCGGCGGCTGGTGTAGATCGTAAACGATCTACTCGGTTAAGCACTACGGGCGCGGTCGGGTAGTGTGATGGGTGACCGCTAGTGGCAAATCAAATGCGCGTTTCCGTGCTTCGGAGGGCACGTCAAGCCGTCGGTCTCGGTTGCTATCTATAAATAGCAGTCGTTAAACCATGTCGGAGGCCTTATGGGCGGTTTGAAAACATCCGACAGCGGGTTGGCCACTAACCCCAACACCTCCACCAATCCGCATTGGAGCAGCGTGGTGGAGTAAGCTCCAGGCCTCCCCCCAAAAAGGGGAGAGACTCGTGCCCAGCAGTGGGGCGTATAATGGGTTGCCATTATATTATTATTATAAACACACAACTTAAACAAGCTATATAATAAGCACATACATTCGCACCCGACTTGCAAGTCATTCTTTTGTTTTATTTTTTTTTTAAGTTCCATGTCAATTGTCACTAAGACTTCCCAAACTTGAAATGCGAGTTAAAAATGTTCGTACTTAATTAAAAAAAAAAAAAACAAGTTTTCTCTCCGACGCCGGGTTCTCAAACCTAAGATAAAGCTATCCTCACTATAGGTGTCTCATTAGAGGTCGGTTACATAAATCATAAAGACATCGCTGAACAAGACCACAGAATACTTAATAGTTTAAGTTTTTTTTTTTATGGAATGGATGTGTCAAACAAGCATGCAGTTCACGTTGATGTTAAGTGATGCCGCCAAGATCAAACGCCAAGGCCTTCGCGCCGCTATATATATAAATTTATACTTAAAATTCATAGTGCCTGGCCTAACAAAACTAAAACGAATAGACTTACTTTATAGTGATGATTGGTTTTTCATTATCGCCGACTGGTTTCGCATGCATAAGTATATCCAATATTGTTTGTGCCCAATAACTTCTGTAAGAAAGCAATCCGAGATCTGATAATGGTTTTTCTGGTGAGCCCGTTTTTCCTTCGAACTTCGATAATTCATAACCTGAAAGTCAAAAGATTAATTTTATTGCAATTGACACCGACAAACGAAAATAGTAGTAAGTACACAGTAATGAACTGCAGAAGCAAGGGTTGTGATATTTTTTTTTCTAAATATTAGAGAGACTACTCGACCCAACGATTTGGATGTGTTAAAAAAAATAAGGTCTTAAAAAAATTCGGACGAAAAAAGACAAAACACAAATGAAGTGCTCAGTGAGTAAATAAAACACAGATCACCCCCAATAGATATCGCATTAGTGAATATTTGTTCGCAGCCGTGTTCACCGTTTTTGAGGTACGCGGGTGTAGCGGGGAGACGTAACTAAAGCGCTGTGATTGGCTGTTTGAATCGGCGACTTGGATACGCCCACTCATTGAGCTGGGAAGCTGTGGATATTTCTGATCGATATTTTTTCCACATTTATTTGCTTTTTTAAGGATAATTCAGCAGAACTTGGAAAATACAGTTGTCAGTAATTGGAAATAATATGATCATAATTTCAGAAATAGGTAAATTAAGACAGTATATCATTTGAGTAGGTAAATAAAAACGCATAAATTAATGCCAATAAAGTAATTATTTTACGTTATACAGATTTGAAGCGTTTGGAATTCCATACAAACGCTTAAAATGTGGTTACCTATTACATAGACATAGACATTCCGTGCAATTATTATAATTTAAGGGATGCTTTAAAGTGGCCTATTTAAATGATATTTTAATAAATAATCATAATCCGCTGTGCTGTGACAAACATTTAAAGATACTTATACTTTAAGCTATATACTTTTACCCGATTTCCATTTAATTATCATTTCCATTTAACGTATGTATGGAATTCCACACAAACTCTTAAAATCTGGTTACCTATTACATAGTATACATAGACATCAATGAGTGACGTGTATTTCCACACGCACTTATCAACATTAAAATTTTTATTTAGCCAAAAAAATAAAATTATAAAAATGGGAAATTTGTGGTATAGCTTACTTAAAGACCTACCTCTAAGTGATAGTGGTAATGTATGGTAGTAGAGCCAGAGAAAATGTAATAATAATACGTATAGAATGGACTCTTCGACATCCCGCCCGATTTCCCCGCCTCACCCAACCTCCCTCCTTTTTTGGCAAAGGAATGGTATTCTACAGCGAGGTTCCGTTCAATATAAGGGTTCCTTGAGGTGTTAATTACGAAAATGGTATCTCCTTTCGTCAAAGATGGCGGACATAATTATTTTTAGAAAATATGATATGGATTTCTATTTCACGGTTTCCTGAGGTGAATTTTTCTAATCCAAGATGGCGGACAGATTTTTTTATAAATATGATATGGGTGTCAATTTAGAGGTTTCTTGGAGTCCTGATTACTAAAATGGCATCCGTTTTCAGATCCAATATGGTGGACAGTTTTTTTCTTTCAAAATATTATATGGATAAAAATTCGAGATTTTTTGGAGTGCTGATATCAAAAAACCTGGCCCAAAAAAAATGGCGGGCGGAAGAAAAATATTTAAGTTCGCCATCTTCGATTTGAAAGGAGATACCTTTCAGAATCAGAATCAGAAATTAATTTATTCATTTACGGTGACAAGCACCGCTTATGACAAGTCAAAAACGAACAAAATAAATTAAAGTGAAAAACAATTATTGATATGCAAGTCTAATTAAAAAATATATATAAAAATTATATATATACATATATATTTTTACTGTGTTATTTATATATTCGTAATGATCACCTCCAGGAGCCCTGACATTGATACGCACATTGTTTACATACTATTATCGCTTACATTAAATGTAGAATAGAAATAGAAATAGAAAATATTTTTATTTCGAATAGATCTTTACAGATACTTTCAAAACGTCAATAAATCATAAACTACCTAGAGCGAATAATAATTACATATAGTAAAAGCAAAATCATATATTAATAGTAAATTAAAAAATTAAACTATTTGGTTAAAACATAATAATCATAAAATTTTTCAATTCCTTCAATGATAATAAGTGAAGAAAAAGAAAAACTTATTCGTCAAGATCAATGTTATTCACTTAGCAGAATTCCAAGTGCAGTCACTACTGAGAAGAACTCCGCTACCCAACAAACTCAGTAAGAGCTCTTTTAAAATGAGAGCTTAAATCAATCTTAGTACAGATTATCGTGAAAAATCAAATAATGTCAACGTCCATAGCATAGATGCAAATAAACTGCTATCTACTAAATGTGATGTAGCCCCTGCAAACCAGAACAGACCAGTCCCCACCAACAGCACCCGTTCACGAGTATGACGCATGTGACAGCCATTGCCCTCCTCGACCATTTTAGAGGGAAGTGCCACACGACACCGCCAAAGGTAAATTATATTGTAAATTGGTAAATGCGGTGGTGCTCGTTCGCTCTGGAGCTCTATCACTGGAGCCTTACCACTGTATATTACCATCTACCCGGAACAGGATAACGGTTTACATTAGAGATAACCGATAACCACTTACTGGCAGGGCAAATAGGTAACATTTAGGTGTTCACGCTCGTTCATCAAGTTTTCGCGCTCGTTCATTGGAGCTCTATCACATAACATTACCGCCGAACACAATAACGGTGGAAACTACCACTTCGCGGCTGGTAGGTAAATTGAATTAAGTACATAAAATATTTAATTTTCAAATTATCCTGAAATACACCGCTCACGACCTTATGTTTATCACCCAACTGACTTAGAGCTCAGAGGGGTGAGGGCAAAACAGCTAGGACGTCGAAGTGTCCATTCTAAACGTAGTATTATTACATATTTTCTGATAAAAGGTTTTAAAGTATTATTAAAAATATCGATACCGACTAACGTATATGCGGTACAACACTATCGATCGACTTTCTTATGTTAGAGAGGGACAAATAATGTAAATTACGTAATGAGTGAGCAGGACTTTGCGAAAATATGCACAAGTGCATAATCCAGTTTAATTGATCTCTGATAATACGTGTTTTATACGAATTATTTACTTACCGGTGAACTATCATACCATATTTTTTTAATATTTGATGTTCTAGACGTATTTAGATATGATTTTAGTGCGCAGGAAGCCATTTCCTAGATATTTTCGGTAGAAAATGAATTATTTCTCACGTACGAACGGGTCGGAGGCTTGGTCGGTAATGGCGTCATTGGCGTCGCGATTTCGAGCATTGTAAATAAGCTAGCAAATTAGCTAGCAGCGTGTTGTGCGCGTCGGTTGCCCTGTATGCGGTATCTATTGGGGGAGATCTGTGAAATAAAAGACGCCCATTTGTCTGTCATATTTGTTTTACTATGGCAGATGACAGTAGTGTAAGTACGTCCGTTCTGGCCGAAATGCTTAAATACTTCAATTCCGTTTTCGAGTTACGTGCCGTTATCAATTTTTATAAGATCTTAAACTTTCTGAACATACCAAGTGAAAGCGCCTGACTTAATAATTAACCTACCACCCTACCTTCACAGGTACTTGTATAAGTAACTTTATATTCTCTTCCAATATAATATTATGTAGGACACCACTAATACCACTTATTCAGTTTTTTTTTTATGTAATAATAGTGGCAAACATGCATGCAGTTCACATTGATGTTAAGTGATGACTGCAGCCTATAGACACCCACACAATGACCAGAGGTCAAAATGCAGATGCGCTGCCACTCCTGAGGTGTTATGGCCTCTGTGCCTGAAATTACAGGGCCGTACATTACCACCTGACCGGAACACGATAGTGCTGAACACTACCATTTAGCGGCAAGTATATTAGGTAATGCGGTGGTGCTTACGCCCGCGAGCTCCGTCACTGGAGCTCTACCACCAGTTGTTAGAAATTAATTTCAAATACAATCTTTTGTTCCTTTAAATTAGTTAACGCAGTGATTTAAAAAAAAAATTAGCAATAGACTTTCAAATCATGACGTTGAAACGAAAGTGGTACTTACTAAATTCTATAAGTAATTTTCCATATCCTTTCCTCTGATATGGAGGTAATGTCAATATACAAGCTACATTGTAGTCTTCTGTACTCTCCTTTTCTTTTGAAAAATATCCTACTATGTGAAATCCTGAAATTATAAGAAATATAATATTATAAAACAGGCTTTTTTGAATCCTGAAGTTCTTGAAGATTTTCATTATTTTTGGCATAGGTCAACTAGCCTATTGTTTTAACAATAAAACAATTTATTATAGGCACGCATTTAATGCAGCTACTAATAAAATATCTGATTCAAGGTTTATAATTTAAGTGGATTTCATTCGCCTCGATAATAATAAGCCTTCATTATATGCGCTGGGGTAGTCCGATCTCACAATATTTCATTGTAGTCGAATTCCAAAACACACACGCATAGAGCAACACCGGAGGGGAGTATGCAGGCTTTCCCCTCTGTCAAAGTACAAGCCCAAATGGGCCTATACCTGTCTCCTAGATGTTTAAATGTGTGCGTGAAATTGTTCCTGTATTTTGTTTAAGTCAAGGTGAGAGTTTCGTAGTAATAGACGATTTTTGTAGTGTGCGAGTGTGTCGCACGCACGCATTTCCCTCCGCAAAAAATGACAGACTGTTTTGCATCGGTAATACACGCTATGGCTACTCCCCTCCGGTCCGCCGCGACCGGTAGGCCGCGTTGCTCTATGCACACAAGCTTTCAAAATTGAAAATATTTACCTCTTGAATCAAATTCCGTCATGACATAAAATAGAAATGGGTCAGTGTCGTAATAAAGGGTCTTGTGATCGAGAAACAGTTTGGCAAGCAGGCATAGGTTCTGGGCATAGCATTTGTTTTTTCGACCATCTATTTCAAAGAATGAGATGCTGCCTTTACGGTAGATTTCATTGCCGGGTGGATGTTTTAGTTTGCATTTGATCTGGAATAAATATTTGTTTAATAAAATAACACGGCACACATATAAAACGATTTATAAGAAATGTCACGTTGTTCTTGTAAAGAGGCAATGTGTACCCTGTAATTGCTGACACAAAAGCACAACAAGTCAGACTTCAGGAGTGGCAACGCATCTACATGTGGAATGTGAAAGTTTTTTTTTCCATATTATAGTTGTTCAACAGACATCCATACAAAGACCAGAGATCAAAATGCAGTTGCGTTGCCATCTCTGAGACCTTAGTTATTATGTATATCTGCGGTAGTTATTGCGGGGCCAGTTCAATTATAATATGATTAAAGCAGTACATAATTTGTTGTATTACGTTAAATTAATTACTATTAATTCTCACGCTTTAATGATTAAAAACAAGGCGTTCTACCGCGGAAACACGACCTTTAAAATGTCACTCTGTAGAGACTGTGGTATTCACTTGGTTAACCAGCTAGCACAGTGAACTATGGTACGCTTATTAGCCATATATGTATATTTATTTTTTCACTCTTATGACAAAATAAATATATATGTTTAAAAAAAGGAGAGAAGAACAAGTTACGATTCGTAATACTTACTAGATGTCTTTCCAAGCACTTTTTACTTTTCCTGTATTTTAGACAGAATTCACAGATGTATATACAGGGTAGATTCACCATTTCCTGTTTTAAAGAATAATAAGTAATAAATAATGATAGACGGAATTTAGTAATATAAATTTTATAGAATAATAGCGAGCTCCATACATTGATTTTTACAGAAAAAAATATCAAAAAGTGCAAATAACAAACCCAGAAGGTTTAAAAAATGTCTACCTGACTGAAAAAAAAAGTCTTTCCTACCAAGAGTAGACGCTCTCCATACTATACTATATAATTTTTATTTCGGAGCGGCAAAAACATTTTACGCTTCGGCAAATGTTCTTTACATTGTTAGATGTATCTAACAATGTACACCAGCTTGTACTACTATAACTACTATTGTACTTAAAAAAAAAACTTTTGCCTTTTCGTACATAATTTAGAACCGAACCGGAAACGTGGAGAATGCTATTGGCATTGCTCGTCACCTTTAGTAAACTCGATTAAGATAGCTGGCGTGATTGTGTGCAATCAGAAATATTCGTGAGGAATAGGGCTGTGGATTCTGGTTTTTCACTCACCAACAGGTACGGAGCGAAATGCTTCATTAGACAGTCGATTTGGTCCAGTTCTATTGTCTAATTCAATGGTTCGCAAACTATTTTTCTTGTAGACCCCTTTTATTTTCTGGTTTCGGTGGACCCTTGCTGCATTTATATCACATTCCCATATTTTTATTTTTATTCACGCCTACATAGAGCCCACCCCCATCGAGTCTCCCATGGACCCCAGGGGGGGCACCTGGACCACTTTGGGAATCACTGGTCTAGTTGAGTAACGGGAGAACTTAATGAATAAAGGACATTTTTCACTCACTTGCGGATAAGGCGCGAAGTACCACGGTCGTATCCTATGCTTCCCCAGCTCGATCATCTCAATGTTTTTCATGCGGGTGACGAGATCATCGTGTCCGTGGGCGACCAAGCTGCCGGACTGGCGCGGCCTCGTCGTGGGCGTGGCGGTGCCACTGGCTATCGTTTCACCGCCGTCCAACGAATCTTGAGATGGTAGCGGCTCCTGTGATGTTGAAATATTTGATGGACTTCATGATGGCATAATTAAAAATAAATATAAAAATACGAACTTATAATTAAAATGGTTAAAGCTGGGTTGGGAGGTCGTTGTCCCATATGTGAACATATCTGATATTTATTTAAAAAGTATTTTTTTATGTATTAGAAGTGGCAATCAAGCATACAGTACACAGTCAAGGTACACATCATCCTTCCCCTTTCCCGACGCTTCAAAAAAAACAAAAATGGTTAAACAAAAGAAAAAATTTAGGCTTCTCTCAGCGGACACCCCCACATTTACTGTGGACATGTGCAATATTAGGGGTTTACATACCAACCTTAACGCCGTCCATCTTCATCTGGAAACGGCTAAGCCGGCCCTATTCTTTCTGACGGAGACACAAATATCCTCTCCACTCGATACTGCATATCTTACTTACCCCGGCTACATTCTGGAGAACAATTTTATTCGCCGCGCCGGGGTATGTCTGTATGTCAGAGAGGATGTCTGTTGTCGCCGTCTTGACCATTATGAAGACAAGGACCTGTCTATATTGTGGGCGCGCGTAGATTACGGTGGTTCCAACCGAATTTACGCGTGCGTGTACAGGTCCTATAGCGGAGACGGGGAGACAGCTCGCATGTTCGAGCACATCCAGCAGCTCTACCACCATTTTACTGGTGGTAGAGCTCCAGTGACGGAGCTCGCGGGCGTAGGCACCACCGCATTACCTAATATACTTGCCGCTAAATGGTAGTGTTCAGCACTATCGTGTTCCGGTCAGGTGGTAATGTACGGCCCTGTAATTTCCGGCACAGAGGCATAACACCTTAGGCCTCAGGAGTGGTAACGCATCTGCATTTTTACCTCTGGTCATTGTGTGGGTGTCTATAGGCTGCAGTCATCACTTAACATCAATGTGAACTGTATGCTTGTTTGCCACTTTTAAAACATTAAAAAAAAAAAATCCAACAGGTGGTCGACACGGTGCTTGAACAGCATCCTTCTGCGGAGTTGGTGATTCTTAGCGACTTTAACGCACACCATACGGAGTGGTTGAGTTCCCGAATCACTGACTTCGCTGGAAGGACAGCTTATGACTTTGCGCTGGTTAATGGTCTCACACAAGTCGTAACCGGGTTCACCCGGATACCAGATGTCGAGGGCCACACCGCCTCTTTGCTGGATCTTCTGCTGACCTCACATCCTGCCAACTATCAGGTGGTGGTCGAGGCTCCTTTAGGATCCTCAGATCACTGCTTGGTACGTACAAAAACCCTCTTGTCGGTTCGGGCGCCTCTGCAGCCCTCCTCCACACGGCAAGTGTGGCATTACAGGTCAGCAGATTGGGATGGACTGAGGGAGTTCCTGTCGTCCTACCCATGGAGGCAGCTTTGTTTCTGGTCGGAAGATCCGAGCACGTGTGCCGAAGCTGTAACCGATGTAATACACCAGGGTATGGATTGTTTCATCCCGCACTCTGTTGTATCCATTGGCGGACGGTATCAGCCCTGGTTCGATAAGTCTTGTGCTGTGGCTTCTAACCATAAGCAGGAGACTTACAGAACCTGGACTGTGGCTCACGCCTGCAAGGATCCAAATGCCTCCGACCTAAAGAGAGTACTCAACGCTGCCTCCAGGTCCTCAAAGCTGCGCATAGCCAGAGCAAAGTCCAAGCATGTCTTTAGAGTTGGCAAGAAGCTAATGAGGCATCCTCCCGGGAGCCGTGCCTATTGGTCTCTTGCCAAAGCTATCGAAAAGAATTTTTGTCGGTCGGTCGGTCTTTCTTACGATCATGGAAAAGTACCGTCTGCGTGGAAGACAGCCCTTGTGCATCCGATACCCAAAAAAGGGGATCGCAGTGATCCGGCTAACTACAGGCCCATAGCAATAACCTCCCTACTCTGCAAAGTCATGGAGCGTGTGATCAATACACAGCTGCTGCAGTACCTGGAGGATCATCAGCTGATCAGTGACCGCCAATATGGCTTTCGTCAAGGCAGGTCTGCTGGTGATCTTCTAGTATATCTCACGCACTATTGGTCTCACGCCTTGGACAAGAGTGGGGAGGCATTGGCTGTAAGCCTGGATATTGCTAAGGCCTTTGACCGGGTCTGGCACGGGGCACTTCTCGCGAAATTGCCATCTTACGGTCTTCCCGAGAGGCTATGCAACTGGACAGCCAGTTTTCTGTCTGAGCGTTTTATACAGGTCTTAGTTGACGGTCAACGCTCAGACAGACTACCTATCAACGCTGGTGTGCCGCAAGGCTCTGTGCTATCTCCCACGCTTTTTCTTCTGCATATCAATGAAATGTTGGAGCAAAACTCCAATTTTCATTGCTATGCGGATGATAGCACGGGAGATGCACACTATACAAGCCGTGCAAATGCCTCTCGGACACTTATCGAAGAAAGCAGGACTAGACTTGTGTCTGAAGTCGAGCACTCTCTGGAGCGGGTCTCAGATTGGGGTCGACTCAATTTAGTGCAGTTCAACCCCTCGAAGACACAAGTCTGCGCGTTCACCGCTAAAAAAACCCCATTCATTGTAGCACCACAGTTCCAGGGCACTCCGCTTGCCATTGGTAAGAGTATCGGTATCCTGGGCGTTGACATATCGAACGAAGTGTAATTCGTAAGTCACATTGAGTGTAAGATCAAGTTGGCATCCAAAAAGTTGGGGGTGCTTAACAAAGCGAGGCAGTATTTCACATCGGGGCAGCTACTACAACTTTATAAGGCCCAAGTGCGGCCCCATCTGGAATACTGCTCTCATTTGTGGGGGGAGCCCCCAAGTACCAGCTTGGTCCACTTGACTCCCTACAAAAACGCGCCTTTCGTATTGTTAACGACCCGGGACTTACAGACAGGCTCGAACATCTGAGCCTGCGCAGAGATATTGGTAGTCTGTGCGTGTTATACCGTCTCTACAATGGTGAGTGCTCTGTCGAACTGTTCGACATGGTGCCACCGTCTCTTTTTCTACACCGTACTACCCGCCGAAGAGAGAAGTTTCACCCTCACCGACTGGACACCTGGCAGTGCTCAACGGTGCGGTTTTCTCGTTCGTTTCTGCCCAGAACGTGTAAATTGTGGAACGAACTTCCCTCTGACGTGTTCCCTAGGTGCTACAATATGGGGTTCTTCAAAAATGGCGTCAAAAGAGTCCTTCAGGGCTGGCAGCGCATTGCGTGTTACTCCTATAAGGGATAGTAGTAACGCGCGTAGAAGAGAATACTCTGAAGGAGTACAATTATTACATGAAGTCTCATCCCGGTCCTGATTAATTATCACAGAGACAACAACAAAGATCTCAGGGGTGGAAACGCATCTGATGTCTATAAGCTGCAGTCATCACTTAACATCAATGGGAACAGCATGCTTGTTTGCGATCTTCATTACATAAAAAAACCGGTACACATCAACCATTTTACAACCTACCAACAATTCCAAAAAATCAATTACCTCATTATCGAGAGAGTTCGCTTTTCGTTTCCTATTCATTTTCTTCTGCAGAGCAGCAGCAAGGACTGCGCCCCCGTTGACAAGGGACGACGAGTCATTCCCGAAAGTGGGACTCGCTGGCCGAGACACCAGCTGTCGCGGTTCCCCCGTTATACCTTCAAAGATGGAATCAACAGTCCAAGATTTGAGATTAGTCTGGTCGATCGACTGGTCACTTGGAATCGTGAAGTTTTACACCATTTTACACCAAATGTATGAGATTTGTAGAAGAGCTTTTTCTTGCTCGCGCTTTCTCCATAATGTGTATTTTAGAATCTACGTCAGCTACGTCATAACTACTGATATGTCGATCTTGCTCCACGTTTTCAAAAATGGCATCCATTTTATCCGTAATAGGGGGACCAGAGCGAGGTGCACCTTTGACATCAAAATTTCCGGATGGAAAACGCTTAAGCCAAATTTGTGCTACTCTCACAGACACTGCACTAGGTCCATAAACATCGCAATTTTTTTTCGCGGCTTGCGTTGTATTTTTACCTTTTTTTGTAGTAAAATTTTAAAATGTATCGAATTTCTTCATTAGATTCACTCATATTGACAGTACAAAAAACAAATTAAAATCACACATTTGCCTAATTTGAATTTGGAATTATGTTCTTTAAAATTTTAACTTTCAATGATACCAAAACCAGCCAGATACAAATACTACAGCCAAAGAGATTTTATTACAAGTTCATACATACTATAATGCGAAAAGACTTTTTCCCCAACCTATTATGATGGTGCAACCCAGCATAAGTCATTAACCCATCTTTGTAATGGTTTTGGTTTTGGTGTAGCTGTCTATAGGCTACAGTCATCACTTAACATCAATATGAGCTTTTTGCCACCTTCCATAAAAAAAATATAACACTATAATGTATTTCTTTCAAATATGGCATTAATCAGTCCATGATTTAAAATAATCGTCTCTGCTATCAGGACGTAAGAGATGCATAATTCTAACAGGATTTGTGTTATAGGTATAGATATGATTATCTTTAGGCAAGTTACTTGAGTGTAAGATGTCCATAACTCTAGTAGTTTAATGCACATAGCTCAAGGTATGGTGTGTCTCAGTGACCCTTACCTAAGGTGTTTGATGGACCATTTAGATACCTATTCCATTGAAAATTGTTATTATAGTTGCATATAACTTAACAGCATAGGAGCTCAGTGCGCATTATTGAGATTTTCTAAAAATTGATTTGATTATTGGCTTTCGAGAGGTATGAATACCCTGACAGTCATACTATCTGTAGTTCTTTGGTTGGCTATACACATATTCTTGTATGTAAGTCACTAATCTTTTTACATAATCTAAACCAGTGATTTCCAAAGTGTATAGCCCCCTGGGGTCCATGGGAGACTCAATGGGGATCAAGGTAACGTAGTCATGAATTAGAAATGGAAATATGGGAATGTAATAGAAATGTAGCAAGGAGTCCACCGAAACCAGAAAAAAATTTAAAGAGGTCTACAAGAAAAAATAGTTTGGGAACCTCTGATCTGAACAATTGAACTGCACCTAAAACTCCTTCGTAGAGTTTAGGCGGGAACTTTGAAAGAGGCGTGCTCTTATTTTATTTCATTTTCTTGGTGTATTTTTAAGTTATATTGAATAAACTTGGTGGCATTTTGTTTGATATAGGTTTATTACAGTGCCTGTGTATAGTGAAATAGAATAACAGTGCGAAAACACGACCTTTCAGGTTGCCTTCAAAACTTCATTGTAAATGTTCTGGTAAAGTAGCCATCACTTTACTCGAACAACTTGATTGTAACTCACTTGACTGACATACTTAATAAATAATTGACTGACTATATTACACTAACTTTTACGCTGCTTAAATAAATACGAAATATCGTTTTACTTGACACTGGCAATAAGCGTAATAGCGATGCCATAATAAAAAAAAAATCCTTCGTAATCATTTGTATAAGAGAGAGAAAAGGAAGGTCTTAACATTTAGTTTAAATAAAATAATATTTGAATACCTGAGACTCATAATTATACCTCTCATAAAATTATTACAGTTTTTTTTTATTTTTATTTTAAACAGTGTGTGTTCTTTGAAATAGTAAATTTCACCTTTTATCAAATATCCATAGAGTTAACCTCGTATTGAGATACGAGAAATTGTTAAAAAGCACTTTTTTGAAAAAGGAAAAAGGTTAGGTGCTATGAAAATAATATTAGTGTAAACCGACACTACAAAACCACTACAACAAAATAAACCTTAGTGATTCAAGAAAACTCTAAAACACAAACAGAACTCAAATTTTAGCCCCTCTATTGGGTATTATCTTATAACCATAAGATAAAAAATGTTAAACAGAAACATTTGTAATACTGCATTGTTTATGGACATCTCAATAGGTTATTAGTGAGAAAGGTCATGTAAAAGTTAAATTTAAAAATCCATACAGGTACAGGGAACATCTAATATATTTTTTTTTAAGGGAGAAATTTATTTGACTTATGTTTGTGTGGCATACTACTACAACTTTCCTAAAAAATGGAATGAACACAAATTAAAACAATGATGTGGACATACCAGGTGCAAATTTTTGTGCGCCATTGAGTGCATTGCTATTGTGGTTTTTTTCAGGTAATTTAGGTTGGATTGGCATTGATGGAGTCACGTTTGTATCTCTATTGCTATTGCTAATGGACTTCTGGGGTTCATTGCATACGCTATCATCTGCAGACAAAATAGAACATTATAAACCAATTCTAAGCAATGTGCCATGCATTTCATATGCTAAAATTATAATTTATGGCACATATAAAAAAATAAAATTTTGGTTTTTGGTTATTAGGTACATTATCACTTGATTAAATGATTATGTCTGCTGATTATGCTGATAAAAAAAAGTTCAAGCAATCTTTATTGAAACTACAAAGTTCCAAAAATTTACAAAAAATATGGCACACTAAAAGAAATAGCCATACCATTATATAAAATATAGGAAAGTGATGCGTAAAATAAAATAGATTCTTAGATCGTGAAATATAAGATTTGAAATATAGCCATGCATCTTAGAAAATTAATCAAGCTTTGAAAATTTTAGATTTAACCATCACCAGTGTCAGATATTAGTTCCAGATATTTATTGTTAATCAATCTGGTTAAAACAAAAACTATATAATGAAGATACAATCGAGAATTAATATTGCACTATGGTGGTGATTTATTTAGCTAATTAAATAAAATATAAAGCTTCAAATTAGGCAGCCAGAAAGTCAAAAAACTAAACTCTGCTCTACCAACACCTAATAAAATTAAATTCATAATTTAACATTAAATTCTCATACTAAGTAAACATTGCATACTGCATATTTATTACTTTACATTTTTTATTTGTTTATTAAAGCAACAAGGCTCATCAATTTTAGCTTTAATTACAAAAAAATGCACTTATATTATAAAATATGTGCATGTTTTATATTGTTATTATAGATATATTATGTTTTATCTAGTGATAGAGAATAAAATAAAATGTATCATTTAAAATTTTAATGCATTTTTTAGTTCAATCTTGTGATCAGCCAATGATAAATTAATTATTCAGATATTTATCAATGATAATTATCACTTCGAACCGTGTTTTGAGCAGATCAGAAAAATAATGCAACATTAAATAAATAAATTAAATCAGCTATGACTATGGCTTAGTTAATAATAACATAAACGACATACTGAGAAAATGGGGCATAATACCGCCCCCCGATCCAATATGCGTCTTCTTCGGTGTTGTAGTACCACCTGTGGGTGCACCATCTCTCCTTGGAAACTGAACCTTCCGAGTGTCTAACCAGGACTCCCCAACCCATTCATCCAGACGTTTGTTGACTGAAAAATATGTTTAAATATTGAACATAACAATTCTTACATATTATTTGTTAGTCAAGTTACCGAAGTGTTTGTTTTGTTAGTTCATGGTATAAAAACAAAAAAAAAAATATCTTTTCAGGAAGTTTCAACAAAGAAAACACGTTTTATAACTCCATATCATAACACCATCAGGATTTACTTGTCTTAAAACTCATTATTCTAACTTTATACGTAATGGTTTCAGTGAATTCATACTCACAATCAACATAATGAACGTAATATCCTCTTTGTCCCCTAATTTCTTTAATGCTAATAATTTCAGCGAGTGGCCAGTCGTCTCCTCCTTGCATTCGTACTGGCAAACGACATCCTTCCGCCAATGAAGCCTGCAAAGGATCACATATCGATACACCTTCAGATTTCATAAAGACTTATGTTATCGTTATCATTCAATAATAAAAAATGTTAAATACCGCTGAATCACAAAATGTTGTAATTTCATCTTCATTTTCATTCATTTTACAAAATAAAATACTGCCTTGTGAATAAATTCACCAAAATCACCATTAGCAACGCTTGTCAAAATTGACAGTATTCTGTCAAAATGACTCAATTTGTCAATTAATGTCAATTGTTAAATTTTGACCACAGACTCAACATGACAAAGGTGAGAGAACAGATAACTCAAACTCGAAAAATAAACGGTTTTTTCCTAACTACGAAACCGTCAACCACTTAAAAGATTTAAAATCAGCTACCGTAGTCCTTATCATTCCTACCATCCAGTTCATCTGTCTGTGATGTGTGTGTGTGTGACAAAATAACTTCGAGCGTGGTCACCTCACTTGTGTAAGATGGTTAGTAAAAAGTAAAAACCTGAGGTTTCACTATTTTCACTACAGCCTTAGCAAGATAGCAAGTAATACTCTTTCTTGGAGCCTTTGGTGCACTATGTGCTTGGTTTCTGTCATACATATTCACAACAAAGAATAATACAAATACTGATTCACTATTTGTTCTTTGTCTGCAATAGTCTGCATCTTCCTTGCACTTCAATCTTTCACTATTCCATATTTCCATTTTTCCTTTCCATTCCATTTCCATTCACTAAAAAAAGCTAAATGAATGACATAAATGCTACCTATATAACCTCAAAATTGGTATTGAAATTGATTGCAAATTTTGTTTATTTATAAATTAAACAAAATACCTACCTACACAGTTCTATTTTTTATGTCATTATACGGATTTGTGCATTTAGCCTATTCGAATACGTATTATTTTATAAAATGTCGGCGCCTACTGAAATGAGTGAAGTTGATCAAATTAAAACAGTAAGACAATCTTTGTGAATCGAATATTAGCTTTCCTTTGTTATCAATTAAATTTAAATCAACTGCGTACTAAACAGCACCAGATATTTTGTATTATTAGAGTAATCGATGAAAATAAGATCCTAACTGTCCAGATGGTCCGAAAGGTTAACTAGCAATCCTCATAAAAATGTATTATTCATAAAATTTATTATTTCAGTTTAAGGACTTTCTGGTGCAATACAATAAGTTATCTGAGCTGTGCTTCAATGATTGTATCCATGATTTCACTTCCAGAACACTCCGATCTTCTGAGGTAGGTCAAAATGTTTCTTTTACAGTGCTGTACCTCCCGTCATTACCCATGTGTGGTCATGATGCATAACTTGCACTACCAGGTACTAAAGGAATCATACAACCTACATTTTATGTTGGACATGAATATTGGATGTTCAGATGAATTTTTTGCTCATCTGTCCCAGGTGCCATCCATGTTAGCTACGCCACTGATTAAGGCTCAGATAGTTTTTTTTTATGTAACTGAAGTGGCGAACAAGCCTGCAGTTCACATTGATGTTAAGTGATGACTGCAGCCTATAGACACTAACACAAAGACCAAGGTCAAAATGCAGATGCGTTACCAGTCCTGAGACCTAAAGTGTTATGCCTCTGTGCCGGAAATTTCAGGGATGTACATTACCACCTGACCGAAACACGATAGTGCTGAACACTACCACGTAGCGGCAAGTATATTAGGTAATGCTGTGGTGCCTATGCCCGTGAGCTCCGTCACTGGAGCCCTACCACCAGTTAAGCTACCACCAGTATGTATCAGAGTAAAACAATAATTTTATGCACTCTAGGTTCCTGAATGAACTTGCTATGATAATCAGTATTTATGTAGATAAATTGTTGCCTTACAGTATTCATACTTTCAAATAACTGTAAAAAAAATATTGATGGTATCATTGTATAAAATTAACAATTTTATTTCTACTGGACTAGTCTATTTGAATCTTATCCCTACTAATATTATAAATGCAAGGTAACTCTGTCTTTCTGTCTGTCACCTTTTTACGTCCAAACGACTGAACCGATTTTAATGAAATTTTGTACAGAGATAGAATTGACTTTGAGAAAGAACATAGGCTATAATTTATAAAACGACATCCACGCGAGCGAAGCCGCGGCCAACAACTAGTTATCAATATTTCATAAATATAAGTATTATGTTTATTTATGTTGATTTTCATTTTTAGATTTTCTGGCAGTTTCCCAGTTTGAGATATGTTACTTTAATTCTAAAGGTGTGATATGTCAACCTCAACAGGCTCGCCTCCTGTAACATGAGCCAAAACATAACCGGCAAATCATGGGTGTTGGCTGTATGCTTGAATGCATGCATTTACCTCTTTCTACTTCTTTGGGGAGTACAGTAAATTATGTTGTGGTTTTTTTTTTCAGGATAAATGTGCCTCAAATTGTATGGAAAAGTACCTGAGAGCCAACCAAAGAATTTCACAAAGATTCCACGAGTTCCAAATGATAGCAAATGAGAATATGATGGCATTAGCTCAAAAAACTGGTAATCCTACCTAGGTATCCAAAAATTTAGTATTTATTATTATAATGTGATTTAATTTGTATGTATGAAAATATAGTGTTGTTAAACAATGTCTGTTATTTTTGTTAATTAGAATTTTGCTGCCGCTACATCATGACATTGTAATATTTACGTGTAACAACCTGACAGTTCGAATTCTGGTATACACACTTTCATAAAACGTGATAGAATGCCATGGGACATTATCAAGTTTAGTTTAAGTATCTTTAAATGCATATCCACGCCAAGTCCTATATGGGGTAGGCAGAGATTATAGAGCACCAGATAGCCTAGTTGACACACAGGATTCTTCTACATTCATCATTCTCTTGACACATGCATGCCGATACCTAAGACTTGGCCCACCCTCAGACACTTCTCGATCTATTTGGTCAAAGTAGGTCAGGCTTGGTCTTCCTGGGCCTCTGCAACCATCCACGTTCGTGTTGCATATTTGTTTAGTCATTCGCTCATACAATATTAGAAGCATGTCTCAATATACTTTAGGCTCTTACATCATTACAAAAGCGTGGTGTGTAATACACCTCATATCTTGTGCAATCTCACCTCCTGCCAGTAGTTTGACGCAGAACGTCACTTTCGCAGAAAGTCATTTTCGCAAAAGGTCATTTTCTCAAAAAGTCATTTTCGCAAAAAGTCACTTTCGCAGAATGTCATTCACAAAATTATTTTCTCTGTATTATTAAGTAGGCCTAATGCAGGGTAAAATAAATAACACAAATATCAGTAACCAAAACTTTATTATAAACGAAGTCGTAGAAGTTACACGGGAACGAGTAGCCGCCGGCTACCCGCTCCCGCGGCTAACCGCTAGTGCGTTAGGGCGCTTAGGCGATACGAAGGTTCGGGACAGCTAGTTTTATGAAAACTAGCGACTTACCCCGGCTTCGTACGGGTAGCATTTATCATAGATATAATATAATAAACCTTCCTAGGAAAACCCACTTCCCAACATTTTAAACAGGAACAAAATCCGTTCACAACTTTCCGAGATTAGCACATACGAGTACATACAGACAGAGAAAATAGGGGGACTTTACTTTATAACATGTAGTGATAGTGATAATGAAGTGAAGTGATAGAGGTAGTGATTAAGCTGTAAGAAATATATCTGCCGTTCTAAAATGTGTACTTAAAATATAGATCAGTTTGCAATTTTGATGAAAATTATTATTTTTATTTCATTTATTTTTTTATTTGCTTTGTAAAAACGGCGTATATCGTTTTCGCGATTTTTCACGAAGTAGAAAAAACGGCATATCTCAGACCCTACTTAATATTACAGAAAAAAAATTATGGATGACATTCTGCGAAAGTGACTTTTTGCGAAAATGACTTTCTGCGAAAATGACTTTCTGCGAAAATGACCTTTTGCGAAAATGACTTTCTGCGTAAATGACAATTTTTTTCGAGATGACGTTTTGCGAAAGTGACGTTCTGCGTCAAAACCCTGCCAGTGCCCTTATTGATTCATTTTGAAATGATACGATGTTATGACTATTACAAACAATTCAAACATGTCCATAAAAAAATAAAGCAAAATGCAATAATAATTGTGTTGACATGTTTTTATTTTGCTATTAATATTGCATAGGCACTTAAAACCATTTATATTCAATATATAGAAAGTTCTTCTAGTTAGTCTTGATTTGAACTTGTTTTGGGCCAGCTGTCCTCAATTTGACATGTCATACATACAATACTTTTCTTAGGGCAAGGTTTATGACATCTTTGCTCTGGTGGTGAAAAATCTAAGACGAAAGATGATTGTGAGCTGGTGTAGTCAAAATGGTAGTCATTATATTTTGCTTCAACGCTATACTTGGTATTTTGTGATGGACTATCATCATCAGTATTGAGAACATATTTGAGAGGATGAGGTCCTGATGGCGCATTGCTGATGTTTGAAGGCTTGGTGCATATGGAGTACTGACCGGCGTGTCTTATTATTCTTATTAAGGGTTGTGGGGACGGTGGAGGCTTGCAGCAGGAGAGCGTGGATGGGCAGACTGTCATGCACTTTGGTGACGGTGTACAATAAGCTTTGAAGCATGGCTGTCGTGAGCACGTTGAAGGGCGTGGAGTACATTCCCCGGCTTTCATGCAGTTATGCTGTTCGATTTTACGGAGAACTTGACATGAAATGTGACCGGGTCGCCAACCGCATCGTAACTGTTCACAAACAAAAAGCTTAAATAAATGTGCACACATGAGTCATACGTAACACACTAATGTGGAACTGAATCTAAAGGTGTAGGGATCTACACGTTACATGCTTCGCCCTCGCCTCGATGTACATTTATCTCGAGTAGACACATGGCTCACCACCAATATGAACGTCCACATGTCGGTAGTTCGGAACGCGCCTTAATAGAGTGAAACGGTTCTTTGGGGTGGTGATGAAATGGTGAACCAGACATCCATAACCAACTTCACTCAGTGGCATTTAAGTTTTGCGTCTACTATATCTATGGCATCGGGACGTGACGACCCACTGCCCACTAGTGAAAGAATTTTCCGTTTCAGTCCAGAATGTCAAATTCCCAAAATGTCAAGCGGTTTCAAAATGCCAAGTCCCCGGTATTCTAAATTCCCAAAATGTCAAGTTCCCAAAATGTCAAGTTCTCAAAATGTCAAGTTCCCAAAATGTCTAGTTCTCAAAATGTCAAGTTACCATAATGTCAAGTTTCCGAAATAGTTTTAAAGTAGTGCAAAACCGAGAAATGTAAAAAAGACTGATGACGTCTTTTTTGTTCTTTGCTTAGTACCACTGAGGTAGAGGTAGAAGTGTTCGCGAAATAGGCGTTGCGTCATTTACTGAGCGTAAGGATACATTTGAAATAGTGTTTTAAGTCATTTTTACATCTCTCGGTTTTGCACTATTTTAAAAATATTATTTCGGGAACTTGACATTATGGTAACTTGACATTTTGAGAACTTGACATTTTGGGAACTTGACATTTTGGGAACTTGACATTTTGGGAATTTGACATTTTGGGTATTTGACATTCTGGACTGAAACGGAATTTTCTTCTCTGTGGCGTTAATCAGTTTATAGGACAATGATCTTCTCAAAGGACCTTACCTGATGTTCGGGAGCGTCCTTGGCCGTGTAGAGCCATCCCATGTTTTTAGGCACCGGCCCGGGCTTCACCTCCTCCTTCTCCAAACACTTGTGCTTCGGAAGGTCACATCGCCCTAAACAGCTCGAAGAAGATTTGTTTGCTAGAAAATTAAAGCGTGGATTACGAATTATGTATTTGCTTTCATTACTATGAGAACACCACCAAGATCTCCGAGCAGGAATGGAGGCCCGCTCATTATCATCTTTTCAACCGAAAGACATATAATGCTGACCAAAAATTGCCCCAAAGATGTCTACAACATGGTTGTGCGTCGTTTAGGGGTTTTATATCATAATTGCCACGCTTGATATGAGGGTTGGCAATCGCATTCATTGTAGTTTTATCGCTGGACGCTACTGACCATTCAGAGTTACAGTATTTACTACTGCCCTTTTATGGATTGGAATGGTTTGTCTGTCATTGTTCGGTTGACTGACTGCACTAGCGGAAGAATTCTCCTCCACTTGTGGATGGTGGTGTCGTCACCTCCTATCATTGAATTAAATGTAGGTACCTAATAATAGGTATCTATTGGGTACATGTGACAGCATATTTAGGATAATCTAAGACTACAGATAGGTGGTCTGTGTCCGACGGCCAAATACTCAAACGTCACTCAAATCTAAGTGGGACTTAAGTCTTCTGTCTTTATAAAACACGTTCAAACGATAGAGATAGCGCACAGTTGAGGGTTGCTTAAAATTGAGTGACGTTTGAGTATTCGGCCATGAGACTATTATAAAAAAACTATGAAAATGTATCATACGTATAGTCTGGGAACTCTCCTTTATCCAAAATCAATCTTAAATAGCTTTTATCACCATCGCAAGAGGCCGTCTTGTGGTTAAGGTAATTCATACTTACATCGACCTGGTTTACAGCAACATGCCATGTTTTTCTGTTTTCGGTCAACTGAAAGGGCAAACCAAGACTTTTGTTAGTCTTACAAGCAGTGATTTCAGAATTTCAAACGTCCCAGGCATGGCAAAATATTCTGTTTAGGAAGTTGGCAATTGGTTGTACATGGAGAAGATGCATCTAACTGAAATGAATACTTAATACTTCACAGATGTTTTTTGCCGCCAAGTAGAAGGCAGTGTAAAGTAGATACCTAGCGTACTTTCATGCCTATATTCGAAATCCTGGCGTAAATCAGCACAGAACAGAAAAAACATCTGTTCTGTGTAAATCAGCTACACTCCGCCGTCCCCTGGGTACGCCCATATAGTTCACAATGGTGAAAAGTACAGGATAAGTAAGTAAAAATACGTGCAGTGACTTATTCGATCCGGAATGATATCTTGAAAAATGTATTGAAATGACTTTTAGCATAAGAGAACCTCCAAAACTTTTGAAATAATGCTGCGGTTATCCAAGAGCTGGTCTCGGAAAAATCGTATGATGCCACTGCACTCTGTCTACCTAGAAATAATTTATTATACCTACAGTACGCTGCAAGTAGGTATATTGCACATAGGTAGGCACAAGTAGGTATATAGACATTAGGAAAGAGACTTCCAATAATTTCGGCTGTGTTCGGCGTTATCTCTTTCGTGCACAACCGTTCTGACGTTTGTCGACCATTTTGATCAAGTTTTCACCAATGCCGGACTATTGCGAACTCTAAACTAGCCGATTGTCGCTCTCCTTAGCTCGATGATGTGCTGTGATTTCTTGATGATCACTGTAGATACCTATCACGGAATAGATAAGTGAGGATCCTTTTTTTATGCAATGAAATTGGCAAACAAGCATGCAGTGGACATTGATGTTAAGTGATGACTGCACCCACACAATGACCAGAGGTCAAAATGCAGATGTGTTGCCACTCCTGAGGCTTAAGGTGTTATGCCTCTGTGTCGGAGATTACATTACCACCTGACCGGAACACAATAGTGCTGAACACTACCATTTAGCGGCAAGTATATTATTCTGTGGTCTATATACCTACACAAGTAGGTATTACACATACCTACATACAGTACCTAAGGGTTCCAATAAATCTTATGGCTTGATATAGTCAGCATTTTAGTTTCAAACTAAGAGATGAAGCTGCGAGGTGGCATCATTTAATAAACATTATGTAGATATCGATTATTCCATTGATGTTGCCCAGTGCATGGTGTCCTTTGTTTACAAGTATTTAGTAGAGCTCCAGTGACGGAGCTCGCGGGCGTAGGCACCACCGCATTACCTAATATACTTGCCGCTAAATGGTATTGTTCAACACTATCGTATTCCGGTCAGGTGGTAATGTACGGCCCTGTAATTTCCGGCACAGAGGCATAAGACCTTAGGCCTCAGGAGTGGTAACGCATCTGCATTTTGACCTTGGTCTTTGTGTGGGTGTCTATAGGCTGCAGTCATCACTTAACATCAATGTGAACTGCATGCTTGTTTACCACTTCCATTACATAAAAAAAAAAGTATTAATTAGAGAACGCCAATTATCGTTCCTTTGCTACAGTTACGTAGCTGATAAATTAATTCTCTCTTGCTTTTGTAGACTATTTTTAATGTAAGTATATTAGGTACTTATCGTTGCAGTTTAAAAGTATTGGTTGTATACATTCATTTATCATCCGGTTGATAAAATGGCAAATAATTGCAATCATGAATATTTTTTTTTTTTATAATTAAGTGAGCTAAATTTTTACTCACACTGTTTCTAAAGTACATGATTAAGTACATACCTACTGCAATTATATGTTAGGATCCCACTGCAGAATCGTTCATCCAGATATGCTGCAAACCTAATTTTTATGCATATTTATAATCTAGAGAATATATATCCACTTGATTGCCAATCAAAGTTTGGCCTTACCTATCTACTATATAATAAAGTCTGTGATATAATGTAAAATAAGATATCCACACCTACCTTATTTGGGGATGAGTCATGGAATTGCGATTTTTTTCGTTTTTCTCATCTTGCTCATCAACATTCTTCACGATATATTGTTAATAAATATCCCATTTTTTAGATGTTCCTAGTAAGTAATCTATTTTGAAGATATCATGTCGGCTGATTTTTTTTGCGGTTCACGAGGTTTTTAATTTGGCAATAATTGTCATAAAATGATGTCTTCTCTTTTTCTTCTTGCTTAGGTACTTAGTTTGTTAGTGAAAAAGGAGGTTTGTCAAAATTACTGATTAATATTATCAACCAGAAACTTAGATTTATACCCCTAGACGGCCGTTGATTGTTGCTTAAGACATCAAGAAGTCTTAATCCAGTAGTCAACAGTCTGGCTCTTCAGCCCTGTTATTGTATAAGCGACCCGAACCGGCTTCGCGCGGGTGCATTTTTAATACCCGCTGTAGCTCCCTCCATCTAATGGGCTGACTAAATGACATAAAAAAAAATCATTCAAATCGGTTTAGCCGTTAGGTTAGGTTAGGTTAGGAGGAGTTCGTTAGTTTTAGGAGGAGTTCAGTGACATACACACGTACCTACAGTAGAATTGTACTTTTAAATAAAGATATCATTAATCAATATACCTTTGCTAATAAAAACCTGTTTAAAAGAAATTCAAATTTTAAATGAAAGATAGCAAAAGCACTAAAATTATAAACACATAATTTATTTCCTTTTATTAGGTTAAATCTAATTTCGTTTAGCCTTAGTTTTCTTCTTATCACTCTCTCGTTTTTTATTCTCTCTACAACAAACAGTCTTTATTGCCTTGAATACACCCACTATAACTGCTAGCACAAGAGCAAACACTAAAGCAATATCTAGGTTCATATATTGGTAAAGAGGTACATCTGCGGCTGCTGTTCTGAATTTGAAATTAGGGTATCGAGCCGCGAACTCTGTCCAGTAGATGGCACTGTCCATTGGAGACATAGGACGGTCGTGCCAGGCTTTCGATACCAGTTTTGCATTTTCTCGAAACCTGCAAGAAAAATATTTGAAATTAAGTGTTGTCTGAGTGTGGTAGGATCTCTTTGATTTTAGGGCAGAAGCAATCGCACTAAAAGTTTAGAAGGCAATACGTTGTGTGTGACGGTTCAAATCCCTTCCGATGTCTGATAAATATGTAGTAAAGTATCTTTCATTGTATTTTTGTAAACGCGCAAGTGAATTACAGAGAATTGTAGAAAAAATGCGTCTTCAGCTGGGACTAAAACCTGTTTATTAAGTTTATTCATTTATTTCATATCATTAGGTTTTTAAAGAGCACTATTACATCGTTTTTTTAAATGTAACCTTGAGTGTATAACCACTAATAATAATCAAAAACGCATAAAAATTAAAAAGAAATGTAACAATTATGAATATTAAGGAAAGAATCAGTTATTAACAAATTCCTCCATTTTCCCATTTCAAAAGTAACTGAGAAAAGAATGAAGAAAATGTTTAAAATGTTAGCCGATTTTAAAATAAAATGTCGAGGATTTTTTTCCTCTAGTTTATATATTTTATGTTAGAACCGCCTCGAAATGACGTAAGTGGCGAAAAAGCCCTACATGGCGGTTGGTAATCGGTAACACTGCACTGAGTTACATACCTGTACTGTACCTACGCCAGCTGATTGAACTTTATCTCTATTTTATGTAAGAATCGTCTCGGATTGACGGTTCTGCCGACGAATGCCCTGTAATTTCCGGCTCAGAGGCAGAACACCTTAGGCCTCAGGAGTGCTAACGTATCTGCATTTTAACCTTGTTCTTTGTGTAAGTGTCTATAGACTGCAGTCATCACTTAACAGAATAATAAAAAAAAATACTAACTTTGGATCTAAAACTTTTTTGAAGGCAGCTACTAAGTTATCTTTAATTAGATCTCTGATTTGAATTTGCACTCCCAAACCGCTCTCTTCGATTGCTGCTGCGTTCGATGGCTGGTCTCCGATGATAGGCATTGCAACCATGGGAACTCCGAAGTGTATTGCCTCTGTCGCACTACCCATGCCGGCGTGCGAGAAGAAGGCTACTGTTTTTGGATGACCTGTAATTTTACAGATAAATGTATTATAACAGGGTATTCGTCGTTGATCTTTGATCTATAGAACCTTAATGATACCCAATTTTGAATAGGAAATATTCAATCAATAGTCATTTGTGTATAGGTAGTGATAATATACTTACGAACGAATAGGTATAAATGGAAGATTGTTGTTTATTCCATGCGCCGTAAGTAGATAGGTACTTACGAAAAATTCCATAAGAACTGATGTTGTTATGACTCTTTTTAGACTATTCAATTCTTCTGTAAATCGAAAACAGGCAACCGGTAGCAGTCAGTAGCCCGCATTATATTGCCGGTATTTTATTTGGTTTTTTAATAACCTTGGGTATGTTTTTCTTAACATTAACTACCTAACTCATAACACGGGAAACCGTTAAATGAAGCGTAAGCGTTAAATGAAAGATCAATATATAAATATATAAATATATCTTCTTCGTAATTTCACGCCTGTAATCCCTGAAGGGGTAGGCAGAGCTAAATGCATGCATTCAAGCATACATGCAAACACCCACAGCCGATTGGCCGGTTACGTTTTGGCCCATGTAACAGGTGGCGAGCCTGTTGACATCTCCGGGCACATTACCAAACTTCGAGGTACTGGGAAATTTCCAGAAAATGGAAAAATCCCATTAAAGCCAGAGATAAAGAATTTTACACCATTATCTCTGATCCGGGAATGAAACCCAGGATCCTAGCGTAGTAGAAAGTAGTAGCCAGTGAAACAGTTAAACCAATGTTGTCATACCTAAAATGTCCACTTGTGGCAACCAATTGTCAATGTAGAGTTTGTTCTTATCTACAGCTAATGTTTTAGTCTCCCATTTCCAAATAAATCTTTGTGGGAATTCCGCCATTGCGTCCAGAACTGCAGCCAGTTTATCCGCTGGCATAGTCGAACTTTTTGCTACTGACCCGAAACTTATGTAAACCACTCCATGTTCCGCTTCATCAACAAACTTTTTCAAGTCCTAGAAAGAAGATAATTCTGTTTTAGGAGTCATCGTATTTAAGTCATATAACGTGGTAACTCCTAAAAATTCAAATCATTCTGAACCTTAAAATTCAAGGAAAAACCGAAACAATTTTTAACAGACTTTTTTTTCATAAATTTTAATTATAAGTAGAATAACTTTCCGGAAGACAGGTATATACATAATTTCATTACTACGAAGCTCAATTGTATCCGCTGGCATAGCGAGCCATTGGAAGAAGTGTTCGTATAAAATGTAGCTAGAATACTACAGTTTACTACAAAGCTACAATACACAAATGTTTATATAGGTAGGTATTCGCTAAATCGCATTTTTTTCTGAAACGATCATACCTATCAATTCCTAGATCGATACAGAGTTCCCGGTTTTCGGGTACAGGATGATCGTTTCACGATTTATACATACGAACTATACTCACGCCTGTTAATGGTTTCGCATTTTGCACATGATATCCACCCACTTCGATAACATTCGCTGGAAATAGTTGCGACCCGGTCAAAACAAAATTATGATACAGGAGCAGGAATTTTATCTCGCGAGCCAAATCTTCTAAAGGTGGAATGTCGTCGAAATATTTTGCGAGGGTCTTTTGATTTTCTCTCTGCGATACAAAATAGTAAAGTGTACGGAAGTATACTTCGAATATTGTTCGCTCCAATCTTTGGAATAGTGTGGGCTTAGTGCCACCTTCTAAGAAGTGGTACGACACGTATGATGGGTTGTTCGGAATACCAAATCTGCTGAAATGCCACGGCATTAAAATATGTGATGTTATTCCTACGACCGGCGCTTGCAACTTGTATGCTATACCCAGAGCACAATCACTGTTGAACTGTTCTATTACTATGACATCATACTTTGGTCTTTGTTTTAATAAGTTCTGCACGTTCTTATTAGCTAACATAGCTTCACAGTTGTCTCTTCCAAATGTCGCTAAATAGATGCCGGCACCAAGTGTAGTTAAATACGTTCTTTCTACTGGTAAACGATCTTCGATCGGTGCCGTGGTCCCCGCCAGGCTGACATCGCGGTAGTTTTTAGGTGCATTATTTTCGGGGAAATGGGATATAACAGTTACATTGTGACCTCGGTTCGCTAATTCTTGTAGATAAACACGGAACACGAAGAAATGGCTCTTTCCTTGGTACGGGAATATTCCTAAGATGTTCAACGCTGTAGCACTATGTGTAATAAGTATTAATAATGTCACTGTAAATAAACGCCGATTCATTGTGACGTGATTTGGGGTACACTCGACCGTCTACGAACGACTCGCCATGACACTGACTGGCACTGAGTCCGGCAATGATTGAGTAACAGTAATAACAAGATTCGATGCGTGGGGTTCTGGTTTTAGATAGGTAGGTCTATTTCGTCTCGTTATGAGCATTATTTTAAATTACAAGAGTAATGATAATTAATATTTATAATGAGTTACTACGTTGTTATTGTTTTAATTCCCAGCTTACAATAACTGCTACTTATTTGTTCTTATGTATAATATAAGTATTAGGTAAGTAGGTGCTTTGAGTCTCAAGTTCTCGGAATATACAGCTCCCCGTCGCGTGCAAATTGGTTAGTAAAAATAGTCCTCGGAGGTGCTTAATAATAAGATATAGGTACATAGGCAGGTACAATATTCCAATAAGTTTGAAGAGGCAAATAACGACGACTTACTTACATAAAATAGCTAATAATATTTTTGAAAAGTAAAACTTTCTTAACGGATTCATCTCGCGTAGGTTTGTTAAAACTGAAATAGGTAGGTACTTACATTGTTTTAAATAATCATAAATAATAACTCCCTACAGGAATACTGATTCCATGTAGGTATATATAGGTCTGGTAGATTTTCGGTCGTACATATGCATGCGCCGATATAATATGTAGGTATATGACATGAAATTCAGGAAAACTTATTAAGTTCATCTGAATTATTTTTATTTATTAGGGTAAGTACGATTAGGGTAAGATTTAACAACGTTTTTAGGGTTCCGTACCTTAAATGGAAAAAAGGAACCTTTATAGGATCACTCGTGCGTCTGTCTGTCTGTCTGTCTGTCTGTCTGTCTGTCTGTCCGTCTGTCACAGCCAATTTGATTCCGAAACTACTCGACCGATTGAGTTGAAATTTGATGAATATATGTATATTGGTGACCCAAAGATCAATCAACGTCAAGTAAAATAATAAATTTTAAACAGGGGGGCCACTTTCGGGGGGTAAATCAGAAAATTAAAAAAAATATTCGTAAACTGTGTTGTGTGACATATCAAATGAAAGAGGTTGTTGTCAGCATCTCAGATATATTTTTTAATTTGTTATTTACGAAGAGCTTAAAATGTAATACCTACGTTCAAATACGTTAATCTGATTATTAAATGGGTAGGTTATACTCTTATTGTGTTACTTACACATTTTTTTGTAAAAATAAATATTATTTTTAATTGATCCTATCGATACGTTACATGACATATACATATATGTCTGTGTAAGTACCAATAATATATAGGTAGGTAAGGATCCCGCTGCAGAATTATTTCGTTCATCGAGATATATGCTACAAACTACAAACCTAATTTTTACGCATATTTAGGTATGATCTAGAAAATATATATCCACTAGGTTGCCCATCAAATGGCCTCTAGTATTTTTTATAAAATTATTTTATCTTTAACAGCCAGCAACCCTTATTTACGGCAAGATTTTGATAGGCAACCTAGTGGATATATATTTTCTAGATCATACCTAAATATGCGGATATATAATGATTATGTTCTTCTGCAGCATATCTCGATAAACGAAATAATTCTCCAGCGAGATCTTAGAATAGAACAAGTCAACCGACACGTAAAAACAAAGGAGGAAGAGGTGATCTATTGACGTGAAGTAGACTAGTGCATTAACATGTTCGTTTTCTTTAGACTGTGCTAGTGCTGTCTCGAGACGTGCCACCGTATAGACCGCCATAAGACCGTCGGCCTCGGTACGATTCCGAACACCACTGCCCGCAACAGCACCATATTTCTCTATTTTCTGACTTTGTCGCGTACCTCGGAATGTAATCTATTCTATCTTTACTATATATAATATAATAATAATAATGATTATTAATATTATAAAGCTGAATAGTTTGTTTGTTTGTTTGTTTGAACGCGTTAATCTCAGGAACTACTGGTCCGATTTGAAAAATTATTTCAGTGTTAGATAGCCTATTTATCGAGGAAGGCTTTAAGCTATATATATAACATCACGCTAAGACGAATAGGGGAGGGTAACATTGCACCCGCGCGAAGCCGGGCCGGGCCGCTAGTCCCATATAAACTTATAGATAATATATGGAGACCAGAAGTGCTGCGGCAGCACTGCGGCGGCAGCACTGTTGCGTAGAGCGGAGTTCAGAATCTTACCTTTATAAAAAAATCTGCAACGGAATCCTAGAATAGATCCTGCGACCTCTGGATAACTAGCCAAGCCGCTTTACCACTAATTTATCGAAGTCCTAAGGACTTCAGTAGCTTAGTGGTAAAGCGGCTGGGCTAATGATGAGAGGTCGCAGGTTTCTTACCTTACCATTTCATATTATCACATCACAATCTCACTAAAGTATTCTAAAAATGACCTACTTACTAAGACTAGCATACAATAATATTACCAATGTGAGCAAAAATTATATTTTCCAATTGCAAAAGCAAGACAAAAAATCTATTGCTTAGAAAAAGCAGCCTGAAGTCTGTTAGTTCGGTAATTCACTTAATTCTTAGTATTTTGGTTGGGTTAGGTTTAAAAATATATATAAGTGTGTGATATATTAACCTACCGCTCATGTTGAATAAAAACAAAATGAAATTAGTTTTACATTATTCTTCTTTACTTTTGGTCTTGATATGCTCAAATAGATATGTTTTTATGAGATAAAGGGTACACTTAAATATAAGGCAGATTGCTATGGTAACGGCAATAAAAACAAACAAAATATCTAAGCAGAAATACTGGTATAGAGGCACATCGGCGGCGGCGGCTCTGAAGGTGAAGTTCTGGTATCGTGCTGCGAACTCAGTCCAGAATACTGCTGTGTCCATTGCAGTCGAGGAACGTTCCTTCCAAGCTTGTGACAGAAGCTTCACGCGTTTCCTGAATCTGGAAAGAATTAAAATGATATTTGTAAAAAAAAAAAATATTTAAAAATAACCTTACAACAATTTGTACAGACAGAATCCAATGCGATAGTGTAGTGATCTGTGAAGTAACATGAAAAATGAAATTGCTTATCACGCATTAATAATATATGATATCACATACAAAGCAACTTTTGTGAATTCACACAAAAAAAACAAAAGAAAATATCCGTATATATATATAAAAAAGACCCAAGGTGGAACAGCTTTTGAACACCTAAACATTATCTTTAGATTGGAATGAAAAAATCACGTTCCCACGTTTCAAGTATAACTAGGGTTGCCACCTCTCCTGGCATTTAGGGAGTCTCCCGGATACGAGCTCTGAAAATTAATATCTCCCGTCTCCCGGAAGGAATTTAAAATGTACTAAATTCTCCTGGAATAGCAAGTTGTTCAAAAGTAATGACACCCGATGTCGAAATGGCTAAGAGCGGCGTAAATTCTAGGCAGCATTCTTGCAGCCTTCTCGCCACTATCTCGCCACTGATGTCACTACTTGCCAGTAGGTAGCTAGTAAGCTTCGTATAAACTGATTTGCGTGCGTGTAGGTACGTACCTACTTTATTTTATTGTCTCTTTCTGAGCCACGTACGTGAGAGATTGCGTCGTCGTTGTCTCACTCATTATCGTTCCTCATTTGTTTGTTATAGGTTTCATTCGTTCGCTTATTAGTCTGTATCTAACAGCAATCCATGCACTTGTGTCGTATTTTGATTATACATACAGTTATTAATTCAAAATAAAATAAAAACTTATTATATTCAATGTTTTTTTTTCTCCCGGATTTAGACAGCTAAGAGGTGGTAACCCTAAGTATAACACTAACTGCTGGAAATAAAGGTTATTTTTATTCCAATGAGATAAAACTATTATAAACACGGACCTACTGCGAACCTAAAGGTACACAAGATAATATTCTGAAGCTATTGGACATCTGTTTATTTTTTATATATAATTCCTTTACTAGTTTGTGTAGGTTTTTTTTGTTATTGATACTTTAATAAAACAAGTGCGTTCAAACATAATGATGCTGTTACAAATTTCGTAGCAAAATAAACTAAATTTTACATTTACATTGAAACTAAACATTACATTGAACATTTGACGGAGAAAGGACCATGGTAAGATTTCTACAAAAAAATATTACACGACAGCTAAGTCAAAGGTCCTACATTGAGATCTTTAGAATCTCGAATCTAACTTCGCAATGATGCTTTAGTTTTGATTTTAGAGCTTATTTGTCCCAAATAGGCACTAGATGTTGTTTATTATGCTGTCCCCGGTCATGGTGAACAGTTCCATGTTTGATGTGAGTTCATAATATTGAAAAGTTTTTTAATTGGACTTGCGTAGGCGGCTCATATCGAAACGCTATTGGTCTACTTCATCGAGCAATCGGCGAGCGCAGAGGGTTCTCAGCCTAAATAAATTTAACACAACTGCCTAAGGGAGACATGTGACAAATCACAATTCTCGGCTTAGGGCGTTGCGGGGACACACATAATGCCGGCACTACACGTCGACAGATGCATCTGCAGACGTCATCTGCGTATACGTCCGCCGACGTGTAGAGGAGGTGATATGAGCGTCTGTGGTAGGTATTTAACATCAGCAGACGCGTCCGCCTCAGATCCGATTTTGACGGTTTTTATGGCACGCATCAAAGGGTTTCGGCGCGAACGTTCAGTGTCGTCCACACGTCTGTGGACGCATCACTTTGATCGGAGTTGCGATTGAGAGCACCCACCACCTTCTTCTTTATCGTAAATTTCAAATCTACTTGCGCATTAAGATACGCATCTTATCATATTAGGTTTGTCCAGGCAGACAAACATGATCACTGATTGTGATCGTTGTGCGAAAGGATGAGTTGGTATTTTGTCTCAAGTGGAACTTCCAAAACAATGACAAGAAAAAATCAACAGAAGTTTGGTTCTTATCAATTCTTAATAGGTATATCGTGTCGGGAGTCTTTATTTCTTGAAATAATCTATTTGTTACTATTGGATTGATAATAATCATGTTAAAACATCTTTAACTCACTCCGGATCCAGAACAGTTTTGAACTTTTCCAGAAGAATCTCTTTAGTCATATTATTGATGTCAATTTGTACTCCGAGGCCACTTTCTTCAATAGCTGCAGCATTTGCGGGCTGATCTCCATAAACAGGCATGCCAATGATGGGTACACCGTGATGTATTGCTTCCATGGTACCAAGTAGGCCGCAGTGCGAATAGAATGCCACGACATTTGGATGTGCTGTAAATTTTTAAAACGAATGTACCAATGTCGATAAATATTCTATCCAAGGCTGAAAACGGGGTGTCGACGATATGTAAATGTGTTTCCTTTCTTTTGGATGAATAACATTTGAAATCATGCATTATATAATTCTACTATCAATGAGAAGATAAGGCTTACATAATTTTCTAGACAACTGATAACACCTGGTGTTATAATTTATCGATTTTAGATTATTTAACGGATAATGAAGATACATACGATTATTACGTCACAATATAGTTATTTATTAAGATAATAGGTAAATTATTTCTGACCTACATACCTATATAGTATTAAAAAATATACGCAGTAGATGTAGGTTATATACAGAGATCTCTAATTATTGACACCGAAGCATAAAATCGCTAGTTGGCAGTAGTTTTAACATATTTTTAAGAGAAAAATATTTAGTTTTTCGTATCTAGTCTTGTGTAAGTAATGTGTGTATGTAAGTAGTCTTGCAGCATAACCGAAGATTTTAAAAAGTAATATCAGTATTATCAAACCTTTGTTAATTGCCTTTGATTTCATTATGCTATGATAATAATATTTTACTGGTGGTAGCGTTCCTGTGTCTGAGCTCGAGGGCGTAGGAATCGTATTACTTACTTAATCTATCTTCCGCCAAGTGGTAGCGTTACGGTAGTGGTCATGGTAGTGTTCACCTTGTGCTGATGGAGTTATGATAGAGTTCAACACTAGCTGAACACTACCATAAAAGGCTATTACACGACACGGTATTCAGGGTCCAGCAGAAAGGGTGGGCGTGGCCTCGCGCCGGGTTGCCGCTTATTACACTATCCGGTCGACAGCGCCACAGTACACATATGAACAGTACGGAAACTACGAACAGATCGTTCGAAACGGCACACTCACACAAACATGCGCATCTACGAGGCCTCTAAGCGGTTCTCGCAGTGCTACAGTAGCTAGTGTCGCGGACTGTCGCGTCGAGACGAGCGGTCACGTTGCGATTTGTTTTTGCTTCCACGAGTGTTTTAAAGATGCCACCAGCGTATTGCGTGGTATACGACTGTTTGAACTCTGCATCATCAACACCGGAGGTATCGTTTTTTAAAATTCCTGGTGATTTTGAAAGGCAAGAATAATGTATTGTTATAATATCTAACATAATAAAAAAATCTCGTGTGGTAGTGTTTGTAACAATACTCCTTCGCAGCGGCAAGACCGATCAGTATGAAATTTTGTGTGTATAGTTGGTAGGTATGAGAATCGGTTGTAGTCTTTTTTTATATCCCTAAATGGTGAGGTTGATTCTTACCAATTTTTTTTCGATTTTTTGGACATTTAATTTGTTTATACCTCTAAGGCGATACGAAGTTCGTCGGGGCAGCTATTTATTAAGATTGTACTGTCGTAAGAACTATAAAAATCACCCAAGTAATTAGCACTCAGTTTTGTTATTCTTAAGACCGAATTCACAGAAGCAATAGGAATTATAATTTGTTAAAATATTTATGAAGAATAAAGTATTTTTTATGTGGTTAAAAACAAATATCTACAAGTTATATCAATATTAAACAGTTTTTCGTACTTAAAACTATAATAATAATAAGATCAAGGTTGGATCATGGGTCTAATACAGAAGGCGGTACTCCTCGGCACGGCACGTATAGTGAGGAGGTTCTTGTCTCTGTGACCCTAACCACCGATAGCTTAGACCCTGTTCCCGCTGCCGGCGGCGCACTATTTTTTAATTTTTTAAAGGTCTGTTTGTTTGTTTTATAACTACTTATGTATGTAAAAATATTAAATAAGAACAAGAATAAATTAGTGAATACTAACATAGTTACTTTTGCTGGGATTAATCAACACTATAAGATTATGTACATAGCCTACATATTATTATTTGTAAACTGTTGTACCGCTGTGTGACGTCATAACGTGCTGCAATTTTATATAGGCCGTTTTGAGTCATTTCACTATTCGCAACATTTTGAATCGTTATATCTTAACAACTTTTAAGTACTTATTGACTATATGTTTCAAAGACACATTAGATTGATAATAATAATAACCGAAGGTTTTGTATGTGCAATTATGGACGAAGTGGTAATGACCAATAACTACCGGAAGGTTATCCTGAAGGATGGCACGGTCGACATATGTCGGGCATGCCACCGACCGGGGGAATCCCTCAGGCATATCCCTCAGGCATATTGTGTCCGGCTGTTCGAGCCTTGCCAACGGCGAATACTTGCACAGGCACAACCAAGTAGCCAGGATAATTCACCAGCAACTTGCCCTGAAATACAACCTTGTAGCCACGGAGGTGCCGTACTACAGGTATGCACCCGACCCAGTACTCGAAAATGACCATGTCACGATGTATTGGGATCGATCTTTCATCACTGACAGGACTATTGTCGCCAATAAGCCTGATATAGTGGTGATAGATCGCTTGGAACTCCGCGCAATTATAGTCGATGTCACCATCCCTCATGATGAGAATCTCGTGAAAGCGGAAAAAGACAAACAAATTACATCTATACATATAAGTATCTCGACTTGTCTCACGAGATTGTCGCCATGTGGGATGTGGACTCGGCTGTAATTGTACCGATAGTCGTCACGGTAAACGGACTCATGGCGAAGAGCTTCGACCACCACCTTAAGAGGCTCTCGCTGGGAAGTTGGATCAAGGGCTTGGTGCAGAAGGCGGTACTCCTCGACACGGCAAGTATTGTGAGGAGGTTTCTCTCTCTGAGCCCCTAACCACCGACAGCTTGGACCCTGCTCCCGCTACCGGTGGCAACCTTTTATATTTTTTTAAATATATGTTTTGTTTTTATTTTTTTAATGTATATGTAAAAAAATATAAAATGTGAATTATAATAAATGAGTGTCATAATAATAATAATAATGGCAACCCATTATACGTCCCATTGCTGGGCTCGAGTCTCTCCAATTTTTGGGGGGAGGCCTGGAGCTTACTCCACCACGCTGCTCCAATGCGGATTGGTGGAGGTGTTGGGGGTTAGTGGCCAACCCGCTGTCGGATGTTTTCAAACTGCCCATAAGGCCTCCGATAAGGTTTAACGACTGCTATCTATCGATAGCAACCGGGACCGACGGCTTAACGTGCCCTACGAAGCACGGAAACGCGCATTTAATTTGCCACTAGCGGTCACCCATCTCACTACCCGACCGCGCCCGTAGTGCTTAACCGAGTAGATCGCTTATGATATACACCAGCCGCTGGGCCATGCGCGCTTCTGTACGATACGATTGATTTAAGGTCAGTAAATGCTAAAATAATAACACCATTATTTAAAAATATAGTGACATCCCTATTGCTTCAATGGAGTGTAGGTAAATATTTTATAAAATGGGCTTAGTTTCCATACTGTTTGTATCTATACTGTGACAGCGCCCTAACTCAATATCACAGTATAAATACACGGGCCGCTCCGGTCGCCTTAATTAGGGCCCTAACTCCCTAAATATTATTACACTACCCTGACCCTTGCTATCGTACCCTGAATACCGTGCCGTGTAATAAGTCCTTTAACCACTACCGTAACACTACCATACTATCGTATTGCGTGTTGCGGTTCGATGGTAACGTATAACCCCGGCAATGATGTTAAAAGTACTACAGAGTGAAATATTTTATAGGCATGTCAACATTGAAATCCAAGCCAACTAGAAAACACGAACTCAGTAATAATAGTATGGAATTTTAACGTTTTAATTACCTAATAGGTCATTTTGAGGCATCCATTTCGAAAAATATATCTTTTTCGTATCACCAGGCTTAGTTTTCCTTTCCCATTTCCATACAATTCTTTGTGGAATCTTTCGAATAACTTCTATGATGTCTTGCATTAACTTTTTTGGTAATTTGCTTGATTTTAGGATCGATCCAAAGCTGATATAGACAACGCCATGTTCAGATTCATCGATGAACTTTTGTAACTCCTATTGAGAGGAGAACCATGATACAAATTGTGTTCTGATACTAAAAAACAACGATAAAAGTGTGGATATACGTACCGCTGGAAGGGTTTTTGGTTCAGACACATGAAAACCACCCACTTCTATCACATTGGATGGCAAGAGGGTTGAACCGGATAGTAAGAAATGTTGATAAAGAAGTAGGAACTTTATGTTACGACCCAACTCTTCTAAAGGAGGCACATCATCAAAAAATTCTAAAAGAATACTATGATCCATACTTTGAGATAAATACTGGTGTATAAAATTTGAGTAGGTATACCAAATGCTTCTTTGTATTCTTTGAAAAAGTGTTGGTTTAGTACCTCCTTCCAAAAAATCAAATAAGGTATACGAAGGATTGTATGGTACACCAAATCTTTTATAATGCCACGGCATCATCATGTGTGCAGAAATACCCATTACAGGAGCACCTAATTGATGTGCTAATCCGAGACTACAATCACTGTTAAATTGTTCTGCAATAATAAGATCGAATTTAGGTCGAGACTCCCAGAGATTTTCAACATTTTCATCTTCTAATAGTTGGCGGCAAGTGTAAGACCCAGACAACGGGTGTACTATACTGAGAGTGAAGAAAGCGTCGAGCGTAGTTTGTACTACCGGTAAATCTACTTCAGTAGGCTGAGCGTTCTCATTAAGGTTAATATCACGGTAATTTTCCACTGGTGTTTTCTGTGGATAATATGATATTACTGTAAGGTTATGTCCTCTCTTCGCTAATTCTTCTAATAAGGGTTTGAACACGAAAAAGTGACTCTTCACGGGAAACGGAAACACTCCTAGTATGTTAAAGGTTTGCACAAAATTAAATGTGGCACTTATCGTTATAAACAAAAATATCAACACTTTCACTCTCATTTTTGCACAATTTTTAAAACTACATTACACGTGACGTGACGATCAGTAATATGATTGAAAAAAAAAACAAAGAATAAATAATTATGCTGATAAGATATTTTTTGTCTTCAAATTATTATCTTATACTTTTTGTTAAATAGATATGAACCAATCTATATCTACTTATTTTATTGTATTGTCATTGTTTTGAATACCATTCAGTAATTAAAGCCCTGTGATAAAGACTGCTTAACTATCAGATTCAACCACAACAAACACCTCACGCTTACAAAGTGAGCTCGGTAATAACTAAATAAATATTATACGGTTTTTAATATATCTACAATTTTTTTGCTACTGCTTCGCCTTTGCACGATTAGGTATACTTATTTTGATATAATTTTATGATTATTATATATAATTCATGAATGGCATTGACTGAATTGTACACGTACCTAATAATTAAGCCATTCTTAGACAAATATTTTTTTTGAAAAAAGTATTATAATTTGGTATTATAGTACTTGGTAGGCCACACACAATGTAAGCACATACAGTGCTCATCAAGAAAATATTGCACATCGAGCTTATGAAAGTGGCAATCGATTAGTTTTAACATCGTAGAGCGTTATCTCTGCTGCACCTACGTAAGCACTGATACTCTGATAGTACGGTATTGGTCAAAACTTGATCAAAACAAACGTCACATAGGTAAGGTGCGAAAGAGATATCGCTCTACGTCGAAGTTTTCTTCCTAAGGTCGATGTACAATATTTCTTGTGGGATATTGTAACATATTTTGTTCATAGTCGTGCGACATAACGTCATTGCCAAGGCTTATTATTTATTTACGGAGTCCTATGTGAACCTAGCCTGTAACAGACTATTTGGCACAGATAAAAAAAATGCAACTTCAATTACTCTCTGGTTTTAAATTCAAAATTATATTTTTACCGTTGTATGGTCACCGTTCTAACATAAATCTTGCAACATCTAGGTGAATTTAGGTGGACAACGGAAAGAAGTAATTACCCTGGTACACCCAATTCGTAATAGGTGTACCACTGGTAGAAAAATTTATCTCTGGTTTACCCAGGTGGACTAATTAGGTGAACCACGGGCAATGACCGAACCTAACCCATCTGCTTCGATTCCACACTGGCCCAGGTGGTACACGGGAAAAATATTTTTCCCTTGGAACACCTAGATGAACTAAGGTGGACAACGGAAAGAAGTGATTACCCCTGGTACACCCAATTTATAGTAGGTGTACCACGGGTAGAAATTTTTCCCCCTGGTTCACCCAGGTGGACTAAATAGGTGTACCATGGGCAATGACCCGAACATATTAATAGTCCAGAGTAATAGTTTCACTGGTGATATGGTGGCAAGTCCTGTCACTCCAGTGACAGGACTTGCGGGCCTAGGTCGTATTGCCGCTAAATGGTAGTGTTTAGCACTATCGTGATCCGGTCAGGTGGCAATATACGGCTCTGTAATTTCCGGCACAGAGACCACCATCTATAGCCTTATATAACACCTTAGGCCTCAGGAGTGGAAAATTTACTATTTAACTGAACCTCTATAATTTTTTTGAAGCAATACATATTTTGCTATGAAAATTTTAACAGGAGTAAAAGAACCTTTTGTTAAGAAGTACAAGCTGACCACCACGCTTTGATAATATTAGCCACCACTATACCACCATTTATTTAGTGAGTTTTGGTCTTATTTATGTCATGAATCTGAAATAATATTGATCCAGCCGTATATACAGATTATACAGTTTCTACGAGCCTTTTATTATATTCTACCGTATATTCTCGTAGAACTTAAGCATTCGAAGCGACTTTGCAGTCTCAGTTAGGAGCTTTCGGGGTTTTAGATTCATGCTGGTCAGAGACGGCCGCGATCGACGTCCGGGACCGTCCGTCCGAATCGTAGACCAGCATGAATACCGAACAGTCGCAACTTGCGGCAAAATTACAGGAAAAACAAATTAATTTTAGACGAACAATCTTTATTAAAAACAAAAAATTATCCTTATTTCAATAATTATTTTTAAATTAATGCTATAGAGACTTCGTCAAATGTTAAAACAATTGTTAGTTCTGTATAGGTGTAGTATCTTATTGAAAAGTCAATAAGTCAAAATCATAGGATTTTTTGAGAGTACGAGTCTCACAATATTTACCGTCGGTTCCACCAGACGGCGGGGGGCCCACTTAAAAAAGGTGTATAAACGATTCACACATACACAAGGCCATAGAGCAACACGGCCCACCGGCCGCGGAGGACCGGGCACAAGGCTGACGACACTGCTCACACCGCTGGACTAACCTCGGTGTAAGCCGACCGTTTGACTCGAAGGGTCGCGGGTTCGATCCCCGCACCGGGACAAATATTTGTATGGCCTACAGATATTTGTTTCGGGTCTGGGTGGTTGTGTATGTGTTGTGTGTGTACAACGGCATCCACGGCACAGGTTACATGTTTAAACCTAGTGTGGGGCTGTGAGTGTAAGCGTACCTATTTTATTTAAAAAAAAAGCTAATTACCTATGCTGTACAAGTTTTCTAGTAATAGTTGACCAACTGAACCCAACATTGCGCGTGGCCCGAAACGCACTTTATTATTTTGTTTTTCTTTTAAAGTGAGATTTTTCATATCTTTGATTTTTATATCAGACTAGGTGTCCCGCCAAATTTTGTATTGCCTCAGAATGAAATAATGTGTCAAAGATTTGATAGATACGGACTATTTGTAAGGGAAAATGAAATTGTGTTTTTTACTATTCCCTTTCAATTTCAGCATTTTCAATTCAGAGCAATAGATTTTTTATATACATAGGTATATAAAAAATCTATTGCTGTTTGTTAATGTTTGTAAATGTTAAAAGATAGATAAGATAAAATATGTTATCATATAAAAGCGTAGTGCACTGTGCATGCAGTAACTAGGCACGATAATAGTCTGCCATATAAATCTATATAATCATAATATTTATCTTTCAGATACTTCACAAAGAACCAGTACCACGGAAAAATCGGCTTAACAAGTGCACTGCAAAAATCATCATAATAACATATTTCCATCGATATTTTTTATTGTTTGTTCAATATCATGTGGGATGTTGCAAACTCGCATGACCATTAATCCGCTTTAATTTTTTTCCGCATTATTTGTCTTGATTGTAATTATTAGTTTACCTTTTTTGCAGTGGGTATATCTGAGCGACCATAGAGGTATAACGATGCTATTATCGTACCGTCGCGCGTCGGACAAAAAAGTTAGCGCGCGATAAATTACGTAATGCTATTGTTGGTGCCTTGGTGTCGGGACTTGACGACCCCACCACCCACTGGTAAAGAAGAATTCTTCTTCTATTTTAGTCAGACAACTGAACAATGGCGGTCAAACCATTCGAAAAGGACGGCAGTTAATTATAATGATGCAGAATGCGTAGCGATTATGCCATATTCTCCCCTAATGATGCATACCACTGTTGAATAAAAGAGAAGGCTTTCGGATGATTCCAATGATGATGGTGATGATAGATGTAGGTGTTTTTTTTTTAATTATTTCAATGGATTTACAGGGAAGCAGACGGGCCACATGTAACATGGATAACATAGCAAGTGGTTACCGTCGCCTATGAACATAAGCAACATCACTGGAGTTGTCAACGCTCTGCCAGCCCTAAAGGACTCTTTTGACGCTAGTTTTGAAGAACCCATTATTGTAGTGCCGGGGGAACCTCAGAAGGAAGTTCATTCCACAATTTGCACGTTCTGGACAGGAATTAAAGCGCGAATCGGGCTGTTGAGTACCTACTTCCAAGAGTCCAATCTGTGCCCGAACCCGAACTTGTCTCTGCGTCGGGTAGTACCTACGATGTAGGAATGACGACAATGGCACCAGATCGAACAGTTTATCAGAGCACTCACCATTTTAAAGGCGGTAGAAGGTGGTGTTGTTATTGCACGGCGCTCATAACCTCAACCTCCGGCAATAGATCTCTACAAGCAGCATAAACTTTGTTTAAGATAAACAACACCATCAATAAAATATCAGTCCACTGAAATCTATGTCACTATTCACTTTAATTCAATCAGTTTTAGTTGTCTTTCGTGGTTTACTTTTGAAAATGTACATAATTATAACTTTAGTTACAAATACAACCCCAATCACGGCACATACGATTATGAGAACAATGTCTAAGCACAGATATTGGTATAGTGGCACGTCTGCAGCAGCAGATCGGAAAGTTAAATTCTTGTATCGTGCTGCAAATTCAGTCCAGAATACTGCAGAGTCCATCGCAGAAGTCGGTCGTTCCTTCCATGCTTGGGAGAGCGTTTTAACACGCTTTCTGAACCTGGAATGAAAAAGCACATGGTTCACAACACTATCATCTTTTTTTTCGTGAAAATATTCACTAACACCCGTAGTCCTGGGAGAGACAGCGGACAGTGATTGACCCCTATTTATCCCCTTTTAAATTTTATATCTATCCAGGCAACGCTCTTCAATGCTTAAGGGAACCCTAGGAATTGCGTTCCTCTGTGTCCATTAGGTTTCCTTCATACTAGTTCGTATAAATGACCTGAGGTCTTACCGAAGATAGTGGTAACGTCAACAATTTCGGTACCAACATGAATATAACAACAATCTGCGGCTTGCAATAGGTCGCTGCCTTTCCGAGATACTTCAAATTTGTGTGAATTTAAACATAAAAATGCCAGAGAGACGGGTAGAAGCTGTAAATTAATCATTTTGTACTACATACTTTTTAACTTACATAGGGTCCAAAATAGTGTCAAACTTTTGAAGCAACGTTTTTTTGGTTAGTTCCGAAAAAAATATTTGTACTCCAAGTTGTTTTTCCTCTATAGCAACAGCATTGGCAGGCTGATCGCCAAAAGCGGGCATGGCTAAAACTGGTACTCCATTATGAACAGCCTCTGTAGTTCCCAACATTCCACCGTGGGAATAAAATGCTACCACGTTGGGATGTGCTGTAAAAGTATCAGGAATACATTATATCCCAAGATATAATAATATTATTTGGTTATCTCATTATTTACAATGTACCTAATGAACGTATACAATGCTCTTTCGTGACTTAAATACTTAAATAATGTAAAAATAAATATACCAACCTAATATATCGTTCTGTGGTAGCCATTTCGCCAAATAGAATTTGCTAGGCTTGCCCGGCTTATAATCTTCATTCCATTTCCATATAATTCTTTGAGGCAATTCGCTTAGAACGTTTATGATAATATCTAATTGAACTTTTGGAAACGAATCGATGGTTATTAAAGATCCGAAACTGACATAAATAACTCCATGTTCGGCTTCATCAATAAATGTTTGTAAGTCCTGAAAAGATAGGTATTCCTAAGTAAAAGGTGCCATTTAAAAATGCCTTAAGTAATTACGTTCTTAATAAACTTACATTTGGTAATTTCTTCGCTTCGGGAACATGATAACCACCGACTTCAATTACGTTGGGTGGCATAATTTTGGATCCGGTCAAAACAAAATTCTGATATATCAGCAAGAATTTTATTTCACGAGCTAATTCATCAAGAGGAGGCACATTATCAAAATATAGCTGCAGAGTGGCTTGGTCGTTTTTATGTCCGAAATATTTGTACGCGAAATTAAAATACATATCGAACAAACTTCTCTCTATCCGATGAATAATAGATGTTTGAGGGTCGCTCAATAGAAATAAAAATGGAACGTAAGATGGATTGTACGGTATTCCAAATCTGCTGTAATGCCAAGGTAACAGCATATGGGATGTTACCCCGACGACGGGAGCTCCTAATCTATGAGCTAAACCCAAAGCACAATCACTGTTAAATTGTTCCACGATCACAACATCAAATTTAGACTCTGATTTCCACAAGTTTTGCACTTTCTTATTGCCTAATAATTGGCGACAGTTTTCATTACCCGATGATATCAGATAAAAGGACATTTGAATAATATTAACGTATGATAATTGTATAGGAAACGCATTTTCAAGGCTCTCAATTTCCACGGATAAATGTATATCATTATAGTTAGATAGAACTTCTTCTTGAGGAAAATGAGATATTACGGTTACATTGTGGCCTCTACTCGCTAGTTCTCGCAAATAAGTCTCGAAAACTTTAAAATGTGTTTTGCCTTCAAACGGGAATATACCCAGAATATTTAATGAATACACTGTATTGAATTGATAACACACCAAGTTCAACGCTACTAGGCTTATAAACGTCTTCACCGTCATATTGACACGATTATACTAAAGTGGATATATTTATTCCTTCGTGCAGTTAATAGGTAGGTACGGAAGATTAAAATGAAGATAGATAGAATTAACAAAAACAATTGATGGTCTATTAAAACTGTTAATCATAAGAGATAACAAAAAAGGGATGATACCAGATAAAAACGAAAAGATTGCAAATAATAAGAATATTTTTAGTTGCTCTACTGACTCTGATTCTATTTAAAGAGTCGGACAAGAGCGCTCGGTAGCTAATTTTGTAGCCATGTTACGTACGAGGGACCGATTGTAGAATTTAAACTGTTTTGTTTTTCTGGCCGGTTATGTAACGTGATTGATAAATTAATTCGAAGCGAAACCACACACACACAGTTGCTTCATAAGATTATGGGCGGTCACTATCAATATCAGCCAGTGCGTTCGGGCTAAGGTCGTGTAATGTCTCGTGTTTGTTCTAGATTAGCGATGCACGATTGCGAATAATCTACTATTCGAATGATTTATTAACGACTAATGAATGAATGAATGAATGAATGATTAGGTACACTATTGTAGGTACACCAGAAAATTTACTACAGATAATATACAAAATAGTTATATTTACAAAAGGCGGTCTTATCGCAAGCTGCGATTTTCCCAGACAATCTTCGAGTCAGGAATTATTTAAAAAAATATTATTTAAACGCCGGGAAAAATCACACAAATTAGTAATACAACTAAACTACAGTGATGATGACAATTTGACAGAAGGTTAAAAAGGTTAACAAGACAAGGAGTTAGATAGACTAATGTTTATATTCGAATTTAATATTAGGAATATACTTTTTACTGGTGGTAGAGCTCCAGTGACGGAGCTCGCGGGCGTAGGCACCACCGCATTACCTGATTTACTTGCCGCTAAATGGTAGTGTTCAGCACTATCGTGTTCCGGTCAGGTGGTAATGTACGGCCCTGTAATTTCCGGCACAGAGGCATAACACCTTAGGCCTCAGGAGTGGTAACGCATTTGCATTTTGACCTTGGTCTTTGTGTGGGTGTCTATAGGCTGTAGTCATCACTTAACATCAATGTGAACTGCATGCTTGTTTGCCACTTCAATTACATAAAAAAAAAAAAAAAACTTACTTATATCAATATCGAATAATTCCAATGAATTCATTCATAGTCTCGCTAAGCACACTAGCACACTGTACTTAGGTTATCGTACGTGAGTGTACGAATTTTATAAAAAAATATATTTTAATTATTATTTTTATAAATTAACGCTAGTTTGCAAAAACCGAATAAAACTAGCGGTTTCATGTATTTTTTTTAGTATGGACTTACCTAATATATAGACCGCGCTGGTCTTTTTTGCCGGGCAATCGGCGAGCCCAGGAGACGCTCCAGCCAAAACGGTCTCATGTTGAATGATTTCATTGATACGAAAATTTATATTTTGATTAGATTATAGAGTTTACACAACAATAAATATTGCACATCGAGCCTACGAAAGAGGCAATCGGCTAGTTTCGACTTCGTAGTGCGTTACCTCTGGTGCACACTGCCCTACGTGGCACTCACAGTCCGGTATTGGTCAAAACTTGATCAAAATGATCGACAAACTTCGAATAGATAAGGTGCGTAAGAGATAACGCTCTATAGTCCCGAAATAAGCCGTAGTCTCTTTCTTAAGGTCGTTGTGCAAATTTTCTTGTTGGATACTGTATTTTATGTTACAGATATTCGAATCCAAATTATCGCTAGTTCCGCATTTCGATTATTGAATGGTTTCATTTGTCACTCTTTTGTTGAATATAATAAAAAATTGGAGCACAAAAAAATAACACATAACGCAAAACGCATCTCTTTTAATTTCAAAAACAAAGTTATAAAAATTAAACAATTTTTTAAAATTAAAGCGGGCACGACCTTCAGTAATTAAGAATGCGACAAGGAAGAAGAAACCCTTAGGGGTCTTGGAGCTGAAAAGGGAGGAAGTTCGAAGCTTCGAAGTAGGGCCCTTGCGCACAGCAGTTGATTATAAAGAAGGTAGTAGATCAGTTTACGTTAGGAAAGAAAGGAAATAAAACACTATGAAAACTGGTTCTGTAAAGCTCCGTCTTTAGTTACATATAATGTTATTTGTCCCATATAAGCTTTGATATGATGGTCTCGCATTTGCCGGTCAAGGATAAGGTTACTCGATAATGTTATTGATCTAATGCCATTGGCAATGCGACTAGTTAAGGGCAGTGGGCTAAAATAAATCAGTTTATTATTTTTTTTTTTTTATGTTATTGAAGTGGCAAACACGCATGCAGTTCACATTGATGTTAAGTGATGACTGTAGCCTATAGACACCCACACAAAGACCAAGGTCAAAATGCAAATGCGTTACCACTCCTGAGGCCTAAGGTGTTATGCCTCTGTGCCGGAAATTACAGGGCCGTACATTACCACCTGACCGGAACACGATAGTGCTGAACACTACCATTTAGCGGCAAGTAAATCAGGTAATGCGGTGGTGCCTACGCCCGCGAGCTCCGTTACTGGAGCTCTACCACCAGTAAAAAAGGAAGGTTGGAGAATGTTTTTGATTGCAGCGTTTTTATTGTAGATTTTTTGTTCAATAGGTACCTATCGATTATTCTACGATAATTACTCATCCGTAGCCGTGCAACAGAGTGTGAATTGAAACTACGTAGTTGTGATTTTTTTGCTTAGGTCGTTGAATGTCAAATGTTTTTTACTGAGGTTTATTTGGATAGGTCGATCGGTAGAATGAAATATAGGGGTTTTATGGGGTTATAAGAATGTTTAATCATTGAAAATGATATTTGTAGGTACCTATATTATGTAACAAATCATAATAAGGTAGTATGAGAAATAAAATCGCACTTGAATTAAAAGTAGTTTAATAGTAGTATAGTCGGAGGAACTAGGTAGTACTAAATGCAAATACTGAGAACAATCTTTTTTTTTCTTATATATAGATAAGAACATATACACTGAATGCTTATGTTATGCTTTTTTGCTTTTTTATCCGATAAAATTATATTTAAGTTAATAGTAATGAAATGCGTCAAAATTAATTGAGTAGGTATACATAAATTATCAAAATTAATTGTTTAATTATTCCCTATTAGATATGACATTTGAAAAATATTCATATTCAAGTAATTGTGCAGTTATTATGTTGGTTTTTTGCGTTCATTTTTATTAGTAGATATCTACTACTTATAATCTATACGAGTACTAATATAAAAAAAGAGAGAAGTTTTGCATTTTGTATGTTGGTTTCGACTTGGCCGCTGTACCTACCTAATTTAACCAATTTTCAGATCTACTGAATAAAAAATCATTAATATCGGTCAACCAGTTTTGGAGGAGTTTGGTAACAAACACTGTCACACGAGAATTATACATATATGTATATAAGATTTTATTAAAGCTAGAGCAGAGGCGCTGTACCGCACCCTAGGTACAAGGGCGAGTCTGGGAGACGGGTAGAAGCACGAAACCATAGGCGATGACGGCGACTGACAGAACGCTACAGCCGATGCTACCTCCCGTCTCGCCGCGCGCATACCTGGCGCGGTACAGCGGTTCTGGTAAAGCTATAGTCAAACTTTAGCTCAAATTAGGCAGCCACCATTGTGATACTTTAACTGGTACTTCAGGCACAATATCCACAGCCCTAGAAGAGTTACGCAGCTGTTAGTATAGGCTACAGTAGTCACTAACGTGACAATAACTCTACTTAAGTAACCAATAAATAATATTCGAATTAAATAAATCTTGAAACCAGAGAAGACAATATTAGAATTAATGACTTAATCGGTTTTTGATTTTTTGCTACCGATTACGATGTTATAAAATATTGAAAATACAAATTTAGCTACAAATATAAGCGAGACAAAATATATAAGAACTATAATGAATATATCTAAGCACAGATATTGATACAGTGGTACATCTGCAGCGGCGCTTCGGAAGGTGAAATTTTGATATCTTGCTGCAAACTCTGTCCAAAATATTGCTGTGTCCATCGCAGACGTCGGTCGCTGCTTCCATGCTTGGGAAAGTATTTTTACTCGCTGCCTGAATCTGGAAAATTAAGTAGTAGATATGTTAATTATTTGTTATTTACTACAAACCATTGAACATTTGGATCACACCCAGTTAAAAAGTCACACCATGTAAAAGATCATTGATAACTGAAAATCGTAAAAAAATGAAGTATGTAGTTACAGAAAAACTGGTTATTTCAGTTAACTGCTAATAGTAAAAAGATGAATTTAAATACAGGTTTAACATTTTATTATATAAATACAAAAAAAAATGATTTAAGATAAAATATATCAATAGAGGTGCCTCGTCTACCTTGACGAGGCACCTCTCGTGCCTCGTCAAGGTAGACGAGGCACGAGAGGTTTGCCAGAACCGGGATGTCTGGTGCTCTACACTCTCTGCCTACCCCGTTAGGGACCTGGCGTGAAGATACATATATCAATATCAATGAACCCCGATAGATATTCTGGTGGTAGAGTTTCCGAGCTCGAGCGTGTAGGAACCACCGCATTACCTAATATATCTGCCGATTAATGGTATATTGACTCTGCATTTTGACCTCTGGTTCTTGTGAATACATCCATGTGATTGTTATATATTATTTCGCATTAACACATGCTTGTGAAATATATTTTATTTTAAAGAAAATTTTTTCTTTAAAATAAAATATATTGTTAATAATATGATAATTATATATATATATATATATATAACATGTGTTAATGCGAAATAATATAAAACAATTATTAAGGGTAAAAGCGACTTCTTTATGATATTCAATAAACTGCAAAGTCTATTATATCGGTTGCCTAACTAGCATAGTTGGCAATAGATGGCGCTGCTGCTACCATAAAGCAATGCAATAAATGTGAAGGAAAGATATGACAAATCGGGCAGGACTTCAGTAGCTCAATTGGAAGAGCGGCTGGACTAGATTCCCAGTAAGCCACGAGTTCGAGTCTCGCCTGAAGTCAATTTTTTCTTTCCATTTTTCTTTAAAATAAAATACATCCATGTGAACTAGATGACTATATGCCACCTTCGTTACATAAAAAAATACAAGTAGCAAAGCCTTGAGTGAGTGAATGATGTCCGATGTATCTACTTGCAAGGCATAGATAAACTACAGTAACATTAGACGACCGTTCGGTCGTTGTTAAATAGAACGAATCAATTGTAGATCTCCAGTTGAGGTATTCGAGCGTGGAGTACTAATACCATACAGGGTGTCTCAAAAAGAATGGATCAGGCATTGAAGAGCTGTTGAATACTCAATAAAATTTAAAAAAAAATCGCACGTAGTACCCAAGTTAGTATGGAATTATGCAATAAAAATATAATATATAAATTATTGTTCAGTTTCTAAGTGGACGAAGTCATGGTCACATATAGTACGCTAGTGTAATATGATTGATAAATAAAAGAAGCCTCAGTTACTTCTTATTACTTGAGCTATCTTGCAGTAAAAATCCCATCAATATCTGTAGAGCCGTTCCCGAGATTAGCCGGCACAAACAGACAGACAAAAATTTGTTTACAACGTACCATATATACCTACATACATATGCATTAAGTAAAAAGCGGTATTTTTTTATAAAACAAACAAACTTAAATGTATGTATGTATAGATGTATAGACTGCATTTCAATTATACTGACTTTGGATCCAGTATAGTTTGGAATTTTTCTCTGAGTTTCTCCTCCGTGATATCTTGTAATTGTATCTGAACTCCGAGTCCGCGCTCTTCAGCTGCGGCTGCATTTGTTGGCTGATCACCGAAAATTGGCATTCCTAAAATTGGCACTCCATGATGAATGGCTTCTGTTGTGCTCAGCATACCGCAGTGAGAAAAGAACGCTACCACTTTTGGATGTGCTGAAAATAAATCAATTAAAATTTACTTAAGGACTAAAAATGGTGAAAAGTAAAAAAGTAACAGCACATATTTTTGTGGGAGATAAAAATAAAAAACAAAACAGTTGCTTTTTTGATTTTATCGCAAAAGTTTTGACGCTTTTTCAAAAATGTACTTATTAAAGTTGAAGATCTTTTTCGTACCGACTTAACGATGACGATATTTATACTTAAAATTAAAGTTTAGAACATATTTCCTTTTTTCGAGAGGATTCGTAGATTTGCAAGAAATTGTGATAAACCGTTTTTAACGCTGAAAATCCCGCCCCTCCCTTCCCGACCTCATGTCGCCCGTAAATTATTTTACCTTTTAAATTGTATTACCTATATTTTCTTACTTCTCTATTGCGTTTCATCCTGTTCTTATTTTTTTGATCTCAAAAATATCACACTGGCCTATAAGAATTCTGTAGACACAAAAGTAGAAAAGTGTCATAAGCACACATGTCATAAGCACTTACCTAAAATATCATTTTGAGGCAACCAACTAGAAATATAAAAGTTTTGCGGGTTCCCCGGCAAAACCTTTTCTTCCCATTTCCAAACAACTCTGTATGGGAGTTTTTTGAGGACATTAACCATAATTTCGATTTTGTCTTTTGGTGTAGTAGCAGCTTTCAACATCGAACCAAAACTAATAAAAATAACTCCTTGTTCCGATTCATCCACAAACTTTTGTAAATCCTGCAGAATAATTAATTTAATTTTAATACTGACAAATGAAAATAATATCGTTAGATGTACCTACGTACCTACACTTATTTGTTATTCAGTTTTTTACTCTAATACGTCAAAAGAAATATACCTAACATTAAATATTCAAATAACCTTTATTTAATAGTTGTAGCGGAATCTTACTTTTGAGCTAGATAAATTACATACTTAGGATTTCTTATATTTAATGACTGCAATATTATTTTACATTTGACGTGAACATTACCATTTTATGAAACGAAAAAGTTGCGAGACAGAATCAGATGCTGTTTGCCACATTATAATATATATTATTAATACCTAACATACTACAGTTTATGATCTAAATATAATTCTTATCTTTATCAAGATGTTTCTTGACTTTAGGTGAAAGGCGGACTCTACAATGTCAATGTTTACAGTTTACATGTAGCTACATATATTTATCAGTGATAGGTGTACAATTTAAATTACAAAAAATATTTACATAATTTTAGATTTTATCTAATAGCGTATTATCGTGTACAGACTGTGGCAATGATTGCTATTTTTGATTTAATATTTACAATTTTATGAGCATTCGTAATTCTCAAGTAAATTTTCGAAGTTGCAAATTGTACATTAAGACTATGGTAACAAAAAAATATATACCGTCATAACGTACCTTTGGCAATGGTTGTGTTTCTAATGGCACATGATATCCACCAACTTCTATAACATTAGCCGGCAGTATCGCCGAGCCAGTCAATGTAAAATGTGAATATAAAAGTTGAAATTTGATATTACGTCCCAATTCTTCCAGAGGTGGCACATCGTCAAAGTGCTCTGCTAACGTGTTTTGATCAATCCTTTGAGTGAAATATTTATATATAAAATTAAAATAAGCATCGAAAATGAATCTTTCCACTCTTTGATATAACGTCGGCTTGGTACCACCTTCTAGTAGCATAAATGGTACAAAAGATGGATTGTATGGGGCGCCAACTCTGTTGTATGTCCAGGGCATAAAAACATGCGATGTCAATCCAACGACGGGTGCTCCCAGCTTGTAGGCCAATCCTAGGGAGCAGTCACTGTTGAACTGTTCCACCAGCACAACATCAAAATTATGTTTAGATTTCCACAAATGTTGCACATATTCATCCGCCAGCAACGTCCTACAATTATCCGTTCCCGTTTGAACCAGAAATGCACTGATTTGAAGTATAGTTAAATAAGAACGCTTTATGGGAAAATAATCTTCTAAAATTTTAGATTTTCCAGCTAAACTAATATCATGGTAATTTTGAATGTTCTCCGATTGGGGAAAATATGATATGACTGTTAAATTATGTCCTCTCGCCGCTAATTCTTTTAAATATTTTTCGAAGACAAAAAAATGACTTTTACCTTCGTACGGAAATATTCCTAATATGTTTAATGACTCTACATTATCAATAACATTTAAACACAGCACGGAGATTAGGAGTACTGTAGCACGCATTATGCTTGTGGCGCGAGACGTACTGTCTATAGCGGCAAAGTGCTAACTGTTATAAGCAAACCATATTGAAATTTATATATAGACAACTCTATTATCAGGGGCGGAGATATTTGAGAATCTAACGTTAAAAGCCAATAGTTTGATTTAGTTCCAGTCATGGTGACGTAAACCAACAAACACTTTAATCGTGGATTATCATATTTCGTTATTGGGTTATCAGCATTTTTCATTAATAGAAAGGAAACACTATCACGCTGCACGATAGTCGCCCAGACATCGCACAATTAATCAGATTGTAATTATATTTTTTGAGGTTAACAAGTATTATATATGGATAACGTTTTCTTATAGGTCTACAGGATATATTTCATTTAAGTAGTTTGTCGGCAATAAATAATAATAAACTGGTATATTGTGCCTGTTATTATAACGTCTTAAAATTTAGGAAGTTATAATATAGTATGGTTCCATAGTGGTTTTATGCAACATAATGTTCACCAACCTTGAATATTACAATATATTATTATTTTTTCCCTAATGCTCTTAGAAACACGGACAACTGAAAACTGCATGGCGATACTAACTATCTTTTGAATATTTTCAACAAGCAGCAGTTTTTACCGTTTTTACGATTTTTTTACTGCACTCCTTTACTACGAATCTTCTTCATCTCTCCCTCTTCGCGTGAAACGCAACAGAGGGGGGACGCAACCAGAGTTATAGGATTTTTAATCGTTATCTCTGATAGTCCCCGACCCGGGAATCGAACCCAAGACACCCAGCGTAGTAGTATTGGCCTGCTACCACTACGCTACTGAGGCAGTTAATGATATAATAATAATAATGAACCGTTGAAACGTCCCACTGCTGGGCACGAGTCTCTTCCCTTCTTGAGGGGAGGCCTGTAGCTTACTCTACCACGCTGCTCCAATGCGGGTTGGTGGAGATAACGGTTAGTGGCCAACCCGCTGTCGGATGTTTTCAAACCGCCCATGCATATGGCCTGTTACAATGTTTAACGACTGCTATTTATCTATAGCAACCGGGACCGTCGGCTTAACCCTTTATTCCCATCGGCCCCCTCTGAGACCGGCACCGGGGTGGTCGTTAGTTTCATTTGTCCCTTCATAGTTATACTGCAATGGTTTATTCGCATTTCGTATCGGACGTTAGGTTAGTCGAAAAATTTTCGACTATTGGTTGTCGAAAATTGACTTAGGTGACAATTTTTCAATTTGACTCTTTGTCAAAATATGGATCCAAGATGGCGGCTGCTAAAAGTTGTCAACTCCATGCAGCCGCTATCATGGATTTACATTTTGACACCACTATCGAATTCAACACCCTCAAGAACCAATAAAACGACACCTATGACGAAAAAGTTGACAAATGGAAAAATTGTCACCTAAGTCAATTTTCGACTATTGGTACCTAACGTCCGATGCGAAATGCGAATAAACCTTTGCAGTATAACTATGAAGGGGGCAAATGAAACTAACGACCACCGGGGTGGCCGTTGGCACTAATAGTGCCAACGGCCACCCCGGTGCCGGTCTCAGAGGAGGCCGATGGGAATAAACGGGCTTAACGTGCTCCGAAGCACGGAAACGCGCATTTTAATTTGCCACTAGTGGTCACCCGTCACATACACGACCGCACCCATATCGTTTAATCGAGTAGACAGCTTGCGTTCCACACCAGCCGCGAGGCCTTGCGCGCTTCAGAAAGATGAAAAGAGGATGATACGAAATTATAAATACTAGCGGACCCAACCCCCAAAATCCGCTGTCCTGTCTCTATGAACATAACTAAGTATATACATACAAAAATAAATAATTAAAAGGGCATTTTCCAGTGGACCAAACTATGAATCTAAACCATTCTCAAAACACACACAATAATGAATCATCAAAATCGGTCCAGCAGTTACGGACGAGTTCAGTAACATACTCGTATCTACACAACACACGCACACAAAAAAGATGACTGAATTCAGTAACATGAGTTCAGTAACATACTCGTATCTACACAACACACGCACACAAAAAAGATGACTGAATTCAGTAACATGAGTTCAGTAACATACTCGTATCTACACAACACACGCACACAAAAAAAGATGACTGAATGATACAAAGTAATTAAGAAATTTGAAATGAAAAAAAGAAGTCTTTATTTCTTTGTTAATTAGGTACTTAAGTCGAATATTATTAATCAAAATAAAACAATTGAATACTATTAATCAAAATTAATTGTAGAGAGGTTCATTTTTATAAAAAAATAATTTGAAAGCTGTTTTCCCTGACAACCGGTTTCTTAGCTCATTGTATTAAATATACCAATCCAACATTGCTAAAAAGTCGTTCACTGGGACAATTGATGAAAGAGAAGACAGGTATTGCCATAGATACAGTTCCGTAAAGCCCCTAATATTTCGAATTTTTTAGTTGCTTACGCGTATAAACATAATATTGTATGTAATGTATGTCAATAAAATTAAAACAAACTAGCAAGGAACAGCGCCAGTGGCGGGTGGGGAGGTCTCGCTCGCTTGTTCGGCCCGGTATCGCGCTGCGGCGTGTGTGTGCGTTGCCATTGCCATTGATACGAGACGCGCATGCGCAATGAAATTCCTCATAAATTCCTCTTAAATTTTGAGGAAGCGGTAACGGAAGAGGAATTTTTTGTTTTTATTTATGAGCATGCGGAAACGGTTGAGGAACCCAAAATATTGCGGAACTTCCTCATTATGAGGAAGAGGAAGAGGAATCCTCAACAACCCTAATCCTCATACCACGGGCCTATCTCGATCGGCGAGCGCAGAGGGCGCTCTCAGGCCTCTCAATCTAAATAAAGTTAGCCCAACTGCCTAAGGGAGACCGCTGTAGGTTGGAACTTCAGCTTTGGCGTTACGAGACACACATATAAGACATATGCGATTAGGGGCGGTGCAAGAAGGATAATTAATGTGTTCATCAGTCAATATACGAGTTGTACGTTTGTCCCTTTGTGGTGCTCTAGAACCCGAACGCTAGGGCCGATTTTCATGACTCTTATGTCAGTCGATTGGTCTTGACCTGGCAAGTGGTCAAGACAAAAAAGATGAAAAATAGATCAAAATATAATGTGGCGACCACCATGTGTCATATGGTGAGAAAGAAAAAAACCGGTCAGGTGCGTGTCGGTCCACGCGCAGTGTAGGGTTCCGTAGTTTTTAGGTTTGATTAATGTAATGAAAAAAATATACTTATAAATATTTTCTATGGAGTTGTTCAAAAATTTCGAGAATTACATTAGATCGACTATTACTCGCAAACTTGTAAAGCCAACTTAGGTGTGATAGTTTTCCTTTTAATTTCTTTATATGTAGATACTACTTCCGTAACGTTTGAATTTCTAACAACAACCGTTTAGTTGGTAGAGGGAGGGGGGGGGGGGATACTTGACTCTAACAAAAATTGGCACTTTAAAGCATAATAAGTCACGAACAGTTAACTAAATCCAAAAATGATGTTAGCACACCCCTAACATTTTTAAAAGACCTATCTAACGACATCCCACACTATATAGAAAACGAAAAATAAAAATATATCCGCGCGTTACATGTAGGGGAGGCACCCTAAATAATCGGCGTGATTAAGGTGTATACTTGTGCCAAATTTCAAGTCTCCAGTGTTAATAGTTTTTGCGCTAAACTACGGACGGACAGACAGACAGACAGACAGACGGACATGGCGAAACTATACTAGGCTAAGCCCGAAAAAGTAAAAAGATATGTATTTAATATATTTATTTATAAGGTAACTAATATTGTAAAAACCTTGTATGGTCGTCCTTATATGTCAATCAATCAATAAATATTGTTTATTTGATAAAAATTGAGACATACTTACTTTAGGTATTATCAGAATTTAATTAATACTTAACAGTTGTCATTTTTTTTTATGTAATAAAAGTGGCAAACAAGCGTGCAGTTCACATTGATGTTAAGTGAAGACTGCAGCCTATAGACCACACAATGACCAGACGTCAAAATGCAGATGCGCTGCCACTCCTGAGGCATTAGGTGTTATGACTCTGTGCCGGAAATTACAGAGCCGTACATTACCACCTGACCGGAACACGATAGTGCTGAACACTACCATTTAGCGGCAAGTATATTAGGTAATGCGGTGGTGCCTACGCCCTCGAGCTCCGTCACTGGAGCTCTACCACCAGTAAAGACTAACATGAGATTGATTGATGTGAGATTATTATGCAAATGTCTCAAATGTAGGCAAGAAAATACATTATTATATTTTTTACTTTTGTAAGATTTCTAGATGCTCATAGTTACATCGTCATACATTGTAACCGCGAGTTCGGACTGACGAAACATTCACAAAAAAATCATGTTTTAATCTCTGTTCCCTGACAATCTTATCATGTAGGTATATATTGTCATGCAATGCAACATGTTATACTGCCTCAGTAGCGTAGTGGTAGCAGGCCACTACTACTGCGCTGGGGGTCCTGGGTTCGTATCCCGGGTCGGGGACTATCAGAGATAACGGTTTAAAATCCTTTATCTCTGGTTCTATTGGGTTTTTCCATTTTCTGGAAGTTTCCGGTACCTCGGAGTTTGGTAATGTGCCCGGAGATGCCAACAGGTTCCCCACCTGTTACATGGGTCAATACTTAACCGGTACATTACCAAAATTCGAGGTACTTGGAAATTTCCAGAAAATGGAAAAATCCCAATAGAACCAGACATAAAGGACTTTACACCATTACCTCTGATAACCCCCTACCCGCGTATCGAACCCAGGACCTCAGCGTAGTAGTAGTGGCCTGCTACCACTAGGCTACCGACGCAGTTACCTAAGTGTAATTTAATGGTTTTATTTAATTAGCTTTATTCAACACATTCTTCATAGGATTTCTTTGACTTATAAAATAACATGAGAATTTTTATCTTGTAGTTAAGTATGTAGATACCGTGTTGTGTAGCCAGTAAAATATAAATATTCGAACCGAATATATTCGGCATCGAAACCGAATAATTCGGCCGAATACGAATAGTGGAAATGATGCCGAATACCGAATACGAACCGAACATTCGGCGCATCTCTATAAATAAGCATTAGGTACCTATTTTTAACAGAGTTCAAAAAACGAGAAGGTTCTCAATTCGGCCGGTATATATATATTTTTTATGTATGTACGTTAATTTCGCCGAGATTTCTAGACCGATTTACGTAATTCTTTTTTTGTTTGATGCGGAAGCCTGACAAAGGTCCAGGGTTCAAATTGGACCCTGTGCTGACGAGAGACATAATAATATAATATTAATATAGTGTGATAAGATTTTATTATAGTTTGACCAGAGGCGCTGTACCGCGCCCTAGGTATACACGGCGAGTCGGGGAGACGGGTAGAAACACGAAACCATAGGCGATGACGGCAGACTGATGGCACATTTACTTTAGTCGGTTAGACCGTATTCGGCTGCAGGTAGGGTTCCCACCTCTCCCGGAATTCCGGGGGTCTCCCGGATTCGAACTTTGAATATTAAAATCTCCCGTCTCCCGGAAGGAATTTGAAATATACTAAATTCTCCCGAAATAACAAGTAGCTCATTAATTTAATTAGTTAATTAAAAGTAACGACACGCAATGTCTAAGAGCGGCGTAAATCACGACTATTCACGACCGCCCTGGACAACGGCCTTCTCGCCACTATCTTAGCACTGACGCAACTACCAGCCAGTGGTTAGCTAGCTAGTTTCTTATTTACGTACTTTATTTTATTGTCTCACTCATTTTCGTTTCTCATTTGTTATAAATTTCATTCGTTCGCTCATTAGTCTTTATTTAACAGCAATCCATGCACTTGTGTCGTATTTTGAATAAATACAATTATTTCTATTATTATTATTATACCACTCATTTATTTTTAAAACTTATTAAATATTTTTTTACATACATAAGTATAAAAATACAAATATACATAAAAAATAAAAAATAGCTTGCCGCCGGCAGCGGGAACAGGGCCCAAGCTACCGGTGGTTAGGGACACAGAGAAAGGAACCTCCTCACTATTCGTGCCGTGTCGAGGAGTACAGCCTTCTGCATCAAGCCCTTGACCCAGCCGCCCAACGCGAGTCTCTTAAGGTGTTGGTCGAGACTCTTAGCGATAAGGACATTGACCGATACGACTATCGGTACAATGATCGCCGCATCCACATGCCGCATGCCGACAATCTCGTGTGCTAGATCCAGATATTTTAATTCTTTATCCTTCTCAGCCTTCACGAGATTCCCGTCATGAGGAATGGTAATGTCGATGATCACTGCACGGCGCTCCGTTCGATCTATCAACACTACATCAGGCTTGTTAGCAACTATAGTCCGATCAGTGATGATAGATCGATCCCAGTACAGTGTGATACTACCATTTTCGGCGAATTTTCAGTCCGCACGGTACCGAACTGGAAAGCACCGGGGTCGGACGGACTGCACAATTTCTGGCTTAAATGGCTACGCAGCTCGCACGCTTCTTTGTCGTCTTACTTCCAGTCAGCCCTTGAATCTGGATCGATCCCCCAATTCCTATCTACAGGAATCACCCATCTGCTCTACAAATCAAGTAACACAGCGGAACCCAAAAACTATAGGCCAATTACATGCTTGGCCACTTTATACAAACTCCTCACATCCATTCTGAGAGATAAAATCTTAAAACACTTAGAAGACAATAACATTATGTCAGCCTTTCAGAATGGACGTAGGAGCGGGTCCCGCGGTGCTAAAGAGCTACTCCTCATTGATACTACCATTAATAAGCAGGTTCGCCGTAACCAAAAGAGCCTCTCCACATGCTGGATAGATTACAAGAAAGCCTACGACTTCGTGCCACTTGAGCTATATAAAATAAATACAACTCTGAGGACCTTCCTGCAGACATGTATGTCGCAGTGGAGAACGGTCCTTAACTATCCAGGGTCTCGAGGGGCTCTGGAGGCTGGTGAACCTATACAAATTAGAAGGGGCATATTTCAGGATCTCCGTAGACAGATAGATGAGAGGCGTACAGTTCCTAGAGGACAGAAACGTAAGTGCGATGAGCGGTCCATGGGATGCCTTCTAGGTTATAGAACCCTAAAAAGCAGTATAACAATTGAATAAAGTAGACATTTCGAAATGATCGCATCCGTGCCATATCCAATAGTTTATTATAAATATGACATTTGTATACTGCATTGTGTTGGCTGGGAAACGCTGCGGTGCAATCGAGACTACACGTTAAATAGCGATATTCTCACGGCTTCCCGTGAGAATATCGCTATTTCTGCTTCATTTTTGATACCGACTGCATTTTAGAGTTCCGTAGTCTACAATGAACCCCTATAGTTTCGCCATGTCCGTCTGTCCGTCTGTCCGCAGCCGGGGCGGGTATAAAATAAACATTTATCTATACGATTCAGCACGATTTAAATAAGAGGTTTCCAAACTATTTTTTCTTGTAGACCCTTTACAATTTTTTCTGTTGGACCCCCGTCCTTGCTACATATATCACATTCCCATATTTACAATTTTTATTCACGCCTACGTAGACCCCCATCGAGTCTCCCATGGACCACTTTGGGAATCACGGGTATGATGTAAGCAAATTGGTACTATCAGTGTATGTGTTGAGATCCATTATCGTGGATCCCCATTTTCATTTCATGGACCCCCAATTTTTTTTTTCTCTGACGCAGACCTCCTTTATGTTGTCATAGACCCCCAGGGGTTGATATAGAACACTTTGGGAATCACTGATTTGAATCGACGACATGAATTGATAAACTATTACGTTAGGGAGCCTGAGCCCCTTATGGTTTTGCCTGGCCCTGAATCCTCTAAGTACGTTGTTAAAGGGTTCGGGGCTAGGCTATCGGCTACGTAGAGAGGGTCAGGTGATATCTCACCTGTTGTACATGGATGATTTGAAATTATTCGGTTCTGATAATTCACAACTGGCGAAACTACTGAAGGTCACTGAAAACTTCAGTAGCTCCATCAGAATGGAATTCGGAATCGAAAAATGTGCAGTTATGCATGTTGAACGTGGAAAGGTAATGGAACCCGAGAGAATACAACTCCCGGATTTCATTTCACTTCGCTCTCTCTCCGCATCCGATAATTACAAGTACTTGGGTATGTCGGAGGCCTTAGGTATATGCGAGGCTGACATGAGGCAGTCGTTGCAGGAGTGGTTCTTTGGCCGCCTGAAATAAGTTCTCAAGAGTCTTTTATCGGGTGGCAATAAGGTGCGCGCCTTCAACGGCTGGGTCATGCCGGTCTTGATATACTCCTTCGGCATACTCAAGTGGACTCAGGCTGATCTGGAAGCCCTGCAACACCGGAGGGGAGTACCCATATGCAGGGTTGCCCCTCTGTCAAAGTACAAGCCCAAATGGCCCTATACCTGTCGCCTAGATGTTTAAATGCGTGCGTGAAATTGTTTCTGTATTTTGTTAAAGTCAACGTGTGAGTTTCGTAGTAATAGACGATTTTTGTAGTGTGCGTGTGCGTCGCACGCATTTCCCCCCACAAATAAACGCTATGGCTAAAGAATCAGAATCAGAATCAGAATCAGAAACTCATTTATTCATTTAGGGTGACAGGCACCTTTTATGACACGTCAAAAACAAACAAAATAAATTAAAGCGAATAACAATTGATATACATGTCAAACAAGATAAAAAATATATGTAAAGTCAAGAATATCACTAAGATAAAACTAAATGTCATAAACTAATGTAAAAAGTATATCAGTAGAATGTCTCTTTTCCCCTTTACAAACTGATAACAAAGAGTAAAAAGAAAAGAAAAAGAGTCATTCTTTGTCATTCACCGGCAAAGTTCCAAAGGCCAATATGATCTGAGAAAAACTTTCCGGAAAAAACTCAGTCGGCTCTTTTAAAAATATCTCTTAGGCATATTTTACAATTTTCCATAATTTAAACAAGCTACTCCCCTCCAATCCGCCGCGGCCGGTGGCCCAGAATTATATATTAGTATATGGGTGGCCCGTGTTGCTCTATGACGCTCAGTTGCCCGGCGACACACGAGCGGTAGTTCGAGCGGTAGTGATAAGTAAGTTCTTCATCTGAAGCCGTCGACATGCAGCCAACAAGCTTTTCCGACTTGTAATGAGTAAAGTCGCCAACTAACCCGCCGACAAAAAGTTGCTTAAATAAGTCGACAGCCCGGCGGGCTTAGTGTCTATTGCGCTTTAAATAATCGTTCAATATATTAATGTCCTCCAAAACGAATTTCGGTCACGGCTGTCAATCTCAGCCAATTGCGCGGGAGATATTATAGTGCACATTTATGCGTAAACTCACGTGCACTCTCTATTCCCTCACTCTCATAGTCCCCAATCTGACACGACCGGAGGGAGATCGGACGTAGGACTTTACATGCTCTACGAGGCACGCTACTACTTGGAATTTCCTAATAGAAAAAAACCCAATAACAGATTTTCTCGACCTGGGGATCAAACCCGGGACCTCAGGCTTCACCATTGAATAGAATAGAATAGAATAGAATAATACTTTATTCGCAACAACAACTTAGAGCTAAAATAAAAATAAGTAAGACATATTATAAAATTACAAATTGTTGTTACAAAATGGTCCCCAATTCAGCATAAAGCTGCTCTTTCGAGCAGCGCTGGTCTTCCATTGGGGCCGATTCTGTGACACAAAAACAGCCAGCAAAACATCCGTCGTCTGAATACACATTACAATTAACAAAAGAACAATTTAAGTAGGTATTATTAATTAAACATCCAACAAAAGGTACCCGAAAAAAAGATTAGGTAAGTTTTATATAGTAACCTATAATAATAGCAGGTATATAGGTATATATAAACGTACGATATCATACGATATATAAAAACGAAACAAAAAAATATCAAAATTAATGTGCAGAGAAAAGAAAAAAAAAAAATTATAATAATCATTATTATTATTTGAACAAAAATAATAATATTCTTATCATAAATAATGTACATATACATAATGTTATATCCTCAGCTAAAGTAATAAGAATCATATTTTGCAGGTGCGACATTAAAAAACACTGGTGTCATGTTGAAAATTCTCCTCCGATTTCTGATGACGTATTATAAACTTTTTTAGCGCGTGTTTAAAGCAATGTGCACTTTGCAGGTTCCTTATTGGTGGCGGAATATTGTTCCAACATTTTGTTGCAGCATAGCGGAAACTACCTCTAAAAGATTGTGAGCTGTGCCATTGCGATTGCGACCACTGGGCCAACGCGAGTCCGATGTGCATATGACCGGGTTTTTTAAATGTTCATGTTGCCTTATAATCTGCATTAGATATCTACGACCGCGAAATCATCCGCGTAGAATTTAACAAAATTATTGAGCAGTATTGAAGCGCGCATGGCCCCGCGGCTGGTGTAGATCGGAAACGATCTACTCGGTTAAGCAATACGGGCGCGGTCGGGTGCGGTCGCGGTGGGTGACCGCTAGTGGCAAATTAAAATGCGCGTTTCCGTGTTTCGGAGGGCACGTTAAGCCGTCGGGCCCGGTGGTTATCGATAGATAGCAGTCGTTAAACCGTGTCGGAGGCCTTATGAGCGGTTTGTAAAACATCCGACAGCGGGTTGGCCACTAACCCTTATCTCCACCAACCCGCATTGGAGCAGCGTGGTGGAGTAAGCTCCAGGCCTCCTCCCAAGAAGGGGAGAGACTCGTGCCCAGCAGTGGAACGTATCAAGGGTTGCCATTATTATTGTTCAGTATTTATGCGGACGTAGTCGTGGGAAATGCTAGTATAACATAATTGTAATACCTATTTTATCTTTCGCAATAACACATGCGAGTGAACATTGAAAGTAAAGAAAAATGGGAAATAGGAAATCTCTCTATCGTACGAAACCCTATGTACGGAAATTCTACTCACACTCGGTCGGTTTTTACTATTGAGGTGCGTAGGAACCCTAATAAACAAAGTTCAACTTCCAGAAGCAAGCAAGAAATGGCATTGAAAACAAGCGCTATTGTTATTATCTTATAAATTATAATATTTACTTATTTAGGTTTTCACGAGTTACACTCATTGAAATAAAACTAGTTTTCTTCTTTATCTCGCGTATGTTAAACTAAAATGATTATTTAAAATCAACCCCACAGAAGCTGAAAAGCGACCGTCAGGCTAAATCCGAAATAGTTCTATTTCATTACGTTATTATTTATTTTTTAATATATCGGGCAAAGCAATTAGTTTTATCATCGCTTAAAAGGGCATCATTTAACATGATAAGGTGTACCGGTATACTTCACTGTCTCACGCGTCACTTTTGCATGGCAAAGTATTTTTTCAACACACCATAATCTTGATTGAGTTATACATATATATAATTTTTTTTTTTTTTTTTTATGTCGGTCTTTGCGTTGGCGGTCTGTCACTAGTCTACTTCACCGGGCAATCGGCGAGCGCAGAAGGCGCTCCAGCCTAAACGCAATGTGGTGCTTAATTTACTCAGTAGTAAGTATGCCTACTACAGGTAGGCACATTACAGATGATGCAATCTATCTCCGAAACCGAAATTCTAAAAAAATACCTAAACAGAATTATCCTAGGAAAGATGTCTCAAGAATTGCATACAACGCGGATGAAATCAAAGGAACGGTTGTTTAAGACACTTAAGATTTAACTATACCTACATATTTAATAACAACGTTCACTGCAGACAGTATAATGCCGGAACTGACATAAGTACAATATTTTATTACATTGTACTGTATATTTATGATTATGGCCTCTAAGTAGGTAGTAGGTACCCAATCGCACACACAGAAAACTTGAAGTATTCAAGTGTCTAGATTCGAATACGATAAGAATATGATTTATTAAGATCTAAGCTGTTATTCGTTCTTATTTTAGTACCTACTTGGTATAATTTGGTTTGTAAAATATGTAACAAAGAAGTGTCCGAGGAAAATGAAGGATATGTATGGCAATTGCTTTGCAATGTGTGTGAAGAACGTATTCACACAAATTTTACAGCAGCGGCAGAAAAAACGTTATACACATTGTCTAAAAAGAATAAAGATTAGTATCGCTTTGTCTGGTTCCACGAGTGATGCTCAGTATCTACATTTGAAAAAGATGCAAACATTCTGAAACACTACACAATAAATTCGCAAATACAACAAACGTGTTTTTCTGGAGATAATTATCGTGTTAAAATTAATTCAAACTTTAACATCAAACAAAAACATCGCTATCTGACGTTTACGTACTATGGTTTATATGGCATCCAAACCATTCCAATAGGGTGGTAGTAAAAGTAACAATAAGGTATGGGTAACGTGACCATTTTTATCGTAACCCAAAACGGATCATTCTCAAAATTACCCTTACAGAAACCAGGGGAGAGGCTTACTTACGATTTTACGAACGCTCAGCAGCTATAACACCCTTCTTTAAGTATCGTTTTAAGTATCTTAGGTACGCTATAGATTGCTTTGAGATTATAATAAATTGTTAAAAAAATATTAAATTATCGGATTGCCATTTAAAGGACAGGACAACTTCAGTCGGGTACGCCAGTTTCCTATACATTTTTGCTGAGATTACCGATAACGGGACATTTACGCTTCCCAAAAGTTTTCCTGGGACACCGGGACGGGCTGCATGAAAACGGGACTGTCCCGTTCAAAACGGAACGTATGGTCACTGTAAAGGATAGAATCAATAAGCGTCGTATTTCATTATGTAAAGTTAGTAAAGCTTGCAATGACCGCTAGGTGTATGTTGGTTGTATGCAGCGGCAGTTTTTAATTCGATATAACTCGTTAGGTTCTCATAGTAGGCATGTAATATTTGAGTATGATGATAAAATAATTGTTGTCTAGCGATTGCCATAGGAAATATTAAATTTGGAGGTGTAGGTATTTTCGGTTAGTCGAAAGGGTCGTCCACGGAGAGGTGACCGACAGAGCACCTGATCCGCCTGCGGCGGCGGGGGTGAAGTGCGGGGAAGTGACGCGGAGGAAGCGTAAATACGCAGCGCACTTTTTTAGAGCTCAGTCAGTGGCATAGCTCGGCGTAGGAATGTCTAATAATTCATATTCACGACCAACCCCACGCATGGCATAGGCAGATCAGTAGTTATCGACTGGCAAAGTTCGCTGTAGTAGACACTATTATGAGATGTTTGATGAAAACTGTAATGTAAATTAGGTATTTTGCTGTATACTTATCACACACACACTGGCCCGAAGACGTGCACGGAGGTACGACCACGTAGCGCGCGTAGAAAGTAAAGAAATTGAGAAATTATAACACAAATTGTATTAAAATGTTCCGGTTAGAAATATCAATTTGTATGTAGGTAGATTCAATTAGTTTGTTCACAGCTGATGTTGAATTCAACATTTTGTATGGAGAGAGAGGTGAAAGTCGCTGTATTTTCGTAAATAGCAAAGATACTAGGCTGAAAGTTATGTACGAGATGTATTTTTGTTGCCCCCTCAGGGAAATGTATGTATAAAGAGTGTAAGTAGACTCACAATAAGGAAAAAACGAATGTACCTAATCTTACTTGTTAGATAAAATTGTCTCTCACGCTTAGAATAAAGGAGATAGGCAGATACCGTTTGCGGTTTTTAATTGTATTTAGGTTTGGCTAGCGATATTCAATCGTGTCATAGGTGATAGAGCATGACAGAGCCCCTAAAAAATTATGTTTTTCTAATAAGTAAAAACTTTGAAAGTGTATCGAATTAGAATAAAAATCTAATAAGAACTGTATAAGAAAATTTAATAAAATAAGAGATATTGCGTATGAATTGTATCAAGGCGGGGGCGGGTCAGCAGGGATGTATGACGACCGTGGGAAATTGGACCTTATGTGTAATGTTTTAGAGTCCTATCTCTGTTGACCCGGACCTTCGTGACGTTCGATTTTTGGGGCGTGTCACGGAATTTTGACATGGAAGGAGACGGTTTGGAAGCGTATATAACTCGGTACATTTCGTTGCTAGTTTGTCCTCGTTCGATTCTCCGCAAGAAAAGTGCTTCCAGACCGTGAAGGTATTGCCAGTGAAAGTTTAGAATAGTACCAGACCCCCTGGTGCGCTAGTTAGTTATAGTATAGTGAAATAAGCTAGTGAATAAGTTAGAATAGTATGAACCATTGAAGAACCGAAAAATACAGTCCATTTTAAATCACATCGATGCAGATTTGTGTTTGACTTTGGTGTAAAAGCCATTTGTCCCCCACAAAGTTCTGGTCCTTCGAGCCGGATTAGTAGGCCACCAGCGGCCATCCAGGAAAGAAATTTGGAACTAGCAACCGGCCAAGGAGAGCGTCGGACCAAGTTGTGGGTCCATGGACGCCGGATTTTAAGGTGCCAGGAGCGACTTACCAGTATCGGGTATTTCGAAGCCTGACTCTGGGCACCAGCGGCCAGTTGAAGAAAGGGGTAACGGTAACGACCGGCAAGGAAGAGCCGGAGTAGGATACCGGCGCGTTGATTAACGGATCGGAACGTGCATTCCAGGTCTCGCAGTCTGAGGGCGAGGCCAGGGAACGACGAGGAACAGGGTCGACGTGCAGCGGGACCAGGGCGCCAAGCAGGCGTCAGCAGCTGCACCTCGGGGTCGACGGGCATCGTGGCTTGGGCGCTATCCAGCGCCAGCGACCACACCGCTCCAGGTCGACGGGCATCGCAGCTTCGGCGTTTTGAACGCCAGCACCGGCATCGCTCAGGCCTTACAACCCTGAGCACGGGCGATACTCGGGCTTGACCGCCTTGAGCACGGGCCGTGCGGCTTGGGCGCTACCAGCGTCAGCGACCGCAGCAGGCCGGGTCGGCGAGCATCACAGCGCGGGCGTTTCGAACGCCAGCGTTTTCACCGCTTGGGCAGCCGCCTTGAGCAGGGGCGTACGGCGCGGCGTTTCGTACGCTAGCGCATACGCAACTCGGGCGGGACCGCCCTGAGCATCGCAGCTTGGGCGCCTTCATCGGAGCAGCCGGGACGTCGGGTCAACGGCGTCGGCGGCGGCGGCTTCGTGGCAGCGTCAGCGTCTGCACAGCTCAGCACAGCGGCATCGGGCGGGTGCGGCCGAGCATCGGGACGTCGGCGGCGCCTGCAACTTCGCGGATCGCGGATACGGACGGATATACAGTGAGTCGTAATCCGTGTATATTTTCAGGCCAGTGTATTTGTGTGTGTGTTAGGCCGTTAGGAATTTTTAAATTTTTTATTTTTGTTGAATTGTGTTACTGTGTAGGGACCATCTCAGTTAGGGAGGTAGGGACCTATTTCAGTGTAGTTGAGGTAGTTAAACAGTGATGATGCCAAGGAGTCCACCTACCACTAGGAAGCGCGCGGCGCTTAGGGTCATACCAGACTATCCAGAGTCTCCTTCCGAGGCTCCGCAGGACGTACCATTGCCAGGGACCAGTAGGACCGAGCAAGTAGTTACCGAACAGGAAACTTTAGGTACGCGGCCGCCATCGGTTTGTTCGCGACGGTCAACCGATAGTGCGCGCGCTAGGCGGGAGCAAATTAATACGGAAACAGACATGTTAAAGGCACGAATCAGGCAGTTAGAAATAGAAGCCGGTTTAGTGGATAAGCAGATAGCTAAGGATAGGGTAACGCCGCCGGAGGAAACTGATAGGGATAGTGTAAATGGGCAAATAGATGCGAACGAAAGGGTAGAACATTGGTTACAGGATAGTCATCCCCCGCGGGAATTTTTACGGGGGGAGGATAGGCTAGGGGATGGTAGGGCGCCGAATAACAGTAAACAAGACGAGCCCGCCAAAACCAATATCTCTAAAGACGAAGTCCTGGATCGTTTAGTGTACGCGTTAGAGAATATGTCGCGGGGTCGACCCCCACCACGACAGGCCCAGGAGTTACCCTTATTTGATGGGGACCCTAGGGAGTGGTTGCCATTCAAAGCAGCGATGAGGGACTCTACGCAGAATTATAGACTCACGGACATAGAGAATTTGGCTAGGTTGAGGGCGTGCTTGCGGGGTCCGGCACGACAGGCGGTGTCGGCCCTTTTATATTCGGCGTCAGACCCAGATAGAATTATGAAGACCCTAGAACAATGTTTCGGTCGCCCAGGCACTATTATAGACCAGGCAGTAGGGGAGGTAATGCGACTACCTAATGTGGGGGCATCGGCAAATGAGTTAAATATCTTTGCGGTTAAAGTACAAAATGTAGTCACTGTAATTGAAAGTGTGGATCCGGTAGGTAGAAACACGGATCCACGGCTACCTAGGATGTTAAGTGAGAAACTTAGTCCCCACCTTAAAAACAAGTGGTATGACTATGCTTTCGATAGGGCGGACGGGCCGGAATCCGAGCTAACTAGATTAGCGAACTTTCTCATGAAGGAGGCTGATAGGGCTATTCAGTTCTCATACGAGAAAAGCACGATAGCAAGCGCGCGCGCAGTGCAGCCGCCGACATCGCGACCGGTAGATAAAAGGTTAGACCGCGCACGCCGGCCGGTGTATAAAACAACAGAGGCGGCAGTTACATGTCTCTGTTGTGGTAGTGGGCACCGGACCGATGCGTGCGGTAAGGTTATCGCGATGTCGGTACAGGAGCGCTGGAACTGGGCAAGGGAAGCGCAAATATGTTATAAATGTTTAAGCGGGAAACATAGATGTTTTCAATGTAAGGCAAAGCGATGTGGTAAGGGTGGTTGCACACAATCACACCACATGCTGTTGCATTCCGAGCCGCGGCCGGAATTTAAAGAGGTACCAGTGGAGACGGTACTTACGGCGTCGGCGCATACGCCAGTTGATAGCACGCAGGTACTTCTTAAGGTCTGCCCTGTCACAATAGGGGGTGGCAGGGGTAAGGGGGTACAGACCTACGCGTTATTGGATGAAGGGTCCACTATCACTTTGATTGACGAACAGTTGGCAAAGTCGATAGGGGCCCGGGGGCCGGTTCGCGCCCTGAATATAATAGGCGCTAACTCTAGTAGGCAGGAATCCGGAAGCCGTCTAGTAGGTGTTAGCTTGGCCGGGCAGAGCGGACGCCCTTATAGAATTAAAGCGCGTACGGTACGAAACCTCACATTGGGTAGTCAGACCGTTAGTCAGGAACTATTAAAAATGTCGCATTTTAGAGCATTGTCACCGGATTCGGTTTGTTACGAGGGAGTGAGACCTCAAATTCTCATAGGTGCGGATAATTGGCACCTTATAGTGTCGCGGAAGTTGGTGACCGGTAGCCGTAGTCAACCGGCCGCGTCACTGACCCAGTTGGGATGGGTCATCCATGGGTCAATGCCTAAAAGTAGTGTAGTGAGAAACGCGTCAGTGTTACATGTACATACCACGCGTTTAGTAGGTATAGAGCGCGAAACGGATAGGGCGCAAGATAGCAGTTTGTTAGAAAAAGGCAGCAGGGAGCCTTTAGGGGAGGTAAATACCTACGAGTCAAGGGAACGGTATTTGCCTCATGTAGCTGTCACGAACCCAAGTAGGCCGGGGAAGGTTCGTCTGGTGTTCGACGCTGCGGCTAAGTCGAAAGGAAAAAACCAGAACGAATTCTTATTAGAGGGCCCGGACTTAGTACAGTCATTAGATGAAATTTTGTATGGGTTTAAAGTAGGCAGAATGATTTTAACCGCGGACAGCCGCGATGTGTTTTTACCAGTAGAGCTTAGAAAGGAGGATAGCTTAGCTCAACAGTATCTGTGGCGGGGGGAGCATCGTGTGAGCCCCCCTGATAAATATGTAATGACGTCATTGAATTTTGGGGCGCATAGTTCGCCATTTGTGGCGCGAGATGAAAACGCAGTAATGTATAAAACCACAGGCATTTTAGAGAAACATCCAGGGAAATATATAGGGATGTATTTTAGTAAAGACTCGACGACAGGTTTGCAACGGTTCGATAATAGTGCGTGTAGGTATGAACCGGACATAGCGCGTAGGCTAGTAGGTATAGCGGAGCTTTCTGAACATCGGAGGTGGGTTCCCACTGCGTGGAATGCAGAGGGCGATGGAACATTGGTCAACCAATTGCGACCAGGCCCCTCCTCCAGATGGTGCACCGGCCCCTCGTTTCAAATAGGAAATGAGGAACCGGCGAGGTTCAGAAAGGTGTTGGTCGCACCGCTGGTGGAGGTTTCGGTTGCGCACAAGAGGTGCAACCCATGCCTGGTCACAGCGGAACGACCTTTACATGACCACCTTGCTCATGCTCACGATAACGCGTCACGGTCAATAGGAAATTATAGTAACGTACCTACCCCGGATTTATGTATGAGGCGTAATGATAGTCGGAAAGCCGAACGGTTGCCAGTTAGGAAGGCACGGCGCGCTAGATTCGCCATAGGTCGTTCGAGTCGTCGTTACAAGTTAGGTAACATAGATAAAAGAAGCTGTGTGTTTAAATTGAGAGGTAAATGTAGCACGGGCAATGTGCTTACCCAACGTAGGAACCCGCCTAGTATAGATGGCGTGATGTTAGTTACCAACAGTGAACATAAAAGGAATAATCACTGGATGGTAAAAAAGTTAATATCGCATTACTTGAAGTTGCGACTTCGGGCAGTGGTACAGTCGGTATTTAGGTATTTTGATAGGTATCGGGCAAGTTTAGGTAGGCCCCCAGACCTTAGTATGTACCGACGATGGCCCTTGAGTCGTTTGTGCACCTTTTTGGGTGTTACATTGCAATAACAACTAAGTTAGAGGAGTTTGCAATGGTAGGCGTCAACAAGGAAATAACACAAACGCCTATCAGTTTGCAATAGCAATATCCGCGATGGGAAGATAGCTTCCTTTTTTGTAAGTGTGTTTTTGTCCATACAACTTAAGGTTTGTTGCACTTAGCGGAGAAGTTAATTAGAGATTTTAAATGTCGATATTAAGTTAGGTATTGAATAGTCCTACGTTTGTTTGAAACATGTCATGGGTATTTGAGGCATGTAAGAGGTAGTAAAAAATCACTTAGTGGCGAATTTTGGTAAAATTGAGTGAGCGCCTGCCATACTAAGTGGATATTTTTGGAAAATGAATATTTTGGGGCTTTTAGTTGAGTTTTTGGTAGCCCAATCGGATGGAATCATGTAGTGGAATTCCATAGCCGTTATTTTGTTGAGTTTTTTAAGTTGAAATAGTTATTTTGAGTTTATAATTTTAATAATAACTAGAGGCAAGTAATGATGTGAATTGCTATGATAAATAATAAAGGATTTAAATGCAATGAATGTTAACAACTGTTGAATTTAATTGTAGGTACGTCACTGATGAGGAATAGGCACTTAGGCATAGCGGCAAAGTGTCTCATGTTTTTTATTATCGAACTAACGTAGTATGGAAACGTAGTGAATACGATTGTCTCAAGTAGATATTATCGGATCGGCGGTCAGTTTGTATGTAGGTATTTGGAAACACGGCAAGCGCGGTGCGCCGCGGTCGATCGGAGGTTAGGTAGTTACCCGATATGTTTAGGAGGCGGTAGTTGATTTGAATGCCTACCAGTGTTGTCTCCGAAAGGTGACAATCGTAGCGATAATAAATATTATGACCTGTTAGAGTGACACAGTTGTTAAAACAGATAGTAGTTGTTGCCTCGTATTGTATGACCCCGTAGTTTGGTAGAACGGGTGTGTTCGGGACCTAGTGGCATGGTACGTAGTGCGGAGGCTCGGACTCAAAGTGGAATATTTAGACGCCCTGTATGTAAATTGATTATCCTTCCGGTAGATGATGAGGCTCGAAGGTCTACGCCGGGGGGAGAATTGTAAAGGATAGAATCAATAAGCGTCGTATTTCATTATGTAAAGTTAGTAAAGCTTGCAATGACCGCTAGGTGTATGTTGGTTGTATGCAGCGGCAGTTTTTAATTCGATATAACTCGTTAGGTTCTCATAGTAGGCATGTAATATTTGAGTATGATGATAAAAGAATTGTTGTCTAGCGATTGCCATAGGAAATATTAAATTTGGAGGTGTAGGTATTTTCGGTTAGTCGAAAGGGTCGTCCACGGAGAGGTGACCGACAGAGCACCTGATCCGCCTGCGGCGGCGGGGGTGAAGTGCGGGGAAGTGACGCGGAGGAAGCGTAAATACGCAGCGCACTTTTTTAGAGCTCAGTCAGTGGCATAGCTCGGCGTAGGAATGTCTAATAATTCATATTCACGACCAACCCCACGCATGGCATAGGCAGATCAGTAGTTATCGACTGGCAAAGTTCGCTGTAGTAGACACTATTATGAGATGTTTGATGAAAACTGTAATGTAAATTAGGTATTTTGCTGTATACTTATCACACACACACTGGCCCGAAGACGTGCACGGAGGTACGACCACGTAGCGCGCGTAGAAAGTAAAGAAATTGAGAAATTATAACACAAATTGTATTAAAATGTTCCGGTTAGAAATATCAATTTGTATGTAGGTAGATTCAATTAGTTTGTTCACAGCTGATGTTGAATTCAACATTTTGTATGGAGAGAGAGGTGAAAGTCGCTGTATTTTCGTAAATAGCAAAGATACTAGGCTGAAAGTTATGTACGAGATGTATTTTTGTTGCCCCCTCAGGGAAATGTATGTATAAAGAGTGTAAGTAGACTCACAATAAGGAAAAAACGAATGTACCTAATCTTACTTGTTAGATAAAATTGTCTCTCACGCTTAGAATAAAGGAGATAGGCAGATACCGTTTGCGGTTTTTAATTGTATTTAGGTTTGGCTAGCGATATTCAATCGTGTCATAGGTGATAGAGCATGACAGAGCCCCTAAAAATTATGTTTTTCTAATAAGTAAAAACTTTGAAAGTGTATCGAATTAGAATAAAAATCTAATAAGAACTGTATAAGAAAATTTAATAAAATAAGAGATATTGCGTATGAATTGTATCAAGGCGGGGGCGGGTCAGCAGGGATGTATGACGACCGTGGGAAATTGGACCTTATGTGTAATGTTTTAGAGTCCTATCTCTGTTGACCCGGACCTTCGTGACGTTCGATTTTTGGGGCGTGTCACGGAATTTTGACATGGAAGGAGACGGTTTGGAAGCGTATATAACTCGGTACATTTCGTTGCTAGTTTGTCCTCGTTCGATTCTCCGCAAGAAAAGTGCTTCCAGACCGTGAAGGTATTGCCAGTGAAAGTTTAGAATAGTACCAGACCCCCTGGTGCGCTAGTTAGTTATAGTATAGTGAAATAAGCTAGTGAATAAGTTAGAATAGTATGAACCATTGAAGAACCGAAAAATACAGTCCATTTTAAATCACATCGATGCAGATTTGTGTTTGACTTTGGTGTAAAAGCCATTTGTCCCCCACAGTCACGTTAGATATGAGTAGCAACGTCCCGCGATAAAACTTTGGCCGCTGCGATCGCCAATCCGCCTGCCAAGCGTGGTGGTTATGGGATATTTATGCACAACATTGTTGTAAGCGTCTTTGGGATCCAGAAGTGGACGTCTTTCGGCTGGAGCGATGATGATTTCTAATCTAATTAATTTTATTTTTCATTTTTTTATTTTATTTATTTAAGGAGAACCAACAGCTTTTACAATCTTGATAGCATTGAAACAATTTGAAAACAGAGAGCTAATTATAGGTTCCCGCGAATATAAAACAATTTAGTATATCTTAAGTGTGTGAACACAACACATTAAACTACATCTACATCTACGCACCCCATAAAGGTGAAAAACTTAGCATAAAAAGTATAAACTTTAAATATTTACTGCATAGAGTTTTTAAGCGTAAATAATTTAACAAAGAAAAAAGAAATAATAACAAATAGGAAAACAAAACTCTTATGTAGCTATAAAGCAATTTGTCACTTTATACCTAGTTTAGTATAAGAAATTAGTTCTTCTCGAAAAACCTGTTACTCAACCGCCGCCTCGCCGATGCCACACTGGTACAAAATAGATCTAAATCTGTAACTTCAGATAGCTTGTTAAAAGTGCTACTCGCACGCAGTAGATAGGTATTTTGTCTGTAATTAGTCATAGCTCGCGAAACATACAAAGGATGTTTAGGACGTGTGATAATGGGCACTCGCAGAAAGATCTTGTCTAATAGATTAATACAATCAATGCTGTTTGAGGCTATTCTAAGGAGAAAGCTTACGTCAGCTATATCTCGTCTATTTGATAAGGGAAGGAAATGAAATTTACGGGATAGGTCATCATAGCTATACGAGTGATACGGAACTTTAAGACGGTAACAGAGGTATTTCATAAATCTACGCTGAATATTTTCTATACGTGTTATGTAGACAAGATATCGAGGATTCCAGATCTGGGACGCATACTCTAGTATGCTCCTGACGTAAGCACAGTATAATATCTTTTTTTTTTGCATTTTTAAAGTCTTTTGAGCTCTTCATGACAAAACCTAAAGATTTGGATGCTTTCGTACACATACTGTCTATATGCTCATCGAAAATCAATTTTGAGTCATGTATTACCCCAAGATCCCTTATACACGCCATATTAATTAAAACTTGGTCTTTTAGAAAATAAGTAGATGGGGTTGCCTTCTTTTTCCGTGTAAAAGTAACAACTGAGCACTTCGACGGGTTAAGGTCTAGCTTGTTTATATTACAGTAATCATCAAGTCTTACTAAGTCAGCTTGTAAGTTCGACACATCAGTTGGTCCTTTTATACTACTAAATATTTTCATATCGTCTGCGAAACAAAGGAGTTGACTATGATGGAAACACTTTTCTATGTAATTTATAAAGATTAGAAATAGAAGAGGACCTAACAATGATCCTTGCGGCACCCCGCTCGGCACGATGATCCAACTAGAAATGTAATTACTTACCACGACACACGATAATACACACGATAATCGTACATAAGCTGTGTACGATTATCTATATAGGAGGCAAACCATCTTAAAAGATCTCCTCTTATGCCTATTAATTCTAGTTTGACCAGTAAAAGTATGTGGTCGATTCTATCAAAACATTTACTGTAATCAGTATAGACTACGTCTACTTGACCACCGCCTTCCATAATATTAGTAGCATAATCATTAAAAATCATTAAATTTAAAACTGTGGATCGACCACGTAAAAAACCATGTTGTGCCGGGGAAAAAGATGACCTAATAGCTTGATAAACTTGATTAAATATAATTTTTTCAAAAATTTTTGCAACAATACATAGTTTTGAAATCTCTATGTCTTGTTTCTGGCCTTTTTTGTAAACTGGAGTTACAAATGCAGACTTCCAAAGGCGAGGAAAAGCAGAACATGAAAGAGATTTTCTAAATAATATAGATAACGGAGTTGCTATCGTTTCAGCACATTTCATTAGAAATATAGGACTCAAGTTGTCTGGTCCCGCTGATTTTGCCGGATCTAACTTTGTGAGCATTATCATAAGTTCGCTTTAATTTATAACAATTTCTTTAATGTCAGATATATGATCATTATTATCATCAAGGTTTGTATAGCAACTAGAAGGAGTGGTCGGCGTTAGAAATGTGGAGTGAAAGAAGTTGGAAAAAGTTTCACAAATCTCAGTACCACTGGAGACAGATTTTCCCTGATAGTGTAACGTCTGCGGAATAGCGCCTGATTTGCGATGTGATTTACAAAGGTCCATAGTTGTTTCGGATTTGACTCTATTTTATTTTCAATATTAGAAATGTATTGGTCATAGCAAGTAATTTCTACAATTTTGGTTCAATCTCGTAAAAGAAGAAACGCGTTATAGTCCGAGATGTTACCATAGATCTTAAATTTTCCAAGAAACGTAAACTTCTCTTTTAGAATTTTGATTAATGTAGACGAAAACCATTTAGGATAGCTGTTGGGAAAGGTAAATTTACTAGGAATGTAACTTATTTTAAGTTTTTCTACAATATCATAGAAAAATGTAATTGAATCCTCCAAAGATCTACGACCAAATTCATTTACCCAATCAGTTTCAGCAAGTTCATTATTAATTGCATTGTAGTTACCCTTATTATAAAAGTAGCGCAGAAAACTTTGAGGTTTTAATGGGGGTACTTTTATAAAATCTAGTTCGATAAGAATCGGTTTGTGGTGTAAATCAATCGGTACCAGTGGTTCCTGACATTCAGACACTAATACATCACGGTTCGATAAAACCAAGTCTAATATTTTATTGTAAATATTTTTAACCCAATTATATTGCTGTAAATCATACGTGACCAGTTCATCGACTAAAAAATACTCATCAGCACTAGAAACATTAGAAGGTTTTAAGTAATTATGGTTCATTGAGCGCACCCATTTAATATTAGATAAATTGAAGTCTCCCAAGATTAGGAATTTGTCGTCCGAATTTGATAATAAAATCTCACCCACTTTCTCCAAGTATCTGCGCAGTTGATTTTATTTATTTATTTTTCAGAATTTTTGTTGTAGATTTCTAGGTTATAGTATATCTCTTAATTCAGTATGCCTCCTGACCAAGGCCTCCTCTAGCTTTTTCCACTGGGGTCTATCACGAGCCACTCGTCTCCAGTTTGGACCCGCTGTGAGTTTTAATTCATCATCCCACCTTCTTAGTTGTTTACCTCAAGTTCTTTTGGTATTTCTGGGTTACCAGTTTGTGATGATTTTACTCCATTTTTCTTGTTTCTCCCTCAACATGTGTAGAGTCCATCTCCACTTAAGCTGGTCAATTCGGGTTAGAATATCTGTCACTTTTGTCTTAGCTCTTAGTTGTTCATTTCTTACTTTGTCCTTTGTGTGTTCCTGTCATGCTTAGTTCCATGGATCTTTGGCAGTATTCAAGTTTGTTTCTGAGTTGCTTTGTAAGTGCCCATGTCTCACATCCGTAAGTTAAACAAGGCGAGATACATGTGTTGAACACCTTCCTTTTTATAGACACACTTAAATCTTTCGACTTCATAACTTCCTTAAGTGACCAATATTTTCTCCATCCGTTAGCTATTCTTGAGTTAATTTCTTTGGTTGTTTGGTCTTCAAAGGAAATTATCTGGCTTAGATAGGAGTACACTATTCTAATGAGTGACCATCTACTATTATTACCATCTCATTTGAGTTTGTTAGTAGTTTTGTTTTTGATGTGTTCATTGTTAGGCCAACTTTGTGACTTTCACTACTTAATGACTGAATCATTGTTTCAAGATTGTACATATTTTCTTCAAACAAAACTATGTCATTCGCGAATCTGAGGTGGTTTAATTTTCTGCCATTAATATTGAGACCCATGTTCATCCAATCCAGCTTTCTGAAGATGTTTTCCAGTACTGCAGAAAATAGCTTAGGTGACAGTGGGTCACCTTGTCTCACACCTCTTCTAATGGCGAATTCGGGTCCCAGGGCTTCCAGCTGTATCTTTGCCTTGCTGTTTTTGTATATAATCCTGATTATGTTGATGTAGGATTCTGGGATTTCTTGGGATGTCAGACTTTCCCAAATAGCGGCGTGACTAATGGTGTCAAAAGCTTTATTGAAATCTAAGAAGGCCACATAAAGTGTTTAATTGTATTCTTTATATTTCTGTATGATCTGTTTAACTGTGTGGATGTGATCAATTGTTGAAAATCCCTTTCTGAATCCAGCTTGCTCCATAGGTTGATTTTCTTCCAATACTTTACTTATTCTTTCTAGTATTACTTTTGAGAATATTTTGTAGATGTTGGACATTATACTTATCGGTCTGTAGTTGCCAATGTTCTCTTTTGGGCCCTCTAAATCTCTAATTAATTTACGAATTTATTAATTCGAACCAGGTTTTACCAACGTTACGTCAGTTACGTGTACCGTATCGACTCCGTCAGGTGGTGGTATTAATACCTAGATACATATGTAGGTATGTATATATATTAGCGCGCATGATCCAGCGGCTGGTGTAGATTGCAAGCGATCTACTCGGTTAAGTGATACGGGCGCGGTCGGGTGTGTGATGGGTGACCGCTAGTGGAAAATTAAAATGCGAGTTTCCGTGCTTAGGCCGTCGGTCCCGGTTGCTATCGATAGATAGTAGTCGTTAAACCTTGTCGGAGGCGGTTTGAAAACATCCGACACCGGGTTGGCCACTGACCTGTATCTCCACCAAACCGCATTGGAGCAGCGTGGTGGAGTAAGCTCCAGGCCTCCCCCACAAAGGGGAGAGATCATGCCCAGCAGTGGGATGTCTCAAGAATTGCCATTATCATTATGTAGGTATTAATTGGTGGTGGTCAGGTGTACGGTAAAAACATTTGGCACTATAATCGGATGATGATATAGATGATGCGGTGGGTCGGTGTCTATTACATAAAAAAATCATCACCAACACTGTCGTCATGACAGCCTATTGGTCTCTCCCCAGAATCGCCAACAGCATGATTTAAGAAAAAACATAATGTAATCTTTATGATGGCGATCTTCGTTTTTCATTAAAAAAAAAGAAAGTAAGAAAAATGTATATTTCACAAAAAATAAATAACAATCACAATATTAGGTTAATGCTAAACTGCATGTCATACTTTCATGTACCTATTTATACATAATAATCACCATTTAAACACAAAATATAACTAAGTATTTATTCATCCAGTTATACTTAGTTACATAGTCTATGCACATTTACATAAAGTACCTATACAAAAGTAAAAAGAAACTTAACAATAAATTATTTCTTATTCAACTTTGGGCGGACCATCGTACTTATTATTCAACCCATTTTAACCCCAAACGGAAAAAGAGGTTAGGAATTTTATCTCTTTTAAGTACATGTTCTAAGAGCAAAAATTGTAAAATTATTTTGCGATTAAAATACTGGCCCCTATAATGTGAAGTGTTTTATTTAATTATACTCATGGGGATGTTGAATAGATATGAAATCAACTTTTTATCATACTCATATGAAAGTGACTTGCTAATTGTGATACCTATAATATAATGTATGGAAATTGGAGATGCATCGCATGAAATAGAAGAAGTGACGAAAAACTGTAAACAATAAAGTTAACTTAAAATTAAAACTAATTTAGATACGATTTGTAAACATTTTTGTACAAAAACGCAATAGGTATTATCTACTGATAAATATATTTTAAAATGTTTTGGATTTTACCCTACAATTCACAGCTTATTAGGTATACCACACGCTACGTCATAATTTTCAGTCACTTTACATGAGTCGTTTGAATCGTCATATTTTTCGTAAATCTAAGTATTAGCTATTTAGTAGGTACCTACAAGATACAAAAAAAGAATCTTTTGTATATTTTGGTATATTTACTTTTTGAAATTACAATAAAAAAACTAGTCAACAACCCTGCTAGGAAAAAAATGAACGAAGTGTCTACACTGTATACATTTTTTAATTTACATTAGTCTGTGTCTTGTCTTGTCCTTTCATCTTGAGAAATGGTGTATTTCCACTTTTAAAAATAGGATAGGTGTAATGATAGGTATATGTTTAAGCTATAACTGGGTCGCTACAATATAAACTTCTCATCAAAAAAATCGAAACACCTTGCGAGTTTATGTTTTGTAAGAATTTTAACAAATTATGCATATTTAAAAATGATTGGAGGATTGGTACCGCACAAGCCAGCAAACGGGTCGAAATTAACTGCAGTCCACCGAAGAGCGCGCCTTAACTTTGCACGTGAGCACTTGAGTTGGACATACTCACAGTGGAGCAAACTTCTCTGTTCTGATGAGTGTAAATTCATGCTGTATGGTAACGACGGAAGGAACAAGGTCTACAGAAGAGCTGGAGAATGCTTTTCGCAATGTCGCATTGAAGGAAAGGTCAGCTATGGTGGTGGTTCGTGGATGGTTTGGGGAGGAATCAGCCCCGAAAGTAAGACAGAGCTTGCATTCGTGTCCGGGCCGTTTCTGCCTACACTTAACAGTCAGCGGTACGTCGAACAATGTCTTGAGCCTCATGTGATGCCCTGTGCACATTTTGTTGACAATGGCTTCATATTCATGCACGACAATGCTAGTGCTCATACTGCGGGCGTCGTGCGAGATTACTTTATCGAAGTCGTTATCCCCATTATGGAATGGCCAGCAAGAAGCCCGGACATGAATCCAATATAAACATCTATGAGACGAATCAAAAAGACGAATTCGAGCAATAAAAATGATTCCAGAAACATTTCGCCAGCTGCGAAATGCCATTCTAGAGGAATGGTACAACAAGAAACAACAAGGGATCCTGACTCTCATCCGATCGATGAAGACCGCATAGAAGCAGTAAAAAGATCTCGGAAATCCCTCCCCAAGTTATCGAATTCACGTTGCTTAGTTTTTTTTTCAATAACGTGTGTTTTTTTATCCATTGCGTCCATAGTCCATACATGGTAAAAATTACTCATTAAACAAAACACGAAACTTATAAAAATGTAATTTGAATTTGGAACATCAACATTAGGATTTTAAAACCTCACACTATGCACTATAAAACGACATTAAATATTTTATTTTTAAATATTATATACATAATTTGTTAAAATTCTTACAAAACATAAACTTGCAAGGTGTTTTGATTTTTTTGATGAGAAGTGTATATTATTTCATAAACTTGCGTATTGCAACACTACTGGTGATACCTAATCTTTGCACTATAAACGAGAAGATAAAAAAATTAAAAAATTATGAGATTTCTTTTCAATGTACACATAAATGAGAAATTAGTATCTCACAGCTCACAAAACAAAACAACTTCACTCTCTACTTAACTTACTCGGCTCATTTTTATATGGCGCCCTCTATACCACGTTAACGTATCACGCAAGTAACCGCTATTTCTTCACAGAAATTAAACTACAGTAACAAATTACTTTCTTTTTGGATCATTCAAATTTTACTCTCTTCGTTCGCTTGTCTTCTACAAAAGATACTTCGGTGCTAGTATCGCTTGGACAACAGCAACCACAACAAGCGCTGAACATTTTGTAAACTACGTAACACAGAACGTAGAGTATGAGAGCAACGAACGCCAAGACGTCTAGCTGCAGTTGTTGGTACCAGGGCACTCTAACAGATGTCGCTGTCAAGTTTGGCGCGCCTCTGTATCTTGCGACGTACTCTGTCCAATAGACTGCGGTTTCCATGGGAGACATGGGCCGATCGTGCCATAATCGCGACACTATTCTGACACGTTGCTGCCACCTGGAAAGTAATTAAAGAACCAGTTAAATAATAAAAAAGGGTAGTTGTATATTTTGTACTTAAAATTGGCTTCAAATAAGCGTTTTGTTCACATGGATGGTACGTAAATACTACAGTCAGTAGATACCTTTGTACACAAAAACCAGAGTTTAAAATGCAGATGCATTGGCACCCCTGAGGCCTAAGTTGTTTAGCTTTTATCATAGTAATAACTTGGGGCTAAACATTAGTATCAAATCGGAACATGATAGTGATAGCGGCAGATCACTTAGGTAAAGAGGTGGTAACTTCGTACTCGAGCGTCAACACTGGAGCTCTACCACCAGTTTAATAAAAGTTAATTACACCACACATCAGTTGTAGATATTTTTTTGCTATTACCAGTTTCTGACAAAATGTGTACATATTATTTTGTCAATAAACTTTTATACATTTATTTTTTATTCAGCTAATATTTTTTAAGACGTAACCCCGGCATCTTTTTTCTATAAATAAGGAAACGATACGCACCAACTGTTTTTTTCTAAAGATAGTATTAAGATTACTATAAAAACTTCGCAGTAAGGAATGCCCCTCCTCCTTCTTTTAAATTAAAGAGGTCATGCTCAGTAAATGTCCGTATTGTAAATTTCCGTATATTGTTAAGCATTCCCAAGTGAGTAGGTAATCATAGCAATACATAATAATGAAGACTGATTATTAATAATACCTCATCCAAATCTACGAAACAGTTTTAATTTTTGATGGAGTAAAACAAGACCAATAACAAAAGATTTTTCTCAATTTTAAAATAAGGCTTCTTGTGATCATCAAATTTAACATTTTTTTTTGCAGTTAAGTATTAATTATAGATTTAGTTTATATAAAAATTAGGGAATACTTAAAGGAGATGTCCAAATGTATCGAGCTTGGGCCCGCACCTTCTACACTATATTAGAGAAGAAGCATAAAATACTAAATCATGTTCAGATATTCAAATCGTTTATTATACTTTTTTCAAAAATGTCAAAGTAGCAATATGGTGATATATTGTTGTCATACAAAAATTACATAAAATAAATATTTTCGACAGAAAAACAACGATTTAAATTACTTTTTCAGTATTTTTCTGAGAAGAGAAATTAAGATAAATTTCTTACGACAGCGGAGAAAATATTATAGTGCCAACATTCTTAATCATGATAACGGACAAACAATACACTGGGGATTTTAAATATAAATAAAATTCCAGTTATGTAGCGGTACTTCGTAGTATGTATTTACGCACTGTAAGTAGGTATACACGGAAGCCCATGACATAACTCATGCGTGGAATCACGCTTTCTAAAGTCGATAGAAGGTTTTAAACAATTTAGTTAACAAATGTTTTATGTATTTGCATATTTTATCACGATTTAGACAAACGGATGAAGTGATCAGGGAAAAATTAGAATATACGAGTATTGCCAGTAGGTAGGTAATAGTCAGTATCTACTTATTAATCCCAAGTAGATTGAAAAGGTGGGCTTTTTAGGTAATTATCAGCATGTTGTTTCTATTGGTGTTAGGTGAATAAATACGAATAGGTATAGAATATCGATCTCATCTCAGGATCTAGATCTCAAGGATTCTATCTATCTATAATTAAGCTGTCCGTATGCCTGAAAATACGGACCGTAGATTTGGTTAACCGATCCGGAATGCTTTACAATGCTAGAGAATATGTAACAATTGCCAATGCAAAACACTAAAATTATTATCATTTTATCGAGCTGCATGTATCTAGAAATGTATTTATATTAATTATAATCTCCAAGCTGTAAGTTATCCTAAAATTGTAATAATAAAAATAAACGTAACTTCACGCCTGTAATCCCTGAAGGGGTAGGCAGAGGTAAATGCATGCATTCAATCATACATGCAAACACCCACGATTCGCCGGTTACGTTTTGGCCCATGTAACAGGCGGCGAGGCTGTTGACATCTCCGGGCACAACACCAAACTTCGAGGTACTGGGAAATTTCCAGAAAATGGAAAAAACCCAATAGAACCAGATATAAAGGACTGTACACCATTATCTCTGATAACCTCCTACCCGGGAATCGAACCCAGGACCTCAGCGTAGTAGTAGTGGCCTGCTACCACTAGGCTACCGAGGCAGTAAAAATAAAAATAATTTTCTCCATAAGTTTTTTGCACCACCAAGGTAGGTACTATCAGGAAACTATCTGCTTAACCACACAAGCATCTTATATGATGGTAATAAAAACTATATTTGATAGTTTTTTTCTGAATATACTTTATGTTTGAGGCGGACTTAATTAATTTTTCAGACACCATGCTACTGGTAATCGGACTGTTAAAAAGGCATCAAAGCAAAAAAAAAAATATATTTATTGATGTTAGTTATTTATACAAATATTTAAACTATAGCGTTAAAACATAATGCGCTTATCAATGAATGCCTTCTATTTTTTATTATACAAATGTTTGCTGTGTTGGTATGGTGCTAATTCGGTAATTGCCCAATAAAGGGTGTAGTTTTGGTGTCACCACAAGAAAGATTCGATTCCTACTCAATTTAAAACATCACTTAAAAGTCGTAATACACTGTGTGTACGGCAACAAATATTTCTTTCGTGTACTAACACTTTACTCTTATTGTTATGACTTAAAATTCAAACTCACTCAGGACTTAAAACTTCATTGATCGCATCAAGCAGGTATGGTTTCTTCAAGTTGTCATACGATACAACCGTAGCAACACCTACATCTTGAAGTGCTGCAGCATTCCCGTATTGATCACCAAAAAGAGGGACAGCTACGACCGGTATTCCAGCATCTAGGGCTTCTATAGTACTTAATATACCAGCGTGCGAGATAAAAACTTTGACGTTGTCGTGTTCTGGAAAGTGAAAAATAAATAGATTGAATGGATGTTTGTTTTTACTGCGCGCAAATAGTGTTTATATCGACGCTAATCACATTAAAAGTTTAAAAGATGTGGTTTCAACTATCGCTTGATTCCAACGTGGACTTAAAGATATAAACTTACGTAAATTACTATCGTAAATGTTTGTTTGGAGCTTTAGATAAGATTAAAGAGCTAAAAGGAAATATTCTTGAAGCTAAATATTTGAATCGCGATTGCTAAATTCCTAATACATAATATCTGATGCAAAAAACAACTCAATAAATTAACCGACAAGCTAGAGCTTCATATTTAAGAGTTCATATTCAGGTAGTCATCTCAGTCATAATATTCCTTAGAAGATTTTCTAGCGTAAATAAACCTAACATAATAAATTAAACATTCAGCTAGAGATTGTTGTACTTACTTAAGATGTCATATTGGGGTAGCCATCTCATACTCATAACATTTCTCGGAAGGTTCGCCACGTTTTCGCCGTCCCATTTCCAGAGGATTCTGTGTGGCAATTTACCGAACGTTGATAATAGTTCATTTAATTTATCTCTCGGAAGTGTGGAGTCCTTTACTGTGGACCCCAGGTTGACGTAAATAACACCGTGTTCTGCCTCGTTTATGAACCTTTCTATTTCCTGAAAACATCACTGAAGTAAATAAATTTATTAATGCAACAGAAAATGTATTAAGCAGTGAAAGATGATACGAGTTCAAAAATGTATAATGATTCAATCAAAAAATAAACATCAATCATCGTTTATCTAAAAATTACAGTTCCAGAATTTCATGTTGTAATCTCTGGTAATAGGATTTCACTCACCGTCGGTATGATTTTTGGTGGCTTTATGTGTATTCCACCGATATTAATCACATTATCAGGCTTAACAACTCCGCCAAAAACCGAAGGATGGGTGTTTACGAACACTAGACTAGCATTCGATGCGATGTTTTCCAATGAAGCTAAATTGTCGCCCAAATACTTATATAAATATACGTGATCTGTTACTTGGGAGCCGATGTAGTACACCCAATTCGTGATGTGATACAAAATATAACTCTTCAACCTCTCGTAAAACCACGGTTGTTTCCCATAAGACAGAAGTGACTGGGTAACATAAGCTGAATTGAAACTTATTCCCAGTCTGTTATAATGCCAAGGATGTATCGGCTGGGGATTGAAAGCGATGTACGGTGCACTCAAATTTGCCGCCAAAGCGAGACTACAATCACTATTATACGATTCCACCAAAATAACGTCGAAGCGAGGTCGAGTTCTAATCATATGCAGCACTTGGTGATTGTTCATCAACGTTTTACAATCATCGTTGCCGGCTTTCGTCGACACCAATGTTTCGAACGGCACTCTTGACACTTCATTCACTATCACAGATTCGAAAGATAAACCTTTGAACACTTCATTTTCACTGAGTAATATATCTTTGTAGGTCGCGGGTGCGTCTGGCAATTGGAAATGGCTAATCAGGGTCACGTCGTGGTTTCGATTCGCCAATTCCCTGAACAGCCCACGATACGTGAGGTAGTTGTTGCGGTCTAGGGACGGGAACACGCCTAGTATTTTGTATCCGGTGCATGCTGCCAGGATTTGAGCGATTGTAAACAGTACGATTGTGTATTTTGCCATATTTGAAGCGCACGCGTTCGCTTTGTTGCACAGTTCCGTGGTTACTAGGGCGTAAATGGTAGGTAGCTGGCGTCGCTAACTAAGAATAGGTAGATATTATGAGGTAATCATTCCGCTGACGTGATATCTGTGTCGTAAGAACCAAAAATATTCAGTGACTACGCAAAGTGTCATTGAACGTGACCTCGATTTACATATAAGCGTGCCGAGGCACCGAGTGATCGCAGACGACTGATTTGTTTGTATTTTGTTTTGCGAGGAACCAGTTTCTTGTTTGTGATGCCATTGTTTGTTTATGTGCACGTAATCGCCATTAATTAAACTCGTTTTGTCGTGGGAGAAAATATGTTTCAACTTGTCTATCATAATGTGGAAACCAATGATTTATTATACTACTGTGGAAACGTAGAAGAGTTCAGCTTTAATACTTAGGTTGCAGTTTCAACAGATATTATAGACGGTTTTTTTTTATATTTTTTTTAATTTATATTTGTATAAACATAATAGCGATATCATAGCCATGATATCACTTTTATATTACGATAGTTACGATTTGTGATTGTCTATTAATTAAAAAATAACGTTTGTCGCAAGTGTCAAGGACTGTTTGCAATTCACTGAGTATTTGTTATTTAGATAGGTGTATATGAAAGAACCTGTGTACTTTAGCGTGCCTTTAGCCGGATATAGGTTAGGATCCCACTGCAGAGTTATTTCGTTCATCCAGATATGCTGCAAACCTAATTTTTGCGCATATTTATAATTCTATTTTTAATATCATTTTATAAATCTATATTATCCACTAGGTTGCCTATCAAAATATGACCGCAAGTATTTATTTTTGGGTAATTTTTTTTTTCTCGTTTTTGCAATGAAATGTAGTCTACTTCACGCCAATATGTATAGACTGAAAAATCACGGCTGCAGTTGCACACTTGGCCGCCCCTACATACCTATTTACGTTCCGTCCCGATACTTATTACGTTCATAATACATTTATTATTTACTAGCTGACCCAGCAAACTTCGTGTTGCCTCAGAAGGAAATAATGTGTCAAAGATTTGATAGATACGTACTATTCGTATGGGCAAATGATATTATGGTTTTTACTACTTCCCTTAAATTTCTTCATATTTTCTTAGCTTTTAAACCTTCCCTGGACTTCCAAAAATAGGGGTCCAAAATACGACGAAACGATTCGAAAAAAGGTAGGAAGTGCCCTTGCGCTTCGCTTGGCTCGTCTTGGCGGGGGCACTACCGTGCCCCCAGATATTGCTATATGCTTGCTACAGGCAATACAAGTTTACTATACGTGCGAGTTGCATACAGCCGTCACAGAAAAATAGCCCTGTATGTGTCATTTATACTTATAATAAAACTGTGGAAGTGTAAATTCTGTACAATAAAAATATTAAAAAAAAAAATACCAGGGGTTGTTACTAGATCGATACCGAACACAAATATGTGATTAGAATTTTTTTTGTCTGTCTGTCTGTCTGTTTGTTCAAGCATCACAGAAAATCTACCTGTCCGATTACAATGAAACTTGGTATGATTATACTTTAACCTGTAATTTCAGGCACAGAGGCCATAACACCTTAGGCCTCAGGAGTGGCAGCGCATCTGCATTTTGACCTCTGGTCATTTGGTGGGTGTCTATAGGCTGCAGTCATCACTTAACATCAATGTGAACTGCATGCTTGTTTGCCAATTTTATTACATAAAAAAAAAAAAAAAAAAAACCTTTGGCGCACAACACTGGGTACTTTTTATCCCGGAAAAATGTCTGTTTGTCTGTGTGTTTGTACACGCTAATATCGGTTTATTCGATTTGCGGTCAATAATTTATAAATAAATAATTTCACTACTATATTGTGGTAAGTTTCACTTAACATTTAGTGTTTGTTTCATGTGAATCGGTTCAGAAATAAAAAAGTTATGTCAATTTAAAGAATCATATCGAACATTCTTAAGCTATTCTGTATCTTAGTTCTATCTTTTAGGGGGTTTCGTACCTAAAAGATGACCGTGGAAGTCCCGTCAAAGTCGGATACACTCCAATTCTACTTATTTGTATGTAGGTATGTATGTATGTATGTATGGAGATAATTGTAGCCTAAGTTACTCCTTATCACATCAGCTATCTGCCAAAGTCCCGTCAAAATCGGTAGAGCCGTTCCCAAGATTAGCCCCGCCAAACAAACAGTCAGACAGACACACAGGCAGACAGACAAAAATTAAAAAAAAATTGTTTTGGTATATATATGTACCGTGTAAACATACATATATCCATTTAGTAAAAAGCGGTTATTTTAATATTACAAACAGACACTCCAATTTTATTTATTTGTATAGATGGAAGGTAATATACAACATGAGGCCTAAAAATTCTGTGAAAATTTTAAGCGTCTAGTTGCTACCGTTATTATTAATGAGCAAAACTATACGAAAAAAAAACACGTTTATTGTATGCCCTCTCTCTCTCTATAAAATAAGAAAATGAAAAATGTTAAGGGGTCCACCCTTAACATTTTTCGTTTTCTTATTTTTAGTAATTAATTTGGCTTTATAGCGGTATCAGAAATACATAATTTGTGAAAATGTTAGCTTTCTAGCTGTCACTATTTAATTTATGAGATACAGGCTGGTGACAGACAGACGGATGGACGGACAGACAGACAGACAGACAGCGGAGGATTAGTAATCCGTAGGGTCCGTTTTTACCTTTTAGGTACGAAACCCCCTAAAAGATAGAACTAAAATACAGAATAGCTTAAAAATATTCGATATGATTCTTTAAATTGACATAACTTTTTTATTTCTGAACCGATTCACATGAAACAAACACTAAATGTTAAGTGAAACTTACCGCAATATAGTAGTGACCGTGTACCGCAAATCGAATAAGCCGTTTCTGATATTAGCGTGCACAAACACACAGACAAACAGACATTTTTTCGGGATAAAAAGTAGTTGTGCGCCAAAGGTTAAAGTATAATCATACCAAGTTTCATTGTAATCGGAAAGGTAGTTTTTCTGTGATGCTTGAACAAACAGACAGACAGACAAACATTTTTCTAATCACATATTTGTGTTCGGTATCGTTCTAGTAACATTCCCTGGTATTTATTTTTTCAATATTTTTAATGTACAGAATTAACACTTCTACAGATTTATTATAAGTATAGATAGTATATATTATCAAATTTAAGCTATTTTTTTCTCATATAATGGGTTTCTGGTTGTTAAAGATAAAATACTTAATTTAATTAAAAATATTATCGGCCATATTTTAATAGTCAACCTCGTAGATATATTATTCTCTAGATTATATTATCTAGATTGCCGTTTATCTGGATGAAGGAAATAATTCTGCAGTGGGATCTTAATCTAATATGACTTTAATGTTGACAATGTATCGTATTTTAAGATCATTCACCTTTAGATAATTCTTACGACATAGGGTTTCGCTCGTCGTCCGTACACACTTTTTATGAACTTTTTGCAATAAGAATAGGCTTATAATACTTTAGGATGATAACGGTTTTTCTTGAAATAAATACGGGAAATTTAATTCCTATAATATATTTTCTATAATTTCTTTAAAGAAAAGATGGGAAGAAAAAAATGACTTCAGGCTGGGATTGATCTTGTAAACTCTGGATAACTGAATACCCAGAGGTCGCTTCTTCCGTTCCTTTTTCAATATAGGTACTTATATTTATTTATTGAAATTCGTTTGTCATTGTAAAAATAAAAAAATAATAGGTATTTTTTTATACTTCATCTATATAACTATATATTATTATATTTACTTTATGAGGTAGCAGGTTCGATCCTTCCCCGAAGACAAATGTTTCTTTGCATTTTTTCTATAATTTCTAAACATATCTCATCGATCATTAAATTTTTATAAAATCAGTCACGAGTGACCAAAAAAAAAATGCGGTTATTTTGTGTGTATTAACGTACGCATATCTACGTAAAAGTAAAGAACTCAGATTAAGGGATAGAAAAGCGTCTTTAAAAGTATTACAATGACGTCTACAATTGTTTGTCCGAATTAAAGAAATGTAATTCGGAAGTTTAGTAAAAACATTACTCGTTGCGATTTGCACTAAGTGGCTTCTTGTTGTATAATTAGTGTTACGTAAGTCGCTACCTACATTTTGTTATATCGATGTTTTGTTACCACTTATTTGACAGTTTCTGGTTTAACTCCGTAACAACATCTTTAATTACTTAGCGCAATAGCAAGTACTATATTTCGCACTTTGTAATTAATGTTACATGTTTTTTTTATGTCAAGAAGTGGCAAAAAAGCATACCTACAGTTCACATTGATAGTAAGTAGGAAACAAGTACTGTAGCCTTTAAACATGCGCTTTGGCCTTTGGCGGCAACGTCGCCTGACATCAGATCAGAGGCGATGCCCAACTGTACGATCGTTGTTGATTTTATTTTCTACATACTTGAGCGGTGACAACACAAATTCACATCAGTTGATTTTAGAAGAATAGCCATTTCTGCAGTTATGTTACTTCACACTTATATTCTTTACTAGCGGAGCCGACAGACTTCGTCCTGTCAAAAAAAAATGTATTTTGGCAGTTTTTTGCTCCTACCTATTTTAAAGAAATCTCCTGAACAGAACCGACACCCTGGTTTGACGTTAGGAACAGTCAGGTCATCAATGTAGGTGACATTGCTTAGACAACAGTGAGTGTTTGTAATTTAATATGAACTAAATACAATAGCAATAAAGCTCAAATTGACTCTATGTTTTAGATAGAAAACGTTTGTATGGGAAAAAGAAAAGGGCTATATTTTATTTTTAAAGAAAAATGGAAAGAAAAATTTGACTTCAGGCGAGACTCGAACTCGCGACCTACTGGGGATCTAGTCCAGCCGCTCTTCCAATTGAGCTTCTGAAGCCCTGCCCGATTTGTCAAATCTTTCCTTTACATCTATTGCATTGCTTTATGGTAGCAGCAGCACCATCTATTACCAACTATGTAAACTGTAAACTATGCTAGTTAGGCAACCGATATAATAGACTTTTCAGTTTCTTGAATATCGTAAAGAAGTCGCTTTTACCCTTTATAATTGTTTTTATATTATTTCGCATTAACACATGCTTGTGAAATATATATTTTATTTTTAAAGAAAAATGGAAAGAAAAATTTCCATTTTTTTACTTACGAACAGCAATTGATTTTTATATATAAGATAAGATAGGGCTAGCCAAAACAGGTATGCACGATGTATGTATATTCTACTAATGGGCCACTCCACTGGCTTCAATGCGCTCGGTAGATTCATTTACAAAACAAATCCTAATTCAATGAGCACATGTCTCTGTCACTCCCGCCCAGACAATAAAAACTACATCTAGTACCGTAGTATTGTATGCGGCTGGTGTTCTAGACTGGAAACAATTGTCGGGCGGCCAAGCGCAACGCTCCCATACAATACCTACGTCACGTATACTGAACTGCTTTTACTAATTATTGTTAAGGGTAAAACGTACTGAAGATGCCTTACTATGTTTTTTTGGTTAATTTCTATTATGCAATGAAGGTGATAGGGAAGCGGCATGCAGCTCATATTGTTGGTAAGTGAATGAATCTGCTGCCTAGGTATACCTATTTGCATAGAGGTTATAATTCTATGCCTATTTGCATAAAAATCAAAGATTTTCATAAGATGCGTTGCTACTCCTGGGGTCCTAGGTAGGTAGATTTTTTTTTCTGTGCCAAAAATTTCATCTCATCTCGTCTTATTGCAAAATAGACTATAATGTACCACGTATAAGGCACCAATGTGACTGACAGGACAATTCTTCGATGGTAGCAGTACCTAATGGCTGCTCTGATCCTTTTGACCACTTTAACTACTCTCGATTAAGGTCAATTAAACAACGGTCGGGTGTGTGATGGGTGACCGCTAGTGGCAAATTAAAATGCGCGTTTCCGTGCCTTGGTGGGCACGTCAAGCCGTCGGTCCCGTCCTAGTCGTTAAACCTTGTCGGAGGCCTTATGGGTGGTTCGAAAACATCCGACAGTTGGCCACTAATCCTTGTCTCCGCCAACCCGCATTGGAGCAGCGTGGTTGAGTAAGCTCTAGGCCTCCCCCCAAGAAGGGGAGAGACTGGTGCCCCGCAGTGGTACGTTTCGAGGGCTGCCATTATTTATTTATATAAACAGTATCGGGTGTTTGTGTAGTAGGTATAACCCTGTAATTTATGGGGCACAGAATCAAAATAATCAAGTAATAGTAATAGTAATAGTTTATTTACGTAAAAGATACACAAATTTCCACAAGTTACAGCAAGACATTTTTTGTACAAAGTTAATGTTGAACACCTGGTGCCCAAAGTAAGATTTAACTTGTGTTATGGGTACCAGGGCTCTCAAACCTAGTATCAAGGCTAGTAGCATCGCAATTACCAAAGCCCTTCGTTTTTAAACAATCTAGTCTAGTACCTAGTGTTTAGGTTTATTCATTGAAGATAAAGGTATAAAAATACAAATGTTTTCGCAGTGCAAAATTACTCTAGACGCTGACTGGCTTTTCAATTTCGTCTTGAAATATAATTCATGGTTAGGTATACAAAATAACAATAGAAGATCACAATTCCCAAAATATTCTCCACAGCTTTGTAGCAGATATTGTAAATAATGTCAACCATTTCAATATAAAGAAAACACATCTACAAGGCTTTATCGGGAACATGCCGAGAACTTGAGGAATCGTACAAAAGTGCCTAGTTTATTTAAGCAAAGCGAAGGGCGTAGATAACATTTCGTATTGTCGCCGCCACGCCGAGACACTATTGTAGGGCTTCGCTCGTAGGGCTGTGACGCCGACACAAAATAAAAGTAAACATACTTTTTATTGAAGCTCGAGAAATAAACAAAGTAATAAGAAATATGATGGGATCATGCGTTACATTTTGTTTTCAGTTTTAGGGTTCTGTATGTCAAAAGAAAATCTATTCATTGTAGTAGATACTACGTATCTGGTAAAGACAATTTGTTTCAAAAGTAGCTGATTGAGTTTAAATTTGGTACACAAAATAAAATCATTGACTCAAACATGGATGGGTGTTAATGAATTTCGAACAAGAAATCCACTTTTGTTAATTAATTAGATAGAGATAAAGGGAAATAATTTGTATCTTAATAAATTAAAGGTCTTATTGTAAGCAATAAGACCATTAAATAACTAATTAACAAGCCGTGATCATTAGATTACAAACATATTATTTTTAATTAAACAGTTTCATTTTACGTTTTTACGTTTTGTTGCAGTTTAGAAGTCATTTTTATACTTACGTTTTTTCCAAACTACTTGATCTAAATTTTTGAAATAAATGCGATAAGTAGGTAAGGGATTACGTATATTACAGGAAAACTTATTAAATTGTATTTAATTTTACGAGTCCAACTCGCACTTGACCATCTCGCACGTCACAATAATTAAGCAACCTACTTTAATTAATATGCCCGTCTCATTGTTTGAACGAAGTATTTTGTACGTGGTGGTATTTATTTTGCATACTCGTAACATAGTAAATAGATTTGTTTGTATCTATTTACTGTGCTCGTAATCATAAAGTAATTCTAATGTCCGACAAATATACCTAAAGCAATACAAGGAGTATTGCTTATCCATTAACCAGATAAAAGCTGCACTTATTTCGGATTAAGTAAGTAGAAACAACCCTACATATTGTGGGATTAATTCCTTGTGTGGATTAGCAGGAATTATGGTTTATTACGAGTTGTTTACGCTTACTTCGAGTCCTTCGTTACATATCAACCTTATTTGTCAACTTCACGTCCCTCCATTGTACGGAGCAAAGGTCTTTATTATCGCAAATACACATACAACAAGTAAACAACCGTGATAAACAAGTTTGTATCGCAAATAGATATTTTTCCATTTTGCGTGTACAAAGAAATTGAGATAGTATACGTTGAAAAAGATCTCAAAGCAGACCACATCCCCGACGACGCTCTATTATATTCGCATTTGTAAGAGGCATTAGTACGAAGCCGGGGGCCCTCGACAACATAAAAATGTAATTACAAGTGGGAAGTTCGCGAGGCACTTAAATATAGATTTACCCTTTGAAAAGCGATTTGATAGAGCTGAGAGGTGTGAGATCCATCATATCTCGATTGTGCCTCCTCTCAATTATTCCCCTCCTCGGAACTGATAACTTCATTCATTTTTCACGCGGCCCTCTCCGGGTTTATTCGGGTGTCGTTTCACTAGTTGCGGTTGTATGCATTTGCGACTAGGTATATAGATAGTAGTATGACAGGGGAAGTTTTAAACTATTTGGAATATTTTTTTAATGTTCTTTTTTGGGTCTTAATTTTTTTTTAGGTTGCAAACAAGCTTGCAATTCACAGTGATGTTAAGTGATCACTTCAGCCTATAGACACCCACATTAAGACCAGAGGTCAAAATGAAGATGCGTTGCCACCCCTGAGACCTTAGTTGTTATGTCTCTGTGATAGTTACTTATTTTATTACGGAGCCTTTCTTCTGCTAGTGCTCTTACTTATGGTACAAATACGTTAAATAAAATAAAGTACCTATCAATTATAATAATTTTTGCTTGTATAGATATTGGAACAATGTTTTCTGTGTTTTCTGTGGCAGGGTTCCATGATTATTTTTTATCCAAGCATGTTTTTAATTAAAGTTATCAAAACAAAAAATACACTATTTACCGCGTAAATATCAAACTTAAGATTTTTGAAATCGACTCGACGTTTTTTGTCGCTTGTCAGCTTTTATGCTCCCGATAAATGGAGTGCTCTTAAAGTACATTTCAGGTAATAGGTGAGTTTTATAGTAGCATTAGATAGTAGGTAGGTACCTATATTACGCGTTGATATGTAACTTCATTATAATTTTACGTTTTATGAGTACCTGCTTATAAGCAACAGTTTAATTCTGTTTAACTCATGCATGAACAACCGACAACTGAAGTGTGCTCTCTGAACTCAGTGTGAACTAAGTGTGCACTACACTGAAAGCACTAAAAGAGTATAAAATAAATGAAATCGTGTATATTTAAGAGGTAGTGTAATTGACGATGTTTCAAACGGAAACGATCCAGGGCACGAAGGACGTGACTCGGGTGAAGCCGGACGGCAATCCCGCCTGGCAGCCTGCCGATGCCGTGAATGATCCGATTCCGATCTGTAACATTATGAATTAGCTCCTTAGATATCGGAACAATCTCGGCTAGTGGCTATAGGGTTCGTAGGTTCAATATTGAGGTTTGGATCGTTTTAGTTTATCGTGATTTTATTTTAGGTTATCAAATTGAAATTTATTTTAAAGATCTGAGGTTTTTTTTTAGTAGCTTTTAAGTTGTATTTTAGTTCAATGTAATTCGGTAAAACCTAAGACCAACTTATTTCGTGTTTTTTTAGGCCCTTCACTGAAGTTTCCATTAGGTACATATCTACATTCCATTTTTCCACTTATATATCTTACGTTTGTGTGTGTGTGTGCGCGCCATTATTTGACAGATTACTTTTATTGTGTAAATCATAAAAATGTCTTTTAGTTTTATTAAAGCTTTTAGGTTTGGAAAATAAAGGTGAGCTTAGTTGGTGGTTCCTAAAAGCGATGTTAACGAAGAAGAAAATATTTGTCAACGTAATGTTATCCCATTATTGATGTTGTTTCAAATAATGAAATAATTTTACTCTAGTGCCCTCCAGAAATTAGTTCCTTTTCCAACAAATATACCAAATCTTCTTTCCCTCCTTAATCCTGATATCCTCTCAGAAATTGTAAATTTTGTAAGTAAAAATAAAATAAAATTGTAAATATTAAATTGTATAAATGTCCATACAACGCTTTGAGTGTTTCTAACAATGTGTATCGTTTAATAATCTACTAACCTTACCTATTATGTGTTTTCAGATTTAATGATGTCTACGCGGATTTAATTAATTGATTTATGTACCATATATTTCCAATCATTCAAACGTGATGCTGGCAGTTATGCCTCCTGGCGGTTGCCAATAAAAAAAAAAAAAAAAAAATTACTCTAGGAATCGCTAAAATCTTCAACGCATTGTGAGCTACTGTATGATGATTGATACATGAAAGTCAACATTATAGCAACAAGGTTCCGCGCTCATAGCACTTCTATTATCTTATGATTCATTTTTCGGATGATAATATTATACTTATCACGTAGGTATATCCCAAAACCAGGTTTTACCTAAGCAAAGTTGTTGGAGAATTGAATAGACATTAACCTTTGTGCAGGCGCTCCTATTGAAGAACTACGTGGAAATATTGTAATATTTTTTACTTCCATGGTCAACTATGACACCGCCGACACTCCGCCAAATTTCCATACAAACGCTTAATTTGGCCTCTATTACACAGAAATCAATCTGTGACGTGTATTTGCACGTGCACCTGTGTGCGTAAAAATCGGCCAGGACGTCGAAGTGTCCATTCTATACGTAGTATTATTACATATTCTCTGACTATGATTAAAATTGCTGAAGGTACATTTACCGTAATTTTATAAAAAGTTTAATCAGTGATATCTATACCTATCCTTATTTTTCTTTTTTTATTTAATCGGCAAATAAAGTTTTCTGCGATTAGATACTGCAATGTGAATCTTTAATCGATCTGTAAATTTCTAAGTCTCTAGAGTCTTAGAAAGCAGAGGTTCCCAAACAATTTTTACTTGTAGACCCCTTTCAATTTTTTTCTGGTTTTGGTGGACCCCTTTGCTAACATTTATATCACTTTCCCATATATCCCATTTTTATTTACGCATATACGTAGACCCCATCGAGTCTCCCATAGACCCCAGGGGGTCTATATGGACCACTTTGGGAATCACTGCTCTAGAGTATTCAAAAGCAGCAAAAGATTAGTTTAATCCGCCGAATTTTATACGGTGTGTGATCTAGATACCTAGATACCTTTTAATGTGATAATCTTAATTTTTCTATAAAAAGTTGACAAATAAGCAGAAGGATGGAACGTGGTCACTGTCGCCTATAAGGACTCTTTTGACTCCATTTTTGAAGAGACCCATATTGTAGCGCTGAGGGACACCTAAGAGAACGTTCTTGTGAGGGAATTTGACGTTAGGCGAGTGCTTTTATTCCTTGATATCAAGAAGTCGAGTTGGCCAGATTCCGTCACTGCGGTGGTGTTGAAGATGATGTGTGATTTCACAGCGTGGGATTTTAGGCGCTGTATTATCATCAAGAGTCGAATTTGAGGCAACATTTTAATAGCATCTGTTTCATCATTCCCTCATTCGACCGTACGTTGAAAATAGAAATGATACGTACAATAACACTTCTAAAAATACTGGACACCACCAGCGGTCCACCAGTGTCTCCGCCGCAAATGCCGACCCCACCCGCGCCACTAGTGCAGAGATTCTGGTCTTGAACCTCAGCGAAAACTGCACGACAATCTTCATTTCTTATGACGTTTAAGTTCACCGAGTTTATTGTTTGAAAGAGACCTGCAGAGTCACCTGGAATTGAGATTGAAAGAACATTTTTTTGTAAGTATACAATTTTTCAAAAATATACCGACTTCAAAAATACGCAATTAAAATTGGTTTAATGGTAGTAAATCAGTGGTATTAGCTCTAACATTCCGTCCCCAAGTAGGCTTCTCCCTAACTAGTGGTTACTTTAGGGATATGGTGTTGGTCACATTCGCGCGCGCGTTTCGTTTTTAAGGGAAAGGATTTGTTCCCCACTTTCTCAATATGTGAAACGTACACGGATCGATAAAATATCATGTTTCGTTAATTTTATGTATATAATTCCTAACTAGATTAGAAGTAGTATTGAACTAGGAATTACAAAATGCATCCATTAAAATAATTACCATTGACATCTAATTTGTACAAACTACCAGGAAGTCATGATCCGAAGAATGGGACCGAAGTCACCGAAGTGACGCACAAGTTTAAATGAGAATAGTTTATCCAGGAATTTATATCTGTTGCAATCACCTGACTTACATTAGATATTAGCTGATGTTATTCTAGTTACAAGGTGTACTAAGAAAACAAAGTACCTACTTTTCTTAATTTTCTAAAACAAAGTAATTTTTAAATATAAAGTAACCTAATCTTACCTAACGTGCTAAATCCAAATAAAATTTAAATGTATGGCCCCGTAACAACTATCACAGAGACATGACAACTTAGGTCTCGGGGGTGGCAATGCAATGCATCTGCATTTAGACCTCTGGTTTTTGAGTAGATGTCTATAGGGTGCAGTCATCACTTAACATCAATGTGAACTGCACGCTTGTTTGCCACTTTTATTACATTTAAAAAATCTTGATGTTTCTTACCTCCCTCGGTTTAGATACACATAGATTTTTTGTTTCTAGGTACACGAATTGCATAAGTTAAATGAATATAACAAATGCACGACTTAGTATTTTTTGAAAATCGTAAGCAAAATAATTGGAAGACTTTAATAATATAATCCTACAAATATAATAAATGCGAAAGTTTGTGAGCTTGGATGTTTGTTACTCATTCACGAAAAAGCTACTGGACGGATTTGGATGTAACTTCACAGTAAGATAGGTTATACATTGGAATAACATATATAATTTGTAATGATAAAAAAGTCGCGGGCAAAACTTAGTTATTAATATAATTGTAATTTTGGTAGATTTGAATAATTTCGTTCTTACCATCGCGAGTTATGCCATAACCTGAAGCAGTCGCTGTAGTACCAACAAAGTTTTGGTTCAGCTCACTGCCCGCAGGAAGGCTGACTGCCTGTATCCAAACTGCCAAATGTAAAAGGAAGAGAGTGAGTTGAATGTTAGGAAGAAAGTTTATTTTCATATCGCAAAGTTGACAGACAAGCAGACGGACCATTTGAAGGAAAGCGGTCTCAGTAGTCGACTATAGAAATTTCCTTTTGCCTCAAAGGACTCTTTATATGCCACTTTAGAAGAACCCCATGTTGTTGCTTCAAGGAAACACTTATAAAGGAATTTCGTTCCACGATTGGCTCGTTGCACCGTTGAGCACTGCCACGGAAATATAATTTTAATATATATCTACTAATAAACTGCCTCAGTAGTCTAGTGGTAGCAGGCCGCTATTACTATGCTGGCGGTCCTGGTTTCGATTCCCGGGTCGAGGGCTATCAGAGATAACGGTTTAAAATCTTTTATCTCTGGTTCTATTGGGATTATTCCATTTTCTGGAAGATTCCCAGTACCTCGGAGTTTAGTTATGTGCCCAGAGATGGCAATAGGCTCGCCACCTGTTTCATGGGCCAAAACGTAACCGGCGAATCGTGGGTGTTTGTATGCTTGAATGCATACATTTACCTCTGCCTACCCCTTCGGGGATTACAGTCGTGAAGTTACGTATATCTCCTAATGAAATATTTAAAAAGTCATAATAATGTGTTATGTATGTACACCTTTTATAACTCAAGAACGACTGGTCCAATTCTTTATAGTCGTACAGCTCATATAAAATCTCAAGTTTATGAATATTGTTAAAAAATCATCAGAAAAATAACTTCATTCTATACTATAGGTACGAAGTTAGCTGTCGTTACTAGCATTCAAATAAAACTTACGTGAAAACGTAACTCTGGGAATACGCATAACCGCGATGTCATTGGCCGCAATCAATGGATTATATCCGGGGTAAAAGACAGTGCTTTGCACCTGAACTCGAGTACCACCGGTGAATAACAGGTTGGATCCCAATACAACCGTGATAGATTGGGCAGTGATGAAACCGTCAGTGTAGCAATGAGCAGCAGTCAAGATAGTGTTGTCAGATATTAAGGAGCCACCACACATCGAGGTCAATATTATTAGAGCTGTTATGATGAGACCTGCCTGAAAACAATAAATTGAAATGTATTTTATTCTAATTAACGAAGACACGAGAGACCGCCGGCGGCGGCTGACGAACAATTGAAATCAATTCTTTTTACATTCTCTTTACTTCGTAAAGGTAAAATTATCACAGGTTTGCCTACACATATCATCAGCATAAAAAAGAACGTAGGTATATATGTGATAACCACTACGACAGTAGTAGTAACCCTTCCAAGCGATCACAACACTATACCTATATGAATGGTCCTGCAAGTACACGTCGCCACAAAATTTTATTGTTGACTTTACCTGATAAGGCACGACTCCTATATGCGTGGTTGAACCACCAACAATTCTCTGTCCATTTTCAAGAGCTCTTTCCTTTTCCCTTAATTTAAATGCTGCAGGAATACCAATAGTTCGGTGATAGTCGAAGACGCCATTTGCTTTTGGTGAAATATCTTCAGCTGCATATCCTAATGCAAAGAAACACAAAATCAATGCTAGATTGGTCTTCATTTCATCGAAGTTGCTCTTGGAAATAAGAATATTTTCTTTAATACTTTTTAATATCTTATTGAGATAAACAATATCTTATCGGATTAAATAAAATCAATTGAACAGCTGCAAGAGATTAAAAGTACAAATTAGGTAGGTACTCTACAGTCGTTAAATCCCTGACTGCACTTTATACGATGTTAAGACTTTCCATGAAGGCTAGCTCATGAAAGAGGTGTTGGCTTCACTCCGGAAAAAGCCATATTCCACCAGCCATGTTACAAACGTACTTGTTTAAAAGAGCCGATGATTTTTATTGAAGGTGGTTGAGAAAACTGTTTTCTTAATACAAATGAGTACTTTGGTTGACTTTGGTAAGCACTATACACTGAGATTATTATAATAATACGACAATTTTAAGACATGTTGTGGAAGATTTGATGGGCATGAGCTGACTTAGTTAAGGAATTTCTCTCAATACACTGATTGTAATAAATTATTAATCATAAATAGGGTGTGGTCTTTGATTTACTCCCATTATGTTGTAGGTATTTCAGAGATGTCGTTATCCGCTAAATTGATTTATCTAATCACAACGCCAAGTCCGATGATTGGGTTGTTTAAGGACGCGGCTTCAATATTTTTAGAGTTTCTGCACTATCGAACCGATGAAATGGTAATGTATGACTCCATATTACGTATTGCAGTGGCAAAACAATTAAAACTTCGTGATTGCATCGCAATTTACATTTGAACTTCTGGCTTTAGGGTAGATGTCTATAGGCTGCAGTTATTCATTTACCATCTACATATCTGAACTGCATGTTTGTTTGCCACCAATATTACGTACAAATATAGGTATTGTTTTATTCATTTAGCCCTTTGAACTTGGTAAGTAGTCCAGAAGTCATAATATTGGTAGGATGTCTCTCAGCTCAGCGTTCCTATTGGCAAAGGCCTTTTAACTTCACGTATACCTATTAAAGTCCGCTCTGCAATATTGTTATCTCTCTCATGTACGAATGATACTTAAAGTATACTGGAAGTTTCTGGATTTGGATAAATATGACTAGATAAAATATTTTTAAAATATTTATTGTTTTTAATGTATGTTCCCTCGCAATAATGCATTTTTGCATTCACTGAACCCATTGTACAAAACAGTTATAGCGAACCTTTGACCAAGTCCGTCCGTCCGTCCTTGCGTACGTCTGTAGCTTATGTAGATCAAAGAAACTCTGAGTACTGAAAAGGTGCAATTTTCCACGAATATACATTTTTTATGTAATGAAGGTGGCAGACAAGCATACTGTTCACATTGATGTTTAGCGATGACTGCAACCTATATAATAGACATCCTAACAAGGACCAGAGGTCAAAAAGCAGATGCGGAACTGCCCCAGTAGCCTAGTGGTAGCAGGCCACTACTACTACGCTGGAGGTCCTGGGTTCGATTCCCGAGTCGGGGACTATCTGAGATAACAATTTAAAATCCTTTATCTCTGGTTTTATTGGGATTTTTTCCATTTTCTGAAAGTTTCCCAGTACCTCGGAGTTTGGTAATGTGCCCGGAGATGGCAACAGGCTCGCCACCTGTTACATGGGTCAAAACGTAACCGGCGAATCGTGGGTGTTTGCATGTATGCTTCAATGCATGCATTTACCTCTGCCTACCCCTTCGGGGATTACAGGATTGAAGTTACGTCTCTGTGATGGTTATTACGGGGCCATACATTACCTTCTAACCGGAACACGATAGTGCTGAAAACTTACTACCATTTCGCGGCAGATAGAATAAATAATGCGGTGATGCCTACGCCCTCGAGCTCCTACTACACTGGAACTCTACCACCAGTAATACATATTTGTAATGCTAACAAAATCATAAAATAAAATAAAATTGAATTGAATTAAAATAAAATCTTTAAGAATATTTTCAGGGTACTTCTGTGGAGATGAAAACATTATTTTTCTTGTATATACTCGTATAGCGTGGTGTGTCGTTCCATAGATCTTTAAAAATATTGTGGGTCGTCGAAAATTAAGTGCCCGCTTTTGCAAAACAAGTGTTTCCTCCCCCTTCAGCTAGATAATTAATGTTTTATTTTCATTTGAATAATGATGAATAAATTACGATTGTAGTGCCTATATGTAACATATCGACGACCCGGTTAGTCCAGCGGTGTGTCCCCCGCACCGGGGCATATATTTGTATAATCTACAGATGTTTGTTTCGTTTCTGGGTGTTTGTGTATGTGTTGTGTGTGTACAACGGCATCCACGACACAGGTTTATATCTAGTGTGGGGCTGTGAGTGTAAGCGTATTTTATAATAACGACGTTAAAAGGAAAGCTATCATGAATAAATAGGCTTTACAAGTTTATTAATGATCATCGATAAAAATAAAAAACCTGTTAGAATTCAATTTTTTGTGTACGTCAAAATATAACAATAAAAAATGCAAATAAAAACAACAACAATTTATTTAACATTAAATTAGCTATGATTAAATAATTTATTGAGCGAGAAGCCAAGGAACGTATGAGGTGACTCTGGCAAAGCCAGCAGGATGACCAGCCGCGCAGCCGCTGGGGGAACCGTATGACGTTACTCCGATCTGTAAATATTAATGTATTTATTAGTGGATAAATGCAATTAAGATAGATATCAACTGAAATGATTGAAAACAACATAATTTTAAATAATCTAAATGGACTGACCTATGCCTGACGAATTAAGCTATCTTAAAATAAATAAAGCTAGCTTCTATTATTAGTGATTTGTAGACATTTGATATGAAAAATGAAACAAAAAAGTTGACTTTAGACTAGTTATTTGACCTGATAAGCTACCGAAGGATGGGGAACACAAAAGATAATATTATATTGCACACCGGACTTTAGTCTGCCTGAGGTACCTATAATATTAGGTACCTATAATATTCTGTGAACCAGTTATCTATTGAATTTTGGTTATTTAGTGAATATACAACAACCAGATACTTTAAATATAGATAATTACTAGCTGTCCCGATGAACTTCGTATCGCCTTGTAAATAAACATTTAAAAAAAAGGCCAAGAAATCGAAAAAAAAATTTTAAGTATCACCCGTATCACTTAGGGGTATGAAAAATAGATGTTGGCCGATTCTCAGACCAACTCAATATGCACAAAAAATTTCATCAAAATCGGTCAAGCCGTTTCGGAGGAGTATGTCAACGAAAACTGTGACACGAGAATTTTATATATTAGATACTAGCTGTCCCGGCTAACTTCGTATCGCCCTAGAAAATAAAAAAAAAATGTCCAAAAATGTTATGAAAAATAGATGTTGGCCGATTCTCAGACCTACCCAATATGCTCATAAAATTTCATGAGAATCTGACCAGCCGTTTCGGAGGAGTATGGCAACGAAAACTGTGACACGAGAATTTTATATATTAGATTAGCAGCATTACTAATAGTTGTTGCTGCCTTTATACATATAGTCCTTAATGATTAGGCTTTACGTACCAAAATCCTCTGTCCACTGCTAGTAGCCGCCAGAGGGCCGCCGGAGTCACCAGAGCAAGTACCTTGGCCGCCGGCGCCACTAGTGCAGATGTTGCTACTGTGCACATACGGCCCAAACGTGTTGGCACACACTTGGTTCGTTATGACGCTCAAGGTCACAGAGCTGAGGAACTGTGTAGTCGCGATGCTGCCACCTGGTTTTAAAAACCGTTGTTTTTTAACTGCCTCAGTAGCCTAGTGGTAGCAGGCCACTACTACTGCGCTGGAGGTCCTGGGTTCGATTCCCGGGTCGGAGGCTATCAGAGATAACGGTTTAAAATCCTTTATCTCTGGTTCTATTGGGATTATTCCATTTTCTGGAAGTTTCCCAATACCTCGGAGTTCGGTAATGTGCCCGGAGATGGCAACAGGCTCGCCACCTGTTAATTGGGTCAAAAACGTAACCGGCGAACCGTGGGTGGTTTGCATGTATGCTTGAATGCATGCATTTGGCTCTACCTACCCCTTCGGGGATTACAGGCGTGAAGTGATGTTACGTTTTTTTTTATGACATCAAAGCGGAAAACATGCTTACATTGATGGTAACATTGCCGTCTAAAATCTGCTTAAAAACTATAAGACGCAATGAGACGTAAATGGAGGCAAAAGCGATCGTTCTCTTAAAGCTTAAGATCTTTTGCTTCTTCAACCGGTAACGCTTATTTATCGTTCTCTTAAAGCTTAAGATCTTTTGCTTCTTCAACCGGTAACGCTTATTTAGATTTTAGTGGTATAACCACTAAGTTTATGCAACAAAAATCTAAATAGGCTCAGCTACTTAAGTTCGCTACTCAGCTGTCATAAATGAAAATAAATTCAGATAGGTATGTTAAAATTTGATTTGTTTCATCAAGAATTGTCGAAAATCTGCTAATTTTGAAAACGAATTCGTCTGCTTGATTTGTGGGAAATGTTGCAGTGTTTTAATTGACTGTACCCACAGAAATCTAAATAAATAACTACTTTATATTATACTGTACTTTAAAACCAACTATATATTATAGTTTACTAAAATTTGATCCATGTCTTTTATCAAAGAAATATCTTTGTTTTTTACTATTTCTAACCTTGGATTGCTGGTCTAAAGTTTGACAGTTCGATTACCGGTTAACTTTCAGTGACATCTTTTATTGGAAAATATTAACCCCAGGGTTGGAAAATAAACAATAGTAATGAAACGTATACAACTGTTAGAATGTAATGGTGCATTGCCTGTGATCATCATAAAAGAATAATTCAGAACTTACCGTCACGCGTAAGACCATATCCTGAAGCGAGAGCGTTGGTCCCGGCAAAGTTGTTCGATAGCTCATTTCCACTAGGAAGAGCGATTGGTTGGATTACATCTGAAAATGAAGAATATATAGTTATACTAGCTGCCCTGACGAACTTCGTATCGCCTTAGAGGTATAAAAAATGTCGAAAAAAATATTTGGTGAGAATCACCCTTACCATTTAGGGATATAAAAATAGACTACCACCGATTCTCATACCTACCAAATATACATACAAATTTTCAATATGATCGGTCCAGCCGCTTCGGAGGAGTATTGTTAGAAACACCGTGACACGAGAATTTCATATATGTATTATACTATACTAGCTATAATTGTGCCTCGCCTTCGTTCGCGTGGCATTTGTAATAAGTTTTTTTTTTCATAAAACCTTTCATCCCCTATTTGAACCGTTTAGGTTTATTTAAAATATCCCTATGTTTAATCATGGGTTATCAACTATATTTCTGACCAGAAATTTCAATCTAAGTGCGTTGCCACTCCTGAAGCCTAAGGTATGTAAAGGAAATTACAAAACCGTACATTTCCACCTGACCGAAACACGAGACTGCTAAACATTAAGATTTGGCGGCAAGTAAATTAGGTAATGCGTGTCTACGCCTGCGATCCTATCACTCGAGCTCTACCACCAGTGTATGGAAATGTGGATGAATGCCAGTAGTTTGAAAGATAATGAATAAAAGTATGATTTGTTTTATATGTAGGTACCTAAAACATTTATCGAATTGATAACTAATCAGCTAGGTACTAAAGTCACACATATCAAAAAATATTATCAAATAATTGATAAACTCAGATTTTGCTTTGACTTCATCGTAGCTAATTTTGTAAGTCTAGTGTCACACTGCTATTGTCAATGGTAATAAATAAACATGAAAAAAACACTTTCAATTTATTTTTTAGTGTAGATGCGTGCAGCGGAGAGCGGTGTTTGCAGCAGCCGTAATGATCTTTTGAAACATTTTTTTATGTTATTTCGCATTAACACATGCTTGTAAAATATATTTTGAAGAAAAATGGAAAGAAAAATTTGACTTCAGGCGAGACTCGAACTCGCGGCCACTGGGAATCTAGTCCAGCCGTTCTTCCAACTGAGCTACTGACTGTCTATCTACTGAGTCCTGCCCGACTTGTCAAATCTTTCCTTCACATTTATTGCATTGCTTTATGGTAGCAGTAGCGCCATCTATTCCCAGTGGCCGCGAGTTCGAGTCTCGCCTGAAGTCAAGTTTTTCTTTACATTTTAATTTAAAATAAACATTTTTTTGTTTATGTTTTTGGGTTATTTATCAAGATTAGTAAAAAGTCATAGAACAAATATTGTTGGGATTAATGTAGAGAGGCTGCCTGTAAGAGGTGATGCGCTACTTTTAAATAACCCTGTATATTGTCATTCTAAGGTGCATGGTCACGGAATGATGAAGTACGTTAATTTTGAGGCTTGATTCGAATACTATAATCTTTCTACTTACGTAGTAAACTCATGTATCACAAGTATTTGTAACCAAACTCTTCCAAAAAGACTTGACTGATTGTTTTTTTTGTATATTCGGTAGATCTGAGAATCATTTGTAAACTATCCGATAAGGCGATGCAAAATTCGCCAGAACAGCTAGTCAATTCAGATAAAACTCGCCTATTACTCGTACTAACTCGGTTACGGGCATGCAATACAGAACCTAAGCTTTTATTAGTAGACCGGTGAAATTTTATATTATTTTGTATGGTCGTAGGGAGCATAGGCCTGCACTAATATTCCTTCAAATTTCCAAACGAGAGTTTGCGCGTATAGAGTTGCAGGGGAGGAGCTGCCTCTCCCTAGGGATAAATATAGCGTAATTTACAGCAAAGACTTATGTGCCATAAGTACAGGTACCAACTTAAAGTCCTTCTAGAATTAATTTGCCTTAAAGCCAAACTGCCCCCTTTTACATCGTCGGTTGGCGACGCCCTTGCTAGTGCTTATTGCGTTATAGACATGTACGAATAATATATGTTCGCCTTGGCGGAGCTAGTATCGTGTCTGCAGAGTAGGTATTACAGGCGCATGACGTGACATGGGAAAATAGAGATATACAGTTTTGACCGTATTTCCTAAACCTAGCTCTGTTTGCAACATACTATTAACACGTTCGTTTTCTTTAGACTGTGATACTATTTTAACTTACTTGAATAAGAGACGGATGTGATACGAAGAACAGCGATATCATTTTCAGCAGTGTTAGGGTTCCACTGAGGGTGTACCGAGATATCCCGAGTGACGATACGAGAGCCGCCGGAGAAAAGCAGATTGGAACCGAGTACGACGGTGAAGGACTGAGCGGTCATCTGGCCGTCATGGTAGCAGTGGGCGGCGGTGATGACGCGGGTGTTGCTGATTACGGAGCCACCGCACACGGTTGTAAGGATCCAGAGGACTGTGATGACGAGACCGGCCTGAGAACAGATATTTTGTAACTACATAATAGAGAGGCAGGACTAAGAACTTAGCACAAATAATTGTAGTCCATCCAACTATTGGAATACTACGAAACTAAAGAAGTTACGAAACTATGAAAGTTGGTAAGTGATCAAAACATCGGGATGATTTAGAAAATAATATAGTTACAACCATTTTTGAAATAAAGCGATATTGTATAATATAGTAAGTTCGTGAAAACCAAAGAAAGCCTAATGTTTTTTAGCAGCTTTCGAGCAGATATTTGTTTCGAAGAACATCTATCTTAGACATGTTGATGTTAAAAAGATCTAATTAATTATGAACAAGCAAAAATTTTTTAGCGGACTTAAAAAAAAGGAGGAGGGTCTCAATTCGTCCGAATCTTTTTTTTTATTGTCACTATAAGTTCCGTAGCCGCTTAAAACTTGGAAATATCAAAAAACAGCAAAATTGTACGGTAAGATTACCGGGAATACAAACAATTCAGATCATAACTGACGACATTTCGTATTAATTGGTATTAATGAGGCTATTTCACGTAAATGGAGGCAAATTTAAACTTCTAACGGTTAATGCTTGATGTACCTAGAAAATAAAGTTTAACAGACCCAAATAAATCATGTTACAATGACATAAGTGGGAATTGTTCCCACTTGGGTAGGTACTTTTACGACTGGTCTGTTTTTTTAAATAAATTTGGCGAATCTGTTGCGCATCCAACCCAAAGTTCAATTGAAAAACAATGTCATGGGTATGTACCTAGAATTACATGTGTGTTTCTGTTCAGTGAGACTAAACACTGAAATCAAATAAGTACTCGTAAAATCATTACAAATCACATACCTGGTAGGGAACTTGAGAGATGTCAGTCATAGTACCGCCTACAATCCTACTGCCGGTGGCAGCTTCTTCCTCGGCTTTCTTGATCTCGGCAGCCTTGGGGATACCTTCTCTCAAATGATAGCCAAATACTGGTGAAACCTCAGCAGAATCAAGTTCTGCATATGAGGTAGCAATGGCCAGAGCCAAGACAACTGTTCCTAAAAACACCTTCATGATCGATGATCTACGTTGCCAGTAGTAATCTGACCGGCTTAATTATATTTATATGTTATTTTCTAATCTAATCTGAGTTAATTGATAGAGCTATCTGGGATTTAATGACGAATTTAATATTTTCTACAATATTGTCAAATAATTAATAAAAAGTGTAATTCTTATCATAGAATTGGTTTCAAGTTCAACATACACAAAATAAATGTATAGAAACTGAACCGCTTACTGCTGATTAGAGTTAAGAGAGCGAGTTAAGTAGGAAGTAGAAGATAGCGGAAGTCCTAAGGATAAGCTTAGCTTACGTAGGGGAAAAAGTTGACAGCAGAGCATGCAGCAGCAGTTCATGTGGTTGATTATAGCTATGACGAAATTTATATTTATTCACTATTTCTCTTTTAAGCGGTTATTTTTTGTGACAAATCTTTATTTTTGAATGTTTATTTTCTATGGTGCGTTCTCTTATTTTATTGACTCACTAGACCCTGGCTGGCCTTATTGACCTCGGCTGTTTTTACGTAGCTATGGTGGTAAACCAGCGTGCAGTTCACATGAATGGTAAGTGAATATTACTGCCTATAGATCTTTGCCTCTGTGATAGCAATTACGAAGCCATGAAAATAAATAATTAAATATTTGTAAATATATTGCTTCGTAGTAGCATGTGTGTCGAGACATTGCTAATAATAAGCACACTTACTTAGTCGCGTATTAGCATGCTTGTTTCAGGTTTGCTAATAAGTAGTTTACGAGCATGTGTAACTGTGTCAACTGTAACAATAGGCACGTAAATATCATAGAAAAAAATATCAATTGGTTTGGTCGTCGTCAGTCATCGACTATGGAACAGGAAGGCTGATTGGTCTGTGTCGTCAGTCAAGTAATCGCTTGCTCACAAGTTGTCATTAACGTCAAAACTAATTTGTAATCATTTTTTTGGCCGATTCTTCAAAGTTTTTTAATGTAGCTTTATTTTTTTTAAATAGCATTATAATGTTTCACAAGTTTTTCTTATTAAAATAATAATACTATAGTTTTAATTACTCTTTACAATTTTATTTTTGTGAGCTTTTTATTGCTCATGACATCATATCGATTAAAGTTTTATACAAAGTAATATCACAGATTGTATGTGATTTACAAAGAGATTAAAATCAAAGAGAGTTCATTAGAGTGTTGCGGTTAAGTTGGAGTTCAGTTCGATGTGAATACAGATGGGATTAAAATTGAACTCGACGGCGGCTGCGGCTGTTTTTGTTAACTATGTTTTATAAAAATTTTTCATGTCTTTTTAAATGCTTGGTATTGATATGTAGTACTAGCTGGTGCAAGCGACTTCGTCTGCGCAGGGTTAGTACACTACATACGTTTTAGCTATAGAATGCTTTGTCTTTCTCAGTTGCATTGTCAAATGTGCAGGATAGAAAAAGACAAAGGAGAGATTAGCAACACTCTAACTAAATAAAAATACGTTTATGAATATATTTTACGTCATAAAAGGGGGAATATCTTTATGAATTGAAACCTATGTGTTTGTACGGTGCAACCATACAATAAAATAATCTTTGTCAGCAATTTACTTCTCAAGCGCATCGCTGTCGCTATGTGGAGTTCGCGTCAAATAGCATCAAAGTACACACGCGTTCGGCCGATCGTGCTTCCTGGGGTTATAACAATTAATTTGTAAACCGTGTGAAATTACCGAATTATACAAATTTTTATATCCAAAAATTATCTTTTTATTTGTTGGACTCATCCGTGACCCAACAGTGTTATTCTGATGTAAAAACTATTTTATTGATTAGTTCCATTAAAAGCCACTCAGTACTTTTACAGTAATATACTTGCCGTTAAATGGTAGTGTTCAGCACTATCGTGTTCCGGTCAGGTGATATACGGCCCTGTAATTTTCCGCACGGAGGCGTAACACCTTGGGCCTCAGAAGTTGTGAAGCACCTGCATTTTGACCTCTGGTCTTTGGGTAGGTGTCTATAGGCTGCAGTCATCACTTAACATCAATGTGAACTGCATGCTTATTTGCCACTTCCTTTACATAAAATAAACAAACTTTCGCATTTAAAATGTTATGTTGGATAGTTATAATGTTTCATCACATCATCACTCCTGCTGGACAAAGCCTTCTCCAAAGAGGCCCACAATAGTGTTGTGCGTTATTAGGGGATAATATAGCATTGCCACGCTTGGTAGGCGGATTAGTGATCGCGGTGGCAATAGTTTTATCGCGCGACGCTGCTGCCCAACCCGCGTTGTTATATTTACTACCGGTGTATTGGAATGGTTTGACCGCCATTGTTCGGTTGATTGACTGAAATAGTGGAAGAATATTCTTCCAGTAGGTATTCTTCTTCCGCTAGTGAAGTCCTCATGTCCCGACGCCAGACTTACTTCACAAGACAGTATTTATTCTAAAAATAAATCACAATTTTTTACTGGTGGTAGAGCTCCAGTGACGGAGTTCGCGGTCGTAGGCGCCACTGCATTTTCTAATATGCTTGCCGTTAAATGGTAGTGTTCAGCACTATCGCGTTCCAGTCAGGTGGTAATGTATGGCCCTGTAATTTTCGGCACAGAGGCATAACACCTTAGGCCTCAGGAGTGGTAACGCATCTGTTTTTTGTGGGTGTCTATAGGCTGCAGTCATCACTTAACATCAATGTGAATTGCAAGCTTGTTTGCCACTTCCATTGCATAAAAATAAAAAAATAAATAAACATATAAAATCAACCATAAACGCGTTTAAAGTAGTGATAAAATAAAACGCAGGCGATTGAAAACTAAAATCAACGATTCAAATGGAAAATAGACAAAGTTTTAATAGGAAGCGATTATCTGGCTGCACTCTGCAATTGCAAATGGTTACTCACTGGAATGAATATCCAATAGAAACTGTAAATACTACATTTATTTGAAGTTGATTTAAATTGAGACAAAATGTTCGAATTTTAATACAAATATTTATTTTCAATACGATTTTACTTGTGGTAGAACTCCGGGTTTAGGCCCCACTGCATTGCCTAATATACTTGCTGCTAAATGGTAGTGTTCAGCGCTATGGTGTTTCGGTCAGGTGGTAAGGAACAGCCATGTAGTTCCTGGCACAAAGGTATATGTATAGGTGCCCATTACAAACTTATATCTCAGGAGTGCAACTGCATCTATGCTATATTCCGCAGAATAGATTATCTATTCCGTGCCATATTCTATCCCTACTTAATATTTATTTAATATTATAAATGCGAAAGTAACTCTGTCTGTCTGTCTGTTACCTTTTCAAGTCCAAACGACTGAACCGATTTTAATGAAATTTGGTACAGAGATAGAGCTGACTTTGAGAAAGAACATAGGCTAGTTAGTTATTTATAAAACGACATCCACGCGGGCGAAGCCGCGGGCAACAGCTAGTATTTCATATATTATTATGTAAGCTTTTTGACATTTGTAGATCTAGTAATTTTAATACTACCTACAACAGAACCACTTAAAATTAATAAACATAAAAAATAATAATGTAAAGAGTAAGTAATTTTCAAAGCCTTCGTCGTAATAAAAGTAACCAAGTGCAATTACTACCTATTAAGAAGAACGCCGCTATAGCAAAATCTGTGTGTTTTCAATAAAATATACGTTGTGTGTTATGTTCATCATTACTTATGAAGATAATTATACTTATGAGGTACGCACGTAAGAAGATAATTATACTTATTTAGCGTAACAATCCAATATACCAGAAATTTAAAAAAAAATGGTATGTTTTTGGTTACAATAAGCAACTTCAGACTGTTTGTTGTTGTTATATGTTGAGCAACTAACTTCAGAATGTCACTTTTATCTGTTGGTGTGCGCGCGTATCTTATAAACTTTCATAAGTTTTTCGAATCTTACTCAACTCAAATAACATTTAAGGGACTACACAAAACCGCGATGCGATGCGATCGTATCGCAGGCGATGTATTCGTGCGAGCTCGCAGATATTTGCGATGCGATGCGAATTCGTAGTTATGTGTGGCAACCCTAAGCTAGATGACATGTAAAGACATCAATATGGATCAATATCCTAGTTAATCGTTCATGATGTAAAGAATCTCTCCGTAAATCTGAATGGACTATTTTACACTTATTTTAGTGAGACAGCCATTGCTTTCTTTAACCTACATCACAAGTAGTTAAGTGAAATCTGTATTACTAAAATCAAAATATATTATTAATTTTGAATACGAGAATGCCTTATACATCACAGGATTAGTCAATTGTATTTAAATACTGAAATGTAGGTACGGTCTCATTTCAATAGCATGTCATCGGTCATGTTGAAAAACCCTATCATTAAAAATAAACTGTTTGTTAGAATAAAGCCTTCCAGAATAAACTCGGATAATAGTGTGAAAATGTAAATGCACAGAACTAGGTCACGAACGCGTCCCCGGCTTGCTAATGTAAGGAGAGCTGCGAATGACTTATGTGCTCACATGGCTCGACTCACTTCACACTTGACCCTTTTACAGGCACACCAGTTACGTCACCGTCATTTGTAAGAGACTGCATAATAATTCGACGCAGTTTTTAACACACTACTTTCTTCGGCGCCGAGATTGACGCAGTTTGTTGCTTAGCAACTTCAATTCGCATTACAAACAGAAGCGTTATTGCTGAATTATATTAGATGTCGTTATTATGGCTAGCTATGAGACATACAGATGTGTAGTTAATTTAAATATCACAGGAGTAAGTAACCATTTTGCATTTTTGTAAAAACGTTCAAATTTCGATGATAGCGACAGTGACTAACTTTTTAGGGTTCCGTACCTTAAAAGGAAAAAGGAACCCTTATAGGATCACTCGTGCGTCTGTCTGTCTGTCTGTCTGTCTGTCCGTCTGTCACAGCCAATTTGCTCCGAAACTACTCGACCGATTGAGTTGAAATTTGATGAATATATGTAAATTGGTAAACCAAAACTGAACACGTCAAGTAAAATAATAAACTTTAAACAGGGGGGCCACTTTCAGAAAATTAAAAAAAAATAATTCGTAAACTGTGTCGTGTGACATATCAAATGAAAGATGTTGTTGTCAGCATCTCAGATATATATTTTTTATAATTTTATTATTAATTTTTAAAAACGACGAAAATTGACCATTCCCTTCCCCTATCTCCGAAACTACTGAACTTAAAATTTTGAAAAAAATGTGGCAAATAGTTCTTTGCCTATAGATTACTGGAAAACCTATAAAAAGTTTGAGTATTCAAATTAAATAGAAAATTCTTAATAATATAACCCGCCTGCCGGTACCACCGTTTTTTTTTACGTAATTGAAGTGGCAAACAAGCATGTTGATGTTAAGTGATGGCTACAGCCTATAGACATCCACACAAAGACCAAGGTCAAAATGCAGATGCGTTACCACTCCTGAGGCCTAAGGTGTTATACCTCTGTGCCGTAAATTACAGGGCCGTACATTACCACCTGACCGGAACACGATAGTGCTGAACACTACCATTTAGCGGCAAGTATATTAGGTAATGCGGTGGTGCCTACGTCCGCGAGCTCCTTCACTGGAGTTCTACCATCACTTCACACTTGACCCTTTTACAGGCACACTAGCTACGTTATTGTCATAGTTTTATGTATACCTAAAGCCGGTTACACACCTTACTTATCCTTCCTTCACATGGGGAATGCGTCAAAATGGTCACACACCTTACAATGTACCTACCTGTGCAAGTCTAGAAGATCCTAAAATTGTGTTGATTGGCATGGATATGTATGTGAAACAATCGAGTAATAATACTAATAATCATATGCTTTTTTGCTATGTTATTTTTGGTTTTAGGGCTGATATATAATTCAAACCTAAACCGGTCGTTAATTTAGATATGATTAACATGTAACTAAATAAAACACATTTACTGTTTCTCTGACGTTTATTATATATATTACACGCACAACAAAATACCACAGTATAGGTACATAAACACGTTCGTTTCCTTTAGACTGTGAAAATACGTCGTATGTTTGAATAAACGTATGTATCTTTACTTTTATTTTTCATTTGTTATTTTGTGTTCCTTTTTGTTTTTGTAAAGAAGAAATTTAAGAGGAGATAATATAAAACGGCGGGCGCGGCTGATGCGTAATCCGGCCGCACGCGGATGTAGGGACATGGCGCGCCGGCAGAAGGGAAGTAGTGGAGACTTATTATGGCTAAATTAATTTTATTAATAACTATCTTTCGCCCACGTGTACTTTAGTTATCGGGGCATATGATTAAAGATTCAAAATTCATTTAATCACTTGGAAATAATTAAATTTTCTTATAACAAATTTTGTTACACATTGGATTACATTATTGCATCTTTATAAGGACCTTTTGTTTTTTTTAATTATAATATGGCTTATAAGTAAATAAATAAAATAAAATTTTTATTTATTTATTTCCAAACATTTTTTTTCAGTACGTCGGAGCTTCGCGAAATAACGGCGTGTAGTTACGTTTTTTTTGGAAAATTTGGAATAAATGTTTCACCTGCTCCCTATATTGTTTCCTCGAAAGCCATCCCCACATTCCATATCATTGAATATACCAAAGCTTGAAAGGCGGATTGGTGGTCGCAGTGACGGTAGTTTTATATCTGTAGGGACGCCGCTGCTCATCCAACATTGTTATTTTTACTAAAGCCCTATTGGAATGGTTTGGTCATTGTTTGGTTGACTGACTGCACAGGTGGTAGATCTCCAGTGACTGAGCTCGCGGGCGTAGGCACCACTGCATTACCTAATATACTTGTGTGTACTGCATGCTTGTTTGTCACTTCCATTACATAAATTAAATTAAAATTAGAGGAAGAATTCGCCACCACCAGAGGGCGGTGGGTTCATCACGATTCACGCCCCGATGCCTTCACATAGTTATCACCACAGAGGCTAAACAACTAAGGCCTTAGGAGTGGTAGATGGTAGATACCAATAAGGTGCAGTGTTCAATATTTGTGTAAATTTTTAAAGTAATAAACTTTATAAAACCAGAACCAAATGTTTCTATTTCGTCTCCATAGACTTCATCGTCTCTTATATCAGGTCAAGTTTAAAAGAGGTTGCACTAAATTTTCAAGTCCAACGACAAATCCACGACGAAATACTGGGATACTATTGTTACTATTGTTAGAGAAACGGGACTTTTGTAAAAAGTGTCATGACAAATTGTTGGAGGGTTTTAATATTTTAAGAGATATTGTAAGTTGAGATATTGTTATGTAGAGCAAGAATACTCTAGATCAGTGGTTCTCAAACTTTTTAAATGATGGAACCTTTTTGGGAATCAAAATACTTGATGGAACCCTACAATAAAACAATTGTTTTTATAAGTGTATTTTTTATTAATCAGCATAATAAAAGTACAATGTAACAGTTACTAATTATTATTTACTTCACCACTTGGCAAGGACAATAATAGAAAACATTTAAAAAGAAAAATCTAACTAGTGGGAGGTATGAAACTGTTTTTTATTTTTCATCAATTGGTTGATATCAGGTTTGATGGAAGAAAGTTGGAGTCTCATATCAGCTTCGGCGTCCAGTCTATTGCGATATTTTGTTTACGTGCCTGCGTAGGCAGAGAATCCTGTTTCGCACAAAAATGTAGTTGGGAACGGGAGAAGAATATCCAAGAGCCATTTGGCCAAGCATTGCATGCTTGGCCAAATGGCTCTGTCATCTTGGATTCTTCTATTCATCTTGGATTCTGCACCAAAAATCATTGAGAGGCGTCGCTTTGAACAGTGACTCCATACTTGTTCACTTTAATTTTTGTATTGTGTTCTTCGGGAAAATACTTTTCAAAAGATGCGCGCATCGAACTGAGATACTGGACCAATTCTTCAAACACATCATCTTCAAACATTTCTGAGTCGTTTTAGCTAACAAACTCACTGAGTAACGTAAAACTTTCTATTTATTTCTTACCAATGCAAATGATCCAAAAATCTAATTTTCTTTCAAAAGCAGTTATTTTATTATAGGCCTGAAACACTGTTGTCTGTTTACCTTGCAACGATAAATTCAATTCGTTAAGTTTTTGAATGATATCCGCCATAAAAGACAATCAGAACAACCAAGTTTTATCATATGGTACAAACGGTCCTTCAAATTAGAAAAAGAAGTATCTGCTGAAAGAAACATTTGTAACTCAGCTCTAAGTTCAAATAGCCTTGTTAAAGTTTTACCCGGAGACAGCCATCGCACTTCTGTATGGAGCAGCAGTGTTTTATGTTTGCTGCCATAATCCTCACACAATAATGAGAACAATCGGGATTGTAGTGGTCGTGATTTGATAAAATTAATTATTTTTACCGCTTCATCCATAACTAATTTTAGATTTGACGTAATTTTACGTTTAACAAAAAATTATTTATTCTTGTCTTTAGACTCGGGGTGTACAGTTTCTAAATGTCGGCGCAATTTGGCAGGTTCCATGGAACTATTAGGAAGCAGTTTACTACAGAGCATGCAGAGAGGTGAGCCGTTGGAATCAACAAATCCGAAACTGATATAAGATTCATCATACTTCCTTCTTTTCGTCTTTGAAACCGTCGAGCTTGACGTCGTGGCATCATCTTCTGGATCGGTGATTTCTCCGCGCGCACCGCTTTTGAACATTCAGCGTCATTAGAAGCGGTTGTTGCAACATCTGTAAGCCAACGTTCCATTCTTCTTTATTTATAATGTTACACGTCAGGATAGTGGGGTTTAAATAATGCACAATCGTTACTGCGTATAAGAGACTAAATTTAGTACCTACAGTGAAGAAATGTATAAAACTGAGACAACAGAATACAGCAGGCTGTAAAACAATGAACACTAGTTTCTCGCTAGCGAGCTTGTAAGTAGGTAGTAACTTATCGCTCCGAACGCTAATCCTCAACTGAAGACGCGCGACGCGCGATCGCCGCTTTTATACTTAGTCCTAGACTCGATCTCAAATATTCTCGAAAATACTCGAGTTGGCTGGCACCTTTGATAAACAAAAAGCAAAAATAAAAACAGAAATTTAAAAATTGCAATATCGACTTTATCCTTTGAAGGTAGAGTCGAAAGTCGCTTGTTGACAAATATAGCGTCTAATTCAGAGGCGGCTTTTATCAAAGAGACTGCGCGCTCACAAGTATACTACCCGCTCGTTTTAAGTTTGCCGCTGTCGATAGGTATGACGTTCGAAAAGTAGCGTCAGCAATACATAATATAAATATATTTTTTATTTAATTGTAACAATAAAAATTGTGTACGTACATATTTGGGTAAAACAATGACACATTGTAAGTTTTGTTGTCACATGGGGGAGGGTACGCGCATTCCACAGACCGGCAAACTTCGCGAACGAACGGGTTGTACAAGTATAAAATTGTTGATACCAAACTTATGAGATATTGTACCAGCTATTGTAACACATGTTTCTACAAATACAAATAAATAACGTTCATAGCGTTTTGTGCGGCCCCCCGGAACCCCGACAAAGGTATCACGGAACCCTAGGGTTCTGCGGAACACACTTAGAGTATAGCTGCTCTAGATATTATGCTTGATTCCTCCACTTTAAACTGAAGATTAATCATTTAAGTTTCTAACACTAATAACCTCTCAAAATACTGCCCTGTAATTAATGTACGGCCCTGTAATTTCCGGCACAGAGGCATAACACCTTAGAGTGGTAACGCATCTGCATTTTGACCTTTGTCTAAGTGTGAGTGTCTATGGGCTGCAGTCATCACTTAACATCAATGTGAACTGCATGCTTGTTTGCCACTTCCATTACATTAAAAAAATACTTATCTCATTGAAGTAAAACTACTGGCCGAAGCGTCACGTTGATTAAAAAAAATATATAGGCAAGATAAATCCAACAAATATAGAGCGTAGCTTGCGTAAAATATGTATGACTTGTTCTTAGGAACAAGTCATACATATCTACCATAAACCCCTACAAACTGAATTATAAGTCATAAAACTAGAACTCACTAGAGTCACTAAAACTTTAGACAGCGTTGTATCAATTCCACTCTTTTTTTAATGGATTTATCTAGGCCGCCCGTCTCGTCTCTAGTCTACTTCATAGGGCAACTGGCAAGGGTAAAGAGCTCTCAATCACAAGATAATTTATATGTATCATCAATTTTCCTGTTGATAAAGCGATTAAATGTACTACCTAAAATGATACTATGTTAAAATTAATTCGATAAACAAAATTTAATCTTAATCTATTCATATTTTGTCATTATAATCCATCGATCTAAATCACTGAGACATAAAGCTATGATTGAATGAATTGATTGCTATTGTTTATCATTACTCTATTAGGTGAGTATGGGTTTTCCACATTTGATTATGGATAATACGTACTTTGTTGTTTTCCAGTTTGAATGAGTGTTTTTCATTAATTGACCTGTGTGCGTATAATTATATTTCACTAGCAGCCCAAATTACAGCCGTGTGAAGCCGGGCATTACCACTATCATAGTAAAATATAGCCTATAGCACTAATGAATAGTGTATCTTTTTGATTGTGAAAAAAAAAGTTATTGATGGTTTCATTATTTCCGAAGATTAGCCCTTACAAACAAACAATCAAAGTTACAAAGCTTACCTCTTTATAATACCTACCTTCAAGTGTAGGTCACACTACCTCCGCGGTATAGTGTCTTTATTTTTTTTTGTGGTTTTTCAGTCAATTTTACAAAACGAAAATTGTAAGTGTAAAATAAACGAAGTCTGTAATAAACTCAACTGAAAGCGAAACATTGCATTTGCCCACTTTTTCAGGAAACTACAGGTGTTAAGTTATATTATTACTATAGTATCATTACGCAAAATCTAAACGCAGCATGGTAGCGCTATACACTTATAGGCATAACAAATTGGTGTTTACATCCTTCCACCTTTAAGCTTTATCACTAGAGTACTCTTCCAACCTTAAAAATCACTATATATATCTTTTAAGATTAATGATAAATTAGTTACAGATAAGTAAACCAATCCTATACATTACACGGAAATTCTATTTAATCATTGGCTAACTGGGGTTCCCATGTGTAATGTCCCACGCATCTTAAACCTTAATCCGATCCGTAATCAAATTGAATCTCTACGGAACCCCGACTGTCCTGAGTGCCCCATGAGTCGTTTAGGCAGAATTGATTAATTTACCCATATTATTGAACCTTTTGGCACGTTTATGTAAAACGTTGGGATTTCATATTTTAGCGCCTGCTTTGCTTAGTATTCAAATGAGATGGGTGTGGCTTTTGTGGCGGGGGCAATAGGTTTGATTGCGTAATTACTGGTGAATGATGGATCTAAGGAGGAGCTTGCTAGCATTATGTGACGTTACGTTATTACCTGCGGCTCGGCCTTTCGTTCTGCTATAAAAGCAATAGCGATAATAAGACTTTAGTTATAACTTCAGCAGGCGTCGGGCGACGACGATCATCGTCCTCTAACGAAGGAGAATTCTTCCGCTAGTGTAGCCTGTCAACCGAACACGGCGGTCAAACCATTCAAATGCGGCGGTAGTAAAAATAACAACGCGGGGTGGGCAGCCGCGTCCTGCGATAAAAGTACCTCCACTGCGATCGCCAATCCGTCTGCCAAGCGTGGCGATTATGGCATATTCTCCCTTAATGAACAACATTGTTTGGGGAATGCTTTGTCCAGCCGTGGCCGTCTTACCGCTGGAGTGATGATGATAATGATTAAAGGAATAGCGATAGTCAGATTATCGTGAAAGTACTTTTCGATTTTTAAAGAAAAATGGAAAGAAAAATTTGACTTCAGGCGAGGCTCGAACTCGCGACCTCTATTACCAACTATGCTAGTTAGGCAACTGCTACCATAAAGCAATGCAATAGATGTGAAAGAAAGATTTAACAAATCGGGCAGGGCTTCAGTAGCTCAATTGGAAGAGCGGCTGGACTAGATTCCCAGTAGGTCGCGAGTTCGAGCCTCGCCTGAAGTCAAATTTTTCTTTCCATTTTTCTTTAAAAATAAAATATATTTCACAAGCATGTGTTAATGCGAAATAATATAAAAACAATTACTTTTGGATTTACGATTCAGTCAGGCGATCAAACTGTTGAACAATATGCAGCCAAAATATACAATTTTCAACGTGTTCAACGTATTCGTTAACATTTGATGTCTGTTATCGAATATTGATACCTATATATTATTTAATAAGTTGTTTTAGAGACAAATGTCTATCTCACGAAAGTTACTTGCATATACTAACCAATACAAAAACTAGAATTTTTAAACAAACAACAATAATAATATTTGTGGTTAACACATTGAAAACTTATATACAGCTTTCATAATTAAAAAAAAAAGTAACCTATCAAGGACCATGTTAAGTTAGCCAAGAAGGCTAACTTACACACAAGACGTGAAGACACATATCTATTGTACGATAAAAATAATGTTATCAGATCTCATGTGTCCAACTAATAACGATCATACCAACTATTTTCATTATAAACTCATTAAAAGTTATAAAAATTGGTATGCGTATTCAATACCAAGTTAATAATATTTCAAAAATTAAAGGAGGCTTAAACAACCGCAAGTAGACACAGTACCTGCAGCGTAAGTACATTATAAGTTAATACATATTAATGTAACACGGAATTTAACATTATTCAGATAATTTAATGATAAAGAGATGTCAAAGAGTCACAAAGAATGCGCAAACCAGGTATTTGACGTGAAAAATCCGGAAAGGATTTCATAATGTTTGTAGCATGCCTCTTCCTTGGTACATGTGGAAAGGTTGGTCCGGGACAGGGGTGAGCAGTAAATTCTTTACTTTGCCAACAAATCCACGTCCGCCGCGATAGCGCTGTTTTATTTAGGTCAGGTTCCCGGAGCCAGAGTGCGCTCTGTGATAAGTGTCACTTCTAGATATAGTTTGCTCTTGGTGCGCTCGCTAAAAATATACGGTACTTGTAACTGTTTGCTAAATAAATTTGTTCTCCATGATCTGTGCAGCATGATTTTTCTTTGAGGTTTGTTATCTGCGTCGTCAAATAAATATTATATTATGTCGGAGTGTAACCTAAATAGTCACATTAAAACAGCGTCTCCGATAAACTAGCGCCATCTAGTTTATCGGAGACGTAACCTAATTATGACTAGGCTAGATTGTTTAATAGAGAATTCTAGGTGGCGCCACGGTCGGCTTAGGTACTTGGATTTGTTACCTTAGAGGGGATAGTTGCTTGCCGATATCGGGTTTATAAAGGCTGGCAAACAGTTCATGAGGGACAGTCGCAGTCACACAGTTGAATCGAATTATTGTAAGGCAGTTATGCTGCCAGTTAGAACAGTGAATGTCAGTGAAATGAAAGTGATATAAAGCGGGGGTAGTACTGAATTAAATTGGTAGAAGACTGGTGATAGTAGTAGTATCGTATCTCGATAAATGTGGTTTCCCGGTTCGAAGGGTTTCTTGCCCGTTCTTCCCTGCCGGAAGAAAGCAAATGGGCGGATCTTAGGCAATATACGACTTTCTTCTACCAACCTGTGCTTTATTTCATCATCCGCTCGAGTTTCCACCAACAGATGCCCACAAACACGAATAACATATCGGAGTATGGAAAGACACGCCCACAACACTACCTTGATATCCTACTTCTGGAGAAGAAAGCCCTTCCTGCCGATATATACACACATCGTCGCTAGGTAGAGTTCACGTCGATTAGCATGATACAATAAACGCGTTCCGATCGTGCTTCTGGGCATTTTATTGTACTGTGTGAAATTATTGAGGTTTTTTTTATGTTATGGAAGTGGCAAATAACTTGCAGTTCATATTGATGTTAAGTGATGACTGCAACCTATAGACACCCACACAAAGACCAAGGTCAAAATGCAGATGCGTTACCACTCCTGAGGCATAAAATCCTGAGAAATTACAGGGCCGTACATTACCACCTGACCGGAACACGATAGTGCTGAACACTGCCATTTAACGGCAAGTAGGTATATTAGGAAATGCGGTGCCTACGCTATTAGAATCATCTATTACCCAACAAGATAGATATTTGATTTATATGAAAGTTATATCAATTATGGGGATCTCATTATTACAGCTTTTTCATCTATCTTTAGAAAAGGATGAATTCCATGTAAAAAACACTTTCCACACTAAGTCCCTTTTACGAAGACAGAACAAGACTCAGCAGGTATTACCAAACTGAATTAAAAAAGTTTACACTTTGTATATCAAATAATTATCGATGTTTATTTGAACACTACTCTAACATAGGTAGTTAAAGCTAGATAAGGCCATTTCATACTCCTACAAACGGCTGTGTTGATTGTTACGAAATTTAACATGAGGTAATTTGAACTATAGGATATCTAGGACTTATCGCAAAACCAAATAACTAGTATGACGGAAAAACATTGGGTGCTGTTGAAACTTATTACGTTTGTCCGCCTAACGGTCGAATTCCTCTATAGACACACACACGAGGCAATTATGCCACTAGAGCATCGAGCCGTTACCCAAAAGCGCACTTTTTTGCTGCAAACAACGTACGTGTACGGATTTCTACAGCCTCCCTATTCCAAACATGTCAGGGTAATGTTTACAACACCCGAGTGCGAACGGTTAACAGCGCTTGCCCGTTCAGCGTACTCTAAACTTTTTGCTCGGTTTTGTTGGGCACACCTGAAAAAAGCTCCAGTGTCCGTGGCCAGTAATTCACTTCAGTCGTGACATGCAAACGGGCCCCGGCTGAATAATCACATTTCGTGTTATCCTTTTGTAACGTGTGCCCGCGCGTACAAAAACATTGTGATTTGCAAATATTACCGACGAAATCCGATTTTGGTGGACGGAGATTTAATCAGCGAGCTAAAATTCGGGGACTGAGATTTTTTGCGTTTTGATTTTTGGTTTTTTACTTTAATAATCAGTACAGTAGAATGAGTTCTTTTGATTTTCTTGTTATTTCATTTGTATTATTCAATAAGTAATAATATGCAGACATCTGTATGATCTACACTAAAACAGAAGCTCTATGTACCTAAAGATGCGTTGAGGTCTGATTGAAAGATTGTACCGTTAAACTCTAGTGTAATGCTACCCTGCCTACCTTGCATGCTCCCACTTGAGCTCTATTTTATTATGGTAACAACTAAGCCACAGTTTACATTGATGAAAAGTGCCTGAATACTGCGGCTTAAGGCTTAACCTATACCATAACTGGCGGTCAAAATGCAGATGCGTTGCCATCCTTGAGGATTGAGTTTACTTTCGTCGTTGTTATAACGGGGTCATATAGGGGAGAGTCGGATATATTGTACCAGTTTTCCGTTTTTGCAATATATCTTTTTTTTATATTAATTTTAATTAGTTCTTTATCTTGATTCACATCGTTTAGAATCTCATTTAACAACGTCAACACCATACTCTTATCGGATTTCACACAATATGCGTTTCCCTGAAGGCTTTCCTTCGGTACAATTTACCCATCTAGTCGGATTAATTGTACCATGGGTTAGGTAAATTGTACCACTGAGACTTAAGAGGCTTATTAACATGATAATAAATGAGAATAAAGGGTTTATAAATATACAAAATTCTTTATATTTTAATTATTTATGAAAAAATGCTAAAAGGTCTTCTCGAGCTCTGGGGCCATTCTCTAATACTCATTTGAAGACCGCGGACACCGAAGTTTTTGGTTTCTTCTTCTGCGGCTTCTTCTGACCTGCAAGCTGGCGTTGGATGCCCTTAGGTTGGCTATTTTTAATTCTTTTAAAGATTTTTTATCTTCACGCCAGGTCCCTTACGGCTGAGAGTGTGGAGCGCCAGATATCCCGGTCCTGACATACCTCCCGTAATTCTTCTATATTCATCATTCTCTTCATACATGCACGTCGATTTCTAAGACTTTTGACTCCACCTTCAGATAACACTCGACCTATTTGTTCTTGGTATCGTTTCACGATATCTAAGAAGTAAGTGATAAGCCGAACAAAATTCTAGGCAAATACCGCGTGCAATCAGCTTATTTCGCGAAAACTCTTCCAAGAGACACAGGAGTCTCAATAAGATGCAAGCTGCAACGCACGCCGAAAACAATCCTAAAAGGGACACAAACTCTTGGATTATCGCCAGTGGCTTGACGTGGATTTGTTACAACAGTATAAAATTCAGTGTTCACCCGTCCTAAATCTTTCTACAGGAACAAAGAATACTTAGAGCCTGCGCTATGTATATAATTTGAATTAGCAACACTGTTAGTAATGATATTAAAATCAGTGATCTTCATATTAATATGGCTTTAAATAAAACATATATCCTGGAGCTATCCTTACCTATTTGAATTTAGAACATCACCATGAGACGAAGTGTTATGTTTGTAATCAGTCTTCTTGCAGAATTTTTACTTGTGTTGTGTAGTTTTACTTAGTGACGGAGCTCATGGGCGTAGGCGCCGCCGCATTACCTAATATACTTGCAGCTAAATGGTAGTGTTCAGCACGATCATGTTCCGGACAGGTGGTAATGTACGGTCCTGTAATTTCCGGCACAGAGGCATAACACTTAAGGCCTCAGGAGTGGTAACGCAACTGCATTTTGACCTTGTGCTTGGTCTATAGGCTGCAGTCATCACTTAACATCAATGAGAACTGCATGCTTGCTTGCTACTTCCACTACATCAAAAAAAAATCAAAGACCTCAAGATACCATTATACGAGTAGTACGTCAATATAAACTCGATATAATCACAGTCTAAAGAAAACGAACGTGTTAATTGATATAATTTTCAAACTGCTGTCAGACAAATGTCTCTTCTGCTCGGCACTACGGGTTGAAAAGCGACCGAAATGTCGGGTTGAATATAAAAATCGTGTTAGTTTGACATAAATATGCGATATAAAACCGTGAATATAGTTTTATTTCCATCTTTACTATTTTGTTGTCGAGGATTTAATTCACGCAGTATTTTTTTTTAGAAAATCATAGCATAAATTTTTCTACAGAACGCATAATCACACATTTTTCTATATGGCCAGCTCAGTTTACATTGATGGTAATACTGTAACCTATAAACATCTACCTACGTGAAACCAGAGATATCAGTGTAGATGCGTTGCCACTCCTGAGGCCTAAGGTATTATGCCTCCCTGCCAGAAATTACAGGGCTGTACATTACCACCTGAGCGGAACACGATAGCGCTGAATACTACGATTTAGCTGCAAGTTTATTAATTAGGTCACTGAAGCTCTACCACGAATAAAAAGTTATATCGAACACAGTTCCACGAATTTGGAAGCGTACCTACAAGCGGAGAAATTGTGCTATTTACTTTTATAATGTAAGTATAGTACCAATTAAAATAATATAGGTCAGTAGATATTTTATTAGCGTAAATAATTATTAGTTTGATGTTCCATAAAACGGTGGAAATGGAATAAAGTATTCGAGAAACAACATTATTTATTTTGTTGTTATACTTGATTTATGGCCGAATACTCAAACGTCACTCAATTTTAAGCAACCCTCAAATGTGCGCTATCTCTATCGTTTAAACGTATATCTTTTTCTTTATAAAGACAGAAGACATTCAAGTCCGACTTAGATTTAAGTAACATTTGAGTATTTAGCCGTCAGACAGCCAGCTTTCTGTCAGAGTTTCATCAAAATTCTAGTCGACGGCCAAAGCTCTGACACTCTACCAACAAACGCTGGTGTACCGCAGGGCTCTGTGTTATCTCCCACACCCTCTTCACTTCCACTCTTTCATTCTGCATATCAATGACATGTTAGAGATGTCTTCTCGGGCGGTTATCGAGGAGAGTAGAACTAGACTTTTGTCTGAAGTCGAGAACTCTGAGCGAGTAACTGATTGGGGAAGACTAAATCTAATCCAGTTCAACCCCACAAAGACGCATCTGCGCGTTTTTAGCCTAAACAATTTTTTCTAATGTAATGGAAGTGTGAAAGCAAACTAGCATGCAGTTCACATTGATGTTTCGTGATGATTGCAGCCTATAGACACCCACACAAAAACCAAGGTCAAAATGCAGATGGCTTACCACTCCTGAGGCCTAAGGTGTTATGCCTCTGTGCCGGAAATGACAGGGCCGTACATTACCACCCGATCGGAACGCGATAGTGTTGAACACTACCATTTAGCGGCAAGTATATTGGGTAATGCGGTGGCGCCTACGCCTGCGAGCTCCGTCGCTGGAGACTAGAAAGCTGTAATTTGGCACGAATTTATGTACGCCCGATTCGCGTTCATTCCTGCCCAGAACGTGCGAATTGTGGAACGAACTTCCATCTGAGGTGTTCCCCCAGCGCTACAATATAGGGTTCTTCAAAACAGGCGTCAAAAGAGTCCTTCAGGACTGGCAGCGCGTTGGCAACTCCCCTGATGTTGCAAATGTTCATAGGCGACGGTAACCACTTTCCATCAGATGGCCGCCCGTCTGCTTGTATGTCAATCATTTGACATAAAAAAATATATATATAAAATAGTTATTGAGTTTCAGGATTCACGAACAATGTTTCCATAGTTTTTTAGTTCTCACTATTCGTATCGAAGCGCAGAGGGGTGGACATAGGAAAACTGTAGGATTACCAGCCGCGGCCTCAAACGGTGACTTTTATCCTTCAGCATTTTCATATTCGACCACTTACGCCTCTATTATGTCCTTGAGAATTAAGACTTTTCGTGTTATTCACCATGTCCCACGAAAAAGTCCGTGTTACGAATCCAAAATGAGGCAGACTCCAATAATTACGATTTTTAAATACGCTTAACGACCTATTTAACTTTCTTTTACAAACATCCCCATCTTGTCGAAATATCTGAATTTCCTTTTCATTTTATGTAAATAGACAATCATAGGATTATTTAGAGATGGAAACGTTGAACATAAACCTGAAGGTACTTTTTCTTTTTTATATAGCAACGAGATGTTCCAAAGTGTATGGAGCTTAGGTCTGCACCTTGTACGCTATATTGAGAGAAGAAGCATAAAATACTAAATCATTTTCAGCTATTCAAATCGTTTATTATACCTTCAATTAACTGTCGTAAACACCGACCGAAATATTTATGTAATTTTTGTATGACAGCAATATGGTAAATATATATATTGCTGTCATAAAAAAAAACTACGATTCAAGTAATTTTTTGAGTATTTCTCCATGATTCTACGTATTTTTATGTATTATATGTCAGCCCCATCATACACTAATCTTCTTCTATCTATTTATATAAAAATCAATTGCTGTTCGTTAGTCTCGCAAAATAAAACGCGAGAACGGCTGCACCGATTTGGCTAATTTTTGTTTTGAATGATTTGTGGAAGTCCAGGGAAGGTTTAAAAGGTAAGAAAATATGAAGAAATTGAAGGGAAACAGTACAAACCACAATTTCATTTTCACTTACAAAAAGTCCATATCTATCAAACCTTTGACACATTATTTCATTCTGAGGCAATAAGAAGTTTGCCGGGTCAGCTAGTATATAAATAAAAATGAATTGCTAAATGTGTATGCTGATTCGGCTGATTACTTTTTTGTTGTGATTGATGAAGTCTGAAAAAGTTCTTACGTAGAGTACCTACTTAAATACGAGAAAAACAGTAAAAACAACAATTTTCTTTTACGATACAAACTACTTTATCCCCAGCTGTCAAACATTTGACGACAATCAAAACGACAATGGTTTCATCATATTAGATATTTCTTTCAATATAATTTTATTTCTATCAGACAGCAATTAGCTAATAACTTTAAGCAGAAACAAATCTGTCGGGGCAGCTAATATTAAAAAACAATGCAACTTTGTTTAAGAGAAATAGAGCAGAACAAGGTTTGCCGGAGCAGCTGGTCCATAATATGTACATGTTCCTGGAGAAAGATATATATTTATGTGATGATAATAATATCATACTTGACAAAGATTTTGTTCATTGACCTATAGGTACCTACTAAAGTACAGAATCAGAATCAGAATCAGAAACTCATTTATTCATTTAGGGTGACAGGCACCTCTTATGACACGTCAAAAACAAACAAAATAAATTAAAGCGAATAACAATTGATATACATGTCAAACAAGATAAAAAATATATGTAAAGTCAAGAATATCACTAAGATAAAACTAAATGTCATAAACTAATGTAAAAAGTATATCAATAGAATGTCTCTTTTCCCCCTTACAAACTTATAACAAAGAGTAAAAAGAAAAGAAAAAGAGTCATTCTTTGTCATTCACCGGCAAAGTTCCAAAGGCCAATATGATCTGAGAAAAACTTGCCGGAAAAAACTCAGTCGGCTCTTTTAAAAATATCTCAAGACTGGATATCCTGCTTGATAGCATGATTCCAGTTTTTTGCATACAATTAACTGCACTATCCCATAGTAACATGACAGCTGACGTGAAAACGTCATACTAAATATCTGTCAAATCGATTTAAAAATGTTTGTTTCCGGTGTATATATGTATAATATGACCTCATTGATTTTGCTGCATCTCATTGTGATTGTAATTGCTCCAATTTCATACTTATTGATTTTAAATGTTTGCATAAATGTTTTTCCCTTTCAAGTTTTACACATTACGAGTATATGATGGTAGTATATGATGGACACTATCTCTTGTAAGTACCACAAACATCACAGTTGGGCGAATCTACTCTCCTAATTATGATTCATACTTATTTCCGATTTTTAAATACGTCTAACGTCCAATTTAACTTTCATTCACAAACATCTCCCATAAACGTAACTTCACGCCTGTAATCCCCGAAGGGGTAGGCAGAGGTAAATGCATGCATTCAATCATACATGCAAACACCCACGACTCGCCGGTTACGTTTTGGCCCATGTAACAGGTGGCGAACCTGTTGCCATATCCGGGCACATTACCAAACTCCGGGGTACTGGGAAACTTCCAGAAAATGGGAAAATCCCAATAGAAGCAGAGATAAAGGATTTTAAACCGTTATCTCTGAAAGTCCCCGACCTGGGAATCGAACCCAGGACCTCCAGCGTAATAGTAGTGGCCTGCTACCACTACGCTACTGAGGCAGTTAAACATCTCCCATCATGCCAAAATATCTTATTTTCCATTTCATTTTATGTAAATAGAAATAATCTTATGATTATCTAGAGTTGGAAACGTTGAAAATAAACCTAAAGGTACTTTTATGCTTGAAGTGAAAGCAAAGGGATATAATTTGTACATAAAGGCGGTAAAAAGACTTTATAATACGTGAAAGGGTCATTACACGGCTGTTGAGTTCACAGCACACTTGCAAAAACCTCGAAATGAGACGTACTAAACATACTTTCTGTGAAATATTCGCGCAATGCGATGCTGTTTGGTAGGCTTTCATTACCGTTGTAATTTTGTTGAATAATAAGGTTAGGCTTCTGTAAAAAGTACTGGTAGTAGAGATCCAGTGTAGGATATCGAAGGCGTAGACACCACGGCATTAACTAATCTCTCTTCTTGTTAGTCGTAACTCTCTTGTCAGAGTGGTTGTGGTCGATACGGTGTTGTGACTTCTCGAACACTAGTGCAGTTGACCTCCCACTGCTGCGTTGACTTGGTCCGTCCATCGCATTGGTGATCTGGCCTGTGTTAACTAATCTATCTGCTGCCAAATCGTGTTGTTCAGAACTAGTATCACAGACACATAACAACTTAGGTCTCAGGGGTGGCAATACATCTCCAATTTTTTTTATTTGACTTCTGGTTTTTGTGTACTTAGATATCTATAAGCTACAGTCATCACTTAACATCTTTTTTATGTAATGAAAGTGGCAAACAAGTATGCAGTTCTCATTGATGTTAAGTGATGACTGCAACCATTTTTTTCCACCTCCTTTATATATTTATACAAGATAAGTAAGTATTGTTGTAAATGACTTGACAGAAGTCCTCGCTACGGTTTACGGGCGACTTAAGTCAATATCAAGATGAAAGGTGAGTATAGAGTGGATTAGTATGTATTAAAACTGCAACCTATACCTAGACACCCACACAAAGGCCAGAGGTCAAAATGCAGATGCGTTACCACTCCTGAGGGCTAAGGTATAACACCGGCCTCTGTGCCGGGAATTACAGGGCCGTACATTACCACCTGACCTAGCGGCAAGTACTCTATTATTAGGTAATGCGGTGGTGCCTACGCCCGCGAGCTCCGTCACTGGAGCTCTACCACCAGCAAAAATGATTAAACGAATTTACCTTAAGTGAAGTTCTGTCATAACTGTACGCGGGTTTTGAATATATTACATCTGCACTGATATTGAGATGTTGAACCTTAACTTAGTTCACAAGCACCGATTGTTTCTCAACTGTTATTCAATGTACCGCCGAAATCAAAATGTAAAATAATATTTGACATATTCGCGGAATTGCCCGCACATTTGTATATGACGGGTAGTCAAAATATTGAAAACGCGGGACCAATTCGTCTCTGTCCACAACCCTTGTGCCCTGACTTGGATTAATGGGTGTCGTAATTAAAGTAGTAAACAGCAGGTGTGCCTCTTTGCCCCGTACCGCGAACTAACACACGTTATGAGATATATTAATTAAAGAAGCATGTCAGTAAGAATTATAATTAAATTCACTTGGAATCTAGATAGTATGGTTATATAGGTTGATAGATAAAAGAATGAGATCAAATCAATGTCGGATAGGATTGGATTTTGTAACAAATTAATTTATTGAGATTAAATACGTACTTCAATTTTCTCCTCGATTTTATAATAAGAATATTCTTAGATGAATTTTTCCATTTTTAGGGACCTTAGTACGAAAAAACGGAACCTCTATAAGATCACTTGTCCCTCTGTCTGTCTATCTGCTCATTAACTATGAAAATATGGGGCAGATTGAGTTGAAATTTTGTACACACATGTATCTATATCAATTACTATGTACGGTAACTTAAATACATAAAGTCAAAAAATGAGGACCACGTTTTGGGGGATAAAGTAGCTAAAAAAAAGAACTGTATTGTTTGACATATCAAATACTAATAATTTATGTAAGGTATAATTCAATTTGTTTAAATAATTTTAATGTTTGAAAATGTATAAAATATAACAAATTGTCGAATTTACCATTCCCATTATCTCTTAAAGTCTACTCAAAACCTAACGTTTTGAAAATAAAAATACGGAAAAAGTTCTTAAGCTGTAGATTACCGGAATTATTATCTAGTTCCTTACCTACATACAAACACGAATTAAGTACTTAATATTTGTTTTTGTGTGTGCACCTACTATTGTGTATGTGGTGGCTATTCATTATATTTTACTATCGTATCTACAGAATCAGAATCAGAATCGGAAACTCATTTACTCATTTAGGGTGACAGGCACCTCTTATGACACGTCAAAAACAAACAAAATAAATTAAAGTGAATAACAATTGATATGCATGTCACAATGTCTACACATTTATTACTGTGGTACAAAAATGTTTTTATTTTATTATAATCAGAAAGGACATGGATGAATTATGCAAATTTATCATATCAATTGAGACGTAGAACCGTAAAATCATTTAAATAACAAAGTAATAAATGTACCTTTGTTCGCGTAGTCATAAAAGCGACACTGAAAAATGTTAATCTATTGTATTAATAGTATAATTGTACACACACTGTAATTATGGTTTGAAATTACGTGCACTAGAGACTGAAAATTAATGGACAGGAAATAGTAAGTTAATATTTCGTAAAACAGGAAAGACTTGACTGAATTATTTTCTGTATTGTATGTCTAATTACATGAAAAGAAGTTCACGATTGTACCTTCAGGTTCAATGAGAATAATAAAAAGGTGGCTTATTATAATAACAAATAAAGATTAAAATAAGTATAAGTAGGCACAATTATAAAATACTACTCGTCCGCCCCGGCTTTGAACGGGTGAAAAAACCTACATTACTGATCAAAATAAAAAGTGTCCTTATGTATTACAGTCATATAAAATATACTCTACCTGTAAACAAAATCCATCCAGCCACTTTAGCGTGAGTGAGGAACAAACAAATATCCATACTTTCACATTTATAATAGTAATAAGATGACATTATGTACATAATTGTACTGAATATAGCAGAAATAATGTACGAGCTATCTAATATACTACCGCAAATACTGAAGGCGCATATACGAGTCTTTAATTTTGACTAATGTTCGTACTTTGATCGTTTATTCATACTTGCTCGGGACGCAGCGGCAACTGTTGAAGTTATATTAATATTATAATACGTATCACATTTAGGTTATGAGGTAGCTTTTCAAATGATTTTAATATGAGACAAAAATTTAATATTCGCGTCATGGGCGTTTAGTTTTTCATTATCAAAAAAGTCCAATTCATAAATGCTGAGGCATACTTGAACGTCATTCTTTAGCGATGAGTCTATCAAAATGTTTTCGTGAAAGTGTATTTTGTGTCAACGCGGATTAAGGTTTACTTTATTTTGAAAAAGAAAACCAAAGTCCAAACCAGAGACTAACCGACTTTGGTTTTTTTTTTTACGGTTTTTCCAAGTTTTTACATCTTTCTTGATTCTTTTTGTTTATTTTATTTATTTTGTATTCGCGTGACGCAGTTTTTACGATATTTCCTAAGTTTTTACATCTTTCTTGATTCTTTTTGTTTATTTTATTTATTTTGTATTCGCTATATATTTGTATTTTTACAAAAAAAAATTAAAAGTCATTAAAAAAAAAACAAAACGAGTAAGTCCGTTATTATCCTTAATTTTGTACAAATATTCGAAAAACGCCGGGCGGTCACTTATCCCTGGGACACATTGTATAGGTATAGTTCACTTATTAATATACGCAAAATAAAGAGAGAGTCTAAAAATAATTTATCTCAATGATAAATATAAGAGAATCAATCTAGTTCTGTCTATGAAAACAAAGCACAAAATGTTCGGTTGAAAGTTTTGATAAACATTTGAATTAAATTATGAATTGACAAACGAAATCATATATCTACAAACGGGTCAAAATATTATTTTCATTTCACTTATTCGTGATTTATTTTATTAGATTGTAACACAGTGCAATGCTGGAGCAAGATAGGTATTAAGTTTATCACTCCATCCGTAAGACATCCACAGCTGGACAAAGCCTTACCCAGAGATGCCCACAAAAGTGTTGCCCATCATTAGGGGAGAATATGCCACAATCGCTACACTTGGCAGGCATTGGCGATCACAGTGGTGATAGTTATATCGCGGGACGCTGCTGCCCAACCCGTGTTATTATATTAAATTTGACTACCCGCTAAAACTTAGTTAACATTAAATTATAAGACTACTATGCAATGAAATCATTAAGTATAAGCTGTGAATTCACCTCAGAACGGAAAACCTTTTATGACGAGCAGAGCACGGCGTAAAGTGTAAAATAAGAAACAAGTTTCATTTGCAATATATTAAAATGTTTTTTTAATTTTTATAATGTACATGAAGGGGTTACAGTGTGCCTCTGTTCCCTGTTTTACTCTTCCCTCAATGGCTCTTACAGCATTCGCTACTTAATATTATGCTATTATCTAGATTCAGGCGCGGAAGATATTAGGAAGTTTAACTTTTAGTTAAGATTTAAATTGGCCTTCGTAGAGTGCCGCTAGGGGAAAGTTATGAGGGTTGTAAATAAAAGTAATATGTTGCTACTCAATTAAGGGTAAGTAGGCTGTTTGTGGTACATTTTAACATTCTGAAGTTGTCGCTTAGAAAAACATTTAATTACATTTAAGATTGGATCCTTATACTCAAGGACTTTTCATTTCAAGGTTCCTTTATTTTTTTATTTTTAAAATAATCGCTTGTTTTTAATTGATGTTAGACTCATAAGCATAAGGAAAAAATGTACTTGAATCTTGTTGCAGAATCAAAAGTATTGAATTAACCAAGTATAAATCATTTATAAATATGTACCTACATTTTTATGTTTTGAGATATGTAGCAATATATAGATACAGCTTCGGACGTGTACAAACAGTTATGCAAGTATAGATAACATACAATGATAATAGAACAATAGGGTCGAATAAATACTACAGTTACAATTATTTGCCAATTCTTTTAGAAAAAATGTAAATAGGTAAGTAACTATAACCTAGTTCTTAACTAAAACTAGAACTTTAACCATGAAAATAATTTAATAGCAGGTAAGATGTTGTATTCAAATACTACTGCCGCTAAATGGTAGTGTTCAACGCTAGCGTGTTCCGACCAGGTGGTAATGAATGGACCCTTAACTTTTGGCATAGACACATAACACCTAAGGCCTAAGGAATCGGAAGTGAAAATACATAAAAATACGCTTACACTCACAGCCCCACATTAGGCACAAACCTTCGTCGTGGGTGCCGTTGTACGCAGACAACACATACATAAACACCCAGACCCGAAACAAATATCTATAGACCATACAAATATTTGTCCCGGTACGGGGATTGAACCCTTCGAATCAAACGGTCGTCTCACACCGCTGGACTGACCGGGTCGCCAGAGTCAAAGATCCATGGCATGTACATATTATACATTGATCTTTGGGTTTCATGTAAATGTTTATAGGCTATTCGTTTATAGGCGGTTCACTCATTGTCAACATCTATACAAATGAATAAAATCGGAGTGTCTGCTTGTAATATAAAAATAACCGCTTTTTACTAAATGCATCTGTATGTATACACGGTACCAAAACAACCTTTTTTACTATTTTTGTCTGTCTGCCTATCTGTCTGTTTGGGGGGGCTAATCTTGAGAACGGCTGGACCGATTTTGACGGGACTTTCACTGGCAGATAGCTGATGTAATATAGAGTAACTTAGGCTACTTTTATACTAGCTGCGCCCACGCTTTCGTCCGGGTAATATACTGAACAATCATAAATTTACACGGGGGCGATGTCGCGGGCACAGCCGGTCAACTATAAAAGCTGTTTGCCACTTTCATGACAAATTAACTTACGATTTATGACGAATATACAGGTTGATACTGAAAAGAAATCCGTGAACCATAAATCCGCAAAAAAATACCGCCGCCGTCACTCCAGCCGGTTAACAAATCCGGATTAAGTACCTGTGTTCGAATCAAACTTTAATGCGGAGTACCTAACAATATAAAAATGAAGTGAAAGGTCCTAAAGCCATCAAAAGTGGATAACTTGCTCGGTTATTTTAACAAAGTTAAGTCTTCATAACGTTTTTAGTTAAAGGATTATATTTTTTACATTCAAGGTCATAGAGCAACGCAGGCCACCGGTCGCGGCGGACCGGAGGGGAGTAGCCATACGCAGGCTTATATGGACTTTATAATAATACAAAGTGTATTTCATTTAAACCTTATTTCCCAGAGTTAAGTAATTTATCGATAAAATTTATCGACACTTGTCGCAACTATGGTTTTTAGGACTTGTCGATGTAGTTGCATCACTCTTTACACTATCATGACACGGAATGATTACATGTGTGTGTGAAATTGTTGATGTGTTTTGTTAAAGTCGAGGTGTGAGTTTCGTAGTAATAGACGATTTTTGTTGTGTGTGAATTTAAGAAAGTGTGTGTTCCCCCCGCAAAAAATGTCAGACTATTTTGCTTCGGTAAAACACGCTATGGCTACTCCCCTCCGGTCCGCTGCGACCGGTGGTCCGCGTTGCTCTATGCTCAAGGTACAGCTTCAATGTCGGAGCTCGATTGATTGGTACTATCAGGAAATTGACCGGTTGACTACATGTGGTGGTTATTAACACTTTATTTTGATTATTTTTGGATTAGTGGCAAACTCTCCGTTTGTACGTACGCCTCCGAGGACGTAAAAGAAGATAATATATTATGTACCATTTTGAAACGCACCACCGTATTACAAAATGTAGATTTTTCTAGAAATCTTCCTTTTAAAGAAAAAAATTAATTCTTGACTAGTCCAGTCGCTCTCCCAACTGAGCTAGCGAAGTAGCTACACAAGAGATCCCAAAGGTTGCAGGGAAAAGTCCCGCCCTAAGGCAAATTTTTTCTTTAAAAATATTTCCCTCGTTTGTGTTATTGCGAAATCCAATAAAATTATCAAAATGTGTCTTCCGTCGAATGGTATATCTTCACTTCAAGTCCCTTTTGGGGTAGGTAGATAAAAGAAAAAAAAATGGCAACCCATTATACGTCCCACTGCTGGGCACGAGTCTCTCCCCTTTTCGGGAGAGGCCTGCAGCTTACTCCACCATGCTGCTCCAATGCGGATTGGTGGAGATACGGGTTAGTGGCCAACCCGCTGTCGCATGTTTTCTAACCGCCTATAAGGCCTCCGACAAGGTTTAACGACTGCGGAGCTGTCGGTATCGATAGGAACCGGGACCGACGTCTTAACGTGCCCTCCGAAGCACATAAACGCGTATTTTAATTTGCCACAAACGGTCACCCACTACACTCCCATGCGCTATGCGCGCTTCATTCGATAAAAGAATATAGTGAATTTATTACATTACTTAACAGAAAATAATTATTATAGGGCATTTATGTGTGATATTATTATGTTGTGTGAATCAGTGGCGTGTATTGGTTTTCGAGCTAGGTAGCCTGTTAGCAGCTGTTTGTTCATCATTGGAGGGGAGGCTTCCAAAAGTCCAGTAGTAGAATCATTTAGATCATATCAAATTTTCGTGTAACACCCACTCATGCTGTAGTCAAGGGTACTACAATGATGATGACGATGATGACTAAATAATGATAACGTTTTTCATCAAAAACTTAAAATCTTAGCTTCACAATGACGGATAAAAATAACAATCACGGTTCGCTAAGAAACGACGTATTTATATTGACTTCATTATGGTAAAAAATATTTTCGCAACGAGTAATATCTAAAAGAAGCGGCCAAGTGCAATTCATTAAATGGACAGAACCCTGTGAACGCGACACAGGGTTCCGTACAACTAATGAATTTCCTATTTTATAAAAAATAGCGTAGGCAAGTTTTTCCCAAAATGTTAGTTTATTTGTTTTGGAGATAACGAGAACGATATGGTCAAATTTCAACTATGTTCTTTATTGAATAACTTCTTTTCTATTGTTGTTAAAATAAAATATATATGTATATATATATATATATATATATATATATAAAATTGATCTTCTTACAATAAGGCCTGTCTTATGATTTTGGGGAACTTTTGGGTGCTATATTGGGGAATTAAAAAAATAATAATTACTTTTCTTTTTTTATTCCCGAATAAATCTCCCAAAAATGTTCCCGTTTCAAATTTACTTATTTTTGTTTCATGGCCATGATTGGATTACTGATTTAAAAATTTTACCAAATTAAAAAAAAACAATCTGAACGTACCAGTGTTTTTGAAGAAAATCGGCTGCGACTCGTAAGGGTTCCGTTTTTTTCGTTCAAGGCACGGAACCCTAAATTTCTGAATATAATACATTTCATATTAAGTTATATATCCTTTCAGAAGAATAGGGACCTATCTTTTATGACGTGAAGGTAAGTATTCCAATTTCAGTATAAGGCCCAGTAAACGAACGAAGCGCAAACAAATCGAGTTAAATAGAATGTCTTACTGTGACGAAAAGCAGACAAATAATAAAATGCAATGTTGACCCAGAAAACCTTTCGCTTATCCTCAGGGACTGTCGAGTGTCCTCCGCTTTGTTCCACGGCTTCTTCCTCTGTTACTGTAATTTAATATGAAACGTGACGTCGTTTAAACGGACTTTATATTCGAAAATTATTCTGTTTTGGTTGTTACTTATACGTTTGCAGTATTGTCATGTGATTTAGGAGCTCATCAGCTTACCAGGGTCTCCTAAAATCCTTACATACGTATATGATTTGAGAGACTTAGTTACAATGCTAGTTATGACACCGTGCATCCTACTTCCGCGCCCCGCGATTACTGGGGCAATCATAGTGACGCCCACACTTTGTGTGCACAAAATGCAGATGCGTTACCACTCCTGAGGTCTAAGGTTTTATGCCTCTGTGCCGGAAATTACAGGGTCGTACATTACCACTAGACCGGAACACGATAGTGCTGAACACTACCATATAGTGGCAAGTATATTATATAATGCGGAGGTGCCCGCGAGCTCCGTCACTAAAGCTCTATCACCAGTAAAAAAGAAGTTAGTTAAATGACGTAAGCACTAATAGTCCGGTATTGGTCAAAACTTGATCAAAATGGTCGACAAACGTCTGATAGGTAAGTTGCGAAAGGGATAACGTTTTACAGAACCGAAAAAAATATTTGGAAACTGTACTATAGTTAAGACAGATGTCTTTGTTCCACGAATGTTTCGTATATAATTTAATGGATAACGTAACATAATCTAATAGCACTTTATGTTCGAATATTGTTCGGTTTTGGTTGTAACTTATACGTTTGCAGTCTCGCCGTCTGATTTAGCTTTGCGGCAGTTTACGGCCGAAAGTACAAACTACTTAATACTATTCCAAACTTTTTCGAGATCGCTTTTGGTTTTATTCCGTTTGACATGGTTTGAGTGTTCTAATCGCTTTTCCGATAATCTGTACGAAAGGTCTGCATTTTTTTTATTTCTAAGATTATATTGTGAGGGTTCTGTGGTCTCTCAACTCAATCGTTAGTTTACTGTTGTTTTAATGCTGTTTTACTTGTACAGTCAGTAGGTATAATGTTGGATTGGATATAGTAAGTTATATCGAATTTTACCCTACCTGTTTGTGAAGTCTGTTACATAGGTCAAAGGTTCAAGACGAAAAGTCTATCCTGATCTCTCCCATAAAGAAACAAAATAATGTTGAAAGTTGTTAAAAAAATTAGTAGTTCTTTTATTTTTTATTAATGTGATCTCACTCATGTGTTCTCTGAAGGGGTAGATAGAAATATGCGCACGCATTCAAACTTAAGCGAACACACACGTTTTGGCCGATATAACAGCTTATTGACATCGCCGGGCACATTACAAGACTCCGAGGGTAGGTAACACTGGGAAACTCCCTGGCCTGCTACCACTAGATTTCTCATTATTTAGTAAAATAACCAATAATAAACAAACCAATATATATTAATTTCTGTTTTTTTATATTATTTCGCATTAACGCATGCTTGTGAAATATATTTTATTTTTAAAGAAAAATGGAAAGAAAAATTTGACTTCAGGCGAGACTCGAACTCGCGGCCTACTGGGAATCTGGGAAAGAAGTCGCTTTTACCCATACTTCTTTACGATATTCAATAAACTGAAAAGTCTATTATATCGGTTGCCTAACTAGCATAGTTGGTAATAGATGGCGCTGCTGCTACCATAAAGCAATGCAATAGATGTGAAGGAAAGATTTGACAAATCGGGCAGGACTTCAGTAGCTCAATTGGAAGAGCGGCTGGACTAGATTCCCAGTAGGCCGCGAGTTCGAGTCTCGCCTGAAGTCAAATTTTTCTTTCCATTTTTCTTTAAAAATAAAATATATTAATTTCGTCTATCTTCTAAAAGAATACAAAATAATTTTACAATTTAATCGAAAAACGTTTTTACCATATAAAATACTTTTCCCATACGCAACTCAAAGTGGAAACACGTCCGACATGACGGTGTCATTTGACGTTATCTGAAATTGGGTACAAAATACATTACGAAATTCCCAGTAGTGTATCATTCCCGTCTCACAAAGACATTATTGTGAGTAATACGTATATTAATGTACAGTCCAGTGTGAGACGACTGTTTGATTCGAAGGGTCGCGGGTTCGATCCCCGCACCGGGACAAATATTTGTATGGCCTACAGATATTTGTTTCGGGTCTGGGTATTTGTGTATGTGTTTTATGTATTACAACGGCACCCACGACACAGGTTTGTACCTAATCTGGGGCTGTGAGTGTAAGGGCTCTACCTCACCGGGATGCCATGGCGACGTCACCGACTACGTATCCAAGCAGCTAGTATGGAAATACATGATACCTAATTCAAATGGCCACCTTGTGGCGGCGTGTCCACACCATACGGACGGACGGACGGACGGACGAACGGACGGATGGACGGATGGACGGATGGAAGGACGGACGGATGGACGGACCAATGGATGGACGGACGGATGGACGGACGGATGGACGGATGGACGGACGGACGGACGGACGAACGGACCGACGGACATACATGGCGAAACTATAAGGATTACTAGTAGGCTACGGAACCCTAAAAATGGTTTATATTATATTTTTACAATTTAATCCAAAAACGTTCCCGCCATTTTGTAACAGGAAATTCTTTTCGCATACGCAACTCAAAGTCAAAACACGGCCGACATGACGGTGTCATTCCGACGTTATCTGAAATTGGGAACAAAATAATTCCATAAATTACGAGAATCACAGTTCCGTTGAACAAAATTATTATTGCGAGCAATATAATAATCATGTCACTTAAACACACTGTTGGCCTGAGAAATTGAGTAATTTATTTATTTGGAAAACGGATTATGTGATTCAAAAATAGCTACCCTTTACCTACTGCCGTCCTATTGGAATGGTTTGACCGGCTTTTTTCGGTTGAAAGTGCTACAACGCCGAATGGGCAGCAGCTTCCCGCGATAAAACTACCGCCACTAAGATCGCCAAACCGAATTGCAAGCGTCCTAATGACGCAGATCTCCGTTCTCTCTTTGAGAAGCCTTGTCTTCAGCAGTGGACAATTTTCAGTTTCAGTGGAAATTTAAAGATACATAAGACTGAAATTATTTTTAAATCAATTCGACAGCCAGACGATCTTACGGTTCGAAGCATTCGTATTTTTTCTAATTAAGTACATAGTTACGCCCTTGAAAAAAAAATCCTTTACTACTTTTGATTTTTTTTTTACTGGTGGTAGACCTCCAGTGATTGAGTTCAAGGGCGTAGGCACCACCGCATTACCTAATCTATCTGCCGCCAAATTGTAGTGTTCAGCACTATGGTGTTCCGGTTAGATGGCAATGTATGGCTCGGTGATAACTATCACAGCGGCAAAGGTCTTAGTCCTCGGGGGTGGCAACGCATCTGCTCTTTGACTTCCGGTTATTGTGTAGATGTCTATAGGCTGCAGTCGACACTTAACATCCATGTGAACTGCATGCTTATTTAGCACCACCATTACATAAAAAAAATAGGACTCAAATGCGTCAGACCCGCGGTGTATAAGCGAGAAGGCAGAGACTGTCCCAGTTTGAAATAGGCTGGAGCGGCACTCATCTTGCAATCGCTGTTGCATTTTATTACTTTTCCATTTCCACTGGGGTTTCAATTTCCTTTCTCATAATTAATAGCCTTTCTACGAGCCGCTGACGTTTTCTATTCCCGCGGCTCAGAACTTTTACTTTCAATTTGCATGTCATCTACGATGTTGTGTGGTTAGTTGGTTCGATTAACGTTTGAATAATGAACCTCTTACGTTGTGGTACATTTTTAGGATTAAATCATCATATGGTGGTTGAGCTCCAGCGACGGAGTTCGGGGGCGTCGGCACCACCGCATTACCTAATATACTTGCCGCTAAATGGTAGTGTTCAGTGCTATCATATTCCGGTCAGGTGGTAATGTACGGTCCTGTAATTTCCGGCACAGAGGCATAACATCTTATGCCTCAGGAGTGGTAACACATCTGTATTTTGACCTTGGTCTTTGTGTGGGTGTCTTTAGGCTGCAGTCATCACTTAACATCAATGTGAACTGCATGCTTTGCCACTTCCATTACATAAAAAAAATCATCATCATCATTCCAGCCGAAACACATCCACAGCTGAACAAAGCCTTTCCCAACGACGCTTAAGGGAGAATAATCGCCACGTCTGCCCGACGTATTGGCGAACACAGTGGCGGTAATTTTATCGTAGACGCTGCTGCCCATCCCACGTTATTATATTTACTACAACCCTCATTACTACTTATCATTCTCTATTGGAATGGTTTGGCCGCCCTTGTTCGGGTGACTAACTGCTATTGCAGTTCGCTACCAGTACGCGTACCAGTTTCGCTATTGCGAAATGCCCCACCACAGTGGGTGGTGGGATCATCACGTTTCAACGCCATAGCATGGCAAAATACAACGAATATAAATTATTTCTTCAAAAGTAAAACCTTCTTTTGTTCCACCTGAACAGCTAAAACAATCGTTGCCAATTTGCAGTTAAGCTTCCTTTTGATCAGAGCCTCCAAAGAGAAGGAAAAATTTTACGGTATATTTCAAGTTTTATGAGACGTACGAGTTCATAAACGTATTGTCATTTCATGACTTGTGACGGAAACAAGGAAAAGTTTATTTTATTTTTTACGACTATGTGCTCGTAGTTATAGCAAATATTTTATAAGGAAATTTTTGTAAAGCTGGAACGTAGCTCAACGGAACACGCAGATAAAACAATGTCATTGTTTTCAGTGTGAAAATGTATTTATTATATGAATTTTGTTTGGCTAGTGATATATTTAATTAACGTTGTGGTATGAAATTAAACTTATTATAATAACAACGTAGAATCGTGGTTTCAGTTCTAAATCGAAGATATTGACTATATCACAAGATGAATAATATAATTTATGTTTCAAAAACCTTTATGTCGGCGTGTTGCTCGCGCGATCGGAAAATAATTACTGCGTTATATCTGTTCACAACACCTAACTGAAACTGTAGTGTACTGAAGGCCTACCACTAGAGTATTGGAAGGTGATGGTGGCCTAATGGTAGGTCTTTTAAATATTAAGTTTTGGAAGTGTAGGCAATTTAAAGTTTAAAAATTGAGAGACAATTCCCTTGGAGAAAGCGAACAATGTCATAGCGAGCATCATTGACTTTTTTTTTTTATAGTCAAACTTCGCATATGTTAATAATATTACATTGTTATGATATTGACTGGTAGTGTAACATTTATGTATTATATATGTATTATGTATCATTTATGTATTAACATTTATGTATATATCATTTGGGTATTTTTACTGGTGGTAGAGCTCCAGTGACGGAGCTCGCGGGCGTAGGCACCACCGCATTACCTAATATACTTGCCGCTAAATGGTAGTGTTCAGCACTATCGTGTTCCGGTCAGGTGGTAATGTACGGCCCTGTAATTTCCGGCACAGGGGCATAACACCTAATGCCTCAGGAGTGGCATCGCATCTGCATTTTGACCTCTGGTCATTGTGTGGGTGTCTATAGGCTGCAGTCTTCACTTAACATGAATGTGAACTGCATGCTTGTTTGCCACTTTAATTACATAAAAAAAAAAAATTCTTTAGGAGAACAAACAGTCATATAGGCTTACATACAATCTTACTTAAACTACTTAAGACCATTTAGAAGGTCCCGCATGTGGACAACTAAAGAATTGCTTGTTGTTTCATAACACTTTAATAAACAAGAAAAAAAAACAATAACAAAATACTACACAATAATTAACAAGAATCTAGTGTGACCTAATGAGCACGCTCACTGACCTCAAGCATAGGTATACTTAAATTATATCCTAACACTATTTTAGGTACACTACACTAATCCGTTAACAAGAAGTGATAGAAAACTTAAATAATCCCTCCTTCATTGTAGGTATGTATGTATGTATCTTCACGCCAGGTCCCTAACGGGGTAGGCAGAGAGTGTAGAGCGCCAGAAATCCCGGTCCTGACATACATCTCGTGCCTCGTCTACCTTCATTGCAGGTGCCCAGGGAATATCTGCCTTCCATCTATGAAGGGTATTGAATGAGGTATTTATTTACCGTTCTATTGTCACGTTGTTGTAAGAAAAAAAATGACCAGATATTGAAATTTGGTAGAGCGCCACAGAGCTCGCGGGCGTATGCACCACCGCATTACCTAATATACTTGCCGCTAAATGGTAGTGTTTAGCACTATCGTGTTCCAGTCAGGTGGTAATGTATGGCCCTGTAATTTCCGGCACAGAGGCATAACACCTTAGGCCTCAGGAGTGGTAACACATCTGCATTTTGACCTTGGTCTTTGTGTGGGTGTCTATAGGCTGCAGTCATCACTTTACATCAATGTGAACTGCACTTCATGCTTGTTTGCCACTTTCATTACATAAAAAATGTTATTTCTTTGGTGCTACCACATTATATTAACACGTTCGTTTTCTTTAGACTGTAGACTGTGGTCACGGTATAGATACAAACAGTATGGAAACTAAGCCCATTTTATAAAATATTTACCTACACTCCACTGAAGCAATAGGGATGCCAATATATTTTTTAAATAATGGTGTTATTATTTTTGCATTTACTGACCTTTAATCAATCGTATTGGGATGTTGACTATTTTTTTATTGGTTACCCTGTAATAGTATTGGATAAATAAATACTATCGGTCTTATTCATAAAAAACGCTTATAGAAGGTTTAAAGCATTCATTAGTTAAAATGCTCTTTAAGCCTATCAAACGTTCTTTAAAATTGTTTATTCTTATAGGTTCTATAAACTTTCCATAGTTAAAATTCTGCTAATAGACAAAATGTTGCCAGTGCAAGGAATTCAGTTGACAGATCCAAGAAGAAATCAAACACGCCAAATTGTCTATAAATTACGTGTGAAAATGACCTTAATTCGAATAAAAGGAAAAAAATCAACGTCAAAGGTGACATAAAGTCATAACAAGTAATTCCTAGCTTCGTTCCATTAATCGACCGCAACCAAGACCGCTGAAATTGTCGTTTTGGTAAAAGCACAAAATATTGGTGGATCGGAGTGGACGCAATGCGGTCACGAACAGTGACGTTATTTATGACGTCAAACGACCGCGATAACCACGGGCCTCAGGTGGAACAATACAAAGGGCGTTAAGGTCGTTGTGGTCGATTAATGGAACGCGCCCAATGTCAATTTCAACAATCAGCTGTTGAATGTCGGCCATCTTTTATCCTTATAGCACTGTTATAGCAGGGTTCTGGCCTCTATAAATTTATAGTGGGTTTATAGAGTGCTTTAGCGCTAAAATGCTATTATGAATAACGTTTTTCTTATAGCATACTATAGCGAGCTCTTAGAGGTGTTATAACTTTTTATGAATAAGACCGTTAGTGTTTTTGCAACACATAGTCAATAAGTACTTAAAAGTTGTTAAGATATAACGATTCAAAATGTTGCGAATAGTGAAATGACTCAAAACGGCCTATATAAAATTGCAGCACGTTATGACGTCACACCGCGGTACAACAGCTTACAAATAATAATATGTAGGCTATGTACATAATCTTATGGTGTTGGTTAATCCCAGCAAAAGTAACTATTTAGTATTCACTCATTTATTCTTGTTCTTATTTAATATTTTTACATATATAAGTAGTTATAAAACAAACATACATATACCTATAAGAAATTAAAAAATTGTGCGCCACCGGCAGCGGGAACAGGGTTCTAAGCTATCGGTGGTTAGGCTCACAGAGACAAAAACCTCCTCACTATACGTGCCGTGCCGCCTTCTGTATTAGACTCAACCAATATGATCCAACCTTGATCTTATTATTATTATAGTTTTAAGTACGAAAAACAGTTTAATATTGATATAACTTGTAGATCTTTGTTTTTAACCATTACATAAAAAATACTTTATTCTTCTTCAAAAATATTTTAACAAATTATAATTCCTATTGCTACTGTGAATTCGGTCTTCAAAATAACAAAACTGAGTGCTGATTACTTGGGTGATTTTTATAGTTCTTACGACAGTACAATCTTAATAAATAGCTGCTCCGACGAACTTCGTATCGACTTAGAGGTATAAACAAATTAAATGTCCAAAAACTCGAAAAAACAAAATTGGTGAGAATCACCATTTAGGGAAGTAAAAAAAGACTACAACCGATTCTCATACCTACCAACTATACACACAAAATTTCATACTGATCGGTCTTGCCGCTGCGGAGGAGTATTGTTACAAACACTATCACACGAGATTTTTTTAAATATGTTAGATATTATAATAATACATTATTCTTGCCTTTCAAAATCACCAGGAAGTTTAAAAAACGATACCTCCGGTTTTGATGATGCAGAGTTCAAACAGTCGTATACCACGCAATACGCTGGTGGCATCTTTAAAACACTCGTGGAAGCGAAAACAAATCGCAACGTGACCGCTCGTCTCGACGCGACACTCGCTACTGTAGCACTGCGAGAATCGCTTAGAGGCCTCGTAGATGCGCATCTTTGTGTGAGTGTGCCGTTTCGAACGATTTGTTCGTAGTTACATTACTGTTTGTAACTATACTGTGCTGTGGTGCTTCTGTGTATTTATGATTCTATGGCATATCAGCTTTAGTATTAGGAGTGGCAACGTTAAGACTTATTTAATGAAGATGTTTATAGACATGATATTTACCACCAATGAGAACTGTATATTTGTACGCCAAAATCATAACAAAAATACATATTTCCTACATACCACTTGTACTCTATCACTGGAGCTCTACCACTAGTTTAATATATTATTATTACGGGGACAGTACCTACAATATAACAGAGTTTTGGATTAAATAATACTTACCTATATATTCGGGTTCCTTGTTAATCATTAAAAGCGGATTAAGGAATTAATTTTAAGTTCACTAAAAGGGATCAATGCAAAGCTTAAGTGATCCCCGAGTATTAATCCTGTTCAGCTACGAAAAACAATTAATAGGTTAGTTGACTATTTTTAAACTTCACGCTAATGTTAGTCAAGGAGTAAAAACACGAATTACAATTGAACCCATTTTAGGCTATACGACAGAACATACCTATTATCGGGCATATTACCAAACTCGGAAAGTGTTTCTGGGAATCTCCACTAAATAGTATGTAATACCAATAACGCTTACTCGTTGAGAGGGACTCAACATATTATTATGATAATACGAGTACAAAAACGACGATATACTTAGTGCTACGAATCATTATGTTTTCCGCATGACCCAACACGCATTTGATCAGTTTTATTTCAAACTAGCTGTGCCCGCGACTTCGTCGGCGTGAGAATTTATGATTGTTCAGTATTTACCCGGACGAAGTGGTGGGCGCAGCTAGTATAAAAGTAACCTTAGTTACTCCTTATTACATAAGCTATCTGCCAGTGAAAGTCCCGTCAAAATCGGTCCCGCCGTTCCCGAGATAAACGGGAACAAACAGACAGACAATCAAAAATTGGTTTTGGTATATGTACCGTGTATACATACATATGCATTTAGTAAAAAGGTTATTTTTGTATTACAAATAGACACTCCAATTTATAAAATAATTTCTATTTATGTACGTAGTTTGCGAAAGGCAAAAGAAAACATTAACCACCAACGCATTTGAAACTTGTCGCGCAGTTACCGGCGCAAGTTGGCAAACGTTTAAAATGTAAGATGGAAAAATGCTTCACAAGTGTCTAGCTAATTAGTATTGGCACAAATCTTCCAACTCAAAACTTTTAATGACGTCGAATGGAAGTTTACACGTCTCTTAAGTTCTAGGACTCACCGTGCACGAATATTCTTGCCCTCATTAAGAAGTTTCCGCTAAATTTTCAGCCAAGTTGTTGCCATTATTGATAATAATATGTTTGTGCGGCCATTAAAAATGACAGAAGCCTATTATGCCACGAGACGTGTTCTCGTTATTTCAATGTTTCTTTTTTATTATATACGTCTTGAATTTTATTATTCTACATACGAACCGTATATTTTGTCATCCAGTTCCCTATACTATTCAGCATAATGTGATTCTTATATTTCAGGAGCCAATTCAAGTTTGTTTAGGTACTAACCTACTTAGGTTTAATTATTTGTTTTAACAATGTTTCAATAATTGTTGTACAATAAAAAATATTATTATTATCGTTTTTACTAGTTTAGCGTCGAGCATAAGATATGTGCTTCATATGAAGTTGTTCTATAAATCCATATAGACCAGTCGGCAGCGATGAGATTTATTTATTTATTATTATTTATTTATTTATAACAGGTTCTTTTGTACTTACAGCTTAGCCAAAACGCATACAAGATAAATTACAGTACGTACATTTTAAGTTAACATGACGTACATACACTAATTACAAATACATTAAAAACATTACACATTTACTCAAAAAATCCCTTACACTAATGTTAAACAAATCGATATCCGGATTCTGGGCAACCAGAGCGTTGAGCAGACTCAGAGCTTGGTATGTCGGTGCAGAGCGGGCCGCTCGCGTGTGCGCCGGGGGCAGTTCGAACAACCGTCGCCGATGCTGCCTCACCAGACGATCAGGGACATACATTGCACAGCGAGACAGAGCGGAAGAGTTATCCATTTTACCGTTAACTAAAGTGGACTAGATATATATATATATAATTGCCTTTTATTTAGACTTTGATAATTTGTTGTCATTTGTTAGATCATTTATTTAACACCACCATTTAGCGACAGGTACCTACATTAGGTGAGCTCTACAGCAAAACTTTCTTCTTTCTATGTATGTTACAGTGGTATACGGAGTGTTCATGGTAATGTTTGGGTATGGAGGTGTGTAATCTTATAATTTCAGATTAACAAATAATGTCTCTGTGACTAGGAAGCTTTCATCGACAACTGTGGCTTTGCTTTTTTTATGCGATGGCAAACAAGCATGCAGTTTACATAATGTTAAGTGACGACTGCAGTCTATAGACATCTACACAATAACCAGAGGTCAAAAATGCAGATGCGTCGCCACCCCTGAGGACTAAGATCTTTTGCCTCTGTGATCTTTATTACCGGACATAAATTACCATCTAGCCGGAACACGATCGTGCTGAATACTATCGTCATTGCTACCATTTGGCGGCAGATAGATTACTGTAAAACAATCTTCAGCGATGACGAAAACGTAAACGTATCTAGGAAGAAAACTCATTTATTTACGCGTAAGAAATGTTGAGCAGGTGAAAAGTAGTAGGTATATGAGATAGTATCGGTGCGCAGTAACGATCGTCTCATAACTCGGAAACGTGCCCGGATGCACTCAATGAACCGGGATAAAAAGTTTGATTGTTCCTCCTCGCGGTACCTACCAACGTGTGTTTGCGGCAAAACTACAATATATCAATATTTTTTACTTTCTGCAATAGGTTTTTGTGTCAGCGGTGGATGAAATATACGGGTGCACGAAAATATATCAGCTGTTTTATGGAATGTAACGACCCATTAAAAGGAACAAGTTTTGGTTATACGGCTTCTGGGAATTGGGCGAAAACATTCGTTACAAAATGATCAGTAGACCGTGTAAGGCTGTAGTTTGTGCAAAATTGGAAATTGATGGGATATGGGTTACTTGAACAATAAGAGACAACTATTTTAACGGATTTATCTCGCGTATATTAAACTAAAATGATTTTTAAAATCAACCCGACGTTTGACACACTAAAACCGAAGAACAGGGAGGTCTGCAGTCTGTGAACACATAGCGGATAAGCCAAACCATTACATCCGGTTTGATAAAATTCAAATACTCGCTAGAGAACACAAAGCCATTCCACGAATGGTACGCGAGGCTATTGAAATTAAAAAACACCCAAATTTCAATAGAGAAGATGGATGGCGATTATCAACATCATGGGATCCCATACTTAGCAAGATTAAAACCCAGCCGCAGCAGTCTGCAAGACCTCAAGATACCATAAGTAATTACTGTGTTAATCCTGAACGCTACGCAAGGCGTTTACGAAATCGATGGAGGTAGCTACATATAATTTTTCAAACTTCTGTCATACAAATGTCACCTCAGTCTGCCCGGGACCACGGAAGCTGAAAAGCGACCGAAACGTCGGGTTGATTTTAAAAATCATTTTAGTTTAATATACGCGAGATAAATCCGTAAAAATAGTTTTATTTCAATGAGTGTAGCTCGCGAAAACCTAAGAACATATCAATAAGAGACAATTTGAAACAGAGATTTATTGTGATATAGTTTGAGAACTCACAATGTACACGCACGATAGACATCACAGGACAAGAGAGAGCTAGATATATATTTTTTAATATTTTATTCATGACCATAGATACAGAGTCTTTCAGTCGTATACATATTGAATTTCACATTTCTTTAAATTAATGAATATCCATATGGAAGATGACGACGATCAAATGCTTCCAAGAGGAATATGATGAGATGATGGGATGGCTCCAGTAAAGCGATGGGGAGAGCTGGGTATGCAGGAAAGAGCATGAAAGTAAGTTGAACGCGGTCGAGATGAGATCTTTGCGCAAGATCTGCGGTGTATCACTCACCGATCGCGTTCGTAATGAAGATGTAAGAAAGAGACTTTGTGTGAATGATAGTATCGGTGTAAAAATGAAAAAAGGCATGCTCCGATGGTTCGGGCATATAGAAAGAATGTCGAATGAGCGAATGACTAAACAGATATACAATGCGAATGTGGATGGTTGCAGAGGCCCAGGAAGACCAAGGCTGACCTACCATGACCAAATAGGTCGAGTTCTGTCTGATGGTGGGGTCAAAAGTCTTAGGAATCGGCGTGCATGTATGAAGAGAATGATGAAGGTAGACGAGGCACGAGAGGTTTGTCAGAACCGGGATGTCTGGCGCTCTACACTCTCTGCCTACCCCGTTAGGGACCTGGCGTGAAGATACATACATACATACATACTTTACTAGGAGTTTTTACGAAGTTTTGGAGGCAATACGAAAAATCATTTTTCACTTCATAATATCACTTTCTTACACTCGTGAACATTATCGAATGCTTTATGATAAAAATCCCACCATTTTTACACATAAAAACGCGACTATACACAAATTTCGAAAATAATATCACGCAGCGACACAGCTCTTTTCCGCGTTCCCCCAGCTAGATAAAAAAAATCTATGGTGTTACTAGTTTATATAGACGAGTACGATAAACTTGACAACTTATAAAACATAGACTAAATACATCATTGACAATATAAGGGTTTACAAACTATCCAACAGAAATGTTGAAAATTTTACTTCTCTCAATAAAATAATATGAATTTAATTCTATTGTATATATGTATGTATGGATACGACCCATAACCCATCAATTGCCAATTTTGCACAAACTACAGCCTTACACGGTCTACTGATCATTTTGTAACGAATGTTTTCGCCCAATTCCCAGAAGCCGTATAACCAAAACATGTTCCTTTTAATGGGTCGTTACATTCCATAAAACAGCTGATATATATTTTGTGCACCCATATATTTCATCCGTCGCTGACACAAAAAACGATTGCAAAGAGTATGTATCTTCACGCCAGGTCCCTAACGGGGTAGGCAGATAATGTAGAGCATCAGATACCCCGGCCCTGACATACCTCTCGTGCCTCATCTACCTTTCTATTGTCAAGCAATATCATTTTTTTTTATAGTTGTTTTACGGCTACGGATTCAAGTCAATTTATCTTCATTTTATTATGTTGATGAATATCCATATGGAAGATGACGATGATTGGGTGCTTCCATGTGGAATATGATGAGATGTCTCCAGTAAAGTGATGGGGCCTTTACTAGGAGATTTTACGAAGTTTTGGAGGCAACATGAAAAATCACTTTTCACTTCATAATATCAGTTTTTTGATAATATCCCACCATTTTTACACATAAAAACGCGCCTATACACAAGTATCGAAAATAATATCACGCAGCGACTCACCTTTTCCGCGTTCCCGCCAAAACTCCAAGCAATAATAATTGTTATATGTGTTGCCAGGAACAAAGGTCAGTTATTCACCTGTAAAAACATAAAGCGGGTAAACAATGAATTATGTGAGATAGTAGGTATATCAGTGCGCAGTCACGATCGCCTCATAACTCGGGAACATGCCCGGATGCACTCAGTAAACCGGGACAAAAAGTTTAATTGTTCCTCTTCTACGGCACTAACGTGTGAAAACATTTGGTACAAAATGATCAGTTGACCGTGTAAGGCTGTAGCATGCACCAAATTGGAAATGTAGAAAATTTAACTTCTCTCAATAAATTAATATGAATTTTATTCTACTGTCAAGCAATAATAATTGTTATAAGTGTTTCCAGGAACAAAGCTCAGTTATTTACGTGTAAAAACGTAAATCGGGTAAACAATAAATTATATGAGATAGTAGGTATAATATCAGTGCGCAGTCACGATCGCCTCATAACTCGGGAACGTGCCCGGATGCACTCAGTAAACCGGGATAAAAAGTTTAATTGTTCCTCTTCTACGGCACTAACGTGTGTTTGCAGGAAAACTGCTATATATAATTTTTTTTTTAATTTTTGCAGTATGTTATTATGTCAGCAAATAAAATATATAAGTGCTCAAAAATATATCAGCTGTTTTGTGGAATGTAAAGACCCATTATAAAAAGAACAAGTTGGCGAGTCATTGCCAGCTTTTTAGTAATTTTTTTTTAAAGTGTTATTTTTTGTTTTAATAAATGCATCTGATGGCTCCTCCATATCGTATCAATGTTCAGAATGCCCGAAGATTGTCTAGTAAATCGCAGTGCAGAAAAGAACCGTGGGGATGGGGATGGGATATCTGATGTCCATTGATCTTTTCAGAGATCATTCTTATTGTTTCAGGTTATTCAAACGAAAACGTGGTTCGATACGCACTTGACCGGTTTTTTCCTTTTGAAGTACGGAACCCTAAAAACACAGTCGAGGTAATAAACAAATCGATTTTAAAATCAAAGCGATATGATAATCAACACATAACGTGTCGAAATCGACACAATACCACAAATAAAATCTATTTTCTACGGCTCTTTAAGAAGATTGAGAGATATTGAATGGATGCAGCAAGAAAACAATTTAGGTATATCTAACAATGTCTGTGGATTTTGGGTCAAGTCTTGGGTGCCTGAAGTATTAACTGCGGACATCGGGACGTGTCGGAAGGTGCAAAAACGCTGGGAAGGCGACAGCTGAATGCGTTGACAGGTACATGGTCGGACTTCACCGAGCTGAAAGTAGAAAATTTTTGATCATTTAAGTATTGACTAAATGAAAATGAATTTAGTTTACATTGAGATTAACTATAAGAAAACTTTGATTTTCGTAAGCCGTATCATTTTTAATTACTTATATTTTATTCAATTACGTAGGAATACGATATTCCTCGTAGTTACACTAGTGTAACCATCGGTGTAATCACGGGGAACGCACTAATTTAACCAGAGGTAACCGCCTATCGATATTGCTGTCGTCATTGTCATTGCTATCAAATTTTCATGTCGATTTGTAGCTCCTTTAAAAGCAGTAGTGATAATCTGATTGTTTTTCTTGCTTTCGTAGGTGAGAAACAAGCGATAATGGTAGATTATTTCGATTATTGTTATTAAGTTAAAGTAAAAATCGACATAAAAATTTGACAGCAATGACAACGACGACAGCAATGTCGTGGCCGTGCCACTACAGAGTGCCAACAAATTATACACGTATTTATTTTTTGCATAGTAAAAATAAATAAAATAATAAGAAGAAGTGAGATAATAAACAACTCAATATTGAAATCAAAGCCAATCCGACAATAAACCAAGAATCGTATCGAAACCCATTCAATAATATAAAAGATAAAATGTATTTCCACGGGTCGTTAAGAAAATTGAGAAATATTGACCAGCTGCTGCAAGAAAACAATTTAGAGATGTCTGTGGATCGCGGGTCGGATCTTGGGTGCCTGTAGTGGTAGCTGCGGACATTCGGATGTATCGGAAGGTGCAAAAACGTTGGGAAGGCGACAGCTGACTATGCGTTAACGGGTACAGAGTCGGACTCTATTGTAACGAAATCAGATTTTTTTTTATCGAATTTATCAGCATCAATAATGTTGTATTTTCTATTGAAGATAATGTTAGTGTACTCACTAAAGTTTGATATTATGGGTACGTGTAATTTCAAAAATGTATCGTAATTTATAACCTACGTTATATGAACTGCTGAATTATATGTTGTGTGTTATTTATATTAACGTTTGTTTATGTATAACTTCTTCACGCCTGTTATCTCCTGTAAGAGATATTTACTTCTGTTTATTATGCATTTCATGCAATCAAGCATATATACAAACACTCACGTTTTGATATACTGAGAAGCCTGTTGATATCTCCAGGCTCATTACCAAACTCCAAGGTTCTGCGATTCTTCCAGAAAATGGATTCACCAGACTAATCATATGACGCATTTCGTCAAAGCAATGCAAATCGAGTTATCGATGTGACTTATTAAGATTATATTCACATTTAGAGTTATTAACATAAGACAACAGTTTCTTTGATATTTGTAACAAATCATGTGATTTTACACACCAATAACATTATTAATACCTACGTCTTATATCCTTAGATATTTCTAATAACCAATACTAATAATTAGAAAAACTAATTAGCAGCAACATCCGGAAACTAAGTTTTTGTTAAATAGCAAATATTGATAAGTGTGATCATGTGCAATTCCATGCCTGTATGGTTCGAACCGACAAGGATTAATGACTAAAGCAATTAAAGCGGTAAACAGCAGGTGCAGAGACGTTCCCAGTGGCGCCCTCTGCTGCAAACAAAATAGTGTGAGAAAGCAACGTTTGTTCCCGAAGTAAATATGCAATACGGCGGAATAGTTTTGCCAATTTCATAGTTTCTTTATATTCTATATTTGTTTTGTAAAACATTCGTTATTTATAATATATTTAAATGGGGTAGATAGGAAATGATAAGCGGTCTATATTAATGGTAAATGATTTAAAAATTCACAGAATTCTTGGCAAATGATGGGCGAGTCATTGGCAGCTTATTACTACCTAATTCTTTTTTGAGAGATATTTTAATAAAAGCATCTGACGGCACTTGTTTCATATCATATCCATGTTCAGAATGCCCGAAGATTGTCTAGTAAATTGCAGTGCAGAATAGAAACGTGGGGATGGGAATGGGATGTCTGATGTCCATTGATGTCTTCAGAGACGTTTCATCGTTTGCAATGATTACAAAATAAATATTATTTTTCGAAACGCACACATCATGACTATTTATTATTGCAATGAAAATCTGGATTCTGGTATAGACTGAGTATTGAGATTTCGTAGTGGTGATGATCACTCCTGCAAATCTTTATATTGTGTGTCTCACTAGACTCTTGATTAGAAATAGCAATTCATGCATAACTTTAATTGAATGTTAAATATAAATGTAATTTAATAATTATTATAGGTACCTAATTTATTTATTTATAGAAGGACATACGTTTACGATCCACGATTTAAAAAGTTTCAATTTGTATACAACGAGAAACTTTTCTTTATAATAATTTCGAAGATCAGTCATTCTACATAGCTGTATGTCAGATGCATAAGAAAGTAAATGGAGTCGGCCAATTCTGAGGCATTCCCGATTAGTTCGCGTACAATGTAATGCGATGCTGTATACAGAGGCAATAATCTCCTTAAGCAAACAAGCATTGCACTTTATCTGAACAAAAGTATACGTGCTCGGACTGTGTACACTGCTTTAGTGGTATATTGGGGCAAGCACCCGAGGGGGGGCAACATAAGAATCAGTGTTTAGTGAATAGGATACGTTTGTGATTAAAATTTAAAATACCATTTTGTGATTTGTCTACTTGTAACCTTTTTTTTGGAAAAATATGTTAATTTTATAGTCACTGTGTTCAAATTTGGAAATTTATTAACTACTGACTGTGCCCGCAACTTCGTCCGCGTGGTATAGTGGCTTTGAGCAGCATTTTTGGATAAAACTTTCTGTTAATTTTGGATCATACAAAATCAACACGCTGGGCGACGAGATGCTGGGCGTCGGGACGCTCGGCGTCGGGACGCTCGGCGTCGGGACGCTGGGCAGTGTGACATTTTTTCTTTAGCATTAGAACAGTTTCGCAATGTCTGTCCGTTGGTCTACCTGTCCGTAGTTTATACTTCAACTCTGCTACCAGTAGAACGTTTATAATTAAATTGATATTTTTACTCAGTGAGCGTATTCCATAGTTTAATAGATATCAAAAATAATCGAAATGTATCTTACACATAATTTTTTGCGTCAGCAACGAACATAACAAAAAGGTTATCCGGTGAGAAAATATGTCCGTATGGTGTGCTAATTTCCCTGTTATCCGGAATTACGCCCGGGGCATGTTGGGGATCGTGACCGAGTATACCTGGCCGCATTCTTTATTTACTCAATAAAAATATATTGTACGATAGAACGGGTACGATGTGTTAGAGTAATTTTCGCCCTCTTGTTATAATAACTAATTAAGTAGGTATGTAAGATGTTAAGTAGGAGAAAATAATTTGTCAATAACTAAACTAAATAATGTGAAATTGGCTTTTTCTCGCGTGGACAATACCCCCAAACTTCGCACTTACTCAACGTTTCGGCCGCTTTCCAGCTACTGTGGTCACGGGAAAAATAATTGCACCATTTTATTTAATAGGCGTAACTATGTAAGTGGCTCGTCTCAAAACGGCACTATTCTGCTTCAGCGGGCGCAAAGGGCTTTCAGTTTTAAAAAAATGTCTAAATATAATCACTAAGGTACGTTACTAGCTAGTAATCACTAGGTTTCTTAGCATAAATATTTAAGAAATTAAGTTTTTTTTTTTCGGAAACGAATGTACCGTGTTTAAAATACTGAACATAACTTTATATATGACAGTTAGGTAACAATTACCTACAGCTAATTCATCACACATAATTTTGATGAAGATATTACGAATGTCGAGCCGTACGTCAAGTTATTTATAAATCTCGTACAAACTCTTGAATTACCTTCATAAAAAACCTATAATTTAACGCGTAAGGAACGTGCCGTTCGGATTTATGTGTCAGTCGTGAAGGGTCGCGCAAGTTGTCCTTCGATAAAAGTGAGTGTTGACCCTCACGTTATAAGTATTGCAACTCGATAGAACAGATATTGGAATGGAAGTTATAAAAAAATTGATATTGTTAAAAATAAACCAATTTTTTGTGTGCGATAGAAATTGTCTGGGTGTATGTATGTTGAGAAATGACCGTAACTGAATATGTGAATTACAATGTTATGACCTTTTTGCCAGTAAATACGCTTTACATTATCAAGCATAACTAATGACTCATACGAATAATAAATATACTTCTTTTCTTCTTTATAAACAAAAAGTACATATACTTACGTTTATAATAATATAAATATTTAACATGTGTTACAAAAACAGTGATCTTAGATCTGATCCATTTCCGAAATAAGTATAAAGTGTAATTTCTAATATTGACTATGGGATAGTTCATACGTATAATTCTATTACAAATATTGTTAATCTGATAGAGCTTGATCTTCGGAGAAATCTGCTTAAATGATAACGTAACGATAAACGATAACGTAACGATAAACGACTTCGATAGTCCAATAAAATAAAGCAAGGCATTACAAATTTACGAGTGCATAATAAGAAGAAGTTTGAGAGTGTTGTATATGCGAGAAAATTCCCAAATTTAATTTCTACAATGTATGAAGCTCGAAAAAACTGCGAAAATGATGTTAAACAGTTTACTTTTTTCTTTTTATGTATGTGCTTACATACCAATGAGTATTCGCAAATGAAGCGCAATTGTAAGCATATTTGGAGATGTCTTTCGGCTGAAATTATGATCATGAGAAATTGAGATTATGTAAGTGAATGGATGTTCATTGTTGTACATACGTTTGTACGTTAAAAATATAAAATAAAGCAAAAATGTTAAGTTCAATAACACGACAATATTATTGTTTTACTGTGCCACAGCACACCTATCAAAATAAAATGGACAGGTGTACAAGAACAAGCAATTTATAAATCTGGTAACAAACTACCTCCGGATAAAACTTATTTTTTACCGGCACGTGCCGGTCAGATTTATGTGTCAGTCGTGAAGGGTCGCTCGGTGTCCTTTGTGGATGTTGACCCTAACATTACAAGTAGATACCAATTGCAAGTTTGTAGATGAATCAAAAGTATAGCTATTGATATCATAAACATGTTTAATAGTTATATCTGAGTAAAATAATTTATTGCAATTTTCATTCATGTTAAAGCTCCAAAAACATTCAAAAATTTTAATGATGTTTAAAAAAATGTATTTAGTTTTTTTCACTGTTTTATTCTTAAAATTTAATCAGTAGCATTTGCGAGTCCAAAGGTAGGTTAATACAAATATAATAATATGTCTATTTGTGTGTTACAGACAATTAATATAGCTCCAAAGTAATCAAACTAAACATAGGTGTGTTAAAGTTTCATGAAATTTTATTTCTGATTTCTCAATTAACCTTTCTGTAACCGGTATTTCTTTTTAGTTTAGTTATTTAACTTAAAAATTGTAAAATACAAATTAAGCTCTTCAGAGTAGCCATAAATATGCAGCCTGCATATGGCAATTCCCCTCTGTTTAAGTACAAGCACAAGTGATCCTATGCCTGTCGTCAAGATGTATATATGGAAAACTTCATAATAATTTACGCGTCCCGACGTCGAGCGTCCCGAGGCCCAGAGTCCCGACGACGAGCGTCCCGACGACGAGCGTCCCGACGCCCAGCGTACCGACGCCCAGCGTCCCGACGCCCAGCGTCCCGACGCCCAGCGTCCCGACGCCCAGCGTCCCGACGCCCAGCGTACCGACGCCCAGCGTCCCGACGCCCAGCGTCCCGACGCCAAGCGTCCCTACGCCAAGCGTCCCGACGCCGAGCGTCCCGACGCCCAGCGTCCTGACGCCGAGAGTTCCGACGCCCAGCGTCCCGACGTCGAGCGTCCCTACGTCGAGCGTCCCGACGCCCAGCGTCCCGACGCCCAGCGTCCCGACGCCCAGCGTCCCTACGCCCAGCGTCCCGACGTCAAGCGTCCCGACGCCCAGCGTCACGACGCCCAGCGTCCCGGCGCCCAGCGTCCCGACGTCGAGCGTCCCGACGCCTAGCGTCCCGACGCCCAGCGTCCCGACGTCAACCGTCCCGACGCCCAACGTCCCGACGCCCAGCGTCCCGACGCCCAGCGTCCCGACGCCCAGCGTCCCGACGCCCAGCGTCCCGACGCCCAGCGTCCCGACGCCCAGCGTCCCGACGCCCAGCGTCCCGACGCCCAGCGGCTCGACGCCCAGCGTCCCGACGCTCAGCGTCCCGACGCCCAGCGTCCCGACGCCGAGCGTCCCGACGTCGAGCGTCCCGACGCCAAGTGTTCCGACGCCCAGCGTCCGGACGTCGAGCGTCCCGACGTCGAGCGTCCCGACGCCCAGCGTCCTGACGCCCAGAGTTCCGAAGTCGAGCGTCCCGACGCCCAGCGTCCCGATGCCAAGCGTCCCGACGCCAAGCGTCCCTACGCCCTGCGTCTCGACGTCGAGCGTCCCGACGCTGGGCGTCCCGACGCCAAGCGTCCCGACGCCCTGCGTCCCGACGCCCAGCGTCCCGACGCCCAGCGTCCCGACGCCCAGCGTCCCGACGCCCAACGTACCGACGCCAAGCGTCCCGACGTCGAGCGTCCCGACGTCGAACGTCCCGACGCCCAGAGTCCCGAAGTCGAGCGTCCCGACGCCCAGCGTCCCGACGCCAAGCGTCCCGACGCCCTGCGTCCCGACGTCGAGCGTCCCGAGGCCCAGCGTCCCGACGTCGAGCGTCCCGACGACAAGCGTCCCGACGCCCAGCCTCCCGACGCCCAGCGTCCCGACGCCCAGCGTCCCGACGTCCAGCGTCCCGACGCCCAGCGTCCCGACGTCAAGCGTCCCGACGCCCAGCGTCCCGACGCCCAGTGTCCCGACGCCCAGCGTCCCGACGCCCAGTGTCCCGACGCCCAGCGTCCCGACGCTGAGCGTCCCGACGTCGAGCGTCCCGACGGCCAGCGTCCCGACGTCAAGCGTCCCGACGTCAAGCGTCCCGACGCCCATCGTCCCGACGCCCAGCGTCCCGACGCCCAGAGTCCCGAAGTCGAGCGTCCCGACGCCTAGCGTCCCGATGCCAAGCGTCCCGACGCCAAGCGTCCCGACGCCCTGCGTCCCGACGTCGAGCGTCCCGAGGCCCAGCGTCCCGACGCAAAGAGTCCCGACGCCCAGCGTCCCGACGCCAAGCGTTCGGACGCCCAGCGTCCCGACGCCCAACGTCCCGACGTCGAGCGTCCCGACGACCTGCGTCCCGACACCTAGCGTCCCGACGCCTAGCGTCCCGACGCCAAGCGTCCCGACGCCAAGCGTCCCGACGTCGAGCGTCCCGAGGCCCAGCGTCCCGACGCCAAGAGTCCCGACGCCCAGCGTCCCGACGCCAAGCGTTCCGACGCCCAGCGTCCCGACGCCCAGCGTCCCGGCGCCCAGCGTCCCGACGTCGAGCGTCCCGACGGCCAGAGTCCCGACGTCGAGCGTCCCGACGCCCAGATGGGGGACGGAGTGATAAAATAAACCGCACAAAGTCGCAATATGCTATTTCGTGACGTCAATAATTACATAAAATGGTTTTCACGTGAAAAATACAGAGCGTATAACGAGTTGGTCGCAACACGCCAAAAAAAACAGTCGGAAAAATAAAATCTGGGATTTGGTTCCAAAATTAATTATGGATGAGCTGAAGTATAATATAGGGAGTACCCTATATTATACTTCAGCTTAAGATACGAGCTATATAATCACGCTTGAAACACATGACGTTAAAGACAACAACGACTTGGAAGAAAGCTAAACAATCTGTTGTCATATACATTTTCCAAGTTAGAATACTAGATTCAATTGAGCATTCAAAGTTAGTAATGTTTCAGAATCAGGTTATATATGGTTATATTATATAATGTCTAAGCTTATTTTGTCACACTGTCACCCTACCTCCTTTATTTGTACTTCATATCTCAATTTAAAGTACGATACAAAAATATGAAAAGTACATTGTTATACACAACTAAGTGAAGGTGACGGGGTGATAAAATAAACCGCACAGAAGAGCCGCAATATTGTGGCGTTACCTAATAATTACATAAAATACGGTTTTTCAGGGCAAAATATGGCACGGAAACGAGTTGGTCGCACGCGTCGAAAAACCTGGTGAAAATTCTTGGATGCAAAACGAATGACAGATGAAGCCTGAAGTAAAAATCGGCGAACAATTATACTATGTATAACCGAATAGGCCTATTCGGCGCTTGTTCTTAAATATCTCACGCCGAAATGTTATGTGTGTTAACACTTTTTTAATATGAATTGACCATTTCTGAGCATTGTATTTTGGATCAGAAGTGAAACTTGCGTTAAATAAATGATGTCAATGTCGGGATTAAATGAGACAGTTATTTTCTTCAAGACCTGCGTACGATATAGGTATCAATTAAATCGACAGCTTTTATTGATAGATTATTTTATTTTTACTTTTATGTGCTTCAAATTCACAGTTGAATCACTTCAAATGTCTGTTAACGAATTTGTTTGCATACCATTGCGAACATTATGACTGCAGAATTATACCATCGAAATTCTCAAAATCAAGCATCGTAAGTAAATGTTGACAATAGTTATAGAACAAATGAATTGGCGTGAAGACACATATAAACGTACGAAATTAATTTTATTCTAGTGTTAATCAATAGAGCGTTGATTTTGGACGAAAAAGGTGATAACTTTCGGATATGTTACAAATATAATTGACCGACAAAGAAAACATACCACCCCCGCATCCCCGACTCTTGACTATTCTCGAGTACGAGTATTCCATAATGAAGTTAGGCTGTTCGCCCACAGTTCAGTTTACGGCCTACGCGTTTATGGCCACTAAACTTGACTTCACTTAACGACTGCTAAACGCTTCCGAACCGTATTTACTGAATAAATACAATGGGCATGATATTGTTTTATGTTTATTATTTTGTAAATACTATGAAGTATTTTTGGAACGACCTTGATTCTCATGAAATGCGTGGTCACATTTTTTTATATCACCTAGAGATCACTTCGACTTCTTCTTGCTGTTAATTTCATTGATTACTTTAATATAAACTACTTGACACGGTCATAGTATTTAAAGGCTTCATTTTATGCAAAAAAATCAAGTGGATTAAAAGATGAGCAACATCTTGTTACAAATAAAATAATAAGCCCACAGATATGTAGAAAATAATCCACAATAAGTTAATGGGTAACTTACCAATTCACTGATATAAAAAGTATAGCTTAATACTCGTACAACCTACGAAATCGAATCGTATTTACTATCTAAGATGTTTTTTTTCCGTTTATTTACAAAGATAAGCTTTTGCTTCAGTCTATCGATTATAGCGTCTTGTAGCCAACTCCGGGTCTTCTTTAATATTATTCCAGACCGCTCCTTTCCTGGGGCGGTCCCCGGGGACGCAGTGTCGGAATACTAGATGGTTGCATGGGTCCAGGACATATGATACTAAGTTATCATCGTATATATAGCACGCGAAATTATCTATCCTCGGGCTAAATAGGTTCCCTGTGCGCTAGCCATTAGCGAAGAGTTAAAACCAAGTCTAAGAATTGTATGCTTTTCTTTTGGCTTTGTAGCGTGTTTTATAAATGTTTTGTTTAAACAGCCGTTTCGTCGTTTTTAGTGTTGCGTAGTAAACAAGGATCCCTTATAGTTTCGCCATGTCCGTTTGTCTGTCTATCTGTCTGTCTGTCTGTCCGTCCGCGATTTAGCGCAAAAACTATTGGTACTAGAGATTTGAGATCTGTCACAAGTATACACTTTAATCACGCCGATAAAGTAGCAGAATAAAAACATGAAAAAACAAATATTTGGGGTACCTCCGTGTACGGTACGATACGTGTTGTGGAATATATGTGGTATAAGTGCGTTATGTTATCACCAAGTTTGATATCACTTGCCATTCATTGATGGCAATTAAATGATATTATGAAGTGATTGATGAATTCCGTGAACTGTGTGCTTGTTTTCCACTTCATAAAATAAAAAAGTAATTATTGGTGATATGTTTCCATATATATTTATACATGTATTTAATCTAACTCTTTCCGTTTATATGTAACTAAACCGATTATCTATACTTATAATAAAACTATAGAAGTTCAAATTCTGTACATTGAAAATATTGAAAAAATAAATACCAGGGGATGTTACTAGATCGATACCGAACACAAATATGTGATTAGAAAAATTTTTGTCTGTCTGTCTGTCTGTCTGTTTGTTCAAGCATCACACAAAATCTACCGGTCCGATTACGATGAAACTTGGTATATTTATACTTTAACTTTTGGCGAACAACACTGGGTACTTTTTATACCGAAAAAATGTATGTTTGTCTATGTGTTTGTGCACGCTTATTTCAGAAATGGCTTATCCGATTTTTAACTAATATATTGTGGTAAGTTTCACTTAACATTTACTGTTTGTTTCATGTCGATCGGATCAGAAATAAAAAAGTTACGACAGTTTAAAGAATCATATCGATTATTCTTAAACCATTCTGAATCTATCTTCTATCTTTTTTAGGGTTCCGTATCTAAAAGGTAAAAACGGACCCTATTACTCTCCTCCGCTGTCTGCCTGTCTGTCCGTCCATCCGTCTGTCTGTCCCCAGGCTGTATCTCATAAACAGTGATAGCTAGGAAGCAAAAAAATTCACAAATAATGTATTTCTGTTACCGCTATAGCGACAAAATTGAATACTAAAAATAAGAAAATGAAAATATTAAGGGGTCCAAGGGGGCATACAATGAACGTGTTTTTTTTCGTATATTTTTTGCTCGACATTTATAACGGTATCAAGTATACACTTAAAATTTTCAATAATAAATCGATACATCTATATCTATATCTAAACAAATAAATAAACTTGGAGTGTCTGTTTGTAATATTAAAAATAACCGCTTTTTACTAAAGGCATATGTATACACGGTACATATACCAAAACAACATTATTTTCAATTTTTGTCTGTCTGTCTGTTTGGCGGGGCTAATGTTGGGAAAGGCTTTACCGATTTTGACGGGGCTTTCACTGGCAGATAGCTGATGTGATAAGGAGTAACTTAGGCTACTTCATCTCCATTCATACATACCTACATACAAATAAGTAGAATTGGAGTGTATCCGACTTTGACGGGACTTCCACGGGTAGGTAGCTGATGTAATAAGGAGTAACTTAGGCAGGCTACTTTTATCTCCATACATCCATACATACATACATACCTACATACAAATAAGTAGAATTGGAGTGTATCCGACTTTGACGCGACTTCCACGGGTAGGTAGCTGATGTAATAAGGAGTAACTTAGGCTTCTTTTATCTCCATACATCCATACATACCTACATATAAATAAGTAGAATTTGAGTGTCTCCGATTTTGACGGGACTTTCACTGGCAGATAGCCAGATCTCCATACATCCATACATACATACATACCTACATACAAATAAGTAGAATTGGAGTGTATCCGACGGGACTTCCACGGGTAGGTAGCTGATGTAATAAGGAGTAACTTAGGCTTCTTTTATCTCCATACATACATACATACCTACATACAAATAAGTAGAATTGGAGTGTATCCGACTTTGACGGGACTTCCACGGGTAGGTAGCTGATGTAATAAGAAGTAACTTAGGCAGGCTACTTTTATCTCCATACATCCATACATACATACATACATACCTACATACAAATAAGTAGAATTGGGGTGTATCCGACTTTGACGGGACTTCCACGGGTAGGTAGCTGATGTTGTAAGGAGTAACTTAGGCTACTTTTATCTACATACATCCATACATATATACAAATAAACAGAATTTGAGTGCCTCCGATTTTGATGGGACTTTCACTGGCAGATAGTAACTTAGGCTACTTTTAAACTAGCTGCGCCCACGACTTCGTCCGGGTAGATACTGAACAATCATATTTTTTCTCACGTGGACAAAGTCGCGGGCACAGCTAGTTATGAAATATGATAAGGGGATGGAATCAAAACCTGAACGCATATTAGGTATCTTCCAAAGATTTTTTTATTCGCTGATACGCACGTACGGCAAATGTAAAAAGTTTACAAATAATCTTAGAAGTGATCTAATTTAGTCAAACACATACACACACACCATCACCGCAAAGTGAGATTACTTAGTGGTAGCTATGTCAAACTTGTAAAATAAATAGTCACACGAACGCCAAAAGAAACAAAGGAACAGGTCAAATGCATTACTCTCCCAGCGCGAGAACAATGGTATGACTGTTCCATAAGAGTTGGCTTCTTTAATAAACAAACTTTTAGTAACAACGGGGTAACTAGGTCGACCTACATTCATTATTCCGGCTAGTTCTAAATTCAATTCGGGCGTAAAACAAAATCAAACGGCGAGAGTTGCCAATTGCAGAGTGTTTGTCGTATTGGTGCACGGAATCCCGGCTCTGCCGTGATCCGCACTCGAATGCATCGAAAAGGATGCACAATGCATACAAAGTGAACTGCAAACCCAGTGAGCCGTGATTTTTCCTTCCTTACTATATCCTGCCTCCAGATGTTCGGAAAAGTGACAAAGACTGATTCATGCGACAACGGTTTGTATAAATGTAATCGTGATTTCAGCTTGCGTAACATTTTATTCATTTACATATTAAACTAGTTAGTATTGACATAATATTTATAACATTCAGAGACTTACTTTGATGGCGCCTGTTGGTTTCGTTCGTATTAGCTACTTGTTTGAAAAGCATGAGTTGAACTGTTTGATTATGTAAGTACCCTATCCCGATTATTTATACATATTTATCAACATTTTGCACTTTCATCATGGACACATATTTTACATCCACAATTTGACCGCTTCAAGCGAATAAATAATGTTGATTCAGAATCAGAAATTCATTTATTCATTTAGGGTGACAGGCACCTCTTAGGACACGTCAAAAACAATCAAAACAAATTTATGTGAATAACAATTGATTACAAGCTAATATATATATATACACACTAAGATACAACTAAATATAATAAACTAATGTAAGTAAGCATATCAGTAGAATGTCTCATTTCCCCTTTAACTGATAACAAAGAGTAAAGAGAACAGAAAAATATTCATTCTTTGTCATTCACCGGCAGAGTTCCAAAGGCCAATATCATTGAAATAATAATGATGAATGTTTTATAATAAGCTGAAAATAGATACTTAAGTAAGTATCTTTCTGATACTTCAAAATATGGCACAACAATTTTACAGAAATCCTAAGCCCAAATAAGTATCTAAGTTCAAAATTACTCTGCTTGAAATGATTCGTAGTGTACTCAAACAATATTAATAATTATAGTAGGTGTGCCTCACTTTGAGTGAAAGGTTTGTAACAGATATGTGCTAAAGGCTTGTACTAATGCGTGTCCTAATGTTTCCGTGCCAAAATCATAAATAATTGATAAGCATGTCTTTAGTAACACGAATTCATAATAAACGTCAAGCTCAGTTCAGATTGGTACGAAACCCGACCCTTTAGATACTACGCTTAATGGGAATCCATTTACCAATACTCAGTTACTTTTAGAAAAGAAATATTAGTTTATAGATTGGTCCACTTTCCGCTTTTTGATGTCGACGGTCTGATTTAATTTTTTCGTATTTTATTCCTATCCAGGTGTATTGAGAATTCCATTTAACTTTGCAATAAAATTCTTAAGTTCATTTGGCCCCTCGACGGATTGCTGTTAAGATCGTTTTACATTTTGTGTAGACGAGACTTGGTAACTCTTTATTTAAGTTTGAATTTACGTAATATGTGTTAGTGTTAAATATTTCAATTATTGATATTTACCGGACATCATGAACATGCACGTACGTAATGTAAAAATAATGAGTATATTTTAAATGAAAATTCATTGTCAATTTTATTTTAAATGTTTGGCATAGAATAAACGACATGATTTCAAGTTTTTCTTACTAATACTATATTTGAATAAACTGAAAATAGACACCGTAATGTAATTACGTACTTATATTGGTTGGGGAAAAAGTTTCTTCGCATTTTTTAAGATAATTCAAATTATTTTTTAATATAGTTTATTTAAATTTAACTAAAGTATGTATGTACCATTTTGTTCGATAACCTTTTGCCATCTTGTAGGTAGGGACATGATCCCATTGCTATACAAATTTTGGGACTTCTCATCAAAATACCGCGACAAGTGGATTTGGCAGTCCTCTCGTGATGTTAACCTAACATTGCATAAAGAATTCTCAAGAGACCGAAACAGGTGGAAATCTGAAGGTGCAAGGTCAGGACTATACGGCGGATGCATTAACACCTCCCAGCCAAACTCTCTTAATTTTTGCTGAGTGGCTATAGATGTGTGAGGTCTAGCGTTATCACGATGAAACACCACACCCGTTCTGTTGATCAATTCCGGCCGCTTTCTCTCAACTTCTTGCTTTAATCTCATCAGTTGTTTGCAGTAGAGTTCAGAATCGATAGTCCTGCCTGGTGGTAATAGCTCATAATGAATAATGCCCATCCAATCCCACCACACATACAACATCACCTTATTGCGAGTTAACCCGGGTTTCGCCACAGTCTGTCAAGCCTGACCGGCCTTTGACCACGACCTTTTTCGCACGTTCTTGTCGTACGTGATCCACTTTTCATCACCAGTTATCAGCTTCTTCAAAAATGATTCGGTTTCATTACGTCGTAATAAAGAATCACAAATGAGTACACGGTTCATTAGGTTTCTTTCAGTGAGCTCGTGAGGTACCCAAATATCGAGCTTTTTTTGTACCCAGCTTTTTTAAATGCGCCAAAACTGTTTAGTGATCAATTCTCAGTTCTTCAGCTACGTCGTAACTTTTTCAAAAATGGCATCCATTTTATCCGTAATAGGGCGACCAGAGCGAGGTGCATCTTTGACATCAAAATTTCCGGATTGAAAACGCTTAAACCAAATTTGTGCTACTCTCACAGACACTGCACTAAGTAAACATAGAAAAATTTTTTTCGCTGCTTGCGTTGCATTTTTACCTTTTTTGTAGAAAAATTTTAAAATGTATCGAATTTCTTCATTAGATTCACTCATCTTGACAGTACGAAAAACAAATGAAAATCACACATTTGCCTAATTTGAATTTGGAATTATGTTCTTTAAAATTTTTAACTTTCAATGATACCAAAACCAGCCAGATACAAATACTACAGCCAAAGAGATTTTATTACAAGTTCATACATACTATAATGCGAAAAGTCTTTTTCCCCAACCTATTACAATTAATTAAAGTACTTTTTACTCTGAATAGAATACATTCGTATTTATACATATGAAACTATGTGTTGGCCCGCAACTTCGTTTGCGGGCCAACACATCACGGGTTTGTTTCTATTATTATCTATTTTTAAATCTTTAGGAATATTTTTTTCCAGAAAGCAGCTTATGTTTGACTCAATATATTCCAACCATTAATGATTAGCGATCAAATTTTATGCGTTAGATATATTTAACCCTGTATATACCCTAAGATAAAACAAAATATAATAAAAAAAAATCGGTCGTAGAACCTTTTTATGTGCCGCTAAATGGTAGAGTTCAGCATTATCGTTTTCATCACATAAAAAAAATGAATCAGCCTGAGAATGAATAAAATCACTTTGCTTAAAAAATGTACATGCTTAAAATCTACACAAAAGGTACAAGTATGTTGACTTACAATCGGCTACTTAGTTACCAATACCAATTGTGCAAAAACTAACAAGTGTTTCGGTAATTGTATAAATTAATCTGATTCTATGTTTATAACGAGTTATGGAGAAACAATCATAGCATTTAATAAAACAATGTTGCGTACTCGTAGTGCGGTGCAAAACAATACAGTCATTGCGTCAATCTAACGATTACTTGCGTATAGGTATTGCTCAAAAATGGTATATAAGCAATTTTATAGAAACGTTACATTGATCGAAGTTAGTGTTACTTGGAAAAAATTATCAATCCATACAAATAAATAAAATTGGAGTGCCTGCTTGTAATATTAAAATAACCGCTTTTTACAAAATGCATATGTATGTATACACTGTACATATACCAAAACAGCATTTTTTACCATTTTTGTATGTCTGTCTGTCTGTCTGTCTATCTGCTATCTGTCTGTCTGTTTGTTCCGGCTAATCTCTGGAACGGCTCAACCGATTTTGACGGGCTTTTCACTGGCAGATAGCTTATGTAATAAGGCGTAACTAAGGCTACTTTTATACTAGCTTCGAACACGACTTCGTCCGGGTAGATACTGAACAATCATAAATTCTCACGGGGACGAAGTCGCGGGCACAGCTAGTGTAACATAAAACAAACATTACAAGTGCTTTGTGTCCTAATCTTACCATTATTGTAGTTAAATTATCTACTTATAGAACGTGCTTAGAATCGCTGTAAGTGACCTTGTTTTTTTTTATTCAGGAAGATATAATCATCTCTGGAGTTTGAAAATGTATCCCCTGATGAAAAAATTTACGATCAATGAATCCTTTTACACGAAACCCAAAATCTAAAATATTCTAGTTTATGTATCTGTCTACCCCACAGAGAAAATACAGGCGTAAATCAAGACTTATAATTTTTATGGGTGTGACTATTAAATGGTATGTACATTCCGTCTTCCAACTTCCGGTAGTAAAAGTTGTTAGTAGATTATCGATGTTAGGCATAGTTAATGCCTGCCTGCCTGCCACTTCCAAAAACTGTCTTGAATATCCAAACAGTTTGAGTTATCTTTGTATACACTTGATGCAACGTTATCGTTGTAAATGGAAAGGCGTGGTACTGCATAACTGGTTTCGTAGTGAAATAATATCCTTGTTAGTTTTAAGGTGATCTAGTTGGTATAAGGTTTGTGCAAGTAACGGAGAATGCGGACACTGCCTACACGCCAGCGCCTTGTGTTACAGGAAGTCGATCAACTTTTATTATACAAGTAATAAAGTAAAAAATGTATGAAACTTGCTTCTGATGATTTATTTTGTATGTATTTTAGTACTTAAGAATATTAATGAGCATTTATTAAAGGTGCTGATATCAATATGTTTGTCTTTTTTGGAATACTCGTTATTTCCAAATTCATAAGCTTCAGCTATTTTAAGAATGAAAATGACTATTTTGACTTTATGCTACAAATAAAAATACATTTAGTGTTGAACGTAGCTTACGTTCTGGTAAATTTTATTTATTTATTTATAGGTTATACATATCTGATGATAGCGGCATTGAAGTAGTTCTTAATTAAATATACAAGCAGCTACAGAAAAGAAAGAAGGTAAAGGTTTTCTAAAAGAAGGTATTGACTTAAAAACTCATTCATAATTTAGAACTTTAATGCTACATTTATTTACAAGTTTCTATCCATCAAACTTAAATCGATCTGCAATCCCTCCTTTACACGTAATAAAAAGCGATCAACAAATGTATATATGTCCATTAACACACAATATCACAGCAAAACAACAATTAAAAATGCTTTAATGCGACAGAGCATCACCCGCGGCGGTGCTCGCCCCCCGATGACTCGGCGAATCGGTAATTGATGCGTGCTTTTTACGTATTTCAGGCTTTACAAATCGCCGAGGCCTATCATTTAAATTAGATTTATACTTTGTGGAAAGAGTAGGTGAAACCGTCTGGCGCTCGGTTAAGGCTGAATTTGCCGGGTGGGAAGAAACGAGTGGGTTGCTGGGTGGTAGGCTCGTAGTACTGTTGGCGAGAAGCGGGCTGCGGCGCGGAGTATTGTTGGCTCTGCACACCACTGTACTGCGCTTGCTGCACACCTGGGTAAATGCTGTTTGCTTGGTACTGTGGCTCGGGCTGGTATTGAGGCTGAGCCTGGTATTGTGGCTGAGACTGGTATTGTTGCTGAGGCTGGTACTGCGGCTGGGGTTGGTACTGCTGCTGGGGAGCAGAGTAAGTCTGCTGCTCGTATAACTCTGGGTGGTATTGGCCGTCATCTTCGTTAGGTTTGCCACCGTAGTTGCGAGAGGCGACTGGTGCCGTGTACTGTTGTGGAGCACTGTACTGATTAGTTTTGTAATCCGGGGAATTGTATCGTGGGTCAGGCGTGTAACCGGGAGTCGGGGCCGCGGATTGGGGTGCGGTCGGGATGTGATCACCGCTGGCTTGGAATCCGTTTTTGCCGGCGACGTAGTTCACGGTCTTCCTTTGGCCGCTGGGGTCGATGTACGAGTAGCTGCCTCGTCTGTTGCCGTCCGCGTCGGTCTCTTCTTTGAAGTCAATTCCATCTTCTTGTTGGTATGCTGCTCCGAAGGCTCCATTGCCGCTCAGGTATCGCGCTTCTTGTAAGATGGCTGCAGTTTTCGGGTCACCGGCATATTTGGGGACGCGGCGGGCTCCCTCCTGCTGTTGGCACGAGACTGCCGCGATCACAAAGGCTAATACCATGAGCCTATACATTTTGTCTAAATGTGCACTGCTCGCGTGAAAGTAACAAAGTGTGTCGTTGCGGGCGGGTGAACTCGTTTTATATGAACAGTGGTGGCCTTGACGTGTATTGGAAGGGCCCTCAGGTGCGACCGCGAAAATCTTATGTGTCAACGATATATGGCTTGCCCGCTACGGATACATGTGCCATGCGTCGAGGAAGTGACATTATGGTGAGGATCCCAGACGCTGTCCTTTGACGAGAACTTCGGACCTGTTTAAATGTCATCAAGTAGGTTGTCCATCATGATTTGGAGCTATTACTTACTTTAATATATTAAGTAAGGTTTGAAACACATTTTCGACTATTAAAGGCATTTTTATGTTATTTCTTTTCATACATATAATATTCCTGCCTTTTAAAAAGCACACTATTGTAGTTAAAGAGGCAGAGGTATGATTATGTACAGATTTTTGCAATAACAATTTTGTTGTCTTACAAGAATTTATTGTACCTATAAATTGTACTATTGTGTTTTTATATTAATAATAATCTGTATTTTTTTGTTAAATTAAGTTCAAGTTGACATCTACGAAGAGCTTTTAAGATTAAACCGAAATCAACTAACACACTATTTTTTAATATATTTTTTTTAAAGCATGGTCAGCGAACTTTCTGCTAGTCCAAAATTAGTGAGATATAACTTTTGTTACGGCATCATAAGGCGCCCATGTAGCCAAGCGGCTAGTTTACTGGTGGTAGAAATCCAGTGACGGAGTTCGCGGGCGTAGGTACCACCGCATTACCTAATATACTTGCCGCTAAGTGGTAGTGTTCAGCACTATCGTGTTCCGGTCAGGCGGTAATGTACGGCCCTGTTATTTCCGGCACAGAGGCATAAAACCTTAGGAAGTGGTAACGCATCTGCATTTTGACCTCTGGTCTTTGTGTAGGTGTCTATAGGCTGCAGTCATCACTTAACATCAATGTGAACTGCAAGCTTGTTTGCCACTTTTATAACATAAAAAAGTGTCCTGATAGTAGGTACATTGTCCGACGTCGATTTTTAAAGAATTCTTCTAAGTACGATCTATGTGTACCTTTCATAGTTTTTGAAGATAAAAAAATAAAAGTTACATATTAACTACTTATAAATATACTTTAAGGATCCTATTTTTTGGATTTTAATTATATCAACACAATATGCGAGTTTTTTTAAAATATTTTGTCGATCTGTCTTTTACCCACTATGAATATATTTTTGGGCACATTTGATTTGCGGATACTTGCATTTTGCATCGAATGATGATTCCGATTTGGAATAAAATAATTATCTCACTCATCACAAATTCACACACAGATACTGTAAAAAATAAGTTGCATTTTATAATTATGACTTCCTTCATAGAATCTGTTGGGGCATTGGACGATTATACAACAGCGACATGTCATGAGATTTTTTTAACCCTCGCAATTTTTACGTCGTTTCTATGCTATCTAACCCATAAAGGCGACTACCAAAGTGTAAAGTCAGCGATCTTCACACAAGATAATTTTAATTGTGCAAGACTACTTTGGCATTATAATTATTGTTATGACCTGTGCGTAAATTCTTTGTCTTTGGTGTCTCAATATGTTGGTTACTAGAGCAAAATATTGCATTATAAGTTACGACTTATGTAACGTCGTATTAATTAAATTAATTTGCCAAATCTACTTTTTATTTAATAATGTGATGTTTATTGATAATATCCCCGAATTATCATTCAAATTTACGTAATTATACAACAAAATGTTTATTTTGATCTCGATTACGTTATTGATCATGTTTGGCGATTATAACTGGTGATTGGCAATATTGACATAATTACGGGTGGTATAGCGGGGCTTGATGATGTAGACACCACTTTATTAAAATTAAGTAGGTATAATAAGCAAAGAACATTGCAGCATTGTCTTTATTACTACTGCTGTCTACCTATTTCCATAGAGCAATACCGGAGGGGAGCAGCCATATGCAGGCTTTCCCCTCTGTCAAAGTACAAGTCCAAATGGGCTTATATCTGTCGCCTAGATGTTTAAACGTGTACGTAAAATTGTTTCTGTATTTTGTTAAAGTCAAGGTGTGAGTTTCGTGTTAATCGACGATTTTTGTAGTGTGCGTGTGTGTCGCACGCATTTCCCCCCGCAAAAAATGACAGACTGTTTGGTATCGGTAATAAACGCTATGGCTACTCCCCTCTAATCCGCCGCGGCCGGTGGCCCGTGTTGCTCTATGACCTACTTCAATAGCTTGACTTGGAGTTGACCGTTATCGCTGATTCTGTGTTTCGGTATGACGAATAGGTCACCGCCCGCATTTTGTGTAACAAAGGTATAACAATATTGTCTCTATTTTTTTATGTAATGGAAGTGGCAAACAAGCGTGCATTTCACATTGATGTTATGAGTGATGACTGCAGCCTATGCAGACACCCACACAAAGACCGAGGTCAAAATGCAGATGCGTTACCACTCCTGACGTCTAAGGTGTTATGCCTCTATTATTTAATGATATTTCTTAGTAAAGTCCTTTCTTCATAATTAACTCGTATATATTTCGAATATGCATAATGGCAGTGGAAGTCCACATACGCGTGGCGAACGGCCTTGTCGAGGCCGCAAGATTAACTTAATAGGTAATGTAACTGGTACAATCTAACTTTGGTCATTTCAATGCAGTTCCATCAGACGCAGTCAACAATACTATGTATATAATAATAAAGACGGTTTTCGTATATAACACCATATAAAAAAATGGCTGTGGCATGACTCAGTTTCAAATTTCAAATTACATTTTTTATCTCTTATCTCTGTAATAAGCCTATGCAAGATATCTAAGTCGACCTTAAGTATGTCAATGCGTAAATAAGTAACAAAAATCTATGACAGTTACAATGTAATAAGATAATTGGATTTATTTATTTCAAAACTGGATGTCTATACACCCATTATAATAAGAATTGTTAAGTACAAAGTCAAATACCATTGACTATTAATGAACGCGTTGACTAGACTTCCATTACCCAGATCGGTATTCTATAAAGGTCAGTGGTTGCCCGCAACCAAGGCCTTCTCGATTCGGTATGCGGTCGAGAATTATCTGCAAGACAGCAAAAAGACCATTATATCATTTACCTACAGTTTTTTTTAATAATCTGTTTGATTAAGTTAGATTTAGCGTATCAAGCAAAGCCATTTCTTTCTAGGTATAATATAGGTAGGTAGGTACATAGTCTCTAAATAGAACTTCAGAACTATATTTCTTAGAAGAGTTTGATTCATTCATCGATATCATATTGTAGGTGTTTACATGTAGGTACGATTCGCGGCTTTGCTTGCTTTATGTTATGAAGTGGCAAACTAGCATAAACTTCACATTGATGGAAAGTGAACAGTGTAGGCTATATATATCTACATAATTAACTACTAATTCACTGGAGCTCTACCACCTGTAATAAGTAACCGTGAAGGTTTTATTGTTTCACTCAATGTTTCCCTCAACAGTGAGCATATAGGAACGTCACTTGGCTTGTTTCTTGATGACCATTATAAGACGTCGGGCTTTCGAAATGTTATTTCTTAGTCTCGCATAAACTTTTTGCTTAGGAATGTAGGTTAGGCCTGTAAAGGCTTTTCCTTTTTGACTAATCACCTACAGTCCAAACGTGGCTGGTTTTGTTTTTATATCCTTGTTTGGCAGGAAGAAACAACTTACAACTCCTCTTAGTTAACATTGAGAATAAAGAAAGTCTATTCCAAAGAGATTAATTCTAAATGCAATTTCATTTGTTTTCTTGGTATACATTTGAGAAGGAGCTTGAAGGTCAAAATACCATCGTATTCCTTCCTTGGTACACATACATGAGGATAAGTACGTTATTATATTATAACTTAAATCACGTAAAAACACTAACTAATATGGAAAAACGTTTTTGGAAATTAAAGAGTTATAAGTAGGTACAATCTTATCTTAATATTAATATATATAAATTCTTAATATATATAAATCTCGTGTCACAATGTTTGTCCTCAATGGACTCCTAAACCACTTAACCGATTATAATAAAATTCGCACACCATGTGCAGTTCGATCCAACTTGAGAGATAGGATAGTTTAAATCTCAAATTATAGTCGCAATTTTAATTTATTGCTAATTATTTGTCTGTTAATATTTGACAGTCACAATTATCTGTTAACTCCAAATGATTCTAACAGATGTCGATACCTTTCGACTGGGTTGAGTAAGTAATCAATAGATGGCGCTGTTATGGTAAATCTACAAACGTGACATATAAGCTACATTTTAACAGCATAATTACCACGTGTTGTTGACGCTATAAAATTAATTAAATTAATTTTGGTAGTGAATGAAATAAATATGAAATAAAGTAGTGAAATAGTCATTTCCACTTTTTACATTTTTGGTGTTAGCATAGCCGGCCACGTCTATATATATAAAAATGCAACCCGTTTTCCTTGGTCACGGCATCACGCGTGAATGGCTTCACCGATTTGGCTAATTTTGGTTTTGAATGATTTTTGGAAGTCTAAGGAAGGTTTAAAAGGTAAGAAAATATAAAAAAATTGAAGGGAAACAGTAAAAACCACAATTTTATTTTTCCATACAAATAGTCCGTATCTATGAAACCTTTGACACCTTATTTCATTCTGAGGCAATACGAAGTTTGCCGGGTCAGCTAGTAGTTCATAGATATTTCTATAATCGGGTATAGCGGGCGGTATAGCTGGGCGTACCGACGCCCAGCGCCCCGACGCCCAGCGTCCCGACGCCCAGCGTCCCGACGCCCAGCGTCCCGACGCCCAGCGTCCCGACGCCCAGCGTCCCGACGCCCAGCGTCCCGACGCCCAGCGTCCCGACGCCCAGCGTCCCGACGCCCAGCGTCCCGACGCCCAGCGTACCGACGCCCAGCGTCCCGACGTCCAGCGTCCCGACGTCCAGCGTCCCGACGCCCAGCGTCCCGACACCCAGCGTCCCGACGCCCAGCGTCCCGACGCCCAGCGTACCGACGCCCAACGTCCCGACGCCCAGCGTCCCGACGCCCAGCGTCCCGACGCCCAGCGTCCCGACGCCCAGCGTCCCGACGCCCAGCGTCCCGACGCCCAGCGTCCCGACGCCCATCGTCCCGACGCCCAGCGTCCCGACGCCCATCGTCCCGACGCCCAGCGTCCCGACGCCCAGCGTCCCGACGCCCAGCGTCCCGACGCCCAGCGTCCCGACGGCGAGCGTCCCGATGTCGAGCGTCCCGACGCCCAGCGTCCCGACGCCCAGAGTCCTGACGCCCAGCGTCCCGACGCCCAGCGTCCCGACGCCCAGCGTCCCGACGCCCAGCGTCCCAACGTCGAGCGTCTCGACATCCAGCGTCCCGACGCCAAACGTCCCGACGACGAGCGTCTCGACGCCGAGCGTCCCGACGTCGAGCGTCCCGACGTCGAGCGTCCCGACGCCCAGCGTCGAGACGCTCGTCTTCGGGACGCTTGGCGCCAGTAATGCTTCTCTGTACACGATATTAGACGTATGGTCATCGGGGATACACACAGGCTGCTAGGATTGCGAAAAATGTCTAATTATGTTTTAAACGCGCATCCATCCTATGCTGAACCGTATCTTCGAAAAGGCCGTTTTAAACTTCTATGCATAATATTTTTTTAAAGAAAATTATTATGAAGTTTTGTTTAATAATAATGAGTATAAAGTTTCAGTCAATTAGTGCTTTTAATAGAGAATGAAAGATAAAAGATAGATCTATGCAAAATATAGGCACTCCGTAAGAGACGGCAAAAGAGAAAATTTGAATATTAACGTTGTGCATTTTTACTTACTAATGCCACCTACACCACCACCACCATCACCATCATCATAATAACATCCGAAAGACGTCCATCCCTCTCTGTGGACAAACCCTTTCCCGAGAATGCTCCGAAAAGTGGTGTGCGTCACACGGTAAGAATATGCCATAATTGCCACGCATGCTGAATGGTGATCATAGCGGCGATTGTTTTATGCCGGGACGCTGCTATGCGGTATGCTTAACGTTACTAACAGAGAAAAAACCGACCAAGTGCGAGTCGAACTCATGAAAAAAAATACGTTTACTGTATGCCCCCCTGTGACCCCTTAATATTTTAATTTTCTTATTTTTAGTAATTAATTTTGTCTTTATAGCGGTAACAGAAATATATATAATTTGTGAAAATGTTAGCTTTCTAGCTATCACTATTGCTGAGATAGCAGCCTGGTGACAGACAGACGCATGGACGGACAGACAGGCCGACAGCGGAGAATTAGTAATAGGGCCCGTTTTTACCTTTTAGGTGCGGCACCCTAAAAAATATAGAAGATAGACACAGAATAGTTCAAAAATATTCTATATGATTCTTTAAATAGTCGTAACTTTTTTATTTCTTAACCGATTGACATGAAACAAACAGTAAATGTTAAGTGAAACTTACCACAATATATAGTTAGTAAAAACTGCAAATCGGAAAAGCCATTTCTGAAATTAGCGTGCACAAACACACAGACAAACGTACATTTTTCCGGGATAAAACGTACCCAGTGTTGTGCGCCAAACATTGAAGTATAATTATACCAAGAAAAAAAAGGTGAGCCATAATATCGTTTTATTCTTCGCCATTTCATTCCTTTTTAGGGTTCCATACCTCAAAAGGAAAAAAACGGACTTCTTCTAAGATGACTCGAGCGTCTGTCTGTCCGTTGGTCATAGACGATTTTCTCCGAAATGACGATTGCGTTGAAATTTAGTACACATGTGTGAATTAGTGACCCAAACATGAATTTTTAACAAAAATTTGTAAATTTTAAACCAAGGGGCCACTATTGGGCGACAAATTAAAGAATTAAAGATACAGCATAGTATTATTTAATTATAATAATTTTAACATAAAAAGTTAAGAAGATATTTAAGAAAATAGATATAAATTGAACATTCCTCTCATGAAACACACGAGTGAAGCTGCAGGAAATAGGTAGTATATTACCCGTGTATATTATACTCAAGATAACTGTTTACTTAAATTAATATTTAAGTAGTATCTCCTACATACAAAAATATAAAAAAATCTAGAACCAAATTTTTTAAAAGTAATCAAATTTTTAAAATTAAATAAATTGTATATTTTTATCTCCAACTTCATCAGGCGGTAAACAACAAGTTGCCACTCTTGAGGTCTAAGGTATTATGCCTCTGTGCCGTAAATTACAGGGCCGTACATTACCACCTGACCGGAACACGACAGTAGCTCCGTCACTGGAGCTCTATCACAAGTAAGTCGTTTGCATTTAAAACCGTAAATAGTTCAATATCCAAATTATTACCAATAATTAACGTTTGGATTTTTTACTGTATTTTCAAACATTTTCGTATTTGTTTTTTATTGTCCAAGTCTCATAATTATAAAAACAATCCGATGAATCACGTATCTATTTAAAAGAACAAGTCATTTTATAAGATGAATAATAGCATGAATTTTACTGGAAAGGATTTGGAGACAAACTTTGTTTCAGACTTCATAATCGTCAACTTTGAACACACACACAACTTCCCTCACAGAATATATTATGAAATTAAGCTTCATAATTCAGTCTTTAAGTATCGATCAGAAATTGGAAAGATTGTTATAACTTCTTAAGACAAATTGTTCAAGCAAACTACTTAACTAAGTTTCCATCGAAGCTTTTGTCGAATATTTAATGCGCACACACCTATAATATTGTGAGCAGACAGATTGTTATTTAAAAAGTCGTTGTGTATTTTTTCTTTTAAATTTATTTCTTAGTTATCAATCGTTCACTTGTCTTTGTTTTTTTTTTTTTTTACTTGTTTTGGTTTGAATTGCAATTCTGTTATAGATTTGCGTTTAATTTTATCATACGCTTACGGGCAAAACTGATATTAAAATTTAGACTTCTATTATACTGCATATGTTGATAATCTGTTTTATACTTTTCAAAGGTTACGTGTAGAGCTCCAATGACAGAGTTGTTTGGAAGGGGTTTTATTCTGCTACTGTATTTTGTGGTGACGTGAAATTCGTATTATCTAATTATTTAATCTCAACTGCAAGATCATTTTACTATTATTACAAAGTATTGATTGATTTTCGTTTTTTAAATTTTATACCATTTAAGAGGCAAGCTAGCAAATAATTTCCATTGGTGTGGTTATTATAGCCTATTGTAGTCTAAGGTATCTTCACCAACACTCTTCCCTTACCATCCATAGGAACTGCATGCTTGTTTGCCAGATTGCCTTCGTTATCTACATTAAAAACTTGGCATAAACCTGCAAGCAATTATATAATTATATCTATACTTATATCATACTATTGATAACATCTCAAGCACAAGAAGTTAAGCAATTACCAACCAAGTCGACAGTAAAAAATAGTGTAATCCAACCGAGCCCACAAAAAGTAATGTTTTCCAAACATGCGTATGAAGGAACACGACATGACCACCCAATGTTCCCAAACAAGATGACATTTCGTAAATTGCCAGAGCAACTGTCCTTACGAAAAGTCCCCATTCGAATTTCGCTCGTAACATCATAAAACTTTTACGTAGGTACGCCCATCTTACTTTTATGTTAGATTAGGTCCCTGTCAAATTATTATCATTCTTATGTTTATTCTGGTGTACTATACACCTTACATGACCTAATAATAATATTATTTATTTATACAGGGTTATTTTTAATTAGCGCATAACCTCTTGTAGGCAGCCTCTACATCAACACCAACTACATTTGCACCTCGACTTTAAAAATTCATAGTTATCAAAATTTTAATTTACCCATTCAACATTTTTTTTGCCTCTAAACTGGCATTCACTCTTAGCGTAGGTATACCACGCACCTTAGCCTAGGCAAAAAATCGCCACGTGCAGCGGGGAGCGGGGTTGCGGGGTGACGCAGCGGCGGCTCTTTTAAACTTTTGAAGTATATTATTTTTGGGGTATTTATCAAAATTTGTAAAAAGTCGGATAACAAATGTTGTTGGGATTGATCTAGAGAGGCTGCCTGCAGGAGGTTATGTGCTAATTTAAATTAACCCTGTATATCTACATCATGGTCTTATTTGCTCTTTCGCAAAGGAAAATGTCCAATCATTATCATCATCATAATTTCAACTGAAATACATCTACTGCTGGGTAAACACGTCGGCATTGGCATGCGGTTGTTATAGCATTTACGAGTACTACACCCTATTAGAATGGTTTTGCCACGATTATTCGGTTAACTGACTGCATTAGCGGAAGAATTGTCCTCCACTTGTGGGAGGCTCTTCTGCCCCAACGGCCGTCAATTCTGAGGCAGAAGAGTTATCGAATTGCGAACTCGAAAACTCGAAATTCTTGAAGAGTTCGCGACTGGCGACCGCGTACCGGAAGACGAAGCGTGGGATGTCCCACGAGTGGATCGACGACCTGGTGCAGGTTGCGGGCAATCGCTGGATGACGGCGGCTCAAGATCGTTTATTGTGGAAATTTTTGGGAGAGGCCTTTGTCCAACAGTGGACGTCTTTTAGCTGAAATGATGAGTATGACGATGATGATGAGTGGCCATGATTTCTCGACGTCTTGAGCGACCGCAGTTGAACCGATAAATTAATTATCATAGTTACTTTGTTGAATTTGAACATGAAGAACGGAGAAGAGAAATGTAACAACTTATCATGTTTACTCAACGAATGACCACTTCAATTAATCTCCAATTCATAAAAGTCTACGATAATAAATCCCAACGCATTCATACGATGGGTTGGGATTAGTTTGAAAAAAAAAAACAACAAAGACATAGAGATATAAGAAGTTGATATTAGACTAAAGTTACGTCGTCCCATTGTTTCGTTTGTTTTCTTTCTCCGAGACTTCAGGGAAAACTGGAAATGGAGATTAATTTATTACGTCGCTGAGAAAACATTGAAAGCGGTGGAAAGCTCTCTATTAAGACGAGCGGGCGTGGAATAGAACGATTAATTATGATTTCTTTTAACGCCTGCGGACAGACTGCCCTCCCAGATGTGAATCTTATTCCGTTACCTGATAGAAATCGCTCTTTGTATGTTTGTGATAATCGCTATTGGAATTAAAATTTATTGTCAAACTGCACTTGACTTATTTGTATGTTTTTATTTTATTATCATTGTATGTTTTAATGCATTTGATATTTCTTGTTAAATGCTTGTGAAAACCCTATCTATAAATAATTGCAGCTGTTCTTTTTTTTGTCCTTGTATGTTTTAATGGTATTGATATTGTATAAAAATTAGATAACTATTTTTTTACCAGAAGCCTGACTTGTAATTTAATTAATTAGTTTTATTTAAAGTAGTAATTTTCCAATAAAAAAACTTTAATTTCGGTCCTATTTCTCAGACCCACTTTTTATCAGTATTAGAAGTACCAAACCTATGTTACATATTTTATAACCAATAATAAGTCTTCATCATGTTATAAATATCTATCAAGTTTTGCTTCCTTATTTTGTAACACATCAAAATATTATTTTCGTCTACCTTTCTATCCTATTATTGCAATCTAATATTTGCTAAAGTATATAATATTTCGGGTGTGTTGTATTTATGTTTTGGTTATTGCTATCATCATACGTAATACGATCTTTTATTTCTCGAGTTGCCCGCAAGGCGTCATAGTCATTTCTTATAATTACTTTTCCTTGAGTTCTGGATGAATACCACTTAATTACGCACATATTTAACATAAAAGTAATAACAATTTTTCTTACTATATTTAATGACAATACCGATAATATTTCTTCATGAATAAATGAAACGAAATAAATTATGAATGTTTGTCATAATGTTTAACTTTAGATCTTATTTATGTTTTAGCATACAGTGGCGGTCAAACCATTTCAATAAGGTAAAAATAGGCAGTGAATGCAATAACGCGGGTTGGGCAGCAGCGTCCTGCCATAAATGGCAATTCACTTAGGCTCATACGATTCAGTTACAAGGTGAAATATTAGGTACTGGGGCAACTTTACTGGTGGTAGAGTTTCAGTGTAGGAGCTCGAGGGCGTAGGCACCACCGCATTACCTTATTATCCACCGCCAAATGCTAGTGTTCAACACTATCGTGTTCCTGTTAGATGGTAATTTACGGCCCCGGAATAACTATCACAGATACATAAAAACTAAGGAGTCAGGGGTGGCAACGCATCTGCATTTAGATCTGGTCTTTGCGTAAGTTTCTATAGGCTGCAATCATCTCTTAACATCTCTGTGAATTGCAAGCTTGTTTGCCACTTCCATTACATGAAAAAAAACTTAAATTTACTTGTGTCTCTTTTTAAATTGTTTTATTAATATTGTTTTATTTTATTTTTTTTTTGGTTTGAGTATTTATGTATTCTTTTCAATATCCACTATTGGCTTTGTACGTAATTTTACTTCTATGCATTATCCTATATTTAACTATACATAAAATCTAGACATAAAAAATTAGGTAGCAAACACAAACTTCTCTAAATAGCAGCATTTTAAGGAACGAGTCTTGCAAAAATGTTTTATGAAGCGTTACCCAATGGTAACAAAAAGTAAAAAAAAAAAAACAAAAAACACCTAGGGTCAATACCCTAGGTGTTTTTTGTTTTTTTTTTACTCTCTTGTTCGCGAATAACCCGTACACTATTTCATGAAAAACAACATATGTTACGACTGTGAATGATTACTGCGGCCCCTATTAATCTGGTAGATGAGTTAATATGTGTTGTTACTACGTGCGGACGTACCAATACCTATGAGTGAGATGCTTAATCTGTTATTTTATGTAGGTATTCATGTGATAACTGCCTATAGACATGTAACGTTTTCGCAGATTTTCGCGATTTTCATACATTGTAGAAATTAAATTTGCGGATTTTCTCGCGTATACCGTGGTCACGGGTAGACAGTCTGCCCGTGACCACGGTATCTGGAAAGCGACCGAAACGTCGGGTTTAGGAAGAAGTTTGGGAGTGTTATATACGTGAGAAAATCCGCAAATTTAATTTCTACATACAATAAAGACATCTACACAAAAATCAGCGGTCATAATACAGATACATACCTACTATCTAACTGAAACACTACCATTTGGCGGCAGATAGATTAGTTAATGCGGTGCCTACGCCCTCAAATACCTCAAAACTCTAGAAGCAGTATATAAGCCATCCCTACTTCCCTACTATATTTAATATTATAAATGCGAAAGTAACTCTGTCTGTCTGTCTGTTACCTCTTCATGTCCAAACGACTGAACCGATTTTAATGAAAATTGGTACAGAGATAGAGTTGACTTTGAGAAAGAACATAAGCTACTTTTTAAACGACATCCACGCGGGCGAAGCCAACAAGACGTAGCACATTTTTAGAAAAATCTAAAGTTTTATTGCAGAAGTTTACGATAACTCTCTGACTCATGATGACCTCTTTCAAGGTCATCATTTACAAAATTCAAATGATTTAAATAACATACACACACTTAGGCCTCAGGAGTGTTAAAGCTTCTACAATAACACATATATTTTTATAGAAATGGCTTTTATATCTAACCTTACTTTGATTTACTTTTAGATACCAGCAGGGATCAATGCTGGTATAGTGGATGACAGAACGGGGATCGTTTTTAACCGAGTTCAAAAAACGAGAAGGTTCTCAATTCGGCCGGCATATAATTTTTTTTTTATGTATGTACGTGAATTTCGCCGAGTTTCTGGACCGATTTACGTAATTCTTTTTTTGTTTGATGTGGAATAGTTTCGAATTGGTCCCATAAAAATTTAGATAGGCCCATCAGTTATCTAACTGAAACTTTTATTTTATGAGCATTTTTTTACTTACTTTCACCTCAGACTATAGGAATTAGAATAGACGGCGAGTTGTCATACAGTGCGTTGAATCCACTGACGTCCAAGATAGTCCTAATGCGCATGACAACAAGATGACAACGAGTGACAATGACACATTTACTCATCGACGACACAACACAGCTTATTTACGCCTTCGTGGATAAAATTTTTTCATTGATTTCGTATAGTCGTGTAATAATTTTGTATCGACACACCTAAACAATTTAAATGAGGTATCTAATTGTCACGAGGCTATAAGTGTCAGATTTTACAAATTAAACAGATGTGAACATTAATCTAATTGGCAATGCAGCAATAAACTAAAAAGTATTAAATAAATATAACTACGTTAAGAAAAACCGACTTCAAAACTGAAAAGTAAAAAATAATAAAGATTTAATTGTAATTATAAACTACCTATTATTAATATGTGCTATTTACTTATAGGTTTTACCACTTTAGGAGTACATTGAATAATACAAAACAGCTGGTGACCTGGATATAACACTAACATTCCGCAGCACTGTACCACAAAACTATGACCTTCGTTCACAAACGAACATTTTGAATCACGAAACCTCAAACACGAGTCCATTTAATAAAAAGTATTAAAGTTCACGTTAGTATTGTGATAATATTCGTGTAAATCTCGGATCGCACGCAACGTACGTGAAACAATTTGTTCTAGTTAGGAACAGTTCGTTACAAGTGCTTGGACACGTCAGTAATTTTGGTTTTAGATTGTTGTTGAACATGCCAAGAGGCAAATTTGATAATGAACAATACTTCGACAAAATTTACTTATACGAGTATCTTTCTTCTTTGTTGTAATTTGTGATTTGATTGTTTCTTGCATGTGGTATGTTTGTATCTTAATTAAAGTATCTTTTGGAAATATACATTACATCGTAATTATAGATTATTTAAAGTGCCTATGCTTATAACGTTGAGTAGGTTTGGAGTGGTTTTCTCGTGTAGATTTTGTCGTCATGGCATGGGCCGACAGTGACATACAAACACACAGTTTGTAAATTGATGGTAAGTGATTACTGCCCCCTAAGAAACTACATGCGAACTACACTTGGAATCTCATAAAGTGGGGTAACAGTATAAATAAAACACCAGGCAGTGCTCAACCGTGCAGTTTTCACGTTCGTTCCTACCCAGAACGTGAAAATCGTGGAACGAAGTGGAACTTCCCTCTGAGGTGTCCCCTATGTGCTTCAATATGGGGTTCTTCAAAAATAGCGTCAAAAGAGTCCTTCAGGGCTGACAACGCGTTGGCAACTCCCCTGGTGTTGCAAAAGTTCATAGGTGACGGTGACCACTTTCCATCAGGTGGCTCGTCTGCTTGTCTGTCAACCAAATGACATAAAAAAAACACACATGATTGGACAACCCCCGCTTATGTAATTCCAGTTTAAGCTCGCAAGTGTATAAACATATACCTATGTTTCAATAGGATGAGTTGCCACACTTGGGGCCTAAAATGAACAGAAGTTACTGCCGTGTCAGAAATAACATAGGTAACCATAATTTAACGTCAACACGAACAACTGCGAATCCAGGATCCGAAAAATAAATAAAATTTTATTATTAAATAAATAAAATAAAAAAAATTGCGTACCTACTTATCGTAATAAAGGTACTCATATTGGTAGTAAATCGTGCATAACATAAAATAATAATTTTGCTGTCTTTAAATCTAATGACAGTAGGTACCTACCTAAGATCTGCCTTCATCTTTTGCGCAAGAGCAAACTCTCATGAAACTTTTCATTAAAAACTTATTAATGATCTACTAAATGTACCTACGAGTATATGAGATTGATTATATACAACCATGCGTGCATAATAGTACAACTACACGAGCGTGATTTGCGCGCATTTCTCTCTGGAATTTATTTTTTTCGTAAATAAAAATCCACCCATAATTGTGAGCATGTCTTTTTTCATTTTTACACCGATTCTCTCATTCACACAAAGCCTCTTTCTTACATCTTAATTACGAACGCGATTGGTGAGCGATTATTAATGATAGCCCTGAAAGAGTGCATTCATGCGTACATGGAAACCTATGATGGAAACAACCGGATTTGTATGGGTGGCGCACCGAGTACGTAAATCCCGAGGACGGCAATAGGAATCAACAGTAACACGGATTAATCCCAATAACACGTTCCCTTCTACCGACCAAGTCCGGCGGACATAATTATTATTAATCAAGTCCAATGCGGTCTGCTCGAGCGGTTTGGTCGGCGGATTCGGTCCGCCATACCGGATCCGGTCGTGTGTAGCGAGAGCGGATTTCGTTGGCGGATTGGGTCCGCCGGACCAAATCCGGTTGTGTGTTACTTACTATCAATGATAACAAAGATCATAGACATGACTATGCATCAATCCAAAATTGTGACGTATTCAATATCATATTAATCATGTAATAATTATATCTTGATATTAATAACTGGTGTCACCCTCTCTATCACAAGTAGATAGGCGAAGTGCTTAAGACGCGTTTCCGACGTGAAAGAGATGGCACCAAATATTGATTTACAACCCTCGATACAGAAATGGAATAAATTGGAATATTAATTTCGCATAACAATGGCTGCAAACAAATTAAATGGTGCCAGATGTCTTCTTCAGATCCCCCAATTTCCGTTTATTTATGTAATTTGATTTATTTTAAATGCAGCCATTTCGTTTAATGTGACTTAGATTTTCATGAATTGTTTGATAGTAATTTGTCAAAAGGTGCAATAGGAAGACAGAAAGACATGATATAATAATAACATAGCTTGATATTACGCCATTGAATGTTATCTTTTAGATTGAATTCGGTTATCAATACAACAAATAAAGTGCATATATACATAATATATTTCTCTCTATTCAAGGGTAGGTACTTAAAACTAAGAGACAGCAATAGATGCTCTATGTTTCAAAGAACCAAAGATAAACGACTATCTTAGCCCCCGACCCGGTACTCCTACAATTCTAATTAATAAATACAAATAAGCTTTTCTGAACCACTGGACCCCGTGGTTTGAAAAAGCTTGTTTAAAGAGTCAAAATATAATAATTATTTCTACATTTCAGTGTCCGTAAAACTTAACTTTAAGTATATTTCATTCTTGCGAAACTAATTGTTTGCCTACATGTTTATTACTTTAGTTGCTTCCTTAACAATAATTTATAAATAACAAGTGCTAACTAATAATTTAAAGAAAGTGTGCTCATGTTAGTGGTTTCCTGCTTGAACGGCCTTGGCTTGGTCAGGTTGTTTTATCAGTCACTAGCTCCCGGGTTACGAATCCTTTCATTTTGGCACAAGTTAATTGCAGTGTTTCAAGCACATTATATATATTATTTTATTTATTTAGTTACTAAGTAATGGACTTGACATTTAAGTTGAATGTCTAATCCAGGTCAGTCCAATGCTCAAAAAATATCACCAAGCGTGCAATTCAAATAATTATACGGTAAAAGCACTCTGCAGTATATAGACATCTACATGCAAAAATATAATTAATCTAATTATAGTAATTATATTTTATTTGTATAATATATCTACTCGTATATATTAAAAAATATAATCATAATAATAATAATCTTTCACTTCCACACTTAATACTATATTAAAAAACCTAAATTAATCTACATGATAAAAAAAAACATTTCAAAGCTAAATAATATTTACATAATATAAAGTTATACCTAAACTAACAATAATAATTATATTTTTTATGTAGATGTCTATGGTTTTAAGTAATTATATAATTGTAATATAATTCAGTCAGTTGACTGAAAATTATAACAACCTACCTACTGGTATAAAGAAGAGTTTATGAAAAATGCACACATAATGTTCTCATTGATCGAGTCTATGTTATAATGGCAGGGCAATTTTTATTATTCTTGGGAAGTATGATTGTCACAAAAAATTGGAAAAATTGTTTATTAGATTTTTATGATAAATCCTGTGACTATCATTGGTGTTGACCTCGGTCCTGTAGTTAAGTTGTGCTCGCTGGCACTTCAATCCCCGAAGAGGTAGGCAGAGGTAAATGTATGCATTCAAGCATACATGCAAACACCCACGATTCGCCGGTTACGTTTTGGCCCATGTAACAAGTGGTGAGCCTGTTGATATCTCCGGGCACATTACCAAACTTCGACGTACTGGGAAATTTCCAGAAAATAGAAAATTCTCAATAGAACCAGAGATGAAGGACTTTACACCATTATCTCTGATAACCTCCTACCTGGGAATCGAACCCAGGACCTCAGCGTAGTAGTAGTGGCCTGCTACCACTAGGCTACCGAGGCAGTTAAATGTGAAATATTTAAAAAAAATCATACAAATAACCCTATTTTATCGTAATTGAAAATCTGGTTTATTATAACAAGGTAAAGGAATTCAAAAGATGTATTACTAACAAAATTAAATAATTCAACTTGACAAACAAAACCACATTTTAATTACGTGACTCCACGTAACGTCGCAGAGCAGACACGGAAAATAATTACATTATCTCATAGGGCCGTGTAAAAATGTGTTTACACATGCAAGGCTCGCGTGACAAGCGGAGGTTCAGTGATGAGGCCGCACAAACGGTCATAAAATCCTCCCCCCACAATAACGGGTAGTGGGAATCTATTTACTTTAAGACGCTATGAAAATATTTTCTATCGCTTTGTAATAGCAGGTTGAAATTAGTTTTCTTAGAATCTGCCACATTGCAGCGATAAATATGCAATGTGCTCTTGTTACCTATCACCGGTTTTGATCTCGGTCAGATGTTTGGTTGAATTGGAATTGACGATATGTCTATTCCAGTTATGGTTCATTCTCGTTCCCATTTTTTTATTACGTTTTTTAGTATGGTCTGACTCGATTATTTCCTTAAAAAAATATTTCAAATGTTTAATTACTGACAAATAATTCAGCTTGACAAACAAATTCACGTTTTAAATACGTGACTTTGCGTTACGGCGGTACAGCAGACGGATATAATTACATTATCTCATAGGGCCGTGTAAAAATGTGTTTACACATGCAAGGCTCGCGTGACAAGCGGAGGTTCAGTGACGGGGCCGCACAAACGGTTATCAAATCCTCCCCTCACAATAACGGGTGGTGGGAATCTATTTACTTTGAGACACCTATGAAAAAAAAATATTTTGCCGTGTGTTGTAAACCTGGTAATATTAAGTTAAATTGGTGTTGTTGTAATCTAAAATCATACTAACTTTTGTATCATATTTTGGGGATGAATTAGGTAAATAAGTATAGTCGTATTATTTTAAGTGGTTTGATCTGAATATACCTCTCTATCTAAGGGGAAAATAATGGGGGATAATGAGGAAAAATGTACTATTGGTACTAGTATATCCAAAGACGGAGCTCGAGGGACGTAGGTGGGCACCACCGCGTTACCTAATCTGTTTAACCCTCCGTAAAGCCTTAGGAGGCACGTCTTCATCGTAATGACTAGTTTTTATGTAGATGTCATGGAAGTTTATTGCCTACAGTATTCACTTACGATTAATGTGATTGTATGCTTATTTGCCAAGTTCATGATAAAAAATTGGGACACCTACTCAACACGAAATATCAGGTACAAGTGCTAGGAGTTTCTAAATTTGCATATCGGTTCCTTTAAGGTGCTCATTAAGATACGAAATTCTATCCCTAAAGAGTTTTTTTGGGGTTGATAGTTGGTATAAAATTTAGTTCATTACTAGAAGTACTAGGCGTCTCAAATTTTGCATAGTGATTATTTTTAGAACGCAGGTGCTTAATTAGATAATTTTGCAATATTTGACCCCTGAAGGTGGGTTTATGTAGTTTAGGAGTTAGGGAGTTCATAGTATGTATGAAACAGGATAAAAGAAAACACAACTTTCCCAACCCAATAGATAAGTACCGTGTTAGTAGTAGTAATGCAGGTAACATTGCACCCGTGCGAAGCCGGGACGCCATAAGTCGCAAGTAGTCAATCCACTGGTATCAAGTAGGCAAGTTTTTCTTATTCCCAACTTCCCATCCCATCTTATTCAATGAAAAACCCGCTGTTGGTTCTATTTGGCGTAAAATTTTCTATGCACCTATTCATTCTATTTTGGTTTTAAAACAAAAGCAATTTTGTGTTGTTTGAATATGTATGATATAAAAGTTATTTTGACACGGGTTTTTGTTTGAACTATTTTATGAGCGTACACAAAAAAACATTTATTAACGAAGTATACATGAAAATAAATATTGTAGGTTTGCACAAAATTGTGGTCGTTTATTCAATAATAAAATGTGTTAAATTATATTCATATATAAAAGTTTGAGTTTTTGTAGGGCAAACAGTACCTAATATTTGCGTAGTTTTTGATCTTTATCTGCCTCGTAAGGAGGAAGGTGTTAATAGCGATGACGACTAAGTATGAATTCACTACTTTGTATCATATGACATGAAAACGACTTGCAAATGAGATATAAAAATACAAAAATTATGAAAATTCGTGTTGAATTGTATGAGATAGAAGAACTTAAAAGTGGCAAAAAATTGTGAACAAAAAATTAAGTTAATATTTTTTTTCACTTTTACATTCTTTATACGATATCTAACAAATTTTAGTAACGATATTTTTACAAAAACGCGGTTTTGACGAAGATATTTTAAAACGTTTTAATTTCACAATACAATTCACAAGTCTTAACTCTAAAGTAACGTACACAGAGATCAGATACAGGGTATCATTTTATATGAGTCGTTTTGAGTCGCTTCACATCTCGCAACGTTTTGAATAGTTATATCTTTAAAATTATTAGCTACTAGCTGCTGCCGGCGGGTTCGCCCGCGTGGATGTCGTTATGTAAATTATTTAAATTTTACGATCCCGTGGAAATGTCCTAATCAAGTTTCCTGTCGCGTACCTCTTTGTGGAGTACTTATCTTTTCTCAAGAGTATTAATATTTGTTTTATTGAAAGAGTCTGTTCATTAATATTCCACCTTGAAAATTTCGGAAAGTACCATACCAATTTCCCTACCCATGTTTAGAGGTTTGGGGGGAATTAAAAAAAATATTGATGCACCAAAAGAGTCTATAAACCAATTTTCAGGCATTAAAAAATGACAAAATACCCCTGCAAACTATCATCTATGTATTTATTTTACCTAAGCTTGTTGAAATTACAATTTAAAAAAACTAGTCATCATCCCCGTTTTGTTCATGGATTTTCTTTAGAAAACCAGGAAAAAAGACAAAAATAGTGTACTACTCTACACCTTAAAGCGTAGAGTAGCGTCAGCTCAGGGATTTCCATTTAAAATATTTTGATCTTATTTTTCGTAGCACAATCCATTAAGAAATGAGCAGAGTAACTTAATGGCGAGTGAAACGAATTGAGATTTTCCCTTTTTTTTAATTTTCCTAGTCTGGTAATATGCCCAGAGATGTCAATAGGCTCCCATTAAACGGGACTAAAAGTTAGTGTTTGTAGGTATGCATGCTTTTACCTCTATCTACTTTGGAGGAATCAAGCGCGAAGTTACATAAATTCAGTGAAATCCTCTGAACATTACTAAATCCTATGTTCTTAATTTAATTTTGTGTATTTTTTTTTGTTTTGATATGACATGTATCCGAGTTAGTTAGTGTAATTAGTTTTGATGTCCGTTCTAGTTTAAATAAATATCGCCTACATGAAGTTCTTTAATTTTATTAGAATGACATATTAATAAAACGAAGAAACTACAACCATCAAAATTAACCTTATATCTACACCCTACTCAAACTTGCTTTTACCGTTCCATAGAACACGAAAGAAATTTAGCAAAGAATAAAACCTTATACATAAATCTCTGCGGTACAATCCGACGTACTAATGAATTGTTCGCCAAGTCAGGCCACTGTGTGCCAGTTGGAAAGGTGCCTAGTGTATGAGCGGTTAAGCCGAAGCCAAGATAATCTACTAAGATATCCCGGCATATATTCTTCGAAGTGATTGCGTTTAGGATGCTTTTTGTAAAGGTTAACTCAGCAGGAAATGGATAATGCTTTTGTTGTACATTTTGATACTAGTATCTTCGAATTTATGAAATAAATAATTGCAAATTTTTATGGCTGTTGGACATTTTGTTCTTTTTCTTGCAATTATTTAACTACTCTAATATGAAGAATAACTATATTTAGGTACTCGGTGATCTGTAAAGTAGTCTACATGTGTATGTCAGTAACTCCTGTTTTTTTATGTAATGGAAGTGTGAAAGCAAACAAGCATGCAGTTCACATTGATATAAAGTGATGTCTGCAGCCTAGAGACACCGACACAAAGACCAATGTCGAAATGCAGATGCGATACCACTCCTGAGGCCTAACGTGTTATAAATTACCGCTATTACCGTTATTACCGCTATGCCGGAAATTACTTGGCCATACCACCTGACCGGGACACGATAGTGCTGAACACTACCATTTAGCGGCAACTATATTATTAGGTAATGCGGTGGTTCCTACGTGCGCGAGCTCCGTCACTGGAGCTCTACCACCAGTAAATACATTTTTTGTCTTTATCAACACATTAAGGAATATGAAAAACAAAAAATAACGCACTTTACACTATTTTCCATTAATCTATCTCAGCTGGTGTCACGGTAGGCAACATAACTCATACATACGGACGGGTCATAAACAAGCCAGGCAAGATACGACTGGAGCTCTAACACCAGTAGTTTAATTGGGCTGACGTAAGTGTCTCGTCTCGAGGCGGCAACTAGTCACCGCGTGATCGGCGAGTGCAAAAAGTCATTTTACTCATAATATAGACGATTTCCGACTGGTCACAAAATTGATAAGAATATATGCCACCACTATAATAAGTCGAAAAGATCCTCGAACTCCACCAATGAAGCACTTTCGCAAGTCAACTTTGATTTAAGGTACCTACTATATTGCAGTCTCAAATATTTACTGATTATCTGTTTTAGTTACAGGTTGTTGTAGTATATCTGACGCAGTATTATAGTTAAAGCCGAAATATAGTTATATCCCCAGCAACAAATAAAATACGCTAAAATACGCTTACACTCACAGCTCCACATTAGGTATTTTATTAACCTGTGTCGTAGATGCCGTTGTACTCACACAACACATACACAAACACCCAGACCCGAAACAAATATGGCCTTACAAATATTTGCGCCGGTGCGGGGATCTAACCCGCGACCCTTTGAATCAAACGGTGGTTTCGCACTGCTGGGCTAATCTGGTCGTCGAAATATAATTATGTACCGGAACATAGTCATACGTACTATCTTACCTCGTGTTGGTTGGGCGTGATGAGGATCGCGCTCGGATCATGGGCGCCCCCGGCTTTGCCAGGTTAGGTCAAAGGGCGCCGTTCGGTGTTAGGTAATTTTTTTTGCTGACAGTACAATGATAATTATATACCTAGTAAAAGTAATACATTGCTATGTTCCGGTATATAATTATATTCTTAGAGATACTCGTATAATCATATTACGGCTTTATCTATCATACTGCGACATATCTACAAAAAACCGAAAGTATGAAGGCGTAAGTATATATTTATTCCAAACAAGTCTCTCGGATCTGTATTATTTTGTTTTCGTGAATTTTCACCTGAAAATAACATCCCCGCGTGAATATAGGGGACGTTTTAGGATGGTATTATATTACTTAAGTGGTTTACTCTCGACGGTTCCGCTTGTTCTTATATCGGGTGGCTATGGCTTATATTTCTATTTTATTTTGCTCTTCAAAGAGGTCTTCGGAATGCTAGTAGAAATAGTCACCAAATTTGAAAAATGAGGCCCCCATCCTCATACGGTTAGAATTGGCACCAAAATTCAATGAAATGCTTGTGTATAAATTTAACTGAAAATGAGTAGGTACCTATGCATTGCGCACGGATGGTAAGTGACGACTACAAGCTGATATTATTAACTTCTGAGTTATCGGTTATAATATTCTTTATTTTATCTTTGAATTTTCACATATACATACATATTATTATGCTGTGCTTTCATTAGTACATTTTATCTATATATATAAAAATGCAACCCGTTTTCCTTGGTCACGGGCATCACGCGTGAATGGCTGGACCGATTTGGCTAATATTGATTTTGAATGATTTTTGGAAGTCCAGGGAATGTTTAAAAGGTAAGAAAATATGAAGAAATTGAAAGGCAATAGTAAAAACCACCATTTCATTTTCCCATACAAATAGTCCGTATCTATCAAACCTTTGACACGTGTCATATTTTTATTCTGAGGCAATACGAAGTTCGCCGAAGATGAACTTGGTCATTGTAAATCAGAGAATTAGGTAAATTAAAAAAAAAAGAAATTTAAACATGTTAAAGGGTTTCAAAGTTAATAAAGTATAAAAAAAATCTATATTGTTACGTTTCAACAAAGGGGAACACTGAACTGCGTTGTAGGCACAATATTCACGTATGAAATTCTATAGATATAAAAAAATACTGGATACGCGTTGTCGACGTTCGTGCATCCGACGTCCGCATTTTACTTGCAAATTGCTTATCCATCGATATCGGGATGCCTGCGGACTATCTCATGTACATAATAGTGTAAAATTGTTATACCCAACAACCTTATCAATACAACGTGAAATCTCTTTATAGGTAGGTATTTCAGTCACATGATTATAATGTTCCCCTTGTACCATTTTGTTGGATTCGCCGCTCTCACATTTTTTGGATTCACTCATAATAGATTATTGACAATTAAATATTTTTAAACTGCCTTGGAAGTTTAGTGGTATTACAGAATAAATACAGAACAAAATAGAGAGAAAATGTAATTGGGATTTTGACTACTGACTGATAATCTTAATAGACTCGCCGAGTATGTTACATGGGTTGAAAAAACATAACTGCTCACCGAATTATGAATTAAAGAAAGAAATACAGATAGGTATGAAATATTATGTTCTGATAAGTTGTTATCATTTTATCGCTTAAATATGTTACCAAAACAACTAACAAAGCTTTTAAATTAATCGCTATTATATAAGAGGATATCTTATAAAAGGATACATAACTTTTTTTTATGTAATGGAAGTGGCAAACAAGCATGCAGTTCACATTGATGTTAAGTGATGACTGCAGCCTATAGACACCCACACAAGACCAAGGTCAAAATGCAGATGCGTTATGACTCGTGAGGCCTAAGGTATTATGCCTCTGTACCGGAAATTACAAGGCCATACATTACCATCTGACCGGAACACGATAGTGCTGAACACTACCATTTAGCGGCGAGTAGGTATATTAGGTAATGCGGTGGTGCCTACACCCGCGAGCTCCGTTACTGGAGCTCTACCACACTTTAACTTTTTTATATCCGTAGGTACACATACATAAGACCGACTTGAATTTATTTATTTTAATTCACATTTCACTCGTTCCATTTCGAAAGGTTTAAGTTTGAATTTCCTCGTGTCAAGTCGGGAATCGGGCAAGCGAGTGGTCCCGAGTCCCGTCTCGTAGTGTGTACAATGGAAAATTTCTTATTCAGTTATTTCTTGAGAAGTGTTTGGGATTTCCTTTTGGAGGAAGTTTTAAGCCGGCAGTAAATTATTCCTTCGACAGGTGAGGCCGTAAAGGCAAGATTTACGCCTACGGGCACAGCGGGTGAGCCTCCCCTTGATAAGATGTACCTAGCGGGTAACGCTTTCTCTGAGCACCCTACGATGCCTGTAAACTTTACCACAAACTTAATCAAATAAACTTCACCGCGATAAATTGGAAACTTCACACCACTTATCAGCCACCGAACTCACGCGTGTAAATCAGTAGTACAGACGAATAAAAGCAACTATTCCATTGTTTCCAGTTTCACAGTTAATGGATTGTTCACCTAAATTTGTCAAACTATCATAAATTTAACGCGAACATCCCGAATAGAAAAGTGGTGCCAAAATACTCATATTTTATTCTATTATCGGATTTTGTGACGTCCAAAATATAGCTCGCATGAATGCCATATGCTTTTATTATTTCGCACAATGAAATTCGTTTAAAACTTGGAGGAGTTTCAAATGGTTCGGCGAAGCGGTGCCAGCATGGTCTTAATCATTGTTAGCATTATTGCACCACGCTGAGCAAGAATATGAAGTGCCTTGTCTTTTCGTTTCAGTCTTAAAATTCAATTAAATTGCCGCTAACTTTTGAATGTAAGTCTGAGTATATTGTGGATTAATTAAGATTAAAGCGGCGGCAGCACAAGTTTCATATTAAAAATTTTGCTCTTTTATAATTTTTGTAATTATAAGTGAAGTTTGTGTTATAAGTTTTATGTTGATGAGGATGTGAAAGTAAGTAATGCAATATTTTCTTGCATTATGATCGGTGTGAGAATGCGGGCACGACACTGAATGCCTTTCGCACTTTCGGTCGATTAATATCAGGTAGGTAAATATTTTTTCGAATATCCTATGTAAGTAATACTTGGATACAACTTTCGATATGTTTCCAAGAATAGGTAAAGTCGTACACTATGAGTCGTACTCATAGTCCAGAAATTGGCAAAGCTTAGGTTCTAAAATGAATACCCCTTATGTAGGTAAATCGTTTCTTGTTTTGTACATTTCATATTTACATGCTAATAATGTCAATCACAAAATTGACTACATATTATTATAACAGCACTAGCTGTTGCCCGCGGCTTCGCCCACGTTGAAATTTTTCCTGAATTTTCTTTACTATAAGCCTCACGGAGCCCGAGACATTTCAAACGAATGCAAAACCGTGGAAATCGGTTCATGCGTTCTGGAGTTATAGCGTCAGGAAGGAAAATCCGACTTATTTTTATAATTATAGATTGATTATACCCACATTCTTTGAGATGAAAATCTATGATATTATATCACTTATTTCATGAATTACGGTGAAATTTGTAACACATGAGGTACCATTAGTTTCATTTTCTTAAATTTCGTATAATCTAAACAAACTTTAAGCTAAGTACCTACCTCCTGAGCTGCATGTAAAGTATTTAGGATGGGCAAAGTTGCGAAAGCCACGTCAAAGCAAAAGTGAGCTGCAATCGACTTTGTGATAAAACTACCGAAATATTGCGTGGACTTTACTGGCTGTCGAATTCTGAAAGAGCTGACGTACCAAAGTCAACTCGGGCGTGGTGTTTGGGGCCCAAGCAAAATCAAAGCTTCGTAACTTGTCAACTCGATTAACATAAACAAACAAGAAAGACGCCACTGTGTTTTAATTACACTATTTTAAAGCTTGCTTTAGAAACTTTACCTTCAAAAGGGCCTTGTAACGGCTTCATTACTTGCTATCGATCGAAGACAAAGGTAAACGCGCTTAAAAATATTTTATTAACTATCATTATCACTAGCATGAGTAACTTGAACCAATCGATTCTTACTACAATGTTCAATGTATAAGAAAATTGCCTTCGCGTTTGATTGAAAAGGAGACAATTGAATGAGTTAAATACAAAGGATTTAAACGTTGAAGTAAGTAGAGAAATTACAAATCATTCAAATTTATTGCTTAAATGTCTTTCTTGGACAGCAAAATAGAATATCTAAATCGGAACCCAGCATTTAATCTCTAACAAATTAATTTTAAATAAGGGTCGACTAGCACCGTCGAAGCCTTGTTCAAGGTACACGCTACATTTGTAATTAAGAAATTTGGCGGCAATCCTGGCAAGAAATTAATTAGCAATTCATATTTTGAAGGCTCGGTAATGTTCGAAGATGTTTAGAAGATCTGAAAGAATAAGAGTGAAACGATTTGCCTTTACCCATTTAATTTGCATAACCAGATAAAGAAGTTGGTGCTAATCCACTATTGTTTCAATTGCAAGGCCATTCATTAGGGCCAGGCAGGGCGCCGCTCGATATGCTAATTAGCGCGGCACAACAAAGACGATTTTTAAAGGTTTGATATAATCAAGTATGAAATTTACTAAAATTTTATGAATTATATCAGTGATGGAAGTAATTTCGACTTCAAGGAACCGAGGGTGTATCATGTATCACCTTTAATTGTATTCACCTTTTATTGAAAATTTTATCTTAATGCTTTATCTAGAATCTTCAATACGTCATAGTACGGGCGTATATACAACTAGCGGCCCGCCCCTGCTTCGCGCGGGTGCAATGTTACCTACCCTCTCCTATTCGTCTTAGCGTGATGATTATAGATATAGCCTAAAGCCTTCCTCGATATCTTCTATAGTTTAGGCAGCGTACGCAAAATGAGTAACTTTTCTAATTGATATTTTACACCTTGTGTCTGAAAAACCCAAATATCTTACGGAACCCTATTTTTCCAAAATAAAATATAGCTTATGTTACCCGTGGATAACGTAGCTTTCGATTAGTGAAAGATTTTTTAAAATCGGTCCTTTAGTTATTGAGCCTATTAAAAACAAACAAAAAAATATTACCTCGTTATAATATTAAATTATAGTAATAGTATAAGTATAATATATACAATATGTGATGATACATGTCATTTAGGTACATGAGTACATAAAGGAGTTGGTGTTAATCCACTGCAGTTTCAATTGCAAGGCCATTCATTAGGGCCACGCCGGGACGCCGCTCGTTATGCTAATTTACCGCGGATTGTACGCCGATGTGCCTTAGTATTGGAATATATATGTAGATATTTCTTACGCTACGATTATATACACAATAACCAGTAAATTTAATATTGATAATGATAGATATTTTTTAAATAACGTGATAAATATGCTAGATCAAATTATATATACCTTTAAAAAAATTGTGACAGATTCTCATTCATAATATTCATTTAATTTTCACAGAATACTACGATGTAGATCAAAGCTGATAATATAGTGTGATAATATGACTTGAACAGCCTCAGTAGCGACCGTATTTGATTGGAAACCGAATACGGAGGATTCCAAATGTGTAGCCGAAATGTCTAGTGAATGCCGCATTTCACTGAATGCGCTATGAATGTTCAAAAGAAAAGTAGATTGAACATTTTTGCATTTCGGTCAACCGTTCTGAGCGTATTCTAAAATGATAAAAACGTTAAATGTAACAAACCACATTTGTACATATTGTTAACACAAAGCAGAACTGAGCTTTTCGGTCGGCGGTTTCATTTGGAATAAAATTTTCGTTTCTCTCCAAACTTACTGAACTAGAACTAGAAGACTAACTGGGTGAAATGAACTTCAAACGTTTGATGTGTTAGATAATATAAATACTGCACAATGGGTTTATTTACGTTCAGACCAACTAAATTTTTTAGGTAATTAATATTGCAGTGTATTGTTATTTTTTTTTATGTCATGGATGTGGCAAACAAGCATGCAGTTCACATTCATGTTAAGTGATGACTGCAGCCTATAGGCAGCCACACAAAGACCAAGGTCAAGATGCAAATGCGTTACCACTCCTGAACCCTAAGATGTTATGTCTCTGTGCTGGAAATTACAGGGCCGTACATTACCACCTGACCGGAACACGATAGTGCTGAACACTACCATTTAGCGGCAAGTATATTAGGTAATGCGATGGTGCCTACGCCCGTGAGCTCCGTCACTGGAGCTCTACCACCAGTAGATATAAGCATTACATAGAAACTCAGTTTTCTGGATCGATACTGAGTTCAGTTTTCTGATATTATAACAATAATAAAGTTCACCGTATAGTTATGTAACTCAGTTCGTATTTTGTATTACCCTCATCATAATAGTTTAATCTATACTAATATTATAAAGAGGAAACATTTGTGTTATTGTATGTATGTTTGTAACGTCTTCATACATAAAAACTACTTACTGGACAAAGGAGATGTTGCGTGCTCGGCTCTGGTTCGTACACGTCCTCAAAAAATGGGTAAATTAAAGAAGAATCCGAAAAAAATACAATTAATTTATTCAAGAACATATTTTAGAGTTACAACTACATTTAATTCAAACGATTTTATCATTTTTAACTATGTTAAACATGGCGGCGATACAGCCGACACTTGGGATCAATCTATTTCGATAGTATTTAGAAAATAATAGGTTGGGGAAAAAGTCTTTTCGCATTATAGTATGTATGAACTTGTAATAAAATCTCTTTGGCTGTAGTATTTGTATCTGGCTGGTTTTGGTATCATTGAAAGTTAAAATTTTAAAGAACATAATTCCAAATTCAAATTAGGCAAATGTGTGATTTTCATTTGTTTTCATACTGTCAAGATGAGTGAATCTAATGAAGAAATTCGATACATTTTAAAATTTTATTAAAAAAAGGTAAAAATGCAACGCAAGCCGCAAAAAAAATTTGAGATGTTTATGGACCTAGTGCAGTGTTTGTGAGAGTAGCACAAATTTGGTTTAAGCGTTTTCAATCCGGAAATTTTGATGTCAAAGATGCACCTCGCTTTGGTCGCCCTATTACGGATAAAATGGATGCCATTTTTGAAAAAGGTGGAGCAAGATCGACATATCAGTAGTTATGACGTAGCTGAAGAACTGAAAATTGATCACAAAACAGTTTTGGCGCATTTGAAAAAAGCTGGGTACAAAAAAAAAGCTCGATATTTGGGTACCTCACGAGCTCACTGAAAGAAACCTAATGAACCGTGTACTCATTTGTGATTATTTATTACGACGTAATGGACCCGAACCACTTTTGAAGAAGCTGATAACTGGTGATCAATAGTGGATCATGTACGACAAGAACGTGCGAAAAAGGTCGTGGTCAAAGGCCGGTCAGGCTTCACAGACTGTGGCGAAACCCGGGTTAACTCGCAATAAGGTGATGTTGTGTGTGTGGTGGGATTGGAAGGGCATTATTCATTATGAGCTATTACCACCAGGCAGGACTATCCATTCTATTCTGAACTCTACTGCGAACAACTGATGAGATTAAAGCAAGAAGTTGACAGAAAGCGGCCGGAATTGATCAACAGAAGGGGTGTGGTGTTTCATCATGATAATGCTAGACCTCACACATCTATAGCCACTCAGCATAAATTAAGTGAGTTTGGCTGGGAGGTGTTAATGCATCCGCCGTATAGTCCTGACCTTGCACCTTCAGATTTCCACCTGTTTCGGTCTCTTCAGAATTCTTTATGCTATGTTAGGTTAACATCACGAGAGGACTGCCAAATCCACTTGTCGCGGTATTTTGATGAGAAGTCCCAAAATTTTTATAGCAATGGGATCATGTCCCTACCTACAAGATGGCAAAAGGTTATCGAACAAAATGGTACTTACATACTTTAGTTAAATTTTAATAAACTATATTAAAAAATGTTTTGAATTATCTTTAAAAATGCGAAGAAACTTTTATATTACTTTTTTCTCCAAGTACTTTAAAATCAAAATACAATTAAAAAAATGAAAATGTCAAAATGACATCGCCCGCCATATTCGCCATGTTGGTTTTGAGTTGCAATTCTAACTGCAAATAATATTTTGTAACTGCAAACAAAGCTAAATAAGTGAAAATATGCAGTAAAAAACGTTTTTATATTGATTTTGCCTGTTTAATGATATTATGTACAATACATGGCCGGAGGTCCATACATTTTTGCAACATCTCCTTTAAAAAATTGTTTCATTGGTATAAGCTGAATTTTTGCCGTGTGACATTACATTATATTCCTCGCACCCTTGCGAAGTCGGAGAGAGTCGCTAGTATATTGTAAAGTGATACCACAGACCAATCAGCCTTCCTTCTTAGTCGATGAGTGATACATTCGCATTCCTGAAACCTACGGATTCCAATTCTAGGAATATTACGATGTAGCTCAAAGTTGAAATGTAAAGTATGATTACTTGCCCCAGCCTCAACAGCGACAGTACCTATTTGGTTGGGAACATGCTCACTTCATAGAATTAGAACGTCTAAGGCTCACTTCTACATAATGTGCGGTCGAAATAGACTAAGTTCGTAGAAGAAGTACGAATATTCTAAAGATTTTTGCATCCTGGTCAACCGTTCTGGGTTTTTTCTAAAATGTTTAACAAACCACATTTGTACCTTACAACTGACCTTTTCGGTCGGTGGTTGAATTTGAAATAAAATTTTCATTTCTCTTTTTCTTCTTTCAAGTTCAAACGTTTAATACGTTAAATCATATAAATATTACAAAATGGTTTGATGAAATTTCCAACCAAATAAGTTTTTGGTTAATGGAATTCTGCAATTTTTTAATAAAAACGAAGTTTTTTTGACCGATACCTAGATTGGGATCATTATGCCCGAAGTATAGAACGATAAGATTTAGCCATTAATGCAGCTCCAAATAATTCAATGTTTTAATATTCTCATCGTCCATCATCAATATAAACTACAACTGAATGTTAGAAACACAAGAAACTGCAATGAAATCGTAAATATGTTAATTATAACTAAATATCTGCAATACCTTGTTCTCAGAACAATGGTTTTTCACTTAACCCTGAGCTAACGTAATTAATAAAATGTACTGGAAATAGACTTTATGTGACGGCGTTGGGACTAGCCGACCCCACCCCCACTAGCGGAAAAATTCTAGCACTAGTAAATTCTCTTCTAGGATTCTTCCGCGGAAAAATTCTGTCACTAGTGAATTCTCTTCTAAAATTCGCCCGCTAGTGTACGATGGGGCAGTAACGTGTACGTGCAATAACGCAAAACGGGCAGCAGTGTTTTTTACTGGTGGTAGAGTTCCCGTGCAGAAGTTCGAGGGCGTAGGCACCACCGCATGACCTAATTTATCTGTTTATACCCGCGAGCTCCATCACTGGAGCTCTACCACCAGTAAAAAGTATTCAGTAGCATCTACACTAGTTCAACTGCATCGGTACCCTAGTGGTAGCAGGCCACTACTACTACGCTGAGGTCCTGGGTTTTGATTCCCGGGTAGGGGGTTATCAGAGATAATGGTGTAAAGTCCTTTATCTCTGGTTCTATTGGCCTTTTTCCATTTTCTGGAAATTTCCCAGTACCTCAAAGTTTGGTAATGTGCCCGGTGATGTCAAGAGGCTCGCACCTGTTACATGGGTCAAAAACGTAACCGGCGAATCGTGAGTGTTTCCATGTATGCTTGAATGCATGCATTTACCTCTGCCTACCCCTTCGGGGATTACAGGCGTGAAGTTACGTACGTTACACTAGATCACAAAGATCTGGGTAATATTCTACAAAACCGGTCAAAATATTACGTCGGTGTTGGTGCCTATGTGAATGAGTTTCTTCACTTAAACTTTTGCGGATGAATTGTCACCTAAGTCAACTTTTCCACCTCTAAAAGTATATTTACTGAATTGACTCGAAATAAATAACCCAACGACCTACTGACCATTGGTTGGAGTCCGCTCCATGCTCCATTGTATACGGGTCTTTTAGTCCGCGAGAGAAAATGTAAAAAATTTAATCGTGTACGGAGGCGAGCTGTCCGCATTATTGGTGGCGTCATATTGAGCTGACGGGGTCGGGTCAGCCTCCGCATGTCAAACACTCGAGTTCCTTTCTACAATTATATCATGAACTTTTAGTATTAGATGATTACGTTCATTTTTTAGATGAAAATTTTGCAACGCGTTCGGTTTATCATTCGCATAGCTAACGTTGTTTTCTTACTCCAATAAATAATCTTGTGTTTTGTTTTAAAAAAAATACGAATATACAGTACTGTCCAAAAAACACATATGTTATCTTTGATTGCTGTAGTATTTATTATTATATTTATAAATACTTGAAGTAAAAAATCTGTATCCCTTTTTTACGACAATTGCGCGGACGACAGAGTATAAAATTTGACAAGGTTTATGGCCCATATTATAAGACAGATCTCAGTTCGTGAGAAGATCTTAAGGTCACGTTTTTTATACTAAATGGGATCTTAATACGGTGTTCAGGAACTCAGACCTGACTTTTATAACGATGATTAGTTTGTAAGGTGAAGGAGTGCAGAAAGATATTATTTTTTATGTCATGAAGTGACAAACAAGCATACAGCCTACATTGGTGGTAAGAAATACTGTAGCCTTATAAAATTCTACATGAAACCATAGAATTCAATGTATCTACATGCAACGCATCTGCGTTGTCACTTCTGTGGCCTAAAGTATTATTCCTCTGTACCGGAAATTACAAGGCCATACATTACCACCTGACTGATACACGATAGCGCTGACCAGAACCATTTAGCGGCAAGTAGATTAGGTAATGCGGTAGAGCCTAAGATCGCGACATCCGTCACTGCAGTTCTACTACCAGTAGAAAAGACAATTTATAAAAAATATTTAACTAAATAACATACATACCCAGCCTTTAAATTAATATTTAGGACACGATATTAAAATTCTCGTCCAAAACATTGTTATCAGTAGATTATATTCCATATTACAATGGCTACAGAGTATAACATATACGTCGAGTATTAAATATTAATCAGATTAATGGTTCAAATTCCACTAACGTTTAATTCTAATTATAGTGCTATTTCGCTGACGCGGATATCATTACATCGATTAAAATTCTCCATAAAGCGTTTACCATTTACCCTATTTCAATTTTCATTGGCACGTCAATCTATTTCATGGGAGCAGGGCTAATTAAATAATAAACAACTGAAACTTGTTACAAGTTATAAAAATCGACACGCAATTTGTAACGAATTGAGGGCTAATTTTCATAATAAAAAGTCAATTAAGTAGGCGTATACTTACTTTCGATCTGATCACAAATGTTTCAGTGCAGTAATTAAAAAAAATTAAGGCATTCGTATTTACCGTTAACTTTTTATTGCCTTCTGCCTTCGACTTTTTCTTAAGTGACCTAACATGTGACATAATAACAAGAACTTGTGATCGGCCAATGGTCGAAGTTCGAACGCAGTTCGACCGCAGTTCTTCGCGAATCTCTACTTTGTTTTGTGAAACCGTTTTACTACAAGTGATACACAGATCATAAGTTTGGCCATTCTAACATTAACAATGTGATATTAATTCAATGTCAAACGCATGGTGCATTGATGTCTGTTGATGTAGTTTGTACAGCATAGTAGAGTGTGTAATTTTTTTTTTTTTTAATTACAATTAGGTAGTTTTTAATGCATATATTTTAATGATGCGAGTGTCACTAAGATCTGTCGATATAAAAATATAACTACGTTAAGAAAAACCGACTTCAAAACTGAAAAGTCAAAAATAATAAAGATTTAATTGTAATTATATACTACCTATTATTTATATGTGCTATTTACTAATAGGTTTGAAGTCGGTGCCAAACCTATAACAAATAATTATATTTTAATCACTTAAATATGAATACGAGCAAATTAATGCACTGAACAAAACGTAACCGGCGAATCGTGGGTTTTTGCATGTATGCTTGACTTCATGCATTTACCTCTGCCTACACCTTCGGGGATTACAGGCGTGAAGTTACGTTTTAATACAATGAAATGCCTACTTTAGTGATTTTGGCTTGGCACCGACTTCATACCTATTAGTAAATAGCACATATAAATAATAGGTAGTATATAATTACAATTAAATATGTATTATTTTTTCCTTTTCAGTTTTGAAGTCGGTTTTTCTAAACGTAGTTATATTTATTTAATACTTTTTAGTTTATTGCTGCATTGCCAATTAGATTTATGTTCACATCTGCTAAATTTGTAAAATCTGACTCTTTTAGCTTCGTGACAATTAGATACCTTATTTAAATTGTTTAGGTGTGTCGATACAAAATTATTACACGACTATACGAAATCAATGAAAAAAAATTATCCACGAAGGAGTAAATAGCATGTGTTGTATCGTCGATGAGTACATGTGTCACTGTCACTTGTTGTCATCTTGTTGTCATGCGCATTAGGACTACGTCAGTGGATTCAACGCACTGTATGACAACTCGCCGTCTATTCTTATTCCTTTAGTGTGAGGTGAAAGTAAGTATAAAAATGCTCATAAAATTTAAACTGTGGCGCCTATCTGAATCAAATTTATATGGGACCAATTCGAAACTATTCCGCATCAAACATCATCAGAATTACGTAAATCGGTCAACAAATCGCGGCGATAATCGCGTACATACATAAAAAATATATATGTATATACCGGCCGAATTGAGAACTTTCTCGTTTTTTGAACTCGGTTAAAAATTTACATATTGTCAAACAATGACGTTTTGACAATGTAAAAATGTGCAACTCGTTGACAACGTTCGTTTGATAATGTATAAATGTGCAAAGCGCTGGAAAACTACCAGAACATGGTTAAACTCTAAAAGCATTGGAGATAAAGGATAAAAAGTAATACACGTTTATCTCTGATTAGCTCCGATTCGGGGAGCGAGCTTACGACCCTAGCCTAACAGCAGTGGACTTACCAATATCACCATTTTAATGCTTATTTATTAGACAACGCCCTAGTTCTTCCACTAGAATAATCCTCATTTATCATCTAAGTAAGTATGATAAACAATTTAATACAATTACACAACCATTTTAAATCACACACTAGCTATAAATCATAACACTCGCAAATCAGAAATCCAATCATCCAATTAATTACCAATGGTCCCACGAAAGACAATTTCGTGCAGGGTCTGTTAAAAATCCAATTGTACGGATGGTGAATGAGCGTCAGTTGTGACCGCATTATATTGGCTTGGTCATATTGAACGGACACTGGGTCAGCCGGGGTCCGATTCTGGCATCACTGAAATTTGATAAAATTGAAATTCGAATAACAATGGCAGATGGATAATGATGGAGTAACGACACTTCACGAATGTATTTCCGAAGGGGATTTTTACTTATGGTAGAGCTGCAGTGACGGAGCTCGTGAGGCATTATCGCATTACCTGCTAAATCATATCGTTCAGCACTATCGTGTTCCGGTCAGGTGGTAATGGACAACCCTGTAATTTTGGGCATTGAGGTATACGAGCTTAGAACCCAGGATTGGCTCCGCATCTACACTGGAATCTCTGGTTTTTATATAAATGTTTCTAGGCTACGGAATTCACTTACCATCAATATGAACTGACTGATTGTTTGTTTTTAATAAAGGTGCAATATACCGTTCCGACGCAGTCTTGATATATCTGTCAATTGAAATTTAAAACAGAACCGGGTGGTTGTTTTCAATGTCTACTCTATGTATTTAAACTCATTTTAGTAATCTAGTTTTTTTGTACAATAGTGATACTTTGACAGAAAATTGTTCGTTAAAAAATTTGCTAAGGAATGCGATAATATCACTTAGATGACAGAATTGGGGTCCATGTCGCTTGATGAAATGTCCCGGCCACCGAGCTCTTCATTTTCGATGGCCACATGGGGGGCATACTCGATATAATATATTTTAGGATTTTCGGCTCAGTTTTTTACATATACTACGAACTGTCATGAAAAACCTCGATATTTTCATTTTGCGTGAGCATTTTTTTGTTTAAATCTTATAATAATTTAAAGTGGGTACAGGGATGAACTTGTAGGGTACTTAGAGACGAGAGCACCAAACTTAACTTTTTTATTATTTCAAATGAACTTTTAATGTTACAACAACGTTACTGGTGTAACATTTATTGTTACACAGAAAAATCAAGAACATCGAGTGTTTTACTAAACTGTTTTTTTTTTTGCTTTCTTAAAAATGACAGAGAAATTTTTACAAAACCATGTGACGGACATGGTTTTGTAAAAATATCACACAGATAAACCAACTTCGGCCTCAGGGGTTGCACAACGAATCTTTTTTTTATGTAATGGTAGTGGCAAACAAGCATGCAGTTCACATTGATGTTAAGTGATGACTGCAGCCTATAGAAACCCATACAAAGACCAAGGTCAAAATGTGTTATGCCTATGTGCCGGAATTTACAGGGCCATACATTACCACCTGACCGGAACACGATAGTGCTGAACACTACCATTTAGCGGCAAGTAGGTATATTAGATAATGCGGTCGTGCCTTCGCTCGCGAGTTCCGTCACTGTAGCTCTACCACCAGTAAAAATCTTCATTTTGATCTCCGGTTTTTATACATGCCAGCTTAAGTACATATTAATACACCATACGTTAAATTTACTGTAGCTCATAGAATTAACGGTACTATGCTTTACTGGTGGTAGAGTTCTAGTACAGGGACTCGAGGGCGTAGGCACCACCGCATTACCTAATCTATCTGCCACCTTAAGTAGTATTCAGCACTATCGTGTTTCCATTATATGGTCATTTATGGTCCCGTAATAACCATCACAAAGACATAAGTGTCACTTTCTAACTTTGCCACCCCTGAGTCCTTAGTTATTATAACTAAGGTCTCAGGGGTGGCAAAGTTAGCATGTAGACCTCTGGTTTTTGTATAGGCTACAGTCATTACTTAACATCCAAGTGAACTTCAGTCCTCAACAATATATTGCACATCGAGCCTAGGAAAGAGACTTCGGCTTATTTCGAGTCTGTAGAGCGTTATCTCCATCGCACCTATTTGACGTTTGTCGACAATTTTGATCAAGTTTTGACCAATACCGGACTGTCAGTGCTTACGTAGGCAGTGTGCAACAGAGATAACGCTCTAAAAAGTCGAAACGAGCCGATCTTCTCTTTCGGAGGCTCGATGTGCAATATTAATTGTTGAGTACTGTACTGTATACCCATTTATAATAAAGTTTAACTCGTAAAACAAAATATTTATCGCTTCACAAACGACGGAAGACATACTAATGTCAAACGAGCCAACACCTCGTCTATTACTGTGAGTTCCTAAAGGAAGTAAATGGAACTTTGCGCTCTCAAGAAAGTTTACAAAATATTGGGATTGTTCCAGTTTTAATAAAAATCGAGCTGTTCATTCCCCTTCCTTTGCACCACAGGTAACTTCGGAACTTCAGGATCAATATATCTACGCGTACCTATATATTTATAGTATGTTTCTCGTACCTATTTAAGAGTATCGTAGTGATACATTTTTTTGTATTATAACTGCCTCAGTAGTCTAGCGGTAGCAGTGTTGTCTGGAAGGTTCCTCGTAACTCGGAGTTTGGTAATGGGCCAGGAGATGTCAATAGGCCCGACGCCTATTAGATACATGGGCCAAACGTAACCGGCGAATCGAGGGTTTCTACCATGTATGCTCGTATGTATGCATTTACTTTTGCCTACTCTTTCGAGGATTAAAAGTGTGAAGTTATTTTTTTTCAATAGAGGCAAACTCACGCTTACCTCTATGGGAAGAAGAGACTCTTCGTACATGCACACTAAGACTCTTGACACCACCCTCAGATAGTCGACCTAATTGGTCAAGATTGGCCGGTCCTGGTCTTTCTGAGCCTCTGCAACCATCCACATTCGCATTGTATATTTGTTTAATCATTCGCTCATTTGACATTCCTTTTACATGCTCGATCAGGAAATAGCTTCGCTTTTGTTCGTTCTCGTGAAATTTTCGCAAAATATTAGGAGTATGCCAGTTCAGTAAGAATTGAGGTGCGGTTTCCTTCCTTACACGTACACGTCATAACTTAAGGGGATACAAGCTCGTATAAACGTCACTATATTCGTGTAACACGTAAAAATAGTGTATTCAGTGCTTTTTAGGGTTCTGTGTATCAAAAAAAAAAAAACTTCAGGTCTCCGTTTTTTTCGTAACGGTTTCGCGTGCGTCTTCCAGTCATCCAAAAACAAACACGAATAAAGCACCGACGTGACCGACCAGACGTTTCTTCGACGGTACTTACATTTTTTGCGTAAATACTACGTAATTTTATGACACCTCCACTAAAGAATAAGAGACTTTTCTCCTGATTTTAGCCTTACTGTCTCTATCAATAAATAGCTTCGCTTTGGTTCGTGCTTGTGAAAAAAATTAGGAGTATGCCAGTTAAGTAAATTTGTAACACGTAAAAATAGTGTGTTCAGCGCTTTTAAGGGGTTCCGTATGTCAGCATGGAAAAATGGTAGTCTTAAAGATGCCCACAGTTGGACAACATTTGGATAAACAACTCGTATAACCGTCACGATTTGTATGCGGATTGACAATTGCAGTGGCGGTAGTTTTATCATAGACGCTGCTCCCAGCTCCCATCCTGCGTTTTTGCACTTAGGTACCACCTATGCTATCCTATTAGTATAGTTTGACCGTCGTTGTTCAGTTGACAGACTGTACTCGCGGAAAAATCCTCTTCCTTGTACGCGATGGGTACGTCACGTCCCAACCCCAAAATCTTCGGAATTAATTATAAGTATGGATCGGTGAAGTATGATATGCCATCCTATGAGTCACCGCCTCTAATCGCATATGTCTTAGACATGGATTGGACAATCAGGGGTCCCCCATAGGCGTTTCGAAACTAATCGCCTAAGAAAATTAGTTAAAAAAATCCTATATATATTTGTAAGGTATCTTGATCGTCCGGAAAAGTTTTGATATTAAAAAAAAATGTTTTTTGTTTGTCTTAAAAGATGTGCAATGGGGTGGCCCATTGCACATCTTTTAAGACAAACAATTTTTTTTTTGATATTAAAAAAAAATGTTTTGATATTAAAAAAAAATGTTTTTTGTTTGTCTTAAAAGATGTGCAATGGGTCACCCCATTGCACATCTTTTAAGACAAACAAAAAACATTTTTTTTTAATATCAAAACTTTTCCGGACGATCAAGATACCTTACAAAGATTTTAAAACTATAAATATCGTTAATAAAGAGTTGAAGTTGATCAAGTATCTGTTTCGTAAAAAATCCAAATTGATCCAAATCGGTGAACATACACTAAAAAACATACAACCTCCTTTTTCGAAGTAAATTAAAAAGTTACTCTACGTATATTTATAACGTTACACATCGTACACATAAATTCGAGAGAGTTTGTTTCCCAACACTTACATTTAAACGTTTTCCCACGTCTATCACAAGTTTCTAGACCCAGCGGTTGCCTCGAGCCTCGTTAACTCATGAAGGGTTCTTGGCTATACGTTTATATTAAGACAACTTTAATTGCTAACAAGATCAAACTTTCCAAATTTGGGGCCCGACAAATCGAAATCGCTCTTAGCAAAACAAGTATTAATTTTGTATCGGCGTCCCGGCATGTTGGGGCGGGCGGCGCAGTACAGGGCCGCCCCCGCCCCGGCCAGTAGCTGCCGCGCCGCCGCCGCGTCTTGTCGCGTGCTCTTACACCCTCATATCAAAAACCTACCCTGATTAAAAACGACGTTTCGACAATATCACACCGCACGGAATCGGAGCGCGGTTATCGCGTATTTACAATTATCATGGAATGTAACACGTTGATAACGTTTTCGAAGATGTGAAGTCCGATCTCAGTGTACGTGTAGACTTCTGTGAATTGTAGTTGGGATTTGTTTAGCTCTATTGTTATATGAACTGATGTATAAGGTAAGTTGCAGGTCTATTTACATATATGTCTCTAAATTTAATATTCATATAAAACATTCGTTGTTTATACATCTATTTTAAATGGTAAGTTACAGTGAAATGGTAATGAGTGTTTATATAATACGGTGCTATCCATCCTAGCTCAAACTAGAACGCCTCCAGAGGTGTCACAAGCATACTTGACATAAAACCAAGTGAGGCCGGGACGTTGTTTCGATATTATCTGCCTACTTGCAGTGTTGTTTGTCCATTTAAAAGAACTCGTCCACTGTCCTTGCAGTTGATGAGATGTTATGTTGATTAGATACAGACATAAGCATGTACTATGAATGATTATTGGTTATCGTTGTATTTTAGTGTAAATAAAGTCTGATAATTTGACATACACGAATGAGAAATCTTGGATAATAGGGTGACGATAACAATTTTGATGAATATCAACAGTAAACTTTTTATTTTGTTGACATATTCTTTATTCTTCTTCTTCTTATTATCGAGTTAGCAGCTCGGCTTAAATTTTGTCAGCCCAATATTTCGCCACAGCAATTGCTTTATCGTTCGCAGTCCGTAAATCCTCCAAAGTACAAGAATTGAGACAAAGCGGGCATCTGAGCATGTGTTGCATGGTTTGGACTAGGGCTCCGCAGTCGCAATGCTCCAAAGACGGAGAGAGAAAACCCCAGTTGCACAAGTTTTGTCTGCAACAACCTACCTGAGTGCGTGATCTCCAGATCGGCCATTGCAGATCATGACCCGGGGGGAGCTCTTCTCGCAGGTTTACGTGTGGAGGTTGGGGATGTTTCTTCCAACGTATCACTCTTTCCTTAGCAGTTCTTTTTGAGGAGGCTTTCGTGCTATGCAGGAAACTTTTTCGACTTTTGAGTCTTGCTGGGGGGAGAGAGTAATCATAACAGGGGTGTCGATGTTGACTCTTGTTTTTTATTTAAAATGTAAGATAATATCGTGCTTAAATAGGATGATAAAAATCAAGTATATCTATGTTATGATGGTGCCAACCATGCAGTTTATATTGATATTAATGAATACTGCAGCCTATAGACATCTACAGAAAAACGGAAGGTCATAATGCAGATGCGTTGCCGCTCCTGAGGGCCTCTATATTACGATAGTTATAACGACATTACCATCTGACTGGAACATGATAAAGCTAAACACTTGGAACTCTCGTTTGGTGGCACATGGATAAGATAATACGGAGGTGCCTACACCCTGAAGCTCCGATACTAGAGCTCTATCACTCGGATTATTTTTTATCCACCCACGACCTTTTGAGAAATCACTAAGCGGAAAGTTTGCAACTAGCTTTGTTCTCAAATCACAACGAACAGAAGACGATAACCCAATAATTAAAACGAATTTAAGTATTGGGTTATCTTACCTTTATTACACAAAAAAAGACAATAACTTAGGTCTGATGCAGATGTTTATAGGCTACAGCTGAAAACATATACTATCAATGTGAACTGTATGCTTATTTGCCACTTCATAACATAAAAATAGTAAAATCAAAATTTAAGTTATTGTCTTTTTTTGTGTCTGAGGGTTGACAGACAAGCAAACGGGCCACCTGGAGGAAAGTGGTCACCGTCGCCTATGAAAATTTGCAACACCAGGGGAGTTGCCAACGCGCTGCCAGCCCTGAAGGACTCTTTAGACGCCATTTTTGAAGAAACCCATATTGTAGCACCTAGGGAACACCTCATAAAATAATAATGGATTGTCTATTACAAGAGAATTAACGAGAATTTTGTCAACTATTTTTTACTCTAGTAGGTACCTTTATTGGTCTTTATATGTATGATAGAGGTTTATAACAGAACAACAACAACAACACAAAAGATAGGAACAACTAATATTTGTTTCTTAGATAAGTCTAAGCTGTTCCGAAATCAATCTTACTTACAAAACAAAATTTGTTGGACAATATCTCTTTACCCTACGATATTTGGAAGGTTTAATTTATTTCTCGTATACGTTAAGTGCCTCTATTTAATCTACATTGGATATTCGTGGTAACGTTTAGCCATAACCCTTTCAGAGTAATTGATGGGACTGACTAACAATGGAATAACACGTAATAGACTGAATATTGCAAATAATTCATGTTTTAATATGTTAGGACCCAACCTTATTTATGGTCTTTTATTAATTGCCGCGGTCATAGTATAATCAACAGTGATAGAGCTCTTTCGATGGAGTATAGCTAGGAAAAGATGTGATTCTGCTGTCAGAGGATATACTTATATGGTCCCTTAATAACTATCTACTATATTCATATAGGTTATGTCTATCAGCTAAGGTTTTAGGGGTGGCAACGTTGCAGTCATAACATAACATCTATGTGAACATTATGCTTGTTTGCTACCTTAATTACATAAAAAAATATTCGAATTTACTAATATAAGACTTATGTGTGTAAATATAATCTATACTTATAATAAATCTGTAGAAGTGTAAATTCTGTACATTAAAAATATTGAAAAAATAAATACCAGGGGATGTTATTAGATCGATACCGAACACAAATATGTGATTAGATAATTTTTTGTCTGTCTGTTTGTCTGTCTGTCTGTCTGTCTGTCTGTTTGTTCAAGCATCACATAAAAACTACTGGTCCGATTACAATGAAACTTGGTATGATTATATATTAACCTTTGGCGCACAACACTGGGTACTTTTTATACCGAAAAAATGTCTGTTTGTCTGTGTGTTTGTGCACGCTAATATCAGAAACGGCTTATTCGATTTGCGGTAAGTTTCACTTAACATTTAGTGTTTGTGTCATGTAAATAGGTTCAAAAATAAAAAAGTTATGTCAATTTAAAGAATCGTATCGAATTTTTTAAGCTATTCTGCACCTTAGTTCTATCTTTTAGGGAGTTTCGTACCTAATAGGTAAAAACGGATCCAACGGATAACTAATCCTCCGCTGTCTGTCTGTCCGTCCGTCCGTCTGTCTGTCACCAGGCTGTATCTCATAAATAGTGATAGCTAGAAAGTTAACATTTTCACAAATTATGTACTTCTGTTACCGCTATAATGTAGACTCTTAAATTTTTACAGAATTTTTAGGTCTTATGTTGTATTGTGGCTTCCATAATAAATCTATATACGTACAAATAAATAAAATTGGAGTGTCTGTTTGTAATATAAAAATAACCGCTTTTTACTAAACGCATAGGTATGTATGTATACACGGTACATATTATTATATACCAAAATATTTTTTTTTACAATTTTTGACTGTCTGTCTGTCTGTTTGGCGGGACTAATCTTGGGAACGGCTTGACCGATTTTGACGGGACTTTCACTGGCAGATAGCTGATGTATGTATGTATCTTCACGCCAGGTCCCTAACGGGGTAGGCAGAGAGTGTAGAGCGCCAGACATCCCGGTTCTGACAAACCTCTCGTGCCTCGTCTACCTTCATCATTCTCTTCATACATGCACGCCGATTCCTAAGACTTTTGACCCCACCATCAGACAGAACTCGACCTATTTGGTCATGGTAGGTCAGCCTTGGTCTTCCTGGGCCTCTGCAACCATCCACATTCGCATTGTATATCTGTTTAGTCATTCGCTCATTCGACATTCTTTCTATATGCCCGAACCATCGGAGCATGCCTTTTTTCATTTTTACCCCGATACTATCATTCACACAAAGTCACATAGCTGATGTGATAAGGAGTAACTTACGCTACTTTTATACTAGCTGCGCCCACGACTTCGTCCGGGTAGATACTGAATAATCATATTTTTTCTCACGTAGACGAAGTCGCGAGCACAGCTAGTGACAAATAAAATATATGTATACTTAAGAAAATATTTACAAATGAAATGTAACATTTTTTATTTACTTAGGTATTTGCAAAAACTGCCTCGGTAGCCTAGTTGTAGCAGGCCACTACTACTACGCTGAGGTCCTGGATTCGATTCCCGGGTAGAGGGTTAACAGAGATAATGGTGTAAAGTCCTTTATCTCTGGTTCTATTTTTCCATATTCTGGCAATTTTCCGGTACCTTGAAGTTTGGTTATGTGCCCGATGATGTCAACAGGCTCGCCACCAGTTACATGGGAGAAAAACGTAACCGGCAAATCGTGGATGTTTGCATGTATGCTTGAATGCATGCATTTGCCTCTGCCTACCCCTTCTCGGATTACAGGCGTGAAGTTACGTTATTTGTAAAAAACAACATACATCAAGGAAATCCACATCGCTGTCTTCCAGCGCTATTGTACGCAGGTGTAAGTAAATAATTTAACAATTCAACGCTACCCTGTTGCGTTTTACATTTACCATTAATAACATTATGTTCATCAATAGGTTAAAATTGAATGATCAAAATAAATCTACTTAAATCTATTGTATGAGCAATCTTGACCACACACGCACTTTTATTTTAAATAGTAGGAAAATAAAACCGGCAAACATAATAAGTACACATTTAATATATTAAATTCTCGTGTCACAGTGTTTGTAACAATACTCCTCCAAAACGGCTAGACCAATCATTATGAAATATTGTGTACCTATATATTTCGTAGGTATAAAAATCGGTTGTAGTCTATTTATTTTTAGAGAGAATCTTTCTTACAATAAAGGGATACTATATTGTAAGAATGATTCTACTCAAATATATATTTTTATTTTTTGGACATAAATAGTGTGTTGAAAAACGATATCATTATAGGTAGTCACAACAACATACCTGGACCCGTATCATAGTATAGACGTTGGCGAAATTCTGTTTTGTTTGATCAATATAACAGCGCTTGTAAAGAAACGAGATAAAGCTCTATTAAAATAGCGATAAGGTTGATAATAAAAGATCATGGCACGGCCGCTGATCTCGTATCAATTCGATAGTCCGAAGAAACAGATAGTGTTAATTTATGGAAAAAATATCACAAAAAATCGGGTGACAGAGAACACACTAGTTTCATCAAAGAGTTTTTCACGTTGAAAATACCTATGAAAAAAGTGCATCTCGTGGAAAGTTTCTCGGAAAACTCGGTTAAAAGTTTTCAACTTCGAATATAGAGGCACCATTTTTTGTTGATTGTCTTTCCTGTCTATTTTTTTTCTTACGAATGCTGGATTCTTCTATGTAGAATACACATTTGAAAGCCATCTATTTTGGCTGTTTAGTACTGATAGGTTATTTCAGTCGGAAAGAGAGGAAATTTTACCGAAACATGTCTACACCTCAATCTGTTTAGGGAATTACCACAGAAATTACATACGTAACTTTAATTTATATAGGTAACTTATTAATTTCATCATCATCATCATCATCACTTCAGCCAAAACACGTTTACTTCTGGGCAATAGCCTCACCCCTTTGTTTCAACATGAGCAATATTAATAAGGAGACAACACCTATACGAATGCTATGCGGAGCACCGGGCTCCGCGGCGCACATTTTGAGAACCACTGAAATACAATATAAGTATCTGTTATTTCCTTCAACTATCCTTTGTATACCTTGTTATGTTTAAAAACATACGCATTATCTACATCATTATGTCCCGCTTTCGAATATGCTAAAGGCCACTTCGTTATTCTGTTCTTTATCTTTTTAAGTAGGTATACTCAGGTAAAGGCAAATAGGGTCGTTTCCGTTTATCGACAAAACACGGCATATATCGACGTAGCGGTAAGCGGTTTTACTCCGCAAATCTTTTTAAATCACAAAAGCCAGTCGTCAAGATCGCATGTCGAAGGAGGAAAAGAAAATATCCTGTAGGTAGAATGCCGCAGCTGTACGGATATGGCGTGAACTTGGTGGTAAATCCGAAATGAAAACACGCCGGCGCTATGTAGGCCACGGTGTCTCTACCCACAAGATAAATTTAAAATGGATTCGCTTCTCACACATATTACGAACTCAATAAGGATTAAAACTTCATTTGGAGGCGAAAAGCTTTAAAAGTTTCCGGTAAACAAGGTTTATATCCCTTTTCATTACACACATTTATATCACAAAGGTGAAGTCTTTGTCTTTAGTATGTTTAGGAAAAGAGATAGCCTTCGACCTAAAATGTGCTCAACTTTACATTTTAATGTATTATGACGAGGGGTGAAGAACATATTTTTTATCTTATTAGTATTTCTAGATAAAAGCCTCTTCTGTTGATGCCTTTTAAAGGACTTTGGTTTAACCAAAGCTTTTCTCGGGGCTGAGACAATATTATTTGCTTATTAATAAATCCATTAGAGTCCCTTTTTAAAATAAATGTCTTATATTTTATTTCGATTTAAACCCTGTTTATTCATACACTTAGTGATAAATGTTATGGTCACTGGATGTTATTATAGAAATTAATTTTCACGGAGCCGTTATCCTAAATACTTACTTAATCTTTAAGTTAACAAGCTATCTTTAAGTCGAAAGTAATGATTCCAATTTACAAATGAAAATTGAACAATACTGTCGCTTGTTTTTTTAAAGAAAGCAAAAATCAAGTTTAGGTAAATTTGTCCTCCATTTTTACTTAGATACCTTAATAGGTATCTAAGTAATTATTGTTAATACAATAAGAAAGTGTGTATAAAATATGAGAGAATTAAAGATTCAGTTTAAAATTAACATACTGTAGAGCTATGAGTGGGTAGTGGGTACGTAGTAGTAAGTTACATAATACTAGCGGCGCGGCCCGGCTTCGCACGGGCGCAATATTACCTACATTACTACTATCTTAATAAAATAGCCTACAGCACTCCCGATAGTGTATGTTTCTGATTGTAAAAAAAAATTATCGGTGTAGTATTTTTGAAGATTAGCCCCAACAAACAAACAAACAATCAAAGTTACAAACTTTGACTGTTTATAATATTAGTATAGATTAATTTGAAACGTATCGTAACTTCTTGCCTGTAATCGGCGAAGGAGTACATACATGCAAACACGTGGATGTTTGCATGTATTTACTCCTTCGCCGATACTCGTTCTCCGCTTATTTGGCCCATGTGGCGACGTGGCGAGCCTGTTGAGTAGGTAAGTAGTAGTAATTTATTTATATATTTATTTTATTATTATATAATGTATACGGGGATAATTTATCCCCAATTCGTAGGTACATATAAAATAAGGCAGTCGTACCACAAATGCCAAGGCAACGGATTTACGATTATGTTGGTATTTGTTGAGTAACGTCATAAAACAAGCGTAGCAGATATAATAGACTTTTCAGTTTATTGAATATCGTAAAGAAGTCGCTTTTACCCTTAATAATTGTTTTATATTATTTCGCATTAACACATGCTTGTGAAATATATTTTATTTTTAAAGAAAAATGGAAAGAAAAATTTGACTTCAGGCGAGGCTCGAACTCGTGACCTACTGGGAATCTAGTCCAGCCGCTCTTCCAATTGAGCTACTGAAGCCCTGCCCGATTTGTCAAATCTTTCCTTCACATCTATTGCATTGCTTTATGGTAGCAGTAGCGCCATCTATTACCAACTATGCTAGTTAGGCAACCGATATAATAGACTTTTCAGTTTATTGAATATCGTAAAGAAGTCGCTTTTACCCTTAATAATTGTTTTATATTATTTCGCATTAACACATGCTTGTGAAATATATTTTATTTTTAAAGAAAAATGGAAAGAAAAATTTGACTTCAGGCGAGGCTCGAACTCGCGACCTACTGGGAATCTAGTCCAGCCGCTCTTCCAATTGAGCTACTGAAGCCCTGCCCGATTTGTCAAATCTTTCCTTCACATCTATTGCATTGCTTTATGGTAGCAGTAGCGCCATCTATTACCAACTATGCTAGTTAGGCAACCGATATAATAGACTTTTCAGTTTATTGAATATCGTAAAGAAGTCGCTTTTACCCTTAATAATTGTTTTATATTATTTCGCATTAACACATGCTTGTGAAATATATTTTATTTTTAAAGAAAAATGGAAAGAAAAATTTGACTTCAGGCGAGCATAGTTGGTAATAGATGGCGCTACTGCTACCATAAAGCAATGCAATAGATGTGAAGGAAAGATTTGACAAATCGGGCAGGGCTTCAGTAGCTCAATTGGAAGAGCGGCTGGACTAGATTCCCAGTAGGTCGCGAGTTCGAGCCTCGCCTGAAGTCAAATTTTTCTTTCCATTTTTCTTTAAAAATAAAATATATTTCACAAGCATGTGTTAATGCGAAATAATATAAAACAAGCGTAGCAGAGCTACGAGCGCACTATTTAATTATATGAATATAAATTATTTTTAAAGATATACTTAATGATACAGATAATATAAAAATGTTTTTTTTTCTAAATTCTAGCTTTTTGTATATAGCTACCCAGCACAGCAGTATAAGTTTGATGAAAAAAACATTAGATTCAGTTGCAAGTATGAAGAATCCCACCTTTTTTAAAAAAATTCTAAAAGTATCGTAAAGCTGTTTACAGAATAACCTATCAGGTTTCAGCATAAAGTAGCTGCAACATACAGACTGACAGCCATTACGAATCTAAAAGGGTTCCGTTTTTTCAACTTCTCACAACTTTACATGAAAATAGGTACTATAATGTTTTATGCTGCAAACTTCAAATTTGACAGTTAGTAATAATTGGTAGATAATACTCGCAAGTTTATATGAAATTCCTTAATTTTTTGCTACACACTTGACAGAGGGGAAATTAGTTTGTAAATGTTCACGGTTGGTTTTATTGTGTACTAGCTGACCCGGAAAAGGTTTGAAAGATACGGGCTATTTGTATGGAAAAATGAAATTGTGGCATCAATCGTCAATTTGCAACCAAATATATCAAATTGTTAATTAATTAGAGTAAAAGTATAAAGCTTAGAGTTTTGTTGATCAAAATTTAGTGGTGTATCCATTTATTCATCGATCCCCAATTTGCAATCAAATATATCAAATCCCTACTCACAAATTGAACAACAAATCTAACCTCAATCCAATCCAATGGATTCAAAGCTTATGATACAATGCATTTATCGTTCGCTTTCTGGTTAATTAAGCTGAAGACGGTGAACACAAAGCGTGAAGCACTACTTTCGCTAACCATTAAATTCTCAATATTAGAGTTAAAGCTCGTTTCATAGATTTCCAATAAGATTTATACTTCGGCGGAACTTAGTCACATTTTATTGTTTGAATCTGAGAAATTTATCTATACTTATATCTACTATAAAGAAGAAACAATTGTGTTTTTGTGTGTGTGTTTGTAACGTTTTCACATACTAACTACTGAACCGCGGCAGCGGGTAGCCGCACGGTTCCAGTTTGATATGCAACCGCCTGTGATTCTATGCACTTTAACTGTAAAAACGGCTAGCCGCTCCCGCGGTTCAGTAGCCGCTAGTGCGTTCGGGCACTTCAGGTGAAGTTATCGATGTTTTGCTTGTTATTAATAATCATTGTAGTCATCGATTTTTTATAATATGAACCTCAGAATGCCTAATCATTATTTCCATGCACAAACACAGTAAAATACAAACAATATCCTTTGTGTTCATTGTAAGTGAACGTCACATTAAGTTTGCATGTCACTAATTGTGGAGTCGCCCGCCTACTCGCGGTTCATTGAAATTGTATTGAGCTTTTTATGGCCTTAATAAGCATTGTTACGTATCTAATCATGAATTATCTGTGGCGTATTATCTACTATGTAATAATATCTAATAAATGATAGGTTTAACTATATGTTTTAATTCACATTATAAGTAATTTTCACTGCTGGTATTGTAATGCAAGTTATTCAATCAGCCGACGAAACCTAATTTACAATTAGGGTTTTTTTATCTTTATTTTCATTTAGGGGCTTTTAATCTAGCGAGACCATGCCAGCCCCATCGGATCCTAAGAAGAAAGAGAAAAATTACTGTCTTTGCATCTTGTTAACAAAATCATAAACTAATCTCGCTCTTTCACTACATGGCTCCGATAGAATACTTTGAAACAATCTTACTTCCATTACATTACTATCCAATTCAGACATGAATTTTTCTCTCTCCCTCTCATAACAAACACATTCCATTAAAATATGTTGCACATCTTCAACGACATCGCACTGTTCGCAATTAGGTGTGTTGGTTTTCGTCGACTTACTTTTTAATGTGGACAACTATTCAAAATTGATCAAAAGTGGTTTAATCAAGGTACCTGTAGGAGCACCTATTACACAACAAACAAGCCTTGGTGGATTGTATTAAGTAACTTACAACACCACCAACACTACCACCATTCCAATGACACCAATGACGCTAACCCCACTAACGCCACCAACGCCACTTACGCCACTAAAGACACTAAGGCCACCACTAACGCCAGTTACGTCACCTATGTCACCATAGCCACCGACGCCACAAACGCCACAAATACCACAAACGCCACGAACGCCACCAATGCCACCACCAATGCCACCACCAATACCAGCAATGCTACAAACGCCACTAACGCCTATATATACCGCATCCAACAGGTATTAAACCTGTGCTTGAAGTAAATTTTCAATTGCCCGTAACTTCTTTTTTCCCTTTACGGAAACAATAATCCACCTGTGAAAACCGCGTTCAAATCCATTGAGAAGTTTTGAAGTTATAACGTACCAGACAGATATACAGACAAAAATTCAAACAAATGTTTTTTGGTTTCTGTTACTCTTCTTTAAGCGGGCGACCCCTTGGTATCAGTTTTTCAGAAGAATATTTAATGTACAGACACTCGATTTTTACTGCCTTTTATGTAATCTTCTCTATATAAATATTTATATATAAAAATCAATTGCTGTTCGTTAGTCTTGCTAAAACTCGAGAACGACAGGACTAGTTTGGCTAATTTTGGTTTTGAATGATTTTTGGAAGTCCAGGGAAGGTTTGAAAGGTAAAAAAATATGAAGGAATTGATGGGGAATAGTAAAAGCCACAATTCATTTTCTCATACAAATAGTCCGTATTTATCAAATCTTTGACACTTCTGAGGCAATACGAAGTTTGATGAGTCAGCTAGTAGATTATAATTATTATTACCTAAACAACAACTGTGAACCCATAATAACAATGATGAACCTTTTTATAAATTTCTATAAATTTTAAATGTCAAACATAATATTTGAGTACTTAAACCGTGTTCTATTTCCTTCATCAGTGTCTTCATTGGTGAGTCACGTCTGTATTAGTTAGTGCCTAGAATTTTATATTCTTTGACTTATGTAGAAAGGTAAAATAACTTTGGATAAGTTGCTCAGCTCCTTATTTGGTTGTGAAAGGCTGTGATTACAAAAATGTCATGAAAATATAAAATGTGCTACACGACATACACTTACAGCTTCCACATGTTTTGCCTAAATATATGAAAAGATTTTTACTTACTGTAGATGAATGTTTTTATCCTTTATTACCTCCTACGCTTCCATTATTACACGAATTCAAATATAGAACAGACAGTTAATGTCAGTGTGCTGAAAATAATAACATATTGATGCTCATGAAAACAGTATTATTTAGAATCTGTAGTACTGTTGATAATAAAGGATGACCTTTAACCTTTTGACCCTTGCGTTATACAATAGAAAATTTCACCTTGGAAATGTCGCCGAATTTGGTATCTAATTAAAAATACTTTTTAGTTAAATATATGCAAAGCTCTGTATAGGGTAATCCGCACTCGCCGAATTTTAACTGGTGGTAGTGTTTCAGTGTTAGAGCTCCACTTCCACATTTCTTAATCTACCTGCCACTTACTGCTTGTGTTCCGGACTATCGTGTTCCGGTTTGATGGCAATTAGAAACGTAATAACTACCACAATGCAAAACAACTTAGACAGCACACCTGCAATTTGTCCATGGTTTTTGTGAAGACGTTTACGCGTATCATCATGTATGATATAGTTAACGTGACGTAACGTAAAACATGCTTCACCTTTTTTTTAATGTAATTAAAGTGGCAAACAAGCATGCAGTTCACATTGATATTAATTTCCGGCACAGAGACATAACACCTTAGGCCTCAGGAGTGGTAACGCGTCTGCATTTTGACCTTGGTTTTTATGTGGGTGTCTATAGGCTGCAGTTGATGATTGCAGCCTATAGACACCCAATTACAGGGCCGTACATTACCACCTGACCGGAACAAGATAGTTCTGATCACTACCATTTAGCGGCAAGTATATTAGATAATGCGGTGGTGCCTACGCCCGCGAGCTCCGTCACAGGAGCTCTACCACCTGAAATGCCCGAACGCACTAGCGTTTAGCCGCGGGAGCGGGTAGCCGCGCGGTTACAGTTTTGGTATGCAACCGCCTGTGATTGTATATTGTGGCGGTTAAGTGCGTACACTCACAGGCGGTTGCATATTAAACTGTAAAAGCGGCTAGCCGCGCGGCTACCCGCCTACGCGACTAACCGCTAGTGTGTTAGGGCGCTAAGGCTTGAGCAATTAGGTCGAGTACGGTCTGAGGTTGGGGTTAGAAGTCTTAGGAATCGGTGTACACGTATGAAGAGAATGATGAATGTAGAGAAAGCACGGAAGGTGTGTCAGGATCGGGATAGCTGGGGCTCCGCACTCTTTGCCTACCCCGTAAGGGATCTGGGGTAAATATGCATACCGGAATAAAAATACCGACTGATATGTATTTGCTACATGTCGTGTTCGTAACACAGACGTAAGAAAGAGGATTTGTATGAATGAAAGAAAGTACAGTGCTCAACAATAAATATTGCACATCGAGCCTAGAAAGAAGACTTCGGCTTATTTCGGGTCTGTAGAGCGTTATCTCTTTCGCACCGTACCTATTTGACGTTTGTCGACCATTTTGATCAAGTTTTGACCAATACCGGACTGTCAGTGCTTACGTAGGTAATGTGCAACAGAGACAACGCTCTACTAAGTCGAAACAAGCCTATCGTCTCTTTCGTAGGCTAGATGTGCAAAATTTAGCTCGCCACCTATTACATAGAATAAAACGTAACTGGCGATTCGTGGGTTTTTGTACGTATATTTGAATGCAATAATTTAGCCCTGCCTACTCCGTCTGGGATAACAGTGATTTCAGAAGTTACAGTAGCCTTTAATTATATTCTTGCTAGACAGCAAAAAACAACCATAAATATTCGGAAAACCTTAAGAGTTCATAGCTGGAAGTACCTCTTAGTTCCCGCGCAATATATCAAAAATAATACCAAGTAAAGAAGTTGTCAGATCTAGTAAATGTTGCTTTCGAGTTTTCCTGGTAAATTAATTTCTTCCTTATATATTATTCGGCCACGACCCATACTCCCTTCACGATAAGAATAGACATACAGCTTATTGCATAAAAATGTATAGCATTATTACCACAAAAGGTGGAATATTTGCTTAGTGACTTTTACTCCACGATCACTTTTAATAACGTCAAAAGGGACGACTTCGAAGTTATTTTATCGAAGTTAGATGAATGAAATTAGAAGTAAGGACTAATTCAACTTTCCTTTTGATATAACTTTGTCAATTCCATGGTTTCCATTACACTGTACTTTGGTGAACCTACTTAATATGCTGTTAAATTATTAAATTTAATATAAAGTAAAGGACAAGAACACAATGTGGATGGAATTAAGTAATTATGTGATTACCATCGTCGTGCATTCATGTTTTGTTGTGACATTAAAGTTAAAAAGTGATTAAATAAGGAATTACTTTTTTAATTGCATGGTTATTTTAATAAAAATAAAAAAAAAAATAAACATCGGAATGGTCAATTCGCTTAAATCAATATCCATCCATACTATACATTATAATACTAGGTATATTAATTTTGATTCATTTTCTGCACAGAGACACAATAACTTAGGCCTAATAATGGCAACGGATTTTTCTTTTATTGAAATGTATGGTTTCTTGTTGATGTTTATGGGCATTTTTTCCATCAATGTGAACTAATACTTGGGTGTTATTTCATGTCATGAAAAAATACTGTACCTACTTATCAGGTTTACTGTCCGAAAAACAGACACAATTGTTTTAGCAATAAAAAAGTCCATAATTATGGACTATAGCACTGTTAAATTATGTTATCATTCCTCGGTTAAAGAAACATGGAAAATAGCATGCATGCAATCACATGCCATTTAAAAATACGTTTTTAACCGATTGAAAAAAAGGAGGAGGTTTAATGGTCAGCTGTATGTAAACTATGCGTTTATGTCCGTATCCAAACTCCAGCAATTTTAAATCAATTGCCCCCTTGGACTTCTTAACATTTTCATTTTCTTATTTTTAGTAATTAATTTTGTCTTTATAGCGGTAACAGAAATACATAATTTGTGAAAATGTTAGCTTTCTAGCCAACGAGTAGAGATCTAATGATGCAATCACAGAGAAGTCGAAGGAAGTTGTTAATATTTTTATATCGTAAACGGGACTTAATCGCGTACTATTTTAATCATTTTTTAGTCAGTTTCTACAGAAAAAGTTCAAATACAAAATGCCTTCAAAAGTTAAGCTCAACCAAATACCAAACGATAAAATGTAAGTCATACTAGTACGTGTACTAGTATGACTTACATTTTATTTAAATATATTTTTTTGCCTTCGAATGCGTATAAAGCATTTATAAATTAATTACTGCCACCGAACTCGCCCTCTCAATTTCAATAATAAGGTTTTCAAATTATCACCATCCAATTTCATTATGAAAAAAATCCCGTCTCAAAATGACGTCCGTAGCGAGTGGTACTTTTAACAAATGGCGTTATCAAATCAGTGCACCCGCGTTAAAGGACGAAATAGGGAGGGGGGAGGCACTTATTGTCGCACCATCGTATTGTGGCTGTGGAGGTTAATTATAGAAACTCGAAAACGTGGGTCATGTGCGTTGGGTAAGATATTTAAATGTTGTATTAAATAACTTCTTACTAAATTTCTGAATATTTTCCTAACTGGAACTGTAAACTGGTCACAGGGAGTCCAAATTACAGGCTCTGCTTAGTTTGTACGGTCGATTAATTCACCACTGATTAATCATGTCAGCATAAAAAAAAACGCTTACACTCATAGCCCCACACTAGATATAAACCTGTGTCGTGGGTCCCACACATACACAAACACCCAGACCCCAAACTAATATCTGTAGGTCATACAAACATTTGTCCCGGTGCGGGAACCGAACCCGCGACCCTGCGAATCAAACGGTCATCTCACACCGCTGGACTAACTGGGTCGTCAAACATACTTCAGTTTCAAGCCTTTTTTGTATCTGTTAAATACCTACGTAGGTGTTGATACAATCCATTAATAATAATAAAAAAATAAACCATTGCTCAGATTTATTTTAAATTCAGATTTATTACTCAAAGCAGGTCTCGGAGCAATCTCGGAGTTAAATATTCATAATCCTTTAATTGATTATGTTTATAATATGTATTGTATTTCACATTCAAATTAAACAATAGCTCACACTTAATTCAACGTTCCAATTTCCATACCAACTTATCACTAGCTTATTAAATTACGAAAAATCTCGCCTCAAAATCATGTCTACTCTAGTATTTTTAACAAATGGCGTTATCAAATCTGTACACCCGCGTTAAAGGAAAAAAATAAATAGAAGGAGTGGTCGTGGTAGGGGTGAATTATAGAAACTTGAAAACGTCTTTTTTCCTACACCGTACTACCCGCCGAAAAGAGAAGTTCCACCCTCACCGACTGGACACCTGGCAGTGCTCAACGGTGCGGTTTTCACGTTCGTTCCTGCCTAGAACGTGTAAATTGTGGAACGAACTTCCCTCTGAGGTGTTTCCTAGGTGCTACAATAAGGGGTTCTTCAAAAATGGCGTCAAAAGAGTCCTTCAGGGCTGGCAGCGCGTTGGCAACTCCCCTGGTGTTGTAAATGTTCATAGGCGACGGTGACCACTTTCCATCAGGTGGCCCGTTTGTCTGTCAACCTTCAGACATAAAAAAAAAAGTAGATCGTGCGTGTTGAGTGAGATTTTTAATTGAACCATGGATTTTAAATCTAGCTGCTGTGTACTTGACAATTTACTTCTCGAGTAACTTTTGCACTGAAAAAGCAGTTTACGCTTTTTGAAACTGAAAAAACCGAGATGAATGCAACGATAGTACCCGCGTTAAGTTTGCATCAGAAAAAAATCAACTGCGGCAGTAAAAAAGCATTTGCTTTAAAGTAGCAGCTGCATATCAACCGTATTTCATCTATCTCACAAACTCTAACAAATATCAAATTGTTAAAGAAGAAACATAACACATTCCGTCATTTCCACCAGGGTTTTGTGAGACAGTTTCGACTTATCATCGAATCGGTTTCAAGTTATTTAGTGTAAGAAAGACTTAAAGAAAGAGAATACTACTTACTTACTTTACTGGTGGTAAGAAAAAAAACACATTCCGTCATTTCCACCAGTGTTTTGTGAGACAATTTCGACTAATCATTGAATCGGTTTCAAGTTATTTAGTGTAAGAAAGACTTAAAAGAAAGAGAATACTACTTACTTATACATTACTGGTGGTAAAGTTCCAGTGTAGGAGCTCCAGGGCGTAGGCACCACCGCATTACCTAATTTATCTGCCGCTATATTGTAGTGGTCAGCACTATCGTGTTCCGGTTAGATGGTAATGTATGGCCCCGTAATAACTATCACAGAGACAGAACATCTAAGGTCTCAAAGGTGGCAACGCACCTACATTTTGATTCCTGGTTTTTGTGTAGATGTCTTTTGAAAATGTAGTTTTGCAGCCTATGCTGCAGTCATCACTTAACATCAATGTGAACTACATGCTTGTTTGCCACCTATGTAACATAAAAAAAAGGAATAACTTTAGTCTTTCAGTGGTGGTAGAGTTCCAATGTTTAAGCTCGAGCGTGTAAGCATCACCGCGTTATCTATCAATCTGCCCCTAGGTGGTAAGATATTTTTTTTATGTAATAAAAGTGGCAAATAAGCATGCAGTTCACATTGATGTTAAGTGATGATTGCAGCCTATAGACACCCACACAATGACCAGAGGTCAAAATGCAGATGCGCTGCCGCTCCTGAGGCATTAGGTGTTACGAAAGATTCTATCACTATAATGTTCTAGTTCGATGGTTCCATTAAAATAATCACAGACATATCAACGTCTCAAGGGTGGCAACGCCTCTCCGATTTGACCTCCAGTTTTTATGTTTTATTTAATGTTATGAATTGGCAAACATGCATACAGTTAACGTTGATGGTAAGTAATATTGTAGCATGAGACTGGTGATTTCAACGTGTGTAGATGCGTTGCCACTCCTGAAGTCAAAGGTATTATGCCTGTGCCGGAAATTACAGGGCCGCACATCTGACCATGTGACCGGAACCGGAGCTCCAGTGACGGAGCTCGCGGGCGTAGGCACCACTGCATTACCTAATATACTTGCCGCTAAATGGTATTGTTAAGAACTATCGTGTTCCGGTCAGGTGGTAATGTACGGCCCTGTAATTCCCGGCACAGAGGCATAACACCTTAGGCCTCAGGAGTGATAACGCATCTATATTTTGACCTTGGTCTTTGTGTGAGTGTCTATAGGCTGCAGTAATTGCTTAACATCAATGTGAACTGCGTGCTTGTTTGCCACTTCTATTACATAAAACAAACTACATTTTCATGTCTGGTTTTTTCTCGGGTCGTAGTATTCACTTACCATCAGATACAAGCTTGTGCAGGCTTTCTTGCCACCGCTATAAAAATACTGTGGTACTATATTTCATACTATAGTATGTACCTAATCGTAATGTGACATGGGTAGTGTTTAGAATATTATATTTTTTCAAGATTTCATAATTTCAAATTCATAACACTTAGATTTTTTTTTGATATGTCAAATAACAATAAAAAATCTTAAAGTGAAATAACCACTGATACATTAATTCGTATATCGAATAAAACCTTAGGAATAAAAATGAATAAATAATCGTTCAAAACTAGCTATTTGGGTAAAACTATAATTTTTTTTTTTTTAATTAAATTAAATACGCATACACTCACAGCCCCACAGTAGGTATAAAACCTGTGTCGTGGGTGCCGTTACATACAAACAACACATACACAAACACCCAGACCCGAAACAAATATCTGTAGGCCATACCAATATTTGTCCCGGTGCGGGGATCGAACCCGCGACCCTTCGAATCAAACGGTCAACTCACACCGCTGGACCAACCGGGTCGTCAAAATAATGTTTGCTTTATTTGTTTCAGGTAATGATCACTTGAAGACACTTTGGTAACTAACACTTGTGCATCACTCTACATTTATTCAAAATCCTCCAAAAGGCAAAACAGCTTCAAAACTGAAAAAAAAATATTTATAGCGAAGTACTGCAGTAAACTGTGACATATCGTTTACGGCAGTACTTCGCAATACACATATATATATTATTATCACAATTATAACAGGTGTTAATTAAAACGTATGCCCTGATAACCACACGCAGACGAAGTCACCGGGCAGGAGTTGTAGTATAATTCGTGATCCAGTTTCATAGACGACACGTAGATCGAAGATTTAATTTTTGCATGCCTATGTATTAGACGAAGGACTATTAGCAGTAGGTATTAGTAAGTAATATTGTACCATACAATATCTAAAACTAAAAATGTAGACCACTGTTTTGCAGATTTTACAAGAAATCTATTTTGTCTGACTGGCTGTACTGACTTAATAAGGACTAGATGTCTCGATAATTTCTTAGCAGTAGGTATAATTAAGTAATATTGTACCACATAATATCTAAAACTAAAAATGTAGACCACTGTTCTGCAGATTTTACAAGAGATCTATCTGTCTGACTGGCTGTACTGATTTAATAAGGACTAGATGTCTCTATAATAAGTTTTATGAGTATAATAAAATAAATCTTTCCAAAAAATATCTGATAAGCGTTTACATTATAAAAACAATTCGACTCGATCCAACAAAAGAAGTATATTCTGTTTGTGGCCATAATAGTCTTCAAGTTCCCGTTTTATTACTTCTTTCTGGTATTAATGCGCAAAAGTTTACGTCAGTTTTTAAAAGAGCGTGCGATCTTGGACATTTCCTATCTAAATGCGTCCTATTAATTTTAGACTGCTGGCTTTATCGGGCAGTACTTAATTAAAACGGCCCAATTTCATGTGCAATAGAAAAATTCGACGAGGAACAGTCAATTAAGGAGCGAACTCAGCTCATAATAGAGAATTAATGCGAGTCAAGGGATGAAATCGGGGTTGCGAGAAACTGTAAGGCGAATTTTCCACTGTTTTTCACACCCCGCCGTACGTTGAGGCGTTTTGAATATTTCATGCTCAATAATTTATTGCATGATTTAGTGTGCGCCTATTTTACGATGGAGCTCGAGTACTTCGCCGATATCGCTTCTAACTCGACGGAGTTTTTGCGAAAACCCTTTTTTTTGCACATAGCGTATGTACAAAGATAGTGCGGTTTACTTTGATGTAGGCAATTTTTTCGCTTGACTGAGATGTTGGGTAGAATATTTTTATGAGCAAAGGAAAGTTGTTACTTGAAATTTGGTTAATTTACTTTCTCGGTCACTTTAATTATATGGGTGTATTGGTGCGAATAAAATTAATAGAAAATGGTGCTCGGGTGTATTTACATACTATTTTATTTTTTAGCAATGACCTACTTCGTTCCTGGTTATAAATATGGTTTCTGGGTCAGTCTGATGTTTTGGACTATGTACAACATACCTCACACAATTATAATTGATAGAAATGGCTGTTTACTAAAGGAGTGTTATTAAATTGCATGGTACGCTCACTTAAATCTTTTTTACCCTTTTGTTACTTCCTAAATTACACGTAAGTTACGCAATCCGGTGTAATCCAAGTACTTAAATTACGCAATCCTGTGTTGACTACGGCCTCAAGTTCTGTCACTGGAGCTCTACCAACAGCAGGTATATTATATATACACAGATTCACTTACTGTTGATGTAAATGTTTTATTTTTATTGGCATTTCCGCAATGACACATGCGAGTGAAATATTGTCACCCCGAGGCAAATAAAATGTGCAGAAAATATCGACAATCAGGTGTGGACTTCAGCAGCTCAGTTGCCCAACTGAACTACTGGACCATAATGATCTCAGCGGTTGCGGCTGCAAGTCCTGCCTGAAGTCATTTTTGACTGTCGATGTAAACACGTGAAAAAGTTGTTTGTCATTTTCAATTTTTTTACTGGTGGTAGAGCTCCAGAGACGGAGCTCGTAGGCGTAGGTACCGCCGTATTACCTAATATACCTGCTGCTAAATGGTAGTGTTCAGCACTATCGTGTTCCGGTCAGGTGGTAATGTACAGCCCTGTAATTCCCGGCACAGAAGCATGACACCTTAGGCCTCAGGAGTGGTAACGCATCTGCATTTTGACCTTGGTCTTTGTGTGGGTGTCTATAGGCTACAGTCATCACTTAACATCAATGTGAACTGCACGCATGTTTGCCACTTTCATTACATAAAAAAAAGAAGATGAAGTACAATTGAATGTCCATGGAAAGTCGTCAGGAAAACCTCGTTTTTAAGATCGAAAAGCCACGTAATAGACATGTCATAACAGGTTCTGACCGCACATTATACGCATGCATACCTAAACTAATTAACCGGCATGAAGTGGAACCGAGGGTTAATATATAACAGGGGATTTAATTCGAGTAATTATTCACCATGAACATTTAACTCGGCGCAATTTTTGTAATACAAGCTTTTTTGACGGCTTTGTCTTGGTGAGTTTCATGTAACTAAAAAGTATCTTGTAAATTTTTTCAAATGTTGTGCATCTTAAAGAGACAATATGCCATAATCGCCACGATTGGCAATTTTTCAAAAAGTGGAACTGTTTATGACGGGAAAATTACTCTGTGTCTACACAAAGTAATTTGCCCTGGAATCCCGGTGTTGATATGGTCTTTCGCAGGTTGGTTTCACTCAACATACCTGGAGTTAATTTCACCGTCATCCCGGCATTGATAATAAAAGTCTTTTGGAAGTTGGTTTCACTCTACATACAGTAATTTTCTATGATTGTTCATTCTATGTATGGTTTGTTCGTGTGGCATTTAACACTTCTTAATTATGTGTACCTTCACGCCTGTAATCCCCGAAGGGGTAAGCAGAGGTAAATGCATGCATTCAAGCATACATGCAAACACCCACGATTCGTCGGTTACGTTTAGGCCCCCGTTTTTTTTTTGATTATGTGTGATGACAGGCTCCACTTGGTAGGCGTGCTGATTGGCGATCACGATGGCGGTAGTTGTATTAACCACCCTGTTGGAATAGTTTGACTACTATTGTTTATTTCACTGACTGCACAAGAGAAATAATAATAATCCTCCACGTGTGACATATTCCTTAGGCAGTTGCTAATATATTTAGGCTGAAAGCGATTAGCGCTGGCCCAATTTAAGCAGATCATAAGCCTATCTAGAGATTAACCATCTAAATATGTCCAACAAAGAATTTAGGAATCGTTTAGTCTTTATTATAAGGGTACACATACCTATTTATCGGTATGTTAGTAGTTTTGTTTTATCTTACTGGGAAGAGTTGTAGCGACACTTTCGTAGTTTGGTAGGATGCTCTATTAATGTCAGAGAAAAAACATCTTAGACTCGTTATGGTAAAGTATTAGTTAAGACTTCTTATTTTATGCATTTTTTGCTCTAAATAGATGAAGTAACAGAAAGGTTGATTTCAAGTTTAAATAATTATTCTATGTTACAAAAATTGTTTTACTCAGTTTTATTCCTACCACACATTATTATGCTCAAAAACGAACATACTGACATTTTAGTATAATATCCGTTTAGATATTTATATAAGTCGAAAATACTTCAAGTATTCAAATTTTATGTTCAGTGAAAGCAGTTTAATTAATTCAGGTCTATAAAAACTAAGTTTGCTAGCAATAAAACCAGCATAATGGTTAGCAACGTGGTATTAAAATTCAACCAGGTTTTACGAATATAAGGAAAACTAATAGATTAACGGATCACTTCCTACACCGCACCACCCGACGAAGAGAGAAGTTCCACTATCACCGACTGGACACCTGGCAGTGCTCAACGGTGCGGTTTTCGCGGTCGTTTCTGCCCAGAGCGTGCAAATTGTGGAACAAACTTCCCTTCGAGGAGTTTCCTCGGGTTAACAGTATGGGTTTCTTCAAAAATGGCGTCAAAATAGTCCTTCAGGGCCCGCAGCACGTTGCTAATTGGGAGTTACCCGGGGTGGTATTGCAAATGTTCATAGACGATGGTGAATTTGTGAAGTGGCCCGTTTGCTTGTCAGTCAACACAAAAAAATAAATATTTAAAATAGAGACAGAAATCTCTACATTTAAGTGTTTAAAAGAGATAGAGACGAATTTTAGGAGTAGAAACTTTAATGAAATTTAGTAATTTTTTTAACGTTTCAAAATAATTTTGACTTGGTAGGATTGTTCGAGGAACAACATTATCTATGCAATAGACGACTCGACGGAGAGGTGGAGGTGCGCGAAAGGGGGCCCGCATTCTTTTTTCCAATCGCCATGATCGCCGTGGCGACGGACGTGTTATTACGATATAAAAATAATCTATCAATCTATGAATTTTGTACTCTCAAGAAAATATATTATTTAACCAAGTTCAAGACTACATTATTTTGAAGATCCGCAACAAGGATAATCGATCGAATTCATTACACAAGCATTGTTTTCTTTTTTTAATTATGTCGTCTCAGAAGGCATTTTACGTAATTTTGCTCTGAACTTAAAAAATATGAATATAGGTACTTACACAGTTTTTTGTCTTTGTCGGCAGCGCATGGTGGTGTGCGTGCACTAGTTCAAATAGAATATAGTAGTTAACATGTTCGTTTTCTTTAGACTGTGATTTAGACTGTGGTAGTACATACGTACATCCGTTACCTTTAGTGAATTACTATAACATAATGTCTCACGCCTTCGGGGTGATGATAAATTTTAATTAAAAAAAAATGTTTAATTGTTTTATTTCTACTGAAGGCAATCTGTTCTGATAGGGGAGAACGAGCACCATTATTTCATCAAGCATAAAGGAGACGGTCTGAATGAATATGGAACAGTGGTGTGGTTTTTTTACCCGTTGTAAAAAAAAAAAAAATTTTAAAACGTTTCATACTCGTATATTCAAATCTACGAATTATTTTTTATACGTTTGATATACTATGTGACTATGATGAAAGATAGTAGTGGCAATCAATCTGTTCTGGCCGAAAAGAGCTTTAGTTATTGTCAGTTAGCTGTTTATTTTTTTTGCTCGTTACGTTACGATGTTTTGTTCAACAACACAGGTTGCGTTGATGACGGTTCATCAACACGCCTTGCATAACTCTTGTAAATCATATACACATCGGATAATTATCTACACAGAAAAAACAAGAATAATTTGAATAGGTATTCATATAATTATCTAAGTTGCTTCAGATATGTAGAATACAGTTTCAATGAAAACACATGACTTAATATTATTATCTTTTTTATGTTACGGAAGTGGCAAACAAGCTTGCAGTTCACATTGATGTTAAGTGATGACTGCAGCCTATACATAAAGACCGAGGTCAAAATGCAGATGCGTTACCACTCCTTAGGCCTAAGGTGTTATGCCTCTGTGCCAGAAATTACAGGGCCGTACATTACCACCTGACCGGAACACGATAGTGCTGAATTAGCGGCAAGTGTATTAGGTAATGCGGTGGTGCCTACGCCCGCGAGCTCCATCACTGGAGCTCTACCATCAGTAAAAATTATACCATAGTTCGGTCATATTTATTTCTATAAAAATGAGTAAGTATTGCTTCAATGAAAATAAGAGAATTTAATTGGTACTCGTAATATAATATATATTTTGCGTGAGGTCACTGAAGTGAAAATTATAATGAACAGTCAAAAAATAAAAATGAAATGCTGAAAAGGTACACTTTACCTATTAATGTAATGGATTTAATTAAATTGCTTATCTTGATCCAGGTTTATGCTTGCCATAACCTGTCGAGAGTTAATTATATCGGCATTTACGAACACATTGATCCCTAAGTGACGCAATAGTTAATACGATCATTAGCGCAATTTTAATTTATTGTTCATTGACGAACCAGTTAGTCCAGTGACGACCCAGTCAGTCCAGTGATATGTGACGACGGCTTGAGACGAAGGGTCGCGGGTTTGATCCCCGCATCGGGACAAATGTTTATACGGCCTATAGATATTTGTTTTGTGTCTGGGTGTCTGTTGAGTACAACGGCACCCATGATACAGGTTTGTGCCTGGTGTGGGGCTGTGAGTGTAAGCGTATTTTTTTTTATTGATACTGATGTGGAAGGCGTTTGGACGTGATGACCCCATCGCCCTCTAGTGGAGGATAATTCATCGTCTAGGGCAGTCAGTGAAATGAACAATGCCGGTGAAACCATTCCAATAGGGTGGTAGTAAGTATAATAACGCGGGATGGAATGCAGTGTCCCGCTATAAAACTACCGCCATTTTGATCGCCAATCCGCCCGCCTAGCGTGGCGTATATGGCATACTATACTAGTGGTAGAGCTCCAGTGACGGAGCTCGCGGGCGTAGGCACCACCGGATTACCTAATATTTTTGCCCTTAAATGGTAGTGTTCAGCACTGTCGTGTGCCGGATAGGTGGTAATGTACGGCCCTGTAATTTCCGGCACAGTGGAATAACACCTTAGGTCTCAGGGGTGGCAACGCATCTACATTTTGACCTCGGTCGTTGTGTTACATACGTTGTGTTACTTAAAAAAAACTCTGCCCTAATCACTTACAGCACTGTTGTGACCGTCTTTAGGCTTTGTCCAGCAGTCAACGTCTTTCAGCTGGAGTGAGATTAAAATTAAAAAGAGGGTTTTGTATGGGTTTTTTGCTGTTACGTGAAAAAATTAAAAATACGAAAGTTGTAGATCTTTTTAATACCGACAACTTCACCTTTTAATGTGCTGGCAATCGTGATAAATTACCTTATATAATTGACTTATTTTCCTTTTAATTTTATTATATTTTCTTACTTTCCGATTGGGTTTCATGCTATTCTAATTCTTTTGGTCCAAAAACTATCAGCACAGGCCTATATGTGTATTACAATTTAAGAACCAACATCTGCCTATACGATCTTTTCGCCCAAACACTGATTGTAGATCATTCGATCTAGATCGTGCTGTCAACAATAGGTATATTTGTAATTATATCTGTAGTATATTGATTCACCTTGGCCAAACAATGATGGCGAGTACATCACTACCAACATCTGCATATACAATCGTTTCGCCCAAACACTGATTTAGGATCGTTCGCTCATTTCCGCCCGAGTGGAAGTCACCATTAGCTATACAAACACAACACGCATTTCGGTGACACCTGCTAGTTTCCTCGGCGTGTTGACCGAAATGTACAGTGTCAACATAAATATTGCCCAAGATTATCTAATATATGCCCCACACTAAATTCTGATATTCTGTATTCGATAGTATCGTATTATATAGTATAGCAAACACAAACCGTGTTTGCTTTACTATATAATACGATATCACCGTAAAATAAGTTACCTGCTCATACACCTAAGGTAATTCAAATCATTTTTTTGATGTTATGAAAGTGCCAAACAAGCATGCAGTTCATATTGATGTTAAGTGATGAGTACAACCTATAGACACCGACACAAAGACCAAGGTCAAAATGCAGATGCGTTACCACTCCTGAGGCCTAAGGTGTTATGACTCTGTGCCGCAAATTACAGGGCCGTACATTACCACCTGACCGGAACATAGTAGTGCTGAACACTAACTTTTAGCGGCAAGTATATTAAATAATGCGGTGGGCGAGCTCCGTCACTGGAGCGCTGCCATCAGTAAAATTTATCTATCTAAAAAAATATTGTATTTTGTTAAAATATTAGGCATAATTAAGCTCTATACATATAAAACACAATCAAAACCTTTTTTAGTTCACCAGCGAAAAATTTAATTTGCTGATGCAATAAAAAAAAATATTGTTCAAAAATATTCTCCACAACAATAATCTTATTCATCGAAGAAAATCGGAAAATCAATGCGAATCCGAGATACAAGATCTCGAATCAAGTCTTTCTTCAAATTTGCCCACCATTGTTATTCAAATTGTAAATTAACAATTCATTCACGTCACTTTCATTCTTTTGAATTATTTCCCGTCTATAAGAAACCGCCAGAAAAATAAACACTTTTTGCATAGCAAACACACTTTGCCATATTAGATTTTTTATTCCCCGTTTAATAAAAACGATTTGGTTAGCACAAAAGGAGCTTTCTATCTCGCAAATATGTAATATTACATATTACAATTCACGGAATAGATAAATATCTATTCTGTGGTACAATTAGTACGTAATAATTAACAATGGGTGGAGAACAAAATATTACATTAAATGAGAATATTGATTACACTGATTAATTAACAGAAATAGTGTGAAAAACATTTTTCATGTGTCTTTCTTTTCAATGTACCTATTTATTGGAAGTTTTTGTTATAAAGCCGTTATTGATTAACATTTAAGACGAATGGAAGTACCTTGACAAACCTATTCAAGGTTTTAAGGTGCTTTTTGTTTTATACTGTATGTACTCCTCATATTTAAATAAATAAACACAAATACAAAATACAAATTCAAATGTAATTGTGCATTTTTTTTTTAAATTATTGCACATAATTACAACATAGCTACAATACAATAACAAGTTACAATAATGTATCACCTAGGTATTTAATAATATTTAAATTCAAAATATTAAAAAAATAATGCTTAAGTACCGACTTCAAAAATTCGATAATTGCATCACAAAAAAGTGAAAAATATTTAAGTATCAATAATATTTGTGTACCACATACCTAAGAAACATTACATAACAACTTAGATCTTGGGCGTGGCAACGCATCTGTATTTTGACCTTTGTTTTTTAATCCCAAAGGTCAACGTAGGTTTTTTTTTAATAATTTTTTTTTAGATTTTTAGAAGGTGTAAATATCACACTTGGAATACTACAGAATACTACTTTTTTTAATTAACACTTTATTTTCTTGTTGGTCCTGTAGAACTATATTCTCTTATCAGAACCGTGTCTGGGATGTTACAAGGGAGTGCCTATTGCATTTTTTCCCGTCAGGCAATTGCATTTCATGAAACTGAAATCATTTCAGTTATTAGAATCTGTACTTACACCTTACTTTACAATTGATAGTAAATCTGGTATATTTATGAACTAGTCATTAATATGGAATAGTGAATTGTAACTAATGCTTAACACATTAAAATCAACTATCAAATCTCTCTGTTCAACTAACAACGATAACAAAATAAAAATAGTACAAATAAACATCCATTGCATACAGAGATTCTGGCATAGATGGAATACACCGTGCTGTTCATATAAAATTTACACACCGATATTTAAAGCCGTGACGGATCTAGTCCCTGTTATCGACCCGAGCTTTGCCCTGACTTGTGCGGATAAGCCTTAAGAGTTACCGCGTCCCTCGTGAAACATCTTACCACTCTAATGCTTCGGTATTTTATTCAAAGACACGTACGGTAACGTATCAAATGCATTTCCTTACCAAATTTCCTTAGAGATTTCAAACTGCTGTTAGCTCTTAATGAAACCATCTTTAGGACAAAATATATTTTACTTGGTTTTCCAAACATGTATTTATTCATAGAGAATAGGGTAGAAATAAGTTGCAAGATAATAATACAAAATTAAAATATTTACATCTCATTTGCAAGTCGCTTTCATGTGATATGATACAAAGTAGTGAATCGCCAATATTGAAATGCTGTATACCTATATCCTCTTTTTCCACAACAGGTTTTAATGTTTTTGACAATGTATTAAAAAGTAAGATTTTTCCTTTTTTTTAGATACCTATATTACCATCTAACCGGAACACGATAGTGGCGAACACTACCATTTAGCGGCAAATAGGTTAGGTAATGCGGTGGTGCCTACGCCCACGCGTTCCTACACTTGGAACTCTACCACCAGTAAGGGCAATAAATTCATCTTAAGTTTGTGAAATTGGCTTGTAATACTTTTTTTATATGTTTATAACTTTCACAAACAAAAAAACTTTTTTGTTGATTATTTCAAAATTATGCTGTCATCAGAACCACCAGACGAAGTTAATAGTGCCCGAAATATAGTTAGTATTACTACTTCGAGAATCAGAACTTTTTACAGTCAATAAACAAATAATAAAAATAATAAGCAAGTCATCATAAGGCCTTAAAGGTCATACTTATTCACTGCCCCAGTAGCCTAGTGGTAGTAGGCCACTACTTAACTACTAAGCTGGGTCCTGAGTTCGATTCCTGGGGGCTATCAGACATAACGGTGAAAAATCTTTTATCTCTGCTCTATTGGGAAATTTTACATTTTCTGGCGGTTTCCCAGTACCTCGGAGTTTGGTAATGTGCCCGGAGATGTCAAAAGGCTCTCCATCTGTTGCATGGGTGAAAACATAATAGGCGAATTGTGGGTGTTTGCATGTATACTTGAATGCATGCATTTACCTCTACCTACCCCTTCGGAGATTACAAGCGTGAAGTGACGTTAGTTATTCACTCTAATAACACATTTTTGATACGTAAATGAAAATTCTGTACAACATTTTTTGTGTCCTTCGTCGATATTTGATTCAAAAAGGTACCTTATGTAACGTTAAGAACCGGTCAGCCGTGCAGGCAATATTCAAACAGGCCGAACATTTTTCACCCATTTTTCTACCGGAACACCTTCAGCTGGAACTTCATGAATATTTCAACCCGGATCAATTATTAAAATGATTTACTACACCCCCGGTTGCTATAACGGCAACGGCGAATGTATGCGAAACTTATATTTTATAGGATTTCTAGTGTAATGTAATTTTTTACTGCTTATATCCTAAATAAAAATATTGTTATAATAAAATAATACAAGATATTTTTCATCATAGAAAATTTATTCTTAAATTATTCGAATTCTAACAATCATTTGGTCTTTGTCACATGCTTTTCTTACGGAGAATTTTTAAAGCTAGGAATTATTTTTGGAATTGTATAGATATTGGCGAATTGTAAGTGTTTACATCTTTGTACTTACTTCTGCGTACACCTTCGGGAAATATACGTATGAAGTTATGTTTGTAATTTTACTATTTTATTTTAGGAATATCTCTTTACAGACATGTAGATATATTATTTTTAACTTTTATGATCGTCCATTGCAATTGTGTTAACGACTGTATAGGAATAGTTTTGACTCTGACACTTACGTAGTATTTGTATACTCCTTGTCTGACACTGCATTACCTGTATTTCTGAGTATTTATAACCATAACCTAGCAGAATTTTTATTTTCTGATACGAAAGGCGTAGTTAGCTGCATTAGCTATCAAGAGCACAATTAAAAAACGTTACTTCACGCCTGTAATCCCCGAAGGGGTAGGCAGAGGTAAATGCATGCGTTTAAGCATACATGCAAACACCCACGATTCGCCGGTTACGTTTTTGGCCCATGTAATAGGTGGCGAGCCTGTTGACATCTCCGGGCATATTACCAACTTGCGAGGTTACGAAGATATTTCCAGAAAATGGAATAATTCCAATAGAACCAGAGATAAAGGACTTTACACCATTATCTCAGATAATCCCCTACCCGGGAATCGAACCCAGGACCTCAGCGTAGTAGTAGTGGCCTGCTACCACTAGGCTACCGAGGCAGTTATTTACAGTGGCGATTTAATCCGGTGTTTTCAAATTCATTAAGTCGTTGGATTTTTTTTGTGTAACGAAGGTGGCAAACAAGAATGTAGCTCACACGTATGTTAAGTGATCACTGCAGCCTATAGACATCTTCACAAAAACCAGCGGTCAAAATGCAGATGCGTTGCCACCCATGAGACCTTTGTTGTTATGTCTCTGTGATACTTATTACCTATACATTACCATCTAACCGGAACACGATAGTGCTGAACACTACCATTTGGCGGTAGATAGATAAGTTATTGCGGTGGTGACTACGCCCTTGAGCTCCTTCAATGGAACTCTACTACCATTAAGGTCACTAGTGGTCTCTCTGAGATTGTTGTTTTAATTATTAAGTAAAGTTGGACGCCTTCGGGCAACTTGGAAAATTATTACAACTATCTAACCTATTTCCACCAATCCGCATTGCGTCAGTGAGGTGGTGTGTGATGTATATTATCTTTCGCAAAATTATGTTTTTGTTTGAAGGCGCTAGCTCGTATCGTGTCTATATCGAATTTTCTGGTTTTCTGGTTTTTTGTAGTTTTTACTGGTGGTAGAGCTCCAGTGACGGAGTTCGTGGGCGTAGGCACCACCGCATTACCTAATTAATATACTTGCCGCTAAATGGTAGTGTTCAGCACTATCGTGTTCCGGTCAGGTGGTAATGTACGGCCCTGTAATTTCCGGCACAGAGGCATAACACCTTAGGCCTTATACTGTGCCTCAGGAGTGGTAACGCAACTGCATTTTGACCTTTGTCTTTGTGTGGGTGTCTATAGGCTTCAGTCATCACTTAACATAAATGTGAATTGCATGCTTGTTTGCCACTTCAATTACATTACTTGCTTATTGCCTACAAAAAAGGTTGATTTAATAAATTTATCAAACTCTTTATTGATAACTTAAGATTGTTGTTCAACTTTGAAATTTTCGTGTTCAATTCATATTTTGATTCTTTCAACAAGTGCGTAAAATGTCTGCAATTAGTGTCTTTGTATTTTGTTTTCGGAGCCTTGAACTCAGTACAAGATGAAAAGTTTTTGATTTCACAGGTCTCAAAATGTTAAGTACCTCCGAGAGTTTAGGCGTGCCAAACATTTATTAATATAACATTTAAACCGCTGTGTCAGGGCTGAATATCGTAAAACCGTGTATATTTGGTTCAAAAGAATACAAACTGTATAAAGCGCCCGTTCATAGCTTTCAGTGAAATGGTTTTAAAATGTTGTTAAGAATTGGAATAATTGTAGCAGACTGATGTTGGATAAATTTGATTCGTTTGTTTTTGAACCAATGTAAGAATTCCACACAGTATAAATTAAAAAAATAAATCAAATACGTTTACACTCAGAGCTTCACAACAGAAAACTAACTTGTGTTGTGGGTGCCGTTGCACAAACACTGTGCTGGTGTGGAGATCGATGCCGGAATTCTCAGATTTAGCGAATATTGCACACCTCTGGACCAACTGGGTCGTCGAAAATATATTTGCTTTAAGCCCCGAAATCGATACCCGATTCTGGAAATTTATAAGCGATCTTAATATGACCCATAACAAAAGTAATCGAGAGAACAGAACTGAAGATGCATAGTATGACGACCCAGTTAGTCCAGCGGTGTGAGATGACCGTTTGATTCGAGGGGTCGCGGGTTCGATCCCCGCATCGGGACAAATATTTGTATGGCCTACAGATATTTGTTTCGGGTCTGGGTTTGTGTATGTGTTGTATGTGTACAACGGCACCCACGACACAGGTTTATACCTACTGTGGGGCTGTGAGTGTAAGCGTATTTTATTTTTTATTTATTTTATAGTATACACGGAAAACTGCCTTGGGGTCTTGGGTTCGAATCCCGGGTCGGGGGCTATCAGAGATAAACGTAACCGGAGGATAATGGCTGTTTGCATGTATGTTTGTAAACATGCATTTACGTCTTCCTACCCCTTCGGGGATTTTATATCACGCGTGTAATCCCCGACAGTTATGTTATAATTAAATCAATGAGAAAAAAAATCAAGCAAGCTTTTAAAATACTTGCACTTAGGATCTTCCAGACAACTGCTTTGTTTCTCCCAAGCTTTCATCCTAATCCTTTGAGAGTTTCTGACGTCACAAGCTCTGAAAATTCTTACTGCCACAAACTGGTTCAGGCATCATAGCTCAAAAGGTTTGTTTGTATTGTTCCAAAGAGACTGTGACAGTGCCTTATATTGCAAAAGTCAGTGTACGTATTTGGGTCACAAGAAAACAAGCCGTGCAAAGATCTTTGCATTGATTCAGGTTGCAGTGTGTTTATTTAGTTCAACTAATATCTTGCATAACTCAATAAAGGTTATAAATTTTCAAGATTTTTTTTAGTTTCATAAATTGATAAGCAAGAATATAGTTCACAATGATGCTAAGTCAAAACTGTGTTCAGCGCTATTTTATACCTGTCAGGTGATAATGTACGGCCCTGTAATTTATGGCAACATAACATAACAACTTAGACCCCAAGAGTGGCAACACATCTATATACATAAATATACATACACTCTTGGGGTACACCTGACAGGTATAAGATAGCGCTGAACACTATAATTAAATATTTCTACTGGTGGTAGAGCTCCAGTGACGGAACTCGCGGGCGTAGGCACCACCGCATTACCTAATATACTTGCCGTTAAATGGTAGTGTTCAGCACTATCGTGTTCCGGTCAGGTGGTAATGTACGGCTCTGTAATTTCCGGCACAGAGGCATAACACCTAATGCCTCAGGAGTGGCAGCGCATTTACATTTTGACCTCTGGTCATTGTGTGGGTGTCTATAGGCTGCAGTCATCACTTAACATCAATGTGAACTGCACGCTTGTTTGCCACTTTTATAACATAAAAAAAAAAAAAAACAGCGTTAGCAACAAGCACAGTACATTAGGTAATACGGTGATACCTCCGTTACTGGAACTCAACCATAAATTAAACATCAGGAGTTTTTTACCATCAGAAAAGTTGCCAATGCGATGACGACCCTGAAGGATTCTTTTGACGCCAGTTTTGAATAAACCCATATTTTGGTGCTGTTTCAATACTTCAAAGAGAAGTTTTTGCCACAGTGGGCAATAAATAAACGCGCGAATGAGAGGAGGCAGGCAGAGGAAGTACGCAAAGTCCGACGATTCGCCTTTAAAAGTTAAAGCCTCGTTCAACATAATTATCGGTTAATAATGGCAACCCATTATACGTCCCACTGCTGGACACGAGTTTCACCCTTTTTTGGGGGGAGGCCAGGAGCTTACTCCACCACGCTGCTGTAATGCGGATTGGTGGAGGTGGATGGGTGGGTTAGTGGCCAAACCGCTGTCGGATGTTTTCAAACCGCCCCATAAGGTCTCCGACAAGGTTTAACGACTGCTATTTATCGATAGCAACCAGGACCGATGGCTTAAAGTGCCGTCCGAAGCACGGAAACACGCATTTAATTTGCCACTAGCGGTCACCCATCACACTACCCGACCGCACCCGTAGTGCTTAACCGAGTAGATCGCTTAGGATCTACACCAGCTGCGAGGCCATGCGCGCTTCTATATCCAGTTAATAAACAGTAATGATACCATTTATTTATATATGTCTAACATCTATTCAGAGATAGATCCATATCGCCGTAGCTAAACGGCCGTTAACAAAGAGTTATTACTTTAGTCTTATACAAACTACCTAATGCTCCGGATCTATGGTTGCAACGTGGGAAATATTACTTATCTTTAAGGTAAATTACATGTAAGGATAAAAAGTAAGATCGTTTTGCTAAACAGTTTTAATATTTTTAAAATATGTAATCTATATCTAACTTAAAAACAGGCTTGTCAGTGTTAAGTTTTAATCTGACTTTTGATTTTTTATTTAAGAAATATATTGTCCTCAATTTGTATAAATAGTATGCACACCCTATGCATACGTACCCTACCTCTACCTATGGCCGCACATAGAACATGAACTTACTCACACATGCACACTGTTGCAATGTGATGTAGCGTAACCTGCGTCCCCTTTTTTAATACTACTACTACAAAATTAATTTCCACTATTTTATTTCTTAAATTATTATTTATAATAAAAAACACGTCTCAAGAAGTTCTTATAAACTTTTTGAGACTAGCATTTTATTTTGGATAAATGTTAGTCTCATGTTCGTTTGTATTGACTGTTCACCAAAAGGGGAACGATATCGATATCGATTCTGAACAAATTAGTTTCCGGTTGTAGGTACATTTGATCCTTTTACACGTTGTATACAATGTATCAAATTACTATACTTATTTTCTTATTAACATTGTTAATCTACTTGTCAACATCAATAGCTTAGAGAATTATAAACCTTCTTGAACATTACCAAACATATTTTTGTTTTTAAGTGTGACAATATTTTAAATCTTGTTTTCTACCGTCGGATAAACTCTTAAAACTTAAGTCAAAGGCGCCCGTTTTCCGATTCAAAAAATACTCGTATTGTATGAACTTAATATTTTGATATCTTGCAAGTTAAACTTTTATAAAAAGAGTTCCGTCTAGTTTGAAGAGTTCTTAGCTTTGCACTTAACAATTGCTCCAGTTTTCGAACTAAGCCGGCGGGCGTCAGTAATAAAATACTTTACTTTGTACGTACATACATATCATATTTCCTCGCATTTCGCTTGCAAATTGCTCGTCGCAGGTAGAACGTGTATATCCTATTGCGTTACAACGCCAACCACATTAGCATATCGATGGACTGAAAATATCGCGCGCTCTAAAAATGCACATATAATGTAGCTTGCCATATAGCGTTTTCAGTTTTTACCTCAGCCTTTTGGGTATGTGGTACCTAATAGACGTGGCTTTATGTCATGTTTTAATTAGTGTGTTGCATTTTTTGTACGCCCTATGGGCATTTACACAAAACTGCGATGCGATGCAATCCGACGCCGCCTCGCAGGAACTTGCGATGCGAATTGCTGCGATGCGATTTTTACTGGCATATTGAAAGTATACGACGGAACTTCACGCCTGCAATCCCCGAAGGGGTAGGCAGAGATTTACCTCTGCCTACCCCTTCGTGGGTGTTTGCATGTATGATTTAATACATGCAAAAACCCACGATTCGCCGGTTACGTATTGGCCCATGTAACAGGTGGCGGGCCCATTGACATCTCCGGGCACATAACTAAACTTCGAGGTACCTACTGGGAATTTCTAGAAAATGAAAAAATCCCAATAGAACCAGAGATAAAGGATTTTACACCGTTATCTCTAATATCCCCGACCTGGGAATCGAACCCAGGAGTATGGTCAACTGAATCGCATCGCAGCAATTCGCGTCGCAAATTTCGTGTAGGCGCCCTTAATATTACTCCTTTTAAAATGCGTGTACCTAGTACACACAACATACTACCTATTTGATTTTATTTGTGACAAGGAAATAATAACCTCTCTTCTTGTACTTATATACACAGAACAGGAAAGCTCGTACACAGAATAATGTCTAAACTAAAGCACCATCTTTTCGTAGTCCCTTCAGAAATCACTTGTACTATATTAAATTATTATTTTGATATCTTGCAAGTTAAACGTCTAGAAAAAGGGTTCCGCATAGCTTAAAGAGTGAGCCTTGTACTTCGGCGGGCATCAGTAACAAAATACTTTGTACGTAGATACTATTGCCTATTGCCGATAATATTTGCCCGCATTACGCTTGCAAATTGTTCGTCGCAGGTATAACGTACGAGTATATCGCGTTACGTTACAACTCGATCACATTAACATATCGATGGACTGAAAATATAGCGCGCTAATAAATGCACGTATAAAATGAATTTTGTGATTTATAGCGTATAAAGGTTTACAATGCGTGTAGTATGTAACACTGTTTGTAACAATGTAACAACAACATTTTGTAAAGAAGAATTTTAAAAAATCAGCCTCATTCACTCAAAATAACCTCTCAAATAATTCTTACTTTTTTTCACTTCAGACACATTTTGCAACTATTTTATGTACAAACTTAATGCATTTATATGTTGCAAGTTGAACCCTTAGAAATACCAGATCTGCATAAGATTTAACTTAGCAATTTTCATGCTAAGTAGGCGAGCGTCAGTAATAAAATACTTTACTTTGTGCGTTGTAACTGCCTCAGTAGCCTAGTGGTAGTAGGTCACTACTACTACGCTGGGGTGGGTTCGATTCCCGGGTCGGGGGTAAATAGAGATAACGGTGTAAAATCCTTAATGGTTCTATTGGGATTTTTCCATTTTCTGGAACTTTTCCAGTATCTCGAAGTTTGGTAATGTGCCCAGAGATGTCAATAGGCTCGCCACCTGTTTCATGGGCCAAAACGTAACCGGCCTACTCCTTCGGGAATTACAAGCGTGAAGTTACGTTAGTTACTTTGTACGTAAATACTATTGCAGATCACATTTGCCCGCAATTCACTTGCAAATTGCTCGTCGCAGGTAGATCGTACGAGTATAGGTATCGCGTTACATTACAACACGATCGTATTAGCATATCGATGGACTGAAAATATCGCACGCTTAAAATGCACGTTTAAAATGAAGTTTGTGATTTATAGCGCTTACATTTTTTGCATTCAATATCATTTTGTATGAGAAATGGTATTTTTGTTCCATAATTATATTTGTGGGGACATTATTTACAAGATGATAATAGCTTTACTTTTGCTTTACAGAACTTTATTTTATTAAACAGCCTGTCTATTAAATAATTTCACACAAGATATAACAGTCATATAGTTTTTTTGTTTTACAATTCATTGATTGATGATTTGTGTTTATAAACTAAATGTCATTTATATTATACGTGTCTGTTAAACAATAATTAGACATTTTCTCTACAATACAACGTAACAAACACAGGTAACTAACAAAGTGAGAAACTTTCTTGGTCTACAATTTCAGGCTTTGTATTTTTAAGTAGAGTTTATTACTCTTTCGAGAAATAGAATTGAATGCTATCTAAAAATATACACATACACGTTGTTGTGGCATATGAACAAAATCCTATATATCGTTCATATTTTGTCCAAGACTCCTAAAAAAGTTTGCCATAAAGCATTTGTTGACTAGATATAATATGAGCCTCAATTCAGACGATTTTGAAAAATGTCTCATAGAATTTAATGGCTTTCTTAGCCACATTAAATAATCCTTTTATCCTCTCAACAAAATTGAATGTTATCTAGAAAACTATGTACATATTATTATGTATAGAGTATGTACGTTGTCACGCCATTTTCCTCGCTTTTCTATCCGGTTACCTCTTGTGTGCGAACCACTCAGATATACATGAATAGACAGTCTTTACGTAGGTCTTTTCGGTCGGATCTCCACGTAGTACATATATAAATACACATTTGGAAATGCTTAGTTGTTAGCATTTTTTAAATAATAAATAGCATATTATTCTATTTGTTTCTGAACAAAGAAGCGTTAACTACATGCATGCTCAGAACACGAAAGGTGTATAAGCACCGTTATATTTGGCGTTCTAAGCTTTCTGCCCACCCCGTGAGCGAATGAAGGATTATATATCAATAAGCCACTTTTTATCCATACATATACGTTGATCATGAACTTATTGAGATATGTGCAAATAATTAAACCCTTCCTTTGAATTGACACTGAACCTATTTGCCTCCGGTGGGAACTGCGGGCGACTGGAAATATACCTATCTATATTTCTATGCGTTTCCTGAAAAAATAGTAAAAGACAACCTATAATAGTACATTATTAGCGCCGATTCATAGGCGATTATGCATAACAACCTCATATCATGTATAAACTTTGTGAGCAACATTATGTAATTCCATTAACTTTCTCAGCAGCATCAAAAAAACCTGTCAACATAAATTTAACGCCAAGATTAAAGCGCCGACATTTACGGATAAAAAGCCTTAACAAAATTGAATGTTATCTAAAAACTCTATACATATACACCTTGTCACAGCATTTCCCCGCTTTTCTGGCCGGTTACCTCTCGTGTGCGAGCCACTCAGATATACATGAATAGACTGTCCGGCGTAGGTCTTTTCATCGGTTATCGTGCAGCACGGCCGAGGGAGCTGACACAATTGCTAAGGATTGAATACTCCACGTAAATATATATTATAAATACACATTTGAAAGTGCTTAGTCATTCGAATTTACAACATTCTAAAGGTTCGTTGCACAAAGGAGCGTTAAATACATGCTGATATTGTTCATTATGAAAAAAGGATTGTAAGTAATGTATTGATGTCTCATTAAGTTTGTGTATGTCCGAAAATCTAAACCCGATTCTTATTTTTATTTAATAGTTATTGTACTAGATACATATTGCTTTCAATTTTAGAGCTCTGCTTCATGTTTATTAAATTAGATTTTTACGCGACGTCCGTATTCATATTTTTTCGAGACTCCTGAATAAGTTATGCATTGCTTACAGCACATTTAGTTTCTATTATATAATTTATATATTTTCTATATTTACATAGGTATATGGATTTACGTAACACATCCATGGCAAACATAGAGCAACACGGGCCACCGGCCGCGGCGGACCGGAGGGGAGTAGCCATATGCAGGCTTTCCCCTCTGTCAAAGTACAAGACCAAATGGTGGACCAAATGCCTGTCGCCCAGATGTTTAAATGTGTGCGTGAAATTGTTTATGTGTTTTGTTAAAGTTAAGGTGCGAGTTTCGTAGTAATAGACGATTTTTGCAGTGTGAGTGTGTATCACATTAGATTAACTGCGTCATATTGCCTTGTTACTTTGATGTCCATAGATAAAATTCGCTTATTGATAATTTCATTGCTCGATATAGCCTGACATTAATTACTAATACGGAAATTAATGATGTTGTAATCAGCGCATTCAATTACCTATAACTTGTAATAAAAAAATAATAAATCTTGCAAATTGGTTGATCAATTTTAATCAAAAATTTTGCGAAGTTATGTAGGCTTTGGGAATAACATCAAAATGCTCCCTATATTTTATTTGATGTTATACAGAAAACCTTTCTATGTTTGTATGATTTTCTGATGATAAAGTTCGGGTCACCACTCACCACTGCATTATGTTATCTATCTGCCGCCAAATAGCTATAATGTTCAGCCTATAAAACTATCATATCACGTAATTGTTATCATTTGATCCATTCATCATGATGAACTTCACGGTTGCTTGCTACCATCATTTCATTAATTTAAAAACTAATATACCGATTTTTTAAAAAGCAACTTCATTATTTTTTACTACTTGTATTATATTACTAAGCCTGGGTTGCCGGCTTACCACATCATTTGTTAAAGTTAAAGTAATTGTAACGTTTCACATCATTCTCTAACTTTAACAGATTTCTTTGAGTTAGAGAAGGTTGTGCAATAGTTTTAACTTTAGCGAATGTCGTGGTGCAACCCAGGCTTAATGATCACTGAGTAAAATAACAACCCCCTTATTCATAAACGTACATTAGATACGTTTTAACTATAGAATGTTTTGTCTGTCAGTTGCATTGTCAAATGTGCAGGATAGAAAAAGACAAAGGAGAGATTAGCAACACTTTAGCTAAAATACGTTTATGAATAAGGGGCAATATAATAAAATTTTCAGATATCTCTTAAGATCGGGATCATCGCGGGTGAGGCCGAGTCAAATTGCTAGATGTACATAATTTGGGACGTGTGGGACCCCCTTGGTGAATCCCTCAGGATAACATACACTAGAAGTTCCGGTGAGTGCACGCTACACGCCATTCTTTACTAAGCGCAGAGAAAGGCTGCCATATCCTGGCAGCATTTGCAAGCAAGTACCTTGCTCCCTACCATTGGCACATGAAAAATGATTGTAAGAAATGAACTTTAAAACTATGTACAAGACTCCGAGGTTGATAGATAGCACTGGGCAACTTACAGGAAATGGATAAGTCCCAACTACTTGATGTTAGTACTTGATGTTCTTAGATTTTCGCAAGCTACACTCATTGAAATAAAACTATTTTTACGGATTTATATCCGTAGTTGTTGTCGATGATTTATCTTTGTGATAGTTATTACGGAACTATATCTACATGGACATCTAACTGCTGCCGCTGCTCTCGATCTTTGACACTGGACCTCTACAACCAGTGAAATCTAGTTGAATACGTTGTCATTCCGGATACTTAACCTTATTTTTTATATATAAAAACATGTATGGCTAATGCATAACAATAAACGTACCTTTATATATACGTCTTAAATTATTTTGTTTTTTATGTTATGGAAGTGGCAAACGAGCATGCAGTTCACATTGATGTTAAGTGATGACTGCAGCCTATAGACACCCGCATGAAGACCAAGGCCAAAATGCAGATGCGTTACCACTCCTGAGGCCTAAGGTGTTATGCCTCTATGCTGGAAATTACAGGGCCGTACATTACCACCTGACGGGAACACGATAGTGCTGAACACTACCATTTAGCGGCAAGTAAATTAGGTAAGCATACGCCCGCGAGCTCCATCACTGGAGCTCTGCCACCAGTAAAATTAATTAAATTAAAACATATAAAATTAAATATACCGTAGATTTTATGAAAACAGAACAAATCTCAACGGGGCCGAGTAATTAAAATGTGACATACCGTGAAGGTACGAAGCTGTGTCATACTTGGAATGATGACTCGTTAATAAATGCACCTGTAATTATTTTTTTAAATAAATGCCAGGTGACTTTAAAGTGGTTGATTCTATGAATGCCAAAATTTTCGTTTTATTTCAAATGTACAAAATTAAATACCTATTGGGTAGGTTATATTAATAGAATAAGTCGCAACGGAGGCTAGTAATTAGGTAAAATGTGACATACCGTAAGGTACGAAGCTGTGTCACGCTTGGAATGATGATTCCTTAACAAATGTACCTATATACTTATATTCTTTAAACGCCAGATATTTATAAAATGGCTGATTCTATGAATGCCAAAATTTTCCTTTTATTTCAAATGTACAAAACGAAATATTGGGTAGGTTATAATAATAGAACAAATCGTAACGGAGCCTAGTAATTAGGAAAAATGTGACAAGGTACGATGCTGTGTCACGCTTGGAATGATGATTCCTTAAAAAAATTTCCTTTATACTTATATCCTTTAAACGCCAGATATCTTAGGAATGGCTGATTCTGTGAATGCCAAAATTTACCATTTATTTCAACTGTACAAAATGTAATATTCAGTAAGTTATATTAATATATCAAGGCGCAACGGAGGCTAGTAATTAAAATGTGACATACCGTGAAGGTACGAAGCTGTATCACGCTTGGAATGATGACTCGTTAATAAATGTACCTACAATGAAATATTATAAAGTGTCAACATCAAACAACATTTCGCGTGATTATTATTTTCTTTGTGAATAACAATGTACACATTTTGCGAGCTCCCATGGCTACTACTATTAGTCCGATAGAAAATGTATATTTAGATGAGAAAATCTTTAAAGAGTTTTTAAATATTAAATAAATTTATAAAATATTTATTTTGCAGGTGTAGGGACATGGAAAGCTGTGTCAAATTAATTGACACATCTTTTCTTAAATATCCAATATTTATTGTAAGTATATATTTACATTGTATAAATAAAATATATAATAGGTTGGGGAAAAAGTCTTTTCGCATTACAGTATGTATGAACTTGTAATAAAATCTCTTTGGCTGTAGTATTTGTATCTGGCTGGTTTTGGTATCATTGAAAGTTAAAATTTTAAAGAATATAATTCCAAATTCAAATTAGGCAAATGTGTGATTTTCATTTGTTTTTCGTACTGTCAAGATGAGTGAATCTAATGAAGAAATTCGATACATTTTAAAATTTTACTACAAAAAAGGTAAAAATGCAAAGCAAGCCGCGAAAAAAATTTGCGATGTTTATGGACCTAGTGCAGTGTCTGTGAGAGTAGCACAAATTTGGTTTAAGCGTTTTCAATCCGGAAATTTTGATGTCAAAGATGCACCTCGCTCTGGTCGCCCTATTACGGATAAAATGGATGCCATTTTTAAAAAAGTGGAGCAAGATCGACATATCAGTAGTTGTACGACGTAGCTGAAGAACTGAGAATTGATCACAAAACTATTTTGGCCCATTTGAAAAAAGCTGGGTACAAAAAAAAGCTCGATATTTTTTATATATATTTGGGTACCTCACGAGCTCACTGAAAGAAACCTAATGAACCGTGTACTCATTTGTGATTCTTTATTACGACGTAATGAAACCGAATCATTTTTGAAGAAGCTGATAACTGGTGATGAAAAGTGGATCACGTACGACAAGAACGTGCGAAAAAGGTCGTGGTCAAAGGCCGGTCAGGCTTCACAGACTGTGGCGAAACCCGGGTTAACTCGCAATAAGGTGATGTTGTGTGTGTGGTGGGATTGGAGGGGCATTATTCATTATGAGCTATTACCACCAGGCAGGACTATCGATTCTGAACTCTACTGCGAACATCTGATGAGATTAAAGCAAGAAGTTGAGAGAAAGCGGCCAGAATTGATCAACAGAAGGGGTGTGGTGTTTCATCATGATAACGCTAGACCTCACACATCTATAGCCACTCAGCAAAAATTAAGAGAGTTTGGCTGGGAGGTGTTAATGCATCCGCCGTATAGTCCTGACCTTGCACCTTCAGATTTCCACCTGTCTCGGTCTCTTCAGAATTCTTTATGCAATGTTAACATCACGAGAGGACTGCCAAATCCATTTGTCGCGGTATTTTAATGAGAAGTCCCAAAATTTTTATAGCAATGGGATCATGTCCCTACCTACGAGATGGCAAAAGGTTATCGAACAAAATGGTACATACATACTTCAGTTAAATTTAAATAAACTATATTAAAAAATGTTTTGAATTATCTTAAAAAATGCGAAGAAACTTTTTCCCCAATTCAGTTGAGCGTAAAGATAACACATACACTTGACTAAATGTGACAAATGTTATCTCTTTCAGTTAGAAAGACAAATAAACATCACTCGCTGTGGTGTAAAAGGGCTCTTTCTTTTCGCATCTAGTTACATTGACCGTCAGACCGTTGTCTGTCCACTCATATTTCATATTTTCAATATTTTATCTCATTTAACGGGGCGAGAGAAAACGCGGCTTTTGTTGGATATATTCAATTTGAAACACATTTTTATGTTCCTTTGCCTTTATAATATCAATATTTGAAAGATAATATTTATATCTAATCTTCTGAAGCGATTAGTGTGAAATGCGGACTTACCTTTATCAAGTACCTAATTTTATATTATTTTTCGCAATAACACATGCTAGTGAAATATATGTTTAGTAGTAGTAGTAATTGGAAACAGAAGAAACTCTCAAATGGAATGAAATAATTTTAGTCGATCAAGTATGTCTACGGTGCTGCATCTCTATGGCAATTGATACTGTCAGGGTTAGACTGGGTCGGAAGGACCCGGGTGGCTCGGTGATTCACGCCCGGAGCCTAAGACTGGATAGTGGGCCCGGTGCCTGAACTGGGCATTCATGTTGTCTTATAATTCATTTCCTTTTCACTGGATATAGCAAGCATTTCTCACACAATAGACAAACTGACATACTACACACACTTTCAATAAACATAATAACTTTTGCTTTTGCCATACTTTTGCTATCCACTTGATTTCCTTCTTTCATTTCCTTATTGTCATAATAAGTGGAAATGATAATCAAGCTGACCATATATCCAGGGATATAAATGAAAGATGTTTTAGTAAATAGGGATCTTTATAAACAGTAAACAGCAAGAAATTATTTTTTAATTATTTTTTTCATGTCGGAGACAAGCACTCAATAATCATTGATGATAAGTGGATGGCTTTTAGACATAAATACAAAACACCATCAATGACACAACACAGCTGCAAAACTCAAAGAATAACCCTAGATGCGTTGTCACTCCGAAGGTCTAACGGCCAAATACTCAAACGTCACTCAAATCTAAGTGGGACTTAACAGTAATCTGTCTTTACAAAACACGTTCAAAAGATAGAGATAGCGCACATTTGAGAGTTGCTTAAAATTGAGTGACGTTTGAGTATTCGGCCGTATGTTTTGTAACAAATAAGGAGCCGTAAACTCTAATCGGAACCTACAACCCGGAGTGGTAAAGTGGCTTATGGATTGGCAGACACTACGTTACAAATACTTTAGATCACCCTAACTAAAGTTTTTTTTTCAACACCGTTGTGGTATTCAAACTCAAACTCAAAAATTCATTTAATCACTTGGAAATAATAGAATTTGCTTGTGATAGGTCAAATTACAAATATAAAATTAAAGCGAATAACAACTGATACGTTGATTAATATGTCAAAGTAAACAAAATAAAATAAATAATAGTCCAAAAATACTTAATGATAAAAATAGGTATCAACAGAATGTTCCATACTTTCTTTTACAAACGGCAAGATAAGACTAAACAAAAATATATGGGACATTCTTTGTCATTCACTGGCAGAGTTCCAAAGCCCACATTACTGAGAAAAAACCTGCCAAAACAAAACTCAGTAGGGTCTTTTCAAAATATGTTCCTTAAAACTATTTTCACAATATGACACTTATAACTATGTTTTACAGTATCAAGTACAATGCACGTTCATTTCACAAAATTATTGTTTAGTCTTGTGGAGCTAGACCAGCATTTGTCCAGGCATCTCTATCCTTTAGATAGTCATCGAGTCTATAGTACGCATTTTTACATAGTGTGCGTTTAATACATGACTTGAATTTATTATCTGTAAGGTATTTTTTTATCAACGATATAACGTAATTATTAGAATCAACGTTATTATTATAAGAATTGCTAACAGTAAGCAGTGGGAGCAGAGGGAGCATAGGAGAGAAATTTCAAAATAATATTCATATTATAATAATACGAAGAAATGCGGAGGTTTCACGATAAACAATAGATAAATGTAGCTACAATAAACGAAAGGAAAATACCTTAATAAAATAGAATTCTTATTCCCGAATATTTGGTACAACGATTCAGGGACATCATAATGTATACGTCGGAAATACAGTCTAACTCATAACGTCATTACCGTAGCATTTGTTTGATTGGTTGAAGATAAACCGGGGAAGCCCCGAGCGGTATTGGCTCCGATTTCTCAGGGGGAGATTACATATAATGTTTACGTCCGTGTCAGCAATCTGGTGTGATCTGCAACAAGGTTCTGCGACACTTATGTTTAAGGACATATGATTGAGGCTGGGATGGCTGGAAAGGAAAATCATTTTCCGTGGTCTCTCTATTAGACTATTGTTCGGCGACTTCCGAGTTTTTCGTTCCATCAGGGCTCTGTAAGTGTGACCCCGATCTGAGCAGTGGCAACACATTTTCATTAAAAAGTCTGGTTTTAGGTGGATGTTTATGAACTAACTGCCTCGGTAGCCTAGTGGTGGCAGGCCACTACTACTACGCTGAGGTCCTGGGTTCGATTCCCGGGTTGGGGGTTATCAGAGATAATGGTATAAAGTCCTTTATCTCTGGTTCTATTGGGATTTTTCCATTTTCTGGAAATTTCTCATTACTTCGAAGTTTGGTAATGTCCGGAAATGTCAACAGGCTCGCCACCTGTTTCATGGGCCAAAACGTAACCGTCAAATCGTGGGTGTTTGCATGTATGTTTGAATGCATGTATTGAACTCTGCCTACCCCTTCGGGGATTACATCCGTGCACTTACGTTTTTTTATGGACTACCAGTATTCAAATACCATTAATGTTAGTAAGTTTTAGTTTTTCTTCAATACATCATCATTACAGCCGAAAGACGACGACAATGATGCTCTATCACTTCATATGGGAAGACTGATGGTATTAAGGTTGGCGATTACATAAGCGGCAGTTTTATCGCGGGACGCTGCTGCCCACCCTACATTATTGTATTTACTTTCTATTAGAATGGTTTGATCGCTATTGCTTAATTGACTGATTGCATTTCTTCAATACAATTTATCCCAAAGGCAATATTCATAACCGAAGTTACAGCAAAGCAACTAACAAAATTTAACGAAATTAACAAATGAACTGGTAAAACACCAGGGCTAGTTAGTTAATTACTCGTATTATTATAAAAAGTAGAGTTAAGTTAACGCTACAAAAACTGAGGTAAATGAAGATTATCTCCATCAAGGATCTAGACTCCTCGAGATTAATACCTAGCTCACTCCGGTTCCAGTCTAAAGTGCTTAAGTAGGTACATTATATATTAAATCTCATTTAAACAATGTAGAAGGAGGATGCTTGGTTGTAAAATTATATCTTACTTAACTCCCTACTTTTCTTGCTTCGTCGTTGCTGCCTAAGATGTTACCTTTGCTTTTTAGGGATCCGCAACCTTAAAAGAAAATACGGCAAGGATGACTTCTGTCTGCCTGTGCAGACAGTTAATTTGTGTCAGATGCAGTTAATTTGCTTTAGGGATAAATTATACTTTTTTAAAGTCTTGGTCGTATTTAAACATCTCAAACAATATTTTTTTGTTATTTAAAAAATACCCTATTGGGGTGGTAGAGCTCCAGTGACGGAGCTCGCGGGCGTAGGCACCACCGCATTACCTAATATACTTGCCGCTAAATGGTAGTGTTCAGCACTATCGTGTTCCGGTCAGGTGGTAATGTAGGGCCCTGTAATTTCCGGCACAGAGGCATAACACCTCAGGCCTCAGGAGTGGTAACGCATCTGCATTTTGACCTTGGTCTTTGTATGGGTGTCTATAGGCTTCAGTCATTATTTAACATCAATGTGAACTGCATGCTTGCTTACCACTTCCATTACATAGAAAAAAAAATTGATAGTTTTTAAGTTATTAAAATTATAAGCATAAATATACCATCCCTTCTTTACTTCCAAAATGTCTAAAATTTTGAAATGAAACTCAAAAAATAGTATAGATAGTTATAAAATGTGTGGCATTATTATACCTTGTATACGCGAGTGCCCTGTATCCATTAGTTAAAGCATACCCGCTTTAGCAGTCGCCAAATGGAGAAATGATATTTCATAACAAACAACAGTTATAATTTGTCATATTGTATTTATATTTTTAACTATAGGACATTTTGCGACATGAATTTGCATTTGTTCACTAAGAATTAGATTAGAGGAATTGTTAACAGTTTTCCTTACAGTTTGTAATTTTTTAATAAAAACTCATAACAAAAGATATGCTACATTCTCTAATGTTACATATCATTCTTGTAATATAAAGGACTACTTGATTCCATGAACAGTTTCAATAAAAAAGTAGATCTTAAATATAAAAACATAGATAATAATTTCCTAATTTGCTTTCCCTTTACTACGTACAAGATTTTACGGGCAGTAAATTTACTGCTGGCGAAATGTAATAGTGCTGAACATCTTCTCAAATATTACTTGCTGTTTGAGAACCCTTTGTTAGAAGTTCGACTCGCACTTAACCATTTCTTAGGTATGGAAAGCTGTATTATTCTTAAAATAGAAAAATAGATGCTGAACTTCTTTGGCATGTAAATTTTCTCAACAACGGAAGCTGTAATTCAACGCCCTCCCGTCGGACAATAAATTAAGACGGGGGAGATAAATACAGTGAGTAGTTCGATCTGCGATTGTGATTGCCGACGAGTAAAACGTAACGTAACTTCACGCCTGTAATCTCCGAAGGGGTAGGCAGAGTTAAATGCATGCATTCAATCATACATGCAAACACCCACGACTCGCCGGTTACGTTTTGGCCCATGTAACAGGTGGCGAACCTGTTGCCATCTCCGGGCACATTACCAAACTCCAGGGTACTGGGAAACTTCCAGAAAATGGAAAAATCCCAATAGAAGCAAAGATAAAGGATTTTAAACCGTTATCTCTGAAAGTCCCCGACCCGGGAATTGAACCCAGGACCTCCAGCGTAATAGTAGTGGCCTGCTACCACTACGCTACTGAGGCAGTTACGACGAGTAACATGAATAGTTATCAGGTGCATTGTCTGTATTAACTATAACATTGTGTAGCACGGTAACATTTTATAACACAGTGTAACACTTTGTGTAAAACATTCGACAATATAAATGATCCATTATATAACATCATACAACATTCTAAAACCACCAGCTTGGGTATGTTTTACACGAAAGTTGATTGTGGCTGTAAATAAAAGAATGATGCTGCACAATAAAAGTTTTAATCTATAACATTTGTTTACATAAAGTTCCAATCCCTAAAAGATTTTAAATAACAAACTGATTCAAAGAAGTCCCGTCTGACAATAAATTAAAGACGGGGGAGATAAATGCAGTGAGTAGTTCGATCTGCGATTGTGATTGCCAACGAGTACATGAATTGATATCGGGTACTTTATCTGTGATAATTCCCGCACAGCGTACAATAACACCTAAATGCCGCTAAATGGTAGTGTTCAGCACTATCGTGTTCCGGTCAGGTGGTAATGTACGGCTCTGTAATTCCCCGCACAGAGGCATTACACCTTAGGCCTCAGGAGTGGTAACGCATCTGCATTTTGATCTCTGGTCTTTGTGTAAGTGTCTGCTGCAGTCATCACTTAACATCAATGTACTGCATGCTTGTTTGCCACTTATGTTACAAAAAAAGAGATATCGTCATTGATGATAATAATGGCCTATAAATAAAGCATATATAAAAACAGAGATATCAATGCAGATCCGTTGCCACTTCTGAGGCCTAGGCTGTAATACCTCTGTGCTCGAAATTATCACCTGTCATTGCATACGATTGTACTAAATACTGCCATCTAGCGGCAAGTAGAGGAAGTAATTAGGTTGTGCCTACGCTCGGTAGTTTTATCGCAGGACGCTATTGCCCCACGTTACTGCATTTACTACCGCCCTAACCATTCCAGGTTTGATGATCATTGTTCGGTTGATAGACCGCACTAGCAGAACAATTCTTCTCTACTAGTTGAGGGTGAGGTCATCAAGTCCCAATGCCGAGATATTACTGTAACTTATGTATCTAGTTATCATAAATTAACAATAATAAACTGCAATATATTCGTAAGTATAGGGTATTTAAGAAAATTACTAAGCATTTTCATTGGTATAACCTAGAAGCTTTCATCCATATTCAAAAGTATTTTTAACAGAAAATAATTATGTATTTAAGTTTTTCGTATTTCAATCAACTTTAACGTCTACGCATCACGTAATTAAAGCTTCAAATGGTGTAGTCATAATATTTTCTCGCATAGAGTTCGCGTGATCGCACCAATTTGTGTAGGCGCCTTATCGCGAAAGCTAATGTTCAACGTTATGTCGCTTCCGACAAGAAAACTGTTTTGCACTTATACTTATAGCACACCAGACCTTATGATACTTTGCTGATTGGTAGGTATTTTTGTTGTTGATACTGAGAAACATGTGTTTAATTCTTACAATTATATAACACAGGAAGCGATAGATATCTTTATGCCCCTAGAGTTGGGTCAATTTCGTCTAATTAGCATGCATCTAAATTAGAGACTCACAAACTAAGAACTCGTAGCTTACTTGTAGCAATGGGAAGCCTAACGCTTCTTACAACTTAACTCATCTGCTTACAAGGTCCTGGTGACCGATGCATCTAAGAGTGGAATGTGGATATGAAAAAAGAATTAATTACAAGATTTATTGCACACCCACTTTCTACTAATCTTGAATAAACAAAATAAAAATAAGAAAGAGGCATATATTAGGGTGTCCCCCGGCAGCGATATCAAAGGCGATAACGCTGCAGTAAAGGCGTACCCCGGAAGAGAAGACATGAAGAATAGTGGACAGGGCGTCCCAAAAGCCCGTATAGCCGTCTGAAACTTGGACTCCATGACAGCTCAGAGATAAGTGATGTGATGCTTAGAGAATACCGAAAGCAACGACTTCAAGAATCATAACATCGATAAGATGAGGAATTAGAACATGCAATCGATGAGTTTGTACATATTTTATGAAATATTTAACCAGAATGATTAAAGGATACTGGAGATAGATCGGTCTTGGCTCGCTTCGAGAAAGAGGTCAATCGCCGAGTCCAACTAGGATGGACAGCGTTCGGGAATATCTCTCGTCCAATTACTGAAGAAGAAGGTCTTTGACCACTGTGTGCTGCCAGTGATGACATACGGAACCGAAACGTGATCACTCACTATGGGCCTCATAAGAAGGCTATGTGGATATCCGCATGAAAACCAAAGTAACCGACATAGCCCACTGAATCTATCTATATACAATTAGCATGGTAGCACCATCGTTGGTTATATTCCGTCACTTTAAGAGCATCATATCGTATAGGAGTAACAAAAGGAAACAGTTTTCATTAAATTAAACATATAAATGAAATACCTCTTCCACCAAAATTAAAATCTGAACATAATCTTTCTTATTTTGTGCCATATGTACAACGAAACCTTCGAGGTTCGCTATACAACTGGTTCTTGTGTTTCTTCCAAATTTAATCAAATATAGCTTTTATTACGATCGAATAAAGTACTGCCTAATAGTAGAGCTACAAACGTAGCACTATCGTTGCGTTCCGTCACCTTCAACGTATCCCATCACATCGCCGATGAGTCACGAAAGAAAACAGTTTTTCATTGATTCAGTGCCACATCTGGCGACAAAACGCTTCGGGCTTTCCATTCTGATGTCTGACTTGACATTTTTATTGCTCCCCATAATTCCTGAGCGGCCTCCAAGGCATTCGGCTGTTATGGAAGCCGACATAAAATATTGTGAAACTTGGATAAAAATATTATATTATTACGGATGTGTCGAATAAATTTCAGTGATATGACATCGAAAGTTGTTTTGGACGTGCAATAGTGATGGATTCTCTAACAAGCTCTGTGGTAAATTGAAGGAACATGACACTAATAATAAAGTTCAGTGTGATTCCGAGTTGTATATCATAAGTTAAATAATATAATGATATCATGAACTTACTTTTATTTATTTAAACTTTTTGCACATAAATAATGAACATATGCAGACTTAATACCTAGTGGTTCTTCAACAACCTTAAGGCGAAATTTGCATTATTAATAAAGTAATTTTATTAAATTATGTAGTAAATGGAAATATACCTCAGGCGAAACTCGGTCAATTCACTAGCATTGACATTTTACACGACGACTCATGAATGTAGGTTCTATACTGCTTTGTGCAAATTTAATCTGAATCTGTTCAGCCGTTTTGTGGGGTATTCTATTCCTAACATTTGTAATGTAATTTTAGGTAGTCGTGAGAACGTTTTTTTGCGTCCGCAAACAGCATACTACCTGTCGACATAATAGGCAAACTATGATGCAAGTACACAAAAACATCGTAAAAACTGATTTAAAAATAATTAATAGAAAATATTTTGAAAGAATTGAAAAGTAAACAGTCTCTTTTCTTAAATTTATTTCTTTAAATCTCTTTTATTATATTCAACGTAGACTAAGAATCTGTATTTTTGCATAATTTCTGTTTAAAAATATGAACTAAACTATTATTCAAATATAAAAATAGAATCCTATCCTTGATAATATTATTCAATAAAAAAAAATATTAAAGCATTTAAGATTATTAAAATACTAATACTTTTATTCGAATATTTCTAACATCGACAGATTTTGGCCATCAAATGTTTCTTTTTTGTAGTGAAAATATGGATTCAACATCAAGAACTAATTCAAACTTTGTCCTTTGTTGCCACAAAAGGCAACTTTCAGTAAACAACTGTCAAACTACGTTACGGGTGCTCTTAAACCAAAACACAATTTGTCATGATTGATCAAAGAAGTTGGTGGAAACAAAGAATGTCTATGAACAAAGGCACATCTTTTTGGTTGTGAATTTTATAAAATACTAGCTGACCCGGAAAACTTCGTATTGCCTCAGAATGAAATAATGTGTCAAAGGTTTGATATAAATTATACGGACTATTTTTATGGGAAAATTAAATTGTGGTTTTTACTATTTCCCTTCAACTTTTTATATTTTCTTACCTCTTAAACCTTCCCTGGACTTCCAAAAATCATTCAAAACCAATTTTTACCAAATCGGTCCAGCCGTTCTCGAGTTTTAGCGAGACTAACGAACAGCAAATGATTTCATATATAATATAGAGATATAGACTAGCCGTCCCGGCAAACTTCGTATTACCTCAGAATTAAGTAATGTCTCAAAGATTTGATAGGTACGGCCTATTTGTATGGGGAAATTATATTGTTGTTTTTCCTATTTCCCTTCCAATTTCTTCATATTTCCTCACCTTTTAAACCTTCCCTAGACTGCAAAAAGTAATTCAAAACCAAAATTTGCCAAATCGGTAAAGCTGGTACGGTAATATTGTAACTGGCGGAACAGTTGTAAGGAATTTAGTAATTCAATTATATGATTGCGAATAAAATAAAACAAATGACAAACAACACCATGAGAAGAAAATAAATTGTACATGAATTTTGTGAATCTATGTATAATAATTAATTACAGTACCTACTCAACAATTAATGCACATCAAGCCTGCGAAAGGGACGGTCGGCTCGTTTCGACTTCGTAGAGCGTTATCTCTGTTGCACACTGCCTACGTAAGCATTGACAGTCCAGTGTTGGACAAAACTTGATCAAAATGGTCAACAAACGTCAAATAGGTACGGTGCGAAAGATATAACGCTCTACAGACACGAAATAAGCCGAAGTCTCCTTCCCAGGCTCGATGTGCAATATTTATTGTTGAGCACTGTATCTACATAATGACATTAAACTACACCTCACAACTTGTAACTGCTAGTCCCTAAGTGCAAAAACTTCAGTGAGGCACAGTGAAACAACTCTCCACTTATCCAAAATCAATTAAATATAGCATTTATTAACACCGCAGAAGGAGTCCATGTGGTCACAATGACCAGTCCAGTGTGATCCATGATAGTATCTGGCAGGAGTGAATATCTACCGCTATATTCATTGATCTAGCATATCCCAAAAGTTGATTGTTTGGAGTGTGTTTTAAAGCTTCTCTCGTACTTTACCTCACGTATCATTTTTGTGCCAGAAAATGTAAATAAATAACAGATTTCGACACCAAACGTATTTCCCGCGAGAAATTCCTAGATTTAGGCGTTTCCGCCTTTCCAATGCGGGAAATCATGGCGGAAATCCCACACTCGCGCTATATTGAGAGAAGTTGCACGTTTATTCAATTGGCAAGCAGATGTGTCTATGTAAAACATCTGCTTGTTTATAAGAGTTCCTATGTGTTATATGTTAATACAGGTGCTAGGGTTTTAGTTTTACATACGGACGTGTTCATGCAATTCATATAACAATAATAATTGATAGTAAACTTTGTACATCTCAGTTTTTTTACGAACTAAAAAAAACTGAGTTAAGTGCATGTCGGGCCACGTGCAATGTAGGATTCCGTTTTCCAAATATATTTTAAAGTAGATCGACTTTTGCTCGTTAACTTGTAGTCTACTAATTCGTTGTAGTTTTCCTTTTAAATTAGTTTTGAATATGAATACTGGAACTCTACTTTTCAGTTTATATACATATATTTCATAAAATTAGGCTCCTGAAAAGCTCTATCACATCGTCAAATTATTTTATTTTTAAGCTACAACACTACAAAAATACACCTCAGTAAACCCGAACAGACCAATATCCACCATCAGCACCCGTTCACGAGTCCTTTGACGCACAAAACACTTTAGACCAGACTTAAATTCTCATCAACATAATCATCATCATCACCAGACTGTAGACGTCCACTGCTGAATATAGGCCTCCCCCAATGACTTATTTGACTTATTCTGGACGGTCTATAAATCTAGTTCAGAAACCTTGATCAGCTGACTTACTCCCGACTTCGAGTTCAAATCAAGATCGAGCTCGAATCGAGAAACGAGATCGAAATCGAATCGTTGTCGGGAGTAAGCCTGCAGGTCATCGGTCCATCACGTGGGGGGTGTCTTGTACTGTACGCAATAGTTAAACCAATTGACAAAATAATTAAAGAACTAAGCAATTCAATAGCTTTCGTTAATGTTTCAGCCAAAGACGATTTAAACTGTAGTTTAATTTGTAAATTTGTTTACAGATACCTTTCTCGGCAAATCTATTAGCAAAAAGCAATTGCACCGGTATCAATTTTCTCGACAAGGCTCAGATGTTACGGAGACTTCGTCTTAATTAGTGAAAGGTCATGGGAGCAGTGCGATGTGATTTCGCTATCGATTGGTAGTCCTAGGCATTCTAGTTGACCCACTGTTTATGCTAGTTTCTAGTATTAATTGAATATAAATCATTCTGTAAATGAAGATATTATTATGGAGAAATTAGTGTTTTGTTTGCTGTCTGCATTATACATTGTTCCATCATGTAGTATCATTAACATCACTAGCTGAAAGACGTCCTCTGTTGGATCTCTTCCACCAAAAAACCCACAATCATCGATTCTGAGCCATCCTCATCCAACGACTTACCCTATATCTAGATATATAGGACTTCTTTTCTACTTACGAAATTGAAATACCCTGATAAATAAAAAGAGACATCAATCTTAATTTCAAATACTTGTCTCTTTTGTTCCAAATGTAGCTCTGTGGTACAGCGGTGACATTTATGTGCGTTCATTAAATGAATTAAACGACAACCAGCGTTTCAGCGATACGCAGTTGACACGTACTTGTAAATAATGCGTTTTTCGTTTAATATAAGTAAAGCAAGGCTGCAGAGCATGACACGCCATCCATCAGGCTCTCAAGGCCTATGACAAGAAGGCTTACTTCTCTCATGAATATTTATCACCCTGTTTATTTCTAACCGAGTTTGCTGGAGAAAAAATATATTGTGACTGCTCTCTGGTTCTGAACTGATTTCGTGTCCTGGAAAATTTTCCCTTTATTAAGACGTTAATTTATACTAATTATGGAGAGCAAGAATATGATGGTGTAAGAAAAATAGGCAGTTGAATACCTAGAAAATACCTTATTCGTTATTTTACTTGATTTACTTCACACAATTGTGCTGTGGTTCTACCATTTTATGACTAGTTCCTGGTACGCTTTTTTTATGTAATGAAGATGGCAAACAAGCATGCAGTTCAAATTGATGTTAAGTGATGACTGCAGCCTCTGGACATCCACACAAAGACCCATGTTGAAGAATGGCGTGGCTACCCCTGAGAGCTTAAGTTGTTACGTCTCTGGATGGCAACGCAGGGGTGGCAACGCAACTGCATTTTGACCTCTGGTTTCTGTGTAGATGTCTAGTTGGTTAGGCTGCAGTCATCACTTAACATCAATGTGAGCTGAATGCTGAATTTCCCTAATTGTTAGTAAGATGGAAGGATAAATAAAATTATCCCATATTATTTCTATACTATTGATAAAGACTGACGGTCTTATTCATAAAAAAACGCTTATAGAAGGTTTATAGCATTCATTAGTTAAAATGCTCTATAAGCCTATAAAACGTTCTATAAAATTGTTTATTCATAAACGTTCTATAAACCTTCCATAGTTAAAATTCTGCTAATAGTCAAAATGTTGCCAGTGCAAGGAATTCTGTGGACAAATGTGAAAATGACCTTATTTCGAATAAAAGAAAAAAAAACAACGTCACAGGTAACATAAAGTCATGTTTTGAAAATCGCGCGCACTTCCTAGCTTCGTTCCATTAATCGATCGCAACGACCGCGACCAAGACCGCTGAAATTGCCGTTTTGGTGAAAGCACAAAATATTAGTGGATCGGAGTGGACGCAATACGTTCTCGAACAGTGACGTTATTTATGACGTCAAACGACCGCTCGCGACGTCAACGGGCCTCAGGTGGAACAATACAAAGGGCGTTACGGTCGTTGTGGTCGATTAATGGAACGCGCCCAATGTCAATTTCAACAATCAGCTGTTTTGACGGATAGAGGTGTTGCGTACGCACTGGACTATAGTACACTTAGTAGCGTTTTTAATTTGGTCGGTCCATCGGGTTGGTGATCGGCCGTTCAATATTCGTAATTGTACAGTTGACGAAAGGCGTTCTTTAATTTGAAGCTCTTTTAGGACAGAGGCATTTGTACTGAAAATCATCCACGGGATCTTCAGGAGGCGTCTCCAGCACCACATCTCCAAGGCATCGATTTTGCGACGGTCTTGCAGTCTCAGAGACCATGTTTCTGCTGCTTAAAGAAAGATTGGAAACACAAGGCACTTCATCAATCTGACCTTCGTGGTCTTGGTGATCCTCTTGTCCTTCCAGATCTATCCTAGCCGTTCCACTGCCGACCGAGTAATGGCACACCGTCGTCGGATCTCTTCTCCGCACCCTCCTGTGTTGGATATAGTAGAACCGAGGTAATTATAGTTTTGTACTACTTCGTAGTTTGCTATTTGATGTTCAATAGTTCCGCTTGGTTCAGCTCGGTTTACTATCATCATCTTCGTCTTGTCTCGATTGATGGCAAGTCCGAATTCAAGGCTGGTGGTTTCAAGACGGGTCAAAAGATCTTCTATATCTTCTCTAGATTGTGCGAGAAGTGTCGTATCTTCAGCGAATCTGAGGTTATTTGTCATGCGCCCTCCAACAGATATACCTTTGTCCCAATCTTCTAAGACAATGCGCATGATATACTCTGTATAGATGTTGAAGAGTAATGGCGACAAAATACATCTGTGCCGTATAGGCACAATAAGTCAAAGTTCCTGTATTCCTATCTTTATCTATGATCAAATAATGTCTCATCTGTTTTGTATACTTACCTATATTTTATGTGCTATATTTAAATCAGTGTATCATTGTACCTCGCAATAAATGGTCGTATCGCAACCAGTTTTATATTTTACCTCCCGCTCACACATCCCGTCGCACAAGTGGTGACCCCGACGTGATCTGCTTAGACTCACGTGGTTGAAGACGAGATCATAACGCGGATAGTGACTTTGATATCGACCAAGAAGTGCAATGGCCACTCAACCAAAGTCACAACAAGAAGTAGTGGAACTGGCGACCGTCACAGTCTCTTCAAGGATTCCCGATTTTTGGCGCGATCAGCCACGCCTTTGGTTCGTGCAGTGCGAAGCCGTTTTAAGTCCTCAAAAACTAAGTGATGAAGCGCGATTTAACATGGTTGTCACGAAACTCGGCAAAGAAGTTGTACAACAAGTTAGCGATATTCTATTGAAACCACCGGAATCGAAGAAATATGAGACTCTGAAAGCGCGTCTATTGGCTGTTTACGAGGAATCTGAAATGCGTCAATTTCAGAAACTCCTGAGTGAGATAGAATTAGGCGATCAAAAGCCTACGCAGCTTTTGCGTCGTATGAAGGATTTAGCACGTGAGAAAATACCCGACGAAACCCTTAGTATAATGTGGCAAGGGCATCTTCCATCGCACGTGAGAGCCGTCCTCGCTGTTACAGAAGGACAAAATCTGGAAAATCTCGCCGTGATCGCAGATAAGGTTATGGAGACCTCGAAACCTTTTCAAGTTTCCGAAGTTCAAGGTTCTCCCAGCACCAGCACCGGTACCAACGATCAAGCGTTTATTTTGGCGGAGATCGCGAAGTTGAGCATGAAGATCAGGAATATGGAGAGAGGCAGAAACAATTATAGAAATTTTAATAAACCTTTTAATCGCAGGCGATCGCGATCCGCTTCTCATACACGTAACATGAACCGTCATACACTCGATTCTTCCAATCAGCTCTGTTATTATCACTACAAATTTCGCAATAGAGCAAGGAATTGTGTGGAGCCGTGTGCATGGAAAGAAGATAGCGAACATAAGGGAAACTAATGCAGGCACAATCACAGGCGGAGATATGTGCCATCGCTCCAGTTAGCCGCCTATGTATTTTGGACAATAATAGTGGACAACATTTTTTAGTTGACACAGGTGCTAATGTGTCTGTGTTACCAGTGGCAAAAAGACCATATTATAGTGATAAGTGCAGTGACTATAAACTTTATGCTGCAAACGGTAATGAAATTCGGACATATGGTGTCAAAACTCTTGATTTAGACTTTAATTTACGTCGACCGTATCGGTGGTCTTTTGTTATCGCAGATGTAAAACAACCGATACTCGGCGCGGACTTTTTACAACACCATAAGTTATTAGTTGATGTTTATAAAAAGAAACTAATAGACTCAGTGACAAATTTGTGTTCCGTGGCTACACTAACTTTATCCGGACAGCCATCAATTCGAACAATAGATTGTAACAGTGAATATAGTGATCTTTTATTAGAATATCCGGATATAACAAAACCAATGTGCTTCAAGAACACTCCATGCCATTCCGTAGTCCATTATATTGAAACTAACGGAGCTCCTGTATATGCGCGACCGAGACCGCTACCGCCAGATAAATACATGAAAGTCAAGGCCGAATTTCAACGTATGCAGGAGATGGGTATATGTAGACCATCAAAGAGTTGTTGGGCGAGTCCTTTACATGTAGTTAGCAAGAAAAATGGCGAAATAAGGCCTTGCGGTGACTATCGGCAGCTTAATGCTATGACAACACCTGACCGTTATCCTATACCGAGAATTCAGGACTGTACCTATTTATTGGCTGGAAAAACGATGTTTTCTCGAATCGATTTGCAGAGGGCATACCATAATATCCCAGTCCGAGAGTCTGATATAGAGAAGACGGCAATAACAACGCCTTTTGGACTCTACGAGTTCCCTAAAATGACATTCGGTTTGAAAAACGCGGGACAAACTTTTCAAAGATTTCTTAACGATGTTGTTCTGCGTGACCTTGATTTTATATTTATATATATCGATGACGTCATCATAGCATCAGACGCACACAGTCATAAAATCCATGTTAAGAAAGTACTGCAACGTCTGAATGATTTTGGTATCACAATTAATTTGGCAAAATGCGAATTTGGAAAGTCGGAATTGGATTATTTAGGATTTCACGTATCCAAAGATGGTCTGAAACCGCTTGAGAAACAAGTTCGGGTGATATCGGAATTTCCAAGACCGAATACTATCGATGAATTACGGCGTTACCTGGGCATGATTAATTTCTATAGAAGACATCTTCCCCAGGCAGCAGCTATATTATCCAAATTAAACGCATTTTTGATCAACGCCAAAAAGAAAGATAAAAGCCAAATACCGTGGGTAGAAGAGAGCATCGAAGCTTTTGAACAAAGTAAACAAAGCTTGTTAAAGGCAGTTACTTTGTCATTCCCGTCAACAGATGCGGATATCGCCCTGATGACTGACTGCTCCAATACATGCGCCGGGGCAGTTCTGCAGCAGAGAGAAGGTGACACTTGGAAACCTTTGGGCTTCTTTTCTACCAAACTAAGCGAAACGCAGCAAAGATACAGCACGTTTGACCGTGAATTATTGGCGATATATATGGCAGTAAAACACTTTCGGTACCTTATCGAAGGAAGACCTCTAACAGTGTTTACCGATCATAAACCGATAGTACATGCATTGACGAAAAATTCGGTGAGCAATAATGACACAGCGCGACGATTAAGGCATTTGGATTTTATTATGCAATTTTGTACCTCCATTCAACATATTAGCGGGGCAGATAATGTTGTCGCGGACACATTATCTCGAATTTCATCCATAGACTCAAGCATCGATTATGAGATGATTGCTAAAGCTCAAGAAAATGACGCTGAGTTGAAGGATTTGATGCAGTCGAAAACCTTACAATTTAAACATCTATATTTTCCACATAGTAACATGCCTATATATTGCGAAGTATCGAAAGATGTAGCAAGACCATATTTGCCGAAAGAATTTCGCGTGTCGGCTTACAAAGCTGTGCACGAAGTTAGTCATCCAAGCATACGCACAACGCGAAATATGATTCGCGATAGATACTTCTGGAAGTCTATGAATAAAGATGTTACTAACTGGACTAAGGCTTGCCTAAATTGTCGGCGGTGCAAAGTGCAACGTCATACGATTTCGCCACATGGAAAGTTTATGCATAGCGATAGATTTGAGCATCTACACATGGATATAGTTGGACCATTAAGTAGTTGCAACGGTTATAGATATATCGTGACGATGATGGACAGGGGCACAGGTTGGCCAGAGGCATATCCGGTCAAGGATATAACATCTGAGACAGTAGCCAATATAATTTACACTGGATGGATATCCCGATTCGGTTGTCCCTTAAGATTAACCACCGACTAAGGTCGGCAATTTGAATCGCATTTATTTAGCCATCTCACAAAGAAAATGGGTATCTCACGGATACGAACCTGCGCCTATCATCGAATGCAGTCGAATGGAATGATAGAAAGATGGCACCGTACACTAAAAGCAGCCCTGATGTGCAGAGGAAAGACATTAGAATGGGTTTCAGAATTACCGTCTGTGTTACTCGGTTTAAGAACGAGTTTACGCGACGATACCCAAATTAGTGCAGCTGAATTAGTGTATGGAGAAGCAATAAGATTTTTTCCAACCGGTTACTCAAAACATTTCCGATAACGAGTGTTTTGTCCAGGAGTTACGAAAAAAAATATCAAATCTATCAGCGGTTCCCAAAAAAGAGCTTAGACAAGGAAATATTTTTATTCATAACGACTTAAAAGACTGCTCTTATGTTTTTATACGCGATGACAAAGTAAGAAAACCTTTAACGCCACCCTATACAGGTCCGTTCAAGGTGATTGAAAAATTTGACAAATATTATAAGGTATTGCAAGCAGATACAGAGAAATGCATTAGTATAGATCGCCTCAAGCCAGCATTTATGCCTGGCAACAGAGATAACGAAGATGCGCCTAATGCAGAATCAGCAAAACGAAACAATGCGCCGCTAGTAACAAGATCAGGGCGCATTGTTAGACCAGTCGTGCGCTTCGCATTATAAACACTCATAGCTCAAAGACATATTATAATATTTTTTTTTTTTATATAAAAATGGGAAAGGAACAAAGTAAAATTACCGAAGAAAAGGTTATAATCGCTCAAAACGGCGCCGGCAATAGCGCCGCCACAGCAAATACCCCACGCAGATAGCTGGATGGAACGAGTGGAGATGTATATGTTGTGTGCGCTGCTGGTGATTATCGCAACTATAGCCTACGTCTTTTGGAGAAAATGCAAAAAGAATTACGGCCGATATATTCGTAGGGAGTTGCAGGAGTTGCCGCCGGTCGTGGTCCGTAGAGGCGACCCAGCCTCTCTCGGGCCATCCACACAGCAGATCATTGTTTAAGTGTTGTGATGTGTTCTGTTGTGTCTGACCTACCAAAATTCGCGTACGAAACATAGTGAATAGACTCTTTGTATAAAAAAGTTATACTAAACTCCAAAATTAAGTTTCGTTCTTAAATAATATAAATTAATGTCATTTTTTGTATAATGTGGAAAGTTATGTCTGAGGTATGTAGTCAATTTATAATAAACAATTTTTATAGGTGCAATATTTTTTAGCATTTTTTTTTTTTAATTCAAATATTTTTTTAGAACCATTTTTTATACAATTTTTATTATTATTCAATTTTTGAGTAAACGTTATTTTTATATAAATATTTTTAATTTTTCATGTAGGATTGTAATTTCTGTGTATTATTTTTTTTTGTCCCTGAGGGGGAAGTACTGTGCCGTATAGGCACAATAAGTCAAAGTTCCTGTATTCCTATCTTTATCTATGATCAAATAATGTCTCATCTGTTTTGTATACTTACCTATATTTTATGTGCTATATTTAAATCAGTGTATCATTGTACCTCGCAATAAATGGTCGTATCGCAACCAGTTTTATATTTTACCTCCCGCACACATCTCGTCGCACATCTTGGTCTTAAAGTTTTCGGATAGAACATCATCCACCCGGACGACCGCCGTCAATTTACTCGTATATTGTATAATTTTAATTATTATAGAAAAATGAGATGAATTACTTAAGAAACTTTTTAAGATAATTTGTCAATATGAATTATGTGTTGTATATTAAAAATAGATATATTGTGTGTGGTAAATAAAGGCTAATTTAATTTAATTGATAAAGACATGTTTTATAGAGGATAGTACAAAGTAGTTGAGATGGATCTGATGCTCGACATAATTTTTTTAAAGGTTTATTGTACGAAAGTTAGCCATATGTATCTTTAATGTGCATAAAAGTATAAATAAATAAATAAACAAAATATATAGGTAATGCGGTGAGATTTTCGTTCTTATCTCTTTTTTTTGATAAATATTTAACTAGTCAAACAACAGACAAGAACAAAAATAATACATGTTTTCATAAGTGCATAAGCTACTTGAAAATTCAACAAATGTGCAACTTTTTTCAACGTAAACCTGAGTGTGAGATATCCGCCATGATTTCCCGTAGTCCGCCTATATGCGACACGGAGCGGAAGTGCCCAAATCTAGGAATTTTGCGGAAAATGTGTTTGTCGTCAAACCCGTGTCGGGGTATTTTTGGCACATTAATCTTGTTCTCGCTACAAGCAATGAACTTGAAATACAAAGCATTTAGAAGCTTACAGGTGATGCCAATCTGGAAATCTCCGTCAGTATAATTGGTATCCACGTTATCCACAAAAACCTCGCAATACAATGGTAGTGATTCTCTTTATTCATATTATTTTTACAATAAATATTTCGGTATAAATTGTTGGTCATTATTTATAATAAAAAAAGGCGTTAGACCTCTTGAAATTTAATTCTGAACATACCTACTCGAATTTCGAATATCCGCCATGATTTCCCATCCGCCTATATACGTGGCGCGAAAATGTCCATAACTAGAAATGTTCATGCGATAAACATGTGTGTCGTCCAACACGTTTCGGGGCATTTTTAACACGTTCATCTTGTTGTCTCTTCAAATTTTAATAATGAGAGTCAAATACCAATCCCCTTATTTAAAAACGTACTTTAGCTAAAATGCTACTAATCTCTCTACTGTCTTTTTCTATCTTACAAAATTATTAAAAACATAGGTAAATAATGTACGTCAATAAAAAAAAGGGTTTTTTTATGTCATGGAAGTGGCAAACAAGCATGCAGTTCACATTGATGGTATGTAATGACTGCAGCCTATAGACACCCACACAAAGACCAAGGTCAAAATGTAGATGCGTTACCACTCCTGAGGCCTAAGGTATTATGCCCGAAATTAAAGGGCCGTACATTACCACCTGACTGGAACACGATAGTGCTGAACACTACCATTTAGCGGCAAGTATATTAGGTAATGCGTTGGTGCCCACACCCGCGAACTCCGTCACTGGAGCTCTACCACCAGTAAAAGGGTTTAGAGAATACTTCACATGTTGCCAATCTGGCAACTGCACTATATACTTGGTATCCACAAAATCAAATGGGGTGCGTGGAAAAGGCCTAAATCTAGGAATATGCCGCATATACGTCGGCGGAACCCGTGCCAAGGCATTTTTGGCACATCCATCTTGTTGCTCCCGCCGCGAAATAATGAGAGCTAAATGCTTAACATTAGCAACATCCGTAAGCCCCAGCCATTGCCTTGTGGATTGATTTTACCCGCCAAGTTAGCTAAGTTAAATGACAGGGTTTCTCTTTTTGTATCCTGTTGCTTTTGTATATTTTTTAAGCAAATCTACGATTAGTTATTATTATTCAAATAAGTTTGTGTAGTTTTTTGTTGGAATACTGCAGTCTATACACATCTACAAGTTATAACTCTCCTAGAGGCTATAATTAAGACTTTAGGTAGACGAGATAATGCAGTGATACCTACACCCTCAATACTGGAGCTCCTGTGAAGGAAATGCATTTCATTATATAAAAATCAATCTATTTTCCGGTAAACGGTGGTATTTGATTTGTTAATATCATGAAGTGGCAAGAATAGATACAGTTTACATTATTTAATGGTGGTAGAGCTCCAGTGACGAAGCTCGCGGGTGTTGCACCACCGCTTTACCTATTAAACTTGCCGCTAAATGGTAGTATTCAGCAGTGATAACGCATCTGCATTTTGACCTCTGGTCTTTGTGTGGGTTTCTTTAGACTGCAGTCATCACTTGGGAGTATTGAATATGCAAGAAAAACCGCAGATTTAGTTTCTACAGCGTATGAAACTCGCGAAAACCTGCGAAAACGTTAGTCACCACTAAAAATCAATGTAAACTGAATGCTTGTTTGCCACTTTCATAACATAAAAAAAACACGGTAAGTGAACACTGTGGTCTACAAGTATGCTTCTGTTCAGGGAATTAAGGAATTACGGACTCATTGGTATGACATGTGTATGCACAATCACAGTTACTCACTAAAGTAAACATCTATATCCAAACTTCATAAGCCACGAATCATACGAATACGATAAAACGTTCCCATTCATCGTTTTGCCTCTGGCCAGCCTTTTATAGACATACCAAATTTGAGCCCAATCTATTTGATAGTGTCGGAGAAATCTTGTGGAAGGACGTACACAGTAATTTCACTAATAGGGTACCATTTTGGATGAAGCCTTCGAAAAGAAAAATCTCATAAAAGGAACGTCAGTATTACAAAAAATAGCGGAGTGCGTGTCAGGCCACGCACTGTAAGAGCGTGTTTCCACTACCAGATTTGCTACCAACCGGCTCCCGGACAAAAGTGTTCACATTGCACCGGATCCTACAAGACAACCAGACAGTTGAGTACACTTTAGTTGAACTATTTGGTAATGGTAATTATTAGAATGTTAAATAGAGTAAAAAAAAATATTGAGTACATCGTATTCTATGGGAAATATTTTCACTTCGAACTAGTTCGAACATACGAAACATTAATGGGTGAATGGTGATGATAGTCTTCTTTTTACAAAATGCGAATCCGAAATGAAGCAAAAAACGCGAAATGACCCAGGGGTCACAGATACCGGCCCATACTCGTTCACATTACTCCGGTCCGGGTGTTCTACCGGCGCAGCACAGTGACAAAACCCTCGGTCAAAATACCTCTCGGTTTTTTTGCCAGATCCGGCGAAATATGAACAGTTTTATAGGAATTCTTTAGCTCTTCTTCACGGTAAATATACCGTGGTGGTAAATTTGCCGGTCCGGCATAGTGGGAACCTGGCCTAAAGAACTCTCTATTCTTAGATGATACGATATCCGAGCGGTGAGCTGGGATCAGAAATATCTCATGTAATCAATCAATATTTAACTTAAATTTTGTATAAAATTTTATCACTCCAGCCGGAAGACGTTCACTGCTGGACAAAGCGTTCCCCAAAGACATGTCACAGTGTTTTGAATAATTACGGGAGAATATGCCATAATCACCACGATTGGAAGACGCATTCATAGCGTTCCATCCATCGCGGGACGCTACTTGCCCACTCGCGCTGGTATATTTACTACCGCCCCATTGGAATGACTTGACCGCTTCGGTTGTCTGACTGCACTAGAGGAAGAATTCTCCTTCACTACCGGGCGATGGGGTCGTCACGTCCCAACGCCTCCAAAATTATTTGTCTGATAACTTTTCACAATATGCATCAGTGAGAAGTCTCCTACTACTTATAACGATTGTGGCATTCAGTCGGGCATCCAAACGATACTAAACGATGAAGGCAGAGAATATGTAATAATACTACGTATAGAATGGACGCGCGAAGCGCGCATGGCCCAGCGGCTGGGAAGCGCGCATGGCCCAGCGGCTGATGTAGATCGTAAGCGATCTACTCGGTTAAGCGCTACGGGCGCGGTCGGGTAGTGTGATGGGTGACCACTAATGGCAAATTAAATGCGCGTTTCCGTGCTTCGGAGGGCACGTTAAGTCGTCGGTCCCGGTTGCTATCGATGGATAGCAGTCGTTAAACCTTGTCGGGGGCCTTATGGGCGGTTTGAAAACATCCGACAGCGGGTTGGCCACTAACCCACCCACCTCCACCTATCCGCATTGGAGCAGCGTGGTGGAGTAAGCTCCAGGCCTCCCCCAAAAAAGGGAGAGACTCGTGCCTAGCAGTGGTACGTATAATGGGTTGCCATTATTATTATTTATTATTATAGAATGGACACTTCGGCGTTCCGCCCGATTTCCCCGCCTCACCCAACTTCTTCCTCTCTTATGGGCGACGGTTGGTATTCTATACGTGCTACGCACACAGGTGTTCGTGTAAATACACGTCACTGATTGATGTCTGTGTAATAGAGACCAAATTAAGCGTTTGTATGGAATTTTGGCGGAGTGTACGCGGTGTGATGAAGGTTCTATTTTTGCCAGCAGTCTTCCGAATACTAAACACACGATATTATATAGAAGTCGCTACAGAAATACAGACAAGTCCGGTAATAAAGCATAAATGATGAGGGAAGGAAGGGTGTTTCTGAATGATCCATCGTGATCTAACCAAGATTTATGATAGGATCTCAATTTACGAATGTCCCCTCCCACTGCGTAGCTACTCGACTTGAATATCCAGCTGCGTTTGGCAAAGTTATACTGTTTATTTCTATATAATAAACTTTGTAGAGCAATTTGTAGGTTGGTTGGTTAGTTTAGTAGGTGTTTTTTAACACGAAGATGAGTTGTTGAGAACTCAACTTGAGTTTTTTATAACGAATAACAGTTTCTGTAATAACTTCTGTAACTACGATATCAACTAATATTTTTAAACAAAAAGTTTTTTTAAATTTGTTGTCAAATGTAAAAGTTTAGAGTAATTAGTACTCAGCTTACATTGATGGTAAGTAATATTATCCTATCAGCATTAACATGAAATAGGAGATTTCAATGTAGACGCGTTGCCTTTCTTGAGGCCTAAGGTGTTATGCCTCTGTGCGGGTTTTAGGGCCGTTCATGATCTGACTATAAAAGTACAATCAGGTAATGGTCTAGTAATTTCTGTTGTATAAAGATACTGACCGAAACAAGATAGTAGTACTGAAGACTACCATTTTGTGGTAAGTAGATTAGGTACCTAATGCGGTGGTGACTACTCCCGCGAGCTCTATCACTATAGTTCGGCCATAAGTAAAAAAATACCAGTACTGATAGAGGTCTGAATCACTCGATTTTTTCGAACTATATCGGTACACGGAAAATATTTACTGTGTACTTTGAATATTAGTTTTTCGAGTATCAATTTATTCAAAACATTTAATTTTGTTGACAACGTAGTTGTAGAAGTTATTACAGCAACTTTGAAAAATTCGTAATAAAAACTGAAATGGAGTTTTTTATGAACTCTTGTTTTTTTTTCAACTCTTCTTCTTTGTGATAAAAGGCAAATGAGCTTATTTTGCTGTAAAATTTATAAAATTTCACTGTTTTTTCACTTTATTGGTAGGGCACGGTAATTTACGTGAACTGGTTCAAATAGTCCCTATGTGCATGTTATAATTTTGTTTCAGATTAACTCGTAATTCCAGTATTTCACAAAATAACCGTTCGTAACTTTATCATGTTGATTTATATAAAAAAATATATAAACACATGATATCGGTAGTATTGATTCATGTTTGGACAATGCATCTGCTTAGGGGAAGCGAGGCGTGTTAACATAGGCTAACGGTCTGAACAATGCTTTGGACACATAAACTTGGTAGTAACTGATCATATATGGCATGCAATAATCAGCTCTATATTGGCTGTAATTAGTGACGACTATTGTCCGCATATGGTACCGCAACAACGTCTGAATAATCATTCATGTAAATGGCATGCCTCGAAACCGCCATTACGTAGTTTGCCCTCAGTGCGAGGGGCAAGTCAGGATGAATGGATTAACTGAATCCTAAAGGTTCATGCTTTTCAAAATATGTTTTTATAGTAATTGCTTCTATATTGTTGAATTTTTTCATAATTGCTTACTTACATTTTTTTATGTAATAAAAGTGGCAAACAAACGTGCAGTTCACATTGATGTTAAGTGATGACTGCAGCCTATAGACACTTACACAATGACCAGAGGTCAAAATGTAGATGCGTTGACACTCCTGAGGCATTAGGTGCTATGCTTCTGTGCCGGAAATTACAGGGCCGTACATTACCACCTGACCGGAACACGATAGTGCTGAACACTACCATTTACCGGCAAGTATATTAGGTAATGCGGTGGTGCCTACGCCTGCGAGCTCCGTGACTGGAGCTCTACCACCAGTAAAAACATGATGATAATTATTACATAATGATAATTATTATTTAAAAATAGTTTAATGAGTTTAATGGACCGTAGCATACCTACTACATACCTATCAATATGATAACGCGCTATATGTTTAAAAAATGTAATAAGTACGTCTGATAATTTGCTATCAATGTCCGACAAGATTTTTACTTAACTAACAATATTTACGGATGTAATTTTTTTTTTTTTTAATTTAGTCGATGAGGACAATCTATAGATATAGATTTTTTTTCTTTTAATTCAATTTAAAAAAGCTGGTACCGTTTTTAAATTGAATTGACAGATATGTCAAGATGGTGAATAAAAAGCAAACATAAACTTTTAAATGTTTGAGTATTTTACCTACGGCCTCGTTGATTTCATGAGACAAAATAATGCATTAATTTATTATATAATATGTTTTTTTGTTATTTTGGTTTGTTTTTGTAAGAAAATTTTATCTCCAAATCAGCCTTTTTTTAAAGGTTCTCATGTGAAAATCTTGTAACAATAAAAAATATCATTGTTCAAGATAAATAATTTTTCAAATAACGATAGTAACAAAGTAAGTAAAATAACAAAGTATACATTATATTTATTAAGTCTTTAAGTACCTTGAGGTATATTAGCCTCAAGTGCATCTATCTTATTATAAAAAAAATTAAAAATCTTGTTTATGGAAGAAATTTTATTTTCTAGGGTTCTTTTTTATATTCTTGTAATTATTGATTATTAACAGAGTGCAATTCGTTTCATTTAATTTTTTTTTGTTAAAGAAGTTTTTAAGTTAACTGTGATTATGTGAAACTGTGATAAATTGACTTCAGCTTTCTGTAAGCGTGCAACCAAGGGTTAGTGTCTTTCCAGTTCTTTAGTACATACCTATACTTCAATGTATTTAGGTACAATCTGCAGATAAATTTCATTAAATAACTACAAATGTTTTTATAATATGGAACATATACATATAATTTCAAAAATATATTTCGTATTTTGGCACGAGTCAAGTCTAAAATTAGTACTATCTCGAGGGATTCGAGAACAATCCTAAAATGAATGTACCGATATTATTATATTGATAGCAGATATTTCTACTTTTTTAATGAGATTTTTGAGAGAGAGAAGAGTGACGCAATTTATATTATTTATCATCTCAATTAGATCGAAATCGATGACATTGTGACATTTTATATGGTTATGGTTTGGTAGGTATCAAGAAGACGATTATTACATTTAGTTTGACAAGTATCATTTTTAGGGTTACTTAGCCACTTTTAATAGGAATAGGTACAAACTTGAAACTCGGTAGATGAATTTTGTAAGCCACTTTATGATTTTTATACGAAATTGATAATCATTTTTTTTCATCAAATATTTAATCACGGAGGACGAGTCACGAGTCCAAGAAAAAAACTTACACCGGCAAGTTATACGTTAGAATAAAATTTTGCACTATCATATAACTCTAACGTATGCACTATGAACACTGCCAGAAAAAAAAAAACTAATTATAAAGAAAATATTGTGATGATTATATTTAGTATTTTTTTCTCATGAAATCACCTATTGATAAACTACCGGACTTGAGCCTTTGAACCTTATTTTTCAAAAGTTTTTCCCTCTTGTATCCCTTGCACTTCAAGTCCAATTTTCATATTTTTTGTATCTTTATATCCCATTCGCTTATTTGAAATGATGAAAAGTAGTGACTTCGTACTTATATATACTTATATAACATCCCCATTACAAAATAGATTAAGTAAATGTGTCTAAATCTACATTACATAATTATTAGTCCTGCCTGCTTAATTGTGTTACTGTGTGTTCTGTCAATTACTGTTGATAAGTCAATTAAATTTCGACTCGTGTTATTATTTTGTAAAAATAAGTAACTTACTATTCACTAGACTTGAGCACATAATATGTAAACCAAATAGAAGTAGAAATTAAATACAATGGCTTGATATCAAAATCGCATAAGGTCGTGTTTCACACCCAAGGACGCATAACAAAAAACTGTTTTCTTGCTTATTTTTTTTAGTCAATTGTTATTTTAAATTAATTATAAATCAGTGACAAAATCATACCGTATATAAATAGCGCTTAATAGGTATATGTATAAAATCAACACTGCTTTGAACGCGAACGAGGCTGCCTTAGGTACACGTATTTTAAAAGGCAAAAATTCCGTGACTAAGCAAAGATATATTTATTAATAAATGTGAACGTTGCGAACTCAGTCACAGCTGCGACGTCGGCCGCAATGGACTTCGATAGCAAAGTCGTAGTGATAACTGGCGCGAGTGCCGGCATCGGGGCAGCTGCCGCATTAATGTTCGCGAACCAATCCGCCAAACTTGTACTCATCGGCAGAAATCAAGTAGCTCTAAACGAAGTTGGCGCCAAATGCGAAAAAGCGAAAGGATTGAAACCGCTTCTCGTCAAAGCTGAACTCACTAACGACGATGACGTAAGAAATATTGTTACCAAAACAATCGACGTTTTTGGAAAGATCGATGTCCTAGTAAACAACGCTGGCGTAGGAGTGTGCGCTGGTATACGCGATGGCATTGAACCGTACGAGCGAGCTATGGCCACCAACGTGCGCGCTATCTACTTGCTGACCAGCCTGGCTACACCCCACCTCATCAAAACTAAAGGAAACATTGTCAACGTATCAAGTATTGCAGCGTTCAAACCGGTCAAGGATATAAGTTTCTTGCCATATTGCATGTCCAAAGCGGCCCTTGACATTTTCACCAAGTGCGTCGCTTTGGAACTGGGTCCCGATGGTGTGCGCGTGAACTCAGTGAACCCTGGCTGCACGAGAACTGGATTTTGCGAAGCTGCTGGATTCTCCAAAGACCAGGCCACTCAATTGTATGCTGTACGTGAAAATACACTTCCTCTAAAAAGAGTGGGTGAAAGTGAAGACGTAGCTGATCTTATTTTGTATCTTGCCAGTGATCGTGCTCGTAGTATCTCAGGTTCAATTCATGTTATAGACAGTGGCGAAATATTAATGTAATATTTATGACTGGTTTTGGTAATATTAAGGTAATAAAACAAATTCGTAACGTACCATATTGTTTATTTCTCCTCGGAATGGTACGAAAATCTTCTGTAGAAATAAATAAATGTTACGTAAATAAGAGTATAGTAGGGATTCGAAGAAAGGACATAGGAAGAAATTTATACAGGTCAGTGAGTAAGTCTATAAGCTTCGCTAATATAGTTCGTGTTCTCTATGCCATTAGTCTTGATTTTGTGAGCAAACTTGTATATGTGCAACGCAAAGCAAAATGTATGGTGGAGGCAAATGAGGAGTACATACGTGCCCAAGAATATTGAAATAGACGACGTAGTAAGTTTGCACCTAGAACTATTTACGTGTTAGGAATATTTTATGTGTCTAATAATAGGGCCAAGAAGTAAAGTTAGTCTTTCTGCAATAAACATTTTATTTATGTAATGTATAAGTTTACGTATCTGCTATTTTTATACAAGTTGCTAGTGGACATCTGATTTATAAGAGACTGTGGACATGAATGCTTTAAAAGTAAACTTGAGATCTGTACTTACCTGATTACGAAACTATATTAGGTATTAATAATTTAATCCGTAGTTGGAAAACTGTGCATAAAATAGTATCGTCTGTGCCTTTACGGGGCTATTCGTGAGTATAAGCAGGGTTTTTAATAAATCGAAATATGACATACAATATTATTTTATATATATGTATATCACGATGTAGCAATCAAGCATACATTCACATTGATGGTAAGTGAATACTGTAGCCTCTGAATATCTTCAAAAAAACCAGAGATATCAATGTAGATGCGTTGCCACTCCTGAGGTCCAAGTTGTGACACCTCTCTGCCAGAAATAACAGGGCCGTACTTTCTGATAGGAACACGATAGCGCTGAACACTGCCATTGAACGGCAAGTAAATTATTTATTTAAACTTTCTGCACAAACGAGTACATGAGGCGGACTTAATGCTAGAAAGCATTTTCTACCAGTCAATCTACGGGTTGTGTGGAAAACGAAGAATGTATTTGTGAATTATGTAGGTAATGCGGTGGCGCCTACGCCCGTGACCTCCGTCACTGGAATTCTACCATTTAAGTATGACAAATTATTAAATCCTAATTCGGTAAGCATGTTAGGGCATAATTAAGTATTATAACCTCCTCGTTACTAAACAAGGTGACGGTCTTATTTAATGAGAATAAACGTTATCTGTGATAACAATTAGAATCAATATTATCACCAATCGATTAAAATACTGTTTATTTAGGTATTTTTTATTTTGACGAATCGGTTAGTCCAGCGGTGTGAGACGACCGTTTGATTCGAAGGGTAGCGGGTACGATCCCAGCACCGGTACAAATATTTATATGGCCTACAGATATTTTTTTCGGGTCTGGGTGTTTGTGTATTTGTTGTATGTGTACAACGGCACCCACGATACAGGTTTATACCTAGCGTGGGGCTGTGAGTTAAGCGTATTTATTTATTTATGTATTTAATTACTGTATTTCTTCAAAAGGAAAGGTAGAGATGTGGGTTGAGGGTACAAATAAACAATACATGCGTTCATACATAAGCGTAACGTAACTTCACGCCTGAAATCCCCGAAGGGATAGGCAGAGGTTAGTATATTTGATAGTAGAAAATTGTCTAGAGCGTGAGTAAATAGGAGAATATAGTATGAACTTACAATTTTTTTTTCCAGTCAGATTAGATTAGATTAAATAGAAAAAAAAATGGAAATAATTTATTGAATTCGTGTGTTATTTGAACCGATTTCGACAGCAATAATAATACTCGAATCTCAGGAACATTTTTCCAGTCGCTCTATCACCGCATGTAGAGCGTCTACGATAAGATTACCGAAGTGCCCACATCTAGCAGTGGAATTTTTCATAAACATTTTATATACACCATCTCGGGGCAGCTGTTTGTACATCTATGGATAGATAACATAATTATGTTGTAATTATTTTTTTCCCGTTATTAAAATCATTACAATATCTCTCGTATAAGTAATTGCGTGTGTGCATTGTATTATTGTGGTAAATAACACATGACTAGTGTAGACTTTTTTATGTAATGTAGGTGGAAAAGAAGCATGCAGTTCACATTGATATTTAGTGCTGACTGCAGCCTATGCAGCCCACACAAAGACCAGAGGTCTAAATCCAGATGCGTTGTCACCTCTGAGACTTTAGTTGTTTTGTCTCTATGATAGTTATTACGGGGCCATACATTACCATCTAACCATACCAAGATAGTGCTGAACACTACCATTTAGCGGCAGATACATTAGGTAATGCTGTGGTGCCTACGCCCTCAAGCTCCTGTACTGGAAATCTACCACCAGTGAAATACTTGTGACTTGACATTGGTAATTGTAAAGAAGTTTGCAGTTCCTATGGATAATAAGTATTACCACTGGATAAAAATGACCCTCCAGTATTATTAAAGGCATACCTACTGCAGTCTATTAACATCAACAAAAATTGGAGGTCAAAATGCAAATGCGTTGTCAGTGTTGCCACCCTCGATACCTAAGTGGTTTGCCTCTTTGAGGTAATTATGGAACAATACATTACTATCTAACCGGAACACGATAGTACTGTACACTGCCATCAGGCGGCCCATAGATTTGGCAATATGGTGGTGCCTACACTTTTCAAACTTTGATGCTAGAACACTACCATCATTAAAATTTTGCTGTTACAGTTAGGAAAGTTAAATGTGAAATTGATTTACGTACTGGTGGTAGAGCTCCAGTGACGGAGCTCGCGGGCGTAGGCACCACTGCATTACCTAATATACTCGCCGCTAAACGGTAGTGTTCAGCACTATTGAGTTCCGGTCAGGTGGTAATGTACGGCCCTGTAATTTCCGGCACAGAGGCATAACCTTAGGCCTCAGGAGTGGTAACGCATCTGCATTTTGACTTCGGTCTTTGTGTGAGTGTCTATAGGCTGCAGTCTCCATTTAACTTAAAAATAAAATAAGAATTTTGTGAAACGAGTTAAAATATTGCCTTTTTTACTTTTTCACCCACCTTAGTACTTATACATGCGTTCACAATATAGTTGCTTAAGGAGATAAAATCTATTTATGATGACCGTAAGTAGAATATTATACACAGCATCAGATTAAAAAAAAAGTAACTAGTTTTATTTTTTGTTTCTTGATAACATAAAATAACCTATGTAACAACAAAAATGCTAGTAATGTACATTGTTTACGGAATTTATGAGGGGAGACAGGCAGAGCGTTGTGAAACGTGCGAAGTCCTTCCCTCGGGGGATTTGGGGCGTTCAGATTTTTCAATTTTTATTTGCGCTCGTAAGTGTCGGCGTCGATGCCGACACAGCATTCGTTGGAACGAGTGCGTTCTTTATTTTATCCGATCTGTACGTAAAACCAGCGACAGCTAAGTGTTTGCTCTCTTTGGTTGCTAAGCAACAGCGATAAATAATAGTTTTGAGATTGGAATACTCCGTGCGGACACCGACGCATTATATGGACAAACAATAAACGTTTCTACTGAGCAAGGCCTGTAACACGTTTTACTACGATTCAAATTGGCAACTGCCAAACTTTTGTTGGTTTATATGAAACCTATGAAGAGAGGAGTTAAAATTAGTAAAAGTAATTATCGATTTATAGTAGGGGAGGAGCCCAAGAGGAGATTTCTGAATTTACTCCAGCGCGTCAGATTAAGATATAGGAGATACCTTGCACCCAGTTCAGTACCTTCACCAAATCTAAGATTTCCATAAAGGGCCGAACCCTTATGACTTCCGCCACGAGCATGCCTCGCATCCAAACCGTCTGAATTTTGGACGGGAGCTTTGATTGGATTCACTTTACATCCTCTCTGAGTATCTGACATTCTTGAGTAAATGTTTCACCTTCATTTTTGAAAAACTCATAAGTTTTAAAAAGGGCGCGGCATCAAGGTAATGGGTCAAGAGCGTGTCAGATATTCTGAGAGGGTGTCAATTGTGCACAAACATGCTCCTGTCCAAAATTCGGATTCGGAAAATGAGTAAGATCGTAGCGACCTTTTGATTTATTTAAGTGCTACCCTTCAGGCGCGGCTTTACATTCAAAACTTTAGATTTAGTGGAGTTAACCAACAGGGTGCAATGTATCTTCCACATCTTAATCTGACGCGCTCGAGTAAATACAAAAATAGCATCCTGGGCTCCCTTAGGTACTATTAGTTTATAAATAAGGTTGAAGATAAAGGGCCATGTTATAGCCGTTATATGTTAAATCAGCTGAGTATTTGCTTTATTTGATTGTCAAGTAACTGCGATAAATATATTCACCACCGATCTACTTATCTACTTACCGCCCGGTATATACCTACCAAGTGTATACTGTATACGGTACGGCTACCGCAGTGCCTGAAGCATTTCAATTACAATTGAACCAAATGACTGAACGGGATGTGTGACTCATCGGTTTACAGGGCATCTGAATAAAGATTTAATTTTGTTGTATGGATGCTATTTTTTACCATAGTTATAACACTTGTTCTAGGTAGTAGATAAGGAATAAGCGAGAATTACGAACATTACAATTGGTAGCTCTATTGGGATATCTCGGAGGTTTCTTTCTCCAAAACATCTTTGTATAAAAAAATATATGTGTATTATTAGTATTCATCGGACAATTCAATCAACCAAATCGATCTAAACAAAAGTTTGAAAAAAAAACAGGTCCTTATTTAGGTATAAATAAAAATAAAATTCATTTAATTCATTGTAGAAATTAAACTTGCGTATACAACACTCCCAAACTTCTTACACCCGACATTTCGGTCGCTTTCCTGCTACCGTGGTCAAGGGCAGACTAATTCGACGATGTTTAATTTCTACAATGTATGATGCTCGCGAAAACCTACAACAACGTCATTTAATTCAGGTTATTTCCACCCATATTCTAACATAAAATTACAATATCTTTACTTTTAATTAAATCTCTTATTCAAAAATATTGTTAACTTAAAAAAAATCACATAAAATCAAACAGTCAAAATCAATCAGTCAAACAACTAGAGTTTTTTATATCAGTTTGCAAGCAATGTGACGTGATTCAGACCGACCGATACAATCGTTGCTGGCCTTGAATATTAAAAAAAGATATAAGTAGTGATTACTGTTGTCAAGCGTCAAAGAACACGTTATCTAAGCTGCAATAAAGATTTGGAATGAAAGTACATATAATCATAATTATTGTTTTATTGGCGGGGTCATGATATGTACCGTTACTATGTTTTGAGTGCAACAAACCTTTAAATGAAAAGTATAGTATTTACTGTTTTACTTGAGTAATAATAATATACCTACACCTATTTCACTCCATAGCCAAACCATCTACTCCCCCTATCTTATTCACATTGACCAAAGTTTGGTAATTCAACTTAAACCAGCAATAGGGCAATAATGAAAAATAAAATTGTTGTTGTTACTATTTCCCGTCAATTTCTTCATATTTTTTTACCTTTTAACCTTCCCTGGACTTCCAAAAAATCATTCAAAACCAAAATTAGCCAAATTGGTCTAGCCGTTATCGAGTTTTAGTGAGACTAACGAACAGCAATTGATTTCCCTAATACCAGTTATGTATTATTGTTACTAAAACGGAAACCAAGAACATCTATACAATACAGACGCATAAGGACAAATGGAAAATCAGGTAAGGTCTCTAAGAACCCGATCTCTTGGCCTGTTATCGAGTGACATTTGAATAGCAATAATCGTTCACAAACTTTTTTCCAGGAACTGTTTTTAGGGAACTACTTGAATGTACTTTGCGAGCCATAGCTTCAAATAACAACAGATTGATGCGGATTAAACAATGTTAATATAATAAGCTTAAGTTTAAAAATATTTCTGCTTTACTGGAATTTCACAATCTTGCAATAAATTGATCTCCAAATTACCTTATTAATTTAAATTATACGCTCATTTATAAAACCCGGTCTTAAGCCGGGTCTCTTGTGAACCAAATAAAACTTGGACGAATCTTGTATTTTCAACAAAATTGTAGCTGTTGGTTACATAAAATGGGGTACATGGGTTTGTTGAAAATACAATGAAGTCGAATGTTTGTGACATACGAGGCTTGGTTTCACTCCCAGTGTTTACAATTTCTTTGTAGCTATGCAATTGTAGATACTCGTACCTATGTTGTCGCGTCTGTAACTAGAGTTTACAAGGACAGAAGCCGTTAATTCAATTATAGTATTTGCACGACTCTGTTCATGATTCCTATTCTGGTATCATTCATTACGGCTGGTATTTAAACGATAATTTTAACTTAACAAGCAAAAATAACAAACAACCGTCAAGCAATATAAATCTCAGTGGTCATTTTTAATAGTTGATTCTCTTTCTCTGCGATCGATAATTTTATCTAATACTAGCCTGTCCCGGCTTCGCGCGGTTGCAATGTTACTTACCCTCTCTTATTCATCTTAGCGTCATGTTATAACTTAAAGCCTTCCTCGATAAATGGGCTATCCAACGCTGACAGAATTTTGCAAACCGGACCTGAGATCAGCGCGCTCAAGCAAACAAACAAACAAACAAACTCTTCAGCTTTATAATATTAGCACAGTCTAAAGGAAACGAACATGTTAAGTGATATTACTAAGTATAGATATATATAGTATGCAAAAAAAATGGGATGTAGTAATTTCTATGTCTCAGAATATTATCTGATGGTCATCTACTCGTTGGTCTCAAAATTAAAGATAAATTTAACATAGTATCTGACATTTTGATACTTTCTTTAAACCTCCGGTTTTACCGGAGAGTGTGTGAGAGCGCCGGGCGAATAATTGTTTACCACGCTAAATGAACCAGATTAACGGAAATGGGAAATGAACGATAAAAAAGTTTAAATATTATTAAAGCTTATCACAACCAAGCTATATAAAAAGAAAAAATGGTGTCTATATTTTTTTGAAAAATAAAAACCAGTGGAATTTACCAAAAAATTTATTAACTCTCAGTTAAAAAACAAGATTCAATTGTACTTCGATCTGCAAAACAGAGTCCTTTTTGTTAACTTTAACCTTCGAAAATGAGAGATAAAAATGCTGTTAGTACATAGGTAGAACGCAATAGGTAAATTTAAATTGAAAAAAACCTACTTTTGTTTCTTGGATTTCCCTGATTAGTGCCTTACAGTGATTGTGTCCAAATTCTTTAAAAGGTAAAAATGTTATGATTGGCAAGATATAAATGACGATGTCTTAATTATTTACTGAACTCTTTGAACGAACAAATATCAAAGACAAAATGGTCACTGCCATAAAATATTAAAGTAGGTTTCTTTGAAATGTTAATTACTTAAAATTGGTAAACGTTCTGTAAATTAATAAACATCCAGATTTGGAATTGTTGTGAAAACATTTACGGTAAATGTATAATAATGAATTTCGCACGAGTAAGCTAATGTATTTCAAATAGATTTACTCTCGTATTTCCTCAAAACAGCAAATATATATTTGTATATATATACCACGATAAGATTGTGAAGCCCATCTCTCTCGCAATAATTTATGCTATTGACCTTGTAATAATATTATTAACAATATTGAAAATTAAAGAAGTGCCGTGTATCTACTTTGTATCATTTCCTTATAGTTTGTTACAATGTTTTGAAAGTTCCTATAATATTTTCACCGGCCCAGTTTTTTCTATTTATAATACCTCTATTTAGAAATAGAAAGAAATAGAAATAGTTTATTTTTTGACACACACACACACACACTAAATAAACAAATGATAATAATAATAAAGAAAAAAAAAACAATAATAAAAACAGAAACAACTTAACACAACTACCGGCATGATGTATGTGTGAGACCAAAAAAATGGTACCTATCTCAGCTGATTGCTGTAGTTGGCACTACAGCGCTGGTGTTCTGATAGGACCACCGTAAGTGGCTTTGCGAATTACAAGCCGCCCAACTACATAAAACTTCCATGCATACTACTGTTATATTTATATACAAAATTACGTAATATTACATAAATATAGATAAATAAATAAATTATTAGAACAAATAAATAAAATACATGAATAAAATTACACACTCTCTGCCTACCCCGTTAGGGACCTGGCGCGAAGATACATATATACATACAATAATTAATCCAAATATTTGGTGGCGTGGTATCAACATGTTAGATGATACAATAAAAACAAAACATGCCGTCATCTGTCACTATGACAAGTGACAAGTGAAAGGTTCCAGAAAATTTATGACATGACAAACAGAAAATAGATAAAATTTATATGTGTATTTAAATAACATTTACCTACATATCACAATAAATAATTGCAATAATTGCATAAACCGGCAAAACCAAAAAAAAATATATATATCTCTATTTATATACCTACTTAGTTATAACCAAAGATGATATTTATCCTACATCTATGGCTGTAACTTAAGGATACAGAAATTAAATTACAATTTCAAGTAAAAAACTTCAATACTTTGTTAGAAAATTTAATGGTTTTATAAAACTGAAAGTAAAAAAGATTCAGTATGATCGTTCCGAAGTCGCCATTAAAAAATTGTCAAAAGACCAAAGAACCTGTATTTAAAATTAAGATTAGCTCAAAATTAGCAAAATAAAACACCACTAGTAATTTTGTTTGTGTTCAAACAACGTTTTAACCAAAATACGCACTATTATGTACTTTTTATTTTCAAAAATATTTTCGCTAGCCCTATCAAGACTTGTACCACACGCTATGTATTTTATAACATAAATAATTCTAATATTAATTTTAATATTAATGGTTACTGTCTTTCAGAAAAAAATACTGTGATAGCGAAGTCAGGCGTGCTCTTTTTCCGTTTTGATTTATAATTAGACTCTTTAGAAGTGACGTTGACAATGCCAGTCTAAGAAAACGGAGTATCTTCAAAATAATCCTCATAATTTATTGATCCAAAAGTTCTATTTACGGAATAAGTATCTATTTAATAATAAGCTACACCGAAGAGGTAGATTATAACTGAAGCAAAGTAGCTATGTAAAAGCTGCAAGGCTCGTTCTGTTGGCAGCGCGCAACGTTATGCTAAGCACTGCAGTTTAAGCTATCTAAGCTCTCTTTATTTTCTGCTTGCATGCAAGCTGCTATCGTTGAATAAATCTAAGTATAGGATTTTAAATGTTTCTTGATAATAGAATTTTGTAGAATTCGTAAACTGGGTCTTTTTTATTTTAGAGGTTCTTTTTTGTTCTCACCAATTATTATTCGCGTTTATATCGGACTTGAGTTTAATCAGGAATTCAAAAACTTGTAAACGAATCCTTTTTTTTTTGTAATGGAAGTGGCAAACAAGCTAGCAGTTCACATTGATGTGAAGTGATGACTGCAACCTGTAGGCATACATTACCACCTGACCGGAACACCATAGTGCTGAACACTAACATTTAGCGGCAAGTATATTAGGTAATGCGGTGGTGCCTACGCCCGCGAGCTCCGTCACTGGAGCTCTACCACCAGTAACCACTTACTTCAGGAGAATGCATAATAATATCCATTCTTTCATGATTTTGTGTTATATTTTTATGTCACAAAGGTGGCAAACAAGCCTGCTGTTTACATAGATGAAACAATAACTGCAAAATACTACTCAATCTACTAAATAACAAACCCCAATGAGACTAGTATACCATTTGTCATATTCACTTAAAATGGTTATTTTTCACGAGTATTAAATAGAATGAGAGTATTTAATTTTATCACAATTATACAAAATCTCACGAAGAGTCTTATCATCAACTGCGACAATATAAAGACAAATAATCTAGTCGCAACAGTTAGGTACCTAATCGTATATTTACTTATTATATTATTAATGTTAAGTCATCTTTATTAATTATTGTTAAATGATTTCCCAAATATTTTGTTTACATGTGAAAGATCAGATCGTGGTATACGTAATTATCAACAACAGTTTTATTACCTAGTCCATTATATTGCGTAATATCCCCTTTACAGCATATTTTCGAAAGAAAGAAGACATTATCTTAAAGAAAACTGTTAAATTTCCATGGTTTAAACTTAACCAAGATCATTACTGACTGATGACTGATTCATTAAAATAGCTAAGTAGAAATTACTGTACCACCGGAGTAAAATTTACTTTTAATCAACCTCGTCTGGAAGTAGGCAAAAATCTAATATGGGACACTTGATTGGTCGACCTAATAAAACCTTAAAAAATGTCGTTTGTAATTAATCCAGTCAGCTCATCGAACGTCCCTCGGAGCATACACCAAGGGTCACTAAAAAAACTAAAATCCACAAGCAAACTGTCAAGTCGCGATCGACAATAATTAGTTGGAGTGTTGAGTGCGAAGGAGGCTCAAGATTGATGACGTAAGCACAAAGGTCTGCGAGTGATAAATTGCCCGATATTAGGTCATGATTTGGGGCGGGTATTTGCCTATCGGCTCTTATCGATACTGGCGGGCTGACGTTTTTTGTCGGGCGAATTTCCCATGAGTGAATCACTATTATCCACTTCGTTGGTCAACAGTGTCCTCAAGCCACATGTTTAATTATTATTATTGAAGTAGAGAAGTGACATATAATTTCTGAAATCAGTAACGTTTGTAGTCATGAGATTGGACAGATTTTGTGAGTTATTATTGCTCGCAGAACGTGATATACTCGTATAAGCTTTGGAACTGTATAAGGCATACAAGATATAGAAGATGCCGAGTTGCTTTCTGGTACTTGGATGTAATTTGTGTGAATGGTAATAATGGGTGTAATTAATAAATATGGGTTGCATCGTGAAGTCTAGTTGGTATCAACTGCACTAGTACATACTGACACAGAGTGGCTCCGTATGGGACCCTTCGACCGTTGCAGTTTGGGGAATGGACAAAAATATGGACTAGACGTCTGGGCTATGGAGAAAGAGTGCAAAGAAAGCTCAAGATTGATGATGCAACCACAATGGTCTGCGATTGATAAATTGTCTAATATTAGGTCATGATTTGGGGCAGTAATTTGCCTATCGGCTCATAACGATACTGGCGGGCCGGCGTTTTTTGTCGGGCGAATTCCCTGAGTGTGAATCACTTTTGGGTATTCGAATGGACTTGGTAGGCCGATAGTATGTTCAAATCATATTTGAAGAAGAGTTACCATCTCAAATATCAGAAGCAGTGGTTGTTATTATTGTAAATTAGAGCTATTTTTTTTCTATCACATTTTTTGTCAGATGCGTTTCGCGTGTGTGAATAGGTAGCAGCTGACTTCTCGGTGCTTGAAATTGATGGAAATCATCGATGGATGTGGTACAGATCCTCATCAGGTCATGGTAGAAGGATTATCCCCTTAGGTTTCCCTAAATAACTCATATAAAAATCCTTTAAGAAGAAGCATTCTAAATAGAAAAAAATATAAATAGGTGATAGTATAAATCCAAAGCATAATATGGGTCCGTAGGATTTTCAAAAGCAATTAACTATAAATAGCTCAAATACATTATTCAAGAAATTGCAAGTAAAATTATGCTAAAGACCCGTCAGTCTTTGCGGTGCATATTGTCGATTTCAGTCTAGAATACACCGGTAAAAGGAGACACACGTACAGACTAATCAAACACCAGAGTGTTCTATTAAATAGACACAGGTAACGTGACTGAACTCTCGATAAACATTTCAAGGTGCCTAATATATTCAAATGTCTCAGAATCTGCATGTGGGAATTGATCGAATGTACAGCAATTTAGTGCGCTCAATGCACGCAAAACGGGACTTTAACTCACTAAATTACAGTTCAAATTCGATCTTTACACAGATATAGAGCACGTAGTTCGGTTATTATGCAAATCAGGTGCTACGGAAGTGCCGCGACGTTACCTAGTTCCCATTACTTGAGAGGCAAATTATGATAAATGAAACACGGCAATATGTATTCAAAATCCGACTAAACTCTTTGGCTTATTGTCCTTTGTTTGATGCTGAAATCAGTATTGGGTGTATGTTTTATACGAATAGGAGGTTATTAGGAGGTTATTATACATCATACATATAACATTTTTTACATTAAGTAATCAGTTTTTTTAATTTAATGCGATTAAATATATACATATACTTACTTAGGCGTTAATCGACAAAAAATAATACGTTGTAATCTGATGTTTTTTGTACAGTACATACAAAAAGCATATTTAAAAATGTTAACAAAAAATGCTTTTTAAAGAAAATGTATTTAAATAATAATAATAATAATCGGTCCCGCCGAATATAACCTATTACAAAGTAGATCAAAATTCTCGAAAGGGCCTCTACGTGTTGGACTCCCCATGTCCCCGCGCAAGCCTGACAAAGGTCCGGGGTTCAAATTGGACCCCGTGCTGACGAGAGATATAATAATAATAAATTTGTTTATAGACAAAAAGATAGTTACATTCATTTATATGTTGATTCCATAGATTCCCGAACTAGTTTTCACTGTATTTCGGGAATCAGTGGCTTCTCCTGTTGATAACATGATTTTATGTCATAGAATGTCCCAAATTATTGTACATACATTTAAAAATAGAACTCGGTTATCAGTATACAATAAAAAAATGAAAAGAAATTAAATGTACATTAAACAAAGAAAAATATGTTTCAAGTACTAGTAACGTTAATTATTGTAATTTTGAAAAAAAAACAGGCCTGATAATAACATAGAGATAATTTAGTATTAAAATTCAATGATTACATGGAAAAAGGGCAGGTAAAAATATGTGTGTGTGTGTGTGTGTGTTTTTTCGTGCGTGCTATTAGAGTGTCAGTTGTAGTGACGATTCGATATTTTATTTTGTTATGTATATAAATTTTCCAGCATGTTCGCAATTCCTTCATAATCAGAACCTTTAGGCCATATATATACAATTTTTTTAAAGTTGTTATTGTTAACTTTTTTGAAGGGCGTATTACAATTTTTGTTTTATATTTTGAGTAATTTGTTGTAAAATCGTAATAAAACCAGAAATAAAGGATTTTACACCATTTTCTCTCGTAGCCCCGACTCGGGAATCGAACCCATAACCCCAGCGTAACGGTAGTCGTCTGCTACCACAAGACTACTGAGGCAGTTTATTCTACAATACTAAAGCAATGCTAAGTCAATCGTAGAAGGTGCTTCGTACTTGTATTCTGGCTTGCCTTAACCTAGTCAAAGCAGGTTTAACCATATTGCAAGGGATATGCTAGAAAAATATTGCACTTATTGCCAATTCACTTGCAAGGTAAAATGATTGAATATTCCATGGAATACATAAATATGTAGATAAGTTTAAATCTAATTTACTTATCGGTATTGCTATGAATTCGAATATTATTTAAGCACATAATACGTGATAATGGGTTAAATCATATTTTGTACTATATGTATTATCTTTAATTGTTTTTATTATTTAGAAGCCAAATAGCAAAAACAGAACCCTCATCGATCCGTCATGCCTGTCTGTCTATCGGTCCGTCCGTATGTCACAGCCACCTTATACTCCAAAACTATTAAGACTACTTGTAACTCGGTAGTTAAATGTTTTCTCTGAACTGCTTCATAATTTATATACATAAATTAGAAAACGTCCCGGGGAGTCTCCGTACTTGGAACCGAAGCAAAAAAACTTTTTTATGATTATAGACGACCCGGTTAGTCCAGCGGAGTGAGACTACCGTTTGATTCGAAGAGTTGCGGGTTTCGGAGCGCCTACAGATTTTTGTTTCGGGTCTGAGTGCTTGTGTGTGTGTACAAAGGCAACCACGACACAGGTTTATACGTTACAACGGAAACCTTCATGGGCGAGTCCGAATCGCTCTGAACCGTTTTTAAAAGAGGAACTTGCGAGTTACATAAGTAATTGTTGTTGGTTAGGAACAATTTGCTCTTTCCTTTGTAACTCATAAAGAACATGAAATAGCGAATGCAATAAATCCTCAGCAATCATATAAACACACAATATCATGAATCAAGCAAAACATTTCAGAACAAAGACATCAAAGCTTAAACAATAGAAACAAGCTTTTCAGACGAGATCAGACAGTGTGGAGGTATCTCCATTAATAACTCCATTAGCTGAGTACAAGGCAGTTCGTTTGGTACTACAAACAAAGTCCCAAATTTCGACAGTACCTAGTGACACAGTTTGTGTTTCATCAAGCTCTGAAAGGGTTAGGTCGGGCCTATTCAAGAGAGGACGCACAAACAATGACCCGGATAACGTATATTTACAATACACTAATTTGGGCCAATCACAGATGGCGCTTTCAACATTATTGAAGTTGCATTTTCGTTTGTTTTAATCATGAATATATGGAGGCCGCACTTCTAAGTATAAAGTTCACATTGATGGCAAGTTAAAACTGTAGTCTACAAACATATAGGGAAATAAAAACCAGAGATTTAAATGTAGATGCGTTGCCACTTATTATTAATCTGATATTTTGTCTGTAACAATATGGAGGCTGCACTTCTAAGAACAGATTTTATATGGATGAAGTGGCACACAAGTATAAAGTTCACATTGATGGCAAGTTTAAACTGTAGTCTTCAAACATATAGGCAAATAAAAACCAGAGATTTGATTGTAGATGCGTTGCCACTTATTATTAATCTGATATTTCGTATGGCCGCTGCAACAAAATGTCGAATTTCATATTTTTGTAAAACCTACTCAATGCACATTTCGAATAATTTTTTTTTACATTAACCTTAATTCGTTTCAATATTAACTCTTAACATTAACATTAGGTACATAACAAAACAATAGTTCGCTTCAGTACTTTTCTTGACTGTTATTTCTTATAACCAAGAAAAAGTTCAGATGTTCACAATGGTATCTAAAAACAAATGTTTTACAACTCTTTTCATTCATTTTTCGAAATGTTTCATTGCACCGTTTTTTTTTAAATGCATTCTTTACATAGATTTAAGTATAAAATTCAGATCTTAATTTTTTCTTATAATACTGGTACAGAATAACTGGTAAATTCTTAAAATATTAAACTTACGATTTACACACTAAACACTTACATTTTTTACTCAAAATTCTCAACTAGATGAACAGTGGACGCAATAATTTAATTACTGCAGTCAGTAAAGGCCTCGTCAAACTCATCTAGTATGCAAAAAGAACATGAAATTATTTAATCGCAATTTTGTAGGAGCGAAATTGTGAGAGACAGCTTTGCAAAAAGCCGCTTCTTTACTCTTCAAATGGTTTGGTACATTATAAAAATAAGTAGGTTTTTTTTTGTGCCGTGGGACTGAACTCAAGGTAAAGTCCACTGAATATTCTAGCGATTTTTCTTGATTCTGCTTAATTGGATTGATGGAGCGGTCCTCGCGAATCTATCAGGCTAAGATAATAAACGAGCCGGTGAAATTAACTTTTGTATATGAACGGGGAAAAGAAATGTGTGTAACTTCATGTACGTATACTTCTTATATGTATGTAAAGAATATGAGACTAATTAAATGGTAAATATTTTATATACTGTGTATAGGTATTAGAATATATTCCCCTAATATATTTACAAAATAACTTTAGTTTGATGATGATACAATATATTTTTATTTGAAGAATGGCACTATGTACCTAAGTATTAAAATAAATAAAAAATATTGGTAAGTATGTATTTTGGATATATTTGTGACTAAAAATTAAAGATAAAAAATTGTGCAATAGGTACCCACGTTGCTAATTTTCAGAAAAAGTCATTCAAATTACGATGAAATCAATCTTAAAATCTGATTTATACCTCCATGATCAAAAAAATATATTTTATTGAAATATAGGTTTTTTATAGAATTGTCTTCATTTCTTTTGTCATACTTACGTAGTTATCAAATTATTTACCAAGCTTAATATACTCATTGAAAGTGACCACCTATGTACATCTTAATTTTCAATAGACCACAATTTAAAAATATAAACAAATAGGTCAACAACCCCATATTTCTTGATTATGATTTCTATGATAAAATACATTTTTAAGTTTATTTATTTGAATATAGCCTTATGTTTTACTTGCTACATAATAAATAGGGGTTTTGTGCCAAAAAACGGAATAAATGGTGTGTACTCAGACCGACATGAAAAAATACTCACGACCATCATTAATTTTCATTTCTCTGTATGTCCAAGGATTGCAGTCAGGAAAAGTGCGGGCAAGTTCACGACGGTCTATTAAAGGTGGAAATAAATAGTTCTCTTTAAATATACGTGTCGCAGAGGAAGTTATTAATGAAAGTTACAAATACTTGTCAATTCTAGTGCTTTTATGAAACAATTTCTTTTTTCCAAAATTTCAAGAGTTTAAATTCGGTAATTTTTGTCTACGTTATTTCATTTACGTATTTGAATATGCACTGAATACGTACTATATCTTGACTATGAATAAATGTTTTCAATGTATATCAAATTAGGTAACATAGATTATAAGAATTCTTAGGAATCGGCGTGCATGTATGAAGAGAATGATGAATGTAGAAGAGGGTACTTAGTCTGGACCAAAAAAAATGGACCCTAGTCCATTCGGGCGTAATCAAAAATCGTCTACGTCTCAACGGAGCGATCATAAAATATTGTTAACAAATTAGAAGAAGCACGGGAGGTGTTTTTGTGTCTAGCACATCTTAGTAGGTACATATAGCAATATCATAGTATGTAGTTCAACTTTTTGGAAAAAAAGTCCAAATCCTTTAAACTACGAGTATTTATCTTCGATGATTAATGTACTCGAATACCTGCAACAAAAACTTCGCGACGTTTTGAAAGCCATTTTTATAGTCACTAAAATGGATATTAAAAGAGTTCTCCAATAACTATAAACATAACATATACTTACTCCGTGTTTTATAAATTACGGGACCAAATTAATTAATTTTAAACTTAATTACGTACGAAATAAATTAAACTAATGAATAAGTATTGAATGTTACAATTTTAATACATTTATAATTATGAATGATAATATGCGTTTTCCATGTTAATTAAAATGTTATGACGGTCGCGTCATGTAATTAATTGGAGGTATAAAATCGAGATTAAAAACCTTAAAAAAAGATAAAGTCGTGTCCTGAATACAATAATTACTCGTATATTAAATAATTACCCCCTTATTCATAAAGTACATTAGATACGTTTTAGCTATAGAATGTCTTTGTTAGTTGCATTGTCAAATGTGCAGGATAGAAAAAGACAAAGGAGAGATTAGCAACACTTTAGCTAAAATACGTTTATGAATAAGGGGGTAAGTTTTTAACACTATACATTCCAGTCATTTCGTTGTGTTAAATACTAGGTACCATTTCATTGCAAATAGATTGTGCGACGGTGCTTTTACTCCCGAGTTCCATTATCGAAGCTCTACCTCCAGCAATACCATCATTATGAAATAATACTGGCGGTAGAGCTCCAATGACAGAGTTAGTTAAATGGTAGTGTTCAGCATTATCGTGTTCCGGTCAGGTCATGTACGGCGCTGTAATTGCGGGCACAGTGGCATGACACCCTAGGCCTCAGGAGTGGCAACGCATCTACATTGAAAACTTAGGTTTCGTGTAGTTTTTGATAGGCTACAGTATTATTTACCACCAATATAAACTGTGTGCTTGTTTGGTTCATGACAAAAAATATGTAAATAACTTACCTTAATTATTGCATAGATTATTTTTTCTTTTAATATGAGGGTTTAGTTTACAAAAAGATTCTTATCAAAAGAAGAATACAGTTTTATATAATCATACTAATCATATTCATAAATTGGACACTTAATATCCTTTAACAAAAATAAGCTTTTAATGCAATTGATTAATTTAATAACATTCACACAATTTTTTTACGTTTGTTTTTTCAATTGTGCATCCATGATGATCTTATGTTAATAGATGTTCGTTAACGCCAGTCATTAATTCAACGACCTTAAAATGTCTTATAATTTTTTAAATGTTTATTTTATACTAGTGGGCCGTCCCGGCTTTGTACGGGTACAATAATTAACATTAGGCGCAAGGCTGCCTATATCACAGAATTTTGCCGTTCCTCTCCTATTCATCTTACCGTGATGTTATATACCCTAAAGCTTTCCTTAATAATTATACTACTATCTTACACTAAAAGAATTGGACCACCGCCTTTCATGACTGCCCGCCGGCTTTGTGCCACAGTGTGCGCGCAGTACTCGATATTATCACATATTATTTTGCGATAACTCTCAAGATATTCATTTAAATCGAATGAAGTAAAGGACAACATCGTTTTGAATTAAATACGTGTGATGAATAACGTATTTATTTGGGTAATGTTTATTTGATTAATATCATGTTTACAAAAATAGCTATAATGCATTATTTTAGAACAAATTTGGTGAGCATAAAAAGGTTATAGTGAGCTAACCTTAAAGGATAGACATATGCTGTCGCGAACTTTTTTTTAGAACTTTTAAAGGGAAACACTTCTGTCATACATGATTTTTAACAAAGTTACAAACTTTACCTCTTTATAATATTAGTATAGAAAAAGAAAGGCATTCACTGAATCAATTTCAGTTCGTTGGCTTCAGTCTTATGGTGAGATTCACAGACCGCACTACGACTTTACTTTGAGCTAAGTATGCTTAGAACTGTCAAAAATGTATGAGTTTTGACAGTTCTAAGCGTACTTTCCTCGAAAGTAAAGTCGTAGTGCAGTCTGTGAATCTCGCCCTTAGGCTGCCTGTCCATTGACGCGGAGCGAGGCGGCGGCGAAGATGAGCGAGCGAGTATTGCGGGGCGCACTTGCGGACTGTTCTAGATTACGCCACGAGTGCCGACGAGTCATAGCGGAGAGACGTGCGGTGGACGATCAGTTCAGTTGTACGTTCAGTCCCACTCCGCCAGCTCGCTCCGCCGCGTCGCACTGCCGTCTCGCATAGCCGCCTCGCACCGCACGCGCCCGTCCGAAAAAGAACGAGTTTTAAAACCAGCTCATAAATCCATGTCCACTAGAACTAAGCGGGGTTTTATGCAATTCTTTTTGCTCGCTCGCTCGCTCCGCTGCCTTGCAACGCGTCAATGGACAGGCAGCCTTATACGTAGTTTAGAATAAACATATGCGTACCTATATAAAACTATCAACTCGTCACAATTTCATAAGAGTTTCTCGAAAATGAAAACAATGTACTCTCTATTCCCTCGTAAAGATAGTACGACTGTGGCTCAATTGTTCAATTAGTGTTTGTTTGGCGACATATTTACTTTTATGAGATGCCTTTTTCAAATTTTATTCGAGTATGATGGGAAATAATTGTTTTATATTATTTCGCATTAACACATGCTTGTAAAATATATTTTATTTAAAGAAAAATGGACAGGAAAATTTGACTTCAGGCGAGACTCGAACTCGCGGCCTACTGGGAATCTAGTCCAGCCGCTCTTCCAATTGAGCTACTGAAGTCCTGCCCGATTTGTCAAATCTTTCCTTCACATTTATTGCATTGCTTTATGGTAGCAGCAGCGCCATCTATTGCCGAACTATGCTAGTTAGGCAACCGATATAATAGACTTTGCAGTTTATTGAATATCGTAAAGAAGTCGCTCTTACCCCTAATAATTGTTTTATATTATTTCGCATTAACACATGCTTGTGAAATATATTCCCAGATATTCCTAGATATTCCACTAGATTCCCAGTAGGCCGCGAGTTCGAGTCTCGCCTGAAGTCAATTTTTTCTTTCCATTTTTCTTTAAATAAAATATATTTCACAAGCATGTGTTAAAGCGAAATAAAATATAAGGCCTCCGACAAGTCTTAACGACTGCTATCTATCGATAGCAACCGGTACCCACGGCTTAACGTACCCTCCGAAGCACGGAAACGCGCATTTTAATTTGTTACTAGCGGTCACCCATCACATACCCGACCGTGCCCGTATCGCTTAACTAAGTAGATCTACTTCATCACTTCCGATCTACACCAGCCGCGGGGCCATGCGCGCCGGTATTACTTACATCAAATTCTCATACTATCACATAAAGTGTTTTGTTAAGTAAACACACATAATTCACCTTAAGTGACTGGCTCGACGCCAGGGATCTTGTATCTAGTGACAGTATCAACGGGCGTGCGGCATAGAAAACACTAATTTGAAATGTAGACGGCATGGAGCACCACGGGCCACCGGCCGACCGGAGGGAAGTAGCCATAGCGTTTATTACCGATGCAAAACAGTTTGTAATTTCTTGCGGGGGTGAAATTTGTGTGACACACATATACACAATAAATTTCGTCTATTACTACGAAAGTCACACCTTGACTTTAACAAAATGCATAAACAATTTCACGCATACATTTAAATTTTTGTGAAATACGGCCCGATTTTGTAGGTGAAATATGCCTCAATTTTTAATCGGCTTAAACTTGTTTTTTACTGATTAATTATGGGTAGACGTTACAAAATAAAAATATGCAGAGCATCGTGGACGGCTGAAGCTCAAAATGAGGCAATGTCAAAGGTCACCAGTAAAGAGTTAGAGATCAACAAAGCCACTACACTGTATCCAGTCCTTCTTGGCAAGGTGACTGGATACAGTGTACAAGATGCTTGAAATGGTTGCATGAATATTGTTCGATGTACAACAATTTCTGTAACAAGTGTGGCGGTTCTAATGTGCGGCAGCAACACAAGTAATATTTTTTTCTATATTATATTGTTTTTTCTTTATTACTATTAATATTTTGTTTTTTTTTGAAGCATTTTTCACAGACCCCCCGGCAAATACGCCCTTTTCTATAGTTTTTAGAATAACGTGCAAGTCAAAAAATAATTAGAATTACTGGCTGAATTACCAAATAATAAGAGGCTGATTAGTTAATGTAACAAATGATTCCAAAGAAATAAATATAATTTGCTTTTAAATGTGTTTTATTTGACAAAATTAAAAAGTAGGGCGTGTTTAACCAGTTTACCCTACATTGATGTATATTATAAGCCATATGAAGGTCTAAGGTGAAAAAGTTACAGAACATTGAACTTTTTTAATTTAAACATTTTTGAGGTGACGTAAAAATATTTTAAACATCGGATAAATGATGTTTAATTTCTCAAGATAATCATTCAAAACAGCTTCACCATGGAACATCCCGCCATAACGCTTTATATTATTATCTACCCTATAAGCGTCTATATATCCTAAGTATATTCGGATATTTAGTATAATAATTTGCGAACAGACACATAAATAAAAATCTAATTAGTAGGCTCGGAAAGCGATAAAGACTAACAAAAGAAAAACGTAATAACCTGAAAAGAATAATTGAACAGTCTCATTTCGTTTGTATTTCTTTCTTACTAAGACATGATAGAGACAGTCTACTTTAAGGTACTCAATTTATCAGCAAGAGGCCCTTTTAAGAAATAAATCCAGGCAATCACTCTGTACAATTATCCTTCTTTTTTTGGGACGCGACTAATTAGTTGAATGGACTGAAACGTTAGGGATAATTAACTTTTATGATTAATTGTAGCGGATGCCGGGACGAAAATTGATAAACGGCTTATATCAATTTATTATCTTGTGATCATTTTGATTGGTCCTTTTTTCAGAATTAGGGTAAGGTTAAAAAAAAGCGGCCAAATGCGAGTCGCACTAGTCCATGGTTAGTTCCGTAGCATCAAGTAATATTTATCAAAATTTACAATTGCTGTTTTTGAAAATATATCTATCTACTTAAAAACTATATATTAAGAACATCGTTTAAACAAGATGTCGTAGACAGTTTTCATTAACTACAGCATATAGGTACCTGCATGGTAAAATTTTAGTGCTGGTTTTTCCATTGCAAAATATATTTTTTATGTGTATATAAATTTGATATGTGTATGCTTGAATGCATGCATTTACCTCTGCCTATCTTCGGGGATTACAGGCGTGAAGTTACGTGTTCTTTTTTTTATAGTTAACAATTAGCAATCTAACCCAACTTTTACTTGATCATATTATTATTTACTTCAATTACTGGCAATTCAAAAAATGCTTGAATTTCAAATTATTTATTTTATAGTCATTTGAAAATGACATAATTTGTACAGTGTTACCACAGTATAAGCACAGTTAACACGTTCGTTTTCTTTAGACTGTGGTGTTACGTTACATCTGGGCCTAGAAATGTATGGAACAGTATCATTCTGCTTTTTGAATATTCACTGGTTTTTTTATTTATCGACAGTGCACGGTGGTTTGCGTGCACTGCTATATACTTATAGTATTGTATACAGTTTTACATATTAGTACATATGTTTACTATAATTTCTCACGCTTTTGAGGTGATTACTGATTAAAGCTGCAGGTGCAGCTTGTCTATAATACCTTTGTATAACAATGTATGTTATCATTTGTAAATGTTTTTATCACATGCAATGTAGATATCTCTGCTGAGTTATCAATATTAATTATTATATTATCGAATAATTGCTTTTTATATCAACAGATAACGCCAGTATTATTTGCGTAAATAAATCAAACTTATTTGTTTACAGGTTCTGTCCATGGAGACAAATGGAAAGGTAAAACAATTTTTATTTCAAATTTTGAGTATGCACCTTCACTTCAATCATCGATCGTTTAATTTAATAACAAAATGGCAAAGGAGCGTGAAAAAAAAGTTATTTTGTTAGCGAAATGAAAAAATATGTACAAGTGCAATTCTAATAGTGTACGTGAGTGCGGGAACTGTGTAGCACTATTATGCACAGTGCATAGTGCGCAACACAATTTTTTTTTTATTCAACTAAATGTTTAAATTTAAAATAAGTATAGCAATAATGTATGTATGTATGTATGTATCTTCACGCCAGGTCCCTAACGGGGTAGGCAGAGAGTGTAGAGCGCCAGACATCCCGGTTCTGACAAACCTCTCGTGCCTCGTCTACCTTCATCATTCTCTTCATACATGCACGCCGATTCCTAAGACTTTTGACCCCACCATCAGACAGTCGTAGTATTGTAGCGGAATAATACCTATCAGGTGCGATGCGAATGATGCGATGGCATTATAAGTGTAAAAGTGCCAATCAAAGAGGCGAAAAATTATATTAATATTAGGTGGTGTGCATTGCATTACCTGTGTGTTCTGTTGCAAGCGCGGAATTATGTTTGTGACGAGCGGTAATGCTGTTATGGCAAACTGGGAGTTGTTTACGGTGTGAATGTAGGTATGCAGATTGCGATCTGTCGCTCCTAACTTGATATCAATGCTTGAATGCGGGTTTGCGTGCATATTGGTCTTCGTTATATTTTGTTTTCATATCGAATTTACTACCATAAGGCCATTAAACACTGCATGCTTGTTTACCATCTTTGTAACATAAAAATGTGTATTTTTAAGATAGTTTGAGTATTTCAATTATTTATTTATAGCGATATTTTTATTAATGCTCTAAATAAATCACTTACTATAACTCTAAACTACATAAGACTAACGCAATATCTCGATAGAGATCCTACAATAAAAGATTTTAAAATCGTATGAACTATCATGACATAAAAGATGATATTTTTATTTTTAAAGAAAAATGGAAAGAAAAATTTGACTTCAGGCGAGACTCGAACTCGCGACCTACTGGGAATCTAGTCCAGCCGCTCTTCCAATTGAGCTACTGAAGCCCTGCCCGATTTGTCAAATTTTTCCTTCACATCTATTGCATTGCTTTATGGTAGCAGTAGCGCCATCTATTACCAACTATGCTAGTTAGGCAACCGATATAATAGACTTTTCAGTTTATTGAATATCGTAAAGAAGTCGCTTTTACCCTTTAATAATTGTTTTTATATTATTTCGCATTAACACATGCTTGTGAAATATATTTTTATTTTTAAAGAAAAATGGAAAGAAAAATTTGACTTCAGGCGAGACTCGAACTCGCGACCTACTGGGAATCTAGTCCAGCCGCTCTTCCAATTGAGCTACTGAAGCCCTGCCCGATTTGTCAAATTTTTCCTTCACATCTATTGCATTGCTTTATGGTAGCAGTAGCGCCATCTATTACCAACTATGCTAGTTAGGCAACCGATATAATAGACTTATGCCTAACTAGCATAGTTGGTAATAGATGGCGCTACTGCTACCATAAAGCAATGCAATAGATGTGAAGGAAAAATTTGACAAATCGGGCAGGGCTTCAGTAGCTCAATTGGAAGAGCGGCTGGACTAGATTCCCAGTAGGTCGCGAGTTCGAGTCTCGCCTGAAGTCAAATTTTTCTTTCCATTTTTCTTTAAAAATAAAAATATATTTCACAAGCATGTGTTAATGCGAAATAATATAAAAACAATTATTAAAGGGTAAAAGCGACTTCTTTACGATATTCAATAAACTGAAAAGTCTATTATATCGGTTGCCTAACTAGCATAGTTGGTAATAGATGGCGCTACTGCTACCATAAAGCAATGCAATAGATGTGAAGGAAAAATTTGACAAATCGGGCAGGGCTTCAGTAGCTCAATTGGAAGAGCGGCTGGACTAGATTCCCAGTAGGTCGCGAGTTCGAGTCTCGCCTGAAGTCAAATTTTTCTTTCCATTTTTCTTTAAAAATAAAAATATATTTCACAAGCATGTGTTAATGCGAAATAATATAAAAACAATTATTAAAGGGTAAAAGCGACTTCTTTACGATATTCAATAAACTGAAAAGTCTATTATATCGGTTGCCTAACTAGCATAGTTGGTAATAGATGGCGCTACTGCTACCATAAAGCAATGCAATAGATGTGAAGGAAAAATTTGACAAATCGGGCAGGGCTTCAGTAGCTCAATTGGAAGAGCGGCTGGACTAGATTCCCAGTAGGTCGCGAGTTCGAGTCTCGCCTGAAGTCAAATTTTTCTTTCCATTTTTCTTTAAAAATAAAAATATATTTCACAAGCATGTGTTAATGCGAAATAATATAAAAACAATTATTAAAGGGTAAAAGCGACTTCTTTACGATATTCAATAAACTGAAAAGTCTATTATATCGGTTGCCTAACTAGCATAGTTGGTAATAGATGGCGCTACTGCTACCATAAAGCAATGCAATAGATGTGAAGGAAAAATTTGACAAATCGGGCAGGGCTTCAGTAGCTCAATTGGAAGAGCGGCTGGACTAGATTCCCAGTAGGTCGCGAGTTCGAGTCTCGCCTGAAGTCAAATTTTTCTTTCCATTTTTCTTTAAAAATAAAAATATATTTCACAAGCATGTGTTAATGCGAAATAATATAAAAACAATTATTAAAGGGTAAAAGCGACTTCTTTACGATATTCAATAAACTGAAAAGTCTATTATATCGGTTGCCTAACTAGCATAGTTGGTAATAGATGGCGCTACTGCTACCATAAAGCAATGCAATAGATGTGAAGGAAAAATTTGACAAATCGGGCAGGGCTTCAGTAGCTCAATTGGAAGAGCGGCTGGACTAGATTCCCAGTAGGTCGCGAGTTCGAGTCTCGCCTGAAGTCAAATTTTTCTTTCCATTTTTCTTTAAAAATAAAAATATATTTCACAAGCATGTGTTAATGCGAAATAATATAAAAACAATTATAAAAGATGATCAAGAGTTCCAATTTGGCTCGGAAAATTAATGATAATAGGTGCGATGATGAATAAAAGCTATAATCGTTCCAAACAAAGATTTGAAATAGCGTGCAAATGTCGGATGACGTGAATTACCTGCGTGGTGTTGCAGGCCTGGAATTATGTTCGTGACGATCGGTAATGCGGTTATCACAGACTGGGAGTTGTTTACGGGTACGCAGATTGCGGTCAGTTGTGTCCACTAATTCGATATCAATGCCCGCATACAGGCTTACGTGGATATTTGGTCTTTATTATTGTTCCAATCTCTGTTTGTGTATGTTAAATTTACAATAGTGTGTTCGACATGTCGGAGCTTAGCTAAGCCGGTTCTTGTGTCGATGTCTATAGGCTGTAGCCATTACTTTTCATTCATGTATGTGAATTACATGCTTGTTTGCCACCATCGTTATAAAAAAATGCTATAAGTGCGTCGTTCATCAAAATATCTCAACTGCTTACTACTCGTAGATTATCACAATGTCACGGATGTTATCCCACAAAAAGAAGTTTTCTACCACGACTTTAAAATACATCGTTAGCCTCATAGTAGCAACCAAATATCACGGTAATTAAAGGTACAAACGTTTCAATCGAAGAAGCGAAATAATGTTTATTAATGTCAAGTGGCGCGCGTTAACTGTGTGTTGCAAGTGGGGAATTATGTTTGTGACGAGCGGTAATGCGGTTATCGCAAGCTGGGAGTTGTTTATCGTGTGCATGTATGCAAACTACGAGTACAGTTTGTCGTGTCCACTAACTAGATATTGGTATCCGTGTCTAACGTAGATATTTGATCTTTATTACTGTCAGACATTGTTTGAATATTCAATTCAAATTTTGAGTATGTTTGCGGTTGTTTTTACTGGCGATAGACATATAATCTCGGAGCACGAATGTATAGATAATTTAATGTGAATGTAACCAGCACATGATAGTTAGTGTTCAGCACTATCGTGTTATGCTTATAATATGATAATGAATAGTCCAGTTGTTTTATGGCAAACAACATAGACCGTAGGGATGACAATGCATCTACATTATGCCCTCTAGTCATATGTAGATGTCTATAGTCTGCAGTCGTCATTTAACACCCATGTGAACTGTATGCTTGTTTACCATCGTCGTAAAATATAAAAAACAATATGTATATTTAAGATGATGGCTGTGTAATTATTTATAACGATATTTTTGTTAATACTCTAACTTATGATCTTTATGACTTATTCACTTATCAAAAAACTAAACAATAAGTAACTAACACAAAATCTCGACAGATATCCTACAACAAAAGGTTTTAAAATCGGATGAACAATCATGACATAAGAGATCATCAAGAGGTCCACTTTTGCGTGCCAACTCAATAATAACAGGAGCGATGATAATTAAAGATACAAACGTTATAATCAAAAAGGCGAAATAACCTGTATTAATGTCAGGTGGCGCGCATTACCTGTGTGTTGCAAGCGCGGAATTATGTTTGTGACGCGAGGTAATGCGGTTATCGCTAGCTGGGAGTTGTTTACGGTGTGAATACTGTGAATGTACGCAGATTGCGGTCTGTCATGTCCACTAACTAGATATCAATGCCCGCATGCAGGCTTACGTGGATTGGTCTGTCTGTGTGATTATCCACGTTCTATTCAACATTTTTCATGTGTCTTTTTTTTTTTTTTTCAATGTACAAACCTTTTTATTGGCAGTTTTTGTTATAAAGCCGTTATTGATTAGCATTTAAGACGAATGGAAGTACCTTGACAAACCTATTCAAGGTTTTATGGTGCTTTTTGTTTTACACTGTATGTACTCTTTATATTGAAATAAATAAATACAAATACAATAAATTTAGTTTAGAACGTTAGTATCATTTGTTTTTATTTCTGTAAGAGTTTTTTGAATTCGTTCTCCGATAGAGTAGTTTACATGAAAAGTAAGGTGGATACTAATACTTAAGTAGATATATTAAATTTGTAATTAAAAGAAAAAAATTAAATATTCTTCTCAAAAATGAAAAATTGCGTGCAAATTATGTATTAGCTGACGTCGTTCTGCCATACAATAAATGTCTTAACAAAGGCCTTAAAGTCAAATTCAAGAAAAAAGCCTGCCATCATTCTTGTAAACACGTTGTTTTACCTGAAAATCCGTGCTTTGAGTTTATCGCGAATAGACAGTCATACATAAACAGACGCGGCGGGGGACTTTGTTTTATAATATGTATATTATATTTTAAAGATTATTTTTTAGGACGGACTTATGGTGGGGGCTCGTCTCCAGGCGGCACTAGTCTACTTCACCGGGCAATCGGCCAGCGCAGAAGGCGCTCCAGCCTAAATGAATTCACACGTGTTATGTTTGTGTTGTAGGTGCGGAATCATGTTTGTGACGAGAGCTAATTTGGTTTTCGAGTGCTTTAATGACTGATGATGAAGATCATATATGGAACCTTCGTAATTTAAATACCTACTTTAACTGTAATAATACTAATTATAGTTACACGTTTGTTTAACCATTGTTATTATGTATAATCAGTATAATACCATAAATTTATAAAACTTATCCGATATACAGTAATAAATATCGGCGAGCCTTGATAATAATGACAGCCATTTATTTACATTTATATTAGGTACGTGTAATGGTAGTAAAGTAAAAAATAAATGTCAGTTGGCGATACATTAAGTCCGTGATGCATGCATGCATGCAGCTTCGGGCAATCAATAATAATGAGGGTTAATAAAAATTGTGATTGGATCTCCCGCCCGTCCAACAATCGGATTAAAACACGACAAAATGGATATTCCTAGTGAAAATACGTTTCATTGGCTCCAATTGGATTGTCGCCGAATTAGTTTCAATGCTCCGTTTTAAATAATGGTCACGCTTAGGTTAAACGTTTTAACAAATTGTTTTTTGTTAGTTTGTTGACGGAGTTTAAACAGATGTTCATTTTTAGCATTTAATGAATTGATTTTTAAATTACGATTTCTGTTTGAAATAAAGTTTTGGGTAATGCCTTTGTTATCTTTACTTGTATCGCTATATAAAGTAATATACCTGTCTACCAAACTAAGTGCGGATTAAAATGTACCACCAGGATTAATAATTAATCATAAGTTAATTTACCACCAGATCCAAGTTTTGGCTCAGAAATTTAAACTTAATTGGCGAAATCTGGCTTTAATAACGAGTCAAAAGATTATTATGTGAGCACGAGATATTTTGCGTCAAAAAAAACTGAGGCCTTTTCGAGAATTTCGATCTAATTAGTAATTGGTTGCATTTGGGACGTCTACAGATAGGTCCCACAGAATACTATTGGAATGAACATTGAATTGCCAAACTTATTGTTATGTGTATGAACTAGGGGGACTAAATAACAATCTAGTCCAAGCCTTATCGGGCTACAGAGTCAGATCTGGCACCAGTGTATATTGAACATCTCACATTAATGAATAATAAGTGAGGCAGGTGGTGACTTGCCTCTCCCAGGTAGGCTCAACCCGATGGTCGACGAGGGGCAACGCTGGCTTGAGAGGCTGGGAGTGCAGAGAGTTTGGCTATAACATCGCGAACGATTGAACTTAAGCTCGGGAGTGCGCTTCCAGAGCGAACTACTTTGATCAAGTGAAGAGATTTGTATGAGAAGAACATAATGAATGTAGAAAAATTAAGAGCCGTTAGAAAAAAAAGCGTGTTTTATACCTACTCAATACTCTTTGCTTCCCCTCCTACAAAACTTCATGATAGATACACACCTCTATAGGAGGTTGTTTCACTCTGATTGTTTGTTTTTAATGTCGTCTTCGTGAATTATCCCCTTATTTGCTATTCGTGACATGAAAAAAACATTCAATATTGTAGTATACTTCAGCAATAATATCTTCAATTGACAATGGCTCACAGAAATATAAATGAATATCGCAAAATAAAAGTTCTCTGTTCCGATTTTTCTTATAAAAGCGCTCACGTTCCTTATTCGCAAAGGGAGAAAAAAGACATTGCTATTAGAAGCACATTGCTCGTTCATCAGCGCAATTCCTGCGGTTCAGCGGAGAAGCTATTGCCGATGTACTTTTTATTTTAGCACTAGCAGAACAATACATTCGTTACCCGACAGAACCTACCCTCTTTAAACCGTCCAACATTTCAATCCACTTGATGGAGTGGCTCAACAGATTGAGACCTTGTACAATTGTACAAACTTTGTTATTACAAACGCTTGTACGTTCCACACACAACGCCTTTATATACCGCGGGTCTCGAAACTGCTCGGATAAAAACCAAGTTATTTGAATGAAGCTTGATAAACTTTTTTACGACAACTGTTAATGGAAATGTTGGAGTTTTTTCTGTGAGTGAGTACAACTTTTTTAAAACAAAGATGAATCGATGCGGCGGTATTATTAACGGAAATATTCTCGCTCCAGGACCGTATTGACGGTTGATTGGAAACTGAAACTAAATAATATGAAACAACTCATGATTAACTGTTCCGTTTTCGGATAGAATTGTGCTAGTTTCTCTTAAAAAATGTGAATCGTATCGCATTGTATTGTATATTTTTGTTTGAACAATTGTTTTATGTTATAGTCTAATGTAGTAGAAGTGAATGAAAGGTGAGTAAATATCGCTGAAAAATAGTGTTGTTTTTATGTCATGAAGCGACAAAGAAGGTGTGGTGTCTGGTGTGTTGGGTGTATATGCGGGGAAAGGAAGAAAGAAGAAAAGAGTTCACTTACAAAGTCATACACTGAGTTTATTATACACACAAGAAAGTTCACAATACCACAGATAGATTGAAGGAGTAAGTAAGTACAGAAAGAGATTGAACACAGAATCAGATATAGAAAAGAAAGAAGTGAAAGTTCGATTGCAAAACGTAAGCAAGCGCGAGAGATTAATTGCTAGGATCGGTCAACAGGCGACACGGGCTTCGCGGTGGATTACCAAGAACAGACTGGCGAGGCCTGCCGCACCATGCGCTCGCGCAACATTGGTAGTTCATAAAACAATGGACGCTCTAATTGCATAAGCACGCGCCTGATAATTTGTTATGAAATATTTTAATTATTTATTATTTAATTTTGATATGTAATTTATTGTGGTATGAAATTAGTAGTTTATGTTATTATTTATTAATACTTTTATATAGTTATTTAAGAGACAAAATATTTATTGTATTGTATGTAGTTATTTATGTAATATTGATGTGTGTGAACTGTAGGTGAGTCAGCCACATTACTCCCCCCCAGAGACCGTCACTACGGGCGAAAGTAATCGGGAAAATGCACAGTGCGGCCCGCACGCGTTCTTCTGATTTTGTCCTGAGCTGGGACAGGATCAGGGGATGGGACGGGATTGGGGTTTGACATAGGAGTTGGAACTCTAGTAGGATGGGAAGATGGGTCGACCAGTGTATAGGCCGGCTTGAGGCGGTCTATCGATACTGTGACACTCTTGCCCTTAACCAAGATTTTAAAAGTTTTATCATTACGCTCAACTACTTCGTGAGGGCCTGAGTAAGGTTGTTGCAAGGCACCACGAAGTGAATCGGTTCTTAAAAACACATGACTAGCAGTATGTAAATCTTTATAAATGAAAATGTTTTGTTTATTATGACGAGCTGCAGGGGTTGGTTGTAATTTAGAAGTAAATTGACGAAGGCGAGTGGTGAAATCTGTTATGTCAGTCGAATCAATAGGAGTGGGTTCAAAGAATTCTCCTGGAAGACGTAACGGTTCACCATAAACTAGCTCGGCAGATGAGGTTTTCAGGTCGTCTTTGAATGAGCTCCTAATACCCAATAGAACCAAAGGCAACTTGTCAACCCAATTACTGTCGGCATGGCACATTATGGCTGCTTTTAACTGTCTGTGAAATCGTTCCACTAGGCCGTTGCAAGCAGGGTGATACGCGGTCGTTCGGCGATGTTTGAATCCTATCATTTTTCCGATGTACTGGAAAAGTGAGGATTCAAACTGCCGACCACGATCTGTGACAATATCAGTTGGGCATCCAAATCTGGACACCCACGATATGATTGCCTTCCCCACTGTTTCGGCTGTCATATCAGTCATCGGTGTGACTTCTGGCCAGCGTGTGAAACGATCCACGATAGTGAGACAGTAGCGGTAGCCCTGTGAGACAGGAAGTGGGCCAATAATATCCGCGTGGATGAACGCAAATCGCGCTCGAGGTAAATCGAAAGTGCCCAATGGCGTTGACACGTGACGATGAACCTTAGCACGTTGACATGCAAGACATTGACGAGACCACTCTCTGCAGTCTCTGCGTACTCCAGGCCACACAAAACGCTCAGCAACCAGTTTAGCGGTAGCGTTGCTGCCTGGGTGACTGAGGCCATGGAGACTGTCAAAGATTGGTCTCCTCAATGGCTTTGTGACAAAGGGCCTGGGCGTTGAAGTGCTCATGTCGCAGTATAATTCTGCTTGTGAGTTGGGAATTTTGAATTTCTCAAAGCGGAGTGAAGATTGTTCTTCCAAAAGATGAGCTAGCTCCACATCAGACGCTTGAGAAGAAGCCAGAACTGCCAAATCAGTAGTGATTTGCAGTTCTTCGACACGCGACAGTGGGTCAGCGACGACATTGTCTTTCCCAGAGATGTGTCTTATATCCGTTGTAAATTGGGCAATGAAATCTAGATGTCTGTATTGCCTGGGTGAACAATTCGCTTTCCGTTCACTGAAGGCAAAGCTGAGCGGTTTGTGGTCCGTAAACACTGTAAAATGTCTGGCCTCTAACATGTAACGAAAGTATTTTATACTTTCGTATATTGCCAACAACTCGCGGTCATAAGGCGAGTATTTTTGTTGTGTGGGGCTCAACTTCCGTGAGAAAAATGCGAGGGGCTCCCACATATCATTGCTAAATTGCTGCAGAACTGCACCCATTGCCAGGTCGGACGCGTCTGTTACCAACGCGAGATCGGCCTGACAATCTGGGTGTGCAAGTAATGTAGCATTTGCGAGACTTTCCTTGCATTTGTTGAATGCCATCAATGAGTCACCAGTTAGATTGATTGGTTGAGATGGCTTTGTGGTGCCAGACAGTAAGGAATTTAAAGGGGCCTGAATTGAAGCGGAATGAGGTAAAAATCGCCTATAAAAATTAAGCATCCCTAGGAATCGCCTGAGTTGTTTAACTGTTTTAGGTACCGGAAAGTCGTTAATTGCCTGAACTTTGGACTCTGTAGGTTTCGTGCCAGAAGCGGAAATTTTATAACCTAAAAATGTAACTTCAGGTGCTCCGAAAATACATTTTGCTGTGTTGACCAGCACGCCATGCTCTCTCATGCGACTGAAAATTTCATGGAGATGGGCCTCGTGTGTAGCTTCGTCTTTGGAGAAGACCAGGAAGTCATCGACATAACAATAACAGAAATCGAGCCCTCTCGTCATGTTATCTACAAATCTTTGGAAAGTTTGCCCTGCATTCCTAAGTCCAAAAGTCATATAAGGGAATTCATATAACCCGAAAGGTGTAGTAATAGCTGTTTTTGGTATATCCCCCTCAAAAACTGGAATAGAATTGTAGGCCTTCACTAAATCGATTGTGGAGAAGATGGTACAACCGGCTATACTGTGGGCGAAATCGTGTATGTGCCTGATTGGATAACGGTCAGGTATTGTTCTCGAATTCAGCATGCGATAATCGCCACACGGCCGCCAGCCGTTGTCCTTCTTGGGTGCGAGGTGTAAAGGAGAAGCCCAAGGACTCTCAGAAGGACGCGCTGTGCCATCACTAAGCATGAGTTCAAACTCTCGCCTTGCGATTTGGAGTTTGTCTGGTGCCAGTCTACGCGGTGTGCATGCTATAGGAGGTCCTGGTGTGGTCCGGATGTAGTGTACCGTATTGTGCGTGGGAATAACCGGTTTGCCAGAAGGGCGAGTTATTTCAGGGTATTCGTTTAAAATTTTATGAAAGCGCGTGTCACCTGTTGAAACTTTAACAGAAAAAATATTTTCATTAATATTTACATTACAAGCACTAGAATACAAAGTAGTAGTGTTGTCAATGAGGCGTTTATTACGGCAATCAACAATTAAATTATAAAAACTAAGAAAGTCGACGCCTATAATAGGTTTTGTTACATTGGCAACAATGAAACGCCATGAAAAATTACGCCTTAATCCTAAGTTTAAATTAAGCACAATAAAACCAAAAGTGTCTATACTACTACCATTAGCCGCACTGAGTTTAAAGTCTGTTACAGCACGACGCTCTTGAAGCATAGATTGCGGATAGACACAAAGGTCACTCCCAGTGTCTACCAAAAATTGCACATTTAAGCTGCGGTCAGTAATGAAAAGGCGACCTGGAGAAGGTAGGCAATCATTCGTCGCCATCACTGACTGCCCATGAAGTTTCCCCCCTTGCACTTGTTAAAGTCACATGGTTTTAAACACTTGCGTGCTTGGGTCTTGAACTTACTATGGTACCAACACACAGGAAATCTCCGATAGCTCGAGTTCGATCGACTTCGTGATCGCGACTCCGACCGGCGACGTTCGTACTGTCTGCCACGGTTGGTGTAGTGGTGTGCATTGGTATCCGAATGTTTTATCGAACAACATGACGCACGACGTGTATGTTCGTCCAATTGCACTGCTAAGTCCTGTACCATCTTTTTCAGTTCTGACATGTCATCTAGGGGGTTTGGTTCAGGTGCACGGATGCGCGATGAGGTAGCGGCGACATGACGCGGTGCCGTCAGTTCCTGTATCCGATCAGCGAGATCGGCTAACTGCTCCAATGAATGTAACGGTTGCGATGCCAATACAGTCTGAATGTTGTTTGGCAGGCGATCACTCCATATAGACCGGATGAAATCTTCGGGTACGGAAGGTCCTGCTAGATCCTGGAGATGCCTCAGAAACTGTGATGGTTTCCGGTCACCTAGTTCCTCATAGGTCAGCAACTGTTTCACTTTCTTCTCGTGAGAAGCACAAAGTCGCTTAATCAACTCGGTCTTGATTTTTTCGTAGCGATGATTTTGTGGAGGATTGATGATAATATCTTTCACCGCCTTGGCGTATTGCAGGTCCAGGTTATTTGTGACGTTCGTAAATTTTATCGTGTCATCTGTGACGTCATGAGCTTGAAATTGACTCTCTAAGAGTGCGAACCAAAGTTCTGGATCCTCGGGAGAGAATAGAGGTACTTTAATCTTCAAGTGACGCCTCTCATTAATATCATGTTCAACAGGAGCGCGTGTTTTCTGTGCGCGCCGCGTGGTCACATGGCCGCCATTACGTGAGCCACAAGTCTTGACCGAATCACTACTATCACTCATTGCACTTGGGTCTATAAGTTCGTGTTACAAACAGGGGTCACCAGTTGTGGTGTCTGGTGTGTTGGGTGTATATGCGGGGAAAGGAAGAAAGAAGAAAAGAGTTCACTTACAAAGTCATACACTGAGTTTATTATACACACAAGAAAGTTCACAATACCACAGATAGATTGAAGGAGTAAGTAAGTACAGAAAGAGATTGAACACAGAATCAGATATAGAAAAGAAAGAAGTGAAAGTTCGATTGCAAAACGTAAGCAAGCGCGAGAGATTAATTGCTAGGATCGGTCAACAGGCGACACGGGCTTCGCGGTGGATTACCAAGAACAGACTGGCGAGGCCTGCCGCACCATGCGCTCGCGCAACATTGGTAGTTCATAAAACAATGGACGCTCTAATTGCATAAGCACGCGCCTGATAATTTGTTATGAAATATTTTAATTATTTATTATTTAATTTTGATATGTAATTTATTGTGGTATGAAATTAGTAGTTTATGTTATTATTTATTAATACTTTTATATAGTTATTTAAGAGACAAAATATTTATTGTATTGTATGTAGTTATTTATGTAATATTGATGTGTGTGAACTGTAGGTGAGTCAGCCACAAAGGACACAATTCACAAGAGAAAAAAGGTTTCAATATAGATGCTTTGCCTCTCCTGATATCTTAGCTTATCTCAACTTTACTTACGACGCTCTAATTGCATAAGCACGCGCCTGATAATTTGTTATGAAATATTTTAATTATTTATTATTTAATTTTGATATGTAATTTATTGTGGTATGAAATTAGTAGTTTATGTTATTATTTATTAATACTTTTATATAGTTATTTAAGAGACAAAATATTTATTGTATTGTATGTAGTTATTTATGTAATATTGATGTGTGTGAACTGTAGGTGAGTCAGCCACAAAGGATACAATTCACAAGAGAAAAAAGGTTTCAATATAGATGCTTTGCCTCTCCTGATATCTTAGCTTATCTCAACTTTACTTATTATTTCATGTGTGTACTGTGAATAATAAATACGTTTACACTCACAGTCTTACACTATATAAAATGCGAAAGCTCCTAAATGGTGTATAGCTTTAACTATTATATTTGTATGCAGTTATATTTTCACTGTCTGCTTTCCAAAAATAATAAAATAAAATAAAATAAAATAAACATGTATAATGGGTACCGTCGTACACAACAACACATACACAAACACCCAGACCCGAGACAAATATCAGTAGGCCATACATTTATAAAAAAAGTTACTGACAATGTTTTATTATCGCATCAACTGTATACGTTTTCGCAGATGTTAATGGTGTATTTACGTAATTACTGAATAACGTCAGCCATTATGCAGATATCCGTGAGCTACACTGATTATTTATCTATACTTATAATAAAACTGTAGAAGTGTAAATTCTGTACATTAAAAATATTGAAAAAATAAATACCAGGGGATGTTACTAGATCGATACCGAACCCAAATATGTGATTAGAATTTTTTTTGTCTGTCTGTCTGTCTGTTTGTTTGTTCAAGCATCACATAAAAACTACCGGTCCGATTACAATGAAACTTGGTATGATTATACTTTAACCTTTGGCGCACAACACTACTGGATACTTTTTATCCCGGAAAAATGTCTGTTTGTTTGTGCACGCTAATTTCAGAAACGGCTAATTCGATCTGCGATTTTCACTAATATATTGTGGTAAGTTTTACTTAATATTTAGTGTTTGTTGTGAATCGGTTCAGAAATAAAAATGTTATGTCAATTGAAAAAATCGTATCGAATAGTTTTAAGCTATTTTGTATCTTAGTTCTATCTTTTAGGGGGTTTCGTACCTAAAAGTTAAAAACGGACCCTACGGATTACTAATCCACCGCTGTCTGTCTGTCTTTCCGTGCGTCCGTCTGTCTGTCACCAAGCTGTATCTCATAAATAGTGATAGCTAGAAAGCTAACATATTCAGAAATTATGTATTTCTGTTACCGCTTTATAGACAAAATTAATTACAAAAAATTAGAAAATGAAAATGTTAAGGTGTTTTTTTTTCGTATATTTTTTGCTCGATAATAAGTGTAGCAAGTAGACGCTTAAAATTTTCACACAATTTTTAGGTCTTATGTTGTATACCTATTACCTTCCATAATAAATCTATACATCTATAATTTATACAAATAAATAAAATTGGAGTGTCTGTTTGTAATATTAAAATAACCGCTTTCACTAAATGCATATGTGTGTAACACGGTATATATACCAAAATAACATTTTTTACAATTTTTGTCTGTTTGTCTGTCTGTCTGTCTGTTTGGCGGGGCTTATCTTGAGAACGGCTAGACCGATTTTGACGGGACTTTCACTGGCCGATAGCTGATGTGATAAGGAGTAACTAAGGCTACTTTTATCTGCATACATCCATACATACATACATACCTACACACAAATAAGTAGAATTCGAGTGTATCCGACTTTGACGGGACTTCCACGGGTAGGTAGTTGATGTAATAAGGAGTTACTTTTATACTAGCTGCGCCCACGACTTCGTCCGGGTAGATACTGAACAATCATATTTTTCTCACGTGAACGAGGTCGCGGGCACAGCTAGTCATTAATTTAGGTATACTGCACAGTCATTCGCTTCAAAGTTACCGAATGGAAAATTATATTAAGAGAGGTGATTTAATTTTTATTTCGTGATCGAATCAGCAATGACGAAAAGGATCTGTAACCAATATTGTTTGGATTTTAACTTTACTTTGGCTTGTGAAAACATTTTTTGATAGTTGTTTTATATTATTTCGCATTAACATATGCTTGTGAAATACATTTTATTTAAAGAAAAATGGAAAGAAAAATTTGACTTCAGGCGAGACTCGAACTCGCGGCCTACTTTTTTTTTGTTTTTTCTTTAAATAAAATATATTTCACAAGCATGTGTTAATGCGAAATAATATAAAACAATTATTAAGGGTAAAAGCGACTTCTTTACGATATTCAATAAACTGAAAAGTCTATTAGTCAATAGATGGCGCTGCTGCTACCATAAAGCAATGCAATAAATGTGAAGGAAAGATTTGACAAATCGGGCAGGACTTCAGTAGCTCAATTGGAAGAGCGGCTGGACTAGATTCCCAGTAGGCCGCCAGTTCGAGTCTCGCCTGAAGTCAAATTTTTCTTTCCATTTTTCTTTAAATAAAATATTTTTTGATAGATTCGTACTATTGGCTTGGCACCGACTTCAAACCTACGAGTAGGTAGATACGTAGCCCATATTAAAGTAATTGTCGAATTATAATGAAAAAGTTACGTGTTCTTCCCTTAAAATGAATTTTTTACTGGTGGTAGAGCTCCATTGACGGAGCTCGCGGGCGTAGGCACCACCGCATTACATAATATACTTGCCGATAAATGGTAGTGTTCAGCACTATCGTGTTCCGGTCAGGTGGTAATGTACGGTCCTGTAATTTCCGGCACAGAGGCAAAACACCTTAGTCCTCAGGAGGGGTAACGCATCTGCATTTTTGACCTAAGTCTTTGTGTGGGCGTCTATAGACTGCAGTCATCACTTAACATCAATAAGAACTGCATGCTTGTTTGCCACATCGATTACATTAAAAAAAATATCTTATTGAGTTTATTTTTCGCTTTTTACTGTTTATTGTCTCTTAGGCTTTTAATTTTTTTTTTTAAATTAAAATGTTTATAATGTATTTAAATATTTAGTTTAGGTGTTTCCCAAAACAGAAAAAACAACTCTGAAAGGGTATACGCTGTGTCCAATAGTGGAAAACTGATACAGTGTTGCGGAAGATTGATGGTATTATCTGAAACGAGATCGGAGACTCTGTGGTGCCATTAGAGCCAATCGCGATGTAACGCTGTGCCTGCCAAACAGGAATGTTGTATTTTCACTATTTGTATATACATTTTTGGCTTTTTAGACTTTTTGGAATACAAATTCTACATTATTCTATAGGTAAGAGTTATGGTCTCCAATCCACAATATCTACGTTATTTGAAATGAAGATAACCGGACCTTTTTGGACTCTTACTTTAAGGAAAAACAAATAAAAGGCCAGAATTTAATACGCTGATCAATAGCGACCTTTACAACGTCTTTGAGCTATTTAAGATCCCACTGCAGAATCATTTTGTTCATCCAGATATGCTGCAAACCTATTTTTACACAACTTTATAATCTATAGGATATATCCATATATCCACTAGGTTGCCTATCAAAAAATGGCCGCAAGTAGTTTTTTTACTTAAACAACCACGTATTACAGCGTTTTCACATGGCTACATATCTTATGTATTTACACGAGCATATTTTTCCAGAAGCACCACGCTACTACTAATCTGGCGCGTTGATACAGCGACAAACAATTACCGTCGAAACAGAATAGTAATGTGAAAGAAAGGCTAGAAGCGACATTCACAGTCCATATAATACAAGCTCAAAAGTCAAGAACTAAAACAAAGTTGTCCGTCACGATGCAGTTCCAGCGTAATGAATTTAGCGTAACCCTAATGGAACAGATTTTACACCACGAAATATTTCACTCATTAGCCAAATTAAATTAGTTAGTCAAATGTGTTGCCTTGTAGTTTATGCCAATGTATTCCTAGATTATAAGACAAAATATGTTTTTTTATAAAAGTACTTGAAACTGTTTATATTTATTTCTGTTTCATCGTGTCAAAATCAAAAATGTTTTATCTTTGTATAATGTTTTAACACACATAATAGTACTGATCCCGATCTTAATTATGATTGAAACTTCTTCGGAACTAAAAGGATGTTTATAAGAAAAAAATATATGAAACATACAGTAATACAATTTTACAAAAGAATTTATAGTCTAGTGGTAGACCACTAATGCTCTTGGGCTCGATTCCCGGATGGAGGAGATAACTGCTATTTTGTTTATTTTTTCATTTTGTGTGAGTTTCCCGAATTTAATGTGGTTACATTTATTCTTTTGCTACAGGTCAGGAGATGTCAATGGGCACGTATTACATGGGATAAAACGTAATAGATCAATCGTGGGTGTTTGCATGTACCTATGCAATGGAAATGTCAGCAATAACTGTCATTTCCGCCAAGAAAATCATCATTATTTTAGAACTGATAAAACTCACACAAGCTTACGTCTCAAGACAATAGAAATAAGCAATAAAAACTTTGTCATGCCGGTTCATTGTTTATGGTGTATATAAAAAAGTATAAAGTTTTTACAACTTCAACTTTTATTCTAGCCAATGATAATATTTCTGAAGGAATCCACTTAAATACTTGAAGACAAATTTCTGAATATGGAGTACGTCAAAGTTAGGTGACCTTGAAAGTTTCTTGCTAAGTATTAACCCGATTCACGTCGAATTTCTTTTTTATAAGCAAAGGAGATGATTCATTCCTGGTATGATTTTGTAACATGTACAATTATTAACAAAAAATATAAATTTTCATTAAAATAAATCCCATTAAATTATAATATACGTAGTAATTAAACTAACATTTTTTTATTTATTTATTAAGTCTTTATTGTCACAATACATAATATTGTTACAAATGGCGAACTTAACGCTAAGAGCGTTCTCTACCAGTTAAACCATTAGATACTAGTATAGAAATGTATATGGCGGTATTACGACATAACAAACGTACAAAGAATGCTTATATAAATGTTTATTACCTATATTTGCAAAGATACATAAATTATAATAAATCATACTTGGTAGGTATAATAAGTAGTACATAAATTACTAGTTTTTTTAAATAATTAGTAACATTTATAAGATGGCGGTGCTCCAACCATAGAGTCATGGACTGTAGAGATATAGAGTACGGAGAAAATGTCAAATCAAAAATAGTCCTTTCGCCATTTTGTAATAGCCCCATAGTACTTTTTTCGATATTTATATATTAATGCATTGACATGAAAAAGAATTCGTGGATTTGAAAAATTGAGATTGTTTTAAAGTCTTATCCTCCTTTTTTCGCACCTGGTACAAAACCGTATCAAAGCTCCGTACAAATTCGGACCACCTCCTTTTCTTATAAAGTGTCTCAAGGCCTCAAGATTGACTGTATTAAGGCATTATAAATGTCGTATCTATATTATGGATGATAGTGTTCATTCACCACACTCAATTATGTGCCTTTATATGGCCCGAATGTATAAATTATATGCCATACGAATTAAAAAAACTGTGTATCAGATTTTAAAGATAAAGATCAACCAAGCGAACACACTTAATCGAAATATTTATATTCCAAAAGGTGGTAGGTATAACAAAATGGTATACAAATGCTGTAAACCTAATGAATAACTGACTTCTCCATCTAATCGTGTGCCCTATTGATTTTCAAAATACCACCAGTCACGATACGGCCATTTTGACAGTCGTAAGCTTCCTTTTTAATTTTCTAATTCAAAATATTGATCCAAAGGATATTTACTTAAACATTTTTGTAGGTAATCTTAATATATATAAATCTCGTGTCACAATGTTTGTCCTCAATGGGCTCCTAAACCACTTAACCGATTATAATAAAATTCGCACACCATATGCAGTTCGATCCAACTTGAGAGATAGGATAGCTTACATTACGCTATGACCAATAGGATCCGAGCAGCGCGGGCGAAGCCGGGGCGGGCCGCTAGTAATTTATGAATCATTTTTGTAAATATTCTTAGGTCACCCTTTCTTAAATTAAGATTCAAATTTGAAGTTCTTCTTCGTCTACGTTATATTTATATCCAAGAAAATGAAACTAGCGAATAAAAGAAAACACCGTGCTTGTAGCTATATTATATAATATTCACATCTCCGCGTAGGTACTTTACCAAACTTGGAGAGTGACACTGGGAAACTGCCAGAAAAAGGTAAACCCTCTTAGTATTCATCATTGGCCTTTTTGCCTGCCAGTTGCAGCACCGAGGTATCTCCCTCTGCTGAGCAGCTTCTTCTGTGCGGCGTTCCGCGCTCCATTCTATAGGCCTGTAGTGGAGGAAGTATGCCTTATGGACTAATGTCGCCATGGCAACCAGGTTCTCCTATGCCCACTTCCTCTCTTCTTCTTCGATGGTTGCAGTGGTCTTCTTCGGCACTCTGCAACAACAAAAAATAATAGTGGGCGTCCCCACCAAGGTGACAATGTCCATATTTACACATCACAATCTTTGCCTCGGTTAACTGCCTCGGTGGCCTGGTGGTAGCAGGCCACTACAACTACACTGAGGTCCTGGGTTCGATTCCCGGGTAGAGAGTGATTCTATTGGATGTTCATCGCAAAACTTGAAGATTATAAGAATCACAAGTGGGACGGGAGCAAAAAATATTAATAATTTTATATGTATTCGCATTATAACAAAAACAACAATCACAAAATAATTAATAAATAATTCAGTATCAGTTAATTACTATAAACATGCCCATAATCCTTCAAAATTAAGCTAATTGAATGGGTATATGCTCATCTGTTTTACTTTGTGTGGCTGTTTGTCTTACATCGTAATTAGTAATGAAACGCCTTCAATTTTCGCACTCGAAACCCGTCCTGTAACTTCAGTAGGAAGAGCCTCTAGAAGAAAGAAGAAAAAGAAGAAAAAACTTTTATTGGTGCAGCCCCCATACCAATATCAGGTACTGCATTAATAAAAAAAACAATAGAACAAAAAAAAAACATTAACAATACAAATACGTTACACAAAAAAAAAACATTTAAAAAGGGTTGACAAAAAAAATAACTTAGACCTATTTAAAAGAGTACCTACTTAGAGCAGAAAATAAGAAACAAGATTCCATGGCTGCACCAAATAGTTCCCAGTTCAGCATTAGTCAAGCCGAAGCCCGACGCTGGTTTTCAACTGGAAACTTCTCGGTGGGACACGGACATCAGTCCTAAAAGGCGATATAATAAATACTTACTATAAAACCAATAAATGTATTACTATAAAACCTCTCTGTGAATAGAGTATATTGTTCGGTGGCTACTCATCTGAGAAATGATTCTCAGTTCCAATTTGCTTTCATACATGCCTTCATGCGTTGTGACCGTGTTCTTTTTTTATACGTAGAACGTGAATCTTAAAATATTATTAATTCGTGAAATATAAATAGAATAGAATAGAATTCACGGAATGGACGGTAAGTGACTAGGTAGGTACCTACTGCATCCTATAGACATATTTTTTTTAATGTTATGAAAGTGGCTAACAAGCACGCAGTTCACATTGATGTTAAGTGATGACTGCAGCCTATAGATACCCACACAAAGACCAGAGGTCAAAACCCAGATGCGTTACCACTTCTAAGGCCTAAGGTGTTATGCCTCTGTGCCGGAAACTACAGGGCCGTACATTACGTCCTGACCGGAATACGATAGTGCTGAACACTACCATTTAACGGCATGTATTTTAGGTAATATATCCAGGCCTATAACAAAATAACATCTGGGAGTGATTAGAAATTGCACTATATTTTTACGTCCATTGAATTCAAATAGAAAGCGTTATTTAACTTCCAACTGAAGTACAATTAATTGCCTCTCAGCGGCAGCTCAGCCAATTATACTTACTTGAAATTTTACACCAATTTAAATGTCGCCGTTATACCAACTTGTTTACGGTCTTATAAACAGAAATTTGTTTTGATGTTGGAATCTTGTCGATTATATTTTAATGATCAATCAGATAACACTGTTGACTTGTTACTCGTATAAAATGGCCGAGAGTTGAAGTTGCGTTCACAGGGTTTCGTAAAATAAACAAATTTTCTTTGTTATCATAAATACCTTAGCCTTTTTACAGATTTTCCTGTTGTGGATAAACTATTTCCTGGATTTTTTTCTATTTTTTAGGCCCAGTAGTTTTAGAAATAAAGGGGATGAATTGTCAATTTCAACTATTTTTTACCGACTGTAATGCCAAAAATATTTTAGCTCCTCTTGGAGATTCTTACAATAGGGCATGTTTTACGATACATCACAATATACAACATAATTTGAAAAACTGTTTTTCTAATACTATAATTTCGAGGGTCCAGTGCTAAAACCCATTAAGTGAAAAAATATCAAAAATGAGTTTTTTTGCGCATCTTAATCGATTTTTTACGCTCTTTCCAATGGTATGGTATCCAATAAGCGAAATTCGCAGTAGAACCTCAAGTTTCTTGGTGTACCTAATAACCCAATAAATTAAGGTGTTTTTGCACAACTGATATACTAAAACACCTTGAAGAGATTTATCGGAACAAAATATATTTTTATATTACGTATAAACCATATAAGTTTATTTATTTTAATTTAGTGTTGTGAATAAGTTTTACCAAATCACTTTTTAACATTTATGGTAATAACCATGATCTATATTTATCGGCTTTTAGCTTTATCGATATGATTATGAAAGTAAATAAACTAAATGGCAAAAACCATTAATTCTACTTGTAGGTGTACTTATATGGATTAACTCATTTCATTATTGAAGTTTCTTCTAATGTTGTTTGTGGTAAAATCCAATAAATCGATTTTTTTTTTCAAATTATAAGAATTTTTGTTAGTTTAGTGCTTATGGTTGGTGTTAAATATTACGATGGGTGGACGCAGAAGAAAATTAGTGCAATTGGCATGCATGAAACAGGTAAATCCACACATTATAACAATTTTTTAAAACGGTTTTGAACTAACCTATTTTTATACAATCTTTTAAAAAGGGACGTAAAATAGGTATCTTTATCATCAGCATTTCAACCAAAAGACGTTTACTGCTGAACAAAGACCTCCCCCAAAGACGTTCTTGGGCCGCCCTTATCCAGAGATTGCCCGCAACGTTCACCTGGTCGTCGGTCCATCTTGTGGGGGGCCTGCCTACACATCGTTTTCCAGTACGCGGAACTAACTACTCAAAAACTGTTCTGCACAACGGCCGTCAGGTCTTCGAGCTATGTGCCCTGCCCACTGCCACTTGAGTCTCGCTATTCGGTAAGCTGTGTCGGTAACTTTGGTTCTCATGCAGATCTCCTTGTTTCTGATTTGATCTCGCAGAAAAACTCCGAGCATAGCTGTCTCCATTGCTTTCTGAGCGACCTTGAGTCTTCTTATGAGGCCCATAGTGAACGACGACGTTTCTGTCCCATATGTCATTACGGATCACACATATTGGTCAAAGACTTGGAGACTGCGGTAAGTCGGACGAGAAGATGTATCGTAGATTCCCAAACGCTGCCCAACCGAGTTGGATTCGGTGATTGACCTCTTTTTCGGAGTTGGACCGACCTAAATGGACCGTTTGTCCCAGGTATACATAACTGTTAACAACTTCGAGTATTGTTTTTTTTTTTTACTATTTTTTTTATTTAATAAAAGTGGCAAACAAGCATGCAGTTCACATTGATGTTAAGTGATGACTGCAGCCTATAGACAAACACAATGATCAGAGGTCAAAATGCGCAGATGCGCTGCCACTCCTGAAGCCTAAGGTGTTATGGCCTCTGTGCCTGAAATTACAGGGCCGTACATTACCACCTGACCGGAACACGATAGTGCTGAACACTACCATTTAGCGGCAAGTATATTAGGTAATGCGGTGGTGCCTACGCCCGCGAGCTCCGTTGTGCCCTCGAACATAACAGGAGTGGCTGTAATATGGACATTTGATATAATTTTCATCTTGTCCATGTTCATTTTACGCCCACTCGTTAAGAGGTTCTACTGAAGTCATTAAGCATTGTACTAAGGTCTTCTAGGGTCTCAGCCATGACTACGACATCATCTGCAAATCAGAAGCTTGAAGACATCTTCCAATGCAGCGGTGAACAGCTTCGGAGATATAACATCTCCCTGTCTCACACCTTGCAGCAGTTGGATAGGTTTCAAGTTCTGATCCTAAAGTCGGACCGAAACGGTGGCATTCTCATACAAGCTCCTCAGCACCTCGATATATCGATAGTCAACTTGGCATATCTGGAGTGACTATAGCACAGCCCTAAGGACAAATCTTTGGCGAACACTTTGGAGCCCTTGTTCCGCTAGATGGCCGCTTTAATACTATCAGTATTCAACTGGCGAAGGTTGCGATTCAATGACTTGGATATCTGTCTGTTTAGCCGCCTGTAAACAAAGCATCTTCAGAGGACTTCAGAACCATACCGCGCCTCTCCTCTATGAGCTTGAGAGTTGGGCTGGAGATCTCTATGGTCTTATTCGTAGGGCGAGTCTTGAAAAACTTAGGCCACTTAAACCACCATGCGGACAGTTTCCACGATTTTGTATTGGATTTGGGCAGTTCCTGGGCGGAGCGTAGACTTTATTAGTCGGGATCTTTCGATCTTGACATTTAAATTCAGTGTAAATAGCGTAAATGAAAATAAACCAGCCTTAAAAAGTGACGAAGATTGTTTTTAGTCTATTTTTAACTCAATAAAACTATTAAATAAACTACTATAATTGTTTAATTTGATTTTTCTCTTTGGGGTAAAACCCAATAAGTCACTACCTCACGTAACTTATTTTTTATTAATATATAAATGGTGTATAATGGGCAGTTTAGAATTGTTTTAGTAATCAGTGATCTATATATACTTTCACCTCAAATGCGTATTACGACGATATAATACGAATAGCAGGGGTATATTATTTGTCATTAAACTTTAAATGTTGAATTACTCAAAAGTTAATATTTTACACTTAATGGGTTTGAGCACTATACCCTCGAATTTTATCCAGCAAAAATGACCCCTATGTTTCAAATTCTCTTTTTTTACACTTTCACAGTTAGGTCACCCGTTTACACGTGTGTCAAAAATTCCAATTCAAATTCAATTCGGGTCCAGTACTATCGGTACAAATCATCTATAACAGAACGACAAACAGACGAGTACCTAATCATATAAGGATCCGTTTTTCTTTTGAGGTTCTGAACCCTTAAAACGATTCATTGGTATTTCACAGCTTCTGAATTCTCTGAAAAAATAGTAAATACTACGCAAACACTGAATTGTGTTGGTTATTGTGAAATAGTTACATTAATTTATGATATTATTTTCATATCAAGCCTTGAGTGAGCCGCAATTAACATAATTACTGTAAATAATTATGAAACAAAATACAATTATACAGTGAAATACACAAAATACACATAAATGTTTAATTGTGAGATATCCATGATTTTACATTAAATAATTTGTATTTATAAGTATTTAATATAATGTTATTTGCAATTATGACAAATGGTCTCATTGTAGGTACAGATCAAGAATTAATAAAAACTAAATTATTAAACGTACGTAACGTCACTTCACGCCTGTTATATTCGAAGGGCTAGGCAGAGGCATGGTAATGTTATCTACAGTATTCTGTTTTCATATAAACCTTTACGAATTATACCTACACGCTTTGACTTTGGTACACACTCGTGCAGGGACGAACGGTTGATGCGATACTGAATACTGAAGGCAAGCAGCCCTACCATGTGTTTACGTATCTACGCACGGCATTTTAAAGACAAGGCCGAGTCACAATACCGGGAGCAGAGGTATAGTACTATAAATGCATGCACTGAATGCTTGCATTTATAGTAGGTACTTTACATGCAAACACCCAAGATTCGTCGGCTACGTTTTGGCCTATGTAACAGGTGGCGAGTCTGTTGACATGGAGATGTCAACAGGCTCGCCACCTGTTACATGGTCCAGGCATATTATCAAAGTACTAAGAAAAACTGCCAGAAAATGGAATTTATCTCTGGTAACCCCCCTGAGAATAGTAGTCACAACTAAACATAGTTGTGACTACTATTCTCAGACAGGGAAACGAAAGGCATATGATCCTGTGATTCCACTAACTTTTAACAGTCATAACGTGTATTCATAGCTTGAGTGATGTTTTGCAGGGCCTCTGTAGCATAAAATCTCAAGAGGCACGCCACAGACGCGGACATAGGTGTTACAGAACCAGCGTAAGACACTCGACATACAGACGGGTTTCACATCCCCTTGCCTTTCCCTGCGAAATTGGAAAATACGAAAATGGGCGCCGTTTTCTATGGCTCGGCTACAGAAAAAAACGGCGCTGAATGCCGAGGGGTCTTCTCATTCACAGTTGTTCGTTAAACAAAGTGGTTTAAATAGTTCATTATGATTTCAGGCTTCAATAATGTTGGAAAGTTTGTGATATTATGTTACTCTGAATGTACGAGTACTACATAACTGAATGTAAAATATGAGTTGCATGATTTATTCAACTCATTTTGTTCTTATAATAATACTGGGCCACTAGTATTATTATAAGATCAAAATGAGCACGGGTGCAATTTAGGTAAAAGATGTGCAAGTTTGATAAAAATCGGTTAAGTAGGTAGTTTAGGAGTCCATCGCGGACAAACACTGTGACACGAAATTTGTATATATTAAAGATATTTACTCGTAGTATTACATTGTAAACTCCACTATGTTACACTTATATTTTTTTAATCATAAAATAAATTTAATTTATAATATCTGAAACACAAGAAAACTTAAAATTTTATTTTGGAGGTAGGTATGTAGGTATATTATATTTATTCAATAATCAATAATCTCAATATTTTTTAAATTAATTACTCTAGGTAAATAATTCCCAAGTAGGGTTACTTGGGAATTATTTACCTTTCAAACGGTATACAAACCTAGCATACACCGAACAACGTTAGGTAACGTCTGGAGATTAACAGCCGCGAATTTGGCGCATGGCAACACAAAAAGGTCTGTTTTACACGTTTTTTCCACGGTATACCTATATACGTACAACCACATCATAGTCATCCACCGTGCGCCTCTAGACGATGGGCACTGTGTAAAACAACAGGAGAGAGATCTTTTAATTACGCAGGCTCGGACGGTAGGAAATGACGCTTAGAGCCACCCTTTTGATAACCACTTCCCTCGCTTCGGGCAGTCGATAGTGAAACAATGTTTATTTACAAACTGAAAATGCAAGATCGTTTTAATTTCGAGTAACAATGACTAAGGTTGGTTTTGTTCGCGGTCTCATTTATAGTTAAAGTTTTATATTATTAGGGATCTTTGTTTCTGTTGTAAGTTGCGATGTAGGCATTACAAGCTTTTAGAGAATTAATACCTTAAGTTCCTATTAAATATTGTTGTGGTTTTGAGGAATAGTTTAGTGCAGCGGTTCTCAAACTGTTTTGAAAACAGTCTATGTAATATTTAAATCATCGAATAATATCACTGACATATTTTACTTTACCTAATCATCTACACTGGGATTAATTGTTTCTTGCGAAAAAATGTACATAGCTAGCGCTACCTAATTTCCCCCACTCTATTGTAGACATGACTAACCCTTCTGTAAACTGCAGTCTATAATAAAAATCCTAATAATATAAAATACAAATTTTATTTTTTTACATTTTTCTGATAACTGTCATTTCTCGGCCTATCACCCGTTTTCGGTTTATCGTTGATTTGTGGGACCCCCTGTATATATGTACCTACAATTTAGTATTACCCTCATATGATAAGTTTTCCCCGCATAGATAAATTAAATTTAAAAAAAGATTAAAATAAAAGAGGCATTAGCTATGCCTCTTTTTGAACCATTGAACCATTCACATAAATCATTGTAAAATACGTGAAGCCACAGATCGAAGTTCCGTTAACCTACAAGACAGGAGTTCCGAGTTAGAAACGGACACAAATTTAATTACGGCATAACACGGATGCAATGTGGTACGAACCCCATCGTTCCTGTTTCATTATTTAACCACCCGTGAAACGGTTCTTATGCGAGAACCCCTAACCTTTTAATAAGGCTTATTACTTTTTAACTTTTTTTGGTGAATTAACAATCGGAGTTAGTCCAAGGTACATATTAAAAATGTCGCTTACTACCTGTGGATATTTACAAATACTGATTTTTAGGGTTCATTCAACCCTTATAGTTTCGCCATGTCCGTCTGTCTGTCTATCTGTCTGTCTGTCCGTCCGCGGTTTAGCGCAAAAACTACATTGGCGAACGAAAATTGGCACTTTAAAGCTTAATAAGTCGCGAACAGTTATGTAAATCCAAAACTGATGTTAGCATAACCCTAACATTTTTGAAAGACTTATCCAACAATATCCAACACTATATAGAAAACTAAAAATAAAAAAGGTATTTGCGCGTTACATGTAGGGCAGGTACCCTTAATAATATTATTTTTCATGTTTTTAGTCCACCACTTTGTCGGTGTGATTAAGGTGTATACTTGTACCAAATTTCATGTCTCTAGTACCAACAGTTTTTGCGCTAAACCGCGGACTGACAGACAAACAGACAGACTGACAGAGAGACATATTAGGTACTTAATCGATACAATGTGATAGATTGAAACAGTAAGTATACACGTCAGAAACATCAAACGTTTTCCGCCAAACTTCTTTCTAAATCAGATTTGAGGTCTTTATTTGTACAGAAATGTAAGTCTTAGAAGCGCCCGTATCGCAGAATTAGATAACAATCATCAACATTAAGTATTTACGCTGTTTATTTGTGTTCATTCGCTGTTTACATGTTTATATAACTGTGTACACATAGCATCTGTTGGTAACAACCTTAGTAATTGGAGTTTGCCTCAGATCGTATAAATAGCACTAATTTTGCATCTGGGTAGTAAAGGAATGGTTGCGTTTAACGAACAACTTAAAGTCAAAGCCTCGGCATTCATCTATGAATGACGTCAAGCACCTTGTTCAGACCTTGTTACAGAAGTTTAAGTACATTGCAATTTACCACCAATGTAAGTTACGTGCGTCGGTGTTTGTTTGCTACCTTCATCTTTCTATCTCTATCTATACTTAATAAAAAACAAGTCCCCCCAAGCATCTGCCTGTCTGTTAAAAAATATTAACAAATACGGCAAGAACATAGAAAGTATTCCGCACATCTTCTTTCCAAACCAGATCTGGGGGCTTTATTTGTACAAGCATAAGTCTTAGAAGTGCCCGTATCTCCGAATTGGAGAATTCGGAGATACGGAGGAATAAACACAATAATCAACATCAAGTATTTACGCTGTTTATTTGTGTTAATTCGCTGTTTACATGTTTATATAACTATGTACACATAGCGTCTGTTAGCAACAACCTTAGTAATTAGAGTTGCTTAAGATCGTATAAATAGCACTCATTTTGCATCTGTGCAGTAAAGGAATGGTTGCGTTTAACGAACAACTTAAAGTCAAAGCCTCGGCATTCATCTATGAATGACGTTAAGCACCTTGTTAGAATCGCTCCAAAAATTTTAAATACCCAGTTAAGGTTGAATGTACATCAGATTCACGTTATTTTAATTAATGAGTTAACAGTTTGTCAACTGTTATAATCTGTACGAGATAGTGACTTACATTTTAATATAATTCCATTTTTACTTCTGATGTTTGTTACCACATTTGTGAATTCTGATGTTTGTTACCACAAAGTGTACCTACGTATATTGCGGTAATTATTTGTAGAGGAGTTACTCCTAATTGTACCTAGGGCAGAGAATATCTAATAATACTACGTATATGAAGCGCGCATGGCCCAGCGGCTGGTGTAGATCGTAAGCGATCTGCTCGGTTAAGCACTACGGGCGCGGTCGGGTAGTGTGATGGGTGACCGCTAGTGGCAAATTAAATGCGCGTTTCCGTGCTTCGGAGGGCACGCTAAGCCGTCGGTCCCGGTTGCTATCGATGGATAGCAGTCGTTAAACCTTGTCGTAGGCCTTATGGGCAGTTTGAAAACATCCGACAGTGGGTTGGCCACTAACCCACCCACCTCCACCAATCCGCATTGGAGCAACGTGGTGGAGTAAGCTCTAGGCCTCCCCCCAAAAAGGGGAGAGACTCGTGCCCAGCAGTGGGACGTATAATGGTTGCCATTATTATTACTACGTATAGAATGGACACTTCGACTTTTCGCCCGTTTTGCCCGCATCACTAACCCCTTCCCCTCTTATGGGCGACGGTTGGTATTTTGTACGTGCTACGCACACAGGTGCGCGTGTAAATACACGTCACTGATTGATGTCTGTGTAACAGAAACCAAAATAAGTGTTTGTATGGAATTTTGGCGGAGTGTCCGCGGTGTGCCTAGGGCATACAAAATTTGAAGTCAATTTCATTGGAGATAATGTCCTACGTAATTAATTTTATATACATAACTTTTATCTTACCAAAAAATCACATTACATCCACATTATGTCGTAGATGACGAGCCAGTTGCCCCAGCGGTGTGAGACGACCGTTTGAAACTAAAATTACGGGTTCGATTCCCGTAGCTGGAGAAATATTTGTATGGCCTTGAGATATTTCTTTCGGCTTATTTTGTATATACAACGGCACCCACGATGCAGGTTTTTATGCCTTGTATAGGGCTGTGAGTGTAAGCGTTTTTTTTTAAGATCTCTGTTTTAATGCACCTAAATGATTATTAACAATCTAAAAAATATATGAGATAGGTACTAATATCATTAATGTGCGATGATATTTTGTGTATGTATATAACAAAAAATAAACTACCCATGTATTAAAAATCTATTTACATTGCTACATAATCATTTTATCAATGTATACTGTTTTTGTCACTCTGCTAATATATATAAAAAAAAAGATCCGGACGAATTGAGAACCTCCTCCTTTTTTCGAAGTCGGTTAAAAAGGGTGTCATTCAATTCAATCTTGGACCCAAGAGTGTTTTGCTATTTGACGTCCACAGCGGGTGGTCTTTTATTCCCGCAGTGATAACGCGGTAAGTTGATGTCAACGCATTGACTCAAATGATGGGTGATATTTTTCTTTAGTTACTTTGTCTACGTAACTTCACGCCTGTAATCACCGAAGGGGTAGGCATAGGTAAATTCGCCGGTTTCGTTTTTTGGCCCATGTAACAGGTGGCGAGCCTGTTGACATCTCCGGGCACATCACCAAACTTCGGGGTACTGGGAAATTTCCAGGAAATGGAAAAATCCCAACAGAACCAGAGATAAAGGACTTTACACCATCACCCGGGAATCGAACCCAGGACCTCAGCGTAGTAGTAGTGGCCTGCTACCACTAGGCTACCGAAGCAGTACTTTATCTATTTGCCGCCAAATGTTAACCTTCATCAGCACTACCGTTTCGGTTTTTTTTTATGTAATGAAAGTGGCAAACAAGCATGCATTTCACATTGATGTTAAGTGACGACTGCAGCCAATAGACAAAGACCAAGGTCAAAATGTAGATGCGTTACCACTCCTGAGACCTAAGGTGATATGCCTCTGTGCCAGAAATTACAGGGCCGTACATTGACCTGACCGGAACGATAGTGCTGCGCACTACCATTTAGCGGCAAGTATGTTAGGTAATGCGGTGGTGCCTACGTCCGCGAGCTCCGTCACTGGAGCTCTATCACTAGTAAAAATACTTCAGTCTAAATTTAATCTAGTTCGTAACTTGTCTTCTCTATGACACATTATTTAATTCGAACTCGGTTCGAAGTACAGTATCCAACAAGAAATAATGCACATCGACCTCAGGAAGAGACGTCTGCTTATTTCGGATCTGTAGAGCGTTATCTCTTTCGCACCTTACCTATTTGACGTTTATCGACCACTTTAGTCAAGTTTTGACTAATACCGGACTACGAATGTTTACGTATGCAGTATGCAGCAGAGATAACGCTCTATAAAGCCGAAATTAGCCGATTGTCACTTTCATATGCTCGATGTGCATTATTTCTTGATGAGCACTGTACATACGTCTTGTCAGCTAGTTAATTATAAATTTGCTCAAAAAAAACTTATACGTTGCTAAGCAATACCTATATCATGAAATGGAGCATTATTGAAATTACAGTTTAAAATAGATTGCTTCAAATCCATCGACCACATAACCGGTCTTATGGTGGATGTATAAATTATTGCCATCATTAAATTTCCTACTTTAAGACCTTTTTCACGACCGAAGTCGATAGTCCAAAAAAACCTGCTACCCAAGAATACATAATAACGTAACACAATGTTAAAAGTGTAGCTGAGCTAAAAATTAATTGGCATCGCGAACCATAAAAAATATGAAACGGAACCTCTATGGACAGTGCATTCAAACGCGGCCCTTGTCTCCGGTAATGGTCAGTCGCTTTTTAAAGGCTTTCCCTCAGTTGCCTCATTAAATTTCCATCAAAAAACGCTGGTCCTTTCAGACTCCCTCGCCTAACTAAACCATTACAGCTCTTTAGTAATGTTGTCGATGCCGATACCCTGTTTTATAAATAATGCTTTGGGAATTAAACGCTTAATACGTTTGTTAAGGCTGTTTTTGTTATAATTATAGTATGTTTGTATGTATCTTCACACCAGGTCCCTAACGTGGTAGGCAGAGAGTATAAAGCGCCAGATATCCCATTCCTGACACACCTCCCGTACCGCATATCTACATTCATCAATCTATAATTATTGTAATATATTCTTATGTTTTTATCTTTTTCATGAATATAAACGTACGAGGTAAATGCATGTACTCAAGTATACGCGCAAACATCCACTCATATCACACGATTCACCGGTTACGTTTTAGTCCCTGTAATGAGGACGACAACCAAACAATGGCGGCCAAAGCATTCCAAGAGGGCGGTGAAAATAACAACGCGGGATGGGCAGCAGCGTCCCGCGATAAAACTATTGCGATCGCCAATCTGCTTGCCAAGCGTGGCGATTATGGCATATTCTTCCCTAACCCCTAGTTTGCACTAACAACATTAAATATGATGATGTTTCGCAACTTATCGCATAAAGTATGTATTGCGATAAATGTCTTGTTGGTGCTAGCGTTCGCACTGCTGTCAAACTTATCATTTTGACATGTTTTATGTGAATGTTTCATCAATGCAAACTCACGGTTATGACGCACAACACTGTTGTGGGCGTCGTTGGGGATGGTCTGGCTGTGGACGTTTCTCAGCTGGAGTGACGATGATGAATGAGGACGTGGGAAACCTGTTGTCTCTCTCCGGGTTGATTACCAAAATCCGAGTTTGGGAAACTCCCGAATAATGAACAATTCCCATCAATTTATGCAATCCCATCATCATATGGAACTTTCAACACAGGAAGTGTTGAAAGTTTTAGTGTTTTAGTGTTGAAAAAATTGCACAGTTCTGATCGGCTTTATTTACCTTGTATATTCTGAATTAAGTCCCATTGTTTTCTTCACATCACCAGCTTGTCAAAAGATGAGAAGATACTTCATAGTTTTACGATATATTTAGGTATACGTTATATAAAGTAGGTAGTTAAATTTTGTGAGTAGTATAAATGTATGTGAATATGTTATTTCAGAGGGTTTAAGGAGTGCTGGGATAGCTAATCACTTTAATTCACTCTTACAACAGAAGCGAAATAAAAATTGTAATTCATGTCAAGGTCATTAATAAAACGTATGATCGAGTCACAATATTGACAGGAATTGTACCATGGTATATTTACATAGCTCAACAAGATAAACTAATTGTTTTGTCAGCATGAAATGTAATCGCTACTTGATCGCGCGCTTCACATTGCCATTTCCAATTATATAAATAAGATTCATTAATGAAATAATTAGGTACATGAACAACTGTGCATCCTTCTACTTAGATTCCCAAATGTTACTCAACTGAGTTCAATTTTACTAAACTACAATCCTTGTTCCAGGTAAATAACTTTATTCGTCAACAACTTCGGGAGAAGTGTCATGACAGTGACATGACCAATCACTGGTAAAATGCTTCCAATTTTGTAGCGGGTACTGTAAAGGTCACCAAGTGTTTTTTTTGTGTAATAAAAGTGGCAAACAAGCGTGCAGTTCACATTGATGTTAAATGATGACTGCAGCCTATAGACACCCACACAATGACCAGAGGTCAAAATGCAGATGCGCTGCCACACCTGAGGCATTAGGTGTTATGCCTCTGTACATTACCACCTGACCGAAACACGATAGTGCTGAACACTACCATTTAGCGGCAAGTATATTAGGTGATAACGGTGGTGCCTACGCCCAGGAGCTCCGTCACTGTAGCTCTACCACCAGTAAAAATTATACTAAATTCTATCAGCGACAGCGCTAGATTCATTGTCATCAGCAAATCGGATGTTTCTAAAATACTACCGCCTTTATTCATAAACGTACATTAGATATGTTTTAGCCATAGAATGCTTTGTCTTTGTCAGTTGCATTGTCAAATGTGCAGGATAGAAAAAGACAAAGGAGAGATTAGCAACACTTTAGCTAAGATACGTTTTAATTAAAATATGGTTATGAGTATGTACTTAAAATCGAGGTCGAGTTGATAACTCCTTTTTAACCGCTGATGAAAAAAGTGGTGTTATAAGTTTGACCTGTCTGTCTGTCTGTAGGTATGTGTCTGTGGCACCGTAGCTTCTGAATGAATAAACCAATTTTATTGCGTTTCTTTTATTCGAAAACATTAATCATTTTGGAGATTCATAGCTATGTTTGGTGGATTTACCTGAAGTACTTTTCAAGATTTTCAGCCTTGATAGGCCGACAGACAAACACATAGATAAACAGGTATGACGAAACTGTAAGGCTTGCGTTTTTTGCTATTTGGCTGCGGATCCCTAAAAAATCATAAGTATGCTTCCGTAGAGATAGACTAAGAATCATAATAACTGATACCGCCCTTAAAAACATGAAAGGTTTAAAAGGAAACAGATATTTATGACACCTGATCTAACACTTACTGCACTTCGATAGAGGTTTATTTCTATGTAAGTTCGAAGTGTGTAAGTGACTAAACAACTAGGTATTATAAAAAAATATGCGGATACGGATAAGATATTAAAAAAAAACGAAAATATTGTCACTTTTATCATATTTTCATATTAATCCCTTTAAATGAAAACCTGTTAACGAGAAATATTGGATATATTTTTCAATTCCCACCGAAGGATGCTTCAAAGTCAGATGTGAGAGCAATAAATATTTTTATACGAGTTGGTGCAAATTATTTCGCATTCCGATTAAGGTTTTAACATATATTTACGAAATGGACTTACGATGCAATAATTTTTATTTGAATTAAGAACACATTTGCAAATCTGATAAAATTAACTGACGCAACTTTTGATGGTATGGAATCAAATGCATTTTTATGGTGCCGTAACGTTTTGTCACGTAACCTATAAAATGGGTGGTTGGTACGAACGGCTCTTCTTTTCGCAAAAGAAAGAAAACGAACCCTTAAAAGTTCACATTGGCGTCTGTCTATATGTCCGTCTGTCACAGCCAATTTTCTCTAAAAGTACTGATTAAGTTGAATTTTGTTACGAATTATAAATGCTAAGTAAATAAGTAAAGAAATCCAAACAGACACGTGTAACGCATATAAATAAAATAAAAAAAACGGCAAAGTGCATACCGGGCCACACGCAGTGTAGAGTTCCGTAGTTACAGAATAAGAGACGTATTAAAAAAAAAATTTTTTTCTATGGAGTTATTCGTAATTTTCGAGTCAAATACATTTTTTGACTATTTCTCGCAAACTTGTAAAAATAACTTAAGTGTGATAGTTTTCCATTTAATTTCATTATATTTTATATAGCTACTACTTCCGTAACGTTTGAATTTCTAACAACAACCGTTTAGTTGGTAGAGGGGGGGACACTTGACTCTAACAAAAATTGGCACTTTAAAGCTTAATAAGTCACAAACTGTTAACTAAATCGAAAAAGATATTGTTTGTTTGTGTCACAATGTTTTTGAAAGACCTATTCAACGATATCCCACACTATATAGAAAACGAAAAATACAAAAAATATCCGCGCGTTACATGTTGGGGAGGTACCCTAAATAAAACAAAATGTCATATTTTTATTCTACCACTTTGTCGGCGTAATAAAGATGTAAAGTACTAACTATGTAAGTACTAGAGACTTGAAATTTGGCACTATTTGTGACTTTGGCGAAACTATAAGGGTTCCTTGTTTACTATGGAACCCTAAAAAAGTGGCTCAGCCAAATAGCTATCTAAAGATCGCAGATTTGATTCCTGCCCGCGGAAAAATTTTGCTTTCCAATTTTTCTCACAATTTTAAATTCACACGCACCCAAAAATAAAATACGTCAATAACATATTATTATCTTTCCATAAAATATCTTCTATATTTAATTCGACGATTTACGAAACACGACTTATTGCCATACCTACTACATTGTACGAACATAATATATTCTCAAATCACGTTCTTCTTCTATCGATCAAATGGACCGTGAAAATTCCTTTCATTGGACTGTTTGTTCACAAAATAAGGCCACGGAATATTTTTGCAAAAAATATAACATTTCCATTATTTTTCTTCCCAATATAAAAGCGGTGAATGTATGACCTAAATCCATGCCAATATTGGAAGGAGATACGAAAATAATTCTGACAATCGATTGTCGTTTTGTACAGCTAAAATAAGTTTAAAAATCATAGTTTGAAATACACCTAAGATAGATGGAAGATTTGAATTATGGTTTCCAACGTGTAGGATAATGTTCGGGAAATACTTAGTTTAGAATGGTTGTCTCTTCAAAAACAATATAATATATGTATATAGCATAGCATTACCAATGACATGCAAATATGCAATTTTGAGGCCATACAGCGCACTCATTTCAATCACTTCTATTCATTCACTTGCCTCTTTTTCTAGGAACACGTCAATACGTAATTTTTCATCTTATACTACATGACAAATATTAATAACTCCGCTCAGCTCGATAGAACTGAGCGTGTTAATTACAATTCTTTCTCTTATTCCAATCCTATCTACTCGACTATTTAATTTTGTAGGTCGAAATATAAGTAAGTACCTACGCAATTTACTTTTGAGATTTAATCCGTCCGTAATGTCCGAGTCCGTAATTCTCCGTAATCCTAATTCTAGTAGGTAGGAGAAAAAGGTTTTATATTTGATTGATATTTGAGTATTATTATTTCCCATCTAATTAAATAACACTTTTATTAAGATGAGTAAAATATTTATGTGGAACTCCAAAGAGTAGGTAAACCCTGATATATATTATGCAATCTAATATATAAAATTCTCGTGTCACAGTGTTTGTAACAATACTCCTCCGAAACGGCTGGACCGATCATTGTGAAATTTTGCTTGTCTATATTTTATATCACCAAATGCTAAGTGATTCTCCACAATGCTAAGGTTTTTCAATCTCCACAATTTTTTTTTTCATTTTTTTAGACGTTTAATTCTTTACACCTCTAAGGCGATACGATTCTCGGAGGGATAGCTAGTATTAAGTATACATACTCGTACAAAACAGTATTTTTTTAGAAATGAGCTAACTTTACCTACATCAAATACTTTGTTGTTTGGTATATAAAACATCTTTGTTCAGATGTGTCTAATCGAGTTTTCTTTCAAACTTTTCCACGCCGTACCTCTAAGTCCGTTTAGTTGGCTTTGTGAGAAAAATCCCTGGTGTAATAAATCATTTATTAGTTGATCAAATTCATCACAATCTTCGCGCTTTTATTTGCTTCTATTTATTTATAAATTAATGCATTCCAAAGGATGGAAAAAAATAAAAATAAGAAAATGAAAATGGAAAATTCCCAACAGAACCAGAGATAAAGTATTTTCAACCGTTATCTCTGATACCCGGGAATCGAACCCAGGACCTCCAGCTTAGTAGTAGTGGCCTGTTACCACTAGGCTACTGAGGCAGTTGTCTTACCTACAAGAACCCTGAAAATAGAAAACTTATTTTTTGGGTAGGGGTGTAAAAATGTAGATTATAATTAATTGTATGTATCTTCATGCTAAGACCCTTGGGTGGTATATAATAATATCCTGATATATATACAAGAAGATAAATAGATATCCCGGTTTTGACACAGCTATAATTAATTGTACCTTCAATTTAAACATATTATTATGCTAGATAATCCTGTTCAACAGTTCAACATTCCCTCTGCAATTGGAGATAGATTGAGAACAAACTCGGGATTACTGGAGCAAACATTGTAATGGCTTGGTTTGATTGGAAGCCTGAGTTAGGCTTTTGTATTTGTGATAACGTATACTCTCTGGATAAGAACGATAATATTTAATTGTTAGCCACACTTGGTAAGATAATTTCTAAATGACGGTAGGTTAATGGCGCTTAAAACGTCATATAGTAAGAAAAATAAACTCACGAACATGAACAACACAAATGAACTTTATTTCGTGCAGTGCTCGCATGGCCATATTTAAATGTATTTTAGAAATACATAATATTTCCACGTGATGTTCCTTTAAATATACCTACAACGTTTTTACAATATAAATTTATATTATTTTTAATTTAAACTTATGCTAGATAATCCTGTTCAACAGATCCCTCTGCAATCAGAGATAGATTGAGAACGCACTCGGGAAAACTGGAGCAAACATTGTGATGGCTTGGTTTGATTGGAAATCTGAGTTAGAAGGGAGAAATGTTGTATTTTGTGATAACATCAGAATTAGACATATTCGGTCATAGGTTCAAACTCACAAGATAAATTAAATTAAAATAATATTAACGGCATATAACCCTTTCTTTCACATAGGTATTAGTTTTTTGATGATAGTGGTATTTTCTGTTTCACCGCACCAGGGGCGGTAGGGGCCGTACCGAGACGTTTTATTGCGATTCAATTTAGACGCTACCTTAATTTTGTTTCAGTTGTTTTATGCCAGCGCGTATGAAGAAACGAGACAAAGCGTGATTCATGTGTCAGTATTTCACATTTTTACTATAATTTCAAAAATACGTACCTCTATCGTAATCAGAAATTTTTAAACCTGGACCTCATTTATTTTTTTATTTGTTCATACGCGTGTGATAAAGCAAGACACAGCATTACGATTTAGTTTAGCTTCTAAATTAAAGAAATAGTTGCACAAATTTGAAAAATAGGTGTAAATCAGTCCTCTACGCTGCCTCGTACTTACGCAGTGAAAATTGTATTGTGAGATCGTGGTTAATTTCCTGCAAAGAGATTTATGGTAACCTCGATGTAATAAGTCAGAAGCATTTCTTACAGTGGAAGTTATAAGATAGATTTGCATCTCTATTGGATCTTTGGACAATTGTTCATTAATTTGGGAAGAGCTTGTTTATTGTCACAGCTTTTAAACAGAATTTCATACAATTTAATTTACAGAAACATTTCTATGATCTGCGTATTTCATAAGACAACCTGTCGTACGCTTGGAAGTTGAAAATGTTTCGAGTGAATCTTAATTCTCGAGACCTATCATTTTTAGGTCGGTTGTAGATTTTTACTGCTTAAATGCACATATATTCAACTCCACCCACCACTTCGGAATAGAACAGAAATATACAGCCAGCATTTAAGGTTCATTTTATAATTCCCGGCGGAAATATTTCCGATTACACATGATGGAATAAGTAAAATTTATTCTAGCGATATTCGAGTCAGAGCGTCGAATGAAGGATTCCAAGGTGTCGCGTTGAGACGCGTCGTATATCCAATTTTTCGCATACCTCACGAAATATCCGACGAAATTTAGTTTGCAGGAACGTGACTATGATACAAGAAAATCGCATTATCTAGTGTTCACAACAAATCCAACAATCGATTGAAATTAGTTGCCACAATGCCTCTCCGCGGTTTACATTCATATCAAGTTAAATTGTATTAGCACTGTGGACGTGTGTGTTTTACATAAACATGTATTGACTTTGTTTGCGATGCCGACGATAATGTATTCATGATTCTGTTATGTATCGGATACATGATATAATGTATCTTAGATGTTATACGTAAATTGCTGTAATACGAAATTGAATTTAGGTTACAAGGTAACTGCGTATAGAATACGCATTAATTCTGTGTTTGAGTTTCGATGACACGTATTACGTAATGATTTGTAGGTTACTTCAATAACATTATTATTTTAGTGTGCCAAATCTTTACTTTAGACATAGATTTCTAAGTACAATTTCGTCGTACGCTAAATGCCTTGGTAAAAAGGATCACGTGAGACTTTCTTACAACTAGAGGTACCTGTAACCGATTAGGCCAGTTGCCCTGCCAACCCTGCAACAAGACTTTTCAAACTAAATTTGGGCTAGCATGCCATATTAGATGTATTGGAGTTAGTAGACTCCACGGTATTTTTTGCATAACCATGGATACTAAATTGGCAATGGGGTCCCCATATTGCCAAATTAAACAGTAGACTTAACTCAGCAGCATTTGCAGTGAAAAATATATGATTGTTGACTGACGTGGAGATGACTCGCCTCATTTACTTCAGTTACTTTTACAGTATACTGGCATCGTGCTATAGGGAAATGCCGCTAACATCAATACCTAATTAGCAATTTCCGGCACAGAGGCATAAGACCTTAGGCCTCAGGAGTGGTAACGCATCTGCATTTTGACCTTGGTCTTTGTGTGGGTGTCTATAGGCTGCAGTCATCACTTAACATCAATGTGAACTGCATGCTTGTTTACCACTTTCATTACATAAAAAAAATAAAAAAACCTACAATTTCGGTTTTGGAAAAAAATTGCAGAGCGTGTTATTTACGAGTTAAGCGCGAGAGTGTCTCTAAGCTATTGATTTAATGGTAAATGTAAATGTGGAAATAAATGTCAAAGCTTCTCAATACAACTACGAAAATTGATAAGGTAAGTATACAACAACAACAACAATACACTTTATTGTAAACCAGTAAAGAATACAAAGAAATACACAATAGAGTTACAAAGTATACAAGAGGCGGCCTTATCGCTAGATGAGCGATCTCTACCAGACAACCTTTGGGTAGAGGAAAAGATGTAAAAGAGTAGGTTAGGGGTGTACAGATCAAAATATAGAACAGTAAATAAATAATAATAATAATAAAGATTTACACATAAATAGACACATAACAATATCAATACCATATATCATAAAATATCTACTATAATTAAATAAATACAGGTACTTAATAATATATAGAATAACATAATATTGTTTTTTTTTTAAATATACAATAATACATAAAATAATAATAATTACAAATAAATAAAGCATTATATGTGAGTGCATATCTACAAGACTTGAAAACAACTTCTAATTTTTTATGTAGTAAAAACTTTTTAGGCTTTTTAGTATATATCTTCGTAAAAATACTGATGAGTTTCCAACGAGAAATAATGATTACAATATGAACTCGAGGAACGAAATAAATACAAGTTGTCCATGCGTGTTGCATAGAGAAAGTAGTTCATTAAAATAATGTTCAATGTCTATTAGTAAGTTTAAAAAAAAGTTATTTATGAACTTTTATATACGTAGGTAATTATTATAGAATTTTTGAATATCACAATGAGAGAACATCTGGGGATTATAGCGATCGCTGCCAGGCTATGTCATGACATTTTAAATTTTTTTTTTTTTTTTGTAATGGAAGTTGCAAACAAGCATGCAGCTCATATTGGTGTTAAGTGATGACTGCAGCCTATAGACACCCACACAAAGACCAAGGGCAAAATGCAGATGCGTTACCACTCCTGAGGCCTAAGGTGTTATGCCTCTGTGCCGGAAATTACAGAGCCGTACATTATCACTTGACCGGAACACGATAGTGCTGAACACTACCATTTAGCGGCAAGTATATTAGGTAATGCGGTGGTGCCTACACCCGCGAGCTCCGACACTGCAGCTCTACCACCAGTGAAAATGTTATTTCACAAACCAAAGCATATGTTCACAAACCAAAAAAAAAATATATTATTTCCCAAAGCACGTTAAGTAAATCAAAAACAACAATGAAGAAATTAATTCTCATAAGTGACATGGAAAGAGACTGCCATTTCATAATTCTCCTGCATCGCGAACTCGGCGATATTGCGAAAGTTTTCATTTTTCTTTAACCCAGTTACGATTTCGCGAACTGAGGCTGCGCGGGTGTCAATTTCCATCTGAGGAATTTTATCACGACCGTTAAAACTTGGGGAATGCAAATTTGTTTGATGAAAAAATAACTCGCGTCTAAATTAGCTTGCCATAAAAATTTAAGAACTTTTAGCATTTATCTTTACTGTTTTTGGTAGATGACGTTAAGTTAGTGTGAGCGTATTTTTGTTTGTCACAGCTATATTTAAGATACGATGAAATATGTCTAAAAGCGGCAAACAATCATACATTTATGGTAAGTTAATGCTATAGCCTATAAACTTCTACATAAAAACTAGAGATTTGACTGGAGACGACTTGCTACTCCTCTAATGCCTCAGTGCTGGCACCTTATATATTACAATCTTACCGGAACACGATAGTGCACAATACTACGAGTAACATTTAATTTAGGGGGTAGACAGATTAGGTAATGCCGTGGTACCTACGCCCTCGATCTCCGACTCTAAAAATTCTACCACTATAATTATAAATGTCATTAATGTCACTTTTATATTTATTGTAACATTAAATGATTCCCATTCCTCGGATGGGCAGCGTTCGGGAAGCTGCGTTATATCTTCTCGTCCAATTTACCGCAGTGTCTGAAGAAGAAGGTCTTCGACCAATGTGTGTTGCCAGTGATGACATACGGAACCGAAACGTGGTCGCTCACTATGGGCCTCATAAGAAGGCTCAAGGTCACTCAGAGGGCAATGGAGAGGGCTATGCTCGGAGTTTGCAGAAATGAGGAGATCCGCATGAGAACCAAAGTAACCGACATAGCCCACCGAATAGCGAAACTGAAGTGGCAGTGGGCAGGGCACATAGCTCGCAGAACTTACGGCCGTTGGGGCAGAAGAGTTCTAGAGTGGCGACCACGTACCGGAAAACGAAGCGTAGGTAGGCCCCCCATGAGGTGGACCGACGACCTGGTGAAGGTCGCGGGCAATAGCGGGATGAGGGCGGCCCGGGACCGTTCGTTGTGGCATTCTTTGGAGGAGGCCTTTGTTCAGCAGTGGACGTCTTTTGGCTGAAATGATGATGATGATGAAATGATTCCCAAAGCAATGTGTGTGTTAAAAACAATATTGAAGAGATTAATTCTCATAAGTGACATTCAAAGAGGCTGCCATTTCATAATTCTCCTGCATCGCGGAATTCGCCAACTCGGGGGCATATTGCGAATGTTTTCATTTTTCTTTAACCCAGTTACGATTTTGTGAACTGAGGCTACGCTGGTGTCAAATTTCCATCTGAGAAATTTCACGACCGTTAAAACTTGGACCGTTAATTCAGATTTGTTTGACGAAAAATAACTCGCGTCCAAATTAGCTTGCTATAAAAAGTGGAGAACTTTAAGCACTTTCATTTACTGTTCTTGGAAGATGGTGTTAAATTATTATGGAAATAATGAAATACCCATTAATGTAATTTTGCAAATAAATGGATAGTTGCTAATTCCCACATATTTTTGAAATACTTAATATGTTAAAGGGCGCCCCTTAATATTTTAAAGATGCAGATTTTTCGGCATCGTAGCTACTCGTATATATATATACCTATGAAAAATCTTATTAAAAAAATAAACAAATTCACCCACCAGCAATTATTTCCTGAGTCCAGTCGTCTTTCATTTTTTATCTGCACAACACTAATTTTACTGTACACTGCACTCTACTTACATCTACAATGGAAGCAATGAAGCAATCACTATTTGCCATGAGCGAGCACTTCAACACTAGAATGGATGCTTTTCAGAAAGATTTGCAAAAGTCATCTTCAGAAAACCCAACACCTACATCCCTGTTCGAAGACTTCACATCCTTTAGAAGTTTCATGATGACAGCCCTTATTTCGCTGCAATCTCAAGTGGGATTCTTGGCAAGAGAGCTTGACAGGCAGGAGACGCGAAGCAGAAGACAGATGTTGTTGCTGCATGGTGTGCCCGAGACCGGAGGAGAGGATTTGGCTTCTGTAGTGTGTGGAGTTGTCAACAACAAACTAAGCATTACAGATTTCTCTACAGCATCCATATCGCGATGCCATCGCATGAGTCGTCCTGCCGAGAATAAGTCTAGGCCTGTTATGGTGAAGTTTAGTGATGTGTCCATGCGTAGCATAGTTTGGTATGCAAAGACTAAACTGAAAGGTTCAGGAATCACGCAGTCCGAGTTCCTGACAAAGACGCGCCACGATGTCTTCATGAAGGCCCGCGAACGCTTCGGATTGCATAAATGTTGAACCAAGGATGGTCTCATCCACATCCTTGCTCCCGACGGAACACGACATATTATCGAATGCATGTGGGAATTAGTTGAAGTCTCCAGCACCTCATTCCCGTTGACGGTGCAGCAAGTCGACGTTCCCAAGGCAAAGGAGGCGAAAACCGCACGCGACATCTCCAGCACCCGTACGAAGCGCACGATAAGAAAATAGTGTCCAATGTGTCCATGTCCCAGCGTCTCATAGTATACCTTCCATATGTTTATTTGTTTGTTTGGTAAATTTTCGTGCTACTTTCTCCGGACTATCTTAAAATAATTTCAGTTACCTTTGCCAATCAAATCCTCTCTATCTACGATCCTCAGAAAATCTACTTCTTCAAATTCCTCGTCACTCTTCTTCCTTCGTTGCAAATTTTTTTACAGTAACAGCTGTACGACTGTGGAATTCCTTGCCCTTAAATATAAGGCAAGCACAGACTCTTGAGTCGTTTGAAAAACGACTTTTTTTTTTATTTTTAAAGAAAAATGGAAAGAAAAATTTGACTTCAGGCGAGGCTCGAACTCGCGACCTACTGGGAATCTAGTCCAGCCGCTCTTCAAAATTGAGCTACTGAAGCCCTGCCCGATTTGTCAAATCTTTCCTTCATATTTATTTATTTAACTTCTATGCACATAGAAAAGGTACATAAGGCGGACTTAATACTACAACTAAATGAACATAAGGCATTATCGACCAGTCAACCTTTGAGTTGTGTTGAAAATTTAACTGGTGCTGAGAGGTGAGAATTTTATACCTATATCACACGAGTATTTGAAATGGATACTTATGAAAATGTGTATACAACGTAAATAATATACTATATAGACATACATCATGGACAAAAAATATATGCATACATATTACACAAATATATACATACAATAATATAAAAATATATTCATGTATAAATATGAAGTACAAGTCTTTCATTAAACAGCTGTTACATGTGTCATAATTAATCCCAACGAGTCATATTCATGCTATAAGCAATAGGGAAAGTCAGGAGAATTCAGAAAGTAGTTACGAAGCTTACGTTTAAAAGCAAATTTACTCGGAGCTTTTTTGATGTCAATAGGTAGCATGTTCCAGAGTTTAATCGTTGCAACACCAAAAGAGTTACCCCCTTATTCATAAACGTATTTTTCTACCCTGCACATTTGACAATGCAACTGACAAGGACAAAGCATTCTATAGCTAAAACGTATCTAATGTACGTTTATGAACAAGGGGGTTATTATATAACAAATACACAAGTAAATTGAATTAAAACAAATAGCTTTCGACTGTCACACATAAAACGGTATGTCATTCGTGTTCAACTCATAAAGCTCGCTTCATATCTGTTGCATACGGAATTATGGCATTTTTATGCGTTGGCACTCCGTCGAAACGAGCGCCACCTCATAAAACTAGGCTCACTGGCAAATTCAATTCAATATAGGTACCTGGAGCATTTTATTACACCACTCTGCATAAGCGAAGTGTGTTACGGTGTAGCGAGAGCCTTGCCTTACGCTCTAAAGGCATTTTATTCAATTATAGATCGTAGATAAACAAGTTTAAAAGCGCCTTATCGGCAGTGGATTTGTTTACTTTTCCGTGATAAAACTAGGGAAAATAATGTTACCTAGGCGTACCTATAGGTACTTTATTTGATGCCAGTATCACTCTCTCTAATAAATTATTTTCCCGTGTTACAGTGTTTGTAACTAAACTCCTCCCAAACGGCTTGATTGATCTTTTTATTATTTTTTCATATATTTTTTTGTTCTGAGTGTAAGTAACTGTTTTTTATAACTCTTAGGCGAGACGAAGTTAGTCGAGACAGTTAATAGTTCCTTATTAAAAAGTCTACCGTTATCGCTAATTGAGTGACTAATAGGCAACGTAAAGCCTAAACTAGTCGTCGTATAACGCAAAAAAATCGCTTGAATGGTCCTACTGAAAGATTGCCCAAAATGTCTTCGGTTTTGCCGTCCATTTAGATGTCTATAAAATTATTTAATGTAGACAATACACACATTGCTTCTTCTGAAGATATCGGTAAGAGTGTGCTTATGATAACGTGTAATTAAATTATATTTATCTAATGTCGTTTGCGTCATATTTTTTTCAGAATTTGGCAATCTACCATTTTATTTCCACTTAGCAAACGCTGAGCGAGAGCCTACATACAGTACAGTGATTTTATCTTGTTCTGTACTGTCAACTCAAATACTTTAACATAACTAGAATTAAGACTTCCATCAAGAGTTTAATATGAAAGAGTGTCTGCTTATAAATAACCTAAAGAAAGTAAAAATACAGCTTAGGTATATTGGAACGGTATTTGACAGAACGATCCTGGGTATATTAATGGATAGAGGCGCGCTTTGATTGCGAGTTCTACCCCTATCTTGCCCTTCGGAACCCTCTTGACCTGGAAAATTAACCCTTTATCAACCCATCACTACTGTGTAGCTACATATCACACAAAGAACAGATTAAAACCATCATCAAATTATTCTTTTAGCTTTTTGTGGAATCTCTAGATGGAATAAAAATATGTCTCAAAATCCTTCGAATTGCTTATTTTTGGCATATTAATAGTGAATAATTAAAATGTGCTCATAATATTAAGCATGCGTTTCAATACTATTTATTAATCATCTTCGACAGAAAAGGATCATGATTTGTAATTATCACATTACACTCACAACCTAAAATTAGAGTAATATTTTTTCTGGCTTAACATTAGAAAGAACAAATGTGGAACTTACTTTATTAACGAGCTATATACAGCGGCATATTGGAGCACCGTGAATTTGAAACATTCGAAAAATAAATAAAGGCATCCTGAACGGTATAAATTAATATACCTAACAAATGTGTTTCAACCAATAATTAACGATACAAATAAGTTATAATTTAATATAATAATTATCCTTACCAATGATAATTTAAAAAAGTTTAATAAATCGAGAGCCGTGATCTGCCGGATATAATTCCTACAACAACCGGGTACGTTCACAAAAATGGAAACGTTAAAATGTCTTTTACGTTATTAAGTTTGAGAAGCGAAAAGTTTTGGATCGTTTTTTTACGGAGACATTCTGCAATACGGCGCGCGTTTTCAAAGTTAAAGGTGACCGGGTCAAAGGAGTTGAAAGAATGTGGGCCGTACCCTCATCGCTCTCAAGATATGTCTTGCATGAGTTACTTTTTATGAGGAAAATGAATTTATTGTTTTTATAAAGCGGGAATTTTATAATTTCATAACCGCCACCCGACATTTTTCGTGCAAAATTATCTATATCCAAAGCGGGAACTGGGTCGCAATGCGCTGTTACGTGTAGATGAAGTGGATACCTGGATGCTTTTATGTTTACACTATGAATTGCTTCATATTTTCGTTCGATATTGGCTGTTATTTTTTAATACTTTTCATTTTGTTCGGGCTTGCTGTTTTCAAGTAACAAATTGGTGTTTTGAATGTGCGTCTGTTACATATTTCAGAGGGTCAAAGTGGTCGATGAAATTTTACTGACCCAATAAACCTGTTATACGTATATTTGTTGTGAAGCATCATTAAACACTATGGAAAAATATATTACTTATTCTAACTGCTAAATGTTTCGGTGAACTTGAGGTCAAGAAATATTATTAACTATTTTTCTGGGAATAATTATAAAATTATACAACATCACCCCAAATATATATTGAGACCTGTAAACTGTATCTTATATTTTTATTTATTTATTTATTTATTAAGAAAAGTTACAAAAACAATTTAAATGTAGCTACAAAAATGCCACAAAACCCTTAGGTAATGGGTTTGTCCTGGCACCTTTACATTCGAAGCTCTAATACTATTTAAATACTATTGAAACATATCTTTAAAGCTAATTAGGTATATTACAATATTCTCGAGAGCGATATAAAATTTAACAAGGATAAGCTTATTAGTTATCTACAGAACCTTAAAAATATATACTTAACACTATACACTACACTATATCCTGAGGTGTAGGTATAAAAGCATGACTGTATGTATGTACAGCTCCGACTTTCCTTTACTTTTAATTTCTCTGTTATATGGAATGAGATGAGATGAGAGATGAACAGTGGCCCAAGACCGTAAATAAATGGAAGTTACTGGAGGAGGCCTTTGCCAACAGACGCACTGAGCTGAGAGACCTGTAACACTGTTTCAATCTACAATAAATTCAACAATGTCTACACCCAGTTCAAAGGGCTCAATAAAAAATCGTATGGGATGAGTTAATTTCCAAACTTTGAGCCGTGACAAAGAATCTTCAATAAACACTAATTCACCTACGTATTCCGAATCCTATACAGCCATGGCTGTTTCGTAAGTAAGTAATCAATGAAAATGACTTATTTTATGTAATGAAGGTGGTAAACAAGCATGCAGCTCACAATGATGTTAAGTGATGACTGCAGCCTATAGAGATCTACACAAAAACCAGAGGTTCTACACAAAATGCAGATGCTTTGCCACCCCTGAGACGTTAGTTGTTATGTCTCTGTGATAGTCATTACGGGGTCATATATTATCATATATTACCATCTAACCGGAACACGATAGTGCTGGAAATTACTATTTGGCGGCCGATAGATTAGTAATGCGGTGGTCCCTACGCCCTCGAGTCCCTGTACTGGAACTCTACCACAAGTAAATATATAAACTACTAAAGATATATTGCTAAGATTTTGAGATGTCCGAATACTGCGAAACTATAGCAGTTCAGAATTCGCAACTATCAAGTTTACGTATAATCCCCAGCTAAATTATAAGCAACAGCGTTATATCAAAGTTTCGTATAGCAGACGCTCGGACTCGCACACTCAGCTTACACTTAAGGATATTGCTTAAAATTACTTCAAACACTGCATTGCACCATCTCTGGAGGCATGTAAGTGTAATTAGTAAAGCGTTTTAGTGTTCCACATAGCGCTAAAATTCTGCTTATTACCTAACTTTTATTTTATTAGGAGTAAATTCTCTAACCGCGCTAGACTTGGAGTTATCGAGAGTTAAGTTCGAAAATGGGGTAATTAGTGCCACAGTGTTTTACATTCGAGGAGAATGTTCCAGCTCTTGTAATAGTTTTAGCAATCTGATGAATATCTATTTCCGCCCTAGATTATCTTCATTGTTCTAGTATTTTGAAAGGAAGTTTACATTATAAATTTTGTTTGAGTTAAGTAAAAATAATGAATAATAATAATGGCAACCCTTGATAAGTCCGACTGCTGGGCACGAGTCTCTCCCCTTCTTGGGAGGAGACCTGAAGCTTACTCCACCACGCTGCTCCAATGCGGATTGGTGGAGAATAGGGGTTAGTGGCCAACCCGTTGTCGGATGTTTTCGAACCGCCCAGACAGCAGTCGTTAAACTTTATCGGAGGCCTTACCTTCGATAAAGCTCGGGATCGGGACCGACGGCTTGACGTGCCCTCCGAAGCACGGAAACGCGTATTTTAATTTTCCACGGTCACCCATCACACAGCTAACCGCGCCCGTTTCGCTTAACGATCTACACCAGTCGCGGGGCCATGCGCTCTTCTTCACGAGTTTAACAATAAACGAGATATATTCCGTATTTACTGCGGCCTATGAACATCAGTTAAATTATTAGACAAGCGCCAAGCAGCGTATCTTATTAAATGAAAAATGCCATTGAATAGAGCTTTCTAACTGGTGATAGAGCTCCAGTGAAGGAGCTCGCTGGCGTTGGCACCACCGCATTACCTAATATACTTGCCGCTAAATGGTAGTGTTCAGCACTATCGTGTTCCGGACAGGTGGTAATGTACGGCCCTGTAATTTCCGGCACAGAGGCATAACACCTTAGGCCTCAGGAGTGGCAACGCGTCTGCATTTTGACTTCTGGTCATTGTGTCGGTGTGTATAGGCTGTAGTCATCACTTAACGTCAATGTGAACTGCATGCTTGTTTGCCACATCCATTACATTAAAAAAAAAGCTGCATCAAAAGAAGATTCATACGAAGAGTGAATAAAATGCATTTACTAGTTATTTTAATTTCTTAGTGTTTTATATCATGAAGTGGTAAATAAGCATACAGTTCACATTAGCGTGGTAAGAGAATACTCTAGCCTATAATTAATTATCTACATGGAAGCCAGAGAACTAAATATAGATGCGCTGTCTCTCCGGAGGTCTTAGCAGTTATGCCTTTGTGCCGGAAATTATAGGGCCGTGCATTACAGCCTGACCAGAACACGATAGCACTGAACACTACCATTTAGACAATTCAATGTTTCCTGCGAACTCCATCAATGAAGCTTTATCACCAATTGAATGGTGTTTTTATCTTCTTGTGTATTTCGGTAAAAATAGAATGATAGAGACATCTCCGAACACATTTTCAAATTTAGAGGGTATGGGAAACTTTTAAAATATATAAAAATCTCGATAGAATCATAGATGAAGGATTTTACTTCTGTATTTCTGTGTATTTCGGTAAAAGTCGGTCAAACGCATATTCTGCAATTTCTAGAATGAAATAAATATGTTTGGATCATGACTTTACATGATCGATTTTTGTGTTCGTGTCTTAAAGTTACATGTAACTTACCATCTATGTGAGTTTTTTTTCTAACCCTACATACAAATCAAGTGTCAATCTTCTGTTTCACTGAGTTCCAGCGCCTTAATGCCTGATGACAAGATAATATACCATATATAATATAGACCACTGCAGACTGTATGTTTGTTGTACTTTTACACTTTTATTATGATAAAATAAATACGACTATAGAGTGTCATTTCATCTAGGGTTAATTATATTTCACTGATGACACGTTGCAATGTGGAAATAAATAACAAAGAGCGAGTAAATTGTTGTAATCAGCCTTCAATCCGAAATTTAATCACAGGGAATCAATGACTGTTCCAACCAATCAAATTTGCGCAATTTAACAATTTATTTGTTTTATTTCTATGTAAATTTAAATATCGCGAGTAAAATATATTAATCCTAGGAGGAGGAGGAGTAAAATCCTTCATCTATAATTCTATCGGGATTTTAACATTTTCTAGAAATTTTCCAATACCTCGGAATTTCGTAATGTGCCCGGAAATGTCAACATTTTCGCCAACTAGGTATTACATGGGCAAAAACGTAACCGGTGGTGTGTGTTAGAATGTATGCTTGAATGCATGCATTCACCTCTGACTAGTATCCCTTCCGAGTCCCTTCGATTACAGGCGTAAATTTACCTACAAAAAACCATTTCACCGAATTTAAAACGTTTAAACCTACAACACAACGCTTAAATTAGTACAAGAACGATAAGGTTCAAAAATTTACAGGTTTTGTTATACTCCTCTATTAGCTCGATAAAACCAAAAGTTATCAAAGTTGTTCGAGCGAACACCTTGTTAATTCATTTTTAATTCATCCGAGGTTAACTTTTACTGTAAAAATTTGTTTCGATCTTAGCTACGAAAATGGATATTGGATTAAAATAGCTTGAAAAATTAGTACAAACATTAAAAAATAAAGGAAAGTGACACAATGAAGTGATTATTGTTCTTACAATAATCGATGCTTAACGACATAAGTACCAAACAAAAATAATGTTCTGAATAATAATCAATATGTTGGTGGTGTTACTTAGGTAAATATATGTTATTATTACAACACTATTCTAAATATTATTTATCTAGAATAATAGTTTTAACATACATTACTAAGTAGATACACATATTAAAGTGAGTAGGCTACATAAATGACGAGTAGGAACAAGGAAGCTGAACAGATGTCGATTGCTTCTTGTATTTTAGTCGCGTCTATAATGTAGTTGGCGTCTGGACATGACGATTCTACCGCCCATAAGTGAGAAAATTCTTCCACTTTTGCAGTCAGCCAACCGAAAAATGGCAGTTTAACCATTTCGATAGGGTAATAACGCAGGTTGGTCAGCGTCTTGTGATAAAACTACCGCATGCCAAGAGGCGATTATGGCATATCCATCTACGAGTATATGTTGTACAAATGTGGGCGTCTTTTAGGGAGGCTTTTGTTCAGCGCTGGACTTTGCGTGGCTAAAATGATGATGAGGACTTACACAGTACTTAGTAAATTACAGACTTAATAAATGTAAGATGGTTTTATCCCACCGCTTTAAATATTACGAACATCAAAAAAAGTATTTCCAACGACCTTATACTATTTTTGTGTATGAAGGGGTAGCAAAGCAACGCATTTGCATGTTTATCTCCGGTTTTTGTGTATATGTATATAGACTGCAGTCATCACTTAACATCAATGTAAGCTGCGTGTTTGTTTACCGCCTTACTTACATAAAAAAATGTCTTGGAAAATGGCCTCATACATCACAAATTATTTAATAAAGCAAAGTATTCCCCAACTACTACTAAACGGTAGCCGCTTAATAATTCAATGGGACCATTATTTTCCTTCTCAACATCTAGCCTTGTTGCGGTATATACATTATTTAAGTTTCATCGGCAAAGGCTTGATTTTAAAAGAGTAGCTAATCACTTAAAAATAAAGTTGAACTTCCATCGCTTTCATCTTTTTTCTTTGCCTTTTAATTTCAGTGGAATAAAGCAACGAGGCTGAAATACAAGTAGTATAATAATGCCCCCTCTTTAATAAATTAATTTGTAAAGGATCTCCCATTGGTTTTTCAATTTATAGCCCTCGCATACATATGTATGACAATTACCGGCAAATTTATGCGGAAAATAAATAAACAGACATACACACCTCGCCATTTTGATTATTGAATTATTCATGATGTCTCACACGAACCCACCTGAGCGGGGGCTCGAGAAGCAAGTACTCTCCAAACACAACTCATTGCCGGGAGAAATATAATGAAATGGGCAAACGGGATAACCTCATTTAAGGGTCTGAGTAAAAAACTCTTGTTTTTATTTGGGTTAAATAATAATAATAATAATAAGCGTGCTCAAACCTCACACAGACGGATTACACGCATAGACACAACCAACTTGCTAATATTGTACACCAAAAGCTAGCACTCAAATGTAAACTCATAGAAGACACAAACACACCATATTATAAATATATACCACAAACCATATTGGAAAATGCCTTCTACAAACTTTACTACGACCGTGCGATATTAACTGATAGAACCATCCACTACAACAGACCGGACATCACCCTACAAGACAAAAACAATAAAATCACATACTTAATAGATGTTGCTGTCCCCAATACCCATAATATCCAAAAGACAATAACAGAAAAAATAAGCAAGTATTCCGAGTTAAAAGAGGAAATCATTCGAATTTGGAAGCAAGATAAAGTTTACATTGTTCCTATAGTCATCTCAACCACCGGCGTAATTCCCAACAACATCCACAATAGCTTAAAACTACTGGACCTGAAAGATAATTTATATATAATCCTGCAAAAAGCTGCTATCTTGAATACCTGTAGAATAGTGAGAAAGTTCCTGTAGCTTGAAGAAAACCAAATTACCTAAACTCATATTCCCCATCTGCAATCTACTTGGTTGATAGCCCGTAGTTGCAATGATACCAGCTCCCGAGCTGAGAACAGACAGAGCATCAGGTCTCTCACCTCTGGCTTGCCTTCATTGGCCGGTCAGAGTGGGACGCTAGAGGTATGGCATTTGCAGAAATTTGGATAATAGGCTGTTGTCTAAATTTCTGCAAGAGCCATACACTCGGGGGTGGAAGTGTCTAAAGGCATAATAGCGGGGAAGCCCGCTCCGAGCTCGAGATTACTCGCTCGTGATGGTGAAACCGGGGCCACACCTCTCGACACCCCCAGCCTCTCTGAACAGTGTTGCCCCCCGTCGACCATCGGGTTGGCTGTTTGGGGTTGCCCACCAAGGAGAGGCGAATCACCACCTGCCTAAAGTAGGATTCGATAATGTGAGATGTTGAATATAGGCAGGTGCCGGATTTCACTCCATAGGCCCAGCCAGCTAGTCCCACCAATTCACCCACATAGCCCAAAGTTTGGCGAATCACTTATCATTACAATAGTCCCATTATATTCTGCGGGGTCTGTCTGTGCCTGTATCAACTATTGATGCAGTCAGAGAGAGGTCCCGCCGAATATAACCCATTACAAAGTAGATCAAAATTCTCTAAAGGGCCTCAACGTGTTGGACCCCCATGTCCCCGCGCAAGCCTGACAAAGGTCCGGGATTAAAATTGTACCCCGTGCTGACGAGAGACATAGTATAATAATAAAATACGCTTACACTCACAGCCCCACAGTAGGTATAAACCTGTGTCGTGGGTGCCGTTGTACACATACAACACATACACAAACACCCAGACCCGAAACAAATATCTGTAGGCCATACAAATATTTGTTCCGGTGCGGGGATCGAACGCGCGACCCTTCGAATCAAACGGTGGTTCCGCACCGCTGGACTAACCGGCTCGTCAAATATTATCTATAAGTAGCGGTACCACGTTCATTTTTGAGTAATGTACTTTAATACTCAATTTGGAAGGTCTTGGTAGGAATAAATCACAAAAGGCAAACTAGTAACGTTTTTTTTAAGTGAAAATGTATTTAGCGGCGTTGTTTGCTTTTTGTGATGGATAAAATATTAAACTCGCGCCAGGCTGAGTGACCTGATCGAAAATTCGTAAGACGGAGAGAGAGTAAACCGCTGGCACGGCGTAGGAGAGGAAGTATCGCCCTCTCTTTCGTTGAGGCGGAGCAGGGCGCTTGCGCGAATGTGCGTGTGTGTTTGTCTTACAGCGTGCTGCTGCATTGAAACTAATTTGTCATTTCTTGTAAAATAATTATAATTTCTGAAGGGTTACATTTTTTATGTAATATATTATAAATTGTCATGTTTGTCCGATTGTAGTTTACTATATAAATAATAGTACTTTTGTACTGATAATTAAAGCAATTTGTGCAAAATGTATTATTCCCTAACCATTATAAAATATCAAAAATGCACAACGTTAATATCAAAGTTTTCGCCTCTGTCGGCACTCCCGGCATGCAACTCGTTTTTTTTGTGCGGTTTGTTTGGTGTGTCATGGAAATAGTAAATATGGTATACAACAATGAGTATGTATACCATACTCAAAATAAATGGGCAAAATATGGTTCTCTTTCGGTACTGTAAAAAAAATTCAAACTTTAACATAATATGTTTTGTTGTATTTTACTTACTCCATGATATCTGTGACAATTAATACCTAATATTATGTATTAACAAATCTATGCGGACTAAGAGATAATATTGTGGATTACTTAGGCTGCACCACCACCTACTGGAATACATACCTACTCTAAGTCTCTTTGTATGCAGTGTATAATAATCATCCTGAGATATTAATCACCCCCACCAAAAAATATATGTAAAATGTTGCCACGACAAGATCATATCGTTGGCATTGTCAAAAAGTTATCATACCTTTTATAGAGCCAACTCTTTTACTCTACACGGCCTAACTTTACAAACTCTACTCCTTAGTCAAATCTTGTGCCCTCATCCGTAGGAGTAGTGACACGTGAGTAGGATCTTTTTTTTTAAATGGGACACAATAGTGTTTTTAATTAGGTTAGGTTTAAAGATCTTTATTCTCATAAAACATACAGTTCTTTAAGAATGAGATATAGATTACATTGATTTATGAATATGTTAGTAGTACACCTCTGGCGCTTAGGGTTAGTAACATAGTTACAATAGTGATACTATTAACTATTTAATTTATTTTGTTTGTCTTTGACTCGTCATAAGCGGTGCCTATCACCCCAAATGAATTAACTGATTCGATAAGATTAATTAAATTTCTGATTCTGGTTATGAACTCATTTATATAAAACAAAGGTAAGTATTAGTAATAAGGTACTGTTAGTACATTGCTTAAATAACTTAAATACTACTATAGTCTGGCAATATATGATTTTAGTTTGTTTTTAAATATGTTGATACTACTGCACTCCTTTACATCGTTTGGTAATTTATTAAATAACTGAACTCCTTCAAATATAATAGATCTCTTTGCGTAATTCGTTCTTGGTGTAATTAGTTTCAATTTATGTCTGTTTCTTAAGCTATACTTAATGACTTTTTTTTTTCAATTCAATATTAGTTTGGATTTTTTGCTACTTATGTTTTTGATTAATAAACAAGTTTTATATTTGTATAACTGGTTTATGTTAAACAGGTTTGCTTTTTTATATAATTCTTTTGTGGGTGTGTAGTAATTGTAGTGAAATAATACTTTAATTATTTTATTTTAATTGATTATCTGTTACAATCTATGATCATTTTAAAAAATGTGATATGGCATGTGACATTTTAGATTACATGTTACAAATTGACAGTTAACGTTCCATGAAAAAATACAATAATAAATCATCAAATGGCTAGTGTAAACAAACTGTTACCAAGTGCCGAGGATTTTTTTGCGGAACTACAAGAGCGAGCTGATCTAGCCGAAAGTCATCGCCGTGAAAGATTTCTCGCCGTTCTGTTATTACAACGCATGACGCGTGGTTACCTGACCCGAAAACATATAGCTTGGTTGTCAAAAAATGCAACCATTATACAATGTGCTTTCAGGATTCACAGAGCACGCAAAGCATACAGAGGCGCTCTGAGGCGAGCCGTAAGGAACAAACATACCCGACATTATGCCCAAGCCGCTACGAAAATTCAGGTGAAATATGCACTTTAAATTCATAGATATTTGCTAGCAGAATAACGTCCCATACTTTACCCTACTTGATTTGATTTCAGGCACTTTGGCGTGGGCATTATTCGAGGCGAACCAAATTTTGCTATAGCTCGTATCGAAAATGGCTAGCTGTAGTCAAGGAGCGTGGTGAAAAACGAGCTGCCGAAGCCGCTGAATTTGGTATCCGAAGCAGAGCTGATGATTTAAAGATTTTAGAAGAAGAAGCTCGACAGTGGCTTGCGTTTGTTGTCTTCAAACTTCATCATTTACTTAGAACTTACGTTTGCGCTGGAGTTTACTCTGACCCGAACACAACTGAATTATCAGACTTCGAAAATCTTCTTAAATCTATTCATTACACGGAATATATGAAGAGATTGAAAAGGAAATACAATGAGTTCGTCAGAAAGTATAGACCAAGATTTTCAAATAAGCGTTTATTCCCCGTAATTGGTGATGGGGCAGATTATTGGTATTTATCTTTACCAGAAATGTATGAACTCACAGCACCAGTTCCAAAAAAGGTCGACACTCGTCACATCGCTACCCATCATGGGCCACAGCATAAGCAGCCTTTTCTATGGAAGAAAATAAGTGCGCCTAGTCCAGAAGAGCGTCGGGGTCCGTTCAAGCTAAGGACCTCGTCAGCACCATCGCCTCCGCCCCCAGCCCCAACTCCTACAGCTGCAGGTGACGTGAAACTGAAAGACCCTCGCTTCCATCTTTACGTGAAACATTATGCACCACAACCTGACCTGTTTGATTACGTTGATTACCACATAAATCTAGTCCTCTTTAGAAAAACTTCAATGCAGAATGTAGACAAAGGTCAGCAGTGACCGCAAATATTTTCGTTTAGTTATTTCTAAATGCCACACAATTCTCATTCATTTTTTTACATTGATAGCCCGCAACAATGGTTTGTTTGAAAACACTTGGCTTAAAAACATGTTGCGTATTTTTTTCTTTTTCTTGTTCGGAAATCCGTAATCAGGCTGCTGAGTTTGGAAGGGTCGTCCGGATGTTGCGAGCCGCGACCCTTTTGTTGTTTCGCTTTTGTTGTTGTGAATTTTACACTTGTAATTTATTTGAGGAAACGCCTTAGTGAGAAAGAAATTATATTAAACTCTCCAAGGTAAATGTGTTTTGTAAATTAACATTTCGTCTCCTCTACATTTTATGACCGGAGACTTTTGTATTGAAGAATCAATTATTACATCTTTTTTCTTTGTAATAGATGATATAATTTGAACAAAAAGTCAATGATCCTAAGCAGGTAATATTCGAAGGCAAAAATTCTGAGTGTCATGAATAGAGTTATCAAAACTTAATGGATTGATTTACCTCCACGAGATTGATCAAATCGTTTCATCAGAGAAATGCAAGCCAAAATTTACTGGAATAAGAACATCAGTGACGGAGCCTGAGAGCTTAAGGACTTATTACACGGCACGGTATTCAGGGTACGATAGCAAGGATCAAGGTAGTGTAATAACATTTAGGGAGTTAGGGCCCTAATTAGGGCGACCGGAGCGGCCCGTGTATTTGTACTGTGATTGAGTTAGGGTGCTGTCGACCGGATAGTGTAATAAGCGGCAACCCGACGTGAGGCTAAGCCCACCCTTTCTGGCGTACCCAGAATACCGTGTCGTACCTATCCCTTCAAGGTCCCGTTAGATTTTCTCTGGTTGTTAAGTATACGTTTGTAGACTTCAGTATTTTTTTACTTATTGTTTTTACCTGCCGTGTAAGTGACAAACAAACATAGATTTTATTGATAAGTAATAAAATCTATGTTTGTTTGTCACTTTCGTGCATAAAAATGATAAACGTTACCTTCCTAAGTTCAGTGACTGTTGGTTTAATTGATCCAATAACACGTCCACGACTATCACAATACACTTCCATTTTCAAATAAAGAGTACGAGTCTACGCTCACATAGGTGATATAGTAAGTGCACGCACCACGGAACAAATGAAACAAATTACTACAAAACAAATTAGCTGTCGCCACTCGCACGCTCAAATATGTCTAACACCGCGCGTCTTGAAACTCATTTGTCTGACAATGCCTCTTTGACTCGGCAAATTTATTAGGGTCAGAATAATTCAGGTTGCGGGTTTCTGAAGCGACTCCTTATTGCACAGCTCTTCTTAGGCAAGGGGGTAACCATTTGTTAGACGTATAATGGCTGACCCACTTTACTTATGTGCCAGTCGGAACGGTGTGATTTGCGAAGCTACACTTAAACAATTATTCGAACGTCTATGTTTTTGACAATGGCCTTTCAAAGCGACCAGATCAGCCTCTTTGAATCCAAGGGCAATCCGGTAAACTATAACTTAGCTTAAGGCTCCTTTCAAGATGTACAACAACCTTACCTACTACACTGCCGCGACAAAATTTGGTCAAGCTGCAACTTCTTGCGGTTCCGTTGTGGTACCTACAAAATTGATGGATGTGGCCAGCCGTTAGTTCACGATGTCACTAGTGGTCGCGTTGTAAATATATCACAAGCACGGTGTATAATGAAATTTAACTTTTTATTTTCATAGAAATTAGTTTCCGCCCGCGTATCGTGGCTGTGGTTATTTGAAACAAGTCTTCATCCGCCTTCAGTTTTGCGTATTTGCGCGTCAACTGGAACTGATAGACTTGCCCGCTCTGAGGGTGTTTGGCACATGAATAATGTATGGAGTAAATTTGCAAGTGTTTCAATTTACACCCGACGCCACTCCGCGCCGTTGATACGCACCCGAGAGCTGTTGAAGTGCAAAAAGAAAACAACGAGTGGAGGCACACAAACAGGGACAAGTGAACGCGTTCGTATTAGCAGGTAGTTAGTTTCCGTGGATTACTTTTTGTGTCGCTGTGAAACTTGTGAAGGCGACGTGGAGTAATTTTTTGCTGTATAAAAATATGAGCAAAGGCAATGTTGTATTTTTACAGTGACTAGGCATGGCAAGCAAATATCAGTACTGTTGCAGGACTGCTAGGCATGACAGTGAATGATATTATTATACTTTAGTCTGCCCGACCATCGGAGCTGAAAAGATACCGAAACTTCGGTATTCGGTGCTTTTAAAAATAATGTCAGTTTAATATACACGATACAAGTCCATAAAGATTGTTTTATTTCCACAAACTATTACAACGTTTTAATTTGCTAAAGCATTATTCTATCAAAAGAAGTGTCAGGTGTTGCCATCGACGACACATCGCAGTATCATGGGTGTTGCCGACTCATATGTAGACGGTACAATCGGAAACTTTTGTTGGAATGGCACCAAAGGCATTTCTACTGTCACCTCAGTGAGTGCCTGTCTTTTTCCAACAAGAAAACTGGTGCAATTAAGAATTTTATGAGCTATTAATTTCATTGCGGGACTTTGCTTGATTGCCAGTTGCATTTTCTACATTAATATAATATCTACTTCATAAAATGCGTATAAATAACAGTTAATTAAATCGTCATTTAAAGTAGGTATGTTTCTAAAAGTAATAAGTAATAAGAGTATGAAAGAGCTACTAGAACTCGATAGCGAACAGATTATGTTTTTTTTTTGTTCAATCGAAGTGTTTTTATGGGAAACAATGCATTTTGCATGTATGTTAAGTGATAACTGCAACCTATAGACATCTGTACAGAAACCAGAGATAAAAGGCAGATGTGTTGTTACCCCAAAGACCTTAATTGTTATTTATCTGTGATAGTTATTACGGGGCCATACACTACCATGTAACCGGAACACGATAGTGCTGATGGCGGCAGATAGATATGGTAATGCGGTGATACCTACGCCGTATATTTTAACTCTACCATTAATGTACATTATGATTATGATACATTATCGATAGTTTTATGATGTAATATCATGCAAAGCTAGGTAGGTCACTAGTAATATAATATTAACAGTCAACTTGTATCACCCACGATATCAGCACCATTCACACTTTACCGCATTTTATGTGAATCAACATTTTATAACAATTTATCACACATTTTTTTACATTTACCAATATTCAACATGAAACAATTTTTCCCGTTCACCAATAAAGGCGATGGAGCGAGAAATGTGATTCCGAATTTTCAATTCCACTTCTTATTATTTAGTCATTAGATCAACCATAAACTTATTCATTTTGAAAAACAGACGATGGTTCACAAAGCAAACCCATTAGAGTCAGCCGATATACTGCCTGATTGCCTGCGTAATAGTGAAACCTTTTTGTTGAAACAAAAGCGAATTCCCCCAACTGCATTCTTACAATTTCTTGGTGGAAGCTCGAGTAATTCTCAGCAGAAGTTCCCAATCGATAGCGGCGAGTTGAGTGGGTCCGTGATCTGTATGAAAAATGCGGAAAGAGCGCTGGTACGCAGTAATTAGTGATCCAGGGACGCAAGGGCGCGCGAGGGCTATACTTCGTGCGACACGTTCTGTATAAGCTTTTTGTGTCGGCTGCCGTATTGTTAATATTACGTACGTACTCAGGCTCCGGTCCTATCAAATTTCAACTCGACTTTCGAAAAATCTGGAATGAACACAGAAATGCTCTCGTTTAATTTCGGAGCGTGTCAAGAGCGAAACGTTTTAGATTTTCATGTCGGTCACAAATAGATTTTGTCGGACTAGGGAATTAGAACCAATGTTTATCATTTCACAATGATTGAATGTCAACATTTGAAAATCAAATCCACGTAAAGCTTTTTAATTGAAACCTGTAACTGCATGCGGAATAACAATTTTGATGAACACTTCACTACTCGAATAGCGGCGTTTTGGTGCGGTGAAAGGGTTTTCAATTTAGTGCAATTTTAGTTCAGTGGAAATGTTTTATCGGATGCTTTGAGGCAGTGCACGTTGTATATAGCCACATTCGCGGCGCGGAACCGGTAAAATCGCTTGCGCTTATGAGGCCGCTCACACTGTTTCGAGTGCCATTGAATTTTCCGGTCACTTCGTCCGATATTCGCCCTGCATTTTTGATGGAAGGCATCTGCTTTTCCAGAATAACTGTTTCAGGAGTGAATATTGTACTAGCTGTTGCCCGTGGCTTCGCCCGCGTGGATGTAATTTATAAAGTAGCCTATGTTCTTTCTTAAAGTCAACTCGATATCTGTACCAAATTTCATTAAATCGGTTCAGTCGTTTGGACGTGAAAAGGTAACAGACAGACCGACAGACAGAGTTATTTTCGCATTTATAATTTATAATATATATATATATAATATTAAAAATATTTTTTCGTCAAACATATTTGAATACCAAAATATTTCTCTTTTTTTGACGAAAAAATATTTGAATACCAAAATATTTCTCTTTTTTTTCAGGTACTAGTATGATTCGATATTATGGCCTGTATGTTGATGTAAGTAAACGCATGATTAATCATAATAAGTTTATTATGCGGAAAAAGCAGCTTGTGGCGAGCTGTTGGTGAGTAGCGACATGATGGTAGGGGGTGGCCCTACCATCATCTCGAGTTCCTCCGAGAGAACTGAGCTCTGCCTGGTCCGCCACACAGAGGTACGGCCAGACAGAGCATCATGTCCCTCACCTTTAGCTTGCCTTCATTGGCCGGCCAGAGTGGGGCGCTAGAGGCATGGCATTTGCAGAAATTTGAATAATTTTTGGTGTATTTTTGAGTTAAATTAAATAAAATTGGAGGCGTTTTGTTTGACTTAGGTTTATACCCGTGTATAGTGAAATAGAATAACAGTGCGAAAACACGGCATTTCAGGTTGCCTTCAAAACTTAATTGTAAATGTCCTGGTAAAGTAGCCATCGCGTTACTCAAATTACTGACTGTATGTAATGGAATTGGTAAACAAGCATGCAGTTCATTCAATGACAATGCAATGCAATTCACTTCACTGACATAATAAATAATTGACTAACTGACTAATACTAACTTTAACGCTGCTTATACTGGCAATATGCGCAGGTAACAGCAATGTCAAAATAACTCTAAAAATATATATATTAATTATGTTCCTATAAACAACAGAGTTCTAATAACTTCAGATACCTAATATGTGGAACTTGCTCTATGTTTACTTTTATTAGGTGTGCGTTTAATACACGTGGTAGAGTTTCAGTGATGAAGTTTGAAGGTGTAAGCACAACCATATTAATGTTTTGGCTTGGATAGAGTGTTTATGTGTGTAGTGCACCGAACCGCAATTTCCAGCAACGAACCAGCAACGCATATTTTGTTTTTTTTTAAAGTAATGGAAGTGGTTAACAAGCTCGCAGTTCACATTGATGTTAAGTGATGACTGCAGCCTATAGACACCCACACAAAAACAAAGGTCAAAATGCAGATGCGTTACCACTCCTGAGGCCTAAGGTGTTACGCCTCTGTGCTGGAAATTACAGGACCGTACATTACCACCCGACCGGAACATGATAGTGCTGAACACTACCATTTAGCGACAAGTATATTAGGTAATGCGGTGGTGCCTATACCCGCGAGCTCCGTCACTCGAGCTCTACCACCAGTAAAAGCTTTTCTATAACGATAATTTTGCATAACGATTATTTCGCATGACGATTATTCAGCATCTTGATTATTTCGCATAACGGTTATTTCGAATAAAGATTATTTCGTATAACGTTTATTAAGCGAAACGGTTATTTCGCATCTTGATTGTTTCGCATGATGATTATTTCACATAACGATTACTTCGCACAACGATTATTTAGCATCTTGATTATTTTGCATAGCAATTATATTGAATAACGATTAGTCGCATAACGATTCTTTAGCGTCTTGATTATTTCGCATATTTAGCATTTTGTTTTTTTCGTATAGCGATTATTTCACATAGGGTTATTTAGCTAAATGGTTATTTAACGATTATTTCGCATAACGATAATTTCGCGTAACGATTATTTTGCATAACGGTTATGTCCCTTAACGATAATTTCGCATAACGCTTATTCCGCATAACAATGATTTCGCATTATTTTTTCCTGTCCTGTCGAAACACATATGCTATGTAGTAGCCTAAATCGATTTTATCGGTTTCACAAAACAAAGTACAGATTACCATATCACATCTATACAATTCAGATAGGTATATTGGATGCATTTCCGTCAAATTTCAACCATTGAGCAATCGCGAAATATAAAAAAAAAATATAAAATATAAAATACGCTTACACTCACAGCCCCACAGTAGGTATAAACCTGTGTCGTGGGTGCCGTTGTACACATACAACACATACACAAACACCCAGACCCGAAACAAATATCTGTAGGCCATACAAACATTTGTCCCGGTGCGGGGATCGAACCCGCGACCCTTCGAATCAAACGGTCATCTCACACCGCTGGACTAACCGGGTCGTCAAATGTGATAAGATCTAAGTTTTGCGTAATGATTCATCGTAGTTTTCCACTTCATCTTGTTAATTTAACACCCGTTGGTGCAAACCACATATTGTTCACGTCAAAAGCGAACGCTAAAAGCAATTCCGCAGATACTTCAAGCTGGAAATAGTACGTCGCATTTCACAACGTGTGAAACGTATAAACAAACGTGTATATTGTCGAGGAGTGAGAGAGTGGCTCGGCGCCTTGAAAGGCGTCGGTTTTTCAGTCAGGTGCCCACTGATGAGTGAACATTCGAGAACGAGACGTGGCGAATGAACTAAATGCGTTCCGTGTGATATTCGCACAAAATATCTATTTACACCCTCGTTTTTTTCACACTAATTGGTTTGAGCGGCGCGGTATTTCGTTTTCGATACTACTGTATATTCGTATGCCTTTGAAGTTGTTTCATTGTGATTAAGTTTTTTCAAATGAATTTCCGAATTGCGCAAATATGACCATGTTTCTAAATTTCGAGCTGAGCTCAAGTGGCTTTCCATATCCCTTCGCAGGAATACTCACATTTTCATTCTCTTCTTTACTGTCTACTATTCTTTCCGCGTACCCCCGATTAACTCAAAAGTCGCTTCAATTTCCTTTGTCATACAAATTCCCTCTCACTCCGGTCTTCAGAAAATCTTCTTCTCCAAATACCTCTACACTCCTCTTCCCTTCTTTCCAATTATTTTACAGTTATCGCACTGCGCAATCGATTGTGTGTGTTACCGATTGTGGAATACCTTGTCGCTAAAAATTCGTCAAGCTCAGACTCTTGAGTCATTAAAAAAACAACTCAATTATTTCGCCAGAAATTAGTATTGCTCTCTTAAGTACCTATTACATTACTGTATTATTATGTATGTATCTAATTGAATATCTATCTAATGTTGTTTGTCTATGTATGTTTTATACTTTGTATGATTTTAAAAATTTAATTACATACTGTGTGTAGTAAGACAACCCGGTTAGTCCAGCGGTGTGAAATGACCGTTTGATTCGTAGGGTGGCGGGTTCGATCTCCGCACCGGGACAAATATGTGTATGGCCTACAGATATTTGTTTCGGGTCTGGGTGTTTGTGCATCAGTTGTATGTGTACAACGGCACCCACGACACAGGTTTATACCTACTGTGGGACTGTGAGTGTAAGCGTGTGTAGGTATTATTTAAATATTTAACTAGTACACCCCTACCATCTTAACTATATTAAAATTCTCCTTCCAACTAGAGGTAGTCTGGAAGAGATAGCTTTTAGCGATAAGACCACCTGGTTTTATTGTCTATCTGCTATGCGTCTAGTTAAATTGTGTAAAAATCATTGGTGTACATTAAAAAATACCTATTCTATTTTACTTTGTTTCTGTGCATTTTCCCTGCACAGAAACAAAAACTAATTATAAAAAGCAACTATTCCACAGGCTTCTACTCCATTTGTATATCTTGCCCTATTTTTTCCGGACAGTATAAATTGTTATCGAGTATGCAGTGAGAAAAATCAAATTACATTTTAACCAGACTACACAAAATTATTTTCATGTCCAAACACTCTACTTGAAACAGTCATAATGCTTACAAGATTATCCTCGTATAAAAGTATAAAAGATGGTATATTATTTTTTGTATTTAAGATCAAAAGCCAAAAGAGACTTATGTCGACATAATGTTTTATCTCCTGCTTTGAATCAAATAAATATTGAATAATCAAAATTAAGTTACAAGCTGACACTTATAATTCATTTGTTTGTCTTAATGTTTAATTATCTTGGTTTTGCTGAATTAAAGTTGTTTTTTTTATTATTTGTTTAAAAATATTTAAACAGACATATTGTTTATGCCTATACAGATAACATAGATTTAACTCAATTATTTTTATTTAAGTGCTCACGTATAAAAGACACCTATAATGTTTGATATTTGAATATTACCTAGTGCGTCTGTTCGTTCATACATTATAAACGCTGCCCTGAGCAAATGCCTTCGACCATGGTGCTTCACCATACTTCTTCTAAACAACTACTCAATAATACCTGGTTTACCTAGGTCTTGCATACTTACAATCGGAGCATTATAAAAAATAAAATAATCGATATGCTCATTTGTTCAGTATTAAATTGTTTATTGGTGCTAGTTCTAAGTATATCAGAATGATTTGTATATTAAGATGAGACGGATGGAAAATTATATTTAATCTTACATTCATAAAGTAATTTTTAATGACAATTAACCGCACTATTAACGATTTGAAAGAACCATAACGACATATGATTATCGTAGAAACCTAAAGGTATAGTTATTTCTTTTTAATTTACTTAAACACGGGAAAATAGCCTCTATTAATTAAGCATCTTTTGTTAAAAAATATGTAAATCATTTAATCCCTTTTAGAGAAACCTAATACACTGCATATTCATTTATTTTGTCAGTCACAGTTAGGTTTTTTTTTATTCCATTACGTATTAAGTTTTCAATTATTATTAATGAAATAATACGACAAACAGTTTCGACTAATGCACACCAAACACGAAATAATAACTCAATAAAATAATGAGCAGGAAGGTAGGCGGCATAATTGCGTTTAGTTCGACTTGTATCATTGGAATAAGCCATATAGTTCAGGAATAATGCATGGCGCCCTTGAGAGCTCATCAACATTCATTAACATGTCAAACTTTTAATTATGATAAATCATGTGTTTAAATACGTATTTAGAATCCAATTCCTGTAGCGAGAGTTCGCGTCTTCGTCACGAGATAATTACTGTTGCCATTAATAACACAGCCAACGAGTGAGATGCGATATTAATTCGATGTCAACCAGCTTGACACTAATATCATAACCCGATTAAGGATTGTAACGTTATATTACAAACTAGCTGTGCCCACGACTTCGTCCACGTGAGAAAAAAAAAGGATTGTTCAGTATCTACCCGGACGAATATCGTGGGCGCAGCTAGTATAAAAGTAGCCTAAGTTACTCGTTATTACATCAGCTATATGTCAGTGAAAGTCCCGTCAAAATCGGAGACGCTCAAAATTCTATTTATTTGTATGTATGTATGAGATAAAAGTAGTCTTAGTTACTCCTTATTACATCAGCTGCCTACCCGTGGAAGTCCCATCAAAGTCGGATATACTCCAATTCTACTTATTTGTATGTAGGTATGTATGTATGGAGATAAAAGTAGCCTAAGTTACTCCTTATTACATCAGCTACCTACCCGTGGAAGTCCCGTCAAAGTCGGATATACTCCAATTCTACTTATTTGTATGTAGGTATGGATGTATGTATGGATGTATGGAGATAAAAGTAGCCTAAGTTACTCCTTATTACATTTGTATTACAAATAGACACTCCAATTTTATTTATTTGTATAGATTTATTATGGAAGGTAATATACAACATAAGACCTAAAACTTCTGTGAAAATTTTAAGCGTCTACTTGCTACCGTTATTATTATCGAGCAAAAAATATACAAAAAAAACACGGTTATTGTATGCCCCCTTGGACCCCTTAACATTTTCATTATATTATTTTTAGTTATTAATTTTTTCTTTATAGCGGTATCAGACATACATAATTTGTGAAAATGTTAGCTTTCTAGCTATCACTATTTATGAGATACAGGCTGGTGACAAACAGACGGAGGGACGGACTGACAGACAGACAGCGGAGGATTTTACCTTTTACGAAACCCCCTAAAAGATAGAACTAAGATACAGAATAGCTTAATTATATTCAACGATTCTTTAAATTGACATAACTTTTTTATTTCTGAACCGATTCACTTGAAACAAACACAAAATGTTTAATGAAAGTTACAAAACAATATATTTGTAAAAACCGCAAATCGAATAAGCCGTTTCTGATATTAGCGTGCACAAACACACAAACAAACAGACATTTTTCCGGGAAAAAAAGTACCCAGTGTTGTGCGCCAAAGGTTAAAGTATAATCGTACCAAGTTTCATTGTAATCGGACCGGTAGATTTTGTGTGATGCTTGAACAAACAGACAAACAGACAAAAAATTTTCTAATCACATATTTGTGTTCGGTATCGATCTAGTAACAACCCCTGGTATTTATTTTATCAATATTTTTAATGTACAGAATTTACACTTCTACAGTTTTATTATAAGTATAGATTACTGAATAATAAATAATAATAATAATGGCAACCCATACGTCCCACTGCTGGGCATGAGTCTCTCCCCTTTTTGGGGTGAGGCCTGGAGCTAACTCCACCACGCTGCTCCAAACCGCCCGGTTTGAAAACATTAGGCCTCCGACAAGGTATTACGACTGCTGTCTATCGATAGCAATCTATCGATAGTATTTGGAACCGACGGCTTAACATGCTCTCCGAAGCACGGAAACGCGCATTTTAATTTGCCACTAGCGGTCACCCATCACTCACCCGACCGCGCCCGCATTGCTTAACCGAGTAGATCGCTTACGATCTACACCAGCCGCGGGGCCATGCGCGCTTCTCGCTATTGAATAATATTACATGATTATGTAGGTATCTAAAGTATAAAATTTATGACATAATATTGGTTATATCTCATTCATACTGCCTCGGTAGCCTAGTGGTAGCAGGCCACTACTACTACGCTGAGGTCCTGGGTTCGATTCCCGGGTAGGGGGTTATCAGAGATAATGGTGAAAAAGCCTTTGTCTCTGGTTCTATTGGGATTTTTCCATTTTCTGGTAATTTCCCAGTACCTCAAAGTTTGGTAATGTGCCCGGAGATGTCAACAGGCTCGCCACCTGTTACATGGGCCAAAACGTAACCGGCGAATCGTGGGTGTTTGCATGTATGCTTGAATGCATGCATTTACCTCTGCCTACCCCTTCGGGGATTACAGGCGTGAAGTTACGTACGTTACGTACGTACTTTTTTAAACAGATTCTTCGGGTATACGAGTATATTGGCATATTCTATTTAATCGCACTTCATAATAAACAATGTTTGACTTACAATATATTTTTTTTATGTAATAAATGTGGCAAACAAGCGTTCAGTTCACATTAATGTTAAGTGATGACTGCAGCCTATAGACACTTACACAAAGACCAAAGTCAAAATGCAGATGCGTTGCCACTCCTCAGGACTTAGGTGTTATGCCTCTGTGCCGGAAATAACAGGACCGTACATTACCACCTGACTGTAACACGATAATGCTGAACACTACCATTTAGCAACAAGTATATTAGATAATGCGGTGGTAACTACGCCTGCGAGCTCCGTCACTGGAGCTCTACCACCAGTGAAATAACATAAGTAATTATTTAATTTATTAACAATTGAGCTAATGAATGAATGAGACACAAAATTATTAAATTTAAGCAAAAAAAAAAAACGAATTATTTTAATTAGAATTAAAACAGTAATGTAATTTAAATTTTCAGTTTTAAAAAGTCTCACCTGGTGGTTTATATGCTTTTTGTTTATTGAAAGTATGAATGTTGCATTTATCCAAAGTAATTATCGAGTTTTACGTTGAACTTCCGCTTAAACACCCTACTGAAATCGTTTTTGCCATTCACCATTAATTAAACGAGGTCTAATAATATAATTCGTTTTCTGGAGACTGTGATATAATTATGTATTTGGCAAAGTCAAATGTCAGGTTAAACTAACTTTGACAATTTAACTATCAGTTACGTTAACTGGGTTTGTGTTACAGCGGTGAATTCGAACCTTAGGGACACAATGACAGATAACCGAAGTTTATCTTCTCTATATGTATGTATCTTCACGCCAGGTCCCTAACGGTTGGCAGAGAGTGTAGAGCGCCAGATATCCCGTGCCCGACATACCTCTCGTGCCTCATCTACCTTCATCATTCTCTTCATACATGCACGCCGATTCCTAAAACTTTTGACTGCACCATCAGACAGAACTCGACCTAGTTGGTCATGGTAGGTCAGCCTTGGTTTTCCTGGGCCTTTGCAACCATCCACATTCGCATTGTATATCTGTTTAGTCATTCGCTCATTCGACATTCTTTCTATATGCCCGAACCATCGGAGCATGCCATCTTCTTTATATCTCTTCTATAAATATTTGTATATATTTTTATTATTATTCATTTATTCGTAAACAATTTTACATTGTGTTCGAACTAAGCATCGTGACACTATAAAATTATCGTGTCACAGTGATAGTTATCATACTCCTCCGAAAGGGCTGGATCGATTCTCATGAAATCTAGAGTACCTATTGAGGAAATCTGTGAATCGACCAACATCTATTTATCATACCCGTAAATAATAACTGTGATTCTTAACAAACATTTCTTTCAAATTTCTTTTTTTTATACCTCTAAGACGATACAAAATTCGTCGGGGCCAGCTAGTTTTCCATAACGTTTTTCTATATTAATATCGTATCGTTTTACTATTATTACTGGTGGTAGAGCTCCAGCGATGGGGCTCGCGGGCGTAGGCACCACCGCATTACCATTACAGGGCCGTACAATACCACCTGACCGGAACACAATAGTGCTGAACACAACCATTTAAAAACGTTACTTCACGCCTGCAATACCCGAAGGGGTAGGCAGAGGTAAACGCATGCATTCAAGCATACATGCTAACACCCACGATTCGCCTGTAACGTTTTGGCCCATGTAACAGGTGGCGAGCCTGTTGACATATCCGGGCACATTACCAAACTTCGAGGTACTGGGAAATTTCCAGAAAATGGAAAAATCCCAATAGAACCAGAGATAAAGGACTTTACACCATTATCTCTGATGACCCCCTACCCGGGAATCGAACCCAGGACCTCAGCTTAGTAGTAGTGGCCTGCTACCACTAGGCTACCGAGGTAGTTACTACTACCATATAGCGGCAAGTATTAATATACTTCAGGTCAGGTGGTATTGTACGGCCCTGTAATATCCGGCACAGAGGCATAACACCTTAGGCCTCTGCATTTTGACCTTGGTCTTTGTGTGGGAGTCTAGTCTATAGGCTGCAGTAATCACTAAACATCAATGTGAGCTGCATGCTTCTTTACCTCTTCCATAACATAAAAAAATGCTAGTACATACTAATATCGTAGTCTAAGGAAAGTATTGTGCTAAAATACAAGTATCCAAATTATTATGAAATGATAGCGACCTGCCCCAACTATCCACGGTTGCATACTACAGTAAAATTTAACTATAGTATAGTACACGACTAATGTCGTAGCACAAGGCTACGCGGCGTAGCCATTAGTTCTACGTTCAACATATAGATCTCATACAGTTCCAATTCTGACGATTTGGAAGAAAGGTAACCTCATGACGGCTTTTTGAAAACAACTGCCCTAAGGGCGCGCGCCTAATAATAGGGTCGGTAGTAGCAGAGGCTTAATAATAGGATCCCGTTTTTACCTTTTAGGTACGGAACCCTAAAAATCATCGACTGCTACATAGTCTATAGATTGCTAAGATTTGACACATCTGTGTCTATCTGAGCTATTCTCCTACTATAAGTACATGGAGCAGTCGATGATTTTTAGGGTTCCGTACCTAAAAGGTAAAAACGGGACCCTATTATTAAGCCTCCGCTGTCTGTCTGTCTGTTTGTCGCTCCGCTGTATCTCATGAACCGTGATAGCTAGAAAGCTGAAATTTTCACAAATTATGTATATTTGTTGCCGCTATAACAACAAATACTATAAATAAAAAGTACCTATATAAAGGTCCTACCTAGGTGCCTTTATTGTATCTCAATACAATAAAGGTACCTAGGTACAACAATATAACAAACGTAATTTTTATAGTCCGGTCAAATTAGACCAAAAAATTAGGGTGAAATTACATAAATTCGCAACAAGCTGAATTTTGGTACAATTGTTCAAAACACGATTATAAACAATAGCTGAAAGTTCCCCATCATTCCCGTGTGTGGAAAAAAAATTATTCAAGGTCAGATGTCAAAAAAATGTTTTTTTCGCGATTTTCAGCAAAACGGTAAGTTTTATCAGAAAAATACCTCAGACTAAAATTGTAGATCATTAAATTATCTATAAAAAATATATCAATACTTTTTTTCTCACGAGACACCGTTTCGGAGATATCGCAGTGTAAAAAGTTGTAATACAATTATTGTTGTTGGTGAAGATGTAGATTTGCTCGTATTGCTCGCTGCTCGAACTCCAACTGAAAAAACTATTTTCTTTTTAAAACCAGGAAAAGCTCAACATCAATCGGAAATATATACTTCTAAAAGCTTATTATCTTCTTTTGCAAAGAGTCAAAATCACATACTATTTCTGCATGCAATAACTGGCTGTGATACGACATCTGCATTTTATAGGAGGGGTAAAACGACAGTTTTCAAAATGTTTGAAAAACAAAATTTACTTGAATGTGCTGAAGTTTTTCAAAACTGTAATTCAACTCAACATGAGATCATCACAAGTGGCATTCGCTTTCTTCTTTCGATGTACGGGGCTCCTAAAAAAACTACGTGCTTAGATAAACATCGGTATGCATGTTTCGTCAAAAACACCAAAAGCAAAAAACAGGTACGGTTAGCTTGTCTTCCTCCAACGTCGGCTGCTGCTCATCAACATCTTCTTCGGGTATATTACCAAGTTCAAGTGTGGCTTGGTTGTCAGAAAGACCCAACAGACTGGGGTTGGAAGTTTGTAAATAATGAATTGGAACCAGTTCCAACTTAGCTTCCACCTGCGCCGGAAAAATTGCTAAATGTAATTTTTTCCAACTGCAAAAAGGGATGCAGCGCTAAATGTGGTTGCAAAAAAGTGGGTCTATTCTGTTCTATGGCGTGTACAAGTTGCCAAGGCAAGTCGTGCTCTAATGTTGAATCACCAACAATTGATGATACATTCGACGTCAACAAGCCGACTTGCGATACATCGTTATTGGCTGAATTTACTTGCACCCAAGACGAGGATGAACCAGAAGAAAATGAACAAGGAGAAAATCTAGAAGAAGAAGAACTAGGAGAAAATCGAGAAGAATTCGAAAATTACGACTCCGACTAATAAATGTCTGTCCTTTTTTTTTATCAACATCGCTTTTTTTCTGGCTAATATCAATTATTTACGATAGTTTCAATTAAACTGGATAATTACTGACTTGTGGAGAAGGTCTAATGGGGAAACCACGTTAAAAAAAACGCGCTAAGTACACTACCTCATAGGTGGCGTGGAAACGTGTGCATTTTATGACAATTGCAACTGTTACAACTTTTACACTGCGATATCTCCGAAACGGTGTCTCGTGAGAAAAAAAGTATTGATATATTTTTTATAGATAATTTAATGATCTACAATTTTAGTTTGAGGTATTTTTGTGATAAAACTTACCGTTTTGCTGAAAATCGCGAAACACTCATTTTTTTGACATTTGACCTTGAATAAAATTTTTTCCACACATGGGAATGATGGGGAACTTTCAGCTATTGTTTATAATCGTGTTTTGAACAATTGTACCAAAATTCAGCTTGTTGCGAATTTATGTAGCACCGAATGTCTAATTTGACCGGACTATTAAGCAATTTTTCACTGTATGTTAATATAAAGATAGAAACATTCATTTAACGAACGTGATTTTCGTTTATAGATGGTGGTACGGAATCCTTCGTGCGCGAGTCCGACTCGCACTTGGCCGCTTTTTAGGATTTGTGTCAGTCAGTGTCAATAGTTACTCGTTAAACACTCTTTGAACATATTTTGATAGGCAATGCACGACGTGTTTGTTTATGTACGAAATTTGATAAAAACATGTTTCATTCGGTAAACAAATAGATGAAGGTCGACCTAGATTTGGATCCCCTAATATTAGACATACGGTCGGGCCGTTAAAACAATCCGGGCAAGGTAAGACGCGTGACGTAAATTCGTCACACCTGTAAATCGGTGGCCCATCGGCAACGTTTGTCTTAATATTATATTTTTAGTTTTAAATTGTTAAAATTAAAACATATTCAAATAACGTAATACATTCTGAACTTTGCGGTTGAATTTATTTACTAGTCTATATCTTTATTAATACACTAGCTGACCCGGCAAACCACGGCAAACTTCGTAATGCCTCAGAATCAAATAATGCCTCAAAGGTTTGATTATATACGGACTATTTGTATGGAAAAATGAAATTGTGGTTTTTACTATTTCCCTTCAATTGCTTCATGTTTTCTTACCTTTCAAACCTTCCCTGGATTTTCAGAAATCTTTTGAACCTAAAATTAGCCAAATCGGTCCAGCCGTTCTCGAGTTTTAGCGAGACTAACGAACAGCAATTGATTTTTATATTTATAGATAGATAGATATTAAGGAATATGAAAAACAAAAAATAACGCACTTTACACTATTTTCCATTAATCTATCTCAGCTGGTGTCACGGTAGGCAACATAACTCATACATACGGACGGGTCATAAACAAGCCAGGCAAGATACGTCGCGTGACGTCACACTGAATACGGCCAAGAGACAGAAAACACACGGGCCGTGACTGTGGTGTGACGTCATTTGTCACTGTCACTCAGCTATAACGTACGGTAAATTGGAGGCCCGCCGGTGGCGCGTCCGCGAATAGAGATTTTTTGTTTCAAACTTTTATGACAATATTAATTTCGATAAAGGGGTTGAATTTTATATATAGTTTGTCTGTTTGTTATCCTATTTATTAACTTGCGATTCCAAAAAATCTCTTTTAGTTATACCTTGTAATTTTTCATAACACTACTTTAATTTTAGTACACTCTTTAGTGTCTTCTATCAGGTCATTGCAATTTCGAATAAATAATAATCTAATGGTAGTGTTCAGCACTATTGTGTTCCGGTCAGGTAGTGTTGTACGGCCCTGTAATTTCCAGCACAGAGTTATAGTATTTAAAGTCTCAGGAGTGTCAACGCATAAACATTTGAATTAAATCTCTGTTTTGGTGTAGATGTTGATAGGCTACAGTATTACTAATCGTTAGTATAAACTGATACCACTTCATGCCATTAAAACATTTTTCAATGACGATAGAGGCTCTATTTCTAAAGTTTAGATTATTTTATGGGAAACTACTTAATAACACTATACTAACAATTTTTTTTGATTAGTAACAAAATAGAAAGAATACTCTATTTAGAGCAGTGATTCCCAAAGTGGTCTATATCGACCCCTGGGGGTCTATAACAACCTGAAAGGGGTCTGCGTCAGCGAAAAAAAGATTTGGGGGTCCATGAAATGAAAATCGGGTCCACGATAATGGATCTCAACACATACACTGATAGTATCAATTTACTTACATCATACCAGTGATTCCCAAAGTGGTCCATGGGAGACTCGATCCAATTTTATTCACGCCTACGTAGACCAGGTGTGAATAAAAATTGGATACATGGGAATATGATATAAATGTAGCAAGGACGGGAGTCCACAGAAACCAGAAAAAATTGTAAAGGGTCTAGAAGAACAAATAATTTGGGAACCTCTGATTTAGAGCATCCTTTTTGGCATACTGTGTCTCATTCAAATAGTAAATGCCTCAGTAGGCATCATAACTCATACATACGAAAGGATCATATACAAGCCAGTCAACATACGACGCGTGACGTCACAACGAATATCATTAGAATAAAATATTTTATAAATTTGACAATTGATTATGACTCGCCTGAATAGTAAATGCCTTGAAGTTTTAACGATGATTTATTAAGGAAAAAGAAACACGAAATAACCTTATACTTACTTTCATAAGTCTATCTCAACTGGTGTCACCGTCGGCATCATAACTCATGGACGGACGGATCATATACAAGCCAGGCAAGATACGTCGCGTGACGTCACACCGAATACGGTTGGGTGACGCAAAACACACGGCCCGTGACCGTTGTGTGACGTCATTTATCACTGTCACTCAACTATTATAACGTACGTAAATCGGATAGGAGGTCTCACTGGCAGTATGTTCCCAGGATAGGAGTGGCAGTATGTTCCCAAATATGATCGCTTTTTTTCCAGTTTAATAACCGACTTCAAAAAGTAGGATTGTTACCAATTTGACATGCATTTATGGTATGTACAGTGGTATTGTTGGAGTTTGATAATATTTGAGTAACACGTGTGCTGGATGTTGTAAGTGTATGTATGTTTGTATGTTTGTACACGCATTTCCCGAAAATCAAGTCATATCAAGATGAGCCTTTTTTAATGCTATGCTGAAATATTATGATACCGTGCTCAACGGTGCGGTTTTCACGTTTGTTCCTGTTCAGGACATACAAATTGTTTAACGAACTTTCCCTCTAAGGTGTTTCCTAGCTACTACACTATGGGGAATTCTTCAAACCTAACGTCAAAAGATGAAAATTTCTAGACAATTGTCCGGAATTATTCAATCCACCGTAGACAAGCGCGGGGAGCGCACGTTTTACTGTTTTTCTTAAAACGTCATATTTTAAAACTTTAACCAGGCATAAAGCGAAAAGTACTGCTTAAACAAGACATGCACTCATTGTTTGACAAGAAAGAGAAAACATGTTTTTAACACCCCGCTCCGCGTGAGACGTCACTGAGGCCATACGCTTTCAGATCTTTATTAAATTTTCCGATGCCTCGCCATCCTGTATCAGAGGGTAACATTCTTAGATTAATTTTAAGTCATGTCAAATTTACGTGGGCTCTAACGTCGCAATGACGTCATATAATGTTACCGTAATTCCGTCTGTCGAGAAAATGAATATAATAATATCATTTTTATTGTGTAATGCATCAAATTGACTGATCGTATTTTCGGTGTAAATTTCTGTTCAAAATTCGTGTCTTATTAAGTTTTCACGCCAAAAGGAGACGTCCAAGCCACTTTCTAAATGATCCCGATAGTGGGACCAAGTTGGCCATCACGACATTTTTTCTAATGGAAGTGGGAAACAAGTATGCAGTTCACATTGATGTTAAGTGATGACTGCAGTCTATAGTCACACAATGACCAAGGTGAAAATGCAGATGCGTTACCACTCCTGAGGCCTAAGATCTTATGCCTCTGTGCCGGATCTCGTGCTCTGGGAACACCATAGTGCTGAGCACTACCATTTAGCGCCAAGTATATTAATATGCAGTAATAGTAATCAAGCATCAAGTAGATAATGCAGTGGTGCCTACGCCCGCGAGCTCCGTCACTGGAGCTCTACCACCAGGAAAACTCACATACAACACTCGCGTTGGTGTTAGTTTTACAGGACGCTGCTGTCCATCCTGGATTTACTACCGCCCCGTCGGAATGACTTGACTGCCGTTGTACCTTTTCGATTTTCTAATTCATACCCTAAGACTGTCTCCCCCCCGCCCTCTACATATGTCTATTCATGAGCCCCCGTAAGAGACTTGGCGTGACGATACACATACATACAAACACGCATATGTTTGGGTCACCGATGTATACCAAATACATATGTATAGGCACCAGATTTCGACTCAATTAGGCAAGGCAACTACTTTCATAAAAGCAAGACAGATGGACTGAAAAACAGACTGCAGAAGTGATCTTAAAAGAGTACCGTTTTGAAGTACGGAACCCAAAAAATTGTGGCTAACTCAATAATATTGGCCGGCATGTCATAAGTACACGATCAGTAGCTCTGCAATCAGTATTAATTGATATTATCATAACAATAAGCACTAATTTTCAAATGAAATACAAATCAAACAATTTAATTTATGGATGTAGACGGACTATTTAAATCAACTTTGCCGCTTTTCCGTGTTCGAATATGTTTTTTTAGGTCTCCCTAACACTGGTATGCAGATTGCAACTACGTGATCTGAAAGTCAATGCCCACGACCTGCGGGTGACAAGCCGATTAGTGACTTATATAGCCCACTGTGGCTGTCACTTCGATCACAGAGATTCTCTTTGGATTTTTTAGTGAATCCCTCTATTTTCGTTTCATATCTACGTACGTGTGATGTGGCTTGCAATAGAGTATTGTAGTGTAGTTATTTGTGTCAGTAGAGATGTAATGAATCTAAATCATTTGCCACATTATAAAACGTGATTTAATTTTTACTGATGGTAGAGTGCAAAGTAAGAGCTCGAGGGTGTAGGTAACACCGCATTACCTAATTTATTTGCCGCCAAATGGTAGTGTTCTGCACTATCGTGTTGCGGTTAAATGGTAATGTGTGAACCCGTAATAACTATCACAGAGACATGACATCTAGGGTCTTTCTAAGGGGTGGAAACGCTGTTATGACCTCTGGTCTTACTGTAAGTGTCTATAGGCTGCAGTCATCATTTAACATCAATGTGAACTGCGAGTTTGTTTGCCGCCACCATTACATAAAAAAATCACATCTCATTTATGTAATTAAGTACGACTCCGCGTTATACTTATAAAAAAAGTAATAGGTATATATGTTATATTTTATCTTTTCAATATTCATGTTTCAATACGAATTGTGTATTTTCATTTCTTACGATCCTTAAAACTAGTGTTGATATTTTTTGCTTAGGATTTTTTTTAGACCCACTACAATATAACGGTATACTCGAGATGCTGAAAATAAAGATTAAATTTTAGTTTTGTTAAAAAATAAAAAGATTTTATTTTTGTTCAAAATGTAAGGGACAGATTTATAATTAAATACAAAGATGGTTACAAATAAATATAAAATATTGTCTTTGATTAATTAAGAGTCCAGAACTCTTATTATTTTTGGTGCTGATTTTAATGTTACTTTGCACGTAGATAAATACTTACCCACGTTCGCCTAATCCGTAAAAAAAATAAAATGAATAAAGTCCAAAAAAATACAAATTACACGTTTTAAACAAAATCTACTCACTCCATAATTAGTCACTGCGGGTGATAGCTGAATAAAATTAGCAATTTCGTATGATGACAGGAATTAATTGAAATCTATGAGGCGACATGCGGCGTGGTGCCATCTATTAAAAGCTTTAATTAAGGAGCCAAATGTACTGCCACCGCTAATATCCGACTAAAAGATGTGATTGATGATCCGTATACCACAATCGTTTGGATTTTGAAATTTTACGGCAAATTACTAACGCTGTTAGGTTACTAGGCTAGTAGGCTGGTGGTTTACTGGTGGTAGAGCTCCAGCGATGGAGCTCGCGGGCGTAGGCACCACCGCATTACCTAATATACCTGCCGCTAAATGGTAGTTCAGCACTATCGTGTTCCGGTCAAGTGGTAATGTACGGCCCTGCAATTTCCGGCACAGAGGCGTAACACCTTAGGCCTCAGGAGTGGTAACGCATCTGCACTTTGACCTTGGTCTTTGTGCAGGTGTCTATAGGCTGCAGTCATCACTTAACATCAATGTGAACTGCATGCTTGTTTGCTACTTGCATTACATAAAAAAACGCACAATTTTTTTTTTAAATGAAACGTTTTTGTGACTTAAGTTGTAACACCGCAGAAGTCTTACTTAGTTCCGTACCCAAAGTGGAAAAACGGGACCCTGTTACTAAGAACCCGCTGGCTATCCGTCTGTCCGTTTCTCACTAGGTGATATCTCATGAACCATTTATATTTTACACCATTATAGAGATAAGTATTTACGGATTTTTTTCACTACACTTCATAATTTTCTCAAGTTTTCCACCTAACGCTCCCACGAATATTTTGTAGCTGTAGCTTTAAGCATTATCTACTTATAGGTATTATTTATGTTAAATGAATATGGGTGTCTATTCTAATCTTAAGAATAAGATAAGCTTCTAAAGTTATCATGGATTGTAAAAGTTTCATAATCATAATATTATAACTACTTAAAATTATTGTCTCGCCCTTAATTATGCAGTTACCAACTATTTCAAGTCCTTTAATACACAAACAATTGCATTTTATCAGCATTATTTTCATCAACGTAATGTTATAGGTGTCGGTGAACGTACATTACGCCGATGCAAATGCAAATCGCTTGGATCATAATTCATGCGTATGCGGCAGGATACTGAGTTGCGGGCTTGACGTAAATTGTGACGTCACCAGCCCAGCGGAACGACACTACGGATATTGAATGCTCTCGTGGCCCTCTCATGTTTCCAACAAACAAAAGAGGCTTACGATAATTATTATTTGGCTCTAAACTCTAATCTTGGCGGAAATAAGCCAATTTAAAAAAAAATCTAAAATATTTCCATCTGGTTTCAGCATTATAACAATATGTAGGTAAGTGTGACCGAAATAAATATTGTATTCATGCCGTTATCGTGCGATTGACATGTTAGTTAAAATTCTTCCATCAATCGAACTCAGAAGCCAAATGTGTTAAAAACCTTGATTTTTTTAACTGATATTATGTATGACCAAGCAACTTATTTTGAGATTAGATAAGTATCTTTAATCTCATAATCTCATTGATAGTCATACTTGCCTCGTTTTATGTATCAGTGATATTTTACGTCGAAAATCAAAATGTCATTAAGTGTAGTTGGCGTAAACCTAAGTGCACATCATGCATTCATATGTTTTAGCGAACTACACTTCTGACAAGGACTTACTCGAAAATGCTTCACATCAAATTATTCCTTCCCCAATTAATTATCCTCATCAACAATTTCAAGTCTTTTGTTACACATAAATATTACCTTGCATTATATCAGCATTATTTAAAGCAACGTAATATGATAAGTGTCGGTGCGTACATTACGCCGATGCAAATGCAAACCGCTTCAGCCATAATTCATGCGTATGCGGACAGGATACTGAGTGGCGGGCTTGACGTGAATTATGACGTCACCGGCCCAGCGGAACAACACTACGGGTATTGAATGCTCTCATGTTTCCGATAAACAAAAGAGACCTATCTATGATAATTTGGCACTAAGCTATCTCGGCTCATCTGTGATTAGCTTTCGTCTGGTTTCAAAATGACATGTGTGATAGCAGCAAATAATGCATTATAATTTAGTTAAAGTAGAGAATGTGTAATAATACTACGTATAGAATGAACACTTCGACGTCCCGCCAGATTTCCCCGCCTCACCCAACCTCCTCCTGTCTTATGGGAGACGTTTGGTATTATCTACGTGCTACGCACACATCAATCAGTAACGTGCACCTACGTTACTGATTGATGTCTGTGTAATGGAGACCAAATTAAGCGTTTGTATGGAATTTTAGCGTAGTGTCCACGGTTTGGTTATAGGACTATATCAATCGGACATACGCTACAGTTACTTTGTACCTGATATTAATAAACAGGAGCTTGTTGGGAGCATCAAAGACATTTAAATTTCATTGATAGTTATAAGTACTGTAACACTTACTGTAATAATTTACACGCTTGAAATCAAATCAAATATTATTTTTTTTATGTAATGGAAGTGGCTAACGGGCATGCAGTTCACATTGATGTTGAGTGATGACTGCAGCCTATGTACACCCGCACAAAGACCAAGGTCAAAATGCACTCCTGAGGTCTAAGGTGTTATGCCTCTGTGCGGGAAATTACAGGGCCGTACATTGCCACCTGACCGTAGCACGATAGTGCTGAACACTACCATACTATAGCGGCAAGTATATTAGGTAAAGTGGTGGTGCCTACGCCCGTGAGCTCCGTCACTGGAGCTCTACCACAAATATATATAGATATACATCTATGTTAAATATTGTGTACGTTTGTCAAGCGACATGAAATCATGTTACAAATATTATTTCCATGGAGCACCATGAAATAAAATTATAAAGTTAGTTTCAGCATCAGTAGATACACGAAACTACTGAATAGATTTTAATGAAGCATTACATTTGTAGTTTGTACCCTGTTAACATTTGCATTACGCTGCAAACTCGCTTAAATGAAAAAGTTAAAGCAAACATAATTCTAATTGCAATGCTGTATAATTAAAAAGAATATTTACAAAAACTTAAATTGTAGTTCGTAATTACTCTTCCAACATTCTGTAGGAATACAGATAACAGTGTTGCAGAATTCTTTCTCTCCCAAAGAAAGTGTTCTTGCACAGCTAAGAACACTTCCGTAAGTTTCGTATAAAATATGTAGTCTATGGAACAAACAGAGCTTCATTTTGTACACGCGACGGAAATTGCGTTTATTTTACCGTCTTTACGGTATTGCGTTCCCTACGTCCGTTTCTTAGCACACGCAACTCATATTATTATTGCGTGGAATATTGTCTTATTCAAACATAAAGTAGACAATATTGTTTTATTAGAAACCTTGGAAGTTAGTTTTAATATTACTTCACATCAGTTTTGAATAACCAGAAAGGCATACCGTATACAGGTATACACACAGTAATATTTTTCGAATCCAATGTAAAGGTTGACCTTTGACGATTCAAAGGTAGAATACATACGGTGAATTTCCTCCTGAAGGTTAGCGAAAGTTTCCCTTCATGAGGTATTTTATTGTCCATTATTTTTTGATGCATTGAGCAATCTCTTTTTCTTGTAGCCAACAAATAGACCATCTGACCATCTGAAGGTAAAGCATATTGGTATTGGAAACTTTTCAGCTTTAGGTAGGTATTCCATTACGTTCGTTCCCTTTAAAGTTGTTGTTTCATCCAGTTCATCTGCTCTTCCAAATAACACAGACGTCTACAGAAAAAGGTAGGTGCAATCAATAGTCTTAAAAAACGCTTGAGTGAAATAAGCAGTAGAATAAATTTCATCAAAACTTGCAATATTATTCTCTTCCAAATTCACGAAACTTTTTAAGTAAGCCATAAAAATGTGTAAAATAAATATGCTTTAGAAGATTTTGGTAAGTACTTACGAAATATTTTCAAAGCAAAAATAAGTCTAGTTATTCGTTGATTTATTGAAAACTTTTTTAGGTAATTGATGAGTAAATAATTTATGAAATCTGAATGACAGTAAAAAGAAGTAGGTCATACGCGTATTTATTTTATTAGAGAACTTCTAACCTACGCAATTGAGTTTTAGGTTTATTTGACCATAACTCGATATGACACGAACCTTCTTTGTAATAATGAATTATCTTTTGATATTAAACGCACAATTTATGTTTGTGTTACTATTTAATTCGGATCGGATTAACGGATTAGCCATTTCCATTTTTTTATTTTAGTTTTTTACAGGAATATCATTGAATAATTTTCGCCTGCTCACCTGATTAATAAATTCACAATTCAATGTTAAGAGATGTTATCATTCAGTTAGAATTGAAATGGACCAATCGTTCCACCCTAACCTTTGGTTCCACCAAATAATTCTCACCTATTTAATGATATAGTTCCATCGAATCCAAGCGTGAAGCAATCAGTTCTCCAAATGACTTATTGCTGAGGACAAAAAGTCACCTTCGCATTAAGAAGGACGGCACTGATGAACTACATAATCCTAAAGGAGTGTAGGACATTTTGCCTCCATCAAGCGTAACGAAGACAAATTTAAGCTCACCTATCCCGGCCAGTGGGACGGGATTACCGACTGCCGCGACGGATCTGATTACTCATATAAGAGTATACTCAACAGTTACGAATATTTATCTTATTTAACATGTAATGTAAGATATGGGAACGGTGTTTAAACTGCATCAGGAGCCTATTAGTTGGTTTCACAGCCATGACCGAGATCTTGGATTCCATCCCTGGACCAATAAGTGTTGTTCAGATTTCTGAAAGTTTCCCAGTGCTACTCTCTGAGTTTCGTTATATGCACGGATACGTTTATATATATTTACGCATTATTATACTGCAATACACGCATTTACCTCTACCTACCCTTTCGGGATGTCTATGCAAGATGTAAGGGGTGTGGTAACATCATTTTCCGATTTTGTTCGTGACTTATTAAGCTTTAGAGTGCCACTTTTCTTTAGAGTTAAGTGCCCCCCCCCCCCCCTACCAACTAAACAGTTATTGTTAGAAATTCAAACGTTACGGCAATAGTAGCTACATATAGTGAAATTAAAACCAAAACTATCACACCTAAGTTAGCCTTACAAGTTTGCGAGTATATGGCCAAATATTCAAACGTCACTTAAATCTAAGTGGGACTTAAAAGTCTTCTGTCTTTATAAAACACGTTCAAACGATAGAGATAGCGCATATTTGAGGGTTGCTTAAAATTGAGTGCCGTTTGAGTATTCGGCCAATAGTCGACCAAATGTAATAAATACCTACTCGAAAATTTTGGATGACTCCATAGAAAATATTTTTTTTTTTTTTTTTTACATTAATAAAACTTAAAAACTACGGAACCCTACACTGCGCGTGGCCCGACACGCACTTGACCGGTTTTTCGATAAAGGATTTGATTTATCAGCTTGATTTTTTAATTCATCTACCTGCCCTTACATTTTAAAGAATGACCTAGCTTTTTGATGAAATATAAAAATATAAAAAATGTTCCTTCGTCCACTCGTTAATAGCAAAGCTTGCTTGAGCTTGTTACCATATTCCTTAAAAAAGTCAAAAGATACTTTAAGACAGAGATATCAAGATATCTATGTTGAAGTAATAACTTAGAAGGCAAGGCACATGATACGTCAAAAAACCAAAAATGAGATATTTAAATATATGTGTGGAAGATATTACTTTCATGTCACAATGTAATCACAACTAGCAACTCTACAGTGACATACACCGATGTTGGGGACATTATATTGCACGAGTAGTAAAGTAGCCCTAAACACACAAACATGTAGGCCTCCACCGCAATGCAACATGCTGACTAACGAACGGGCCTCTGAGCAAACATTCACCATCCAGATAACGGCACTTATGAAAATTGGATCGTTTAAATGTATATTACGCCGATGGATTGTACTGCGTCGGTTCTATTTCAAGCTTGAGTTTTCTGCGGCTTTCTTAGTTCATTGGAATATAATTTTATTGAGAATATTGTAAATCAATCTAACATCAGATAGGTTTCTCTCAAAAAATCGTTTTTTTTAATCGGTTTTTTTTCCGTACAAACATTATATACCAGGAGTTTAGTCTGTTTTGGCAGATTTTTAATAGTGAGGTATCGAAATTCAATGACACATATTATTGATTACCATAACAAACAAATATAAATGGAGTTGAAAGAATTTGATTTGGAAAAATTTGCATTAGATTGAAATATTTTTTTTTTGTCTAGATATATAAGATTATTTACTAATGAAAAAATTTGATGGGAGTCTCGAGATACAGTTTTCGTAGTTAACGAAATTAAGAGATCATTGTTACTTTTAATAATCCCTACTAATATTATAAATGTGAAAGTAACTCTGTCTGTCTGTCTGTCTGTGACCTGACTGACCTGACTGACCTTTTCACGTCCAAACGAATGAACCGATTTTGATGAAATTTGGTACAGAGATAGAGTTGACTTTGAGAAAGAACATAGGCTACTTTTTGTCTCCTTTTATTATCCCCATCCCCCTAAAATAGGGGGTGGAAATTTGTATGGAGCATTCTACATTTTTCCAGATAGAAAGTTAAAAGTCGGTATGTGAACTCTTTGAGTTTAACAAACAATACGTACATCATTTATTTTGGAAATCTGCCCCACCCCCTGTCATAGGGAGTGGAAATTTGTATGGAGCATTCCACAATTTTCAAGGTAGAAAGTTAAAACTCGGTATACGAACTCTATGAGCCTGACAAACAATAAATGCATATTTATTTATTTTATCTACCACCATCCCCTTAAAGGAGGGTGTGAAATTTGTATTGGGCTTTCCGCAGTGTTCAAGATGGAAAGCGAAAAATTGATATGCGGCCTCTTTGATACTAAAAAAACAACGTTTGCTTCATATTTATTTTTTTTGGAAATCTGCCCCACCCTCTATCATAGGGGGTGGAAAATTGTAGGGAGAATTCCACAATTTTCGAGGTAGAAAGTTGAAACTTGGTATGCGGACTCTTTGAGCCTAACAAATAATTTGGTACATAATTTTTTTTGGAAATCTGCCCCACCCTCTATCATAGGGGGTGGCAATTTGTAGGGAGCATTCCACAATTTTCGAGGTAGAAAGTTGAAACTTGGTATGCGGACTCTTTGAGTCTAACAAATAATTTCGTACATAATTTTTTTTGGACATTGCCCCCATCCCCTTATCAAAATGAAAAATGGAAGGGTACTGTTTGTATGGAATTGAGGTTAAAATTTGGGTGGGATTTTTGGTAGTTTCTAAGTTAGAGACTTGAAAAGTGATGTTCCAGTCTTTCTGTTAGGAATAAAGAATAGGTACGTGTATCAGTATATTGTCAAAATCACCCCTAAACTTTCAAATATAAGGGGGTTAAAATTAAATAGAGATTATTGAAGTTATAGACGTGATTAAGTACTCCACATATAGGTAACATAAAAAAAAGGTACGCGACGGGAAACTTGATTAGGACATTTCCATGGTATTGTATAATTTAAATTATTTTTAAAACGACATCCACGCGGGCGATGCCGCGGGTAACAGCTAGTATATTATACTATCTGTTACCCGTTAAAACATTTCAAGAAACACTTTCAGGTGCTAGCAAATTATTTATAGCGCTAATGCCTTTACGTAACAAAACGTGTATAAACTTTTTTTTTCTTTTTTTTTTCTATCATATAGAAAAAACATACACTTGGCAAATAATAACAGTGCATCTAAAAAACCACAGAGGTTTGTAACGATGCTACTTTAGTTCTACGTTGTTGTAACAACTTACTTAAAAATAAATAAAATTTAAACAAAACGGTTAACAATGGTCAATTCGTCCCTTTACAATTTTCATTATAAAATGTTTTAAGCTTGGATTTAATATTTTTGGGACTTCTAATATCACGCACATGTGAGGGTAGTGCATTAATTAACCTAGGTAAGAAATACGCCGATGTCCGTTCACCGTACACGTTTTTTGCTCGAGTTGTACATAACCGGTTCTGTGCAACTGCTCGCGTGTATACAGGATGCTGAATGTTTAACTGTGTGACTACTTTTCGATGTCCAATAATTGTTAATTACATACTCGTTTACCTATTCTAACTAATAATATTGAAACTGAAATAAAGAAACTGGCTACGTCCCCCGACATTATTCATTTGGGAATAGGCGTGGCACAATAAATAAGCTCGCATTCTATGCATAATAATAATTCTACTCCATCTTTTTATATCTACTTTTTACCATAGAAGATATTCTGTTGCAGTATTTTCTCTGGTGACTTAGTATCGGTAGCAAATAATATCTTACGTAAACAGAGAAGTGCTTCTTTCTCTTCTTTTTGAAAAATAATCTCATTAAAAAACACTTTGTTAATTCAAAATAGCAGCACTGTGCACTTGTTACGATCGTTTTTTTTTAAATCATTGCAACGCATTCTGTTTATAAGTAATTATAATTATATTACTTATTAACAGAATGTATTGGTAATGATGAAAAAAACAGTTTTTAAGGTATTCATGCTAGTTCAATGGACCAATAACCACAACGCATAGTTATATATCATGTTATAAACATTCATTACCCACAAAGCTTTTTATCCATTTATGTCACTTCATTAAACCAATAATGCAATATTATCAGAATTTCCATGAAGTCGAGGGCAACGGTTTGTATTAAAAAAAATACGCTTACACTCACAGCCCCACAGTAGGTATAAACCTGTGTCGTGGGTGCCGTTGTACACATACAACACATACACATACACCCAGACCCGAAACAAATATCCGTAGGCCATACAAATATTTGTCCCGGTGCGGCGATCGAACCCGCGACCCATCGAATAAAACGGTCATCTCACACCGCTAGACTAACCCGGTCGTCAAATTATACAATTAAGTTACAGATTTCTATAAAATTATAATTCTAGTGCAATACAAAAGACAATTTAAAGTTCTGCTGATGTTAGCATGCCTAAATCAACAGAATTTTGCCAGCAAAGGTATTGTACGTCGCTCTACACCCACGACATTTCAATCAGAAAAAACCTTTAGGCTACAGTTTGAGGGAATCTATTTGACATGACTTCCAACAGACGACCGGTAACTCACAGCACCGCAACATCCGAGAAGGAAGGACCCAATCTATAACGTATCGATTATAAATTGAAGGCTAACTATAATCGGTTGACCCATCCATCACAGCAAACACCCAGTGACCAAGATCCAATCTGTATTCATAAATTAATCTAGGTAATGCTAACATTGATTTATTGCCGCGTCTATTAGCAGGTTTCAATTTAGACATCGATTGTGATAATGATGCATTGTTAGGTAATGTACGGTGTAATAATGTGACGTAAATGGATAAAAGCTTTATAGATAATGTACGCTTATTTCATGACATATTTATAACAATGCGTTGTGGTCATTTATCCAATGACCTCATTTGTAATGTGTCTAATCTACTTGAATGGTAGTGTTCGTGTTTTGTAGAGGTGGTAATGTATGGCCCTGTAATATCAATTTAGAATTTAACGCTGTTGAAGCTCACAGGATTCGTTTTGGATACATGCCATTGAAGACCTTTGGTTTCTTAATGAAAAAGTTAAGTTCACCAAATTATGAAATTTGCCAAAAAGTAGAAAATGTGCAACACGTTTTAATGGAGTGTGTCAAGAATCAATCACAAATAAATGTTATAATACAGAGCTGTAAAATTATTAAGTTAGATGTAGGTGTTTTTCATTGTATGCTAGCTAACCTACTTCAAAAGAAGCATATGATATATAATTTAGTAAATTTTAAGTAATAATAAATATGTAAATGTTAAATAATGGTTAAGGTACGATGAAACTGGCGTGAACATGTGTTCAAAAGTTCCTTTTCATCAAATAAGATAAAAAAAACGCAGTTAAAATAATCAATAGATATATATTTACCTTTATAATTGATATAAATTTTACCCTCCAAAATAATTATATCAAAGCATAGAGCAACACCGGAGGGGAGTAGCCATATGCAGGCTTTCCCCTCTGTCAAAGTACAAGCCAAAATGGGCCTATACCTGTCGCCTAGATGTTTAAATGTGTGGGTGAAATTGTTTCTGTATTTTGTTAAAGTCAAGGTGTGAGTTTCGTAGTAATAGACGATTTTTGTAATGTGCGTGTGTGTCGCACGCATTTCCCTCCGCATTAAATGACAGACTTTTTTGCATCGGTAATAAACGCTATGGCTACTCCCCTCCAGTCCGCCGCGGCCGGTGGCCCGTGTTGCTCTTTGCAACAAAGCAAAGAACTCACTAGCTGGAAAAGTGTCATACCTCTCTCCTTGTTCTTTTCTGTTTATTGCTGAATGTTAGTATTGGCATTATCCAACACTGCTGGTAGTTTATTGTCGAATTCAGTACAGAGAGTGTTAATTTTGGCTTATTCTCATAAATTCGATTCATTAGTTCGATCGTCGAACTAGTGACAATTTTTTTTCTCATTTGTTCGACCGTCGAACTAATAAAGGGACGTGATTAGGACCATGGCTGCTCCCAACTTAGCCAGTTTAGGTCAGAGAATGCAGCGGGCGAGAAGAAAAGAAAAATAGCACCGTTCGGTGAAAGTTTTTTTTTGCCGACAGTAAAAACTTAACAATTCTCACTAGAGCAAAAAAAATATTACTAGTTCGACGATCGAACTAATGAAGCGAACTACTGAGAATAAACCTTAATTTTAGCCTCAGTCGTATGAAAGCTACTAACTAATATTACTTTTAATATTTTTATGTAAGGAAACATGCATGCAGCTCATATTAATGATATTATTGTTATTATCATATTAATTGATAATATCTATCTGTAGCTTAAGGATATCGTCGCAAAAATCCCTGAGACCTAAGTTCTTATGTATCTGTGATAGTAATTACGGGGCTATACGTTATGTCAAATTAAACATCTCAGATAATATTGTAACAGCCCAGCTATTGTTTTTTTTTTATTTAATAGAAGTGGCAAACAAGCGTGCAGTTCACATTGATGTTAAATGATGATTGCAGCCTATCCACACAAAGACTAAGGGCAAAATGCAGATGCCTTACCACTCCTGAGGCCTAAGGTGTTATGTCTCTGTGCCGGAAATTACAGGGCCTTACATTATCACCTGACCGGAACACGATAGTGCTTAACACTACCATTTAGCAACAAGTATATTAGGTACTGTGGTGGTGCCTACGCCCGCGAGCTCCGTCACTGGAGCTCTACCACCAGTATTTGTTATTTTTAGATATAATATTGTTAGATATATGCAATGCATCGTTCCAATGTCAACTCCAATGCAAGGAAAAAATTAAACATGTGTCATGTCCACTGCCTAAATTTCGCTGCAAAAATGTTTTGTCCGTGCCATATTTCATAATTTTATACATATTTTGCTTGAAAAAACATAATGTAATACAAAATGTTGTTTATTAGGTCAAGGGATAAAATTCCATGTTCTTTAATCCACTCAAATATCATAAAAGTTTCCATAAAAGGTGGTCAGTTCCGAAAATTCCGCACAATTTTCTTATTCAACAAAGGATATATTCGAGTACCAAAGGGCAGTGTGGGGTGACAACAAATGCGCGAATGTTTTGAACTGCCGCCCCTCTGGCCGTCTTATTACGGATATCCGGTTCTTGTTCATATTTTGCATGTTTGTGTATACAATTAACCCCGAGTGCTCAACCGCCCGAATCGTAAAAATAGGGCTGTATGTTAAGCTGCGCGTAGGTGGAAAGGTTTTTGTGTTGGTTCTGACAGTTTCATTCATGTTTATAAGATTTTTGGAGGTTTTTCTTTGTGTATTAAGTAGATTTCTAGACTTCACATGATACACACTAATGATAAGGGAATAGTAACTACAGCCTATAGACATCTTCATGAAAACTGCAGGTCAAAATGCAGATGCATCATAAGTTTTTTTTTTTCCATTTAAAGAGCTTGGTCAAAGACCATGACGCTCTATACGTTCACAAGAATTTCATTCTTCATTAAAAAAAAAATTACTAAACAACATTAGCACATTGACAATTGATAATAGCATCCTAAGTTATTACGGGATAATTAGCCCCTGGATAGTTATTACAGGGCTACACATAGGTATACGGGGAAAAACAAACAATAGACGCAGTATGGCAACAGCACCACTAAAATGTCGCAGTAGGCCAACATTGAACGCTTAATTTAAAAGAACCCTTAATATGGGATTACCAGACACATAAAGCTTTTCAATACCAAATCCCAAATTCAAACATCCATGCTATATCCATCTTAGTTCACTGCATAGAACCTGATAAATAAACAATTGTACCTACATGTGCGGAGCCAATAACTTATATTATAGAAACACACTTTACAAATAATAATAGGCAACCTTAATCCGATAAATTAATAAAATCCGCCCAAAAGTCATTAAAAAATCCATATATCCCCCTAATATTTTGGCCTGCCGTCCCTCTAGTCGTCTCATTACGTGTTTCCGGTTCTTGTTCATATTTTGAACGTTTGTATATACAAGTTTAACCCCGTAATCCAACCATCCAAATCATGAAAAGAGGTTGTTATGGGGCTACGTATGAATGCATATCAAGTTGCGTAGAACGCCTGACGTAAACATTCAATTATAAGTTCCTCCTAGGATATAAAGAAATAATATGAAATTATAACAATGGCACAGTATAGATACAAACTATACTCTGACAATGGGGTTTGTTTTATAGAATCAACTTTAAAAAGGAGATTATCAATACCTGCTACACGTTAATGTTAATAAATTGTTGATCTAAGAATATTGTTATTCAAACCTACCTACATAAGGCATGTGATATATGTAGGTCTAATATACCTATATTAGAATTTAAAGTTTTTCATGTTTTATAACCTACATAAAAAATATAAAATTTTAAAGATTTATGTACGTTTGGGCCTGTGGCTTGTTTTATACGTTTTTGGACATCCAATAATAGAAACTTATTAAATTTTATTCCAAGACTTTGCTGACCCCGATCTAAAACAAATATTATCATTTAATCAATTTAATTTTGCAGAAAATTATATTATGATGTGAGCATAGCAAATAAAATGTCATGTAGGTACCCATAGTTTTATTTTTTATACTTGCTTTAAAGATCTCTACAGATTACATTCACTTAAAGTCAATAAAATATGGTACTTAAACCTTTTAGCTATTTCTATAAAAAGGTTAAAAAAGGTTAAAGGCCAAAAAAAAATCTTTAGGGTTCTGTATACCGTAGTAAACATACCTATACCTAAATAACCATTCATTGTGACTCACAATCAGCTGAAATATTAATTTTATAAAACAAATTGAGCCATAATTTAGTAGGTCATGGTCATAAGAAAGTTTTGTCTTCTATTTTACTTCACTTAAATCTCGAACTGCATTTTACCAAGGTATACTAAAATCAATATGATTGTGGAAATGCCTTTATCAAAACGAAAATGTTTATAACGCCATCTATACTATACATGATTGTGTTCGAGTCATTTGTTGAAGTTCTCATATTTTACGCTAGGTGGCGCTACACAGAGTTCACACCTTGCCAACTATCGCGCTGGTTTCATTACCCCTCGTTAGATGGCGCTTTTCTTGTATCAAAATATTAAACAAATTCTTAAGTCCCGTATTCGATTCCACTTCGGGAAATAGAGATTTGCGTACTTCAATAGAATAAAACTAATGCATTACTCTTTTCCTAAAAATTAAGCAAATTTTAGTACATGACTAATATAGTTTTATGTCTAATAAAACAGCAAGGAGGTATACTGCCTTAGTAGCGAAGTGGTAGCAGGCCACTACTACTACGCTTCTATCTGATTAATGTGGCAACTATAATAATAGCACTTAGGTACTTAAAATAGAATAAAATAAAAAATTAAAATGCCCCATACCCATCCAACAAACGTTCTTTTACAGATTTTTATAGATAATGGTTGCAGAGGCCCAGGAAGACCAAGACTGAGCCACCATGACCAAATAGGTCGAGTGTGGTCTGATGGTGGAGTGGAGTCAAAAGTCTTAGAAATCGGCGTGCATGTAGAAGAAGCACGGGAGGTGTGTCAAGATCGGGATATTTGTATATATATCCCCACACTCTCTGCCTACCCCGTTAAGAACTTGGCGTGAAGATACATACATAGAAATAATGAAACGGAACGGGCGGAACTGAACGGACTCGCACTTAGCTGTGTCTTTTTTATATCTCTTAAGTAGGTCCAGTTACAGTTTTATTATGTACTTCTAGACTTATACTTATACAAGTCAAATACTTAGCTTTGGGGTCTGTCAGATAAGAAATCTGTTTTTTTTTTTTTTTATGTAATTGAAATGGCAAAAAAGCATGCAGTTCACATTGATGTTAAGTGATGACTGCAGCCTATAGACACCCACACAAAGACCAAGGTCAAAATGCAAATGCGTTACCACTCCTGAGGCCTAAGGTGTTATGCATCTGTGCCGGAAATTACAGGGCCGTACATTACCACCTGACCGGAACACGATAGTGCTGAACACTACCATTTAGCGGCAAGTAAATCAGGTAATGCGGTGGTGCCTACGCCCGCGAGCTCCGTCACTGGAGCTCTACCACCAGTAGATCTGTACCTCAAAAGGGAATATCGATACACCTCGTTTGTCTGACAGTCTGTATTGAAAGTACAAGGGACGAAAAATACTTCAACTCTATCATTTTGGATTTTTCCAACAACGATTTTCAGCCTTCAATTATAAATATGCTGTTGAGCACGTACGAGTTGATTACTTCCACGTTTGCGCGAACACCCTTCACGTGTCGAAATTATAAAAATTGAATAACTACATAGCGTGATGGATGTTTTCATGAAAACATCAATTACGTAGATAAGCTCCACTCGGCTAGTCCACGAAGTATTGTTTCCTAGAATCAATGGTTTTATTATAATTGAGTTTACTTTGACTGATTTAAGTGCTCTCTTTACGGTTCTATTACCATAGGGCTTAAATCTTCAGGCTATTGTTCAATTTACCTGTCCAACTATATACTAGGGTGGTCTGAAAAGTTTCCGACCTGAACATGAAAACGGCAGCACTTGTAAATAATAATTTGGGCTGTTCTTTGTTCACCTATCGACAGTTACACACCAAAGTTTCAGCAATTTTGGACGCGCAATTGTTATGTTACAGTTGTTTGAGTCATTGATGTAAGCGATTTTTTGGAAATTGACTAATTCGAGTATCGAGCTGTCATCTAATATTTGTTTTTGAAAGGCAATACGCCTACGCAAATGAAATATGCGTTAGATTCTGTGTTTGGGGACTCTTCAACATCATTTACCACCTAGAAATTTTGGACAGCTCAATTTAAACGTGGCCATAAGAGCTTGGGAGACAATGAACGTCCGGAACGTCGAAAAATTGCAACTAGCGACGAAAACATCGCCAAAGTTCACCAAATGTTGCTAAACAATCGCCAAATCATAGTGAAAGAGATAGCAGAGGTTATGAACATATCGAAACAACGTGTTTGTCACATTCTAAATTAATTTTTAGGCGTGAGAAAGAAGTCGGTGCGTTGGTTGCCGCGTTTGCGAACGTTGGACCAAAAGGTGTTCGAATGAACATTTCCAACGCTATGTTGGCGCAGTTTAGGTGCAATAAATCCGGGTTTTGGCGTCGATTAATTACAGGAAATGAAACTTGGATACACCATTATACACCCGAAACAAAAATACAGTCCAAACAGTGGACTGAAAAGGGGTAACCGGTTCCAAAAAAGGTAAAAAATTTTTTTTCGGCTGGGAAAGTGATGGCGTTTATTTTTTTGTGATAGTCATGGAATTATTTATATCAATTGTCTTCACAAAGGAAAAACCATTACGGGAACATACTGCGTATCAGTACTTGACAAGTTGAAGGCAGAACTTGCGAAAAAATGGTTGAATTTGCAGAAAAAGAAATCCTGTTTCACCAAGACAACGAACGTCTCACACCTCAACGGTTGCCATGGCTAAATCCACGAAATACAGTTTGAACTCCTTGATCATTCGCCATTCTCACCAGATCTAGCACCAAGCGACTTTTTTTTGTTCCCTCATCTAAAAGTTGTGCTTACAAGACAGAGATTTTCGTCAAATGAGGAAGCAATCACCTTCGTGAACGATTATTTTGCAGAGAAAAACGACGAGTAGTATTTTGACGGGTTACAAAGGTAGGAGCATCGCCAGAAAAAGTGTGTAGAGTTACAAGGAGATTATGTCGAAAATTAAAAAAAAATCCCAAAAAAAAATTGTAACTTTATTAGATCGGAAACTTTTCAGACCACCCACGTATTTATAGGTGAACATAATTTTCCTCTCATACAATGAAAATTGAGTGTCATAAGAGGTGCCTGTCACCCTATATGAATAAATGAGTTTCTCATTCTGATATGTATGAACTTGTAATAAAATCTCTTTGGCTGTAGTATTTGCATCTGGCTGGTTTTGGTATCATTGAGAGATAAAATTTTAAAGAACATACTTCCAAATTCACATTAGGCAAATGTGTGATTTTCATTTGTTTTTCGTACTGTCAAGATGAGTGAATCTAATGAAGAAATTCGATACATTTTAAAATTTTACTACAAAAAGGTAAAAATGCAACGCAAGCAGCGAAAAAATTTTGCGATTTTTATGGACCTAGTGCAGTGTCTCTGAGAGTAGCACAAATTTGGTTTAAGCGTTTTCAATCCGGAAATTTTGATGTCAAAGATGCACCTCGCTCTGGTCGCCCTATTACGGATAAAATGGATGCCATTTTTGAAAAAGTGGAGCAAGATCGACATATCAGTAGTTACGACGTAGCTGAAGAACTGAGAATTGATCACAAAACAGTTTTGGCGCGTTTGAAAAAAGCTGGGTACAAAAAAAAAGCTAGATATTTGGGTACCTCACGAGCTCACTGAAAGAAACCTAATGAACCGTGTACTCATTTGTGATTCTTTATTACGACGTAATGAAACCGAATCATTTTTGAAGAAAGGCCGGTCAGGCTTCACAGACTGTAACGAAACCTGGGTTAACTCGCAATAAGGTGATGTTGTGTGTGTGGTGGGATTGGAGGGGCATTATTCATTATGAGCTATTACCACCAGGCAGGACTATCTATTCTATTCTGAACTCTACTGCGAACAGCTGATGAGATTAAAGCAAGAAGTTGAGAGAAAGCGGCCGGAATTGATCAACAGAAGGGGTGTGGTGTTTCATCATGATAACGCTAGACCTCACACATCTATAGCCACTCAGCAAAAATTAAGAGAGTTTGGCTGGGAGGTGTTAATGCATCCGCCGTATAGTCCTGACCTTGCACCTTCAGATTTCCACCTGTTTCGGTCTCTTCAGAATTCTTTATGCAATGTTAGGTTAACATCACGAGAGGACTGCCAAATCCACTTGTCGCGGTATTTTGATGAGAAGTCCCAAAATTTTTATAGCAATAGGTCAATGTCCCTACCTACAAGATGGCAAAAGGTTATCGAACAAAATGGTACATACATACTTTAGTTAAATTTAAATAAACTATATTAAAAAATGTTTTGAATTATCTTAAAAAATGCGAAGAAACTTTTTCCCCAACCTTATATTTGCAATCCAACGAGTCGACGAGTCTGAAATTACTTTACGACAATTTATTATCATACCTCTATTTGAATTTTGGGCAGATTGTTTAACGTTACATATTTTACGTTACGTATTTGCATCTCCAAATCATCATTTCACGCTTCTCGCCTCAAAATAGTGTTTTCGAGTGACAAGGAATCTATATAAATAAAAATGAATCACCGAAATGTATGTGCGAGTATAACGTCTAAAAGACTTCACTCAATTCGATAAATCTTTCTTTTATGTGTGCCTTATTATCATAAGTTTGTATAAAAAAATATATTTTTAAAAAGTCTTCTTAGTCGTGCACTCTTGGCAGAGCGGTCGTGGTCATGCACCAGTCACTTTTTCTGTCACCGTCGCTGTGATCGCGATGCGTCGTCATACGTCTGGCAGAGTGAGAGCAGTAATTAATGCTAAAGTGCATCACAGATTTGTGAATTTGCAAAAAAAACATTATATGGCAATATAAAGTTTGCTGGGACAGCCAGTAAAATATAAATACAAGAACTAAGTAAGTAGAGTTTTAGAGTCCTTCTGGGCTGGCAACGCGTTGACAACTCCGCTGGTGTTGCAAATGTTCATAGGCGACGGTGACCACTTTCCATCAAGTGGCCCGTTTGCTTGTCTGTCAACCTTCAGACATAAAAAAAAAAGTATCAAAACAGCTTGACACAACAAAATTGGTAACACGCAAGATCAACATATTTCATCTGCAATGAATCCTCCCTCCTCGTTTGTTTACACCAAGTCCGTTGCACTGCAGTGTGTATGTATACGGCAGTATAATAACTCCCTAACTAAATACCGCATAGGCAGTTGTTATAGAGCAAGAGCAAGTTTATCGTGCCCGCAGTGGTATTAAGCAATTACATGCAACTCCTGAAAACTTAGCGGGAAAACAGAAAACACAAAACATCGTTTTACTTCCTTATATTTGCAATTCAACGAGTCGACGAGTCTGAAATTACTTTACGACAATATTATCATACCTCTATTATAATTTCGGGTAGTTTGTTAACAACGTTACATAATTTGTCGCTTTCGTTATTCTGTTTGACCAAAATACGGTTATATTTGCTTAAAATATAAATATTTTAAGACACCTTTCAGTCGCTTTAAATAATTGCTATTTTAAGCGGTTTTATTTGTTTTTGTTCTTTTTTGCATCTCAAGAAGTAACTATTATGATAATTGTTTTATATTATTTCGCATTAACACATGCTTGTGAAATATATTTATTTTAAAGAAAAATGGAAAGAAAAATTTGACTTCAGGCGAGACTCGAACTCGCGGCCTACCGCGATAATAGGTAGTATATAATTACAATTAAATCTTTATTATTTTTTACTTTTCATTTTTGAAGTCGGTTTTTCTTAACGTAGTTATATTTATTTAATACTTTTTAGTTTATTGCTGCAATGCCAATTAGATTAATGTTCACATGTGTTAAATTTGTAAAATCTGATTGTTTTAGCTTCGTGACAATTAGATACCTAATTTAAATTGTTTAGGTGTGCCGATACAAAATTATTACACGACTATACGAAATCAATGAAAAAAAATTATCCACGAAGGAGTAATTATGCTGTGTTAAGTCGTCGATGAGTAAATGTGTCATTGTCACTTGTTGTCATCTTGTTGTCATGCGCATGAGGACTATCTAGGACGTCAGTGGATTCAACGCACTGTACTCGTATGACAACTCGCCATCTATTCTTATTCCTTTAGGTGAAAGTAAGTAGAAAAATGCTCATAAAATAAAAACTGATGGGCCTAACTGAATCAATTTTTTATGGGACCAATTCGAAACTATTCCGCATCAAACAAAAAAAGAATTACGTAAATCGGTCCAGAAATCTCGGCGAAATTCGCGTACATACATAAAAAAAAATATACCGGCCGACTTGAGAGCCTTCTCGTTTTTTGAACTCGGTTAAAAACTCATCACAGAAAGGAGAGGTAAAAATTTTGCTTAAAGAGCCGTTATAACTATTTCTCTAACTAATCACGGAGGTATTTTTACCTATAATTAATAGAATTTTAACCTATCATACAGAGGTTTTTTAACTAGCTATTAATATAGAATCACCTTAATCTATACCACTGAGAATGCAAGCGAATTGTAGGTGGTAAGGGGTGGGGGTAACACTAGTCGATATCTATTTGTGGATTCCCAAGCGGGGAATGCAAACGTCAAACAATCCTCGGTCTTGGCATCGCAAGTTATAGATATACAATATTCTTGATATAACTCCAAGGAGTTCATCAAGATATGAGATGATTCTAGTACTGGAATATACTCTAAGGTATTATGATATCGATAACCTGGATACCTAACCAATGAATGGCTTTTAATAGCAGCTAAAAGATATTTTTGCTTCTTCTATTTTAACACGACATATTCAATATCGTTTCATTATCAAGCAGAACTAATTGCTGAAAATAAACCAACTCTGTTCTCCTTTAATTATTCCAATCATGAACTTTCCTTACTTAGAATACTGTTATAAATAACATCACAACAACCGTTGTGTTCATTGAAATATTTTAACGGCTTTATCTTGCGTATGTTTAAACTAAAATTATTATTTATAGTCAGTATTTATAGTCGATTACTTTATTTATTTGTCTGACAGTAGTGAAAGTAAGCGTGAACGGCATGTTTGCAAAAAAGATCGATGTAACTACATATACCAACCTAACTATTTTGAAAACTACTATCAGACAACTAGTACAACAAAAATAGAACTACACTTAGAAAATAAAATGGAGGAAGGATTGAATAAAATATAGGAATTTCGAGGATAAGGTAGGAACATAGAGCAACTCGGCCCACCGGTCGCGGCGCACCGCAGGGGAGTAGCCATAGCGTGTATTACCGATGCAAAGCAGTCTGTCATTTTTTACGGGGGGAAATGCGTGCGACACACACTCACACTACAAAAATCGTCTATTACTACGAAACTCACACCTTGACTTTAACAAAATACAGAAACAATTTCACGCACACATTTAAACATCTAGGCGACAGGTATAGGCCCATTTGGGCTTGTATTTTGACAGAGGGGAAAGCCTGCATATGGCTACTCCCCTCCGTCGTTGCTCTATGGGTAGGAATTTCAAATTGAACCAAATGTTGGTTCCCTTTGTTAAATTCAATCTTCTGTTATGTCGACATTAAAATTAAGATCCCAGTAACAATCATGTTCACTTCATCAACCAAGCAGTAACCTTCCATGCAACATCAACAAATGATTGTAATATCTTCTTAGAGTGTGGGGAATGTGAGCGAATTTTCTCTGCTATTGCTAGAGAAAGTGTTAGGGTTAACAATGGACGGATTCTAATTGTGAAGTCCCGAGCGGGGAATGCAAACCGAATCAAACAATTCCGATCTTGGCATAGCAAGCGCAATACCGAAGCCATTCAACGGTTTTCAACGGCTACCGCCATTAAAATTACAATTAATTGTCTTTATTACACGCGTCCGAATATTACTTTGTAACTACGACTTGGTCTCGGTTGAAAGCCAATACCAAGAACTTTGGATTTTGATAAATCGTGATTAAACTTGCTTTGTTCACAGATCACCTAATAAATTAGAACCGGAAAGGATTTATAGCATTCCACTTCGACTAATGTTAACATTGCTATATTGCTATTGTTTGTTCCAATAAGACGTAAAATTGATTGGACGGTTCTAAGATACGTATACTTAAGTTCGTAAAAAAAAATCAGTTTAGGTGCTATGATTGGTGTTAGGTAATGGTTCTTCCTGGTCTTCTTGTTCTCTTCTGGTTCTAAACTAAACACCTCCGTTACTGAAAGTCTAGGCTAGGATAGACCTTCAGTAACGGAGTTGCAAGACGGCATCATATTCTATCTGACGTACTACCGTTACGCGTCGGATCGTGACGACCCCACCACTTGTTCCGCTAGTGCGGTTAACCGAACGCTTTAACCGAATAGGGCGGTAGTAAATGCAATAACGCGGGATGGTCAGCAGCGTCCCGCTATAAAACTATAGCCACTGCGATCTCCAATTCGCAAGCTAAGCATGATATGCTAATTCTACATGACTGCTGTTGCTATCTTCTTGACGCACAAACCAGGAGATCCACCGTCTAACTCTAATGCTTTCCCCTATGTAGACTCCCTGTTGCATCTCTGAGGAAAGGTTTTGTCCAGTTGTGGACGTTTTTTGGTTGAAGTAATAATTCCTTTAAGATGGTTATTTATGACTGTTATTTCTGGCATCAAGGCAAGAGATTATTACACGAACATTAGATGTAGTACACAATAACGCATATGCGATTGCAAAATGTTAACATCATGACAACGTTATGCTTTATCATTTTAGACGCCAGGTACGTTAAGATAGCTAAACAAGATTTTTCCGCTCAACTGGCATCGCTCCACCTTCATGTCAATCTCCCCGTAAGATATTTGATCTGACTGAAAACAGCGAAAACCAATCCGAACGATTTAAGGCGCATCACTGAACACTGTTATTTCAACAATTCAATGTAAACTTTTTTGTTATAAAAGCGAATACTTTAGCTGACTTAAAGACAGCTTATAGAAAAGTTTTTTTTTTTGTTTATGGATGCAGAAATGTTTTCAACTGATATTTACGAGATTATTCATGTACTAAAAAATCGAAAGTGCACTAAACGCGGAAGGAATGTTACACTTGAACGCCTTAATTAAAGCACTTTTTTATGTAATGGAAGTGGTAAACAAGCATGCAGTTTACATTGATGTTAAGTGATGCTGCAGCCTATAGACACCCACACAAAGACCTAGGTCAAAATGCAGATGCGTTACCACTCCTGAGGCCTAAGGCGTTATGCCTCTGTGCCGGAAATTACAGGGGCGTACATTACCACCTGACTGGAACACGATAGTGTTGAACACTACCATTTAGCGGCAAGTATATTAGGTAATGCGGTGATGCCTACTCCCGCGAGCTCCGTAACTGGAGCTCTACCACCAGTAAAAAAGCACCGGAGTACTGAGAGAACTGGTGGTAGAGGTTTTATGGGTGATAGAGTTCCAGTGTCGGAGTTCCATGGCGTCGCAATATTATCAATAATATAGAGGCAAAAGAAATTAGGGCTCAGGGATGACCAGACATATGCTTTTCAACCATTAGCTTTTTACCTCGACTTCATACGTACTATTTAATGGGACTTTAATACAAAATATTACATAATACGCGTCGCCTTAAGAATTTATCTTTAAATGTTTCTTTAAACTTCCCAACGAATCTACATTCAACAGCCATTTGTCCATTTTTTACTGCCTCTAGTTAGGAATGTCCATTGTCAGTCATTCAATCAGAAACAGAAGAGTTTATACTATAATTATTGTTCAAATAAATACATCGTAATATTGGCACAATAAATGAAATTACTTGCACTCCCTATCTACCGAGCAGGACATAAAACAAAAACTTTGTTAGAAAACAAACAAAAGCAGAATGTTAGATACGCCGACGTTGTCAAACATGAAAAATACCGTATCTACCGTACATTACGTTCGCGAGCGACATTTTGTAATTGGTTGAAAAAAAAATGCGAACATCAGCTTCGTACTCCATATGGCTGAGTTTGCTTTCGACTCATTCAATTATGCAAAGCTACCATTTGTTAACAGATTTTAGGTAATTCGGCGAGTGACGACCCGATTTTATGCTAATCAGCTTAGTATCCGTTATTTATTGTAGTACATGCTTACAAACATTTCCCGGTAATGTGCCGCTTCACTGATAACGTTATTTCAAGCAATTAATTGCACAACTCACTAGCGTTATGATTTAGAGCAGAATTAATTTGGTTCAAGTATTTTTGTTTAAATGTTATTTTGTGTAAATTCGATGCAAATAGCCAAATTTGCCATTGTGAAACCTTCCCCGAATAGCTCGCTTATGGGACGTTTTTTTTCCCTTTACTCTGAATGCAGCAGGGCACCTAAACGAGGCTATTATGCCCAAAAACCTATTTACGTTATTACGCTCTATTCATTTAGTTCCCAAATCCTTTCTAATTTAATAAAAAGCTTTTGAAAATTCATTAATACGGTTAAAAAAATATTACGGTAATAATAAATGTGTGTTTAAATTAGTAAAATTATAACTTGAAACATTATCATAAAAATATTACTTTAGGAATCAGCTACAGGGATTACGATACAATTTGGTAGGTGTAATATTTTAGTTATCAAATATATATTGTATGATAAGTACTTTTTTTTAAGATGATGGCAAATAACCATTAATGGTAAGTGAAAACTGCAGCCCATAGACATCTATACAAAAACCGGACTTCAAAATCACGGGTTTTCACCCCTGAGGCCTAAAAGGTTTTGCCTCTGCGATAGTTGTTACGGGGCTGTACATTGGCATCTAACCGAAACACGATAGTGCTCATCACTAACATCAGTACAATTTGGCCTACGCCCTCCAAATTCGTCACTGGAACTTTTAATAGGAGAAAGTAAAAAAAAAAATAATAATAATAAATAATAATGGCAACCCATTATACGTCCCACTGCTGAGCGCGAGTCTCTCCCCTTTTTAGGGGGAGCCCTGGAGCTTACTCCACCACGCTGCTCCAATGCGGATTGGTTAGCAATGCGATTTGGCAGATACGGGTTAGTGGCCAACCCGCTGTCGGATGTTTTCAAACCGCCCATAAGGCCTCCGACAAGGTTTAACGACTGCTATCTGTCGATAGCAACCGGGACCGACGGCTTAAAGTGCCCTCCGAAGCACGGAAACGCGCATTTTAATTTGCCATTAGCGGTCACCCATCACACCCGACCGCGATATATAATGCTTAACCGAGTAGATCGCTTACGATTAGGCTGGAGCGCCTTCTGCGCTCGCCGATTGCCCGGTGAAGTAGACTAGTGCCGTCTCAAGACAGGCCGCCTACACAAAGCCCGAACAAAAAAACGATCTACACCAGCCGCGGGGTCATGCGCGCTTCATCAGTGAAATACCCACATGTAAATATTTTGATAAATGTATTTAACTATATTAATATGTTTCTAATTAATAATAAGCTCTTAAACAAATTTAACGTTATTACCGCACAGACTAATAACATTGCATGTAATTGAATTGTATAAAATGTGTGCGTAATTATGTTTACGGAGTATTAAGTGAGCAAATGCAAATTGTAGTCTCAACGCTTACGTGTCACCACTTATTTCCACATTGACCCAGTAACCATATTTTTGCATAATTTAAGCGCACGTTTATTACATTTACACATTCCAGTGCTAGCAATTGGAGGCTTTAATTCCTGCTATGTATTCCCAAAGTGGTTTTATACAGGCTCGACCGCACGGAGGGTGGCGTCGACTCGTCGCCACAAAAAGCGAACAATTTTCTGATAGTCATCTGACACGAAAATAATTATGTCTAATATGCCATTTATATTTCCATTTGTCATAAACATAACTGAATGCATCGATCCTTTAAATTATTTGTGGGACATTTTAATCATCTACGCCCAGCATAGTCCAGTCCGCCGCGGCCGACGGCCCGTGTTGCTCTATGACGCCCAGTGATTTCTGGCACAGAGGACAAACATCATCAGCTCTAGAAGCGGTCACGCATTTTCTTTGAGACCCCTAGATTTCAATAGTAGACTATATTATTCACTTAACAATAATTTAAGCAATTGAAATTCACGACATAATACCGACAATTTGCCACAATGAGGTCTTATTATTTAAAATTTGCCTGACATTTGTTCTCTTTGACAAGCTTTATGAGTCAAATATTTACCTATTGTATGAATGTGTGAGTAATAAAATGTACTGCGTATAAAGTGAACTAATATAAATTATAGTCTCAGGGAATACATGTCATTGTGTCATTAGCTAATCATAAAATTTAATTATATTTTTGCATAATTTAAGCGCACGTTTATTACATTTAAACATTCCAGTGCTAGCAATTGGAGACTTTAATTCCTACTATGTATTCCCAAAGTGGTTTCATTACAGGCTCGACCGCATGGACGGTGGCGTCGAGTCGTCGCCACAAAAAGCGAACAATTTTCTAATAGTCATCTGACACGAAAATAATTATGTCTAATATGCCATTTATACTTCCATTTGTCATACATACATAACTGACCGCAATCCATGAATATTTGTAAAACATTTATTCATCTACTCACCGGTAATCTGTGTCACTAAGGCCATATACTGGTGGTAGAGCTCCAGTGATGGAGCTCGCGGGCGTATGCACCACCGCATTACCTAATATACGATATTTACCGCTAAATGGTAGTGTTCAGCATTATCGTATTCCGGTCAGGTGGTAACTTACGGCCCTAGAATTTCCGGCACAGAGGCATAACACCTTAGGCCTCAGGAGTGGTAACGCATCTACATTTTGACATCTGCATTCTGTCTTTGTGTAAGTGTATATAGTCTATAGTCATCACTTAACATCAATGTGAACTGCACGCTTGTTCATCACTTCCAATAAAAATTAAAAAAAATGTGTAACACTTCAGGAATAGGCACGAATCTGCAAAGAGATCCCTCATTTTCATGAGTAAATCGCATTCACGTACTCTTCGGCACTATCATGTTCTGGTAAGTTCGTAATGTATGGTTCGTAAGTAACGTTATTAATCGTAACGTAAGTAATAATTATCACAGAGGTAAAACGTCTTATAAACGTCAGCACCAAAGGTGGCGACGCTCCTCTGAATTTTCCCCTATATATAATTTTGTGTAGATATCCATACGCCGTTGTATTAACTTGCTATTCATGTGAACTGCATGCTTGTTTGTTTCATTACATAAAAAACTACATTATTTGCTTACCACCAATCTATGCATTTCACGTTCATGACACAAAATGAGCTATTTGCCACAATGAGGCCATATTTATTAAACATCCTCCAATTTGGGACAATATGGGGTTCTTCAAAATGGCGTCAAAAGAGTCCTTTAGGGCTGGCAGCGCGTTGGCAACTCCCCTGGTGTTGCAAATGTTCATAAGCGACGATGAGCACTTTCCATCAGGTGGCCCGTTTGTATGTCTGTCAAGTATAAAAAAAAATTTTTTTTTTTGGTAAAGCTAAAATATTAAGCTTTATGAGTCAAATAGGTATTCTCTCAATGTTTGGACTTTAAATAGAGATGTAGAAAACTTTATGTATAAAAATAGCTAACATGGTAATAAATAGATAATGTAGTGGTTCACCATACACTCGAACATTTCCACTTAGGCTTCTCATCAAATTGAAAATTTTAATGTACCTGTATAATTTACGTATTAATAATGTATCTAATGAATGAATGAATGAAAACACTTTACTGTACACCACAAAATATACAACAGATATTATTCAAAATAGCAACTAGTACAAAAGGCGGCCTTATCGCAAAGCTAATTAGAACTGTAATGGATGTTGGTAAAAAATAACTTTTTTAATCAAAATCACATTGAGCTCGAAATAGGAGTAGATTATAATGATTGTTATGCTGAAAAAGTTATTAATAAATCCTCGTTGTATGTGTTTCAGATGTTACGTGACGATCTAAAAGTGTCAAGATAGGTAAGTGTAATGAACAAAAAAAGTTTTTAACAACAGTTTTTTTTTGCCGTATCATTAAAAAAAAAACATCATCAAAAGCCCGTGTTATGTGTAATTATCCTGTTGGTATTCATAATTCATATCCAAAGTGCTTCTGTTTCCCATAATACCGTATTTCTTGCAAATTGCACTAATTATTTACAGCTCGGAGCGAAGATTAAAGGGATCTAAACTGATAACATACGCATAAGTGGAACGCCATAATGCGGTTGGAACTAAAATAGCAGGAATATTCATTTCAAATGTCTTATTAATTTTCCGAAGACGTTTGTAAGGCAGAACATTGAAACTCGTAAACAATCTATACATCTTTAAACAAATAAATAATATTGGAGTGTCTGTTTGTACATTTACCAAATCAACATTTTTTCAATTTTTGTATCAGTCTGTCTGTTTGTTCCGGCTAATCTGGGGACCGATTTTGACGGGACTTTCACTGGCAGATAGCTTATGTAATAAGGAGTAACTTCGGCTACTTTTATACTAGCCGCGCCCACGACTTCGTTCGAGTAGATACTGAACAATCATACATTTTCACGCGGACTAAGTCCCCGCGACTTCGCTACTTGGTCCGCGTGACACAGCTAGTCTCATTATAATATCATTTTTCCTTAAACCGTAAACAAACTGCATGCTTGTTCACATTGATGGCAAGTGGATATTTACTACTCATTATAGACGCACATTGTCGTCCCTAAGTATCCTGGGGCCTTAAATGTTTAACCTCTGTCAGAGAATATGTAATAATACTACGTACCTCTGTACGAGCAATTATAAATTAACCACTCAACCGACAGGTAGATCATCATTATCAGTCCAGCCGAAAAACGTCCACTGCTCGACAAAGCCTTCTCCAACACGACACGCCTTCCCCTAATAACGCCCACAACAGTGTTGTGCGTCATTAAGGTGAAGATAATATACCATAATCGCCACACTTGGCAGACGGATTGGCGATCGCAATGGCGATAGTTTTATCACGGGACGCTGCTGCCCATGTCACGTTGTTATTTATGCTACTGCCCTATTGGAATGGTTTGACCTTCATTGTCGGCAGGTAAATATTTAATGGTAATGCGGTGATGGCTACGTTCTCGAGCGTTGCCATTAGAGCTCTACGACCAGTAAAATATAACTTTGCGTTTACATGGGTAGGTAGAGTAGGAGCTTTTAAAATTTCAATAAAATTATATACGTGCAGGTGGACCATCTGGTGGAAAGTGGCTACCGACATCTATGAATGTTATATTCATAGACGATAGTAGCTACTTTAACTATCAGTCTAGTGGAACTATATTGTTGAGGAAATACCTGAGAGGGAAATTTGTACAATATTTTCATATTCTTGTACGGAATTGTAATTTCCGGCACAGAGGCATAACACCTTAGGCGTCAGGAGTGGTAACGCTCTGCATTTTGACCTTGGTCTTCGTGTGGGTGTCTATAGGCTGCAGTCATCACTTAACATCAATGTGAACTGCATGCTTGTTTGCCACTTCCATTCCAAAAAAAAACAAAAAAAAAACTGGGCAGAAATGAGGTCGCAAACCGAGCCGTAGACCGTTCGTTCGAGCTATAGGAATAATACTTTTCTTTTCGGCTCGTGGTGTGACGTAGGGAATAGGACGGTAGCACCAGATTGAACGGTCCCCCAGAACACCCACCAATGTAGAGACAGTAGACAACACGGAGACATCCAAGAAGGCAGGCTCATTATCTTCTAATTCGATATTTTAGGATGCCGCGTAGCTTTATAGACTTGAATTAATTTCGTTATGTGACCCGAGAATTTGGATGCCAGCTTATTTTATATTCTTTGTATCCCCTTAAATATTTTTCTTTCATTTCTAAATCCCCATCATGTCTTACACAATAACTTCAGAACCCTATCGTTTCAATATGAAAAAACTGAATTACCAGTGGATCCATCTGGAGAAAACTATTTATTCACTTATTTGTGGCACTTTTAAATATATTTTGAAATAAAATAAGGATTAACCAAACGTCTTAAAACAATGTCGGATTTAATTTAAACATCATTAATATATACCTATTACGCGAAATATATTCAACCCGACCCTTTACAAATGGAACACATGTCGGCATAGGACGCAGATCGACGATAGCGATTGTCGTTAATTACAAGGAATAATACAGCGCAACGAGACTAATTTTCTGTCACTTGTTCTTGAAAGCCTTTGTGACCGTCTTAGCTATTATGGTTCAAAGGAAAGCTACAGCCTACGTGAAACTGTATGCTACATGGGAATCAATGAAGCGGGGAAGTCTATCGATTCTAAACTACCCTCGCGTTGCAGTTTGTTAAGCTTATATTGTTATTGGCGTTCTAGAGTATTTCGTTGAACGAGATCGCTTTATGTCTGTGAAGTTTTATCCGTTTATCCATGCAATTGTTTTTGAATATACTACTTACAATATACAATATTGCTACTTGTTGGAAATGTTTTTCAGCTTTTTGATAAATCTGATCTTCAACAGAATTTATGTAAACACATTTTGTACAGTTTCTTCGGAATAATTTCTCGAGTAATATTTTCACTAGCTGTAGAATCAAATGGTGAACATTTTTTTTTTCATCAAACGTGTAATCTAACTCACAAATTTCCATAAAGTACACGTAAAGTTAGTAAGGTACGTTAGTTTGTTAATGTATAAAAATTGAAAAAAAAAAACATAATGTTGGTAGCTGCTCATTTAAGAAATTAGCTAACACACAAACCCAGAGGTCGAATGCAGATGCGTTTTGCGACCTTAGTAGACTTACTTTAATGATAGTTATTACGAGACTATATATTACCATCTTACCGGAACACGATAGTGCTGAACACTACCATTTGGCGACAGATATATTAGGTAATGCGGTGGTGCCTACTACTGCCTACGTCCTCGAGTCCCTACACTGGAATTCTACCACCACATAACGCATAACCATAAATTAAATAATCTAAATAAACTATTCAACTGTAGATTTGAAACAACAACAATGACCATATATAGGTTAACCATCCAGCGTCGCACGGATTTTAATATTTAATTACACCCCCATAACAAGCGTGATTGCATTTCCTGCGAGTGACATGCCATTTTATTATTTTACCAATTTGCAACGATATTAAATTCTTGGAAGCGAAATTGGGGTGTATGTCATTTAGAACTGTTATTAACAGTTTGTATAAGTTAGTTTAAGCCGTTGTGCTTCGTATATAGTTCGCTTTATGTAAATAGGGCGTAACTTCACCTGTCATCGCGGTATGACGCGGAAAGCTTTGTTTTAGTTATCGTAGTCAACTTTCCTCTATATTTTATGTTTTTTTTTTGTCAAAATAGTGTTTTGATTTTCAATAGATAAGAATTTTGTTTTTTATTACATTGCATTTTTTTAAATAACACATGTGAATGAAATATTTTTGAAAAAAAATAGTAAGAAAAAATTGACTTCAGGCGGGACTCTAACCCGCGACCACTGTAATTTCACTTGTAATTTAGGAGTCAGACGTTCAAAACCTTCACAATTTTCTGGTTATCGTGTAGAAATTTAAACCGTAAATTCAATTTCCATCTTTGTTGCAGCTCTCCTAAGACTTGATGCACGAATATAATAATATCTTTTCAATTATTGAGGCTGGAATTTTTTTTTTAGTTCAATGGCGTCTAGCAAACAAAAACAAAACAATGCGTCCCGAAAAACAATAAAATCATAGGAAAACAATTCATTTAGCGTAACATTATCATTATTTGCAATCTCGATTTTCTTTTGAGTTTTGCAAATAAATATTGTTTCAACTTGGTTATAACTACTGCACACTCTTCCTCCTAAAGAAGACATTGTCATAATAGTGTGAGAAACTTTTCAGTATCTAATAGCAGTCGTTCAATAACGAGAGTGTTGACTCCAACAGATGTCAAAGTTTGTTAAACTCTCGCGTTGTCACGCAAAGCACTGAGCTTCGAAATTATTACGAAATTTGTTCGAAAACTCTTATCGGGCGTGATCTCAGGTGCATCGATCGAGTTTCAAGTCTCTCAACTTCAACGAGGACTAGATTCAAATATTTTCACTAAGTGTACCGTCACAAGGGTCCTTTTGCAAAAGGCGAGTCGAAAATTCTTTTCCGATTTTCGGGCGGGAAATCGTTCGCGTATGAAGTCAAAGCTTTACCATGGTTTGGATATCATCAATGGTTTGCAAATTGATAGGATGAATGTAATTCAAGTCATTTTTAAGCCTTATTTTTACATTTATGATAGTAAGTAGTACTATAGCCTAGACGGACGAAGGAGAATGGCGAATCCATCATCAACATCACATTACCACCTGAATGAAATATGACATTGCCGAACACTATCATTATTGGTAAGTAGATAAGACAATGTGGTGAAGCCTACACCATCCTACACCCTCAAACTCCGTCGCTGAAGCTCTGCCTGGATGACTGCTTTTGACAGACATTCGGATACCGATCAAATCGCTATTAAGTTTGCCACTTATTATTTTAGTCTGAGATTTGCCAATAGTAAAGTTTTAATAAAATAACTAAGCGCCTAACCGTGTGTTAGGCGCTTAAGTATACGTTAAGATAAATAGGTTTCGGAAGTTGTGACGTCAGCTGCTCGCAACGTCGTCTTAAACGTAATTTCTTTTATTTAAAGTCTGAATAGGGACATTAGGATCACGACTCGCTTGTTGTCGCCCTCATCGGACAACTTTCAACATTCAGACGTTTATAGACCATCTGCCGCCATTACAGCTGTACTCAACCGCTGTAATACGACTTTTTTATTATTATCTCTTTGTCTACGTCTTTAAGATGTATAAATAAATTTTCAATTCGAAGTCATTTTGTACAAGGCTTATTCGTTAAACTTCATTTCAGATTACACATAAAGTGGGGATACTTATTGTTTTTAGGTAAATACCCGAAATAAAAATGATATTGTAAACGGGACTTAATCGCGTACTATTTTAATCGAAGTACGCGATTAAGTCCCGTTTACAATATAAAAAATATGACTAAAATCGTGAAAGTTTAAAACAATAAAAATAATTTTCAAGATTTTATTTAACCACTTTTTTGGCATAAGCAATGAAAATTCAAAATGTGTATTTGTGCCACAAGCAAAGGCAGCAGAACTAAGAGCGAGATTCGCAGACCGAACTACAACTTTACTTTAACTTGGAGTCGAGTTTGCAACGCTTATTTTGCTGCACAGACGTGTCAAAATTTTTATTTTACTTTGTTATGATATGTTATCTTTACCAAGTGCATAATAAGTGAAGTAAACGTCGAAAGTGCGTATTTAATTCAATGTGTAGTCAAAGTGCGGTCTGTGAATCTCGCCCTAGAGTTTTTGAGCTCAGCTACGGACAGAATCACGGAGCGATGGAACGGCCGGGTGGGTTATTATTTATTGCTGTGCCAGAATATTATATCTATAACATATTATCATTTAATAGATAGGTTAATTTTCTCAAATACTAAAGTTCTGCCGCTGCGTAGGTATCCAGTAATAAAAAACGATAAATTTATTTCTTTATTGCCAGATATTATTTTTATACTACATTTTCAATGAAAACTCTTACCAGTTATTTACGAAACACAGGTAACTAGGTATTGAATAGAATTTGATATATTTACAAGTACACACAAAGCTGTGACTTCACCTTGTACAGTTTTTATATAAAAGTTACATTACATCTTACTAATTCATTACAAACTTAAGAGCGCTCGTGTATAACGCGCTTATCGAAATGTGTAAAGCATTAATCTGAATTTGATACCATAAGCATGTCTACATATGAATTGGTATCGGGAAAGGGTTGATAATATGATATTTAGTTAAGAGGGGCAAAGAGAACGTGTAACTAAAGCAATTCAAGATGATTTGATTAAATACATCAAACATATCTAGCCCCTGACGGTTATTAGAAGTGAATATTACACTCAACAAATTGAAACCCAGTAGATTTGACGTATAATAACGTGTTGCGTTCACGTACAGCTGTCTTCACACGGGTCTGTGAGCATAGGTAACCGTACAGATGTATCCTACACAGGTATTATTCTGAATCAATTTATGAAGATTATGCGCCTCAATCGTAATATTTATGCGATAAGAAGAAATAATAAATGAGTCTGAAATCCACCTTATTTTTAGACCGTATATAGTACCATAGTAGCTGTGATATTCAACGGTTCTTTAAAAATCCTTTTTTATTGTAAGCAAGTAAAGATATTATAGAATGGTTATTGCCAAAACCAATATTTTTTAATTAGTGTTTCTTAGTGCAAATTTAATTCTGCAAAATTAAATGTTGAGCTCAAAAACACATAAACCAAAAATAAGAATACGCCATCTTTTTTTTTATTTAGTACTACGTAAAACGCTTACCACTCGATACTGTGTCAGATCGAAATGTAGTTTTTTTTTGTCAAAGGATTGACAAACATGCAGACGGGCCACCTGATGGAAAGTGGTTACCGTCGCCTGTGAACATTTGTAACATGAGGGGAGTGGCCAACGCACTGCCAGAAGGACTCTTTTGGCGCCAATTTAAAAGAACTCTATATGCGGGTGGAACATTTCTCTTCGGCGGGTGGAGTGGTGGTGGCGGTAGATAACTTAGTGCTCAATGAAAGCTGCTGCTATATAAAAAAATATTTAAAAAAGAACAAAAGCAAAAATAAACAATTTCTAATTTAACAGTTCGAGCAGATAACTCATTGAAAACTTGAATTCTGAGTTAGTTATCGCTTTATTACCTTAGTTAATTATTTATTGGTCATATAACAGTTTATATCATCAAAGAGGCAAACAAGCATGCAGTTCACATTGATGTTAAGTGATGACGGCAGCCTATAGACACCCACACAAAAACCAGAGGTCAAAATGTAGATTCGTTGCCACTTTTACAGTACTACCTGACTGGAACACGATAGTGCTGAACACCATTTAGCAGCAAGTATATTATAGGTAATGCGATGGTGCCTACGCCCGCGAGCTCCGTCACTGGAGCCAACCACCGGTAAAAATACTCGGTTCTAAAGAATAAACTACAGTTTAAATTAAACTGTGTTATTAGAAAAATTTTGTTACCTTAAAGGAGTGCAAATAAATTTTACATAATTTAATGACGTGATAACAAAATTAAATGTACAATTTTCGTTTTTTTTTTCATTTGCTTAGGCTCTTATATTAAGACATTTTTATAGAATTTAAAGATTCTATGCGAGAAGTACGCCATAGGTTTTGATTCCATAAAACAAGCACAGAAACGATCGCTTGTGTCGTTTAAGTTTATGGATTTAAAAGTTTGATATTTTCATAATTCTTAGAGCATAGACTTCCGAGTAGCTATTTATTTTAGATTACTTTTAGGTATACATATTTCTTTATTTATATATTTTTTCTTGGGGCCAAAAGTCTTAGGAATCGGCGTGTATGTATGAGAAGAATGGGGCTTAGCATGCAGACGTACATTCATACATACATATTTCTTTATAACAGTTTTGATACACAGATATACGTGCAACTAAATAATCCTAAGTTAGTTTAATTTTCTTTAAAAGTCAAGATTTCTAAAAAATGTGCCATATATAAAGTTTGAAAGTATGATTCGTTATTTTCATAACTAACCTCGCGTTACATTTCAACTATAGGTACCTTTAGAATTCTTAACACGAAAAAACTTGTTCAAAGCTAGTAGGTTATTATTTTGGTTTCACATAAAAATCTTTCAAGGATCTACGGCTGCGATGTTGTATCTTCAAAAATTGGTAATTTACGTAAGAACAGATTTGATGAGATGCTCGCGTTAATTAATACCGTCCATTAGCATCGCTCGCTACAACTCACAGCGCTCTACTCGTATCGCTCTAAATGGAATTAGTTTACCCTGAGACTCTACGCGACACCCGCTCTTAACCTAAATGTAATTCGTGCCTTTGTAAGATTATGCCCCAGAGTGTTCCTATGAAAATATTGCTCTATGTAGCTCTTGCTAAATATTGCCGAAATAAAAAAATGAATCAAAATTGTATAAAGAGAACTATAATTAATTTCAATTGTTTTTCTACGAAGCTGCGCTTTGTTATATAAATTATGATAACAAACCTTAAAATTTATTTTATTCATTCAGATGTTGTAGTGACAGCGAATCGAGTTAAAAGTATCCCACCAACAAAATTTGTACTTCGAGTTATTGAATAATATTAATAATTGTTCTTAATAAATTCAAGGAGAAACGGGCTGCGATGTTACACCTTGGATATTTAATATCCTATATAAGTTCAGATATTATGAGACGTCCGCGTTAATTAATACCGTCTATTAGCATCTCTCGCTACGTCTCACAACGCTCTATCGCTCTAAATGCAACTAGTTTATCCTGAGACTGTGCGCAACACCTGCTCTCAACTTAAATATAATTCGTGTCTTAATAATAAAATACCCCAGAGTAGAATATTGAGAAATAAAAAAGAACTACTACAAATACCTCCTCACTCAAATTGAAATGATGTAAAGGAAACTGCTTTAATTTTACACTTAAGCTGATAATTTTATAATAATATTCTGTTTTTATATATTTGAAGGCAAAACGGGGCGTCATGTTTCTTCTTGGAAGTGTATTATCCAACATAAGTTCCGATTTGATGAGACCCCTCGTTAATTAATACCCTCCATTAGTATCGCTCGCTACGTCTCACAACACTATCGCTCCAAATGAAATTAGTTTACCTCGAGACTCCGTACGACACTCGCTCTCGACCTAAATATAATTCGCGTCTCAATAAGATTATGCTCCAAAGTGTTCCTATGAAATATTAGTCTAGAGAAAATTATTGTTCCATGTAGATCTTGCTAAAAATGTTGCGAAATCAAAAAGAAGAATGAGAATCTGGATCAAAATTAAATTAAGAAAACTATAATTAATTTCAATTATTTTTCTACTCAGCTCTATTAAGTAGTTGGCTTTATAATATGCATTATGAATACGAAACCTTTACTTAACCTTCATTTTATTCATTCTGAGGCTGTAGTGACAGCGAATCGAGTTAAAAGGTGTCAGCCAACAAATATTATTACGTTACCAATAGTTATAATATTTTTTCTTAAAAACATTTGAAGGAGTAACTAGCTGCTATGTTGCGCCTTGGATATATAATATCCAACATTAGTTCAGATTTGATGAGACGCCCGCGTTAATTAATACCGTCCATTAGCATCGCTCGCTGTCTCACAACTCTCTATCGCTCCAAATGCAATTAGTTTACGCCGAGACTCCGCGCGACACCCGCTCTCAACCTAAATATAATTCGCGCCTTAATAAGATTATGCCCCCGAGTGTTCCTATGAAAATATTCGTCTATTCAAATTGTTGCCCCAAGTTGCTTTCGTACAAAGTGTTGCGAATCGAATTAGATTTGACTATGGAAGGACTGCGTACGGATTGAGTAGAAACAACAGAGTAGAAGCAATTCTCGAATTTTTGACCATTTTCATCAAAGCCGATTTGAATGATATACCTACTACTATATTTCATTGATTATTAAAAAAACACACTACATAAATAAATTTGTGATGAATACACAACCTATTTTTTAAATACCTAATGCTTTTTCTTTATCGTAAGGAATTATTCAAATCGATAAGATTGAAGCATGAAAAATGAACTTGACATTTTATGAGGTTTAGGTCAATCGCAGCAATTTATTTTTTATGGCATAAATGATCATATTGATAAATTTTATTGCAACGACTTCATGGAGCAAACGTGGAGTTATCAGAAATTTAAAATAAAATAAGGTACAACGAAGACGGATACATGATATTTTTATATTTACTTAATCACCTACTAAAAGTTTTCACATCAATTATCATGATCACAATGGATTTTTTTTACTTAAGATATTAGTTTAACAATCTCAGTTTAGACGTACTACGAGTATAACACTATACTGCATCACTCAAAGTTTTATTTCATTTTCATTGTACTATGCGCTAAATATGTAAGTATGTTTTGTTTTATAGGTGGCGATCATTGACTTTACGACAATTCTATCATAATTTTACGATTGAAAAGACACATACCTAGTAGACACACAAGTTGTATCTCTAAAATGACGAATATTGTTTTAGTCGTATATATACCAATTTTGGCTTTAAATATAGGGTCCGTACCAAGACTTCTTATTGCATTTGTTTAGATAACGAAGCATAAAAATATTATGTTCGCAAACGTTAGGCCTGTAGCTCTAACATTTAATTCAGGCTAGTAAACATTAAAAATCCGTCAAGTGTAACTCGAAGACAGTATTACAGGGGTCGGCTCAACGGTCCGTTTTGTCCCAAGGTCTCGCATTCAGCCTTCACGCAAATTATCAGAGGAACTCTAATCTTCCGCCTTTCTTCCGTCTTGCTCCACTCCGCGGACTCTCAATAGATTCATTAAGACTCTAATGAGATCTTCCAAAGGGAATTACGGGTGCTTTGTTTCATTAAATGCGATTTATTTTATTTATTACAATATTTCGACGTCGTTCCTTGTGATTGTTTGTGATCCTAAATTGAAACTGTCAGATGTACTTATTTTGTTAAAAAGATTATAAAAATAATATATTGTCCACGTGAATAAATGTTACAGTGTGGATTGTATATTTGGTGACTTAAGAAAAAGATAACGAAAATAGTATTTCATGCAGAATTCGTAATTATAAGAAATTACCTGAAACAATTCTAGTTAAGAACAATATACATAATACAAAATACTGCTTGGGTTGTTAGACTACCCATTCTAATAAATTATTAATTTAAAATCCGCTAAGTGTAACTTGTAGGCAGGACAGGGGTCGCCCCAACAGTCCGTTCTGTTCCGAGATCCCGCATTCAGCCTTCACGCATATTATCAGAGGAACTCTAATCTTCCGCTTTTCTTCCATCTTGCTCCACTTTGCGGACTCTCAATACATTCATTAAGACTCTAACGAGATCTTCCAAAGAGAATTACGGGTACTTTGTTTCGTTAAATGCGATTTATTCTATTTATTACATTTCGACGTCGTTCCTTGTTATTGTTTGGCATCCTAACTTGAGCTTGTCAGATAACTACATCAAAACACTTGAATATCATCAATGTAAATACATGTTTGATTGTGGATTGAAAACAATGTTTTGGGGTTTTAACAGCTCTAGATATACATATACTTGAACGTAGATACCACTGCTTTCTACCGCAATTGATTAACGACTGACAAACATCACATAGGTGTGCGGCAAAAATAATGCGCTATGAAATCGAAACTAACCGATTGTCTTTTCCTAAGCTCGCTGCGCAATATATCAATCTGTAGATCGAACTGAAAACTCAAGCATTTCATTTCTACACCATCACTGACATGACATATATTGCATAACATCCATAAACACAATTTTATGCAAACGACAGCAAGATAAACCGTAACAATAACATTGAGCGCAAATCGATCGGAAGTGTCGCCCGACGTCGCTATTCGTTGATTCGAGCAAATTTTTCAAACCAACTGCAACCACGCGATAAGGGCTTCCAATGTGACCGAATTTCAATCAAATTTATGAGTTATAATAATGATTATAGGTGCTTTATCGGCGCGCCGCATAAAATTTGCAATTTGTCTGAAAAGGTGAACTCTGCCGTAACAAATTCGGCAATCGTAAGGTGACGATAACGATTCGGAAAATTAATCACGGAATAAAAAAAACTTAATGCTTGAGGGTGACTCCCGCCGGATTTCAAGTAACGAGTGCGAACAAATGAAACCACAGGAAAAATTTTTCAATGGTTCGCGAACGCTTGTGGGATGGGATTATCAAAACGAATTGTCGGATGTTAATGAATAATGCTTCATTATTTATTTTCGTAACCGCTGTGTCCGCGATTTTGTTCGTATGAATTCATGGACACGTGCTTTTCTTTTCATCTCTTAGAATTTTTACTGGTGGTAGAGTTTCAGTGAAGGGACTCGAAGACGTAGGCACCACCGCATTACCTAATCTATCTGCCGCCAAGTGGTAATTTTTAGCACTATCGTCTTCCGGTTCGATGGTAATGTAATAACTATCACAGAGACATAACAAAATAACATCTAAGGTCTCAGGAGTGGCAACGCATCTGCTTTAGACCTCTGATTTTGTGTAGATGTCTAAAGGCTGCAGTCATCACTTTACATCCATGTAAACTGCATGCTTTTTCATGGTAGTGTTCAGCACTTTCGTGTTCCGGTCAGGCGGTAATGTACGGCCCTGTAATTTCCGACACAGAGGCATAACACCTTAGGCCTCAGGAGTGGTAACGCATCTGCATTTTGACCTTGGTCTTTGTGTGGGTGTCTATAGGCTGCAGTCATCACTAACATCAATGTGAACTGCATGCTTGTTTACCACATAAATTACATTTAAAAATGGTATAAACACTATCATTTGTCCGGATTTTATCATATTTTTTTAAATATAAATACAACAATTGATAAAATAAATTTAAATATTGATTTAATAATTGCATCATTATGGGTTACAAGCTAGACTTAAATTATCAAAGGAACAATTTTATTATTTGAGTAGAAATCCATGAAACAATAGATAGGTAATTGGATATACCAATGATTTACTCTACTAATTTATTTTTCATTTATTTATATCTTCACGCTTATATTCCCAATAGAAAAAAATAGACAGAGGTAAATTTGAGATAGTTCAAAACATTTTTTAATATAGTTTATTTAAATTTAACTAAAGTATAAATGTACCATTTTGTTCGATAACCTTTTGCCATCTTGTAGGTAGGGACATGATCCTATTGCTATAAAAATTTTGGGACTTCTCATCAAAATACCGCGACAAGTGGATTTGGCAGTCTTCTCGTGATGTTAACCTAACATTGCATAAAGAATTCTGAAGAGACCGAAACAGGTGGAAATCTGAAGGTGCAAGGTCAGGACTATACGGCGGATGCATTAACACCTCCCAGCCAAACTCTCTTAATTGTTGCTGAGTGGCTATAGATGTGTGAGGTCTGGCGTTATCATGATGAAACACCACACCCCTTCTGTTGATCAATTCCGACCGCTTTCTCTCAATTTCTTGCTTTAATCTCATCAGTTGTTCGCAGTAGAGTTCAGAATCGATAGTCCTGCCTGGTGGTAATAGCTCATAATGAATAATGCCCTTCCAATCCCACCACACACACAACATCACCTTATTGCGAGTTAACCCGGATTTCGCCACAGTCTGTGAAGCCTGACCGGCCTTTGACCACGACCTTTTTCGCACGTTCCTGTCGTACGTGATCCACTTTTCATCACCAGTTATCAGCTTCTTCAAAAATGATTCGGTTTCATTACGTCGTAATAAAGAATCACAAATGAGTACACGGTTCATTAGGTTTCTTTCAGTGAGCTCGTGAGGTACCCAAATATCGAGCTTTTTTTTGTACCCAGCTTTTTTCAAATGCGCCAAAACTGTTTTGTGATCAATTCTCAGTTCTTCAGCTACGTCGTAACTACTGAAATGTGGATCTTGCTCCACTTTTTCAAAAATGGCATCCATTTTATCCGTAATAGGGCGACCAGAGCCTTTGCCTCTTTGACATCAAAATTTCCGGATTGAAAACGCTTAAACCAAATTTGTGCTACTCTCACAGACACTGCCCTAGGTCCATAAACATCGCAAATTTTTTTCGCGGCTTGCGTTGCATTTTTACTTTTTTTGTAGTAAAATTTTAAAATGTATCGAATTTCTTCATTAGATTCACTCATCTTGACAGTACGAAAAACAAATGAAAATCACACATTTGCCTAATTTGAATTTGGAATGATGTTCTTTAAAATTTTATCTTTCAATGATACCAAAACCAGCCAGATACAAATACTACAGCCAAAGAGATTTTATTACAAGTTCATACATACTATAATGCGAAAAGACTTTTTCCCCAACCTATTACAAACAACACATCGGTATAAGCATCTGCATGCTTGTTTGTCACTTTTTTTTTTTCCTTTTTCAAATGACCCATTTGGTTAAAGCCACGCCAGCCCCATCGTACCTTCAGTTAGACATTTTCTAATTATTCTGGTAAGTATTATGGTACAGTTGTAACCTTTAGACAACAATTAACAAAGGAGATGTTGCGAGCTGGGCTCTGGTTTGAACACGTCCTCGAAAATTGGGTAAATTAAAGAAGAATCCAAACAAAATACAATTAATTTATTCAAGAATATATTTTAGACTTACAACCACATTTAATTCAAACGATTTTATAATTTATTTTTCAACCATATTCAACATGGCGGCGATACAGCAGACGCTTGGGATAGTAGGTACCTATGTATTAACACATGTCGACACAATCGATTTCGATTAGTATTTAGAAAATATTACTTTTTTCTCCAAATACTATATAATGAAAAAACAATTTAAAAAATGAAAAGGTCAAAATGACATCGCCCGCCATGTTCGCTATGTTGGTTTTGAGATGCAATTCTAACTGCAAATAATGTTTCGTAACTGCAAACAAAGCTATATAAGTGAAAATATGCAGTAAAAAACGTTTTTATATTGATTTTGCCTGTTAATGATATTGTGTACAATATATGGCCGGAGGTCCATACATTTTTGCAACATCTCCTTTAACTAAACATTTAGCACTATTACTACAAGGAAAAGTTACTAAGCTATGAATTACTCCTAAATCATTGTCACTTCATGAAGTGGCAAAGAAGCATACAGTTCACATTGACGGAAAGTGAAAACCGTAGCCTAAAAACATCTGCATAAAAAGCCCAAAAAAACAAATAGATGCGTTGCCACTGCTGAGCCAGAGATTACAACGACGTATATTACAACCTAACTGGAACACGATCGCACTGTACACTACCATTTAGCGCTGAGCTGAGCTTTGTCGCCAGTAAAAACTCCGACACTCCCAAAATGCCACTGAATTGTCTGAATCGTCCCAATCAAATAAAATACACCTGCTATTCCCCGACAAGGAAATCTAATCCGAGTATTGGGTATCGACTAAGAGTACTTATCTCCTGCAGTTAATTATTAGACACATACTCGTATAACTAAAACTAACACACAAACACTAACACACACGAAGCAATGTATATTAAAATCGCAATGAAATAAAATTAGTTTAAAAACCATAAGTAGTAAGTAATTATAACACTTTGGCGAAGTCACAGAGTAAAATCTTTGTTCTTTACCACCCCGGGGAAAGGCTGGACCGCTCGCAGCGATTGAAATTTAAAATATTGTACCCTTTGCCATTATGCGAGCTTATTCACCCTTGAAATATCCCTGGGGGGCGCCAGGTACAACGATTGGGGAAAATATTTTACACTTGTTACTAAGGATGTCGTTTAAAAGGCTGCCTTTAGCCGAACTTAATTCAAAGACGATTTCAATCCTATCCACTCCAATATAGAGTTGCGAATCGTCGGTCCACATGAATAATTTAACGGGAATATTTATGAAAAGCACTTAATTAGTGTGTCGAGAATGAAAAATTGTTATTGATACCGAGTTGATTGAACTGGCGTTTCATAACTATGTCATTTTGGATGGTACGCTAATGAAAACGCTATTAATCACCGAGCCAACTCTCGTCAACGCTTTTAGTGAAATGGTATGCGATGCGTGATTCTGCAATTTATCGGAGGGGCCACTATTCTGCTTTGGCGTACCATTTTTCACGGACATTCATCTCTTTGTTAACGTTATTTTAACAAACCACATGATTGCTCGTTATGGTGGTTTGCTGTTTTTATAAAGATGGCGCAGCAAATAATTCAGTGTCGCCAAAATATCCGTATATGTTTTCTTAAGGTTATCATTTTAGGGTAGAGTCTATTCAAATTACTTGATTGCTCTCGCAACTTCATTCGAATGGCCTTTCGTAAATAAATATTAACGTGTAAACTTACGGTCATCCAAACAAATAAAATCGCACCAATTTCCGAGCAATGCTGCTGCAATGATTAGGTATCTTTTTATGAAAATCGAACAAAATAAAATAAAAAATTGACTTTTTTGAACATTTTTTTCCCTTGGTACACTATTGAAAACGGATGAAAAGTAAAAATACGCAGTACATATTCGATATTTTATAACTAATTTCTTTTATATTTTTATGTCATGTGGTAGCAAACAAGCTTGCAGTTCACATTGCTTTTGTGTCAAGAAATCGATATACTCGTAGATCTCTGCATCCTGTATAAGGAATCCATATTTTATATGAAAGTACGACTACACATTAGAGGTTTCATGGATGAGTTGTCGTTCTTGAGACGTTATGTTCAAATGTATATCACTTGCTAATACACAATGATTGTTCGTTGTGTTGTTCATAAACGTGTATACAGTGCGTTAATATACGACCATCATTCTTCGTAAAGATGCTTCCTGTAATTTTAATATAAATTAATCCTGTTCCACAACACGTAGTGAAGTCAGTAAGCGGTACACTTAAGCGTGCACTAAACGTTGAACTCAGTACAAAAATAATTAAGCAAATAACTTCACTCATTAGTCAGCAACAAATCCATAACAAGGGTATAAGGGTAGGTGCACACAGGCGGTACTACGCCCGCATTACTGCGTATTAAGTCCAGTTCAGTGGGCGGAAGGCCAACGTTTACTTGATAAAATAAATTTGAACAAAACAAACGCATTCGTTGCGGCAATATGAATCCACCTCTCTGAAGTTGTGCTAAGTGGCATGGAAGCGGAAAAATGGGAGCCGGGCACGAGCTAATATGCGAATACTTGCCATACCTCATCAGGTATCAACATAAATATTTGTCGCGTATCGTTATTTGGTAGGATTCACGACAAACGCGCGTGACGTTAGTAAACTTTTTACAAAAAATATACCGACTTCAAAAATATTATTAAGCTAGCTTTTATAATGGATATAATGACGCCAAGTGCGGACCAAGAAAATAATGCCTCATGTATATAAATTATAAGAAGGAAGTCTCTTATTTTACAGCATAAACATATTTCTTTACCATTGAATCACAAATAAAATGCTTTTGATCTCTCTTGATTAATACTTGAGGTGCATAAAGCTCTGCTTCCAGTGCTACGACGTTCTACGCTACAGACACATATCTGGTTTAGTGATACCTATCTGTGAATTCAGTGCTGTTTTCAAATTGACCATTCCAACTGTTCTGTATATGACAGGCTATGTTATATCCGTGACTGACCCAGTATTCGTATTTAAATGTAGTAGTTCTCATTTAAAAATAACAAACTAAGTCCAAACAGTAATTCTTACGAAAAAAGTAATTCTTAAAAAAGTTATAAAATCTTTATTTACATTGCATAAGAAAACATAAGTATTTTACAAGAAAAACTACATACCGACAAGATCGACCGAATTGAAAATAATAAGCTTAAATTATAAAATATTTTCCCAAACTAATAGTACCTATGTAAAAAGTAAAAATATCTAAAAGGTTAAAAAAACGATTACAAATGGTCTGATGTTTTGATTATCTGTTGAATGATGTTAACTGTCTAATAAAGGTACAAAAGATGCTGAATTGGTTTTGTCATTGTAAAAGTATGGCAAATACGAGATGAAACAGTATTGAACATGCCAAACAAGTAATACGAGAACAATGTCAGACTTTTCCAAAACTTTCGCTGCAAAAGTAGGTATCTTAATTAACTGGATCTAGTAAATTTTCTGGAATTATAAGCACCGCGAATAATAAGCGAAAATAAATCGAATGGGTACATTTAAGCCAAATTGAAGTGTCAAGCGTAACGAGAGTCGGGCGCTGTAGGGTGGCCATTCGTTAGTCTAACTCTTTTGGTAAAACGACCCTAGGATAAGCCGGTTGCAATGTTAACATTCTTTTCAATAATGATAGAAGGGGAGATGTGAGTACCCCGTGTCTTGTTTATTGGATTTTTTGTTGCAATATACATATGAATAGAAACTACAATCTGTTGGACGTTGGAGGGCATTGAGTCGAACTGTTATTGTTTGCTTAATCTCTCCTCTTGGTAATAATATGTTTTAATAATTGTAATACTGTTATTATGTGCATATGTGTAAATATTTTTTATATTTTTCAAATTTTTTGCCCAGCTGTTTATTTTGGTTGTTATTTTAGCTACTTTCCTTCACGAGTCCTATATAAGGGTACGCAAGCAGGTACATAAGTCGTTGTATTAAATGAGTATGTACCTTATTACAGATGAAGATGTAAAAGGGCATATTCAAATGGAGGAAGCGTGTAGAAAGAATTTCGGCTGAACGAATGACTAAACAGATATAATACAATGCGAATATGGATGGTTCCAAAGGACCAGGACGACCAAGACTAACTTACCTTGACCAAAAAGGTCAAGTACTGTCTGAGCCTCACAGAAAATATTCAAAATATTACGAATTTTAATATTTTAGGACGAGCACGGAAAATCTAACTCAGTTTTCGAAAAAAATACAATATCGAGTTACGGATGCTATGCCTCCGCAACTATCGCCATTATTGTTATTGTTATTTCAAATGTATTTTTCAGATTAAGATCAACACAGAATATTTTTTCTTTTTGTTGTATTTTTTGTGTATTTTCTCAAATATCTGGCAAATAGTTTGCTTTGACTACTAAAAATATCCCCCCGTGACAGAAAATATCGCTACTGCGATCGCCAACTCACATACCAAGCGTGGCGATTATGGTACATCCCCCAAATGATGCGATCTTTCTTAGAGAGAGATCTTTGTCCGTCAGTGGACGTCCTTAATTTATGTGTCTGTGTTTTTTTACTGTTGCTTTTTCGTTTCATCGACTTTCGAATCACAGCGCTGAAAGAAGATTTCCCTTCTAATACAAATAGGATTAAACCGTAAAAATTTTATTCCTTTTGCATCTGAAAAAAAAATGCGGTCGCATACCGACTCCCGGTTTTTCGTGCCACAAACGAACACCTATCTACTTTAAACTCCTACTTTAAAGTAACAACACGCGTGTTGGTCGCTTTAATAAGTGCCGTGCATGATAAATCGGATCAAGTGCGAGTATTTTGTCCCTTTTCAGCAAGTGTTAAACTTCATTAACCTTCTTTGTCTAACATGTTAGGGTTGCTGATTTTATACAACGTTTGCGGAGTAGAAAACTTAATGAAAGTGGTGTCTCTAGTTCCGAGCATCATTATCGATGGCTTTGCGTACAGATAAAAAGCTTTTCGAAGCTTTATGAATACGTATGCTGCTTTATGGCTTAACTGGGTGAAATTGAAGTTCGGATTGCGGCCCTGTTTTTAATCTTAGGTGATATTGGGGATTTAGTGATAATTTGATTAATCAGATGAATGTAGTATGAACGATGGTATATATAACGATTGAGCTAAAAAGAGATAGTCCTCCTATCTGTATAACTTGTATCTGTATGTCTTATATTTTTCGCAATAACTTAAGAGAGAAGATTGGATTTGGATGAAGTGTTCCGTACCATTTATCTATAAAAAAAACAGCAAAACATTATGTTTGTTGTAAGGGAGTCCTCTTTGAGTATATGTTTTATTCTATTTTTAGCATTTGTTGTTATAGCGGTAACAGGTGTACCTACATCAACTATGAAAATTTCAACTGTCTAGCGGAGTTTAAGTAATAGGGTACCGATTACCCTTTGGGTTCAAAACCCAAAAAAAATTAAGTTATTTTTTGTTTATACGATTATGTATATTGACAAAAGGAAAGAAAAAATCACTGGTGGTAGGGTTTTAAGTGAAGGATCACGAGGGCGAAGGCACCGCACTAATTATCTAATCTATCTGCTGCCAAATAGCCAACTGGCAAACGGCAACGCCACTTAACATCTATGTGAACTGTATCCTTGTTTGACACTTGCTTACACACCATAAAAAACATTAAATAAAAGTTGTTATCGTTGTAATTAGAAGCGTCATTGAATGTATAATAATCCCTTTCACTACCTCTGATTCTGAATCCTGTGGTTCCGTGTTCGATCTCCAGCTCGGGAATAGTTGTAAATGTTTTATTTTCTGTAAGGAAACTACCAGTAGTAGCCCAGAATCTGGTAGCATCAGAAAGCACGTAAAACTGTTGGTCCTTCACTCGATCTCTCGTCGTGTCGGAGTGCCGTCCCATCCCGATATTCGTGAGGGAATAGGGAGTGTTCCTGTTGCGCATACACTTGTACAAGATCGTACTGAGCAGAAAGAGTCAGTATGGCTCGGTTCTCACTACTAAAAATATCCTCAATCATACACCTGGGACCCTAAGACTGGGTAGTGGACTTTTGACAGATTAGATTATCTACCATTTGATAGCCCAGTTAGTTAGACCCAGGAAGGCCTAGTAAGCTGGCGCCCGACTGGCAAACGCAACCCTAGCTATAGGTCAGTCCGACGCATTGTGTACTGTATCTCCTGTGCAGTTTGCTTGTCCCCATTGAGATTACCAAATTCGGTCTGGAGTACATTATAATCAGATTCAAATAAACTAGAAAGAAATTGTAGCAAAATTAATTAAAAATATTTTTCGTCCAGGATATTTCAGGACGGTGTATTTTACGTAGACTTGGCTGGTTTTGAAACATTTCCTTTCCGACTTCCCTCGCAAAAAAACATGTTTATTTAGGAACATGTACAATGACACTCCTATGTCACAGAGAGTTCGCAATTAAAGAGCGGAGTTACGAATATTTTTCTACCGTACAATGTATATTGCCGGCGAACCGTGAAGCACGTGGCATTGCGAGGAAACCAGGGTACCTCCTGCATTAGTTACGCACACATGCGCCACTTTAATGGGCCCGTTGGTATAGTAACGTTGCCGAGTGCAATGAGGTCTTAATTTGAAATTCGAATTTTGAGCACGTCCGAAATACGAAACAAACAGTGTATCGCTTTAATATTCCGAGTATCAAGTGATACGCTCCCGTACTTGGTTTAACCAGTTTTTGTACCGTGAAATTATATTTTTGCGACATCACTAGAGTCTTTTAATTACTTGAGTTGTTTGTCTTTGTAAGCTTTATTTTCGTAAGGATATTTTTTCTTTATCAAGATAAAAATATATGTTGTAATTAATTTTGTAGTTATTTTGTACGAGTATTTTAAGAGCGCCCTGTTACCAGACTTACTTAAGATTTAAAAGTTTCTTTATTTCTATCATCTTTATATTTTTACTCTTAGACAATATACCCAACGTTTTCTTATTTTTAGATACTACAGGAGCTTTACGTTAACATTAAATAGGTATCACCAACCACACCACAAGTTTGTTTAAAGTATCAAATTGAAAGCGCTGCTAGCGCTTTCAAATAGCGTCATATCGTTTCAGTTCTTTACAGGAGCCCGTTTATTGGCGATTGTGTATCAATAGGCACGTTCACGCGAGCATACTACTATGGTATAGCTAAGCCAGGATAGTAGTTAGTTATTACGTAGGTATTTACCTCGAGCATAGACCAAGGCCGCGACGGACCGGAGGGGAGTAGCCATAGCGTTTATTACCAATGCAAGACAGTCTGTAATATTTTGCAGGGAGAAATGCGTGTGACACGCACATACACTACAAAAATCGTCTATTACACATCTTGACTTTAACAAAATACGAGTACGTAAAAAAATTCACGCACACATTTAAACTTACAGACGTAAGGCTCCACTTGGGCTTGTGTTTTGACAGAGGCGAAAGCCTGCATATGGCCAATCCCCTGCGGTCCGCCGAGGCCGGTGGCCCGTGTTGATCTATGACCTCTAGTGTGTTAAATTAAACTTATTTTTGAAATCAACCCATCCCGATCTGAAGCTAACAAATGAACTAGCAATCCCATCAGATGCAAAAAAATCTGATAAGAAATGAATATCTTGAAGTGCCCGCACTGCAGCAGCAGCAATATTTTACTGATTTTGTATTAAGATGCAGGTTGGGGCTTGCTCCACTCCTACCATGGGTCGGCCCGCATTGCAATGCCACCAGAATGAGTTGATTTAAAAATCATTTGCTTCAACATATGCAAAATAAATCCGTTAAAATAGTTTTATTTCTATTGCTGTAATTCGCAAGTTTAAGAACACATATTAGCAGATACCCGTTATCCACTGAATCGAATTTTTGTGTGAAAGAAAGAGATTTGTTGACTGAGTTGTAGAGTATTTGTCCCGCAAAATCATGTTAGTTTGTAATATCACTAGCTTGAGTTTCGTTTACTTGAGTTGTCTTTGTAGACTTTATTCTGTTCATTTTTCTTTAATGAGATATATATCGTGTATGTCAATGTTGAAATTACTCAGACTGAAGGGAATTCTTTTAGTCTGAGTGGAGTTAGTGTAAAGTTCTGTTTTTGAAAGATAACCAATTAGTTACTTATCAATGTTTCATTTCAATGAAAATTTTGTAGATTATTTACCTTAGTCAATTGTAAAGATCAAAATGTACTATTTTGTATTGTTTTCTTTTATTCAGCTTTTCGTTTATTCAGCTATAGGAATATGCCCTCTGAGACAAATTTCTACGTACGAATAACGTTTTCGCAGATTTCGCGAGCTTCAAGCTTAGTTTACATCGCACTAGGGTTTTCTTCTGTCTCAGCTATATAAGACCAGGCTGAACATAGCCGTATTTGTCTGGCCGTGACCACGGTAGCTGGAAAGCGACCGAAACGTCGGGTATGAGAAGTTTGGGAGTGTTGTATAGGCGAGAAAATCCGCAAATTTTATTTCTACAAACTTTCTTGGAATTTTTCTTACATTAGATTCAATTTCTGTTTGTGTAATATAACATTGTGTATTTACTGTATTTGATATAGTGCAAACCAACATTTTTACAGATAAGTAGGTTAATTTACCTAATTAACACATACACTACCAAAGCACACGGATCCGTGTAATGAGTTGATGGCCGTCGCACACGGATCCGTGTTTTTGCGCGAACAAATTTCAAAGTTCTATTGCATAGTCGGCTCTCGAAATACAGACACAGTTTTCAGCTGGCCACTCGGGCAATCCATGAATACGTTAAATTTGCAGTGGTTTTCAAATAAGGCGTTTGGTTAATTTTTTATTGATTTTATAGCTACGACCACTTGAAACCTGACCTTTTTTATGTTTATGGACATGTTTATTAATATTTTTCTTACAAAGATGTATGTTTTTTCAATAAAAACAATAAGAGTGTATTAAAATAGCAACAATAGTTCCGATACACACTTTTTTTTTAAATAAACAAATACACGGATCCGTGTACCACGGCCACCGGCGCTGCTACACGGGGCCGTGTATTTTTTATTTTTGATGTAAATATATTATATTGTATTTTAAATTGATAAATGTTACTTTCAATGATTTATTACATCTAAAACTTTATTTTTCCGCTGGAAAAAAAATCGGCACCCCTGAATAATCAAATACACGGATCCGTGTATTTATTTATTTTTGTTGTAAATATATTATATCATATTTTAAACTAGCTGTGCCCGCGACTTCGTCCCCGTGAGAATTTATGATTGTTCAGTACCTATCCGGACGAAGTCGTGGGCGCAGCTAGTATAAAAGTAGCCTAAGTTACGCCTTATTTTTTATATAAGGAAAAAATGGAAAGAAAAATTTGACTTCAGGCGAGACTCGAACTCGCGGCCTACTGGGAATCTAGTCCAGCCGCTCTTCCAATTGAGCTACTGAAGTCCTGCCCGATTTGTCAAATCTTTCCTTCACATTTATTGCATTGCTTTATGGTAGCAGCAGCGCCCTCTATTGCCAACTATGCTAGTTAGGCAACCGATATAATAGACTTTGCAGTTTATTGAATATCGTAAAGAAGTCGCCATCACCATATTACCACCTGACCGGAACACGATAGTGCAGAACACTACCATTTAACGGCAAGTATAATGATAATGCGGTGGTCCCTACGCCCACTTCGTCCTACCCAGCTCCGTCACTGAAGCTCTACCACCAGTAAAAGGAATTAATTGAATATACTCGTGCCAAACGCAACACGCTTCTGAGATGGACCAGATAAAACCCTTACTAAGTGAACCTCCCTTTCCAAGAATGCTCCAGAAAGGCAAAGCCACGCGACGAATGACGAAGGATTGTGAAGCGAGTAACTGTATCTGGAAACACAACCACGACCACTCTGGCAAGAGTGTAAGGCAAGAAAAGAATAGGAAGGGCATCCTCAGGTGAAGATGGCTAGCCATCAAAATAAAATATATGCATGATTATACATGTCTTGAACAAGTGAGGTGAGAATATAAAGATAATTAAATTTCTTAATCAAGCCAAATCTCTAATTAAACTGAAATATCTTCACGAATTAAGCATCAGATAGACGAACAATTTATATTCTTACCCAAATTACATTCAGATCTCCATAGAATTAAACGCCCAAGAACCCTTTCGCGGTTATACGAAAAGGTCGCAATTGCAATACGGCGCGCAAAATTACACGAACTAAATGACCAACCGACGTAGATGGAGTATAGTCATCAATATAAGTGAGTTTGCTTCGATGCTGCGAGGGCAAGGAACATCACATTAGTGCCAGATTAATACACTCGTATTGATTCCTTTTATTGGAAGTCTTTTGATGCACGCACCATCCATTTGACTTTGTTTGCCTCGATGGATACAGTGCCCTAATTTCGCTTGATAAACGTTCCTTTTTCTTCCTCAGAAAATAATAAATGCGAATGTTTATCTTACTCTAATTATTCGTCCGCTCAATTGTCGTTAGCTTAATTAAGCTTGTCCTACTTTTACTTCTTTTTTACAACACTGTTTAAGAATTCATGCACTTGGTCTAAGCGTTCTTGTGTTTTTGTTGTATAGAAATATTTTTTAAGAACATCTTTAGTAATGTTCTATTTGGTCGTCATCGCTAAGTATGTTGAAATAATTATGCTCCGAGAATCGATATATTTTCATGTCCATACAAGATTTTCACGTTACTTTTTAATACACTCGTCGACATGACATGACATGACATTAGATGTCCATGTCGACGCACGGAAAAAAATGTGTGATCTCCTTAATAATATGTAAATGTAGATTCATCAAAGAATATTCAATCAGGCCTCTATCATTGAAATAAAACTAGATTAACGGATTTATCTCACGTATCTTAAAATAAAATGATTTTTAAAATCAACCCGACGACGAGATAAATCCGTAAAAATCGTTTTATTTCAATGAGTGTAGCTCGCGAAAACTACATATCGATGCGTGAGTAGGTAGATATAAGTATAGAATACGTCGTTATTTATATTTTGAAACATTGGAATACACAAATCATCTGCAAATGGATTTTCGCCGAAAATGTATTTATTTTATTATACCTTTAGTTAGTATAAAACAAAGTACGTGAAGTTGTTAATTGCTGTTTATTTTTAATGAATTACCTATATCCCGTTCGGCGGGGAAATAGCTTTTATACACTCCCGTTGGCGGGGTGCTTAAATAAAATATACGTTAACTTAACCCGTTGATAGCATCGTTATCCTTTGAGTACTCAGCGGGCAGACATTAACTGAGCCTTTAAATATTTAAGAGAAAATGTGACAGGTGCCTACCAAAAAGTTTTATTCATCTTAATTAACGCCAAATCACACTTTCTGAAGAGTATGATAATATCTGGAGCAAGGTGATATTTCTCTGAAATTTTAATTTGTGAATTGCGCTCTCTCCTATATTCTTTATTTAATAAATTAAGAAGCAAACGGGCTTTTAGTTCACGTTAATGGTAAGTGGTTACTGTGGCTCTTGGAAATTTTCTTAAAAGTAGCAGCTTTAATGTAAACGTGTTGCTATTTGAAGGCTAAAGATATTGTGCATTTGTACTTAGAAATAAAGTTCCGTCTGGTATCATCAATATTGTTGTGAGTAACACAAATTTCAGAGGCAAGCTAAGTAATGTCTGGCTCAGTTCTTTTTTTTTAAAGCTAGAGTATCAAGAATTGAGGCTTATTAATTAACCTGATGGGCATTAAATTCACATTACATTTTGAATTTGTTGCTACTGTGACAAATTTAAATGCCTATAGGTAGATATATCTGTATAAATAAGCGTTAAACTTATGTATGCCCCTTTATTCATAAACGTACATTAGATCCATTTTAGCTACAGAATGCTTTTTCTTTGTCAGTTGCATTGTCAAATGTGCAGGATAGAAAAGGACAAAGGAGACATTACCAACACTTTACAAATACGTTTATGAATCAGGGGGTTTAACTTTAATAAAGCATGCCCAATATACGGATTATGCGAAACTGCGAATCCATAGTATTATCCTTAATCTTTTATTTCTTACTTATTTAGGTTTGGTTAAGAAATAGTTTGGTTATTTATTGTAAAATGCTCGTGTTATTGTCAATGTGCTTTCAACGAGATGTTAATGTACCAAGAATCGAGGTATATTAATAAATCAGGCCGGCATTCAATACAGTGTATATTGTGCATGTTGTACCGTACATACACATTTAACATGCTTCATTTGTTGGTACCTGATTACACCCATTAAATTAACTGCTGCTGTTACACCTATAGTATGTCTACGTGAATTAGCCTTGAATGAATCGCTCACATCAGAGCTACATGAGTACTTACTTACTATGAATCGTTCTTGTAGGTATCGCTGATTTTCAATTAATATTGGTACGAATGTATTATGATTATTAAATGTTCTTACGGCCAAATACTCAAACATCACTTAAATCTAAGTGGGACTTAAAAGTCTTCTGTCTTTATAAAACACGTTCAAACGATAGATATAGCGCACATTTGAGGGTTGCTTGAAATTGAGTGACATTTGAGTAGTACTTATTCGGCCATTAGTACCTTATAATTAATATCCAGCAATGACGTGTTTTAAACACCTCATTTTTTATATCATGATGTGGCAGGCAAGCACCTAGTTCACATTGATAGCAAGTGAATACTGTATCCTATAAAGATCTACATTAAAACCAAAAAAAATAATGTAGACGCGTTGCCACTGTAAGTGGTTATACCTCTAAACCTGACTGGGGGGTACGACCGCCTATCGACATTGCTATTGTCGTTGTCATTGCTGTCAAATTTTCATGTCAATTTTTACTTTAACTAAATAACAATAATCGAAATAATCTACCATTATTGCTTGTTTCTCACCTACGAAAGCAAGAAAAACGATCAGATTATCACTACTGATTTGCTGCTTGAAAGAGCTACAAATCGACATGAAAATTTGACAACAATGTCGATAGGCGGTCGCACCCCGGAACACGTAAGCTTTGGTAGTGTTCATTACACTACCATTTGGCGGCAAGTAGATTAGGTAATGCGGTGGTGCCTAAGCCCGCATAATAATTGAACATGAAATCATATTGCTGATTTTATTTTAATATTGAGACATCACGTCTTTGAGGTAGACGAGGCACGAGAGGTTTGTCAGAACCGGGATGTCTAGCGCTCTACATTCTCTGCCTACCCCGTTAGGGACCTGGCGTGAAGATACATACGTCTTCGAAAATTTCACCATTTTGAGATTATTCTCTGACTGCAGATATTTGTTTCCAGACTGGGTATGTGTTCCATGTGTACAACGGCATCCACGACACAGGTTTATTTATACCTAATGTGGGGCTGTGAGTATGTGCGTTAAAAAAAATTGTAACTCATAAAAAGTTAACGTTAACGTTAAAGCGGCTGGACTGGTTATCCTGAGGTCGCGGGTTCGATTCTTGCCCGATGTCAAATTTATCTTTCCGCTTTTTCTTTAATTTCTAGTGTTGCAAAAAATAAATAGTACATTATTTAACTACTTGATTAAGGCACCATTCAAGTTGGATTTAAGTATTTTAAACTTGATAAGTAGATTAAGACGTGTTTAGATTGATCTGTACACTTCTATTTTATACAACACATCTATTCATAATCAGTGCTATTTAAGTGTCAAAGTTAAGATCCTCATAACGAACCGTAGTTCCAAAATCTAATTTACAGAAAGCTTATTTGGCTTTCAAGAAACACTCTTTGTTCTGTTTCCGTATGTATAGGAGTCAGTTAAGAGGTAGCGATAAATGGAAGCCATCAATAGGGGGTAAGTAGTTCTCTTTACAAATGTCCCGGGAACGAACAACACGTATTACGGCTAGACAATTTACTGCCGACCTTTTGCTATCATGTTCACCAATCTACAAATTGCTTGAACTCTTATAAGGTGTGCAGCTAAGCTTATTTATCTAAGTGACTCCAATGGGACAGCTAGATTTTTAATTAAAGCATTCAATTTTGGCGCGTTGCTCGGGGGCGAATAATTTATTTGGTTAACTAGAATAAATATGTTGTTTACAGATACGGAGTAATGAAAGTGAAATTCATGTTCGTTCTTAGAAATGTAATATGGTATATCTATACATCTATACAAATAAATAAAATTGGAGTGTTTCTGTTTGTAATATAAAAATAACCGCTTTTTACTAAATGCGTATGTATACACGGTACTTATACCAAAACAACATTTTTTTACAATTTTAGTCTGTGTCTGTCTGTCTGTTTGTTCCCGTTAATCTCAGGAACGGCTGGACCGATTTTGACGGGACTTTCACTGGCAGATAGCTTATGTAATAAGGAGTAACTTAGGCTACTTTTATACTAGCTGCGCCCACGACTTCGGTACCGGGTACATACTGAACAATCATAAATACTCACGGGGACGAAGCCGCGGGTATAGCTAGTTTTAAATGAATATAACAACCTTTATTCATATACCTACATATATTTGTTTAGTGTATTTTGGCTCCAAAAAAAAATATTTTGTTCAAAATTTAAACCTTATCGAGCTAAATAGCTTGTGTTAACATAAAATATGGGAGATATATCCAAAATATGGTACGAAATTGGGGTAAATAGATCAACATTAAAGTTTTCTTAACAATTTACTTTTTTACTTTTATACAGTTCTTTTGGCCCATCCAAATGAAAAATAAGTAAATACTACAGCTTATTTAATGACGTATTTACCTACTTATTACGGCGCCATGTAACTGAACCAGGTTACTAAGCATTTTTTATGTCAAGAATGTCAATTACAAACTTGGTAGTTTTTTATTTATCTCAGACACAACGACACAACACCAATCTCACCGAAAAATGATAACGATCGGAGCTATAAAGATTTTCCACTTCACTCAAAAAGTGTATTTTTATCGTACAATCTCTAACTTAATTAAGCTAAAGCGAACGACGAAGGTACTCAAAGAAATTATCCGGCTAATTCGGCTAATGATAGCGGATAAAATATAATTAATAACTGTAATATTTAGGCCGCAGATTTGGCGACAGCGTGAGCGACGGCCAAGGCGGGTGACGTTATAATAACCTTACATCTATATCTATACATCTATACAATTAAATAAAATTGGAGTGTCTGTTTGTAATATAAAAATAACCGCTTTTTACTAAATGCAAATGTATGTATACACGGTACACATACCAAAACAACATTTTTTACAATTTTTGTCTATCTGTCTGTCTGTCTTTCTGTTTGTTCCGGCAAATCTCGGGAACAGCTGGACCGGTTTTGACGGGACTTTCACTGGCAGATAGATACTTTTATACTAGCTGCGCCCACGACTTCGTCTTCTATATGTATAAAACAAAAGTTTAACTGTATCAGGAACGTACAATGGATACTGTGTAAGCTAGAAACTTGAAATTTTGAGGACAGTTATGTTTTATACGAACGAGACCTGCAAAAAGTTATTTTTATGGGTTAAAAGTTTTTATAAAAGTGAACCGACATAAAGATATGATATGTAGAGAAGACTTTTATTTAACTGCAAATACATACAGATTATTTAAGTACTACGTCTACTAGGTACAGCTTGGAACTCAACTACCAGAAATCTAAAACCAGAAAAAGTGAAAGAACTGCCCATTTTATGTTCAACGTATTCATTAATTCCTTTTTTTGAGGAGATAAAGATTATTCTTTTAGATTACATTGCAATAATGCGTGGTAGGCTTGTGAAATATACTGCGTGCGTCGTGCAATACTCATCCTGGTGTTTTACCATGTGCCTCTCGCCAACTGCATCTAACAAGGCAATGTCCCAAATTAATATTATTGCATTTTCCCTTATTCGGGCATAAATATTATTATGCATGCACATATACATATATTATTATTATGCCGTGTCCCATCTGGATGTCTTTATATTCCTACCTTCTTTGAAATACAAATAATAAAATAAAGCTATTAAATTAGCTATAAATACTTACAGTAAAGCTATACGCTTACGTCTGTAAAAATATTAACAGCTCTTATAGAATTTTTGTACAGATGTATGCATTTCCCTATCCCCGCTGCCTCTTCCGCTCCGCCTATAACTATCGTTGCAGTCGCAACCTCAAGAGTGCCCTTCTAACATAACTTTCAAATGCTTTTCAGGGCAAACGTCATTGCCTTTCATAAAATCTTCCGCTCTAAATTGACTTTCAGTTCGTTAAAACTCTACTTCGTCTCGGATGCGAATCTTGAATGTATTTCGTATTACACAATTAATGGTGTCTCGTATTTTTGAAGGTTTTATAACGAATATGAAACCAAATTTTTTTTTGTAGTTTTTTGTATGTTAGTTTTACAACTTAAATCAATTTTCAATTTAAATTTAGGCATCTATTTAATTTTTAATATCAATTCTTTTAAAATCTGTGAGTGCCGAAATAACTCAAAACCATCACTCCACTTCACCCGAGTTACTCATGGAAATTATTACACCCGGAATAATTGCGCATGCATTATAATATTATTCCGGTTAGAATTGTGGACTTATGATTTCTATAATAATAAAAGCAAAAGCATGTCTCAATGTTGAATACTTGCGATGTCTTTCTTGTTTTTGAAAGTTGCCAATCATAAGATTCAATTTCGAGTGATAACATTTTTTGTAAGTCATTTATCAATAACCATTATATTTGTGTTTCATAATAAAATAGTATGTTCTGATAAAATCATCGCCTTTTTCAGACTTGCTTACTATATTTAATTATTTATTTACTTCGGGCAATTGTATGTCATTTTCATAGCAGGTATAAAAAGATAACTAAACTTGTTTGTTATTTGTACTTCAAATGGAGCAGTCAGCTTGGCCCACTCGTGGTTGTAAAGCGAAATGAGCCGAAAATTCAAGACTTAATTATAAATATTTTAAAACGGCAACAGTTGTTTGACGAAAGTTTTACGACGCTTTTGAATTAATAATTATGTTCACCGGAACGTCTGACGAACAATTTCAAATAAAGCATCTGTCAGTCAACTTCCAGCAAACTGTCTAGTTTAACAACGGCTTTATATTTCGGTACCAACTTTTTACTACAAATTACAAAGCCCTCTGTTTAAAACGTTGCCTGTATGTTATTTAGTAGGTTAACGTTTTAGAAACTAAGCAACAAAAATATATTTTATCCCGGATACATTGGTATAATAACAACAGAATATAATTAAGGTATTATAATAAGGCGACTTGTCATAATAAATATCAATTTCTTTTTGTGATAATTCATTTAAAAAAAATAATTAATCCAGAACTACATTTACTTGCCAGATATTTTTAATAATGTTTCATATCTTCTGTTACCTTAGTATACATAGTGTAAATATTTGTATTATTTAGTCCTTTATTAGACTGTACTGCTCGAAATCTATTTCATAATCTGCGTGTCAATTTAAAAAAGTGTTTGTTTTTGGTCCTCACAATAAATTATTTATCATATTACTATCATAATAATTATATTATTATCATATAGTATGGATGGTTGTTTGTTTGTTGCTCAATCAAGTGGCTAAACGAATTTCGATGAAATTTTGTACACAGGTAGAGTATACATGGCTGTAACATATAGGATGACTTTTTATCCCGTTCAGAGGTTACCTTTATACCTATACCTACTGTAATTTTCAATAGATCTTCACATTGACAAAAAAGTTGCCGATTACGATTGCTGTCCGAGCCTACGTTCGGATACATGCAGTATCCGAACGTGGGCTCGGAGACAGATGACATTAATTAACAATTTGACAACAGAAGAACTTGCCTCTACTTACTACTGCCACAGTATAAGTACATACAGTAGTTTATCGCCTTTGAAGTTTTGCAATATGCCGCCTTCACCCATAAAAACGCAAATTCATTAAGGTTGTCACGTTTTTGGTTTTTATTCATGTAGTTTGTAACGCGTCAGTTTACGTTGAACGTATGTAAAAATCCTAAAAACATGACGCCTGTAATCCCCAAAGGGGAAGGTAGAGGTAAATCAGATTCATGCATACATCCTCGACTCGCCGGTCACGTTTTGGCCTATGTAACACGCAGCGAGCCTGTTGACATCTCCGGGAACTTTACCATACTTTGAGGTACTGGGAAGCCTCCAGAAAATAGAAAAATCTATCAAACTATAAATATCTCAACCTATCAACAATTTACCAGTTTATCATCAATCTACCAGTATTCCAGTACCCCAGAATTCTAACAATTTTATTGTACCGATCCTATTATTCATCCATACCTTTTTAACTCCGTCCAATATAATCCGAATATCAAATACCTACGTACAAACAAAAAAAAATATTTAGAGTTTTACTTAAAGATTTTTTCGTTTTGTGAAGTAAGTATGTACATAAAGTGTAAAATATAACGGACATTATTAATAAATGAAAATTAGAATAAAATATTAACAGTAGAGTTGACATCATTTTTTTCATTATCATCTTTCCAAAAACTTAGTAAAAGAAATTTTAAATCTCGCATCCCTTAACGCTAAGTCCCAAGTAGATGACAGTTTTTGTATGGGCTACTTGGTACCGCCCCCTCCGTCCCTCGCGTCGCACGCCCCGCACGATTGCTCTGACATTACACGTTCGTTGGATGACTGTAGGTAATTAACACGTTCGTTTGTTTTCTTTAGACTGTCCTACTGCTTAATACAGTGATCTGTGTTAATACATGTGTATAATGTTTCAAGAGTACCGGTATTTATACCTGAAGTTCATGCGGACAAAGTCGCGGGTAAAATATACGTATAAAAAAGGAACTAATATTCGAAAGGGACTATAATTATTATGGAAATGTTATTTATAAACATAATTAAGTTCAAACGTATCGGACTTTATACTTAGCGGCTGTTTAAAAATTTAGCGCCAGTTTTCTGGGGAGTTTGTTAGCGCCCCTACGCGCCTTCACTCTTAATTATTACTTTGGGAAAATTAAGACTGTCGTTTAGTCGGGAGTGCCCGGCTGAAGGTTGCTTCTCCATTTATCTAAATGTATTTTATCTCGTAGAGGCCGAGGGCGATGGTTCTCAGTCTACGTAGTTGACGTGAGTTGTTTCATGTCTTGGAATTCCGTACCTACCTCAAAACGGAACATAAAATCACTCGTTGCGTGCGTTTGTTTGTCTGTCCGTCCGTCATAGCCGATTTTCTCCGAAAGTACTGGAACCTATTGCGTTGAAATTTGTAAATTAGAGACTCAAACATAAACGTGTAAGGTAAATCAGTGATTTTCAAACATATTGGTCACTTTTGGAGAATAAATTGGGGAATTTCAAAAAACTCCTGTGCATTTTATATACGAGCATTCTACTTTTATACTAATTTATACAAAACTATCTGTGCGACTCCGCCCGCGTGTATGTCGCTTTTCGCGTAACCTGTGGAAACTCATTAAATCATCCCACGGCATCCCGGAACATTTTTCGGGATAAAAATCCTTTGTGTTAATCCAAGATACCCTTTATGTATATGCCAAATTTTATGAAAATCGGTTCAGGAGTTGTTGCGTGAAGGAGTAAGAAACAAACAAACATACAATCTTTCGCATTTATAACATTTATTATATTATATACGATATACGATTACTACGCCATTTACTGATGGGGTCAAAAGTCTTAGGAATCGGCGTGCATATATGAAGAGAATGATGAAGGTAATTGAGGCACGGGAGGTGTGTCAGGACCGGGATATCTGGCGCTCACAGTCCGTTAAGGACCTGGTCATACATACATACACCATTTATAAAGTGTGTTTGGACGTGTTAGTAATACGGTGAGATATAACTTGAACTAACGGTGAAATAGTTTTCAAAATAAAATACTGCCTTCGTGTAGTCATCTCCATGGGTCTTTTATTCTGTATGGCGCTTCAAAGTAATGACGCATAGTGGGCTCTGCCGCGCGTTAAGTACATTACCTATTGTAAGTGTTCTTTGAGGTGCCTACAGTGTCGCACATCCGACGCTTTTACTCTAATTATGAGCCGAACTACTCACAGGCTATCTTTTACTGACTATATTAATGAATAGATACTGTATTAATAACAGAAATCTGAAGAGACTGTTTGTTTACGCGTGTTAATCTTCAGTACTTTTTTATGCAATGAAGTGGCAAACAAGCATACAGTTTAAGCATACAATCTGATATTTCGAAGTAGATGCTTTGCCTTTCCTGACTACTCCTGAGCAGAGCGTCATAACGTTATAAAAAAAACGTAACTTCACGCCTGTTATCCCCGAAGGGGTAGGCAGAGGTAAATGCATGCATTCAAGCATACATGCAAACACCCACGATTCGCCGGTTACGTTTTGGCCCATTAAACAGGTGGCGAGGCTGTTGACAGCTCCGGGAACTTTCCAGAAAATAGAAGAATCCCAAGAGAACCAGAGACAAAGGACTTTACACCATTGTGTCTGATAACCCCCTACCCGGGAATCGAACCCAGGACCTCAGCGTAGTAGTAGTGGCCTGCTACCACTAGGCTACCGGGGCAGTTGAAAAACGTTATCAAAAATATTAAAAAATAATGTTAATTATCGTTTAAGGCATTTTGTTTGTTATAGCTTTCCCATATTTGTATCTATTGGAATCAACGTCAATTATGTAATAATAATTTATACCTAAGCCAAACAGAAAATTAATATATCATTCGATAGTACACCATCTTTGTGTAACTAAATATCATGTAAAAATAATTGTGTGGCCTTGTTGGGTACAATCGTTTGATCTATTTTTAGGCGGCTGTTTTATATGGTGTAATATTAAACGTGTTCCATACGTACGTAGTGTGGGATCTAAGACAGGAACGTGACATGAACGTAATCAAGTTACCTTAGTGAACCGAAGCTCGACAAATCTGCCGGGTTACATATATGCGTGTGTACAGCAAATTAGGCGGCATCACGTCTCTTCTAACGAATTGGCTAATATTATGAAACTGAATGTATGTCAGCATTCGTTATTAAAGAAATTTCTTGTGCTAAGCTAAAGCATGTTAAGACGAGGATTAAATGTAAAAATAAACAAACGATATTCCATTATAGTTTAAGATCCCACTGCAGAATCATTTTCCTCATCCAGATATGCTGCAAACCTAATTTTTACGCATATGTATTTATAATCTAGAATATATTAATAATAATATATATAGTAGTAGTAATATATATAGAATAATAATATATATATAGTATAGTAAGCTAAAATATATTTACTAAGTTGCCTATAAAAATTTGGCCGCAAGTATTTTTTTTTTAATTATTTTATCTTTAACAGCCAGCAACTTTTATTTCCGGCCGATTCAATTTGGCTCCCGTATATCATAATAATGAGAAAAAAAAATGCTTTAATTTGATACATATAAAATATACGATATGGACGTAAAACGTTATCGGGGCGGAACGAAAATATGTAAGAGCGGCCAAGTGCGTAACGGCAGCCGTGATTTTTCAGTCTTTATACATATTGCCGTAAAATGGATTATATTTTATTGTAACAACAAATTAAAAAAAGTATTTCCCAAAAAAATATAAAAAAAATACTCGCGGTCTTTTTTTGATAGGCAACATAGTGAGAATATATTCTCTAGCTTATAAATATGCGTAAATATTAGGTTTGCAACATATCTGGATGAACGAAATAATTCTGCAGTGGGATCCTAACCTATAAGTATATACCAATGCTTTGACTGCACTGCACTTTCTAAGGTGGCGAGCCTATTTTCGTTCGTTGGGCACATTGGGAAAATTCAAAGGATACCACCAAGAATCTCAAGAAATTATATTTGTGGGACAAAATAAAGTTTATTAGTAGGTATATAACTGTTCTGACGTTTGTCCGAAAACCGTCAACAATGATATATTCAATACGAAGTACATCAATATTAAGCTATTATAACAGCATTACTTTAATGGTAATTCTATAATCAAATATGGCCTTTTCGTAGGTATAGTTTAATTATTAAATCAAACCGTATGCAAAGGTCAATAATGATTATATTAACCTATTAATTTGTAGACATATGATTACTTTAAAGACACATTCTGTAAAACATATAGGGATAAAGCATGGCTGCCAGTGACCAGATGAATAACATTTAATTATTTGTTCAGCTAAAATCTTTTGCTAGTACGTGTAGACAATCTCAACTGCAAGATGCCACCTCAGATAGTATGCACGTACTAACAAAAGATTTACGTGTGCCTACCATGGCGTCTCCTACAGAAAAATTGATAGGTTAGTTTGTAACTAGCTTCTTAATATTTCAAATTGTAAAATAAAATTATCCAGGTTCAAATAATTATTAAGACAAGGGTCAAGATCGTGGACAGTGGGCCCAACCTGCAGTACATAAGAGGTTACTCCAAAAAGCTATGATTTTCAATGGATGCGTTGCTTTTGTAATAAGTGAAACTTATTTCTTATTTCGATATTTGTAAATTGAGGAATTAAGCTGTGGACCCACCGAAGCGTACACTATGCACGGGCTCGCGACGCATGGGGTAATTTGTTTGACAACGTAGGTCACCGTTTCCACTGCAGCACCGTTGGCAGCGTTGAGCTACTTGCTCGCATATTCGAGGAAGCCACGAGTATGGGGCGTATGCATATTCATATTCATGCGTAGCGGGTTGCAGTGTACACAATCTAAATCTAAACTAATATTATTAAGAGGTAATATTTTTTTGTTTTTTTTAAGGTGTAAAAAAATCAACCAGAAAAGTTACTTATTTTGCGTACGCTGCCTAAACTATAAAAGATATCGAGGAATATCTTTTATAGTTTATTTCACTATTCGAAAGCTAGATTATCCGCGGGTAACATAGGCTATATTTTACGTATGTATGTAACTTCACGCCTGTAATCCCCGAAGGGGTAGGCAGAGGTAAATGCATGCATTCAAGCATACATGCAAACACCCACGATTCGCCGGTTACGTTTTGGCCCATGTAACAGGTGGCGAGCCTGTTGACATCTCCGGGCACGTTACCAAACTTCGAGGTACTGGGAAATTTCCAGAAAATGGAAAAATCCCAATAGAACCAGAGATAAAGGACTTTACACCATTATCTCTGATAACCCACGACCCGGGAATCGAACCCAGGACCTCAGCGTAGTTGTAGTGGCCTGCTACCACTAGGCTACCGAGGCAGTATTATTACCAATTATATATATAATATATTATTATAGGCTACATTTTATTTTGGAAAAAATAGGGTTCCGTAAGATATTTGGGATTTTCAGACACCAGGTGTAAAAAACCAATCAGAAAAGTTGCTTATTTTGCGTACGCTGCCTAAGCTATAAAAGATATCGAGGAAGACTTTAGGCTATATCTATGTATAATTATAACGCTAAGACGAATAGGAGAGGGTAGGCAACATTGCAACGCGCGAAGCCGGGGCGGGCCACTAGTCTCATATATTTTCTTGCAAGGCGAAAATTGACCTACGTGGGTATTCTCTCCATGCGCTGCGATGTGTCCGCGTCTTTAGAGTTATTGCAAGGCCACTGGACTTATTTATTTCTTAACAACAACATCAACTTAAGCAGCATGGACTATAAATAAATGAAAAAAAAATAGACCAACATTTATTTATATATTAATGGCAATATTAAAGGCGCAGATAATGTCGCGATAATGTAGCAAAGATTCAAAAACAATTCACAAATTAATGGTTAACCAATTTGGCAAAGATTTCATTTGCAGCGCGTAGATTTGTGGTTTTGTCTCATTTTCATTACTGTTGTGAATAGCAAATTTTAATTTAAAGGATGAGAGGATTAACGCTAAACGTTGGGATTATGGGAATGTTGAATAATTTCATTTTTACTCGCGGTATTGCCGGTGCGTTTTGTGTTACAAATAAATATACGTTTTTAAACAGATATGAATAATTTCATTATGAATATAGAGTACTTGTAATACGAATTGAAGTTGTTTTGCTAATAAGATCTGCTTTACTGTAGCGAATAAGTCTTATATGATACAAAAACACTCATTATATAGTCGTTTTTAGGGATCCGTAGTAAACAAGGTACCCTTTTAGTTTCGCCATGTCCGTCTGTCTGTCCGTCCGCGGTTTAGTGCAAAAACCTTTGGACTTGGACTTGAAATTTGGCACAAGGAACGCGTAACGCGCTGATATATTTTTATTTTTCGTTTTCTATATAGTGTAGGATATCGTTGGATAGGTCTTTCAAAAATGTTCGGAATGTGCTAATATTCTTTTTCGATTTAGTTAACCGTTCGTGACTTATTAAGCTTTAAAGTGCCAATTTTCGTTAGAGTCAAGTGTCTCCCCCTCCCTCTACCAACTAAGCGCTTGTTGTTAGAAATTCAAACGTTACGGCTGTAGTAGCTACATATAACGAAATTAAAAGGAACTCTTAAGTTGGCTTTACAAGTTTGCGAGTGATGGTTGACCAAATGTATTTTACTCGAAAATTTCAAACAACTCTATAGATGTTTTTTTTCATTACATTATGCAAGCCTCAAAACTACGGAAACCTACACTGCGCATGGCCCGACACGCACTTGACTGGTTTTGTATATATATTTGTAATAAAGGTGGCAGGCAAGCATGCAGTTCACATCGATATTCACAAGTGATGACTGCAGCCTATAGACACTTACACAAAGGCCTGTGGTCAAAATGCAGATGCCTTGCCACCCCTGAGACCTTAGTTGTTATGTCTCTGTGATAATTATTACGGGGCTATATATATAGCAAATTGTGCGAAGTTCAGGCCCAGGCCACTTTCGCTACGATGGACCCCTTGGTTCGGAGGATTAGTGCTACTGGAGCCATCCCGATGGGACAATTATCTGCTCCAAATGTTTACAATGTCCAAACGCTCTTTGTTTTTAACTAGATATTACCTAATCAATCTGTCGCCAAATGGTAGTGTTCAGCACTATCGTGTTCCGGTTGCATGGTAATGTATGGCCCCGTAATAACTATCACAGAGATAAAACAACTAATATCTCAGGGGTGGCAACGCATCTGCATTTTGACCTGGTCTTTGTGTGGGTGTCTATTGGCTGCAGTCATCACTTAACATCAATGTGAACTGCTCGCTTGTTTGCCACCTTCATTACATAAAAAAAATACAATAAGTATAAAAACATAATGCATAAACACTTTGGCATAACAAATGCAAACGTTTAAAAGCAAACCACTAAACGAAACAAACGTTAAATTTTCCCAAAGCAAAAAAACCAAACGAATTCTTCACTATAAAATATCTTTGTAATGGTTGAACGCATTCCTTATTAACTTCCGCGTATGTTCTGCGGCTGTCACGCCACATGAGAAACCTATTTTATCTACTTAAACATTATTCTTTTGAGAATATAAATATTTATGAAAACACTGTCCGAATTAAAGCCCGTCTCAACCGCCGACGTCGGGAGTTTTTGCGAAATGTTTGCAATGGGTATTATTGGATTTTGATATATTCAAATTTATAAAGTTCTCACTTTTATGAGTTCTCTAAATGGTGTGTTATGCTATTTTGCTGTAAAATTTGAATCTCTTAAGAATACAAAATAATATTTTTATATGTTCACAGTTTTTTAATTTTATACAATGTATTTAATTAATACGGAATTTGGAACGCTTTTAATACATAACTCATTACGAAGCTTGCATGGAATTCGTAGTATACAAACTCTCATATCGTCCTCGGCTTAGGGCGTTGACACATAAGACATATGCGATTAGGGGCGGAGGGCGGTGAAACTACCGCTCTTCGCCTCAGCGCGCGCTGTCCTGACGTGTGCAGCAAAAGTTAGGTGCCGATCAAGTGTCACGCCTAGATAATCGACTTGTCTCGTCCGAGGGACAGGTTCGTCGAATATCTGGATAGGGGTGATATGGGGTGGGGGTGCGCGGTCTAGCCGGGAAAAGCAGTGCTTTTGCTTGGATTGACGTGAGCAGTGGATGCCCTTGATGAAATAATTGATTTTTGAAGTAAATAGAACGACACGTTTAACCTAAATTATTATATTTTAAATTTATCTCAATGCCAAACTTATACACTGCTACGCCTTTAGCACGCTTTGTTTAATCACACATCACACAATATTATCAACAACTCAGTTTCAACTGAATAGCTAAAAGACGACAAACAAAACGTAGCTCATAGTCCAACACGCGGAAAATTGGTGTAACATCGTGTCATGTCAGCTTATAATGGAAAGTGTTAACATTTCAGCTTTTCTGGCAAGCTCGTGGAAAACATTTTAAAGCTGAATATTGGATGTCGCCTTCGTACATATGCGTTCCGTTGTACCATTATTATACGTCATTCCGCATTATGCCAGATATTATACCCAAATATTCAAGATTTTTTTTTCTCATCTCAAATATTTGGAGTGTTATGAATTCCATGACATTAAATTTTATTTAATTTCACTTTGCTTTTACGACAGGCTAACATTTGGACATTCATTCAATTTTGAATGTTGAGTAAGAACAAAATTCCTTATTCCATTAGCCTTTTGACCATAAAACCTTATCCCGCAGGTGTTAACGCTGAGCCATTAATTTTTGCTTCTGCAGAGTAAACCTTCCACTTGAAGTAACACCCAGTTTTTTATTGCGCTGAAAGGAAACCCGATAGCATTTCAAATAATAAAGAACGACCTCACAAACTGACCAATCGTAAAAGCGTCCCAAATTGTGTTTTGAAACGTTCCACCACAGGCGCTAGTTTCTATTCCCTCCACGTTTATCTTGACGAAATAAAACCAAGAACTTTTAAATCAAGTATTTTTGTTATATTAATAATGTATTTGTAAAGCCGGGGCGGCTAAAGATTTTAGGCAAAATTAATTGCTTCTCTGCCAAAAGTAATACCTGCCTCATTTTCTTTGAAAGCTGTAATTCTAAGAAAAATTTTGAATAAATATAGTAGTAGCACTTTAAATTTATGAAAAAGATTAAATCAACGAGTTAAAACAAAAATACAAAATGTATTAACATCTCATTAGCGTGTATGGTCCCGTAATAACTATTCCAGAGACATAACAACTAAGGTCTCATGGGTGGCAATGCATCTGCATTTTGACCTCTTATTTTTGTGCATATATTATGTCTCTATCTACACCAAAATCAGGATGTACTTACCAGGGACAACTACAGTATATACTGTAGACTAATGTCTACACACCAGTACTTACCACATTACCACACATGGTGATTTGGTAAACACATCCTGATTAAGTCAGTGAATTTAGAAATTAAAGAAAAAATGGAAAGAAAAATTTCAAGCAGGTTCGAACCTGTGAGTCCTGCGACCTCATGACAAAACATAGGCATGAACATAACAATTAAGTTAGTGAGTTACCATGTTAATTAGATGCTTGTTGACCACATTTGTTACCTTGCCCACATACAAAAGCCATGTAAAATCATAGCTACTGTCTAGAATTACAACTTCTGTAAATTGGACACTTGGAGATGTTTTCCCATTTTCAGCAATATCGAAAACACATCACATCCGAATTCGTATATTGTTTTAAAGCGGTTCCACCGGGAAATCAATAATTCCATAACACAACCCTTCAAAATCCATTTATGAAATATCACATAAAACAGTCCGCAGGCGACTTTATTTATTCTTACTAGGACGGAGACAGAAAGGCAGATCAAATAGCCTTTGTCCTCCCCTCTTTACTTATTCAAACAAAATTACATATGCCTGCTTCTGGATCGCTATTGCCCGAAATTTTACGCGTTGGAGATAGTGTCATGAATATAAATCTATTGCAAAGGACACCACGGAGAGGCCAGCCAAGTTTACGGCATAGCTCACTTTGCATTCTTTGTGCGGCGGCCCTTTATGGACGCTTTATAGACTCAGGTCCTTTTGCATAAAGCCTCAGTGCTCATGGAAGTTTCCATGACTGCCGCCCGCCCGTTTACAAGAATGCTCTTACAATAACGGGAATTGTTTTTCTTGCATTTTTAAACATATCTCGTCTCCTTTTTTCTGTTTTCGTTTAACTGTTTTATTTTTTATAGTGTGCACTTTTATCGTTTTCTTTTATTGCTGTTCCAATATAACTTGAAGTTTTCATTATCTAGTTTCACTAGTCATTCTTATTAATTTTCTACTGGTGGTAGAGCGCCAGTGACGGAGTTCGCGGGCGTAGGCTGTTAAGTGATGACTGCAGCCTATAGACACCAACATATTGATCAGAGGTCAAAATGCAAATGATGACACCCACACAAAAACCAGAGGTCAAAATGCAGATGCGTTGCCACTCCTGGGGCATAAGGTGTTTTGTCTCTGTGCCTGAAATTACAGGGCCGTACAAATAGTAGGTAATATTTATACATATGGTTTTATATATTACAACTAGAAATTGCAATCCCGCAAAGTCGGATCCCGCAATCCCGCGGGATCCCGCACCTTTTTTCAGTCTGGTGGATCCCTCACCTAAAAACGCGGATCCGCGGATCCCGCAAATTTAAATTAGCTGCTGAAACGTTCGTGAAGTTTCGCGAGAAAGCACAAATTCATTCTAAATCTCATTATTAATAAGTTTGACCTGTTTTTAGATGTAAGGTTAAAATTAAATAAAACTTGATGCCAAACATTTTTAAAATTAAGGTCTTATAAAACTGATTTCATTACTAAATATTTTTTACTTAATATTTTATCAAAAAATAAATACTTTTGTTGCAGTAATATGTGAGACATATTTTACTAAAGTACATTTTTTTAGAATTAGACAGAAGGAAAACCCAGAAGCATGTATCACAAAACTTCTTGTAAATGATATTTATGACAGCAAAATTGTCATTGTGTATAATCCGCCTTTATTAAAATACTAGCGGCCCGCCCAGGCTTCGCGCGGTGCAATGTTGCCTACCCTCTCCTATTCGTCTTAGCGTGATGATTATACATAGATATAGCCTAAAGTCTTCCTCGATATCTTTTATAGTTTAGGCAGCGTACGCAAAATAAGTATCTTTTCTGGATTTTTTACACCTTGTGTCTGAAAAACCCAAATATCTTACGGAATTCTGTTTTTTCCAAAATAAAATATAGCCTATGTTACCCGTGGATAATGTAGCTTTCAAATAGTGAAATAAACTATAAAAGATATTCCTCGATATCTTTTATAGTTTTGGCAGCGTACGCAAAATAAGTAACTTTTCTGGTTTATTTTTTACACCTTGTGTCTGAAAAACCCAAATATCTTACGGAACCCTATTTTTTGCAAAATAAAATATAGCCTATGTTACCCGTGAATAATGTAGCTTTCGAATAGTGAAAGAATTTTCAAAATCGGTCCAGTAGTTATTGAGCCTATTCACTACAAACAAACAAACAAACAAAAAATATTACCTCTTTATAACATTATTTAGATACTATGATGGGCGTCGTGCGTGCGTGATAAAAGTATTATTTTTAATTTGTTGTTATTATAATAGCGTATTCCATTTGTTTTGTGTTCTTGACCGCTACGTCCTTAGGTCTTTTATAGGAGACGTTTTAGAAAACGCATAAGTTTAATTATTTATAAAATAAATATGTTGCCAATTACTGTTATGGAATTGAAAAAAAAATTGTTTAAAACCTAATATTTAAAAATAGTACAGTATTGTATAGGTATCATTCGTTTTCGGAATGGAGATCTTTTAAAATTTTTACTCAAAACTCACCTAAAAAAAACACCGATATTCCTTCTGTCTAACGCTAAAAAAAAATGTACTAAATTAAAACTTGATTTTTATAAAGCCTGCCGACACGCACTTGGCGTGTCGGGCCACGCGCAGTGTAGGGTTTCGTTGTTTTTAGGTTTGAGTAATGTAATGAAAAAAAAAAATATATTCTCTTTGGAGTTCTTCAAAATTTTCGAGTAAAAAGCCAACTTAAGTGTGGTAGTTTTTCTTTTAATTTCATTATATGTACATACTATTGTACATTTTAATTTCTAACAACAACCGTTAAGTTGGTAGAGTAGACTCTTGACTCTAACGAAAATTGGCACTTTTAAGCTTATTAAGTCATGGACTGTTTACTTTACATAATCGAAAAATGATATTACCACATCCCTAACATTTTCGAAACCACACTACAGAAAACGAAAAATAAAACAATTATCCGCGCGTTACATGTAGGGGAGGTACCCAAAATATTTCTTTTTTTTTCATGATTTTTTTTCTACCTTTTTGTCGGCGTGATCAAGATATACTGTGGCCAAATTTCAAGTCTCTGTTACCAATAGTTTTTGCGCTAAACCACGGACGGACGGACAGACAGACAGACAGACTGACATGGCGAAACTATAAGGGCTTCTGGTTTACTACGGAACCCTAAAAAACCTGCAGTTTCAATTGATTTTATAACAATATTTCTAAAATGCGGAATCCCGCGGGATCCGCGCGGGATTGATCAATCCCGCATATCAATCCCGCGGGATTGAAGAAGCTGCGGGATTGCAATCTCTAATTACAACAACAACAACAATACTATTTATTGTACACAAAACATAACATTATAAGAAATACAGAGGACTTGACACGCTATAACAGGCGGCCTCATCGCTATATGAGCGATTTCTACCTAACAACCTTTGAGTAGAAGAAAAGATGTGATAGATATAGACAATAGGACCTTTCTTTTTATGTAATGAAAGTGGCAAACAAGCATGCAGTTCTGAACTGGCAATGGCTGCAGTCATCACTTAACATCAATATGTTAAGTGATGACTGCAGCCTATAGACACCAACACAAAGACCAGAGGTCAAAATGCAGATGCGTTACCACTTCTGAGGCCTAAGGTATTATGCCTCTTTGCCGAAAATTACAGGACCGTACATTACCACCTGACAGGAACACGATAGTCCTGAACGTAGTGTTTAGGACTATTTAGCGACAAGTATATTAGGTAATGCGGTGGTGCCTACGCCCGCGAGTTCCGTCACTGGAGCTGTACCACCAGTAACATGATATATTACGATATATAGACGATAAATTACGTTAAGTTTAATTCACTATTGAGTAGAAAATTTTATGAAAGGAGAATTCCATTCAGATATACGTAAGCCTTAATTTTAATTTTAATCAAATCTTTAAATTGTCGATAAGTTGTGACCTTCTTCATTTCTTTCAGTAAATACTTAGTCATCGGCTATTGATACTAAGTGAGAAACAAAGCGTAGGATCTAAAATAATTTATTGGTGGATAAACGCAAAGAGAAAAAGCTAACTGTTTAAACGATGAAGTGGATGTTTAACGCCTGTAGGGATCTCTACTTACTATTAATCCCATTTTCTTTCGTCAGAGATAACGAAACTCATTTAAGATATCTCGCGAACGCCTTTCAACCGTTTTGGGGTGCAGACTTTGAATTAAACAGGTTTGTTAGTGGAATCGTGCCATTTTGAAGTGTTTTTTCTTACTTTTTCAGCTATTGACTTATCTCGGTCTATGTAAAAATGTCATTACAATTACTCAACTTTAGACCAAAGTTAAATTTAAGAGTTTCATCACAAAAAAATATGTTAAATGTATGTTTACAAACATTTTTAATGACTTTTCGAACAGCACTTATATATTGAATAAGTTTTAAAATAAATGAGTGAAATACCATGGACCCCGAACGGAACATATATAGTCTCCTGGAAGGGTACTAAAAAAAAAGCCACTAATTTGCTATACTAAATCAGAGAACTGATTTGGTCCGCATTTTTTTCATGTTATGAAGTGGAAAAGAGCATACAATTAAAATTAATGTAAGTGGATACTGTGGCCTAAAAATATCTGCATAAAAACTAAAGATTTCAAGACAGATGCGTTGCCACTCCTTAGGCCTAAATTTGTAATGTCTCTGTGCTGGAAATTATGATCCCGTATTTTACTTTGTATTACCACCTGTCTGGAACTCGATAGTACTGAACTAGCACTTAGCGACAAGTCGGTTAGGTAATTAGGTGTTGCCTACGCCATCGAGCCCCATCACTGGACCCCTACCACCAGTAGAACATTTATATTTTACTAGATGTTGCCCGCGGCTTCACGTGTGTGGATGTCGAAAAGTAGCCTATGTTATTTCTCAAAGTCAGCTCTGTCTATGTACCAAATTTCATTAAAATCGGTTCAGTCGTTTGGACGTGAAAAGGTAACAGACAGACAGACAGAGTTACTTTCGCATTTATAATATTATAGTAGGGATTTAGTACTTTATTTTGACTAAACTGAGTTTGGAATGAATCCCTCATTTGTTGTTGTAATACACGAGATAATATAGCTGAATTATCTCCAAAAGAATGGTTAGTCAATAAGCTCTTTATATTTCGCCGTTCTGAAATTTACTCGTATTTCGTCTAAGGAGACCAAAGGTTTCTCTTTATGTCTAATAAAATTTTCTTCAAAGTATTCTTAATTGAAAATTCAAATTTATGCATAAACTCTGATTGTATCATTGTAGAGCGTTCACAAGCTCCAAGCCTTCGTTGAATGGTGTCCTTTGAGAATTACACTGAATTAGGTTAGATTTTAAAAGGGATCAGTTTAATTTTATCGTTTTTGTACCACGTCATATTCCTCAAATTTGTAATGATCAGTTTCTAATTGGCGGACTAATGAAGAAAATAACGATACAACTACAATGGATGACAAATACTATGGTAAGAGAAGAAGTTGGGAGTAGTGGTATACGCAAGAAAATCCGCAAATATTATTTCTACAATACTATAAAATTGCAAAACTTCAGACAGACCTGAAATTCAATAAAATAAATAAGTATTAACAATTATAAAAGAAAACAATTATCGAGGATACGTAAATAAATTATAGACAGAATAATAATCGATCCACTTCATCAGAACATAGAATTAAACATTTGGTAAATATAAAATTCTCCCATGATTAAGCCATAAATAAATACCACTACAATTTACCATAACTAGTATTAAGTTATTTAAGTACTTTAATTGTGAATAATTGAGTAATTTATACCTACAAACTACAAACAGCTTTAAACTCTAAGAAATGAAACTTTAGCTAAGTTGAATTATTGATTTTATACAAGTCTTGTGAAAGTCTTTAGTCTATAGTCAAGTTTCTTAATAAAGTTAGAGGGATTACGAGGACAGCTGAAATGGGACGGAGTGATATATGTGGGCGAGATGGAAGATTTCAAAAATATTAAGAAGTCCAGACGCAATAAATTGTCCTTCATAGTATCAGGTGCTATGCGTGACGAAATTCACATCCAGTCACAGAATTGTAAGAGTTTCTATTTTCTTGCACTCAATTGATTTGTGACGACGTAGTTTGCAACACTTAACTCTGACTCTTAAAACTGATATAAAATCCGCTTCTGCTAAAGCTAGTATTTTAACTTTTTCTGCTAAGTCACAGCCAATTCGGTTAAGGGATTAATCCACTTTTATCTATTTATTTCTACATTTTCAAATTCTCTACATACCTAACAATTAACGTTATCCAACTAAAAAATAGAGACTTCAAAAATAAAATTATTGTTTCCGAATTTAAAATTATAACCAAATAAATCTATTGATATTGCGATAAAAAGAACGAGGTGCGAGTAACGGAGTGCGAACACAACAAATCGTTCCTAAATGATAATTCAGCTTGAGTTTTGTGTAAAATATCTGTTTCAATTGGGGTGTCACAATCGGAAGAACAATCTCGCGATGCACCCTCTTCCGCGCATAAATAATCGGACGACATTTATTTCGTAATGACGGAAGTTTGATAAGAGTTGACAAAATTTCCCTTGCTCCTAACCTACTGTTGTCTGTTTTTGATAAATTTGCGGACTTTGATAATATTTTGTACAATTTGTCAATTATTTGTAACACAGCTCTACTTTACTGTTATTTTAAAGCGGTCATGCTTTAGTATGACTGTATTTCTGTCCGATTATTACTATTTTACTAACTAATTTAGAAAAGCAAAATGTTGTAAAGAAGCATACAATTTACTTTTCAAGCACAGATTACTATGACAAAAATTTGACTTCCACTTGTTTCCATTAAATGAAAAATGTAAATAGCTGGTGGTATAGTCCCAGTGTAGAGACTCGAGGGCGAAGGCACCATCGCATTGCCTAAAATATCTGCCATCAAGTGTTCAGCACTTTCGTGTCCCGTTTAGACGGTAATTTATGGTGCTATAATAACTATCACAGAAACATAGTAACAAAATCGCTGGGGTAGCAAAGCATCTGCATTTTGACCTCTTGTTTTTGTGTATATGACTATACACTGCAGTTATCACTACCATTCATATGAACTGCATGCATTGCCACCTTTTTAATATAAAAAATATGTAAATATAAGCTTAACATGAAGTAAAGCTATTTCAAATTTCTGACTCTCAAAAAAAACTCTGCAAAAAACAAAAACTTTTAAATAAAGTTATAACTCCCATTAAAGTTAAAGCTTTGAGATATCTTTTTGCTTTTTAGGATATTGAAAGTTACCCAACAAAGCTATTTTCGCATTTTCCCTATTCTAGTAACACTCCGTTTTGGCTGTTCGTCGACAGTTAGACAAAATAAATTTAAACTTTACTGGTGGTAGAGCTCCAGTGGCGGCGCTCGCGGGACTAGGCACCACCGCATTGCCTAATATACTTGCCGCTAAATGGTAGTGTTCAGCACTATCGTGTTCCGGTCAGGTGGTAATGTACGGCCCTGTAATTTCCGACACAGAGGCATAACACCTTAGGCCTCAGGAGTGGTAACGCATCTGTATTTTGACCTTGGTCTTTGTGTGGGTGTCTATAGGCTGCAGTCATCACTTAACATCAATGTGAACTGCATGCTTCTTTGCCACTTCCGTTACATAAAAAAAAAGATTTAGCAAAAACATATCGTACCAGCAGGCTCGTGTCAAATACTGAAACTACTCGAACATACGTTTTATAATCTAAAATTCCTTAAACTTACCTATAAAGGCTTCGTAGCCATGCGGGGCAAACAATGAAGCTTTTTAATATGGGGGGGGGTATGTTGAAAACATTAATTAATCGAATTATCTTAAAGTGCTTTTAATATCACCTCGCGGCCATCAACAATTTTGGATCTCGCAACTCCACAACGTAATCTGTTTAAGGTTGAAACTCGTTAATTTTTTGTACATGCCCATAGGAGCTAGTTATAAAAGCTGAAATAATTTCATAAAAGCGTTATATCTTTCTCGGGTCACGTAAGAGGGCGCTTCGGGGAAAATTACATTTTGTTTGGCCACGTCCACGGAGGCGACATGGGACAACCCAGTTAACGAGTGTTCAGGATTCTTGGTAATTCTTTCATATCTGTCCGATCTTCGGAGCGGACGAGTTTACGAAATCTCTCTGCAAATCAGTAACTTGGTTATTGTTTAACGTTGTTTGTATTCCCGATATTGGTACGTTTGTTGTAACTGGATTTTGAAAGCTATTTGTTTTTAGTATTTTGAAAATTATTTTTGCTTGAGTGATTTTTGACCACTTTTCGAAACACTGAAGCTAAACATTTTCTATCGATAATCAAAATCATTATATGTACCTTTCAAAGGTGATAAAGATGCATTTCACATGAATAGTAAGGGACAACAACAGCCTATAATTATACATCACATCTACACAAATACCAGAGATCAAAATGCAATGCATTACCACCCCTATAGCCTGAGTTGTTTTGTTCCTGTGACAAAATTACGCTGCTTTAAAATAGATTTAACGTTGGTTAGAGTCAGAGATCTGCTTTATATTTAAAAAATTAGGACGTCTTTCAAGTTGAATGTTTGAATGGAGGGTTAAAATATACGTGTGGAGCTGTAACATTTTGTTTTAGGGGGCTCTGCGTTCGCCTGCATTATTTTAGCATTAGCAAAGTTACGGACATCCGTTCCCCCTAATTTTCCCACGCGAGTATCTCGCAGAATAAATGCCACAACCAATTTGCAAAGTATTAATTTTAACCCTTTTCTGACGATAAACGACACGTTAGAATTTATTACGATGAGTGACATATTATTAAGGTAATATTTAATTAAGTTTCATAAATTATGGCCCTGTGAAAGTTTTGTAACAAGAACTTCAATTTGTTCAACTAAAGTACCGAAAGTCTATTTTCTCTGTCTTTATTTTTATGCAATAAACTGCAAAGTCTATTATATCGGTTGCCTAACTAGCATGGTTTGGCAATAAATAGATGGCGCTGCTTCCACCATAAGGCAATGCAAAAAGGAAAGATTTCACAAATCGGGCAGGACTTCGGTAGCTCAGTTGGAAGAGCGGCTGGACTAGATTCCCAGTGGCCGCGAGTTGAGTCTCGCCTGAAGTCAAAATTTTTCCTTAAAATAAATATATTTCACTAGCATGTGTTAATGCGAAACAATATAAAACAAAAGTTAATATTGTTTGAAATATTTTTATTATTATACAATACATATAGCGTGAGGTTTTTTCGTTACGGAATTTCTGAATTCGGTCCCCGTGCTCAAGGCCCTCGATAGAAGCAATAGCTTAAAACTACACTATAAAATTATCTTAAATCAGCAATAATATTGAACATAGATGCTTTAGGGACACAACCACTTCCCACAAAACGTCTATTGTTATCGTGGAATACCTATCATCATTTATTTTAATAACATACCTGTTTTTTATTTCACAACCGGTAGATATTATGGAACATAAAAACACAACTTTTTATAACACGAAACAATTTATGTTTTAACAGTGAAATACGTAAATCTATTTTTGTAAAGTAGGGTCAACTTAGAATCGGAGATCCTCTCCCGAGATGTATAATATGTGTGTATCCTTAAAACCAAAACAAGCTTAGTTATGTTGGATTTGGACGAATGTTTTGGCTTTACTTAACCGCAAACCTTTGCTGATAGCGGTTACAAATTAATGTTGGTGCAATCTTTTCATGTGGTGACGCTAAATAGAAATGGTTGCGCGAAGGATGTAGTCTATTTTAATATTATGTAATTTATTCCATTGTTTAGTGAAAGGGCACAATGGTTAAGTATGAGGACAATACTTACCTCATAATTCAACGCTCTGAAGATGTGGGCGCAAGTATAAATAATTGTGCATGCGTGCTTAACATAACATTACATCGTACATGGATACAACCAAGGTTTAATTTTGATAGTCATGATTTTAGGCCCACGGGATTTTTATCCCTATTTATATTCATCGGAAAAAATTTGACTGATACTTTGCTAGTTGAAAAAAATATAACGTCCTTAACTGCCTTATAATAAGGATTGAAATTCAGGCTGCGAAAGTAGTCTTACTATTTAAAAGTCTTGCAATTCACGAATGCGGTTGATTGAGTTTAAACGTTATTATATGTACATACGGACTAGCCGATTGCACGCTCGCTCTAGCCTGTACACACGAATTTTCACCTGTACACACTCGTCCATACCTCAACCAAGCATCGACCGCGATTATTCACTAAGTCCCATCCGTGGTATAATAAAAAATACTTTCGAACAGCCTTACGGAGCAGTGGATCAGTTGGCTCTCGCTTGCATTGCACATAAGAATTTTACACACGTATCTGTACCACAACTTAACGTCGACGAGATAGTGAACTGCAGAGACAATATTATTAAATGCCGAAGGTGGTATAAAAAAAGTACACTGACAGATAATGTGCCTATCCTTTCATAGAAAAAAAGTTACGCTTTTTAAAAATATATCATTTGTTGTCTACCGATGTTTTTAAATATGTATTTTCTTAAAAAAGAAATAGATATATTATTATTATCTTAAGCGCCAAACAGCGCGAGGATACGGCAGCCACGTCCTTATTTGTGCTAACGCGAGTTGTTCTAAAGAGGGTAAAAGTAATATCCTATAATGCTTTGTTTTAATTTCCACCATAAATAATAATTTGGTCAATTTTCCCCATACAATTTCGGTTGCGTGTTCAAAAGTTTTTATTGGAATTTTATTGTTATTTAGGCGTGTTTGTTCCTTGTTTCAGATTAGATCGGCGGTTTTAAAGGAGCCGGCCGCTAATGTGAGTTTCTGAATGTTCTTCTATTTACGAAAATATAATTGAAACTGGACCTATTTCAAGCAAATTTACGAGCACAGCGGCGAAGTTTTAGGCACCGTCCATCAAAGTGTGATGAAATCCCCAGCAGATAGGTTCGCTTAATGTAAAACAAAACTGGTGTCCGGGGAAAGTTTTTAGAGAGGGAAATTCGAGTCACCGGTAAGGTTACCTCAAACTATGAGCGTTAAGAAACTTTTATGAGCGACCCGGCCATTTAACCACGAGTCAAGAGCTAATACCACTAGCCGGCCAACGCAACAACGCACCTGAGACCGAGCTTTTTATTTCTCTTTCACATTTCCACCTAATTTTAGCCCGCCGCAGAGGCTGCTGAGGTGGGCTGAACTTTGTCGGGCATCATAAATTTATTTAACGGCCCGAAGGCAATAAGAGGCGGAGTGTAAAAAGAAAAATACGATACCAACGTGCCTAGCCGTTATTGCAATTAAACAGAGGAAGTAAATCTTTCAATACGAGCGGCAAGCGTTCGCCTCCTATTTCCTCCCTTAATTTATCGCTTTATTTTAGTCAGTGGCGCATCGCATTGACGAATTGCGATGTGTTTGATTAAAAAACGTCAACTTCGTATTTGGCGCACCTGTATTCTGAGGTTCGACAGCAATCGCAGAAGACGATGAAAAGTGTTCTTGAGTCTGCCAATTTTAAATTGAAAATAGCTTTAAATGACACCTGCAGTAATAAAATGAAAATAGGTACAAGATAATAATATTAATTGGTGGAGGTTTTTTTTTTTTTTTTTTTTTTTTTTTTTTTTTTTTTTTTTTTTTATGTAATAAAAGTGGCAAACAAGCATGCAGTTCACATTGATGTTAAGTGATGACTGCAGCCTATAGACACCCACACAATGACCAGAGGTCAAAATACAGATGCGCTGCCACTCCTGAGGCATTAGGTGATATGCCTCTGTGCCTGAAATTACAGGGCCGTACATTACCACCTGACCGGAACACGATAGTGCTGAACACTACCATTTAGCGGCAAGTATATTAGGTAATGCGGTGGTGCCTACGCCCGCGAGCTCCGTCACTGGAACTCTACCACCAGTAAAAAAAAGGTTAACAACATTTTACCTTGAATATCTGTTTAAACTGTGAGTGTGTCTATCAAGACATTATTATCTGTTTAGACTAGGCTTGGAAATTGTCTCTGACTCAGACGCAGAATATTCAGAGGCCTTATGGGCATTTTGAAAAACATCCGACAACGGGTTGGCCACTAACCCACCAACCCGCATTAGAGCAGCGTCGTGGAGTAGCTTCAACCTCCCCCCAAGAAGGGAAGAGACTCGTGTCCAGCAGTGTGACGTATCAAAGGTTGCCATTATTATTAATAATATTATTCTGCCGCCGAGGCAGCCGTTCTGCCGCTCGGTTAAGTTTTTTAGGGAGTTTAGGAAATATCTCAACTGTACGAAACCCTGTGAACTCGTACTTGGGCGCTGTTTCTTTTTCAACCTGTCTCGATTACTTGCATTTCATTACAATAACAATATAAAAACTACAAATATTAATTTCATGCTGAATTATTTGGCGGCAAATTTCTTTAATTCGCATTACTTACCATCAATGTGATCTGTATGCTTTCTTGCTGCATGAAATAAAAAAAATGAACATCGAACCCTAAAAAGTGCATCAATGCTGATTGCTGATGAACCATCGATGCATTTCAAAAATAAAGCAAGTACTCCTGTATTCGCAGATTTCAGCATTTATCGATGACGTGTACCCACTATCAGTCTAGGACAATTTTGCTAGAAACCTTCAGGTCATACTATCAATGAGTATTTCAAATGCTTTATGTAATAAATGTATTCCACCACCATTGTTACACCACGGAATCGACAAAGACGCTAATTAATACTTTACAAATGGACCACCATACCATCCATATACCATGTATAATATTTTCCCATCTAAAAAAGGCATTTACCTATCTGGTTAGTACTCAAATTACAGATTTAAGTCCACAGAGCTAAAAGTCTCTAAGGTGATCTGTGGACGGACGGACATGACGAAACTATAAGGGTTTCATGAAGGCTACGAAACCCGAAAAAGGGAGCGGCGTTTAATATTCCAAGACTTCAATTAAAGTCTACGTCTTAGCTCCCTTGCCGGTTTTCGAAACTAAGTCATTACGCCGTTTTCCGAAGGCTCGAGCAAGTAAATCGCGCAATTTCTGCGGTAACAGGAAAATGAAGGGACGAGTGTTAAATTCAAATTGCTTAATGGTTCGCAAGCAGGCATTTCATTTTCCATTCGAATTGTTGCGTAATTTACAACTGCGTGCGTAAACGACGCGAGACCAGGCTTTTGTTTGCGGAGTCTTCAAAGCTACGAAATGTTTCCCAACAGTATTTTCATGCGATTTTTTTTGTAAAAAAAAACATTTCGAATATATTTTTTTAAACAAAGGATGATATATGACTTGGGTTGGCCTCGGTTTTGTTTGCTAGAATTATGTGATTTTTATGTCATGAAGTGGCAAACAAGCATACAATTTACATTGATGGTAAGTCATATTGTGGCCTATAAATATGAATCCAGAAATTTCAATGTTTAATGCTTTGCCACTCTTGAGGTTTAAGGTATTAGGTACGCTTCTCTGCGAAAAATTTCAGCGCCGTACATTAGCCTGTCCGGAATACAATAGTGCTGAACACTATCATTTAGGTGCAAGGAGATTGGGTGGTGCCTTCGCCCGCGAGATTCTTCAATGGAGCTCTACCACCAGTATTAAAATTTAATTCGTAAACTATTTTGATAAATTATTTACAGTTGTATCTGTGATAATTGACGACCCGGTTAGTCCAGCGGTGTGAGATGACCGTTTGATTCGAAGGGTCGCGGGATCGATCCCTGCACCGGGACAAATATTTGTATGGCCTACTGATATTTGTTTCGGGTCTGGTTGTTTGTGTATGTGTTGTCTGTGTACAACGGCACCCACGACACAGGTTTATACCTACTGTGGGTCTGTGAGTGTAAGCGTATTTTATTATTATTTTATTTGTAATGTTATAAGACAAACCTATTTGTTTTCAAAGTCCTTAATCAATTTTAAAATGTACTCGAACTTACATAGTTCTCAATAAGCAGATAACAAAACATAATTCACAGTGCTGAGAAATCCAACCCACAGAAAAGCCCACACTAAAATTAGAGCAGATTAAACAAATAAATAGTTAATCATTAAATTCCTCTTCTAATTAAATAAATACAAATAAATACGCTTACACTCACAGCTCCACAGTAGGTATAAACCTGTGTCGTGGGTGCCATTATACACATACAACACATACACAAACACCCAGACCCGAAACAAATATCTGTAGGCCATACAAATATTTGTCCCGGAGCGGGGATCGAACTCGCGGGTTCGATCCCCGCACCGGGACAAACGATCGAATCAAACGGTCATCTCACACCGCTGGACTAACCGGGTAGTTACTCGTATCATCCATTATCTTCAGCCGCTAAAGCTAATTAAGTTTACTAAACATCTACCTAGGCAACCTTGTGCCTACACATTTAAAAAGGAATTCAAATATTAAACCTCCAACCACCGATGTTGGTGTCACTCAAAAATGTCCGATCACAATCATTACCCACTATTATAGGGCGGTGGACAAACAAAACTATTTCAATTAGACGAGCGTGCGACGCGACGAAAGTACGACCACAACGAAAAGTGTTCAAATATTCATAGCATGCGGTATCGATTGTATGCGAGGCAGGCTGTCATGAATACACCCCACTGAAAGATGCTATCGGACACCGCACCCATATTATTACGGTTGGCGATGAAACAAACGAAAATCCGTGACCTAACACTATTGTATCGACGATACGTCCTGTTTTGAAGGTAAGATGGGTTATCTATTGGGTTGTGGGTTGAACACGCCTCAGCTTATCAAAGGGTAGAAATTAATGGGAATGTGCCTTCATTCTCTATGTTCAAAGTGAGAAGAGAATAGTTTCTAGTGCTGACATTGGTACCTTTACCGTTTGTTTGTTATTGTGAAAATCTATTGACTTGCGTGATTTATAGTCATGTGTCCCCTAGGTGTTGCAGAGGTTATACACAGCATTCCACCATCGCAGTCTATTCTGACCTGCGCGCATCTCAGACCATGTCGGGCCGAACATTTTCAACCCTTCTGGCTCTGAACGCCTCTTCCGTTATTGAACGCCTCCAGTGCTTCGGAAGGCCACTCTTTCTCTTCCCCTGTGCAGCTAATTCCACAGCATATGATCGGGGTCGGAGGCTTAGGATTGGGATCTCTCATTCAAAAGAAAATGCAAGTATACATTATACTTGCATTTTCTTTAAAGATTTGTTTTTGTAATAGGTTGAAATCCAAGCTAATTTGATGACATGTCACTGTAATATGTTATCGGACACTTACGTCCATTTTACTTTAAATGGCGATGAAACAAACGCAAATCCGTGATTTTACTCTATTATGTAGTCGATGCATCCTGTTTTGAAGACAAAATGGTTTATCTTTTGGGTTGAATGAGCTTTTTGAAGGGCCGAAATGATTTTGAATACCTTCATTCTCAATTTTCGAAGTGAAGAGAGGATAGTTTCTTACCCTGACAGTTTGTTGTTGTGAAAGTCAATTTAAATCTACATAGCAATTTATGTTTCTGTGTGAAAATCTAGAAATATGACCTATTAATTTTTCTATGTAGTGCAGGTGGCAAATAAGAGTGAAGTTCACATATATGATAAATTACTACTGCAGTCTATAGATATCTACACAAAAACCAGAGATCTAAATGAATATGCGTTGCCTCCTTCGAACCTTGGCTTTCGGTCTTTTGTTATATTGATATTTGATATACTGTTTGTTTGATATTGTAATAATCCGTTGCGGGCTGATTTTTAAAATAAATAATAAAATAAATAATTTTGTTTTGTAGTTCATATCGAAATCTAAGCTATCGGTTTCTCCGTACTATTTGAAGTTCATAAATATAGGTACTTAAGTTTAAGATGTAAATATCGTAACATATTTTCATGTACATTTTTGAGGGTTGGTAACAATGAAGACTGTATGAGTCCGTAAGGTGAGGAGTATTGAAATCAAGTAATGTATCCAGTCAGGTTATTAACATACCTTTTTTATGTAATGGAAGTGGCAAACAAGCATGTAGTTCACATCGATGTTAACTGATAACTGCAGCCCATAGACACCCACACAAAGACCAAGTTCAAAATGCAGATGCGTTACCACTCGTGAGGTCTAAGGTGTTACGCCCCTGTGCCGGAAATTACATGGCCGTACATTACCACCTGACCGGAACACGATAGTGCTGAACACTACCATTTAGCGCCAATATATTAGGTAATGCGGTGGTGCCTTCGCCCGCGAGCTCCGTCACTGGAGCACTACCACCAGTAAATGTATACCAACAGTAATATATCCAGTCAGGTTATTAACATACCTACTAATTATCATTTTTTTTCTCATGAAACATAAATTGGCTTACAGTTTACAATGGTTATGATCACAGTCTAAAGAAAACGAACATGTTTCACTGGTGGTAGAGCTCCAGTGACGGAGCTCGCGGGCGTAGGCACCACCGCATTACCTAATTTACTTGCCGCTAAATGGTAGTGTTCAACACTATCGTGTTCCGGTCAGGTGGTAATGTACGGCCCTGTAATTTCCGGCACAGAGGCATAACACCTTAGGCCTCAGGGGTGGTAACGCATCTGCATTTTGGCCTTGGTCTTCATGTGGGTGTCTATAGGCTGCAGTCATCACTTAACATCAATGTGAACTGCATGCTTGTTTGCCACTTACATTACATTAAAAAAAAAAAAAATGTTATAGTATGGTGTTGCAATATTGCAGTCGTTTTCACAATATATTAAAAACAGCATATTTTAGGTATGGTTTTCATGTCAAAACAGCGTGTAATATTTTATATTTCGTTCTCTTAATAGCATTTTTTATTAAACAATATTCCCAGAGCTAGTTATACGTGTGGTTGGATATAATGAAATTTCTGTCTACGCCCCGTAGTAAACTAGTTTAAAAATAAGGTATATTCGAATCCTTTTAACTACTAACTGCCTCGGTAGCCTAGGGGCAGCAGGCCACTACTACTACGCTGAGGTCCTGGGTTCGATTCCCGGGTCGTGGGTTATCAGAGATAATGGTGTAAAGTCATTTATTTATTTATTTATTATATATTTATATCATCTCTGGTTCTATTGGGCTTTTCCCATTTTCTGAAAATTTCCCAGTACCTCGAAGTTTGGTAATGTGCCCGGAGATGTCTACAGGTTCGCCACCTGTTACATAGGTCTAAACGTAACCGGCGAATCGTAGGTGTTTGCATGTATGCTTGAATGCATGCATTTACCTCTGCCTACCCCTTCGGGGATAATAGGCGTTAAGTTACGTTTTTTTTTTGTTTGAATGTTCATCTTTTAGTAATAATTACAAGATTAAAAAATAAGTCAGTAGGTTTTTTTTTTCAGGTAAAACATACTACAACTTTCCGTTTATTTAAAATGTTACAAACAAACTACTCGAATAAAAACTAGGTGGTATTTTTATACTGCTGTCTTGCCTCCAAAGATTAATCTGCTAACTAATTAACAACTTTTAATAACTTTTTTATGACAAAAAAATAAAAACAGTCTCGTAAAGCAGATATTAAAAAGCTCTAACGATTGCGTGGGTTTCTCAACGATCTTTATATAAAAAATAAAGGTGGAAAAATCTTGTAAGCGTTGGGAACACCGACAGCAAAAGTAGCTGGAAAACGAAAAGATTGTCTTTAAAACATGAACATACTGTATAATTGTCGCACTATTTTACCCATTCAAATATCGCTTATAAGCTTTAGATCATAATGTGGATAATGACTCTACACTTGGCTGTCCTTCACAAACGGCGTATTAAGTGACTTGGAAATTATTCAACTAACACACAACTTGTGCGTAAATTACAGGATAGTAAAGTAAATTGTCGCTGCGTCTTTAATTTATACTTTCGGTATGTATTCGACCTAATTTAAATTATAGGATCGAATATGGAAATATTGATTTGAATAAGTAACGTTCTTTTGAAGTTTTGTTATTGCGTGGTCACTTCAACCGTATTATAGTAGAATTATAAGTGGAAATAATACTTTTGTTGGTTTTCAAACCACAAAAGTCGTAAGCTTTCTTGATAGGTGGTAGGTTTTCTTGGTTGGATTTTCGGATGACGCAAACCACAAATACAAAACATACAAGATAAAGTACAACTTGACTGAGGCCTCAAAGTAAATGACTGGTCAAGTCATACTACTCGGGAACCTAACAGCAGTTTTATACCAAAGTTATAATAAATAATAATGGCACAACCCTTGATACGTCCCACTGCTGGGCACGAGTCTCTCCCCTTCTTGGTAGGAGGCCTGGAGCTTACTCCACCACGCTGCTCCAATGCGGTGGTGGAGATAAGGGTTAGTGGCCAACTCGCTGTCGGATGTTTTTCAAACCGCCCATAAGGCCTTCAACAAGGTTTAACGACTGCTATCTGTCGATAGCAACCGGGACCGATAGCTTAACGTGCCCTCCGAAGCACGGAAACGCGCATTTTGATTTGCCACTAGCGGTCACCCATCACACACCCGACCGCGCCCGTACCGCTTAACCGCACTAACCGCGGGCCCATGCGCGCATCCTACCAAAGTTATTTAATGATAAATAACGATACCGAGGTATCATTACTAGTCAAAAGTAAATGTGAAGCCCATCGTAACAAGCCGTGGTGCCACTTATTCATCGTGGTCTCTATGAGAGTTACTCTTCTATTCTTCTATTTAATTATTTGTTCTAAGTAGGGAGTACATAAAGTTGGTAATACGATGTTAAATATTCTGTAAGTGTTGTCATATAAAATCAACTTATAGGCAGGTTGTATGCACCAGTAATGGATCAGTCATTAATAGGTTACCTATATGTATTTGAATTACGTATAACCCTATTAAGACAATCAATCAACGATTGTTGTTGCTATGATAATATAACAATATCCTAAATCACAGTAATGTAATCGCCGCATCCGATTGCCTGAACTCAATTACATTGGAGCGAGCTATTACCGGGTGATATATGTGCGGACACTGTCTAGATTTCTCATGTTATTACTTGATTGTCGACTCATTAATAAATAGGTGTATCAATAACTATAGTCGACTTCTATTTCGAAGCGAAGAGCTTGCTACCGCGATATGAATAAGCCATAGAGCAACACAGAAGGAGAGTAGCCATATGCAGGCTTTCCCCTCTGTCAAAGTACAAGCCCAAATGAGCCTATATCTGTCGCCTAGATGTTTAAATGCGGGCGTGAAATTGTTTCTGTATTTTGTTAAAGCGAAGGTGTGAGTTCCGTAGATTTTTGTAGTGTGTGTGTGTCGCACACATTTACCCCCGTAGAAAATGACAGACTATTTTGCATCGGTAATAAACGCTATGGCTACTCCCCTCCGGTCCGCCGCGACCGGTGGCCCGTGTTTCTCTATGGAATAAGTAGGTGTTTCGAGGGTGCCACATCTCAAAAGGAAAAACTGAAGTCTATCATATCGGTTGTGTAGCTATAGGTGGCTGTATTAGGTACTGCATCTCATTGACCATCATTGTGAACTGCTTGCTTGTTGTAAAACTGTGGACCAATCCACAAAGGAATGGAGTAGAAAACAAATAATTACATCCACCAAATAACATGCATCAAAAACATACTGATTGATTATAATGTACAGTGCTCAACAATAAATATTGCACATCGAGCCTAGGAAGGAGGCTTATTTCGGGTCTGTAGAGCGGTACCTATTTGACGTTTGTCGACCATATTGATCTAGTTTTGACCAATACCAGACTGTCAGTGCTTACGTAGACAGTGTGTACCAGAGATAACGCTCTGCGAAGTCGAAACGAGCTGATCGTCTCTTTCGCAGGCTCGATGTGCAGTATTAATTAATTGTTGAGTACTGTAGGTAACCTATCTAACAAACATCAATTCATGAACACTTTTTCATTCTTAAAGTTTGAAAGAAGTTATAATACTTCGAACAGTGTCTGGTTTATTTACATGTTTTACTTTAAATATATTTTCTGATTCACTAAATTAAGGCATATAGAAAGAATGTCGAATGAGCGAATGACTAAACAGATATACAATGCGAATGTGGATGGTTGCAGAGGCCCAGGAAGACCAAGGCTGACCTACCATGACCAAATAGGTCGAGTTCTGTCTGATGGTGGGGTCAAAAGTCTTAGGAATCGGCGTGCATGTATGAAGAGAATGATGAAGGTAGACGAGGCACGTGAGGTTTGTCTGAACCGGGATATCTGGCGCTCTACACTCTCTGCCTACCCCGTTAGGGACCTGGCGTGAAGATACATACATACATACTAAATTATAACAATAAATTAAATGAAAGTGGCTCATGAGTTATAATACGTCTACACGGTATAATAAAACAATGTAACTACCCTTCGTAGTTTCAAAATTAATAGACGAATTTTAATTAATGCAGTTTGATCAATTCATAGAGTGAATCAAAAGATGTATAATACCTATTTGCATATTAGTATCCGCATTAAACCCGTGGGTCGGGCTTGTCACTTGTATGCTATACCACTCCTAACCGCAACGAATAAAGTACTGAAAAACGCGTCAATCGATTTTGATTATGCCTCATTATCATGGAAATGCGTCGTGATTTTCGTGTGTGCACATGCAAATTGATCTCGAAGCACAGGTGTCTAGTGTTTATCCAACAGATTTAATAACTGGACTCATCGCGAATCGAATCAGCGCGGATTGTGTGTGGAATTATATCAATGCTACGCAACGCATTAGTGGAATACAGATAGTGATGGGCCGCACTCTGATGACGGGTAAATAATTGACATAAATCCACTAAAGATCATATTATTGGTAAAATGGAAATGATTTTCGTTATATTTGTCAATAGGAATTCATGAGTGAAATTAGGGTTGGAAATTTTACAGAGTGGACTCCAGGGCAGAATTGGAAGGCGTATTGCATGGCATTACCAAAGTGATTGGGATTAGGTATGTTTGCAAATTTTACAAAGTGGACTCAAGTAGCAAAATTTGAGGACGTATACGTCGATGGCATTACTGTCATCATCAACAATTTTCTGTCTATCTAATTTGTCAATATTGATGAGTGGAATTCGGGTTATAAATTTGACAGATTGAGCTTCAGTAGCGGAGTTCAAGGGAGCGCAACACGTGTACAGTATGTACGTGTATGTACAGTAGATACACGTGTAATTCAACAAATCTGCAAGTACTACTTGTTTTGTCTCTGTTGCTTTTCTCAGAATTTTGTTTTTAAAACGAGCTTTATCACGATAATATCGACATCCGTAATCCCGCAAACGTGGCCCAGTTAAAGCACACGCAATAAACATGAACAAAATAATTTCAAATCTCATAATGTTCGCGCGAAATGGGACATAAACTTTACCAAAATATACGAGTCATTTCCTCTCGTATCTAGTTCCGCCCTGTTTTCGCGACTCGCTACATCAAAACTGATAAGGGAAGGGTGAATGCACGAGTGCGTCCAGGTACTTGGGGTTGCGAGGGGGTGAGGGGTGTTGCGGGGCCATGGAGGCTCCACGCGGTTCAGGAATACCAACGTGATTAATGGATGCCAAGCGGTACGATAATGATAATGACCCGGCTGTCTGCGACTGCATCATCGGAATCAATGCTGAGCAATCTGCTGGGGGTCCACTTTTGCATAGTTCGCGTTCGAATGTCTTAATGAGACTGCTATACACGCTCCGTGCTGATTTAGAGCTCTCTAATTAGAGCGGTAATTGGAAAAGATTATCTTTTCACTGAAAAACTGCATTGTTCTAAGAAAATAACACACGCGGCTCCTATTGTTTAGTATAACGACTTTTATATAAACGTCTGAATGGAGGTACACAGGTGTAAAAATAAAAAAATATATCGTATTTACATTCAAATGTACACACGGGTAGACGCATACGTTATCATGTTTGCCACTTAGTGCCTTAACATCCCATTATCGCGGTTTCGTCTGAGCGCACCCACGTTGAGAGAATAATATAAATTCTAATACGCAAGTGTTGTTACTGTTTTTTTTACAAGATACCTAATCTCGAGCTTTATGAATGAGTAAACCCATACAGCAAATAAATATTTACAGTTCGTGTACTTACCTATCAAAGATGTTTTTTTTATGAATCGTAGGTGGCAAACAAGCATGCAGCTCACACTGATGTTAAGTGATGACTGCAGCCAATAGACATCTACACAAAAACCAGAAGTCAAAATGCAGATGCTTTTCCACCCTAATCCTTACTTGTCATGTCTCTGTGATAGTTATTATGAGGCCATACATTACCATCTAACCGGGACACCACGATAGTGCTGAACCACCATTTAGCGGCAGATAAATGAGGTAATGCGGTGGTGCCTACGCCCTCGAGCTCCGGCACTGGAACTCTACCACCAATAAATCTATTAGGGATCAGAGTATCTTATTGGTTGAATCGTATAATAATAATCTATACAAATAAATAAAATTGGAGTGTCTGTTTGTAATATAAAAATAACCGCTTTTTACTGATGCATATGTATGTATATACGGTACATATACCAAAACAACATTTTTTTTACATTTTTTGTCTGTCTGTCTGTTTGGCGGGGCTAATCTTGGGCGGCTGGACCGATTTTGACGGGACTTTCACTGGCAGATAGCTAATGTAATAAGCAGTAACTTAGGCTACTTGTATACTTCTCGCGAAAGTTCCATCCTACGGTCTTCCCGTGAGGCTATGCAACTGGACAGCCAGCTTTCTGTCTGAGCGTTATATACAGGTCTTAGTTGACGGTCAGCGCTCAGATAGACTACCTATCAACGCTGGTGTGCCGCAAGGCTCTGTGCTATCTCACACGCTTTTTCTTTTGCATATCAATGAAATGTTGGAGCAAAACTCCAATTTTCATTGCTATGCCGATGATAGTACGGGAGATGCACACTACACTGGCCGTGCAAATGCCTCTCGGACACTTATCGAGGAAAGCAGGACTAGACTTGTGTCTGAAGTCGAGCACTCTCTGGAGCGGGTCTCGGACTGGGGTCGACTCAACTTAGTGCAGTTCAACCCCTCAAACCCATTTGTTGTAACACCACAGTTCCAGGGCACTCCGCTCGCCGTTGGTAAGAGTATCGGTATCCTGGGCGTTGACATATCGAACGAAGTGCAATTTGGGAGTCACATTGAGTGTAAGACCAAGTCAGCATCCAGAAAACAAAGGGTGCTTAACAAAGCGAGGCAGTATTTCACATCGGGGCAGCTATTACAGCTTTATAAGGCCCAAGTGCGGCCCCATCTGGAATACTGCTCTCATTTGTAAGCGGACATGGTGCCACCGTCTCTTTTCCTACACTGCACTACCCGCCGAAGAGAGAAGTTCCACACTCACCGACTGGACACTTGGCAATGTTCAACGGTGCGGTTCTCACGTTCGTTTTTGCCCAGAACGTGTAAATTGTGGAATGAACTTCCCTCTGAGGTGTTCCCTAGGTGCTACGATATGGGGTTCTTCAAAAATGGCGTCAAAAGAGTCCTTCAGGGCTGGCAGCGCGTTGGCGACTCCCCTGGTGTTGCAAATGTTCATAGGCGACGGTGACTACTTTCCATCAGGTGCCCCGTCTGCTTGTCTGTCAATTCTTTGACATAAAAAAAAATACTAGCTGCGCCTACGACTTCGTGCGGGTAGATACTGAACAATCATTAATTCTCACGCCGGCGAAGTCGTGGGCACAGAGAGGTCCATATATGAAAACAAGTAACAAAAGTACGTTAATTAATACCGAAAACGTTAAAATCATTTTTCGATTGCCGAACTTCTAAAGGTCCATAAGTCAGCAGGATAAGCCATAAGTAAATCATTGGACGATGAACACGCGGAGGTGCCCAGATCGGTGATAACGATTAAATACGGCCACCTCATATTGTGTGTACTTAACATCGCGTTGCCCTGGAGTTACGATCGTGCACATTTATGTGTGCACCAGCAACAAAGGAAGCGTATTTATGAGCTTACAAGCAATATGTTCCTAGATTCCTTTCCGTCTCTGTTAACTTCTGAAGCTGCTATAGTTTAGTATATTAAAATATTTAGAATGCTGCAATAGCTTTAGAACTAATACGCCTAAGGTCTTTTCCAATCGAAAAAAAATATAGGTAAGTGAAGCTCACTTGGAGAGAATCAAGAGGCATGGTGACACAGAGGTACGCAGGTGTGTCTGCACGGTAACAAATAGACACAGAAGAACGGCGATACAGATGTACGGAGACACATAGCTAAGGTAACAAAGGGATATAAAAGTACGAAGACGCACATGTACGGTAACAAAGAGACACAAACGTACAGCGACACAGAAGTACGGCGACACACAGCTAAAGTAAGAAAGAGACACAGAAGCACGGTGATACAGAGATACTGGGACTCACAGATGCGGTAGCAAACAGACATAGAGGCACGTAGACACAGAGGGATGAAAACACATAGACACGGTAACAAAGAGACTCGTGAGCATGGAAACACTGAGGCACAGAGCAGAAATAATATTAAGCGTGTCTTAATCTCTTGAGACGCTATCGGCCAAAGAGTTGAAAGAGAGTTGGCCAATATCGGCCAAAATATGAAATCATTTGTCATATTTTTCTTTGAGGAATAGATTAACGTAGAAAAAATATTTATCGTCAATCGCAGTTTTTGATCAAAAAGTAACAAATCTTCATAAAATGTATTTCGAAATAAATGCCTTGAGTTTTTATCGAGATATGGAAAACGTTAATCATATTAAGCGAACTATTCGTAATAAATCAATTGTAAATAAGTGAGGCAGACGTTTTTCTTTGTATTTCTAACAATATTAATACCAAAAAAACGTTTGTAGCTTTTATGTTAGATAAGCTAGTAATTGTATAGTTAATGACCCGGTTAGTCCAGCGGAGTGAGACGATCGTTTGATTCGAAGGGTCGCGGGTTCTTTCCCCGCACCGGGACATGTCTATATGGCTTACAGATATTTGATTCGGGTCTGGATGATTATATATGTGTTGTATGTGTACAACGGCACCCAAGATACAGGTCTATACCTATTCTTGAGTCACCATCACTAATACACTAATAGTACCCACAGAGCCATATATTGCTCCTCTAATAAAACTAATCAACAACTCACGTTAAAACTTTCCAATCCATCCATTCTATAAAAACGAATGCATTATTGACTTGTCAGTATCACCGAGCCATAGAATCCACAATCGCCCTTTTCAAGTAATTACTGTAACACACCGTACCCCTATCAACTCAATATCCAAACACGATTAACAGAAAATAAATGTCGCATTGATAAATCGGCCCGCGGTCCTGCTAACTGCTAAATAGCGTGTGAATAATGACCGATACATTCACCATTCACCTAACAGTGAAACCTGTAACTGCCACCTCCATTTTTGTTGCACACGAACTTTATTACTCTATGTACGTCTGTATTAATAATATTAAAGCAGGCATAATTAAACTGGCGATTGGGACATGTAGAAAAAATGTTGAATGAAAGAATGACAAAACAGATGCGACTGTAGTTGGAAGCAGAGGTCCAGAAAGACCAAGACTGACCTACCTTAACCAGATAGGTCGTGTACTATCAGAAGACTCGGAGTGCATGCATGATGAGTGACGAATACGGAAGAAATCTTTCTTAGTTATGCTATTATTGTTTTATATTATTTCGCATTAACACATGCTTGTGAAATATATTTTTAAAGAAAATTGGAAAGAAAAATTTGACTTCAGGCGAGACTCGAACTCGGGGCCACTGGGAATCTAGTCCTGCCGCTCTTGCAACTGAGCTAGCGATATCCTTCGGTAGCTCAGTCAAATCAGTAAGTTTTACAACAGGTAGTACTTACAAAAGAATTCATACATACTTCGCTACCTAAAACTTAATTTGATGAAACTATGGCATGTGAATAAAATGTTTGTTTTGACATAAAACAAATGAGAATGAAAAGTAATTACAGTTTCACTAACAACAACCCATTATGATACTAAAAAGGATTTACCAAAAACTTTTCCACGGCAGAATTCTCCAGCGTTTACAATTACTTTGGTTTTCGAGTAATATAGTTTTATAATGGCTAAGTTTTCAAATTAGGTACCGTTGTCTGTGCTTATGGGTTGTTTGCATGCAACGCTGTCGACGATCCGATATTGCAGGCCCAGTTTGTCTGCTTGTAACGCAATTTTATAGTATCCTTGATTAATGTCCGGAAGTTTTGCTAAGGCACTTTGGAGGCGCAAATATAGAAGTGGAAATACGAATATGAGGATTTAGTATAATTTTAATTGACTGCCTCGGTAGCCTAGTGGTAGCAGGCCACGAACATGAGGATTTAGTATAATTTTAATTGACTGCCTCGGTAGCCTAGTGGTAGCAGGCCACTACTACTACGCTGAGGTCCTGGGTTCGATTCCCAGGTTCGTGGGTTATCAGAGATAATGGTATAAAGTCCTTTATCTGTGGTTCTATTGGGATTTTTCATTTTCTGGAAATTTCCCAGTACCTCGAAGTTTGGTAATGTGTCCGGAGATGTCAACAGGCTCGCCACCCGGCCACATGGGCCAAAACGTAACCGGCGAATCGTGGGTGTTTGCATGTATGCTTGAATGCATGCATTTACCTCTGCCTACCCCTTCGGGGATTACAGGCGTGAAGTTGCGTTTTAATTCTAAAACTCACACATGTTATTCAGTTTGACATCAGTTTTGATTGTCAAATTTTATATTTCGCCTATTTCATGGTTATCCATAGGTCGTAGGTTCGATCTCCGCCCGAAGTCAAAATTTTCTATACTTATCTTTAATCAATTTTTTGTCTGACTGTCTGGCTGGTACGTTATAACTTCGATACTACTCAAAGGATTTGAACGCGGTTTTTACAGCTGGATTACTTATAATTAGGAGCGTAGTCAAAAGTTTTTTTCGTTCGTAGTTTGTTTCGTCAAAATCGGTTAGGGGAAAAAAAATAGTCAATTAATTATTTTTTTCAGGTATAACATCGTAGTAATTTGCACGGGAATATGATACTATAGAATAAAATAGGATAATTATGTTAGTATCCATAGGTTACGCGAAAAGCGACCTACACGCGGGCAAAGCTGCGCGCAATAGCTAGTATCTAAATAAAATAGTGTAGGTACAGCTATTACAGATACGACGATAGGTATCTATAGGAATGTAGGTACTACATTGTTGGTGATATGAAATACGAATATAATTGCTTTTTAAAAAGTACTTAAACAATAGAAAACAAATAACATATTATCTTGTAGTGTCATCAACTAATCGTATGATAGGTATCGTCGATGATTTGATTCGAGCGTAAACAAAAAAAGTATTAAAAACAATCGATATGTTTGCTTAATTGCGACTTAGGCTTTTTGGTTAGACATGTACTGGTGATAGAGCTCCAGTGATGGAGCTCGCGGGCGTAGGCACCACCGCATTACCTAATATACTTGCCGCTAAATGGTAGTGTTCAGCGCTATCGTGTTCCGGTCAGGTGGTAATGTACGGTAATTGCCGGCATAACACCTAATGCGTCAGGGATGTGGCAGCGCATCTGCATTTTGACCTCTGGTCATTGTGTGGGTGTCTATAGGCTGCAGTCATCACATAACATCAATGTGAACTGCACGCTTGTTTGCCACTTTTATTACGTAAAAAAAATGTTAAGTAAAAAAGTATCTAGTAGACGAGAATGTGTAATGTTGGTATAATTCGTTTATTTATTTTTGTATTAGCTTTTACGTATATTAAAAAATAATTTTACTTCTGACAGGGATCGTACCTGCGACCTCGGAAGGGAACCGAAATAAAGAAAAATTATATTTTCCGTTTATAAATAAATAAATAACATACCCTTACACTCACAGCCCTACATTAGGAACACATACACAAACATCCTCACTCGATACAAATATCTGCAGGCCATCTTCGAATCAAACGATCGTCACACAACGCTGGACTAACCGTGTCGTCAAAGTCGGGTAGGCTTTGAGGTAAAGAATCTTAAAAAAACGCTCAAGTGCTTGTCGGGCCACGCGCTGTGTAGGCTTCGGTAGTTTTTAGGTTTGATTAATGTAATGAAAAAAATAAATTAATATTTTCTAGGGAGTTGTTAAAAAATTTCGAGTATTACCTTTGGTCGACTATTGTATATGTTTGCGAGATAGGTTTCCTTTTATTTTCGTTATACGTAACCCTAGCCGTACTATTGCCGTAATGTTTAAATATCTAACAACCACCGTTTAGTTCGTAGAGTCCCCCCCCCTTGACATCTAACGAAAATTGGCACTTTAAAGCTTAATAAGTCACGAACAGTAAACTAAATCGAAAAATGATATTAGTACACCCCTTTTTGAAAGACCTATCTAACGATATCCCACACTATATAGAAAACAAATAAATAAAGGAAATATCTTTGTCGGCGTGATTAAGGTGTATACTTGTGCCAAATTTCAAGTCTCTAGAACCAATAGTTTTTGCGCTAAACAGATAGACAGACAGACGGACATGGCGAAACTATAAGAGTTCCTTGTTTACTACGGAACCCTAAAAAGAAAAACTATTTCTCTTTTGATTAGCGGTATTCTAAAAAAAGATAAAGTTTACTATTGAAGTTTACTGATAGGTATGCCATCATAATCAATAAAGAGGTGCGTGGACAAAATTCATGTTGCACCATTGCATGTAAACTGCCCACTTTCATTAAGTTGATGCACCTTGAATATACCCTCACACTAGTTTCAATATCCTTTCACAATATTAAGCCTTATTTATGGCCGCTTTGTTACTTATATAACTTTTATAAAGGTTCGACTGGAAGTGAACCCGACCAATATTAATAAATTTTGGATAATGCTGATTGGTTACAATTTCTCGTGGGTAAAAATATTTTTTCCATCCTAGACAGCTTCGGTAGAAAGTTTTAGCCTTTTCTTTTCTACAGTTGGTATCGATAATCTAACGAGATTAGTCGTTGAAATAGCTGAGAGCGAAAGTTATTCGGTAACTACAGAATTAACCTTTTGATCTAAGTCGATTTCAAGATCTAATAAATAACTGAAGATGAATTTAAGTGGCAACTTATTCTAGAAATAATTTTCACAAAAAAAATTTTTTTTTAATAAAATCAAAATAATAACTATCATAAAACTCAAATTATAACCTCGAAAAAAAAACTTCAATTGAGTAATTTACGTGCCTAACACACATTTTCTTCCTCTCGCTTTTGTAATAGCACTTTATTGTCTTAATGAGAAAAGTCCGTGAAGAATTTGAATATGCCGACGTGCGTTCGTGACTATAAATTATATCTTATATTTAACTTTAGCCATTAGACACAACTATACCTACTCTTTCACTTCGTTAAAAGATCAGGTAGGTGCCTCTAATTCATATGTATTGAATACGGCAAACAAGTAATTTTACTCCCAACTATTTGTTTAAAATTCTCGCAATTAGATCCTTTATTTATTACGCTACACAAAACCAGCACGTAACGTTACGCCTTACTAGGAATTAGGTACTTATTGGATTGTTTTTCGTACAGGCAGACAGACACACGAATGATCGTTGAGTAATGGAACCTGAAAATTTTATTAATATTTTCACGCCAAATCCCTTACAGGGTAGGCAGAGATTATGGAGCGCCAGATATCCCGGTCCTTACATACCTACCTCCCGTGCTTCTTCTACATTCATCATTCTCTTCATACATGCGTACCGATCTGTGAAGAGTCTTCAGAAGACTCTTTACCACCCTCACACAATACTCGACCCATTAGGGGTAAGTCGTGATCTTTCTGGACCACTGTAACTATCCACTATTAATAATATGTGAAAACATTTTTTTTTTTACATATAGACTAAAACAAATTTACTGGTAGTAGAGCTCCAGTGATGGAGCTCGCGGGCGTAGGCACCACCGCATTACCTAATATACTTGCCGCTAAATGTTAGTGTTCAGAACTATCGTGTTCCGGTCAGGTGGTAATGTATTACCCTGTAATTTCCGACACAGAGGCATAACACCTTAGGCCTCAGGAGTGGTAACGCATCTGCATTTTGACCTTGGTCTTTGTGTGGGTGTCTATAGGCTGCAGTCATCACTTAACATCAATGTGAACAGCATGCTTGTCCGCCACGTCCATTACATAAAAAAAAAACATATGAAACGTCAAAAATACAAGATTTAGATAGGCCCCAAAACGCTCACTCAGTTAAATCTAATTAGTGAACGTAGACACAGATGCCTGCGTAATCCGGTTACTGAACACGGATTTACATAAAGAGTTCATGATTTGTGTTCGGGTTTTCACTTCTTTTTATTTTATTAGACCCGTTTCTCATTAAATATGTTTAAACAATTAAATGTTACGTATCACGCTATCTAATTGAGGTCTAAACCGTGATAAGCAATTTCATAATGTCCTCGCATAATTTGTTACGTGTTAAATTTTCTTATTGTAGGTAGAACTACTGTATCGGAGCTCAAGAGCGTAGACACCGTCGTATTTCTCTGTCTAATAGTCATATTTACATGGTAGTATTCAGTGATATCGTATTCCTATTAAATAACCAACTATGGTCTTGAAATTTCTCAAAATTTTTAGGTCTCAGGCGTGGCAATACGGGTAACACATTTTTATTTGACCTTTATTTTACTGTAGACTAGTTGCTTGCTTAAACGCATACGCACGTTTGCAGGTACCAACCTACTTACGTTATATTATGAGAAATGTGAGATGCCTATTTTAAACGATAATTTAAATAATAAATACTGTTTAAAATATTGTAAATATACTACCCGGATCCAATATTAGCATTATACAAGCGCCGCGCTTGTATAATTAATAAAAAAGAAACTGTCTACACACCCCAAATTAAAATATAATCAAAACCGTCCGTAAACAAATATTTCGTTTGTTATATACACGGAAAATTCAATTAATGAAATCGCTGCCAAGATCTAACACCCAAAGGATATAAGCAAATAAAGCCAACAGATCTAACACCAACCAATCATGGGATATGCCGAGCTTCCAGGAATGGCGGTACACAAACGCACACCGGTGTTGATAAATTAAATTGCATCGACCACACAACGAGCTATTTTCATAATAGGTAAATAATCGACAACGAAGCTTTGGGGAGCGGACGACTTAATAGATCTAATTTTGGGGAATGAGGCTATACTTGTATATGTAGTTTTCCATTTAATTAGTCTTTAACTAAGTTGGACTAATGAATATGTTCGCCTGTAGTATGATTTAAAGCCGGGAAAATTATTCGACGATACAAAGTTACGTTCTCTGCTAATCAGCATTATCAACACTTCAGCCGAAAGACTGCTGGATAGGAATAGCCTTCCCCAAAGAACTTCTTAATAGTATTGTGTGCCATTTAAGAAAAATATGCCTTAATCGCCCGCTTGAGCAGAAATACGCGGGATGCCAATCCGCATCCCGTGTATTTCTGCCCTATTGAAATGAATTGCCAACTATCTCCTATTAATCCCTACTTAATATTATAAATACAAAAGTAACTCTGTCTGTCTGTCACGTGTTGGTGTCATACCTTTTCACGTTCAAACGACTGAACCGATTTTAATGAAATTTGGTACAGAGATAGAGCTAACTTTGAGAAAGAACATAGGCTACTTAGTTATTTATAAAACTATTTATAAATAACTAAGTAGAAGAGCGAGGGGCTAGTTGTAAAATTAAAAAAAAAACGATATATCTTGAAATGTGTTGGTTAAATGATCACTAACTACATTTTGATTGATACTCTAATCATTCTTCTATAAGGTCTAAATGAAAAAATATCAAATTTATAAGTAAATTTTTCAGAACTTTGATTCTTGTAAAAAATGGGAAGTGTTACAATTTACCCCGTGCTTGGGGTTATTTGTAACAGCTATTGGGGCATGTTGTAACAAGAATAAAACATTTAATTTAATTTTAAATTTTTATTCATTAACGTATATTCTTTAAAATAACACGACAATATATTATATAACAATATATAAACGTAACTTCACGCCTGTAATCCCCGAAGGGGTAGGCAGAGGTAAATGCATGCATTCAAGCATACATGCAAACACCCACGACTCGCCGGTTACGTTTTGGCCCATGTAACAGGTGGCGAGCCTGTTGACATCTCCGGGCACATTACCAAACTTTGAGGTACTGGGAAATTTCCAGAAAATGGAAAAATCCCAATAGAACCAGAGATAAAGGCTTTTTTCACCATTATCTCTGATAACCCCCTACCCGGGAATCGAACCCAGGACCTCAGCGTAGTAGTAGTGGCCTGCTACCACTAGGCTACCGAGGCAGTTAAACAATATATACTACATTAAAAAAAAATACAATACATCACGTTTTTGTTACAACTAACCGCAAGGCATCGTTTTTAATATTTATTACTTTCACTATAAAATCAACTCAGAAATCTCGAAAATCGCTACACCTCATCATGTATGCATAAATTATAACAACAAATCAAGTACAGAAAACTCCAATTAGTTGATAGTAATAAACTCAACCAAAAAATTACGAGCGTAAAATAATATGTTACCTGCCGACAATGGAACGCTTTCACACACCCACTCACTGCGCCTCCTGGCGGGACACTGAGTGTGATGACGTGATGCGGGATAGGAATTTAAACTTTATCAACGTAGTTTTTGATTCAATATGGTCGTTATAACCCATAACGACCATATTGAATCAAAAAACTACGTTGATAAAGTTTAAATTCCTAGTGAAAAATCACTGTTACTACTTACCCCTGTTACAACTAGCCCCTCGCTCCCCTACTATATTTATATTTCTTATAAATTTAGCGTTCGAAATTTTTATGCTAGGAAATTAGCAAGCAGGTATATACAGTCCACATTCATGGCATATTTCATTTTATGGTAGAATCAGCCGGAGCCACATTGGCATGTAGCCGAAATACACTATGATTGACCGCAACCGGCGACAGATATTTCATCATCATTAGATTTTGCTTCAATGTTACGTCGGAACTGAATACCAGTACCAGTAGAAAATAAGGACTTAAAACAGACTGTACCTACATGCTCCTAAACTTTGAGCAGGCCCTTAAAATTACCGTAATGAAGGAAGAAAATTAGATTTACTTATAAATTGTGATAATGGCAGAAGCACGTGCAGTTTTCCACAATGTCAAGTAAATAACAGATACCATTATCATCTTTTGTAGGACAACGGTTTCAATACAAATGCAAAGAAACTAGGAGTGGGAACTTAGTTTTTGGCAACCGAGCCTGAAATCACGGAATTATACCTATAATAAAATCCACATCTTTGTACCGGAAAACGGTAAGTCGACCTTATCCATCGCTAAATCTAAACTACCCGGAGCAAACAAGACTATAACTACAAAAGCTCTCAAGTACGTACTTGCAACGTAGCGAACAAATAAAGAAAAGAGCAAACCCCTTAAGTAAATCAGCGTGTAGGGCAAATATCGCGATTCGCGGATCGATTGCGCGGACGCGGGGTAACCCCTTATCTGAACTGTGCGCACGTGTGAACCCCGTTCAATTTTAATTTCATGCTCAAACAATGACGCTATCGAGCCAGCTATTATTTTGTATCATCGGGGGCTGAGTTCATCTAAATCCGCCAGATAAGCCCGGATCTCTTTGTTGCCGTCTATCCTGATGGCTAATTCGAGAACGTTCTGTCCCTGCTCGCCTTTTCAATGCACACTTTTAATTTGTCATTAGAACATCGGCTTGTTTATAAGGCGTTATAATCCGAGTCGGCTTATCTATTTTATACTAGACATTTAATTAAATTTTGCCTTTAGTTTGTTTCAAAACTTTAATAATTTTCAGTTAAACGAGACTTCAATTTTCATTTAAATTGAGAGGACAATCGGTGTATTCTGAATATTGCGTTAGATTCATGAGAGCACTGCAGACTTAAATAAATATTACAAACTTTAATTTACTTTAAAAATCAATAAGACAACCCGTTTCACGTAATTATTTTCTAAACTTTATTTAATTTATTATATTTCGAAATCCATATTGGAAAGGGACAATGCGATTTTGTTATTACATACGGAATGTTTGACTATCTCGAAACACAGATTTTGTGTAGGAACCACAGTCTCTTTGCTCATTTGTTTATGGTAGGTATCCGAACAATAACAGCATAACCATGTTATACGGAATCCAAAAATATAACTCGTTATTCAGTTACATTGTTCACATATTAAGCCTGGGTTGCACCACGATATTTGTTAAAGTTAAAGTTATTGTAACATTTCACATCCTTCTCTAACTTAAGGAAATCTGTTAAAGTTAGAGAAGGATGTGAAATGTTACAATAAAAAAAATTGGCTAAAATGTCTTTAATTTGTTCACATATTAAAAGATAATATCATTAAAATGCGTACAAAATAAATCAAAGTGTCCACCGCTTGACGATGCTAACACAAATCATAAAATCCTACTAATTAACGTCTATGTTACCATGTTATGGCGAATAATGCCGTCGCAATCTTTAAAAAATCAATAATTCATCAAAATATATGATTTAAAAAAAATTGTACTAGGTACATTCTTGTCTCCAAAAGTCAATACATTTTTATCTGAAAACAAAATAATATCAATCAAAAGCAGAACGTAGGTACAAATAAATCTAGGCGTTCAACGCTTAATGGCGCTCGTACAAATCATAGAACGTGCTTCCCGATGCATCGATGATTTACCAAATTCCGAATCGCATCATCGGCCAACGCTAAACCCTCGTGTCTGTGTTTATCAAAACACTTAACGATTTAATATGTTCCCTCAACTCTCACCCCTTTTCATTTACGCGATACGTAATATTCATGATTATGCTTGTTTTTGGTGGGGCACGAAAAACTAGATATTGTAATGAATTAAATTTTACTGCTCGTTTAATTTGCGATAAGTTAGAGGTTATACACGAAATAAAGTAATAAATGGGAAATTAAACTGTTGTTTTTACTATTTCTCTTACAATTGCTTCATATTTTCCCACCTTGTAAACCTTCCCCCGGCTTATACATATATCGTAGTCAAGATTAAAAATATTATTATGAAGTCGTTTTCGTAAATGTTGTATTGCGTATCAAAACTCTCTTTTTATTACCATTAAAGAACGAAAAATCAAGGAAACTAAGCGATTCCTTGATGAATGTACTTTGAGAAGAAGATTGTACATTTTCATAACTATATAATACATCATGTTTGATTTTAATTAACTAGCAGACGTGGGGTTAGCCGAGAGATAACTGCATATCCATATCGATTTATAAAACGGTACAGTGGTATGCGTTCATGAATATTGTTCCAAACGTTGATGTCGTTCTCATTTATAGATATTACTTAATTAGAAATATTGTTGTACTATTTATTTTTCGCAATAACACATGCGAGTGAACTTAAGAAATTAATAAATATTGTTTTTTTTACAATATTATGAAATGACAAACAAACATACAGTCCGGATATTAATGGTAGGTGGATACTGTAGTCTAAAACATCCAAATAAAGGTATTTCAATGTAGATGCGTTGCCAGTCTTAAAGTATCTCCCTTGATCTGGTGGCCTGTGTGCTAGTCTGTGAACAGTTCTATAAAAAGTAGGCTTAGATTTAATGCTGTGATTTGTTAGTTTTATCGTATTTTTCAGTTTGGTCTATTATGGAGTACCAGACAAACCTGAAACGAAAGACTCACTCAGCCAAAGTAACTTTTTTCAAAATAAACATACACTTGAAATTATTGAAAGTTACTTATAAGTATAAATAGTTTTTGTTCGTTGCCATATAATAACAGTTCCAAGTAAAAGACGATTACAAACCCATATTAACAAACATTAGTAATGCTGTTGACCTGAAATTATAGGTAGAGAGTCTGGGTGTACCCATTACGATTTCGACTAACTACACCTCTTGAGCAAATTAGTTACAATTTTGAAGGAAAGAAAAACCTTAGGTTCCTATTTACCTTAGTATATGTTATTATGTACGTAAACACATTGCAGACCTACCTAATATAGTAAAGTCGCGGTCCCACTGCAGCGCACGAAGAGGATACGCATGTAAGTGAAGCTTCGCCGTGCAAGAAAATACATGTTATATGCGATTGTGTCCACTGGAACACACGGACACGCTACGATTGAATTGAAACTAATAATTGCTTTGGAAGCGACGCCTGTACATAGTTGTGACACGTGAGTTTCGTGTGTAGCGTGTGCTGCAGTGGAAACGGTGGCCACGTTGGCAAACAAATTAACCCATGCATCGCGTGCCCGTGTACAGCGTGCGCTTCGGTGGGTCCGCGGCTTAAACCTTGTTTCTAGAAACATGTGTCACGTATTAATAATCCTTGTGTTCACTACGACCACTACGGTTAAGCACTAAAATGTGATCCGGACACTGATGGGTGAGGAGCATTTTTTTTTTTCAATTTTAAAAAGAAATTGTTTTTTTTTTAACTCGTTATTCCGAACACAAATGGCAAAAAAGAGCTATACAAGAATATGCTATTTTAGATTCGCCATGTCTGTCTATTTGTCTGTCCAACCAGCTATAAGTCACAGCCACTTTATTTAAATTTTAACGAAACATAGTTTGAACGAGATATTCTAATAGAATTTTGAGATATGATATATTTTAAAATTATTATTTATTAATATTACTTATAATTAATTACATATAATAACTAACCTTACCCTTTATGGGCTACTCACATTTGGCCGCTTTTTATGCAAATGTTTATAGACTGTATTAAGATTTCATCTGCCTACACTTTCGCCATTCATTACGTTTGTAATAAATTATATGAACCGATATCTGCAAGTAATTATGATTTAAGTGATTAAACAGAGTACACAAAGTTTGTACGTCGGACTGCGTGCGATCATTACGAGGCGGTCCTCTTCGAGTTCATTAGCCCGATATCATTCCGTGATTCCGACTTTCAAACGGTCTATTACAAGTTTTCTTATTAGAAGTTCCCCTATTACAACTTGTCTATATCGCCACCTAATCTTGATGGAAAAAAACAAATTGTATATTTAGCTGTGCCAGCTTGTCATATTAGTTTATTGGTCGTAATCTTGGGGAAATATTGATGTGGATCAGATAGCAGACGCCTTGGAAATGTGTTGACAAAAAGACTACTTAGATATAATCCAAAGCCTACTTAGAAACTTTTTGTCAGTTCATTATAAGGAGGTCTATAATAATGTCCCTAGGGATAATCAAATCTTGGGAACGAACGTTGTCCCATAATATAATAGAATTACCAAGTCTACTGGTGGTAGAGCTCCAGTGACGGAGCTCGCGGGCGTAGGCACCACCGCATTACCTAATATACTTTCCGCTAAATGGTAGTGTTCAGTACTATCGTATTCCGGTCAGGTGGTACGGCCCTGTAATTTTTCGGCACAGAGGCATAACACATTAGGCCTCAGGAGCGGCAACGCATCTGCATTTTGACCTTGGTCTTTGTGTGGGTATCTATAGATTGCAGTCATCACTTAACATCAATGTGAACTGCATGCTTGTTTGCCACTTCCACAACATACAAAAGTCACCATTTTAAACCGCCAAAGCTCACGTTTAGGCGTCGAGACGTGATAATCACCGCCCACTAACGGAAGAATTTTCTTCTTCTGGAAGAGAATATTTCCTCTAGTGCAGTTAGTCAGTTTTACTGGTGGCAGAGTTCCAGTTGAGGTGCTCGAAGGCGTAGGCACCATCGCATTACCTAATTTATCTGGCGCTAATGCTAGTGTTCAACACTATCGTGTTCCGGTTAGATGGTAGGGCCCCGTAATAACTATCACAGAGACATAACAACTTAGGTCTCAGGGGTGGCAACGCATCTGCATTTTGACCTCTGGTTTTTGTGTAGATGTCTATAGGCCGCAGTCACCACTTAACATCAAAGTGAGCTGCATGCTTGTTTACTTAAAAAAATATATCCCTCTTATGGGGCGGCTTTGTTCCAGCAGTGAACAGTCTTTCGGTTGAAATGATGATGATGATAGGCATCGCAATAGAATTGAAAGGAAGAAAGAAAGAAAGAAAGAAAATAATTTTATTTCGAATAGATCTTTACAGATACTTTCAAAACGTCAAGAAATCATAAAGTACCTAGAGTGAATAACCATTACACATAGTAAAAGCAAAAACATAATATTATATTAATAGTAAATTAAAATTAGAATTTAAACTACGTAGTTAAAACATTAACAATTTTTTTCAATTCCTTCAATGATGGAAAATGAAGAATAAGAAAAACTTATTCGTCAAGATCAAAGTTATTCACTTAGCAGAGTTCCAAGTGCAGTCACTACTGAGAAGAACTCCGCTACCCAACAAACTCAGTTTATACCATATTTATGTAATTACCAAGTCACCAGCAACCAAAGCTCACGTGCCTTGTGATACGAGTTAAAAAATAAAAATATATACATCGATTTTACTACCAAGATAAAAACTGCGGGAAAACAACCTCTAAAAATTGCAGCGCATATGAAAGTGGAATAATTTCGTATGCCAAAAAATAAACAACAGGTACTTCATTCATCCAATATCGAACTACAGCTGTGTTGACAGCTTCGGAGACAGTCAAAAATAATATTTGTGATTAAATGAGATACAATGTATAGAACTAGCACGGTTCATCAAACGAATGTATGAAATAGATATGGATTGTTGTTGTTGTATTAGCCTCCACGGTATCACAGACAATACATATAGAATGAGTACCTTAATGAGTATAGTCCGAAATGAGGTGGGATTAGTACTGTCAGCTGTCGGTATAATCTGTAATACGCATGCCTCTTTCTGGCCGAAATGTAGGGCCAGTAACTCGGGGGACTTTAATACAAGAAGTATACTTATATAATAAACGAAATGTGCCATCGAATTTGGGTCATCATACCGGTGATTTAGCTATCTTAAATGTTACTTCATACCTCTTAGATCTGAAAGACAGTGGTATATCAGTTGTTACTAACTCTTTACAATCTTTATATTTACTTCAATTATAGTAAATATTAGGTAAATCAATAGGCTTTGTATATTAATATAGATAGATTTTAAATAAATAGGCGGTACACTTTATTTACTCATGTAGTTATAATCGTATTATATAATTATTAATTTAAAAAATGTAATCTCAATAAACTTTTAACTCATCCATTCATTTCAAAACCACGTTTGCCTCTTTCTTTCAGTATAAAGTAATTTTGCCTGGTTCCAAAATTTCTGATTTGTGCGTAGATAACAACAACCTTTCTCCGTAAACAGACAAACACGCAAACAGTCTGGTGCAACAGTTATCTGTTTCGCTCACTGACGGAAATTCTTTGTTTACATTTTCTCAATTAAATCTACGTTCTGTTTACAATAACCTTTATGAACAAGGCAGCACTTTAAAAATTTCGTTTGTTATGAGAGTTAATGGTTAAGAAATGTGAAAATTTTATCGGGAACGTACCGGCTGCTTATGTTTTAAGGAGTAACTTTTATACTAGCTGCGCCCACGACTTTGTCTGGGTAGATACTGAACAATCATAAATTCTCACACGGACGAAGTCGCGGGCACAGCTAGTATGTTAAATAAAAGTAATAAAGTTATCCTTAAAACATTCAGTTAAAATCATAGATCGTTCACTATGATCAAACACTGAAAGCAGTAGTTCAATTTTTTTGCGTTAATTGGAATCAAACAAAGAACATTCTGCGATTGCAAAGAAATAGATTACATAAAAACCAGAGTTTTCCATGCATATTCCCTGACGCTTTTAGAGGTCTAAGCAAACATTGAATGAAAGACATCCAATATTTTGTCTATAGATTAACAAATTTTGTTTAAGTACACATTTTTCACAAAAAAAAAGTTTTCATTTTAGACATTTAGGTAAAATCTTAAAAATCTGTAGATTTCGGAATTTTTTGTCTGCTGCAGAGGAATAAGCCCGTGAAGCGCCAGCAGTGAAGTGGGAGCATTAATTGAAATCAAACTGAGATTAGTCCGCGATTGCGGACTGATCACTGACCAAGTACCCATCTCGTATTGGTTCACGATTGACTATATAGCAGTCAGGAATGAATTATAGACAAAACAGTGTTTAATGCTCATGATTTAACGCTCGTAAATGTCATAGCTCTTTTGTCCAATGTTTAAATCACACATTAAAAAACATATCTTTTACGAAGAAATTAAGTACTTGTATAGTGAATGTCTATAGAATTGTATGTTAAAACATAGAACGCTCACTGTGTGTGTATGTGTGTGTGCACATAGTTCTTCAATTTTTTTCGACGTCATGTACGAAAAAGTAACACACAGTTGCAGTGGTCAGGTGGGCGCGTTAACGAAATATCTAAAACATAGAATAATCTGTGATTGCGTAGGGATCATTGTTCAAGGACCCATCTTGTTCTGGCTCCCAATTAACTACAGAGAAAATATACGTTACATAAAAACCAGAAGTTTCAATGCCCATGCGTTGACACTCTTCAAGATCTACAATATTTTGGACAATATTTTTTAAATGATTATAATTATTATTGATATTAACAAATTTATGAAAAACACATATCTTTTATGCTCTTAAATGCAAATGAAAGTATTTCTATGTATATTTAATTGAAATCGTGGAACACTGATGGTGATCAAACATAGACCGCGTTTGTTCAATTTTTATCGACGATTCCCGCAAAAAAATAACAGATAGCGCTCCAAACGCGAGTTGAGTATTGAAATCCAACAGAGATTTGCGATTGCAGATGGTTCACTGTCCGAGGATCCATGTCATTCTGAGTGCAAATTAACAATAAAGCAAAAATGAATTACATTAAAACCAGAGATATTAATGCATTTGTGCTTTTAGAGGTCGACGCTATTTTGGCCAATATTTTTAACTGACTTCAAAAAGGAGGAGATTCGCTATTCCCCTGTATGTATTCTTTTAATCTTCATAGATCAATAAAAAATATTTTAAAAATATACATATGATTATGTCACGAAAAAGTTATCTGTTAGATTCAGTTAAAGTTATAGTAGCTTCACTATAATCAAACACGGAACACACTTTTTCTTTTTTTTTTCCGAACGAAAGACACACAGTGCCAGCGGGGAGGTGGAAGCGTTAATTGAAATCAAACAGAGATTAGTCTGCGATTGCGGACGGATCTCTGTCCAAGAACTCATCTCGTTCTGGCTGCCAATCAACTATATAGCGCAGAAACGACCTATGAAGTGGTCGATATATTTAATAACTCATTTAAAAATCACATGCGTTGCCGCTCCTGGACGCTTTTCCTAAACTGAAACATCAACAAACTGCCATGTTATTCATAAAAACTGCAAATTTCTTAGAATTTCGTTCACTGTGATCAAACACGGAACGCAGTAGTTAATTTTTTCGACGACTACCACGAAATAATTACACATAACGCCAGCGGTGGCTTGGATCCTTAAATAAAATCAAATAAAGATTAGTCTGCGATTGCGAACGGATCACTCACCAAGGACACAGTACAATTATGAACAGTATGGAAACTACTTTCAAAACGTTCGAAACAGCACACTAACTCAAAAATGCACGTGATCCACTTTTTATCACCAGTTATCAGCTTCTTCAAAAATGATTCGGTTTCATTACGTCGTAATAAAGAATCACAAATGAGTACACGGTTCATTAGGTTTCTTTCAGTGAGCTCGTGAGGTACCCAAATATCGTATTGACGCTCGATGTAGCGAGTGACTCAATACTGCAGCACCGCGAGAACCGCTTAGAGGCCTCGTCGATGCGCATGTTTGTGTGAGTGTGACGTTTCAACGTTTTGTACGTAGTTTCCACACTGTTCATATTTGTACTGTGCCAAGGACCCATCTCGTTCTGGCTTTCAATGAACTATAAAGCAGAATTGGATTACATGAAAACTAGAAGATTCAGTGCACATCAGTGATGCTCTTAGAGATCTTAGCTCTTTTTCCAATGTTTTATTTCATTTTTATTTCATTTCATTTCATTATTTCATTTAAAATCATTTAACGCTCACTGTGATCAAACATGGAACACAGCTTATCAATTTTTTTCGACGCTGTCCGTGAAAGAATAACACATAGCGCCAGCGGTGAAGTGGGAGCGTTAATTGAAATCAAACAGAGATTAGTCTGCGATTGCGGACGGATCACTGTCCAAGGACCCATCTCGTTCTTGCTGCCAATTAGTACTTTATAGCGCTGAAATTAAGTACTGTAGCTAAAGTACAATGGTTAATATAAAGATACGTAATAATTTCACATTTATTTTATCATACTGCAGGAGATAGTTGTAACGAATGTTGTCGCAATTTTTTGTCAAGCAGAAGAGACTTTTGTCCATCATGCGACGTTAAGTTTTTTGACTGAAAAGATGATGAAATTCACAACCAAAATTTAAATATTAATATTTTTTTTGTGATGAAAGTAGCAAACAAACGTACATTCTTAAATTAATAGTGTGGTCTTTAAACATATCGCCTCTATACATGAATAATGTGACATTTCATATAGATAGATTTCAATGTGGATAGATTGTCAATCCTCAGGCCTACTTTATGCTAAAGGTTTTTAGGTCTCTTGCTGGAAATCAAGAACTTGATCGTTAATTTTTATGATTAAAATATACATACATAAGCCAATAGATACCTAGCGAGGTAACTATTGGTTTATGTGTGTCCAATCAAACTGTATTTCGACATTTTGAATACCTAGTGGTATATCATACTAAAATTAGGATCGTTTTTAGAAGTATTTTATAGATTTCCATGTTCCATTTTAATTGTAAATGAAATATGATTTCATCGCTTTTCGTTCAAGCCATGTTATGGAGACGATGACGACATCAATTGGTAACTATTTGCTAGCTAATCGTCCGACTGGTGTTATAGGTATTGTTCATCAGCTCAATGTTATTTTAAAAAGACTAAAACGGCCCTGTTATATCCGATACAGAGACATAACATCTTAGGCCTCAGGAGTGGTAACGCATCTGCATTTTGACCTTGTTCTTAGTGTGGGTGTCTATAGGCTGCAGTGATCACTTAACATCAATGTGAACTGCATGCTTGTTTACCACTTCTGATACATAAAAAAAAAACAAAGTGATCCAAAATAAAAACATTACCATATCTGAGATTAAAACGAAATAAATTTTAGTGAAGTTTAAGCTTTGGGTGTACGGTCCCTGTAACCCCAGATATTTTATTAGCACAACCCACTTAATCAACAAACGGGAAGCTTACAGTCGCTGTTATCTCTTTTTATTAGGTACCCGCTTTTGAATTTATTATGCTGTCGTAACTTGAGTAAGTGAATTCGTTTTCACGTAGGGAAAACTTAGAAAACTCACTGTTTGAAACCGAACAATGGACCTCTGAGTATGCTGGTCACGTATCGTCGCCTTAAAAATACGACGCTTAAATCCATAAAGTACTTCGAAGTATTACTATTCCTTTTTAGTACTTCCTTTGAACGACACAATATTATATTATTAAATTTCCCATCCACTAGACGAACGTAACTAATATAATAATTCAAGGATTTACGCGCCAACGCTCTTAGTTTTATGTCCATAAAAATTGTTGGAACACTGGTTCGATTCAGTTTGATTGTATCAGGTACATTCTTTGAAATAGACACGGCTAGGATTAAAGTGGAAGGTCTGGAAGCTGAATTAATGGCGCCTCTTTAGAATGTGACATTTGACTATTTTTGTACCTGTAGATTAAAGATTTATTACTGTTCATTTTGTATGTATATTTATTACTAGCGGCCCGCCCCGACTTCGCGCGGGTGTAATGTTACCTACCCTCTCCTATTCGTCTTAGCGTGATGATTATAGATATAGCCTAAAGCCTCCGAAAAACCTAAAATTCTTACGGAACCCTATTCTTTCCAAAGTAAAATATAGCATATGTTACCCGTGGATAATGTACGAGTAGCTTTCGAATAGTGAAAGAATTTCTGAAATCGGTCCAGTAGTTTTTGAGCCTATTCAATACAACCAAACAAACAAAGTTTTCCTCTTTATAATATTTGGGTACTTTAAACACTTCTATAATGAGCGCACACCGTCAGAATCTTTTTTAAATGCGATGAGAGTAGCTTTTCAGCTAGGTATTTCGTGCCATGCAACATATGTGACTGTATTCACAATTTGATGTTTGTACCAAATCAAAAAAGAAATTTAAAACAGACACTTATTCTAAGTATACGAAAATAAAGTACCCGAAAATAGCGTAATAATAATTAAAAAATAATTTAAACCTATTTATAACATTTAGTAAAAAAGTAACAAAGTTAGAATTCCAATAAAAGAGGTCCTGAAATTAATTTAATATCTAATATATAAAGAGTTTTACTTCGTTTACAAGCCATATGAAATATTAAGGCACGTTACTTTATTTTCCTTGTTTTTTGTTTCTTTCCGACCTTAGATATTCCCACAGCTAAAACAAGTTTCTTCCGGAACGAGCCAATACCATCTTGGATGGAATTGATAGAAACAAAAAAGCATCCGCTACCGTATAAGTGATATCGATCCAAATTATTCAGTGTTGTTTACTTCTTTCCCTCTATTATAGGCTATAACGCATTAGTCGGTATGAAAAACGAGAAATTAATACACCGGGGACGCGAACGGCTGGATGGGCTCTTAATGTGAGCAGAACCGCGGCCCATTACTATGATAATAACTGCGATGCGTTGCTGACAATGTTATGTGTAGAAATACGGATGAAGTACCTAAACAAGGTAAATGAGAGTACGCTCTTGAGTCGTAAAAGGGCTCCATTTAATGTTCACGCTGAATGTGACGTGTAATCATATTTAACTGCAGATGTAACGCAAATGTTTTGTCACGCCAATTGTTCTGCTATTCGGATACCGTTTTAACTTTGCCAGCATTGCTCGGCACATGTTGGTGAATACATACCATTATGTTGATGGTAAGTAAGTTTTTACTGGTGGTAGAGCTCCAGTGACGGAGCTCGCGGGCGTATGCACCACCGCATTACCTAATATGCTTGTCGCTAAATGGTAGTGTTCAGCACTATCGTGTTCCGGTCTGGTGGTAATGTACGGCCTTGTAATTTCCGGCACAGAAGCATAACACCTTAGGCCTCAGGAGTGGTAACGCATCTGCATTTTCACCTCTGGTCTTTGTGTGGGTGTCTATAGGCTGCAGTCAGCACTTAACATCAATGTGAACTGCATGCTTGTTTACCACTTGCATAACATAAAAAAGTTATACTGTAGCCTATCAACATCTACATGAACTCCTGAGGCCTAAGGTGTGGAAATTACAAGGCCGTATATTACCAGGTGGTAATATGTCGCGTTCCGATCAACTACCATTTAGCGGCAAGTAGATTAGGTAATGCACTGATACTAGAAATCTACCGCCAGTATATGTTTGTTGTTATAGCACTAACACAAATATTGAAATCGGTGAAAATTTCAAGTATTAGCTATCACGGTTCATGATATACAGTCTGGCGACAGGCAGACAGACGGGCTTAGTCATTTTTACCCTTTGGATATAGAATAGAACCAGTAAACCCAACTCTTATCCGAAGCCTGTATCAGTTTTAAATTATTAGTTCAGTATTAAACTATATTGGAAAATGGGTATTATACTAGGCGGACTAGTCATAATAAATTGTTTCAACCATCTGCGGTCAATTACTATGGAGAAAGGACAACTAAATACTTGGTCCCAAAAATATTTAATAAACTGGACGTGCTAAGACAAGAACAAAAATAAAGTCACACAAGGATAAAGTTAGAATTAAAAAATGTATTATTAACTTCAGTAAAAGCTATACTTAAATAGCTTTTTTAAAATTTATCTTTAATTTTTTTTTATTATGTATCTAATGCACATAGATTTACTATCTACTTATATCTACTTCTAATGTGATTTAAGGTAGGGTTGATCTTGACAGCCGGTTCCAATGTTCCTACCAAAATTAAAGAATTGTAACCGGCTGTCCAGATCAAGTCTTATTAACAGCTATGGTAGGTACATATAGTATAGAACTGAGTTTTACCTTGCCAACAAACTGCTTCGACAGTTTGGCGAGATTATAGTTTATAAATCAAGTAGATTATGTATCTGTGGAAAATTAAATTAAAAAAAAAAGTTAAAGGAAAAAGATTTAACTTCAAAGAATAATAAATATAAAACCAATTTCGAATCGTGGCGTATGCGAGTGTTTACGAGCAGCCACGTATTGCGGGCAGCAACGTCCAAACAATCAGTTATCGTTTGTTAAAACCTGCCGCAGTGTTGTTGGAAGTTTATCATTACATCATTTATACACAAAATAGAGTGTTGTTGCATTTTTTTTACGCTTACACTCACAGCCCCACAGTAGGTATAAACATGTGTCGTGGATGCCGTTGTACAGATAGGTACAACACATACACAAACACCCAGACCCGATACAAATATCTGTAGGCCATACAAATATTTGTCCCGGTGCGGGGATCGAACCCGCGACCCTGCGAATCAAACGGTCATCTCACACCGCTGGACTAACCGGTTCGTCAATTACAATTGGATGATTACAATCACATTGATTGTAATCATCAAAATAATCTATCTTGTCCATGATAACATGGACAAGATAGAACCAGTATAAACTGGTAGACGAAGTTGGATGCAAAAATTACTCAGCAATAATAATAGCAAGGGCAACAGCGAACTGAAATAATAACCACCCAGGCGAATATTCCAGTAATGTCATTAATCATCTTTGAAATTCAATACATTAACACATCGCTCCGCGAGTGGGCCCCGTTATTCGCATACCACGGATTTTACGTTTCAGTTTCTATAGGCAGATACAGGCAGGGATAGTTCGAATGTCAGGAGTTAGGCATTTGAATATGCAGACGGCCAATTGGCGTGCCAGTCTGCCTATTGATTGTACATCGTTTGGGTTTCGTTATGATCAAGATCGTTTGGATTTGATTTTAAATTTCTGTATGATTTTTATTTTTTCATTAGAAATATTTCGACACACTAGACCAAACCACAGCTTACAGGACGTATCGATGGTGATGTCAAACGGGAACGGAGTGAATAAGTTAAGTAGATTTCTCAGAATACGGGTTTAAAAATGGATTACTTGCATAATTAGAAGTACGTATGTGTGTTTTCTTGGGTCTACTTTATTCGCGTTTTCTTTTTTCCACCACTTGCCTTTGATTTAAGTTTAAATATTGATATTCTATTTTCATGCGAATATTGTGCATTTCAACATCACTATGAATGAATAGTGATGTTAGACGTCTCTTTTTGTTATATACATTCGAGTAAAAAACCATAAATCTTAAAATTCGTTTAAACTACTGATCCATAAGTTGTGACTAAAGCAAATGTATATAACGTAATGTTTGTTTATTGCACTAAGCTGTTTTATTGGCACCGGCATACCTTGATTGCAGTATCGTGTCATAACTCGTCAGTCAACCTCACGTTCAACGTTTTTTACCCTCTTTTTATTGGCCGGATCGCGTGTGACATACAAGCATACCAGTATTTGCATTTTATAGGCACTATAAAATTATTTGATAATAAGATCGTACCACTTTCTTGCCTGACTAGTCGATCGTTACATGTAGGTACGGGAAAAAAACATTGGCGACATGGAACTGACGTAACTTAGGCTAGAAGTGATCTTGATGCGGCTTCCAATTACCCGACTGCGTCAGAGGAGGTATATTTCCATTATGAAGGAGATCGAGAGCGTAGACATCATCATATTACTTAATCTATCTGCCGCCACTTATAGACCTATACCAACTGGGAAACTTCCTGATAATGGATTTTTTTACGTAAGACAACCAGGCTTGCTGCTTATATTGATGTTAAGTGATGACTGCAGCCTATATATATCTACATAAAAACTAGAGGTCAAAATGCAGATGCGTTGCCACCCCTAAGACCTAAGGTGTCATGTCTCTGTGATAGTTATTACGGGGCCATACATTATCATCTAACCGGAACACGATAGTGCTAAACACCACCATTTAGCGGCAGATAGGTTAGGTAATGCGGTAGTGCCTACGCCCTCGAGCTACACTTAGAACTCTACCACCAGTAAAAAAAAATACGAATAGAACACACCCCCGACCCGAGATATGTAAATCTAATAATACCTCATACGCATTTTACGTAGGCATATTTTGATTAAATTTTACATAATTTAAGTAGCAAACTGTTAAACTATCAAGTCTCACGGTGTTGCTATGGGTTTGAAGCGTGGGCTTTTCGGTAGTCAAGACATTAACTTAGACTAAGGTAGGGGAGTATCAGCCCCTTTATATTTTGGATATAAAAAATCAAATCGTACTCCTTAAAATTTATTTCTGAATGTTGTCGATGCGAGAAAGATTTTCGATGCAACTATACCTTAAACTCTATTTTGTACAAGAATTGGAATTTGTTTCTACTCGTAATTGCAGGGATGTTCCAAACGTAGATTAAATAATCTTTTATTATGTTAATCTAGATTACAATCTATCTGTTCGCCAAATATTATCCAAACGTGCCCATTTTCATGCCCTTTTTCTCTAGATGTCTCTACGCAAAAACCGGATATCAAAATGTAAGATACATTGTCAATCCTGAGGCTTAAGGGCCATCTTACACGTACCGCAACCACACCATGACCACCCCGTGATCGAGCGTATATTTTGTATTGAAGATAAATAGAACTATGCACACACACCACATTTTGCAGTCGTTACCGAACGCTTGTCATACTGATGACATCGCAACCACAACGTCTCGGTGTTGCTGGTGGTTGACCAGAAAGTGAGACCTAGCGGCCGACCACATCGCAGACACAACTTTGCGTCGACGCCATGACAGTGCGCGCACGCTGCCCACGCGTAACCACATCGCAAAGACAACGCTACCACATAGACATTGTCGGAAACTCAACGCAACTATAAAAAGCCGCAGCGAAACTATTCACACGTAACCACTGCTTAACTACATTTTGACGCTGCGATGTGGTGTTTTTATAGTACGGGTGGGTCGGCCCTTAGTTGTCTTGTGTGGTAGATAATTAGTACGGGACCAAACATTAAAATTCAACTGCAGCGTTAAGGCGCGGGCCCACCGAGGCGCATGGAGAGGCTGCGCACGTGTATTAGGCTTCGCTTTATATGAAATTGTATGTGGTAGTGTCCACTGCAACCTACGAAGAGGCTTCACATGAATTGATGTCATTGATACATGCGTGGCTAGCTTGAATAGGCGGTTACATAGCTCAACGCTATCCACATGGGTGTACGTTTCCAGTGGGAGTACCTACACGAATATGGCCCACGACTATGTACAGCTCGCTTATACAGATAAGCGACTGCGTACTGCGCGTGCATACTGCGATCCAAGGACAGCCTTGGATTGCAGTGAGACGTGCGTAGCCTCCGTGCTCTGTGCCATGCTACACATTATACATTATTCGTGGGTCTTCATGTACTCCAGTAGAAACATTGACCCACGTTGTCAAACAAATTAATACATGCCGCTAAAATGCATCACATGTCCGTGCACAGCATAAGTCGCGGTGGGCCCGCGCCTTTATAGTGTACTCTACGATTTCGTGGCAGATACCCACATCAGGTACCGCTTTTGAACTCCAACACTGGAACTCTACCGACTTCTATTAAACATGAATGAGTTTTTTTTTAATTGAGGTACATAATTTCATTAATTATTTAGTCAACACGACGTGCTCGGATTAGTGGTTCTAGGATTAGAAGCACACAAATAGATTCACGGGTGGATGTTGTGTATTTGGTATGACAAAACTACAGGTACAGGGGTTTCACGAGTTTTTAACCGACGATGATTCGCGGATGTACAGTATTTTAAACATATAAAATGCATGTGCAATGGATATATTATTATGATAAATATTTTTATTACTCGTCAAGAAAGATAAACTACCAGTTTTTATTAAATATTCGTTCAGCTAAGCCAGATCAACCCACAGACGCCGCAAATAATACAATGTTTTATTTGCCGCTGTTTTCTCTTTTATTTGTTTCGACTACCGTTTTCGCCGGCTGATACCTACGTCTAGAAGAAATTATGTCTGTGAATATTATTTTAAGCTAAGTTTACACACCTTAATTTAGTAGCATTTTAAACTTGCGTTATTTTGATTAAAAACTACCGTTTAATTTTGTTTGCAATAAGCAGTATCAGTCCAAAAACACATTTAGCACATGAAATCGCTTCTCATTGCATTCAAGCACAATGCTAAACGGTTTTGTAATATAATTTATACATACTAATATCATTAGTCTGACAAGTAACTCTGTATATCTGTCTGTTACGCATTCACAACCAATCGCTGAGCCAATTGTGCCAATTTTACCATGGAATTCGTTTGTAAACTATAATACTTTTTACGCTAAATTCCATTAGCACGCGGATAAAGTTTCGTGAAAAAACTAGTTTCTGTAATATTCTATTGGTGGTAGAGTTCCAAATGTAGGAGCTCAAGGCCGTTGGCACCATCGCATTACCTAGTCTATCTGCCGCCAAACAATAGTGTTCATCACTACCGTGTTCCGGTAAGATAGTAATGCATACACACGTAATAAGTATCACAGAGACATAACAACTTAGGTCTCAGGGGTGGCAACGCATCTGCATTTACACTGCATCTGGTTTAAGTATCTATAGGCTGCAGTCATCACTTAACATTTATGTGAACTGCACTCTTGTTTACCACATTCGTGACACATAAAAAAAATATAAGTTATCACAATTTTGATAAAAATCTCACATTAGACAAACCATAATCTGGATAAGTCTATGTAATCCGTTTTGTCCCAAACAAAGTCCACCTAAAAGAGATCTAGGACGCGGACTTCTATGTAAGTAGATAAAAAAACTTAAAAATCGTGAAGTTAACTAAAAGAGAAGATAAATGATTATCATTTTACTCATATCCTAACATTTTTCGGTACAGAAACTTATTTCACACTGCATGCACATACCGATTCATCTTATCTTATATCTCGAGAGTGTAGCAAATATTTTTTACTTGGAATAATCTCGGGTGAATAAAAATATAATAATTCAATTTCGTGTCTGAAAACAGCAAATCCTCTTAAAGTATCTTAACAAATATCTATCACAGACATTCTTTGTATACTCTTAGACATTGTTTTGATAAGCACTATATAGAGTATTTTGTTTTTCCATCATTGCTTTATTTATATTACTGCGCAATTGTATACATAAACGAACACACATTCAGAAGTAACTATAGAATAGCTATTGTGCTCATTAATGAGTACAATTTAACCCTGCAACTCCACTATACCTGAGGGATCGCTTCAACTTTCTTAATAATAATCACTCCCTTTCACTTCGTTCTTCCAATAATCTTTTCCTTAGTACTCCTTTACACTCCTCTCTATTCTATCACAAATCTTTTTCAGTTAAAGCAGTTCAACTTTGGAAAAATTTGCCTGTAGAGCGAGATTCGAAAAATTCAAACTATGCTACCTTCAAGAAACAAGTGATTTTTTTACCTTAGTCTCTAACTTTCTAAGTTCTACTATCTACTTCTAATTTCCATTATTCCTATCCTTATCTCTCTCATTCCCTTTATTTCTGTTATTCATCAATTGTGTTTTTTTTTTTTTGCTTACCGTGAAACTTGTTGCCTGGCAGAAATCGCTACCTGAGCGATAAGGGCACCTACTGTACCTATTTTACTCTCATCTATTTATGTAAATTGTTAAATAATATAAATAAATAAACCATTGAGGTTCACAACGAAACAGAAAGTCATCAATTCTGATTTGATACTTGGGAATAAAACCCTTATAACTTCAACCGCCCCTAATCGCATATTTTTTATGTTATAGAAGTGGCAAGCAAGCATACAGTTCACATTGATGTTAAGTGATGACTGCAGCCTATAGATACCCACGCAAAGACCAAGTTCAAAATGCAGATGCGTTACCACTCCTGAGGCCTAAGATGTTATGCCTCTGTGCCGGAAATTACAGGGCCGTACATTACCACCTGGCCGGAACACGATAGTGCTGAATACTAGGTACCATTCAGCGGCAAGTATGCGTTAAGTTTAGGTAATGCGGTGGTGCCTACGCCCGCGAGCTCCGTCACTAGAGCTCCACCACCAATTGAAGTATATGTCTTATGTGTCCGCAACGCTCGAAGTCGAGGTTCGGACCTACAGTCTCCCTTAGGCAGTTGAGCTAACTATATTTAGGCTGAGAGCGCCCACTGAGCTCGCCCATTGCCCGGTCAAGTATACTAGTGCCGCCTCTAGAAATGTCCTACAAAAGTCGATTAAAAAAAAAATCTAGAACTTCATCAATGAACATTAGTTGGAAAAAACTCTCACTAATAAACCAAATATATTTAATGATTTAATTAACAAAATAAACAAATACATAAATACTTTTCCTTACTTTTTTTGTCTTTAACGCATGAAGATTTTCGTACAAAATGTGAAAACCTCGAAAGCTAGATAAACAGATCCTGATACTGATATTTACCTCTATATTTTCTTTTTCCTAACATATTACTTAGTTTTACAACAACTTACTGCTTTTCAATTATCTATTCATTGTGATTTTGGCAAGTTCAGCCAGCAAATAAATTGATGCTCGAATACATTATCATACTTCAATGTAGCCAATAGTAACTATCCAGTTAAGTAACACGAAATGACGTCAGCCTATCGCTCACAGGCTCTTAGACCATGAGAATCTAAACCCCTTTTCGACAGCCGTCATTAAAATCAATCCTACATATACAAATCCACATTTGTAAACTTTTCACATCGCCTAGATCTATGACGGTCGTTGGCAACAAAACCCAAAAGTGTGAAAGCATGTAAAAGTACTGAGATTGTAAAAAGGGAACTCTCCCACATGATGTACTCGGAGACCCAAGGCGCCGCAAGCGATACGTTACCTGGTTCCCCCGCTAAGTGAGGTTGCGAATTAGGTTATCGATAAAATCGATAGCTTTTAGATTTAGGGACGTGAACTGAATGTAACTACTGATAATAATATAATCGCTGAATGAAATTTCTCTATAGGAAACGTGACAAAAAATCTAGAAGTAACAAAGAATGTTACACCCATTTTTATTTGTTTGGAACAATCTATTATATAGAATACTAGCGGCCCGCCCCGGCTTCGCCCGCGCTGCTCTGCTCCTATTAGTCATAGCGTAATGTAAGCTATCCTATCTCTTAAGTTGGATCGAACTGCACATGGTGTGCGAATTTTATTATAATCGGTTAAGTGGTTTAGGAGTCCATTGAGGACAAACATTGTGACACGAGATTTATATATATTAAGATATAAATATATATAAAAGTATTGGTGAAGGTCATTATAATCTTGCTAGATCCTGTACTATGTTAATCTCTCTAAATAAGTTCTCGTCTGAAACTCGTCTATTATTGAGAAAATGATAACTAATGATCGCAGACTTTATGAAATAAAAAAGTATCTTAAGTCTAATAAGTCAGTCTAATTTACATGTTCAACATTCACTGAAAAGTTTGTTATCCGACTTCTTTCACGTTTTATTTGGTCTTACCAACGGTTATACATTTGAAATATTTTAATTCCGTGAATTGTTAACAATTTTCTTCTTGCGGAAACTGGACGGTAGTTTTAGAATTTGCTCATAAAGCCGAGTCACATAGCCGAGTGTCTATCTCCATATTTCATACTCGGTCGGGGAATGTAAGGCACGTGACGGCTTCACGTTAAGTATCGGTCAGCATGGTATTCCTGACTAGCTTCATTATTATTTTATAACCTGCACCGACAGGAATCCAAATTTAATTTTACGTGCAGACTAAATTGAAGTCTTCTAAGCTATTTTAATGATTACCTAAATGTAAGGTAAAAGATAAGCAAATTTTGCACCCAATTATGATAGATCTTAGAAAATTGGTGCAAACATTTAAATTATATGTCATAACAAAGTATGTCCTCTTGAAACTGTTACTCTAAAAACAAATTTTACGCTTACAACAACATCGTTGTTTTGAATAACATTTGCGGAACATGTAGGTAGCTACTCTAGACAACATTGTTACCTCACACGCCCTAGCTGGAAGGAGTAAACCAACGTTTAAATTAATTGTGACCCAACACCACAATTAATATTCACACACGCTGGCGTCTATTATAAAATCCTTTCATAAAAGTGTGAAAAAAGTAAGGCTCTGTTGTTCAGAGGTGCGAACCAAGTCTCATATTACCAATAGACAAAACGATCCGACAGCAAAAACTACCTCCAACGGATGTTTACATGTCCAACACAACCACAAACAAACTTCCATTTCAGATTCAAAGCCACAAGACTCATTTTGGAGCGCAAAGCACGCGAGATGTGTCGTATTACATTCTACACAAATTATACTTTATCCTTGAAGACCCAGAATAGACAAAAGTCACCCTGCTTCTCACGGGACTGCATTCCATTTTAGACTTTATTCTCGACGGAATAGATGGTTGTTCAAAGTTCGTTTTATTTTCTCTTCCATTGGAAAATGTCATAGCTACAGGAATAGGCGTAAGTGAACGCGTCAAAGTGTAAAATGAGGGGTTTTGCGCCGTGTCAGTGAAAGTCATTAGGAATGGAATGGATGAAAATTGCGTGCATATTTACCTCTCTAAGTTAATATGAATGACGTGATGAAATGAAAATGTCCCAGAGTTTTTCCTTTAATATTTGAAAAATGCTCAAGACATATTCAAGAGCCTAACTTAAATTTTTAGTATAGGCGCTTATAGAAAAATTTGCTTATGTTTTTTTTAATCGTAAGCAATTCGTGTTGCTAATATCTCTAATTGCTTTGTTTTATAAGAATAGTTCAACAAAAAAGAAGTAATCATATGACTCATTTTTTTAACTCCTTCTTAGTCTCATATTTAAGTAGGTACCAAGAAATCGATATGGCCAAAGATGTGAGGACTTAATCATGACTACGTTCTGGGTTAGTGACGTGCTAGGGTGCTCGGGTGGCTAAATCAAAGACAACAATGGCTGACGGGGATTGTCTGTGCGGTGAGCACTTCGCACCACTTTCGCTACTTTGTGGATTGTGGAGAGCGTGCCGGAGACTGCTCGCGAAATTAGACGGTAGCGTCTACAGTAAAAATTGTTTTTACTGTAGGATTCCAAAATTTGAAAATCTGTTTTTGGAATCCTTACACATTGTGAACATTAACCTTATATGTACTAAGGCTAATCTCTCCCGTTTCTGTATTTTTATTTTCGAATCGTAATTGAGAAACACACGTTTGCTTACAATTGGCGAAAATCATACAAAACATGTACTGTAGGTAATATTCATTTCTGGTAAGTAGGTAAAGAGCTGGTGAGGCAACCTAAATTGAAATCCAGCAGCAGACGGACCGAATAGGGATGGAGAGGACACGATAGTGCTGAACACTACCATTTAGCGGCAAGTATATTAGGTAATGCGGTGGTGCCTACGCCCGCGAGCTCCGTCACTGGAGCTCTACCACCAGTAATAATGCTCGAGTAGTTCTTATTGCTATAGGCTGGAGCACCTTCTGCGCTCGGGGATTGCCCGGTGAAGTAGACTAGTGTCGTCTCAAGACGAGATGCCTAATAAGCCGTCCCAAAAAAAAATTGAGTAGCTTTTTAAGCCATGAATAATTTTTGTACTCATGGTATAAGCAAGTTTTTGACAATCATTTACGTAAATATAAATCACTTCGTTCATTTAATTGATGAAATAATTCGACCAATATACCTACATTAGATCTAAATTAGTAAAACTATTAGTCCTAAAATAAGCTAATCAGTTGCGAAACTGCAAACGGCGCTTAGCAGTTTCAAGATATTAATTACCTTACTGATGGACACTGAATTCTTTAATGGAACCGTCATTACGTCGATCTTTATCGCATGTTTCATGGACTTAATTATAATAACCATAGAAGGAGACAATTCATATTATACATTTTCACATTATGCCAATTATTTTAGATCTAAAATTATCTTCAGGCAATCTATAGGTTAATTATTAGTTAATTCAACATCAAACAATTTAGAAGCGATTTATAATGAACCAAGATTTAATTTTAGAGATGACGTATTCGGATATATACAAAGCTAGTTCTGATAACGAAAATGGTATCGTTTTTCAATTAATCTTAAATTTTAAAAACGATATCATTTGTCGTAGTCAGCACCTTACGAAACCTCACCTATATCATAATCCATTAGCCATAACCGGTTAGTAGATGTGTGAATAGGTAAATTAAGAAATGCGGTAGAACTTACACATCTTATTCCCGTCATTGGAACTCTACCACCGTTTGACGACCCGGTTGGTCCACCGGTGTGAGATGACCGTTTGATTCGAAGGGTCGCGGGTTTGATCCCCGCTACGGGACATATTTATTTGTATGGCCTACAGATATTTGTTTCGGATCTGGGTGTTTGCGTATGTGTTGTTTGTATACAACGGCACCCACGACACAGGTTTATACCTACTGTAAGGCTGTGAGTGTAAGCGTATTTTATTATTTATTTATATTAGAACTTAATCCGCCATCTCTGATCAAGACCTTGTTATCTTCGATTGAGACACAGACAATAAATATAAATTAATGCATCTATTGTTAAGTTTTTCTTTTTTCCAGTCTGTACCTGCCAGTCAGACCATTAAAAGCGAGGGTGTGAAAATTTGCTGCTTATTTCTACGTAACAACAAGTACACGCATATTATAAATCAGAACGTAAACAGAAAATGTTACACAGTCTAGACTTTTCATAATTACAGAATGTATTAAAATTACAATCAAAATCAATAAAATCAAGTACATACCTACCTATTTTTTTATTAACGTCATGAAGTGGCAAACATATAGCTTACAATGATGGTAAGATACGAGTAATACCTACGGTATCCTCTAAAATCTACATAAAAACCAGACCAAATGTTGATGCGTTGCCATCCTGACGTATAAGCTGTTATGCCTCTGTGTCAGAAATTATAGGCTCGTACTATTGTCATTTTATAGTCATTGTGTTTTATGTAAAAACGTAGTAAAAATATCTATTTCGTTTGAAAAAAATGCTCTTCTTTTCATTTTTATCGTTTGGTATAAGCTCTAACGTTAAAATCTTGTTTTCAACATAGATCAAGAATGATATTTGACAAAAACTGATACTAATGAAAATAAAAGACCTTATATATTACAAGTCAATATTTAATTTTAACATAAACCTACTACCACAGTATAAGTACATACAGTAGTTTATCGCCTTTGAAGTTATGCAATATGCCGCCTTCACCCATAAAACACAAATTCATTAAGGTTGTCACGTTTTTGGTTTTTATTTACGTTGTTTGTAAAGCGTTAGTTTACGTTGAACATTCATATATAAAAATCCTAAAAACATCATGCTTGTAATTCCCTAAGGGGTAGGCAGAGGTAAATTACAGAAGATTATATGGACATGCATACATCCTCGATTCGCCGGTCACGTTTTGGCGCATGTAACAGACGGCGAGTCTGTTGACATCTCCGGGCACTTTACCAAACTTTGAGGTACTGGAAAGCCTCCAGAAAATGGAAAAATCGATCAAACTATAAATATCTCAACCTATCAACTATTTACCAATCTATCTTCAATCTACCAGTATTCCAGTTGGGCGGTCTATTCCCAAGCGGCCAGAATTCTAACAAACAAACAACAAAAAAAATATTTAGAGTTTTCTGTGAACATTTTTTTTGTTTTAAGTGAAGTAAGTATGTACATAAAGTGTAAAATAAAACAGACATTATTAAAAACGAAAATTAGAATAAAATGTTAACAGTAAAGTTGACATCAAATTTTTTAATATCATCTTTCCAAAAACTTAGTAAAAGAAATTTTAAATCTCGCACCCTTTATCGCTAAGTCCCAAGTAGATGACAGTTGTTGTATGGGCTACTTGGTACCGCCCCCTCCGTCCCTCGCGTCGCACGCCCCGCACGATTGCTCTGACATTACACGTTCGTTGGATGACTGTAGGAACACGTTCGTTTTCTTTAGACTGTGCTACCACTAAGTGTTCTGAATGCTGAAATGATTCAGTACGTACGTATCCAAAGTTACTCCACAACAATAAAATAAATGTTATGAATCATTGTAAAAGACCTTCTATATTAAAGCTCGAGCCAAAAATCCCAATCCAAGGAAGCAGGCACAAGTTTCCAACAATATCATAGCTCTTGCTCCGCTATTCCCCGTAACTCATATTAATCCACCCATACGGTCAGCTTCCGCTTTATCGCGCCCGGCGAGCTACCAAATGGATTTATTTCCATTTGGTTTCATGTCTTTTCGAACACTCCCAGAGATTGGTTGGACTAATTTACATAACCTATATTTCGTGCGGTAATATCAGCGTTTCGCTATATCGCTTTAACCCTAACCTTGGCTTGGAGTTTCTTTGCGTATCGTAATCTAATCTCCATCTTTTCCAGACGATCGATTGCAGGTCGGAGCTGTTCAACTGAACAAAATTTTGCTGTGAAGGTCTCTATTATAGTGAAATCTTTATTTAAAAAACCGGCCTAGTGCTTGTTGGACCACGCACCTTGAAGGGGCCCGTTTTTCAGTACAATTACTTGTCAACATATAGAGTCCACTTATTAACTTTTTAACTCTGTTATATACATATATACTACCACTGATAATTTCTACTTGCCTAAGCAGCACACACAGCGAGGAGTGGAGGGGAAAAATATGAGACTACAAAAATGACACTTTGAAGCTTAACATTTCACGAATGAATCCTTTATTTAACAACTGCCTCGGTAGCCTAGTGGTAGCAGGCCACTACTACTACGCTGAGGTCCTGGGTTCGATTCCCGGGTAGGGGGTTATCAGAGATAATGGTGTAAGTATCTCTGGTTCTATTGAGATTTTTCCATTTTTTCTGGAAATTTCCCAGTACCTCGAAGTTTGGTTATGAGCCCGGAGATGTTCGCAACAGGCTCGCCACCTGTTACATGGGCCGAAAACGTAACCGGCGAATCGTGGGTATTTGCATGTATGCTTGAATGCATGCATTTACCTCTGCCTACCCCTTCGGGGATTACAGGCGTGAAGTTACGAAGTTACGATTTTCTTAAGGCCTAATTGCCTAAATTCGTACATGATTTAAGTCAAATTCTAGAAAAAACTGTTAATTGAATCCGCAATATAGAAATACACAACGACAGACAAGGATTCAATGAATGCTTTTAATTGAACAGAATGTTAAATTTGCTAACCCCCTTTTATAAAAAAACATTTCAAAATGCCCCCTTTTTTGTCATAAAATGCAAATGTTCTCCAAAACGGCACAGTCTTTTTGCTTCGTTTTTATTGCAAAAGAAAAGGCTTTAAATTACTCACAGTTTTAATTAAGAGGTTCATTTATTTTGGTGTTATTTATTAATGAAAATTAATAAAATGACGAAATTTCCGTGCATGAGCGCGAGCCTCTTCGTCACGCCATACTGTAATCTCAATCATCGTCAGTTGGCTAGTCGGCTGCGGCCCTTTGTGAGGGAGGATGTACAGCGCGCTGCCGAAATATAAACTTACATATTTTGAGATGTTACTGCGAAGTTATGAGTAAAACCTGTAAAAAAAAATGTATTACTATACAATACGAGTGTTTACGGACTTAAGATTTTACTAAATAGTAGCTATCGCCTATGTTTTTGTGCAAATTGATGTCTTGTTGTTGTCAAAGAATATAAATACATTGACAATATTGACATTGCAACACGGATAGTTGACGTAGAAAAGAAACACAAATGAACTGAAGGAGTATTTAGTTGATTACTCTTTAATACTTGTTATATCTACGTGTAATTTACCTACATTGTTACTTATCAAAATTATATTAGTAAGTAGGTATATAAAGTGGTTTTATTTTGTGTAAGAAATAATAAAATTAATTTAGGTATATGCAGATTTTTTTCAATCTTACTATTTTATATGTTAAAGTATAGACGTTCATTTGTTTGTTGGTCAAATCATGCTAAAGCGGCTGAACGGATTTCGATGAAATTTTCTTCACAGGCAGAGTATAAATATAGTTTATAGGTGTGTTCTAGTTTATAGGTCAGTTTCTAAAAAAAGAAAAACCAATAATATGTGAGGCATGCTGTTAAAAACTTGCAATCAGTACATAAAAAAGATTCTTATATTACGCCATTATATTTTTTACGGGATATGTAGAGCAAAAATCTAAAAATATTACCTAAATACGTAAAAAAACAAAAGGGTGCAATTTTTTTTTCTTCGCGCATATAATAAAGGTGAATGTAAGTGTGAACAATTACACATAGTGTAATTACATACAGTGTACAATTAATTCATTTCTTTTTGTCGTCCAAGCATCAAGACTAATCACATCCAATAATATAATTCGCTTACAATTTTCACTGTGGAAAATGTTCCAAATTATATCGCATTCAATAGTTAAAGCGACACAAGAACCACTTTGATGCCGGTATCAGGCCCATTAGATTTCTTTGTACAAAGGGTTATGTCCGCAACAGTTGCGCCCACCCGCCGCTTTCTACACCTTTGTGGGTCTGCTCTTAGTCGACATGTTCCTAAAACAAGACTGGCTTAAATAAGTCTGTTGAGCACGAAGTTCCACAAATTATACTTTCTTTATCTTACGGGGACAACGGGAATAAACCTTAAAAAACTGCAATTGCGCTCGCCCATCGGTTTTTAACCTGAATGGATCTGCTTTCAGCTAACACGTTCCTAAAATAAAACTGGTTAACTCGTTTGTTCAAGAAGTTTCGCTGCCGTAAGCCGTATATAATTTTAAAAGTATGGAAAATCTTACTGAAATTTGTCACAGTGTTTGTCCGCGTTGGACTCCTAAACTACTTAACCGATTTTAATCAAACTTGCACACCGTGTACAGTTTCATCCAACTAACAGATAGGTACCGGTACTTTCATCTCGCAGATTTCTCTGCGGTCAACCACGATCGGGGCAGTTGCCCCCTGCGATGTATTCTCTTCGCTAGTCGTTACTACGACTAGGTCGTTGGGTTGCCGTTCTTGGCTTGGTTTTCCGTAACAGATAGGAAAGCGTACATCGTCGTATACGTATACGTCGCAATATTATGTAAGTACCTAAATTGCAACCGTGCGAAACCGGTACGGGCGGCTAGTCAAATTATATTTTCATACAGCATTAATATAATTTTACTGTCATGACTTGTGAGCTTATATAGGATTCTATGTATTTTTTTATTTTGAATTTAAAGAGGTTTTCGAGAGGGAGATATGCTGCCACCGATACTCTTCTAAGATGAAACAAGATAATGTGATACACATATTTAGACTTCTCGATTGGGCTTAATACAGACTTTAGTAACAAAGTAACAAAAAAAATTTTATAATTGAAAAAATTAATTCATCTTCTTTTTTAAATCATTATCTCTTGTATTTAGTAGAGGTACAAAGTTTGAATTGATTGCTTTAGCAAACCATGTTCAATAGTTAAAACGATGCAGTGCCGTCGAGAGTATGTATGTATGTATCTTCACGCCAGGTCCCTAACTGGGTAGGCAGAGAGTGTAGAGCGCCAGAGATATCCCGATCCTGACATACCTCTTGTGCCTCATATACATTCATCATTCTCTTCATACATGCACGCTGATTCCTAAGACTTTTGACCTTACAATTAGACAGACTATTTTGTCATAGTAGGTCAGTCTTGGTCTTCCTGGGCCTCTGCATCCATACACATTTGCTTTATATATCTATCTGTTTAGTCATTCGCTCATTCGATATTCTTTCTATATGCCCGAACCATCAGAGCATGTCTTTTTCATTTTTATAATATCCATAAGCTATGAAAACAACCGTAAGAACATGGATTACATGTTAATTTGCTACTCAAATAAAAAATACATTGAATTCTTTAAAACCTTTTCATGCATCAATTGTGAAAGCGATCAACCGAAATAAACGTCTTTGGATAGATATGTAGTTTGGTTGTGAAAATCCAAACAAAACAAAATATAAAAAGCAACCTTTGTACCGTGTTGCCTTGAGTTAGTAGTGGAATATAAGCCTTTATAATATCAACACAAACAGCAAAAGAAGTGGATGTCTGAAGGACCCTTTTCTTCTTGATCGAGCCAATACTCAGTGACATTTACATGAAAGGGTAATATTAATAACTCAAAGGTTTCGTTTCTCGATTACACTTCACGGGTTATTGGATCCGATAGATAGCCAATTGGTGCAAGTTAGATTCGATTGCAGAATATTAATGATCATTTTACTATTCCAGACATACTTAAAATTTTATCAAATCAAATGAAATCGTTTAGTGCCAAAATGCTTTTTATTGCTCTTTATTGTATTATCAAACATGGTTGATTTCCACTGAAATGAACAATCAACAAAGCCGAATAATAAATCACGAATAATATGAAATTCTAAAACTTTAACAGCCAACATAATTGTCTCCTCGACTATCAACAATACAACGCCTAAGACAATATTCTCTTCATAAAATGCAATATAGGCTCTTGGGACGGCGCCATTAAAATAAGACATAGCCGAGTACGAGCCGCCATTGTCCTCAACCTTATTCCCGACCGTCTATAATTTTGATAATAGGCTAGAAAATATTCCTTTGTCTTAAACAGACTATCTGCTTGTAAGACGTCGTTCGATTATTTCCCGAGAATACTGCGCATCTCTGTAGGCTATCGTTAAAGCCGTCTTTCTTATAGCATCAATAAGTCGACAAAGCAACTCTCAGCACTTGCGTTCAATGGTACACCGTCGGCTTGATTATCTTTTAAATATCTTGCTTTGTTTACCTCGGCGGTACGAATATTAAATCCAGATATTTGTTATCGTGTCATTACGTTTCTTGCCATCCTCGGAACGTAGCATTAGGTTTTTAGGCGTAATCATTTCCAACTCCTAACTGCATAGTTACTCAGGTTGCAGAACGCAACGAGCTCTTTAACCATTGTTAATGACCCAACGAGGGTATAATTGCGTTTTTTCACACCCCACTAACAGCAATTTCACTAATTTCGTAGGTTACCGAGGGGAAGCGGAAAGTTTTTATACAAATCAAGGTACAGCTGGCTCGCTCATTTGGCTCAGTTTGCGACAGTTTTCATGCTGTATATGCGGTAAAGTTTTGAACATCCGAATCTTACTTTGCGAATACGTATTATTTTCACCTAATGAAAATGAGTCGTAAAGCACTTTGAGAAAAGTGGGAGCGTATAACGTCAATTTTGAACTGAGCTGAACTTTTAATGTGAATAAAATTAAAATGATAGTCAGAGCACAGGTTAGAAGAGCCTTGAATTATATTTCAGAGCTATTCAACTCTTAAATACATTTTGGTAACTCTTAACAAGCACAAGTTATCTTCATTTTAATTATTTAGTGCAGAATATTTAATTATAAATATAAAATTAATCTCTTGGAGTGATTCAAAAAGCTTAGATGTTATTTTGCCTTTCAAGCCACAAAAAAGGCTTTTAAGTTGGTATTTGACACTTGCATTTAGGAATATTAAATTACAAAAGAAAATCTAAATTCGATTCTCTTTTATTCTTCATTAAATATTATAACTGAGTTCATTAATGAATATCGTCGAGTAAATAAACTTATCTGCTTGATCCAATTAAAAAAAATTATGGACATAAAAAAATAAATGGAAATTTATAAATAACAATCATTGTGTAAATAGTGGACCGGGCTGATGTTGTCATCTTAACCGAACAGACCTATCGCGTCCAATAGTCTTGTATGATATTTCATAAATGATGTGTGTGTGTGTGTGTGTGTGAATAATAGTCTAAAAAAAAAATTGTAGCAGGATATTCAATGTCACTCTCCAATAATATTAATGGTTGTTTGTTCATTTTTTTTTACGTAACTACACAAAATTAAAATGATAGTTACAGCCTTGAATTATATTTCAGAGCTATAATCCTCTAATGTAGCCTGTAATCCTCGAAGGGGTAGGCAGAGGTATATGCATGCATTCAAGATAACATGCATAGAACCAGAGATAAAGGATTTTAAACCGTTATCTCTGATAGTCCCCGACCCGGGAATCGAACCCAGGACCCCCAGCGAAGTAGAAGTGGCCTGCTACCACTACGCTACTGAGGCATACATACATAATTAATTGAAATCATATAAAATTGAACACTTCAAATAAATAAGTCCCAGCTCCAAAATTCGTTCCTACTAAGTCATCTATGCACAGATCTAACTTACATTGTGTTACCAGAAACGAAGCACAAGTTTTATTTCAAGTTTGCCCAACAACCAATCGGCAAGTTGAGCACTAGGTACATCTGTGACCAATAAACCTCTATTATGTTCACTCGCATTCTACAAAGTTTTTCGATAACCATAACGAACTAAAAGTATTGTGTGTTGTCCATTGCTCGGGTTCTTTACGTTAAGGAGACGTAAACTTTTTGGAGTTCGCAAGGATCTTGGTCAACTGGTGTGGTCCGGTTTACTAGTCAAATAAACTTTGAGAAAAATGCGGGTGAATTCGGGCAGTGCTCTGAATAAATTACACTTGGGTGAAAATATTACTCCAATAAATACTCAGGTGGAGTTCACTTGTACGGATATTTTAAATTGTCCCTACTTTCGTGGAAACATACTTTAGTTCGCGGTAAATGTCCATGTTACCTTCGTTCTATTATAAAAATAGTGAATTAATCATTTGAGTGGGAACATTTTTGTTTGTTTTTCCTGTGCTATAAGTTTAGAAATCATTATTTTAAATGCATATTTAAAGGAAATTTTAACCTAAATTATGGAATGAGAAAATTGTATCTTGTTTTTTTTATGTAATAAAAGTGGCAAACAAGCATGCAAATCACATTGATGTTAAGTGATGACTGCAGCCTATAGACACCCACACAATGACCAGAGGTCAAAATGCAGATGCGCTGCCACTCCTGAGGCATTAGGTGTTATGCCTCTGTGCCGGAAATTACAGGGCCGTACATTGAACCGCCACCTGACCGGAACACGATAGTGCTGAACACTACCATTTAGCGGCAAGTATATTAGGTAATGCGGTGGTGCCTACGCCCGCGAGCTCCGTCACTGGAGCTCTACCACCAATAAAAAATAGTAGTGTAGTAGAATAAAAAATGTTTTTATATTCTACTACAATTCTAACTTGTAACCCACCTCCCCTCAAAAGAATGAATGCCAAAAGGACGTAAAACTATTATTCTGTAACAAACAGCGAAGCATAAGAAATATACTCAAAATATTTACGAAACGTGATTTACTTTTTTCATCTCATTAGTAGAGTCGTAAAGGCTGAAAATACGGAATAATTACAGATGGGTCCATGGCGTATCTTTGGTGCTTTAATCAGGTGTGAGCTAGCCACGCCTGCCGGCATAATTACGGCGCCTCCTGTATCGGGTAGTCAGACCTTTAGCTTGCCGATGAATTAATTTGCTTTTGTCTCCCTTCCTATAGACTGAAGTCACGCTTTAGCATCTTATCTTAAAAATCCTTCAAAAAATACTGCAAGCAAAAATAGTATCCATTACTTTTTTACTATAGAGATGTTTTTATATTAAGATAAGCAGTATTTAAATAGGTAATGCAAGGCGTGGGGACTTGATGACGCCGCCGCCTAGTGTAGGGCAGGGGAACTCTTCGACTAGTGCCGTCAGTTATAAGTACAATGGTGGTCAAACTATTTCAATATGGTGGTAGTGTATTAAGTACAATAATGTGGGATGGGCATCAGCGGCGTACCGCAATAAAACTGCCGCCACTGCGATCGCCAATCCGCATGCCAAGCGTGGCGATTAAGGCGTATGCTCCCCTAATGTCGCGCAAGACTGTTGTGGGTCATAAGGGGAGAGCTTTGAAGGAGGCTTTTGTCCAGCAGAGGACGGCTTCGGCTAAACTGATGATGGTGATGATTATGAAGCATACTGCTTATGTTACTACTGGTTTATGTATATTCGTTTTTGGTTAGGTATGTCTTTTGTTTCTCCACCAACCCGCATTGGAGCAGCGTGGTGGAGTAAGCTCCAGGCCTCCCCCCAAAAAGAGGAGAGACTCGTGCCCGGCAGTGGGACGTATAATGGGTTGCCATTATTATTATTTATTTATATGTCTTTTGTTATCAATGAAATAAGTAGATATTTTTTGAAATAAAAATGTCTCAAGTTATTTATTTAAAAAATTATATTACTCATATGATATACATATCAGATGTTTTTTTCTTGAATAATTGCTCAACCTTCTTTTTCAGAGGCGAACTGAGAACAGAGTTATCATTTATCATCTCATTCATGTGAGATGTATTTATGCCATATGATCATTCGTTTATTGGTAAACTCTCAAAATAAAGTAATCCTTTGAAATATAACATTTTTTATACCGAAATGAATTAACCTAACCGAGATAGCTCTAAATATAAAGCTTGCTGAATTATTAAGATCCTCGCACTCGGTCTTGATGTTTGAAATTTCATTCCGAAGGTTGAAAGGGGCGGCCAAACAATAAAGCAAAAACGGTTACGTCAAATCGAACTGGCGGACAAACGAATGATCCAATAGGGGCTAGATTTTTTTGCTTTTCAAGTAAAAAACCAAAAAATAGAAGATCCAACCATCAGATTGTTCGGTTGGAGAGAAGCGCTTCAAAGGTTCCCGAGCAATTATTGTCGCCTTGATTGTCCAAGTGTTTAGTAAGCAGAGGCAAAGGGGTAACGACCGCAGAAACTAATTTTCCTGGTGACCGTTTGGTCTTAGTTCTAATACGAGACTGTGTGTGTTGTCCACGATTGTTTATTAGTAAGCGCACACATCAACTATAGAGTGGGACAGATATATTCAGGGTCATGTATCTCGGCACCTTACTAATGATGCACATTGTAATTATAACAGCTTACGTTAGTGCGATACAAACAATAGGAAGACGTATAATTATCTTCATTTACGGTAGGTATTAAAACTGAATCGTCCAATATCTGTTATTTCATTATTAATGTTTACTGGTGGTTGAAGCTAGTGACGGAGCTCGCGCATTACGTAGTATATTTGCTACTAAATGGTAGTATTCAGCAATATCGTGTTCCGGTCAGGTGATAATGTACGGACCTGTAATTTCCGCACATAGGCATAACACAAAAAATAATAAAAAAACTAGATTCAAAAATTTGAAAAAATATACAGAAATGAGTTCTACATTTATAGATTACAAGATAACCTTAGGAGATAATAAAGGTAACATAGGAATTTTTCAATACGGAACCAGATGTGCACGAGTGCCGGTGGCACTTAGACGGATTTTTATATAATGATAGTAGCAAATACTCGTGCAGTTCACATAATGCAGTAAGTGAATAATACAGCCTACGGACATCTACACAAAAACCGAGGGCCAAAATACTAATACTAATAATAGAAATGCGTTATTCCTATGGCCACATTGTTTTGTTTTAGTTAGTACCCGCGTGATTATATAAAGCAAAAAAAAATCTACAAATAAATAATCACATTACCAATTAAATTTATCTTAAACTTATAAACAAAATTACTTAAATTGTATTTAAGTAATTTTGTTTATAAATATTTAAAAATAAGCGATCCTGCAAACAGTCATAATTCGATTAACGAATTTTTAATCTATAAATCATTAAGATTCACTTTTCGCTCTCAACTAAATAATATTAAATTTTACTTTTTACTACAAACGATGTCGTAATCATCATCAATTTAAAACTAATGTTATTGTTACAGAAAAATCTGCAATGTTGAAGACTTAGACCAGCGATGGTTGAAGTGACGCAATCTTCAGGAAGCGCCATGTTTCTCCTATGGATATTTTCTGGGCTGGTAGCCATCGACGCTGTCAAAGTTGTCATCGAACCTCTACCCAAAGGTAAGACGAAATTTATACCGATATTTCGCTGTCGGGCCACCTGGCGCGCTCTCTTTGCCTGTCAACTTTGCTCGTTACGGACATTAAAAAATAAAAATGCATACCAGAAACAAAAGAAGTACTTTTGACCTGTCGCTCACAGCAGAGGAATCGGGCGTCCGGTCTTAATTTACTTTTTTTAACTTGAGGCACCCTGAACGCTCTCCCCAAACTTCCACCCCTAGATGCAGGAGTTCGTTTTAGTTTCGTTTAATTTCCTATCTCTCTTGTCGTGACGTTTATTATCTCACTCACACCGGCCCGCTTTTGTTCACAACCACTAATAACCATTCGGAATTAATTTTTATTCGCGGTTCTTCTCTATCTATTTTCGGACTTTTCTGGCGCTTTATTGTATTCACATTAATTTACAGTCGGCAGCTGCGAGTAATGCTGATCTGTAAGGAGTTTTTATCTGCCTCCAGTGTTCTTTCTTTTGAAAGTGAGAGCTCCTATTAATATTAATTAAAAGTTTGAATAATTGAATGGATTCGGAATTGTTCCCCGTTGTTGGGTTTCTCTGGGAGAGAGCCACGGCAATAATTAAAACTTTAGCGGGAAATGGGTTCGAGTCTATTATTTAATATTTGTATGGAGGTAATTATTGTCCTAAAATACATTTGTGAAAATATTGTCACCTTGCTAATCGTAACAAACATTACAAGTAAAAAATACTGTTGTAGCACTACTACGTTGCTTCAAAGCTCTATCTAGACTAAATGAGGTTGTGTAAAAAAGTTTGTTGAACTCAAACTCGGCGATTATGATAGAATTTTGCTTTAGGGTGCACTGAAATATAAAATAAAGCAATTAGACATAAAAGTTTGCGAAGCAGGTTAACGCTGTCTATATTTTCATTAAGGTAGGTAATTAATTCAATATGCACAAAACCTAAATTGCCTAAAAACTGCTTGCTTTTGTTTTGTTAGCGATTCGAACAATTTGACTAAATCAGTTATTCAATGATATGACAAAAAAATAATAAATATCTTGCATATCTTTTAATTATTCTCGACGTATCGACTCTACACAACAAAGGCGCGCGGCGGCTTCTCCGAGGAGTTGTACACTGAAGGTCTGATCAGACAGCCAGCATGGCGGGATGGGACGGGACGCTGACGCAACATTGTAATAGATATATACAAGATACCACTCAGAGCTTCAAATCGGACGGAACGGGTTCACACGGGTTGATGCGTTGCCTTCTACTTCACGCCGGCTGTCTGGCAAGACCTTAAAACCCTAACATGGCAAATGTCAAATAACGTTTCCTAAATGTAGATAGATGGATTTGTCAAGATAAAGCCAACGGTCACATAAACCGGAATAGGGCGGCTATTAAGTGGTCTAAGCTAGGTTTCGCGGTCGCGACCTTCCATAGTCACCTAAGTAACATCTATGTAGCCTGTATATAGTACCTTTAGAATTCATACTAGAGTAATGAATCTTAAATTTGTCTATTCTGACGTAAAATTGTACCAGTTTAATAGAAACCTTACTATCTAGTTACGATGAGAATAAAGCTTAAAATTTGTATGTTCAGAATACTATTAAAATAAATATGTACCTACCCAGGTATGTATGTCATGTATGCTTATATGTATGAATGTATCTTCACGCTAAGTCCGTTTAAGCAGAGGCAGAGAACGTGACCGCGATAATAAGGAACCTTTATTTACACTGAAAGATTACGTAAGAACGCTCCAACTCTAGGTTCTTTTGTTTTAAACCCAGAATGTAAGAAGAATCAAAGTTTAAATGATACCGAAGAAAGTTACTAAGCTTTCACTGTTTCAATGTATTCACACAAAATTATAGAAAAGTTGAATAAAATTTGTTCATTTGTCTTGCATTCTGCAATAAACCTTGCGCTCGCCCCAACTGATGTAAAAAGAAATCAAAAATGCCCAATTTAAAAACTCAGAATGGTTCATAGTTTGGTCCAAGTTAAGAATAATATGAACGTTTTATTTACAGTAGTAATTGGTGTTTGATATACATAGACATTGATTATTAAATTACACGCTACATATAGATTATTATTAACATTTAAAAACAATGGAGAGGCAAACAAAGAAAATAGTTAACTGTTCCCCGCACGGAAAGCCTAAACTGAAAGGGATCTGTTTTTATAAAGTATGGTAACATCTAAAGCCAAGTTCTAAAAATAACCCATCGTAACAGAACATGTTAAAAGTATAAACCACAAATTTAAAACGAATGCGTCATTCCAGTGTGAAATATACAAATTCTTTGAACTTAAAAAAACGGCATGGAATAACTTTTGGACAACTAGAATCCACGGATCAATTCGTATTATATTTACGATTTTTTCCGTTTTTCCTGCTATTTTCAAACGAGTTCAGTGCAATGCCGACTTGTCCCACACATCAACATGTCCGTTGCCTACAGGCCAAGAGATGTACGACTGCCAATTAAAGGTATAGATGGTAACATGTCGGCAACAAATGGCCGCCGATCATACCCCGGACATTGTGAAGCTTTTGTGCTCCCCGCATCCGAGTTTCATACAGAGTGTTCCTTTTTTCCAAATTTCAAGTGTATAAGTACAATTTATTTCGATTACTATGATGATCTCGATAGGATTAGTGTGTTACAACTTAATTTTGGCACCGGACATATCAATACAAATAAAACTCCTCGGATGTGGCTGACAGACAACGCGCAGCCTACTACCTACAGTACTTAAACGCCTCTTAAATATAAGTGGGACTAAGTCTTCTGTCTTTATAAAACACATTCAAACGATAGAGACAGCGCATATTTGAGGGTTACTTAAAACTGAGTGACGTTTGAGTATACGGCCGTTAGAGTTCTAAAGCATCCCGTCTAAACCAAATGCGTTATTCTTCTGGAATCGATGTATAACATATAAATAGTTTAAGTTTTAAAGAACAGCATTCAGTTACTTTTGGACAGAGCATATAGTATAGTCCGTGTAGAGCATATAGTCCGTGTGCATATGTTTTTTTTTTCAATTTATTTAACCATTTTCAAACGAATTCAGTGCAATACAGACTTGTTCCACACATCTACATGTCCGTTGCCTACAAGCCAAGAGATGTACGATTTCCAATTAAATGTGATGGTAACATGTCGGCAGCAAATAGCCGGCGATCATACCCCGGACATTGTCAAGCTTTTGTGCTGCCCGCATCCGAGTTTCATACAGAGTGTTCCTTTTTTCATATTTCAACTTGATGTTGATACCGGATAAATCAACTACAGGCAGATGTACGACTACTAATTAAAGGTAAAGATGGTAACATGTCGGCACCTAGCTGGCGATCATACCCCGGACATTGTCAAGCTTTTGTGCTCTCCACATCCGAGTTTCATACAGGCTGTTCCTTTTTTCCAAATTTCAAGTGCATAGGTACGTACTATTACGATTAGTATAAAAATGTCGATAGGATTATATTTCTGTCAATAACTTAATGTTGATGTCGTAAATATCAGTACAAATAAAACTCTTACCCCCTTATTCATAAACGTACATTAGCTATGTTTTAATTATAGAATGCTTTGTCTTTGTCAGTTGCATTGTCAAATGTGCAGGATAGAAAAAGACAAAGGAGAGATTAGCAACACTTTAGCTGAAATACGTTTATGAATAAGGGGGTTAGGATTTGGCTGTTATATCAGCGAATCATCATCTAAAAGACCACGTCTAGATACCTTAGTTGTTACTGTGTTATCACTCTTGTAATAAATAAAATAATTATTTTTTACGCTATCATTCATACTTACTTTTGTGACCCAACAAAAATACAAGCACAGTTTAGCATTTATTTATTACTAGCTGTGACTGCGACGTCGTCCGCGTGAGAATTTATGATTGTTCAGTATCTACCCGGACAAAGTGGGCGCAGCTAGTATAAAAGTAGCCTTAGTTACTCCTTATTACATGAGCTATCTGCCAGTGAAAGTCCCGTCAAAATCGGTCCAGCCGTTCCCAAAATTAGCCGAGAGAGACAGACAGACGGACAGACAGACAAAAATTGTAATAAATTTTATTTTGGCATGTGTACCGTGTATACATATGCATTTAGTAAAGAGCGGTTATTTTTATATTAAACAGACACTCCAATTATATTTATTTGTATAGATGTTTACGTTGACCCTACTGCTTTTTCTTAATAGGTACTTTTTATGGTTATAACTTCTATAGTTATGGAAACTAGCTTTTACATGTTCAAACAATAAATTACCTACTTATAATGTAGGGAATTATATTATATTCTAATTGAAACATATTCACACCGCGGACACCTTGCCAAAATTTCATACAAACGCTTAATTTGGTCTCTATTACACAGACATCAATCAGTGACGTGTATTTACACGTGCACTTGTGTGCGTAGCACGTACAAAATACCAACCGTCGCCCATAAGAGGGGAGGAGGTTGGGTAATGCGGGGAAATCGGGCGGGACGTCGAAGTGTCCATTCTATACGTAGTATTATTACATATTCTCTGACATAGTAGCAAAGGCTATCCTCGCTGTCAGATTTTGTACTGTATCATGAGCTCCGATGTTTCCCAAAATTGAATCTCGTACAGGATCTCAACTTTGGCAGATGTTATCAAATTAAAATGAATATTTTGTAATTTTGGTACTGATTAACTTTTATGACAAAACCTGATTCCAACGTTTTAATTACGGTACTATTCTATTTAATATCGCACTTCTGCCGCACATTTTGGTTACATTGTTTTAAATTGATATTGGGTATTTACATAAAAGATACGCCGGGAGAGGGCCGAAAACTAATTTGGACCGCAGACAATAACTAAGTTTCGCTCGAATTTCGCGCGCAACCATATCGTCTTCATTTTTGTCGTGGCGTATTTATTCTGGGGTGATGTTTCGGGTTTAAAAATTTCGGTTTGTTTAGAAACACTCTGTTCTGTTTGCCGTCGGCCGCGCTGGGTGGGGAGCGATTTGTGACACTGAAACAAATGACGCGTGCTCAACGCTCGATTGACTAGAATAAGTAACATGCTCGCAAAGGCTGTTACTGTGTCAAAAATACTTTACCGATACGTCGCCATTTTTCACTGTGGGACAACAAATTAACTTTCGTTTCTGACACAATTTGCGTCTGACACCTTTTAGCTTTTTGGTGAGGATTTTTTGTTGACAACGATGACTTTAATTTATTATTTTTTAGGTTTCAATTAAAAACTTTGTTACATTATAAAAACATGATAAACATTCATTACATTTTTATCATGTTTTTATAATTATTTCAAATATAAATATACCTATTATTATGAGTGTAAAAGACAAAATTAAATGTAAAATATAGCTACGACCCTGCTCCCTGCTCCCGCCGGTAGCGGGAGCAGGGTCGTAGCTACTGGTGGTCAGAGATACAACCTCCTCACAATGCAGGCCGTGTCGAGCAATACTGCGTTATGTACCTACTAGGCGCTTAATCCTACCTCCTAGCGAGAGCCTCCCTATATGTTATTTTCCCTATATGTTATCACACGACCACACCACGTGTAGAGGAGTCCGGCGGACGTATGTTACGACTATAAATCAAAATTAACTGTCCAAAAATTGAAAAACCCCAATAGTACTTAGATTATCGTCAATTAACAATTTATTATTTTTTATGCCTCTCGTTATTATTAATGGTTATTCCCTATACCTAGGTAGTATATGATAAATAGCTAGACATAAATGCACCTAGTAAAACTCTTAAGACGTACCTATATTGACATGTATGAAATGAATAAACAAAATTGTTGTCCTTACGTATCTACATAAGTGCTCAAAATTTTTAGCAACGCATCTATTACCTTCTGTCAGTCTTCACAGATTCTTTCTCTATAAATAGTAAGAACTGTCAGTAGAGTCTATAATATGACAGTTCTATTTTTGGCATCGTTATTGCGCATGTTGCCAGTGTCAAGTAAAACGATATTTTGTAATCGTAATAAGCAGTGTAAAGTCAGTCAGTCAGTGCATTAAATTTATCAATCTGTCAGTCAGAGTCACAGTAATTCGAGCAAAGCGATGGCTAAAGTAGCCACCAGACCAGAACAGAGCATTTACAATGAAGTTTTGGAGGCAACCCGACATTACTTTGCTCTATGTAAGGTCGTAGTGCGGTCTGTGAATCTCACACTTAGACCGTACTTACTGTATATAATATATAATAAATCAAGTATTTTTTTTTACTGATGGTAGAGCTCCAGTGACGGAGCTCGCGGGCGTAGGCACCACCGCATTGCCTAATATATTTGCCGCTAAATGGTAGTGTTCAGCACTATCGTGTTCCGGTCAGGTGGTAATGTACGGCCCTGTAATTTCCGGCACAGAGGCGTAACACCTTTGGCCTCAGGAGTGGTAACGCATCTGCATTTTGACCTTGGTCTTTATGTGGGTGTCTTTAGGCTGCAGTCATCACTTAACATCAACGTGAACTGCATGCGTGTTTACGATTTCCATTACATTAAAAAAATATATAAAAGATAGACATTACATTCACAAATAATACTAATTATAAAAGTAACTACGTTAAGAAAAACCGACAACAAATCTAAAAAGTAAAAAATAATACAGATTTAATATTAATTATAAACTACCTATTATTTATATGTGTTATTTACTAATAGGATTGAAGTCGCTGCCAAGCCTTAAACAAATAATTATATTTTAATCACTTAAATATGAATACAAGCAAATTAATACAATGAACAAAATGTAACCGGAGAATCGTGGGTGTTTGCATGTATGCTTGAATGCATGCATTTACCTCTGCCTACCCTTTCGGGGATTACAGGCATGAAGTTACGTTTTAATACAATGAAATGCCTACTTAATTGATTTTGGCTTTGGCACCGACTTCAATCCTATTAGTAAATAACACATATAAATAACTAGCTGTTGCCCGCGGCTTCGCCCGCGTGGATCTCGTTTTATAAATAATTTAAATTTTACAATCCCATGGAAATGTCCTAATCAAGTTTCCCGTCGCGTACCTATACGTGGAGTTCTTAATCACGTCTATAACTTAGAAATCTCTATTTAATTTTAACCCCTTATATTTGAAAGTTTAGGGGTGATTGTAGCAAAATACTGAAGCACTTACCTAGTTTTTTATACCTAACAGAAAGACTGGAACATCACTTTTCAAATCTTTAACTTAAAAACTACCAAAATTCTCACGCAAATTTTAACCTCAATTCCATACAAACAGTACCCCTCCATTTTGCCGCTTTAGGGGGAAATTTTGTCCATTTCACTTAAACAGATCATTTTTACAATTCCTAATCAAGAGCCTGTTTTTATACTGTTTAATTCAGGAATGAGAAACTTTCCATAAAAAAATTACCACTTCATTTTCCCTCTTTAGGACAGAATTTGTCAATTTCGTCTACACAGATAATTTTTATTGTAATCCAAAATGTTTATATATGTTGTAATATAGTCCTTTATAATTATCTCTAAAAACCCTTTCTTATACATCATGAAAGGAACCCTTGTACCAAATTTTAAGTCTCAAGGAACAGTAGTTTTATATAACATTTTCGTAAACAATTACAAAATCAAAAGCAAATAAATAATCAATGTAGAAGTAACCGTCTAACTCAGAGCAAAGGTAGCGCGGCCGCTGCTCCGACTTAAGTGCAGATCAAGAAGACAGCGTTAGCGCGTTTTGAAAAACTTGTGACCCCATCCATCAAAGGCCATGGGTAACACTGCTTCTTATCTTTTGCATAGAGTATTAATATTTGTTTTATTGCTTTATCTTTTTTTGTACCAAAGAGCCTGTTCACTAATATTCCACCTTGAAAATTGCGGTAAGTCCCATACCAATTTCCATTACCCATTTTTAGGGGTGTGGGGGAAAATTTCAAAAAAATTATTGATGCAACTATTTTTCGTACAGAACATAAGAAGCCCGTTAACCAATTTTCAGGCAAATTACAAAAAAACAATTTTTCTGGTGGTAGAGCTCCAGTGAAGCAGCTCGCGGGCGTAGGTACCACCGAATTACCTAATATTCTTGCCGCTAAATAGTAGTGTTCAGCACTATCGTGTTCCGGTCAGGAGGTAATGTACGGCCCTGTAATTTCAAGCACAGAGGCATAACACCTTAGGCCTCAGAACTGGTAACGCATCTGCATTTGGACCTCTGATCTTTGTGTGGGTGTCTATAGGCTGCAGTCGTCACTTAACATCAATGTGAACTGCATGCTTGTTTGCCACTTTCACGACATAAAATACGGCATTAAAAACTGACAAAATACCCGCACAAACTATCAACTCCTCTCTTAAAGGGGTTGGAGCAGATTTCTAAACAAAAAGTGTATATTTTAAGAACTTTAACGTTGTGTTCTTTAGTAACAAAGAGTCCGGATACCAATTGTTGGCTAAAGTCCAATAAAATATTTTACCCCCTCTGTTAGGGGAAGGGGGCAGATGTCCAAAAAAAATTACGTACGAAATTATTTGTTAGCCTAAAAGAGTCCACATACCAAGTTTCAACTTTCTACCTTGAAATTGTGGAATGCTCCCTACGAATTGCCACCCCCTATGATAAGGGATGGGGCAGATTTCCAAAAAAAAAACAACTAAACGTTGTTTTTTAGTAACAAAGAGGCCGCATATCAATTTTTGGCTTTCCACCTTCAACACTGCGGAAAGCCCAATACAAATTTCACTCCCTATTTTAAGGGGATGGGGGTAAATAAAATAAAAAAGATGTACTTATTGTTTGTTAGGCTCATAGAGTTCGCATACCGAGTTTTAACTTTCTATCTTGAAAATTGTGGAATGCTCCATACAAATTTCCATCCCCTATTTTAGGGGATGTAGCAAATTACAAAAAAAAAATATTCAATAATAAGCAAATGTTTTTTTTTTAGTAATAAAGAGTCCGCATACCTATTTTTGGCTTTCCAGCTTGAACACTGCCTTAAGCCCAATACCTTCAAATGTCACCCCCCGTGTTAAAGGGATGAAGGCAGATTTCTAAAAAAAAATGATCTACGTATTGTTTGTTAAACTCAAAGAGTTCACATACGGAGTTTTAACTTTCTATCTTGAAAATTGTGGAATGCTCCATACTAATTTCCACCCCCTATTTTAGGGGGATGCGGATAATATAAGGAGACAAAAAGTAGCCTATGTGCGTTCTCAAAGTCAACTCTATCTCTGCACCAAATTTCATCAAAATCGGTTCACTCGTTTGGACGTAAAAAAGGTAACAGACAGACAGACAGACAGACAGAAAGACAGACAGAGTTACTTTCACATTTATAATATTAGTAGGGATAGGTAGTATATAATTAATATTAAATCTGTATTATTTTTAACTTTTTAGATTTGAAGTCGGTTTTTCTTAACGTAGTTACTTTTATTTAATACTTTTTAGTTTATTGCTGCATTGTCAATAAGATTAATGTTCACATCTGTTAAATTTGTAAAATCTGACTCTTTGAACTTTGTGACAATAAGATAAGTACATAATTTAAACTGTTTAGATGTGTCGATACAAAATTATTACACAACTATACGAATTAAATGAAAATTTTATATTGATTTTTGGGGAAAGTAATCATGGACTGTTAACTCTATGCATTTATCCACGAAGGAGTAAATAAGCTGTGTTGTGTCGTCGATGAGTAAATATGTCATTGTCACTTGTTGTCATGCGCATTAGGACTATCTAAGTCAGTGGATTCAACGCATTGTTATGACAACACGCTGTCTAATCTTTTATTCCTTTAGTTTGAGGTGAAAGTAAGTAAAAAATGCTCATAAAATAAAAACTAATGGACCTACCTGAATAAAATTTTTATGGGACCAATTCGAAACTATTCCGCATCAAACACAATAAGAATTACGTAAATCGGTTCAGAAATCTCGGCGAAATCGGCGTACACACATAAAAAAATATATATATGTACCGGCCGAATTGAGAACCTTCTCGTTTTTTTGAACTCGGTTAAAAATAAGTTCTTTATCCGTTCATCCGACGCTACATTAGCGCAAAACGTAAAGCATATTAAATTAAAAAAAAGGTAAGTGAAGCCGTCTTATATTTAGCAAAACAGTATTCCATGATAACATTTCTGTTTATTCAAGAGACGGAAACAAAAATGTCCTCAAGGAAATGAAGGGAAAATCCACTGTTTAACAGAAAAGAGGCAAGACCCGGTCTCGTGGGATGACACAAGCTGTGATGATTAACGTGTTTTACACAAATAACTGTTATTCTTTGTCACGTACAATACACGAAAACGTTGACACTTGTATATTGTTTATTTTGATTGGCTTTTAGCTAATAGAAAAACGGAACACGCTTTGAGGATAAATGTGCTTATGATGGACAAAACTGAGGATATGAGATATCAGAAGAAATATTTTTCCTCCTTCGCCGCTGTTACTTTCCTACTGGATATCAAATATTAAACCAAATGGTTTCCACAACAATCTCATTATCCCGTTGTATGTTTGACCGACTTAATAAGACGAGATAGCGGATATCACAAACATGACAGTAATATCTCAGTGTACCGATATTACAAAAATAGCAGAGCAAATTAACCGTCAAACTTCAAAATGGAGTAATCAATCGGCAAGGATATTTTGAACAATAGCCTCGATGTCATCATTCGATCCCATAGAGCAACACCGGAGGGGAGTAGCCATATGCAGGCTTTCCCCTCTGTCAAAGTACAAGCCCAAATGGGCCTATACCTGTCGCCTAGATGTTTAAATGTGTGCGTGAAATTGTTTCTGTATTTTGTTAAAGTCAAAGTGTGAGTTTCGTAGTAACATACGATTTTTTTAGTGTGCGTGTGTGTCGCACGCATTTACCCTCGCAAAAAATGACAGACTGTTTTACATCGGTAATAAACGCTATGGCTACTCATCTCCAGTCCGCCGCGACCGGTGGCCCGTGTTGCTTTTTGTTCGATCCCAAATTCGTTTTCTGATATTCAATAACAAGCCTCAAACGGTACCACACGAAACTTCTATCGATATACTTAACTGGAATATCGTTATGCAAACAGGTTGTAGCTTGTTCGCGACGCGGAGTCGATTTACTACGGCCTATTTATATTATCCTTTCCAATTTACTGGCGTCGACGGCATCAAAACATCTATTAGACTTTCATACCAAACAAAATGAACGCGTTGTTAAGCTTAAATCCTCTCGGGATTGTAAAAAAATCTCCTTGCTCCGAAACATTTTCGTCCAAAAACGTATAGACAACATCGTTTATTAAATAGGATAGTACTTCATTCGATGTAATCTGTGAGCTATTTTGGGAGTTGAGTTAATTTTCAATTTCAATGTCGAGGTCTTTCCTATGTTTTCACTCAGAATAAGTTACTGGTAGTAGAACTATCGGTATCGTAGCTTGTTGCATTAGGTGCTATAGCCACTATAGCGGGTGCTTCCCAGAGGTCCACAAATCTTAATTTATAGTTCATACATTGATACCCAAGGGGTCCACGACGTTTAAAGAAATATCATATTTTCTTTCCCATCGGGTCCATGACATGGTTTCACACAAAATGAATTCAATATACCTATGAACAAGCCAATTTTTTACTTCCTACGTCCAGTAGTTACGGCTGTGTGTTGCCTCTCACTCATTCAATCACTCAATAATTCGCTCAGTAATAGAAGAGTTTTATACAATTTATGATGATATTCATAAAGATATTAGTTAGCCAGTGATGTGTTATAATTGTAGAGATACTTAAAAAAGACAAGCATAAGATATAAATAAAGCTGATAGTGACAAAAAATGACTACATTATCAGAAGCATAACTTAATTAAAGTATTTTATTTTTAAAGAAAAATGGAAAGAAAAATTTGACTTCAGGCGAGGCTCGAACTCGCGACCTACCGGGAATCTAGTCCAGCCGCTCTTCCAATTGAGCTACTGAAGCCCTGCCCGATTTGTCAAATCTTTCCTTCACATCTATTGCATTGCTTTATGGTAGCAGCAGCGCCATCTATTACCAACTATGCTAGTTAGGCAACCGATATAATAGACTTTTCAGTTTATTGAATATCGTAAAGAAGACGCTTTTACCCTTAATAATTGTTTTGTCAAATTTTTCTTTCCATTTTTCTTTAAAAATAAAATATATTTCACAAGCATGTGTTAATGCGAAATAATATAAAACAATTAATTAAAGTATATAAGTATGTATACCACACATTTCTTTAGCGATGCTGATACTCGTACCTATACAATTAACACTACATAGCTGATACACAAATTGTAGATTTATGAAATAAACATACAAATTACATATACTTCTAGTATTTCAATGAACTTTTTGAGAAATCCAATCTTTTCCGCCGACCCCTGAAATATTATCACTCTGGAGAAGACTTATGAAATGTGGCTACTCCCTAAGAATTTATTTGTGTTAGCGTAGGAAGCATTTGTGAAACTGGATATTCTAACATCGCGGTACAATCCCTGAAATCTCACATTTTCGTAAGCATTTTGAGATTAGTTAATAAGCAGACGCGAACTCATGTTTTTGTAAGAATTCTTAGATTAACTAATAAGTAAAAGAATTTTATTTCGTGGAAAAATATATCTTTATTTAACCAGTTTCGTGTTACACATGTAAACCTAATAAGCTTGAACGTAATTAAAGGTAGTTATAATTGTAGAAGAAATTGTTGAAGTACTTAGTACTTGAAGTGCCTACTTTTAATGAAGAAATCAGATTTTCTAATAAACTGTAGGTATGTGATTAGCGTTGATTTTATTTTGAAATTTTGGATACAAAGTGTAATACCGAATATTAAAATGTAGGCACATGTTTCGAGGAGAGCGGGGACAGGAACGTTTTATGTTTATGGACAACATTGCGTAAAAGCCACCGAAATGTGGCTTTACAATTTTTTATTTTGCGTCTTGTAAATAAAAGAATTGTGAAAAAAATATTGCTTGCCACAAAGGAGATGTTGCAAACATGTATGGACCTCCGGCCACGTGTTGAACACAATATCATTAAACAGGCAAAATCAATATAAAAACGTTTTTTATTGCTTATTTTCACTTCTTTAGCTTTGTTTGCAGTTACAAAACATAATTTGCACTTAACTCAAAACTAACATGGCGAATATGGCAAGCGATGTCATTGTGACATCGCTTTTTTAAATTGTATTTTGATTATAGAACTTGGAGAAAAAAGTAATATTTTCTAAATACTATCAAAATCGATTGTTCCCAAGTGTCGGCTGTATCGCCGCCATGTTAAACATAGTTGAAAATGATAAAATCGTTTGAATTAAATATGGTTGTAACTCTAAAATATATTCTTGAATAAATTAATTGTATTTTTTTCGGATTCTTCTTTAATTTACCCATTTTTTGAGGACGTGTACGAACCAGGGCCGAGCTCGCAACATCTCCTTTTATGCAAATTGTTGGTAAAAGAAATAATTTAAATTAATTTTAAAAACTTATGTTTTTTTTAATTAATACATAAACATAGCATCAAACTAGTATACATAACATAAAGCTAGTACGTACATAACTAATATCCAAAGTACTAGAAAAATATTATTTGTCTCAAATAATGAGCATCGTTCAGTTATCAGATTCTATGAATCGTTGGAAAAAGAAATAACTTAAATTAATATAAAAAAATGCAAACGCGATATCGCTTCTAATTTGTTACATTCCCTTTATATTTTCCTAATCCAACTACGTTTACCATAATATGAATCAATAGCAATTCGATATCCGATAGATTTATTCTATTTGAGGGAACTTTCCTCATCCCATCACATACAATACATACCACCGAGTCTTAAAATATTCTGGACAGCACAACCTGACCTTTCAATATCGCTGGCCGAAACCGTCTGCGTGAAAAAAGAAGCCGATTACCCTTGTTTACGCACAAAATAAAGTTTTCTTCTCATTGGCTAGCAGATAAAGCAGGGCAAAGATTAAATTCGGGTCGTGTTTGCAGTGAGACCCGCGCCCAACCAAACCGGCCTTATGTAAGTGTACTAAAATATAATTTGACACAGTGTGATGACTTTGTTTTTTGGACGTACGTAGAAAGCTCGTCCCGAGATGGTCGTCGGCGATCCCAAGGGCTTCTAAACCTGAAGAATAAGTTACTTTATGACTTGTTATTATTTGGAGTCTTTGAAAATGTAAGTAAAAACTTTTAATTCGACATTAATTATGTGTCTGAGTCAACAAACATAATCAATATACTCCTAATCATATAAAAATCCAGACACAACAAAAAAAAGCCTTTTATGGAATCCAAAATTATTGCAAATACTATATCGGTTATCGACTCAAGTTCGATACATGCCCTTTGTATTTTCCTAATCCAACTACGTTTACCATAATGTATGAATCAGTAGCAATATCCGATAGATTGATTCTATTTGCGGGAACTTTCCTCATCCCATCACATACAATACATAATACCACCGAGTCTTAAAATATTCTGGACAGCACAACCTGACCTTTCAATATCGCTGGCCGAAACCGTCTGCGTGAAAAAAGAAGCCGATTACCCTTGTTTACGCACAAAATAAAGTTTTCTTCTCATTGGCTAGCAGATAAAGCAGGGCAAAGATTAAATTCGGGTCGTGTTTGCAGTGAGACTCGCGCCCCACCTAAACGGCCCTAAGTAAGGACACAAAAATATCATTTGGCATAGCGTAATAGCCTCCGAAGAAAGGTTGCTTTACGACTTCTTATTTGGCGTCTTGTAATGAGTTTTGTAACGAGAAGGGTCGTAGAACATTGCTGCTTTGATGTTAACACGCGATTTAAAATGTTGATGTTGTTAATGTTGTAGAAAATATCATTCCCTTAGGCGCTGGTGCGTATAATCGTCGCATGTTTTTGAATTACCTTTCGATGTCGCTTTCATACATATTGGGGACATTTTGTTTTGCAAATATTTCTGTAGCATTTCTCAACACTTGATTTTGACTCAATAATCTTACAAATTTTGAAGAGTCAGTTTTTTTGGCGAATGAATAAGATTAAGTTAAGTTTTAAATGTATCATGTGTCAATGATTCTCAAACAATTTCACGGACCACTGTCTCTAGAATATTACCTATATACATATTTATACAGTGTGTCCCAGGGATAAGTAACCGAAGGCGTTTTTCGAATATTTGGACAAAATTTGAAGCAACCAAAGCCGGTAAGTTCCATATATATATGAGTACCTAATTACCCTTAGTTTTGTACAAATGTTTGTAAAACGCCGGGCGGTCACTTATCCATGGGACACATTGTATATAATATACATGGTTGCTAAATGTAGAAGAAGCACGGGAGGTATGTCAGGACAGGGAGTTCTGGCACTCCACACTTAAGTTGGCGTGAAGATACATACATACATACATAATATATGCTATAAATGCGTAAGAATAGTTTTATTTCCATTAACAATTTTATCTCATGTCTATATTTCCTTTGCACTATAATTTCTGGGACCAAAACTGAATAAAACCGTCAGGCATACTTAATGTTATTTGAGCACATATTTAAAAGATAATAATATAGTTACACACATTCAGGTACATTATAATTTTAACTACCCTTTATTAAAATGTATTTGGAAGCCTAACATTACAATAAAACCTTTCTATTCTCATGTTTTGTATATCCATATTAACAGATCACAAACATAAAACAACCCCAATAAAATGTAATGGTGGGAGAACGGTCGTAAGGGATCCGACTTCGAAACCGTATGGTCGTCAGTTAATGAACCTAACTTGAAGTTCGTTTACAATAGCATTCGTACCAGGTAAACTTCTGCCATTGTATTCATGCTTAGACAATAATATATGAAACTAGCTGTTATATCTATCTCTATCTATGTATTAAGTAGCCTATGTTCTTTCTCGAATTCAGCTCTATCTCTGTACCACATTTCATTAAAATCGGTTCAGTCGTTTTGACGTGAAGTGGTAACAGACAGACAGAGTTACTTTCGCATTTATAATAATAGGTTAGGGAAAAAGTATTTTCGCATTATAGTATGTATGAACTTGTAATAAAATCTCTTTGGCTGTAGTATTTGTATCTGGCTGGTTTTGGTATCATTGAAAGTTAAAATTTTAAAGAACATCATTCCAAATTCAAATTAGGCAAATGTGTGATTTTCATTTGTTTTTCGTACTGTCAAGATGAAGAATCTAATGAAGAAATTCGATAAATTTTAAAATTTTACTACAAAAAAGGTAAAAATGCAACGCAAGCCGCGAAAAAAATTTGCGATGTTTATGGACCTAGTGCAGTGTCTGTGAGAGTAGCACAAATTTGGTTTAAGCGTTTTCTTCGGAAATTTTGATGTCAAAGATACACCTCGCTCTGGTCGCCCTATTACGGATAAAATGGATGCCATTTTTGAAAAAGTGGAGCAAGATCGACATATCAGTAGTTACGACGTAACTGAAGAACTGAGAATTGATCACAAAACAGTTTTGGCGCATTTGAAAAAAGCTGGGTACAAAAAAAAGCTCGATATTTGGGTACCTCACGAGCTCACTGAAAGAAACCTAATGAACCGTGTACTCATTTGTGATTCTTTATTACGACGTAATGAAACCGAGTCATTTTTGAAGAAGCTGATAACTGGTGATGAAAAGTGGATCACGTACGACAAGAACGTGCGAAAAAGGTCGTGGTCAAAGGCCGGGCAGGCTTCACAGACTGTGGCGAAACCCGGGTTAACTCGCAATAAGGTGATGTTGTGTGTGTGGTGGGATTGGAAGGGCATTATTCATTATGAGCTATTACCACCAGGCAGGACTATCGATTCTGAACTCTACTGCGAACAACTGATGAGATTAAAGCAAGAACTTGAGAGGAAGCGGCCGGAATTGATCAACAGAAGGGGTGTGGTGTTTCATCATGATAACGCTAGACCTCACACATCTATAGCCACTCAGCAAAAATTAAGAGAGTTTGGCTGGGAGGTGTTAATGCATCCGCCGTATTGTCCTGACCTTGCACCTTTAGAATTCCACCTGTTTCGGTTTCTTCAGAATTCTTTATGCAATGTTAGGTTAACATCACGAGAGGACTGCCAAATCCACTTGTCGCGGTATTTTGATGAGAAGTCCCAAAATTTTTATAGCAATGGGATCATGTCCCTACCTACAAGATGGCAAAAGGTTATCGAACAAAATGGTACATACATACTTTAGTTAAATTTAAATAAACTGTATTAAAAAATGTTTTGAATTATCTTAAAAAATGCGAATAAACTTTTCCCCCAACCATATTAAAATAAGTAGGGATAAATTTACGGCCAGTGAAGAAAACAAGACGCAAACTAACGTTGTATCTAAAATTAACTGAGTAGAACCTGAGCGTAGCAATAGATAGAGTCATTAGATATCGCCATCAAAGTTCTATTGTACTCTAAGCTCTACTAAGCTACAATGATGATGATTCATCATTTCAGTCGCAAGATATCCTACTGGATAAAAGCCTCCTCCAAATATGCCCGAAATGCCTCCTCAAAATATGAACAGTCCTAAGTTGCCCTCATCCGGCGATTGCCCGGTATCTTCATCATATCCTTGCTCTAATAGTCGCACTCTAAGAAGTAGAATCGTTAGATCTCGTTGAAGAATCCCTTACGAGTTGGAAGAACTTTGTGCTTAAAGCATAATTCTGCTCAGTTCAGTTCTTGCATACTATGCAAGGACCGCCAGTTTTAAAAACGCTTGACTCTGTCTTGGGATATAACCATGATTTGTTTGATCAAGGTGTATATTATGTATCTTCCCGGTTAGTCCAGCGGTGGGAAACCACTGTTTGATTCGAAGAGTAGCGGGTTCGATCCCCGCATCGGAACAAATACTTGAATGGCCTACAGATATTTGTTTCGGGTCTGTGTGTTTGTGTTTTTTTTTTTTTACGCGTGTAAACCCTCATGGGCACCCGCCGTCGGAACGCTTACGCACACATCCGCGACCCCGCCGGCGGCTGCTCGTCTCCGAGGTTGAGCTCTTTGGTTCCAACCAACACTAGTGGCGTGCGGAACACGTGCACGCCACCCAGCTTGGGACCTATCTCCATTTGGGCGACGGACATCCCCTAGTCCGACACCCAAAGGCCCCGACCACTCACAACGCCAGGCGTCCCAAGACGCCCGGATGGAGGAGTCCAGGGGCACTCTGTCCGGCCCCGGAGGAGCGGGAGTGACAGGGATGAACTGACCTTCAACCGCCCCCCCGCGGCCCCACCACGTCCCTATCGAGCGGCGGGACCACCGCTAGGCGGCTGGGGATAGGGTGCAGGGCCAACGACATACCCATACGCCTTCCCACCACGTCACCATCTGAGGGCGGGACCACCGTTAGGCGGCTGGGGATAGGGTGCAGGGCCAACGAAATATACGGGTATTTCGTTGGCCCTGCTTGTTCGCTGGCACCTCTTCCCCAGCCGTCTCCTCTCCACAGCAGCGAGTGGCGGGCAGAGCCACGCCAAACGCCGCCCCCTCTCTGGGTTCCTCTTGGCTTCGCCGGTGTGGCGACAACCACCGGGTACTGAACCCCCCGTCACGACAAGGCGGAAACCCTTGGGGGGGTGGGTGTTTGTGTTTGTGTTGTATGTGTACAACGGCACCCACGACACAGGTTTATACTTACTGTGGGGCTGTGAGTGTAAGCGTATTTTATTTTATTTCTTACTTTTCTTATTTGTCTTCACGCTAGGTCCCTAACGGGGTGGGCAGAAAGCGTGGAGGGAAAATGTAATGTCTTGGTTGTTACATACTTCTAGTGCCTCTTCTACTTAAGGTAACATACTGTATTAATAATTAGATTGATTTTATGTGTTTATTACAGACCTGAAGTATAATTTGTTTGAAACACAGTTCTGTTAAACAATATCTTTTTTTTTTATGTAACGGAAGTGGCAAACAAGCATGCAGTTCACCATATTTGTTTGCCACTTCCATTACATAAAAAAAAAAATTGTGATATTGTTTAACAGAACTTATTTATTGATGTTAAGTGATGACTGCAGCCTATAGACACTCACACAAAGACCAAGGTCAAAATGCATATGCGTTACCACTCCTGAGGCCTAAGGTGTTATGCCTCTGTGCCGGAAATTACAGGGCCGTACATTACCACCTGACCGGAACACGATAGTGCTGAACACTACCATTTAGCGGCAAATATATTATAAGGTAATGCGGTGGTGCCTACGCCCGCGAGCTTCGTCACTGGAGCTCTACCACCATTAAAAAAATTATGCGTTATTATCAATTGAAACGCATTAGTATCAGTTGAATTTTACACAAATTTAACATTGAGCACCCAAATAAACAATACTACGTAACTTCGACATTCACTGAAAGCATACATAACAATAAACAGTACTACAATATACGAGTATTCAACTACATAATAAAAAGCATACCTAATCACAACTATAATACCTTAATCTAAAAGGAACCCAGACAGTACAGTCAGATGCTTATATTTAGTTAATCTTGTCATTTTGGATTCTGCGCTATCCCCGTTACCTTTTTTACGTTGTCAATACTTTGCCGTATTTACGAGTGAGGTCGGAAAACAAAAGCACTTGTTGTCCAAGAATTTTGTATCCACTAAACCTATAGGATAAAAAACTAAAATTATGGGGTGGGTCATGTCCTTTCAACTACTCTTATAGGGTAACTGTAAGCAAAATACGATTTTGAAAAGTATTTTATAATCTCCTTAATAACTGTCATATTTGCATTTTATATCTATGTATATCTATACATCTATACAAATAAATAAAATTGGAGTGTCTGTTTGTAATGAAAAAATAACCGCTTTTTACCAAATGCACATGTACATATACCAAAACAACATTTTTTACAATTTTTGTCTCTCTGTCTGTCTATTTGTTCCCGCTAATCTCGGGAACGGCTAGACCGATTTTGACGGGACTTTCAACGAAATACCCGTACACCTCTTCCCCAGCCGTCTCCTCTCCACAGCAGCGAGTGGCGGGCAGAGCCACGCCAAACGCCGCCCCCTCTCTGGGTTCCTCTTGGCTTCGCCGGTGTGGGGACAACCACCGGGTACTGAACCCCCCGCCACGACAAGGCGGAAGCCCTTGGGGGGGTGGGTGTTTGTGTTTGTGTTGTATGTGTACAACGGCACCCACGACACAGGTTTATACTTACTGTGGGGCTGTGAGTGTAAGCGTATTTTATTTTACACGCTAGGTCCCTAACGGGGTGGGCAGAAAGCGTGGAGGGAAAATGTAATGTCTTGGTTGTTACATACTTCTAGTGCCTCTTCTACTTAAGGTAACATACTGTATTAATAATAAGATTGATTTTATGTGTTTTTTACAGACCTGAAGTATAATTTGTTTGAAACACAGTTCTGTTAAACAATATCATTTTTTTTTATGTAACGGAATTGGCAAACAAGCTTGCAGTTCACCATATATGTTTGCCACTTCCATTATATAAAAAAATATCTATACATCTATACAAATAAATAAAATTGGAGTGTCTGTTTGTAATGAAGAAATAACCGCTTTTTACCAAATGCACATGCACATATACCAAAACAACATTTTTTACAATTTTTGTCTCTCTGTCTGTCTATTTGTTCCCGCTAATCTCGGGAACGGCTAGACCGATTTTGACGGGACTTTCACTGGCAGATATCTTATGTAACAAGGAGTAACTAAGGCTAGCTACTTTTATACTAGCTGCGCCCACGACTTGGCCCGGGTAGATACTGAACAATCATAAATTATCACGCGAACGAGGTCGCGGGCACAACTAGTAACTGAATATGTTTAAGGTTTGTTATTTCTTTAAAACTTGTTAAAATACCGATTAAGAAAAAAAATAGTTGCATCATTTTACAAATCTGTGAACCCTGATAACTTTAACGATGACTAAAAAAATCTGGTACAACGCATTTGGCAGGCAAACCATAACTTTATAATTTTTTTGATGCAAGTGAACTTGAGGCTATGAAAGGTATTATGTAAATAGCACTGTAAAATACTATTTTGCTTCTTCTTTATACAATCGAGTCAATTGTACAGTCGACTAAGAAGTATAAACATTTTGCCAGCGAATTTAATTTACAGTACTATGCTATTTCATAAATTGAATTCGTCTAGGATGTGAGAGTAAATAAACGTTGCAGTTTTCTAAAACTACGTAGGTCAATTTGTATCTTAGTATTCTTACCCCCTTATTCATAAACGTACATTAGATACGTTTTAGCTATAGAATGCTTTGTCATTGTCAGTTGCATTGTCATTTTTACTGGTGGTAGATTTTTACCGGGCGTAGGCACCACCGCATTACCTAATATACTTGCCGCTAAATGGTAGTGTTCAGCACTATCGTGTTCCGGTCAGGTGGTAATGTACGGCCCTGTAATTTCCGGCACAGAGGCATAACACCTTAGGCCTCAGAACTGGTAACGCATCTGCATTTTGACCTTGGTCTTTGTGTGGGTGTCTATAGGCTACAGTCATCACTTAACATCAATGTGAACTGCATGCTTATTTACCACTTCCATTACATAAAAAATATACATTTTTTTTTAATTGTCAAATGTGCAGGATAGAAAAAGACAAAGGAGAGATTAAGCAACACTTAAGCTAAAATACGTTTATGAAAAGGGGGTTAGAGTTAACAAAAACGGGTACAACATTAGAAATGAAATAACAAAAGATTTGATATTTGTGTAAGTATTTCTGTTGCGTATTTATTATAATATAGGTATCTAGACTCAAAATCAATCAAAAGCAAAAAAGTAGTTTTTAGAAATATATAACATCATTGATTTTAACTATTAACTATTTGTAATTGAGCGAAATTATTTTATTAACGACAGTTTTTTAGGTGTAGTATTGTCTAATTATATATATTACTAGGTGACCCGGCAAACTTCGTATTGCCTGAGAATGAAATAATGTGTCAAAGGTTTGATAGATACCTAATTACCTACGGACTATTTGTATCGGAAAATGAAATTGTGGTTGTTTTTATATTATTTCGCATTAACACATGCTTGTGAAATATATTTTATTTTTAAAGAAAAATGGAAAGAAAAATTTGACTTCAGGCGAGACTCGAACTCGCGACCTACTGGGAATCTAGTCCAGCCGCTCTTCCAATTGAGCTACTGAAGCCCTGCCCGATTTGTCAAATCTTTCCTTCACATCTATTGCATTGCTTTATGGTAGCAGCAGCGCCATCTATTACCAACTATGCCAGTAGGTCGCAAGTTCGAGTCTCGCCTGAAGTCAATTTTTTCTTTCCATTATTCTTTAAAAATAAAATATGAAATTGTGGTTTTTACTGTTTCCCTTCAATTTCTTCATATTTTCTTACTTTTTAAACCTTCCCTGGACTTCAAAAATCATTCAAAACCAAAATTAGCCAAATCGGTTGAGCCGTTCTCGAGTTTTAGCGAAACTAACGAACAGCAATTGTTTTTATATATAAAAGAATATCTTTTTGTGACGTGATGTGATTTCATTTCATTTCATATTTATATTGTATTTGGTCGCGAGTTCGAGTCTCGCCTGAAGTCAATTTTTTCTTTCCATTATTCTTTAAAAATAAAATATGAAATTGTGGTTTTTACTGTTTCCCTTCAATTTCTTCATATTTTCTTACTTTTTAAACCTTCCCTGGACTTCAAAAATCATTCAAAACCAAAATTAGCCAAATCGGTTGAGCCGTTCTCGAGTTTTAGCGAAACTAACGAACAGCAATTGTTTTTATATATAAAAGAATATCTTTTTGTGACGTGATGTGATTTCATTTCATTTCATATTTATATTGTATTATTATAACCGACATCAGTTACACAAAAATGTAAATGTATGTATGTATGTATCTTCACGCCAGGTCCCTAACGGGATAGGCAGAGAGTGTAGAGCGCCAGATATCCCGGTCCTGACATACCTCTCGTGCCTCGTCTACCTTCATCATTATCTTCATACATGCACGTCGATTCCTAAAATGAAAATGGTTGCAAAAATATTATTTCGCTACGAATTTTCTGAGTCAGACATTGAAGACATCATTGCAGACAGAGCAAAAGGTATACGTATAGGAGGGCATAGTGGTCAAGTCGACGGCTACGTCGCGGGACATGATCCCATGTCCCCAAGAGACTGCGACCCTAATTGGACGTGGGCTGCCTTCGGAATCAGCCGGCGATTATTTAATCTTTAATGTTGTCTCACGGATTTTTTGTAGAAAATTCACAATATTTATTTAAAAAGACGAATATTGTGAACAATATTTTATATTTGAAGTTATCACTTCTAATTAAATGTGACTTTTGCTGTCACGGATATGATTAGGTGTGCCGATCTTGCTCGCCCACTGTGCTCTATATTTTATTTTTATACTAAAAGTGGCTGTGCCCGCGACTTCGTCCGCGTGTATGATTGTTCAGTATCTCCCTGGGCGAAGTCGTGGGCGCAGCTAGTATAAAAGTAGCCTAAGCAACTCCTTATTACATAAGCTATCTGCCAGTGAAAGTCCCGTCAAAATCGGTTCAGCCGTTCCCGAGATAAGCGGGAACAAACAGACAGACAGACAGACAGACAAATATTGTAAAAAATGTTGTTTTGGTATATGTACCGTGTATAGATACTAATGCATGTAGTAAAAAGCGGTAATTTTTATATTACAAACAGACCTCCAATTTTATTTATTTGTATATGTAATATATTTTAAAGATTAAGTGGAAAGGGTCATATCATTTACTCGAGGGCGTAAGCACCACCGCATTACTTAATCTATCTACCCCCAAATGGTAGTATTCAGCACTAACATGTTCCGGTTAAATGGTATGGCCCCGTAATATCACAGATACATAAGACTAATCGCAGTATACTTAATCTCAGGGTTGGCAACGCATGTGCATGTTGACCTCTAATTGTTATGTAAATATCTGCAGACTGTAGTAATCACTTAACATCCATGTGAACTACGTGCTTGTTTGCCACCTTCGTTACATTAAAACTAGTTACTTGTTTAGCATACGAAAATTATAGTCAGACAGCATTAAATATTAAGAGTAATCTGCGACCAATTCTGAAGGCAGCCCACGTCGAATTAGGGTAGCGGTTTCCTGTGGACGTTGGATCATGTCCCACGATGTAACAATTGACCACTATGATCAAGCGTATTCAATTTATGTAATCGACCAGAATAAATAGGATAATTTTTAATATACTCTTATGATAGTTTTACCTAGACTTACCAGTTTTACTTCAATGCGAGCAGGAAATAAATATACTACGTTCCTAGTTATATTTATTTAATACTTTTTAGTTTATTGCTGCATTGTGACTTAGATTAATGTTCAGATCTAATAAATTTGTAAAATCTGACTCTTTTAGCTATATATATTTACCACTGCTGAGTGGTAATTAGCCTATTTCACTAATCTTTAAATTCATGTTTGCCACCTTCCTTCGATAAAAAAAATCCACATCTTGCTTGCGTTTGTGGTGTACCTATAAAAAACCTAGGCTGAGATTTGATCTCCAAGTTGCAGTAGGTACAGTAACTTTTCGTAGATTTTCAAGCATTCTCAAGTAACATATTTTAATTAAAATACGTTCCTCTCATGCATCAGCGTCGCTTGGTATATCTGCTCATAATAAGCGAGTCACATTAAACACGTAGGTATAACTAAACCAGTAAATATAGGATCTATAGTCATAAACAATGGAGAACGATAAACAATCCGAGATAAAATATAACATCAATACGGTGGTCGTATTGCCGAATAGATGCGCTTTATTGTCATCAAATTGCATCCATTCATCAGGCGATACAGTTAACTAAGTCAGACGAAACTTCAGACACAAAGGGTGTTTTTATGTAAATATCCCATGAATTGTGTATCTTTAAAGGAGACGTTCCAAAAATGTATGGAGTTTAGGCCAATATACCTTGTACGCTATATTGAGAGAAGAAACATCACATAGGTACTTACTTAATCATTTTCAGCTATTAAAATCCTTTAGTAAACCTTCAATTAATTGTCGTTAGTATATTTTTAAAAAAGAATGTCATTATTGCAATTTGGTAACATATTGTTGTCATACAAAAAGTATATAAAAAAATATATTTCTGACAAAATAGTGCAAAGTATTCAAATATTTTTTTTATTATTTTTCTAGGATTCTACGTATTTTTCGCTATCTTTTGATATAGTGTAAAAGACGCGGGCCCAACGTGGAACTTGTCTTTTAAAACCTTGATTTTTTTAATAAAAAATGCTTATAAAATTAATAAACAACAACGAGTTGTGCTCCGGGATTGTCGGCAGAAGTGAAAACTTGAATGTGAAAAAATTTTGACCACCATCACCACCAAATGTACTTGTACCAATAAATGAAAGAGAGATTTAGGATGTGTTCTTAGGTTTTCGTGTCTGCCGCGGACCACGGAAGCTGATAAGCGACCTAAAATGTTGGGTTGATTTCAAAAAACATTGTAGTTTAATATACGCGGAAAATAGGAGAGGTTTAAAGCTTTAATAAATACGCGATATAAATCCGTAAAAAAGTTTAATTTCAGAGAGATTTATGTTGCGACAGTGGTACGTTGGACAAGCAAAAATCTATATTTTTATCCTACTGACTCCTATTCTATTCATATAAATGTAGGAAGCAACAAACCCGACGTGTTATTGTCGAGTCAACGTCTAAAGCCCACGAGGATAACTGACCTGGATTTATTTGCGAATATCTAATCTTAGGTACATCAAGATTATTAGGCTCCAGCCAACCGTATACCCCAACGAATTGTCTGGGACAAATGTCCCTTCATAATGTGCCCTACATTCAATATGCTGGTATTGCCTGACAGCTCACCGAAAGCTTCAGCAAATAAAAGATTTGTTATTTCTTTTACTGTCTCTCCTATTTTTCTGATTCCGAGAAAATATGCCAATAGTTATTTTCTATGGCAGACTGTGAAAAAAGGATTTCATTTTATAAATATATTGATTGCGACTTATCTAATTCTATTCTATTTCATAATTTATTAGCGACAATGTAGTTGTTACTGGTAATTTGATGCCATTTTCAATCATCAATTCCTACCGATCCAACTGTTTAAAACGATACTTGACGACTGATCGTTATATCTAGAGAGTTAAGGTTTACATTAGATAAGTTAGTGTGGTCGTTAAATTTTCTGTTATTTTTGCAACTATCATTTTTTTTTCTTTCATACAAACCTTTTCCGGACAATTATAAATACAAGACAAAAAGAATTAGCGAAATCGGTACAGCCGTTCTCGAGTTTTACGCTTAGTAACGCATTTAGCGATTCATTTTTATTTACATATGTCAGAAGATAAGATAATTGCCATTGCATGCTTTTATACCTATCTATTTCGAGACTAAGAGAAAATAAACACATCACTAAATCATTTCAAACCGAGTTTAACCAAATATTAAAATAAAGATACACTTAGAACACCTTCAAATGATATATAAAACTTGGAATTCGTTAGAATTTACACGTTTTATTTTTTTTAAACATAAAGCTTTCCAACTTTAAATGTGGTAACATCAAGTATGGATTCGCAGTGATAAAACTTTTTAATAAAAGAAAATGAGGATTTATGTAGGCCGGTAAAGTATGGAGGGTGAGAAGATTATTTTTGGAAAAAATCAACGTCAATAACTTCCTAACACAAAAAGCTACCAAAGGTTTTGTTAGATTGGAGAAGTGTCAAAGTTAAATTGAATATTAGAGCGAAATGATCTCGTCCCGTCGAAGTTTCGTTGGTTCGCACTGAGTAGTTAATCCAATGCCACCATTCACTTCAAGTTGAATGTTCTAGAACAATTGTCTGTTAGTTGCATTGCTTATTCATTGTAAGTTGGAGACTATTTATGTTTTCAGAACAGTCACCCGGTTTTATCTTAGTAACAGTAGACACATCATAGAAATCAAAGTCTAAAGTAACCGAGATATAGGTACCTATTCAAATAGGTTTTTTTTTTCCAAAACACGTCTTAGTGAATTATTTTATGGAAAATATTTAATTTTAAGCTTATCCTTTTCCTAGGGTATATCACAGAGAGCAATATAAAAACTAGCTAGAGCCGCTAGTTGTATACACATATCACTAAAAAGTCTGTATTTACCATGGTTCAAGTATTTACAGTACCATATAACTATACTGGTGGTAGAGCTCCAGTGACGAAGCTCGCGGGCGTAGGCACTGCATTACCTAATATACTTGCCGTTAAATGGTAGTGTTCAGCACTATCGTGTTTCGGTCAGGTGGTAATGTACGGCTCTGTAATTTCCGGCACAGAGGCATAACACCTAATGCCTCAGGAGTGGCAGCGCATTTGCATTTTGACCTCTGGTCATTGTGTGGGTGTCTATAGGCTGCAGTCATCACTTAACATCAATGTGAACTGCACGCTTGTTTGCCTCTTTCATTACATAAAAAAAAAAATACAATATCTTCCTGAACTACATATAGATAACATAGGTAACACCTACAGAGAATTACTGGAACCTGAGCGACGAATACTTGGAATACATTAAATAACTCTTGCTCAACAATTTCTGAAGTGTAACGAGCCTTTGCTATTCCTTTTTATTGATAAAATATTATTGATATTCAAATACTGTATTGGAATTGAACAATCAAATTCCAAAGAATAAAGAGGTTATGTTATTTTACTTTGTTAATAACTATATACTCTCTGCCTCGGTAGCCTAGTGGTAGCAGGCCACTACTTCTACGCTGAGGTCCTGGGTTCGATTCCCGGGTGGGGGGTTATCAGAGATAATGGTGTAAAGTCCTTTATCTCTGGTTCTATTGGGATTTTTCCATTTTCTGGAAATTTCTCAGTACCTCGAAGTTTGGTAATGTGCCAGGAGATGTCAACAGGCTCGCCACCTGTTACATGGGCCAAAACGTAACCGGCGAATCGTGGGTGTTTGCATGTATGCTTGAATGCATGCAATGCAATGCATTTACCTCTGCCTACCCCTTCGGGGATTACAGGCGTGAAGTTACGTTTTTTATATACTCTTTATCAGCTATACTATTTTTAGAGTACCGTAGCTCAAAAGGAACTCTTATAAGATCAGTCGCGCGTCTGTCTGTCTGTCCGTCCATCCGTCCGTCTGTCATAGTTAATTTTCTCCAAAAGCACTGGACCGATTGAGTTGAAATACTGGACCAATTGAGATGAAAGATACACACACGTAAATAAGTGACCCAAATAAAAACACAGAACAAAAATAACTTAAAGGTACCTATATTTTTATAATTTGAACATAAATAGTTTTGAAGTCTTCTAGAAAATTAATTAAAATTGACCATTCCCTCCTGTATTTCCGAAATTACTGCCCCAAACATAAAAAAGACAGAATATGGAACCGTCACAGATTCCGGCACAGAGACATTAGAACTGAGATCTTATTAGTGTGGCAACGCATTTACGTTGAAATCCTTGGTTTTTATGTAGACACTGTATGTCTGCCTCGGTAGCCTAGTGGTAGCATGCCACTACTTTTACGCTGAGGTCCTGGGTTCGATTCCCGGGTGGGGGTTATCAGAGATAATGGTGTGAAGTCCTTTATCTATGGTTCTATTGCGATTTTTCAATTTTCTGGAAATTTCCCAGTACCTCGAAGTTTGGTAATGTGCCCGGCGATGTCAACAGGCTCCCCACCTGTACATGGGCCAAAACGTAACCGGCGAATCGTGGGTGTTTGCATGTATACTTGAATGCATGCATTTACCTCTGCCTACCCTTTCGGGGATTACAGGAGTGAAGTTACGTTATGTAGATGTTCATAGACTACAGTATTAACTTACCAACAATGTGAACTGCTTATTTGCCACTTCATGACATAAAAAACTACTTTATTCAATAAACCACATAAAAGCATAGAATAAAAATTAACATAGAGTGCAACGTTTTTTTTTTGTTTATCAACCTTTCTTTATCCTTTGTGCTAGCTCTAGTGCGTCTGACAGGCAATTTTCTACGCTATTAATATATTATTTAATGTGTATAATTCTTTTCACTTATCTTAATATGTACTCTATCATGAATTTAAAGCGTTCGTAACGCTATCACGGTCAGATAATATTATAGGTAGGTATCTAAACGATTTACCAGTTTCGTTCTTTTTTTTACTTTGAGTGCATGTGAGAGGAGGTGAGTCTTTTGACATCAGTTGGGCAAATTTCCGAACTCGCTAATAAAAATCATTCACTGCTAGATAAACTCCCCGCCCCGGGAACCGAACTCATAACCACAGCTGTAGCTGTAGCGACCCAATAACTGAGCCAAAGATCTTGATGGTGAAAATGGCAAGAAAGTATGCAGATTACTTTGATGGTAAGTAAAATAATAGACTGCAGTGTTCACTTGCACAAAATTCGAAGGACAAAATGTAGATCCATTGCTACCCCTGAGACCGAAGTTATAATGCCTCTGTGATTGTTATTACAGGGCCATATAATACCCTCTTACCGGAACAGGATAGTTCTCAACACTACTTTCTGGCGGCAGATAGATTAGGTAATGCGGTAGTGCCTACGACTTCAAACTCTGGAGCTCTACAAGCAATGAAGTGCGATTAAGTTTTTTTGCTATCTCAAAATTAAAAATATAAAAGTAGATATCCATAAGAACGGTAACCAGTTCTAAATTAATCCATTAAAACTGTCTGTTCACCGCAATGAAGATTCGATAGAAGGGTATACTGTAAATCGAAAAATTTAGCTTCTTTCTCCGCCAACCATAAACGATAAAACGTGAAAAGTTTTTATATCAGTTTGTTTTAATGAATATTGTTTTAATAGACGTAAAATATATACAATCCACAGTGAAAAATTCCATTAGCACGTTTATGGAGCCAACTTAGACTGTAATTCAATGCTCGAGTATTTCCTTTTTAGAAGTATTTCATTCCATTTTGGTTAATAATTATTATGGCTTTACCCAAACTTGGTCCATGTGTTTATTTAAAAGCCAAACATAGCTTTTATAACGGTAACTTATTAAGGATGCTTCTGTTTGTTATTATACTAACTGGCTTTTTATAATAGACAACGTAGTTTTACAGTAGACATAGAAATAAATTCTTAGTTGTAAAGGTACATCTGAAGACACGGAAGTGTCCCGCTAAGTCGACCAAAAAAGTAGCTGACGTAACATTATTTTCTCAAATCCATTCAGGCCATTTTGGATCGCCTGTTATTGGGTCGTGGATGAAACTAAGAAACTGAAAGTTCTACGCAACGCCACGCCCAATCACCACGCTTGGCAGGAGGATTGGCGATCGCGGTGACGGTAGTTTTATCGCAGGATACATTTTATATTTACTACCGTCCTATTGGAATGATTTGAATGCCATTGCTCGTTTGACTGACTGCACTTGCAGAAGAATTCTCTTCCAGTAGAAGAAAATTCTTCCGCTAGTGGGCGGTGGGTCGATACATCCCGACGCCAGTACTTTAAGCTTATGTTTGTTCAATTGTACGGAAACCTAAAAATTATAAAGTAGTGCAAATTCTATAGTTTTGCCCAAACATTCAATCCTTCTATTCTAATTCCAAACCTCAGTAACTACCGCTGAGCTACGTGAAATAATTCGATACTATAATCATTTAAATATGAATGAAATTGCCGTCAAAGATTTCTCTAGCCACAGTCTACGGTTTTGGTTTTGACAAATATTCCGAGACGTAGACACCGGACCTCGTGTACATCATGTACACACGGTCCAAGATTGTGAACAACTACTTTTGCTAAGGGGTTACTGTAAAGTTTAAAGTTCCTTCAACATACCTACTAAAGTACGTCTAAGGACCGTAAAACAACTTTTACGACAATGTTAGGTGCAGATCACTTGGTTTAATTTTCTAAGTTAGGTTACAAAATAACTGTCTCGGTTAATGGTAATTTAAAAGTATGTACAAATAAGTTTAATGTTACGATCCCGTCATAACAATCTAAAAACTAATCGATTTAGGTTTGGCAACGTATCTGCACATAGACCTCTGTTTTTAACCGACTTCGAAAAAAGGAGGAGGTTATCAATTCGTCGAAATCTTTTTTTTTATGTATGTTCTTTTTTTATGTTGCCGTATTCACTTACTATAGTTACTATATAATGTGAACTGATGATGCTGGTTTTTGCCACTAAAGGACCACAAAAAAAATGAATACAAATACTAACATGATTCAAACAACAAACTTTGGCAACTACTTCTGCAAAGCAATAGTTCCATCGCTTGATTTTGAGTGAAATTGACATCAACAATTTCTCAAGCCACAGCCTATGGTTTTGACAAATACTGCGATATAGTCACAGGGCCTCGTATCATGATACTTTGTGAGTAACTATTTTTACTAAAGACTTACTGCAAAGTTTGAATTATCTCTAACATGCCAGAGTACGTGTAAGTACCGTAAAACAACGTTTACGATAACGTTGGTGCAGGTCGCTTAGTTTAATTTGCCAAGTTAGTTTACAAAATATCCGTGTCCACAGTTTGCGACAGTTTGTTTTTTTTTTTTATCCGACAGTTTCACGTGTGGTATTTAGTTGTTGTTTGTAATTAAGTAAAAGGCCAGTCATCGCCCAATGGTCGATATTCGACACCAATACATGAAATGTAGGTACCAGAGTCTAAATTTTGTAACGAATCTCTATGATAATCTCTACGTTGCTTTGTGAATCCATTTTAGCATACACATTGACATTAAGAAATTTAATTTTTTTATTGATTCAAAATATTTTTTACGGAATTTTCAATCTGCACTCTCTCTCCTTACAAACATTCTCCTCCCGGAGCATAATTTTCGTAAAAAGAGGTACAAAGTTTTTGCTGTGTCTCTGAAATTACATAGAATAGTACTTAATAGGCTCGCCACTTCACAAAAAGAAGACTAGACGACCGTGTGGAAATATAGTGAAAAAAGTGGAAATGCTATCCGCCTCCCAGTTTATAACAGATAGATAAGCATAAACTAATGCAAGCAAATATCACTAAAATTATACATTTAAGTGGAATAGTTCTAAATAACTAGTAAATACCTATATAAATTTAACATTAATTAAATCACTGGTCATCAAAGTGATCTCATAACAATTGACAACTAAACAGAATTAAAAAAAAGTCAATTTTTTACCATAAATCAGTTTCAATAATAATATACCAGCGAAGCGACATATTTTAATAAGTAACTGTATAGATCATCCTTGTAACCGAATAGATGGCATATCGAACTGTATTCGACATGAGACAGTTTTGGTTTCGTGATTTCATTGCTATTAGGGCGGCCCGACCGTTCCACGTTTATTGTCCAAGATACGAGTGGATTTGTGGAAGCAATTTCCTTTATACATTTTGTTTTGTCCTTTTTCCTACAGTTTGATGGTCCACTTCGTGAGTTGTAGCTCGAGTTCGATTTAACGAAACTCCCTCGATCGAAACGATACGCATCTCTGCCGTGACCTGCCAATAGAAAGGGAAAAATGTAATTATTCAATCCGATCACGTATACCAGATTGAACAAAAACTAATTTAGAACCAAAAGTTCTTTTCGCAAAAATTAAACATGCCCCCGATTTCTATTAGAGGGGGATTTTTAGTGTAGCTAAGTTTTGTGAAGTAAACAAATGGTTTAGTCGTTCCTTTTTCTTTTTAAATCAAGGATAAAGAAATCTTATTTACGTTACTACTAGACTTGTTTGTAGGTGTGGAGAAGTAATGTAGACTGATTCTCGATTTAAATAAATTACGCTGAAACACTGGCTCCATTCTGTTTAAAATATTCAACACATAAAGGAATTCTGGACAAATCGTCTTAAGCAAACACAGTTTTCTTTGTGATAAAATGTTAAGCTATTTGCACAAGTCATCCCGTCCCGTCTTTCTTAAAGATTCATGTCGAAACTTCACTCCGACGTCACGTGCTTCATAAAGAATACACACCCGTATAGTGTAAAAGTACTGCCCTCCTTTTAAGCCAAATAAACATGACATCGTCATTGAAGCGGGCGCCTTGTGAGGGACCTGAAGTCCGACGTCGACCTCTCCTTTATTCGTCAAGTTTTTGTCAGTCTTTGCCGTTTACCCTCGCCTACATTCGTCAGGAATGTCGGTCCCAGCGAACACATTTACCTTGAACGTATTGGGGTTCAGAATAAACACGACAGTTTATATTCTTTGCGTCTTTTAAATAAAACAAGAGGTGTTCGATTATGTTTGGTGAAGCAGCGTCAAATAAAACCAATTGAGTTAGAATATATGAAGTGAGGCCCGAAACGGTACCATTTAAGGTATCAATCAAAGCAGAACGTTGGCATAATCAGCGTTCGTGGGCTGGACGAGCTAATCAAACTAATGCCCACCAGAGGACGGGCCATTGGGCCGCGGCGGACGCCGTACCAAACACAACAACACTGACGCCTGATTGATTAGGTACGAATAGACAGCTCGCTGCCGATTCGTCGAGCCGTTTAGACTTTATTCTGGTTATGAATGATTTAAAATGTTAATTAGGATAAAATTAATTCAATGTTTACAAAAAACGATTAATGAATTTCTCTGCATAAAAAATAGAAGATTTTTACATTGAATCAATTTTATACCTTCAGCATTTACGTAGATACAACTTAATAATTATGAGACTAAGGAACAAATTTATTTATATTAAATATCTACGGTTTCAGCGAAACGTATCGTGCTTCAAATCTAACTCGATTAAGTTCAATGGCGTCAAACAAAAATTTACCAGATAGATACCGATATATCGGTGTGAATGAACTGAACTTCGAAACTGTGGCATTTGAGGAATTAATCAAAGCGGAAAGTTGGCACAATCAGCGTGCGTGGGCCGGACGAGCTAATCAAACTAATGCGCGCCGGAGGGCCGGCCATTGGGCCGCGGCGGACGCCGTAACAAACACAACAACAACATTGACGCCTGATTGATTACAGCTCGCTGCTGATTCATTGTGCCGTTTAGACTTTATTGATTATGACTGATTTTAGAAATGTTCATTACGACAAAGTTAATTCAACGTTTTCAAAAGAAAACGATCCCTGAAATGGTCTGCACACAAAAAATTGAAGTTTGTTACAATAAATAAAGACATCTTTACTTCCGTAGAAAAACGGCTGGGCGTTAACCTCCCCATAAAGGAGATATGTCATAATCGCCACGCTTTGCATGCGGATTGGCGATCGCAGTGGCGGTAATTTTATCATCGGACGGTGCTGCCCATCTCGCATTATTATATTTACGTACTACTATTTGCATGTTATGGTTAGGTTTACTGACAATTCTAGTAGAAACGTTATCCTCCACTAGTGGATGGTTGGGCCGTCAGATTTCTACGCCTTGACCACGTTATTTATGGTATTAACGAACAGATTTATTTTTATCAAATATCTGGGAATTCAGTGAAACATGTTAGTCGTCGTTCAAATATAACATGATTAAGATGGATGGCTTCAAACAAAAATTAACCGGTGAGATAACGATACATCAATATGAATGAAGTGAACTTCGAAACAGTGGCATTTGAGGTATCAATCAAAGCGGAACGTTGGCACAATCAGCGTGCGTGGGCCGGACGAGCTAATCAAACTAATGCGCGCCGGAGGGCCGGCCATTGGGCCGCGGCGGACGCCGTAACAAACACAACAACAACATTGAGGCCTGATTGATTACAGCTCGCTGCCGATTCATCGAGCCGTTTAGGCTCTATTTTGATTATGACTTATTTTAGAAATGTTCATTGTAATAAAGTTTACTCCACGTTTATAAAATATCAATGAATCAATCTCTGTAGTCTAACCCCCTTATTCATAAACGTACTTTAGATACGTTTTAGCTATAGAATGCTTTGCCTTTGTCAGTTGCATTGTCAAATGTGCAGGATAGAAAAAGACACTGTTGGTAGAGATCCAGTGACGGAGCTCGCGGGCATAGGCACCACCGCATTACCTAATATACTTGCCGCTAAATGATAGTGTTCAGCACTATCGTGTTCCGGTCAGGTGGTAATGTACGGCCCTGTAATTTCCGGCACAGAGCCATATTACCTTAGGCCTCAGGGGTGGTAACGCATCTGCATTTTGACCTTGGTCTTTTTGTGGGTGACTATAGGCTGCAGTCATCACTTAACATCAATGTGAACTGCATGCTTGTTTGCCACTTCCATAACAAAAAAAAAGCAAAAAACAAAGGAGAGATTTTTTTATTTTTAAAGAAAAATGGAAAGAAAAATTTGACTTCAGGCGAGGCTCGAACTCGCGACCTACTGGGAATCTAGTCCAGCCGCTCTTCCAATTGAGCTACTGAAGCCCTGCCCGATTTGTCGAATCTTTCCTTCACATCTATTGCATTGCTTTATGGTAGCAGTAGCGCCATCTATTACCAACTATGCTAGTTAGGCAACCGATATAATAGACTTTTCAGTTTATTGAATATCGTAAAGAAGTCGCTTTTACCCTTAATAATTGTTTGATATTATTTCGCATTAACACATGCTTGTGAAATATATTTTATTTTTAACGAAAAATGGAAAGAAAAATTTGACTTCAGGCGAGGCTCGAACTCGCGACCTACTGGGAATCTAATCCAGCCGCTCTTCCAATTGAGCTACTGAAGCCCTGCCCGATTTGTCGAATCTTTCCTTCACATCTATTGCATTGCTTTATGGTAGCAGTAGCGCCATCTATTACCAACTAGAGGAGAGATTAGCAACACTTTAGCTAAAATACGTTTATGAATAAGGAGGTAATTATCTAACGTAAAATGTCTCGTAACTAAATATTTATTATGTTGAATTGCTATGAACTGATCTTTATTTATATTCAAGACTAGCTGTGCCCGCGACTTCGTCTACGTGAGAAAAAATATGATTGTTCAGTATCTACACAGACGAAGTCGTGGGCGCAGCTAGTATAAAAGTAGCGTAAGTTACTGCTTATGACATCAGCTATCTGCCAGTGAAAGTCCCGTCAAAATCGGAGACACTCAAATTCTGTTTATTTGTATGTAGGTATGAATGTATGTATGGTTGTATGGAGATAAAAGTAGCCTAAGTTACTCCTTATCACATCAGCTATCTGCCAGTGAAAGACCCGTCAAAGTCGGATACACTCCAATTCTACTTATTTGTATGTAGGTATGTATGTGTGTATGGATTTATGGAGATAAAAAGAGCCTAAGTTACTCCTTACCACATCAGCTATCTGCCAGTGAATGTCCCGTCAAAATCGGTCAATCCGTTCCCAAGATTAGCCTCGCCAAACAGACAGACAGACAGAAAGACAGACAGACAAAAATTGTAAGGTTATATGTACCGTGTATACATACATAAGCGTTTAGTAAAAAGCGGTTATTTTAATATTACAAACAAACAATTCAATTTTATTTATTTATATGTATATGATTTATTATGGAGGCTACAATACAACATAAGACCTAAAAATTCTGTGAAAATTTTAAGCGTCTACACTAAAGCGGTAACAGAAATAGATAATTTGTGAAAATGTTACCTTTCTAGCTATCACTATTTATGAGATACAGCCTGGTGACAGACAGACGGACGGACGGACAGACAGACAGACAGACAGACAAACAGCGGACGATTAGTTATCCGTAGGGTCCGTTTTTACCTATTAGGTACGAAACTCCCTAAAAGATAGAACTAAGATACAGAATAGCTTAAAAATATTCGATATGATTCTTTAAATTGACATACCTTTTTTATTTCTGAACCGATTCACATAAAACAAACACTAAATCTTAAGTGAAACTTACCACAATATATTAGTGGATCGCAAATCGAATAAGCCGTTTCTGATATTAGCGTGCACAAACACACAGACAAGAAGACATTTTTCCGGGATAAAAAGTACCCAGTGTTATGCGCCAAAGGTTAAAGTATAATCATACCAAGTTTCGTTGTAATCGGGCCGGTAGTTTTTATGTGATGCTTGAACAAACAGACAGACAGACAGACAAAAAAAATTCTAATCACATATTTGTGTTCGGTATCGATCTTATAACATCCCCTGGTATTTATTTTTTCAATATTTTTTATGTACAGAATTTACTTCTACAGATTTATTATAAGTATAGATCACGTTTACTTACGAGCTTTGTGTAAACGTAAAAATAGTACCTACTAAGCACTCTATATCTACATAAATAAAAGTGTTGTACGCGCATAACTTCCAAAGAACTGCACCAGATTGGACAAATCTGTCTTTTATTATTTTGTTATTATCAGTACAAGGAGAAGTTTGTATGAAAAAAATATTAAAAGAAAATAGTAATAGCACTAATTTAGAAATCTGTAATGTCGATACAAATTTTGCCAGTTGGTTTGGTCAGTGGGGTCAGTTGGTTTTTTCAATAAAATAGCAAAATAAACGAAGTGGAAACCGACACATCAATGGCAATTAAGTTTACTTTGAATCTTCAAATCTAAGGTCACATTTGTCTACAAGCACAATCATCGTAGTGATACACTAAGCAAGGAATGCCCAGCCTGGTTTTTTTTCGATGTACTTACAAAGTGAACTGCAAGCATGTTTGCCACCGCCTTTACATAAAAAAAAATGTGTGAACCTACTCATGTACGCAAAAAGAAGAATAAGCATATCACTTCTTTAGCGTAACAATCCAATATACCAGAAATAAAACAAAACGACAAAACAAACTCTGCAACTAATCAACAATAGACTGATTCTAATTTAATTTTTTAACTCGCTTCCAATTCATCGCTCTGACCTCTGCTTCCAAGTCCAAAAAGTCGGTTTTACCCTCTTTCGAATAACATACGTTATGTAATATCTAGTTACTGTGTATAATTAAAAACAATGCCGATTTAAAAATGAATGGAAATAGGATATTGGTACAAACAGGCGAGCTAATCAAACTAATGCCCAACGCAGGGGTGTTACAACGATCGGCTCAATGACAGCAATAGATGCCGGCACTAATCACCACAATAGCACTGACCAGATTGATTATAACTCGCTAATGATTCACCGGCTAATTAGCTGCCAATTCAGCATAAACAGCATCTTCTAAATAAAACATGAGTTAGAGTAAAATATGTTCGCACACCTGTCGCATTCAAAACGGTGCCTTTTTAGGAATCAGTCAAAACAGAATGTTGACTCGATTCTTGTACATGAGCCGATGAATCAATAACAGAAATGCCCACCAGAGAGCCGATCTTTGACGGCCCCAACGAATGACAACCCTGATACCAAATAGATTATAGCTAACTAGTTAAAGTAGATGGCATATCGTGGCATCGAACAAAAATTAACGAGTCGCAATGTATCAATGTGAAGAAGTAAGCTTCAAAGTGGTGCCTAAAAACTTAATCATCGTACTTGGTGCGTCAAACGTGCTAATACTGTGTACTAAAGTAAATCTTCTTTCAATAACTTATTGTAGGATTTATAAACCTAAACCTCAAAACATTCAGCAAGAATGGTTGAACTGGATGATTTTGGAGGGAAGGCCCCTTTGATCTTTTTTTTTTAATTTAATTATAAACTTAAAAAATTATATGTAGGTACGTATTGTTTTCTGTTCACTGTCACTGTTAAAAATGTATCAATTAAAGTAAAATGAGCTTAAAAATTATGCTATTTGAAGAATCAATCAAAGTTTCATACGTATAGCGTGCGTAGGGTGGACAAGCTTATCAAATTAATGCCCGCTGTAGGGCCGGCTATTGGACCGCACTAGACGCCGCAACAAATCACGACAATCATATTGATGCTTGATTGATTACACCTTGATGATGATTCACTACTGCTATGACTGTCTAGTGCTTCTCTACGATTGAATTGATTTCAGATTTTTTTTAATGCTACTCCAAAGTATTGGGCTCAATCCAGTTCGATGGATCGTCGTGATGTTCTTTCTTTCTTTCTTACTTCTGCCTACAGCTTAGGAGTATACAGGTATGAAGGAACGTTATATCCCACTGCAAAGGCTTAACTTAACCACTAGCGCAATTAGGAGACTACCAGAAACGCTGTACCTAAGGGGATAAATTCTTGAGAAAAATCCTACATATAAACTGTTGACCACGCTTATCGTCATAACCTTATAGAATCACGACTCCACTAGACTATGAGCACAGATTTCACAAAACCTTCAATGACTATCTTCATTCTTTCATCCTGATTTCCCAAACCAGCTCCATTACCACACCACCCAAACGAAATATTAGAAATAACACAATCCCATTTCATTCGCTAACTCAGTAAAACGTCAAGTGAACCAAGTGAAGCAACTCGATCATTTTTAGCTCTCCGTGCACCGCCGTCAAGCTGACGTCGAGTTAACGTCAGTGGCCCGCCTGGCACGGTGCTAGCCGTTTGGACATTTATTAAGTAGGAAATACGAATGCAGCGCCCATACCACAAAGTTCAAGAGGATCAACAACTGCCATTGTTTCAAACATGATGGGGGCCGTAAATTTAGAAGTGTATTTTTTGTCTTTTATACAACTGATATTTTACGTTCAATACAAATATAAAAATGAGACACACAAAACGTTAAAGAAGTAGGTGAATATAAAGTACCTATAACTTTAAAACTACTAATTGACGTAGACAGATCACAGAGGCATCTGTGATCTGTCTTGTCTTGTTTTGTAGATTTTAAGAGATAAATATTATTATGTGCCTGTAAATGTTCAAAAACGCTATGCTCGATTACTACTGTTGTAATTATCAGAAAAAAATCATCGTTATAGTACAAAACTGTAACACGTATCTAAGTATTACCGTTTTTAATTCTATAAGTATTCATTTAAATGTTACATTGAAATCAATACTGAACACATTTCTACCATTTGTTGTAGCGTTTGACTATGTGTAATATTTTTATACTAGCCACTAGAAGATTAGGTACTGTCCTGATAAAATAAATGAAAATGGAATATTCCTCATTTAAGTTAGAAGAAGAAGATTGGTGTACTCACCAGTCTTCTAACATTCGATTTAGATTTATTTCATATAAATTTTATATTTTTACGACTTGTATCTGAATCTTAGTATGAGACATGCGATCATTGCATACATTCCCCTAGGAGTCGTCCTAAAGTTGGATGGGTTATTGATCTCCGGCAATTTACGTCGTCCGCAACAAGACAATATCGTTTTAGCAGAATATGGGCGCTGAACTGACAACCACTCATAACAATGAAAATGTCTTTTAGTATTCACCTGTCGGTGGAGTAATTCCATCTAGCTAGCGACAGGACGTGTTTTGAAGTGACATGCAGTAGCCAGACCTTTGCGGATAGAACACAAAAGCATTCAACTTTTTGCTCGCTTCACGTAAAATCCAAATCAATGGTTAGCAACTCACTTTTGTTATTTCTACCATTATACTCTGAACGTTCCCTGCACTATGAGCGGTATTTCGGCGGAGCGGTTGCCTGCCGTCCGATTTCACATAAAAAATCATACGAACATGAATATCGCGTTGTGCTATCTGCAGCGTACCAACTTTTGTTCGGTTTATATTTATAAACTAGCAGTTGCCCGCAACGTCGTCTGCGTGAAGGCTCTACAGCACCAAACATACCTAAGATGCCAGTGTCGCTTTAGCATTATAAGCAAACAACTTTTAAAATAGTATTAAATTAAAAGTATAAGTTTTTTGCAAGCGACGCAAGTGAAGTGAGTCATATGGGAATCCTGCTGAGTTCAGTAGTATTATTACATATTCTCTGGTTCAGTCATAAGATGTGACTGAAGGAAATAGACAAATGCAGGAATATATTCCCGGATACAAAAGAGTAAAATTACGTACAAAGGTTTCAAACCTTACAACACTTTCCTATAAACTACGTTGGTAGTTATTCTGCCAGGAGCCAAAATGTAAAGAGAGACAGGACTGGCAACGCGGTTCTGGAAACACCACCTATCCACCTCTCTCTTCTGGTAGAGTGCTTCCGCGAAGACTTAGAAGGACATCGGAAAATTCTTGAGCACGTGCATTGTCGTCGAGCCGAGCTCTCATATTAATGGTCAAGCGCAGCGTAAGTACGAACTCGTTAAGATCGTTTCAACAAAGCATTCATCTCGTCAGCTCTCGATCTTCGCGTCAGAACGGGAAACGTTTGCCGGAAATCGTCAGTGAACAGTAATGTGACACCAACCACTCAAATGTTCGTTCCTGCGGATGTCCTGCACGGTTCTGTCCACGGCCTCAACTGCCTTTCTATTGGCCATCGTACACTCATCCCATACAATCAAGCAATCCTTGAAAACGTATCCCTTATCACTGTTACATAAACGTACGTACGTAACTTCACGCCTGTAATCCCCGAAGGGGTAGGCAGAGGTAAATGCATGCATTCAATCATACATGCAAACACCCACGACTCGCCGGTTACGTTTTGGCCCATGTAACAGGTGGTGAACCTGTTGCCATCTCCGGGGACATTACCAAACTCCGGGGTACTGGGAAACTTCCAGAAAATGGAAAAATCCCAATAGAAGCAGATATAAAGGATTTTAAACCGTTATCTCTGATAGTCCCCGACCCGGGAATCGAACCCAGGACCTCCAACGTCATTTCGGCGCTCTCTAAATATAAGGGAATTTTAAACATGACATGTACTGTCTTTCTATCCGGAAGCAGTGTGGCAGCAATTCCCCTCGACGCTACAGCAATAGCAATTTTGCCTTGCCTCCTGACCTCTGCAAGTATGCCAGTGATAACAAATGTTTTTCCTGTTCCACCAGGAACATCCAAAATCCAGGAGAAAAACATTTTACCTGATTTTGCCCAACGCTTTCGAGGACGGTATTATAAATTTGTTTTTGCTCTGAAGTAATTTGTCTCAGCGATATACTCCCAATTTCTACGGTCTTGATGCGGTGATGATTTGGGGAGCTGGTAACCCATATTCGATAGTTCAATCGGTGGTGGAAATTACCACATCTTGAAATGAACTAATACAGGTGCTCAGCATGCGTTCATTAGTTACTTCGACTTCGTCTCCAGTAGCACGTGTCTCAAAGCTCGAAGAAAATCTTCAGACAGATGATGGCGATTCTCCGTCACTGACGCTTGCCTCCGCGAGGGTGAAATCCCAGTTTTTAGTAACCGTCGAGAAGGTGACGTGCTACGCAGGCTGCGCGGTAAGTGGGATACTCCACGCCATCAAATATCCTCAGAAAAGTGAAATACGTTGGGCCTCGAACCGTGTGAAGTAACAACCGCAGGAAATAGCTTTCGCCATTATTTAGATGCACGGCACCTATGAACCTTACCCAATGAGGTGTCCTTGAAACTTCTCGGATATTCATGCAAAATTAGAAGTAAATCCATTAAGATCCATTACTTTTTGAGTTTAGCTCGCACATACATACAGACAAACAACAACAGACAAAACAAAAACTATATTTGGCTTCGATATCGATAGTAAATCACGCCACAAGTATTCTTTAAAAAAAAATTAAATGTACAGTTTTGACTTTCCTACGATTTTAAAGATTTACAGCTCTTCCCCCGTAGGAGATAGCGTGATAATATGTAGCCTATATGTTGACCGGACCTGTTAATAATATTGATGCAAAATTTACTTCAAGTTTTGCATGAATATTACTAACAGGTGCCATTTAGTAGGTACTTTTTTAGTTTAGCCCGGACATACATACAGACAAACAGACAAAAAATCTGAAAACTATATTTTTGGCTTCGATTTCTATTGTAGATCACGTCCCAAGTATTCTTTTAAAAAATATTCAATGTACAGTTTTGACTTTCCTACGATTTTATGAAATATAGAGATTCCCGTAGGAATGAGGGATTTTCCCGCATTAAAAAGTAGCCTAAATGTTGGCCAGGCTTAGTCTCTATACACCACAAAAAGTTTCATTCGAATCCGTCCAGTATCTTCGGAGATTAGCCTGGACAAAGGGACAAACAGACAAACAGACAGACAATAAAATTAAAAATCATTGTAAAGTGTTCTAATACTATTTTAACATCGCCGCCAATTAGTTTTTCGTAAATATATACAATGTACAGACACGCGGGTTTTACTGTTTTTAACCGAGTTCAAAAAACGAGAAGGTTCTCAATTCGGCCGGTATATATATTTTGTTTTTATGTATGTACGCGAATTTTTGTTTGTTTTGTTTGATGCGGAATAGTTTCGAATTGGTCCCATAAAAATTTTATTCATATAGGCCCCTTAGTTTTTATTTTATGAGCATTTTTTTACTTACTTTCACCTCAGACGTCGAGTTGTCATACAGTGCGTTGAATCCACTGACGTCCTAGATAGTCCTAATGTGCATGACAACAAGATGATAGCAAGTGACAATGACACACTTACTCATCGACGACACAACACAGCATATTTACTCCTTCGTGGATAATTTTTTTTCATTGATTTCGTTTAATGTAATAATTTTGTATCGACACACCTTAACAATTTAAATTAGGTATCTAATTGTCACGAAGCCAAAAGATTCAGATTTTACAAATTTAACAGATGTGAACATTAATCTAATTGACAATGCAGCAATAAACTAAAAAGTATTAAGTAAATATAACTACGTTAAGAAAAACCGACTTAAAAACTGAAAAGTAAAAAATAATGATTTAATTGTAATTAAATACTACCTATTATTTATATGTGCTATTTACTAATAGGTTTGAAGTCGATGCCAAACATCACGCCTGTAAACCCCCAAGGGGTAGGCAGAGGTAAATGCATGAATTCAAGCATACATGCAAACACCCACGATTAGCCGGTTACGTTTTGTTCAGTGTATTAATTTGCTCGTATTCATATTTAAGTGATTAAAATATGATTATTTGTTTAAGGCTTGGCACCGAGTTCAAACCTGTTAGTAAATAGCACATATAAATAATAGGTAGTATTTAATTACAATTAAATCATTATTTTTTACTTTTTCGTTTTGAAGTCGGTTTTTTTTTTTTTTATATTATAAGTATAGATATACTAGACTGACCCGGCAAACTTCGTATTGCCTCAGAATGAAAATATGACATGTGTCAAAGGTTTGATAGATACGGACTATTTGTATGGGAAAATGAAATGGTGGTTTTTACAATTTCCCTTCAATTTCTTCATATTTTCTTACCTTTTAAACAATCCCTGGACTTCCAAAAATAATTAAAAATCAATATAAGCCAAATCGGTCCAGCCACTCACGCGTGATGCCGTGACCAAGGAAAACGGGTTGCATTTTTATATATATAGACGAGTGCTAAGAGAGAGTTTTGTGGCATGAATTTGAATTCTGACATACATCATGAGTAACAACATACTGGTGGTAGAGCTCCAGTGATGGAGCTCGCGGGCGTAGGCACCACCGCATTACCTAATACGAGTATACTTGCCGCTAAAAGGTAGTGTTCAGAACTATCGTGTTCCGATCAGGTGGTAATGTACGGCCCTGAAATTTCCGGCTCAAAAGCATAACACTCCTTAGGCCTAAGGCTCAGGAGTGGCAATGCATCTGCATTTTTCTGCGGTGTCTATAGGCTGTAGTCATCACTTAACATCATTGTGAACTGCATGCTTGTTTGCCACTTCCATTACATAAAAAAAAATTTTTTTTCGGATAGTAAGGTATTAATAAAAAATTATCACCATTTAGAATTGCCTTCGATTAGGAAAAATTGAATATTGTATATATACGAGAGATATTTTGCAGCAAATTGTTTTATTTTTCGTCAATGACTATATCAATGTTATTTACTTACCTCCAATCAGCACTGACTAATATTGTCTGAACGGATAAAATGCTCGTTGCCTTTAGATTATTTCGGTACTAAAAAAACATATTTTATATTTTACCTAGAAATCAATACAAGTGTATTTAAGTAAATACATTTTTTCACTTGATATGAATCAAACCAACATTGAGTGGTTGAAGCCTGTTTTATGTCATGAAATGAATGTGGCTAACAGGTGTACAGTCCACATCTTCACATTGGTGGTAGTAACTAGAGCCCATCATAAAGTATTATTATGCATAAAGCATGAGATCTTAAAGCTGATTAGACCTAGGGTTATTCATTTATTTTCGTGAGTACCTAAAATATAAAAAGACGTTTTCTTAATACCGTAATACCCATGTAGGTATGGTTCATACTACGAACTTCTTAAACTGTCGCATGGTGCCGCATAATAATAATAAACCGAGCAAGAATATTCAAAAGATCAACTCGCTTCCACGCAATAACCAATACAAAGAAGATATGAAAGTTTAAGAAATGACGTCGCTAGCATATTTCTTTTAGCCGATCTAAGGACAGGTAGCGTTACGTCATCTACCGTACATCTCACTATGCAGCTTCCACAAAATAAACGAAGAGCGGCTACTTATTGTATCGCTGACAGCAAAGCCATGGTACGGCATTGTGAAGCTCCTTCTAAGAAATATAATAGCGACTTACTTGATCCTGAGAAGCCACAATACCTCGTTATTATTTCGCGCGCTTATAGAGCCATGAAGCCTCCTTACACACTGCATTGCCACGGTCATGTCAAAACAATTGACGGCTGTAACTTAGAGCGCATTGTCTTGGAAGATTTAAATAACGTTTATTCAAAGTATCTTGTTAAGGTATTCTTTTGTGAAGGTACAGCGCTTAATAACTATACGAGAGCGTCGTCTAGTCATGTTATTAAAATAGACCAAATTTATTATCATGCAAGCAAGGTAAATTACAGCAGCTTTTTAAAAATAGTTTGCAGTATTCTATATAATCATCGTCAAAATGTCCGTGTGGAAGGTTAGAACAATATTGTTGGATATTTAAATTTTGCCACAAACATTATTCGTTCGAGAAACTAGAGCAGCAGAAACATGAAACTTTAGCCTTATCGTAACTGTCGTAATAAAGATCTTTGTTGGAGAAATCGTCTTGTGATTTGTAAGTTTACCGCTGTGAACTTAATTCAGAAATGCCTTTCAGCAATGGAAAAAATATGAAAGAAAATATTGTTAAGATCCTTTTAATGGTAATTACCTGCATTTGTTAAATATATTCTAAACTGGACTGTCCGTAATAGGCAATACACGGTTTTATCTAACACATTTGACTGATATTTTTGTGGAAATCATTGCTGTCGACTTGAGGTCCTTGGGATCCGAAAAGTTAATGAAGTGTACCACGAACACTTTACCCGTGTCAAACTGTCAGAAACACGTCATATTTCTCGTGTATTTTTTTGTATTTTTAAGCAATCGCCACGTCTACCCCGATAAGAGTTAGGAAACATTATAACAGAATTCTGATCTATTCGGACCCCACATCATCGCGTACAAGAAGCTTTGTAAAGTCGGCTGTCACTTCTCGTGAGGAATGAAAAAGGTATAAGGAGGAAGGTGTAAACATAATACTAATTTGTGGGTTTTGTACGTGGAAACAAATTGTATATTGTGATACGATGTCGGGGCAGGTTAGCATCAAGTTGTCCAGCGGCCCCGGCCGTGTCTGGGGGGCTCCAATTTCGCAGAAGTGTTTCGCTTGACGCTCCTTGATACCCACAGGCTCTCTTTACCGATAAACTTTTTTTTCGAACTGCAATTATGTTCCTTAAAGGAATCATGCTGTGCGCTGCGTATTATTTTCACTACAAACATATTGATGTTTTTATTTTACACTTGTATGTTTTACAAGGACACAATTTTTAATTTTATGTCTTGAAACCGATTTTTTCTAAACCAAAATTGGTCTTCATTTTGGTTTTTAAAAAAATTCTTACGTTAAGTGTAGATTACCTTTCAAATTGGGAAAATAAACGGAGTATGAAGAAAGACTATCTTTATTTTAAGTCTGTTACATAGATTGACCATACCTGAATATCTATTAATAGACATGTCATATTACATATTACATACCTGTAGGTACAATAATGCTTATATTATGACCACTTATCAAAAGTTTGGAATTTGTTGAAAATTATAGAGATTTGCTTAACTTTGTCGATCATTAGTGTCCTAACATTATTTGAAATATTTTTTTGTTTCATAGATTTGACAATTTTTTTTGAGTTCCTAGGAAAAACTCTGATATTTAGGGAAGAGATTATTTTGCACCTATTTGCCTACCTATATATCCGTAAACTTAGGTAGGAACATTGCTAAATAAACTCATGAATCAACTAAATTATTACTGGACTATATTTGACCGATTTGGCCCCGGTCGATACATATTGTTTTTTCTTAACTGCAAACTACTTTGTGTGTTCAGTTTAGCTAAGATTTTCATCTGCTATTCTTCCTAACAATACTTAATGAAAACATCATCAAATCCATCCTCAATTTTACAACAATTCTTCAAAGCATCTCTTTTGCTTTCATATCGCATATATCATTTTAGTCACAGAAATAAAAAAATTCTTCACTCCGCTCTCCATTCACAGTGCCACTAATACCTCTTACAAATTCCTGTTATTCAACACACAATAATTTAATAGCAGCGCCATAAAAAGATGTACATTGATAAAGGCAGACGTCTTAATAACGCGGGACGAATGGAGGAGCAAAAAACGCTAGACGCGAAGGGACATGGTAAAAAGCCGCGTCCAAAATTTGCAGCGCATGTTATGTAGACCTTGCATTGCTACCTGCTACTTTGTGACATCTTGATTTAGGGTTGTCTCTAAACAAATTACTCTGTGATCTTTTTTGTTTTATTATAATATTTTTTTATTTCCATTTTTTTCGAATGATTTTCCCTTTTTTTAAAATTATAATCCGAAATTATTGTGTTTTCTTTACAGAAGGAATCATTTCGTCTCTCAATAATTAAGCATTTAAATATGTATCTACTATAAGAATAAGAAGTGTAAACTGGCCTTATCCTATGTTCTTATACTGCTTTGTTATCTGTTTCCCATTCGATAACACTAATTTGCATAAGAATCAGGTGACAACCCTAAATGCTTCATCTGCCACTTGAACGATCGAAAGGTACGACGGCGCGCCGGTATCAGGAAGGAATGCATAGTGGGTGACTTGAACAGTTCCTGTCCCATTCCCACACAACCGGCTTCGCTTTAGCTAAATTTATACGCTGTCTCATTCGTACACACCAACATTTTCAATACTTACCTGCGTAAAATGATATACATCTGTTCGGTAGTAGGGTCTCGCTCACACGCACACGTGGAAATGGATTGTTGATATTGCTTTCTCCCTCTGGCGTCTCATGAACTGGGGGTAGACGATGTTGGCGCGCGTTTGTGTTGGTGTCCGTTTATTTAGTGAACTTGGAAGCTCGCTTTCGTGTTTGTGCATAGGGTGTCGGGCGTCAGTGTGTGCGTGAGTTGTAGAGGCGCGACATAGCTTTGCCGTCTCCATGACTTAAAAAGTTTTGTTCGGAATGGAACCAGCGAGCTAGTTCTGCGCCGGCCGGCACGCTCGGTGGTTGTGTGTGCTGTATTCGCGTTTAACTTCTTCGTAACTCTACGATCACAAAAAACTTGTTTGATAAAAAATAACATTGGATGTTTTATAACCAAAATCAGTTGTGTGATACGATATATTTACTTTTAAATTAAATAAAGTGACTCTACCATTTGAATACACTGAGTGATGTTTATTTTTTTGTGAAACTGCAACGTGTTTGGTTCAACGGACTACAGAGGTTGGTCAGAACACCATTCTCGGGTAGAGACCGTTAAATATCAACCAAAAGCTCTGCCAACTCTTGTATTGTGTACAATTTGAAATAAAAAAACAAAAGTTGATGTATTTAACATAATGAAGTCAATATGACTTATACTTTATTAACCTTTACTTGTTTCAAATTCTTGTGTTGTGTTTCAACATAATAATATTAATATTAATTAATATTATTCGAAATTTCCATCGACGTATTCTAATCCTACTTCATCAAAATTTGAAGACAACATAATCTGTTAAATAAATGACAAACGGCGATTACCAATTGATGTCTGAAATTAACAGCGTAATTCACTAAACGGAAATAGGATACCTACCTTAATAAATATAATATAAACACCTAATACTTTAGATATATTCCTTGCTGAATAAACATACAAACTCCAACTATTAAACACAACACACATAACTTTCCTAGCTAATATAACAGCATCTAAAGAGGCTAGAGAGCAAAAATTCTACTTAGGCACGGACAAAATGAAACATAACATTTATAATCTTGGACAATGCGGGATTGTATGACAATACGAAATTGACTTAATACTCAAAACGTTTTACGATGTTCAAACAATATAAATAGCACGAGAATTAGAATGTACATCAAATGTTTACTTTCCGTGTCTGATTTTCCTTTCCTCCATCTGTCCCAACTCCGACGGGTTGAACAACCTTTATGTATAAATAGATACAGAATCAGAATACAGACAGTGTACACAAAATACGTCGGTAAACGTAGGCTCCCCTATACAAATCATTACCTCGGTTAAGGTTTATGAGACATGCTTACGATATTTCATACCTGCTGCAATGTAGCAAACCCAACTCAGTTGTGGAGCTTTGGAAAGCTAGAATCGAAAAATTGTGTTTAAATAGTTTTTCTATGTAGATATCTTTACGTGGAATACAGAGAGTGTAACCAAAATCATTACTAAGAGTAAACTTTATTATACAAAATATTACCTGGGATGACACACTGATGCGGTATTTCATACCTGCTAATATATTGCAATCATATTTCTTGAACCAAAAAGTTTACCTAAGGTCCAATTTTCCCATAGATTTGTACGCATCATCTTCGCCTAGGATAGATATCCAATCAGTACCTGAGATAGGTATGCTTTGTAACTTTATATTCATACCTGCTCTAGTGTAATGCTTATGGAATATTGGAAGCCAGAATTAAAGACTATAACTGTTTCTCTATACATTTTCACGTAGAATACAGGCAGTGTAAACAAAAAACATCTGAGAAAGTAGACTTCACTGTACAAAATATTACCTGGGTTTTCTATATGAGATACCGCTAGCTACGATATTTCATACCTGCTGTAAGCGGCGATGTTAGCTCCATTTTGGAGAACTACAGTCAAAGACTTATTCTTCATTTACTTACAATTTAATTGTTTATTAGATCACGCAGAATACAAAGTGTAAACAAAATACACTAAGTAGTAAACGTAGACTTATCTAAGAAAATTACGAGATACTTGGGATAACCCAGGCTTTATAAGATACCGCTACGATAATTCATACCTACTGTGTAGCAATCAAATCCGTTTTTGAATTTTGGACTTCTATATGTATGTATCTTTACGCCAGGTCCATTTCTAAACGAAATAGATACAAAACCGAAGTACCTATACAGTGTATAAAATTAAATACACAGGTAAACATTGGCTCCTCTATAATTTATGAGATACCGTTACAATTTATAGGTACTTTCCGTAATAAGTTGTAGCAATTCCCACTCAATTTTATAGTATTGAGTGGCACAATAAAAAAAAAATAAAGCAGTAGTTGTGCACATTATTTTTTTTATTTATGTTCACGCCAAACCCCTCACAAAATAGACAAGAACTACAAGAAGCGAGAATAACTTAGACTTAAATCTCCCATACTAGGTTCTAAGTTCATCACGCTTCATAAATGGATGGCAGTTCCGAAGCTTTTTAAAAATGATTGTTATTATTATCCGACCAAAATTACAGGTAAGTAATGAAAAATCATAATTTTGTATCCAAACGAACAAGAAACTAGCAATAAATGTTAAAGCTTATTATTCAATTGTATTCATTCATAAATGTTTTACGAAATCATTTTATGAATGTGCCTAGAAAAATATATTTGAATGAAACCTGTAAAGTAAAATATTACAGTGCCCTATTCTATTCATAACAATAGAACACTTGAAAGATATCTAAATTAACTAAAATGACAATCAAAAACAGAACCTCGTAGACATAGTTTAGTTTTTATTGTCTTCTCTTGTTTAGCGACAAAAAGATTAAATTATTTTGACATAGAGAAATTCCTTACACATCTTATTTCAATGAGTGTAGCACACGAAATCCTAGAACCTTACAAATTATAATTTCTTTCTCATTCTCCTTTTTTTACAAGCGAATACCTATTTGATATTGATACGTGTGAATTAATAATTGAGGGACTGATTGATTGGAAAATTAAATTAATGACTGCTGATTTTGCATTGTTCTCTTTTAATTCCCATTAAAGTTTTAAATTCAATATAGGTATGTTTATCATGGTATTCATTAATAGTAACATTTAACAAAAATATTAATACTTATCTGTGTCTCAATTCTGTTGCACTTCTGATGTGATATATTTTGCTTTTGAACTATTTATTGAATTATGGTTCCATTATAATCATAAGAAACAGCATCGAGAAATAAAAACATTGGCAAGAATGCAATTTAGAGACAGATATATATTAACAATAATACCAAAAATATAACAATTTACTTTGGTACGTTAATTAATCTTACGATATTGTACTGTAAACACGATAAAGATACGCCTTTATACTTAGATATAAAAAGACTAATATGATAAAATAAACAAATAACAAAATGTCTGAGTTTTTGTTCAAGAGTAATTAGTCTTTGTGAAATTTGCACCAAAGCAAAAACTAAAGTTGTGTGAACACTGACAACAATAACTAACACAAGTTTTAGAAACATTCTGGGGAACTCCGAAATTCTACAACATTTATAATTTTACATTCTGTCAAGCGTTAAATACGTATAATCATTAAAACTTTAAAAGTGTGATATTTAAATGTTGTTTCGTAGTTAAATACATAGAAATTATTATTAAAATACCTACTTTGCAATTTGTATGAAGTTGAAGTGAACCGAGCAATGCTGTTCAAACTATTTCAATATGTGGCAGTAAATACAATAACGCGTGATGGATTAAAACTGCCGCCACTGCGATCGCCAATCCGTAGGCAAACCGTAGCGATTATGATATACTCGTATTCTCTCTACCCGTTCTACGTAGAGCAACACGGGCCACCGGCCGCGGTGGACTGGAGGGGAGTAGCCATAGCGTTTACTACCGATGCAAAACAGTGTGTCATTTTTTGCGGGAGGAAATGCGTGCGACACAAACGCACACTACAAAAAACGTCTATTACTACGAAACTCACACCTTGACTTTAACAAAATACAGAAACAATTTCACGCACACACTTAAACATCTAGGCGACAGGTATAAGCACATTTTTATTTTATTAAATTTTTATTTATTAAGATTTGTCACATAACAACATATGAATAAAAGTATATGGATATCAAAAAACCCTTATTGGGTTTGTCCTGGCACCGTCACATCCGAAGCTCGCATCTAATAATATTCTAAAAGGAGATGTTGTGACCTCGGCTCTGGTTCGTACACGTCCTCAAAAAATGGATTAATTAAAGAAGAATCCGAAAAAAATACAATTAATTTATTGAAGAATATATTTTAGAGTTACAACCACATTTAAATCAAACGATTTTATCATTTTCATAACCATTTAACCATGTTCAACATGGCGGCGATACAGCCGACGCTTGGGATAGTGCTTAGGTAGATAAAACAAAAATAATCAATTTCGATAGTATTTAGAAAATATTACTTTTTCTCCAAATGTCATGGAAATATCAAAATGACATCGCCCGCCATTTTCGCCATGTTGATTTTGAGTTGCAATTCTAACTACAAATAATGTTTTGTAACTGCAAACAAAGCTAAATAAGTGAAAATATGCAGTAATAAACGTTTTTATATTGATTTTGCCTGTTAATGATATTGTGTACAATACATGGCCGGAGGTCCATACATTTTTGCAACATCTTCTTTGTACTTGTACTTTGTATAGTATAGTTGAATAGTCTTGAAAATTGCAGTGGAAATTGGTAATCATTTGTCATGTACTTAGCATAGTATATTTTTGTATGACTACTAGTCTTCATTATAACCATAAATATTATTTTTGTCATAGAAAATAATAGGTAATAGTATGATAAGAACTATGAAAAAACAATAGGTATTATTAGAGATCCGTGAACTGAAAAAATATCAATTCTTGGGTACTTACTAATTTTAGTATAAAAAAGTTATCCATCGTATAAAATACTAATAATAACAAAAAGTAAAAAATTATATTACCTAAGTATTATTCTTAAATTAATAAAATTTAAAACATAAATTTTAAAATAAATTAATATATGGATCTTTTTGTAAGGAGATTTAACTTAAAATTTATATATTAGTACGGACACGGCATGTATCAGTCAAAATCCATATGAAGCTATGTAACCTAATAACAAATCTTGTATTAAACTCAAACCAATTATATCCAGATAATTGGATACATCTAATGTTTAACTTACCTAAGTCACTAAGCTTCATGTTATGGAATAATATAAAGCAACCTAATAACTTGAACTACAATCCACATTAACTTAGGTATATTTAAAAATTAGAACCTTACAAACAATCCATTCCCATAGCGATATCAGATAGGCCCATCCCATAATGTCTGTTCGGAAGTCCGTAAAAATCTAAATCTGTAATAACTGCAGCAAACTTTACCCCACAGATATTGGCCCCATCCGCCCCTTCCAATCCGACCAGAGAATTACTTCTATTGCCACGTTGTTATATCTCCTTGTCCAAAACAATTGATATCTCTATTTGTATCAATAATACGGAAGGCAGACGTTTACGTGCATTTCGTACGTGGTTGGAATGTAGTGGCGAGAAGGCTGGAAGCGAACGGACGAAAGATTCTATTGTAACTATTGATAATATTTTGTACAGGTACATCTTGTTTTGTGTTGGTCAACCAAAAGGATAGCTTTTCTACGAAAGACAGATAGGGGTAGATAAGACATAGACATCTCCAATTTATTTAATATATCCAGTTAGCTTTTGAATCCCATTAACAGGTGAGCCTGTTGATAGTGTACATTTTTCTCTCGGTAAAATTCCAGTGCTATGCTGTATTGTGGTATTATGGTAAGCTGAATTGATTTTATTGGACTTAAACATCGTACAAAAATATACGTAATATAACAATATGATGATGTTGATGATTTTTCCTGATTGATGACATATTTTTGCAAAAATTTAATATGTATATGTATCTACCACAAGATATTTGAAGAGTAAACACATAGAGCAACGCGGCCCACCGGTCGCGGCGGACCGGAGGGGAGTAGCCATAGCGTGTATTACCGATGCAAAACAATCCGTCATTTTTTTCAAAAACCTTGCGACACACACGCACACTACAAAAATCGTCTATTACTACGAAACTCACACCATGACTTTAACAAAATACAGAAACAATTTCACGCACACATTTAAACATCTAGGCGACAGGTATAGGCCCATTTGAGCTTGTACTTTGACAGAGGAGAAAGCCTGTATATGGCTACTCCCCTCCGTGTTGCTCTGTGAGTAAACAAAATAAATCATTTTAATGTTCAGCCCTGTAATTTCTGATATAGAGGTGTAAGGTGGTGTATAGAGTTTGCTTAGCCCTTATGTAGGTGTAGTATTATTATATATTCTCTGAGAGCCTTAGGAGAGGCAATGCATCTGAAATCCACCATCAATATAATAATGCTTTTTCATCATTTTGTGACATAAATAAAACATTATTTTTCTATTTAGAATTTAATTTTGTTTGTCGCTACAATAGAAACCATCTTCATCTCCACATTCAACTCGGGAATTAAATTATTGTTATTTGTAGTTATTTCAGATTGTTTGTTAGTGTGAGTCCCTTTGAATCGTTTGTGAGGATTTCTTGAGGTTGCGGTCGTGGAACCAATAGCACCGTTAGTAACATTTAATTGATTTTGTACTCCAGAAACTAATTAGACTTGAGGTTTATGTAACCGAACAGTATTAATAACTTATCGTGCGCTAGCCCTAACGCAATCTCAGCTAACAAGCTTTGCTTATTATTAATTAAGGAACAATAAACAAAGCTTAAGCCAATTAACTTGTAAAGGAATTTCAAATCAATCAGGATGTGATGCGCAATTGACAACATAAATCATTGTGTATTGTGGAGATGTTTGGAAATTGAAACGAACTTTTCTAACGTAATTTTCTACAAGAGTATTGTTTTTTCTATCATTTACTTAATTAAATCGATGTAATTTAAAGTTGGAAAATGAAGGTTTTTTTACATTTATTATTTAAGGTTTTTACACTTACAATTCCAATATTATTCATATAGTCATTTAGTAATATAATGGTATAAGTTATTGATGGTAGAGTTCCAGCAATGAAGCACGTAGGCGTAGGCACCACCGCATTACTTAATCTGAGTATGTGCCACCAAATAGTATTCAGTAATTTCGGTTAGATTAGTAATATAAAATAGCCCTGAAATAACTGTCACAGAAGCAAAACAACTTAGGTCTAAGGAGTGGCAACGCATCAGTATTTTGACCGTTGACTTTTGTGTAGATGTCTATAGACTGCAGTATTCATTTACCATCCTTATAAGTTCCACGCTCGTTTGCGTGTTTGTTATATAAAAAAATTGTTGCAGCCCAGGCTTATATGATAAAGTATCTTTAAAAACAATTTCAATTACATCTAATTCGAATGCAGACAGAATCTTGTCGCGTGACTTAACTTTTATTTTAGATATACGTTAAAGAATCACGGACAATCACCAGTTAAGACAAAAAGTTCACATGATTATAATGTAACTTAGTTCTTTAACAAACTCTAAAACATATTTCTAATGAATAAGGAATCGATCAATAACGTGATTACTCAAACATAACATGCAAATGAAGTCACGAATAATCACTGGCACACAACAATAAATATTAACTCTAAGCTCTGTTATTGCAAACACACTGTCTCCAAGACATAGTATTCTAAGATCACAAACCATTATTTTAAGAGTAAGTAGGTATGTTATTTCTATTTGGCTCGTTACCACTATCGGCTGTACGATATTTATTCAGTTCCCTTCCTAAGGAGCTTACAATTCGCTACTGGTACAGTATTGTATTAATAATTCAAACTGAATATCCGGACCCCGTCATATCTCTTCTGGGCAGCCAATTAGCTTGCTTGAATTTCTCTTAATATTTACATTTAGCATCGATTTTGCACCGTCGAATATTTCGTCGTCTGTTTTTTTTTTATTTTAGCTCTAATATGCCGTGAGCTTGATCGAAATCGAAATTGTTATGTACGGCCCAGTAATAACTATCACAAAGTCCGTAAACAAACAAGGTCTCAAGGATCACAACGCATCTGCATGTTGTCCTCGGGTTTTTGTGTAAATGTCTATAGGCTACAGTAATCACTTAGCTTGTTTGCCATCTTCATTATAATTGTTGCATTTTTACCTTTTTTTGTAGTAAAATTTTAAAATGTATCGAATTTCTTCATTAGATTCACTCATCTTGACAGTACGAAAAATAAATGAAAATCACACATTTGCCTAATTTGAATTTGGAATGATGTTCTTTAAAATTTTAACTTTCAATGATACCAAAACTAGCCAGATACAAATACTACAGCCAAAGAGATTTTATTACAAGTTCATACATACTATAATGCGAAAAGACTTTTTCCCCAACCTAATATATTTATTAAGAATTTTTGGAATACAGGTTGGCGAATTGGCAATATTTCTATTATTGAAATATGTTCTTAAGATATAACATTTTAATACTGATGGTAGAGCTTCAGTGACGGAGCTTGCGGGCGTAGGCACCACCGCATTACCTAATATACTCGCCGCTAAATGGTGGTGTTAAGCGCTATCGTGTTCCGGTCAGGTGGTAATGTACGGCCCTGTATTTTCCGGCACAGAGGCATAACACCTTAGGCCTCAGGAGTGGTAACGCATCTGCATTTTGACCTTGGTCTTTGTGTAGGTGTCTATAGGCTGCAGTCATCACTTAACATCAATGTGAACTGCATGCTTGTTTACCACTTACATTACATTAAAAAAAAATTAGGCCAATTTATTGAGCGATGACTAAGAAATTTTATTAATTGTTTCGCATCATATCATATATCATCATAGATTCTAGGCCTGAACAATAGTAGTTACCTAATGCTTTCTCATAAACAGCTTTGGAGAAACTTGAAATCGCTGTCACCACATTACCAAATCTCTTTGCAACTGAATACACTATCGTGTATTGATGTGTAACAGGTAAATTATTAATGAATTCACCATCACTGACCAGTAGGTAAAAGGTATCTTTGATACAAGTAGTATGATTATTATTAAAAGAAAATATAATCTATGCCTATAATTTTGTAATTAAACTCCTGTCAGCTCTTCAGTTTAATTCCGTATAAGCATCTTACTCAGTATTTGATTTAATTTAAAAAATATATCAGAACTAAGCAGTAACCTGCACTAATCTCTTATACCAGCTAAATGGTTACACCAATCAAGGGGCATACCCCGCCTATTGATACTTAACCTTAACAATCTTATGTGATGCATAAGCTGCATAAACTAGGTTCCAACTAAAAGTCTTTGACAGTGTAGAGTCGCGTGATTTCCTAACCTACAGAGTAGCACCTACATCTCAATTGAGATTGACTTATTTGTCACATCATCAAAGTGATTCACCACCATACTTTTACGAGCTTGTTGCTGGTGAAATAAATTAGGGCTGCTAATTTATACATTCCTTCAAATTAATTATCGGATGATCACGAAACACAAGACGCCCGAAACGTTCTCAAAATATCAATTTCACATTCAATTCTGCAAACCAATCTAACAATGATACAATACAATGATCATTCTCAAAACGTTTTCGTCCAATTTTGATTCTAAGAAACAAGATTTGCAACCAGTCACTTGCAATTGTAGCCGATTTCAAACTCCGCTTACAGAAGGCAATATGCAGAAAGCGAACCATTTGTAGTATCGTTCATGGAAACGGCGAGTACGCTTATAATTTGCTGCATCCAGCACTTTATTATTCATATCCTACGACTAAGATACTCGATATAGTTTCCGTAGTCGTGGGATATGATTAATAAAATGCTGGATTGCAGCAAATTATAAGCGTTTATTTTTCTATAAACTACTCTTAGCAGCTGATGTTAATAAAATTGAATTATTTTGAGAATTATTCCTCAACTGATGTTAAACTTTAAGAATGTTTTTATTTGTTTCTATTTAATAAGTTGTCAATCAGAAGTGCATTTCATAAACGTTTTGATTTAGAATTAATTAGATAAAATAGATTAATCTGTTTTATCACCACGCGTTTCTCCTTTGTTTCTAGGCAGAAGAACAACCTATAATATCGAAGTTCTTGTAATATGTATCAACGCATCAATAAAAGCAAATAATTTGATCTGAATTTTGAGTTTGAGATGGATTAATTTGGTAAAATATATAGGTATCACAAAGTATAATATCCGTTTATCATTTATTTGGTTTAATAACGTTTTGAAATGTTTACAGAACATAACGTTGTTTTACGTTGTATTCTTACCTATACGGGATGTTTTTATTTTCTATTTGCTGCAAAATTTGTTCAGCATTCAGAAATCTTAATAATTTTATTATTCATATTTTTATGGTTCAGCACTATATTTTTCCTGATAGCAATGTAAGCCACAGAATCTGGTAGGTCCTATAATATCAAACAGTCTTCAACCATAACAAACAAAAAACAATGCAATAAAAAAATGACACGAACAAGCAAAATCACCGAGACAATAAGATCATTAATTAAGAAGCGAGCAAGTATAATTTACTAACCAAAGATGTGTCGGCAGATATTTTTATTTGGTTTAATGGCATGACATGGATACGTGCTGCGGAGGAAACATCATGTATTGTATTACGGGCTCACTGGTCTTTATCGAGGCGAAATTTCATTATACTCGTGCCCCTATTCCACCTACCATTCAATTGGAACACCTTCGCACAATTGGAAGGGCTGTTTCAATGGGTTGTCGGATGAAATTTCTTAACATTCTTCGCCCATAATGAGCGAAGTCTGTCGTGCGATGGGCAGTAACGGTATAATTGTGGAATAAAACGAGATCGAGATATATGAAGGCAGATTAAAATTCGCCTAATGAACTCGTATAAAATAACGTTGCCGCAGTGATTCAAGGTTTTGATTAATTTATTTTAATTTTGAACATTTGGGTCCAATCAAATCTCCTTGAGGAAAACCGCAATCGTTCCAACGACGTCAAGTCGCAATTGGGTGTGATAATAAATTGAGATGATTCAAGTTGAACTTTTAACGTAACTTGACGTCTGTAATCCCCGAAGGGGTAAGCAGAGGTATATGCATGCATTCAATCATACATACAAACACTCATGATTCGCTGGTTACGATAGATAAAGTATTTTACACCGTTATCTCTAATATCCCCAGACTCGGGAATCGAACCCAGGACCTCACTTTTAACACGTTTAACACCTAAATATTCTTATACGATCTTTACTTCAATAAAATTGATGTAAACCGAAAGCTATGTCATGATAAAAAATCTCCGTTGAACCTTTTATTAAGCGGTTTTGTAGAGAATCAGTAATGAAGACATAATTATAGAACCGGTTTAAATATTTTGAATGACCCAACAGCCAGCCCGTGAGGCGCTCTTGAATACGTTTCTTGGAACTAGGCTTTTTTTAAGACGCTACTCTTAATATTATTATGTTACGTCACTATATTCTTAATTATTAATCCTAACCGAAAAAACAAGATAGGTAATCAGAAACACATTGACAAATGTTCATTCAAAAGAAGGGCTTTTTTATTCAACATCCAGATCCAAGTGCATTATTTAATGTATTCAGAAATTGATATTTCATATAAATGCAAACCATTGAGACACCCATCATATTAACGTTACATTCACGCATTTAAAACATGTTAGATCATTTGAAACTCATTTTTTTCCTTGCTCGAAAGTACCTCATAACAGTAATCTCAGAGGATATCATCCAAATCAGAAAAGTAATGCACCCTTTAAATATGTACCTATTTGAAAAGGGGAGATTTAAAATATTTACGCAGAAGGCTCTACTGTCAATTGAACAAGAATCATTCAAGCTTCAAACCATCAAACCAGTATCATTAATCATTTTAAATTGCAAAACACTTCGAAAAGCTCATTATTATGCGTATAAGTAAATCCCATAAAAACTTTGTGGAAGTTTGTGAATAATGTTATCAAATAATTTGACATTTATTACTTTCGTATATCGCATGTCTTGTAAAGATAACCATTACCTATTTCACCCCTTTCAAAGTCCCTTTTTTGAGGCTTATCTATTTAATTCATCTCAGGACTCTTTCACAGCGCGATCCCTGACCGCATTCAAGCAAAGATATCGGTCACATGACGGAGGCCCGTCCTAAAGATTGGAGTTAAATTTACCAGAAGACATTTATTTATTCACTGATACCCTTGATAATAATCTTTAGGGTAACTGAATAACGATGAATGATTTTACGTTGATAATGTTATAATGGATTGAAGACAGTGATAAAAAAGCTATGATCCCAAGCGAGAAGTATATTTTAAAGGAATTAAATTTAACGATAGATGTTCGGTGGATGAAAGGGTAGGATGCCCCTGTTGCATATCGCCATGCGGTTTCCATTACACGAGGTGTGTTTAATGCCATCGGGTCGCGTAATGGTCTCCGCGATCATTAACCTACCCCACAACATACTAGTTTTTTGGGGCAGACTCAAAAACGAAACTGTCATTTTTTATTGTACACTGGGCGTCTATATTGCCATTTTTTACTTTTCCATTATTCCGTTTATTGGTTTCATTGTATGCGTATTTGTATTCGTTGCTATAGAGTTTGCTTTTCTGGTATTGCGTGTGTTGTTTCGATAAATCATATTTTATGGAATCGAATGAAACGATGTGCATTTTACTGATAGTTATTTACTTTATTATCTGCAAATATTGTGATGCGTGATTAATTAACAGTATTCGATTATTGATTATTACACTTTGCTACTTAGGTATGTTTGATGACTTGCCTTTACATATTAAAAGGCGAAAACTACTCTTTGATGTGTTATCATTTGATACAGATGTTTATGTTGGAGAAATTATAATTTATACTAATCTATATCGTGTAGCAAACATTGACGTGTTTTATTTGTATTCTTTTTTTTCTTTTGCTGTTGAAGTAAGATTTTTCTTTTCATTTCTTTTATTGTTATTTGTTTTAAATGCTAACCTTTAAAAATGTTATTCCAAAACACAATAATCGTAGACAGTGGAGCGTTCTTGGCAGTGGAAGCTAATCATTTAAAAGATTTCAGTTGAAAAATACTTGATAAAATAACACACGTTATTTTAAGAACACATTCTACACAAAAGTCGCATTAAAAATATTCGACAATGTTTTAAAGAAAACATGCTCAAAGGATTTTTTTCCAGCAGCCTGCGTCGCTTGTAGCTATGACTTACTTTTCTAGACTGAATTTAGGCCTACGGATTAGACGTAACAAAAGAAACAAGTAAAGTACTCGTTTTTATGAAAAAAAAAACTTTCAATATCACATTTTTATAAAAATAAAAAAGCAGAGTTTATGATTGATAAGAAATAAAACTAAAAATATTTTCGCAGAACGAAATTATGATTTGAAAGTGTTAATTCAAGAGTTGCAAGTGTAAGTGGCACAAAGTGACAATATACGAGATGAATATACGGACTATGGGAGCATCTGCTTTGGTGATTAGATGGCTGATATTCCTGCTGGTTGGAGTAGAGTGGCAGGTCCATAGCCAAGTGGTGCAACAGCCTGCTGAAGTGGACAGCTCCTACAACTTTTACTATGAACAACCATGCTGTACTGGGACAGTTACTAAGAGCAAATATCACATGAGACATAAGCGAGGTAAGTGTGAATTGTATTTAAGATTCTTATTCACTTAATCGAAAGAATACTGCTACCTGTAACTTCGTTACAAAAAATATCAATAGAAAGGTTATCAGAAAAAAAAAACAAAATTTGGTTAATGAAATAATTTCGATGATTGATTCAAAATGCATTTTTATTTATAATTCTTAAAAAAAGATTTGTATGGATGAAATTCTTTATATAGGTAGGTACATAAATAAGAATATAAGTTTAATGGAGTACTTCCCAGAAGTCCACAAATCTTAACTTATAGTGAAAAAGAAAAACGTACCTACTTGTAGAAATCTCAATGTCTGTAATCAAGTCAAAATTTGAAAACTTACTTGAAGGTTTTCTTATTCAATCTTTTTGTTTTTGGTTCTCAAAGAACATTCCTACGTTTTACATTTAAAAAGGTATATACATCTAACGTATATAAGTATCTAGTTGATAGAAAATCGATATTTGCCGAAACAGTAGATATAGGTATTTATTTATATTATTAAACATTTTGAGATAAGAAAACGAAAGTATAGGTCGCGCCAGGTAAAAAGAACGCTGGCGGTCAAGCTGCGCGTCATGTGTTTTTATTTCATTTTATGTTATTCTATGTAATATAGTTTTCAATCTGCCTACCAATACACGAAACCGCAAGCGAAAGCTAGATCAAAAATAAACCAATAGGGCTAGTACTTTCGTCCGCGAGTGTACCGATGCGCGAACACATCCCTTCTACTTTCTTCCAGCGTACTTTTTACGTGGCGCGACCTATAACACACCATTAGTTTTTTAGATTAATGATGAACAACTTAAATCCCCTCGTTGCCAAAAGTCAGCGCAGTGCTCAACTTATAAATTACCAAATTCATAAAAACATCATCAAAGAATGTCACAAGTTCCGCAAAGACTTGCGAATCATGATTCATGATAATGCAGAATACGTCAAAGCACACACTAATATACCGCGTATGAATGTGTGCATATGTATATTTGTGTGTACCCGTATTGTCTGTAATCTAAACACTACTATCACTAACACATTCAAACCGGCGGCGACGCTTTCAAGGGTACGTGATACGAAGCGAGACGGATATATACAGATCGAAGTGTGAAAGTAAGACAAAACAATTCTTTTGTTTCATTGCCCTCCCTGATGATGTCGGGAGATTTTAATACAGTTGTAGATAATGTTACTTTTTAAAATTTGGATTGCACTTGCATTTGTACAGATATGGAGGTAATGCGTTCTATCTTAAATCTAAAAAAATAGATAATTAAAACTCTGGAACATTTATGTGACAAATAAAAATAGGTACTTCAAGAATAACAAAGTATCAACTCTTTTGTTTTTTTTTTAATTTTGCCAATGACCCAAAAATATTATTGATTTGTATTTAAGAGATATCTTGCCCGACACATGATGATAAAATGTTGTAACCTATTTTTTCTAAATATAATGTATTCCAGTATTATTAGTTATTGTTGTTTAAGGTCTTCCTTATTGTATTTACAGTTTTTTACCTGCCTGCCGACGTAAATTAGGTTAGCATACTTACAAACCTTAGTGGTTTTCCAGTGCTAGCATCAAGTGATATAATGTTAAAACTTTGTTAATTTATACTATAACAAAGGAAAAAAAAAGTGCCTTATAATTTACGTTGTATTTTTTGTTTATTATTTACACGACATTATCTTTTTTCATAGAGATAAAATTAATCATTACCACGTCGTATATAAACACAAATTTGATTATAATCTAACAGTGAACACTTCGTCACTGGTGCTCTACCAATAATAGACTTGGAAAGCAGAACACAATCAAGTTTCAGGATAACAGACAACAAAATATTCAAACTTAAAACGCAGGCGAAAACTACGACTATATTTTTCAAATTATGATGAACTAGCTGTTGCCCGCGGCTTCGCCCCCGTGGATGTCGTTTAATTGTTCTTTCTCAAAGTCAACTCTATCTCTGTACCAAATTTAATTAAAATCGGTTCAGTCGTTTGGACGTGAAAAGGTAACAGACAGACAGACAGACATACAGACAGACAGAGTTACTTTCGCATTTATAATATTAGTACAATACAACATAAGACCTAAAAATTCTGTAAAAATTTTAAGCGTCTACTTGCTACCGTTATTATCGAGCAGAAACTATACGAAAAAAACCACCTTTATTGTATGCCCTCTTCGACTTCCTAACATTTTCATTTTCTTATTTTTAGTAATTAATTTTGTCTTTATAGCGGTAACAGAAATACATACTATGTGAAAATGTTAGCTTTCTAGCTATCACTATTTATGAGATACAGCCTGGTGACAGACAGACGAACGGACGGACAGACAGACAGACAGCGGAGGATTAGTAATCCGTAGGGTCCATTTTTACCTTTTAGGTACGAAACCCCCTAAAAGATAGAACTACGATACAGAAAAGCTTAAAACTATTCGATAAGATTCTTTAAATTGACATAACTTTTTTATTTCTGAACTGATTCATATGAAAACTTACCACAATATATTAGTGAAAACAGCAAATCGAATAAACCGTTTCTGAAATTAGGGTCCTTAAACACACAGACAAACAGACATTTTTTCGGGATAAAACGTACCCAGTGTTGAGCGCCAAAGGTTAAAGTATAATCATACCAAATTTCATTGTAATCGGACCGGTAGTTTTTATGTGATGCTTGAACAAACAGACAGACAGACAGATAGACAGACAGACAGACAGACAGACAGACAGACAGACAGACAGACAAAAAAAAATCTAATCACATATTTGTGTTCGGTATCGATCTAGTAACATCCCCTGGTATTTATTTTTTCAATATTTTTAATGTACAGAATTCACACTTCTAGAGTTTTATTATAAGTATAGATTTGTTATAATCATCAAAAATACGATATAAATAAAATTCAGAGTTTGAATAGCCAATATAGCCACAGAGGATACGTGGTGATCTAGGCCACAATATTAACGCGCAATTTACTACTTCCATTAAGCTACGACTATAAACAGTTTGCTGAGAATTTAATGAATGAGGAAACTTTAATCATTAAGCCTTGTCACACTTAATGAAAATGTGCTAATGCTACACTTCAATGCGGTAAATATTCAAAACCATCGTGGACAGTACAGCCAAATAAACATTGCAACATCTGGAATTGAACAAATGGAAACAAATTAATTCATCCAAAACATTTTTGATAAACCCCAATAAATGTTCATGTGAGGGATTTATACAAGACTGAATAAGAATCAGAAACGCGTAAATTATTTGAATTCTCTATTTATAAATGTCTAACATTTCCCCTTCTACTAGCAAAGCAAAAAATATTGCAGCATTGTGAACCCGGAGCATTCGGTTCAACTCAAACGTCATCAAAAGTGTCAATCACTGAGATTTCCGAATAGCAAAACCGATTATCGGGCATATTAAGTCCGTTATTGTTATCGACAGCGGCGTTCCGTCCATCCGACCGTGAAGTAGATTAGGGACATCATATTATGCCATATTTTTGGCGTCAGCTGCACGCATCGCATGCACGCCTCCTAACAGGCAATTTTTTTTGGTGAATTTCTTATTAAAATTCAACTTTGGAGACCACTTGTGTGTGGTTGAATTTTTATAACGTTTATTTTGCTCAGACATGTTCTATTTATAAATTCAAACAAAGCTACACCGAAACTAGAACTATATCGCTAATTACAGGGGTAAAGCCTTGAACGATGGGTCGGGTCGGGTTAAAAGGGACGAATAAGTTTAGGACGATTCTTTGCTGGAGTAAGCGAGAGGATGGACAAACACTGAGCCCAGCCTGTCATTAGCAAGGGAAATGTTTTGCTGAAGTTGGTCGTAGTATGCGTACATTAGCAGCTAGCTGAATGGCTTTTAATGAAAGGGTTGCTCCACTACACGGACACAAGTAACCATGTAGATATTTCTTTGCTGACTGAACATCAATGATAAGCTTTAGAAGGATAGTGACTCTCCAATCACATAGATTGATTTAAAACTTATAACCTACGGTGAACAAGACGATACGACATTATATAAAAAACTGATCAATAATGTTACAAACGCATAAAAAAAAATTACAACACATTTGAAAAAATATAATTTCAGACGAATGATTCGTACATCTAAGATAAATAATTTTATAATCAATATACATCTAAGATAAATAATTTTATAATTAATACAGAATAGTTTTATTAATAAAGCAATGATAGTTATTATATGCGAGAATCGGTAAATATTACAGCTTCATAAGAAACTGCAATTCAATTTTTAGAAGCACTTTGGAACGCTGCCGAGTATACTTGGTTAAAACTATGTCATATTCCCTTGTCTATCTTGTTTAAGTGTTACGTTAGAAAAAGTCAACTAAAGTAACGTTGTTCATACTTTATTTTTAAAATTATATCTAGAAACATGATATTTAATATGAGTAAACAAATTCAAATCAAAACAGTTCAGAAATAAGCTGGATCAGTCAGAAGCAAATGTCCGTGTTAGTGGCGAACAAACAAAAACTGTACAGAAAGATTTGAAAGAAAGAGCGTACTCAGCCGGGCAAAAGTGGAAAGGGTAAAAAAGAAACACAATAAGTGAAGGAGGCAGGCTGGCGTACAACGTCCGGTAGTCAAAACTTGCAGCACGAGTTGTTTTGACCGCTGACCACGTCACACTTGAACCCTTCGTTTCATTTATGATGTTTTCCTTACTAGAAAACCAGCTACAAATAAATATATATCAATGCCTACAGCCTTTTTCTACCACTTTCATACATCTATTGAAAACGACAAGACAAAGCCCACAGGGAATGATATTACTTATTTTAGACGTTGCTGTACCGCAAAATATTTTGTTCGAAATTTGGTCACGTAGTTGTGAGGCGAAGGGTGTCCTATATTGTATCTTCAAACCATTGCGATTGTCCATTGTATTCTCACGAGACAAAGGGTTGAGGACGTTCGGTGGATGCTTACCTTCGTCAAACCGCTTTCTGGAGTCAAACGTTCAGGTATTTGCGACTGATCAACTCGTTTTATCTAAGTTGTGCTCACAGCTGAATGATTTTGGCTGGCTTATTGTCAACTGCGTGGAACATCGGTGTTTTTTATTTCTAGTTAAGAAGTTCCGGTCAAATGCAAAAAAAGTCACCATTGGTTTTAAAGTGTACTCAAAGATTAAACGCGCAAGCTTGGGGTCAGCTTTGCAAATAATAGTTAGTCGTGTTCTTTTCAGTTTTCCATCTACTCGGACAAAATGCTTTCATTCAGACTTAAACTGCACCTTTTCCTTTCTTATTGTTGGTTCACTTGAGACGCATTTCTGTGTTAAAAATACTACATTGTTACAAAAATACACTGTTATGTTGAGGCCGATTGAAGATAGTTATATTACAATTTGGCAAGTCAAATAATTAGGTATTTTTAAAGTCAACAAGCCAACTTTGTTTACACATAAACGAAGAATGTAGTCTACGTCGACGATAAGTGAATACTGAAGCCTATAGACGATGATGACATATTTTTATGGTGAAACTACTACAGTATCACAAGTGTGAATTCGCATCGGAGAAGAGCTATCACCTTGATCCTTCAAGATTCAGAAGACCCAAATAATCCATTGATACTTGCTGATTGATACTTTTGCAAGCCTGCCGTACCAAAAAGTGTATAGTAATATTTTATTTCTTGAGTGGATCACCAACAAGTTTAAAATAATACATATCAAAAATAGCAATCATGATATACTTACCCTCACAGTAAAATAAATGTAAATCTAATTAAATGTGACGACAAAATGTGTACAAAAACTGTAAGAGATTAACATCACATTACATTGTACATTGTATATACTGAAATAACATTTAAGATTGTCATTGACTATGTTACCTATTTACTTAATTACGAAATATTGGGTTAATGATTTTATTACGAGATGTATTTTTGAGACATAAAGACACTATCGTCGTTTTGGAATGACACAAGGAATTGTATTAGGAAATCACGGAGAAAACAAACATTGATTCAGAGCTCTTTGTAGACAACAAATTGCATATTGAAATTCTAGGTAGGTACTTTAATTGGTTCAATTGTGTTATGTATCATATGGAAATAATGTGATACTTTTGTAAGCCTGCAACGTTTATACGTTGATATACTTAAGGTAAGGTTAATTTCTCTTTAACATATATTAATATATCTTTAGAACAAATTCAGTGTAAAAACCGTGGCAGTTTGCTAGTAGAAATAGAAATATAAATTTTTATTTCGAATACATCTTTACAGATACTTTCAACACGTCAATAAATCATAAAATACCTAGAATGAGACACTTACCTATGAGTAGATACACTTACCTATCTATAGATTTCATTATCACGGAATTCATCGAAAAACAAAATCCATATGGATGTCTCGTTCGAGTTGCGTATTAAAATAAAGTGCATTTATATGTTGGGAATAATAAAATAATTTATATCGGTCATACATTCCTGGCTTTTCGCAGATTGTGAATGAAACCATTTTGGTGAAATTATGTTGATGAAACTGCAGTGATAACGCCAAAATCGTGGAAAACAATATCCATATTGCAGCATGCCAAAAATATGCAGTCTATTAAAATTTTATTTAGCACTTTTCGACACGAAATGAAGAGCGAAATGGTCTTATTGTTAACTCCAGTCAGCAGCAGGTCAAATACCTACTATGTGTACACATTATACATTTTGAATAGATGCTAAACTGAAATTATTTTAGGTTCGCTAAAACTTGAACAGCTAAACCGATTTTGCTGATTTTGGTTTTGAATTATTTTTGGCAGTCCAGGGAAGATACAAAAGTTGAAAATATGAAGAATTGTAAGAGTAATAGTAAAAATAACAAAAGCATTTTCCCATAAATAGTCCGTAGGTACCTATCAAACCTTTGACACATTATTTAATTCTGAATTTAATACCTACGAAGTTTGCCGGGTCAGCTATATTCAATATGACATAAAAATCTGAGTGATCACCAAATAACAGATAACAGATTAGTAATGTTTCTAATACCGTATTTCATACATTACGGCAAACTAATACGTGTAATTACGGATATATACGCATATTGTTTTCAAGCTTAAATAATCGCGGTGCTGATTGCTAACAACATTTGTTTCATTAAACCCGCCAGGGTTGCCAATTGTACGAAATTCCTCGTACACGTACGATATTTGTGGTTTGTTGTAAGAAGTTTATCAGGTTTGTACAGTATTGTACGAGATTTGGACATCGAGAATTTTGTGACATGATTCTCGTGGACAAGTTTTTCTACCGTCATTTTTATTTAACTTCAATCGGTAGTTCATATTCGTCATTAATGGATGGACTTATTAAATTTACGATTTGTAAAACCAGCAAGTCTAATCAGTACTATTATAAATAATAATAACATAAGATTTTTAAATAACTATACCTAATAACCTAATAGGTATAGAGCATATTTATAATCAAACACGCGAATATTATTTATGTTCATTCACCGTAGAATTCACATAGTTTTTCCTATGACTTTTAGTAATTAAATATTGGCACGTTGAAAAAATATTAAATAAGCAGGATTTACAAAAAAAAAAAATTTCAACTACTGGTGGTACAGCTCCAATGACGGAGCTCGCGGGCGTAGGCACCACCGCATTACCTAATATACTTGCCGCTAAATTGTAGTTCAGCACTATCGTGTTCCGGTCCGGGGATAATGTACGGCCCTGTAATTTCCGGCTCAGAGGCATAATACGAGTACCTTAGGCCTCAGGAGTAGTAACGCTTCTACATTTTGCCCTTGGTCTTTGTGTGGAAGTCTATAGGCTGTAGTCATCACTTAACATCAATGTGAACTGCACGCTTGTTTGCCACTTCCATTATATTAAAAAAAAACTAACTAACTAATCAAAATGAAATAAACATGCCTATTATAAAATATGCACGCACTGAATTTTTTATTTTTGTAACATGATTTTTTTTTAAACTAGGTAGTATTATTTACTTTTTTGATTCTGTATTTTGCAGATTCATGATTTTGTTAATTTATATCATATTACGAGCCTTGGAAACTAAAACTTGCGATTTTCAGCTGTGTAAGTATGGGGAAATAAAATTAAAGAGCTGGCAACCCTGAAACCGAACATCGCACACCGCCGTCGGCATTTCCCGATAACTACGCTTCATGCAAATTGTTATTGCGAACTAATTAATAAAATTACTTCAATTGTACACAGACAAATAAAAACGAATTATTGAATTACTATTTGTCACATTACGTGCATTCACTATTCGTTTACTGACATAATTACGTGTTTATTTAGTGATTAAAATTAGCTGCAGTCGAGTTTACAACCATGTAAATACTGAAATGTACAATAAAAACATGTCCAGTAAGAACTTGAAATAATAATATGAGGACATAGATGGCAACGGGACGTGACGACCCTACCGCCCACTAGCTGAGGAGAATCCTTCCGCTGGTGCTGTCAGTCAACCGAACAATAGCGGTCAAACCAGGGGATAACACGGTATGGGCAGTAGCGTCCAGCAACAAATCTGAAGCGACTACGATCGCCAATCCGCAATCCGCATACCAAGCGAGGAGATTATGGCAAATTCTCCCCTAATTATTCACTGTTTTGTACATGTTTGGAGAAGGTTTTTGTCCAGCTGTGAACGTCTTACGACTGAAGCAGTGATAAATAAATTAGGGTTCGCATATTCAAAACCGACTACACGACTACTTTATCACTAAAACAATAAAATATTAATACCGCTATTAAAACCCACTAACAACTCTAAAACTTACATGATATGCGTTAGGAAGGGCCGCAATAAAAGTTATTCTATGACGTACATTTTGAACCGTTACGTGCTTACATGTGAATTTAATTTCATTTAGTACTTTATCCTCACCGGGACTTTGAGCCCGGCCACATTAACTTTATAACCAGCTTTGTTCACTTTAAAACAATTGTGGTAGCAAAGAGAGGATCCGCAAATTCCAGTCGTAAAACACTCATCACGGCTCTTCGCTGACGTCTGCTCCGACCATTGTTGCTGAAAGGCATCAAAATTCTTCCCGTCTGGAAAATTTCAGCCTTTGTGCGGAGAATGCCCGAACATTGAAGCCCCACAAGTTACTTACTTAATCTCTGCTCCATCCCTTTTATGTTACATTCATCAATACTTTTGGAAATTGCACATTGAGCGAATTTCGTGGCCGTCGCCGCTCGTGTGACATTATTATTGGAGACCGCCCGCCAGCTTGTGTGATTTTTCTTTCATACTCGCTTTTAGAGAACGTTCAACTTAAGTAGTAAGTAGTTTAAATGTTCAGGATTCTTCTAAGATTTCTTAAGACAGATTCAATAGGTTTTAACTACTATTACTTGCAGAAGCTTCCTCAAAATCATGGCTAAACATACTTAGCTTACTGTGCTATACGAGTCAAGAGCTCAATAAATAGACCCTTATAAATTAGTCTCGTTCTCATAACTAAGATGATATTAACCTTTTAATGTCATGTTTTTGCCTAATACAAGTTATTCACCATAGTCTTTAACATTTAAGTATGTTTTATTCATGATAAAGCTTATAAACGTATCGGTCAACGCCTACAAAAATATAATTTATATAAATAGTAGAGAAAAGCTGGAACGAATTACTAGAAGTAATAAAAAAAGGACTGAAATTAAACGAATAACCACACCTCCTACTTGCGTTATTATTGCATAAAATAGATATATTAAACATCATCATGTATTGAACAAGCCCTATAAAACAAAACATTAAAAACAATTTGCACTTGACTAAAAGACTCGTGCAATAAGGAAAGAGAAATTAGTGCAAATTAACTTTTAAACGCGTTAAGAACACTACTCGCTATTCGAGAATATTCTTAAAAATGCTTCCTGGAAAACTTGGCGAATTCAACTATATCAAAAGTGCAACTCTTAATGAGACTGAATTGTACGCAGTGTGTATTACTTGTACACCGCCGCTTCAAATCCTTACTGAAAACGTTCTTTTAAATTTTCATACCTTACGCTTTGATAAAAACTTAAATAGTGAGTATTATGAAGGATGCTCCAAATATGAACAATGTTCAGTGAATTTCCACAATTCTCTTACATTATTCAAGTAACTTTACATATGCAGTGTTAATTTCATCTCGCTTTAAGTCTAGTCTTTTACCATCTAAAAGAGTCCGCAGCGTAACCTCTTTTGGAGGATGCACGAAGGAGAAACAAATTACATTATGTAATTTGCATTGAATACACAATAGACAGAGGTTTAGAGCTTACCTACAACGTGTTATCATATTTTCGTCGCCTTAACCGGTCACCCTAAAACCGTTAGTGAACATAACAGGGTGGTAAAACAACTGTATATTGATGCTTAAGTATTTGTTTAGATATCTATAGGCTGCAGTATTTTCTTACCATCTCTCTCAACAGTGTGCGTTTTTGCTGGTAGTAGAAGTGAACTTCTGTGACAGAGTTCAGAGGTGCATTACCTAATCTACTTGCCGCTAAACGGTAGTTTTGAGCGTCATCGTATTCCAATCAGATGGTAGTGTTACGTACAGGGCAAAAACCGTCGCAACATAAAAAAAAATATTTTCAGTCTGCGAAACTGATCAAGTCCAAAGATGATGATGACTTAGGCCGTGATATGGACAGGGTCTTACATTGAATTCCATTGTTTGAAATAAAAAAAATAGGTTAGATTCGGAGACATGATATTTACAATATTAAAGATAAATTAAGTGAAATATCAATATATTAAAAAAAAAATTTTTTTTTCTCAAAAAATCATCTACAATAGACATTATTTTTTTTTATATTTGTCAAGCAAACTAACAATGCATTGTGAATACATATCTCAAGAAATAAATTTAATTGATAAGTTAATCCGAGAAATGCTTAACAGTAGGTACTCGCGAAAAAATATATATATGCGGTATTCCCTGCCAGACATAAGAAGTCACTAAAAGATAATCTTAAGGTGTAACTAAGATGGTAGAGCTCCAGTGACTGAGGTCGCGAGCGTAGGCACCACCGCATTACCTAATATACTTGTCGCTAAATGTTAGTGTTCAGCTCTATCGTGTTCCAGTCAGGTGGTAATGAACGACCCTGTAATTTTTGGCAGAGAGGCCGGGTCAGAGACCAAGGTCAAAATGCAGATGCGTTACCACTCCTGAGGCCTTAGGTGTTAGGCCTCTGTGCCGGAAATTACAGGGCCGTATACATTACCAACTGACCGGAACACGATAGTGCTGAACACTAACATTTAGAGGCAAGTATATTAGGTAATGCGGTGGTGCCTACGCCCGCGAGGTCTGTCACTGGAGCTCTACCACCAGGTAAAAGTATGAATTTTGATATGTAACTTAACTGTAATGTAACTTAACTTAACCAAACCGAAAATAAAACGTTTGTAGAATTGACTTCTATTTTAGAAAGATATTAATAGTAGGGTTAGCCGAATCTAGGCCTAGGATAGGCATACATACAAGGCGTGTTTGTTTATGTATGAAATTTGATAAAAACAAAGACAAGTTATATTCGGTAAACAGATAGGTGAAGGTCGACCTAGATTCGGATCTTAGACTATAAAGACAACAAACATTATGATTTAACAAGTTTCCACAAATTGTGAACTTGAGAAGTATTGTGTCAGACCAAATTAATTAAGAGTATTGCTGTCAGTGTTTCTAATTTATCACAAAATGAAAACCTACATTTAAAATGAACCGAGCAGGAACAAAGCTATATTTGGCGGAATATCAATATAATATTCTGTCTGGAGAAAGTTCTGGAAATGTTGACGTATTGTTTGGCAGCTCTTAATTAAGACAGTGACAGGCATAGGTTATTTCTAGTGATCAATTCGATTCTATTATCACTGCCGCTGAATAAACTTCATAATGCTGTAGATTTTTCTCTAATATTTCTTTATGTAACGGTGGTGCCAATCGAGGACGCAGTTAATTTGGATGATAAGTGAATACTGCAGTCGATAGAAATCTGCCCAAAAATTGAATATCTAAATGCAGTTGCGCCTTTTTTATGTAATGGAAGTGGCAAACAAGCATGCAGTTCACATTGATGTTAACCGATGACTGCAGCCTATAGACACGCACACAAGGACCAAGGTCAAAATGCAGATGCGTTACCACTCCTGAGGTCTAAGGTGTTATGCCTCTGTGCCGGAAATTACAGGGTCGTACATTACCACTTGACCGCAACACGATAGTGCTTAACACTACCATTTAGCGGCAAGTATATTAGGTAATGCGGTGGTGCCTACGCCCGCGAGATTCGTCACTGGAGCCCTACCACCAGTTATAAAACAGGTTATATTATTATAACTCAGCCCAGAACAGGCAAGAATTTTTTTGTCTGTTATGGGCCATACAATGCCATCTAATCAGAACACGATAGTGCTGAACACTACTGTTTGACATCAGATAGATTAGGTAATGCGGTGGTGCCTATGTCCTTATTGTAATATTTTTGTATATTAATGAAACAGTAGATATGAATTATGAATGCGGTTCACGTCGATAAATCGCTGCTCATGGAAATCGTAAGAAAGATTTAAATTGAAATATGCACAAAAAGCCCTACATCAACCACATGGTTAGTTGCTATAACTAAAATATTTATTATAGTATAGTAGGAAATGGAGTTAAGGGTATCACTACAAATTACTAAACCCCTTATTCATAAACGTATTTTAGCTAAAGTGTTGCTAATCTCTCCTTTGTCTTTTTCCATCCTGCACATTTGACAATGCAACTGACAAAGACAACGCATTCTATAGCTAAAACGTATCTAATGTACGTTTATAGATTAAATTATATTAGATTTTATTGCACACAATTCACAGTTCATTATTAGAAATCAACAAAAACTTAGGGTCTATGTTAGTAGTAATTATATAAACACTTAGTCAATTTTTAATTACATAATTCATTAATAAATGCATTATTGAATTGTGTTGAAATAAAAGTATGTAGTATAATTACTACGTTTATGAATAAGGGGGTTATTCTATTTTCCATTGAATAATAAAGTGCTGAACGTTTCTTCATTTATAGTGTAACAATATTTGGCAGCTGCAGACTGATCAAACATTTTTACTCTTTGGAATACATTAAGATTTTATTGGATCGTGGTTATCCATAACTCCAGGGTGAAAATCTATACAAATAAATAAAAATTGAGTGTTTGTTTATAATATAAAAATAACCTTTTTACTTAATGCATATGTATACACGGTATATATACCAAAACAACATTTTTTACAATTTTTGTCTGTCTGTCTGTCTGTTTGTTCCCGCACATCTCGGGAACGGCTATACTGATTTTGACGAGACTTTCACTGGTAGATAGCTTATGTAATAAGGAGTAACTTAGGCTACTTTTATACTAGCTGCGCCCACGACTTCGTTCGGGTAGATACTGAACAATCATAAATTATCACGCGAATGAGTTCGCGGGCACAGCTTGTATTAAATATTAACTGATCCTTCTCTTTCTATTCATATCAGTTTATCTGTCAATAACGCCAAAATAATTTAATATACCGAAATATTCGCTCTAGAAAAAATCAATTGATAAGTACAAATACATTCGTTCTATTCGAATGCAGTTCGCGTCAAAGGTAATTCGATCCGATGTGAATCGCCGTCCTTTTTGTTTTCGCACTTATACGCCTTTAGTTTGTTTTTGCTCGGTAACTCTACACTCGCGACTTTCGTGTTACTATTGACACTTCGAACCAAAACATTAAACCGATTAAATGAAAGCCAAAGCTTTTGCTTTGAAAAAAGAAACGAAGCATTCAAAACATTTTTTGTGAAATAAAAAATCGATACGACCCTCTTTGTTCCTTCTACGAAAACGACCAGTGTATTATTCATTGCTATGAATTGATCCACAACATTAACCGTAGTTTACGATCTTCGATATAAATTATCTGGTATCACCGCTATAAAACAAACCGCGGGATTACCGATTTAAATTCGTCGATAGCGAAGCAGTTAAAGGGGCATTTATAAATTAACGACGCCAATTTCCCTAATGACATTGTAAAAGGAAAGTTTACGATTAACGATTGTTGTAGACACGATACAGTCGTGAGATGTGATAGCGCTCCAATGAAATATCTCATTAAGCGTATCATACACTGCATTGCACGCTTAAAGTTGATGTGGAGCTGCTTCAAAGAGTTGCATCGGAGTTTATAAGAAAATACAAACTCAAACTCAAAAAATCATTTAATCACTTGGAAATAATAGAATTTGCTTGTAATAGGTCAAATCACATATATAAAATTAAAGCGAATAACAACTGATACGTTGATTAATATGTCAAAGTAAACAAAATAAAATAAATAATAGTCCAAAAATACAGAATGTTCCATACTTTCTTTTACAAACTGCAAGATAAGACTAAACAAAAAAATATGGGACATTCTTTGTCATTCACTGGCAGAGTTTCAAAGCCCACATTACTGTGAAAAAACCTGCAAAACAAAACTCAGTAGGGTCTTTTCAAAATATGTTCCTTTAAACTATTTTCACAACATGACACTTATAACTATGTTTTACAATATCGAGTACAACGCACATTCATTTCACAAAATTATTGTTTAGTCTTGTGGAGCTAGACCAGCATTTGTCCAGGCATCTCTATCCTTTAGATAGTCATCGAGTCTATAGTACGCATTTTCACATAGTGTGCGTTTAATAGATGACTTGAATTTACTAACTGTAAGTTCAAGAATGTTGGACGGAATTTTGTTACAAAACTGTATACAACATGTTATGAAACATTTATGTGTTTTCAATAGGCGAAAACTTGGAAATACTAATTTATTTTTATTTCTGGTATTATAATTATGTATGTCATTAATTTTTTTAAATAAGTGCAAGTTTTTCCTAGCATACAATATATTTTCATAAATATATTGGCAAGGGACCGTCATTATATTTATTTGCTTGAATAATTCTTTCAAGGAGTTACGACTATTTAAGTTATATATCGCTCTAATAGCTCTCTTTTGTAATATAAATATTGAATTAATTTCAACTGCCCGACCCCAAAAAAAATACCGTAGGACATGACACTGTGAAAGTAGCTGAAATAAACGAGTCTCGCAGTGTCGACATCCGTTAACTGTCTAATCTTCCTGACGGCATAAGCAGCAGAACTTAGACGTTTTCCTACAAAACAAAAATCTACTTAGAGCACTAAGCAGTATCGTAAGGCTATTGTATAATTTGTAGAGTTGTTATAATTATAACAAAATGTTACAATACCCAATTTCTAGATTATAATTATAATCTATACTTATAATAAAACTGTAGATGTGTGAATTCTGTACAATAAAAATATTGAAAAAATAATCTGTAATAAGGGTAATTAGCACCAGACTTTCGTTGACCGAATAAGGTAACATTCATTCACGTTTTTTTTCACCACTTTATTTAGCAAAAGAGCACATCTACTCTTTTGCTAAGTACAGTGGTGAAAAAAACGACTGTAACACACATAAAAACCAAAATGATTTTAAGGAATAATAATAATAATAATTAATATAACACATCTGACAATCATGTCTCTTTTCGGACAGCCGTCACGTAACTCTAGTTGACTCTACGCGTTTGTCCGGACCTGCATCAAAAACTGTAAGCTACACCACATCAAGTTCCTCTTTACTGTGCGTGTTTCATGTTCATTTAGGATTCCAAATCTCAAAATTTAAAACGGAACCCTTTTAAGATTACTCGTACGTCTGTCTGTCTGTCTATCCATTTATCACAGCCGATTCTTAGTCCTAGGAAATTCATTAATAGTACGGAATACTTCGAAGGCGAATCCGACTCGCACTTGGTCGGTTTAATTTTTTTTCTTTGCAGGTCTAAGCAGTGTGCAGTAACGGTGATGTAGATCTCAGTGCGGTTTCCTTCGCGCTTTCGTGCATTATCGTAAAAGCACCACTGATTTTTGTTAATTTTCATGTTGGCTCAGAAACTTCCTTAAATTTTATATTCTATGCCGAATATTTTATTTTATCAGACAGATATTCAAATTTAATAAAAATACACATAATATTATAAATTGGCTGACATCTGAGTTAGACTAATATTTTAAAACTCGTTGTCAGTACATTTTCACACACGTGTTTACGTACCAGATACTTACAAATATCTCTACATCACTTTCATGCAGGCGGTACAGTGTGTGTGTAATACGCTTAAGTTCATCGGATCAGATCACGACATGCGCCAAAATCACGCCAAAATAATATGCGGGGCTTTGTTTGAAAATTAATTATAGACTGCCTTTATCAGGTATTCCCCTCAAGGCATCCGACATCTGCTCTGAACAAGATCCTTGTCATGTTTTGCATGAAGATTCAATTGTTGCAATCTGGTGAGCTATTATTTAAATCGCGTTAAGATACGCGCTTGTATTGTGAGGTATTTAAATATTTAAAAATTGAGTGCATGACGTTTATTGCTGATAAAAATTTTCACAGACAATATAGGTACTTAGTAATGACCGTGAATAAGTCTGTGCTAAAATTAGGTTTAACCAACGACTACCGGCCATACCTACCTAGTTTTAGCCGGATAGAACTGAGTGTAGCCGCATTTCAGATATTAGCCGCATTTCGGATATTAGCCGCAACATAATATACATAGGTATACATCTTTGAGTCTAACAGCGATGGCAAAAAACCATGCAGCTCACAAAAAAATCAAATAGATACCTAAAATATCCCATCCCGACAAACGATAGACGGTGAATCGTTTCATAAGAAATGTAAGAAACTATAAATGCGAATACCGATTTGCCACTTGTTCCATCAAAATTTGATTTCCCACCATGATTCACGAAACCTTAGCCGGCGGATACAAACACATAAAAGTACAATAGCAACATTAAACGTTACAAAGGCAATCCAATAGCACAGTTTATAGTTATAGTAGCGTGATCCCAAGCCAATTACCTTAGTTTGGGGGAACTGAGTAAAAAAAAGAATAACAATAAAGTAATATAATTTGGGAGCAGCGGCGGGTAAAGTCGTTACCTATTTGTATCGGGGGACGCTTCTAATTTAATAAAGAATTGAGATTCATTTCTATTATTACTTGATGGAAATGCGACGTCAATTTTAGAATGAATTTCGAGTTGAAAATTTTTATAATGAGAATAATTTTATGTTCTTAGAATTTTATTCGTAACAATATCGTTTTAACGTGGCCAACTAGCTTAATGATTATATTGTCAGTAACTGAGATATAGGGTTATTTATCACTTTAGTTACTTATAAAAAACATTGCTTTTGGAACTCGAGAGGTATTACATTAATACTGCCACTAAATGGTCGTGTTCATCGCTGTCGTATCCGGGTAGGTGGTAATGTAATTCGTAATTTCTATCAAAAATCCAAATATCTAAGGCTTCAGGGGTGGGAACGCATCTGCATTTTGACCTCTGGGGTTTGCAAGTAGTAGTAGTAGTAGTAAGTAGTATAGGCTGCTGTCATCACTTCACAAAACAACTACAAAATTATTATTGCTTACAAAAGTATTAACGACTATCAGTTTTTTTTTATATGCAAAGCAGCAAGTTGACATTGATGGTAAGTGGTTGTAGCCTTTACGTAAACAGCCACTCGACCACCGAATCGGAATCACGATTGATACGATATATATCTGTCGAGCTTCATAGATAATGACCGCTCTACAAATGTACGTGTAGAGTGGTTATTGCGGACGGGATAGAAATGAGGTTATATTTATAAGTTAAATATTGAACTTGCTATTGTTTTTTGAAATATTATAACCCACTCACTCACATATAATACAGCCATATATTCAGTAATTGTAAATTAGCCATTAAACGTAGATTATCCTTATACACACTTGACAATTCAACAAGTTGTGATACGATATATCATCGGCATGATTTAGTAGAAACCTCAATTTCAATTTTCAATTAACCTATGTAGTGGTCGACTAGATTCCTGTTTTAGATGCACCTTTATCAGGTGTCACTTGTGCTAGACTAGAACGTGTGAATACCTGAGTATAGACGTTTTCGAGGGCTCAACCAGCCTCTCGACTACCGAATCGCAATCACACTTGATGTGGATTATCTTTAAGTCTAGGTATAGAACATCATTTGTAGCGGACGGGATAGAAATTAGGTTATAGGTACCTATTAGCTAAATATTTATCTTGCTACTATTTTATTGACTATTTTATGATTACTAATTGACATATTATACTCACTTTTATTAATTGTACATTAGCCACTAAACGTATTTATTCATAATTCCTTAAACATTTTTCTTCGTCCACACAAGCGACATTTCTGACAAAGACAAAGTGTATAAATAAAACTTCTTCGTAGCTCATGTATATTTGTTTATAGACAAGAGAGGTAGGTAAACACTACTACTAGATACGTAAAAGTTATGATATGTTTTATCGCTGATATGATTTAGTAGAAACACAAAACGTTTCGATTAACTCATCTAGTGGTCGACTAGATTCCTGTTTTGAACGCACTATTATCAAGAGGCTCTTGTTCTATACTAAAACGTGTGAATACCGGTGCATGGACGTTATCGAGGGTCCTCCCAGCTACTTGACTACCAATCGGAATCACGATTGATATGGATTATCTGTCGAGCTTCATAGATAATGACCGCTCTACGAGTCTATTATAGAACATTTGTTGCGGACCGGGTAAAATTTATCTTGCTACTGTTCTAGAAATATGATTATCTACTTATTAACATAGTATACTCGCTTATATAAGATAATAGTACATTAGCCATTAAACGTATTTTGGTACCTATACTTGGGCCAAATTTTGATAGGCAACGTAGTGGATATTATATCTATAGATTATAAATATGCGTATAAATGAGGTTTGCAGCATATCTAGATGAACGAAATGATTCTGCAGTGGGATCCATAATATAATACGTTTCAATTAACTCATCTAGTGGTCGACTAGATTCCTGTTTTGAACGCACCATTATCAGGAGGCTCTTGTTCTATACTAAAACGTGTGAATACCGGTGTATGGACGTTATCGAGGGTCCTCCCAGCCACTCGACTACCAATCGGAATCACGATTGATATGGATTATCTGTCGAACTTCATAGATAATGACCGCTCTACGGTATGGAATATTGTAGATTGGCTTTGTTTTGGCAGATGGCAACCCGAGACGGGATAGAATTGAGATTAGAGTATAAAGCTTAATGTTTACCGTGTTACTGTTTTATTAAAAAATATGATTATTTGATATATTATAATTTACTTATTGTAAGTTAGCCATCAACAGTGTCTTACCAATTTATAAAACGTTGTCGGTTTTCCATTTTATACAATTAAAGTATGAAATAACGACTTCTTGGCTCATGTACATTTTTAAATAGGGGAGATAGATATAAACATTTACTCCACTATGATATTTAATATCGAGGTTTCTGCTATCATGGTTCTTAAGCATTGCTGATAAATTGGATTCTGTAACATATAGACAATTGTTTTATATTATTTCGCATTAACACATGCTTGTGAAATATATTTTATTTTTAAAGAAAAATGGAAAGAAATTTTTGACTTCAGGCGAGACTCGAACTCGCGACCTACTGGGAATCTAGTCCAGCCGCTCTTCCAATTGAGCTACTGAAGCCCTGCCCGATTTGTCGAATTTTTCCTTCACATCTATTGCATTGCTTTATGGTAGCAGTAGCGCCATCTATTACCAACTATGCTAGTTAGGCAACCGATATAATAGACTTTTCAGTTTATTGAATATCGTAAAGAAGTCGCTTTTACCCTTAATAATTGTTTTATATTATTTCGCATTAACACATGCTTGTGAAATATATTTTATTTTTAAAGAAAAATGGAAAGAAAAATTTGACTTCAGGCGAGACTCGAACTCGCGACCTACTGGGAATCTAGTCCAGCCGCTCTTCCAATTGAGCTACTGAAGCCCTGCCCGATTTGTCGAATTTTTCCTTCACATCTATTGCATTGCTTTATGGTAGCAGTAGCGCCATCTATTACCAACTATGCTAGTTAGGCAACCGATATAATAGACTTTTCAGTTTATTGAATATCGTAAAGAAGTCGCTTTTACCCTTAATAATTGTTTTATATTATTTCGCATTAACACATGCTTGTGAAATATATTTTATTTTTAAAGAAAAATGGAAAGAAAAATTTGACTTCAGGCGAGACTCGAACTCGCGACCTACTGGGAATCTAGTCCAGCCGCTCTTCCAATTGAGCTACTGAAGCCCTGCCCGATTTGTCGAATTTTTCCTTCACATCTATTGCATTGCTTTATGGTAGCAGTAGCGCCATCTATTACCAACTATGCTAGTTAGGCAACCGATATAATAGACTTTTCAGTTTATTGAATATCGTAAAGAAGTCGCTTTTACCCTTAATAATTGTTTTATATTATTTCGCATTAACACATGCTTGTGAAATATATTTTATTTTTAAAGAAAAATGGAAAGAAAAATTTGACTTCAGGCGAGACTCGAACTCGCGACCTACTGGGAATCTAGTCCAGCCGCTCTTCCAATTGAGCTACTGAAGCCCTGCCCGATTTGTCGAATTTTTCCTTCACATCTATTGCATTGCTTTATGGTAGCAGTAGCGCCATCTATTACCAACTATGCTAGTTAGGCAACCGATATAATAGACTTTTCAGTTTATTGAATATCGTAAAGAAGTCGCTTTTACCCTTAATAATTGTTTTATATTATTTCGCATTAACACATGCTTGTGAAATATATTTTATTTTTAAAGAAAAATGGAAAGAAAAATTTGACTTCAGGCGAGACTCGAACTCGCGACCTACTGGGAATCTAGTCCAGCCGCTCTTCCAATTGAGCTACTGAAGCCCTGCCCGATTTGTCGAATTTTTCCTTCACATCTATTGCATTGCTTTATGGTAGCAGTAGCGCCATCTATTACCAACTATGCTAGTTAGGCAACCGATATAATAGACTTTTCAGTTTATTGAATATCGTAAAGAAGTCGCTTTTACCCTTAATAATTGTTTTATATTATTTCGCATTAACACATGCTTGTGAAATATATTTTATTTTTAAAGAAAAATGGAAAGAAAAATTTGACTTCAGGCGAGACTCGAACTCGCGACCTACTGGGAATCTAGTCCAGCCGCTCTTCCAATTGAGCTACTGAAGCCCTGCCCGATTTGTCGAATTTTTCCTTCACATCTATTGCATTGCTTTATGGTAGCAGTAGCGCCATCTATTACCAACTATGCTAGTTAGGCAACCGATATAATAGACTTTTCAGTTTATTGAATATCGTAAAGAAGTCGCTTTTACCCTTAATAATTGTTTTATATTATTTCGCATTAACACATGCTTGTGAAATATATTTTATTTTTAAAGAAAAATGGAAAGAAAAATTTGACTTCAGGCGAGACTCGAACTCGCGACCTACTGGGAATCTAGTCCAGCCGCTCTTCCAATTGAGCTACTGAAGCCCTGCCCGATTTGTCGAATTTTTCCTTCACATCTATTGCATTGCTTTATGGTAGCAGTAGCGCCATCTATTACCAACTATGCTAGTTAGGCAACCGATATAATAGACTTTTCAGTTTATTGAATATCGTAAAGAAGTCGCTTTTACCCTTAATAATTGTTTTATATTATTTCGCATTAACACATGCTTGTGAAATATATTTTATTTTTAAAGAAAAATGGAAAGAAAAATTTGACTTCAGGCGAGACTCGAACTCGCGACCTACTGGGAATCTAGTCCAGCCGCTCTTCCAATTGAGCTACTGAAGCCCTGCCCGATTTGTCGAATTTTTCCTTCACATCTATTGCATTGCTTTATGGTAGCAGTAGCGCCATCTATTACCAACTATGCTAGTTAGGCAACCGATATAATAGACTTTTCAGTTTATTGAATATCGTAAAGAAGTCGCTTTTACCCTTAATAATTGTTTTATATTATTTCGCATTAACACATGCTTGTGAAATATATTTTATTTTTAAAGAAAAATGGAAAGAAAAATTTGACTTCAGGCGAGACTCGAACTCGCGACCTACTGGGAATCTAGTCCAGCCGCTCTTCCAATTGAGCTACTGAAGCCCTGCCCGATTTGTCGAATTTTTCCTTCACATCTATTGCATTGCTTTATGGTAGCAGTAGCGCCATCTATTACCAACTATGCTAGTTAGGCAACCGATATAATAGACTTTTCAGTTTATTGAATATCGTAAAGAAGTCGCTTTTACCCTTAATAATTGTTTTATATTATTTCGCATTAACACATGCTTGTGAAATATATTTTATTTTTAAAGAAAAATGGAAAGAAAAATTTGACTTCAGGCGAGACTCGAACTCGCGACCTACTGGGAATCTAGTCCAGCCGCTCTTCCAATTGAGCTACTGAAGCCCTGCCCGATTTGTCGAATTTTTCCTTCACATCTATTGCATTGCTTTATGGTAGCAGTAGCGCCATCTATTACCAACTATGCTAGTTAGGCAACCGATATAATAGACTTTTCAGTTTATTGAATATCGTAAAGAAGTCGCTTTTACCCTTAATAATTGTTTTATATTATTTCGCATTAACACACGCAATGCAATAGATGTGAAGGAAAAATTCGACAAATCGGGCAGGGCTTCAGTAGCTCAATTGGAAGAGCGGCTGGACTAGATTCCCAGTAGGTCGCGAGTTCGAGTCTCGCCTGAAGTCAAATTTTTCTTTCCATTTTTCTTTAAAAATAAAATATATTTCACAAGCATGTGTTAATGCGAAATAATATAAAACAATTATTAAGGGTAAAAGCGACTTCTTTACGATATTCAATAAACTGAAAAGTCTATTATATCGGTTGCCTAACTAGCATAGTTGGTAATAGATGGCGCTACTGCTACCATAAAGCAATGCAATAGATGTGAAGGAAAAATTCGACAAATCGGGCAGGGCTTCAGTAGCTCAATTGGAAGAGCGGCTGGACTAGATTCCCAGTAGGTCGCGAGTTCGAGTCTCGCCTGAAGTCAAATTTTTCTTTCCATTTTTCTTTAAAAATAAAATATATTTCACAAGCATGTGTTAATGCGAAATAATATAAAACAATTATTAAGGGTAAAAGCGACTTCTTTACGATATTCAATAAACTGAAAAGTCTATTATATCGGTTGCCTAACTAGCATAGTTGGTAATAGATGGCGCTACTGCTACCATAAAGCAATGCAATAGATGTGAAGGAAAAATTCGACAAATCGGGCAGGGCTTCAGTAGCTCAATTGGAAGAGCGGCTGGACTAGATTCCCAGTAGGTCGCGAGTTCGAGTCTCGCCTGAAGTCAAATTTTTCTTTCCATTTTTCTTTAAAAATAAAATATATTTCACAAGCATGTGTTAATGCGAAATAATATAAAACAATTATTAAGGGTAAAAGCGACTTCTTTACGATATTCAATAAACTGAAAAGTCTATTATATCGGTTGCCTAACTAGCATAGTTGGTAATAGATGGCGCTACTGCTACCATAAAGCAATGCAATAGATGTGAAGGAAAAATTCGACAAATCGGGCAGGGCTTCAGTAGCTCAATTGGAAGAGCGGCTGGACTAGATTCCCAGTAGGTCGCGAGTTCGAGTCTCGCCTGAAGTCAAATTTTTCTTTCCATTTTTCTTTAAAAATAAAATATATTTCACAAGCATGTGTTAATGCGAAATAATATAAAACAATTATTAAGGGTAAAAGCGACTTCTTTACGATATTCAATAAACTGAAAAGTCTATTATATCGGTTGCCTAACTAGCATAGTTGGTAATAGATGGCGCTACTGCTACCATAAAGCAATGCAATAGATGTGAAGGAAAAATTCGACAAATCGGGCAGGGCTTCAGTAGCTCAATTGGAAGAGCGGCTGGACTAGATTCCCAGTAGGTCGCGAGTTCGAGTCTCGCCTGAAGTCAAATTTTTCTTTCCATTTTTCTTTAAAAATAAAATATATTTCACAAGCATGTGTTAATGCGAAATAATATAAAACAATTATTAAGGGTAAAAGCGACTTCTTTACGATATTCAATAAACTGAAAAGTCTATTATATCGGTTGCCTAACTAGCATAGTTGGTAATAGATGGCGCTACTGCTACCATAAAGCAATGCAATAGATGTGAAGGAAAAATTCGACAAATCGGGCAGGGCTTCAGTAGCTCAATTGGAAGAGCGGCTGGACTAGATTCCCAGTAGGTCGCGAGTTCGAGTCTCGCCTGAAGTCAAATTTTTCTTTCCATTTTTCTTTAAAAATAAAATATATTTCACAAGCATGTGTTAATGCGAAATAATATAAAACAATTATTAAGGGTAAAAGCGACTTCTTTACGATATTCAATAAACTGAAAAGTCTATTATATCGGTTGCCTAACTAGCATAGTTGGTAATAGATGGCGCTACTGCTACCATAAAGCAATGCAATAGATGTGAAGGAAAAATTCGACAAATCGGGCAGGGCTTCAGTAGCTCAATTGGAAGAGCGGCTGGACTAGATTCCCAGTAGGTCGCGAGTTCGAGTCTCGCCTGAAGTCAAATTTTTCTTTCCATTTTTCTTTAAAAATAAAATATATTTCACAAGCATGTGTTAATGCGAAATAATATAAAACAATTATTAAGGGTAAAAGCGACTTCTTTACGATATTCAATAAACTGAAAAGTCTATTATATCGGTTGCCTAACTAGCATAGTTGGTAATAGATGGCGCTACTGCTACCATAAAGCAATGCAATAGATGTGAAGGAAAAATTCGACAAATCGGGCAGGGCTTCAGTAGCTCAATTGGAAGAGCGGCTGGACTAGATTCCCAGTAGGTCGCGAGTTCGAGTCTCGCCTGAAGTCAAATTTTTCTTTCCATTTTTCTTTAAAAATAAAATATATTTCACAAGCATGTGTTAATGCGAAATAATATAAAACAATTATTAAGGGTAAAAGCGACTTCTTTACGATATTCAATAAACTGAAAAGTCTATTATATCGGTTGCCTAACTAGCATAGTTGGTAATAGATGGCGCTACTGCTACCATAAAGCAATGCAATAGATGTGAAGGAAAAATTCGACAAATCGGGCAGGGCTTCAGTAGCTCAATTGGAAGAGCGGCTGGACTAGATTCCCAGTAGGTCGCGAGTTCGAGTCTCGCCTGAAGTCAAATTTTTCTTTCCATTTTTCTTTAAAAATAAAATATATTTCACAAGCATGTGTTAATGCGAAATAATATAAAACAATTATTAAGGGTAAAAGCGACTTCTTTACGATATTCAATAAACTGAAAAGTCTATTATATCGGTTGCCTAACTAGCATAGTTGGTAATAGATGGCGCTACTGCTACCATAAAGCAATGCAATAGATGTGAAGGAAAAATTCGACAAATCGGGCAGGGCTTCAGTAGCTCAATTGGAAGAGCGGCTGGACTAGATTCCCAGTAGGTCGCGAGTTCGAGTCTCGCCTGAAGTCAAATTTTTCTTTCCATTTTTCTTTAAAAATAAAATATATTTCACAAGCATGTGTTAATGCGAAATAATATAAAACAATTATTAAGGGTAAAAGCGACTTCTTTACGATATTCAATAAACTGAAAAGTCTATTATATCGGTTGCCTAACTAGCATAGTTGGTAATAGATGGCGCTACTGCTACCATAAAGCAATGCAATAGATGTGAAGGAAAAATTCGACAAATCGGGCAGGGCTTCAGTAGCTCAATTGGAAGAGCGGCTGGACTAGATTCCCAGTAGGTCGCGAGTTCGAGTCTCGCCTGAAGTCAAATTTTTCTTTCCATTTTTCTTTAAAAATAAAATATATTTCACAAGCATGTGTTAATGCGAAATAATATAAAACAATTATTAAGGGTAAAAGCGACTTCTTTACGATATTCAATAAACTGAAAAGTCTATTATATCGGTTGCCTAACTAGCATAGTTGGTAATAGATGGCGCTACTGCTACCATAAAGCAATGCAATAGATGTGAAGGAAAAATTCGACAAATCGGGCAGGGCTTCAGTAGCTCAATTGGAAGAGCGGCTGGACTAGATTCCCAGTAGGTCGCGAGTTCGAGTCTCGCCTGAAGTCAAATTTTTCTTTCCATTTTTCTTTAAAAATAAAATATATTTCACAAGCATGTGTTAATGCGAAATAATATAAAACAATTATTAAGGGTAAAAGCGACTTCTTTACGATATTCAATAAACTGAAAAGTCTATTATATCGGTTGCCTAACTAGCATAGTTGGTAATAGATGGCGCTACTGCTACCATAAAGCAATGCAATAGATGTGAAGGAAAAATTCGACAAATCGGGCAGGGCTTCAGTAGCTCAATTGGAAGAGCGGCTGGACTAGATTCCCAGTAGGTCGCGAGTTCGAGTCTCGCCTGAAGTCAAATTTTTCTTTCCATTTTTCTTTAAAAATAAAATATATTTCACAAGCATGTGTTAATGCGAAATAATATAAAACAATTATTAAGGGTAAAAGCGACTTCTTTACGATATTCAATAAACTGAAAAGTCTATTATATCGGTTGCCTAACTAGCATAGTTGGTAATAGATGGCGCTACTGCTACCATAAAGCAATGCAATAGATGTGAAGGAAAAATTCGACAAATCGGGCAGGGCTTCAGTAGCTCAATTGGAAGAGCGGCTGGACTAGATTCCCAGTAGGTCGCGAGTTCGAGTCTCGCCTGAAGTCAAATTTTTCTTTCCATTTTTCTTTAAAAATAAAATAACATATAGACAGATCTCGGTATTGTCTTAAAATGGATTTGCAAATAAAACGATATGATGTTAAAACGATATGATGTTATATATTAGGTAGTCAGGTAGGTCCAACTTCGAGAAAGAGGTCAATCGCCGAATCCAACTCGGATGGGCAGCGTTCGGGAAGCTGCGTTACATCTTCTCGTCCAATTCACCGCAGTGTCTGAAGAAGAAGGTCTTTGACCAGTGTGTGTTGCTAGTGATGACATACGGAACTGAAACGTGGTCGCTCACTATGGGCCTCATAAGAAGGCTCAAGGTCACTCAGAGAGCAATGGAGAGAGCTATGCTCGGCGTTTCTCTGCGAGATCGAATCAAAAACGAGGAGATCCGCATGAGAACCAAAGTAACCGTTAAGCCCACCGAATAGCGAAACTGAAGTGGCAGTGGGCAGGGCACATAGCTCGCAGAACTGACGACCGTTGGAGCAGAAGTGTTCTGGAGTGGCGACCACGTACCGGAAGACGAAGCGTAGGCAGGCCCCCCACGAGGTGGACCGACGACCTGGTGAAGGTCGCGGGCAATCGCTGGATGAGGGCGGCCCAGGACCGTTCGTTGTGGCATTCTTTGGGGGAGGCCTTTGTTCAGCAGTGGACGTCTTTTGGCTGAAATGATGATGATGATGATGATGATGTTATATCATTAGCATGATATAGTAAAAATACGTAATTATTATTATCTTTTACAATTAACCTATCCATTGCTCGACTAGACACCTGTTATTCTGATATCATGATACACTTGTGATAGACTAGAACACGTTAATGTCGAGCTAAAGATAGTTACCGCTTAGCAAATGTACTCGTATAGAGGTGATTGCGGGCGGGATAGAATTGAGGTTAAAATAGCTTGTAATAATATGTCGATCTTCTTACACATTTATGAAATATGGTAACATAATTAGCCATATTATACTGCCTCGTATATCAAATTGTAAATAAGCCATAGTTCGTCAGTCGTGTATCTTTATCCATTATACACAATTGAATACATCTGACAGACTGAAGACAAAGTATAGAATAACGACTTTTTGGATCATGTTTTACTGGTGGTGGAGCTCCAGCGACGGAGCTCGCGGACGTAGTCACCACCACATTACCTAATATACTTGCCGCTAAATGGTAGTGTTCAGCACTATCGTGTTCCGGTCAGGTGGTAATGTACGGCCCTGTAATTTCCGGCACAGAGGCATAACACCTTAGGCCTCAGGAGTGGTAACGCATCTGCACTTTGACCTTGGTCTTTGTGTGGGTGTCTATAGGCTGCAGTCATCACTTAACATCAATGTGAACTGCATGCTTGTTTGCCACTTCCATTACATAAAAGAAATCATATATGAACAGGGGAAAAAATAGATACTATTAGAAACATAAAGTTATGACGTGTTATAACATTAATGTGATTTAGCCCAAACCTAAAACGTTTTCAATTAACCCCTCTGGTGGTCGACTAGACTCTTGTTTTGAACACACCAATATCAGGAGACACTTGTGTTAGACTAGGACGTGTCAATGCCGGTGTATGGACGTTATCAAGGGCTCTCCCAGCCACTCGACTACCGAATCGGAATCACGATTGATATGGATTATCTGTCGAGCTTCATAGACAATGATCGCTCTACAAAAGTAAAGAATATTGTAAACTGGTTATTGCGAACGGGATAGAATTGAGGTAATAGGTATTATCTAAATATTTATCTTGCTAATATTATGGAAGATGATTATATATTGACATATGTATTATACTTCCTTACGTTAAATAATTGTAAGGAAGTCATTAAACGTATTTCATCCATAATTCATCAAACGTTTTACTTCGTCCATCTTACACAATTAACAATTCAACAGACAAAGATAAAGTGAGGAATGATTACTTCTTGGCTCATGTATAAATAGGGTATTAAAATGATTTTATGAATGTGATAATAAGTTATATATAATATTATCACTAATATCGTTTAGAGAGCAACCTCTACGTTTTCAATTAACCAAATATAGTGCTCGATTAGACTTCTGTATTGGACGCACCGATATCAGGAGGCACTTGTGCTAGGCTAAACCGTGTGAATATCAGTATATGGATGTTATCGAGGGCCCTTCCAGCTATTCGACTATCGAATCGGAATCACGATTGATATGGATTATTTGTCCAGCTTCATAAATAATGACCGCTTTTGTGGTTATTGCGTCACGGGATAGAATTGAGGTTTAAGGTGACATCTAACTCTATATCTTGGTACTACTTTATGAATATGATAAGGTACCTATCTACACATTATCCTCCTTAATACTCGTATTAAGCTGCGTGAAGGCTCTACAGCACCAAACATACCTAAGATACCAGTGTCGCTTTAGCATTATAAGCAAACAACTTTTAAAATAGTATTAAATTAAAAGTATAAGTTTTTTTGCAAGCGAAGCAAATGAAGGGAGTCATATGGGAATCCTGCTGAGTTCAGTCATAAGATGTGACTGAAAGAAATAGACAAAATAATGCAGGAATATATTTCCGGACCTGACCGGACATGTTTATGGACCTAGTGCAGTGTCTGTTTAAGCGTTTTCAATCCGGAAATTTTGATGTCAAAGATGCACCTCGCTCTGGTCGCCCTATTGCGGATAAAATGGATGCCATTTTTGAAAGAGTGGAGCAAGATCGACATATCAGTAGTTACGACATAGCTGAAGAACTGAGAAATGATCACGAAACAGTTTTGGCGCATTTGAAAAAAGCTGCGTACAAAAAAAAACTCGATATTTGGGTACCTTACGAGCTCACTGAAAGAAACCTAATGAACCGTGTACTCATTTGTGATTCTTTATTACGACGTAATGAAACCGAATCATTTTTGAAGAAGCTGATAACTGGTGATGAAAAGTGGATCACGTACGTACGACAAGAACGTGCGAAAAAGGTCGTGGTCAAAGGCCGGTCAGGCTTCACAGACTGTGGCGAAACCCGGGTTAACTCGCAATAAGGTGATGTTGTGTGTGTGGTGGGATTGGAAGGGCATTATTCATTATGAGCTATTACCACCAGGCAGGACTATCGATTCTGAACTCTACTGCGAACAACTGATGAGATTAAAGCAAGAAGTTGAGAGAAAGCGGCCGGAATTGATCAACAGAAGGGGTGTGGTGTTTCATCATGATAACGCTAGACCTCACACATCTATAGCCACTCAGCAAAAATTAAGAGAGTTTGGCTGGGAGGTGTTAATGCATCCGCCGTATAGTCCTGACCTTGCACCTTCAGATTTCCACCTGTTTCGGTCTCTTCAGAATTCTTTATGCAATGTTAGGTTAGAGTTAACATCACGAGAGGACTGCCAAATCCACTTGTCGCGGTATTTTGATGAAAAGTCCCAAAATTTTTATAGCAATCGGATCATGTCCCCACCTACAAGATGGCAAAAGGTTATCGAACAAAATGGTACGTATATACTTTAGTTAAATTTAAATAAACTATATTAAAAAATGTTTTAAAATTTCTTAAAAAATGCGAAGAAACTTTTTCCCCAACCTCATACGATTCTACTTCAACAGAATTATTCTTTATAAAAGATATAACGGCCATGTAATTTCCGGCACAGAGACATAACATTTAGGCCTCAGGAGTGGCAACGCAACTAAATTGAAATCTCTGGTGAGCTATACCAATAATGAACCAGTAAACCGTTCGACCGGTGTAAATATTATTAGACTGACTCAATTTAAATTATATTGCGCTAAAGTAATTTATTTTTCCGCGTTTATATTGACCCTAAAGCAGAGATTGAATCATTTATTTAATGATATTAAAAAATGCGAATACAAAAGAAGCTATCGGTTGGAGTGATCCTTTTTAATCCAGTTTTATTAACGATTTCCGTTTTATCTCTCCGCTTCAAATATTTAAATGTAAATATAATTTCTCCGTCTCAACCATTTGGCGGAAAAGAAAGAAAAACACGAAAGCACAACCACCGCAGTCAATTACGAAGCTTAAAAATATCGCGGGTATTATACTCGGTATTTGAAACGAAGGGTTCTCAATCCTTTAAACCGCTAGAAACAACTTAAGAATCTCCGACTTAAACCTGCAAAATCTGTATTTTTTCAAGAGGATTGCCACTCCGCTAACCCTGAATATTTTAGGTATTTTGTTAATATCCCAATCCTCCTTTTTAACTGGGCTCGGACTTGGGAAGTTGGGGATTCAACGTTAACAGTTTCATGATTAATGACTGAAAACTCTTTGATGGCTTTTTAATTAGAGCTAAAATAGGGGTGTAATGCTGGTTGCGAGCGTCGGCCTCGGCTTCGGCGACCGAGGAAGGTTGTTGCGGCCGCTGCTATATTTCATAGAGGGGAGACGGTGAATTTGCAAGGCTAATAAATTGCGGAATGCCTTATTGGCTCAATGCTTAATCGTTCAGATGGCACTGGATTATTTTCTTCAAGTTCTCGACTCTCTTTTACCTGTACCTGTCGCATTGAAAAGTATTTTTACCTTTGTACGCCGTTTCCGTTTACTTATCGGTAACATAGCGCTGAAATTTCTGACTTTGCATTACAAATTTATTTATCGAGCCCGACGGCCCGCTTTTCTGATTATTCTCATTCTTCAGTGAAAATGGCGATTAATATTCAATATGAACAGCCCATTTCTTTAAGTGATTGTTTCTGCGCAAAAGGCTTTAGTATATAAACGGTCCACGGTTTGAAATATAATTATTTGACTTTTATAGAACATTAATGTACAACATTTGAATTAATCGGTTATCAAATAATCGGTGTTCGGTTTAACGTTCAAACAATGAAATTGTGGGAACTGCTGAATACAGTTTCGAAGTTTACTTACTTTAATGGCGTTCCTTTTCGTAATACCAATTATTAAACATCAACGACTGCTTTTGTTGTGCTTTTCATTGGCTAAGTTTACACGAAGTCAACAAGATCGGCCGGTCGAGGATAATAACAAATACCGCATTATCCAACCGCTTGTTGCCGGGGAACATTTTTGAAAGTCACGAATTTCTCGCGGGGCTGCCACCCGAAATATTCCTATTACCTCCGGTGTTAGCACGTCGAAAACAATGACTCGTCAGAAAGTGCGTTTAAGCAGCCACTTGGAGCAATTAGGACAAACAAAACATTTTTATGCGGCTCGCCGTCGAGCTCTGCTATCGCCTTCGTCACTGTATCTCATTTGCATGGAAGAAGCTTTATTGTATGCATTATTAATTTTATACGGCGCTTCTTTTTTCTTTCTTATTGACATCGTTTCATATATGTTTATAAATCTACTCGAGAAATTGTAGATATCTACTACACAAAAATTCAGAACATCTTTATTTTCTGTTTGTTAAGCGATTTTAAAAGGAAATGATTAAAAGAATCTGCGAATAGGACGAGTTAAGTGCAAAATAAATTAATCAAACAAAATATTTTATAAAAGAAAGCATGAATTGCTTACAATAATAATTGCACAGAACAGATTCATGTAGGTATATGATATATTCCTTGCCAACAAAAGATGTTTACTAACACTATAACGTACTTAAAAAAAAAAAATACAGCCGAATTTCGACTATTAGACGACCACTAGTTTAAATAGCCTCGTTGTTATGCTAACATTTGTATTTTGCTTAAATTTAGTGCGAGCTTGTGGCCGGGCTTGTAGTCTACGAGTTTGTGTAGAAGCTTAAATACTCATAAGCCAAATGTCAAACTTGATCACCGAGCGAGATACATTGCTATACTTACTCTAAACTTTACGAAGTCTCTTGCTCTATTTGTTTTTATTATTACAGTCGACACTTTAATTAATCTTCATCAAAATTAAGTTTTCAATTTCGCGACACGATATATATCTTCACGCCAGGACCCTAACGGGGTAGGCAGAGAGTGTAGAGCGCTAGATATCCCGGTTCTGACAAACCTCTCGTGCCTCATCTACTTTCATCATTCTCTTCATACATGCACGCCGATTCCTAAGACTTTTGATCCCACCATCAGACAGAACTCGACCCACACACGATAAGTAATTATAATCCTTTTAATAGCCGTATTAACTACGAATTTAATCTTTCTTTATTATAACTAACAGCACGCACGTAGCGTTTTAAAATAATTTTATTCGTTCATTAAAAGCCAGGTCCTTATTAATTTTTATTTGATAACGATTTATGTTCACTGCTTTTCTTATTGGAGTCTTGTTTAACTTTAAAATTTATATGGCAAATTCGTTAATTCATGTATTACAAAAGCCTGAGCAGTAAAAAGTTCTGTGTTGCAACCGCATGCCGTCGGGTCTCAGATGTTCTACGGAAGCTGTTCGTAATATATGATCGTTATTAGGAAACAAAGTTTTAATTTCTCTCTAATCCCTAACATTTAATGAATTGCCTGTTTATTTATGGAAGTAAGCGCCTTTTGCATTATATTTTATTGACAGTTTATAAATCTTTTTGTAATATGGGAGTGGGGTTGCCAGGTCGCTGAACCTAATAGCCGGACAGACCGTCAAGATTAGCCGGACGTTTGGGTAAAAAGGCCGGACACCCGCGATAGAAGTGTTCACCTGTGCTCGGCGCTCGCTCGTTTAAGAAATGTAAAAATCCTAACAAAAGCCGGACTTCATATATTTGGACCGGACACGAGGTCAAAAGGCCTAACTATGTCCGGCTTTATTCGGACGCCTGGCAACCCTATATGGGAGGGTATAGAAAATTTTACTCTTCTTTTGGTTTTTACCTTACGTTCTTTCTTGGCAGTTGATTTACCATAAACATACAAGATTTGTCTTAATACCTACCTTGTTTATTGACAATTTCTACATATTAAAATTCTCAGTCAAATGTAGTAAATTATCATTTACTTAATCTAAAATAGGATAAGAATCATGAAATAATCACATATGCATACACTTGACGTAAATCCGAACAAAAAGGTATCCATACAAATATGTGATTTATTTCAATTAGAGAAGCTCGTGAAAACATAAGTACGTATGTTAGGATAAGAAGAAACAGAGTTAATATTTTTAAATAACATCTTAAATAATTTCAACTTTATAACATATTCAAAGCCGCGATGATCTTACATTGACATTGAACTTTGTTTGAAATCAAATTAACCATTATTCAAATAACCTAATAATATCTATATCAGTGTACGGATACTAATGGTACCAGTCTTTCATTATGCTTTCTTCCAATTTCCTTTTACCTTTCTATTAGTCGGCATTCCTTCCGCACGAATGACTAGGAAGTCAAATATATTAATGGATCTATTTCATAGCAATTGTTCACTCTTGCATCAATGAAACTGATATAACGATGAAAACGGACATTAGTTATTGGTTACATATCAGTTGTTTAAAGTTGTCACTGCTAATAAATAGATAACTTCCTCATGGAGGTCATATTGAACACTACTGATAAAATTCACATTTGCATAAATAATTTAAAAAAAAAGGGTTTTTTTCTCTGCGAAAAGATGTACCTGCGTATTTTTGTCGTCTTAAAATTGCTTCAATGTATTTATAGTAGGTCTCTTCTAAGTGATCTGAGATCGTAGATTTAATGGCAGGGTTAGAGATTGAAGGTAGTTTCTTTCAATTGAAAAGATTTTCATAAAAGCACTTCCGTTGTTTGAAAGTATATAGGTTTTAAGCTCATTATCTACATTGGGGTAAAAACTGAAAAACTGTGGAATAATTAATGAGATATCTATAACCGTAAGAGACTCGTGTCATGAAAATAAATAAATGAGAAACAACGCAATTATATCGAAAGAATTCAGACTGAAGAGTTTGAGCACAAAATAATGAAAATCGTTCCTTAATTAATCGACAATAGGAAGAAAGTTTTCAATAATAGAAACAATGAAACAGGAACTCTGCAGCGTGCCAAGAAGTTTACGGCTGCGGCAATTAAATTCACATTAGTTCATAAAACATGAAACGGTCGCAGAAGCTCACACTCGGTGTTGCTAAGCAATTTGCCTAAGCTGCTAGCAAAATGTTTTCCTTTCGAAACTCACACAAAACAATTTCTCACAGAGTCAGCACTGTCCATTCGGTATCCGGGGAGTAAGTTTAACTCCAAACAATAGTTAAGCGGGCAAGCAACAAAGAAAGTTGGTGAACTGCGGCCGGTCCGTGTGTGAGACGACTTACGGCTCTCGCCATTTATTTTGTCTCCTCTGCTCTATAATCACAGTAAACAAACGCCCTTACAACTGGGCCTGTCTTCCCAAAACTTTTTGTTTACAAATGTATCTCCATTTACTTTTTTATATTATGCTTACTCATTTATGTTCATTAATTAGCCGTGACTTCGGTAGCTTGTTTATTTCAATTAATTACGAACTTAAGTTATAAATTATTAGAACGTGTAACCTTCAACAAAGACGTATTTTTATGTAACGAAGGTGGCAAACAAGCTTGCAGCTCACATTGATGTTAAATGAGGACTGCAGCCTATAGACATCTACACAAAAACAAGAAGTCGAAATGCAGATACGTTGCCGCCCATACGTTGAGACCGAAGTTGTCATGTCTCTGTGATAGTTATTACGGAGCCATACATTACCATCTAACCGGAACACGTACGTAACTTCTCGCCTGTAATCCCCGAAGGGGTAGGCAGAGGTAAATGCATGCATTCAAGCATACATGCAAACACCCACGATTCGGTTGCGTTTTTGGCCCATGTAACAGGTGGCGAGCCTTGACATCTCCGGGCACATTACCAAACTTCGGGTTACTAGGAAATTTCCAGAAAATGGAATTTTCCGAATAGAACCAGAGACAAAGGACTTTACACCATTATCTCTGATAACCCTCTACCCGGGAATCGAACCCAGGACCTCAGGGTAGTAATAGTGGTCTGCTACCACTAGGCTATCGAGGCAGTTTATTTTTATTATGGGTTTTGAGTCATAAGTATTGTATAAGACGAGACAATCATTATTATTGTGATCATGAAATATATTGACAAGATTTGCTCATATTCTCAAGCTCACCAAACTATTGATTTTGATATAGATATCTACTCTCTCCACTCCACATTCATTTCTTCTAAATGTGCTGAAGTACTTAGCTAATATATTGCAGACATTCACATATCAGAATATACATTAAACAGGTACATACGAAATCCTATTAGAATTTACACTTGACTCGATTCTGTACATGTGTGGGTAGCTGATTTATTTGCGGGTATGAGGCGTGAAGCAAATGAACTGCCCGTATTAGGAGATATACGGCGAGACCGAGTCGTAACTAGAAGGGTGTGAAGTAGGTGCCTTAGATCACGAGAGAAGAAGCGTAATGCATTTCTAAAGACGGTTCAATTACAGACCAAATTCTTGTAATAGAACGCTTTACGGCAGTAAAACTGCGTAACCTTTCATCATTACTCGTAATTAACGTAAACAAATTACCTTTTAATTAAAATAATGAATTAATGTTGTATCTTTCGTAATTGGCTTTTCATGTTCATACATTTACCAAATTAACTGAAGGCAATTTAGATTAATTTATATTTCGATTTGTTAGCGACATCATATTAGTTGGACATGTTGATGAATTGCACAAGTGACTTGTTTATACGAATACCAGTACCTAGCTTTGTAAATACTATACAACTCAAATTCTTCTCATTCTTTAAAGCTTTTAAAAAGAGCTCATAATCCAAGAGGGCGCAATCCTAAAATTAGCAGTAAACATAATCTTTTTTTTTATGTGATAAAAGTGGCAAACAAGCATGCAGTTCAAGTTTGCAACATTGATGTTAAGTGATGACTGCAGCCTATAGACACCGAAACAATGACCAGAGGTCAAAATGCCACTCCCGAGGCCTAAGGTGTTATGCCTCTGTGCCGGAAATCACAGGCCCTTACATTACCACCTGACCGGAACACGATAGTGCCGAACACTACCGTTTAGCGTCAAGTATATTAGGTAATGCGGTGGTGCCTACGCCCGCAAGCTCCATCACTGAAGCTCTACCACCAGTTAAATCTATGATTATGATTATAATCTATGACAATATCCCCAAATACCTATAATTAATTGCTCGTATTGGTAATATTCTGGTCTTTTGGCTTAATTCTTCAATAACCTTAAAGAACACGTCGCCTCTTTACAAAAACAATGTGACATTTCATATAGATCGTTCTAAATGAAATGTCAAATTATTCTTGTAAAGAGGCGATGTATTCAAATTAACCAACATAATGTCGTACATATCTCAGGCGATACAACAAGGCATTCGTGTTTGCGGTGACGCGTCGCCAGATTGGTTTGCGGTATCATAGCCAAATTCCACTTCTACCCGAACTGTCATTGCAGGGCGGCGATTAGTCAAGCTGCTAAGTGCTACTTTCCGCTTGTTTTTCTCTTTGCGACCGTCGGTAACTGTAATTTATGCGACTTTCTAGTTCCACCACGGTCTCGAAATTTGCAATCGATGAGGATCCAAGGGCAAAACCGAAGGTTTATTTATGGGCTGCAGAGTTAACTTTTGAACTGAAAGTTTTGCGGGTGCAACGTTCTCTCCGATCCTTTTTTTTTGTTTGTTCTTGTTTACTTTTCGCTGGTAAATCCGATTGCGATCCTTCTGTTTACTTGCTTTAGATCTGCCTATTCAAATTTGATAGTTCTTTTTTATTTAGTTCTTGTAGTCTGCTTCTGAAAATTATTTTAGATCATGGCAAACACTTTATATTTTTTATTTCATAAGCTCATATCTTTCCGAATAAGTAAGGAGTTGTTTAAACATGCTTTGGTGCATTTCTAGTTTCATATATTATGTAACAATATGTATAATAAGCAGCGTATTCGGAAAGTTGACATGCTGTCCTAAATTTAGGGTTGCTACTAAGAACAAATCTATCTCGTCTGTCTTTTCACGCTTAATACATAAAAGTTATTTATTACTCGAAGTTATATAGTTATGTATTATATTATAGTTATATATAGTAGTTACCGTATTAGTGAAATATTTTTGAAACGATACAAGATAACTTCACATCTCTTTCAAATGTAGCATCGGTCCGCTAGTGAACTATAAAAAACAAAGTGATATTTTGTGTCATAGTGAAAAACTATGAAACGAAATTCCCGTAAATCAGAAAATAGCTACCTTTGAAAGAAACGTGGAGTTTTCTAGTATCGTTACAAAAATTTTTCACTCAACCCAGTAATAATAGCCTACATAACTTATCTGTACATACATCGCAAATACTATCCACACTCGTTTTCTGACACGGTTTATTCGGAAAGTAAACATCGCCAGCAAGGTGACAATTGCGCAAAGGTCCTAACAAAATAGCTAGAAAATAAATAGCGTGTATCTTTGTAGTAGCCCTTGTTTTGTGCAGCTGTTTATTTTGTGTATTGACAAGCAATCTGTTTTCGCTAAAAGAGAACCAAGTAAACAAGCCGAGTGGGTGCCGTGATTGCGTCAAGGAAGCTCTTACACTATGTTTGTTTATCCTGCCTTTGCCTTTGATTAGCTGCCTACTTCAGGTTCGGTGTAAAAGGAAACTAGGTTAAAAGTTCAAAAGATTTGTTTATCCGTTTGCAATTAAGGCCATGTAGACGTGTCATGATTATTGATGATGATATTATGATAAACATCTTAAAGAATACAATCTAAATGGTAACATCAATTTCATTTGAGACTGGGATTCCAAATATATTTTGTCGCTGTAATAGACTTTATTTTGCGCGACTTATTTTTATGAAAATATCTGTTACGAAAGGAACGCAGCAAGCTTTAATCTAGGTCTTGAAGAAATATTTTGCTTGCATACTTTGTGTACCATTATTAAGTTGGCTACAATCGATTTGTGGAGAAATCAAAGTTTATAAAAATGTTCTGGATTCATTTATAAAGCAACTACTTTACAATTGAAAATGGAAAACCATAGCTGAAAAAAAATATCTAGGTACGTTTGGCATAGTTTTCAATAATAATGTTTTAAATAATTATAGAAGAAAATGCGCGCATGCCCCGGGGCTGTTGTAGATCGTAAGCGATCTACTCCGTTAAGCGATGCGGGCGCAGTCGGATGTGTGATGGGTGACCGCTAGTGGCAAATTAAAATGCGCGGCAACGCGCTTCGGAGGGCACGTTAAGCCGTCGGTCCTGGTTCCTATTGATAGATAGCAGTCGTTAAACCTTGTCGGAGGCCTTATGGGCGGTTTGAAAACATCCGACAGCGGGTAGGCCAACTAACCCGTATCTCCATCAACCCGCATTGGAGCAGTGGTGTAGTAAGCTCCAGGCCTCCCCCCAAAAAGGGGAGAGACTCGTGCCCATCAGTGGGACGTATAATGGGTTGCCATTATTATTATTATATAGAAGAAAATATCTCAAGACAAAAGTAAGATTCAGAAAGCAGAGCATCGAAATCTTAATTCTACATAGTGTGTTGATTGCACAATGCACATGTTCCATCTCTCTTTTCAGATTTACCAATTTCCCGCAGCTCTGCCGATAGTAAAAAAGTTATTTTTTGATTTCTATGAAATGTTCTTTGAAGGAGGAGTAAAAAATATGGAGAGCTTTATTTCATATCCATTTTATTTGATAGTCCACGAATCAGAACGAGATTGTAGAGAGCTACCCTTGCTTCAATTTTCGAGTCTGTCGAGTGACTCGTCACGGCTCTCGTTTCCGCCCTTTGATTTATAACTGACGCCGCCGTCCTCAATGGTTTCACTCACTTCTTAACTCTTTTCCTACTAACGAAAAATTCTATGAAAAGTTTACATTTATTTCTTTTTGAACCGCAACTAACCTAGTTACACTGTCATTTATGTCATTCAGAAAAACATTTTTGCGGTTTACTGTACTGTTTTTTGTGAGTTACGTTCGCGAATAATACAAATTATAAGAAATTGAAATCTTTATTGCATACTTTTTATCTTATTTTACAATGGTATCTTTACCTACTTTCTTTCATCTTTGCTGGTAGTAGATTTCCAGTGTCGGAGCTCTGGGGCACATTACCGCATTACCTAAACTATCTGGCACCAAATGATAATCTTGTCATGTTTCAGTTAGATGATATTATATAATAAACCCCGTATTGACTATCACAATTAAATATGTCAGGACCGCGATATCTGGCGCTCTGCACTCTCTGCCTACCCCGTTAGGGACCTGGCGTGAAGATACATACATATATACAATTAAATACCTTCGAACTAACAGAGGCAAAATAACTAAGGCCTCAAAGGGTGGCAACGCATCTGCATTTTTATACCATAGGTTTTTGTGTAGATATCTATAGGTATGTATGCTTGTTTTCCACCATCATTACATAAAAAAACAACCATAAAAAAGAAAATAGTCACGTACTATTTTAAAAACGTAAAAATTGTTATTGGATTATCAATATTCTTTTTAATAAGCTACTTCATGTTTTCAATAAATCTTTACCCATGTTAGATTGTTTTTACAGGGGCAACCCCATATTTTTATACCCGCCGGCTTATTTTGTTACACGTCATCGCCATTGTAAAGCTGTAATTACAATCGATTCACAAGACCTTGTTTGTTCGGGATCGGCTACTCGGAGTTTATCTTGAGTAATCTGTTTTTTTTTTCTGTATTTTAAAAAGTGGTGTTGGCGTCATATATCTCGGTCCGACTAAAAGGCACTTAAAAGGTTTAAAAAACATGGTTTATGAGAATAAAGGCAGAACTTGATCTAAACAAATTAAATAATTGGAACGATTTCATTTGTAGTAGGTTCTTACTTTCAAAGGTTCAACGAACATTGCGCATTAAAAAAAGGAAACACCCTTCCTCTAATAAACTTAACAATGAGAAATTTTTGATGAAAGAAAAACCTATTCACTGACATGCAATGATCGAAAAGAAGTGTCTGATTTTTCACTTCATTATTATTTTGTTGATTCCAAATTAACACTACGTACCTATACATAATAATATATAGACTGAATATGTAAAATACATATCAACATGCATCCCCTGTAAACTATTTTCAACATTTCTAGCTACATGTTCTATGTACGTGGAAACCCTAATACATACTCAAGTGCACTAGTAGTTATGTGTGTACAAAAATCTTGAAAGCTTAGATCCTCCCACCTCTCAAAGGCAACAATTAAAACAATAAGTACCGAGGGAGTGAAAGGTGTAACTACTGAGTGGAAGCGAATGACGGGTTGCTGCCGCGCTTGCCGGAAAAATACTTTGCAACGTAAATTATGTGTCGTCACGACCCTACGCAGGTGTAATTAGGAGATGAAGGTAGCTTCAATAGAATGTTTTATCGTCTTTCAAACGGTAAATGTAGGTATCAATTTCAAAATGAATCGTTTTAATGAGGCACGTGAAATAAAATTGTAGCCTATGCATTATTAAAATGAATAGCCATTTTCTATTTCGTTTTCGTTACAGCAGTTTCAACTCGATTCACATCATTTAAATAATTTGGAAAGAAATAAAGCACTTTTAAGTCTTTAAATATCTAACTTCTTACACATTTCTATGTGTAAGAAGTAGAAACCAACCAAATGTATCAAACTTTGTGAAGCCTGACGCTAAATGTAAGTTTGAAACGTTCAAACTGTTATATTTGTTGAGCCACTTTTAGCCTCTACTCAGACCGACGTACCGGTCGGATTTTGTACCGGGGCGCGTCAAACAACAAAAGTTTCTCGTATGTACGCCTCGCTCCTAAAACAATGAATGCAATGTATGTAAAACGAAGGGGGTGTCGCCGCACGATAGTTCTCATGGCGGCCCACCGAAGCGGAAGGAAGCCGCACTCGAGTTTTTTCAAAATGGCTGCTTGTCAGACGTCACACTGACGTGCGAAACAAGAAAATCAAGATGGCCGCGATTGTAAAATAGGGTTGATTTAATATTTTTTTAACATTAGATTGCAATTACTTATTATTTTATTTTTGGGGTAATAAATGGCAAAGATACCATATATTTTTATGATTTGCTACATTCGTGTTTTAAGTTATTTATACAATCCGTTACGCAATTGATTAGTAATAGATTAAATAAAAACTTAATTTTACATTGACGAAATATGATATATCTACTAAAGTTTCATAATCATTCATTTCTGCGTTAATAATAGCAGATACAGTTTTAAGCTGTCAATATAACATGGCGATTTATCGCCTCCTAGTTGCTCGTACAGAAACATAACATCAGATATCGAGGATTCCAACGTATCTAGCGTTGACTTAGCAACTGAATTCTAGGCATAGCTGTACCTACCTCAAAAAAATTGAACTTAAACTTTCTTGTACTTTCGAAAAAGCACCCCATCGACGTGAAATGAATCAGTAGGTAAAATTCGTTTCAATAAATTTTCAAACACAAGATTTAGTATTCCTTTATAATTCGCTGATATTTAAACTAAATAGTACCTATTGCAACTGTTATTTTTACTTACATTAATAACCTTAATTTCGTCATATCCATGAAGAATTTAATGTTAATGTGAATATTATGTTGATTTATATTAACATTAAATTTCTACGCTATTTTCACTTCAAAGACTGTGCTTAAATGAAAAAAAGGTACTCCGATTCGCTTGACCTTAGACCCTTTCAACACAACATAAGGTTTTTTGAGCGACTTTTTCTGTTAAATCAAAGTAAAGCAGCTCTCCGAGCAACGGGCAGGGCAATATGAAACAGGTCGAGTCGAGGAGCGCACTCCAAAGGGCCCGGGCGTCTCAGATATCGTCAAGAGAGGCCATTCGCGGGCCCCGACCACACCCCCCACTCGACTCGCACATAAGCCTACGCGACCCGCTTTATTTATTATGTACAGCCATTAACGCCACTGCCATCATGGCGGCAAGTTTTTCAATTTTTAATTTCCCTCTTTACCGCATCGACACTCGGTAAACAACTCGAGTTCGCAACTCATTCCGATGTTCCGATCGCCGCAGATGGCGATCTTGTTTGAGTTTATTTAATTTAGATCCCGTTGATTAGATTTTCCAATATTAAATAACTTAAATATTTTTCTTTTTCTAACTGCCTCGGTAGCCTAGTGGTATGATGTGTGTATGTATGTGGTGTAAGTGGTATGGTAGCCTGGGTTCGATTCCCGGGTAGGTAGGTTATCAGAGATAATGGTGTGAAGTCCTTTATCTCTGGTTCTATTGGGATTTTCCATTTTCTGGAAATTTCCCAGTACCTCGAAGTTTGGTAATGTGCCCGGAGATGTCAATAGGCTCGCCACCGTGGGTGTTTGCATGTATGCTAGAATGCATGCATTTACCTCTGCCTACCCCTTTCGGGGATTACAGGGATGAAGTTACGAAGTTAAATATTTTTGAACATTTGTATGTAAAAATATAAGTAACTTGTTGTGTATTAAGCAGCACGTACTAGTTCAAATTTCGCACATGATTTTACGTACCTATGAGGTTTCTTTTTCCTGATTCGGTTAATGGTAAACGTAAGGTGCATTACGTATTTTGTCTCTGATAGCTAATTAATACGGCTTCCTCCCCTTCCCACTAAATACGACCCAAAGTTTTTTATATGGCTTCTAAGGCCGACAGACAAAATGGCTACCAGTTTTAATTTGGCAGGTGCCCCTCCGAACTAATCATATTACGGGTTCGAAATAAGTTAAGATGTATTTTGGCCGAAGACTCCGAAGAGCCCAAGAGTCCTGAAAGTTTGTGTCGTTAACGATGGTTCTACTGACGAGCAACAATTTTGATGACTGTTAACGTCTATTAAGGGAACGTAAGCGACATAATGCGGCCGTAACCGACTCGACCGGGCGGTCGCAGTGCGGCCACGGTCAGACCGTCCGACCGCCCAGTCCCGCCGGCCCCGGCAAGTTCCGACTACTGATTCTGCAAATTTATTTCATTAAATTTAATTCTAAACTCCTAGGGTGGCCGGCCGGGAATTCGGTCAGAAGCAAACGAGTTAAAGTTCACGAGTACCTCGGCAAATTAATCTTAAGGGAGTTTCGATGTTATTCTGTTCCATGGCCTTCGAGTACGCTAAGTCCATCTGACGTTATAAATTAACAAACCCTCGCCAGTAATTAAGCTGGAGGTGTGCTTCACATTGAATTTAACGAACAAAAATTCAATTAACCCAAATTATGTTAGAGCAATTTTTTAACAGAGCATAGCCTATTTACATGTCTCGTAAATTCAAATCTGTCAAGCCTGTCCGCTTGTCATCGCACAAGACAATTTCTGACCGTCTTTGCTTTATTCCATAATTTATTTAGGATCTTTAAATTCGGATAGACGAAAAAACATAATTTGTTTAGAAAATCTTGGGGAGAACCTTGTTATGTAGATAGCTTTATCCAAATATCTTTATGCAATTTTTACTTCACTACATTTTTTTCATGAACGTTGTATATAAGCAGGCAATTTATAGCTTAGAATACAGAAATCATTATTGCTCTTACAACAGTAAACTACGAAAATACTCGTATCATTTGCATTCATGTAAATTTACTCATGTATCTTTTTTTGTTACAGGTAATTTCTTCAGAGTCGCCAGCATGCGAAAATGATAATAATTTATCTACGCATAAATAGGTATGCCAGTTTAGAAGTATAAACTATGGAGCAATATTTTTCATCTTTAAAGTAGAATATTTTCATATACGTGTACCGAATTGGTATATTAGATATGAATATTATGCTCCAATAACATTGACATCATAATACGACTAAATACAGGTTCAGGTGAATCACCTTCGCGACCGCATTCGCAAATCTCGTTAAACATACATCTCCGTTAGAGACGAGAGTCAGAGCATTTCAAATTAAGTCAAGTAGAAACTTTATAATTAACACAGTTAAATATCCATTAAAATTCGTCAAATGAGTCGCCTCTTCATTTGCATATTTTGCAACGTCGGGCGAGTTTCGGGCTAGCAATGCTGTCGGTTAATTTCCTAGAAGTCCCACGACGCTCGTACGTGCAACGCCTTTACCCACTAGCCTGCGATGTGGAATTAAATGTTGATTAATTTGTCCTATTTTAGGGTCCAGACCCGCCCGGACCCATTCAGGTGTGCAATTTAGAATCACTTTATAACTACAAACTACTTGTGTGGGCTTATAGTTATATCGCTCTTAATTTATCTAATTTCGTGGATTATAGTTGAGTCATTAATTAAGTTAGCTAATTGTATTAGCGGCTTTTGTGTCGTTAGATATTGACATTTGTCATGTTAGATTATGAGACACACGTCAGTGATACAGATGTGAAACTATCCATTCCCATAGACGTCCCTAAAAGCTTTTCGCAATTATCACATTAACCACAAAGAATCGAATTCCACATATATATTGTACAAACGTGACTTATTAAAACTGTCAGTTGAATAAGGGCGGCATAAGTGAGGACCTTACTATTTTCCCGGGCAATGTGCGGCGTTCGCCAGGGAGCACTCTGCTGTCAATCACGCGCCCGCTCCTCTACGATAGATCACATAAAATATTTACAAACTTAATTCTGAGTGGCCGCGAATCCATTATAACTGCCTTTCATAAATGTTCCCTATCATATTGCTTTAGGGTAAGCTCAATAAGGCGATCCTTACTCGTAATCGTTACTTATTGATGCTATGATGTCTAGACGCGTTGACTTTTCTTTCTAGTATTTACTGTCACGAACGTATAAATATATTATTTGCTCGTGTCCGACCATTTACTATAACTGGATGGCGTATGGTTTGCTTTGCGATCGTTGTTATTAGTCTGATTAAACTAAGCGTTGATAGTAAAATTTTATATTTGATCATAATTATGTACGATGTGGAACTATTTTAAATTGAATTGCTTTACAATACTGGTGGTAGAGTAATGGAGTGGGCGTGGGCGTAAGTACCATCGCATTATCCATCTACTTGCACTTTAATGGTATTGTTAAGCGCTATCGTATTCCGTTCAGGTGGTAATGTATGGACTTGAAATTTCTAGCACAGAGGCACAGCAACTAAGATCTCAGAAGTGGCAATGCATTGCAATGTAGGTAATTTAGTGCATTTAAATATTGAAATCTCTGGTTTTTAAGTATATGTTAATAGGCTACAGTGTCGCTTACCATCAAAGCGAACTGTAAACTTATTTGGCATTTTATGACATAAAAATATGGACTATGCTCAATTGATATTAAAAAAATATATTATGTATATATATCATGATATATATCTTTACATATTACATGATCATTATCATCAGCAACCTTAACTGGTTCCTTACTTTTCCTGATAAATGTCGTATCGACTTGTTTACTTTCCTTACCTTTACTTAATAACTGTTTCAATGACCACTGATAATATAACTGACATTATAAATCAAAATGCGAATGAAGCAATCCATCAGCATTATTGTAAAACAATACCGAGTTCTTATAACGTTAAAATCAAAGATCCCTTGTAAATCTCTGCAAGCTAAGCCACCAGCGATTTGCTCGGCCATTTCATCATTGATCATTGTCAAAACGTAATTGATGTTTGACAAAGTGATGTCACCGCTAAGTAACTTGAGAAGCTTTTGAGAATAATTAATGTACGAATGAGTGGAGGCGAAAATTTGAATTTCCTGATCATGAAACGACAGATGACTTTTTGAAGTTATAAATATCACAGCCAGTGAACAGTGAGCTTCATTTAATATTAAAGAAGAATATTGGAATCTAAAATCTCTCAAATCGAACGGGAAGTTTTACTGTTGAGTCTCAATAATTCCAACCATTTGTGAATAATTGACTACAATACGAAACCATATATTGCGGCCAGCTGAGCTACTGAAATTAAGAAATGAAAAATTTCAATCGCGGATATTGTTACCTATCTTTGCTATTCCGGTGCTAGCGGTGAAACCTGCGCAATATTTCATTTTGTGAAATGAAGCTAGGTTTCCACGAAACTGACTAGCTCAGTTCATGTAGGGTTGGCAGATGAAAAATTGTGTTTATTTACATTTCACCTATATTTTGACATAAAAAAATTTGCTTTGATATTAAATCATTTAATAACATACAACGCAATAAACAATTCATGTTGGATCACACAATAGTCGTAGCAAAAAAAAAAAAAATAAATAACATATGACGGAGCATTAAGTAATTTTTTAGGTAAAATAAAGTCTGATGCTTGTAATCTGTCTATCAAAAATCCCTTACTTATTTCGCCCTCGCTCAACGAATATACTGCGAAGAACAAAAGTTAAAGATGCTATTATACCAACATACTTTAAAGGCACTGTTTTCAATTTTCTACTAAGCCCGCGAAAATCCCTCTTTACCCCGAAAATCCTTCACCCCTAATCTTAAAGTTCGGCGTTTTGGGAGCAAATGTCGTGCTATCAGCGCTCCTCAGAGTAAATAACGAGTTGAAAAATGACAGTAATAACTATCGGGGATAATGAGTGGGGTGGAAATGCCCTGAGGAATACATGGGGTGCCTGAGCACACCAAATGCTGGTGCGATCGAACACACGGTTTGTATTAATGTGCCAAGCTTGAACTGAGAACTAGACTCCAACCAAAGTAAGATCAAACAATCATGGTAAGTTCCATATCTAGATTGATTTGTATATCTAATATAGGGTTCCGTTTCTCCAAGTACAAGTCCAAGTTCCTCCGTTTTTAGTTGGTCGAATATTAATCGTAAACTTGTGAAGCCTACTGGTGCAACGTGTCCGCGGATTCGGCGGATTCTTAATCCTGAGTATAGTAAGATGATCACTCTCAACCGGCACCAGATCACCTATCCCCCCGGATCAAACACCCCAATAACAAACGTGCAAGCCACTCACCAAATTGGAGACTGTACCGAGGTACCCCAGATCTAGTTATTGTTCATGACGACGCACGTGGTCAGGTTTGGTGTTTCTTACTTCTAGACGCCGCCGTCTACTTCGACCGTAAATCGATCTCCTTACTACGAGCTTACTTGGAGGGACCGATAACTCCGGAATTAAGTTTACGGGCACAAAACTCAATGCAAATTCATAGATTTTTAGTCATAAATTGTGTGTTTACAGTTGACAGGTAAGAGAGAGATGATAGTCACATAATTTAATTTTTTTTTAATTTAATTTATAATGGCATTGCTATTACGCATATTGCCAGTGTCAAGTAAAACGATATTTCGTATTCGTATAAAAGCAGCGTTAAAGTTAGAATCACAGTCAGTAATTCGAGTAAAGCGATGGCTACTTTACCAGAACATTTACAATGAAGTTTTGGAGGCAACCTGAAAGGCCATGTTTTCGCACTGTTTATTCTTTTTCACCATACACGGGCACTCTTATTAACTTATATCAAACAAAATGCTACCACACGCCTCTTTCAAGGTTCCCGCCAAAACCGATAATCATATATGTATATATTTTTTTTCTTCAATTATTTAAAAGAATAATATATTGCATGGACCAGTCATAGCCGTCCTAATTCTTATTAGGCCAAGCAAAAACTCTTTGGACGCCCGGCAAATTAAATTAGTGCTAGCGATACACATCAGCCATTAGGCATTCAATCCATAGGGACAAAATAACCAACATTAAGAGACTTCACCACCTACTATGACAGTTTCTCTTTAAATTTCGTTATATAAACTACTACTGTGATTTTTTTCACACTTCCTTATGCATCCATTTATCTGGTAGGGGGTAGGGACACTTAGTGCTCTAACAAAAATTTGCACTTTAAAGCTAATTTATTTCACAAACGGATAACCTGGTCGACTAATATCTTCTAATGCACATCAACCACAGCCTTTATGAGTGCCACTATCTAATAATTATTGGTTGTTATAATGAATAAATAGTTACAGATAGTAATGGCGTAAAACAAACAAAAGCGTGTCAATTTTTCGAAAAGTGTAAAATATCAAAGCTTGCACTTTACATACCTGTTAAATGTAAATTGAATGAAAAATTCAGCTCATATTTTCCTTCTGAAACCAATTGCTGCATACACGAAAATGCTTTAGTTAAATTTTAATATTCTATCAATTTAAACACAAAAAATTTCAGTGTCTGTTTTTTTCAATTAAGCTGATTTTAGGTCCAGAGCCCGCATTCTCTATACAAATAGCTTTTCTCAGAGCAGAATCGTAATTTATTCAAAATTAAGTACGCATTTCCCTACACAATGGACCTTGTACAGTGCTCCCAAAACCTAAAAATGATATCAGTCAGGTGTTCGTAGCATGATGATATCATTTTCTATTCTGATAACAAAAGGCAAACTGGAATATTAAGGAAACTCGGTGGCACGATACGGTCCGGGCTTTCTTATCGGGCCGGCTCATTTCCACTCAATCCTGTTTCCCGTGCTATACACGGCGGGGATTAGGGATTTTTTAAACAGGGCCCTTCGAGGGAATTTTTATCAAAACTCGCATGTTCTTTCCATTAGCAACATCTCAGATTGTCAGGGCTGTCGTCAGCGTCTTGCGAATAATGAGGCAATATACGCGACTCGTTGTAATGGCATCTTTTGATGACGCTTCTCAGACTGTCATTACAAAAGTCACCATGACGACAGCACCGGTGCTTATCTCGATGAGATATTCAAATGAGCGCGCTGTTTGTAAAGGAAAATTAATAATATTCATTTTATTTTTAACAGTCCATATGAAAGTGATGCTATTGATGTGCACATTTGATGCAAATGAAGAAAATGTTTGACGGACGACTTTCAATTTAGGTCTCAGGGATGGTGGGTGATTAGCATATCTAGTTTTTGTATATATGTCTATAGGCTGCATTAGTCTTACTTACTACGCATTTGAAGTGCATGCTTAGCTGCCATCTTCATTGGATTAACAATAAAGTATTGTATGTACCAGGAAATTGTACACAGTGTCTAATAAACTTCTTAGATAATATTATAATTTAAAGTAAAAGCGAGAAAATTCAAATGATTTGTGTTTAGAAAGCTCTATGAATATTAAAACTATCGCAAAACTTCTGAAATGTGTGTGACCCGTAGTTCCTGTCCCAGGGCCACACAATTTAGGTCTCATAGGTGGCACTGAATTTTGTACAGATGTCTGTAGGCTGGAGTAGATACTTATTACACATGTGAAGTGCATGCTTGCTTGCTACCTTCATTAGAATAAAAAAAGTATCGTAGTATCATCAAAATGCACTTTTTATATAAACATATTAGATGAGTAAAACAAAACGCGAGAAAATTAAAAATGTACATTCAAATTTAAACAGAAATTCCTTTCCATTTCCGGCACTGTCCAAGTTTACAAGGACACGAAAACCCCAATTAAAATTTGTTTGCGAATGGCTGAGTAAACGGAGCAAAAATTGCCACAACGCAAATAAGAACTAGGTAAGCTTCTTCGCAATTTAGGTTTATAATAAGATATTCATGAAGATGTTCCAGCGGTACAACAAAAGATGCTGGAAGACAAGCTCGCTTTCAAACTAAAATGTTAAATTACAAGAAGCCAGACTTATCTGCCATTCTAACAATGAAACCCCTTGACGTCACATTCACTGTAAAGTAAATCTACTTTGCACTACACTAAAAACACTATAGAGTTACACTATAGCATTGGATGATGTATATTTGTGTTTACGTAGTACTCTATGAAGCATGTTTTATGATAGCTTGCATAGTAATATCAAAATTTATTGAATAGCGACAGAAATTATATTCTAATTCAGTGTCGTTTATATCACGAACATTTTTACTTATTGTGGAGGAGTCTTAAAGTTAATTTGAAATAATATGGATATACTTAAAACAAATCCACGTGAATATAAATTCGAAATGTAAAAATATCTTCTATGGTATCTCCTTCTATTAAAATAATTATGAAATACTGCATCGTTCGAAAAAAGCAATAATAATTACATAATAAAAAAAAAAACCTCGAGTCTTAATGGCAGAAACACATTGCTTCTGAACTACTTTGAATTGTCTCGTTTTATTTTCTTCATCAAAAAAAATATTATAATAATTCAATATAATACAATTAAATAAAATCAGTCATATCGTCAGGTGTTTAGTTAAATCAATATTTTCCAAAAGTAAATTCCTCCAAAATGTTTTATCGGTTTTATATTCATCAGATATCATATCTTAAACGTTTAATCGTGACCCTTCGACGACCTCCGAACATGAAAATCCAGCTATTTGTCAGGTTTCCCCTATTCGTAACCTGTCAGGGAAACATCAAATATCATTTGAAATTAATCAGGGTTACTTGCCGTCTTAGCCGATCGCTAAACTCTCGTGTATACAATAATAATTATAATAACTAAGTAATATTAACATGTGAGATGATATTAAGAAGATACGAGTAGGTGAAGGTCCGATATTTCAAATATAAAACAACATCGGGCAATTAAATCCCTATAATAATAATGGCAACCCATTATACGTCCCACTGCTGGGCACGAGTCTCTCCCCTTTTTTTTTTTTTGGGGGGAGGCCTGGAGCTTACTCCACCACGCTGCTCCAATGCGGATTGGTGGAGGTGGGTGGTGGGTTAGTGGCCAACCCACTGTCGGATGTTTTCAAGCCCATAAGGCCTCCGACAAGGTTTAACGACTGCTATCCATCGATAGCAACCGGGACCGACGGCTTAACGTGCCCTCCGAAGCACGGAAACGCGCATTTAATTTGCCACTAGCGGTCACCCATCACACTACCCGACCGCGCCCGTAGTGCTTAACCGAGGAGATCGCTTACGATCTACACCAGCCGCTGGGCCATGCGCGCTTCATTAAATTAAATCCCTATATATTATTGGAAATAATAAAAGCTTTAGTCTTATCTGCAAACTTACGGTTATCCGCTCTCATTATTATCACGAAATACGAGTAAAAACGTTCCGAACAAAATCAATTCGTTAAACCTTCTGATACACCAAAGACACTCGAATAATTTCTTACGATAGTACTTTTACTGCATATATTTAAATAAACAATATTCGTCTAACTTTTTTTTATGTAATGGAAGTGGCAAATAAGCGTGCAGTTCACATTGATGTTAAGTGATGACTACAGCCTATAGACACCGACACAATGACCAGAGGTCAAAATGCAGATGCGTTACCACTCCTGAGGCGTAAGATGTCATGCCTCTGTGCCGGAAATTACAGGGCTGTACATTACCACCTGACCGGAACATGATAGTGCTGAACACTACCATTTAGAGGCAAGTATAAATGCGGTGGTGCCTACGCCCGCGAGCTCCGTCACTGGAGCTCTACCACCCGTTAAACTTCAACATAAACAATGTGCAGATAAATAAAATAAGAAGTCAACAATCATAACTTTGTCTTTCTTTCATATTTGTATTCAGTTGTCTAAGAAACTAGTCTGTTACTCGTAGACTTTATGGAAAAATCTTTTTCATTTCCACTTAAGCACCTCGCGAGATCTCAGAAGTATTTAGAAAAGCTAGGCCACTGGCCAGACAAACATCAACTTTTAGCTTACCATTAGATAGCTTACGACGTCTACCCGGATCATTCCGCATTGAACCCCACCACGTATTAATATAATCGCAAGGAAGCTTTATTTTATACTCCCCCAAACCCTCAGGACAGCAGATGTATGACAGTTATAAGTCAACGGAATTAATCCCTATCACTTGACAATAAAATGGAAGTAACATCTCAAGAAGTTAATAGAAATTTATTACTGTCTGCGGAGGCGGATTTGTGATGAATTTTTATGTTATTTCCAACTTTTGCGTTTTGTAATATAGCAAGCTATTAAAATTAGTCGGTTTGATACCTTTGACTTTTGCAGTCAACTTTTAAGTACGTTTTTTGTTTAATATACCACGGATATTGATGTACAACGAACAACATCCACGATACAGGCTTATATAGCGATATGTGGGGCTGTGGTTGTTAGCGTTTTTTTATTGATTCATAGCGTTTTTATATGTCCATTACAGTCTTTTATTTTAAGTTCTGATCTTCAGATTCTCAGAAATTGTAACAATAAAGCTACATTTATTTCAAATAGAACGGATTGTTGCAATTTTTTGAGCGTAGAAGCAGTAGTATTGGCCAAAAATATTGTAAAATATACGCCAAACGCAATAGTTTGAAGACATCGTTTTTTTGTTAATTCAATGACATGATTATAATCACGTTTGTCCACATGACGAGATTTTATATATGGAACAAAATTAAACGGAGTTAAAGACTTATTCCCTTTTAGCATTTGCTTCCGACGTCATCAACAATATTGAGGCAGCAGGTATATTATTTAGATGGAGTAAGCTCCAGGCCTCCCCCCAATAAGGGGACAGACTCGTGCCCAGCAGGGGGATGTATAATGGGTTGCCATTTTAAATAGGTATATAATTATATTCTTTTGTAAATATGCGAGCAATTTCCCTTGCCAAATTATATGAAAAACCCGGTCAGGAGAGCAAAACTAACAGTTTACTGTTAGTTAGTTATACAACGCTCTCCTGGCTCCTTTCGCATTTATAATCTGTATGGGAAACCAGTAATAATAATAATAGGAAACCAATATGATTAAATATCGGGTTACCCCAAGAACCGTAATTCAGTTGAAATCTCATCAAGCGCAAGTTCAGTCAAATAATTTTCCGCTATTCCGCCTCCTTATTGCCCGTTGCACCGCGGACCACATTTCAAACAAATTGAAAATCAATTTAACGAAGGGCCCCTCATGAAATAGGCGAACGATGTCGAGAAGAAACAGACCTGTTAGTGAGCGAGAGGGTAGAAATAGGAAAATACATCACCTTAAAGCGAGTAGGGAAGATTCATATCAGACAGGAAATTCGACTCGCGTCTCGCTTCACCGGCGAAGTGGATTTTTTAAGGAAACGAACCCACCTCCTTTCGCTTTCGCATATGGACTTCTGATTCATGAGTTTTATCTACCATGAAATGTGTGCCGAAGAATTTATTGAATGTTACCCGCTTGTCTACACGCCAGCATGAATAGCAACGAGCTTCAGGTTTGCCCAAAATAATTTAAAAAACGTAATACCTTACAGACTCTGGTATTTTACGCGTGAACATTATTTACGGCTGTCTCCGCTTCCTATACGTTTAATAAAACTCTTCTTACGGGGTAAAATTCAAAACATTTACATAATTTAGTAAAATGTAACAGACCTGACGTGAAATGTGATAAAATAGTATCTGGCAGTTGAAGCAACACAAAAATCTCTTTCGTATATGCAAAATTTTGTAATCGTCCCCAAGTGTATTATTTAAATGAAACTTATGACAATAATGTATGTATTTTCGAAAGTTTAAATATTTCTGCAACACAATCAAAAATATAGGTCGGTCAAAGAGGTTTATCATAATTTTACTAGATGTTTTAACACCCATGATTCGCCAGTTTCGTTATGTCCCATATGTGTGGCGGATCTATTGACATCTCTCGGCATATTACCAAACTCTGTAGAATGCACATGAAATCTTCCGAAATATAGAAAAATAGTCATATCACTTCACTTACCCCCCATACTCGGGAATCGAACCTGAGTGGCAGTAATGGAAGTGGAAGTAGTAGAGATTCGTTTTATTTATACAGATTGAATTTCATTTTTAAAGTATTATTATTTCTCACCGCAAAGAGTTACATAAAACATACTTTGAAGCTAAATTCAGAATCACAGACTCTTTTTCTTCCTTTTAATTGACCGAGTATTTATTACACAGCGATCTGCACTCCCAACAATGATATGACATTTATAAACGGTATTATCACTTAGCTGAATAATCTCTATAACGTAACTTAATTTTCCGCATAAAAATTGGCATTCTTTAGTACTATTCGTTGATTCACGCACCCCCTGGCGACGATACCTACAACGATTATTATTACGTTCGAAAACCCATCAAAAGTTACAATTGAAAAGTTAAAGTATGCCGGCTGGGACGTTAAGCCTCCCTCAGTATCTACAAATGAGATTGGTGTAGGAGTATTCTTTTGTGTACCCACCCGCCCTCACACAAACGCATCGCATACTAATACACCTACTATTAAAATATGATTCGGTACCTTTGAATATTAACTGCCTCGTATGATGTTTTTATTTTCTGGTGGTAGAGTTCCAGTGCAAGCGCTCGAGGGTGTAGGCACCACCGCATTACCTAATTTATCTGCCGCTAAATGTTAGTGTTCAGCACTATCGTAGTCCGATAAGATACTAATGTATGGCTCCGTAGTAATAACAATCACAGAGAATTGACAACTTAGGTCTTAGGGGTGCCAACGCATCTGCATTTTAACTACTAGTTTTTGTGTAGATATCTATAGGCTGCAGTCATCACTTAACATCAATGTGAGCTGCATGCTTGTTTGCCATCTTCTTCAGAGAATATGTAATAATATGTCTTCGTTACATAAAAAAAAATGTAATATTGTAACCTGTTCCTTTGACTGAGAGTGTGATTGTGACTAGTCACTAGTGTTTTCACTATTTGCTATGAAAGATCGAATAAAAATATAAAATTATAAATTTAAATTGCATAGAAAGCTGGTGGTCGGACAGTTCCAGTGACAGAGGTGGAAAATAGGCATCAAAATATTATTAAATCAACCTACCGTCAAATGTTTATGATGTGCTTTATTTCGATTAGGTGGTAAAAATGTTAAGTCTTGTAATATATGGCACACGGGCAAAAATGCTGTGCCTCAGAAAAAGAGTCTGCTTTGAGACCTTTCAGCTTTGTTTTTAAAGGTTGTAGAATTAACTTGCCTCCAATTTGAAATGCGTGCTTGTTTTGGCCAAGCATAAAAAACCTTCAAAGAAATAATATATTTCTCTTCATTATCACAAACTTCCTTTCATATACTTTTAAACCTTAGATAATTTTGTTCAGTTACCGCATTGCGATTGTGGAATACCTACCTTGCCGCTAAAAATTTGTCATGCTCAGACTCTTGAGTCTTTCAAAAAACAGCTCAATGACTAGCTAATTTTAAATTTTATTAGTCACACGTGAATGACAACTCCACTTTTTAACTTAATAATAATAATGGCAACCCTTGAGATGTCCCACAGCTGGGCACGAGTCTCTCCCCTTTTAATATCGATATAAAATATATTGACAAAAAATCTACAGATAATTTCTAATGGCAAGTACTTTGATGCAAAAGAACTTCTGAACGTGTATTAAATGTTATATCTAAAAAGCAAGGAAACGAAAAGAAATTTCATCAACAAAATCATAAAACGTTAGATTCTCTAAGACTGAACTTTAAATAAACTTATCTAAATCGATGGGATACTCTCGAACTTATCTCGTTCCCCGCTGCATTCCAAAACAATTTTATTAAACTTTCCTCAACGCTTGTAGAGCGAGCGCCATTGCAACTTCCCTAAATTCCTTGCTCAATATATATTTTTCTAAAACAAATTACCCTCCTGCCAGCGCACCTTAAAACACGAAAGCACCGCCCTGAATAATTAATACAATGGAAGGTTAAATTCGTCTAAGTGTCAACTTTCCCCTCTAACTTTTTAAAATACAGCACCATCAAAAGTGTGGTGGACGTCGGCGTCTAGACCTTTTATCTCGTCGAGGGTTGTTTATTTAATTTTGCTTATTTTATTGGAATTGACAATGATTTAGGAAAACTTTTTTGCCAAAGTGTCGATGTGTTTTTTAAGGCTCGCGCGTGTTTTAGAGGGTGCCGCGTTTGATCCTGATTGACAAGCTTACCCTGTCTAAGTAAATAACATCGACTGCGACATTTTCAGTTCTAAAATACCCTTGTTTGTTTTATTTTGTTCAAAATCAAGCGGTATTAAGTTACTCACATACATTTTTTATATTTTTCCCGATACTTCCTTATTTTCTCTACAACCATTGGTTGTTAGTAAATCAACATTTCCAGTTCTAGTCCCTGCGTCTCTCCAGTTCTATCATGTTGGTGGTGTACATTAAAATTATATGCCTTAAAAGTAGTTAACTGCCTCGGTAGCCTGCTACCAGGCCATTACTACTACGCTGAGGTCAGGGGTTCGATTCCCGGGTAGGGGGTTATCAGAGATAATGTGTAGTGTATAGTCCTTTATCTCTGGTTCTATTGGGATTTTTCCATTTTCTGAAAATTTCACAGTACCTCGAAGTTTGGTAATGTGCCCGGAGATGTCAACAGGCTCGCCAACTGTTACATGGGCCAAAATGTAACCGGCAAATCGTGGGTATATGCATGTATGCTTGAATGCATGCATTTACCCACTCAGCCTACCCCTTTGGGGATTACAGGCGTGAAGTTACGTACGTACGTTTAAAAGTAGTATTTATAAGATTTTATTGTTTAAGCTTTCTTGTTCCGAAAGAAAAATAGGTCCCAGTTTTTGTTTCACTAAAATAAATCTTCAAATAAACGCGCACCAAAAAATATTTACACTCAGCTACTACCATCTTCCATGAAACCACAAGACTAAAAGAGTGGTGAACTGAGCCACATTACATCAATACAAGATTAAACTGTTGACTGAAATAGACATAAAAGTATATTCAAAATAAACATTAAAGCGTATTCAAAGAAATTTCTACCGACATTTTATTGGTGGTTTAGCAAAGGATGCCAAGAAAGTATAGGCACAATCGCATTACGTAATCTATCTCCAGCTAAACGGAATAATCGCTGTTACTGTGTTCCAACTAAAGAGATAAATTTTAACCTTGCTGCTACTGACAGGTGGTCAAATACCAAATGTAACTTAAATTCAAATGCCTACGCTTAAATTTAATATTTTCTGCTAACTGCGACCAAACTACAAGGGTGACTGAAATAACAGAATCTCAATGACACATATCCTGGAGACCGAACTCGAGACCGCCGCATAGCAGTAGTGGAAAGAATTTTGAACAATTAAAGAAAGTTGCTTCTAACAGAGAGTCGTTGGAGGCACAAGCCTCTAACGACTTCTTTGATCTTAAAAGCGGCAAAGTATAAACAATGAAGTCTCCGGCTATTAAGTATGGAATGGATGCCGGTTTGCACATAACAAAAACTATTTCATCAATACTAGGCAACACAATAAGCATTGAAATGACGTCACGTTTGAGATGGAAATGTGACGTAATCCGTATCACGGTTACGTGACCTATAAACATTCCCGATTTACAAAGTTCGATTATAAGCGCACTGTTTTTTTATCCTTCCACCTTCGCGTAAGCAATGCCCTTTAAATCCCGACAATAATTTCCCCAGGGAGTCTACGTTGGCCTTTGACAGGGGTGATTCTGGACGGTAGGGGTGACTCCCAAGAACTTAGCGTACCTTCGCTGGGGTCACTCCTACCCGTTTATTGTGTCTCGAGGTTTATGGTCAGCGAAAGGGCACAATAAAGGTCAGAACTCGCCAGACCCTTAAAAGGTAATTTTGATGCAATTAATGTCGATCGAACTTCGAATGTTAAATATTCTATTGTGTGAGGAGCTATTATTTGTCCAAACGTTAAGCAACAAAATGATACGTGAATATTATAGGTGAAAACAAATTTTACTACAGAAAACATTTCAAATTGAAATCACAGATTTTATTGGTCTCTAGAATCGAGCTCGAGAAAATTTGAATGTAAATTGAAAATAATTACCGCCAAATTTCCCAGGCCACCCTAGTCAAACTATATTCTGCCATTTAGAATTATACATAAAAGAACAATTTCGATAAACTATTAACTACGCGACGAACGATCTTGAAGTCGAAACTTAGGTCCATATTATCAGACAGATTTCAGACCTGGAGACGATCTTAAGGTCACATAACGTAACTTCACGCCTGTAATCCCCAAAGGGGTAGGCAGAGGTAAATTCATGCATTCAAGCATACATGCAAACACTCACGATTCGCCGGTTACGTTTTTGGCCCATGTAACAGGTGGCGAGCCTGTTGACATCTCTGGGCACATTACCAAACTTCGAGGTACTGGGAAATTGCTCTACCCAGGACCTCAGCGTAGTAGTAGTGGTATAAGGTCACATTTTTCCATACTAAACGGAACCTTAATGCCGTCTTCTGTTATAATAAGACCTGTCTATTATTACGAATCTTGGACCAAGACCAAGAAATGAATATATATATTTTTTTAATGAAACACGACATTATGAAATAATATTTTCAATTTTCATGTTCGCAACACAAAATGAAGTCAATACAACCCCATGCCTGATGTGACTTTGTACTGTGTCTCTAAAACGAACCAATATTTCCCCGCATGTATGAAATGCAAATACAATTTAAAAGTTTGCATATTTACGTAGTGAGACTAAGAACTCGCGCCTACGGGGCCGCGGCCGGCTCGCTCCGTGCACTCCTTTACACAAACTTGCGTTATTTTAGTTTATACTAAGAATGGAAGACAAAGTTATTTTTTTCTTCGTCCTTATTCATTTTACATATTTTTGTGACATTATGTTTTAGCTCTTTCTTTGTATTCTTACGTAACGTTTTCTTTTTTTATGTTTTGATTCCTACTTTATTTAAAATTGTGTCTCACACAACTGTATCCAATTGTTATAATCTATTTATGCCAACACGAAATTGTAGCTGATTGAAATATCATATTCAATTATTTCATGATAGTTTAAATTTAATTAAATATAAATCTAAGAAATCTTCTCTTCAAACTCTGAACTAGCTGTCAAAAGTTTAGGTTGATAGTAAGTATCCAGGAACATTGAATGTACAAACAAGCCATAGATGGATTATTGAATATTGTAGTGTATAGGTTGCATAAAAATTATAGATCAGATGTTGTAGCTACTTAATGCTTAAAGCAAATTTGTAACTCAGCACGATAGATAGATAGATAGATATACTTATCTACTAGCCTATAGATAAAAAAATGCAACAACTACCACTTCACAATCAAACACAGGTAATAAAATCTATAATTTCTTAAATAATTCACTCGAATAATCCGATTGACCGATTATATAGCTAAATATTATGCCTATCTTAGCGTTTTTTCCGCATAGCAAAGCATATTTCAGTACGGGCAAATGAACATTCATGGCGTGCATGCCATAGCTTACTACACCAGATTATTGATATTCAACGGGCCGTGAATAAAACAATATCGAGCGCACATGCCAACAGTGGCGTAGAATATGCCTAATAATGTTGAATGCTTATCAAACGTGTATTTATTTTGGACGTTTTCCCATGACGGTCATTCGTATTGCCTAGTAGTGGCTACGGATTTTCTTACGGATTAACTGTAAATAGTACTCTGTGAATATTCTCTATTCATAAATGCAATTTTTGTCAACATTTTAAATTCGTTATAAAGAAGAGATTGAAATGTATTTTTTTTCGCTTCTTGTTATTATTCGATTCTCAATAGAATAAGTTTATAATGATAACATAACACTATAAGGAAATCATAAAATGCTTACATATTTTAATGAATCGTACAGACATAATATTAATATCCATTTGATATTATATCAACTGTATTATCATTATAGTTAGGTATAACATATTTTGGACTACGGTTTAAAAGTACAGTTTCCAGCTCTGATTGTACAATACAAAAATACACAATAGGTATTATTAAACAACTTATAAGGACGAGTAGTCCACTCGTGACCGTTGCATTACGGCCGAAACGTCGAGTGTCGAGGTAAATACTTCGTTTAAAATAGTACGTGATTAAGTCCCGTTTACAATATAAAAATAGGATTCACTATGATATAGACAAGACAGCCCTGTTTTCTATTTCATACGTGAAAATCAAATGTAAAATATTCAGGAACAACACATAACATGCATAAACATTGTATACGTCAGCATGTTTGTGGAGTATTTCAAGCTTGCCCTCATCTCGCAGTCTCCTATGTGGATTGCAGCCACTGTGTCAAGCAGGTCACTGGAGATCTGTCCAAGCTTCAAAGTATAATAAAAAATGGTGGCAAATACATGTGACCGCTTGGTCACAGTGTATTTACAGACTACCTTAGCGATAAGCATTATGTATACATCGGAGTAGTTCGTATTTTATCTTTTATATTAATTGAATCGAAAAAATACTTAAGTCGGATGTATTACAAGTTTACAAGATTAGCTTTGAGCAGTTTTTGACAATATTTAATTACTGAAAGTCATTTAGGTATTAGCGAACAACACTTTTTTAAATATATTGATCGCTTATACAATACTTAATACAGTAATAGCAACTATTACTTATTAAAATTAAATTATTTAAAAATCAACAAGAATATTTAGTTGTAGTTAGTTTTATACGCAGGATACATTTTCAATGTTTTATTTCAATCGATCATTTAACTAATTATTATTTAGCTTAATAAACTGCTGCAACATATATGTAAATAGATATAGAGAAGCTCAAATACCCCTTCACTTAATCTATCTGTAGCTAAATGGTAATGTTTGTGACTGCCTTATTCCTTTTAGAGGGTAGTTAACGGTTCCTTAATTACAGGCATGGGAACATTAATTGTTAGGTTTAGTATTTTAGTGTAGGTATGTATATCGGCTGCATTATTCTTACGATCACGTCGATTGCATGCCTTCCGTTGATAACGTCACTAAAAAAAAACTAAGTATACATTTTATATTAATTAACACTCATAAATCGAACTAGTAAGTTGCACAGCCACATTAGTTTATTCGATAATATTGCTGTGAAAGTTAATAAAATATTCATTCATCATTCCCCTGACCTAATCGTTGTAATAAACTAGAACATGTAAAATCAATCAAAGGCACCACATGACTACCTTTAGAAAATGTGTACACCTAAACGTTCTTACAAATCAGTGCCAATAACCTACACAAGATTAATAATCGTGTAACACTAAAGAACGAAAACGGGCCAATGTAAAACAAACTTGCCTAGAATGGAGCGTAAAATAAGGATTCATAATTCAAATCGAAAAAAGTTTCTCGGGCTCGGTAATTTTTCCCATCTTACAGCAAGTTTTGCCCGAGGGGTCGCGAGTCTTGGCTCACGGAAATCTAAGAGAGGGTTTACATTTTTAGCCTTTCGCTGTGTCCTCCTCTTCACTTTATATCGTCTTTTGATTACTCTCTCAACAAGTTATGCATATTGTAAGAGTCTTTGGCGTCGCCGGTTAGAAGAATTTTTGGCGTCGCCTTTATACGACGTCTTTTCGGCGTTGATGTCTCATTTTTCATACCTTTTATCTCTACGCTATCTTTATTATGAATGAATTTTGTCGCGACTGATCGTTAACCGGTATTTTTTTTTTCACCCGCTCTTTATTAATACGCATATGTTTCATATTGTTTTGATTCAAATATCAAAACATATTTTGTGAACAAATTTGAGAATATTAAGAACAGCGATTATTAAAAGTGAGCTTCAATTGTCTCATAAATTTGTATTTTGTCGGTGAAATTCTTTAAAGCAGTGCTAACCGCCTATGGGCCGTTAATTTCCCTTAAGACCCCAGTACCACCCTAATTGTTATCGGTCGGTCCGACCCTTAACTAATGTATTTTTGGGACATTTTGCAGCTCGCCCTGGGCCATTTTTCTGTTTGTATGAGCCCAATGCATTTCCCCTGTCCCTTCGATCCCCAGTAACTGTATTATCTTCGAATATGTTCCCAATTTCCATTGTCCGGTCGTAATGTGTGTGAGTGGAGATGAATGTAATGAACATACATTTCAGATAGCATTTTGAGTGTCTTCAGAGTGCCGACTAGAGCCCGCTGTTCATATATCACACTTATTCTTACGCACACTATTTCTTTTAGACGAAAGAAGGGCAAGATAAAATCAATATGCTTTTCATTATACTTACCTTCTGTAGAGTAACGAGCAAAAAAGCGGTCTGTTTTATTTATTTATATCCCATAAACTCGTAACTAATCGTATTAGTGATAAGGGCTCAGGAATAAAACTTTATGCCTCGAAATACCTTCATCCTGAGGTATTTGGGTGAATCGAATAAAACAGAAGTATTGAAAGCAAACAATACACTTGACTCAGCGGCTCTCGTAAAACAGTTCCCTATAAACGTAGCAGGGCGGTAAATTAGATTTTATTTTATTTCTTAAACAATTTGCTGCTGGACACAGACAAAGGGCGCATAGGTTCGATGTGGTCAGCGATTCAAAGGTTTATGTTCTCTCCTTTATTACTTAGCTACAACTCGAACGTGCTGCACCGAACGATTGGAAATATCGATATTATTCTGACAATAAATATTACACCACTCAGCAAACTATGAAGAGAATGCTTGGTATTTCCATAAGCGAGAGAATTTGAAATGTTGGAATCTGAAGATGAACGTATGTTATCAATAAGTGATGTGTCGATCAAGATCCTTTTCATTTTAAGCAAACAATTTACTATTATAGTTCTTAAATTGAAGTTGTTTCTGTATTTGACACAGTAGATGTTGACGCTATCGTTATCATTTAAGTGATTCCATCCAATGCATGCAATTACCTCTGCCTACCCCTTCGGGGACTATAGGCGTGAAGTTACGATTACACTCACTATACCAGGTATAAACCTGTGTCGTGAATGCCTTTTTACACACACAACACACACATATTAACACACACAAATATTTGTTCCGGTATGGGGATCAAACCTGTGAATCTCGGATCAAACGGCCGTCAAACACCACTGGACCAACTGGCTCGTCGTTCGTGTGATAGAAGGCGAGTATAAAAAATAATTACGCAATAAAAATCGATATCGACGAATGTGCGCACACCTCTAATAGGGTAAAGCGGCAAGTTCGCAATGACCACTACCGGACCCCAATCGCCGTACCATTGTCCAGCCATGTTCTTGTTCACATTAAAACGCAGTTAACCGTTCTTTATTGTTTTATCCGCGCCCGTTCCACGCCAATAAATGTCCGCAACTCCTGGGAAATTTTATAGGCCGGTTTCGATTTCGCAACGTTCCCGCAATTAAAATCGCCCTTTATTACCGAAATATGCACTCGAATTACTTATACAAATTATATCAGGACGTTTTAAATGAATATGTTATTCATAAATGTACTTCACATTCAGTTTTTTTTGCACCGATATACGTTAATAACATCCGGTAATGGAAGCATTCTCTGTAATTAACTTTGTATACCAATCGAAATATCGGAATATGTAAAAATAATACTTATTGATAATGGAAATCTGAAGTTACAGGTATTTTTAATTTTCAATGTTTCTCAATTACATAATAAGCATTTTTAATAAAGATAATGCTTTTTCTGATGTTAAATGTTTATAAATCTGATGGATTAGTAGCTCGTCGGAAAAGCATATGTGCCCTTACATTACCTAATCTAGCTGAAAATAAATGATAGTCCTTGACCCTGCCTTTCACTTAAATTCTGGTGTTAGGCCCCCATAATTGGCATGGAAGCAAAAACGGACAAGCAATCGATGTCGATACTAAATGGATCGCAACAACTCGTAGACGTATAAAAACACGTGTCAAAATCTCATCCTATTCAAAGTAAGTTATTGACTACAATAAATTAATGTTATCGATAAACCTGATAATTTTTTTCAGAAATATAAGGTTCACGGCCCTGACAATGGTGCGATGGTATGCATAAAATATTCAAAGATCAAAACCAGACTTGATTGTTTCGAATTCACACAAGCAATAGCGTTATGCGACGGACCACGTATTGTATATTTTGAGATGGAAATCCTTGTGGAAATCTGACCTGTTATTTCTATTTTATGTGTTATTGGCAATAAAACACAATGGATGTTATAACAAAAACTGATGATAAAACAACCGCATGCCTATTAGACTCGGGGTCCCGACGATGCCGCAACGTTATAAAACATTCAAAGGTCAAAACGGGGAAAACGCAAAATCAGATTGTCTGGGAATCACACGAGTGACGGCATTACGTGCCGGGCCCGCATATTTATAATTCAAAGCGTCTCAGAATTGAGCGGAAAACAAGAACACTTACCCGACTTAGTCATCTTACTCCCTGAACTAGAACTGACGGCAATTCATTATTATTTTGTTGAATTATGATAAGCGTAGTCAGTTTTTACATACATTGTTATTAGCATAGATTTAACGAAGTAGTATAATAAATCTATGGTTATTAGGAATATGCCATCACTCGTACATTATGTAAGTTACATTGAGTACCTTTAGAAATAAGTTTTCAAAGTTTTTCTTGAAGTGGCAAATAAACGTACAGTTTACATTAATTGTTATAAACTTTTAATGGAATACATACCTACATAAGTTATGTTGATAATGAATTTATTATTTTGTGGGTTGGTATATGTACGAGTATATATTTGACATAACTGAATTTTTGAATTTACTCTAGTACAACAGATTGAGATGTGGGATACCTTGCATCCTGTTGAGTATTTTTACCAAATCGGATCTGTCTATATGGGTTGCGCCCTTAGAGCAACCGTCGCAAATTTTCAAAAAGACACCTTAATATGTAGGTATACCGTATGAAAACACAACTCCATCAATGTGAAACAAAAAGCGGTTACTTCGCCATCGGGTAAAGTAACCACACGACCATTAGTATGATCCCGACGATGCCGCGACGTCATAAAACATGCAAAGGTCAAAACGGGGAAAACGCAAAATCAGATTGTCTCGAAATCACACGAGCGGCGTAACGCGACGGTCCCACGTATTTATAATTCAAAGCGAACCGAAATCGAGTGGAAAACAGGAACACTTACCCTACTTACACCCTGAACTCTAACCGATGCCAATCTATTCTTGTCCGGACTGCTGTTGTTTGAGATATCTTAGTTTTATATAGCTGTAAGAAGTAGATACGTTATACAATATATTTTGTTGTTCACTCGGCGAAGCTGAACAATTTTTTCTACGGAATAAGGATCGGGAAGTGGGAGTCATATTTTATAAGTAATGAAGCTGTGGTTCTACAAACTATAAGATATTTGAATTTAAACCACATTTCGCGCCTGTATTTCTGGAGGGTTAGGAAGGACTAACTAAATTCATTCAAACATACATGGAAACACCCACGATTTGCCGATTATGTTTTGACCCATAAATTTAACGGCGAGCCTTTTGCACTGGGCACATTACCAAACTTTGAAGGTTGCATCAGGAAACTTTCCAATAGATCCCCGAACGGTCGATCGGATCAGATCGAATCGATCCAGCGTCCCCAGCGAGTCAGTTGTGACCAGCTGCCACACTTTATTATGAAAACTTAAATCCCAATTCAAATGCTTAGTTAGTCCCTATACCTGGGTTCTTATCTCAGTGATAGAATGATGAGTGGTTGTTTATTTGGAGCGGTGGTGCTTACGTGCTCAAATGCTTATCTTTGCCTATTTTTTTGGAGAATATAAGCGATTCAAAATTATTTTGATACTGCAGACGGTAATGAGGAAACTTATTTAACTTCATAGGCTGAACGTGAACACTTCCGAAAATTGCAATTAATAAAAAATATTCAATCTAGTTACTGGGGGTAGGACGTTTTTTTATCTCAATACGATACCAGATGTGGAATGAATTGATATCGGGTTAACTGATAAGATATCCAATCCAGCTTTGGGGATAAAAATGTATTCTAATGTACGAGAACTGATTATCGTTAGTAGGTACCTAATAAATACAAAAAATTTCAAACGTTACTTAATAAAATGGGGGTAAATTTTATGGGTAAATAATTTAAAATCAGAATTCACAATAAATCAATCATAATAAAATAATACCACCAACGTGCTTGGCGTTCTGTGATAAGTTTGAAAAATTTTGTTTATATACAAATAAGTTATCAAAAAATAGACACATCCTAATTACCATGGCAACATCACGGCCATTTAATGTAATTACTTTCATCTTTACATCCCTAAACATTAAAACGGAAAAGGACCATATTTGTTACACAAAGACTTTATCATTTATAGAAGTAATCAAGTACTTACAAACAAAACTAAATTACTTCGAAAGAAAAAAACACACAGAATATTATTAGTAGGCAAGTAATTCGTGTTGGTAATTACTGACCGAGAATAGAATCGTGGCGTGAGCGCGCGACTAGTAATTGCTAAATTGAGCTATAGCACACGCGGCAAGCCTCACAGAATTGGCACCCCGTTCACACTCCAGTAATTATTGGCGGCAAAGTTTTCCACCTCTGAATGAAGGTTTCAGTCATTACCGCATCGGAAGGGTGAAGCTGGAGTCTGCGCTATTCGCCTCTTGTACCCAACTTTAAGAGCTAACGCTGCTAAAATAAGTTTTTTGTTTCACGAAAACATTGTTCAATGTTCAAAAGAATGTATTTCATCATGTCCGGGTGTATTTTATGAATTAATTGAAATTTATGTAACCACTAAGTACAAATTACTTCTGCAATTTATTCAATGAGTCGATAACAACTCGTCCCATATTTAAATTAAAAAATAAACCTAATCAATTCTATTTATGGTACACAATTTTTCTGCCATTCATGGAAGCAATTCAAGAAGCGCGCATGGCCCAACTTCCGTGCTTCGGAGGGCACGTCAAGCCGTCGGTCCCGGTTGCTATCGATAGATAGCAGTCGTTAAACCTTGTCGGAAACCTTATGGGAGGTTTGAAAACATCTGACAGCGGGTTGGCCACTAACCCGTATCTCCACCAAACCGCATTGGAGCAGCGTGGTGGAGAAAGCTCCAGGCCTCTCCTCAAAAAAAGGGGAGAGACTCGTGCCCAGCAGTGGGACGTATAATGGGTTGCCATCATGGAAGCAATCAAGTATAAACAAAACCAAATTTCGTCCAAAGATCAAAAGAAATTTAATATTAATGGTAAGTAATTCATGAATTATGGTGAAAACGGAATTATGGCGTGAGCGCGCGACTAACAATCGTTAAATTAAGCTATAGCACACGTGGCAAGCCTCAGAATCGGCACCACGTTCACACACCAGTAATTATTGGCGGAAAAGTTTTCCACCTCTGAATTAAGGTTTCGGTCATTACCACATCGGAAGGGAGCCGGAGCCTGCGATGCGCTTTTCGCCTCTTGTATCCAACTTTAGGAGTTAACGCTCCGATAAGACCTCTATTCTTTCACGAAAACAATGTTCGAAGTTCAAAAGAGTTAGAAAAGCATGGTGATTGCGGTTTCAGATCATCTATCTCTTCCAATTAATTGCATTTTCAATTCGAACACTCCTTTTAATCAGTAAATCAAATGATATTACAAAATTGTGCAAATTTTTGCCATTTCATATTGAGAGCTGCAATTAATGTTTGAAAGAGGCATCCCCTATACGAAACTTTTCCTAATTAATTGTAAGATTTTAATCATGGTACTGGCGTTCCAAAATTATTATGGTCCATTTAATTTCCTTACCCTGCGCCCTTCAGCATCTTGCCGCTCTAATGCAAGCAAATTTTAATCAAGGGTGTGTGAAAATTATTAAATTATGCAGGCTGTCGTATGCACTCCAGGATTATAAATCTTTTAGGTTTGTTTAAATTGTATCCAGTGGCCATAATTATGGAACAAACTGTAAAAAGATTACAGCAACGGCATGTTACTCGAAACTAAAACGATGCAGAGTGTCTTTTAATAATCATAACTTTATGTGATATTCCGCATAAAGTTATGGTTATTGTTTAATATACATGAAATGGCAAATACATCCATGGCCCGTCGATGGTACCTAAAACTTTACTAAATTATAATGATAGCTACATAAAAGCTATCTAGTTTTTGCATCCATACATGTTGTTGCTCCTGATGCTTAAGTCCTTTTACATCTGATTCACCAAACCTGAGTACAGCACTGCAGCGGTAAACACTAACATTTAGCGGCAAATGGCCATCCCTGGCGTGGTGTTTATACTAGATAACCTTCGGTGTGGAGGTTCTATCACCGGTGAATAATATTTTCAAAGAGCTTCCTTTAACTGAAATCCGTACTATAGCCTTTATTTTTTATTATAAATCTGTCTGTTACACTTTCATGCCCAACTGCTGACTCAATTGTGACGAATTGTAACGTGGGAGTTTGAACTCAAGGAAAGGAATAGGGTAACTAACTAAACTACTTATTACAATGAAATAGCACGCGGACGAAGTAACAAAAAACAACTAGTTTAATAATATGAATTGGTTGACTTTATACTTCATACGTATTTTTAACGAGCTGCTAACACCAGTGAATATGCTTCTTTTCGTTTTATAACACTAAGTAGGATAGCCTATTTCGTAACGAGGTATACGTTTTGACATGAAACCGCACTTTAGCTAAGTTCACCTAGTTAACATTCAGGACTCAGACAGACGGCAATAAACTTCTCTTCCATATTTACGTTGTTTCAGGACGTATTAACTTTCCCCGAACACTCGTCCGTAGGAGGCGTGGGTGATGTTTTCAGTGTACAAAAATGAAATCAAATTAAGCCTGCAATCTTGGCGAATGAATTGTGCTGAATCGCGTCGGGCCGAGATCAAATAATTTCGCGAAAATGAATCCCCAGCATATTTAATTAACTGAACCTCCCCTTATTTAACTGCACAAGAATTCCCCGGTTAAACAACATTAGCATTCGTCAGGAATTTAATTCGTGCAAAATGTGAAATGTTTATTTACACTTTTTCACATTGAAATTCTATTGTTACTTACATGTGACTCCATTTGTTGTCGAAAGGGAGAATAATTAATTTTTATTGGATTTTCTTTTCGCTAGAGAAATTTTAATTACTGCGAACTGAGAGGTGCGTTACCGTATTTTATAAGCTCCATACCCGCCGCTAGGGATGGCGATCTGGGATCGATTAATCGGGCAATCGATTTTTATACGGGATCTATCTAGTCAATCGTTACTCTACCCTAGAAAATCGAAGTTCTTTTTTTTGTTTTAATATTTTTATTTTCACAATAACACATCCGAGTGAATTTATAAGTCACCAACCCAAAATCGGTTAAAATGAGAAAGGGAAAGAAGAAGTCGACGTTCAGGTTAAGGACTAGGTAGGTAGCTTAGTGGTAAAGCAGCGAGACTGGTTATCCTGAGGTCGCAGTTTCGATTCCTGCCTGAAGTCAAATTTTTCTTTCCGTTTTTTCTTAATGTAGATATTACCTAACCACAGAGTATATTAGTAATCTAAACTAATACAATACCTACGAAAATAGATCGATTAATCGGGAATCTATTTCCTAACGTCGATTTTATCATGGATTAATTTATCACCCTTCTATACAAATACATTTTCAATCGATCTTTTTTTGAAAGAATGTCCATCCCTACCCGCCGTCAGCGCTCGGTCGCAAAATTGTTTGTTGCGGTCGTAATATCGCTCATATTCGCCCCGTGCCGTGTAAATTCACTGATTCCGCTTACATTATTTATCATCGAGCATTCATTGCCTTTTGTTTCAATGTGCAAACCTAACTCGTGGGTGTTTATTTTGTAAATGTCATAAATTAATCGACAGCTACGTTTTAATTACAGAGTAACACGCGCGGTATTCGGACTCGATCCACTTGTACTCGCGTCGAAAACAAACGCCGGGACGTGATCGAGCCTTAGAATCGGGAGCAGATTGTGATAGAAATTAAGGGCGTCGAATCTGAGCTGATTAAACATTGAGCCCTTACGTGTACCTGGGGGCCCACTAAATAAATAACATCGGCAAATGAAAAACACCCACGTCCCACGATCGAGCGGTGAGAATTTGGAGGAGGTGATAATAAATATGCATAGCGCGTCTATGCCACATCCTCTGTGATTAGTCGGGGGTGACGCGGGGGTACCTCGGTGATACGGATAGGTGAGTGAGTGATAGCGAGGGGGCAAAGCGAACTAAGAAACCCCCTTAGCTAATAACGGTACGTGTCTCTCTCCATTGTATCGGCGGAATTTCTTGGATATTGCCAATATAGGGTGTTCACGTGTGCGCACACTTTTGTTTCTGTCATTGCGCGTGTCTCACACGACTGCCTCTGATAATATTGCCTTTTTGAGGGAATACGCCTTAATTGACACGTGACATGGCTCGGTAGCTTGCTGTATAGACGTAATGTAATCTAATCAGCGAAAGAGCCGAGATTTTAATCTCAATAAAGAAGGAAGGTATTATGTCATTCATGCGGTCTTTCACGCTCGGAGTAGAGAGGATTACCTACATCAATTTTTATATTATGCTACATTTTTAATATCACACTAACTTATTTCAGCACTCACAAAATGATTCATCTTCAGTTTTGACGTTGGAAATGATAGTTATTTTCTTAAATACCATGTATATCGGGCTCAAACCGTGAAAAGATACGAAAAAGTCAGAGTATCTTTGAAATATTAAATATGAATTCGCATGATAATACCTACGTCTCATCTTTAGCACGAAAATCGACTCCGACGTAATACACAGACATTTAATCTCCTGCTTATAAAGATTTTCGGGGCTAAAAACGTCGGGGTTCTGACATTTAGTCTTGTTCATAAACGTCTCGCACCAGACTGTATTCATAAAATACAGTCTCAGAACACATAAGCGCAAAGAAACGAAACAGGTATATATTTTATGACCGTTGTAAGTCTGAGATGCGTAAATTCGCGAGTTATGTTCTCTTGTGGGAAGAGGCGAGGAAGAATGAGTCCCAAGGTAAAGGGGATCCCCTCATGTTTAGAAATAGCTACGCCGACTATTCGAAATGGTAGTTAACTCGATAACCCATTTAATGCAACTGTGCTCCCATTTCACTGATGTTATATTACTAATGTGTTTTACATTTCAATTAAATTGCCGCGTCGGCTTACGTACGGTCAGTAAGCTTACGTGGTAACTGTTATGCTGCCAAGACGTTTCTCTTCCATAGATTCTATATCGGTTGGTCGGCGGATAAGATTTTTTTTATGTAAATAAGGTGGCAAACAAGCATGCAGCTCACATTAATGTTAAGTGATGACTGCAGCATATAGACATCTACACGAAAACCGGAGGTCAAAATGCAGATGCGTTGCCACCCCTGAGACAGAATATGTAATAATACTACCTGAGTGTTGTTACGACTCTGTAGTAGTTTTTACAGGGCAGATAATTTATACTGCTTTTGTTTATTTAATTACAAGAATAGCAGTGTCACATTTGGACCTTGGAAATGTCATTTTACTTGTGGTAGAGTTCCAGAGGCAAAACCACATTATCTGCCGCCAAATGGTAGGAATGGTAAGCAACTTACCAATGGTAGGTGGTAATGGTACTGTCTATGTGATGGTAGGTTATGTATGGCCCCGAAATAACTATCACACATGCATAACAACTAAGGTCTCAGAGGTTATCTATTCCGCATGCTTGTTTGCCAATTTCATTACATAAAAAATATACATGAGGGGTATAAAAACTCGTGTCATCCAATTGTTTACAGTTGCAAATATAAAATAAATGTAACTGTTTTACGCGAGTTCAAAACAAATTTAATTCACTTCACAATATTCTAACAGCCGCACGGCTAACTTCAGTAATTACTAATAAAGCAGACTACAGGGGTGGTCGCAACTACGTGATGTTGCCAGGTTACGACCCAGGATCCAAGATACAGTGTTGCCATAAAATCCGCTTTACAATTATTACGGGCGGTTATAACGTGGGCTATATTTACACGGCAGTGACTTATAACGTTACATTACGGCGGTTATTGCTTCGATCGCTAAAATACCGATGTATGCTTTCTTTGTGTTACATGACGGGTTTTAACTATGTTTTTTCGGGTAAAGAAATATAGTATAACTCTTAATCCTAGCTTCCAGACCCGTCTAGGTGTGCGTATATTTTATATAGGTATAGTAGTAATCTTATTTAATACGTTAAATAAGGTATTAAATAAGATTTCTACTATTTGACTATTTTATACGTAACGCAAGATGGGCTGCAGCTTCCCGCGATAAAACTACCGTCATTGCGATCGCCAATCCGCCTGCCAAGCGTGGCAATTATGGCATATTCTCCCATAATGACTCATGACACTGTTGTGGGTGTCTTTGGGGAAGGCTTTGTCCAGCTGTGGACGTAATTGAGTGAGTGAGAGTGTAATGTGTCAAAGTAAAAATAAAAAAAAAAACGTAACTTCACGCCTGTAATCCCCGAAGGGGTAGGCAGAGGTAAATGCATGCATTCAAGCATACATGCAAACACCCACGATTCGCCGGTTACGTTTTTGGCCCATGTAACAGGTGGCGAGCCTGTTGACATCTCCGGGCACATTACTAAACTTCAAGGTACTGGGAAATTTCCAGAAAATGGAAAAATCCCAATAGAACCAGAGATAATGGACTTTACACCATCATCTCTGATAACCCTCTACCCGGGAATCGAACCCAGGACCTCAGCGTAGTAGTAGTGGCCTGCTACCACTCTAGGCTACCGAGGCAGTTAAAAAAAAACCCGGACGTAAATCTAATAACAACAAAGATTAAAACAACATACCGTGATTCACATTTGATGTTTATATTTATCGATATTGCTCGCCGGTTGCGAGACGCGATAATCGAATTAGAAACCCGGCACAATCCTAAACAAATTTCAATTTCCAATTATGACCCCGAAGGAGTGGCAAGCGAGTCCGTACCTCCCTTGAGGTCCGGTGACTTATTGCACGGCACCCGAAACTGGTGACTCTGTAACGTATTCAGAATAATTGTTCGGCAGACACCGGTCCGATTGAATCCACCCTCCAGAGGCGCAATAAATAAATTTTGATTTATTCGACACTCGTCCTACAAACCGATCGCACGATATAACGCTTGAGAGAGCGAATTTATGCCTTTTATGAGAGAAGAAGGTCGCCTAAAACAGTTGCCGCGTCACGCTTCATATTGATTCCGTACGGCAATAAAAGAATCGACGCCAACCTTAGCCTCCCCATATACTTTTTCCGGTTCAATGAGCATAAATTGCAATAGGATTCCACGCTATGGATGGTCCCGAATCTTCCAAACCACCCACGCTACTATCTCGCCGGCAGAAAGGTGCAAGATTTACCTGAAACCTTTATAAGGCCACCGGTTAACATTAAAATATTTATTTTTCAATAAACCCATAGTGTGGGGGTGAGAATTCGCAAAGAAAACTTCGGTCGCTGATTTTCCTCTTGCGGGTGAATGGTTATAATCCCAATAACTCACTTTCAGCGGAGCAAATAAAGCCATTGAAATCAAACCGTTCACGATGATTATTTCCACGAGGCGAAACAGAATTTAGAATCGAGTTGATATAATAAAACTTTTTTGCACACAGACATTCGTAGTACATAATAATAATATATAATGACTACCTACGAACTCTGTGTATTTTAATACGGCGCTAGTCGACTTTAAGACGATCCTGTGATTGAAGTTTACTCAATTCACTTCGTTTACTTAAGATTTTATGTAAATCATTTTCGATAACGTAAAAGGGAAAAATGTTTTCTCAGATAAAGTGTATTTAATATAAGAAAACTTATCATAACAGATGGCTGATTATATAAGGAAAATAATCTTTCCAATGTTTTAAACATAGCTGGCGTATTTTACAGACGACTAGAGTAAAAATAAAACTTCAGACTCACACGTGTAAAAATTTATTCACTTACATGTGGAAAACCGCCCCTGACATTTTGAACGAATGTGAAACCAATACTCAGAATCGAACATTCGTCCTTCTAATGAATTTTGACAAGGAGCAGCAATAAGGAAAAATATTGCGGAACCGCGGTAATACCTGAAGACATCGCCGAGAAAATGTTCGACAGGTCGCATGCAATGCATAAAACTCAGGAAACGGTGTGGGTATGAGATCGTTGAGTGAAAGGGGCGTGTTTTGCAACGTGTAAAGGCACCGGCTGCAGGACAAACAAGTATCAATAACGGAAATATCGGCAGCCGACAACGGCGATATCAATAAACAGCGTGATGTTGCGACGAAGTGCCGAGATAAGGGAAGAGACGCGCGTGCTCCACCAAGATTGCAACCGATTACCGCACTCGATTGCGATCACTACTCGGCCGACTAGTCTACGCTCCCATGCTAAAATATCGACACTTTTTTTATTTATTCAACATCTTCGATCGAATAATAAAGGAGGGGGATATTCCCCCTTTATTATTAACAAAGACAACAGACAGAACATTAATAAAGACTCTTTGAAACGGCAATCATTAAAAATGGAACGCAAACAACATTAAAATGCTTTTTCAATACGAGTAAATATGTGTTTCGTGCTCATCCGATTTTTGCCTGCTGCTTTCGCGTCGAGTGCAGTCAAAATAAACATCTCATTTGACTTTATAATGCAAAACTGTTTTTTTTTTTCATTTCGCTATTAAACGCACTACAATATTAAAACGCGGATTGGATCATAGTATCCGTAATTAAAACGCAGTTTAAATAATGCAATATAAAACTCTGTTTCGTATTAGTTCAGACCATTAACGTAGCAAAGGAAATGTGCCATCTCGAGAGATTGAAAATCAAACAATGTGAACGTTTGAAATATAATACCGTTTCTTATTAAAACACAAATGTGGCATTAGAGGAAAATAAGGTAAAGGCAAAAGTCGCGATACGCCGGGCTCGAGAAACAGAAAATATTTATAGAGAGAACAATGTAAGGGGGTAATGTATGTAATAAAATTTTATACACCTTAATATTTCGCCGAACGATGAGTTGAGGCGTATGTGAAATTATGTAACTCCAGTGCGGTGCCCAAGTTTACAGCTTCACCCGAAGGTGTGAGATCTATTGTATTTTCTTTCATACCTACAAATGATCCGAAGTTTTAGTGTCCGTATCAACTCTCGAAATCATGATATTGGATTCAAGAACGAAATTCCTTTCCGTCCCTCTCGCGATTCCTATTATGAAATTTGAGAACAATTAAAAGGAGGTAATATCATTTTATTCTTAAAAGCTTCGAGAAAATTAATCCCGACGGGCCATCAAGACGTGTTGCGTAAACGATCGTTGGAAGCGGTTGCTCCTTGTCTCGCAGACACCGCATCCCCCAGCGATAATTTTATGTAAATGAAATTCACATTACCCTGTTTCCTATTCGAAGCGGTACACGCGCCCTGACATGTTTTCATACCATGTTTATTGCTGTGTTTTGTCTTTATTATCTCATCTTTCTTGTCACTACTCCAGCCAGCCCAAGCGACGCCATTCTGATATTCTTCATGATTTTTGCTTCTCGCAGCGATACCATCACGTTTGTTTATTGATTGTGTAAAACAAACAAACTTGCAAAACGAACAATATTCGAAGCGGCCAAAGTAGTAAACGTTTCATAACGATAAAAATACTTAATCAAGCTCCGAGAGCAAAAGCGATTCTTAAAATCTGTTTTAGCGCGGTTCAGAAATAATGCGACACCGCAGAGCTCACCCTGAACTATTACCATAGCAACCCTAATAAAGGCTCTAAAGTTATAAGAGCGCGTTTGGTAAAAATACGGTGTCGCAAAAGTTTTCTTTATTAGTTTCCCCCTTTAATCCGACCAGGCGTGTCCCAATGTCTTTATGGCGAATTTTCAATCTGAGTCTGGGCGGAAGCCAATAAGAAATCAACTATTTGTTCCCTGATTCCCGTGCATCGGTTGGAGGGGAGACTCGCTTCTTTACGACTTCTTTTACGATTGGAGGTGCATTCGAAATTAGTCCGCGTAGTCGGGAGAGCCTTTTCGTGTCTGCGAAGATGAATGGTAAAAGGATTACAATGACTAACAGACGGAATTTCTTCCTCAAGGCTAGAATATTCAACGTTTTTTATCGGTTACTCGGTGAATCCAATATCGTTGTTGAAGAAATATGTAAATTGTAGTAGACGTACGCTTTAAAAAAAGATATATGTTTCATTCAGTTGCACTATCTGTCTATTTAATTATTTTTGAAAATATTATAGTATGTACCATATATAAAAATTTGGTAAATTATAAAAAATAATACAACGAAAGGCCCATCCAATTCTATGAATACATAAATCCCACATGAATTGTCATATTTAAATGTTATTGGATTCTATGGACTATAAAAAGATATTATTCGAAAAACAAACTGCAATAAAAGTCTCGCAAACCTAGCGGAGCGTATAATATGGCCCATTTTCAAATCAGTGAAGATTACCGGAAAAATGTAGTCAAAAGTTTTTACGGCTACTACGGGCATATAAGCATTAAATAAAATAACATTGTAATTGAATCGCATTACGACTTTAAACAACAAAAAAACCTTCGAAAGAAAGCTTCTTTCGAAGGTTTTTTAATCAAATACACGATACCTGTAAAAGTTATCATCATTTAAAATCGGTATCTAAATATAAAGCTAATCTCGGAAATAACCAATTTTAAGTCACTTATTAAAGAAGGTTCTTGGTTTTAATAAGATGACAATGGTAGAGTTTCAGTGTTTTCTACACTGAGGGCGTAGGTACCCCCAATTACCTAATCTTTATACTACCCCATGGCACTATCGTGTTCCTGTTAGATCGTAATATATGGCCCGTAATCATTCTCACATAGCCAAAACAACTTGGACCTCAAGCTTAAGGATGGCAACGGATCTGAATTTCGAACTTAGATATTTTGTGAAGTCTATAAGCCGCAATCTTAACTTACCTAAGTTTGTCACCATTATAGCATAGAATATTTAAATAATAATACCATGATAGCATACAAAATACTAAGAGTAGATAAAGATCTGGTCCGATTGAACACCATTTCAGAAAAAAAAATGAAACGTTTCATATCGGCACCGAAGTCATGGGCAAATGAACGAAGCGAGCTTAGCTATCTGTATCTATAATATTTCCTAGATATTCGTCATAGTTGCTCATTGACATTTAAACTCATCAGGTAATGGTATTCACAACACGTTTGCTTGTACTGAACTTAATAAAGAGGAGTTAATAAGCAGTAAGGAGCGGAATTCAGGTAATCTGTCAGTTTCACGGCACCCCAGCTTTGTGAAACAGTAGCTTCGTATTAAATAATGGTACCTACTGTCACTTGTCTCTTGACTCATTAGTATTATGTTATTCGCTCATATTTTAATGTGATATGCTTAATCTTGCTAATGCGGAACTTGCTACTTCGTTTCAACAACAGAAAACAACAGAAACTAATCGAATGTATTATCTTGCATTTTTTTATGTTGTGGCCATTTACAAATCGCTTATATTTTTAAATTCACGACATGAAATGTTCGCTAACCAATTTATTAAAATTGACAAAACTAGGCTTCCCCAGAATAGAAGAATTTTGATATGTATATTTATATGAAATACATGGATTAAAATACCATTTTCGACGGTATACTTGTAACCATTTTTTGATAGGCAACCTAGTGGATATAAAAATATTCTCTATAAATATGCCTAAAAATTAGGTTTGCAGTATATCTGGATGAACGAAATGATTCTGCAGTGGGATTCTAACCTATATCGTTAACAATGTCAAAACACGTTAACCCGTAACCACGAAAGCAAATAACTAATTATGGAACGTCTTACTTACTTAAGTTCATGTGAGGAAAACGTGTTCAAGTGTGTGTTTTTTTATGTTATGGTAGTGGCAAGCAAGCATGCAGTTCACATCGATGTTAAGTGATGACTGCAGCCTATAGACACCCACACAAAGACCGAGACCAAAATGCAGATGCGTTACTATTCCTGAGGCTTAAGTTGTTATGCCTCTGTGCCGGAAATTACAGAGCCGTACATTACCACCTGAGGGGAACACGATAATGCTGAACACTACCATTTAGAGGCAAGTATATTAGGTAATGCGGTGGTGCCTGCGCCCGCGAGCTCCGTCACTGGAGCTTTACCACCAATAAAAATCTAATATCCTAGTCTACGCCAAATGATCTCGTGATTCCTTGTCGATTTGGATACTTATCAATATTTATATGTAGATTTCTTTCTGTTTGTTGGTTCATTCAATAACTAAAGTAGTATAATAAATAGCCTATAATCTGTGGTACTACGAGTATCACTTATTCGTTAAATTCAGTGACTAAATCAAATTTGAAATAAATAATAGGAAATATGTACCAAATGAAAATACTCGTATACAGTACCTATTCGATTATAACTAAACATGACTCACACTTGTGTTCAGGTCAATATTTTAAAATCCTAGAAACATATTTAGTGTCTTCACCGACCACCTTACCACGAGAGTGAATTTAAATATATTTCTCATAAGATATCCCAATACACTTTTGTTTTTTTGGCGTCCACAAAGCCAGGAGGTGTTGAAAGCTCAATCATTTATTCACAACTTTTCAACGGCTGAAGAAAGACGGAATAGAAACAAACCAATGGGATGAAAAGTTACTGCAACTCACAGTGAGTAAAGCTTCTTGAATTATATCGAAATTTGCATTGAGTACAATGTAGTTTTCATTTATATCTCCATAAAATTCTTTTCATTTGTATAACAATGGAACATCTACTAATAACATTGATTGTAAAAAACTAAAAATTGTTTAAATATTCAAGGAATATAATTTGCAAATGATTAAGATAAATATGGAATGAAGTCGAGTCAAATCAAAGTCGAAAATAATACATTTCGAGTAGGACTACTCCTGTCTATTTACGAACAAAGCAAATGATTATAATATTAGTGTTAAATGAGACGCATTATGGCGAATTATGAACAGAAACACAAGATCGTTTCTTGTGATTTGTATATATGCTAATATCTTATCGGTCTTATTCATAAAAAACGCTTATAGAAGGTTTATAGCATTCTTTAGTTAAAATGCTCTATAAGCCTATAAAACGTTCTATAAAATTGTTTATTCATAAACGTTCTATTAGCCTTCCATAGTTAAAATTCTGCTAATAGTCAAAATGTTGCCAGTGCAAGGAATTCAGGGGACAAATGGATCCAACAAGAGATCAAACATGCCAAATTGTCTACAAATTACATGTGAAAATGACCTTATTTCGAATAAAAGAAAAAATATGTTTATTATCTACGACTGTGTCACTGGCGACATAATAAAACAAACAATATGATAAAGGTCTTAATCTTACCAGCTTTAACAATATTAAATATAATTATTATATATCAAGACTGGAATAAAAAGACAATTTAGAAAATATAGGTATGTATGTATCTTCAAACCAGGTCCCTAACGGGGTAGGCAGAGAGTGTAAAGCGCCAGATATCCCGATCCTGACATACCTCCCGTGCCTCATCTACCTTCATCATTCTCTTCATACATGCACACCGATTCCTAAGACTTTTAACCCCACCATCAGACAGAACTCGACTATAGGTAATATACTCGTACTTTTATGTTTCAGAATACAAATAAAACTAAAGAGAGCGGTGCACTTCAAATAGCTGAAATAGAAACCAGTTGTAGAAAGGCATTGCATGAAGCGCAAATTGCCAACGAGAAACAAAAATTAAGTAACTTACTTTCAAAAGAAGAAGTTTTAAAATGTAAACTACAATTTTATAAAAATAAATTAAACTAATTCGTTACATATGGTATATTAAATTACATATAAAATTAAACTTATTCACTAAAATGCCTCTAAACAAAAGTTTGCAAGATCGCGTTTGCATTTGCGCTTCCCCTTGTTCCTTCTGGAATCACTTCACCTCTTTCAATATCAGTATCTACCTGCATATCGCCATGGTCAACTGCAATATTATAAAGCACCGCTAGAGCAACTATCACTGTTTCACGAGCTTACAGGTCATGCCATGTAAAAGACATTGAAAGCGCTGTTTCCACACTCCAAAGCAGCGTTCCACTGTATTCCGAGTGGCAATATGTACTTCATTATATTTTTCTTCGCTCTGATTTTGAGGCCTTAAGATGGGGGTAAAAAGATATGGCTCCAGTTTGTACTCAGAGTCACCCAAAAGTCTCTCTTTAAACGACCCTGTCTCAAATCGCTCTGTCAGTGACGATTCATTGAATATTCGGGCATCATGAGTACTACCTCTCCATCTAGCTACAATATCTCTAATACGGAGATGTGCATCACAAGTTACCTATAATAAACATAAAAGTATTCAATATGAGGAAGAAAAATAAATACGAGTATCATTGGATGGTGTTGTTTCACAGTAAGATGCATAAATAACCTGAACGTTTAAGGAGTAAAATCCCTTCCTATTAATATAATATTGGGCTGCATCACCACCACATTTTCGAATTCTGATGTGAGTGCAATCAATGCATCCAATCACAGTTGGAAAATTTCTTATTGTGTGAAATTCTCTCATCATCAGCTCTTCTTCAGCAAAGGTTGCACGCATTTTAATAAAATAGGATGAATGCCGAGCAATTGCAGTTGCAACTCGAGCACAAATACGACTTGTCGTAGCTTGGGAAAGTCCGTGGTGGTCCCCAGCATCTTCTTGAACCTACAATTTAAAGGTAAAACTTGAAAACGAGTATTCCAATTAGGCAATAGGTTACAATCGGATAGAATTTAAGAAACACTTACCTCACGACGACCCCAACATCTTATGGCAGTTAATACCTGGATTTCAGGTGGAGTGCCGGATCCTCTGCGATCCAATTCAAGATCGTCACGCACTAGGTTTATTATAAAAGTGGCCGTCGACTTGCTGAAGCGGTAACGCTTCCTAAAATCTTCTTCGTCCATAGAAAATGGGTCAATTCTTTCTCTGTATACTTTTATACGAAGTGGACGGTTTCGTATACGATCAATTGCTTCAATAGCATCTAAACTTTGTATTGCTTGCAATGCTTGCATTATGAACAGTAAATACACAAGAAGTCACGAATAGAAAACAATTTTGTGTTATGCGATGCGATATGCATACATGTTACTGTCACTTTCAACAATCAGCTGTTGTGAATGTCGGCCATCTTTTGCCCTTATAGCACTCTGGATTCAGGGTTCTGGCCTCTATAACTTTATAGTGGGTTTATAGAATGCTTTAGCGCTAAAATGCTATTATGAATAACGTTTTCCTTATAGCATACTTTAACGAGCTCTTAGTGGTGTTATAACTTTTTATGAATAAGACCGTATATATAATATAAGTTTTCACCCCTGTTACTGTAATTTTTTTGCACTCAGTTCAAACCTACCCTCTTTAAACCTTCCTTGGATTTCTATACATATTTCCAAACTAAAATTAGCCAAATAGGTTTAGCAGTTCTCGCGTTTTAGTGATACATACGTCATTCCATCTATATATACCTACCTAGAGATTAGTACAATTTAGCAATAGCTGAGAAGCAGTTCAGCGTGTTATCCAAACAATGTGAACACTCGAGAATATAAACACTCTACTAAGCTATAACTTCAATGTCATTATAAATAACATTTGAAAACGTAAATTTCGATAGCATTAAAATATTTATTAAAGTTAGGGTTTTTTTCAATATTAACACTAACATTAAATTTAACAGTTGATGCGAAATGTAAAAGTTACAAGTGATAAGAGTATCATTATCTGACTGATTATTGACCTTCAAAATAACTATAACCAGCGCCTCTTGAACGTTTACAGCTAATAGTTAAAGTTATGATGTCATTTAACAAATTTCAAGTAGTCATTATTTGCTTAAGCTGATCTTTAAAAATATTGTTTTAGAAAAATTGAAATGATGCAACCCAGTCTTAGTTTAATATAGAAGTAATGCGAGGAATCACGCGTCACGAACGATGTCTTCGTTAATATTTTACTGCGGTTCTTGTGAGATTACTTGGTTTCCTTTTACGGCACTCTTTAATCGCTATTAAGTTTCATTGACCTCAAGTTATGTGGTTCCATGGTAGATAACGCAACATCGTAATAAGGTTTGTTATAGCTCTCCGTTGCGGTACCTATGCCATTACTTGATGAACTGACGAAAGATATAAGATCTCTGTATTAAATTCAAGCTATTCTATTTCCAATGTTTTTCTTTCATCGTTTTTTATGATTTTCAGCCATTTTTCTGTGTATATATCGAAATTTACTCTGTTTATATATATGCATGAAGCGCGCATGGCCCAGCGGCTGGTGTAGATCGTAAGCGATCTGCTCGGTTAAGCACTACGGGCGCGGACCGCTAGTGGCAAATTAAATGCACGTTTCCGTGCTTCGGAGGGCACGTTAAGCCGTCGGTCCCGGTTGCTATCGATGGATAGCAGTCGTTAAACCTTGTCGGAGGCCTTATGGGTGGTTTGAAAACATCCGACAGTGGGTTGGCCACTAACCCACCCACCTCGACCAATCCGCATTGGAGCAGCGTGGTGGAGTAAGCTCCAGGCCTCCCCCCAAAAAGGGGAGAGACTCGTGCCCAGCAGTGGGACGTATAATGGGTTGCCATTATTATTATTATATATATGCATGTATACAGAAATATATATGTTGGTGATAGAGCTCCAGCGGCGGAGCTCGTGGCCGTAAGCACTACTGCATTACCTAATCTACTTGCCGCCAAATGGTAGTATTCAGCACTGTCGTGTTCCGTTAAGGTAGTAATTTTTATTATTTAACTATATGAGTCTATTACAAAAATAAATAGTAGACAACATCCTAAAATGTTATAATAATCAAATAAAATAAACAACATCAAAGACAAAATAACGTCTGCGATTTTACAAGAAACAAATAAGATTGTTAAACTATATTACATACACTTATTTTAATTAATTGGACCTGGAAAATGAAATTTTATAAAAATATTTTATTACAAAGTAACTGCTCGCAATGTAACGTGTAAGTTTCAAATTTCACCAATCTGTGGTGTATTTCAGTGAAATGTTTATTTTTAATTATATTTCAACATTTAATTGGCTCTTGTTAATTGGAACGTACCTGTACCTGGTCAGGAACATAAGGTAGTGGTCCCGAATTCCGTCTGAAGTCTCGGGGGTGTAATAACTGAAAACGTGAGTGGAAACTCCTTGGAGAAGTCTGTTAGTTAGTTAAACTAACGCATCGTGAATCAATTTTGTACCCGAGCAATATTTGCATAAACTTTATGTTAATTTAAACTAAATAATTGACAGTATTATGTTCACAAATATGTTTTATTTATTTCTTTTTTGTATTGTTTTTATATATCGTAACTAATCTGTTAATGAATAGTAATGACATAAACTTCTTTCCTAAACTCATTTCCAATTTTATTTTTTTAACGAAAGTACCTGTTTCGTCCTTTTTAATAAAAATTTAGAAATAAGCTATCCAACTTACTCTCAACTATTTCCTTATAAATTGTAAAGCGGTATTTTATTTTTCATGCATATATTTCAATAAAATGACTATAGCATAATCAATCAATATTGTCGTACTGGTTTTACCATTTGAATAAAAAAGATCCGGACGAATTGAGAACCTCCTCCTTTTTTTGAAGTCGGTAAAAAAGTAGAGTCCAATGCGTTAACTCTACCTACTCTATCTGCCGCAAAATGTAAGTTTTCAGCGATATCGTGTTCCGGCCAGCTTTTTATATACAGCCCTTTTAATATCTGATGCAATCATAAAAACTTAAGCCTTTCTATACATGTCTGTGCTTAAGCCCCATGTGTGGCAACGGTTTATTTAAATATCTTGTTTTTCTGGTCCATTCCCTTAATATCAATGTAAACTGTAAATAATGAACTGCCACTCTTTCTACACGACAGAACCATTTTCTTATAAAATTACTTTCAGGCCGTCTTTAGTTTTCTATTGAAATAGGTAGGTACATTATATTTTAAAATATTTATTCTGTGCTTAGACTTTGAACAGGTCGTGTGTCCTTAATTTTGAAAACAGTCGAAGGGCATTTACCATTCGATTGTTTTCATAAATACAAATTAATTGTAAACAATCCATTCCACATTGTATAATTTCGTTACAATTACATTTCATGTAGTTTGTTACCTTTAATGGTTTCCACGAAAAGCTGAAAAGCCTTATGATCGTGTAAACACAAAATCGATATTCGAGACGTGTGGAAACATTCAAACAGCCGCGGTATATTATTATAACACGTGTCGCGATCAACTCAACTCACTCGACTCACTCCGTCTCTCCGTCGCGGGGCTGACGGAGTATTTAGGGGGATCGTAACTGAAATCTCGTATTATAAACAAGTTAATTTAGTTACCGTACGATCGTCTACTCCAAGTACTGTGGCATACTCTGACATCATTATGATTATATTTACTGGTGGTAGAGCTCCAGTGACGGAGCTCGCGGGCGTAGGCACCACCGCATTACCTAATATACTTGCCGCTAAATGGTAGTGTTCAGCACTATCGTGTTCCTGTCAGGTGGTAATGTACGGCTCTGTAATTTCCGGCACAGAGGCATAACACCTTAGGCCTCAGGAGTGGTAACGCATCTGCATTTTGACCTCGGTCTTTGTGTGGGTGTCTATAGGCTGCAGTCATCACTAAACATCAATGTGAACTGCATGCTTTTCCATTACATTAAAAAAAAAAAATCCTGTTTTCTTAAAAGCTACACATACATAACTTACAAATTTTGACGGATAATTTCTAACGGTAATTACGCAGTCTTTTTAATTGCATTGTTCTTAAATAGTTGAAAGTGTCGCTTTTTTTTTTGTCAAAATCTAAAATGTTATCTATGTCGTGAAAACAAAGAAAAAAATAAAATTATGCATTTAAATTAATTCAACTTATTTCATCATTGCAAATTAATTTTAAATAACCTATTCCACATTTTCTATATACATAAAAATCAATTGCTGTTCATTAGTCTCGCTAAAACTCGACAACGGCTCGACCAATTTGGCTAATTTTGGTTTAGAATTATTTTTGGAAGTCCAGGGAAGGTTTAAAAGGTAAGAAAATGTGAAGAAATAGAAGGGAAATAGTAAAAACCACAATTTAATTTTCCCGATATAAATGGTCCTTATTTATCAAACCTTTGACATTTTATTTAATTCTGAGGCAATACGAAGTTTGCCGGGTCAGCTAGTTAGGTATATAATTTGGCTTCACAAATACATTCCACCGAGTTTGTTGCCTTTAATGGTTTCCGTGAAAAGCCGAAAAGCCTCATGACTATGTGAACAGAAAATCGATGTTCGAGACGTGTGGAAACATTCATACAGCCGGTACATTATCACGACACGTGTGGCGATTAACTCAACTCACTCCGTCTTGCCGTCGCGCGGCTAAAGGAATATTTAAAGGGATCTTGGCTGAAATCTCATATTGTAAACAAGTTAATTTAGTTGTTGTATGTACGATCATCCACGTCGTGTGCTGTCACATATCCAGACGCCATTAGTCCTGTATTCTTGTAAGGTAAACAGACTAATTAACACTTAGAAAGTTCAAATCGCGACATAGAGCATAAACAGTATATCGTTCAGTTTCACTTTAATTATCTTATCGACAAAGATATATCTCTGCTCGACACTCGGAGGTGGCGCTGAGGACTGCGACACAGTCTATGATTAATGCGGTTGTCGTTGTACTGTCTGTTTATAAGTATGTTTCTTATTATGTTTCAATTAAATAAATTTCATTTCATTTCATCTCGATTGAAGTCTAATAATAATCGCTCCTGTTGAAAGCAGTATCTATCCATCAAAAGTGTCGTTTGGTTACCATAATCTTTCTAATAGTGGCAGTATAGTGTTAAATATAGAATGAAATGGCCATATATTTTGATAATAACATAACAGATACCTATCTAACAATCCCAAGCTTTTGCCTCGTAATCGGAATTACCAAGATGCGATGATTCATATACCTACTGATTCAACTTTTCTCACCTCACCAAACTCACAACCTATTGCTGGCTATGTTATTTTATTATTTACTAAACGACTTCGAAAAAGGAGGATGTTATGAACTACGTTGTGTATCAACCAGTATGCGCAAATCGTGTGTACGTTCTGTGAAATTCATTTCAGTGTATGTTTTCAAACTACACAGGGCAATAACACTATGAATGCGTTCTAGTTTAAAAATAATACACAGCAACCCTATCGCCGCAGCCTCAGAAAAAGGTTTGAATACAAAGATAAACACAGCTCGCGCGTAACCGCTCAACTTCACAAATTCACTAGGATTTTGATTTATCCGTTTGCACCAAACAACGTACTTGGCCTCCGAGTAGCGAGCTTAAGCGGTGTAACGTCAAAAAAACATTTTCCCATTCACCAGACAAGGGCACATTCTGGCTGAGTACAGCTTAATGTTAAACACGAAAATTTTTCACTAGAAAATCCCGCTTTAGTATCGTTGCCACGAAAACGCGTAAACTTTTATGTCGGCGCTAAATACGTACAATATTTAATTTTGACTTTGGCATGTTATTGTTAGAGACAAGCGATAACGGCACGAAACGCAAACACCCGCGGGGCGTATTCCGATTTAATCCAATCCATGGAGTAGGTATTACGGAGGCTAATGGGCCAAAGTTTTCATGTAAGCCAATTGTGTGCCGTTAATCTAATCGGTGCCGTGTACTACGATATTTTGATATCGGCCGCACCGTAACAATTGCCAAATGAAAAATATGCGGATTTCCTGTTGACTGTAATCGCTGTGTAATCCATCAACGCAAACGATTCTGTCCAATTTGCTGACGAAGGCGCTATTACTTATTGTCACGATTTATATCTGTTTGATATATGGAATTTCAATATTCGTTGAATTTGGGGACTTTTTTCCTGACTTTGGGGGGTTTTTACATGAATAATGTGGATAAATACATTTAATGTTTTCGGACATACAACCGCACTTTACCTCTTCGCTCATTAAGTAGCCGAGTTAAAATCTGATAAAGTACGTAATCAATCAATTTTAATAAAGTAAAAACGCCGTCGCGCCCGTTTTTTTTTTGTTTTATGCAAATTGATTGATTATATTTAAAATGTTTTAAAACGAGGCCGTAATGCCAGGTTTTTATAGCTCCAAAAATATTTTACGTTTTTCGTTAACAGAATAGAAAATGTACATTTAAATTTGAGCCTTGTATTGTATGGTTTTGTAGTCAAGAAGTAGATAAAATATGTTTAGTATAATTATGTTTCAAAAGCAACTTTACTCTTATATACCTCAAAAGGGTCAGTAGAGAGAGGCAGAGGTAAACGCAGGCATTCAAACATACATGCAAACATCCACGTTTCACTGGTTACATTTTGGCCCCATTAGTGCCGAAACTAGTCTCCGGGCACATTGCTAGACTCCGAAGATGGCACCGGGAAACTTCTAAAAAAATATCCCAATAGCACCAGAGATAAAAGATAATACCTATGGCATCATATAAAAAAAAACATTTATTTAAAAGTCTCTGATAGTCCCCGACCAGAGGATCGAACCCAGGACCCAAACGTAGGACTGCTGAGAAATTAACATACGTTTATATTTCTGGTAGGTACGTAGGTACCTACCTTTTATCTCATTTGAAATATCATAAACTAAAATCTATTTAGCGCACTAGGCATTCGTTGCATAGTCTTTTAATTACGAGTTAATTAAAAATAATATTATCAATGGTCTATTTCAACTTAAATAGGAATCAAGTAAACGCGAACATAACTTGCGTGGCCAAGCTATCCTTGACAAAAATAATTAAATTCGATAGGATCTTTCTAATATACGCAAGCTTATTATAGCTTTCTTCCTCTCCAGCTGTGAGCCCTCCCCCCTCCCCCCCTCCTCCCCCTCCCATCTGACGACTGTGACCGTGCTCATGCGATAAAACAATTACCCCAACAAAAACCACTACGTTAAAATCCAACAGGGACGCGTAAAACATTCATAGTAAAACAATAAAATATGTTGCAAATACACGATACAGCGGTTTTGGCTTGATTAGAAAGAAACAAACAAATTATAATTAAAAGTCATAATTATTTGATTCGACTCGAGCTGTCGTGTTGCCCCGTGAGGGTGGTTTTCCACCAGAGATGTGCGTTGCTATGGATGTGTTTGATATCCACCAATCATATTCGTAGCTTAGCACTGGTGGAAACGTATTCAACTAAGTTATGTTTTTTATATGGAAGAATGTGTGTGAGGGATGCGAGCTATAGATGCGTGCTATAGGCCGTCGCGAGTAGTGTAGCCAGAGAACATGTAATAATACTACGTATAGAATGGACACTTCGACGTCCCGCCCGATTTCCCCGCATCACCCAATCTCAAACCCTCTTATTGGCGACGGTTGGTATTTTCTACGTGCTACGCACACAGGTGCACGTGTCAATACACGTCACTGATTGATGTCTGCGTAATAGAGACCAAATTAAGCGTTTGTATGGAGTTTTGGCGGAGTGTCCGCGGTGTGGCCATGTGCAGAGCAGAGAACCTGTACCTACATTATGCCGCGCACTTTGCGGCGGCTCATCTTCATAACGCATCTTCCTCGTACCTCTACATAGCTTAGTGTTGGTGGAAACGGTCACATATTTTTGTAACGTAGATTTCACATCTTCGCAGCATAGCTGCGTAGCACATTTCGGGTGGAAAAGCACCCTAAAGGGATCGCGTGTTGGAGCTCACAGTAATCTTGATATACTTTCGGCCGCACTAATTATAGTTTCACCTACCACCGTATCCTAGTCAGCCTCGTGTGAGAATATATAATAAATAAACCACGTTTATGCTAAACGGCTTTACACGAGATTTAGATAAAGTAATTGTGTGGTCTTCAACAAATCCTTTGTTAAAGAAATAAAGCTTTTATTTAAATTGTGAACCTATTTTTTATATTATTGCAAACAAGCATACTAGTTAACATTGATGATAGCAGAAAACTGTAGCCTTTAAACTTCTACAAAACAAAATAGACCGCTCGATGTAAATGCGTTACCATTTCTAAGGCTTATCTGTTATTGCTATAAAAATTACGGGGCCTTTCGCGCCGATAACTACAATTCAGCGACGCCTAATCTACAATTAGTCTACGCAATGATACTTACGCTCTCGAGCTTCGTATCTGAAGCTGTACCAAAAGTAATACTTCGTTGACAATACTCGCTTGTTTTGTAACCCATGGGAAATTGAATGATGCAAAATGCATCGCTGAATATATGATTCTGATTGAAGTTGCAACGAAAGCGTCAAGGCAACCTGATAGTTATGTAAATATTCTACTGTCAAAGATCTTATAAATACAATATATTCAGGCATACACTTCCTTGTAGCTGTTACAATTTCCAAATGTACGTCAATGTATTTTTCAAGTAAGCTATATCCTATATTAGAACTATGAGAGTAACATTAAATGAAAAGCAGACTCTCTGGTTACTAGGTACCTCTGTTAAATTCTTATGACATGTTGTATAATGCTAAGATCATAACTGTATACTTTAATGAGATTGACATCTTTTGATACGATATGTATCAAGGCTTAAAATTTTAACATTCATTTAACACTTTCCATTATTTTTTTCAAGCTACTAATCAATTTCCTGCCAATCAGGAACCCTGATGTGAAAACCGAATTAAGGTTCCAAAACCTGACAAAAGGCCTGCTACATCTTAGCCACATATCAAATGAATCTCAACAAAATTACTTTTGAATAAATGTTGATACTGTCAGTCAATAAATACCTATTTTATTTAATGTGACTGAACCTGAAATTAACTTTGCAGGGAGAGAGAGGTATACCCGTGAAGTACACTTGCTTTTAGTAGCACTTACCAAAAAATTATTGGACTGTCAGTAGTATAATTGCAGCAAAAATGATACAATGGATATTGTCAGTATTTATTGGCTGACAATATCCAGTCCGGTTTTGGCGGGAACCCTGAAAAAGGCTTGTGGTGCTCTTATTTTATTTAATTTTCTTGGTGTATTTTTGAGTTACATTAAATAAAGTTGGTGTTTGATCTAGTTATTACAGTGCCCGTGTATAGTGAAACAGAATAATAGTTCGAAAACACGTCCTTTCAGATTGCCTCCAAGACTTAATTGTAAATATTCTGGTAAAGTAGCCATCGCTTTACTCGAATTACTGACTGTGAATGACTGGCGGACTGATAAATTGACTGATTGACTCTGACTTTACGCTGCTTATTACGAATACGAAATATCGTTTTACTTGATACTGGCAATATGCGTAATAGCGATGGCATAATTTAAAAAAATATATATATCCAGTCCATCCAGTATGACAGTCCAATAACTTTTTGGTAAGTGATATTAAAAGCAAATGTACTTCACGGGTATACCTCTGTCTCCCTGCAAAGTTCATTTCAGGTTACTTTGGCTTCTAACCAAAATTAGATTTTGTCTATTGAATTTTTAGTCTCGTTGTTTCGGGATTAAGCGTTATTAAGGACAATAAAAATACAATAAAACCCAATTCACTTAAATGAATGTCGTTGAACGAACATCCAATATTATAAAATTGTAAGTTGGTTGAAATAAATAAAATAAACGCTTATTGTAAAGCAATAAATGTATCCCCGAGGTTTTTGTAAATAAGCTTAAAGAATGCAGTTTTTATCATATCATTTTAGAAAGGCTTACTTTTTACTAGTGGTAGAGCTCCAGTGCCGGAGCTAGCGGGCGTAGGCACCACCGCATTACCACAGAATACTTTATGGTTCAAGCCTATCATATAGCGGCAAGTAAATTAGGATTACCAAATCTACTTGCCGCTAAATGATAGTCTTTAGCTTAATAGTATCAAGAGAAAAAGACAAATCAGACGCGTTGTTACTTCTGAGGCCTAAGATTTTTGGACTGCAGTCCACATTCCCTAAATTTCGACTCCCTTCCCGCCCTTTCGACTTCAGTCACTATTATAAAAACCAAGTGTGAGTCGGACTCGCGTTCATAGGGTATTTTTTAACATTTTAAAAGGTAACGTACCAAAACTTTGTGATTAAAATAAAAAAATATACACCTACAATGAGATTTTCATGCATCGACATTTAATCTACCTACTTACTTTTAATTTATCAAGGAAACTTGTTAAACGATTGTACGCGTACCTACAGCGTCCATTGACCCAAAGAAAATTATAATAAAATATTTTTTACTTCCATCACGTAACCACGTTTAAACGTAACCTACATATGATTTTGTTCAAAGATTACAATCAGAGCGTGTTTTTGTCATACGATATAATCGGACCATAATTATTGTGAACCAGAATGCTGACTTATTATTTGGCCTTATAAATAAAATCACTCAACTGCGAATACAAGTAAAATTATTACGAATTAACACTTGACTAAAATGTAAGCAGGATTTAATTTGTTTTCTCGGAGATTGTACTTACGCTTACGTTTGTTTTCTCTGAGATTGTACTTGTATTACGCAAACAAATGTTAAATTATAAATTACGTTCAGATATTTTCTGACTTACGCTACTTTTCACATTCTTGGTAAATAAAATCAAATCAGTTTTTTTAATTCTCTGCCAAAATATGAACGTTAGAAATGACACTGACAAATATCAACGTAACTTCACGCCTGTAACTGTAGAGGTAAAATGCATGCATACAAGCATACATAAGTACAAACACCCACTATTCGCCGGTTACGTTTTGGCCCATATAACGAGCTTGTTGCCATGGCACTTTAACAAACTCCGAGGTACTGGGAAACTTCCAGAAAATGGAAAAATCCCAATAGACCCAGAGAGAAAGTACTTGACACCGTTATCACTGATACCTTCTCACCCAGGAATCGAACCCAGGATCCCAGCGAGGTATTAACCTGCTACCACTAGACTACTGAGGCAGTTAAAATATGAACATTAGAAATATCACTGACAAAAACCGAAAGACTTTTTTAAACTATAAGCAAAAATTAAACATGACTTGGTAAATCTTCTTCAAACTTCATTAAATATAGGCAGGACGTATAAACGGGGATAAAAAATCTTCTATAGGTATGTATGTATATGTGTGAACCTAGTCATTGGGAAAAGCACAACAAAAGCCACTTCGCACAATATATGCAAATTGATGACAAAACAAGCAGTCAGTTGCAGTCGTCCCAGTAGTACCGTGTCTGAGCAATACTGATACCTGAATTCGCACCTGCCCAATTCCCCGCAGCCGATGTTGCATTGCCTATTCAAACTTCATTTGCAGCGAAACATTGTCAAGTTGGGTGCCGCGACACCCAGTAATTGCCGTTCAACTCATTCGCTTTCTGAAAGATTATACTGCCGGATACTTTGAATATTGTAGGTACGAATAGAATTTTCGTATATTTTGAAATGATAAGAATTATTTAATGTTATGAACTCATTTTGGTTCAGTCAAGGTTAATTTGGGTTCAATTCCCAAATTAGAAATAAATTCCAGAAAACTTCAGAATAATATTCCAGATTTTTTTTTCAATTGATACAATGCTCAAACCAAAATCTAGAGTTTGGGAATACAACAGAGAAATATCAATAGTCATCCTATTATGCGCAACTTTATCATGACTAAAAAATCCAAACCCTCTTTACACTTGATTGAAGTGTAAGCAGAACGTACAAATGGAGATAAAGATCCTTCGGTATTTTTTATGTAATGAAGGTGGCAAACAAGCATGCAGTTCAAATTGATGTTAAGTGATGACTGCAGCCTATAGACACCCACACAAAGACCAGAGGTTAAAATGCAGATGCGTTGCCACCCCTGCGACTATAGTTGTTATATTTCTTTGATAGTTATTACGGGGCCATAGAAAATATATGTATGATATAGGTATATGGCCAGTATGAAAAGCATAACAAACGTAACGTACAATATGCAAATTAATGTTACAACAAGGTTGCAGTCAGTTGCAGTCGTCCCTGTAGTACCGCGTCTGAGCAATACTGATTCTTGAATATGCACCTGCCCAATTCCCCGCAGCCAATATTACATTGCCTATTCAAACTTCATTTGCAGCGAAACATTGTCAAGTTGAGTGCCGCGACACCCGTTAATTGCCGTTCAACTCCCCGACGTCATTAGTTTACTCAGAGATTTTATTGATGGTTACGTTGAATTACAAATTACTTGGTGCAGATTTCTTTTTACAGTGATTAGTACCGAATTATTCGTTTTAGATGGATCTGAACAAAGTTTTGTTTAGTTTTTTCCAACTAACAAAATTTGCTAAGGGAAAAGTCGGTGTTTAGAAATGCAATTAAACAAATATCAATAAACTCTTTGTGTACTATATAACACTGTATATGTCTGTCTTGGAAATTGGATGATGATTCATAATGATGATGAGAAATTCTAGTTAAAAGTTCTGCCTAAGTATTAATGATTCTTATTATTTCTTAATATTCTTTACACTAGGTTAAGTCATACCTACTAACACAATTGTAATCACTTTATTTTGTATTTTTACGTTGTATGATCCAAGTTGGTCGAAATAAACATATAATAATAATTATTATTACCTACTTCTTCGGATGATTGTTCGGTAGATATTCATTTCTGACCAACTGATTCGATTGACATAATGTCCTAATCCTAAAAAAAAACAGAAAAAATGTGAGCAAAATAAAAAAAAGATATCCAAAGAATTCATTACAAAGATCATCGTAAAATCTTAACTAAGGCGTCAGCATTATATGCACGCCTCACACAATATTCTAATGACTTAAAAAATATACGAAGCTGACGTACAATACAAAAGACAGTGACGGGTGGCGTCGTGAAAAAATGTATTCAACATAGAGACGTGCAACGACGCCAAGCAAATAGGTGAACACATTGAAAAGTCTTCCGCGCCAGCTACTCTTACGCCATGTGTCAAGCTAGACGCGCGCGTTTTTTAAACTTCACGCCCAACGAAACATTCACAAAGCTTGTAATACTCGATGCTACATATGAAATTTTAAATTTTAAATTTCAAATGTTGAGATTCGGGAGTACATATTTCCAGTGGTAAATATCTTCAAATACTCGTAATAAGTAGGTTATGCTCACACCAAGGTACATTGCTTCTACGAATTACTTTTTCAGTACCTGTGTACTGTAATGCATTTATTAGGTACTTCTGTCACCAAAAAAGAGACATGAACATTGTTAGCAAAATCGAAAAAGAAATCATAAGAATTATTCATAATGATCATCGTGAAATCATAACCAAAAGTTTTAGTATTTGCCTTTGCATGCCTCACACAATAGTATTATTTCTTTAAAAATATACGACCCTCACGTACAATACAAGAGACAGTGACGGGTGGCGTCGTGAAAAATGTATTCTATATTATATTCAGGGGCCCGACGACGCCAAGCAAATAGGTAAACACATTCAAAAGTCTTCAGCGCCAGCTACTCTTACGCCATGTGTCAAACTAGACGCTCGCGTTTTTTAAACTTCACGCCCAACGAAACATTCACAAAGCTTGTAATACCCGATGCTACATTTAAAAAGGAATTCTTAAAAATATTGAACTGTGTATTTCCAGTGGTAAATACAAGAAATATTTATACCAAGTCATATTGCTTCTTCGATTGATTGTTCAGTATAAGTCTCCGAAGAGTTTTTTTATTCAAGTATTTTTTTTCTCATCATGAAAAATATGCTGTTAAATAAGAAAACATTTCCAAAGCATTCATTATAAAGATCATTATGAAAACTTAACTAGCACTTCAGCATTTCACAGACTTGGATTTGCAATTAGTATGAGCTTTGTGTGATCTGAGCCAGTACGATGATGTCTTATTATATTTTTTTTATCACTACCAAAATTTTTCATTTGTTTACATGACAGAAACGAGATAAACCAGGATAAACCTTACAAAGATTCAGATTAAGATGAAAGACCACGTTCATGGTGCGACCACTGTTGTGAGAGTTTTTATTGTAGCTACACCCATTCTATAAATATTTTGCAAATAGTGACTGAGTAGTAAGATAATGCGGCGCAAGATATTTCTTGCCCAGATTGAATAAAACTCTAAAAACATAGTGCTTAACTTTCGAAAACTACCAAACGACTTTCAAATTGCTTGCAAACGTAAAACACGACGGTTAAGAACGCGTGCAATGGAAACATATCGGTTTAAAACTAAAACAAAAAGATAGAAAAGCCAAAAATGAAGGCCTTAATCTAATTGCTCCTTAATAAAATACAACTAATAAAAACTTTAATTCTTATCAGATTTTTAATGCTAATAGAGTTTTAATAAGAGATGCCATCGTCTCTAGCGCAATAATTATTTAATTGACACACTACAATATATATCAATATAATTATCTTATCTAAATAATTGATCTATCTCTCGATTATCTAGTATTTATCTGACTCACTGCATAATAAAAAATAATTAAATGCAGTACTATAATTGAAAAACATCCCAAAAAAACGTACCATTTGCACTTTATTCGGTTAACATTTGAAGGAATAAATTATTCACATGTTTTGTACGTGATTCAATCAACGTTCTTTACCTAACTGATCCTTGATGTCCTACGTAATACCACAGCACGATGATACCCGTCGCAACACCAAAACGTGTCTGTCCCATGATCCTAAATAAAGGATAACTTTTATAAATGTACGCGTAAACATGTCCAATGTTGTTGGTTGTAGGTAAATAATATCCTTGTGATTTTTCCCCGCCTTTGCTTGCAAGATTTAGTTGCGTACAAAGAAGCTTTTGAAACATATACTTAAATCCAGGTATTAAAAGTATTTGTTGACATTGTACAGACGACGTCTCTTTGATCGCATTCAGGTGTACTAGAATATCTTAAGGTGTATTAAAACAATTCGCGTTGTTATGTTAGTTTTAGACCTCCAGGTCACAGAGTTAGTACTTCAGGTAAATAAATTAAGTGGCACCGTCGTATTAAGCAATCTCTCTACTATTGAATGTTGTTTACCAGATTGTAATTTAGGAGTCTAATAATGCAATATTGACACAAAGCCTTAATTGTAGCACTAACATATTCCAGGCCTTTTATCCATAGGCACCATACAAATACGTTAGGTATGTAATAATACAATATCGTTGTTATTTTTCTTTCGCAATGAACCCTACCAGGGTTCATTGCGTGAATTCAAGCCTTTGATGCCCGTTCTTAAATCTTGGCTCGTAAACGTGTTTGTTGACATGAGACGGGCGACATCACCAGTTTAGGAATACTAGAATATTCCAAGACTTTTTACTGTCTGTAAATATTTTTTGTTAAAGAGATCTCCAACACAGAAGGTAGAATTATAAGGTTCGCAACCATTTTAGATCATGTTTTTGTCCCTTCTGTTTTTGTGCCTCTGTTAAAATAATACATTCATTACACTTGTAGTAGGAAAAGGAAAGGTTCATTGTATGAAAAGATTTATTAGGTACATGATCAGAGGGGTACTCGAAGATCATCAAGACATCATCAATATCTTCTAAATGCAGTCGAAACATGATAAATCGAACTTCATGGATTTCACCCATTTCACCAGTCGTTTTAATTCTTTTCACTATGTCAAATGTCAGTTTAAACTGACTTTGCTACTTGAAAAGTCAGTTATGTTAAGAAGGTTCGTTTAACCGACATAATATAAACCTAGTTACTGGCAATTGACGTTAAATCGTTAAAAATAACAGTTACATTTACAAAGTTAATTTAAACTTACCTTTAACACATACCATTATACATGTACATCTCCTTTATCTAGAAGTGAACAGTAAAAACGATTTAAGTTGAAACTGTTAAAACGTTGGTAAAATCCAGTCTTTGCATTTGGCTTGCCCTCAGATGATTAAACCTGCTCCCAAAAATAAGTTCTGGTGCAAGCGCATAATACTAAGCTTTTTATTAGTGTACTCAAACAGAACTGGTAATTAATTGTATTTTTTATCTTTTCAGATCATGTCCGCGAATTCTCCTGTGGGACACTTTACTACCGAACTTTCTTCGTAGACTCCAAACGCGATGCATTATACGTTGGCGCCATGTAAGTTTTTTTTTTGCAATATTAATGATTATCTAAAAATATTTACTGCCGGCTAACCATGACCTCTTTGGAAACCAAAACTGGATCATTGCTAGCTTTGTCTAGATTCTTCGGGTGCGTTCCACCAGCGACCGCAGCGATTATAACCCCCTCTTCATCGTTCCACCTTCACCTAAGGCTGCGGTCGTCGCCAGCAATCGTTAGACGTCATAAATGACATCACTGTTCGCGGCAGCTTCGCGCCCACTTCGCCCACAAAATATTGGTGGATCGGAGTGATCTTTCACCAAAATTCGAAAAAGAACGATTTCACCATGCCGCCATATTGCGATCACACAGCGCTCAAGATGTGCGTTCCACTTACAAGATTACGTTAATGAACGGCAATTTCAGCGGTCGTTGCGGTCGATTAGTGGCTCGCAGCCTTCATAGGTGCTGCCACACAAACAAATGAAACAAAATCTTGACAGTTCATAAATTAGATCTCAATAAGGGCTCTACTCTACTAGCTAGTATCGAAATACATGACACCTAACTCACCTGGCCACCTTGTAGCAACGTCTCCACACCATACTAACTGCTTGGATACGTAGCCGGCGACGTCGCCATGGCATCCCGGTGAGGTGGAGCCCTAAGACGTTATGGTTTTAAAAAACTAGCGTCCTACCAGGCAGGGTAGGACGCTAGTTTTTTCTATTTAGTATCACATTATTGCATATACTCGTATATTAAATACTAGCTGTTGCCTGCGGCTTCGCCCGCGTGGATGTCGTTTTATAAATAATTAAGTAGCCTATGTTCTTTCTCACGGTCAGCTCTATCTCTATACCAAATTTCATTAAAATCGGTTCAGTCATTTGGACGTGAAAAGGTAACAGACAGACAGAGTTACTTTCGCATTTATAATATTAGTAGGGATTAATACGTGAAGCAAAAAGTTGGTATAAATTACGTGGACGGAAAAGTATGAAAGGCACAGTGAAAGTTTAACCCTTCAAGGAACGTAAAGCCGCCGACGGTTAGACACAATTGAAAATCAGTTGTCATGTTTTTCTCCAGACTTCGGGTTAAGAAACATTTTCATAACATTTTTCTTATTTCGCACTAAAATGTAAAAAGGCTTATCAGTTGGTATATTTTAGTAAGAACAATGATGATATAGTAATAACATATTAGAATCATCGAATGTACACGTATTCACATGTATCACACTAAATTACATTTACTCGGTAAAGGAACCTGATATAAATTCTCAAAGTTTGAGTGATAGTCGAAATTGCGTTGAGGCGATTCAATAAACCCGTAATAGACAATATAGGTCAATCGAGTGCGTCACGAAGGCAACACTTATAGTCCAAGATACGGTTACACAAATATCCCCTTATCTGATTATTTGGTAATGACCAAGATTAATAATGTTCGATAACATGTAATATCAGGGAAAGTGGGGTAGTATAGTATGTAGACACTAATTAGATGGTAAAAAAAGCTTTATTCAATATTTTTTTAAGATCGAAGAGTTTGCTGACTGTTTTGATAAATATCAAATACGTTGCTTAGCTCAATTACAGCTCAAAACTGTTTCATTATTTTCAAGGTCTCCTTTTTGTTATTAATTGATTAGGCGGGGAAATAGAAAAATATGTACGTATGGTTTGTTCATTTTAGTACTTTCTTTTTAGTACACACAAGAAAATTGGCGTTATCAATATACCTTTATTAGTAACAAAATGGAAACGTTACTTTATTGTATTAGGTTGCCTTCTTGAAAGGATGTCATATCTTCGGTTACCTATAAATCTTATAGATCACTATAGAACGGTATTATACAAATTATCTAACGTAACTGCCTCAGTAGTCTCATCATACAAACCACTTCTAATATCCTGGCTATCTTAGTGTTATTGAGTTTTTTGGAAGTTTGGTATGGTCGCATATATCAATAGACTCGCCAACTATAGTTAGTTTAAGTGGCGAATTGTGGGTGTCTGCATATAGGCTTGAATGCATGAATTTACCTATTCCTCCAGAGAATACAGGCATGAAGTTACGTTTTTTATGTATAATCTAAGTAAACGTCAAATAAAGACAAGGGTATATATTTCGAATACCGTATCGTGCACTATTTCACGTACCTATCTCATTTTCAGCTATAAAACGATCGACGATAACCCCTTCATTATTATTCTCACGCAAATCCTCGACTTTAATGCCATGGTCACTATAATCTTTTTATATCGTAACAAACATCCCTGCAGTTCATATGGATGTTAAGTTAATACTGCAGGCTATAGTCACAAAAACCAGAGGTCAAAATGCAGATACGCTGCCAACGCTGAGGCCTAAATTCTAATTCTAATAATTTCACCTCTTATAGTTATTACGTGGCCATACATTACCCTCTAACCGGAACACAAAAATTCTGATCACATTCATTAAGCGGTAGATAGATAGATTAAGTAATGCGGGTGTGCATACGCTTTCGGGCTCCGATACTGGATCCTGGATCTCGTTCACTGGTTAACTTATTTAATAATTATAAAAACCGGGCCTATCACAATACCAGCTTTATGATACAGGATCTTGCAGAGATGGGCGCCGGTTTTTTTTGGCTTCATACATTCGTCTATTATTTTTTACTTATTAAGTATTACCTACGTCTTCTTTATTTATGTTTCTGATATTGTGTTAGCCATATAATATACATTCTTCTTTCTTGTTTTAACTAGATGTTATTTAATTATTTAAAGATAGCAAATTATATTTTTGTTTTTCTTTGTTTACAGGGATCGACTGTACAGACTTAACATGAACAATATCAGCTCTTCGCACTGTGAAGTAAGTGTTGTCATAATATTTTTTTAAGTATACACTTTTTTACTTACCAAATCAATATAATCAGAAATTTATTATAGTTTAGAGATGAGTAATATTACAATCATACAAGTGCTTAAATTTAAATACTCCAATTTTAATCCAAATCAATATCAAGAACTATGAACTGAATATTTAGATGAGACCTAGAGCTAGGCGAGTTCACACAAAAAAACTGTTGCGTTTTCGCAGCGCCACTACTGAACTGATGCCCTGATCCATCAAAAAAACTTAACCCGCAGCAATCAATTGTCCGTGTGAAAGAAATATTGCAAGAAAATTAAGGATAAAGTTATGACCACAATAGTATTACCTATGGCTAATGCTGATCTGATAATTTTCCTAGCGATTAAAGACAACCAGATAAGTAACCGCATAATTAATAAAACTATGTAATGCCCACCACACCCAGAAGTCGATTATCTACGAGCTATTGTATCATCGATAGCTCAGTAGGTAGAGTTATAAAAGTAAAATATATACTTTGGGCGGGACTTTGAACCATTAAAGTCCCACCCAAAGTATTTTTTTTTCTATAAACATCTTTAAAATATTATAGTGGCATGTGTTATTGCGAAAAGTACAATAAAAAATATCTAACTATTGTTAAAACTTAACCCGCAGCAATCAATTGTCCGTGTGAAAGAAATATTGCAAGAAAATTAAGGATAAAGTTATGACCACAATAGTATTACCTACGGCTAATGCTGATCTGATAATTTTCCTAACGATTAAAGACAACCAGATAATTAACCGCATAATTAATAAAGAAACTTATTTGATATTTTGATTTTTATTAAAAAAAAAAGATTCGTGCGCGCTTCGTAGAGTCGTACAATACGTCTAGTTGCACGCACACAAACACCGTGTCGAAGACTACCGAAAAGAAACGACGTTAGACAATGCACGGCCTTCAAGCCACACCTCCGTGCCCGTCGGAGTGGGGAGCGTGAGGTTTTTTTTCGTTACGGAATTTCTGGATTCGGTCCCCGCGCTCAAGGCCCTCGATAGATGCTATGCAGTAGCTTAAAAACTAAAACTTACCCAGTTTAGGAACCAAAAGTGTGTCATATAACCACTAAAGTATTACAAGAAAGTTAATTCGTTTGTTCACAGAGAGATTCCATTAGCTTGGAGCCTAGCAACGTGGCGCAGTGCGTGTCAAAGGGAAAATCAGAGGTAAGTTGCGAATAAACTTTCATTCCTTATTTATTCATTTTCTATCCAGTTGGGATTATTTTATTCTGAGAATAGACAAAGAAATACATTTCTAGAACACAGTGTAAGTAATAACGGCAACAGGTGGATGCTTGTAATATCAAAAAATAATGTTTTGTTTTCCATTTCTTTAAAAAAATAAATATTTAAGGGTCCCATAGAAAAAACTATTTATTGTAACAAACTAACAATTTCCTGGTGAAGTCATAGAGCAACACAGGCCACCGGCCGCGACGGACCGGAAGGGGTAGCCATATGCAGGCTTTCCCCTCTGTCAAAGTACAAGCCCAAGTGGGCCGAGATATTTAAATGTGTGGGTGAAATTGTCAATGTATTTTGTTAAAGTCACGGTGTGAGTTTCACAGTAATAGACGATTTTTGTTGTGTGTGTGTTGTGTTACACGAATTTCAACCCACAAAAAATGACAGACTGTTTTGCATCGGTAACAAACTCTACGGCTACTCCCCTCCGGTCGGCCGGTGGCCAGTATTGCTCTATGTGTGAAGTCATAGAGCAACACCGGAGGGGAGTAGCCATATGCAGGCTTTCCCCTCTGTCAAGGTACAAGCCTAATTGGGCCTATACCTGTCGCCTAGGTGTTTAAATGTTTGCATGAAATTATTGTGTGATTGAGAATATCGATGTAAAATTGAAAATAGACATGCTCCGATGGTTCGGGTATGTAGAAATAAGGTCGAATGAACGAATGACGAAATAGAAATACAGTGCGAATGTAGGTGGATGCTGAGGCCCAGAAAGAGCAAAATTCACCAACCTTAAATAGATCGTGTACGAACTATTAGAAGGTAGGGTCAAAAGTCTTCAGAATCGGTGTGCATGCATGATGAGAGTGATTGATGAATGTTGTAGAAGCGCCAGAGGTATGCAAGAACTGGTATATTTGGCACTCCATACTCTCAGTCTACCGCGTGAGAGACCCGACGTGATTATGGTTTCGGGTCTGGGGGTCTGTATGTAAAATGACACCCACGACACAGGGTAAAACCTAATGGGAGGTGTTTAAGCGTTTATTTTTACAACTGTACATTTAATCGTCAACGATTGAATTAAAATATTTGTAAAGAGAAAAATTAATTGATCGTATACTACTTCATACTTTAGTCCTTACTTAAACTGTGCTACTATTGTACTACATAAAACATTGCATAACATACATTAAATCTGAGGCAAAACATCTACATAATACGTCATTTTAGTACGAATATAATCCAGCTATTATATAAATGACTTCCAAAATAGTCGATTTAAACGGACCATTAACGTGACACATGTCGCCTTTATTGTTTCATTAAATCAATTGAGAGTTCCTTGTGCCGTGCAAAATTGCACACAACTAGCACTATTTCCATCAAGGGTTAATCCCATTTTTAACCGTGAGCGGCGGGCGGCGAGCATATTTCATAGCGGGAGACTTAAAGCCTCGCTGTGTTCGCTATATTAAGGCCGTTAATTTTGATTTACAATCGCAGCGTAAAAGCAATATTTGTTTTATTTCTCGGCGGTTACACCCCGTCTCGGAAGATCGGCTCGATTGCTGGCTTCTATTCGATTCACTAATTCGATAATGCTCGAAACCCCTTACACTTCACCGCTCTGTATTAGAGGGTCCCATGCTGAGTGTGTCATTGATATAACGTGTTTTATGTTACCATAAGATTGGATTCTATGTCTGTAACAAATTCGTTGCTCAGTTTCCTTGAAAATTGCCGAGAGAGCAATGGCTGCCACATGCGTCATACTCGTGTACGGACGCTCATTCTGCAGACTGGTCTTGTGTGATACTCTGGTGTTCTTTTCACTGTGTATAGTTATGGATTGGTATATGCATTGTGTATACACTCATAGATCATAGATCATACCATGGACATTCACATTTTTTTTTGTAATGAAGGGGGCAATCAAACATGCTTTTCATATTGATGTTAAGTGATGATTACAGCCTATAGGTAGGTCTATGTGTAAGTACACATAGACCAAAGGCCAAAATGCAGATGCGTTGTCATCCCTGAAACCTTAGTTGTTATGTCTCTGTAATAGTTATTACTGGGCCCTACATTACCATCTAATCGGCACACGATAGTGCCGAAAACTACCATTTGGTGGCAGATAGATTAGGTTGTGCGGTGGTGCCTACGCCCTCTAACTCCTACACTGGAACTCTACCACCAGCTAAATACATTATCCATATTCTATTTTTAATTCTTGTGTATAAGATTAAAGTTTTAACTGAAAAGAGAAAAGAGTTGTTTACAGCAGGATTCTTCTCACTAGTGATTGCACTCAGATCTGCTAAGTCTATGATCTAAGTCTTATGGTGATATTCACAGACCGCACTACGACTTTACTTTGAGCACAGTATGCTTAGAACTGTCAGTATAGTATGGGATTTGACAGTTCGAAGCGTACTTTGCTTGAAAGTAAAGTCGTAGTGCGGTGTGTGAATTTCGCCCTAAGACTGTGATCATGACGAACATTTTTTTCTTTTACTTGAAACTTTATATGAAGATTCTGAACAATTTGAGAATGATGATATTTTTTTGATATTGTTTTATATTGATTATATTTAAAAACACCAATTGAATGACTATTATAAGTTATTTATTCTTTATATGCACAGTTATACACTATAAAAATAAAAAAGGGATGTGCCGATGGTTCGGGCATATAGAAAGAATGTCGAAGGAGCGAATCACTAAACAGATATACAATGCGAATGTGGAAGATCACGACTGACCTACCATGATCAAATAGCTCGAGTTCTGTCTGATGGTGGGGTCAAAAGTCTTAGGAATCGGCGTGCGTGTATGAAGAGAATGATGAAGGTAGTCTGAAGCACGGGCGGTTTGTCAGGACCGGAATATCTAGCGCTCCACAATCTCTGCCTACCCCGTTAGGGACCTGGCGTGAAGATACTCATACACATACATATATTCACTATAGGGAGTTTGTAAATAAACAGATTGACTTTACTTTGTTCACTCATACAACAGAATACGGGATTTTTTATCATTATGTTGGGAAACACACAAGTATATCCATGCTTGAGTGTTATCAAAATAGATTTTCATGGCCACCCTGAGGTCGAAGTTTTCATACCTCTATGATAGTTATTATGGCAATATAGGTACCTACATTAAACTAAATAAAGTCTAGAGAACGTTGTAAAATGTAATGTATTTTAAAATCAGTATCATTTACGAGCCGGTGAGGATATTAAACGCTGCTACAATATTTACTTTGTGAGCTCGAGTCAACATAGTCATATCTAGTAAGAAAGTCATAAAGCTCGCACCCAGAAATGGGATGTCTCGCGAAATGTATATAAAGTCAGAGCAGTAAAACAGCTTCGCATTTCTTAAAACCACGAAGAAGCAAAAACTTATGAATGAATTCGCAAGTTTTCCCAGAAAAACTGAATATTGTGGAAACATGTAAGCCATGGAAATAAAAGGTCAAACTTACGCAATAGCGCGAAAAGAAAAGCAATAGACCACATGGTACCCTTTTCAGTTCTATTGATGGAGAAGAAAAAAGTAAATTTGTTTTATTAGTATCAAAGAGGGGTGTAAAAAAGAAATATCCCGAGTCTATCACCTCTATCTTGGAAGGAACGGCTACTCGTGAAAGCTATAATCAAAGTTTCTCGCTGTCGACGAGTTTTCCTTTCTCTAAACACGATGTCGTTACACGAAAAAGGCTGGAAAAATGCCGTCGGCGAAATTCTGTGAAGCGGCCACTGGGCCGACACTCGCCTTGTTGTTTTAAGTTCATTGCTCTTTGTATGCCTTTAAAAGGAAATCGCTACGTAAATTACACAACGAAGATTTTTCAAATAAAATACAAACCATTTGATTGTTGGTGCCATTCGGTCTATACCTTGCGTCATAGATCAAATTATGTAGTAAAGAATCTGTCCCTGGTGTATCTTCATCATTAAATTGTATATTTATTTAAATCTTATAATATCTTAGTAACTAGAAATATGTACTCGTCGTCCATAGAAATCAAAATAATAATAGTTTATGACTCATATTCCTGTGTAGAGTCCACGTATATACACGTGTAGCAAAACGGTTTAAGTTTAGACATGCCATCAAAAAAAATCGTAAATTGGACATGCCATGAAATTTCTTACTACTATTTAGCAAATCGTAGTCCTTTGGCAAGGGCACCTATTTATATTATGTTTGTTTTATAAAACTTATTTTAAAAAATATATTACTGTATATTTTTTTTAAAGAAAAATGGAAAGAAAAATTTGACTTCAGACGAGACTCGAACTCGCGGCCACTGGGAATCTAGTCCAGCCGCTCTTCCAACTGAGCTACTGAAGTCTAACTAGCATAGTTTGGCAATAGATGGCGCTACTGCTACCATAAAGCAATGCAATAAATGTGAAGGAAAGATTTGATTAATCGGGCAGGACTTCAGTAGCTCAGTTGGAAGAGCGGCTGGACTAGATTCCCAGTGGCCGCGAGTTCGAGTCTCGCTTGAAGTCAAAATTTTCTTTCCATTTTTCTTTAAAAATAAAACATATTTCACAAGCATGTGTTAATGCGAAATAATATAAAACAATTATTAATGAATCTATATATTTTTATAAATACATAGTAGATATTTTTCAAATTATTAAATGGCTGAATCATTTAGCATTTAAATGAACGAGAGATAGATACTGGTACACGCTTTGAAATGTTCCTCATTGGCAATTTAAAATACGTTCGTAAATGCCAAGTAAGGCTATTATAGAAAAAAAATTGTCCGATCGTCCCGAGAGGAACCGCTCAGTAGAAAAACGTGCGAACAGCAAGGCGGACCGTAAATCTACTTACGTACAAAGTGGCGAATAATTAACGAAATGGACCAATCGAAAGCATTAGTTCGCAGTGAAGTTATACGAGAGCTTTCAGCTAAGTGCCGTTAAAAGAAACTTAGACGTGAGCCTGATTGTTCTCCTGCTTAATTCTGATTGTTTCTGAGCGCAAAACAGTTCTCTGTTCACGTCAGTACAGCGGCTGAGCGTTCCAAGTATATTAATCCGATAATTACTTTAGAACAATCTCTCGGAAAGTTACCTCCGCAAGGCCGAACCAAAGAAAGTGTGGCGCAAGTTTTTACGAGGAAACAACGAACTTACTTCTAATTGTTTATTTTCACGCGCCTATTAAACAGAAAAACCACGGTCTGGGATTACAATGGATTATCAAACAACTGAAGAAATAAAAACCCCTCTTATACTCCTAATTTGTTTACTATAGTTTTAGCTGAATAAAGTTTACCTACTCGTATATCAAGAGGTGATCAAGAGTTTATATTGGGAACTAAATGGATGGAAAAATGTTATTCGTTATTTTCGGTTCCCGTTCTTCGATTTGAATCAATCCACGAGACAAGCTCTTCAAAGAGACTAAATCCTTTTTTGACGTTCCTATTCGCTGTGTATTTTGTAAATTTCACAATCTGACAGAATATCCGCACAATGGCTCTGAGCCTGGACTGCTACCGTCGCGTCGTGACGTAGAGAAAATTAGTTTCAATCTCGCGTCCCACCGCATCCACCGCATTGCAATGTATACAACAACGTACTCTACGAAAATATCACCAACAATTCATTGTACCATTGACAAATCAATTCTATACCGATTTCCATTTAGTTTACTGTTAGTCATTTTCCTTTTTTGGGTTCGGAATAAATTGATAGATGCCATAAACGAGCAGGATTAAATTGGATTTGAAATATCCGATTCTAAAAAATACATGTACCTATAATTATTTTGGATTAAATTTGAATAGTTTTGGGCGACTTTTCTACTGAAGATTTATGATGTAGCTGTAAGATGAGCAAAGGGAAGGCTAAGTTAAGCTGATCTAAACGAGTACCATATCGATAATATAGTTGCAGATAGAGCAGCCCCATTTACTGAGAAATTTGGTAAATAAAATCTCAGGGTATAGCTAGTTAATAATACGCGGCACTGACGTCGATACGATCCCGGTATAAACAGTTAATCAATAGCGGTAATTATTTATTTAGCTCGATAAATAAATCACACAATAGCTGCGGAATATAAAACGCTAATGAACACAAATGTAGTGGAATCGTTCATTTTGAGCAACGTTTTATTCACTAAAACGAGCAACGCATATTCCTGTCGTTCGGAATATTAATGTCCCGTTCAATATTTATGTTGCACGCAAATTTGCATAATCACAGGCTGCGAATACTCATACATCGGTACCCACGCACTTCACCGAATTACTATTATTCCAATAAAATTTACGCGATTGCGTCGCGTCCATCATGGAGAATGCTCGCGAAGTAGTTTTTTTTTTAATAATCGATATTAAAAACTCGTGCCTTAGTAGAGTCGTGGTGGTAGGTGGATCGTATTGGCATACGATCCTCTAATACTGAGGTTTCCAAACTATTTTTTCTTGTAGACCCCTTTAATTTTTTTTCTGGTTTCCGTGGATCCCCTCCTTGCTACATTTATATCACATTCCTATATTTCCAAATTTTATTCACGCCTACGGGGGCTATGGGTCCATGGGACTCGATGGGGGTCAGGGGGTTTATATGGACCACTTTGGGAACCACTGCTCTAATATAATGAAATTGAAGTTTGTTTTCTTTGAACGCAATAATCTACGAGTATGCGGTATGAACTTGTCGGATTGGAAAAAATATGCCTGTGTTAGACGTCGCGCCCACTCATTTATATAAATAAACAGCCCATAATTTTTGCATGAAAGAGTAACTACTATTTCCAGTTTAACATCTGTAATAAATCAATAAATACTTAGAAAGTAGTTAAATCAAGAATGTGATAGAACACAGGTAGTTTAGTGAAGATACGAGAATATCTAAAAGGTAGATCTTCGATTCCTCGAAGTTCAATGAAACTACCAGGCGGCTTGATTTCACAAACATTGCTCACAATTTCTATTACATTCCAACCAATTTACACAAGACCGTCACAAATATATACTATTTGTTTGTGTTGTTGTATATAATATATACAACATCACAAACCTTCTTCATGAATCACTCTGTCTATTGGTGAAAACCGCATGAAAATCTCTACAGTAGTTTTTGATTTTATCACACCGGTATACAGACATATATGCTATTTTTGTGATGTATTGAGCCAGCCAAATAACTCAAAATATCAAAACTTGACTTAAATAATCACGATCAACCACGATATGTTTCACAATTCGTTTATACCTATGGGCTACCTGCATTAGAAAACTACATATAACTGAAACGCAAGTGAATTAATGACATACCTAACTCTATTTAATTAGCATCGATTGCAATTGCGCGTCCTCAACTAACGTTAGGATTTAATTTAGCGCTCTTCATCATTTTAGAGACGATTACCCGAGAGAGCACTTGATGTCAATTTGTCTGCAGCTCTAACTAAGAGTTTACGCAATGTATTTGCAACTGCGGAAAATTGTATATGAGATATAGTTCGTTCGTATTAAAAGACGGTTCATGGTTTCTTATACAAATATTTTAAATTAACATGGATAGCGAAGGCTTCACGAGGTTATACAGTTCTCGTGGAACTCAAGGGGCTTAGGCAACATCATTACCTTGTCTATCTGCCGCCTATGATAGCTTAAAGCGCTGTCGGGTCTCGATTAGATGGTAATGTAGAGTACTAATAAAGAAATATTATTTTTTGCGGGCTGAAATGCGTGTGACACACACACAATACAAAATTCGTCTATTACTACGTTACTCACACCTCAACTTTCAGAAAATACATTAACAATTTCACCCACACATTTAAACATCTAGGCGACATGCATAGGTCCATTTGGGCTTGTACTTTAACGGAGGAGAAAGCCTGCATATGGCTACTCCCCTCCGGTCCGCCGCGGCCGGTGGCCTGCGTTGCTCTATGCCTACCTACCTTACAGTTCTAAACTGTTATTAAACCATAATGTATTCTATCGTCATAATAACGCTTACGTTTGTTAAACATTGGTCTAGAATATTATTTATTGCTAATTCACTATCTCGGCAAGGGTAATAATATCAGGTTTAAGTGGCATTAAGTTTAAATTACAGTTTATGCTCATGAAACAAGGTTATTTAAAGGTTTATTTTAAGGTTATTTATTTAGTGGTAGTACTAGAGGCGTCTTATGCTTTTCCTAGATGCTGTGATATGGTAAGGTAACCCTGTTCACACTAGTCCACTTGGCCCCTTTTTCATAGACATTATGAGCTAATTTCAGCTAATCAGGTTATTTTGTTACAGCATTTCGATTGCCGCAACCATGTTCGTGTGATCCAGCCCATGGGTGATGGTGCCCGTCTCTACGTCTGTGGCACTAACGCCCACAGCCCCAAGGACTGGGTACTTTATGTGAGTATCAAAAAGCTGAATAGTTTGTTTGGTTAAAAGCGTTATCTCAGGCACGCTTTAGACGTGCAACGTTAGTATGGTAAGCAGCTGCAATATGGTGAAGGAGTGAAATGGTAAAAGAGTTTCCATACATTCAAGAGAACGATGTAACCGAAACCGCTTAATGTCCGTACAACCTTAATAGGCACCATAATCTGGCCTTAGAGTACATCTACAATGAGAGATACATTATTAATTTTTCACACTGAATATCCTTAAAGACAGGAATGATAGTTTTGTTATAAAATGATATTGAATATCATTTTATAACAAAACTTACTTCAATAGAGATACAGATTATGGCTACTATCACAACCTTGTGCGAGTAATCCACATCAAGTCTCGTTTACAATATAAAAATATGAATACAAATCGTGAAAGTTTAAAACAATTAATCCACATCAAGTTCAGTGGAAAGTGTCCCATTTAGTAATTACCACAGAATACAGAATAATATTCTGACCCCCTTATTCATAAACGTATTTTAGCTAAAGTGTTGCTAATCTCTCCTTTGTCTTTTTCTATCCTGCACATTTGACAATGCAACTGACAAAGACAAAGGATTCCATAGCTAAAACGTTTCTAAAGTACGTTTATGAATAAGGGGGTATGACTTTAAATACGGCAACTTGGAAGTATTTGGATTATGTCCAATCGAAAGTGGCATTTACATAATTTATTATGTCACGATCAGGTACCAAATTATATACGAAGTATGATTTCCCATGAACCCTATTTATAATGTATACGCGAGCGGCAATACGTGATTGCGAAATATTTCATGCGCTTTAAAAAATACATTTTGTTATGGGATCAGATGCTATGATGTTGGCAGAATAAGATGTATCCCTTCCTTCACACGACTATTCGGTTCGTAGATAACGGTCAATTGATAGACCAATCAAAATATTTAAAAAAATATAAGTGTCCTGGGTTTGACTGCCGAGTCGGGAGCTATCAGAAACAAACGCATAAAAGCCTTTATCTCTGGTTCTATTGGGATTTTTCCATTTTCTTGAAGTTTCCCAGCACCTCGGCATTTAGTAATGTTCCCGGAGATGTCAATGGGCTCGCCACCTGTTACATCCCCCAAAACCGGTGAATCGTGAATGTGTGCTTGTATGCTTGAAGGCATATATTTACCTCTGCTTACCTCTTCGGGAATTACAGGCCTGAAGTTGCGTTACGTTCCCCACTAAAATAGCGCCGCGATATCTCAACAGTATCGAACTAGACTAGAAACACATATGTATGTGTTTGTTAAATTTCTTATTCTATGGGCTCATAATTCATATAAGCTAAAGTAAGTGTGTCACAGGGTCTCACGACTGGACTAATAAAGTATTTTTCTTTCTTTCTTAAAGCGCTCGTAAACTAAAGTTATTCGCTTAGTTCGTAGGTATCCCCGACAGTAAGGAGTACATTATCACTATCTCCAAAGTATCCTTATCAACATTTCATCAAAGAATGCCGAAAAGTTGCATTAAGTACGTACTCCAATTACTGATTAAAAATGTACAATAATAAGTACACATAAGTAAGTATAGCAGCTTAACCAATATCATTTTTTAAAACATTCACGCATCACCACTTGCCGAATGCGTTTACAAATATAATTCACGAAATACACGAAAACTGTTGAATAATTTTAATTTGCAAACACATAAACCTCTCAATCAACACACTCTGCACAAAACGATATGTTTTCATTTTACAGGCGCGAATTAATAACGTAATATCCGAACTGAGATTTGATTCTATAAATGGAAACGAATCGTGCAGTAAAATAACCGCATTCATATTTTACGGCGAGCCATAAAATTGGTTGTAAAGTTTCAGTTAACCGGCTAGAATAGAGGCTCGGTGTCTATCGTAAGTCTAGCGGCGGTGTCTTGGCACTACGACATAATACGGGCTATTATCCGAGCCCTCTCGAAATGATTCCAACATGAGCATTGGACACGCGCCAACAACGCAACAGATCTCAACAGGTCTTCGTACACATTCGCTCCATAAATAACAGTCGGTAGTAATAGTTTTCTTTTATCGCATGATTTTAACAGGACTCTCTTGGCGTTCTGTTGTCGAATGCATCCGCGAGTATCCAAGTAAGGCAGTAGCTTAGCGCGCTCGCAACCGCGACAAATTTCACGGGTAGTGACTCCGAACGACGCCGTAAGACGGGAGCAGATTTTTCCTCAGCGCTGAAGATATTTCTAACCGAACGACTCCGTTAAAGCCCGCGTCCAATGAGAATTTTACGTGCGAAAATACGCTGCGCTGCAACAGTAAACATTTTTAAATGAAAAATTTCCATTCCACGTACATTTCCTAATATTAGTTTGGTTTGCGTCTCCTTTTTAATATCGCCTCCGTTCTGACCACACGGCGCAGTGGCGCGATAACTGGTATTATTTTCGTAAAGTAATTTTAAAAAAGTCATAAAACGAGCCTATTCACAATAGGTATCGAAAGCAGACCGCAATAAATTTGGCGTGCCCTGTTCACCTCTCACTTTCCCTGCTCTTGACTTTCATATAATTTTATGATGTATCGGCGACCGTTCTGACCCTTCACACGTTTTATCGCACTTTAGAGCGCGACGCGGTGCCATTTTATCATCATTTTGCAAATTTTCGGCTTAAAGTATACATAGGACAAGTTTATTGAGCATAAAGTGTAATAAGCTGCGAGAGTGCATCCTGTTGGACGCATCCTTCGCTATTCCCGTTCAATGTCCGATAAAAATGGATTTAAATGGCAACCCTCGCACGAAGAAAATGTTTCCTGCCTTCGTATTTCGTACTTAAAATGTTTGAGTTTAGTCCAAATAATATTAAAATGAAGACCATTTTAATAAAAGTTCTAACACGGCTTTGGTTTTTTGTGTAAGCTAGTTTACGTATCTTTAGAGAAATTGGGACCTCAAATATTACCAAGACAGAAGCCAAATTTTATTTCGTTTTATGTAAGTCTCATTTAATAAGGTTGGGCTTAATGAAAACTGGAGATATTCTTAAATCCGAATAGATAACATTTTTCCATTCATTAGATACCGACCTACAATATAAAAATAAAGCCAAGAATAGAACTTGGAGATTATTCATTATTGATTTAAGGTTTTCATTATTGATTTAAGGTTCATCACAATTTTTTCATACTTTTTTTATTTTATTGTACACATAAAAATACAATGCGGGTTTAACTAAATAGTACTAATAAACCTAACTCACGAAGTTTGGGCTAGTACTAGACACTCTTAAAATATAATCTTGTGTGTGCGATACAAATGTTCAGTATTTTCAGAAAAAATATTCACAAAATAACTAACATAATAATACAATATCAAAATATGAAAAATCAAGTATTCCAAAATAAACGAAAACCGCGAATACTGCATTGGCTAAAACGAAACGGAATTATCGGTATAAAAGTTACTAACATAATATCTGTAGATACTTTAAGCAAGCTAATAGCGACAAAATGATAACAAATGAGACAAAAAAAATACAATTTCATTTCAAATATAAATTAAAATCTTAACATTAAAAACCCGGGGCGGGCAACGGTGAAAATTGAAAATATATTACTTTTGTAGGGAAGGAAGCATTGAATGTGTCCGTGTTGATACTTGCCCGGCGGTCTTTTGTACAGAGCACGCTGTTAAAACAGAGATAGCGCCAGATTTACTACAGTGCTTTTAATTCCCTTTCAAATTGATTTGTTCGCATTTATTATATTCACACTATACAAAGGAATAACTATAGTAATATAATTTATTCACCGTCACAGAAACAATTTTTTCGTAGTTTTTATTGTAAATTTTGTAAAAATTTAGTCAGCAGATGGTAAACAATTATTGACGTTTACAGACATTTAAACGAAAAAGCTATAGCTTTAATACAAATGCCTACACTTGAGGACATAAAGGATCATTTCACTTCACTTTTATTCCGTAGTGTTTTCATACAAATTTTTATACATATATTATTTCTATACTAATCAATGTATGGAATTTGCCATTATTCTTTAATTGCTGACAATGAAAAGGAAGATGAGGCACGAGAGGTATGTCAGGACCGGGATATCTGGCGCTCTACACTCTCTGCCTACCCCGTTAGGGACCTGGCGTGAAGATACATACATACAAACAATAGGTCCGTGATGTTGGTGCGAATTTACCAAAACAGTTTACGTTTAGTAAAATTGAATAAAAGCTTTTGCGAAAAAAAATCATGAAGTTGCCTCTGTAGCTTAGTATTAGATATGTTTATGATATCCGATTATATAAAGTAGAATTAATATTACTTAGAAGTAGTTCTGTTAGTAGTTACACACATCGACAATTATTTTCATTCCTGCAATACATTGTCAACAAAATAGTATAATCTGTGGTTTGAGTAATGTGTTCACTCCCTCACAGAGGGTAAGGGCGCGTCAGTTTCAAAAATTGAGTGAAATCACATGTACGCAATTGATAGGGCACAGCGACTAACGGAGACGCGCAGATACGTAGCAAACCGAACGTTTCATATTTGCAGCAACCACCAATTTATATCTATTCGGTTACAAATGGTTGTTCGCGATTGGAAGGGTATTGGAAACAAATGACCGGCCCGATTGTGTTTACCACTTGACTCTGTTATTGTTTTCATTTATTTTTCCCCTCATTTGAAAATGTTCTTCGAGTTGGAATACATTTTTCTTTATACATTTTACGCTAGCTACAGTTCTCATTGATGGTCAGTGAATACTGCACCCTAAAGACGTTTACATGAAACAGGCCAAGTGCCGTGTCGAGTACGCGCAATGTAACCCTACATTGCACGCCGTATTTCTTTTTAAATTTTATGAGTTGATCGACTATTACTCGTAAAGTTGTTGAGTCTATTTAGCCATGATAGTTTTGCTTTTATATCGATATAATAATATGTATTATGTTACATCTTACCAGAAAATGGCAGTGCTGAAAGTGGTGAGCACTATCATGTGGTAATGCTGAACACTAGCGTAGGCATCACGTAGAGCTCCGTCATTGAAACCCTACCAGTAAGAGTGCTCTGGCATGTTTTATCAAAAGCAAAAGTGAAAAACTTTGAGTATCCCAAAAATGTAAATAATATGTTTAAACTTTACCCTATACAAAAGATGTAATACTTGAAAGCGCAAAAGTGGTATTGTAAAAACTTTCCGTCGAAAAAACCGATGTCATACCTACATAACTTTCGGTAAGGTCAGCGTAAAATCCTTCTGAACCGTACAACTTATTTGCGAGTGTGCAGCGAAAGTTTTTTTAGGATCGTTTTATGAGACTTTCGGTGGATTTAGTATATAAAAACGAGAAAAGAGAACAAAGATTGCACAATAAAGCTGACAAGAATCTCAGTAAACGTATCGCCGATAAAGGATGAGTGTAATAAAAACAATCGAGTAGAATCGTTAGCTTTAAAGAGATTAGAGCAACAAGAGGAAAGTGATTTGTCGAAAAACAAAACAAAGGTATGAGTCGTTTGTAACCGATTTCCGTGCAATAACAATAGAACAATTTGTATATGCAGATTTAAAACACATCACATTTATCTTGTTCGAATAAAATGCGATAAGCCCCGCTTATTGATTGTTCCCATTTAAATTGAAAACGTTGAATCTGTCTCGTCACTGAAATTAAATGAAGCAATAACAAAGTGATGTGATTATATTAAATGCGTGTGGCTTGGATTTTGTAAGCCTGTTATCATTGGATAATTAGCTAATATTGATCATACAAACATTCACATTCATGGTTGGAGCGCCGCCCGGGCGGAGAACACTTCACAAAATCACTTTATAAGCCATGCAGCTCTAGTCTGCCCTCACGCTGTGTAGTATTTTTGTACGTGGTTCTACTTATTTTACGTATCTTGGATATGTGAAATAATATCGCACAATTTTCATATATCTATCGAAATGAAATCATCACTATAATACAGACATGACAGTCATTTATTTTATTCATTGAAGCGCAACTTCAATGAGCGCCTACTGGTATAAGTGTGATATTGACACTCCAATAAAAAACATGCTTTCTGCATTGAAATTTAATTTGGTTCCCTTCCATTGAGTACTAACACTTTCGAGTCTGGTGTCATACAACAATGTGCGCGTCAGTACAGTATCATGGTTGGAGCGGCGCTCGGTCGGAGAGCACTTCACAAAATCACTGTATGAGCAATGCAGCTCCAGTCTGCACTCACGCTGTGTAGTCATTTTTGTATGTGATTCTATTTATTTTACGTACCTTGACTATGTGAAATTATATCGCACAACTTTCATATATGTGTCGAATTTAAATCATCACTTTATTACAGACATGACAGTCATTTATTTTATTCATTGAAGCGCAACTTCAATCAGCGCCTACTCGTAAAGTGTGATATTGACACTCCAATAAAAAAAATGCTTTCTGCATTGAAAATTAATTTGGTTCCCTTCCATTGAGTACTAACACGTTCGAGTCTGGTGTCATACAACAATGTTTGCGTCATTACAGAAATCACGGTTGGAGCGGCGCCCGGGCGGAGAGCACTTCACAAAATAACTTTATAAGCCATGCAGCTCCAGTCTGCGCTCAGCCTGTGTAGTAGTCATTTTTGTACGTGGTTCTACTTATTTTACGTACCTTTACTATGTGAAATTATATCGCACAACTTTCATATAGGGTTTTGGCGGGAACCTTGAAAGAGGCGTATGGTGCTCTTATTTTATTTCATTTTCTTGGTGTATTTTTAAATTATATTGAATAAAGTTGGTGGCATTTTGTTTGATATAGATTTATTACAGTACCCGTGTATAGTGAAATAGAATAACAGTGCGAAAACACGACCTTTCAGGTTTCCTCCAAAACTTCATTGTAAATGTTCTGGTAAAGTAGCCATCGCTTTACTCGACTAACTTGACTGACATAATAATATTATACTTGATACTTATACATATATATATATAGACTTATATACGCTGCTTAAATGAATGCGAAATATCGTTTTACTTGACACTGGCAATATGCGTAAAAGCGATGCCAAAATAACAAAAAAAAAAACTTTCATATATCTGTCAAATTAAAATCATCACTATAATACAGACATGACAGTCATTTGTTTTAATTATTGAAGCGTAACTTCAATCAGCGCCTATAAGTGTGATATTGGCACTCCAATAAAAACACATGCTTTCTGCATTGAAATTTAATTTGGTTCCCTTCCATTGAGTACTAACACGCTCGAGTCTGGTGTCATACAACAATGTTCGCGTCATTACAGTAATCATGGTTGGAGCGGCGCCCGGGCGGAGAGCACTTCACAAAATCACTTTATAAGCCATACAGCTCCAGTCTCCGCTCACGCTATGTACTCATTTTTGTACGCGACTTTATGTCTCTCGTTAAACTTAATACAAACACTAACTTACATAGTACCATTCAAACACTTGTAATATGCTTTAAACATTTTTATTCGTACTTCCTCATTAGTATTCCGGTACGTGGATAACAAACATGAGTTTATGAGGGAAACTTGAATCGTGCTCGTGTTCAGTTGCGTCTACGAAATACAAAATGCAATGAAAGTTAAGATGCAGTTTTGTTTCAGGTCTCTTTTAACATTTCTTAAAATTTTTAGTCTTCTCTCATGATGATAAGCAGCACTCGTTTTAATATTTTTTATAGGATTGATTTTGAACTCTTTCTCTTTGAATATTAAATAATATCACGCGTGTTCTTTGAGAGAACGTGCACAGAGTCTTTTAGTCCTTTAAAATAGCGAGCTTATTGACATTAATTCTAGTATATTCATAAGCTTTACAAGAGAATTTCGAAAACATATGACTTACTTGATATTTTAAAGAACTGGCGTTGGAACCGGTATTTTTATATCGAATCAGTTTTTTTAATGTAATGAAGGTCCTAGCCTAACCTACTAGCAAACAGGCATGCAGTTCACGTTGATGTTAAGTGATGACTGCAGCCTATAGACATCCACCCAAAAAACGACAGGTCGAAATGAAAATCATTTCTGAAACCTAAGTTGTTATGTCTCTGTGATAATTATTACGGGCCCATACTACCATCTAACCGGAACACGATAGTGCTGAACACAACACAAACATTTGACGGCAGATAGATTGGGTTATGCGTTGGTGCATATGCTCTCGAGGCCCTACACCTACTGTAGGGTACTCTACTCTATCAGCAGTAAGTAGTCTTTTTTTTTCATTACGTATGGGAAACAAGAACCGCTTCATTAGCTTTATTATATTTTGACAAATCTCCAATTCAAACCAGCTTTTTCAACAACACACCGGTCAATCAAGTTATATATCATTTGAAAATAATATTTTATGCGATTCTCACGCATACCATTATTCATAGCCGATAGAGTTGTGTTTATGGTTATCTGAAACACACTCTCATATTTCACATGACAACGTTGGCAGTGAGTGCACAGGTGCAATATCTATCCCATTCAGAATTAGGAGCCAATATCATCTGGCTTGTACAGTTGTTTCGTTGTTTTCCAATAGTAATTCAAGCGGTCGAACAAGCCTTACAAAGTATACAAGATATACGACCAATACGTATTGACTATTGTGTGTATCAAACTGTAGAACAATTTTATAGGGTAGGTACTACATCGATACTTTTTTATGTAACAAACGTGGCAAATAATCATGCATTTCACATTGATGTTAAGTGATGACTGCAGCCTATAGACAATTACACAAAATACAGATGCATTGCCACCCTTGGGACTTAAGTTGTTATGTATCTATATGTATGATAGTTGTTACGAGACCATACATTACCAGCTAACCGGAAGACGATAGTGCTGAACACTACCATTTGGCGGCAGATAGATAAGGTAATGCGTAATAAATAGGTGCCTATGGCCTAAAACTCCTACACTTGGAATTCTACCACCAGTATAAACCACCAAATACTTGAATAATTTCAAAAAACGTTTAAATCCTCACAAAGAGGTCATAATTATGATATATTATATCGCAGAATGTTTTTCGCAAAACTTTTTAAATTACCTAATTTATCACGTGCATGTGCCTGTTTCGTTATTGATTTGCATGTGTATTCCAATAGTTGAATAGATTTCATTTCAATAGTCGTCAGACGGACAGACAGAAGAACAAATGAAGTTATTAAGGTTCCGGTTTTTTTCCTTTAAGTATGGATGCCTTAAAACAGTATTCCACGAATTGTATAAATTATATCTGTGGTTGTTCTCGCGTATATAGGTATATACCCAACTTCTTCTCTTACCCGACAGTACAAATCCAGGAATGTACTGTTATGTGTAAATTATAATGTGACGTATTTTATTGTGTATGTATGTGTCTTCACGACAATTCCATTAATATTTATTATATTCATCTGAATGTAATCTTTAACTTCTAAATCATTCAACATAACTTAGCATTTTGTCGAAACACTTATAAATAAAATTGAGATAAACTGATGGCCAGATACTAGCTGAATTTCAAACAGCCTATCGACATTAAATATAATATAACATTCAATTTCAAACAAGGCCGCCAATTCCATACCTGAGGCCTAAATTATTTGCGTCTGTTATATACATACGGAGTCGTACATTAGAATCTAAGATTTATTTTAAACTGCATTCACTCTTAAGGTCTTATCATCTACCAGTGAACTTATAAAATTTCAATCAAGCAATGGCTTCATACTCGTTGAATTTCAACCGGCATACCGACGTTAAATATAACATTCAATTTCAAACATGGCGGCAAACGCGGTACGTCTTCCGATACACCACCTTAAACTTCCCCGTGTCATATCCCAGAAAGCAAGATCTGCATGCTTATTTCTATTTTATGAATGCAAAATGAGCTCGGCTTATGCAAGCGATACGGACTCCGGAAAGTTGGTGTTCCCATCCTTTGGGAGTATTCTGATTATACTCCGCACTGTAGGGAACCCACGATAAGTCGTACTGTAGCTTTGCGACTATAAATTCATATCATCCTCAAGTCATTAGCTGATAGTGACATGATTGCCGAAACTTCGCCTATCGCAATCTCCTGCAATTTGAAGATCCTTTGTGTCTTAGAAAGTTATTCCGACCGCTCGATACTTCGGGGGTTTTGGTATAACGTAATATGTTAGCGCGTTATTGTTAGAAACTGTCGTCAAGTATACTGCTTATTTAGAATAAAGATTTAGTGCTTCGTGAGGTATAGTTTATGTCTCCCGTACCGGCGTCGTCTTCAATGAAGGAAGCCAGATGTTTTGGAGTGTGTGTGCCTCTTATAATATAACAGATAAAGCGTTTAATATGAATTTAAAATATAATTCGATTTTAAAATTTGATCGAAAGTAAATATAAAAATTGATTGCAATCCAAACGAAATTTTGTAACAAACACGTAAACTACGCTTTTTGGGTATTTTTGTAGTTCAATAGTTACAATAAAATCCTAACAATATTTTCGTTAACACAGATAAAATAACACAACATAACAAAACACTTCATTGTTCTACTATCTGGTGATAGTACATACAAAAGAAATACTCGTACACAGATCACAGACTCGTATCAATAATCACCAAGTTAAAGTTCCTTTTAAATTTTATTGTAAAGTGACCGTATCAATTAAGAGAGGGTAGTAACATTAAAAGCGCGCGAAGCCGGGGCGGGCCGCTAGTGTTACATATTATGATGTCACATCTAGTGCCATCTCTGAATAATGTAAAGATTTTATCAACTCTCAAAATTTAATCTGTACCATGTTCATACATCACTGAACAATAACACGTCCTATGTAATAATATTTTGCAAAGTTCCACACCAACCATGTACGCGCTTTTGAATGAACCTTTGCTATATGAGGTGGTCGTACCAAGTCTGAGAAGTTTTCAAGTCTCAAATACATTCACAATGTATCGGGAAGCCATTGCAGTATGTCATGCTACGTATCTGCAGGTGCCAACTATCTCGTCTACGCTTTATGTGACCGCTGTAAAGTTTCAAAAACTCATGCTCACATCTCAACGTTTTATAGCTCTAATTTGTTGCGCAGTTTAACACATTACTAGCTTCGTTCTTACGGTACGTGAGTTGGCTTCTTTGTGCTTGGGGTAAGAAAGTTTGAATATTGATAAAATTACGATTTTTGTCGCGAAATGTGTCATTATTTGTTTTTTTTTTGTTTGTGGTAAAACTAGTGTCTTGGTAGATTAGGAAATGTAGCGATAACCTCGAGCTTAGTAAATGAGAGCCCTGTAATTTCCGGCACAGAGGCATAACACCTTAGGCCTCAGGAGTGGCAACGCATCTGCATTGTGACCTTGGTCTTTGTGTGGGTGTCTATAGGCTGCAGTCATCACTTAACATCAATGTGAACTGTATGCTTGTTTGCCAATTCCATAACATAAAAAAAAAAAAAAAAAAAAAAAGCTTAGTAAATAGAGCTCTACCATTAGTGATTTCTATTTGAATGATTGTTGATTTCAGCTAATTTCGACAAGACAATAACGAAAAGAGGTTTACTATCGACAATTGTTGTTGAATTTGATATATTTTGTTAAGTTCCTCGTCATTGCTTTAGTAATAGCTTAACAATCAAAAAATTAAAAGGATGTTCAGTTATTTGGTATAAAGTTGACAGAAGTAGTTGTAAAACGACAATTAGGAATTGAAACATAAAGCCTGACGGATTTAAATTTTATCTGTTCAACTTACCTTTTTAACCTGTAAAGTTTAGAAATGGATCTCTAAATCGAAAATAGGTTTCTCAGACCCGCAATAGTTCTAAAAACCTATCCAACAACATCTTACAACACGGGGAACGTTAGAAAGTAATAACATTTCCACTTTACGTGTAGAGGCGCACCTAAACTTTTACCAATTTGTCAACGTGGATAATACCTATGCCAAATTCTCTTTAGTGCTAAGTTTCTCTAAGATTAGATTTGGACGGACGCGGACGGTCCGTGTCCGTCATTACTAGAGGTAACGGAACCCCAAAAACATCAGCTAAGTGTAGTATTTGGAAAGGTCAAATAATACTTGGATATATTATACTTGACAAATTTCTTTGACCTTGTTTTTATATTATTTCGCATTAACACATGCTTGTGAAATATATTTTATTTTAATTTAAAAACAATTATTAAGGGTAAAAGCGACTTCTTTACGATATTCAATAAACTGAAAAGTCTATTATATCGGTTGCCTAACTAGCATAGTTGGTAATAGATGGCGCTACTGCTACCATAAAGCAATGCAATAGATGTGAAGGAAAGATTTGACAAATCGGGCAGGGCTTCAGTAGCTCAATTGGAAGAGCGGCTGGACTAGATTCCCAGTAGGTCGCGAGTTCGAGCCTCGCCTGAAGTCAAATTTTTCTTTCCATTTTTCTTTAAAAATAAAATATATTTCACAAGCATGTGTTAATGCGAAATAATATAAAAACAATTATTAAGGGTAAAAGCGACTTCTTTACGATATTCAATAAACTGAAAAGTCTATTATATCGGTTGCCTAACTAGCATAGTTGGTAATAGATGGCGCTACTGCTACCATAAAGCAATGCAATAGATGTGAAGGAAAGATTTGACAAATCGGGCAGGGCTTCAGTAGCTCAATTGGAAGAGCGGCTGGACTAGATTCCCAGTAGGTCGCGAGTTCGAGCCTCGCCTGAAGTCAAATTTTTCTTTCCATTTTTCTTTAAAAATAAAATATTCTTTGACCTTTCTTTAAAATTACATCAAGGAAACGGAATTTCGGAATAGGGCTTTGTAATACCCATCTGTCTTATTCTGTATGTCTGAAATAAATGTGTTATATTTGATTCTTTCACAATGTTTATAAGCAATAAGGGCATAAATATTTCAAATTGCTCACACTAAACAATTATTCATTAGAGTACAATCAGTATTTTGAGACAAAGAGACATAAAAAACGATACATTTTGCTTAGATTCAGCAATGTTCTAAGTCATTTTTAAGACACAATTACCTAAATACCATTTAGTGTAACATGATTTTAAACGTTTTCTTGTTTTAACCTACTGACGCACGCGTGAGCTTTATGTATTTATTCCAAATTGTAATTGTGCTAATACCTTACATAAATATAACTGAAATTTCATCTTAAATACTTTAACACCCGCAGTATCTAACACCTAAACAAATGTCTACAAGAAAGATCGATATCGACAACAATTGTCAGCGCTGTAAACCTCTTTCCATTTCGCTCGTTACTCTCCCGAGTTGCAACGACTGGGCATAAGTCCAGGATAAACAAGCAAATGGATCGGGCGGAAGAGCTTGCGGCCTTTCCCTTGCAGAATAAGAAAGTTCTTCGACCGACCCGCCAGCGCCCTTCATTAGGCCCTTGCTATTGTTTGTTTATGAAATTAGCATCTTCAAAGCTCTTCAGTGACAGAATGAATCGTCCGCTGACGGCGCGATCATTACGCGTTGAGTGAAAGTTGACGGTCGAGGGATTTGCATTTTATTGGGGTTGGTATTTTTTTTTTGTATTTTGTTAATGCTTGTATTTTGTGTAAAGACATTAATTTGGGTTTTTACCATAATTATTTAAATAGTATTGTTTGAAATAGGAAGGGAGTCAACCTGTAGGTAGTCATTTTTATTGAGTTACGAATAGAATTATTAAAGCAGGCGAACTGAAATGGCACTTGTGTGTCCAAATCTTGTGGTCTTACTTTTGCTAGTTTAGCATGAGCAATATTCCAAAGCATGTTTGAGACGCTTTCTACATAACTACACCATTTCGTGATATTATTTTGATAACTTGTTAATTTAATACAGTTTAAATATTTCATGCTTTGTTTTATTAAATGTAACCCTAATGGATTAAGTTAGGTTACAATCACTTTTATGTTTTCATTGTAAATTGTAGTTTTATACAGACATCTGAATAGTTGATATTTATCAAATACAACTGTCCTTTAAACTTAAGCGACTTCACAAAAAGATCGATATCGACAACGATTGTCAGAGCTGTAAACCCCTTTCCATTTCGCTCGTTACTCTCCCGAGTTGCAACGACTGGGCATAAGTCCAGGATAAACAAGCAAATGGATCGGGTGGAAGAGCTTGCGGCCTTTCCTTTGCAGAATAAGAAAGTTCCTCAACCGACCCGCCAGCGCCCTTCATTAGGCCCTCGCTATTGTTTGTTTATGAAATTAGCATCTTCAAAGCTCTTCAGTGACAGAATGAATCGTCCGCTGACGGCGCGATCATTACGCGTTGAGTGAAAGTTGACGGTCGAGGGATTTGCATCTTTCTTGGGGTTGATTTTTTGTTGTCTGTTACTGGTTATATTTAGAGTAAAGGAATTTATTAGAAATTTTACAATAATTATTCAAATGTATTGTAACTGAGTAAAGGAATTAATTTCAACTTCTTCAATGATTATTCAAATTTATTATTTGGAATAGGAAGGGAGACGAGCTTTAAAAATTACTACCTACCACATATCCACTAACTAATTTCCACGAATCTATTACTTAATTTAATGGCTATAATTATATATATCCTATAAAATCTTTTATCCATTTTTTTAATCCCGTATTTACGGGGTAAGACTGCAGGGATTATTCGTTTAATAAATATATTTTAAACAATAATGAGTAAAATTCATCACTTACATTTAGATGGACAGCTGGAAATTTTCGTTAAACCTCTTTTTAGCAGCTCAAAATAACGTTTAATCATAGTACTTATAGATATTTTTAGAATCGATTACATAATTAGCCTAAAATATACAAATACAAAGAACATTGAATTTATCCTACATGTAGCTGTCTATCTCGTAAGGAAACTCGATATATGTTGATAATCAACTACTTATCTCTTAAACTTATGCGTGACTATGTGAGTTGTCACCTCCCTACCTATGTCCAATTGAGTACAGCATCGCTTAAAATAAATAAAAGCAGGCATCATTTTTCAATGCGAAACTGCGAATAAACAGCTCGATAACTCTAACAAAGCTTACACGTGTCCAACACAACAAACAGCTTATTCGGTTACAAGAAATTCGGCAAGTGTGAATTATAAGTAAAGAATAAGAAGGATCGTCTTCACAGGTGGCCGCGGGCGGTCGGCTCGGCCAACTCGCATGCCTAATTTAATCCTCAGCTTATTGAAATAAAAACGACATAGGTTTTCGACAGGTGCCGCGAGCGAGGGCCCTCCCAGGGGCGGAGGGTGCGGGCGGCGGGTCACAGGTGGCTCCGATGGTCGCAGCGTCGTTAAAATTTACATAAAGTCTCAATCCACGGCGACGAGCGCCGCTGCCCACCCTCCGTTTATGCTACATTTAGTAATTTTATGATAATTTCGAAAACCGTACCGCCACCCATCGCATTATACTAATAGAGGAGAACGCCGGAGGACGCCCATACGCCCAAAATGCTCGAGCGCCTTCAAAATAATAAGTTTCAGTCAATAAATCGCGCCAAACGTGAAATGGACACGAATTTTTTTCGAAAAAAAAAATTAATAGCAGATGTGTTTTCGGACAGGGGCTGGGCGCACTGAAAGTGAGACGCATAAATCCACTCGTTAGTGATGTTTTTTTAGAGACGCTTTTGATTAATAGCGCATAAAATCGAAGTGTTCGTAAAAAATTTAATATTTAACTTTTTACGGTTTGCATTGGGGGAGAAAATTGGTGTTTAGAACGTTCGGGAAGACGATGTGGGGTGGGTGGAGGAATAAAAATGAATGTTATTGTTTGGTTGCAGTCGAACCTGACACACCTGCCGCGTCACGAGTACGTGCCGGGCATCGGCATGGGAGTAGCGAAATGCCCGTACGACCCGGCGGACAACTCGACCGCGCTGTGGGTGGAGCGGGGCAACCCAGGTGCACTGCCCGCCCTCTACTCGGGCACTAACGCGGAATTCACCAAGGCCGACACCGTCATCTTCCGAACTGACCTGCATAACTTGACGACGGGACGACGCGAGTTCTCGTTCAAGAGGACGTTGAAATACGACTCGAAATGGCTTGACAGTGAGTATTGTTTTATGTAGTTTTAAATTGCGCTTTTATATGAAAAATTGCGTTTTTATGTCACGATTTTGCTGGTTGCGTAGCTTTGAAATGACATCGTTTGACGAATGCTATGTGTGTACAATGTTTACGTTATTCGAGAAGTGATTATTCTAAATGTGTTTTCTTTTTTTACGTCTTGAAGTAAGTGATACTGTAGCCTAAAAGTATTTACATCAAATCATAGACTATACCTAATAGATGCGTTGCCACTCTTGAGGCCTATGTTGCTATGCCTTTGCCCGCTAAATGGTTATACCAGAGAATATGTAATAATACTACGTATAGAATGGACACTTCGACGTCCCGCCCGATTTCCCCGCATCACCCAACCACCAAGAGGGGACTCTTATGGGCGACGGTTGGTATTTTCTACGTGCTACGCACACAGTTGCACGTGTAAATACACGTCACTGATTGATGTCTGGGTAATAGAGACCAAATTAAGCATTTGTATGGAATTTTTGCGGAGTGTCAGCGGTGTGGTTATACTACCAATTGGCGGCAGATAGATTAGGTAATACGGAGGAGCCTACTCCCTCGAGTCCGTGCACTGGTGGCAAGACCACCAGTAAGGTTTGGCACTTACTGAGGGAGGGACTTGGCGTGTCGATACAAAGTTTAATAAAATCTTTATAATTATGTGTGTAGAAATAACCACATGAGCTATGAAATAACGTAGTAATGGATGTGGCAAACAAGCACGCAGTTCACATTGATGTTAAGTGATGACTGCAGCCTATAGACCACACATAGACCAGAGGTCAAAATACAGACGCGTTACCACTTCTGAGGTCTAAGGTATTATGCCTCTGTGCCGGAAATTACAGAGCCGTACATTACCACCTGACCGGAACACGATAATGCTAATGCGGTGGTGCATACGCCCGCGAGCTCCGTGACTGGAGCTCTACCAACAGTAAAAAAACTCTTAATAATATATGTGTACAAATAACCACATGAGCGAGAGTTTCCGTAACATTGGCGCAAACTCTGCGATGTGTAACCCACTGGTTTTCAAATTTACAACGAAAATCACAAAAATGCACGTGTTAACGGTTAAATTAATGAAAACACTCGGTCAACGATCAGCAATCGGCGATGCATGCTCTGCTGGTCATTAGAACAATTGTTACAATTATCGACGTTACACGATTTAACCTGAAATTGGCCTGTTTGCGACTAAATAATGGAAATTAAACTGTTTTCGCTCTAACGAGCAGTAATGTGCCTCCAATCTTTGCCCGCTAATTTGTATATGCCACAATAACAGTGGAATAGAAATTACGTGCCGACAAAATTCGCATAATTTTCGTTAACATAGCTTTGTTCATTACCGTCGCTACCTTTATTGCCGTCGTTGGAAATGCCACTAGCAGATAATTGCGACGTTTTATTTATTATCCCCTTATTAAAACCCTTTTTAATACTTAATGCCCATTTTATAACAAGTCACGCTTTATTCGTTTGGAATTTAACATGAAATTGTACGCACTAAACTTTATTGTTGGGGCTCTAATTTGACCTGAATAACGTGCACAGTAAGCGAATAGAGGTCGAAGGAAATATATCGAAATTGATTTATTGACTGGCCCACGCAACACACATATCATTTGTTGGAAACAATTGAGCAATCACACATTGCTCGTGGAACAACATCTAACTCAATAATCAACGTTACTAATTTTAGGCTCCTATATTTGTGATTTCAAATTTTATAGTAACACAATCCTGATCGTATTTTTTTTTATCATGCTTTATCCGTAACGAGCATATCACTTTTACTTAATTTAGATGTTTTTTATGTAATGAGATTGGCAAATAAACATACAGTTCACATTGATGCTAAGTAAATACTGCAGCCTAAAAACTTATTTATTATAGTTATTACGGGGCCGTACCTTACCGTCTAACCGGAAAAGTAGAACTGAACAGGTACTACCGTTTTTGGTGGCAGTTACGAGATTTGGTAATGCGGTAGTGCCTACACCCTTGAGCTCTGACATCAGTATAAAAAAGTGTGAATCAATTTTCTGCTTACTAGATTAATAGTTTCCATCTTATCTTTATTCCATTTACATTTAAAGCAGAAAATACATAACGCCAAATAGTTAATACCATACTCTAATAATTGTGGGAGACTGAATAATTTATCGCCGCAATAACTTTAAAGACTCGGAAACCTTATTAAATTTTAATGCTCCTTTACTCTGTCAAAATGGTAAAATATGCCTTCGGAGACAATAGTTTCGTATGACAATGAGCAAAGAGATATTGCTCGCGAGTCATGCGCCTATAATCCTCCACACGTGGCGATTTCATTATGAGACCGACAAATAAGTACTCATTAATACGAGAGAGCTATGAACACCCCGTATATGACATAATTGACACACGGCTTCATCTAATATTTATTGCACATCACACAGAATAACAGCAATTTGATACTATGGAATTAACATGGGAACACGCCGAGCGGTTGTTTCAATATATTAACGTTTTATGAACTAATTAAATGTAGAGCAATCTTATTAATATTACGCGAGCGAATTATTATGTAGTGGATTATAATAATTTTGTTTCAGTGGAGTCTAAAACATACATTGTGTGACCGAAATATTTTTAGTATATTTTGTGAAAAATTAGAGAAAAAATCCCTATTATGGTCTATGTTTGATACTTTTATTCTTTTTTTACTATAACTCTTTATTTTTTACAACATTAGTGATGTTTTTGACTCAAGTAGGAATCCTATTGATTAAATCAATACAAAAGCTGATTTTATATTTAAAGAATACCAATCATAAGAAATTACAAACATGTTGAGTTATATCGCGAATATACCCAACAACTTAAAAATTACCGTACCTAAATTGGAACAAAGTAATAATAATATAAATAATGGCAACCCATTATACGTCCCACGGCTGGGCACGAGTCTCTCCCCTTTTTGGGGGAGGCCTGGAGCTTACTCCACCACGCTGCTCCAATGCGGATTGGTGGAGATACGGGTTAGTGGCCAACCCGCTGTCGGATGTTTTCAAACCGCCCATAAGGCCTCCGACAAGGTTTAACGACTGCTATCTATCGATAGCAACCGGGACCGACGGCTTAACGTGCCCTCTGAAGCACGGAAACGCACATTTTATTTGCCACTAGCCGTCACCCATCACACTACCCGACCGCGCCCGTAGTGCTTAACCGAACAGATCGCTTACGATCTACACCAGCCGCTGTGCCATGCGCGCTTCTAATAATTTTGCACAAAATTAAAAAAAAATCTTGTCACATGTCGACTTTGTAAAAGTATGTTGTTTCATTAAGAATAATATGAATATTTTTTGTTCAGAACCAAACTTCGTGGGCTCGTTTGACGTTGGAGAATACGTCCTGTTCTTCTTCCGTGAGACCGCGGTGGAATACATCAACTGCGGGAAGGCGGTGTACTCGCGGGTCGCCAGGGTCTGCAAGCGGGACACCGGTGGAAAGAACATCCTCAGCCAGAACTGGGCGACGTATCTGAAGGCGAGGCTCAACTGCTCCATCCCTGGAGAGTTTCCTTTCTACTTCAATGAGATACGTAAGTCGATGTTTATTAGTAAATACCTATTATTGTATTTTTCGCAATAACACATATGAATCAAATATATGAAAGATTTTTATGGAAAAAATAGAAATAAAAATGTTTTACAGCCACCCAAGGCGATGCAATTAAATGTGAAAGAGAAATTTGACGATTGAAAGAGGGACTGCGGTAACTCAGTAGATGTAACGACTTCGTTGATGTGCATATATTTTTAACAACTTTTTTTGCGGCTGGTGGCTTTATTTTACAATATCAATGGATGGACAGATATTTTTCGTACAAAACAAATCGTTTTAGAAGACATAGAATTTAGTGTTGAATTATCGATTGAAAAGCTGAAGAGAAAGTCAAATCACTCTACAAACTCACGAAGACACCTTCATCTTCCCGCTTTCTCCAAATACACGGGGTTGCCGACACCCTAATCCCAAACACACAAACATTGACTGTCAATCCCGAGCAAACATTTCGAAATTCAATAGTGCATGGAGAGATTTAAACGACAAAAGTCTAGCCAATTTCTCTTTGGTCCCCGAAGGCCGGGTCTTGCGACGGCGTTCATATAATATTAACGTGCGACGTTCGCTCTGCCACGGTTTTTCACGCCTCCCACTGCATTCTCTGCATAACTCATGAGTATGTAATAGGAACACTCAAGTGCTCGGTATTTGCCTTTGGCGTTATTTACATGTCCGCTTAAATGCTTTTGCGGGACGCTAATCTGTGCTGTCATATTTTATTTACACTTCGTATCGAATCCAAATATATATTCTACTAGCTGTTGCCCGCGCCTTCGCCCGCGTGGATGTCGTTTTATAAATAACTAATTAGCCTTTGTTTTTCCTCAAAGTCAGCTCTACCTCTGTACTAAATTTCATTAAAATCGGTTCAGTCGTTTGGACGTGAAAAGGTAACAGACAGACATACAGACAGAGTTACTTACGCATTTATAACATGAGTAGGGATCAGATACCTATGCAGTTTTTAAGAACACTTAAATTGTAAAATACTATTGCAATATTCCCCTAAAATTTCATCATATCACCCAGATACCAGCCATTATGTTTTATTTGTTGAGCTGAAAAGCCTTATTTTTAATAAAAAATAATACAATACCAATGGCTCTTCACTGTTTGTTTAACAGGCTTGTTCAGGATACCGGTAATAGATAATCTGATTTTTATCTTTATTATATTTAACTCTCTAATATTCATTTTTATAGGACGCTTTGAAGTCAACCCACGTTTATTTCTTCCCACTTATTCAATGCTAATCAGTTGCCAGACTAGCCTTAGTCACCTTAAAACGAATTTAATATAAAACGCTCTGATCTAACTTACTTAGATCCCGTCGTGCTTAAATAATAAGGGCAAACATTATTATACATGTATTTTATAGCCCACACGCGCCGAGCTTTCGTTTGACAGCTGTTTCGTGTTTTGTTTGTAAATTATGTTCTTACTTTTTTCTCCTAAAACATCGCTTTACGCTGTTCTCATATTTAATACCAACTTTATTTATGGATTTACAAGCTCTAACCCAAATACTTTGTCCTATGAGTTTTCGTATTTTCGTGACAATTTAATAACGCCCGCTTGCACTACTTTCAATGTATACGTTTTAATTACTGTATATAGACTGACATTTATAATCGTATGAACTAGTTTAATAGCTCCTCCAACTTTTGGTGACGCTGAGATATGAAGTTCCAGCCCCACAGTTATAATAAATTGATAGCTGTCTCTATATAAACTTACGCGAGTAAGATTAGGGGCTTAATATGATGGTAATAATTGTCATTTCCAACGTATTCTCAAAGTTTTTGACAGCACATTTACTATACAGGCTAGATATTGTGTATATGGGACTTTGCGCTAAGTTTCTTGAGGAGGCTGTGTCTGTGGAAGCCTAACGTTTTCGTCTTCTTTAGTCTTGGCAACGGTATATTTGCATTGTATGGAAATGTTGGTATTCTTTTGAAATATAAGGTTGGGGAAAAAGTTTCTTCGCATTTTTTAAGATAATTCAAAACATTTTTTAATATAGTTAATTTAAATTTAACTAAAGTATGTATGTACCATTTTGTTCGATAACCATTTGGCATCTTGTAGGTAGGGACATGATCCCATTGCTATAAAAATTTTGGGACTTCTCATCAAAATACCGCGACAAGTGGATTTGGCAGTCCTCTCGTGATGTTAACCTAACATTGCATAAAGAATTCTGAAGAGATCGAAACAGGTGGAAATCTGAAGGTGCAAGGTCAGGACTATACGGCGGATGCATTAACACCTCCCAGCCAAACTCTCTTAATTTTTGCTGAGTGGCTATAGATGTGTGAGGTCTAGCGTTATCATGATGAAACACCACACCCCTTCTGTTGATCGATTCCGGCCGCTGTCTCTCAACTTCTTGCTTTAATCTCATCAGTTGTTCGCAGTAGAGTTTAGAATCGATAGTCCTGCCTGGTGGTAATAGCTCATAATGAATAATGCCCTTCCAATCCCACCACACACACAACATCACCTTATTGCGAGTTAACCCGGGTTTCGCCACAGTCTGTGAAGCCTGACCGGCCTTTGACCACGACCTTTTTCACACGTTCTTGTCGTACGTGATCCACTTTTCATCACCAGTTATCAGCTTCTTCAAAAATGATTCGGTTTCATTACGTCGTAATAAAGAATCACAAATGAGTACACGGTTCATTAGGTTTCTTTCAGTGAGCTCGTGAGGTACCCAAATATCGAGCTTTTTTTTTGTACCCAGCCTTTTTTCAAATGCGCCAAAACTGTTTTGTGATCAATTCTCAGTTCTTCAGCTACGTCGTAACTACTGATATGTCGATCTTGCTCCACTTTTTCAAAAATGGCATCCATTTTATCCGTATTTTATATAGGGCTTCCAGAGCGAGGTGCATCTTTGACATCAAAATTTCCGGATTGAAAACTCTTAAACCACATTTGTGCTACTCTCACAGACACTGCACTAGGTCCATAAACATCGCATAAAATTTTTTTTCGCGGCTTGCGTTGCATTTTAACCTTTTTTGAAGTAAAATTTTACAATGTATCGAATTTCTTCATTAGATTCACTCATCTTGACAGTACGAAAAACTGGAATTTGGAATTATGTTCTTTAAAATTTTAACTTTCAATGATACCAAAACCAGCCAAATACAAATACTACAGCCAAAGAGATTTTATTACAAGTTTCATACATACTATAATGCGAAAAGACTTTTTCCCCAACCTATTAATTTGTACCTAAATTAACCCAATATATGACTAGGAGTCCAAAATTAACGATTAAAATAAACATTTTAAGAGAAAAAAAATACTTCAGGTGGAACTTGAACCCGCGATCACTGGATCACTGCACCGGTAGGTAGAGTGGTTGCGAAGGGCAAGTCATCCTAAGTTAATTTTTATTTTCATTTTTTTTTTCAGAGTTTTGCATACATAGACTCGCATGTGTTATTGCAAAAATAAAATAAAACCATTTTTTCTTTAATTTCTAATTAAAGGACGTCAATATTGTAGGTACTTCTATATTGTAGAACTTATACAAATTCTTCACCGTTTATTGAATAATTTTTTAATAACACTCATACTTACCTTATACATTTAAAAAATCACCGCTATAAATTTAAATAATTTAACACTAGTTTTGCTTCTTGAAAAATATTTTCTATCAACCTTTGATAAACCTCAATCTATTTTATTTAAATGGAAGCTTAAACATTGATTCACAATATTGCCACACACCCACTCAACTAAGTAAAACCATAAACCAGCTTAGCGAATATTAATAACGCTCCCAATGGAAATATTAAAAGAAGCAAACGGCGCTCTCTCACATATTTCATGTATTAGCATCAGGCTTATTTCATTCGTAAAGCTGTTTCCGAAACGTACCATCTTCTCATTGGATTAACTGAGCGAAATATTTAATATTAATCCATGGTTATTTTTTTAAAATGCCTCGGTGGCCTTGCTCCAACTTGTAGTCTTGGGTTAGTTCCCAGCTGGATATATGATAACCAAATTAGAACTACCTCAGCAATAATGATAGCAGGCCACTAGGCGATCACCAGGTTGCAGCGTAAGTGCTATCGGATTTTTATATTTTGCGGAAGTTTCTCACTGCTACTCGTACCATTATAGTATGGTAATGGTCCCCGAGATATCAATATGGTTGCCGCTTATATAAATGGGATAAAACGTGACTGGAGAATAGTTCGTTTTGCATGAATGCATGCATTTAGTCCTGCCAACCCCTTTGTAGTATGACCCCAATAGTCATGAAATTATGTATTGGGAATAAAGACTAAAAAAACAATACTGACCAATCCCGGATGTACGAAGTGAATACACATAAGCGGACATAAATAAACTATGTCTTCTAGGTCTGCTTATATGTATTCACTGAAGCCCACTCCTTCGGAGAGCTAGGACCGAAGGTATAACATATAAAAAATATGTTTTTGATCAACAGAAAGCATCTATAAAGTTCCCGGAGATGACAGCCGTTTTTACGGAGTCTTCACCACTGCGTCAACTGGTCTCATGGGCTCTGCGATATGCACATTCACGATTGGAGATATCCAGAAGGCTTTCGAGGGGAAGTTCAAGGAGCAAGCGACGTCCAGTTCAGCCTGGCTGCCTGTGATCAGCAGCCGCGTACCGGAGCCCAGGCCGGGCACGTGCGTCAACGATACCTCGTCTTTGCCTGACACCGTTCTTAACTTTATCAGGTATTGTTTCCATTTTTTTATATAATGACAATTTTTACTGGTGGTAGAGCTCCAGTTACGGAGCTCGCGGGCGTAGGCACCACCGCATTACCTAATGTACTTGCCGCTAAATGGTAGTCTTCAGCACTATCGTGTTCCGGGTCAGGTGGTAATATACGGCCCTGTAATTTCCGGCACAGAGGCATAACACCTTAGACCTCTGCATTTTGACCTCTGGTCATTGTGTGGGTGTCTATAGGCTGCAGTTATCACTTAACATCAATGTGAACTGCAAACTTGTTTGCCAATTACATTGCATAAAAAAAAACATGCAGTTTACATAGATGGTAAGTGACGACCGCAACCTATAGACATTTACACAATAACAGAGATCACAATGCAGATGCGTTGCCACCCTTGAGTCCTAAGTCGTTGAGCCTCGATGATAGTTATTACAGGGCCGAGGCCTGGCCTATAATACGATACTGCTGAACACTGCCACTAAGCGGTAGATATATTAAATAATGTGATGGCGCCTACGCTCTCGAGCTCCGACTCCTCCGACACTGGAACTCTACCAGCAGTAAAAAATATAGTGTATGTGATTCTTCAATATGTCAATGGGTAGTAATGTGTTTTTGTTTTATGAATTATATTACTGATTTCCTTCAATATCTTAAAATATATTTTAGGTTATGTTTAGAATATGATTTAAACGGCAAATAGCTATCAAAACCCTCCATTGAAAGGGATACATTATAAAAAAATCTTTATCAAATAAAGGAGTTTCAATTCCAATAAAAGTAGCACATTGATTGTGAGTGAGTACCACAACAAGCATCTTACTTGCATCTACATAAAAGCATTGTAGCAAAGCAAAAGCGAATTATAACTTTGACTATCGTAGTGGTTATAAGGGCAATTCTATGCCCAGTGTTGTTTTTATAGAGTTTGATATTTTCATATCTCTCTACATATAACAGTTCTTTCGACATCCTTTCACTAACAATAGAAAATACAAGTGAATTGACAATTATCACTTAAAAACGTGAGCTTCACGAGCCAGTCTCCAGTGATTCCAGAATTCCACCGTCATTGAAATCCACAGGCACTTTTATCTAGCGACACGTCCTGTTAATTATCCAACGTTCCCCGAGAGTTTTCAATTATTATTTTTTCCCCCACTTTTCCACGATTCTCATGTAGAAACGTTGAGATTTTAGCACTTCACCTGAACCAGTCTGTTGAAAATAGTAAATAACAAAAAAATGTTACACGAGATTGGAAATTTTAATTAAATGAGAGGAGGTTGTTGTTTGAGGTAAAGGCTTTTATCTGCTCGATGATGTTTTGTGTCGTGCGACATTATCGTTGCGGCGCCTGAAGGCGACGGCGCCGTGCCACATGTTTCCGCCGCCACGCGTCGATGGCTTTCCTTTACATCTAACCTTTACAATTTGCGTTCTAAATGAAATGTATATTTGTATATGCACATCTCCCGGGACTCGTTGTAACAATCGGAAACGTGTTTTGAATTGAAGATATATTTTTAATAGTGCCTCGTGTATTTAAATTGTACGTTGACATTGAAATAAATTGAGATCTTTTTATTTTTATTACGAAACATTTTCAGATCTAGATCGAATTTTTAATTAAATGACAGAAATTTCATTGTTGTCGTTGAGGTAAAGGCTTTTATCTGCTCGATGAGATTTTGTGTCGCATAGCATTGTAGGTGCGGCGCCTTAAGGCGACGGCGCCACGCCGCATTGTTTAACACGCCGTTAATGTTTCCGCTACCACGATGATGAGTTTCCTTTGCGTCTAACCATCACAATTTGCTTTCTAAATTAAATGTATACTAATGTTGCGTCTATCTAGCGAGACTCATTGTTCAAATAAAAAAAATGTTTTGAAAGACGTCAAGAAATATTTTGTTATATTGCACCAATGAGCTTTTGTATTGCACAGTGTGTTTGAACTACGTTGATTACTATTTGTTTTAAGACTATTTTTGTCCGACACTATATTAAATATTGAAATGTATCAGGTCCCATCCACTGATGGACAGCGCAGTGGCCCACGAAAACGAGAAGCCCATATACTACAAGCGGGACCTGTTCTTCACGCGGCTGGTGGTTGACAGAGTGAAGGTAGACATGTTGGGTCACCAGCTGGACTACACTGTGTACTACGCCGGCACCAGTGAGTATAATTTATTTTTTAATTTGTTTTTAATTTACATGAACGTGTTTTTTCCGTTTAAGGAACCTGTATTTTCCCAGAATCCGAAGACATATAAATGATATCATTCAACATTTCAACCCAAAGACTTAAAACAAAATGAAAACTTTTCGTGGTTCCATCAGTGATAAATAATTCATAAAAGTCATCAAAAATGGTTCAATTAACCTGCTGACACACAGGAAAATAGAGCATAAAGTGATTAAACCTTAACGGTTCTTATCATTTATCGATAATGAAAATGATGACACACTCGCGTCTCTCGAAAAGTACAATTCGATTTCACTCGTTCAGAATTAACAAACCAATTCTGGAAACAATCAGCGAGTCCCAAATTCACAGTAGCACCGGCGACAATCACGAGAGGACATAAAATTTCATAAAAGCGCACGAATTAAAAAATGCCTGCGTACTGGGAAATTAAAAAGTGGTGGTGAGTGAAAGTGGCACAAAGGCCATAATTCGTCTCGCCCGTGACGGCTGGACGTTTGGATTCTCGTCTGAATTCCGACGCTGTTCTACCTACGCCCCTACCCCACACATTCAGCCTTCGAAACATCGGATTTAGCTCAAAACACGAAAAACCGATTATACGTTCATTGTTTGCAACCAAATAGCTTTCGGAACACCTATACTCTTTAACGTTTTTTTGTCAACTCACAATTTATTAACTTTTAAAAGCTTGCACTAAAGCTTTTAAGCTGCGTACCCGGACGGTGTTACCCGCATATACGGCTATTCTTCCGCGATAACAAAGAATACGATTCCTTTAAAACATTTTAAAATCCTTACCTTGGGCCGTCTTGATCTGTGTTTAGTTCTCAGGCTACTTGAAAATTATATTGTGGAAGTCGAAACGTTCGCCAATAGAGCGGCTAGCGGAGCTTGTTTACTGTATCCTGCAATTCTGCTCGGCATTAACCACTACACTTAGGAAAATGTTAGAATACGGAGCGGCAGAGAATTTCTCCCTCATTGGCAGCTCTGCGTTGTCGGATACAATGGCTCCGATTGCGCTGCGGGTTCGTGTTTCACCGTATACCTATAACCGCATTCTCGTAGTGGACGATGTCGAAGCGCGCTCACAGGTCGGCACGGACCACAGAATCCCCGTCATATTTTCATCGCCGCATAAATTCGGACCGCCGTTCTAAACAACGCCTCCTAGTAGTAATTTTCACCCATGTTGTTGCAATTTTCACCAATTTTCAACGAAAATCGTTCTCGACCGAACCACCCCGCCGTGAGACTACGAAATGGATTAAACTCACGTAGATATCTAACGAAGGGGGAGTTCGTTTACGGAACAACTTTTGCGAAAAGAGAGCGACGTTTGAGTTGGCGTTTGAAATGCTTGTGTGTAGAATATTAAATTGTTTAAGCGTTACCTTTGACGTTCCCTTTCGTACTTTAGTCGTGTACCGTAATAATTACTGTAAGTTAATCTACATAATATAGCATTGTTTCTACGTTCAATAGGAACGCTGCCTGGGTGGTGCTCTAAGCGTTCGCGGTGATTATGAAACACCCAAAGACAAACTGAGACGCAATAAAGTGCTTAAATGCTACTTCGGGATCGTGACAGTAGTGCACAATAAACGGTATCGTGTATTCAAACTGCCGCAAAGAGGGAAAAGAGGAACTGCCCGAAAATCCGTAGCTCTCTTAGTTCACTATTATTTACACTCGAGCGCGAAATAAGTTGCGCGAAATTCCGGCATCACAAAGAGCTCGAGGCGTCCCGTGAAAAAGGACAGTTTACTCTTTCAATAAAGAGTTCGCTCGTGCCGTGGCGTCTGCCGCTGCAATATTGCTTCCCCGCTTAGCCCATTTCAAGTGCTTACCGCGTTATAATATGCATTAAACTGCACCGGGCCGGTACGGCGGAAAGTTGTAGCGGCGCTCGAGGTGCCGGCAGACAATGAGAAATGAGCGTATGATGTTCCCGCAATGCGGGTCCCCTGTCTCGCCTCATTCCATTTGTTTTATCACGCCTAAATCACTGTTGCCAGACAACTTTTGAATGCTCGCGAACCTTGATAAAAGTTTGACAGCGCCTGTCGTGTACACACCCAGGCCCCGTGTTTGTCAATGAAAGGGAACCGAGGTATCAAAGACGTTAAGAGTATTTAGAAGTTAACGAAGTTAATTAAATTCCTCGAGTTAGACGTCAACACCGCGACTCTTTAGTATCAAGGGCGTCTTTGTAAACAAATGAACACAATATTAATGTTAACGTATCGCCGGAGTACAGCTCACATCCAACTCGAAACACAATTACGGTGCGTTTGTACGAAACGCAAGATGTCTATTTAGTAAGTGGCGCCGCTTTGTAAACCGCGCGCATGGGATTTCGTTAGAAAATAATTTAGCAAAAACCCGTCGTATGGAAAATCGAATTGTAGACTAGAACGGGTTAGCTTTGACGCCGTGTGCTATCGTACGGACTACCATTAAAAACGATTTAAAATTCACAGTCGGCTTAACGGTCGACTCGACGCTGGAAATATCATAGCCATTTGATGACATAATTACATGAAGTCAAAGTCGCAAACGCTTACTCCTTTGACATTTTGAAACTCAGTTACGCTATGCTTAATGCAATAAAAGATACAGCAAAATTATTGAAACTCCAAAACACATAATGGATTGTACGGCAAGAAAATTGCCCTTGTAATTTACATAAAATAATACTTAACATTCAAAGTGGAGATTCATATTTACGTTGGTAATAATTTATAACACACCTCGTATGAAGCGATAGCGTAACGCTGAGATACAGCTCTTATAAGTATCGGAAACCCATTTGCCTAAGTGCATGAAGTCCAAGTTTTGCCATAAACATGAAATGCGGTCCCAGCAAAATGATATGTGATGGTGGTAAAATTATAGCGTTAAGCGGCCGCATCAGTTTATTGCGAAAACTTCAAGTCTTGGAATCATGCAGAGTTATTCTCTCTCCCAGAGCTTTCCCGAGTTGCCTGACGTAGTATCGCCGCGGGCTTCATCGACTTCCATTGCCCACAGGACGAAAATGAACAATATTTATTGCTCGGTTGCGATACGATGCAACGGAACAGAATTTCCAAAGTAATTTATAGTTCGCAACCACCTTAGCTAACGCTCTATATTCATGCATGATTTTATTAGTACCTGTGATGTCTCGTTCAATCTGTTTTAATTTAACTAGCAATAAAACACCTTTGCTTGGTGCTTAGTGATAGCAGACTACTACTTATTACGAAGACAGTACCATCTATGAAACGGACATCACCAAATTTTTAGGACTATATTTCGATCATGACATGAAGTGGAAATCCCATGTTGACTACATTTGCAAAAAAATAAGTAAACTTAGTTACGCGATCCGTATGCTTAGAAGGGTGAAATCTTTAATAAATTATATTTTTAAGAAAGGGGCAATCTTTAATAAATATAAAGCATCACTAGTTCAACTATCTCAACGTTTACAAGAGGCTAGTGAACTTGTTGACTTAGTCACATACAATGCTGAGAGGTATGAATCATTGACTAAGAACAATTTCATTACTTGTTCTCACTGTCCAAAAGCTTCTGTGCCAGAAATCATAACTCCGAACACATCGGCAAATACTCAGATTGATGGCACATATAAAACATTGCTATTTTCAGATAGATTGGGATCAGGTTTTGGATCCTTATTAAAGAATTGTTTGACAAGCAATATAATTAATCATTGTTACCCTGACCAATCATATAAACAAATAATTAATAAAGTTAAGAGTACAAAAATTGACAGTGATTCCACTTTAATAATAATGTTGGGTAATAGCATAGGTCTCAAAAAAAAGGACATTGTTGATGGTGTTGACACCTTATTAAACCTGAACGTAAAAACATAATGGTTTGTGCATTTCCCTACTCAGAATCATTGACACAAAAGGAAAATAATTGTATTTATTATTTGAATAATGTAATTCATACATTGTCTTGTCGTCATAGTGACAAATTATTGTATTTTGACACTAATAAATTTATTAGTGGTTTTAAACTGACTCGGGATGCTATGTTTCTTCCTAAGAAATGTAGAACTTTACTAGCTACATTGATAGCTTATAATATTAACATAGTTATGGAAAATGTAACTAAAAACAATTATTTGTCGGACTGTAACATAAATGTTACAAATTGTATTGTGCATGACAAAGTAGAGTGTTCTATTGAACCTCAGTCTACAACTTCCATCACTAGAGACGTGGAGTATTCTCCAGCACAGCGAAGAAATACACACTGTATAGCCTCGCTGTCTAGTGGTGGTGATGGAGATGGAGGACAAACTCTGGATTATTATAATTTAAACTAGATTTTAAGACAAAAGAAGTTACCAATAACAAGCATAGTAGCTCAATTGGAAATCAAATAAATCGGTATCTTCTGGCACTCCCACGTTAAACAGAAGTAGTAATTTGGTATTATTTCACCAAAACATTCAAGGGTTCCCTTCTAAGATATTGCATTTAGAAGTATTATTATAGAAACTTCAATTTGATATTATTTGTTTATCTGAGCATTGGTTGAAAGAAAACCAAGTGTTGATTAATTATAAAAAATACTCTATTGTAAGTTGTTATATGTAACCGAAAAACTATGCATCATGGAGGTACTCTTATTATGATAAAGAATTCTATCAATTCAAGGGAACGTAGGGACATGGTTGACTTATCAGTGGAACATGTTGCGGAAATATTAGGTTGGGGAAAAGTTTCTTCGCATTTTTTAAGATAATTCAAAACATTTTTAATATAGTTTATTTAAATTTAACTAAACTATGTATGTACCATTTTGTTCGATAACCTTTTGCCATCTTGTAGGTAGGGACATGATCCCATTGCTATAAAAATTTTGGGACTTCTCATCAAAATACCGCGACAAGTGGATTTGGCAGTCCTCTCGTGATGTTAACCTAACATTGCATAAAGAATTCGGAAGAGACCGAAACAGGTGGAAATCTGGAGGTGCAAGGTCAGGACTACACAGGCGGATGCATTAACACCTCCCAGCCAAACTCTATTAATTTTTGCTGAGTGGCTATAGATGTGTGAGGTCTAGCGTTATCATGATGAAACACCATACCCCTTCTGTTGATCAATTCCGGCCGCTTTCTCTCAACTTCTTGCTTTAATCTCATCAGTTGTTCGCAGTAGAGTTCAGAATCGATAGTCCTACCTGGTGGTAATAGCTCATAATGAATAATGCCCTTCCAATCCCACCACACACACAACATCACCTTATTGCGAGTTAACCCGGGTTTCGCCACAGTCTGTGAAGCCTGACTTGACCGGCCTTTGACCACGACCTTTTTCGCACGTTCTTGTCGTACGTAATCCACTTTTCATCACCAGTTATCAGCTTCTTCAAAAATGATTCGGTTTCATTACGTCGTAATAAAGAATCACAAATGAGTACACGGTTCATTAGGTTTCTTTCAGTAAGCCCGTGAGGTACCCAAATATCGAGCTTTTTTTTGTACCCCGCTTTTTTCAAATGCGCCAAAACTGTTTCAATCATCAATTTGTGATCAATTCTCAGTTCTTCAGCTACGTCGTAACTACTGATATGTCGAACTTGCTCCACTTTTTCAAAAATGGCATCCATTTTATCCGTAATAGGGCGACCAGAGCGAGGTGCATCTTTGACATCAAAATTTCCGGATTGAAAACGCTTAAACTAAATTTGTGCTACCCCCACAGACACTGCACTAGGTCCATAAACATCGCAATTTTTTTTCGCGGCTTGCGTTTAATTTTTACCTTTTTTGTAGTAAAATTTTAAAATGTATCGAATTTCTTCATTAGATTCACTCATCTTGACAGTACGAAAAACAAATGAAAATCACACTTTTTCCTAATTTGAATTTGGAATTATGTTCCTTAAAATTTTAACTTTTAATGATACCAAAACCAGCCAGATACAAATACTACAGCCAAAGAGATTTTATTACAAGTTCATACATACTATAATGCGAAAAGACTTTTTCCCCAACCTATTATCTTGTGTTGAGCTGGAGAAGCATATAATAGTGTGCGTTTACAGACCACCAAATTACCAAAATATTAACTTATTTGACTCCACTATGGAGGATGTGTTGAAAAAAGTTTGTTCTAGTAAAAAATCTGTTATTGTATGTGGAGATTTCAGCATTAATATTTTGGAAAATAGCTATAATAGTTGTAGACTATTGCATCTTTTTATGTCGTTCAATCTAAGTAATGTTTTATTGGAACCCACCCGAGTGAGTCCAACCTCGGCAACTTGTATTGATAATATGTTTTGTGATCTTAAATATTTAGATAAAAATATTATTAACTGCATGCCTTCGGATCATAGCGGGCTAATAATGACTTTTGCCACCGTTAATAGTAAAAATATAACACAAAAAACATACAGACAAATAACTTCTGCTAAATTAAACCATTTTAATGACATGTTAATTAAAGAGTTATATTCCTAAAAGTTTGATTCAAATAGTGCAAATAATTGTTATGAGCAAATTTTTAAGGTACTTGATACACAATTTAATAAAACATTTAAAATTAAAACTAAATTTACCAAATATATTTTAGTTTCTGTGATTAGGCTACAACTGGCATTCGTAGAAGTAGGAAGAGATTATTCGAATTATATGGCCTTAAGAATAGTATGCAAAATGAAAAACTTAGTAAATATATTGCTAGTATTCAAAAAATTCCAAAATTGTGTGTCAAATGGCAAAGTCTATATATTTGAGTAGGAAAATAATAAATGCAGACGATAAGATGAAGGCTACGTGGAAAGTAATAAACAGTGAAGCAGGCAAAAATAAACGCAGTGATGTTCGCGTGATTTTGGAGACATCTCAGGGTACTGTGAGTTCGAATCCTGACATTGCTCAGCACTTTGTAGAATACTTTGCTAATATTCCCTTTGAAATCACAAAACCCTTAAACTCATCCTCTTTATTATCCATTGATATTCTGAAAACTAACGTAGAAGCTTGTACTATTCAATTTAGGTTTAAGCATGTTAGCCCACAGTCTGTAAGATCAGCTTCTCATCAACTTAAAATAAAAGCTACCGAAGATATTTATGGCATGTCTGTTATGGTGTGTAAGTCGATTGTAGATACCTTAGCTCCTTACTTAGCATCAATTTTTAACTTATGTATTGATCAGGAAGTCTTTTCAGATTTATTAAAGTTTAGTTAAGTTGTATCGTTATTAAAATCAGGTGACAATAAAAAAAAAATGGAAAGAAAAATTTGACTTTAGGCGAGACTCGAACTACTGGGAATCTAGTCCAGCCGCTCTTCCAATTGAGCTACTGAAGTCCTGCCCGATTTGTCAAATCTTTCCTTCACATTTATTGAATTGCTTTATGGTAGCAGTAGCGCCATCTATTGCCAACTATGCTACCATAAAGCAATGCAATTAGGACCATTTCTGTTTTTAGTCTACGTTAATGATTTACTTCATTTGGTGCCTAACAGTATGCCCAAAACAATTTTATTTGCAGACGATACTTCAATAGTTTTTATAGTGAACAGACGAAATCCAGATTACGATACTGTAAATAAGGTCATAGGAGAAGTACATAAATGGTTTACTGTCAATAATCTTGCACTGAATAGTAAAATAAACAAATGTATCCGTTTTACCCTCCCTAATGTAAAAAGTAAAGAAGGAGACATTTTTATAAACAATGACAAAATTCAATTTGTTGATGACGCTACCTTCTTGGGAATAACGCTTGACTCGAAGTTACAATGGGGACCACATATTAGGCAGTTAGCGAATTCCACAATAAATGAATTCTGATTCTGATTCTATTTGATAGTAAGCATGATATCCCTAGTTCGATTCACAGATCGGGAATAAAGTGTTCCTATTAGATGGTCCTATGTGGTACCCTTGGAATTGAGAAACATGCCTGATGAAAATAGATAACGATGATTTAAACTTTAACTGGTGGTAGAGTTCCAGTGCAGGAGTGCAGGTGGAGTTCGAGGGCGATCGTTATTACGAGGTCATAAATTACCATCTAACCGGAAAACAATAGTTCTGAACACTACCATTTGGCGGCAGATAGATTAGGTGGTGCCTACATATAATTATTATACATTGTATGTGTACCCCAGTTCTTCTTACAAACACTACGCTGTTTTTTCTTTGGGTTTTTGATGCTGATTAAAGGATGTCAAACCATACATACAAACAAAAACTCTCCAATACACAGTACCTAGTGAAAGACAAAATCGACTCAGTTGGTCTAGCGGCGTATGACGAGCGCTTGATCGGAGCTCATGAAAATATTCAAACACAAATTAGTAAGTCATGAGACACTCAGATATGTCAGCATTAAAATAACCACCACTATACAACATGTAACGGTAATAATGCGCACTCTCTAACATACCGAGTAGAAAATCGAGTTATAATCATAAAACATGAAGTGAAATTACATGTTTATGTATTTAATATGTTTTATTTAATTTGAATTGAATTGAATTGAAATAAGTTGTCCTCAATTTGTACGAACAGTATGCACACCCTATGCATACTTACCCTACCTCTAACTACGGCCACACATAAAACACGAACCTACTCACACACGCACAATGTTGTAATGTGATGTAGCGTTACCTGCATACCCTTATTTAACACTCGCTGGTAATAAGAATTATTTCTAGTATTTTATTTCTTAAATTATTATTTATACGAGTTCTACGAAACACGTCTCCACGAGTTCGAATAAACTTGTTGAGACTAGCATTTTATTTTGGATAGACGTTAGTCTCATTTTCGTTTCTATTTACTGTTCACCAAATGGGGGACCATAATTTCCTTAATTGTAATTAATTTTGGGACAAAATATTATCTAATCATTTTCAGGCATTTCTAATATGCCTGAAATCTATTCGGTTATCGATTCTGAACAAACTAGTTTCGGGTTGTACCTACATTTAAACCTGTTACACGGTGTACGTGTGAGTGCACGCTCGTTTATCACGCAAAAAAACACGGCACATCGAAAAAAACAATCAGAACCCGGTTTAGGGAACGATTTGAAAGGGATCTCACCTTAACAGAAATACGAAGCAATTAGTTATAACCATAATTAGTATTCTAAACGCGTCCACCGGGAATAAACATTGATTTTTTATTCCCCAAAACTGGAGAGCGAGACCGGTGCCCGCGCGGGTTTTCAGAATACTAATGTGTTCACTTTTGAACGCTTATTCGCGCCCCGCTAACGGCTCCCAACGTTTTTTGCATAAAACATCTCATCAAAGGATTGCTTAGGTCCCTCAGTATATTGAATATCAAAAGGTGCACGGGTGAGAAAGTTTGGGGTGGCGCGGTCGCGGCATCTCTAATGCTGGCCACCGTGAAAGCCTTCTTTAAAAATACACCTTAGCTACGTGTCCCGAATAACCGCGGCTCTAATACAAAAATAAGAAATAACAACCGGATACATTTATATCGCGTTTCATGATAGACGTTTTGCCTGAAATAAAAACGTACCAATGCATTTTTGGAAATGTTTTCGTTCGTAAATAACACAGAAAGAAATAGCTTAATGGTCGGCTACAAAGGAACTATAATTGCCGAATACCATTGTGTGGAATGTAAAATATAATATGTATTCACATTAGCCGTATCGATTGGCCCAATTAGCTGTGTCCTTCAATGGGTCCGTTCAAAAACCTCGGAACACCATGCGTCAGATAACATACTTGAAGTTTTTTTTTTTATGTAATGGAAGTGGCAAACAAGCATGCAGTTCACATTGATATTAAGTGATGACTGCAGCCTATAGACGCCCACATGAAGACCAAGGCCAAAATGCAGATGCGTTACCACCCCTGAGGCCTAAGGTATTATGCCTCTGTGCCGGAAATTACAAGGCCGTACATTACCACCTGACCGGAACACGATAGTGCTGAACACTACCATTTAGCGGGCTCGCCATTTACCTACGCTCGCGAGCTTCATCACTGGAGCTCTACCACCAGTGAAAAGTTAATCGAAACACGATTATTCATATCGATTGAGGGGTCAAATATATCATAAAATAGGTCAGAGGCGCTCGGACCGATCCCGTGATAGTCACATAAACTTTCTAACGACGAATCTCATAAAAGTCGGTGGAGAGCTCGTAGGCAAACGTTAAAAAGCCACGTTTTTCGATTTATAGCGACTATAAAATACATATTGCAATTCGTGATAGAAGTCCGGGCCCGAATTTGTTCGTATTCATATTGTCGTTACGTTTATTTACGTTTTGATGGTAGAGCTCCAGTGGTTGAACTTGATATTCACAAGCATTCCCTCATCCACAATTTAAAGAAGGTATTAATTCTTATACTGTGCTTTATCCGGTTTTCGCTAGACCTTAGGATATTGCGGTTCGCTAAACCGTAGGACAGTATTGTAGGTACGTACGGTCAGTATTTTCGCGTACAGAGCTAAAACTATCTACATATACATATGCTGTAGAATTAGTTGACAGTTTGTTATAACTGTCAACTAATTCTACAGCATATGTATATGCCATTTACTTAAAAATAATATGAATAATAAGTTGGTTGGTTATTACAACTACCACTAAACAGGTTTAAAGCCTGTTTAGCCTGCCTAGCTTATTCAGTCTTGCATTAATTTATATGCACAATAGTACTCATCGTTCTTCAAATGTACAAGCTTTTAACTCTCTTCTTTTCTTTGAAGTATTTTCAAGACATTATTACGTAAAACCCGGCGAAATAGTACTTAAATAGGCAATAAAATGGCTTTTATATCAATATCGAATCAAACGCTGACAACATGTAACGTTGAACATCGCAATTCGTCGTACGTAAAAGGTAAATCATCAACAAAGTGGAAATAAATAAATCTAAGGCCCCTATTTCCCGTTAAAATTTTTATGAGCATACATTACTCTCCTGATGTATTGTATGGGGCAAATACACATGGAAGCCCCGCCATGAAACGTGCAAAAGCCAAAAGGTAAAACGGTCGCACGAACGGCGCGGGGTTTAAGGAAAACCCATCCGATTGGTAACTGGTAAATCTATACGTTAAACGAGGAGTTTTTATGAAAAGCAATAAAGATGTTAGAGCTACTTTGTGTTTGGAATTTATACCACTTGGTGGAATAAAACTTATATTGTTCGGGGATCGCAAAAAAAGTTTTCACTTAGGCCTGTCGAAGCGGAATCTTTATTGGATTGCCGGCTTATTTCTTTTGAGACGTCCGCCACGACACTCCGTGATCACTGGCTGGGAAAATATGAAAAGATAATTGTAGAATTACCTTATCTTTATTTTCTCTTAATATAGCCTACTTCAATTACAGTTACTTTGTTCACTTCATAAAACATCGTACAGAAATGTGATGAGAAATTATTCATTATGTATATTTCTAACAATAAAATTGCTGTCTATTTTTCTCAAGACTTATTATTGTCTACAGCGTTTGACAAAATTTTTTGCAGTCATTTCAAATACAAATCATTTAGAGCCCACACAGTCGCAGACAAAATTCATCAAACTTTCATTGAATTTGCAAATTCAGTTGATATGCCCACAAATTAACACAACCTTTTGAAACTGACATTCATGTTTCATTAGTTTTTAGAGCTCCGGGCCTCTGACGTAAAAAACCCTGATAGGATAATTTTGTTGCTCTTCTGTATGTCTGTCTGTTTATGCTTATACTGTCAACCATCGACATAATTTATTGTGCTGTCCTTTAAATAAATCATTTTCATAAAACACCACACACAACGTCACAAAAACATGGTTACTTAGTGGGACTGCAAAATATATTTACTTGCCCTTTCTGTGAAACAAAGGCGTTCCTCCTCAAATAATTTACTGTTCTCATACACAGCGATTAGTTGGTACGTTGCCATTGATGTATTTACAAGAACTACGATATAGCAGTTTGCTAGCTTATTTCCTTGTCTAATTCGTTTCTGCTTAGGCGGCATTCCACAGGGAGCCGACCCGGCCGATCACGATCAATGTGGGATTGTTTAATTATTTTGCTTGGCCCGACCGTGATCGGAATTAATGACTATAAGTAAGGATATTTATAAGCCTGAACGTTAGATGGATTACGTCTTACGTATTGGTGTTTGAATCTTAATTAATTTTGGTACGTATATCTTTCTCTTTGCTAACATTTCTTTCTTTTTTTCTGGGAGGTTTTGTGTATCAATGTGAAGGAAATCTAGACCGACAAATTTATTGCGATTCAATGTATGTCACAATTTTTTATCATTAAAGAATGATACTAAATTCTATACACATACAGGGTTATTTGTAACCAGCGCATAAGTCTTAAAGGGAGGCTTTAGCTCATCAAGACTAACACTTATGTTATATAACTTTTTCTAATTCATTATCTAATTTTTACCATACAAAAAATAATAGATAGAATTTGCAGTTCTAATACTTCTTAACTTCACGTTACGTAAACAGCTGACGTCTGTACCTATGTAAAAATATACCTATGAAACGTAGTGCTAACAATTGATAGAAGTCCCATTTGAAACGATTTTATTTCTTCTCATATGATGTACTGCGTTTTGGCAAAAGTCATAGAACAAAAGTTGTTAGTCTTAACATACCTAACTCACCTTTGACGATTTATGCGTTAGATATATTTAACCCTGTATATGTACATACAAGAAAAAATAAAAAGGTACAAGGTAAAACAGCTTTGAAATTTTATCTAGACAACATAATGATTACAATGAACATGTCCTGGTATTTAAAATATTTTAACCTCTCCGGAATAAGATGGACTTTAAAAAAAAGATTGAGCATCGGCAAATGTTCGGTTTTCGAAAAAAAATATTTCGTAGCTGTTACACAATGTACCTTTTTTTTGTTCAATTCTTACCATGATTTTTTGATACATTTTGTTTTGTTGATCCTAAGTGAATTGAAGAGCAATAATATGTCTTGGTATGGGAACTTGGTACCTACACACTATTTTAATCAGTGGCCCAAACATGGTCGCCTAATGTTAATAAATAAATTACAACCATGGGCGCCACTTTTGAAAATGTTTTGAAATGCATATTATTATGTAAGAACATTTAAAATACAATGTGTGTATGGATCTCAGATATATTTTTTATTTAGCAATATTATTTTTCAAACTATAGTGTTATAAACTATATATCACGTTTTTCATGCAATGAGTACAAATTGTGAATGAACTGGCACCAATAACATAGCATCAATAATGATCAGAATGGAACTGTAGAGGGTTGCGGCGACGTTTGCCCGCACATTACGTAGTGTCACGTCTTAAAGCTTAAAACGTGTAACGGGGTCCCGGTAAACAGATTCCAGTTGGGGACCTTGTACCGCCTCCCCGCATCTCTTTGCACACAAATTTGCTGAATGCTTTCCCTTGTACTCGCTATTATCGCATCAGCCTGATACTTAGCTGTCAAAACATAAAAGCCCGTAACGTGTAAAATCATCGACGTGAACTCATGAGTTTAATACTTGAGGCGTATAGAGTTCGGTGTTCTTTGGAGTGTGAAATGTCGCAGTGTGTTCCTGTTGTTCCATGAATTTTTAGGGTTCCTTATCTCAGAAGGGACAAACGGGACTCTTATAAGATCACTCGTCTGTCTCTCCCGCTGTGCTGCTGAACTAGAAAGTGTAACTTCAATAAATTAGTTTCAAACATTACTGTACGCAAATATATAACTCACATATTCCTAGGAAGCCAACACAATAGTAATGAACACTACAATTAAGAAAGGTTATGTACGTAGATTCCTACGCCTTCGAGCTCCAACAATCAAACTTGCTACCCGAAAACATATTTGCAAAAAAATACAATTAACTTTTACAAAAGCTATTGTTGTTAGATCTGTTTGTGATATTATAGTGACAAACAAGCATTAAGTGAACACTGAAATTAAGAGAACAGTAGGTATAGCGATTAATTTCACTACTTTGGTGTGTTTATAAAAACTGTCAAAAATGCACCACCAACCACACGATATCTATACTGCCTCGTTGGCTCAGTGGTCGCAATCGCGATCAGGTCGGGAAAATCTGTTATTGGGCTTTCTCTGTAAGGAAATTCCCAGTAGTAGCCCGGAGTCTGGTCGTGCCTGGGAGAGCATGTAAAGCCGTCGTTTCTGCACCCGATCTCTCTCCGGTCGTGTCTGATTGCCGTCCCATCGGGCTATGGGAGTGAAGGAATAGAGAGTGCTCCTGTGTTTGTACATACACTTGTGCACTATAATATCTCGCGCAGTTGGCTAGTCTCCGTTGAGATTGGCCATCGTGTCCGAAATTCTGTCTGAAGGACATTATTAAAATCTATAAAAATCAAACGAAGGAACTCTTTATAAAATCATTTTTGACGGGCCTTAAGATATAAATAACAAATAAATAAAAAATAATTGGCAATAGATTTTAGATCTAAGACTGCCAAGGTTTCATATATTTACGAGCATTATATCTAAATTAGGAAAATGTAGCTCCAGTAATAACAGTAGTTAATATACTCGTACAATAAACCTGAGCCAGTGATTAGAGGCTGTTTCGTTTACATCTATATAACCTTAACCATATAATGAGGGCCTTATCGTAGTATATGGTCACTTTAACAACTGCTAGTTGAGGTTGGATATATACCTACATATTATTATATCTCAGACTAAAGGATTATTCATTTAGTCTGAGACATACATACATACAGTGAAAATTTGGGGCTTTTTTTTTCACGGTAGAACTATTTTCTTCAGTAATAGGAACTATCAAAACATTTGAGTTAAAAGTATTAGGTAAAAAAAACAATAAAAAAAAAAACATCGTGTCGAAAGCTTGAGAAATAATATAATTCCACAGACCAATCAGCCTTTATAATTCACTAAGCGTAAATAGTAGTACTATGGACTACTTGAACTAGTGCACGCACACCACCATGAGCTGCCACTAAAGTGAAAAAAATAGTGAATATTCAAAAAGGTTCAAAACAAAATTAGATCGTATAACTTGTGATACGGACCTAATTTTTCTTATGGGCAACGTTTGGTATTTTCTACGTGCTACGCACACAAGTGCACGTGTAAATACACGTCACTGATTGATGTCTGTGCAATAGAGACCAAATTAGGCGTTTGTATGGGATTTTGGCGGAGTGTCCTCGGTGTGACATTGGCACCATTTCATCTGACCGCCTGTTTGCTACTTCCATACTTCTAAAAGGTGAAACCGATCACGATACACTGCCTTCAGTGAAGACGAAATAATTATAGTTATCATCAAAACGTATATTTTTTATAGAATCAAACGCATAAAATTGCATGAAATTTTATTTTGCGAATATGTTGTGCCAACACTACTCGTGGGAATGAGTAGCGCAGTGAATAAGTACCACAAAACGATGATAATCTAAACTAAGGAAAGTAGGACATTTTCCGCTAAGATATCAAGGCCAATTCAGTTTGTTTGCGACACGCACAGTTCCCATACACTTTTGCAACGACTTCACTTGGATATTACCCCGTATGAAGCGTTTTATACCATTTTATAAAAATCCATCCATTCAACTTAACGTGATATACAGGCACGTGCAGATTTTCACATTAAAAACATTAGTGAGATAGTAATATGAACATAAATCCGTATTTCATTAGCTGGGAGCGAATTTCGCATTACTCGAACACGTATTTTACATTATTCGCGGGTATCGTGTGTGGTGTTAATTATATTGTTTCGATTGTGAATGAAATGCGGTAATAATTGGATTTCGAATTGCCCACGTAAAGTTTATCGTTACAATCATATCGCGTAACGGTAAATTATTTTGCGATTAAATCGACTATTTTGAAAAAATTATAAATGACTAGCTGTTGCTCGCGGCTCCGCCAGCGTGTAGTTTGCGTAACCTGTGGAAATCATCAAATCATCCCATGGTATTCCACAGGAACATATTTTCGGGATAAAAATCCTATGTGTTAATCCGAGTTACTCTCTATGTGTGTGCCAAATTTCATGAAAATCGGTTCAGTAGTTTTTGCGTGAAGGTTACTCCTTCACGCAAAAACTACTGAACCGATTTTCAAACAAACATACATAAAACAAAAATAACGTATTGATATTTATACGATAATGTGTTTTTTCGTATGTAGACAATGAAACTAATACATTAGGTTCCAAAACAACATTGTTGATGAGTCAGCGTTAGATAAAATCTATGGGCATCAATGCGATTACATTGGCACCCGCATAAACCGCGCGGCCATCACTTTAGGATTCGCTCATTAATTTATTGAAGGTAACCTAAATGTCGATAGAGAAAATAAATATCTGTGAAATATTTTTTACTACGCTGGTGCTACCAAATTTCCTATCATTTAAAGTAAGGACCCTTTGATTTTTAAAGTGTCAAATACTAATAAAAATAAAACATAGCCTTAATTTCTTCAAAAGCTAAAGCAAAAGCCCCTATTTCAATTTCCTTTAAGATCTCCAGTAATTAGAAATAATATACTGGAAAACTGTGGGCAAAAAAAACAAGTGACTTAAACGTGATCAAATCTTTGTAATATTATTACGAGTAGTTACATTTTTACGAAATTAGGGTTGCCTTTGTCTCTCTAATCTTATACTGTATCAAAATCTCTAAGTTTTTTTATGTAATGGAAGTGGCAAACAAGCATGCAGTTCACATTGATGTTAAGTGATGACTGCAGCCTATAGACACACAAAGACCAGAGGTCAAAATGCAGATGCGTTACCACTCCTGAGGCCTAAAGTGTGTGAAGTTGTAAGTTATGCCTCTGTGCCGGAAATTACAAGGCCGTTTTATATTCCAAAAGTTAAATTTTTGTTCGTAAACTACACCAAAAATTACACGTTATCTGTTAGTCTCTTTGAATATACTCACTTGCTATTTGGCCGAAACCTTATCGAGAACCAGTATTTCCAGTTTAACAAGCGCACAAGAGACCCATGAAATTATTTCATTTTGATAATCATACGGACTCACCGGTAAACAATTAAACTACTTGTCAGAAACGTTTCTCAGAAGTTCCAGTCTATTTTCGATTTTACCTTCTCTTACCCTACATCTACTAGTTTGCCTTAACGAGCGGGGTGAGTTTCTCATACGATATTCAGCAACCATAATTACTCACGCTTGCTTGCGTCAATCACGAACCTTTTGTACCTTTCGCCAAAACTAATGGGCCACAGTGCCAAACCAATCCTCTGTCATAATGATACATTTTACATTTAGACTGGGTTGCATCACGAGCTTTGTTAAAGTTATTATAACATTTCACATCCTTCTCTAACTTAAAGAAATCTGTTGAAGTTAGAGAAGGATGTGAAATGTTACAATTATATACAAATATCTTGGTGCAACCCAGGTTTCAAATGTCTTATTCGATTACAAATTATGCAGGAGGCTCCATACAACAAACAAGCCACTGAAATATATTACTCAGTTAAATAAAGTAATGGCTTTATCATACACTAGCGGACCGCCCCGGCTTTGCGCGGGTGCAATGTTACCTACCTACCCTCTCCTATTCGTCTTAGCATGATGTTATATAGCCTAAGCCGTCATTAATAAATGAGCTGTCTAACATTGAAATAATTTTTCAAATCGGAGCAATAGTTCCTGAGATTAGCGCGTTCAAACAATCAAACAAACCCTTCAGCTTTATAATATTAGTATAGATTAGCATAGATATATAGTATAGATTAAATTTGGAAACTTATATTTCTCCCTCACTAAAATAGTTTTCGCTGTAGTTATACATTGACAAGTTAGATTGGAAAGTTACCGATACTGTACTGAAATTAGGATTGCCTTTGACTCTCTAATGTTATACAGTATCAAAAATCTCTACGTATTATAGATTACATAATATTTCAAAACTTTATTTTTGTTCGTAAGTTACTGAATTACGCCAAAAGTTACACGTAATCTGTAATTCTCATTGAATAAATCACTTGTTATTTTTGCTACGAAACCTAAACGAGAACTGGGTACATAAATGTAACGTAACTTCACGCCTGTTTTCCCCGAAGTGTTAGGCAAAGGTAAATGCATGCATTCAAGTATGCATGCAAACACACACGATTCGCCGTTTACGTTTTGGCCCATTTAATAGGTGGCGAGCCTGTTGACATCTCCGGGCACATTATCAAACTTCGAGGCACTGGGAAATTGCCAGAAAAATGGAAAAAGCCCAATAGAACCAGAGATAAAGGACTTTACACCATTATCTCTGATAGCCCCCTACCCGGGAATCGAACCCAGGACCCCAGCGTAGTAGTAATGGCCTGCTACCACTTGGCTACTAATGCAGTTTAAACTAGGTACATGGTACCTGTTATTCTAGTTTAACAAGCGCACATGAAACTTAACAAATTATTTCATTGTGATAATCATACGGACTAACCGGTAAACAAGGTAACTACTTGCCACAGAAACGTTTCTCAGAATTCCCAGTCTATTTCGGTTTTACCCTACATCTACTATTAGTTTCCCGTAATGAGCGGATTGAGTTTCTCATACTATATTCAACAACCATAATTACTTACGCTTGTTTGCGTCAATCACGAACCTTTTGTACCTTTCGCCAAAACTAATGGGCTACAATGCCAAAACAAACCTCTGTAATAATATAAGACATTTGAAATGTCTAATTCGATTACAAACTTCAATTCATTTAGTAGGCTCCATGTAACATACAAGCTACAGAAGTATATTAGACAGTTTAATTTATAGTTAAATCATATATTGAAACTGGAAACTGATATTTCACCCTTACTAATGTAGTATTAATTTAGTCATTCGCTCATTCACAAGAATTTCGAATGAGCGAATGACTAAACAGATATACAATGCGAATGTGGATGTTTGCAGAGGCCCAGGAAGACCAAGGCTGACCTACCATGACCAAATAGGTCGAGTTCTGTCTGATGGTGGGGTCAAAAGTCTTAGGAATCGGCGTGCATGTATGAAGAGTATGATGAAGGTAGACGAGGCACGAGAGGTTTGTCTGAACCGGGATATCTGGCGCTCTACACTCTCTGCCTACCCCGTTAGGGACCTGGCGTGAAGATACATACATACATACATACTAACATAATTTTCGCTGGAGTTATACAAGTACATTGATGATTTAGATTGGGAGGTTCCTGATACTATACTGAAATTAGAATTGCCTTTGTCTCTCTCGTTTTGTTCAGTATAAAAATTATCTAAGACTGCACCAGTGGATTTGATCGATAATCATACGAACTCACAGATAGGTACACAATTTACATAACTACTTGCCACAGAACACTTGCTACTGGTGGTAGAGCTCCAGTTGACGGAGTAGTACCTAGGAGAGTACCTAGTATACTTGCCGGTAAATGGTAGTGTTCAGCACTATCGTATTCCGGTCATGTGGTAATGTACGGCCCTGTAATTGCCGGCACAGAGGCATAACACCTTAGGCCTCAGGAATAGTAACGCATCTACATTTTGACCTTAGTCTTTGTGTAAGTGTCTATAGGCTGTAGTCATCACTTAACATCAATGTGAACTGCATGCTTGTTTGCCACTTCCATAACATAAAAAAAAAACAATAATTTCTCAGAAATTCCAGGCTATGTTTCGATTACACTACATCTACTATTAGTTTGCCATAACGAGCGGAGTGAGTTTCTCACACCATATTTAACAACATTAATTACTTACGCTTGTTTGCGTCAATCTGGTACCTTTTGTACCTTTCGCCAAAACTAATGGGCCACAGTACCAAACCAATCCTCTGTGATACTGTAAGATACATTTGACATTTGAAATGTCTAATTCGATTACAGACTTCAATTATTCAGTAGGCTCCATGAAACATACAATCCACAGAAATATATTAGTCAGTTAAATTAGGTAATGGTTAAGTCATGTATTGAATTTGGGAACGGATATTTCTCCCTCACTAAAATAGTTTTCGCTGGAATTTATACGTCACCATTTATATTGGAAAGTTACTGTTACAGTACTGAATATAAGTCTGCCTTTGTAACTTGTGCCGAATTAGAGCGAATAAAATATTCCCGTACGAGTTTGATTGTTATCTACAGACGCAATAGAGATTTGAATGCTCTATCAAGTATTTTCCCTATATTGGTTCGTTGTTCTTTTTTAGATAACGTTATAGTACTTCTTGTCCACTGGCGTACAATTGGTTATCTGTGATACGTTCCATATGTTTGCTTGTACGCATAAATACCCGTTCTGGTGGTAACGTTACGTTTTCGAGTAATACCACAGAACTAAAACACCAATTTTTAGCTTTTGTATGACCACGTTAGTGCTGTGCGTTACCTCTCATTTACTCAGTCACTTAATCACTCAGTAAACGAAAGAGTTTTATTCTGGTTGCAGTTATCAGATATCATTCACATATTATTCCATACATGAAAGAAAATTAGGCTGTAGCAGGGAACATAGAAATCTACGTACATACATACACCCGAAAAACATAACCCTCCTTCTGTTGCAGTCGGGTAAAAAACAATATTTTATTCTTAACTTGACCCCGCAAACTTCGTATTGCCTCAGAATGAAATAATGTGTCGAAAGGTTTGATAGATACGGACTATTTGTTTGGAAAACGGAAATTGTGGTTTTTAGTATTTCCCTTCAATTTCTTATTTTCTTACCTTTTAAACCTTCCCTGGACTTCCAAAAATCATTCAAGACCAAAATTAGCTAAATCGGTCCAGCCGTGCTCGAGTTTTAGCGAGAATAACGAACAGCAATAGATTTTTATATAATTATATAGATAGTAATTCCCAAGATACTTTTGACGCGGACATTATGTTGTTAGAATTGCAATAACCTCTAATCAAGAAACCCTGTAGGAACTATACAAACACCCCGTTCTTATTAATCCATACATTATGCTAAAAGAAAACAAGAACATATACGTACACAATCAGCATTACCGTTCATTAGTTCGCACAATAACAATTGATTTATAGCGTTACACCATAATATAACGAACACAATAACAATACGGAGCTTTACCGTCGTTCCATCTAGGGATGCCCGAACTGAATGAATTTTTAAAACCGATTCACCATACGATCTATCGATTCCTGTAATCGATTCAAGTCAAGGCATCTTCAACTGAATAGAATCGGATTTTTCTAAGATCGTAAGAGGAAAATCGTTTTAAATTAAACCTGAACATCAATCGAAACTTACAAACATACGAAGCAATCTTTCCATACCTATCATATAGACGTGGAGGGCACAGACAACTACTACTAATATTACCTACTTACATATTAAATTAGATTATTTTCGAGTTATGTCAAAGAAAAGCGGTAATCTATGAAATATAAAAGTATGTATCATGATATTTTGTATATCGGGTATGTTTACTGATCTTCCATTTTATATAGTATTGTGATAACAAAAGTTAAGCTATTTGTGCTGTGAGTGTAAACAAACAATTAATTTTCTTATTGCATTTTTACAAAATGTAAATACAATCTTCCGAGATCGAATAACATCATTCAATGCAATATGAATCAATCAGTGATTGATTCCCAAGGCTACTATAGAAAGCAAAAATCGGGCAACCCTAGTTCCATTTGAAACGTATACGCGTAGTGACACGTACGCCTATACTACTGTACGTAACCCGGTTAGGTAATTTCGGTACATGCTTCTAATCCAATTAGCTATTAAGATTCGTGGTCCGAATATTAATTTAGTCTTGAATCGGCCGCTTTGTAAGGAGTCTGCGAACTGAACTGTGACCTTTTGTAGCACAATAGAAATAAGATTTCCCGACGCGTGGTCACGCTCTACATTCGATTGTGTGTAACAATTGTGTTTACAAAGATTCCCGTAGAATTTCCTTCTTATTTCTTTGCAGTTTCACGAAACAATAGACCACTCGGATATATTATTTGGCGAAACGCCTTTATGAAACACGACACATTGAATCGTAATAGCTTTGATTGTATAACGTTTACGCATGTTTTCTCCAAGGAGGTAGGCAAAAGTGTATGCATACATACAAACATCCTCGATTCTCCAGTTATTTTTTGTCTCATGTAATAGGAGGCGAGTTTATTGACATCTCCAGGCAAATTACCAAACTCTGAGGTTGACACTGGGTAACTTCCTGAAAATGGAACAATCCCAGTAACACCAACCTCCGATTTTAAAAAAATATATAATATCGCTATTCACAAAAGGTTTACAAGATTTTTCAAGATTCGGGGATCGAATTGAAGACCGCAGTTTAGCAGAAATGGCCTGCTACCACTCTGGCGCTTCACACTCTCTGCCTACCCCGTTAGGGACCTGGCGTGACGATACATACATACCACAAGACTAAAGAGGCAGTTATATCTTAGCTTATTTAACGCATTTAAACCCTGGGTTAGGTAATTGATAGCATATATTACGCAGAACTATATATCAGCAAAGGGGTGCGCCCGAACAATGTTTCAGATCAATTTATTTTATTGCCAATTTTGTGAACAATGAGCGCTTTCTTTATGGAATTATAATGTCATTCATAATGAAATGGGACAGTTAGATTGTTATCTAATCGTTAAGGTTGAAATATGTTTTAGTTTTTATAGGTATTTTATTTGTTTTATAGATGTGGTTTGAATAATAGTTTGAGTCAAGTAGCTACAATCTCCATGGCACTTGCCGTGACTAGAATTCTCTCTTTCTGATATAGTCACTATTTTCACAAGTTGAAAATGGTGAAAAATAGAGTTAGTGATCGTAAGAAATATGTACGCTCTCTCATTCGATCCGGAATAATGTATATAAAAATGTGCTGAAACCTTAAAACTGTTTTAGCACATAAAAATTCCGAAGTTGTAAAAAAAGCGATACAAAAAAGTTATTTTGTAAATATTTATACGATTATATCATACACTAGCGGCCAGCCCCGGCTTCGCGCGGGTGTAATGTTACCTACCCTCTCCTATTCATCTTATCGTAATGTTATATATATATGCCTTTAGCCTTCCTCGATAAATGGGCTATCTATCACTGAAATAATTTTTCAAATCGGACAAGTAGTTCCTGAGATTAGCGCGTTCAAACAAACAAACTCTTTAGCTTTATAATATTAGTATAGATTTTTATTACATTTTGTTTATTATAACTTTGTTAATCTAACAAAAAATGAATAATCGACGTAATGTTATTATTATTTTTTAATTGTTATCATGAGATCTTAATTTAATTGTATAAAGATTGAACAAATCTATTTTCGCCACAATTAATATTTGTATCGCGATTTATGAAAGCAAACATTCAAATCAAACTAAATTGTCATAATATGTCCATTAATGACTGGTCACAACAAGTTTCGTGACTTGTCGCGAACAACTCTAATTAATCGACTGCCACTCTTTGAAGCATCTCTGTAATCTATCACTCTACAAGACAGCCTATTTATTAAAACGTGATTTTATGAAATATTATTACCGTCAGATGTATGCATACTATGGACTTCAGTTTGTTAATTATAATGTAACATTCTATATCTTTTCTTATCGCTCGGTTTTTATCATGATATCATATTTGATTATCATATAGATTGAGTCAATTAGCGTCAATATTGCCACGTTGGTGTACCTTGAAATACGATCGATATTATTTCCGAGCGAGAGTTCCACAAAATGATTCGAATTATTTCACTATCGCGTTTATCAATAACTGCCTCATTTATCTTGTGGTCGTTTTTCGATCCTTGCGTCGAAACAAGATGTTATTGAGTTTCGATTTCCCGCAGTAGCCAGGCATCTAGTTCTGGTACCTGGAGAACGTAAAGCCGTCCGTTTGTCCTGTGTCTGATTTCTCCCCATTCATGTTGGATTGTTGTCTCACCAGGCTATGGGAGTGAGAACGAAAGAAATAACTGTTTAACTCGTTCTCGCTAAAATGTTGTAAACAACAGAGTTCTAGTCGATCCTTCATCTCACATATTTTGGTGTCATCATCTCATTTTTTTTTCACTAAAAGGTGCAAACATAGAAGTAGAAAAACTATCTGTAGGTACACACAACGAGTCTAATGAACTCAATCAATTAAAAACATACACACGTACCAGTATGAGGGGCAGTTATATACACAATAAACAGAAACGGTCCTGCAGACCTCCCTAATTGATCCCCAAACGTAACGAACCATTGTAATTTCTCCTTATGGCTAGACGCTAGCTTCACAGTTAACGAAAACTTAATTATGATTTGGGGGGATACATTTAAAGACTGTTTATGTACAACCTTTTGTTTTATGTTCGAGTTTTGGAAAAATCTTATTTTATACGTTTAAATTTATAAGGGCAACATAAATTCTTATGTTATTGATAAAATAACATCGTCATTTTTTAGTAGTTTAATTTTTGCCTTATATAAAGCCGTAATATTTCATAAAATAAAGAAAAATGGGAAAGAAAAATTTTACTTCTGGCAGGAATTGAACCTGCGACCTCAGGGTCACCAGTCCAGCCGTTTTATCACTAAGCTCACACGTGGGTCTAAAGTTCACTCGCATGTGTTATTGCGAAAAAATAAACATATTACAATTACTATTTTATGTTGTGAGTATACGTAAAAGTAGGTCTCAGCGTGCAAACCTTAGCTGTTTTGACATAATATTACGTACATTACCACCAATCCGATTATTATGTAAGCTGAATTCCCTGTGGCAGATAATTTAGGTAATACTTATGGACCTATATTTCTTAATACTAGCACTCCCTATTGCCGCTAAACGATGACTCTTAGCATCTGTTGTAACCCTAAATGGGTACTACACTTAAGTACACAACCGTTGAAACGTGGTTGAAACAATGATATTTCATGGGTATAGCAATCCTACCGTTATCATTTACTAAGATAGGCTCCGCCCATTCTGCCTATATGCAATGCACGCCACTGGAGAGAAAATGCAATAACGCGAGATGGGCAGCAGCGTAAAACTTTCGCTACTGCAATCACCAATCCGCATGTCAAGCGTGACGACTATAGCATATCCTCCTTTATCAGGAAACTTTTGTCCAGGCAGTGGACTGCCTCGTTGGCTCAGTGATCGCAATCGCACTGGTGAAGCCTGAGGTCCCGGGGTCAATTCCCAGGTCGGGAAAATTAGTAATTGGGCTTTTTTTTCTGTGAGAAAATTCCTAGGCCCGGAGTCTGGTACCGGTGCTTCGGACAGCACGTAAAGCCGTCGGCCCTGCGCCCGACCTCTCTGCGGTCGTGTCGGTTTACAGCGGATTATGAGAGTGAGGAAATAGAGAGTGCACCTGTGTTTGCGCGCGCATACACCTGTGCACTATAATATTTCGCGCGCAGATGGCTAGTCTCCGTTGTATTTTATCCAGGAGTGGACATCTGGAGCCTTTAATGATGATGAATAACATATCCACCTTTTCACCAGTAACATAATTGTAACTATGCAAATGCTTTCATTTGAATCGATCTCCAGCGGTTACAGTAACCACTTGTGATATCAATTTGTGCGGCAAAAAATCTCAAATAATTTCAAAAGTCTGTTAACTTAGTATTTTTATGAATAAAATTGTATTATTGTTGCAGATGAAGGAAAAATTCATAAAATCGTGCAGTGGACTCGCAACGGTGACAGCCAGTCAGCTTTACTTGACATATTCGACGTTACTCCGGGAGAACCCATTCAGGTGTGTGCTTGCTGAATAAATTGCATGCTAACACCTCGTTTTAAATATAATAACATAGTACCTAGAAAATATTACTTGTCCACATTGAAAGGTCTTTACGCAACTTTAAAGACCTTTCATTGTGGACAAGAAATATTTTTAAGGTACTAAACAGTTCTATTGTGAGTGTTTATATGCAAAAACGTGTTTTAAGCTTCATGTGTTAGGGTTCCTTAGTCGAATGTCAAAAAATGGAACGGAAAAATACATGTTCTATTTCTCAATAAAAATTTTCAATGAAGTTTATTTTGTATGATAAATATTTATTAATTTGGGAAACTACAAATATAACTTTGTAACTCATACGTATTATATGAATGACAAAGTAATGTTTGTGGTTTTGAAAACAAATTATTAAAAGCATCAATATTTTGCGGCAAATAGGTACTGATTATGGAACGGCCAAATATTGAAAAGTCACTTAGATCTACGTGGGACTTAAATCTTTACCCCCTTATTCATAAACGTATTTTAACTAAAGTGTTGCTAATCTCTCCTTTGTCTTTTTCTATCCTGCACATTTGACAATGCAACTGACAAAGACAAAGCATTTTATAACTAAAACGTATCTAATATCCGTTTATGAATAAGGGAGTTAGTCTCTATAAAACACATGCAAACGACAGAAATAGCTTGTATTTGAGGGTTGTTTATAATTATGTGACGTTTGAGTATTCGGGTAAGACACGCTAAAATATCTTTAGTCGTAGCGTAGTGGATTGCAGGAGTCTACGTCGCAACGACTACTTGTGCTTTTTGTTTAGTCGAGAAAAATAGAAGCGGTGAATATTTTTTAGGCTTAGAGCCTTTTATGCTCACCAATTGCCTGGTGAAGTAGACTAGTGCCGTCTCGAGTCGAGCCGCCTACATAAGTCCGTGCAAATTGTTATACTGGTGGTAGAGTTCCAGTGTAGGAGCTCGAGGGCATAGGCACCATTGTATTACCTAATTTATCTGCCGCTAAATGGTAGTGTTAAGCACTATCGTGTTCCGGTTAGATGGTAATGTATAACCCCATAATAACTATCACAGAGACATAATAACTGAGGTCTCAGAGGTGGCAACGCATTTGCATTTTGACTGCTGGTCTTAGTGTGGGTGTCTGTAGGCTGCAGTCTTCACTTAACATTAATGTGAACTGATGCTTTTATGGCATCTTTGTTACATAAAAAATGAGCGAATCCGACTCGCAATTGGACACTTTTTATTGATATTTGAACAATAAAACACATCGAAGGAGGTATAGTCAAATATAGACGACATGAGAATAATATCGATGGTATAAATTTGGCATCACCGTCAGTCTACGCCGTAGCTTGGTCGTAGCTGATCGTAGACCCAGCCTACGAATTGTAGTAGTAGCGACGTAGACTATTGCAATCCACAACGCTACGACTAAAGATATTTTAGCGCGTTTTAGCCGCATACACAAACGTCACATAATTATAAGCAACCCTCAAATACAAGCTATCTCTATCGTGTTTACATGTGTTTTATAGACAGTAAAGATTTAAGTCCCACGTACATATATTTATTTTCTTCATTTTTAAGTGACGTTTCAATATTTGGCCGTTCCATAATTAGTATCTATTTGCCGCGGAGTATTGATGCTTTTAATCATTTTTATGATGGATAATACGTATACTGCGTTTGAATCGTATGATCCAGCGTTTTCTGAAAAAGATGCACAAAACTCTCTAAATAATTTCTCTGAAGGACTCTCAGCATTTTGTAGATTTTCATGGTTATTAGTTATTATCATTAACAGGAATGTCGCATTTCTACTTTATATTTTTATATTGCTAACGTAGCAATCAGGTAGGAATTACAACACCTCTTGTAACTCTATAAATAAAAATTAGCTGCATTATACTGCTGGGCACGAGTCTCTCCCCTTTTTGGGGGGAGGCCTGGAGCTTACTCCACCACGCTGCTCCAATGCGGATTGGTGGAGGTGGGTGGGTTAGTGGCCAACCCACTGTCGGATGTTTTCAAACCCATTAGGCCTCCGACAAGGTTTAACGACTGCTATCTATCGATAGCAACCGGGACCGACGGCTTAACGTGCCCTCCGAAGCACGGAAACGCGCATTTTATTTGCCACTAGCGGTCACCCATTACACTACCCGACCGCGCCCGTAGTGCTTAACCGAGCAGATCGCTTACGATCTACACCAGCCGCTGGGCCATGCGTGCATCATACTGCTTCGATTTAAATTGAATATTAAATAGAGTTACCCTCTTTTTTATACCAGTATCTATAATTTTACTAATCACATATTTTATAAAACAGGCAATGGCACTATCGCGCGTACACGGCTCGCTATACGCGGCGTCAGACCGTCGTGTACTACAGCTGCGGCTAGCGTTGTGTGCGCGACGCTATGACGCATGTGTGCGGTGTGCGCGCGATCCGTACTGTGGCTGGGACCGAGACGCGGCTGTATGCAGAGAATACATGCCAGGGTGAGTGAATTAAACTAGATTAAGCGACATACTTTTGTGCTACTAAAGGTTAGACGCAGTTGCGTATCGACGCGTGCTACAGCTGCGGCTAGCGTTGTGTGCACGACGCTATGACGCATGTGTGCGGTGTGCGCGCGATTCGTACTGTGGCTGGGACCGAGACGCGGCTGTATGCAGAGAATACATGCCAGGGTGAGTGAATTAAACTAGATTAAGCGACATACTTTTGTGCTACTAAAGGTTAGACGCAGTTGCGTATCGACGCGCGCTACAGCTGCGGCTAGCGTTAAACGCGCTATGCTACGACTTGTGCGCGTGATCCGGGCCGTGGACGCGGCCGTATGCAGGAAATAATTGCCAGTATGAGTGCATTCAACTAGACAAATACTACATAAAAACAGACGTCACTACGCGTACGTCTTTGTGAAGTATGTGTGCTGCAGCTGGTCTTGTGTTGTGCGCACGATGATGCAATGCTTTTGCGCTTTTTACGCTTGTACTGCGGTTGAGACCAACAAGCGTCAATGTGCTGGAAATATATGCCAGGGTGAGTGTGTTTAATTAGATGGAACGATTTACATTCATGCTGCAGCGCGTGTGACGCGTGCTATAACTGCGACTAGACAGATTAATCTGCGGAAAAGTTCTAATTATTTATTCAATCATCAAAATCTCTTAGTCTTGATTCGACAACAATGACGCCCAATATCGATTGACATGATATGGCTATAATAAACAAAAATATAAATATTAAAAGCTTTTTTTAAACCTATAATATAAAACAATTTATTATTGAATTTATTGCAAATTCAGAATTTAATGATTAGCAATAATATTGACATACTACAAAACCACTAGTAGTTTACATCGCACTAGTGTTTTGTTCTGTCTCAACTATATAACACCAGTTTGAACATCGTCGAATTAGTCTGCCCGTGACCACGGTAGCTGGAAAGCGACCAAAACGTCGGGTATAAGAAGAAGTTTGGAGGTGTTGTATACGCAAGAAAATCCGCAAATTTTTACAATACTACAAAAAAATTAAACAAATAATTAAGTACAAAACTGTGCCTATAAGGTATCTCTTATTTCAAATCTTAAACGGATGATCAACTCCGAAAATTGTTCTTGAAAACTACTTAGTTAACATACAACGCAAACTTCCACAAAAGTTGTAAGGAAAGTTAATGTATGTAACAGAATACGGAGCTTATATGTGACCCAAAGTTCACGTTTCACAGGAACTCAATTCTAAGTTTATCTTAAGTCAACGTTACCCAGTTTACGAAGAAATGCTAAGAGGTCATACGAATCTGACTCTATTAAAATTCTTTAGCATAACCCTGTTGCTATAGTAAAGAGTTAGGTGGGTTTGAACTCCATACTAGGACAAGCATATATTTTATTTTTTGCCACTTTTATGGCAAACAAGCATGCAGTTCACATTGATGTTCAGTGATGACTGCAGCCTATAGACACCCACACAATGACCAGAGGTCAAAATGCAGATACGCTGCCACTCCTGAGGCATTAGGTGTTATGCCTCTGTGCCGGAAATTACAGAACCGTATATTTCCACCTGACCTGAACACCATAGTGCTGAACACTACCATTTACTGTCACTGGCGCTCTACCACTAGATGATACTACAAGTTGTCTCATAGTTACTAAGCCGTAGCCTCGTCTTAATTAAATTCATAATAATTAATACACATCATATAGCTTTAAACAATGGAGCTTCATACGAAATTGAAGCGCTTGATTTGGCAATATCAATAATGAAATGAACAATGCCACACGATTTGCAAAACAATAGCATTAATAATGACAACACAGTTCAATAACTGTTGGCACACAGTAACCATGTACGGTCTATATATGCCTTGTACAACGATAAACGCACAAATTATAGCACCATCTAGTATAAAGCTAGGTAATCCTGGAGTTAAGTTGTCAAAGCATTAAATTAACTATATTATGCACCAGGTAATACAGTGGTCACGTTCCAGTGAAACCTAATCATGGTGCATTCCTAGCACCACCAGCAACATTAATAATGTTATATAAGCTTCTGGAATAATCAACCTTTGGGCATAACTAAGCGTCTAGCTAGTGAATTAAAATCACCGACCCTAGCCAGCCAGTAAAACAAATTCATTTTGGTAATAGTATTGAAAAGTATTTGAAAACAAATAACAATTTCAACAACAATAATACGATATCTTGAAAAAAGACAAATAAATTTTAAAAAAGGAAAATAAATATAGGCTTGAACGAGAACTAAAATTTCACTCTATAATGAAGATGATATTTCATTGATATTTTTTAATGACGCTCGTAGTTTTCTTTTGTGCAAATCCCTTATTAATAACAGGTACTTTGCTTACTTACTTTTGATTCGAAGGGTCGCAGGTTCAATCCTCACACCGGGACAAATATTGATATGGCCTATTGATATTAGTTTCGGATTTGGGTATTTATGTATGTGTTATGTGTTTACAACGATACCCACGAAACAGATTTATGTCTAGTGTGTGGCTGTGAGTGTAATATTTATTATTTAATATTTTCTACTAATAAGATGTTAATTGACGGTTTCATATATTATTTACAGAACTCGATGCAATAAGAAACCTATCCACTTACCATCCTAACCAATTACCATCAACATGACTCAAATCATTATGTTTTCCTCGTACATACTTCTATAATAGAAACTATGTTGACCTCATTACACGACATTGATAAGAAGAAGAAAATCGATACAATTCGAAGACATTCGAAGAAGATAGAATTGATTTAAGCCATTCACTGATCCATTGCAAGCAGGCGTGGTTCTAGACAAAGATTTAGGAGTGGCGGTCATCGGTCGCAAACAGAGATTTTCATAATATACGTTCAAGGTTATTCATTGCTTAAGTTTCTACTTTGTCGTGTTAGATTTGGGAGGGAAGAGAAGTTATGACCTCTACGACATCCCCTTAGGACTGCCAATAGTAGCAGACACAGTAATGTAAACATAGGCATATGCTGTAGAATCAGAGAACGTGTTATAGTACAGTCTAGAAGTCTCTAATTGAATCTCTTTCATCAGATTGATCCAAGACGTGGCAAATGAAACCGCGGACATCTGCGACTCGTCCATCGCCCGCAAGAGCGTGTCCGCGACGTGGGGCCAGAGCCTGCACCTGGGCAGCTTTGTCAAGATGCCAGAAGTACTGCAGCCACGCGCGGTCACCTGGTTCCACTACTCCAGGGAGAAGGGCCGACATCCTATAACTTTTAAGTAAGTTTTTTTTTATTAGAGCGTAAATACACATCTGTCATAAACAACTTGTAAAACAGTTCCAATATTTTTTATGTCGAAGTATATATATATACTTATTACCTACTTCAAATGCAAACGTCTGGCCGGCATTAAAAGAAAATATCAGTGCACAATTTAATCGTTGTTGTAGTAAAAACAAATATTAATCATACGGAAACGTACATATTTGACAAAATTTCTCGCCACTCTCAAAATAGGTATGTTACAAAAATAATCCAAAAAGCTACGCTTAATTGCACTAGTGGAAGAATTCTCCTCAACAAAAGGGCTATGGGGTCGTCACGTACCGTCGCCTTTTAAAACTCTTATTAAATGTGATTAATTAAATCTAATATTTCCACTACTACTACGCTAGAGGTCCGGGGTTCGATTCCCGGGTCGTGGGCTATCAGAAATAACGGATTAAAATCCTTTATCTCTGGTTGTATTGGAATTTTTCCATTTTCTGGAAGTTTCCCTGTACCTTGGAGTTTGGTAATGTGTCCGGAGATGGCAACAGTCTCGCCACATGGGCCAAAAACATAGCCGGCGAATCGTGGGTGTTTGCATGTATGCTTGAATGCATGCATTTATTTACCTCTGCCTACCCCTTCGGAGATTATAGTCGTGAAGTTACGTTACGTTAATTAAATCTAGTTCATAAAACATGACCGCACTGTCGCGGGCAGAATTCAATCTTGATGAATTATTTTTGGTAAGCACCTTCAATAAAACATCACTCCAAAATCCCATTAAGCTAGCCTATTCTAAAAAAAAGCATTTCTCAATTTTGCATAAACAATAATCAGCAAATAATTACGTAACAACTGAAAAAATGTAGTTGGGTGCTCTTCGTTTAATTTAACGAACAACTTCACTAAAGTTTTGAAGCATTGAGTTGTCTCTTAAACGGGGAAACAAGTTCATTATAACGCAGACAATGAAACGTAGCAGCGGATGAAAATAAATGGGAATTTAAAAAGAAACAATTATTCTACAAACATTGGCACTGAACACGCATGCAACACCAAAACAACGTTAATTAAAGTGTTTCCAAATCTACCGTAATCTCACATCCGCTGGGATAATTAAAATTCAAGGGGCAACTACGCGGAGGTTTTGTCACAGTACGAATATGAACAGTGTGGAAACTTCGTACAAAACCTTGTTACGTCACACTCACACAAACATGCGCATCGACGAGGCCTCTAAGCGGTTCTCGCGGTGCTGCAGTACTGAGCCACTCGCTACATCGAGCGTTTATGCGCATGTTTGTGTTTGTGTGCCGTTTCGAACGTTTTGTACGTAGTTTCCATACTGTTCATATTTGTATTGTGGTTTTGTTCCATTCATAAACTATCCCTCTTGTGGATACGTTATCTTTTATCTTTTACTGCAAACGCTTTATTGGTTACCGCAATCTTTCCGTGATGTTGGTTATCATACATTTCCAACGAGTAATTAGGTACGTGGATAACTTATAACGTACGTAACTTGCCTGTAATTCCCGAAGGGGTGGGCAGGGGTAAATGCATACATACAAGCATACATGCAAACACACACGAATCGCCGGTTACGTTTTGGCCCATGTAACAGGTGGCGAACCTGTTGCCATCTCCGGGCACAATACCAGACGCCGAGGTACTGGGAAAGTTTTAGAAAAAGAATCCTAATAAAACCAAAAATAAAGGATTTTACACCCCTATCTCTGATAGCCCCCGACCCGGAAATTGAACACAAGACCTCAGCGTAGTAATCGTGCCATGCAAGCACAAGGCTACTGAGGCAGTTTTCTATTTTCTCAAAAATAGCTTCGATAATTTCAAAATGTTTACGTATTACTCTGATTCAAAATATAAGCATTTTCTTTTTAAATATAGATCTATAGCATTCATTAAAATAAAATTTGCATCCAAATATGCAAAACAGGCGTCGACCGTCTCGTATAGTTCTAGCGCGAGTTTCAAATAAGATTAAACACGAGCAAAATATTTTAAAAAATACAACGGAAACGCTTGCATATTTCAGAAAAATGTTCTCATTTTTGCTATTTTTGATGAAAGAATTGAGCTGATACATAATAGATATTCAAGATCTACTTTCTATTGGTGGAAGAGCTCCCCATTACCTAATATACTGTAAAATTTGCTAAATGGTAGTGTTCAGCATTATCGTGTTCTGGTGAGGTGGTAATGTACGGTCCTGTAATTTCCGGCACAGTAGTGGTAACAAATCTGCATTCGACCTTGGTCTTCGTGTAAGTGTCTATAGGCTTCAGTCATCACTTAACAGCAATGTGAACTGCATGCTTGTTTGCCACTTCCATTACATAAAAAAATCTACTTAAACAATGCGATGTATGATGACAAAAAACATACGTTTATGTCTGTATTTATTTTTCTCCGAAGGGGAATGCAGGGATAAGGGGAAAGAGTATACATACTATCATGTTTATACTAACGATTTCCCATGTCTTTGTTTATTGGTGTAACAATGTGATTAAATCGTTATATTTTGCTTTCACCAAACGCTGGTAGTCATTTATTTTTGAAGCTTTTCCAAGTATTTCTTTATATTGAATATTCCTTAAGATATGCTGAAAGTTGACTTCTATCTTGAGTGTGAAGAAAGCAAGATATAACCTTTATTATTAGGTGTATGTATGTATCTTTACGCTAAGTTTGTTACGAGGTAGACAGAGAGTGTGGAACGCCAGATATCCCTGCCCTTACACACCTCCCGTGCTTTTTCTACATTAATTATTGTCTTCATACATACACGCCAATGCCTTAGAATCTTCAATGTCTCTTCTTATTTTGCAGTAAACCAGAGAAATACATAGAAACATCGGAACACGGCTTGCTCATAATATCGGTGAACGAAGCGGACGCCGGTCGGTACGACTGCTGGCTCGGCGGCTCACTACTTTGTTCCTACAACATCACCGTTGACACGCACAGGTAATTTTGTTAATAATATTACAGTCTAAAGAACGTCAACTATCACTTCGTCTTAAACACATCTTATGATTTGAACCACCTGTTCAAAATGCAAGCGGTGTTTTTATGGACATTCATTTGTAAAAGTGAAATGTTGATGGTATTGTGATATTTGGTTTCATCATTTGGGAATATCTTTTCATGATGAGACTGAACCACTTTTTCCTGCAAAGCATTACCCATATTCATATACGTACTTTAGACACGTTTTAGCTGTAAAATGCTTTGTCTTTGTCAGTTGCATTGTCAAATGTGCAGGATAGAAAAAGACAAAAAAACAAAAGGGGGTTAGAAACTTGTAGAAGAAAGATAACCATTAAAATAATTCTAACGCTAATAATCGAGCAACTCGTATTGTTATTAATTATTCTACAAAATCATTATTCAATTATGTGGATTCCATGATTATTTTGTCATGCAAAACTCATGTTCGTTGGAGAAAAACGGAAAAAAAAAGAGTTGATCAGTTTCATGTACTGACCACTGTTTTGACAGTTGATAATAACATCCAATATACATTACGTGACCTTTATGTTTACATTACAGATGTTCGCCACCAGAAAAGAGCAATGAATATCAAAAGATTTACTCGAATTGGTGTCATGAATTCGAAAAATACAAAACGGCAATGAAAACGTGGGAAAGAAAGCAAGAGGTAATTTATTAAATAAAAAAGACTTAATTTTCTCAATTTCTTAGCTTTTTCAGATCCTTCGTACAATAACTAGAACATCAATAATTTAAATAAAGTAACCACAGTAAAAATTTACTTTGTTAATTAATTTTTGACGACCCGGTTAGTCCAGCGGTGTGAGATGACCGTTTGATTCGAAGGGTCGCGGGTTCGATCCCAGCTCCGGGACAAATACTTGTATGGCCTACAGATATTTCTTTCGGGTCTGGGTGTTTGTGTATGTGTTGTATGTGTACAACGGCACCCACGACACAGGTTTATACCTAATGTGGGGCTGTGAATGTAAGCGTATTTTATTTTATTTATTTATTATTTAACATACGATAAACTAAACAATAAATCATATATTTCCAAATATGTGATTCCAATAGTGAACCAAAGGTTGAGATTCGACCACAATACATCAAATACTATCTCCTAGTATGAGTATTGCATTGGTCTGAAATCTATAACGAATCTGTTTTGTGAAACTGTTTTACCACAGGCTGGTACACAGCACATATTGTTTTGATATTTTGGCATTGTTAACAATGTGATTGTAATTTATTGTATATCAAACGCATAGTATAGTGAATGATTTGTTATGGATTTAATGCATATTTAAGCATTATTATTGAAAACATTAGTATTCTGCACTCCTTTTTTGTACAAACTTTAGCCTTGCCGAATTTCATACTCCTCCATCCGCGTAGGTTACGCAAAAAAGGTTACAAAGTTTTGCTTAACATATAAGGTTGGGGAAAAAGTTTTTTCGCATTTTTTAAGATAATTCAAAACATTTCTTAATATAGTTTATTTAAATTTAACTAAAGTATGTATGTACCATTTTGTTCGATCACCTTTTGCCATCTTGTAGGTAGGGACATGATCCCATTGCTATAAAAATTTTGGGACTTCTCATCAAAATACCGCGACAAGTGGATTTGGCAGTCCTCTCGTGATGTTAACCTAACATTGCATAAAGAATTCTGAAGAGGCAAGGTCAGGACTATAAGGCGGATGCATTAACACCTCCCAGCCAAACTCTCTTCATTTTTGCTGAGTGGCTATAGATGTGTGAGGTCTAGCGTTATCATGATGAAACACCACACCCCTTCTGTTGATCAATTCCGGCCGCTTTCTCTCAACTTCTTGCTTTAATCTCATCAGTTGTTCGCAGTAGAGTTCAGAATCGATAGTCCTGCCTGGTGGTAATAGCTCATAATGAATAATGCCCTTCCAATCCCACCACACACACAACATCACCTTATTGCGAGTTAACCCGGGTTTCGCCACAGTCTGTGAAGCCTGACCGGCCTTTGACCACGACCTTTTTCGCACGTTCTTGTCGTACGTGATCCACTTTTCATCACCAGTTATCAGCTTCTTCAAAAATGATTCGGTTTCATTACGTCGTAATAAAGAATCACAAATGAGTACACGGTTCATTAGGTTTCTTTCAGTGAGCTCGTGAGGTACCCAAATATCGAGCTTTTTTTTGTACCCAGCTTTTTTCAAATGCGCAAAAACTGTTTTGTGATCAATTCTCAGTTCTTCAGCTACGTCGTAACTACTGATATGTCGATCTTGCTCCACTTTTTCAAAAATGGCATCCATGTTATCCGTAATAGGGCGACCAGAGCGAAGTGCATCTTTGACATCAAAATTTCCGGATTGAAAACGCTTAAACAGACACTGCACTAGGTCCATAAACATCGCAAATTTTTTTCGCTGCTTGCGTTGCATTTTTACCTTTTTTGTAGTAAAATTTTAAAATGTATAGAATTTCTTCATTAGATTCACTCATCTTGACAGTACGAAAAACAAATGAAAATCACACATTTGCCTAATTTGAATTTGGAATTATGTTCTTTAAAATTTTAACTTTCAATGATACCAAAACCAGCCAGATACAAATACTACAGCCAAAGAGATTTTATTACAAGTTCATACATACTATAATGCGAAAAGACCTTTTCCCCGACCTATTATTAACTTACACTTAGCTGTGCCCGCAACTTAGTCCGAGTGAGAATTTATGATTGTTCAGTATCTACCCAGACGAATTCGTGGGCGCAGCTAGTATAAAAGTAGCCTAAGTTACTCCTTATTACATAAGCTATCTGCCAGTGAGAGTTCCGTCAAAATCAGTCCAGCTGTTCCCGAGATTAGCGGGAACAAACAGACAGACAGACAGACAAAAATTGTAAAAAAAAATGTTTTGGTATATGTACCGTGTATACATATATATGCATTTAGTAAAAAGCGGTTATTTTTATATTACAAAAAACACACACTCCATTTTTATCAATTTGTATAGATGAATATGAAAATATTTACTCATCACGTTTCCTTTCCAGCAATGTGCGCGGCAGAACGACTCGAATCAAAACACGCATCCGAATGAAATAGTGTGATAGCTCCTGAACGTCGCCTATCTCATGTTTCAATCGGTGAACTACTACGCTGGAGCGATTCCCGTGCCGTACGTCTCCGCCGGCCTCAAATACTTGAACATTCTCTCGTGAGATCCTCAGCGAACAGTGAACTTAGGACAAGCAACATAGTGCACCCAGTGTCAATCCCTCTAGCTTTTTTAACCGAATTTAGTACAGATTCAAAACAGTGCGTTCCACTTAGCGGGAACATGAGATGGTGATAGACACTTGACAAATTTTTCTATGGACTTTTAATATAAAAAAAGTAAAGGAACGAGCGTTGTGCGTTGCTATGTTGGTAATGGAATGTAAAAAGGTTTAATCTAAATGTTCATTGTAAGTACGCTTTGATAAGAGTAGAGAAATTGATAGATTTTGGAATGGAATAAAGTTTACGTGATAATTGTGCATTTAAATTGCATTTTGAGCTGTATGTAGATGATATTTTGTAATAAATTTATTTATGAAAGCGATATTTTCTTTTGTGGTGTTTTGTTTTGTTAAGACGTATGTATTTTGATCTGTGGAGTGTAATTAAGTTTGTTAGTATGGAAGAGATCAAGATACGTTGCCTTTTTGTCGGTTCGCTAATGAGTGAACAAGATACGTAGGCGCGGCGGCCGCAGCCGTAGCGCCGCGGCACTAATTTGAAATCTCCGAGGGTTGTGGGAGGGTTTGCCTCATTATTTTTCCCCTATTTGTGTAAATAGTTACCTAATTTCGTTGTACTGTACCTACTAATGTAAATGTACGTATAGTATGCACGTCCCTAATCGTAATGAGTATAATTTAAGCCTGTGATATATAAGAAATTCGTTTAGGTAATATAATTTTTAAGTGATAATGGAAATAAATTGCAATGCGAACTGATGATGCTTTGCCTTCATGCTGTCACTGCGTTCGTGTTCCAATATTTGAGGCGTGTTTTTACGACGAATTTATTTAAGACAGTGTAATAAAGAAAACAGCAAAAAAGTTTTCGACAAAAAATACATAAACCCTTTTATATCGCAATTTTTACAGATAAAATTCAACTTAACTGAAATAATTAAATTCCATTAATATTGGTATCTAACTCAGATACATTTCTATTATAAAATAATTCAATGTCTGGTTCTCTTCTCTTTTGAGATAAAGGTTTAATAAAATAGTATTTTAAAATGATAACTCCATTTAACAGTGAAGAAATAATAGAGAACTTAAATACAAACTAGAATTGATAATTTGATTTTAACTTAAGACAGCACCAATAGTTTTACTTTGATACCTGCTAGAATAGAATTCATTAAAATGTATGATTTTAAATGACTTTATATTTTAGCACCTCAATAACAATATTACTGCCAGGTTTCAAATATGCAATTTAATTTAAACGCATAAATTGCTTAGCAACAGTGATTGTGTTATTAGAGGTGCAAATATACATTTTAAAAATGTTAATGTGGAGATCGATAAGAAATGTGACAAAGCATATTTCGGTATAATAAATAAATAGCAGCAATAATTGGTTACTAAAATTTCAGCAAAGCTTGCTCAGTCGAGTAAACATGTACGCTAAGACATGCGATATCCACTCAAAAATTTGTAATTTTCTTCATAAATGTTTACATTGTGATAGCATGTCTCAACGTACATAATTACTGCGTGATATTTATAAATAAAAAAAAAATGTTATTAGTGTAACGTAGACAGTGTCCTAGAAAATATTTCTGCATATTTTTGTACAAAAATTCGTTCTTAATGTCAGTCTTAGATATCTAGTGTACTGTAACGGTCGTATCATCCTCACTGGTACCTATTAGAATCTGATCGATTTCATATCATAAATTTACTGTACTACGTAAGAGCTTGTATCATATTAATCGTGTTTAAAATCAAATGATACACTATATTTATACGTGTAACAGTTGATTACAAATTTACAAACGAATTCCATTTTATAAATTCATATAAATATTTTTTCTAGACATTTATTAAGCGAAACTTTGAATATTATTCCGCTTTCAGCATCGCGTTCCGTCGTTTTTATTTGTTTCTATTTTATTTATTCACTTTTATAACAAAGAATAATACGCCCGGCCATTTTATACTTTCCTGAACAGATTAGATTTTATTTATGGATGGAATCAGATATATTTTGGGAATCAAAAATAGTATCAGTATGATGATATATATTAAATATGCTGTATCAGTATCACCCAAACGACGCTTTTGTTGTCATTATGTCAGATTATAGTAATAGTGACCTTATAGGTGCTTATAAAATTATTTTTTGTTTTGCAAATGCGTTTTATCTATATTTTCCAACTTCTTTCATATCATAATGTAAATACATGAGTCGAAATAGATATAAAAAATAGTAAGAAAAATATCTGAGCTTCGTCGTTTATTATAATAAATTATGTATTATCTAAGATTTGGTACTTAAGAGTTTTAGTGATTATGAAATAAGGATTTCCCTCATCTCGGGATAATCTTGCGCAATAATTATAGCTAAATACTTACTATTGTCTGTACTAATCGAATAGATCTGTAAATTTCACATGTTACTATACTGTAAAAGTTAAAATTCAGAAGTAGCGTTAAGATTTTATATAATAAATCTATGAAATGTATCTTGCAGCATGGTGCCGTTTTATTTTGACCCCCGTTACACATTTGGTGGAAAATTAAGTGTATTCGAGAGGCGGGCACCGTTGTTATGGTATTGAGAGGTAGCAAGGAGAGCGATGTTTAAAATAGTGTCAATTCATCAAGTCGCATACCGGGTTGACATTTTCGTCATAACAGGCAGGGTGGGGGCGCACCCTAGCGGCGACTGGCGACCGTCGACCGAGGGACTATAAAAAGTGAGGGCGCGTAATTATATAGTGCCACTAAACTAATTTCACGATACATTGCCGACGAAATCTGTGCTTGGCACCGCCTCGCCTGCCGACAAAATGTGATTTTTCCTTCATAACGAAACGCCTGATTACTATTGTTATGTGTTATTTCGTATGAATTGCTAATATCCCAGTACGTGTCACGATAACATTACTCTCGCAAAGAGGGCGGCTGATGGAAATAATTATTTTGACTTAACTTTGGTTCATGTCGCGTGATCAACGTTATAATCTTTCACAGCTCTTTAAAAATAAATGCTTTATACAACCATAATGGATTCGAAAGTACTTCCTCGTAAAACGCCTTGTTAGGGGCGTAAATTAAAAATACCTAATAAAATTAAACGTGTAATTCGCTGCGGTTTTGGGTCGAAACCTCTGATTAAATTGGGTCCTTTACCTCAGTTGTAGTGTATAATACAGGAAGCATTTTGAACATAAAATAAAGTTTATTATGATATTTTTGATGTTTTGGCATCCTACAATTCTTGAAAAATAAGTATTGTCATTGACGATAACTGCCTCAGTAGTGTAGTGGCAGCAGGCCACTACTACTACGCTGGGAGTCCTGGGTTCGATTCCCAGGTCGGGGACTATCAAAGATAACGGTTTAAAAATCCTTTATCTCTGGTTCTATTGGGATTTTTCCATTTTCTGTAAGTTTCCCAGTACCTCGGAGTTTGGTAATGTGCCCGGAGATGGCAACAGGTTCGCCACCTGTTACATGGGCCAAAACGTAACCGGCGAGTCGTGGGTGTATGCATGTATGCTTGAATGCATGCATTTACCTCTGCCTACCCCTTCGGAGATTACAGGCGTGAAGATACATTTTTTATTGCGATAAGCTCTTGATAGATGTAGTTATTGAAATGTTCAGGACTCTGCTGCCTATAGGCAAAAGAGGGTTGGAATTGGATAGGAGCATCTATCCAATTCTAAGAGACTTTTCCCATCGAATTATATCTAGAACAGTCTCTGGAAGAGATCTGTGTCCTACGGCTTATAAACAAACACTGGCCTGTTTATCACAATTCACTATAATCTGTACTATTTCCTGCAAGTTATTATAGCTAGCACGTAGCAAATGCAAGCATTACAAAACTGAATATCAGTTTGATTAAACTTTCCAAAGTTAATTAGCTGAGAATTTAACATCCAACACATTTGAGTTCAAAGACTGTATAAATGTTGAAATGTGTAATAAAATGAAAACAATATACTTAGAACCTGTAATATAAAAGACTGAAGATCAGTTAATTGCTTCATTTTTGTATATACCCCATAGTTGAAAAGTTATAAAGGGTCTCCCCCTTGAATTATTTTTACGACTTGAGAAGGGTATCAAGCGTAGCGGTTCATAGAGCACATCTACTTGCCTCGTCTATTTTGTACTGAAATTCAACAAAGATACATTATATCAAAGGCTCAGACGGACATATTGTTAGAATTCTAATTTCCATTTAGCCACGGAATAAGGAAAAGTAAAATTAAAATCTTAGCTACAAAGTAGCCCGAAGATCATAAAAAGTCAGGGAAGTAAAATAAGTTGTCTAGATAATAACAAACCTTTGTACATATTATATTTCACTCGTAAACAGATTTTGAAATACCACCAGTAATCAAGGCAACGAATGGAATTGGAAATAAGTTACTTTAGGGTTTAGGGGATGACTTCATTAAAGGAGCTCGAATATCTACGGTACCCATATATTCGTTTACGTACGTAAATATATCTGCTGGTAAGCAATAGCGCTCATACATACTTCAAAACTGCAGCCTTCCAGTAAAATGGTACTATATAACCTCGTAACTATTGATACAAAGACACAAAACGTTAATTTTACGATCATGACCACAATCTACACAAATCAACTCAACCTACTGAAGTCGATTCCTCTAAATCTTTACCATTTTTTTATTGAAACCGAAACCGATTTTGAGTAACGGTAATGAAGTTATATTGATGAATGGCTATAAAATAATATTTGTTTGTAAATAAAACTAATCAAAAAATCTTAGTCTCAAACTAAGTTAAGATGTAATTTGCAGCTTTGTAATTCGGGCCTGAATTTTTAAAAGCGTGTATTCTAACAATCACTTATCGTCAACAAAGATTATAGGCAGTACACCAAATAACCTTATCGATACATACTTTTTACACCGCATAATTTATGGGGTGGATGTATCGTAGGAATGTAGCGACAAAACGCGGGTTTTGCAGCAGCGGTGCGTGTAATGATTCATTTCACGGCGTCGCGTGCCGTTGCGGACTTCATCTCCATTAAATAATTACTCACACAGAAAAACTAAGCCGTCTCGAAGCGGGATTAGTGGATGGACGGGGATCTTGGGCTAGGGATGTGGATAGTGCTCGAGTTTTTGATTTTGAACGAAGATAGTTTAGTTTTTTCCATCCTTTGCGAATCGCATACCTTGGCATCTTTTACAAATGGGTAGATACGTTTTAATAGCTATAATATATAACAGCTGTAATTATTGTACTTGACAAAGAAGCTGTAACATGCTTTTATTCTTCGAAGGGGTACTTAGTAATATACCTAAGTCATGCATTCGTGAAAATGAAAATCGTATAAGTATTAGTTATACAATAGGTATCTTTTAATTTTAACTAATAAATAAGTAATTTATAAGATTTACTAGCTAACCCGGCAAACTTTGTATTGCCTCAAAATGAAATAATGTGTCAAAGGTTTTATAGATCTCTATGGACTATTTGTATGGAAAAATAAAATTGTGGTTTTTACTATTACCCTTCAATTTCTTCATATTTTCTTACCTTTTAAACCTTCCCTGGACTTTCAAAAATCAATCAAAACCAAAATTAGCCAAATCGGTCCTACCGATCTCGAGTTTTAGCGAAACTAACTAACAGCAATTGATTTTTATATACATAGATAATTGTTCGAAATTTAACTCGTTGGTGATGCAATGCGCAACATTTGGTGATGCAGTGGTGCCTGCCAGTCCAAATGGTGCTGTTTAGCGCTATCATGTTCTTACTAGATGGTAAAGTACAGCAAGGTAAAGACGTCAGGAGTGCCAACACGACTGCATTTAAATCATTGTTTTTTTGCTCAAATGTCTACAGACTGTAGTATTCACTTACTACCAATATTGATAGCATACTGATTTGCCACGTTCGTAACATGTATATCTATACATCTATACAAATAAATAAAATTGTAGTGTCTGTTTGAAATATAAAAATAACCGCTTTTTGGTATTAGCATATATATACACGGTACATATACCAAAACAACATTTTTTTACAATTTTTGTCTGTCTGTCTGTTTGTCCCCGCTAATCTCGGGAACGGCTGGACAGATTATGCCGGGACTTACACTGGCAGATAGCTTTTGTAATAAGGAGTAACTTAGGCTACTAAAATACTTGCTGCGCCCACGACTTCGTCCGGTTAGATACTGAACAATGACAAATTTTCAGGAGGACAAAGTCGCTGGCATAGCTAGTAAAAAATAAAATTCGATATACAGAAATATTAGTGCCAGCACTAGGCAAACAGAAGGCGAGACGAGAGTGTGTAGTCGTGAGTCGGCAACGCGGTCAGGTCAGCCGTGTAATCCTTTATTACATCGACGGGATGGCCCGCGGTGTCCCACTCGCGTAAGCGCATTATCCGAATTAACAATTAGTCATGCCTACGTCTGGGTATGAAGTTTGCACAAATTTACATAACAATAAAGCCCTTTCGTAAAGCTTTGGCTATGGTGATTTTTAAAATTAATTGGATCGCGAGCCGTGGTAAATTTGTATTCCCCTTGCCATAGCCCATTTTGTGGTCAGTCTTTATGAGGAAAAGGAATAAACACAAATAAAATGACGCTGTTGGTCATTTGTTGACTAAAGACATTTATTATCATTTTTACCGATGGTATATGAACTCGAAGATGTATCAACTACAGATAATCTGTACGTAGATTATCTGTGGTTCATTCGTAACTTCACACCTGTAAACCTGTTCTCAAAGGGGTTGGCGGAGATACATGCAAATACTCTTGAATCGCCGGTTTTTGTTTTTAAGCTATTGCATAGCTTCTATCGAGGACCTTGAGCGCGAGGACCGAATTCAGAAATTCCGTATCGAAAAAACCTCAATCTATATGTATTGTAAAATAATAAAAATATTTCAAACAATATTAACTTTTTTCTAAACTGATATTATAAAGAGGTAATATTTGTTTGATTGTTTGTTTGTTTGTTTGTTTGAATAGGCTCAATAACTACTGGGCCGATTTTTTAAATTCTTTCATCATTCGAAAGCTACATTATCCATGGGTAACATAGGCTATATTTTATTTTGAAAAAAATAGGGTTCCGTAAGATATTTGGGTTTTTCAGACACAAGGTGTAAAAAATCAACCAGAAAAGTTACTTATTTTGCGTACGCTGCCTAAACTATAAAAGATATCGAGGAAGACTTTAGGCTATATATGAGAGAAGAGGAGAGGAGAGGAGAGGCATTTCATTATAAAATACGCTTATGCGCCTGCGAGTGTAAGCGCATTTTATTTTAAACCTTGGACACATTATATCTTTGTGAGGCAATACGAAGTTTGCCGGGACAGCTAGTCTATACTCATAATAAAACTGTAGAAGTTCAAATTCTGTACATTGAAAATATTGAAAAAATAAATACCAGGCGATGTTACTAGATCGATACCGAACACAAATATGAGATTAGATTTTTTTTTTGTCTGACTGTCTGTCTGTCTGTCTGTCTGTTTGTTCAAGCATCACACAAAATCTGAAGGTCCGATTACGATGAAACTTGGTATATTTATACTTTAACCTTTGGCGCACAACACTGGATACTTTTTATCCCAGAAAAATGTATGTTTGTCTGTGTGTTTGTGCACGCTAATTTCAGAAATGGCTTATTCGATTTTTAGATTTTACTGTTTGTTTCATGTCAATCGGTTCCGAAATAAAAAAAATACGACAATTTAAAGAATCATATCGAATATTTTTAAACTATTCTGAATCTATCTTTTTTAGGGTTCCGTATCTAAAAGGTAAAAACGGCCCCTTTTACTCATCCTCCGCTGTCTGCCTGTCTGTCCGTCCATCCGTCTGTCTATCCCCAGGCTGTATCTCGTAAACAGTGATAGCTAGAAAGGTAAAATTTTCACAAATAATGCACAACGTTAATATTCAATTTTTCTCTTCTGCCGGCTCTTACGGAGTGCTTATATTATGCATAGATATATCTTTTATGTTTAAAAATTGACTGAAAATTTACAAAATTTTATAATAATTTTCTATAAAAAAATATTATGCATAGAAGTTTAAAATGGCATTTTCGAAAATACGGTTCAACATAGGACGGATGCGCGTTTAAACACATAATTAGCAATTTTTCGCAATCCTAGCAGCCTGTGTGCTTTTATCCCCGATGGTCATACGTCTAATATCGTGTACAGAGAAGCATTACTGCAAAATAGATTTTTTTAGCTACCCAAATATGATCCAAAATTAACCAAAATGTATATCCAAAAGCGCTGCCTAATGTCCCAAAGCCACTATTCCACGCAAACAAAGTTGCGGACACAGCTAGTATATAATATAAAAGAAAAAAAAATGTTTTCTTATCGGTCACCACGCTCAAAAAGTGTAACTTGAATTAATATCAAGGTAAAAAATAAATACTGCATAAATTAAATAAATAAATAATTATAATTGCATAAGTTGATACAAAATGCTATGCTATGCTATGCTTTACCGCGGCAGTCCCCGAGTGCCACACGTCGATTTTTATGTAATTGAAGTGGTATACAAGCATGCAGTTCACATTGATGTTAAGTGATGACTGCAGCCTATAGACAGAGACCCACACAAAGACCAAGGCCAAAATGCAGATGCGTTACCACTCCTGAGGCTTTAGGTGTTATACCTCTGTGCCGGAAATTACAGGGCCGTACATTACCACATGACCGTAACACGATAGTGCTGAACACTACCATTTCGCGGAAAGTATATTAGGTAATGCGGTGGTGCCTACGCCCACGAGCACCGTCACTAGAGCTCTACCACCAGGTTACGTTTTGGACCAAGAAACTGTTGTGAGCATCTTTGGGAAAGCTTTTTATCCAGAACTAGTTTAACATCTTTCGGCTGAAGTGATTTCATCAATAAAACATTTCATCGATTATATTATATGAAAAAAATATATTTATACCCACCCTCTCACTTTTAGTAGGTACAAAGAAAAACGTAAAATTAATTTAAACATAAAAATACATTTAACGTAAAAATTACTACATTACTCGATGCCAAAATTTAACTGAGTTTGCATATTTGAAAAGTTCATCGTACGCCACCGATCCTTTGTATTGAGTCTATTCAAAAAGGTCAAAAATAGAACGGGGACAGTATTTAAATCTCGCTAGCTATATTCACACACATACTACAGGATCAGCGAAGCGCAGGAAACCAAGCCGTCGAATCGCGTACCGTTCAAATGGGCAGCGATAAAAGCTCAAACTAAATCGCGGACCGAATGAACAAGAACAATGTCAGCCTCAAATTGTAGCATTGTGAACGAACAACGAACCGGCGACACGTCCGTGAAGAATAGAGTCATTTGCCTCTAACAACATTAATGTCGCCGTGACCCTCATACCATCAGTTTTTGTTTGTTAATCTACAGAAAAGGGCGTAACTCATTTTGTCAACTCGTAATTTAATTTCTCGTGAACCCCAACAAACGCGGCCCGCTCGCTGCAGGCGCCGGACATTACCCATAGTCATTTATTCACTTAATTTATTGTCTGTTTATGTATTTGCCACATTAATGGTCAACAAAACACGTTATTAAAACCTAAAGCATCGACCGCTAGTCGACGCTACAGTAAAAAATGCAGATGAAATTTCCTGATACGCAATAAATTCTAAACCTTGCAATACGGTCATAGCGTTATTTGAAAACTGTAATATATGTCTTACGGTTAAAAAATCCTCCATAACCCAAGCAAAGGTGACGGTACACGTTCAGAAATGCTTAAAATGCAATTTTACAAGAGCACTTTTATTTATGACCCCCCAAAAATGTAAAATGCAAACGTTTTATTGCGGGGCTTTATAAAAATAAGAAGAACAAACAATGTCCCTGTTATCCCAAGATGGGGGATGTCGGGTCTTATTTGTCCGCTTTCCTTGCACCGTCGGCTCCCCTACAAGACATCTTTTAAGAAACAAACCCAGGTAAGTATAACCTTTACGACACTACTCAGCCCTTTGACACGAAATGTTTCTCCTCGCACTCTTGTGTTATAATAAAGTGCGAAGTCAAACAAATAATTACCGTTATTGCTCTAATTAAGTAAATACAGACGCTTTAAGACCCCTTTAAATAAATTCGAGATTCAAACGACTGATAAATTTGATTATTCCTCTCGACAAAGAGATTTAATTTTGATAAATCAACGCTTATTGTTATAAAGATTTATTATATTTCCTCCTCGCTCTATCTGCCTTTTGTGAAACGGAGGACCGTTGATCGCTAAATCCAGCTTGTCTATATTTAGTTAAAATAACAAAAGGTCCGAATCCAGCCAATGCTTTACCAATTGTAGAATTAGCTTAACACTAAAATAGTATTACAAAAGTGAGGAGTCTACCATTATGGTATATGGTATTCACTTCACAGGGGGCTACCAAACTCTAAGGGCTCTAACTCACTAGGATCCCACGGCAACGTCGCCAGCTACGTATCCAAGCTGCTAGTAAGGATTTTTTTAAAATTTAAAATGGCATTGCTATTACGCATATTGCCAGTGTCAAATAAAACGATATTTCGTATTCGTATAAAAGCAGCGTTAAAGTTAGAATCAGTCAGTCAGATCAGTCAGTCAGTCAGAGTTACAGTCAGTAATTCGAGTAAAGCGATGGCTACTTTACCAGAACATTTTACAATGAAGTTTTGGAGGCAACCTGAAAAGCCGTGTTTTGGCACTGTTATTCCATTTATCACGGGCACTGTAATAAACCTATATCAAACAAAATGCCACCAACTTTATTTAATTTAACTCAAAAATACACCAAAAAAACAAAATAAAATAAGAGCACCACACGCCTCTTTCAAGGTTCCCGCCAAAAACTGCCATGAAGTATGTACCTGCGGACGAAAACAATTTCAGGCAAAAGTTAGGCGCTACGAAGTTGACAGCAGGGCGTCATAATCGAACGCATCACGAAAACATTAGAGTTAGGGAGTCGGCCCCCAGAACAGTTACTTAGCAGCCAATACCAGTATAATACATGTCACAAAACCACAGCCGAGGTGAAACGACATTTTGCAATAATCTGTTAACTACGGGGCCGCACATGTTGAGTTTAAACGAGAAGAAACATCTGCTTATTTAAGCTCTATGAACGATAGAACGACGTTAATGCTGCGAAGTACATTTTGTACCTCAATTTTCTCATTCGCAAAAAAATATTCAGATGTATTCAATTAGGTCTACAATATTACCATACTTTAAAGTACCGTTACTCTCCAGGGCAAAAATTAGGCGTGTTACGTGGGTATTCGTTGATGTGATATCCGAGCTGCTTTATGTGGAGTAATAGCAGCATAACTCTCCTCAATGTGGCGCGCCGTGGAGCTAAGTGGTAAATGTGAAATATTTAAGATGCAAAATTTTATAATAAGAATCGCCGAGATTACACCTTGTGCTCATCTATTTTTAACGTAGCGGCGGGAAGTGGGACATTTTTATTGCCTGGGGCCCTAGATTAGTTTTGTTCTGTGAATTTGATGCATATAGAATGAGCTCGATTATTCAACGCCCCGCGCAACTTGCTTAGTATTGTAATATGAATTCGTAATAATGCCATATGACACTCTTTCATTGTTGGTGCATGAGTGTAGGTTGGATGTTTTGATTACTACCGGTGCTTTTTACGGGGAATTATGTTATATAAAATGGAGTCGCAAAAAAATGTAAGTTATAATATTTGTAAGACTCGAGAAGAAATTGGGCTCATTTTCAAGATATTTTCATAGGTATATAGAATTTTGCCCAGAAGAGAACTGTTATTCTTACTGTTGCTAGAAATCCAGTAGCTTTAGAGAGTTATAATTATCACAGAGGAAAAACAACTTAAGCCTCAGAGGTGGTAGCTCATATGCAATTTGACCTTCGAGTTTTCTGTGGATGTCTAGGTATAGCCTGCAGTATTCACTTTCTGCGAGTATCTATTAGGAACTACATGCTGGTTTTCCACCACCATTACATAAAAAACAATTGTTATACAAATAAATACATAACACAACATTTTCTTCGCGGTAGGTAGTTCACAAGGACAGTTTAAATCGTTTATTAGTACTTACTCATATGAGACTCACTGACGACCCGGTTAGTCCAGCGGTGTGAAAGGACCGTTTGATTCGTAGGGTCGCGGGTTTGATCCCCGCACCGGGACATAATATAAATTGTATGGCCTACAGATATTTGTTTCGGGTCTGGGTGTTTGTGTATGTGTACAACGGCACCCACGACACAGGTTTATACCTACTGTGGGGCTGTGAGTGTAAGCGTATTTTATTTTTATAGCAGGATATATTGACGAAAATACGTTGACAACTTAACTGAATCGAACCGTTAAGAATTTGAAATTGTGAAAGCAAAATCGAAGTGCCAGTGACATACTGTATCGAATGGGACAAAAGTTAGAATATGAACATGTGCAAAAAAAATATCTACCGTATACATTTGGGAATTTCGCGTGACAGAGAATTTAATACGAGGGGAGTCTAATATTAAACCTCGGGGACCCATCACTTTTAATATCTGGCCGGCGTCCTAGAGGGCTCCTAAATTATTTACCAAATGGAAAGGTAATGGTCGTGGAAGAGTGCGAATGAAGGTATGCAAATTTTATAAGCACGTATTGTTGCCCATAAAACGTGTTAGCTTGCCTCTAAATCGGCACAATGAAGAATGCGTTCCCGTCAAAGTACCCGAACAACGATATTTGCTTGAGTGGATTTCGTGGTAAGTCATAATTGTGAATTACTTCACTGTATCACAAAACACCTTGATGACTTGCTCATGTGAATATGGGAGCTTTAAAACCTGTGGATGTTACACAAAAACCTTTTGAAAGTATTTTCGGTATAGCGGTGTAACTTCATTTGCAAGTAATAATCTAGGCAGATAAGAAGTTAAAATCTCTGTTATTTGGGTTGAAATAAATAAATAGGTACGTATGTTTTAAAAGCGTCTCGCGTTGTCTAGAGCATCTTTTGATTTTAATCAATAACAGTTTTTTTTAACTAATATTTTATATTTGGGGCCAGTTTTGACAAAAATAATAAATATAGAAATATATGTTTTAGTCATAACAATGGAATTGTGTATTTTCCTAAACCTTTAAACCTAGTATAAAATAGTTCCCTATGAAATCCTTCTATAGACTAGAAGGTTTCTACAAACCGATTGTAATATCAATTGGCACATTAAAAATATCATTTAAAATACAGAAGCAATATCAAACCCCAAGTACCTACCTAAATATTCTACATCTATCTGCATTCATTATTTTTAAAAATGAAAAAAGAGTTCCAATTGGAAATTCGATTAAAGCACAAATGAACGTAAGCAACTGGGGATTTATCGACGAAAAATCACTATTAATTCGTACACGTGTCTGCGTTTAGGTTGAAGGGGTGAAGCGGGAGTCACGGACCATAAACAGTCACGCATGGCGGCGGCCGCTTAATGACGGTGCTCTCGCCGCAGCGACGGAGCCCGCACTAGCCTCCGCACCACAACTACTCACTACCCTTATGTCCAGTAAAACTTTAAAATAGTTCTTATTATGAGTTAATTATAAGTTGAAAAGGGTATTTGTTCATTCTTTTTTTTTAGACCCCGAAAATGTGTTCAAAGTTGCAGTCTCTTTTAATAAAATGAATCTACTAGTAATACTAATCCAAGCCTCCTTATTAAACAAAACTTCTAAGTCCTGCTTACTCCAAGTTTATGAATTAAACATAAATATGAATAAGTAGGCATTAAGTTTATGTTATTACATAAACTGGAATTCGTAAGCAGGGCTTAAGCGTCGGGCGGGATAGAAATTAGTAAAAAAAGTGTAGACTATATAAATTTGTAATTGTTGCGGCTAAATTTAATATTATGAAATATGTACCTATTAGTAGTCTAGATCGACCTTCATCTATCTGTGTGCAGGGCCCATATATAACCATGTAGGGGAAACAGAACTTACCAGCGTTAGGTAGATTGGTCAATGTAATGGGGTTCACTTCTCCCCGAACTCTACTACCTACTATAAATACAAAAATATATATAATATAAAACTTACATGCTGATTAGTTAATATTTCAAACTTCAATCCTCAAATCCTCAATCTTCAATCTTATTTATATTTACATATACTATATACAATACACTAAACAGTTATATTTTGTACATATAATAAAGTAGTTAGAATCTGCATGATTGATGCTTATTATATTTTGAACAGCGGAAATAATCATTTCCGATTCTGCTGCCAGAATATAAGCTAATTCGCAATAAAGTTATGCCTATTCAATATTCTGAACATGATAACTAGCGAAATTATAATTTACCATACATTTGTAAAGCGGTTAGTATATCTGCAGTTTAGGATTAAACATTTACATATTATTCGCATCAGCTAAACTAAGCGTAACAACTACGCAATAAATGGTTTCCTGAATGCCTTTAAAACACAACTGACGACACAAAAAACTGCGCTGTAAAAGAAACTGTTGCAAATTAGATGTTCCTATTAGAATTCAAGACTCTACTTTATTTTATACCCCACCCGAGTTAAAGTTGAATAATTTTAGAAAATATTCTCATTTATTATATCATATGTAGAATACTTTGGTTATGCAAAAAGATAGGGACGTCTGAAGACCCGGCTTTTTATGGATTATTCAAATGGAAACTCTAACTTCCGTCTTACGTCAAATCGTAAAACGAGTTCTTATAAATACATAACACACTCGCATTATACGGTACGGAGGTAGCGAGAAATTGCTCAGTCCCGAGGCGGAATAAGCCCCAGTGGAAACATCCGTCAAAATTTTTGCTCTACAAAAATGTAACACTGAATTTGACTCTACAATATAATTGCACAAAATTCATTAAATTCGTGGACGTGATTTTATGAACTTTAATTACATAATACTTAGTAGCAATTAGGTACACCTTATAAAATAGCTCGTATTTAACTGATCGTTTTCATTTTACAAAAACAGTAAGCGCGAACATCTAAATGTGCAATGGTGCAATGTTGCCTACCCTCTCCTATTTGTCTTAGCGTGATGATTATACATAGATATAGCCTAAAGTCTTCCTCGATATCTTTTATAGTTTAGGCAGCGTACGCAAAATAAGTAACTTTTCTGGTTGATTTTTTACACCTTGTGTCTGAAAAACCCAAATATCTTACGGAACCCTATTTTCCCAAAATTAAATATAGCCAATGTTACTCGTGCATAATGTAGCTTTCGAATAGTGAAATTTTTTTTTAAATCGGTCCAGTAGTTGTTGAGCCTATTCATTAAAAACAAACAAACAAAAAAATATTACCTCTTTATAATAGTTTAGATTAGATTAGATAAAAAATACGCTTACACTCACAGCCCCACAGTAGGTATAAACCTGTGTCGTGGGTGCCGTTGTACACATACAACACTTACACAAACACCCAGACCCGAAACAAATATCTGAAGGCCATACAAATATTTGTCCCGGTGCGGGGATCGAACCCGCGACCTTTCGAATCAAACGATGGTTTCACACCGCTGGACTAACCGGGTCGTCTCAAACATAATAAAGAGACAATCGGCTAGTTTCAACTTCATACAGCATTACCTTTGGCAACATTACGTCTGATAACATCTAGACCTCAGACAACTAGGCCTCGGCAGGCAACGCATCTACATGAAGTCTCTAGTTTTTATGTAGATGTTTATAGGCTACAGTTTTTTACTCAACATCAATGTAAAAAAAAACAATAAAATCAAACATCCAAGTAATCCTATTATTATTCCTCGAAGACAAACTTTTAACACAAAATATGTAAATATTTTTTTATTTATATCAGTTAAACTCATAATAAAATTAAAAACAGGTGTATCGGTTATAAACAAATGAGAATCAAATAATTTCAGCGAACGGATTGGACGGCGTGATTCGATTATGTTACATTATGCATCTTGTACTGGGTTCGTTAATCAGAGTCAGTGTGGTAGGGGCTGAATTTTGTTTATTTCAATGTATGCGCTGATTTAGTACGGCCAGCGAGCGTGAGCGAGGGGCAAACCTGTGTTGCACATCCCTTCATTACGTTCTCTTATTTTATTTATTTACACAAGCCAATGCTTTAATTTATTTACGTGTCTTTAAAAATATTATTGAAGTTGACATTTTATGATTCATGACAACATTCAATTTCAAAAGTGAAAATATAAACTGTTTGAGTTAGTGTTAGCTAGGTCTAGTTTAGTGCTAGCTGGTCACTATAGCTGATACCGTGATGGCTGCAGCCTATATCTACACAAAAACCAGAGCAGGGGTCCAAAATGGAGATGCGTTGTCACCCTTGTGACCTTAGTTATGTCTCTGGGATAGTTATTACGGAGCCATAAATATCCAATATTTATAATAAAGTATCCCGGGGTTTAATTAATAACACGTATCAGATTTTTAAAATAATCCTCAAGAACGAAAAACAATGATAAGGAATAGCATAATTCTTAATAGACTGAGAGATACTGAACCCTCCGAGCACCGTTGGCCCTGTAAAGCTACAAATTTTTGTAGGGATAAATCATAACACGCTCAGTACAAAAACCATCGCCTGGCAAGGATCAGCCAGTCACGTCACCAACCCCACATTTTTGAAAATGTAAATAAAAATGAACTTGTCAAGTATCTCTTGAACCATAACTGGTTGTTATAAAAATTTACATACGTTATATAGGGTACAGTACAAGATACACAAAATAACACATTTAATGCCCGTTCCCAATGGAGCTGCACTATTACGATACCTACACGAACGAAATCGCAGTCGAAAGCTTGTATTTTATACATATAATCATATTACATAACATGAAACTAATATATGCATATTCAGTATAACCTGGTATTCCATAGTGATGCATCCCAGTCTAATTATTATAACCGCAGTGAAACCGCCGCGCCGTACGTTCCAGAATTACCAGCGGTCAGATTATGGTCATCGTAGACATGAGGACACTTATAATATTATATCACTGGATTGCAGCAACTCGTCCTAATACCATGCGCGAGCTATCTCCGGCATGCCGACCAACCGCTACTTAAGTACATACTGATATTTAGTGTTCAGATTACAAAGCCAATAGTAAACTAGGTGAATATTGATCAGATCGCTAACGTTTTTAAAGCAGATTGATCCATAGGGCCCCAGTGCCCGGCTCTTGTTTAAAGAAGTATCAAAACTTTTGGTCGATACTTCTCGTGACCAGAGGGCTGGCCTATTAGGACAGCAAATAGTATTGCAATTTATCGTATAACAATTGAAGTAAGTTTAGCATAAGTTATACCTACCCACATATTGTTTTAACATGATATGTTCTTCTTAACATGATTGTTTTAACATGGTTTTCGCGAGCTACACTCATTGAAATAAAACTATTTTTACGGATTTATCTCGCGTATATTAAACTAAAATGATTTTTAAAATAAACCCGACGTTTCTGTCGCTTTTCAGCTTCCGTGGTTCCGGGCAGACTGAGGTGACATTTGTCTGACAGATGTTTGAAAAAATTATATAAGGTTGGGGAAAAAGTTTCTTCGCATTTTTTAAGATAATTTGATAATTTTGTTCGATAACCTTTTGCCTCGTTTCTGATTTGATCTCACAGAGAAACTCCGAGCATAACCCTCTCCATTGCTCTCTGAGTGACCTTGAGCCTTCTTATGAGGCCCATAGTGAGCGACCACGTTTCAGTTCCATATGTCATCACTGGCAACACACATTGGTCAAATGCCTTCTTCTTCAGACACTGCGGTAAATTGGACGAGAAGATATAGCGATAGAACGCTGCCCATCCGAGTTAGATTCGGCGATTGACCTCTTTCTCAAAGTTGGACCTACCTAACTGGACCGTTTGTCCCAGGTATACATAATCGTCAACAACTTCGAGTGTAGTACCCTCGACCATAACAGGAGTGGGCGTAACGAGGACATTCGACATGATCTTCGTCTTGTCCATGTTCATTTTAAGGCCCTACTGAGGCCATTGAGCATTGTGCCAAGGTCTTCCAGGGTCTCAGCCATGACTACGATATCATCCGCAAATCGGAGGTGGGAGATGTACTCGCCGTTAATGTTGATGCCGAGTCCGTTCCAGTCCAGAAGATTGAAGACATCTTCCAATGCAGCGGTGAACAGTTTCGGAGATATGACATCTCCCTGTCTCACACCTCGCTGCAGTTGGATAGGTTTCGAGCTCTGGTCCTGAAGGCGAACCGACATAGTGGCGTTTTCGTCCAAGCTCCGTAGCACCTCGATGTATCGGTAGTCGACTTGGCACCTCTAGAGTGACTGTAGCACAGCCCAAATCTCGACCGAATCGAAGGCTTTCTCATAGTCCACAAACGCTAGACATAGGGGCTGGTTATACTCTTCTGTCTTCTGTATAACCTGCCGCAGAGCGTGTATGTGGTCTATGGTGCTAAAACCTTTACGGAACCCGGCTTGTTTGGGAGGCTGGAAGTCGTCGAGTCTGCGAGATAGACGGTTTGTAATCACTCTCGAAAACAGCTTATAGACGTGACTTAGAAGTGCGATGGGCCTATAGTTCTTCGGAAGGGTTTTGTCACATTTTTTGAAGAACAGTACCACCACACTTCTGTGCCACGCCTGTGGCGTTTTGCCCTCGGATATGACGGAATTGAACATCAACTGAAGAGCTTCTAATACTGGCCTTCCACCCGCTTGCAGGAGTTCAGCAGTGATTCCGTCATCACCCGGCGCCCTGTTGTTTTTGAGCTGTTTGAGAGCCGTACTAATCTCGTCTAGACTGACGTCCGGGATATCTTCGGTGTAGTGTCGGGTCAGTCCGGCTCTAGGATCTGCCGCCGGAGATCGATAGTCCTGCCTAGTGGTAATAGCTCATAATGAATAATGCCCTTCCAATCCCACCACACACACAACATCACCTTATTGCGTTTTAACCCGGGTTTCGCCACAGTCTGTGAAGCCTGACCGGCCTTTGACCACGACCTTTTTCGCACGTTCTTGTCGTACGTACGTGATCCACTTTTCATCACCAGTTATCAGCTTCTTCAAAAATGATTCGGTTTCATTACATCGTAATAAAGAATCACAAATGAGTACACGGTTCATTATTAGGTTTCTTTCAGTGAGCTAGTGAGATACCCAAATATCGAGCTTTTTTTTTTACCCAGCTTTTTCAAATGCGCCAAAACTGTTTTGTGATCAATTCTCAGTTCTTCAGCTACGTCGTAACTACTGATATGTCGATCTTGGTCCACTTTTTCAAAAATGGCATCCATTTTATCCGTAATAGGGCGACCAAAGCGAGGTGCATCTTTGACATCAAAATTTCCGGATTGAAAACGCTTAAACCAAATTTGTGCTACTCTCACAGACACTGCACTAGGTCCATAAACTTAGAAAAATTTTTTTCGCGGCTTGCGTTGCATTTTTACTTTTCTTGTAGTAAAATTTTAAAATGTATCGAATTTCTTCATTAGATTCACTCATCTTGACAGTACGAAAAACAAATGAAAATCACACATTTGCCTAATTTGAATTGGAATTATGTTCTTTAAAATTTTAACTTTCAATGATACCAAAACCAGCCAGATACAAATACTACAGCCAAAGAGATTTTATTACAAGTTCATACATACTATAATGCAAAAAGACTTTTTCCCCAACCTATTATGTAGCTACCTCCATCGGTTTCGTAAACGCCTTGCGTAGCGTTCAGGATTAACATATAATATATTGTTTTAGTTTGTTCTTTGTAGTAGGTATGTACAGCCTGAAGAACGTAACAATCAATAAATCCTTGTAATAAATCTGTAAAAAAAGACATTTATCAAAGAAGATAATGTATGGCCTTGTAATTTCCGGCACAGAGGCATATCACCTTAAGCCTCCGGAGTGGTAACACAACTGCATTTTGACCTTGGTCTTTGTGTAAGTGTATATAGGCTGCAGTGATCACTTAACATCAATGTGAACTGCATACTTGTTTGCCACTTCCATTACATTAAAAAAAGATCCAGAAGACAAACGTTGTTATACTGGCAATAAAGCGCCAATGTCGGAACTCCAGGGCGTAGACCACCAAATTAACTAATCTACTTATTTGCCGATAAATAAATAAAGAGACAAGACTTTTTTGGTATGTGTGAGAATACGTATGAAGTATATTTCATTCCGCTTACTAATAATCTGAATCGAAAAATTGTACCGAAACTGTAACTAAATGATAACTGACTGATATTTTTCGGGTAGGTCTCTCAATATGTCATAAACCGGATTAATCGGGACGGTTAGTATACTTATAAAAGTCTCGGATCACGGTTTTTGTGGAATAATTCTGCCGATTTTTTTTGGATTTTTCCTACCGCTACGACATGGGTAGTAAAAAGGTATAGGTATGAAATGCATTAATTAATTATCTATCAAATTTATCAACTGAATTATTGTTTAGGTAATCTTACGACTTACGACACAATTATCTCTACAACTGACTGTTATCTTCGATAACATTCAATCTTTGTTTTGTGTGTAAAAACTGATATGCTTTGGTAAACATGTTTATTAGTTTGCAAAGAGCTGTAAATTGATCGAATTAAAATTCATAATCGTCATGACGATGATTCAGCCGAAAGACGTCTACTGCTGTAATAAAGACTCTCCCAAAGATTGCCACAACGAAGAGTCCTAAACCCTCCTCCGACGCGACCTTCACCAAGTGTGTTTCTGTTCGGATCAAGTCTTATTAACAGCTATGGTAGGTACATATAGTATAGTACTGAGTTTTTGTACCTTGCCAACAAATTGCTTCATCAGTTTGATGGGATTTTAGTATACTAACTAAACCTATCTGTGGAAGATTAAATAAAAAGTCATCGGTCCACCTCGTAGGGGCCTACGGTTCTTCTTCCAAAACGCGTCGCCACTCGAGAACGTTTCAGCATCTGCCGGTTCTTCGAAATATGTGCTCACTGTCATTTGAGTTTCGCTATTAGGTGATTCGGTCTCGCTATGAAACGCCAAACATTTTACCAGGCTTGAGCCTTCTTATAAAGCCCGTAGTGAAGAACCACGTTTCAATTTCGTAGGTATGTAATCGTTTGCAACACACACTTGTTAACTGAACTGTATATTGACCACTATGTGTTGCCAGTGATCGTGACAGTATACACCTTCTGACTGAACTGCATATATTGTAAATATTTCAGAGTACCTAGTGAGGCATCCATGTATTAGGTACTATCATCTGACGTATCTGCAATGTCTTAATATCAAATTAATTACATGAAATCGGACGCCAGTAAAACATAAGTTCATGCGGTGACACGACGTAACAATAGACCAGTTACGTGCAAGGTGCACGAGATGCGTTCCAGACAGGTGTTGGGTTACGATTGCGGTCGCTGAGCTATGGTCGGTCGCCCACCGCACGGACATCGCACCGCAACGCGCTCCTAACGTTTGTGCTCCATGTAAGCGATACTATCTTAATCATTGCCCACTTTCTTTGGTTAGGTACTTGTAGGTACATGTTTATGCCTAATGTTGACATAATTGTGACAGTAAATTGATCCCCAGTTAACGTCCACCTATCCGAGTGTGATAAAGAAAAAAAAAACTTAGAAAAGTGTAACACCGAATACCACGTCCCCGCTATCCATATTCAGTTAGCGGCTATGTCATGCGGTTTTTACTGATCTTTATCTGCGTATTATTTTGTTTGTACATAAGTTACATAGCCAGGGTAATATTATAGATACGTACTATTTAAACATAATGCGGTTACCGGTGATATGATGTAATAATAGACCAGTTACATGCGGCGTGAACGAGAAACGTTCCAGACAGGTGTTGGGTTACGATTGTGCTCCAAAACTCCAAACATGCGTTAATACAATAATTATTCCCTCCTTTCTTTGGGAAATATAGGTGTATGTACATGGTGCCTTACGTTTTAATAATTCCCACAACGGCTTGATCCTTAGCTTATCTCCACGCATTCACATTCGTATGGTGGCTTTGAAAATTACCAATCTTTACCTATATCATTATGGAGTCTACATTTCATTTCTTTATGCTTCGATGGTGGCAAACAAGCATGCATAATTATAATAAGTGATGTTGATACTGCAGACAATGGAGATGTACATAAAACCGGAGGTCAAAATACAGATACACAGCGCCACCCCTGAGGAATGAATTGTTTGACCACTGTGATAGTTATTACCAAACCATTCATCACCATCTAAGCGGCATATGATAGTCCTGAACACTACCGTTTGGTGCCACTACTTTTCATAATATAAAGCCGAAACATGAAAATTTAATTGGCAGTTGCCAGATACAATTCAGCCGTACAAAATTGTTAGTATCAATAGGTATCTCCTCATATATCACTTTTCTTCAACCACTCGGGATCGATCCCTAGACCTCATACACATTGTGGCCTGTTACCAGGAAGCTCTCTCGTCGATTCTGCATCAAAACAATATTGATAAAGATGACGCGCTCTCAATGACTGTTATATTGATAATGATTATCGAATTTGTTTACCATGTTTATCGATGGCACGACTGATTGATGACGATTTAAATGAAAATATATCTTTGAACTGGTACTGTAATTAATTCAATTTATTTTTCTTCGCGTCATGTTTCAGTTTTGTAGTAATACCTATAGGTACGATCCATTGATCTTTGATAAAAAAGAAAAACATATTAAGCCTCTTATGTTACACAGTAACTCTTATGTTACATTAAACAGTAAAGTTCTACATGTAACAAAGCATCGTCGCATATTAAATTCAACTTAAAACATTATATATATTACATGAAAAACATTAAACTATTTAAAATTGGATTAAAAAAACGAATCCGCGAGATCACATTTTTAGGTACAGAAAACTTTATAGAAATATTCGATAGTTATTACTGGGGCATACAATACAATCTAACCGTACGTACCACGATAGTGCTGAACACAACCATTTGGCGGCAGATAGATTGGGTAATGCGGTGGTGCTTACGCCTTCGAGTCCCTACACTGGGACTCTACCACCAATATCAATTATAAGCTGTTTTAAGTATAGAATTAAATTTCCGTTATTCTTAAAAAAAGAGAGAGTTTTAGGAAACATATTGTTTAATTAAAATTTGAAGTTCAGAATTGCTGATAAAATAATCTAATAGTAAGTATACCTAAAAAGTAAGTATAAGTAGTAAGTATACCTACTTATACTTACTTTTTATACATAACACAAAGAGCTAAGCACCTAAGTACACAATGTTAAAAGGCAAGAAAAAACAGAAGGTACAAAAATGCATTTTGTTTAGATACATTAGGTATAATTATAATTAAATACATTTGATATAATGTTGAGAAAAACTAGAAAACTTTACACAACCATTCTTACCATTTAATAGGTAGATTTTAGATCTTGACCCCTTACAGGAGCAAATGGAACAATAACTTTATGATTTACCAACTAAACAAAAAACTATAAAGCATTATGAAATATTTATCGAAGATAATGAACAAGATAAAAATGACTTAAGGTAAAAAATATCGCATCCAATCTGCACAAATGTAGTAGCCTATGAGCCTTATGTTGACTGGGCACAAGGTATTCTGAATCAATGCCATTAGGTGATTCGCAGGACATTAGTTCGAGAACAGGCCATCGTTTGTTTCCATTTCTAACATTAACACCGATAACCGTTGTATACATTGGTATACGTTGTATACATTATACAACAATTATGCTGTAGGTAATGATCTAATCATTTTTGGAGCCGGTTTAAAGCAAAATAATACTTCTTCCTATAAAAAAAAACAGATATAAAAAAAATCCTACAACAGGGTTGTACGTCATTAGGAGAAAATATGCCATAATCGCTTCGCTTTTTTATGTAATGGAAGTGGCATACAAGCATGCAGTTCACATTGATGTTAAGTGATGATTGCAGCCTATAGACACACACAAAGACCAAGGTCAAAATGCAGATGCGTTACCACTCCTGAGGCCGAAGAAGTTATGCCTCTGTGTCGGAAATTACAGAGCCGTACATTACCACATGAGCGGAACACGATAGTGCTGAACACTATCATTTCGCGGCAAGCATCTTAGGTAATGCGGTGGTGCCTACGCCCGCGAGCTCAGTCTCTGGAGCTCTACCACCAGTTAGCATGCGGATTGGCAATAGCTGTGGTGGTAGTTTTATCGCAGGACGCTACTGCAAATACTGCGTGATTGTATTTACTACAGCCGTATTCGAATGGTTTGACGGCCTCTTCCACTAGTCGGCTGTGAGGTCGACAAACACCGACGCCTGGTAGAGCTATAATGGTTTCCAGTGCCAAATACTTATCATGATATCTCACAACAAAATGATGTAATTGCATTCTGCATATTTTTTTTTTCAAAGATTTTAACCAGCATTAGTCCATAAAAAAATATCGAAAGCGCAGAATATAATGCCTGCACTGAAAGCTATTATCCTTACCTATTCGGAATGTGGTATTAAAACCATTTGGGAATGTTTGCTAATTCTCGGACAGAAAAGAACAATCGCGGCGCGTGAGTGCTATGTGTTGTGCATTACTATGAAACGATGGTCCAAGTAAAAACATTTTTACCATTTTATTTTTAATTTTCGCTTCGTGATGATAATTCTCCAGGAACATACTTTGTTCCTTAAGTAATGTAATTAAGCGTTGGATCATTATTTGATTAAAGACGAACTACTGTTTTCGACTTCCTACTGGTATTTACATTTTGAAGGTTTTTTACATCATGAATGTTAAAATAGTGTTTACAGCATAGTAAGTAGGTATACTGTAATAATCTTCATAAAAGCAAAGAATTTAACGTAGAAGCGTCGCCACCCCGGGTGCCCATTTTGTCTTTATGTAAAGGTAAAATTAGATAGGTAAAAAATACGCATATTTATCCGTGATGATTTGACGTAACACCATGTATTATAACACATCTGATTAATTTAATTTAATCATCAAAATCATCAAAGGATAGATACGGTAGTTCAAGAATTGATAGGTTCGTGTACCTATTGTCAGAACTTAAATTTACTTTGGTTCCTACTTTAATTAAATTATGGTCAGAAATTAGACACTATTCGAAAGTATATAAAAAAAATAGCAGTTTAAGTATTAAATTGTCGTGTTGTATTTTACGCACATATAATTTTTTAGATGAATTTAAACACTTAAAAAATTATCGATTTGTGTGAAATAACTGATATACGTATCTTAGTAAAAAAGCAGTTTAAATCCCAACCGAAGTCAAATCTTTATGTCCATTATTACTTTAAAAACCTTTAAACAGTCATTATCAAGTAAGTAATTAAACAATAAAGTTTCACTGGTGGTAGAGCTCCAGTGACGGAGCTCGCGGACGTAGTCACCACCGCATTACCTAATTTACTTGCCGCTAAATGGTAGTGTTTAGCGCTATCGTGTTCCGGTCAGGTGGTAATCCACCTGACCGGACCACGATACCCGTACGGCCCTGTAATTTCCGGCACAGAGGCATAACACCTTACGCCTCAGGAGTGGTAACGCATCTGCATTTTGACCTTGGTCTTCGTGCAAGGCTGCAGTCATCACTTAACATCAATGTGAACTGCATGCTTGTTTGCCACTTCCATTAAATAAAAAAAAAATCTAGTAATAAAAAAATACTAATAAGTATCTGTATAAATAAAATCAGCTTCAGCAGTTTCACCAATCCGCTTTCGCTTGTAAATTATTCAATCCACTGGCACAGTGGAGATTAGAGAGAAGCGACTAGTAGGTATACAAACATGAGCTGAGCTTTCCACTACAGCTTTGTTCATTATTAACTTCCTCCAAACACCTGCATTTAAAGACAGCAAAATAGCTTGTTTTATCTCTTACTCTGAACATATAATGTGGTATTTCAACTCTGAACACAAACATTGGAAATCAAATAAAATCTTGTGTCTTAATGTGTCTTAAAATCTTAATAAATTTGTTATGAATTTCTTGATTGTGAAATATCCATTTACCTTAAGTTTACTAATATGAAGACTCGGATAAGTTAGTGAGTAGCATTATACTCAAGTCAATATAAGAATACAAATATTTTTTATAGTTCAAGTGTTATTTTGGCGATCTGTCTATATTTTTTTTTTGCTACAAGTTATATATTTAAAGTTGAAAGATTTTTCGAGCATTTTGTCATGTAACCATTATATTAACTATACGCAATATACTTACACCTCCACCAATCCGCATTGGAACACCGTGGTGGAGTAAGCTCCACGCCTCCCCCCAAAAAGGTGAGAGACTCGTGCCCAGCAGTGGGACGTATAGGTAATGGGTTGCCATTATTATATACTTACAAATTATTACAGAAAAAAAGAAAGATTTTTTTTCTGTAATTTCTTAATTTACTCTCTTATGATTATTGTAAAGGTACTTACTTTTTTTCTTTGAAGTAGGTATGTAGGAAACATATAACAGCGCATACATTTTAAAAATAAGAAGAAAATAAATTTATATGTTAACTTACTACTTCTTAAAGCTATTTAAAAAACTTAATGGAAATGTATTTGTCACTAAAAGGTAACGGATGCTTTAACTTTAAAACTAAATTAAATATCAATAAATTAAAATTAGAATGGTAAGTAATTATTGTGTTAATCCTGAACGCTACGCAAGGCGTTTACGAAATCGATGGAGGTAGCTACATATAATTTTTTCAAACTTCTGTCAGACAAATGTCACCTCAGTCTGCCCGGGACCACGGAAGCTGAAAAGCGACCGAAACGTCGGGTTGATTTTAAAAATCATTTTAGTTTAATATACGCGAGATAAATCCGTAAAAATAGTTTTATTTCAATGAGTGTAGCTCGCGAAAACCTAAGAACATATCATAAAATTAGAATACAAAAGCGCTAATACTAATACTTTTTAATAATACTTTTAAGCAATTACAATTTAAATTAATGTCGTATTCTAGTGTCCACCATTTACTTATAAAAACATACTTTTTACATGTTTCTATTTAAAAAAAAACGCGTTCGTATTGTAATAAAAGTGAAACATTGACTTTTAGCACATTATACGTAAAAAACATAATAATACATTCTGACTGTTCTATTAATATTTATTCTCTTCCGTGGAACTTCCATGACATCGTCAAAATTGATCAAGCGATTCCCCGACAAGCGTTGCATTCATTTCAATAGACGGCCGTCAGAGAGTGCTCCCGGCCCTACGACCCTCGCTATCTGGTCAAGCATCTGACGTCGCGTCATCGCGCCAATGTTTACAATGCGAGATAAGCATGACCAATCTCTGGACGCCCCTACAGGAAGTGAGATGTACGAAGATATGGATGGTGTTGACGAAAATGGACTTTATTATAAGCGCTTGTATGTTTGCCCATGCATTTCAAAGACTTTTTATCGGAACAAATCTCAAAAACATAATAAAATAAACATTTATTAAGGGTAAAAGCGACTTCTGTACGATATTCAATAAACTGCAAAGTCTATTATATCGGTTGCCTAACTAGCATAGTATGGCAATAGATGGCGCTGCTGCCACCATAAGGCAATGCAATAAATGTTAAGGAAAGATTTGACAAATCAGGCAGGACTTCGGTAGCTCAGTTGGAAGAGCGGCTGGACTATATTCCCAGTGGCCGCGAGTTCGAGTCTCGCCTGAAGTCAATTTTTTCTTTCCATTTTTCTTTAAAATAAATGTATTTCACAAGCATGTGTTAATGCGAAATAATATAATAAACAAGGAACAAATCTCATCAAAATCGGTTCAATCGTTTTCATATTAATGGAAAATACGTGTAAATGAGACGATCTGCCTACAGATTTGAGTTGACGGATTTAGGTCTTACCTCTCGGATTAATTTTACCTCTTTTCGCGATCGCACACTATCCCGCGTCACACTATATAGGTAAGTCACTGAATTCGACGAAAACACTACTCACTATGTCATAACTTTTGTTTTCTGCATTAGATGACATGGTGTAAATCGCTCTGGCAATACTCTGACTACTGATCCGTTACGTCTTGTAACGGATCCGGGGCAGCTCAGGGACGCAGGTATCTACTATCCTTATATCCTTACATCACTATTTCACATGTCTTACCTCTGCTTACTCTTTCAAGGTTATATATAAAGATTATGATATGTATGGTAGTGTAATTTCGGGCACAGAGGCATAATACCTTAGACCTCAGGGGTGGCAACGCATCAACACTAAAATCTCTGGTTTCCTAAAGATGTTTATAGACTACAGTAGTCCTTACCATCAATGTAAACTGTGTGCTTGTTAGCCACTTCATGACATAATAATTTAAAAAGTCCAAATCCAGAGGCGGAGACCAGGAGACTCATAGCACAGGGTTTACCTAGTTTAAGCGTTCCTGTCTTCACAATACCCTGAGTAAAATGTAAATAAGAATGTAGAATAAGATTACCATTAGCATAAGAATACCATGTACTTACCTTGATCATAAAAAAAACATTGTAAAGAAAAGAAATAAAAATAAATCTTTTTAAAAAGTCTAAATCTAAAGGTACCAAAAGGCGAACGATTTCTTCCCTATTTATGAAAACATTTTCGTAATTTTAAAACTCATGACTTTATAAAATCTAGCTTTATTGGTCAATCCTAAAACTAACAAGGCAATAAATTCGATGGTGCCCACATAAATAAAAAACGTGACATAAAAAAACAAACCTAAATAATATTCCAGTGAAAAATTCAGATCTAGTTCGTGATAAATTTAAAAGTGCGCTGTAAACGTCATGTCCAAAGTTTTATAGTTCACGACGGAAGCTTTCCTCCGGTGGGTAATGCGTTGACCTAGGTCGGCCTCCTTGCGGCCGAGGCCATTACTCATTGAAAATTATACCAGACTAAGTGGTGTTTCGGGTAGTATCCAGTCATGCGAACAGACGGTACCGTGTTTGCACCACGGGGAGGCCAATTTAAAACGATCCTCATGTTTCCTACTCATGATCGAAACACGCAGTCTTGGCAACAGTAGGTATACGTTTTTTATGATAATTACGTTTAGGTAATGTTTGAGTTTTTCTGAGTTTCTCTTTTAGTTTAACACTAGCGGCCCGCCCTGGCTTCGCACGGTTGCAATGTTACCTACCCTCTCCTATTCATCTTAGCGTGATGTTATATTGCTTAAAACCTTCCTCAATAAATGGGCTATCTAACACTGAATTTTTTTTTAAAATCGGACCCTAATTAGCGCGTTTAAGCAAACAAATAAACAAACAAACTCTTCAGCTTTATAATATTAGTATAAGTATAAGGAGATTTTTTTTTTAATTCGGCCGCATATTGGTTTTTTTTGCAGTCTACATGGTTTGTAATTGAATGCTACAACTTATAGAAATAAAATTAAGGCGGGTTGTGTTGATTTTGTTAGTCAAAATGCAAATGCGTTGCCAACCCTTGAGGCTAAGCTGTCATGTCCCTGCGAAGCAGGATAATGCACATTACATGATGTAATGTGCATAAACAAAAGCTGTATTATTAGGTTTATTATTATTTTAGTGTTTATTATATGTTGTTGGCAGACTTCCCACGAATATACATATTTTCAGAATTATCTGATAACAAATTACTTACATCAATTGCAAAATGTTTTTATAACGTTAACAAATTTTAAGACAACTCAAACATAAACACACTGAAAATACGACAAACACGAGTAACAGTGACCTTTATAATCAATGCTAACAACCTTCAATACAGTACAAACGCCAACAAAAGTTACACGTCAAGGGAGCTAATATCCCGAGACATCCTTAAAACCTACTCAATGAACCGTCAAACAGTTAACCAACGATCATACATTACTCCAAAGTGAAGAGCCAAAGTGTAGCGAGAGGTTGTCTGAACTATTTATCATCATTCATTAGGAGCCCTCCGATGGATCGAGCACGCATGTCTCTTGTGGCCAGATTATCAAAGGGTTTAACTCGAAGGGATTTAGGGACGTGATGCGTAAATTTGCTCGTTTTGAAATATTATCTGCGGTAATAAAAAAATATTTGGGTTATTTAAAATATTTTACTGTTGCATAGCTCACGCCGAGGAGCAGCTTGAATTATCTGATGATGGTATCCAGTGTTATTGTTTGTTCTGTCACCGCGTTGCGATACATTTTAAAATTATTCTGTAATTAAAATACATACGAGCACAAATATGAATAAAATAATAGGAGTGGCAAAGGTTTCAAGTTTTTTGGATGAATGAATCGATGAAATCTACCTTAATATTTTACCATTTTATCAACCAGGTTAAGTAAAAATAAAGTCTTTGACTTGCAAAGAATTCAAAATATTTTTTTTATTTGTTGATTTATCTTTCCTACTATCCTCTAAGAACATGTCCTACAAGAAGTGTCAAGAACCATAATTTTGTCACATTTATCGTAGGTACACATTACTTCTACTTACTTCTTCACTTAGCAGAGTTCCAAGTGCAGGCACTACTGAGAAGAACTCCGCTACCCAACAAACTCAGCTTGTTGCTTTTTGTCAAAACCTTAGATTTAATACAAATATTATTAAATAGAATTAAAATTAAAATAGAATAAAGACAATGTGAAATGGCATTGATAAATATAACTACAACTCGCAAACTTGCAAGGCCAACTTTCGTGTGATAGTTTTCCTTCTAATTTCGTTATATGTAGCTACTATTGCCGTAACATTTGAATTTCTAACAACAACCGTTTAGTCTGTAGGGGGGAGGGGCACTTGAGTCTACCGAAAATTTGCACTTTAAAGCTTAATAAGTCACGAACAGTTAACTAAATCGAAAAATGATGTTCGCAAACCCATAATGTTTTTAAAAGACCAATCCAACAATACCCCTCACTATATGAAAATCGTAAAAAAAATAATATCCGCGCTTTACTAGTAAGGGAGGTTACCCTAAAAGTTTTTTTTTCACGATTTTATTCTACCATTTTGTCGGCGTAATTAAGGTGTATACTTGTGCCAAATTTCAAGTCTCTAGTACTAATAGTTTTTGCGCTAAATCGCGGACGGACAGACAGACAGACAGACGGACATGGCGAAACTATAAGGGTTCCTTGTTTACGACGGAACCCTAAAAATGCTCATAAAATAAAAACTGATGGGCCTATCTGAATCAAATTTTTATGGGACCAATTCAAAACTATTCCGCATCAAACAAAAAAGAATTACGTAAATCTGTCCAGAAATCTCGGCGACATTCGCGAACATATATAAATATATATATATATATATATATATATATATATATATATATATATATAGCGGCCGAATTGAGAACCTTCTCGTTTTTTGAACTCGGTTAAAAAGCGGTTCGCATAATGTATTCCATAGTTTTTATTTATGGCCTATTATCACTCTCCAATGTGACGACTCTGAAATATTTACGTAAGTCTTAATAATTACGTAATTGAAGTACATACAATAAATTAACTATATTATATCAATTAAATAACGAAATTATCAAAATCTAACAAAAACCTAAACAAAAAATCATTTTCCGAAACGCGTGTGATAGATTCAAATTCCCACGCGCGGTGACGCCCTAAGCCAGCAAACCTCAAGTTTAACTTTGCTAATGGCTCTGACAACTAAACAGGTTTGAGCCATTATAGAGCAGCCAGCGTCATTCCACTGGGAATTCGGCTGTATCGGAAGAATTACCGCCTCTAAACCTCTCAAACGGCAGTGAACGATCATATTAAATTTCAATGCATCTTTTAGTGGTTAATCCTTTAGCTTGCACAAAGAGTTATAGTTACTTATTTCATTTTATCAATAGATTACGAACCACCGTTCAGATGTTCTATTCACAGTTTGATTTTATGTGGAAGTAAAATAATGGGAAACCTTTCGCAGCTACTGCTAGAATAGGTTCGTGTATACCAAGTTTTCTTTGAATATCAATAGATTATAAATAAAATTATAAATAGGGAGGAACTTGGTCGTCTCTATTTCCCGGAAGGGTTATCACAGAAAAAGGCTATAAATACGATAATGTAGACGACAACCCTATGGCCTAAACAGAATACTAAATTACTGAGGTCGCTATTCAATGAATGACCACGACTATTCTCTTTAACAAATCCACGACGCTAATCTTGTTTATTAGTTTCTTCTTACGACACGGAATATTTCATTGTTACAACTTACAACAATGAAGGTCAATAATCTATATATACAGAATCAGAAGGTCACCTATCACGAAATTTCAAAATTTGTCTTGGAGATATTTTACAGGCAGTAGGGTAAGAACGGATTTTGTTAAGACCCGGTTTATAGAGATTTAAGGGCTCTCGCAAGTTTCATGGTCATCATCATATTTCACAGTGGTGTGGACGCAGCTAGTATAAAAGTAGTTACTCCTTATTACATAAGCTATCTGCTAGTGAAAGTCCCGTCTAAATCGGTCTAGCCGTTCCCAAGATTAGCGGGAACAAACAGACAGACAGACAAAAATAGTAAAAAATGTTGTTTTGGTATATGTACCGTGTATACATACCTATGCATTTAGTAAAAAGCAGTTATTTTAATATTACAAACCGACACTCCAATTTTATTTATTTGTATAGATGTTTATACTAGCTGACCTGGCAAACTTCAAATTGCCTCAGAATTAAATAATGTGTCAAAAGTTTGATAGATACGAACTATTTGCATGGGAAAATAAAATTATGGTTTTGCTGTTTCCCTTCAACTTCTTCATATTTTCTTACCTTTTAAACCTTCCCTGGACTAATATGTTCTTAGGTTATCACGAGCTATCAAACTAGTTTTCGGATTTATCTCGCATATATTAAATTAAATGTTTGAATGTTTATTATTGAGATTAAAAAACATCCAAATTTCAATAGAGAAGATGGTTGGCGATTGTCACTAACATGGGATCCAATACTCAGTAGAATAAAAACCCAACCGCAACAGTCTGTAAGACCTCAAGATACAATTAGTAACTTTTGTGTTAATCCTGAACGCTACGCAGGACGTTTGCGAAATAGATGGAGGTAGCTGCACATGCCACCTCTGTCTGCCCGAGGCCACGGAAGCTGAAAAGCGACCGAAACGTCAGGTTCGATTTTAAATAATCATTTTAGTTTAATATACGCGAGATAAATCTGAAAACTAGTTTTACTTCCCTGGACTTCCAAAAATCATTCAAAACCAAAATTAGCCAAACCGGTCCAGCCGTTCTCGAATTTTAGCGAGACTAACGAACAGCAATTGGTTTTTACATATATAGATTGTTCGTAGTTTTCAGATCAAAAACGTTATCCATGCGGGCGAAGTCGCGGGCAACAGCTAGTTTACAATATCAGCACGTATATTGCTAAACTTATGGCCATTAAAGGTAGTTAAACTAACGCAATACTGACCGAAGAGGCCATCGTCCAGGAACAAATTACGACAACCCAGTTTTCAGAAACTATTTAATTCAATTGGCGCACTATCCAGGAAGTCCGAACTAAGTTGCCGAGACAAGTGGAAGCACTTAGGACAACTCGGCCATAGGTCCGGGGCACGAATGCCCTTTACATATTAAAAAAATATATATATCTACAATATCTTTTTAGAGTTCCGTACCTCGAAACCTTTTTCGCATCTTACCAATGTGTCGAATGTCAACCATTTTGATCAAGTTTTGACCAATACGGGACTACCAATGTTTTCGTAGGCAGTGTGCAACAGAGATAACGCTCTACGGATACTGTACATGCGAGTTGAAAACACAGTCATGCATTACTTGCACAGCGACAGGTTTGTTCCTTGTGACGTATATAATCCATTATTTTTGTCATTTCTTGTAGTTTTATTTTATGCCGTATTACCTGAAATAATTGTTTTTGTTTACACATCGAAATATAAAATTATAGCCTCCTCTAGTTAAAAAAAAGGGAAATTCCAAAAAAAAAGTACTGATGTTGTAGTTCTTAATGAAAACTATAAGCGTAATTGAGTGTGATTGACATATTCTTCATTGTTTTTAATTTATGACGTAGTAGGCATATATATGTATGTATTTTTAAAATTTTCAAATTAACCTCTCGATAATTATGACTTTCCACTACAAAACCCTTCATAGGCGACTCCGATTCGCACTTGGTTATTGTGCACGTATAAAATCATAATTAACATTCGAATGACACGGTCGAAAAGTAACGATAGAGCGTCGGGCTCGTGATTGATGCATTAAACTCCATCGTGTGATGGCGCTAAATCCGGATGAAAACTTTAAAACGGCTGGACATTTTAACCGGGTGCGTAATTGCAGTAACAAGGGTACTCTAACGTTATATAGTCTGGTGGCATTAATGTCCACCCAACAGCCGACCGTCTGACACGTACCTACTGCGCTGTTTGCATCATCATTTTTCAATGTATTTACTGAATCGTAAAACATTTTTTATTCAGTTTTTTTTAATGAAAGCTGTATCAAAAGGGCAGTTCACACTTATGATAGGTACGTTATTAATGAAGTCTAGGTATGGTCATCTCATAGAAAGTACCACAACAGGTCATCTGCGGGGCATGCAAAACAATTGTTATAAAAATAGCACCAGATATCAGATTCTGATGATAACCGCTTAAGATCATAATATCTTATACTAAATGACTTTTGCCTTGATGTTAATATATTATAATAATTATAGCATTTTTTCAATTTTTATTCAATATTAAATCATTCAAGCTTCCTCTTATCCCGCACGTGGAAAATATAATTTCTAGATTGTAATCGAACACTTGTAAAATCACAATAAATATTCGACAGACGCGTTCAAAAGTTACAAAGGGCGTCAGGCGCGTGATTGATGCATTAAACTCCGTCGTGTGATGGCGCTAAATCCGGATGAAAACTTTAAAACGGCTGGACATTTTAACCGCCCGCGTAATTGCAGTAACAAGGGTACTCTAACATTATTTAGTCTGGTGGCATTAATGTCCACCCAACAGCCGACCGTCTGACACGTACTGCGCTCTTTGCATCATCATTTTTAAATGTATTCACTGAATCGTAAAACACTTTTCATTCAGTTTAAAGGAAAGCTGTAACATAGGAGCAATTCACACTTATGATGAATGAACATTATGTAGGAGCTATCAACACGCAATATTCATCCAAAAATGGCCTTCATAGAATCAAGGAATACCTTTTAGACAATGATAGACGATGGATATTATTTTTGTATTTGTTTTTTGTATGGCCCTGTAATTTCCGGCACAAAGGCATAACACCTTAGGCCTCAGGAGTGGTAACGCATGTGCATTTTGACCTTGGTCTTTGTGTAAGTGTCTATAGGCTGCAGTCATCACTTAACATCAATGTAAACTGCATGATTGTTTGCCTCTTCCATTACATTAAAAAAAATGTACCAAAACGTCATATTAACTCATTGTTAACCTTGATTTCCGGATCAATGCTTAAGTCGAACAAAAAAACATTTGCAACCTCTTTTGGGGAAAATACCGCATTAAATTAGTATAATTTATGTAAAACTGTGTGTTTGAGTAAGTCAAACAGGCCGCAAAATGGCGACTCAATTAGCCGTTACACCATCCGTCACACGCCACGTGGGGATCGATGCGGAGTTATGTGTGTAAACTATGGTAAGCCAGGCATTACGTCGCGATAATCTTTCCAGCGACTACTTCAGCACGCACAGCGTAGCCTCACTATTTCACTGCGATTAAGTTTAATATTATTTATAACAAAAACCTATAAATGTTTTTGTACTGGAGTGCCTAATAAGTCAAATGACGAAGCAAATGCAGCGATTAAATCTTTTTTATTCATTAAATTCATATTTAAATACACAAGTATCAAAACTGATAGATCGCCGGCAATAATAATACCGGACGTTTTTTTTTGAGGGACAACTACTTAGATCTCTGTAGTGGCAGCGCATCTTCATTGAAATCTCAGATTTTTATGTAGATGTTCATAGGCTCTATATCTCTTACCATCAATGTAAACTATATGCTTGTTTGCCACTTCATGACTTAAAAGAGCAATAACCTATGTCGCTTGTAGTATTGTCTCTACATTTTTTTAAAATTTCTTATTCAAAGATGTTAATGGTGGTAGAGCTCTGGTGACGGAGCTAGCAGGCGTAGGCTCCACCTCATTACCTAATCTATCTGCCTCTAAATGGTAGTGTTCAACACTACCTTGTCCCGGTAAGATGGTAATGTGGCCTCGTAATAACTATCACAGAGACGTAACAACTTAGGTCTCAAGGGTGGCAACGCAGCTGCATTTTGACCTCTGGTTTTTGTGTAGATGTCTATAGGCTGCAGTCATCACTTAACATCAATGTAAACTGTACGCTTGCCATCTTCATTGCATTAAAAAAATCAGTACGATTATGTCACTCTATACAAGTATCCTAATGTATGTTTAATCAATATTGAGTTCGAGAATAATTATTTTTAGAGGACTAATCTGAAAGAAAAACATCTTACACAACATAATCAATAACTTTGTCCCGTTTAATTGAGGGTTATAAAGGATTGCGTTACAATCAGAAGAGCTTTTTTATACACTTCGCTGTCCGATAGGGATCAGTCACTACAATTAATCTGAATAAAACAACTTTATTACCTATCTACTGACTGAATGAGTGTCAGACAACGCATTTGCTGATCTTAGAAAGCTTAAATTTTTATATAAGTGATTTCCTGAAATGAAAATTATGCGTGTACAAAGTCGCAGTTAATAGAACATAAAGCAAACATAAATCTGTTGTTACGCCTACATGACCATTTAGTATGAATACATTAGGTAATATTGGAGTACTAGTTTCAGTAGGCACCGGGCAATCTCCATTCAAATTTAACCGACGTACAAAAACTAGACCATAAAGTGCAGTGCCGATCTTAATCAATGCTTTCGCGTATCAATTTTAGGCAAAGTGTTTAAGAGCAGTCGAGTCTTGAATGTTTCAGGTAAAATAATTTAACCCCCCTAATGGACATCCTTTTAACACATTAACAGGTTTTAATATTCGCTTAAAATGTCGGAGAGAGAACGTCCGTGTTGGTTATATAGGAAAATATAGGTTGATTCCAAAATCCTTTCAGGTTGAAATATTGTAGAGCCATTATTCTGTGTGCCTTTTTTTAAAGGTTTCTATTTATCTAAAGTATTCTGATAACTGAATAGTTGAATAGTCTTAACATTTTTGCTTGAACACCATTTTATTAATCAATGACTCACTAGTATCAGATAAAATAGGATATGTATCTCAAAGATTGTGTGATAAAAATCTCTCAAGAGAGCGGCAGTTTGTGTTCAAGTTTTACCCAGTGATCAGTTTTTACGTGTGTTGAAATTGGAACGAGTCTATTTTGTGTAATCCGACATAATTAACCCTATTTTTAATTGATTATGTACTGCAATACTTTATCTCAAACCATATATTTTTAATCGGTTAATCAATCAAACATTGTATAGTCAAAGGTCTGCACAAACAGCAACAATCATGATAAGTGTATAAGTGCTTAATCTTTATGATAATCTAGCTTGCAAAAATAATGATACCAGTATAATTTGGTATGCACAGTCAGAGAACTCACCGCTCGCTTAAAATTAATTTAATATAGTATTTATTACCACCGTATAAGGACGCACACATAAAATTGCGATGCGACGCCGCATCGCAGGTACTTGCGATACGGTGCGATTTCGTGCGACATACTGAAAGTATGGCCACCTGAATCGCATCGCAGCAATTCGTATCGCAACTTCTGCGATGCGGCGTCGCATCGCATCGCATCGTCGTTTTGTGTGGGCACCCTTAGATGCGTTTGATCAAGCGGCCAGTTTCCTGATAGTACATTGCGTAGTAAAAATATAATCGACACTGATTTCTGACCAAGAGTTTTCACAAAAGTACAAGCCCTTAGGCCTTACAGTAGTTAAGTGGTTCTCTATGGTTTTTTGTTTTTAAATGTTGGTATGAGTACCTTCCAAACTAGATTAAATTACCAAAAACTTTATATCGTTGTTTTTAGTTTTATTTAGCAGACCTTTAAAATCGATACCTTCTTACGTTAAACCCATGATCAGCAGCAGATATCTAATCGCTTATCAATGGCGTAGGAATATAGAAACTCATATCAATTAACAACCAGAGGCATGATTAAATTGTCAGCACGAGAATCCTCTTGGCGGCTGTGATGGGCTCCGCAATGAAGTGAGTGCTTTATCCATCTGCCAAGCTCACTGCATCGCATTGCATTGATCCTCTTACATCCTCTTGACATCCTGCAATCACTCCTGGTGGGTATCTCGAGACGACGTCGAATATCGAGTAATCGGGTTGCAAGTATCGAGTGCAACCAGAGCGGCCCGGTAATGTGAACTAACGCATACTTGATCGCACGCCCACCGAAGACTGAAATTCGATTAATATTTGTACCCGCCAGTACACACTTGGCATCGATTTGTCGATGTCTGATCGATTCACCTCGTCGGATTTGTATTCAAGTAGATATGCACGTACGTAGATGGTAACAACATGGGTTTTGGATGGGTTAATTTATATTTTACATCAAGTATTGTGGATGTTGATTTCAAAATCTAATATTTAGGTATTTTATATTTCATTTACCCTTATTTTTTTAAGCTGCAATACTTTTCATAGTTTACACTTTTCATTGTAATGATAAAAAGCAAACTCTTCAATTTTAAGCGAAGAAATCAATTCGGTTTTACAAAAATTTCATGTTAGTATTGTAGGTACCTACTTATTTTCATATTCACATAATTTGTAGGTATAATTAATTTCTTTTAAATAATATATTGAACTCTAATTAGCTCAGTGGAAGTAAAATAATACACCGGCAATATTATGCAAATAAATCTTTGGTATGACTGTAATAACAGTCAATTAAGTGTTAAATCCATAAATTTATGATTGTACTTTCGTTAATCCGCGACTATCATTAAATATATAATCCAATTATTATAATAGATAGTTGGCGTGATTAAATGGTCTCTAAACATAATCACTCAACAACGTTATAAAAACCTAAAGAAATGATTTTAATTTCACTGTCTTGTTTAATTGACAAGGAAAAACAAGTCGTTGAAATTACAAAGTATACAAACGACTTCTGTCTAAAAGTATTCCGCCTTAAACCAGTACAGCACTTTGAATACGTACGAAGATATCATAAACCAGCATGTTGAGTCTAATAAATTGGGTATATGTAGAAGTGAAAACAATCATAAAAAGCGACCCAACGACCTTACAAGTAACGATACCTAAGTTTTTTTTAATTGGATTTTTCGCACATCCGATTGAAATATTTTTAAAGAAAAATGGAAAGGAACATTTGATTCGGGTTCATATCGCGCAAAATATTTATTTTGTTATAATGGCATCGCTGTAACGCATATTGCCAGTGTCAAGTAAAACGATATTTCGTATTCGTCCTACGCAGGGTAAAAAAGCCAGAGTCAGTCGGTGAATCGGACAAGTAGAGTCACAGTCAGTAATTCGAGTAAAGCGATGGCTTTACCAGAACACAATGAAGTTTTGGTGGAAACTTGAAAGGTCGTGTTTTCTCACTGTTATTCTATTTCACTATACACGGGCACTGTAATAAACCTCAAACAAAATGCCATCAACTTTATTTAATATAGGTAACTCGAAAATACAGCAAGAAAATTGAATTAAAATAAGAGCACCACACGCCTCTTTCAAAACTACGCTAAATACCTAATTGTTACTCGTCAATAGTTCTAAATTTGTCTGTTTGTGCCACTTTTCATCGTACTTTGTATGAGAGTTACTCTTCTCTATGATTAGGTATTCGTAGCCTTGGGTACCTTCATATCTTTTACCATTTTTTATATAAATAATTAGGGAGGCAAACAAGCATCCAGTTCACATTGATGATAAGTGATGACTGCAGCATATAGATACTTACACAATGACCAGAGGTCAAAATGCAGATGCGTTGCCACTCCTGAGGCAAAAGCATCTACTTAATTAAAAAAATCGTATATATCTATGTACCCTCTATAGTAACGCCCTAAACAGCAATAGAGACCCAAAGGGGATCTCCTTTCGGTTGCTTAAATATTTAGGCTGAAAGCCCTTTGCGCTCTCCGATTGCTCCGTGAAGTAGACTACTGCCATTCCGTATACGTAGCTCCAATTAAAAAGAAAGACATATATATATGCTCTAATACCTACCGTATCCTAATGAATAGCATGCATCTACCATAAATATTACACAGGTGATGGAAGCGGAAAGTAATCAGGAAATGGAAAGCGAAAATGTGATTATTTTCGTAGAACAATCTTCCAGACGCAATGTAACTGGATCAAATGTAAAAGAAACATATATTTATGAGGTAACATCGATACTGCTATGTGTCACATAAATGAAGGATAACATTTATTTCGTCATAAAAATACCAATAACATCGAAACGTCACATTTTAATATGGTTCGAATTTTAAAAAGGAGCAATATTTTTTTTCACACTCAAAACGTAACGATGGGGGCACGTAAACAAAATACTCGTGAACGCATTCGTTAACGTAGGTGGTGGCAATCGACGCACCACGGCTCGACGCCGTAGAACAGCGTCGCCAATTAGAATCAGCATAACCTGGCGTCATCATTGCCACGTTCCGAACGCCACTAAAACAGCGCTATTAGGCGAATCGGTTTTGTTTTTATAAACACTCTTACTAGACAACTATATGAACATAAACCATTTATTTAGAAATTTACTCACGCATTCGAGCTCCGTCACAAGTTGAGAAACAATACAAAGTATTGCAAAAAAATGCAATGAAAGCACGTTCAGTTGAATCAGTTTGTTGGTCAGTCATCACGACCAGAACGATATATATAATTAAATAAGTAAGCCCGCACCTACTATATAGGGAGAAGAAGCATAACATACTAAATCATTTTCAGCTATTTAATTTGTTCATTATACCTTTAATTAATTGTCGTAAGTACTCGTATATTTTAAAAACAAGAAATTCATTGTTGCAATATTCAGTCATTGGTGACATATTGTTGTCATACAAAAATTAGGAACATAAAATAAACATTTCCAACAAAAAAAACAACGATTCAAATTATTTTTTGAGTTAAGAGCGTTTTCTATGATTCTACGTATTTTGACGTGACAACGTCTTAAATTAGGTTGCGGCTCGGAGTCACTCATGAAAAAGTGTAACGCCCGGTAACGTAACGATGAGTCACCGAACGAGAGATAGGCCTGCCGGACCGGCGAATGCCTTTCTACCGAGAAAAAGACGTTGTCACGTAAAATCTTCGCCCGTAAAACCGACTTTACAGGCAACCAGTTTTTTCTCTATTTTTTATATAGTTTACAAGAAGCGGGCCCAACGGGGAAATTGTCCTTTTGTGAAGCATCAGACAAACTTCGTGAGTCTTCACGGTTAATGTACTTAAACTGTATAAAAAGTATGCGATATATAATCATAATAACGTAGTACAGCAATCACAAGAAAATTAAACTTCATTTTTTTATAAAAAATATCCGTTCGTCCTTAAGAGTCATTTGAATACCGTCATCAGTTTAGTAGAGAGCTAAGTTGTTATCGAATAAATTAGTCATAACACAGCGTAAATTTAATTAGCGCGATAATTGCCGCACCGGGCTCGGTTAATCGCCAACTAATGCCGCGTTAGGTCGCATGAAAAAACCATCAGAGGCTAAAGAAAAGGCTTTACTCGGTTATCGGGCACTCGGAAACTTCTCCTACTTTGATATCGAGAACTTACTGCTTATTTATAATGGAATTTTAAAAATACTCCACTCAAAGCTTTTATAATGCACGAACATTTTGTGTACTTGTACCAGAGCTGATTCTAAAAATGAACGACTAAAATTTAGATGCAAATACATTAGACGTCCGAAATTTAGATCGCCTGAAACTTGTTTTGTGATTGTAGTATTATGGATCGTATATTCAAGAAAGAGAGCTCGTATTAGCACAGCAGATCCAGAGAAGTTTAATATTTGTTAAGAGGCTACACGTCTGTAAATATCAAGTGTCTCGTCCATTGACCTGACGCCTATCCAGCCTGTCTTTACCGCCTCTAGACTTACAAACAGAAATTTTAATATTAAAATATTTTTATGTTCAACTTTTACTAATGATTTTTATTTCCTTTTTTCATTTAAAAAACAAATTAGAAAAAATAAATCAATTGCCAGAGCTCGCCGTGTTGCATTTGTCCGACGGCTCACCGGTCGTTTCAATATCTCTGAAACATAATTTAAGACATTTTCGAAGGACCAAGGCCACTGGCCCATAAATATCTACAAAAAGAAATAACATATCTTAAAATATCCTTTTTTAACGTTGTATCGTAATATGTGTGCCAGGGGTTAGTTTATTAAACGTCAGGAGCATACGGCCCGGGTGTGTTACTAGAAAATTGGGATGGAACCAAGATGAAACCGTATATAGCGCTGTGGGAGTGACTGAAACAGGCTGCCGCGAAGTTACGTCAGAGGCTTTTGCAATATTACTAATATAATATTATGGAATCGGCAACTTCATTTTATTCGTAAAACTTATGAAGCAGTATTTTTGTTTAAATTCTAGAAAATAGCTGTATGTATGTATGTATGTATCTTCACGCCAGGTCCCTAACGGGGTAGGCAGAGAGAGTAGAGCGCCAGATATCCCGGTCCTGACAATAGCTGTCAAGATAGTATTCCAAATTTCCATGAACGTTGCAAGTAAACAAAAGGTGTAGGTACCTACTTACTTTTAGTTAGAGTAAGTAGTATTATGAGCTGTATGAACTTTTTTTTTTCAAAGTTTAAATATAGGTATCAATCTAGTTGTTATACAAATCGGATTTGGAAGAAAAATTGATTTAAAATTTAATCGAAATCACAAGGACAAAAATCACTTCACAACTAGTGCCACTAAGTAATTTAATTTATCAATGTAAACAAAACAATGAAAACTCCTGGATGGCCTGAGCAATTTAATAAATAATATATTTTTTATAATTCAGTATACAATTAAGAATAATCGTAATAAAATTTTACTCTCACAAAAATTTTAATAATTATAAAAATAACATTAAATATAACACCTCAATCACATTATTTAAAATTCTATTCGTAGCCAAATAATTTAAATTTATGGAATCTAACTAACAAGAGTTCTTAATTGACGAATATGAATAGAAAAACCGGAGCTCATTAATTAAGCAGATGCGGATTCCCAGAAATGGACTAGTTGCTCTTTAAAAAATCATTGATACACGACATCGCACTCCTGCTTCATGCATTCTTCATAACCTTGCCCCGCTGATTCAGCTACTGCACTGTACTCAAATCTATCACAATGCTTCACGTAACTATATTTTTTAATTAATTAAATCACCGCTGATCCGTACTAATATTAGAATTTTAAAAGTTTTTAATGAGACTCGCACGTAGGCACACTGCAAAAATATTATGAAGTATTATCTTCATAAGTGGAGGCTATTGTTGTATTATTGTTGGAATATATATACCAACTTAGTATAATTATGATATCTATTTGAACTAACCTTTTCTAAAACTAAGTGAAATCATTGTAGTCAAATATAAGTCATATTAATGTCAAATTAGCTACTAAACTAATGAACCGTCAAACATACAAATTAATCATCAGGCAGGACATCTTAGTTAAAGGTATTCGAAATATACTAGTAATTATATCCGTAACCAGATATAAAAGTTACGAACAAAATAATTTACAAAGAGATCTAAATGAGATACATCATTATAACAGAAGATTTTCTTTTAACTTGGCGCACTACGAGTACTACGACTGATTGTAGTACCAAACGATAAACAAGAAATAAGTGAAAATCTGATTCGTAACAAAAACTAGTTGAAACTAATATCCGTACCTTTAAATGTATCTGATATAACCCATATAAACCATACCGGGTTAGAACAGAAAAAATAATACATACTATATAAACTCTAAGACTAGACGGGCAGCGGCAGACAAGGGTTGTCATGTATGATTAGCCGATAACTAATTAAGAGCCCTTGCTCGGCAATAAAGATACAGATGCGATGGCCGTATACCGACGGCGGTTATTCTAATCGCATGGTTTTTTTGACGTTACATGCAGGTACAAGCCCGCTTATCTTCAACCGATTGATCGTTACATACATACGAATAAACATATACCTTAAAAATAGCCAATTCGTGGTAATTGAAACATTAATATTAGCTAATATTTGGTACACTTCACAATCTTATACTTTAGAAACACTTCACCGCCACATTACTTCGACGTAAATTACGATCATTAGTACTTATCTGGTGGGTGAGCTCCAGTGACGGAGCTCGTGGGCGTAGGCACCACCGCATTACCTTATATACTTGCCGCTAAATGGTAGTGTTCATTGCCAGTTGCCAGTTTTGTTCATAGTTTCATTGCCGCTAATGTACGGCCTTAACACCTTAGGCCTCAGGAGTGGTAACGCATCTGCATTTTTACCTTGGTCTTTATGTGGGTGTCTACAGGTTGCAGTCATCACATAACATCAATGTGAACTGCGTACTTGTTTGCCACTTCCATTACATAAAAAAAATGTATGTCCGATTTTGATCATCTACTTTTGCCGTTGACTGTACGTACCTGGTACACACATAACCGTCTAACCGGAACACGATTGTATTGAAAATCCGAAAAATCAGTAACTACAGTAAGAATTAAAAATAATATTTAATATACTCTACAGCAATATGAAGAGTAGCCAGGCTATAGAGATTGGACCGTCATGTTTGATTAGCCGATAGCTAACGAAGAGCCCTTGCTCGGCAGTCGGGAGACAGATGCGATGTACTTGTACCGGCGGCCAATCAAATCGCATTGTTTCTTCGACGTAACATGTACAAGTCCTGCTACATTCATATCTACCAACTTACGTGTATCCACAATGTCTGTTAGGTACTAGATTTTGGTTTATAAATTGGACATAACATGGACATACCTATATTGATTTATTGACAGGTACAAAAAAAGTCAAAATTCTGACATTAGAATTCCTAATTAAAAATGTACAGTTATCCTTTAACATAACAGAGCAGTAGGTACACTAACACAGATACTTGAACAGTTTTCCGACTACTTATCTGGGGCTCCACACTCTCTGCCTACCTTGCAAGGGACTTGGCGTAAAGATATATACATACATCCTTATATTTAAAACTTAGTTATATTCTCGTTACAAAACGCCAAATTATTTTCGAATTATTTTAAGGATACTCAACATCCCTATTCCGGTGTTTGCTACACATAAACTGACTGAGCGGACACTGAATAAAATAGAAATAAAAACACTCTGCTCTACTACTAAATACATAATAATATTATAGAAAATCAAACATCCACGCTGCACACGAATTGAATTTCAATTCAATGTCAGGATTCCGAAAAGTTTAACTTTGACGTCTGTACGACCAATTTGGCTAGAGCTCCCTGGCGTGGCTCTTTGCGTCATTACAGGATTAAACACGGGAGTTAAAGCCAAACATCTCAGAGGTCTCGTTTAAAAGGACAGCCACTAACAGTTATTCCAAACGAGCATTTGACTGACAGTCCCTTGTGCGAATACGAAACATTGTTTGTGAAGCGCATCGTGGGAGATGCAGCCCCTATAAACTAAACAATACGGGGTTATAGGAGTAAGTTGGGAGGATTAATACTACGTTAGTTAATATATTCACGATATAGCTTATTATTACATGTTTGATGTACACGCCTCCCCAACAATGCATAGATACTAATGCTAAATCACGAAATTATATTTTTTCTTGTAGAATCACACTTATTAAATTACATTAATGATACTTGAAATCTTGCACTACTCTTTGTCATTAGATATCGGATAATTTTATATTTTTTATCAGTGCAAAAAAATCTTAAAGGTAATATTTGAGATATTGTCTTGATCTCGCTATTTGACTAGATCGATAAACTAAACAAACAACACTTATCATTGACAACAATTTACTATATATAAATATCGACAAACGCAGTGTTATTAATATCGGTTGAATAATCAAGTATCAATGTTTCCAACCAGTATAATGAAACTTTCGATAGTCCTGTCGATTATTCTGAAGCTGGTGAACGCAGAAGAAATATTTCAAGATGGTCCTTCGGCGTTTGGATATATCAGTAGATTCGGTATTCCTGAAGCTGAAAGAATTCGGAAAGCTGAAGAACAATTCATGAAGAGCAAATCAAGGATTGTTGGCGGAGATGCTTCAGCTGTTGGTGAATATCCATATCAGGTACATACTCAGATCTGACTGACTGGTTTTGTTGTCTATCGTATTTGTTTATCTATGTACAGTGGCAAAAAATAAGCAGTTTCTTGTTGCCATTGTGATTTATCTTCTTAATATGTATAAATCTCGTGTCACAATGTTTGTCCTCAATGGACTCCTAAACCACTTAACCGATTATAATAAAATTCGCACACCATGTGCAGTTCGATCCAACTTGAGAGATAGGATAGTTTAAATCTCAAATTATAGTCGCAATTTTAATTTATTGCTAAATATTTGTCTGTTATTATTTGACAGTCACAATTATCTGTTAACTCCAAATGATTCTAACAGATGTCGATACCTTTCGACTGGGTTGAGTAAGTAATCAATAGATGGCGCTGCTATGGTAAATCTACAATCATGTCATATAAGCTACATTTAAACAGCTTATTTACCACGTGTTGTTGACGCTATAAATTTTTATTTTGTACCTATTTATTTCTGCTTAATATCAAGTGTAAGAACATTTTAATTAATTGTGTTCAACGTACTTCCCCTTCAAATCTCAATCCAGTGAATTTGTATACCAACATCAACATTTTCGTCTTTGTTCGTAAATAATTTCATTGTACTAAAGGGTTATAGTAGTAGAAAGTCAAATAAGGAGATCACCAAATTTTTTTACAAATACCATCTGTGTGAAATAGCATAGTGGACTCCGTGACTGATGTTCTCTTATTGTTCCTCTTAGATTGTTTACAATAATGTAATATAACAAAAACTTTAGCCACAGCAACGCGTGGCCGGGTCATCTAGTATCTTATATATATATTGGGTAATTTATATCTTCTATTATAGTATGTTCTTAGGTTTTCGCGAGCTGCACTCATAGAAATAAAACTAGTTTTTGGATTTATCTCGCGTAACTAAAATGATTATTTAAAATCGAACCCGACGTTTCGGTCGTTTTTCAGCTGCCGTGGTCTCGGGCAGACTGAGGTGGTATTTGTCTGACAGCAGTTTGAAAAAATATTATGTGCAGCTACCTCCATCTATTTCGCAAACGTCTTGCGTAGCGTTCAGGATTAACACAAAAGTTACTAATTGTATCTTGAGGTCTTACAGACTGTTGCGGTTGGGCTTTAATTCTACTGAGTATTGGATCCCTTGTTGGATGTTTTTTAATCTCAATAGAATTATGGGCCATTGGATTGTCAGTTTACAATAATATCTACTGAAGTCATCGCGAGTGACTAGTTTAAAGGGAAAGTTCCAGTTTTCACTGGTATTGGAGCTCCATTGGAGACTGCTCCACCGTCGTCGGCACAACAGTACAAAATGATAAATCAGCTGCTTTTCAGCGCGTAATAGTACACACTCTATTTAAAGTTTAAAATAAAGTTCTACTCGTAATTTATAAATTAAGTTTATAATTTTAAAAACATAAACACATGATTTTTTTTTTTTTTATGTAATTGAAGTGGCAAACAAGCTTGCAGTTCACATTGATGTTAAGTGATGACTGCAGCCTATAGACACCCACACAAAGACCAAGGTCAAAATGCAAATGCGTTACCACTCCTGAGGCCTAAGGTGTTATGCCTCTGTGCCGGAAATTACAGGGCCGTACATTACCACCTGACCGGAACACGATAGTGCTGAACACTACCATTTAGCGGCAAGTAAATCAGGTAATCCGGTGGTGCCTACGCCCGCGAGCTCCGTCACTGGAGCTCTATCACCAGTAAGTATGCTCTACTCAATTATTTACCCCAATTCACCAACATTTTTAATTTGTAGGCAGGACTGATCACTGACATCATAAACACAGAAGGCAATGGTGTATGTGGTGGTTCACTTATCAGCACCAATAAAGTATTGACAGCTGCTCATTGCTGGTATGATGGACTGCACCAAGCTTGGAGGTTTACCGTGGTCCTTGGCTCCATTTTTCTATTTAATGGTGGCACAAGAATTGAGAGTAGTGCGGTGGCGGTACATCCCGATTGGACGCCGTATCTAGTACGCAATGACATCGCAATCATCTACCTACCATCACCTGTTACACTGTCTGGTAAGGTGGTATTGTTAATAATAATTGCCGAAATTAAGTATGCATGTTTGCATTAAACTAGTGACCTTCATTGGTTTTGCCATGGGTGCCATTCACTAATATAGACAATAAGAAGTCCGCAAAAGCAATTTGCCATAAGAAATTTTATCCAAAATTATCATATTTATCTGACTTCAATTACCTTTATTCTAGACTGTGCCTACGAGTATATATGTAAAACAAAATTTATTCTTTTTCATTGCCAGCATACATAAACACAATCACGTTGCCTGCTGAGACTATGGCGGAGGAAAAGTTCGTTGGATATGAAGCTACAGCTTCTGGATTTGGACTAACAAGTGAAGGTATTTGGATTGATAGGATTTTGTTACCATCCTGAATAGAGCTCTGAACTAAACGAGTTGTTTATAAGATACCAGGAGGAAAACTGGTGTCTTATGAACCTGTGTGTGTCACTATTTACATCTAGCACTTTATTACTAACAATTACAAACTTAATACTAATTAACTAACTTACTTAAACTAACTTATTACTAATATTTATATCGTGGTAGAATGTAATGCAAATACAGACATTTTGCTCAGGAATAACAACGCTTGAACGCAACATTGAAATCTCAGATTTTTATGCATATGTTTGTCGATCACATTCACTTGCCATCAATGTACTGTAAGCTTATTTGTCAGTTCATAACATACAAAAATATCTATCAGTTTATTTTTATAACAAAGTTAATTTTATGGTTTCAAAACTCAAAACATCAATTCAACGTCTGCGAAAGGTGTTTACAATATTAATACTCGTAATACATGATAAATACAATTTTCAGGTGGAAGTGTTACAATAGACCAATTCCTAAGTCACGTAAATTTAAACGTGATCGCCAACCAAATTTGCTTCTTTGCATTCCCTCTGTTCCTGAGGGACACCCACATCTGCACAAGTGGCTTCGGCGCTGGTGTTTGTAACGGAGACTCGGGTGGTCCCCTCGTCGTCCCTTGGAACAACACTCGAGTCCAGGTAATTGTAACTTTCTGCAATCACAGTCATCTTGTAATCGATAGATAATAAGTGGACGTAATTATACAAGAGTAGATCAACTCACACAAGCTAAAATTGCATTAAGTATACACAAAGTTTTGATGAACCATGCTGCATTCACGATGGTGTATCCAATGGAGACTCGGGCGGCCCTTTCATCGTCACTTGGAAGAACACTCGTGTCCAAGTAATTGTAAATCTAGGCAATCGCGCCAATCTTGCATCTCAGAGCAATCCTCCCTGACTTGTCATCGATAAAGCAAATAGAAGATAGATAATAAATGGACCAAATTAATGCAAGACAGGACCAATTTTACACAAGCTTAACTGAACTGTATTGGCTCTATGTTTGCAACGAAGACTCTGGGGTTCCTCTGATGTTCCCTTGGAATAACCTGGAGACGAGTGTCAACGTTATTGTTATTCTAGGCAATCACAAATATCTTCTCATCGACTTATAGTAAATTACAAAAAAAAATAACGCTTTATAATATATGGAGAAGTTGATGCTTATATGAAAATTAGAGAAGTGCTTTTTTTAAAATAATCAATCAGTCAATTATGTTCCTAATTATATTATTTAAATTATGTCACTGTTATCAGCGCAGCGACTTGCTGTCGTCATTGTCATTGCTGTCAATTTTCACCATAACTAAATAACAATAATCTAAATAATCTACCTATATCGCTTCTTTATCACCTACGAAAGAAGAGACAAGAACAGCAATCAGAATGTTATCACTACTGCTTTTAAAGGAGCTATAAATCGACATAAAAATTGACACGCGCGAAAATTTGCAAATATAAACGCTACAATAAAGTATTTTTTTTATGTGTTGGAAGTGGCAAACAAGCCTGCAGTTCACATTGATGTTAAGTGATTACTACAGCCTATAGACACCCACACAAAGGCCAAGGTGGAAATGCAGATGCGTTACCACTCCTGAGGCCTAAGGTGTTATGCCTCTGTGACGGAAATTACAGGGCCGTACATTACCACCTGACCGGAACACGATAGTGCTGAACACCATTTACCATTTGGCGGCAAGTATATGAGGAAATGCGGTGGTGCCTACGATCGCGACTTCCGTCACTGGAGCTCTACCACCAGTAATAAATATGTTTTAATAATAATATGTTTTCTCTTACAGATCGGTATCGCATCATTTGGATCTCCGTTCGGATGCGCAATAGGTTTACCATCGGCCTACACGAGGGTCACATCTTACCTAGATTTTATTGAAAAACACATTTAAACATTCTAAATAAAAACTTTTACAAATATATAATATCCTGATTGTATTAAAGTGTTATTGTTTAATTTTTAAGACCACCTCAAAACACAGACTGTGTTTATTTTAATGATCTTTTATTATGTTTATTGATATATTAAACAATACGAATTATATAACTTGCTATCATATTGTTTTTTAAAATACATAATGTGTAATTAAATGTTAGTCTTAACTTTAATAAGTAAAACGTACTTACCGTAATGAAAAATGTAGTTAATTTAATAAATATCTATAAAAGTATTACTGGAAGTTAATACGAGTTGTGTGTCAATAATTAAAGCATATTGACGGAAGTAGATAGAGCATATAACTTTCCCTTAAAAAAATCTATTATGATAAAAGTACGTAGGTAAATCTACTTACTGAAAATAGGTATATTATATTCAATATTACTAACAGGCACAAACACTTGTGACTGATGTATATTAATCATACAAATTAATAATGTCTTTCTATATTGTATTTACATTCAATTCCCACTACCTACGTGCCACACTACGCCACTATTGGTTACACATATTCTCTGACATTACGGTGATTATTGGTTACACGTAACACTACCCCAAAGACAAAGTCGAAGGGTAGGCAGGCCCTTCACGAAGTGGATGCACAACCTGGTGAAGGTCAAAATCAACACAATCGCTGTATGAGTGCGACCCGGGACCGTTCGTTATAGTAGTTAGTTTACCTTGGGGTAGTTTGACACTACGTGGGGTAGGTTGATTGGTAGAGAATTCTATATGACGTTCAATCCGCCTTATTCACCTGGTCCCATTGAACTACATTACCAACCAACGCACCTCGTCCATTGAATTTTTTAAAAATTATGTTATTTCACGACGGGGCAATGGATGCATTCAAGAATGCATACGACACCAACGATACGCAAGTTATGTCTCATGTACCTATTATGCAGCGAGCCCATTGACATCTCCAGGTACATAACTGTACTCCGAGGGTGACTCTGAAAAACTGCCGAAAAATGGAACAATGGAAAACAATCTTCATAGCACCACTTTTAAAACCGTAATGACCCGCTACCACTGGACTACCACTAAAGCTCTACCACCAGTGTAACACATAGCCACACCTGAATCGTTTGTTGCTGTGCATCCGGTTGTGACTATGCATCCAATTAAGTGTACCCATCCAATTATGGAGCCGGACATAACCATCTAATCAGTATAATAATGTTTGAAATACTTAATAGCAAGCAGTGGTGTAATTTTTCACATAGTAGACAAATTAATGACGAATCTAAAGATAAAGACCACGATAAATGAATTGCAATTTTAATATACAGACTCTCATTATGTGACAAAATCGCTTGGTTGGAAATACTGTAGCTTGTACTGCCGAGGGAAGACGTATTGGAAGTACATCGACGACACAACCCAGCTTCTATCGTCGATGAGGAAGTATAACAGATAATAGATAAATGACAACTGCATATCCATTTAATCGACCACCAAAATATTGTCATTTTTTCAAAAAAATATCGGGCGTTTGATTAAATTTATAATAATATTACTTTGTAGAAAACAATACATTTAAAAAATGAAGCGTGTAAATTGTAAAATACTAATAATGGTCTTCCTTTAAAAAAAAACTTAAAAACTGTTACTTTAGAAGAAAAGTATATTGAAAATTATCGGACTAACAATGCAGATTTCCTCTTTTAGTTCTAATAACCTCTTAGAAGCGATTTCAAACCCCGTCCATTGTGCATTTGATGTTATATTCTACTCCTCAAAAGCTGCAGCTTTTAGCTCACTGATGATCCTGGGAAGTTGTGCACGACTCCGAATCCAATATTTCAAGTTATTCCACATAATTATGCTCTATCGAACTTAGGTAAACACTTCGAGATGACCATGGTTATCGATGATTATTACCAGCGTTCAAGTATTCGAAAACGAACATGGGTGTCGCCAAGGGGAGAGCTGCTGCCCTTCCCTAGAGATAACAAAAGTGCAATTTACAGCAAAGTCTGATATGTGCCGTATGTATAGGTACCAAAATGGTCCTCCTAGAGCCGACCTGCCTTTCCCTATATTCAAACTGCCCCCCTGAGCTTGACTGCCAATACAGCGATCATATTATGTCAAACATTAGTGGAAGGATGAAACTGCTTATTTCATTGTTATCTTCCTTAGCTGAATATTAATCAAAATTATCGTTTAATCATCTGAATATTTACCCACTTGTTACAATCTGTTATTTATCAAAATCTACAGTCATATAAAATCAACGATCGTTTGATTATTTAATTACTTCAAACGTATATTTTACGACCATGAAACTGCTGTTGGTTCTGGTGTCTCTCGCCGCGTTTGCGTGCGCTGAAGAAGTTAATCCATCTTTGAATACTGCTTATGGCTACTTAAAGAAATATGGTATCCCTGAAGCTGAAAGGATCCGTAAAGCGGAAGAAGAGTATCTACAAAACCCATCAAGGATTACTGGTGGTGTTCCATCGACTTTAGGACAGAACCCGTATCAGGTGTTTAGAAAAAAAAACCTTAAAACTTAAGCAATAACTTTAATTTGGACAATGAAATGTCGTACAGTTTTTAAGTCTCTTTTGTTATTGTTATACTTTAAAAGGGAGATAGTTGATTGCTTGAATATTTGTAACTAACCAAAATTAACGTATGTTTTTAGGCTGGTTTGATCACTGATCTCATTGGATTGTATGGCGTTGGAGTATGCGGTGGTACTCTTGTCACACCTAACAGAGTATTGACTGCTGCTCACTGCTGGTTCGATGGGATTTACCAAGCGTGGAAGTTGACTGTTGTCCTGGGATCAGTTTTTCTGTTCAGTGGTGGTACTAGAATCGATACCAGTGCAGTATCCGTGCACCCAAATTGGTCACCGCTGCTTGTTCGCAATGACGTTGCAATGATATACCTGCCTAATCCAGTGGCTTTGTCTGGTACGTACTAATATTAATTTTTTTCACTGGTGGTAGAGCTCCAGAGACGGACCTCGCGTGCGTAGGCACCACCACATTACCTAATTTATATACTTGCCGCTAAATGTTAGTGTTCAGCACTATCGTGTTCCGGTCAGGTGGTAATGTGCGGCCCTGTAATTTCCGGCACAGGACATAACACCTTAGGGCTTAGGAGTGGTAACGCATCTGCATTTTGACCTTGATTTTTTGTGGGTGTCTATAGGCTGCAAACATCACTTAACATCAATGTGAACTGCATGCTTATTTGCCACTTCCATTACATAAAAAAAAATTACGTTACTTCACGCCTGTATTCCCCGAAAGCATAGACAGAGGTAAATTCATGCATAAGTAAAGCACACATGCAAACCCACAAATTGCAGGTTACGTTTAGTTTCATATGGCAATAGGTGGCGAGCCCATTCCCATTTCAATAGCAATACTCCATCCTCTATTTCACCGTCCGCTCCCCAACCCAACTTACAACCCCAGCAGTATTGACCTGTTTAGACTAGACTAGTTAGACATTTTTTTAAATAATTTTTTTGTGCATTTTTTAGTAAATTGTATCATAATATGTAGGAAGAAGCAGATGTCATTTTCACTAGACGTTTATCTTTTCAGGAAGCATCAACACTGTCGCTCTCCCAACGGGATCTTTGGTCAATGAAAACTTCGCCGGTAGCCAAGCCGTTGCTTCTGGCTTTGGTTTGACACAAGATGGTAAGATACACAGCCACCTAATAAACAAAATTATTTAACGATCTCTTCCGGCTTCGCACGGGTACAATTAAAATCGATGTATAATATAATAATATATATTTTTAGTAGTTATGTCCTATCACACGACAAGTCAGCTTATTTCGCTTTATTTTCATTTTATAGCCAGCTCACGGTCTTTTGCGTACACTAGTTCAAATATGTAGTACATTCGTTACATTTTAGAGAATTATTATAAACTTTCACGCTTTCGAGTTAGTGGTCTTTTTTTTAATACTTGTATAACCAATTTTGTTTACATGTTTTTTTTTTAATTTTAACTCTTATGACCACAATACTACACTTTACATTCCACCTTAGTAAATTTTAAAACCTCTGGTTTAGGCTGTTGTACACAATTCCCTGCCTTATAAGTATAGTAATATAAGTAGGTACTGATTAATATTATCTAGATTATTATATTGTTAGGAGTTCCACACTATCTACCGTCTCTCTCATGACATCAGAATGACTTAATTTTTTTTTTAATGTATTGCTTGCAATCAAGCTTTTTCATATTCACAGTCTGTCAACCGAACAATGGCGGTCAAACCATTCCAATAGGGCGGTAGTAAAAGTAAAAACGCGGGACGGGCAACAGCGTCCCTTCGAATAAACTTCCGCCACTGCGATCGCCAATCCACCTCCCAAGGGTGACTATTATGACATATTCTCCTCTAATGACGCACAGCACTGTTGTGGGCTTCTTTGGGGAAGGCGTTGTCCAGCTGTAGACGTCTAGAGTGATGATAACTTAAATAAATATCTTACAAGTCGTCGCAAAAATTTGACCAAAAATAATTCAAACGCGTGGCTCACACCGATAATGAGTTCTGCTAGATTTTTAATAAATGTATTTTACCATGACTTTAACATTTTATCGTATGGCAGGGAAAATAACGAATATCGACAAAAAATTGCAGGTGGCAGCATCGCTGTCGGCCAGTTCCTGAGCCAAGTGAATTTGAACGTCATAACTAACAGTGCTTGCTTCTTGGCCTACCCTCCGTTCGTAACTGAGAGCACCGTCTGCACCAGCGGTGCCGGTGGCACCAACCTCTGCACTGGAGACTCGGGTGGTCCGCTCGTTGTCACTGTCAATAACCAACGAATTTTGGTAAATATTCGATTCGACTTTTCAAGCAGACTCAAAGAAACGATTGATAGAATGGATTAAATTCTGAAATTTAATAAACTAGCGGCCCGCCTCGTCTTTGCACGGGTGCAATGTTAACTACATTACTAATGTCATAATAAGGCCTACAGGACACTAAATAGTGTAGCTCTCTGATTGTGGAAGAATTTTCATGATCGGTTCATTATTTCGGAAGATTAGCCCCTACAAATAAACAATCAAAGTAACAAACTTTACCTCTTCATAATATTAACATAGATGTAAAATAAAAACAGGCCTCGATGGATGATAAGTGATGACTGCGACTTAGCGGCAGATAGATTAGGTAGGGCGATGGAGCCTACGCTCTTGAGCCCCTACACTAGAATTTTGACCCCTTTCGGAGATATAGGAGGAATGCTCAGTGGCATTACCTAAGTCCGCTGTGTGTATAATATGCAAAAAAGTGTAAACAGGCCAAGTGCGAGTCGTATTCCTGTTCGCAGGGTTTCGTACAATTGAGGGATTACACTACCTTTATGTTTATGTGACAAAAGTGGCAAACAAGCTTGCAGTTCACATGGATGTAAAATGATGATTGCAGCCTATAGACATCTACACAAGAACCAGAGGTCAACATGTAGATGCGTTGCCTTTATAACTTTTTAGGGTTCCGTTCTTCAAAAGGAAATGCTTTATAAGATCACTTCTGCGTCTGGCTGTCTGTCTGTCCGTCTGTTACAGTCGTTTTTTTTTTTCAGAAAGAACTAAATCTATTGAATTCAAATTTGGTACACTATTATGGAAATTAGTGACCTAAACATTGTACAGATATATATAAAATAAGTTGTAAGAATATAGTAAAATAGTTTTGAAGTTATTGTTTAAAGGAAATAGGCAAAAATTGACTTCTATATCTTCTAAACTGCTGGGCCTAAAATAAAGAAAAATACACATGATAATATATTTTCGTTAGATTACAGAATAATCTATAAAACGGTAATAATATTTAAGGTAACATAGGGAATCTTTGAATTATACGGAACTCTGTACATGCAAGTCCGACTCGCGTTTAACCGGGTTTTAACAGTATTAATTTTAATTACAAAACAACTTATTTTCAGATTGGTGTAGCGTCTTTCGGAAATCCGTTGGGTTGTCAAATTGGGATGCCGGCAGGTTACTCCAGGGTCACCTCCTTCTTAGACTTCATCAACCAACACACCTAAATTATTACCTAGATTATAAAATGACTGATTAAAATAAATAGTTTTCACTTTACTAACATTTTGCTGATTCAAAACATTCATTGTGAAAGCCCACGACACAAGGAGTCATGTAGTAACAACAAGAAATATTGCACATAGACCTTAGGAAGGCTGCGAAGACTTTTTTTTTTTTTATGTTATTGAAGTGGTAAACAAGCATGCAGTTCACATTGATGTTAAGTGATGATTGCAGCCTATAGACACCCACACAAAGACCACGGTCAAAATGCAGATGCGTTGCCACAGAGGCATAACACCTTAGGCCTGAGGAGTGGTAACGCATCTGCATTTTGACCTCTGGTCTGATCGATTAAACTCATCTATACCTACTGATGTATTATGTCAAGCGATTACTACTATTTTAAATGGTTTTTAATGTAATTATAAGGGGACCAACTTGGAAGTATCCTCTATCGTTTTATTATCGATAGTAAGTCAATTTTCATCACTATATCATAATTTAGATCCCGCTGAATGAGCTTATATTCGGCGGTTACAAATTAATCAAAATTCTCGTATTGGCCTCTACGTGTTGGACCTACGTCCCCGCCCTAACCTAAAAAGGTTCGAAGATTAACTTTGATAATTTCCTGCACCAATTTTATACATTTCTACTGCCTCCTATATAACACAACTACCAACTATCCAAAACACTGTGTTTCAAACTGCGTAGGAGTATGTTTATAGGCTTCCGCAGAAATAAAGTCAGCTTTTGTACTAAGACGAAAGTCAATCGAAGGCTCTTACTCTGCTTGAAAAGTTAATAACTCGATTGACATCAATTTGATGTGCATGTCGCTCTACTTTGCTGGTTTCCTAGAATGATAGTAATTATCACGTTTCGTCAAAATAACAATGTACTGCATAGTACCTATCAGTTTCTACTAGTCAGCTTTATCAATTCTTCTTTATTTAGGTTATTAATATAGTCCCGAACATGTAAATAACTAGGAAAAGCCACTGATTCCCGTAATACAGTGTAAACGGGAATCTAAAAGTTAAATCATTGTAAAATATTTTTGTAATTAAATTATTATAACTATTTTTTATTTATGTAACACATAAATTTATTTATAGAAAAAGTAAGTACTTACCTGAAAATTAGTCAACAAGTTTAAAATTTGTAATAAATATATGGATTAGGAACTTAACGACTGTTAATTTCGTTCGGGGAACCGATTTTTTTCGCGTTTGACAGTACATAAAATTTACCTAGTAAAACTATTTAGATACTTCTCTGCATTAAATTGTTTTTTTTTTAATAACAGAGGATGGAGATTCCAGAAACATAATTTAAGAATAAATTTTCTGTCTCTCTGTCTATCTGTGACTTACTTGTTTTTGTGCAAGGCGCAAAAACAAGTAAATCAATTTCAATAAAACTTAATACAATAAAATTGCATTCGATATTTCATGCAAACATTAACATCCTTATTTATAAACGTATTTTAGTTAGTGTTCCTAATCTCTCCTTTGTGCCTTTCAATCTTGCGTAACAGACTGATTCCCGTAATACAGTGTAAACGGGAATCTAAAAGTTAAATCATTGTAAAATATTTTTGTAATTAAATTATTATAACTATTTTTTATTCATGTAACACATAAAATTATTTATAGAAAAAGTAAGTACTTACCTGAAAATTAGTCAACAAGTTTAAAATTTGTAATAAATATATGGATTAGGAACTTAACGACTGTTAATTTCGTTCGGGGAACCGATTTTTTTCGCGTTTGTCAGTACATAAAATTTACCTAGTAAAACTATTTAGATACTTCTCTGCATTAAATTGTTTTTTTTAATAACATAGGATGGAGATTCCAGAAACATAATTTAAGAATAAATTTTCTGTCTCTCTGTCTATCTGTGACTTACTTGTTTTCGTGCAAGGCGCAAAAACAAGTAAATCAATTTCAATAAAACTTAATACAATAAAATTGTATTCGATATTTCATGCAAACATTAACATCCTTATTTATAAACGTATTTTAGTTAGTGTTCCTAATCTCTCCTTTGTGCCTTTCAATCTTGCGTAACAGACAATGCAATTGACAAAAATAAAATATATTGTTACTAAAACGTATCTAATGTACGTTTAAGAGCTAGGGTGTTAATCATAAATTTTTGAACAGTCCTCGAATAACTTTTGTTCTTTTTCTTAAATTTTTAATATCACAGTTTGTCTTTAACCTTAGGTAAGTATGCCATTTATTTTATCGTTGTACATAAAACAATAAAATAATTATCTTATCAAAAAATCCGAAAGAGACCGTAATCAAATTGGAGAGGAGGAAAATTAATGAGTATAAAGACAGCTCAGAAAGACTTCATTATGTGCCCATATAACGAAATACTATGTGGAAGCAACTAAGTATACGTTTGATGCAATTATTACCTTTATATTCCACCTTTGACACGGTAATGTTATATGGTTATAAACAGTACTAGCTGTTGCCCGCGGCTTCGCCCGCGTGGATGTCAGCTCTATCTCTGTATCTACCAAATTTCATTAAAATCGGTTCAGTCGTTTGGACGTGAAAAGGTAACAAACAGACAGTTACTTTCGCATTTATAATATTAGTAGGGATTTTGACTCTCCTTCCATCGCGGACAAACAACGTGACACGTTAATTAAGAAGATAAGATAATAATAGGATAGTAACAACAGATTTAGATACTGTTTCGGCTATTTTAACTCTTCGGAGAACTTTTATTTATCAATGGCTTAATTTATTTCTGTTTGAAACATAAGGTAAGTAGACTTCTATAGCTAATCATAGTTGTCAATAAATATAACTACGTTAAGAAAAACCGACTTCAAAACTGAAAAGTAAAAAATAATAAAGATTTAATTGTAATTATATACCTACTACCTATTATTTATATGTGCTATTTACTAATAGGTTTGAAGTCGGTGCCAAGCCTTAAGCAAATAATTATATTTTAATCATTTAAATATGAATACGAGCAAATTAATACACAGAACAAAACGTAACCGGCGAACCGTGGGTGTTTGCATGTATGCTTGAATTCATGCATTTATCTCTGCCTACCCCTTCGGGGATTATGTCGCGTGAAGTTACGTTTAAATACAATGAAATGCCTACTTTAGTGATTTTGGCTTGGCACCGACTTTAAACCTTTTAGTATATAGCACATATAAATAATAGGTATTAGGTATATAATTACAATTAAATCTTTATTATTTTTTACTTTTCAGTTTTGAAGTCGGTTTTTCTTAACGGAGTTATATTTATTTAATACTTTTTAGTTTATTGCTGCATTGCCAATTAGATTAATGTTCACATCTGATAAATTAGTTAAATCTGACTCTTTTAGCTTCGTTACAATTAGATACCTAATTTAAATTGTTTAGGTGTGTCGATACAAAATTATTACACGACTATACCACAGTCTAAAGAAAACGAACGTGTTAATTACCTACAGTGTGCCTACAGTCATCCAACGAACGTGTAATGTCAGAGCAATCGAGAGGGGCGCGCGACGCTAGTGACGGAGGGGGCGGTACCAAGTAGCCCATACAAAAACTGTCATTTACTTGGTACTGAACGATAAGGGGTGCGAGATTTGAAATGTATTTTACTAAGTTTTGGAAAGATGATATTGAAAAATTTGATGTCAACTTTACTGTTAATATTTTATTCTTATTTTCATTTATTAATAATGTCTGTTATATTTTACACTTTATGTACATATTTACCTACTTCACTTAAAACGAAATAAAATCTTTAAAGAAAATATAAATATATTGTTTGTATGTAGTAACGGTATTTGATATTCGGATTATATTGGACGGAGTTAAAAACGTATGGATGAATATTAGGATCGGTACATTATAATTGTTATAATTCTGGCGTACTGATAGACCGCCCAACTGGAATACTGGTAGATTGATGATAGACTGGTAAATTGTTGATAGGTTGAGATATTTATAGTTTGATAGATTTTTCCATTTTCTGGAGGCTTCCCAGTACCTCAAAGTTTGGAAAGGTGCCCGGAGATGTCAACAGGCTCGCCGCCTGTTACATGGGCCAAAACGTGCCCGGCGAATCGAGGATGTATGCATGAATCCATTTACCTCTGCCTACTAAACCAAAAACGTGACAACCTTAATGAATTTTCGTTTTTATGGGTGAAGGCGGTATATTGCAAAACTGTATGTACTTATACTGTGACTATACGTAATCAATGAAAAAATTTTATCCACGAAGGAGTAAATAAGCTGTGTTGTGTCGTAGATGAGTAAATGTGTCATTATCACTTGTTGTCATGCGCATTAGGACTATCTAGGACGTCAATGGCGTAGTAGTATATCGTGATCTGTGGTCAGTGGATTCAACGCACTGTATGACAACTCGCCGTCTATTCTTATTCCTTTAATCTGAGATGAAAGTAAGTAAAAAAATGCTCTTAAAATAAAAACTAAAGGGCCTACCGGCCTACCTGAATCATGGGACCAATTCGAAACTATTCCGCATCAAACAAAACCAGAATTACATAAATCGGTAAAGATATCTCGGCAAAATTGGCGTACATACATAAAAAAAAAATTCCGGCCGAATGAGAACCTTCTCGTTTTTTGAACTCTGTTAAAAATGACTGTTGCTTCTGAAAATGAATAAAAACTTAGAGATTCAACACTCAAGTAGTTGAAGGGCCAACTAACGCATTTTTTGGGAGTACGCAGCAAAAAATATTGCTCATTTGAGCCTACGAAAGAAACAATCGGTTTGTTTCGACTTCGTAGAGCGTTATCTCGGTTGCACACTGCCTACGTAAGCACTGATAGTGTGCGATATTAGTCAAAATTTGATTATTAAAATACGCTTACGCTTACACGCTTACACTCACAGCCCCACAGTAGGTATAAACCTGTGTCGTGGGTGCCGTTGTACACATACAACACATACACAAACACCCCGACCCGAAACAAATATCTGTAGGCCATACAAATATTTGTTCCGGTGCGGGGATCGAACCCGCAACCCTTCGAATCAAACGGTGGTTTCGCACCGCTGGACTAACCGGGTCGTCAAAATAACCGTAAAATGGACGACAAACATCAAATATATAACGCACTACAGACCCGAAATAAGCCGATGTCTCCGTCCTAGGTTCGATGTGCAATACTTCTTATTGGATATACTGTACTAGATGCCTTTTTGTGTGAACACAATTGAATCAATAAAACGTAAGTAAAGTGAAAATAATTTAATTTATCCAGTCATTTTATTATCTAGGTAATAATTTAGATGTGTTGGTTGATGAAGCTCAGGAAGGAGGTGACCCTGGCGAAAGCTGCCGGCAAACCAACTTGACAACCCAACGGAGATCCGAAAGACGTTACACCAATCTGAAAATAAGTAGTTTTGTAATTAATTTTTTTTTTTTTTTTTTTTTTTTTTTTATGTAATGGAAGTGGTAAACAAGCATGCAGTTCACATTGATGTTAAGTGATGACTGCAGCCTATAGACACCCACACAAAGACCAAGGTCAAAATGCAGATGCGTTACCACTCCTGAGGCCTAAGGTCTTATGCCTCTGTGCCGGAAATTACAGGGCCGTACATTACCACCTGACCGGAACACGATAGTGTTGAACACTACCATTTAGCGGCAAGTATATTGAATATAGGTACTAATCATTATTAAAAAGTGTCTAAACGCGACTGGGATGCACAAAGTTCCGTATAATTCAGAGATTTACTATCTTACCTTCATTAACGTTTTACTATAGATTATTCTGTATTCTAAGGGAAAATAACTATTTTGCGTATTTTTCTATTTTTTAGATCCAGAAATTTCGGAGATATAGGGGGTCATTTGTCTACTTTCTTCAATAACTCCAAAACTGTTTAATTTTGCTGATGGTAGAGTTACAATACAGGGACTCGAGGGCGGAAGCACCGAATTACCTAATTTATCTGTCGCCAATTGGTAGTGTTCAGCACTATCGTGTGCTGTATGGGCTGCAGTGTTCACTTGCCATCAATGTTATCTGTGTACTTGTTTGCCATTTCATAAGAAACGTAAGGTCGCTATTGAACCCTGTCAACACGAGTTCAAGACGCTCTCGCCCTCTTTTTATTTTGTATTGATTTCAGAAATTATATTTCAGAATTGATCGCATTCTATTGTTTCTTTGAATCCACTTAAAAAAAGAAATGGAATACTTACCAAAATTCGTTCGTTGTTAATAGTGACAACGAGAGGACCGCCCGAGTCTCCACTGCAGACGCTGGTGCCACCGACACCGCTGGTGCAAACGTTGCTCTCGTGCAAGATCAGAGGGAAGAACAAGGAGCAAGCACTGTTAGCTATGACGTTTAAATTCACGTGGCTCAGGAACTGGCCGGTACTGATGCCGCCACCTGCAATTTTTCACATCTTTTTATTTACTAATTGAGCCGGCCAACGTCGTTCTGCCGTTCAATAACATATCAAAGCCATGGTAACATACATTAAAAAAAACAAGCACATCTAATTATGGGTGTGAATTAAATAAAAAGCGTGATTCTCCAAGAATCACTCTATCTATTGGTGGAAACCATATGCAAATCCGTACAGTAGCATTTGAGTTTATCGCGAACAGACAGACAGACGCAGCGGGGGAATGTTTTATAATAAGTATAGATACTCGTAGATGGATTAATACCTAAATTGTACCCGTGCGAAGCCGTAACAGTTCGTTATATAATTGCATTTAATTAGTGCTGTGCTGTAGCTGTGAGTGTCAGGGTATTTTATATATTTTATTTTTATTTAGTGGTTATGTGTCTTACCATCTTGTGTCAAACCAAAGCCAGAGGCGATGGCTTGGCTACCAGCAAAGTTATCATTGACCAAAGATCCCGTTGGAAGAGCGACAGTGTTGATGCTTGCTGAAAAGATAAACGTCTAGTGAAAATAACATCTGCCTGCTTCTACATAAGATGCAATTTATGGGCACTTTATAATAATTAATAATAATAAATAATAATGGCAACCCATTATACGTCCCACTGCTGGGCACGAGTCTCTCCCCTTTTTTGGGGGGGAGGCCTGGAGCTTACTCCACCACGCTGCTCCAATGCGGATTGGTGGAGGTGGGTGGGTTAGTGGCCAACCCACTGTCGGATGTTTTCAAACCGCCCATAAGGCCTCCGACAAGGTTTAACGACTGCTATCCATCGATAGCAACCGGGACCGACGGCTTAACGTGCCCTCCGAAGCACGGAAACGCGCATTTAATTTGCCACTAGCGGTCACCCATCACACTACCCGACCGCGCCCGTAGTGCTTAACCGAGCAGATCGCTTACGATCTACACCAGCCGCTGGGCCATGCGCGCCTCAATAATAATTTATACCTAATAAAAACTGGTAACTATTTTAATAAATAAAACTGCCTGGGTAGTCCAGTATATGTGGGTCACTATTGCTACGCTGGGGTGTTTAGTTTTTTTGGGGAGAGGGCGGTGAAATGGTCGATGGAGTATTGCTATTGGACTTTTTTCATTCTTAAGTAATATCCTAGAGCCGCTCTTGGAGTTTGATAATGTGCCAGGAAATAACTATAGGCAGGCCACGAATTGCCACATGTTTCTAAACATAACTGGCGATTAGCAGATTTTGCGTGCTTGATTGCATGCATTTACGTCTGCCAGGTCTGCCTACTCCTTCTGAGAATACATGCGTGAAGTAGCGTAAATCAAATGTTAATACGTACCAGACAATGTCACTGCACTAGGCAGGTATATCACTGCAACATCATTGCGAACAAGCAGCGGTGACCAATTTGGGTGCATTGATACTACACTGCTCTGGACTCTAGTACCACCACTGAACAGTAAAACTGATCCGAGGACAACAGTCAACCTCCACGCTTGGTTAATACCATCGAACCAGCAGTGAGCAGCAGTTAATACTCTGTTGGCTGAGATAAGAGAACCACCGCATACACCATTGCCATTCAATCCAACGATATCACTGATCAAACCAGCCTAAAAATATACGTTAATTTTGGTTAGATACAAATATTTATCTAATCATCTATCTAACATATAGAATATAACAATAACAAAAAGACTAATAAACTGTGTAATAATCTATTTTCTAAATTAAAATTAGTGTAAAAGTTTTAGGATTTTTTTAAACACCTGATACGGGTACTGTCCTAGGGCTGCTGGAACACCACCAACAATCCTCGATGGGTTCTGAAGATACTCTTCTTCTGCTTTACGGATTCTTTCAGCTTCAGGGATACCATATTTCTCTAAGTAGCCATAAGCAGTATTGTAAGATGGATAAACTTCTTCAGCGCACGCAAACGCGGCGAGAGACACCAGAACCAAGAGCAGTTTCATGGTCGCAAAATATACGGTTGAAGTAATTAAATCATCAAACGATTGTTGATTTTATATGACTGTAGATTTAGATAAATAACAGATTGTAACAAGCGGGTAAGAAGTCAGAAGATAAAACGATAATTTTGATTAATATTCAGCATAGCAAGATAACAACAAAATAAACTGTTTCACCCTTCTACTTATGTTTACCGTAAAATGATCGCTGTATTGGCAGACCACTATATTGCTGATCAAGCTTTATTATTAAAGCAACGTGAAAAAAAATTATTTAGTTGATTTTGTTTGTGTGTTTAAGCGCTAGTATTTTTCCTCTAGACGTCACATTTACCTTCCAAGTTCTAAGGTTATCCTTACTTTATCTGCAAATGATTTAAAACAACAATAAGTAAGTTTAAACAATTATTATTTATTACATGCACAATATCACGGTTGTTTTAAAATTTAATGGATCCTGCTTTGATGACATTCTCCCGGTCCATAACGATGCCATTATTATGTGCATTGGGAAATAGTGTACTTATGTTTAAAATTGTACGTTTAATTTACGCTCCCAATTGACTTATACATAAAGTGCAAATAAGTAAAATGTGCTTTTATATTTCAATATTTGTTTTTACACTATTGTTAAACTATTTATTACGTAAATGTTAACTTTGGTCTGTTTATTGTTGCCTCTAGAATTGTTTGTTGTTATCAATTTTGTTACCTGTTTGGTTCGATATCGTTTTTGCACAAAACTCGTACAGTATCCTACGTTTTTGTAAAATTGAGATCGTTTGAACTTGTGCAAGTACATATGCAGTGTGCTCGCATGTGCTCGCTGACATAAAAGCAACTCGCATTTGGTACATTTTCGAGACATCATGCGTGTGTCCACACAGCAGGCGCGAATCAAGGTCGCAAAAAAGATTTTCTGCTGCCATTAGTAGTAGATAGTATTTTTTAATTTAATATTAGTAATTTACTATTTAAATGCTGAGTTTATTTTCATACTGTTTCCTATAAAATTAATCAAAGTTCCATAGAATTTGAAAAATTTGACAAATTTTTTAGGTGGCCGGTTTAATGTGCCCCTGTGCGTACATGCAGTTGTCACTTTTCTTTTATCTGTTGCTGGCAATTGGCAATACGTTTTCTTTGGGTAGTACAATATTTCCGACTCAGCTATTTTTCGGGCATATAGAAAGAATGTCGAATGAGCGAATGACTAAACAGATATACAATGCGAATGTGGATGGTTGCAGAGGCCCAGGAAGACCAAGGCTGACCTACCATGACCAAATAGGTCGAGTTCTGTGTGATGGTGGGGTCAAAAGTCTTAGGAATCGGCGTGCATGTATGAAGAGAATGATGAAGGTAGACGAGGCACGAGAGGTTTGTCAGAACCGGGATGTCTGGCGCTCTACACTCTCTGCCTACCCCGTTAGGGACCTGGCGTGAAGATACATACATACTATTTTGTCACATAATGTCTGTAGGTTGTTATTTGCAATTCATGTATCGGGCTTTTTATCTTTAGATTTCGTCATAAATTTGGCTATTATGTGAAAAATTACACAACAGCTTACTTTAGTAGTTCATCAAAATGGTCCAAGGGCGTTGTAATTACAACATTATCTAATCGATTATTCACTAGGTAGGTATGTAATAGGTAATAAATGATTATGTGTGGCCCCATAATTACTGGCATAGTAACAAACGATTCAGGTGTGGCAATTGACAATGTGTTATATTCAAAATGTCATTTTAGGTTATTTATTTAGAATAACGGGTCATTGCTGCTTTAAGGAGTAGTGCTAATAAGATTGTTTTTCAGGGTCATCCTCGGAGTATGGTTATGTGTCTGGTGATGTCAATGGGCTCACATTACATAATAAGAACATGAGACATATCTTGCGAATAGTGGGTGTTTGTATGTTTGTTGTGGTGTTTTTTACCCGATTATCCTTACCATATTTCGAAAGTAATTTGGCGCTTTAACTATATACTCGTGTATAAAAATCAATTGCTGTTCGTTAGCTTTAGTTAAGATTTATTTCTAGAAGTCCAGGGAAGGTTTAAATATAAGAAAATATGAAGAAATTTAATGGAAATAGTAAAAACCACAATTTCATTTTCCCATACAAATAGTCTGTATCTATGAAACCTTTGACACTTTATTTCATTCTGAGCCAAAATGAAGTTTGCTGGGTCAGCTAGTACCGATTATAAAATACTTAGTTTTAATTATAAGTATGTGTGTCAAGTCTTCTTCACGCCAAGTCCCTTACGGGGTAGGCAGAAAGTATAAGTGTCAGTGTACCTACTGCTCTGTTATGATCAGGATAACTATATTTTTTTACTAAGAATTCTTCTTCCATTTTCTGGAAGTTTCCCTATTCCTCGGAGTTTGGTAATGTGCCCGGAGATGTGAACAGGCTCGCCACCTGTTATATGGGCCAAAACGTAACCGGCGAATCGTGGGTGATTGCATGTAGGTATGCTTGAATGCATGCATTTACCTCTGCCTACCTCTTCGGGGATTAAAGGCGCTAAGTAACGTTAAGGAATTCTTCAAATAGAATATAAATCAGTTTAACTTTTTTGTATTAATGCCTATCAATAAATTATATTGTTATGTTACAAAAATATTGACTGTATAAACCAAAATCTAGTACCAAGCATTGTTGATACACGTGACGTAGTAGATAGAGATATGAATGTAGCAGGACTTGTACATGTTACACCTATTTTGCACTAAAAACATTAAACATGATGATGTTTCGCAACTTGTCGCATAAAGCATGTATTGCGATTAATGTCTTGTTGGTGCTAGCGTTCGCACTGCTGTCAAACCTATCATTTTAACATGTTTTAATTTGAATTTTTCATCAATGCAATCTCACGGTTACGTCGAAGAAACAATGCGATTTGATTGGCCGCCGGTACAAGTACATCGCATCTGTCTCCCGACTGCCGAGCAAGGGGATAACGGACAACAATCTATACCTACTGTTTTATTATTTTTAACATAATATTAATTTGAAACTATTTATTTTCAGATTGGAGTAGGTACCTAGCCTCTTTCGGATCTCCGTTGGGTTGTCAAGTTGGAATGCCGGCAGCTTTCGCCAGGGTCATCTCCTTTCTCGGTCTCATCAACGAGCACATTTAAATTATTGTAATGACTGATAAAATTACATTATTTATACTTTGTAAAATTTATTATTTCTGTTCACTCATCCTGTTACTGTAGCTAACATAGAAATTTAAATAATTTAGATTTCTGTGGTGGCTAATTATACGAGTATCTATACAAATAAATAAAATTGGAGTGTCTGATTGTAATATTAAAATAACCGCTTTTTACTAAATGCATATGTATTGTATACACGGTACATATACCAAAACATTTTTTTTTATTTTTGTCTGTATGTCTGCTTGTTCCCGCTAATCTCGGGAACGGCTGGACCGATGTTAACGGGACTTTCACTGGCAGATAGCTTATGTAATAAGGAGTAACTTAGGCTATAAAACTCGTTTTTGCTATACTTGTCGAGAAATGTGTTAAAACAATGGATCATTATGAATAAATGTCCGTCCTTACTTACGATTATTATTGTAGAATTATATGGACCTTACAATAACATCACAATGAATGAAATATGGTACGACAAGAATGGATAAGGTTTCTACCAAAATGAACGAATATTAGTAAAGTTTACAAAATGCCAAAAAATATGTAAGGGGCCGTTCAAGTATTACGTAAGCACTATGGGGGGCGGGGGGGTATTTGCTCTGCTTATTTTGGATGACATGGGGGGTAGGGGAGTCTAGATGATGATTACGTCATCGGTAGTTATTTACTTATTACATCAGTAAAATCTAATCTCTATCCTTAATCTATTTTCTTGATATGTTCTTAGGTTTTCGCGAGCTACACTCATTGAAATAAAACTATTTTTACGGATTTATCTCGCGTATATTAAACTAAAATGATTTTTAAAATCAACCCGACGTTTCGGTCGCTTTTCAGCTTCCGTGGTCCCGGGCATCTATTTTCTTATTTCTTAAATTATAATTTTAACATTATAATTATAGTATAAAAAAAAACAATACATTAATTGAAAAATGTTTACGTAAGCATGGGGGGAGGGGGTAAGAGCTTTGCTTACTTTTGCTGACAAGGGGGATGGGGGGGTAAAGAATTGTAGTAAATGTGCTTACGTAATACTTGAACGGCCCCTAATTTCGAGTCAAAACATTTTATTTAACTGTTTATAATTCTTTATCATGGAGAAAAAATTAGCACAAAAATACAACTTAAAAAATAAACCCATAAAACAAACAAATAAAAGATATCGGCAATATACAGCTTAAGTTACAACATTACATTAACACGAAATACTATGCAGTAGGTACACTTTATTTCATTTTCTGTTCACAATGCATAATAATCGTAATTATGGTTAATCTATATTGTTTTTCATGCTAAAATTTAATCTATTGACGTGTTTATCTTAATATATAAAAATTACGTGTCACGTCCGCGATGGACTCCTAAATTACTCAAGCGATTTTAATCAAACTTGCATACCGTGTGAATTTAAAAATATGAATGAAAACACCTCAAAGTTGTATAATATCGGTAACAAAATCAGGAAAAAAGATTTTTATGACGGTTCTTTATTTGATATAGATACCTACTACCATTTGAGATTGTCAAAATACCGATATCAGTAACCGAATGGCTTTTCACAATCAAATAATGGAAATGTTATCTTAGGACTTAGCACCCGTCACAATCTTTCAATTATCTAAATACGCTGTCATATAAAATCAATCGTTTGATTAATTAATTACTTGATCTATATATTTTTAACGACGATGAAGTTGTTCTTGGTTCTAATAGTTTTCGCCGCGTTTGCGTGCGCTGAAGATATTAATCCTAGCTTAAACACCGCCTACGATTACTTTGAGAAATACGGTATCCCTGAAGCTGAAAGAATCCGGAAAGCAGAAGAAAAATATCTACAGAACCCATCTAGGATTGTTGGTGGCGTTCCTGCAGGTCTTGGGCAGTATCCATACCAGGTGTTAATTTATTCTTTACAAACCTAACCCCTACTACTACACAGAAATAACTTATAAAGTGTTCTTAGTTACCTTTACCTAACATTTTTAGGCTGGTTTGATCAGTGATATCATTGGCTTGAATGGCAATGGAGTATGCGGTGGTTCTCTTGTCACTGCCAACAGAGTATTGACTGCTGCTCATTGCTGGTACGATGGTGTTAACCAAGCGTGGAGGTTAACTGTTGTCCTCGGATCAGTATTGCTGTTCAGTGGTGGTACAAGGGTCCAGAGCAGCGTAGTATCCATGCATCCAAATTGGATAGCCACGATAGCTCGCAATGACGTTGCTGTAATATACCTACCTAGTCCGGTGACATTAACCCGTAAGTTTATCGTAGTTTATATTTATAAAAAAAACGTTTTTGTTTCGTCTATTATATTTGAATGAATTCTATTTAAATACCAGCGACTCACCCCGGCTTCGCGCGGGTACTGTGTTTATTATTATGACTGAAAATTTGATGTAATTTCTAATCATCAATTCCTACCGATCGACGATTGTAACGTCAATGATTGCGCCAGCTGTCAATCGACTGTACAAGCCAAGCGCCATAAGGTTTACAAAAGTAAATACGATCGCTAAATTTTCTTAAAATTTATAATTTTCCGTGCCACTATCTATCCGGACAATTACACATTTGGTGATTCATTTTTATTTATATAGATTTATTATTACGTATGTAATCGTCAACCAATTTGTACTTTTTTTAGAAATTATCAACACCATCGCCTTGCCATCCGGTTCTATGGTAAATGAAGACTTCGCCGGTAGCCAAGCTATCGCTTCTGGTTTTGGTTTGACTCAAGATGGTAAGATACGGATGACTTAAATCAATTTTAAGGAATATGTCATAAATCAATTGCTTAGTAATCGAAATTTACGAAGTTTAGACATCTCGTAGCACGATAATTTTTATTCATTGGTGAATTGATCAAACACTTTTAGGGGGCAGCATCAGCACTGGCCAGTTCCTCAGCCACGTAAATCTGAACGTGATAACCAACGGCGTTTGCTCCTTGTTCTTCCCTCTGATCTTGCACGATAGCAACATCTGTACCAGTGGTGTCGGCGGCACCAGCGTCTGCAGAGGAGACTCCGGCGGCCCCCTCGTTACCACTGTTAACAACGAACGTATTCTGGTGAATATTGATTTTTATTTCTTGCAATTTCTTTAAAAAAATCACAAAACCGCACGTAGTGCAAGTCTCACTCACCCTTAAGATTTTCAATATTTGAATGAGCTCCTAATTGATCCGATCATGTTATTGAACATATTTTAATGAAAATTGTTGTATTGGCGATACTTAATCAATAAAAAAATAGTAGGTATTATAAATAAAAATAATTTGGATGCTTTTACGAGCAAAGCGCTTTTTGAACTTTATCGAATTGGATGGCTTGATGAAAGAAGACGCAATATTGTTTTACAAACTAGCTATTGCTTACAGATTCGCCCGTGTGGATGTCGTTGTTATTTTATTACATGTTTTTCTGGTCAATGTCTCTGGTATTACCCCACCGAATAATTTTAAAAGTGCAATGGGTCAATCCCCCAAACGCCAAAGACAGACATAAATAATTCGGTGAAAAAAGTTCTAAATCTTTTACGTTTTGCAAAACATTCAACTCCTAAAATAAATCACTTTGTAACTCTAATTTTGTTTACATATTAAAACGCTTGTTAGTATTAGTACGCCGATACAGTAATTGCGTTATTTAATTTCTAAATATTCATTTTCAGATTGGTGTAACGTCTTTTGGATCTCCGTTGGGTTGTGAAGTTGGAATGCCGGCAGCCTTCGCCAGGGTCACATCCTTCCTCGGCTTTATTAACGAACATATTTAATTCTTGGGATGACTGAAAAAAAATTTTTTTTTTTAATTTAATAAAATGTCGAATTATTCAAGATTCTAAATCACTACTTACTAATAATCACTTTTGAAAGATACATTATTAATGGATCGTGTGTCACAGCAGTAAACAATAACAACAAACTATTCATTATACGCTAAACAATAGAAGCACAAAGTCTAGAGAAAAGCTCAACAAACACCCATCTAATTGTTTTATATTATTTCGCATTAACACATGCTTGTGAAATATATTTTATTTAAAAAAAAAAATGGAAAGAAAAAATTGACTTCAGGCGAGACTCGAACTCGCGGCCTACTGGGAATCTAGTCCAGCCGCTCTTCCAATTGAGCTACTGAAGTCCTGCCCGATTTGTCAAATCTTTCCTTCACATTTATTGCATCGCTTTACTGCTACCATAAACCAGTACCAGTAGCTCAATTGGAAGAGCGGCTGGACTAGATTCCCAGTAGGCCGCGAGTTCGAGTCTCGCCTGAAGTCAAATTTTTCTTTTCATTTTTCTTTAAATAAAATAAACACCCATCTGATCTCCTACTCTTCATAATTCTACATAAAAATAACTGGCAGGCTCTTATATTTTCTCAAGCATTACATTATCAACTGACACTAACGTTATTAATTACACGAGTATATCTACAGACACAGTATACATATATTTGAGTTTTGGGAAATGAAAGTAATTATTCAATATCCCTTAATTTACGTTGGTAAATGTAGACAGACAATATGTAATACCTTATCATAATCTCATTTGATTGTTAGATTTGTTATCACTATCACCAAAAATTGTTATATTATCTGCCAAAGCACAAAACATAGTCCACCACAATTACTGATTAAGAGCTAGTAGATACACATTGGGCGCATTAAAGCGTGCGCTTTGCAAACGCGCGTTTTGAGTACCTGAGGTGTACACATTCAAGCGCGCTTTTGGTAAGCATTCGTTTATCGCGCGTTTACATATTTTCAATGGATCGCGCGTTGCGCGAGCGTTTCCGGAGCGCTTGGAGATACAAGAGCCACCATGTTGTTATACATGTGAGCGCGCACTTTCGTGTAGAATAGACACACGTTCAACGACACAATGGACAAAATGGAGACTGAACATTTTGATACTGATTTCTTTAATGACAAAATCCAAAAGTTTTACAGTAGGTACATAGTAACTTATCAAATAATTGAAACGACATTCTTTTTTTTTATGTAATGAAGGTGGCAAACAAGTATGCAGTTCACATTGATGTTAAGTGATGACTACAGCCTATAGACACCCACATAAAGGCCACAGGTCAAAATGCAGATGCGTTGCCACCCCTGAAACCTTAGTTGTTATGTCTCTGTGATTGTTATTACAGGGCCATACATTACCATCTAACCGGAACACGGTAGTGCTGAACACTACCATTTGGCGGCAGATGGATTAAGTAATGCGGTGGTGCCGACGCCCCCGAGCTCCTACATTATAACTCTACCATCAGTAAAAAAATAAAAAACTTAGGTCCGTGTTGCCTTAACTTTGCATACAATGTTACAAACTTTCCATACGCCATTATATCAGTACCTACTGAGTGCACCCAATATTCCTTTTGTCTCTGTCGTCGTCTTTTATAGCGACGGTAGAGGAGCCAAACACAAGTAATCACTATGACGTCTATTTTCGAACTGACACCAGATGGACACCCTACTAACGCTTGCCTAATGCCGTGCGGAACGCCGTGTATGCGATCAACGCGCGTTCAACGCAACGCCAAATAAATGTGTACTAGCCATTGATGTACGAAAAACCTTTTGGGTTTATGTATATCAGTGGTACTAGCTCTTCTTGCTAAACTTCTTGCAGTGCAGTAGAGCTATGTCAAAAGCGACGTCAGAAATAGATTTTAGATCGTATCTATTAAGTGTTTATACATAAAATTGAATGAACTATCCAGTTATTCAAAGGGAATTAACTGCTACTGTATCGGTTACTGTATACCTACATATCGACGAATACTTGAAGAGTATGATTTCAAGATATATGTATACGTACCTAAGGGAAGGTATGAATAACGTAATCGCAGATAAAATCACTAGAGTATAGTCTAGTTCATGAGTTGAATATGGTGAAATTTAGAGGTGGTGGACCTCTGAGGCAACGAAGATGAGTCAGGATTTTAATATACTTGCCGCTAAATGGTAGTGTTTGGCATTATCGTGTTCCGGTCAGGTGGTAATGTACGGCCCAGTAATTTCCGGCACAGAGGCATAACACCTTAAGCCTCAGGAGTGGCAACGCATCTGCATTTTGACCTTTGTCTTTGTTTGGGTGTCTATAGGCTGCAGTCATCACTTAACATAAATGTGAAATGCATAACATTGTTTGCCATTTCCATTACATAAAAAAGGATGCCTGACGAACTTTGTCAAAATGTATGTCTTGGCCGTTTCATCACTATAAGAGTTGTACCTGAAACATAAAACTTATGAGCAGTGGATGAATTTTTCACCTTAAAGCGTCTACTACACGGTTTGAAATGAGGTATGAAACCAAGGTGACCTTGAACGGAAGTGAGGTACGGATTGCGGGCTACACGGTTTGAAACCAACTGAATTGCGCGGAAAGGACGTGTCAATATTTCGTTTGTATACCGTGTATTACGCTATAATGACGCCATGACACCTTACCAGCTATCTGTACAACATATAGTTCGAGTGAGTCTTGCGATTTTGTGTGCAATTAAAGAAAAAACAGGAAAAATAGTATATGGATGAAGCGGTGGTAAAAGGAGAAATTAACACTTAGTCATAAAACCTTAATTTTATTAATCTCCTGGACTTCCATGACATAAATAACTTTAGTCGAACATCAGTTGCGTCCGTACGCGCTCGCTGACTCAGAGTGACTGTCGTACGCGTGGTTTTAAACAAGCGGCTAGACGGTTTCAAACAAGTTTCAAACCAACGCTTCTGCCAATGGTTTGCAACGCAAGTCCTGCTACAAAGGACGTATGAATGTCACGTGATATTTGGCATAAAACAACGGTCTACACTGTTTCAAACTGCCGTTTAATACCGTGTAGCAGACGTTTAAGTCTAAGTGGTCGTAGTATAAAATATATCGAAAACCTTTCAAGTATGCTATGAAATTGGAAGAGTTCTCTCGATTTCTCTAGTATCCCATTATCACATATTGACATGGTTACAATGGGACCAACTGTGGAATATTCCCTTTCAAACAAAAAAAAATATCCAAATCGGTACAGGCGTTTTCAAATTACCGCTGACCATACTTAAAAAAAATATCCAGACGAATTGAGAACCTCCTCCTTTTTTGAAGTCGGTTAAAAACTGCTTAGCCACGCATTTTGACAAAGGTTAGAGTTTGTGAAGTCAGGACGAGTACAGTTAGAATTTTAGTTTAAACAGTGATCTTATATATTTTTGACAGTGCGTACGATAATATGGTCTTGTCTTGGACACATTTTATAGGAACATGTTTTTAATTGTATTTAAGTATTTCTGTTTTATAAATATCGTGCCCTCACGTCACTTTACATGTTATCAATATGTACCTTAGTTAAATCATTACGTGTCATCAAACATGCATTTAATTTTGTACTTTATCAAACAGATCCTTAAGATACAATCACACACATCAAAGCTCCATAATCTAAATCACCAGTGAGTAGATAAATAAAATATAATAATCTATTCATCGATCAGAAATTATCAAGTATCAAATTGCAGCAATCTGAATTATTATATGAAATTAACAATCTATAAAAAAACCTAGTTACGTTTAGTTTTAGTGGATGCGAACGATCCATACACCAACATGAAGTTGTTAGTGATACTCGCAGCTCTAGCTTTTGTACATTCCGAAGCAAGTTCATTAAAATACACTGCTTTCGGATACTTAGAAAATGTGGCGATACCTGCTGGGGAAAGTCTCCGAAAAGCAGAGGAAGAGTATTTAAAAAAACAATCCAGAATTGTCGGTGGTTTGCCCGCTGGTGAGGGACAATATCCTTACCAGGTACGTAAATAAATATATTATAACAAGAAAGAAGGGATCAGTAAATAGCTTTCAATTTTTTTTCAAGTGAGATGATACGGGAGCCAACTTCCTTAAGGCAAATAATTTAAAAACAGTGGTAACTCAAATATTATTATTGCTGTAGAAGCATTTGTTACATAATTTAAAACCTAGTAACACACGACCGGATTTGGTACGGAGCGGGCAGCTGATTCTGTACGCTCCGAACCAAATCTGTGTAGAGCCGTATGTAGAGGAGTCCGGCGGACATAATTATTATTAAACAAGTCCGAAGTGGTCCGCACGTGCGGTTTTTTGTCGGCGGATTCAGTTCGCCGTACCGAAACCGGTCGTGAGTAGCGAGAGCGGATTCGGTCCGCCGTACCGAATCCGCTGATGTGCGATACTACTATTACTACTCTTGTCAGAATGGGGTCCAATTTGAACCCTTTTTTTTTTTTTGGGACTTGGAGAGTCCAACACGTAGAGGGACTTTCGAGAATTTTGATCTACTTTGTAATGGGTTATATTCAGCGGGACCTCTCTCTGACTGCATCAATAGCTAATATAGACACAGACAGACGGCGCAGAATATAATAATATGGGATTATTGCTATTAATAACATTTCTGACTGGACAACTTATTTCACTCATCAGAGTTATCAGTAAATGACGATGACAAAAGACTCCTTTCACCATAAAACGGACAAAATGGACGTTGCCATATCGTTGACGTACGAAACATGCGTTGTCGCTTACACTATTTTTGTATAAGGAAGGTGGCAACAGTGGCAAACCAGCATACAGCTCACATTAGTATTTTTAAAAACCAGAGGCCAAAATGCATATGCTTTGCCACCCCTGAGACCTAAGTTGTTACGTCTCTGTGATAGTTATCACACTTAATATACATAGCCTGTTTAATCGAGATGCTTGAGATAAGCTTAAAAAGAGCAAGTTATCTAGACACGCGGTAGTGTATCACGCCAAGTTCAAGCAAACAAAATACATGAGGACTGACGGACAGCACCATGTGTTACATGAATCTTTTGGAGACACTTTTTACCATTAATGGCAAAATTATTATATCACACTTACAATTTAACGGCGACTAGATTACGTACTGCGATGGTGCCTAGGTCCTCAAGTACCGTCAAAGGTGCTCTACGACCAGTAAAATGTGTAATATTTTTTTTATTTTCAGGCCGGTGTAATTTCTGACATTGTGAACCTGGACGGAAGAGGAATATGCGGAGGATCTCTCTTAAGCAGCAGCAGAGTCATCACAGCTGCTCACTGCTGGTTCGATGGACGTCACCAGGCTTGGAGAATAACAGTTGTTCTCGGATCCAACTTGTTATTTAGTGGCGGCACTAGAATCGAAACAAGTGCTGTTGCGGTGCATCCAAATTGGATACCGCTACTATTACGGAATGACCTCGCCATTATCTACTTGCCTAACCCAGTCACATTCACAAGTCAGTATAGTATTAAAGAAGATAACCGCATATTTCAATCCAAAAGCCTTTTTATGTGTTCTTTTTCTTACAGAATTTTAAATTATCTTATGTATGTATAATCTCTTACCAATAACTATTAGTAGATATTAGGTATAAACGTCTATTTTTTTTCGCAAACGATAGGCACTCTGTGTGGACGTGCCTTATCACATGAGTATCCCACCCAGAACTCGCTAAAATACGAGTAATTACTGTAATATATGTATAATCACTTTACACTTTATTTGCTTATGTTTTAAATGATTGCGTTAGTGCTACTTTTATGTATGCTATCCGTGAATCACCAAATAGATTCCAGTTGAAAAAGAGCGTCAGGCTCCGGCCTGACACTATGCTGAACTGAAGGCTATTTGGTGCAGTCGTGAGACATTGTTTATTATTAATAATATAGAGAGGGTTTCTTTAAATTATATGATCTGTCATATCTGTTGTTAGGTAGTAGTTAGGTAAGTTCCTCCTTACACTTAGCTAAGTTGTCTATTTTATCAAATATTTATTTTCTCAGTCTAGTAGGTATGTACGTCTCTCGATTGCATCAATAAAAAATTTTTCTTTCTTCAGGATTTAGTAATAAAACAGAAATATTCTTATGTTTTCCTTCATGTTCAGATTTGATTGCGCCTATCGCGTTGCCCGAAACTGATGAAGAACTTCAAGACGACTTTGTTGGCGAGCGTGCTATTGCTGCTGGCTTTGGAATAACTAGTGATGGTGAGCTATTTCATTGAAACACTTTTCTCCTCGTATCAATAAACAAGATGGGGCGTAAATAGTGGTCCAGGTCCGAGAAGTTTATGATACTTCATGTAATTACCTATCACATTATAAAATGTTTGGAACTATTTTAAGCTATTGCATAGCTTCTATCGCGGGCCTGGAGCGTGAAGACCGAATCCAGAAATTCCGTAACGAAAATAACCTAACACCTCCCACTCTGACCGGCACAGCGGTGATACTTTTTAGTTTTGCCATCCATCGATGAAGAGCAGAACTATTAATGACTCTTTTTTAAATATCACGCTTGTCTCTTTAGTTCAGCAACTCGCCTCTAGGTGGCATTGAATTAATATCAAAGGAAAAAAATACAGCATAAATAAACTAAATAAATAATTATAATTACATGTTGATAAAAAATGTTATGCAATACATTTACTTTACCGCGGCAGTCTCCGAGTGCCACACGTCCCTGTTTTTTTAATTTTATTTAAATTGATTACTACATGTTTCCTACCGTGTAACCGTGTACCGATGGTAACTAAAATTGCACACTTTTTTACACACATTAGTGACCCTTTCGTTAGGTAAATAAAATTGTTTTTTTTACACTTGCAAAATAAATTATTTGTTGAATCAAATGTGTAGTTAGTGTTGGGATCTCAAACATGGTTTTTCAAAAAAGCAAAGTTATTTCAAAAAACGAAAATCATGAAAATAATACAGAAAATAGTCCTTTACCCATAGTCTGATATGAAAAGTCTTTGAAATTAAATGTTACGTAGAAAAACAATATTGGAATCCTTTGAACGCAAGTCCGACTCGCACTTGACCGGATTTTTTAACATTCTAAAAAAGAAAAATAATCCACAGCCCATGGTTAATCATTGCTAAAAATTTGTCATTTCCTAAAGTGAAATCATTTTTCCTATTAAAAATTTACGTTTTGATGAACTTTATTTAACTTGTTTTTTTATTTTTTTTATATTATTTCGCATTAACACATGCTTGTGAAATTTTAACTTAATGGATAATAAAAGGGTGCCGTTTTTAACGGTCTGTGCCTAAAATACGGAACCCGGAAAATAGTGCGCCGATTGATTTGAAATTTAACACGCATATTATTATGTAAATCAGTACCCTAATAAAACAAAAAAACATGTGTGCCGTGCTCGTTTCAAATGCCACGTCCGCATCTTGAAATTGACCCGCAAAAACTATCTCTTTTATAAAATAATAGAGATGGAATTTACGCAGCTGGGACTATTGCAAATTTCCTCCTCTTTGAGTGAGTGTCCTTTCTTTACTTAATTAACTCTTTATAGTTGTAGTATTATTTGAGAAATTGTAAATACCTACCTTTTTTTGTTTACAACTTTTGCATATTCAACGAGTATGTGCTAAAACCTTTTTAAGCACATTTAATTTTTTTAGACATCATCCTGGATCGAATGAGCCCTCGCAAGTATTTTTAAGACTATTGTCTCTATTTTTCAAGCATTTCAACTTGTGAGCTAAAGGATCTCAAAAATATAAAAAATAATATATTTTTTTAAGTTAAATAACTTGTAATGAAAGTTGCCTAAAATTGTCCATTAACTCAATTCGTTATATTTTATGTTGTATAATTTTTTTCCACGCCTTATTTATTTTGTGTGCATTTGGTTATAATTCACAACATCTTTTTTCTCTTTTAATGCTATGTGATTAGGTATTGTCCACAGGTGGTGATATCCCCGTCGATCAGGTTTTAAGTCATGTTAGCTTAACCGTGATCTCCAACAGGGTATGTGCATTAGCTTTCGCTTCGGTCGTTCAACCATCTAACATATGCACGAGCGGTGTCGGCGGTATCAATATCTGTAGAGGTGATTCCGGTGGTCCTCTCGTCGTTACCAGGAATGGCAGACCGATATTGGTATGTATTATTCGATAAATTGTACCTTCAGTCATCATCATCATATCAGCCGTAGGACGTCCACTGCTGAACATAGGCCTCCCCCAATGATCTCGATGCCGACCGATCGGCATACAAATATTTCTTGCTGGGAACTGTAGCTAGAGTACCCAGCAAGAAAGAATGCACAACGAGCAACAAGAAAGAGACAATCGGCTATTTTAGACTTCGTAGAGCGTTATCTCTGCTGCACACTGCTTACGTAAGCACTGATAGTCCGGTATTGGTCAAAACTTAAAATGGTCGACAAACGTCATTACGTCACACAAGTAAGTTGTGAAAGAGTTAATGCTCTACAGACCCGAAATAGGCCCAAGTCTCCTTTCTAAGGTCGATATGCAATGTTGGCATAGAACTTATTAAAATCGATGCATTGTTTATCTTAAAGAAGAATTTCAAATTATCTAAGAATGGAGTAAAAATAAGCTTTGACAAAAACAAAATATAAGTATAAGTATCAGTATTCTTGGTACAAATCCCAATAACTTTTAATAAAGGTACCTAGATACAAACCTATTAACAACAACGCAATATTAATGGAGGAGGAGGAATATTTATTAATTAATATATTGAATTCGTCATTAATTTTGTAGCTATTTACGGTTAAGTACGATTTTGTTCGAACTGTTTTGAGTCATTTCATGACTTGCAACTTTTTGAATCGTGATATCTCAAAAACTATTTGTTATAGATAGAGAGACAGTTGGACAGACAGAGTTGTTTCAAGGACGTTATGTAAAGTACGCGAAAAATACATATTTTTCCTGTTCTTTTTAAGTTACAAAAAATAAATTTTAGTCATATAGGTACGCTTTTCTAAATTTGAAGACACATTAACAAGACATTTTAACAAAATAAATGTTTTTTAGCATTGTGGAACAGGTATCATGTATAAAGCTGGTATGATGATTTAGAACGTGCCTATAGATGACCTATGTACTGATGCCGATTATTTTTCAGATTGGTGTAACATCATTTGCATCCGCGTACGGGTGTGAAATTGGTCTACCCTCAGCCTTCGTAAGAGTCACGTCATTCGTGGACTTCATCAGACAACATTTATAAATTTTGATCTTTCAAATACTCATGTTATTTAAGGAAGTATATTTCTGATTAATATGAAAGTGGATTACCTGTATCAATTGTTAACTCCGTTCCCTTAAAAAAATATATATATATATTTTATCCTATTATTTTTAATATCATATCATCCTTCGAAGAAAAAAGTCACCTGAATAACAAAGGCGCATCTCAATATCCGATTTGCATTGCACTTATTCTTTCGTAGTGAGTACATAGGTAATATCGGCGACTTGACCGCTTGCCTACACGGGCAACTTATGTGGTCATAAATTTTGGATAAGCAGAGAGTTCCCTAACTGAATCTACGTGTATTTTTTAAAGAAGGACATATCACATGAATTGTCCACTTTATACTGTACTAACAAGCTGTCTGACGAATTTCGTATCTCCTTACGGCTGGTCCCAATATTGTACCTTCGATCGCGGCTCGTATCAATCTACCTAGTTTGAAAATTATATTTTCGATCAATCAGCTATCAGCATAACAGATTGTACGTATTTTTTATTAAAGATAAATAAAATTGTATCCTAAAAATAAAAAAAAGAATTGGGGTTAACATTTTGGGGTGTAAAAAATATTCTCATGCCCACCACATACTCTAAATCTCATGGTAATCGTCATAATCATCATCAAAATCATGGTCCACGGTAAAACGGCCAAGCCGTTTCGGGGGAGTATTGTCACAAACGCTGTGGTACGAGAATTTTATATATTAGATATTTTTATGCAGAATTTACTCAATAAAAACAGCAACGCTGCCACTCATTACATCGCCATGTCGAACAGATTAAGTACAATGCAATGCCAATGGTATAAGTGTTATTATTCAACATACATTACATATAAGTTTTACTGAATGGGTGCACACAGTATATTCACACAGTATAGTCAGCAGTGGTGGGTACGAATGTAAGAACGCAATCCAGCTCCAATAAAATTTTGTATGTATGTATGTATGTATCTTCACGCCAGGTCCCTAACGGGGTAGGCAGAGAGTGTAGAGCGCCAGACATCCCGGTTCTGACAAACCTCTCGTGCCTCGTCTACCTTCATCATTCTCTTCATACATGCACGCCGATTCCTAAGACTTTTGACCCCACCATCAGACAGAAAATTTTGTAAAGTTACCTATTGGCTGAAGGGACTTCTCGTCGCTACAAATAAGTAGAATCAAAAGAATCCGTCACGATTTGATTGTTTATGAGGACATTGACTAAGCATCTACTTCAAAAGTTCAAATGCCTACCAGCCACTCCAAAAACTACTCGTCAAAACACATAATAGACATAAACATATTATGCAGGATTGCTGTGGACTCTTAGCAACTCGCATAATTATGTTGCGATTTTGTAGATTAGTTTAGGCTTTCATGGAGTATTTGACTGGTGGTAGAGTTCTAGTTGTAGGTAAGATGGTAACGTATGACCCCGTAATCACACAGACATAACAACTTTGGTCTCAGGGGTGGCAATGCATCTGCATGTTGACCTCTAGTTTTTGTGTAGACTGCAGCCATCCCTTTACATATACGTGAGCTGCATCCATGTTTGCCACATTCGTTACATAAAGTAAATTATAGATATAAGATGCGAATAAAGGTAGTCTAGCTACACGTCAACCATAGATCGAGGATCATGGGCGTCGTCCGAAGATATCAGAGGGAACGGATGCCTCCGTTTCCTGCTGTGGAGAAAAAAAATAGACACACCATCATGCTGTTAACGTGGATGGTAAGTGAATATTGCAGAAAACGATACTAATTAAAAGCGTAATTTTCGTGGTATAGATCTGAATAAACTTAAGGACGATGCGGCTAAGATAGATTGGGCTGCTGTTACAAATGCAACTGACATTAACGAACAGATCGCAATTTTCAATTCCTTACTTGTAGAGTTGTTTCACATTCATGCACCTGTGCGGCCAGTAAAAGTAAGACACCCACCAGCACCTTGGCTTACAGATGATATTAAAGCAGTTATGGCGAAACGTAATGCTGCCAAAGCTAAGTATAAAATACATCCTTCAGATGATAACCGCCTTAAATATAAAATTTTACGTAATCGCTGCAACAAGCTGTGTAGAGATGTACAACGACACTACATCTATTCCTCACTCCATAACCTAGATCCATCTAGAACGTGGAGATTTCTCAGAACTTTAGGAGTTGGGAAAGCTACTATAGATTGCTTACCTCATAATTTAGATCTCGATATTCTCAACGATTTTTTCTCCTCTGTTTCTACCTGTGATGGTTCATTAAAAGCTAAGGCTTTGGCTGAACTTTCTGCTCTTCCCACTCCTGATTATCCAATGTTTTCGTTAACTCAAATGTATGATCGTGATGTTAAGAAGAACATATTAGATCTGGATTCGGACGCGGTTGGATGTGACTGCATTAGTAGTAAGATGATCCTTCCTTTCCTTGACTTCCTATGTCCTATCATAACCTCCATTATGAACCTTTCTATATCCTCTTGCTCTTTTCCTAATGCATGGAAATTTGCATATATAATTCCATTGCCAAAAAAATCCAATCCTATTTCTTGTTCTGACTATCGCCCTATCTCCATTCTTCTATTATTATCGAAAGTCCTAGAACGCCTTATCCACTCCCAACTAAGCATCTATCTTGCTATTCATGCTATCCTTAATCCTCTCCAATCAGGTTTCCGTCCGGGTCATAGTACGACTACTGCACTGATCAAGATCACGGATGACATAAGGCTCGCTATGGATAACAAGCAGCTTACAGTTTTAACTTTATTAGATTTAGCAATGTCTTTAATACCGTGGATTTAGATATTCTACTTGCTACTCTACGTTCTCTTAACATATCTCCGAGTGCAATTGACTGGTTTCATAGTTACTTGCGTCGGCAACGTATACAGGCTGGGGATAGGTTCTCAACTTGGTGTACAACTGTTGCCGGTGTCCCGCAAGGTGGCGTGTTGTCTCCTCTTCTCTTTGCCATCTTCATTAATTTAATTACTCATTGTATATCTTCTCTCTACCACTTGTATGCAGATGATCTACAAATATATTCCCATACATCACTGGAAGATCTTCCAAGTGCACTTAATGCCTTGAATGATGATATTTCTTCTATTTTGCGATGGAGTAAATCTTATAGGCTTCAAGTCAATCCCGTTAAAACTCAACTTATAATTATTGGAAGTTCAAGGTTATTGTCTAAAGTGAACTGGGACACTCTCCCTAATGTTAAATTTGACAGCCATATTATCCCTTTCAGTAACACTGTTAAAAACTTGGGTATCATTTTAGATAGTCGTTTATCTTGGGTGCCACAAATTAATAATTTGAGTAAAAAGTTGTTTGCAGCTGTACAAGAAGCTTCCTTAAGAAGATTGCGTAATTTCTTACCTATGTCCACTAAAATTACGCTGGTACATTTCCTATTGTTTCTTATATTTGACTATGCCGACACCTATTACCTTGATCTAACTAAGGAGCAACTCAATAAATTGGAGCGTCTTCAGAATTTATGTATTAGGTTCGTATTTGGCTTGCGTAAGTACGACCATGTTTCAGAATTTCGTAAACAGCTTCAATGGCTCCCAATCGCTCTTCGCCGGAATGCTCATGTGCTATCTCTTCTGTTCAATATACTTTTTAATCCACAAACTCCAACATATTTGAAAGATCGCTTTCATTTTCTTCATCTTTCCAATTCACTTACTTTGCGTTCTTCATTCAATTTCAAGCTAAAATATCCTTCCCATTCTACTAACTTTTACAATAAGTCATTCACTGCCGAAGCAGTTCATTTGTGGAATGCACTCCCACTATCCATAAGAAGTGCTCAAACATTGGTGTCGTTCAAGACTAAAGTAAAAAGTAAGTAAGTAAAAAAACGTTTAATTTTCCTTCACAAATTTTAGGCTTATAGGTACTTATTGCTAATACAGTACTTGTGCACTTCGATCCTATTTTTGTGAGGGACTGGTGCCTGAAATAGGTTTCTAAATGAAATCTGTGCTACAGGTCGCCAGGCCCTCCCGCAGACAGTTCTCAATTTACAGCAAGACACAGTAAAAGAAAAAAAAAAGAAGAAAAAACACTGCCTAAATTATAGCCGCTACAAAAAATATACATATATAAAAAAAAAAGAAAACGTGTGGACTTTTATGACAATATCTAATTAAGATTAAATTTAATTTTATTTTTAAGATTAAATTTAACCGCAATAGAAAAGGCGAGTTACAGTTTGATTTCAATTTCAACGGCTGCGTGGTAGAGCGGAATTTACGTGTCTAGAAAGGAGTATTGGTGAGTAATAGGTAAGTTTTGGTCATAGGTAAGTTTTGCGTTATTTTATCACTACGTTTATTTATTATAGATATGTATAATAAGTATTTAAATTATATGCATTTAAGATTATAATACCTATTATATATATATATATATATATATATATATATATATATATATATATATATAAAAATAATATTACTATATATATATATATATAGTCAGACAATACTATCTGTCTCTTTAACTCCTTCTTTGCTGCTTTGTTCTCGGATCTTTCTTTGAAAACTGTTATTTTTTATTTTGAAGATATTTTGAAGATTTTTATTGAAGATTTTCTGTTGTCCTCGCTATATTATCAGGTCACTTACTGTTTAATTATCATTAGATACTTTTAATTTTTCATAATGTTGTACACCCCTACTACTTCCTGAATTTGTTTCTTTAGATGTAAGGTTGCCTGGAAGAAATCGCTGTTAGCGATAAGGGGATGTAAGGGGTCTCAACCAACACCATCGAGACTTAAGCCAACCTCATCATATATATATATATATATATATATATGATGAGGTTGGCTTAAGTCTCGAAAAATAACAGTTTTCAAAGAAAGATCCGAGAACAAAGCAGCAAAGAAGGAGTTAAAGAGACAGATAGTATTGTCTGACTATATATATATATATATAGTAATATTATTTTTTATTTTGAAGATATTTTGAAGATTTTTATTGAAGATTTTCTGTTGTCCTCGCTCTATTATCAGGTCACTTACTGTTTAATTATCATTAGATACTTTTAATTTTTCATAATGTTGTACACCCCTACTACTTCCTGAATTTGTTTCTTTAGATGTAAGGTTGCCTGGAAGAAATCGCTGTTAGCGATAAGGGGGTGTAAGGGGTCTCAACCAACACCATCGAGACTTAAGCCAACCTCACCTGCACGTGCACACCCTGCTGCACAACAAACGAGGCTCTGGCGACCTGTCAACACGCACTGGACCAGCGTGGCGGGTTATGGTCTAAACCCCCCAGATGGAAATGCAGACGAAGGAAAGGCCCCAAGTGCCCGGCGGCTCCAGTAGCGAAACCGGCGTGGACGGGCGCTGGTCGAGCTCTGGAGCCAGGGGTGCTAAGAATCTCCGGGTGAGTCGCTTCCGTCAAACGACTACGGCATGCACAATGGAAAACCGACGTAGGTTATCACTGATAACATACAATACACGCACATTAAGGACAGACGAGAAAATTGCTGAGCTGGAAGAAGAATTGAACAAGTTGCACTGGGACATCTTAGGGCTATCTGAAGTCCGTAGAGAGGGAGAGGACACGATAACCCTGGAGTGTGGCAACTTGTTCTTCTACCGGGAGGGCGACCAGCAGTCCCAAGGTGGTGTCGGGTTTATCGTCCACAAGTCTCTCGTTAACAACATTGAATGCATCACGAGTGTGTCGAGTAGGGTCGCGTACCTGATACTCAGAATATCCAAGAGATATTCCATGAAGGTCATCCAGGTCTACGCACCGACCTCGGCACATCCGGACGACGAGGTGGAAGCTATTTATGAGGACATAAGTAGGGCCATAGATACTTCCAAAACGTATTTCACTGTTGTTATGGGAGACTTCAACGCAAAGCTGGGCAAGAGATGCGATAATGAGCTGAGAGTGGGGCAATTTGGATGTAGGCATCGGAACCCTAGGGGCCAGAGGCTGGCCAACTTTCTGGAGAAGGAGGAACTCTTCATGATGAACTCCTTTTTCAAGAAGCCGCCTCATAGGAAATGGACATGGATGAGCCCCGACGGTTCCACAAAAAATGAGATAGACTTCATTATGACCACCAAGAAACACATATTCAATGATGTCTCCGTGATTCACAGAGTGAAAACCGGAAGTGATCACCGAATGGTTAGGGGCACATTGAATTTAAACATTAAGAACGAAAGATCTCGTCTAATGAAGTCTACGCTCCGACCTACAGTTGCTCACATACAAAACCCCGAGAGCTTTCAGCTCGAATTGAAAAATCGCTTTGCTTGCCTGGAGGATTGCATCTCAGTGGACGATATGAATAACAGGTTGGTAGAAACTGTCCATTCGGTGGGGTCTAAATACTTCAAAACCCGCCGACGAAATAGACCTCAAAAACTCACCGATCAAACCCTCAACCTTATGGCAGAACGACGCTCAATGACACTGCAGACCTCTGATGAAGCTAAAAAATACCGGCAACTTAATAGACAGATCCAACAGTCCTTGCGGCACGACATCAGATCCTTCAACACAAAATGTGTTGAGGAAACGATAGAGCGGAATAAAGGCTCCAAGGTCGGCAAGGGATCTGTCTATTGGACAGAGCCGGCTGATGCAGCTGAAGACAGAGGACGGCAGTTTAGCGTCGACTAAGCCTGAGGTATTGCGGGATATCGAGAATAGCAGTTATATACCTCGGTCGCACAACCTGCCTCGGCAGCGTTCGGGCAGCGTTCGGGAAGTTAAGGAGCGTTTTCTCGTCAAACATCCCGCAGTCCTTGAAGACGAAAGTCTTTAATCAGTGCGTTTTACCGGTGATGACCTACGGTGCCGAGACGTGGTCTCTCACTATGGGTCTCGTACGAAAGCTCCAAGTCACTCAGCGGTCAATGGAAAGGGCTATGCTCGGCGTTTCCCTACTGGATCGAATCAGAAATGAGGAGATCCGTAGGCGAACGAAAGTCGCTGACATAGCCAAGCAGATTTCCAAGCTGAAGTGGCAATGGGCAGGGCACATAGCTCGGAGAACCGATAGCCGCTGAGGCAGAAAGGTTCTCGAGTGGAGACCACGTATCGGCAAACGCAGCATAGGACGTCCACCTGCAAGATGGACCGACGACCTAGTCGATGCGCGTCGCTTCCGATCGGTCGGCATGGAGGTCATTGGGAGAGGCCTATGTTCAGCAGTTGACGTCCTATGGCTGATATGATGATGATGATAAGGCCGCCTGTTGTACTATATGTCCTAATTGTTTTTTCTGTATTGTTATCTATTGTGAACAATAAAGAGTATTATTATTATTATTAATTAACAGTACTGGTTGATAGTAGATATTAGGCCATGAGGCAGCTTCGATGCTGATGATTTAAACGTACGTACTTTTGAGTGTCTTTGTCTGAGAGTGATGAAAGAGACTCAGGCTTTTAAGGCTTTTACTATTAAAAGCCTTAAAAGCCTGAGTCTCTATGGACGCGCCTTATTTTTAACGCCTCACGGCTGACTCAGTCTTTTAGTCCCCAATCTTTAGTCCTAAGACTAGCCTTATTGGTCGAAGTCTTTTAACGTAAAACGCTCAGCAGTTACTTCAATAGCTTAAAGGACTTAGACGCAACACTGCGACTCGTCGCCCGAGGAGTTGAGAGTCGTAAGGCGGTTCACTATCCATTTGCATAAGAATTTAAACCCTAAAATAAGGTCTATAGTGGTAATATTTATCCTAATGATATCATACTCTCATCATAACAAATTTTGCATAATAGTTTTAATCAAAAATACAATCAGCGTAATCACAATTTAAGCACCAAAGTGATAAGAGCATCAGAACGTCAATGTGTCTATATCGTCTTGGATGACTTTTCTGTAGCTCTATACTTTTTTTTTCACTAGATTGATTTCTTTATATTTTTGTTAATGACCCAAGCTCGCTAACGTTTAAGTCGTTTTAGGCGCTTTACTCTTTTAAGTGTTACTAGTCTTATACGTTAACTGAGTCGTATTATTTAAGACTAACAGCTCAAGTATTAATTTTAAAGCAAATTCGTGTAAAAAGAGGCTAGTCTTATTTTAAACTACTAAAGGCCATAACGTTTTCGTAGGTTTTCGCGAGCTTCATACATTGTTGAAATTAAACTTGCGGATTTTCTCACGTATACAACACTCCCAGGCTGAACATCGTCGAATTAGTCTGCCCGTGACCACGGTAGCTGAAAAGCGACCGAAACGTCGGGTGTATGAAGAAGTTTGGGAGTGTTGTATACGCGAGAAAATCCGCAAGTTTAATTTCAACAATACTAAAGGCCAAATACTCAAACGTCACTTAAATCTAAGTGGGACTTAAAAGTCTTGTCTTTATAAAACACGTTCAAACGAGAGAGATAGCGCACATTTGAGCGTTGCTTAAAATTGAGTGACGTTTGAGTATTCGGCCATTAAAGGACTGAATCTCTTTCATCACTTAATATATTGTGGCATAATCTCTTAACTTCTAACGGTCAAGGAATGTTATAACTTGCAACGTGAGCTCAATAAATGATGGTATTCAGAAGTAAATACCTACATAAATTAACACCCAAGTCCGTTGCGGGTTTCTCTCGATTGCAACATGATGATGATAACACCTGAGGATAAAACTTATTTACACCAAAATGTCCTTTACGTTAACAAATCAATTTTCCGTCGTCGAGTTAAATCACTAGGTACGTCACCAAACATGCTATTTGTCACGATCACAAACATCAGAGCTCCTAATCTAAATTAATAAGTGAGTTGTCAATTTTAAAAACGTAATCCATCCATTAATCACGTATTATCTAATATCAATTTGTAGCAATCTGTATGGATATAAAACAAACAATGTATAAAAATCAATGTTGCGTTTCGTTCTTGCGGGGATTGACGGTTCAGACACCAACATGAAATTGCTAGTAATACTCGTGGCTCTAGCCACTTTTGCTTATTCCGAAGCAAGTACATTAAAGTACACTACTTTCGGATACTTAGAAAATGTTGGTGTTCCTGCCGGGGAAAGACTCCGAAAGGCAGAGGAAGAGTATTTAAAAACGCAGTCTAGAATTGTCGGTGGCTTGCCTGCTTTTGAAGGACAATATCCTTATCAAGTAAGTAAATAAATGTAGTCAGAGAAAAAATCGGTGTTCAGGATAGGTAATTATAATCGTTATTAAAAGAGTTCGAAAGAAATAAAAGCCAATTTGTTTACAAGTTTTAAAGGAGATGTTCCAGAATGGACTAGATCGTGTACATATAAAATAGGGAATGAAAATAAAATGTAATTATGTTAGCAGATATTCAAAAGGCATATTTTGCAAAAATCTCATTTTAAAACGAAATATACAATTTCTTTCTAAACTTATTTTAGTACTTATAAAAAAATAATTTAAGAAATCACCTTGATCCTATGTTGTCAACAAACTGGTTCAGTAATCTAGTAGTAGCGGACTACTGAAATGCCGGGGTCCTGGATTCGATACCCAGGTTTTCCAGTGCCACCCTCGAAGTTGGGTATATAATACCCGGATAATAGGTCAATAGGTTCGTCACCATCTCACCACCAATTTCATGTGACAAAACGAAACTGATATAACTTAGTTTTCCTTTTTTTTATTCATCTTATGATAACAAATTAAAAGGATAACTCCTATTTTTTTTTCACTTTTTAGGCCGGTTTAATTTCTGATATCGTAAATCTTGAAGGAAGAGGAATATGCGGAGGATCTCTCTTAAGCAGCAGCAGAGTAATCACAGCTGCTCACTGCTGGTGGGATGGACGTCATCAGGCTTGGCGATTCACCGTTGTTCTGGGATCTGTCCTGTTGTTTAGTGGCGGCACTAGGATGGAAACAAGCGGAGTTGCGACGCATCCAAATTGGATACCACAACTTCTACGAAATGACCTCGCAATAATCTACTTGCCCAATCCAGTTCCAACTACAAGTCAGTATAATAGCAATGACGGTTTGACAAATAAATCAGGAAGTATTCTAATGCCTTCCTTTGTATACAGATTTGATTGCCCCAATCGCATTGCCACAAACCGGTGAAGAACTTACCTCGACCTTCGCTGGCGAGCGAGGTATTGCTTCTGGCTTTGGAATAACTAGAGATGGTGAGCTATTTCATAAAATAACGTTTCTACTTATAGGTATATTTAACACAGAAGCAGATCCAACTTTTATATTAGGGTATACCATGTTTTATAATGGAGGTCTATTCATTACAGAATCATCTTTTTACATACTGTTTTTATGAGCAGCCAGTCCAGGCAGATTATAACCCCAATTATCACCTCCCATGGGGTCCGCTTTTAGTTAAACGAAAATAAACGGAACCCTTATATGATGTCGTGCTTCTGTGTATCCGTCTGTCATCGTAGAAAGTAGTATTGAGTTGGGTATACATAATATCTGTGTCCCAAACATGCACGTGTAAATAAGTAATTTTTATAAAGAGGAGCCATTGCAAGATGAATTAGAAAATTCAAAAAAAAAGGTGATAGGTTAGATTCGGGGATCTCAAACATATGTTAATAATAATTTTAAAAGAAATACATAGTTTTAAAGTCAATTAAAATATGTTTGTAAAATTACCATACCACTCCCCTTTCCCTTATTATTAAAAAAAATGTCCTTTACCAGATTATAGGAAAACTATGAGAAGTCTATGATATTAAATCAACGTAAAAAAAATATACGCAACCTTGTGAACCCCAGTACGACTCGCACTTGGCCTTATTTTAACTGTTTTTAATGATTATTATTCATTATCCACAGGTGCAGGTATTGGCGCTGATCAGTTTTTGAGTCACGTTAGCTTGAACGTGATAACAAACAGTGTGTGTTCGATTGCTTTCCCTTTAATCATTGAAGATTTTCACTTGTGCACGAGCGGTGCTGGAGGTACCAGTGTCTGCGGCGGTGATTCTGGTGGTCCTCTCGTCGTTACCAGGAATAACAGACAAATATTGGTAAATACATTGCACTTATTTGTGGATCTATTAGTATCTCAATATGGTAAGAAACATGTAACAATAGAAGGATCAATTCTTCCCTTTATAGTAGGTACTCTTCAGTTTTAAACTAATGATAGGTAGTGTCAGGGAACTGACCGCTTGATCATGTTCAAATGTGACTTATTTTCCATTTTTTACATAACTCAGTAGATAATAGGTTTAAGTAGGTATATTACAAATGATTATTAGGTTGGGGAAAAAGTTTCTTCGCATTTTTTTAAGATAATTTAAAACATTTTTTAATATAGTTTATTTAAATGTAACTTAAGTATGTATGAACCATTTTGTTCGATAACCTTTTGCCATCTTGTAGGTAGGGACATGATCCCATTGCTATAAAAATTTTGGGACTTCTCATCAAAATACCGCGACAAGTGGATTTGGCAGTCCTCTCGTGATGTTAACCTAACATTGCATAAAGAATTCTGAAGAGACCGAAACAGGTGGAAATCTGAAGGTGCAAGGTCAGGACTATACGGCGGATGCATTAACACCTCCCAGCCAAACTCTGTATGAGTGATATATATACTGAGTGGCTATAGATGTGTGAGGTCTAGCGTTATCATGATGAAACACCACACCCCTTCTGGCCGCTTTCTCTCAACTTCTTGCTTTAATCTCATCAGTTGTTCGCAGTAGAGTTAAGAATCGATAGTCCTGCCTGGTGGTAATAGCTCATAATGAATAATGCCCTTCCAATCCCACCACACACACAACATCACCTTATTGCGAGTTAACCCGGGTTTCGCCACAGTCTGTGAAGCCTGACCGGCCTTTGACCACGACCTTTTTCGCACGTTCTTGTCGTACGTGATCCACTTTACATCACCAGTTATCAGCTTCTTCAAAAATGATTCGGTTTCATTACGTCGTAATAAAGAATCACAAATGAGTACACGGTTCATTAGGTTTCTTTCAGTGAGCTCGTGAGGTACCCAAATATCGAGCTTTTTTTTGTACCCAGCTTGTTTCAAATGCGCCAAAACTGTTTTGTGATCAATTCTCAGTTCTTCAGCTACGTCGTAACTACTGATATGTCGATCTTGCTCCACTTTTTCAAAAATGGCATCCATTTTATCCGTAATAGGGCGACCAGAGCGAGGTGCATCTTTGACATCAATATTTCCGGATTGAAAACGCTTAAACCAAATTTGTGCTACTCTCACAGACACTGCACTAGGTCCATAAACATCGCAAAATAATTTTTTTTCGCGGCTTGCGTTGCATTTTTACCTTTTTTGTAGTAAAATTTTAAAATGTATCGAATTTCTTCATTAGATTCACTCATCTTGACAGTACGAAAAACAAATGAAAATCACACATTTGCCTAATTTGAATTTGGAATTATGTTCTTTAAAATTTTCAACAGCCAAAGAGATTTTATTACAAGTTCATACATACTATAATGCGAAAAGACTTTTTCCCCAACCTATTATTATTATAAAATTGTTAGCCATTGTGGTACAAGTATCATGTATTTAGTGAACATTGAATAAGTATGTATTTTGTGAAGGACCAACGTAGATATATTGATTCCCTGTATTTTTCAGATTGGTGTAACATCATTTGGTTCTGCGTTCGGATGTGAAATTGGTTTGCCCGCAGTCTTCGTAAGAGTCACGTCATACATGAGTTTCATCCTGCAGCATTTATAAATATAATTAAAAGATCTTTCAAATACTCTTCCTATTTATGGCCACATGATTCTGATTAATAGTTAGTGGTTAGCCTCTATCAATGGTATAACACTAATAAAATAAAGCTGAAAATCAAAAAACTTCATAATATTTTTTATTTTATCACCAACTCACTTTTAACATCGCACCATCTTCTTCTTCAACATCCAGTATGCACTGCACATATTCCTTATTCACCAACCGATGACTAGATCGAAAGATGCATCGTCCATAATCGCATATGTCTTAAGTAGGGACACATGTGACATGAGACATGTGCGATTATGGACGCAAAAACCGAGGTTCGGACCCACAGGGTCTCTCCAGATGATTTAAAAGTATTTGTTAGGCAGTTGCAGTAAGCAGTTGCAATAAGTTTTACTTAGGGTGAGATTCACAGACCCCACTATGACTTTACTTTGAGCAAAGTATGCTTAGAACTGACTCAACTGACAGTAAAGGAAGAGTTTTGACAGTTTTAAGCGTACTTTGCTGGAAGAAAGGTTGTAGCGCGGTCTGTGAATCTCACCTGGAAGACTGGAAGACTGGAGCGCCTTCTGCGCTCGGCTATTTCCCGGTGAAATAGATTTTTTGGGTGGACTAGTGATAGTGCCACTAGTCCACCCAAAAAAAAAAGTAACTATATTCATGCCACTCCTAAGGCTTTTTCACTCTGCCTGTACTGTACCTACCATGGGCAATTAGGTAAAGAAAGAAAGGAAAAAAATATTTCGAATATTTCTTTACAGATACTTTCAAATAGTCTAGAACTCACAAAATTACCAATAGTAATTAATACCTTACATACACTAAAAGTAAAAACAGATATGAATAGTAAGAAAATAAAAACTTATTCATCAAGAATAAAGTTATTAATCTTGACGAATAACTTTATTAGTGGCTTAGCAGAGTTCCAAGTGCAGTCACTACTGAGAAGAACTCCGCTACAGAACCAACTCAGTAAGTACTCTTTTAAAAAATAAATAAATACGCTTACACTCACAGCCCCACACGAATATAACCTGTGTCGTGGGTGCCGTTGTATACTTACAACACATACAGAAACACCCAGACCCGAAACCAATATCTGTAGGCCGTACAAATATTTGTCCCGGTGCGGCGATCGAACGCGCGACCCTTCGAATCAAACGGTCATCTCACACCGCTGGACTAACTGGGCCGTCTTTTAAATGAGAGCTTAAATCTAATACAGATTATCATATAATCATGAAAATCAAATAAAAACAAATGTGAACGTCTATTGCATAAATACAAAGACTGCTATCCACTAAAATGAGATGTAGCACTTGCAAACCAGGACAGATCAGTCCCCACCAACAGCACTTGTTCGTTCACGAGTATGACGCATGGCTGCCAAGCCATACTCTCCTTTATAGGGAAGTGGGCAACCCAGTACACGTACGTAGAATAAGTACATATTCTCTGACACGGTGCCGCCAAAGGGCTCCCATCCCACACATAACTGCGAATTCGCATCACATCGCAAATATCTGCGAGCGCGCACGAATACCACGCCCGCGATGCGATCGCAGTATTGGTATTGTGCGGCCGCGCAAAGACAAAGACTTAATCGTATCTAATAACCGTCTATGGCATAATATAATCACTAGGGCAACTTACTATTTTGAACACATCCAATCGCTGATCGTTAAAGTAAAATAATTAGAGCACTACCTTTCTGCGGTGTTGATGGTTCTCAATGACTTCAACGTTGATCATCTGATGTAGTTGAATTGCCGATTCGCTACTGACCCCAACTGAAAAATTGCATAAGTATGACTTTAAGACGATGATTAGTCGTTAATTAACAGGTTTTATTCTGTCATCTTACCACCTCTCCGAATACTTATCATTTAATTGCCAAATTGTGGTGAATGAGAAATAAGTACTAGGTAATCTTTTCCGCAATTGTTGGTAAGACGCGACTCCGCTTGGCATCGCATATTATTCGTATGCTAAAAAAAAAGGAAAAGAAAATACCCTATCCCTGTAAACGCTACTACAAATTAACTAAGTGAATAGGTACAAATTTTAATGATCTCGTTTACATCATGTAATGCGGTACGGGGCCAGATATTCGGTGGCTGGATATTCGGCTCCGGCCTCGGAGCCCGACCTTGCTGAATATCTGGTACCCGGTATCCGGCTCAACTATCTGCAAATCTACATTTCGGCGTGTAAGTGTCTATAGATACGCTGCAGTCATCACTTAACATCAATCAATGTGAACTATTGTGAACTGCATGCTTGTTTGCCACCTTCATTACATAAAAATTGTTTGTTGTTCTAATTATTTACGTATGTAGCGCAGTGTAGCCAACCCTACAGTTTTTACTGTAGATCTACAGTTTTTTCCAAATTCTCTCAGTTTTTAGTTTAAGCCTCGAAATCTACAGTTTTTTATTTAAGATGCTCTAGTCATCTATTTTATTTGCTACGTATTCCGTACACTAAATCAACTTCACTAAAACCTACTACTATCGGACCGGAGGTAATGGTCAACCAATTTCATCAGAAATAAAAAATTGTTTTGAGTTCAATGTGACAAATGACCATTTCAAAAAATTCAATAAAAATATGTATGACTTCAACAAAAATAAAGATGAAACGGAAAATCAAGAAGATTTACAAATTGAAAATGAGATAGTAGCTAGCTAGTGACATTATCTACTACTGAAAGCTATGATTTTCAAGGAAAGCTTCCTAAAAAATCTCTAGTCGCATTTTCTGTGTGTTGGATTAACATTTTCATACTAGTTTTTAAATATTACAAATATTATTTGACTTCAATGTTTGAGAATTTTGGAATTTAATTTGATTAAAACTTTGACAATTACATGATTTTTATTGTTTTTAATTCCTTCGCTATAATGTATTATATTTATTACTACTATCATTGAATAATATAAAATAATAAAAAGATAAAGATGTAGATTTACTGTTTTTTAATTTGATATTTACAGTTTTCTACAGTTTTTTTCAAGCATATCTGCAGTTTTGCTGTATGCTGGGGTTGGCAACACTGATGTAGCGTCACATTATTAAGCATTGTGATGAGTTTTGGCGGGAACCTTGAAAGTGGCATGTGGTGCTCTTATTTTATTTCATTTTCTTTGTGTATTTTTAAGTTATATTGAATAAAGTTGGTGGCATTTTGTTTGATATAGGTTTATTAAAGTGCCTATGTATAGTGAAATAGAATAACAGTGCGAAAACACAACTTTTCAGGTTGCCTCCGAAACTTCATTGTAAATGTTCTGGTAAAGTAGCCATCGCTTTACTCGAATACTTGACTGTCATACTTAATAAATAATTGACTGACTATATTACCTATACTAACTTTTACGCTGCTTAAATAAATACGAAATATCGTTTGACTTGACACTGGCAATATGCGTAATAGCGATGCCATAATTGAAAAAAAAAAAGTCCCGTAACCCTAGTGTCGCGCACACGCACCTCAACCCGCCTAAAGTAACCGTAAAAATGTAACTCTGTGAATTCCAGATTACATGGTGATCACCAACAATGGACTTCTCACTATCCATCTCCTACAAACGAACACGCAACCTTCAACAATGGCAATATCACTACAAGAATCGCCAAACTGGTGACCTCCGACGATGATTTTTTTTTATCCGACGTGATTTTTTTTTTACCCGAGTTATGTTCTAGCTAGCGGAATTAGGGTTTTTAAAAAATAATATTTTATTACAAATTTATAAAGAGAGATGTTAATTGCTTTAATATCAGAAACAGATTGATTTTATTATAATACTGTCAAACAATGCGTGAAACCAGACTTCCCGGCACCTCACGGTGTCATCGGTGCAACGTCGGCTGGAACGGAGGTTATGCCTCCGTAACTCCCGACGTGATTTTTTTTACCCGACCTGATTTTTTTTAACCCGACGTGATTTTTTTACCGGATGTGATTTTTTTTGTCATCGTGATATACAACGTGGATCGACCATCAACGTACCGGCGCTATGTCACATGCTGCGTATATCCTGTACTTGCTAGGAAGAAAGCAACACACTGTGAAATTACTTTCTAGAATTCTACATGGGGCAACTCAAATATTGTCGTAGCAGCGCGCACTCACAGAAATTTTTGAAGCACACTTACTTATTTTAACAACGTCACGAACATTGAATTGCACATAAATGTACGAGAAAAGACAACAATCGGTAAATTATGAATCTCTACCATGTTAGTTCTAAACATCGAGTTATAATGAAGAAGTGACATTTAATCTTTGGGTTAGTCAGCTATACACATGCAAATAACCCAGGATCTGTGATATGTCATCAGATTTCATAGCATTCGCCAGCAGCCTATGACTCATATTGAAGCCAGATACATCTGAGGAGCCAGTGCTGTTGAGGACATTCCAGGTTGGTCCTGCAGATACTCTCACTCGAGGAATTACTGCCGTCCGATGACTGTTCCGGAGGTTCAGGAGCTGGAGACTTAAAGGGATAGTGTTGGAGCGCCTGTAGTTTTAATTATTTTTATGTCCAGCCTTATTGCAGCATTTTATTAACAGGCGTTTATGAATGACTACGAGTTAATGTCGATTTGTGCTCGTCACTCTCGCTGTCCGTTCTTTGTTCGTACAAATTAAAAATTGTAAAGGAAGAAACCTGCATTTAATTATAATTACCACAATTAAGAAGAAACCCTGGAAACCCTACATGGTCCTTCGAGCCGGATTTGATTCAAAAGGGAAAAAATTGGCGATATTGAAATTAAAAAGAAGTGATTTGCGTGTTGAGGTTAGAAGCCGGTGTTAAAGTTAACATTATTTTACCCAGCACTCGATCAGGTATTCGGTATTAAGTATAAATTAGCGTAATTTTCGGCATAAAAGGTTGGTAAATTTTGTATTTATATATAATTAATTAGTATTCCTAATCTGTTGTGTACCTACTTGTAATTAAGTTAAAGACAGTTGTTAACGTCAATAGTTAATTAAAATTAGGTTTGTTACGTATTGTTTTCCCGTAATAAAATTGTTATATTTTATCAATTCCAGGTTGATTTCACTTACCGACTCCCAAATGGCTGACCGTGAGAAGGATCTAATTAAAAAACGAGCGAGTTACAAAGGCCGTTTGACAATTTTCACGAATTATATTGAAGCCCTGTGTGAAAAGACAATAACTACTCAAGATGCTACAGAATTACAATTGCGTGTTGGTAAGATGGAATCGTTGTACGAACAATATGATGATACCCAGTTAGCTTTAGAATGCTTAGATAATGCTGACGGACAGTACTCTGAGCGTTCAGATTTTGAGTCTCTTTATTACAAGTCGTTGGCTAAGGCTCAAAATCTATTAATTAAATATAATTCTAATAATGATACACATAGTGACAAGGGGTCCTCGCATGTAAATAATCGTAGCCTCGTTAAATTACCTACCATAAATTTACCTAAATTCAGCGGTTCATATCACAATTATCTTGAGTTTCGCGACAGTTTTATAAGTCTCATTCACTCTAATGATGAAATTGATGACATAAATAAATTTCACTATTTGAGGTCATGTTTGGAGGGTGCTGCCGCGGTGGTGATCCAATCAATTGAGTTTTCGGCTAGTAATTATGCTGTAGCTTGGAAACTGCTGTGTGACAGGTATGATAACAAACGCTTGCTTGTACAGAATCACGTATCTGCTTTATTTCATATTGAACCTGTTACAAAGGAGTCTTCAGTTTCATTAAAACATTTAATTGACACTGTAAACAAAAACCTGCGAGCATTACAATCATTGGGCGAACCGGTTAACCATTGGGACACACTCTTAATTTACATAATATCTTATAAGCTAGATCAAAAAACCTACCGTGAATGGGAAGAGGCCAAAGGTCGCATCGATAAAGATAGCTCAATTACGTTTGACATTTTTATGCAGTTCTTGCGCGCTCACGCTGATTTAATTGAAACGCTGGAAGTGAGTCGTAATAAAGAATATTCTTGTTCGAATAAATCTATCCCTAAATTAAAAAGCATGATATCGGTGCGTAATTCTAGCACAGAATCAGCAACTAAGACTTGTGTGAAATGCAACGGGGATCATAAACTAATTAATTGTCCGCAATTTCTCGCATTAAGTAGTGATGCAAGATTAAAATTATTACCGAGTTTTAAAGTATGTTTTAATTGTTTGCAAACCGGTCATTTTGCTAATCATTGTAAGAAGCCGGGTTGTAAAGTGTGCAAGCGCAAACATAATACAATCGTTCACGTAGCTTCACACAAGTCGACAGGTAGCTCGCCGTCCAGTGTAGGTATTTATGATAACGACAAGGCATGCGTACCGTCGCCTTCTGCTTGTCATGACGCTAGTGATGTAGCCTTGTCAGTGAAAGTTGCATTTTCACATAATATTAAACACTGTGAAGTGTTATTGTCGACCGCTTTAATTAAATTGTATGATACTAACAATCGCGAACATATTGTTCGCGCAGTACTCGATAGTGGTAGTACATCATGTCTTATTACAGAAAGACTTTGCCAACGATTGAATCTGGTAACAACACAGATAGATAGATCGATTTTAGGTATAAACAACGTGATTTCTCACGTCGGCAGAACATGCCGTGTTAGTATTAAGTCGCTAAATGATAGCTTTAGCACGGACCTTCATTGTTTTGTTTTGCCATTAATTACTGGTAATGTACCGAGTCGTGAAATTAATCTATCTGATTTTAAGATACCGTCTAATATTTGTTTAGCTGACCCTACGTTTTATAAGCCCGGTGATATCGATATTTTATTGGGTGCTGATCTTTTCTGGGATTTATTAGGGTCACAGAAAATAAAGCCAGGTTATGGCACACCTGTACTATATGAGACACGATTAGGTTGGATTGTATCGGGTCCTATATTAAATCACAATAGTGCAGAGATATCGAATGATATCAAGTGTAATTTTACAAAGGTTATTTCTGGTAATACTGTTAATAATAATATAGAAAATATTCGAAACGATTTAACTCGCTTTTGGCAGTTAGAGGAGATAAATTCTAAGTTATCTTGTTATTCACAGGAAGAAAAAATGTGTGAACAACATTTTATTAATAACACTTCACGTTGCAATGATGGCCGTTTTTCTGTTCGCATTCCATTGAAACAGAATCCTGATGTTTTAGGAAATTCTTTTCAACGGGCTTCGCAGTGCTTGTTATCATTGGAACGTAGGCTAAAGGCCAAGCCTGAATTAAGTAAAATGTACTACGATTTTATGTCGGAGTATCAGGCTTTAGGTCATATGTCTGAAATTGAACATCGCGATTTGAAGAGGCAAGATCATAATTCATATTTTATTCCACATCACGGAGTACTTCGTGAGAGTAGTACCACCACGAAGCTTCGTGTAGTGTACAATGCAAGTGCACTTACAACATCAGGGGTCTCTTTAAATAACATACAAATGGTAGGTCCTACGGTTCAGGACGATTTGCTGTCTATACTTCTCAGATTCAGACAACACAAATACATTTTGTCTGCGGATGTGGAGAAAATGTATAGACAGATATTGGTCCATCCGTTAGATAGGCATTTGCAGAAGATACTCTGGCGTGACAATGTTAATGAACCGGTTAAGCATTACCAGTTGAACACTGTTACCTATGGAACAGCCAGTGCTCCATACCTTGCCACGCGATGTCTTAAGCAGATAGGTCTAGAATGTAAAAATAATCTTATTGGTCAAATTATTATGCACGACTTTTTTGTCGACGATTTACTAACAGGTTGTGATGATTTGATTACCTTACAAACTATACGTAAGGATGTTACCGATGCACTAGCATCAGCTGGTATGCCATTAAGAAAATGGAAATCAAATGCGTTTCAGGTGATATCTGAAACTGCTAAAATGTCACTTGATTTAAATATTGGATCTCATGAGCCCAGCAAGTTGTTAGGTCTTGGCTGGCATGCAGATTCTGATGAACTCTGCTTTCCAATAAGTGATGTTATTCCAAATGGCAATACCAAGCGTAATTTACTGTCACTAATTGCACAGATCTTTGACCCTTTGGGTCAGTTAGCGCCAGCTGTTATTAAAATGAAAATGTTACTCCAAAAACTCTGGTTAGATAAATTATCGTGGGATGAGCCCTTATCGCCAGAAATTAGTAAGCGTTGGAGTGACATTACTAAAACGTTGTCATTATTAAAATATTTGCGTTGTCCTAGATTAGTTCTTTGTGATTCGTACACCATGATAGATTTGCATATATTTTCAGATGCATCTGAAAGCGCATATGGTGCTTGTGTGTACGTTTGGAGTATCAACAACCGAAGGGAAGTCATGGTCCGGTTATTGATTGCAAAAAGCCAAGTAGCCCCTATCAAGCCCACGACTATACCAAGACTGGAGTTGTGTGGTGTTTTCTTGGCAGCTCGACTACAAGAGAAAGTTAGTAGCTCACTGCGACTTAAAATCAACCAGGTTTATTTCTGGACAGATTCAACCATAGTTTTGGGATGGTTACAGATGTTGCCTTCTAGACTTCAGCCATTTGTACGCAACCGCGTAGCTGAAATTCTAGAAAAGGCGGGTAACGCTACGTGGAAACACGTCCCAACCGATAAGAACCCTGCAGATCTAATATCTCGCGGTTTGGATATTAGTTCACTGCGTGATTCACACTTATGGTGGTCCGGACCTGGGTTTTTAAAACTAGACCAGTCGCAATGGCCTTCTCAATCCATGCATAAGGTAGCATCACTACCAGAAACTAAACCTGAGATCTCATTAAATATTGTTGATAGTCAGAATCACAAGAGTTTTATAGATTTTAGTCGTTTTTCAAATTTGTTACGTTTAATCCGTTCGGTAGCATATGTTATGCGATTTGTTAAAGCCTGTAAAAAGAAACCTGTAGTAACAGTTTTTCTTTCAAATGAAGAATTAAATAATTCATTAAATTTAATAATTTCAAAGTGTCAAGAAGATTCGTTTTCAGAATATAAATTACTTATAAATAAAAATAGTATTCCTAAAAAGAGTTCATTACATAAATTTAATATTTTTATTGATGATAATCGAATAATGCGCGTTGGAGGCCGACTTGATCATTCAGATTTTTCTTATGCTAAAAAGCATCCAATTATTTTACAGTCCACTCATGAGTTCACTAAGTTGCTTTTTAATTATGAGCATAAGAAATTAATGCATGCAGGTCCGCAGTTACTTTTAGCTTCTATCAGAGATAATTATTGGCCTATAGGTGGTAGAAATCTAGCTAAAGCTACCTATCATAAGTGTGTGCGATGTAGTCGCATATCAGGTAAAATTATAACTCCTTTGATGGGAAATTTACCGCGGCAGCGTCTTGTTTCAGATGGTTACGCGTTTCAAAACGTAGGAGTTGATTACGCAGGTCCCATTATGAGCGCAAGCCGTCAAGGTCGAGGTTGCAGAATTGTGAAAGTTTACATAGCTATTTTTATTTGTTTTGTTACGAAAGCCGTTCATTTAGAGCTGGTAGGAGATTTGACGAGTAACAATTATTTAGCAGCGTTAAAGAGGTTCGTGTGGCGTAGGGGGATGCCCAATGATATTTATTCTGACAATGGTACTTCATTTGTTGGTGCGTACAACGACCTATCTAAATTTTTAAAGACGCATAGTAATTCTTTAGGCGAAAGTATTGCTAATGAACGCATAAATTTCCATTTTATACCAGCTTACTCACCTCATTTTGGCGGACTTTGGGAGGCCGGCGTGAAGTCAACCAAATTTCATTTGCGACGAGTGTTGGGACAATGTAACTTAACCTACGAAGAACTTTACACCGCACTAACGCAAATCGAAGCAGTTTTGAACTCCCGACCACTATCGCCACTGTCATCGGATCCAGCGGACTGTACACCCTTGACTCCCGGACACTTTTTGATTGGGCGCTCACTTACGTCTTTGCCACAGCCAAACTACAAGGATCATTCTACTTCTCATCTAACCCGGTTTCAACGTATCGAAAGGCTACGCCAGCATTTTTGGGAAAGATGGAGTAAAGAGTTCGTTTCCGAACTGCAGCAAAGAGTCAAATGGCGTTCCTGCAAAGATGGGTTAAAATTAAACTCATTGGTGGTTGTGAAGGAAGATGACCTTCCACCCTTGAAATGGAGACTGGGTAGAGTCATTGTAGTTCACCCTGGAGCTGATGGGATTGTTCGTGTGGCCGACATCCGGACATCTGCGGGCACCATCCGTAGATCGTTTAACAGGATATGCCCGTTACCTGTATCATCCTCTTGTTGAAAGAAAGTCTTTCAACGCCCGGGGGCATGTTGGAGCGCCTGTAGTTTTAATTATTTTTATGTCCAGCCTTATTGCAGCATTTTATTAACAGGCGTTTATGAATGACTACGAGTTAATGTCGATTTGTGCTCGTCACTCTCGCTGTCCGTTCTTTGTTCGTACAAATTAAAAATTGTAAAGGAAGAAACCTGCATTTAATTATAATTACCACAATTAAGAAGAAACCCTGGAAACCCTACAGATAGCTCAGTCTCGCTTATGATATGCCGAGTGACTGGTTTTCAACGGAATCGCAATGAAGGAGCACTACTAGTTTGGCTCCTGTAAAATGTGCTAAACGGCTTACTCTGGGAATCGCGCTAGAAATCGTTTCGAATCGTTTTAATGTTTTTATGTTTTTGCAAGCTTTTGATATTGATGTGTTACAAATTGGTATTTCGTATTTCTATTTTTTGTGATTATTTCTGTACAATTTTAATATTTGAATGTTATTGTAAGCTTTTTGGCATTAATTATTTTATTTTTGACAAACGTACCTTATTTTTGTATTCAGTATTTCAATTTTTTCAATCAGTGGAATGTTTTATTTTTAGAACAGAGTCATCATATTGCTGCGCTCACATTCCATGGGGCGCACTTAGGCACTTACGCCGAACTTGAGTGGGAGCTTTATCAGCAATATGATGCGACTCTTGTAAAAAATGGGTGCCTTCGTGACTCGTTTAGATATCTTTGTAATCTTAAAGTTTTAACCTTGATATTCACTAGGTTTGTATTGTTTTCTTTTTATTTTTTAAGAAAGGGGTTGATGTAGCGTCACATTATTAAGCATTGTAATATAAACATCCGGACGGCGCCGCAAGCTTAACTTAGCGTTGCGTCGTCAGTTGTCCCGTAACCCTAGTGCCGCGCACACGCACCTCAACCCGCCTAAAGTAACCGTAAAAATGAAACTCTGTGAATTCCGGATTATATGGTGATCACCAACAATGGACTTCTCATTATCCATCTCCTACAACCTGAACACGCAATAACCTTCACATTGGCAAATCACTCAAGAATCCCTAAACGTACAACGTGTCGTATTCCGTCTGTGATAGAATATAAACATAGTATTTGTATACTCTTTGGATTCAAATTAAGAAAGTTTTTTTTTATTAGGCAACTTAGTACTTCCTAGCAGGTTCGTTTTCTTTAGACTGTGGTACTTTTTTTTTTCCGTATAATGGCATCGCTATTACGCATATTGTCAGTGTAAAGTAAAATGATATTTCGTATTCACAAGCAGCGTTAAAGCATGAGTCAGTCGGTCAATTATAAGTCAGTCAGTCAGAGTCACAGTCAGTAATTCGAGTAAAGCGATGGCTTCATCCAAAACTGAAAAGCCGTGTTTTCGCACTGTTATTCTATTTCACTATACACGGGCACTGTACTAAGCCTATATCAAACAAAATCCCACCAACTTTATTCAATATAACTTAAAATACACCAAGAAAATGAAATAAAATAAGAGCACCATACGCCTTTTTCAAGGTTCCCGCCAAAACTCCCCTGTGGTACTTCTCTCTTTTAGTCTCCATGTTTGACAGCATGACAATGCGTATCTTTTGACATTTGGTAAAATATTTTAATCTGTGGTGTGATGATTTGGTCTGAAAACAAATTGATGTAACGTTGTTTGAGTTTCAGTGAAATCAATCCAAAAAAGTACTACAATGGAAGAAATTGGTGTAGTATTACCGGAAAAGGTAATTAGTAACTTAATTTCGTTATTCACTTCTTGCTGCTTGTTTGGTCTAACCTATTGTTTTGTTCTAGGATGACCAAGTCACTGATAGTAAGGGTCTGGCATTTGCTGGACCGCAATCCTTCGATGAACTGGAATCTGAAGATCTTTATACAAAATATAAGGTACATTTTATGTCTTACAATAGTCTATTGTTTACCTTTAATTAGGTACTGACATTTTTCTGAACCAGTGACATCCATGTTGTAATATTAATTTTACTAATAATTGGAAATAATTACACTAATTTAACGAGCCAGTTGGTCCAGCGGTGTGTGACATCCTTGTGAACCGAGGCTCACAGGTTCGATCCCGTATCAGAATAAATATTTGTATGGCCTACATATATTTGTTTCAGGTCTAGGTGTTTGTGTGTAAATAAGAACACAGGATTATACCTAGAATAGGGCTTTTTTTTCTAGAATTAGATAATATAAAATATGCTTACACTTATTTTGTATTATTTAATTTTTATATTTATTACAGAAACTGCAACGTATGTTCGAATTCTTGGAGGTTCAGGAAGAGTACATAAAAGATGAACAAAGGAATTTGAAGAAGGAATATTTACATGCCCAAGAGGAGGTGAAGCGTATTCAATCTGTTCCACTTGTTATTGGACAGTTTCTTGAAGCTGTGGATCAGAACACTGGCATAGGTTTGAATAATATGGTTTTCTTGTTTTAAATGTTATAACACTGTCAAGAGTCAGATTGCAAATAGTAAAGTCATGATATGTTTTCTTTTTTTAAGTTCCATAGCACATGTATTCATTTTAGTCTTATCTGACAAAGCTGAAGCTATAAATAACTTTCGCCTTTGTTACACTAAAGGTTATTTTCAATTTTCAAATGAATCCAAGTATTTTGCATAAGAGTATTTCATGGATTTAAAAGATTTCAAGTGCATCATTTTAAAACGACTGGCAATTGACAGTTAGAACTGTATAGAATGTCTGAAATATATGAGCTTTAGTAAATTGTATGTAACCCTGTCTTCTTCACCTACACCATTGACAATGTATATTTAATTTCAGTTGGCAGTACCACAGGATCAAATTACTATGTTCGTATCCTCTCCACCATAGACCGTGAGCTGCTGAAGCCATCAGCTTCGGTTGCATTGCACAAACACTCCAATGCACTTGTTGATGTGCTACCACCGGAAGCTGACAGCTCAATTTCTATGTTACAAGCAGGTATTTTATTGTAAAAATATCTGTTTTGAAATTAATTGACTTTATGTTTGTAAAACATTTGTCTCCTTTGTTTAGACTCACCCCTTATTCATAAAAGCATTTTAGCTAAAGTGTTGCTAATCTCTCCTTTGTCTTTTGCTATCCTACGCAATTGACAATGTGACTGATAAAGACAGCATATTTTAACTAAAACATATCTTATGTGCAGTGGGGGTTAGTGTCAAAGCTTTGATATAGAAATAGAAATAGAATAGAAAATATTTTTATTTCGAATAGATCTTTACAGATACTTTCAAAACGTCAATAAATCATAAACTACCTAGAGCGAATAACCATTACATATAGTAAAAGCAAAATCATATATTAATAGTAAATTAAAAATTAAAATTTAAACTATTTGGTTGAAACATAATAATCATAAAATTTTTCAATTCCTTCAATGATAATAAATGAAGAAAAAGAAAAACTTATTCGTCAAGATCAATGTTATTCACATAGCAGAGTTCCAAGTGCAGTCACTACTGAGAAGAACTCCGCTACCCAACAAACTCAGTAAGAGCTCTTTTAAATGAGAGCTTAAATCTAGTACAGATTATCATGAAAAATCAAATAATGTCAACGTCCATAGCATAGATGCAAATAAACTGCTATCTACTAAATGTGATGTAGCCCCTGCAAACCAGAACAGACCAGTCCCCACCAACAGCACCCGTTCACGAGTATGACGCATGTGACAGCCATTGCCCTCCTCGACCATTTTAGAGGGAAGTGAGCAACCCGCCACACGACGCTGCCAAAGGCAAAGACATTTAAGTGTGCATGACTCATTTAAGTGTGCATGACTGTTCCGGATATGCATACGGCAAAATAAAAGATGGAAGATATAGGGTAGTAACATGATAATATCCTATTCTAAATGAGCTAACTTCTACAAATAAACTATCTTGATAAAAAAAGTAGCTTAATTTAAAGAAATGAATCATAACAGCTTTATTTTTTCCTCACAGATGAGAAGCCTGACGTCCAATATTCAGACATTGGAGGCATGGATACACAAAAGCAAGAAATTCGTGAAGCTGTAGAGTTGCCGTTGACGCATGTGGAGTTGTACAGACAGATTGGTATTGAGCCGCCTCGTGGTGTCCTCATGTATGGACCTCCGGGATGTGGCAAGACAATGTTAGCGAAGGCTGTTGCTCATCACACCACGGGTCTGTAAACATTTTAGTGTAGGCTTAAACATTTTTTTTCTTATAGTTATAGCCTACACCTACCCTAGTAAATGGATAATTTTGCCTGTTTTCAAATTATATTTGTAGGAGGCACAAATTAACAGGAATAATGATGTCGAAAACAATTTCGAAAGGACCACTGTACAAATTATAACCAAAGATCTTTTTATTTCTAAATAATCTAAACTTTTAAATATTAAATTAACAATGTCAGTTCATTGGAAACAGCTACATGGTCATATTCCCACAATACAATGCATTTAAAAAAAATTGCAATGAGAAATTGATGTAAAAAAAAAAAATACAAATTATTAAAATATATCAAATGTTTCATCGTATTTTCCATTTTCTCTTTCAAGAAATGTTATCATACCCTAATAATAATTTGTCATTAATTGCAGCCGCCTTCATCCGTGTCGTCGGTTCAGAATTCGTCCAAAAGTACCTCGGTGAAGGTCCGCGTATGGTGCGCGACGTGTTCCGTCTCGCCAAGGAGAACAGCCCGGCAATCATCTTCATCGACGAAATTGATGCTATTGCCACTAAACGGTGCGTTTTTCTCTCGTCGGGAAGTGACGACTCCATCGCCCATTAGCAGAAGAATTTTCTTCTACTGGAAGAGAATTCTTCCATTGTCAGCAGTCAGTCAAACGAGTAATGGCCGTCAAACCATTCCAATGGGACAGTAGTAAGTGCAATAACGAATAAAGATGGGCATCAGCGCCCTGCGATAAAACTACCGCCACTGTGAGGCCCAAAAGACTGATTAAACGCACTATCATAATCATATTAGTCCGGAAGGTAGTGTTGCAAATAAAAAAGTCATAGTAAGCCGGCTGATATTAACATCGATAGTTGATCTTATATCACTAATAACTGAATCGACCATCAGCTGCTCAAGTAGCGGTGAGTGTGAGTTGCGAAAGATGGAATAAAAAAAATAAAATTAAGTAATAGTACGCTGGCTAAAACTTTTTTCATAGATAGTTGACATCATACTGAGCTGAAAAAAAATCGTCAGCTGTATCGTGGAGGGAGGATTATGCGTCAGCTGCTCGCATGAACTTGTAAAAAAAAAAAGTAAAATAAGTTTCTTATATTACGCCGGATGAAATTTAACTACGTGATTCTTCAAATAATTTAGCCTATGAAAACAACAATCAGCTGCTTGTGTAGCGGTGGAAAAACCGTCTGCTGACTCAGTCGAGATTAAAAATTTTGGAGCATTGCTATTAGGCCGTTTCCTTTTAAACGTATTTCGAGATAGATTCTGGCCTTGCTTGAACCTATAACACGACCTTCGGGCTACCTAAGCCTCTGCCCCCAAAATTTCAAAGCAACATCTGCCTGTCCGTGTGGATCGGTGCTGCCAATTCTACCAACTTATGCCTCAAATCTACTATATCTCTCTACAATACTTGCAAATATAAATTGTATTAAATTAATTAATTACAAGTAAAAAAAAAATAACGCCATTATTGAAAACACTCACTATACACTCACTCACGCACTTTTTTCCACTCGATATACTCAAGTAGAAAAACCGTATCGACGTGGCGATCTTCCCACCGTGTCAATCCGAGCTACGCCAGCATTTACTGCGCACGTCATATAAAGCGCACTTTTGGAGCCATGCTCACAGATCCTACTCAACTATCTCCCACTGACTGGGGGTGGGAAGAAAAAGACGAAAAATATGTCTTCAAATGGTTCGAGGGAGATCAGGTACCCCTATCAATCACCAGTATAACGGATAGCAGCGAGACTATTGGCGGTATGGAATTTTTGTCGCTGACACTTTCTTTGAGCTTGTATATTTCTGGTAGCGTAATTTTGATGATTAACATCCTCATTTATAGATGATGAAGAAGAGAATCGAGCTGAAGAACTCGATCAAGACGAAAACAGCGATTTCCTGCAATAAAGTTCGAATAGTGATTCGTCAGAGAGCGATTATGGCAGCGATACCATCGACAACGAATAGCTCCTGAAAACTTCTTATTTTCTATACTTCGCCTTCATTTTATTTTTATGTTTATTTCATTTTGGAATCGAATTAATTCCATATTATACATTTTTTATAAATAAAACAAGACAAAAAGATACTGTGAAAGATTCTGTGTATTGCTCGAATAATTTATCCCTTTACTACGTTAGCTGACGGTCTTTCCACCACTATAGACGCAGCTGATTGTTGTTTTCGTACTTTGCAATATGTAAACAATCACGTAGTTAAATTTCATCCGGCGTAATGTAACTTTATTTTAGGTTTTTTTTTACAACTTCATGCGAGCAGCTGACGCATAAACCCCCTCCACGATGCAGCTGACGATTTTTTTTCAGCTCAGTATAGTATCAAATATTTATAATAAAAGTTTCAGCCGGCGTACTACTACTTATTTTTTTTATTTTTTTTACCACTTCCGCAACCTCCCGATTCCACACCCACCGCGGGTGCGCCAGCTGACTCTTGGTTCAGTTATGAGTCATTCGAGATCTATGGTAGGACATGGCAAGCAATCGGCGTAAAATCACTGCCGAAAATGCAACGCTACCTCCCGGACTATATTATCCGAAAGATGTTGAAAGTCACATTGAAAGCATTTTATACAATCATGATGATTACTCCGCTCCCAAAGGCCACAAATCGTCATCACTTTAGACACATTTTTTTTTCTATAAATCGTTATAAAGAAAGTTCTATTTTACAACTCTATAGGACAACGTATGAGCTGGAAGATGTTTTAAGTTTAACAATAAATTGAACTGGATACAGGTTTAATTTGCTGACGCCTATGAAAAGATGGTTATTTCTATATTTACAGATTGTATGTTTCAGGTTTGACGCTCAAACTGGCGCTGATAGAGAAGTGCAAAGAATATTGTTAGAGCTTCTCAATCAGATGGATGGTTTTGATCAAACAACAAATGTAAAAGTAAGTTTGAATAATCCCTCTATACAATTACGACTTATTACGTTACTAGAACCGTTACCCCTTTGGATATCATAGCAAGATTTGTACAAAAATTATGAAAAAAAGAGGTACAAGGAAATCAAAACATTATTTTGAAAAAATAAAAAAACCTTTTCCATTGTTTGTTTATAATTTACGTAGGTCACCAGAATAGTTAAAAATTAAAATTTAGTATGGATGCCTGCTACTATTGTTTATACTACCTACCTTCTATAGTTTGGTAGGAAATACATTATTTTTTGCAGTAAATTAAAAATATTTTAAACACCAGAAAATTGTCTGTAGTTTCTCTAGGTAATATTTTAAAACTATTTTTACCGTATACCTTTTTAATTTTTTTTTTTTTTTGTGTACTTACCTATCAATGACGACGGCAACGGAACTTCTTTGTGGATCAATTATAAAATTAAGATTTGCAAGATAATTATTAAAATAGTTAAAAGTAATTGTAAAATAAATTTATTTCAGGTAATCATGGCTACGAACCGTGCCGACACTTTGGACCCAGCTCTACTGAGGCCTGGTCGACTCGATAGAAAAATCGAGTTTCCTCTGCCAGATAGGTAGGATTCGAACAAAATGAAATATCGACCAAAGTACCTGTACAATACTAATTATGTGTAAATGTAGTCTCAAATGTATGTAGTCTCTTTTAATAGAAATAACTGCTTGTAAAACAGAATTGTCCTTGCACTTCGATATACATAGGTAAATTAAACAAGTACTGTGATTATGTCACGAAATCCAAATCAAACATATCTTCAGTTCTAGAGTTCAAATCCCTTCCAATGTCTAATTCATCTTTGTACCAATATTTCATATTTGTAAAGTTAACAACCATGACATCTCGCATCATATCATCATTATCAGTAGAACGCAATTTGACGACTGTAATCCCCGTAAGAGTAGGCAGAGGTAAATTTATGTATGCATTCAAGCATACACCTACGATTCGCCGGTTACGTTTTTGGCCCATGTAAAAGGTGGCGAGCCTGTTGACATCTCCGGGCACATTGTCAAACTCCAAAGTACCGGGAAACTTCTCGGAAATTGAAAAATCCCAATAGAACCACACAAAAAGGATTTTACGCCTTTATCTCTGGTGGCGCCAACCCAGGAATCAAACCCAGGACTCCCCAGCATAGCAGTAGTGGCCTGCTTCCACTTAACTACTGAGGCGGTTAATATGGTTTTAATATTAGCAGATATTTCAATTATTCGAAATATACAATACCGAACATTTTTGCAGGCGTCAAAAGCGTCTAATTTTCTCAACAATCACGGCGAAAATGAATTTATCTGAAGAGGTGGACTTGGAAGAGTTCGTCGCGAGACCGGACCGCGTGTCGGGCGCTGATATCAACGCCATCTGTCAGGAAGCCGGTATGCATGCTGTGCGTGAGAACAGGTGAGAATACCTATAATTTTAAATAAGTTTGTATTCAGGTGAGAATAGCAATAAATTAAAAAAAAAAAAATAAGTAAAATACGCTTACCCTCACAGCCCCACAGTAGGTGTGAGATGGCCGTTTGATTCCAAGGGTCGCGGGTTCGATCCCCACACCGGAACAAATATTTGTATAGCCTACAGATATTTGTTTCGCAACTGGGTGTCTGTGTATGTGTTGTGTGTGTACAGCGGCACCCACAATACAGGTTTATAACTTAGTGTAGGGCATAGTGCAAGCATAGTTTATTTATTTTATTGATGGCAGGGTTTCCCATTTGCTGGGTCGTAACCTGGTACCGCACCATCCACCAAAATAAACTACGGGGGCGCAACATTCTCGCCTTGTTTTAATAATATTAGATATCGAACGACGCATCGTAATATTAAGAATAAATGTTTATTATTTTACCAAATGGAATCAGCTTGGGTTTAAAATTATTGAGTGGGTCACGAAGAGGCAGTGTGAAAATTACCGGACCATGACAGAACAATGTTTGGGAAACACTTCTGTAACCTATATACATCTACATAAAAAACAAAAGATTTCAATAGAATCGAGGCCTCAGCTGATATGCCTCTGTGCGGGAAAGTACAGGTAGCCTATTTGTATTTTGTTTTTTGGTGAACTAAAAAGGGTTGTTACTTACAAGAATGGCCAGAAAGAGTCATTTACCTAACTTGTGAATAATATTAATATTTTCCAATTATTCTTTACAGATACATTGTTCTGCCGAAAGACTTCGAAAAAGGATATAAGAATAACATTAAAAAGGATGAGAGTGAATACGAGTTCTATAAATAAGTATTTTGTGAATTACTCATATTTGTATAATTTAAAATAAACTGAAATAATTATGTAACTAGACTGGCCTTTTCCTTTTACCGTTAACGTTTTATTTAAATTAAGGTCAAGCTTTGATTTAAAGAAAAGAGAATTCTTTTTTTTTACATCTTCGTAAATATATATATAAGACGTCAATTTTCTCAACAATCACAGAGAAATGAAAAATGAATTTATGTGAAGAGGTGGACTAATTCGTCGCGAGACCGGACCGCGTGTCGGGCGCTGATCTGATGAATCTTATGACAAAGATCATATTAAAAATAAATCAAATTTAAAATAAAAATAATTTTACTAACATTATTTATACAATATCCAACAAATTTTTATAAGAATGTTTTTACAAAAACGCAGAATTGACGAAGATATTTTAAAATGTTTTGATTTCACCATACAATTCACAATGTTTAACTCTTAACGTGACGTCAGAATAGAGTGTCTCATTTTATAAGAGCAGTTTTTAGTCGTTTCACAACTCTCAATGTTTTGAAACGTTATATTTTTTAAAGTATTAGCTATTGAATAGACATTTCAAAGACAATATTTATTTTCCCTATACTTTTTGAAATTACAATTAAAAAATAGTCATCATCCCCATTAGAATAGGAGAAACCTTAAGAAAAATATAATAAAATTAAAAAAATAATAATAATTACGGGCAATCTGAAAACGATTCAAAATATTTAAAATGTTGACTTGTGAATTTTTGGTTGAAAAATAATATTTTTGGTTTATTATAGGGAAAAATAAATATTTTAAAACAAAAAAAATAGAAATAAATAAAACTACTTCATAGTTCAAAATCTATATTGTATAACAGTTCTTATTAACAATGTGATATTATAATATTACAATATATTTGGCATATATCTCATGGAAAATGAATCAAATAATAAATTACAAGTCTATGGGGTCACTTAAGTATGCATTAAGTAGTTTGTGATGAGAACGAAAGCCACATACCGCTTACATAACTATAACAACAATCATCAGGTGCTGAACGTGCTTACAAACAATCTAGGCTGTGTTAAGGCACTTAATCTATTTAAGGCAACGGAAATAAGTTACGTGTCTATTCTAGTACATAATATAAGTATACTGGCTTACTATTTCAGAGTATAACAATTGTAAAGTCGCAACAATATGAAATTAATGTTAAACATCAAATGTATGTAGATATGATAAGTTCTACTACTCATGTAATTAAGGTATTTTCTAGATCAAACAGTAATACATTGAAATCGATTGCTACATCTTCAACATTCTAATTTTAACATTCTACTCACTTTTTTGTAATGGAGAATTTAGATCAAACGATCATATAGCTACAACATTCTTTCTTAATCTTTTGGTGTAAACAAACATTCGTGATTGTCGTTTTCATGCTCTCTGTTTCTGTGAAGATATACACATACATACAGAGATACATACTGTTCTAATAAAAATGTACTCTACAAGATTCACAACAACGAAAGAATGCTGTCTTAGTTTATACCAAAGGAATCGGATGTAGTGTGGATTGAGTCAACCACTTATTTGGTCTAAGTGTAAATGATACCGTTTTATAATCTAGATAAATAATGTAGTAGCAAATAATCATCACAGGCGCGGTCGAAGCGGGGGTAGGGACTCATAATCCCCCACATCTAACACATTTTATGTATATACAATTATTAAACCAAAATATGGAGAACTAAAGAAAAAAATAATACGATATTATTTTCTTGCTTTCGTCTAGTCCAACTGATGTTCGAAATAGTATTTAATAAAATCTGAATACCGAAATATACAATTACATACACGATTACTAACCCTCACTCAAAATCTACGACCGCGCCTACATCATCATATATACGATATTTTATTTTATTTAATTTAACAGAATAATGAATACAACAGTAAATGAGGCGGAACTAGCAAATTACTATAAAGAATATGCCACACTTAAGATTAGTACCTACATAAAAAATAGCTGCTACATATTTTAATTCAGTCAATATTACATTTTATATTCGTTAATGATCGAATTGTTCATCTTTTGAAATATTATTTAATTCAGGGAATAATTAATTCGATGAAATCATGAGCATTACCAACTAGTGTAAACCAAGTACGTAACAAACGATAGTAAGTTATAAATTTGTGACCCTATTGTAACTTAGTTCTTATATGCATGAAATGAACGGTCATCTTCTGGAATGTAAAACAAAACAATATAATAGATACAGAGAGTCAATAATATCTTACTCCATAAGAAATAAGCCTGGATTAAATAATAATTAAACTACATCTGTAAAGAAAAACTACATAACGTTGATACATATGACATACGTCAACTTTCATTATAGAAAATACAAATAATAAGTAAGTACATACATGGAGCATTCGACATTTTTTATCCAATAATACTGATAAACAATTTCCCCCTCAACTAAATTCCTTATCGCTAATTAGCTAGTTATTCGTTAACAAGTGTTTTGCCTCTGTCCATTAAATTAGAAATTCCGTCGGAGAGAAAGAAACAAAACACTTATGCTGGGTTGCACCATCATATTTGTGTAAAATTTTACATCCTTCTCTAACTGTAACAAAATAAATTTGTTAAAAGTAGAGAAGTAACTTCAACAAATACGATGGAGCAACCGATCATTAAGTAATATCTAGTTAATGAGCATTCGATTAATAAAGACAACAGGAAACCAACAGATGCTGATACACACATTCACTTTAAGATAAGATAAGTCATTTATTTGCTTGAATACAATTACATTTTTAGGATCTTAATACTATTTTAATGTCAGAACATGTATTCAATCCGCAAGCGGATGTGTAAATGCTTAATAAGTAACATTTGACAGGTAATGTAAAGCAAGGATTGAATTCTAAACGGCAGAGACACTGCAATATTTGCTATTTTACTTTACGACGCTATTAAACAAAATCTTAATGTTTATGAAAAAAAAATTGCAACCAAGTTTTTGTTTTGTACGATGGTAATTATATAAAACGGAATTTAAGACGGCATTGAAATATTAATAAATGTAGAATCACCGAGTGATCAATGCTTGCAGTTCCGGAAGATATAACTGTATCCAAAGGGGAAATTTAAGATTAGAGAGTATCAGAAAGTCATCTGTTGAACATTTCAGAACCAAATTAAATATTAATTAAATCCTCAATAAATGACCAAAGAAACGACCAATGCGGAGATTCCAAATACATAATGTACTTTATAGATTTTTTTAAGTATTCACAACTCTTTAAAACAACATTTCATAGCACAAATTTTTCGCAACAATATGACTCGGGTTTGGACCAACAATAGATTCTTAATTTATGAGTTTCTACGAGAGTATGAGTGAAAATATCATTACTTATTGTTGAAATACTACAGTATGTGAAGACTCTAATTTAGTTCAAATACCCATAGATGGGTACATATGTATATAAATTGTACTATAACAATAAGACACTAGAACACACCAAATGGACGGGGTGAAAATATTTGAAGAGAAATTCTCACTCTGCATTTGCGAGGAAGGCCATCCGCTTTTTACGCTTTTATTACTAAGCACTTAGTACGGGTAAAGGCCACAAATTGGTCTAACAGTAATAAACATGATCTAGTTTACAATAAACGCGTTGCCATCCTCGCACGATTTAATTCTAAATTTATATTTTATAAGTTATATTACCCTACAACAAATGTGTATATAACCAACAATTTTATGGCAATAAAATACATTAAAAAAATATTTTCAACAATAATAAATTCATGCTCAAGAAAATAAAGTAAACCACAAATTGGTTTTATAGGGAATGTGAGAATACTTCACGTTTCATAGTAGGAGGAATGATTTCACTGGAGTTTTTAAAAATAACTTTAGTTATGTTAATATACATTTTAGTCATAAGCTACTTTAAAATTTTCAACATAAAAAAGTTAAGAAGTAAAAAGTATACAGTTTTAACATAAGGTTAATCAATTATAGTAAACCGATAAACAAACATGCATCAACATAATTTATGCATAAATCTAATAGATGCCTACAAATCATAATTTTAACAAGCTTTATCATAGCCATTTCATATTTTGTCAAATTAGTCATGTCAAAACATATAAAAAATATAACATTTCCTACGTTTTTCGGTGTGCCTTTAGTGGATAACCAATTTCCCATAAATCGACAAACCTGATCGTTTATACGTTGATAATAGTATGTTTACAACATAACTTACAAGCATGCAAGAAAAACACTAATTGAAAAGAAAACCATAAAAAAACAGTAAATAACATGTTTGATAATATACTTATTTTAAATATCATGATTCGTCGTCAAAAACAACCTAACGAATGTTCTTTACGTCTTCAAAATTTGGCTTTCTAATTTTCAATGTGGTAATGGAGTGATTACCTGAAAAATAATAACAATTTAAATCTTATGTATATAAAATCTCGTGTCACTATTTATGTTCGGGATAAACTCCAAAATTAATGAACCTATTTTGATCAAATTTCGTAACTCTGCAATTTGATCCATTTTTGTGATACTCGATCGATACTTGACGAAAAATGACGTCCTAAAAATAAATCTACAGATGTATTTGCTGTCAGTTGTTATTGTGATATTGACAGCGGATCGATCAATAGATTGTTTGTTATCTGGATTGGTGCGATCTGCGATCGAAGGTGCAACACTGGGATCGGCCGTTAATTGGATTCCATTAGTAACCGAGCGGCGGCCTGCCTCTGCGCCGGGTCCCGCACCAGGGCGCACTCCAGGCGGGGCGGCAGGTGTGGCGGCAGCGGGAGCGGGAGCGGGAGCGGACAGTGTGGCTACTCACGAGCGCGGCATGAGCGGCACGAGGAGCGCGGGCGGGCCGGCGCGGCGCAGGAAGGGGTGGTGCAGCAGGCGCGCGGCGGCCTGCCTCTGCGCCGGGTCCCGCACCAGGGCGCACTCCAGGCGGGGCGGCAGGTGTGGCGGCAGCGGGAGCGGGAGCGGGAGCGGACAGTGTGGCTACTCACGAGCGCGGCATGAGCGGCACGAGGAGCGCGGGCGGGCCAGCGCGGCGCAGGAAGGGGTGGTGCAGCAGGCGCGCGGCGGCCTGCCTCTGCGCCGGGTCCCGCACCAGGGCGCACTCCAGGCGGGGCGGCAGGTGTGGCGGCAGCGGGAGCGGGAGCGGGAGCGGACAGTGTGGCTACTCACGAGCGCGGCATGAGCGGCACGAGGAGCGCGGGCGGGCCGGCGCGGCGCAGGAAGGGGTGGTGCAGCAGGCGCGCGGCGGCCTGCCTCTGCGCCGGGTCCCGCACCAGGGCGCACTCCAGGCGGGGCGGCAGGTGTGGCGGCAGCGGGAGCGGGAGCGGGAGCGGACAGTGTGGCTACTCACGAGCGCGGCATGAGCGGCACGAGGAGCGCGGGCGGGCCAGCGCGGCGCAGGAAGGGGTGGTGCAGCAGGCGCGCGGCGGCCTGCCTCTGCGCCGGGTCCCGCACCAGGGCGCACTCCAGGCGGGGCGGCAGGTGTGGCGGCAGCGGGAGCGGGAGCGGGAGCGGACAGTGTGGCTACTCACGAGCGGGGCATGAGCGGCACGAGGAGCGCGGGCGGGCCGGCGCGGCGCAGGAAGGGGTGGTGCAGCAGGCGCGCGGCGGCCTGCCTCTGCGCCGGGTCCCGCACCAGGGCGCACTCCAGGCGGGGCGGCAGGTGTGGCGGCAGCGGGAGCGGGAGCGGGAGCGGACAGTGTGGCTACTCACGAGCGCGGCATGAGCGGCACGAGGAGCGCGGGCGGGCCAGCGCGGCGCAGGAAGGGGTGGTGCAGCAGGCGCGCGGCGGCCTGCCTCTGCGCCGGGTCCCGCACCAGGGCGCACTCCAGGCGGGGCGGCAGGTGTGGCGGCAGCGGGAGCGGGAGCGGACAGTGTGGCTACTCACGAGCGCGGCACGAGGAGCGCGGGCGGGCCGGCGCGGCGCAGGAAGGGGTGGTGCAGCAGGCGCGCGGCGGCCTGCCTCTGCGCCGGGTCCCGCACCAGGGCGCACTCCAGGCGGGGCGGCAGGTGTGGCGGCAGCGGGAGCGGACAGTGTGGCTACTCACGAGCGGGGCATGAGCGGCACGAGGAGCGCGGGCGGGCCGGCGCGGCGCAGGAAGGGGTGGTGCAGCAGGTGCGCGGCGGCCTGCCTCTGCGCCGGGTCCCGCACCAGGGCGCACTCCAGGCGGGGCGGCAGGTGTGGCGGCAGCGGGAGCGGGAGCGGGAGCGGACAGTGTGGCTACTCACGAGCGCGGCATGAGCGGCACGAGGAGCGCGGGCGGGCCAGCGCGGCGCAGGAAGGGGTGGTGCAGCAGGCGCGCGGCGGCCTGCCTCTGCGCCGGGTCCCGCACCAGGGCGCACTCCAGGCGGGGCGGCAGGTGTGGCGGCAGCGGGAGCGGACAGTGTGGCTACTCACGAGCGCGGCATGAGCGGCACGAGGAGCGCGGGCGGGCCAGCGCGGCGCAGGAAGGGGTGGTGCAGCAGGCGCGCGGCGGCCTGCCTCTGCGCCGGGTCCCGCACCAGGGCGCACTCCAGGCGGGGCGGCAGGTGTGGCGGCAGCGGGAGCGGACAGTGTGGCTACTCACGAGCGGGGCATGAGCGGCACGAGGAGCGCGGGCGGGCCGGCGCGGCGCAGGAAGGGGTGGTGCAGCAGGCGCGCGGCGGCCTGCCTCTGCGCCGGGTCCCGCACCAGGGCGCACTCCAGGCGGGGCGGCAGGTGTGGCGGCAGCGGGAGCGGGAGCGGGAGCGGACAGTGTGGCTACTCACGAGCGCGGCATGAGCGGCACGAGGAGCGCGGGCGGGCCAGCGCGGCGCAGGAAGGGGTGGTGCAGCAGGCGCGCGGCGGCCTGCCTCTGCGCCGGGTCCCGCACCAGGGCGCACTCCAGGCGGGGCGGCAGGTGTGGCGGCAGCGGGAGCGGGAGCGGGAGCGGACAGTGTGGCTACTCACGAGCGCGGCATGAGCGGCACGAGGAGCGCGGGCGGGCCAGCGCGGCGCAGGAAGGGGTGGTGCAGCAGGCGCGCGGCGGCCTGCCTCTGCGCCGGGTCCCGCACCAGGGCGCACTCCAGGCGGGGCGGCAGGTGTGGCGGCAGCGGGAGCGGGAGCGGGAGCGGACAGTGTGGCTACTCACGAGCGCGGCATGAGCGGCACGAGGAGCGCGGGCGGGCCGGCGCGGCGCAGGAAGGGGTGGTGCAGCAGGCGCGCGGCGGCCTGCCTCTGCGCCGGGTCCCGCACCAGGGCGCACTCCAGGCGGGGCGGCAGGTGTGGCGGCAGCGGGAGCGGGAGCGGGAGCGGACAGTGTGGCTACTCACGAGCGCGGCATGAGCGGCACGAGGAGCGCGGGCGGGCCGGCGCGGCGCAGGAAGGGGTGGTGCAGCAGGCGCGCGGCGGCCTGCCTCTGCGCCGGGTCCCGCACCAGGGCGCACTCCAGGCGGGGCGGCAGGTGTGGCGGCAGCGGGAGCGGGAGCGGGAGCGGACAGTGTGGCTACTCACGAGCGGGGCATGAGCGGCACGAGGAGCGCGGGCGGGCCGGCGCGGCGCAGGAAGGGGTGGTGCAGCAGGCGCGCGGCGGCCTGCCTCTGCGCCGGGTCCCGCACCAGGGCGCACTCCAGGCGGGGCGGCAGGTGTGGCGGCAGCGGGAGCGGGAGCGGGAGCGGACAGTGTGGCTACTCACGAGCGCGGCATGAGCGGCACGAGGAGCGCGGGCGGGCCGGCGCGGCGCAGGAAGGGGTGGTGCAGCAGGCGCGCGGCGGCCTGCCTCTGCGCCGGGTCCCGCACCAGGGCGCACTCCAGGCGGGGCGGCAGGTGTGGCGGCAGCGGGAGCGGGAGCGGACAGTGAGGCTACTCACGAGCGCGGCATGAGCGGCACGAGGAGCGCGGGCGGGCCGGCGCGGCGCAGGAAGGGGTGGTGCAGCAGGCGCGCGGCGGCCTGCCTCTGCGCCGGGTCCCGCACCAGGGCGCACTCCAAGAAGGACAGCAGGTCGGGCGGGCAGCGCGCGGCGCCGCGCGGCCTGGGCGGCGGCATGTCGCGAATACGTCGCATTGCCTGCGATTGTTCACAAATATTTTTTTTAATAACGGCTAGCTAACCGTCCTAAGTCGAGTCTATAAAGACGCGCGACGTCGCGCCTTAAACTCACGCCGCATTTTTATATACTCCATAAAATCATAAGGTGCAGGTTCATGATGTTCAACTCTATTCAGCCTTCAGAAAGCTTCCATAAAACAAACTGCAGGTTACTAAATATATTAATTTTAAATGTGCGTAATACTCAACATATCAATCTACACTATCTACAGAGATATTTATAGTCTAACAAACAACTTTGTATACCTGTTACTGTCAATATCCAACTGTAAGTAACAATGTCTGGCACATTTCTAGAAAAACATAAAAAATCCTTAATTTTATGAGCACTAACTTGTAATGGTGGTTCATTAAAGAACGGCGGTTCCCCGTCAACCATCTCAATGAGCATTATACCGAGTGACCAGACGTCAACCTCGGGCCCGTACGGCAATCTTGATATTACTTCAGGTGACATCCAATAAGGCGTTCCAACCAGCGACTTTCGCTTTGGCAATTCCTGTAGAAGATGAATTTACATATAAGTAAATAAGAAAAAAAAAGTAGCGAAAACTTATAAAACATCTCTTCAACAAACAATCAATCAACAAACTCTCTTTCGATGGTCGAATAGAAGTCTTGATTATATTCAATTCAATGTTTTATTATGACGTTTTCACGTAAACCGACTATACAGACAACCAATTTTTTTTCAATAGATAATCTCTCTCTTAAGAAGCATATCACCATACTACCAGCAATTACATGATGTCCATAACATAAGGCGCCATCTAGTGGAACACTGAGAAACACAAGTACTTGTTTAGTACGGAAGATGGCGTATAACCTCGCTGAATCGCACATACGAAGATGTTATACGAATTGACGTGACGAGTACCTACATGGACAACGTCCCATCGCTAATCGTTGGATCGCGGCCCACCGCAAGCGCTACCACCGCCTCTGATCAAATGTAACTGCCTCGGCAGCCTCGTGGTAGCAGGCCACTACTACTATAGACTACAAGCCCATGTTAAAAAATTGATGGGTCATTTGAACCACCAGGTGACCTATCTAGAGCGATATAAGAGCATAAAATAATAAGATTCAGCACTATGCCGTCACTTGTAAGCTGTCCAACTGAGTGCAGGTGAGAATTCAAAAGTACAGGTAGACTCAGTACATTTTGGTCACATATTTTCGTACGGCATTCTTACCAACGATAGACCCATTAAAAATAATAAGAAAGCGCACAGTGCCGTACAAAAATGGTGCGCCACGAAGTCGGAATTTTTTTTTATTTTCCGACAATTACCGGGGTAAATTTGGTCATTTGATTTTGTACGGCATCTGTGTCATACTATTTCAATAATGCTTTCAATTCATTATTCCGCAACGCCGTACAAAAATCATGCGACAAGGGGAAAAAATCGAGAGTTGCAACCCCCTTTCTGTCCGTAGTCCAGGGGGTGATTTGAAAAAGTACGGCATCGGTTCCAAAACATTATGTAGCACTCAAAAGTACTATTAAAAGTAATGCCGTCAAAAAATGATTGTTCCCTTGAATGTATATCAATAATTATCTTAATTTCATCGTATTTTTGATTTATAAAGCTGTAAAATCATTTGAACCTGTACGGGAACTTAACATGATATTATAAAATACAATTGTTATATAGTATTGCCGTTCAAAAGAAACCGTTCTAAAAAAAATTATAGAGAAATGCAAAAACTGAAATTTTGCAAATTATTGTAAAAATTTAAATATCATTGATTAATGAAATATAATAGTTTTATACATTTTATTTCTTGTTTTAAATAGTATTAACATAGATGAATTAGGAAAAATGATGCCGTACATTTTTGTGCAAACCATATCTTTTAGGCTGATGAAATCAACGCTTCAATTTTGAGGGTACTTTATGGCCATCTGATACAGTACGGTATTAACATATTTTTGAAGAGGACAATTGATAATATGATAAAATCACTATGACGTCTAACTAAACTGAAACGGTGTGTATATTATGTCCATATTTCGTTATATGGAATTTTTCTTTTTGATTTTTTCTTTTTCGGTTTTTTTTCCCCTTTGAACCAACGAAAATGTACGGCACATGAAAAAATATTATCTATGCATAAAATAATTTCAAAATAAGTTTATTTCATGTTGTGTCAAATCACCCCCTGGACTACGGAAAGAGAGGGGGTTGCAACTCTCGATTTCTTCCCCTTGTCGCATGATTTTTGTACGGCGTTGCGGAATAATGAATTGAAAGCATTATTGAAATAGTATGACACAGATGCCGTACAAAATCAAATGACCAAATTTACCCCGGTAATTGTCAGAAAATAAAAAAAAAATCCGACTTCGTCGCGCACCATTTTTGTACGGCACTGTGCGTTTTCTTATTATTTTTAATGGGTCTATCGTTGGTAAGAATGCCGTACAAAAATATGTGACCAAAATGTACTGAGTCTACCTGTACTTTTGAATTCTCACCTGCACTCAGTTGGACAGCTTACAAGTGACGGCATAGTGCTGAATCTTATTATTTTATGCTCTTATATCGCTCTAGATAGGTCACCTGGTGGTTCAAATGACCCATCAATTTTTTAACATGGGCTTGTAGTCTACTACGCTGAGGCCCTGGGTTCAATTCCCGAGTAGGGGGTTATCAGAGATAATGGTGTAAAGTCCTTTATTTCTCGTTCATTTGGCATTTTTCAATTTTCCTGGAAATTTCCCAGTACCTCGAAGTTTGGTAATGTGCCCGGAAATGTCAACAGGCTCGCCACCTGTTACATGGGCCAAAACGTAACTGGCGAATCGTGGGTGTTTGTATTGTTGATTAAATGCATGCATTTACCTCTGCCTACTCCTTCGGTGATTACAGGCGTGATGTTATGTACATTAACTCTATGGAGTAAGGGTCCCCCTTATTTAATTCTATAAGAAATGTAAGTGCGGCGTTTTTATACAAAGGATGAGATCCTTTAATCTGTCTATCAAACTAATAATGATTTGGTTTAGAAAATCTACATTCTTTACGGACAAAAATAAGACCGATTTATTCACCTGTGACACTTGAGCACAAAATCCAAAATCTGACAACTTGACACGTCCATCAGCAGTCATGAGAATCGAATCGGATTTGATATCTCGATGTATGACTCCTTGGCCGTGCAAAAATGCCAATGCCTGTAAATAGAAAAATCAAGCATCATAAATAATAGGTTGGGGAAAAAGTCTTTTCGCATTATAGTATGTATGAACTTGTAATAAAATCTCTTTGGCTGTAGTATTTGTATCTGGCTGGTTTTGGTATCATTGAAAGTTAAAATTTTAAAGAACATAATTCCAAATTCAAATTAGGCAAATGTGTGATTTTCATTTGTTTTTCGTGCTGTCAAGATGAGTGAATCTAATGAAGAAATTCAATACATTTTAAAATTTTACTACAAAAAAGGTAAAAATACAACGCAAGCCGCGAAAAAAAATTGCGATTATTATGGACCTAGTGCAGTGTCTGTGAGAGTAGCACAAATTTGGTTTAAGCGTTTTCAATCCGGAAATTTTGATGTCAAAGATGCACCTCGCTCTGGTCGCCCTATTACGGATAAAATGGATGCCATTTTTGAAAAAGTGGAGCAAGATCGACATATCAGTAGCTACGACGTAGCTGAAGAACTGAGAATTGATCACAAAACAGTTTTGGCGCATTTGAAAAAAGCTGGGTACAAAAAAAAAACTCGATATTTGGGTACTTTACGAGCTCACTGAAAGAAACCTAATGAACCGTGTTCTAACTTATTTGTGATTCTTTATTACGACGTAATGAAACCGAATCATTTTTGAAGAAGCTGATAACTGGTGATGAAAAGTCGTGAAATGGTGATGAAAGGATCACGTACGACAAGAACGTGGGAAAAAGGTCGTGGTCAAAGGCCGGTCAGGCTTCACAGACTGTGGCGAAACCCGGGTTAACTCGCAATAAGGTGATGTTGTGTGTGTGGTGGGATTGGAAGGGCATTATTCAATATGAGCTATTACCACCAGGCAGGACTATCGATTCTGAACTCTACTGCGAACAACTGATGAGATTAAAGCAAGAAGTTGAGAGAAAGCGGCCGGAATTGATCAACAGAAGGGGTGTGATGTTTCATCATGATAACGCTAGACCTCACACATCTATAGCCACTCAGCAAAAATTAAGAGAGTTTGGCTGGGAGGTGTTAATGCATCCGCCGTATAGTCCTGACCTTGCACCTTCAGATTTCCACCTGTTTCGGTCTCCTCAGAATTCTTTATGCAATGTTAGGTTAACATCACGAGAGGACTGCCAAATCTACTTGTCGCGGTAGTTTGATGAGAAGTCCCAAAATTTTTATAGCAATGGGATCATGTCCCTACCTACAAGATGGCAAAAGGTTATCGAACAAAATGGTACATACATACTTTAGTTAAATTTAAATAAACTATATTAAAAAATGTTTTGAATTATCTTAAAAAATGCGAAGAAACTTTTTCCCCAACCTAATATTAGTCTGAATTAGTAATGATAGGGTATTTCACTAAATTTATTTTTTTAATTTCAAAAAGTACACAAGGAATTAAACAAATATTGTCGAGGAAACCACTGGTCTATAACCAATAGTTTCTGAGATACCATCATATTCAAGTTGTTGTAAATTACGAAAATATTCAAAATAGCAATTTCTTTTTACTTATACAAAATCGTACATGCTTGTGACGTCACAATCTTGTACACTTATGAAATCTTTATCGAAGTCAAGATATCTTAAAATATCTCCGTTAATATTTGCGCATACCTTCAAGCACTGTTTACAAACAGTGGCTATCTGCTCAGGATCCATACGGGCCCGGGTCACAATCTGTGTGAGAGATGCACCGGCCATGTACTCCATAACCACCCACAACTCGTCGCCCACTAAATACGACGCGTGCATTTCCACTATGTTCGGATGCGGGTAGTCACGCATTATGACCTAAAAATATAATAAGGCACAATTGATATTTGAAATGAAACATAAATAAATACTGTTCATAATGTTTTTTTAAAACGTAACTTCACGCCTATAATCCACGAAGGGGTAGACAGAGGTAAATGCATGCATTCATGCATTCAAACATACATGCAAACACTCACGATTCGCCGGTTACGTTTTGGCCCATGTAACAGGTGGCGAGCCTGTTGGCATCTCCAGGCACATCACCAAACTTCGAGGTACTGGGAAATTTCCAGAAAATGGAAAATCCCAATAGAACCAGAGATAAAGGACTTTACACCATTATCTCTGATAACCACTACCCGGGAATCGAATCCAGGACCTCAGCGTAGTAGTAGTGGCCTGCTACCACTAGACTACCGAGGCAGTTAAGTTTTTTAAAGAAAGAAATTAGTTACGCTAGGACGTCACTTGAAGAAACCAAGAGCTAAAAGAATTTGTTTATAGATTATATATGTACTTCCTAAGTATGGAAACCAGTACCTACTGTAGGTCATGTACATCTAAAAAGTAGACCTAGCCCAAAACAGAATTGTTAGTTTTACTAGGTGATCAACATAAATACTGACAACTTCATTGAAGAGCAGCTCGCGACGCTGCTGTTTCCTCAGGTTCATCATCTTGACGGCGACGCGGCGGCGCGTGCGCGTGTCGGTGGCGGCGCACACCACGCCGGTGCTGCCCTCGCCGATCTTGCTGAAGCCCGTCAGCGTCTCGCGCGGGTCGCCCTCGCTCACCACCAGCCGTAAAGCTGCGCGGAACTGTTGAGTAACGGGGTTTTTTTTATACGTAAGGTTCTAAGCAGTCTGTCGGAGGTAAATGGTAAAAGAAACTGTCAATAAAATATGTCCACCAGAGCGAATTAAGGTCACGACGGCCAATATCCACGGAGTGTAAGCAGTTGGCTACACTGCAGTTGCGCAAGAGATATTATAGTGCACAAGTATCGCAAACTCCAGCACCATTTGTAAGGCACACAAAACTCCAGTTCGTGTACAAAGGTGCTGGCCCCTTAGGCCGGGCGTGGGGAAAATGGCGACGAAGGCCAAGGACCCCTCCTGCGAGGTACACGCCTCGAATTAGGACACCATCAGTATAGGTGATGCGGACATCGGACTAAGACGATACACGGCAGAGTTTTAAATATAAAATAATGTAAAATAGCTACCTGTTCATGCGTCAAACGTAGCTCATGTTTGGAAGCAGCGAGGGGCAACTGCGCCGTGCCTTGGGGCCCGGTATGTTGATGTCGTACCACTGGATATTGATCTCCTAATCATAAAAAACATTAAGTACCTTATATTCACAATCCATGTTTAAGACATTTCATTCAGCAAAATTATATTCAAATTGTATGAATCTATGAATGACACAAGTAAATTCAATTACCTGCCAGTGTTGTGTTCATCAGTGGGTTATATAACATCTACTTTAAAAGTACAGGATTAGAATTGTTTCTACCATTTGCAAATTGATCTTGCCATTTACAAGATCAACCCTTTACCAGTTTTATTTAGGCAATAAGAATTTAACCACATTTCATACAATAATAAAGTTTCAGAATACAGCTTGCAAGCAAAGCAACATTCAATGAAAATGTTGCAAAAAATATATATAATAAACATTTCATACCCATAGGTCCACCATTTCCATTCAATCCGTGTTGAGGGGCATGAGATATAGACTGTGGGGGATGATTGTGTTGGTATGGTACATTAGCATTCTGGATATTTTGGTAAGTAATATTTGACAGTTGATTGTCATTAGGATCTGTGACAGGCCTTATTACAGCTTCATGTGTATGCTGAGCCCATTCCACTGGTGATTCAGTTAGTGGTTTGTTTAATGTGTAGTTGCTCTGTTCACGTCGTAAACTGGGGTACTGTTGAGGTGCCGGTGGAACAGGAGGTGACTCTTCTGGCACTGATGGCGGTATGTTTGGCTGATTCCTATAATCTCTTCGAATCCTAGGCGGACTAGTACTTCTAAGTGAATTTGATCTTGCAACATTTGATGTTTTTGGTAATATAACACCATTCTGAACTGGTTGCTGTGTGGGATTGGTTGACATAGGCCGTACAATTGAAGCAACAGAGCTGGAACGACTTTCACCTCTCACAATAGTTTTCAAATCTAAAATATCTGTAGGTGTAATTTCTGAAGGGTCCACCAGAGGTAAAGGCCTGTTTGTTGATTTTAATATCTAAAAGATCAAAAATCTTTATTTAGAGATTGTGAATAAGTAATTACTGAAACATTAATAGCATAAATATTTGTACAGCATTAAATTATAAAACAACATTTATAGTATTGTGTACCTACCTGATTGTTACCCACAAGAGATGCCCATTGCAAAGGCAGCCCCACAAATTTACCCTCTCTCTTGTCAAACCCAGTATGCACTCTGTGTTCAAAATTGCTAGGTGGTGAAATAAGAGGCTTCTTCTTCTTTTTAGAAAACATTATAGACAAGTGTTACAACTGAAACAAAATGTTTGGATAATAATACATGACAATGACATAGCATTTGGGTATGATGCACCCAAAGCACTCTAATTGCATGAGTACAATCCCGTAAGGGCCTATGGAAAGACCATTTTAAATTATAAAAAATATTTTAAACACCAGGACTTTTAGGTATCATATCAAAACTATATTAATATGTTTTAAATGAAGTAAAAAATTTAAACTTTTATGTCTTTAAGCTTGTTTTATGTAAGGTAGGTGACAAAAAAGCTTACATTGATGTTAAATGATGATTGCAGCCTATAGACACCCACACAAAGACCAATGTCAAAATGCAGATGCATTACCACTCCTGAGGCGTAAGGTGTTATGCCTCTGTGCCGGAAATTACAGGGCCATACATTACCACCAGACCAAAACACAATAGTGCTGAACACTATTATTTAGCGGCAAGTATATTAGGTAATACGATGGTACCTACGCCCGCGAGCTCCGTCACTGGAGCTCTACCAGTAAATGTTCAGTGATGACTGCAGTCTCTAGACATCTACACAAAAACCAGAGGACAGACTGCAGATGCATTGCCACTCCTGAGACCTAAATTATGTCCCTGTCATAGTTATTACAGGGCCATACACTACCATCTATATCTAATTAGAACACAATAGTGCTGAACACTACCATTTGGTGGCAGATAGATTTGGTAATGTGTTAGCTATATTTCTGTTGTGAGTTGTATCTGTTGTAGAAACATTTTTCATAGCAACAGAAATACTTTTTAAGACCCATGTGATGTAGTAAACCTTTACTTGGAATGCGAGTCAAACTCTCATTGTTAATTTATTTTGTTTCATAGACAAATTTAATTCTTAATTTAGTTTATCTATTTTTGATGGGCTTCCCTATGTGAAGCAACAATTTTTACACATCTGCGACTCAAAATTAGCATTGAATTTTTGACTAAGGCAAAGTAAGTCATATGGTGAGATTCACAGACCGCACTATGATTTTACTTTGAGCAAAGTATGCTTAGAACTGTCCGAAATGTATGGGTTTTGACAGTTCGAAGCGTACTTTGCCCGAAAGTAAAGTCGTAGTGCGGTCTGTGAATCTCACCCTTAGCCTCCCAATGGTTGCTCTTCAAGTTAGAGAAGGATGTGAAGTGTTACAATTACTTTAACAAATATCTTGGTGCAAACTTAGTGTCTTTAACAGTGTTAACTAAGCTAAGCAAAGAAAAAATAACCACTATGATCCTAAGGATAGACTGGATTCTGGATAGTATCTTTCAGCAATCACAATGTAAAAAATTGGCAATGAATTGTCACATAGTAAGTTTATTTATCGAATCTAACTGAATCCATAACTAGTCATAGTTATAAATACATTATAAGTTTTAAAAAACAATACACACCAAAAAAAAAGTACAATCCTACTTCACTACACCATACACTAGCGAGCGAAAGGGCACAGGCCCTTTCGCTCACCAATTTGCTTTCATGTCTATCATACAGTTAAAAGTACATACCAATAATAAAAGTTGATAACCAGATTAATTTCACTTCCAAGAAATGAAGAAATTCCAAGCAATCATGCCCAAATGTCACAAATCCAATCAACGTAAATACGTGCCAACTAAGACGTTATCATTTAAATATTTCAATATTTAATGGATTAAAGGAAGTAATTAAAGAATAATTATGATTCATCGGAATTTGAAACGAACTCAAAATTAATTCAATTTTCAATTTACAAGCTAGCAGCACACCAAAATCAAAAATCACTAAGCAATTACCACAGACAAAGACAAACAGACTCAGACCAATAACCAAAGACAATTACCATTAGTGATGTGGACAGACCAATAAGTGATGTGCGTTTACGGCACACGTCACAACACAGCACATTGACCTTGGAAATATCGGCTCAATGACACAGCACAGACCAATAACGGTTTACGGCAAGTATAATGAAATATTGTTCTGTGGTTTACGGCAAAGAGTGAGAACATTATGTAGAGGTATATCATTTTTACCTACCGGTTTATTTACGGTTTGTACCTTGGATGATGTTTTATCGATGTTATAAAAATAGTCGATAGACCGCGACGTGTTAGAAGTGAAACCTTCAAAAATGTTTATAAGTGACTTTCTTTGTATATTATAATGCTTCCTATCTCATTTTCTCACCACCCCATAACAATAACCAAGCTGTGTTGAGACCACTGAGATGTTGATGAATCACTCATTCACTCACTCACTCACTCAGTCTTAATCATAGGCCAGAGAGGAATCGAGGAATTTGAGGAAAATCTATGGATAATGTTGACGCAATCATTCAGATATTCACTCAACTTCACTCATTATTGTTTTTCTATGGTTTTTTCTACTTTTTCACCACTTTTTCTTGAATGTCAAATTTGACAAATATTGTCAAACAAAACAAACAAATAATTTCTTTCCGAAGTGAATAAGTACTGTGTACTCTTTTAATATGAAAGAAAAACGACTTAAAGAAAAGAAGCACAAGAAACATAAGCGTCGAAAGAGCGTAAGTAAAAATCGCCGATCAATGAAAATGTATCGTATTCTAAGCGTATGGTATACCTAAAGAATTTTGCTGTTGTAAATCAAATAGCTATAAAATTTATTTTTAACGTAAGTACGCAATAACACATGCTAGTGAAATATATTTTTTAAAGATTAATTTGATTTCAGGCGAGACTTGAACTCGCGGCCACTGGGAATCTAGTCCAGCTGCTCTTCCAACTGAGCTACCGAAGCCTTAGCCGATTTGTCAAATCTTTCCTTCACATTTATTGCATTACCATAAGGTGGCAAATATATTTCACTAGCATGTGTTAATGCGAAATAATATAAAGACAAATATTAAGGGTAAAAGCGACTTCTTTACGATATTTAATAAACGGCAAAGTTTTTTTATATCGGTTGCCTAAACTATCAAACTAGCATTGTTGGCAATGGACGTCGTCCTGTACTGCCACCAATAACTGGTAGGTTTTGCAGGCTAGGTTAATGCTTTAGGGTTCCGTAGTAAACAAGGAACCCTTAAAGTTTGGTCATGTTTGTCTGTCTGTCTGTCTGTCCGCAGTTTAGCGCAAAAACTATTAGCACTAGAAACTCGAAATTTGGCTCAACTCTTTATTATGCCGACAAAGTGGTAGAATAAAGACATGACATATTTTTTTTTTAGGGTACCTCCCCTAAATGTAATGTGTGGATATTTTTTTTATTTTTTGTTTTTTATATTGTGGGATATCGTTGGATAGGTCTTCCAAAAACGTTACAGGTGTGCAAATATCATTTTTCGATTAAGTTAACAGTTTGTGACTTATTAAGCTTTAAAGTGTACAGTACACTCTGAAACAAAAATGGAAATGGGCAGGACATGTGGCAAGATACAAGGACAAAAGGTGGACTAGACATAACCAAATGGAAGGGTCTGTTAGGAAAAAGGAGTGTTGGTAAGCAAAGGAAAAGATGGGCAGACGATATAATACAGGCGGCAGGGAAGGAATGGATGAATATAGCCACTGATAAAAAGAGATGGCTTCAGATGGAGGAGGCTTTTACCCAAAATGGGACTGTATAAAGTATACATACAAAATATAATATATAAACATAAAAACATGTACACATATACGAAAGATAAAGCTAAATAATAATAATAATAATAAGCTTTAAAGTGCCAGTTTTCGATTACAAGTTTGCAAGTAATAGTCGACCAAATGTATTTTACTCGAAAATTTTGAACAACTCCATAGAAAATATTTTTTTTTTTTCATTACGTATCTTATTTTGTAATTACGGAACCCTACACTGCGCGTCGCCCAACGCCCCATGCACTTGACCAGTTTTTTTGGGTATTGGGTGCACAAGGACTGCCTTCCACGAAGACTGTAGGGTTATTATTATTTAAAAAAAAATTATAACGAAAAGTACACAACCTTGCATTTTGTTGATTACTTAATGATGAAGTTTAAATTTTAAGTAAATTGTTTGCAATCAGTTACAATCATATCTAGATTATGTATTCTTTGTTCGATCTGATCATTGTATCATTATCGTTGTATCATTAATCTCATCAAGCTAGTTGTGAACGCCTTTATTTTAATTCGTAACTATAGAGTTATAAATATTTTAGTCTTCAGAGTCGGAAAAGTCATCAGATTCAGGAGAATGGGTGGAAAAACAGTCGACGTCATCGAAAGTTACTCCAGTTGCAGACAGAGAAGAATGGATGTCAATGACTGGTATATTGAAAACATATACGAAAGAGGATGTGAAGTCAAAACAACCAGAAACAAATAAAAAACACATTGATTCATATAATCCTGCAACGAGTAGTAGAGAACTTAACCCATATTGGAAAGATGGAGGTACTGGCGTACCTCTGTCACCTTCAAGCTATCGAAAATCACGGACATTCTTAAAACCATCTGATGATGATGATTACTATTCATCAACAAAGCAAAAAGAAACTTATGTTTATAATGCAAGTGGTAAACATTCTCATACTAATGTTAGTGGCCCAACTGATAATTATAATTCACATTACTCTCATAAAACATCCAACTGGAGAAGAGGTTCTGAAATTAAAAGAAATGCAGACCAATTAAATGACAAGCGTCTAGAAATTGTCAATAATTCAGTTAAAAAGGAACAATGCATTGAAAAAGGTGAGAAACCCCAGGACAAGTTATATCTAAGCAATGAGAAGATGAATAAACTAGCTGCAAAAATTGTTAAAGCTGAAATTATGGGTGACATGAAGATGGTTGAAGAACTAAAAATAAAGTTAGAAGCAGCTAGAGAATACCGGAAACAAAATCCTGACGCCGGTGAAATTGAAGAGGACAAAGTGCTCTTGATGAGTACAAATAGCGCTGGTAATAGCAGACCATTGGCGCAGAGTAGTAAAGGCGATTCTAGAAGTAAAGGTGGAAAACGGAAGGCAGACACACACAATGCCACTGGACGAATTAAGTACTTTGGAGATGATGACAAATATAACTTGGCACAGATGGTGAGACACTATTCACTAATATACTTTGTTTCAGATAAATTTGTTTTCATACTGATTCATCATCAGGATGAATGTAACATATGGATATAGCCTCAAAACAGATACTTTATTACTCAACTTCCTTGAAATCAACTGATTTGTGTTGGACATTATCATGTTTCAGACATTTACTACGTCTTTTACCCTCACCAATCACGAAAGCATACAATATCCTTGTGACGATTTGTGTCAGTTTTCAAAAAGCACTATATTATAGTTTTGTGTTTTCGGTCCAGAATTTAACTATTATGTCTGTTCTCCTCACATTGGGGGACAAATAAATCTAGGATTAGATCAAATTATCAGAATTAACCTTACTTTGATTTCGAATACACAGATGCCACCCATGTATAGTCAGTATTTGAAAAAAAATTGCTTTATAGTTTACCCGCATTTGTCTTCTTGTTTCATGGCACCAAATTGGCCTTTGTACTTTTAAATAGATGCAAGTTATTTATGTGTCTTACCAAGTAGGTATTATGTTTCAGTTTCAACAAGAAAAATATGGTAATAATTATGACAACGAAGCAGAAATGGCCAAAATTGCCAGTAAACATAAAAATCCAAATGATGATCTTGAGGATATATTCATGGATGAAATATCAAAGAATAAAAATGAATGTAAAGACAGTGAGCGTGAAAAACAACGAGCCATTAACCAACATGTAAAATTGGAAAGATCTTTAGAGGGTTGTGAATATTGCATAGACTCTAGAAATATGTTGAAACACCTAATGGTTAGTTGTGGAAACAAAGTGTATATGGCATTACCTGCCAGAAAATCTCTTGTTAAAAGCCATTGTATTATAACCACCATTCAACACTCTACTTCTGTGACTGCTGTAGACGAAGATATTTGGGAGGAAATATTAGTAAGATTTTAATTATCATTTTTGATCTAATCTGTTACTACATGACCACTCTTTATATATATATATATATATATATATAACCCTATCCTTTTGCTGTCTTAAGGAGTGGTAGTGCTCATCGTCTTATACTGTTCTACTGATAATACTTTGCTTATTTTTTACTCAACATATTTTAGTTCTTATGAATTTTCTTTTAGTTAAATATTGTTAGTTGATTAGAAGAGATCGCTCTCATAGCGATAAGGCCGCCAGTTGTATTCATTTCTATTTGATTTTTGTTATTTTTTAACTTTGTTGTGAAAAGTGTGTACAATAAAGAGTATTGCTGCTGTTATAAAGACTGTGAGTGAAACATGGGTTAACGCCGTTAATGTAGTTGTACATTTATTTATCTCTGCCTACCCTCTATATGATAATATCATACTATATTTCTCAGCAAAAAATAATATCACACTATATTTCTGAGAGAGGCTAGGCAGACTATATTTCGTATACTTCATGTCTACTTGACATTTTAAATCAACTGTAATATATCACATTGGTTATAGCCAAATTGTCAAAGAAAAAAGATTATCGTTATAATGTTTTTTATTTTTTGTTACAGAATTACAGGAAGATGATCACACAATTTTTCAATTCACAAAAAAAAGATGTTGTTTTCTTTGAAACTGCAATAAGGCTTCATAAATTCCCACATATGATAATCAATTGTGTACCTTTACCAAGAGACGTTGGAGATATGGCTTCTATTTATTTCAAAAAGGCTCTACTGGAATGTGAGGCAGAATGGTCAATGAATAAAAAAGTTGTAGAGTTAAAAGGTAAAGATATTCGAAAGGGAATACCAAAAGGCTTACCTTACTTCTGGGTTGATTTCGGAATGGATCCAGGGTTTGCACATGTCATAGAAGATCAACAACTCTTCCCAAAATCATTTGCAGAGGTGACGTATTATTAATATTATACCTGTATTATTTCAAAGAAATAATTGTCTTTAGGTTGGACTTGAACCCACGACTATTGGAATCACTGTACTTTTATTGAGCTACTGTACATCCAACCCTCGAAATTTGCTTTCACATTTTATTGCATTGCATCCCTTTGAGGTTGCACTAACAACATCTAATGCCAACTGCTAACTATGCGGTTGATACAACAAACTTCTTCTATAATTCTGACAATTTCAAAAAAGGAGCGGACCTCACGACTTCTTTATGAAATTTTTTAACATCCTATGGGCGCGCTCCTATAAAGACAGCTAAGATTTGGTGGAGATACTGAACAGGGTACAAGATCCCCTATATCTTGATCTGACACGCTCATTCCCCAACTATTAGGCGCATCGTATACACAACACTTTGTTTAGTTTCTCGACTTACATTTGTTTTTTTGAGTTGGTCTGTAAGATGGTTAAACTCTTGTATATTATGTTTTTCAACTGAAATGGGTTTATTACTAAGGGTTATTTGTCTGATCCATGTTGACCACTTACTTTGCGTAGACTGGTGTCTTGTGCATATAAATTGTTTATTAATATGTTTGTTTGACAGAAATATTTCGAATACATCCTAATCTCGTTACCTTTACATGCCACATTGATTTACAAATTTTTTTTTTTTCTAATATTTTACAGGAAATAATTGGCGGTATGTTAGATTTGGATCATCAGTTATGGAAGAACCCTCAAAGAGAATATGGTGATGTTCAAAGGAAAAAGGTTATAGATTTTTTGCAAGAATGGAAACCATTTGAACAGTCATTGAAAACTTAAAATATGGTAAAGTAAGAATAATAAAGAGTATAAAATAAGGAATCGTAAAATACTGTTTTATTTATATAAATTATTTTTATGTTTCCTTATCTTCTTTCATCATTTCTTCTATCAGTCGCTGTCTCTCTGCTGCTCGTCTCATTTTAGCTAACACCAAAGACTCATAATCTCTTTCAGACATTAAAGAAGGAGCAGGAATGTCTTTTTTTGTGGTAAGTATAGGTCTTTCATTAATCCATTTCAATATCAGGGGATTTTCTGGCAACCCTGTAAGACATTTAAATAACTTTATAAACTATATATAATTTACTTAATCTAAATTGAATGAGAAACAATCATTTTTATGATAGTTTCGACTACATAAGTAGGAAAACAAAAGAATTATTTTACAATTATTTGAATATATATAAATTAAATTTATATCGGCTGAGATACAAATTCTCGATAAAAGTACTTTTACCCTCTGATGTTCTTATTTATCTATACAAATAAATAAAATTGGAGTTTCTGTAATATTAAAATAACCACTTTTTACTAAATGCATATGTGTCTATAGACGGTACATACACCAAAACAACATTTTTTTACAAGTTTTGTTTGTCTGTCTGTCTGTTTGTTCCGGCTAATCTCGGGAACGGCTGGACCGATTTCGACAGGACTTTAACTGGCAAATAGCTTATGTAATAAGGAGGAAATTAGGCTACTTTTATACTAGCTTTCGCCCACGACTTCGTCATCAATTTTCACGCGAACGAAGTCGCGGGGACAGCTAGTATATAGCATATTATATATAATCTAAAACTGTTACTTAATTAAATACAAACCTTTTTCAAATTCAACTGCCATTTCAGATGCTTCTTTAGTTGAAAATTCTACTAAAGCAGAACCCTTCTTTTTAGGTGATACTATTAGTGCTATAATTTCACCATATTTTTTTAAGAACCTTCTCAGAGTTGCTTCATTGTAACCACCATTACTTGAATCATCCTTTTCAGCTTTCCATTTAATTTTAATTCTATTAAGACTAGAATCCCATACAGGATTATTGAGGCTAGTCATAGATCTTTTAATTTCTTCTTTCATTCTTTGTTGTTCTTCTAGTAAAAGTCTACTACCTTCCTTTTGTAACCTTTCTATTTCAGCCGCTAACTTTTGTTCACAAGAAAGAGTTGATGTATTTCCAGAAGCTGCTTCCTTTTCTCGTCTATCCAAATCATCTTTGAGTTTTTGACGTTTACTATCTAATTCTTGGTGCCTTAATTTTGCAGCTGCTTTAGCTTTTAAAACTTTATCATAAGCAGATCTAGCCAACACATCTGTAAGTATTTCTAAAGCACGGGATAATTTGTGAAATGCTTCTGCAGCTTTTGGATCATCTGGGTTTTTGTCTGGATGGCATAGCAAAGCCTTTTTCCTATAAGCTTTTTTGATCTAAAATTTAAAAAAAATTGGTTTACTTGGTACATTTATTTATTAGGAACTGGGATTAGTAAGAACAATGTTTAGTAACTAGGAACGATAATAATACTGTATCCTCATAATAAATAGGTTTTTAGGAGTTTGAATAAAACATAAAAATATATCTTCACTCATAAAGATTTTTTTTTTTAATGGAAGTGATAAACAATCTTATGGTTCACATTGATGTTAAGTGATGACTGCAGCCTATAGATACCCAAGACCAAGGTCAAAATGCAGATGCATTACCACTCACTGAGGCCTAAGGTGTTATGCCTCTGTGCCAGAAATTACAGGGCCATACATTACCACCTGACCGGAACACGATAGTGCTGAACACTACCACTTTGCGGCAAGTATATTAGGTAATGTGGTGGTGCTTACACCCACGCGCTCCGTCACTGAAGCTCTACCACCAGTAAAAATATTTATTAAGTATTTTACAGCAAATAGAGATCTCCAATTCCACTTGACATTTCTGGGTGAACTATTCTGTACAACAAAAGAGGTAAAGGACTGATGATCCACATTCCAGATAATAATAATAATGTTAAAATTCTTAATAAATAATATATCGACTGCAGCAATTAACATAGTCGGAACTACATTTAGGCCAATTTTGTTTTATTGCATTAGAAGTCTTAGAATATCCATATTATGGACATTGGCCAATTTTGTTTTATTGCATTAGAAGTCTTAGAATGTCCATAAATGTAGTCCTAGAATGTCTATAATATGGTCATTTCAAGACTTCTAATGCAATAAACCAAAATTGGTCAAAATGTAGTTTGTATACAATAATTAATGAAAACCTTTCAGGAAATTGAAAAATTCTATAAAATGTTCAAATTGTAAAGTAAGTATAAGATACATTTATTTCGTGTGGCTAAGTGAAACCATCCTGTTGCAATCTTAACCTTTTATAATATAATCACCCAAACTGTGACAAATAGGTTAAGTTCATGCTGGGAGCATTATTATAAGACTCAAAATGTTCAATCTCCTTATACTTTTAAGTTGTCATGTTTTCTTCTTCTTTATTATAATTAATGGCTACTACCCAACACTAAGGGTAATTCTAATTTTCATGTTTTGTTTGTTTTATTTGTAAAACAGTACGTAAATCCTTCTGGAACTTGTCATTAATTTTCAGGTTATAATTCACAAATAGTTTCAACATCTTAAGAAACATGCAATAACCTTGTAATGGGAATGGTGTGAAGAAACTGAAAACTACCATTTAAAGTAAATTATGACAAGATCTAGAAAAAAAACAATTAAATATGTAGAAGTAATGTTACCTCAGATTCTGTAGCAGTTATTTGTACATCAAGTAAGGCATACAAGTCAATATCTTCTACGTTTTTCTTTGCCATTATTGCGAATATCAATCAGATAATATTTTTAATCACGTACAAAATTAAATTGAAGTATTAGAAAAACCATAATAAAAACCACAGCATCACTATTTTATAATTTTCGCGAAAACAAAACACAATTAAAGGTGTGGCCTCATGGAGCGATAAAATCGCTAGTCGCTCTGACGTCACGCGTTCTGAAGTTGTCAGTGGCTGTCACGTCATATGTAGCGATAAAGCTGAGAATGTTGAGCTTTATCGCTGGTCGCTCGTCTTCTAATGGCGATCTAGTCGATTTATATGGAAATGAAAAACATTTTTGAGTTTTGGTTATTAACTAGTTATTGCGATATTTTATGTTTTGCGTTGTGTTGACTAATTATGCTCTCTTATTGTATAAAACAGAAGGACGCAAGAAAAAACGAAAATAATCTTGAAATGACCATTGTGAGGTTAGGTACAAATTTTCAGATTGTGTCGAATTCTGTGGGATTTTCATACGCAGTGTATAAAATGATAAGTTTCATTAAGAGTTAAGACCTGTTTAAGTTTCATAATATGACTTTTAGTGCTATTCATTCATTTTCTAGAAATAGCATTGTTTACATAGTGATGTACGAATACTAACCTAACATATCAAAGTATCGATAATATTTATTTTTTATATAATTTTAAATAATGTAGTATTATATTGTATTATGTACCATTGTAATCGATAGATTTCTTGTATCTTAATAAAATATTATATTGGTAATAAAATTTTTATTCTCTCTCTTATTGTTGCTATATACACCATGGAAAATGATGATTAAAATTTGGAATAATTAGCAACAACATTTACGGAAATCCTTTCACACGCTGCTGGTCATCATGTCAAAGTCAAAAAGTTTTATTTTTTATTTAGATTTTTTTAGTTCAGTATAAACCCAGATCCTTTCACAAGGAGCGTCAGCATGAGACTCACATTTGAAGTTGACCCCAAAAATCAGTAAGGATATCGAAAGAACTATCGATAGTATCGTTACAACCAATACTTTTGATTGTATCGATAGTACAAAACATGGTAATACTGTTAATGATCTGCAATATTATCAATACCATCGTTAGTATTTAACTTCGATAGTCGATACTATCGATAGTATTTAACTTTGATAGTCGATACTATCGATAGTTCTATCGATATTCTCACAATTGACACACTATTGATAGACTATCGATAGTCTATCGACAGTAGCATATCGAGCGGCATCACTATTCTGCGGTGACGCTTCTTTTAGACGCGGCGACTAGTGTTGCCGAACTATTGATAGTTTTAATCTACTAACGCCTATACCATCAAGAATCTTTGAATAAAAGCAGTTCTAGGTTCTAAATGATGGTAGAGGTAAGTTGATCCTATTATTACAAGTAGATGGTGTTTGCTGATTATAGGGAAATGAGTTACGTTGCTTTAACGTACTATTCAGAATAAATAGCTGACCAACCGTGAGAACATTACTCAATTTTTAAAAATCTGTTGTTGGACATATGTATATGTTTGGAGAAAACAAACCTAAGAACTGCTCTTTATGCTCGTTCAACTGCGTCAAGGTCATGATTTTATTCAACTATCGATAACACTAACACTAACAACACTATAATATCGATACTAAAATACTGTCAAGTGATCAGATTTATCGCTGGAGACGAGCGACAAGCGACTTTTGAATATTGAAGGGCGAGAAATTTAAAATGGAGTCACGTGACCAGATTTATCGCTGGAAACCAGCGTCTAGCGACTCCATTAGGCCGCACCGGGGTATTTATGTCCCTAGCGACTAGCGACGTTAAAGACGCGGGAAACTTAAGAATGGGGTCATTTGGCAGGATTTATCGCTGTGATGATGACCTCGCGGCGCGTGCGAAGCGCGCGACGCGGTGCGGGCCTACGAGGCAGTCCTCTTTGCCCGGGCTTGATCTGCCCCCGTTACGACGGGGGCGTGTTCACCTTTCTTGGTTTGTACGCCGGCTGTGGAGTGCCGACACAAGGTTGCAGCGACGCAACGTCTCATTAGCCTTAGCCAGGCATTGCGATCGCTACCTCAGGGAGAGATGCTACTCTGGGTCGGGGATTGAACCCGACCGCCAGTGGTGTAGGTGGGCGTAGTTACCCGAGCTTACCAATTGGTGGCGTATCCGAATACGTGGGACAGGGACAGAGTCTTCATTAGCGTTTGCGTCATCGTCTCGACGCGCTCTCGGCGAGGCGCTGGGATGTAGTTCGCGTGGGAGGGCGAAGCCCTCCGGTGGTCGTGCGTGCAGCGGGGCGAATCCGCGGAGATGACGATGTGGTCCGTTGTCGGCGCGATCGAACATTTTTCGCGCCAAGCCGACAACGAACTCTCTCACGGATTCGACCCGTAAGTCGCGGGCGATGACATCGTTGCGAACATACCTCCCCGCGCCGGTAATCAGCCTGAGAGTTACGTTCTGTTGGACCTGAAGTCTACGTCGCTGCGCAGCGGAGCATAATGCATACCATGCCGGTGCTGCGTACGTTAACCTTGAGCGGATGTAGGTTTTGTAGAGTCGTATTTTAATACGCAGTGGCAGTCTAGAGCGAAGCACCGGATGCAGCCTCGCCCGCGCCGCCGCCGCCTGCCTCACTGCGTGATCGACAGTGGGCGTCATGCGAAGCGAGCGGTCGATGCTACACCCAAGATACTTAACCGTAGACCGCCACTCTACATCCTGACCTCGCAACCGGAGGGCCGGTAACGAGCGGCGGACACGCATTGCGATAGCAGCCGTTTTATCCACATTCACGGCCATCCGCCACTCATCCAGCCACCCCGGTAGCAGGTCCAACAGATGTTGCATTTTCGCTATTGCGATATGCAACCGGGACGATGACGCTATGTAGGCGCTGTCATCGGCGAACAGGGACAGCATAACGTCTTCCTCTCCCTCGCGCAGAGTTGCGCGCAAGGTGGGAATATCGTCAGTGTACGCCGCATACAATGCCGGCGACACGCAGCTGCCCTGTGGTACTCCGGCTCGGATGGGGCGCTGTCGTGAGTCAGCGCCCTCCACCGTTACGAAGAACCGCCTGCCTTTTAAAAAGTCGGCTACCACCCTGTATAACCCGAGTGGTATTCGGTCCGCCAGTTTGGCTAGTAGGCCTGTGTGCCACACTCGGTCGAAGGCCTTCTCTATGTCTAGAAAGACTCCGACCGAGTAACGGCCCTTATTAGCCTCACTGGCGAGGTGGTCTAATACCCGTGTCAGCTGTAGAGTTGTCGAGTGCCCGGCGCGGAAGCCAAACTGCTCCTCCCTACATGGTAGGTGCGGTCTCAGCCTCCGCAACAGCAGACGCTCGAACAACTTGGCGATATGGGATAATAGCGTAATAGGGCGGTAACTCGACGGTAGGCGACGATCTTTGCCCGGTTTCGGGAGGACGATGACTGATTTATCGCTGGAATTGAGCGACTAGCGACTGCATGAGGCCGCACCTTTAAACAGATTGACAGACAGATGACAGAATGGACCACAGATCACTATCTAGTCTAGAATGTACTCTTTCAGTTTTGGCGGGAACCTTGAAAGAGGCGTATGGTGCTCTTATTTTATTTCATTTTCTTGGTGTATTTTTAAGTTATATTGAATAAAATTGGTGGCATTTTGTTTGATATAGGTTTATTACAGTGCCCGTGTATAGTGAAATAGAATAACAGTGCGAAAATACGACCTTTCAGGTTGCCTCCAAAACTACATTGTAAATGTTCTGGTAAAGTAGCCATCGCTTTACTTGAATAACTTGATTGTAACTCACTTGACTGACATATTATACTTGATAACTTATGTACTTGATACTTACATATTATACTTGATGACTATATTATACTAACTTTTACGCTGCCTAGATAAATATAAAATATCGTTTTAATTGACACTAGCAATATGCGTAATAGCGATGCCATAATAAAAAAAAAAAAAAATAAAAAAAAAAAAAAAAAAATGTACTCTTTGATGTCAGATGTCAGATAACAGATCAATCACAGATGATCTAATAACAATAAACCACAGAATCCACAGATCACTATATCGATGTGGCCACTGAAATAAATGGAAGTTATCGATTCTGTTTTAGTTTGGTACGAATACGAAAACTACCAAATACTTGTCATAGACAGCATAGACTCGAAAGATGGGTGAAATGTTGTAGGTATAAATTTAGCGCCATAGAAGTAGTTTTGAGAGTTTGGGCGGGAACCTTGAAAGAGGTGTATGGTGCTCTTATTTTATTTCATTTTCTTGGTGTATTTTTAAGTTATATTGAATAAAGTTGGTGGCATTTTGTTTGATATAGGTTTAATACAGTGCCCGTGTATAGTGAAATAGAATAACAGTGCGAAAACACGACCTTTCAGGTTGCCTCTAAAACTTCATTGTAAATGTTCTGGTAAAGTAGCCATCGCTTTACTCGACTTAACTTGACTGTAACTCACTTGACTGACATATTATACTTGATAACTTATATACTTGATAATTACATATTATACTTGATATTATACTAACTTTGACGCTGCTTAAATAAATACGAAATATAGTTTTACTTGACACTGGCAATATGCGTAATAGCGATGCCATAATAACTAAAAAAAAAAAAAAAAAGTAGTTTTGATCTTGGAATTCTAGAATAATGAATCTTGTTTTCACACCGCTGACACGTTTGTCAGCCAAATAACAAACATCGCACATGTAAAGAATTTGGTTTGGTTCGAAAGTAAAGAGTCATTTTCAAAAAGTTGTCCCTTCAAGAAATTGTCAGGTAATTGTATCGTCAAGAAATGTCAAGAAAAATAATGGGTTTATGCATGATGAACTTCTGTAATATTTACAGCCAAGCAAAGACAATAAGTGTGAACACCACACTTTTGTATAATTTAAATAGGGCATCCCAGTCGCAACCCTATAGAAAAATCCAATCTTACCTGCTATTATAAATTCGTTGTTAGTGAGAAAAACTACTTCGGATTGTCTGCAAGTGTAAAAAGTTAGACACTTTCTTGACATAATTTTGATATGTATAGTTTGTACTGTTCTTATTCAATATTAATTATTGTTTACAATTACTTTAAAGCACATTATCCAATGTTTGTCACATGAATATGTATGACAATTTAATAATAATTTAAAGATTGAGGTTCTTTCGTGATGTCAAGAATGAGACAATTTCATGACATCATCAAATTGTTACCTGATTTGGATGGCTTCATGCAATATTTTGAAACTATTAGGTCTTTGGATTTTATACCATTGATGTAGATCAGTTCTTGCCCAGAAATAAATTGAATTAATTCTTATACTATTGGCTTAGTTGGCTATTGCCAATAACTCATTTAGTATAGGCTAAAAAAAATATTGGTTGTGGATAAAGCTTATCTTGTTTTGAAAAACAAAACATGCTGTCACATTTTACGAGTATTGAGGATGCTAAACAGTGCACATGCATGTTTAACTAGATAGCATATTGTTTGGTGCAAATATTTAGCGAACGCTGTATACCAATCATCACTCCCAAAAGAAGAATCTGAATACTGTATTTCAATATAATAAGTATAACACAGAGGTATAATATAATACAGATATCCTAGCTACACAATCCAAACTGATTGTGTAGCCGCTTTTTTTGGAACCTTAAATATCTATGCATATTGTTTGAGCTCAATTTAAGCATTGAACAGAACATTTTCAGAATAAAATCCAAACCCAAAACGGCAGGCTCGGCATGAGATATAAAAATAAATCACCGGACAATCGGCAGGCAAGGCATTGAATGGGTTAAAATGTTCACACTTATTGTCTTTGCTTGGCTGTAAATATTACAGAAGTTCATCATGCATAAACCCATTATTTTTCTTGACATATCTTGACGATACAATTACCTGACAATTTCTTGACGGGACAACTTTTTGAAAATGACTCTTTACTTTCGAACCAAACCAAATTCTCTACATGTGCGATGTTTGTTATTTGGCTGACAAACGTGTCAGCGGTGTGAAAACAAGATTCAACAACTGTTTTTACAGCACGGAATCGCTATAAAACGAAAGCGTAAAATGCGACTGCGTGCTGTAAAAACGGTTGGATTCAGGAATATCAGCACTATTTAGACAGGGAACCGAATTCAAATTTAAAAAAAGATCATTAGTAGTACTTTAATTATGACAGTTTAGAGTGATTTTCAAAAAGTTGACCACGTTTATGAAATATATATGTCCCTATGGTTAAACTGTGAAAATAATTACAAAAATTAATATATTTCGATTATTTACCAATAAAAATAATTCTTTACGTGTTAAATATCGTTATATATATGAAACTATATAACTAAATACTTAATAAGTTTATAAAATATAAGTTTATAAATTTATATTTATATTTTATAAACTTATTAAGTATTTAGTTATATAGTTTCGTATATATAACGATATTTAACATGTAAAGTACTACTAATGATCTTTTTTTAAATTTGAATTCGGTTCCCTGTCTAAATAGTGCTGATATTCCTGAATCCAACCGTTTTTACAGCACGCAGTCGCATTTTACGCTTTCGTTTTATAGCGATTCCGTGCTGTAAAAACAGTTGGATTCAGAAATATCAGCACTATTTAGACAGGGCAATAATATTATCTAATATTTTATACCAACACTTGATACGATAACATTAGGTACCTAACCTAACATACCTACCCCTTCTGTTTGTGAAGTCGGTTAAAAACATTTTTTTTTTTTTTTTTTTTTTTTTTTGTTCGGGCTTTGTGTAGGCGGCCTGTCTCGAGACGGCACTAGTCTACTTCACCGGGCAATCGGCGAGCGCAGAGGGCGCTCCAGCCTAGCAAAAAAGTTAGCGCAACTGCCTAAGGGTGACCCATGCGGGTCCGTGCCTCGGCTTAGGGCGTTGCGGAGGGACATATGAGACATATGCGATTATGGGCGGTGCAACTTTCGCTCTACTCCATTCGGTTGGTGATAACCGGAATGTCATCGGCCGGAGATAGGGTCGGGATCAGGGGCGGGCGCGGCGCGAAACGCGTCGGCGCGTTGTATTGTTGGCGGTGGTTAAAAAACATGGAAGAATCGACTCAGTCTTTAAAATGTTTAATTCATCCGGTTACTGGCCGAATAGACTCAGCCCTTCTAATAAATAATTACCGGAATCATCTAATATATAAAATTCTCGTGTCACAGAGTTTGTAACAATACTCCTCCTCCGAAACGGCTGGACAGATCATTATGAAAGTGTGTATATTTGGTAGGTATGAGAATCGGTTGTAGTCTAATTTTTTATCCCCAAATTGGTAAGATGATTCTCACCAAATACTTTTGTTTTTGTTTCTTGTAAAAAATTATACCTCTCTAAGGCGATGCGAAGTTCGTCGGGGCAGTTAGGAATAATTTAAAATTCATACGGTTATGTACTGAAAAAAATATATTCATCCGGTTACTAGCAGAATAAAAGCCAAAGATGTAAAGTAACTTTTCACTCTTCACTAATGATTACTACTATAAACATTGGACAGTGATTGGAAACTTGCGTAGTAGACGTGGGTCGTCGACGGTTTTCACGTCAACGCAACGAGACCGTTTACCGTGAACTATAAACTAGTCGAATAAACAGTTTTTATTTTCGACTAGTTTATAGTTCGAAAAAACAGTTTTTTTTTCGACTAGTTTATTTCGTGAACTAGTTTTAAAATGTAGTCGATTTTGTTGTTTGGCCGTTTACCGTCAACGATACATGAGTTTATGAAGCAGTTTATTTTTCGACTAGTTTATTTCGTGGACTAGTTTTGAAATGTAGTCGATTATTTTGTTTGACCATTTACCGTGAACGATACATGAGGTTATGAAGCAGTCAATTTTTCGACCAGTTTATTTCGTGGACTAGTTTTGAAATTTAGTCGATTATGTTGATTATGCTGACCGTTTACCGTCAAAGATCCATGAATTAATGAAATATTTTTCAACAAGTTTATTTCATACATATGTCGACACGAAAGTTCACGAAACGACAATGTTTCATAGTTGAGCAGTTGACGACGTTGACGTTGATCGAATAGTTCAGTAAACGGCAAACATACAAATGTCGCGCGAGTCGCGCCATTTATTAAAAAAAAAAAACCGGTAAAAACTAGTCTATCATTGAACAGTAAACTAGTTTATTAGTTGACGACCAAGAAACAGTCTAAAAAAAACTGTTCGTTCATTCAACGCCCACTACTATTGCGTAGAAAACTAGCTGGCAATGCTGGCAACACTGATAAATAATGTCATTTTTATTTTATAATATTTTTTTTTATCATAATCCATTGCTATTTTGTGATTTGTAATTTAAAATAAAATACAATTTTCTGTATGTACGTTGCAGAGTATTTCTAAATAGTTATGATTCCGCGATGTTTTAGTAAGTAATAGAAGTTTTCTAGTCTGCTAGTGGGCTTAATGGTGTATAGGTTAAGTCTATTTTAACAAATGAAAAACTGGATTTAATTATTTACTCGAAAATATCAAACTTAGAACAGTCTTGATCTTGAAACATATTACCCCCTTGAAATGTGTACAACGTGATGTATTTACCTCATCGGTTTATTTATTTTAATTAAAATTGTATCTTCGTTATACACTTCCAAAGTTACTTACCCTGTTACTTACGTACAGATATTTAAAAAGTTTCAATGTTTTCATTTTTGAAGTCATCTACTAAAAGAGATGCCGGTTTTTCGCTCTAATAGTGGCATAATTTGTCCATCCCATAATGGTTTGATGTGTATAAGCCTCTGCTACAAAATAACTACTTAATTGTGAATATGTTTATTTTCCTAATAGCAGGTTAAAGCGTGTCTTTTGTGTGTTCTCTATTTTAGTTGTCATTCAGCAACAACTTTATATTTTAATTAATAGTTTGTGTGTAGTGTAAGCTGTTTTTTTGACATCCTAAATTGGCTAATAAACATACACACATTGATTGTAAGTTAATGCTGTAGCCTATAATCATCTACATAAAGACCAGATATTTCCACAGAGACATTGCCACTGCTGTCAAATTTACATGTTGATTTGTAGCTCCTTTAAATCCCTGAAGCAGCAATGGACCTGATAGGGTCCGAAATCGATAAGAAATCAATTGTCATATTTTTCTGGTGGCCCGAGGGATTTTAAAAGCAGTAGTGATAATCTGGTTGATGTTTTTGCTTTTGAAGGTGACAGATAAATAAGCGATATGGTAGATTATTTAGATTTATGTTATTAAGTTAAAATTGAAAATTGCATTTTTTGCAAAATTGCAAAACATGCAAAGCTACCAATAACAATGACAACATCAATGTCCATAAGCGGACCTCTGAAGACTTGTGTGACAGGACAGGAATAAAAAAGACAGCCATACATTATCACCTAAATGGAACATGATAGTGCTTAATACTTCCAGCAATATGTAAAATAGTAACTTGTTATAAAAAACATATTGTGGACTTCAGGCCATAGGGGCATAATAATTACGGGTTGTCCATTAATCACGTGATGTTTTTAGCATCACTTTGATCCCCTTTCTCCTCCTTGGTGATACGTGGTGAGGTTTCAGATTAACTCCCCCACTCCCACCTAACATCACGTGTATTTATTGGAATAATATAGGTAGGTACCTAATTTTTTTAATTTAGTTGAAAATAAGGCATCCAGAATAAAAATCCCGCAAAATTAATATACCAAACATGTAGGTATTTGTTGTGAAAATTACTGATTGTTGTTTGTTTGACAGTTGAGACAAAAATTTCTCTAATTGTTGCCTTAATCACATACCAATTTTCGGTTGAAATTGGGCATTCAATGAAGAAATAAATACACATGATATCTCCATATACTCCCCCTTGTGATGTTTCGTGATTTTTTTCTGAACCCCTCCCTCTTTCGAGCCTCTACGGGATTAATGAACGACCCCTTATTGGCAATACTAAGGGTGTTGCCTGTACTTCCTTATGGCTTGAAGCCTGCAATATAATCAAAATGCACAGATTCAGTAGCACAACTTGAGTAGTATCATCATAAGAGGAGGAGTATAGAATATATGAACATAACTGGAAAGTTGTGGAAATTCCTGTATGAAATGAAGCTTGTGATTATCCAATAGGTCTATTTTTCTGTCTTTGGTATTTCTAATTAGGGCTAACACTGGTGGCAGTGCTCAAGAGACAGAACTTGTGGATATAGGCACTATTGCATTACCTAATCTACTTATGCTTGCTTGTCACTTCATGATATGAAATATTTAAGTAGGTTTCTGTAGTGTGTATGAATAGGTTTTTAACAGTTGTTTTTACATTCATGTTCTTATTTCAAATACTTATTTGCAAGTTTTGTGGTAGGTATGTATACCAATTTGCATGCTATCCCTGTATGGATTATTTAAAAATTGTATAGACTTTGGCCAGAAACTACTGGACAAACAATAATGGCAAATTGTACAAAAAAGATAAGAATAAAAACCCACTAAAATAGCTTTGAAATAATTTGTTGTGACCCTAAAGAATATTTCCTGGTATTTAAAATATTTTTAATGAATGGTTTATTAATAAAAATTATTGTGTTACAGGAGCTTCTGTGAAAAGGGGGGCATGTGTCATCAGAAGTTACTCCATTGCTGCCCAGAGCTCACCATCTCCTATTGAAACATTGTCTGAAAGTAAGTCCAAGATGTATTTTATAAAAATAGGTATATAACTTCACTCCTGCTATCCCTAGACTACTGAGTTAAGTTTATTTTACTTGTCTAGAAACTAATTTATGGATTGTTATACCATTTTCAGGTACAGAAGTAACAAAAAAGAATCCACTGGACTTTCCTGATTATTTCCAAGTACACAATTTATTTACTGTTAAAGACTTATTTGATGCACGAGTACACTATGGACATAAAGAAGGATCACTAAATGAATATATGGCATCCTATGTGTACGGTTCGAGGCAGGGCCATTTAATTTTTGATTTGGACGTGACAGCAGAACATTTACGCAAAGCCCTAAATTTTACAGCTCATGTTGCATACCGAGGAGGAATAATTTGTTTCTTCAATAGAAATTCTTTAAATGCGCATTTGGTGGAAAAAACCGCTCAGGAATGTGGGGAATATGCTCATACAAGATTTTGGCGTGGTGGTATATTTACAAATGCTAACCACCAGTTTGGTGCAGTCACAAGGTTGCCAGATCTTTGCATATTCTTAAATACACAGAACAATATTTTAAATCAACACACAGCTGTGCGAGACAGTGCAAAAATGCTGATTCCAACCATTGGTATTGTTGACACCAACTGTAATCCAAATTTAGTTACGTATCCAGTGCCGGGTAATGATGATACTCCAGTTGCTATTGAGTTGTATTGTAAATTATTTAAAATGGCAATACTTAGAGGCAAGGAGGAAAGGATGAAGTTTCTGCAGGAATCAGAACAAGAATCGAAATAAAACTACCCTCTAAAAAGAATAAGCTATGGTTGTAATAACATTGTAAAAGTAACAATAGACAAATTAACTAAAATTAATTCCAATTTTATTTTAACTGTCCTAATTTATACAGTAACTAACAACATTTGTGAATGAAGATTTTATTTTGGTTTGAATATATTTAAAACAGTAGGTATACACCTATAATTAGATTTAAATATTTTACATTGATTAATTACGTACTCACTTTACAAATATTCCTATATACATCAAATTTAATGACATATTTTATATCAAGTAATTTAAATTTCTTGCTATTTGTGGATACTACAATAAAACTTGATTATCCGAGAAGAACTTTCTGCATCATGTGGGAATGAGGATTATTGTCTACTTCACGACTCTCCCAGCTTCCCGTGATGCATCTAGAGCTGCACAAATATTGAAGAAGCGGGATTCTATATTTACCACAGAAGTCGACGAATTTGATGTGCTCGATACGATTGTCGAAGAATACACCTGAGAATTATAAAAACATAAAGTTAACTTATTTTGAAAAAATATCATGGCAATCAAAATGATTAATTTCAATATAATATTACAGAGAGCATAGCCAATTTAGGCTATGGTATGTAGGTATTAGGTTTTTTATGTAGATGTTAAAAGCCACTGTATTATACCTAAATGTGAACCGTGTGCCACTTCATGAAATTAAAAAAATACAGTTATATCAAACTGCTTTGTGCAAAGTTCGATTTTTGGGTCTGTCGTGACTGTAAAGCCATACGTATCTTCGCTATACTTGTCCGCAACTCATCGAAGTCACTTTTTTATCGTAAAATTATGACTAAACAATATCTCAATCTCTGAATATAGCCCATCCGCTTTACTACACAGCTACCTATACGGAAGCCTTACATTCGGACGACAAATCTTTTCTTTAATTTTAAATTTCAACAACGGTAGCTTGGGCTGTTTACAATTTTGAACGTAAATTGCTTACATAAGTATGGAAAATTTAATAATCGTGATAGTGGAATGAAAATATGCCCGGTGACTGTTAATTTAGACAAAAGATGATGTTTATATTCTAAATGGAATACAAAAATTTAACATTATAACGATATTATGATTTGATTGAATTTACTTTTTTCTTTAAATAGACTTACAAAACTAAAAAGTACAGTAAGCAGGGTACAATATTTGCGCAAAATCATAATCCACAATTCCACATAATATGTGGAACCGAATAAATGTTGGAATATTTATCGACAGAGTAGTAATTAAAAGACTGACCTACCTATATTATCTTAAGTAATCGCTGTTAAATGATACACATACCTTTACATTTAGGATTAACACAACACTGCGCTGCCGTTAGATATCTGATCAATGTGGCAGGCACATCACCCTGTCGAACTTCTATATCATATAATTTTATCACTCTCCCAGCAAGCTCCAACAGTGATGGAGGTTGCAATGTCATATCCTTCACGAATCTCACTACCAAGGGATTTTCACGTAAACTGAGCTAGAAATAAGAGATTAATTAATATGGACGACGACTGATGTTTATTTTGAAAATGATGCACTTTTAGAATTATGTTCCCCAAGGAATCGTCCTCGTATCTTGTCGCTATTAACACATGTTAAAACACAACAAACGTTAAAAATACCTAATTACTATTGGACTATCCATGGGCGTAGCTAGATTTTATTTTCGGTGTAAATTCCGGATAAAATTAAAGAATAGGTAGGGGAACGGGAGAGAGAAATAAGCTGGAAAAGAGTACAGCAGCGCTCTTGTTTAGATGGACGATGGACCTCTATGCGCCAGCGGCGGAACCAAGGTCTCAAGGGCGTTGGTCGCCGTTTGCAAGATCTGTTGTAATGTCTCTGGCTTTCTGCCTGAGACGTATTGGTATAGCAGTGCATCTGGCCATCTGTAAGTTTGTGCGTACAGAAATATCGCATTCCTATTATATCCTAGATAAAACCACTGGTTACTAGAAAAAAATACTGGTGGTAGAGCTCCAGTGACGGAGCTCGCGGGCGTAGGCACCTACGCATTACCTAATACACTTGCCGCTAAATGGTAGTGTTCAGCACTATCGTGTTCCGGTCAGGTGGTAATGTACGGCCCTATAATTTCCGGCACAGAGGCATAACACCGTAGGCCTCAGGAGTGGTAACGCGAGGTAACGTCTTTGTGTGGGTGTCTATAGGCTGCAGTTATCACTTAACATCAATGTGAACTGCATGCTTGTTTGCCACTACCATTACATTAAAAAACACCCAGCGAGCTGAGCTGCCCTTGGTCGAGTATAATGTTTGAACATTTCGAGGGGTGGGAGGAGGGTTGAACCCCAGAACCTCAATTTATATACCTATAAATTGACCTCCTCCCAATCACCCTCACATACTTATTTTTAAAACTTTTTAATTTATTCATGTTATACCTAACATGAATAAATTAAAAAGTTACCTACCTACCTACTTGAATACATAGGCATTACTGAAAAGATTGTCCATGATATGATTATGATTTATGATAATATCGTTATGTTAGTTGTCGCAAGAATTTAAAATCAAGTGCAACATTGTATTCGCGTAGGTTGTTAAATTACACATAATATTATCTTACCTCTGTCAAGCATTTTAATTTAATTATCTGCGTCGGTAAAGTCTTTAATTTATTCTTGTGTAATAACAATGAACGCAATTGATTTAGATTGGCAATGCTGGCTGGTAAATTTTCGATAAGGTTGTCACTTAAAACTAGGGCTTGCAGTCCGATCAGAGCACCCACCGCTTCTGGTACTTCAATGATTTGATTTCCACCAAGTGATAATATTTGTAAACTGTAACAATAAAAAATATTATCAACTATTTAGGATGAGATCCTGACCTTACTGGCCTATTTAGAACAATAATAATGACATTCTTGTAGGTAACTTCACGCCTATATTCATATTTAGAAGTAAATGCTGACAGCTAAATAGCATACCTACTTGCAGGTTACCTACAAAAAAACACATTTCTCTCTGTAAGCTCTACAAATCTTTTGGTTCTGGTTACATGGTAGGAAATTGGAAACCCTTATGATTTGAGTTTCTGACAGGCAAAATATCTGAACAGTGGCGGTGCGTGACTTAAACTTAAAGTGGGCAGGTATGCAAGGCCCACTGATATAAGGCGGGCAACTTTGTGGAAACTGAATGCGATGTGGAGGAACGGGCGGAAGTGTTCCTCTGACGAAAAGGGAGGTTCCTGCGACTAGGCGCGTGATAGCTGGCGAGCCGCGGCCCATTAATTAATAGGTCACGAATGGGAAATGGTTGGTAGACATCAAAGGCGCGAGGCCTACGGCAATAGCCCACACCGGCACACCGCCTACGCCTTACGCCGCCTCTGTATCTGAAGTCTCAAAGTACGTTGCTCACATTGGCAATGTGAACTATCTTACATCCTAATTTCCATCCGTTATACCTACCAAATAAGCAACATGGCCTACTGTCCATCTAATACTATTATGAAAGTGGAATAAATATTATATCTTTTCCTATGATCACGATGAAGAAGCGTGTATGTTCTTGTTTGACGTCTGGTATTCCTGATAAGATATCTTTAAACCAGACATGCTATCTGTTCGTTTTGTCCTGAATTGGAACGTTGACTTGCTAATACACATTTTTATCATTGTGTTTCTCAGTACAATATTTACCTAACTGAAAACGTTTAGAAAAAAAACCGGTCAAGTGCGTGTCGGGCCACGCGCAAGCTTCCGTAGTTACAGAGTGAGAGATATAATGAAAAAAACATACTATGGAGTTGTTCAAAATTTTCGAGCAAAATACATTTGGTCGACTATTACTCGCAAACTTGCAAGGCCAATTTAATGTGATAGTTTTCCTTTTAATTTCGTTTATATGTAGCTAATATTGCCGTAAAGTTTACATTTCTAACAACAACCGTTTAGTTGGTAGGGGGAAGGGTACACTTGACTCAACGAAAATTTGCACTTTAAAGCTTAATAAGTCACGAACAGTTAACTTAAACGAAAAATGTGGTTCTGACACCCTTAATATTTTTGAAAGACCTATCCAGCGATATGGAAATCGAAATTTAAATAAATATTTGCGCGTTTCGTGTAGGGGAGGTTACCCTAATTTTTTTCCCCATGTTTTTATTTATTTCATTTGGTGTATATCTACTTGTGCCAAATTTCAAATCTCTAGTACCAATCGTTTTTGCTTTTGCGCTAAACCGCGGACGGACAGACAGACAGACAGACAGACGGACATGGCGAAACTATAAGGGTTCCTTGTTTACTACGGAACCCTAAAAAGCACTGACTAGGTAGGTAAATGGCTCATGTTTGATAAAATCTTCCGCGTGGGTATGGGTTACTTACCTACTTGGGTAGGTAAGAGTACCTACCTATGGGTATTATGTCATGATATCTTCAAAACATTTGGCGTCATGTCATGCTACGCATTGCTTCGTCACGTCAAGTCAATGTCAATTTGGAAAACGGATAGTAGCTACCGTATGACTTAACGGAAGATTAGAAAAAATTGGATGGTCAGTGCCGCCGTAAAATGTTAATAGGACAGGTTAATAGGACCTATCCAACAATAACCCTCACTATAAGGTGCGTGAAGAAAAAAAAAATAAAACAACCCACTTTGCGTGTACTAGGGTTTTCTGTAGGTACCCTGAAGAAAAATATTCTTCAAGATTTTTATTGCCCGACTTTCTCCACATGACTAATATTTATATTCGTGTCAAATTACAGCTTTCTAGTAAGTACCAACAGTCTTCGAGCATAGATGCGGATAGACGGACGGACAGACATGGCAAAACTAAGTATAAGGGTTCCTTGTAGGCTACGGGACCCTAAAACGGAGAAAACGAAACATTTGTGAAAAACTTTGAAACCTACTGCTTTGAACCCCTGAAGAAAAATCCAGTCGGCAGAATGCATCTTTCATTTTGAAGATTTACTGATGAAAGATAAGATAAGTCGAAGCAAAAGAAAATGTTCTTTCCGGCAAATCAAGGCAATACGTCACAATATCGCTTGAAGATAAAAAAATAGTGACTACAGATTGATAGGTACACAAGCACTTGCTCAGAGTCTTAGAAAAAACTCGCGAAAAGCATCCCCTATAATAACCTCACATTCCGCAAAGGTAACGGAGGCGTATTTCGGACGATGCGCGCGATTTCTTTTTATTTCCAAAAATTAAATACAAACTTGGAAGCACAAGTTTTATGAACCCTGAGTTGGCGGTGAATGCGTTTCAGCGAATGCAAATTGCAATAATTGCGAGGGAACATATTTTAAAAAAAATCTCTTTATTCTTATTATATCAGTCTGTATTCTTATTATGTCTTATATTTAGTCTTATTTATCAGAATCCAGAAACTTCCAGTAGGCCCTGAGTAGTAAGCACCACTATTAGTTCTCAACATGTTACTTATTTGGTTTGGTGTCTACGTATCTACCTATGTTTTTACCAAAAATTAATATCATCTTCTCACACATAACTACTAATACATAACAAGTAATAAAAAATAAAGGTATTCAGTGAGGTTTAATAATATAGCAATTAAATAAATATAAGTACTTAGTACAATATGCAAACCTTTTTAACTTCCATATATCCTTCGGTATGTTGACTATATTGTTGCCGCCCAAGTAAAGATATCTCAAAGAGTTCAGTTCCAATATCTGTTCTGGGAAGAAATTCATCCGATTGCCACTGAGGTTGAGTTCTCTCAGAGTGCTCCTTACTGAATAGAAGCTCTTGGGTAAAGATTCATTAGTGAGTTGATTGTGTTTAGCGATAAGAGACGTGAGCGGGCAGTTTTCGAGCACGTCAGGAAGTTTTTCCAGTGTGTTGTTGCTTACGTCCAATATTTTCAAGTTACAAAACCTGTTTATTGTCGCCGGCAAGGTCTTGATTCTGTTGCTGTATAGAAGGACTATTTCATAATTCTTCGCGCAATCCTTCTCGTCGATAATGCTCTTCAATTCCGACGATATGCTTACAGTGTCCAACAATCGATTTGATAGATCGAGAGTCTTTTGTTCTCTGCTGTCGCTGTCACAGCTGTCCGATGTGTAGCACTCCATTATTGTGTCGTTTGTAATCTAATTTTCCTAGTGACAGCAGATATTTACATGAAATTTGGTTTTTGTTTCACATTCTTCCAACACTTTGGAGGGCCGCGGACTAGCCACCAGCCTATACCGCGGCGCACGCGCAACTAAGCTGACTTTAGATGACTACGTCTGAATATCTCGTCGTCATCGCGTACACAGTAGTTTAGTAACACATTCACACATACACGTTATTGATAATACAGATTGATATTAAATGGCTCAGTGTGTGTTACTCAAGTATCTACCTAAAGTTTAGGTATCTACAAAGTACTATGAATATGCAGATTTGTGAATTTGTTTAATTCTTTATTAAGTTAGTACCTATTTATTATTTATTTAACTTAATTGCACAAATACAATGTTACACAAAAGGACTTAATGCAACTAGAAGGCATTATCTACCAGTCAACCTTTCGGTAGAGTCGAAACCAACGAAATAAGCGCGGAGATCTTAAAAAAAACCAATTAGGGGAAATAACTAAAAAATAAAATACCTACTTATACAAATCGTAAATGCATAATATTTATATGCGTCTTAACTCTAAATGAATTAGGAATTCAATACAACGATGAATTCCTAATTCATTTAGAGTTAGAAAATTTTCAGGCTTCAGTTGCAGTTTCAGTTACATAAGTGAAACTGCAACTGAAGCCTGAAAATTTTGTAGGTAGAGGTAGTTAAGGACATACCTACACTAGTAACTAGGTAGTTGTAGATATGTACAGGCGCGATCCAAGCGATCCTAGAGGAGTTTGTAAGAATAATGACCTGATCTCCCCAAAATCCGAATAAAGAAAACCGAACATTTGCGTGTCGGGCTACGCGTAATGTAAGATTCCGTTGGTAGACTATTTTCTATTATATTACTAATCGTATTCTTTTACTAAAATAACTTTATCTTATAATGTAAATGTAAAGCTTAGCTTAGATGTTATAGTTTTCCATGTAATAGGTACCTTAAGAATTTATAGATACTACTACCGTTTTTTCACACATCCAGATTTAGTGCGTTCTACACCTACACACGCCGATTGACCGATGAAGTAGATTAAAATAGTGCCGTCTCGAGACGTGTCGCCTCTACATTATGTCCGTCCTAAAAAAAACACATCCATATAGGTATCACCAAATAAATGGTAGAATGAGACACTTGTCTTTAATAAAAAAAAACCACTTAAAAAACACTTTTTATCTTAATATTAAAGGCATCTGAGGCGTCCCTCGATTGAAAAATGGTTTTCTCAAACCCACAATAGTTTAATTACCCACACAATAATGCGCGTGAATAAAACGATACTAAAATGATTTATTCAAGATTTTATTTTACCACTTTGCTAGCATAATAACATGTATTTTAATTTAGGCAAGTATAAGTATTCATGCCAAGTAACGGACGGGAATGAAACTAGATTAAAGGGATTGCTTATAGGCTACAGAACCTTATAAGATCATTTTTCTAATGGATTTGCAAATTACCAAACGGCAAGCGCTACATAGCAATTGTTTAATATTAACAACATAACTACTTATACCTACATCTTAACTGACACTATAAATTACATAAATTGCCTCAGAAGCCTGGTGGCTACTACTACTACGCTGGAGGCCCTAAGTTCGATTCCCGCGTCGGGGACTATCAGAGATAACGGTTTGAAATCCTTTATCTCTGGTTCTATTGGGATTTTTCTATTTTCTGGAAGTTTCCCAGTACCAGAGTTTGGAAATTTGCCCGGAGAAAAAACGTAACCGGGGCGGCGAATCGTGGGTGTTTGCATACTTTGCATGTATGCTTGAATGCATGTGTCATGTCATTATCATATTTTACAAATTTACATTATAATTATTACACTAGCAGCCCGCCCCGGCTTCGTACGGATGCAATGTTACCTCATTACTACTAGGTATCATAATAAAATACCTGTAAAGTGTAGCACTCCTGAATAGTGTACATTTCTGATTGTGAAAGAATTTTCATAATCGGTTCAGTATTTACGAAGATTGGGATTAGGAAGATAGGGCAGCCCCTACAATTATAAAAACAAAAAAAAAATTTTTTTGTCTGTGTATAGTGAAATAGATTAACAGTGCGAAAACACGGCCTTTTAAGTTGCCTCCAAAACGTCATTGTAAATGTTCTGGTAAGGTAGCCATCGCTTTACTCGAATTACTGACTGTGACTCTGACTGATTGACTCTGACTTTTACTGCTTTTACGCTGCTTATTACGAATACGAAATATCGTTTTACTTGACACTGGCAATATGCGTAATAGCGATGCCATTTTAAGTATACAAAAAATAAAAAAATGTTATAGATTATAGCGGACGGCCGCGTGGATGTCGGTTACCGCTGCAAAAAGCCTACCCAGGAAAGACACGGTCAGCAAAATGATTCCCAGTTATTTCCTAGGTCAATTCACAGACACCGACACTAACATCGACGAGGCAGTCCTCCGCAGGCTGCACAGATTGTCTTTCTGTGGATATTAAAGTTGTTAATGATGAAAATATTCAAATGTAATTCAAAACCAAACGTCCAATTTTAATCATTCAAAGACCAAATATTATCTACTTAAACTGTACTTAGCCATGAAATAATTTATTTTGATAAGGAATAATAGCCTGAGCAAAATAAACGCGTTTAAATGTAGTCAAAATAATCAAGATTTTAAATAAAAAAATGGTTGTTGTAATATCTACTGAGGACATAGATAGGTATAGTGTGTCGCGGACTTTTTTTCAAGTAGATATTTATAAGATCTACAATTAATTAGAACACTTTATGGTTCTATCAACTTCTATCCTTTATAGTTTAGGCAGCGTACGCAAATTAAGTAACTTTTCTAGTTGATTTTTTACAGCTTGTGTCCGAAAAACCAAATATTTTACGGAACCCTATTTTTCCTAAATAAATTATAGCCTATGTTACTCGTGGATATTGTAGGTAGCTTTCGAATGGTGAAATAATTTTTAACAGTTATTAGTTACTTATTTTATCATTTGTCATTAAAAACAAACAAACATACAAACAAAGTTTTCCTCTTTCTAATATTAGTAGTTATTACTTTTTAAGACCGTTTTCTTACCAATAGATGGCAGAACAGTCACATATCGAAAGTCCGGATAAACAAGCCGAATGGTTTTTGGCGGGAACCTAGAAAGAGGCGTGTGGTCCTCTTATTATATTTCGTTTTCTTGGTGTATTTTGACTTATATTAAATTAAATTGGTGGCATTTTGTTTGATATAGGTTTATTACAGTGCCCGTATATAGTGAAATAGAATAACAGTGCGAAAACACGACCTTTCAGGTTGCCTCCAAAACTTCATTGTAAATGTTCTGGTAAAGTAGCCATCGCTTTACTCGAATAACTTGACTGTAACTCACTTGACTGACATATTATACTTGATAACTTATATACTTGATACTTACCTATTATACTAACTTTGACGCTCCTTAAATAAATACGAAATGTCGTTTTACTTGATACTGGCAATATGCGTAATAGCGATGCCATAATAATTAAAAAAAAAACTAGCCGAATGACGTTGTGACGTCATTTATTCATTCCCAATATTAAGTACCTAGGTACTTAGTCTAAGTTCATTCCTTTTCTCTGCGTGCTCCATTTCATGAAAACATTGTGCTTAGTGCTTAGTGTAAAATATGGCCTACATCTTTTTGTGTCCAAATTAGTTAATTAATATCTATTCTATGCTCAAAATATTCTGATCATTTGAGTCACTGCAAACTAATATATATTACTTAATATGATGTCATATTAAAAATATTGTGCCCAATTATATATATTTTAGACATCAACAAATTATACGTTTCGTTGTTAAATAATACAATAATTATCTCTCGGCATTATTTTATTGGCTTTACTATTATATTTTTAAATAACAAGTAATATTATTATATCAAATATTACGAAAAGCACGAAATATGCGTCGAATGGAACGGATTTGCTACGTCACTGATCGAATGTCCGAGTATGATCCGAGTGAATGCCGAAATTAGCCGAATGAATGAACGAGTTTATGAAGTCCGAAGAAACTAAAAATTTGTCGTTCACTTTATTGATGTACATTTTAAAAAATCTAACAAAATGATGTTGTAAAAGCATATTATACTATTTTATTTTGATTTAATTACTATTAAAGTGTATTGTTTTGACGGTTGCATCCATAACTTTGTATATCATCGGCAAAGTGATAGAATTCAGTGCGAGTGCAAGGGTGGTAACGAGAAATGTGAAGTAGTATCTATGAAGTTCAGGATTAGGCCGTTTATTTTATACCTTTAATAATGAGCGGACGCCCTAGGACCACGTCATTCGCTGAGGGCAGCAAATCCGTTCGAAAGACATTCGAAAATCAACCACCGAAACCACTAGGAGGAGTAAAAATTAGCAGTGAGTACCACCTAACCATTCTTTGTCGGCCATCGTGATTTCTTACACTGTGACGTATTCCCATACTGACACTACAGTATGGTTGCAAACTTGTAAATCTACTTGGATCTCGTGTAACCTCTTACCATTTATAAATTTAATCGATATCGGTAAATTGGTCCTATCGTTTCATTAAAAATGGCCACAGCCTGAGGTTTGGGCTTGCCACATAGCCTCAGCTTGGCGTGTGACAGATATCACGTCAAAATACACTATTTTCATGAAAATGCGTATTTGACTGCATCATGGACGTTTATTTCAGTTTTCTCGTAATGTTCATGTGCAACACTTGGTTTCACCTATTGAATATGTTCTCACTATCGGATACAGATCAGTAATGATTAATGTCGTAATTTTTCTTAAAGTTTGAGGTTACTCTTCTAATGACGTAATTAATTAGAGGTCCATTGGTAATAATGCACTTTCTACAGTCCTAAAGAGATGATATTATTATCTTCAATCCTTTGCCAAATATTTATTTTCAGTCAATGTTGTCACAGTTGAGCTATATTTTTTTTGACCTCAATGTCAGAGTTCGTATGAAAAAAAGAAAAATTCTATTTAAAATTTGTTGTAGTCTTTCATGAAAATAAGGATTTTTATGTTCTTAGAACTGATGAAACTTTCATTCATTAAGAATTCATCGGAGTCTTTACCACTGCTGTACGAACACCAATTTATTTACTGGAATTGATATGAGACATTCTCATTATTATAACCTTTACTGGGTAATGGCTATATTAAACAACAAATTTGGATTCATCCATCCTGTCTTTACTTGGCTGTTATTAATATTTTATGTCTTAGTGTAAATTATATTTATAAATGTCTCTATTGTTCATATACTTATACATAGTATCAGAAAAGTTTAGAAGATACAATTCTTATTGCAACACTATATACTGCTATTTAGTCAATAGAATAAAATAAAAAAAATGCTATATAGTAAACTAGCTGTTGCCCGCGGCTTCGCCTTTGTGGATGTCGTTTTATAAATAACTAAGTAGCCTTTGTTCTTTCTCAAAGTCAGCTCTATCTCTGTACCAAATTTCGTTAAACTCAGTTCAGTCGTTTGGACGTGAAAAGGTAACAGACAGACAGAGTTACTTTCGCATTTATAATATTAGTAGGGATAGCACACTCAGCAACAGAAATACATTACGTGTGGAAATTGAAACTGGTAGTGGACAGATACATATAGAAGGTCAGGACAGAGATGAGGTATTTACACTTTGGGTACAGAACAAATTCAGCAACATTCGTGTAAATGCAGTTGGAATTAGTTTAACTATCAAAAGGGAAAATAAGACATTTTACTGATATACCTACCTACATTACATTTAGTTTTATTTTAGTGACATTCTGATTATTTTTTTTGTTTTTAAATTGATTGATATGTGTATATCAATTGATTAGCTATAGTTTTTTTTATTTGTTTGGATGTTATGTAAAAGGTGCTTGTCATGCTAATAAATGAAAATATATATAAGTTTCATATTTTACACTACTTACAATTCTAAACTGTACCATTTATAAATAATGTCATGAATAATGACCAAAATTTTCAGTTAGATAATTTAAAATTTACAATTTATAATGATCGTACCAAATAATGTGATAAAAATGATTACATTATGTGCATATTATTTGTCAGCATATTGAATTTTACTTTTGGGAAAGTTGCAAATGTTTAATTTAATTTCTAGTGAATAAAGGAATTAAAATAATGTTTTATGATATAAGTACCTACATTTTATTTTAAAATTTTAACACTGAATTGCCATGCCAGTTCTGTCCATTCAGCCCACATTGAAAAATAGTTTGTTCACCTAATCTTTTTTTTTAGACAAAGAATCTCTAGGAAATAGACACTTACCCCCTTATTCATAAACATTTTATAGCTAAAGTGTTGCTAATGTCTCCATTGTCTCTTTCTATCCTGCACATTTGACAAGGCAACTGATAAAGACAAAGCATTCTATAGCTAAAACTATCTAATGTATGTTTATGAATAAGGGGGTTAATCATTATAGTATTACGCTTTATATGCTGCTGTATAACTTCTTTATTCAGTATTATATAAATGCTCATGATATACCTACCAATTTTTTTCTTGTGAGACACGTTAAGTAACTTCTCATTATATAAATTGACCATGATTTTTTATTTTATTCTTTTGTTACATTAATCATAACTTAACATTTTAATGTTATTTCTTTGTTTACAAGATTGTTATTTTTAAGGATCATCATTGTTGATCATGTCGTACTGCCTTAAATAAATAGGTCATACTTGCCATTCAGGGTTGTCAAGGGTCTATCTATATGGGTTTCCCTAGCATTCAACCACATAGTTTAGTTCCATTTATTGTATTTTCATATTTAGGTTTTAAGACTATGCTTCTGAAATTACTCACCTATGTAAAATATGATGAACTTCTGGTAGTCAATTTTAAAAACGAAAGAGTATTAAAATAAAAGAAGACATACTATAGGTATATACTTTAAGCAAAGAATAAGGTGGCAGTTGCCTGTCATCCAAAAAAAATACAGAATCATGGTAAGTTCCATTCATTGATTTGTACAGAAACAAACGGAAATAAATGTACAAGGGAAACATACAGGGATGTATACATGACCTGTACCTGTAGCATAAGTAGTACAACTGAAGATGGTTTAGATAGGTAAGAATAAGAAACAAGAAATCTTTATCATTTTCAGGAATTTTCCTTTAATTTTTTTTGTGTAATGAAGGTGGCAAACAAGCATACAGCTTACATTGATGTTAAGTGATAACTGCAGCCTATAGACATCTACATTAAAACCAAAAATCAAAATATAGATGCAGAGCTGGATAAAGCCCGTGCGGGGCCATGGGACCTAGAATTACATTGCCTACTGAAATTTAGGATGTAAATTAAACAGAACATTTACGAAAAGGAATCGTAAACAATTTTAGGGGATCCTCTCTGTGAGTATTGTGGTATTGTCAACTTGCAACATAATAATATACCTACATAATTACAATGTGGCCAACACTCACTTTGAGAATAGCTGAGGCGTATTACATATTTGTGTTTTTTTTTGGGCACAGACGCAGGGCTTGTAGCATTTACAGCCTCCAGCTATATTGCTTATCCAGCACTGTATAGATGCGTTGCCACCCCCTGAGGCCTAAGGTGTCATGTCTCTGTGATAGTTATTATGAGGCCAACACTATCATTTAGAGGCTGATAGGTTAGGTAATGCGGTGGTGCCTATGCCCTCGACCTCCTACACTTGGAACTCCTTCTTTATGAATGATTGAAAGCTGTTTCATGTTGTACCTTTTTTCATTCTTGTGGCACATAAGTATCTGACCATCATCTTCTAATTATAACTCTGTTTTGAAAATGTATATTATGGTTTTAAATAAAAGAATGTTGTACATTCGAAGTCAAATTGAAGAAGTCAAGAAGGAACCTTTTTTCATTCTTGTGGCACATAAGTATCTGACCATCATCCTTTAATTATAACTCTGTTTTACTATCAAGGCTTAATTACGCTGATACGGTGTACGGACCCCGTTTGTTAGGTCGAACCGAACGCCTCATACAACGCGTTCAAAATGCTTGCGCACGTTATTGTTTCGCAATACCGAGTAGATGTCACGTGACCCCATATCTTAACAACCACTCAATGCTGAAAATGAAAACTAGACGTAAGATTCACTTAGCCTGCCTTCTATTTGGTATAATAAAATTTAAAGAACCCTATTACCTGTATGATAAACTTAGTTGGGTAAACAGCACACGTGAAATTTCAAGAAGACAATGTTCGCAACAATTGTCCATACAACCTCACAAGACGGCCTCTTTCAGAGGTAGTTTCCGTTACGCTGCATCAAAAATATGGAATAACCTCCCACCTCCTTTAAGACACATGGGCAGCTCTCTAATCTCATTTAAAAAACGTTTAAAACAATATTTAATAGAAGAGCAGCGGAAATTGCCTTCTTTAATGACAAATAATAATATTTCACTAATTTAAGAAGAAAAAAAAAAAAAAAAAAAAAGGCTTTGAAATACGCATAGATAGGTAGGCGGTCGATCGTGGCGTGACAGGCAATATATAAATAGTGTGAACAATAATGTATAATAATATTATCGAGATAGAATGTAATGTAATGATAATAAGTTGTTTTTTGTATTTTACGTTTTAATTTTGTTAATGTTGTAGGTATTTCAAGGTGTTGCCTAATCCGTCTGCTTATTTATTTATTTAATAGTTTTATCCTCTTATTATCATTAGACACACCACATATTTGTTTATATATTTATTGGACCTTTGACATCCGTGACCATGCATCCAACGGTTCCAGTCGAAAACCAGCGTCAGGTACTTATACCTTATAGGTACCTGACATCATGCTGAACTGGATACCTTTTTGGCGCAGCCGTGCGACACATATGCCTTATTATTATTATAAATTTAATATAGGTGGTTAATTTAGATATAATTGTTATTTTAGTTCATTATTTAAGTACTTACTTTGTATCTATTTTTTATTTTATCTTTTTTTAAATTTAATTTTGTTCTGTGTATACATATGTGTCCTGGCTAAGCGCTAAATAAAATTTTCATTTTCATTTTCATTTTTGTTTTGAAAATGTATATTATGGTTTTAAATAAAAGAATATTGTACATTCGAAGTCAAATTGAAGAAGTCAAGAAGGAAAATTCTTGAAAATTATTAAGATTTCCTGCTTTTAATCCTTACCAACCTAAACAATTTTTCCTGTAATATGCATAATGCTAGAGCAGTTTCAATAATGATGGGTGTTGCCAGATATTCATATATATAGCAATAATCTATAGCTTTATAATCTTAGTGTAAGAAGCGAAACTTTGTAATAGGTATGTAATTCCTCCCAAGCTAAGATTTACTTTCATATTTAGAGTAACACAATCTTGCATGGATCTTTTTATTTTAATGTTAAAAATTACTTTCACTTTCACTTGAGTAGGTAGTTGTATAGTAAGTACTGTTAGGGAGCTAATACATTGGTTTAACACTATTAAATGATAAAACTAAACATTAATTTTATTCAATTAAGAGATAATTCAGCATAATGACCAGCACCACAAACAATATTCTGTGAATCATACAAAAATTGGTTCCTAATTATTGCTTTGCATAGCAAATAGTGTCAGTATCTACCTTATATGAGCGACAATCACTAGTCTATTATAGGTTATGTGCATAGTAGGTATGTTGTCAGACAGTCTAGCGACGACGACATGACGTTGAAGTGTGAGCTGAGCTGACAAGTAAAATATTCATTACACGGCCCATCGCCACTAAACACTTAGGGCGCGAGGCCTACATTTTTGATAACATTGCACCGCAACCTTGACTCAATGACTTCTCGTGGCTTACTAATGAGGTCGCTGTTATATTTATTTCACTTTGTGATGCATTTTCGGGTATAATGTTAAGGTTTTTTCATGATATATATACCTACCTATGTAAACACCACGATTCGCTAGTTACGCTTTTTCAGTTCCTACGTGACGAGTCAGATACTAGGAAACCTTCTCTAATGGTTTTTTTTATGTAATGGAAGTGGTAAACTAGCATGCAGTTCACATTGATGTTAAGTGATGACTGCAGCTTATAGACACCCACACAAAGACCAAGGTCAAAATGCAGATGCGTTACCACTCCTGAGGCTTAAGGTGTTATGCCTCTGTGCCAAAAATAACGGTCGTACATTACCACCTGACTGGAACACTACCATTTAGCGGCAAGAAGGTATATTGGGTAAATTATCCAATTAAAACTTTGCCTCAGACCAGAAGATCGAACCCGGGCAGTCAGTGCCATTGGCCTCCTACCACAGCATCACTGATGATAATTTGTAAATTCATATCGCTTCTGTCCGATAAGTTATCTTAATTTCGTCAAGATTTCAGTGTTTACTACTGTCTACTTATTTATCAGGGTTCGAAAATATCGGATATTTACTATAAATATCAAAATATCGGATAGTATATGATATAATAGGTTGGGGAAAAAGACTTTTCGCATTATAGTATGTATGAACTTGTAATAAAATCTCTTTGGCTGTAGTATTTGTATCTGGCTGGTTTTGGTATCATTGAAAGTTAAAATTTTAAAGAACATAATTCCAAATTCAAATTAGGCAAATGTGTGATTTTCATTTGTTTTTCGTGCTGTCAAGATGAGTGAATCTAATGAAGAAATTCGATACATTTTAAAATTTTACTACAAAAAAGGTAAAAATGCAACTCAAGCCGCGAAAAAAATTTGTCTGTGAGAGTAGCACAAATTTGGTTTAAGCGTTTTCAATCCGGAAATTTTGATGTCAAAGATGCACCTCGCTCTGGTCGCCCTATTACGGATAAAATGGATGCCATTTTTGAAAAAGTGGAGCAAGATCGACATATCAGTAGTTACGACGTAGCTGAAGAAGCGTAGCTGTAGCCGTACGCGTTTTGGCGCATTTGAAAAAAGCTGGGTACAAAAAAAAGCTCGATATTTGGGTACCTCACTAGCTCACTGAAAGAAACCTAATGAACCGTGTACTCATTTGTGATTCTTTATTACGACGTAATGAAACCGAATCATTTTTGAAGAAGCTGATAACTGGTGATGAAAAGTGGATCACGTACGACAAGAACGTGCGAAAAAGGTCGTGGTCAAAGGCCGGTCAGGCTTCACAGACTGTGGCGAAACCCGGGTTAACTCGCAATAAGGTGATGTTGTGTGTGTGGTGGGATTGGAAGGGCATTATTCATTATGAGTTATTACCACCAGGCAGGACTATCGATTCTGAACTCTACTGCGAACAACTGATGAGATTAAAGCAAGAAGTTGAGAGAAAGCGGCCGGAATTGATCAACAGAAGGGGTGTGGTGTTTCATCATGATAACGCTAGACCTCACACATCTATAGCCACTCAGCAAAAATTAAGAGAGTTTGGCTGGGAGGTGTTAATGCATCCGCCGTATAGTCCTGACCTTGCAACTTCAGATTTCCACCTGTTTCGGTCTCTTCAGAATTCTTTATGCAATGTTAGGTTAACATCACGAGAGGACTGCCAAATCCACTTGTCGCGGTATTTTGATGAGAAGTCCCAAAATTTTTATAGCAATGGGATCCTGTCCCAACCTACAAGATGGCAAAAGGTTATCGAACAAAATGGTACATACATACTTTAGTTAAATTTAAATAAACTGTATTAAAAAATGTTTTGAATTATCTTAAAAAATGCGAAGAAACTTTTTCGCCAACCTAATACGTATGTATATCTGATATATGTATATCAAGTTCGATATACATATATCTATTTTGTATGTCATGTTTTTATTTTATAGTATTGCTTACTAGCTGTCCCGTCCCGACAAATTTCGTATCGCCTTAGAGGTCAAATAATTATTATCAAAAAAAAATGTTTGCGGAAAATCATCAATACAATTTAGGGTTAAATAAATTAAAAAAACGTAACTTCGCGCCTGTAATCCGCGAAGGGGTAGGCAGTGGTAAATGCATGCATTTAATCATACATACAAACACCCACGATTCGCCGGTTACGTTTTGGCCCATGTACCTAACAGGTGGCGAGCCTATTGACATTTCCGGGCACATTTCCAAACTTCGAGGTACTGAGAAACTTCCAGAAAATAGAAAAACCCCAATAGAACAAGACAAAGAATTTTACACCGTTATCTCTAATATCCCCGACCCGGGAATCGAACCCAGGACCCCAGCGTAGTAGTAGCGGCCTGCTACCACTAGACTACTGAAGCTGTCTATGTCTACTTATCAGGGTTCGAAAATATCCGATATTTATTATAAATATCATCATATCAGATATTTATGATATAGTATGTATATCCGATGTAGGTATAGATATATGTAATATCAAACTTGATATACATATTAAGTTTGATATACATACATCTATTTTGTATGAAAGTCATGTTTTTATTTTATTATATTACTTACTAGCTGTCCCGACAAAATTCGTATTGTCTTAGAGGTATAAAAAAAAATAACAAAAAATAAATGTATGCGTAGAATTATCCATACCATTTAGCGTTATAAATAAACTATAGTTTGAAAAAAAAAACTATTTTAGCTTAAAATAAAACTGTTGTAAGTAATCAATTGAAAAAAATCGAATTATTATTGTACATAATCGAAGAGAGCTTGAGGAACTACAGAATAAAATATTGATATACCTATATCACAAAAAGTCATGGATATAGGTACTATACATCTATGGTATATCTTGATAATATGTATCCTTCGAACCCTGCTACTTATATCCGTGAAATTGAGACATCTTGAAATTGAGATAGTATGTTAATAGTTAATATCAATACGTCCGTAAGATATAATTATCGGCGGTTGACGGTATATCAGAATAGGTGATATTTGTGGAGACACCGGTTACCGGTATGTTTACGATTTCGCGCTTTACCTACTACACTATAACACACATTATAGGTATTGTAGGTGGTACCTACTAAGACATCGTAAAATCCACGTGAGCGCTGCATCCCGGTGATATTGGGTTCTAATTTATAGGAATCATGCATACCTAGTTAAATTTGTTTTTGTGGTTGCACTCGGGTGAATCAACACATTCCATTCTTTCTTTTACTTACCTTCTCGTCTGACATAGTCCATTTCATTGAGGACCTCAGCGTATTAGTAGTAGCCTGCTACCTGCTCCAGGCTACTGAGGCATGTTATAATTTTTGTTAAATATATATTTAGTTGGTAGGTATATCATGGAAAATTAATATGTTATGTTTAGGCACAGAATTTTCTGTATCTAATAGTATCTATACATTCTTTAAAACAAAGTCTCGTCGCGTCCGCGTCGGTTCGTCCGTTCGCGATAAACGCAATTATAAGATTACTGCTCGGATTTTCATGCGGTAACTAATCCAAATAGAAATTAAATAACGAAATCAATTTTTGTTTCATTTCTTCAATTCTTAATTCACTCGCATGTGTTATTGCGATTATTACAAATATTTTTTTTTTATTTTACTGTAATCCAATTAATTCGCAAATAATGGGATAATATTACTTTTGTATGATCATTGTTCTATTGAGGAGACGCTATCGATGATTTTCCATATTTGAAAAGGACATTCAATGACATATTTAGACATATTATATGTGTAACTGTTAGTCATTTGAGTAGGTACGTTATCGGTATGTTATCATGAGTGAGTGTCAGCGATCTCGTTATCTGACGGTCGCGGCAAGAGCGCTCCATCCATCCTGCTATTCGCGACATTACCGTGCCAACGCACTCTCGGTTTTCGACTCGCCTTTCCCTCGGCGACCCATTCATAACCGACTCGATCGTCACAGTCGGTGCATGTTGCTAAATTGCCAATAGTTTCATTAACCCACTTCCTTATTTCTGCACACCCGTGTCTGCTATATGCGACGTTAGAAACAATGCATTTATCTCATGCGTTACTCAACTATGTCAAATTATATTCGTGTATAATAACGTGAACTAAATAATGTTCCGGTTGAAGCGGTCCGGTATTGTTAGTAGTGCGTGCGCATTTCGCGGTTGACCATGTGCATGTGTTCAGTGAAGTGCGTTTGTTGCTATTTTTGTGGAAGTGACGAGAATCCCGGTAATGATGTTGCGACGTCGCGGCACGTACACTGTGAACTCTGATCCGGACATTCGCCACAGCCGAGGAAAATCCCTGGACCCAGCACCCTTAGTCATTAAAAGAATCGGTATTTATCGTTCAAACTTCGAACTTTTCCTTATTTGATAGAAAAAAAAATCTAAGGAGGTAATGTCGATAAGAATAACTGGAAATGAATGTCATGGTGCCTAATATACGGCCCTGCTCGACTATTTAGTTACTGACTTTTTTTAATTCATTTTTTTATGTAGGTACTTAATGGAAGTGGCATACAAACATGCAGTTCACATTGATGTTAAGTGAAGACTGCAGCCTATAGACACAAAGACCAAGGTCAAAATGCAGATGCGTTACCACTCCTGAGGCCTAAGGTGTTATGCCTCTGTGCTGGAAATGATAGGGCCGTACATTACCACCCTACCGGAACACGATAGTGCTGAACACTACCACCCCAAATTCTCATCAGTCCCTCTCATAACATAACTAACATAATAGTTCCACGAAGTATATGCAAATTTTTAAAATGTATGATATCTATTTAGATTTTTTAGTAGGTTCAACAGCTATAGGTCTTCACTATACATACATTTACTGTGGAACATGTAACGAACACATGTAGGATTACTTTAATATCGCATGAAAGAGACTAGGAAACTACAACTTTATTATAGGTACGTATAATAATTGTGCAACATTCACCAGTTTCGTTAGCTGCTATCAATATTTTACGAAAAATGTTTTCGCTTGAGACAGACACAAAAAAATTGTTAAAACTTATTAATTTTGCACCTACATTTTGTAGCGTCGTGTTGTAAGTTTAAAAATACTTTGTCACCTTGTGACGTTGTAAGTTACATTTTGTCGTGCTCTTTCTTATATATTTCATGCATTTCATGATATTAAATATAATCTACGTCATTTATATCACCACTATGACCCTGGGGAAGGATATCTTTACAAGTATATAATCTTTAGCAAAAAAATGCGCGATGTTAGCATGTATTACAAAAGGTATGTAACGAAAAAAAAAGGCTTTCAAACGTATCCAAATTAGGGATTTGAAGGAACTTCTGCCTCCTAACTTATTTATTGTATTACGTACCACGAAGGTAAGAAATTATTGCATTGTCATAGGCTACGTCATGTCATTTCTCGACCAGTATTCAAGTTCACGAGATTTGTAAACATTGTTGTACAACAAAGAAGCAAAATTAGTAATAAAAATGAGGGAAAAAGAGCATTATGTTGATCGGCATTTTTCAAACCTCCCTCTGAAAAGGTACTAACTAAAGACACAATAAGAAATAGACCGACGACACAAACGTATACAATGAATATTTGCTTCAATCGCTTTATGTAGGAGACGAAATCATGGGAAAAAGAAGACTGAAAAATGTCACTGTGTGATTCAATCGTGATTTATTTGGTTTACAGTTTGGCGTTTCTAACGGTTTAGTTATTGGTCTGTGGTGGATAGTAGGGGTTACATGACCACTCCAGTGCTCGAAGGAAGCGTTAAGTGGTAATTAGCAATTGTGCGTAGGTATTGTCGGTGTATTTCATATATATAACGTCTTTGGTACTGAATGCCATCGGAACATGCATAATGCGTAGTCAAAATTTGTATCCTTAGTGTATCCTTTTAAATCGTAATAAATGCTGAGTCTAGAGATATCTTTTTAGACATACAAAAGCCTGCAATTAAACAAGTCATAAATAGTCATAATAATAATATAACTTATTGATTAGTGTACGATGTATAGATTGGCTAAAGACCTAGCCAACTCACAAATTGATAAAATCATAATTATTATTAATTTACCTAATTTACTCGTTGTATCTACCTACTTACCTTACCATATGTACCAATACGTTATATCCGTGACCTGCCTTAAAAATACTTATTTTTGTAATAGGTATAATCTATACTGTATTATGTAGGTAGGTATACCTATTTGTTTTTTAATTTAATTAAGTTTTCGAATAAATGTGTTCATAACCAACACAAATAGGTAGCTGTATTATTTGTTCCCAGGAGTTTATCAGTATAGTAACATATTAATTTTGTATGTACAAGTATTCATTTTTCTGTCTATCTGCCAACATTCATTGAGCAAGCGAATGTTATGAGTATGCAGCTTGCATTTAATTTTTATTCAGTAATTGAATTTTATGGTATACTGACAATGTCTAACAACATCTGATAAAATCTGATAAATTAATAGTAAACTGTGATGTTGTAAAATGTTATATTCCAATAATTCATTTTAAACCTATATAAACTTGATTATCTAGACCAATATAGATACAATTGTAAAATATTACCTCAATTACATAGCTATTACAGCGATAGTGTTTATTTTGTAGCCTGAACAAGATGCGCTCGTTGCATGACGTAGGTATAATCTATCTACTTTATATAACTACGTCCGAGTTGTTGCCTAAAAAGATTACCAAATTGAAATTTAAAATACCGACAGATAATTTCGTAATTTGCGTGTTTAAACAAACATACAATTGTTTTGTAATGTAATTAATACGGAAGTAAGTTTCTGTATTAACTTTTTAAGACTTAACCACTGAACCGAATAAAGTTTCTCCGGGTAGAAGCGTACAACTTAAAACTTAGTTTTTATTCGCGACTTGGAGTATTGTAATTTGTCGTAATAATCGTGATAATTGAAAACTGTAGGCAATAAACATCAGTCTATACTATACATAAAAACCAGAGATCTCAATGTAGAAGCGTTACCATTGCTGATGCCTAAGCTGTTTTGTCGCTGTGCCTGAAATAACGGGCGGTACATTACCATTACCACGTGAGAACACGATAGCGCTGAACACCACCATTTAGCGCTTAATAGATTAGGTAATGCGGTGATACAACCAGTCGACAGCTTACTTTCGCTGGAGCTAAAAAAATCAACTGTTCCAAAACGTTAACAACAAAAGTTTTATGGTGTTGCGGTAGGCTATTAAATTGGCCCATTTGCCCATCTACATGTATTTGTTCCTTAACATGGACCGTATTGAAAGGAACATAGATACATTTATTTTCTTATTTTTTGAGGACGTCGAGGTTCTTTCCCTATATGTCTTTGGCTATGTTCGAAAGTGATTTTTTTAAATGCATTTATTTTTAAATATGAAGAAATGTTTCCCCTAGGCAAATTTTGCGCACTGCAATGTATGTATATGATTCTTTCTCGGCAGGAGGCGATATTTTTGCTGAATGCGACTGAAAAGTTCAGAGGACATCACCAAGTCTATTGGTGAAAAGTTATATTCTTGTCCACCTTGGCGTGTAGAGTTGTTTTGACCTCGCAATGTCACAGAGGCAATAAAATATTATAACTGAAAAAAAGAGAACGCAACTCTTTCTGCTTCTTAGTATGCGTATGTCAGCAATCTTGTCCCGCAACTGGTCATTCGCTTCTTTTATTTTATCGATACCCATAAAAATCGATCGGTCATAAATAGGGCCTTATATGGCATACCCAATAACGATGAAATAATTCCGTCATCCAGTGATTTTGTTGCTTTGCGAAAATCATTTGCAGCGGGTAACGTGTACGTTAGTGTCACACGACTCACACGGATGACCGTTTGACCACATCGGGTGACATCGGCCTCGGTTACCGGTGTGATAAAGTATTATTTCATTTTCTTTTCTTCATTTCCCTTGTTTTTACTCATATCGGCGATACTTCCGTTGAAGTGTAGGTAAATCTGCGAACGTCCTTGAGATCTTAGATAAAGGTACGATTCCGAACTCCGCTGCACGCAACAGTGCTGCCAGCATCATATTTCTCTATTTTCTACCGCATTGTTGCCGCGACTTTGTCGCCTAGCTCGAAATGTAATCTCATATAAACTTATAGAGAATATATGGAGACCAGAAGTGCTGCGGCAGCACTGTTGTGTGCAGCGGAGTTCGGAATCGTTCCTTAACGTTTTAACTAAACGGAATCTTCATGCCGCGTTTTAGGATTGAAATCTGTTTGGATTTAGGCTGATTAGTCTGTGGTTTTAATATACGGGCCTAAGTGCAGATGCAATTAGGAATAAAAAACTCTCATTAATGTTATATCATTATGTATTGATGATCTCCTGACGTAGGACAGTATTATACTCAACAATTAATATTACACATCGAGCCTACGAAAGAGACGATCGGCTCGTTTCGACTTCGTTGAACGTTATCTCTGCTGTACACTGGCCTACGTAAGCATTGATAGTCTGGTATTTGTCAAAACTTGGTCAAAATGCTCGATAAACGGCAAATAGTTACGGTGCGAAAGAGATAACGCTCTACAGACCCGAAATAAGCCGAAGTCTCCTTGCTAAGCTCTATATGCAATATACCGCCAATACAACGCGCCGACGCGTTTCGCGCCGCGCCCGCCCCTGATCCCGACCCTATCCCCGGCCCCGCGATGACATTCCGGTTATCACCAACCGAATGGAGTAGAGCGAAAGTTGCACCGCCCATAATCGCATATGTCTCATATGTCTCTCCGCAACGTCCTAAGCCGAGGCACGGACCCGCATGGGTCACCCTTAGGCAGTTGCGCTAACTTTTTTGCTTAGGCTGGAGCGCCTTCTGCGCTCGCCGATTGTCCGGTGAAGTAGACTAGTGCCGTCTCGAGACAGGCCGCCTACACAAAGCCCGACCTAAAAAAAAAGATATGCAATATTTATTGTTGAGCACTGTAGGTACTTATGAATTTCATTTTTTATTTATATAATATTATGTTATAATTATTTTTAATTGAAAAGTTATCGTCGGCACTTAATTTTTATATTATTACTACCTATGTTTTAAATGTAAATAACTCCCAGATAAGATTGCCAAAGATTGCCATCTCTATGAACTAACGTAATGTGCAATTATGTCATAATGTGTATATATATATATTTATTTTAATAAAATTATAATATCAACTGCCTCAGTAAACTAGTGGTAGCAGGCCATTTCTACCACCTTGGGTTTGATCCTTGGGTCGGTGGTAATCAGAGATAAAGGTGTATTATCTTTTATGTGCTATTGGGATCTTTCCATTGTCTGGCAGTTTCACAGTTCGGGAGTTTGGTAATTTGCCCAGAAATATCAATAGACTCGCCACCTATTACATGGACCAACCAAAACGTATGTATATATCCATTTACCCCCTCCTATTTCTTCGGGGATTACAGGCGTGAAGTCATGTTAAAGTTTTCTAGTCCGCCATATGTATCTTAAATAGTAATATTAATCTATTAAATAAAATAATAATCTGCTTGAATAGGTACCTACTGTCACAATAAAACTTAGTTGAAGTTTTAGTTGATTTATTAGTGATTCGTTAATCTTTTCACCGAGGTTATCGGTTTTTCTTTGAATATATAATCTAACATTTCCCATATTCGTTTTATCTTAAGAGTGCGTCAGTCATATGTCTCTTTAAGACTTGATAAGTCCAAGTATGCACTTATATTTCAAATTAGGATGTATATTTTCTTTGGGAAGTTGTGTCCAATGTCGTAAACCTAGTGTGAGATTCACACAGACCGCACTTTACTTTGATTTCACCCTAAGTGTAACGTATGATTAGAACTGTCAGAAATGTTTTGGGTTGGGGGTTTTGACAGTTCGAAGCGTACTTTAACCGTCTGCCGTCCGTCCGTCCGCGGGTTTGTCCGCGGTTTAGCGCAAAAACTATTGGTACTAGAGACTTGAAATTTGGCACAAGTAGGTATAAACCTTAATCGAGCCGACAAACGGGTGGAATTAAAACATAAAAAAAAATTATAGGGTATGTAGGTACTTCACTACACAAATATTATCTTTTAATTTTTTCGGAGATTTTTTTTTATACTCTTAAGGCGATTCAAAGTTCGTCGGGGCAGCTAGTTTATAATATACCTATAATGTATGCGACTGTAATTTTTTAACCAGTTGATACATAATAGGAAATTTTGTCGCAGGCCGAAGTGCCAAACCAAAAATATTTTTAAACGGGTCAAGAGGGCATACGGGTCAAGTGCGTTCGAGAGCGTGAAAAATAATTTCTTAATTAGGTACACTTTTGCCACCGTGTGATACGTCAGTCTATTAATATCCCAAATACTTAATAGATTTTGATGTGTTGTTAATTATTTACTTACATATCATGATAATAAAATATGAATCTTGATGAATATATTATTTATTATCCCTACAAAAAAGGTCTCTACGCGCATCCAACCTCCGAACATGGTTTGCAAGTTTTGCGCATAATCAGACACTTTATGGCAGTCATTCGTCTCATACGGTGCCCTCGGCAGAGAACAAAAAAAATTACAAAAGCAATGTTGAATGAAATGATTTTAAACTAGCATGTTGAGTTGGTAATTAATTATTGATACATAGATAAATTGCAAATAACATTTTTTAAATCACGACACGACTGACCATTCTTCACTGACTTCTGACATTTCTTCGATACGTACGGTATACGGTACGAGTCGTCGCGCCTACTAAAGCAATTTTGACTATTTAAAATTAGTAGTGTCTTGATTGATCTGTAATCTGTAATCTGTTGTGGACGTACATTAAATCCCTAAATATATAAAGTTATGGTAGGGCGCGTATATATATGTATTATCTGCCTAATATCTGTACACCTAAGGTACCTCATTTTTATAATGTGTGCATTCAAGTTTTAATAAATAAATAAATGTGTAGTAGGTATTGGATATACCATACTATATCACCATAATAGTTGTGAAATGATTATTTATTTATAAATTACATTGTTATCATCACTATTGTGTCCTTCGTTAGTCACTATAACATATCGATCGATTGTTTCTTCTATTAGAGTCTTATTCTCTTTTCCAATAATTTGGTTCCAAAGTTATCACGTGTTCGTCAAAATCACGTCAATTTTCCTCTGAAATGAAATTGAAATGAAATATATTTATTTTGAAACATATTCAGAAACATACTTCTAAACAGACACTACGATGACAACTGCATTAATCATAGACTGTGTGTTCGCAGTCATCAATGCCATCTCCAAGTGTCGGAAAAAACAATTTTTCTTATAAAATTAACAAACAAAAAACAGTTATTTAAGTTCTGAATCTAACATTGTACTTAATAGTTTGGAATTATAGTTAGTCCTCTATGAGCTAGTAGGTAACATGTTTCAGTTTTTTCTATTTTTTTTCAATTTTACCCCGCTTAACACACGTATTCGGTTGTGATCACACTAAGTAACATGGCTTTAATCGACCATGATTCCTTATTAATTCATCGATTTTAAACGTCTTTTGTCTTGGTTTATGTAGCTAAATCAAATGCAAGAGCTCATCTTTTCACAAAGTCAGTGCCTGCTTTTTTTCATCTGTTTAGTACAATAATATTTTGACACGGAAGGTTGCATGGCAACGACAAGAGCTTAGCAACACGAGGCACATCTCACTTGAACGATGCGTCATCATTAGAGGCGGTAATACCGGTTCCGCTATTATTTGCGGTTAGTGCCTTGCGACTGCTCCTTGTTACTCTGAAGCATCCAACGCGTGCAGCATGCGGCAAAGTGTAGATGCACAGAATAAATAGGACCAGAAGGCGAGATTCATACAACGAGAGAAAACAAGCATAGGTACGCACACACAACGAAAAGCCGCTGGCGTTCGCTTGGAACCATTTGAGATCCCCATGTGTGTGTGTGTGCATGTTTTCACCCGTCGTATGAAGCTGGCCTTCTGGTTCCATTTACTCTGTGGTAGATGTAAGGGTATCGCTGCCACGGTGTCTCGTTCCAACAACAATAGATGCGCAACGAATTGTGACTGGAAAATGCTTTGCCTTTTATTCCGACAAACTAGATGTTAACTGCTACGATTCAAATATATATTATAATTTATTTACTAGATGCATATAAAATAACGAAGTCACGTCAATTACTTACGAAATAAATTTATTTAATGGTGCAGTAGGTACTGTGCCGTGCTTGTAAAGGAGCATAGAAATTTATATCCCAATAATAACACATGTTGCATGTTATTTAAGTTCTTTTCTTCTTTTGTCATCTTTGGTTCTTCTTTCGTAAATTGTCATTGGACAATCTCTCGCGGTACACTGTATATGAGGCTTAATGGAATTCTTTATTTTACGTAAATGAATGACTATGACTGTTCATAAAGTATAAATAAATGCAAACTGACTGCTTAAATATTGACTAGACAGTTTTCTCACCTGATAAAAATTATACTGATAGTCGTACGACGGTTAATTTATATTTATGAACCGCGGTCGCCAGCAATGTACCTAGATCACCGGTGGCGATTATAACTTCGCAATCGGAGATAAATCAATACGCAACCGACTTTCGAGCGAAAGCGTATCGAATGACAGGTCCGTTGTCTAGAGGCTTCTCGTGTGTCGGGAACCCAACTAACTTCGCCGAAACTTCTAATCCAATTGTTTGACGAGCCAACGATGCCATTCATAGAGGTTTTTAGTTAGAACTATGTACTTCAGATGTTATGATTTGTATGCATGTATAATAATATGTGATTAGTGGTTTATATATTTAGATACTTTTTATTACCTTACTGGTGGTCTAGAGTTCCAGTGCAGGAACTCGAGGGTGTAGGCACAACCGCATTACCTAATCTATTTGCCGCTAAATGGTAGTGTTCAGCACTATCGTGTTCCGATTAGATGGATGGATGGATGGCCCTGTAATAACTTTCACCGAGACAACAACTTAGGTCTCAGGGGTGGTAACGCATACACTACATTTTGGTCTCTGGTTTTTGTGTACGTGTCTATAGGCTGCAGTCACCACTTAATAACATCCACGTGAAATGCTTGTTTGCCAACTTCGTTATATTTAAAAAACTTACTGTATTCAGTAATAGATATAATAATATTTTATGTTCTCAAACATTTTAGTAAAAAAAAACCCTTGTAATAGAAAATATTCAATGAATGATAATAATGCTTTCATACTCTGTAATTTTTTGCCGATACTCTACATATCCATTTTAATTTTTGTAGAAATTGTATTTGCCTTTATTCTCGCGTGAGTATACAACACTCACAACTTCTTCTTATACACGCGGAAAGCGACCGAAACGTCGGGTGCCTATAATATGTTGGGAGTGTTGTATACGCGAGAAATCCACAAATATGATTTCTGCAATGTATGAAACTCGCGAAAACCTGCGACCACCTTTTCATTGTAACGTCGCATCTTATCGTCAGTTTTCAAAAATTACCTAATAGGTAAGTATGGAAAATATTTATAGATTTTTTTGCGTCCTTTATGAAGAAGCCTATCAAAATACTTCTAACGTGCAATAAAATTATAATGGATTTTAAATATTAATAAAATACAGTGATGTATGATCGCTGTACTCTCTTCTCCTAGAACATAATTCTGCGACCGAATGATCACTCTTAAACACTTTTCTTTTTACATATATCGTAATAAATACCTACCTACGTACTCGTATTCAAAATTATTTTTTGATATCTGCAGCATTGTCTCCAGCTCGACCATCAACTTCATCCGATTTCGTGTAGTCAGGTTTATAATTTGAATTTGTCATTTTGTACTCTCTATAAAAGCATTAGATATAATCTGAACATTGTTATCGCTTTCATGCGTACGATGATATTTATAACGAGTTAGGTTAGGTTAGTCAGCATCAAAATCATAAGCATATGAAGCATATCCAAGGCGAAATTGATCAAGTTAGCAATCGGGCCGCTGTTTAATGATACCGGATAAAGAAATATATATTCCATTCAATTAAAAAAACATACGCTTGCACTCACAGGTATAAAGCCTGTGTCGTGGGTGCCGTTGTACACAATATACATATACACAAAAACCCTGAATCGAAACAAATATCTGTAAGCCAATAAAATATTTGTCCCAGTACGGGGATCGAACACGTGAGCCTCGGTTCAATCGCTGGACCAACTGACTAGTCATAATTAATTGTGATTTTTCTGTCACACGTATACTTCTTCCGGTAATTAAGGCGCGGGCCCACCGCGGCGCACGAAGAGGCTGCGCACGTGTATTAACAGCAACAGCTAGTTTCATATTGAGCTTCGCTTTATATGAAACTAGCTGTTGCCCGCGGCTTCGCCTGCATGGATGTCGTTTTATAAATAACTAAGTAGCCTATGTTCTTTCTCAAAGTCAGCTCTATCTCCGTATCAACTTTCATTAAAATCGGTTCAGTCGTTTGGACGTGAAAAGGTAACAGACAGAGTTACTTTCGCATTTATAATATTAGTAGGGATAATATGTGGATAGTGTCCACTGCAAGTACTGCAACCCAGGAAGGGGGTACACATAAATTGACGTCATTGACACATGCGTGGCTAACTCGAATAGGCTGTTACATAGCTCAACTCTATCAACGTGGGTCTACTTTTCCACTGGGAGTACACGAATATGGCCCACGACTATGTACAGCTCGCTTATCTATCCATGGATTGCAGTGGGACGTGCATAGCCTCCGTGCGCCGTGCCGCGCCACGCTATACATTATTTGTGGGTCTTCATGTACTCCAGTGGAAAAATTGACCCACGTTGTCAAACAAATTAATACTCGCAACTAAAATGCGCCGCGTGTCCGTGCACAGCATGCGTCTTGGTGGGCCCGCGCCTTTATGTCCATGAAATAAATCCATAATGCATGTGCTACGTCGCTTTTGAACGTAAAACGTCAAGTACTTTTTTCAACACTATCGAATGGCAATTCTTGCGCGTGATACCGAAACGTTATCCGCAATATTTGAATGGACAAAAACATTTGAGATAAAAAAACGTGTGTTCAAGGACTGTTATACGTTGCAATTGCGCGTTATTTCGTTTTTAGACAGTTGCCAATGGTAATATCTGAGAGGCTTGACGTTTTGTCGAGATTGAATAGAACGGAGGGATGGCGTATTTATTTCCTGGAGAGTCGTATTATAAAGCTATGGAAAGAAGTAGGTACAGTCGGGGAACTCTCCGCTTATCCAAAAACGATCAAATGTATCTTTTATTACTATCTCATAAGGTGCCCGTGTGATCTAGTAGCCAGTTAGTTCCCTGATAGTACCTTCCTACCATTAAAGAAGGAGGTCACTTCTAACAAGTTGCAAAATAAATAATTCATTGTGGAGATGCTGTCTTCCATTTTCCTTCCTCTTGTCAATCATACCATGTTCCTTTCCTCTTGTCAATACAAGAGGAAAGGAACATGGTAAATACTTGACATGCAAATGTAAAACATGTAACTTACATATATCGGTAAATTGTGAATCGGACTCGTGTTCACATGGTCTTGTACAATTAATTAATTTTCTGTGTTATCGTAAAAACCACAGACTTCATACAGTTTTGCCTGTAATTGAATAGGTAAAGAACTACGTTCTTCTTTACTTTTACTTTCTTATTAAATTATAGGTCTAGTAGTTTCGGAGATAAAGAAGGGGTACGATCAATTTTCGTCTATTTCTGATGGTGAAAGAATGAGTGGAAGTCCACTAGCTTAAGAGACAAAGCGACGAGTCCAGAGAGAGATCTTCTCAGAGAAGGATTCGTTGTTGTAATTTTGCTACTGATATTGCTTTTTTAAATTATGTACATATTTATTTGTAATTAAGCATTATGATAAAATATGCATCTCTATGTAAATACCGTCAAATATTTATTTTATTTATGGTAAATTAAACTGTAGTTATTATACATGCTACAGATTACGTTTTGTTGTAAAAAAATATTGAACAATGCGTACGTAAAGATACGTCAAGTGGGCAAATTATCATCACTTACATAAAGAGGAAGACACGCGCGCATGCGATGTTCTACTGATCAGCTTTGTGACGACTAATAGCCATGATTCAGGTATTCCGGTTATACATACAATTTAATTGTTTTGTGGGAATTATTTTTGTTACAATTTACCTTTGCTGGACAAGAGTTATCAGCTTGGGAAAAAAAATTGTATAATCATTTTCATAACAATGTATTGGTAAAATTAATACAACTCATGATATTCATGTTTCAGATTTTTTGTCAAGATTAAATTGTTACATGTAACTGAAAAACAGTTAGCTTAGTTCTGTTTGCTATGGTTTAAAATTTGGAGATTTTTTTATTTGTGGAAATGATATACCATCACATCACGTGTAGAAAAATTCTTGCACGAATTTAGTAAAATGACTCTTAATAGACTGCATGCATCTTCATAAATTACCTCCAGTCTAGTCCAACGGAATGATAATGTTTTTGAAATGAAAATAAGTGTCAATAAATCGAAAGAGAAAATTAATGACTAAAATGTACACGTGGGCGACAATGTTGCGGTGAGGACTTGAAAAGTTAGAATTAGCACAATTGTAATACCTAGTGTAATAGGAGTTTATTGAGGGCCGTGCCGTAGGGGCGGGGCGAGCGTGTGCCACACTGTTTGAAGACCGGCAGTGTATAACGAGGCGCGCTCGCGTGCGATCCTCTGCCAAGCTGGAGTACCCCGTAGGTCCAGTATGCTTGGACAACTTGCGAGTATCCGACGGCCCGCCGACCGTGGCCCTGCGCCCCGTCGGCGAGGTGGTGGCGCGCTCCGAACCCTCGCTACTCCGCTTACTTGACGCCGATAAAAACGGCCAATTGAGCCGCGCTCGCGATCGTCTATCCTCTTTTTGTAAGAAACTACGGCGCACCATCAGTGAGTTTCGTTTTTGTTAAACGGCTGCGTTGCCCGAAATTCGCTAGACTCATTCGTCACTGTCCGGCATTGACATATTATATTAAATGTACTATCACACATGTATGTCCACTTCAATGTTCTAATGCTGCTTTTGTGTTTTGCCGCGACATGCAGGCGACGTGGATACTCCTAAAAAGGTCGAGTTGGCTTCGGATAAGAAGGCCGCCGCCTCGCATCGTAAGTGCTAGATGTGTCGCACAAACTTAGCTCGGCTGTTTCTTGTAGTGTAGTGTTTTTCGCATTTTCATATTGTGTCGTTTTATCATGTGCATCTTATTCACCTGACTTTATTGTCTAACGTGAACTTTCGTCAAGACTTTTTAAAACTCTTTACAAAATACTTCAAATTTTAAATATGTATATTTATTGTAATTAACCTTCGCTTTAGACCTAAAGTTAGGAAAAAAACCTTAGTTCTTTCATTACTCCATCTGTTTTATTCTGTGATCATTGTGAGTTTGTGTATATATTGTTTTTTTTTATATTCGTTAAGTTTTATGACTGCAGTCAACGCTAGATCAATCTAGAGGTATATAAACATTTAAATTTAACCTTTATTGACAATTGACAACTCATAAAAAACCGCGTGTGTAGCTTGAACTGTCGCTGGCTGCTCCATTAAACTTATTATTTGAAAGTATTCAAAATAATAAAACAAGTTCTATATTAATATCTAAAAGACAAGTAGAGTGCTTCCGATGCAGTTTTCTATTCCACAAGTTTGTTTTTTAAAGCGTAAGTTCAATTATTTTTAAAAGTTAAAATAATAGTAAGGAAAGTTTTAGGTTTATCGCGATATACCTATATAATATTCTAGGTTACTTGTTAATGCGTGTTATGCTTAGATTTTATTGATTCGCCTTTGGTTTTGAAGCGGAGACTAATCTATGGTGTTATGATTGACAAATTAATGAAATCCATTAAAAATTAGCAGATTTGCAGTTAAAACATTGTATGAACTGTTTATAAATAATATAAATTAATTTTAAATAAAACTGCCTCGAAAAAAAAACATGTGGTTGTATCGATTTTTTTTTTGTTTTGTGTTCCTTCGAAGAAAACTTTACAGCACATATTCCGATCACTGCTTTATAATTATTTTATAACTGTTTATTATTAAAGTCAGGATACTGATGCTGCTTGATCTGAACTCAATAATATAAGCTAATACTGGTTAAATCAAAATAATATCTTTGCGGCTTTATCGCAAAATTATGTTTGGCATAGCTAATGTGCCCAAATTTATAATCGCTCCAAACGGAACATTTTCAAAATTACCCTATAAAGAGCTACAGGGGAAGAGGATTTCTAACTCATAGATACCTTTTTCAAATATAGCCGAGCCTTCTGTCTCCATTTACAAAATTGAAATTAAACCTCGCGACGCTTATCGCGAATTACCTAATATAATATTATTATTTCTGTAATTCATCAATTGTGGTTTTTTTTTGCATTCCGTGAAACTTGTTGACGTACTTATGACATTATTTGTGTATTGTATGTTACACAGTTGTTACATTAAGTATGTACACCCTACCGACTTTTAAATTTGTGATCCTTTATGCAAGGTTGCCTGGCAGAAATCGCTACCTGAGCGATAAGGCCGCCTACTGTACCTGTTTTACTATCGTCTATTTATGTAAATTGTTTCTGTTTGGTGTACGACAAGAAATAAGTAAATAAATAAATAATTAAATCGCGAATTACTTAATAAAGTAGACGATATGGCCGTCGATCGCCATTTTAAATATTATATAGATACATTCGGGTGCTTGACAGATTCCATTTGATATAGATATATATATATATATATAGTGTTCCAAGTGAATTTGAGAATGGTTTATATTTACAACTTAGTCCACTACAATTATGTATCTTTTCTCCACTTAATCAACAAAACAACCCAAACTGTAAAAACTAATTTAAAAAAACCGGAGTTAGGACGTGTTAACAGGACACGTCGGGCCCTCTAGTTTTCTATAGTTTTTTGCTGATAATACACGAAAATTTCCTCCGAGACAATTTCCCTAAAGTTTTCCAGGGGACACCTGGGTGGAGTGCACGAAAACTAACTGGGGTCCTACCTGCCCAAAAATTCTAGTGAATAATTAGGACCTTTCCAACATTAGTTAACCTATTTTTTTTTTATTAATGAATACTGATACTTTTTACCTATAGATTTCACGAAACCCTATGCATGGGTTACGAAGGAATTCTATCTTGCCTTTTTTTGAAAGATTATTTATTTTATTGTTAAGGTTCATTTTGTAATATTAATCAATGTATCAATTGTTATTCACTTTTTTTTTTGTAATTTGACCTATCGCAAGAAAATTTTATTATTTCCAAGTGATTAATTATTTCGTATCAATTGTACGGAACCCTGACGTAAAAACCATTGACTGATAGTTACCGGTCACGTGTGAGTGAGACGCTTGACCGGTAACTCTCAGTCAATGGTAACTTCACGCTCGTTAATGATTTTATTCATAATCCGGTCAAAACAGACATTTTTAAATAGATCAAATAACAAATTGCGGACAGAGCTACAGGCTCTGTGAACTTGGCATCCGACCTTGAATTTTTTTTTCTTCTTTTGGCTTAAACGATAGATTTGGGTATGTAGTAGATAGTAGTGAACGTAATTTCGCTTGTAGTAATACCAAAAAAAAAAAAAAAAAAATGTCATCCCCCGACATGAACATTTTAAAGTTTTTATGGCTGTTTCTCATAGGTAAGCGTTAGTAGTTGTTTGTAGTAAAAGAATTTTCGTTTGTAGTTAAACAGATTTTTTTTGAAAAAAATTTTTTTTCCAATTTTTAAAAAACGTTTTTTTTATTACTACAGACGTCTAAAATGATAGAGGGAGGTATCTAGAGGTTTGTAGTGAAAGAATTTTAGTTTGTAGTAAGCTCGAAGTTGTAAAAAAGTGACCTGATTATGTAAATCTGGTATAGGAGGTATGTTGACTGAACTACTTATGTTTGACGGACTTGTCGATTACTACAAACGTCTAAAATGATAGAGGGAGGTCCGTAGAGGTTTGTAGTGAAAGAATTTTCGTTTGTAGTAAGCTCAAAGTTGTAAAAAAAGTGACCTGATTATGTAAATCTGGTATGGGAGGTATGTGGACGGAACTACTTATGTTTGATTGACTTGACGATTACTACAAACGTCTGAAATGATAGAGGGAGGTCCGCAGAGGTTTGTAGTGAAAGAATTTTCGTTTGTAGTTAGCTCGAAGTTGTAAAAAAAGTGACCTGATTTTGTAAATCTGGTATGGAGGTATGTTTTAATTTTTTTTCAAAAAAATTCCGTTTAACTACAAACGAAAATTCTTTTACTACAAACAACTACTAACGCTTACCTATTAGAAACAGCCATAAAAACTTCAAAATTTTCATGTCGGGGATGACTTTTTTTTTTTGGTACTACTACAAACGAAATTACCTTCACTACTATCTACTACATACCCAAATCTATCATTTAAGCCAAAAAAAGAATCAAGGTCGGATGCCAAGTTCACAGAGCCAGAGCTACACACACGCAAAAACTCCACATAGACCTATGTCTAACATACAAAAAAATAAGTTATAGGTAGTAAATTCCAAGCTTTAACTTTATTAAAATTTATGAATTTAATGAACAGTATTTATTTAAAATTAAGTACATAGTTTTTTACAGATAAATTGAATATCATAATCACATTTACATTATTTCAATCTAATAAAAAAACGTAACTTCACGCCTGTAATCCCCGAAGGGGTAGGCAGAGGTAAATGCATGCATTCAAGCATACATGCAAACACCCACGATTCGCCAGTTTTGGCCTATGTAACAGGTGGCGAGCCTGTTGACATCTCCGGGCACATTACCAAACTTTGAGGTACTATAGAGGAAATTTCCAGAAAATGGAAAAATCCCAATAGAACCAGAGATAAAGGACTTTACACCATTATCTCTGATAACACCCTACCCGGGAATCGAACCCAGGACCTCAGAGTAGTAGTAGTGGTCAATCTAATAAAACTGAATTTAATGATAAAATAAAACATAAAATTGCACTATTGTTGATGATCATACTGTCCGTTTAGTCCTAAGTGAGCTGCATGATATGTGATCCCAGCAATGTGATGAGTGTGATGTTTAACTATAGTAGGTATAACATTCCAACGATAAAATAAGTTACGAAATACATATTGTTCCGTAACTTTTCATTTACCTTCAACATTTCATAGATAGGCAGCGTTAATAACCTTAACTGTCCTCAAAGTGATAACTGGGGAGCATAGCTTTTTAACACAAGTACAAAAAGACTCGTAAATATATGTTAAATGTCACTGGACTAAATGTCAAGGAATGTGATCAGAACTACAAAACAAATTGTGACTAAGTTAAGATGATATTTAGGATTTTGTAGAGTTGACCTATCCCCGAAGGGGTAGGCAGAGGTAAATGCATGCATTCAAGCATACATGTGGGTGTTTGACCCACGATTCGCCGGTTACGTTTTTGGCCCATGTAACAGGTGTGGCGAGCCTGTTGACATCTCCGGGCATTTACGCATTACGGCATTACCAAACTTCGAGGTACTGGAAAATTTCCAGAAAATTGAAAAATTCCAATAGAACCAGAGATAAAGGACTTAACACCATTGCCCTGCCCGGGAATCGAATCCAGGACCTCAGCGTAGTAGTAGTGACCTGCTACCACTAGGCAAACGAGGCAGTCACTTCATGATGATAATTTTGTTGTTCGTCTTTACATCAATGCAACACTTTCTACAGCGAAATTTTCCTTTTCAATGTATCGCGTTTCACGCAAACTTTCTTATCTATTTCTGATCCTATATTGTAATGAAATAGCAACTGAACAATAAAACATATTCTTCTCAGGTATTTTCATACTTGAGAGTAATGTTTATCGTTCGTCTTTGGACATCAATTGTTTTTATGTCTAAAATCTATCTAGTCTATTTTTAAAAGGTTGACAGACAAGCAGACGGGACACCTGATAGAAAGCGGTCACCGTCGCCTATGAACATTTGCAACACCAGGGGAGTTACCAACGCGCTGCCAGCCCTGAAGAACTCTTTTGACGTCATTTTTGATAAAGCAAATATTGTAGGGAACACATCAGAGGGCAGTTCTTTCTAAAACCCTTTGAGTTGAGCACTGAAAGCACTCAGAATTGTAGAGACGGTAAAAAGCGCACAGACTCCCAATCAAGACTCAACATCGTCATCGAGGATCGTCAAATGTGTTTATTTGTTTGTTTGGGCTCCAGAGAATCCTATCCTGGCCACGTGGTCCTTAAATAAGGTACAATATTCTACAATCTTGTAAAAAGTAAATTTAGCAAAACTGTTTAAATAGAAGTTCACACTATCAAAATTGATAAGTTTCTAAATGTTTAAGTAGGTACGAACTATATATGTTGCAGTTCCCTTTATTTAGTAATAATTAGGTAAGATGATGTGTAGAAATATTGATTAAGTACTTAATGAGAGTTTTAACCTAAAAATATATTTGATCATTCTTTATAACAACACTTGTCCGGAGCAAAATTTATAATTATCATAAACTGATAGGTCTTCCAATGTAGGTAAGTAATACCGAAGAATCGCGCGTGAAGTCGACTTTCATGAAAATCGGTCATTTAAATACATTTTTACAAATTGTTCCCTCTGTCAAAATTATTCCAAAGTGGTCCGATAAATGTTATTATTTATTCTTGTTGAAGCTTTTGTGTAGACATAGCTTTATATTCGATGTCAGTAGAGGTCACTAGGGCTAACAGCATAGCAGCATAGTGCTAATTTGAAAACTACCATTCCGATCTTTATATGTAGGTATATTTGTAGATTGTCGGTAACGGTAAAGGTAACTTTAACTTTTTACAACTCGATAGAACAAGTAGGTAGGAGCAAAATTATGATCTGGACGACTTCTCACCAATCATGATCCAGTTTACGTTATCACTATGCTAATCAGACTATTCTGAAATATAATATTGACAGTTCGTATTTTTACGTCACATGTTTGAATAAAATAGATACTTTTGAATGTAAAGAAGTCTGTAGGTTTTGATGTTTTTGTTAAATACCTATATACGATGATGTTTGGTGTATGTATACAATAAAAATAATAATAAGGAACTATTTACAAAATAGTTCATTTTATACTGGCTGTGCCCGCGAGTTCGTCCGCGTGAGAATTTATGATTGTTCAATATCTACCCGGACGAAGTTGTGGGCGCAGCTAGTATAACAGTAGCGTAAGTTACTCCTTATTACATAAGCTATCTGCCAGTGAAAGTTCCGTCGAAATCCGTTGAGCCGTTCCCGAGATTAGCGGGCACAAACAAACAGACAGACAGACAGACGGACGGACAGACAAATATTGTAAAAGATGTTGTTTTGGTATATGTACCATATGCATTTAGTAAAAAGCGGTTATTTAAATATTACAAACAGACACTCCAATTTTATTTATTTGTATAGATTTTGCATCAAAATCATATTTCTATGATAAATTAATAATTTTGCAAATAATACAACCTACTAGAGTCGTATGTGCTTGAATCAATCTATTGTATAGTGTGTGGGTGGTCGGTGTTAGTTAATTATTCACAAAACTGCATTGTAAATGATTGTAGAATGCATTAAACCTAGCCACATGTTTACTTTCACCTTTCTACCAACGTAGGTACATTACGTTGCAACTTCCCAAGGCTCGTCAGTATTGGTCGAATACTCAATATCATTAAATTTTAAGTAACCCTCAAATATTAAGCTATCTCTGTCGTTAGCACGTGTTTTATAGAGATAAAAGACTTAAGTCCCATCTAAATAGTGTGATAAAAAGTGACGTTTCAGTATTTGGTCGTATGGTAGCGGAATATTCACTCAAATGTGTCATCATGTCCGTTCAGTGCTATACTGTACATACAGAAGTAGTAATCCTTCAGTAAATTTTATTAAAATTAAAATTGTGGGGTAGGTATAGTTACATAATATATATCTCTCTATATTAAAAACCGAAGGTTTCAGTTACAAATTAGCTTTAAATATTTTTCAACGAATCCTGAGGCCTGGATTGCCTGAGATTTATCACGAGTAAAAAAAATATTAATCAGCTGTTCCCTTTTTTATGTTATGGAAGTGGCAAACAAGCATGCAGTTCACATTGATGTTAGGTGATGACTGCAGCCTATAGACACCCACAAAAAGACCAAGGTCAAAATGCAGATGCGTTACCACTCCTGAGGCCTAAGGTGTTATGCCTGTGCCGGAAATTACAGGGCCGTACATACCTGACTGGAACACGATAGTGCTGAACACTACCATTTAGCGGCAAGTATATAAGGTTATGCGGTGGTGCCTACGCCGGCGAGCTCCGAAACTGGATCTCTACCACCAGTAAGACTCCATTTGGCTTCATGGATGTTAATAACGCTTAAATATCATTTCAAAGTAATTCCGCAGCATTGACTTGATATTTTCATAGGTTATTTTACATCACTTAGATGAGTCACTTAAAAGGCACAATTTTATTAATTTTTCTTGTTTTATGTAGCATGCTTTTTTTTAAACCTTGCTCGCGATTTATCCACCAATTGTATATTTCACTAGGTAAACACACTTGGCTGTGTATAGGACTCGATATCAATCATAGTCAGTTTACAAGTCGACCAACCGTAACCACACCCATAGAAACTCTTATTGACGCAAGCCCAAGCGCACTACACCCTTGTTTATCAGCATATTTATCTAAGTACTTCATTCCCTTTATAGCAATAGCCTCGAATGTCCATCGTCTAATCGTAAATTGTAAATCTTTTAATATTAATTAAATTGTGTGTAAATTGGTTTTGTCTGTATACGTCTAAGTATACGTAAATGTGAGCTCTTTCGATGGCCAATGTATGGGTAACGTGTGTTGTGATTTGGATGAAACATTATACTTAGCGAAAATGGGATTATAACAATTGCCACCCGAATTATATACCTCTTAATATACTTTCCTTATTTTTTAAATGTCATGGAAATGGCACACAAGCGTTCGGCTTACATTGATGGTAAGTAAATACTGTACCCTATAAACGTCTACGTAAAAACCAGAGATTTAAATTTTGATGCGTCGTCATTCTCGAGGTCTAAGTTGTTGTGCCTCTGTGCCAAAAATTACGCTTCCGTACATTATCATTTGACCGGAAGACGACAGTGCTGTACACGACCATTTAGCGCCAAGTAGATTAGTAATGCGGTGGCGCCTATACCCGCGAGTTCTTTGACTGGAGCTCTACCACCAGTAATATCACTGCTGTGGAATTATTACTGTACGATTTGTTCAGAATGAGAAACTTGGTGCTCTTGGTACCCTGTCTTCAAAAGTTCACTCAATTACAACCACATCTTCCGTCGTAATAAACTCAAGTGGCTCCCAATTTATCTTCGTTGGAATACTCATATTGTTTCACATGCAGACGGAATGACGGAAGAATACCTACTAACGCAGAATAATGGTGGTGGCATAAACCTAGGATATATATTTGTTTTGGTAAGAAAATATAGGATGTCGGCTGACATCACGGTGTCACTATGAATTAGGGCTGAGAGCAATTCCAGTTATAGCACACTAAATGGAGGAAGCGTCTAATAACCTAGACTGCAGATAATTTTGCAAGCGATCTGTATTGATTCTTCAATGCCGTCTGTTTCGGTTAACGTTTGACCCATTATTTAAGTAGGTAAGTATGTAGGTAAGTACTATACCCGAAAATGTTAAGAATATTTTTATTTATTCGGAAAACATATCGAGGGGTAACGGGCTATTTGGTTTAAGCGACATTTTGGGTGATATTGAGTTAAATACATATTTGGAATCAGCGAATTTTTCTCCGTCGAATGATGCCGGTTTCATTAAAATCGGAGCACTTTTTTGGCGTTTCAAACAATACTATTTTCGTGTCGTTTCCAAAGTGGCAGTGTCTTAAATGACGTGGATTTTGCATTTTTTATTAAATCATATAATTGAACCATACCATCATATTAATAACCGAGACATAAACCAGTCACGATAAGCGACGTAAGCGATCTGCTCGGTTAAGCACTACGGGCGCGGTCGGGTAGTGTGATGGGTGACCGCTAGTGGCAAATTAAAATGCGCGTTTCCGTGCTTCGGAGGGCACGTTAAGCCGTCGGTCTCGGTTGCTATCGTAGGATAGCAGTCGTTAAACCTTGTCGGAGGCCTTATGGGCGGTTTGAAAACATCCGACAGTGGGTTGGCCACTAACACACCCACCTCCACCAATCCGCATTGGAGCAGCGTGGTGGAGTAAGCTCCAGGCCTCCCCCAAACAGGGGAGAGACTCGTGCCCAGCAGTGGGACGTATAATGGGTTGCCATTATAAACCAGTCACCCTATCTCTCATAAATAAGTGAATAAGAGTTAAAGCGTTTTTCCTGATTCTAAATTTTATTAAGAAGTAACTTGAATCATTTTGACTTCCCTAATCACACGGTGTGATGTCGCTTAAACCATTTGTCCGTCACCCAAATACGATATGGGTCGTCGCTTAAACTCTTTTAGCTGAATCTATTTTCCACGCCGGGTGCTACTTGAATCAAATACTCGTTTTTGTTCAGATATTTTGTTTAGTCGTTAAACCATTTTAGTCCTACTTTATTTATAAATAATTATAGTTGATGTTCCTACATTGAGACTGATTTTACTTATTTATCATACAAAATACTAATGTACCTAATTTTGCTGATTAAGACTGAAAAGTAAATTAATATAATTGATGTTCCTAGTGAGACTGTTATATAATAATAATTATTCTAAATAAATACTTTGATTGATTATTATGTTGTGTTTATTTATTCATTTATTCAATGTAAGCACCTGAAATTTTCGGTGATTGCAATATATCCTGGTTGTTTTATCAGCCATTGATAGTCTTAGATGTAAATAAACCATAATTATTTATAAACATTACAATTTCAATGTTATATGCCACATAAGTAAATTAGCCTGACAGTCATTTTAATCTAAATTGGTAGTTAAGATAAATAGCTAGCTTCTACTAATTTTGGGTTTCGTTACTTCATACCTTTTGGCTTGCTCCGTAAATACAATGCGTTGTCGCTTAATTTTTTCCCCTGTAGCCAGTTGTAGTTATGAAGTCACTTAAATCATTTTTCCTGTCTCTATAAAAGGGCACGTTGTATTAAGCGACATTTATCTTTGTAAATAAAGGCCCGCTTTATTTGGTATTAGCACAACTAGATATTTTTAATTAAATTTCAATGCAGTTTACCCCGTTTAAATAACTGCAGAAGTTTTTTTGTTATGAATTTTATTTCGAAATTTCAAACTTTAAAAGGCTCTCCTGTAACGTTGCAGAAATGTCGCTTAAACCAAATAGCCCGTTACCCCTCGATATAGTGACCGAAGATACAGTAATATGTAAACACCATTTAAACCACTCGCATATAACATTAAAGTAGTTTGTTAAAGTCTCGTAGCTAAAGACAAACTGTAGGGAAAAGGTACCAAATGACATAGATACGATTTAATGCAGATATATTTATTATTGAGGCAATGATATAAACCACTGACAAGCCTATTCATTTTTAAACCGCATTAGGAGATGTAGGTGTAAGATGTAGAGTTGTCCCGTATCGTACCCGTGTAGCTATGGTAGTAGAATTTCCAGTGACGAATTTCGAAGTCTAAGGAACTATGAAGGAACCACCGAATTAGGTACTTAATGTAATCTAAATAGGTTTGTGTTCAGTGCTTATAGTCGTGTTCTGCTTACGTATATTTTTTTCAACTATTATGCATATAATACCTACATAGAAAGAGACAAAGCGCTTAACCTGGTAATTACTGGTAGTAGAGCTCCAGTGACAGAGCTCGCGGGCGTAGGCACCGCATTACCTAATACTTGCCGCGAATGGTAGTGTTCAGCACTATCGTGTTCCGGTCAGATGGTAATGTATGGCCCTGTTATTTCCGGCACAGAGCCATAACACCTTAAGCCTCAGGAGAGGCCCAGGAATATTGAAAAAAATTACTATGACAGACGAACATACAGACTAGTGATCTTATAAGGGTTCAAGATTTTCTTTTGTCGGAACCCTAAAAGTATGATAAGTTACACCAGTGGACAATTTAGTTGTCTAGCGATAGACACGGAGTCTTGATATCTTCTTCGACTCATCAATTATTGTAATTTACGGTTGCCAACTTTTAACACCATAATCTTTGAAATAACAACTACAAAATTATGACAACAAATCAAAATTATCATTCGACTCAGAGAGACAAAAGAAAACGTTCTCCGGTTACAAACATCAATCAAAACAAACAGCGTACTTGTTTACTAATTTATTCATGTTGAAGCCTACAACATCGATTACAGACATGGTCGTTCGCTACTAATCGGTACTTTATTCGTAGGTATAAGAAATGTTAGTTTCTTAGTCAGCAATCAATATAAACATTCGGTATAAGAATTTCCTTTCATTAATTTTCAAGGAATTATTTAAAATTAAGTCAATATCTTCAGTGTGTCATATGCAAAATTTTATAACCTAAGTCAATACTACTCTACCGCCATGTGGATTTCACAAACAACATAAATACCTCTAATATTATGCCCGCCTAAGCAGCCACTGTAAACAAACAGTCCTATCCAAATATAACTTAGTCACTACCAGTATTTGTTTATTCTTCGTTTCTAAATGTAGCTTTCATTGAGTGTGTTCACCTAACTATGGCATTTATGTTATATTACTAAAACATACAACTGAATTAAAATTTAATTGTTTATTTAACTATTTGAAAAGGAGAATGACCAAAGTCGCCCTGATTGGCGTCTTAACAACTTGTATGTAGAAAATAGTTTTTTGAATTTGGATTTCACTCACATTTTTTTCACGTTAAAACGAATGGGGATTTACAAGATATTTTTTAAAAGTTAATAAATTATTTTGCAGTGAACTGCCAATCACAGACCAATAACCAAGCTGCCAATGTCAACACCATTGCATTATTTACTATTTTGCGTTGGACTCTGGTCATTTTAGGACCTTTATAACTTTGTCGAAATAAAATCGATTTCAACGATCGATTGCTTTATTATCGATATTCAACGGAATAGATTAGTCATGTCTACTATTTGTCTTGTATAATCACTAGGTATCGAGTGGATATAATTTGAACAGTACCTTAGTCTTGACTTAGCTCAAATTTATCATATAAATGTCTCACTTTTTATTATCATGAAGCGGAAAATAGAAAAACAGTTTACATTGATGGTAAGTGAATATATAGCATAAAAACACCCACATGAAAACCAGATATTTATTTATTAATTGATAAGTATTACTACCTGGAGAAGAATCATGACTACGCCATGCGGTTAAACTATAATACCTACTTAATGCAAGTAAAACAGTTAAGATGCTACACAATACTTTAAAATAGTCTTCGCTTATTTTAGTAACCTCTGGCAGGTACAGCACACAAAACTTAACCTCAAAATAACCAAAAGTTCGTAATGCAGTTTTTTAAAAACTCCTATTGATACCTTTTTGCTTTTTTGCGCACGCATTTCTTAAGATATTGCCTATATTTTGCGAGTAATCCCGTCGAGACGCAAGAAGGGCGAACTCCCATACAAAATTGGTCATTCTCCTTTACTAAACCTTAAAGACATAAAAACGGCAATTACAGCTTGGTCTACTCGATTCCATACATGCTTTGCAACTAGGGTGTACCCTATCAACTAACGTTGTCTGAGGACCGACCGCCTTACTCAAATGCGTTTAGCTTTCGATTATGACAACATCTTATCAGTTTCGTACCGCCTAACTTATTCCTGGCAGTGTTTTCGTCCGTAGGTATATGCTTAAGAGCAAAATGTTTTAGTAGGTGGTACGAAACAAACACGATAACGTCCTAAACGAAAGTATTTCCGTTAGGCGGTCGGCTCCTTGGAAAGAAAGAAAGAAAGAAAATATTTTTATTTCGAATAGATCTTTACAGATACCACAGTCTAAAGAAAACGAACGTATTACCTACAGTCATCCAACGAACGTGTAATGTCAGAGCAATCGTGCGGGGAGTGCAACGCGAGGGACGGAGGGGGCGGTACCAAGTAGCCCATACAAAAACTGTCATCTACTTGGGACTTAGCGTTAAGGGGCGGAGATTTAAAATTTCTTTTATCAAATTTCTTTTTTGGAAAGATGCTAATGAAAAAATTGATGTCAACTTTACTGTTAATATTTTATTCTAATTTTCATTTATTAATAATGTCTGTTATATTTTACACTTTATGTACATACTTACTTCAAAACGAAAAAATCTTTAAATAAAACTCTAAACATTTTTTTGTTTGTATGTATTTGATATTCGGATTATATTGGACGGAGTTAAAAAGGTATGAATGAATATTAGGATCGGTACATAATAATTGTTATAATTCTGGCGTACTGATTGACCGCCCAACTGGAATACTGGTAGATTGATGATAGACTGGTAAATTGTTGATACGTTGATATATTTTTCTATTTTCTGGAGGCTTCCCAGTACCTCAAAGTTTGGTTAAGTGCCCGGAGATGTCAACAGGCTCGTCGCGTGTTACATGGGCCAAAACGTGTCCCGGGGAATCGAGGACGTATGCATGAATCCGATTTACCTCTCCCCACCCTTTAGGGGATTACAGGCGTCATGCTTTTAGGATTTTTGTATATGTTCAACGTAAACTGACGCGTTACAAACAACATAAACAAAAACAAAAAACGTGACCTTAATGAATTTGCGTTTTTAAGGGTGAATAACCATTACATATATTATACCTAGTAAAAGCAAAAACATAATTATATGAATACTTAGTAAATTAAAATTTAAAGTACTTAGTTAAAATATATATAATCACAAAAATTTTCAATTCCTTCAATGATGATAAATGAAGAAAAAGGAAAAACTTATTCGTCAAGATCAAAGTTAGGAGGAGGCGGCGGCGCTTGCTTGGAGCAGAGATTTGTGTAATGACTACAGAGCTAAAGCGGAGCGAAGGAATCGGCTAGGTTTGGATTTGGATGATGCCACTTAAAAGTTAAACTCTGCAATGGTAGAACTCTTTGTTAATGCAACAACTACCAATACATAGCATTGCGTATTCTTTGCCAATGCGCGCACTCTTTGGTGGCTAGATAGACGACGCTTGACGCTGGTTTTAGATCTTCCTGCGACTGTATTTCTATATATCTGACAATTTAGTTTGATAGGTACATAATGTAAATAAGATTTGAACTGGTTTTGTCTAAGTGTTATTTTTGTCTTCTTTTATTACTCTCTACGTAATGAAAATGGATAGATTTTATATTTACCGTACATAAACTAAAGCGTGAGCTTATATCAGATAAATATATCACTTTTAACGTACCTATTTGTTCTTTTATTGCGGCACAATGTGCTTTATTATTAAAATAGTGGACAGGCGGTGGTATCGGCCACTATGAGCCTCTGAAGTGGCCCGCTCTACCGTAAACGAGTAACGTGCGTTTGCAACAATATTACACGGAACCGAACCCCACCCAACGTGCAATATTGGATGTGGTTAATGCTCAAACGAAAATATTCATGTGTTGTGTATGTGTACTATGTACTGTACGTACATCCGAACAATGATCGCACATTTATGCAAAAGTAGTTGATAGATACAATAGATAGATGTATGAATATCTTTACAGTTGGTAATGAGTGAGACTGTTTACCATACAGATAGCAATAGGTATCTACTAGTAATGCTATTTTATATATAACTTAAATTGGTCTAGTTAAAATTACCTAGGTACCTAGTTCTGATTGAAATATATGCACAAATGTACAATTCAACGTGCAATTCTTATTAATGTTATGTAAAAAGATTGGATTAAAAATTTGGGTTATGGGGCGTTTCGGTTCGCTCGTGTTTCGACACGCGGACCGAAACGCCTATAAGCATTTTATTCATGGGAATATTCGGACCACAAATGGAACGTGGACCAAATCACCAAGAGTTCTTCTTAAATGGGTAGATTCGGTCCAATTAATTATATTGTCATGTACAGTCGAATATAAAAAAAAATACTTTCGTTCTTCAATTATTCGAGTTTTTTTCAAGTGATTTTTAAATCTTTACTGCAGAAATATACGGCGATATATTTATTTATAGTTGTTTTTTTATTGTGTAAAATAATTTAACACTATAATGCCAATTAATATAATTAATGTTCTGTGTATTATATATATAAATCAAATATATAAATATGTTAATTTGATTTATAATATATTTAATATTCAAAATCAAATTAATATATTTAATTTGATTTGATTTATGTGATTTATTTGTGTAAGTTTATTTTTGTGTAGGTAATTATAAATAAATATGCATTTTATTATAATACATTGCATTCTATTTATTTCTCAATTTTTTGTAACCAACTGTACTTAAATCTTTGAAAACAGGTATTCACATCGGGACGAATCGTCCTATGATAATAAAAATAGGGGTGATTCGTTCCGCGGACCGAATAGACCCATTCAGAAGGCATTGTTAGGCGTTTCGGTCCCCGGGCCGAAACAAGAGCGGACCAAAACGCCCCAGGACCCAAAAATTTTACCTCTTTAGCAAATCGAACTTAACAAACTTACCTGGTAGGTATCATCCTCGAGAAATTACTTTTTTTTAATAGAAAATATATTTGCTTTTATTGGAAAGTGAGCGGTACTTGGTAGCCCAGGTAGATGATAAATGTTGGCTTACTAAGTCGGTGGATCCTGATATATTCATGGGGCAATAAAACAGGTCGAAAAGATCTTTTGAAACGGATCAAAGCCATGAATTAAAAGGTTCATGAGAACTAACATTTGCTTAATGTTTGACATACATTCGAATACACCAATTTTACTCTGACCCTTGACATAAAAAAGAGTTTGAAGCTTTTGCTTGATTTTGTATTATTAATAACGTGTTTGTTTTGCACGCCGTCTATGAACTTCCACCGAACTAGTTACTTACGATCATTTGATAATTTGAACAATTAGTGATCCGTAATGTAGGTCGGAAGGCGTCCATTTAATACTTACGTGAGTTGTTTTTAGTTAAATTTCAAACACTGCCACTCCCCTTGGTGATATTTGGCTTCCCTGCCCTCTAATCTCACGTATTTTTTTATAATGTGTGTATAATGTTATGTGTGTTTGTATATTCTAAACATAAAAGTGAGTTGGCCGATTTGAGTATCTAACACTTGTATTTAATACTGCTCATAAAGTAGGCTAGATTTGGTTATGTTTTGGGCGCTTTTGGGTGATGTGGACACATGTTTTATTAACTTAAATATCACTATTTTCTGTTTCCTAAGAATAACATTTCGTGATAATTCTTTAAAGAGATCCCCCGTCTCCTCAGTGTAAAATTATATGACATTCGGCTCGGATCATCCCTCCCTCCTGAACATTTCACGTAATTAATCGCCCTTTTGTCTTCCCTCCCGTGATCGGGGGATAAGAACCAGGATCTATCTGCTCGCAATAGGTATACCGTAGGTATTTCAGAACATTTTGACTGTCGTGTCGATCTCCAAACCCTACTCTTATGACGGTCAGTTTACTGTCTTGTAGTTTTTATACCGTTAATCGACGTCGAACTCCCATTATTCACACGAAAGTATATTCAGCATCACTAGAAGGGTTACTGCACGACAGTTGTGCCAATATATCGTGAATAGGTAGTTTTGTTTGCGTAGGTATAGATTTTTTTAAATCAACGAGTTTGATACCATGCAGCAAATGGTCTCGTAAAATCATTTTAGCTTGACACGCGCAAGATGAATGCCTAAAAATGGTTTTATTTTAAAGATCCCGTATCTAATTATCATTTAGGTACCGACAGGAGCTGAGCATTTGTTTTCTAAACACAATTACAATTTGTAACGGGTAACTTTGCAGGCAAGGACGGCTCGAAGGTGACGACCGTGGTAGCGACGCCGGGGCAGGGCCCCGACCGGCCGCAGGAGGTCAGCTATGCCGACATGAAGCTCATCGGCAACGGCAGCTTCGGCGTCGTATACCAGGCCAAGCTGTGCGACACCGGTGAACTCATTGCCATCAAGAAAGTGCTCCAGGACAAAAGGTTTAAGGTGAGAGATTATTTCGCCAAAGAGATTTTAAAATTAGACACATACCGTAGAATACCGCTGCTTAGTGTTCCCTTCGACGAACGTGGTGAGGTGACCCCCGAATACCAACGTGACGGTGAATGCCTGTTTATTATGAATTCTGTAATATGGTGCCAAAAAAAAGAACAAGAATTCGTTTGTCTCGCTGATTGGTCTTTAGCGTCTGGTCTCGATTTCTCTCTACCATAAAGCGGTTGAAACAGATTTCATAGTAGCTAAACATTTTTATTGTCGGTCTGATTCTTACATAGGGGCTCGGGCCACCGGCCGCCGCGGCGGACCGGAGTGGAGTAGCCATAGCGTTATTATCGATGCAAAACAGTCTGTCATATTTGCGGGGGGAAATGCGTATGACACACACGCACTACAAAAATGGTCTAGAAACTTAAACACACATTAATCTTCTAGCCGACAGGCATAGGCCCAATTGGGCTTGTACTTTGACAGAGGGGAAAGCCTGCATATGGCTACTCCCCTCCGGTCCGCCGCGGCCGGTGGCCCGTGTTGCTATGGATTATTATAATGCCTTTTGAGCATTCGACCTCGTTCTGAATTTAATGGAACCACGTGCGATCACTTAAAAGTTGTGTAGTTATTAACTTCCCCTTACTATCAATGAATGACTAGTTAATTTTAAATTACGAACTTCATCTACTAATAATGAAATCACCTTGTATCAGTGTTTTTATTTAGAAATGACCGCCTTTTTGGACGGGTACCGTTGTTGATTGTCTATCATGATCCCGTGCCCCGTATCATGATCGGCTTGGATACGCGATCATGATAAAATATTCAATCAAATTAAATTTGGAAATAACTAAACCTTATTCTACAATAAGACCTTGGTAGAGAATGCATATTTGCTTGAGTAGGTATCCCGAAAGTCAGCGCAAACAGATCGGGAAGTTCACGGTACACAAGACTGAGGAGGAACAGTGTCCCAAACTTACAGTACAGATTTCTAACAAAATAATTAGGGAGGTCAATGGGCTCTCAATCACAGCTCAGCTCAAACCACAAATGAATGTCGTACAGGAAAATAGCTAAATGTTTAAAAACCGATTAAAATAATGTTTCGCAATATTCTGCAGAAATGTTACCGTAAGACACTATGTTCATTATTGTTAGAAGTAAATTTTACCACTAAACATTCACTTCGGTGTGCATAGATACACCTTTACATATATTATTTGGAGTACCATAAAAGTGGTCTTTATTTTAAACAATGTCTTAAGGTAATTATATGCATAATAATTGTTATTGTTTGTAAATTACAGAACCGAGAGCTACAAATAATGCGACGGCTGGAGCATTGTAATATTGTCAAATTGAAATACTTCTTTTACTCCAGCGGAGAAAAGGTGTGTGATATTTCATATTAATTTTGCTATAATATTGTGTATATTGTTATGCACCGAGATTTAGCTATTTGTTATTATAACAATAATTACAAATGTATTCATTTAATAAGATTAAAATAATACAGTGTGTATACATAATTAAGGGTCATTGTTCTTGTATGTTTTTTTGGGGAAGGTGGCAGTACCCGAGGCAGTTAGCTCACTGCTAAACGCAATGCAGTCTCTAGAAGTCGCAGTATGTCTAATGAACCAATCAGATTGTTACGCTAGTGTGCTAACGCACATTTAGGTTTCGCAGACATTTTCTCTGGCCAGGGTTACCGATTAATATATTATATTTAGTGTTATTTGTTTATTATTTTAGATTTTTATGACTTGAAATTTAGTTAATGTGCATATAAAGTATCGGTCGGTGACCTATGATGCCTTGGCAGTGGTGTGTTGAAGCAAGTTGAAGTTGAGACAAACTCCTACCTAATCAAGTCATTATCATCCGTGAGCTTTTACACATGAATCGGTTGAAGGCTCGAATAATCATTATCACTGTCATTACAATTGAATACTTTGTAAACTCATCAAAATTCAAGATAGTTTTTTATACGCCGCTTGTTTTTGTGTTCTTTTTTTGTGAGTCGATAGCTTTCAATTTTCATTTGCACTTCAACATCATTTTGGTTTTGTTGGGATATGTTGTTTTGTTTTACGTTACCTCATAATACGAATAAATAAAACGCCGTGCCTAGTTAAGAAATATAAATGAGAAAATGTGCCGGTTTCTGATGCCGGAAATTGGGGTTATGTTTGGTGCTACTTTTAAGTACTTTACAAGTCACAGATTGTGATCAGAATAGCTTTGTGACATGCAATTGTATTTAAAATTAGCTAAATCAGCATAAAGACCTTTCATTCATATTAATATTGTAGTAACTTTACAAGTCTTATACATTATATTCATATGTATATTGTAAATATTAATTTATGTATTTTTCATGTGTACAAATCGTCTAGACACATTATTGAATGATCATCTCCGGATTTATTAAAATAGACACCTATTGCCTATATTTAAAATTGTGTATTATATACAAAATATCACAACCGGGTATCAATTAACCGCTTGCTTATACACTCATACATTGTTAACTGTGTGGTGCAGCTGTGATTATTGATATTCGAAATACGCCTGACGCCTCAACTGAGCTCTGCATTGTGTCATACAAAATGTATGTCACACGTGGGCGAACTACCCTGAAGCTCATTCAAACGTGCATAATACACGACTCTCTTGGATTCTAAAACGTTCTGTTACGTTTTTTTGTTATGTAACGAAGGTGACAAACAAGCATGCAGTTCACATGCATGTTAAGTGCTTACTGCAACTTAGACGTTACACAAAAACCAGAGGTCAAAATGCTTGGAACCCCTGAGACCTCAGTTATTATGACTCTGTGATAGTTATCACATTACCATCTTGTAGGAACACGATAGTTCTGAAGACTACCATTTGGCAACAGCTAGATTAGGTAATGCGGTGGTGCCTACGCCCTCGACTCCCTTTACTGGAACTTTACAAATGTTAAATCAGTGCACTGTGAATAATATTTTAACTTTTTACTAAAAGCTTAGCCTGTCTAATAATATTCCATAAGTAGATAAATATTTAAAACTATTATATTTATGTGGTAAGCAATTCTTAATTATCATGATTGCCCCCATTTTACTATATTTTAAGCTCTCCCATGTAACACATAATATGTATATTTAAATTATCAAAAGATTTATCCAGAAATTACTAACTTTCTATACTTACGATAAGGCAACGGAGTGTTTTTGTTGAGATTTTTTGATTTTGTTGCAAACTATGGCAACTGTTGTATTTTCAATATTCTTTAGTTAGTAGGCAGTAAAAATAAATCTTATATTTTTTTCGATGCATAAAAATCAATAAAACTTATTTTTTTTTAATCTACTTGACATAAAGTTTAATACTAATTACAATTAGTTACTCATCAGGTAAATACATAAATTGATCAGAGAAATAAAGTATGCCTTATGAGATGTCAGTGGTTCAGGGATAAATTCACTCATTGTAAAATAAAGAAAAATGTAAATGCGTTTATTTGCGTATACTATGGCATTGATTTGAAATCTAAAGGAAGGATAAATATGCCCTATGTCCCAATTTAAGGGCGTTTCAAAACATACAAAATCGAGCGTACATATTTCTACGAGTACATTATACGAGGGTGGATCCAAAAGTTCGTGGCCCAAACTACAAGGAGATATGACATCTTTTGAAATTTACCGTCATTTGTTAGTATGTCTCATATTGATTTATTGTGCGCAGTTTCATTCCGATACTGCACAATATACATTTTCTGTGATTATTTGTTTGAAGCATTCTGACGCGATTTTCGATAATGGAGAAAATTTAACATCGTGCAGTCATTAAGTACCTCAATAAAAAAGGCCTGTCACCAAAAGACATCTATCAAGATATGGTGGGCACTTTGGGGGAGTCTGCTCCATCGTATTTCAGTGTCAAGAAGTGGGTAGCTGAGTTTAAGCGCGGTCGTGAGAGCATTGAAGATGATCCTAGGAGTGGACGGCCTACAACCTCTACCACGATAGAAAACATCGATAAAATTTGTGATCTCGTACTGGGTGATCGACGTTTGACCATTGGTAAGATAGCTGAGACAACAGACATTAGTTATGACCGGTTGCAACACATAATAACGAAAGAATTGGGATTCCATAAGGTTTCTGCTCGCTGGGCCCCGAGGTTGCTTTCAGCTGAACAAAAACGAGTTCAATTCACAATTTCGCGAGACTGTTTGGAACTTTTTGAGACTGATCCCGAAGACTTTTTGTCTAGATTTGTTACCATGGATGAAAGCTGGGTTCACCACCATATTCCTGAATCAAAGCAACAATCCAAACAGTGGAAAAGATCTGACTCACCTACACCGAAAAAGGCTAAGGTCGTTTTGTCGACTAACAAAGTCATGGCTTCTGTTTTTTGGGATGCGAAGGGCATTATTTTTGTAGATTATTTACCGAAAGGTCAAACTATTAATTTTAGTTATTATTGTAACCTTTTACGAAGACTCCGAGAAGAAATAAAAGAAAAAAGGCCGGGAATGTTGCGTAAGAAAGTTTTGTTCCATCAAGACAATGCACGTGTTCACACTTCGGTTGAAACAATGTCTGTAATCCATGATTGTGGCTACGAATTGCTTACCCCACCCACCTTATTCGCCGGATCTAGCCCCCTCAGATTATCATATATTTCCAAATTTAAAAAAACATTTGGGTGGCTCGAAATTTTCGACCAAAGATGAGGTGATAGTCGCAGTAAACGAGTATTTCGCCGACCTTTCGGAATCTTTTTTTTCGAGGGGATAAACAAGTTGCAGTCCAGGTGGAAGAAGTGTGTTGAGCTAGATGGAGACTATGTCGAAAAATAAAAATAAATTTAGACCCACTTTTCTTTCATTTTCTTGGTCGGGCTTCGAACTTTTGGATCCACCCTCGTAGTATTTCACATTGGTATCGCACCATTATTGAAAATTTCATATTGAAAAGCTGTTCAAAATAAAAAAGGATAGCAACTGATTTCATCCGCTCAGACGTTCTTAAAATTGTAGCTTTTCCGGAGAAGTTAGCTACTCTACATAATCGTTAGGTGTATGTTTACTTTAATCCACATTTTAGCCCAACAACGGTTTTACAGCCTAACTTCGTTCCTAACTAATAAAGTTTACGATTTTTTGTTGTCATCAACATAAAGAGTTTACTTGAATAAGTACACAATAAAAAAGGTCTGAAAGGCATTTTTTTGGGGGTAGCAGACGGTAGTATTTTTTGCGTTAGTTACTATCAGTAACTATAGGTTGGTAGATATTCCCAACTAATCAGGAACAAGTGATCAAATTTTGTGTGCATATTTATTTCGCTCATTTATGACATGTTACAATGAACTAATTACTTCTGGCAACAATACATTTTATTATTATACCTATTAAACTATTTCATATTTAATTTTATCGTATCCATTTTATTATACTTGAATTTTTTGAAAACATGATTTAATTTAAGATGTCTACATAGCAATAAAACTTAAACCAGCTACAAATAATGTAAAATGTCACAAACTCTAAAATTAAATTTTAATGAAACCAAGGGTGTTTCGTCTATTAATTATCAAGTGAGCGAGTGGAGAGGGCGATATGATTTTGTCTCTGAATTAATATTGTAAATATGTTTTCTTGAGTGTCGTGTGTCTTTTGCAGAAGGACGAAGTGTACCTGAATCTGGTGCTGGAGTACATACCCGAGACTGTGTACAAAGTTGCACGTCACTACTCCAAAGATGAACAAACAATACCCATTAGTTTTATAAAGGTCAGTATTAAATGTTATTGTATTATTTGAAATGCAGAATTTCTGGACCATTTCTTGGTTGAGGATTAGGATTATTTAACCCTATTTTCCACCCAAGCGCTTTAGTTACGGCTGCTGCAACTCACGCGCACCTTAAATAACGTTGACCACAGATCTGAACAAATATTTACTAATGCGTCATCTATAGGAGGTTATCTGTGTAAACCGCACTTCTCATCATATCAGCCGAAAGACGACCACTGCTGGACCAAAGCCTTCCCACAAGGGGGATAGCCATAATCACCACGCTTGGCATGCGGATTAGCGATCGCAGTGGCGGTAGTTTGCTGCCCATCTTGCGTTATGACCGCCATTGTTCGGTTGACTGACTGCACTAGTGGAAGAATTATCTTTCATAGAAGAAAATTCTTCCGCTAGTGGGCGGTGGGGACGTTACGTCCCGACGCCAAAAACATCTTTGACGCCAAAGTCATTTTTGATTTAACTAATAAAAAATTTACGAAAACGACAAAAACTAACAAAGTGAATTGTCCAACAGCTATACATGTACCAGTTGTTCAGAAGTCTGGCATACATCCACTCGCTGGGCATCTGCCACCGAGATATAAAGCCGCAGAACCTCCTGCTGGACCCGAAGACTGGCGTGCTCAAGCTGTGCGACTTCGGTTCAGCGAAGCACCTGGTGCGCGGCGAGCCCAACGTTTCCTACATATGCTCGCGATACTATCGCGCTCCCGAACTCATTTTTGGCGCTATAGACTATACTACAAAAATTGGTGAGTTTCATTTCGAATATTTTCCTGGGTTCACGCGAGCTACAGTTAGTTGAAATAAAACTATTATTACAGATTCATATCGCGTATATTCATAAAATTATTATTTAAAAGTCTGTAGGATCCCGAGATTCAATTAGTGGATCGTAGTTTTACCGGTAATCGTAATAGGTACACCGTTTTCAACCTCAGATCGCGCATAAATTAATTTTCCTTTTAATTTTATCATATTGTAGAAATTTAATCTTATTTTTTTACTTAATATATGTCTGACACCCTCTCTTTGACATTTAAGTGCATACCTCGCGTATATCTGATCAGTTGTATAAAATGACGATAGATAAACCCCCTTATCTTAACCCTCCATGGTCAAATGTCGTTATAATTAATATCGTATACGCGTACCGTTATCATATTTTATATAACTTTACAGACCTTATACTGAAACGTCACTCAGTTTCAAGTAATAAATATATTTGGTTTATTGTGGCCGAGCTCCAGTGAAGGATCTCGAGGGTGAAGGCACGATCGCATTTTTTAATATTGTTGCCGCTAAATAAATGTTCAGCGATAGCGTGTTCCGGTGGTAATGTACAAACATTGTCTCCGGAATCCGCGTACTTGTATGAAGAGAATGGTACCTCGTGAAAGATTTTTCATGGTTAATTATAAAATACTTGCATTCGAACTAAGAAAAGCCATTTCAAAGTCATCAACATTCTAATACTCATAGATATAAGTCCAATATGAGTCACATTGATGTTAATTATTAAAGTATAGACATGTCAAAATATTATAATCTCTTGAGGTTTGAGGAGGTAATGTAGATGCAGGGTTGATGTTTATATACCTATTTCTCTAGGCTTAGTTCACTCATGCAGACTTAGTAATGCTGAACTAAACCGGATTTATGCTGTGTCGTCATTGTATATAACGCTTCACTATAATGAACTGAATACTATGGCTCTTTATTCATTAGTCATAACGATTGGTGTTTAGAATTAAATTTGGTGGGCCCTCTTTAACCTATTCCTTCCTGGGTCTATCTTTAGGTTTAGTACTAAAGATGTATTTTGCTTTGGGTCAGCGGCCTCTACCACATACTTATAAATGACTTCGCCCGTATTTTTCGTAGAGATAGACAGTAGCAAATGTATTCATTCAAGCGTACATGCAAACACCCATGATTTGTTAGTTACGTTTCGACCATGTAATGGGTGGCGAAGCCTTTTGCCGTCTTCGGGCACATAACTGGGAAATTTCTTAAAAAATGGATAAAATGCCATTAGTATTTACCCTTACTCATGACCCCAGCCAGCAGTAGTGGCTTGGTACCATTAGACTACTTAGACAGTTCATTGGCTGAGATTACAATTTTGTCTATGAGCTTACTTCGGGTAAACATTCCCACAGGTCCGGATTAAAAAGCCTTCATCCGGCACCGCACACCCATTAATTAAAAGGTTGCTTTAATTCGATTCCTATTTTAGCAGGATGATATAATAACTTGTAATATTGATTCACAGATGTATGGAGTGCTGGTTGCGTAGTAGCAGAGCTGCTGTTAGGTCAACCGATATTCCCGGGTGATTCTGGAGTGGATCAACTTGTTGAGATCATTAAGGTAATGCCAGTACTTGATATTAAAAAGATATATTTATGTTACTCACCTTATTTTTGAAGATATGAATATCGTTTTTCAGCCCAGTACCTATATATCTTATTTGTTAATGAATATTATTTAATAGATAATAATTATGTTTTGTTTGTGTTTTCGAAGAAGTCAAATTACTTATATTTTTTTCAGGTTTTAGGCACTCCAACACGAGAACAAATACGCGAAATGAATCCAAATTACACAGAATTCAAGTTTCCACAAATCAAAAGTCATCCCTGGGCGAAGGTAAGTTTGAAGTATTCTTTTGCCACAAGAATCCGTAGAATTGTTTATCATACAATACCATACATCCTTAAAGTATATTATAATTATATTTAGTATATGTTATACCTAATTAGCTCACATAGTCAAGTGTACAATACATTAATATAATAATTCACACATTTACCCACTAAATAGTGTTAATTGATACACATCATGCAGCAGTATATCATTGGCTTAAAATAGAATTGTTATAAAACTAGTTACTGCATACTTCTGAAACTACTTTCGCGTAATTGTGACAAGAAATTAAATAAATAATAATATGTAGAATGTAAAATATTTTATATGTTAATGGTGTATGAATGTATACAAATACAGAATGTCCAGATATGGGTAAATAAAATAGCCTTTATTTTAAAAGGATGTCATAGGCCACGGTTTTATAACAGTTAATTAAATTGGAGTAAAATAAGATTTTCTTTGGTGTGCATCGCGCGTATTTTTTCAATTTATTTTGATTTACAGTGCTCAACAATAAATATTGCACATCGAGCTTAGGAAGGAGACTTCGGCTTATTTTGGGTCTGTAGAGCATTATCTCTTTCGCTCCGTACATATTTGACGTTTGTCTAGTCTACCATTTTGCTCAAGTTTTGACCAATACCGGACTGTCAGTGCTTACGTAGGCAGGGTGCAGCAGAGATAACGGTCTACGAAGTCGAAACGAGCCGATCGTCTCTTTCGTAGGCTCGATGTGCAATATTAATTAATGAGTACTATACTTATTTTTGGGTACGCTGTATATGTGCAAAAACTTCACGAACAAATTAATTGTAAAAGTACATACCTTTCCTGAATAAATAACATTAGATGAGAAATTATAGTGGTGAACACTTCATTATTGCATCTTTTAGAATATTTTAGATTTTGATTCCCATGTGCAACCAATTATGTGATATATAAAACCTTTTTAAAGCTCATCAACTATGTCATAGGTCATTCGATGTTTGATTATAACGGCCCCGTCATTACAGTACATGTTGGAGAGAATGACGATGCCCAAGTCAGCCACTGACCATCAGCGAATTCGAGTAAGAACCGCCCAACACTTAATCTAAATGCCTCCATTGCCTTTACAGGAATCTATGATTAATTCTCTTGTAAAGTTAGATTCGATCAAACACTAATGAGAGCTGAGTGATTATTAAAATCTATTATCGCACACTTACATAACAATTTAAACATACATAATATATGTACCAATTAACACAACATGTAAACAGAGAATGTGTGAAATTCCCTTCATGTAGCTCGCAATTAAATCTTATAGTTAAACAGTTAAATCAGTTATATTCTTCGAATAAAAAACCTTAACAGTCAATAAATGGTCACCATTTGTTATGTTCTTTAATTTTTCCAAAAGTGTAATTCTTTAAGGCCAGTGTTTTTTTATGTTCTTGATTTGTCAGTAACTATCTGATACGATACCTAAAATTAATGACTATAAAATATGTGACGTGAGGAGTGACTAGGTTACATGACAGTGGTCATTTCTATTTTGCGTCATGCCTAAAAATTTTGCGAGTTAGCGACATGATTGTAGAGTTATCAGATTATTTTCGCCTATACAGCTATAATCCGGCGGCAGCAAAATCATTCCAGTTTGATCGAATCGGTCTGCGATCATGCGAAAAACTAACTTGTTAATAGCGAAACTACGAATATCCATGCTATGTAATTTGCTTGGTTTTGGATTGACTTGTTTAAATGAAGGCATTTAGTGTGTATTTATTCGCATTTTGTCGCTTTGAAAGTATCAAAAGATATATATTCACTTCTTTAATATGTATCTGCTCTATTACTATATAGGTATAATAATGATATAAATTTATTTTCCCAATTTAGCCATATTTTTTTTACTACTCGACTGCTGAGTATTGAGTAGTTTGCTTGTATTTTTTACTTAGGTAGTAGATTACTCTTGAATCACTAGTTACATAATTTATTATGTCGCGACCAGATGCGAATAAATATAAGTGTCAGTCGGTATTTATTGCCTTGGGCATGAGTTGACTAGAGGTCATAACTAATTGGTTGACACCGTCTCTCACCGCAAATTGAATGTTTGTTGGTGTTCAGTGTGCGTTCTATGCATACTACTCAAATTGCATTTTGTTTATTGCTCAAACTGATCCCTTTTCCGTCAAGATTTCATTCAGTAACCTAAGATATATCTTGAAGCAAAATTTTATGAGGTCAAAATGGCACATTTCTTCACATTATTTGACTCGAAACTACTGTCAAATAACCATATAATTTCTAACCATTAACCGTGTAAATATCGTTCATGCTCATGCTATTTCTACGTCAATAATACCTACAAACATCACCTAACATTGTTTTGAATGTCATTCTACTGAAAAAAAAAAGAAACCAATACATAATTATAATATCTTTTAATAAATCTAGTTTGTATATTAATCACTTCCTACAAATGTAATTGTACGATAAATACCTATATTATGTATTTTTAATTTATGTAAGAGTCAAATTAAAACATTGTATTGACATTGTATTGAATTATGTATAAACATTATACATAATGTATTTTCAATAGATAGGTATTAGATAGGATTTACAATGAACTAGCTAGATCCAGCCATGCTTCGTTATGCGTCAGTGTGATATGAAATTCCCGTCAGAACTTATGCCGAGTTATGGTGTTTGTAATAATCGGTTCGACCGACGTTTATAATTTTTGTAAATATATTTGGTAGCTTAGAGTATAAGACGTAAATAATATTTTAAGCCGCTAAGGCGAGACGAAGTTCGCAGGCAGAATAAGCCTGGGTTGCACCACGATATTTGTTAAAGTTATAGTATAATCACATCCTTATCTAACTTTAACAGATTTCTTTAAGTTAGAGAAGGATGTGAAATGTTACTTTAACTTTAAAAAATGGCGCTATGCAACTCAGACTTAGTAATATATAAAAACACCACATACATCTTTACACTAGCGAAACTCGGGGAAATCAATAGTGACACCAACAATTTTTCCTTCGGTTCCTCGTTCCTTAGGATTGTGGTCATTGGAGCCTCTTAAATGTACAAAAATCTGTTTCCATCTGTTCTGGTCCGAAGTAGCTCACATCATCTGATAGAATTTAGAAAAGGATCACTTCACTTGGTCAGACCAACGTGTTGGCGATCGCGAGATCGAATCTTTTTTATATAATTTCGATATTTGACTTACTTACCTAATATACTTGCCGCTAAATGGTAGTGTTCAGCACTATCGTGTTCCGGTCAGGTGGTAATGTACGGCTCTGTAATTTCCGGCACAGAGGCATAACACCTAATGCCTCAGGAGTGGCAGCGCATTTGCATTTTGACCTCTGGTCATTGTGTGGGTGTCTATAGGCTGCAGTCATCACTTAAGATCAATGTGAACTGCACGCTTGTTTGCCACTTTTATTACATAAAAAAAAAAAAAAAAAACTTGTTAACTAACTAAATATAACACTACCGTAATTCGAGTCGGGCTACGTCAAACTCGTGATTTCGCTATCTTTCCAGAGACAGACATTTGCTCTAAAAATGCCGGGTTTAATTAAGGAGGAGTATTCTACGGCGACATCAATCTTTTAGACAATAAATTGAGAAGCACTATTTTTCTGCACAAAACCACCGGATCTGTTAGAATTGTTTTTTGCGCTAATGTATCGGGTTTGTTTTCCATCGGAGATAGATCCAAAAATACCAGATATGATTGAGTGGATACTGTGCCAATATCTCGCCATCTTTTCGTTAAGAGATCTGTCCAAGAATAGTGTATTGTCTCTAATCTGAGATCTGCGGCTTGACCTTGTTAGTCGCTTTTGTCCTGGTTTACGTCTTGTTTTTGTTGTCATTGCGTGTCGTTGTTGTTGCTATTGTTAATGCTATAGCAATAATCAGGTTGTCGCTATCGGTCTCATAGGCAACACAGAATAACACAAAAACGCAAACCAGGGGTGCGACTGCCTATGGACATTGTTATCGCTGTGAATTTTCTAGCAACGTTCTTGCTTTCGTAGGAGATTAACCATATACCTAGTTAGGTGATCGTTATCAGCGATAACAATATCGAAAACAATTTCGATAGGCGATCGCGCCCTAGGACAAAAGCGATGAAAAGTTTTGACTCGTTTCTCTCGCGTCATCGTGTAATCAAGTGAAATGGTAATTTTATCGATTCAGTGTCAAGGTAGTAGTAGCAGCCCTGGTGTGATATAAGTGTTGTGTGGGGCAGGTATTCCGCGCGTGCACGCCGCCAGACGCGATCTCGCTGGTGTCGCGGCTGCTGGAGTACACGCCGGGCGCGCGCCTGTCGCCGCTGCAGGCCTGCGCGCACAGCTTCTTCGACGAGCTGCGCGAGCCGGCCGCGCGCCTGCCCAACGGCCGCCCGCTGCCGCCGCTCTTCAACTTCACCGAGTACGAGCTCGGCATCCAGCCGTCTCTCAACGACTTCCTCAAGCCGCGCGCCGCCGCCGCCGCAGCCGCGCCGGCCGACGCACCCGGCGCCTCCGCGCAGCCGCAGCCCGAACACGACACCATAGGTGAGAACATTTCCTCCGTAAAAACATAAATCCTGCATAAAAACATGTATTGTGTGCAATTAACACTTGGTAGAAGTGAAACCTTTCATAATTTTTCATAAGAGACACTGTATAATGCTTCCTATAATTTTCTCCCACGTTAAATCTTATGAATTTTGTGTCTCTTTTTACTGTCGCTTTTTCGTTTCATCGTCTTTCAAATCACAGTGATGCTAAAGAATTCATTTTTTAAATGTGCATTGTTGGCGGCTTCACCGACCAATTTGCGAGCGCAAAGGGCTCTCAGCCTTACACTGACAGAAACAAATTGTAGATCAGTTCCTTTGTCGTGAAAAGATAATTAGAAGAAAACGGTTCTCTTATTACCTACATTTATGTCCCTCTGGGTCGAACAGATATATTAATTTATACCACCACGAATTTTGCAAATCAGTAATTTGTATTTGGTAATTATTTGTGATCTGTAGATCAAGTAACCTAATTTCTCCCACGACCTTTTTCCCATGAGCATGGTACCATACATATATTGAAGCATGTTCTCACACGGATGCGTGTGGTTGCAGGCGAGAACGCAGCGGCGAGCGGGCCGAGCGGGGGCTCCCCGGGCGCGTCGTAGACAGCAGCGCCGCCTGCCGCCTGCCTCCGCCGGCCTCCGACTCCGGCCCGGCCCTCTGCGTCCGATGCACTCTCGTCTACCTCGCCCCACATGCATTTACCCCGAACGCCCGCGCCCTACACGTGTCGCACGATACCCTCTACCGATCGATATACACGTGGTTTTATAAAGAATCAATTATTAATCTTAAATTTTAATACGTTTATAAATCATGAATCTGTTAGTTAATAATGTCACAAAAGCAAAAGCTCGGCGTTTGTATATTGGACAATCGAATATCTTAACTGGCGTCGTTTAACATTTGTTTAGAATCGATGCGTCTATGGCTATTTTGGAGATTTATTATATGAAACCGTTATTGTACAATATGCGCATTTTTGTTTTGATCACATGCTTGTGCAAGATTTTTATTACATAAAAGTAGATAAGTATATTAGACTCGTAAAAGTTAGCTGGGACATGTGCATTTGCCGCTTGATTTTGCAACACGTGTAGCAACAGCGGCGTCAGATGAAGCTTGGGCGCGGGTCGCGGTCTCGTCGAGACGCATCCAACTCGGAACTTAGATTGAGAGTCATTCGTATGCTATTTAGTGATTGTACTTTTTCGTGTTGGCCATCGGGAAAATTATATGCATAATAGGTGTTTTCGGCGAGTAATCGTGTGATACTGTAGTGTAATTGTCAATAAAAAGCTTGAGCTGTCGTAGTCGGTAAGAAGGGTAAATCCACTGTAGTGTCTACCGTCGCCATGTGATTACTTTGTACTTTTGTAAGCTCAAATTCCTTCTTTATGTATATACCTTACATGCTACGTCTTACGATATTGTTTATTGGTAAACGACAGATTTGTCATCTGGACGAGTTGTTTTGTTATTATTTCCATTTGTGAAACTGTTTTCTCTACCTTATATTGTTTTTCTTTTGAATGTAACCTACGACGTACTCAGCGCGAGACGTCTTTCGTATTCACAGAGACGGGGGGGATATCCGGAGAGTCACATGCTTGTTTCACTAAACCACCTATTAAGGTAGCCACATGATAATGTAGTGAGGAGTGTTACCTTGCTTGGGCCGTGTAATCTGTAGGGAAGACATTCAGTAGTACATTAGATTATTTATTGTCGGAACGTATCACTGACTCGTGAACGAAGCGTATGCCTAGTGTTATATCAACGATGAAATTTAGCAGATGGAACATTTTGTTGCATACATAAAAAGCATACTTGTAAATTTTAAACTAGCATAAACTGATCTCTCAAGATAATTTTAATATTTAATGATATCTCAGAATATTATGTATTTGTATAAACAATTCAAAGAATATAAATTTTTAGATTTACTACATTATAGATATTTGTTTATTTGGGCAACTTATACATTAGAAGTCTTTTTATTGCGGTGTACCTTGTCTTATCCAGCGCTGGATAGTGTATTGTATTTAATATAATAGCACAGTCGGTGTCCTATTGTAATGTCATAGTTTTTCGATAATATTGTATTCTATATTCAGTATAAATAATAATTCTGCTGTGTAAAATTCGTCATTGAGAACACATTATTAGTAGTCATTATTGGAAACAATGTTTAAATAATGAAATTCATTGTCATAGTTTTTAAGAATTAATGCTATTTCATTTTGCACCTTCGTGTTGCATACAGTTACAAATTAGCGAAGGTATTAAACGACCCTTCGGTTATAGGAATAACGAAATTTTTAGATGTAGCCTGAACGCGTAATCTTGTCGATGTAAAGTTATACCTTTCGCACCAGTTTTCGATTAGAAAATAGTGAATCTTTACACGTTACGCATCTGGTGAGCGTGTCGTGTTTTGAGAAATAGGCACCTGTCAAAGTAACAGTCACAATTAGCTGATTGGCCCTTTTCTCCAACGTTACCATCACACGTTTTCATATTTAGCTGTATCGAGGACATAAATCCTCTTTTGCAGATATTAGCTTCATGACATAATCATCCCTAAATATTTTGCATGCTCAGCTGAATCAATCATCCATTCTGATAGTCCTTACATACATTTGGCTTCTGCCACTTGTACGATATACATACACACTCGTATTACTATATGTATGTACTAATTACGTATAAATTTCCTAGTGTATTAAGAAGTATAATGCGCTCGGCGCAGGATTTCAAATCACACATAGTGGAGCTTAGTTGTCGTCCCTAAGGCTATTGATTTGCTGACACATTTATAATTCGTGTAAATATATTATAATTATTATCTTTATGACTCTGAGTAACATTAATTGGTAGCGGACGGGCAGAAGCTCGTGCTTACTGTACGCGCGGCCGCCGCAAGACGCGCGCGGTACGTTTCAACGTGTGTTTTAAAATAAACTACATTCATTATATTGTCGTCAGAAGTTTTAAATATTTTGTAATGTTTAGGCATTGGCAAAAATCGTTTGTAATATGCTATGTTCCATAAATCGTTTACGATTTAAGTTCCGGCTGTACCTATATGATGGTGTTCACCGATATTTTGTAATGTGATAATCACCGTATTATATGACAGCAATTTCTATTATAAAAGGGTAAACGATTTATAGAAACATTATAAATGTATATAGATTTTTGACGCAGATTGTACGTATGTATGAGGGATGCTCTGAAAATATTTTGTGACATGCGTTGAAAGGACTACCGCGGGAACGGCAGAAGCGATGAGACCGCGACTAACACCGCGCGTCTTGCATCGACAGGCCGCCACGGATTCAGTAAGGAATACGATAGTTTAGATACGCATATTTTATTAAGTCTATCTAATATAAATTTTGTAATCCACGTTGCTTCTAAAGACCCTCTGTATAAAACGTTAAGACATACTAGTGACCTGAATGTTTGAAGCGATGTTATTGGAACGTCTTTATCCCACTGAATTCTCACTTTCACGATTGCGCGCACGTTTACTAAACGAGAATTTCCCGTAAACTACATACTTTGAAATGGGGTTGACTTATATAAATTATTTAAAGTAAAAAGAGTTTTCTTATTACTAGTACTGTAATATTAAATTTAATAGTGAGTGAAATTTGTATTTTGTTTTAATTTGTTTTACTGAATTTGAATACATCGTAACACCCATATCGTTGTTAGTTATGAATGAAAATAACATAATTATAAAAGTAAATATTAAATGAATAGTAAACATGGCTTTTTATTTTATAGTTTAATAAACCCTAACCTTACATTCACATACATTTTACGTAATCTCTCCTGGGAATGGAACCCGTACCCACTCTGAGCTAGTGGTTCACATAAATCACAGACCAACAACCTAGTCCTAAATCACTAGATTTCTGTTTCGGGTAGACGGCGGTTGGTTGGTATTGTTGTTCGTTATTCGTTCTTTTTTTCGAATTTTGGTGAAGGCCTGATAGATTTATATCTAACGAAGTAGATAATAAGGGAGGCCCACTTCGACTATTCTAACGCCCTCTATATCGTGCCAGCGTGCCAGCTAAGAGCCGTAATCGTCTTCAGCAATCGATCAACGTTATAGATGACGTTGCTGGACGCTTTGCGTCCACGTTGCCTACAAAATTATTGATGGGTTTGGCTTTCACCGTAGCGGGAACTCGAAAAAAGAACAATTTCACCATACCGCCATATTTGCGAGCACACAGCGATTACGCTGCCTGTCTGTCAAAAAATTCAGAACGGCAATTAGTTCGCTATACGACATGTAACGGGAATAATTCACACTCTCAGACACTTCGATTATAAAATCGACTTTACATTTAATATTTTTTATTTAAGAATTAAATTGTCCTCAATTTCTACGAACAGTATGTACACCCTACGCATACTTAGTACTTACCTTACCTCTGTCTACCAACGGCCGCACATAAAACACAAAGCTATAATTTTATTTTAATTATGAAGCATTCAATTATCGATTCTGAACAAACCAGTTTCGGGTTGTACATTAATTTAATCCTGTTACACACGTTGTACTTATAAAAGTGATCATTAGTGATCGATGGCGTTGCGTTTCTTCTTGGTTGCGTTTGCAGAGGGCGTTAGAATCGTTGCAGCCGTTTGGTGGAATGGAACGCACTCTCCATTACAGATGTCATACTTGTCATTTGTGATCGTTGACAGTTGTCATTTTATCACTCATTCATACTAGTGTTGCTAAACTATTGATAGTTGCGCTATCGATAGTTGACTTCGAAAAACAGTCGATAGCGCGATAGTCCTATTGAAACTATCGACATGCTGCAATACTATTGTAGCAGCCACTAACAGCAGAAACGGTGACGAAATAGTTCCTAAAAGAACTGTTTCAGTACAGCACGCATTGACGCACAAGAGACAGGGAAGTTCTTAAAAGCTCTTCATCTGGAACCACGCTCTAACATCTTCAGTCTTCGACGCTTCCACATCAATACTGAACTCATAGCCACATCAGTCTACATCTTCGGCACGCGTCGTCAGCCGGCGAGCTCCCGCGACGCGTGCGTTCACCTTGCGAGCCCCGAGCGAAAGAGCAAGCCAGCGAGCGCCGCACATACTTATACCGGCGACTGGCGCATGCGCACTGCATGCACGCATTGCTCCCGCGCTGACCTTGACCGATAAATCGACACGTGCCGGAAAAGAGACAGAAATTGAGATAGCATTATCAATTATCTAAAATCCTATTGGTTGTTAATTATTTTTGTATAAATTGTGCTGTTTTTTGTGTAAAAATATATTCTACTACAACCTTCTGAAGAGTTTCATTATAATCAAGAACGAACACAAGTAGTCTTCAACACTATCGATACTATCGATTGTTATAAACAAGTAATACTATTGCCAAAGATCAATCGTATCGATAGTATTGTTATAATACTCAGCAATACTCAGCATACCCTCAAATACTAATTTATTGGTAAATATAAATTTACATGTCACATTTTGTTATTATAGATTACAATTATTTATTCTTATCAGCTTATAAAAATTATAATTACAGGATGTTTTGAAATTACGTTGCTTACATTATTACATATTACTTACTGAGCTTACAAATAATTAATATGCTGCTGATACATTTTATGATTAATTTAAATATTATAGAATTCACTCAAGTTATAGAAGGGTACACAACAACAATTCTTTAAATTTTTTTACAAATAATGTATTGAATTTTATGCTTCTAATGTGTGCCGGGACTTTATTATAGATTTTAGGATTCAAACAAGTTTTTTTCAGATTTTTTTAGCCTGTGTGGGACCAGTAAAAGGTCATGTCTGTTTCGAAGGTCATAGCAACCATCTGACTTGTCCGAGAATATGTCCCTATTAAACCTCACAAATGACAAAGCCAGAAATTATATAGAACTTTGACCCACTTAAAAACAGTTATTTACCAGCACGGCAAATACCTCTTTTTGCTGAGATTTAATCACTGATTACTTACACACACATTTAATCACTTTTAAACTTGTAGTTTGTGTATAAACCTAAGACATGTCGTGCATGGCACGGCCGCAGTAATACACATTTGATAAAGTACACACAGTAAGGCAAAAGACATGGTCCATACAGCCTGGAAGTATAAAATCATTCTGACTTCTGTCAAACTTTACGTTGAGTATAAATAAAGTATTTTATATTTAAAGAACAGTTCCTTGATATAAGTACCTAGGTTTGTTGTTGCTATTTTATTTAAGTACAATCGTTTTTCGGGTAGATCGAATATCTATGACAGTAGAAATATTGACCGATACCTACATTGTCAACGTTTCACTAATAAAAACAGCGTTTGTAATTATTTAAAAATAATGTTTATATTAATTACACATACGATAATAATATGTTTGGATTAAAACTAACTTTGAGTGATTAAAACTTGAGTTAGAACGTTTTAAAGTACTTTATTGTTATTTTGAGTAACGCAATTGATTGCGATTCTAATTAGGAACAACCATATTCAAGACTTTTTTAACGTAATTATTAACCTCAAGTTACACAGAAAAAAGATCTATTAACTAAGAATTCTATTTTCATAACATAGTTTTTCTTTAATTTACATTTCGTGTAAATGGTGGGTCACAATCTGTCATTGTCATTTGGAAACATTTAGTATGAATTGAGATGTCAGAGTTAATATTTTCAAAAACATAAACACTATCAATACTATCGATAGTATCGATACTATAAGCTATCGGTACTATCGATACTATTGACACGCATACTATCGATAGTATTGATAGTGATTATAACAATATTATCGATACTATCAATACTATTAATCTTTGGCATGGCAATAGTATTGCTTATTTTTAACAATCGATAGTATCGATAGTATGTATATCAGCATGTGGATAGTTTCGATAGTCCTATCGATAGTGTGACTGTTTTTTGGAGGTCACGATAGATCTCAATACTATCGATGGCCTATTACTATTGCAACAACACTAAATTATACGGTCATTGTAGACTGTAGACTTACTAGTGATGCGATTCGAATGGAATTTTGTGACTCGAGTCACTCGAGTAATTTTACAGCCTCACTCGAGTCATACTCGAGTTTTTGAGTCACTCGAGTAAAAAATCTCACTCGAGTAGAAAATCGCACTCGAGTTGCAAGTTTGCAGTTCGAGTGCAATTTTTATTTTCTTATTCACTCATATTTTTTAACAATAAAATTAAGTAGGTTACTTACAATCAAATACCTAAGGTATAATCACTTTTACACTTTAATTTATATTCACCAATACTAAGAATATCAACTCTTTTACGTATTTTTCACTTTTAAACACTAATATTCAATCAATTTTGGTAAAAAAAACTTAAAGTACGGTTAACTACGAGATGCAAGTTTAAACCTGTCAGTTTTGATTTGTTTGTACCGGCCCGACACAGATAAGTAAAATAGAGTAGTGAAGTGACATCTAGTGGCAACAGAATTAACTCGATGCGCCGAGTTGACTCGGTAACTCGAGTGCATAGAGACTCGAGTAATATTTTTTTTCAATCGAGTACGAGTTTGACAAATTCACTCGAGTGACTCGAGTAAAAACAGGGCTCGAGTCGCATCACTAAGACTTACCTACTTGTTGTAAATGTTGTAATGAGTATTGATAAAAAAAAATCTTTTTTTTATATAAATATATCAACAATTTAAACAAGAAAACTGAAAGACGACATTTTCAAGAATAGTGCAGTGTTATAAATAGTTACCAGGACTTTCCCAATACAAATAAATGTTAAAGATTATTTCGTAGTAATATTGCTTTATTTTAAAGCATCATGCATGAGGCGTATGAAGTGTCTCATTTGGTCAATGCTACTGTTCAAATAGAAGCAATAGCAGCTTACGGTTTGTAGTCTTGATATATCCTGTTAACGTATGAAGTTATCAAGAGAGAAATCTATGTGAAAATTATATTTTCAGATGGAAACCTTTTATTGGGGACTAGGCAAGGTCATTTAATGATGTACTCACTGACTCTGAATAATGGAAATCAAAGATATGATGTGCAACTACTTCGTTTTTGTAAAAACTTTAGCAAGAAACCTATACAGCAAATAGAAGTTATACCAGGTAATGTTAATGTAGCAAATTACTGCTGTCCCCTTTAGTTTTAACAGACTTCAGTAATTTTAATTATTTCTTATAAGCTTACACTCACAGCTCCACACTTGGTATAAACCTGTGTCGTGGGTTCTGTTGTACACCCATATACAAACACCGACCAGTAACAAATATCTCTAAGCCATACAAATAATTGTCCCAGTGCGGTGATCAAACCTGCAACCCTTCAAATCGATTGGTTGTCACACACCACTGGACTAACCGGGTCTTCATTGATATATTATCTCTTATGTGTATCACAATAACAGAAGTAACCTAATTTATTTTAAATAATTCCAGAGGATAACTTACTAATTTGTCTCACTGACAATATTCTATCAAGTTATGATATCAACGGTGTAAATTTTCCATTAGTGAAGACATTCTCTGAGACCAAGGGAGCTTCACTCTTTGCATTGGATAACAAGGTAATTGTAATGACTAAATATAATTTCTAATTAGCAATATTTATGTGCCTAAAGAAGTTGTGTACTAATCAATCCTGCAGCTCAAGCATTGAACCTGAAGCCTAGTTGTAGTCTACTGATACTAATGGTGAGATACACAGAGAGATTCATGGGGTTCTTAAAAAATAGTGTTAAAAGAGACCTTCAGGGCTGGCAGCGCGTTGGCAACTCCCCTGGTGTTGCAAATGTTCATAGGCGACGGTGACCACCTACCATCAGGTGGCCCGTCTGCTTGTCTGTCAACTTGATGACATAAAAAAAGATATCCAACCTCTCTGCCTTTTCTGTAAGGGACTGGTGTGAAGATACAATAATAATAATTTTCATCAAACAGATGGTATTTGCCATTTTCTTTAATTCTTTGATGAAGAAAATGAAAAGTACCATCTGTACCATACATACATTGATTTGTACAAAAATATTGAGTAAAAGATGAAAGGTGAAACAGCTGTGTTTATCATCTTGAGAACCTCTAGAGAACATTTCCTGGTATTTAAACCATCATACAATTCCTTTGATTCTCAAGGTAATTTTTTTTAATGTAATAAAAGTGGCAAACAGGCATGCAGTTCACATTGATGTTAAGTGATGACTGCAGCCTATAGACACTTACACAATGACCAGAGGTTAAAATGCAGATGTGTTGCCACTGCTGAGGCCTAAGGTGTTATGCCTCTGTGCCGGAAATTACAGGGCCGTACATTAGCACCTGACCGGATTACGATAGTGCTGAACACTACCATTTAGCGGCAAGTATGTTAGGTAATGTGGTGGTACTACGCCCGCGAGCTCCGTCACTGGAGCTCTACCACCAGTATTATTTCAACGCTGCTTCATCTTCGGCTTCTGCTTTCAGTCAGCAGTGTCTTTAACAGGAGAATCAAATTCTGTTGTCCATTTATGTGTGGCTGTGAGAAGAAAACTTCAACTGTATTATGGCAAGAATGGTGAATTTAAAAAACACTTGTTTGATTTCACCATACCTGATGTACCAAAGGTAATGGCGTGGGGTCAGCAATATTTATGTGTGGGCTTCAAAGGAGAATACACTTTATATGATGTAAGTTTAACAAGCAATTTTACTTTTGTGTAGATATTTGAATGAGAAATATTTTTAATATTTTGTGATTTTTATGTTCTATCTATATTATAAAAATAAGTCGGGTTTTCCTTCCTGACGCTATAACTCCAGAACGCACCAACCGATTTCCACGGTTTTGCATTCGTTGGAAAGGTCTCGAGCTCCGTGAGGTTTATAGCAGAAAAAAAAATTAGGAAAAAATATTTATAAAACGACATCCACGCGGGCGAAGCCGTGGGCAACAGCTAGTGGTAATATATTTATTTGAATGCAAGAATTATTATGGGTTTGTATTGCATTGTCTAAAAGTAAAAAAAACTAAAGTAAAATAACCTACATTCAAAATCCCTAAAATCTAAATAAATACCTAATGGTTGTTTTACTTATATTAAAAATACCAAAGCTTTAAAATGTCTAATGGATATATATACCTACTAGCTGCTACTATATGCCTAATGCCCGCGACTTCGTTCGCGTGATAATTTATGATTGTTCAGTATCTACCCGGACGAAGTCGTAGGCGTAGCTAGTATAAAAGTAGCCTAAGTTACTCCTTATTACATAAGCTATCTGTCAGTGAAAGTCCCGTCAAAATAGGTCCTGCCGTTCCCGAGATTAGTGGGAACAAACAGACAGACAGACAGACAAAAATTGTAAAAAATGTTGTTTTGGTATATGTACCAAAACAACATTTTTTATATTATATATTATATAAAAAACGGTTATTTTTACATTACAAACAGACACTCCAATTTTATTCATTTGTATAGATATAGATTTAGACAAAGCAATATATACCCATTATTATATTTAGTCTCTCTAATTATATTCAGTTAAATTAATATTTCTATGTTTGTAGAATACCATATTTATTAAATAGCATTTAAGACCTTGTACTGTAAGGCTGTCTCTGATTATACCTGACACTCAATGTTCCGTATAAAAAATATAGGTGAATAATTTAACTTTTTTGTTACATTTTGCAGTTGTCTTCAGGGAGTCCCAAAGAGCTTTTTCCAACTAGTAGTTCTAGATCATTGGAACCAACTATAGCAAAGTATAATGAAACTTCATTCTTGTTGGGGCGAGATAACACACTGGTGTTAGTCGAGGAAGCTCAAGAAATTGAAATAAAAAAGATAATCAAATGGTCTGAGGCACCAATAGCTGTTGGTAGGTTATTAATTTTTTAAGAGTTAATTATAGGTAATATAGTAATCGGTCGTGTACAAATGTATAGTTAAAAAGTATCACAATTTTTGTTGTTTTTTTCTTATAACTAAGTATCAAACAAGTTTACAGTTCACATGTTAAGTAAATACTGTATTTTTTATTTTTAAAGAAAAATGGAAAGAAAAAATTGACTTCAGGCGAGACTCGAACTCGCGGCCTACTGGGAATCTAGTCCAGCCGCTCTTCCAATTGAGCTACTGAAGTCCTGCCCGATTTGTCAAATCTTTCCTTCACATCTATTGCATTGCTTTATGGTAGCAGCAGCGCCATCTATTACCAACTATGCTAGTTAGGCAACCGATATAATAGACTTTTCAGTTTATTGAATATCGTAAAGAAGTCGCTTTTACCCTTAATAATTGTTTTATATTATTTCGCAATAACACATGCTTGTGAAATATATTTTATTTTTAAAGAAAAATGTAAAGAAAAATTTGACTTCAGGCGAGACTCGAACTCGCGGCCTACTGGGAATCTAGTCCAGCCGCTCTTCCAATTGAGCTACTGAAGTCCTGCCCGATTTGTCAAATCTTTCCTTCACATCTATTGCATTGCTTTATGGTAGCAGCAGCGCCATCTATTAATGTGTTAATGCGAAATAATATAAAACAATTATTAAGGGTAAAAGCGACTTCTTTACGATATTTAATAAACTGAAAAGTCTATTATATCGGTTGCCTAACTAGCATAGTTGGTAATAGATGGCGCTGCTGCTACCATAAAGCAATGCAATAGATGTGAAGGAAAGATTTGACAAATCGGGCAGGACTTCAGTAGCTCAATTGGAAGAGCGGCTGGACTAGATTCCCAGTAGGCCGCGAGTTCGAGTCTCGCCTGAAGTCAAATTTTTCTTTACATTTTTCTTTAAAAATAAAATATATTTCACAAGCATGTGTTATTGCGAAATAATATAAAACAATTATTAAGGGTAAAAGCGACTTCTTTACGATATTCAATAAACTGAAAAGTCTATTATATCGGTTGCCTAACTAGCATAGTTGGTAATAGAAGGCGCTGCTGCTACCATAAAGAAATGCAATAGATGTAAAGGAAAGATTTGACAAATCGGGCAGGACTTCAGTAGCTCAATTGGAAGAGCGGCTGGACTAGATTCCCAGTAGGCCGCGAGCTCGAGTCTCGCCTGAAGTCAAATTTTTCTTTCCATTTTTCTTTAAAAATAAAATATATTTCACAAGCATGTGTTAATGCGAAATAATATAAAACGAATACTGTATTGTATAAAATCCATACAATGGATGGAAACTGTTCTTCTCTTTTAAAGCTCATTGTCTTTTTTCCTTTCAGTATGGGATGAGCCTTTTGTATTAGGGCTATTACAAGATCAGGTAGTGGTGCAGACTGTGGAACCACCTCTGTTCATACAAACCTTACCTGAACTGAACAAAGCAAGACTGATGTATAAGTGGGTAATCAATGATTATTATTGGTACTAAATAATTATACTACTGGTGGTAGAGTTCCAGTGTAGGGACTCGAGGGCGTAGGCACCACCACATTACCTTATCTATCTGCCCCCTAATGGTAGTGCTCGGCATTCTCGTGTTCCGGTGAGATGGTAATGTATAGCCTCATAATAACAATCATGGAGACATAACAACTAAGGTGTCAGGGGTGGTAACTCATCTGCATTTTGACCTCTGGGTTTTGTGGGTGGGACATCACTTGACAGAAAAATATAAAATCGAGCAGGACTTCGGTAGCTCAGTTGGAAGAGCGGCTGGACTAGATTCCCAGTGGCCGCGAGTTCCGAGTTTCGCCTAAAGTCAAATTTTACTTTCCATTTTTCTTTGAAAATATATATATATATTTCACAAGCATGTGTTAATGCAAATAATATAAAACAATTATTAAGAGTAAAAGCGACTTCTTTACGATATTCAATAAACTGCAAAGTTTATTATATCGGTTGCCTAACTAACATAGTGTGGCAATAGATGGCGCTACTGCCACCATAAGGCAATGCAATAAATGTGAAGGAAAGATTTGACAAATCGGGCAGGACTTCAGTTGGAAGAGCGGCTGGACTAGATTCCCAGTGGCCGCGAGTTCGAGTCTCGCCTGAAGTCAAATTTTTCTTTCCATTTTTCTTAAAAAAAATATATATATTTCACAAGCATGTGTTAATGCGAAATAATATAAAACAATTATTATGGGTAAAAGCGACTTCTTTACGATATTCAATAAACTGCAAAGTTTATTATATCGGTTGCCTAACTAACATAGTGTGGCAATAGATGGCGCTACTGCCACCATAAGGCAATGCAATAAATGTGAAGGAAAGATTTGACAAATCGGGCAGGACTTTAGTTGGAAGAGCGGCTGGACTAGATTCCCAGTGGCCGCGAGTTCGAGTCTCGTCTGAAGTCAAATTTTTCTTTCCATTTTTCTTAAAAAAAAAATAAAATAAAAATATATAATTATAGTTATTCACTTAGCTGAGTTCCAAGTGCAATCACTACTAAAAAGCACTCTGCATAAAGAAAAAACTCTTGGCTCTTAAAGATATCCATTTCAATAAACGAACTGTTTTATAATTATGAGTAGACTGTGGCATACTTATCTGGCTTTTCATTACTCTGGGACGACGCGCGAGTATCGGCAGTCTTTGTTGCGTTACGTTAAGCGCATCGGCTGATGTAGCTTAAAAAAAACCTTAACTTCTAGAACAACTTCGCCTTTTAGTGATCTCTAGTATCGACGGTATCGAGTAGCGAATGATTTTATTTCCAAAACAAAAGGTAATACAGTATACATAAAAAAAAATTGCACATCGAGCCTACGAAAGAGACATTCCGCTAGTTTCGATTTCGTAGAGCGTTATCTCTGCTACACACTGCCTACGTAAACAGCGCTAGTCCGGGATTGGTTAAAACTTATCAAAATGGTGGACAAACGTCATATAGGTAAAGTGCGAAAGAGATAACACTCTACAGACCCGAAATAAGCCGAACTCTTCTTAAGGTCGATGTGCAATATTTCTTGTTTGGTACTTTTTGTTCGAGTTCGAGTTAGTCTATTTGTTTGAGTGTAGGTTCTCCTTTAAAATACGTGGATCTATAAAATAGAACATTTAATACATTAAATAAGTGCCAGTCACGAAATGGTTTTTCAAGTGTAGGAAAATATCATTATAATAGGTTGGGGAAAAAGTCTTTTCGCATTATAGTATGTATGCACTTGTAATAAAATCTCTTTGGCTGTAGTATTTGTATCTGGCTGGTTTTGGTATCATTGAAAGTTAAAATTTTATGGAACATAATTCCAAATTCAAATTAGGCAAATGTGTGATTTTCATTTGTTTTTCGTACTGTCAAGATGAGTGAATCTAATGAAGAAATTCTATACATTTTAAAATTTTACTACAAAAAAGTTAAAAATGCAACGTAAGCCGCGAAAAAAATTTGCGATGTTTATGGACCTAGTGCAGTGTCTGTGAGAGTAGCACAAATTCGGTTTAAGCGTTTTCAATCCGGAAATTTTGATGTCAAAGATGCACCTCGCTCTGGTCGCCCTATTACGGATAAAATGGATGCCATTTTTGAAAAAGTGGAGCAAGATCGACAGATCAGTAGTTACGACGTAGCTGAAGAACTGAGAATTGATCACAAAACAGTTTTGGCGCATTTGAAAAAAGCTGGGAACAAAAAAAAGCTCGATATTTGGTACCTCACGAGCTCACTGAAAGAAACCTAATGAACCGTATACTCATTTGTGATTCTTTATTACGACGTAATGAAACCGAATCATTTTAGAAGAAGCTGATAACTGGGGATGAAAAGTGGATCACGTAAGACAAGAACGTGCGAAAAAGGTCGTGGTCAAAGGCCGGTCAGGCTTCACAGACTGTGGCGAAACCCGGGTTAACTCGCAATAAGGTGGTGTTGTGTGTGTGTGTGGTGGGATTGGAAGGGCATTATTCATTATGAGCTATTACCACCAGGCAGGACTATCGATTCTGCACTCTACTGCGAACAACTGATGAGATTAAAGCAAGAAGTTGAGAGAAAGCGGCCGGAATTGATCAACAGAAGGGGTGTGGTGTTTCTTCATGATAACGCTAGACCTCACACGTCTATAGCCACTCAGCAAAAATTAAGAGAGTTTGGCTGGGAGGTGTTAATGCATCCGCCGTATAGTCCTGACCTTGCACCTTCAGATTTCCACCTGTTTCGGTCTCTTCAGAATTCTTTATGCAATGTTAGGTTAACATCACGAGAGGACTGCCAAATCCACTTGTCGCGGTATTTTGATGAGAAGTCCCAAAATTTTTATAGCAATGGGATCATGTCCCTACCTACAAGATGGCAAAAGGTTATCGAACAAAATGGTACATACATACTTTAGTTAAATTTAAATAAACTATATTAAAAAATGTTTTGAATTATCTTAAAAAAGATAAATGTTTGAGTTTGGGTTACACTAGTTCTGATATTATTTAGGCGTTAGTATTCTAATATTCTTATTGTTCTGTGGTGCTGGTCACTACCATTTGGAGGCAATAAGATAAGGTAATGCGGTGGAGCCTACGCTCGAGCTCCCATACTGGAACTCTAGTAAATATACACAAAATTCTACCAAAATGTTTTATGTTAAAGTTTTTATGAAAACATGGATACAGTTTATATTTATGTTTAATACTTTAAGGATTTTAGATATTTTCTTATGACTATTGTTTATTTTCCAGATGTAAGCGAGGATTAATATTTGTTTCATCTATGGGCCAGGTGTGGTGTTTAAGTTCAGTAGATGTTAAAAAACAAAGACAGCAGCTACTTAAAGATAAACATTTCCAAATAGCTATCGATTTAACAGTAAGTGTAATAGTACTGTATAGCTTTATATTATTTTCATTACCTCCCGTTTACATCTGTTGTGGTTTACATTTATTTACGACCAGAGTGCGACCGCCTATCGTATTTGTTGTGGACAATAGTAGACATTATTATAGAGAAATAAATAAACAATTTAACTTATTTCCGAATCGCGAACTTATGTATATTCGAATTTCTAATTTGACCGGACTAATAAGAATTGCCATAAATTGATAATAAACATGTCTAACATAACTCTGGTGGTCAATGTTGGAACTAAACTAAGAAGACTGATTTAGTGCTGTTACTATGTCAACAGATGTCGCTTTATATTTGAATCCAAATTCTGCTACGCACTGTTAAGATTTTCTGACGCAGAGTGACTACTCAGAGGTCGGCTAGCAAACTCATACTTACCTGGCGTAAGGGATACTGTGATCAACAAGGTGGTTCCCCCAGGGCGAGGCTCTTCCATTGCACTGCGGTGGGGTTGACGGTTGACCCCTGCGATTATCCCTTATGTGGATAACTCGGACGCGTAATGTATGGTAGTGGGTACTGCGTACGCGCTGTTCCCTCATTTAATAATATTAACTAGACCTGAGTCGATCACTCCTTCGTCGGGATTCGGGTAGATCGCGACCCATTGACAAGGTGATCGAGTCTAAATGACTCGATCGTTTGGGTCATTTGGGTCGCGACTCGATTTCGCTCAAACGTATACTGTAGCTCATGATTCTCGTGATTCGAGACCCATCTGATAAGGATGCGAGACTCGAGATCGCGATCCACACATTATGTCGCTGGCTATTTTTCATTTTAATACATTTCAATTAATTATCACTAATTTCATTCTTAAACTTTATAGGCATATAGCATAAATTTTACAATTAGATGACATGGTGCAGGGGAGCTTGATCGATAAAACTGTAAACAAACTGAAGTGTACCTTATGCTTAATGTGATAGAGTTCACGAGAAACAAAGTACCCAATGACCCAAAGGACCCAAATGATCGACTTTTTTTGTACGTCACGACCCGATCACTTGTGTTTGGATCGTGATTCAATCAAAGTGATTCTATCGCTCGCGATCGACTCAGGCCTAATATTAACCAAGTGTACTGTACATGAACATTATATTACCCATAATAACGGCCGTAACCCTTAATAGAGGCAAGAGGCACAGTATAAGGAAACAGACAGTAGGTTATTATCGCCTTTTAACTTTTGTAAAATGGCGTCTTCACTCTTTACCCATACAAACGCAAATTCATAAGGGTTGTCGCATTTTTAATTTTATTTACGTTGCCTGTAAGTTACAGGCACACGTCAGTTTAAATAATAAAAGAAATAAAATGTTATTTGATTGAAATCAAAATAACTTAAATAGAAATCAAAAGTCATATTATATTCTAAAGAAATGTTAGACTAGTAAATAAGGTATTACTTTTTATGATGTAACTCACAAAAACAGTTAACCTCTTCATTAATTTATTGAAGTTGAATATAATTTTAAATTAAAATGTACAATTAAAGTGTACATACCTACTTATATTTATTAACATTTATCTTTCGCCAACTGACGCAAGTAGTAGGTACCTAGGTTACAAACCCAAAAAGTAAATACTTATTAGCTTACCTACTGAAAACGAAAAAAATACACTATAGAATAGCTTTTCAGGCTTTTTAAATGTATTCACGTATTACTCACTTCATATCTAGTGTTTAGTATTGTTACCAACATTGAGTGACAAAATTTGTATGCTTTTCTATTGGCCATAGATATTCGCGGGTAGTCATGCATCTTTATCTATCACAGTAGTATGTGTATGTTTATTCCCCTCTCTCTAGTAGTTTATTGGGTACTTTAAATTTACCGCCAAACGCACGCCCGTGTAATTGGCGCCGCGCGAGTGACGCGCTTTGAGAAATAAATAAAAGAGAGGGTCGGCGTTTGGGCCACTCTTGAACTCGCGGTCGCGGAAGAATATTCAGTCTGATCAGAAAAACGAAAGGAAGAGTGTGCTAGCTAGCGGTGCGGGCGGTAAAAATTTTTATTTTTAGGTTTTAAATTATTGTATATTTATGTGTATTTGGTTAGGACTCTTAATTAACACTGTAACTACTGGCAGGCATCTAAGCCGGGCGGCGGCGGATAAAATTTTAGAATCAGCTAGCTACCGTGGGTGAATCCCATCCGACGTTACCGATTTAGGAACCGAGGAAGATTCCCCATCATCTAGTTTAGGGTAGGAAATGAATTGAAACATTTAATGATATTTTAACTAAGTTTTTTAAATTTTAACTTACTACTTTCTTTTCATAGTTTCCCCGTAAATTGCCCTATGTCTACCTGGGACTAAGTAGGGCCATGGGCCTTCCTAGTCCAAAACAATGCCCGCCATTGATATTTTATAAACCTGGTTCACCCAGGTGGACTGTTGGTGTACCACGAGCCGGGTTAATCACATAAATACATAATTTATTTACCATAAATATAAACATTTTACCCGTATTCATTTGATTTTTAATTGTAAATAAGTATTACCTATATTAAATGCTTATCTTATCACCAATGATATGCTGTGCTTAAAAATAACGAGTTATGATTTTGTATTTGTGTTATGTACAGTCACATATAAAACACAGGAATATTGTTTAACTTTTAATAAAATAATATATAATATGTTTCGTGGTAGAATAAAAAAGAGAGACGCTGAAATAATTAAAAAAATATGGGTAAGTAAATAAACCGATAATGTTGCAAATCTGAGTTTAGCAATCCATATACTAGGTGTAATTGAGGTACTTATCTAATATTGCGACTACAAATTGAGATGAAAGCTAACCTATCTTCCAAGCTGGTTCAAACTGCACATTGTGTGCAAAGTTTGATTAAAATCGGTTAAGTAGTGGAGTCCATCGTGGACAAACAACGTGAGTAACGTGACGCGTAATTTAGCCTAAATTATCAAATTTCTTCTGTCTTATTACGTTCCGTACATCTACCATACGCTAGTTATTAGGAAACCTTAAAGGATCACTTTGTTGTCCGTCCGTCCGTCCGTCCGTCCGTCCGTCCGTCCGTCCGTCCGTCCGTCCGTCCGTCCGTCCGTCAGTCTCTCCTTTTTCTCAGGAACGCGTGAAGGTATTAAGCTGAAATGTATATCTAATACTCAGGTCTTTTGTCCCTTAGATATGTAAAAAAATAAAACTTTAAATCCACGCAATCAGATACCTACAGCCGGATGTCGCAAGTTTTCGAAACTTGCAAGGGAATCAAAACCTACTTCCCTTCAACTCAGAATCTTGTATTTACGTATTTTTAGAAAATTTGGTATAAAACGCTTTATGGCACAAATAAAGGAAAAAACCTGAAACTTGAAATTTTTTGTTACAACACATTTTATTTTTTAAATAGGTAACCAAGACTCGATTGTCGTGATAGGTGAACTTTTACTTATATTATACCTTCAGGTATGTACGGAAACCTCATTGGCCGTTTTTTTAAGTTTATTCATATACTTGGTTTGCTGTTTCGCTTATGATACAGGAGAACAAGTGGCATTATTTTCTTTATCTATTTCTTATCCTATGAAGTATTCTCAAAATATATCAAGCTGCAGATTAAGTAATAATAAATAGTTCCGAAATTGTAGTTATAAGCGTATGTGCGTTAATTTTAAATGTAATAACCCAACAAGTTTATTTCTTGTTGTTGTAGAATTTATCAGAATGTTCAGCGGAAGAAAAGAAGCAGACAATAAAGTCCATCCAAATGTTATTTGCGTTCGAGTTATTTGATAACAAATTATTTGCTGAATCTATGAAAGAGTTTATTAAATTAAATACTGATCCGGCCGATGTTATAAAACTGTTCCCTGGTTTAGATGGCAAAAGAAACACGGATAGCAAATTGAAGGGTAAAGATTTGGAGAACGCCCTGAACGCGTTGATACAATATCTCGGTGAAGTTAGGCTGAAGATTAGCAAAACTAGTTCCACGGAAGCTAGCGGCAGCTCAGAAGAGGGTCAGCGAAGTGTTAATCAGCAATTGGAATTGATAGATACAACGTTACTAAAATGTTATTTGCAGGTAGCTTGAAATATTTTTGATTGGTCATGGCAAGATTAGTAAAAAATAAAAATTAAAAAGGTACAAGGTACAGCTTTGGATATTATTTTGAGAACTTAAAGAACATTAAAAAATGTTTGCCTCTCTGAAATAAAAAGATAAAAATTTATGTTTGATTGGAGGGTTTCTACTGTTGTAAAGAAATACTATATTATTCTGATGACGTAAAAGTATTTTAATATCTGGAAATGTTCTTTATGCTCTCTAGATAATATTCTAACCTAACCTAACCTGTAGGTACCTTTTTTTCTGTACCAATCAATTAATGCATGCTCTGTTATACCTAGTATTAGTAAGAAATTTATATTTACTTAATATCTCTTAAGAATAAAAAATATGTATTTTCAGACGAATGACGCTTTTGTCGCTCCATTGTTACGTTTAAATAATTGTCGTTTAGAAGAAGCTGAAAAAACATTGTTACAATATGGAAAGCAAAGTGAATTGATCATATTGTATCAAACGAAAGGACAACACACCAAAGCTCTTCAATTATTGAAAGAGCACGCGAAGCAACCTGATTCAAGTTTAAAAGGTTATAATAGAACCAAGAAATATTTGCAGCATCTTGGTATGTAATTCATTTTTTTTAGGAGTGTCAACTCCGATGCGCTGATGTGTAGTTTTATGCTCTATGCGTGTATATTAAGATTTACATAGGACAGATTAGCACTGAACATTACAATATTTATTTACATTTTTCTCTAAATTTTGTAAAGTTCTCCGAAATTACCGATGAGGGAAACGGTCGCTTGACCACACAGGCACCTTATGTGGTGTTAAGAGAAGCTATATTTTATTAGTTTAGGATAAGCGGAGAGTTCCCTGGCAAAACTTTTCAAAACTAAGTTTTGTCACAAAATTTCAGGTGCTGATCATATTCATTTAATATTCAAGTTTTCCGATTGGATATTAGACGAATATCCAGAGGAGGGGTTAAAGATATTCACAGAAGACATAGCCGAGGTTGAAAACTTGCCTCGACCCAAGATATTAGATTTCCTGTTGAGAGAACATAATCATTTAGTGGTACCTTATTTAGAACATGTCATTCATACTTGGAACGATGAAAGTACACAATTTCACGACGCGTTGATAAATATGTACAGAGAGAAAATTGTTGATAAGAAATCAAACTCCACCGAGGAAGAAATAGAACATTTGAAATTCAAGCTTTTAGCCTTCCTCGAAAAGTCGAAACACTATACTCCTGAAAGAGCTATATTGAATTTCCCAAACGATTGTTTATTTGAGGAGCGTGCTGTTGTTTTGGGTAGGCTCGGACGACACGAACAGGCTCTTGCAATTTATGTTCAGATTCTTGGTAAGTAGTTGAGCTTTTTTAAGTGATTTTTTTTTATCATCGTTGTGATTTAAAAGTCGATGAAACGAAAAAGCGACAGTAAAAAGAGATAGACAAATAAATTCATAAGATTTGACATGGGAGAAAATGAGATAGGAAGCATTATACTATTTTTTCTTGAAGTTATCACTTCTACCACGTGTGAATTGTACACATGTTTTTAGGTGTCACCAACTAGGTTATTTAGCCGTTACATTAATAGCATAGCCTCTATTAAACAGCGCCGTTAAACTAGCGGCTTAAATGATATTAAGCCAATTCAGCCATTCAATCAGGGCAAATGACTTGATTTATAATGTTTAACTACTTGCCTAGCCGCCGAGTAAATCAAAATATAATAGTATCATGTATAAAAGAAAACTTACACACACCGCACCTTTGGCCTTAACTCAACCATATCGATGTGCTCTGGGTCCCGTCTCACGGGAGTACTCTCCCGTGTATGTATTAGACACTTCAGCCCACCAGTTGAATGAATATTGAATTATTTGGTTAGGACATGGGCTAGTATTTCTTAAATTGTACATTTTTCCAGGCGATGTGGATAAAGCTCTACGTTATTGCGAAAATGTGAGCAATGATAAAAACGCAGATACCTATCTGATATTGATGAAGATACTCATGAACCCGGACCAATCTTCAGTACTAAGCGGGCCTCTTGCTAACGTACTTAGACATCCAAAATCAATGGTAGCAGATCTAGAAACATCTTTAGATATCCTAGAAAAATATGCTAATAAAATATCACCTATGAAGGTAAGGAGATATCTAATGAGTGTATTTTTGTATACGGGCGGTGTTGTGCACACCAACTTACAAATATGCAGTAAATTTCAACTCTGTGAATTAAATAATTAATTAATTTGCTAATTAATTCGACATTAATTAGCAACCACGGTGCTGTCATAGTCGCACGACGACTCAAAGTCCCTAATAAATTATAGACAAAAAAAAACTCCGTGAATTGAATTTTATCCCTAATTTTGGAGCTTCAGTTGGATGTAATCTGTGACATACAGATACACGAGTTCGGTGTTCGAGGAGGGTTCGATTTTTCCCTTAAATGTTTATACATTACACTATGACATTTTAGTTTTCTTTTTCTTCATTTTATAAATTTTTACAAATTATGTTTTTTTTAGGCTCTGTCAGTGTTACCCGACACTGTGCCTTTGACTCGGTTGAGGCATTTCCTGGAGAGTGCTCTCGAAACGCAGCTTGCACTCAAGCGTCGTACTCAAGTCATGAAGGGACTGCTATATGCTGAGCATTTGCAGGTATAATCATATTATCATGTTTTACTATAAAAATAGTTTAATTAATATACATAGAAAATATTGTATATTTCGGTAATTTGGCTGTAAAGCATCGGCTGTTACACATACGTAAACATAATATTCGAAAGTTGATTTTCTCTTTCCATATCATATCTTCAAGAAAGGAGTTTTTCCTAAAATGACTAACAATACCTACCTTATTAAGAATAACAATTAGGTCGTCCCGCGAACCTTTGCGTTTATTCAACAGATTTTTTAAATTTATCAGATTTTTATTTTTTCTGCACATCCATGGCTAGATTTCTTCAAAATGAGTCCATATAAAATAAATAACTACTTGTCAATAAATATCCATTTTTATGTGCAGCGTGTATCCCACAATCGCTGAGACAAACATCGACTTACGCTATGAATATATGTATATTATGTTGATTTTTACAGATACAAGAAGTGAAAACATTCCACGAGTCGAAGAGTATAGTAATAAACGACTACGATATTTGTCCAGTGTGCAAGAAACGTTTCGGCAACCAAAGTGCTTTTGTCAGATATCCCAATGGAGAAATTGTTCATTTCTCTTGTAAAATAGATAAGTGATACTAGTATGTGTAGTTATATGGTACCGTTGTGTAGCTAAGGATAACGGATTACTTATTGCGCATATTTATGTAATTCTTGTACTTTTAGTTGTACTTGTTGATTGGATATCAGATTCAAATTCTATCTGGCCTCTGGTACCTCTATTGGCCGAATACTCAAACGTCACTCAATTTTAAGCAACGCTCAAATGTGAGCTATCTCTATCGTTTGAGCGTGTTTTATAAAGACAGAAGACTTTTAAGTCCCACTTAGATTTAAGTGACGTTTGAATATTTGAACGTTAGACATGTTAAAGCTTGAGTTGGACTTATGCAATAATTGCTTCTCTCTGAGGACATTACACATACGTCAAAAAATATTTTCCATAATAAATCTTTATACAATAACACACATAAAGTTTCAGCTCTTTACATACAATCATTATTGTAAGAGAGTGTACAGGCAGAGTAAGCAATATTGTTTAATCTTTGTGTGAGTCATGCGTATTTGCCTAGCCAAATGACTAGAACTATTGTAGTACCTATAATTAAAAATAAAACAGGTGACATCGCTGATACGAAGAATTATAGGCCTATTTCTTTGGCGACGGTGATAGCGAAAGTGTTTGACAGCTTACTTAATAGACAACTTAATAACTATGTTCACCTGCACGATAATCAGTTCAAATTTCACGCCGGCCTGTCAACTGAGAGTGCTATATTGTGTCTGAAGTGGGCTGTCAGATACTACACAGACCGAAAAACACCTACGTATGCCTGCTTCCTCGATCTATTTAGGGCTTTTGATCTGGTGTCCTACAGCATTCTCTGGAAGAAGCTTGAAAAAGCGGGAGTCCCATTGGAACTCATTAGCACTCTGAAGTGCTGGTATGGAGGCCAGATCAACCAGGTTCGTTGGGGTGGGGGCTTTTCGGAGTCGTATGGGTTGGAGTGTGGGGTGAGGCGGGGGTTGACTTCACCTACGCTCTTCAACTTACACGTCAATGAGTTAATTGAAGCGCTCAGTAGAGAGCGAGCCGGCTGCTACATTGACGGGGTGTGTGTTAATAACATCAGTTACGCCGATGATATGGCTCTACTGAGCGCCTCAGTTTGTGGAATTAGAAAGTTGTTGTCTATCTGTGAAGACTATGCTAAGCATCATGGGTTGATATATAATACAACCAAAAGCGAAATCATGGTCTTTGGTGCCGGCGGCCGAAGTTGTTCTACAACTATACCTCCAGTAAAATTAAACGGAGTGTCCCTGAACAGGGTATACAAATTCAAATACCTAGGACATGTATTGGCCGCCGACGGCAAAGATAATGATGACATTGAGCGGGAACGAAGGGCGCTATCGGTTAGAGCGAATATGATAGCACGCAGGTTTGTACGTTGCTCACAAGGTGTAAAAAAGACCTTATTTCGTGCATATTGTACTTCTTTTAACACGTGCAGCCTGTGGGCAGATTATACGCAAAAATCGTACGGCGGCTTTCGCGTCCAATATAATAATGCGTTCAGGTTTTTGATGGGGCTGTCTCGTTTCTGTAGCGCATCAGGGATGTTTGCTGAAGCTCGTGTCGACTGTTTTTATACGACAATGAGAAAACGATGCGCTTCCCTGGTGCGCCGGGTGCGGGCCAGCCTTAACACTATCCTGAACTGTATTTCGAGCAGGTTGGATTGTCTATATGTGAATCACTGCTGCAAGCTATCCACCTCTGTAATGGCCGTGTAGTAGAGACTCACATAGTGATAGTGAAATTGATTTATGTGTAATTTTAGAATAGCAATACTAACATAGAATTAAGTAATATTGTTACTAACACTATAATGAGCTTTGTTGCTTACTTAAATAAATAAATATATATATATATATATATATATATATATATATATATATATATTATATATATATATATGTCGGCAGGAGGGCCTTCTCCAGTCAGGACATCTAGGACATCTAGGTAGTATTGTCTGCGTGTCTTTCCATAAGCTGATATGTTATTCGTGTTTGTGGGCGTCTGTAGGTGGGAACTCGAGCGGGTGATGAAATAAAGCACAGGGTTTGGCAGAAGGTGAAGCAATAGTCGTTTATTGCCAAAGATCCGCCCATTCGATTACCTCCGGCAGGGAAGAACGGGCAAGAAACCCTTCGGACCGGGAAACCACATTTACCAGGATACGATACTACTACTATCACTAGTCTTCTGCCCATTTGATTCAAAACTACCCGCGTTATATCACTTTAATATCACTGACGTTCACTGTTCTAACTGGCAGCATAACTGCCCTATAATAATTCGATTCAACTGTGTGACTGTGACTGAATGATCGTTACTCTATGACTGACCGTCATGAACTATTTGCTAGCCTTTACAAACCCGATATCGGCAAGTCACTATCCCCCTCTAAGGTAACAAATCCAAGTACCTAAGCCGACCGTGGCGCCACCTAGAATTCTCTATTAAACCATCTAGCCTAGTCGTAATTAGGTTACGTCTCCGATAGACTAGATGGCGCTAGTAGTCACATTTAGCTTCCACTCCGACATATATATTTAAGCTAAGTAATCGTTCCAAGTTCTTTTCAATGACAGTGGATACATAGCTCTAAAATCAGTCGCTATCACAAAATCTTAGTGGCCTAGTCAGCATTGGCCTGATACAATTGCAGCTAAATCATATTTTAATTTGAAGAATTTAGTCTTATTTCCTACTTTTACAGTGTATTTATCACTAGATGGCGCTAGAATATTTTAAAATTAAACTCTCCATTTTAAATGAATGTATCATTTAATTTTAATATATGAATCCGTAGTTTTATAGCCGCCTAGTTATTTATTTGTAGTCGAATGTGTTATACTGAATATTTAAAGGATTTTTTAAAATGAAAATAAGGTGGTAAACAAGCGTGTAGTTCATATTGTTAAGTGATGTCTGCAGTCTATAGACGTTTCCGCAATTCAGAGTTTAAAATGCAGATGCGTTGCCACCCCTGAGATCTTAGTTCTTATGTCTCTGTGATAGTTCTTACGGAGACATACATTACCATCTAACCTTTAATCATGATAGGACTGAACACTACCATTTGGCGGCAGATATATTAGGACTCGCGAATCAGAGCTACAAGTAGATAATATCGATGTTATTAGTGGTATTTGATTTGAGTTTGACACAGTCTTTGGTTTTATTAAATAGTAGTAGTAAAGAGGTAGTGCTCTCATCCTTAAGATGTTAGAACCTATTGTAGCGCTTTATGCTACTACTGGTAAAAGTACTGAACGTGATCTCTATCTGTATTTCAAAATGTATAACTTATTGGTGATAATAATAAAGTTGTCGCGAGTTTATTATGTATATTAGTTTTGCTATATAAGTGTATATTTTCTAATTAATTGTTTTAAGTTGTGTACAGATCAATGTAGTAAATGCTTATGCTCATATTTTGTGTATTATTTATAAACATTTCATATTATATTATGAGAAAACAGAATTTTGTCATACATTTTCAAATTATTCAGGTTTTTACTGAACTGTAATGAGCTACAAAAGGAATCGTGGGGATTGTAAGTGAAAATTTGTATGCTCTTTGTCTGTTTAATAGTTAAAAAATGTCATAGATTTTTGTTCAAAAGTGTGACATTTGATTTTTTTTTTAAATAGCATAGCACATTGCATTGCAGAAAGATTTTTCTTCAGTAGTATTATCAAAATATCATCATCATCATCACTCCAGCCGAATGACGTTCACTGCTGTACAAAGCCTTCCCCAAAGACGCCCACAACAGTGTGAAAATATGCCATAATCGCCACGCTTGGCAGGCGGATTAGCGATCGCAGTGACAGTAGTTTTATTGCGGGACGCTGCTGCCTATTCCGTTGCTGCTGTCCTATTGGAATACTTTGACCGCCATTGTTCGGTTGGGGGTCGTCACGTCGTGACGCCATGATCGAAATATATGAGTTAAAAATAAATCGATTGATCACTATAACGGTGTTACATGCGTCGTGAGTGGTAGTTTACGAACCATAGCGATGGCTTGTTGGTGACACGAACAGTATGTCACTTCCTCTGGTTCTTATAGTAGTAATTCTCGGACCAAATCCGCCGACCAAATCGCTACACACGACCGGATTCGGTCCGAATCCGCCCTCCAAACACCGCATCGGACTTGTTTAATAATAATTATGTCCGCCGGACTCCTCTACACACGGCCAGAATTGGTTCGGCGCGTACCGAATCCGCTGTCCGCTCCGTACCAAATGCGGACGTGTGTCATTACTATTAGGGCGACATTCACGGCGTTAGGCCAACGGATGGAAAGTGATCACCATCACCAGAGTTGCCAACGCGTAGCCAGCACTGAAGGCCTCTTGGCGCTATTTTTGAAGAACACCATATTGTAGAGCACCTCAGAGGGAAGTTCGTTCCACAATTTACACGTTCTGTGCAGAAACGAACACGAAAATCGCACCGTTTGCCAAGTGTCCAGTCGGTGAGGAAAGTGGAATTTCTTTATTCGGCGGGTAGTGCGATGTACCTAAGTAATGAGACGGTGGCACCATATCGAACAGTTCAACAGAATACTCACAGACTCCCAATGTATCTAAGCAGGCTCAGCTGATTGAATCTGTCAGTGAGTCCTGGATCGTTAACAATACGAACGGTGCGTCTTTGTGGTAAGCCAAGTGGACGAAACTGGTATTCGGGGTCTCCAGCCCACCAATGACAGCAGTATTCCATATGGGCCGCCTTATAAAGCTGTAGTAGCTTCCCCCATTACCCATACTGTCTTTGTTAAGCATCCCTAGCATTTTGGAGTCTTTCCGTTTTCCAAGTACCTACATTTTATAAGTACCTGAAGAGTCTACTAATCTGTGATAGTATTCCTTTTTAATTCGTTTCAATTTTATTACCACGACTTTTTAGCATGCTTCATTTGCATCACGGCTTTCTTGAATCAGAGGCCCTCTCCAGCTGGGGGTTCGTGGACTATTACCACACCGCGGACACTCCTCCAAAATTCCATACAAACGCTTATATTGTTTACCTATTACACAGACATCAATCAGTGACATGTAGCACGTAGGGTTATGAGGTTATGACTTTAGGCCTCTGACCGACAATATAGAAATAAAATAATACTATGTACTTATGTAGATATTTCTTTCTATTCTTTGACCTGGTTTACACTATGCAATACTATGCATCCCGTCAGGCCACGAGAAAAATATGACAATTGATTTCTAATAAATATATAAATATTGTTCTTGGCCGATATCGGTCAACTGCGGCTCAACCGTAAGGCAAATTTCTCCGATTCACATGAAGCAAACAAATATTAAGTGAAACTTACCACAATATATTAGTGAAACCACAGATCAAAAACGCCGTTTTTGAAATTAGCGTGCACAAACACACAGACAAACGGACATCTTTCCGGGATAAAAAGTACCCAGTGTTGTGTGCCAAAGGTTAAAGTATAATCATACCAAGTTTCATTGTAATCGGACCAGTAGTTTTTATGTGATGCTTGAACAAACAGACAGACAGACAGACAAAAAAAAATCTAATCACATATTTGGGTTCGGTATCGATCTAGTAACATCCCCTGGTATTTCTTTTTTTAATATTTTTAATGTACAAAATTTTCACTTCTACAGTTTTATTAAAAGTATAGATTACGTTTGAGGCTTTACTAGGCCCGAGAGTAGTGTTCCACAATTATTCCACAAGGCTCACGCCTCGGCCTGCTCTTATTGAACATCGGATATAACCGAGTGCTATGTGTTTTGCACAGTGTTTCTTGACTCGCTGCGTTAACGATAACTGCCTTCGTTCGACTTAATAATATGTGCTTACCATGACGGGTACGCACATAGGCGATTCACACACGGGGCCGCTCGTGAAGCGGATTTCATGTCGCTTGTCCTCTCTGTGTTGTATGTTGATACCATTCACACTAAACCGCCCGACCGCGGGGACTAGTTTACTCACCTCCACCGCAATCCGCGGCGGCGCGCGCTCCCGTGTGTAGATTGCCTTTGGATTTCGACAGGTAGAGCTTAGGAATTCGATAGGTAGAGCTTACGAAGTTGAAGGCTCTAAGTCCATGGTAATCATAGACATACGAGGATATACCTACGGCGTGCATTTAAACGGGGATCTCGTTAAAAAAAAGAAAAAACTGTGTTGGCCATTGGCAGTGGTATGATAAATGTCTTTCATTATGTAGGTATGTATGAATGGTATCTTCACGTCAAGATCTGTCAGGGATAGGCTAAGAGCGCGGAGCTCTAATTTGCTTTTATTATGACTTTTTATGGCGATTAAATGGGATAATATGAAATATAAACATTATAACATTATAACGTAATATTGCTTTTTTTAACTTCTCGCTGATAGTTTTCAATAGTGGACCTTGCTTTCCGTCGTTTTCTAAAGGGTAAAAAGATGACAAGGAAATAAATAATTTAATCTGAATAACGATTTCGATGAACCTTGCAACAAAAACTGAACTGAATTAAATATGATTGTCCAAACACTCCAATTTCAATTGTTTTCTAACCGATTTGAGGTCGAATATCTTGGAATTTGATAAATAATGCTTAAGATGAGAAAACAATCACCTAAGAGTCTGTAGAGAACGCGTGTGGAGGTTCGTAAATAATTTAACCTGGCTAGAGGGGCAAAAGCTCTATAATACAGCTGTACCAGACTACCAGGATTCAACTGTTAGTTCATTAAATGACTGAAATTATTTTAAATTAAGGCTTTCGTGTATCTCGTATACCGCTAATATACGAGTATCTCATTAATGATCACAAGGCAACTGATTATTCAATCATGCCACGCCTTGAGTTTCTTTGAATAAATTAACCACTGCGTTATTACAGTTGTTAGAGCTAGATTAGGAATAGACGCCCATTGATTGATAAAAAAAATATATAATAGTTGATTCTTTTTAAAAATATAATGTGTTTGGCTACCACATACATTAATTAACATTAAAAATGATAATAATTCTATAGATTTTTGAAAGATTGAAAATTTTCTAAGCAGAGTGTTTTTTGTGCGAGTTTTTTAACTGATCTATTATAACACATTTTTACTGGTGGGAGAGCTCCAGTGACGGAGTTAGGGCGTAGGCACCACCGTATTACCTAATATACTTGCCGCTAAATAGTACCTAGTGTTTAGCACTATCGTGTTCCGGTCAAGTGGTACTGTACGGCCCTGTAATTTCCGGCACAGAGGCATAACACCTTAGGCCTCAGGAGTGGTAACGCATCTGCATTTTGACCTTGGTCTTTGTGTGGGTGTCTATAGGCTGCAGTCATCACTTAACATCAATTTGAACTGCATGCTTGTTTGCCACTTCCAGGACATAAAAAAAACCATTAATTTGTATGACAAATATAGTTCATTTGTATATTCGCCAGAGGCGCTGCACAGATTTCTCATACAGTATTCTTTAACGCAGTCATATAAGATTAAGAAAATCCGTCCACGCTCTCACTGCGATTATTTTAAGACAACACGTGTCCACGAAATTTAATCTTGATAATTGATTTTTTTTATCGCTATTTGTTTTAATTATGTCGCGGAATGCCCGCGCGCCGTCACCGTGACGTGTGGGTGACGCAACGTCGCGGCTGGAAAGTGTGTCCGCACTTGCGACACTCAGCCGCACGCCTCTGTGGCCCAATGGATAAGGCATCGGCCTCCTAAGCCGAGGATTGTGGGTTCGAGTCCCACCAGAGGTACATAGTAATTTTTATGTTTATTGTAAATTAATGGATTATGTTTGAGATTACAATCTCTGGCAATCGCAAGATACAATTTAGATTCGCTCTACATCGTTTCTAAATCAATGCGCTTGATTTGCTTGCTTTTTGAATTTAAATCGCTTTTCACTAATTTGTTTCTATATTTTTTCTTAATTCGAAACAGGACATTTTCTACCACAGTATTTCGTTCTTATCTAAACTTTCTTACCGGATATTTTCTTTTCACATGTGGCTCTACATTTGTCAGATTCTGTTAGGATTACTATAAAATTAGTGGTTGCCACTAAAATGAAATGAATATGTTATTTCCCTTTAGTAAGTGACATTTTAGTTGGCTAGGGTGGAAAACTATTGTATAATGGGTAGGTAATAATATGAAACATATCCTACCACTTAAAATGATGTTACGATTTGATCAACTGACGAGCAAATACTCAAACGTCACTTAAATCTAAGTGGGACTTAAAAGTCTTCTGTCTATATAAAACACGTTCAAACGATAGAGATAGCGCACATTTGAGCGTTGCTTAGTATTCGGCCCTGAGTCACCTAAACAACTTCGTATGTAGTTACTTCCCATTGATTTATTGTATTTGGTTAATCATCATAATCATAATAATTTATTTACCAGAATGTAGTGGGGGGGATAGATTGTTACATGTATATGTACCTAATATTATCGCGTCCAGACACCGTAATATTTATGAAGTTTATAAGGGTGATCTGGGAAGGTAACTCCTGTATTTCCATTCCTTTACTCACATCTGACACAGATACTATCTGCAACAATATTAGCATCGGTGCGGTTGTAGCGTTTATAAAAAGTCCCTTATCGCGGGGGAAAGCTGTTAGATATGATAAGGACACAATATTATCGATAACGCCCTATGAGGCATCGATCAGTTGATATGATGGGATTCAGTCCCTCCGCGGCTCACGGATTGTCGGTCTGCCAGTTTCGTCGTCTTGTCTCCTGAGATTTGAGACTACGTAGATAGCAGTTAACCAGTGGATACAATTTATATCGATGCAATAGTGGTGTAACGGTATAGAGTTAGGACTAGTGTGTATGATGAGAATGATGGGTGACAACGAGATGGTCTATGGGGACTACTACAATTACGACAACTGGTCGGTACCGCCGGAGTACGGCGCTGACCCCGCCTGCACGTACCGCCAGCCGCAGATTGAGGAGGACTACCGTTATAGTTATGCGTAAGTTACAATATTTAGAATAATAAAAGTGTATTGTAGAGTCGTAGCTGGAACTGCAAAAATAGCTACGATTCTGCAAGAAATGTCAGTTTCAGGACCGGTAGTTATCTCTATACTAGTGCAGACTGCGAGATCCATTTTTTTATGTAAGGAAGGTGGTAGTTTTCCAATTTAATATCTATTAATATCAATACTTGGGAACGTACCTACAAATTATGTCTAATAAATTCAGCAAAATACGAACTGAGGGCAATACTCAATACACTATATATTTATGGGACAAATAGCTGTAGTGCCTGTCTAGTAGTAGTTCCTAAAACTGTAAGCTGTGCACGCGAACACAATAATATGGTCGCGAAATTCGGTTGGTGATTTGACGTGAGTGCACTGAAATTGACTATAAGCACAGCGATCCATATTCCAAACTATTATTCCACTTTATTCTACTCGTCGATACATTACAATCGTATTGAAACATTTATCAAACACATTTGTTTCGAATATATTCGTTGAACACTTTACCTAAGAACATTGTTCTTGGATGCCCTTTTTATTGATTTAATTGATTTATAATTAATCGATAATTAATTCCAGTAGGTAGCAACTTCTGATTTATAATCGTTAGATAAGAAATAAGTAGGTACCGATACACTTTATACCCTACCATATTTCATAAGAAATGTGACTCATGCTAGCTGGAAACCATACTAGGTACGTGATATAAAGTTTATCAAAGTTATGGCGACTGGGGTACGGAATAATCGCCATCACCAGTTTCTCTTATCTGAAGGCACCTACTAAGTTAATTTTGAAATTTTATACGTGCCTTTTGGTAAGAAGTAGTACCTAATACCACTATTAAAGCTAAAACCAGACATTCCAGAACTTCTGAAGGAAGTATGAAACCATAAACTGAACATGTAATTCTTAAATACCTACCGCTGCTTAATAAGTAGGTACCTACTTATTAAGCAGCGGTAGTGTAAGGGTGAGATTCACAGATTGCACTACGACTTTACTTTGAGCAACGTATGCTTAGAACTGTCAGTTTAGTATGGATTTTGACAGTTCAAAGGCGTACTTTGCTCAAAGTAAAGTCGTAGTGCGGTCTGTGAATCTCACCATTAGTCTCTCTTGAATTAAATTCTTCTTTCAAAGGTATCAATCATCATCAGCATCACTGCAGTCGAAATACATCCACCAGTGGACAAAGCCTTCCCCAAAGACGCCTACAACAGTGTTGCGCGTCGTTAGGGGTGAATATGTCATAATCCAGATAATTATGGTGTAGGTATTTCATAAAAAACTCTACAAATTCTACTCTGTTCAAAGTATAGCTTCTATTTCAATGCATAAATGTTTTTCTAAGATGTTAAAATAACTGGCTACCTTATATTTACGAATAGAGACGTAAACAATAATTCTAAGTCTATTATTTCAGCCGAAAGACGTCCACTGCTGGGCAAAGCTTTCCCCAAGAAGCCCACAACAGTGTTGGATTATGCGTCATTGAGGGTGAATAATGCCATAATAGAATGCCAAGATTGGCGATCGCAGAGGCAATATTTATATTACGAGACGGTGCTGTGTGCCCACATTATTGTATTTACTACCGAGCTATTTGAGTAATTTGACCGCCATTGTTCGGTTGACTGACTCCCTCTCGTGGAAGAATTCATGTCCGCTAGAGGGCGATGAGCTCGTCATATCTCGACGCCTTCCATAGAATTCTAAGTCTACCTATACCTATTTTAGAAATATTTACTATCCTGTCAAATCAATAGCCTGTAATTTCTGGAATGAGACTTAAGCCCCAGGAGTGATAAAGCATCTAAATTGAGATTTTAGATTTAGTAAGAACTTACGTAGAAGTTTGCTGTATTCCCTTATAATTAATATGAACTGTATATTTTTCACTTTCATAACATAAATGCATGGGATGGAAATTAACAAGTTACAAAAATATGTCATGATTAATTATTTTCCATATTAAGGAAAATAATTGAATAGAGTCGTTTAACTATACAGATAGATAGGAGTTACTTAATACTTTAATAGGTAATTCAACTGAATGCGCAAGTTATTTTTTTAATTAAAAAAGTAAACTAAGTAAGTATATGTATATTTTATGGTATAGCCTGCTTATTGCATATCTATGTCATCAAAGGCATAATTTTCACGGAAGTATTCAGTACCGTTACGGTTGGTGGGTGCGTCGTCGTTGCGTGTCCCACAACTATAGTGAGGACGGTAGAGGACCGAGTGAGTACCATCGAGCTCATAATCCGCCAGCTGTGCGCTCTCCCATGCCTTCGTGGAGCCCTTAATTGGTTTTGAAACCCTCTTCGCGAGCTGGCGTGCTTTCGCCCATTTAGGCTCGCTTCGCCTAACCAGATTGCCATATCTAACGAAACATTCGTGAAGACCTATCGACTTTTACTCTCTTCCCTCGCAAATGTCTGAACTCGGTTTTTGGAAACTTTCTAGTCATAAATTCAGTTTAAGTATCAGTGGGTGCTGACAATATGCGTTTGTTTTTTGTGTCACGAACACGGTGTAAGCGTCGCCTTAAAAATTTCTCGGTGCTGTCGTGGCCTTATTGGCCTTCAAAATCAGTAAACGACAATTTCGCCGGCATTACCGGGTTAATAAAGTAGCATTATGCAAACGTCGTCGTATAATTTGTTTGAGCGCAGCGGTATAACGGCAATAAAGAGGTAATGGCAGTGTAAGTTTGGTCATGGGGTAGTTTTTTCTCGCATTCCCGGCGCTTGGTACGAACGGCGCGATTCGATATATATATTGAACCTTTATATAAATTACTTTCCTACTGTGCCTACTATTCACCCCATTATTTTATCATTAAGTATTGCAAACCCGAAACGACTGTCTTTAGCGCATAATGAATGTTTATATCAACGTTTGTAAAATGATGTATTATTTTCTAATTTGAATAAATAAATTGGAACTAGAAACTGTTTATGTTTGTACTGAGTTAACTTGATTGTCGAAGAGAACTTCTTATTGAATTACTGCAGATAATAAATCTTATAAGCTAAGTGAGTTGGTATGTGCTTAGTAAAATGGCACCGGTAAAAAACGCGAAGCTTTGATGAAGTTGGTTTTTATGAGTGTTAATTTAGGGGTAAGTATACTCCTAAATGTGACAGCTGAAATAATTCTTATCAAAGAAGACGTGGCTGTAGTCGAAGTTGAAGGGTGTGAGTCAGATTAAAAAATTAATAGAAATCGGAACTACAGTGTAGGTAAATCAATCCCTGCATAAAATCAAAATCAACAATCATCACGCAGTCACATAGAGCAACACGGGCCACCGGCCGCGGCGGACCGGAGGGGAGTAGCCATATGCAGGCTTTCCCCGCTGTCAATGTACAAGACCAAAAGGTCCTATGCCTGTCGCCCAGGTATTTAAATGTGTGTGTGAAATTGTTTATGTATTTTGTTAAAGTCAAGGTGTGAGTTTCGTTGTAATAGACGATTTTTGTAGTCTGAGTGTGTGTCACACGTATTTCCCCCCGCAAAAAAATATAGATTCTTTTGCATCTGTAATAAACGCTATGGCTACTCCCCTCCGGTCCGCCGAAACCGGTGGGCCGAGTTGCTCTATGTGCAGTAAATACAGTACTTTCCCATAAAATCCCGTCATAAAAGATCGTGGGGTAACTCTATTTCGATCGGGCGAGTCACCACCCGAATCCGCTGGTCAGAGCGGCCGCGATTTACACTCTTTTTGATCGCGCAAAAAGGAGTCGTCCAAGGCACGTTTTAAAAATCCATCATTCCAAATTCATAGCAGCCATCGACGCTATGAATAAACACTTACAGAATCACACTCCACAAACCGCCAATACAACGCGCTGACGCGTTTCGCGCCGCGCCCGCCCCTGATCCCGACCCTATCCCCGGCCCCGCGAGGCCGATGACATTCCGGTTATCACCAACCGAATGGAGTAGAGCGAAAGTTGCACCACCCATAATCGCATATGTCTCATATGTCTCTCCGCAACGTCCTAAGCCGAGGCACGGACCCGCATGTGTCACCCTTAGGCAGTTGCGCTAACTTTTTTGCTAGGCCTTCTGCGCTCGCCGATTGCCCGGTGAAGTAGACTAGTGCCGTCTCGAGACAGGCCGCCTACACAAAAACATACCTAAAAAAAATAAAAATGGGTGGTATGGAAATGTGTGCATATCGTGTATATGTAACGCTTTGGACTTTTAGAATGGCAATATTTTAGGAATGATGATTATTGGGAAAAAAATATGAAGGACCTTTTTTATAGATAATTTTATGCTCTACAATTTTTTTTTGATACATATTTTCGAAAACTTTACCGTTTTATTTTAGGACTATAAAAAGTTTAGCATCTAACTTGAAACTGTCGCTTTTATCTATTCAGCGAGTTCAGACTGTCGCTTTTATATGTCGGTGTGCGTGCGCATACTGAAATTTCACTGTCATATTTTTTTGCAATCGCGCCAAAAGAAGTATACCTAAGTACCTAACTTCAAAATATATAAGGGTTCCTTGTACGTTACGGAAACCTTAAAATAACAAGGTTTTCGTTTGAGCTGGGGAACGTATTCACTTAGATACATATCATGGATCTTGGGACCATGAGCAGAGGGAATGGTCTTGAAAATGTTTAATTTATTTACACTTTCATGAAATTGTTATTGCTTTTATAAGTATTTTTAATTTATTTTATAATTATTATGTCGGTATCTACCACTGATACCATTGAAAATAATATGAGAATTTATGACTCTGTGAATTAGTTAAATGCATAACTTATCTATTCTCTCTGCCAACCCCGTTAGGGACCTGGCGTGAAGATACATACATACATTATCTATGATATTCATAGTATTGTCTGGGAGGTTGCACTGTGGAAGTAACAAGCAGAGGGCAATCGCACCTGCCGCCGCCCCTCACAAATCTGGCCCTCGCAGCTTAATTTATTATTGTACAGTATAGGGTACAATCGCACATGAAACACGCCAAACGTAAAAAAAAAAATCTTTTAACTTGGGCTCTGAATCATATTTTTAATTTGTTATTTTTTTTATAAAAATAAAGTAATGAAGGTCAGTGTACAAGCAATTGTAAAATGCCAATGTATCCTATAGACACCCACACAAAGACCAGAGGTCAAATGCAGATGCGTTGCCACCCCTGAGACCTGAGATTGTTATGTCTCTGTGATAGTTATTACGGTTATCTAACCGGAACACGATAGTGCCGATGCGCATGTTCGTGTATGTGTGTAACATTTTGTACGCAGTTTCCATACTGTTCATATTTGTACTGTGATAGTGCTGACACAGCATACACCCAGGGCGTAGCCAGCAGCCTACGCCCTCGAGCTCTTACACTGAGACTCTATTACCAGTAAATATACCACCAAAAAAAATTCATGTAAAATGTTGCCAAAACGAAGGTTACCATGTACACGGCTCGAACTATCAAAAAGTTGCATCAGGTCTCATGTTCCTCAACCAAGTTTCTAACGTTACACGCCCAAGCTCTATAAATAACTAACTTACAAACTCTACAATTGCTAAACACAATTTTTTGTGATCGAATTTGGTTCAACAATTGTTAATAGTTACACAGACATAATAAAATTATAAACATATAGGAACTTAATTTCACTTTCATAGTGCAGTAAGTAGTAGTGTTGTCTACCGGTCAGTGTAATTTATGGATTAATTGATTAGAACTTCGTGAAAACAGAATCGGTATGTTACAAGGGAAATACACAACTGAACCACTACATTTCTGCGTATTTGTAATGAGATTGAGTTGAACCAGAGTTTTCAATGTAGATGCGTTGTCGCTCCTGAAGTCTTAGTTATTATGTTGCTGGCAATTACGGGCCGTAGGTTATATGACCAGAACACGATGCCGCGGAACGCTTTATACGCGCGCTATTTGAACGCCATTTAGCGGCAAATAGATAAAAAAATTAGGTGCATTTCAGTAATGCTAATAGCTTTACCACTAGTAAACATGCGCTTACCTACATGAATGCAAACACTTCCGATTCAAGGTTTTTGAATCTTATGTAAGGTATGAATATTACAAAACTCCGATAGCCTCTTCCGATTACGTCCTCTCAAATCAAGAAAATATTTTTTTTAAGTTATTGAAGTGACAAACAAGTATGCAGTTCACTCTGATATTAAGTGATGACTGCAGTCTATAGACACCTACACAAAGACCAGGACCGGGATATCTGGCGCTCTACACTCTCTGCCTACCCGTTAAGGATCTGGCGGGAAGATACATACATACAAAGATCAGGGTCAAAATGCAGATGCGTTACCACTCCTGAGGCCTTAGGTGTTATGCCTCTGTGCCGGTAATTACAGGGCCGTACATTAACACCTGGCCGGAACACGACAGTGCTGCACACTACCATTTAGCGGCAAGTATATTAGGTAGTGCGGTGGTACGCCCGCGAGCTGCGTCACTGGAGCTCTACCACCAGTAAATCAATAAAAACATACCTACTCATTTTCAGGGAGACTTAGCCTAGGACCTCAGCGTAGCAACAGTAGCTGCTATAATAGCTGTATTACCCGCTACGACTACACCACCTCATCAATCAGCTACAAAAAATAGCTTTGAATTATCTGCCACTTTACCATGTAGCTACTTTTTGATGAACAGTAAGGGACGATCACGCAGCGATGGTTACGATAGATATTTTAAAAACTCATTCTCAATAAGTCAATTAAACATTTCATGTCGGCGCGTTGCACGCCACTTAGGGGATCCTTTCCAATATAAATAATTGCTCTTTGTTATTGTTGCCCTTTACAACGGTTAAAGTAAAGCGCATCGATTTTATGTTAAAACTTAGTCATCATTAGAATGCAGCTTGGTGTTATGATTTCATTCATCAATGTTAGGTTGAGATTTCTTTTTTTTTTTTTTAAGTTAATAGAAATTTACGAACAAATCTAAAAGACACAGAATAATGTTTTACTTGTCAATAACAATTTTCATAACATTGTGTGTAGGTAATAATGGTTATCCATTATGTTCGAAAATGAGCGATTTTTTGTTGCGACCGTAACTTTAAACTTAAATGAATTTCCGACATACAGATTTTTTTAAAGTCGTAAATTAACTTATTTCTTCTTCCATTTAAGATATGTAGGTAGGTATTGTGCCACAAATCGGTGCCTATGTTTCGTTATTCGTAGTCATTAACTAACATGTGCATTATTATTGACTTACCGTCATAAAATAAAAAAATAACATTTTAAAAACATAATCCCCGAAGGGCAGAGTTAAATGCATGCATTCAAGCATACCTACATGCAAACACCCACCATTCGCCGGTTAGTGAATTTGGCGAGCGCGTCCTCATTTCCGGGCACATTACCAAACACCGAGGTACTGGGAAACTTCCAGAAAATGTAAAAATCCCAATAAAACCAGAGATAAAAGGTTTTACACCATCTAGGTAAATAATTATATTAAATTTAAAAAAAAAACTTTTATTCTCTAACAAATAGGGTACTGAAGAAGCTTTAAAGGCAGAAGGGATTTTAGTAGATTAGTGTTTAGAGCGGCTGGGATAGTAGGTATTCCAGAGGTTGCAGGGCAAAGTGATTCCATTAATTTTATTAAAAGTATTTAAATTAACTTGAATTTGAAATTAGAAAACATTACAATATGTGTCAATTTCAGAAATATTTAATCGTGTTACGTACGACACATTATAATAAAATCTACGTAAGGAAAACATTAAAATTTCCTGATTCCCTAAAGTTCTTGAAGAACATTATACATGTTTGTATTACAAATATACATATTTTAATAATATGATAATATAGATAGTATTCACTTTTTATAATTTTCACATAGATAAATTATATTTTATTTACTTATAGGTATGTAGGTACACCCCATAAGCTCAATTTTGTGATCTACATAATTATCTCAGCGCACCTGTTCGCGATTAACTCTTTTTCTTAATATAAAACAACGTAGGTAAATTACAATACCAGAAGTAAAGCTTACTTAATGCTTAAACACTTGTGATATCTGTTTTACTGTAACAATGTTTGTGTTCTCATGGTGTCTTTGTTTAAAACTTTAATCTTCTGTTGCACATCTGCACTTCTTAACACCGCGAACTTAATCCTATTATTTATATTTTAAGATAATTACCATTTATGTTATTGATTTCAGGTATACTTACGAGTATGTTATTAATTCTAAACCATCTTTATTCTTACGATCGATGGGTAGGTGCATAATATCCAAAAAATACATGTTCAGAAATATTTAAAAAATCAATTTAATATTTTTTCGGTGTAACTTTTAAATAGCAAAACCATAAATAATATTAAGTATTCTCTGTGAGTCTGTATCATGCGCGTTCGGAGAATAGAACAAACTGTTAAATAAAAAGATGTGTTTTATACTTAATATCTTCTGTCCCTGTATATTACATATTGCTTGGTCGAATTTCACTAGTTTCCTAGGTACTATAGTAGGTATTTCTCCGACGGGATAAACAACGGTTTTCTCTTTTACCTAGACACGTTCATTTATACGAGTAGGTACATAAGTATCTAGTAATGTGCAAAGAACCTTACTAGATACTTGTGGACCTTTGAAGAGAAGTGTTTCACTAACATCGGCCCATAATTATCAAAAATAAAGGGCTTCAATGAACAAAAAGAACAATGGGTGGACGAACACGTGCATGTCATAAACTGATAACTAGGGTTTTTTTTCAAGTCTTCACAGAATTGCAAGCGTTTGTCTTTACATTTATTTAAGCACTTGCACATGTGCAATACCCTATTGTATGCAGCGAGTCATTCAAAAACTACATCAGCAGGAAATCGAATTTGAACATGTTTTTGAGAACCATTGTTTTTGGTCAAAAATAGGTGGATGCGAATCCTATATTGAGCGTTAAAATACAATCTATTGAATTTCACCATTGTTATTTATACTGATATCAAATATTATTTTTATTGATTAAGTATCCGTTCCCATAAACAAACCTAAAAGAATATTTTTAAAAGCAATATCTGCTCGCATTGTACCCGCGTCCACAAAAAAAGCTCTAAACACGAGCTTACACGGACTTATTAAAAACACTCTAAATGAAAATCGTTATCCGGAGCATTTAGAGCATTTAGAGCGGAGACCATAACGAACCCGGCCTCAACAATGGGCTTAATGCGCGCACTCATTACAAAAAGCGAAATAACGTAACGTGCTACGTCGAAAGCTCCTCTATTCAAAGTGTATACTCCAGTTTTTTTTGTTGGGAAGGCTTCGAGAGCGTCGCGATTGGGTGCGCCGGGTGCCGCCCAGCGCGCGGCGGCTCGCGATTGGCGGAGGTCAGTGGAGCACCCTCAACCGGAGCTGAGTAGGCTGTCGAGGAACGAGGGCGGCGCGGGGTGTTCTTCACCCCGAGGGCCACTCGAGGGTTGTTTAGTGCAGGCGCGGCGTCCCGAGACGCAGCACGTGTCGTGGCGAGTGTGCGGTAGAGTCGTCAAGATTATTCCGAAAGCGAGCTCTCCCGGTCGGGAGATGAAGTGCGAGGAAGGCGAGAGCGTGCGGTCGCCGCCGCCGCTGCTGCCACCGGCGTCGCTGTTGGCGTGGAGCCCCATCTTGCTGCCACCGTGGGGCCCGGCCTTCTTGCCGGCGCTCTACCCGGCGGCTTTCCGATCCGCTTTTCCCGGGTGAGCGACGGTTCATGATTTTCATGAGTGATTTGAATTTATCCTTAACTACCTATCTGCGATCTAGGTGATCTAAAATTATAAATATGGTGTCTACGTTCTGTAAACTGAAAATTGTGTAAAAAGCAGTGTTAGGTTTTACAACAAGGCTCTACAATGCTTGAAACTAGGCCAGCGGCGAACTGTTAAATTGACTTGGATCTTTTATATAAAACATTGTATTATGCATGGATACGAATAGAATGATTTCAAGTAGTTAGGTTTTATAAAAGGTTATTTCGTATAAAGCGATAGGTAGGAAAAAATTATGAGCTACAGCTTTAAATTATACATTTATATTTATATCATTATCACTCATTATTAAAATTTTGAAGCCTTGTAGTCGACACCTAAAAATAAACAGTATTATGTACCAACTCGATTAAACCATCCCCCTCCTAATTCAAAACCCAAACAAGTGCGATGTGCGACAGTTTCCTTTCATGTATCTATGAGAGCTTGTAAATATTGTTTACAACCTGCTAAAGTCCTTGTTCGGTGCCGCCTTTTCACCAAGTCACGTACGGTATCGCGGGAACTTTGTGTGTAACATTCTGATGCCTTAATAGACATCCATGGAAATCCAATTCAGGCATCAAGTTCCTTTTGTGCCGCTCACGTTTTCTGGAGAGGTTCTCGGTTAACAATCGACATGTTAAATAGACGGGAGATTGTGTTTTCTTTCAATTATACGCCCTTGAGACGTGCTTGTAACTTGTTAGGCTTGTAATGTGGTAGGTAGGTTTAATTGAGACGAATGCTTTACGGTTAGCTTCATTCTGCTTTATCGATAATATAAAAATAAGTGGGGTTTTCCTTCCTGAGGCTATAACTCCGGAACGCACTAACCGATTTCCACGGTTTGGTATTCGTTGGAAAGGTCTCAGGCTCCGTGAGGTTTATAGCAAAGAATTCAGGAAAACATATTTGTAAAACGACATCCACGTGGGCGAAGCCGCGGGCAACAGCTAGTTTGATTATAAAGTAGAATCTTTGTGTATATAAATAATGAGAATGTGTGTATGGCTGCACTATATACATATTCGTATACATGTAAAACATTATTTTACACTCTTGCACCTGTGAACTATAAAATATATTTTTTATTTTAGTCAATATTTAATTTTCTGTTTCACTTTTTATCCTTACTTAATTATTTAAGGTTATTGTATTTATAAATATGATCGTTTAGGATTTAATAATCAACATTAACAATATAAATAAAATTTAAACCTATCGATTAGGTATTTAATTATTTTTAGAAAAGTAAAACAAAGGTTCAGTTGCACCACAATATTTTTTATAGTAATGGTTACTGACTAATGTACCTTACAATAACAGTAGCATTGTATTTAACTGTTAGGTAGGTACCTACTGCAGAATGCATCGTAGCAGGGCATTTTTGACATTGTTAAAGTTACCAGGGTGGCAAGTAAAAAAACTATATTTGACAGATATTTGACATTAACAAAACTTGAACCAGCGCCTCTTGGCCAGTTAGAATTAACAGTTAAAGTTAAGACATCATCTAATTTTGCTTAACCGGTACTTTAACAAATTTGTTAAAGTTAAAGTAAGATGATGTAACCCAGCCTAAGTATATCGTATATACTTAGATATGCATTTATTATTTTGTATCAACTTGATAACTTTTTATTGTGCGCTTATTTTTTTAGTTTTTTTTTAATGCTCTGCACCATTCATGTTTTCTTTACAACCCAAAGGTTGACTGGCAGATAATGTTATATAGCGTAAATCCGCCTCATGTAACAATTTTCTTGTGCACATGAAAGAGAAAAATAAATATGTATAGGTACCTAGTCTTTAATAGTTCGTTGACAAATTAGGCACCAACCCTCCTATTAACTAAACAATAAAAATACTTAAATCGTCAGGAATAAATGTTTAATTTTAAACTAATTTAACCCCTGGCATTCTCTGTTCAGTAAAATTTATTCAAACGTGTTGGATGTTTCTTAAGTTCGACATTAAATATGTAAAAGTATATACCTATATTGAATTTACAAAAAAAAAAAACTAAAATAGATACCTAACATACCTACACCCCAAAAAACCCGTATGTATCTAATATGTATAATTTTTATCGGTCATACCTAATTAGGTAGGTAACTATTAACATTAAAAATTAAAAACTTATGCACATAATAATATTTTATGTGGGAAAAATACGTCATTCCTTTTTCAAATAACAAGAAACTGCCATTAGGTAGAACCCTGTTTTGTTGTTCCGTGGAATTTGCAGATCTTTTTCATTAAGATATCATACTTTCCATGTAAGTAAGGTCCATTTGTTATCCGTTACATTTTTTGTCTGTTTTATTATAATTACGTTTATGTGTAATATAATTTATTTTTATAAATTCTTAGCTACTAGAATATGCTAATCGTTCATATTTCTGCTGCCGAAGGCAACACCACAAGGTAGCAGTAATGTGGTTGAATTATTTAAGACCATTGCTTTGGTAGATAATTAACTCTATTCGCTTTGGTTGATAACAAACATAGATACTAAGTATACAAATAGTGAGAAGTCGTGTGTGTGTAAGCATCACAATGCAAGCTGATGTACCTATGGCATAAATATGTTTTAGAGTTTTCTGTACTTAGTTACATATAAAGTCACGTGTAGGTATGTTGTTTTAATCAATATTACGTATCATCAACCTTCATACCTTCTAGTTATTAAGTACGAGAAGATGTATTTATGTGAATAGGTACTCATTTGTTTTTAAATTACAAAGATTCTTACCTTAAAGAAAGCAGATATTTTTAGTTTTACTAAAACTCTTATTTCATATACAAGACTATAGACAAGACAACTTTCTTGTTATGAATTTCATAACATGAAAGTTGTCTTTTCTATAGTTGGTCAACTGTTGTCATTATTAAATGAGTTCCTCTCAAAAAACTGATTAGTCGAATTTTATTCTCATCAACATGAACCCAATTGAACCGCGTTTAAATCTTTTACATGAACTTTATGCTCCATACTTAATTAATATCTAAATAAAAGGTAAATCTTCTATACTTACCTTTAATTGAAGTTTTGTCAGAAATTATTTTTGATAAAATACTTGGCCTGAAGATACTTCTCTCTATATTATATATAATATTTCCCACCGTGTGCCAGTCAAACACTTTAACCGGGTTACGTAAAATCTTCTTTAAAAATCCGTAAAGTCAAAAATATTAGGCTTCAAACCTAATTTAAGAGTTTAAAGAGTATAGGTACTCTCTTACGTTATACGAATATATAACGTACGTATAACTTTGTTCTCAAAAAAGTTTGAAGAGCGCAGTGTAGCAAACAACTTAATGAGTTGACTAGGTAGGTACTTTGGCGTCATAAAATATTTATAGGATTCTAATTTAAATATTAACCTACATGTTTCAATTGTTACAGGCTCTTAGACAGTATGAAGATGCCGGGTCAGCGACCGGGTTTCCAGATATCAGATATCCTGGGGCTGAACGAGGCGAAGGGTCTAGAGGCGCCGGTACAGGGCTCGCTCGGCGGCTGCTCGCTCGAGCTGCCCCCCTACACGCCGGCGCAGCACCATTACTCCCATGAACTGTTGAGGCATCACCAACCCTGGCTGTCTTTGGATCAGCATGAGACGAGCGGTAAATATTTTCTTATATTGATAATGTTTGCTAGTTAATAAGGTTTTGGGCCTATCAAGGAAAAAAGTACCTGATGTAGCATCACTCATGACATTCGGAAAAATAAATGTTTTATAACATACTACGATGTTATAAAACATTTATTTTTCCGAATGTCATGAGTGATGCTACATCAGGTACTTTTTTCTATAACTTTTTTTTATAACACAAAAAACAGAAATCCGAAAATCTGTAGCTACTAATTTCATTTGATACTGTAAGGTCTGTTAATACCTTAACTTAACAAACTTGTCGTAACTATCGGAATTACACGGCCTATCAAATTATGAAAGTAAGCATTTAAAGTGTCGTAGAATTTACTTGGCTCAATCGGTTAGGTTCGATCAATCGAATGGTGAAATTTAAGTGGTCGTTTACCCGTGGCAAAACGATTTTTATTTAGTAGTAGGTACCTATTATCGAATCATAAGTATCAAAAAATAGAAAGTAAGTATTTTCAAATAATTTAAAAATTATGATCATCGCGAAAGCGTGAGAATTATAGTAATTCATTAAACGTAACGCATGTACTATGTGGTGCTTGAACTAGTGCAGGCACACCATCGTGCGCTATCGACAAGGTGAAAAACAATGAATATTTGTAAATGTTCAGAGCGAAATAAGCTGACGTACCTTGTGATATACTTATAAAAGAAATTTTAACAAGTATAAGTAATTGATCAAGTATCTACCCAAAATCATTATGCTGAGGAAGACAAAACCAAAATTTTACCGTATTACCGTTATTAGTTGGTATGTTTATACCTATGGTTAACTATGAATAATTTCAGATTACATAATGATACCGATTTGATTTCTGTTAACGACACCTATTGACTAAAAGAGTTCGACTAATTTTGTAGAAAATTTAAATATTTCAAAATGTTAAGACAATGAACGTTGTTGACGAATGTTGTTGATTATAACATATAATCGGTAAAAATTGGATAGTGTTAGCGTTAAAATAATTTTTATGCTTAAATAATAGAAATCTTTAATTAATTGCTCAAAGCCTGTTTTCCACATTGATTATAACGCATTCAGTGGTAACGGAGTTTGTGTTCGCTATTAACAAAAAAAAGGGATTGTACAACTTCCGTGGCAGAAATAAGAATCAAATCTAAGTAAAAATAAATATACGTAAAACGTTAAAATTTATCATGGCATAGACAATTCTTTGTTTGTTATGTCAGATAGGTAACAAAGTATTGTCTATGCGTTGCCTAATTGTTCAATGCAGAAGGCATATAAAATTATTCTACGTGTCTTACCGGCTTGAAACGATATAATACGACAGTATACTCTATATCTTCTTTATCTCTATACAATTCGATATTTTTATCACGTTATACAGTATTTTTTTCATCATTTCATTTTTACGAAATGACACTATTATCCTAAGATACCAATAAATGTGACAGCTATGGATTTTATCTCAATTTTTAAGTATTATTACACAATAGCTGGGTTTCGGTACACTGTACTGTTGTCAAGTACTCAATAATTTACGAATGAAGATAATATAACCAGTTTCAGTTTATAGATCATTATCGTAATGCAAATTTATGCATTTTTGTAGATAAATCCAATCATAACTAAGTATTAATATTGCTTTTTATCACAGCGCTATATACATACCTACGTATATTATTTATGTTGTGCTTGGCTCAAATAAAATACGAATGGTACTAAGTACAGCTGGGCATAAGCTGGGCATACCGGTTTCGGTCATCAGATTGGGATATATGAATACTAGCTGTCACGTCGAACTTCAAATCGCCTTAACAATATGACACTGATCGTAAGGTATATTCCATTCTCTTACCTATCAAATATCCATACAAAAAGCTGTACAATTAATTAATGAAATGTTATCATTCATATCATAGACTTCTTATAATCTCGTAGTTATCTTAGTTTCGGAGATAAAGGAGGACTGCTTTATCTTAACCCAAACCCAATAATTTCGGTGATACATTAGTATGATTTGTGAGTAATTTTATATAGGTTCTGTTTTACCTTTTGAGATATGGAATCCTGAAAATATATAAAAATCGGTTCAGCTGTTTCGAAGGTGTTTATATGTATTTTTATGTGTATGTTGTTGATACTCGTATAAATATGATTAGATTTATCGCATATCTCGATCTGACTGATCGGATAAATATTGGAAATCTTCTTCTATGGATGAACGCCAATAGACTCGCTGTAATAATGTACCTACAGAAAAAACAACTAGGAAATAATGGAGGAACGGGAATGCTTATATTAGGCATGTAGGTGTAGAAAAACACTTTCCAAGTAAATATTTTGTAACAAGCCTGAAATTAAGATGATTATCAACATTTTATTGTAATTTTGACAATTAATAAGATTTTCTAACGAATATAGTAGATAAGAATCAGTCGTACAAATGAAAATCGTATCCATTCATGTGCATATCAATTAATATTTTTTTGTTAAATGCTTCTTAGGTAAATAAACACCATTTTTTATCAATAAATCACGGAAGTTAGGGATTGTTGCTGTAAAACAAGCAATCGAACGCTCAATCGCAATGAGTGCCGAAATGTCGATAAGCGATAAAAATAATTAATGACAACTACAGATTAGCGGGTGAAGGCACTCAACTGGAGGAGCATTTCAAAAAATAATCTCGGCCTCTCGAACACGACTACTGAACGCCTATTATTTTCGAGTGGGTCAATATATTTATTTGTATATGATAATTTTGAAGATGTGTAACTATTATGTCACTTACAACTCGATTGGAATGCGGTATAGTACGAAGCGACAGTTGAACGTTAAAGCTTATTAAGTGTGAGAACATTGTTTTCACTATTCAAATGTTGAATTGAGATGAATAGCCTCGGCCATATTTCGTCTTTAACGGGGTGACATTGCTCACGCCCCACAGCACGGATGGGTGATATAGGGCTACCAAACACGGTGATTGTTTGGTCGGAGGGTGCGAGGCGGAACAAATTTGTCACCAATAGACACTGCTTATACCCTCGTGAACGGCGTGAAGGCAGCTGTCGACTATCAATTACACTGTTTGCGGCTGTTAGGGGTGCAATTTGTTCATTATTCGATGACAGTTATAGATTTCGTTGTGTCGATCTCATTGTTTAGCGGTAATGCAACTGAAATACGGAGCATTGGCGTGAGACATTAAAATTGCAATTAAGGATATTCCCAGCAGGATAACGTTTACTGGTGGAGCTTAATGGAGGTCGAGAGCGTTCTTATGCACACACATTCTTGAAATCTACGAGTATATGCCTGGATACAAAATTTACTTATGTAGGATATTGGTTGTTACCTACTATTGTAATATACTCGTACTTAGACTTAGATGTATTAATTATATGAAACTGAAAGTGTGTGATAGTCATCTCGTTTTGATTTGAAATATTATATCCTAGTTAGAGATATTCCTCCAACATTTATCTGAAATGTTATGTAGGGTTCACGTCCGTTTTAGGCTCTCAATAACAAACTTTCATACATCTTCGTCGTTTAGCTATATAATCAAAGGAAATAGATCGCCTACGTGACGCGGTACTTATTATGTGCTAGATTACCGAAGTAAGGACGTTCGTTGAACAATAGCGAGTGTCGGGGGGGTGGGTGTGGCCCGTTTCCCTCCCCCGGGTCCACCACGCCCAGCCTGGCTCCCGCTCGCTCGGAGCCGTGTGAAACATCGAACGCACGAGGGGAGAAAGGGGAACAATGCTATATTTGCCGTGATTTTTTAGTCCCATTATTTCTTTGCGATGTAGTTGGAGCTAAATTGAGCGACCCTAACAGATTAAGTAGAGATTTTGTTGTGAGTGTTTAGCGCTACATGCATTACAATTACGTACCGGTCGCCTGTTTTGTTGGTATTTTGAATTTGTGCAGTATAATTGATTGTATAAACATTATCAAAAAAAAAACAATTAATTAATGTTCCTACTATTTAAATGACATCGGTAGCTTAGTGCTAAAGCGGCTAGACTGGTTATCCTGAGGTCGCAGGTTCGATTCCTGCCTGAAGTCAAATTTTTATGTATGTATCTTCACGCCAGGTCCCTAACGGGGTAGGCAGAGAGTGTAGAGCGCCAGACATCCCGGTTCTGACAAACCTCTCGTGCCTCGTCTACCTTCATCATTCTCTTCATACATGCACGCCGATTCCTAAGACTTTTGACCCCACCATGAGACAGAACTCGACCTATTTGGTCATGGTAGGTCAGCCTTGGTCTTCCTGGGCCTCTGCAACCATCCACATTCGCATTGTATATCTGTTTAGTCATTCGCTCATTCGACATTCTTTCTATATGCCCGAACCATCGGAGCATGCCTTTTTTCATTTTTACACCGATACTATCATTCACACAAAGTCTCTTTCTTACATCTTCATTACGAACGCGATCGGTGAGTGATACACCGCAGATCTTGCGCAAAGATCTCATCTCGACCGCGTTCAACTTACTTTCATGCTCTTTCCTGCATACCCAGCTCTCGCTTCCATATAAAAGCGTTGGAGTAAGTACAGCATTATGTTCGGCTAGTCGAGCCCGCTGGCTGAGATGTTCAGATTCTAGCAGCTTACCCAACGCTCCAATCACGCAATTCCCAGCAAGCACTCTTCTTTCTATGTCAGTGGTGTACCTACCATCCTTGCTAAAAGCACATCCAAGATATACAATTTCATCAACCTGTTCTAACACTGCATCATCTACTACTACCCTTGCATTTATTCTCTGTTCATCTCTTTCAAATACTAATACTTTAGTTTTATCCACATTCAATTGTAAGCCTTTCTCCATACAATCCATCAAATTTTTCTTTCCATTTTTACTTTAATATCGTAATTCACTCGCATATGTTATTACGAAAAATAAAAATATTACAATTACCTATTACCTATTACATTTTATTAAATAATAATTTCGCTTGTTATAGGTGTCATCGGACAGCAAGCCAGTCCGGACAGTACGTCTCGAGCGTCAGAACTATCTTACGTGGGTGCATCAGCTGCGTCCCCACCTTCCACCGACCCGCGACACGATCACGAAGCCGACCACGAACTCGACAACGACCACGATATCGAGCATGACGATGACATTGACCACGACCACCCTGCGACCAACCCTTCCGATTCAAGTTTGTCGCACAAAAAACGCAAACGCCGTGTCCTCTTCTCCAAAGCGCAGACATACGAGTTGGAGAGGCGGTTCAGACAACAGAGGTACCTGTCGGCGCCCGAGAGGGAACATCTCGCAAGCTTGATTCGTCTTACGCCGACGCAAGTGAAGATCTGGTTCCAGAACCACAGGTACAAAACGAAGCGGGCAGTCCAGGAGAAAGGGGCGCATGAATTGAACGTGGGTGGTTTGAATTCTCCCCGTCGGGTCGCCGTGCCGGTGCTAGTGAAAGACGGCAGACCTTGCCTCGGTAAACCTGATGGCCTACCACCGCTAGGCATGGCTCTTCCCCCTTACCAACCCATGCATCATCAACCTCCGGTAACGGGACACGGCCCGCAACCCGGTGGCTGTTGGTGGTGAAACTCATCGAATCACCCGTTCATTCCAGTGGTTAACTAGTCGTAGCAGTTTGTTCGCAAATATTTTTAACCTTAAAAGTAACCGTTATCCGAACGGTCTTATTAGAAGAAAATGTGGTGCTGATTTTGTTACTGTGTCGTTTCCATATCTTCGTCGATGAAGATCGCAGGCTTATCTATTAGTTACCTGTAATCGGTCCACATGACGTGATAAGCGGCGGAGTACAGAAACACATTGCAAGCGCTATGATAAACATTTTCTCTTTTGCAAACTAACCGCAACAATTTTAAAATTGTATATAATAAAATAAAATTAAGGAATTTAACGCTCTACCAAATTGTAAAGTCATCATTTATTTCTTTTTTTAACTCGAATATTAAAAGTAGAGTGACTTCGTAATTAGTTCGTCAAAAAGGTCTGGAGTTCCTATTTATTTGTATGATCTATAATATTAAATACGATAAAACAAAGTGATCAATACATTGGACACATGTAACTAATTATTATCGACAGCAACACTTACAATATTGTGACTTAAGCTCTACCGTCGTTTAAAATAGCGATTGTAGAGTATTTTGTTCTAAGACCAACATGATTAGAAAAATAAGTATTTTTGATATTCCATTCCATTAGCATTTTTGTATATTTATGTATAAAGGCCAGTTGCTTAAATTAAGGTGTCAAATATAATGATGTGACCAGATTTTACCAGATTGCAATATTTAGATTTAAGTGGCAGTATTATCATAGTCGAATATACTACATAGTAATTGATTATTTAAATATATGTATATTCTGAACAAAAATATATTTATAAATCGTAGTGAATTTAGATTAGATGTAGAAAATGTATATTCTGTATATAATTGAATTTGTGATTTGAAGAACCAAAATTATTCAATTTTATGGAAGTAATAAATTGGGTAAATCAATTATGTTACATTTAGTAATTGATATAAGAACATAATTTTCCTCCATAATAAGAAATATCACAACAATACAATTATACTTACAATTGTACCTACTGCCTAAGGTATATAATAAGAATGTAAAAGACATGTTACAAATAAATTATTATGTGAATAATAAACCGAATAATAAGATTATGATTATGGTTGTTTTATTTAATATAAAACATGCTTGTAAGCACCTCTAGTATCTGATTAGGTACAAGCGAGTTTATACTCGTAGATGGGTTTAAATTAAAAAATCTTAGTACTCTCAGTGGTTTCTACTACAAACTGCTAGCCCAGAGGCAAAGTAGGACGGAAAGTACCTACTATAGTAGGTAAATACTATAGTAGGCATGGTCCGAGAGAAACACTCGACATCTTAGCCCTTCTGACAAATGAAAGCGTGAGCTCTTGTATAAATAAAAAAAATGTAATAAAAATGAATTGATACAATTGCATAATTTTATTATGGAACTAGCTGTGCCTGCGACTTTGTTCGTGTGGATTAGTGACTTTGGGACTATGGGCAGAGACTTTGGATATAAATTTTGGGTAGCAAAAAAATCTACTTTACAGTAATGCTTCTCTGTACACGATATAAGACGTATGGCGTAAACCCGCAAATCGAATAAGTGTAACCGTTTCTGAAATAAGCGTGCACAAACACACAGACAAACAGACATTTTTCTGGAATAAAAAGTACCCAGTGTTGTGCGCCAAAGGTTAAAGTATAATCTTACCAAGTTTCATTGCAATCGGACCGGTAGTTTTTGTGTGATGCTTGAACAAACAGACAGACAGACAAAAATTTTTTTAATCACATATTTGTGTTCGGTATCGATCTAGTAACATCCCCTGGTATTTATTTTTTCAATATTTTTAATTTACAGAATTTACATTTCTACAGTTTTAAGTATAGATTACAGTTAACTACTATTTTACTTAATATGTTTCTCTAGAACAGTAGAGCCCGTGAGCAATTTCTTAAGATTTTTATTTCAAGTAGAGTACATGTATTAAGATGCATGTCTATACCTACTGATATTATAAAGAGGAAACATTTGTGTTTTCGCATGTATATTTGTAACGGCATTTAGAAAGCTGCATCTTCACTGAGTGAGTATATTACATTCATTCCACCCGTGCGAAGCAGGGCGAGCCGCTAGTATTTTACGTAAATACGTATCATCACTTCAAAACGGCTGTGACTGTTTGTTGTTGGAGATCTTTTTAGTGTGGCAGGTCTTGAGAAATTCGGAGATCCGCATGAAAACCAAAGTCACCATCATAGCCCACCGAATAGCGAAACTCAAGTTTGATTAGGCAGGGCATATAGCTCGAAGAACCGATAGCCGTTGGGGCAGAAGAGTTCTCAAATGGCGACCGGGCACCGGAAGACCAAGCGTAGGCAGGCCTCCTATGGACCGACAACATAGTGAAGGCAATCGCTGGATGAGGGCGGCCCAGGACCGCACGCTGTGGCAATCTTTGGGTGATGATGAAGAGCAGATAATTACGTCAAATGGCAAAAATATGATAAGTTTAATGTAAGTATAATTATGCAGATGATTTATAAAAAAGTATGTTGTTTTAATAAAATTTATTTATTTAATCGTACGGCAATAACATGAATGAGAGAAATACACATAGTTTATAGTCAGTCCTACGATGTGTTCATTCGTATGTAGTTGGTGTGACAGCATTGTTTGCTAGTTAAATATTTGCTGGTCCCGGTATTTATCTAATCGTCCGCTGCCGGCCATGATAGCTTGCGACCCGATTACTGAAATGCTTGTCAGGTATAGCGATGTGTTTTCTTTACACCTGTTCTATATTAAATTACTAAACCTGTTGGCGATATTCTCGTTTGTAAATATTCGTAGAGTTGTATCTACGTGTTATTCTGAGAGAATGATTGTATTTGTGTCTTAGTTTATTTATTGTATTGTATAAGCATATCTGTGTAATAAAGTAATCAACAATCATTGAACTAACTACGTAATATGTAAAGATCATAGAAAAGTTACAAATCACAGACAGTAATGCGGACTATTAAATAATTAAATACTATAAACGAGATAATTTCAATCCGGCGTTGTTACTTCTGAGGCCTTAGGTATAATGCCTCTGTGTCAGAAATTACAGAGCCGTAAATTACCATCTCACCGGAATACGATAGTGTTATACGCTACAATTTAGCGGCAAGTAGATTAGGTAATGCAGTGGTGCTTACATCCGTGAATTCTGTCACTCTACCACTGGTAAAAATAGATATTGTTATTATTTTAGACTAGCTGTACCCGCGACTCCGTCCGCGTGAGAATTTATGATTGTTCAGTATTTACCCGGATGAAGTCGGGGTAAATACTGTATAAAAGTAGCCTAAGTTACTCCTTATTACCTGCCAGTGAAAGTCCTGCCAGTCAAAATCTGTCCTGCCGTTCCCGAGATTAGCGGGACCAAACAGACAGACAGATAGAAAGACAGACAGACAGACAAAAATTGTAAAAAATGTTGTTTTGGTATATGTACCGTGTATACATATGCATTTAGTAAAAAGCTGTTATTTTTATATTACAAACAGACACTCCAATTTTATTAACTTGTATACATATACGTGTATAGATATGGTTGATATTATTATTATTTTAGATTTTGTTGATATTGTTATTATGTATATTATTTTATACATGTATTATAAATAGGTGGTATGCTCAAAATAGTTCAAGTGTGATGAGTTCATGAGTTGCATGTTGTAGGTATTCCTTGGATTAATAAAATATAGTCTTAGATGATTATCGAATATCGGAAGTAGGTACGATTCGTTTTTAAATTTTCTCATACTTGAATAAGGAGCCCTTACAATGCGTGTGATCTATCTCAAATATTTGTACGACTACACGTGTATTTATAATACTTTGCGAGTAGAATTACCGTCATAAGTAGCAATACGCTAACGCCTCCTCACATTGATTGGGAATACATTCAACAAAGAATCGTAGCCGTGTATAAAATAAATAATAACCCTCCACACAAAGGCGTGGAATCGTCGGTAGTTTAACAATAGGCAAACAAACTGAGAATTAATTTCGATGAATTCTCAACGCCTTCAATATTGTCGCAGCAAAAGGCCCAATAGAAAAGAGCGACTGTTGAAGCGAATTTAAGCCGATTAGTGCGATATACAACAAATAAAGCCTTTCGGATGTTGGATGCTTATTGACATATGTGTTATCGAAAGCATTTTGCAAAGAAAATTATGTGTTGCCGATTAGTATAAGATATTAGGAAGAGTATGGAAGAGTGTTCCTTTTAGGCGTACGTACGAGTAGCAAGGGTCACAAGTTTACGGATAAGTGTGATCAGTTGACATTGATGGTAAAATTTGATGATTGATATCGGTTTATGGGATTGATCAGAATATTGTAATCTATATATTTTTTTTTCTATGAGATGACGGTGACAAACAACCATGCAGTCCACATTGATGGTAAGTGAATATGTAAATACATACTAGAGTCTCATTATCATTTTCAAATACTTTCATAGATATACCTAAATAAAAATCGGATACCAAAATGTGATGCGTTGCCATTTCCCGAGTCTCCGAGGCCTAAGAGATTTTGCATCTGTGACAGTCATCACAGGAGAAACAAAATAAATGCATGTAAGTTCTCGCGTGATTTCTTATTTTCTTTGTTTGTATTTATGGAGTCGTTCCGTGTTACCATATAACCAGATGGTACCTGACAAGTCCGTGGTGGTATTATTCAGCGCCACAGTCTGCCCGTTGAAAACCGAGAAGTTTAATAAACTAAAGTGAAAGTTCCTATGGATCTCTATCTTTACTACAAAATTTTTAGAATCATATTCGGTTCGGTCATAGTCGCTGTCCAGCGGTTATGGTACCTACCGAGTTATCTAACTGGAAAAAGTAGCGAAATTCTGAAATAAATTATTACGCATTTCACTGCTGCATGGCTTCAAAAGAATTTATATAAAGAGTATAACAGAGCCGGGAATAAAAGGCAACACTATACCACCTAGACGAATATATTATAATATATTTATTATAATAGAGAATAGCCTATAACTATGAAATTCCTTCTGCTCATTATTTGTGTATCGTATGTTTTGTTTAACGTACCCAAGTGTATAAATTGCTACTGCTATCCTTATTACTATCACACTGAGTTCATATTTATACTTAACACCAACCGAACCTAGTGATCAAGGGTTGTATTCATTGCACATTCGTTGTCACGGGAAATGAAGTTCAATATTAAGGTTTTAGGGTATATTATGGAACGTAACATATTACGTAGCAGGACATATGAAACACAATATTGTTGATGTAAGCGCAATATCGTTATGATGGACGACCGTAAAGCGGTCAGCGCGCAATCGACTTGAAACTTGATAACGAAACTTGGAACATATCGATCCACCACACTTCAAAGCATCTTCTTTGCGGTTCAAGGGTAGAAAAATTGAGGTTAAATATTCTGTATTTTTTGAACAGACATTAATTAACCAAGAAACCACTATGAAAATAGGACCACTTGTTATTTTGAGTCTGTTGTCGACATGATTTATTTTATTTTGAGCTCGGCTTTCATCTATAATATAAAAATAAGTCGGGTTTTCCTTCCTGACGCTATAACTCCAGAACGCACCAACCGATTTCCAAGGTTTTGCATTCGTTGGAAAGGTCTCGGGCTCCGTAAGGTTTATAGTAAAGAAAATTTAGGATTATAAAACGACATCCACGCGGGCGAAGCCGCGGACAACAGCTAGTTGAAATATAATAACTTATTGTAACTTCTAGCACTCACGGGTCAGAAAAATTTAAACGGTTTACGTCATTGCATTTGTTCTATCAACAAAGAGTTTTGTCACACTATGCCGTAGTGGACTTATTGTTTCCGTATAGGTTATCTCTGTAGAAAACTGAATTTACTTCCTTTGTCGATTTTTTTTTTTGTAACGGACATTATATGGGCAGCCTGTCTCGAGACGGCACTAGTCTACTTCACCGGGCAATTGGCGAGCGCAGAAGGCGCTCTAGATAGTTACCAAATGAGTAACAACGACTTCGCTCCGTTACCAAGAATTGAGCGTCAAACGGAGTTACAATTTAGACAAAGTTCGTAATTACTCTGTTAGGCTTGCGGTGATAACCGAGCTTTAAAAGTTTTATCTTCTTCTGTTTCATAACCACTAAAGTTATGCCATGTTAAATATATTATGTCATATGAAAGTGCAGAGTTAGTTGACTGAACGTGTTTACTAACTTTAATTATTTATTTCAGTCTAGTAAGTGTTAGGAGTTAATTGATAAAACGTTATTATTAACTTAAATACTTATATAGGTACTCTGAGCTGTTACAGGACTAAAAGAGTAAATAATTTAAACAAGCTAATGGCTCTAAACGTTAATAAATGTAAATTTGAACGTGTGAATATGTTCAAACGTAATCCAATAAGTAAATCAAAGTCGTCAAATATTGTAGTGGGATCTGAAGAACATTGTAAGAGCTTAGTCGGCACGCGCTGAAGCCATTTTGCGGGTAACCCTGCGCCGCCCTCGCGACCCGAGTGGATTTATTGCCTTTTCGCTAATAAACACGTTATGTTGTATACCTAACGAATATTAATAACTGACTTCCCGTTGCGCCCGATGATTTTCATTTTTCTATCGGATTTGCTGTCGCCTCGTTTCGGCTTAACGGCTTGTGATTTTATGTTGATGGTTTCATTACTGGTGGTTGGATCGCCATGTTAATGGTGTTGACTGTCATTATATTCATACTGTTGATTTGCTATTGGTTGTGAAAGTTATTATTTTGTTTTAAAACTGCTGTACTTAATTATTAAGGATTTTTTACCGGATCTAATTTCTGTAGTTTAAAAACAAATCGTTCTGGATTAGAAAATGCTGAGAAATAAAGAACAATCGTAAACAAAATTTTCATCAGACAAAAATAATGGAGTGTTGTTTTCTTATACTAATTTAACAGACATTTTAACCTAACCGATCGAGCCAAGCCACTGAGTAACAATGTCGTGAAAATCACGTTATTATCCGTTGTTCCCAGAAAAATGTTTTAGTTTTTCTATTTGTATCGCAAGTCCCATTTTTCACGTGCCAACTACAACGCACAGACATAAAGGTTTACGACAGGCCGTCATGTTTATGGTACTGGTATTATGATATATTTTTTGTTGTTCGCATTAGGTTTTATCTGACTTTCCGCTAAATCAAGTAGCTACTGGCCGGTGTCAGGAAATACCCTCGCATATATCATCGGCGGCGGATGCGAGCGTTTTGGGGTTATGTCTCGATTCCGTGGGGCGAGCCATTTTTGTAATCATTTGTCTTATCGACTGCACAAACTACTTAATTTTATGGAATAGGTATAGAATATTTGCTTTCTATTGAAGTCTGTTTAGTGTCGCTTTTGTATAATGCACAGTAAAATTACTGATAAGACTGTGTAGTTACGTAGTTATGTTCTTATAGTTAACTTCTTTACTAAGCAGGTATCTTCAAAATCTTAGTTACAAATTTTAATCTAAGTAACTATCTAGCGGTGTTTTTATGTTTGCATCCCTTAGATATACATCTACATAAAAACAACAGATTTAAATTCATATCCGTAACCATTCCTCAGGTCTAAGTTGTTATGCCTCTCTGCCAGAAATTATGGGGCCATGGCCGTACACTGGTCAGAACATAGCACCGCTGAACATGAACTAATCTCTCCTTTGTCTTTTATTCTATCCTGCGCAATTGACTATACTGATAAAGACAAAGCCAATTACTACTTAACTAGAACGTACCTACTTAATATAGGTACGTTTATGAACTATGTCTATAAGACACGTAAAAATCAAATCATCTTATCGTTTAAAACAACAAACAGAGATACAATGTTATTTTGTTTCATTTCTGTAAGACACAGAAGGAACGTGCAATATTCTATAATCTGTGGCACTCAGGGTTGCGTCAGTCTCATTCCAATTAAGACACCAAGGTTAAGCTGTTGTGCTCCGTCATTAGAGCTCTACCATTAGTAAAAATCTACCAATCTATCTACGGTAGATACTATACGTATATACTTATTTGGCGGCAAATAGATACTAAATGCTCTATCATCAGCGAAAATTTTAAGTATTTATTGAGAAAATGTCTCTATAGAATTCAAATAATTTTGCTTAGATAACAAACGAACAGAGGCTAGTTTATTTTTGTTTGATTTATGTGACAAACAGAAGGAATGTGCCATATTCTTTAGTCTGTGGCACTCGGGGTTGCAGGGGCATTTCGATTAAGACATCTCGCGCCCTTTTTTCGGTAAAAAAAGGAAAATGAACAGAGCGGGGCGGAAATATTACCAAGTAACGGTATTTCCGCACAATAAATCGCCGCCCAATCAAAGGAAACTCTGCACTATACCGTCGTATATCTTTATTAATGCTACACTTTATTTTATTAGACTTTTTTATCGGTTGCTATTTTTATCGTATTGTCTAATTGACTGCTATTTATTTGTAATAATTTATGGGTATGCCAACAAAAAGTGGATAGCTGCAAATCTTTATGTTTTTTTAATTTGAATCCTATGGTGTCTATTATACAGATGTTGAGACGCATTGACGATATAACGCATTGTTAAGAAAGATGGATACACGGAAATGTTTTTTATTTACAGCAACTTATTGGTGGTAGAGCTCCAGTGGTAGAGCTCACTGGTGTAGTCACTACCGCAATATCTTATCTACCTGCCATTAAATGATATTGTTCAGCGTTATCGTGTTGCGGTTACATGGTACGGAACTGTAGTTTCTGGCACGGAGGTATAAAACTCAGACCTCAGGAGTAGCAACGCATTTATGTTTAAATCTTTGGTTTTCTCTTACCATCAATGTGAACTGTATGTTTGTTTGCCGCTTCATTACATTAGAAAAAAAATTACAGGCGCAAATACTAGGTAACTTCTCCTTTACATAACACTACGGGTGAGATTCACAGACCGCACTACGACTTTACTTTGAGCAAAGTACGACTTAGAACTGTCAAAACCCATACTGTACTGACAGTTCTAAACATACTTTGCTCAAAGTAAAGTCGTAGTGCGGTCTGTGAATCTGACCATAAGACTTAAGAGGTAAGTGTTAACATAACTGTATATGTTGTATGTTTTCTAAATAAAAGTATATCTATTGTGATATCTAGGACGGAGGTAGCCTGTTACCTGTCGTTTGTCGTTATCTGCAGGGGGAGGCTAAATCAGAAAATCGATACGAAGCGAGCATCGTGCGCTTATTACAAGTCGCTTGTCCGATCCATTTAAAAACTTTCCGCTTTTCTCCTTGTACGTAACTAGAAAAGTTTAATAGTTTTTTTTATTTGTATTTCACTTAATGGAACCTTTTTACTTAGTAAAGCTCGGTACGAGTTCCGGATTTCGTTTTCTAGAAAAAAAGTAAAAGTTTTCAAATCGGAATAGGTTTACTAGGTACCTATCGATTTTTTACAGTAAAACAACATTTCGAGTTAATAAATCTTGGGTTGTGATAATACGAGTTGGCAATATATTGACAATCAAGACATTCCCCGCTGCCATCGCATCGAATTGAGACATCAATATCGACTCTTCCGGTTTCCGATGCCATGATTGCATCCCGCTGATTGTTGTGAAAGAGCTGTCAAAATGAGTCACATGCTATCAACAAACTGACCACCAACGACTTGAGACATTTTATAACTAGTTGCCAGTGTAAATTAGCCACAACACGAAAAAATCGACAGCTGAAAGTTTTTGCTCACAACTCAATTTCGCGACATTTGTGTAAAGGGCAATCACTTTAGCAGGGTGGGCCTATCATAAACTGTTTATGTAACAAGTAAGCTTTTGAATAGGCTTTTATCTTGTTCGTCGGACGACCACCGCGTTGAGGTGCGTGAATCAGCAGCCGCCTAATGGTCATTTGGTTTGTTGGGGCATGATTAATTATCCTTATCAAAGCTCGCCCGGACAACCAGCTGATGGCTCCATGATGAGAGGAAGTTTGTTGCACGGCTCTAATATTGGATCGTTAATGGATGCGCCTGCTAGACAACTTATCATAAATCTGGCTATATGCATGATATTATATCACTTGTATCGATGTAGCGAGTGTTGAACAAATGCTTCGGCCAAATATTGACACCAGAGTTCCCAAAGAAGTATTATATATAAAAATTACAGCAAAAAATACTTTGGTAGGATACGAACCTGCGATCTCTGGGTAACTAGCCCAGTTACTTTACCACTAAGCTACCGAAGCTCCATTGGAAAGGAAAAAAATACTCAATTCACAAAAAATCAAGATCAATTTTGCTTTTATTTTCTTTAAATACTTAAATTCGTACATAGATATACTAGGAGAAATTGGATAAACGGGGTCATTTAACTCATAATTATGAACAAATTTTAACTATGAGACCAACCCTGAAATCGCGAAATAAAAAGCGCGGCTTTTTATTTCGCATAGGTACATTTTGTAGCACGACGATGAAGTTTTGTATGGATAAGCGGTTTATTCGTGATAATTATGAGTTAAATCATCAAAATTATGCACTTGTATCCATATCATCCAGTATACGTTATTCTGAAAAATACAGTATGATATTATGTATTATGATAATCACTATAATGTTATTATGTTACTGACGGATAGATAGAGACAAAAACAGTGTCAGCATAATCGGTTTTTACCAAGAATCAGTAGGTATGCACCAAAATATCGAAATTGGTACAGCGTCTTAGTTTAGGTATACATATCTACATTTATTGTTATATCTCAATGTGTAGAAAGCAAAAAAAAATAACCAACACAACATTTATATGTCGGGCAAGATTAATTTAAATACTTTCGTAGTTCTTTAAACGCCAAGCTTTGGGCGCACAATAAATATTTCGACACCCCTTCACACACTAATGACTCTATACAAAACGTTTGAATACTCAAACAGCCCATAATACAATTAATTAATAGTGTGTACCGATAAAGCTTGAACAGTGATTCATAAAATATATGTCATGAAAAATACCTACTTAAACCTACTTAATTTTTTGGAGCTCAAATATAAATACTATGATGTTATTTAATGTAGGCAAAATATTTTTCTTTCTGAGCTAGTTAAATAAATGTTAATACGTAGTTTTATTACAAACTAAACACATCTTATAATGATGATACATTTGACGAATGACTTAGTATCAAAACTATACTTTATTATAAAGCTGAAGAGGTTTTTGTTAGTTAATTTTATTCTTTTAACTACATAGTAAAATGTTTGTACGTCATCCTTTTTTAGCAAGACTACGGTTTATAAAAATATAATTCAATAACGACTCCCTTGAAAGACTTCGGTGATAATAGACCACTACTGTTACGCTCAGGTTTCGGGTTTGATATTCGGGTCGGATTCAGTCCATCATGCCATTTCAGTCAATTTCCAGTGCTGCTTTCGAAGTTTAGTTACCTGTGTGTTTGAATATTAACAGGCTAGCCTCACCAATAGGCCACCAATATGGAACTCAGAAAAGCGTATGCTTGAATGCATATTATGTTTACCCACTGTTTATCTCTGTCTGCCCTTTCAGCAAATATTTTTTGCTGTGATACAGCCAGTTATTAACCTACTTAGAATAACAATGAGAGAAATATTTTTATTTCTATGTCTGAATTTAAATTCAACATTGAAATCCTAACTGACTGTGATCACTATAGACACTAACTTGAAGGGGACATTAGATAGCAGCAGGGGTTCCGCCTGACATAAGCAATGCCGGACCTTACTTCATCGAACTTTGGGTAATTTGATGACTGCCGGAAGCCAAAAAAACATACAAACATATTGAAAATAAATTGTAGATATTTGCAACTTGTCTCGGTGAAATTTATCAACAAAATATATTATACAGTTCCACGTCTAGGTATGACCTAATTAGCTCTACATAGAGGTTAGAGTAGGAGAAACCGTAATTATGTATAATTGATTATATGATCAAGATGAATTTATTATTTTGTATAATCATATAAGTACATCTATACAATCTATACTCGTTAAATAGCTATACAATTTCATATTTTTTGTAAAATAGCTATACAATTTTGTATAGCTATTTTATTTTTAACGCACAATAAAACTTATCAGAAAATCAGGAGAGACATAATTATAATTAATTGACGTGTGTGGCATCAGTCGGTTTTTAAATAGCATTACACGTCTATTTCTTAATAAATTACGATAATCCTTAATCCCATTCTTCTTGTATTTCTTTGAAATTCGGAAGCCGAACTGGAGGGCTTTTGAAGAGGTCGGCAACGCATTGGTAATACTTATAATTGGTTCCTTTATGTATCGTGCCACCGGAAAAGAAGACCCACGTCAAGGCATCGCGCCTTAAAAGGATTTGTAATGGCAAAATCGGTCAGAATGTTTGGCTGCATCTATAGACGTTCATTATCCACGACAGACACTCTGTCGCCGTCACCCGTCGCAAAAAATCTTTTGCCATCAATTATTTTATGATATGGCCATTGATCTATTTTTTACAAGTTTTTAATATGAAAAATGTAACGGAAGGTGCTTTATATAATCTGATACTATTGAATGTATTATTGCCTAGATTTAACGGCAAATAGGCAGTTAGCATACCTAGTGTTTTACCATCTTGAAACGACGTGCATAGATATAATTTTGATAAGAAATATTGATATTATCTATATTGTTGAGTACTTTTACAATATTTAAAGATAATAAACAATATTGATAACAATGATTTAATGTATATCTATTTGTATTGTTTGATAACATTTAAGTATCGCAATTATTGATACCTTATTGGTAAAAACAATGATTAGAGTCTCTGTATTTTGCTACCTATCGACTAAACGTGATTAATTACTGCAAATACCTTGATACAGAAACATAATTGATAGCTCAACGAAAGATTGTTATTAATTGATGTCATCAATATTTTTGACAACGATTCATGTGCTTATTCGCATGATGGCAGTCTAGTGGTGACACAACATAGCGTATTGTAGACATCGCTCTCTATAAGGTGTGACTGTATATCTGATGTAAGTCTAGGGAAGTAAAGGCACAGTATGTCTTTCATATTTTTTAACGTCAGCGTAGAACAAGAACTCTGTATAAGTAAAGGTGTCGATGTAAACGCGTTGCTGTTTGCTGTTCTTGAGACCATAAATGCTTGGCCTCTATTCAAAGAAATAACGAAGTCGCATTATTATTATAACTATGACTCGGTAGCAATCATAACTGTTAACAAAATCATAGATTAGGTTTTGGATCTCTATGATGGTTCCTTAAAGCAGTGGTTTTCAAACTTTTGTGAAGTCGAATGAAAACAACAAAAATAACACTTTTGAAAAATCAAAAATTTGAGAGAGCCCTAAGAATTAAACAACTTTTTGATTTATGTTCATATTTTATCAATCATACAATCATATCATCTTGTGTCTTTATCTATAATAACAATAAACAAAGAAAAATGGGCATGAAAAATTTGACTTCGGGCAGGAATCGAACCTGAGACCCCAGGATAACTAGTCAGCCGCCTTGCCACTAAGCTACCGAAGGTTCGTTTTATAAGGTTAAATTTTTCTTTCCCATTTTTCTTTGTCTTCTAAAGTTCACTCGCATGTGTTATTGCGAAAAATATAATATTACGGTTAAATGCTTTTGCAAAAATCTTTAACATCAACATAAAACAACGTTTTTCAACAAAAATGTAATGTAGGGCAAAACATGATTAGAGGACAAGGCTTTAAATTATTATTTGAGATTCTGAAGTAGGTATCTACGAGTAGTCTACATATTACGTTATATTTTCGTTTAGTAACTTTATTGCAATATGACTTATTATTGTGGAACCCCGACAAATGCTTCGCGAAGTTGGTTCTCAAAGTGTGCTCTACTAAAGTGTGCTGTACACTTTGAGAACCACTGCTCTAAGGAAACTTGTTTTAATGTTAATACATTATAAAATGTTTTGTTTAAATGAAGTTACGTTTACGTTTTTCAGAAATTTTCCAGTGCCATTCTCGGAATTTTGGTAATGTGCTAGATGATATCAACAGGCTCGGTAATCGTGGGTGAGTTCAAAAATTATTCTTATATTTAATTTTCTAAAGTTGTTCCAAGGAATTGCAACTTTTTTATTCAGGCCGTATAAGGTTTGAATACCTAAACAACAAAAAAATCAAAGTATATTATTTTCCAGGAAGCCACTTTCAAGTACACCTACATTTATGGCAGGTTTTATATAAACAATTTAGTATTTACGTCCTTCAACTTACCAATTTTGTATTGTTTAATATAATACAATCAAGATGCAAATTTTGGCTTAGTTTAAGATACAAGTCTATTTAGGGGTATTCCCATCTTGTAAGTTGCTTTATCCCATACCTGACTCATAAAAACTAAATTAAAATGTTACGTCATGCTACAGTAGTAGGTGCAGATGAAGTTGAGATGATACTTGATACAATACTCATTCGCTAAAATTAAATCCATGTATGCGTTGGGATGCACCAGCAAACATTATACGTAATCTTAAATGACGATATTGGAATAAATGGGCGCGAAGGCAAAACCCACAGCAGTGATTCAATGCATTCTCTGGAGGCGTTCATTCACATAATTTGTTATTCTGCTAAAATCACAGCGGAATTGCAACGATTTACTATAGGCATTGATACGTATCTTCACGGAGTCTTAGTTGTTTGAATTTGGTTTTATGCAACGGCGCGGGACCGTAAAATTGATTGGGTTCAGTGTATTGAACAGGCGGAAGTTTTGCAACCCAACGCTTCATTCACAGTTTTGGACTTCATTCATAAAATCCTACAACTCGCCTTACTACAGCCCTTTCTCAGGTAATTCTATGTATGATTTGTAATTTTAAATTCGAAATTTTTTTATTCGTAACAGGTTGTTATGAAATTGATGGTCATCTTTTGTAGCAGCGTAATTAGTGTGTACTTTACGAGAAGATTCTTTTACTAGCCCACATGAGTGAAACCATAAAAATCATCAGAGTACTTATGTAGGTAGTAAGGTATATTATATTTAAATTGACATTCAAGCATACATGCAACAACCCACGATTCGCGAGTACGTTTTGTCCCATATACATGGCGAGCCTAGTGATATTTCCGGACATATTCCCGAACTTTGAGGGCGGCACTGGGAAACTTCCAGAAAATGGAAAAAACACAATGGCGTTTTCTTCCCCAATCCCGGGGATCGAATCCAAGAGCTCAGCGTAGCAGCCGTGGCCGGGTACCACTAGACCTCTAAGGGATTGACTTGGTTTTATTGGACTTGAATTGAAATAGACTTTATCCTTACTCCTATTACATTTTCCTCTTTGTATATAACAATACCAAGGCTATTTTGAAAATCCCTACCTACATGGTAATTGAATGAAAACTGAATTGAATTGAACTTGAATATACTTTTACTGGAAAACTGGAATTATTATATTCTTAGGTACATAGAAATTTTGATAATGTTATAAAAAATATTTGCAGTAATGGCTCGCGTAATCAAACCATTATAATTGAGAATTGGGAACCGGACGCAGCAATCAAAGTTTTTAGTCCATAACCTTCGGCTTGCAAATTGTGGTACAGCACATTCTGGAGCAAGGCTATAAAGGCAGACACGATTCGAAGGATTGTTTTGAATCCAATGAGTCATCGGTTATAAACTACGAGATAAAATTCACTGTCATTGAAAGAAATCAAAAGGCGGACACTCAGAGTCCATTTGAATAGACCTATTAGTGTTACAAGTGTTTTACGACGCTTAGAAAAAAATCTTTAGTCAGGTAAAATCCGGATGCGAATGTGAGCAATGTTCAGTTCCCACGACTGGACCGGACAGTTATAATTGTTTATGAAGTGACGATTTCGGTACTGTTTATTATTTGTCTTTTTGTTTGTCGCGAGGGTCCGGGTGTTAAGAACAAAGCGCCACATGTTCTACAAACGGCGCGTCCATGTGAAATGGTACTTACTTTGAATAACTTTCCTTGGCTGCCTTCGGAATTATTTGTGAGGACGCTTTTAAAGAACAACTGCATTAAAATTTATATAGATTTTAACTACAGATGGAGCATCATTAAAATACCTACAGGTACAAATGGACCAATATTATAATATTATACTCGTAGGTATATCTTTTTTAATGTAATACCATAAATAACTAAGCCATTTATATATTTATTATTTTTTTTTTACTGAAATAAATAAGTAGGTGCATATCCCTACTTATTCGTTTTAATTTATAAATTGATTAGATAAATCAATAACCAGCCTTTAATATGAATACTTACCACATGAATAGTCCTTAGTGTGCAAAATGGAAAGTGGCGGTGGTCATCGTACTACAAAATAAGGATCATAGTAATGCTAAACGCTGGTTTCATTCATAATATATTTGGAGCTGTGCAGTCATTGTTAGCGTAACATCCGCAAGGAAATGTCCGGTCGCTCGATATAATCTACACGCTGCACTGTTTACACTGATCCACACCACAATACTGTCGCATGAATGGATGACCACCCAGAGAGACACCGTTGGTCTATGGCCGCATTGTCGCCCCAAATGAAACTGCCTGCTTGTCATATTTCAAGAAATGGTCTACTCATGTAATTACAACTAGTTTATTCAATTATATCTCAAAATTAAACTATCAGTACTCCCAATGCTGCGTGTCGTGTGCCAAAATTTCTCCGACCTTCGTTCAAATACGCGCTGTTCTAGTTTTTGACGGGCAATTTATTTTTAATCCTCATAATTGACTTACACATCAAGTTTCAGTTATTTTTAACTAGTACAGTGCGAGATCGATCTTGTATCTCACGCAATGTGCACAAGACTAACAAAACGAAATATTGCACCGGAGGAAACATACCAGTTTTCTGTGGTGTCAAAAAAAACTCAGAATGTAGATATACTGAATTATTTTTTCGTTGAGTCGCCACTAACTTTCTGATAAGTTTTTAGTTCATGTGATTGTAGAAAATAAGCTTGGAGTCTTCATTTCTCTTCCATACCTATATATGAATATATTACAATTTTACACCATTTATAACATACGATCCTACTGCCCACTAGCTGAAGAATTCTCGTCGAAGAGAATTAGGAAAAAGTAAAAGCGCATGATGGGCATCAGATACCTGCAATAAACTACCGCCACAAAAATCTGCATGCCAAGCTTGGCAATTATGACATATCCCTTATTGTGAGACTTTGGTCTAGTAGTGGACGTCTTTCAGCTAAAATGATGAATAACAGAGCCTTATCTATAATTCTCTGAATCTCTTATAAAATCGAAACATTTACGATCATTATAGTGGCAGCAGTGGCTAGCGGGGAATGTATCCACTGCGGTAAAATTTTTACTCTAGGTACTTATCACTACCAATCTTACTAGAATTAGTGTACAAAACTAAATATTGAATGAATCAAAGTAAACTATGATGAAATATATATCCCATATTAGCGTTTAGTTTCCTGCTCTATATTTATACAGCCTCTCTCGTCCTGCTGTCTGTTACATACAACCATTTATCACAAACATCTTCTAAATCCAGCGCACATTATGCCATTGTGAAAAGGCGTTATTCTGTAAACGCTTCTCATTGTAAAACTACACTTTGTATAAAAATATGTGCTCGAGTATAAAGGTAAACATTGATTTTTTCAACTGGCCAGAGAGAATGCGTGTTTGGGTCTTCACTGACAGATGGACAAAGGGGCAATGAGGGATGAGTGGTGAATGGAGACCGCACACTCGCAGCGGCGTACGCGCACCCACCCAGCTTCTTATAACTTCACTTTTTTTATTAGTACGAAACAGTGAAATAATAAAGTATAATCTAGGGACATTTGCTTCTATTACTTTGGAGATATAAACTTACCTTGATGTGTGCCAGAATAACATATTATATATGTAAATTGTTTTCTACTAGCGACGCGCCCCGGCTTTGCACGGGTGCAATGCCAATAGGCACGCGTCGCCGCATTTTAAATCTGTAATATCTTCAAAAATATTAGTAAAGGGCTATATTGATCTATATTAAATGCTACCGTTTGCCAATGGTTTACGATACAATTTAAGCATGCAACGAATATTCGGCTATTATTCGATATATCTACGACCTATTAGGCCGAATACCCAGTACTCGTTTATTGTTGTAAATTTACAAATTATTAATCATATTATTTAAAAAAAATAGAAAATTTTTATGGTAGGTTATATATTTTTAACACAATATGACCTCTTTAATAATTATTCTTTATGTAAAGGCGAATATAAGTTGTATGTATTATATAAACTTTTAGCACCTACATTAGTGCAACATAGGTTTAATTGCATTTTGCAACATAGGTTAAACTGCATTTTTAATCAGAAGTCTATTTTCTTTTCATCTCGTGGACACCCAGCAAAGAAAAAGAAGTTGATAGAAGTTTTCCCATCAAGCGCTACCTGCAATGAGCAATTGTAATACATGTATTGATATTCCTACGATTCGATAGTACCTATATAAAAGAGAAATGTCACCTATCACGATGTGTTGAAAAATGGTTGACGCACAAACATGAAACTTCGGAGATAGTAGGCGTTCGCGGCCCCCTCTACTATAACATGATTCGGTAGGCATATTAAATGTTTTTCTCATCACAAACAATATACACGAACGAAGCAGTAGGCAACTATAGAATCTATAGATGGCAAATGGGATCAAACCCCGAACCTAGCCTAGCAGTGGTAGTGTAGTAGTAACCACTATTCCGCGCAGGCATTTTTTTACTCCATCTGCAGAAATCAATTGATGCGGTATCCAATAAAGTAGATCACACCCACTTCTGACTGATGACTTCCACGCCCACTGTGGGCTTTGCACAGTAATGTATGGTTCACTATTGAAAGGGAACCCTTAGAATAGTTAGAATCGTTGAACGTCTATCTTTTGTTGACAGACTCATTAATATTAACATTTTATTGGTGGTAGAGTTCTTATGTCGGAGCTCGAGAGCGTCGGCCGCCGCGACCAGCGCATTACCTAATCTTAATGTCGCCATTCGGTTAGTGCTCGGCACTATCGTATTCCGGATAGTAATGCATGTGACTCCGAAATCACTATCACAGTGGCAAAACAAATTGGGCGTCAGGAGTGGTAACGCGTTTGCATTTTGCCTAACTTTCGATCAAATTTAAATCAGCCAAATATAATGTATAATACGGCCACATGAGGTGCCCATGTTGTCTAGCAGAGTTGCCTGACTGAACGTACCAAACTTGCATCGTTCTACAATGTAAGTTTTTCTTTTTAAGTTTTTTTTTGTTTTTTTTTTTTTTTTTTATGTAATGGAAGTGGCAAACAAGCATGCAGTTCACATTGATGTTAAGTGATGACTGCAGCCTATAGACACCCACATGAAGACCAAGGCCAAAATGCAGATGCGTTACTACCCCTGAGGCCTAAGGTGTTATGCCTCTGTGCCGGAAATTACAGGGCCGTACATTACCACCTGACCGGAACACGATAGTGCTGAACACTACCATTTAGCGGCAAGTATATTAGGTAATGCGGTGGTGCCTACGCCCGCGAGCTCCGTCACTGGAGCTCTACCACCAGTAAAAATTGTATTTTAATTATAAGAGTTAAATATATAATTGAATTGGTAGGTACTCTTTCGTTTATCATTTATTTATTTTTATTATGTTTTGCAGATACCTATTCAAATAACGATAACTAAGGGGAATGTCTGTGTGAGAGAGAAGAAATGTCTCAGATATATATCGCACGCTTGTAGCAACAAAAGGCTGTCGCGCGTATTAGTACACCTACATAAAGGCAAAAATTGCAGATAAAGCGTTTTTACTAAGCTAAAACTATGTTAACAACTTCTTTTCTTAAGTCTCCCCGGGAGCATAGATGCTGAAAAGCAACTAATATTACGTAACCGAGATAAACCCGTAATAATAGTTAAATACCGAAGAGCGTACTGGTGGAAACCTAGGAACGATTAACCCAATATTAGAGGAGTTATCTTTAGGAGTTGAGTGAATTTCAACAACTACGATTTTTTGCCTAATTTTGGTGGAAATTTTTGTTTTTGAATTTATCAGTTATCCTTCTTATTTATTTCAAGAAATACCTATTGAGTTATAAAAAATGTAAGAGAAATCTATTTAATACTAAAAACTTCTAATACATTGTCAACACCGGAATCTGTAAGACACCAAAATTGATACCTGACTCCAAAGTAAGTAAATATGGCAACAAAAATGTTTTACTACAACGTAATTTTAATTAATCAATAAATCCTCATAATTTTAGTGAATTAACATTTTATTAAAATATTAATTCACTTTCTTTTCCTTTTTTTCGCAACTTTTCTAGTTTGAATAAAAATTACCATTTTTTTTTCTTCTCCTTTCTGCAACCCTTATCTTCTCTAAGTACTCCGCGTGTGTTAACTTCGACTTTTTCCTAGCATGCAGAAATATTAATAATTTTGGTGTAGCCAAACAATTCTTGTCATACGTAAAACACCACCAAAATCACCAAAATTGGATTACCAAAATTAGAAACTTGTATAAAATATTTATTTAAAAAAATATCACTAAACATACAATAATTATATTTGTCATTTTGAAATGATACCAAACCTTTATATTATAAATATGTATTACAACACATACTCATATAAGGAACGATTTTAAACATCACACCAATATTGCACTTTTTTGTCCGATTACTTTGAAAAGATTTACTTTCGTTTTTGACGGGAAATAACATCAGGATAGCACGTAACTGTCATTGCTCCCCGTGAGCGTCCTACTAAACGAAGATAATGGTGGAAATGTCATCCTTAAGGATGCATTGTGTACGAGCTAATTAATGATTTTATTATTCTCACCAAAATTTTAGATTTTGCGCGGACAGCCCTTTTTGATTCCCTCTAGGATAAAGTATTGCACTAAATAAAATAATAGAATTGTCATCGAATAGAATAACTAACGCTAAATAGAAATAACATTAGTTATTTCTGGTAAACCAGTGTAGTTTCATTTAAACGGTGGTTAATACAAGAAAAACAGATTGTGGACGCGCCAACAAACTTAGAAAGATGGGAAACATTTTGTTTTTTCTCTAATTTCCAAAATGTTTTCTACAAATATTATATGTATGAGGTGGCCTCATCAAGAAATATAAGTCTAATTTTCCTAAAAAAATAAACTGTATTACATATATGTAGTTTAAGACATGATTTTCAGCGACGCCATCTAAAATTTATGCTTGAGAAATTCACCCAGTTATGTTTGGTAATCCAAAGATAACTCCTCTAATATTTTAACCTGTTACCATTACTTAATAGTATGGCTCATCTGACAAGATCGCAGCGACAGACAGTTATGCGATCGTGTTTGTGCATTCTTTCATGGATCTAGAAAGAAAGCAATACTTACCTAAATCTTAACTAAATACCTATGTAAGTAGAACTATTGTTAGTGTGCTTCATTGAAATCATGTCCTTAAAATAATTATCTGCGCAGCAATGACCCAGTTTCAATAACTGCAATACGTTCATAAAAATAACCTCCAAGTAAAATGTATGTTATTTTCACAACAGAATCGCCGCGCTTCTTGCGCCTGTGCAAGATGTCACCATACAGAAATAAATTACACATTGACATTATCCTATCTAGGTTTAGTATGGGAAAGCTTTACCGGTTTTAAAGTTCCAGTATAAAAGGTCGGTAATTGTAGGTAAGTATATTAGTCATTACATTAGATCAAAATAATACTGAGGTATACCTATAATTCAGAAAATATAGACTCTATATTGTAGGGTATTTGCTATATTAAGAAGAAACAAAATACAATAAGTACATAAAAAAAATAAACAAAGTATCTAAATTTCGTGAGTATACTGCATGCAATCTACTAAAGCCCTGAAAATCCAACTCGAGTAAATTGAAATTGGAGAGAGACAGCGAGTGATCGCATTACCGGAGTATGCCCTGTCCGTAAAAGGGACAGAGACAATGCGAGTGAGAGCTCAATAACGAGGCATCCAAGAGTTAGCTGTTTCTCTCAGGCCTTGATACTCTGAGCGAGGCAATATGTGAAGATTTATGTACCACCCCGCCTCGCATGTACGGAGAATACTTACTACGCCTTACGATGCAACTTATTTCCATTGGCGTCTCTTTCTTTACTTAAATGTTCGCAATTCTGTCATGTCTATGTTTTACTTGTCTTTTAGTTTTATAATAATATATCTACGTACTCTAGAAGCTAGTTAGTTCAGCATGACGGTGTTGTATGTGTAAAGGTTTCAGTATATTATAAGATATTTTAAAAAACCGTTCAAGTGCGTGTCGGGCCACGCGCAGTGTAGGGTTTCGTAGTTTTTAGGTTCGATAATGTAATGAAAAAAAAATTCTAAGGAGTTCCATAACATATTCGAGTAAAAGACATTTGGTCGATTATTACTCGCAAACTTGTAAAGTCAACTTAAGTGTGATAGTTTTCCTTTTAATTTCGTTATATGTACGAGTAGCTTCTATGAATTTCTAACAACAACCGTTTAGTTGGTAGAGAGAGCAGGGTGACCCCTGACTCATCTATGCCTGACTCACTTGACTCTAACGAAAATTGGCACTTTAAAGCTTAATGAGTCACGTACAGTTAACATCAACAATCGAAAAATGATATTAGCACACCACTAACATATAACTTTTATTATATGACTAGTGGCCAGCCCCAGCTTCGCGCGGGTGTAATGTAACCTACCCTCTCCTATTCTTCTTATCGTGATGTTATGTAGCCTAAAGCCTTCCTCGATAAATGGGCTATCTAACACTGAAATAATTTTTCAAATCGGACCAGTAAGTAGTTCCTGAGATTAGCGCGATCAAACAAAAAAACGAACAAACTCTTTAGCTTTATAATATTGGTATAGATCAAGCGGCCAGTACCCTAATAGGCTAATACTACCTATCATATGCGACACACATATTATTATACATTATAATATACGGCAAGGACCTAATATTGGGTTCTCATAATACCAATATCTACGCCCGTATTATTAGGCTGATCTCAGTCATATTATGACCGCCGATGGCGACATTGAATTCTTTTGAAAAATAGATTTCATAAAACTTTACTAATGAATACCTACGTATAATCATTATAACTTTATACGTATAACTTTTAAAAATAAAGTTATGAACGATTAAAGTAGAAATATGGCGATGCTGTCACAGTGATGAGGATAGATGCGTTTAGATATTGCTCAACGCGAATCCATAAGCTTTTCTGGCTAACCTTATAGCTAAGGGGAACATGAAATAGACACTTAGATAAGTAGGTATATTTTTAAATAATTTAGTACAATGAATCGTAGTCCTATAGATATCGTAGTCTACGATATCTTTGCAAAATAATTTTTAACCAAGATTTTAAATTGTTTTTTAATGATGACTGTGATGAGGGTAGCAAATAAGCACGTTTTTCACATGGATGGTAGGTAAGTGACGACAAACAAGCATGCAGTTTACATGAATGGCTGCATTCAATAGACATCTACATTTAAACCAGAGGTCAACCTGCAGATGCGTTGCCACCCCTGACGTCTAAGTTGTTATGATTTTGTGATAGTTATTACGGGGCCAAACATTATCATCTAACCGGAACACAATAGTGCTGAATACTACCATTTGGCGACTTAAAGATTAGATAATGCGGTGGTGCCTATGCTTTTGAGATCAATACTTGGAAATGTACAACTTGTTAGCTCAATTTGAATTATTAATACAAGATAAAAAAAAATACGGTCAGAATTCGAAACGGACGACACGCTTATTTCGAATACTGACCACTCACTTAGTGATAAAGAAGGTTCCAGACTATTCTAGACAACAGAGATAAAATATTATTCAGTTAAAGTACTTTGAGTATAGTAGGCAAATACGACAGATACACCTGTGAAGACGTGATAAAACATGATAGAAATACAGAGTATCAGAGATTTAGCTACCTACCTATTTTCAGCAATACATAGTTTAATAGTATTTCAAATCGTTAACGCGGTGTAACTGTGTTGAATTAATAATATTCAAATCCCTCTATAAAAATAAATATATGTTCTCGAGAATATTGAAATTATTGTTGCTAAAGTCCAATATGAAACACCGGTCCCTCCCACTTAATCTGAGAGTATCGCTAACAAATTTAATATTTACTCTCACTGACTTATCCTTATAAATCGTCTACATTATTAAAACCGCCATTACATTTTGATTGTTGTGTCGCAGCTACCCCTGCGAAATTGACGTGTGGTCCAAGCGAAGAGCTGTCACACCCAACATTTTAACCGACAAAGGCAAAGTAAAAAGAGTATTAGGAACAGAATAAAGAAGGTTGTGGTCACAGTCGCTAGTTGTAACTTGTTTGAATGGTGGTAGAGTTCCAGTGTAGGAACCCGAGGGTGTAACCTTTTTCACCTTCACTTCAAATGTTTGATTGTCAATATTTTCTTTACATCACATTTCTAGATATCTTTCGTCTGAAATTAGAATGAAAAAGTCTTAATTTAATTCAAATATTTAAAACTAAGCGTATATTACGGGATTACTCGTCTACAAATAGTCTATAATCTGACTGCATGGAAACTCTGATAGTATATGAGAGTGAAGAATATGAGTCAGCCTGTATCTAAGCTTGTATCATGAAAGTGACAAACAAGCAAATAGTTCACATTGTTGGTAAATCTGTAGTTTATAAACGTCTACATTAAAACCAGAGATTTCAAAGTAGATACGTTGTCACATCTGATGTGCATCATTTCCCGGTGTTAAAAAAATATGAATAGATGTCTTTCTCCGATCCCAAATTGATTCCCAAACAAATAAGAAAGGAAAGAGAATTCGACGCTCGGATGTCGGGTTTCGGTAGGTTAGTAGTAAAGCGGTTAGACTGGTTATCCTGAGATCGCAGGTTTGGTCTTTGCCCAAAGTCAAATTTATCTTTCCATTTTTCTTTCGGTCCTAAAATCACTCGCTTAAGTAATTGCAAAAAAAAGATAATTATTAACGGTAACTTTCCTGTATGCCTTAGTGCATGAATAATGTTTTAAGATATAGCAAATATTTATACGGGTGCAAGTATTTATTGTTCTACATACATTTTATTACTTTTATATTTCACTCGATCCAGTTAATCCAGCACTGTGTGGACGACTCGACGACCGCTCGATTCGAGGCTCGCGGCCCCCGCGGGTTCGTTTCCTTCATCGGGACAACTATTTTAACGGCCTAGAGGTAAGAGGTTTCGGGTCTGGATGTTTGTGTATGTATTGTATAAATATGTACAAAGGCATCCACGACACAGCTTTATAAATACCATACCAATAGTTTATATTTTCTTAATACGGAAATAAATCGCTTATGCTCAAGTATTGGACAGCAGCGAATGAAGTTAGCACCCTCACAGTATGCGTGCCCATGCACGGATTTACACTAATCCTAACCTATGTCTACGAGCCTTTATTTATATTGCCTTAGTGTTACATTCTACATTTATTAAATATATACGCTTTTAAATAACGTTATGTATCCAACTAAGATAATGTTGTCACATGTTTCATATATTTAATCATCACTGTTTTGTTTCTTCATTTGTTAATTCATAAATTACTCTACTATTTATATATTAAGTTTACTTACTTTAACAGATAGATGATAAAGGCAATGGTATGAAAATTGCACAGATTGGTATTTGCAAAAATTTATGAAGACCGACGTGAAAATGTAGGTACAGTATCCAACAAGAAATATTGAAGGAGACTTCGACTTATTTCGGGTCTTTAGAGCGTTATCTCTTTCACACCTTCCCTATGTGATAGACCTCTACGAAGTCGAAACTAGCAGATTGTCTCCTTCGTAGACTCGATATATCTTACTGGGGTACTGTAAGTATATAATAATATGATTGAATAACATAAAACAATAAAAAAGTAAAAGTAACAGTTGTGTTAGAACAAGCTGATTATATAATTAAGCAGCGTCTGCGCCCACAACCAGCACCGGCCGACAATGACGGTGTAATTAAGCGAATAAAGGGTGACACCACAAAGCTGCTGTGATGGATCCTTTTAATATCGTGCTCTGATACGTCCAATTCAGATCAGATGCCCCTTGTTTAAATTTAAATTTAGAGCTTACTGTTGTCAACGAAGCCAAAGGCAGGGCAATTACCTAAATATAAGAAGTATACAATTCGAGTGATATATTTATGAGCGTCTACGCCGTAGCCACTGTTTAAATGGCCTAATAAACGTTATATGAATGTGTGGCGAAAGCAAATATAATTCGCTATTTTATGTATCTACATTTATTTATATAGTTTCATGGTGACTGTTTCATCATTTCATTTTCATCATTATTATGTACATTAAAGCTTATTGAAGTACCAATTATATTATACTGATATTCTTTTTCGCGTAACTTCGTCACCGTAGGCTGTAATTTAAGTATAAAAGTAAGATGTTTGTTTATATAGTTAATATTTAAAATATACTATTTATTTCTGGTAGACCTGGTGGTAGAGTTTCAGGGACGGAATCTGAGGGCGTAGACAATACTGCAATAATAAAAATAAAATAAAAAGCTATTTATTCTATTTATTAATTATTTAATTAGACAATACTGCATTATCCACCGCTAAATAGTAGTGTTCAGTGCTATCGGATTCCGGTTCGGAGGTACCAGAGTAGGTCTTAAAAGTCGTAACGTAGCTACATTGACGCCTCCACTCTTATGGAGATGGTTATAGGCTTTAGTAAAAATGTGAACTGTCCGCTTGTTTTAGAATTTGATCTCATAAAAATGAAGTAGTATAACTATAATACGAGAGTTTATATCAAGGGTTAATACAGCAAGTCTATCGAAAATCAGATGTCTGATCAAAATAAGTCCCATTAAGTAAGACGTAACGGCAGGGGTCGAAGGGCGAGCCGGAGGGTTCCGTAGGATATTGCCTAATCATTCTCGCTTTCACACCCTACTAACTGCCAGTTGTTTTAGCATTCATCGTTTTTACATAGCACCCCGCCGCACAAGATTGATCCGCTATTGTTATGCAGTATTGTTGAAATCATTCAACGTAATAAGAAATTGAAATGTATTTTATCAATATTTTAAAATTAAAATTTTTGATGGCTTAGTAGAATTTTATTATACATTGTTTATAAAATTCTTTAAGTGTAATTACTTTATAAGTTACAATTACAAGGATATGAATGTAGGTGGCAAACAGGCATTCAGTTTACATTTATGTCAAATGATAACTGCAGCCTATAGACGTGCAGCGATGCGTCTCCACCCTTGAGACTTAGTTGTTATGTTTCTGTGACTCTGTGTGATAGTTATTATGGAGCCATAAATTACCACCTAACCGGAACAAGCTGTGCTGAACACTTCCATTTGACGGAAGATAGATCAGGTAATGCGGTGGTGCCTACGCTCTCGTACTCCTGCACTGGAACTCTGCCATCAGTAAAAATCTTACAATAACAGTAGGTATTTGTTTTGAAACATAATATCAACTACTCAATCTTATTTGTGTAATTGCATTGCGAGGTTAATTATACGTATAACAATTCCAGAACTGGGAAAGTTGTAGCAACGTACCGTGAAAGCTCGACTCGCGTTTTCGGGTTATTAATTCTAACAAAGCGGGGTACCATTTTTTTCGAAAGGGTTGTTTTGAGAACGGTCGTACAAAATGTTATGACATTAAATCTTACGCTTAATTTGTATTTTTATGAATAATTTCCCATATAATTTTATTTTCATTATTAAAAAATAAAAATGTATTAATTAAATTATTTATTTCATAATTTATGGAAAAATTTATTCAATTTAATTTATTTATAAATATTAATCTTGTATCCAAAAAGTATATATTCTTACAAATATCGAGATTGGTGTATAGTAAGGGTCGCGAGATTGTGCAACAATATTAACCTCATAAAATCGGAAGGAACGACTCGCAACAATGTAGGTTGTTCATTCATCATTCCCTCAATAAGGCTGCAACAATCGAACAACATGCCATTGAGCGTTCTTCCTATTGTGTGACGTAATTTTATCAAAAATATCGGACATGACAATAGTGCACGCCGACAAAAGTCGGAAGAGCGGATGCGATTCGCGTCAACTGGCCGCCGACAAACACGACGCGATGTTTTTTACGCAATCTCTGCAACAATGAATGAGTACTGGTCGTTTGTCGTCAAAGGATGTTTCCACCCACAATTCAACGATCTCAACACAGTTGAAAGCTCATCACTCATTACCGACAATCGGAAATGACTTTAGGAACTTTCGGAACATTTGAATCACTTGTATAACAAGTTTGCTCATAGCGAATGTCGATTGTATTGATCATGAGATACGAGTGTACACAGGTGTGAATTCTCTCCGGTTGTGTTTAATCTTTTAAATACTAAGTAAGGCTTTTAGAAGATGCTACTATTCATAAGAGCCTTTTTTATCAATTCATAAAAGTTATGATAAACTTATAGGGTCATAATGGCATTCTATATATTTTTAATGGCTTGGGCATTGTAATGGACAGTGGCAAGTAGTATATGCTAAAGCTTTCTTAAATGCTTGTAGTAGGAGTATACCTACCTGGGATGGGATGTATACTACAAAACATTAGTAACTACACACTAACTGGGGTATATAATACTGGGAAAATGTATATATCTATAGAGCTCTGCGCATGTCACCCCGACCCCTGATTACGAACTCAGGGGTAAAGTAGGTTTCACTTTGCATCTTAGGCATATGAAACATTAATGTGCTACGACGACATAGTCGCCGTACCCCGGGGATGGCAGAATATACCTACAATACATACATGTATGCGAAGTACCTACACCAAACATCTAAGCGGGTGGGTACGCATTAAAACCGTTATAAACTTAATGACAGTGTCCAATTAATCTTACGGTACCATTAAGAAAATGCGACAATGTTGACACAATCGGCGTCGATGCCGTCATTATTGGAGTTTTACTGTTATCACATATCGTAACGTTGATCGGCATCGACCGCGGTACGTGTAATTAGCTGGCAATGGTAAACTGACTCATTACTGCTTCCAACCCAACCCTGTTTTAACTTTGCATGTATTTTAAAAAGCACTTATGTGCCAGGTCACTTTACTATCAAATAAGTACAATAAACCAATATGAAATTAGAAGTTACAACGTGGTGAACATACATGAAAACTTACATAAAACGCAGAATAACTGAAACTTAAAATCAAAATATGATCAAATGTATTTGCGTACAATTATTTATTTATTTAAAAGTACGTATTTAAGATTCTTCGTCGCGTGTCACTCGGTAAGCCTGCCCCTAATTGCGCGATGGGATGCCAACGAGACAAATGTGAGTCGATAAATTTGACAAAGCATTGGAACATCTGATCCAATTGATTTTTCGACTCGCCATTTAGTTAATATCCGAGGGAGATTTTGTCTTGTATATACGTCAGTGAAATGTTGTTGAAGCATTGTTTTTAAAGATAGAACATGGGTATGTTTGTTTGTGTTTAATATTACAGATAGTGCTCAATCATTCAGAGATAAGTTATAATATTTTAATACTACCAAACGATACACAAATGAGAACAATTTGTATGACATAATAATCGTCTGTCATACAAATTATAACCTAAATTAACATTTCTAGCTAGTTCTCGTTAATTAACAGAGCCAACTATCGCTAAATCGTAGTAGGAACATAATAATATGCTTTATTTCGAACAATTCTTTGGAATTAAGTTATTTTTCTTGTAATAGTTACTTTGTCACATAATTACAAAAAATGCTGCATGAAATATTTATATTTCGTGAAATAAATTGAAAGTGGCGATAATCATACTGAAATTGTTTTGGTTTATGTTCTGTTCCCTACTCGACGAACTTCAGAAAATTTGTCTGAGTCGCTAAATTATGTAATCTATTATATTATTTAATACATTTTTATATACATGCGATGTTTATTATCCTTGAATTCGCTGTAAAAAACTATACCAAGTAAATAGAAAAGCGGCGAATTACGCTTACAAGCTATCTTTCGTACGATTCAAGAGTTACGCCCTCCCGTTGACCAATACATTGACAATAGACATTCCCGTCTATTCTTCGTCTCAAAGGAAGGAAGTGAATAATTTTTATTCAATTAGTGATGGAATACGGTGATACACAAAAGGACGTAGTACAATGTTCAATAGTTTTGGTTGCGTCAGGAAAAATAAACGTTTGACGAACCGACTTTTCATTTCATCATTTAAGACTAAAAAAAAGTGAGTGAATGACAGAACAGAATGACAGAAGCCCTGTCTAGCACTCAAAAAGTGTTGTTAAAACAAGGACTCAAGGAGACCCGATTAGTTAGTGTCCAAATGTATCGTGCACACGATTTTTCCATAGCTTATTCTTGTTTTGAATTTAGTAAACGTAACGTAACATCACTTGATCTACCGCGGGAATACCCCGAAAGGGTAAGCAGAGGCAGATGTATGATTTAAGCATAGTACATGTAAACAAAATTTATGTAAGTAGTTTCAATAGTTACATCAAGTTATTTATTGCTCGAGTTTTTGTATACAAGTATAGGTTATTACATTATCAGTCGTAGTCATGTACTCGTAGGTAACACACACCTACGGGAAACCGCGGCGAGCCGTCAGTTAAACTGTAGTTATAATAATCAAAATAAATAATGTTATTATGTGGATCGAATAAGGAAAACATTAAAATGTGCAGAGCATGTATTGTAATAGCGGTTGCAATTGCAGGGAGAACAAAATTAGCTCGAATTATTTTCATTTCACTGTCAACACGAATCACAGTGTCTAGACACTGCGAGTCACATCAAAGGTTATCCGTAGGTATATTACAGGCTACATTTCTGTGGAAACGAAAGCCAATTTAAAAGGAATTAAGACTGACATTGTGCCGGAATAAATTACGTGGCTCGATAGAATCATTAGCACACAAAATTCTAAATTTCATTATGCTGTCTGTATCAGTTGCGATCACTAAACAAAAAGTTAATTTAAAAATGGAATTCCAATCTGTTATATTCAGTAATATACTGAAGCCTATAGACATTTACTTATAGGCAGGGGCCGTCCATTAATCACGAGATGTTTTTTAGCATCTCTTTGACCCCTTCCTCCCCCTTGGTGATACGTGGTGAGGTTTTAAATTATCTCCACCCACCCCCACACAAAAATACACGTGAAATTCACGTGTATTTTTGTATATATGATATTCACCTGAAAATCACGTGTATTTTTTTGCTGCAAAATAGGTAGGCGAAGTAAAAAATAAGCGAAAAATAAGTCATCACAAAAAAAAACTCCTATATATATTTATGTACAATAAATAATCTAGACAGAACTTATGCTTTATTCACATCGTTATCATTTAACTGGTAAACCAGTAGGTTTAAAAAACTGCTAAATAATAGGGCACCCTAAGATAGTAACGAATTAAAAGATTAAAATAGGATGTAGTTATTATAATGAGCGGTACAAGATGCACCGCAAGATAAGGCGATAAAAAATATCAAACGCTTATATTAACCGTTATAAAGGGAACAATCATATGCAGTGTGTGTTTAGTAGATGGCAGTTAATTGTTTGTAACTAACACGTTAACCATGCCGCCGTCATGTCGACTCACTGTGGTCGAAGTGAAGTCTCCAGGTAACTAATAGACTTCCAAGCCATGATAATTACACCTTTATTGGACGGCTAAATACATCGTACTGTTTAGCGGGTTAATTAATAATAGCTGGATACAATTTCCATGTTTAGTTATGTTTGTGACACTAATTGTTGCACTATAATATACCTACCTATTACGTGTGTTTTTAGGATTGCGTAGTCTAAAAGGAATCCTTATAGGTTCGTCATGTCCTTGAATTAACAATTACTTTATAAACAGGGCCTCTTGGACGGTTTCAGTTAACAGTAAAAGTTATGACGTTATTCAACAATTTTGTAATGATGCAACTAATTTTTTGCCTAACTTGCTATTTAACAACTTGCTAAAGCTAAACTAAGATGATACAACCCGTAATTTGTCATGTATATACTGACTAGTTACCTACACCAAAAAAGTGGTAAAATAAAATCTAGAAAACAATGTTATTGTGACAAGTAAAGTTATGTTGTTTTGTAAATGTTTATTTTTAACTTTACCCAAACATAGTACGATAGTTTTGTTTCACAAGTTGTTTTGTGTTTTTTACAAGACTAAATGGTGACCCATTTTAATCAAATGTAGATTTGTTTTTCAACTATTATTTAGGTCCTCATACCAGTTTTTAGGTACCTCAAAGACAAATATGCAATACGTTTTTGCTAACACCAAGAATTATCATCGTTTTAACCATTGTTCGCTTTGAACATAAAATCCGACCCTTTAAAGAACATAATGTTAATTTGTCATCGAAAACTGACTCCAGAGAAGCACCTGGCCTCCACGCGACCCCATAACTGTATGGCCGGATTCGCAACGCATCTACTTTTATCAATATGATTGTTTAATTTATATTATGTGATCTTCAAACATTATTTAAGTAGTTCTTTAAACATGTGCAGATGGCGGGAGGCGGGCTGAACTAATGGCAGCTGTTCGATTCTCCTTCTTGTGGTTTATGTAGGTAGTTCAGGATTCACAAAAGGATGATGTTTAAGAAAATTCACGGCTAATATTCATAGATACAGGCGTAGGTGTACGTGATTGATTTTCTGCGAAACATTATGTAAAAGATATCGTATTGCAATAGAAAAATATTTGATGTTTTAGAATAAATGTATGTTTACATAAAGGCAATATTCGTAAACGATATCCGTAAATTATTTTGCTTTGAAAGAGTTAAAATGTAATTAGAAATTCGTTCAGAGATTTATGTTTCCTGTAATAATCTTGTGCCAATGTTTCGTTTAAATAATTGAAACGGTTGAGGCAATGCAAGAAAGTAATTTTTCGAAATGGCATTTCGTTTGTTCGACTGTGGCGCCAACAACATTCGCGGTCGGCGAATCCACTTCCTGCGCACCGTTTCCCGCCAAAATGGATCGCTTCCGGCTCCTATTTGTCATCTCTTAATCACAGCAAACAGTGGAGTCGCTACAAATTACATTTATTTTATTTTATGTATTGACATATAACACGTAGTTTTTTATGACATTTTTTATGTTAAGAAGGTGGCACACAAGCTTGCAGTTCACATATACGGTATGTGCAGTCTATAGACACCTACACAAAAATCATAATGTAGATGCGTTACCCGGCCTAAGACCTAAGTAGTCGTTACTATCTTTGTGATAGTTATTACATTACCACCTAAAAGGAATACGATAGTGCTGAACACAACCATTTTTCGGCAGAGAGATTAGGTAATGCGTTGGTGCCTACGCTCTCGAGCTCCTATACTTGGAACTCTACCACCAGTAAAACACATGCCATGACATAAATGTATTCGGGAATAATTTTCTACATCTGTTTCAAAAGCTGCATCTTTCAAAATTATCAAAATAAGATTTTCTTAATAGGTAAACCGATGCGAAAAATTAGCTCCCTTCTGTGTCAAATGTCTATTGGCCAGGTAATATCCAATAAAACAAGAAGGACCGAACGTTTATATATCTCATTTCGTCAAACTCAATATGGTTTCAAATTTGTGAAGATGAAATCAACAGTTATAGGTACTTATTATATTTTAATAAACTTACACGACTTACACGTCTCATCGTGCTATGTGTTCTCATATTTATAAAACTAAAGGTATATCAATTAAAAGATAAGTAAAGTAAGTAATTTAAAGATCTTCGGAGTCGCAACGAATCTCTACTAATTTAAATTAGACATCTAGTTTTTATGTAAATACCCAGGTAGACTAGTGTTCACTTATTGTCAACGCTTAAATGTTAATTAAATTATCAAATTCATCGTTAAAAAAAATTGAACGAAACAATTCTACACATTTTTATTCTTCTAGAATAATTGCTGCTAGTGTCGTTATCCCTTTGCCAGGAACAAACAAGCCGTTATTGCGTTTATTCACTTTATGATTAATACTTATCCCAAACCACCCCAGTGGAGAGTGCTTTTGGGTCAGATGTAATGAACCTTATGTTAATTTGAATTTACTGACTTTACTGGTGGTAGAGTTCCAGTGCAGAGGACTCGAGCGCGTATATACACCACCGCATTACCTATTTTTTCTGCCGCAATGGTAGTGTTTAGCACTATCGTTAAGACGTAAACAAATAAAATGGCTCTAGCGGAAGACCAGCGCTGCTTGTTTTACAATCAGTAAAATGTTGAGCTAGGACCAATTTATACCAATGTCCTCAAATATAATTGTTTGTAGTAAATATGTTCGATGTTGTAGGTACATTGTTATAAATAAATAAAATATTCTATTCTATTCTATTCTATTCTATTCTATTCTATTCTATCGTGAAGTATCGTGTCCCGGTTAGATGGAAATGTATGGCCTCGTAATAACTATCACAGAGACATAACAACTAAGATCTCAAGGGTGGCAACGCATCTACATTATGAAGACTGATTTTTGTGTAGATGTCTATAGGCTGATAATGGCAACCCTTGATACGTCCCACTGTTGGGCACGAATCTCTCTCCTTTTTGTGACGAGGCCTGAAGCTTACTCCACCACGCTGCTCCAATGCGGGTTGGTGGAGATAAGGGTTAGAGGCCAACCCGCTGTCGGATGTTTTCAAACCGCCCATAAGGCCTCCGACAAGGCTTAACGACTGTGATCTATCGATAGCAACCGGGACCGACGGCTTGACGTGCCCTCCGAATCACGAAAACGCGCATTTTAATTTGCCACTAGCGGTCACCCATCTATCACACACCCGACCGTGCCCGTATCGCTTAACCGAGTAGATTGCTTCCAATCTACACCAGGTGCAGGGCCATGCGCGCTTCAGTCTATAGGCTGAGTCATCACTTAACATCACGGAATAATAATATATATTACATATATCCGGGAGACGTCGGCGTATATACCATTAGTACAAAATAAAAGTAGTCATACAATCGATTGAATGTCTAACAACCCATACAACTATTAAATAAAAATTAGAAAAAAAAAACAATATATACATATCATTATATATTTAAAAATCTGTACATCCGCAATAAAATAACAAAATCGTTTTGATAGCATTGTTTGACACTAGGGTGCGTGGGAGTGACTCCAGCATAATTGTGAGAACTGATTGCGTAATTAGCGCGACAAGTCACTAAGGGCGCGGGAACTTGTCGCCCTCGCTTTGATTTTTTACTTAATATTCATGGGAGTTAATTTCGTGTTCAATTCTTTTAAATAATAAGCGATTAGTAAGATAATAATTATTATTTATGATAATACAATAAATTTATCATCTCCATAGCATTTGGGTATGGCAGGTCCATTTTCCACAGTGGACAGTAAAAAAGTTAAACTAAGTAGGTACTTAAACATCAACAAAACCTCTCGAAAGGATAGCTTAAAATTGAAACTTTAAAAAACAGTGGTTAAATGCATATTTAAAAGATGATCTGTGAAATTCAAGTCAGGAAAACAATGTGAGTGCATCAATTTATTTCAATTTACAGGATAACATTGTTTCGGCGGGTGGGGGTGGCGACGTTCCCGCGCTTCCGGCCGAACTTCCGCCACGAGCGCGACGCGTGCCGCGCCATCTTCCCATTGCACCCTACATCAAATTGCCATTTGTTGCCAGAAAGAAAAACAAACGGTATTCCCCAAAAAATACAACCGAATTCCAACCTTATAGCAGAAATTATAAATATCACTTTTATCTAAAAAATAATGAGGCGATACGTTTTCTCAATTTGCAACGAGTCGTGTGATTGTTTTATCTATTGCGTTAATGTTGTTTAATAATTATCTGGAACATAGTGTCGTGTGGTGAACGAATAATAATGGTTGTCGTTTGCAGGATAGGTGTAATTTAAAATAAAAGGCACGTCATCGACTTTTAACATGTTATCTAAAATTATCTTTCATATAACTTACGTTACATTTTTCAGACTTTACAATAATAGATTATAATTATACAAAGCTTAAGTAAGTGGTTTAGTTATAAATGTAAGGTAGACTGCTAAAATTAAGGCATTAAATTGATTTTACTGTATCAGTAACTCATCAGAATTTCAACTGTACATTCTGGTTAAGTTGAATGGCTAATAAGTAATAAATACTACGCAACCCATCAGAATTTCAACTGTACAATTCTGGTTAAGTTGAATGGCTAATAAGTAATGAATGCTACGCTTTACTCCAAGGCTCTAGGCCTAAGGCTTTATTCCTGGCTTATTTGATTTATTAACTATTCTAAAAAGCCAAACCTAATTAGAATGAGTCACTAGTAAGAAATAACAAATCTAGTAAGACGATGTATATTAGCAATGGAACAATACAATCTTTGTCGTCACTATCATAGACTAAATTACTTACTTAAAAATTTTCTCGCTAGAAGTTTTGTGTAAAACTGTTCTGTATTTAATAAAATAAGTAAATTATGTATATAGAGGGAGGGGGGGGGGGGGGCGGACAGACAGAGTGAGAGAGAGAGAAGTATATTATTCTTTTGACAAAAATCTATTTCAATGGATAAAATTTTTATGGATCACTTTTCAGTTAAACTTTTTTGAAAATATCTCACACTAAACACACATTATACTAACACAATGACACTTCAAGCGATTCAAGCGGTCAAACAGAAGAAATCGAGAAATATAAAAATGCCAATCGGTTGCTAGTTTCTATTTTTTTCTATGTTTATATTTCTAGAGCCAGGCATTATTCTATAGTTTCAATTAATATTTCTACTGTTTTAATTTTTGCCACATATCTCGCCATAATCTTTTACATAGAGTTTCAATGTCTCTTCTTTCAAATATCTACTGAATAACAATAACTTTAACTATCCCATTGGAACAAATGAAAGCTAACACTCCCAAAGCAAACAACATTTGACCTTACGACTAGCAATTAAAGCGGTCATTACCGTAACAAATAGAACAAACATGGATGTGAGAACGCCACACGGTCGTTTTGCTACGGAGCGGAGGCGGTGTATGCAGTGTATGTCACGGCAAACATTTGCTATGCCGCACCCTTTTCGCTTGTGTGCGCGTGATTGAACCGTATTTACTCGTTGACGGTGTGACGGTGTGTCAACATTTGTTTTCAAAACATTAAATTAAATTATAGCAATAGACAGAATCAATTACCTAACATTCAATCAAATTGAGTATGTTTGAATAAGTTTATTCAGTTTATTCATTTATTTCATATAATTAGGCTCCTGGAGAGCACTTTTACATCGTCATTTTTTTTAAACTAACCTAGAGTGAATAAGGTAATTAAAATTCGATTTTCGAAAACAAAACCCGCTTGACGCTTAACCCGTCAGCCACGAGAAAAATATGGCAATAGATTTTCAATTGGTGGCTTTAGGTACGTGCCTTGAAGGGTTGATGTTAAATGCATAGAAATATTGTTAAGAAAATTATTTAGATTTCTGTAGGTTGGTACCTAAATGTTATTCAAAATGACAGGAACCTCAAAGAGCCCGCCGCGCGCTCTTAAACTACCATTAAATACGTAGCTACCTAGTACAAGTAACCAAATATTTTATTTTACGAAAGTATGGAAAGAAAGTCGAAAAAGAATTATAAAGAATGTGTACAAAATAGTGATACTGATCTCTATGAAAAACTTGTCTCATTTGTAAGCGTATCAGTCATAATAATGTTATAATCACAGGTCTATTTTGCGTTTTTTAAAGAACTATCAAACTTCACGAAGTGATACCTACTACTAAGTAGACAAATAACTTCCGTTTCACGCAATATGATGTTAAAATCTCTCTTGAAATGGGAACATGAACAATTAGCGATTTAAACAGACGCTGATGTTTGTTCACACTTGTAATATAAATATTTACAGAGACGTGATATTATACTGGGCTTCTCTCCAGAATTCGAATATGTTAGACTACGATGGCTACCTTACGTGTAAGGTACAAACAAAATGAAAACGAACACTTTACCTTGCTCAGTAACAATTATTTTTATGAACTTCGCTGGCAATGTGTCAAAATAAAAGAAGATATTAAAATAATGTTTAGGTGAAGTCTTGCACAAAAATAAACGTCCTTTGAGCAGGTTCACGGTCAATAAACGGTGTTTTTTAGTTTTACACATAGTTTGTTATGTAGGGTGACTTATTACTCATAAAATGTATGATTTAGAAATACGATGCCTATACCTACGCGTATTTTTTTACTAACTTCCGTCTGCGACTTCATTTGTGTACCTACACTTTTATGAACAGACGTACGTACCATATAGTCCAGATATCATATGTAGCTGTAGCTGGGAGCGCTATTTCATCATAAAATCAATTTAGTGACTATTGCTAGCTTAGTGGTAAAGCGGCTGGTTTTCCAGAGGTAGAATTTATTTATTTATTTAAACTTTCGTGCACATTGATTCAGGTTGTGTAGAAAACGAAATTGGTGGTGCATTACGAAAGTAAGAGAAATATTAGTTTATTATTAATTTAGTTAATTTAGTTTTCTTTCAATTTAATCCGCAGTATTATTTCTTTATATTTATTACGCAGAGTATTTCTTCCGCAATTCTGTATGTCTCTAAACACTTTTCTAACACCACAAGTTAATGGGTTAAAATGATTGCAATCGATTCTGAACAAACTGCATTCCAGTTTCGTATAAATGCAGATAATCAGTATCAGTGGATTATCTGCACGTTTTAGTGAAAACGCCTATAATTTATACTATTCCTAGCTGACCAATGACGGATCTCTGATGAAAAACTTGGTGGGAACTAAAGAGATGTACATTTTAATTATTCTCGTCGACGTGGTAATGTACGGTCCTGTAATTTCCGGCACAGAGGCATAACACATTAGGCCTCAGGAGTGGTAACGCATCTGCATTTGGACCTTGGTCTTTGTGTGGGTGTCTATAGGCTACAGTCATCACTTAACATCAATGTGAACTGCATGCTTGCTTGCTACTTCCATTACATAAAAAAAGTAGACGATTCTTCACAAATTTTACACATTCTTTCTACGTAGCCCGAAAATAGAATAAGAACTTTTCTGTTTATCGAACAACTTGTCGAAGAGGAAGTGCTCCGAGAATTACTAGTGGAGCGCGTACAGCAGAGAGCATTATGCTGGAAAAGTTTTGTGTAACAATATGTAATGCTGCCATTTCTATGCGCAAAATTCACGACCGGAAGTAGTGGAACTCACGTCGCTAGCGGGGGAATCTCGCAACTTTCCTATTGTGGCGCCATCTACAGCTGTCCGATACACTGACGTATATCCGGCTTCTCTTCAAAAAGTCTTGAGCTGTCAACTTGTGAACGGATGTCTTGGAGTTTCCTTGAGGGTCTTTTTATTCAATACTCCAAAAGATTTATCTTTTCTTTACGAATGTCCGTGATAAAAAGAAATGTAATAGGTAAAATAAAATTAATAAAATTTGTCAATTGTGTTTCACATTAATGGATTTCTTTTATAGCAGAGGCACAACAACTGGTGCTTAACACTATCGTTTTCTGGTTAGATAGTAAAATATGGACCCGGCATTTCTGTCACTGAGATAAAACAACTTAGGCCTCCGGTGTGGCATGGCAACGCATCTGCTTTAAACCTCCCCATTTAATTGTAGATATCTATAAGCTGCACCTACCATCTTTGTAATATGATATTCATGATCGTTTTCCATCATCGATAAGACTAATTTTCCGTTTATCCAACAACTAGTGGGATTAATAAATCTTTGATAATCAGAAGTTGTTTTCAATAGAATTTTAACTGTGAAATCGATCTCCATTCAAGAACCCATATTTCAAAATCCGTTAAAAGATATGACTAAGTTATTTTTACTCGGGTTTTCCGTTTCTTCCCGTTAACATTGATTTAATAACTTAACAAATATTTATTAACGTTGCATATTCAAAGACAACAACGCAATAAATCTAGTTATTATAAAAATATACCTAATTAATTGCGATATAATGTGGATACAGGATGTTAAAGTAGTTGGTGTTTTATTTTTCTGTACAGATTGTTTTATACGACTACAGGATTTTTAGGCTTTGTAAAAATCTGAAAATTACAAGCGGTGAAAAAGATATGTCTTTAAAATATATCTATTATTATATAATTAATATTTATATGAGGTACCTAGGAAGTTCACCTGTTAAACCTAAAAAGTTAAAATCATAATATTTTGCCGGAATGGATTAATAGGTACTACTAAGCTGGCTATATCTACATTCAGTACCTGTTTCAATGTAGTATGCATCATAACTCAAATTGATTAAATAGAGAAAAAAATACTAATGTACAGAAATTAAAAAAAAACAACAAAGTAAGCAATTATTTCTTTATACGATCATAATTTTGCAAATTCATTTAAGACGCATATTATACTAACTAGCAATATTAATCTTCGTGAATTTACCGGAGCATCATGTAGCGCATAATTTTCATAGTTTCTACGTAGGCGGGCACTATTCACAGCAAGGTCGGACGATATAGTGTTACAGCTTTCGTGAAACCAATCGGATGTGAACCTTATTCCATCTTTACGTGTTCCCTGAGTTCCCTTTACTAGTACTGTGAGAGAGGGTCGGTAGAGATCTTGTAGAGCTGGTGAGTGTTACGATCGCCTTTGTTGTGTATTGTCTCCCCACGCGTATCGACACACGTCATTAGTTTAGACCAACACGTTACAGAGTATGTCTTAAATGCGAAAATGTTGTTGATAGCACTGTGTTTCGTCTGTCTGGATGATAATAAATTACGTTAAACTTTGCCAAAAGAATAATGTACTGTTCCAAAGTAAATTTCCGTAACAAACATACATGACGAGACATAAGTTAAGACGATTGATGATGAATGAAGAGAAGTAAGTATACATTTATTAAGAATGTTGTAGGAAACTCTTCACTGGTGGTAGAGTTATAAAATAGGAGTTCGAGGGCGTGGATATCACCGCATTACCAATCTATCTGCCGCCAAATGGTAGTGTTCAGCACTATCGTGTTCCGTTTGGATGGTTATGTATGGCCCCGTTATATCGAGAAGCTGTGTTGTGTCGTCGATGGCGTCGATGGCGTCGATGCCCCGTAATAACTATCACAGAGACATAACAACTTAAGTCTCAGGGGTGACGCATCTCCTTTTTGAACTCTGGTTTTGGTGTAGGTACATGTCTATAGGCTGTAGTCATCACTTAATATTCATGAGAACTGCATGGTTGTATACCATGTTGGTTACATAAAAAAAAAGAAAGTTAAGGTTCTACTTTGTAGGTATTGTGTATGAGTGTGTGTGTGTGTGTGTTGATAAATATGTGGTCTGGATCATAGAGTGGAATGACTTGACATCAACATACTTAAATGAAGAAAGCCTCATAATCCTTTAGGCAATCGGACAGCTATCAAAAATAAATGTAAACTATGATTAGAATTAATGTTTGTGAAATAATACGATGACTCATTAAATATTTTCGTGAAATATTAATTATTTATATTTTTAAATTGCAAAATATAATGTAATAATTTTAATATTTTTTATCTGTGCTCCATGTTGAACGAAACATCAATCACAGGACGTGACGTCATATGTTTGTATAACAAATATTTAACACAAGTGGTACTTTGATTTATTGGCTCTCTTTTTGGATATTTTCTACGTTATTTACACGAAAAATAAGTTATACGAAATTCAACAAAATTAATTTGCACTTGGTTAGTCGTATGAAATTAAAAGATTCACTTTGATTGCAAACAGTTGACGTCACATTGTTCAGAGTCATTCGGCATCGTTTACGCGGCATTTTTGAAATTATAAAATGTATGTGTAGTTTCTGGTACTTTAACATGTTTAAATAATAAAATTAATATTTTTTATGGTTCAATAAACGTATAAAGAATAATTTTAGACACATTATCAAAAGTTGTCTGATTCCCTATTGCTACGGCCTATTGCTACGGAACACAAAGTAGTGCTGTACAGAAACAGCAATCTAAATTTTAAGACAAAGTAACTTCAACAGTTTCACAAGACAGGGATCTTACTCGTAATATGTACATGTTCAAGACAAAATACAAGTTTATATATTATGGCTAATGTTCATCTCGCATTAGTCTGTTGTTTAGCTGGCACAATCATAGCCGATGAGTGAAAACAATTTCAAGAGAAACGATAATGTATTTAATCTATGCATTTTACTGGTATGTAGTAGTAGATTCAATGGCAGAGCGCAAATTCGTAGGCTATTACAGCATCTAATAGACCGTCTGTTTCTAAATGGCAGAGGATCCTTCCGTCTTCCAGTTAGGTTCTGGATATTGATAAAATCTTAGGGCTTAGGAGTACCTAGCAATAAAATTAATAGAAACCAAAAATGACGTGCAATCGTAGAAATTCAATTAGCGGATTTTCTCGCGTATACAACTACCGTGGTCACGGGCAGACTGGAAAGCGACTGGAACGTCGGGAACGAGAAGAAGTTTGGGAGTGTTGTATACGCAAGAAAATCCGCAAATTTAATTTCTACATTGTATGAAGCTCGCTTTTCATGCTATTCATGCTTTGTAGATCTTTTTTGTGACATTGAAAATGCTTTTTGACTGTGAGCCCAATTGGAAGCTCAAAATTACTTAGTATCATGGAAACTAGGATATTTAGATTTTAACGTAGTAAACATGTTCCTGTTTATAAATAAAATTTCACCCCTCGCGAAGTGGTTGACGATACTTGGAAACTGAAAGCTCAGGTAATTTCAAAGTGGCGAGAACCATACAATCTATATATAATTTGGCAGAAGATCGATAATATCCGGCGGTAGATACTTACCTTATTTGGTAATACAAGTTCTGGGTACCAACCCATCGGTGTTGTACGTAGTATTTACGACAGAGGCTATTTATGTACAATATTCGTGTGACATTGAGTGTGTTGCAAGTTTTTTTATAGCCGACGCGTCGAGTCGTGCAGGAACGATTATTTTAAATGAATAAACTAGTTTTGACGTTGAGCTTATCGTTATTTATGTTATATGAAGTTCTTTGTTGACTTTTTTTTCAGATTTTAGGTTGGCATTACATTAAGTGTGAAATAATTCAAATTCCTGGCTATTCACCTTGAATTTGAATATGGTACCTATAAGAAGACAACTCCGGAGTAGGACATGCATTATTTGATATTCTGCTGACTCTCAATCACGTTTGTCCCATGTCATACCTACGTTAATCATCATAATATAAAATAATACTGCATCGTTGTGTGTCATGGACCACCACTACCAAATGATCGAACAAAGTGGCGTCGAAATAGCGCTGAAATAAATTAGCTTAAACATGACATAAACGTAATAATTATAATTAGGAATAATTTATAACATTTTAGATATGTATCTGAGTGAGTTTGTGGCGCAGTTCCTTCGGTCATCGCTATTCTGTAACGTCATGACGCGCATGTTTGGCCGACCATACACACCATACAAGTGATGCTTATCGTATTCATTGATGCGGACTCGTTGGCACGTGTATGACTGATCGTAAACACTTTCGAAATCTGATCCAGAGTTATTCACGAACATGGTTAATAATACTTACTATTGTGACAATTGTAAGTGCTAAATGATCTGTAAACAATGTAGAATGTAAAGCACTTCTATTCTAGTTTATTTAACAGTCAACACTTCAACAGTTACAAAGAAGAAAGAGAACGTTACAAACAATTATGCTTTTTCATTTACGTGATAATTCAATGATAGAAATCAACGCGGTTTTTTAAAAAAATATTTTAGTGTCATTCTAACAAAACTTTGAGGAGTTTTTTTTCTTCAGTTGACATTAAAATAGACATCTTTTCTAGAATTTTACAATAGTAGTGATAATATATTTTATTTAATAATAAAAAAATATTTGAAGATTTTTTTTTCTTCGGTTGACATTAAAATTTTTAGACAATCGTTCTGGAATTTTACAATAGTAGTGATTATAATTGTTATAATAGCTGTCGGTCTACTTTAAAATTTTGTCAATTTATTAAAATATAAAGCTTCCGTAAGTTGTTGTCCTTAAAACATAATATCCACAAATCAAATAAATTTATCGACTATAGATTGATTTGATTTGTGTTCTGAGTTTGAAGTTTCTGCCGCACTTTAGACGTGTTTGTTAAAATAATAATATAATAATGGCAATCCATTATACGTCCCACTGATGGGCACGAGTCTCTCCCCTTTTTTTTAGGGGGAAGGCCTGGAGCTTCCTCCACCACGCTGCTCCAATGCGGATTGGTGGAGGTGGGTGGGTTAGTGGCCAACCCACTGTCGGATGTTTTCAAACCGCCCATAAGGCCTCCGACAAGGTTTAACGACTGCTATCCATCGATAGCAACCGGGACCGACGGCTTAACGTGCCCTCCGAAGCACGGAAACGCGCATTTAATTTGCCACTAGCGGTCACCCATCACACTACCCGACCGCGCCCGTAGTGCTTAACCGAGCAGATCGCTTATGATCTACACCAGCCGCTGGGCCATGCGCGCTTCTTTGTTAAAATACAGGTACCTATTTAAACAAACATTTTACAGAACTGAATTCATGATATTTTCCCTATCCGAAGTTTCCGTTAGTTGTTCCTGAACTCCTATACATGTTTGTCGAAAGTATTTTAAACGGAGTATTAACGCTATTTAGATCAGAAATAATGTTTTTGTTAAATCAAAATATGTATATATATATACATGAACTATAGTGATTATCACTAGTTATACATCAACAGCACTCACATTGAGAGCGACATAAGTAGCCATTACAGAGTTCCTGACTCGGTTCGTGGTATTGGATAGAAGCTTGTAAACCATAATTCCGCATTGCACGAATGAGTTATTACCCATCGCACAATCCAGTCTATTGATAGTCATTTCCAGTTGTGCTTTGTCTGTAATGAGCTGGTTACTTTGGCTTTTCAAAGAAATGTTTGTTTCAGTTAATTTTGATTATGACTTAAGGTTTTATTTTTGAAATATTTTAAATTATATACATTCATAACTTATTTCATTCATTGCACATACCACACACACATTGAAATTAATTTTAACATTTTACTTATTTAATGTTAATGTATTTTAATTAAATGATTTTAGTCATTTCCAGTTGTGCTTTGTCTGTAATTGAGCTGGTTACTTTAACTTTTCAAAGAAATGTTGCTTTCAGTTTATTTTGATTATGATTTAAGGTTTTATTTTTGAAATATTATAAATTATATACATTCATAACTTATTTCATTCATTGCACATACCACACACACACACACACACACACACATACACACACACACACACACACATGCATACCTATTTGTCTTACCTCCACTTTTCTCATTTAAGTAGGTATTATTTTAAAATTGTTAATAGCTTAAATATATTGCTATTATTGTAGAGTTAATTGAACAAAAAAAAATCGAGTAGTAGGGGGTCCTGGTGACTTGTAACACAGGTATCTATATACCAATCACAGGCACCAGTCTCCCACAAAAAATAAGGTGAATCAAAGTAAATAGCTCTAATTGTGTTTATTGTATGTTACCCTATCAACCTTTTTTTGTGAGAGAAAATAAATGATTTTTTATTATTATCTCTCGTCAGCACGGGGTCCAATTTGAACCCCGGACCTTTGTCAGGCTTGCGCGGGGACATGGGGGGTCCAACACGTAGAGGCCCTTTCGAGAATTTTGATCTACTTTGTAATGGGTTATATTCGGCGGGACCTCTCTCTGACTGCATCAATAGTTAATACAGACACAGACAGACCCCGCAGAATATAATGAGACTATTGTAATGAAAAGTGATTTGCCAAACTTTGGGCTATGTGGGTGAACTAGGGGGAATAGCTGGCTGGGCCTATGGAGTGAGATCCGGCACCTGCCTATATTCAACATCTCACATTATCGAATCCTACTTTAGCCAGGTGGTGACTCGCCTCTCCTTGGTGGGCCCCCTAAACAGCCAATCCGATGGTCGACAGGGGGAAACACTGTTGAGAGACTGGCTGGGGGTGTCGAGAGGTGTGGCCCCGGTTTCACCATCACGAGCGAGTAATCTAGAGATCGGAGCGGGCTTCCCCGCTATTATGCCTTTAGACACTTCCACCCCCGAGTGTATGGTTCTTTCAGAAATTTAGACAACAGCCTATTATCTAAATTTCTGCAAATGCCATACCTCTAGCGCCCCACTCTGACCGGCCAATGAAGGCAAGCCAGAGGTGAGAGACCTGATGCTCTGTCCGGCCGTACCTCTGTGTGGCGGACGAGGCGGAGCCCAGTTCTCTCGGAGGAACTCGAGATGATGGTAGAGGGTGGTGTCGCTACTCACCAACAGCTCGCCACAAGCTGCTCTGCCCCATTATTATTATTATGTCTCTCGTCAGCACGGGGTCCAATTTGAACCCCGGACCTTTGTCAGGCTTGCGCGGGGACATGGGGGGTCCAACACGTAGAGGCCCTTTCGAGAATTTTGATCTACTTTGTAATGGGTTATATTCGGCGGGACCCCTCTCTGACTGCATCAATAGTTAATACAGACACAGACAGACCCCGCAGAATATAATGGGACTATTGTAATGAAAAGTGATTTGCCAAACTTTGGGCTATGTGGGTGAACTGGGGGGACTAGCTGGCTGGGCCTATGGAGTGAGATCCGGCACCTGCCTATATTCAACATCTCACATTATCGAATCCTACTTTAGGCAGGTGGTGACTCGCCTCTCCTTGGTGGGCCCCCCAAACAGCCAACCCGATGGTCGACAGGGGGCAACACTGTTGAGAGAGGCTGGGGGTGTCGAGAGGTGTGGCCCCGGTTTCACCATCACGAGCGAGTAATCTCGAGCTCGGAGCGGGCTTCCCCGCTATTATGCCTTTAGACACTTCCACCCCCGAGTGTATGGCTCTTTCAGAAATTTAGACAACAGCCTATTATCTAAATTTCTGCAAATGCCATACCTCTAGCGCCCCACTCAGACCGGCCAATGAAGGCAAGCCAGAGGTGAGAGACCTGATGCTCTGTCCGGCCGTACCTCTGTGTGGCGGGCGAGGCGGAGCCCAGTTCTCTCGGAGGAACTCGAGATGATGGTAGGGGGTGGTGTCGCTACTCACCAACAGCTCGCCACAAGCTGCTCTGCCCCCTTTATTATTATTTCACTCATTTATTTATAATCTCATTATATATTTTTTTACATATACATGTATATAAAGGAAAAAAAAAAAACAACGTATATATAAAAAAATACAAAATGGTTACCACCGGTAGCGGGAGCAGGGTCCAAGCTGTCGGCGGTTAGGGGCTCAGAGAGAGGAACCTCCTCACAATACGTGCCGTGTCGAGAAGAACCGCTTTCTGCACCAAGCCTTTGATCCAACTTCCCAGCGAGAGCCTCTTAAGGTGGTGGTCGAGGCTCTTCGCCATGAGTCCGTTTACCGTGACGACTATCGGTACAATTACAGCCGAGTCCACATCCCACATGGCGACAATCTCGTGAGACAAGTCGAGGTACTTAATTTGTTTGTCTTTTTCCGCTTTCACGAGATTCTCATCATGAGGGATGGTGACATCGACTATAATTGCGCGGCGTTCCAAGCGATCTATCACCACTATATCAGGCTTATTGGCGACAATAGTCCTGTCAGTGATGATAGATCGATCCCAATACATCGTGACATGGTCATTTTCGAGTACTGGGTCGGGTGCATACCTGTAGTACGGCACTTCCGTGGCTACAAGGTTGTATTTCAGGGCAAGTTGCTGGTGAATTATCCTGGCTACTTGGTTGTGCCTGTGCAAGTATTCGCCGTTGGCAAGGCTCGAACAGCCGGACACAATATGCCTGAGGGATTCCCCCGGTCGGTGGCATGCCCGACATATGTCGACCGTGCCATCCTTCAGGATAAACTTCCGGTAGTTATTGGTCATTACCACTTCGTCCATAATTGCACATACAAAACCTTCGGTTTCCCCAAAGAGGTCCCCGAATCGTAGCCAGCCTACAGACGCAAGAAAATCTACATCGGGCCCATGAAGAGCCCGGTAAAATCGTCCATGCAGCTCCTTGCCCTGCCATACACTCACGCGGTCACTGGTCGTCAGCACCACAGGTTTGCGCCAGTTCTCTTTAGCCAGTGAGAGAGGTGTGAGTCCACTGTCAACTGCTACCATATCCCGGTGCATACCCCTATCGGTGGCCCGAAAGTATTCTCTGAGATTGCACACCTCACGGTTGTGGAGGGTTTTAGCACTAAGAAAGCCTCGGCCCCCACACTTCCGTGGGATGTACAATCTCATCACAGATGAGCGTGGGTGGTGCATCCGGTATGATGTCAGCAGAGAGCGGACCCCCCTGTCTAGGGCATCCAGGTCGGTCTGAGTCCACTTGAGTATGCCAAAGGAGTACATCAAGACTGGCATGACCCAACCGTTGAAAGCACGAACCCTATTACCGCCTGACAGGAAACTTTTAAGAACTTTTTTCAGGCGGCCAAAGAATCGTACTCGCAACGATTGTTTCATGTCAGCCTCGCATATACCTAAGGCCTCTGACATACCCAAGTACTTGTAGGTTTCGGTTGCGGAGAGCGATCGAAGTTGAATGGAATCCGTGAGTTGTACTCTCTCGGATTCCATTATCTCTCCTCGAGTTACATGCATAACCGCACATTTTTCAATTCCAAATTCCATCCTGATAGAGTTACTAAAGTTTTCAGTCACCTTCAATAATTCCATCAGTTGCGAATTATTAGAACCGAATAATTTCAGATCATCCATGTAAAGCAGGTGAGATATCACCCGACCACCTCTTCGCAACCGGTAGCCGAGTCCTGAAGCCTCCAGTAGCGTACTCAGAGGGTTCAGGGCTAGGCAAAACCATAAAGGGCTCAGACTGTCGCCCTGGAATATACCTCTAGCAATTCTTACAGGTTCGCCAACCGCCAGGGGCTGCCGAGATCCTGGATAGCGAAGCACCGTGCTCCATTGCGACATACATGACATGAGGAAGGTGCGTAGGGTTGTGTTGATTTTATACAACTCCATCACCCTCATCAGCCATGTATGCGGTACGGAATCATAGGCCTTCTTATAATCTATCCAGCAAGTCGAGAGACTCTTTCGGTTACGACGAACCTGCTGGCTAATGGCCATGTCAAATAGCAGTAGCTCCTTAGCACCACGGGACCCGCCCCTACATCCATTCTGAGAGTTAGACAAGATGGAGTGGTCTTCTATATGCTTAGTAATTTTCACTCTCAGAATGGACGTAAGGAGTTTATAGACGGTTGGAAGACATGTGATCGGTCTATAGTTCTTGGGTTCCGCGGTGCTACCTGATTTGTGGAGCAGGTGGGTCACGCCAGTTGTTAAGAACTGTGGCAGCGTGCCCGAGTCCAGGGATGACTGGAACTGGGCAGCCAAACGAGAGTGCGAGCTTCGCAGCCATTTAAGCCAGAAGTTGTGCAGTCCGTCCGGTCCCGGAGATTTCCAGTTCGGCAGCGGGCGAACTGCACTGGCCACGTCATCCTCTGATATTAAAACATTCTCCATTTCTGGAATTGGCTCGCACGCTCCTTCAATGCTCAGTATCCAGCCATCCTCAGAGTGTCTGATAGGTTCCGACCAGATGCTGCGCCAAAATGCAATCATGGTATCATCATCCGGTCGGCTCCCGCCAGCTAATCCGGGACCAGGCTGCTCCCACGTTCTGTAAACCCACCTTTGGTCACTTTGGAACATCCTGTTCTGCATGTATCGGTCCACACGTTCTTTATAACGCCTAATTCGGCTTGCCCATGCATAGACTTTCTGCTTCAGGAAGTCAATGCGTTCTGTGATGCGATCTAGGTAGTGTTGTGGGCTGACCCCAGTCCCTGAGAACGCTCGCCTCACAAAACGCATCACTCTTGGGCGTGTGTTGCCCATCCTGAAGCAGAATAACTTGCCAATGAGTGCTCTGGTTTCGGCGATACGGCGCTCAATCCGGCACTGCCAGGCTGGTACGGCAGGTCTCGGTCGTGTAGCTGTGTCAATATTTGCTAATTTGACACGAGCTACGCGACACGCCGCGACCGCCGCACAGTACAGGATTGAGTGGGTATCGCTAAGGTCTTTACTATCATCTATGTACTCCGGTAATATTGTGTCCAGAGCACCCACCAGCGCTACATTACGTCTATGCATTGGCAGCCGGGGCAACCGCGGTCTACATTCGGCCAAGGTCGACCGATACTCAAGAAGAGCATGTTCCAAAGCGCCTCTCAGTTGCTCAATGTATTGGTTACTTACGGTAGTGGTGACCTCGTCTATCTCCTCCCCGCCGGCACATTGTGACACATTCACGACACTAACATGCTGCGACTGTACCACACGCGGCGGCGGGGTGGGGACAGAGCGGTCACTCGCCGCCTCGGAGCGTAGCCGATCAAGCACAGTGTCATCGAGCATGTGGCCACGCTGAATGACACGCACCTGATCCGATAGACGTTGGCTCGAAACACAGACTGTTGGCTCAAGAACCTGGAACAGAGAGAGCATACGACTGCGGTACGCAGTGAGGTTAGTTCCTCCCTCTGTAGCCCCAAAGAATGCGCGCATCACGTTTTCATTTATTGGTTGCGTCCATTTCATGCGCTGCACGTTACTACCGACAGCGGGGACCCTGCTCGGAGCCGGTTGGCCTCGAGGTCCCAAGCCGGCCGGTAGCCGGGGTCTTCCACGCCGACGCGCAGGTGTTGGTGTCGACGGCGGGGAGTGGTACTCGTCGCTGGAGCTCGGCGCAACTGCGGTGGTCGACGTCGCTGCACTCGCGGAGGAGGCGGCGGCCGGCGGTTGCGAGGTGGGGCTCAGCGACGAGCCCGGTGCTGATGGGTGTGCTTCACGTCTGGCTTTCGCTCTTGTGATCATAATTCTTCATTATATTGCCATTTTAGTGTTGTATAAGTCGATGTTTATTGCTAATATTGTGACTTCTGTGACATTTCTTTCTTGTCATTTTATACGAAAATATCATTGTATTTGTTGTCGGTTTTTATGGAATAAATACCTTTAATTTTGGTGTGAACCTTTTCGCTGTTCCTTTTTATTGTGGTTTTGATTGCGGGTTGGGATGTTCGTATGATTTTTATATTTTATTTGTGTAAATTTTCGGATCAAAGAATTATGTCAGTGTTCAAACGGAGGGTTGCCAGGTTATTATTATTATTATTATAGTTAATACTTTATGTACCTACAGGTATCATAGACTAAGATTACTCGTCATGTGATGTCATGTTTTGTGGTTAAAACATTGGTCAAGTCCAGCAATTAAGATTGTAATATTGTTTATCTTTTGGTAGTTGTGCATATCACAAAGGCAAAACAACTTACGTGACAACGTCTCTGCTTTGATCACTACTATCAGTTTATGTGTAGATGTCTATAGACCCAGTATCTACTTACCATGAATATGAACTGCATACTTGTTGTAACTATTACATATACAAAAGCGGGTAGCCGGGCGGCTAGTTGCTTTAACAGCTTAATATGCAAGCGCCTGTTATTGTACGCAATATACGTAACAGGCGGTAGTATATTAAATTGTAAAATCGGTGAGCCGCGCGGCTACCCGCTCCCGAGGCTAACCGCTAGTGCGTTAGGGCGCTTAGGGTGTTACTAATGAATAAATATCTACATGTTGCGGAAAATTTACAATTCTATCTGACACGTGTTAGTAATCAATGGACTTATCTTTAATCAATAGATATATCAATGTCGATTAGTTGAAAATCACTGCAGGTACAGTATCCAGCAAGAAATTGTACATCGAGCTTAAGAAGGAGACAATCGTCTAGTTTCGACTTCATAGAGCGTTATCTCTGTTGCCTACGTAAGCTATGGGAGTCTGGTATTGGTCGAAGCTTGGTTAAAATCGTCGAAAAAACGTCACATTGGTAAGGTGCGAAAGAGATAACGCTCTACAGACCCGATATAAGACGAAATCTCCTTCCTAAGGTCGAAGTGTAACATTTTTTTTTGGATACTGTATCTACTAGTTTATGAAAACATTTCATTAAATGCCTCCAAATGCTACTGACGTGTAATAATCATGAAGAAGAAAATGATTTTCTAATTCTGTACTAAATGTTTTAGGTCTGTCTATTATTGTTGTGATATGTTGTGATTGTGAAATGATTAATATTGTTGTCAGTGCGAGAACGTATCTAGAAAATGTGATCTCTTAAAAGTGACTTTGTCGTTTTATGAGAATTCATGTCTTTAAACCTAAACCTATTAATACGGGCTGAAGTGTTACAAAATTAATAAAATATATTCAATATGGGGTTAGTGCCGATAACTTTTGAGATAAAAAAATAGAACAGGTAAAACCCATTGGGAAACTAGAAAAAATAATTTAATTAAAAGGAAAACTAAATTGACTGCGATCTAAGGTCGAGAATGGGGAGGAGAATTTTAAGGGTTGAAAACGGTTTATCACGATCTGTGATCGACGGTGCCGTTGTACACAAACAACGTATACACCAACAAAAAAATATCGGGGATCAAACCCGCAACCCTCGCTTCAAGCGGTCATCACACATCACTGGGTGATCAAAAAGGAAGAACGCGTTGTTTGCACTAGGGAAACGAGTATTCTGACTGTTCTCAGAATATTCCATAGAGTTTCTATAAACAAAGATAAGGAACGACAGGATGCTCTGCTTTCGTTTACTTACACCAAAAGAATCCAACGTAGTTATAGAAAGAGCATTCGGTTTGGTCAAAATACACCAACGATGAACCTTGGTGAATCAAATGAAACGTAGTATTCGTAGAGTTCGGGACAAGAATGCGGCAGTTACCCAGACGTAAAAATAATGTCTCATTCGCTACAAGTTTTGTGATGTATGTCAGGGATAAAATATTTCATAGTTTCGGTGCATTATGCTAAAACATTTGATTTATTGCTGAATTAGTATTCACCAACTGTTATTAATTGACACATCGGTAATACAATCACTCTATGTAGTCTGTAGAAATGATGAATAGTGACATTTATTGGCTCTAGCTGCTCACAACATTAGGTTGGCAATGTAGCGTAGCCTCACATTGTGTGGTTTCATCTATGTAATTGTAATTACGTATTTTTCTTCTTAATTTCTGAAATATCATAATGGATTGTTGAACTCAAAAGTATGATCTCAAAGACAAAGGTTTGATTCTCGAAAAAAGTAATGCTATTGGGTGTTTTCAAATTAATAACTCTCGTATGTAAGTTAATTCTTCCCCTATATTATTTTTAAATAACTGTTGAAACCTGGCTAGAATATATTATTCATACCTCTATAGGGAAATACAGACCTACTTAAGAAAATACAGACCATATACATTTTGGTTAAATTTTTGTGAAAAGTTAAATAAATCAAAATTTATCATTAAATAATAAATCAATCATTAAATAAAACAAATATCGAGTCTAACGCTCAATCCTAATTTTTGCTATTAGTAGCGAAGAGTTTGTTGTACATATTGAAATTATTTTCGTAGCTACTACTACTACTTACGTGGTGTTTATTGTCGAGTTATGTGATTCGCAAATTGGTCATTTTCAACAATATTGAACGTGATATTTCACATTGCAGACACGTTTATTTTAAGATCGTACAAACCTCAATGACGAGAGTGAAATTAACGTAATTCGACCGTGAAATAATGTGTGTTAAATATAGTCTTACTACTATAGACAACAGAATTTAAATTCTAGATCGCGACAAATTACTTCCTGATTTAATGTTCTTGCTATTTTTTGCGAATTAAAGCTTCGGTAGCTCAGTTGGAAGAGCGGCTGGACTAGATTCCCAGTAGGCCGCGAGTTTGAGTCTCGCCTGAAGTCAAATTTTTCTCTCCATTTTTCTTTAAAATAATATAAAACAATTATTAAGGGTAAAAGCGACTTCTTTACGATATTCAATAAACTGCAAAGTCTATTATATCGGTTGCCTAACTAGCATAGTTTGGCAATAGATGACGCTGCTGCCACCATAAGGCAATGCAATAAATGTGAAGGAAAGATTTGACAAATCGGGCAGGACTTCGGTAGCTCAGTTGGAAGAGCGGCTGGACTAGATTCCCAGTAGGCCGCGAGTTCGAGTCTCGCCTAAAGTAAAATTTTTCTTTCCATTTTTCTTTAAAATAAATATATTTCACAAGCATGTGTTAATGCGAAATCATATAAAACAATTATTAAAGAAAGTCGTTATTTGAACTTTTTTACTACATATCATTTGAGAAATTACTTTTGTCATTTTCAATTACCTATCTAAACATAATAATACAATATTTCTTTGCCTCCATTGGAACGATACATACATACATACTCTACACAATAATACCTGATTTTATTCTCTGTAAAACGTTGTTCCTCACCTATATCGAATTAAAGAATAATTATTTATTATAAAAACTTATGACTTTATTATAATATCTGTTTTTAAAATTGAAAGCATTTGCTCATATATACTCGTATATTAAAAATAAAATTTAATAGCGAAAAAATACGAGTAGTCACGTTTTCAAAGTCTCGTTAACAGTGATCTTGAGGCGAAAATCTATTTTTAAACCGGTTGATTACGCGCCAGAATTCAATAAAACGTGATTTTTCAGTGAAAATCCGTGGGAAGAGTGACGGCATTCGCAATGTGTTTAAATAAGCAATGTTACCTAATACAAACAAACGACTCCTTACGACGCGCATTGTGCAGACGCCAAAGTTGAATGAAAACGTTCAAACAGTGATCGCTTGTGTCTTCACCATATTACTCGTATATTTATAAACATTGCTTTGTTTATATTATTAAAAGTTTGGTTACAGTGAAGATATAGTTAATAATTACAGTGAGTACCTTTTATTGTTTTTAAGTTTGAATTTATAGACTTTGTCAGTCAGTGTAATTTGTAATTTTTGTCTGGAACTTGAAAAAAAACATTTTTTAATTATTTATGTCTTTATCTACGTTTTTATGACATACTTATAAAATTTTATGAATGAAAAAGTCTTTCATGTTCCGAAAAATCATAAATTATATTGACTAAACATCCGATCCGGTATATGATGTGAACTGAAGAAAGATTATTTAATTTTGTGTTAGCAAACATTTTATAAATATCTGGTATAAAATTTTAATTTTTTATAAGTGTTATCGATACTTATTAATAGTTTCTTTCATTGAAAGAAAGTATTCAAATGAAGGATTTTTTTAAATGAACATACAGTACCCATCTTGAAATATTGCGCATCGAGCCTTCGAAAGAGACAATCGGCTAGTTTCGACTGCGTGGAGCGTTATCTCTGCTCCAAACCGATTACGTACTTAACCACTGATGGTCCAGTATTGGTCAAAACTTGATATCAAAATGGTTGACAAACGACACATAGGTAAGATGAGAAAGAGATAACCCTCTACAAACCCGAAATAGGCCGAAGTCTAATTCCTAAGCCCGTTATGGAATATTTCTTGTTGAACACTGTAACTACGTTTTAGAAAAGTGTTCCTTTTGATCGAACAAAAACTGAATAACAAATTTACACTTGATAGTATTCAAAACTTATTATGAAGTAAGGAAACACGTTTTGACTTTGACCGCTATTACACTAAAATAAAGCAAATGGTAATAAAAAGGGATAAAACTAGATAATTTTTTTTTTAATAAAAAATAATTTTATTTACCTACATATTATGAATCATTTGTCAGAGTAACAAAAAAATACGCAGAAAATAAAATAATGAAATGAAACAAGTAGATTAAATAATACATAAGTGAAGCTGTCATAAATAAGTGTAAATATTGTAACTGAAAAGTAAGTAAGCAAATGATATATGCAACGAAAAGAAAAGTTGATACCTTTCACTTTTAAGAATAAACAGTGTGCATTTAGCACTAAACAGGAGTAATCAATAGTATAAGAAGGTAATTTTTTTGATAATGGCAAGGGACACGAGAAATTAATAGTCTACGAAAATATATGAGTGTAGTGGTTTTAATTGTGTAGTGATTTCATTAAAATTTGAATTCGTTTAGTTTTTTTTTCATTTAGTAAAATTCATTCCGGATTCTTTCTGGCTACTATTGTTCGACATCACTAAAGATCTACTCTAAAAGAAAATTTGATAATTTCTTTCCCTTATAACCATTATCAGCAAGTAACACTCACGTAGATTATAAAATAAAAAGAGATGATGCGAGCTCTGCTTTGGTTCGTACATGACCTTAAAAAATGGGTAAATTTAAGAAGAATCCGAAAAAAATACAATTAATTTATTCAAGAATATATTTTAGAGTTACAACCACATTTAATTCAAACGATTTTATCATTTTCAACCATGTTCAACATGGCGGCTATACAGCCGATGCTTGGAAGATAGTAGATAAAACAAAACGAATGCTATCTGTATCTTACTAGTGCATCACATATTATCAAAAAAAAAACGATGTGTCAAATCGATCAATTTAAAGAAGTTCCGATGATTTTCTTAAAATTGGAAATCGATTATTATAGTATTAACACATAAAATCGATTTCGATAGTATTTAGAAAATATTACTTTTTCTCCAAGTACTACATAATCAAAAAAACTATTTAAAAAATGAAAATGTCAAAATGACATCGCTCGCCATATTTGCCATGTTGGTTTTTGAGTTGCAATTCTAACTGCAAATAATGTTTTGTAACTGTAAACAAAGCTAAATAAGTGAAAATATGCAGTAAAAAACGTTTTTATATTGATTTTGCCTGTTAATGATATTGTGTACAATACTTGTCCGGAGCTCCATACATTTTTGCAACATCTCCTTTAACGATAATTTTAATGCAAAATCTAGAGTATAATTTACAGAGATGTTGAACATGATTGTTTTCATTTGAGTTCAGCAAATATGCTGCTACGAATGTCGTAGCACGTCTACGGATCGCGTACCTGCTTTGTTGCTAAATTATTACGTAACCCATCTGTTGTGTAAAATCTTATTATTGTTAGTCAAACGAAGTTTCAACTTCGATCGAGTGTATGCATATATCTTCACGCCAAGTCCTATACGGGGTAGGCAGAGAGTGTAGAGCGCTAAATATCCCGTGCTTCTTCTCTATTTATCATTCTCTTCATTCGTGCACGCTGATTTCTAAAACTCTTACCGGTTACTGAGTAGAACTTGTTTAGGCCCCACCCTCAAACAAGTTCTACTCAGTAACCGGAATATTTGGAAAGAGACACCGCGATTTTTACAGATATGTACGAGTAAAATAATATCAAACTTAGGTTGTTACTTCTACTGGTGGTAGAGCTCAAGTGCTCGCAGGCGTAGGTACCAACGCATTACCTAATATACTTGCCACTAAATGGTAATGTTCAGCACTATCGTGTTTCGGTCAGGAGGTAATGTACGGCCCTGAAATTTCCGGCACAAAGGCATAACATCTTAGGCCTCAGGAGTGGTAACGCATCTGCATTTTGACCTTGGTCTTTTTGTGGGTGTCTATACGCTGCAGTCATCACTTAACTTCAATGTTAACTACAAGCTTGTTTGCCAGTTCCATAAAAAAAGTTTTCAGGGGTAGCAACGGATTTGAATTTTGACCTCTGGTATTTACGTAGACGATTTTTTTGTTTTTTTTAGTTAATGGAGGTGGTATTAATACCCACATTATACATATTTGTAAAGACGGTTAAATTATGATATATATTTTTTTGCAAACAAGCATGCAGCTCACATGGATTTCAAGTGATGACTGCAGCCTATAGACACCCACACAAAGATCAAGGTCAAAATGCAAATGCGTTACCACTCCTGAGACCTAAGGTGTTATGCCTCTGTGCTGGAAATAATAGAGCCGTACATTATCACCTAACCGGAACACGATAGTGCTGAACACTACCATTTAGCGGCAAGTATATTAGGTAATGCGTTGGTGCCTACGCTCGCGAGCTCCGTCACTGGAGCTCTACCACCAGCAAAAATATATAAAACCTATTCAAAATCAATAATTCGTTATAACATAAGGCGGATAATAATTTATTATTACCTTAACATGTTATTCATCATTGTTGATATGATTCGTAGAAGTGCTACGAAATTCGTAGCTGCACATTTAAGTGATTTTATCTTTTGACAAATTGAGAGTATCTTACTAATTTTATAAATGCGAAAGTTTGTGAGTATGGATGGATGGATGTTTGTTACTCTTTTCACTAATAAACTATTGGACGAATTTGGATGAAACTTTACAGGTTTTTTATATATTTTTATTTCGAAAAGTGTAGTTGGTGGCAGATGCTACACATTCCGTGGACTGCCTTGCGCACGAACCAGTCCATCCTTCGTGAACTCAATATCCACGAACGGCTTTCTACCACCTGCCTAAAAAGAATCCTGGAGTTCTTTGGTCACATCGCACGCAAAGACGGAAATAATCTGGAACAGCTCATGGTGACCGGGAAGGTGGACGGGAAACGGCCGAGAGGTCGTTCTCCAATCAGATGGTCTGACCAAGTCCGTTCAACTCTCGATACCAAGCTGCATGACGCTCTCCACAATGCAAAGGACAGAAATAAGTGGAAGGAAGTCGTGAAAGTGAAACTGTCTTCCCAACGAGGGGATCACGACCCTCAGCAATAAGGAAATTCGAGGAGGACGAGGTTTTTATTATACGTTGGAATAACATATAGGCTACAATTTGTAATGATTAAAAGTAACGCGGACGAAGTCGCGGGCATAAACTAGTCTCAAATAAGTGGATGGCAAATGAGATATTATATCGACTTATATCCAGTGTTGGAGCTCAAGGCCCTTTCGCTTACCATAGCATCAATTAATTTATCTGCCGCAAATTTTTAATTCCGGTTAAGGTGGTAAGGTCCGAAATCATACAGAAACCTCTCTATACTCGTACAGTAGTATAACAATTTTATAGTTATTGGACGTTGGACGTTTATGATAGTATTCATAGCTATAAGTACAGCCATGTTAAGATTTGAATATATTTAAATATTTAAAAAATACAAAAATATAGTTTCGTATACATCTAAATACGGATTATATTAAATTAGTTATGTTGACAAATCTACGCTACACCTGAGTCATAGTGAGCATCATAATAACTCCAGGTGTGAAAATTACTTCAAAGTCATTTCAGTTTCATCTGAGTGGGAGATTTTAATCGTTCACACCTACACAACCACTCTATTTTGAGTGTAATTCGTTATAAGATCATCAGATCGTATTTAAGTTGATTAATTTGAATAATTAAGTTTTCTGTTAACAAAATAACAAAATGGTACATTGAATCTTTAAATTACATGCGATTGGAATGGTTGTCTTTGTATAAAGTAAAATAAAGTTCTACGTTATAATATTTTTATTCATTCAGATATTTGGAAAGTACGAATATTGCAAAAATATCATATTATCTGTTCACCATCATGAAATAAAGCTTCAGAAACGAAAGGTAAGGCGGTAAAACATGAGCGAAACGAAATGTTTACTGGGCGGGCGGGGGAGCGGGGGTGCGGGGGTGGGTGACCGGGCGAGCTCCGGCCCGCGGCTGCGCCAGTGCGCGCCCGCCCAGGTCCGACACTCGACGTCGGCTCGTCAACGACACAACACCGCTAACATTTAACGACCATTATTTAATCGGTAAGAAATTCAGTGTTCATGTTTAAGGGCTGTGCCAAGTGTTCCGTCTCGTCCCGCGATCCCGGAGTGCGTACCGTCGTCTCGCTCTAGTTGCGCAATTGTTTCTCTGTCTCATTCTGCCTCCACGTTTCCCTACTACAAGATTTTCGCGGGTGATTCGTTTAGTATTACGGCATCTCAAAGCGGTAACATTGATCTACTAGCACGTAAGTTACCTCAATGTGTTAATGTTAATCAACAACAAATGATGAAGTTAAGTAATGAGTGTTTAAACAATCACATTTGGATTTTTGTAATCTGTGATAACTTTATAGTTATTTGAAGATCAAAGAAAACAAGTTAAGAATAGTACATTCTGTAGTCGTTCATTAAATAACCTTTAAAAATTATAGTGTTTTGTTAGACATTTACTATTATCAAATTATCAAATTCAAAAAGTTTATTTACCATTTAGGATAACACGAATCCCATATGATAAGGTAAAATTAATGAATTATGAGAATTAAGTATGAAATAGGTATATGGGAATTGCAAGAACTATGAAATGAAAAATTGAGAAAATTGGTGGGATATGTAAACCGAACTTTAGTCATTTTAAAGTTCAGAAGAATATTGATTTTATTTTTCAAGATAATTAAGTTTAGGGATGAGTTGTGTCGTGGGATTACATAGTGATGTAGCGGTCCACCTGTGGGCAACAATGCGCGGGATTCGGGAATGCCGTGAATCCGATACGAGCGCGCGCCGCGGGACTATTTTGAGCGCCTCTCATCCCGAGCCAAATTTGCAATCCCGACAAATCGACGCGCCGTAGGATATTTTTATACCCGTTTCACAATCGTGCATTTTTTTACGGCTAACCTGATTTTCATTATGAAATACACACCTACCTACTTCGAGTACTCCATGCGGATGACATTGACTAGTTGCGGCCGATGTAAACGACCACTGTCTGTGAAATGGGTCATCGTGATGGATATGGCAAAATATATTCGACATTGGCCTTCATTCTTGACCGGAATATTTTGTATGGTTATAGCAAGATAAATGAATGATCCTATTTCTCAATATTTTCATAATCACTTATTTTATTTTCTATTTAATCGGAAATATTATAAACTTTTTCTATTTTCAATGTAGGATTTGCATTTATAAAAAAATATTGGTTTTGGATATTTTGATTTTTTTTATATAAATTGTGTATGGTAAAGCTGATTCTGATTAATTTTGTATAGGTTCTAAAAAAAAATGTAACACAGACAAGAATACTTATTGATTTATTTTGTATATCAAGCCGTATAATGCCCATACCCGTAGCTTACATAATCATTTTTTTGATGTAAACGCATACTTACCAACGAACAATTTAATTCTTTTTAAATAAGATTTAATTATGAGTTCTGTAGACAATCTCATCACATATCTAAATAATTAAATGCATAATCGTTTATGAATAATTAATATCACTAAAACAAATGGTTAGTAAACGTGCCATAGCGTATACTGGCTTATAATCTGAATATAATCATCAAGTGCAACATTCCAGTCAAATGAAGTGTTTCAATCTCACAAAACGTCCATCACGACTTGAAAGTTTGATATACAACGTTTCTGGTCCACTGAATATAACGATGACGTAAATACACCACATAATCCGCGTAATAATGTACATATGATTTCATCGGGAAAAAGTGCATGTGGGTGGAAAGTTTAGATTGGCAGATTTAATAGTTCAATTGGCTAAGCTCTGCGCTCTCTGCGGTAAAAGCAACATACATGACGTGAAATATAAACAAACTAACTCTCGGTATAACCTAAATCCTTCAAGTTTGAGTTGGCACTCTCGTTGCAAAATATACTGAACATTTAGAGAGCTTTGTCCCGAAATATTGTAAGAGATAGCCTGTAACATTGTCGTCATTTTATCACCAGAGCTTACATAATTAGAAATGGCGGCCGCTGACTTAGCCACGTCGAATCTCGCAACAAGGTCGCCAGAAACTCGAAAATAGCCAAGCAATGATCAAACATTCGTAAAAACGGTCGTTTTCGAATTGCTCCTCGACAGCAGTTAGATTGGCGCGCGGCCAAGTCCATGGACTATTCGGCGGCACCTCGCCACCGAAGCGTCTATTTGTAGCCCGCTGCTACTAATTCTACACACGTCATTGCTCTACTTAAGATATACGAGTACACTATTGTGCTCAATTATTTTACCTGGATGTATATTATTCGGATTAATTTAAAATACTGAAGTTTCGCTACTTTATGAAAAGCAAAACCAAAACGCATTTGACTTATATATGACAACAAACATTCAAATTAAAGGCGGCCTCACAAAACTTGCACAAAACCGCGATGAGATGCGATGCGACGCCGCATCGCAGAAAATTGCGATGCGAATTGCTGCGGTGTGATTCAGTTGACCATATTTTCAATATATCATACAAAATCGCATCGCAGCAATTCGCACCACAAGTTCCTGCGCCTGCCCTAAAATGATATAGGGTTTTGATTGAATCTCAAAGGCATAAAATTTTGTTACAGAACACGAGCACGACATAAAACGCCAAAATGTTTAAAAATCATCTAGAAATGATTGGCAGAAATGAGACGCCATCGAAGAAAGCCAGATTTTGGCAATCCTTCGTGCGATCTCTAAAGGGTAAGCATGAAATATTTGATTAATAAAACTTACAAAAGGCTGAAATTGATAATAAAATGACAGAACTGTTATTCATGAGTCATAGGGATTATGCTCTACGGAATTGAATCAACCTATGTATGATAATAGCTTGATTCTGAATGTCCAAACAATATCTAACCACGTACAATATTGGATAGGATCGGAAGACATCAGAGCAGAGGAGAGGTACAGGCCGTCGCGCCGCAGTGTCTTCCCCGAGCTCCTGTCCACGTACCCCTACAGCAAGTCGATCTATGATGACCCCATAGCCGCTGCCGAGAGGATCACCGTCCCCGGCTACCGCTACCTGCCCGTCCACCGCGAGACCTACGGCTACTCCCCGCGCCCGATCTACGCACACAACTACCCTAGATCTCTCGACCGGTACAGGCCAAGTGAGTAACCAGTGCAATACCTAGAAAACGTAAAGAAAGTTAAGTCACACCTGTATGCCCCGAAGGGGCAGCGCTAATGCATGTAAACACCCTCGATTTGCCAGTTACGTTTTGTCCAATCTAAAAGGTGGCGAGCTTATAGACATATCGAGGCGCATTACCACATTCCGAGAGTGGGGCAACATCCGAAAAGTGGCAATATTTCAATAGTCGTACCCTACCCGGGCATGGAACTGAGTTCGATAGCCCATTGGCCTGCTATCACTGGACTACTGAGGCAGTCCTACAATGTCTAGTACCTTAACCTTATCAATCTGTCAATGTGATAGATACAGCTAAAGGTTAGAGTCGCAGTGCAAGTGAAAACTAAAATAGATACAAATGACAGATTCGACCGTCGAAACTGCAAGTCCTAGTTTGATTGGCATGGGTCTGCAGTGTTGATGTTTAGCTGGCAGTCCCAAGTCGCAACTTTGCCATCTATATTTATAGCTATAGTTTCACCTATTAGACGCTTGGAATGGCACACTAATACAATTGGTATTATTTGGCTGCATTTAAAAAATAATAAACCTCTTTAATAATTATAATCAAGCTGAATTTTAATAACATTATGAACGCACACTGAGTTTGTTAAATTATTTAAAAGTTCTTCAATAACGTTTATTAATTATATTGCTGTTATATGAAGAAAAGCAATATTTAAACAAAATATTAAAACTGATTGAAACATCATAGATGACCTGCTACTTACTGGAATTTTAACGAAAACTGGTTTTTGATTTAATGCATCCTTTTTCAATTTTTTAAACCTTAACAAACATCGCTTGGTTACAATTATTTATGTGATAGTTAGTTAAAATCGGAATTTCAAAGTAATATGTAAATATTGTAATAAGAAAAGCTAAATTTTAACACAATTATTAATGCTTTTTGCAATGCATTTTACATTATATAGGGATGCAATTGTAAATATCATATTATTTCGATTATATATTGGCGTATATTTAATTGTTTCAGCGACAAAAGGCTCCGGGGCAGTTTATTAAAATTTGGACACATTTTACAACAATGGTTGCGTTTAAAGTTTAACTCAATCTCGATTGTCTCTTTGAGATATCATACAACTTGAAACTTTAATTATGTCTAGATCCATAACACCAACAGCTATAAATAACGATATCAGCTCTTGTATGTAATATGTTATAGTTTATATTTGTATAATTTTTTACTTAATAAAGTATAACCCATTAACTGGATTAAGTGGAACCAGTCAGAGGCTAGGAGATTTAAAATAAATGATCGATCCATCGATAAACATTACATGGAGCTTTACACTGTAACAGATTCTCATGAGCTCACAGCTCTATAATCGACTGATATTTGTTCTTCGAAAATAATAATAGATCTTAACTCTATTCAAACTGTGTTGAATGTGTAACAGTGATTAAATATATCGTTTATGGTGCCACACTGTCAGTCATTACGAAGAATTAATAGATTTGTGAATAAAACTATTTGTGTCAACGTTCTCACTTAATTTCTATATTTCGACAATGTGATTGTACCCATTGTGTTGTTAAATGTTGTTTGCTTGCAAGTTTTGTCCGAATCATGTCTCATTTGTGCATGTATTTATCTAATTGAAATTCACCTTCACCTCTGAAACATAACACTCACACTTGTATAAATCCATGGATGTATCGAAGTCATTGTTTAAATCTTCAAGCGCTTGTCAGGTTACACCTTTTTCTTTTGGAATTGCCCCTCTTTTATCAAGATTGTATCTATCGAAATCTGTCCAAGTGAGACATCAGGTGATGAAGAGGTTAGTTTTGAATACGAGTATGTAGGTTTTCCCCTCGATCCTTATATCATGATCAACCACTAAAGCTTTAGCGCAGCAAGGCTTAACGAATTACTAATTGTAAATATCTTTTACTAAACGATTATACTAAATTTATAGTTCATAATTTATTTATTGCATATTTTATTGTCATCCTGCATCAATCTTCTTTTAGAAAGTCCTTTTTAACGGATGAACAAGTATCACGTTGTACGTGACAGTTCGACCACGTTTGCTCTATCCCATTTCATTATAAACTTGTAGGTACAAGTTTGTAATTTAGATCACAAAATTTCGATTACCAAAGATAATTTGAATTGATATGAAATTAAAAAAGTATTGATGATGAAAGACATTGTGCTATCAGATTTTTTATCATAATTTTAGTCAATTTTAATAAAGTTTGTAAAATGGGAGACATATATTTTTACTTAATAGTATAGTTAATTAAAGTCTTTCTGGTCCCGTACTAACCTTCATAGTACTGGAATAAAAACCAGGATTTATAAACCACCCCAGGACTTTTCTATTACTTAAGGTCAAACTTTCAACGCTTATTTTTCAAAATTTTTATTTTACTTTGGGAATCACATCTTTAATTAGTAAACAATATATTAAGCATAGTGAAATAAGACAAGTCTGCGGATCCGCATGAATGAGCACTAAGCATAGAGTTGTAATCTTGACAAAGTCATAGTGCGGTATGCTAATTTCGGCCGTAGACTCCTAATATCTGTCGTAGCCGCGCCTTCGTAGCAAAAAGCTACGCGACGTAGTATCATCACTTTAAAGATTTTATTAACATTTCTGAGTCTAATTTTTTTAATATGTAAGCCAAATGTTTTTGGCAAAAATAATAAATATTTAATTAATAACCATTTCATTTTAATGGAAATGCATTAAATATATTTATTTTATGGTAATAAAAATTTTGCGATATAAATTTTATTTTCACAAATAATATACACCTATTTGATTCATTGACTTATTTTTTTTGCTGTAACTATGGTTTCTGTAACAGTTTACCATGTGCCGAGGCGTCTACGACGAGGCGTTGACCCCTTCGACGCCCACAAGGCGTGGCAGGACCATCTTGACAGGCTGGCCGCCATCGACCGCCTCTACCCCTCTCGTTACGGTCTCTACCTGAAGGACCGGGCTTACCCCATCACCGACCTGAGCGCTCCCATCTTCGACCCTCTCAAGCCCAAGAGTCTTAAAGGCATCGAATATGAACCCGACAATAAACCTCACTGGGGATCAGGTAAATACTAATAAAGTTTATGCACGATCATCCTAGAGTAAGATAGGCTAAGTCCACTTGACTCGTTCGCCGTTCGCTTGAACTGTCCAAATAAGTCTTCTTTGTGTCTCAGAAAGACTGATCGTTTGTGTGAAATGCGAATGAAAAAAATATCCTAGCTGGTCCACGTTACAAGCTGCCGAATGATCCCATTATTTTCTAATTACTTATTAAATTATTAAATTATTATTGGGACATTCTATTTACAGCAAATTACGTGAATTCAGACAATTTGTAAGATCATATCAAGATCTCACTCACTGTTATATTCAATTAGTAATTGAATATAATAAGTGTGAGCCGTGATCAAGTTACATATTCAGTCATATATTTATAACATCTTAATTAAGTAAACCTATCGTATCTACCTTAAACTACTTAGAATAAAGTATTACAAGACATCAAATCTACTGGTTTCTGTTAATTTTAATTTTATGTCCAGGTCAAAATTTTGTACCAAAGTAAATAAAAAAATATTGGCATCTGTTGCGTCGAATATTCTCTATGTAAATTAAAAGAGTATATTTTCAAATAGAGTAGATAGGATATTGTTATGAAATGTATTTACTTAGATGTAAAATATTATACACTTATCTACATCCTATTTTATAAATAGTACAAACCTAATACATGAACTAACCTAATTCATATTTTTATATTAAAATATAAAAGACCAACCGGTGTTTTGATTTAGTAGATTAGTACCTTCCTCACCAAAATCAATATAGTCAAGTGTTCCTGTGTCAGTAACGATACCAGTCGACAGTCATGGCAATACTTGCCCGTACATAACTTTAACGCCAGAGACATGTGCATGAACTGCATTGTATATAAGCCAACATTATGGGTATGTTTATTCTAATAAGAGCGTATCACCGCACCGTGAACACTACACTCTCTTTTCTCTTTCTCTGTATTTTAAAAGATGTATGTCTTTAATGGATTACTATCGAGTGACTCAATTCCTTGTCTTCGTTGTGCTTAATGTGCGTGGTATTGATTGTGGGACTTGATGAAGGAGCGTGGCCGGCGAGGATATCGGACGTGTTCAATAAGGACCCATTTTTCGCTGAAGCCGAAAAATGGGCTGGTTTTGATCGCTCGCTCCGAGGGAAATCCCCAACACCTGTGAAGCCGAGGATAAGCCCACCCCGCGATTGCGAAGTAGCGTACGATGCCGACGGTAAGGGCAACAGACCCATTGCACCCTGTCACTTCGTCACGACCCTCCAAGTTCATTTTTCGATTCTCGTTATTAAAACTATCTGGAACTTTATGCACCAGTCTTTTTATCCCAAAATAATTATTTTACTTTAGTTTCAATTAATTATGTTGTAGTTAGATCATCACAGTATTGTCCAATGTTATGTTGATAAAATTTTGGAAGTGAATAATACCATGCGACGTTCCTATTCACATTATGTTCTTTCGTAGTTATGAGTGTACGTGTTCTTTTCACGACATAAACTAAATGGCATGACATACGCATGATTCATCAAAAAATGCATCATAAAAACATTTATTTTATTATGTGCATTATCATAATACTTGAGACAGCAATTTATTTTTCATAATTTTGAAGCAACTTGCGGGACAGTGTCCAGAGCATGATCGACAAATATGTTGTTTATCTACTTCCAGATGTAATACAGTTAACTGGTTCTTTTAAAAGTATATCTGTATTTTAAAATATAGTAGTGAATTTGAATGTAGTATTAAAATCCATATGTGTGTATATAGAAATAATAAAATAGTTGTATCAGCATTCACAACATATTGACTTGCTCCCACCATAAGCATTTTTTAATAGAATGCATCATTTTTACAATGCAATCTGCCCCCAAGCATAAAATTGCTTAAAACATAACATTTTGATATAAGTGCTTCATTGAGATCAAGAGCTTCAAAATAATATAGAATTTTATTCAACGCTTGATGGTTTAACATTGAGTGGCGTTGACGAAGTACATTTCTGTGTCTGTTGCCCGAAATTAATGGTTGTGGCGTGTGGCGTATCTGTAGGTGCACCGTTGTACAACGCCGGCGGGCTGAGGCGTAGGCCTTGGGCTGACATTTTCAACCCAAGCCCGTCCCTGCCAATCTCGGCGATCACTCGGGACCCCTTCTGGTACGACTGGCCGGAGCTGAAGCCCCTCGCGCGGTGGGACCGCAGCCCCTCCTACATCCGTGACTCGTACCTGTCGCCCGTCAAACGCACCTTCCTCTGGGACAAGCATCCGATCAGGCCCTTAGGTTAGTGGGTCGCTGTAAATATGCACAACGACGCTTCAAAGCTTCAATTTTCGAGCTGTACAAATTGGCCTTAACTATTTTCTAATCTATACACATTTACGGCTCTATCAAGTCTAATATTGTATAATATTGCTACTGGGATAGTATGTAAGGTCTAATGTTAAATATCTGACGACAGATCTAATGATGGAAGATTTAACTGTGGGTGACATAGCCAAGGCATTGCCCTTCATTCGTAGTCTATAATTACGGATATCAGGAATCTACTCTGCAGTAGGTAATGCAATGAACCCGAATTCAAATAAACATCCAAGTGCATTAGATCCATGTATGTTGAACGCACCCGCCTAATCCTAGATCGATGTTTTTAATAAATTCTTGCCTTTTTTTACCCATGGAAAAATATATTATTAACTTTAAGTATCACGTGTAAAATTATTCATATCGTGTAGTGTAGAATATATGTTATTTTCATTATTTAGGATGCATTATAGTGCTAACTAGTAGGTACCTGTTCTTTTTAGCTCATATACTATCAGTTCATGCACTTTTGACGATTGTTTCTATTCTCACTTCTTTGCAATTTATTAATATTCTTAATAACCTTAAAATAATAAGTTACTTAACATTCTAAAACTATGTGATCATACTCTCAATAATAAATATATGCCCTAAGTCTATCTCTATAATTAATTGTATAATATTTTAAATAATAGTATTACACTTTTTCTATTAAACTTACTTACCTACTTCTAAATAAATAATGTATAAAATCGAAGTGTATTGTTTTTCACTAACCAAACCAGTTTGTAATAATAATGATTGTCAATATCACTGAACAAAATTAATTCTGTAAAAAAACAATGTAATTACTTAATAGAATGGAAGTTTACATATTTTAAATACTTACGTGTTTAGATCATCACAATTAAGAAATACATAAACTATTTGTATGGTTCACATTTTGTTCTGTGATAAATATACGTAATAGGTAGAAAACTTTGTATCTTAGTATTTATCAATAAAATACATTTTACAATACACATATTTACTAAGTTTATTTACCTGCTGTTAAGATTTGAGGTTGAGATATAAGTATTTGAAATTAATGTTTCTCAAAATTTACATAAGTTAACTATTGAATGCAAAAAACTAGAAACATTTGAAAGGCGGGTATAATTTGAAGCTCGATATTTGGACCACTATTTGTCTCAATCTCAACTGTGCGGTAATGACGAAAATAATAATGTGATTTCAACAAAATAATTATAATGAAGTGATTTTTAACAAGTCTAAGTGTTAAGGTGCGTCAAATTACGCGAATTAAACCCTCGAACATTAGCTCTACCCGAAAACAGTGTCTTTATCCTGAGTCATACAGTAGGTAGACTTATTGCGCAGGTATTTAGTTTGATTGCGAAGAATAAAGTTTATACAGTATAGATACTGATTCTAGAGCTAGAGACTGCTTCATCCGTGTCTCTATACAGCAGTGGTCCGTATACACTATTATTTTTGTTTACGCCAACATATCCTAATTTTTGGTAGACATACAGTATAGTTTGTTGCCACATCGAGAATACATTTCAAACTCATTTAACCGAGTTCAAAAAACGAGAAGGTTCTTTTCAAAACTATATTTCTCAATAACGTATATTGTCTCAATTTGAGTGGGTATATCTATATTTCTGAATAGTACATCCTTGTGTATTATCTATATTTCTGAATAGTACATCCTTTAATATACCTCACATTGTTTTACTTCATATTTTCACACTTTGTATACCCTCAAATGATGAGTAAAGTATTCACCACATTTTCATTTTAAATTCTTTGAAAAACTGTTACCAAATATTTACAGATTTTATTGATTTGTTATTGTATATATATAGACTTACCCCCTTATTCACAAACGTATTTTAGCTGAAGTAACGTACATTAGATACGTTTTAGCTATAGAATGCTTTGTCTTTGTCAGTTGCATTGTCAAATGTGCAAGATAGAAAAAGACAAAGGAGAGATTTTGCTAATCTCTATGAATAAGGGGGTTAGAGTAAAGAATCTATAATAATGAGAATGTATTATGTTTATAGTATGTCGTTATGGATAACTTTGTAAACAAGTTTTATCAAAACGTAATTAACGTTAAAGTTTGTGTATTTATCCATAATATACATAGATAAAATTTAATGATTTTTCTGTTTCAGCTGCTGCTTTCTAAGGTGCCTACCATCGAATCCACTATGTTAAGATATACACCTACACTACATCTATGTATACCACCTTATACATTTATAAATGTATTACTTTCACAACTTTGACTATGTTACATTGAACAAATTAAATTATTTACACAGGCATTAAATTATTTAAATATTTCCATCCAAGATCTCAAAGACTGCAATAACATAGTCACTGCCATGGAAATGAATGTTTGTTACGAAATAAATTGTTTTTATTATATTTATTTTTATGTACTTACTCCAAAAAATAAAAAAAGCAATAAAAATCCTAAAAACTAAGGGTGTTTTCTTAAAAGAGTGATCATTATTATTGTACGCAAGGGATAGGTAAATGGATGCTTTCAAGCATACATGCAAACAGCCACGATTCTTTAGTTACAGTACATAGCAAGACATATTACACATTGAGCCTACGAAACAAATAATCGGGTAGTTCGACTTTGTACAGCGTTATCACTGCTGCACACGTAAGCACTGATAATCCGATATTGGTCAAAACTTGATTAAAATGGTCGACATGAGTTTTGGCGGGAACCTCGAAAGAGGCGTGTGGTGCTCTTATTTTATTTCATTTTCTTGGTGTATTTTTGAGTTAAATTAGATAAAGTTGGTAGCATTTTGTTTGATATAGGCTTATTAAATTGCCCGTGTATACTGTAATAAAATAACAGTGCAAAAACACGACCTTTCGGGTTGCCTCCAAAACTTAATTGTAAATGTTCTAGTAAAGTAGCCATCGATTCGTGTGGATCTTAAATTTTATAAAACTGTGACGCTGACTGACGGACTTATAAATTGACTGAATGATTCTGACTTTTACGCTGCTTATTACGAATACGAAATATCGTTTTACTTGACACTGGCAATATGAGTAATAGCGATGCCATTACACTAAAACAGTTCTGTCACGGTATCCGTGTAGATTGCACGCGTCTTACGTATATCGTGTTAGAAAACTTTTGTTGTTACGAGTGCGTGTGTAATGTTAATACTGTATAAAGATGGCCTCGGAGGAGGTTGAAGAAAAGGAATTAAATTATGTTGATGGTGACGAGAAGAAGAGTGAGGTGACTGAATGGACATGTTTAACTCAAGAAGAAGTTGGGGTAAATGAGTCAGTACGGTCGGGTATATCGGAAGATGGTGAAAATCATATGAGTTGCAATGAGAATTTATTGGAGACGGAGAGAGCTAAAAAACGGGAACGTGAGGAAGACGACGAAAAAGAATGGACTGCAGTTGAGAGTAGGGAAAAAAAACATAAGCAAATAAAATCAGAAATTATTATTTCGAGTAATGAGAAACTACCCAAGCAATTTGCTATTGCAAAATTGTTCTCAGATTTAAGTTTGACCGATATTAGCAAAATTAAATACATAAACCCGTATAAAATGACATTAGTAGTTATGAATGAAGATTGCGCCAAAAAAATACTGAGTTGCCAGGAGTTTCAGAAGAGGGAGTGGAGGGTCCGAAGATCATCAGATATCAATATGACTTATGGCATTATCCGCGACTTCGACTTGGAGTTGTCCGATGAAGAAGCCCTTCGTTCAATTACGTGCAGTGATACCACCAAAATCGTATCTATTAAACGACTTAATCGGCGTAATGGGGAAGGTAACTGGGTCCCCAGTGAGACAGCTCGTGTGGCCTTCAGCTGTTCATCATTGCCAGCCCATATTTACGTGGAGGGTTTACGTGTGAAAGTGGAGCCCTTTGTATTTCCTACGACACAGTGTTCAAATTGCTGGAAGTTTGGTCATTCTAGAGGAAGATGTACATCCAAGAAGTCTATATGTCCGAAATGTGGAGGTGCGCATTCAAACTGTGAGACAGCTATATTTAAATGCGTGAACTGTAAAGGGGATCACATGGCGTTGGATAGGATTTGTTCAGTGTATGTACGAGAAAAACGCATAAGAGAACTTATGGCGGAGTATAACTGTACTTATCGTATTGCGTGCGGTATGTTTGTTACGCTGACACTAAAATCCAATTTTAACTCTCAACGGGTGTCACATATCTCTGTCGAAGAAAATAAGGATACTGTAATAACCAGGAGTAATAGTTTTCATGGTTTACTATTAGAGGACTCGCAAAATCATCATAAATATACGCCAATTCTTGACGACAATAATTATCCACCGTTGTTTACACCAAGACGCCCGAGTTCACCGAGCGTAACAAATACTAAAAACAAGCGATCGAGAAACGAAGGTGTAGGTAAATTGCAATGGGACTGCAATAACTCACCGGTCCGCATTCCAGAGCGACCAGCTGATGTGAATGACGACGATCAGCGCGATCGTGCAAACAATACGCGACCGATTAATTTTAGTGAACTGATGTTACGAATTAAGGATATTATCTTTATGAAAAATATTACCATAAAAGAAAAATTTAAACGGTGTGTTAAATGTTGCATTGAGTGGTTAGTTATTGTTGTGGTGGACAATGTAGCCGAGGTACCATTGTTGAACAGTTTTTTGGATTTAGTTTTCAGGCTTATAAATGGCGCATGAAACTAAACTTGTGAAACTTAAAATAATACAGTGGAACGCACAAAGTTTGAGACCGAAAGTTTTGGCATTAGAAAATTTTTTGTTGGTTGAAAAAATTCATTTATGTATTATATCGGAGACGTGGCTCGAACCAGACAGTCAGTTAAAAATGTCATATTATAATATATTTAGGCAAGATCGTGATGACTCCTATGGTGGAATCGCAATAATATCTCATAAATCCATAAAAGGTCAAGTTGTTAATATAAAATTACGTAATCAGAACATACAAGCCCTTCAATTATGTATCTTTAACTGTGGTTTCTTAGATAATGTTATAGCCATATATTGTCCTCCGAACGTACATACCGTTGATTCAGATTGGAAGCAGTTATTCTCTAAATGGTCGAATAAAACACTCATAGGAGGAGACTTTAACGGCCATCACGCCAATTGGTCTTGTAGATCTGACAGTCGAGGTACACAAATTTACGATGCATCTGCCGATTATAATTACGTTTCGCTCAACACGGGTCAGTATACGAGAATTAGATATGTACTTAATAGCTTACAAACAACTTCGCCTGACATCACGTTTGCATCCTCTGACATAGCACTAAATTTTAATTGGAATACCTTAAATGAAAATTTGTCTAGTGATCATTTATTTATACTTATTTCAACAGAATTTATAACAAATATAAAAACTGAGAAGAAACGTAATTTTAAAAACGCAGATTGGGATAAATACAAGTCTTTGATAATTGAAAAAAATAAATATAGTACATATTTTTCGGATAATGCGCAGCACATGTATGATTATATATTAGAATTGATAAACACAGCAGCTGATAGTTCTATTCCGTTTGTTAAGTCGTGTGTTAATCCTACTGGTAAATTTATTCCAAAGTCATACTGGTCAACCGAGCTGTCTAGAGCAGTGGCGGAACGAAGACTAGCACTTTTATTATTAAGGAGGAACCCTATTCCTGTAAATTTAATGCTGTATAAACGGAAGGTGGCAGAAGCACAAAGGCTTATTCGAAAGGCTTCAGGTAAATCTTTTAGGGAATTTTGCGATAGTATAAGTGAGGTTAGTTCAAGTATAGAGATGTGGTATAAGATGCGTTGGCTTAAGGGTTACAGGGGGCAAAAAATAAGTTTGAATTCTGAACAAGCTAATGTGTTTTTGGGACAGTTAACCCCTGATTATGTTTTATCTGAATCTCCAAAATTTTATTCTCAAAATTATCAACTAGAAGCTCCTATCACGGAACAGGAACTTATAAACATATTAAAAATCAAAGATACTGCTCCTGGAGATGATGATATATCATACTCTTTGATTTTTCATTTTCCTATTAAACACCTCTTAGTAGATTTATTTAACGCATGTTTATTTCAAGGGTTTGTTCCCAGTCAGTGGAGAAATATTAAAGTGGTTCCTGTACCAAAACCAGGGCGCGAACAGAATAACATTTCGTCATTAAGACCTATTTCACTCATATCTTGTATGTGCAAAACATTACATAATATAATCATCAGACGTCTGGAATGGTATTTTGAGAGCAATAATTTTCTTCCCAAAAATATGGTGGGCTTTAGAAGAACTCAATCATGCTTGGACAGCTTGGTAAGACTGGTTACTCAAATTCAAGTAGGGTTTACTAATAAACAACATACATTAGGTTGTTTCGTAGACATTGATAACGCATACAATAACGTCAATATTTTAAAAGTAGTATTAAAGTTGGATAACATGAATGTAGGGGCTAATGTTTGTCGATACATTTGGGAATTTTTAAAAGAGAGGCATCTGACTGTTGTTTCCCCGGAAGGCTCTATCACTAGATGGACAAACCAAGGACTGGCTCAAGGCGACCCAATGTCTCCAATTTTATTTAATATTATAACTAGTGACATTTGCCAACGAATTTTAAATGTATTTATATCGCAATATGCAGACGATTTTGTTTTGTATGTGTCTGGTCAAAGTGTGAGACTAATGTCGTCATCTCTTCAAGAAGCTATAGTCTGTTTATCAAAATTGCTTGAGGATGTAGGTCTTGAACTTTCACCGGTCAAAAGTAAGTTATGTTTATTTTCTAGGGGCAGATCAAAGCATCAGGTTAACATAACGATTAAAGGTATTAGTCTGAGAAATGTTCCGGTAGTAAAATATTTGGGTCTATGGTTAGATCAATCTCTTAGATGGGGGAAACATATCAATGAAACAGGACAGAAGTGTATGAAATTTCTAAATATTTTTAAAGTGTTAGCCGGATCATCCTGGGGTATACATCCAGTACATTTAAGACGTCTGTATATTGCGATCATTCGAAGTAGGTTGGACTTTGCCAGTTTTTTGTATGACAATAGTGCTAAAACTAATATTGTTAAATTGGACAAAATACAAAATCAGGCAATGAGAACGGTAGGAGGTTTTATAAAAAGTAGCCCAATACACGTAATGGAATCAGAACTATGTTTACCACCTCTCTTTATTAGAAGGAAATTTTTGGCGGCTAAATATTGGCTGAAAGCCAAATCCATTGTTGGTAGCGAAAGTATCTCTATTTTATCAAAATTAACGACTATGTGCGATCAATCTCCCTATTGGAGAAATAAGAAAAAACCTTTGCTGTCGATAGTCCACGGTGAGCTTTCTGAACAAGCAATACATTGTGCACAGAAATTGGAGATGTTTTCACTATCAACGTGGATGACTAACATAGACATTAAATCACATATTAATCTTAATATTTGTGACATGGAAGGTCCTAAAAGATCTTATGATTCCTTAGTATTATTAAGAAATACTGTTCAGACTATTACACGCAATTATGATGATTTCTATCAGATCTACACAGACGGATCTAAGAACGAGGATGGTGTCGGTGCTGCATTTTTTGATCCTTTATCCAACACGTCTGTCAGTTTCAAGTTGAATCGAAACATATCTATTATGGGTGCAGAGTTGTATGCGATCTCAGAATGTTTATCATATATAACATCTTGTGATCGTATGCAATTCTTAGTTCTTTGTGATTCTAAGAGCGCTCTGCAACACTTAGCTCGATGCACCTCGGGTAGCCGAGGTCTCCCCGTAGCTTACTCCATTTTAGATTCGTTCCTAAAATTACAACAGAGTGGCAAAGTGATTAAATTCCAATGGATTCCGTCACATGTGGATCTGATAGGAAATGAGGAAGTGGATAGGTTAGCTAAAATAGGCATCGATGAAGGAATAGATTTGGACCATTTACCCTTCTTTACAGAAGTATTAAGGGATGCAAAAATTGGCTGTTTAAAATTGTGGAAGGAATACTTCGATAAGAGATCGGAGGAGAAGGGTATTTGGTACAAAACTATCCAGTCTGAACCGCCAAAAGTTCCGTGGTTCACGGAACAACAGTTAAATAGGAAGTTGTTGGTAACGAGTATGCGCTTACGCTCCGGACACATTCCGTTAAATGCATTCGGGCACCTAATGAAGATCGTCGAATCGCCAAATTGTGCAACCTGTAACGTAAGAGAAGATGTGTACCACGCTTTAGTGGAATGTGTACGGATCGAGACTGAGCGAAAAGCGATAGAATCAGAGTCGGCTGTGATTTTGAGAGATGTTGGGGTTTGTAATGCGATCCTATCTAGACCTACCTCTAAATTAGCGATAAAAATATATTATCTTGTTTTAAAGTTACTAAACATTAGAAACTAAGTTTTTGTGTAACTAATGAGGCCGACATAATCGCTCAGCGATCAAAGCCTCTTCCAAAAATAAAGGGAAAAAAAAAAAAAATTACACTAAAAAAAAATGGTCGAAACACGTTCACGTAGGTAAGGTGCGAAAGAGATAACTCTCTACGGACCCCTTAGACTAAGTACCTATAGACGTAGCCATGTTCGCCATATGCTTTGTGGAAGTGAGACAGTTGTATACAAAGAACATAAGAAAGTTGAAATAGAGCATCGTATCTTTTGTCCCCTACGGCGTGCCGGTTTTTGCTTGGCGAACTTCGAAAAGTTAGGCAAACAAACATCTGTCATCGTTGAAAAACACATCGTCTAGACATTTCAGCGATACCGCTGTGGCACCGAAATGCCCACCACACCACACTATTACTACTGTTCTTTAATAGAGGCAATATTCTACCAAGTCCATAAGCTTTTTTCCAGAGTCATTACTAATCGTCTATCTCGAACATTCGATGATTTCGGCCACCTGAACAAGCCGGTTTCCATATAGTCTTTAAAACTATGGATCACATATAATCTGACCATGTATAATCTGCTACAACATACCTACGCTGGAGCGAACACATACACGATTCTGTAGTAGACATAAGAGTATGATCAACCTTTATATCTTGCTGACTGATTGTCTACGATACTACCATTATAGTCCTTAGGAGCGAGCTCATCGTCTTTGGAAGTCGCATCTTACACGTATTCGCGGGACAGGGGAAGAGTTTACGTCATTGCCGCTTAAAATGCCGTCGTCTCGATGTCACCCCGAGGCGGCGAGAGTAAGTATAACACGTGGGAGAGCATAGTCCTTTGGTGGTCAAGTGGACTGTGTATGAGGAGAAATCGAATCCACGTGGTGCACGTGCGGTCCGTTGTCGCCGCAATCAAATACTTACTCGACGACTCGATGATCGAACTAGTGGCCTCTGACCACAAAACTGAATGGGTTAGATAATAGTTGTAATAATGAATAAGTATTCAAATTCATGTCTGAATAACACAAAAATATAATATTTCAGCGCAATTATTACAGCTAACTCTGTTTTCAACAACAAAAAAATATGGTCAACCTAAGACAAGGACAGAAATATGTCGAAGTATCCTTTCTCTTTCGAGACATAATTTTCGACACAAATCAGCACTTCAGTTGAATGAATTTACAGATTAGTTACGTACGAAGCAGGTACCTATAAGTTCCATGGTCGTGATAATCAAGACTGTTAAGCAAGAAGAAACGTGTCTCATTGTTGCGTGTTTTCGAATTTATACATATATTTAAGGTCTAAGATCCGATATAAGGGTGACCTTCGCCCATTTGTTTAACAGATAAAAAGTATTTTAGATTTAATTTGGTATGTTAAAAAGTTTTAAAAACTAGGGTTGCCACTTCAAATGTTGGCCGGACTTTAATTAATTCATAATTGAAAAAATACTTTTTATTCATTATTTCTACTATTAAGTTTAAATAAAAAAAAAACACTAACAGTAAGTATAAAAGCCTATAGAATATGCAAACGTATGGGAGCCTATTGTTATCCTGTCCGAACTATTGAGCAGCTAGGTGTATTACAGGTATTTAGGTCGTAGTTAGTTTCACATACTTGTTTAATATATCAACCAAACATAATATTAGTGCTGTTTTATTGCAATATAACGATGAAATATACGATGATTATAAAACGGGACCCTATTATTAAACCACCGCTGTCTGTCTGTCGCCACTGATGATGATGGTACGGAACCCTAAGTGCGCGAGTCCGACTCACACTTGGTAGCTTTTATTTAATTTTACTTACTAGTAGATTTATTTAAAAAAAACTTTTTTTTAATTATAAATAATCTGGCCAATATTAGAAGTGGCAACCCTAGTTTTTTTTTATTTATTTAATAAATTATCTATAAAATCATTTTTATCCATTATACCATACATTTAATAAACTACTCTAAACAGACGGGTGGTCACTCTTATATCGGATACCCTAATAATATAAAAGACGGCGATGCGTACGTATAAAAACAGGTACCTATAAGACAAGCCGAACTTTGATTTCGAACTAATCAGGAGCATTTTAATTCGAGATGCTTTTGTAAGGTTGTTGATATGACTAGACACACCCATTGACACATTATCTGTCTTCATTGTCATTTGTCACCATGTCTGGAACGTCTTTTGTCAGTGACAGTCAGCAGCATTACGAGTAGTATGTTCTGTGGTCAGCAGTCAGTGTCACTGTCACTGCTGTCATCCTGCCATTTTGAATTTGGTGAACGTTATTTTTATTTGTATTCTGTTTTTTGTTGTACGAATCAAATTTCAATTATTTTCTATTGTGTGGGATTTCAAAGTTGTTTTTTTAAACTATTATTTTACCAAGTTCATACATAATTTGTATGAATCTTCTAATATGGGCGAGAAAATCGAAGAACAAATAAGTGACGCTAACATGAATAACTCGGACGCAACATTTGATAATCTCACTATTCTAAAAGAATTCAGTAATATAGCTAATCTCGTGAGGTAATCACCTTTTTTGTGTATAAATACCTGTTTCCCGCGACTTCGTACTATTCGTTATTTGGCAGAATGTCCTTTCATTCTATCTCCATTCCAAATTTCATTACAATCGGTCCAGCCGTATTGGCGTGAAAACGGAACACTGACAAACACATATTTCTGTATTTATAATATTATATATAGTAGGAATATAGGAGAGGGACAAACCAACCAGTCGTTTTTTTAACCAATAACGATAATTAATTACATCATAACCAAGTCTCAATGCAATTGTGTTACCATTCATAAAAGCTAAAAAACTTGCCAGTGTGTTAGAAATTATAGGGTTTTAGCAGACCATGGTAGTGCTGAAAACTATTAGACCTGCCTAATGTGACCCGATTAGTCCAGCGGTGTGAGACAAATGTTTGATTTGAAGGGTTGCAGGTTCGATCCCTGCAGTTGGACAAATATTTGTATGGCCTACAGATATTTGTTTCGGGTCTGGGTGTTTGTGTAGTAGCTGTGAGTGTAAGCAAGCATATTTTATTTATTTATTATTTATTAATGTAACATATTTCATTATAAAGTATTCATGTAAAATATTGGTAAATAAATATAGGTATTATGATTTTTTATGTTGAATTACCAATATTTCAGAAATGAAGATTTCCTGGACACAGTGCCAAAAGCTAAACTTCGAAGAGTGAAGTGGGTTCCAATGTTTAATTGTTTGAAACAAGGTATTCTTGATGAAATGGTTCAAGAAATCACATCAATGTGGGAATTTGAGAGCATGCCTGAAAAATTGGAAGTCCTAGAAAAACAAAAGGAAAAATTTGCTGAAATAAATCCTAATAGAAGTGTGTGGTAAGCTATCAAACTTTTAAATTAAAAAGTAATTTTTTCATTAATTTTTTTTTAAATATTTGTTCATAGGCCTTATTTTCGCCAACATCATGTTTATGGTATGCATTAACATGCTTTTGTGGATAAAATACAAATGTGACAAGTAAACATCAAGTAATATAATTTTCAGGAGACCACAGCATAATGATGTCAGAAGTCAACTACGATCTTCCGATGTGGCAAATTTGCGAAAACAGAAAATATTACTGGAATCTTTAGCAAAAGAATATGAAAATAGAGTAAATAGATTGAAAAAAACACTGACAGCCAAAAGAGGATATTTGAAAGCAATGCAAATGGATATTCAAAAGTACCAAAAGAAAAACGAGGACTTCATATCTAAAATAAGTGCAAAGTTAGAGAATCATGGCAACATAAAAGAGATGATCATGCCCAATGCTGAAGACGAGGACAATGTAAATTGGTCACAGAAAGAATTGGATAAATTTGAATGAACTGACAAACACTACAGTATTGAATAAAATTTATATTTCAGAAAAATTGTACACACCCAAGAAAAGTACAACAAAATTTTATATTATCTAAGTATAATTATTAAACTCAACTTTTTCTGAAACTATCTTTTACAAGTGTAGATGAAAATAGAGAAGATTTTTTTAGTGTTGTAATACAAAGTGATACCAATAGTAAATTACATAAAAATCTAATCTCGCTGAATATAATTACCAGCTAAGTGTACAAAATGAGAACAAAGATAGATTGATTGAAAAGTGATAATTTCAAAGCAACAATAATTTATAAAGCCTTTGAATGAACAATAGTTAATTGAGAAATGAATTCTACAGAATTTCTATACTGCATAATAATAAAACATACAATTTTCTTGTAAATGCAAATTTAGATGAAAAATGAAACAAAAATAAACTCCTTACTTTAAATAGTAATATTTATTATTAATGAATATTATTTGACATTGTTAACATAGCTAAAAAATAAAATTGTACAATGCAAAACCTGCATATAATTTTTAATATTTAATATATTTGTATTAATATAGCAATTGCACTATTGTTGCGAGGACTACACTGCTTCTACCACCATTTTTAAATGATTTAAGTCATTTTGAGACTTACTACAAATTGTGAAGTAAAAGCCTCAGTAGAGAGATCATGCCAATCTGTCGTCAAATTTGGAGAGGTTTACTTAATGTAAGAGTAATACTGAGTGCAAATTAACATTAAATTTCACTGGGAACTTCACCTTACCCCCTACAACACAATGTGAATTGCAATGGAGTCCTAGAAAGGAAGGTATACACTTATAAGCTACACGTCGAAGGTTAATATCATGTCTTAGGCCAGCTCCACAGCAGGATGTTAGGTTGAAATAAATAATATTAGTTATTACGACTAACGAAAGGATTTTGAAAAGGACGACTCAGTTTTTTGAAAACATTCCGTCAAATTCAATAAAAACTAGAATTTTCAAATAAACCAATCTTCTTCACTTATAACAAGACCTATGTTTACTTTACATTTATAGGCACATTAGTTACAGAATAATAAACAAAGCAACTGTGCTTTTGATCCACTACAACTTAAAAGAAATGTAATATGAAAGTGTAACGACGCTTTATGTCCAATGCCCGCATCTTTAAGATAGCTTGCCACCTTAACTTCATTATTAACGAAACAATTTTACTAAAATATCAATAGGTCAATAACATAACAATCCAATGAAAAGGCTGCTTCATATCAGGGTTTCAAAAAGCCAATCACTAGACTTGGCCGAATAAAAAAACATCAGATATATTCACAATCTGTGTAAACTAAACTCATAAATTAATATCACTCATTAATAATAAAATTATAAATAAGAAGGCACAAGCAAATTGATAAATAATTTTAACAATACATTCGACATTTTATTCGGCTCTGTCCAGTGATAACTAAACATAGTAATAATTACAATACTTTGATATAATTAAATTATTTGTAGCATTCCTCTCACTGTGCAGCACACTGGATCCCGAACGTCAGTTATTTCTTTTTAGGAGGTGACCTTTGAGGTGTGGCTGGTCTTCCACTGTTGATGCCGTTGTACTGGTATTTAGCCTTTTTCTCAGATGGTTTTAGGATCTGTCAAGAAGAATATTTCATGAAAACGTAAAATTGACGTCACTTCACACTTGAATAGGCAATTAGACAGATATTGAAAATAAATGTTAACTATGATAAGAATGAATGTTTGTAAAATAATACGATGACTCATTAAATATTTTCGTGAAATATTAATGATTTATATTTTTACATTGCAAAATAAAATGTAATAATTTCAATATTTTTTATCTGTGCTCCATGTTGAACGAAATATCAATCACAGGACGTGACGTCATATGATCGTACAACAAATATTTAACACAAGTGATTTTGCCACCTTCACCACATAATAAAATGAATATAATACGAGAGTTCGTATGTGGGTATAGCGAAAAATACGCACCTGGAAAGAGCACATTAATGTTTCGTCGACGGACATCATACCACCGGCGTTATCGAACTCGCCACAGTAATTTGGTGCGGAAAACAATGTTACTAGCTGCCGTTTTGCGAAAAATTCATAGCCATCTTCCACCACCTATGTAAAAAACGAAAATGCATTAGTTTGTGTTAACGTCCAGTGACGGACCTCGCGGGCGTAGGCACCACCCCATTACCTAATATACTTGCCGCTAAATGGTAGTGTTAAGCACTATCGTGTTCCGGTCAAGTGGTAATGTACGGCCCTGTAATTTCCGCCACAGGGGCATAACCCCTTAGGCCTCAGGAGTGGTAACGCATGTGCATTTTGACCATTTTGTCTTTGTGTGGGTGTCTATAGGCTGCAGTCATAACGTTACACCAACTGCATGCTCGTTACTGTTGCCACTTCCATTACAAAAAAAAAACTTCTGAATAGCGCCATCTTTAAACAGCGTTGTAAAGTTTTGGCGGGAACCTTGAAAGAGGCGTGTGGTGCTCTTATTTTATTTAATTTTCTTGGTGTATTTTTGAGTTATATTAAATAAAGTTGGTGGCATTTTGTTTGATATGGGTTTATTACAGTGCCCGTGTATAGCGAAATGGAATAACAGTGCCAAAACACGGCTTTTCAGGTTGCCTCCAAAACTTCAATGTAAAATGTTCTGGTAAAGTAGCCATGGCTTTACTCGAACACTGACTGTGACTCTGATTGACTTTGACTGATAATTAACTGACTGACTGATTCTAACTTTAACGCTGCTTTTATACGAATACGAAATATCGTTTTACTTGACACTGGCAATATGCGTAATAGCGATGCCATAACATTATTTAAAAAAAAAAAACAGCGTTGTACTCGTAATAACTAAAAGGATCATGGCGAGATTTGTATTGTATTCTTAAAGGGCCATCCTGTTTCTGTCTTGATGAAATATTATCTAGAGAACAATTTATGCAAATTTTTACTATTTTATATTTGCATAATTAGGTGATAATGAAAAGTTTAATATCGATTGATATTGCTGTTGGTTGAAAAAAAAAACACTTTTATTACAGTGAAGTAAAATAAGGGTCCGAAATCATCAAGATATTTATTTTCTTTGTCCAATCCATAAATTTTTACACTCATCTGTTGTTAAAGCCAACATGAAACTGTAGTGTAAAAAAGATAAAGAAGAAATCAAGTCATTCACATAAGAGAACTAATCTGCAACCCACAAAAATAAAACCAACCGTATCCATGAATGTTGTCAAAACTCCGTTGACCTCTTAGACTAGAAGTATAAATTAATAATATACTTTCGGATTCTTTTCGGATGTATCATAAAACATACATAATATTTTAGACGTAAGAAAGCGAATTCAGTTCAAGTTAGTGGTATTGATGACACATACGAGGATAATCCGTAAATATATGGTGAAATTGTCTTGGGAGTAAAATCGATTTATAATATTGGTTGGGGAAAAAGTTTCTTCGCATTTTTTAATATAGTTTATTTAAATTTAACTAAAGTATGTATGTACCATTTTGTTCGATAACCTTTTGCCATCTTGTCGGTAGGGACATGATCCCATTGCTATAAAAAATTTGGGACTTCTCATCAAAATACCGCGACAAGTGGATTTGGCAGTCCTCTAGTGATGTTAACCTAACATTGCATAAAGAATTCTGAAGAGACCGAAACAGGTGGAAATCTGAAGGTGCAAGGTCAAGACTATACGGCGGATGCATTAACACCTCCCAGCCAAACTCTCTTAATTTTTGCTGAGTGGCTATAGATGTGTGAGGTCTAGCGTTATCATGATGAAACACCACACTCCTTCTGTTGATCAATTCCGGCCGCTTTCTCTCAACTTCTTGCTTTAATCTCATCAGTTGTTCGCAGTAGAGTTTAGAATCGATAGTCCTGCCTGGTGGTAATAGCTCATAATGAATAATGCCCTTCCAATCCCACCACACACACAACATCACCTTATTGCGAGTTAACCCGGGTTTCGCCAGTCTGTGAAGCCTGACCGGCCTTTGACCACGACCTTTTTCGCACGTTCTTGTCGTACGTGATCCACTTTTCATCACCAGTTATCAGCTTCTTCAAAAATGATTCGGTTTCATTACGTCGTAATAAAGAATCACAAATGAGTACACGGTTCATTAGGTTTCTTTCAGTGAGCTCGTGAGGTACCCAAATCTCGAGCTTTTTTTTGTACCCAGCTTTTTTCAAATGCGCCAAAACTGTTTTGTGATCAATTCTCAGTTCTTCAGCTACGTCGTAACTACTGATATGTCGATCTTGCTCCACTTTGTTGAATAGGGTAATAGTTCAACTACTTCTAAAATGAAAACGGAACTTTACATTGCGTGTGGCTCAACACGCACTTGCCCGGTTTTTTATTTTGAAATTTTATGGTTCTGCTGCGGGAATACATACACTAAAATTTCACCTGTATATTTGACATACTGTGAGACATTCGCAAAAATCTGCTCCATGTAATGTAATTTTCCGTAGAGGTAGAATATTAAAAAAAATGTGCAATTCACATGTGGTAGAAGTGAAACCTTCATAAGAGAAACTGTATAATGCTTCCTATCTCATTTTCTCCCACGTGAGATCTTATGAATTTACATGTCTGTCTCTTTTTACTGTCGCTTTTTCGTTTCATCGACGTACTTTGTTAGGCAATACATGCAAGACGTGTTTTTTATGTATGAAATTTGATAAAAACAATGTTTCATTCGGTAAACAGATAGGTAAAGGTCAACCTAGATTCGGATCCCCTACTATATGTTTATAAGCTTACCTGATGAGCTCTACATATCAGGTCCAGGTCGTGTCTGTTCAGGAACTTGCTGACGACGTCTGGACCAAACGTAAACGACACACCGCGATCGTTCTCACCCCATCCCTGCACATCTTTATCTGGATCCGACCACAGCAGATCACAAAGCAAACCTGAAATAAAGCAAAACTCTTATCAATCCTCGATGGTTTCAAAAGAAGAAACTACTCGACTTTTTATATAATGGTTGGTGGCATATAACCATGCTGAACTGCATGGTTATTGGATGGAAAATGATGAACTGCACATCTGCATTAAAACTGTAGATTAAAATGCAAATATGTTGCCACCTTGAGGTCCAAGTCGTTTTGCCTTTGTGGTAGTTATTATGAGACGAAAGATGATAGAGCTGAACACTACCATTTTGCTGCTGATAGTTGGTTCGTGATGTGGTGCTTAAGCCTTCGATCTCCGACCCTGGAACTCTACCCCTGGAATTCTAATATCGTCAAAATTTTATATCGTATCGTACTTTTACATTTCCACGAAAGAGTAGGAGGTACCATTTAAGAGATATCTAGTCATCCAAAAACATTACAAATGAGGCTTTATCACTGCACAAATAAGGCACCGACGAGACCGACCGGACGATTCTTCGATGGTACAAACGTGAATGCATGCCCTTTATTAGTTAATGTTATTTCCAGTATAATAATATCTTTCGAAAAATATATTTTTAATTTAAATCCTTTTCCTGATCCTGATTATCACCAGAACTTCCTTCTGACTCACATAAAGTGATTACATATGCTCAATATAAGGTTTAACCTTTTGTCAGATGCAGGCGTATCACCAGAATTGAGGCTTATACAGCATCAAGCATGAATTATGTTATGGTACGAACGTTACCTAAGTAACATCCGATATATTATTATCACTCGACCATGCCCACGTAATATCGCGGGACTATGCATAAACATCAGACTAAAATCGATCGATAGTCTAATTATAGTTACCTATATAAACTAGCTGCTCATCCGTAAGTGGTTCTATAAGCACGCAACGCTAGTCTCGAAATTGAGACGATTCAATTGAGATTTACACAGAGTACAGAGTACATAGTTACTCTTTATTGCAGAGTTCAAGAATAGCCCTATGGTTGGGAGTATGTAATAGGCTACAAATACTTGGAATTATGAGGTCCAGTTTGAGATCCGGGTTGGAGAGCAAATGATACGTCTAAAGAATGTCAGTACGTTGGTCGCCTAATACAAGTTTCTTATAACAGCGAAGGGGCCTTTGTTTCTAGAGTTTCGTACATCCAAAGGGAAAAAAAATCGCTACATTCGCTGTTTATCTTTCTATTTTCTTTACATTGTCAGTGGATCTATTATTTTATAAGCCCTTTAAAAATGTAGCAATTTTCTGTATTAAAATTATAAATACAATCCAGTCTATTGATTCCAAGGAAATTTTCCTTCAAGAAGCAAAGAACCTCTATTGCGCCAGTCAGGATTGAGTTTAGTTGAAGAAGCCGGATTAAAAACAACTCGACTTGTTAACAGTCGGTATTTATAACCGATATGTTTACGTTATCTTCAAACGTTAGTACTTATACTAAAGTTTGAAAGACTGCAGAAGTTACGATTATGTTTAAAAAAATAAGTTGTTGTAACTATAAATAGTCGTTTTATGTAATAACGTTACGGCGAACAGCGATTAGAAATGCGAGTGAGAATTATTTGTAACGATAACACAACACCGAATACCATAAGGTTATAGGTGATGTACTATAAAGAAAAAGTTGGTACTTAGGTACACATATATGCATATTAAAACGAACGACAATTTCCCTGGAATACTCCAGCAAGGAGACAAATTAAAAAAATAACACAAAAACACTCACAGCATTTTCATTCTGATCAGAAAAAAAACATTTTCATATATTTCAAGTACTGTTCAATACAATGGTTCAACCGGTTCTCAAGGTAATAATTCAAAGCTGCTTAATTTTGGACATTTCTTTTAAATTTTCGTACTAATCTCGCCATGATCCTCTATTCAATTGCCTAGGGGTAGGCAGAGTAGGTTCTGAATTTTTATTACTAAATATTTTAAATACCTGTATCAGGGACGTCTGTGGGTCTCATTATCCGTCGGATTTGCTCCATACCCTGCAAGTCAGGCGACAGACCTCCATGGCAGCAGAATATCTTCTCGTCGATGATAGCGGCAATGGGCAGACAGTTGAAACAATCCGTGAATGTCTTCCACAGTTTTATATTGTATCGGCGCTTGCATTCGTCATAGAAACCTAGACGAAAACATAACATTGGATGATTGATCAAAATAATACAAAGTATGATTTGTATTTCTAATATATTTCAACATTTTAAAATGTCATTGATTCTCAATCTGCTTCATAAATTTTACAAGTTATTATAATATACAACGCCACCATTACCCGCTAGCGAGATAATTTTCTTCTACTGTACCATTCCAATAACGCAGCGGCAGCGGATAAAACTGCTGCCACAGCGATCGCCAATCCGCATGCCAAGCGTGGAGATTATGGCATATCCCCCTCATGGGGAGGCTTTGATCCAGCATCTTTCGGCTGATATTATGATGATGACGATTATAAATAAATACGCTTAAACTCACAGCCCCACACTAGGTATAAACTTGTGTCGTTGATGCCGTTGTACACACACAACACATACACAAACACCCAGACCCGAAACAAATACCTGTAGGCCATACAAATATTAGTCCCGGTGCAGGGATCGAACCCGCTACCCTTCGACAACCTGGTTGGTCCAGCGGTGTGAGATGACACACTGCTGGACCAATCGGGTTGTCGATTGATGATTTGAAAATGATAAAATTAGTTAGGTTTTAATAATTACCGTAAATGCGGTTTATGCTGGCGCACTCATGATTGCCCCGCAATAAGAAAAAATTCTCCGGATACTTGATTTTATAAGCAAGCAGGAGACATATGGTTTCGAGAGACTGCTTGCCGCGATCTACGTAATCACCCAGAAATAGATAGTTGGCTTCTGGCGGGAAACCGCCGTACTCGAAGAGACGTAATAAGTCCGTATACTGCCCGTGTATATCACCTGAAAATGTATGGCGCTTGTAAACGTACCAGAATTAACATGCAGGATCTAATTATAAACAGTTATAAATACATGCTCTCATTTCCACCAATTTACTTGAAAATTAAGAAGCGAAAGAGCACACAGTAGTAACATGATGATGAATTGCTTAGCAGATATCACCACATACCTACAGAGCCACAATGAGATTAGTCACCAGTAATTATGGACCCATGTATCTTTCACCTCCTAAGCCGACAGTGTTCCTTACAGTATCCGAATAGATGGCGTAGGTTTAGGTAGTAAACATTGGAATTATACAACAAATTATACAGTTATGATCTCATCCCCCCTACTTGTGGAAGAGGAAATGTTTCACACTCGAGGATCATCACATAAAAAGTTGTATCATTGAACAAGACATTTCACAAATTGTAAGAATGTAAATAGTAGGTAACAACAACAGATGTTTGGCACATGGTGTTACTCAGCTATATTAAGATCCATCAAATGTATAAAACTTTAGTATTTAACCTTGTTCAGCATTGACATGAATTAATCATCTGCCTTTATAACTAATTAATTTAATGAAAATGTATTGTCTTTATTTATTTTTAGATACATAGGTATATATTTTTTTCTTCTTTCTTCTTCACTACTACTACGCTGAGGTCCTGAGTTCGATTCCCGGATAGAGAGTTATCAGAATTCTTTTTCTCTGGTTCTAGTGCGACTTCTATGTCTGTCGTATGGCTCAAGGTTTTTATATTTGTTAATAAACTTTAGGGATTTTTCCCTATCCATTGATTAAGAACAAGTATGCTTCATACATTCATAAAACATTCAGATTATGTACTTATTTAAGTAAAATCAATTAGATTAAAACTTGTCAGTTAATAATGGTTGCTGGATTCTGAAAAACTTAACCTTGAAAGAAATCAGTGCTAAGGAGCTTGGTTAAAAAAAATAGGTTAACAAAAATATATGCACTATTTGAGATACCTATACCTAACTTCGTTTTCTCCTATCCAATGAAATATCTCAACATAGTAAAACATATTATAAACCTAAAGTGACTCTAAATATAGAAATTACACTATACATATATTATAATAACAACTAGTTATGTTTACCACAAATTTTGAGTGGTGCTTCCAATTCCAATAATATTGGCTGTTGTAGGAATATTTCTCGGGATTTGGTGCAGAGGCCCCGGACCTCTGACTCTGACATCTGCACTGTCTTTCCAGGCCGACATCCTCGAACTGTAGCAAAACAACATTATAAACATAGAATGTTATAAAATAAATTGCTGAAACGGGTAGTGTAGCTAAGGTCTTGTGTGGATGGGTAAGATTTGTCATTAAACTTTTAGGTGCCCAAATATTGGAAGAGTAACAACAGTCTATAAGATATGGTTCTATGATTGCATCCAAGTTTGTACCTCAGGCAGCCACAACCAGCCCTTAGCTACGACTCCGGAAACTGGTTTCAAGCGATGGTAGATGCAGGTGATGGCATGGAAATGAGAAACAATACATACACATTGCTGTTGTTGCCACAAGAACAGTTTGCACATACAATTATTGAAACACATAAACTATAACAATAAATTGAACATAACTTGCAAAATAAGACGAGTACACAAGGCATGCTAAAATATAGCATCACTAATGTATACCTTTGGAGAGTCAAATTCTAAAATATAAATACTTTTGAAGAAATAACAGAAGTATACATTGTATCAATTTATGGATAAAATACATGTTTTATACAGTATCAGTGACACAAAGAAACTGTAATAACTTAACAATGTCTCGTAATTTCATATTAATGACAAAAATTAACATATTATGCAATGTACATAGTTACGGAGACGAATTATATTTGTATCTGTGCTGAGATGCTAGGAACAGACATAATCAAGATATTTGGTCATAAATACACAGAAAAGCCTCAACTTATGATATTATTTTTACTGATATACCTATTAGGAAACCAATAGAATTTGTTACAAGTATAATGCCAAAATATTTTATATTAGCAGCCTTCTGCTTATAGCTTACCAAAAATTGAGTATTGGAATCGAGGTGGGAGCATACATTTTGCAGGAAAAGAAATTAAACATAATACTCTAGCTCAATACAGTGGAAAGAATCTGGAAGTAATCATACATTCTCCCGAAAAGATGTCTTTCAATTTCCCCTTTCGTCTTGCAGTTTCCTGTTGTAGTCTGTATACTGTTGCAACCCATAAAAAGCAGCATGATAAAGTGAAATTAACAAATAAAGTACAGTCAATGCGAACAAAGCATAACAATAAGCCCATCAAATTGTTCGATGCTATGGAATATGTCATAAGTACTTGAGTACATAATCAGATTCTTCCGTAATCGTCATGGAATTTACAGAATACGCTCTATTGAGAAGACAAAAATAACCGTCTACGAGTCTTCTAAAGCGTGAACATCAAAAGTAGATTCAGATAAGAATTGAGGATAATCGATTTATTTATGAGTTAGACGTTTCTATACCTATACACTAAGAGACAAATTACGCAACTAGGAGCACTATGAAAGTTGAACTATTTGTTACTTCAGTAGTTTTATGAGCACAGTATTAAAATATGGTCACAAATAAATAATAAAATGTTTCTTTACCTTCTAAAAGTCTATGAATTAGACTGTCAACATTGAGTTCGTCAGCCATATTTACTACACCACGATTAATTTACGTCAAAGTCGTCAAACAAAAAGTCAAATTGTCCGTTCACAGCTTGTAGTAAACCACAGATTAAATATTGGGTCTGGTTAGCAGAATTAAAACTTAATACAATTTGTTATCCAATCAGCATTACTGTAAAATTTTCGGTCGAAACACAAATATGGTGGTAACAAGAAAGTAGGCACTACTATGCGTATAAGTAAGCAAAAAATGCGATTTTGCTAAACGTAAATGTGTGTGTCTCCACATATCTAACGTGACCATTTTCATGGTCACACAAAACCGGACATTCTCAAAGTTAAAACCTACAAAGAACCAGGGCGGAAGAGGCTTACTAACGAACGGCTAGCTATAGGTAACGCCCATTCATGTAACGCCACAGACCAATAATCTTCTTTAAGTATCTCGGGTATCGCTATCGATTGCTTTTGAGATTATTACAAATTATTTAAAAAATATTAAAATTTCGTATTGATGCCTACAAGACAACTTCAGGCGGGTACGTTAGTTTTTTTACACATTTTTGCTAAGATTACCGATAACGGGACATTTTCGCTTCCCAAAAGTTTACCTGGGACACCGGGACGGGCTGCATGAAAACGGGACTGTCCCGTTCAAAACGGGACGTATGGTCACCTTACACATACCACATGTGATAATCTATTTTGCGAGTTCTAGAGATAAAAGTTTTACTCAAGCAGATAAATGACAATAATGAGTGCAAGTCTCTGGTAATCAGGTTATGAAAAAAATCCTAATATCGCAATAGGCCTAGCCGCTGCCGGACATAGATATTCTGCGTTCGCCTCATGGACTAATTTTTACTTATGTTTTGTTTTCTGAGCACAAGTGAAGGATCACATCTTACCAGCAAGTTTTCGTAGATAGTCTGTGGAAGTTGTATAGATAAAATTTAAGATTGAACATAGACAAGTTCCGTTTTGTTTTTAAATTCTATTTTGAAAAGGCAAAATGTCGCTGCTTTTGATTGTCAAGCTATTTTCTCATCGCAATGTGCCGTTCTGGCGCATACTATGTATGAAACACTGCAGTTTGGCGTGTGCGTTGTATTTTATTTTAGACGAGACTTGACGCCTATGTAAAAACCTTCATGGCTTTCTATGGCTTGTTGCTATACCATTGGTTTAGTTTTTCGTAAACAACAGAAACAAAACAACGCAAGATATCAATGTAGTGCTTGGAAAATCTCCGATTTAACGAGTGAGAATTGCTAATATTGCATCACAGATCATTGTTTCTTTTTCCTACCGTTTGTATCGGCTCAGCAGCGATGGAGGAAAAAGTGGAAAGTGAACATAGTTACAGTGGTGAGAGCAGTAGTTCATCAGATAGTTCTAGCGGGAGTTCGGAATGCGACGAGGAGTTTATGGAAACAATTCAGGTCCTGGGACAGACACTAGAGCTCCCTCAAGACCTCTGCGAGGATTACACAGTGTTTCGTGAGTTTTTCTCCATGAAAACATGGGAAAGTGTAGAAGATAAACACAAGGAAGAATTGAGAGAACATTTACCAAAGTTTGAAGAAAACGACGAGGAAGAGAAGGAAACCACTATCAAGATGTTATTTAATCATGAGCCATTTCATTTTACATCCCCGTTTAGTGAGTTTTTCAATAATTTAAAACAAGGTAACTATAGGCCGGATATAGCAAAAATGAAAAAGTTTTTAGTGAAAGCAAGAACTAAACAACAAAAGCATAAGGTACCTATTTATGTTAACTATTCTTAATACCTGAAGCAAAACTTAAAGATGAGTATTTAAATGTTGATTTATCATTCACAGATTAAATCATATTATGCAAAATTGTTACCAGAAGTGTTATTATCTAGAGAGAGATTGTTAGCTGCTGCCAAAGCTGCACCACCAGGGCCTGCTCCACGTCTTCCATCATTACCTTCTAAGCCCTCTTCTAAAAGCAACTATAAGCCTATATATCTCAGAACAAGGCAGAGATATTTTGAAGAGCTAGCAGCAATATACAGTGAAGTAGGTGGTGAAGAATCTGAGGATGAAAATTATCCAGAAGGTGCTCCTGAAGTTGCTATAAGAAAGAAGAAGCATACAAATAATATGCAGGTATTTCTTAATTCCATTTTAGCTGTGTTTGTCATGTGTGCAGTGGTTTTTTTAAAATTATTTTCTGTGTTTTGTCTGTAGTAGCAGTAATTTCATATTGTTCACTGATAAAGTAGTCAAAACAAAAACTGTTTCAGTAGTCTAGTAATAACAGGCCACTACTATGTTTGGGTCCTGGGTTTGATTCCCGGTATATAATACCTAATGTGGGCTGTGAGTGTAAGCATATTTTTGATTTTTTTAACCATAATCAAACAAAGTAATCAAAACTGTTTAAATATCCAACTAAATGATCTACCAAAAATATGTTGCGATAACAATATATGTATTTGTTCCAGAATGCAGAAAGTAGTGTTTCTGGTACACTAGGAGGCCTAGACCCATCACATCCAACATCTCTGGAATGTTTAAAGAATGTCTTAGGTGCTCATAAAACACGGAGGCGATATAGAGAGGTATTCTTCACTACATTCATTTTTAATTAAATATTTTGGCCAGAATTATGTGTATAATGTAAATTCTTAGTTTATGGATTGCTGTGGCTGTTATTTAATAGCATAATGAAAAGTAGTATTAGTTATTACTGGTGGTAGAGCTCCAGTGACGTTGCTCGCGGGTGTAGGCACCACCGCATTACCTAATATACTTGTTGCTAAATGGTAGTGTTCAGCACTATTGTGTTCTGGTCAGGTGGTAATGTACGGCCCTGTAATTTCCGGCACAGAGGCATAACACCTTAGGCCTCAGGAGTGGTAATGCATCTGCATTTTGACCTTGGTCTTCGTGTGGGTGTCTATAGGCTGCAGTCATCACTTAACATAATTGTGAACTGCATGCTTGTTTGCCACTTCCATAACATAAAAAAAGGTATAGTAATTGTATTGTATGTATGCTCAGACATGGAACCTCTGTGCTTGTCCAAAATCAATCAAATGTAGCTTTAATACCATCACATAAAGTGACCATGTGGCCAAGTGAATAGTAGTCCCCTGATAGTACATGATATTATTATAAATCCAATCTCATTACAATATTAGACAAGTTTTTATTTGTATTTAATATAATCATACCTGTACTGAATTGTAGAATCATCCTGAATTAAACACAAATGGCATCACATTAGATGATATAAAACAGAGAGTATCATTAATGAATGGAACAAAAAAACTTATGTTTGGTGGTCAAAAAACTGAAACGCCTATTCAAAAGTTACGAAAAAGTCATAAAAAAGAAACACTCCAAAAGCAAACAAAGACTGATACTAAACAATCTGGCAAAAAAGGTAAAGAGGAGATGGAGAGTGTTGAAACCAGACCCCTTTTACCAAATATAAAAATTAAATGTGAACAAGAGGAGTCTGACTCTGAAAGTTCTTCATTTTTGGACCCTGTTGCTAGTCCAAGACAAGCCAAATCTGGTAAAAACTTAGAAATTGATATTAAACAGGAAATTCCTGATTCTAGGTATACTAATATGACACAGTAAGTAATTTTTTTGTAATGATACTTCATGTTATAGAATTAAGGCTCATTTCTAACATTAATCATATATTCACAGCACAAACTTCAATGATGTGGAGATAAAACAAGAACCACCTGATTCCACAATGCCAAATAATAATCTATCTAGAATTTGTCAACCGGTACCTATAAAACTTGAAGATCTTGATGGTATAGGTAAGGATTTATTAAGTATTGTTATTAACTGATGACTGAGATTTCCATGTTCTAAAAACTGTTTTGTCAGTGTGTTTTATATCTAAACAATCCTTATGAAGATAAGTGGTAGAAGTAGTAGTAGTGGCATGCATTGCACATAGGCAGAATGACCATGGGTTGAGGGGAGGTACATTCTTTAGAAATGCATTTACTAAAAATTTATTAAACCTATAATTTTGATAATTATATTTTTTAAAGTAAGTATTTCAGTATATTTTTTGATGTCATGGTGAGTTAGCTCTACCAATTTGCAATGGATAAATACCACAGGATAGGAGCTTATTACATATACTGATCATCAACCATAGACAACGATATGGTGGACATTGCAAATGATCCAAAAATAATAATAATAATAAAGCCATTTATTCCAAATCTTTTGAGTACATAACAAATTACCCCTAACAATAAACCCCTCTTTTGGTTTAGGCCTCCTCCAGCTTGCTCCACCTGTCACGGTTCTGTGCATATTGCATCCATTTCTGCCCTGCCACCCCAGCTATGTCATCCGACCATCTCTTGTATGGACGACCAACTCTTCGTTTCCCAGTGGGGCCTCTCCATTTGATCGCCAGTACAGTCCATCTGTCATCTTTCATACGGGCTATATAACCAGCCCATCGCCACTTAAGTTTCAGGGCTTGGGTGAGCGCATCTTGTATATCTGTTCTTTTTCTTATGTCTTCACTTCTAATTTTTTGTCTTTTGTTTATGCTAAGAATACTTCTCTCCATCGCTCTTTGAGTGGTTCTTAGTATATGTCTTTCTTTATTGGTGAGAGTCCAAGTTTGGCAGCCGTACAGTAGACTAGGTAGAAGACATGTATCCAGCACTATCTTTTTAAGGTGTAATTTGTACCTTCCTTTTAAGATTTCCTTCTGGGACCAAAATCTCTTCCAGGTTATTTTGGCTCTTCTGTCCACCTCTTCTTCATTATTGTTATTTCTGAATGAAATCTGTTTACCTAGGTATATGTACTCCTTGACGTATTCTATATTTTTTCCTTTAATGTTAATTCGTATACATGAACTGTTTGTTATGATCTTGGTTTTGTCAGCATTCATTTGTAGACCCACTTTGGTGCTTTCTTCCTCTAGTTGTCCTATCATCTGATTTAGTTCTTCTGCATTTTCAGACATTACAACTATATCGTCTGCAAATCTGAGATGATTGAAACGGCAGCCGCCCATCTTGATGCCCTTTGATTCCCATTTTAGATTTTTAAATATGTTTTCTAAGACAGCAATAAAGATTTTTGGTGATAAACTATCACCTTGTCGCACTCCTCTTTCTATTCTTATTTCATCGCCTCTGGTTTCTAGTCTAACTCTGCTGGTACTATTTGCATATATGTTTTTTATTATGTTGATATATTTTTGGTCCACTTTTTGTTGTCTCAGTGCATCCCAGATTGCGTTGTGGCTGATAGTGTCAGACAGTGCTTTACTGTAATCGATGAACGCCACATATACAGATCGATTGAACTCTTTGTATTTTTCAATGATTTGTTGTAAGGTTTGGATATGGTCTGTCGTGCTAAAACCTGTCCGGAAGCCACCCTGTTCTCTTGGTTGAGATGTATCTATTATCTTTGATATTCTATTCAGTAATATAGAAGAAAAGAGTTTGTACATGCTTGATAGTAAGCTAATTGGCATATAGTTACCTATGTCTAATGGGTTGCCTTTTTTGTACAGCAGTATGATATCTGAGGTGCACCATTGTATTGGTACGGTTTCCGTATCCAATACCATGTTGAAGAGATTCGTCAAGTGGTGAATTAGTACTGGTGCACCTAGTTTTATTGCTTCATTGGATAGGCTATCTGGACCTGGGCTTTTTCCATTTTTAGATGTTTTATTTGGTTATACACTTCTCCTACTTCTATTGGTGTGACTTGTGTGTTAGGCAAATAATTATCTTCTGTTTCTAGATATATGTTGTCAGGTTCTCTTTTTCTGTACAATTCTTTATAAAATTGTGTTACATGGTCTATTATATCCATTCTTGTTTTAGTTTTTCCATTTTCTCCCTCTAGTTCCTGTATCCAGGTTTTGTTAAGACTCAGTTGTTTTTGACCTCTTTTGGTGCTTCTGTATTTTTTCAAGTTTCTTATAATTACTTCTTTCCTATGCTCGCTGTAGTCCTTCGTAATAGACTTCTTAGTACTTTTGAATAGGTCGCTTAGTCTTTGTTTCATAATTTTATCTTTATTCTTCACTTGCATAAGTGCCGTGCGTGTTTTGATTAGTTGTTTCGTGTCTTCGCTGAAAAATTATCCAAAAATCACTTCATAATTGAACTGAAATGGTACTAGTTTAAAGTATTAATAGTTTTAATCCTCAGGCCACCAGAAAAATATGACAGTTGATTTCTTATTGTTCTCGGTCCCGATCGAGGCTATTGCTGCTTCAGGGATTAATCATTGTTCTCTATTTGTTACTTTATAATTTCATAAATCTTTCAATCAATATATGAGAAGTATTATTTCTAGTTCAAGATTAAAGAATATAATTTTATAGTATTGTAAGTTGGGGACTAAGTGGAAAATTATACTTTACAGATATGATGGCATTACCAGTAGAATTAGCGGATGATTCCGGCGAAGTATTACCGGCGGACACTTCAACAGAGAACGAAGAGAACTCATTAGATCACGACGAGGCACTGAACGAGACGACGCACGCCAACTTCTTGTCGCTAGTGCGGGCGCTGTTCCCGGCGCGTGCGGCTCATAGGGCATCGAAACAGCAGTTGCATTCGCGATGTGCGGCTGTTATGAGATCTCCTATTGCACCCCTTAATACCTGGTACAATTGTGAGTAAATAATAGTATTTAGAAATAACAACTATGTCGTTTTTTCCATAAGAATGAAAAGAAATGACAAAAAAAAATAGATTAAAAAATTCGTGTGGCCCCAGAGACGGATAAAAAAAGGGAAAAAGAAAAATGTGCGGATGTGGAGCTTCGGTAGTTTAGTAGATAGGTAGGTAAAGTGGCTGGATCGCGATCCTGAATACCAAGATCCATAAGTCGCATGGGCGATCACAGATCAAAGTCAATTTTTTCTTTCCAGTTTTTCTTTTTTTATTTAATGAAGGTGGCAAACAAGCATGCAGTACATATTGATGTTAAGTCACTGCAGGACAGACTGCAGGCTATTTGATGCAGATGCGTTGCCACCTCCTGAGACCTTATGTCTCTGTGATAGTTATTAGAGGGCCATATACATTACCATCTAACCAGAACCGGAACTCTACCACTAGTAATAGTCTTTTTGTTGATATACATACATTAATATAAGAAAAAGAAATATAAGAAATTGCCCAAGATTTCATATGGTTTATGGTTTATGGGTTATGGGTTATGGTTATTATGGTTTATAATTGTATGTAGACCTAAATGTGTGCACATAATTTTTTCTGACTTGTAACTCAATTATGTTATGAATAAAGAATCTGAATCTGAATCTAATACAACATTTTGAATTACAGTGGCAGATGACTGGTGTGCAGAATTAAATTCCGCTCTCGATTTCCTCGCTGGGGAGAGGGGTCCTCATCCTGAAGATTTTGTGCCATATTTACAGTACATGCCAGAAACTCAGGTTTGTAGAAAAAAAGTTCAATGTAATCCTCTTCTGCTTTATGTATTGGTAAAAGAAATACATAATATTATATGCACAATAGGTTGATGTTTTAAAATCTTTACATAAAAAAAACAACTCAGATCAATCTGATAACAAAAGACTTTTTTAACAAGCTGCTAAGATTAAACATAGATTATACATAAAAATGAAGCAGTTTTATGAATGTTAGTAGTTCTTTAAAATAAGTAAACAGGTGTATTTTAAAGGTTATTAATAAGTCTTCTATCTGAGGTTCACCTTGACAGTCTTATATTTTCCCATAGACATTTTAAGTGTTCTTGATACAAAAAATGCATTAGAACAACCATTCTATTCTTTTTAGCGGACGACTGTAAATATAAGTATATTTGAAGCAACATCCAGGCATGATAACAGTATTTATAGCCCTATTCTCAATAATTCTCGTCATCCAACACAATACAGCTGATCACAAAGTTCTAATGCGTCAATGACATTATATTTAATGAACAGATGTACCAGTGGATAGGAGCCGGGCGCGATTGCGATGCAATTTTGGGTCGTTTGTGTGAAAGGTGGTTACGAGCTGCCGATCCAGCTCCACCTTCCACTGAACCTCCGCCACCCAGGTAAAAACGAAAATAAGTGTGGTAATGGCGATTGGTCTATATTTTAGACACTCATGGTCACTCATTTTAGTGGTCACTTCGAACACTAAAATTTCTCTAAAAAGAGATATTTATGTGTGTCTCACACTATTTTAATATTTTGCAACTATGTAACAAGCTCGGTCTGAATTTGGCTCTTTATTGTTGTTATAGGATTTGTTCTGTGTTTAAACTAACTTTTATAAACTTTTTTGCAGATATCCTACTTCATGGGTAGTAAGAATTGCCACTACTTCCGAATTAGCAGAATTCCGCTCCCAAGAACGGCGAAGATTTGCATCGGCAACGAAACCGTTCACTTACGTCCAGCACGGGTTAGCTTTTTATTAATTGTATTGAAAAGTAACAACCATGTATTACGCACGGATATTTTTTTATATTGATGTCGTTGGATAGGTCTTTCAAAAATGTTTGGGGTGTGCTAACATCATTTATGGATTTAGTTAACTATTCGTGACTTATTGAGATTTTTAGGGGTCCAATTTTCGTTAGAGTCAAGTGTCCCCCACCCTCTACCAACTAAACGGTTGTTGTAAGAAATTCAAACTTTACGGCAATAGTAGCTACATATAACGAAATTTAAAGGAAAACTCACACTTAAGTTGGCTTTACAAGTTTGCGAGTAATAATCGACCAAATGTAATACTCGAAATTTTTTAACAACTCCATAGAAGATATTTACATATTTTTTCACTAAAACTTCGGAACCCTACACTGCGCGTGGCCCGACACGCACTTGACCGGTTTTAAAATGGTTTTAATACCTGTTTGTCCTTTTTTTACATAACCTTTATTAAGCGAAAAGTGTAATACCAATGTTGTAGATCTTTTTACAACGGACAACTTTTTCATTTAACTGTTTTCGATAAGGTTCGTAGTTTTTTCGGAAATCGCGATCAACCGTTTTCAACTCTTAAAATGCTTTATGTTCATTTTTTTTTTGTTTTCAAAAGTTGTCGGCACTAGTATATTAATCAAATCTATCATTTACATAAGCAGCTTTAACTGCCTCAGTAGCCTAGTGGTAGCAGGCCACTACTACTACGCTGGAGTCCCGGGTTCGATTCCCGAGTCGGGAGATATTAGAGATAACAGTGTAAAATCCTTTATTTTATAGGAATTTTTCCATTTTCTGGAAGTTTCCCAGTATCTCGAAGTTTGGTAATTTGCCCGGAGATGTCAATAGGCTAATCGTGGGTGTTTGCCTGTATAATTGAATGTATGCCTTTCCCTTCGGAGATAACAGGCGTGAAGTTACGTTTTTTATACTCGTGTATTAGTCCTTCCAGCCGGTTATGTACCAGCGACCTATGGATTTGTGCGCAGATACAAGGCGGTGGTAGGACCGTGTGCGGGCGCCGGAGGGGGAGCTCGAGGGGCGTGCAGCGCGGGCGCCTCGTTGCTGGTGCCGCAGCGGCCGCGCGCCGCCGCCTTCCTGCCGCTCGTGCGCGACTCCCTCGCCAGGCTGCCCAACGGTGAAGGCACGCGTCGGGACGTTGTCACGCTCCTCAAGTTAGTACTGCATCGTCCTGTACCGCCGCTAGCGTTGTGAGAGGCGAGAGAGGCACCTTCCTGCGCGCGCCGCCGCCTTCCTGCCGCTCGTGCGCGACTCCCTCGCCAGGCTGCCCAACGGTGAAGGCACGCGTCGGGACGTTGTCACGCTCCTCAAGTTAGTACTGCATCGTCCTGTACCGCCGCTAGCGTTGTGAGAGGCGAGAGAGGCACCTTCCTGCGCGCGCCGCCGCCTTCCTGCCGCTCGTGCGCGACTCCCTCGCCAGGCTGCCCAACGGTGAAGGCACGCGTCGAGACGTTGTCACGCTCCTCAAGTTAGTACTGCATCGTCCTGTACCGCCGCTAGCGTTGTGAGAGGCGAGAGAGGCACCTTCCTGCGCGCGCCGCCGCCTTCCTGCCGCTCGTGCGCGACTCCCTCGCCAGGCTGCCCAACGGTGAAGGCACGCGTCGGGACGTTGTCACGCTCCTCAAGTTAGTACTGCATCGTCCTGTACCGCCGCTAGCGTTGTGAGAGGCGAGAGAGGCACCTTCCTGCGCGCGCCGCCGCCTTCCTGCCGCTCGTGCGCGACTCCCTCGCCAGGCTGCCCAACGGTGAAGGCACGCGTCGGGACGTTGTCACGCTCCTCAAGTTAGTACTGCATCGTCCTGTACCGCCGCTAGCGTTGTGAGAGGCGAGAGAGGCACCTTCCTGCGCGCGCCGCCGCCTTCCTGCCGCTCGTGCGCGACTCCCTCGCCAGGCTGCCCAACGGTGAAGGCACGCGTCGGGACGTTGTCACGCTCCTCAAGTTAGTACTGCGTCGTCCTGTACCGCCGCTAGCGTTGTGAGAGGCGAGAGAGGCACCTTCCTGCGCGCGCCGCCGCCTTCCTGCCGCTCGTGCGCGACTCCCTCGCCAGGCTGCCCAACGGTGAAGGCACGCGTCGGGACGTTATCACGCTCCTCAAGTTAGTACTGCATCATCCTTTACCGCTGCTAGCGTTGTGAGGGGTGGGAGAGGCGCCTTCCTGTTGGTGCCGCAGCCAGAGAATATGTAATAAAACTACGTATAGAATGGACAATTCGAAGTCCCGCCCGATTTCCCCGCCTCACCCAACTTCCTCTCCTCTTATGGGAGAAGACGTTTGGTATTCTCTACGTTCTCTAGGTGCACGTCGCTGATTGTTGTACGGAATTTTGGCGGAGTGTCCGCGGTGTTTGTGTGCGGAGAGTTAGAGGTACATGCAGTGACGGACTTCAAGTGTCTCAACGGCCACAATCCGCCACCTTTCGTCCGACCGTTCTATAACTGATGCTCAAATCAGAGTTGAGCGTCCACCACCACCAGGTTAACAAAATGCCAATTCCGGCTACTCGACAGCCTTCGACACGCTCTTTAAGACAGTACTCTGTGTAACTGCAGCTACCTAAACTCAGAATCAAGCCTCGACGATGTTACGCTACCAAAGTCAGTATCATTTTGTTCACACCTTCAGTTGCCATGATGTCGACCTCAAATTTCCTCTCGTAAAGGTAGGCCCTTTAAGTAACAAGAATATAATTTTAATGTAATCCTTGTGAAATGTGTTTTAGCTATATAAAATACATTTACAAAATATAACGGAGCAAACTTATCTGTGAATACAGAAATCAATGGCTCATATTATTTAGAAAATATGTTTTTTCTTCCAGAATGTCTCAGTGGATAGTACCGTGTACAGATCAAGCTCTTGGTAATGCGGTGTCAGCTGCACTAGACCGGCTGCTGACGGTCAAGCGCGATCCCGTTGTGAAATACGACCAGCGGAGCACGACTTGGACTTATCTACATCGGCATAAGTCAGTACACCAATCTTTGTTGACTAATATTTCTCGTTAAATTTATAGTTTTAGAGTTGCTTCGGAAATCATAAGAAAATAATACTTAAAGGTAATCATAATGCAAGCATTATAACTTATTAATTTCTACTTCATGCATTATTAAAATATTTAAATAAATAATTATCCTGTAAGGAGTGAAGAGGACTGGATCAAGGCGAGCAAGCCTCGCGTCAAAACCGCGGCCGCCGTTGCACCGGCGCAGAAGTCTTCCTCCACCAACCACACGCCCGCTTCCTCTGCTTCAACCAATACTACCTTACAATCGCCGCGCACGCCGGTTAGAATATTTAATTATTGTATTCTTTAATTTATACAAGTTGCAGCCGGAAAGGTCCAACAATATTAGAAGTTGTTCATTTATATGAATACACAACGTTTTTTTCATATATTCATATAAAGTTTAAAAATTAATTATTTGTTACTTTATTTGACAACCCTAACAAGTCGTCAATGAAAACGCTTCACTTCATACAAACACATAAGCACGGTATGTGGTGGTGACGGTGAGCCGAACGGTACGCGTGTGTGCGTATGAAATGCAGCATCTCTGCAATTCATACCTACGAACACACGCGTAACGTTCGCCTTCGGCTGATATATGCTGTCAGGGTTGAAACGCATACAATTTGACTCGTAATAATTGATGAGTTTACATTCTCAGGAGAAAAGAACCTTGGGGGATCAAATCAACATCAATATAGGCATGGACTGTTGAAATATGGTTGGAACTTTCTGGCTTCATCTCGTGTAATATGTTAAATAGTTGTTAATAACAAATATAATACCCTTTTAGATTTTAACCGATAAATACTGCAATACTCACCCTTATTACCCTAAGGTATAATTTTAAACTCTCATTTGAAATATTTTCAGATGGAGGTGGACATGGGCAGTATGGAGGATATAGCCGAAAACGCGTCGGACAGTGACGTGGACGTGGACGACACGTCCTCCTCCGTGCCGCACCTCTCTTCGGCGCAGCTGCTCATGCAGGCCACGCAAGCCACCCAAGCCAAGCAACAGCAGAACACCAGCAAGTCCAAAGGAAAACTGCTCGCCACCCCACCCTCGAAGACCAAAAACACGCCAAAATCGAGAACGCCGTCCGAAACGAAACAAACTTCCAAACCCCCGACGTCGAAACCGCCAGCTCCATCGAAACAGGCGGCCCAACCCGCCGCCGCCCAACCGAAACCCAACGCGCTAACTAAGCAACCGAACATGGTCAACCACGCCAAAACCGCGACCATCTTGTGCCCGGCTAAACAGACGCCCGTCCCACCTCTCGCGAAACAGAGTCCCAAACAGACTGTGATACAAACTAAATCTGTGAACGTGAAACAAAGTGTACAATCTCCTAAACAGAACTCGATACCGAACAACAAACATATAGTGGTGCAGACTATAAAGCAAAGCGTTTCGGCGGCCCTCGCCAAAACCGCGAATGAACCGAGTATTGTGTCAGTGTCGAAAACTGTTCCCTCCGTGGTGGTGCCGCCGCAGAAGTCTCCCCTGATAAAACAAAAGCAGTTGTTGAAAGTGGAAACTCCGCCGACGACGGTAATCTGTCATTTCTTAAATTAAGTTTTATGTGACGCGTGTAATAAGTTGAATGAAGTATGTATTTGAGCATTCATGATGTGCGATAAAACAACTTTATTCTAGGTAATTTTATCCATCACCTTGTCTTTTCACTGTAAATTGAGAATTATTTATGTGTATTTTAATGGTGTAACCATTAAAATACCTATATCTATTGTTATCTTTGCATATAATATCTAATTTCAGATACAACCGCCAAATATTCCTCAACAAAATACAACAATATGTTCTGTGATACAACCACCTACTGCAGCTGCCCAAGTTATCCAAGCCAAACCCATGCAGGTATAGTTTAAATACTTGCATAACTCGATTATATATGAATGAAATACAAGCATATTTTAAGCGATTTTATTGTTATACATAACATGTATGTAGCATTATAATTTATTTAGTAACAATATAAATTTTACGTCCAGACTACTCAAGTGACGCGGTCATTGCTTATCCGTCCGCCCGTCGTTCAAACTACGAGCACACCGATTGTCTCGACCGTCACAATATGTACCCCGTCGCAAGTGAGTCAATATTTTCCATCATTTTCTTTTTGATAGTGATAACTCGAAATATTTAATTTATTATTATTTCCCGAAGCTAAAATACATGCTTCCATACCTTGATATATTAGTTAAAAATATAAAATAATTGTTTTTTTTTTAAAGGGCATGAGAATTTTCGATACGTTTCTTTCTACTCTACATTGGCTTTAGACTAATAACTCCTCAGTTGTATACTTTCTGATTACCGTTGTATCTAGTTATTATTTGATCTTAAAGTAGTAAAATCTATTCCAACAGGCAACGACGGCAGCAAGGCGCGGGGTAGTGAGAGTGTTAAGTCCGGCCACCCCGTCATCAGGAAAATCTCTCATATCACCGCGTGCTCTCATGCAGCCAAGTATGAACTATACTAACATCGTTTATTAAGAACATTTAAGACCTGTGTTTAAAAACACTTAGGAGTCTCGTTTATATTTGTGTTATTTCCGCAGATACTCCGATAGCGAAGAAAAGAACGTCAATACCTAATACGACGTCTGCCACTACAACTGCACAGGTAAATAATCATATATATATATATATATATATATATATATATAAATCAATTGCTGTTCGTTAGTCTCGCTAAAACTCGAGAAAGGCTGGTCCGATTTGGCTAATTTTGGGTTTGAATGATTTTTCGAAGTCCAGGGAAGGTTTAAAAGGGAAGAAAATATGAATGAAGGGAAATAGTAAAAACCACAATTTCATTTACCCATAAAAATAGTCCGTAGCTGTCAAACCTTTGACACATGTAATTGTGAGGCATAACGAAGTTTGCTGGGACAGCTAGTAAATAAACGGGTCGGTCACGATAAATAATAATATAGCCAATGGCAAAAATCGGAACCCTTATAGATTCGTGTTGTCTGTCTGCCATGTATGTCTATAGGCTGCAGTCATCATTTAACATCCATGTAAACTGCATGCTTGTTTGGTACCTTCGTTACATAGAACAAAATTGCATACTTCGCTCACTCAGTGACCTAAAGTTAGTCTTAGCTTCTGAAATGAGAGAATGCCACCTTCTTCTATCTTGAGCGATTTCAGGCCAGTCGTAGATTTGAAGTCCGTGCAAGTCTTTTTTTTTTTGTTTTAGCGAGGGAAAAATGCTTTACGCACACCTCTGGGGAGAAGGGAAAGTTACGTGGGCCCCGGTACAAGAAAAAAAATGATCGGTCTACCCGCTTCCGCGCTAGAAGGTGAACCACATCACCCACATGAAGGTCTCCTGGTGTTAAGCGCGTTTTCTTATTGCGTTTCATTTAGAGTTGTGTTGGTGGTGTGTCTTTTCCTGATTGATTATGAGACTTACTGCTCTTGTCTTCTCGTCCAAAACTAGCCAACTCTGACCTCCTCCATACTTTCTCCGACCAGAGCTAGATCGTCGGCATATCAAATTGCTTTATGTCTTCAATTCAGCTGTGGTCCCATCTCTAGGTTTAATATCCTTTTTAGGACGTGTTACAAGACTAGATTAAGAAAGCATAGGTGACAGGACACCCCCCCTGCTTTAGTCTCGTAACTATATAGATTTGTTTGGTAAGTTTGTTTCCAACATTGACTCCCATTTTGCTCTACCGAGTAGTGTCCTAGCGATGTTAAAACTCCTTACTATGGTGTACAAAGCCTTTCTGTCTGTGTTGTAAGCTTTCGGAAAATCAACGAACAATGAGTGGATTAATTGAGCGTATTCCCATCTCTTCTCCATAAGGTGCCTCAGAAATAATATTTGGTCAACTGTGCTGCGGTTTCACCGGAACTCACACTCATCTATACTGTCGCATTATAATTACAGACGTCTACGAGCGCGTTGAATGCGATAAGCGCGAATGTGAACAGTGTTGCGACGGTGGTGAGTGCGGCGGGCGTGGTGGGCGCGGTGAGCGCGGTGGGCGCGGTGGGCGCGGTGGGCACCAGGACAGTGCAGTTGGCGGGCGCTCGCACTGTACAGCTAGCTAACCAGACCGTTCATTTGCCTGGGGGACAGGTGTGTATTTAAACTTAATTTAAATTGACCCTTGAAGTTTATTACAAGGCGATTCTATGGTATAGAAAGGATGTGCAAGGGAGAAAGTGTGGGAGTAGTTCGCCTTCATCGCCTTCATAACATCGAAACTCACTTTCTCGTATATATATACATTATACTTATGTAATTTTTCAGAGTCTTTACGATATGATGTTGCCGTGAAGTGGAACATATTTTATTAAAACAACAAGTCGAAGAATTCTTTTCTCAAAAATTAATAAAAATACTAGCTTATCTATTTTTATAGGCAACTTAGTGGATATGTTATTTTTTAGTAGATCATAAACATGTTCAAAAATTAGGTTTGCAGCATATCTCGATGAACGAAATAATTCTGCAGCGGGATCCTAACCTATGTGTTATCATTGATCACAGTCCCGAATCTTAGGCTGAGATTCACAAACCACATTGCGACTCAACTTTCAGCAAAGTACGCTTAAAACTGTCAAAACTCACACTTTAATTGACTGTTCTAAGCATACTTTGCCTGAAGTAAAGTCGTAGTGCGGTCAAGAAATGTCTGAATGCCACCCTTAGCTTGGGTTGCACCACGACTTTTGTTAAAGTTAAAGATTGTAACATTTCGCTTTCAATTAGAAAAGGAATGTTACAATAACTTTAACTTTAGCAAATACCTTGGTGCAACCCAGGCTTAGTTTGGCATGAATGAATGGTGTAATATTCTCAGGCGGTGCAACTGGCGTCGTCTGCGTTACTGTCGCCGCTACAGTTGCGGGGCGCGCGGCCGACGCTGGCCGGACAGGTGCACATCGCCGGACACGTCCGGCTGCCCGCACCGTCCGGCCCCGCGCCCGCCGCCCCGCACGCCGCGCCCGCCCTGCAGGTGACTACACCCTGCATTTCAAGATATCAAAGAGAGCGATATTAAATATCGATTCGGTTACTTCGCATCCCTATTCACACTTTCCGTTTACATTACATTCACAAATCACCCTGGTTATGTAGGTAACATTACGTCCGTGCGAAGCCGGCTAGTTGATTTATATAACGTTAATTTATCAATAGTGTACTTATAGGTGAAATTTGATGTTGTCCTACTGAAAACTATTATTACGGCTGTTGCTTCCATATGCCATTTGCGCAATTTGGCATTGGTTTACATATTTATTGTTACCTCTTGCATACAAGTTACGGGTCGATGTCCGGGTTGCTAATGAGCGTTTTCAATAGTTTTCACTGGCTAATATGGGTCCTATACGCGACAGAATATGAACCCCCTTTCTTTGCAAATCTAGAGGTTAGGTGATCTGTGGGTGAAAACAAGCACACGCACACATAAATGTACTAACGGGGATTTCATCTTCAAAGGATTTAATGCGTTTCAGTAGTTTCCGACTCGCAGTATGGGTATGAGGCAAGCAAGTTTCAACACTATTTGTAGAACGTTTATTGATGCAAAAACATTTTTTTGTAGCACAGTGTGCAAGGTCGTCAGTGTTGCGTGAAATAAATAGTTTAATATACTATATATTAATGTGTTATATGTGAGTATGCTATATGAAAGTCTAAAATATTATGGTCTAAATATTACCATCGATTATAATTGCATAATCAGTTGATTGTTATTTAAAACTGTGTATTGCAACAACACACTCTGCAAACATTTAATTAACCCAAGAGTAATTTCTATAACTTATATACATTTAAGATTTTAACTCTGGTATAGTGGCTCTATGTTTGGCCCAAAATAACAAGAAACTGTATGTGCACAGACTATGCAGATCGCCGGCCAAACTGTGCAGCTCAGTGGTCAGACGGTGCAGTTGGCGAGCGGGCAGACCGTCCAACTGCCGGGCGGGCAGACCGTGCAGTTGCCGAGCGGACAGACTGTGCAGTTGCCGAGCGGGCAAACGGTGCAGTTGCCAAGCGGGCAGACGGTGCAGTTGGCCAGCGGGCAGACGTTGCAGTTGCCCGGCGGGCAGACCGTGCACCTCACCGGTGGCCAGACGCTGCAGGTGGCCAATCAGCCGCCCAAGTCGATAGCTCAAGTGGTGCGCACTCAAACGCAAGGGGATAAGCCCGCGCAACCGATCGTCGCCAAGTTGCTCACCAATGCTCAGGTGAGATATTTTAAACTACTATCTAATTGTATGACTCAACTCATGCATGTGAAATCTGCCCACAACACCCGAGGAGCACAAAATATAAAATTAGTCTCTCACAATCACGACTGCTTGCATAAATATAGTGGCAAAAAATGCAATGGCGATTGCATTTTTGTGGTTGGGGAAAAAGTTGCTTCGCATTTTTTAAGATAATTCAAAACATTTTTTAATATAGTTTATTTAAATTTAACTAAAGTATGTATGTACCATTTTGTTCGATAACCTTTTGCCATCTTGTAGGTAGGGGCATGATCCCATTGCTATAAAAATTTTGGGACTTCTCATCAAAATACCGCGACAAGTGGATTGGGCAGTCCTCTCGTGATGTTAACCTAACATTGCATAAAGAATTCTGAAGAGACCGAAACAGGTGGAAATCTGAAGGTGCAAGGTCAGGCTCCCAGCCAAACTCTCTTAATTTTTGCTGAGTGGCTATAGATGTGTGAGGTCTAGCGTTATCATGATGAAATACCACACCCCTTCTGTTGATCAATTCCGGCCGCTTTCTCTCAACTTCTTGCTTTAATCTCGTCAGTTGTTCGCAGTAGAGTTCAGAATCGATAGTCCTGCGTGGTGGTAATAGCTCATAATGAATAATGCCCTTCCAATCCCACCACACATACAACATCACCTTATTGCGAGTTAACCCGGGTTTCGCCACAGTCTGTGAAGCCTGGCCGGCCTTTGACCACGACCTTTTTCGCACGTTCTTGTCGTACGTGATCCACTTTTCATCACCAGTTATCAGCTTCTTCAAAAATGATTCGGTTTCATTACGTCGTAATAAAGAATCACAAATGAGTACACGGTTCATTAGTTTTCTTTCAGAGCTCGTGAGGTACCCAAATATCGAGCTTTTTTTTGTACCCAGCTTTTTTCAAATGCGCCAAAACTGTTTTGTGATCAATTCTCAGTTCTTCGGCTACGTCGTAACTACTGATATGTCGATCTTGCTCCACTTTTTAAAAAATGGCATCCATTTTATCCGTAATAGGGCGACCAGAGCGAGGTGCATCTTTGACATCAACATTTCCGGATTGAAAACGCTTAAACCAAATTTGTGCTACTCTCACAGACACTGCACTAGGTCCATAAACATCGCAAATTTTTTTCGCTTTTTGCGTTGCATTTTTACCTTTTTTGTAGTAAAATTTTAAAATGTATCGAATTTCTTCATTAGATTAACTCATCTTGACAGTACGAAAAACAAATGAAAATCACACATTTGCCTAATTTGAATTTAGAATTATGGTCTTTAAAATTTTAACTTTCAATGATACCAAAACCAGCTAGATACCAATACTACAGCCAAAGAGATTTTATTACAAGTTCATACATACTATAATGCGAAAAGACTTTTTCCTCAACCTATTATTTGGGGATGCTAGTGGACGACCGATTTAACTGAGCACCGCATGTAGATATGATGTGTAATAAATTGCGAGCTTTACTGACGAAAATGTATATCATTAGACACAAAATTTCTATAAAGATCCTCCGTAATCTTTATATTGCTCTGGCGGAATCTGTTATTTCGTACGGTATTTCTAGCTACGGCCGCACATATAAGTCATACCTAGACAAAATCTATAACCTTCAAATCAGATTGCTCAAGTTAATAGTACCTAATAAAATAAAAAGATAATTATCGTGCTTTATTTGGTTACTGTCAGATTATACCGGTGCATAAGAAGGTTGAATATACTTTGTTCACTGAACAGTACCTGCGAACGCAACGGTTTTTGAATCCTATCAATCATAACATTTATACAAGGCAAGTCAGCAGGAAAGATGTGATAGCAATCGCTAAACGTACAAATTTCTATGGTAGACGAACATCTGAATATATTTTACCAAGATTATATAACAAAATACCTGTTGATTTGAGAGACACACTGAATCATACGAATGTAAAATGTAAGTTAAAACGACATTATATACAAATCATTAAAAATGAACTTTACGTATAACAACTTTTATTATAATACATAATCAATATAATTTATAATTATTATATATTATCATTTATATTTTATTAGACACAAATATTACAACCTAAGGAGTCATTAACTTCCAAACTCATCTTAATCTATCTTTAATATAGTTAATAGAAATCAAACACTGGAGCAACCTGTATAAGGTTGCAATAATAACTGGTTTCAATTCATTGAATGCGAAGAGATGCGCGATGCACTCGTTGCGCATGCACATAGACATTAGGTATTTATGATGTTGTTTAAATCATGTTTATTGACTGATAGGTACCTACACGTTTTCCCGTACCGCACTTCATAGTGTATGACATGTGTTGTAGCCTTTTCTTAGTGTTAAGTGTATATTTTAAGATTCTGTAGATAACTAATTAGCTTATCCTTGTTAAATTTTATATCGCTCTCGAGAATATTGTAATATACCTAATTAGCTTTAAAGATATGTTTCAATAGTATTTAAATATTATTAGAGCTTCGAATGTAAAGGTGCCAGGACAAACCCGTTACCTAAGGGTTTTGTGGCATTTTTGTAGCTACATTTAAATTGTTTTTGTAACTTTTCTTAATAAATAAAATAAAATAAAATGAGAATACGATAGTAACAGATCAATATTTCGCAATTATCGACGCGAGTTTCGTGACTTATTGCAAAACCAGTGTTGTATGTTATTAATTATGATGGTGGTAAGTAAGAATGCAGTTCACATTGATAATAAAGTGAATAGTGCAGCTTAAACACATCTACTGTGGCCTTATTTGTTTTGCCTCTGTGATACTTATTATCGCTACCAACGGATACTATTACGGACGCTATAACGTCTTGTAATAATATCCCAAACATGCGTGCCTTAAGTCAAATGTCCATTATATGAAATGCAATTTGTCTTTCTGTCTTGTTTTTTCAATTGTTCTTTGATTAGATCTATATGATCGATCTCCATACGCACCTATTATGACATACAGATAATTATATAGTTTTGTCTCTAACTCCAACTGACACTATAGTTTCCTGTGACTAGTAATCATGAGTCAAATACGTTTTCGCAGGTTTTCGCGAGCTTCATACATTGTAGGAATTAAATGTGCTCGTTAACGTAAACGTGAACGTTTCGGTAGCTGGAAAGCGACCGTAACGTCGGGTATAAGAAGAAGTTTGGGAGTGTTGTATACGCGAGAAAATCCGCAAATTTAATTTCTATAAAATCATGAGTCAAGTTGTGATGACAGGTGCAAAAGTGTGGTGTGGTGCAGGGTCAGATGGTTTCACTGGAGGGAGTGATGGGCGCGCGGCGGGGAGTGCGGGTGTTGCCCCCCCACGCGCGACTCACGCGCCCCCTTCTCCTTACCGCCGCGAAACCGCTGCATAATATTATTTTACAGGTACGTTATTCACTGTTTTCCATGAAGTATTTTTTACTAATAAGAAACTATCAATTTTCAAGTAACAGACATTTATATGAAATGTTTAATTTGGTTGTAATGTACCACAAATCACTCGCACAAAAAGAAATATGAATTGCCTCAACTCATGAAAATAATTCACTATTTTTTCGATAGCAAAGTGATGGAAGCGCAATCCGGGTGACGTCTAGCGGCGGTGCCTCTACTTCTCAAACTATAGTATTAAGCAATATTGGTAAGTGCAGCTTTAAATTGAATTCGTATTTAAACATACATGTTAAAGGTTTATCGGGAACATAAATACACCGCAATGCATAAAGTCAAAAGCATGTCAGTTTCGACGTTTTCCAAGATCTTCAATCCGATCCAAGATCTGGTTAAGATTCTATATAAAAACCGAAAGAATAAATATTAATCTATTTGTTATAAATAAATATGTACCTAATTGCAGTTATAAGGAAGTGATTATAAAATGTGTGATGTAGATAGTTGGGTTTAGACCAGGCGACTTTTAAACTTGATAAAATAAACTACTGTCTTTGATGAATTAATATTGTGCGAAATTCAATTAAAAGCCCATAGCAAAGCATATGCAAAAATTTTAAATTTTTATTTTTTTATTTTGTATTCATTATGTGTTATTAATTTGCAGGTGCGCAAGGTGTTGCGACCTCGACGACAACCACACCTGTCCTAAAGCTACAGCAGGTAAATTGTTATTCTATACTTACGTTTAATTAACTATCACAACCCTAGGTCAAGATCTATTTGATAATGATAAATTATTAGTAACAAATGAATGTATCAAACTATGATAAAAAAACAATTAATCGCAGCCGATTATATTGTTTTGATTTTATTTATACATCACTCCAATATCACCATCGAAAGAATGTTACACCTGATATTCATTCAATATTAATAAATTATATACGATTACGAAAATATATAAACAAAAGTAAAATTTACATTAAAGAGACCACACATTAATTCGATGGCGTCACTTCAAGTACATTGATAAAATAAGTTATATGTTTAAAATGACGAAACTATTTCGTTACGTTATAGGTTAACCCAATACATCAAGTTAAACTCCCGCAGGGGATAAAAATCCAGCAGGTGACGTTTGCATGCTCTGATGATTTTTTTAAAGAGTGATTTTGAATGCTATAACACGCATGACAAGTTTTGATTGACATGATGCATGAACGGATGACACGATTATAATAATAAAATGGTGCTGGATTTTGATTTTAACACAGTAGTTAGATATTTAACACGATCTTATAGGTTGACTAACTCTAGTTAAAATATTTTTTTGTGAAAATGAATCAAATTGTGTTTCATGGCTTTTTTTTACTAAATTGGGTACCTCGCATAAACAGAATTGATTAACCTTAAAATGTATATTTGACGATTTTTTTTTTATGTAATGGAAGTGGCAACAAGCATGCAGTTCACATTGATGTTAAGTGATGACTGCAGCCTATAGACATCCACACGAAGACCAAGGTCAAAATGCAGATACTTTACCACTCCTGAGGCCTAAGCTATTATGCCTCTGTGCCGGAAATTACAGGGCCATACATTACCACCTGACCGGAACACGATAGTGCTGAACACTATCATTTAGTGGCAAGTAAATTAGATAATGCGGTGGTGCCTACGCCCGCGAGCTCCGTCACTGGAGCTCTACCACCAGTGAAAGAAAGGATTATAGGAAAAAAATTAGCAGTTGTAACGTACTCGATATTGTGGCAGACCAACCCATCCTGTACGGTCGCGCCCGGGGTGACGAGTTGGAAAAAATGAGAAAAGAAATTAAAAAACCTGCAGTACTTTGATTGGGAAGGAAAGAAAATTACGGATGGATGTGTTTTTCTATTATTAATTAAGAATAGAAAAATGCATCCATACGTGTCTTCCTAATTTTCTTTCTATCCGTCCCCGGACAGGAGGGCAAATTCGGGAGGTCGACGCCCGGTGGAGCTTATGGCAAATTTCCAGTGAAGGGTTGGGAGAAATAAATAATTTAATTTTGTGACTCATATAAAAGCTTAGATGACCCCAAACATTCTAAAGTTACCCTCCGAACTTACTAACGTAACCAGGCTTAAATAACCTTCCTCCCCAAGCAAACTTAAATGACCCCTTCGCCGTAAGTAGGTACCTAATTATAGTCAAATTCAAACGTATTTTACTGACTCTCAAATTGATCTTAAACCCAAAAGTGATGTATGCTTACTAAAGACAAAGAAATAAAATAATTATTTAAATAAGAATGGGTTTTATTTCAATGTAGTTTGCGTACTAGGGAATATACAGCGACTTTTCTCCTCATTGACTGGGATCAAAGTTCAAACTTTTGGCGTGGGTAGGAGATAACAATCTACTTCTCACAGGCTTAGGTTGGTTCTTTCAAAACCAGCATTGGGTTATTTTAGCTAGCACACGAATGATGGACCTAACTTTGTAATGACTCTCACTGTGTTTAAATATAAATCTTGACGAATATAACCTGATGTGAAAGCGTTTTTTTGAGGATTTAGGTATAGTTTTTTTATTTATATTTAAACACGATAACACTGCGTTAGCTTAAAGTCACTGTCGTATGCTTTACACTTTAGATCTTGCACATAACTATAATAAAATAATTTTATTAAGAAGTTTATAATGAAAAGTATACATATAATAATATGAAGAACCTAGAACCTCACCGCGGACACTCCGCCGAAATTCCATACAAACGCTTAATTTGGTTTCTATTACACAGACATCAATCAGTGACGTGTATTTACACGTGCACCTGTGTGTGTAGCACGTAGAAAATACCAACCGTCGCCCATAAGAGGGGAGGAGATTGAGTGATGCGTGCAAATCGGTCGGGACGTCGAAGTGTCCATTCTATACGTTACATATTCTCTGCTAGAACTGCTAAACGTAGTCTATTACTGAAACTATATTCAGATATTTATTTCGCGTATATTATAACTTAAATGTATATAATTTGCTCAAGACCACGGAATCTGTAAAGCAAATTCGTAAAAAAACGTTTTTTTATCATAGTAGCTTGCACATCATGAAGTGATTTGATGATTGAGTGGTATCATGACCTGACATGGTATCATAGGACAGACGGGAAATACCACGGAATAGATAAATAAGGATGGAAAGGCCTTTGCTTCAATTTTGTATTACAACATTACAACCGTGTCGCCGCTTTTCTCTCACCATGCAATTTCTTACACAAATGTAACACCATCTCGACAATCACCCACACATAAATCCTCAGGGCAGCTATTCGTTTGCGTAAGTTTAACGCCCGTAGACAATAAACACTCGCACGCACACAACAATATACTCACAACGAGCTCGCACGTTACTGACGTGTAGCGGACGCATTACATACTGTACATTGCAAGCGGAGACAGTAATAGCGTTAATTGAGCGAGTGCTTAACGAGCAATGTATTTGCTAGCAGTAACGTTTAAATAATGCAGTTTAAGTTCGAATATTCATATTCCTTTGTATATTTTTATGTTTTTTACAAATATTATAACAATAAATGTTATGTGAGACTTACCAATGGAAAGATATACCTCCTCGCTTTATAATCGAGGTCTGACATTTCATATTACATGTTAAAATTGGCACTACATTGTATTTTACCAAGAGATGCGTCGTTCGAAGCAGTCTACACGACACTACGAGCGGCGAACGAATGGTTAGGTCGAACTGTGTTTGTTCATACATAGTTGTAGCGCGCTTGCCACGCCCACCATTCCATCTTTATTTATCTATTCCGTGGGAAATACAGATTTACCTGATGGAACAGACAGATGTGTATATGTATTATCGACATACGATTAATTGTTTTAAACTTTCACGATTTGTATTCATATTTTTATATTGTAAACGGGACTTAATCGCGTACTATTTTAATCGAAGTATTTACCTCGACACTCGACGTTTCGGCCGTAATGCGACGGCCGTGGTCACGAGTAGACTGCTGCTCCATGGTGTCATCGTCTCGTACCCGCGCCAGTTCTTCGAACTACCCGCGGTTGGTCGTCATTATTTCGATTCAATACATTAAGGTCCCGACACACAACACTCACAACATCCGACGATTTATCCAACGATACATCCCGACGTCTACATTGCCCGATAACCGGATTCCACGAAACTGACAACCTATATCCATCCTCCCGGTTGAAATTTTTGTATTTTCTGATTTCAACCGCTTCACGTACCATCCTATTATAGTAGTGACGTTCAGTGGAGAGGATTTTCGGGTTGTGAAGTTCGATCCAGTGGTTTGGTCCCGACTCCAGTAGATGTTCCGCGATCGCTGACTTGTTCACCTGGCGATTCTTAACTGCTGCTATGTGCTCCTTAATTCGCTCAGCTATCGTGCGCTTAGTTTGACCGATATAGGAACTACCGCAACTGCAGTCGACCTTATAAACACCAGGTGTTTGAAACGGTATCACACATATACCCACACGATATCCATTCCGCCGCAGTACCCCCTGAATGATGGCGGATGACCGGCGGAATGGATATCGTGTGGGAGAGTACCAACCACGGCGAAGAGTGGGAGAAAAGCGTCCAGACGTCTCAAGACAACCCGTGTTCTTACCATACATAAGAGGAATAACGGATAAGGTTGGTGATGTGCTGGACCGTTTTTCCATCAAGACCGTTTTCATGCCACCGTCTAAGATCGCGGGTTTTGTGAGAACGGCTAAGGATGTGATACCGTTTCAAACACCTGGTGTTTATAAGGTCGACTGCAGTTGCGGTAGTTCCTATATCGGTCAAACTAAGCGCACGATAGCTGAGCGAATTAAGGAGCACATAGCAGCAGTTAAGAATCGCCAGGTGAACAAGTCAGCGATCGCGGAACATCTACTGGAGTCGGGACCAAACCACTGGATCGAACTTCACAACCCGAAAATCCTCTCCACTGAACGTCACTACTATAATAGGATGGTACGTGAAGCGGTTGAAATCAGAAAATACAAAAATTTCAACCGGGAGGATGGATATAGGTTGTCAGTTTCGTGGAATCCGGTTATCGGGCAATGTAGACGTCGGGATGTATCGTCGGATAAATCGTCGGATGTTGTGAGTGTTGTGTGTCGGGACCTTAATGTATTGAATCGAAATAATGACGACCAACCGCGGGTAGTTCGAAGAACTGGCGCGGGTACGAGACGATGACACCATGGAGCAGCAGTCTACTCGTGACCACGGCCGTCGCATTACGGCCGAAACGTCGAGTGTCGAGGTAAATACTTCGATTAAAATAGTACGCGATTAAGTCCCGTTTACAATATAAAAATATCGACATACGATTTGATAGTTATCCTTTTTGAGTTATCACGTTGTAGGACGCAAGCTTATTGACACAAAATCAGGCACGTTTTAAAGTTTTCGGGGTGCCGGGATGGTGTATGTTATCGACATACAACGATTTGCTAGTTATCCGTTTTGAGTTATCATGTTATAAGACGCAAGCTTATTGACATAAATCGGGAACATTTCATAGTTTCGGGGTGTTGGGGCAAGAATATCGTGTATTGCAACTTAATAATTTATTTATCTTCTAACATGGTAATAGGTATTTTATTATGCTATATTGTGAATTGTGTGAAAAGCTTTTTGTATGTAACTAACAGGAGACAGCATAAATGACGACCCTCACACAAAGTAATTACTAGGGCGCAGCTCACAGCCGTTATGTGAAACTTATTTAAACGTACTTTACTTTGCGTACTATTTTCTTCACGTTTTCTTTGTTTTCCCTCCCTTGCCTCCCCCCTCCGCAAAAACATACTTTTGTTTCGCGTTTTGAGCGCATGCTGTCTCCTTTTAGTTAAATACTCGAAATACTTACATTTGAAAGTCGTTGGAACGACAACGCGTATTTCGAAGTTTATATACCTATTTGATGAGCTTTCGATTAATTTAACTTTATTTTCTTTCACAAAACAAAGTTATGTTTTAAGCATTTAAACTTTGAAATCGTGTTTGGCTAAATCGACGATTGCAGCACGGCAATAATGTAAAAAGCAACGTGATTATTAACATATTTATTCATAATCGCTAATAACTAAGATACATTTCCGGCTCTGTCGATTAATTTCCCAATTGTGCCTAGATCTAAAAGAGACTTTACACTCTACTAAATCAGTCTATAAATAAATGTACCAGCTCTATCATGTTATTGTAAGATGTAACAGTTTCGTAATGTCGACGCAGAGGCAAAATAGTTAATGCTTCAAGAGTTGCAACGTATCTCCATTGAAATCTCTTTATGTAAACTGCATGCTTGTTTACCACCTTAACGACATAAAAAACTGGTTAATTAGCGTTTATGAGTGAAGAGATAACTTTCTAAAGGTAAGGATTTAAAGTATTGTATAACATTTGCAGGCGGTGAGTAACGCGACAGTGCCGACATCTAGTAACGTGCGCAGCGTACTGATGGACGGTCAGCAACTGAAGTTGGTCGGCGGTCGGCACGTACTCGCTCGCCTCTTGCGACCCGCGCATCCGCCTCAGTGACTCTACAAACACCTTTTATACTCTTGTACATAATATAGTGGGTAGCTACGACTCACGTTATTTGTTTCATAAAGGAGATGTTGCGAGCTCGGCTCTAGTTCGTACACGTCCTCAAAAAATGGATAAATTGAAGAAGAATCCGAAAAAAATACAATTAATTTATTCAAGAATATATTTTAGAGTTACTTACTACCACATTTAATTCAAACGATTTTATCATTTGTAACCATATTCAACATGGCGGCGATACAGCCGACGCTTCTTTAAATTGGAAATCGATTAGTTAAGTTCTTAGTATTAACACATGCAATCGATTTCGATAGTATTTAGAAAATATTACTATTTTCTACAAGTACAAATAGCAATGTATCAGGGCAATTAAAAGGCTAAGAAGGTCAGAGAGCTGTAAACCGTATTTCAAAAATCTGAACTTATTGACTCTTCCTAGTCTTTATATATACGAAGTTGCAGTCTTCGTAAAAACAAACATGCATCTTTTTAATAACTTTACTAGCCAACGTAATCGTCATAAAATAAAAATTATGTCAAACAAGACGGCATTAGTTAATAAAAGTATAATCTGCATGACATCTAAGATCTATAAAAAATTACCAGTGGTTATCTTTGGCATTAATAATATTCAGGACTTCAAACATAAATTACGTAAAATATTAGTAGAAAAGGTGGTACTTTGAAGACAAAAATTTGACTATAACATAAACATTATTTCTATTATATATTACTTGTTTGACATTATTTAATCAATTAAATGACAAATGATTGAATATTTTAATGTAATTGGACTGCATCACAGTAATTAAATGTTAAGTATCTATAAGTACTTGTAACATTTGCATTCCTATATTAAGGTGGAATTTGGAGGAACTCTTTATGTTATTTTAACATCTTCATTATGTACCCATATTCGCAAATAAATAAATTGAATTGAATTGAATTAAAAAAATGAAAATGTCAAAATGACATCGCCCGCCATATTCGCCATGTTGGTTTGAGTTGCAATTCTAACTGCAAATAATATTTTGTAACTGCAAACAAAGCTAAATAAGTGAATGTATGCAGTATTAAAACGTTTTAATATTGATTTTGCCTGTTAATGATATTGTGTACAATACATGGCCGGAGGTCCATACATTTTTGCAACATCTCCTTTATTAAACGATACACGTTTTGTAGTTATGAAAATCCTCGGTTATACAGTCTGGTGCGATTGGTAAAATTGAATAGATGTCATATCTCTTGAATGTTTCTCCGGACGTGATGAGATATCTGCGGCCGCAATGTATGACAAAAAACTGTTGTGGTTGAGGAAAAGAAAAGGAAGAATAAATTGTAGTTATATATTTGTGACCGTAAATTGCCTGACCGAAAGCTTTTTTATTAATCATGACAATCATCTGGTAGGTTGGTTACAAGGTTAGATATCGATCGATTCGATATTAACGTAGCAGCAAGTTGATTATTGAATCAACTTATTTTGAGTTGGGCTAATGTAAAGAAATCGTTAAAAACTTTAAAATTGTACAAAAAACACAACATACTACTCAATAAATTGTATTTTTAATAGTGAAAAATCTTCTAACTTTATTCCTATTTAAATTTCGAATTTGAATTCGTAAGTTAACTATTTATGACGTAAGAAATTGGTCCCATAACTACCTAATATCACCAGAATACTGGATGACCAATGTTGATTTTTCGTAACTACTTTTGCAATATTCAAAATTTAGTGCGCATATAATTGTTCGTTTTACCCCATTAATATGAGCGAAGTCGTGGCAACCCATTTTAGAACAGATAGACGCCAGCTGTTTACTGATAATGTTTTTTAACTTTTTAAAAATAAACCTTGTATAAAGTTACATAATAGCAATAATGTTTAATTGAATCGGTGTATCGATTTGCGTGTCGGTCTTCAGGAGTGTACATTTTGTATAAATGTTTGTCTCGTCAAAATGTTATTTTACTGACTGCTAGTGAGAATAATGTTATCATTGTACATAAGTTCATTGTTAATAACACGGAATTTTACAACGTTTAGGTATTATTAAAATATATCAGAACTGTTCATATTGTTTGATACTCGTTCATAACGTATTTGTTTATACATGCCTTCATATATCTAGGTGAATCCTTGAACATGCCTTTATTTTATATGTGCGAATTTAAGTCGACGTTGGAATAAATTAAAAATGCTCAAACGTCACCAAACTATAGCAATAAAAAAATAGAGGTAGGAAGATCAGGTTTTCTGACAGCCTGTTAGAATATTTCATTAATTTTATGCTATTGGTTTAAATTATCTCGCATAATTACTTTATTTATGAATCTTTGCTTCGTCGTAATTATATTACTTTAATCACCACAAAAATATGTAGTTCTTAACGGTTGGTAAATTGCAATATATTATTTATAAAATCTTAATTTAATTTGCAGTGATAGTCTATCGTATGCATATATTTTGAAATTCTTACTGTATAATTAGCAGCCTCGTTATTAGTAGAGCCCTTGTATTATATATCCATAAGACTTATTGTTTACTATATTTAGTTTGTAGGAATAAGCATATTCAAATTTATTTAACTGACTATTTTAGTTGCAATATATGAATTTCCTGTAATATATGTAAGTCAATTAAAATATAATATATTTTTCTTTTTTTACACGTTGTTTTCGATATATTTATCATAAGACAATGTTCAACGTTATTGAAGGGAAATAAAAGTACAAATTTCGGTGGGAAAACATATTGTATTTTATTACTTTATGTACATGGTGGGTGTTAGCGTAACAAATAAACACACTGCCTCGAGACAAACTATTTTGACACAAAAGCTTATTTAAACGTAACTCCTATGAATCTTATGTGCGATATACGTCGTTTATGATATAAAATGTTGCTAGCGTGATTGATAATGATTTTCACGACTTTGTTTTAGAAATTGAGTGCATGTCGACACCCGGAGTTCACCAACTGTGGTGTATAGCGTAGCGTTGCGCGTTTCGCAATTCCAACCATCTGTATAATCTATGGCTAAGAATTTGGAATAGTGATTTCAAAAAGCCGCCATAACATCGACCCAGCCACTTGTACGCATTCTTACCATTGATTCTTCTTATTCATTATTATTGATACATTTAAAATTGCACACAAAACATAAAACCCCCTTATTCATAAACGTATTTTAGCTAAAGTGTTATCTCTCCTTTGTCTTTTTCTATCCAGCACATTTGACAATGCAACTGACAAAGACAAAGCACTCTATAGCTAAAACGTATTTATTGTACGTTTATGAATAAGGGGGTAAGTATATTAAAATAAATAGTGCCGTTATCAAAATAGGTTTAAACACATTAAAAATGTTACAACACTTATTACAGAATCGTAACAACAAAATCACATATCAGTCTTATATCTATTTTTAAAACTATTTTGATATTCAATCAAGTGGTTGGTAAGATTACAATTCAAGAACAAAACTATACTTAGCTGACATAGAAACGGAGAATATTACACCAAGATTGATATTAAATTTCATCTTAACCTATCATATGACTACATAAAAAATAAATACGCTTATGTAGATTCACACCACAGAATTTGTTAATACTGACGAGTCATACAATCGAGATTTTCAGAGATATGATATACAGCACGATCGCTATTCTATGATTATTAAAATAATTTATGATGATACAAGACAAAATAAAACAATATCAATGGCTTCACGATAGTGACTACAAGCTCGTGAGTAAATAGGTACGCTATATAATAAGTCTAATAAATGTATATGAATATACTGGCATTTATCAAACGCGGAGAGAAGCGTACAATCACTCGATCTAACTTCTCGTGATGAAGCATTAATGCAAGTGTTTTGATAAGTAGGTACATTGTAGAATAACTCTTAACAAAAATATTTAGTAGCTTTGGCGTTCTCGCATGTACTTTACTAATTTACAGTCAAATATCATCGTAAATACAAAATATACTTTAACTACACAATATTATATCGTATCTCTGAACGTGCTGCCAACTGTCGGATGTTCGACTATGAACACCGAACTGTTCATTTTATAAATATGTATATAATACAAACAATAGGCACTGAAAGTTTGAAATGTGATCGGTTTGTTAGAAGACTAGCACAGTAGGTAAGTACCATCAGGGAACTGCCCGCCTGACCATATGGGCACCCTATGCAGTGATAATAAAAGCTATATTTCATTAGGATGACCAGAGAGTGCCCTGATTGTAGTAAGTCTTCTGACGGTGAACGAGGTCTTAATATGCCTGCTAAATTATTACAATGTGCTCAGAATGCCTCATGAACGTATAACTTCTATTATTCTGCAAATTCATCGTTCTTAATTTGTGTAGCCACTTGATGAAATAGTACCTATCTAGGTACATCATTATAACGATCGAGGTGTTTCTTTTGATAGTCATGCGTACACGAGACATTCTTTATAGGAATTCTGAACAAAGCTATAGAAACAAGCATGGTTAAATGGTGTTCATTCCTCGGTTTCTTCTGGATTCTCTGCAGTGAGCAAATTAGTGTTGTCATCCGCTTGAAAGTCGGCGGTTATCTTCTGGAACGAATTGTTTTCGGATTACGCACCTTGTTAAATTAACAAAAAAGAATATATATATAAAGTAAAACTATATTGCTCTTGCTATGAAGATAAGTATACAAAATTGTAAATGTAATTCCTGTAATTTCCGGCAAAGAGGCATAACACCTTAGGCCTCAGGAGTGGTAACGCTGCAGTCATCACTTAACATCAATGTGAACTGCAGGTTTGATTGCCACTTCTATTACATTAAAAAAATTGTGTCAGTGTTATTAAAACGCTATTTGTGACACGGTACTATAAGAAGTAAGCAGTGGCGTAGCTAGGCGTGAGCGAAATGGCTTTCCGCCCACGGCCTCACGCTAAGGAGGGCCTTGCGAAGGCATGCCTTACCATCAAAGACCGATATCTACTGTCAGATTGACGGAATACCACAAGTTTTACGTAAATAATTACAAAGATTTTAAAATTCCATTTTAAAAAATACCTTATTTTACCCAATAATGATGACATTTAAGATACAACTACTTGGTAGAGGTATTTACTTTCAAATTCCCTATTTGGTAAGTATTCAGGTTTCAGAAATTAAAGAAAAAACGGAAAGAAAAATTTGACTTCGAGCAGGAATCGAACCTGCGACCTCAATAACCAGTCCAGCCGCTTAACCACTAAGGTACCGAAGTCCCACAAAAAAGCTTAGTGGTTAAGCGGCTGGACTGGTTATCCTGTGGTTGCAGGTTCGATTCATGCCCGAAGTCAAATTTTTCTTTCCGTTTTTTCATTAATTTCTAAAGTTCACTCGCATGTGTTATTGGGAAAAATAAATAGTACAAGTATTCAGGTTTACCAAGACCAGGAAATAGGTAAGTAAAGATCGAATTCAAGATCTAAAGCAATTAATAGTTAAATGTCTTTTACAGAGAACTATGCTCTGAACATTCTCTTCACGTCTCACGTCTATGTGTGTGAGAAGATTCGAAATTTCGAAGACAGGTTCAAGTGCAACATAATTTATAGGTCATGGAAGTAGGTACAAATTGTTGGATGATACTGTACCCCAATGGAAGCGGATGCAGTGGTGGTCCTCTTGCGACGCCTCACAGCCAAGGCCAGCAACAGCACCAGGGCGACGGACGATAATGCAGCGACCAGCAAAGGTAGCAACAGATTGTCTCCGGGAGAATAACCCTGGATACAGATATTTATATTATTTTTTATGTTATGCCAGGTGACTGGTGAATCATGGGACGTGTTAATACAGGATGCTCAGTATTTGATTCCCGTCCGAAATAATCCGAATAATCCGAAATATGTAGGTAATAGAAATTATATAGGTACTGAATTATGGGCATTCTCACGCGCGCGCTTTACAACATCATTAATATTATTATTGAATATGTATTTTTAGGAGTATTTTTACCTATAAAAAACTTGATTTTGACGGCTGCGGTGGCCTGGCTAAAAAGTTACGACATTATCTATCATCGTGAATGATTATGTCCCATGCATGACTCAACAGTCATCCCGTATAGGTGGCCAACAAGCACGCAGTTCACCTGGATGGCAGCCTACAGAGTTACACAAAAACTAGTAAATAGGTTGTCTAAATTCTAAATGCAAATACTTACATTACCACCTAACCGGAACACGATAGTGCTCAAAACTACCATTTGGCTGTACGTCCGTATAACGAGATTTGACGAAAATAATCTATTTTATTTATGTATACGTATGCATAATATAAAATTATTGACAAAAAATAAAGTTATAAAACCAACAAATTTTCTTAGTTTGGGGACAGATACAAAACTTAATAGAATTTTTAAAGATAGGTAATTATGTTTAAGTATAGGTATACTGAAAAAACTCTCTTTTAACAGATACAACGATCATCGATGCGTTCCTTCATTAAAAAAACAACGCATGTGTCGGTTTTGTTCTAAGCTTTGAAATTATTAAAGCTAGGAAAAAATAAATACCTACACGTCTCATCTCATCTTCACGCCTGTATTCCTCGAAAGTTCCTAATATTTGCATGCTTAGCTAACTCTATCTAAATTTTGAAAAAATATTTTTCAAAACGGCTTTGTCTGTAATTTGTAATGAAAGAAAAGCAGAAATTTTACGTCCTACCTTTAACCTACTTATAGCAAGCTAACTTGTTAGGTATACCTACATGTCATGATAAATACACATTGCATCTATTATAACTTATTCCTTTAATGGTAAATAAAGTTGGGTATTTATTTATTTCAAGTTAGTTTTAATTTTCATGGAAAACAAACATGCATTACATCTAACTAAAGGCTAAATTAAAAATGGGATAATATGCAATACCTAAGCAGATTCAGTCCAGGTTATCAAAGGCGAACCCTAGTCATTTGGGCGTTGTTCGACTCTATCAAATTCCGGATACTTATAATAATATGTTAGTTCGTCTAATAAATAAAATTGGAGGGTCTGTTTGTAATATAAAAATAACAGCTTTTTACTAAATGCATATGTATGTATACATGGTACCAAAACAATTTTTTTTACCATTTTTGTCTGTCTGTCTGTCTGTTTGGCGGGGCTAATCTTGGGAACGGCTAGACCAATTTTGACGGGACTTTCACTGGCAGATAGCTGATTTATATAATAAGGAGTAACTTAGGCTACTTTTATACTAGATGCGCCACGACTTCGTCCGGGTAGATACCTATTGAACAATCATAAATTCTCACGCGGGTGAAGCCGCGGGCACAGCTAGTAGTTAATAAAAATGTTGAGACACCGTTTAACCTCGTAAGGAGTGGGTAACACTACTAACACTACTTTTTTTGGATTATTGGTTTGTAAAAGGATGTACAGTGCTCAAGCATAAATATTGCACATCGAGCCTAGGAAGAAGACTTCGGCTTATTTCGGGTCTGTAGAGCGTTATCTCTTTCGCACCGTAACTTATTTGACGTTTGTCGACCATTTTGACCAATACCTACCGGACTGTCAGTGCTTACGTAGGCAGTGTGCAACAGAGATACTCTACGAAGTCGAAATGACCCGATCGTCTCTTTCGTAGGCTCGATGTGTAATATTAATTGTTGAATAGGTATGTACTGTACATGTTATTGTATGCGTTCCGCTATTAGGTGATAACATTGTTTTGACTACATAGAAAAGCTATTGAGATCTAGGTTCAATAGTAGCGACTAGTGATGCCCAACTATCGATAGTTACACTATTTCGGATATCCGATAGTTTCGATTACGGCTACGAAGAGCCTTAATATCGCTATTTACTACAAATGTATAGACTTATATGATCATGTGGTATTAACACTAGTAGAAATTTAGCTTCAGAAGTAGCAACGTCTACATGTATTCCCGGCCTTTTTGTATACATCTATACATGTTTGTGTATAGTTCCGTTATTGCAGAGTAACCCAGAGCCTATAGTTAATAAGTATAATAAGATTTTATGAACTTTGTAATGCCAGAGAGATACTAACCAAAACTTCTGATTCCAATTAGAACTTTGTAACGCTTAGGACAATGAATTGCATGCGTGCGGATTGTGTGAATGAAATGTCTAGGTACCTATATCTTGAATGATGAGATAATAAGAGCTGCCTATTGAATAGTTTGGCATATCGTTTTGTACTAGTCATTAATGTAAGGATGTAGGACGTCCTTCTTTAATGTTCTATTCTGTTTTCACAACATCGTAGAGTCGTAGCGTCGTGAATCAAGCTGGTAGGTATAGAATAATTTTGTTAGGATAAAATTGTTTAAACCTTATACATATTCTATCACATGTGCCTACAGAATCTTTCCTTTAGACATTTTAACGTAGGCGCAGACGTGTTAGAGACCATTTAGTGGCAATTTTCTAGAGTATTTTCGGTGTCGGCAGACACATTATTAGCACTTAGACATTTTACACCTGCGTTGACTACCACAACGTTGTAAATGTTGTCTTAGTTATCGGGCTGTTCTTTGCATAAATAAATGATGATATTCGCAGCTCCAATCTAGGGTTTACAGTGGGTCGTTTATCACCAGAACTGAAGGAAATATCTGTAGGCCATACAGATAGGTACCTATTTGTCCCGGCAGGTGGATCAAACCCGCGACCGCTGGGAAAAAGCGGTTGTTGACAAAGCACTTAACCAACCTAGTCTTCATATGTCATTGTACGTAATGGGTGTCTATGACTGTAATTACGGAGCCGCACATCTCTCTAGTTCAGTGGTTCTCAAAGTGTGCTCCGCGGAGCCCTGGGGATCCGTGAAGCATTTGTCGAGGCTCTACAATAATTATTTAATCAAATATTTAATTTTAAATAAAATTTATTTAAAATTTAGACTATGTAGGTATTTTAGAATCCTACGTATTATAATAATCTAAAGTCATAGCCTCTGTGCGTGTTATGCACTATACACAACATTTTGGTCGATGATGAACTTTGCATTGCATTATATAATCTGTACCTAACTAACATCATACAGGTTTTTGCAAAAATATTTAACCACCTAGATAAATTAATATTAGGTACATATATGATATTATTTGATGATTTATGAACAGTACGTACACATTAAACAAAGTTTACTAGGATTCGTTTTATTTTTAACTGCCTAGTGGTAGCAGGCCACTACTACTACGCTGAGGTCCTGGGTTCGATTTCCGGCTAGGGGGTTATCAGAGATAATGGTGTAAAATCTTTTATCACTGGTCCTGTTGGGATTTTTCCATTTTCTGGAAATTTCCCAGTACCTCGATGTTTGGTAATGTGCCCGCAGATGTCAACAGGCTCGCCACCTGTTACATGAGCCAAAACGTTACTGGGTAATCGTGGTTGTTTGCATGCACGGAATAGATAAATAATGTTCTGTGTTTGCATGCATGCATTTACCTTTGCTTACCCCTTCGGGGATTACAGGCGTGAAGTACAAGTACTCAAAATGTTTCAGAACCATTGCTCTAGTCCAACACTGTAACCTTGAACAATACCATTCTACCTAGAGATTGGATGATATAGTACTGTCTGTGTCTTCGTATTGAATATCCTCTATCAGAGCTCTATTACCAGTGAAGTTCGAGCTCTGGTTTATATGTCTTCGGTCGCTGATAAGATAAGAAACAATGACGGTATTCAGAACCAACAACAGTACCCGGCAGTGACTGTATACAATACAAGTGTGGATGTGTACATATTGTATGTACGAGTAAGTGTTACATAAGAACCTACTAGTTTACTACTAAATTTCATAAGCAAGTTTTAATATTTTCATGTACAGCTAAGTATTGTAAGAATTTCATAATTTATATCACCTATTAGCTGCTTTAGAAATTGTTACGAACTTATCGATCACGCAATACACGCTCACGTAAATATAAACATTACATAAGTAGCTTCGTAATAATGCTTACCGTCCATTGGAAGTAAGATGATGTATCTACAAAAGGCCACCGAGCGCCGTACCATCCACCATCGTTTGCTTTCGAAACGGTCACCTCGTCGGAGTCAGTTCCGGGAGCTGCAGAGTCTGGCTTCAGCGGCGGCAAAGAAAATACTTCGTCAACCTCCAACGATTCTTTGAACTCATCATCGTCATCCACCGACAGTAAAGTGTCTTTCAAATCTTTCAATTTTGAATTCTCCCTTGTTGTCGCAAATTCCGTCGTCACTGCAGGCCGCGTTGTCGTACTTTTTGTGGTAATTAAAACATCGTCAAATATTTTCGGTTTAGGTGTCACCGACTTTTCCGATGGATTAAATCCTCGCGAGTAATATCTAAATAAATTACGTATAGTAATCGGTTCCGGCGTAATGGTTGGCCTTATGATAATATCTTTTTCCCATGGTTTCATTGACATGTAATGATCTAGCAAGCGAACACTTCCTGATGGAGTACCAATGAGCGGTATTTCTTCATTGTCTTCTGGAGAAATGGGTCGAATACTGGTAGAGGTGGATGCACTTTTCCATGACCTCAAAGCCGGCATAGTCCAAGGTGGCGTCGTCGCTTTTTCACTTATTACTGTTATTGGAATTTGTGTAGTGGTAGTTACTACAACAGTGGTGGAAGAAGTAGTGGATGTGGTGGAACTTAGTGTCGTGTCTAGCTTGGACGCCGGTGTTGATAGTATTTCAGGAGTAATCTTCAATTCCTTTTTCCGGGATTTAACTATTTCACGTCCCGCGGGTGTTAGTGGCGCACCGGTAATCGTTTCATGGTGTTCTTGTTGATTCCTCCGGGCGTACAGAGCACCATTCATTACATAAAGCGGCACAGACGCTAACGCAAGTGCTACTATTATACCAAATATGATCAGCAAAACATACTTTAATGTGGATCGTCTTCTAGAACGCCGTACATGAATCGACGGGCTGTAATCACGACCTTTGCCTTTCAGTCCACTGTTGCTGAGCACTTCCTCAGTTTGCGGAAGAATCGTGTATTGAAGACTGTTCTCACCGTGCCTTACCGTCTTGTACATGTTAGCTGTTTATGTCACGATATAATACACTACGTTTTATTGCTTTATCACTTGTAAGTTTGTCACATACTCGTTTTTTCACTGAATTGTGGTGGCACTGTGGTGAGAATATACGTATGTACGTTACATGAATGTTGAGACGGGTCAGTGCGAGTCACCGAGGATGCTCGTGCTTTGTGCAGCGTTTACGGTCCGCTGTTTGGTGCGTGGACGGGGCGCATGCGCCACAACATTGAGCGGCTGCGCGCTTCCCTTCTGTCTTCCCGGCGGCTAGTCGGGCCCAGTTTTGAGGTTATGACTTAGACGCCGGCTGCTATAAATTCCACATCACACTGCCTGACAATAACAATAACATTACAGATAGGTCAATTACTTGAGCTTGTTAAAAGCGTGACAAAGTATTATAGACGGCGCAGCGGTCTGAATAAAAAATGTTACCTTACCTTCCACAGAAAAGCTGGCAGTTTCTGTGGCCAAAATTAAAAATAGTTAAGAACTGGGTACTAAGGAACCTAGTTATTCATTGTATCGTAGCCATGACAGGCGGAAGTTTAATTTAATTTGGATTTGCTTACATGCATGTCATACATTTTTCATTAAAATTATTCGTTTTAATAAACCAATGACGTGGATTCTTTACATGTATGAATCATAATTTCTTATTTTATGTATGTTTAATAATGTCCTATCATATAATCATATACTCGTTCATGTTATTAATGAATGGAATACTACCTTCCAGTCGTTTTTATAGCTCGTTGGTATGAACTAAAGAAAATGCTTACCTACTCTTATGAATCATTGACTCATTCTGATTGAAGATGTTGTAGCCAGTTTTATATTATAGCCCAGTTTTTGTCTTCGGGCAGACCCAAATGAAAAACTAGGTTTCTAACAAAGGATCTTTTATGTTTTACAAGTAGTAGCTTCTCACACAAGCGTTCAAGACTTCGATTGGTACACTACTATCCTGGTCTCAGTTGAGGCGCCGTTAGATGGGGCGGCAGCAGAATGCCCGTGGTACGTGGCACGGGGTGGGTGCACGTGGTCGTATGTCGACGCACGTGATCGGTAGTCCGACAGACGCCCGAGGTACTCACGGTCAACACGAAACGGTGTTGCAGCCGAAGAAAGAGCACGCACGAGCAAGAGCGGAAGAAGCACGAGAAGAGGAGAAAGAAGAAGACGAACCCTGGAATAACAGAGCAAATCTAAGATAGATTTACTGCTTTTCAACCGAACTGCAAGGCACTCAGGCGTGCACAAGCCGCATTCAGGTTCGGCAGTCCAGGCGGGATAGCAGAAGCAGTTATACAAAAAAAATATATTAAAAAAGGTTGTAAATGTGCTTTTTTATGTTATGGAAGTGGCAAATAAGCATGCAGTTCACATTGATGTTAAGTGATGACTGCAGCCTATAGACACCCACACAAAGACCAAGGTCAAAATGCAGATGCGTTACCTCTCCTGAGGCCTAAGGTGTTATGACTCTGTGCCGGAAATTATAGGGCCGTATATTACCACAGTGTATAAGCAACGTTTCCATGGTGGGGTGTTAAATAATATTATTATTATCTGGATGGGGCTTCCATCGTTACCGTGATCGAAGTTTCTTGTAACTAAGTGCACAAAGAAGTGTGTGACTCAGATTTCCTGGAATACTATACCACCGTATTTTTACAACGCCTGATTAATTTGAAGATATTTACCGCACTTTATTCATTCAAGATTATGACTCATATCGAATGATTGAAGATTTACATGTTCAAGATTATACGCAAATCTTTTTTGCAATTTATTCTGTAACTCTTTATTTAAAAGATGAGAAAAAATATGAGTTAGAATATATATTAGGTAATCTGGTTACACACTTTTGCACTGACTTCGCTGTGTTATTGTACTTCTTTTTTTCCAGTCGTGCACTTTTGAGAATTTATTTATTTATTTATTTATTCTTTTATGTATGCACAGAAATTATACATAAGGCGGACTTAACGCCACTAGGCGTTTTCTACCAGTCAACCTTCGGGTAGTGAGGATATCGACGAAGTAGGTGCAGCAATGGTACAAAAGTGAAAATATGAGGGACAGCTAAAAATATTATCATTAATCAAATAATATATTTATATACCTACATATAATAGTAAACATACACAAAATATAAGTATTTATATTTAAAATAGATATGTACCTATAAATAGTTACGTTGCTGAATTAAAATATATATACTAATACATACTAATATATAATATTACATACATGGACTAATATACAGTAAACCTATACAAAAAAAAATGTCTACATATATATATATATATATAACAATAATAAATAATAGAATGTCAGACTTGCCAAACTACTAGCCAACCGCATTGAGATAAAGTTCCCGAACTTGCCGCTTAAATGAGTACTTGCAGGTTGATTTCCTGATATTCACGGGAAGCGCGTTCCAAAGTTTTATTGCCGAAACGGTATATGAGTTAGAAATAAAACAAGTGTTGTGAAGAGGAATACCAAGGGTAAGATTTTCCGAAGAACGGAGATTAAGGTTATGTGAGATGCCCAGTTTTTGAAAATGTATACTAAGATAATTGGGAGAATATCTACTTACTTCAATTCTGGCTTAGTGGGAGGCAAATTTTGTTCTGGAGTGCATCACTGATGGCTTATAAATGGTGTCACCGTTTGTCTTTTCTCTGTATCATCAGAGTTTTCTTTGCGGATGATGTATCTTGAGGCATTCAAAATATGAACTTAGATACCTGTAAAATAAATGATAATAAATCTTTGTTGTAGAGTTCTTTAAAATCGTGTTGGAAAAGTGCGCGGTTCGCGGGTCTTTTACAAGGCTTTATCCACAGCGATTTTGTCTTACGGCCATAGACTTATATTTGCTTACGGCAGTGTTGTAGTTGTATCCTCAGCGATTGCGGTCTGAATTAATAGACAAATCTCAGTCCGACTTCAAAAAAAGAAGGAGTGTCTATTTTCGATTGTGTGTAGGTATGTTTTTTTATGTGGTGGTTTACTGGCGCAGTGACCCCAAATGAGTCTTGGTCTCCGATACTCCGATACTAGAATGCGCCATTTTTATCGGTTCTGCGCTGTTTCTTGCCAGTCTCGCATTCCAGCGATACCTGGGACGACCAACTGGACGTCGGCCATTAGGTCGTCGGAAAAACTCCAAGTGACTGAGAGGAAAGTGCTCTGGAATTTTTTAAAGTTTGTCAATGTGTATCTATCTATCTGTATCATAGAGCAACGCGGCCCACCGGTCGCGGCGGTGTTGCTCTATGATCTGTATATTATTTCAATCGTATGTTTTCGAGTCTACACGTCACGTTAAGGGGACGACAAAGATCGTAGAACGCCAAACAACAATTCTGAATGTCCATTAGCATAAATAACTAGGTAGCTACTATAAGTTTCACTGTCTGATCGCATGGTCAGTTCCCTACCTACCTATGCTATAACCACAGCCTTAAGAACGTATTAATCTATAACTATGTCTAACGTACAGACCAAACTACACTATCTACATATTTTAAGTTATGTATCATCCAATTGAAGCGCGCATGGCCCGCGGCTGGTGTAGATTATAAGCGATCTACTCGGTTAAGCATTACGGATGCGGTCGGGTGTGTGATGGATGACGGCTAGTGGCAAATTATAATGCGCGTTTCCGTGCTTCGGCGGGCACGTTAAGCCGTCGGTGCCGGTTGCTATCTATCGATAGCAGTCGTTAAAACCTTGTCGGAGGCCTCATGGGCGGTTTGAAAACATCCGACAGTGGGTTGGCCACTAATCCGTATCTCCACCAATCCGCATTGGAGCAGCGTGGTGGAGTAAGCTCCAGGCCTCCTCCCAAAAAGGTGAGAGACTCGTGCCTAGCAGTGGGACGTACAATGGGTTACCATAATCATTATTATTATATCATCCAATTCATCTTGCTTATTTATTCTGATCAGAAAGTAGGTATGAGGTTAACAACTTAAGAAATAGCAAGTCCTTAGTTCTTTCACATGCCTAATACCTATTCCCGAATTGATCAAAAGGCATGCGAAATGCCTTTAAAAGAGACAGAAGACTGCCGAGGGCAATTCTAATCATTGTTGGAAAAAAATCGACAAGCAGCATATTAACGAGTTTTTGCGTCCGGTCAAACAGCGAACACACCATACGAATACTAATACACTTGACCTTGGACAGAATCACGTTTCCTTTCGAAATGGGTCCGTGAATGCGATATTTTTAGAATAAAAGTAAAAAGAGAACGGCGAAACAAATAAAAGGGTTGGGCGAACGAATCGTCCCAGTTTTTGTTGGACGACCATCTTTTTCTACTTACTTTGATGATGCGACTCGGTTAGATAAAGGAGGCAGTGTGTTCCGCATCCTTGCTCTCAATTTATTCGTCTTCCCAACGACATAATTTATTCAAACTTATTTAGATAGGTAAGTGGGTAGATATTATAGATATTGGTATAGTTCTACTATCTCACGAAGTCCGTTGACCTATGAATGTTGTCAGGCGAATTGGCTGTTGACGCTAGGTGCTGGGACGCTAGGCGCTGAGACGCTCGGCGTCGGGACGAGCGGCCCGACGCCGAGCGTCCCGACGCCGAGCGTCCCGACGCCGAGCGTCCCGACGCCGAGCGTCCCGACGCCGAGCGTCCCGACGCCGAGCGTCCCGACGCCGAGCGTCCCGACGCCGAGCGTCCCGACGCCGAGCGTCCCGACGCCGAGCGTCCCGACGCCGAGCGTCCCGACGCCGAGCGTTACACACCCGACCGCACCCGAGCATCCCGACGCCGAGCGACCCGACGCCCAGAGTCACGACGTCGAGCATCCCGACGCCCAGCACCTAGCGTCCTGACGCCGAGCGTACCGACGCCGAGCGTCCCGTCGCCGAGCGTCCCGACGCCGAGCGTCCCGACGCCGAGCGTCACGACGCCGAGCGTCCCGACGCCGAGCGTCCCGACGCCGAGCGTCCCGTCGCCGAGCGTCCCGACGCCGAGCGTCCCGACGCCGAGCGTCCCGACGCCGAGCGTCCCGACGCCGAGCGTCCCGACGCCGAACGTCCCGACGCTGAGCGTCACACACCTGACCGCACCCGAGCATCCCGACGCCGAGCGACCCGACGCCCAGAGTCACGACGTCGAGCATCCCGACGCCGAGCGACCCGACGTCCAGAGTCACGACGCCGAGCGTCCCGACGCCGAGCGTTCCGAAACCGAGATGCCCATCGTCCCGACAACGTCTGGACGCGTCTGGACGCCAAGCCTCACGATGCCCAGCGTCCCGACGCCCAGCGTCCCGACGCTTAGAGCCCCGACGCCTAGCGTGCCAACGCCTACACAATTCGCCTGACAACATTCATAGGTCAACGGACTTCGTGAGATAGTAGAACTATACTTATTTAGATAGGTAAGTGGGTAGATATTATAGATATTGGTATAGTTCTACTATCTCACGAAGTCCGTTGACCTATGAATGTTGTCAGGCGAATTGTGTAGGCGTTGGCACGCTAGGCGTCGGGGCTCTAAGCGTCGGGACGCTGGGCGTCGGGACGCTGGGCATCGTGAGGCTTGGCGTCCAGACGCGTCCAGACGTTGTCGGGACGATGGGCATCTCGGTTTCGGAACGCTCGGCGTCGGGACGCTCGGCGTCGTGACTCTGGACGTCGGGTCGCTCGGCGTCGGGATGCTCGACGTCGTGACTCTGGGCGTCGGGTCGCTCGGCGTCGGGATGCTCGGGTGCGGTCGGGTGTGTGACGCTCAGCGTCGGGACGCTCGGCGTCGGGACGCTCGGCGTCGGGACGCTCGGCGTCGGGACGCTCGGCGTCGGGACGCTCGGCGTCGGGACGCTCGGCGTCGGGACGCTCGGCGTCGGGACGCTCGGCGTCGGGACGCTCGGCGTCGGGACGCTCGGCGTCGGGACGCTCGGCGTCGGGACGCTCGGCGACGGGACGCTCGGCGTCGGTACGCTCGGCGTCAGGACGCTAGGTGCTGGGACGCTAGGCGCTGAGACGCTCGGCGTCGGGACGCTCGGCGTCGGGACGCTCGGCGTCGTGACGCTCGGCGTCGGGACGCTCGGCGTCGGGACGCTCGGCGTCGTGACGCTCGGCGTCGGGATGCTCGGCGTCGGGACGCTCGGCGTCGGGACGCTTGGCGTCGCGACGCTCGGCGTTGGGACGCTAGGCGCTGAGACGCTCGGCGTCGGGACGCTCGGCGTCGGGACGCTCGGCGTCGGGACGCTCGGCGTCGGGACGCTCGGCGTCGGGACTCTAGGCGTCGGGACGCTCGGCGTCGGGACGCTAGGCGTCGGGACGCTAGGCGTCGGGACGCTAGGCGTCGGGACGCTAGGCGTCGGGACGCTAGGCGTCGGGCCGCTAGGCGTCGGGACTTTCGGCGTCGGGACGCTAGGCGTCGGGACTTTCGGCGTCGGGACGCTCGGCGTCGGGACGCTCGGCATCGGGACGCTCGGCGTCGGGATGCTCGACGTCGGGACGCTAGGCGTTCGGACGCTCGGCGTCGGGACGCTCGGCCTCGAGACGCTAGGCGCCGAGAAGCTCGGCGCTTACGCGACGCTTGGCGTCGAGACTAATTATGAAATACTTGTTGGTACATACTTTTTCTGTGATAGCATTATTACCAAAAAGCTTACGCGTTTACTAAAATAACATCGAAATAACTGAATTGTTTCGGATATGGAAGTAGTAGAAAAAAAAGGCCAAGATTAAACATCGTAATTGGTGATTCGTGTACGTAATATTTACGCACTCCGTAAGATTAAAGGGAAATTATCAGATGAGTAAGGGAGGGTGGGCGACTGGGCGTAGATGGCGTGCAGTAGGGCTTCGTTTGCCTTAGTACAATGACATCGACAAAGCTGCTATTTTAGTTAGCTTCTGGAACATGGCCAGCGCTGCGGGGCATAGCGTAAATAAACGCACATGACAAACGCACGCTGCGTTCTCTACGTTGGGATTTCGACAAAAGTAATTACTATGTAGGTAAGAAAGGGCGGCCACCAACTTGAAAGTCATTACACTTCTACCATCTGTGACAATTTGATATTTGATCAGATTGACTTCGGTCATCTACGAATTCAACGAAGAAGAAGAATTAGCTAACCTTTTAGCTGATGCTTACGATTTCGTCTTTTGGTGTACTATTTCAGGACGAAATGCTATTTTCTACATCCCCAAAATCGCCTTGTCTAATTTATTGTCAAATATTGGTTCAACGGACACATCATATTCATGATACATACTTATTTGAATGTTTGTCATGAGTTCCAAGTACCTATTTGTTTGAATGCTTTTGATTCGTGTTTCAGGTTGCATATATGTACCTACCTGCCTATATAACTTTCTTTTTTTTTCTTTTCTTAAAGTTATAACTGAAATCTAACATAACTTTACCAAAACCTATGTTCCTACATTGCAGTAAAAACAATTAACGATGCATGGGAGCTATCATCTAAAATCTAGGGTCCCGTATAGAGTTGCCAGGTCGCTCAACCTAATAGCCGGACAGACCATCACGTTTAGCGGACATTTAGGAAAAAAGGCTGGACACCCGCGATTGAAGCGTTCGGCTGTGCTAAGCGCTCGCTCGTTTAAGAAATGTAAAAAGCCTAATAAAAGCCGGACTCCGTGTATTTTGACCGGACACGCAATATGTGAGTGATATTATTAATCAACTAGTATTAATCATGCATGTCCAGTGGGGACGTTAAAATTTACTATTATAAATTACGATACCGGACCCTCTTGCGACCTACCTGTAACATGATGAACTGCTCTGATGAACTGTTCGATCTGGTGCATTCCTGTCCAGAACGTGCAAATTGTGGAACAAAGAGGCCGGGGGAACACCTTCCCTCAGAGGTGTTCCCCCGGCGCTACAATATGGGGCTCTTCAAAACTGGCGTCAAAAGAGTCCTTCAGGGCTGGCAGCGCGTTGGCAACTCCCCTGATGTTACAAATGTTCATAGGCGACGGTAACCACTTTCGATCAGCTGGCCCGTCTGCTTGTCTGTCAATCCTTTGACATAAAAAAAACATGATGGATAGATATCTATATTTATTATTTACCTAAATGCTAAGTGAATCTGAGTATGTACTATGTGCATATTTTAGTATTTTTTCTTGTATTTACATGCTTACATTACCTTAACCTTTATACTAAAAATATATTTTTTTATACCATGAAAGTAGCATACAAACATACAGTTCACATCGATGGCAAGTAAATCTACTTTCTATCTTTTTTCAACATTTTTATATTAAACATGTTTTCTTTATACAAGCGCGGTCTTTTGAGGCCTAAGTTGTTATCTCTTTGCTGGAAATTTTGGATCTGTAACAGGTACATTAAAATAAGTCGTAATTTCGAAGAATTTTGGAAATAACTTCTTTTTGAGGTGTTGCAATGTCCGACAACATTTAATTCTTAAGACTAACACCTAATAGGACTTTGTTAGTACCCAGGTCTAGATCATCATTAACTTCCCTGTTCCTATCTATACTTATAATACCTAAAACTATAGAAGTGTAAATTCTGTACATTAAAAATATTGAAAAAATAAATACCAGGGGATGTTACTAGATCGATACCGAACCCAAATATGTGATTAGAAAAATTTTTGTCTGTCTGTCTGTCAGTCTGTCTGTTTGTTCAAGCATCACATAAAAACTACCGGTCTGAATACAATGAAACTTGGTATGATTCTTTTATGTATATAATCAAAGGTATGATTATACTTTAACCTTCGGCGCACAACACTGGGTACTTTTTATCCCGGAAAAATGTCTGTAGGTCTGTGTGTTTGTGCACGCTAATTTCAGAAACGGCTTAATCGATCTGCTGTTGTATATTGTGGTAAGTTTTACTTAATACTAAGTGTTTGTTTCAAGTGAATCGGTTCAAAAATAAGGAAGTTATGTCAATTTAAAGAATTGTATTGATTATTTTTAAGCTATTCTGTATCTTAGTTCTGTTTTTTAGGGGGTTTCGTACCTAAAAGGTAAAAACGGACCCTATGGTTTACTAATCCACCACTGTCTGTCTGTCTGTCCGTCCGTCCGTCTGTCTGTCACCAGGCTGTATCTCATAAATAGTGATAGCTAGAAAGCTAACATTTTCACAAATTATGTATTTCTGTTACCGCTATAAAGACAAAATTAATTTAAAAATAAGAAAATGAAAATGTGAAGGGGTCCAAGAGGGCATACAATAAATGTGTTTTTTTTCGTATATTTTTTGCTCGATAATAACGGCAGCAAGAAGACGCTAAAATTTTCACAGAATTTGTTGGTCCTATGTTGTATATTACCTTCCATAATAAATCTATACAAATAAATAAAATTGGAGTGTCTGCTTGTAATATAAAAATAACCGCTTTTTGCATTTAATGTATACACGGTACATATATATACCAAAATAACATTTTTTACTATTTTTGTCTGTCTGTCTGTTTGGCGGGGCTAATCTTGGGAACGGCTGGGCCGATTTTGACGGGACTTACACTGGCAGATAGCTGATGTCATAAGGAGTAACTTAGGCTACTTTTATACTAGCTGCGCCCACGACTTCGTCCGGGTAGATACTGAACAACCATAAATTCTCACGCGGGCGAAGGCGCGGGCACAGCTAGTTATAAATATGTTCCTATTTAAATCACTCGTCTGCTTGTAAGCCCGTAAACTTAATTTATGTAAAAAAAACATTGCAATAACTTTCAATATTATCATTGCGGATATTATTATTTTAACTTATAAAGTACAAGAATAGGTTATCATCAATAACGTACGATAATTATTATATTTTGACGTTAAAGTCTATAGATATGTATATGACACAGTTGGATAAATATCATTACGATTATTTTCAAAACCGATCAGGCGGAAAAACCACACTACCTACCTACCTATTATTTATAATTGTAAAACTGCCTAAAAACTGAAGTAAAAAAAAATACCTGCTCAACCTTGAGGGTTCAAAGCACGTCCTGCCAACATTTAACGAGTTTGCCTAAACAAACATTTTTCATGGGCATATGTTTGGCCACGAGCGCTGTGCTAAACTTCCATTGGCAATTGGTAATAGAATCTTTTTTTCGTCCACTGACAAAACAAAGTGGACTAAGTTATTACCTGCTGCGTTGTAAACAGTGCTAAGGGATTTTACAAGTTTTTTGTGGTACGTCTCTAAATATCGTATCGCCCTTTAGAGGTTCAGCTAGATAAGCCTTGGCTTATCTTATCCGAGGCTCTAACCTTTGATAATGTAAGAGGATTTCTATTTACACCGTATCATAAGCTCGGGTGACAGAATAAGTATGATATTTAAACCGATTTCAAAAAGGAAGTGGTTCTCAATTGAGTTGGTATGGTTTTTTATGTGTGTAGGTACATGTACACCGATTATGACGAGATTTCTGATTTACGTGTTTGTCTTTTTGTTTGATGCAAAATTGGTTCCATTTGGTCCTGCATAATTCAACTTAGTTGGTGTCATAAGTGGCCCGACTTCTACATATTGGGTAGGTATATTTTGTATTTTGCTATTCCTCACTTTTAAAGTGTTGCGATTATTTCGTTTTGAAGTCAGTTTTATTTACAACGGAATCGAGTAAACCTCGCGTTCGCGTATCACGGGGTTTAATGAAAACGTTTTTGAGTCTATTGTTTTGTCGGGCACACAGTTTGTGAAAGAGCTTAATAATGTGTAATTGGCGTGTGATCGAATGTGATGGTGCAGAGTGCATCGTCCGCACCTGACCCTGGCTGGCCCAATGCCACATACAGCACACCGCGGCTCCGGGCACCCAGCCAGCACTCACCTTCCGCATCGTCCGCAAATTATCTTTTACCAACTGTTATGTTACGGCTATTTTTGTGCGTCTTACTCTGTTATAGGTGTTTTTAGCTGCGATACTTTCAATATAGGTGCTCTGAATTTGATGTTCGTGTCTTGGATCCCTTGATATGGTTGACATTGTGTTTATCTTATAGCTGTTTCTCATTTCATTTAATATCATTTGGATATTACTGTTCACTACAATAAATTTTACAGATATTAATAATAGAAAAGGTATAACGTACGACTCCTTTGATAACTACAATGACTTTTTTGTAATATTTAAATCACTGGTATACACAAGTCTGCTCAAACGAGTTTCTATTTTTTCGTGCAAATTGAACGAAAAATGGAGAAAAAAATAGAAATGTTTTTTTTTTTAGTGCCAATGCATAGCTACATGAAAAATAAACATGCTATATCATTATCACTAAATTATACGCAGGATTGGCAAAGTTACGGGCTTTAACTTTTTTGTCATTGTTATGGTAATGAAGGAAGAAGTTTGGTAATGATAATGGGGACAGTGGTAAAGATAAACTGCTAATGGTAATAAGATTGTAATTAAAAAATCGTTTTGTAATTGCTTGTGCAACTCAATTTAAGTATTTTAAATACTTAAATTGAGTTTCACATACATAAAAGTTCAATTAATTTGAAATATCTTTATACTTGCTGTAACATATGGAAACCTATTTGTAACAGATAATAACATTATTTATAGCTCAGTCTCAGAAGTTATGTTACAGTCTAAACTATAAAGAACATATTAAGCATGAAAACTAGTGGGAACTTTAATTATAACCTCAAATTATTGACACAAAAGCACCATTCAGCTTAAAATATGTTACCATCAGAAAAATCACTACAAAACATAATTATATTAATAATATACTTTCCTTCGCTTGTATTACATTCTGTTTTCGTTTGTAGTAAATCTTCATTTGATAAATTTCTTACTACTGTCCTCTAAGCTGGTCTTCTAGTTTTTTTTACAAAATTTAAAGGGAGTGAGTTAGAGTTAGACATTGTAAACCTTTAACATCTCTAAAGCCAACATTATCTACCATGAGGGCTATAGTACATATCGTTTTTTCTGAAAATTTTGTAATGAAAAAGTTTGATAATGAAATTCAAAGCTTTTATTTCGGTGATAGCCGAACACAAATAACGTTACACACTACGGTGGTGTATATCATTGATCAAGAAACCGGAATTTTGAAGCCATATAATGCTTGCAGTATCAGTGAATGTAATTTACACGACGCAAGGGTTATATGGGATTATCTGCGACCACCGCATGGCTATATCCAAGAAATAGCGCCGCTGATTGATACACAATCACATATCATATCTGATAGCCCATGAAGCCTTCATACATGATTTATGTTATTTGTCAACCAAGTTTAAGTACACCAAGATTTTCCAGAGCTCTGATCTATTACCTGGAATTACTTCGAAGCGGGACGCGGAAATGGGAGCACCTGATGTGGTTGGTGTACTTTTGAAGAGGACTGCAGATCAAATTTTGAGTCTGCGTAAAGATATTTGCAGCGTTGAAGACACACGTAGGAAGGAAAGTCGAAAACATCAAGTGGCTTTCTGTTTCAGAACTTGATGTTTTAGTAAAATAAATTCCACCCAAAGTTCAGTCATTTATTGAAACGCTGTCAGTGCGTTAAGTTCTCTGGTCATTTAACAATACCATGACCTTCAGAAAGCGTAGCTGTGTCTTTTGAGAAAATGTAGAAATATGTTCTTGTATTTATAGACCTGTCAGGGCCTTGAATGTCCTCCCTACATGTGTCCAAAATTCTTCAAGACTATAAATATCTTTACCCAGCCGCAAAATTTGATCTGCAGTCAAGCTCTTCAAAAATACCCCAAACACATCCGGTGCTCCCATCCCGTGTCCCGCTTCTAAATAATTCCAAGTAATAGATCTAACCTACATATATAGGTTTGATGGGCTCTCAAATATGATATGTGATTGTGTGTCAATCAGCGGCGCTATTTCTTGGATATAGCCATGCAGTGGGCGCAGATGAGCCCATATAGCCCTTGCGTCATTTTTATTACATTCACTGTTACTGCAAGCATTATATGGCTTCAAAATGGTTTCTTGATCAATGATATACACCACCATAGTTTTCAGAAAATCCGATATGTACTTCAGCCTCCATGGGAGATAATGTCGTCTTTAGAGAAGTTAAATGTTTATAGTGTATTACATGTCCCTCCCTTTCAATTTTGTCTTTTTCTGTTTTAATTTACCTGTTTCTTTCTTACGTTTGTAACGTAGCTCTGTTGTCAAACAAATCTCCATTACCATAATTTTATTATCATTACCATTTTTCAAATAGCGAATGGTAAATGATGTTAATGAAAGGAACGGTAATGAGATTTACCACTTATTTTAGATTTTTTCCTTAAATAACCGATAAATGTTTAGAATGAAGACATAAAAAAAGCACATAGACTCAAAGTGTATCATGTTAACACCGAACATGTAATTTTAACTATTACTTTTTATATTTAAAATATCACTTATGGTAATGAAAAGAAAACATACCACACCCAATAATTTCGTCTTCGTCCCTGTTTTGTCACCAAACTACAAACATCCGAACTGTTCTCTATTCACTGGTCAACGGGGCTAGGATCGCTCAAAGGGGAACAGGGGCAGGGAATATCACTAAGGCGTTCTAACAGGTAAATATTTTTACTTCAAGTTCAGTCAACGGTATTGAGCTTTTTTTTTGGACAAACTTATTTTGTCTCAGCAAATGTAAATAACAAACGTAATAAATTTTCTACTTTATCCTTTTCATTGCTAGATAGTTAATTTACAAATATCAATACAATAACGGGCAGTAACACACCAAATTTCCATGATATTTGCTTACACCTCACAAAAATTGTTTTCTGACCAGTGATGGTAGTGAGATTTAGGCATGTTTTTTATTTTTATCTTTTTTTAAATCAATCTGAGATTATTCCTTTCCAGTGGCAGATATACATGCAAAAAATACCAACAATATAAAAATATTTGGTAGCTGAGGCTTATTTAGTTTAGATTTTATTCTCACCGACATGTGTTTTGCACGAAAAAATAGAAATACCCAAACATGGCTCAAACGGTTTTACACATAATTTGTATTTGTGCGGGCCACCGGTATTAGCCGGAGTTTTTCTAAAAGTTGGATATAAATCCGTGCTAACCGTAAGCCATCCAAATTATTATAAAAATAGTGTCTTTTTGTCTGTTATGGTTTCATGACCATGTGTCAATTGTGATAAAATTTAGCATGGATAGGTATAATATGAATAGTTACTTAGAAAGGACATAGCTTATTGCATTTTTTTTACACCGAAATCAATAAGCACGCGGACGAAATCGCGGGTCGTAGCAATTTATAAAATATACCAAATTCGTCGCAATAAATATATTTTTACGGATTTATCTCGCGTAACTAAAATGTATGTATGTATCTTCACGCCAGGTCCCTAACGGGGTAGGCAGAGAGTGTAGAGCGCCAGACATCCCGGTTCTGACAAACCTCTCGTGCCTCGTCTACCTTCATCATTCTCTTCATACATGCACGCCGATTCCTAAGACTTTTGACCCCACCATCAGAGAGCGTAACTAAAATGATTTTCAAATTAAACAAATTTCCCCTAAATTATATCAAAAGTTATTTTTATCGTCAGTTTTCATTTCACTGCTTCAATGGTTAATTAAATAGATAGTTATTGGCAGGATTGATGGCATTGGCATAGGCTCAGGACATTGAACCGGCCACGTGTGAGCGACGCATGATGCACATCTGACCTGATCTGGCTGGATGGGTGCAGTGCGGTTTTAACGTTTGCATATCTAGTTACATAGTAATCTGTGGCAATAAACAGCTTGACAATTAATTACGACTCAACGTTATATAAGATAGGTACCTATCTCGAGCATTTCTCTTCAGAGTAATAATAGATAGAAAATAAAAAGGTTTTCTCGGTTTGGGATATTTAAGATTCGCACGTGTATCCTATTATCTTATAAAAAGTATTGCAAATTAGGAACCTGTTTCTAGTTTCTGGAAAATAGGTGTTTTATTCATTTTAATGGTGACCGCGTAACGCAGGCCTCTCATAAGGTGGACCAACGACCTGGTGAACTGGTTGCGGACAATAGCTGGATGAGGGCGGCCCAGGACCGTTCGTTGTGGCAATATTTGAACACAATACTCGAAAACTGCCATTTTAGCGTACCTATGGAGTAGGGATATATTATATGATGATGATCATATTATGAAGACTTGATAAAATGCATGTACAATGTACTACATTTATTTAATTTTAAATGGCCAAACAAATGTATTAAGACAGAATTACTCTCGTAAACATGGCTCCAATGTGCTTGAACCTGCGAAAGTATATGTTCGGTCAAACACACGTAGTAAAATACCAAACGGTTTTGGACAACCGCCAGATGATCATTCAAAATACTCTACCTTGGACCTGACTTTGTTTTAAAAACGTTTGACGTAAAGAGTTCAAAGTCATACAGGAATCAATATAGAATGTTGACTACGTGTGCTTTTTAAATGTCTTGCCAGTGTTTCCTGGAATTCGTCTGAATTTGGCCTTTTAACTTTTTAATGTGACATTTTTACAAGCGGCAAGTTATGTCACTCAACTCAAGAATAATTTTCGACGTTGAGTGAGACGTGTGTTTTTATCGTAACAGTCAGCTATAGGTAGACACAGAAAGTATACAGGATGGACAAAATCGTATGACATGCTAGTGAACAGCAATGTCATAAAAGCATCAAAATAATTATAAAACATGAAAATAAAAATCTTTCATTGCTCAGACACAGAATCTCTTTTCTTAGTTTATATTATTTAAACAGTCTATTCACAAGAAAAACAACTACCCACCTACAATAATTTGTGATTTAAAAATGATCTTTATAAGAGATATTGTTTATGTTACCTACAATATTCGGCAGTGTTGTGACTAAACAAGGCGTTAATTCTACGCAGAGTTGTTATTCAATTTTACCATTGATAAACCAAATTTTACTCGTATTTTTGCATGCACATTTGGAATGCTGCGGGGTATAGGTAGGTACCTTTATAGTTTAAATTAATGGCATATCGTCTAGTCCATCCTTTATACCTACCTACTACCTACTTATATGATTAATAATATTCTTTTACTTTTACAAGTAATTCACATAAAAATACATGGGATTCAACATTGTGCAATATTCCAAAAAAGCTCGAAGAACTGATGTCCGTTTGGGCAGAGCAGTTCTTGAGTGGTGACCGCGTATTGGAAAAGAAAGCGTAGGCAGGCCTCTCACAAGATGGACCGACGACCTGGTGAAGGTCGCGGGCAATCGCTGGATGAGGGCGGCCCAGATCCGTTCGTTGTGGCGTGGCATTCTTTGGGGGAGGCCTTTGTTCAGCAGTGGACGTCTTTTGGCCGAAATTATGATGATGATGAATATTCCAAAACTTGTCAGAAGTGGTTGCACATTGCTAGTTGTATGGTACGGACAGGTACGGATCCATAGTCGGTAGGTATCGTTTAAACTTTGATTATAAACACGTCGTATATGTATAATCAAAGGGTTTAAAAAAATTGAAACAGATTTCATATTAATGTTTCGTCAAAGTGAACGCACGATTGCACTTTTTACCATTACTTTAATGTTAATAAATAATTAAGGGTCTTGGGTTGTTACGCCATATTACGGATTGGCAGGTTGGAAGACTTGGAAGGTAATCCTAACTCAACTATCATCTGGCACGCCTTGTATGCAAGAAAATTTGTAGTAACCCCAGGTTGCTCTGTTTCATAGGCCTAGAGCTGGAAAATTACCGCTATGACCAATTTCCGCAAGTATTACTTACTATATTTGTACATCTATTAGCAGAAATGAAACAAGACAAAGTAGAAACCAATTACCGGAGTATCATTAAAGGCACTGAGAAATCTACAGTAAATTCGTGTTTCTCAGCCCTCACTGCTTTTTTGTTTTTTTGTAATTGTATGCAGGTAGTACAGGAACGTGTCCACGAAAAAAAAACCAGGTAGAGAAAAAGACAAAATAAGAGGAAGGAAGAAGTAAACTACACATATCCCCTATTTTAAGGGTATTGTAACAACATGGGTAGTTGTTCACTTGTTCAAATTAAAGATCATGCCGCACAACGGTTCAGAATACTCAGAGCGTACCTATCTAATACCTACAGTGGGTCGCTGTAGTCAAGGCAAGACTATCATAATGGCGGCATGTAAATATAACTGCTAACGACGAACTCGGCTTATAACATAATCTAAATGTGCGGTCATTATGAGGTCGGTGTAGATTGTGTTAACTAAATGTTATTATTATTAAACACGTCGCGTAATATGCATGGTGTAAGATAAAGCTGCGCTCCATATGTGCGCCTGCGCCGTTCCCACGACGTTCGCCCCCCACCCCCGTAGTGAGACACCATGTGGCAGCGACCAGCGTAAATGGACCCTCTCCGTTGCTTATTTGAGTTATCTCGTCATAATATCAGAGATATAGATACGTGATTGGAGAGCTCTACTCTATTTGGCGGATTTTACCTCCCGGGTCTTCGTGTTGCATGTTTGCGCTAGGGCTTCAGGAATGACGGTTTGACGCTAATTGATCGACGCGTAATTGATTAATGAAATATTAATGGAAAAAATCGTGTTCTCATGCGACAAGTGGCAGCTTCATATCGATTCGAAATTTGGTTTAGGAAATGTAGAGATTTCTGTGACGCTATGATGACTGATTAAGTTCACAGTACTTATACCTACACCTAGTTATAATGATAATAAAAGGGAGATAAAAGTTTGTTGGCATATCGTTGTGAACTTTTAGCGACTCACTTAAAAAAAAAACCTACTAAACGTCTTTTTACTGGTTTAGCACTTTCCGAGAGGTTTAGATTAAATTATAATTACACCATATGCGCCATGTGTAGAGTACAAGTAGGTAGGTACTTACTATACAAAAATCTGTTGAATGCTTTAAAGGCTTCTCAATGATTGAATGCCACCTGTTACACTGCTTCAGTTTTTATAATTAGGTCCTATGCAAAGTGTATATATATTAATGTCTACTTGTATGTATGTTATGTACAAACTACATTTTACTGGCTAATTTAAATTAGATAAGAGAAAGAATGTTTGAAAAGCAATTTGACATGTTAGGTTTTTTTTAAATAGGTATTTTTTTTGTATATTACACGATTACTAAAATTAATTCTTATTATATCACAGTTACGACATACATAACTGATGGCAATTCTTTTTCGAAATTAATTTCATGAATTATATAGTGCATTTTAATTATTTATTAACATATTTAATTACTTGATTAACATTCGTGCGTAAAAAATATCCTGTATGAGAACGTACGTTGTTCAAATGGTAGTAAATCCTTACTTACTTATCTACTCGTATTTTAATTAACCTCAAATTTTAATTATATATTTATATTCAATAAGTAAATAGCGCTGAATATTTATCATTCATAAAGTCATGAATATTTTTCGGTTATTCATTAATTCCTACTGTATTCTATGTACGTATGTATCTTCACGCCACGCTAACGGGGTAGGCAAAGAGTGCAGAGCGCCAGATATCCCGGTCCTGTAATACCACCTACCTCTCGTGTCTCATCTACCAATGCAAGTATTTCATATAAATAGATAAGGTGACAAATTTAGGTACTTACTTGCCTAATTACATCAGCATAAATATGTAGAATAAAGATACCTCCAATGAGAATTAATTAAATTATATTGTAACCTATTTCTGTAAACTATTATTGTAAGTAAACACAATTACATGTTCAAACAGAAAATATATTTATACTAAAATTTACAGTAATAACTTCGTGTTTCGTAGATATGGTAGATAGGTTTGTATGTATACATGTGCAGTGAAGTATGACACCTGACCTAACCCAACTTGCACTTGTGATTTGCCGTCGCCGCGGCGACGCATCCTAGTGTTGTAACATTTCTTAAAATTGGTTTATCGATTAGGTAATAATTTATTTAAAGTCAAATATAATTTTATTACATTGTTAAATGTTCGTTGTTTGTTATAAGATAATGTTTTTGACGTGTGGCCTATTGTTATTTAGACATAACAATAAAATGTTTTTTTTTGTATAGTTTCCACAAAAGAAAATATAGGTACTAAGATATGATATTCCAGCGACAAAAGTTATTTCAGTCATGGTTCAATCGTACTGAGGTATCTAGAAATATGTCGGATTATTATATTAATTGACCTACTTGTAATATTTAACAAATTTCTAAGTATTTAAATGTCACAGTAACTGCGTCAGTAGCCTAGTGGTAGCAGGCCACTACTGCTACGATGGAGTCCTGGGTTCGATTCCTGAGTCGGGGGATAATAGAGATAACGGTGTAAAATCCTTTATTTCTAGGATTTTCCATTTTCTGGAAGTTTCCCAGTACCTCGAAGTTTCGTAATGTGTCCGGAGATGTCAATGGGCTCGCCATCTGCTACATGGGCCAAAACGTAACTGGCGAATCGTGGGAGTTTGCATGTATGATTGAATGCATGCATTACCTCTGCCTAACCCTTCGGGGATTACAGGTGTGAAGTTACGTTAAATGTCACAAACGTGAAAGCTAATTATTTTAAAGTAGATATAATATAAATATAAAAGATACTTTAAGGTAATTTGTCATTCTGCTAACCTGCTCGTAGAAAAAGGTAGGTACTTACTTCTACTTACTCTTAATATAGAACACCCTTTTTTCATCCCCAGAACAAACAACAAATAATTGTGAAGTCAAAAATGTAAGTACAATTAAAATATATTTTTAGATAAGTACATAGATGATGCATTTGAATAAGTAAATCAAAAATGAAATATTTATTAGCTAAGTACTTGTACGATATATCGATTGAGCCCACAACATCACTAGGTTGTTTTGTTTTAAGTGAGTGGGGTTGACAGCGCTCTAAGGCACAAAAAATGCATACTCCATCGTAGTGACAACGAAAAAATTTCGAGACCCTTATGAACAGATTTCAATTTTGTGTTATTGAATTTCTCGCCCTTCGAAAGACTTCTTAATAGCCCATAAACATGACTACGTTTTCTAATAAATAACAGCTTGACAGCTAAAATTACTAGTGCCATTATCTTTTGGGTGTTTGTAAAAATGGCTCTTAACTTATTGTTCCGTAGAATTAATTTATTTTTAAACTGAGACAAAAGTTAGTTATATTTATGATGCCCCCACAGTGAATAATAAACCTACAGTAGGGAGAGTAGGTAACTATAATTCCAGGAAGAAAGTAAAAAGAAGGTTGGCTAACACTGAAGTGGCATAGAATGTTTGTAAAATCTACGTTGTATAGAATATATTAATAAGTAAGTATACGATGTATTGAAATATCTTTAACATATATGTATGTATGTATCTTCACGCCAAGCCCCCTACGGGATAGGCTGAGAGTGTGGAGCGCAAGATATCCCGGTTCTGACCCAGCTCTCGTGCCCATACCAACATATCTTTAACAAAATTCTTAATCTATAATTATCTGAAGAGACAGATTAATGTTTGGGTTATTGAGTACATGTCATTCAGTTCCAGGTACGTACTTATTAAAATCCGATGTAGCGACTTGACAGGGGACGAAACTATTCGTTTCATCATATTGCCAAAGCAGCTGACAATATTCGCAATTGGAAAAAAAATAATTATTCTTAACACTGTTGACCTGGTAGGAGATTGAACCACGTACATAAGACATAACAGGAACGGCTTACTGCCACCAAGACACCAAGATAGTTATTACAACTTAGAATATTTAGAATCTATGTTTTAGAAAAAATAAATGTTCAGTAGGTACCTATTTAGTTTTCGGATGTTGAATACTGTAACATATTGGTAGTCAATAAAGGCATGATTTTGTGAAATTCGATCACGTATTTCGAGGCGGATCTCTTTTTGAATGGTATGTATTTCTAGTATATTGCAAGTACGTGGTTTGGCTGTTTCAATTCAACAAAGCTGTAGATACAACATTTAAGGAAATGTTATATTTCTATTAAATAATACTGGCTGTTACCGTCCGTACGCGTGTTCTTCAGTATTTTTTATTAAAGGTATCCTTTGTCTGTTTCCTGAATTCAAACTGTACTTATCTGTGTTCAATTTAATCAATATTGGTTCAGCCGTTTTGACGCGAAACTTACACTTAAACAAAATTTACGTTTTAGCATTTATTTATATTTTATATACTTACTATAATATTTGTAAGTAGATAGGTTAGACATACAATAAAAACTAGTAGATTCACTTTGCGTAATAAAACAATAGGTATACCTAAGGAGAATGTTTATAGCTATACTAGCTATCTCGGTGAAGTTTGTATCACCTCAGAAGTACCGATACCTAATAGTTTACGATCTATTTTCAGATCACCGAATAGGTATACCTACTCACTACATATTATTTCTATTAAACATAATCCTATTTAGACGAATATGCATGGTTGGCATTAATGCAGAGGTATATACAATGGTTTGTAATTAAAATATTGGGCTAGTTGCCTTTTAAATTTATTTTGTACTAAGTGTAATTTAATTCTATTGATTTAATCAAAATTACAATAAAAATTTACTCTACCTCTTTTGATATGATCAAAGGTATCATCATCTCATATAATATGTTGTTTAAATGTATTTCTCTCATGATGCAATTTTTATCTATCATATCAGTATGTAGGTGCCTCTATAATAAAAATACAACTTACGGTGGACATCACTATAGGCACTTATCAGAAATACCTAATATGGTCAAAAGTCATTAAAAGACCACTTTAATACATTCATAATTTTAAAAAGTTGGTATCTTTTAAATTTTCTATGTACATAGAGCGCCTAAACTTTATTTAATTCAGAAATTATAAAATAAATGTATAATGTAGGTTAATAGAGTACCTACCAGCTCTACATTTATTACACAGTCATGCTTTGTGTAACTAACCGCCCGTACATTGTGTCGTTATCTATTTACATGACTTGTAGCGTTAAAACTCAAATCTTGGCCGTGTACTTTACTCATACTAAACGCGTTATATGCTAGGTAGGTATTTCCTTTGTTTTATTTCGGCGAAGCGTCAGAGGTCGGGTCTGGCATGTAAAATGGGCGCTGTGGAGTTTTTGTCAAGACCTCGGAGACTCCTCGAAAACAAATGATCGTTATTCATTGTTTTCAATTCTCTGTAACTTTATTACATTCTATTCATGTATTCTCTGATATTTGTTTTACTGTTAATTTGAGTTAGCGTCAGTTCGTTAAACGACGTGGGTAGATCTTCATCTTATGATTTTTCTTCTGTATGATTGGTTTACAATAATTTGCATAAATACGCATTAGTAAGCGAAACACGTCAATATAATAAACATCTGCCTGTGCATCTATAGTTACCTGTATGTAAATGGTGTGTTGCATGACGTAGGTTTTCCAAGAGGTGTACAATGCACTTTTATAGTTCGTCAGACGCGTGAAGCTTACCGCAAAAGGGATGTGTCATAACACGACGAATTTAGTAGTTGATGTCGATATATTAATATCGATACGAATTAATATCAAGTACATTTTACATTATTTATTCACTTTGCTTTACAATTGGTAGGTATTATATTGAATTTATAAAATGGGTAACATGAAATATTATTTGAAAAATAACTTTACAGTTGTGATCTATTTTCTAATACATAACACACATGAGCATATAGTTGACATTAATTTATTATTTATGATCATCTGTTAACTGTTTTTAATAGACTAAGTCTATTAAAAATAATCTACATTCGAAAATAGAATGTGTTCCCAGGGCAGTAATTTTACGAACCTTACCGTGTGAATTACCTATGTAACCGAAAAATAATAGCAATGAGCACATTCACTTACCGTATAAATATACTAGCTGTCACGGCAAACTTCGTATCGCCCTAGAAAATAAAAAATGAAACATGTCCAAAAATGTATGAAAAATAGATGTTGGCCGATCTTCAGACCTACCCAATATGCTCTCAAAATTTTATGAGAATCGGTGAAGCCGTTTCAGAGGAGTACGGTAACTAACATTGTGACATGGAAATTTTATATGTAAGACTAGCTGACCCGGCAAATTTCGTATTGCCTCACAATGAAATAACGTGTCAAAGGTTTGATAGATACGGATTACTTGTATGGAAAAATGAAATTGTTGTTTTTTAGTATTTCCCTTAATTTTTTTCATATTTTCTTACCTTTTAAACCTTCCCTGGACGTCAAAAAATCAATTAACACCCAAATTAGCCAAATCGAGTTCTCGAGTTTTAGCGAGACTAACGAACAGCTTTTGATTTTTATATATATAGAAGATGTATAACGTGCAAATAGCAGTAAGTAGCTCTCTGATGACTTCGTAATATTACCTGGTAGGTGGATATTAAATCATCATTCATCTTCATTTGTATAGTGGTAAATAAACATATAGTTCACATTGTATGATACGTATAATAACTGTAATCTATAAACATCTCCGTAAAATCTGAGTTTACACTCCTGAGGCCTAAGCTGTCATGTCTTTGAGCCGGAAATCACATTACCACCTGACCTGAATACGATAGCGTTGAACGCTACCCATTTATTGGCAAGTAGATTAAGTAATGCGGTGATGCATACCTCGTGAGGCACATGCCCGATGTTACGCCCCGATCTCCTTCACTGGAGCCGTACTACTAGTTAAATTGGGAACTTTACTGAGATTTGAAACGTTTTTATTAGACATGACGTTAACGTTCACAATTAACAACAGTATCGATATTTGTCGATATGTTACAATAAGAAACAAGAACAACTCTATCGTCAACCGCAAGTTATAAGGCTGGTCACGCACTTCCCTAAACGCGTCCCATAGCATTGTCTCGCGCAGACGCTATACTATCTATGTTGAAACTTTCTTTCACTTTTAAATTATTGTTTGCGAGTAACGTTTTTTTAAGGGTTTTAAATTTGTTTTTATATACGTTTTCAATGTTCAGCATAGCTCTAGTGACTCTGTTTAATTGCATGTAAATATCACCGCATTACCTAATCAACTTGCCGATAATTGGTAGGTAGTTTTCAGCGTGTTCTGGTTAGTTGGTAATGTATGGCCCCGCAATAACTATCACAGAGACTACCGAAGATGGCAATAGGCTCGTCCCTTATCAAATAGGACAGAAATGAAACGGGTGAGTCGTTGATATTTACATGTATACTTGAATATGCATACATTTTCCCCTTCGTAGAATAGAGGCATATAATAAAGTTACGTTTTTATTTGAAGCATTTACTTCATATCATAATAGGTAGGTATTGACTATGTTTATGATGGACAAGGCTGTCTGGATGATCGTTGGATATTTTTGGTATGTCTGTCACCTTCCACGTTTGTATGCGTACGTGAATGAATTAACACAATCGCGTTAGGTACCTACATTATTTCACTTACATTTGATGTGTACCTACGAACAAAAAGTATTATAAGTTATACAAATTTGGAAGGAAGTCAAAAACCGTTTCTAACCTCTTCATATCCCATCTCTTCTTTGGGGTTGGTTGGTACACAAATTTGCTTACTTGAAGCTAACAGGTATAAAATAAATGGTCGCTGCCATTCTTGTGTTCATATACGGGTTGTTATACCGCCTTCCTGAATGCTCGCACGTGCTATCCGAATTGATTGTCTTAATGACTTCGACGTAAATAAATTTTATATAATCACACGTTATACATCTACTACTGACAATTGAGCAATCTACTAATATCATATTATGATATTATAATCGTTGTATCATTCATGTAAGGCCTAATTTTAATTTTAAGTTCCTTTTTATCAGGATTCCATAGTCTACAAGTAGTCTCTTGGTACAAGAAAGCTGTAATTTGGTATGAATATACATAATTATTAGTTACGTCAACAAAGTGGTGGAATATTTTTTTTGACATTTGTTTAGAGTTTAGGATAAGTAATACGCTTTTTTTTTTTAAATACGCTTAATACGTTTACACTCACAGCCCCACAGTAGGTATAAACCGGTTGTACAGATACAACACATACACAAACACCCAGACCCGAAACGATTAACTGTAGGCCATACAAATATTTGTGCGGGGATTGAACCCGCGACCCTTCGAATCAAACGGTGGTTTCGCACCGCTGGACTAACCGGGTCGTCAAGTAATCACCATAGATACACGTAAAATAGGTAAGTATGCAATTTTTTCCTACATATTTTTGGATCTGGAGGAACGGATCTGTTTGTAAGATCATCTTTTTTTTTTTTTTTTTTTTTTTTCCTTTTAAAGAGTTTGGTCAAAGACCATGACGCTCTATACGTTCACATGAATTACATTCTTCATTTAAAAAAAATAATTAAACAACATTAGCTCATTGACAATTGATATAGTTGCAACAGTATTCTGGCGTCATCCGTAGTAGGATCTGCCAGGACACTGTTGCAATGTCCTATTTCTAATGAAGCCCTGCGATGAGCCTCACCTCGAACACATTCAACCAAAATATGGTATACGTCTTCCGATCATCTTTTTGTTACAGTCATTAATTAAGTTGCTATGTTGCCTGTCAAATGGATGGAATAAAATAATGTTTTGCTGTTACTCGAATAAAATACCGTCATTTTGTCTAAGGTTTGAAAAATCGGTTCTAAGTAAGTAAGAACCTCGTTAGATTCAATTAAAAAATTATTAGAAACTTGAAGCCACAACTAACTAGATAATAATAGAATGAGCAGAGAACAAAAAAAAATTTATTGACAGTAAAACTGAGTTCCTTATAGCTGTTCTATAACAAAAAAATGATTACCTACATGCACACTAAAGTATTCAAATTTAAGGAAAATAACGAAACTTTAAAAATATTGACGTAAATTATTTAAACCCACCGTAAACCTAAATATGTACCTAATATGATAAAAAATCTGAATTTTCGTCCAAAAAGCTTCTCGTTTCTACATCGAAATAAAACTTTGTAGAGTCTGCATCAATAGAGAAGATGTGTTTTGCCTCAGATGTTTTTTAGCCTTTTGCTTATATTTAACACCTACAACGTTGAATACTACCATTTAGCGGCCAATGATGAACTGGTGCCAATCCTTGTACCTACTCTACGACAAAAGCTCTATTTACGTACCTCAAATAAAACTTTACATAATATAAAAAAATCAGCAAGGTTTTGAGATTTTTGAAAACTGTCGTATAAAATCTGTAGGATGGTAATGTATGGGCCCGTAATAACTATCACGGAGACATAACAACTAAGTCCTCAGGGGTGGCAACATAACTAACTGCATTTGATCTCTGGTTCTGTAAATGTCTATAGGCTGCAGTCATCACTTAACATCCATGAGAAATGCATAGTTGTTTGCCACCTTCGATACATTTAAAATGACATATTTGAAATCTCAATCTGATTTTCTAAATAGAGAAACTTTTTGGCTAATCTACGTTTACTAATAAGAGGGCAAAATATGTAATGCGTTTAAAATATGCAATTTAGCTTACGTTTAAATAACTCTGCAGTATTTATGATGTTGTTTAGGGTATAAATATGTGACTGTTCATTAAAACTAGCTTACTAAACTAAATTAAATTAGCAGACATTGTCGATACAGCGTGTTTATAGGTTATCCGACGTTAATTACGTTTATTTATCATTTAAATGGACTTTCCAGACTTATTTGTGTTATATTGTTATAAGGTTAACGTTATTATAACATAATAATACCTATAATCAATTTCAGTTTTTAAAAGATCGAATTAAGCATTAATTACTACTACAATCCCCAATTTATTTTGGGTTTCGTAGTCTACAAGGAACTTCGTTAGTTTTTAGAAAGTTTCGCTATATCCATCCGTCCACCCGTCTGTCTATCCGCAGCTTAGCGCAGATACTATTGGTATCTACTACCATGTAAATTATAGCTTTGTAAGCTATAATTTACATATAGCTATTCTTCATCATAATTTCAGCCGAAAGACGTCCCTGGCTGGTTTAAGGCCTCCTCAAAGATTGCTAGCAACGAACGGTCCTGGGCCGCCTTCATCGCCCTTTTATTACTATTAATTACATTTAAATGAACATACATACACTTACGCCGACAAGGTGGTAAAATGAAATCTTGGAAAATATTTTTTTATACCTCATCTCAAAGTAAAGTGGAGATGTTACGATATATGGTGTGGCGTGGATAGGATAGGCCCTCGAAAAACATAGGAGGGTGGTAAATCTATTTCTCGATTAGAAAATCGTTTGTGAAATATTAAACTTTAAAAGTGTCCATTTTTGCCAGATAAACGGTGATATTTGGACGTCTGAAAAAAAACATGGTGAGGTAGATCGTATATAACGAATTTAAAACTGTCTGACTGACTGTCACAGCTAAGTAAGCTTAACGAGAGGGCTTGTACGAGTAACGCTTGACCAACTAAAAAATTGTACGAAAAACGGAAACCTACATTGTGCGTGGCTCGACACACAGTTGGCCGCTTTTTAGAACGAATTTGTGCGTCATGAAATCCTTTTCCTATTTCAGTGCCAATACCTACGTATCACAAGTATTCACAAGTATCGACCAATGCTTATTTTTTAATTTTAATATCGTGTTATGGCCTTTACATATGTGCGACATAACGTAAACATATTTTTGCTCTGTAAATATGATAATCTTATAATTTAAATATGACGTACGTAAATGGTAAATATTTTCTTAAAAGCATATCAATTTTAGTAGTTTAAAGTGGACAGAGGTACAAGATTAAAAATAGTAATTAATATTGCTTGTTATATTTTAATGTATTATTTAAACACAAATATTATATTTTTACATTATGTTAATATTTGTGTAAATTATTATTGCTTTGTTATAATTATGTACCTAATGATTCGGATTGGACAATTCATTCTCTTAACCAACATAATATCGGCACATCATCATCAACTAATAGATTTAGTTGGGCAGCTCTATTATTTAGGATTTTCAGCTAATTGAATAAACTGCAGGTTACTACTACTACGCTGGGGTCCTGGGTTAGGTTAGGTTAGGTTAGGTTCGATTCCCGGGGTGCGGTCGATGGCCCTCTATGGGGCACCGATATGGGTAGATGCCCTGACTGCCCATAACAAGACCCTTTTGCGGTGAGCACAGCGGCTCATGGCAGTCAGGGTAATAAGAGGATACCGCACCATATCATGTGATGCGGCATGCGTTTTGGCAGGAAGCCCGCACTGGGATCTGGAGGCTGAAGTTTTGGCGGCGGTTTATGTGCGATTCGCGGAGACGCGAGCCTGTGGAGCTCAGCCCCTTCCGGAGGATGTGAGGCGATGGAGAACATCCGCTCGCGAAACCCTCCTCCAAAAATGGAGTGATAGGTTGGCAGAGCCGGGTGCCGGCCGACTAGTGCTGGAGGCAGTGCAGCCCGTACTTAAACAGTGGGTCGAACGTAGGCATGGCGTGCTTACCTTCCGCCTCACGCAGGTCCTTTCGGGTCATGGTTGCTTTGGAAGGTACCTTTGCAATGTGGCGCAAAGGGAGCCGACTACTACATGCCATGAGTGTGGCTGCGCCAACGATACGGCGCAGCATACGTTTGTCGAGTGCCCGGCGTGGATGGAGCCTCGCTCTGATTTAGTCGCCATAGTTGGACCCGACCTCTCGCTGCCGGCTGTGGTGCAATCCATGGTTGGTGGTGAGGATGCATGGCGGGCGGTCGTATCCTTCTGTGAAGTTATTATGTCGCAGAAGGAGGCGGCGAAGAGGTCCGCCCTAACAGGGAACTCCAGGTGGTGAACTAGGGGAAGTCCATCGCCTCATGGAATTAAGACCCGAGCTGGTGGGCGTGCCAGTGTTCCGCACGCCACTACTGGTGATTGGAGTTCATAAATAAAGATGAGCTTCTGAAGATGGGCCCGGATCTGGGCAGCTGCCGGTGGAGTCGCGGAAGTATACTGCAGTTTTCCCGTGACTCCGCAACAAAAGGCGCTGAGGAGGAACACCGCGGGGTTTTAGTGAGTAAGAGTCTCACACTACCCGCCGTCAGTTCCCCACTTGGTGGGTGCCCATGAAGGGTTTCCCCGCCAAAACGTAACCGGCGAATCGTGGTGTTTGCGTGTATGATTGAATGCTTTTCAGGCGTGAAGTTACGTTTTTTTACTAATTAAATTTGTTTAAAAAAATAAACCGACTTAGATCTGTGTTGGTACAAAAATGTAAATGATTGTTGATGGGTCTAAAAGCCCATTATTTTCGGAGTTATATTTTCTAAGATTAAAACATAACTGTCTGGAGCTCATTCTCATATTAGCTCAGCAATTAAGTGGTAAAGCATCGTAGTCCATTCACTCTAGTTCATACTTCTTATAGTCGCCTTATACATTATATTACGTACTAAATAAATTATCTAATGAAACAAAAAAAATTGATACAAACATAGTTACACAGTAACAACTCAAAACTGTAGAATTTCAGATATTGCGTTGAATTTATTGAAATCTAAATTATTATTCTTATTTATGTGGTCGAACCGTACTGAATAAGACTTAAAAGCGTATTTTAAAAATTGATAGGCGAGTCGCAGTGCGTATGGTGTGATAAGACACCCATTTGCCACATCCTTATTCCAAGGACGGACGGTACGCCGCGGAATCAGCAACTAAATGCTAATTCGTGCGCTACGGTGAATACCTTATGCGGACTTTAAAAAAACTGCCATATCATACATATCTATAAATATTTCAAGCTTGGCACAAAGGAAACTGCCCAACACATTACAAAGTGACGATAAAATGACACGATCTAATGTATTCTTTTTGTCTGTTTACTGTGAAATTGTTTCATCTGTATAAAACCTCTATTCGTCGTCGTAATACATATTTAATTTTGTATTTGTTGTTCAACGAATTCAACCAAAAAAAATAGGTAGGTATCTATGCCATTTTTTTTTATTGGCACGAATTAATTATTTGCAAATTAACTTCCTTACAGCCATTACAAAGCATTAATGAAGCTAACAACACTCAAACAAAGATAATGCAAGGTATCGAGAGCAGGTTGTTGGCAGGCAACCGCATCGCGCCGCATCCGCCAAAAATAAAGTCCTTGACCTTCTTGATCCGAGTTTATCTCACATAAAAATAAGAGTAGCCATGAACTTCTCGAAATGTATAAGCGAGTACATTGCTAGTGCATGTGGGTAAGATGTCGCATAGCCGGTTGGCCTTCATTGGTTCATGAACGAGGCCCCTTTGTGTGTTGTACGCGGCTCTACCGAGTGTCTGTGTTGACGTATATGGCTTCGTATTAAGGAAGAGTCTGTCTGGTTCCTGTTTAGATAGGATAGTTGATGTGTTAATCAGGAATACGAGTAAGTAGTAAGTATTACAAATTCTTCGTGCTAGGTACATGATTTGCGATATTTTTTTGTATTGTTTTTATATGTTATAAAGGTAATATAATTGATATGAAGTAAATACCTAGTAAGTTCACGTCCGTAATCCCCAAAGGTGTATGCGAAGGTAAATTACATGCATTCAAGCATACATGCAAACATCTACGATTCGCCGGATTTTTTAAACCTTGTAATTGGTAGCGAGCATATTGAAATCTCCAGGAACATTATCAAACTCCGAAGATAGTAAAAACCAATAAAGGGAAATATTCTAAAAATGGGAAATTTCCAATAGCACCGACCCAGGATCTCAGCGTAGCAGCAGTAGCTTGCTGCCACTAAGGCTACTGAAGCAGTTAATGCTGTAATCTTTATAAAAAGTTTTTTACTCTTTGGGCTTATGATGACAGGTTTTAAACTATCGAACCCGAACACTGCAGTACCCAGGATTACATGTTACACCAATAACAACAAAATATTTCAAAATATTTTGCGAACTTTTCACTTTTTTTGGAATAGGTTTAAATAATACAGTTAAATTATTTAGTCAAACAGATTTTACTTCGACGTAACTTCACGCCTGTAATCCCCGAAGGGGTAGGCAGAGGTAAATGCATGCATTCAATCATACATGCAAACACCCACGACTCGCCGGTTACGTTTTGGCCCATGTAACAGGTGGCGAACCTGTTGCCATCTCCGGACACATTACCACACTCCGGGGTACTGGGAAACTTCCAGAAAATGGAAAAATCCCAATAGAAGCAGAGATAAAGGATTTTAAACCGGTATCTCTGATAGTCCCCGACCCGGGAATCGAACCCAGGACCTTCAGCGTAATAGTAGTGGCCTGCTACCACTACGCTACTGAGGCAGTTTAACTAATAATTAAATTGTAAAATATATGTACATAAAAATCTTAATTATAAAATCCGTTTCATCCGCTTCGTATTAAATTAGTTGTACCAATGCACTCGGTTCCAGCCAATTTAATAATTATAAACCTCTTTTGTCTACCCATAAGTAACCGCGTGGAATTTCGTGGCTCCAATTAACTTTACGAAGGAAACAGCGAGTCTTTGTTTCTTTACAAAATTTTGGCACGTTTCGGCCGTTCTCGGCGATCAGATTAAACCGTGAATATACCACCACATTGAAGACAGTTTTTTCCATACGCGTTTTTACATCTCCATCTAATAAACAAAACTCTATCTTGTTTACTATCTAGACTCCGTCCGACGTACGCCTAGCTGTTCTAGACATAAAGTCTGGATCTAGTTCAATTAGTGTAAGCTGGATATACTTGGTCGTGTAAATGAACTTACTTTTATAATTTACGCATTTCAAGCTCTTGATGATCAAAAGGTGCCGCTAGTGAACCAGTTTTTGCTATAAATTTATAAACAGCAGAACTACAGCCTGCGTCTTTTATGGATTAACTTAACTCCCGTAGGTAAATCAAGGGTTTTAAAACAAATATAGAGTTTAAACGGTTTTTATGTAACAGCTAAAGGTCAATTCCACGTAGATAAAAATTGCTGCTGATCTGTGGTTAATAGAGAACATGAATTTACAAATAAACCTAAAACTTCATTACAAGTACGTAAGTGGCATGCTATAATATATGACTAATTCAGGGGAAGCACCTTCCGGTCATCGCCAACCGAATGGAGTAGAGCGAAAGTTGCACCATTAATCGCCCATAATGTCATCGCATATGTCTCTCCGCAACTCCTAAGCCGAGGCACGGACCCGCATGGGTCACCCTTAGGCAGTTGCGCTAACTTGTATTTAGGATGGAGCGCCTTCTGCGCTCGCCGATTGCCCAGTGAAGTAGACTAGTGCCGTCTCGAGACAGGCCGCGTACACAAAGGCCGACCTAAAAAAAAACTGGAAGCACAGTAGAGCACAAGCAGATAAGATGATGAGGGGATGCCTAGATTCATCAAGGAACTATAGGATTGTTATCGATGCTTAAAAATATACTAACGACATATTTTTCATATATTTGGTGATACTTAGACAAATTGCCATAAAGTAATTGGAGCACGGTCTTTATAAAAAACATATTACGTTTTTTCAAACCTTGAGAGATCAGGATCTGGTTATTTCAAATATCTGCTTATAAATTATGTATCAATAATATTTTACAGACGATTCTTAAAATTTTATTAAAATATATTAATACATTTGGCAAAGGCGTCAAGTAGGTAAATATATTATGAAAAAATATATATGATTGGCGCCAGGATGCGGCGACCCCACCGCCCGTGAGTGGGGCGAGAATTCTACCGCTAGTACAGTCAGACTAGCGAACAATGGCGGTCAAACCATTACAAAAGAGCGGTAGTAAATATACTAGCGTGGCATGGGCAGCAGTGTCCCGCATGCCCCGTGGCGTTTATCACATTTTTCTCTACATGATGCAATTGAGCATTTGTAGGGAATTTAAAGCCTGTTCCAATTATTTTGGCTGCAATGTTGATGATGAAGGTCCCTACTACTCTCTACCTATAACAGCTTGATCTTGGAGTTATAAGTTAATTAAAAGATAACGATTTACACGCCATCTTCCGCACAAGATAAGTATTTTTTTTATGTAATAAAAGTGCCAAACAAGCGTGCAGTTCACATTGATGTTAAGTGATGACTGCAGCCTATAGACACCCACACAATGACCAGAGGTCAAAATGCAGATGCGTTACCACTCCTGAGGCCTAAGGTGTTACGCCTCTGTGCCAGAAATTACAGGGCCGTACATTACCATCTGACCGGAACACGATAGTGCAGAACACTACCATTTAGCGGCAAGTATATTACGCCTACGCTCGCGAGCTCCGTCACTGGAGCTCTACCTCCAGAAGAAATTCCTCATCTATTTAAATAGGAATACATCATCAACACCAAACATTTTAGTTTTTACAATCCTCTTCATAGATGGACGCCGATTAAGAAGATTCAAGAATCTGAGGAAAAAGAGGTGGGGTCAAGACCCCGCCTTCAGATACTCGACCGAGCCAATATTAAATGATGTTCGTAAAGACTTTTGTGTATAAAGACTTGTAAATATTCAAATTTAAACTCTTATTTCTATGCAGGCAGTAGGTAAGTAACACGCGCCTATTCGATGTTTGCGGCCTTGAAATTTGGCAGTCTACTAGTGCCACATTTCGTGGCTATGGTTCAACGAACTCGTAATGTTTTGTATATTATGCGTCGTACTGTGGCCCACGATTTACTAGAATAATTTTATAAATACATACTGTGATCGTCATAGTATATAAATACATAGCGTACGCGACACCTTCTCGGTTCATTGAAGGCGGTTAAATATACAAGATACCTACCTAGATATTTTCCATGGATCAAGATGATATGATAGATACGAATAAGAGACTAAACTAAAATTGTAGTTTTCTTATCACAGGAGAAACAATGGATTAAGTTAAAAAATTATATAGATATTAGAAAACCATGTTATTATACCTACGATGAGTCATTTTATATGTACTTACCTACTTATACTTATAGATTTCCTATTAAGGTATAGTTACTCCGTATAAGTATTTATACCTAAGTTCTTATAATCTCGTAGGTAGGTATAATTATTCGCAGTGTGCTTACTTAAGTCATACATAATTTTAGTGATTCAGAAAACATTACCAAAGAGGTACTTGGGTACCAATACCCAATAGGTAATTGGGTTCATGATAACAACTTCATCATCTCTTTGGTGATGTTTTCTGAATCACTAAAATTATCGTAAAAAGGGTCTTACTAGAACAATGACCGCTCTTCTCGATGTTTTATCTTTAATATGGTGATTTAAATAAATACATCCTCTAGAGATATTTACATAAAAATCTGGCCAAGTGCGAGTCGGCCTCGCGCGCTATGTTTTCCGTTTGAAGTAGATAACATGATAGCGACAGTAGTAGACACAAGACAACCTACCAACTCGGATTATTGAATTTTACTTCCTACGAGTATCATCACAAGTTACATTGTCATCTGAACAGAACACGATAATGCGTCTGCGTAGGTAGGTAATGTAAAACATTAGTAGCCTAAACAACTACCTCAGTAGGCAGTCTAGTTGTAGTAGGTCACTACCTACTACTCCACTGGAGTCCTTGGTTTCTTCAGGTGGGTGGAAGTGCTATTGGGATTTGGTAATTTTTCGGGAGCTTCCCAGTGCCATCCTCGGTGTTTGGTAACATGTACACACTTGTGGGTACAGGTTATCACAATAACTGATGAATCGAGGGAATCGATGAATGATCTTTTCTATTATTAAGCACAGTATAAGAAAAGCATATTAATATGTTCGACTGATATTTGCATGTTTGAAGTCATGCGCTCATTTCTGCCTACACCGTAGAGGAATACAGGCATGAAGTAATGTTTTTATAGTTAATGCGGTGATGCTCTCAAGCTTCTCGAGTTTACCGACATTATAAGTACAACTTATTAAATATTAAGTCTTCATAAGATGAGCGCTTAAACATTCTTCAACGTCAACATTTAATAGTTATTAAATAAACCATTCTACGGCAATGACTAAGGGTGAGATTCACAGACCGCACTACGACTTTACTTTCGAGCAAAGTACGCTTCGAACTGTCAAATCCCATACGTTTTTGTTCTAAGCATACTTTGCTCAAAGTAAAGTTGTAGTGCGGTCTGTGAATCTCGCACTAAGACGTACACGCATGAGTATTTCAACATCATACAAAACGACACAAGTTGGAAGGCCATCAAACCTCATCTCCGCTTAGTAAAGATTATTATTTTTAATGGTGCCCACTCACAAGTTATATCTTTAATAAATCAAGTGATACATCGAACGACTTACATTGACTCATGAAGATAACGATAAATAATTTTAGTTGATTTCCGTGTTTGCGTTCGCCAAACACATTTTTCGCAAATGATGACGTTGTCAGTACACATGGATCTTTACCCACATATTGTAAATATTGTATATCAAATACCTAACTAATCCTAAAACAATTTTCCCTGTACTTATATCATACGATGATATATCTATCATATATAGAGATGCATATTTAATATCCAGAGAAGAAAGTGAAGTAAACGAGATAGGCATTAGCAATTTTAATAAAGTAGCTTTCAAGTACATAAAGGTACATGGACAATTGGCCTACAGCGTCGTCCAAGGAAGCTGAGCGCTTCCGACCGGAAGTGGATGGAGACGGAAGACTGCGACACTTCCTATCGGCCTCTACGTCAACTTGCGTATGTTTATCTGTACAGTAGGTGTGTACAGTACCTGTGTTTTAAAGACTGAATTTATATAATTTATGAGAACGATATGTTTAACTGAAAGGATTAACTTTAAGTTCCTACTCTGCTATCTGTGGAGAGAGGTTATTAGTAAAATTGTTTCAGGAATGGCGCTCTAAGGTGTACTTAGTATTACATTACTTATTATATCTCCCGCTGAATAGTATTATTCAACACTACCATACATTGTACCTACAGCTCGGTATTTTTTTTTATGTTATGAAGTGGCAATCAAGCATGCAGTTCACATTGGTGATAAGTGATGACTGCAGCCTATAGACACGCACACAAAGACCAAGGAAATTACAGGGCCGTACATTACCACCTGACCGGAACACTACCATTTAGCGGCAAGTAGGTATATTAGGTAAGGCGGTGGTTCCTACGCCCGCGAGCTCCGTCACTGGAGCTCTACCACCAGTAAAACCTGTATGATTTTTGTCACTTGCATGGCATTCAAATTTCTAACATAAACTTAGTTATAGGTACCTACTTAGAAGTGAACTCGAATCCAAGGCAATTTAAAAAAAATATTAAACATACAATAAATGCAAGAGGTTGTGCTTATGATGTAAATCGGAATGGACAGCACAATACACGTGCCTGTCGACATTTTCATGCAACTTTGTTAGTAACTATATGTGTATAATCATATGCCATTTAGTGCAGCTTTAGTACGTACTACGGATCTATGTCTACGATTCTGAAGACGATCGACTCCCATTATGAACCGAGTAATTGTATAAAACGAAATCGAAGCCTTTTCGTGGAAAAACACCATGTTAAGATGCAAATAGTTTGGTAACTGCCAGTTATTAGGTGTTCGACCGTTGTGCGAAATAGTTTTGTGTAATATTAAAAACAACATTTTAACAAAGACGGCTTTCATTGCTGGTCCTGTACTCCAATTGAGATTCGTGTCAGTGTCTACAAAGCGATGGTTGTTGTTTATGTTTTTATTTTAGTAATGTGTTTGTGATTGTATAGTATAGTTTGGTCAAAATGGTAGAGGTCGCACGGACATTGCGTGGGCCTGCAGAACGAGTGAGACCGGTCCCCAGGTGTCAGCTCTGCGGCTAACAGGGCAGTACTCTGTAAGATTTTATTTTAATTACTCGCAAAATGAATGTCATTGGATATTTTTAGTGTTATAGCATACTTCTATTTGCTTCCAGATTCAATTGCTTTGCAAAATACGACTGGAATGTGTAGGCATCTACGAGGTTTAATTTCTTCTTTCGTATTCATAATACTGCGTGGATTTTTATATGTCCGTATGTACGTATGTATCTTCACGCCAGGTCCCTAACGGGGTAGGCAGAGAGTGTAGAGCGCCAGATATCCCGGTTCTGACAAACCTCTCGTGCCTCGTCTACCTTCATCATTCTCTTCATACATGCACGCCGATTCCTAAGACTTTTGACCCCACCATCAGACAGAACTTGACCTATTTGGTCATGGCAGGTCAGCCTTGGTCTTCCTGGGCCTCTGCAACCATCCACATTCGCATTGTATATCTGTTTTGTCATTCGCTCATTCGACATTCTTTCTATATGCCCGAACCATCGGAGCATGCCTTTATTCATTTTTACACCGATACTATCATTCACACAAAGTCTCTTTCTTACATCTTCATTACGAACGCGATCGGTGAGTGATACACCGCAGATCTTGCGCAAAGATTTCATCTCGACCGCGTTCAATTTACTTTCATGCTCTTTCCTACATACCCAGCTCTCGCTTCCATATAAAAGCGTTGGAGTAAGTACAGCATTATGTACGGCTAGTCGAGCCCGCTGGCTGAGATGTTCAGATTCTAGCAGCTTACCCAACGCTCCATTCACGCAATTCCCAGCAAGCACTCTTCTTTCTATGTCAGTGGTGTACCTACCATCCTTGCTAAAAGCACATCCAAGATATACAATTTCATCAACCTGTTCTAACACTGCATCATCTACTACTACCCTTGCATTTGTTCTCTGTTCATCTCTTTCAAATACTAATACTTTAGTTTTATCCACATTCAATTGTAAGCCTTTCTCCATACAATCCTCTTTCATGACTGTGACTAGTGCTTGTAGCCCAGATGGTGTAGAGCTAACGATTACCGCATCATCTGCGTAAAGCAGACAGTTCACCACTAAGTCACTCATACGCACTCCCACATCCATCAACTTCACCCTCTGGAGGCATTTGTCCAGATATATAATAAACAGCCTAGACGAAAGCACGCAACCCTGTTTGACACCGATGTTAACATCAAACCAGGGTGACATGTTACCATGTACCCGCACATATGCTTTACAGCCCACATACGTGGACTGTATTGCACGGAACAGACTGCCATCAATACCATACTCTGGCAAAATGTCCCACAGCTCCTTTCGTAATACCCTATCAAACGCCTTCTCCAAATCCACAAAACCGCAGAAAATCTTCTGGCTCACAGCCAGATGCTTCTCTACGATGTTGCGGAGGGAGAAAACTTGATCCATACATCCTCTTCCAGTTCTGAAACCACCATGTGCATCCCACAACAACCCGGTATCCGTATGTGAATAGTAAAAACTAAAAATCCGATAAGCCATTTCTGAAATTAGCGCGCACAAACACACAGACAAACATACATTTTTCCGGGATAAAAAGTACCCAGTGTTGTGCGCCAAAGGTTAAAGTATAAACATACCAAGTTTCATCGTAATCGAACCGGTAGATTTTGTGTGATGCTTGAACAAACAGACAGACAGACAAAAAAAATTCTAATCACATATTTGTGTTCGGTATCGATCTAATAACATCCCCTGGTATTTATTTTTTCAATATTTTCAATGTACAGAATTTGAACTTCTACAGTTTTATTATAAGTATAGATAATAATAGAAATACAAGTATTTTGATCTGGTATAAAAGGAAACATGTGTCATCCGCATTATATTAGTCCAGCATTCACTGGATCTGGGAGTGGTGACCAGTAAATACTGTCCAGTCCAGTGACAACATAATTCTAATGTACTTAATGAGTTTATCTACCTTTTGTATATATGTGTACGTGCTTTGTTAGGTCGAAACAGAGTGATTATGATGCGGTATTGTATGTACGAGTATACATAAAGCTATTTGTACATTTACGGTTGTACCTACGTTTAGCGTTTAGCAATGCCTTAGTACAACGTACATAATACAGCATTAACGCCTTGGTCACATTTAAATTTGTACCGAGTTGAATATTAAGCATGTCCTGATTGCCGTTCGACGGCAATGGTTTTACAAAACAATTACTGTCGAATACTATACCTATCGTAATTGATTCGTGTTTACAATTCATTTATAAAATAAGATTTGACAACGAAATATCTGAAACCTAAGTACAGAAATTGAAATAATAGGGCAATTGTCGTATTATTTAGATTTTCTGTGCAGGAACCACTTTGTTTGTTTGATACTTAGAACTATAATTTGTGGGATCGAATAAATAATAGGTACGAAAATCAAAATAATAATGGATTGACGATCAAGAATCTTAAATTAATTGTTATTCATTTAAAATTCTTGATCATCAACAGGAAGTTAGGTTTGCCATGATTTGTAGTCATATGTCCATCTTTTTGTGTATAATGTCACCTAGTGAACTGGTATTTAAATGATAGGCATTATAAATGTATTAATTCAAGCGTACATGCATACTCCTACGATTCGCCAGTTCTTTGCGTTTTCTCCCAATGCCATAGTTCTTTAGGTTCTGAAGATAATATATTTTAAATTTCAAAGGCTATTACACGACACGGTATTCAGGGTCCGGCAGAAAGGGTGGGCAAGGGGTTTCCGCTTATTACACTATCCGGTCGACAGCGCCCTTACTCAATCACAGTACAAATACACGGGCCACTCCGGTCGCCCTAATTAGGGCCCTAACTCCCAAAATGTTATTACACTACCCTGACCCTTGCTATCGTACCCTGAATACCGTGCCGTGTAATAAGTATATTTTTTACTGGTGGTAGAGCTCCAGTGACGGAGCTCGCGGGCGTAGGCACCACCGCATTACCTAATATACTTGCCGCTAAATGGTAGTGTTCAGCACTATCGTGTTCCGGTCAGGTGGTAATGTACGGCCCTGTAATTTTCGGCACAGAGCCATAACACCTTAGGCCTCAGGAATGGTAACGCATCTACATTTTGACCTCTGGTCTTTGTGTGGGTGTCTATAGGCTGCAGTCATCACTTAACATCAATGTGAACTGCATGGTTGTTTGGCACTTCCATTACTTACATTAAAAAAAGTCCTTTAAACAATATCTTGGCGTAACCGAACCTACTTAATTATTGCACCATCATAAGTTCACAACACAGATATTCCAGGCTAATGAGTAAGAGGTGAGGCAGTCGCAATGCTCCATACGGGACCCGTCCACAAACCGGTGCGGTGCACAAAACCCGATGTAATCCTGTCCTATCTTGCCTTGTTCGCAACTTCTTGGAAATTGAAGGAATTATATATTAATTTTGCTCTCCAGTCCTGTGTCTAGACTGTGGGCAGCATATTAAATTCTTTTTGAAAAACTTTTATATGTTTTCAATAGTTACGAGTGCACATCTTGATCAAATCGGGTAACTAGAATAACAAGATGATTCGTCAGACAAGATACAACAAAATAATATAACTACACGACTACACAATTTTTTATGTCCCAATTTGACATAAATCGAGCACATTACAAAACTTAGGGGATGCCACTGGGAATCTTCTTCGTAAGGATATGACGTCTAGCAGACTTCGCACTATCTAGTGGTTTTCTATTACTTATTTGACACCTATGTCTAACCACTAAGTAAGAGAGTAGAAGCTTTGAATGTTTTAAATATCGATTTTGATGTTGCGTGCATAAAATTCATAAAATTAACTCGAAGATATGATCATACGTATTTTAAATGTGTAAGTGTGTAAAAAATATGTTTTAATCTCTATGTGATTGAATAACTCACTCAGAGTATTACGATTGAATGATACGTCAATTATCAGAAGAATGAATATCAAGGATTTATTTGTTTGGAAAGAGTTTATCTATTAGCCTATCTACCACCACCTCCATCGACATAATCGTGATATTCGATGAGGTTAGTCAGGTTAGTTGTTAGTTACTCGTAGGAGATTAACTTAGAGAAAATTCTACCAATTGGTTAAACGAATGCCAAAAACTTCTTCATAGATAATTAAGAAATAATCCTACACAAATATTTCGTTCGTTAGTACTACCACCAGTAAAATTTTAACTGACTTAAATTTTACTGGTGGTAGAGCTCGAGGGAGTAGGCACCGCCCATAACTTTATCTACTTGCCGCTAAATGCGTGATATTCAGCTTTGTCGTGTTCCGATAAGGCTGTATTATGTAGCTCCGTAATTTTAGACCTTAGGGTGGCATAAGATCTGAAATTACTCCTGACGAGAAGTGGCAGTACATCTAGGTACATGTAAATGTATATTATTTTAGCTTTTATCCACCTAGATGTTAATAGGCTATATAAAAACTAGACAATTACCATCAATGTGGACTTCACGCTTGTTGCCAATTTTATGACATAAAAAACAAAAATTGTGAACATCTAAAATAATTTAGTTTCCTAACAAAACTTTAGTAGGATTTCTTTTGATAACGCCCAAAATAATGAGTGTATAATTTTACATATATTTTACACAAATGACGTCATCCACGTCGAGACCTACCTTATGTTTCGCAATCTGTATTAATCTAAATTTATTTAAAAACCTCCATCAATCATATTGATATAAACAAGATCTTTCAACTAACTCCTTTTGATTGAAGGGTCCGAATTTGACAAGTAGGTAAGTACTCGTACATTAAGTATATTTATTAATTGCCAAAAGATAGTTCTAATAACATTAATTGATAACTGCCTCGGTAGTCTAGTGGTAGAACCACTACTACTACACTTGGGTCCTGGGTTCGATTCCCGGGTCGGCTATCAGAGATAACGGTGTGAATTCATTTATCTCTGGTTCTATTGGGATTTTTCCATTTTCTAGAAGTTTCTCCGTACCTCGGAGTTTGATAGTGTGCCTGTAGTAGTGCCACCTGTCTGTGCGAGACAAGTCTGTCTTGAGACAGTGGTGACTCTAATGTGCAGTCAGTCAGCCTTATACGGACCAAAATGTTACCGGCGAATCGAGGATGTTTGAATGTATGCTTGTATACATCCATTTACCTCTGCCTACCACTTCGGGATTACAGGTGTGAAATTACGTTTGTTTTTTTTTAAATTGATTAGGCAAATTGCATTACGTCAACTATAGGTACTACGTCATGACTTACTTATGTTTCGAGACCTCAATTTCTACTTGTATTATCTTCTTATCATACAAACATACGTGATTAATCAATTTCCGTACCGATATCAATTGAGGTGATTGACACAATTTTAATGAAATTCTCTTTGTCACCTGTGATCTATTGTAATGTGTATTTACTTAACCATAGCAACAGCCCAATTACGAATATCCGTAATACTTTGTTGGATAACAATAGACTATTTTTTATGTCACGAACTATTGTTGAATTGCGTTGACAAGAAATTGTCTTGTCTTGATACATATAACGCACGTACCAATTTTTTTGGGATTAACGATTCTTATAATCGAGTATACCTACTGTCCGTTTAATTTTTTTATTACCTTAAGTGGCAACAAGCATATAATAGTTCACATTGATGGTAACAGAATACTCTCTCCTGAAGTCTAAGTTATTATGCCTCTTTGACGGAAAATACTAGGCCGCACAATTCCACCTGACCGGGATAAGATAGCGCTCAACACTACTATTAAAATCTAGCGGGAAATGATTAGGATCTCCGTCACAGGAGCTCTACTTTGAGTTATTAGATGGAACCCTTTTTTTAGAAACGTAACTACCAAAAAACTATCTATAGAGGCTACAATAATAATTAGTCTTACGCGGGAATAGAAAACCTAAAGAGGAGAAAAAAAAATTCCCGACCACTGTATCGTGATCCTTAAGGTATGTCACCAATAACCCGAAAATAGAGCGTCATGGTCTTTGACCAAGCTCTTTAAACGGAGAATAAAAAAAAAACCCGAAAATGCAGACCATAAATAAATATGTATCAATTTAAAACGACAGTAACGTCCGCAAAATAGATTTGAGATAGATCGATATTTGATTCGTAATTTGCATGCACCCGTCTCATATATACGTCAACGTAGGCGGAGTTTTACGTGCACATAACTTATTCTGAACCACTTATGAGACAGTTCAAACCGTATAAATACGGTAGGATTTATCCACTAAAGCGTTGTTTATCTTGAAAACGACTCATATTTTAAGCGTCAGGAACAGGTGGAATGTTCTACAGTAAGGATGCAGTGGTTTAATATGCACAGTGTGCTTAACACTGTACCTAATCTTGTAATCTCGGACATTTCAAGACATACATCTACAAGGCGTGTTGACATCGTGTAACTTCGTTGAAGCGGAAATAAAGAAAGCAATGTACATTTCAGTAGTCGATGTTGCAGTTCGTGAGATGAGTGACAGAGTTTGTCTTCAAAGCACGTTCCTTAGCCACGGTAATATGTCAACGAGGAACGTACAACGATAGTTTTGTAAGGCGATGCGACGTGACTTACACGGTGGTGTTATAAAACTGACGTAATGGGTACCGGTAGAAATGGGGACAAGCTCGGACAAAGTCAAGGTCTGGCGAATTTCACTTCTTGCCTGATGGGGAAAACCAACTATACGAAACGTGTTTTACATCAGCCATATTACCTAATATTTACTTACTTTTATGTATAAATTAAGATTTGAATACGCTGACGAAATAAATGTTGTTTCTACGAATACCATTACAATTTACAATATAAAAAATACGCTTACACTCACAGCTCCACATTAGATATTATATAAACGTGTGTCGTAGATGCCGTTGTACACATACAATACATACACACCCGAAATAATTTCTAGGCGATACAAATATTTGTTCCGATGCGGGGATCGAACCCGCGACCCTTCGAATCAAACAGTGATTTCGCACCTCTGGACTAACTGGGTCGTAATATGATGGAAATCTGTCACTACATAACTCTCGTTTGTTCGCAAAATGTCACGTCCTTAGATTTGGAAATAACCCATAATTTTCCACTGGAACCACACCACTCGGAATGCTATTGCCAATTATAGTGGAAATAATGAAAATAACCCCTCTGCTAAATTCATGCTCCTAATATTACACAAAACCTACATCATTCTGGTTCAATTTTTGTATTAATCTACATACTTAATAGTTCCCTCGAGAGGCCCGTAAGCTAGAGGCGATATATTCAATATTTTTTTAAGTTTATAAGGCACTATGAGACTGTGTTAAGGCACTCTTTAAAAATAAAGCAACTTGGCGTGAAGATAAATACCAACTATTCAACAAGTCTTTTATCTTAATAACTTGGATGCGAAACCTTGGTTAACTTAAACATTTTACGTAACGTAGGCAAACAAGCATACAGTTCGAATTGATTTGTTGCTACCCCTGAGGTCTTGTTACTTATACATCTGTGCCAAAAACTATAGGGCCGGGCCATACATTACCTCCGGAACACGATAACGCTGAACACAAAACCATTTAGCGACAAGTATATTAGGGAATCCGGTGGTACGCGGGCTTCGTCACTGAAGCTCTACCACGAGTTAAACGAAAGCCGGATTTTACGCAATTTAATTTACACTTTCCTACACTAGATCGCATAACGGTTAAAATAAGCCAACCGTCAACGTGAGCTGCATGCGTTTGCAGCTACGAGTATCACATAAAAAGTGATCAGTGAATTCCCACGGACAGTTTGCGAGCGTGCTTCCAACGATCAACGAACGGGGGCTCGACCACCTAATATGATTGAATTAGTTCTTGCTATTATTTATTAGGTATATTATCTTGTCATTCTGCACCGTACAGGAAAGGATCACAGAATATAGATGCCAAACCCCAGTTCGTCGCCAGATGACGATGGGTATCGAGCAGAGAGAAGCAAGTAGGGAATTATTCGACTCAAGGGGGACAGAATATCTTATTATCATGATAATAGAATGATTAACAAATGTTTAAGACAAAAGACGCATTACATTTGATTACATGGTCGAGTCTAGAGACCGCGGCGTCCACGCGTAAGACGGATCACCACGCTTGAAAGGCAAACGATTGCTTACAAGATAATGCTTTGTAAAAAATAACACCAGGTACCTACAATCTTTTGCTCAAAGATCTCCTGTTAGAACACAATATGTATAATACATTGCCCACCGTGTACCGTCTTCATGAGATAAGATCACTAGCACGTAGTGCGTAATGTACTGGCAGCAATGTAGCCGGTTATATGAACACCACAGTTCTCAATTTTGCCTTTATATCGAACACTGTATGGCTTAAAATCCGACGATATACTCGCTAGTATGACTCCAACCTTACCGCAATTAATCACAAAGTCACTTCCAAAAAGAATATTCATTGTGCTGGTTATAATAAATACATTATGCATATTAAATTATTCGCTAGTGTTTGGGTTTTCAGTGCAGCAACTGCATCATCGTGTTACCTAATGTGTCTGTTACCAAATTGTTGTATTTGCTGATACTGTGCTATAGTTCAATAATAATAAATTACCTCGTAGCCACAAGCGCAAGTGAATAGAGCGCAAGACAAAATGAATGAGAGTAGGTATTGCTGTAAAAATTAAAGGCATATTCCGATGGTTCAGGCATGTAGTAAGAATGTCGAATGAATGAGCGAATGACTTAACACATATGCGAATGTAGTAGTATACAACGCGAATGTAGATGGTTGCAGAGGCCCAGGGAACAATAGGTCGAGAAATGCCTGAAGTTGGGATAAGTCTTAGGTAACGAAGTGCATGTATGAAGAGAATGATAAATGTAGAAGAAGCACGGGAGGTGTGTAAGGATTGAGGCATGATGCCCACACCTGAGGCACTAAGTTGTAAATTGTAATGCCTCTGTGTTGGAAATTATGAAGCCGTACATTACCACCTGACCAAAACTCAAACCGGAACACGATAGCGTTTAACACTATCATTTGGCGTCAAGTAGATTAGGTAGTCGGTCATCGGAGCTCTACCACCAGTAAAAGTTACTTTATTAAGTATTGTTACAAAAATTAGTAGTAGGTATAATAATGATTACCCACCCACCCCCGTCGTCACTAGCGGCACAGTATTTTAATTTACTTCTAGCCTCAGAAGTACCAAACAAGAGTCACGGTTCTTTGTTAATGCCCATGAACTACAGTAATCGGCATGAAAAGTTAAATTTCTGATCTAAAAATAAATAATTATTGTTACTTCCAGCATTTCAGTACTTGTTGTACCTACAGGACTTTTCAACCTTGACTTGATCAGTCTAATTGATATCGGTTATACATCAGCATATTTTTTGCGCGGTTGACTTTTTCACAAGTAGACAGAGTCATTAGCGATTCAATATTTTTTTTGCTGGACATGTAGGTACTTTACTTTTTGTTCAGGTCTCTGGGCGAGGCAGACTCGCGGGCGTTACGGACGCCAAACCAGTTCCGTAAAGAATCGAGTGGAGTGCCGCCTTGAGCGTAGATACTAACTTGTTTGTACCCAAATTTATTTTTTTACATTATGCATCCATTTCGCGTGCTTTGAAACGAAATGTGCCCGTTGATTGAGATTATCTTCGGTCGTCATTACGACACAATGTTTAGCGGCAAAAGTCAAAGGATTAATACCTAGATCGAGATGTCCAAATGTGTACATACGAGTACCTATCTACGAGTACTAGTAGGGTGTGGGCACCACTACATTACTTGATCTATTTGCCACCAAATTGTAGAATAGAATATTTGTTTATTGTCAAAAATTGTGTAGTGTTAGCACTATCCGGAGATATGGTACTATCACTACCATCATCATCACTTTAGCCGAAAGACGTTAACTGCTGGACAAAGCCTTCCCTAAAGATGCTAACAACAAACCGTGTTGTGCGTCTTAAGGGGAGGATAAACCTACGAGAGCGCCCTTGCGTGTACGTGTGGATGTATGCGAGGGCGCGCGCGCGCTCGTGTGTGTGGGTTACGTTTTAAGCTTTCGCACTAAAGATGGAGCACCTAGATTAAAGCCTATAACTAAGTTTATTTCGTTAGTTCACTAATAGATAAGATAGATCTCTTCAAGATTTACGATATGGAGTTGAAATACTTTCAACTATATTATTAATTCTGCAGTTAAATCATAAAATATTTATCATCAATGTGGTCTTCATACCTGTGTGATCCTCAATGAAATTCTTATTCAGGCTCCTCCTTTCATCTTAAGCCTATCTTAAGTCTAACTACACGAAAAGTTTTCTTGTATTAAAACAATCTATGAGACTGTTTTGAGAATGATGTAGGTATTCGTAATGATGAATATTATTATTAAGTGGCATGAAGGTTAGGATAAACTTACGGTAGGATCTACACCGTACACTAGCAGCTACATGGGGCTGTATTAACATGAAACCATTGAAAAAAAAAACAAAAAGCTTACAGGTAATTCGACATTATTTTCGCGTAACATAATATATGTATGAATATGTTTTGCTACTTGACAGCTTCCTCATTTTTTTGCATTACATTGTGAAGTATCTCGTAAGTACTAAGAAATAATCGAATATCCGGGTCATGGTAAATAATATTCTTCATGCGAGGAAAAACGACATAATTGTAATAAGTACGTGTTGTATTCAGTACCCACCACCGACCGAGCAATTCTCTTTACGCAATGTTATTTATGGACATAGTGTTTCTGGTATTTTGTTGACTCACAAATCAGTTTTTGATTACACAATAATTCAAATTCAACATTAGTTTCTAATAGGTTAGGATCCTACTGCAGAATCATTTCGTTCATCCGGATATGCTGCAAACTTAATTTTTACGCATATTTATAATCTAGATTACATATATCCAATAGGTTGCTAATGAAAATTTGGCCGCAAGTATTTTTAATTAAATTATTTTATATTTAACAGCCAGCAACTTTTATTATCATAATAATAAGAAAAAAAAAATAGCTTTAATTTGATATATAAATAATACATGTACGTTATATTATATCATAAAGTGACTGTGTCTGTCTGTCTGTCTGTTGCCTTTTCACGTCCAAACGACTGAACCGATTGTAATGAAATTTGGTGCAGAGATAGAGTTGACTTTAAGAAAGAACATAGGCTACTTTTTAAACGACATCCACGCGGGCGACATCTAGTATTGTTATATATTGCGTAATAATACCTAAAAATATGATAATATTATCTACATAGGTATATATTATCTGTGGGTATATAGGTATGCCTTCTGTGCAATGTAAACAAGCCTTATAGCGAAGTAAGAGGTATGTTGATACAAGTATCAATATGTAAATGTCCGCACATATAAAACTCGATGCATTCAATACATAAGGATGTTATTTCCTTGTGTATCAAGCTTGCATTATAATTGGCACGCTTATAAGCGAGTAAGTTATCTGCAATGAGCCCGATCAATCACCTATGAACTGAACTATAAATCGGTCATGCGATATAATGGCACCGTGCGTTACTAATTTGTTACAAGCGTTTGTGCACATTGAAACACTATTTAATAGTCCCTAGCAAGAAATATATAAAGCACATCGACTTTAGAAAAAAGACTTCGCCTATTTTCGGTTCTGAGAAAATTTTAACTGCCTCGGTAGCCTAGTGTTAGCAGGCCACTACTACTACGCTGAGGTCCTAGGTTCGATTCCCGGGTCGTGGGTTATCAGAGATAATGGTGTAAGGTCCTTTATCTCTGGTTCTATTGGGATTTTTCCATTTTCTGGAAATATCCCAGTACCTCGAAGTTTGAAAACGTAACCGGCGAATCGTGGGTGTTTACCTCCGCCTAACATTACATGCGTGATTACAGGCGTGCAGTAACGTTTTAATTATTTTTACTATTATCTATGGAAACTATCGAAGTATAAATTACTATTAATATTAATACTCTCCTATTACTGTACTATGTATAAAATACTTTTTGTGTGTTTTACATACAGGAAAAGACATAAGTTCTGTCAGAGATAATTCTACAATAACTGAGGTGCACTCATATTTTTTACGCGTGTGACTATTTGCGTAATTGTCGCCAAGCCCATTGACATTGGTATTTTTCCAAACGCCGGATGAGTAAAAAATTTCCCAATATGGAAAATTCAATATCACTGATGGTAGAGCTCCAGTGATGGATCTCGCGGCACCAGCGTCTTACTCGAACTACTTGCCACTTGTTGCACAGATTGGGATGAAATCTAGCAAGGAGATAGTTTAAGACCTCAGTAGGACATAGGTTTCTTTAGTGCCAAACACAAAGAACACGCGGACGAAGTCGCGGCAACATCACTGTTAGTACAAATAATTTAAAACAAAATCGCAAAATAGCAAGAAAATAGCCAGACTGTTTTTTTTTCAAATCTTTAAATTGTACGGAACGTATACGCGAATCCGATTCGCACTTGCTGATTTCACCGATTTTTTGACATTTGAACATTTGAAAAATTAAGCAATTTGTTCAATACTCTACGCGCTACATTATATGAATTTTTATGCGGTTCGAAGTTCGCCGGGACAGCTAGTTTATCATAAAAAAGTCTATAAATAAACCAAAAACGCGGATTTATTTCTTAAAACGACAACTTTACATACAAATTATAATTTATTTCTTAGAGTAACAATAACACGGAAACAGCAGAACATGAAATAAAAGCGTCATCGTAATAAATATCAAGTTCTAGTAAAATAAATGAATACTTAAGATGTGTTATAACTTAACGTTAGTTATTAATAATACGGATTCGTAGGTATAGTTAATAAATATAACTATGTATAATAAACCTAATTTTACGAATTTGTCTCGCATAAACTAAATAGATTCTTCCAATAAATCGTAAAATTTGAAGAGCGATTAATGACTTTATGAGCGATTTTGGGATCACGAAAATTGAAAGTTTTCTCTATAAGAATGAAAGTTAGAGCGGCCAGCCGGCCACACAAAACTGCAATCCGATGCGATGCGACGCCGCATTGCATAAACTTGTGATGCAAATTGCTGCGATGCGATTCAGGTGACCATACTATCTACATGTCGGATGAAATCGCATCGCAGCAATTCGCATCGTCGCCGTATCCCAGAATCTTGTGATGCAAATTGCTGCGATGCGATTCAGATGACCTTACTACTACATGTCGGAAGAAATCGCATCGCAGCAATTCGCATCGCAAGTTTCTGCGGTACGGCGTCGCATCGCATGAATCGCATCGCATCGTAGTTTTATGTGGCCGCCCTTACTGTAGGTATTATTTATTTATGTTTTGATATCTACTAGCTTTCTGACCCTAAGTTTTCAGTTTTTACATGGACGGTAATATGCCGGTTAATATCTAATAGTAGTAGGTACCTAGCTTCCTTATCTATCTTTCGCCAAGTGGACATTATCATGTTCCAATTGTAATGTTTGCCTCTGTCATTACCGGCGTAAGTATAAGCAAAAGATCTATGGTCTCAGGAGTGGCATAGTTTAATATGCAGATGTCTACAGGTTATATTTACTAAACATTGATGTAAAGCTGCAAGCTTGTTTACCAATTTTTTGGTCAGTTCGTATCACAAAATATTAAATACAGGCTGTTGCTCGCGGTTTGGCCCTCGTAGATGTCGTTTTGTAAATAACTAAGTTGCCTATGTTCTTTCTCAAAGTCAGCTCTATCTCTGTACCAAATTTCATTAAAATCGGTTCAGTCGTTTGGCCGTGAATAGGTAACAGACAGGCAGACAGACAGAGTTACTTTCGCATTTATAATATTAGTAGGGAAGTAGGGATTTGCCTCAGAGTGTACTACAGTCGGTCCGCAAAATGTAAACGCAGCATTATTTAACCACAACAAAATTAAATATGGACATAATATGGCTGTGATAAAAACTAAATTAGCGATAAACTTACATTGTTAAAATGTTCAACTTTGATTAACAATCTTCTGAATTATAAATCCATGTTAAAATCATGAAGGAAAAAAAACGAGCAACTATGGTAAAATAGGGATGTCATAAATAAGACGAGTGTTAATTAGCCTGGGTAGCACCACGATATTTGTTAAAGTTATTGTAACATTTCACATCCTTTTCCTTCACATAAGGAAATCTGTTAAAGTTAGAGAAGGATGTACCTAAAATGTGACAATAACTTTAACAAATATCGTGGTGCAACCCAGGCTTAATATTGTATGAGATTTAGGAATAATAGTACAGTTTAAGAATGGACTGTGATATTTTATTTACAATGTGACAATATTAGCTACTTCTAGTGACTAAGCTCTAGTAACGGAACTCGGAAGTCAATGGCGTAGGCATTGGCACAACCGCATAACGTAATCTTCCTGTAGCTGAATGATAGTTATTCAGCTACCGTGTTCCGGTATATGTATGGTCTGATAATTCATGGTCCCGTAATTTTAGAGAGACAAGAAGTGACCTCACGATTAGGAATAATTATAAATAATGCATCTGCATTGAAACCTGTAGTTCTATGTAAAAGTCTATTAAGTTACCAGTTCTTACCTACTTAATATATCTACTATCATTATAAACTATTTTCTTGTTTGTCACTTTCATGACATGAGGTAAATATTATGCGCAATATTTGTATTTAAACGAGCTTCAAAACAATTTTTCAAGACATCGTACACATAATGTACCTACGTGTTAAAATATATTCGTATTAAAATTTAGGTAAAAAATGTTCATTTCAACATTCATCGTGTATTTACAGTGTAGATTTATGTTCTTAAAACTCATTTTTAAGTCGTCTTAAAAATAAATATATCAATCGATTGCCATATTATAAAAACTAAAGCTGTTAATAAGAATGCCATGTCCATATTTCACTTACAATGTCCGTGTAATATCATAAATTGCATGCTATTTAAACTTTATATGCGTATTGCGAATACACTTTGTTTACTAACACACTCTGAATGCGAATGCGATTTTTTTTGCGACATTTCAATCGTATAGCGTCGACGATATAAACAGAATTACCGGTTGTGTGTCACCTGTCTCTTGCTATAAAGATAACCAGTTAAAAATGCTAAAGCACCCATACGCAATACAGTCACTCCATTATTTAAATTGGTCATTATCAAAGGGCAGTAGTTCGATAGAAATTCGCAATCCAAATCACTTCCTGCTTGCTATCAGAACAAGATATGTGGCGGTAACATTCGGTTGTATAATCTCTCCACAAAACTAGTTCGAATATACAACTTGATGTCGAGACTCAGTTGCCGTAACTGAGCCAGTTAAAAAACGTTTAAAGCGCTTAAGAAATATAATAATGTTTTTGATGCTACATTGGTAATATGAAACAAAAGCTTCAAATTGGGACCACATCCAAAACTATTTTCGTTTTGAGCGTGTTATGAACAAACATCCGCTACCCTACGCCTTATTTTGTGAAGTACGATGTGTGTGAGGTATTTAAATCTTTTGTGTGAATGACACTGGAAATATTAATCGGGTAGGCAAACCTTTTCCTTTGTTTAGGTTTTATTTTTATCGTGTAGCCTAGAAGTGAGATGTTTACTCGTGACAAATATAATTATTTATTTTATTACTCAAGCACTCGGGTAGGTTTGTTCTGAGTTCGTTGATTTAATAGACTACACGACACCCAGTCCCGGCCTTGAAAGTTGAATTGCAATGTAGAGTTGATAAACGGGCTCGACTTGAGCTCAACTGCCGTGTTTATGTTAATTCACTGTAATACAGGACTTGCTTACCCATAATTACAATAAGTCCACTTATTCAGATATTTTAAAAGAAAACGGAATGGGTCAATAAAGTACAGCCAGGGAACTCGCCGCTTATCCAAAATCAATGCTATATTAGCTTTCTTTACCACCGCGTAAGATGTCAGTGTGGTCGATCTGCTAGTACCCTGATAGTACATTCAGTTTTACTTCATTTTTTCATTCACCCAAGCATATTGCTTAGGTGATCATTAGATTTGCTCGTTTAATGTCGAGCAATAATGTTGCTTCGCCAGATCTGTCATACGAGATCATTATCCCATAAGGAAATTCTTGTAACGATCATTAATATCAGCTTCGTTGTATAATTTTATATACTCCTTAGCATTCTATTATGTTAGTTATATTTTTTGTTATGTTCTTTTATTACCTATAACGAAAATTAAAGTACGAACACGATAGTGCTGAACACTACAATTTAGCGGCAAAAAGATTAGGTAATGCGGTTGTGCCTACGCCCGCGAGCTCCGTCACCAGAGCTCTACCACCAGTAAATGCATTATATTTAGCAGGAGTGGTGAAAGATGTACACCGAACACACACCGTACACCTACCGAAGTACATGACTGATAATCGACCATAAAATTATAAAGCATTTTAAATGCAAATGCATTGTAAATGCATTATATTTAGCAGGAGTGGTGAAAGATGTACACCGAACACACACCGTACACCTACCGAAGTACATGACTGATAATCGACCATAAAATTATAAAGCATTTAAAATGCCGCAGTGAGGTCTATTTTTATGATTGTAATCCATTTATCCCTTTTTAGGATTCCATAACTCAAAAAAAAACGGAATTAATATAGGAATGTGAATTCCGTTTGTTACCTTAGACTTATAAATTTTTATATCATGAAGTGGAAAACAAGCGTAGGTACAGTTTACATTATGGTAAGTAACATTGTAGTCAATAAAAATGTACATGTAACCAGAGATTTCGTTTTTGATTACAGATTCGGTGGCACTCTGTGTCGGTAGTTACAGGGTCGTGCATTACCACCTACACCAGTACGATATTGCTGAACTTTACCATTTAGCGCTAAGTAGATTAGGTAATGCGACAGCTCCGTTATTGGCGTTCTACCCGCAGTAATTGTATATAATCTAATTCACGCGAGTCCCACTCCCGCTTGACCACATTTGATAAATAAAAATAGACCTTTGGACAAGTAAGAAATATAGAAACAACAAACATGTTAATACAACAATTTTAACGATCTTGTTTACTCGCAGCCATAAAGCGTCGGTATCAGCTACCGCGAGTTAGTCAACCTAAGTCGGCACTCGATGTATGTGACGTGTTGTAACCGGGAGCCTAATGCTAGTGAGAGGTGGTTGCTCAAGCAGAGTCGGTTGGCAATGAGGAAGTGATGGTGCGTGGGGCAACTGACCTTGGGCGCATGTTGCTTGCGTACTGATCGCCGCGATCACCAGTTGCTAGCTGCTGGTATCATCCAATCCATATCATGACTCACTTATTATGTTGGCTTAGGCGAATAAACTAAAGATCATTGGTGTCCATAGTCCATATTCGTCGGAAAAAATCAAGCCGCCTGGGAGCTTTCATCGACCACACTGCTGTAGACTTGACAGACACACTTTGAGATGTAACAAAAAAATGGACGGTTGAATATTTCCTCTTTGGTACATCTATTAAAAGTTTGCGATGGCATAATAATATTTATGTTTTATTTATCTTTTAAGGATAACTTACTATACCCATTTTATCTTCCGTATAATTGGTAGCTTACCCTGCGGTAATTGGAAATTAATTCTTATCAAATTAATGCTTTATTAGCCTTTTTTGCATATTAATGTTATATATTACACCACACATCTTAAAGAATTAGCAAGCATGTAAATTCGCCAGGCACATTAAAATCGATGTCCTAAATGTATGATTTGAGTAGGATAAGCCTGCACAATTTTGTCACATTTTTAGTAAGTAGTTAGGTACACGCCAGGTTTCTGTAGGTACACGCCAGATTTCTGTTAGTACTCATCAATTATCATACATTATTATAATGTTATAATATGTGTATATATATGTCAGATTCGTATACCTATATACATGACAAATTAATTAAGTACAATATTTATGTTCTTAAATAAATGAGTATGTAAATACTAATATTGCATAGTTAATTTAATTTAACGTTTAAGCAACAAAACATTTAAAATTGCTTAAATTACAGTGTTGCTTAAGGTAATATCCGTATATAATAATAATAATTCATTGTATATCGAAACATATTAAGCAAAATCAACTTTATTACACTTGTACGAAATGCTTGTTGTACAGATTCTTTTATAATTGACTTTGGACTATTGTAATGCTGCAGTGTTTTGTAACTATAGCTCTTAATTTGTTACACGTATTCTAAATACGTAAAATAATCTAAATAGATATCTAGGTTTACATTTAAATTAATTTTATTTAGCCCTCTATTCTCATCTTTGATGGATTGTTCTAAGTTTTACTCCAATTCATTATGTTTCCATAATTAATTTTTAGAACTATAACAATAATTTTGAATAATAAGTCATAATAATAAAGGTGACTACCTTCATTACACATACACTTACATTTCATTTGAAATAATACGCCTTATTGATCCGTAGAACGTAGCATTTCGTAGACACACGTAGACTGGATTCATCAATTAAAAAAAAACAATGCGTAGGCATCACCGTGTTACCTAATTTATCTGCCGCCAAATGGTAGTGTTCAGCACTATCATGTTTCGGTAAGATGGTAACGTAGGTGTGGCCTCGTTATCTCTATCACAGAGATATATATAACTTTGTTCTCCGGGATGGTAACGTAGGTACTCTGAAGTCAACTCTACGTTACCTGAATGTAGATAGGTTCCCAGTTTTATTACATGACCATTTTTTCTATACCTATCTGGGGGAGGGGGAGGACCAAACTCACTATTAACGAGGTAGGTATCGCTTACCATCACCAATTCATCCAATTCATGCTAGTTTACTGCTTTAATCAAACACTTTAAAAGACAAAAAAATATTGTAATGTATGATTTTTGTATCGACACTGATTGAAATAAAACTATTTTTATGGATTTATCTAGGTTATGTTATTATTCTAGTTACTGTAGTAAAGCTCTAAGTTATGTCTTATTTAGGATATCTCAAAGTAAAATTTAGGCATAAGTTGGAGTACATATCTCAAAATTAAACTACGAGTATATATAGATATTAGAATTAAAGGCCAAAATTACTTATTTTATTTATTTATTTTATTTTATTATTAATTACTTATTACCTATTTACAAAGTAGCATTTCCACGTGTTTGCAACACTCAACGTGGATTACTACTATGAAATTAATGTAACACGGCCGTTAGTAATTTAAAATTTAGAACGGAGATACGATTGCGTCGATACTGAATAATTTTCAACTGTCATTTATAAAAGTCGGTGTCGATTTTCACATTCACATGTTGTTTTAAGCTTTTGTTTTAAAATTGTACCTAGTCAGGGTGATTACCCGTGCACCCGCCTTTGTGTGTGTTCCTGCAAAGAGGAACACACACAAAGTCACAGACGAACTCAGCTATGTCGCCGTATGATAGATAGTTGATTAGCAATTGATATGTCATGGTTTTTTTTTCAGTTTAATATTAACGACAACGTTTATCGATATTTAATTCCAACCTTGATGCAGTGGGTGCAAAGGGTAAATAGGAATTACTTTCACCTCCACCCACCGGTGGGTTTAGCCAGTGGGTGCACGGGTTAAACTCATTTGTGTTTACCCTCTAAAAAACTTCTTTTCCCGCTAATTAAATTCCGTTTGCTATTTTAAATCATAAAGACTACAGTGCCATAAAAAATCAATGTCAGAGTTTGAATTATTATTTATATCTACTCTTAATTTAAACATAATTAATTATAAAATATTGTTAATTAAGAAGACGGATCTTAAAAATGTATGCGAATAAACAAGCTATACTTAGTAATAATAGTCCTATTTTAAAGGTCTTCATATTATTGTATCTACTCGTGAAATTGACTCACAGTCTGTTTATTACTAATGATATAAAACTATTTCTGTGGCTTTGTCGTACGTAGGTATAGTCAGCTTAGTATAGAGTACTATAGAGCGTCATCAGCGTCGGACTGGCCGAGGATAGCCCAGGTGACGTTTGCCAACCCCACTGGGGGACCCACGGGTCTGGCTTGCGGGACCTGCCTCAAACATCAGTCTTCAGAACCCGGGTTCACAACTTAGTTTTAGGCCCCGTACGTATGAAATCGGCATACGAAACTAAAATTCATGCAGTGTACGTGTAATAAATCAATACAAATTGTACCTATAATTTCAATAAAATAAATGTAGGTACCTATGTACTTCCTGCAATAATTTTAGTACTTACGCGATAACACGCGTTAAACTAATAATTGAACATTGGTAGGGAATAGTAGGGATCAACCAATGTTCAATTATGAGTTTGGTTTTGAATTGTGAAACTTAAAAGCGGGCATTATCGCGGCTGACTCTGCGTCTGCGTTTACACTATTTGCTTTCTGAATTGACAAATATGCGGGCACTGGCAATCAATATTCCTTACCAGAAATACTGAATAAACACCCACAACGTCGTATCTAGGCTATCGATAGCATAATGTAACGTCCAAAAAAAACATGAATGTTTTACTGTCGAACAGTGGAAATAATCAAAACTATTCATACATCACTCGAGAGTTGAGAGATATGCAATTAAAATGAATGAACTCGGCAAACAAAGCGTCGAAGGTTTACGTAGATATTTAGTAGTACCTTCACTTCAAGCAAGGTGAACCCTACACGTACATCTATGAATATAATGTAGGTAGTTGGACACAAAATAAACCTTATTGTCATTGGAAGATTTGATAGTGGCACCTAGAGGTTAAGTTAGAGTAGAGGTTATAATTGTATTGAGCCGGGAACTATTCAACAGATTGCAATGACATTTCAAACCACTATCGCTGACCCAAGATGACTAAGCGTTACAAGAAAACTGGTATGGCTAAAGATGATATTAAAGGGAGATAGAGCAGGATGTCTATATGTAGAAAAACGCTGGCGTAAATGAGATAAGTATTGTACTCATCCCTCCTCCTTTAAGTGGGAAGTGAGACTATAGCGAGTGCAATGAAAGTAAAAGTGAACGTTTTTATGTTTTAGACATTAAAGATACCATCGCGCCTTTATTTCCTCGAAGGATTGGCAGAGGCGTTTGCTGGCACTCATGCATGGATTTAAGATTTACCAGTTAGGTAGGTATGTTAAGTTTATGGTAATAAAGAGCGAGATTAAATACTTATTTATCGGTATTTAGAGGATGAAAATTTATTTCTCAATCAGAAAACCATTAACTTATTTTCGTAGACACTTGCTGATTGTAGGTAAGACACAAATTAGCGTCTTTTGTCAGTAGTCAAACAGGTTTCCATTTGGTGCGTCAGTAGCTAACGTAAGCAGGTAACTTGCTCTGCTAATATTAAGTACCGGGTTCGCTCCTCGGGTAATGGTGATAAGTACCATTGGGACTTAGAGGAATAACGCTTGGGGTATTTCCATATCCCGGAAGTTGCCCAGTGTCATTTCGAGCTTAGCTAAATGTGCCCGGCACCGATCGGTCGGTGATAGGCTCGCCACATGGAACAAAAGTTGAACTTATCTGGCTATTCGTGCGTGTTCGCATCCTTGTATGAATGCATGGATTTATCTCTGTCTAACCCTTCGCGAAGTATAGGCGTGAAGTAGGTAACTAATTTGTATTGTATCGGGGTTCGGACGTCATTTAATTTATAAATGTAAAGCAAAAACTACTATAATACTAGGTTTTGGCCGCGACTTCGTCCGCGTATACTTTTAATCACTACAAATTGTAGCTTATATGTTATGCCATTGTAGCTAAAACCTATATTATTGTAAAGTTTCATCTAAATCCGTCCAAAAGTTTTTTCGTGAAAGAGTAACAATCGTGAAACAGTAATCCATACGCACACACTTTCGCATTTATAATGTTACTAGCTGTTGACCGCGGTTTCGCCCACGTGGACGTCGTTTTATAAATAACTATGGAATACTCCATACAAATATCCACCCCCTACTTTAGGGGGTGGGGAATATAAGGATACAAAAAGTAGCATATGTTCTTTCTCAAAGTCAACTCTATCTATGTACCAAATTATATTAACATCGGTTCAGTCGTTGTAATGTGAACTAGCGACCCGCCCCGGCTTCGTACGGGTAGAATTCATTATAGATATTTATGAACCTTCCTCAGAAAACCCTCTTTTCAACATTTCAAACAGGAACAAAATCCGTTCAAAACTTTCCGAGATTACCGCATACCGACATACAGATAGAGAAAATAGGGGGGGACTTTACTAATGTCTAATGTGCATGTACTAAACGATGCACATTCGACATTAGTGCATGTAGGTATACTCTTAAATCCTACTAATCCCTACTAATATTATAAATGCGAATGTCTGTCTGTCTGTTACGTTTTTTTGCCATGTTTTATAGATAATGGTACGGAGCCCTTCGTGTGCGAGACTCGCACTTGGCCGGTTTTTTTCATCATTTATACCGATGCAAGACAAGAAGTAAATGATATGATTATTTTTGTATTTTTTGAGGAACAAATTAGGTAAGTACCTACCTACTACGGAAGAGCTACATGTGTCCATATTTTGTTGTTGTCACAGATTATAGGCATTTAATGTTTTCCTTAATCATTCACAGATTATAACACGTGTCTGCATGCAGGAAACTTATATTCGCTATCGTCGTAGAAAATATAAATAGTTCGTGACTTGCATATCGCCGTGCAATTTCTGGAGGAATTAAATGTCTTGTCTATTCAGTAGTTTAGTGGTAGCAGGCCACTGCTACTACCCTGGGTTCTGGGTTCTGGGTTCCAGCCCCGTATTGGGAAGGTAATAGCTATTGGGATTTATGTTTACATTTTCTGGAAGTTTCTCAGTACTGCCTTCGGAGTTTGGTAATGTACTCGGAGATGTCAATAGGCTCGCCAGTCTCGCCACCCTTGCTCAATTGCTTGGTAGGAGTTTCCAGGTTTGATTCCGCGGAGATTCAGACTTTCAGGACAAAGATTCCGTTAGTTCCGACTTTTGTTCTTCACTGGAGAACTTATCTGGCTAAAATGTGCCCAGGATCTGTCGCAAGCATCTGTTTATAAAGGCACACTCGGTAGTCGGTAATTTGGGTGAATGTCAATAGACCCGCCACCAATTGAATGGGATTCATTAAGCATAGCTGGCGAATCATGGGTGTTTGTTTTTATTTTTTTTATTTTTATGTAATGATAGTGGCAAACAAGCATGTAGTTGACGTTGATGTTAAGTGACGACTGCAGCCTATAGACACCCACACTCAGACCAGAGGTCAAAATACAGACGCGTTACCACTTCTGCGGCCCAAGGTGTTATGCCTCTGTGCCGGTAATTACATTACCACTTGACCGGAACACGATAGTGCTGAACTACCATTTAGCGGCAAGTTTATTAGGTAATGCGGCGGTGCCTACGCCCGCGCGCTCCGTCACTGGAGCTCTACCACCAGTAAGAGTGTTTGCATGAATTATTAAATTACTTCTGCCTACCCTCTCAGCCCAGTCGCAAATTTCGTTAATGATAAATAGAAAACTCGTATCAACCATGACTGTATTATTTAAGCTCAGTCAACCCATCGACGACGGTTCAGTTCTTATCAGCCGATAGCCTCGACCTCTTCCCCTGTTGCTCGCCCGAACTCGATAAACTTGCATTTTAGACCTTATTACAACGCGATACAGCATATTGCATCCAACGACAGTGAAAAGCGATAGTAGTCCCTTATGCAATGTGTAAATATAGAGCGATATCATCATTTCGGTTTTGTATACGTTTATTCCTAATGGATTTGAATTCAAAAACGTGTTTGTAATAGGTGGCAAGTCGATTGATGTTAATCGAGCATATTACCAAACTCTGCTACTGCGAAACTTCTCCGGAAAAACCCAGTATCACAAGCTGGTATAGATGTTATTGAAATTTTCTTAAACTGAAGATAACATGGCAATTTCTAGAACTATTTTGTTTATGTTACGAAAGTTTCGTTCCGGTACAGAGGCACAACTTCAGGAGAGGCAAGGCTTCTATCTATAATACATTGAAATCTCTGGTTTTTATTTTGACGTGTATTAAATTAGCTACACAGTACCCATTATTCACTCACTAATATGTGAACTGAACTATACCTATGCTTGTATGCCACTAATTACAGGAACAAATTATAGTGCCGGCAATTACAAGGCTATGCATTACCATCAATGGTGGTAGAGTACGAGAGCGTAGGCACTACACAACTTAATCTATGTGCCGCCAGGTGGTAGTTCACTCGCGCGCTCCGTCACTGCAATACTACCGTCAGTAAAATTTGAAAGAAAGTGGCCACATGCATACAATTCACATTGATGGTAAGCCTATAAACATCTACCTACATAAAAATAAGAGATTTCAGTGTAGATGGGTTCTTACCACTGCTGAGGCCTAAGCTCTTATCCCTCTGTGCCGGAAAATATGGGGGTCATCTGACTGGAACATGATAATACGGTGGCCTAATTCCGCTAACATAGTTAGTCGTAATTGTCATTGGATCGCGAATCGTTTCACTGTCTTGCTCTTACATAGTCTGCGCGCATTGGTTAAAGCAAGACCGCGGCACTATTCAACTACGATCTTATACCGACTATTTAGTTACCTTAGCAAAATTAAGGCCCCTGAACAGGATCGGCAAATAGATTAAGTCAGGGTTGCCCAAACTGTGCGTCGCGAAGCCATGGGGAGTCGCAGCATCGTTCCTGGGGCGTCGTGTGTGTGTGTACTCGTACTTATCTATTTTTAAAGGTGTCACAGTGCAAATAAGCTTAGGAACCTCTGGATTAAGTAATGCGGTGGTGCTTGCGCCCTCGAACGAACGACACTGGAGCTCGACAAAAAGAACACCTTCTTTAAATTAATCTCATAACCGTATATTTTAACTTACTCTAAAATTAAATGTAAACAACTTCGTCGTCGTCCCTTCACGGTTCGATCATAAACAAAGCAGACTCACGCACAAGTCGACGGTCAACTAAATACACGTTATAAAACATCGTGAACATACCCTGTTTTGTGGATGCTAGGGATGACGATTCTTTCACAAAAAATTATCGAATTGAAAATCGATTCGAATCGAAGTGAGATAAATTGATGCCTGATTAATTTTATGTGAACACCATGACATATAATTTCTTTCACTGTAAGTGCGTAAGGGCAACCACACAAAACTGCGAAGGATCTCATGATGCGAATTGCTGCGATGCTATTTCGTCCGGAAAAGCGTTGGTTCATGTGACCATACATTGTCACATACATTTTAATCGCTTCGTCTGTTCGTCGTTTTGTGTAGGTGCCCTAATACCTACATTTTACCATTTGTTTGGTTGTTATTGAAACAAAAAGATCAAACCACTTTCTAGGGTGTAGTATCGATTCACTGGATTGATCCAGATTAACTTAAAATAAAATTTTACAGTCCAACAAATCGATTATTCGATTAATCGGTCTCAGATCGCCATCCCTAGTGTATGCTAGGAAATCGCTTCGTAAATGGTGTGGACTTGTGGAGCGAGATTATTTTCGCTCAGAGGGACGAGCTAAATATGCCCAAGTGTGTTCCGAGAAAGCTCAGTGGTGGTCGCCGCTGGCCTTTTGTTTTTAAACGTGACTCGCGATTTAGATGCACGCAAATACGCTAAATTTGGATCATAGCACCGGGCTCTCTTGACGCTTTGAAATAGTTTTTGAGCTTACATTCAACTTGAGGTCTTCATCAATGTCAATATGTTAGTAGTCAATAATATCTATACAAATAAATAAAATTGGAGTGTCTGTTTATAATATTAAAATAACCGCTTTTTACTTAATGCATATGTACACGGTACATATACCAAAACAATATTTTTACAATTTTTGTCTGTCTGTCTGTATGTCTGTCTGTTTGGCGGGGCCAATCTTGGGAACGGCTGGACCGATTTTGACGGGACTTTCTCAGGCAGATAGCTGATGTCGATGCGCATGAGTAACTAACGCTCCTTTTACTAGCTTCGCCCACTACTTCGTCCGGGTAGATACTGAACAATCATAAATTCTCACGCGGACGAAGTCACGGGGACAGCTAGCACAAAATAAATTATGTACCTAATATAAATATAATCTATCGTAGAACATATTTTACGTTTATTATTTTAAGAGGTTTCTTTGCTTGACTGAAAAATAAAATTAATCAAACTGTTTTTTGCATACGACGTATTTAGTAAATTGTATAGAAGTAGGTACTCACCCATTTAAAATTTGCTTTTATTATGTTCACTTCTCATTTTATTAATGTAAGTACAATATAAAAATTATATTTAGTTTTTGTAGTCGTCTGTAGACTGTAGTAGCAATTTAATATGAAACAGAACTGCACACTGTATGCACGTTTCTTATATTTTCTCATTAAAAAATAAACAATAGAGTTAAAGTTCATTTGTGATAATAATGAACTACATTACAGTTAAAACTATCATTGCATACATCTAACTGTTTTTACTGTTTCCACAGTAGGCGAATGCACCCTTTCTAACGCCCGCTTGAAGGGGAAATGTCTAGTTTGGCACACCGCTGCTATAAGTTTCATGCAAGTAGCGCATGCCCGAGTGTCATTTTTTTAGGGTCCCATATTCTAAGGGTTAAGCATGTACTATTTATTTTCTCAGTTGAGATATGCCTTGAGTACAGTGGTTATTATTAAAGAACCGTAATAGATAAGTATAGTGCTCATCAAGAAATATTGCACATCGAGCCTACGAAAGAGACAATCAGACCAGACCAGAGACAGTTTCGACTTCGTAGAGCGTGATCTCTGCTGCACATTGCTTACGTAAGCACTGATAGTGCGGCATGGTCAGGGTAGTGTAATAACATTTAGGGAATTAGGGCCCTAATTAGGGCGACCAGAGCGGCCCGGTCCGCCTAACGCTCTAACTACACACGGTACAAATATGAACGGTATTGAAACTAGGTACAAAACGGCACACTCACACAAACATGCGCATCGACGCTCGATTAGCAAGTGACTCGGAGCTGCAGCACCGCGAGAACCGCTTCACTTGAACCCTCATTGATGAGCATGTTAGTGTGATTGGGCCGTTTCAACGTTTTGTACGTAATTTCCATACTGTTCATAATCGTACTGTGACTGAGTTAGGGCCCTGCCGACCGGATCGTGTAAATAGCGGCAACCCGACGCGAGGCCACGCCCACCCTTTCTACCGGACCCTGAATACCATGTCGTGTAATAGTAGCCTTTTAAGGCCGATGTGCAATTTTTCTCATTGGATACTGCAGTTCATTTTTCATAGAATACATTCTTTAATTTTTCATTATAAAGGACCGCTTGAAGGGGAAATGTATCAATCATAGCTTTAAAGAGAACGACATATCATCGTCATCATCATTGCAGCCGAAAGACGTTCACTGCTGGACAACCACATCGAACAGCCATGGGCCACGCTCATCCAGCGATTGCCCGCAACTTTCACCTTGTCCATATTCATTTTAAGGTCCACTCGTTGGGACCACCAACGTCCTCAGTGGGGCCCACTGAGGCCGTTGAGCATTGTGCCAAGATCCTGCAGGGTCATAGATGACTATGATGTCATCCGTAAATCGGGGGTGGAAGATGTACTCGCCATTAATGTTAATGCTGAGTCCGTTCCAGTCCAGAAGCTTGAAGACATCTTCCAATACAGCGACGAACAATTTTGGAGATACGACTTCTCCCTGTCACACCTCGGTCGGAGATCTCTATGGGCTTACTCATGTGGCGGGTTTTAAAGCATCTACGTATAGCTTATATGTATTACACATTCAATTTATTGTAAGGGGGCACTAAAAGAGTTAGGTGAGGGAGTTGAAGGAAAATATATTTTCATTGTACCTAGAATTTTGAATTTCATCAGATAAATTTAGGATATAAAAGACGTGTTTGAGGATTTTTACCACTGCGAAGTACTTAGTTATAAATTATTAAGTGTCAATATTTATAGGATGGTACGGAATTGTTAAGGTTCGAGACTGACTCGCACTTGACCGGTTTTTACTGCGTGACGGTTGCCGCTCGTTCAATTACAAATTACCATATTGATTCCACTAAGATAAGGCACCGAGGTGCGTTGTATTTTACGATATGATAATATTTTTAATTTGATTCACTTGTTGCAATAATTTTCAAATTATAGGGCAATTTAAATGGGACTGACATCTTGTTTGGTTTAAGTTCCTCATTCTTTATTTAGTTAGTACAATCAAATTAAAGATATACCTAAATACCTATTTTTAAAAAGCATTGCAATTTAATCCCTTCATATTAGAGGCTGTCACCAATAACAGAATACGTTAACAAATTAATACAATGTTTATAATAACTAGCTGCCCTGACGAACTTCGTATCTCATGTATAAAAACATTAAATGTCCAAAAAATCGAACAATAATATTTGGTGAGAACCATCCTTACCATTTAGGTATATAAAAAATAGACTACAACGTCTAAAACCGATTCTCATACCTACCCAATAAACACACAAAATTTCTTAATGATCGGTCCAGATGTTTGGGAGGAGTATTGTTACATTTCTGTGACACGAGAATTTTATACATTCGATTATAATATAAAAACAGCTACTAGTAAGTACTACTAGTAGGTACCTGTGTGATAAAGAAGTATAAAAATAAATTGTCGAGATTATCAGTTTAACACGGTATGGTTATTTAAAAAAAAATGATGTTGTGTATAAGAATGTTTACGGTGTAATAAATGCAAAAATAAAAAAAATAAACTTAGGCAAGACGCGACCGATGTCGCGGGTGGCAAGCTATACAATTTAAGATAAGAATAATTCCGCTTTATCAAAATAATTTTCGAGAATGTTTTGCTCTTCCGAGTTTCAGGCGATATAATATTTTAAGTCAATGGTCATGGTTGTCATATCACTGATACCTACCAATAATTATAAACCAAGTTGCTCAGAAAAATCTATCATTTTTTTTAAATTTATTATCACATAAAAATAACATGATATACAATTTTTTTGATCAATGCATTACTTTAAACCACTGAGGTTTATCTCCAATGCAAATTCACATCTACGTCAAACAATTCAAAACAACAGGTACTATAACTACATAATAATATTAGTACCTATGAGTATACAATTTTTTTAAACTAACTTAAGTATAAATAAAAATCTACCTACCTATAAGTTAAACGGGATTAAACAAACAAATACTTTCAAGTTAGATCTTTTATATTATCCAGATATTTTAATACGCTACTAACTTGTTTTCACTCTCTCGATTTGGAATTATAGAAAACTTTTAAGATTAGTCCGTTATTTATAGTCCATGTACGAGTACAAGGTAGACGAGGCGCGAGAGGTATGTCAGGACTGAGATATCTGGCGCTCTGCACTCTCTGCCTACCCCGTTAGGGACCTGGCGTGAAGATACATACATACATGAACGAGTACCTAAGTTGATTTGTGGGCTTTACAGTCCAACAATAGGAAGACCCACAAAACATAATGACTTCAAATCTTAATTAAAAAAAAAAATAATAATTTAATTTTAATCATTGACTAGTAATAAATATTCTAGGAATAGCTAAAACAACATAGGTACACAACATGGGATCACAATCAACTTGAAAGCGTGATTATGTTATTAAATTATACAATGGTACTTTAAAATTATTTGCATTACAGTATCATTTAAATAGTTTATTGATATGTTTGTGTAGCGAAAACACATTGTACCTGTGTGGCATTAAAATAAAATTACAACTGACGAACAAACTCAAGTCCAATGTTGCAATTGGAAGGGACCTAAGGCGATATAAATTTATCTGTGTTGCGTGTAAGGGGGTGTGTAACGGTGTACCTACTCATAATATATCGTTAACAGAATTTGTCATATGTTAGATTAGGTGCTTCAACTGTAGATTAGGGCTAGCCACCCCAAATCGTCGAGTGTAATCTGTGGGGCAAAATATGCGGGTCCTCCTGGTCGGGTCGTCAACGTATTTTTTAATCACGATTTATTACACAATTGGTACAATAAACTTTAAATTAATAGATGCAAGGTTCAAAATTGTTAATCGTCGGCGACATTAAATTTTAGCAAACCACTATTAACGGAGAAATCAAAACAGAAAAGATTGATGCCATGGGAACCCGGCGTGGGATCCTGATAGTTTGATAATTTTAAAAGGTCTATGATCACAAGGTCAAAAAAAATGTTGAAAAAGTGAATTAAGTTCCCGTGTTATATTTATTTGAAATAACAGAATTATTATGTGGTGAATCTGTTCGCGTAAATAAGTGTGTAGTTAGGTACATCTTTTTAAGAATTAAATTTTGAGTAAAATAGTAAACACCGTGAGAAACATAAAAATCACTCTAGTTCTGCCACTCCTATTGATAGAATCCATATCGTGATATGTTCTTGGGTTTTCGCGAGCTACACTCATTGAAATAAAACTATTTCATACGCGTACTCATTGAAGTAAAACTATTTCATACTATTTCATTATCATACGCGAGATAAATCCGTAAAAATAGTTTTATTTCAAAGAATCCATATCGGTTTCTTTCACAGACCAATCAGCCTTTGGATCCATAGTCGATGGTTTCTTTCCTCAAAGTGTCAAGATTTCAATCAGAGTCGTGTATTGAACACGTTCAAGGAACAATTATAAATGGCAGTGGTGCAATCACTATATAAGCTCATTGGGTGCAATCATTATGAGGAACTACTCCCATGAGTGGTTCAGAATGCTGACTTTGTAGAGTTTTTATTCGAATATATTAGTGTTACAATGTGGACGTGCTCAAACAATTACGTATTACGGAAGCAATCTATGGAAAAGTGACTTATTACGTATCGGTGCGGGCGATAGATATACGTGAGTCATTAAACTCAGTGTTTTTCCTGATATGATTGTTATACACTCTGACCTTTATCTATTCTATTACCTACGGGTGACGAGGAAGAGAATTAAAAGATTAGTTAAAAATATAAAGTAATGGTCTATACTTACTTCAAAAGGTTATGATGTTGTCATCAGCTCTGAAGATAATATACCTCAAAACTAACCAATGAGTAAGACAAGTCTGCATTCTAGGCGTTCGTCAGAATTGATTGAAATTAAATTGAATCAAAAACAAAAAATGCTATTCTAATAGTAGGCATATTATAAATGGGAATAATGGGAATGTCTGTCTGTCTATTACGCTTGCACCAATTTGGATGAAATTTGCAGTGGAAATATGTAGCTGATGAGCCAAGGTCAAACAAGTCAATGACTCTTCTCCATAAAACTTTTTTATTATTTTAGGCACCACTGAACAGCTTCAGACTGGTCTAGGTGTCTTTTGCCAGCCAACCCCAGACTCCTTATGTGCTTACCTCGCGGCTCTAACAAATGGTAGATGATCTCACCTATCACAGGCCTGGGTCCACTATTCAGTCTTCCAGTCTACCCTGCTGAGTGAGGAGCTATCGAGCCACCCGAGTCCTTTCAGCCCGGCCCGACATGGCTACTAGACGCGCTGTTGTTTCTAGTACGTTATCTAAATCATACGGTATCCTTTGAGTGCAAAGGGTCCGAATCTATATACCGAATACAGGCAAAGATCTCATCCTCGTCTACATTTTCAATACCTATTTACCACATGCATCGTAGAACTCCACATCGCTCTCCTCCGTGAGTAAAGTAACGTGCCCGTAGACTGGCTGCTTTGCCGCGTTGATTGGCAACGCGATAATGGCAATATTTATCTTTGGAAGTAATATACCAACTCTCTGACCTGTGATCTAGTGAAGCTTCGGCCTTAAATAGTTTGTCGGTACATTATGTACCTATATATAGTTATTACTATCCTAGTAGTTATTAATTTTGCAGTATAAGTAATATGATTTACTTGTGAATTTAAATTATTGTTCCTCTTTAAAGATACGCGATTGTTTATGTTCTTTAATGAGGTAAAATTGATTGATAACACGCTACAAAAAATGCAACTGATAATTTAAGGCGGATGTGAACAAAACAATATTTTGACCATGATCGTTTCTCTCGCACTATCTTATCATACACACTAGCAACACGTCTCGGGTTCGTTTTTGTTGAATTCATAATATTCTTACTTTTAGTTATTTAGAACTTTGTTTGGCCTAAGCGGTTTAATTAAAAAAAATAACCTACGAGCTTATGTCAGGCTTTCGGTGGATTTAGTTTTGTTTAAAAACCTGTCAACAAAAATTGGCACAACGAACGGTCCTGGGCCGCCCTCATCCAGCTATTCCCCGCGACCTTCACTAGCTCGTCGGTCCATCTTGTGGAAGGTCTGCCTACCCTTCGTCTTCCGATGCGCAGTCGCCTTTCGAGAACTCTTCTGCCCCAACGGCTATCGGTTCTTCAAGTAATATGCCATGCCCACTGCCAGAGTGGAAATAGAACTTATGAATTATAATTACAAGTACATCTTTGTGTTACATGTATAGAAAACACACATTTGTTAATTGATTTTATGTTCGTTACTTCTTGTAGAAAAGGCATAAAGTACGACACAGGTTATTAATAAAAACAATTAAAAATAATAATACTTACCTAATTATATTGTAGAAGCTCGAGATTCGTTGGGAATCCCGTTGTTTTACGTCAACGGCTGTGCCCACCCCTGTGGGACAAAGGTTAACGTATTCACATATCAACTAATGCCGACATTTAAGTAACGCATGGGGTAGATTGCTCGGAACGGTCACAAGCCAATACAATACAAGCCACTTCATGGTAGGGTTCATTCACAGATATTGTGTACGTTACAAAGTGAATTGGTGGATGTCATATAAGTAATTATTTGCTATTCATTGTCATTTGTTAAATTAATCTTTTATTTTACCACTTTTTTATGTAATGGAGGTGGCAAAGAAGCATGCAGTTCACATTGGTGTTAAGTGATGACTGCAGCCTATAGACACCCACACAAAGACCAAGGTCAAAATGCAGATGCGTTACCACTCCTGAGGCCTAAGGTGCTATGCCTCTGGATATAAATACTTAATATTGATGTTATCCCACTAAAATTGCACTAGCACATTCTTCTTTGCTTTCCCTGATCCTTAATTATACTGACATACGCTATCTCGATTTATACCAAGAGCAATTAAAAAAGCTTGAGCGTCTCCAAAACACTTATGATCTTCATATTCAGTCGTTGTAAATATGATCATAAAATATCTCATAGTTTCGGTGGTGCCTTCGTCCTCGAGCTCCTAACTACCAGTAACTTTTAATTGGCATAGTTTGATTTTAATTGACACAACATGATGTAATATAAGATTTATTTGTACTATTTATTTTTCCCAATAACACATGCGAGTGATCTTTTGATATTAAAGAAAAAACGGAAAGAAAAATTTGACTTCGGGCTGGAATCGAACCTGCGACCTCAGGATAACCAGTCCAGCCGCTTTACCTTTAAGCTACCGAAGTCACACACCGATGCGTCAAATTTTGCTTTTCCTTTTTGATTTTTAACCGATTTAGTTACTTAGAACTGGACTGCTGAACTGGTTTTCCTGAGGTCGCAGGTCGTAGGTCGCAGGTTCGATTCCTGCCCGAAGTCAAATTTTTCTTTCCGTTTTTTCTTTAATTTCTATAAGATTTATCTTTACAACGTAACTAAAATTGAATGAAATGAGTGAGTCAATAATATATCTAAACTATAATATCCTTTCTTCTATATTTGTCACAATTGTCACTAACATCTAATCTACGAGTATTATCTTAGAATAGGTGTAATTTGACGATGCTGTCTTCTTGCGGAATTGTGCCAGAAGCTGGCAGTAATTCAACGTTAGATGCTACTTTTCTGTGCTTAAAATTAACGTAGGCAGAGGGACACTGGTGCTACTGCAGTGACAATATATTATTTTATAATAAGTATGTAATTTAGAGTATTTGTAAATGAGATACTTCCTTGCAAATTCTAAATGAAAACTTTTGTGTAGGTATTTGAGGGCAATAAAAAAGTCTCACAATAAAATAGGTACCGACAGTTTTAAACGAAAGGTGTCACATTTGTTGATTTGTAAAACAATTTCCTATTAGCTGCTATGATTATGATTTGATTTATTGTTTTTTTTATTCTCTATGACTTCACAGTAATTTACCTATTAATTAGGCAAGATAATGTTACGGTTTGTCGAACAATAGTTATGTAACTTTACGATTTCATATTCAGATTACATTTTGAATGAATTATAAAGATATCATTATGAACAAAGATTTTTCAAAATATAATTATTATATGCGAAATCTACTTAATTAAGAATTGGCAAGACATACAATGGATCTAGTTTCTGTGTCTTAATCTAGTTTCTAAGCTCTTTTCAAGATATAGGCTGCAGTGTTGTTGAATCTTTTTTGCCACTTTCATGGCAATCTAATTAAATGCTTTGCTCCTCACGTGCAGTTTCTGTATAGGACCTACACATGTTGGGTTCAATAATTCCCGGGTCATAAATAACAATCTAAACGGAACACAGCGGTGGCAAACGTTAATATGCAGATAGAAATAAAGCAATATTTATATTATATCATTATAAATGATTTATAACCGTCTCATCTTCTAAAGTTAATATTCATTTGAGAATCAATATAAGAATGTCGATCTAATTACCTATTTTTTATACCAGAAATCGTGCGAATTCATGATGATGTATGAAGTTATTAACAGGATCCGGTTTGAAAATATCAACCGGTGTACTCTTTGCAAAAAACATACTTAATTATGTAAATCTCGTTATTTGCGATCGCGACTGTACCGGAGCCTTGATCTTTCACACCTTCCCTAGTCACTCAACCCTTATAAATAGTAAGGCACGCGGCGTTTATTTAAATGGCTCATCATGCGTTTATGCGTTTTAAATGTCGAAAGCTTTTTAGGGTTCAGTAGCTTAATGGTAAGGTTCATAATAATTTTGCTTTTTAAATAATTCTGATTTATTTTCGTCTAGAACGTTGAACGTTCTTTGTTGTAATATTTTTTAATGTAAGGAAAGTTTTTAATGTAAGAAAACTGAAACAAACACGCAGCTCACATTGATGTTAAGTGATGACAGCAGCCTTATAGACATCTACACAAAAACCAGAGTTCAAAATGCAGATGTATGGCCTCAAGACCTAAGTTGAAATATCTCTATGATAGTTATTACACGGCCATATATTACCACCTAACCGGAACAGGATAGTTCTGAACACTACCACTTGGCGGCATATAACTTAGGTAATGCGGTGGTGCATACATAACGTGACCATACGTCCCGTTTTGAACGGGACAGTCCCGTTTTCATAATTTATAATAATCTCAAAAGATTAGGTATTGCTATCGATTGGATAGCAATACCTAAGATACTTATAGCTCGGCATTCGTAAGTAAGCCCCTTCTCCCAGGTTCCTTGAAGGTTAATTTTGAGAATGTCCCGTTTTGAGTGACGATTAAAATGGTCACGTTATGGATACACTCCCTCGAGTTCCTGCACTTGAACTCTACCACCAGTATAAATAATATCAACGTTACACTGCTTCTTCTGTATAATTTTATCCATCTTAGTTACGCTATATTAAGAGAGTTGCTGAACTCTCGAAGATGTCATACGACACTACGCTGACTTAGTTCTCACTGCCAACTGGAGGACCAAACTTATATAGAAAGAAAGTAAACGCTTTTTTGCCTTACACAAAACAAGGATGAAATAAAAACAAACAGTGAAAATTACAACATTGTTGTGTGAGAAAACGGCATCAACTCAGCTGAAGCGGTGGTTGCATATGCGTGCGTGGTGGTTGGTAATTACCACTGGGTAGCTACATAGGATACCCAGTTCTAAGTTCCTCTACCCGGATACAGAGTGTTCTAATCCATCTTAAGGCTAGTCTTTGCTTCCGATTCCATACACCGATGACCCTATCGAATATTATATGGTACTTAATTATAAACTGTTGAAAAATCCCCCATAAAATTTGATTGGCTTTAAAAATAACAACTTTAACGAGAAAGATTATTATTCTGAATTTGAATTTTTATTTCTTTTTTACGTTAGTCTACGGAATCCTACATTGCGTGTGTTTCAATTCGAGCCCAGCTGGTTTTTTATTGTTAAATTTGCGTAGCATAGGGGACACGCGCGGTGCACACGGCCCGCATGAGAATCATTCCTTTTACATGAAGTTCGCAAATGACTGGTATTGGAAACACTTTTGTTATGAAGGGCCCATGTTGTTCTGTCGCGGTTTATGCATTGAAAGCATTTATTCGTGAAGAAAACGTAGAATTGCAGAATTATTATCAGTTTAAAATTGCGAGGAAAAATTTATATGTTTAATTTAAAAATTGAAATTATTTATTATTATTATTATTATTATTATTATTTATTTATTTTCAATCAACTTGGATCATACAAACTGAATAAAATTATACAACATTATGTGATTACAATTACAATTGTGTTAGTAGTGACTTAACCTAGTGTTAGTAAAAATCATTACAAAGTTAAAGTTATGTCACAATATTACATGTCTCGATTTCTGACAGCCTGTATCATATTGCAATGATTTAGGTAAAAGCAATCAAACCTTGTCGCAAATACGCTCAGGAGTCCGCCGGCACCACCCCGCACCCGACGCACCAGGGATGCGCACCGCTTTCGCATGGTCGTGTAAAAACAATCTACACGATTTTCAGCAAACATCTCTGATGCGCTACAGAAACGAGGCAGACCCATCAAAATCCTGAACGCATTGTTATATTGAACCCTCAGTGTGTTGAGAGCTCGTTTCGTGTAGCTAGCCCACAGGCCGCTCGTGTAAAATGATGTACAGTATGCCTTAAATAGAGTTATTTTAACTTCTGCAGTACAGCGGGCGAACCTGCGGGCAAGCATGTTAGCACGGATGGATAACGCCCTCCGCTCCCGCTCTATATCTGCATCGTCTTTCAAGTCAGTGGTCACCACATGTCCAAGATATTTCGTCTGTTCAACCATACGTAGTGGAAGTCCATATAATTTTATGGGAGGTATTGTTAACTGGCTTTTTCCACCGACTCGAAAAACCATACATTCGCTTTTCCGGACATTGTAAACAAGACCATGGCTGCGAGCGTATTTCTCACATATACCCAATAGTTTCGTCAATCCACAAGGTGAGGCACTCAGAAGCACCATGTCGTCTGCATAGCTTAAGTTATTTAGACATATTCCATCAATATGACAGCCAACACGTGTGCTGCTGAGCTCCTCCAGCAAAGCGTTCACATACAAATTAAATAGTTTGGGAGATGTAATCCCACCCTGTCTTACGCCGCACTCCAGCTTATAGGGTTCCGAATACGAGCTCGCCCATCTCACAACATTAACCTGGTTCAGATACCAAAATTTAAAGATTTCTACAAGTTCAAATGGCATTCCAGTACCTCTCATTTTCTGCCATAGTACATCGTAATTCACCAGGTCGAATGCTTTGGACAGGTCCAGAAAACTAGCAAAAACAGGTGTATCGCGATCCGTATAGTACTTGACAGTCTGCTTAAGACACAAAATGGCCGATTCCGTAGAGAGTCCTGGTCTAAAGCCGAATTGATTGTTATGTATGTTCAAAAATCTGTCCAGCTTTGAATCAAGCAAACCGTCAAGAACTTTGGCCACAATAGTAGCTAAGGAAATCGGTCTGTAGTTCAATTTCTCACTTACATCACCGGTCTTGTTTTTCACAATTGGTACCACCACAGTCTTCATCAAGGCACTTGGTAAGTGTGAGTGACTAATGCACAAAGAGTAGAGCATGGCTAACACTCTTGGTAAGTGAGAGCCTGCATATTGCAAGTGCTCAATACTTAAGCCGTCGTGACCAGGCGATTTACCCCTTGACATGGATTTTATAACTTTCTTGACATCTTTAGCTAAAACGACTGCGATTCGACCCGTATGTCCCTCAGTCAACTTTGACTGCGGTGGTTCCAACTGTGATTTTACGATAAAATGATCTTTGAACATATTGGCTATACCACTAGGATCACAAATACCATCTATACACGCCGGTAGGCCCGGTCTACCCTTCAACTTGTTTGTAGAATTCCAAAAACTACGAAAATCGTGAGCTGAATGTTGTGTAGCTAACTCATCCATTTTTATTTGGTCTTTATGTTTCTGACAGAAAAAAAAGTTACTTAATATAAACACCACAACTTGTTAAATAAACACACTTTTCCCTTGCACTTTAAAAAATAATATATTGAAAACCTAAAAATTATAGAGGTAATTAAAAATACATTTTGTAACTCACACTGTAGGTAGTAGGTTACCTACCTACCTACGTAGTATCATATTATATTATATATAAGTAGCAAGTTCCATTTTTACTTCGAACTTCTTCAAATCTGAGTAGATTAGTAATAGTCGGAGTAGACTTTAAGGAAACGAAACTTTTCTGAGAAGAAGAGGCTTTGGATAGGTACACCTAATCCAAAACAAACAAATTAGGGTTTCATTTGTTATCTATCATACGGAATACCTACTCATAACATCACACCACAATTAAGTACAGTGATTATGAATCAATGAACTAACGATGAGATAATGCATACAAATACGATGTCATTAGACAACCTCGTTTCAAGTTATTAACAGATAGGTGTAGATATCTATAGTGGTATAGCGCATATGTGATAAACGCGACGTGTTATCGTGCATCAACCCCGCAATAGACAAACAATCAATGTTTTGTATGATACATTACACACAGTTGTATTAAATACTGAGTTGTTGTTATTGAAATAAGGTATTTTGGTAGGTGATAGAGCTTCAAGGCGCGTGCCATAAGTTCTCATTTGCGATTACAGTTAGGAATTGTCAATATTTTGTGGAAGATGTTTTGTGTATCTATCCTAGATATATTTTATTCTTTGGCGCTATACGCACTCTGCCTGTTCCGCGAAGAACTTAATATACGTCTATTTGTCTTTAAAATATTAAATCAGCTTCTTTTTAGCATGTGAAATGCTGAATATAAACGGAGCAGACAATGATCATCACTATGTTCAAATTTTCACTCGACTCTACATTTAATTTTAGTTCATAATGTAATATCCTGGACTTTTGTTACTGTTTACTTTGACTACAATTTAATTTTAATTTTAATGTAGGTTACGTTCTCCTCTAAAACATTTTCGTGCAGCTCTCTGACCACTTAATCATAAAATGATTATCTTATTTCTAAGCCCGAAACACAATGATGACTAAATTATTAGTACATCGGGGAAAAAATGGGAATTGGACTAATATTTATTTTCTATGCATCATTCTAGATAATGAATAATGATTTCTCTTAGTGATTTTTTGTTTGTTGATTCAAATCGGCAAATAATAGCACTCAAAAACAAATTAATTCGTTTTGTATTTTATGGATGTACCAACTAACACATTCAAATGATAACGGCAATAGTCTGTGTCTTCATTCTTCGTGGGTTTTTTGCACATAATGTTTCTAATTTGAGATGCGCTGTAAACCAACAGTCTACTGCCTAATTTCAATTACGTAGGATTTATAAAAAAAAACACAGACACTCTGTGCAGTTTTAGTCCTATACCTAAACGAGAATATAAAAGGATGTCTTGACTTCAACACTAACCATCAAAGTTTCCTTGAAACACCGCCGTATGATTTATTATACGACGCCTTTATACCTGACGGGAGTGGATATGTAAATTTCACTTTATATTCATAAGCTCTTTTACACATTGATACCTTGATTCGCTGTTATTGTTGTGTCCGAGAACTGTTAAATATTAATTTCAGCATCGTAAACACCGTATCCTTTATCAGAGACAACGGGAATGATAAATATCGCGCTGTCGGTAAACTTTTACGTAATAAACTCAAATCGACGATTTCAAAATCATCAATTTCGTATTCTCATTTGTCTGTTTGGCAGTGAAATCATATCCAAAAACTGAATTTCACAATTTTCAATTCAGAATGAGCACGTGCTAAATAAATCAGTTTACTTTCTCTCACTTACCAATTTGCAAAACATTCACTGGCAATTATTTCCTATGCTGTGGGTGTCCGTATATTTAGCAAATACTATTTACAGAGACCTTCTTCTAGTCATTTATCTACAAACATTTATTTAGCATGTATAAAAAAAACATCCCGCGAATCTTAAACGAATTGTCAGTTCGCATGTTTAAAACCAATTTTATAAGTTATTCAATTAATTGGTTATAGTCATCTTATGCTGTACGTACGTATTCACAACGTATTTTAAATGCTTCTGCCGCTTTATTTTAAAACCCTGGTGGGTATGTACTACCTAATAATGAGATTTGTAATTAACTTGAGCGAACGAATCATCATAATAGCCTCGACCAACACCTGAACCTCAAAAGGCTCTCGATAGGAATATGTATAAAATATTTAATATGTTGGAAAATATATGAGCAGATAATGTGCTTAAATTTATTTCTATCTTATTTTACATACTGAAATGATACGAGACAGAAGTTTCTGCTACATATAATAATATCTAACTACTTATTATTCTATAGCTTCTCTATAAGATAATACTCTGGTACGGCTGTATCACCGATGTCTGGTACAAATCCCAGCTTATTATGTATCATCGTGTTAGCTCTTAATTCTAAATAATTTGTTCAGTTTCACAAATACAATTTGGATAACGATAATTATCACTAAGAATTAAAAGTCATAATGTTGAAAACTAACTCATGATTTAATAATGACAAGGTCAAGGGCCAATAAATTCGTAGGTCTAATGTATAATTTGATTGTCCTCGAGTTCTCCTTTACGAACCATTTCTTTCAGAGTTACTGACATCAGAAAGGTAGGTATAATTCAGCTTCCGAATAACGGTTCCACGAAACAAGCAACGTTCCGTCGGTTATAAATTCAAAGTATACCATTATAGTGAGGGAAACATGATGAAATTGTAATAAATTGAAAGTCATCGGAACTGCATAATGAGTTGCAACGATAGATTGGTCGACGACGAAGAAAATATTTAAATTACTTAAATAGATTATACTACAGATTTTCTGTTAAAATAAAACTTCGGATGTTATTTATTAAATGTTCATCGCATAGGTAACCTTATACCTATGCGATGAACATTTAATAAATAAACCTTGTTTCATGTACCTACCTAATTTAGGTAGGTACATCAAACAAGGTTTATTGCACCAAAAATGTCTTACCCTGGGTTGCACCACATCATTGGTTAAAGTTAAAGTCATTGTAACATTTAACATCCTTCTCTAAAGGATGTGAAATTTTACAATAACTTTAACTTTTTTCACTGGTGGTAGAGCTCCAGTGACGGAGCGGGCGTAGGCACCACCGCATTACCTAATATACTTGCCGCTAAATGGTAGTGTTCAGCACTATCGTGTTTCGGTCAGGTGGTAATGTACGGCCCTGTAATTTCCGGCACAGAGGCATAACACCTTAGGCCTCAGAAGTGGTAACGCATCTGCATTTTGATCTTGGTCTTTGTGTGGGTGTCTATAGGCTGCAGTCATCACTTAACATCAATGTGAACAGCAAGCTTGTTTGCAACTTTCATTACATAAAAAAAAACTTTAACAAATGATGTGGTGCAACCTAGGCTAAGTAGGATAGCCTGCTACAAAACGTGGACTGTGACAGATGTCACAGCTTTTAAATGGCACACTTCTATCATACATTTTTTAAATATCTTAAGAAAAGTTTTTCGTGAATATGATATTTGCGTCTTCCCTATTCTTCCGCCAGTGTGACCCCACTGGGGTCTTCGCGTTCCTACACCGTTAATCATTAAATTCATAGTTGGTTATTCGTTTAGCTAAATCGAGTCTAAATAATATATGTTTATCAATATAATTATATGTTTATAACTGCCCCAGTAGCCTAGTGGTAGCAGGCCACTATTACTACGCTGGAGGTCCTGAGTTCGATTCCCGGGTCGGGGACTATCAGAAATAACGGTTTAAAAATCCTTTATCTCTGGTTTTATTGGGATTTTTCCATTTTCTGGAAGTTTCCCAGTACCTCGGAGTTTGGTAATGTGCCCGGAGATGGCAACAGGCTCGCCACCTGTTACATGGGTCAAAACGTAACTGGCGAATCGTGGGTGTTTGCATGTATGCTTCAATGCATGCATTTACCTCTGCCTACCCCTTCGGGGATTACAGGCGTGAAGTTACGTTATCAATATGAAGCAGAGTACAAAACTTAGAAATACCTACTTCTCTTATCTTCAATACAAAGCTATTATATTTTTTATACGATGCGGCCTCTGCTAAATGATGAAACGGATCTATAAATGGTTATTATACTGTCAGGTTATAATTGTTACTTCATTTTTATGGGAAACACTTCTGACAAGGTTTTATCAACGCATAGGCTTAATAACACACATACAATTTTATTGATGGAGGGCAAAACATTTCGAAATCGAATAAGGAGCTAATTTTATCCGATGAACCTATTTCATCTAATGTTAGAGTTCCAGCGAAAGACATCGAGGGCGTAGACACCACCACATTATCTCATATTACCCTGATTTGCTGCTAAATAGTAGGGTTCAGAACTAAACTTGGTTTGGTTTTTTTTTATGTTATGGAAGTGGCAAGCAACCATGCAGTTCACATTGATGATAAGTGATGACTGCAGCCAGCAGATGATGCAGATGCGTAACCACTCCTGAGACCTAAGGTGTTATGCCTCTGTGCCGGAAATTACAGGGCCATACAACGTTGGTTTGTTTGAATTGTTTAGACTCTGCCATTTCTGGCACAGTTTTTATTTATTCAGTATCAATCACAGACAGGGGCGTATTTTAAGATTACGCGCCCCGGGCTCCTGTAGCTTTCCGCCCTATCAAGGAATGAAAGAAAACAAAAAAAATATATAGGTAGATTTTATATTTTACATTCTTATTCTGTGGAAAACATTTTTAACAAATTCGTTTACCTATTACATTGTTGTCATCAATTTCGATTTGTTAAACCAGCTTCGATAATTAAAATTGCCTTATTATTAAGCCGTTCTTCGATAAGGCGCGATCTCAAATAGTTTTTTATCCTTTTGAGTACCAAAAATGAGCTACAATTCGTTACTGCAGTACAAAGAAATATGCGCCCCGCAATTTCAATGCAAGGAAACGCCACTTTCATACCATTTTTAACCGACTTCGAAAAAAGAAGGAAACGGTATTAAATTGTTTTAGGGCTGATCCCCAGAATTCTGATAATATCGCTGTTTCTAAGGAATTCAGTTGAGCCAATAACCTGTAGCTTTATTTTTGATTAAGATTTTTTGATGCGAAATTTCCGTGAATGTTCAGCAATACGTAATGGGTCAAAGCTTTTGACGTTTTCTTTTAGATGGTATTTGACTATTTTCTCGTTCAGCGCTGTTATCATCAACAAAGACGTCGCCAGCCAACGAATCAGAGAGGGCAGATTGACTATAGGGGAGGGCAGATTGGCTCTAGAGGGACCAGGTTGGTACCTATACTTATGGTACATATCAGTCTTTGCTGAAATTGTGCTGCTTTTAGTTTCTAGAGGTGCCTCTGACACCCCCTGATGACGAACGTCCAAGATTATCACTGTCCATTTTTTAAACTAAAAACTTCAGATAACAAAGGATGACAAAATAAATTTGTACGTATCAAGTGAAATAAACATTAAGTTATTTAATTGAATTGAAATTAACACGGCGAATTATACTAAACGTTCCGAGTAATCATCTCAATTAAAATATAGGTTGGGAAAAAAGTCTTTTCGCATTATAGTATGTATGAACTTGTAATAAAATCTATTTGGCTGTAGTATTTGTATCTGGCTGGTTTTGATATCATTGAAAGTTGAAATTTTAAAGAACATAATTCCAAATTCAAATTAGGCAAATGTGTGATTTTCATTTGTTTTTCGTACTGTCAAGATGAGTGAATCTAATGAAGATATTCGATACCTTTTAAAATTTTACTACAAAAAAGGTAAAAATGCAACGCAAGCCGCGAAAAAAATTTGCGATGTTTATGCACCTGTCTGTGAGAGTAGCACAAATTTGGTTTAAGCGTTTTCAATCCGGAAATTTTGATGTCAAAGATGCACCTTGCTCTGGTCGCCCTATTATGGATAAAATGGATGCCATTTTTGAAAGAGTGGAGCAAGATCGACATATCAGTAGTTACGACGTAGCTGAAGAACTGAGAATTGATCACTAAAAGTTTTGGCGCATTTGAAAAAAGCTGGGTACAAAAAAAAGCTCGATATTTGGGTACCTCACGAGCTCACTGAAAGAAACCTAATGAACCGTGTACTCATTTGTGATTATTTATTACGACGTAATGAAACCGAATCATTTTTGAAGAAGCTGATAACTGGTGATCAAAAGTGGATCATGTACGCCAAGAACGTGCGAAAAAGGTCGTGGTCAAAGGCCGGTCAGGCTTCACAGACTGTAACGAACCCCGGGTTAACTCGCAATAAGGTGATATTGTGTGTGTGGTGGGATTGGAAGGGCATTATTCATTATGAGCTATTACCACCAGGTAGGACTATCGATTCTGAACTCTACTGCGAACAACTGATGAGATTAAAGCAAGAAGTTGAGAGAAAGCGGCCAGAATTGATCAACAGAAGGGGTGTGGTGTTTCATCATGATAACGCTAGACCTCACACATCTATAGCCACTCAGCAAAAATTAAGAGAGTTTGGCTGGGAGGTGTTAATGCATCCGCCGTATAGTCCTGACCTTGCACCTCAATTAATCCACTTGTCGTGGTATTTTGATTCTAGGCTTTCATCTTAAATTTTTTTTTTGTATTTCTTCAAAGTCCAAACCAAAGCCCTTGGGGCGGCCTACCGGCCGGCCCTGGGCCGCCCCTCGCGACCTGCCGCCCCGGGCTATAGCCCTTCTGCCCCTAGGGTAAATACACCCCTGATCACAGACCAATCAGCCTTCCTATGGTATCAATAAACATAATTTTGGTGGACAGTAATGAAAAATCTGCTTAGTGCCATATATGTTTTTATATGCAACGAAGGTGGCGTAAAGTGCACATGAATGTTAAATGATGACTGCAGTATATAGATATCTACACAAACACCAGAGCCGTTGCCGCCTCTGATACATAAGTTGTTACCTAATCTCTGTGATAGTTATTACAAGGCCATATAGAATAATATTAGTATGTATCCACGTATACATTACATTGTTTAAGTATCCATGCATTCTGGTCTTTCAACTATTAAATAATAAGCTATTATTAAATAGCTTCAATAATGTTAAACATTTATAAGATACTTTCAATATTAGAGTATGCCTAGGAAATCCCTTATACCATTGTACGTAGACATTTAGTCTAGACTAGTCTAGTGAAGTCCAAATCTACATTTTGTAAATTAAATATCATAACAGCCACAACTAAATTGTAATTGGCACTATAATAATTATTACTTTTCCATAGGATATAGTATCGCCATAAATTGTTCACAATACGGTCTTAATTACAGCGCCAACAAAGATCAAGGTTGCTATTCGAAGATAAAACTTTTTGCTAACGTTCGTGACTGGCTTGAACATTAAATAAAAAATGCGTATAAAATCTAAAATGGGTATCAAAAAGGCGAAACGCAGGCAATAGACGAGTTTAATAGGTTTGAAAACTATGCTTTAAAAGTGGATCCATCACATCGTTTTATATTCTGTTCGGGTTTTAACGCAACAGGGATCTTAATAAGATGCCACGTTTGAAACTATGTAGGGTAAAAAAATTGGACAAGACGAGTCTAACAAAGACATAGTTAAGCATGGTGAACACGTGTTCGGGTCCAATTGTTTCTGAGTGGCATGTATATTCCATTTCCATGTTCACTATACGGAAAGAATTAAGTTACAGAACGAGCATCGTGCCAAGGCCGCGCGGTTTATACGGATATGCCAAACTTAATATTCATTTATGTTCCCAGCCCACAAATTAACCTAACAACGTCTAATGCGATATAAGTATGCCTTGTTGCTCATCATTTGAAAACCGTGTATTTAAAAGGATACCGGCTTTTTTGGGAATCAGTTGCGTTCGATGTTGTAGAAAGGACTAAGGGTAAAATTACATTAAAATAGTACCTAGGTATATAGAAATACATAGTTTTCTATTAGGACGACTTTTTCATAAAAATAACTATTTTATGTGTTCCGTAACATAGTTTAAGTAGGTACATGAAGTTAAACAGATTAAATAGTTCTGCAACTGTACTGAATTTAAGAAAATCAGTAGGTATTTTTAGTAAATTATTTTAAAAAGCTATTACGAGCAATACCGTTCGGCAACATGATATTCATAAAACAGTAATAAAATACCTACGTTTGTTTTTAAGTTTTTATTGTTCGTTATATTAATCCGAAAAATATTTAGCGTAATAAAATGAACATACTCGTAATATTGCGAAAAAGAGAATTTGAATGTCAAAGTTTTATCGTATCTATCAAACAACGTAACCAGGTATAGTGCCTACACCTACAGTAGTTTTGATATAAATATATATTTACTAAATTAAATAACAATTTAAAATACATAATAAGATATGTATCTACTTACTTATTTGCATCAATTTTTTTACATACCTTTACAAGTACATATATAAAAACAGATATACATAATTATATACTTATTATTATAAATATTCAAATATATTGTAGGTACTGCTGGCCGCGGCAGCAGGGTCCAGGGAATATAAGGATGATGATAGGGATTTTTCGTAAGTTTCTTTATACACCTACGGAGTTTAGAAACGTGTCAGGCTTGCCACCTATCACATTTTACAAACCGTAATTGGCGAATCGTGGGTGGTTGTTTATATTTACCGATAAATACATTTATCTTTGACTACGTTTTCAGGAACTGCCGAAGTGATAAATATGTAACATCTATTAAAATAACTATGTAATTATTGTTTACTCGCAAAATCTCCACATTTTTAAAATTATTTATATTTTTTCAGTTCAGTCTTAGAAGGCATCGGTGTTAAATAGTAAAGAAGACTGACTAAACAACTAGAATAGAGAATCTATTGTAAAAAAATGTCGCATGGTTATGAATCAATTTTTTCACGAACGGAAAATCAGTAACAACAATAATTGAACAAATAGGTACGGCAGATAATATGTTTAAGTAAGTATCTATGAACTATTTTCTTTTACTGCTACAGATGTAATTGACATCTATAACAGTATTAATGATAAACCTAAATAAAGAAGGCAGAAATAGGCAATGTAGGCTTTTAACTAATTAAGAATTAAAGTGTAACAGTACATCCCAGTGCAATAAATATAATAACGTACAACAAAATAGAATGCAAACAACGCAGCGCCCCATAGATCATTAGAATGATGTCTTACTGTGTGTGTAAGTGTGTAAGTAAGGCAGTAGCGTAGTGCGAGTGCTATTATCTAACAGTGAAAGTGTGAGTGTGTGCGCGGTACGATGACGTAACCGGCCGCAGTGCGCGCGCGCTCGCTCCACTCTCACTCACTGCCGATTGATGCTGATTTTCATGCAAACTAGGAAGTTCCAGGTGGACTAGATATCGATTCCGTAAGTTTAATGTTTACTTAATAAGGAAGTATAGGTAAAAAACCATATTTCTTGATTACTTCATGGAAGTGGGAGTTTGACGCGCGTTGAAATCTTATGATCGGGATAGGTAGTATCTTATCTTGGTCTATGCACATACATGTTATTATCGAGTAGAAATTCGAAAAGCATATATTCTGCTGCAATAGGGTAAATTCATCAAGTTTGTGTTCAAATAGGATGTGTATAGGAGGCTTTAAATGTATCAGAACTTAAAGTAGGTAATTTACCGGGAATGTAGAGACGTAGTTTACACACTAATGTAGTACTTAATTTACAGCTACTGAGAAATTAAACACATAGAATTATGACCTAATAATAAGGTCTATGGTGTAAGAATATAAATAAATATTTCCTTCAACAATAATCACGTTTTACTTAACATGCACTCATAAAGTTGATTATTATGATATAAAATGTTACTTAATTTATGTAGATAATTAAAAAAATAAAAAACTGTTATGAAATTTTCATTATCATTGAAAAAAATCAAATGTCTTTAAAATACAATAAGTGGATGTTCAAAACAATCTCTCTTGGAAATCATCTTTACAGCTTTACCATTGCTAATGAGTAGGTAACCGTAAGCTTAATAAACGCTTAGTTTGTATTTCATATAATAGTTTTGTTTTAATAATAGAATTGTTTATTTTAATGAAGTATTTTAGTACAAAAATAGTAAATTTACATGCGCGTAATAGATAAAAATAAATAAATAGACGACTAAAACGTGGGAAATTTACAGATTTTTTAAGCTCATAGGTATGTACAATTGAAATACGACATTAAGAAAACATCATTTTCTAACAGTGATACCTATAGCTGTAGTGGAAGAATTTCTAGATTAGGCAACTCTGTATTACCTAATTTATCTGTTTCTAAAATCGTGGCACAAGACGTAACCGTGTTCCAGTTAGGTTCGTTTCATAAACACCTAGCTAAGCACCTACAATTCTACACTGATACACTGAGATCCCTAGACTTTTTATAGCTATCGAGGACTATAGTACCTAATCACTAATATAGAACCGAAATGGAATGCATGTTAGTTTGTTGCATAGAGCAATACGGGAGAGGAGTAGCCATATGCAGGCTTTCCCCTCTGTCAAAGTACAAGCCCAAATAGTCCTACGCCTCTCGCCCTGATGTTTAAATGTGTGCGTGAAATTGTTCATGTATTTTGTTAAAGTCAAGGTGTGAGTTTCGTAGTAATAGACGACTTTTGTAGTGTGTGTACAATACTTTTTGTTTAATTTTTGTCTGTCTGTCTGTGTGTGTGAACGCGCATCACAGAGAAACTACTAAGTTAACTTAGAAGCGGTTTTCATGGTTATATTGCTTAAGGGCTAATTTATAAGCTGGTGCATAATATAAGATGGTTTTAAATAGCCTACATCGTAGAGAATGTGTCTCATTAGTGTGCATAATATAAGATACTTAATCAAATGTCGTCTATTGCATGGTGAGACTTCAAAAACATATAATTTTGTTTAAAGCGTGTCGTATTGGAACTACGAGTATATATTTTTCTCTCAGACATCTGGGAGTGACTGGGAGACTCGAGCGATGACTCGGCAAAACTCCTGCGCACTGATGTGAAGCTGGCCACGCAGCCCGATTCGAACCGCCACGCTTCGTCGCCCAAAGTTATTTTAAGAACTTTTTACTTAAAGGACTACGGACAAACTGGCTCATTATTACAAAGCAGAAGTGTTTTTATAATTCTAGTCGTAGGTATCTTACGAAATCGACTATAACATTTTATACACTCAAATGTATTGATATAGTTTTGTAACGGATCGCAGATGAACTACTTTCAATTTGAGATGCGGATCAGTGTCATCTTACGTCACAATGCGTGGCGACCACTTATATTTTTTTAATACATCTCGACTTTGTTCTCGACCTTTTGACGTAATGCTTCAATTGGCACCTTCCAACCTCCGATTGCAACCTAGAAGTAAATACATATTCTCAATAAAATTATTTTTAAAAAAATTATCTATACATTGGCGTTGACTATTATTATTTAGTCCAAAGTTTCGCACGAAATAAACGAAGTTATTATTGATTTAAGTTCCTTGTAACTAAGTTGAAATTTCAATGAACAACACTATATTCCGGAGGCTAATGTGAACGTATGTGTATAAATCTTGAAATAGAAATTTCGCACTTCATGAAATTAATTAATTGATAATAATAATAATGGTACAATATAATGGTTTAGAATTCTTTACAATAAATAAATATCCAAGAATTAAAATTCATTTAATGTGAGGTTAAAGTTTTGTCATATCGAATTCTAGTCATTATCAGTGATCCGTCAATGTCTTATTCCATAACTGTAATTTTTATCTATACTTGTAATAAAACTGTAGAAGTTCAAATTCTGTACATTGAAAATATTGAAAAAATTAATACCAGGGGATATTACTAGATCGATACCGAACACAAATATGTGATTAGAATTTTTTTGTCTGTCTGTCTATCTGTCTGTTTGTTCAAGCATCACACAAATTCTACCGGTCGGATTACGATACTCATCCTCCGCTGTCTGCCTGTCTGTCCGTCCATCCGTCTGTCTGTCCCCAGGCTGAATCTCATAAACAGTGATAACTAGAAAGTTAAAATTTTCACACATTATGTATTTCTGTTACCGCTATAGCGACAAAATTGAATACTAAAAGTGGTGTGGTGGTGGTGGCGTTGGTGTCGTTGGTGGCATAGATATTGCTGGTGACTCTGGTGGTGGTGTTGGTGGCGTTAGTGGTGCTGGCGGTGGTTTTATTGGCGGTGGAGGCATTGGTGGCGTTGGTGATGTTGGTGGTGTTGTTGGTAGTTTTGGGGGCGTTGGTGGCATTGGTTGTGGTGGTGGTGGTGGTTTTGGTGGCGTTTGTATCAGTGGTGGCATTGGTGGCGTAGGTATTTGGTGATGGTGATGGCGTTGATGGCGTTGGTGGCGATTGTAGTGGTGGCGGTGGGGGTGGTGGCATTAGTGGGTAAAAATGCACAACGTTAATATTCAATTTTTCTCTTCTGCCGGCTCTTACGGAGTGCTTATATTATGCATAGATCTGTCTTTTATGTTTAAACATTGACTGAAAATTTACAAAAGTTGATACTCGTAATAATTTTCTATAAAAAAATATTATGCATAGAAGTTTAAAATGGCATTTTCGAAAAAACGGTTGAGCATAGGATGGATGCGCGTTTAATTAAACACATAATTAGCCATCATTCGCAATCCTAGCAGTCTGTGTGCTTTTATCCCCGATGGTCATACGTCTAATATCGTGTACAGAGAAGCATTACTGCAAAATAGATTTGTTTAGCTACCCAAAAGTGTTTATGAGCCAAAATTAACCAAAATGTATATCCAAAAGCGCTGCCTAATGTCCCAAAGCCACTATTCCACGCAAACAAAGTTGCGGGCACAGCTAGTCGTTAATAAATTATCATTAAAATAGTGACATTCGCGATTGCCATAAAAATAAAACATTGTAATCATATTCATAAGGCATTTCTTAAATTATCTGTTATGTTGTGTTTAGGTATGCTCTAGAATATGACAATTCAAATAATATAATAAAATATTTTGTGAGGAAAAATAATATGATTTTAATTGCGTAGAAACAACCTTAGTTATCTAATCTAAAGAGATTAGATTAGATAACTAAGGTTGTTTCTAATATCTAAGTTATCTAATCTCCCTTAAACATAAGGAAAGCACAGACTCTTGAGTCGTTTAAAAAACGACTCTTTGACTACTACCTTGCTTCTTTAACTTAACATCATCATTCCAATTGCAATATTATTAAGTTTTGTGTTTTAATTAGGTTTATATATTTATGAAATGTGTGTACCTATCTATTTATTTATTTATTTATTTATTCACAATGTTTGGGAGGAAAGGAAATAATAAATACTCTGCAGTTATTCATATATAGTTTACTATATTATATTTTGCTAGCTTCACTAAAGCCATTATCTCAAAAAGATGTTGATATGTTAAAGAAGACGGATATTTTCTACCAAAATAATAGTCATGTCAATAAAAGTATACCTAATTAAGTATAATGATTTTATTTCAATGTTGCTATTTGATGTGTGTAATGTGTGTATCCTTGGTGAAAACTATCAAACTGTTCTATAAAATTAAGGTTCAAGAAGTGTGTTTAGATGAGTTTGCTTAATTTCGACGACGTAGCAAGACTAGGCCAAATTCCCATACATTTTCTAGCACCTTAACTTTAATCATCTAAATGATTTTGAAATAGATTAGATCACTATATTACAAATTGCTTGCAAAAATATTTAAATTATTATGTTTTATTCAACAATACAAAACCACAATCGCGGTTACCGTGTTGATCTAGCCAATAAAGAAATATTCGACCCATAACCTATAAAAATAATATGCTATTTATATTCGTTAATAATTCGTCTAGTCGTAAGTTGGCGTAGTTAAGGTAAATAACGTCATTGGTTCGTTGTTATGCAATATGTTGTGATGTTGACGCAACGCTGTTTTGGGTTGTCTTGTCGTGTCGTGGTAAGTGTGCCGGCCATTTCGGTCAACCGATGGCCCACTGAGCGCTGACATAACCGAGCTTCCGTCGCCCGCTGCCCCTGCGATCTCAGTGAAAGGTGTTGTGGTCTGTACACTGGAAAAGCCTTGTTTATAGGTATATTGCATTTAGATGTTTCGTTATTCCTACGAGGTTTGCTTGTTTTAGTTACCGCGTTTCGTTTCGCAGCACTGAGCACTATAATTTAGTGGCACATAGCTACGTCAAGTACCTACGAACTCTACTACCTACCACTGAATTTATTATTCCAATTTTATTGTTTACTTCAGTACTTATTCTGATGCACTATGTAAATTAACGTAGGTAGAGATAGTAGATTGTTGTATAGGCCGAATAGAACTCTCACATAATGCGATTCATACTACCTACGAGATATCCTTGCAAACTTAAAGAGGGAATAATTTTGAAAAATATTTTTTCTTATGTTATGAAAACTTTTTATTTATAACGCAGGGAGCACTGTGTATTTGTATTATATAAGTAGTATTAAATATAGTTAGGTATTTTATGAGATAAAAATATATAGCAGATAGCGAAAATGCGCACAATTTTGTTAACAACTGTTGTAGGTACTCGTATAATATTCATACTAAAATTTAATACATTTGTTAGTAACTTTAATTTGCCGCAACAAATCAGCAAACCAGACCAAACTAAACTTCAGCTCGACTGGAATAAGCAAATAAATGAATGTCACTTACCACATTGTACTATTTAGTTAGTGATTGTGTCGTAATACTAAATAACTAGTTTAACGAGAACTTTTACTTGCAAAACTAGACACCAAACGGAGCATGCCGATGGATCGTTATGAGTTGCATTACTCCAGGAACTATTACTAATATCCGTAAAATATAGTATATAAAAATAAAAAGTGTATAAGTAACAGGTAGGTATAGTAAATACCTAAAGCCTATACATACATACATAATAAAAAAAAATGATTGATGTAATAGATCATCAAAATATTATTTGAATTTTGAACCACTCTTTTAATTAGAATTAGTATTCGTCATTTCTAGTGTTACAGTTATTAAGGAATGATATATATGATATGCCCTTTATGGGTTATCGAACGTTCTGCGAACGATTCGCCATAGTCGGCGAATCACGTTAGTTAAATACGCGCATTTGCACAATTTTCCATCAATCTTCAATGATGTCGACTCCTGCCGCAAAAACAAATCATGTATGTGTTAACTTTTATCTTTTAATATCGTAATTTTACGTTCGTTATCTAGTTAGAAAAAAGTGCCCTCTTTAATGTCCATTACAGCTGTAGTTTAATACATAATGAGTATGTCCATTACAGCTGTAGTTCAATACTTAATGAGTTGTAGTGTTTGTGAACCATAAGTTCGAGCGTAATTTCGCACTTCCGCAGTCGTAACAAAAAAGCTATATGAGTTTCGTCATAGCACGGTTCGTATTTTTTTTTGATAGTGAACTCAATAGAGACCACGTAACGCATTGTAAGTTGCAATAATGTTGGTTATTTTGTCTGTACATTTAACGAGCGTTTAGTGAAATATACGGCACGGTGTTTTGATGTAGGTGAAAGGGAAATAAGTAGGTTACCTATAATTTTGTTTGTAATTTCAACATTTCATTCAACGTCACAACAAGCAACTGGGAACGGGATAGATTGTTAATGCACTTCAAACATAAAGAAATTTTCTCAAAGAATTACAGAAAATTGCTCACAACTAACCGATGACTGGTGCAAAAGCCAATCCACACCCTTAGGCAGTTTGTAAATTTATTACAGCTCAGAGCGTTTTGCGTTCGCCAATACCCAGTGAAGAAAACTAGAGCCGTCTCGAGATGACCCGTCTTAATATGCCCATTCAAAAAAATCTTGCAATTATTGCTGTTACAGTGAGAAACCTATGTATCTATGTATGTCCTTTAATTACGTGTTGCTTATTTAGTTATCTTCTATTATAAAATAAATATATAAATTCTGTCACTATGGTAAAGGCTAGCCAGTTGACTAGTGTCAAATACGTTAATCTGGAGACGCTGAATTGGATTGGATGATCAATCCTTATCTCGATGTTGGACCTACCTAACTAGACTGTTTCTCCCAGGTACCCTACAGAAATTCCAATAACTTGAAGCATATATATTATACAGAATTTCCAATAACTTGAAGCATATATATTATATGCCCGCCAAAAAGCTTAGGCCTTATATGAAAAACAATGGAAGTGCATAAGAAACTGTACACTTCCATGATATAATAGAAGATAACTAAATAAGCAACACGTCCTGAGATAGATTATACAATTAAGGGGCTCCAATAACCGAAGCACTATCAACGACAATTTATCAACAAAATGTATAAATCGAAATTTATCGTCTGAAACCTAAAGCAAGTGGAATGAGGTTAAAAAAATTCTCATCGCAAATATTAACAATGTTATTTTATGTGCTGTTTATGATTTGGAACAAGGAAGTGTATGTAACTTTTAACAAAAAACACTAGTTACGTCGACGTTGCGATAAAAAGGTGTAAATGTAACATAATTATACACATTGTTAATGTAAGCAGGAAAAATCGAATAGTAAATAATAGTACCTACGAATTATTAGTTACATTCAAACTTTGAAATAAAAACATAACAACTATTAGTGAAAATAAACGTCTCAATGCATAAAGCGGGCTACTCACACACCTGCCGCAGGGACAATCTAGGGTGCATGACGGTCGTGGCGATATCGGGAGTATCTCTACACCTTTGACAGTAAGGCTGATTAGTCTGTGCTCTACACACTTGGAAATTGCTTCTGCTTGTGCCTACACACATCACAATTAAGGTGCCAATTAGGGGTCATCCGCACTCTTACACCCAATTTTCTCAAATTATGTGAAAATCTGATGTCATCTTCTCTGATGTCTCTTAATATCATTAAGGTTATGATTAGGTTATTGCATACCTAGGTAGGTATGCAATAACCTAATCATAACCTACATATTATTATATTTCGCCGGTGGTATAGTTCCAGTGCTAAAGTTCGCGGGCGTAGGCATCACCGCATTATCTAACGTTATGTTGCGATGTAACTTTACGGTTATGATGATTATGTAATATTTGTAACTTTATCATCATAATTTCAGCAACCTACAAGGTTGTTGAAACTAACACAACGGAGACAAGGGCACACACCTGCCTGCCCCTGTGGGTAGTGAGAAGGCTAGCTATTTTTTATTTTATGCTATGCGGTTCGCCTGACAGGCACTTGTGCTCATCGAAATCGCCTGTCAATTTTTTAATAAACTTCTCTCTATATAAATTAACTAATTTATAAAAAAATCAGCCTTACAGTTTATTTTTTATTTTTTTTTGCATTTTCAAAAACGTGAGGTACGTGAAGTGACTGGCTGAACCTTGGCAGGCGATGGTTTTTGTACTTAGCGTGTTATGATTTATCCCTATAAAAATTTCTAGCCTTACAGGGCCAACGGTACTCGGAGGGTTCAGTATCTCTCAGTCTATTAGGTATATGTATATTCATGCCAAACTATAGTTTTCGGACAGACGTACATACAAAAATAGCGAAATTGTAGGCTATGGAATCTTAAAACGAACAAAGAATAAAAACTTCAGTTCCGTACAATAAAACATCAGTCAATGAAAATTATTTCGTAATTTAGTCCGCCTGAAGCGAGACAGAAAATCGGTGATCACGATGGGCAGCAGTGACCACCGCCAATAAAACCAAGGCCGGTCTATGGCAACTCGTGATCATTGCACCAATGTTAGCACGGCGCCTCCAATCCCGTCCGAGAGGGGTCAATTGACTAATTGTAGAGACCGGCGGGACGCCAGCGCCAGTGTCGTTGACCTACAATTATTTTTAGCTATTTGTGCACTTATAAATAAACACGATAGTACTATGAGCTAATTGCAATAACATCCGTTGGATTAGGACGATACCTATGACGATACACAGAATCAGAAACTCATTTATTAATTTATGGTGACAGGCACCTCTTATGACAAAAAGAACAGAGGTCAAAATACAGATGCGTTACCACTTCTGAAGCCTAAGGTATTATGCCTCTGTGTCAGTAATCACAGGGCCGTACATTACCACCTGACCGGAACACGATAGTGCTGAACACTACCATTTAGCGGCAAGTAGGTATATTAGGTAATGCGGTGGTGTCCAAGTCCACGAGCTCCGTCACTGGAGCTCTACCACCAGTAAAAATTGATATAATCTTACCTCCGTTACTAGTTGATATTTTACTATAGCTTGATCGCTGACAGATCTAATGCTTTTCCAATCAATGCAAACAAGGTTTTCAATCTAAAATACCTACTATTTATATTTCTATGACATTTTCTATGAGATAATTACCAGCCAATAAGTAATAAATTTTTAAGCTACTTAAAATAAATATGTATACAAAAATGATGCGTGAATTAATTTATCATACCTATTTAATATTTAAGCGTAAGTATATCTCATTGATTAATCGATGTAATAATACATTTTGTTACATAGGTACATGTTGGAGAGATACCTATATGTTATTATGAATACAAAATAAAAACAGTTCACGATAAATTATGTTATGCTCATACTTTTTAATTTATTTCAATAGTTTTTATTAGGCGGCTCTATTAATAACCAATAAAATATGTTCTATTTATAAACACAAATTCGACGATAACGTGTCATAGGTACGTGTCATAGGTTCGTTCTTACTAGGTAGTTCTTGATTCTCTAATAGTTTTCATTTTTTACGCTACCTAAAGGACTTATTACACGGCACGGTATGCAGGGTACGATAGCAAGGTTCAGGGTAGTGTAATAACATTAAGGGAGTTAGGGCCCTAATTTGGACGACCGGAGCGGCCCGGTCAGCCTAACGCCCACATAGTACAAATATGAACAGTATGGAAACTATGTACAAAACATTCAAAACGACACACTCACACAAACACTTTTACTGGTGGCAGAACTCCAATGACGGAGTTCGCGGGCGTAGGTACCACCGCATTATCAAATATATTTGCCAATAAATGGTAGGTAGCGTTCAGCACTATCGTGTTCCGCTCAGGTGGTAATGTACGGCCCTGTAATTTCCGGCACAGAGGCATAACACCTTAGGCCTTAGGAGTGATAACGCATCTGTATTTTGACCTTGGTCTTTGTGTGGGTGTCTAGAGGCTGCAGTCATCACTTAACATCGATGTGAACTGCATGCTAGTTTGCCACTTCCATTACATAAAAAAAAACATGCGCTACGACGCTCGAGTAGCGAGTGACTCGGAGCTGCAGCACCGCGAGAACCGCTTAGGGGCCTCGTTGATGCGCATGTTTGTATGATAGCGCCGTTTCAACGTTTTGTACGTAGTTTCCATACTGTTCATATTTGTACTGTGACTGAGTTAGGGCCCTGTCGACCGGATAGTATAATAAGCGACAACCCAGCGCGAGGCCACGCCAACCCTTTCTGCCGAACCCTGAATACCGTATCGTGTAATAGCCTTTTTAAGTCATGTGGCCTACGCATGCACACATAGTTGAAATGTAAATTTACTTCAATTATTCAATCACCAATCAGTAAAAAATATATTGTTTTGAATCCAAATATTTTGTACAAGTATAATAATATGCAGCAATATTTTATGTTCTTCATATTGTACCATTCTCAGTTATTAATATAATTATTATATTAACCAGAAATTCATGGCCATTTCTTTCACCGAAGCAATACTCGTATATAAAATTTATATGAGCACAGTGAGTATTTAAAAATGTTGTTTTAATTATTATTTTTGTTATAAAATGTTTTGCTCAATATAATAGTTTTGCATGTGAGCAGTGCGCATGCAGTCTACGTCAATCAATTAGGTAGACTATGCAAATTCTAGACGTTTGCAGACTTCTAGAATTTGCAATGTCTATAATATGCTTCAATATAGATGCATGCCTAAACACGCCTCACATGGTAGAGTTAGTTCATTAGAATGTGATAAGAATACTATACTATCATTGCTCATATAATTTGTCGAAGTTGTATGTTAACCTCCTACCCATGCAACTTCAACTTGTTCCCGTTTCCTTCCTAATACACATTATCTACTAGTTATCATGCATAATAAATGAAAAACAGGTCGAGTTCTGTCTGACGGAGGGGTCAAAAGTCTTAGGAATTGGCGTGCATGTATGAAGAGAATGATGAAGGTAGACGAGGCACGAGAGGAATGTCAGGACCGGGATACCTGGCGCTCCACACTCTCTGCCTACCCCGTTAGGGATCTGGCGTGAAGATACATATAATAAGTGAAAAATCAATACTAAAAGAAACAATGAAATAAAAGCAATATTTGTTGTCCCTTCTGATTTAGGATTTGTTTTATTGTTTATCGTAGAGTAAGTTACATAAGCTCAGACAGCTCTGTCTGGCTAAAGGGCAAAACATATTGTCGGACGCGTCCATCAGCCGCGCTGACGCATGCATCCGACAAGTATGTACAGTCGTAAAACATTTAGAGAGCTAGATCTCTCTCAGACATACGCGGAGGTCCGATCGCTCAAGGACCCAATACATCCACCATACAATGGAGAAAAGGACGGCTGTACTGATACTGTTTCCATCAGCATCATTAATCCATTATCAATACATTAGGACTGCAACGCTGCCGAAGTAGTACGGCTGTCGTACTGAGCTCAAGCAAAATATATTACCTGTGCTGAGCGGACTGTTCGCTAAGTATAGCGATAAAGCGCCATCTCCAATCAAAGAAGCACTAAAAACAGAACGAATTTTACGAATTGCCAAAGCATGGGCACTTTCGCGTAGGTGCGCTCAATATAGCAGTCTCAGAAACGACGAAAGATCAAAACCAAAATCATTCGCTCGAATATTTAGTATGTGTTGCTCTACGAATGCAAAACGTGGAAGGTGAGCACTTATGAACCGCTGTATAGAACATCAGATCCGACGCCGCAAATGGAAGTGGATCGGCCACACTTTACGAAGGGACCATAATCATCCTAGACAGGCTAGATGTACCGGTCAGGTGGTCATATACAGCTCCGTATTTTCCAGGACAAAGGCATAACAACTTCTACCTTAGGAGTAATAACGCGTTAAAATCTCTGTAGTTTTTATGTAGATGTTTATAGTTATTCATTTACTATACACGTATACTATATTGTACTATTTATCACCGACCCTAAAAACGGTTAAAAATCAAAAAGGGAAAAGCAAAGTTTGACGCATCGGTGTGGGACTTCGGTAGCTTAGTGATAAAGCTGTCGGACTAGTTATCCTGAGGTCGCAGGTTCAATTCCTGCCCGAAGTCAAATTTTTCTTTCCATTTTTTCTTTAATTTCTAACGTATACTATAGGTATGCTATTTTGCCAATTTATTACGTAAAAAAAAGCATGGAACCTCTATAAAAGAGTTGTCTCAAATATATGAATATAAGTGCGGGTCGAAATGTCACCAAAGCCGTTCCCAATGATCCGTCGGGACGGGAACACAGATACCGTACTTATAAGGCCATGATTCCATCCACTGTTATCGAGTAAGGACACAATGAGGGGTCACCGGGCGGGCGATAAGCTATCAACGAGACCTCCACTCGAACGTTCGTTACAATTATTTGCAGTTTTGCTGTTCTCGCTTTATGATAAACACGCTGCATATTACAATTACAATGTACTCGCCAATTGTTATTGTCGATTGTTTATTGAATATTTACTATGATTTATGTAATATGGTAGGTATTTGTAGTTCATGTTGTAGATATATGTATATCTATATATACACGCTATCCCTACTAATATTATAAATGCGAAATAACTCTGTCTTGTAAAGTCTGTCTATTAGATTTTCACGTCCAAATGACTGAATCGATTTTAATGAAATTTGGTACAGAGATAGAGCTGACTTTGAGAAAGAACATAGGCTATCGGCTTCGACATCCACGCGGGCGAAGCCGCGGCCAACAGCTAGTTATCTATATATAACGCGTAGTCGCGTAGGTACTTAAATAATAACAAGTTCTCTCCGATCTTAAGGTTATGTTTTTTGATATTTTTATGTAATTTAAGAGTTATTTACGAAAATCGGTCTTATCGCTGCACAACGATTTCCAGTAAAACAAATCAAGAGTTCATCGAAGGACATTAAATAAATGATATATAATATTCGGCACTTTGGTTTAATATTTATTTTATTACAATTTGTTGCAATATTTGTTAAAGTTATAGTTATTGTCAAATGTTATAATAACATTAACATTTTACACTTTAACAATTACTGCGGAATGCGTTGCACCAGCGTACTTTTTTATGGAATAGAAGTGGCAAACAAGCATGCAGTTCACATTGATGTGGCACAGTTCATAAGTGATGACTACAGCCTGTAGACATCCACACAAGACCAAGGTCAAATGCAGATGCTTTATCACTCCTGAGGCCTAAGGTGTGATGCCTCTGTACCGGAATTTACAGGGCCGTACATTACTACCTGACCGGAACACGATAGTACTGAACACTACCATTTAGCGGCAAGTATATACCAAGGTAATGCCACGGAATAGATATTTTCTGTGGGTAATGCGGTGGTGCCTACGCCCGCGAGCTCCGTCAATGGAGCTCTACCGCCAGTAGAACCTATTTTTGACATTGTTAAAGTTACGGGTTGCAAAGAGAAGTAACAACATCTGACAGATAAATTTACTGGTGGTAGAGCTCCAGTGACGGAGCTCGCGGGCGTAGGCACCACCGCATTACCTAATATACTTGCCGCTAAATGGTAGTGTTTAGCACTATCGTGTTCCGGTCAGGTGGTAATGTACGGCCCTGTAATTTCCGGCACAGAGGCATAACACCTTAGGCCTCAGGAGTGGTAACGCATCTGCATTTTGACCTCGGTCTTTGTGTGGGTGTCTATAGGCTGCAGTCATCACTTAACATCAATGTGAACTGCATGCTAGTTTGCCACTTCCATTACATAAAAAAAAAAAAAAAAAAAAATTGTCTTTAACAATAGCTTTAACGCCTCTTCGCCGGTTACGCTAGTGTTTCTAGTATTACTACTATTTCTAGTGAAACATAGTGTAATTAGCACCCTGAGAGACTAGGGACTATTGAGGAGACACGGCAGGATAAATCGTGAACTTCTATCGTGGAATAACTATAGGTAGAGACAAACCCATAATACATAACTATAATCACAATTAGACTTCGAATGTTCTCTCTGTGACATCGTATCGGTCAATAACATGTACGTCAGTGAATCCCGCCAAAGAAAAAGTATTTTATGTAAATTTTACTTACGTTTGCATCAGTACTCAATTAGCAAACGGTTGTAAAACATATCGTTTTGGAAAAGGGATTTTTTGTTGGATATGCATAAAGTAAATGAAAAACGTGCATAATATAACGCATGACAGGTCAACTAAGAAAATGACGTTAGCTCGTCTAATAATGGTTATACATGATTCATAAACATTTCTCTGCTCTTGGTCTATGACGACATCACAGAAAGTGTTGTGATTCTGGAAATTATGATAATTTGGGTATTTCTATACACGCAAAATTTCAATATTGCGTACCGATGTACAGCGTTTTTTCGCTTATGAGAATGTAAAATCCCAATGACTATATATAATTTACTTATCAAGGTTAAATGCAAACAGAAGTCAGCGATGCTCTGACTCCGTTTACGTTCTTTTCACGCAAGATCCACATCCGAGGTGTATGTTTTTTATAGGTATGTTAACAGCCTCGATGACTAAGTGGTAGCCACGACTGCTAGACTTTATGGTCTCGAGTTCAATATCCATGTCGATGGAGTAAGCGATGTAAGATTTTTGTTATTTTCCACTTGTTTTCCTGGAATACGGACATGTAAGTCAAAACGATGAATCTCATAGGTTCATAATAGGCTATTCTGGTTCATGGGAATCGAAAAACAACTTATTTTTCTGATCAATAAACTTTAAGTTTTTTATTCAGTTTTCATTAAAACCTACAGGTATTTTATTTAAAGAAAAATGGAAAGAAAAATTTGACTTCAAGCGAGACTCGAAGTCGCGGCCTACTGGGAATCTAGTCCAGCCGCTCTTCCAATTGAGCTACTGAAGTCCTGCCCGATTTGTCAAATCTTTCCTTCACATTTATTGCATTGCTTTATGGTAGCAGCAGCAGAAGTCAAATTATTCTTTCCATTTTCTTTAAATAAAATATGTTTCACAAGCATGTGTTAATGCGAAATAATATAAAACAACCTACAGGTATGTAGAAGAAAAGAGTAGGTACCTAAATCATAAATCCTTGTTTGTTTAAGATATTGAATTTCAATATTTTGGAAATAAGTACTTAGTTTGTTATTAAAATACAATGATTATTTATTCTCGTCAATACACATACATAAATACTCTGTTACTTTATAAACACAGCCTTAAATAACCTTCGATTTGTTTTACTCGAATAAACATTGTCTCCACCGAATCTCTCTCGTGAAAAAAACAGTTTGAATGTTTATTAACTGTTATTTTTTTATTTTCTCATCGACAGTTTCATAAGAAGTATTGTTATTTAAAAACGAATTGATTAGTTTTACTATTCGTTTTACTAGAGGCCGAATAACAAGAAGGGACCAACTATCAAATCAAAAAGTAATATTAGATGTTTTAGAAGGTTAGAAATACTTAGAACGTTCAAAAGAGATTGTCTTGTAATACCAGTAACTTACTGTTATGCTAATGTTCGTAATTTAATTAAACATGCACCGAAGAAAATAATTTGAAAAAAAGCTTAATTTAAAAGATGAATTCCTTTTATTTGGCTCGACTAGCCTGGCATATATTATAATTTAGATTGTAATCAGGTAATGATAATATTCAGTGCCCATAAGTTTGAAATAGTGCGGGTCTACGCCTCCCAACAAGTAAACAAAACACTGATACTGAAAGATTGATGACTTATTCGTACTTTATTTGTTGTTTCCAGTTTTGTTCTCTCTCAGCATAAGATACTTTATGAGGACTTACGCCTCATAAAGTATCTTATGCTGAGTTTGAGTCAAGCAATTTTTCAAGTTACGTCTTAGAATATGGGTGTTAGAAAATGAGTGAACAAAACTGGAAACAACAAATAAAGTACGAATAAGCTTGCTTGAGGACTTACGCCTCATAAAGTATCTTATGCTGAGTGTGAGTCAAGCAATGTTTCAAGTAACGTAGTAACGTCTTCCTTTTCGTAGGATGTCCGCGTAGAGAAAAATTGGTACCTACTATTTCGTACTTATGCGATGCGATGCTACACCTCTAAGAAAGTTTAATCAATTCGAAGGATTATCATATTTTATGGCTAATTTTATCCAATAACAAAACATTAAAAATAATAAAAAGGAATAAATTGTTATTGGGGTGTATCAGGTTATTCAAAATGTAATAAAGTAATTATTTATTATTGTGATTATATCAAAGTGTACAACGAAATAAATTGCTTTTCATTAGTAATAATTGATGATACAAAAATATATTCGGTTACTATGATATTAATATGTAGAAGTATCAATGAGTGATAATAATAGTAATTTTATCAAGGATATATAAACACAAAAACGTTATCATAAATCGCAACCCACTTTTTGGCGACGAGCGTAATTAATGAATGGTGTCGACATTGCCGATAAGCTCTCGTCTAGTATTAAATATCCCTCATATAAAATTATATATCAGCAAGAAAGCGAAAACAATCCGCCACAAGATAAACTTGTTTATATTAAGATGCCGTTCCAGTTTCCAGGCTACTAAATAGTTAATAGACTGTGAAGTAGATATCAAAGAAATAATAATAAATTCAATGAAGAAATGAAACCATACTTAAGACATATTTTCAGAAAAAGCAACAAATAATTGCTGTTTTTATCTACTGACATATAAATTACCTAAATTTGATCGATCAGTTTATTTTGATACTGAGGTTTAAATGCCAAGAAATCTGTTTATCCAAACATAATAGATCCAAACATATAGACGTTTCGTACTTCCTAGACTTTGTTAATTTACCAGTAGTATTTTGCAGGTATCGCACGCAACGTGACCACGGTTTGATTTGTACAAAATTAGGTATATAACAAACTTAACTTGTGCAAGTCTAAATTGTGGCGAGTAATATGAACTTGTGTGTACGCGGCATCAAACGTATTATACAGTAAACCCCAGTCTACACGATTTCGAAATTAATGTATAGGTAAACTATCAATATATAGGTAAACTTACGACTTGTGTCTAATGGTAAATCTTATGGGGGTTACATAAAAACGAAAGGTCTTATGTTGGTATGGATGGTCTTCAAACTCCCATCTGATAATCTTTAGATTTATCAAGGGCCGGTTTCACCAGTTTTTTCGTAAAACACGGACGAATATAAAGTTAACAGATAGATAGATATCTAAATTTAGCCTGTTTGGCTAAAATAAAAATAATATGTTTAGGTATCTTTCCTTTTTAAGCATCGGAAGGTTTCGTCGGATCAGAGATTTTAATAGAATGCCTGCCGATTATGCAATAGCCGCGGGCCGACTATTTCGCTGCGAATAAAAATAACACATTTGGCTGATCTTATTGTTTCCATTCGCGGTCTCGATTTATGTGACGGCTTAAATAGCCAGCTCTACTCCACTCGAACTTTAAAAACATAACTTGGCGAAGTCGTTTTGTTCTTGTCTCAACTCCGAAATCTTTTTTTTTGGGACCCTTTGTTCTTAAATTATGTAACCTCGCATTTTGAAACATCTGACAAAAAACAAACTCGGGTGATGATGAATCGTTTGTATCGCTCCTGTCGTTTAATCGTCTACGTGGATTTATATTTAGCTACGGATAAACTTCACTCGAGTAATATGGTCACATAAAAAAGACGAAGTAAAAGTGTTCCATTAACCGCATCATACCCATAACAATGACGCTTAAGTCTTGTGGGTACTTTATATCTTTAAAGGCCTGTGCAGACCACAGACTTTAATCCGCGTAGGAATCGCCGAAACATCAAAAATTTCCGTAGAGAATTTATAAATACAACCCATTGTGATTATTTGTTTGTGGTTTGTGGGAAGATAAGTGAAATATTGCGATTTAATATATGTTTTAAATAAGAGAATACGTCTCCAAAGAAAATACCTTGGTTTTTTAGTATTACGTTAGGGATACCTACGTTGAATTCATCGTGTGGGTTAAAGGTACGACTTAGTTCGGGGCAAAGCACCCCAAACACAGATTTAACCAATTTCACATACCTACCTGGCAGTTAAACTGCCTAATCTAATTTAGACAGCCGCTTTAATATATTTTTACAGACCAAAAGTACCTACTCCGATGAGTGTCCCTCGTCTGTGTAGGTCTTAAGTCGCGTCGAGGAATGGATAAGTTTTACAGTGCACGTTTATATGCCAGCATCCCCGATCGTAAAGCGCTCGCACAGGCCTCTTTGCGGTCGCGTGTTCCAACCGGTTCTAGGGTAACACAGTTCATTATTCAAATTAATGCGTGCTGTTATGATTCGAGGCTTGCCTTTCCAACTCCAGCCATTCCAAGCCAACCCATTAGGACCTTCGTAAGCAGAGTGCCAATGTAAAGCTTGTAGTTCTATATCTGTCTGCGGTTGAAATCAACTGCAAAGCATGGATGTTCGTTAGACGCGAAATTGTTTTGTCAACATGTGTTCTCTAGTAGGTGTTGTACTATGTGCAAATAATATACTTAGAATCGTGAATTACTTCTTTTAAAGAGTACTTACCTAATTATTTCTGTCCATGACTTTTTGTAATTGTCTCAGAGACTTTATGTTGGCCCGTACCTACCGCAAATGAGTTAATTTACTCTTGTTGTACTGGTAGGCTTGTGATCATAGTTTTGTATGAATGAATACTCTAACTTTAAAAACAAATTTTCAGAAAAATAAATCTTGACTTCTATGCCTGAATAGTTATCCCACAAAATAAGAAATATGGCCGACAAATGGCAGACCTATTTTAGTGTTATAAAACTTCAAATTGACTTAAAGGTTTGTTCTCAGGGTAAAACAGAACTAATCGGTTATAAGACTTTGAAGACGTAAATACAACTTGCTTATGGCAGTACCTCCTAATGAATACAAATACTCGTATACCTGATCGTCATATAACTTCCTAGTATCCATCAAATCATTGCATTTAATAACAGTTCACATTAAATAATTACGTCATAACCTCACGACGTGGTAATGTTGAAGGAAGGGGTATTACAATGTGGTGTGTGGGTAAGTTGGCGACTCGGGAGGCGCGGCGTTGAACATAACCGGTAATACTTCCTCGTGTCGTGAGCTATCAGCCATTGGAACTGTTGGCGAGATCTGACACCGCCGAGAGGAGTTGTGCACTGCTTACATTTAGAGCGTGATTACAGAAAAAATACGTCTATAATAGTATGTACTGTGAACGAAATTCAAACTTCAAATTCTAATTTTGTTTCCAGACGGGTCAATACTCTTACTTTACTTTTGAAAAGACATATTTACAAAATAAAGAATAAATGAAGTAAATTAAGAATCGGACACGTCTCTGAAACAAAATGAACAATAACTCGACTTCGACGAAGTTAAACTAAACACTAAGATACATCCTTTCAGTCTGTGAATCTCATCCTCAGATTAAAGGCAAACATGGCATGTAGATACTGTTTAGAAATATGTATATTTTAAAATTGGCGCATATATCTAATTCCCGCATTATAAGGTTCAACCATTGACTTGTAAGGTAGAGCTGCAGTTCGATGCAATCGGGTTCCGGTTAGGTGGTAATTGATAATCTATAGTGAGATCTCAGATTTTTTAGGTAGATGCCTATGGACTGCGGTTGAACACTGCATCAATTACCTGTCACTCGTACATACATACGCATATTTTGGTTCACCAGACGCTTTTAGCCACTCTTACCTAAATATAAGTAAAAACTAAATAAAGATAGGATCAAACAGGTTAAATTAAATACTTGTTTATATAATTTACTTTTATGCACACGCAGTTTTAAAATAAACTGGTATATAAATTAACAATTTGTAAACGGATTTCAATTTTGACATCATCGCCGCATTTCGAGATCGGATTAAATTGAACACAGTGCTCAACCGTTCTTATTCATGCATACTCTGCAATAAGTAATTCCTGCATAGCTAGATAGGTATACTTATTAGGTAGGTATACTTATTGACGTCAAGATGTCGTATAATTATAAACTGTGCATAAATGAACGATTCCATAATGTTAATAATGCTAGGTTCCATCGTATTACCTTTAGCTTTAACAAATTTGTTAGAGTGCCGGTAAAGCAAAAAAATTAATTGCACCATTTGAAAATCCATAAATGACGTCATAGCTTTAGCCGTTAAGTGTAAACGTCCAAGAGCAAATATTTTTTAATTTTGTAATGGAAGTGTCAAACAAGCTTGCTTTAAGTTCACATTGATGTTAAGTGATGACTGCAGCCTATAGACCACACAAAAACCAGGGTCAAATGCAGATTCGTTACCATTCCTGAGGCCTAAGGTGTTACGCCTCTGTGCCGGAAATTACAGGGCCGTACATTACCACCTGACCGGAACACGACAGTGCTGAACACTACCATTTAGCGGCAAGTATATTAGGTAATGCGGTGGTGTCTACGCCTGCGAGCTCCGTCACTGGAGCTCCACTACCAGTAAAATCACATAATTATCCCTAGCAATTATCTGTTGCTACTTCACTTGCAACCCTGGCAACTTTAACAACGTCAAAATTACGCTGATGGCATGCATTATGCAGTAACTGACAAAGTCATAGTTACTGAGTTCCTGTTATTGTTAAATTTGACTCAAACCATAACTTTTACAAATATACATCGAATTCTAAAGATCGTCACACATGAACCTGTTACCTACTACCAAACCACGGAATAGATAGGTAAATTTATCTATTCTGTGTACCAAACGATTGAAGATATATCTACTACTTAAAATGTATCTAGGAATTAATTTTATTAAAACAATTAAGGCCTTACCTATTCATCAAGATGCGTCCACAATTAAAATTATATCACGGTGGTTTTATAATTTGAGTAAAAATAGCCAGTGAAATGAAATTAAGATAATAACGTTAATTAATATCTTAGATCTTGATCTATATCGACTTAGTTCATCTCCGATTACATCTGGCCTCTTATAATTACCAAATGTATTTTTAAAATATTTATGTAATTTCAGTAACGGTGCTCGTGGGCGTAGGCACAACGCATTACCTAATCTGCTTGCCACAAATGTTCAGCATTATCGTGTTCCGGATAGGTGATTATGTACGGCCCTGTAATTTAAGACACAGAGGCATATCACCTGAGGCCTCAGGAGTGGCGACGCATCTACATTGGGGTACTCTGGATTCATGTACATGTCGCCTCCTTCATTTTCGCAGCGACCGCCTTCTCACCGCAAACGCACTGCGTATGTACTAGTGGATACTGTCACCGGACACACGCACTGCCGACTCCTCTGATAGAGTTACCACACTGGACTCATTAATGTTATTCGGACATGTTTGACATTACCCTCCACAAATAAGAGCTCTTATTTCTGTAAAGCTAAACGAAACTACGCGGTAATGCTCGTTATTTGTATTTTACTCGTGGTAGAGCTCCAGTGACGGAGCTCGCGGGCGTAGGAGGGCACTACCGGATTACCTAATATACTTGCCGCTAAATGGTAGTGTTCAGCACTATCGTGTTCCGGTCTGGTGGTAATGTACGGCCCTGTAATTTCCAGCACAGAGGCATAACACCTTAGGCTTCAGAAGTGGTAACGCATCTGCAGTTTGACCTTGGACATCACTAAACATCAAATTGAACTGCATGCTTGTTTGCCACATCCATTCCATAAAAAGAACCTAACGCAGCGTTACCTATAGGTACGAATGTTATAAAAGAATGCAACGCTAACACGAAGAGCTCGTCTACACAATAACCTACCCCGTTAACAACAACCAACAACTACCCTAACTCGTGCCTACAAACTAACCCAAACCCTTTCGGGGTGCTCACAATTAGGTCCCGAATATACTGGTAAATGACGGGTAGGTCTATCTCTCAACCGAGTCCTATTTGGGTGAAGACGAAAATATAATTGTATTTAGATCTTGAAATTACAGGCTTTCAATCCTGACGACTAGAAAAAGGTATAAAAAATACTTTTCTAGGATCCAATGCATAATTGCAATACCTACGTTTTAAAAGTACACTAATATTGTTTGCAAATTATACGTTACAATTATTTTGATAATGTAACTTTTAATTCTAGTCGGAAATTCTCGTACGTGTATCGATATCGTTACAGGAATTTACTGTACTTACATCCTTTCTTTAACGACTACCTACTCAACACTATCGGGTAGGTAGTCCAGTCGATACTGCTGTAAATAGGTTAATGAGTAAGTTTGATTAATCAGTTGTTTTTTACTATAAAGAGGAAAATCGCTAAGTTTGAATAAAATAATTCCAGTTTTTTCCTCGTACATACACACAAGCGGACAGAAGATAAATTACTCAATTACAAAATTCTACGCATATATTATTTGGCCAATATCGACTAGGTATATAACATTAATAACCTTTGTTTGAAACATAGTTTTCAAACAGAGTGTTTATTACATAGGTATAAACATAGTAGGTAGATGTGTGGAAAACTTCCGACGGTTCTTTCCATAGTTAAAAAAACTGATGACTACTATTAATAACATCAATCATTATAAATTAGGTTCGTATGTATGTATGTATGTATCTTCACGCCAGGTCCCTAACGGGGTAGGCAGAGAGTGTAGAGCGCCAGACATCCCGGTTCTGACAAACCTCTCGTGCCTCGTCTACCTTCATCATTCTCATCAATCTGCTCATTAGGTTCGTATAAATGATAATTTCCTACTTTTTATAGTATTTTAAACAAATTACATACCACATATTATTATATATTCTGTATTATTTGATTAGCTCATGAGGATATTTTCTCGAATAAAACAACAAAATTTTTATTTAAAGCTCTTTTAAATGTATCGAAATTTATCGGTCGGAACGTGATGCCCATACTGCCAACCAGTGATGGAGAAATCTTCCCCTTGTGTAATCAGTAAATCGAACAATGGTGGTTGAACCATTCAAATAGGGCGTTAATAAATGTTAATCGCGGGATGGGCAGCAGCGTCCCGTGACATATCTTCTGGCACTGCCATCGTCAACTTGCATGCCAAGTGGCAATGCATGTCAAGCGTGGCAACTACTGCATAACTCCCTTTAAGAAACAATAGGGCATCGTTAGGGGAGCCTTTGTCCAATGGACGTCTAGCTCAAAAGTTTAGCGCGCATGGCCCGGCAGCTGGTGTAGATCATAAGCGATCTACTCGGTTAAGCACTACGGGCGCGGTCGGGTAGTGTGATGGGTGACCGCTAGTGGCAAATTAAATGCGCGTTTCCGTGCTTCGGAGGGCACGTTAAGCCATCGGTCCCGGTTGCTATCGATAGATAGCAGTCGTTAAAACCTTGTCGGAGGCCTTATGGGCGGTTTGAAAACATCCGACAGGAGGTTGGCCACTAACCCACCCACCTCTACCAATCCACATTGGAGCAGCATGATGGAGTAAGCTCCAGGCCTCCCCCCAAAAAAGGGGAGAGAGTCGAGCCCAGCAGTGGGACGTATAATGGGTTGCCATTATTATTATGCTTAAAATAGAAATAGAGAGTAACAAGAGTTTAACGTAATATAGAACGACCCACAGTGTTACACAGTTTCAATTGTTACGTAACAATATTACCTTATTCGCCTTTAAAGATTTGCATCAAATGACACACGCTTACTTTGTATAATATCCTATTGCAATAAATGCGATGTGCCCGCTTACTATATATGAAGAAATACCGACGTATATGTTGCTATGTATTAGTACAAGTATTATTTCAGTCGGAAATATTACGAGTTTTACGAGGGTCTTTACGAGCAGCTCGTCATTGCATATCTACGCTGTCGCAAAGTCGCAACAAAAAATATCGGCCAGATGCAAACATAACTTAGTAATAAGAAAACTGTTGTTCTCAAACATTAACATAGGTCACGGCTACTCTTGCAACGATTTTCTTATGTTTCTAAGACGAAGCCTATAAATTTCGGATTACGATTTTTTTCCATTGTTTGGGCTTATTAAAAAACATTGCTATCCACTAAATTTCATTCAGTCAATAGGAAGTTAAGATTTTAGTTTACTTACAAAATAAACTGACGAAATGATCGTGAAAATATCAATAACATGCTTCCACAGTTTTCAGGAAAAAGGACTTTGATAGTCTGATGATGGCTGGTCGGCCAACAAAGTGATCGTTTAATGATTTTTTATTTTCCGTTAGAGGAGCGGAACTCTAGAAACATGACAATACAAAAACATTTGAAAATGAAATAACATTGTGCCACGTATACTCGTACATTTGGTTATAATCTCTATTGGAAACACTCCCATGGGGACATATCCCCGCTGTTGTAGTATCTTTTTTTTTAAGTAATAAAAGTGGCAAACATGCATGCAGTTCACATTGATGTTAAGTGATGACTGCAGCCTATAGACACCCACACAATGACCAGAGGTCAAAATGCAGATGCGTTACCACTCCTGAGGCCTAAAGTGTTATGCCTCTGTGCCGGAAATTACAGGGCCGTACATTATTACCACCTGACCGGAACACGATAGTGCTGAACACAACCATTTAGCGGCAAGTATATTAGGTAATGCGGTGGTGCCTACGCCTGCGAGCCACCAGTAAAAATATCTAGAATAATTTGTATTTAATGGCGCGCAAACAACGGAAACGCTCACTGATAGTATTTGAATGAATCATTTAGTACTCATTGCAGTTATTTTCGATGTATATTTATGCATAAAACCACCAGTCAACGGGCTTCAAGACAGCATAGCTTTGACCATTTTGCGCAGAAAACAGTTTAAAACAGTTTATGGATGCAATTGCATCCATAAACTGTTTTGTATACCGAGTATGACCAGAACTGGTAATTGGCAAAGGGTATCGGTATTGTTTTATTGGATCCTTTATTATAATTTGCCAGGTGTCCCGCCTGCTTCGCCTACGAACGAGTAAACTGCCCCGACTGGATGGAATTCTTTCTTGCTCGCTACTTTGCGAATAATTATACTTATTGCTTAAGCAAGCTTATTACTTGAAAATAGTCAACTGTTAGGTTTGAGCAATGATCCGTATAATTTTAAGGCTACTGTTTTATCCGAAACATTATATCCTAATGCAGGTCCAGTATGAACAAACTATGTTGATTATTTCGAATTACTTCTCGCAACCGTGAAACAAAAGCTGCGTGTGCACAACATTACGAAATTTGTTGAATAACAATGGAATTTTTTGCTTTGTTGTGTATTAGAAATGAAGCGTAGACCGGAAGTTAACAAAACTGATGAGTGTAGCCGAATGTTCGATATAATGATTTATGAAGACTGCTAATTATATTGTGGTTAAAATAATGATTAATTTCCTTGTGGTGAATAATTTAATGGCGTATAAGGTAACGCGCAGTAAAATATTTATAAATGTAATTCCACTCCAGTATATTCTCTGGCTGTACACTGAATGGTAATATTTTGTCCCATATAGTAGATGGCCTACCATATCTACTTACTCTTTTGTCCCATGTAGTAGATGGCCTACCACACTCTAAAGACTGCACTGGGATATGACAAATGAATGTATAACAAAGAATATCTCTTATTCTTTTCATAATATCATTGTTTTCCGTTTTTAAAAGAGGAAATTAGATAATATTATACTGATATACATAACAATATGAGACATTCTTAAGCTTCAAAATACACCTGCGTATCTGTTGTTATTCACCACTGTTTATAATTACATATTATTTTCTGAAGCAAGAAATTCCTGTTATTCTGTGTAAAAAAGACTTCTGATTAAAAAAAAAAAGTTATAGTACTTAGTCGTACTATCCCTCTGCTCCAGTATTGTCAGCTACCACTAGACTACTGAGGAACTATTGTCATTTCAAAAAAAAATTGTCATTTTAATTAGGTATGCAATGAAGGTGGCGAACATATATGCCGTTCACATGGATGTTAAGTGACTGCAGCCTATAGACACCCACACAAAAACTAGAAGTCAAATACAAATGCGTTGCTTTCCCTGAAAACTTAGTTGTTATATCTTTGTTATAGTTATTACGGGGCTGTACATTACCGTCTGACCGGAACTCAACCAGTAAAGAACTCAAACGTACTCGTATCTTCACTTTTCGCGCACCTGACTTTTGAAAACACAACATGTAGTGTCTAATTTTTAACAATGTTGATTTGGTTAATCTATGACGAAACGATTACAACCGTGCGGGTTGTGCGTGTGCTTATAATTGTGATGAGGCACGTAAACTTGTGTTTTTGAGGTTCCGTAAATCAAAAGGAAAATATTGGCACCCTCATACGATCACTCGTATTCGTATACCTGAGAATGTCTGTCCGTCGGTCAGAGTCAATTTGCTTTGAAAGTAATTGGCCGATAGATTAGTATAACAGGGACCCAAAAAATCTGCAAAGTACATTGTGTGACATTTCAAATAGATATTGTAAAGGTCGCAAATGTAATGCTTTTTTTTTTAATTTTAAAATAAATACTTGTTAGGTTATTTAGGCAAAATAATAATAAAATAGTTGCAGTTTCTCATCCCGCTTTGTCTCCGAAACTACTAGGCCTAAACTTTTGAGATACATACATACGAAAAAAAATTCATTGCCAACAGATAACAGAAAATATTAATAAAAATTTTTTGGTATTAAAGGTTACATAGGAAAAATATATATTTTTTTAATGTACAGAACCCTGTGAACGCTAGTCCGATTCGCACTTAGCCGGTTTTTTTGTTTCTGGTCAGACACCCACACAAGCATGCGTGCCGTGCGGCTGGGGCATGATTTCGTACACCAATAATTGTACACATTCGCGGCCAGGGCTGTGTTGTAATTTAGCAATTATTACGAAACTGCAGTAACGATGCAAAACAAGTTGTCGATAATAATGAAGTGTCATTTCAAACTTCTTGAAACATTGCATTTGTTATGCTATATTAATATGTTTTCTGTTCATATTTCTATAAGGTATACCTATATTGTATAATTTAAATTATTATCCTACATTTATCCTTACCTTAATTAAGTGTCACAACTATTGCACTTTACCTATGTTCGCAATAAGCTGAAAGGAATAACTTGACTGTTTTATGTACCTTGACACCATTTCAAAAACTACCTTATTTATGTTATGTGTATGTGATGCAAAAAAGCGTACCTACCTATTTACAGTTTACACTGATGGTAAGTGAATACTGTAGGCTATAAACATCTTCATAAAAATCAGAAATTTAATGTATCCAGAAATTACAGGGCCGTACATTACCACATGGCCGGAACACGTACTGTAATGCGGTCGTGCCTACGCCCGCGAGCTCCATCACTGGAGCTCTGCCACTTATTCGTTCATAATATACCTATTTTAGAGCCTGTGAACGCGAGTGCACCTCAGGTTTCTAGTGTCTAACGAATGGATTTTACAAATTATAAAAAAAATAATGTATGTATTTTATTTGTGTGTTGACTTACCTAATATAAGAAATCTGAAAAATCTCAAAAATGTAGAATTCCTTAAATTGCTAGAATATTCTAAATTTTTATATAGGTATACGTTTATTACACTTTACTGTACGTATAATGTACATACCTACTTAATATTATAAATGCGAAAATAACTCTGTCTGTCTGTCTGTTACCTTTTCACGTCCAAACGACTGAACCGATTTTAATGAAATTTGGTACAGAGATAGAGTTGACTTTGAGAAAGAACATAGGATACTTTTTAAACGACATCCACGCGGGCGATGCCGCGGGCAACAGCTAGTAATAAATAATTAGTTTTCATTAACTTCTCAAGTTAAGTTGTGACCTTTTCTCTCGAACCAGGGATAACATAATACCCGGCATAAGACCTGTATCCACTAATCCATCACGGCAGTTAAAAAGAAAAAATAAATAAGTAATATTGATGCCTACAAAACAGCATAAATATTACTTTATTTACTGGTGGTAAAGCTCTAGTGACGGAGCTCGCGGGCGTAGGCACCACCGCACTACCTAATATACTTGCCGCTAAATGGTAGCGTTCAGCGCTATAGTGTTCCGGTCGTGTGGTAATGTACGGCCCTGTAATTTCTGGATACATTGAAATTTCTGATTTTTATGAAGATCGCAATAATTTTAATATTTCACCACTATTTCTTAATAATTTACTTAGGTTTAATTACATGATGACATTATGAGTAATGTAATTATTGTAACATTTACTTTTCTTCCGATAACCAAGTCACAATTTGATAACCTCATGATACATAGGTTAACAGTCTATTAGACACCTGGTCCTCTGTATTTACATATCTACTTCTGAGATTATTTACTCTGATAATGTCGTCTAGTATTTGATACAAAAACAAAATTATTTCCTGATCTGCATACGTCGTACATGCCGTCAGTTGCACTTGGCCTTTCGTCTTTTCGACGATAATATTAATCCATTCACGCATGTTTACACATTGGAACCCGGCAGTAATCAGGAGGTCGTCGCACCGTCTCGAGGTGATCGACAAACTGCCCTTTTAAAATTGTCGGTACACCATAAAGGGAATATGGTGCTGGTCCGATGCGGAATAAACAATTCTGGTACAGAACTGCCCTTTTATTTAACAACTTATTTATGATTCTTGTTCAGCGACTGCTATCGTAACTCGTGTGGCGAGATTGACAGTCATGATCACAAATTCAGATTGAGAAATGTGATTCTGTCGGCTAAATACTGTTGGGGCAGTTCTTAACATAATTGATCCTGTATCAACGAATGATCCTTTGTAATTGGTCCAGCCTCGCTGGCTTTGCAATTAACTTTGACGTGTGTAAATATTCCAAGTAGGTATATCTTATTAAGATACTGACCCAGACATACCAAGGATAATAAAATTAATCTGTGTCTGTGTAAATCTAATTTTGGCTCGAAGTCTAATAATAATTTCCCTGATGTTATATGTATGTATGTGTATGTATCTTCACGCCAGGTCACGGGGTAGGCAGAGAGTGTGGAGCGCCAGATTTTTTTTATGTCAAAGGTTGACAGACCAGAAGACGGGCCACCTGACGGAAAGTAGGTAATCACCGTCGAATATTTGCAACACCAGGGGAGTCGCTATCGCGCTGCCAGCCCTGAAGGACTCTTTTGACGCCATTTTTGAAGAACCAAATATTATATCCCGGTCCTGACATAATAATCCTTGTTGACGGTATTGGTTTTAATTGACTTTTCCAATGCATTTAATGCTGTAGACTACGACATTCTTATTACTATTCTCACGCAAGTTGGCGCCTCATCACTTGTTCAGGATTAGTTCTCGTCTTATCTTCACGGTCGCCAGCAGGCGCATTCGCATTGACCGGGATTTATCCGGCTGGTGCGACTTAACCTCTGGTGTTCCGTATTGCGGTATTCTCTCACCTCTCTTATTTTCGTTATTAATAAATGTTATATCTAATTTTCTGAACTGCTCTTACAATTTGTACGCCGATGATTTGCAATTGTATACTCAGTGTGATCCGGACAATTTGAATCTTGCCATATTCAATTTAAATTATAATCTTGACTTAATCTTACAATGGTCTAAAAACTTCGGTATCTCAGTTAATGTTAGTAAGTGCCAGGCCATCATATTAGGTAGTTCTTCGTTTATTAATAGAATTGATGAGAAACAACTTCCATCTCTCCTTTTCAATAATGTTGTGATTCCTTTCTCACCTTTTGTAAAAAACTTGGGCCTGTACATAGATTCCAGTTTTAGCTGGAATAAACATATTTCAGCAATTAGTCAAAACGTCACTGCTTCGCTGCGGTCTCTCTATAGATTTAAAAACTTTTTACCAACTAGCACTAAAATACTACTAATACAGTCTCTTGTGTTACCCATCATTGACTATGCTGATGTCTGCTTTCCGGATCTTTCCCAGGATCTCCTAAATAAATTGGATAGTATCTTAAATAATTGTATTCGGTTTATTTACGGACTTCGTAAATACGACCACATTTCGTCTTTTCGGTCTAAGCTTAAGTGGCTTCCTATCCGGCAGCGACGGTCTGTTAGGATACTCTGCTTGTTATTCTCCATTTTAAACGATCCTAGTTCCTCCTGATTATCTCAATCTCAATTTTAATTTTCTGGGCTACTCTCATAGTTATAGTCTACGCTCGTCGGAATCTCTAACTCTTCAAATTCCCTCTCACAGAACCGGTTTCATGGCCAACTCTTTCACAGTTTCGGCAATAGGGCTCTGGAATTCGTTACCCGTGGACATAAAAAAATCATCCAGTAGATTCTCATTTAAAAGAAAGCTCCGTGATTATTTTCTTAATATGCTTTGAGTTTAAATATATATATATATATATACATACTATAATATATATATATATATATACATACTATAATATATATATATATATTATAGTATGTATATAGGCATATGTATATAAATATTATTTAGTTTGAATATATGAGATATACGAGATATATATTATTTTTATGTAAGTATGTATTATCCTGTGTATTCCATAATATTACTCGCATACTTTGCTCTGCAAAATACTTTCAAATTACTATTATGGCTTGTAATCTATTTCTAACGATTTTCTAAATGCACTACCATTCTTCGTTTTCCACACAACCCGTGGGTTGACTGGTAGAGAATGCTTTCTAGCATTAAGTCCGCCTCATGTACTTCGTTTGTGCAGAAAGTTTAAATAAATAAATAAATAAAATAATATATTATAATATTTATTATATAATATTATATTATTCCCTGATATTATATTTTTCAATGGGTTGGATCAAATTAATGAGACACCCATTATAAAATAACTGAGTACATTGAATTGTGACAAAAGAAAGTCGATATTGACGTACACTTTTTTACATATAAACATTTTATGGTTCAATAAATGATCATGTACCTACCTATTGGTGAAAAAACGTTCTTACACAAGTGACAAACGTTCATAACGCGGTTGGTCATACCAAAATAATAAGCACCATTTGTGACTACTAATCTACTATCTCTACCAACTAGTTTTTTGCATTAGATAATACACATAGATTAATAAAGGTACAAATGTACTTAGGTTTACTTCAGGTTTAGTGACAATACACTACATATAAAAAATCCGATAATCTGCTCTACAAAAACAAACTCATTGATTGGGATTACTTGCGATAGAGTCGAGGCACCTATAGAGTAATAGCACAGTAAATAGATTGTAAACAGTAAAGTAACTACATATAAAGCGTTCAAAACGGCACACTCACACAAACATGCGCATCTACGAGGCCTCTAAGCGGTTCTCGCAGTGCTACAGTAGCGAGTGTCGCGTCGAGACAAGCGGTCACGTTGCGATTAGTTTTTATTTCCAAGAGTGTTTTAAAGATGCCACGAGCGTATTGCGTGGTATACGACTGTTTGAACTCTGCATCATCAAAACCGGAGCTATCGTTTTTTAAACTTCCTGATGATTTTGAAAGGCTAGAATGATGTATTGTTATAATATCTAACATATTTTAAGAAATCGCGTGTGACAGTATTTGTAACAATACTCCTCCGCAGTGGCTAGACCGATCATTATGAAATTTTGTGTGTATGAGAATCGGTTGTAGTCTTTTTATATCCCTAAATGGTAAGGGTGATTCTCACCATTATTTTTTCGATTTTTTGGACAGTTTATTTGTTTATACCTCTAAGGCGATACGAAGTTTGTCGGGGTAGCTATTTATTATCCTGCCTACCCGAGTGGGTGAGGGGAAGAGAAACTCGCCCGGTCTAGACAACTCGTTGCAGTATTCCACAGATTGTACTGTCGTCACTATAAAAAACACCCAAGTAATTAGCACTCAGTTTTGTTATTTTTAAGACAAAACAAAAAGCAAAGATCTACAAGTTATATCAAAATTAAACTGTCTGCCGTACTTAAAACCATAATAATAATATGATCAAGGTTGGATCATGAGTCAAATACAGAAGGCGGTACTCCTCGGCACGGCACGTATAGTGAGGAGGTTCCTGTCTCCGTGACCCTAACCACCGATAGCTTGGACCCTGTTCCCGCTGCCGACGGCGCACTATTTTTTAATTTCTTATAGTATATGTTTGTTTTTTTTATAACTACTTATGTATGTAAAAAATATTAAACCTGTGTCGTGGGTGCCGTTGTATACATACAACACATACACAAGCACCCAGACCCGAAACAAATATCTGTAGGCCATACAAATATTTGTTCCTTTGCGGGGATCGAACCCGCGACCCTTCGAATCAAACGGTGGTTTCGCACCGCTGGACTAACCGGGTCGTTTAGGCCGTTTTGAGTCATTTCACAATTCGCAACATTTTGAATCGTTATATCTTAACAACTTTTAAGTACTTATTGACTATATGTTTCAAAGACAAATAGTATTTATTTATCCAATACTATTTTATTAATTTATTGGTACCTATTTTTTTATTGGTTACAGGGTAACCAATAAAAAAATAGTCAACATCCCAATACGATTGAGTAAACGTCAGTAAATGCAAAAATAATAACACCATTATTTAAAAAAAATAGTGACACCCCTGTTGCTTCAATGGAGTGTAGGTAAATATTTTATAAAATGGGCTTAGTTTCCATACTGTTTGTATCTATTTACTGTGGTAATAGGTCGAATGCTTCATGCTTATTAAATTTATATTTACCCTCTTCAATGGAAATCAAACGCGGCGGGCGCGGGTGAAAACTGCGCCATGAGTTCTTAGCCTTACTATCGCTTAGCTCTACTATCGGGTGAGATTCACAGACCGCACTACGACTTTACACTACTTTGAGCGCACTACTTTGAGCAAAGTATTCTTAGAACTGTCAGTATAGTATGGGTTTTGACAGATCTAAGCAGTACTTTGCTCAAAGTAAAGTCGTAGTGCGGTCTGTGAATCTCGCACTACGACTGCCAATGTCTTTAGGTGACAATTTTTTTAATATAATGACGATGGCAGTTCGTTGTTAATACTGCAGCCTAGCCAGGCAACTATACAAAATATAAGAGGTCAAAATACAAATGCGTTACCCCTTGCCACGCCTAAAGTCTAATTAATTTTGCCTCTGTGATAGAAATTACAGGGGGATACCTTCTTATTTAGGTATCTTATCGTCTAAATCGCAATAAACAGTCTCGATTGCGATATTCTTCAAGTTATAAGTATCTACCCAATGTACCGACAAAGGTGGTAATTTCTGCAAAAACATAACTAGCTCCATTACATAAGTATTTAGAACAGTTAAAAATCGTTTATCGCGTAACACACTGAGTTACATTCTGCAATTTGTTCGCATGATAAGCGCCGTCCGCGCCCGCATTATTTTCAAACGCTGGTGCGATTATAATACATTCACACGTTGCCACATTTTTTCGCTATTTCTGTAATGCTGTTGCTATAGGCTAGTGTGTTTTAGAGTTCCGTACTTGCAAATGGAACCCTTATAGGAACTAACGTGTCTATCTCTGTCTGTCTGTCTGTCACTGTCGATTCACTTCAAATATATTATTGGGCCGATTGAGTAGAAATTGTAACCCTAATTTAAACAAATTAATTTGAATATCGAAGCTACTTTCATGGGATGAATCAGCAGGATTAAAAAAAATATCGTTAATTATATCGTAATATTTATTTGAATAATTTTTAGATTAATAGTTCTAAATAAAAAAAAAATCAACATATCCATTATAAATACAAAGCTTAAGAAATTTAAAAGAAAAGTACAATTATATAGTTATTTTACTTTTAGATGACAGGATGTGATTGAGATGAGATCATCTATGATATTGAATTCTATGGTATTTAAAATAATGATAACCTTTCAATTGTACGGATCCCTCTGAGCGCGAGTCCGACTCGAACTTGACGGGTTTTTATTCTCATGTCGTAACCATAACGTTGTGTGCGAATTATACCTACCTAGGTATATAGTTTTCAACCATACCCTCAGCTTTATTTGACCTATATTGTATAACTAGCTGACCCGGCAAACTTCGTATTGCCTCACAATGAAATAATGTGTCAAAGGTTTGATAGATACGGACTATTTGTATGGGAAAATAAAATTGTGATTTTTACTATTACCCGTCAATTTATTCATATTTTCTTACCCTTTAAACCTTCCCTGGACTCCCAAAAATTAAAACCAAAATTAGCCAAATCGGTCAAGCCGTTCTCGAGTTTTAGCGAAACTAACGAACAGCAATTGATTTTCCTATATAAGAAATATTACTTACTTACTTAAAAATCTCCTAAAAATAGGCGATTTTTTAAAAAGGTGTTCATAACCTTATAAGCATCATTTTAGAGATTATGAGATTCTTTAGAGAGTCCCGTTCCACAAGGACTTGTTTGTTTATCATACTTTATTTTTTTACTGTTGGGGTTTTCAATATAACTTAGGTATATACTTTTCATTGCCACTACAACATCGGTCCCTAGGTCTCATACCTTCCTACAAGGTGCTATAAGAAGATATGAGACCTAGACCTATTGCCCAGCCATGTACCAACCTACTATAGCTACTCGTACTTTAACTATCAATATCTACATTAACAAGACAGTTAAAATCGAGTGTCTGTACATTAAATATTTTCCCAAAAAACAGATAGGGATAGATTAAAGAAGAGTAATGGATACCAAAACAAAACAATTGTTGGAACTTTGTCTGTCTGTCTGTTTGTCTGGTACATTATAACGTAACTTCGAAACTATTCAACGGATTTGAACGCAGTTTTCACATTTTTATTTACTTTATTTGGATTACTTACTTAAAATTAGGAGCGTCAAAATTGTTTTGTCAAAATCGGTTAACGGATAAAGAAGTTACGATCAACTGAAAATTTACTTCAAGCACTGCTTCAAAACTTTTAAACAGAATTGAATGCGTTTTACATACGTATTTAAATTAGACTAGCTGTTCCCGCGCCTTCGTCAGCGTAGAATTTAATAAAATTATTGTTCAGCTCAACGCGGACGAAGTCGTGTGCACAGCTAGACTCGAATAATCAAATAAAACCGAACTGCAGGTTCGTTAACAAAAAAAATTCAAGGTGTAAACACGCCGACGTACGAGCTACCTGGCGAGGTGCCACCTGTAAGGGGGTGCAGGTATTATGCCCTTGAACTCCCCCTCACATTTCTATTATTAAAGTACAACTTAAATATAAGATGACATTAGTAAAATAAGTGACTACATAGATAAATTAAAACTAATAACATTCGAATTTGCAATTCAATTTATTTGCACAATAACGTAGGTCGTGTCGTGTCGTGTGTGTATGTAAATGACAATGTCACCTTTGTTATCATTTGGTGCTGCGCTAGCTAATATATAATATTAGTATGTTTTGTTTCCTAATATGCTATGTGCTGTATTAGATAAAACCGATGCGCGCAACTATTCGCCTGAGTTCTTCGAAACTTATTATGTTTGAGGCTTTTATCTACAGCCCACAGTTGGGTCTAGCCAAAACAAAACGGTGAATGACAAAGAATAACTCTTTTTCTTTTCTTTTTACTCTTTGTAATAAAAAGAAAAGAAATTATATTTAGTTTTATCTTAGTGATATTCTTGACTTTATCTGTATATATTTTTTAGCTTATTTGACATGTAGGTATATCAATTTTTATTCACTTTAATTTATTTTGTTTGTTTTTGACGTGTCATATGAGGTGCCTGTCACCCTAATAAATGAACTAATTAATTTCTGATTCTGTTTCTAACATAACTTTATCCAACACCATTGAATTATCAACATTATCACCATGACTGAAATTGGATGAAATTGGACAAACCGAACATTTGCAACATATCTAATTGTAATTGAAATCAAGCATAGATAATATAACATCCACAGATATAACAGATTTTTTAATATACGATAGGTACTTATGAAGTGACTTTATATGTTAGGTCAAACCAATGTTTCCGTTTCGAAATAATAATATTAGCATTGATTTCCTTAACTTTTAAAAACCATCGAAGAAGCCGTTTCTTTAATTATTACTGTTCAGAAAAAAATGTTTTGTTGTAAGTTGGTGCATTATTTAACACACCCTACGCTTGAATAAAAATAAACTTGACAAAAAAAATGGAAACTAAACAGGATAAACGTTTACAATGGTTATTTTTTATGCTTTTATTAGTTTAAGTTTAAAGGCTTGTTCGGATATTATTTTATTGCTCTCTATTATTTAATTTAGGTAATCTGTTTAAAGCGACTAACTGTAGAAATTTTATGTAGATTTTTTGTAATTCCATTACTAATTATTGATAATATTTTATGTGTATGACACTAACATAACCGTGTAATTAATATCTGATCCTGTACACAATAACATCACAAATATACCAATACGAGGAAGAGCTGTTTATGTCGTTACGTTGCAATTACTCCTTTTCGTCTGGTCAAGATCGTACGCTTATCTATTACTTTACATTTAAAACAGAAACGTAACTTCACGCCTGTAATCCCCGAAGGGATAGGCAGAGGTAAATGCATGCATTCAAGCATACATGCAAACACCCACGATTCGCCGGTTACGTTTTGGCCCATGTAACAGGTGGCGAGCCTGTTGACATCTCCGGGCACATTACCAAACTTTGAGGTACTGGGAAATTTCCAGAAAATGGAAAAATCCCAATAGAACCAGAGATATAGGCTTTTTCACCATTATCTCTGATAACCCCCTACCCGGGAATCGAACCCAGGACCTCAGCGTAGTAGTAGTGGCCTGCTACCACTAGGCTACCGAGGCAGACATTTAAAACAGGTTTAGGGGAACTGCCGTTCGTTATAATTATTCTTAGCTGACGTGTTATGGCGTATGGGAAGTAAAATTTGACATAACTTCCTGTCTATGTCTGAAATCTATTTATCCAACAGGGTAGGCAGATAGGCAGTAGTGTGTGGCAAACAAGCACGAGTATAGTTGACACATAAAATCATCAGGTCTACCGCTGGCCTAAAGCCACTGCTAAAGATGCTCACAATTGGGTTTGTGTGTCATTAGGGGAGAATATGCCATAATCATCATACGTGGCATGAGGATTGCCGACCGCAGCCTATTGCAATGGTTTGACTGTCATTATTCGGTTGATTGCACTAGCGGATGAATTCTCATCCCCTGATGAAGTCGTCAAATCACAACGCTATAAATAATATAATAAGTTAATACTTTAGCTAAACATCTATCTACACGAAAACAAAAGGTCCCAATGGGTTCCCATACCTGTAGTTTAAGTTATTTTATTTATTTTTATTTACGTAACTTTATTGCACAAAAGAAAGAACTTAATGCAACTAAGGCTTTATCTACCTAGTTATTTTGTGGTTGAAATTACGGAGCTATAATATATATATTACCTATCACCATGCATGGACCCGTAATATCTATCGCAGAGACATAATAATAACTAAGGTTTTAGGTGTGGTAACGTAACCTCTGGTCTTTGTGTAAGTGTCTATAAACTGCAGTCATCACTTTACATCAATGTGAACTGCATGCTTGTTTGCCACCTTCATTACATTAAAAAAAGCCACAGAGTCGATTCCTACCACCTAAGCGGAACAGCAACGAACACAACCAGTAAGCAGCAAATGCAGCAATGAAAATGCGTTGATGCGGTAAAAACTACGCTCACTAACTCCGTCTCCGAAAGTCTACCACCAGTAATAGGTACACAAAGGAATAGAGCTCTGGACAGAATATATTTCCTCTTATAAATATTTAAAGCCAGTCTCTCTTAGTATACTTAATTAAAGAAGTTTCCTTCGATTTTTATCCAGATACATTCTAAACATCTATCTGCGGCATAGCTAGCTAGTTTGCATACAATGTACTGCGTCGGCCAGAGCCATAAGTTTAGGAGTAAGCACTACGTGACCGTCACATGACACTGACCCATTACACATAATGATCAAGTGCAGATATCTTCAGACGTTGGAATGGTTCCGTAATAATAAAAAAAAATGCGGCGACATTAACAACCGATGGAGATGCGTTATCAACTTTATCATTATTTCAGATAAAAAAACATTTACAGCGGGACAGAAGCTTTCCTCAACGATGCCCACAACAAGCGGCCCACCCTCGTGCAGCGATTACCCTCCATTTTTACCACATCGTCGATCCAACATGTGACGGGCTTACCCACTCATCGTCTTCCGAGGCCCGGTTGACAAAGGAGAATCCCTATCTCAACGACTGTAGGTTCTTAAAGCTGTGTCCAATCTACCTTAATAAAGTCTATTGTCAAAATCAAATATACGTAAGAATATTAACTATTTATAAAAAAATCTGTGTTATTATTACCCGCCCTAATAATATCTTAAAAAGTAACCAGGTAACACAGTCCATTTTCGTAGAATAGATAGACAGAAATGTAGGTATGTCATTCACCGACGACGCGACGATACGCCAGTGTATGAGTGTATTTTTTAAAATTAAAGTTTATAAAGTCTATTGATATTTACTATTGTAAACTGGGGTTGAAACTAACATTCTCAGCGATGAGTAAAAAGCCAACGGAAATTACACTTGACCTCAGGCATTGGTGACGTAGAGTCTACATTTACGGGAAGTATTATCATTATTTATTTTAATACTTATGCTTTCCCCGACGCTTCTCTGATCGCGAACATGAAAACTACCTAGCGGATTTTACTTGCGGTTATTGCCATTGGATAGACGGCTTTGTTTAAATTGGCTAAGATAAGACGGTAATTATTGATATAACCGATCGTAAAGAATCGTATCGTAAGAAATATAATCTGAAATTAATCACAGACAAAATCATGCTGACTGGGTGCTCATATGCAATATGCATATGTTATAATAATAATATGAAAAATTATAGATACATATAATATGCAATACGAGATTACCCGTGCATAGCCGGGGCGAGATGCCAGTAGGTATATAAATATTCAAGATCCTACAGCGACGTATCACTACTCTGCTAAGATTTTATGTCTCGCTTCCAGTAATTTATTGCCAATTAACCTTTGCTGCTACGCCCATCCCCTTTCAAAGAAGGTTCATCACCGGTGAAATAATGTAAGATTTTTTATATCTTAATCCTAATGGAATAAATTACTGCACAATCTACAAATTCAATATTACCCAATTTTAATCGCTCATTAACTCAAGAGAGATCATCTTCATCATTGGCCAATACGATACATTTTTATATTTTCAATTTTGTAACTGCTAAATGAATAATCTTACATTAAGCAACCTACTATAAACACTGTACCAGTTATAGAAATGAAAACGGAAGGACGGAGAAGAGAGGAGAAGGAGAGAATGAATCTGAAAGAAAACCTACATATTGCTTATGATTGAGCCATTCTTTCTTAGATATATACGAGACGGCGGTCAAACCTTGGATATCAAGCCAATAAGAGATGTATCATTAGCACTGTGCAACCGAGGTACCTTATCCTAAGGTGTCTCCATAAATAAACTTCGTGGATAGTGCGAATCTCTTGCAGGGAAATGAAACAAGACAAAACATTAAGCTAAATATAAATAGCGAATTGTAATTGACTCGGTGACTGCCAAGAAGGAAATGCGGAAGCAGTCTTCATCATATCAGGAAACAACATTCCTTGCACTCCGGCAGACATGAGGTTAGTATGAAAATACGTATAACATATAAATAATACCGCGTTCATACGAGAATTTCCTGAACTGTAGTTCCGCCCCGGAGACATAAGATAATTAAATTCGAGTAACAAGCAAAAGGTGCACTAATTATTATTTTTAGTTTTGCTGAGAGCCAAATTAAATTAATACGGAATTATTTCGCGTATAATGCTCATCACAGTCATGAATATTTCAAGACGCCACGCCATGTCGTCGCTCGTTGAGACACTTTGTACTTTGTTGATTTCTTGGAAAACTTGAGTAACCGTTATGATTAATTATTATACTTTTATAGATGTTAGGAGATTAATTCCTACCATGTTTATGTAACTAAGGGTGCTTTTCCACGAGAGATGTGCTATGCAGCCACAGAATAGATAAATAAGGATCATTATTTATCTATTCCGTGTATGCAGATATGCTATGCTATGGATGCGTTTGATATCCATTAATCTTATTATTGATCCACAGTGCAGTCACAGTACATATGAACAGTACGGAAACTACGAACTAATCGTTCGAAACGGTACACTCACACAAACATGCGCATCTACGAGGCCTCTAAGCGGTTCTCGCAGTGCTACAGTAGTGAGTGTCGCGGACTGTCGCGTCGAGACGAGCGGTCACGTTGCGATTTGTTTTTGCTTCCACGAGTGTTTTAAAGATGCCACGAGCGTATTGCGTGGTATACGACTGTTTTTTGAAAGGCAAGAATAATGTATTGTTATAATATCTAACATATTTAAAAAATTCTCGTGTGGTAGTGTTTGTAACAATACTCCTCCGCAGCGGCAACACCGCTCAGTATGAAATTTTGTGTGTATAGTTGGTAGGTATGAGAATCGGTTGTAGTCTTTTTTTATATCCCTAAATGGTGAGGGTGATTCTTACCAATTTTTTTTTTCGATTTTTTGGACATTTAATTTGTTTATACCTCTAAGGCGATACGAAATTCGTCGGGGCAGCTATTTATTAAGATTGTACTGTCGTAAGAACTATAAAAATCACCCAAGTAATTAGCACTCAGTTTTGTTAATTTTAAGACCGAATTCACAGAAGCAATAGGAATTATAATTTGTTAAAATATTTATGAAGAATAAAGTATTTTTTATGTAATGGTTAAAAACAAAGATCTACAAGTTATATCAATATTAAACTGTTTTTCGTACTTAAAACTATAATAATAATAAGATCAAGGTTGGATCATGGGTCTAATACAGAAGGCGGTACTCCTCGGCACGGCACGTATAGTGAGGTGGTTCTTGTCTCTGTGACCCTAACCACCGATAGCTTAGACCCTGTTCCCGCTGCCGGCGGCGCACTATTTTTTAATTTCTTATAGGTCTGTTTGTTTGTCGTATAACTACTTATGTATGTAAAAATATTAAATAAGAACAAGAATAAATGAGTGAATACTAACATAGTTACTTTTGCTGGGATTAATCAACACCATAAGATTATGTACATAGCCTACATATTATTATTTGTAAACTGTTGTAACGCGGTGTGACGTCATAACGTGCTGCAATTTTATATAGGCCGTTTTGAGTCATTTCACTATTCGCAACATTTTGAATCGTTTTAACTTAACAACTTTTAAATACTTATTGACTATATGTTTCAAAGACACATAGTATTTATTTATCCAATACTATTACAGGGTAACCAATAAAAAAAATAGTCAACATCCCAATACGATTGATTATAATAATAATAATAATAATGGCAACCCATTATACGTCCCACTGCTGGGCACGAGTCTCTCCCCTTTTTGGGGGGAGGCCTGGAGCTAACTCCATCACGCTGCTCCAATGCGGATTGGTGGAGGTGTTGGGGATTAGTGGCCAACCCGCTGTCGGATGTTTTCAAACTGCCCATAAGGCCTCCGACAAGGTTTAACGACTGCTATCTATCGATAGCAACTGGGACCGACGGCTTAACGTGCCCTCAGAAGCACGGAAACGCGCAATTAATTTGCCACTAGCGGTCACCCATCTCACTACCCGACCGCGCCCGTAGTGCTTAACCGAGTAGATCGCTTATGATCTACACCAGCCGCCGGGCCATGCGCGCTTCTGTACGATACGATTGATTAAAGGTCAGTAAATGCTAAAATAATAACACCATTATTTAAAAATATAGTGACATCCCTATTGCTTCAATGGAGTGTAGGTAAATATTTTATAAAATAGGCTAAGTTTCCATACTGTTTGTATCTATACTGTGGTGCAGTGTCTTTAAAATATGTGCACCAATGAATATGATTGGTGGATACCAAACGCATCCATGGCAACGTAGTATAGCACATCTCTGGTGGAAAAGCACCCTTAGCGTGGTGTTTTGTATTTTGACTGATCTTTTGATACAGCATAGACATAAGTAACTAAGAGAGCTTGTGTGAGTGTTACATATACATATGTATGTACATTTTGAAATCTATGCAGGGTGCAAAAAACAAAAATAACTAACTAGCTGGCGGCTTTTCTTTTCTCTATATTTGGACGCTGAACCCTAAACCAGGCCACAGGTCGCATTTCAACTCACATTTCAAAATGTTTCCCATGAGAGAATATAATTTAAAACTTTAACTCGAGTAGTAAGGAAATATTAGATATATGTATGTATGTACATTTCCATTGACATAATATTTTTTCTTTTTCATTGACTGCAATACAGCAAAATGCCCTCTACTTTTATAGTAAGTGATAAATGCTGCTTGTTAACATCTAGGAATAGATACCTTTATATTCTATATCTGACTGAACTTTTGGTCAAAGGTAGTCTTGCCTTATTTTTAATTTTAAGCGATTTTAGTAAACTTTTTGGAAGATTGGGGAACATTTATTGGGTAATTTGACCCTTGTAACAAAGGTGGCAAACAAGCATGCGGTCCACATCTATGTGGCTCTACAAACATCTATATAAAAACCTGAGATCAAATGCAGATGTGTTGCCACCCCTGAGACCTTAGTTGTTGTGTCTCTGTGATAGTTATTACGGGTTATGACCCCATTACCATTTAACCGGAACATGATAGTGCTGAACACTACAAACACGATTTGGCGGCAATCAGATTAGGTAATGTGGTGGTGCATACGTACTCTGGAACTCTACCACCATACACAGTAACAATCTGTAAACATTTTTGACGTGTAGTTTAATTTAACCAATATTTATGAAGTTGCTTGAATGTCTTAACGCACATTTTAAAATACGTTGCTCTCTTTGAGTAAAATTTAAATCTTCAAATTTAGAGGCTGCTCAACAGCTCTACATCTTTCTTTGAAGAGGTAGCTACGAAAATGTGTAATTGGAGTGCCAGCAATTGATTCAATATCAATGATTTATAAAGCTTATATGTATAGACAACAGGCATACATGATTGCTACTGTGAAAGGAAATTACACTAGTTTTAGATATAGTAATACGTTAAGGGAGTAAAGTAAAATGCTTGATCATGGGGTTGACATAAAATTACTGGAAGACTGCAAGTAGATAGTAAAGAATAATTCAATTCACATGGGTACTAAACGATGTCTGTAGCCTATAGACATTTGCACGAAATCAATTTAGGCCAAAGCTCAAAATGCAAATACGTTGCCACCTCTGAGACCTAAGTTGTAATGTATGTATAAAAGTTATTACGGGACATTACCATCTATTAGGAACACTATAGTGCTGAGCACTACCATTTGGCTACAGATGGGTTTGGTAACACGGTGATGCTCACGCCGTCGAGTTCCTGGAACTCTACCATCAGTATGGAGCTACCAATACATTTTCTTTCTTTGCAGTATTTTTTTTATTTGGAGTTAGGTTGACGACTCGTCTCGGGACGTCCATAGTCTACTTTATTAACGGACAATCGGTGAACACATAAAACTCTCAAGCCTAAATTACAATTGCCTAAGGTCTCTGTGCGTCCGAATCTCGACTTAAGGCGTCGCTGGGGTAAGACCTATACGATTAAGGGGTGTATCCGAGTTATTAGAATACGCACGAAAGATAAGCCTTCCTTGCCAGTCAAGTAAAAAGGACAATTATATTATGCGTATTTGTTAACATAACAAGGGCCTAGATTTTGATGATTTAGATGATCAAAGTGTATTATGCACTATTACAGATTATACTGTAGTGTAGCACGGGAACACTAGAGGGTCCTCCGCGGGAAGCTTGGCGTGCAACATAGCGCATAACACTAAAACCGTCAAACGGGTTTGCAACGAACGAATGCCATAATAAAAAGTTGCTCGGGGAGCGAGTGGTTGGATTGTATCATGTTCGTAAACGCAGCGATTTTTATGATCCGCGTTCGAGAATGGTGAAACATTTTTTGACTGAATTTTAAATTTACGTCTACGTATTTATAGGTACTAACTTATACACTAAGGTACAAACTATTATTCTAACTTAATAACTACACATTTGTCAAATATATTTCCCGTTTTACTCGTACTTTACATTATCTAGACTAGACTAGATCTGTAAAAGTTTTATTTTTTAGCTAATGTATGGACCGGTTATAACTATCACAGAGGCAAATCAATTTAGGCCTCAGGGGTGGTATGTTCATTTTTACCTCCTGTTTTTGTGTACACGTCTGTAGACTGCAGTATTTATTTACCATCAATCCGAACCAATGCTTGTTTGTCACCATGATGACAAACAAATCTAAGCAATAGATCTTTCGGGAGTAAAAACTGAAATCTACACGAACGATGATGATATTTTCGTTCGTTTAAGTCTAGAAAGGTAAGACCCGTAAAAAGTATTTTAGTAAGACGAGTAAGACGCTCAAAAAGGAATCGCTCCGTCTGTGTGTATGTTAGCAACGTTAGAGCGGGCGCGAGCGGCGGATATCTCGATTGGTCGAACCAGCTCTAAAATTACAACTTTTTGTGTTTGTTCACCGTTCTGACCACTTATTTTTTAGCACTTCCTCGCCGAATTCTATACAGGTAGATGTACTGACTGGAAACTTCAGTTCTAAATAGTTGAACATCATTATGCCTCAATAAAGACATTCGATATTTGATGAGTTAAATTAGATGATTACTGTAAATTATAATTACATATTTCTTCAATGTATTTCTTATCATAACTTACCTAACTGTCGTATCTTGTAGTTTCGAATCCGTTCATCACATTTTCACCCGAACCGAATAATGGCGGTCAAACCATGCCAATGGTGTGAAAGTAAGTACAATAACGCAAGATGGGCAGCAGCTTCCTACGATAAAATAAACGCCACTGCGATTGCCAATCCGTATACCAAGCGTGGAACTTATTGTTTATTCCCCCTTACGGGGAGGTTAGATGCTTATGTATGGCCCCGTAATAACTATCACAGAGGCAAACAACTTAGGCCTCAGAAGCGGCTGTACTATTTTGATACCTATGCATGTCTTCATTCCTAATGCATATTTTAATTTATATATCGAAAGATACCTAATTTGTTTAGGTATAAATTTACAAACAATAAGTCACAGAGAAACCTATCTTACCCTTAACTATAATTTTTAACCTAGCTATGTGTACCTACGTTCCTACAAGGTACGACACTTGATAACTTGATAATTTGAAAAGGATTTAAAAAAAGCCGGTTTACCCTTTTACATATTCTTAAATGTTTATTTTTCAAATTAACATTTATAGGGCATGCACAGGAGTGGATCATAATGAGGGTGTTTTGCTATTTTTTGGGGTCCGTAGGAATTCTGTTAATAAAACCGTATAATATTTGAAAGATCCGTATCTGTCTATGTGTGACTGGAATCTTTTTTCTAGCCTTGATAGATAAGAAACAGCTAAAAATTGTATCTACATAGTAAAATCAAGGACGTGTTTCGAAGTCGCTATTTCAGAAAGTAATTATTTACCTATATTTAATAATTTATTATTCCCATAAAAAATGTCAACGTGTAAGTATATGAAAATAAACTAAACATTTTTTTAAATTTCTTGTCTATTTGTAGCAAACACCAGAACTTAAAAAAATATAGGGCAGTACATTACATAAGGACTGAAGTAACTACTTTAGGCCTCGTGATTGGTAATGGCTTCACAATACTTCACATCTGCGGAATGTCTTAGCCTAAGGCTTTGTTACGACTTCTATACGCTACAATATCTACTTACCCCCCATGTGAAAGATTTGCTTGTTTGTCACGCTTATAATAAATTTATCAATTTAATGAATGATAATGTGTTTTTTAGGGTTCCGTAGTAAACAGGGAACTCTTATAGTTTCGCCATGTCCGTCCGCGGTTGAGCGCAAAAACTATTGCTACTAGAGACTTTTAATTTGGCACAAGTATACACCTTAATCCCGCCAACAAAGTGGTAGAATAAAAACATTAAAAAATATATTTAGGGTACCTCCCCTACATTTAACGCGCGGTTATTTTTTTTATTTTTCGTTTCCTATAAAGTGTAAGATATCGTTGAATACGTCTCTTAAAAATGTTATTGATGTGCTAAATCATTTTTCGATTTAGTTAACTGTTCGTGACTTATTAAGCTTTAAAGTGCCAATTTTCGTTACAGTCAAGTGTAACGAAAATTGTCCCCTCTTTACCAACTAAACGGTTGTTGTTAGAAATTCAAACGCTACGGCAATAGTAGCTACATACCTATAACGAAATTAAAAGGAAAACTATCACACTTAATTTGGCTTTACAAGTTTGAGAGTAATAGTCGACCAAATGTACCTAATACTCGATTTTTTTAACATCCCCATAGTAAATATATTTTTTTTTTTTTTCAATACATTAATCAAACGTTTAAACTACGGAACCCTACACTGCGCGTGGCTCGACACGCACTTGACCAGATTTTTTTTATAATCTTTGTTGATCTTATCTACAATAAACAAGATACCTAAACCAAACCTGAATCAAACATAATTTTCAGATATATTTTTTTTTAATTTAATGATGGTGGCAGACCTGCATGCAGCATTGATATCAAGTAATAACTGCAGTCTATAGACACTCACACAAAGACCAGACTTGACCAGAGGTCAAAATGCAGATGCGTTGCCACCCCTGAGAACTAAGTGATAGTTATTACTGGGCCATACATAACCATCTAACCGGAACACGATAGTGCTGAACACTACCATTTGGCGGCCGATATAGGTATTAGGTAATGCGGTGGTGCCTACGCCCTCGAGATTCGGCACTGGAACTCTACCACCATTCAAATGTGAGATTCGAGGAAGGATAGGATTTTAATTGAGAGTAAAACTCCAAAGAAATCGCTCAAAAGCATAGTAGGTAGTAGGTAGATACACCTACTGCGTTACATACCTAATTGACTTACTTACTGCTATTTTGCATTACCATTTGGTAATGTTCAGCGTTCCCGTGTTTCGGCTAGATCAGGGTTTCTCAATAATGTCATTCTACGTATCTCAACTATGCACGAAAACCACGGCGTACCGACCCCTTTAAAATTCACAGGTTATGCATATACCTAATTTTATAATGGAACACGTAAGTAAGATACCTATTAAGTAATAAAAAAGAAATACAAAATGACGAAAGATAGATGTGTCAATTGCTGTTTCGTAATTATTTTATAATAAAATAAAGTGCTCAAACCAGACAGACAAAAATTCAAAAATTGTACTCTGCTTTAATCGCCCCCTATCAGTTTTTTGGCAAAAATATTTAATATACAGACACTCGATTTTTTCTGTCTTATGGTACAACCTTTAATCATTAATGTGATGAGTTTGGGCTTTCTCGCAAACACAGTCGTTTTGCCAAACAATTTTGCAAATTTTCAAATTAATAATTAAAAAAAAATTAACAGTAAAGTTATCTCAGAAATAAATAGAGGTACCTATATTTCTGAGTAGCCGCACCCGCTTACATAAGGCATACCTACCTACCTATTATTTTATTTTGTCAGTATAATAATACAAAATATACCTACTAATATAGTAGGTACGTATATTAATCCTCCAGCCTCCAGTAGCTTTAAAAGGCTGATTACTGATTACATAACAAGGATATTCAGGACTAGGGATCCCTTACATACTACGCCTTACAGTCACCGATTTGCACTTGATAATTTTTTCTTGAACTGCATTGTTGATTATTATTTTATTATTAACTGGAAACTGCATGAGCAACATAACAACAAAACAGACTGGCGAAATTTCCCGATAGCAACCGAAAGGATCCGAATGGAAAACGAATCTCGCTCCAAAACGTGATCGCGCTGTTTGATTTGAAAACAAAATCCACCCGCCCGCTGCCGGCTCACGACGAGTCACGGGCGAACCGAATGGCAGGCTCACTCAGTGCGCGAGCAAGCGTGATACGGAATGAACGTGTGGTGCGTTTTGCGCGGACGTTGACATTACGATTTACTTTTTTAATCTTGCGATTTATACAGCCAGAACATAGACATTTTGGAGTATAAAGTCGATCATCAAAGAGTTTTAACTGTCTTACGTTTACATTGCAACAGTTCGCGCAGAGTTTTGACCAAAAATTGTGAATTTCCGTATAGACGCGAAATATTAAAGTGAAGAAGACATTTCGAAACAAAGGACTGTTTTGTACATTTTCGCAACGATTGCGAAATTGTGTTCAAAAATACTAAATCTGGCTCAATCGTGGAGGGCACTAGAAAAAAATTACCGCCCTCGGCCAACTAGTTCGGATTCAATCTGTGGTCACCGAACGAAAAAACAAAACGCGACGAACTACCATTTTTACACGAACTGTATTTTCGAAGGTTTTCCTAAAATTCTTGTAAAAAGATCGTGAACTTTTAAGTACATTACCTAAAATTACACAGTGAGTTCAACTTTAACATTACGTGCTTTGGTGTATCAGTTTGTAAATTATAAATTCGCGTTACAAGCACTGGGAATCCTGGATCTAATTTAGTGTCGAGTTGGTTTTACATAATGTCTACTGCCATAATGCATCAGTCTGCGCTGTACGATTTTGGTGATCTGTTTTTGAAGGTAAGCATAGTTTTATTTCACTATATAAACTATTTGCACATTAATTAGGTACTTACTGGTCACTGAACTTGACGGTGATTTAAACAAAATAGGTATAATGTAAATTCGGCTATATTTGAAATAGAACAATAACATTCTATTCAATGGTAATCTATTTAAGTACTTTGCTAAAGATTCCGGTCAACCACGTTGTAGCAACCATGATCATAAAGTGTGTGCATAGTGCATAGGTAGGTACGTACTTTGCAATGTGTGTAGTGAACTGTGTACCTATGTAATGTTCGGAAGGTATTGTAAGTAGGTATATGCAAACATCCGTAGGTAGGTATATTTGCGCTACCACTGTGGCAATGGCCATTTGACCACACCATTACGCCTATTCCGCGAGGTCTAAGTAAAAACTAAAAAAATCTGTAATAGGTAGGTAATCAACAAATCATTTAAAATAGAAAGTGATACCCACCTACTAGAGGTACCTAATGTACATATTTTACATAAATAATTATTTAATTAAATTCTAACTTAGGCAAATAATAATCATTCTCCGCGAGGAATTAGCTCGTCACACAATGCAGAGAATTAGGTATGTACCTATTTAATTTACCTATTATCCCTTGGTGAGGGACACGTAACCACTTTTACGAAATTTATCCAATTTAAAAAAAAAAGGTGGAGCCTACATGTAAGTGGTTACCTACCGAACTAAGTAAATATTTATTATATTATTAACAAGTAAAATGTACCAATAGGTACACATACCAGATAAAGGTGGAAGTAGGCTTTGAAGATTGCAATCACAGATTTGAATCTTTAAATTGCAATGTAGGTACCAACCAATGATTCAAAAGATGTAATAATAAATAGGTAAATAGTTTATTTAAAACCCGAACATCTGTATAATAATCAATTAGGTAGGTACCTAAATCAATAAGAATGCTGTACCATCGCACAATATCACTAATGACGACTTAGGACGATAAATTTCTTATCAATGGACCCGATTTATTTTTCATGTAAGAGGACGTATTAATGTGTATTAGATATAAATAGGTTAGGTACCTATATTGTGTACCTTCCTACCTTGTATGGTACAAAATATAAGTTTTGTAAAAGAGTCTGTGACAGATAAACTTACCATAGAGACTTACCTATAATTGACTATGAAGAACGTAAACGCAAGGATCGTAAAAAAAATTAAGTTCTACACGGTGGTTGGTTGATTGAATAATTTTAATTTTGCATTTGAATCAATACGTCAATAACGATTATACGTACTTAGTAGGTAGTAGGTAAACAAATAATCCTCGTCCATAAATAAAACCCCCGGGATTTTGTAAAAGCTTGGTGGTTACCAATAATGGGTATTGATTTGTCCTTTTTAATCCCGATGTCAATTTTGTTGTTTTTAACTACCTACCTTGAATTCGAAATTTAAATCGTCAAATCATGGCGTGGGACTAAAAAAAGATTTGCTTTGTAAATCAGTAGTAGGTACCAGGATGTGATCGTCTGACTAGCCTATTACGAATTGGAAGTCAAATTTTAATATAGGTAGGTAGGACCTACTAAGACATTGAGGTTATTCATTATTGTGAGTTGTAAGCAATTGGGTACTAATGTCGTATGTTGTAATCATCGACGACACAACGCAGCTTTGTAATCTATCAGGCCGCGAGAAATATACCTATTATGACAATATGATTTCTAATTGTTCGTGTACCGATAACGGTCCAACTGTAGCCTAACGAGATTTCAACGGGGAACGAAAATTAATAGTTTTAAGTTGGTACTATTTTATTAATTTAGGAACACCTATATGATTATTTACATACAAGTCTGGTACTTTTATCAAATTAACAATGCATAATCTGTTTGTTTTGTTCGTAATGTAACACAACTTTTCAACAACTTAGGCAATTCTTGGAAATGGGTTAATGAAAAACAAATTTATCTAATAAAATGCACGAATGTTATTGTCAACAAAATTATAACCTTATCTCTCTGTGTATGTCATTACTCTACACAGATATTATAATGAGAAAGTATGAGTACTTACTTACCTATGTTTTGTTAATTTGAATGTTTGTGTTTTTTTTTTCGTTTTATAATGACACTTTCACGAGTCACGGTAATGTAGGTACATAAACATTTTAGGTTCACGACATATTTTATATCTACTTATTCATGTGTCAATGTTAATTGCTACAACGTTAATGATAATGCCATGGAGTAGATGCGTTTTTATATTTAGGGATTCTGCTGTTTATCTAAGATGTAGGGCTTTTGCAAATCGACTACGTAACAGAAGTTGTACCATAGACTATCATTACTATGTAAAGACACTTACTAGTTACTATCCGTAGGTAGTTATTCGTGTACATTATGGAGCATGTCTGTACAAGGTAAGTTGCATTTTCCCTCATGCCTTTTACTGTGCAAGTCAGTGGTTCCTACCTCGGTAATTATTATACGGAAAATAAGCTAACCAGTTGGTGGTGTTGCATGCCCGTTGCTGCGTTACTGGTAGGACTGGTCTTGGGCATAGTCCGGTAGTCGACAATCTGGCGTGGGGCTAGTTTCCGCTGAAAAGTAAAAGTATTTGGGGGCTACGCCACCAACGCATAGGTTTTAGCTCGCGTCCGCAGACTTAGAAGATAATTTTATGTTTCACACAAGATAGACATGTTTACAACATGTGTAATAGTAAAACAAACTGTGCAATCTTTGAAGCGAATTGCTCAATTCCGCCTGAGGGTTGGGCTTATTGCATCTCAAACTCTTGATAAACGTTTTGTAAAATATCTAGGTAGGTATATGAAATGTGGTTAAAATTATGGGAATAAGACATTTGATGGTATTAGATTTTGAAGTTAAATTGGTACGAGTTTCTAGGTATACCTACAACTCAAGTCAATAACATGACACGGGTTAGGTAATTCTTGTCACGGATGCTCAACTAATGAAGAACCGTGAATTTGTATGCATACAAAATCCTTATTTTATAATTGATCAACAAAAGGTACATAAATCTAATAGGTCCTAGACTTGGAATAACTTCTCTTTATGCCACGAACACACTGGCGGTGAAAAGAAATTGGATCGAGTAATTTTGAAGACCTAGACAACCTTCAAGACAACAAATCTCCAAACGCTTTTTTTTGGAGGAGCCAAAAAAACATTTGTCTTGACAATAATTTTTCACCGTCTAGGGAGCCCATTACTGAAAAATCTGTTATATGTAGGTAAATAAGTAAACCATCATACGACTGACTTTGTTATTGCCTGACAAATCTTTTTCGAATCTCAGCAGGGGTGAAGAGCAGACGAGGTTAAGTGGTGTGACTGGTGTAGCTCGACGTAGTACGTTGTCGTTATTTGAAAACGAGGTCTATCTTTATAACAATAGAGATCACAATCGTTCATCGTACAAGTTTTGGACCCCATTTATAGTGGCGAGGCAAAACCGGTTCTATTAGCTAATTCACATAGTTATAAATCGTTCGCTCCTCTTGCACGCTACCTGCTCACGGTTTTTGTGGTTTCTTTATATTGTGTATAAGCCACTTGTTGCTTAGGGCTGCCTTGTTTTTTATTCTATGGCATATAATGTAAAGCGAAGGGGATAACGTATATATACGCAACCTGTTTATGTGTTGTATGAAACATGAATACTAATGTTAGATTACGAATCAGTATTGTCTGATCAGTTTCCGTGCAAATGTCTTAAATATCAGCTAAATGTTATCTATACATCTAGATTACCTAGCATAAATTGATATTTAGCATATGTAGGTACATATGCTTAATCGAATTAAGGATTATTATCTAGTTATCCTGGTGGCGTCTCTTTTGGCGAAGTTGTCTTCAACGTAGGTACTTACCAACGTCACATTCTACATTCGAATTAGATTCCACCTTCTAAGGCTATAACAACTTATTTTTTTACTAGCTTTATGGCCGAATACTCAAACGTCACTCAATTTTAAGCAACGCTCAAATGTGCGCTATCTCTATCGTTTGAACGTGTTTTATAAAGACAGAAGACTTTTAAGTCCCACTTAGATTTAAGTGACGGTTGAGTATTTGGCCGTTAGTGTGTTAAAATCCACAAAGAACTCTTGCTTACCTAGTACCTATAACCCATTTCTGAATGATGTATACATGTCAATGATGATCATAGCGGAGGTTGCATTTAAAATAATTTCATTATGACTATCTAAAATTTAGTAAAATGTTTAAGTTAATTGTTATCTGTTTCACACATAAATGGAAACGACAGATATTAAAAGGAATCCAAGTAAAATTCAGCCTGAGCTCGCAATTTTACACTAGATACGCCCTATTGATTCCGACAGTGGGAACTTTGAAAGGTGCATCGTTTGGTCTTCGCATCCTTTTGTGTTTTGGCAGTTTCGAACGTAAAAAATGCCTGTTAAACCGTTGAGCTCGTAAATACACCTACAACCGTCTACCTGCCGCCTATTTACAAATACAACCGCTCACCATTATATAGAAAAAAATTTTTTGAGGCTCCAGATATAGAACTCTTTGTCCTTCAACTTTCCTTTGTTCGGTAACTATTGTCGAATGTCCCAAGCGTTTTAAAGGATCACTACGATTGGAAAGTTGTTCGCAAAATCACTGTTATCAACATGCATTGAAATATGACTATTGTTTTTGTACACTTGTAGAGTAATGTTAATAATACCTATCGCTTGTATTATTACATGAGTAATTGTTACGTTTTGTGCAGTCAATATCTTTGTAGTATTGATAGCGTTTCGAAGAGGTATTTTACAATTTATTATAGTATTTACAGTCTAATCATTAGCATAATGTTATTATAAGATAGCCTGTTTAAGAAGCGTCCGATTCGAAGAATTACATTCTAGAACTGCTTATTTCTCAAGTTAGTACAAGATTAGGTTTGTAGAGTTGGTTATTTTTTGTTGTTAGTTGGTCAGTAAGGCGTGTAATAATCACGTGGGGCGGCGGACCGTACGATAGCACTGCTAGCACGCAATTCGCGATAATGTTACTAACTTCACTACATCCGAACCATATCGATTTTTCATATAATGAGAGGAAGTCGCCTTATCCGAGTCATCAAGATAGTACGACTCGTTAGTTTTATTTTTTTATTTCAGATAAGGATATGTTTTACTGTGACATGCATGTTCCTTCCTCCGACAAAAGTACTGCATTAATCACATGTCCAGTATGAGCGAGCTATACTTAAAATTGATAGTTTTATTTTTACTGGTGGTAGAGTTCTAGTGTCGGAGGCACCACAGCATTAACTTGTCTATCTAGACGACCCGGTTAGTCCAGCGGTGCGAAACCACCGTTTGATTCGAAGGGTCGCAGTTTCGATCCCCGCATCGGAACAAATATTTGTATGGCCTACAGATATTTGTTTCGGGTCTGGGTGTTTGTGTATGTGTTGTATGTGTACAACGGCATCTACGACACAGGTTTATATAATACCTAACGTGGAGCTGTGGCTGTGAGTATAGGTACCTAAGCGTTTTTTTTTAATCTGCTGAAAAAATGTTGTGTTCAGCACTATCGTGGTTCCGTTAGATGGTGATGTATGGTCCCGTAATAACTATCAGAAAAACAAAACAACTTAGGTCTTAGGAGCGGCAACGCATCTGCATTTTCACCTCTGGTTTTTGTGTAGAAGTCAGTAGCAGTGATCACTAACATCCATGTGAACTGCATAATTACTAAGTAGTTTGTAAAATATTCGTTCTTCGTTTTATAAAAAAAACTTAACAACACTGTCGAAGGTCATCACGCAGGGCGATTAGTTCCACGTGTGCTGATAAAGCCGCTGTAATAACGAGAAGCTCTGCATTGCCAAAATATTACGTTTGCGAACTAATTTCTTGCATGTTAACGCATTTTCAAACAGCATATTAACGGATTTGCTTTAACAAAGGATTATTATACAACTGTGTGACAATCCCACAAGGAAATTGCCAAAACAAATGATACACACATTACATACGTTTAAAATATCTTCAAATTTGTATTGTCAGGAGGTCAGCTAGTTCAGGTACCGTGTGTATGCGCTCAAGTATTTGTACACGATACTTGACAACATCTACACGTCTATGTAAATAGCAGCTTTCCGTATTTTCGCAATCTAAACTCGAAAAGGTTTCTCAAATAGCCGGTTCTGGCCTCAAAGTCGCCACCTCCGCGGTTTCCCAACATCTAGACGTTGCAGAAACCTTCGAGTGCAGCGCAAACAATAAGTGTCGATCGTGGGAGTGTGGGAGCACCGAGTGCCAACCTAGCAAGTTGTATTGTACACGACTACTGATCTCGAATTATTTCCTTTCATGTTGTGTTGGCGAAATCCGACTCCGTGTGGGACTCGCCCGCCATGTTGCCGTAAAGGCCGATTTACACTTCGTCAAGTACAGTAGCGAGTTTAGTTTTTACCGGTGGTAGAGCTCCAGCGACGGAGCTCGCGGGCGTATGCACCACCGCATTACCTAATATACTTGCCGCTAAATTGTAGTGTTCAGCACTATCGTGTTCCGGTCTGGTGGTAATGTACGGCCCTGTAATTTCCGGCACAGAGGTATAACACCTTAGGCCTCAGGAGTGGTAACACATCTGCATTTTGACCTTGGTCTTTGTGTGGGTGTCTATAAGCTGCAGTCATCACTTAACATCAATGTGAACTGCATGCTTGTTTACCACTTCCATTACATAAAAAAGTTACCCAGTTCATAGGTACTTTACGGTTAAGTAGGCAGTAGCGTACAAATTTTAATGTCTTCGTGGCGAGTTATAAGTTATGGGTGCTATGCACTGAAATATTTAGTAAGTGGCGGAAGACGCTCTGGGCTATATATCTCAGTGCTACCTCACTTCGAACTTAATTCGCCGAAAAAAAGACCGGCCTGGTTATCCCATTCAACCTAATTGTTGACTTGCTAATTAATTGCTAATCGCCAATTGCCGTTCAAACGTCATTTCTAAATAACTCGCTAGGTTGTCAAGCTGATACGCTACTGTACTTGTCGAAGTGTAAATCGGCCTTAAGCCGTAACATATGATCCAGAATTCGATATTGTACAGAAACACGCTTTTACCCATGTAAGTCTGGTTATCACGTTCGGCCAGCGTTGCGTTCACCTCCATAAGTTACGAAATGAACCCACTTCGATGGCAACACCTCCGTAGCGTGGATTGCAACCGGTCGACTTGATTAACACCTCGATACACCGGGTGTATTAGAGACCATTAATGATTCATGCCCGTAATTATTCCCCATTTGTAGTAAGTATCGCGAATTATACTTGCGAAATGAAAATAAATGTTGATTTGTGCTCAGGTACAATTTCATAAACTATGATTTTTACAGTGTTGCCCTGCAGTGCTAATATATATATTACACCTTTAATACTTACTAATATTAAAGCTGAGGAGTTCGTTTGTTTTTTAAGTTGAACACAATAACGGTCTCTGCAACCAGGTTCGAATGAAACAAAAAAATATTTTTGTAGTTCATAGTCCATTTATCGAAGAAGGCTTATATCATATTATATCACGCTACGACCAATGGGAGCGGAGCGTCAATGAAAAATATTGAATTGACTGGTGCCGTTGCTTGTTCCATGCAACTTGCAACCATGTGAAGCTGGGACGGGTTGCTAGTGACAAATAACTTCAGTAGATCGTAAACGTGCCAACTGTGTTTCTCATTGTAGTACTCAGGAATCAGTGATGTCATATATCGATGCCTGTTAACCGTTAAACTTATATTTATAATGTGTTTCATACAATAACATTAGTGTCATGTATACGATACATACCTAAGTTCGATACGTAGGCGTAGGTATGTATTTTATATGCGCTACATAGCAAGCTGTGTTTATACATTTTACAAAATCGAATGCTCCGACTGTAACAGTATTTATACGTTTTCCTTGTGTACTTAATTGATGTATTGTGACGAAACGCAGTTTAAATTAACAAAGACGTAGGTAGGACGAATGGTCGCACTTAATCTATTTAAAGTTGGGGCCCTTTCCTCTGCATAAATATGAAGTCCGGATGTTCCTTTGTTTCCTTCGTGCCCAATGGCCTCACACTGCGAACACTATACGCTCAACGCTGTAGATGAGTGGTATGGTCAATACTAGTCATAGTCCTCAAGGTATTGCGCTTTCCAAACATGAATATTGTTTAGATTTTTAATATGTGGCTCGCCTTGAACGATTCGTTGCTCAATGTGAAGATGCCATTAAGCTTCGACACTTGTTTAGGTGGTCAATTTCGTTAAGTCGATGCAGTTTTATACTGTTGTAGGCGCGTTGCTCTTGCGTCAAGTTTCAGATCGCCCACGCATCGTCTCGAAGCAAATTTGAATGAAATGTCGGCCATAAACAAAATTTACGCCATTGTTACCCAAACGCGGATTGTGCGCAACCATTTAGTAACTCATAATTTCATTTTTACACTGTTAGATGTTTTAATCAGTTGCCTATTTATTTATCAACGTAAGTAGGTTTTATTTTTTACAAATTTTCTAGTGATCCTTTTCTTAAATTAATATATCCATATTAAAGTATATTACAGGTTGTCCCAGAAATCAAAGATAGGTATACCGAAAACGGGTGATAGGCCAAGTCATGACAGTTATTAGAAAAACGTGAAAAGAAATATTTGTCATCTATTTTTCACATAATTTTAAAAAATAAAGGAAAAACTGACATCCTGTGATGATCTTTCAAGTCCTTGAACTACAAATATTACTTTTTTTTCTGTCTCTTTAATTATTTAAAATGTTGGTATTAAGACTGACGACGATGAGTGACGTCATCTTGTCTAGATGAGCGAGACAGATAGTGACGCTAAGTGCGAGTGCTTTTTTAATAAAGAGAAAAAAATATTTGTATTGCAGTGATTTTAAAAAATATCGGAAAACCTACAATTCTAAATATATGCAACGTTTAAATGTTAAACTACAACAATAAAATTATATACATAATAAGGGCCCGCCCCGGCTTCGCGCGGTTGCAATGTTACCTACCCTCTCCTATTCATCTTAGCGTGATGTTATATATATGTTATCTAACACTGAAATATTTTTTCAAATGGGACCAGGAGTTTCTGAGATTAGCGCGTTCAAGCAAACAAACAAACTCTTCAGCTTTATAATGTTAGTATAGATTAATTTAATAACAGAAGAATAATCAAATCTAATTAGGTGAGTACCTATGTAATTTACAATTTGGAAAATCAATAAAGAGACATAGATCCTACTAATGTACCCACCCTACTATTAAAGGGTACATTTGTCTTCATTTAGGTATATGTTTGCTAGAATTGTTCATATGCACCTACCTAGTTATAATAAACATTTCGTATTTGTAATATATTGTAAACAATGTAGAGTAAGTTCCAAATGTCAGAATTTCCTGTAATGTTTAAAATATACTTTATATTAGGTATGTAGTTATATTACCTTGTAATTAAAATGAATTCAAAGAACTGATGTATAATACAATTGGCATTATGAACTCTAGGAGTTCGCAATGAACTCTGAACGATTTGTACGTAAATAATATTGACCTTAAATTGTTTCTGCAGCTTAAATGTGGTTTTCCTTGGCTTCAAGTTAATGTTCGTTAGGCAGATTTGTAAATGCACTGCGTCATTGGAATAAAGAATAAAGTTTTATACTTACATATTAAACGTAAATAATCACAGTTTATTATATGTACTCGTATTATTGAATAGGATTTTATTATTTAATTCTAAACGTCAAAACCTTACAGAGTTCAGGAACATTAAATAGGAAAATTTCTAGTAGCACAATTAAACATGGTAGTCAATGACATCTTAAACTAACTACAACATAAATAACAATTGTCTAAATTTTTTTTTTCAAATTTTTTACACCACTTTGTCTGCGTGACTAACATGTACCTGTATTACAGTGAAAAGCTGTATTCTAGTACTAAGCCTCTTAAGCTAAGCTGCGGACGGTAGGACGGACATGGCGAAACTAAAATATTTTCATGTAGGTTACGGAACTTCAAAAAGTCACTATCGTAGGTACCTATGTATTTTGTTTGCGATCGATTTAAAAGGAGATGTTGCAAAAATGTATGGACCTCCGGCCATGTATTACATATACACAATATCATTAAACAGGCAAAATGAATAAAAAAACGGTTTTTAATCATTGATAAGTATACTTTGTATATCAATGTTTTTAATGCAGTTGCAGTTAGAATTGCAACTCAAAACCAATGGCGAATATGGCAGGCGATGTCATTTTGACATTTTAATTTTTTAAATTGTATTTTGATTTTATAATAAGTACTTGGAGAAAACAAGTAATATTTTCTAAATACTATCGAAATCGATTGATCCCAAGCGTTGGCAGTATAGCCGTCATGTTAAACATTGAAAATGATAAAATCGTTTGAATTAAATGTAGTTGTAACTCTAAAATAATATATATTCTTGAATAAAATAATTGTATTTTTTTCGGATTCTTCTTTTTGAATTTTAATTTACTTATTTTTTGAGGACGTGTACGAACTAGAGCCGAGCTCGCAACATCACCTTTGAATTGAAATGTCGACTGCGTAATATTTCGATGTGAACGTAGTAAGAAATGGAATACTCGTTTCTAAAAAACAACAACATTATTCCTACAACATTACAATACTATTTGGAGACAAATTAGGTAAAAGAAAAGTACGTTTTTAACAACAAAATTACAACGCGTAGCGTCACTAATTGTTTTGGCAGAGCTGAGTGAGAAGCCATTGCTGAGCACACGGTTTTGTCGTGGTCGTGAGTTATCAACGGCAGTGGGCGTCAAATTTTACTTAGGTTGTTGTCTGTAGTGGGATCGAATGTCTCGATATCCTGACTTATATAAATACTATTAAAACATCACTATCGGTAAGAAATGATTAACCTAGAAAAATGAGTTTATAGTAATTCCATAATTTTGTAACTCACTTCTCAGAGCATACGGTGAAATCCGCCCTAAGTTACAATTAGACAAATGGATTTTTTCATACCTAAGGAACACAGTCACACAGCATTATTTGGAGACATAGCAACGTTTTCAGCAACAACACGATTTCGCGTAGCGTCACCTGCGTCACTTATAGGTACCATATTATTTAGGCAGAATTAGGGCGGCCACACAAAACTGCGATGCGATGCGATCCGACGCGACATTGCAGGTGATGTATTCGAGCGAGCTCGCAGATATTTGCGATGCGATGCGAATTCGCAGTTATGTGTGGGAGGGAGGGAGCCCTTAGTCAGACCTAAGTGAGGGAGAGGCCATTGCTGAGCCCACAATTTTGTCATGGACGTGAGTTATCAACGGCAGTAGGCGTCAAATTTTACTGAGTTTGTTGTCTCGAGTACAATACGTGCAAAACTTAAATGTCACTGAGTGGCATGTCATGTCACGTCACCCCGCGGTGTTACATGGGTGATCCGTTCGCCATCAGTGGCGGGGTTACGGGAACGCTTACTCACACATCCGCGACCCCGCCGGCGGCTGCACGTCTCTGAGCCCTCGACAGGTTGAGCTCTTTGGCTCCAACCAAAACTAGAGGCGTGCGGAACATGTGCATATTGTGCATGCACCATGCAGCTTGGTACCATTCTCCATTCGGTTGAGGGACACTCCTAATCCGACGCCCGGAAGTCCCTGCCCAGACCACTCACAATATCAGGCGTCCCAAGACGCCCGGGTGGAGGGGTTCGGGCACACAGTTCGGTCTCGAGCGGGAGCGTCGAAGAAGTTCAACCCCCAGCCACTCCCCCGCGGGCTCCACTACGTCCATATCGAGCAGTGGGACCACCGTTAGGCGGCTGGGGATAGGGTGCAGGGCCAACGATATACCCATACATCTCTTCCCCAGCCGTTACTCCACCACAGCAGCGAGTGGCGGACAGAGGCACGCCAAACGCCGCTCCCTCTCTAGGTATATCTTGGTTTCGCCGGTGTGGGGACAACCACCGGGTACCTACTGAGCCGCCCCGCCACGACAAGGCGGAAATCCTCGGGGGGGAAAACAACCAAGGCCTTGGGGTAACTCATTTGCATTATGACAGCCGGGTTTTGTGTGGATGTGTAGGCTTCAGTATTCATTTCTCATTATAAAAAAGTGTGAATTCGAGTCATAAAATACAAACTGGTTATCTTATTTTATTCGTTAAATTACTCACACATATTAATTATTTGAACTATAAAATTAAATGACCTACCTTTTGCATTCATAAAAAAATAGTAAATTTAAAAACAAGTCGAAGATAATCGTGATAGCATCACGTGTTCTTACTTCATTATCGCTATTCGCAAACACGTTCTTGTAGTGAATTTTTAAATTAATGTTGTTTAACCCTGATCACGTTGCACAATAATAGCCATAGTTTAATAGATACATACAGATTAAACGTAAGTGAAACATATTTTGCCGCCGTGAAAGCTTCTACGATTTGGTCATTAGATGAAATTATTTTAAAATGTTTATCTAGGAATAGGGAACTATTTATGAAATGCACTAAAGACACCAGTTTTAATTAGATATCAATGGATGTTGTTCACCGACCACAGAGATATGATGATTACAAATTAAAAAAAAAAGGAAATGAAAAATCCGACGCTCTGACAAGACAAGACTGAGCGCAATAAATAACTATTTTATTTGTGAGTAGGTACCTACTAGGATTCCAAATTATATAAACGCCATTTTCTGTAAAACACAACAGACACTTATTAGACACTTCGAGTGAGTAAGTGAACAGTTAGTTATCGTTGCAGCTTATGTACAATGATAGTGCATATCGGGGGTCTTATGTTTGAGTGCAGCGTATAAACAAAAGGGCCTGTGACTACAACGTTTATCTTATCGCGACGCTTGATAGCGACTGAAAACATAGTGTTGTAATAAAAAACAAAAACATCATTTCACATTTCTACAAGAAACGTGGACGATAGCTGAAATGTCACTCAATTTTGAGTATTTAAATCTCATGCTATCTCTGTTGTTTTTACGTGTTTTGTAGCGACAGATAAACCTAGGTGAAACTAAATGAGTGACGTTCCACGGAGGTTTGTTGTAGGAATTAAAAGTGGTCTTTTGGTTCTTCCTTGAATAAAAGTTTCTTAGTCTTACTGCGTGTAAATTTTGTAGTATTCGATTCTGTGGTGCTACAGAGAGATATGAGATACTTTCGGTTTTAATATTGAGTATGGATTTGAATACACACAGTATACGCCTAATACAAAATTATTTCCTTGTCTACCTGCAAGCAAGGGCCTCGATAGTTACATACTTATTCAAAGCTAAAAAATACATCAGGTTGTAACAACACGCTCGCATTAATTATGTAGTTATCATTTTAATCATATTTGAACGAGTTAGTGTACAAAAGGTCAGTCATTGATTTGTACACGCTTATTAAGAAAACACGCAATTACATCGTTACATATTACGTTATGATTATCGAAGTTATTACTTTTGAACTAGGTTCGCATATCGATTCACTTTCTATGAGATAGGTGTGTCAGTAATCGTTAAGAGTAAGTGATTTCTTTAGATTAAAAGATTAAGGTTAGGTTTTTGCCAAGGGTTGTTCTCGCGTCCACTCTCCACTGAACTTGAATACTTCAAGGCGTTTGACGACGTCTTGTATTTAAATCAAATCTTAGTTTTACTTTATAAGAAGGTGCAGTTTTTAGTCTAATTGCTTTTTCATGCTATACAATCAGTTTTCTTTATCGCTGATTCTTGTGCTCTTGATATTCGTAAATAAAACATGTTCTCTTGTTCAAAATCTATGGCGTCTTTTTATTACCCTGTATCGAGGAACGACAGGTATTCCTATTATTGTGTCTTCGTACTACAGTAGTTTGTACAGTACTTCAGTAGTTTGTACAGTAGGGAATTCCCAGACCTATGAAATGCGATCGTTCTCTGGGGATGCAGGAGTCAACTAATTCAAATCTTGCTCTGAGCGCTCTTGACCTTAGCGATAATGCTGTCCTTGAGCTCCTTTAAGTTTTGATTATTGGCTGCCTGGGAACTCCTTCCCAGGCAGCCAACAATCAAAACTAGTTCAAAATAAATCGGTTAAGGCTCGGCCAACATGTACAGCCGGCTTAAGGTTCGACTGCAGTTTTGGCACACATTCGCCGAGAGTGTTGCGTCACAGCGCGCTCAACCGCCGAATCGGGCACAGCGCGTAACACTTTTACCATAACCGCGGCACCGCCGACCTCCTACTACTTCACCTAACCGCGATCCACCACTTTACATAATTGCTCGTAAAGAACATATCGCCTTACGCAACATCAAAACATCATTTAATATTCCGCTTGTGTTTTTAAGAGGGTCACTGTTTCGTGACTGGTCTACTTTATTTTTTTATGTGTAAATAAATAATGTTTTAATATTATGACGGGCACATGAATTGCGTTTTGAGAATTCTACGGCGAGGGCGGACTTTTGAATGATTGTTGAAACTACTACATTGTTGTAGTTTCACGCATATATACCTATTATATATTGTAGGTATATAAATATGGCAAATTTTGTGCTTATTAAAATAATAACCACGACGATGCGCTGATGGTTAGGGGCTAGTAGTTCAGTGACCTAATTCGACTATGTTGAATCGGACCATTGAGATTACAAGCCAGAATAAATGCATGCCACATGCTTGAGTTAAAATTCTTATTACTTGTAAACTAACAATAAGAATTATTACAATATAATCTGTAAACGAAATATATTTTTTTAAATATTTTAACATCTTTTGATATTTAAAATATTTTAACTATCAGAAGATAAAGAATTATTTGATTTAATCAATCATACACATATTTAATAAATACACGACAACCGGCAAACGTAAGCCAAGTAAACAAACAAAAAGTGCAAGTTGAAATAAAGCCGTTATTACATCACAAGCGAAGCGGGCCATGGGGCCGGGCTACACTTACAGCGCAGTACAGTCGAGTGCGACATTCTCTCGGCCGAAACGGTCTTAACTTTCTTTTCTTGTTTCGTAATGACACGGCCGAGCGGAGAGGAGCTGTCGCGGCGCCGGGGTACCAGCACAGGCGCAGGCGCCGTTTCACAACTGATGCCAGTTCATTTAATAATTGGTGTGCATTAAGCACGCGTACTTAACGTACGAATACCGACCGCCGCACATTTCACGGTCGTCCAGTCGATTGCGTAATGTCTGATTACGTTTATGTGTCAAAAACTACAAAGTTCTATCGAGTCAGCGGTCGCAGACTACGCTGACATTCTTTGTTGTGACACCTACACTAATCAGATCTTCTATACTTCAAACACATGTCACACATTTTCGATAGCTTGAACATAGCACACAAAGCAAAATAAGTACTAATCGTATGTGGTGTCGAAGCATTGTGTGCCACTCCTACTGTGAGGCTATCGCGAATATCATATTCAAGTTTATGTCTACTTAATAACTAAAAAATACTTAAACTGTATTAATACTTGGATCGAGTTTTGATTTGTTAACAATTATCAACCGTCATTTGTCAACGTTAGGCGAATGTTGTAACTAAATAAAACAATCGTTGGCAGCGACGCCGGATCGTCGCTGTCGGGCTGCGCTTGCGCATGATTCGCACGAATGCAGTTTGCATAAGCGCGTTGCACAAACGCTGAGCTATTATAGCGATTATAATCCGCGCATGCCGCGTATCTTATGTGCTCGTATTGCAGGAAGCGAACTTTCGAACTCTTTCACTTTTAGACGTAGGCATTGTTAAGTATTATGCTGCAAGCGTTGCGTTACAAAACATATATTATTATGTGTTTCAACGATGAACCGATTACATCCATTTACGCAGTTAAATAATCTTTTGTAATATTTAGCTAATGCACTTCTGTGGCTGCAAATTTAATATTTTCATGATAAATGATTCGTTTGATTACTTTTAATAACAATGAACTATAATAGTGTAGAACCGACCGATGTTGAACTTAGTTTCAAGAAAAAAGTTCTATTGTCTGGCAACCAATAGATGTAATTCCATTGTTAAAGTCTGAGCAATTTCAGACACTCACTTTATACTCACTGTTCCATGGAACTTACCATTTTGTATTGGGTAGGCAACTTGTCGCATTATCACACCCATTGTGACGCGTATCGTATCCATTTATTGACAATTAAAGTTATGTAAGCCTTTAATTAGTACCGCTTGCTTATTATCGTGCCTTTTTTGCATATTTGTCACATGTCACAAGGGGGTCACCCCTATTTTGAATTTTAAAATAGGAACGCTGCGCAATTGGGCGACTATCAGACGACCTCACCACCCACTGTATGTGTCATCCGATCACATTTACATTGTATTATAAGTACCTACTAACTATAATTTATACAATCCAGTTTCGCTGTCCTTTCGGTCACAGAACGATGAAATTCTAACGAAAAGGTAGATATAGCTAGTTTTGTATACCTATTGCGAAGTAATAGTTCGTAAAGATAGTTTTTTTTTAGAACAGGGATCTACTTCTTCTAAAAGGTCGATTTACTTCAAACCACAGAGCTAATACAGCCACTTACACTTATGATATATATTTACTTAATAGCGCCAATATTCATAAAATCAATGTAATTAAACATTTAATTAAAACTTTCAATACCCAACTCATTTACCGCTTTTAATGTCCCTACTTATTTCATATTATTGAACGTTTCTGGACGAACAAACATTTCGATTTATTAATTATGAATAGGGGTTTTTAACTGTCTGACGATTGGAAATATTTTCATATTTAACAATAGACACTTAACGGTAAGTACTCTTATCGGCAAAGAAGATACTTCTTTTTAGTCTACGCTAGAGTTGTTGAGGAAGTGATTATGAGGAAGAGGAGGAGGAAGAGGAATTGTGATGCGCCAATTTAGAGGATGCGGGTGAGGAAGAGGATATTTTTATGAGGAAGAGGATAAGGATGAGGAAGAGGAAGCAGATGACATAATAATAATAGCAACCCTTGAAACGTCCCATTGCTGGGCACGAGTCTCTCCCCTTCTTGATGGGAGGTCTGGAGCTTACTCCACAACGCTGCTCCAATGTGGGTTGGTGGAGTTACTTGCAAGGGTTAGTGGCCAACCCGCTGTCGGATGTTTTCAAACCGCCCATAAAGCCTTCGACAAGGTTTAACGACTGCTATCTGTCGATAGCAACCGGGACCGTCTGCGTCCTGCTCTCCGATGCACGAAAATGCGCATTTTAATTTGCCACTAGTGGTCACCCGTCACACACCGACCGCACCCGTATCGCTTAATCGAGTAGATCGCTTGCGTTCTACACCAGCCGGGAGGCCTTGCGCTACAGAAAGATGAGAAGAGGATGATACGAAGTTATAAATACTAGCGGACCCAACCTAAAATCCGCTGTCCTGTCTCTATCTACTTAACTAAGTATATATAGGTATATACAAAAAAATAATTAAAAGAGCATTTTGTAGTGGTTGGTCCACTACAAAATGCTCTTTTAATTATTTTTACTATGAATCTAAAATCTAAACCATTCTCAAAACACATACGATAAAGAATCATCAAAATTGGTCCAGCAGTTAAGGACGAGTTCAGTGACATATCTACACAACGACATTGCTAAGGCCTTTGACCGGGTCTGGCACAGGGCACTTCTCGCGAAACTTCCATCCTACGGTCTTCCCGAGAGGCTATGCAACTGGACAGCCAGCTTTCTGTCTGAGCATTATATTGTATATAACGCTCAGACAGAAAGACAGTCTTAGTTGACTGTCAGCGCTCAGACAGACTACCTATCAACGCTGGTGTGTCACAAGGCTCTGTGCTATCTCCCACGCTTTTTTTTCTGCACATCAATGAAATGTTGGAGCAAAACTCCAATTTGCATTGCTATACCGATGATAGTACGGGATATGCACACTACACTAGCCGTGCAAATGCCTCTCGGACACTAATCGAGGAAAGAAGGACTAGACTTGTGTCTGAAATCGAGCACTCTCTGGAGCGGGTCTCGGATTGGGGTCGACTAAAAAAACGCCATGCATTGTAGCACCACAGTTCCAGGGCATTCCGATCGCCGTTGGTAAGAATATCGGTATCCTGGGTGTTGACATATCGAACGAAGTGCAATTCGGGAGTCACATTGAGTGTAAGACCAAGTTGGCATCCAAAAAGCTAGGGGTGCTTAACAAAGCCAGGCAGTATTCATTTTCACTTCGGGGCAGCTACTACTACTCATACTCATTTGTATGCGGGAGCCCCCAAATACTAGCTTGGTCCACTTGACTCCCTACAAAAACGCGCCGTTCGTATTGTTAACGATTCAGGACTTACTGACAGGCTCGAACATCTGAGCCTACGCAGAGACATTGGGAGTATGTGCGTGTTGTACCGTCTCTACAATGGTGAGTGCTCTGCTGAACTGTTTGTCATGGTGCCACCATCTATTTTTCTACACCGTACTACCCGCCGAAGAGAGAAGTTCCACCCACACTGACTCGACACCTGGCAGTGCTCAACGGTGCGGTTTTCACGTTAGTTCTTGCCCAGAACGTGTAAATTGTGGAACGAACTTCCCTCTGAGGTGTTCCCTAGGTGCTACATTAAGAGGTTCTTCAAAAATGGCGTCAAAAGAGTCCTTCAGGGCTGGCAGCGCGTTGGCAACTCCCCTGGTGTTGCAAATGTTCATAGGCGATGGTGACCACTTTCCATTAGTGGCCCGTCTGCTTGTCTGCCAACCTACAGACATAAAAAAACACACACACACCAAAAAAAAAAGATGAGTGAATGACACAATTTCATTTAGGAATTGAAATGAAAATAAGAATGCAGTCTTAATTTCTTTGTTAATTAGGTATTTAAGTCGAATATTATTAATCAAAATAAAAGAATTGAATACTATTAATCAAAATTTATTTTAAACAGGGAGGTTAATTTTTATAAAAAAAATATTTGGACGCTGTTTCTCCAACAACCAATTTTATAGCTCATCATATACCAATACAGCATTGCTAAAAAGTCGTTTGCTGGTACATTTGATGGAAGAGAAGATAGGTATTGTAAAGATACAGTTCTGTAAAGCCCCGAATATTTAGATTTTTTAAGTTGAGTACGCGTATAAACAAAATAATGTATGTCAATAAAATCAAAACAAACAATCAAGGCACAGCGCCGGTGGCGGGTGGGAAGGTCTCGCTCGCCTGTTCGGCCTGGCACCGCGCTGCGGCGTGTGCGTTGCCATCGATACGCGACGCGCATGCGCAACAAAATTTCTCATAAATTCCTCTTAAATTTTGAGGAAGCGATGGCGGAAGAGGATTTTTTTATTTTAATTTTTGAGGATGCGGAAACGGTTGAGGAACCCAAAATATTGCGGAACTTCCTCATTATGAGGAAGAGGAAGAGGAATCCTCAGCAACCCTAGACTCTACGCAACATTCTACAAATTGATTGCTATGTAATACAACATGTTGCAACGGACTTATATCCCTAAACTCGGCTTGCATTATTAATTCTGGGCTTTCATAATCGTTACGCGATCAATTTACAGGTGGTACATTTGTTGTTTAATCATGTGTTAAGGTCTAAACACATAACCATAATTTATTAGCCGAGTATGATGAAATTTTGCAAAAAGCCGACCGAATGTTTGCCGTGAGTTCTCACTCGTAGTGTTTCAAAAATTTACGAAAATGATTACAAAGTATCAGCTGATTCCTAATTAATGTATTAGAAACGTCTACGTTCATTTTGTGACTTCCGTGACAGGGCCAATGTTACCAAATTTACCAACATCAGATCGTAAGGGATGGGTTTATTGAGGACGGACGATATAGGTAAGTAATACTTTATTTTTATTTTGCTACACGGATAAATCTTATTTTAATTACATTACACGTACCCATTAACTTTCCAAAGGAGGTACTTAATAGGTTAGGATCCCACTGCAGAATCATTTCGTTCATCCAGGTTATTCCAGATATGCTGCAAACCTAATTTTTACGTATATTTATAATCTAGAGAATAAATATCCTTTCAAAAATGGCCGCAAGTATTTTTTTATATTTTTTTAAAAAGCATAAGCATAAGGTTGTTCGTTATTTAAAGTTATTCTATAAATATAAAATGGTAATTAGTTAATTAGTTATAGAGCCTATACAAACAATTTGCACTTGAAATACCTACTTATCTATGTTGTAGTTTAATTTTAATCACTAGATGTTGTACGAACGCGGCGATCCTCTGTTATCGCATTGCATACAGTCTTCATATTTTATGCAGCTGTAATGAATGAACTTTGTAATAATACTAACTAGGTTTCCTGTGAAATGTGACAATAACTTTAACAAATATCGTGGTGCAACCCAGGCTAAGCGGTTTAAAAACGCAGACGATTAATTGCATAAGCATTTGATCCTCGATGCAATCGGGCCGTCTGCCACCAAACTTTACTGCAACTGCATCTCAACACCAGTGCAGTTGCATTACCCAACCAACTTGAAATGAAACTGTTTTGTCTAGCTTCGAGTTGTTTGAATCGGCGATCACGTAGCTAAACTCGGTGATAGTGGTCAGCCGTTTATAGATTGTGTGTCAATAATGAAAGGAAAGTGGCGCACGCCGGCCGGTGGGTCAGTGTCGCCTCATTGCGTAATACGTATAAGTTAATCCATCGTGCCGATTTTGGGTTCTGTTGACTTTAGCACGTGCTATTGCCGGTACAATTAGGACCACCTACTGTCGGTCCGTGCACAGTATACATACGCACAATTGTGTTATTAGATTTTATGATTAATAGATGCAAACAAGTACACGTCGGTCTTTATTACCACAGTTCAGTGAAGAGCCGCAGTACTCATAAAGTCGTTGTCTATGGCTTTTGCAGCTTCTGATTCCTGGACTTGTGTGTCATACTTTCCTTCATGGGACGCAGACCAGCAGCAATATTTACTTTTGACAACAGATATCTATTTGTCGGAGATGGGTATTCAAATGTAGATCTAGATAGATCAGCAAATGTATTGTAGTTCTTTAGGTTTTAAACCGATGGTATAATGATAGCTTGTTGTTTCGGTAGGCATTTTGTTCTATTTGACCACAATTAACTTTATTGTTCATTCAATCTAAATCCATTCACAAAACGAAATCATTTGTTTTCAACATTATCTATACTAATGTTTAAAACTTACAATTATAATTTCTTAGTCGTGGTTCTAATCCTTGGAAATCCTTCAAATGATTTGATGTGATTATGATGATTTATACACGTCTTGTAAGAGCAGTTTTTTCGATTCTAATTTGTATTGTTATCTACGTCAGTACTCATTTGATAACAATGGGCGTAATGATACGTCTGCGTTATGTATACATACATGTCTCATTGTACTTAGTTCCTATATATGTTATATCTTATTATGTTTACTTTGATCATTATAGGGATCATATTAGAGAAAGTATCATGGCGAGCTGTACGTTCAATTAAATCATTTATTACGTCATTGTTAGTATTCACCGTACAGCAAAATGAGATTAGATAATTTGTTTAACACTCGTTCCTTTTCTGCTGTAACACTTGTACCTGATTGAAATAACACTCAAAGTGCAAAGCTCAGAGGTCAGTTTTCTCCAAGTAGCGGAAGTGTTGAGTGCAGCGGGTAGGAAGGCGTGGGTTTCGTCATCAGAGGTGTAGTGATGCCTCTTGTCTTGACAGGACACTATTGATAGAGTATCGATAACCCGAAGAACAAGTTTCGCTAGGAATTGAAATTTGGAATCGTAATAACGATAGGAATAGGTACGTTTAGTTTTCTTTATGTGCTTGATCGAAATAACCTGTAGAATAGGATGTGTAGATGAAGCTTAGAGATCAGTTGTCACCAAATGGCGGAAGCGTAGGTGCGGTAGGTAGGAAGGCGTGGGTTTCGCTGTCATCAGAAGTATAGCGATGCCTCTTGTTTTGACAGACCACTATCGATAAAAGCCTGTAGCCCGAAGAGCATGTTTCCATAATAATCGAAATCGAGAATGGTAATTTTCCATAAAAATACGTATGTTTCTTAATGCTGTGCTTACTTTGTCTAATTGAAATAACCTGCTGAGTATTGCAGAGTTCAGTGGTCAGTTTTCTCTTAGTGGCGGAAGTGTTGAGTGAGTTGTTTATGGAGGAGTGAGTAGTCTGAGACGACGTAGATCGTGTTAACTACCACAATCCACAGACATCTGTAAAAAGCTGGAATATTTAGAAGTCAATCATTACCCTATGTATTCATGCTGTATGCCACCATGCCCACCATATATTCAAATGTGTCAATTGTTAGTATAGTAATTAGTATCGATCAGAACAGACAACATCATACCTATACAAGATCAACAATCGATAGCGCATTTATCGATAGTTCGGCATCCCTATAGAGGCGTTGAACTTCGCAAGGTCTCGCGCACACTGTTAGCTCCGCAAACTGCGGTGTGCCACCACCCTAAGTAAGGTGTACACGCGTCATTGACTCACCATTCGCCTTACATTAATTCCTATCTTAATGGCCCCTTCTTCCGTTTCGACTACTCATATTTCTTTTAAATGCACATAACTTAAAAGTGAATGTGGGCTATTTTATAACGACCTTATATCTTTGTTTTTTCTATGTCCACTAGCTTCTCTTCATTGTATTTTTAATTAATGTTTTGAGATTAGATGAGATGGTCGTACTAAAATACGGTGACGCCCAAATATTACGTAATTTTGTTTCTAGGCGAGTATCCGATTAAGTCATATCTAAATTTCAGTTAAGATTGCTGTCTTTAAGTTCGTATAAAGTACTTAAGTTATCGGCAAGACTGCCAACCATTTTGTTTATTCTTAATTCATAAACATTAACGTAATCTCAGGACTACGCATTTGCTTATCCCTCAGGTAGGACGAAAAATATGACAATGGATTTCTTATTGTTCTTGGACCTTATAGGGTCCATCTGCTACTAAGGGATTAGTAGCTTAGTGCTTCTGTCTTCAATAAACATGTAAGCATGTGCACTGCAGTATTCAATTATCTACAACGTGTAGTCCTGTTTGTTATATCAATGTCACTGTATATTAAATTACCTATGTAATTTTATAATGTAAAATGAATTTTGAATTACAAAATTAATACGAAGTGGCTTCACTATTCCACGTTCAAATTATAGAATCTTGATTGATGTCATTATAGAATAGTGTACAAATTTTGTCAAGAGCATTTTGTTTCGGCTATGTCGTCGGTCCTGACAATCGCTTCATTGCAATAATCGTCAATTCAATTGCCTTTGGTTGCGGAAATTTCCCCTAACCTACATCCAACAATCTGCATTTTGACAGCATGATTATTGTTATTTATATAAAAAAATACTCTTTTGTATATACGAATAAGTAGTAGAAGCGTAATTTATGTAAGAGCATGAGCACGCACCGCAATATAAGGCGCGTCTATAAATAACAATTCAACAGGTAGAGTCCGCCCTTACATTTCTGTGCAACAATAACTACTGCTTGCATTATCAAATCGCGGCTCCGTGCATCGGTGCACACGAACTGGTCGTACCTACGCGCTCAAGGGTCCGTTAAATGCATTAAAGTGTGCATATAAACCATCGGTGTGCTTGTGTATCGAGAATCTTCATTACCGTTGCATGATTTATCTTGATAAAACTCTTTGATTTTGGCTCAGCGATAAAGCAGATAGTTTTTCCTTTGAGTTTATTCGTAAGAATCGCCATTACTTATCCCTTTATTAGTCTTGTGTCCGGCTAGGTAGAGACTATTTCTCTGTAAATTTATAGAGTACTCTATAACAAGTGTATATTGAACTCTACTTATTTCTATATATATATATGTGTCTTTATCACAACAGCAAAATTAAAAAAAAAATATTTCTGGATTTTTCTCGCATAAATTTAAAATCATACCGATGTGTCGGTCGCTTTTCAGCTTCCATGGTCTTTGGCAGGATAAGGTGGTGACATTTGTTGCATAATGTTGTAAAATTCACTTACCATCAATGTTGAATGCAAATTATGCCTTTGGATGCAATACACCTTCATTTCACTTTTGCTCAGTCAATGGTAGAGTTAGTAGTAGATAGAGCTTGACGATTACTGCGTTATCAATCTTTATGTTAATAAAGAATTAGTTCTCCAGATAGTCTACACTATCGTTCATAATTATGATGATATGTTTATTATTAGTAGGTATTATTACTGTTACATACACAAAGCTTTATTATTATTTTTGTAGTAGAGCCGTAATACATACTATCAAAGTGGATTAAAGTGAGGTTTGCTTTAGCATTCAAAAACTTATAAGAGATCCTTAACACAATCGTCTTTTTATCGGCAATTCCGTTGTCTTCGTGTATAGCTCATATTAAATATAAACGAAGATTACTCCTGATCACAAAAAGTGAACGTGGGCGAAGACGTTAAAGGCGAAAAGTGTCGTGACACGAGTTTGTTGATCGTAAACATTATGTTGTTACATTTCGTAACGTATTACAACACTAGCCCTCGTCGCGAGTTGCGAGGAGTCATCACCGTGACAAGTGGGGTGGTCTATGGCATGACGTGGAAAGCCATGCTTCGGTGCCCGACGCTCGATAACCGTGGAAAACTGTTAAACGATAACGAACTAGTTTCACAGGTTAACTTGGATGGGAAGATACACTAACCTGGGTAAATCTACGAAGAGAAACCTTACTTCGATACCTCTATTGGTTAATAAAATCAATGATATGTGTTTATAATATTGTTAAAAGGTGACCATTATGTTTGGCTCCTTTACATCTATCACAGTGACTGTGGTGGCGGGAGGCATCTGCATTGTTACCGTCGGTTTATGTGAAGATGTTTGCAGGTTGCAGTATTCACTTACCATGAAAGCAAAGCAATCTTGCCACAACTTTAAAAAAAATCATCGCGTCCATGCGGAATATGGCAGTTTATAATCACATAATTTAGAATTAGATATATTTTTAGATTGTACTATTGCTGGAGAAACACAAACGCCAGGTAACATCGGATTGAGTTGTAGGATCGCATTAATCTAATTGTCATATCGGGCCTACCAATTCTATTCGAGCCTGCCTATTCTGTTTGCCATTTTTATTGGTAGGTGTATATTACTGCATGGTACCTCCGCGTTGCCTACATGCTCCTTATCCATATCTATTTTATGCCAAGCTAAATCTCAGCACAATCATTTAACGGTAGAAAGATTAACTAAATCTAAAATGTCAGTTAAACGCTCTTTTGACCTTTAACAAAATAAAATATTTTTTTAGGATATCAGCTAGGCCTTCCTCATGTAATCACCTCCTGACGTAAATTGATAACTTATCCGAAACTAGTACAGTGCTAGTTCAAAAGTTATCGCGTTTGACCCGACAGATGATAACGTTTCCTCAAGTGCTCGTTTTAGTAACAGTTTGTTCAACCTGGACTCGGTTTCGTCACAGTTTTATTTACAATTTGTTGGCGATGGATAGCCTAAAAAAAAATACATAATCGTTTAACAGTCGCATCCGCCACTCAAATGCATCTTTCTATGAAATGCAACCGGCAGGTTTGCACGTGTTACAAATTCACATGCGCTATTATTACCCCCCTTTAAGATATTTACAAAGCTTCAAGCTCAATAAGTGCAGCCATATTGTATGAACTCTGAATGAAATTCCTATTGTTTTAGAAAGGAATACAACGATCATAAAGAACTTTTCAAAACAGTGTTGAACCTTGAAAATGACCTACCTCAAATAATTATGCTATTGCTTATTGTTGTTATGGTAGTGTTCCAGTGTCTAAGTTTGAGGGTGTAGGCATCACAGCATCTTTCTGTCGCCAATTGATAATGTCTATAGTGTTCGGCTCAGATCATAGTGTATGTCAAGTTGGCCTCACCTGGCAACGCATCTGCATTTAGACCTGTAGATTTTGTGTAGGTGTCTATAGACTGCAGTAATTACTGACGGCTCATGCATCTTCAATTAAAAAATAGTGTGGATCCATTGGAAAGATTATAATATTATTATGAAGATGTACCCGTCTCTACTCTAGTCACCTTGCTGTCTGCCTTGTAAGGTTGGAATAATCATGGTAATAAGAATTAATCAGTAAAAAAACAATGATTTTGTTATCTTTAGTTAAAGTATAATGTGTAAATATAGTACGCAATAAATACGACGCAACGCAACAGCAGCGAGGCCCTGCCTTATGCACCGCGCTGACCCGCATGCGCCTCCAACGAAAGTGAAACGGCCCGTAATCGTGAGCTTGTTCTCAATTTTTGTAATAGTGCTGCGAACCTATCCGATTATCCCGATTATCCGCCGAGTTATTCGTCATCTCGCCCGACAAATTCTCGCCCAATCAGGCGAGTTGGCACCTTTCGAATTTACTTAATATTTCTGTCGTCAACTCGCACGCTCATACAAAGTACAGTGAGGTAAATAAATTTAAAATAAAATGTTAGAAACGACTTCGAATAAAACTATATTATATTTACCTGAAATAGATTTAAAAAATCGACAGTACACTATCAAAGAGGATTCCGACGCGAAAAGAATAGCCCTCTTCTACACCACACCACCGAGCTAAACAAATTTGTGCTCACAAAAGAATAGCGCTATCTTTTTTTATTTATCTAACCCTTTATCCCAATCGTGGCAAAAATCGTGTTCTGTGATAATTATACCTATTGACAACTATTGTATGTTATAAGAAATAGTTATAATAAGCCAAATGCTTTTGTGATATTGTTAATTCTATTTATATTTTGATTACAGCAATCTTACAATGAGAAGATAAATATTATCAAACTTTGTATTAAAATATTGTCTTTTACTACCATAGTTACCGAACTCAGACTCGGAAACATAAGTATTGAATTATGTATCGAAAGTCTTGTATTACAACTTTTTGAATATTTTGATTTGACAACCAATAAGAACAAAAATCGTAATCTGTGATAATTATGTTGACAATTATTGCAATGTTATAAGAAGTAGGTAGTTATAAAAAGCCAAATGCTTTTGTGATAATGTTGGTTGTATTTTGTATTTTTGTTTACATTTTTATACTTAGATAATGACAAGGCACATTCTGTTGTGATATTGTTGATTCTATTTTATATTATTTATTACATCTTTTGATAGAAATATGTATCTAAAATTATGATATAATAAGATTTTGTTTTACTTTAAAGTCCGACCATAAAATATTAAATGTTTTTAAAAAAGATTTTTGTAGTTGACTGTACACAGTCCCCTCACAAGTTTATGGTCGGGCGAGTTGACGACAGAAATATTATTAAAATTTAAAAGGTGTCAAGTCGCCCAATCAGGCCAGTTTTGGTCGGGCGAGATGACGAATAACCCTATCCGCCGACTTTGTTAACAACCAAACCGTAGGGTTGCCACTTAAAACATTGATAGGTACATACAAAAAACCAAATAATTGTCCAATATTTTTGCATAGAGATTTTGTGAATAAAAGACACCAAGTGCATTTATTTTGCTAGCTGCAAAATAGTATATCGATTAAACTCAGCTCTTTAGCTAGTTTGGCTGTTTCCTGCGACTGCTCTTTAGTTTTAGTACAAAAAGTAGGCAATGTTCTTCCTCAGGATATATATTTAATCAAAAACAGCCGATTGGACGTGAAAAGGGAACGAACACAAACCAAAGTACCTACACGTTCACATTTAAGTACCTACTCGTATAATATTGTAGTAGGATTGTGTATTGGTTGTTATCTAGCGTTATAACAAAGCAGTGGTTATGTTTTGTAACTACAAGTCTTTTGTCTTTCAATTAATGGCCATAAGAAACAAACTTCAATCTGACATTTTATAATGACTGACGCTATTCGCGACGACGAAACCGCCATAAATAATGTGATTTAACTTGAGGCGCGACGTCGCGCTGTGTTATGTTGCGTACTGTATGATTTAACACCCACTGCCAGACAATACCGTATATTGCTGTCAATATTATATATCCAATGTACAATGGCTCTGCGTGGCGAAATGTAGCATATTAATTTAAATAATCGGCCAAAAGAATTGGTAGAGTTTATTGGGTAGAGTTCCGTAGGCGAAGAAAATGGAAAAGCGCGACACCTAACAAATGACACAACAAATCTTCGTTAATATTACAATAAATAGGGCAGGCTTTCTCAAATTTACGACTCTACTCCTTTAAAGAAACGTCGGCTTAGTATGAAACAAAATTTACAATTTCGATGTAAGGTTATATCTAAGTAGTTAATTTACTGATAGATAATTACCTATCAGTAAATAATATAAAGTAGAAACTGCTAATTAGTAGTTTTTACTTTATATAGCCAATGGTTGTGTAGATAGTCAATAAAGATCGCTGTGACATCTCGACCACAAGTGTCCCATTTTCGCTGTTTGGCAAGAGAACCCTAAAAAAGTCCGTTCATCGCCTTAGGAGCGGATGTTGCACATCTGTTGACTTGGAGACATAATAACGAGTAATTAGCGATGGAAGGCGGTGGTCGCAGACATGTTCGCATTTCGCGCAATGTGTCCCACACGTTACCGAACCGCTTCCGCCAAGACCCCGCTCACCCGTCACCCCGCTCCTTACAATGAACGCATTGATACTGCATTTAATTGAACACTTGTACAAATTACTCATACTCCAAGTAGGGGCACGACACAAACTCAGACTTAACACGCACATTACAAAAATAGTGATGTAGATACGAATAAACATACTCGTCGAATTCCATAAAATTGAAGAATATTCTCATTTGAGACTTTTATGACATTGAAAACGTGTTGGGAAAGCGGACCGCAGAATGTTATTTTTATTACCTTACAACAGAAGGATATATGACAGGATACCTAATAATTACTTTTTAATTTTATTTATCCCTTCTAAGGATAAAAAAGACTTAATAGGTGTTAAAGCATATTATTATTGTTTTAGTAGGTACCTATGCTCTATTTACTTAGATGAGCTTAATTGACCAATGATTAGCTTCAGTTAATTACCTATGCACTACAGTAAAATCGGATATTCCTATAAGAATTTATATTCGTAAAAGTATGTACCTAGTTGGTAATCACACTCCATCACTAAATATCACCCGACACTTACTATGTTTAATACATAGACATTGTTCCACGAGGGTTTAGATAACGACACACTTTAATTGCAAGTATTGCAACGTTTTTAAGATTGCTAGGATGTTATTGTGATTTAATCTAATGAATAGTGAATGTTATCTGTGAAGATCGAGCAATATCAAATTATCATCATATACTGTAGATAAACCAGAGATCGTCAACACAACAGGATTATTCTGAGCATTGATAAAAAATAACACCCATTATTAAATGATAAAGACGTAGTTTAAATAAATACTCGTTACTTATTCTTTATTTATTTATTGACAAAACATTTTACATTCAATTGTAAAATGTAAAATGTTTTGTCAATAAATAAATAAATAAAATAAATAAATGTATTATTAACCGATGTCAAAAGCAGATGAGGTTATCTTTAGAAAATAAATGATATCCATATGAATTAAAAGCGAAATTTAAATATCTAAGAGTGGTTGGTAGATTGCTGCCGTTGTTATGTATAGATATGATAATAAAGCAACGTTAATTAAGGTTGCTTATTAAATGCGTAAAGCGTTTGTTGATGGGCCCATTCGCCTCCTCCTACGAAGGTCATCCGCTCGCCCGCCTACTTGCCTACGTACGTACACACTTGCTCGGCACATCGCCGACATCACTGCTGGCATTTTAAATTGCCTACGTATTAGTCACAAACCACTTGTTCGTGTGCTTTGCTGTGATTCCTCTTCGTTCTTTGGAATTACATTATTTTCTGTCGCAATTATATCTTACTGTAATAGTAAGATATACATAGTTTTACTAGAGCACCTAAGAGTTCCTCTTACGGAATACCTTCTTAAGCGACTAAGCGTTATATCTGAGAATCCCTGGACTGTTACACTCTGAAATGAAAAATCTGTAACAACATAAGAATACGTGACCTTTTTAAGACTCATACAATAATGGATAAATTAAATCTCACTGAATTTCCTTATCACAAATTACAACTGAGGTACCATGTAAAACATAAATATACATAGGTTAACTCTTATCAACTTGGGTTGCTTTAACTCACAGGCAACAATCACCATTTAATAATCCCCCCTTTTTTAAAGTTAACGCCGTCGTTAACTTTATCAACGCACGCGGTCTTAATGTTTCCTCATTATATTATTTAAATAAACGTAGATACAGGCATCCTGACTCTTATCGACAGTTTTATTGATGTGTCTCCATCTTTTGTTGCAGGTAAGATTTATGGCACTTTCATCCTCGATGAGGTAGCTGAGCTGACTTTTACTTTTCTTGAGGGTAAGTCTGAAAGTTGAAATTGCATCTGGATTTTGGATGTCAGCCTCTTTGAAGAACAGGTGCAAGTATTATAATTTAAGGTTATCGTGGAAATCAATAGCTGGATCAACATTAACATCTCAAAAGCTGTGTATATGATCTGGTGGTAGTGTTCCAGTATCGGAGCTCGAGAGCGTAGCCACCACCGTATTACTTACGTAACCTAAAGCAGCAGATGCTGTAAAATGCTAAATTTCCGGAACAGAGGCATAACACCTCAGAAGTGGTAACGCTACTGCATTTTGACCTCTGGTCTTTGTGTGGGTGTCTATAAGCTGCAGTCATCACTCAACATCAATGTGAACTGCATGCTTGTTTGCCACTTTCATTACATAAAAAAAAACTTACCATGAATGTGAACTGCAGGATTAAACTATTAAACTGTAGGATATGCTAGATGAGTAAAATTGTAAATTGAATGGAGTAGGGATATGACCATTGGGATGAACCCTGATTCGTAATTAGTAAAGCCAATGTTTCTGTGATCTAACACCGGCCACTAAATAAACATTCAATATTGTTGTAAATAAATAACAATAATATGCTATTATCATCCTACCGCTTGGTAGCCAACGTTTAATAGAACAGGAAAATCAACTTGTCCGTGTGAATAATATAAACGCTTATACATACTCGTATATAGGAATCCCAAGCAAATATACAAAGTAAATACTTTTTAATTGGAAATTTTAGTCGTTCACATAAATCGCGAAATGCACGCGTATCGTGCCATGTAACGTTGATGTGGCTTTGGGGTAAAATATAGTGGAACAGAAATGGATTAAGTAACGGTGATAATATAGTGAGCCATGATTGAGTCAGATAAGCGCGGTCTGTCATAGAGCAACACCGGAGGGGATGAGCCATATGCAGGCTTTCCCCTCTGTCAAAGTGCAAGCCCAATGGGACTATACCTGTCGCCTAGATGTTTAAATATGTGCGTGAAATAGTTTCTGTATTTTGTTGAAGTCAAGGTGTGAGTTTCGTAGTAATAGACGATTTTTGTAGTGTGCGTGTGTCGTCGCATGCATTTCCCTCCGCAAAAAATGACAGACTGTTTTGCATCGGTAATAAACGCTATGGCTTCTCCCCTCCGGTCCGCCGCACCCGGTGGCCCGTGTTGCTCTATGCTGCCTGCTCGATGTTGCTAATCCATTAATTTCAGTGGTTGTGTAAATGTTGAAACACGTCCGCCAGTGATTGCCGCACCACGCCTAGCTTACCCTGGCCTATCCAGTCATGTCACGGTAATGTTATCTAACAGTATTCTATCTTCATACAAACGGGCGGATCGCGAGCTATACCTACGCGTTTACTGGTACTGGTTTCATGTAGATGTTTATTATTTACCATCAACGTAAACTGTGTGCATGTTTGCCACTTCATGACAATAAAACGTTATGGTCTCGGACTGGTTTTATGTACTTAGATTGTAGCGGTCCAGCGCTACTGCTCACTCTCGCTATTCCCTCAATACTTTCATTTGGGGTCACCCCTAGGATAAGGGCGGGCTACAAGATGAAGGACTGCATTATTCCGTTGACTGCGGACCTCGTGAACTGCATGCCAAAATTTAACAAAAAAAGAACGTGTGTGTTAGTATATAAAAATCGATATGAAGCTACTCTGCTAATAACTGTTTAAGAAAGCCAGAGTTTTACTAGTTTTTATTCTTGAGGATAGGATAACAGGAATCTGATCTTTTAAGAAATAGTCATCGTGCTCATCCCTTTAATTGAAGTGTAGTTGACGACTTATAGGCACCAGGAGAGAAAAGTTAGTGAAAAAGATGCTACTATGTATGCCCTATTTTATTTCTATATTTTATACTCTTTGGACTTCTACATTCATCATCATTTTAGCCGAAAGATACAGCCGGTAAAAAGTCCTCCCAAAGTGCCCACAACAAATGGTCGCCAGTGATGCCATGATAAAATGTACCTAATTAAACTATTCGTGAATCCGTTCTAAAATTATTCGAACGGTTAGAGTTCAATTCAACCGTCTGAACGATTTTCACGCACCATGTCATCCACAGATTTCCCTCATTATGACATAGTCGCATTTGTTCGTCAAAACCAAAGTCCGCAGTAAATATTGAAGCACTTGTGCAAGCTTTTCACACTCGCGTGGATCTGAAGCGTAGTGTTAAGTTTCGTATCAGTTACGCAAGGAACCTATATTTCGTTGGCCGCGATTGCTGATTATTCAAATTGCTCAGATCTAACAAGGTATCGCTATGAATTTCATTCAAATGTGCACATTAATAATCTTTGCCGTCAACCGTTGGTCGGCAATGATTTATGCCAGACATATTTAATTAAATAATTAGTCCATGGACGAGACGGTCAATAATAATTATCACTTTTTATCCTGTAGCTGAACATATGATGTGAATTACATAGCATATAACACATAAAATCAGAACATAACGAATCATTGCTCTTGTAGAGAAACGAGTGTCGATGATCACCAATTTTAATTGCATTTGAGCAATATTAAAATCTAGGTGAATACCAACATTACCAACGCAACGCATCGTATCGCAGAATTATAACAATGCCAAGCAGTCTGCATTACATCAATAGAATTATGAAGTGTTACAGCACTCACGCAGGTACCGAGAATGAAACAGACACGAACACGAATAGTTTAATCTTTGATAGACCGAACTTATTTTCTTTTGCATTGAAGTGGAATCATTCGATTTACGATTAACCGACAAAATAAACTTGCAGATTCTGATTTATTTGCATTTGCGTAAACATCAATGTTACGAAACTGAATAACAATAAGTAGTTAGAAGAATGGGAATGTTCCGTGATCACAGTCCGAAGCCAAGGCTTTTGTGTAAACAATACGCCACGGCGACACTTTGTATCTAATCTAAATCTCCATATTCGTGCGCGGAAACGTTGTAATTTTGGGTGATTATGTCAGCTGTTCCATGGAGTGCGTCGGCGTGTATCGGAGTTTGTGGCGTAGCATTGTTCCGCGGAGTACGTAACGCACGTGGGCTCTCAACGGTGCAGCAGAGAAAGTGGCACAGCCGCCGGCAAGGCCGTCGTATCGCTCTCCGACCTTCAACGGCTCACTTCCGGGTTCCACTCTCCATTCAAACGCCTAAAAATAATTCCCATCACTATAAATAAACCGGGAGCCTTACGACGTACACTTGCCATATCGGATGCTCTTGAGAAATCCGAAGGCACCTGATCGACTGCCCTTTGCCGTCTAATCGATTTGCGTAAATTACTGTTTCACAAGTCTCGTAATTACGCAAAAACAGGAATGAAATCGTTTGATGTGTGTTACAGCAACGTAGTCGGTTTGTTATGTTTCGTGTATGGGGTTAAACTTGCAACTAAATTGTAAGCTCATTCACCTTAATAGATTGAGTTGAATATATGTTTATGTAAATCTTTTTTATCATTTCGAACGCGTATTAAAGTTACAACATTACATATTTACCGCATGTTCTATTGCGACAGTACCGATGAGCTTACCTTTGACATTAAGGGTAAACTTTGATTCCAGCATGCAGGTGAGTCGCGTGACAATGGCAATATGTGGTTGCAATCGTGCGCAAGAGTTGCACTCGCGTGCATCACGCTGCGACAACCGTACCGTAGATCCACAAAAGTAATGTCTATACATCAATCATTGTTTCCAAACAAGTAGCCGTACAGAGAGAACTTGGTAATAAAACTAATATAGATTCACAAACAAAACTGCAACTTTAACATGCCTTTTTAACGTATGCGCTTGTTTATACGGTTTTAGAGAATAAAGAACGAAAGCCATATCATTCGTCCACTTAATCTAACCCAAAGAATGTAAAAAAGTGTTATTATGTCAATGTTAGCTCTTACGTAAGATCGGATATTTGAGTTGGTCATCAGTAAACGCGGCATCTGATTAAAAAGCACCAATGTCAGCAAAGCAAACGTTATCATGCTTATTCCAATCAATAGCGCTTATGGATGGTCGTTCGGACCCCGACGGCTATCAACACGCGATCCGCAGACTCACCAAACGAGTTATAAATAAAATTAATTAATATTTGGCCGGCGAACTCTCTTTGTAAATTCAAGGCCGTCATGCCATCTATGTTGCTTGTTAGAATTGTTAATTTAGTTGGATTCGTCTCTTGTGAACTTTTTTTGCAACTTAAGTGTTCTGATGTGTTCGAGTTTTGGACGTGTGTGAATTGTTTTTTAGGTACCAGGGTTATCCTTATCTCGGTTATTTGCCAGCTACGAGTTGTACCTATTTATTGTACCTACCATTACTAGATAGTGCAACTCAGTAGTAAATATGGAAGTATTTTATTTCTTCTTGCCTCTACTTTTTTGTCAGGATCTTTTATGTAGAAATAAAGACGCAAAAAATTGTACAAGCAAACTCATAGACCCTCCATCAAAGTCATTTCCAGTTGCTAAGTGCTTGCCACATCTGCGGTTTAGTAATATCATCTCATGTTGTTTAGGTATGTAATTATGGTGGCAAACAAGTAGGTAGTTCACATGGATTTTAAGTGACGACTGCAGTCCAGAAAACAAAAACTGAAAGAAGTCAAAATGCAGATGCATTGCTACCTTCCTACTACTAATAATCATCATGCTACCTCCCTGAGGTCTACGTTGTTGGCCATACATTATTACCATCTAAATCGAACACGATAGTGCTGCATTTGGCGGCAGATAGATGAGGTAATGCGGTGGTGCCTACGTCCTCGAGCTTTGACACTAGAACATTACCTACCACTACTTGAAGTAGTGTGGGTTAATTCTCATAGTTGTAGCATTAGTCGTTAGTCGTTACTAAGCGTTAAAATCTTTATTCCTTTAATTCTCTCTACTTAATCGCGTAGGTCCGTAAGCTACGAGACTATTTGCCACTAGAATGACATTTAAAAAAATATCTATGATTAACTTCAAATACCTGCCCATATTTTTTAAATTTATGAATATACATACACATAGATGCCCAGACGCATACGCTTATAATGTATTTTTACGCGTCCTTCTCGATACAATTCGAATATATTATATACCTATCATGGAATTCATTAAAACATTAAATTATGTACGATACGAAATTACATAGTATTTATTTCTTAAATACCTAAATATTTTGTGTAAGAAATTAATGTATTGACATGATGATTATCAATGTGTTCGCTGCAATACATATATCTGCTTTTGTATCATATGACTTTACCGTAATGTAAAACATAAAATGTTCAGTCGCTACAAGGCAAACGCGTTATTAGTAGATTTATTTAAATTAGGTAGATTGATATTGTTAATACTCGGATACGTCAAGATATACAACGACTTCGTATATTATTATTGTTGTAATCAATGTTTTCTTTATAATCCGACGGTGTAATTAATGTATGTGGGCGGCGCTGTGCGTATTTATGGTAAGTGGTGAATGATAGGGAGCCGAATTAAATGGAGGGCAATGCGAAGCTTTTCATTGAGACATTGCGATGGCTTCATCACCTTCATAATGATCGCCGCATGATTTTCAATTCACAATGTCATATTGATTACATTGCTACATTACACAGAGGGACCGTTGTTGAAATGTGATACAAGTAGATGCTGCTTTGTGAATGTGAAGACGTACCTTTAGGTAAAATATTTTAAATAACTGTCGTCGCGCCGAAACTTTTTTAAATTGTTTACATTCCTATCACAGATCACTATACTTACTATGACAAGATCAAATTCCATGACAGGAAATCCTTTACTTAATTATTTAAAAAAATACCAAGGAGTGGCCATTATTCCTTCACGCCAAATGCGTATAGGTATTATATGTAAGAATAGGCTGCCATCGTCTTGGTTACCGATGCCGGAAAATATTCAAAACCATTTGTTTCAAAGTAAGTTTTTCCGGTAACAAAAATCATGTTGTTAACAATAAAATATCGAATATTAAAGAACCTTTATTTAATGTTGGTATAAAAGACCTTCCTCACCCCGGACGCCCTCTAAACTCGGAGGATAAATCTTTGGCATCCCGAACGGTTCGCAGACCAACTCCTAAACTCCTAACCGTATCACTTGGTCACCAAGAAAAATATAAATGTATACTGTCAAACTGTATGTTATAGGTAATATGTTAATAAATTTTTCATCTCAACTACGCAATCATATTGCACTGTGCGTGCGACGCACCCTTCGCCGATTATTAGTGATTTTTTTAAATTTTTAACCGCGTTAGAAAGGAAAAGATTGTATTTTATTTTCGGTATCGCTTTTCTTGTTTCCTGAATGTGCGCTTCACAGTGACTCTAACGAAGTTAATGCAAATTGTAGGTACGTTCTAATCTCATTCGAACAACGCTCGAAAATTAAGCTTTGATGATAAATTTAATAAATATTATTCAACGAGTTTTTTTAGCCTTGAGCCTTGGTATGTATTTATTCGTTTATTTAACGACTTCATTTACAATATGCAAATTATTCTGTTTTATTTTTAATATTCTTTTTTTTATGTCTGTGAAGTGGGTAAGTAAAATGGAGAATGTAGTAGGTATATATTAATAGCCAATAATTACTACGGATTTCTAAATATTAAGTTAAGTTATTAAAGAACTTGAAACCCTGTGCCAATAAATGTACTTTCATTATTGATTAAATATAAAGTCGTTAATAAAAAATGTTATTAAAACTGATATCAATATTACCATGAACATTTTTCTGACCAATAACAATCCATATTTCATCCACATATAAATAAATGTTTATTTTCTCGATCATAAATTGAATGATAAAACTATGAATCTATTTCAATAATTTCCACGTTTGAATTTTCGATAATCTTGAGGACGGCAAAAAACTTTTATATGTATAATAATATGAGTAAAATATATTGTTATCTATGACTGGTTTAGTTTACATAACCACTCTTCAAGGGCAAGGTCTTATTGGTTTAAGGGCAATAGATACAATTTTGTTAAAACGTATCGTTTTATTTTAATGGATTTTTCGCAATAACACATGCAATTGAATTATTTTAAAGGGAAAATGTAAAGAAAGAATTGACTTCAGGCAGGCGGGACTTGGACGCGCGATCACTGGTCCCTTTACCAATTGAGCTCTCAAAGTCCCCACCCGATTGTCGATTTTTTCATTAACATTTTATAACATTGCCTTGGAGTGGGGGTAGCGACATCTATCGTCAACAATGCTAGTTATTTTCTACAGCTAGTGGAGCTAGTGAACATCAAAAGACCGCTGACCCACAAACCCAATAGGTTCTTTTCCAGGTCTCAGATATTTTAAAATGCTCAATATACCTACAATAATGTCGAAATAACCAAACAAATAACGCTTTCATAATTTTGAAAAACGTTACCGGTGAATCTTGGGTGTTTGCATGTATGCTTGAATGCATGCATTTACATCTGCCTGAAGGGGTTTCAGGGATTACAGGCGTGAAGTTACGTACAATTTTAAGATCACGGTTTTGAAAGATGACTGATTAAAATGTGTAAAACTAATGTATACTGTATGATGATGCTTATGGATGAATTCATGAGGATTTGAACTAAATTATGCTTTTATGTATTTTAATTTTTTTAAATACTTCGAAAAATTCGGATTTTTAGGGCTTTTGCGATGCCGACGTCCTCGAGCTCCTACGCTGGAACTCTACCACCAGTGAAAGTTGTTCGCCATTAACATGCCATAAAAATGGATCTATCAGAATTGGCACTTCATAATAAACAACGTAACGGCCATTATATTATACATATAATAATACGCTATTAAGATAATTTTCTTCGTCATGAATCGTTTAATTTCTTCAATCGCCGGTAGTTTTCCATGTGCACAGCGTAGCGTACAATTTTTTTTATTTTGTTACATGTAAACAGTGGCGCGATACGACCGTTGAATTAATGTCCCCAATTCAATTGAAGTGTTTCATTAGCACAAGTGGCCCCGATTGCTTCGTTGATCGTACGCAACAATCGTCGCAAAGCTGAGTCGCCAAACATACCTACATCTATCATCGGATACATTGTACTCGGCACTGTCTTTGAAATTTTACGTACGATACGGATTTATTGCTAAATACTGCAAGGAAATAGGTATGTTTTCAGTCTTCTTTTGCCTAATTTTTTTACATTCTTGCATCGTCACACAATTCAGATGCCATATTATGTATCTTGGTAGACATTTACATCGCTGTTTTGACGTAACGTGATCATTACCATCATTTTAGGAAATCAGTAATGTACTGCACAGTGGCTATTGGGGACATTAATTCAACAGTCGTATCGCGCCCGTGTAAGGATCAGATATCTGGCTCTCCACACTCTGCCTACCCCAATAAGAACTTGGCGTGAAAATACGTATACTGCACAGTAACTTGCAAATGGATGACCACAGAGTTACATTACCTATACCACGCCTTCTGAGCTGTTCAAAATCCAAGTCATCGACGAGACAGTTCAAAAATCTGTAACGAAATTCCACACGAACAGACAAGAAAGAAAGCGATAAAAATGTGATAAAAAAGATGAGTGATATTCGATCTTTTAATCGTGGGAATGTACTCGAAAATACTCGTTGGTTTTAAATGTTTTATAATATCTAATAGGTACCTATGCAAATTTTACAATTCCGCTAGCACAAAAGTAGTTTGACAACTATCTTGTGTTAATAGCATTTCAAGGGCGATTATGAACCGCCTGTTGCCTACCAATGGTATGTATTCCTTTATATGCCTATTTCCTTTAAATATATTAAGAGCGTCTTGCCTACGATTTTAGGTCCTCGAATTAATGCGAAAAATATCCATGTATGTATAGGTATCCAACATATTATTATGAACATCGCAAAAAAAGTTCGTTAGTATAATCTTATGAAGTCACGTGCATTATTATTTTAAGTTAAGTCAATGTACCTATATTTAAATGGATACCTACTTTTTTTCCGTTTTCCGTACATGTTGAAAAAAATAGATAGAAAAAAATCTTGCCTGTGCCATTACAAAAAATATACAATATGATAAATTCCACTTAGTTCGATAAATTCTTTCAAACAATATCAGCCAAAAGACTTAGGTTAGTCACATGTAAAACAACTACGTAAAGGCTTAGATTTGACGTGCCCTCCAAGGCAACATCCATAATAATTGAGACTTAAGTGATCAATTAGATACTGTCGTGGATGCAACGTGGAAGTTGCCAAGCTGCAATAAAATTATCATGTCGATGGATATCACAATCATAGTCTCAACATGCCAAGATACACAACAAACCACTATTTACTACTTTTATGGAGTATCCCATTGGATGCCTTATAAGGTCTGCGTTAAGTTTTTTTTTTATGTAATGGATGTGGCAAACAAGCATACAGTTCACATTGATGTTAAGTGATGACTGCAGCCTATAGACACCCACACAAAGACCAAGGTCAAAATGCAGCCTTAGGTGTTATGCCTCTGTGCCGGAAATTACAGAGCAGTACATTGCCACCTAACCGGAACACGATAGTGCTGAACACTAACATTTAGCGGCAAGTAGGTATATTAGGTAATGCGGTGGTGCCTACGCCCGCGAGCTCCGTCACTGGAGCTCTATCACCAGTGAAGTATTCTACTAGGGACTATCGCAAAGGAAGTTTAAATATTTATGTAATTATGACAAATCGCTAATAACAAGGGCGTTTGTTATGTTTAACAATAGTATCTACATGTACCTTATATTACAAAGGAATCAGGATTTTCCCAACAATATCTCTTTTACAATAAAGATGGAAACTTCACAGTATCTAAATCTCAAACGTCTATAAAATATACATTATAGTATTTTATATCAAACATAAATCTTGCGAATGTTTTAACGTAATCAATTTAAATAGTAACCGATAGCAAATTCACCATGAACGCAGTAAATAAACTTACTAGTACTGGTCCTTGAAAAATAGAAAATAACAAAATCAATACAGTTTCTAATCATAAAACACCTTAGCGAAACGAAACTGTTTGGTCAATAAGGTTGTGTTGTTAGTTCGTGATCTGCGCAAGACCTTTGCGCGCTGCCGGGTCTAATGAGAGATCACCCAGTTGCGTCAGAAACGAGTTCTCATTACTCTACACCAGTATTTCCCAAACATTGTCATGGTCCGGTCATTTTCAAACTGCCCTTCGTGACTCACTTAATATTTTTAAACCTATGGTGATTTAATTAGGTAAAATAGATGTTCACATTTATTTAGAACAGGTATATTTACGATGCGTCGAAGTACAACAAGTTGGGAATGTTGCGACCCAGTATTTTATTTTTATGGCCCGGTACCGGGTCGCAACCCGGCAAATGGGAAACGCTGCTCTACACACTTAGGTTGCGGCACCACACTTCTTAACCCGTAATAATTGTATTGTCCGATGTGCGCGGTTAAGTAAAGGTTACGTAGTCAATCTAGATCGTGATCCGCATTCAGTCTGTTATCAATGTATAGTATTGCCACTGTGTTGAATGTGTAGAACAAGAGTTCATATTATACTGTTAATACGACATCAAGAGATCACATTATTGTCTTACCTTCATCGACATATCACACAGCCAATATGAATCGTGATCAATGAAGAATGATTGACATAAATCTGAATTTATTTTTATGTGTGAAGGGAAACCTTTGCGCTCTGCCGGATCTAATGAGCGATCGCCCAGTTGCTCTAGAAACTACTTCTCCCATTGAATAATAATCGTAATATAGAGATCGCGATCCACCTTCAATCTGCTATCAATACATGGTATTCGTAGTATGTTGAATTTATTCAACATGAGTTGCTTGTTAAGAATACTGTCAATACGACATCAAGAGATCATAAAGATGCCTAATCATCATCATCGACAACATTAAGGTAGGTATCACATACTTAGTCAATATGAATCGTGATCAATCAAGAATGATTCATAAATCAGGATCGTCCAGTAGCTAAGAAACGACATCTCTCATTATGGACGGGGGTTGTGACTACCTACTTGTGACATCCCGTGTAAACCCGGTGTCGAAATATTTTTGTCCGTTGCCAGTTGCGCTGTACAAGATAGACACGTAATTTGACTTCAACCATGGAAAAATTGACACGTCATTAGGATGCAGGATTTTTTTTTTTGTATATTATTGAGTAAATTGAAACGTATACAAAAATAAGACTGCTTACCTTGTAAAAATAATGCATTCCCCGTCCGATATATCTTTAATTTTTGTAACTTTTGTTTCATACACACTCAACATTTATCTGATTATTTTTTTTAATAAATTACTCAGAAGTCATTTTGTTGATATTTAAAATTTTAAGGTTTAAATAACTGATTTAATGTGTTTTGCTTAATTGTAAAGGACATATCAATACAATTTGTCAAGGCAGTTTATTTTTCGATAACAATGAAGGCGGAATTGTAGTCTCTTCCGTGTATACCATACCTCTTTCAACACATCCCACGCAAAGTTTTAATAAATTCATACTTGATTAGTAGCATTGCAATATTGTATTCTAATATTACGACGTCGTTATACTAATATCTGTGCGCATAATCATTACGAAGTAGGTAACTGGTATCTACCGACTTGTTTCATAACAAATTTATTAGATACCTGCATAACACTAGATAAATAACGACCATGCGGCGCAGTCGTTTCTAATAAAATCGTCATAAATTGCCAGGTAAACAATAATTGCTATATTATTCACGCATTAGTTCTTGATTGCAAGCTTCAATTGGTAAGGTATTAAGATCGAGAATTCAAAAATGCTTCATCGAATTTAATCACTGGCAAGTCTGTCTCGGAGAGTTTTCCGGGCGACTAGCCGATCAGTTTTACTTTCTTGTAGGAAGTGCTATCGCTTTCAACGCAGACCGGTTGAGAGGCCCTACTCGACGGTTATTAATTTTATCGAGGTGTACGCTGGGAGCAAATACCATTTCCATGGGCGTACCTATATTAGATTCAATTTTGAACTAGCTATCTTAATCATTCCAAGCACTATTAGAAAATGTAAATTATGTATTACTATACCTGTCTTTTTTTATTTCGTGTTATCGAAAATTAAACTCGTTTTACGTTAAGCATTTATAGTATGCAAGAATAATCAAAAACAAATTTAACTTATCACTTCCGTGCTCCATTTAAAATGTGTTACTGCATATCTATTGATATAATATTTTATTTCTGAATGAGAGACTGACAATAACGCAATCGCAGATATTTTAGATTGAAGTGTTCAAGTGTTCGTTTTTTGTCTCCGATCATTGTTTATTTATATGTTTTGTCTTTTGTCTACAGGTGAGACCCGAATACACGGTCGATGATGGGGACACAGACATCGTAAGTTTAACATGTCAAACTAAATATTTAAAAATATGTGATTAAATTAATCTATTAACTGCCTCGGTAGCCTAGTGGCAGCAGGCCACTACTACTACGCCGAGGTCCTGGGTTCGATGCCCGGGTAGGGAGTTATCAGAGGTAATGGTGTAAAGGCCTTTATCTCTGGTTCTATTGGGATTTTTCCATTTTCTGAAAATTCCCAGTACCTCGAATATTGGTAATGTGCTCGGAGATGTCAACAGGCTCGCCACCTGTTGCCAACATGGGCCAAAACGTAACCGGCGAATCGTGGGTTTTTTTGGTTTGCATGTATGCTAGAATGCATGAATTTACCGCCTACTCCTTCGGGGATTACAGTCGTGATTACGTTTTAAATTAATCTTATCATGGGGGTGGGTGACGGCAATATAATAGGTTGGGGAAAAAGTCTTTTCGCATTATAGTATGTATGAACTTAAAATAAAATCTCTTTGGCTGTAGTATTTGTATCTGGCTGGTATGGTATCATTGAAAGTTAAAATTTTAAAGAACGAGGGCGTAGGTCTATTACCTAATTTATATGCCGCCAAATGGTAGTGCTGAACATCTCTGTGATACATGATGAACATATCACAGAGATATAACTACTAAGATCTCAGAGGTTGCAACGCACCTGCATTTTGACCACTGGTGTAAGTGTCTATAGGTTGTAGTTATGCCTCAACATCAATGTGAACTGCATACTTGTTTCAAGTCGTTTTTTTTGTTTAGTACATAAAAAAATCTCAAATTCGATATATACGAGCACGAGCAACGTTAACATGGCCTCAAAATTCATGACGCTCAATTTGTACAAAGAACATGTATTCATTATGTAGTGTATTATATATACTGTACCTAGTTATGAAGTAGCTGTACGTCATTAATTACCTATTCCTAGTAAAAAAGCTTAACAACCAACGACATTGACCTTGCAGTCGATGTATAATCTAAATTCTTTACATGCCCATAGTACGCATACAGATTCGAATTGTTTCTTATACATGCCTCCAATAGAAATGTGTCGTTAGATAAGCCCTGACAGACCGGTATCTACTTAGTGGTCACATTTTAATTGTTTGGGAGCCGATTAACGAATCCAGTTTGTCACGTAGGTACCTAATTTGAAATCTTATAGATTTCACAGTGAAACGAATGTCCAGTTTGAATTACATACACAATAGCGCTTAACACGCATTAGTCATAGAAAACGTTTTTCTTTCATGATTATCTTTGTATGAGTCACATCGCACAATTCACGGGGAAAGTGTAGCCCGGTAGTGGCGTGACGCAACAATAAAAATTGCACGGACAAAGGAATTGTTGCAACCAGATATATGCCTGACGCAAGGTCCTAGTTTGTGCCGCTAATGACAGTCACTGATGACTCGTTGTCATGTCTACTGCCTTTATGGATTTAGATACGCACGGTGAACACGAAACGTCCAAACGTCATAATCGTAGGCATCTGATACCTACTTCTAATTACGATGGAGCAGATGACACTGACACTAGGTTCTCTACGCAACACGAGTAGAGTCGTATAGTCATCCGAGCGCAGTGTGATAGACATTGTTTACATGTTCGGTTCTGCAAATCGACGGCGGGCCGCGTTCTGTTGTTGTATCTATAAATAAGGAGGTGCTAAAAGCGGCCCAGGCGGGGGACGTGCTTCCTCCGCTTTGAACGGCCGAGGGGTAAACACGCTCGAGTTGAACGAAGCCCTTTGTTGACACTCGGTTTACGGCCGGCTCACCTCGCGTCGCGGGCTTTATGGCGTTCGCGCAATAAACACGCCACTCGGGGCGACGCGATTCTTTTTTTGAGCCACAACGCCAACAACGAAACAGTCCACCTAGGCTTTTGGAGGAGAAATTAGGGACAAGAGTGACTCGAATCCCCTTAAAACAGCTCAAATGCAACTACGGTATGCAAGGACTATGCTTTAAACAAAGACTTCTCCAGTTTTCCTCAATAAAGATATTACCTTTCAGTAATTTGCGCTATATTTTGTCTGGATTTAGTACGTGGTAGGCGTGAGAGAGCAGTTACAAAGACATTAAGTTTTCTTTTTTTCGATGTAAACATTTACACACAGCCTACTCTTATTAATTTTCCTATTTCAATAACATAAAATTGGTTTTTCCTGTTCCCCTGATAGAGGGCCAAGATTCCCGATATATCAAGAAAAATCCAGTCGTCTGGTAACTGCCCCGCACTCCCGCATGTCTCCTCGCGTTGCTTATGTTGAACAAAGGTGAATGTCTGCGCCTGCGCCGCCGGCGCCGCGCCTCCTGCCTGTGCTTACTAATTCGCTCTACGTGTTCGTTGCATTAATACAGACATGCGCAATTTGTTTCTTTGTGTTAGTTCTCTCCCATATTATTATATAATCAACTAGGTACCTATTTTGTAGATTTTTCTAATTCTAATTTAATTCAACGTTTGTTTGTTTGTTATTTTTTATGTTTATTTATATTTTAATTTTGTAATTCTACGAGACGTGTTTGCTGTTCATTTACTACCAATTCCACAAATTCACCCTACGTCTTTGTTACAATGTTGAAGACGATTTGTGTTTTGCTTCTATATAGAGATACGTAATATAACTTCACATCTGTATTAAATACACGCGATTGGGCACTTACATTTTGTTCCATGATATTTCCATGTACATTATCAAGTCCAACTTTTGAACTATGGAAAAATCCAAATAGCACCTACCCTCCGACCCGGTAATCGAATCCAGGATCTCAGCGAAGTAGTAGTTAGAGATTTAAACGAAACAACAGATTTCGACTTTAACTGGCCTATAACCGTTCACGAAAAATTTGTATACATTCAACGTAAAATACTTTTCCCAACATAAAAATTGTAATAGACTACAATTAATATAGTCTTTACGACGGCATCGATTTATAATTCTCGAAACGTTACCCCACGTGATATCCTGTCCGTTTTACCTGGGACTCTATACAATGCTGCTTCATTGTTTTAAATAATAACCAGAAACAATCGTAGGTATTTAAATAAAGACGAGAGAATGACAATGATGGCATTTTATACCATAGGCGGCGCGCTCTCGCATTGCAATCACGCCGACTCTACATCTGCATGCGTGCTGTACCGCGTCCGGTCATACTCATCTAAAACACGCAAATAAAATATCATTCCTTTATTGTATCGATGGCACTGAAGTCGAATGATACAAGTATAAGTTTTTTGACATGAAGTGAATGAAGTAAGAATGTTAATTTCATGAAGTGACAAACAAGCGTACAGTTCACATTGATGATAAATGAATACTGTAGCCTATCAACACATTAACACAAGAACCACAGCTTACAATGTAGATGTGTTGCTACTTCTGAGGTCTAAGTTGTTATACCTCAGTGCCAGAAATTACAGGGCTGCACATAACCACCTGTCCGGAACAGGTGAGCACTGAACACTGCCGTTTAACGACAAGTAGATTAGGTGATTCGATGGTGCTTACGCCCGCAAACTCCGTCACTGGAGCTCTACCACTCGTAAAACAGAAGTAGCTAGTAGCAAATATGACGTATATTTGACTGCTAGAAACAATTTTTCGAGTTTTATCGATATATTGATTATGTTTCACTATTGTCCTCTAATATTTTTCCCTTGTCACTTTTTTTCTCTATAAGAACATTACTAAAACTTAACAACATATCAAAAAATATCCGTGTTCTCGAGCTTTGAAATAAGCATACCTATTTAAAAAAAATCTCGTATCGTGGTGTTTGCTCTTATTTAATGTTTTTTTTAGCGAAATTCGTTATTATAGATAGGTACATATTTACGGCAATGAAATCAAATCAGATGACACTAAACTCGGTTTAAACACGGTTATAACACGGTTCAACCAAGATAGGTATAAGCATATTATTTTACTTGTTATACATATTATACCTACATATTATTATGTTTTATCAGCGTTACTGAACATAATTAATAAAACAGCTGAGAATAATAAGTCTATAATTAGTTACATGATGTAAACAATGTTCTAAAATTCTGTTCTGCTAGTGTTGTTCAACGAATTCAAATTAATTGTATGCAATGAATAAATCTTTGCATTAATGTTCAGCATAGTTTTAGAATAATATTTTTGAAACGGGTAGCCTTTATTACTATTACAGAATTATAATGGTTTTGTATGGTCTCGTTATACCTATCTGTCATAGAGAAAAAACAACTTAGGCCTCCGGCAAAAATACCTACTGAATCTTGATCTATAGTTTCGGTGTTGATGTCTATAGGCTGCATTATTTACTTGCCATCCATTTGAATGTGTGTCGAGGTGCCTGCTTGCTTGCACAATTTGGCTCATTCATTTTTTAATATGAATCCACGATTAAAAAGTGATGCGAAAAGGCCTCTGCACTCAAATATGTCATTTGTTTGATTGAATGGTTACGTTTTCCTGGGTACCTACCATATTACTATATTAAGGTGCCATATTTTGGTAAGAAATCCTTAAACATTTTATAAAATTTACAAGGAAAATATATTATTAAAACTTTTCAATATCGTAAAGTATACAACATGGAAGTAATATTCGTGTTAACGATGTGCCCTTGCTTAACATAAAATTGTGTGTCAAATTAAAATAGCATCTCAGCGATTATAATTTAAGGCTAATTGATAAAATGTGCGGTTATCGTACGAGACATTTTTGGGCTTAGCGGGAGAGCATTATAATGTTATTATCTTAGCTACGCTGTTGAATGGTATCAGCTATAAGTTTATCAAACTACCAGTATCGTATATTTAGCTCACAATGAACGCAAATGTGGTAAATGCGTCAGTATTAATGATGCCCTAACTGTAACAACGCGACTAATAACGCACGGTCACCGTCTGAATCATTACAATATCCATTGTTCACGATTTCAAATTCACACAAACGCTAATTACCTTAAACCGATCGGTAGGCAATATTTTCATTTATACTACAACGTATGAATAGGATTTAAATAATTTATAAAAACATTGTGGTATAAATAAACGATTTCATCGGAGACAAAGGGGCGAGGCGTATGATTGAGAGATTAATGACTATTATTGCCATTATTGGGTGGTTGCTGGTGAGACTCGACTTGGAGAGGGGACCGTAGCATCTCGACGTTGGTTATTTTCGCGCAATCATTCAATAAACATGATGGGAGCAATCGACAAGACCCTCGGCTCCTCAGAAATGGATCAATTTTGATAGGCGTCGCCTATCACCGCCGCTTGGTCCGTTATCAATCCATTATCTACCCGGTAGTGCGGTCAAATAATCGTCAGTAAGTAATATAAAAATAGATCTACATTTAATTGAGAACGAAAGTGCAATTTAATTCCTTCTCCAATTGATACAAATCGAAAAATGAATCCAAGAACAGATACGAATGTGACCAACAATTTTAAGTCGTTAAGAGTTCATTTAAATATAGAACGCATTTGATTAAAACCAATTAACGTTCAATTAAGCTACAAGTATCCTCTCGTATCTTGTTTGCTCTACGTCGCTGGATCAATTGTCGCGAGACTTGTCTTCGTAATGGCTCGAGTTCGTGCTCCTTGTATTATGTTACAGGAAATAATGAATAAAGGAGCTTACTGGCCATAATAAAAGTTTTACTGCTACAAACAAAATGACCTAACAAAGGCTCCAAATGATACCTATCGTTCTCTGTTCACTAATACGCGTGGAAAATGTAACGTTTCCTTTGACATGTATAATATTTATTTGAATTTTCAATCTCTTTACCGTTTCGAATTCGCTGAAAACCAGTAACCCAAATTCGCTCTTTGTCAATGCGGTGCCGTTGCCCTCTTAGGTTATCTGAAAAGAATATTTTTAGCTGAACCTCGAACGCACATTCACTGACAACAATCAGTTAAAGGTGTAAATTCTTGCTGATTGAGAGCGTAAATATACATGCTGTCATGGGAGTGTTTTCAGGGAGGTCGGTAACCCGTAAAAATAACAACTTTTAATATTTCTCGCCTTGAATACGACTTCTTTAATATCTACATTTGGCTCACGATCGTGTAAACTGTAAACCGTATTTCAAATACACAACAAATGGATTTTGTTTTTTTTGTCCTTAATAGCAAAGAAAATGTCGAATGTAATTAATATCGTATCATGAAATTTAATGTAATATTTGCCTTTAATTTCTTTACTTGTGGCAATTCCGTATTCCGCAATTCGAATTTCTTATGAATTGTTTTGTGATGGCTATGTTGCAAACTTGCAAAACCGTGAGTTGAGTGTACATATATGTACAGGTAATATAGGTCTTTATTGTTAAATACTACTTTAGGCTGACTGTACATCGACTTCTATGGTAATCATTGAATACCCTCGAGGCGCGAGGCTCGAGGCGAAGTGCTTTTAGGATTTTCCCATTATTTGGCTTTTTGGGTTTTCTAGTCGGACATCGGAATTTAGTAGTGTGCTCGGATATGTAGGTACCTAATCTAGCTCGTCGCCTATTAAACATGGGAAAAAATACAAATCGTAACAGGCACCATTACGCTGGGGTCCTGGGTTTGATTCCCGGCTCGGACGGGGGCTATTGGGATTTTTCAATTTTCTGAAAGTTTTCCAGTACCTCGAAGTTTGGTAATATGCCCGGAGATATGAACAGGCTCGCCACTTGTTACATGGGCCAAAACGTAACCGGCGAAGTGAAAATGTATGCATACATTTACCTCTGTCTAACCCTTCGAGGATAACAGGCGTGAAGTTGCATAACAATCGAATCAGGCCTGTTTCCCTTTATGCTTGTTGAATGCTTTACCTCTAGGCAATTCTTAATTTATAGGCGTGAAGTGTTACATACGTTGGTAACTAAAAAATTTATTCAAATTTATTGGTGTGAAAATTTGATCTAGGTAAGATAAGTAGTTACGATTATAATAATAATAATAATAATAATAAATGAATCTCCCGGGTTCCATCCCGTTCCGAAACCTCTCTGCCACCGAGAGCTATAAGTACTTGGGTATGGCGGAGGCCTTAGGTATACGCGAGGTCGAGATGAGACAATCGTTGAAGGAACGTTTCTTTGGTCGCCTGACAAAAGTACTGAAAAGTCTTTTGTCGGGCGGTAATAGGGTGCGCGCCTTCAACGGTTGGGTCATGCCGGTCTTGCTGTACTCCTTCGGCATACTCAAGTGGACTCAGACCGAACTGGATGCCCTTGACAGGCGAGTTCGCTCTTTACTGACAGCGCACCGCATGCATCACCCACGGTCTTCGGTGATGAGATTATACATCCCACGGAGATGTGGGGGTCGTGGCGTTCTAAGCGCTAAGACCCTACACAACCGTGAGGTGTGTAATCTCCGAGAATACTTTCTGACCGCCGGCGGAGAGATGCATCGGGATGTGGTGGCGGTCGACAGCGGACTCACCCCACTCTCTTTGGCTAAAAAGAACTGGCGCAAACCTGAGGTGCTCACGACTAGCGACCGCAGGATTGTATGGCAAGGCAAGGAGCTACACGGGCGTTTTTACCGGGCCCTCCATGGGCCCGATGTAGATTTCTTAGCTTCTGTGGCCTGGCTACGATTCGGTGACCTCTTTGGGGAAACCGAAGGTTTTGTTTGTGCAATTATGGACGAAGTGGTAATGACCAACAACTACCGGAAGTTTATCCTGAAGGATGGAACGGTCGACATATGTCGGGCATGCCATCGACCGGGTGAATCAATCAGGCATATTGTTTCCGGCTGTTCGAGTCTTGCCAACGGCGAATACTTGCACAGACACAACCAAGTAGCCAGGATAATCCATCAGCAACTTGCCTTGAAATACGGTCTTGTAGCCGCGGAGGTGCCGTACTACAGGTATGTGCCCGACCCAGTTCTGGAAAATGACCATGTCACGATGTATTGGGACCGATCTATCATCACTGACAGGACTATTGTTGCCAATAAGCCTGATATAGTGGTGATAGATCGCTCGGAGCGCCGCGTAATGATGATCGACATCACCGTCCCGCATGATGAGAATCTCGTGAAAGCCGAAAAAGACAAGGAAATAAAATATCTTGATCTGGCTCACGAGGTTGTCGCCATGTGGGATGTGGATTCGGCCATCATTGTGCCGATAGTTGTATCGGTGAACGGGCTGATAGCGAAGAGCCTCGACCAACATCTCAAGAGGCTCTCGCTAGGTGGATGGATCAAGGGTCTGATACAGAAAACAGTACTCCTCGGCACGGCACGCATAGTGAGGAGGTTCCTGTCTCTGTGTCCCTAACCACCGGCAGCTTGGACCCTGCTCTCGCTGCCGGCGGCACACTATTTTTTAATTTTTTATATATATATTTGTTGTTTTTTTTTATATACATATATATGTAAAAAATTATTTAATAAGTTGTATAAATAAATAAGTGGAATAATAATAATAATAAATAATCTTTATTTCTTTAACAAAATGTTTTATGACACAAATAGGCTGGAGTCCCCTTTTAAGCATTGTAAAATGCCTGTGCCAGAGGGCTCCGCTCTTCTAATTTACAATTCTTTCGTTAGATTTATTTTTTTACTTACAATCGGTGCCTACCAGTGATAGAATAAGTTCTATCGAAGAAATATCCGGTCCGTCACGTAAGTGACTTATTTGTATGATGTTAAAGTCCAATTTACAGTGTTTTGGATGACCAGAAACCCCTTCGACAGCACATAATCATTTTAAATTCACATAATATAACATTGTAAAGTTATATTCATAGTAAAGAAGTTACTGACATGGAAGTTACTGACATGACTATTATAGAAAAATGTACATATTCATATTCACGTTAATTTTATTTTTATTTTATTTTTATTTTTATTTTTAGATTAGTGGTCAGTCTATAATCATTCAAATTAGCTATTAGCTCAGATAATAGTCGCCAATTCGTGGTCAGCCTAATGCGAAGTCGATGGCCTCCGTCCACTCATATAAATCTCTGAATAGTTTAGTAAAGTTTGCTCTGTCAATATTATTTGACTGGGTAATTTAGGTAGAGTGTGTCATCATTTGAGTGTCTTAACAAACGTTTCTATTGTATCTGCTTTGTTTGAGTAATGGACGAATATTATTTTTTGTTTTTTTTCAAAATGCCACACCGACGTCGACGTCCGGTTTGGGCAAAACTTGTAAAATTATCAATGTTGTACCTACCTTACGCAACCCGTTAGTAACATATATTATAATCAAAACTACAAACAGTATGGGTCCAGCCAGGCGCGTGTGTGCCATATTGACACAATCGCATGTTAATAAAGAGAGCATACACCAAAAACATGAGTTGGACTGCTCGATTGTCTCTCGTAACTTCTCGTATATGGATATGTCTTACACCATACTCAGAAGTAATACTAAAAATAGTTTATTTACAAACAGACCGTGTCGCATTAGTATCTCGGTAAGGTGGCAAACAAGCTTTCAGTTCACATTGATCTTAAGTGATGACGGCAACCTATAGACACCCACACAAAGACCAGAAGTCATAATGCAGATGCGTTGCCACCCCTGAGACCTTACTTGTTGTTTCTGTTATATTTATTACAAGACCATACATTACCATCTAACCCGAACACGACAGTGCTGAACACTACCATTTGGTGGCAGATATGTATGTATGTATCTTCACGCCAGGTCCCTAACGGGGTAGGCAGAGAGTGTAGAGCGCCAGACATTGGTGGCAGATAGATTAGGTAATACGGTGGTGCCTACGCCCTCGAGCTCCTACACTGGTACTCTACCACCAGTAAATTCTTTGTAACTGTCTCAGTAGTCTAGGGGTAGAAGGCCACTACTGCCACGCTAGGTTCGATCCACGGATCGGGGGATAAGTGCGATGGAGATTTGTAATTTTATTGAAGTTTCCTAATGGCACCCTCGAAGTTTGGTAATGTTCCCAGACACGTCTCGCCACCTACCCATTAAGTACATGGAACAAAACGTGATTGACGAGTTGTGATATATCCATATATGCATAGGACATGTTTTTCATCTATATTCCTTAACTGTACGTATTGTTTTCGTCCAGTCAAGTAGCTATTTAGCCAATCTAATGCAGGACCTCTTATGCCATATCTTTGACACTTCAAGCAGTATTTTGTGGTTAACAAAGTCAAAAGCTTTGCTCATGTCAAAGAATACAACTGAAACTGGTATGCGTTTATCAATCATATACATATATATATCCCTTCCTGTGCTGTCGTGAAAAAGTATTCACACATATATACCTATTTATAACTAGTATGTATTTGTGTAAATTGTGGGCCTAACATCACCAGCCTAATGGACGCATGTGCTTATTATATTAAACGGCCGGAGCATTCATAGCTCGGCGCTCGGCTCACGTCTGATTGCCTGATTGCCCTTAGTTTCGAACGCAATGACCGCGGCCGTTTGAAATCGACAGTGATTACAATTTTCCCTGGAACTATTGCGCGGGCGCAACGTCCGATGGAAAGCAGCGCTTAACCAATGTTCCGCTCTGATAACTATATAATTACGCCTCAGTCACCGTTTTCATTCGACACTTGGCGGCCGCGGATTTAACCCCTGTACTTTTCACTACAACATTTCACCCGTGATTGACCGCTACGGCCGCACGCTCATTCCTTCGCACTTCGCCACACTTTCGCTGTCGGTGTTTTGAGCCATATTGTTTCATTAGACAGAAATATATTATCCGCTATAAATTCCAGTGTCGCTACTGTTCACTCTTCGAGATTTTGGGAGTAGGACGACAGAAACTTTCCTTTGTCATTTATATTACTTGTACTCTTGACTAATGTCTAGAACTGCTTGCTCCGTTATGTATCTTGGTTTTTGTGTTTGATTTATGGTTGTTCATAATCCCATATGACAAATCGTGGGTCGATCCCGGTGACTACACAAGTCATTCAAAGCGAACGAGAAACAATCACCGCCAAAGGACAAGTAGTCGCAAAGTAAACCTTTACCACTGCAGCTTATTGCTCAGCGAGTGAACAATAGGTACTCATACAGAGCTAAAAGCATTTGTATGTAAGTGTTTGCCTACCGTTTGCTGCTAATCACAAAACCTTACTCTAGTAAATGCGTACATAAAAGACAACAATCGAAAGATCATTTACAACCTTTCGACATTCCGCTAGTTATTTGTTTCTTATCGGGAATCGTAAACGGTCGGCGACGACTTTGTGAAAATATAAAATATACGGTTACGGGCCCGAGCCATAAAATTATACCCGAACATAGCTTCTGGACTATTGCGTTCATACATCAGCCTAACAAATAGCGCACCATAATAATTTGTCCGTTGTATTCCAAAACACAAGTGTTTGCGTGTTTACGATCCCCGGACGAAGCAGAGGCGAATAGAATATACAATGACGTGTCATTCACATCGATCGAGGCCGCATACAAGATGCGGCGTATCATACATTATGTATAGTGTCCATGTTCCGCGTCGCGCTCCGATCCGACCTTCATGTCGCGATCGTCTCCGTTTAACTGAACCACCCATCTCTTAAAGAACCCGCATCGCATCGCATTTAGGCAACTTACTTCGTTGCAGACACTGCACTGCTGATAGATCAAAGAGCGTGGGTGAGGATTGTCTTCATCAAATATCTCTTCTGCTCTATCTTTTAATAAACGTTGTACTTACCACGCTTTCAAACCACTACTTTAGAAAATCAGTCGAACCGTATGCACAAAGCAGTTCAACAACAAAGCTTCAGCCAACTAATAGGCAATGAAACAATCCCAGTGAGAGTACTGTTATTTAACACGATACTCAGCGACCGTTGCCCCTTGAGCAGTGCTGGTGACAATTATTCGTCGCTGCGGCGACGCCACGAAAGACGCTAACCGAACAATAGTGCACAATCACAGCAATTGTGGCGGTCGCGTAGCCGTGTCAACTGCCTCTCGCGTAAGCACCAGCATTGTTATTGTCATACCTACCAGCAGAGTTCGACGCTCCGCGGAAAACAAAAGATGTACACCATTTGCATCCTTAACGATCTACGATTGAAGTGTATCCGACTATCAAAAGAAAGAATTTATCAGAATAACGAATGAGCTGTTATCGAACGCACGTTATCTAATTTAAAACTAAAAAAGCTTCTCATCTCAGAAATAACAGTACCTACCAGTTAAGGCTCAGCTAATTGGAAATATTAAATATTTTAACGTTAAAGCCATTACTGCACAAGAGACGTGCTCGAGCAGGTAGATGACGAAACCAGCTTTCCGAGATTTTTTTGTTAATCGTAGCAGGTACCTACCGGACCCTTCGAGGCAAATTGTGTATGTGTCTAGGTTTTTTTCCTTATCACAAAACTATTTTTATACTTTTACGAAAGTATAAAAAATCTTTTGAAATAGCATCAGCAATAGCACATGTTGTTATAAAGTCCGTCAGAAAGATGATACACAAAATCGCCATGGTTTTTCGTTCGAATTGGTAAAATAAATATTTTTATCTCTCTATTCCAGAATCATTCTCGACCAGTGCAGACGATGAATGGCACGTTAAATGGCGCTCTGGGGCCCGTCGGCACCGGTACCGTGTCTGGCGGCGTCGGCTGGGAGCAGCACCCCGTTCTGGCGCGCGCTGCGTCCGTACCCGCCCACCGCGCACTTGCCGGTCTCCTCGACCGTCTCGGCCACCGTCGCCTAGAGCGCACTACCAGCGAGCCCGCGCCGCCGCCGCCCGCCACCAGCCGCTACAAGACCGAACTTTGCCGACCCTTCGAGGAAGCCGGAGTCTGCAAATACGGCGACAAATGCCAATTCGCCCACGGCTTCCGTGAACTTCGTAACCTTCAACGCCATCCGAAATACAAGACGGAACTATGCCGCACTTTCCATTCGGTCGGCTTCTGCCCGTACGGACCTCGCTGCCACTTCGTTCACAATGCCGAGGAAGCGAGACGTCGTGAACCGACGTCGCCGGGTGGCTCGTTGGCGTCGTTGTCTTCAGGAGGATCGCTGGCTTCCTACATGAGCGACGGGTCCCGCTCGCCTCGTTCGCCCCATTCACCTCTAGCGCCCCAGTCACCCCTAGCGCCGCACTCTCCGCCGGCGATGTCGCCGCCCGCTCACGCCACCGCCTTCGCGTTCCGCCGCACACAATCACCCGACCCAGAGGAGGAGAGACTGCCCGTATTCAATCGTCTCTCGTCGGCGTTCGGCGACCTCGTGATCGCCTAGGGCCTCGCGATTGCCTAGTCCTAAGTTAATGAACCGAGCGTAGCGTATAAATAAGGATCGTCCGTCACCTTAGTGCCTACTCGACGTCTTCCAAACCGCGCCCGAGCGCCGTCCCGCTCGTCGCGCCTCGCGCCCGCACACCCGCTCAACGAATGATCTCCAGTTTGCCGATGTTCTTTTACTTACGCCCTGTTATATTTAAAGTTAAAGAAGTGTTTTCTGGCGTCTCGAAAGTTTGCGGTGTGAATATAGTGGTTATTATACATCTAGTTATCGGCACGCACTTGTAAATGGCACCATATATTATTAGATATTTATTTGCGTAGCTCGCGGATGTCTTCCCGATGCGATCCTCCGCCGAGCGGTGGTCTCTGTAAAGTTAGCTTATAGAAACATTTTATTTATTTCGTACTGCCTATCCGCGCTCGGTACCGTACCGCGAGAAGGCGCTCGTGATCTACTTTTAAGGATTTAAGATAATAATTTATTATTTATTTCGAGTCTCTTTAACTGTAATAATTATTTTGTAACTAGCAGCTGCAATGCCGCACCGCATACGGACGAGGCACGCGTCGACGGGACGTGGCTCGTTATTTGAACCTTAGCTCGGCTGATTCCGCCTCGGACCATCTCCCTCACTATTTACTTAAGTGAGGACTGCGACACCGGCGGAATCTGTCGAAGCTGGCCTCGAGAGTTCGTCGGATCGAATTATCGTATTCCATGTTCGCATCAGTATCTAACCTTTATTTTTGCCTGTAAATCATGTCATCTGTGATAAAATCGAGGATCGTAGGCCGAAACCAGCACTGACTGCGTCAATCATGCACCGGTCATTTGAGAAGTACAGTGTAGTCGGTTCAGCGGCGCGCCGCCTCCAGCGGCTCGTTGCGAGGATTTTTCCTTTTTGCGTCGAGCGAGGAGGGCGAGCGAACGGAAACCTGTTTGTAGTTTTGGTGATTGTTTTTTTCGTCCTCGCACACTCGCGTCCCTCTCGCTCCGTCGCTCGACGAGATAGCGTCCGGACGCATGCAAAAAAAATGACAGAAATTCGAGAATACGCCCGTCGAACTTCCGAGGTCCCGTACTGAAGTATAGTCGTTTAAAGATATGTGACTACAGTAAATAGTTTATATAAAGCATGTTTATAGTAATGTCGAGCGGTCGCCGGCGGCGGACCCCCCTCGCGCTTCCACACCGCCGCCCGCGCGCGCATCCCTCACAAAGAGTGCCTTTTACTTTATAACAAAAAATAAATCGATTATAATATTTAATTTTTAGTTGATCGAGATAGATTGATTGTTTATTTATTGTCTCTTTTTGAATATAATATTCAAATTGGCACAGTTATTACTTTTGTACTTTGACAGAGCTAAGTGATTAGTTTCGACGTAGCATAGTTTTTTCTTTGAATTTAAAGTGTGATATTTTATAATATTTATATAACAAAGTTTAATGTTTTAATTAAGGGACCAATGTAAGTGATTAGGAGAAATTCTGATAGAAGCAGTCGAATGCGATTCAATACTTACTTACCAAGAAACTGAATCCTCGCGCCACACGACTATATTAGATATATTTTTTTACACTGTCAGATCTACGATTTTGTACTATGAATAAAGTTACATGTTGACCATTCTTGGTTTTGTGTTTAATTATTTCTATCTATAGAACCGAGATGGTAGTGTTTGTTTTTGTTTTCCTCATAGTTTCAGTTTTTCTCCATTCTCATATCGAGTCGTTGCATGGTGACCACTGAAAGATAATAATTTTGTACCTAATTTAAGTAATTAGTTTTAAGCGTTTTCATAAAGTTCGCGAATATTATTTATTATCAGTTCATTACGAATTATAAACCATTAAAGCTGATTTATTTAATTTCCTTTGTATTTAAACGGACATTAAAGTACTACGATTACTTGTAGCTTAATGTTAGTAATATATCACGAGTCATTTAATATAACAGGCATTAGTTTAAAACTCTAGTACCTATGTCAGTTGTAATTAAGTATTTAATTTTTTTAATTTAATTCCAATTATAAGTTAATCTTCAAAAAAAATTGACTACTCTATTCTCTTACGGACAAAACAAATTAAGGCTAAAGCTTGTTTATGACATTTTTTTTCTTGTAAGTTTTCCTTATTTCCATCTGCATTTTTATTGAATTATAGTCAAAATATGTTATTTTCTTTTTTTATTTTTGTTTTATTCCCATTACCTCCTTCCTTTTAATCCTTGATCTATATCCTTTCAAATTAAATAAATTCATATGCTGTACAAATCTGCTACAGCGGCTTTCAAAGCTAAAATGTTACACAAATGGACATTATCGCAATTGGTATTGTCTCAAAACATTTTAAATAGACAAGCACATATTTATACACATTCATTGGCAATCTAACTTCTATTCATAGACTAATATTATTACAAAATAGTTTATGAAAATATTTTCTAGTCGAAAGACACTGGATTTAGATATAGGTAATATAACTGATAATCTAGTCCTGTGTGAAATGTTCAGTCAGTGTCAAAGTTGCATAGGTATCTTAAACATCTAGGTGGATGTGGATGAGTAGGTAAGTTATCACAACACACTGATGATCTAACAACTGTCAAAATTTTCAACTGGTGGTAGAGCTCCGGTGACGGAGCTCGCGGGCGTAGGCACCACCGCATTACCTAATATACTTGCCGCTAAATGGTAGTTAGTTCACTAATATCGTATTCCAGTCAGGTGGTAATGTACGGCCCTGTAATTTCCGGCACAGAGGCATAACACCTTAGGCCTCAAGAGTGGTAACGCATCTGCATTTTAACCTTGGTCTTTGTGTGGGTGTCTATAGACTGCAGTCATCACTTAACATCGATGTGAGCTGCATGCTTGTTTGCCACTTCCATAACATAAAAAAAAAACTGAAAGCAGACCAATACCATTGCTATACATAAGCCATCTTTAAATTGTAGCAGAGTGTTTATCTATCAAGCTACAGATAAAGTGAACTGGCGCCTACGCTTATACGCTTATTACTTCAATAGAGCTGCAGTTCACAAAGTTATCCCATGGAAAATAATAAGATTTACTGTCGATATTTGAAATAAAAAGCTATTTTTTTTAACACTTGTGGAACAGTAATCGTTTCATCTTACACTTTCACTGCAAAACTTATATTTACTATGCAATGCTTTTATATTTCACGCCTGTTTAAAAATAAATTAGCATTGAATAGTATTCAAAAGTAGAGTTTTAGCTCTGGTCAAAGTACAATTTGTGAATCTCTTCTATTAGGGTTTACCATAAAAAGATAACAACGGTTCCACAAATCTGATACAATTTGAAACAATACACTTAGGTACACAAATAGGCAATCATTAAATTAACGAATTAACATAATGTCTGGACTGAAATGGACCCTGTCCAGACATTATACCGATATTACCCGAAGGACTGGTGGCTCGGTGGCTCCTCACTCGCCCGGGGCCTTAAACATATGCTTTGCGGTAAATCCCGCAAGAACTTCGTTTGGAATCTTCCCTCGGTAATTGAGGAATCTCACGCATGCATAGTCATAGCCTGCTGTTACAATACCAAAAGCCTGTCAGTAAAATTAAAATTAATATTCAATAAAACAAGCAATTACCTAGTATCGTTTTCTTAAATGTTTGGCAACTGCTGCCCTAATCCACAATCAGTGTGGCACAAACAAATACGTTGCAAATAAAACTACGTAATCTCAAGACATGACCAGATTAAGGAGAGGTTTAATCTGGCGCGACGATTTAGAGTAAGACGTGCATCGCTTTTCGTAGGTTGATCCATGTTGTGCAACAATTACTGCGAAAGGAAGTTGTCTGATACAAGCTTGGAAAGTTACTGAACATAGGCAAAACTACGTAAGCAAAGCGTTAGGGTTATGTAAATATTCATTTCAGCCTACACTGGTTTTCTAATCGTCAATATTATCTACTGAGCCTATTTCGGATTTAAAATTTGTTTCTACGATGACGCCTGTAAAAAGTGCCTATTAACTAATCATGAAAGAGCAGTAGCGGTTCGGATTAGAATTGACACTAGGTACCTATTACCTCTAGCTCTACCTCTTAGCTCTAACATAAAATATTGTTAAAGATAGCTATTTAATTATGAAGGTACTACCTTCAGCGACGAGGTACGAGTTTCAAGAAAATGATAGGTACCTACCTATAATAATATTATTATAATCTCGTAACTTATTCATAGAAGCACCAGCTTTGTTAATAGGCAGCGCCGCAGTAGGTAACCTGTAAAAAATACTTTGTTATTCTTTGAAGGTCTGTGATCGGGAACTGTACCTAAGTTAATTAACTATATTTTGTTAAGCGCTGTCCTGTTCCTGTTGTAGGTATAATGAAGATGAGTCCGTCCTCAGGCACAAAAATGAAGTAAAAACATTACACCCGGTTTCAGGAATAAACATCTAAGTAGGTATGTCCACAGATTGCAGTAAGTATAATTTACCTGCCACCATAGAGCAACACGGGCCACCGGCCGACCGCAGGGGAGTAGCCATAGGGTTTATTACCGATGCAAAATAATCTGGAAATTTTTGAGGGGGGATAAGAGACGGTTAATTTTTGGCTTGCAAAATCGTTACTGGTTAACCCATTACACAATAAATTTTGTAATATAGTTATCTTTTAGTTTTGCAATCTAACCCAGCTTTTAATCATAGGTATATACTTCAATTACTGGCAATTCAAAAAACACCCAATTCAAATTATTCATTTTATAGTCATTTGAAAATGACAATTTTTACAATGTTAATTAACACCTGTGCCCAAAAATGTATGCAACAGTATCATTCTCCTTTAGGAGACTTAAAAGTGTTGTTAGTGTTACTGAGCTAAGCCTATTACGTTCTTTTTTACTGACTTATTGTTACTGGACCACTATAGCATAATGGTAAACAATTATGTTTTATAAATGAATGTTGTAATAACATCGCCATAATTATAATAATTATGCCGTTGTCTGTCCACTACTATCTATAGCTAGTATTTATTAGTAGGTATGCCTACTGTAAATTATATTTAAGGCTGTACCTAGGTATCTATTATGGGCCAAATAACGTAGTGCGCAAACAGTATCCAAATCCAATCCAAACGGTAATGAATAAATTAATTTAAAAAGTATATAGGTAAGTAGTGTAAGTACCTACGTATGTATGTATTTGGGTATGTATGTGTATTTGCAAACCTACACGATTCGGCAATTACGTTTTTACTTTACCGGGCACTTTATCACAGGTTCTAAGACCCGTGGATCGAACCTCCGACCTAGATACTAGACTACCTAATGGGGCCAATAAAGGTTCTAAGTCAACGTCGAGGTTATTGTTCGCTATTTCGTAAAAAACATTTTCAAGATATAATTAGAACGTTAAGTTATTTTTTTATTTCATAAGTCCAAATCATTTAATTTGTGCACCTATTATTACTGCCTCAGTAGCCTAGTGGTAGCAGGCCACTACTACTACGCTGGGGTCCTGGGTTCGATTCCCGGGTAGGGGCTATCAGAGATAATGGATTGCACCTACTTCGTTGATTTCTACACAACCAAATGGTTGACTGGTAGAAAACGCCTAGTGGCGTTAAGTCCGCCATTATATATTTTATGTGCATAAAAGTATTAATAAATAAACAAATCATAGTGTAAAGTCCTTTATCGCTGTTTTATTGGGATTTTTCCATTTTCTGGAAATTTTCCAGTACCTACCTCGAAGTTTGGTAATGTGCCCGAGAGTGTCAACAGGCACGCCACCTGTTACATGGGCCAAAACGTAACCGGCGAATCGTGGGTGTTTGCATGTATGCTTGACTGCATGCATTTGCCTCTGCCTACCCCTTCGGGGATTACAGGCGTGAAGTTACGTTATTATTTTTCACCAATTTATTCATATTCGGTCAACAATAATATTAACGTGTCGCTATACTAAAGTTCACTTGGGTGCGATACGGGACTTCGAAATTTTTATATAGTGCCCAAAAAACCGACCCTAATATTGTCGCGCTGTATGCTAAAGCCCTCATAGAGCAACACCGGAGGGGAGTAGCCATATACAGGCTTTCCCCTCTGTCAAAGTACAAGCCCAAATGGTCCTATACCTGTCGCCTATTTGTAAAATGTGTGCGTGAAATTGTTTCTGTATTTTGTTAAAGTCAAGATGTGAGTTTCGTAGTAATAGACGATTTTTGTTGTGTGTGTCGCACGCATTCCCCTCCGCACAAAATTACAGACTGTTTTGCATCGGTATTATCGATAATAACGCTATGGCTACTCCCCTCCAGTCCGCCGCGGCTGGTGGCCCGTGTTGCTCTATGTAAAGCCCTATCTCACATGAAAAAAAAGTTGACAGAATATCGTTCAACATCGTGCCTTACCTAAGTTTGCGTTTGGCCTGGCATCGAATTTCAATTCCTGGAGCTGAGTCGGCGACTCTAGTAACCCAACGCCGAGATAACAGTGGCCTTGACAAAACGGCTGGAATGCTTCAAAACGACACACTACAACACCACAAATTATTTAATCATCCTTACAGCTATCGAAATAAGGTTCATTACATTCAACAATCACGCCTCTTGTATCGACGTTGGCACACAGACGCGAAACGGATGTTATAATCTGGAGTTTGTCGATCCAAATAATGAACAGGCTTGTATTAAATGTTGAATGATTATACACTTAACGAACATGGAGCGATATTAACGCTTAAAAAAATTGACTTATTAACTACTTGACAAAAGTATTGTCTACTTCTTAATTATTTAACTTAAAAATTTACCGCCTTATTCATAAACGTAGGTACACTAGATAAGTACCTATACGTTTAAGCTATAGAATGCTTTGTCTTTGTCGGTTGTAAATCGGTTAAAGTTTAATTTTATTTAATTTGAATATTTTATTTTTATCTCTCGTCAGCACGGAGTCCAATTTGAACACCGGACCTTTGTCAGGTTTGCGCTTGGACATGAGGGGTCCAACACGTAGAGGCCCTGTCGAGAATTTTGATCTACTTTGTAATGGGTTATATTCGGCGGGACCTCTCTCTGACTGCATCAATAGTTAATACAGGCACAGACAGACCCCGCAGAATATAATGGGACTATTGTAATGATAAGTGATTTGCCAAACTTTGGGCTATGTGGGTGAACTGGGGGGACTAGCTGGCTGGGCCTATGGAGTGAGATCCGGCACCTGCCGATATCCAACATCTCACATTATCGAATCCTACTTTAGGCAGGTGGTGACTCGCCTCTCCTTGGTGGGCCCCCCAAACAGCCAACCCGATGGTCGACGGGGGGCAACACTGTTGAGAGAGGCTGGGGGTGTCGAGAGGTGTGGCCCCGGTTTCACCCACATGAGCGAGTAATCTCGAGCACGGAGCGGGCTTCCCCGCTATTATGCCTTTAGACACTTCCACCCCCGAGGGTATGGCTCTTGCAGAAATTTAGACAACAGCCTATTATCTAAATTTCTGCAAATGCCATACCTCTAGCGTCCCACTCTGACCGGCCAATGAAGGCAAGCCAGAGGTGAGACCTGATGCTCTGTGCGGTCGTACCTCTGTGTGGCGGACGAGGCGGAGCCCAGTTCTCTCGGAGGAACTCGAGATGATGGTAGGGGGTGGTGTCGCTACTCACCAACAGCTCGACACAAGCTGCTCTGCCCCCTAATTTTATTATTATTAATACCTATTGAATAATAATTATTATTATAAGTCATTCGCTATTGGTAGCTTGTAAACTGACAATGCAAAAGTGTCCTTGTAGACCAATTTGAAATTGGTACCTACTTAAAATGTTTGAGTTTGTCAGTTCCATTGTCAAATCTCAGGATAGAAAAAAACAAAGGAGAGATTAGCAACATTAGAAAAATACGTTTATGAATAAGGGGGTTGATTTTTTGTCTGGAATTCAACAGAAAATCTTTTATATTGTAGAGAAATGGTATATTACTAATGGCCTACTATATCTACCGTTTGTCTATAATACCTATTTAAGCATAGGTGAATAGTTTACGTATCTAGGGACATTTCGCCGGTTCGCATCCATAAGCCAGATCGCGTCCATTTTACGGATCTCCCTCCCTTACAAAAATATCTAAAATAAGTGTAATAATTCACCAATCAAATGAAAAATAATTACCACCAATACCTCAACGTATAAGAGGAACGCAGATATATACGTACAGTACGTTGAGGTATTGGCAAAAGTGGACAAAAGTTCAACACGCCTTACTAATCGTGCTTAAAAAAATAGTTAATTTCAGTTATTGAACAAAAGAGTGTTAACACGCGTGATTTTGATAAGAAAACAGTGTGCCCGCTGCACACTATTTTGGCCATTTTTTTACAGGCAACCTAGTTGATATATACCTTATCTCTCTGGTTTGCAGCATATCTGGATGAACGCAATGATTCTGCAGTGGGATCCTACCCTATTACTGATAGGTAGGTAACATACGAAATGTCTGAATTTGAATGTTACCGTTGACGTCGGACGTGACTATCACACCACCCACTAGACTTTTCTTCTACTGGATGATAATTCTTCCACGTCACTCATTATTGACCTCAGTGAATGACAGAACTCCATTAATTATTGTGTCATAGTATTATTTGAAGAACGTTTTTTTTAATCGCATTATAGGTACTTAAGTTAACTTTGATGTAATTCCAGCCGAAACCAATCCTCAAATTCAACTCGTGTATCAGTCAACACATATCAAGTAAGAAAGTAAATACAAGACACGGTATTTGTTCAATGATAACAATAATTGCTGCTGGATGTATACGATAAGGGTGGCCATTATCTAATATTTGTACAGCTAGCAGTGATTAGATAACGAGTAAGATGTCTAAAATCGTGAAGTTACTAAGTTATGACAATTTAGAGAAGGTAAATGAAACGTCTAAGCTGTCAATCTAAAATTATACCACAATTTAGATCACTTTGTTTAGACAATTCATACTGCTCAGTGCACAGTTAAAATTATGGCAGACTAGCTGTTGCCCGCGGCTGCCCGCCCGTGTGTAGATCGCTTTTCGCGTAACCTGTGGAAACTGATCAAATCATCCCATGGCATCTCATTTGACATTTTTTCGGGATAAAAAGTATCCTATAATCTAAGTGAGTCAGCTATCTGTAAACAAAATTACCGCAAAATCCGTTTATTCGTTTCGGCGTGATGATAGGTACGAGAATTCAACAACATTCGTCACCTAAAATCGAATTCCAGTTGTGTTCTAGTTGGTCTGTACATTTTCATTGTCTCGTTTTATTCAAACTCTTACAAAAGTAATCATAATACTTCACGACCTTTTTTTGAAATACCCAAACATTGTAAAACATCTGCTACGCGTCTGTCGCGAAATAAAACCAGATTGAAATATACTTTACCGACAGCCACCAAGGCTTCACATTCAATTTTAACAATTGCTTTGAAGAAATAAACTCCACCATAATTGCGAGTTACATTTCAACTTGCCACAAGATTTGATTCATATAAAAATAAATATAAAACTGGGATAATTACAAACTCACGATGAGGAACACATCCACAGTTAGAGCACGGAGTTTACAACATAATTTATACATGAATGGATTAAACTGAAAGTTATTTATGGCCCAGTCAGGTGAAATGGAATGAAAATGTCGTGTTGTGTCGTTTCCTGTAAACTGTAAGACGTAATATTTGGAAAGTTTTTTTTTTAAAAAGGCACACAAAATTTGCACTGTGCTATCAAGAGCGGTCGTTCCGTGTTTATTTATGGGATTAGTCGAAGGGCATTCGAATCGATAAGAGTTTTTGCCTGCTTGCATAACGAACATCGTCACACTCCACGTGTTTTTGGGTAAGACTTATCGTTTTATTTCCGTTTGTTTGAGTTTACTTTGTATATAGAATGAAAGGTCAACCGTTAAAATCCTCAAAGGCAGTAAAGTCAACGGGTGTAGATAAGGTTTACCTATGGTGCAGTGTGTCACTTAACATTTTATTTTGCGCTCCTTTAATAGAATTGGATTAAAGTTTACTTATTGATTATATAAGTGTATATTCGATTAAACACTTGAATAACCTACTCCAGAAACTGTAAGATACAAAAAATTTAAGTTCCAGAAAACTTAATAAAATTATCGGTCGGTCATAGGTATCTGTTTCTAATGTGGCGGGTAAACATGTGTTTATGTAACCTCATACATTTTTCATGTGAATTTTAAAGTACCTACTTTCAGGATAGCTATTATCTGAAATTGATGAAACATTCCGAACATACTACTTACCTATTCATTGAAATTGACAGATAGATTTTTGAAGGAAACTAAATATCCGATTTTAACTGAATCTAAATACTAATATACCTAGTAGTTATTAATAAAATACCTACTCCCCTATTTTTAATTTTACTATTTTTAACTAAACTTTGTATGTTCTATCTTTATTGTGGATATCTTATCAACAATAATTGACCCTTTTATATTAAAGTGATAAGTGAGATACCACGAATGTAATGTCTTTAGTATATATGTAGACACAACACTCTAGCGGCAACTACCACCTAGTACTTACTACCATTTATCCACCTGCACTTTTTTAGTCAAAATAAAAGAACACTAGAGATATCCACATAAAAATTAGGGGTCTCTCAAGTTTCAATACAGACACAGCTCTGTCACTTAATTAATTTATTTATTTATCCATGTATCTAAGGCAACAAAATTGATTAAAATTAAACAACAGGTCCATAGGAATATATAAATAGAGGCGGGAGATGTACACCGGGGTATTCGCTTTAGCTGCGTGTAAACCTATATCGGGCTCCACGGGAGCCTTACCGCAGCTTTTCTTGTTGGTTCGCTGACGGCGCTTCCTCCTTTGCACCGTCACGAAACCATCCTTATCATCAGCCCGATTCATAGCCTTTTCAGGCTCGGGCTTCGCAGGGAGCGTCACAGAGATGCTCTCTTAGAGATAATAACTAGAGATGATAACTTAAGCCTTCACGGGATAGACAGAGGGCGTGGAGTACCAAATATGCGGCATTTACTGCTGCGGCTCTTATGGCTAAAGTAATATATAATTAGCCATTTTTCTACCCATAAGTACAAGTAGCAAGCTGGCTTGTAAGATTAGATAGGTATGTGAAATTGTGAATAATACTTAGGTATTGCAGATAATTCTATTATTGGTGATAGAACTCCCGTGACGGCGAACTTCACGAACTCGCAGGCGAAGGTACCACAGCATTATCTAATCTGCTTGCCGCTAAATGGCTCAGGGTAGAGCTCAGCATGATAGTATTTAGTATTCACTTACCATCCGTGTGAAATTGTAAATAGTATGCTATTTTGTACTATATATGCATAAAAATATACGTACAAAAAATAACTTAAAGTACTCGTATAAATATATGGACCTAGATATTTCCTATTATTTTTATTCCCAAGATCGAAGATATTTTGCTTTTGTGTCTGTACCCAATTGTATGCCTATTGCGGTGGTACAGGTTAAAACAATAATCGTAGGCAATTATATTGATCGTAGGTATACAGATCTATACTACACGATACTGTTGTCTGCAAGTATATTTATGACCATGCGGTCAAGCTGTAAACTATTTATGTAATTTTCATAAAAATTTTGTTTCTTTCCTCCTTCGTAAACGTATTACATACTCGTATTACACATGAGGGCACAGGTATTTTCTGCCTAGGTTTTTTTTGTAATGGAAGTGGCAAACAAGCATGCAGTTCACATTGATGTTGAGTGATGACTGCAGCCTATAGACACCCACACAAAGACCAAGGTCAAAATGCAGATGCGTTACCACTCCTGAGGCCTAAGGTGTTATGCCTCTGTGCCAGAAATTACAGGGCCAGGAAGGTACATGCATGGAGAGAGAACACACGCTACTCAAAACAAAATAGCACATGGGCGAATTGATTCCCAAAAATAATTCGAAGGACTTGAATCCTCCGAAAACTAGATAAGAAGTCATTTCTTGGTCGAAGTCAAAGTTATTCACTGAGTTCCAAGTGCAGTCACCGCTGAACCGAGAAGAACTCCGGTACCAAAAAACTCAGCAGGAGCTCTTTTAAACTTTTAACTTAAAATTAAATCTAATTCTATTCTTAAGAGGGTAAAAAAAAAATACGCTTACACTCACAGCCCCACAGTAGGTGTAAACCTGTGTCGTGGGTGCCGTTGTACACATACAACACATACACAAACACCCAGACCCGAAACAAATATATGTAGGCTATACAAATATTTGTCCCGGTGCGGGGATTGAACCCGCGGGGATTGAACCCGCGACCTTTCGAATCAAACGGTCATCTCACACCGCTGGACTAACCGGGTGTCAGCACAACGCAGGATAAAAAACAACTACCCGCGATAAAACCAACGCCACTGCCATCCTCCGCTTGCCTAGCGATTATGGCATATTCTCCCTTAAAGAGGCACAAAACTGTTGTAAAACGATGATGATGAAACTGATGATGATGATGACTCTACATATTGTAGACAGCCACATATCCAACGGCAGAGCTCGGTTTTATGTTTGGAGGAGCTTGAGCCTACTGAGGTCAATTTTTGTCAACGTAAAGACTAACCCCCTTATTCATAAACGTACATTAGATACGTTTTAGCTATAGAATGCTTTGTTTTTGTCAGTTGCATTGACAAATGTACAGGATAGAAAAAGACAAAAGAGAGATTAGCAAGACTTTAGCTAAAATACGTTTATGAATAAGGGGGTTAGTCTGGGTTGAACCTTGGTTGTTGACTTTTGTTAAAGTTAAAGTTATTGTAATATTTCACATCCTGCTCTAACTTTAACATATTTCTTTAAGTTAGAGCAGGATGAGTCATGGTACAACCCAGACTAAGTCTTTACGTTGACAAAAACGGACCTCAGTAGGCTCAAGCTCCTCCAAACATAAAGCCGAGCTCTACCGTTGGACCTCTGTTATTGGTAGTCAGAATGAACTTTTATTGGTGGTAGAGTTCCTGTGCCGGGGACAGACCGAGGGACTCGAGGGCGTAGTTTTGTTTTTTTATTTCCTTTTTGGTATTTTCCATTCCTGATAAGATTTAAAGATGTAATTGCCGGCGCAGAGGCTTAAGACCTTAGGCCTCAGGAGTGGTAACGCATCTGCATTTTGACCTTGGTCTTTGTGTGGGTGTCTATAGGCTGCAGTCATCACTTAACATCAATGTGAACTGCATGCTTGCTTACCACTTCGAATACATTAAAAAAAAAAATGATTTTGCCTACAGAATTTTGCATTTGCTCGATAACTAGTTAATAAACGCGTAGGTATATCAAAGTGTACAGTTGTGATATTGCACCGTTGTGCCCAAGTGTACGCATTATCGGCGAGTGACCCGCTACCGGGTGACGGCGATATAATTTTTACTGCTGAAGCAAGTACAGGCGCGTACGTAAAGGCATAAACGCAAATTACTTATTTTCATTCCAATGGCGACTCTCCTCTTTATACAGCCTCTTCATAACATTATATAACCCTACATGTTGTAAAAACATTTTTTTATAGTCTGTAGACTTAATGAGATAAATTTTATAAAACGATTTTTAATCAATATTTAATAAGAACTGATAGATCAGCCTAACAGTTCTTAGATTGATTAAAAAATGTGTTATCTACAGATAACATTAAATATTGACCGAATAAATTTTAAAACATAAGTAGGTAAATCAGGGTACTTACGTAAATAACCTACTTTTAATCCAAGTAGTTAAAAATACTAAACTAAAGTGATAAAATGCAGGAAAAAGTATCTACCTACTAGCATCGAACTCCACAGGTGGAGCTCGAATAGGTAGGTACATAAGTATAGAGCATACCACCTTACCTATAATTACCTCAGTTGTTGGTCTATCTATCTAACTATCGATTATATGTTACATATATATACGTATACCTTTTTGTTGAACAAACAGTGATATTTGGTGATATAGGTGTAAGTACAAACTATAAGTACTTAACACAAATTGACGTCATAATGAACAAATAATGCATGTCTCGACACGATCTACTCGGAAAATAAACAAAAATACGCTCACTCCGTAATTCCTATAGCAATGAGAAAAAATCACGCATGAAATGCACACATTACGGTCACCGATATTCAATATTCATCGGTTGGGTCAAGACTCCAAGACATAAAGCAACATGGGCCACCGACCGCGGCGGACCGGAGGGGAGAAGCCATGTAACCTGCAAGCCTGCCCTTTCCCCTCTGTGAAAGTACAAGCCCAAGTGGGCCTATGTCTGTCGCCGAGATGTTTAAATGTGTGCGTGAAATTGTTTATGTATTTTGTTAAGGTGTGGAAGTGTGTGTGTGTCACACGCATTTCCCCCCGCAAAAAAAAACTGTTTTGGAAACTAAAATAAATATATTATACCTATAATATGTTTATGAATATTAACATAATAATAATATTAAATGAAGCGCGCATGGCCCAGCGGCTGGTGTAGATCGTAAGCGATCTACTCGGTTAAGCACTACGGGCGCGGTCGGGTAGTGTGATGGGTGACCGCCAGTGGCAAATTAAATGCGCGTTTCCGTGCTTCGGAGGGCACGTTAAGCCGTTGGTCCCGGTTGCTATCGATAGATAGCAGTCGTTAAACCTTGTCGGAGGCCTTATGGGCGGTTTGAAAACATCCGACAGCGGGTTGGCCACTAACCCACCCACCTCCACCAATCCGCATTGGAGCAGCGTGGTGGAGTAAGTTCCAGGCCTCCCCGCAAAAAAAAAAGGGAGAGACTCGTGCCCACCAGTGGGACGTATAATGGGTTGCCATTATTACTATTATTATAATAATATTAACATTAATACATACACCTAATGTAAGATGAACATAAAAAATTGGTTAACGTGAGATAAGCTGTCATCCGAAAAAATACTTAATACTCATTGCAACTCTTGTAAATTTATTCAAAAATGTGTTATTTGTGAAATACTTTGAAAATGGTAGTTGTATATCACAGTACCTGAGCAATACGGTTGGCAGGCATCGAGACAAAGGCTCGTAAAGATATGCAGCGTATCGCGGGCTGCGTACTGCGTAACACGACTACTTTAACATTACATACGGATGTGTTTTTGGCATTCAACCGTCCTTTTAGTAAGTTTCAATTAAACGAGTATATAGAAAACAATAACGTAGTATTTTTTATTTAAGTAGGTATATGATGCAGTCATAAGAACTCTTATCAAAAGTCGTTATTTTTATGAGGAATCAAAATTAGTCAAAAATAAAACTTAATTTTTATACGGATTTATATGGACGGTAACTTTTTTACTGCTAAGTCAAAAACGGGATAAACATTAATCCCTCAATTTAATAAATACTTTTGCGAATAATAATTATATGCTAAGCTTTCCTTAGCTTATAAGAGTTTTTATAATCTGTGTATTAAAATCGGTTCAGTCGTTTGGACGTGAAAAGGTAACAGACAGACAGATAGAATAACTTTCGCATTTATAATATTATAAAAGTGGAAGTAGGGATTCTCCCCTAAAGAGGACAACACTATGTGGAGATGTTTTGGGAAAGGCTTTTGTCCAGCAGTGGACCTCTTGTGGCTGAAGTGATTGATGAATGACTCCCTCAGCTGACCTTTTTTAAGCGGTGATACCCTAATGGGCACTTGCTGTCTAGGGGAACGGACGGCGGGCAGTGTGAGACTCGTACATACTCAGTAAAACCCCGCGGTGTTCCGACTTATCCGCCATCAGTGGCGGAGTTACGGGAACGCATACGCATACACCCGCGACCCCGCCGCGGCGGCTGCTCGTTTTCGAACCCTCCATACAAAGATATTAGATCTCTGCCTCCATAGTTTGAGTCCCTCGACTCCAATCAACATTAGTGGCATGCGAAACATATGCACGCCATTCAGCTTGGGACCTTTCTCTATTCTTTCATGGATTTCTCCTAGTCCAACGCCCGGAAGTCCCCGCCATGACTACTCACACTAGCAGGGCCTCAAGACGCCCGGGTTGACGGGTTCAGGCTCGAGGAAGCGGGAGCATCGAAAGAGTTCGCACCAGAGACATATCAAACAGGATACCTAGGTATAATATTATTAAGTATTGTAATTTTTTTAATGTAATGGAAGTGGCAAACGAGCATGCAGTTCACATTGATGTTAAGTGATGACTGCAGCCTATAACCACTTACACAAAGACTAAGGTCAAAATTCAGATGCGTTACCACTCCTGAGGTCTAAGTTGTTATGCCTCTGTGCCGGAAATTACAGGGCTGTACATTACCACCTGACCGGAACACGATAGTGCTGAACACTACCATTGATACCATGAAGTCTTTATTGTCACTATACACAACCAATATTTGTATTAAATGACAAACTCAACGCTAAGCCCGGGTTGCACCACCATATTTGTTATTGTTATTGTAACATTTCACGTCCTTCTCTCACTTTAACAGATTTCTTTAATTTTTTAAAATATTATTTCGCATTAACTCAGGCTCTTCGGTAGCTCAGTTGGAAGAACGGCTGGACTAGATTCCCAGTGGCCGCGAGTTCGAGTCTCGCCTGAAGTAAAATGTTTCTTTCCATTTTTCTTTAAAATAGATTTCTTTAAGTTAGAGCAGGATGTGAAATGTTACAATAACTTTCACAAATATCGTGGTGCAACCCAGGCAGAGAACATGTAATAATTCCCAGGCTAAGAGTGTCATCTACCAGTTAAATATTTAGAAGTAGGTACAGAGAGTTATATAGGAGGTAATATAACAGAACAAACATACAGACCATACCTACACAAATATTAATGTGGTAATAATATATTTATTGAGCAATGAGAAAACAAGCCCAGAAAGATCAAGATTGACCTATGTCAGTCTAGGTCTTTCTGAATTGGCGCTCAACAAATATCAAGTAATTGTCGAATGAGGAGTCCGGAATCTTTGGAATCGGCATACTATAGTATGTATAAAGAGAGTAATAATAAAAATATATTAAAATATCGAAGTTCTGCAAATATAAAAAGGTACTGACTTATTTTGATGCAACGTGAGTGTTGTTAAATTTAACACAATACAAGACACATCTATGACCTACTTCTGGATTAAATGGACCACGCTTCTCAATAAAAGAGTCATCATTTTATTGAAATTGTTTGAGCCAGTTAATTTTATGTGTTTTGGTAGGTACTCAACACATTAAATTCCATTCATGAGAAACATTGAATCGATAGATACTATAGGTATGCGGAGAGAATATTTACATAATATTAATTATGTAATTAAAATTTTAAACATTAAAAACTTCAGAGTGAGTAGGTAGAGCTTCAGTAACGGAGTTCGCGGCCATACGCATCACTCCATTACTGATATCGTGCTACGGTCAGGTGGAGTACGGCCCTGTAATTTCCGGCACAAAGGCAGAACACCTTAGGTTTCAGGAGTGGCAACGCTTCATTACCCTACGTTGTTGATAGGATTGTTTCTTACCATCGATGTAAACTGTATGCTTGTTTGCCACTTCATGATACAAAGAAAAATCAAGCGAGACGTTTCGGTCTTTTGAAGTCGAAAATCGTTTGTCCACAAAAAAAACTATACACGCCAGCGCCGCCGGGCCGGGTCGTGCCGCGCTGTCACTGAGCGGGTCAAAAAAGTGGTGTTCCGAGTAGTTCAAGACATTTTACTAGCAGACTCAATACCTAATGCTGTCGTGCCTAGGCAAAGAATATGTAATAATACTACGTATAGAATGGACACTGACGTCCCGCCCGATTTCCCCGCCTCACCCAACCTCCTCCCCTCTTGTGGGCGACTGTTGGTATTTTCTACGTGATACGCAGTACTTCGCACACAGGTGCACGTGTAAATACACGTCACTGATTGATGTCTGTGTAGTAGAGACCAAATTAAGCGTTTGTATGGAATTTTGGCGGAGTGTCACAAGTTCCACCACTTAAACTCTACTATGAGGAAATATGTTAATAAGATGTTTTGTGACTTTAATGTATAAAAGTAGTTTATGTTGCCATTTCTCAAAACAGAAATAAAGTTGTCTTACGTGTTGACATATAAACGTTGACAACTACTACATTTAAATATGGAATTTAAATAAAACGAGTGGTTTTATGACATGTTTTTGATATATAACAAAACGAGTTGATGATCGAATTTGAATGCGGTTCGGTAAAATATTATCGATGTAGGTGCCTTGAAATTAAATAAGTTTTTTATTTGTTTAAGTACCTTGTTTGGCAACATTGCGAAGAGTGGAAAAGTTTTTAATAAATAAATAATGGCACTAATAAGTCTCCGTTGTATCAGAGATAAGGGAGGATAATACATTATTTCTAGCTATAGCTAGGTATCTATAACTACATTTTTACAAAAGTAACTAGCCGTTTCGTCGTCATTAAAACGTCTGTGAAAATTTCAACTGTGTAGCTATCACGGTTCATGAGATACAGCCTGGTGACAGACAGATACAGATACCGATTTTACCCCTTGTGTACGGAACTCTTAAATTATTTTTTATAGTAGGTAGGTCTATATGTTTTGTACTTCTGTGGATCGATGTTCATTTAGCTAGATTCTAGCTGAACAAGGGATTCATTCTTTAGACACATCTCAGAACATTCGTACGATTATGGGTGCGCTACATATGACTGTAATATAGGTATCTACAGTCAGCGAACTCTCCGCCTATCTAAATTCTATCAAATATAGCTTTTATTACTATTGCATAAAGTTCTCATGTGGTTAAGCGACCAGTTACCCGATATTCGTATATCCACTAGCGTTAATTTGATTTTTTATACTTATTCTGTTTGACCCATTCAATGACAACAAAAAAACACTGTGCTTATGATATGCACTCCACATGTTAACTAATCTGTTTTATATTTACAGTGTGTAGATTGTGAAGATAAAATGATTTCATTGATGTGGGAAGAGGAGAGGTAGGTAAGTAAACTTCAATTAATTTTCGTCCAGTTACTTGGTAAATACCTAAAGACTTACAGTAGGTACAAAATTGTTAGAGGACTTTTGTTGAAAAATAAGTGTCTTTTTAATTGTCAATTTGATAATTAGTGATTTAAAAATGATATCGGTGTAAATAGTTATCGCGACTGTTTTTTTTTTATAAATCCACTCCTAATAGTATAATAAAATATAGACAAAAGTATGATATTTTAAGGTTTAAAATTAGTTACCTTAATCTTCTTTAAATCTTCCCGTCGTAACCGATTTAGTCCGTTTTAATTTATTATTATAAAGATAAAGAAAGATTAATTCGAATCGAATGATATCGGTACGTAGTCGATAAACTGCCTGACAAGCATTATTAGTTTTATGTAGTATCTTGAATAATAACACTACGCCTGCGGTTCGACCACCTAACTGAATAGCTCATGTGCTCGTTAATGTCTTTGAGTTACCTATCTTGTCCTTTCCTGCCACACTATGAAAGAAATAGCGATAATTTGCTATCGCTTTAATTCTGCCTACTAGAGTTAAAACGATAATCAGGTTATGGCCATTGGCGGATTGGCGGTATGAAAGAATAAGATAAAACGAAAATGTAAACAAAAATAAAAAAATCATAACGAAAATAAGAAAATTCGAAAATGTAGGTAAACGAGGATTAAAGCGATTCATTTGGGCTTCCGAGCTTGGGCTCGGGCTTTTGTAAAACTTGTCAGAATCAGAATCAGAATCAGAAACTCATTTATTCATTTAGGGTGACAGGCACCTCTTATGACACGTCAAAAACAAACAAAATAAATTAAAGCGAATAACAATTGATATACATGTCAAACAAGATAAAAAATATATGTAAAGTCAAGAATATCACTAAGATAAAACTAAATGTAATAAACTAATGTAAAAGTATATCAGTAGAATGTCTCTTTTCCCCTTTACAAACTGATAACAAAGAGTAAAAAGAAAAGAAAAAGAGTAATTCTTTGTCATTCACCGGCAAAGTTCCAAAGGCCAATATGATCTGAGAAAAACTTGCCGGAAAAAACTCAGTCGGCTCTTTTAAAAATATCTCTTAGGCATATTTTTACAATTTTCCATAATTTAAACAAGCTTAAAATTAACAATATAATATCAACATTACACTTTGATTATTACATTTAACACCTTTGTGGAGCTAGATCAGCATTTAGCCAAACATTTCTATCCTTGAGGTAGTCCTCGAGTGTCATAAAGTTGAGAGAAGCAGACCATCCAGTCACAGGACCACGGGGCTCAAGTCTCCCCAAAATCATCCAAAATTCTTCCAATTATGACAAATTATACTAGTTACGCTGACGAAATACCTCAGAGACGAGTTAATTGTCATTGGAACACGTTTGAATCGTTTCGCCGTCTAGCTCTAACATAGTACGAGCACATTGGTTAAAGCAAAACAGCGGACCTATTCAAACACGATCCAATGACAATTATAACTACTTTTTGAGTCAGCAGAATTAGACCCCTGGACTATTGCCGGGACTCCTTCCGTCCAATTTGTGTAAAATAGTGTGAATAAAACTTCGATGGGTGCTACGATATATGAAAAGAAACGGTGTGTGCATAGCCGTATCTATTTGCCGCGTATGATAGTGTTCAGCGCTATTGTGTTCCAGTCAGGTGGCTATATTGATACAGCCCTATAATATCTGGTACAGACTTATAACCAGTTAGATCTCATGAGTGGCAACGCATCTACTTACCTACCTACATTGAAATCTCTGGTCTCTATGTAGATGAGTATAGATACAGTGTTTTGTAAGACTTGTACCATCTCTGCACATAAAACATACATTTTTAATGGTGGTAGAGCTCTAGTGACTGAGCTCGCAGGCGTAGGCACCACAGCATTACCTAATGGTGCACCGCCGCTAAATGGTAGTGTTCAGCACTATCGTGTTCCGGTCAGGTGGTAATGTACGGCCATGTAATTTCCGGTACAGAGGCATAACACCTTGGGCCCCAGGAGTGGTAACGCATCTGCATTTCGACCTTGGTCTTTGTGGGTGTCTATAGGCTGCAGTCATCACTTAACATCCATGTGAACTGCATGCTTGTTTACCACTTACATTACATAAAAATATTGATATACAGGTATTTTATTTTACTTAAACCATTCGAAGTCAGACACTAGTTTATATTATTTAAGATTAATAATAAACTCAAATGCATGCATAACAATATTATGTACCTATATTGATTGATGATGCTATAAATATGTACAAAGGTATTCTAATAATAATTAATAAACATTGTGCACAATTAAAGGGAAAATTACATAATTACATAGCAGTAAATTGTCGGAGGCACAATTATAGGATTGTTCTAGTCTAGTTAATAATATACTGACATAAGTATTCGTATCTACCGCCGGTTACGTTTTGGCCCATGTAACAGGTGGCGAGCCTGTTGACATCTCCGGGTACATTACCAAACTTGGAGGTACTGGGAAATTACCAGAAAATTTAAAAATCCCAATAGATCCAGAGATAAAAGACTTTACACCTTTATCTCTGATAGCCACTATCCGGGAATCGAACCCAGGACCCCAGCGTAGTAATAGTGGCCTGCTACCACTAGGCTACTGAGACAGTTAAATAGGTGGAGAATATTTTTATAATTATTCAAAATAAAAGCCTAAATTCTTATCACGATCCGCGTGTATGTAGGTTATTTGCTTACAATCAATAGTGCACTGTTGTCGAGGATATAGCAGATTATGAGTATTTAAATTCAACAAGCAAATGTCGCTTTTATTCAAAGCAACTACTATCTATAATCCCTTGTATGTATGAGTTTTTTTAGACCGAGCTGTCGTGGTGGCGTGGAAAGATGACTAAAAATAAAGTTTAATGGGTTAAGACCAGTCCTGCGGCATGACTAGGGTTACCAGATGACAAGAAATTACCTGACATCTCTGCGATTTCGGCGAAGATATCAAGAAAATACGAAAGATCGTGAACTTACCTAGTAATAAGAGATTTAAACAAGAAATTATAAGTTGTGATTAAAAAAAACTCTAAAATATTTTTTTCACCCTTGTGGTTTTACAAATACATAACACACACTAGGAGTATAAAAAACAATAGCAGGCCATACAGATATCTCTTGTCTCGGTGCGAGAATCAAACCCGCTATCCCACAGATGGAATGGTTCTGAACCAGTATAACCAGGATCATTATCATGACATACAATGCGATTTAACTTAAAATTTATAAAATAAATAAGATAATATAAAAATTAATGACTGAAATGTTTGTAAGCGCATAACTTCCAAATGACTGCACCAAATTGGATAAATCTTTCTTTTATGTAAGTGCCTATTATCAGAAGAAATGTTGTATGACATTTACTTTAGTTTCGCCATAAATATTTTTGGTATGCTGACGATCGTCGATAAAATAAACAATATTGATGAATATAACGACGCAAGCGTTTTTCAAAAATTATTTACGCGTACGGACATGACCATGTGTAAACTCTGTAATCATAGTAATTACATAGATATCAGTGTTATTACATAAGGCTTTCAAACCAAATAACGTCATTATCAGGTAGGTACGTATTCGTAGCATATTGTGAAGAAATAGTATTATTTGAGCTGACAACCTTAGTGACCTGTACCATCCAGTCAGTGTGGCATTACTTACTTACTCACGCACTGACTCAACTTTGCGGATACGTTTTGCAATGTTCCTTGAAGTTTTCCAAAGTTGAATAACCTTGCAACTGGTAGGCTCCGGCAATTTGTAGAAGAAATGTATGTAAAATGAGAGGTTGCGGATCTTTGCGAAACCACACTGCGTATTGAAAACGATAATAAAAATGATTATGAATTCAACGACCTTTTCATGATCGGTAAATTTGGAAAGCCTTAACTGACGCATAAAAACAATGATGTTGACTTTATAGTGGATACATATTGATATATTTGTATGTTTATGTATGTTGCCGACCAAAATAAACCAACACATTACGGGAGAGACGTGGGTATATAGCGTTTTGTTATTAATTTATCGAAGAAAAAAATCCACTAACACGTTTTCAGTGAAAATTTAATAAATTAGTTTATCGTTCTAAAGATATATCTACTTACAGATTCCTGTAACAGACGAACGGTCGAATGTTAACAAAGGTTTCGTTGACACCCTTTGAGTGAAAACATAGGAAGCAAAATAAATTATACATAATAAAAAATGTTTTAGAATTCAATGTTGATAGAATTCATTTATATTGTCATAGTTGGAGGAAAATTTCAGGTGCTAGTCTTCAAAAACATTCTCACAGTTTTTACATCATTTATAACCAGGGGCTAACGTGATGCTTCACAGTAATTTATATTGTATTGTGTATTATTCCTTGAAATCAGTCCAGTTACTGGACTACTGGACTCCAATAGTTTTTGTGTGAAAACATTACAAACATACATACAAAAACACAAAGGTTTCTTCTTCATATTATTAGAAATTAAAGAAAAAATGCAAAGAGTAATGTGACTTTAGGCAGGAATCGAACCTGTAACGTCAGGATAACCAGTCCAGCCGCTTTACCACTAAGCTAGCAAAGTCCTTGTATTATAATTAAGTAGGTATTATATACAATATAAGTATTTTATAATATTAGTACATTAAGATAGGATAATAAAGCCAAGCCAGAGTACAGATGATACAGCAAAAAACCATAACCATCTGAAACCGAATGCTCGTGTGAAAGAAATGTTAAATTAAGTGATTTGAAGTCTGCAACAATGTAATGTAAGGTGGTCATTACTTATTAAATTATATAACTTGAAACATGTACCAAGAACCGCTTGCTGTAACATGTAGCTGTACCTCAGGACTTGAAATTACTTAATAATAATAGAGAAACAAGGTTCCGAGGTAGAACGTAAAGAAAAGAAATGATATGATAATATCGAAATATAAAAATTAGCTTTTTAAAATAAAAAAAGTGATTTTTAATGTTTATTATATAAGTAAATATTTTGTTTCAGTTAAAAATTTGATAGCCGAGGATAGATTAAATTTGTCTGATTAGATACACTTGGTTTCAACATAAATGTATAATAGCTAAATCTGTATATCCCAAGTACGTGAATTAATGTAAGCTTTTCGTTTTATGAAATAAAAGTGGTAAACAATGGACTATCACCAGCGCAAGTACATAGGTTCTGTTGGAATTACCTAAATATTTGACAGCCGAGTATGTACTGTTGGAAATTCAGACGGATTATATGCAAATTAAACCACGATACCATGGGATTAATCTTGTGACGTTTGAAGTTTATTCACCTTTTTTTTTATATTAGGGTAACATGCGTTATGCATACTTACCTTTGGGGAGAGAAGTGGGTTATGTGGGACTCCGGGAAAGGCATCCGTCTGAAATAGGGTGGGGATAGGGTGGGGATAGGCTGGGGATAGGGTGCTGGGCCAACGACATACCCGTACACCTCCTCCCGAGCCGCCTCCCCACCACGTCCCCATCTTACGGTGGGAAAACCGCTAGGCGGCTGAGGATAGGGTGCAGGGCCAACGATCTACCCGTACACCTCTTCCCCAGCCGTCTCCTCACCACAGCAGCGAGTGGCGGGCAGAGCCACGCCAAACGCCGCTCCCTCTCTGGGTTCCTCTTGTCTTCGCCGGTGTGAGGCCAACCACCGGGTACTGAGCCCCCCCGCCACGACAAGGCGGAAACCCTCGGGGGTTATTCACCTTTTACAAGTTATGTGTAAGAGGGACAGACCAATCATAACGAGACACAGTAGTGCTGGGCAACGCAACACGGACAACACAATAAGTATGAAATATTAGATTATCTTCAACACATACGACAGCAGTTAAAAGCGTTTGCCAGCCGGGTCAGAGTCTACCTGGCCTCTCACATTTCTAGCTAGCGGGTCTTACCCCAAGCATTTGAGCATTCTTAGGGGGAGGGGGGAGGCTAAGTCCTGGGAGGGGCGTCCTGTGTGGAAGAGCCACAGAGGCACGCGGGGCCTTCCGGTTCAGCCCGACGCCGGGGCTAAGCATTAGTTTATGCCCATTATGCTCTCGAGCCCCGTCTCTGCAGCTGTACGACCAATGTATTTCCTTCCTCATTTAGGTGTTTACTTTTTTATGTAACGTATATGATAAACAAACATGCAGTTCACATGGATTTTTTGAAATGTAATAAAGCTGATTCGGATGGCACATTAAGCCGTCGGTCCCGGTTGCTATCGATAGATAGCAGTCGTTAAACCTTGTCGGAGGCTATAGTATAGGTATGGGCGGTTTGAAAACATCCGACAGCGGGTTGGCCACTAATCCTTATCTGCACCAACCCGCATTGAAACAGCGTGGTGGAGTAAGCTCCAGGCCTCCCACCAAAAAGGGGAGAGACTCGTGACCAGCAGTGGAACGTATCAAGGGTTGCCATTTAATGAAGGTGGGCAAACAAGCGTATAGTTCACATGGATGTTAAGTGATGACTGCCGCCTATAGACATCTACACAAAAACCAGAGGTCAAATGCAGATGTATCGCCACCCCTGAGACCTTAGTCTTAGTTCTTATGTCTCTGTGGTTCTTATCACATGGCCATGTTAAGAGATGACTGCAACCTATTAACATCTACACAAAAACCAAAGGTCAAAATGCACATGCGTTGTATTGTAACCCCTGAGAGACCTTAGTTGTTATAAAACAAACAATTTTACAAACGTAAATAGAAATTATTTAATTTATAAGCATAATAAAGACGACCCGGTTAGTCCAGCGGTGGAAGATGACCGTTTGATTCGAAGGGTCGCGGGTTCGATCCACCGGGAGAAATATTTGTATGGCCTACAGATATTTGTTTCGGGTTTGGTTGTTTGTGTATGAGTTGTAAGTGTACAACGGCACCCACGACACAGGCTTATACCTACTGTGGGGCTGTGAGTGTAAGCGTATTTTATTATAATATCGTATAATAGTGTATCTAATATTACGTTATCGTACGCCCAGTGTAACCCACATAGAGCGTTATCTGATACTGCTGTACTCTGCTGAAATATAAATGCGTGCAACGATTTCCTGGTAAATTAGAAAATACGTATTAACTTGCCTAGAATTTGCAAAGTATTTATCCTAACATGAAAACTGAAATACTTACGTATATCAGTTTTTTTTTCAGCTACTGAGGCAGTATAGCTGCCTCAGTAGCTGAAAAAAGCATGCAGTTCACATTGATGTTAAGTGATGACTGCAGGCTATAGACACACAAAGACCAAGGTCAAGATGCAGATGCGTTACCACGCCTGAGGCCTAAGGTGTTATGCCTCTATGCCGGATATTACAGGACCGTACATTACCACCTGACCGGAACACGAAAGTGCTGAACACTATCATTTAGCGGCAAGTATATTAGGTATTACGGTGGTGCCTACGCCCGCGAGCTCCGTCACTGGAGTTCTACCACCAGTCCTAGTAGTCCCGAAATTAGGCTTCGTCCTAGAACCATCACTTCGTCTGGACTTCTATGAATAAAATGTATAAATGTTGGTAAAATCTAATCATATATTTTATCTAGCCATCACCTGATACTCAGTTGCTACTTCAATACCGCCTTTTTAGGTTATCAACCTCTACCTATTCTGATAAAATTAATCCAGCGTTAAACTGAACTTGTATTTAGATTTTGGGGGTTGATAATAAAATATGTTTTATGTACTTACTTTAATATTATGTACCTACTGTACAATATACCTGCTTTTCTAAAAGTATGATTGGATATGTGGCCAAATATTGCATATAAAATTGTCCGTTTCATAGAGTTGACATTAGCAGTGGCCAAAGGCTGGAATCTATTCTATATATAAGTATAAAAATCAATTGCTGTTCGTAAGTCTCGCTAAAACTCGAGAACGACTGGACCGATTTGGCTAATTTTGGTTTTGAATGATTTTTGGAAGTCCAAGGAAGGTTTAAAAGGTAAGAAAATATGAAGAAATTGAAGGGAAATAGTAAAAACCACAATTTCATTTTTCCATACAAATAGTCCGTATTTATCAAACCTTTGACACCTTATTTAATTCTGAGGAAATACGAAATTTGCCGGGTCATAAGTATCACTCTGAATATGAACAACGTCGCAGGTGTAGCTCTGAGATTCTTTATACAGCCTGCATGGATTGTGGTGGTTGGCATTCTTGTTTGCTACTGTCAAGATGCGCCGATTACCGTGGACCATTAGACCATCACGCATATAACCTCCCGGTCGATACCTTGAACTTTAGTATATGTTACCGTTACTTAATGCATATATGTATATCTATATGTACACCCAAAACAACATTTTTTAATTTTTGTCTGTCTGTTTATTTCGGGAAATCGGGAACGGGTGGACCGATATTAACGAGACTTTCACTGGCAGATAGCTCATGTAATAAGGAGTAACATAGGATACTTTTATTTATGAATTATATTATACTAGCTGTGCCCACGACTTCGTCCGGGTGGGTACTGAACAATAATTTTGCTAAATTCTGCGCGGCGAAGTCGCGGGCACAGCTAGTAAACCATAAAAACTTAACTGAAATCGTAAGTCAGTCGCGGGGAATTTTATTAGAATAAACTCCAGTTTCGTAAAGTTCACAATCTAATTGAAAGCGAGAGTATAACGAGATAGTCGACGAGAGTATAACCAGTTTTGTCTGCGTCCGACTTAACAACACGAGCCTAATAGTTATGTACGAAACACGCAATAATGGTAACGCGAACTGATGGATAATGAAATGTATCCAGGTGGATAATGAAAACGGTATTGAGGGTAAGGCTAATGAAGGAAATGCTACTTATATTCAAATTTTATTTCCAGTGCTGTTCGATGGTTGGTTTTATAATGGAGCGAGAACCCTGTTAGGTAGTGTTACTGTCGTTTGTCTCTAATCCCCAAACGTTTTATATAATGGAATATTTATAATTTATTGATTTAAATAATCTATGTCCAATTTTCACTTAGCTAGAACTTCACTTCTACTTCCTGCTACTTCTTAGGATAACGTAACTTCACGCCTGTAATCCCCGGAGGGGTAGGCAGAGGTAAATGCATGCATTCAAGCATACATGCAAACACCCACGATTCGCCGGTTACGTTTTGGCCCATGTAACAGGTGGCGAGCCTGTTGACATCTCCGGGCACATTACCAAACTTTGAGGTACTGGGAAATTTCCAGAAAATGGAAAAATCCCAATAGAACCAGAGATAAAGGCTTTTTCACCATTATCTCTGATAACCCCCTACCCGGGAATCGAACCCAGGACCTCAGCGTAGTAGTAGTGGCCTGCTACCACTAGGCTACCGAGGCAGTTAGGATATTGTGGCGGAATGACATACGATGAGATTGATGTCAAACATAGTTATTGTTAGAATTAATACTTTGATCGTGTACATTTCTGACATAGTACCTACCTATCTACGCAAATGATTAGTGTAGTTAATAAAAAAATATCGAAATCGGTACAGGCGTTTTCGAACATACATTAAAAAAAAATGATCCGGACGAATTGAGAACCTCCTCCTTTTTTCGAAGTCGGTTAAAAAGCTGGCTATATCTGTAATCCTCAGAGTCCTCACACCATAATGATGATGATGATAAATATGAACATATAAAAATCCTATTTTAGGACTGTTATGTCAACCATGATAATTTTGGTTCAGATCAGTGCAGTTAAAGTGACTTAAAAACATTTTTAATGTTCTGCTCTCACTTTCAAGGATGTAGGATTGATTCTATAATAAAGCGCTTTATGCATTTTGTACTTACATTGAATAATAAAGATGTTATTTCAGTTGTGGGTATATATCTCCCTTGGTAACAATACCTGACATGTTTGTAGATTTTATATTAAGTAAGGTATTATGAATGTCCCATCATAGTCTCTGTTCCTGACACAATAGCTACGTTCCACTTATGGTCTGTATCGTTCCTCCCAGTCCTTAGTTTTTGGGGAAGATCGTTCAAGGCGATAAGTCGAGCCACGTAAGTAAAGTAAGCCAGTAAGAGCAAGTCACTGTTAAATCGCGTCGCGCAGATTTGCCCATATACTACAGAGATAAGACGGATAGCCGTTTGGCCGGATACCGGATATCCTGTGAATAAACTGCTCCGTGAAATTAACTATTATGTGTCAAATAACATTCAGTTCAGATGAATTTTATGATAAGCGAATACAGTGTAAAGATATCTACACAAAAATCAAAGTGTAAAATGCAGATCGGTTCCACACTTGCCACCCGCGACATAAATTAGCTATCACGGGGCTGGGATAGTCGCACGATGACTCAAAGTCCCTAAAATATTATAGACAAAAAAAAACACACTTGATACCAAAAGTAATTTGCCTCTGTGTTTTTTTTTAACCCCTTCGGATCCTAGTGCGTTCCCGAAGAGGCTTATATTTTTTAGTTATACACAACAAAGTTCTCGTAAGTCTATACGGGCAACTTTATTTTTTTTTTATCTGGTTGCGCGTATTCCTTTTTTTTTTCATATTTATGTTTGATTAAACTGTTTGAGTGTACTCATGATGAATTTGCCTCTGTGATTGTAATTGGATATAAACAAGTGAAACGGGCATTTTAGCAGTCGCGGTAGTGGACGACCTGGACGTTAAGTGGAACGTATCTGGCTCCATGTAGAAATGAACAAACACCTCCGGCTCGGCTGCGGATGGCATGCGGTATGCATTGATCAAACACACGGCCGGTAGCAACCACCTGTGTCACTTTATAGTCACAAACACTTACATTGCACCAATGATCCCTGCCGCTCTGCTCACCCAGAATTTCATTCCTTGGTGTTTCATGTTTATATGGGGCTTCTTAAATCATTCCACTCAACCAATTGGATTGGATTCCTTTTTACCTGTAAACAAATGATATGATACATTAGAATGTTTATTCCAGTAGAAATTGTGGAAATAGGAAATGTGGATATTGTAAGCTTTGTGTGTTTGTGAGACCAGCGACAAAGACTCTTAACACTAACTGTGATGTGAACACTAATTATATTATATTGCTTATGCGTTTTCTTTGTATGTTTGAACCGCGTTCTCCATATCTTGGCTGAAATTGTCCTAGAATGAACATTATCAGTTATTATTTTGAAAATTATCAGTTCAGAGTTTGTCCAAACCAACAGTATAAAATTGCAAAAAATATGCATCTGGGATAAACACAAAGGTGTTGTGTTTTTTTTTGTCAAATGTTGACAGACAAGCCGCCAAGTATTTTTATAAACGCTTATAAACATTTGCAACACTAAGAGGAGTTGCCAACGCGCAGCCAGCCATGAAAGACCCTACTAACTAACGTCATATCTAAGATTTCCATATTATAACACCTCACAAATGTAATTATTCTAGGGTCAATTTGTTAATTTATCATCATTATCATATCAGCCGAAAGACGTCCACTGCTGTACAAAAGCCTTCCCAAAAGGGGAACCATAATCGCCACGCCTGGTACCTCGATTAGCGATCGCAGTTTTCTTCAACTATCTGAATATAAAAACGAGATTTGTTACTTAACAAACCTTAAAAATGGACATAATTATCTTTATTATGGAATGGGAATGCAAGTGACCGAAACCACATGCAACAGCTGGTCGCAAATAAACTTGAATAATTTTAAAATTCTGATTTAATTCTTGTTCCCCGAATCATTTTGCTTCCTTACCGAAATTTGTTTATCTTATGACTACTTCGCATGCCACCCCAATTAAATATGATAATATCTTCGTTACATTAAAAACTAAATTATAAAAATATTAAGATACATTAACATGCACCGAAAGGAATATAAGTTAAAAAGTTTGCACATTTCATTTTAAGCGATGACTAAGTTACCGTAATTTAACAAATAATTTGGTATTCACTTGTACATTGAGTTTGTGGATATAAATGAGGATAGTTTGTGTATTTAATCAACTGCTCATATATTTGTTTAAGCATCTGTGTGTGTTTTTTCATTTTAAAGTTCCTAGTATACTGTCACTACAGCTACAGAAATAATATAGTAAATATAACTAAGGTTTTTTTTTGTCTTCCTTCCTTTGTGGCCTAAACCACTGGAGCTCTATATCAATAAATGAAGAATTTTGACCTATGTTTTTATTACATACATACTATGGTCGTACGTTTATAAACATAGTCACATCTGATTTACTCCTAAAAGAAGATTCTATTTATGTTCGCAAACAGCGTAGGTACATGTTTCAGTTCAAGCATAAATCATGCGAAACGACTCTACATTTTCAGTACAAGGATTCACTCCAATACTCATTTTGCTCCATTCACGATATATATTTAGCTCTTGAAGCATCTACTAATTGACACTCAAAACATTCCAAGATAGTTTATTTATCAACAAAATATAAAATTATGATCATCACGTAATAAACAGTACCTAAAAGGCACTTCGTAGATTTAGGATTCGAATAAACTAACTGGGTCTGTAATCGTCTAACGACTATAGCATGTTTACAAACATTTCAAATAAATAGTCTAGACGATTTAAATGCTGATTGTTACACATAAAAAATGTCTACAACATTACGTTAGTGGAGCATTTCATTGAAGCCCTGAAAAAATATAGTATGTGCCAAGCGATGGGTGCGTGTGCGCAATAGCTCGGAAAAATGTCTTATGTTTATTGTTAGCAGTTTTATAGTCGCTGGGTGCTATTGTATTGTTGTGAGTGCGTTCGATAAACTTTGTTTATAGCTAAATAAGCGATACAGTGGTCGTTGACCCCCTCCTGAAATAGAGAACGTTATGTTATTGCGTTGAGATTGTGCGTTGATAGTTCGCGCCAATTGAGAGATCGCTGCGATGGATAAGTCGGCATTATTAGCGTTAATTACTTACGGAATTAAATTATCCATATCATTTTGAATTAAATTAATATTGAACGCTTACGTTTTTTTCATTTGAGAAATGTTATCATTACTATTTACGAGTACAAAGCTGCACTTTTGTAAGCTGTTTCCGAAAAGGATGTTGTCTCTACATTTTAATTAACACGATAATAACTAATTATTTTGAACAGTTTAATAAGAAAATGATATGAAATATTATCACGAGCCAAAATATAGAAACATATCATAGTGGTGGTTTTTACTGGTGGTAGAGCTCCAGTGACGGAGCTCGCGGGCGTAGGCACCACCGCATTACCTAATATACTTGCCGCTAAATGGTAGTGTTCAACACTATCGTGTTCCGGTCAGGTGGTAATGTACGGCCCTGTAATTTCCGGCACAGAGGCGTAAGACCTTAGGCCTCAGGAGTGGTAACGCATCTGCATTTTGACCTTGGTCTTTGTGTGGGTGTCTATAGGCTGCAGTCATCACTTAACATCAATGTGAACTGCATGCTTGTTTACCACTTCCATTACATAAAAAAAAAAAAATAGTGATTAGACAAGACATCGCATTGAAGTAGGTATTTATGAATGGATCAATATTAATTGTGTTATGCTCACGGACAAAGAAATTCTAATATTAGGTAGGTATTTATAGTATTTGGATCAAGTAGTGAATTCATGTACACAGTCAATTTGTATATCAAACTAGCTGTTGCCCGCGGCATCGTCCGCGTGGATGTCGTTTAAAAAGTAGCCTATGTTGTAAGAAATTATAAGTTGTCCTCAAACACGTACTTTTCTCTTGAAAATTTTCCTGGATTTTCTTTGCTACAAACCTCACGGAGCCTGAGACCTTTACAACGAATACAAAACCGTGGAAATCGGTTCGTGCGTTCTGGAGTTAAAGCGTCAGGAAGGAAAACCCGACTTATTTTTATATTATAGACTAGCTGTGCCCGCGACTTCGTCCACGTGAGAAAAAAATATGATTGTTCAGTATCTACCCGGACGAAGTCGTGGGCGTAGCTAGTATAAAAGTAGCCTAAGTTACTCCTTATTACATCAGCTATCTGCCAGTGAAAGTCCCGTCAAAATCGGAGACACTCAAATTCTATTTACTTGTATGTGCGTATGTATGTATCTATGGTTGTATGGAGATAAAAGTAGCCTAAGTTACTCCTTATTACATCAGCTACCTACCCGTGGAAGTCCCGTCAATGTCGGATACACTCCAATTCTACTTATTTGTATGTAGGTATGAATGGATGTATAGAGATAAAAGTAGCCTAAGTTACTCCTTATCATATCAGCTATCTGCCAGTGAAAATCCCGTCAAAATCGGTCCAGTTGTTCCCAAGATTAGCCCCGCCAAACAGACAGACAGACAAAAATTGTAAAAAAAATGTTTTGGTATATGTACCGTGTATACATATGCATTTAGTAAAAAGCGGTTATTTTAATATGACACAGACACTCCAATTTTATTTATTTGTATAGATGTATAGATTCACTATGGAAGGTGAAAATTATAAGCGTCTACTTGCTACCGTTATTATTATCGAACAAAAAATTACGAAATAAACGTTTATTGTATGCCTCCTTGGACCCCTTAACATTTTAATTTTCTTATTTTTAGTAATTAATTTTGTCTTTATAGCGGTAACAGAAATACATAATTTGTGAAAATGTTACATTTCTAGCTATCACTATTTATGAGATACAGCCTGGTGACAGACAGACGGACGGACGGACAGACAGATAGACAGCGAAGGATTAGTAATCCGTAGGGTCCGTTTTTACCTTTTTGGTACGAAACCCTCTAAAAGATAGAACTAAGATACAGAATAGCTTAAAAATATTCGATTTGATTCTTTAAATTGACATAACTTTTGTATTTCTGAATCGATTCACATGAAAAAAACACTAAATATTAAGTGAAACTTGCCACAATATATTAGTGAAAACTGCAAATCGAATAAGTCATTTCTGAAATTAGCGTGCACAAACACACAGACAAACAGACATTTTTTCGGGATAAAAAGTACCCAGTGTTGTGCGCCAAAGGTTAAAGTATAATTATAAAAAGTTTCATCGTAATCGGACCGGTAGTTTTTATGTGATGCTTGAACAAACAGACAGACAGACAGACAAAAATTTTTCTAATCACATATTTTGGTTCGGTATCGATGTAGTAACATCCCCTGGTATTTAGTTTTTCAATATTTTTAATGTACAGAATTTACACTTCTACAGTTTTATTATAAGTATAGATGATCTTATAAATATTTATTACGGTTGTTAGCACAATACAGGTATGTATCATATTATTATTTACTTCACCACATGCCACATGCATCTATGCGGTGGCAATAAAAGCTACAGGAATTTGATTGATTTTGGATAAGCAGAGAGTGCCTTGACTGTAAATAAAAACCAGGAATATCAATGTAGATGCGTTACCACTTCTGAGGCCTAAGCTGGCCTGGCCTCCGTATCGAAAAATTATGGTGGAAATCCTAGATAGTAGTACCTAAGTTAAAGTACACCACGATAAGTAGGTTTACATTAAATAGAGGCATCGTCAGCGTTTTTCTGTACTACTGATCCCCAATACCTCGCTTCTCTACAAGAAATTACGAAGCAATACTTCAATTGGCAGATATTATTTATAACGAGTAAGTACGAGTACGTAATATTCTAGTACCTACATAATATATTTCTCTTCCTTATTATTTTAATTTTATACCAAGCTATTTATTATGTATGTTTGTATCTTCACGCCAGGTCCCTAACGGGGTAGGCAGAGAGTGTAGAGCGCCAGATATCCCGGTTCTGACAAACCTCTCGTGCCTCGTCTACCTTCATCATTCTCTTCATACATGCACGCCGATTCCTAAGACTTTTGACCCCACCATCAGACAGAACTCGACCTATTTGGTCATGGTAGGTCAGTCTTGGTCTTCCTGGGCCTCTGCAACCATCCACATTCGCATTGTATATCTGTTTAGTCATCCGCTCATTCGACATTCTTTCTATATGCCCGAACCATCGGAGCATGCCTTTTTTCATTTTTACACCGATACTATCATATTTATTATAATTATTTATAACATAATTTATTTCTATAACATGCACAATTTACTTTGTGTAATAAATTACAGTTTTATCATTTCATTGTAATAATTACATCGTACGATATTGGTCCGATTTCGATATCAAACGCGTAAAGAATGACGACACGACTAAGAAATTGTTTTTTTATTAAGTACCTAGATTAGGAATTCATGAAAATATTTCATACTAGCTGTTGCCCGCAGCTTCGCCCGCGTGGACGTCGTTTTATAAATAACTAAGTAGCCTATGTTCTTTCTTAAAGTCAGCTCTATTTCTGTACCAAATTTCATTAAAATCGGTTCAGTTGTTTGGACGTGAAAAGGTAACAGACAGAAAGACAGACAGACAGAGTTACTTTCGCATTTATAATATTAATAGGGATTAAGTACGTACGGTGGGTACGGTACACTTCGCTCACCTTTCGATTTTTTGTCACATCATTACAGTCAAAAGCCATTCACTGCTGGATAAAAGTCCTCCCTAACGATACCCACAACAGGTTTGTGCGTTATTTTGGGGAACAAATACCATTTTATTTTTAAAGAAAAATGGAAAGAAAAATTTGACTTCAGGCGAGACTCGAACTCGCGACCAACTGAGAATCTAGTCCAGTCTTTTTCTTTAAAAATAAAATATATTTCACAAGCATGTGTTAATGCGAAATAATATAAAAACAATTATTAAGGGTAAAAGCGACTTCTTTACGATATTCAATAAACTGAAAAGTCTATTATATCGGTTGCCTAACTAGCATAGTTGGTAATAGATGGCGCTGCTGCTACCATAAAGCAATGCAATAGATTTGAAGGAAAGATTTGACAAATCGGGCAGGGCTTCAGTAGCTCAATTGGAAGAGCGGCTGGACTAGATTCCCAGTAGGTCGCGAGTTCGAGTCTCGCCTGAAGTCAAATTTTTCTTTCCATTTTTCTTTAAAAATAAAATATATTTCACAAGCATGTGTTAATGCGAAATAATATAAACACAATTATTAAGGGTAAAAGCGACTTCTTTACGATATTCAATAAACTGAAAAGTCTATTATATCGGTTGCCTAACTAGCATAGTTGGTAATAGATGGCGCTGCTGCTACCATAAAGCAATGCAATAGATGTGAAGGAAAGATTTGACAAATCAGCCACTAGACAGCTCGTATTGAGACGGCCGCAGTTTACTTCACCGGGCAATCGGCGAACGCGAAGGGCTCTCGGCATTGATTTCAAAAGTACTAAGTAATACATAAGTCTATGGCTCTCCGTCTAAGTGGCTCTCAGTTCAGTCAAAAGTTCAAGAGGAGAGAAAATCTCTTCTGTAATAATAAGAAATCCAGGTGTCAATTTAATCAACAAGTAATATTTGTATACTCTTTGGTAATGTATTTTATTTGTTTATTTATATTTGCTATATAAATATTTAAAACATTACAAAACTAGCAAAGGAAACTCGGTCACAAAACGTTTGACACTAATCTCAACAGTTTTCAATCTGATGGTTTGTTTTAGACTTTCCTATTGTAATTTAGACATTCCTTCTATCATAGACATAAAGAATCAAAGAACGATGAAAATACAAACTTCTTCCAATACAATTAGTCGGTATTATTAAATCTATCAAATTGAATGATTATCTGTATGGAAAAGCTGGTGCTAAAATTAAAATTCAACATAATGTTCTTTATATGTACACGTCATCGAGCCGTGCCGTGTATGACCGATAGCTGGGGCGATGACCTCCTTATCAACAGACCTAACTCAGCATGAACAATCTTTCCTTCAGTACCTACCTACTTCAGCTGATTTTAATTAGCCGACGTGATCGCCTAGTTATTAACTCCGCTACGTGACTATAATGTCGTTAATGTAATTTAGGCTTGGTAAAAAATATCGATATAAGTATCGACTTTTAGAAATATAATCGATGTTATGATACCTAACTGATCACTTTAAATAGTTGCTAAATAGCTGCAAAATAATGCTTATTTTTATCTAACATGCCTCACTAACTGTTGCCCGCGGCGTCGCCTGCGTGTAAGTATGTCGTTTGCGACCTGAAAACATGTGCTAACCTATTTTTTTCTTTATGTAATGAAGGTGGCAAACAAGCATGCAGTTCACATTGATGTTAAGTGTTGACTGCGGCCTATAGACATCCAGATATGGACCAGAGGTCAAAATACAGATGCGTTGCCACGCTTGCCACCTCTGAGACCTTAGTTATTATGTCTCTGTGGTAGTTATTACGGGGCCATACATTAAAATGTTTACGAGTTATTTTGCATGAGAAGCTCCCAAACCTTTCACTGAGACTTGGCATATGGACCTCACTGAATTCAAGCTCTCAACTGGAGAGTGAGAGAGGCGCTGTTACCTAACCTAGTTGCTTGAAAAATCTATTCTAATATGAATTAAAAAGCTGAATAGTTTGTAATAGTCAACAAACTATGCTTGAACGCGCTAATCTGAGGAACTACTTATTCGATTTGAAAAGTTCTTTCAGTGTTAAATAGCCTACTTATCGAGGAAGCAGGCTATATATAACATTACGCTAAGATGACTAGGAGACGGTAGGTAACATTGCACTCGCGCGAGACCGAGGTGGTCTGCCAGTGTTCTATAAAGGTTATAGTCTAAGTTCGGTGGCAAAACTATTAATTAAAAATTTAACCTTCTTTTTTTGTTATGGACTCGTGTAGGCGGCACGTCTCGAGATGGCATTCGTCTACTTCACCGGGCAATCGGCGAGCGCAGAGGCGCTCTCAGTCTAAATAAAAGTTGACGCAACTGCCTAAGGGAGACTCCTGTGGGTTCGAACCTCGGCTTAGGTCGTTTCGGAGGGACACATAGGACATATGCGATTGGGGACAGTGCCACTATCGCTCTAGACATCGGTTGGTGAATTTACGCAGCGCTCTCACTCAGCCTCATACCATTACGGTCCCATTCAAGATCTCATTTTATGGCGTTATTTGTTCATGAGCTTGTTCATATTGGAATGTTTGATCGGTATCAGTCAGACGAATTCTCCTCCATTGGGGTCGTCACGTCCCTACGCCTACTCACAATTACTTCATAACACTAAACAACTTAAACAAGTACCTAAACACTTATGTTCAAAGTTGTGTCTATTTTAGGCTACAAATACAAAAAAAAAACAGTACAAACTGCGAACCACTTAAAATGTTCAGTGGAATATTTTGTATCGGGACGGTTGCATTGAGTTTACGTTTATCGGTCAATAAATTTAGTTTTTAATTATCTTGCACACGAATGCAATACCTCTTATGAACTTCGCATCCGGTTTGAGGTAATTATTTTTCATAATTTGCGTAAATTTCATCTTGCCGAGTTAAAATAAAAATGGCTTCCTAATCGGTAGATAATGCCTGTCAGGCAGTTACTTTTATGATATTTCATATTTAATTAATATTAAGTATTTACTTTTTCTACTTATCATAACATATTCAAATAATGAATTGTATTCATTCACACAGAGATACACTCAATTACATTCATATTACATCTAAGTACCTACCTAGGTACTAGTTGAGTTCTAAAGTCAGAGGTCGAGGGTGCATGCACCACCGTATCACCAAATCTATATATTATGCGCTTAACCGCTAAACGGTAGCACCGGTTGCATAGTCTCTTATTTTCTGTCGCAGATAATTTTATTTTTGTAGTAAGTACCTACAGTAATAGTCGATACGCACACGATTAAAGGCTATTACACAGCACGGTATTCAGGGTCCGACAGAAAGAGTGGGCGTGGCCTCGCGCCGGGTAGAGCTTATTACACTATCCGGTCGACCGGGCCCTAAGTCAGTCTCAGTACAAATATGAACAATATGGAAACTACGTACAAAACGTTGAAATGGCGCAATCACACAAACACGCGCACCAATGAGGCTCTGCTGCTGACATACATTACACACATCTAAATCCGGCTTTAACCCTCCATCCCCAACTCTTACGCCGTCAGTAAAATAATATTCTATTGTAGTAAATTAAATGTAAACCTTCCACACGCTATACGTCGGTGCCGGTTGTTTGATCAAGTGTTAGGTTATCAACAGCAAGCGCTGTTCTGCTATCAATGGCTCTTTGTGCCTAACCCTGACAACATCGCCGGATGCAAACGTACACTTTGAAACCCATCGTAAATTTATTTTAGTGTATCTGGAATTAAATTAAATACTTAGTTACCTTATATAATAAATATAATAATATATGTACATTCACAATTTTTTTTTCTAAAATGGCAAAAAATTTCAAGTGAATTACATTTTTTGCGTCAGATTTTTGCACACAAATCCATAATGAGCCATATTAAGTACCAAATATTATTTTCCCCGTTCCTAACATAAGTGTACAAAAATGACAATGTATGAAGCCCAGTGGTTTTGAAGCAAATTAACTGTTGCGCAGACGGACAAAGAAAGAGATACATAGTCGTATCTACGAATAGGATAATGATTCCGTGATATTCTTTATATCTTATTAAAAAAACTGTAAAAATAGTATAAATCACATTATGCAAGTTGTAGCGTCATAATATTAATTGTCAGATAAATATCCGGACGCCGCAAGCTTCGCTTTGGGCTTTGGCAGCTGGAGCGTCAGTTGTACCCACAGAGTACCTACTGTTGTCCCTAAACCTTACCTTAGTGCCGCGCACTCACACATCAATCCGCCTTAATTAACCGCTACGATGTAACTCTGTTAATTCCGGATTTATACCTTATAATATAGTGATCACCAACATGGACCTATCATTTCCATCCATTCTCAACTAATGAACACGCAAAAACCTTTCAATATTAGTCACCACACAAGACCACCAAAAAGTGATATAGTGCCCACCCTCCACCCAACCCCGAAAATATTTTCCTAGAAATGATGGAAAAATGGAAAGAAAAATTATCCTTCGAGCGGGGGTGCGGTCTTTATCTTAGTGGTAAAGCGGCTGGATTGTTTATCCCGAGGATGCAAGTTCGATCCCTGCCCGAAGGAATTTTTTTCTTTCCATTTTTTCTTCAATTTACAAATTCACTCACATGTGATAATGCGAAAAATATCGCTGCGTTACTTTTGACCTTTCTATCTTATGCGCATCGACTGACAAAGACAAAGTACCTATATATATTAATGCTAAAACGTATTTTAATGTACAGACCTACCTTTTTGATTATGAGAATTAGGGTTTTACTGAATTTTACCTAAGTTTCGTACCTAATCCGTTCTATCCTACCAATAGTCGTAGCTATCCTTAAATTAAAATGCTTAGTTTAAATGTGTTTGGTCCCGTTATAATTACTACCACAGAACTTAGACCTCTGGTGGTGGCAACGCATTTGCATTTTGGCCACCGTTTTCGGCAACTTTGGTTTTAGGTATAGATTTATGACTATATGCTTGTTTGCACCCATGCCACTTTCATATCGCCCTTTTATACAACCACTAAATAGATAGTTTTTTAACTACTTACTAACTAACACTACCTATAAAAAAGGTACATAAAAAAGGCACATAAAAAAGGTTTTGAGGTGAACTGTTTAAAAAAAAATCGATCATCGACAATACAACGCAGTTCAATACAGAGGTATTCAATTCAAACCAGTGTTGTTGCAATAGTAATAGTCTATCGATAGTATTGTGAACTATCGTGACCTCGGAAAAATAGTCGATAGCGCGATAGTACTATCGAAAATGTCGCCATGCTGCAATACTATCGATACTATCGTTAGTATCGATACTAGCTAGTAACGATACTATCGATACTATTGACCTTATTGACTATTGTTTATAACAATACTATCGATACTATTGATCTTTGGCAATAGTATTACTTATTTATAACTATCGATACTATTGATAGTATTGCAGCATGGCGATATTTTCGATAGTACTATCGCGCTATCGACTATTTTTCGAGGTCAACTATCGATAGCGCAACTATCGATAGTTTAGCAACACTGATTCAAACAAATAATATTTTTTATCACGATCAATGTAAATCTTTAATACAAGTAACGCCATCTAATAGCAGTATTACAAACTAAGTACTCACGTTTCATTTCATGCAGAATATAATTTATTATAAGAAGTGATAACAAGTGTTTAAGTTTCTAAAAATATTTTATGATAAAATTATAATGACAACGTTTCTTAAAATACAATAGTTAATCTAAAGATATACGTAAAATAATTCTGCGTACCAAAATCAATACTTAGTGCGATTTACTTTTTTTTTAATTGGACTTTGCGTAAATAATGGAACGTTAGTTAGTAATGTCAAAATAATGTTTTGAATTTTGAAATTTGAATTGTCAAATTTGTCAATGTCATTGGGTAAAAAACAGTGCGGCCGGCTTGACGACAGTCGATCTGAATAATTTTATCAATTCAATTTCATCAAGGTCAGAGCGTAACATTTGTAATTTAATCAGTCGACCGGGCCCCCCATTCTATCCCTAAGCCGCTCGTAGTATAGTGCTAGTATTATAAAACCATGGCATCGGCAATGTTAAAACTACTGAAATCAGAAGTAAGTTCGCTCTATTTTAAATTACTGAATTTAAAATGTAAATACTGCGGTTTCGTAGGAAGTGAGTTATTAATAGAGCCCCGTTACTTCGCATATTTTATCAAATAGAAAGTGACTGTGTTACATTTATTTCGAAGCTGCAAATGCACTTTTAGATCAGAATTTGTATTGTGTAAGTACCTACAAGTTTTCCTCGAATGTTTTACACTTTTTCAGACGTATGTAACTGCGCTGGATAAACAAAGAAGGACTTAATACATCATTCACGTAATTTGGTATTTAAACTGGTTGCATTATTCATGGTTGACCATTGGATTCTGTTGCGCAGTTGAATGTTTATAACTGAGAATTTCATCATGACTCTATCAATAATTCACATGTTGATTTTGCGTAACTATTGTTTCAGTGTGAAGCTAATAAATCTGAAAATCTATTACTCTAAAATTGTGGATATAAAATGGGTTTATTTCATAATTTAACAGATTAAATTATAGAAAAATATTGACCGAAACATAAAAGAAATTGTTATTTTAATTTTAAAATTATTCTGTGTTAAATTTAGTCTCATAATAACATTATATAGTTCAAAAATCCAATATATCATGTCACAGGTTTTTTATTGCACTCTTCTGAAATGGGTCTACTATTTTTTTTTAATATTTGGTAGGTATGAGAAAAGTATTATATAATTTATAAATTAATATAATGCTTGCTGGGATAGCAAGTAACTTAATTTACTATCAGTATTGAAAAACAAAAAACTGTACATTAGATAGATTACATAATTCAGTAGTGGTAATAGCTCAATTTATACCACTTATAAAAAAAAACTGCTCTGCCCCCAAGAGTTTGAGTAGTGCAGTTCTTGAGTGGCGACTGTGTAAAAACCGGAAAACGAAGCATAGGCAGGCCCCCCCACAAGATGGACCGATGGAGTTTTTGGCTGAAATGATGATGATGATGATAAAAAAAAACTAGGTACTTACAGAATATTAAATATTTATATATTTTTTTGTTTTCCTAGTCTCCACTCCTGCGTAGGACATACAGTAGCTCAGCACCAACCACAAAACTATTCATTGATGGGCAATTTGTGGAGTCTAAGACAAGTAACTGGATTGACCTCCATAATCCAGCTACAAATGAAGTTATTGGCAGGTATGACTTCTTTTACAATTAAAGTGTGTGTGTGTGCTCTGAGCTGGTGAATCTGCTGCCCCACTTAAATCTTTGGATAGCCGGATTTTAAATTTGCCGCCTCCCTCTTAGTTTTTTATATCTCGAATCTGCCCCTCCTTCTACTTAGATTGTTGAATGGCGAATCTGCCCGGCCTCACCTAGTTTTTTTTTTTTATGTAATGGAATTGGCAAACAAGCATGCAGTTCACATTGATGTTAAGTGATGACTGCAGCCTATAGACACCCACACAAAGACCAATTTCAAAATGCAGATGGGTTACCACTCCTGAGGCCTGAAGTGTTATTTATGCCTCTGTGCCGGAAATTACAGAGCCATACATTACCACCTGACCGGCACACGACAGTGCTGAGCACTACCATTTAGCGGCACGTAGGTATATTAGGTAATGCGGTGGTGCCTACGCCCACGAGCTCCGCCACTGGAGCTCTATCACCAGTAATAGATGGTTGGATGGCGTATCTTACTCTCCCTTAGACCATTGAATACAGATTCTCCCTCCCTTAGGTCGTTATATAGTGACATCCCTGATGCAGTAGAGAACTATAAATTCAATATTTTTCGTTCCTGTTCGTCTTTAAATACCTATTTGTAAATATTATCTATATAGGTATGTCTTAACAATAAGAATAATATAGAGCAGTCGTATTTATGATAATAATGCAAAGTTTATCACATCGGTTACGTAACGAATCGTTATCAATTGAATTCGTCACCGCCAACTCGAGACAGTACCGATGAAAAGTGGAGAAAAATTTCGACGTCAGAAGACGACTTTGGTAGCTTAGTTTTTTTATGTAATAGAAGTGGCAAACAAGCATGCAGTTCACATTGATTTTAAGTATTAAGTTGTATTCTAAGTACTCACTGCACCCTATAGTCACTTACACAAAGACCGAGGTCAAAATGCAGATGCGTTACCACTCCTGAGGCCTAAGGTGTTATACCTCTGTGCCGGAAATTACAGGGCCGTACATTACCACCTGTCTGGAACACGATATTGCTGAACACTACTATGTAGCGGTAAGTTTATTAATACAGACAATTGTAATAAATAGCCTAGCAAGAAGAATGGTACAATGACCATACTATAACTATTGTGCACCTATATGTCAATTTGTTCTGAAATATGTACCTATCCTAAAAATTGTACTACAAATGATAATGTCAAATTAAAAAAATTATTTATTATAAAAAAAAAAAAATGCAGAGGTACCTACGCCCGCGAGCTCCATAACTGGAGCTCAACCACCAGTAATAGATGGTTGGATGGCGTATCTTACTCTCCCTTAGACCATTGAATACAGATTCTCCCTCCCTTAGGTCGTTAGATAGCGACGTTCCTGATGCAGTAGAGAACCATAAATTGAGATTCTGTCTTAAGTCGAAGTTTTTCATATTTTGTAACTTCATTAAATGTTTACGTTCTCCTGGCATAGTTATTCGTTGAGCCGGTTAAAACAATATTCTTAAAATATAACATAATATCTTATCACAAATTTTCTTATTTCGCTGTTTTGGTTCAATAACAACTTGGTGATATAATTAATCTCAGTTTTTTATTATACCGTCTTATCAAAACCATATCTGATAATGGCTTGATTGTCTTTTTATCACCTTAACGTCATGATATAAGATGAGTTCCTAACATACCTATCGTACGATAAGCTCACAAATTGTACTGATGTCTACATTTCAGATGTTTGTGCTAAACACTGATTATGTAAAATTTGATAGTTACTGAGGCGGTAGGTACTATGAATCTAGTAAACGTAACTTCATGCTTGTATTCCCTGAAGCAGCAGATGGACCCTATAAGGTCCAAGAACAGTAAGAAATCTATTGTCATACACATTGTCATTACACCGAGTATATCCTGGAGATAAGTCAGAATAATGGCGACCGGAAGTCGAATCGAAGCAGGCTCCTCACGTAATGGACCGACGACGTGGTGAAGGTTGCGGGGCAATCATTGTATGAAGGTGTCCCCTGATCGTTAGTTGTGGCAATCTTTGGAGGAAGCATTTGCCCTACTGTAAATTATTTCGGCTGAAATTATGATGATGAAACAACCGATACACTCCCCTCACCGTGTCTGGTGAAAGTGAAATGTGAAATAGACTATAAGGCTGTCTGGAGATTAGTTCGGACGTAGCTGTAACGTCCAGTTAATATAGAGTTTCGCCAGTTACGCTGCGAATCCACATTCAGCAGGCGTATTATCTATTGAATTAGGTGTTTAGAGATAAATTTCCTATACTACCCAAAGGAAATGTTCTAAAATGGATAAATACCACTAACCACTCCCTGATCTGACGATTGAACCCTGCATCTTAGCGTACTGGCTCTACACCAATGAAGCATTAGTGGTCAGAGTTACTTTTTTATAGTGTTCATTATAATATCATTACTTTCATTTAAAATGTTTATTTCAGGGTGCCAGAAACAACTCAAGCAGAATTGAATGACGCTCTGGAGTCTGCCAAAAAAGCATACAAATCATGGAGCCAGAGTACTATTATGACACGTCAGCAACTTATGTTCAAGTACGTAATAAGGTTTAACAAGCTTAGGTATATGTATTAGGTTGGTGAAAAAGTTTCTTCGCATTTTTTAAGATAATTCAAAACATTTTTTAATATAGTTTATTTAAATTTAACTAAAGTATGTATGTACCATTTTGTTCGATAACCTTTTGCCATCTTGTAGGTAGGGACACATGATCCCATTGCTATAAACATTTTGGGACTTCTCATCAAAATACCGCGACAAGTCGATCTTGCTCCACTTTTTCAAAAATGACATCCATTTTATCCTATAATGCGAAAAGAATTTTTTTCCCAACCTATTATAAACATAAATTGGGGTAAATTTGAAGAAAAGCACTAATAGATAGTCCATAAGTATAATGTCGTAGTTTATTCATAAGTCGTAATTTATATTACATAATTGGTTTTTTTTTTGAAGACAGTAGTGGCCTAAATGTCTACATTTCATCAGTCAGAAAAAAATCTGGTTTAAAGTGCAGTGAATATTATTTAACCACTGTTTTGTCAGTCACAATATTTTTCTTTTTCCATTATGCTTGCTATTTTTGGACTGCTTCTCTATTCTTTATCAGTTGCGGCTAAAGTTTATGATTTTATATTGTCATTTCTTACCGCCTTTGAAAGCAAGATAAATAATATGAGTACCGGTATTGCATTCATACTGGCTATGAAATCAAGGAGGCAAACGTTTAGCCGAAGACCAAAACTATGAAGTGAGGCGGAGGAGCTGCTAGTTTAGAATAAAGGTTAGGTACCCACTTAATGTTAGTTAATCAACTTCTAGATTTGCAAGACTTCTACGAGAAAATCAGAGCAAGCTAGCCGCCAAAATCACAGAAGAACAAGGGAAGACCATTGCAGACGCGGAGGGCGATGTTTTAAGAGGAATCCGTAAGTTTGTTTCATTTTTTTACTTTGTTATATACATTCTCCACCAAAAAATGTTGCACATCGACATTAGGAAAGAGATTTCGGCTCATTTCGGGTCTGTAGAGCGTTATCTCTTTTGCATACTAGGGGAGACCAGGGTAATTACCTCATTCGTTAACCTTCTTGTAATTTTTGATTATGGACTCTTACTTTGATTAATTAAGAATATTTTAAACATAGTTATAATCAATAATCAAATAAAGCAATAGTGATCAGGGGTAATTCCGTTTTTTTTTAAATTCAGTCGCTATCATTCCCTGCCTGTGTCGGGTAATGAGAGCCTAAAAACTCAAACTCAAAACGCCTAAAAACTCAACTTCATCTCTGAGGACTATCACGCTATTTTGCCTCTCTGGTAGTTACTACGAAGCCATAGAAATTAGGTACCTACGTGACGTTTATCGACCATTTTGATTAAATTTTGACCACTACTGCAGAACTTACGTAGGCAGTGTGCAACAAAGATAACGCTCGTCAGTCGAAGTCGAGATAACGAACTCGAAACTAGTCGAAACTAGCCGATTATCGGAAAAATCTCTGTCGGTGATGGGTTCAATCAAATTCTCCACCGATTTCATATTGCACCTGCTAGTCCGCCCGCGGATGCCGGTGTTCGCTTGTTAGAGAATAGAAGAATTCAGTGAGTAGATTATATAACATTTTTTGGTATCGAGATTGGTGCCAGTGATTTTGACAAAATTCGGCCCATTTTTACTTAATAGAAGTATATAATATGAACGTATTTTATAACTGATTTTTTTTTTAACTTACAGAGTCAGTAGAGCATTGTTGCAGCATCACAACCTTGCAGCTGGGTGACAGCATACAAAATATAGCCAAGGACATGGACACACACAGTTATAAAGTTCCTCTTGGCGTTGTTGGTGGTAAGCACTTTAATAAATTATTACATTAAAAAAAATCAAACAGCAGTCGTGTGGTGTTCGGATTAACACATCATTTAAATGGACCTTTCTTTGTAAGCTATTTAAGGAGAATGACCCAGCGAAAATAGGTTAATTTGGTGAGATTTAGAGTCGGAAGGTGTGAATCAAGCGATACCTTGATATGGAAAAGAATCCTAATTCAGATTATTCAGCATTGTGAGAAAAATCTTCCGAAGTGTCCCCACGATGGATGACAGCTGTATCATCAGCGTAGGTGAATATTTTCTCACCCGCCATAGGCAATTGGCAAAAGTCGTTAGTTAAATTAGAAACAGACACGGGCCAAGGGTGCTTACTACCTTGTGGCACGTCTCAAACTTTTTTACTAGTGGTAGAGCTCCAGTGACGGAGCACCCGCGTAGGCACCACCGCATTACCTAATATACTTGCCGCTAAATGGTAGTGTTCAGCACTATCGTGTTCCGTTTAGGTGGTAATGTATGGCCTTGTAATTTCCGGCACAGAGGCATAACACCTTAAGCCCCAGAAGTGATAACGCATCTTCACTTTGACCTTGGTCTTTGTGTGAGTGTCTTTAGGCTGCAGTCATCACTTAACAATAATGTGAACTGCATGCAAAAAAATACAAAATGTTTTAAATGGGCTAAAAAGCTACCAAAAAAAAACAAACTAAGAAAAAAACTAAATAAAAAAAAGACAAAAAAAATGTGTGTATATGACCTCCCTTAGCGAGTTTCCCCGCGTACCACAATCCCCATTTAGGACCACGCCCCCGACGCTTCGGGGGCAGATAGGCCCGGGGTACGAAGATTCGCGTCAATCCCCGAACCACCACCTTTGCGTTCGCGCGGAGGGAGGAATGATGAAGATTAGTATAGAACTGCATGCTTGTTTGCCACTTCCATTACATAAAAAAAAGAACCACCGAAGATTCACAGTGGTGAATAAGTTAGTTAGGATTGATGAGATGATTAGTGAATCATCTTATTAATCCTTACCTGTTCTAAACGATCATAAATATAAGAAGCTTTAATAAAAACAAAACGTGCCATACTAGCTTCTCCGCGATTATGAGAATCGGGATGATAGCAAAAGTTTATCTGCATGAATTTTTGGTTTACTATATTTAGTCAACCACTGATTTAATTGCCTTCCAAGCGTCTTTGTTGATTGAGATGTCTGTTAGGCTCTTTTTAGTTATTTCAGTATAGCGTTACAGACATTACGGTATCTTTTATATGAGATTTCAAGAATACAGTCTGAGACCATCTCACTTTTTCTGTGAAGCCTATCTCTTTGTCGTATATGTCGCAACAACGCAATAGTAAGTCATGCTTTAAGATCTAGAGGGAATATGTTTCTATGTCATAGTTAATATGATATTTATTTAAAACGACTGTAGAAAGCAATTTTACAAAAAAATTAACATAGCCTTATTTGTATCAGTAAAATACACAAAAGTGAAAAATACTGTTGCAAGATATCTGTTAGGTAGGGGCCATGAGGCCATTTTTTATGCAGCGTCTAATTGAATTATAAGCTACAGTGGTCCGTCATTTTCCAATCAATAACAAATATCGTAGCTGTAGTCAATCATGTCTTTAATCTAGCATGATCAGACAATTCGATAACCTAGTGGGATATAGATGTCTAGGGAATGCTCCCCCAATTCAGCAGTCAAAGGAGACGGGTAATTTTAGGCCTGCAAAATCTTTACTGGTTAACCCATTACACAATACATTTTGAAATATAGTTAACAATCAGCAATCTAACTCAACTATAACTTGAACATATATACAGTGCTCATCAAGAAATAATGCACATCGAGCCTATGAAAGTGACAATCGGCTAGTTCCGGCTTTATAGAGTGTTAGCTCTGCTGCACACTGCCTACGTAAGCACCCGTAGTCCGGTATTGGTCAAAACTTGATCAAAATGGTCGATAAACGTCAAATGGGTAAGGTGCGAAAGAGAGAACGCTCTACAGATCCGAAATAAGCCGACGTCTCTTCCTGAGGTCGATGTGCATTATTTCTTGTTGGATACTGTACTTCAATTACTGGCAATTCAATGAATGCCCGAATTTAAAATTATTTATTTTAGTCATTTGAAAATGACATCATTTGTACTGTGTTAACACCTGGGCCCAGAAATGTATGGAACAGTATCATTCGCATTTAGATATTCAGTGTTGTTCTTTTCAGTATTGTTGGTTACTAATACTAATTTAAAATATTTGTAACTCTACAATAAAAATTTAAAATGCATCTACTCGTACTGTTCTTAGGAAATACCATTTTTATTCCGCGCCGGTAAAAATATTATAAATACCAGGAAATGTTCTTTAGGTTGCCTAGATAATATTTCAAAACTGTTTCACTTTGTGCCTATTTTATTTTTTTCTGTACAAATCAAAGTATGTAAACTTATCATGATCTTTTGCACCATATTGCATGGATGACATACAATTTTATTTATTTTTTCACCCCAACATTGCTCGTGTTCTTCAAAAACAGGAGTAGCAGCATTCAACTTCCCCGTCATGATTCCCTTATGGATGTTCCCACCGGCCATTGTGACTGGCAACACTTGCATCATAAAGCCTTCGGAACAGGATCCCGGTGCCACTGTCATGATGATGGAACTGTTGCAGGAAGCTGGTGCGCCACCTGGTATTGTTAATGTAAGTTATCTAGAAAAAATGTCGCGGCAGTGTCCGGCGAGGGCTAGAAACTATACTAAAACTAGAAACTTATTACCTACCAGAAAAAAAGGATAAAAAAATACTTTTGTTCCAAATGGTTTCAAAGTTCACAGTCCTATCCTTGAAATGTCTACCTTTTCGAATTCGTTTCTTAGTTAAAATATTTCCCTCACCACAGTGCCCATGATCGCATATTTTCATAACCATTAAAAGAACTTTTTTTTTCACGAAGTCCCTCATCTTATCTTACTTAGAACGTACACCGCCGAACATTTTTTTGACGGACTTTTACTCGGCCGTATCGCAAAACGGCTGGGCGTAATGTAATACGGCGGTTTATACCATCCGACTGTGAACGATAATGTATGCTTCTTTGCTACTTTCATGATTTAGAAAATAAATCACGAACTCTCAAACTTATTTAAAAAGCCTCTATCTCTTTCTAACTATTGGAGCTCTATCTAATTATAATAATGTATTACTATTTCTTTGAATCAGGTAATCCACGGCACTCACGACCCTGTCAACTTCATTTGTGATCATCCAGATATCAAGGCAGTTTCATTCGTTGGAGGCGACGGAGCTGGCAAGCATATTTACACCAGAGCATCTGCTGCAGGTATTATATCATTATATATAATTTTTCTTTTAGCTAAATTATTTTTAAATTATGTTTAATTGTATCTATCTCGCCCGCTAAATAGTAACGATAGTTGCTCTCTTAGAGGTTAATGTATGATCCCGTTAAGGGGGGATACATTGATATACACTAATGAAATAGCCCGGAGAAGGAATCAGGGTTTGTAACGCATAAACAATTTTGATCTATGGTTTTTATGTAGATTCTGGCTACCGTGATCACTTATCATTCATATGAAGTGCATGCAAAATAGCTCACCCAGCTATCATCTTTCTGGACCGGAAATTGGGGCAGCCGCGCAAGAGCTCAGTCCTAGCAATAGTAGCTTACTAAGCATTGTTATACTATCCATCATTATGAACACTTACCGCGAAATTACCCAGGTAAACGCGTGCAAAGCAACATGGGGGCGAAGAATCACGGCGTAATCATGCCAGACGCAAACAAGGAACATACTCTGAACCAACTGGCCGGAGCAGCGTTCGGAGCGGCCGGGCAAAGATGCATGGCACTCAGTACTGCTGTGTTTGTTGGTAAGTCTGAATAGGTTTACGAATAAAATCGTGTTACCATTTAGATAACTAATTAAATGAGTTTGAATAAGTTTGTTAAAACACTATAACGCTTCATAACAAAATGTTGATGGTACAATCTTAGCGTATATTTGTCACATAACTGGTTCACACAACATGGATTCTTCATTACCGCGTCCAACTTGATCGCTTGACAGATACAGTAGTACCCACGGCTAGGTTTGTTAAGTCATATCGTACTCGTCTATCGTAATCGTCTTGTCATATCGTACCGCCTATGAAGTTATTATCGACGAAATAACAGTGAGCCGTTCGAGCCGCTCTAGTATACATGCATTTTAGGCCAAATTGCGAAATGTCTTCCTACGAATCATGTGCGGGTCATGAGCGTTGACTAACGTCAATGATTACATATTCAAAACCACTACCCTGGGTGAATAGATAACAAATATCGTGATACTTAATTTAAAATTGACTGGTAGTTTAAAGTTGATACTATATTTATTTTTACTTGTGTACCTAAACAATGTCTTAAAATCTTCATGTCTACTGTAGGTGAAGCCAAAGACTGGATTCCTGACTTGGTGAAACGTGCTCAAGCTCTTAAGGTTAATGCTGGTCACGTTCCTGGCGCCGATTTTGGACCTGTTATCTCTGTGAAGGCTAAAGAAAGAATCCACCGACTAATTGAATCAGGTTAGTTATGATTAATGATTAAAATTATGAATATATAAATTATAAATATTATGATTAAAATTAACTGTAAAAATAATGATAACATGAATGTGATACGTGTTTCTATTATATTGTATTTTTGTTACTAGGAGTCAAAGAAGGCGCGAAATTGGTGTTGGATGGAAGAGGAGTTAAGATAGCAGGTTTCGAAAAAGGTAATTTCGTTGGAGCAACCATTCTCACAGATGTCAAACCAAACATGGAGTGCTACAAGGAAGAAATCTTCGGTCCCGTTCTAGTCTGTCTCTTCGCGGACACTTTAGATGATGCCATACAAATGATCAATTCAAATCCCTACGGAAACGGAACAGCGATATTCACGACGAACGGCGCCGCTGCGAGAAAGTTTGCTGCTGAAATTGATGTTGGTCAAGTTGGCGTTAATGTTCCTATCCCTGTCCCACTTTCTATGTTCTCTTTCACTGGCTCGCGCGGCAGTTTCCTCGGGACCAACCACTTCTGCGGGAAACAAGGCATTGATTTCTTCACTGAATTGAAGACAGTTGTATCATTCTGGAGACAGAGTGATGTATCTCATTCGAAAGCTGCAGTTTCTATGCCGACTCAACAATAAGCAATATTATTTTTATACGAACTAGACGTAAGGAAAGATGGTGAAAGCATTTATTTTATGATCACATTCAAATTTGTGTTATGCCATATTTTTATTACCCTATTTGTCATGCCATATTTTTGTATCCCGTTGTCTTCCAATCATGTTTGATAAATGTAAAGTAATACATATTTATTCTTGTTATCCTTGTTAAAAATGAAATGAATAAATTTTATCTTTTTTATTTTTTGTTTTTTTTTGTGCTGCTTTGTAGCCTACTTTATTATTGCTAAAATTATTCATTTGGTTCTCCTATGTTTTTCAGACAGAATTTAACGTGTGCCTATTTTAATGTTATCAAAAATTGTGTAACTACATATATTACGTGTCATTAATTTCATAAAACGCATTTATTCAAATTACGTAAATGCGTCTGCTGCGCACACGCAGTTGAAGTTTCTGTACGATAACGTGAATGTCAATTCCTTTGTTTCCAAAGTTAACGTTTGACAGTTGACATCATAAATAAACAAACAAAGCAAAGCTAGGCTAGGCTAGATTTACGAAATACGACAGTCATGGTTTCAATTTACTTACAATTTTCTGTAAACATTAATAGGTCATGTTTTTAAACATTACATTGTTTGAGACTACATGTGATCATCGAGTTGCATGACATCACAACAAACCGGCAACCCGAGTTTCCTGGCTCCTGTTTGTTACTCGATCAGTGGATTTGTTGAGATATAGACGCTTAGCAATGTCTTTCTTTATAAAATATTTGTTATTTTCATTGTTTATCTCATGTTGTATATGTGCTACGCCTCAATGCAGGAATGAGAAAGGAGAACCGGTTGACTGGTAAGTTGTATGTGTCATAATTATATTTATTTCCTTTCATAGAATAATCATTAATGACTCAGTTGATATTAGTCATATTCTATTGATCCTATTTCTGTATTAAATTGTTGAAATAAATAACTTAATAGTAACCTTTTAGGCTATAATAGATACATTGGGGATGCCTGCCCAATGTTGGGATTTGTCCAGAGAATGTGTAAAGTTGTGATGGAATAGCGTTTTTAAATTATTTTCAGCTTCATTTCAATGTTCCTAACATTTTTCATATTCATATTGTAGGTACCATAATACTAATGAAATAATTAATACTTTTAGTGAGAAATGCTGTCTCTAGAAACAATAAAAAGCAAAAGACCTCTATTGTACAAGTATCCATGATTACTTTAAGTATAAAGATTTATACATTTTATTTAATAAATAAATAATGCATATGTTACAGGTTTTATGTGTATAAACTTCCAAGAGAGAAAAACCATTTGAACCCTCTTATACGTAAAGGAGTAGCGTACATCCATTTAACTCCTGCTAAGTTGCGAGGAGGATGGATTATGTCAGATATAGCTATAAGTGATCCGCGTTCAATGGTGGGGAGAACTTTAGCTCCCTTGTATCAGGTAAACAGAATTTATTAATAATTGTTGCTTAGAATATAAACATTTTCTTAATTATTTGCTGCAAATGGACATATACCAAAGTTCACAAGTATTACATAATATTATCAAGACCAGAGAGATTTCTATTTCCATATGGAGTTATAGTAGGTATGTACCTACTAGGTTAAATTGACTAACCATCGTACTTTGGCTGGAGTCTTTGAAATTAAAATTGAAATTAAATATACATATTTATTTCATATTGTCTGCAAAGAAAGAATAGTTGTAAACTAGAAAAATACAAATTATTAAAAAAACTACCTTATATTAACTAATTATCAATGTAATTGATCTGTTTTTGAATAACTTACTATATTTCTAGGACAAAAATGTAATTTCTGTACTTTACAATGATCAACCGCCTGCTACTGAACATCAACCTGACATTCTACATACTATGGCTGACATGTACTCTAAAAGCAAAAAAGGTAGGTAATTATTAATTTTGATTATTCAATTCAAAGTTGAACAACTTTGACTTCAAAGACTTCAAAGATTATTCTTGTAGAACTACAAGAATAATCTTTGAAGTCTTTTATTTCATTCAAGTCATTAAGTTTAAATTGTCCTTGTTATAGATATTTTAATCTACATAGAAGATTGAAGCAAAATAAGCTTAAAATTAAAGTTTAATATGGACGGAATCTACTGTTAGTAAGAAAGACCATTTCTATTCTGGTCTGGTAAAAATTATTTATTGATTAGGGAATGTTCTTTAGGTACTCTAGATACTAGGATTTCAAAGCTGTTTTACCTTGTACCGATTTTTCTATACAAACCAATGTAAGGAACTTGTCATTTCCTTGTTCATTTTTAATTCAATACCTATTTAATTTTTCTAGGTCAAATGAAACAGCCAGGTGTAAAGAAGTATAAGAAGTTCAGGCTTGGTGATAAATATTATGATGATTATGATTTAGCAGAAATGTGTAAAATGCACTCCAAATTTATGAAAAATAAAGTTGAAAATGGACATACAAAGGGTGTGATACTTGGAGACAAGTTTACTTCCCTTTGGTTAGTTCATTCTGTGCCTCGGTTTCCTCCAGTGCCAGATAGTAAGTTCTTATTGCTTCATTTTTATATTTCCTCATTTATGTGTTTGTTTTTAGGGTTCCTTACCTTAAAAGGAAAAAAGGAACCCTTATAGGATCACTCGTGCGTCTGTCTGTCTGTCCGTCTGTCACAGCCAATTTGCTCCGAAACTGCTCGACCGATTGAGTTGAAATTTGATGAATATATGTAAATTGGTGACCCAAAGATGAACACGTCAAGTAAAATAATAAATTTTAAACAGGGGGGTTGTTGTTAGCATCTCAGATATTTTTTTTTAATAATTTTTGCATAAACAAATTTGAAGTTATTTAAAAAAAACTCCGAAACTACTGAACTTAAAATTTTGAAAAAAAGTTGTGGAAAATAGTTCTTTGCCTATAGATTACTTGAAAACCTATAAGAAGTATGCACGGAACCCTCACCACGCGAGTCGAACTCGCACTTGTCCGGTTTTATACATTAGAAGCATACATTTTATAGTTGAATGTGATTAAGGCATATTTCCAATTTGGAATTTGGAAGCGCGCATGGCCCAGCGGCTGGTGTAGATCGTAAGCGATCTGTTCGGTTCGCGTGGTGCGAGTACTACGGGCGCGGTCGGGTAGTGTGATGGGTGACCGCTAGTGGCGAATTAAATGCGCGTTTCCGTGCTTCGGAGGGCACGTTAAGCCGTCGGTCCCGGTTGCTATCGATGGATAGCAGTCGTTAAACCTTGTCGGAGGCCTTATGGGCGGTTTGAAAACATCCGACAGTGGGTTGGCCACTAACCCACCCACCTCCACCAATCCGCATTGGAGCAGCGTGGTGAAGTAAGCTCCAGGCATCCCACCAAAAAGGGGAGAGACTCGTGCCCAGCAGTGAGACGTATAATGGGTTGCCATTATTATTATTATAATTCATATTTTCCCCAAAATTACACAATACTCCTTTATGGGCATAATTGGTAAGACTTTTGTCCAGCAGTGGACGTATTTCGGCTGAAATGGCGATACATTGTACCTAGTTAGGGTTCTAATTAATTATAATTTTACATTTCAAATATTACTATCATTCAGATCTACTCGTACACCTGAGATCCATGGTTCTATTCCCGGGTCGGGGAAAAGTGTGAATATGAATTTTCCATTAAAAAATGTTGCGTAGGAACTTGGTCGGCATCATAATTATGCCAATAGACTTGCTATCTTTATACAATACCTACTTACTCAAAAAACGAAATTGTTGGTATTGCATGCATTTACTACATACCTATAGCAAGTATCAAAGAAGGAAGGTAATTAAGATGTTTATATTACGTGTCATTTTGTATGACCCCTTAACTAACATATAGACATGACGACTACTTTACTTACTCCACCACACTGCTCCAATGCGGGTTGGTGGAGATACGGGTCAACCCACTGTCAGATTTTTTTTTAAAACAGCCCATAAGGCCTCCGACAAGGTTTAACGACTGCTATCTATCGATAGCAATCGGGATCGACGGCTTTTAAAGTGCTCGCAAGGCTCCGCGGGGCCATGCGCGCTGTATGCATTTACTTCTACCTATCCCCGGGAATACAGTCGTTAAGATACGGTTAAATATCGATTATAAAAAATGTTCTATTTTTTGTCATCTTTTTTAATCGTTCTGAATAAATTTCGTTATTCATTGCCTTCAATTCCATGTTGTATTAAAATAAATGTAATTTCTCCTAACAGTGCATGGACTCAATACAAGTTCCTACAGCTATCCAACTACGGGTATGAAATATGGACAAACCTTTTTATGCGTGTCAGTACAAACATCAACATTGAATCAAATTGGGACGCAACTCAAGTATAATGAGCCAAACATTGTGTACAGTCACATACCACAGGAATATGAGAGTGAATTACCTAATTTGTTTGATGTCATACGTAATAAGACTGTTGATACAGCTCCATGGTAAGTTATTAATTTGTATGTAGATGAGAATACGTAGCCAATATTTTTTAAATAGTAAACGCAAAATATAGTTTTTGATATCTATTTTTTGTGTAGGATATTGTGAATGGCACCTGAAGTAGGTACATTATGACTAAGTTATTAATATAATGGAACGGCGGTATAGTATTTATTTTTATTAATGTAATAAAGGTGACTACTGCAGCTTATATACATGTACACTATCCCCCGTATTCATAACGTACATTTCATACGTTTTAGCTATAGAATGCTTTGTCTTTGTCAGTTGCATTGTCAAATGTGTAGGATAGAAAAGGACAAAGGAGACATTAGCAACACTTTAGCTAAAATACGTTTATGAATAAGGCGGTAAAACTAGAGCCATAAATACAGATGCAGTGTCACTCTTGAGACCAAACCAGTTTTGTCTTTGTGAAATACCATCTTACAAAAACATGATAATAAACACTTGCATTTGGCGGTAGAAAGATTAGGATTAGATAATGCGTTGGGTCCTTGAGTTCCGACATCTGAACGCCACAAGTGTACAAAATTTTACTTAATTTTCTCTGTGCCGGAAATTACAGGGCCCTGCATTACCACCTGACCGGAACACGAAGTTGAATAGTGTTGAATACTACCATTTAGCGGCAAGTATATTAGGTAATCCGGTGGTGCCTACGCCCGCGTATTATAGTTATATATAGTTCCGTCACTGGAGCTCTACCACCAGTTAATAAACATACGGGTTAGGCTAAATCAGTAGTACCTAGTTAGAAATTATCGATATGATAAAATAATATTAATAATATTATCATAACTGACTTTTATCTGTAATTCCAGGTACCACATAGAAAGTTTTGAAACGTTGGTCGGCCGAAAGTTCCTATCGTTCGCGAAGAGCGCCATGTTCAATGACGATTTGTACAGCGGTCTGGTCGCTGAGGTGCTGCAATCTGACCTGCTGGTGGAATCCTGGACCAATGGACCCGGCACCTTGGACTCCGAATGTACGAGGAATTTCCAGTAAGTAACTAGGGTTTGACGTGATGACACACCTGCTAACAATTGGAGGTGAATTCTTCCGCTAGTCTAGTCAGTCAACCGAACAGTGGCGGTCAAAACCATTGCAATAAGCAGGACAGTGGCGATTCCTGGTGTTTGTAATTGGGGTGGCTCCAGTTATTGTTATATAAGGTGTAGTTTTAAGTGCTCAAAACCTGATAACCATTTTTTCAGACGCTCAATCTGAACAACTTTCAGTACATATTTAATTAAGGAACCTACTTTGCAAAAAATAAATTTCATACGATATAACATTTTAATTTTGTATGAAATAGCTGATATTTTTTCGTTATTTTCGCGGTTTAATTACTAAATAAAAAGTCAATTAAATCAATAGAAAGATAGAAAACGTAACAAACACTATCACAAATCTACACTACCTATCACGAAAAACATGCAAAAAATCGTTAGGTAGTGCGCCATTCACAGAGTCAGACCTGCGCTTCAAACTCCGTGAGTAACACTAGGCGATTGAGGGGGCGGGATGCGGGCGGCGAACGACTTTGTATGGACTCCGCATGCGCTGGCAGAAGCGCATCGCTCGCTTCGGCCGCATTCGGCGCCGACTAGGGTTTTCGCATACCCGACATTTTAATACCCGGGTATCGGGTATTATTTTTGCATATACCCGGATATACCCGGGTATTTACAATTAATACAGAAAAAGATACAATTTTCTTATAATTATGTTGTATATTACGAAAGAGTGTGTGTAGTATGTCAATAAGTCACCTTAACTTAAAATACAATCAATATATATATAAACATAACAGTTCGAGTGGAAATACCGTCTTGTGCAACCAAGCGTGCAACAAATTCGGAAATTTTAGTAGAAGGTAGAAAAAAAAACCTTATCGGCGGTCATTTTGGAACTAGGCTTAAACTTTGTTCTGATTCAGTATGAAAAAACGATGTCAATGGCACTTCATTTTCGGACGTAAAGTTCTGTTTTTTCGATCTTTGTTTTATGTAGGTACTTTATCTAAATGTTTTAATTAAACGTTTGTTGAAGAACCTTTATGAGATAATATTTTGGGCATATTGCACACTGTACTGATTCCTTATTCTGTATTTTTTTAAATATATTTTTACACTCCAGATACAGATCTATCCATTTTGCCAACGAAAAGTAAACCATCGCTTAGTAAAATTTTATAGGTCCACTAGATTCATTTTTTTCTTTTGTTTTAATAACATTTAATTCAATTATTAAGCATCCACTGAACAATATTAAAATTGTCAACAATAACAACCAACATTTTGTACACTTCTATGAAAATAATAGAGTATCTAGAGGATCATCAGCTGATCAGTGACCGCCAATATGGATTTCGTCATTGCAGATATGCTGGTGATCTTCTAGTATATCTCACGGACCATTGGTCCCACGCCTTGGACAAGTGTGGGGAGGCATTGGCTGTAAGCCTGGACATTGCTAAGGCCTTTGACCGGCTCTGGCACAGGGCACTCCTCGCGAAACTTCCATCCTACGGTCTTCCCGAGAGGCTATGCAACTGGACAGCCAGCTTACCCGGGTACCCGGGTAGAAAACCCTAGCGCCGACCGAACGACAATCGCGTTCGTGATAGAAGATCGCAGCGCTCGTAAAATGCAATTATTTACTGTACCTAGGTCTAAGTAGTTAAGTAGGTTGTAAATAAATAATTATTTACATTTGAATGCTTAAAATTTATGGTACGGCGGCGCCATAGGCGCCATCTTAGAGAAATCGCCACTGGTACAGCTGTCTTTGTCAGTTGCATTGTCAAATGTGCAGGATAGAAAAAGACAATGGAGATATTAGCAACACTAAAGTGTATTGTAGTAAAGATATTAGCAACACTAAAGTGTAGTGTATGTATGTATGTACGTTTATGAATAAGGGGGTTAAAACAAGGACTTCTTTAAAGTATATTTCATTCCAGAGTAAGAATCATAGAACGGCTAAAGTTTCCTATTGCCAAGATGTCGTTCACATCGCACCATGACCATTCTAAATGGACCGTGGCAGTGGCGCACAAGATGCACAACAGTCAAGATACCAAAGTTGCAGATTATTGGGTCTGCGTTGGAGATATTAATAGAGCAGTAAGTTTCAACGTTTTATATTTACTTCAGATAGTTTGGTCAATCGAGGGAAATTTTAAAGGACATTCCCATGCTTTTTTTTTATTTCTATGACTTATGTTTGTATAATATGTAGTTACGTGTATTTTTTAAATCACATATTTTTATTCGTCGCATTTAAAAGAACAAAATATAAGATTAAAGGCAAGCGATATCCTTACGAAAATATTTTTCAAATATTGATTACCGTCAGGTGAAGACAGTTTTTTATCAAAAAATAAGAAAACAAAATCCCTACTTAATATTATAAATGCGAAAATAACTCTGTCTGTCTGTCTGTTACCTTTTCACGTCCAAACGACTGAACCGATTTTAATGAAATTTGGTTCAGAGATAGAGCTGACTTTGAGAAAGAACATAGGATAGGCATACTTAGTTATTTATAAAACGACATCCACGCGGGCGAAGCCTCTGGAAACAGCAAGTCAATAATAAAGGGGAGGAAAGTTTCTCATCGACTTGGACAAACTTTTGGTAGGTAAACTCTGCAGAACATCCGTCTCAAGTCCTACCTGAAGGAATTTTTTTTTCCTAAATCTATAAAGTTTTTTACACAAAGAATCAGTACTTACATTGAAGGTCATATAGGATTAACGTCACCACGTATAAATCGTAGTCCTACAAATCAAAGACTCGTTCATCAAGTAGATACAATTCAAACAAAACCACTTCTAGTAGTTGTGAATTTAAGACAAAGTTGTGAAAGAATGCCAATTGACATAATAATAATATATTTTCGAATTTAACAGTGTTACAACGTGTTTAATGTATTCCTAAACTGTGATGTCACTACGACTATGAATAAAATTACGTAAATAATCGGTAATGTCATTTTCATATTTCCATGTTTCAGTTACCGCAAGAATCTCGCGGCGGCGGCACTGTATGTACTTCGGGGCCGATATTGTGGGGAAATTTTGCACATCTCATAGACTCCGTAGAAACTTGTAAATAGGTACAATCGTTTAAGGATAAACTGTTTGAGTAGGAATTATAGGTGAGCGTGCAACCAGTTCATAATTGAATGAAAATTTGTTACTGTTGATTAATGCTCTCTAATATGTTTGGACACAGAAATACAGGATATTAAGGAATATTATAAAAATATTATTGCCGTCGTGTGTTCTTAGGTTCGCATTCGCGCGCAATCCCTACTCATTGCAATAAAACCATTTTAACGGACCGATTTTAAAAATCATTTAGTTGAATTTCCTCGAGATAAATCCGTAAAAAATAGTTTCATTTGAATGAATATTATTGCCAGTTACACTAGGACGAAATCATTTGTATTTTGTAATAATATTTGTGATGTATTTTGTTTTACATTATTCATAATGGATGCACGTACCTACGTACATCGAACGAAACATATTTTTAAACCTAAGCAGGTTACAAAAATTTGTTGGAACATTCCCAATTTACATTAATTGATAGAATGATAGGTTACCTTAAGTATGTGATGCATAGTGTTATTTTAAGCATAAATGGAGTTTTACATTAGTCGTAAGTTTTTTACAGCGAATAAAAATTGTGTTGAAGAAAAAGTTTAATTATTTTTTACAATGAGTTTATGGTCAAAATTAAGTGATCCGGCGAAATAACTTAATAAAAAACAAAAACCAGCAAAACGTTGTTTTGAGAACCCTTTTTCGACTTGCACTCAACAAATAGGCATACACCACGGAATAGATAAATAAAGATGGAATGGTAATGTGGGCGTGGGGCATCGATATCTCAATCTAATAGATACCGCATCGCGAGCAAACGCTTTCGGACAACACATAGGGTGACATAAGTAATTCAGTAATGATAAAAGAAACCGCGCGCGAGCTCGACTTCAGTACCGACCACGTATGTGACCTGTGTACGTCGTTTTACGAGCGCGAAATAATTTCGTTAAAAAATAAGAAAGTGAAGCAAAATGACATCTTGTTCAATAAAATGGTGTGGCAAATGTAGCAAAACATCTAATTTAAAAAAAGACAACATAACTTTTCACAGGAATGCTGTTTTTACGATTATAATTATCAAAAATAAAAATAATTCGGAGTTCAACTTACACAGGTCATGACAGGTCAAAAACAGTACCCGTTGATGTCTTTTTACAGTGCATCCCTTTCTTTTCATTCAAATAAATATTGCTTTTCCTTTCGTACATTTTGGTACCTATCAGTATAGTGATGTGACACCTCAATCAACTGATGAATGATGACATTTAATGCAACTTACTTGATTTTCTTTCGTACACTTTTTTAAATTGTTTTTTTTTTGTAACGAAGTTTGTGAACAAACACGAAGTTCACGTGTTCACGAAAACCAGGTGTAGTCGCTTTTCCACTCCCGAGTCCTAAAAAAAATCTGCCTCTGTGACAGTTATTACTGGGCCATACATTACCATCTAACCGGAACACGATAGAGCTAAAGACTATCATTTTGTGGATATAGTAGGTAATACGGTGGCAGAGAATATTTAGTAAAACTACGTATCTATAGAATGGACACTTCGATGTCCCACCTGATTCACCTTCCTCACCGCTCTGAGCTCTTGGTAAGTCAGTTGGGTGACTAATAAACTAAGATCGTGAGCAGTCTATCTTTGGATGATTTTAAAATTGAATATTTTATAAACTTAATTTTCCTACCTGACGCGAAGTGGTAGTGCCCACTTATCTATGGTGTCCACGGCTATTGTGTTCGGCGGTAACGGATATGAATGAATGAATGAATTATTTATTTGCTGAATGAATTATTATTTATTTGATAGAGCTCCACTGAACAAGTTCGAAGGCGTGAACACCTAGTAACACCTACATGCTACCTATTTGATCTGCAGTAAGTGGTTATCGGTTTTCTTCCGGGTAGGTGGTAATATACAGTGGTAGAGCTTCAGTGATAGAGCTCCAGGGCGTACGAGCACCACTGCATTATATATATATATATATATATATATTTTTTTTATGTATATTTCACTAAATGTAGCCTATTGTAAACAATAACAAATAGTATTTAAAAAAAATACAAAAAAATAAATTTAGGTGATGATTACGAAAGTGATATCTCTTTTCAAATCGGAGATGGGGGACATAATTATTTTTCGAATATATGATATGGATTTCAATTTCACGGTTTGTTGGGTGCAGACTTTTCAAATCCGAGATGGCGAACAGACTCCTTAAACTTCTTTTTTCTTCTTTAACTTCAAAATTTCTTGAAGTTAAATAAGTTAGTAGAATATGATATGGGTGTCCAATTCCAAAAGTTCCACGTCCACGCCTTCAAACTCGTCATATTTAATAAAAAAACGTATTCGTAATCAGCACCCCCAAAAAGGAATATTTTTAAAAACAAAAAAAAACTGTCTTGTAGAAAAAGATGTTTCGTTAACATCACGCCAAGAAACCACAATATTGACACCTATCATTAGAGGTTATCTGACATACCTACCCATATTACTCACGTAATATTTGTGTGCCTTCGAGCTCTATCATTGATTATTACTTATAATGATAATAAAGTCTTTAATAATGTATTGAACAAAACATTAAAAAATATAATATACCTACAATTGCATAAAGAAAAATACAAAAGCAAAAAATATTTTGTGTATTTATTTTGACATGCATTTTTATTAAAATATGTCAAATTATTGTTTTACACTTTCTTAACTAAACGTTATAAGTATGTATATGAAACGAGTTGAAATTGAAATGACCATGATAAAATTAAAACTTACTCCTCTTGCAATCAAAACAAAAACTATCCCATCACTAGTTATAATTTATGACCTGTCGCAACCTCAACCAACCTCGTGAATCGACCAATCACGACGCTCTCTTTTGCCGCTCCCCGGCCCTTCATACCTCATCGCTTTGACTGAAATGTTTCTTAGTAGAAACGATGACATAGGGTGTCTAGTGGTTCTGTTGTCGCTGGGGCGTGGCCAGCGCCACAACTATGTGTAAACAAACATAGTTCGGCCGAACCATTCGTTCGCCGCTCGTAGTGTCGTGTAGACAGCTTAGAACGACACATCTCTGGGTAAAATGCCGTTTTGTGTAAAATTTTAACTTATAAAATTAAAAGTCAGACCTCCAGTAAAGCGAGGAGGTATAGTTAAAGATATTTAATACCACCGATACCCTAAAAACCCTATAATAATTACTAAATTGAACTAAAACGAAATTCTTCACTAGTGTTGTGTCACGTACAATATCGATATTTTTTTATCTATATCGATATTTGTACAGTTACATGTGTAGATTTTTTAAAAATATGACAGTGGTGGATAATTTATAACTGTTACGTTTGACGGATGTACATGTAATTTTACGCAAGAGGTATAGTTCAAGATATTTAATACCACCGATACCCTAAAAACCCTATAATAATTACTAAATTGAACTAAAACATGTGTTAACGACTGTAACGTATGGCTTGCATTTGATAATTTTAAAGTTAAAGAACCGGAATGTTGAATAAAAGATACGATCATAATTATGTCTTTATCTTTCACTCAATTGATTTACCTTTGAAACAAGGTCTTACAGAATTGAAACAACATAATAATTATATAGAATGTTTAATATACAACACAAACATTATTTACATGACACGTATGCTTATAACGTCGATCATTAAGACTAATTAATGTTATCAACAATTACAAACGCATTGAAACTTAAGTTATGAAACCATTACTTAGTGGCTATACTGGCTTCACTGGACTTGCAATTAAGTAATACATGCAATTTCCCGAATCCAATAAATCCATCATATTACTAATTCGTAGATAATTGGCACTGCGTGATTTTTGGATATGAATCTTGAAAATCAAGCGAAAGCTGACGTAATTGTTAAGTTCGTTGTAATGAGCGACTCCATCGCTATCGCAATCGTATAATAAGGTACCGTTATGTGCAACAGTAATTAACTTAACAACACCTAAAATAAGTATTTCAAATTGTTTAAACAGTACCTTAATTTGGCACATTACATCCACTATCCCAGTGCCTTTTTCGATTGAGGGATAAGTAGGTCGTTAAACAGAACAATGTTATAAAATAATTATTAAATATTTGTAAATCGTATTTTATAAAGAGAAAGTATAAACAAAATCCAAAATCAGACTTGATAATAACTAACTGTCCTATTCTTAGCTGATTGCTTATAAAAGTGTAACGTGATGATATAGTAAATATCTTTGGACAAATCAATATGCTGGTAATTGAAAAGTATTTGTGATAATCTAAATTTTGTAGTTTTAAAGCTCCATTCGAGTACGACTCTTTCACCAAGAAGTTATAGCACAAAGTTTCTAATTGAGAGTTCCTACATTAACATTTAACACCACATGGTGAATACATCTAAATAAACGAAAACAAAAAAAAAGATTAAATAAAGGTTGACAATTTAACTCTCAATATTAGCAACTTCAGAGAGAATATGAAGACACTTCAAGGAAATTATTCAATGCACCCTCAAAGACGGCATCCTCGTGAACCAAGAATCTTGTTTCACCTTCAAATAATACGAATCTCGCGGTGCGGGCGATGTCAGGGCTTCTTCGAGAACCTTCAGAGCGCTAGTTGGCAGCACTTTGGCGCTGTACTCTGCGGCTTCCCCGGGCATGGTAACCGCGCAAGTTGCTGTTGATCCACTCACTTCGGAGCTAGGCGTTTCTGGTCTACTGTAATTTTGGAATAAATGTTGATATTAGTTTTTCTGAATACGTACGTCTTCAGTAAAAAAGATAATGGCAAGAATTATGAACCGACTTTTGTCATTGATCTTCTGTATAAATACCTAACAATTTGCAATGAGCAAAAAGTTCACAGAATTGGTGTAGCTAAAATAGGTACTATAGGACACCACTAGGGCGACGTATTTCTATCTCGGTCATATATGGTTTTATGCAGCAAATGTACCCTATTATTGGTAGCTTGGTCGCACCTATTTGGTACCTACTAATATGACTTGGGTTTAAAAAATAAGTTGTTGATTTGATTTCATAGACGCCATGAACATCACCGTTATTTTGCATGCAGCAATCGTCAATGCAATGTTTTATGTTGCATGCAGTTCGACTCAGGCAAACGGCGAGCCCGTCGAGATGTACGGAGGCCGCACCCCAAATTCCCCATCGGATTGCAGCCGCAACCACGGTAGTTTTGTCTATTTCAGGGCACCATAAACATTGCCCCCGTTCATCCGTCCATTCTTTTCTCGCACTTCACTTTAATGGAGAACATACCTGGACGGTTGACTAGGCGGGGTGAGCTGCATAGGCGGAGCGTATATTTCAGGGGCAGAGAGGTCGGGTGCATGCAGCAAGACGACGTGTAAGCGACGAGCCCGTAGAGATGTACGGAGAGCCCGAGCAGCGCCCCAAGTGCCCCATCGGACCGCAGCCGCGCCCGCCGCCGCCTCGCCACAGTCCGCGTCCAGCCGAGACAGGTGTTCACAGGCAGTGTCTGATGTTAAGCCTGTAAAAATTAAAGTTATATCAACCTCTTATTTCCAGATTTCTAGTAAGTATTTACCTACTAGAAATCTTGAAATTAGTCGTGATGTACACTTTTTTAAGGTATTGAACTTGAAAAAATATTGTTATCAAAGACCAAACCAGGAAGCAAATACATCATTAGTACTAAGAGTGCTTAATCGGTATGACTCTACATGAAATGTCGCCCAACTTGCGTATGGTAAACCGAAACGGCAGATAGAATAAGCTCAAGAAGCTCAAAAGAATCGAAAATATCAAGCTCGATGGCACTCGTAGCTCCCCTTTAAAGAACATTTTATAGGTAGAAATAATTTTATAGGTAGGTACATAATAATATCTATGTACAAAAAAGTAGTTCAGTGCGCCGACCGCTGCAGAAAATAGGTAGGTACTACAAGAGGTGCGAGGTAAAGGTCTCCCTTTCTCCAGCTTGTGGAAGAGGTTAAATTTAGTTAAAGGTTAAAGCTTGAAGAAAAGAAGAGAAAAGGGTAAAAGTTTTCGTTTCACGAACTATTTCAGGAACCCCATCCTATACAGGGTTAATTTAATTTAGCGCATAACCTCCTGCAGGCTGCCTCTCTAGATCAATCCCAACAACATTTGTTCTACGACTTTTTACAAATCTTGAAAATACCCCCAAAAAAAAATAAACAAAAAATGATTTCAAAAGTCCAAAAAAGCATAGCCGCTGCTGCGTCACCCCGCAACCCCGCTCCCCGCTGCAGGTGGCGATATTTCGCCTAGGCAAAGGTGCGTGGTATACCTACGCTAAGAGTAACTGCCAGTACAGCGGCAAAAAAAAATGTAATGGGAAAATTTAAATTTTGATAACTATGAATTTTAAAAAGTCGTAGACCAAATGTTGTTGGGATTGATGTAGAGACAATGATGTTATAGTATTTATAAGCTCATTGTGTAGAGAGACTGCCTGCAGGAGGTTATGCGCTAATTAGAAATAACCCTATATATTATGTACGTACATAATCTCTTCACATCCAAGTCTTACCTATATAAAACAGACGTCCAGCATACGGATGGTCAGCTGCCGCGGCAGACAGGAGGGGCGCGAAGGAACGGGCCACGCGCAGGGCTCCGAGCACGTTGCCGCGTAGGGCGCTCTCCCAGCACGTCGCTCCCCCGCGACCACTGCTGCCTGCCGTGTTTATCACTGCCCATACGCCTGAAATAGGTGGTATTAGAATAGATTATTATAAGTCATAAAAGTGGCATACAAGCATGCCGTTCACATGCAAGCCTGTAGACACCCACACAAAGACCAGAGGTCAAAATACAGATGCGTTACCACTCCTGAGGCCTAAGGTTTTATGCCCCTGTATCTGTATTACAGAGCCGTACATTACCACCTGGCCGGAACACGATAGTGCTGAACACTACCATTTAGCGGCAAGTATATTAGGTAATGTAGTAGTGATTACGCCCGTGAGCTCCGACACTGGAGCTCTACCACCAGTAAGAAATTGATTCAGGATTGGTCCTAGAGTCACAACTAGAGATACTTTTTTAAAGATTTTAACTGGTAGGTAAGAGGTTCAGTGACAACGCTCGCGGGTGTAGGCACCTTTCCTTAGACCTTCCTTTCGTTAGATACGACAGTTAATAATATGTATGAGTGTTTTCAAGTAATTACCGGTACAGAAGCAAGAAATATCACGTCAAGTTCGCGAATAGGATAGCATCTTCATGAAAACCATTGATTTTTGTGTAAGTAGGGACATAAAAATAATACTATATCAGCATACCTTTCCCGGTAGTAGAGCTTAGCACTAACGCATTCCGGTCAGGTGGTAATGTACGACACTATAATTTCAGGCGTAGAGGCATATCAATTAATTAATTCATTAATAATATAATATAATCAATAATTATTATTGATGACAGACTTTTAAATTATTTGTATTTTATTTTCTTTTTTTTTTAATTACATATGTAACGATTTTAATTTTTTTTGTAAAGTGGGTGATCTGTTTTTTTTTTTTTAATTTACTTTAATAATTGTCAAATGTTATTAATAATTTATTTTTTTTTGCTTGTCTGTCGCATTGGGTTTGCCCAACCTGTAATGATAGATTTAAGTATGTTAAATAAATAAATAAATAAATAAAAATTTAAATCTCAGAAGTGGCAACGCATCTAACAAGAAATAATGCAAATCGACTTCAGGAAGGAGACTTCGGCTTATTTCGGGTCTGTAGAGCGTTATCTTTTTCGCACCTTACCAATATGACGTTTGTCCACAATTTTGATCAAGTTTTGACCAATACCGGACTATCAATGATTACAGTAGACAGTGTGCAGCAGAGATAACGCTCTACGAAGTCGAAACTAGCCGATTTTCACTTTCATAGGCTCGATGTGCAACATTTCTTGATGAGCACAGTTAATTATTATAAATGTGTATTTGTTTGCCACTTCATTATATAAAAAAAAACTAATTAGGATTTGCTAGGATTTTTTTTTATGCAATAGTAGTTACAAACAAGCATGCAGTTCACATTGATGTTAAGTTATGACTGCAGCCTATAGACACCCACACGAAGACCAAGGTCAGAATGCAGATGCGTTACCACTTCTGAGGCCTAAGGTGTTATGCCTCTGTGCCGGAAATTACAGGGCCGTAGGATACCTACTTGGTGAACAATGATCGGTGAAATTTACTATTACATACTTACTTGAAAGCAACGCGAATTGATCGAAATGACCTTCATAGTTGGTTAGGGGCCTTCCATAAAATACTTCGCTTAAAAGGGGGAGAGGTCTCGCTGAGCGTGACAAAATGTGACACTCTACCTGTCACATTTTGTCACGGGGTCCACGGCAATGTGACGTTCGCAGTTCATTTCGTTTTAGATAAATACCTACTGCAAGTCACAAACAAGCATGCCTACACCCTCGAGCTACTTGACTGGAGCTCTAACACCCGTTACAAATAATAGAGAGTCGAAAATTCAAAAAAAAAATTAACTGCTTATTTATGTTAGGTATTTTTTTTTATTATCTGACAGTACAATTATCATTATATTTCTAGTAAGGTAGTAATGACTTGCTATGTGCCGGTATATATAATTATGTTCCTAGGGATATACATAACTATAATGTTCAAAAGTTAATAGAGATACTGCGACACAGACATCGCGTAGGTACTGAAAATTTATTAACGTATATGGTAGCGCCATCAAACGACAAATACGCGTAATCGTTAAAGTTGAGGCACCTTACTTGAGACTTCACTGTTCATTGTTAAGCGCTGACGTAAACTCATGTTTCGTCAATAGATGGCGCTCGCAGTTTGTAAGTTTCAAATGTCGGTACTAAAGAACCAATTTTAATTCTTACTTATTAATACTAATAAAATTAAACTCTGTAACAATCATAAATATTGTTAAAAAAATGTTTTCCGTGTTATTAAGTTAACGATACATTTTATAAGTACAGAAATTTCATCAGTGTATATCAAGCACTGCTGGTGTAGTGGTATCATGCAAGATTCCCATTCTTGCGACCCGGGTTCGATTCCCGGGCAGTGCACTTACTGTTTTGCCATTTGCTTTGATATTGTCATTTATAACGCTATTGTTAATGTTTTTTTGCCTAGTACTCTTCAAGCAATTTTATTAAAAATAAACCATTTGTATAACAATACTATTTTTTTTTTAATTTAAAAAAATACAATAGGTACAATACTAATTCTAAAGTAATTTTTATTGTTATCTTAACGACAACAATTTTCAACACTATTTATTCTATTATTTCCTCTGAAGACTGTCGACAGTAGGTAATAGCTGTTGGTACTAGGTATTCCCGTACACGTCTTGCCGTGTGCTGGCTAAGTTTGACATAACACCCTCCCGGACGACGTCCTTAACCGAGTTAGTACCTCTTAGGAGGTGCCCTTTAGGCGCCGCCGCCATTTTTCCCACGTAAGGCATTCCTAACAGTGCTGCCTAGCGTTAATCCAGGCCGAGCTCCCATCTATTCCTCTCAAGCCCGGTTACTCTGAAGAGGTCAGTCTGTCATTTAAAAAAAACCTACTGAATAAAATTGACATATTTTTGTCTTTTACCATGTTCACCAGCGGGTAGATGCTGTGCAGTAGCTCGCGCAGCCTCCTCAAGTAGATCTTCACGAGCCACGTCCAGTTCCAGGGTGGCTAGCCGCGGTGGCGGCTGGTCTTCCGGTGTAGCCGCCACATGTGCTTGTAGCCACGACTCGGCCAATCTCGCCCCTAGGCCGCCTGGCCTGCAACCAGCTATGACGCGCCAGCCGCGACCGCTTAAATATGTTGCTATCTGTATAGACCAAACATTGAGGCTAAAAATAAAACAAGTTTAGCATCTACAATTTTAGTAAAATTCAAGTTAATTCGGGTTCGGTGGCAAACAGTATAAATAAATTTATAAAAACTGGAATCTTTTGTATTGCCGACTAGAGGATTAGGTGCTCTAGACAATTTTAAGTAAAATATTTTTTTTATTAAGAAGAAATACTGATCATCATCATCATATCAGCCATAGGACGTCCACTGCTGAACATAGGCCTCCCCCAATGACCTCCATGCCGACCGATCAGAAGCGACGTGCATCCAGCGGGTACCTGCAGCCTTGATCAGGTCGTCGGTCCATCTTGCATGTGGACGTCCTACGCTGTTTGCCGATAAAAAAAAAATTCTGATAAATTACAAAATTATTTTTCATTAATTTAACGTGTAGCAAAGACCCAAGATTCACACTCAAACTTTACTTTGAATGAAAGAGCAACCTACAATATTTACGAGTAGTATTTAGTTTCATAGACTGGTCAAACTCTTATTTTAGTTTCGGAAGCAACTGTACTAGGTAAGTGAAGAGTAGGTAAGTAACCTAGTGCCGGACAAAGCCGGTGCGGGGCCCGTAGCAAATATGACCATGGGGCCCTAGAGATTTAATCGAAAACAATATTAGGGGATTCCCCTGTAAGTATTGAGATATTCAAAACTTGCGGCATAATAATATACCTATGTAATTACAGTGTGACCAACGCTCACTTTGAGAATAGCTAATATGTATTACATATTTTATATAATTGTGGTTTTTTTTGGGCACAGGCGCGGGGCCCCCCAATGCACGGGGCCCGTAGCATTTGCTGCCTCCTGCTATATGGCTAATCCGGCACCGAAGTACCTAACCCGTCTGTGAAACACACTAAGAATTGAAAATTGGACTTCTTTTAAAGTAAATTCAGAATGCGATCTGCAAATCTTACCCTAAGATAAAGCTGAAGTGAAAATTTGATGTACGAGTATCTAAGTCTTATCAATCAATACTATTACATAAGACAGAAAAAATCGAGTGTCTGTCTGCACATTAAATGATTTTCCACAAAACTGATAGGGAGCAATTAAACAAGAGTAACAGAAACAAAAAAAAACAATTTTTGGAATTTTTGTCTGTCTGTCTGGTACGTTATAACTTCGAAGTTACTCTACCGATTTGAACGCAGTTTTTCACAGATGGATTATATATGATTAGGAGTATTGTCGAAACTTTGTTACGTCAAAATCGGTTAAGGGAAAAAGAAGTTATAATCAATTCAAAATTGACTTCAAGCACTGCTTTCAAAACTTTTGCATAGTTGAATGCGGTTTACATAAATGTATTTAATTTAGACTAGCTGTGCCCGAGACTTTATCCGCGTAGAATCCAACAAAATAATGTTCAGTATCTTACGCGGACGAAGTCGTGGGCACAACTCGTTTTATTATAAATAACTTTTTACTAAGTACTTGTACTTGGGCATGTAGGTTCCTTATAACTCAAGATCCTAAGGAGAACACTACCCACCATCGCACTAACAATAAGAGAAAATTTTCAGAAATTCCTGCGGGACGTGCACGGAAATTAGGTACGTACAGTAAGAGCATCATTTAAATGCCACTGGGTAAAGTTACCTGCGTAAGCTTTGCGCCAGTCTCTTACCTCGCGACAACCACACCGACGAGAAAGAGAGCGAGTTTTAATATTGAACTGATTTTCTTGCTCGCTTATCATTTATCAAAAAACCATAGACGTAGAACTTTAAAAATATTTTTTTCGCAGCAACTTGTAGTTTTCACGGACGCATTTTAGTATTGTGTGTACCTACTCTACGAACAAAGTCGCAGACAAAAGTTACAAACCTGTAAACCAAGCGCGGTATCGACAGAAGTAACCAGCACAGTCTTGGCGCTTTCCACGGGCAGCACCTCCGCCACCCTGACCTTCCTCAGCAGGTACAACAGCAGCGCCCCCACGATGCAGCAGAGAGCCGCTAGCTGCAGCCCCAATGACAACCACGTGAGCGGGTCCATTGTTACGCGAACATTATTCGGCTATTCTCGTCTGAAACAAGAATATTGTTTCATTAATGTCGAATTTTCTAAGGGATTACAGCAGAATGTTGTCGCAGTTCATAAACATTTTCCTTTACCCTGTACCTCGGTAATAGATTCTTCGTGCGGACTGAAATGGAAAATCCTGGTCACTTAACATCATCAGATACCTATACATCAGTAAGTGGTCACTTAACATCATCAGATACCTATAGGCAACTACGCGGATAAAATCACAGGGTGTTGTATACCTTCCTGCGGCCGTATTTTTATATACTGACCCCTAATTGCCTCTGGTAGTAAGTAATAATCAGCTAGCCGCTGACACACAATCTGAATTCCTACAGGCTACCTTTAGTATTTTATATTATATTCAGTGGCGGTCTTAAATTATAGTCACATTGTAGTGTAGATCATAACTATTTCAAAAAGACGGCAAGGATTCACATAAAAGCTTTAACCTCTGCTACTGGTAGCCTCTGCCCAAACCTAAGATTGCGATCGAAGACCTATTCCTCTCCAAAATAATTGGTGGAAGTTAGTTATGAAGGCTAGACCAGAGAATATACAGTAATATTTGGTAGGAGTAGCGACGTTTGTGTAATTTTGAAGCATTTAACATTCGTACATTTATAAAAACTACCTACCTTGTTAAAGTGCGCGCAATGTAATAAATGTAGTGTTAGTGTGCATGATAAGACTGAATGTTGAACATTGTCTTGTGAATGTCTCAATAATTAGCAACTCAGTGCAATACGCGCTACTGAAAACCTACGTGGACTTGCAAACGACTATTTATTTTATTTATTTATTTATTTATTTATTATCAATATAGCACACAAAACAGATAACAATTTCATTTAACATTCAGGAGTTTGTATAAGAGTAATGATCTAAATTGTAATCCAAAACATGCATGCCTATAAGCTACATAAATTAATATTTAATTTATATGATTTTTTTTTTTCGTTACAATTTTTTTTTAATTTTCTGTGTTCTAATCATTTATGAGAAAATTTACAAATAATTTAAATACAATTTGGAAAAACAGTATAAAAATACAATTATTATTATATTACTCATTATCATTATTATTATTAATTATTGAACATATTAAAATATAAATATAGTTATTACATTTCATTATTATAATATCCAAACCCACATTCTTCACTCAGATGATTTTTTATTTGCCTCTGGAATTGGTGCAAGTTAAGGTGGAAGATGTCAATGTCTCTGTTAGAGACAAGAATTTTATTGTAGTGGCGACACATTCTTACTATGGGATTGAAATAGGAGATATTATTTTTAAACACTTGCAAGGTAAATATATTAAAGTTACGATTCCGAGATCTAAATCTGGTATTTATATTTATTTGAGTAAGGAGCGATGGCGACTCTAAAGTAGAGTGTAATATCTTGTGAAGGAGGCTAAGATCATAATATATTCTGCGGTTTTCAAGGGAAACAACATGAAAATGTTCCAATCGTTCTTTGTAAGAATTCAGCCTGCGACCCATGCCACATCTGTAGCTAACAATTCTAAGCAACCGTTTCTGAATACTCTCAATTCTGTCACTGTGATTTTTATAGAACGGAGACCAGATGGAGGAATTAAATTCAAGTATACTGCGTATTAGCGTATAATAAAGATATATAAAACTTTTCGGTCTCTTAAAATGTATTGTGCTTCTTGAAATAAAACCTAGTAGCCTAGAGCTTCGTTCCACGATACAATTATAATGACTGTGAAACGTAAGAGAATCATCAAAGATTATACCCAAATCCTTCACCGAATGATTTCGTTGAAGAGATTTATCATTTATTTTGTAATCGAAGATAATTTTTTGTTTTTTCTTAGTGAAGCTAATAATTAGACATTTGCTTACATTCAATTGCATTTTGTTTAGGTGACACCAGGCCGTTAAAGAATTTAAATCTCTTTGTAATTTAACTGCATCTTCATTACTGTCAACAACAGTAAAGATCTTTAGATCATCAGCGTAAAGAAGGCAAGGACAAGACAGGCAGTCAACTAGGTCATTGATAAAAAGCGCAAATAGCAAGGGCCCTAAATGACTGCCTTGTGGCACCCCAGATGGGATCGTCACTGGCTGAGAAAGATAGCCTTTCAATGCTACTAGTTGACTCCTGTAGTTTAAGTAAGAGTTGATCCACCGAAGTAAGCAACCGTGAATGCCTAATCCTTCAAGCTTTGCACAAAGTATGACATGATTCACTTTATCAAATGCTTTGGCAAAGTCTGTATAGATGGAGTCTACTTGGCCTCTCCTAGCAAAAGCAGCGCATATATAATTTTTATATTCTAAAAGATTAGAAGTAGTAGACTTGTTAGCCACAAATCCGTGTTGTTCTGGCTTAAGATAGGACTTAAAGTGATTGTAAAGATCATCATACACGACACTTTCAAATAATTTGGAAAAGCAGGATAATATACTGATCGGCCTATAATTTTTACAGTTAGTCTTATCCCCAGATTTGAAAATAGGCACAACATGAGCAACTTTCCAAGCCGTTGGAAACTTGCCGCTGTGAATAGATTTATTGAATAAAATCTGTAGCGGCAGACAAAGCTCTTTGCTACAGTTTTTAACAAATAGAGCCGGTATACCGTCAGGACCAGGTCCTTTCGATTTATCCAACTTTCGTATTTTATTAGTTATGCTAGATAAACTAATGAACACTCTACTGAGAGTATTGACCTGCGACTTTAAAGGAACGAAAGAGTGAAAAGCGGTAGTGTCCTCTTCGAAAACAGACTTGAAATATTCAGAGAATAACTCACAGATGTCAAACGGATTAGAGGATGAAATATTTTCATAATTCATAGTTGCAGGTATGGAGTCAGAGCCCTTCTTACTATTAATAAATCTCCAAAATGCGTTGATGTCACTATTTTCACCATCTAAGGAGTCTTCAGTAATAGAAACAAATTTTTTATAACACGTATCTATCATATCCTTGCTTTTGGCCCTATAAAATGAAAATTGATCATAATCGCGGGGGTTGCCGAATTTTTTGTATAGCTTATGATATTTAATTTTTTTGTCAATACATCGTTTTAGAGCGGGACTAAACCAAATGGGGTATCCATCGTCTTTATGAGATGAAAAAGGTGTATTATTCTTAATGATTTGCATTAGAGTTTCATAAAATTTTGCAACATCCATATCTATGTCATCAAATGATAGACATCAATCATCAAATGACTATTCGAAGATTATGCGTAAAAGTTCACTTGTAGCCCCTTATGATGACTTCGATGGAGAAGAAGAAGTCATGAATCAAGGAAATAATGTCATCTCTATCAACTCGAACAAATTAACAGATGATATAGCAAAGCACGTAGATCTTTTTTAAAAAGAGAGATCATTGAGGTGACCATATCAGTACAATATCTAAGTGACAAAGTTGATGAGTGCTTAGATAATACCGAAGCACTCAAACAAATAATAAAAGATCTAGAAAAGAAAAACATCGATCTAAGAAACAAAAATATGCATTTAATTTTGGAAAACCGAATTGACGCATTAGAACAGAAGATGAATGAAGCAGATTAGAAAAATATCAGCAGCAAGATAGAAATTACTGGCATTATATCTGTAGTCATTAAAATTTTCAAAGGCACGGCACCAATGAAGATTTGAAATGCATCCGGCTGTATACATTAACTGTTCATTTGTTTGTCAACTGGCTCTTGGAGCTGGCGGATGCGCTGCGGTAAACAATGGGATGTTGGTGTCTGTTCGAGAATGTCTATACTAATTTATTTGGTTGAAGAAAGGTTAATTGTGTTACGGGGCTGAGTGGTTTCGTTCAGTTTTGTTAACGTTTTAATTATTTTTTCGAATTTTTATATGGGTCTTGTGATTCAGGAGATTATTAGAAAGAATGCAAAAAATGAAAGCTATTGGCAAGAATTGTTCATTGTTAACGGAACTGACTGCAGAAACGCTACTCAATATGCCACAAAAACTAGCCTTTAGTATATTTTTTCTCAGGGTTCGAATTATGCCTACGTAAAATTTCATCACAATATGCTCAGCGACCACGAAGACGTGAAATACAGACAGAGATACTTTCAAATGTATAATATTAGTAGATATTGATTTATCAGTAGTACCTACGAGTTATTACGAGTAATTGATCATCCATATTCATTGTATTATTTTGAGCACATTGAGTTGAGCTCGTGGAGGTACTCCTCGGTTGATGGTTAGGAGGTAGGTACTTTACGTAAGTAGGTACGTCCTAAAAAAACAAGCGGCCTGTCTCGAGACGGCACTAGTCTACTTCACCGGGCAATCGGCGAGCGCAGAACAACTTCAATGCCAAGCGTGGCGACTCTATCATATTCTTCCCTAATGATGCATAATCTTGTCGTGGGCATCTTTGGGGAAGGCTTATCCAGCTGTGGACATCTTTTGGCCGAAATGATGAGTTTAGCGATAGCGTAAGGGCCCTAACTCACTAGGTACGATGATAATCTAATAGGTACGATGTATGGTATGCCACCTGCCTCAGGGACATAAGAAAAAGTCAAGTAATGTAAGTGATTGAACTATATGTCGGTACAGCAGCTATTTCATTCATGTCATTTTATAAATTTCAAAGCGTTTTTGCACATCGCCGACTACATCGAGAACTAATGAAGAGCCAATTGGTTTTTGCGGTCGTTAATACTTAGCGTAGCCTGCGTCATTGTTTTATTCATAGCTTAATGGCATATTATGAGTGCGAACAATCACTCTCTCAGAATGCCGCGGATTTGAATAAAATCATTGAATCAATTAGTTTTTGTTCAGATTTTAAGACATGCATTGAGTGGTCTAAAGAGGCTATAGAAAAATAAGGACTAAATCTGCTAAAACATTAAAATAAAATTAAATATCAGCTGAACATGTAAAAAAATATCTATTTATGAATACGTAAAGATCATAGTGTACCATTTTACTGTTCTGCCGGAGCCATGGCAAGTGTACCTACATAGGTATGTGCAAATTCGACATTTAAAATATTTCTTTCATCTAATATATATCACTGGAATGAACATAGTCTATTCTACCAACAAAAGTAGATTTCAAGACAATATTTAATAGTTACAATACTTCAAAGTTCTTTCTCTTTAGGCTTTTTTAATCGTACAAATCTTTCCATGATTCCTTAAAATTGTCTTGGAAATTGATTAAAACGCCACTGAGAAGCTATGAACATTTTCAGAAATTTTATGTTATTCTTAGAAGAGCCTTTTGTTTTACGTAAGAGACAATAATATAGCCTATGAGAAATCTTAGAGATTAAGTTAATTTAAGATGCAAACTTTGTTGATCTGTTACATATCTACCCATTATGTAAATTGCCCGTTAGTATTTCACACCAATTTACATAACAACGATGGTGTTTAAACTGTCAATTGAGTAGATAATGGTAAATACTCGTGTTACTATTATCTTGTGTGAACCACTGTCGTGTTTATAATTCCATACATACTTTGTTATCATAATGACATAACATATTAACATAATTATAATGAATGTATTAGTCTTAAAGTGTAAAGGCTTAATACGTATGTATGTATCTTCACGCCAGGTCCGTAACGGGGTAGGCAGACAGTGTAGAGCGCCAGATATCCTGACATACCTCTCGTGCCTCATCTACCTTCATCATTCTGTTCACTCATGCGCGCCGATTTCTAAGACTTGATCGCACCCATCAGATAGAACTCGAGCTATTTGGTCATGGCGGGTCAGTCTTGGTCTTCCTGGGCCTCTGCAACCATCCACATTCGCATTGTATATCTGTTTAATCATTCGCTAATTCGACAATCTTTCAATATGCCCGAAACATCGGAACATGCCTTTTTAAATTTTTCAAAAAGCCTTTTGAGCTTGTCTCTTGCCGGTGTAGGTAGCTGAAGTAGATGTGCTGTCTCAAGTTTAGCTACTGACATACGTAAAATGAAAAAAAAAAACTGTCTGAGTGTCTGATAGAAATTGCAACTTGCAACTATTATGAAGGTTTTTTGGAGAGATGGGAGACCCCTAAAATATTAATGTTAGTCTGCTTTTTCATCTCTCTAACTACCTATCACGGTTCATAAGATACAACCTGGGGACAGACAGAAAGACGGACAGTTAGTAATTGCGCAGAACAGATGTAATAGAGTCTCGTTTTTATCATTAAGGGACGGAACCCTAAAAATTAACTATTGAATTACGATCTACATTCCTTAACATCACAAATTTTCCACGAAAGTGTGAAATATTTAATCACAAAGCATTTATATATATTAAATTATGGTTAATTTAACTAATACTACTGCCGACGCTCGGATTAGCAAAGGAAACTCACTGACCACACCAATTTGCCGCTCGTGCCAAGGCGAAGCGAGATTTCTCCATCGTAATTGATGCTATTATTAGAAGAAAGTCCTTTTCTACTAATGTATATATTTAAAACCTGATAGCCTTAAAGCTAGAGATATTTAACTGATTTCCTTTTTAGGAGTCTGTTTAATTCGAAATAAAGTTAAAATTGTTCGTATTTATAATTGGATAACAGTTGAGTTAATTCTTTCTTTCTTTTTGTGTGCCATGGAGTGGCAAACAAGTAGAGAGAGAGAGAGAGCGGCTAGTCGTTTAGGTAATGCGATGGTGCTTACGTGCCTGAAAACCGCCACTGGAGCTCTACCAAGGAGTTTTGGCGGGAACCTTGAAAGTGGCGTATGGTGCTCTTATTTTATTTCATTTTCTTGGTGTATTTTTAAGTTATATTGAATAAAGTTGGTGGTATTTTGTTTGACATGGGTTTATTACAGTGCCTGTGTATAGTGAATAACAGTGCGAAACAACCTTTCAGGTTGCCTCCAAACCTCATTGTAAATGTTCTGGTAAAGTAGCCATCGCTTTACTCGAATAACTTGACTGTAACTCACTTGACTGACATACTTATAAATAATTAACTGACTATATTATACTAACTTTTTCGCTGCTAAAATAAATACGAAATATCGTTTTACTTGTCACTGGCAATATGCGTAACAGCAATGGCATAATTAAAAAAAAACAACAGATAAACCTAAACGCTAGCGACGATGCGCGAGTTCCCTTGTTTAAATAAAATCTATCCACTCTAATCTAACGGACAGTTCAACGTATTAAAATCTATCTCTGGACTATAAAATTACAACGAAACTACGTTGCGTCTTGGAACTGTTCCCCGGACAGCTGTGGGCATGCTTGTTTAGTTCGATTGCAATTCAAAAAGATATATGAGGTCGTGAATGTGATATTCGTATCGTCCTCTCGTTATGTTTATTTTGACTGAGAAAAGTCGTCATTAAATCTGATTATAATGTGTGGACTTAATTAGTTTTGACAAGCAAATAATGATAATGATTCAGAACGGTTTTTACGTGATTTGAATATGCTTTTAAAAGAATTAAACAAAATGTTGCACTACGTTGTAATAGAGTATCACTATTAGTAGTAAATTATCTACAGCTACCTGTGAGTTAGGTTCGTACTGAAAAAATATTGCCTGTTCTCAACACATTCGTGTCTATAGTCCCTTCGTGCAATAGAACGAAGAGTGACACCAAATGTAGTTCAAAGTAAGTAATAAGTAAGTAGCTTATTTAGTTTGTGATTTTTGTCCTGGATATAATCATTATGTGTACTATTGTGTACCTACCGTCTACATATAAACGTCATATTTATGTTGCCTATATTTGATCAATTGAACAAATTGAACTGTGTAGGACGTGTGTTGTTAAGTAGGTAAACCATATCCTTATGTAATTACCTACTTAAGAATGTCAGTATTAAGATCACTACTGACTACTTCACCTACATAAGAATACTTAATAATAAAACAATTCTATAAATGAAAATCACCTAATTCACGTAAAAATTAAAGCCATATATTTTCTTTGAGAAAAATAAAGCAATGTAAAATCGAACTTGCATGATTTTGCTCAATTTAATTGCTCGCTTGAATGTTTTGAGCTCGGTCGGATTTTCATTTATGACCACAACGAACACGTCAACACCACAATTTATTGAGACCAAGTTATGAAACATATCAAACAACCACATAATGGCGGCAAGTAGCAAGTCACCGATCATTTACGAGATCGTTTTTGTTTCGTGTTATGACGTTCGTACACAAAATAACGGAACCTTTCTTAGAGCAATAACGAGCTAGAATGGACCTTAGTATTCCCTTACGATCAGGAGCTTTGTTTCGTAACAAACAAGTTATTAAATCGCAATTTAATCTGTTCGCTACCTTGCTCTAACAACCGCCACGCGTATTGGCTGAAGCAAGACAGCGAAGCGATTCATTTTTTTTATGTAATGGAAGTGGCAAACAAGCATGCAGTTCACATTGATGTTCAGTGATGACTGCAGCCTATAGTCACACAAAGGCCAAGGTTGAAATGCAGATGCGTTACCACTCCTGAGGCCTCTGTTGTTATGCCTCTGTGTCGGAAATTACAGGGCCGTACATTTCCACCTGACCGGAACACGATAGTGCTGAACACTACCATTTAGCGGCAAGTATATTAGGTTATGCAGTGGTGCCTCCGCCCGCCGACTCCGTCACTGGAGCTCTACCACCAGTAAATAATAAGTTAATTATTAGTTAGTTTACAATGCTATTATGTTACGAGAATAAGGGTGAGATTCACTAACCGTACTACGACTTTACTTTTATTTTGAGTCGAACTTTCAATGCAGGGTATTGTCGCACAGACGAGTCAAGCTCTTTATTCTTTGCTCACCAAAGATATGCTTTCCAAAGTAAAACAACGGTTTTGACACGTCTGTAAAACATGTAAAACAGAAAAAGCATTGAACGTTTGATTTTAAAGTCCGTAATAATAGACAAATAATAGTCCTTTAGGTCTGTTATGGGCCTAAGTCAAAGTAAACCAAAAGTGTGGTCTGTAAATCTCGTCCGAAGGTCACAGCTCAGCACCATTATAAAGACCGAGATAAAGTAACATGTCAAACCACCACATAATGGCGTCAAGTAGCAAACCGGCGATCATTTACACGATCGTTATCGTTTCGTGATATGACGCTCGTGCACAAAAACGTGGGATGCAATGTCATTGTCTTTTTATCTGCAGATGAGAAGATCATGGTCGATTTTTTTTTTGTAATGTCACTCACACTTCCATTGTCCGGTTTTGTCGGATATTAATGAAAGAAGATGATAATTGTCTGTGAGTTATCTTTAATTTTAGTTATTACGTTATTCTATAAATGTTATAACTTCACGTTTTTTTTATTAAAGCAGTAGTTGTGATAAATAAAACGGTGGGCAAAATATTTGCATTCTTACCTAAAGGAAGATTTTAGAGAAAAAAAAGAAGTCTATGGTACTTATTTACAGTAACATAAGAATTGCCTAAACTTTACGGGACTCTATAGACGCGATCCCGAATATCACTTTGTCACTTTTTTCTAAATGTTTCTTTTAACATTTATTTTGCTTATCATTTTGATATAATTATTGTATATAATATTTTCTGGTTCGTCTAAGCTTTCCAAGTAAACCTTACTTTAAGAGTACAACTTACGCAGATTCTCAATGTTACCGGAGATAAAAAAAAACAAATTGTGATTGAGACACGTTAACTTAACTCTAAATCTACACGTTAATCATAATTAGACTCATTTTAGCTATTGCATCTTGCCTGCAGCCTTGTGGTGCTCATTACACGAACTACACGATGCACATCCTGTCGGATGATAATTAACGGATTACTTCGGTTAACGTTTGGCGGATGAATGTTATTGATCATTGCGTTTGTTTATTACGTAAACTTTGTTGTCGATGTTATGTGTAGTTTGGTATAGACGGAAAACATTAGGGTTATACTCACTACAGAAAAATCACGTCACCTTTTCCGTCTGTACACAACTAGAAAGCTGTAATTTGAATATTGGTCGCCCCGACGAAGTGCAATAAACCTCCGACTAAGTGGTGTAATAGAACCGAATATGTAAAAGAAACCGGCTAATTGCCAGTCAATATGCCCTGCCACCCCTAAAATCGAAGTTGTTTTGGCTGTGTGATAGTTAGGCATACATAACCATCTAACCGGCACATTTTATGACACTTAGCAGCAAACACATTAGATAATGCGGTGATGCCTGCGCCTTCGAGCTTTGACACTGGAACTCTACCATCAATAATCATACAATCACATTAATGAAATGAGTTCTTTTGTCTATTTTTACTCATGCAAGCATGTGCTATTTGATAGATTGAGGATCATTATCACTTTGATGAAAAGAGCTTTGTCTTAGGTAAAGAATAATAATCTAGCTGGCCTCAAGAATGCTTACGAAAATCAGTGCAATGACACATAGTTTGTATGTAAATAACATTATGGGAGTCATCACTTCAAACAATAGAATATTTAGCATGTAGGTATGTAAATGAATATGTATATATTTACATAATTATCATTTTTATGGCCATAGTTACGTTAGGTTTTAAATGAGATTTATCCACACGATGATTCATGATAATTTGAATTTAGAAAATAAAAGAGAATGAAAACCCTTCAACAAAGGTATAAATTATACGCGCATGTTGTGGTTAATAATGCAAAGTTGGTACCTACTCATAAAAAAGTTAAAATTAAAGATAATATTAAATTTAAAAATGATCATTTAAACGATGAATACTTTAAAGCTAAAGATTTTAGTACCTACGGTATTAAAATAGATACCTAGTAGGTACCTACATAATTACTTACTTGAATGGCGCTTCAATTTGTAGTAAATGTCAGCTTTGGAAGAATAATATATTAATTATACTTTATTTACCCTCACTAGCAGAGCTGTCGCCCTTACACTACACGAGAAACTAGCACTAAGCTCTAAACTGGTGTTGCCAAGCCGTAAAACGCAAAGCAAACTACTAAACTGCTAACTGGTGTTAGGTTAAAATTAGCACTATAGCCTGACGCATCTATCCTGTTTTGTCCATGTCCTGTTCGTTGTTTTATTGTCATACTCCGTCTTGTTTTGCTGTGTTATTTAAGCTACAAAAATTGATTTTGTTTTCGTATTACTGGTGGTAAAGTTCCAATGTAGGGAGGGCGTAGGCACCTCCGCATTACCTAATCTATCTGCCGCCAAATAATAGTGTATTGCAACTATAGTGATCTGGTTAGATCAGTGATTCCCAAAGTGGTCCATATAGACCCCCGGGGTCTATGGGAGACTCGATGGGGTCTACGTATATGCGTAAATAAAAATGGGATATATGGGAAAGTGATATAAATGTTAGCAAGGGGGTCCACCGAAACCAGAAAAAAATTGAAAGGGGTCTGGCTTCAAGAAAAATAGTTTGGGAACCTCTGGGTTAGATGGTAATGTACTCCGTAATGACTCCGTACATGGCTCCGTAATGACTATCAGAGACATAACAACTAAGGTCTCAGGGGTGACAACGCATCTGCATTTAGGTTTTAATGTACGGGCTGTATGTCTATAGGCTGCAGTCATTACATAACACCCATGTAAGCTGAATGTACGATTGACACCTTCGTTGCATTTAAAAAAATCAAATCAATCAAATGTAACTCTTAATACATTAGCACCTCATAAGTTTTCCCTGTGGTCAAGCGGCCAGTTCTCTGATAGAATATAGTGGCTGTCGAGAATGAGGCCTACAGTAATAACCACGTGTATAATCATAGTAAATAAACATGTTATCGTACATTAGAAAGTCGCCGGTTTGCCCACAGCATAAATAATTATGTACACAGAAGAGAACCCAGTTCTTTGCCTTCAATACATTTGACCTCAAAGTGTAAATCTATCGGTGGCATGGGCAGACCGTTATAAACTTAATGAGGTATGCACTGTGGACATAATCACGGCCAATCACGAGGATTACAGGTTCACGTGTGTAATTATTACAGAGTCACTAGCCAAGCGTTTCGAACCGTTTCGCTATAGACAAAATTACAGTTGCTCAATGCATTCGCCACGTTTAATTTTCTGCTGTAAATGATAATATAATGCTATATTTATAGATATAGGTACATAATGGACGCATTTTCTTGAATCTGAAAGATAATTATGTAGACATATAGGTACATTTTTATTTAAGGCAAAGGATTGTAACAGCGTTAAATTTTTTAGTTTTATTTTAAATTCACTTGCATTTCTCGTTGTGAAAAATAGAAGCTCAAACTCTTGCTAAATTAAAATTCTGAATCAGCTACTGTTTTCACAGTGGTTGTATGAGTTTTGTTTTCTACATTCATTAGGTGGACACATAAAAAATAAACACATTCGGTAGGTACTACCAATTATAAAGAAATATTCATCTACTTTTGTTAGTGCTGACCGCTTTATCGCGCTATTCTTTTACATTTACACATTTGCGATAATAAATCATAGTACCTAATAAGAAAAATGTATATAAACAACATGAATCATTCTTTGCTATATTTATTGCGGTTATTTAAAAACCTCAGTGGTTACGTAAATCAAAACATAACACAGAACACAGAAGCTTTATAAATAGCATCATGATCTCAAGTCACAACCACGTCTAGGCCAAGGGTATGTTTATTTTTTAATCTTGCGGTGATTTAATACTTTTATTTAATAATTTTAAAATAAACCAATTATAAATATGTACTTACTTCAATGTATATACCTATCTTTATGATACCATCACTAAAAGGAATAGACAGAAATACTGACATATATACATTAAGTGAAGATTAGGTACTAATATTTTAAGGATAAACCTTTCTATTATATATTTAGTTATATCTTCATATTGCAATGTGTTTATTTGGGTTAGTACTTACTAATTGTTTATTTAATCAGAAAAAGTACAGAGTTTTGACCAGAGTTTGCAGAGATGCTCATATACCTATATGAACAGTCCCCTATTATTTAGACGACTCAAATTTTTTTTGGTTAATCGTGTCTCCGTATGGGGTTTTTCAAAACAGGCGTCAAAAGAGTCCTTCGGGGCTGGCAGCGCGTTGGCAACTCCCCTGATGTTGCAAATGTTCATAGGCGACGGTAACCACTTTCCATCAGGTGGCCCGTCTGCTTGTCTGTCAATCCCTTGACATAAAAAAATGAATGTATGAATAAATGCATGTAAGATTTAACCTATCCTTACTTGTTTAAAAAAAAATACAGGCAAGATATATTTTTCGAGATGTAGGTAGGTTTTTTTCATGTAAATCTACGGTTTAAGTTTTCGATTAGGGCTCTACATTTCATGACTCTATCACGTCTTCAATAATGTTTTGTAGTTAAACGGAATACCATCAGCTCACTATTTCACTACTAACAAATGTGATAGTTTGTTTGTTTCTTACTTAATCATACCAACACGATCATTGACAATTCACATACTTACTAGATAAATTTAATAATTTATCCAGATATTACATGCTTTCAATGTGGACGAAATCACTTATTGCTTGTTATTTTATAATTGCTATTAATTTAGGTACCGATTTGATATCCACAAGACGGGCAATTGCAATTGAAAATTGTTACGTCGTGATTGACGCTGTATTGTTTGCGTAATTTGTAGGCGTATCAATAGCTTGTTGAACTTCAATGTAGAGAATCGCGTTGTTCGTGATTCTCAGAACTCTAATTTTAGTACGGTAACTAAGAAAAGTATATGGATTCTCGCTTCCTATAGTATTGTAAATTATGACATTTTGTTTATTCCTAAACAAATTAGTTATTTTTCTGCTCAAAAATAAAGAACGTCAATTGCTTCAATGACCGTCGATTTCTGGAGAATCAATTGCCAACGACCAATTTTCATAATTCGCCGAGAATACCTAGGAAGTAATGACAATCGCTTCAATCGCTTCATAAATCGATATTTGCGTCTACTGTCCATTTTTTTTTTTGATGTAACGAAGGTGGCATCTTACCCTGCAGTTCACGTGGATGATAAGTGATGTCTGCAGCCTATAGATATTTACACAAAAACCAGAGGTTAAAATGCTTTGGCACCCCTAAGACCTAAGTTGTTTTGTCTCTGTTCATTCCGTTGAATATTAGGTATCAATCGGAATTGACAGTCACGCAAATGCCTTAAATAACATTCAAGCTGAGTTGTGTCGTCGATGATTCTCAGTTATAAAAGACTAGTGCAGCGAGTTCGTGTAGCTACCGTTTCATTTAATTTGTTTATGTGTGAACATAGAAACGTGTTAACTACCCGTAACAAACTCATTTAATTGGATTTGGTTTCATTTCTATTATAAATGAACCAATTATATGTTGGTCTCGTTAAAAATGCATGAAATTCGAAAGTATGGGCATCGTTACAACAAAAACAATAATTTTAATATAAAATATGTTTTGAATAATGCAATACCTTTTAATTTTTTAATTTCTTAATTCTTATTTAGTTTCATAAAGCATTCAAGTTTTTTACCTGCGTCGTTTGAATGCAGTTACCACATTTAAAGTAATACAACATTTAATTATGTATCTAATATATATAAGAACAGGTTTTAAAATATTACAATCAGATAGGTAATACCTACTTTGTCAATTTGCGTTTTTCGGTATTCGTTATTCGTTTTCACAAAAACAACTTCATCAATTCGGGTGGAATGTAACTTTTTAGTCCTTTTGTACTCGTATATATATATATATATCTACGACTTCCAAGCTAACTGATTTGCTGTAATATTATGTAAAAGCCTTCAAAGGTCTTCGCACGACTGATATCTAACTATGGTGACGTAATATGATAGTTTGTTGTTTGTTTGTTTGCATGGCACGGGACGCGTCGCGGATTGCGGTGAAAGTCGCGAAAGCGAAGGACAGTAGATGTCACCTGACAGCCGATTATGTCGCCTATATCTAATGTCATATGTTCTCTTATTGCATGTTATTGATTTAGAAAGACATTCGCGAACGCAGCAACGTCCGGCATAACTTTTTGTTGATTGGTTTTGGGATTTAAATTCGTTAGACTAAGCTTTATTTTTAGATACCTATCTATACCGATATCTTCATCATCTTTGATGAAGATATTAAATATCTGTGATGTATAAGTGAATAGTAGAGTAGATACAATAAAAACGACCAAAGGTGCGACCGCCTATCGACATTGCTGTCATCATTATCATTGCTGTCAAATTTTAAAGTCGATTTATACTTTAATTAAATAACAATAATGGAAATAATCTACCATTATCGCTTGTTTATCACCTACTATAGCGAGAACATCAATCAGATTATCACTACTACTTCTAAAGGAGCTACAAATCGACATGAAAATTTGACAGCAATGACAATGCCAACAGCAATTTCGCACCCCAGGTGTGAGTTGAACTTAAGTGCAAAGGGTGCCGATAAATTAACGAATTTCCTATTTGCCACAAATGCCAAGACTTACTATAAGTGTTGCTGTGAACAGATAGAATTATGAATCTATTTTATGTGTCCCTACGCGAAGGTAACTTTCCATCAGGTCTCCTTGTCAACCTTATTAATACAAAGGTTATAGGTATTATTAAACATAAAAAGCCCCTTATTCATAAAAGTAATTTTGCTAAAGTGTTGCTAATCTCTCCTTTCTCTTTTTCTATCCTGCACATTTGACAATGCAACTGACAAGGACAAAGCATTCTACGTATAGCTAAAACGTGTCTAATGTACGTTTATGAATAAGGGGATAAGTGTATAGTAGTATCTTGGTAGCTACTCATAATTGTACCACAGTATAGTTTGTAACTATACTGTGATTGTACCATAGAGGATTATTATATCTTCAAAGAATAATAAAATTAGTCTCGATAAACCGCTCAAATCGAAAATAAGCAGGATATTGTAGATTTCCCTCACAAAAATGCTGATGCTAATCCGTTCTATCGAATAAATTTGATATACTTGATCCGTTCAATACAAGCCTATAGGAGTTAAAAAAGATTAATCAAGAGCACTGAACACCGGCGGTGATTTCATTATGCAAAAACGTATCGTAAATTACGTTGTAACGAATACGAGCTGACAAGTCGGCGGCACTTCGGACTGTTCAGAATGAAATGCCGCCATTTTATTGGCTTTAATGGCTGTTCAGGAGTTGAAAGTATTATGACATAATCAAAATAGTGATATATGAATGACGATACGAATTTGATCTACATTCTTTTTTTTATTGTTTTGGACTGTATGTGCCATATTCCGTAGTAGCATTCCAAAGGACTATGATGTTTTCCAGACGACCAATAGCTAATAAAGTAGTCAGTAAGAAATAACTAAACATATTTAATTCCAGGAAGAGCTTCAGTGATCGAGAGCGTATTCAACAGCCTAGGAACGGAACAAATTCACTGGTGCTGCACTAATGCTACTTGCCATTCACTGGTATTGTTCAATGCTATTTTATTCCAGTAAGATATATATAATAGATACAGCAGAAGCCTAAGAAGCATGAACTACCAACGCATCTATATCTATATAGATACATTGGAATCTCTGGATTTTACGTAGAGGTATATAGAATACAGCATTCACTTTTTTATATGTTATGAAAGTGGCAAACAAGCATGCAGTTCACATTGATGTTAAGTGATTACTGCAGCCTATAGACACCCCACAAAGACCAGACGACATGCGTTACCACTTCTGAGGCCTAAGGTGTTATGCCTCTGTGCCAGAAAATACAGGGCCGTACATTACCACCTGACCGGAACACGATAGTGCTAAACACTACCATTCAGCGGCAAATATTGCGGTGGTGCCTACGCCCGCGAGCTCCGTCACTGGCGGTCTACCAAGCTTATCATCAGTGTGAACTTTTATACTTGTTTTATATTTTCATGATACAAAGTAATTTTTTTCCCTAGGACTTAATGAAGTGAGAAAGAACTAAAGAGATCTTCCCAGAATGGTTGGATAGAGATTATTCTCTAAGTTCTTTTGATTTCATGTCTCTATACGGAAAATGAAAAAAACTCCAACTTCTGGACTCCTAATCGACATTTTCTTCCCTATTTTTTTTTTAACCAAGTAGAAAATTCTCATGCAATTCATTTATTGTATGTTCTCTGTCAGTAGATTGGGGAACAAGATAGGGCAAGGAGGATGGTAGGTCCTATGGGTAGTGTAAGGTACTTGTACTTAGGTAGTGTAACTTACTTATTTTAATTACTAAGGACTCAGGGTACCCTATAAGCGCCGTGGAAATGCAGTGTTTGATTTCCGAGAATCAGAGGGAATACAATTAATTGTCGTTGTAAAGCAAACTTGAATAACTTGAATAAAAAAACTTTGAAAAGTTTCAAAGCGTTTATTTTTAATCGTCAAACGTCACCACCATTGGTATAAAAGGTGTCCCTCGCTTTAAAATCGTCATGAAAAAAGCGAGTTGTTATAAAACACGTACAAACCTTAAAAAATATATCTACGTGATGTAACGAACATGACATGTATAAAAAACTTTGATAACTGATATGTAGAAAGTTACAGACACATTTGAAAAGTCGCTGCAGCTGTTATGATAATAACTTCCTTAGGCTAATTCACATGACAGACGATAGAATACTACAACCTTCGTAGGGTTTTATTTATTGTGATACTGTACAATAAAGTAGAACTTACTAAGTACTGAAGACACGCAACAAATTACCAAACACCTATTTATTAAGTAAGAGGCTGAGATCAATGACCTTGGGAGGTAATCGTCCTCGACCAAAGTGGGCGTAGTATGAAGTATGAGAGGAAATGGTTCCTCATATTGTATGTACTGTGCAATCATTTGTAATTTTAACGGAATACCTTTATACACATACTGTGTAGGCCCATTTGAACTGTGTTTTTATGAAGTGGCAAACAAGCATTCAATGTACATGTATGATAAGTTATAAGTACTGCAATCTGTAAACATCTACATAAAACCACAGGATTCAATGTTTCATACTAAATTGTCATTTTTCTTAAAAGAAATATGTGAAAAAAAAAGTCTTCAGGGGTGACCTGAACTCGCGACCACTGGGACCTCTTATCCAGCCGTTCTCCGAATTCCACCAAAAGATTGACATTTTATTATTATGAAGATTATTGGCACTATGTTCGCAGAGGAATTAAAATAAAATCTTTTGACAGAATTTTAGGTGATTTAATTAACCAGTTGTAGTTACATATGCATATGCAGGTTATGTACAGTTAACGACCTTCAATGCTCAACATAAAATCGCAGAATCGGGTTTCATTGCAAAAATTATAAGTAATGAAGTTATAATTATAATCTCATAAAACTACAGATTTCATGTAAACAATCCAGTTCTGTCCTAGAAATATCGGGACTATGTAGTACCTTATTATTATTGTTACCATCTAACAAGAATACCTATGATAATATTGAACACAACCACTTACGGTTAAATTGTCGATACTTTTCTTGTGTTTATTTCTCTTTGTGTTGGACTCTATCACCAGTTATGAAATCGACCTTATCTTTGTATTATACCTACATGTCATTGTATAAGTAAATTAGTAACACTTTTAAAATAATTTAAGATCAAAATCATAACTTTTCAGTAAATTTACCTATTTATTAAAACTGCCTTAAAATTATTTTTTTCATAATCCGATTATTTTACCACAAAGCAGTCGCTGAATCATATTATAATAACGAATTCCCTCTACTTTGTTGAATTAATTTCTTGCCATCAAAATGTAAATGAAGACGAAAAGTTTATTTTTCCATGAATGCGGTTTGATTTTGGAATTAATTAAATGTGCTTTTGCATAAATGAATGGAGGGCCAAAAGGGCAATGAATTATTATCATAATCGACCTTTTTGTTTGCGTGTCATTTTTGGTTATTTAAGAACTTGAGTTGGGACGGACAGCTTTCTAGTTATATAAGAAATAATAATAATCGAATGAAAGTTTCAGTACATTTTTTTTATTATATGCGTCGGTGTCTGATTTCTTATTAAATAAATACTTACGTTTCTTTACAAAAAGTTGAACATCAGAAACTCAGAGATATCATGCAGAAAATAAACTGATAACTGAGCAGCCGTTCAAAACGCGTGAGATACATTAACACTTTTATTTTTCACCTATAATCAATGTATGAAAACGGTTTCTTTCTTAATGCTCCTAAGAAATAAAGACTGTGTATGTAAATAAAAAATGTTGTATTTTGCTAATTAGAGAATGAAATTTTGCCCATACAATTAAAAAGCACACAAACATAAGTATTTTAAAATTTATCTCATAGAGCTCTAGTTGATTACAATAATTACTTTACTATAATTCAGTTGTATTTTGTTTGCCTAAAGGTGTGTAGTTTGCTTATTATTAATCAAATATATTATAATTAAGAGAAGGGTACTCAATTCTTAAAATAATATTGGTTAAATACGCAAAAGAGCCACGAGGCCACGAGCCATTTGGTCCAGCGGTGTGTCGCGACCGTTTTACCAGAGGCCCACGGGCACGGGTTAGATTTCCGTACCAGGACAAATATTTGTGTGGCCAACAAATATTTGTTTCGGGACTGGGTGTTTGTGTATGTAATATATTTAAATAAAAGCGGCAGAATTTCATATAATATTTCTTATTTAAATTATGGATAACAGAAATAAATAACAATACATTTGTGTTATTTGAATGTAAGAAAATAATTAAAAGATTTTCTTGAATTGAAATAATTAATGTGAGAACAGTTCAGCACTGTAAACATTTGAACATAAAGGAAATCCCTTTACAAATAAAATCTTTCAATTGATACCGGTTCATGTTCTTTGAATGGAAAGTATGTATAATTGAATGGGTACGAATGCTATAAACACGTTGGAATATTGATGTTTGGATTGAAGGAAGACGGATAACGCCCTAGGCTTTTATTAAACACGCTTTCATGAGCCGCGATTACCTCGAGTTCAAATACCATGTAATGGACGGTTATCGTGCTATCATAATGATCCAACCGACCGTGCGTTCCACACAACCACTGCGTTTCTATATTTTCTACTTGTGCAGGCCGTAGTTTACCTATTTCCTATTCCAATATCAATGGGAAGGTACTCGTAAATAGCAATGATGTAGGTACTACTAAGTGTTTTTTAATTTTGATTTTGAAAATTATAGCCAGAAGCAATAAACGTTTTGCTTAATTTAATGTGCTACGTGTGAAAAAAGAGACGTGAGGAGCCAAATATTTCTGTTCTTCTACTATATTATTCACTCTCTTCATTCATTTTTAAGATTTTGGGTATATTAGACAATCTGGTCTGTGTTTGAAATAAGTCTAATCGTAAATAGTATGGTTTTTTTGTAAGATCTGCGACCACTTGATCACATAACTGGAAAAACAAAATTAGCAAACCGTTTATATGATTGCGTATATGCAATCATATAAAAAGTTGATACCTATACTGAATGGATATGGTATTGTTACAAGATTACGTATAAGCTCACATATAATAAGTTTGCGGCGCGGCCTAGATAATCGGGCCAATTAATTAAATGCTTGATTGCGCCACCTTTTTCATCGGCACTCTTCCAGTAAATTACGAGCATATGGTGGGTTAGAATGTGTTAATTGGTTTCGTTTCGAGTTAGTTATTTTCACAATATCACAGATGCTTGTAGCTTTAACGAAATGTGCACTATTTCCAGGAATGTATAAGACATACCGTTTTGCAGATTAAAACTTGGATTTTTTTTGATGAAGTTAAAATAGAATATGGGAATTGAAATAGAAAACCGTTTGGGGATTGAAATGGGGATTAAAATAGAATATGTTGAATACAAATCGTGAAAGTTTAAAACAATTTATGGGAATACATTCTACGAAACAGTGTCACTAGTGCTTTTAAATTTGTTTCTGCAGGAAGGTCCTTACTTTTTTAATCAATTTTTATTTGTTATTGAGGTATAGGTTGAATACCAAAAGAACATACAGTTCACACTGATGGTAAATCAGTTAATACTACAGGCTAATATCTACCTAGAGGTCCTAATATAAACGTATTGTACCTACTGTTTAAATACAACATGTTTAACTCTTATTTATTGGCAAAATAGGGATGTTTTAGAGGAGAGTTTTGAAAAAGGAGAGGAGAAGAGGTTTTGAAACTTTACCACCAACCAACTATTTACCTACTCTTTATTTTTATATCTTATTTGTTATCGACATTCAATAACTTCCTGTGATTTTAAAGTTTCCAATGGTTAGTTGTAAAGTTAGTATAGAGTGTTAGTAAAATTAGGTTACGTTGATGAAGGGCGTAAAACTAATAGCAAATGTAATTTACCTACGTGCAAAGTAGTTACAGTTGACTGACAATAATTTGATTACAAAAACTTCGCGGTAGAGTACCTACTATAGATAAGCCATAACAACAAAACTGTTTCAGTTTTTGTGGGTTAATAATTTTTTTAATACTTTCTACAAACTTAAAGATACTTGCAAAAAACAAGTCGTGCGAAGTGAAGGTTATCAAGTACCTACCTATAATCTTTTAACACAAAATATAGGCTTCAACTAATGATTTCTTTCAATGAGCCCATGCTATTATTCTCTTCACTACCTTAGAATAATATAAAATACTCCTCCTTTTTGAATACGATTAATAAATAGCTTGATGAAAAGTAGATTTTCCTCTTTCCTTGTATCAAAATAAGAAATTTGTGCTGAAACCTTATTCCAATAAGTTAAGCATGACGTATCTTTGGGTAGGAAATAATTACCTACACGTAGTTATTCCCGATGAGTAATTACTCTCTACAGAAAAAACTCTGCCACACATATTATGTGTACCGTACATAAAACACAATTATATGTGATAGCAAATGGAATTCGTGAGCAAACATTTAGTGAGGCAGTTCGTCGGAAGGCAAGCGTGCCACTCCCATACATTCCAGTTGACTTGACATACATTTGAAATGCGTTGATGATCGAGCGTGTATGGAACACGTATAGACTTTAGTTATGCGTGGTATGGCAATTTGATGATACTAATCTTAGGTACTTAGAGTTTACAATTATCGATTTAATAAATTAATCTTACGAAACGAAATACGGAATACGACGATGTATGATGGCAAATTGTATTACAAAATTACAAATTAACAGACTGTAAGATGCATAGATATCTAAATAATACGATAATGTTCATATTTTTGTTGTTAGACTTTACACTTAATTACGCATCTCTATGTAAATTAACGAAAAAGAGATCACCTTGATGTCTTTGATAAATTTATGTAAACCGATTTTAAAAGAGGGATCTTACTGGTGGTAGAGCTCCAGTGACGAAGCTCGCGGGCGTAGGCACCACCGCATTACCTAATATACTTGCCGCTAAATGATAGTGTTTAGCACTATCGTGTTCCGGTCAGGTGGTAATGTTTGGCCTTGTAATTTCCGGCACAGAGGCATAACACCTTAGGCCTCAGGAGTGGTAACGCATCTGCATTTTGACCTTGCTCTTTGTGTGGGTGTCTATAGGATGCAGTCATCACTTAACATCAATGTGAACAGCATGCTTGTTTGCCACTTCCATTACATAAAAAAGGGATACACGAGGGACATTTTAGACTTTAAATATAAAACCCTTTTTATGTTCAAACAAAAAGATAGTAAAAATACTTAACTCTAAAAATTTAGACACTCATTCCACACTTCAACTTTATAGCCATGAGTTGAAACTGGCAACTTTTTAAATGTCAGTTGAAGATACTTGTTTCGTTAAAAAGCAAACATAGCTGTGGGGCATGAATCTAGTGATTACGACACTGATATTTATAAAACAAGTACAAGTTAATTGTGAAATTTGTCATAATCAAGGATTTGCAGAACATTACATAAGTTGTTTAAGATAAGCCAATTCTGGAGTCAGTAACCCTATATTCAACATTAACATACAATCCGAGGCGAGATCTTGTTATCCTAATTAATATGACAAGATGAGCTTGCCAGTTAAGTGTACCTATAGTCAATATGTCTCATGCAATTAATTAATCAATACCCATAACTTATGCATACACTTGATTGCAACAACATTTCCAGAGTTAAGGGAAGCCCTTGAAAATTTAATTTAAATGTACCCATAAATTTTTAGACCAGAATCGTGGTCGCAACCCGCAAGTGATTAAAAAAATATCAATACGATCTATCAAAAAGTGAGTTTCTACGAATAAATACTTAATTTCAACAAAAAACATTATTCGATGTTATCTAGGTTAATAAAATAATAATTGTGATAACAGTTTTGTTAATTTAAAAAATAACGTTAGATTCGCATGACAGTTTTTACAAAGACCTGCGGACCATGTCGTGTTATTGCGATTCAAATTGGAAACTGTCAAATTATTGTTCAATTTGTTGATACGTCAGCGTGTAAGAAGAAACGAGACAAAACTAACAGCGATTCAGTTGGTAGGCTGATTGGTCTGTGAGTTTTAGGGAGGCCTTTAGGCTCGTAATATTAGAGTTATTAAGTTACGGCCGGTAAAGAGGTAGGAATGTAAGGAATGCATACATCATTCGCCTTAAATTGTGAGTTGAAATGCTCTAATTTACTAATTAATCGTTAAATTAGCTAATAAGCGTATTCTTCGTCAATTTAATAAATATTTTAGTAAAACGTGTGTTTTCTATTCCTTTTCCATTTTCTCGTTGCAGAAGGTGGATACATTGAGTGTATTGGGAGTAGGGAGCTAAGTACCTACAAACCGCAATGGTTAGTGGTAGTTCGTTAAATTTCGGTATACCTAACTCATTAATAACTTTATTCCATGCACCATTTTCTCTTGTGAGGACTTTCTTTGATTTTCTGTTTTGTTTTGTGGTTTTGAGGTGAAAATACCTAACTAATTGAAGTCCTAATCTGCATTATTGAAGATTTTTGTATTATGCTAAATACGTACCAAGTAGATCGTAAACTAAAACCGTCGAATGTTTTTGTAACTTCCTGATTAAGTACCTGTAACAAAAAAAAAAAACATGTTTAATCAATGTACTTAATTTAACAAAAATAAACACCAATTACCTACACTTTTTAATTTTCTTCTATCAAATGCGCTCAAAAGCCTGTATAAGTTGTGTTCGCTATTTATTTTAAAGCTTTTAAAAAGGATAGAGGCGTTCTTCTCAATTCAGTGGTTGATGTAGTCAATCCGTGCTCAAAAAATGATAATCTATCCTTTTGAGAACGGCATCTGACTATCTGTAGCACAACCGTTGTTGACGCGGTAACTATTAAAAAAAGGAAATCATATTGTTTGTAACTGATCATATAATTGATGAACTGATACGTGAACTGAAATGTTGTAGAATGGGTTTTTGATAGGCGATTTCTTTAAATGCGTTAATATAACAGTTGCTACTATAAGTAGGTATCTACCTCCATGTTTACTTGTTCTAATATATTGTTTGGCACACACAACTCGTAACGTGTTCGTGGGACGCTTAATAATGTTTAGAAAGTCTAAATTTTGTCACTGTGAAAGTTACCGTCGGAACGATGCGTGCGGTTCTGAAGAACTGCGTCATTGTGCAAACATTTTTATCTTTAAAAAAAGATTATACTACCTAAAAAATAAGCAGGCAGCATGACTTTATGCTTTTTTTGTCAATGAAGTATGTCAGAGATATACAATAGTTGGTCCTTAAGATAGTAATCCTTTGGGTACACACATAGAGCAACGCGGCCTACCGGTCGCGGCGGATCGGAGGGGAGTAGCCATAGAGTGTATTACCGATGCAAAACAGTCTGTCATTTTTTGCGGGGGGAAATGCGTGCGACACACACGCACACTACAAAAATCGTCTATTACTACGAAACTCACATCTTGACTTTAACAAAATACAGAAACAATTTCACGCACACATTTAAACATCTAGGCGACATGTATAGGCCCATTTGGGCTTGAGCTTTGACGGAGGGGAAAGCCTGCATATGGCTACTCCCCTCCGGTGTTGCTCTATGGGTACACATGCATTCAATCACGCACGACCCGCCAATATCTTTATTAACTCCTATGTGATATATTTTTTATCCAAGTAACATACATTTTCACCAACTATTCATATAAGTTTATACTGTTTACACTAAACTATGGTATGAGTGAGTATATCCTCATTACGATCCTGTAGTACCTACTTTTTAAAGAAAATTATTAAAAATAAACTGATATTAAACATAAATAGTTCGCTTAGCCTGGGTCGCACCAAGATATTTGTTAAAGTTAAAGTAACCTCTCTAACTTTAACAGATTTTTTAAGTCAGAGAAGGATGTGAAATGTTACAATAACTTTAACAAAGATCTTGGTTTTTAATTTTCTTACGTGATCAAATGCGCTCAAAGGCCTATATAAGTTGTGTTCGCTATTTATTATTTTATAGATTTTAAAAAGGAAAGTGGTTCTCTTCTGAATTCCTTAGCGGTAAAAAGAAAAAGGTTTGAAAGATAAAAATATGTAAATAAAACATTAAATAGGTTGTTTAAGGTCAATTCTTAACAATGGAATTGTGCGTATTGTCCTTATTTATGCTAACTGCTAACGCTTGCTCCCATAGCTTACTTCGATATAGCAAAACGGTGCTCAAGATCTTGATTATATAAAGATTTAATATTTTATCATAATATTGTTTCGATCTCTACTAGTTTCATAAGTTATACGATTCCTTTCTATGCTTCTCAAAGTGCCCACCAATGTAAGAACACCGTAAAAGGCAAGTTTTAAAAAAGACTAACAAGTTTTGGAAGATTAGCTAACATTTCACATTTTTTTCGATAGGTATCGGCGAGTCGGTCGGTAAAATAATAGCGGTATGTTTTTATTGAATTGTTTTTACCGTTGTGGCGTGCAACGTCCAAGTTTGGTCTGCATTGTTATGGATGAGCGGCGATTATTTTACGGATATGTTGGACAAATGTATATAAGGTTGGGGAAAAAGTTTCTTCGCATTTTTTAAGATAATTCAAAACATTTTTTAATATAGTTTATTTAAATTTAACTAAAGTATGTATGTACCATTTTGTTCGATAACCTTTTGCCATCTTGTAAGTAGGGGCATGATCCCATTGCTATAAAAATTTTGGGACTTCTCATCAAAATACCGCGACAAGTGGATTTAGCAGTCCTCTCGTGATGTTAACCTAACATTGCATAAAGAATTCTGAAGAGACCGAAACAGGTGGAAATCTGAAGGTGCAAGGTCAGGACTATACGGCGGATGCATTAACACCTCCCAGCCAAACTCTCTTAATTTTTGCTGAGTGGCTATAGATGTGTGAGGTCTAGCGTTATCATGATGAAACACCACACCCCTTCTGTTGATCAATTCCGGCCGCTTTCTCTCAACTTCTTGCTTTAATCTCATCAGTTGTTCGCAGTAGAGTTCAGAATCGATAGTCCTGCCTGGTGGTAATAGCTCATAATGAATAATGCCCTTCCCATCCCACCACACACACAACATCACCTTATTGCGAGTTAACCCGGGTTTCGCCACAGTCTGTGAAGCCTGACCGGCCTTTGACCACGACCTTTTTCGCACGTTCTTGTCGTACGTGATCCACTTTTCATCACCAGTTATCAGCTTCTTCAAAAATGATTCGGTTTCATTACGTCGTAATAAAGAATCACAAATGAGTACACGGTTTCTTTCAGTGAGCTCGTGATGTACCCAAATATCGAGCTTTTTTTTGTACCCAGCTTTTTTCAAATGCGCCAAAACTGTTTTGTGATCAATTCTCAGTTCTTCAGCTACGTCGTAACTACTGATATGTCGATCTTGCTCCACTTATTCAAAAATGCCATCCATTTTATCCGTAATAGGGCGACCAGAGCGAGGTGCATCTTTGACATGAAAATTTCCGGATTGAAAACGCTTAAACCAAATTTGTGCTACTCTCACAGACACTGCACTAGGTCCATAAACATCGCAAATTTTTTTCGCGGCTTGCGTTGCATTTTCACGTTTTTGTAGTAAAATTTTAAAATGTATCGAATTTCTTCATTAGATTCACTCATCTTGACAGTACGAAAAACAAATGTAAATCACACATTTGCCTAATTTGAATTTGGAATTATGTTCTTTAAAATTTTAACTGTCAATGATACCAAAACCAGCCAGATACAAATACTACAGCCATAAAGCCAAAGAGATTTTATTACAAGTTCATACATACTATAATGCGAAAAGACTTTTTCCCCAACCTATTATTTATTTTAATACTGCATGTAAAAGTGTACTTTTATTCGACATATCCGTATTATCTGTTAAGTATAAAGCGTAAGCCAGTGACGTAGCTCGAGGGAGTAGGCGTTTCAAAAGTAAGTAGGTACATATAAGTATTTAGAAATTAACACTGTCGTGTACCAATTAGATGGAAATGTATCCCATAATAGACACAGAGGAACAAGATCTTTATCCCCAGGTGTATCAACTCATATGTATTCAGACCTCTTTTTACGTTATGACGGGATATTGAACTATATGCTTTTAGAATGTATGTAAATAAAAGATAATGTAGATAAAACAAGAAGTAGCTTATCCAGATAAGAACTGCTGTGAGTCAGGATTTAATAAGTTCAACGTCTAAAAGGGAAGCCTTAATTTTTCCATGAGGTCGAGGTTCCCTTCGTCTTCTGAATCTGAAATATTTAAAAAGAGCAGGTAGATATATTCGAAATTTGAAGTTAAAAGTGATGTTTGAATCTCTAGAATTCAATGCAATTCCTTTTTCCGATATTTCAAATGAGAAGGACGGAATTTATTTTGACTATACGCCTGCATCTGTATCTACCTCTTGTGTATAACAATTTATTCGACATTAAAAATTAATCATAACAGCTAATGGTGAACGCATAATGATACCATAACCACTAAGAAATAAGTTCGTGGGACCCGCTTGTCTGTAATTATGACTGCGAAGTCAAGGTCAACAGTTACATACACTATTCTATGTAGATTGAAATACGAGACCCAAAGTACTCGTTATTTAATCGTATGCTTCATCTCAATGCCTTAATATTTATATGCCTGTCTTCCAAGGCAATTCTAAGAGCTTGAGCGTATAGCAGGTATTTAGTGACTAGGCTAGGCAAGTAATAACGTTATCGATCCAAGTCATTTGTCTATCCGTTTGATTGAATGGTTGATGAATATAATTGAATATCATACAGGCCGCTAGAGTTGAACGGCACCGTGTAGTAAAGTTAATTGAACGGCTGATTAAATTAGTTTGCGGCGACATTTCCCTTAAGACATCATCGAGTATTAGTTATTTTTACGATTAAGAACATATTTTTTTGATTGCACATGCAGAAATGTAGTACGGAGGTGAACTTAATGCTACTAAGTGACCGGTAGGTCAAACCTTTGAGTAGGAAAATGGAAAATGGAAAACGTGAAAAGCTGAAACGTGAATGCAAGGCGTGAAAAGCTTTTATAAGGTGTAAATAGTTAAATACGGAGATAACCTACGAATAAATCTTATAATCCAAATAAACAATAGAATATTCTTCATTAATAAATAAATACAAACTATACACACACATATATACCTATATCAAAAATATTATATCGACATAATTGAGAAGAAAACGCAAGATAATCTTAATATATATAAATCTCGTGTCACAATGTTTGTCCTCAATGGACTCCTAAACCACTTAACCGATTATAATAAAATTCGCACACTATGTGTAGTTCGATCCAACTTGAGAGATAGGATAGCTTACATTACGCTATGACTAATAGGAGCAGAGCAGCGCGGGCGAAGCCGGGGCGGGCCGCTAGTATAATATATAATTTTCAACGTCAACTGTCAACTTGCTCGAAGCTTTGTAGTTGATAGCTGTGACAGCGAATGAGTTGGTTAATATATAATTTTAGATTAAAGATTCACAATGAACACAAAAAAAAGAATCGTGTATAAGGTAAAAACCAAACGTTTATTTGAATCATAATGTATTCATGTTTTACTTGTACATGGGACATGAATTCTCACGTTTCTACCCGGTGTAGGTATATCTAGATAGATAGCTTTAGACATATAACTTAAGGTGTAAGCCGCAATAGATGGATCTAAGTAACCTACTGAACCTACCTACTGAGTAAGTAGATACCTATCGGCAATTGTCACAAATACTAAAAATTACTTCGAACTGGGATCGAATTTGAAACCTATGGATAAACGAGCGTCGAATTTCTCTTTCTCTTTTTGATTTAACCGATTTTTGGGTTATCACAAATGATGTCACCAATTTTTTTTTTAAATTTCTATCAGTATTTTTTTGGAGATTTCCGTAGACTGCTCTAATCAGTTATCATATCATCGACATGTAATGCGTTCTACTTCGCTACAATGCTACTCCGGCCATACAATATTTTTTTTATTACGCTCTACCTCTACCTCAGAGACAAAGGAAACACAAAAAAAAAACTTTTTGCAATGGAAAATATCTGCACGTGCCGGTCACGTATCTTATGAACAGTTTTTATTGATGTTTTTGTATTCACGTAATACGCTCGGCATCAATAACAATTTCTCGGTACCTATCTCTTTAGTACCTACTGAGATTCTCAATAACATTATTATATTTTACGGACAAGTGGATCACTTTTTGAGATAGGTATCAATTTTTATATGTTATGATAATAATAAATTGAAGCTCTGGAATTGAGTTATCAATGACCTAAAGAAGACGTAGCAGTCATTAAAAATTTCCATTCGTATTTTTAAAATAAAATTATGTATTTGCAAACACAAAATAATAATTAGGTACCAGATCACCCGATTCTTGCTACTTAAAAAATCGTATTAAACACGATTACTGCAATCATTTCTGCATTAAGTATTGTTATCGCAAGAACGTTTTTAAATTCTCGTGTGTATTATTAAAGCATTATTCGTTTTTTATGTTTTTTGGTGGAATTATTTACTGACGAAGTTTTTATTCATTTCTTCGGGCGTAACGATGTCAGATTAGATATATTTTTCTTTATCAGATTCAGCATAGAAAACATATGTGATGCATAACGTGACCATTTTTATCGTCAATCAAAACGGGACGTTTTCAAAATTAACCTTCAAAGAACTAGAGGGAGGAGGTTGTCTTTCGAACGCCAAGCTACATTCTTTAAGTATTGTTTTAAATATCTTAGGGATGGCTATTGTTTTATTTTTATAATTATAAAATTCAAAAAGTTTGAAATTTTGGATTGATGCTGTATTAACAGCAAATGTTCAGTCGAGTGCGCTAGTTTTCTATAGATTTTTGCTGATATTACCATAACGGGACATCTTCCCTGCCCAAAAGTTTCCCCGGGACACCGGGACGGGCTGCACGTAACGGGACGTTAGTCATGCAACTCTAACAACCCTTTGCTCTTCTAGTGGTAGGTGAACTATCTTCTATATTTTTGCTACTTCACTGGAACTTAAATAGGCTTCATCAGCAGTAGTTTCTACATATTACTGAAAAAAATCCATTAGCCCTATTTAAATATTTCATTATGAGGAATTCGTATAAAAAAATATTGACGGCAGTAGCGTAAGCCTTAAAATATCCTACACGTTAAGAATATCATAACAGTATTTGCTCTTCAAGTCACGCGATATTATAGATGTAGTAGCATGCTAGACAGCTTTCAATTTGCGGTTAGGAAATAGCTGTTCGTGTACTGCCTAGTCGGCTTCCTGCATCGATGCACTTGTAATGTTGGTTTTCTATGGTACTATGCGGTAATTGAGTTCTTAGTTGTTAAAATATGCAGACGTTTAGAACTTGCTTAGTTTCACTGCCTTTTGTGCAGTTTCAGCTGCTTATTTTAAGATTTTACAGAATTTAACGATCCTCAACGTCCACATAAATGAAGAGAAAACGTTATTACAAGTAAGTGCGTATGGTTACCGGTTCTACTTATTTATAAGTAAAAAAGTTTTTAAGACTAAGAGATAAGACTTGTTTAAGACAGTCTACACTTTAATTACTCTGTCTTAAAGACTGTTTTGAGAAAATTCTTTTAAAATTCACGTCTGAGAAACGGTTATTAAACTATTGATTGTTTATTATAAATATAGAATATGATATGTTCTTAGGTTTTCGCGAGCTACACTCATTGAAATAAAACTATTTTTACGGATTTATCTCGCGTATATTAAACTATCTAATGTGGAATGGGGAATTCTACCTACAAATAGACGGAGTTGCCATGGGCTCCCCAGTTTCTCCCATAGTCGCCGATATATTCATGGAGGACTTTGAGGAGAGAGCCCTGAGCACTACAACCATAACACCTCGCATTTATAAACGATATGTAGATGACACATTCACCATATTGGATAGCAATAATGTTTCTGTTTTTCTTTCACATCTCAATTCCATACACCATAAAATCAAATTCACTATGGAATTGGAACAGGACAATAAATTAGCCTTCTTAGATACTTTATTAATTAGAAAAACCAATAACACACTCAGTCACACTGTGTTTAGGAAGTCTACCCATACTGATAGGTACCTTAATGGTGAATCACACCATCACCCGGCACATTTATCTGCCGTTGGCTCATCTCTATTTCAGAGAGCACGAGGCATCTGTGACGACCACCATCTTCAGGGGGAGCTGAAGCACCTACGCCAGGTGCTACATAACAACAAGCTCCATGTACCACCCGTCCGTCACAGAGGCCGCGTGAAACCCCCTACAGTAGAACGACAACCAGCCATACTACCTTACGTTAAGGGTGTCACAGATAAAATCAGCAACATTTTAAAAAAGAATTCCATTAAAACAGTTTTCAAACCATATAAAAAGATTCATCAGTATTTAAGACCCATTAAAAGTAATATTCCATTACAAAATTCTGGCATTTATAAATTAGATTGTGATTGTGGACTCTCATATATTGGTCAAACGAAGAGAGCTGTATCCACCCGCGTTAAAGAGCACATTGCTGATGTCAAAAACCGAAGAACAGGGAGGTCTGCAGTCTGTGAACACATAGCGGATAAGCCAAACCATTACATCCGGTTTGATAAAATTCAAATACTCGCTAGAGAACACAAACCCATTCCACGAATGGTACGCGAGGCTATTGAAATTAAAAAACACCCAAATTTCAATAGAGAAGATGGATGGCGATTATCAACATCATGGGATCCCATACTTAGCAAGATTAAATCCCAGCCGCAGCAGTCTGCAAGACCTCAAGATACCATAAGTAATTATTGTGTTAATCCTGAACGCTACGCAAGGCGTTTACGAAATCGATGGAGGTAGCTACATATAATTTTTCAAACTTCTGTCAGACAAATGTCACCTCAGTCTGCCCGGGACCACGGAAGCTGAAAAGCGACCGAAACGTCGGGTTGATTTTAAAAATCATTTTAGTTTAATATACGCGAGATAAATCCGTAAAAATAGTTTTATTTCAATGAATATAGAATATTTTTATACTTAGATACGAATACAATAAACTGTCTTTCAAAAAGCTTTTTTTTATAACTCATAAATTGCCGCCGATATTATGCGTATTATTGTATTTTTGAGTTATAAATTGTAGCATATCACACATGTTTTAATATTGGTCCACATAGGTATCAGATTTTCCTTTAGGATTCGGCCGAATATGTTAAATATTGACCAATGACCAATAAGAGGTATGATTAGCTCAAGTGGATCAAAAGAAAGATAATTATAATTTTATTATTGAAATGATTCATGCAGTGTAGGTAATCAATTAGTATCCGCAATTGGCTACGAACATAGAGCAACACGGGCTACCGGCCGCGGCGTCCGCCTTTGGCTACGAATGGATGTCCGTGGCTGCATATGTAATAATTTAACAAGCTATCCTTAACACCGACACGTAATTCTGTGCACTACTTAGTATGGTAACGTATTGCGTAACTTTGAATTAATTCTCTTTTACACAACACTCGCGGAGGTTTGTTATTTTTACACAGTTCAAATAATTCTACATTATGTTATTGATGTAGAGGAATTGTAAATGTGTGATTATTACAAACATAAATGTTAGATTTTAGAGATAAATATGTGGTATCTATATAAAACGTAATTATGAGTTTATCTGTTACTGAACATTTTATTATTTTGTAATTGCTGTAAATCGTTCGTTTTATTTTGTGTATTTGATATTTTGATTTACTAATTAGAACTGAGCGCAAAGTAATTAAATATTTAATACAATACCTACTTATTATTCAGAAACTAGATTCTCTGCCAACTATCAATAAAACGTTTCATTACGGTTATTATAAAATAATTTAATATCTGACTAGGTTAATATAATCGACGTAATGCTCGTGAAATAAGAGATTAAAATTATAATTCTCTTTCTAAAGATTAAGCGGATATACAAAAGTGAAAGAGAATACAAAATAAACGAAGATGTCGTCGTCAATTTTATTTCACGATAAATGGTGTGATAGTCTATCAAATAAATGTCAGGCAACAGGTAGTCGTGTACAAACAGCACAACAGGTTAATTCTGAAGGTTTTTCTACGGCTGCGCTTTATTTCTTCGTCAATAAGGGCTAGTTCAGTTCAGCTTTAAGGTATTTAAGGTTAGCAAGGTAGATGAGTATACTTAAGTGGGTCAGTATTGATGGACGTTTTGTGTTTACAAACAAAACTTCTTTTTGTCCATTGTACTGCAAAGATTTGTTAGTTATTTGCTTTTTTTTTTGTTCGTATCCATTCTTTTTCCGTCTTTCTATCGGTAAACTTTGGTTGTTTGTGTTGTTTTTATACACAAGAAACAATAATTAATGGATCGATTCACCGAGCAAGTATAACATACCTATCAATTCGTGAACGGGGTAAGCAGAAAGGTGGGTACGGAGCAGAGACATATGCATTTAAGTATACATTATTGAGGGTTAGTTATGTCAATAGTTGGTTATGTTTTTTTAATTGGGTAAGAGAAGAAGTTGGGAGTAGTAGTATACGCAAGTAAATCCTTAAATAAGATTTTAATAATGTATGAAGATTGCGAATATCTTATTTATTCGCGAGCTCGAGGGCGTAGGCCCCACCGCATTACCTAATCTATCTGCCGGCAAATGGTAGAGTTCAGCACTATCGTGTTATACATACAGTTTACATTAATATAGTACTTATATGTAAATATAGGAACGTTCAGAAATCTGTCTAAAACTACTCTAGAAGTCTCTAACTATGTCAGGGTTTCCCAAAATATAGGCAAAAATTCCCATAGGCTGCAGTCATTAATTAACATCAGTGTGAACTGCGTGCTTGTTTGCTACCTTCGTATTATAAAAAAATACCGAACGTGGTACCTATCTATCTACTAATAGGTATTATCTATAACTAAAGTGATTCAGACAATATTTCATATAGGTACTATAGAGTACTATACATAGTACCTAGTACATAGTCTTAGATCTTAAGGATTTATCTGCATGTTGATCAGTGAAGGAAAAAGAAAGCATTGTAAAGATTTGTGTCAATTTCACTTTCAAACACGTTATTGACAAAAATATATCGATACCACATATTGTACAACGTGACGTACATCATAATGGATATGGCTGTATTGAATAGTAAATTGCTATTCACAACACAAAGGTCGATCGGATGCTTATAGGTGTATCAGAATCTTGAAGGTTACTTGGAAACAATTCATAAGGCGTGGATGTATCCATCTGAGATACGATTGTGTGGGAAATGTGATCATTAAGTTTGTGAAGAAAAAATAAGGAATATAACCACCTCGCTGGTTTCAGTCTTCTTCTTAGGTTGCCACTTCTTTACGAGGATTGGCCATCATGACAATATATCTTTGTGACTAACACGGAATAGGGAACGTGTGCCACAATAAAGTTAAATAAGGTTGGGCATTCATTTTGCTTACATAGGTACCTACTTGCCGAAATCGGGACGAGCAGAAATATAATTAAAGGTATGAACGAAACAGAACTATTTAGTAGGTAGGTATTTAATTTATATTATTGTATATTGTACACTTTTCCTGTCTATCTGTGTCTCTGTTTTATTGAAAAATACGTTAGGTACCTATATAAGTACCTACAACTTTTACAGCTGTTTTCACTCACTAAAAACTCTTATTAACCGGAAACTATATTTATAAGTATATAGGTACCTATCATGTTGATATAATTAGAATACCTACTAATTATGTATTGCCCCATACACCTACAACGTTATTTCTTTATCCAACAGTGAAAGTAAGGACCAACCACACGCCCATAATAAAGAGTGGATGAAGGTCATCAAATAGGCTACAGTAATTATAAATAACAGTAATCATAAAATACGTGGTCCACTTCCATACATTTCGTTTCGCAATACCTCGTAACTTGCCTCTGCACTGCGATTTACGGACCGTATCGGTAATACATCAAACTGTGTTCTGTAACCACCGTGAAATTATGTGTATTCAATTATTTTGTTGATACGATTGTTATATACGTATAAGTCTGTTTCACTACATGAAAGAAATAAACCTTGTGTTGCTGTAAAGAAGATTTATTGTTAGTTTTTTTTATACAGAGACTATTTTATTTAGGTAATATAAAACAATATGAACTCAAACCTGTAAAGAAGAAACGACAATGAAAGTTTATTCTTTCACTTTTAAAACATAAAATAATATAATATTAAAATTTTCATTGATTATCCAATTGTCAATCAACTCATATTTAAATCTGTCATCTGACATTCTGAATTCGTTTCTTCTTTAAAATCAGACAATTAAAAAGTTAAAAACTATAACCAAACTTCATGGTAAGTAAACACACAGAGTGCGAAGAAAGAAATAGTATTTCTTTACATCTCCCCCCATGGGGAAGAAAATTCACCCGTGAATTTTCACTCCAGTTCTCCATTTGATACTTGCACATTCTCATCCTCTGTTATCTGTACTGGAATTAGTTTTGTGATATGAAAAAGATTTGACTCTGTTTTTCTATGTCCTGTATCTATCTCGTAAATTGTATTAGATTTCTTTTTAATTATTTTATATGGTCCAATTCTCAATTCATCTAGCTTTTTCCTATTTAGTTTATTCCCATTTTCTATATATACTAGATCTCCCACACTGAATTCTCTTTGTTTTCTATTCCTATCATACCTCATTTTGTTATAGTAATGTGATTTCAAGGGACTTATGTGTTCATCAAATGAGTTTGAAAATATCAGGATGTCATCTATATAATTGACAGCAAAATCGGTTAGTTTATATTTTCTAAGTATGTTACACAATATTCTTTGAAATATTGCTGGAGCAGTCTTCAAACCAAATGGTAGGCAAGTCCATTGAAAGTGTCCCTCTTGAGTTACAAACCCTGTCTTCTTCCTGTCCTCTACTCGTAGAGGTATAGACCAAAAAGCTGAATTAACGTCTAAGCTTGTAAAAAATTTGCAATTTCTTGTTTTTGTCATTAAATCGTCAATTAATGGGAAGGGTTGAGCCTGAGGAACTACAATTTTATTTAAATCCCTGAAGTCTATACAGAGCCTTGATTTTTTATTTTCTTCCTTTTTAAATGTCAAAGTTACTGGTGCTGCGAATGGACTATAAGATTCTTCTATAAGCGCATTATCCAATAATTCGGCTATTTGTTCTGCTATCTCTTTTTTGTCTTCTATAGTGCATCTGTATGGCCTCTTGCTGCAGTATTTATCCATTAATAAATCTATTCTTGCTTCATATCCTTTAACCATTCCCACGTCATACTTGTTTTTGGCAAAAACTGATTGATATTGTTGTATTAGCTTATTTATTTCTTCCCTTTTATCATCATCTAAATGACCAACCTTTATTTCAAATTCCTCCTCTTTGATATGTTCATTAAAATTAATTTTGTTTTCGTTTTCATATTTATTACCTTCATTTTCACCTTCGTCTATCTTTTTCTCCATTTTTTTACTATTCTTTTCATGTAAGTATTGTTTCTGAGTTATTTTTAACTCCTCATTTTGTACTAGCTTGTATTTCTTTATCATATCTAATCCTATTAAGAAATCATATCTGAATTTGTGTTCGTCAATGATGTACACATCCACATTTTCTTCTATTTCAAAAATTTTTATTTTTAAATTTGTCAAACCACTTGTTTTTTGGACACCATTAATTGTTACTATATTTTCTTCATTCGAGTTATGTCCTTTTGTATTTAGTTTTAGTAATTTGGAATTAATTAGAGATACATTTGAACCTGAATCGTATACTCCATAAATTTCTAATTTATTATTTAACAGTAGTTTGATCTTAATTAATGGTGTCACTACTAGTTTTTTTGTTCTGTTTCATTTAACTCTGCTTCAATCACTGAATTATTTACATGTTTAATATATCTTTTATTTAATTTATCATCTTCTCTAACTCTAAACCAGCATGCAGCTTCGGAATGATAGCGAACCCCTTTATTTAATTTTACGCATATTTTGCATGGATAACGTCCTTCATTTGTAATATTTATCCTTTGATTTTCATACTTTCTGTACGTTCCATTCCTATTTTTATTTACCAAATGTTCATACTTTCTCACCTCATTGAATAAACATACTATATCGTTCATTGCTTCTCTATTTATCTTCTCTAATACAAAACCTGGCAAACCTACCGCTATCAGATCCACCAATGTACCTGTATCAATTGAATTTCTCATGTCCAATAAAAGTTTTTCCTTTTTAATGGCATAGTCCACTAATGAACCATCCTTATATTTAAATAACAATGCATAGGTCACTTGGTTCCAGTTTTGGTTTGCAAATGACTCGCACAACTTTTCTTTCCAAACTATCCACTCTGAGTTGAGTGTTAATTTTATAATCATTGAGCTGTACCAATCAACACAACTTTTATCCATAAATAGTCGGAGAATCTCAATTTTTTGTTCATCTTTCATAATACCGAAGCGAGAACATTCTCTCTCAAAAATGTCAATCCATTGCCTTGCATTCGAGTTTTTGCTCGTAAATTTCTCAATCACAAACTTCTCTGCGATATATTTCAGATTCTGTTTTTTTAAATCATGTGTATTTTCTATTAACTTTCTAAACATTTCTTCCAATAAATTCGAATCTCTAATTTGTTCTTCAGATGCTCGGTTATGTTCAATTTCCTCCAGATATTGTTCTCCAAATTGTAAGTTACCATCAGCATCTATGTAAATTTCTCGTAATTTATCTGTCATAGTTATCCAAACTCTTCGTGTCTGATGTCTTTTCTTTAAACTATTTTTTACTTTGTTGTACACAGCTGTCTCAATTAATTCTTCGTGAAATCCAACAGACTGTAATTCCTCTGGTATAGCAAATTTTTTTTCATCTTTAGTTGTGATTGAGGTTACACAACAAATATTAGATTTTCCATCATTCGCCGGTAAAATCGTGAATTCAAAACGTAACTGCTCCATTTGCATCTTTTTATAAACAAAATTGTCGTTTTATAAGTCTGTTTCACTACATGAAAGAAATAAACCTTGTGTTGCTGTAAAGAAGATTTATTGTTAGTTTTTTTTATACAGAGACTATTTTATTTAGGTAATATAAAACAAGATGAACTCAAACCTGTAAAGAAGAAACGACAATGAAAGTTTATTCTTTCACTTTTAAAACATAAAATAATATAATATTAAAATTTTCATTGATTATCCAATTGTCAATCAACTCATATTTAAATCTGTCATCTGACATTCTGAATTCGTTTCTTCTTTAAAATCAGACAATTAAAAAGTTAAAAACTATAACCAAACTTCATGGTAAGTAAACACACAGAGTGCGAAGAAAGAAATAGTATTTCTTTACATACGTTTATGTCACTTACGATGCTATCTATTTATATATATATATATATATATATTTATTTATTTATTTCAGGCAACCAGGGCCCATATTGCTTGAACGCCAAGTTCAAGCATAGGAAATGGTTGGCCAGCGCCGAGTGTACCTAATATTATGTACACGAACCACTTGGTGCCACTTTTGATCCCCCCATAATTCAATTTTTTATTACTCTTACTAGCTGTGCCCGCGACTTCGTCTACGTGAGAAAAAATATGATTGTTCAGTATCTACCCGGACCAAGTCGTGGGCGTAGCTAGTATAAAAGTAGCGTAAGTTACTCCTTATTACATCAGCTATCTGCCAGTGAAAGTCCCGTCAAAATCGGAGACACTCCAATTCTTCTTATTTGTCTGTAGGTATGTATGTATGAATGGATGTTTGGAAGATAGAAGGTAGCCTAAGTTACCCATGGAAGTCCCGTCAAAGTCGGATACACTACAATTCTAATTATTTGTATGTAGGTATGTATGGATGTATGGAGATAAAAGTAGCCTAAGTTACTCCTTGTTACCCCAGCTACCTACCCGTGGAAGTGCCGTCAAAGTCGGATACACTCCAATTCTACTTATTTGTATTTAGGTATGTATGGAAGTTACTCCTGATCACATCAGCTATCTGCCAGTGAAAGTCCCGTCAAAATCGGTCAAGCCGTTCCCTAGATAAGTCCCGCCAAACAGACAGACAGACAGACAAATATTGTAAGAAATGTTGTTTTGGTATATATACCGTGTATACATACATATGCGTTTAGAAAAAAGCGGTTATTTTTATATTACAAACAGACACTCCAATTTTATTTATTTGTACGTATATAGATTTATTATGGTAGCTACAATACAACATTAGACCTAAACATTCTATGAAAATTTTAAGCGTCTACATTATAGCGGTAACAGAAATACATAATTTGTGAAAATGTTAGCTTTCTAGCTATCACTATTTATGAGATACAGCCTGGTGACAGACAGACGGACGGACGGAGAGACAGACAGACAGCGGAGGATTAGTTATCCGTAGGGTCCGTTTTTACCTATTAGGTACGAAACTCCCTAAAAGATAGAACTGAGATACAGAATAGCTTAAAAATATTCGATACGATTCTTTAAATTGACACAACTTTTATATTTCTGAACCGATTCACATGAAACAAACACTAAATGTAAAGTGAAACTTACCACAATATATTAGTGAACCGCAAATCGAATTAGCCGTTTCTGATATTAGCGTGCACAAACACACAGACAAACAGACATTTTTCCGGCATAAAAAGTACCCAGTGTTGTGCGCCAAAGGTTAAAGTATAATCATACCAAGTATCATTGTAATCGGACCGGTAGTTTTTATGTGATGCTTGCACAAACAGACAGACAGACAGACAAAAAAAATTCTAATCACATATTTGTGTTCGGTATCGATCTAATAACATCCCCCGGTATTTATTTTTTCAATATTTTTAATGTACAGAATTTACACTTCTACAGATTTATTATAAGTTTAGATTACCTCAGTGGAATAAAACAATATACCATCAAATCTTATTCCGTAAAACATTTATGAATGAAAACAATTTAAGAACGCTAGAAATGGCTCGTGTTAATTACGAAAATTATCCTTGACTTGTTAGGTAGGTATAAAAAGTTAACGACAATTAATAAAAAGATGAATATCGATACGCCTGTGAAAAATATAGATATGCTAAGTGATTATGTAATAAAAGTGTTTAAACGGTATGTTTAAAAGATGTTAAAGGTTTGTTCAAATAATTATTCGTCGATTACACAAAGAATCTGCGTGGATTTGAAAAAAGACCGTCGCCTTTTTATACAAGGAAAGTATTTAATATACCTAAGTGTTGCATTGCAGTCTATAGATATGTGGGTAGATAAAATGTAGGTCTTGATGCAAATGAGACCTTTTTGCTACTGTGTCAGAATTTAGGGGCCCGTAAATAATTATCTAACCAAAAGAAGTTCCCGCTGAAGGCTAGTCTACCAATAAGAATAAGCTACATTAAGTAATAAAAAGTAAATGTATACCTGGGAGTGCCTAGGACTAACTTCGAGAAAGAGATCAATCGTCGAATCCAACTCGGATTGGCAACGTTCGGAGAACTGCGATAAGTACATCTTCTTGTCCAACTTACTTACCGCTGTCTCAAGGCTTAGGTGTTTGAATAATACCTATATCATGACAGTGATGACGCACGGAACTGAAACGTGGTCACTCGCTATGAGCCTCATAAGAAGGCTCAAAGGTTCGCAGAGAGCAATGGAGAGAGATATGCTAGGAGTGCGCAATCGAATGATAAGATTCGCATGAGAGTTAAAGTAGCCCACTGAATAGCGAAAGTCAAGGAAACTCAAGTGGCTGTGAGCAAGGCACATAGGTTGGAGAACTGACAGCCGTTGCGGCACAAGAGTTTTCGAGCAGCGTCCGCGTATCGGAAGACAGCTCTCCCCCCACGTGAAGGACTGACGACCTGGTGTTAGTCGCGGGCTAGCTGAAAGATCTTGGGTCAGGACTGCTCGTTATCCCTCTCGAGGGTTTCCGCCTTGTCGTGGCGGGGAGGCTGAGTCCCCGGTGGTTGTACAGTAGTGGACGATTTTCGTTTGAAATGATGATGATGATGATAATGATGATGATGAGATTAAGTAACGCCTCAATATTTATCACATGAGACCATTCGTAACTGGAAAAATACAAATATTTTCAACCAATTTTACGCTAGCGAGGCCTGTGAGTAGGTAGGTAGTTTCTTTATTAGTAAATTACAGTAATGATGAATTGTTTACTTCCGAACATATTATATTGAATGAACTTTCAATGCCAATATAATGTAGCCGTCATGTCTGCTGAACATACCATTGCATTATTAAATTGTTTCTTTTAAACCAGTAATGTTATTTGTCAGTTTCGATTTAAAATGATCGCGGAACCTGAAAATCAATCTGTGCGAGTTAATTGAAATATGTAACTCATTAATGTTATGTTGGCACGTATGACTTTTTAATTAACAAAAGTCGTAAAACAGTATTTTAATTACTTACTATATTACTTATATACATGTTAATTTCAAACGCCATAGCTAAACCAAGCTAAACAAAAAAAGATCCGGACGAATTGAGAACTTTTTCCTTTTTTCGGAGTCGGTTCAAAATAATTCAGAATAACATTTCATCATTTGTTCAAAACAAACCATTGATAGGGAACAGAAAAAAATGGTTTCATTTTGTTTCAGTCTATTTAATTTAACTCTAGGTAGGTATATTCAGAGTTAATTATTTTTAAATAGATAAAGATTTTAATGATTAAATTAGCGCATTCAAGTTTCGTTATTAAATTGCTACATTAATTGCTTTTTTGTGGTAATGAAGTTAAATTACATCCGTTTTTATCGTAACAATTTTAGTTCTATAATTTTGTGCTTAATACAGTGTTTGTATTTAATTGACTATATTTTGTGATAAATTTCAGCTACCTACAGTTGAATTAATAGTATGGTAGAGTACAATATTCCCGTTTTAATATTGAAAGCTTTATTATTACAAGTACTTTATTTATTATTACATACAATACATAAGTACATAAAAAACATTTAGTGACGAAGTTTACTTTGTGGTAGTGGTGGGCAATTGGGCATAGTCTCAATACAGATATATTATGCACAGTCATTTCTGATATTAGATAAATCATATTAAAAATAACGGAACCTTACATTTGATTCATAAATTAGGAAAATTCCATGCTCCTTAAATAGGAGCAAAATAATAAATAATAAAATAATAATCCTTATAATGTACTTGCAAAGTACCGAGACGTGAGGCAATTTGTATATCAATCCGGTTCTTTACATTTAAGCTTGGCATTGACTTAGACTAGAGTCTTTGGAGTTTGTCAATGAATGTGTAGGTTCAAAAGAGGTTTCAATTACTAAGTGACTTACTAACAGGTTTTTTTGTCCTAGACCATGCCTTGCTATTGATTAACAGCCTTAATACATTAATTAAATACATTTCATAATTTATCTACGGATAATGTTAAACTAGGGTTGCAATGCCCTTTGCAGCGTAGCTTAAGAGCGTATAAAACTCAATTTTTGTTCTGTATAAGTAGGTAGGTATATTATCTATTCTTACCTATGTGGTTATGTGATTCTAAGATTTTTCACAAAAAGGAGCAGCCTTCCCATAGTTCCCATAAACGATTGTTTGGTATCGAGTGTTGAAAGGTGAGATTTAATTAAGTAATATTTTATTGACAACCGACTATTTTACGAAGTCGGCCATTAAACATTTGAACAAAATAATTTAGATAATGATGTGACATCCCTATTTTCAAATGGTCGGGTGTTTATTGAAAACTTGACCCCAATGCTGACACTATCTTGATTGTATAATGAGAACTAGTTTTGAAGGTCACATAGCTTACACTTCGTTGGGTATTCAAAGGTTTCGACTAATGTATATAATATATGTATCTGTAAGAATAAAACTTGTGTTAAGTCATTTATTACTTACCGGTTTTAATTGTAGAACGAGCAATTTCTTATAAACATTAAACAATAACGAGCGGTAAACGCTAGTACTGTTATCAGATAAAAATTAACCTTCCTACCTATACATCTTTTTTAAAACACTTCATAGCTCAAGAAAAAAGGACTAGCTTTTGAATCTAAAGGCGAGATTCACAGACTGCACTACGACTTTACGTTGACTTGGAGACGAACTTTCTATGCTTATTTTGTTTCATACGTGTCAATACACTTACTTTACTTTAGTCAGTCTCGCTTTACATAAGATATTCTTACCTTAATCATAGGTTTCAATGCGATATTTAAAATCCAGTAATATGCAATTGTGTGCAAAATCGACTGGCTAGTGAGCGATTTGTGTGAACTAAAGTTATTAGTGTGATTTACATAATTTCTGAAATGATTGGGAGATTCCTTCTACATAATTTCTATAATGATTGGGAGATAAATATCGTCATGGGTCTCTTACACAGATCACCACGGAATAGATAAATAAGGATGGAAAGGCCTTTGCTTCAATTTAGTATTAGAACCAGTGTCGCCGCTTTTCTCCCACCGTGCAATTTCCTACACAAATGTAACACCATCTCGACAATCCACCCACACATTAATCCTCAGGGCAGCTATTCGTTTGCGTAAGTTTGCATACTAAGATGTAACGCCCGTAGGCAATAAACACTCGCACGCACACAACAATATACTCACCAATAAACTAGTCGAAGTGTAGCGGACGCATTACATGCTGTACATTGCAAGCGGAGACAGTAATAGCGTTAATTAAGCGAGTGCTTAACGAGCAATGTATTCGCTAGCAGTAACGTTGAAATAATGCAGTTTAAGTTCGAATATTCATATTCCTTTGTATATGTATATGTTTTTTGCAAGTAGTTTAACAATAAATGTTATTTGTCACTTACCGATGAAAAGACATACCTCCTCACTTTATACTTGAGGTCTGACATTTCATATTACATGTTAAAATTGGCACTACATGGTATTTTACCAAGAGATGCGTCGTTCGAAGCAGTCTACACGACACTACGAGGGGCGAACGAATGGATCTGCCGAACTGTGTGTGTTCACGCATAGTTGCCGTACGCTTGCCACACCCACATTACCATTCCATCTTTATTTATCTTTTCCGTGCAGATCACCCCCAACACAGGTCGAGACGAGATTCGCAAACCGCATTGCGACTTCATTTTGAATTATTTTCTAATTTCCAATACGGACTTTGTTTCACAGATATTATTATGTCAAAACATTTTCACTTAGTAATCAGCACAATTGAACAATACATGTACAGTTTTTGTACAATCGATTCCTTAGTATTATAGATTGTAAGAAAATGAAAGTACAATAACAGTTTAACACGTCTGACAAATAAAATAAGCTTTGAAAGTTGAACCCTAGGTCAAAGTAAGTTATAGTGCAGTCCGTGAACCACACCCTTAGGGGTTGATCATTGATTAAATAAGAATAATAACAAACTCTAAGATTTCTGAACGTACTATAGTTCAAGTTTAGCTTTAAAAACATACCAATAGGTATGTATGGCCTTCGGAGCGTAACGGGCACGTCAAGGTCAAGATGGTTGTATTACCAGTTGACGCCAGATTGACGATGCTTCATCAAATTGGATACAAAGATAACATTTAAGTAATAATATTTGTTCAAATTAAAGTCATTCAGGTTTCCCATCTTGTTTCATTATAATTAATTATTATTACCTATATACACATCGGATGTTGCTTGTGAATTAACATTGTTTTAAATATGAGTCAATTACTTTTGATTGCATGCACGAGGTTTCGGATAAAATACTTATCGATACCTATTATTACTTAATTCTCGGTAGGCTAACGAAACGAACTGTTTTCACTAAAGCAAAGAATATGTAATAATACTACGTATAGAATGGACACTTCGACGTTCCGCCCGACTGCCATGCCTCACCCAACCTTTGTATGGAATTTTGGCGGAATGTCCGCGGTGTGACCTAAGTCCCAATCACCCAGAACCAAATTTAATAATACTTTAGTACCCTCCGCTGAGTAAGGTTGTCCAAAAAATTCTGGGTGGAAAAGGCGTCGCATACCTACATCATGCAAACAACGGTTGCATACCTACCACAGTGATTGTAATAAGTAGGTAGGTAGCATACGATCAAACCGCAGCACATAGTGACCGCTTACGCCAACTAATTTAGGAAAAACAAAAGATTGCCAAATTATTTAACGCGACTTTATAACATTTAAATTACAGAAGAAGCTATAACTTCTACAACCCACGATATATTGTTAGACGTTCATAACATTAAATCATTGCAGATACATAATTTAATATTACAGGCCACGTAATTCATATTTTTTGCGGATCCAAGAATGTAGGTTCTTGACATGAATTATTGTACATTGCTGCAAGTATGTTCGTAGGCATCAATGAAAAATATTTATAGACGAGTCGAATACTTTTTCAAGATGACTAATTATCAACGTCTGTTACGATTAAAGTAACCATTTCGGTATCATTCAAAACGGGACTTAAAAAATACAGAAACGTTACGGGTCTGCGTCGGGATAGTATACTAACGGCCATGTACCTATACTCTTCCACCATTTTACTGGTGGTAGAGCTCCAGCGACGGAGCTCGCGGGCGTAGGCACCACCGCATTAGCTAATATACCTACTTGCCGCTAAATGATAGTGTTCAGCAATATTGTGTTACGGTCAGATGGTAATGTACGGCCGTGTAATTGCCGGCACAGAGGCATAACACCTTAGGCCTCAGGAGTGGTAACGCATCTGCATTTTAACCTTTGTCTTTGTGTGGGTGTCTATAGGCTGCAGTCATCACTTAACATCAATGCGAACTGCATGATTGTTTGCCACTTCCATTACTTAAAAAAAAATTGTATCTTCGTGCTCATTGGGTGAGAATGGAAGGATAATCAGAAGTAACTCTCTTTGGGTAAGGGTGATCCCATTTTACTGTTTATCTGTAAACAGATGGCCCAGGACACTTTTCGCAAAACTTCCTTCGGACGGTCTTCCCGAGAGACTATCCAACTGGATAGCCAGCTTTCTGTGTGAGCTGAAGTTTTTTGTTTCATTAAGAACCTGTGACTTAATCACAGCCTGTTCTAATCTGTTTCCAATTTCATACCAGTTCTCGCTTTTATTCCTCTCGCACTTTCATTCTTCATATTATGTCTGTCTTTCATACAACCTTTCTCTCCTTTTGTCTGGGGGGAGCACCCAGCTGACTTTTTAACCTATTTTTATCTACTTTTTATTTATTTATTAATTTCTATTACATAGGGAAATAAATATTAGACGTTGTTTTTACAAAATATTGCTATTGTTTACATAGTTTTCCTTAATTAATTTCACTCTGTTATTCTTAGTTATTATCTGTGAGCTGATGTTGGAGCAAAACCCCAATTATTATTGCTATGCGGATGACAGTACGGGAGTTGCATACTAGCCGTGATCTCGGACACTTATCGAGGAAAGCCGGACTAGACTTGTGTCTGAAGTCGAGCACTCTCTGGAGCGGGGGTCGGAAACGGAAAACGTAAAATTTTAAAACGGGACGTATGGTCACTGGCATTATGAATCTTCGATGAGACGAGAGTAGGCGTTGAATCGTATAAATTAACAATCTGAAAACCGTTGACATCAAAGTGATAGCGGCGAAGCGGACAAACGATAAGGTTTTTTAATATCATGAAGTATTCGCAAACATGCATACAGTTCACATTGATGATAAGTGAATACTGTAGTCTATAAACATCTGAATAAACACTAGTGATTTCAATGTAGATGCATTGCCACTCGTGAGGTCTAACTTGTTATACCTCTGCTTTGCCAGAAATTATAGGGATGTAAATTACCACCTGACCGGAACACGATAGCGTTGAACACTACCATTTAGCGGTAAACAGATTAGGTAATGCTACGCCTCCGAGCTCCGTCATTGATGCTCTACCACCAGAAAAGGTTTCAAAATGTAATAGCTTTCTTAAAAAGTAAAGGTTTAAAAATGTAATATTAAAATGGATTTGTATCTGTAACGTGTGAATAATAAGATCGGGAACAGAATAAATGGAATTTGGGAACCGCGGGAAGTTCAGTCAAACTTGTAGCTTGTAATTTGTTTCACCACGTTCTTGTTCAAAGTTTACCAAAGAAAATTAGAAGATTTCCGCAATGAGATAAATTTGCAATTGATTTAAATTGTTTGTTGTGGTAAAGCTTATAAGACAGTTTAATCTCGAATTTATATAATAAATGTTTTGTTGCGAAGCGTTTTATTATTATGTGGGATGTGGGTATAATATCAAGTCACGATCTTATTTAAAACTAGCTGTCCCCGCGACTTCGTCCACGTGAGAATTTATGATTGTTCAGAATTTACCCGGACGAAGTCGTGGGTGAAGCTAGTATAAAAGTAACCTAAGTTACTCCTTATTACATCAGCTATCTGCCAGTGAAAGTCCCGTCAAAATCGGTCCGGCCGTTCCCAAGATTAGCCCCGCCAAACAGACAGACAGACAGACAAAAATAGTAAAAAATGTTGTTTTGGTATATGTGCCGTGTATACATACATATGCATTTAAAAAGGGTTATTCGTCAACTCGACACGGACGACCGGACACCCGTGTGTCCAGTTGGTTAAACTTGAAATTGTTATGACTTGTTATTTCGTCGTCTGGACACAACAATATTTTTGCGTGTCCACATGGTGAAACTTAAATAAAACCACTTTTATCTTTTCACCAACTGGACACTATCACTTTTTTTTTGCAAAAAAGGTACAGTCATGTGCATAATCTCCTCGTTTATTACATTTTACTTAATATTTTAAATGCTAAAGTTTGTGAGTATGGATGTTTGTTCTTTTTCAAGAAAAAACTACTGGATGGATTTGGATGAAACTTTACAGTAAAGTCAAGTAGACGAAGTCGCGAGCAAAATCTAGTACTACATTATGAAAATAAACGGACTCATATTTTTGCTGATAAAACCTAGTGGTTTAAATTTTAATAAACAATCGAATTAAAGTACGATATATTAAAATAAAGACACGGTTTGACTACCTATAGGAAAAGAGTGAAAATAGCCAATATTCTCTAAATATACATAATAATTTAAAATCACCAACACATAATTTAAAGTAGCAATTAAATTTCAGTATTTATCATTAAAGCCAAAAAAGTTTTGCCCTTGAAAGATATACTCCTTTTCTATACAAACTTGCAAAGATTGTTTGCTTGTTTACTAAATGAAGTTGCAATGAAGTTTGAACGAGAATTGAACTTGTAGAAATAATGAATTAAAAATCACAAAAATGATCAATAGAGCATATTTATGCCATCACAATTCTAAAATGTATAATTTTACAAATAATAATCATTCATCTTAACTCTGTAACAACAATACTTGTCACTTTACATAGTATTTCAGTAATCATTAAGCTAGGCACTTGTAGGTATAACAATCATTTTACCAAGACTAAATTCATGTTGCAAAGCCTGATTAAGGTGCTTTTTAAAATCACAACCATGTATTAGTTTCTGTGTGCCACTGGGGTATTTGGCTTTTAATTAAACAAAATAACGTTTTATAAGTTTTTACTATTTTATTGGGAAGCAGAGCATAAATAGTAGAAATAATGTTTGTATTATATTTTGTACGCCCAATATCGACATGAATCGTGAATAGTTGATGGCATTTTCTAACGCATGTTTTAAATCATCACAGAAGAATCCCTTTGAATGGGCAACAATTTCTCACATGTTGTGATGGGCAAAAACGAGAATACCGATGCGATCTACATGCTGAAACTGTTCAAGTTTAACTGTATTAGCCATATTATTACATACCCTCATTATATAAATACCCTCATATACATATACGGATACTTACCCTCCCCCTTGCCACAATCGCCACGCTTTGCATGTAAATTGGCGGTCGCGGTGGCGGTAGTTTCATCGCAGGAAGCTGCTGCCCATCTTGCATTATTGCACTTACTTACTACCGCCCCATTAGAATGGTTTGACCGTCATTGTTCTGTTGACGGATAGTTGGAATATTGGCAACTAAATGAAGGCCTTTGTCTTGAAAAATAATCTTCGTGACTGTACTTTGACATGAATTCGGTTAAAATGTGAACGTGTGTCCAGTTGGCGAAAACAAAATGGTATTTTTTTTAAGTTTCACTATGTAGACACACGCAAAAATATTGTCGTGTCCAGACGACGTAATAACAAGTCATTACAATTTCAAGTTTAACCAACTGGACACACGTGTGTCCGGTCGTCCGTGTCAAGTTGACGAATAACCCTAGTAAAAAGCGGTTATTTTTATATTACAAACAGACACTTCAATTTTATTTATTTGTATATGTATAGATTGTTGTATAGATTAAGTAAAACCATTGTAACCGTTGTATTCCTCTAGGAACTAGGATATGTGAGGCAAAATTTTGTATCCTTGGGGAATAAAAGGAAGTTCTAAGAGAGTATTGCTAGCAACTATTGGGATGCGCTTTGGAAAGTCGCGGGTCAAAGCTCATTTCGATATAATATTTTCTTACAGGTCTTAGTAAGGTGGTGGGTAGTAGTCGATAGATAAGTTTTATAATTACTCTCTTAAATCTTCATTAAATCATTACAATAGATTATAAGTGCCGTGAAGAAATCGTGATGGCGAAAAACATTTTTGCAAGACGCTGCATATTAGCTTATCAACTCTATTTTGCATTTTACGAAATGTTTGCGTGTAAACGTGAGGAATGAATAAACATCACGACTAAAATCATCAACACGAATGAAGAATAGTTTGTTATGAAATGTATAATTCCGCAATATCATCATATGGGACGTATCGCAGAAGATTTATCGTCTGAAGAATATTTATAGCCTAAATATTTATGAACATGACATTTCTATCATGATATTTACATTTCTAACATTGTGTTCATTAATTTCAATATTTTTCCTGTATGATTTAAAAAATGTGTTAGAGCTAGAACAAAAACAGCAATTTTTTTTTATCTTCGATCTATTTATATAAAAATGAATCGCTAAATGTGCTGCTAAGCTCAAAACTCGAGAACGGCTGGAACGATTTGGCTGATTTCTTTATTGTTGTTTGAGAAAGGTTTTTAATCAGAGAAAATACGTAAAAATATAAAATACTAGGAAAATAGTAAAAGCACCAATTTTCTTTTACCGTATAAAATACTAAAAATATCCTATAATCGAGTCATCAGAAGACGAATCGTGGACAGCTCGCCACGAGATTTGAAAGACAACAGGACAAGTCCTTGTAAGCAGTCTTTTGGCTGAAATGATGATGAGGGTATGATCATAATAATCCCAGACAATAAAGACAGGACAAAATATGGTAGACCTGCTACATGCTGTAAATGATCAGTTAAGATTTTCCGGGATTTTTCAGGAAGTTTCCCAGTAGGTGCCTCGAAGTTTTGTAATGTGCTCGAAGATGTCTGCAAGCTCGTCACCTTTTACATTGGACAAAACGAGACATTTATGTTTGAATGCATGCATTTACCTCTGCCTACCCCTTCGAGGAATAAATCGATAGAAAACAATGTAGAATTCTTGAATTTTCAATATGACGTTAAGGATTGATTCGAATAGCATACGTCCTGCGGAAATGTCTGGCTTAATATAGTGGTTTATAAATAAATGCTAATGCATAATACGTGTGTAGCAGCAAAGGATAGAAGCGTTAGCCACTCTATATTCATAGTGGTCACGCTCCGATAGTCGTTTAGTTTGTCTCTCGTTTTGTAGAGATATCGGTACTTGTTAAAGGTATGTATACATTTTTAATAGCTGGAAGATGATATAATGTTTAAAAACTCATTTTGAGGTTGAGTAAGGTTTTTATCACATTTAATATATAAGGTAGTATATATATCTGTCTTTAAATTATTAAAATAGAAATAGGTACACATATGTAGAAGAGTACATGAAAGAATCGTAGACATTGTTCATCTTACTACTAGGTATTATAAATGTGAAAGTATGGATGTTTGTATGTTTCTTGCTCAAACACGCTAAAGCGGCTCGATGGATTTTGATGCAATTTTGTACAGTAGAGTAGATATATATGTAACATATACGACACGTTTCACGTATTTAGGTAAGTAATATATGTACCATGTCACCCGTGAGAAGCCGTCCACCAGTAGTAATATAAACGTAATGAATATCTCGCGTGGTTGCTAAGACCTCCTTTTACATATTATTTTGAGAGACGCTGCTGCCCATCCTACGTTGTTATATAATATTTACTACCGCCCTGTTGGAGTGGTTTGCCTGTAATTGTTCAATTGACTGAGTGCACTAGCGCTAGAATTATCCTCCACTAGAGGACAATCTCACTAGAGAACCAAAGTAACCGACATAGCCCACCGAATAGCGAAACTGAAGTGGCAGTGGGCAGGGCACATAGCTCGCAGAACTGACGGCCGTTGGGGCAGAAGAGTTCTAGAGTGGCGACCGCGTACCGGAAGACGAAGCGTAGGCAAGCCCCCCACGAGGTGGACCGACGACCTGGTGAAGGTCGCGGGCAATAGCTGGATGAGGGTGGCCCGGAACCGTTCGTTGTGGCATTCTTTGGGGGAGGCCTTTGTTCAGCAGTGGACGTCTTTTGACTGAAATGATGATGATGATGATAGGACAATGGGGTCGAAGGGCAAAGCAATAATTTTCTAATTAAAATGTAAAATAATCAAACAATGATAGTTAAATTGCATCAATTGATTGTTTGATGCGTACAGATCTGTACAATATTAAGTAGATATCTACTCGATGTTAAATAAATACGATCCTCTTTAACGATGATAATTAAAACCACGCCTTAATTAATACCCATGCAAATGCATTCGTACACACTACACATATCCTCAGAAGGTTTCTTGCCAAATTTAAAATCAAGATCCTCATTCGTATTATAGACATACCTGCAATGTTTTGGTACGATGGTCTAATTGGTAGGCATTCGTGAAATCAAGCTACAATTACATGAGTTGATTATATTCTTTAAGTGGCAAACAAGCGTGTAGTTCAACCAGAAGTCAGCATGAAGATGCGTTGCCCTTCCTGAGATCTAACATGTTTAAAAATTTGTTTGTCATAAATATTACAATCAATAATATTCAAAAGCTCTAAAACATTTTCAATAAAAGTTATAAATCCAAAGTACCTACCTATTTACCCACTGTCAAATATAAAAAAAATACCTTTGCAATAATTTCCATCGCCCAATCTTGCGTAACAATACGAGATGTTTAAATTGTGTTTTACCTTCGTGGCAGTAATAATATTGTTATAATACCTACTACTTACTCGTTGATATTTAATGTAGTTTACTAGACGCCGCCAGACGATTTTTTAAACAATTCTCCTGAAATATGATTCGGAATAATACACGTTCTGTAATAGGATACTTAGGACATATGACTTTAATTCATCCAAAATTAGGAGATTCAAATATTATGCCATTAGGAGATTCAAATATTATCGCAATTATGGAAACAATATTTCGAACATTAAAAACATGATGGTTACTTCAGTTTATTGAAAACGTGCCCGAAAATCATTATTAATAATGATGGGATTCCCCTACAAAACAATATCTCAAACGTCGAACTCCAGTTAAAATATATATAGAAAGCATGATATTATTACGGAGGAATAGGTATTATTTAGAAAAAATGTCTACAATTACAAAATAACAATAACAATAGTTCTAACATAACTATCTCGTGTTTATTGTTTTACGCACGGAAAGTTCAAAAAATGGCCTTGACCGTATTATTCTGCAATCATATAGGTACGATCTCTAATTAATTAATGACACGCGTAGATATATCATACTTATGACATCTGCATTATAAAACATGCATTCATTTAATGTCCTCGCTACGAAGGCAATTTATATTTGTTATTGATATCACGTAAAAGTACGGTGGTCGACAAATTTTCATTATGATTGCATAGAGCTGTACACGCAATTTCTATCTCTACTGTGTAGATTTTTGAAGCTGTTTCGGTTTAACTTTGTGGGATATTCACAGCGAGGTTATGATGCTATGTACATGAAATAATTAATTTTCGAGCAGCGTTTGCCAAGTGGATTTCCTTGTTCATTTCCGCGATGTCGTAACTTTAAATGGTTTTAGGAACAGTTAAGTTGCTTTCGAAGGGACTGGGCGATGTTAATTTGGTTTTGGATGATGCATTAATTGTTCTTAATTAAGCATTTCGTTTCTTAAAATTCAGTCGTGAAGATTGCACTTATTAGTGATCGAAGCATAACTTTGCCGTAATACATTAGGGTTCGTCCATTAATCACGTGTGACTCGAAAGAGGGAGAGAGGTTTGGAAAAATCATGAAATATCACGACTGGGTGGCAGGTGTGTATTGAAAAATCACGAAACATCACCACTGGGCGGCAGGGGTGTACCTATTGTTTTGTGTATTTTTTCACTGAGTGCTCTATTTCACCGGAGATAACAAAGATTCTCAATCCTTCGTCTCAACTTTACAGACGCCAGTTGAATCAGTATTTTTAAGGTATAATGCCTGTACTACGATCGCCAATCCGCATACCAAGCGTGGCAATTTTGGCATGTTCTCCCCATAACGACTTCCCAAGACGCCTGTTCTCTTCCTGATCATCTTGCGGGTATCGTTGAGGAAGGCTTGTGTGCAGGAGTAGTGCTTATTACAAATTTTATCGAGATTTTATCCTTCATGTCCTCCTATTTCCCCTAAATTTAAAGGCTCTAACTCACAGGGACGCCATAGCAACGTCGCTGGTTACGTATCCAGGCAGCTAGTATTGAAATATATAATTCCTAACTCAACTGGCCACCGCATGGCGACGTCTCCACACCATGCAAACTGCTTGGATACGTAGCCGGCAACGTGGCCATGGCTTCCTAGTGAGTTAGGGCCCTTAGATAGGTACTTTGTATAAAGTACACGTTATTTTAGGGGGAGGGGGGGAATCTAAAAATTGCTGTATGATTAATGAACAAGCCCTTATACATCCATGTTATGATTTTTTTTTCGTTATAAAAAGAAGCAACTAAATCATAACTCCCAATTGAAACTTATCTAAGGGCCCTTACACCTTAGCAAGCCACTGAAATTTGGACCGCAATAAAAATACACACTATCATATCCACCATACCACTAGCACAGTTAAAATTACGTTTATCAAAATTAAATTCAATTTCACAACAACAGTTATTGCGAACACAAATGACTTTACCGACGATACCATTTGCATATTAGATCACAGTAAAATTTAACTAAAGTATTTAAATGTGGGGCAATTACATCAGATCAGTTGTAAAATGTATTCAAAATGAATCCTCATTCCATATTATAATGCTTGGCCTGCTTACCTCGTTCTGTCTCTAGGGGGAGAGGATATTGACATCACTTGCGATTAGGGTTACCATTAATAAACAATGGGATGCCTGTTAAAGTTTTCTTTATGACTTCATTTAAAGGTTGACAGATAAGCCGACGGGCCACCTGATGGAAAGTGGTCGTCGCCTATGAACATTTGCAACACCAGAAAAATTGCCAACGCCCTGCCAGCTCTGAAGGACTCGTTTGACGCAATCTTTGAAGAATATTTTAGCTCTAAGGGAACACCTCAGAGGGAAGTTCGTTCCACAATTTACACTTTCTGTGCAGAAAATGGCCGTCAACTAATACCTGAATAAAACGATCAGACAGAAAGCTGGCTGTCCAGTTTCACGGCAGTTTTTTAAGGTTCTGTATCGGTAGCCTACAAGAAAGCCTAATAGTTTCACCACGTCCCTCCGCCCGTCTGTCCGCAGTTAATCTAGGAGAATCTTAATATCAGCAAGCTGTAATTTGGTAAGTAAAATAATACAAATTAATCGAGCGCAGTAAAATGTCGAAATACTTTTTTTTAGTGTATGTAAAGTGGGCAAGGCTAATAAATTTAAGTGTCCTGCCAGCTAAGTGAAACAATTCATGGTGAAGGTACATACCTACAACAAATTTAAAAGAATAACTACCATGGCTCAGTAAACTCAACAACTTTACGAGTAATAGCCGATCAACTTATATAATGTACTACTTAGAAAAACGGCATTTGGACGGTTTTTGTATTTTTTCCGACTCTTTTTTTATGACTTTCACATCACGTTCTAAATGCGACAAAAAGGCGCTAAAAATGACTAGAGCCGGCCGCACGCCAATCTTGATCAAGATGCCTGTCAAATCCAGCAAATGCCAGATGGTGACCCTACTTGCGATCCACTTGGCTACTTCAATGTACGCCCAGTCACGTAATTAGTTCATAACATGGACTCACAAAGGTTTATAGCTTCCGTGGTCGAAATAGCTTCAAGTTTCTTATTGATGTTTTGCTTTTGTAGAATCAAAATGCCGATATCTCGGCTCATCTCTTTTTTGTGTAGATGCGCTTATTTAGACATCCAATTCATATTTTGATTCGGAGTTATTTTCTTTTGCAGTAGCTTAGGTTATAGGTATACAACAGAGAAATTTATTTATAATAATAAAATCTTATTATTTTTGATGCAAAAATGAATTAAGATTGATGTAGATATAAGTATTAGTGAACGAGAATAGCAATATACCTATTATAGCTTAAAAAATTTAATGAAATTGATTAAACTTAGGTATTATTTCTTTGCTTATTTGGCCATCCATCATGCAAATTAATCTTTTGCATTAGCATAAAAAAATGTTCAGACTTCAGACACACCATTATTCTTTTTTACTCTGGACAAGCAGTATATTTCTGTTTTTTTTAGAACATCGTTCATCCGAATAAAACGCATTTCAAGAAAATTAAACGCAATATGGATGGTATTGAAAATCGAATACGAACAAGGTGACAACGCACCTGCATTTTGAACTCTGGTTTATGTGCTTAAAGCTGCAATCATTTGAAATCAATGTAAACTGCAGGCTTTTTTGCCATCATCATAACATAGGTAACCTATAAAGAAAAAAATCTTTCGCGCCAATATTCTGATAATTTCCTCAATCTTGTTTCTTAGGTCTTAAAATGGATACCTACTCTATGCACCGGGATGTAGATATAACAATTTAACAATAATGTGTTATTATAGTAAGTAATAGGTATCTATTATGCCTTAACATAGCCTCATTTCCCAATGTTGCGTAGTGAACCTACATATTATTATGGAGAAACTTGTCTTTGTAAGAATGAATATACATACCTAATTAACTAAATAACTCCTGTATAATAACTTATATTATATTGGAATAGTGTTCCACAACCATTTTATTATCATTCATCTATAGTTTGTAATAAGGTACCTGCTCTGTAGTATTAAAGCAACACAGTATTTACAGAATAGTACTGAATCGCTGACATTATTTGTGTACCTACAGTTCGCATTAAAAAAAAACTACTTTTATGATTCAATGACGTAAGTACACACGTACTTAAAATCAGCGTTATAGAACGTATACCTAATGCCAGATAAAAAATAACAACTGTTGGTAACTAAAACGTATTAGATACCTATCGGGTTATTAATTTTGTCTTACGTGCTTAAAATTGTTCATAGACCTCTAACAATATTTAATGTATAGTAGGCAGGTATTATCTGCAAATTAACCTAGAAGTTTACAAGCATTCCTCCAGATAAAATATTTTCATGTACCAGATCTTTTATAGAGTCAAATTGCTTACTCTACACGGCCTAACTTTACAAACTCTACATTTCAATCAAAATGGTTTTTAAAGTTAGGCCGCGTAAAGTAAGAAACTTAGCTCTACAAAAGATAAAATAAGTTTTTGACAGTGCGAGCGACATAGTTTTGTCTGGCACCATTTTACATGAAATTTTTTATCACGGGAAATGTTTGTATACTTATAGGTGGGATAGGCCTCAGTGTACCGCGATAAAGCTACAGCCACCGCGATCGCCAATCCGCATGCCAAGCGTGGCGATTATTCTCCCCTTTTTGCAGCAACACTGGTTTTATTCAGCAGTGAACGACTACAGAATGTAGTGATTATGATGATATTTACTATCTATGGTCTCGTATATTTCAGCAAATTCAAAAATAATTCTGAGGCTCTCTTAAATAATATTATTATCCCAATCTGAATGTAAGTTAAGTTTAGTTACTATGGAACACATAACACATGTACAGACGGCTTTCTAAATTTAACCTCTGATAAATCTAGCCGGTAACACAAGTCAAAAGAAATACTGGCCTTGATATTGCATTATATTATACAGAGAACCTGCGTTCGCACGATGATGTCTCGAAATTACTATAATTCATTCTCATGTGGTGTGAATCAGACTTATTAGGTATGTAGATTGTAAACAGCTTGAATTGTAATAATTATGTCTACGCGTAAAAGTAGATACGTATACTAATACAATAATTAGATTAATTTAATCATAATTAAAAAAGAAAAGTTACATGATACTTCGCTTTTTTAGGTAGTATCTACCTACCTTTACCGGCATCTAACGTATGTGTCGTACTTATAATAATATTATTGCCATATGATAGAGATGCCATAAAGATTTTCTTAAAAATATGATTACTCACATACTCCGGTGTCTTTTTCTAACTTGAATACCTACAATAAAAAACAAAAAGAAGTAGAGAAAAAATTAAATTGTTCGATATCCAACTGGCCCCGTAATACCTCACTATAACAGAAACAACAAAAAAGGGCTCAGGGGTGGCAACACATTTGCATTTTGACGCAATGTTTTGACGTCTGGTTTTTGTGTAGAAAATAAAGATCTGTCTACGGCCCGACTTCTAAATATTACATTCTGTATTTTGTTAGTTCTCACTTTTAAGTGTTGAGATTATTTAGTTTTGAAGTCGGTATATTTTTTGTTAAAAGTTGTAGAAAAGTACATACATTCAATTTGAATTTTAGCTTACTAGAAAAAAAAAACTGAACTGCGTACAAAATGTGCAATTAATTTACTTGTTGTAAAAATGAAGTAATTAGGCTTGCTTTATTTTGTTACACGGAATAATGAAATTTTATTCGCTACCAGTCAGAAATCTTGACCCTCATTTTAACAACATAGCAACATTTTTTTTGTTGCTTAAATATTTTTCACGGTTAAAAAGATATTATAAACGAGACCAATTTGAAAAAAAAATCTGGACTCGACTATTTAAAATCATCTTAACTAGAGAAAGCGAAGTAAAAATGTATATTTAATAGAATATAAATTTCACATTTTACGGTAAGGGCGTATAATCTTTCACACGCAGTTCTCGTATATTGACAGAATTTCACATAAAAACGATTTACGGCGTTGTTCGACGTCTAATTTTGTTATTCTAAAACAAATTTTACACCTATACAAATAAGGTACAAAGGGTCAGCGTTGGGGCCCAATGGTTTACGGGCTACGTTTTATTGGGGTCACTTGTTGTTTTAGTAAAGTCCGTGACCGTTCATTGTTTGGTCGTAATGAAGCGAATAGTGCGAACTTTGTTACGTCTTAAGAACAAAGTGCTCGTTAAGAATGGTTATGAAACGTGTTCCGGCAATAGGTGACAAAAATGTTTGCTGCTTTGGAAATCGAGTGCGGTTTGTGGTTGCGGTGATAAGTGACAGTGTTAATGCTTTGTCCACTAAGTAGCTCTTTCTAATCTGTGGAGGACGCTTTGTTCGTTTAATATATTGCTTCATTTTATGGAGACATCGTAGAATACACCTAGAGCTAGTTTTAGGGTGCCGTGCCTCAAAAGGTAAAAATGGAATCCTTTTAGATCACTCGCGCGTCTGTCTGTTTGTTACGTCTGACAAAGTGCTAGTTGATAATGGTTACGAAACGTGTTCCGGCAATAGGTGACAAAAATGTTCGGTGCTTTGGAAATCGAGTGCGGTTTGTGGTTACGGTGATAAGACAACGTTAATATTTTGTCCACTAGTTCTTTCTAATCTGTGGAGGACGCTTTGTTCGTATATATTGTTTCATTTTCTAGAGAGATCGCAGAATTCTTAATTCTAAATTCAGTCGTAAATAGTGTGTTATTGCGAAAAATAAAAATATTTCAATTATTAAGGGTACAGCGACATATTATATAAACTGCAAAGTTTATTATATCGGTTGTACTCATTTAGTTTTCATTACTGAAGAATAATATCTGATAAAAACTTGTTTTTACTATTTAATTTTAATGAAACAGGAGTTCGTATTATTCCTATTTTAGAGTTCAAATTAGTTTAAATTTACATTATATATTCTTAAAATTTATTTTCATCCATAAGTTCATTACTACTATCATATATTTGATTTAACCCCTCAGTTCATCAGTGTGGATAGTTTACCAATAGATATCTATAATTTTACTATTACATTTTCATGCTAAATTTTCGTTCGACAAAGTTACTGAGCAAAATAGCAGTGAAATAAGTGTTAAATGAAATTTTAACGCATTTTCTCAGAACTCTAATATCGTAGACTAAATAAGGACGTTCACTTTTAGCGTCCAGACTGACATCAATTCGTTTTGATTGTGCATCAATTACATAACACGGTTACCGTGTATAAAAAAAATAAACACATGCTAATAGAAATAGGGAAGCAGTGAAGTTTACGTAACGAACGGTAACGCACAGTGTAAACAACGAAAGATGTTGATGCTATCTTATGAAATTCAATGGTAAACAATGAGATAGATTTTAAGATATAAATTACGCGTTTGTTATAGCATCGTTATATAGAAATACTGTTCATGTCACAATCTAGTGTGTAATTTGGGTCTAATCATTGTCAATTCAGCCGAAAGACGTTCACTGCTGGATAAGTCCGTCCGTCTGTCTGTCTGTCTGTCCGTACGCGGTTTAGCGCAAAAACTATTGGTACTAGAGACTTGAAAGGAGATGTTGCAAGCTCGGCCAAAAAATGGGTAAATTAAAGAAGAATCCAAAAAAAAAATACAATTAATTTATTCAAGAATATATTTTAGAGTTACCACATTTAATTCAAACGATTTTATCATTTTCAAATATGTTAAATATGGCGGCGATACAACCGACACTTGGGATCAATCGATTTCGATAGTATTTAGAAAATATTACTTTTTTCTAGTTCTATAATCAAAATACAATTTAAAAAATGAAAATGTCAAAATGACATCGCCCGCCATATTCGCCATGTTAGTTTTGAGTTGCAATTCTAACTGCAAATTATGTTTTGTAACTGCAAACAAAGCTAAACAAGTGAAAATATGCAGTAAAAACGTTTTTATATTGATTTTGCCTGTTTAATGATATTGTGTATAAGTGTTGCCGGAGGTCCATACATTTTTGCAACATCTCCCTTGGCACAAGTATACACCTTAATCATGCCGACAAAGTGGTAGAATAAAAACATGAAAGAAAAATATTAAGGGTTACCTCCCCCCTACTTGTAACGCGCGGATATTTTTTTTATTTTAGATTTCCATATAGTGTAAGGTATGGTTGGATAGGTCTTGCAAATACATTATGGATATTTGAACATAATTTTTCGATTCAGTTAATTGTTCGTGACTTATTAAGCATTGAAGTTCAAATTTTCGTTAGAGTCAAGTGTCCTTCCCTCTAACGGTTGTCGTTAGAAATTCAAACGTTACGGCAGTAGTAGCTACATATAACGAAATTAAAAGAAAAACTATCACACTTAAGTTGGCCTTGCAAGTTTGCGAGTAATAGTGGACCAAATGTATGATATGTTCTTAGGTTTTAGTGGACCAAATGTATTTTACTTGAAAATTTCGAACAACTCCATATTATTGATTTATTTTTTTCATAACATCTCTTACTCTGTAACTACGGAACCCTACACTGTGCGTGGCCCGACACGCACTTGACCGATTTTTTATGTCATAGAGTGGCAAACAAGCATACAGTTTACATTGATGGTAAGAAATAATAGCCCATAAACATCTACATGAAACCAGAGACTTCAATGTGGACGCGGTGCCACTCCTGAGGCCTAAGATTATGCCTCTGTACCGGAAATTAATTGCAATTTATTGGTTGGTGTACCAACTGTCCGGAACACGATAGTGCTGAACACTACCATTTAGCCATTAGCGGTAAGTAGGTAATGCGGTGTTGCCTACGCCCGTGAGCTCCGTCATTGGAGCTCTATCATCAGTGCGTAGCAGTCAAAGTGCGTGGCAAGGCCGTTTTGTTGCCGTTAGATAGGTACATAAGCGTTGTAATTAATTGACTGTTAACCTTCTTGTTACCTATACAATACCTAAATCTTTCAGTGACGAAGGGGGGATAGACTTGGATCGAGGTCCCCTTTCGTCACTAGGGCCCATGGCATTTTACCCTTCACACTACCCTACTGTTGCATCACTGCTGTGTACCTATTCAGGCAACCGTGAAGTTCTCATAATGCTTATATTTTGACATGTATTTGTAATGCGATTGAGTCAAGATATTTAATTCTATTTTCATCATTCACATTTTATGCATAGTTTAGAATGCAAATGTTCATACCTATTTGATACCACACATTCCATAATAACAGGTTATTTTTTTTTTTTTTTTTTTTTATGTAATAAAAGTGGCAAACAAGCATGCAGTTCACATTGATGTTAAGTGATGACTGCAGCCTATAGACAACCACACAATGACCAGAGGTCAAAATGCAGATGCGCTGCCACTCTTGAGACATTAGGTGTTATGCCTCTGTGCCGGAAATTACAGGGCCGTACATTACCACCTGACCGGAACACGATAGTGATGAACACTACCATTTAGCGGCAAGTATATTAGGTAATGCGGTGGTGCCTACGCCCGCGAGCTCCGTCACTGGAGCTCTACCACCAGTATTGCTGTAAGACATTGTATAAATACAGTTAGGTATATAGGTAACCATATAAAGTAATGGTACCAAAAAATCATTAAAATATGGCATACTAACGGCACAATTATCTTCTCATTAAACATATTTGCTGGTCTTTAAACTTATGTATTCCCTAAAGGGTAAAGATATAGATAAAATGTACCTACAGGTTGACTTTTGTGCATTGCAAAAATTTTGATATTTTTGTGCATTAAAAATGTTGGTTACTGAACCAAAATTGATGTCCAATGCCTAGTGCAATTTGCACGTACCTACCGGTTCACGACACGCCGTTTGGACGGATCACGTCCATTGAATTATAAGACAACAAGGTGTTGTTGTATGTAAGGTACCTACCTATTGTAAGGATATTATAACTGCCTCATTACTCTAATGATAGCATGCATTACCTCTGCCTACCCCTTCGGAGATTACAGGTATGAATTTACGTTTTATAATATTTTACCTACATGAAAACGTCAAAGTGTGTTTATATCACGATTCCGGCTGCCGTACGATGACAGCATCATAGTAGGTATTACAGTATCATTATGACATAATTAATATGCGCCGATGACCTTGAACGTTATAGTAATAAATAATTTAAGATAAACATATCTGTAATTGTTTTTTAATATTGTCGATGAATACCGAAACCTCATATTTTAAAATAAAACGAAGGCAGTAGGTATTTTACTGACTCTATTTTATGGCAATTTCTATTCACATGATTGTACAAACCACACAGCATCAAAATTTAGCGAACTTGCCCAACAAGTTGGCAAAAGATAGTGATCGTGATAATTTAACGATAAAACATCAGGAGGTGGATTTACAAGTGTAAATTTTATTATTGCAGCTTTTTAAGTACAACCTCTGTGCTCTGAGGATAGGATACCTGTCTGGTCTATATTTAAGTAGACAAAACTTATACTAATGTAACAAAAATATGTAGATCAAGGTACCTACATCTACTGTTGCAAAGGAGTATTAAAAAAAAAACGTAAAGTCGTAACTTCACGCCTGTAATCCCCAAAGGGGCAGGCAGAGGTAAATGCATGCATTCAAGGATACATACAAACATCCACGATTCGCCGGTTACGTTTTGGCCCATGTAACAGGTGGCGAGCCTGTTGCCATTTCCGGGCACATTACCAAACTCCGAGGTACTGGGAAACCTCCAGACTATGGAAAAATTCCAATAGAACCAGAAATAAAGGATTTTGAACCGTTATCTCCGATAGCCCTCGACACGGGAATCGAACCCAGTACAGTAGGCCTGCTACCACTAGGCTACTGAGGCAGTTATTATTAAGGCAAAGTATAAAAATATTTTTTGTAATTGCGCAGGATCTATCTAACCTAGAAATTATTATTATGACACTCATTTATTAAAATTCACATTTTATATTTTTTTACATATACATTAAAAAATAAAAACAAAACATATATTTAAAAAAATATAAAAAGGTTGCCACCGGTAGCGGGAGCAGGGTCCAAGCTGTCGGTGGTTAGGGGCTCAGAGAGAGGAACCTCCTCACAATACGTGCCGTGTCGAGGAGTACCGCTTTCTGCACCAAGCCCTTGATCCAACTTCCCAGCGAGAGCCTCTTAAGGTGGTGGTCGAGGCTCTTCGCCATGAGTCCGTTTACCGTAACGACTATCGGTACAATTACAGCAGAGTCCACATCCCACATGGCGACAATCTCGTGAGACAAGTCGAGATACTTAATTTGTTTTTCTTTTTCCGCTTTCACGAGATTCTCATCATGAGGGATGGTGACATCGACTATAATTGCGCGGCGTTCCAAGCGATCTATCACCACTATATCAGGCTTATTGGCGACAATAGTCCTGTCAGTGATGATAGATCGATCCCAATACATCGTGACATGGTCATTTTCGAGTACTGGGTCGGGTGCATACCTGTAGTACGGCACCTCCGTGGCTACAAGGTTGTATTTCAAGGCAAGGTGCTGGTGAATTATCCTGGCTACTTGGTTGTGCCTGTGCAAGTATTCGCCGTTGGCAAGGCTCGAACAGCCGGACACAATATGCCTGATGGATTCCCCCGGTCGGTGGCATGCCCGACATATGTCGACCGTGCCATCCTTCAGGATAAACTTCCGGTAGTTCTTGGTCATTACCACTTCGTCCATAGTTGCACATACAAAACCTTCGGTTTCCCCAAAGAGGTCCCCGAATCGTAGCCAGCCTACAGACGCAAGAAAGTCTACATCGGGCCCATGAAGGGCCCGGTAAAATCGTCCATGCAGCTCCTTGCCCTGCCATACACTCACGCGGTCACTGGTCGTGAGCACCACAGGTTTGCGCCAGTTCTCTTTAGCCAGTGAGAGAGGTGTGAGTCCGCTGTCAACTGCCACCATATCCCGGTGCATACCCCTATTGGTGGTCCGAAAGTATTCTCTAAGATTGCACACCTCACGGTTGTGGAGGGTTTTAGCACTAAGAAAGCCTCGGCCCCCACACTTCCGTGGGATGTACAATCTCATCACCGATGAGCGTGGGTGGTGCATCCGGTATGATGTCAGCAGAGAGCGGACCCCCCTATCTAGGGCATCCAGGTCGGTCTGAGTCCACTTGAGTATGCCAAAGGAGTACATCAAGACTGGCATGACCCAACCGTTGAAAGCACGAACCCTATTACCGCCTGACAGGAAACTTTTAAGAACTTTTTTCAGGCGGCCAAAGAATCGTACTCGCAACGATTGTCTCATGTCAGCCTCGCATATACCTAAGGCCTCTGACATACCCAAGTACTTGTAGGTTTCGGTTGCGGAGAGTGATCGAAGTTGAATGGAATCCGTGAGTTGTACTCTCTCGGATTCCATTATCTCTCCTCGAGTTACATGCATAACCGCACATTTTTCAATTCCAAATTCCATCCTGATAGATTTACTAAAGTTTTCAGTCACCTTCAATAACTCCATCAGTTGCGAATTATTAGAACCGAACAATTTCAGATCATCCATGTAAAGTAGGTGAGATATCACCCGACCACCTCTTCGCAACCGGTAGCCGAGTCCTGAAGCCTCCAGTAGCGTACTCAGAGGGTTCAGGGCTAGGCAAAACCATAAAGGGCTCAGACTGTCGCCCTGGAATATACCTCTTGCAATTCTTACAGGTTCGCCAACCGCCAGGGGCTGCCGAGATCCTGGATAGCGAAGCACCGTGCTCCATTGCGACATACATGACATGAGGAAGGTGCGTAGGGTTGTGTTGATTTTATACAACTCCATCACCCTCATCAGCCATGTATGCGGTACGGAATCATAGGCCTTCTTATAATCTATCCAGCAAGTCGAAAGACTCTTTCGGTTACGTCGAACCTGCTGGCTAATGGTCATGTCAATTAGCAGTAGCTCCTTAGCACCGCGGGACCCGCCCCTACAACCATTCTGAGAGTTAGACATGATGGAGTTGTCTTCAATATGCTTAGTAATTTTCACTCTCAGAATGGATGTTAGGAGTTTATAGACCGTTGGAAGACAAGTTATTGGTCTATAGTTCTTAGGTTCCGCGGTGCTACCTGATTTATGGAGCAGGTGGGTCACTCCAGATGTTAAAAACTGTGGTAGCGAGCCTGAGTCCAGAGATGACTGAAACTGAGCAGCGAGACGAGCGTGCGAGCTTCGCAGCCATTTCAACCAAAAGTTATGCAGTCCGTCCGGTCCCGGAGCTTTCCAGTTCGGCATCGGGCGGACTGCATGTGCTACGTCATCTGCAGATATTAATACTTCGTTCATTTCACGAATCGGCTCGCACGCTCTCTCGATATCCAGTATCCAGCCATCCTCAGAGTGCCCGACAGGTTCCGACCAAATGCTGCGCCAGAATGCAATTATGGCATCATCATCCGGTCGGCTCGTGTCAGCCACTCCAGGGTCAGATCGCTCCCACGTTCTGTAAACCCATTATTATTATTATTATTATTTTGTGAGTCCTATTAGTGGCTTAGGTACTAAATATATTTTAATATTTCATGAGAACACATATCACAGGTTATGCCATAAATCGTTGAACTCGAAACATACAAGGAACGGCAGCTATAAACAAGCCGTGAACAATCTTAATATCTAGTTTATCAGTTTTCTTGTTAAAACCGTATATTTCGTGATAAATCGCTCACATTCACCGCGTGCGTTCGTTCCGCATAACTTAATTGGAAACTCTTGGTGTCTTGTTAAACTTAAACCGATACCGGCAAATAAAATTACGATTTATATCATGTTGACCACAAGCTGGCCAACTATCTAAGCTGTTCTAAATTTGTATGTCATGATACTGGTATACTTACAAGAAAATATTTCAGATTGACGGTAACTAATCGACGCTTATTTTGTTTCACAGACGTGTTAAAAACTCCTACTTTTCCTTTGGATAGCAGATCTTTACTCAGTAAAGACGAAAGTAGAGCAAAATAAGAGCTTAACAAGTGTATGAAGCAAAATAAATTATGAAAGTTCTACTCCAAGTTAAAGGAAAGTCGTAATGAAGTGAGTGAATCTCGCTTAGATCAGGGATTCCCAAACTTTGAATATAACAGAACACCCACCAAATATCCAATTTATGGAAGTCCATATTAAACTATCTTAGATTACACAGAAAATGCAGATGGAGCGCCTCCAACACTGATCTGACCAAATCTGAGGATGGTAAGTGAATATTGCCTGTAGGTTACCACCAAACCAAATCTAAGGATGGTAAGCTAATATAGCCTACAGTGGCTGCAGATAATCACGAGAGTACCTACTCAATGACAGAAATTATAGGCCCTTACGTTAGGTTACTATGAAACGCTGCAATAATATTTTTTTTTTATGTCAAAGGATTGACAGTCCAGTAGACGGGCCACCTGATGGAAAGTGGTTACCGTCGCCTATGAACATTTGCAACATCAGGGGAGTTGCCAACGCGCTGCCAGCCCTGAAGGACTCTTTTGACGCCTGTTTTGAAGAATCCCATATTGATAATGCTCTATGCTATTGATAATGCATATTACTACTTTTTTACAGTTGATAGATTATTTGACTGCCTCGGTAGTCTAGTTCGATATGGATGATGGAGAATAAGTACTTTGAGATTTTCCGAAAGATTCCCAGAGCTACCCGTGAGAGAGTTTGGCAATGTGCCCGGTGCGTTGATGTCAGTAGATTTGCCACCTTTTAGATGGGAGATAACGTAACTGGAAGAACATGGGACTTTGTACTTATGGATGTATGCATTTATGTTTTTTTTTTTTTTTTTGTATTTATTTAAACATACTTAAAATTATTGTACAATTTGAACTACATCAAAAAGCCTAAAGAGGTTTGTGCTGATGCAGGTATTTGTTCAACATGTAAAATGCATAACAAGTAGGTACAGTATTCCATCTTACCAACGGATACAATGTAAGCAAATACAAATGTAATGTGTAAATGTTGTGTTATTATACATAACAATGTATACAATTAAAATGCATTACACTTAATCACAATTTCCTTTTGATAAAAGTTGAGAAAAAATAATAAACAGACCAAATAAACAATCTTATGCTGTTACTGATATCTGAATACAAAAACTCAATTACGTAGATATCATACACCGATTCAATAATTACAAATCGGTAAAATGAGGGTATATTTACAATATAGATATATTGTCAGTGTAATATAAAATTATTTAGGTAATACTGTTTTGATAATATTTTTTATATATCCGTTTACAGTTCATTGCGTTAACGTTCAGTACTGTGTCGAGAGGCAATTCAATTTGTAAATTTGGAATCATGTGTTTTATAGTGCGCCTTCCGTAAAAGTTGTTTATTTTAGGTATTGTAAGTTTTTGTTGAGATACTTTTCGTGTAGTTATTTGATGCGATATAGGTATTTTTATGTTGTCGTTTCCGAATTGTTCTATCATAAGTTGCATTTTGACTCTGGTATGAACAGGCATTTCGCAGCAGTATTGAAATATTTTTAAAACGTCGTCTTTATAAATAGTTTTTATTTTTTAGGTACAATTAGTTTTAATAATCTACTTTGCAGCATGAATATTCTGTCGAGATATGTTTTAAACGTTCTACCATAGGTTGTTAGTCCGTAGGATACAATAGATTCTGGTAAGGCCGAAAAAATGTTCTTTAAAATTAGTAAGGGTACTTTGGGCTTAATAATATAATATGTGGGTACCTCTCTAAGGTACCTACCGGAGTTCAGTTACGTTACAAAAAGAAAGGCAGTATTGAACTCTACAAGATAAAATTGTTCTTTATTCATTAACTTTTTATACATAGGCTATATAAAAGCAATACAAGTTTTTTACATGTTTAATTACTTTTTTTGTATTTGGATATGTAACGTTATGTAAAATACGTACAAAAAATGAGGTACTTAAGTATGATTCTTTATTAGAAATTAGCATCTCTGGCAGACTGTTAAATGATTATTTAGATTACAACTATGCTATTTATCATTTTTATGACCTACTTAGCGTAAGTTTTTAATCCTTGTGTTTCGACTGTTTTACATTTAAAATTCCTGACAAATTTACTGTGAATACTGTCTAGACTGCGACACTATGCGTAAGAGAAAAATTAACATAGGTAATAAGTACCTAGACAAAATTAAATTATTGAAAATTATCGCTTTTCGTCCAACTTGTTTAATTTAGGCTACTACTACTGCGCTGAGGTCCTGGGTTCGATTCCCGGGTAGGAGGTTATCAGAGATAATGGTGTTTGATTTTAACATTTTCTGGAAATTTCATAGTACCTCGAAGTTTGGTAATGTGCCCGGAGATGTCAAAAGGCTCGCCACCTGTTACATGGGGCAAAACGTAACCAGCGAATCGTGGGTGTTTGCATACTTTGCATGTATGCTTGAATGCATGCATTTACCTCTGCCTACACCTCGGGGATTATAGGCAGTTACGTTTTTTTTAATTTAAAACACAACAACACACATTTTAATAAGACTTTTTACAGTAAAACGCATAAATGAAGTAGGAAGAAAATTATAAAGACCGGTTTTTGTCGACACGCATATAATATTTTTCCCGTTTGAACTATTTAGTACAACAAGTTTCTATTAGATAACATTGGTTTAACATGAGCTAGTGGCTAAGAGCCCATTTATAAAAGTGAAACGTGTTATTGAGAACTCGTACGTGTATGTATGGATAAGAGAAACATGTACATCCAGTATGTAGAATCTACATACAGTATGTAGATTGCGCATACCTGATTGCAAGGACTGCGGGTAGCGGGTACCACCAGTGAAAAGTAAAAAGAAAAATCAAGTTAAGTAACCTAACGTAACGTTTGTTTCGCACATTCATTAGTATTTTTCTCTTAAGGACAGATTTTAAAAAAGTCTCCTGCTATTCTAATTAAAAAGACTGAATTAAAATGTATTCATATTCATTATTTTGTTCATTTTACTCTACCTTCAGCAGATTGGAGCTTAGGTTTTTATACATCTCATAAAGAGGCTTATCTATGAAGGAATGATTTATATTATAAAAAAAATACTCAGTAAGTAGGTACTTTATGTATTTCTTTTTTTTTAATTTTATTGCTAGCTGCACGTTTACTATTATTACATTTGATTCAATCTACCGAAATGATACATCACTCTCCATAACTATTCGTCTATCCAATAATTGTTCCAAGTCAAAACTTCGGCTACCATCACATTGTTTTATGAATTGATCACGTAACGACGTGAGTACATGCTATTTCACCGAGTCATATTTGTATTGGCAATCTATTGTTATTTCTTTTTGGTACTGAATGGTGATGGCGTAACACGTTTCTTTATTATGCATCATTATTTATTGAAAGCAAACAAGACTCAAATAAGAATGGCAAATAAACTTACTTACTTCACTCTTGTTTTTTTTCTCGAAAGGTACGAAAGTATCTCTAGGTTTGTTATTTAAAAAATGTACCAGATTTTCATTTCCATGTGATAAGGGACGAGCCTAATGATATTAGTCGAAGACATTTACACACTCAAATCGTGCCACTGAGAACAATAAAAGAAAACTCGTCTGTGAAACAAAATAAACGTTGTAAGTTCGACTTCAAGTCGAAGTAAAGTCGTAGTTTAGTTTGTAAATCTCGCTCTTAATCCCGGACCTGTGGATTGATCTCATTGTGGAGTTCATCGACGAAGGCCCAAAAAAAGGTATAAAAATACGAATTTTGTAATTTATTACCGTACTTGTTTTACCCTGACACCTGTTGCTGTAGCTAAATGTGACAAAATCATATTCTTGCAACATTACAACTTCACAGGAGTCATTGAGCAATTTAAAAAAATACAATTCATATGTTGCAATAACATTAAAAACGATCGATAGGTATTTTAATACCTAATGATCCTAAGGAAACATACTTTAACATTTTATATTAGTAGGTATAATATAAAGTAACTTTTTATAAATCACTGTAAGAAATTATTCGCAACTACGTCAAAAGCATTTCTTAATTGCAATAATATAATGCGTTTGTTGCACTTCTCGTTACGTTTTCTCACTTGCATGTTATAACCACATCTAGGCCGATCGTCAGGCCGAGAAATCGCTTCGTACACAGATTTAATGTTCATGCAAATCCGCGTCGGGAATGTAAGTGAAAATGCCTAACGCGCATTCCACAAAAATCGACGTGGAAAAGATGCAGTAAATCTTAACGTTGCAAATTTTATAGTTATAAAGTGTAAAGATAGTTTTTCTTGAGATACTTACATTTATGTGTTTTTGTGTAGATAACAAAATACTTACAGTTTTGCCTATAACTTAGGCATTGGTAAGATTTTTGTTAAAATGTTGCGCAACTCTATTGTACAGTGTTCATGCAAATCCACTTTAGATATGTGCACGCAAAAATGCCTAACTCATTTTTTACATGAATTGACGTGGAAAATATAAAAAGAAAGAAGGGAATCTTATCGTTGCATATTTTAGGGTAAAATACAAGCTAAAAAAGCATACAGCTTATATTGATCGTAAGTAATACTGTAGCCTATTAACATCTACATGAAACTAAATATTTCAATGTAGATGCGTTGAAACTTCTGCGGCCCAAGGTCATGAAGATCATGTCTCTGTGCCACAAATTTCAGGGATCTACATGTCATACGGTGAAATCCGCCCTCAAACTACTCCCGCCTACATACTCATGTCGTTTAAATTGTTTTTCTTGTATTTTTCTATTTGTTTTTTTTTTTGTTTACTGCACCCTTTTATTGTACTTTTCATGACATGTAGGTATGATGAGGAAGACACTGTAACACAGCTATGCTAGCACGGGCTACAGGGCTTCTTGGAATTTTTGTGCCACATATGTACCATCAATAAAAAACATTTTTTATTATTTTTTTTATACATTACCACCTGATTGGAACATAATACTGCTGAATACATTTAGTGGTAAGTAGATTAGGTAGCTCCGTCATTGGATCTATACTATCAGTTAAAATTAGCACTTAGCAATGGAAATAAAACGCCACTTTCGCCGAGATTTCTGGACCGATTTATCATCTACATAATTTACTTTTGTATTTTCTTTAGTTTCTCGTAGTCAAATCTTGCAATTTGCTTTGCATCGTTGAATAAATATTGCATAAGTGTACCTAGGTACCCGACTAGTGTTTTTATAAGGTAGGTGACAGTTTTTCTAGGAGAATATGGATAAATATGACTATTTATACTACATAATACAGAATAATATCTATTGCAAAATATTCATGTCAATCTGCATCGGGAAAGTAATCATCCGTACACAGTAGATGTTCCTAAAATTCGAACCAAGCGTCTCGGCTCTACGTTTATCATGCGAACAGCTAAGGAAAGGAACATCCTGCCGGCTTCTTTGTTTCCGAAAAATTATGACCTGGGAATTTTCAAGTCCAGAGTGAATAGGTTCCTTCTAGACAAGCGTGCTTCATCTTCCGCCACATCTTCACTTTCCATCAGGTGCGATGGTGGTCAAAAGTTTCGTCTATAAATGTTAAAAAAAAGGTAATGCCTAACGCACTTTTTATATAAATTGACGTGGAAACGATGAAAAGCAAGAAGTAAATCTTATCATTGCAGATTTTACGGACAAATACACAACTAGAGCTACAGAATAGAAATAAAATGAAAAGTGAAGTTTTTCTAGAGGTACATTTTTTGTCATTAAATATTGTAGTCAAGGTATTAAATAAAAGAAAAACGTAACTTCATGCCTAAATCCCTGAAGGGGTAGGCAGAGGTAAATGCATGCATTCAAGCATACATGCAAACATCCACGATTCGCCGGTTACGCTTTGGCCCATGTAACAAGCCTGTTAACATCTCCGGGCACATTAATAAACTTCTAGTTCTTAGTTTTCCAAATTTTTTATTAACTTTTACGGAAATCTATTGCAAAATATTCATGTATATCCGCATCGGGAATGTAACTACCTAAGTGAAAATATCTGACGCACTTTTAACATACCTATCTAATTCACCATAGAAAAATAAATTTGGAATCTCATCGTTGCAGATTTTACGGCTAGAGCTGAAAAATGGAAAAGTGAAGACAGTTTTTTCCTAAGATAATAGTGAGGAAATTATTTGTCTTCAAGAATAATATTAGTACTTATAACTAAAATACTTTCAGATTCTAAAACTCACAAAAATTTATTGAATCACTTGGAAATAATTAAATTTGCATTTACTTTATTACTTTATCGGCAATGCAATTAATTAGACATGTATCATTTTAAAGTTACGTTATAAATGGTGTAAAACACAACACGTTGCTGATGTTGAATAATAATAATGCATTTACATGAAGCTTTTTTTTATGATATTATTGTGGCCAACAAACACGCAGTTCACATGGATGTGTAGAATATAGCCCTTAGACCTCTAGACAAAAGCGTAGGTCAAAATTTTACGGGCCATAGTTGGAGGGTAGGTACCTGCCAAGTGATTATAATATACACAACCGTATTTTTGTAAATCACTTATTAGTTTGTTCTACCTAGGTACCTACTACATATATATTTTTTATATTAAGTACTCATATATTTTGCTTAGATTTTGATTTAAATAGAAATCAGTTTGAAGCAAAACACATTCTTAGGCATCTTCTCAGTAAGCGCAGCTGCTAACAGTTAAAATATTCACATGTAAATTTACACCTGTCCTGTTAAATGCAGAGATGTTCAAGAATACCAATCAGATGTAAAGAAGAAACGAATAAGTTTTTGAATACCTATACACACTTTCAAAGCATATCAGGTTTATTACAATCGCTTACTTAATAACTGTTAAATTTTAACGGCTGAATTTAAAAAAATATATTTTGATTGAAAATCTGATTACAATTATAAAAATGATCATATTCTAAAATAAGATTTAAATGACTATCATATCGTATATGTAAATATTTATTTGTTATATTTTAGTAACTTTTCTATAACTTATATATCTATATTTTATGTAATTATGCAGAATCAGTGTACCTCAATAACAATCCAACCGGTGTTCTCCGGTATGCGGTATCCAATTCAAAGTAGACACAAATTGTAACTATCACAGCACTTCCTTTTCAGATACTATAAGTATTATGTCTTGAAAAAGTATTTTAATAATCACTGTATTCAAAGAGCGCGTGCACGTCTCACAGCGAATGCGTCTAAACCGCCGTGACTCTACTTTCGAACTGACTGGCTGGAGAATCTTTGAATCAGTGACGGAGCAATGAACAGCGTCTGCCTTGAGTGGAATGCGGTGCTGCAACCTCAGTCGTACTATATTTTCCTTTACATGGACCAAACTGGAATACAGGATTCTGAGGGGCAAAAAGAAAATGGCGGGACTGCCGTTAATCAAGCTCAATATACCCCGACGTTAATTTTGCAGAACTGGATGTGGTTTCGTGAAGATTATATATATATTATCTTCAATATATATATTATCACCACACAATTAAACCAACAAAATCAACTCTACCTGTCTTTTAAATCTTAGATATCGGTAAAAATTTACAGCATTAATCAATTTTTAATTGCTACTCAATATTTTGTTTTTTTTTTCAACTTAATACATATGTTTATAAAATAACCCTACATATGCTAAAAATAGGTAAACCCTAACACTAAACTAGTGGACGGAGAAGGCAATGATTACCTGACTTTAAGAAACTCATCTCTACCAATAAAGTGTGGGTTATATAACATAATGCCATTTGACCACACATTCTTCCACATGAATTTTATGTAAAGTGGATTGAGTAAAAGGTAGGTAAGGTTTTACCCAGCAATTCCACTTGTAAATTCAATTCTAGACAACAACCCTAATGTATTGTGTTTGGACGCCGCTCTCATTTAATTAAAAATATGTTCAAGTATCAAGAAGAGTGATAATGTAGTCCCTCCTTTTAAGACCGATGTCACCGTGGTAATAAAGCGCGTTTTACTTTTTTAAACGAGTTCAAAAACACTAACAACATTGCAAATTTTAAGCTAAACCACGTTTTATTAGAATCAGTTAGAAGAGCAAACGGTGAAATCGACACTTACTTAATACATTAATCATGATTTGAGCAAACGCATTTTCGAAGTGAATTTACAAATATAATTTTCCAGTTTGTAATGTCAATGACCGTTGTTATGCCGATAGTAAGTCCACTAATAAGTCGGTCATTCCAACCCACGTTAGAGCACATAAATATGTTTTGTATGCTGGAAGTACACGGAATACAATCCATCTTAATAATTTGGAGAGAAACGCTTAGAATTTTCTACCCCAGCGTCTCAGTAACGGTAGGTCTGAGCGGATGGTAAGAACGAGGGTAGTTACTGCTAAATCTGGAGAAGGTGAAAATTTGGCATTTGCTTGCTAGTTGTCCCATCGCCTTAGTGACGCGCTCTACACTCTCTAGCTCTTATTATGGTAAAGATACCACAAGAAGGGATTTGGGCTACAATGACTCTACAAGTGCCAAATCGACTACCGATACATCGAGGTGCTAAGGAATTTGTATGAAAACGCCACCATGTCGGTTCACCTTAAGGATCAGAAGTTAAAACCTATCCAACTTTTATTTGATTTCGAGACACTATTTCTCATTCTAATACTTCCTTGACATGTGTGATTTATAGCATCGAATCGTTTAAATATCGAATTCCGGAATTCTGAAATGTTTGGTATCGAAAATACCGATATTGCGAGAAAGGGTCGTTATTGCGATCCCTTGTGCCTACGGCCAGTGCAAAGTCTTATAATCGCTAATTTACGTAATGTAAATTAGCGATTATACGAGTAGGTAATGATATTTCAACTCACCTACATAATCCATAAAATTAACCTGTGAGGCTCAAAACTGATTTTTTATTTCGTTCAGACTTTACAAAGTTGAGAAAACATCTAAATTACATATTTATATGCTATTTAATCCTTCAAGATGCGTGCTTTACAAGGTTTTAACTTACTTTATATTCACTGATAAAAATCAACAAGGTACATACTTACAACAACTTAGATTACTTAGAGCTAAGTGATTAAATATTTTTTTTAATTTGAATTTGAGCTACACAGTTACCAAACTCACGCAGGAGATTAAGGCGTTAATCCTAAAATTGAGGTCTACTTTCAATTTAATACTGAAAGGTGAATATATTTTGTGAATTTATTTTATACGCCTTTTTTAATTTTTTGATTTTAATTTTTTTTCTTTTTTATTTATTTATTTATTATTTTATATTATTTTTTTGTATTTTTTTTCTCACAACCCCTGTGTTGTGGATGCCGTTGTACACATACAACACATACACAAACACCCAGACTCGAAACAAATATCTGTAGGCCATACAAATATTTGACCCGGTGCGTGGATCGAACCCGCAACCCTTCGAATCAAACGGTCGTCTCACACCGCTGGATTAAGCGGATCGTCAAAATATGTAACAGGAGATTAAAGTACCTAATCCTGAATGTATTTTAAGATAGTAAGTATCTCAAGTTTAACAATAGCCTCTCAATCTATAATATCTATAGTATTGTATAGGCCGAAGGAGTATGGTTTTTTTAATCTTCGGCGGAAAGGCTTTATTAGCATCTAATAGGTATTGCGATGCAACAGTAGACACACAATCTCCTGTCACATCGTATATAGGTTATTCACGAAGCCTTTTTTGTGTAATGCGACAAAAATGTCAAGTATATTATACTTATCATCAATAATAATTAAGGTATGTCATACTGATGTTGGGATATCATGTTTATCGACAGGAAAACATCGTTTGTCAATTGTTTAGTATTTTATTAACAAGTCTTGGTCGTAGTCGTAGCGATGTTCGGAAGATAATCTTTTGTGACCTTGGAGAGTCTTGGCAATCGTTATAACGTGTCAAGTTATATATACATATGTCGATCAGTTAAACATACGAGAATCTGCTGTGTCTGAAAAACCTACATTAAATAGCAACTTCGAGGGTGTCACTGTAAAAATATATTATTATGTGGGCTTTCCACATCAACTATCATAGCTAACGAGGTTTTAACTAGAACGTTGGTGATTCATAAATTAGATAATGACGTATATCAAGGCAAGCGCATAGTTCCAATTCGCCAAATAAGAAATCATTGCCCCCTTTATTCTGAAGCTGGTTTATCTAATTCCAATTCAATATGTTCATTAAATTGTGTCACAAGACAAGAATAAAGTTTGCACACACTGTGTGCTGCACGTGTCTTGAACTAGTTGGCGTTTAAAAAGTTAGGTAGTAGTTGCCGCCATATTTGGTACTAAGGCAAATGAGTTATCTCTGTTTTACATTATACTGAATTTAAGCTCGACCTAGATTCCTTAGTAGGTAGTGATTGGTGGTAGAGTTTCAGTAGTGCCACTCGGTGGCGTAAGCACAGCATTACTTAATTTGTCTGCCACGTAACGATAGGGTATTAGCTCAAACCGCATTTCAGTGGTGCGACATACCTACTTTTGTATGAAACTAACCGCACTGCAGGGACGCGGCGCGTTGTGCCCTTTTTATATCGAAAAAGTGGCAAACTGGCTGTACAACGGAAATGATGGAGCTGTGCAATACAACCTGACACGATAATGTTGAGCACTACGATTTAGTAGCAGGTAGATTACATTTTGCGGTGATGCCTATGCTAAAAGTTTCAACGCATGTAATGGAACATCTATTCAAGTGAACATATGAAATAATGATCGTTTAAGTTGAAGTCGCTATTCAATTTAATATTTCACGTAGGATCAAATAACTCTAGAACATCAAACCTTTTGTGTTGCAATATAACAGGTATAAAGAAAGGATTTCGAAATTAAATTCGTCGAGTCTTACATACAATTCGAACTCTTTACTACACATTACAGTTTATCATTGTATTATCTCCATTAGCACTACATACTTATGCGGGCGAAATCAAAGTAGCCTTAAAATGTATACATTACATTCATTCACAACTTTTCTCGTATTAAAACTTCTTCAGGTGGCAGAAGGTAGAGGGTAAAGGCGTAGGTAGCACACCGCATAGTTGCATAGTTTTTTTTGTGATAGCAAACAAGCATCCACTTCATATGGATGTTAAGTGATGATTGCAGCCTATAGATATTTACATAAAAACTAGAGGTCAAAATGCAGATGTGTTAGTTATTACGACGTAGCATTAGTAGGTATCTAGGTATACATTATGTTGATTCTTTTTTCATAATAGAGTTCCAATGTTGGAGCTTGAAGGCGTAGACACCATCGCACGCTGCCAAATGGTGACTGAGACAAAACAACACTCAGGGATGGCCATGCGTCTATATTTTGTCCCCAGGTTTTATTGTAGGTGTATATAGGTTGCAGTATTCACTTACCATCCACGTGCATGCTTGTTTGTCACCACCATAGCATAAAAAATGTCTTATCTTGATAGAACACAAAAATACGTGTTTTTAACTTGTTCACACACTATAATTAATACGAGACAATGGAACATTATAACAACATGGTTTTATTTAACACAGTTTAGAAACGAAACGTAATTTCGAGACCCGAAATCAAGGCTGTTGGATACATGGTCAAACTGGACATAAGTTAAAGCAATGCAATTACTATGCTGTCATTGAGCATATTTTGTATAATACTTATATTATAACTAAAATAAAATAGTTATTTATCACAGTATTTCCTCATTTTACTAAATCATACTAAAACAATATACTTTTACGAGTTTATTAACGAATTTAACGCTGTTTGGTTTCACAGCTTTGCTCGCGTTGATGTCGTTTTTGTCGTGCGAATTACACTTCGAATTCCCTGTCTCTCTTTCCCTTCCATGTCAAAAAATATTCTAACGTCAATGTCAAAATGTGACAGCTAATTTCCAAGTTAAGAAAATCGTATATTTCTATACTTATTACAGGCAGTGACTTTTTTCAATACATAAAATGGCATCGCTTATACCTATGCATATTGCCAGTGTCAAATAAAACGATATTTCGTATTCGTCATAAGCAGCGTAAAAGTAAGAGTCAGTCGGTCAATTATCAGTCAGTCAGTCAGAATCACAGTCCAGAACTTTCTCTCCACTTTACCAGAACATTTATAATGAAGTTTTGCAGGTGGCTACTTTACCAGAACATATATTGAAGTTTTGGAGGCAACCTGAAAAGCCGTGTTTTCACACTGTTATCTCTTCAAGGTTCCCGCCAAAACTGTCGGTGACTTTTAATTTAAATATGTCTAGACTACATTTCTCAAATTTCTTATCTCTACAACTAGAGGTTTAGAATGTGCGTTGTCAGTCAAGTTACAAATCTAACCTCAAAAAATCTTTCGATCTTTTGTAGTATTTGTATACTCTTTGGTTCTTTTGTCAATATTTTAAATACGTAGACGTGGAACACATTGACCGCATCTCATTAAAATTATATACCTATTGTTTAGTCGACACCATTACCAAATTTACCTGCTCCTTCCCTAACAACAGTATTACCGTGTGATAAAGCTGCGGACAAATTAACCCCGGCAAACCATGGAACATTGGCAACACGATGAGGCTAATGTTTTAATGAGGAAAATGTTTACGAGGCAACCCTGTCTACAATGTAGACAGGGTTGCCTCGTAAACATTTTGTTAAATATTAATTTGCCATCAATATAAACTGCATGGTCTTCATGCTTGTTTGCCAGTTTGATTATATAAAAACATAATAACATTGTAAACATGCGAAGCCGGGGTGGGCCGGTAGTTACGTTTAGATTACAATCGATAAACATTTGTAATGTATAAATAATTAAGTTATAAAACAGGAAACAATGAAATTATTTTACTCGTGTACTAACTACGTAAATTACCGGCATGCATGTACCCCGGTCGTCATACGATGAGTGTTGAATTTAAAATCAAGGAAGGTTAAATTCAGAATGCGTTTGTAGTTTAACGTAGCCTTTTTTTAGATACGATTATTATTTCGTCATGAAGTGGCAAGCAAGCATACCTATAGTTTAGATTGATGGTAAGTAACACTGTAGCCTATCAACAACTACACGAAACCAGTGACATCAATGTAAATAAATACTTTACCACACCTGAGGCCAAAGGTTTTAAGCAACTATTAAGTGTGCCTGAAATTGTGCAATTGTGACTGAAATTATGCAACTGTGCCGTAGATTATTACCGCCTGACCGGAAGATGATAGTGCTGAACACCAACATTTAGCGGCAAGCAGACTAGGTAATGCGGAGGTGCCTACGCCCGCGACCACCAAACCGCGTACACGCACCTTTTTCATAAGTCAAGACGTAGTTACAGCAAAGGTTGACATTTGAACGTGTTTTATGTTTTTCAAAAAAACATGAAACATCTTAAAAATTTTCGCCTACCCAGCAGCTTATGTCCTGAAAATTTTAAGCCGTTGAAATAAATTGGCATATTATTATCACTTTTTTTTAATAAAGCAATTGAGATATTATTAAGTGCAGTGATATTTACTATCCACTTTTATTTTAGTAAATACTTTTTTGCGCTTTCGTAATATTAGCCAAACAGTTGCTTTCTAATATCATCGTTACATAAACAAGAATGACTGCACGTTGCAAATTCGTAACTACTGACGAATTCAATGTAGATAATTACAGAACGTCTGTTGCCTCCAAAACTTGTAGGTTATAAGATCCCACTGTGAAATCATTTCTTTCATCCAGATATGCTACAAACCTAATTTTTACGCAACTTTATAATCTAAAGAATATATATCCACTAGGTTGCCTATCAAAATTTGGCCGCAAGTATTTTTTATTAAATTATTTTATTTTATCTTTAACAGCCAGCAACTCTTATTTGCGGCCGATTAAATTTGGCTCCCGTATACTATAATAACGAGAAAAAAAATAGCTTTAATCTATCTTTAATATAAAAACCAATTGCTGTTCGTTTGTCTCGCTAATTATTTTTGGAAACCCAGGGAAGGTTTAAAAGGTAAGAAAATATGAAGAAATTGAAGGGAAATAGTAAAAACCACAATTTTATTTTCCCATACAAATAGTTCGTATCTATCGAACCTTTGACACATTATTTCGTTACGGCAATACGAAGTTTGCCGAGTCAACTAGTTTGTTATTAAATAAATAATACATGCACGTCATGGACGTCAAAAGTTATCGGGGCGGAACTAAAATACGTAGGGGCGGCCAAGTGCGCAACGGCGGGCTATTTTTTTCTTTTTTTTTATACATATTTCCGTGAGGTGGACAATATTTTATAGGAAAAATAAAAAAAAATCTTTTCCAAAAAACATATTAAAAAATACTTGGGCCATTTTTTGATAGGCATTCTAGTGGATATATATATATTTTCTAGATTATTAATATGCGTAAAAAATTGCTTTGCAGCAAATGATGTTACATGATTCTGCAGTGGGATCCTAACCTAGAAAGTCTGTTGCCTCCAAAACTTGATAGAGCACGTTATATAATCTTAAACGATCTCCGTTACAAAGTTGATAAAAAACTTGGTTGCATAGACGTCACAAAACTGGCTAAATGTTTCATAAAGCTTGAATAAAAATGTTTTTTCTTTTCGGTGACTAACAAACGAACATGCTGGCTATGGATTTTTTTTAGGATAATACGGTCGGACGATCAAATACGCATGTAATTCACATGAACGGTAAATAATAAGTAAAACAGCCAATTCAAAAATCAGAAGTCAAAATGCAGATGCGTTGCCACCCCAAAGGTCATAGTTGGTTTGCTTGTGATATTTTTTAAGGAACTGTACAGTAGATTAGAAATTAAAGAAAAAACGGAAAGAAAAATTTGACTTCGGGCAGGAATCGAACCTGCGACCTCAGGATAACTAGTCCAGCCGCTGTACAGTAGATTTTTATCAGACCACGACAATATCATATAGTGCTGAACACTTCCATTAGGTGGCAAGCAGATTAGGTAATGCGGTGGCCTACCTTCTTGAGCTCCTTCACTGGAACTCTACCATTGGAAAAATTTGTACCTACAGGGTTAATTTAAATAAGCGCATCACCTCTTGCAGGCAGCCTTTCTACACCAATCTCAACAACATTTGTTCTACGCACAGTCATAACAATTAAGGCTTGATTCAGTTGGTATAATATAACGCATCCGTCTTGAGACTTCTCTTGTTTGTATCTTATTCGCTTACTATAAGGTGGCGTTCATAAATTACGTGAGGTTTTTTTTTTTTTAATTATCTATCCTTCGTCTCCCCCTGGTGAGATGTTGTGAGATTTTATTCAACCACGTCCCCCATCCCCCAACCTCAAGTGAGATTTTACAAAATATCGGTTTCTCATGTATTTTTTTCTCGTTGGATTTTTACTGCCAAAAGAAAAAAAATTGCTTCGTGCTTTTATTTAAGCTTAGTTAAGACTAGTTATTAATTTAAATTATTTTCTTTAGAACGAATTAGTGAATGATCTTAATCGTAATAATCATAAAACACGTACAATCTGGATAATGGACCAAAATAGTAAGTATGTTATTTTGCTTCAATCAGAAAAAATATTGCGTGATATTTGCCGAGACCCTCTCTTTCCAACGTAAGATTAGATGAGACTTGACTCGACCTCCTCCCCCCCTTAAATATCTCACGTAATTTATAGACGCCCCCAAACTGTGAACTGCTTATTTCCACTTTCAATACACTAAAAAAGTACGCTATTCATCTGTTACAACTTATCGAACCACATATCGGTAACATCAAACCGATTAAGTCACTGATAAACTAACGTTATTTCAATATAGTTGCCGTTATGTAAACAATCTCTGCAAATGCAAATATCTCGGCGTTAACACGTTAAATCAAGCACGACTGGCTGGAATTAAGAGATGTAGCGGTGAATGTAAATAGGTTCAGGCATATTATAAACAATCTGATACCAAATTTCCATGACCACCACATTAAATTAAGTTAAACGCTAATAAACCACATGGTTTATTAGCGTTTTATCTTGTGTTAAACTTAACAAAATGGTTCGTAGTGGAAGAGAGTTAGGGCAGTTTAGTCAACCGAGCAATGGCCACTAGTCTATTCCTAATTATAGTCTATAATATATACATTAATGCGAGATGAGCAACAAAGTAGCGCGCATGGCCCCGCGGCTGGTGTAGATCACAAGCGATCTACTCGGTGAAGCATTACGGGCGCGGCCGGGAGTGTGATGGGTGACCGCTATTGGCAAATTAAAAATGGACGTTTCCGTGCTTCAGAGGGCACGTTAAGCCGTCGGTCCCGGTTGCTATCGATAGATAGCAGTCGTTAAACCTTGTCGGAGACATTATGGGCAGTTTGAAAACATCCGACAGCGGGTTGGCCATTAACCCGTATCTCCACCAATCTGCGTTGGAGCAGCGTGGTGGAGTAAGCTCCAGGCCTCCCCCAAAAAGGGGAGAGACTCATGGCCAGCAGTGGGACGTATAATGGGTTGCCATTATTATTTATTATTATGAGCAACAATGTCTCACGATATAACTACCGCCACTGCGATCGCCAATCCGCATGCCAAGCATGGCGATTATGACATGATTTCCCGTTATGAAGAGATTTTGGTACAGGAGTGTATGTCTTGACCTTCCCTTCGGCTGAGATGATAGTTATGTTATGATGAATACACATCATCCAATATTTCATACCAAGACTGACCTAACATGACCAAATAGGTCGAGTTCTGTCTGATGGTGGGGTCAAAAGTCTTAGGAATTGGCGTGCGTGTATGAACAGAATGATGAAGGTAGATGAGGCACGGGAGGTGTGTCAGGACCGGAATATCTGGCGCTCCACACTCTCTGCTTACCCCGTTAGGGACCTGGCGTGAAGATACATACGTACATACAATATTTCATATAGAGATTATGTGGATGAACGCACCGTAATTGTCTTCATTAAACAATGAAGATGATATAATTCATGACTCTAAAACCCAACAAAGATAACAATAATCAATTCAGAAGCCGATGTACGAAGTCACACTGGCGTAAACATAAAAGGTACACCATTGATTGCTTCTTTCGTACGACTCGATATGTTTTATGGCTGTGCGTGACTGGCGTACATCTCTAATTGTTGTTAAAACTGTGTTTTACCACTTAAATAGGTGACTGCGTGCACGTACTTATTATTCCTTGGCTGCTAATGCGGTTTTGTGATATTATTATTTCATATACAAACTGACTTGGCGAAACTCCTATCGAATTAGAACTAAATAAAGGGTCAAAAACTTTACCGGTACGAACTATTTGTATGGGACTGGGATGGGGATGGGGATTTGTATTGAACTATATAAATGAAATTGTTGTTTTTACTAGATATTTCCTTTACACTTTCTACATATTTTTTCACCTTTTATACCTTCCTTGGAATAAAGTATGGTTCTAAGTCTAATTACCAATTAATAAACTAAAATTGAAGCGCACATGGCCCCGCGGCTGGTGTAGATCGTAAGCGATCTACTCGGTTAAGCACTACGGGCGCGGTCGGGTAGTGTGATGGATAAACGCTAGTGGCAAATTAAATGCGCGTTTCCGTGCTTCGGAAGGCACGTTAAGCCGTCGGTCCTGGTTGCTATCGATGGATAGCAGTCAAACCTTGTCGGAGGCCTTATGGGCGGTTTGAGTACATCCGACAGCGGGTTGGCCACTAACCTACTCAACCTCCACCAATCCGCATTGGAGCAGCGTGGTGAAGTAAGCTCCAGGATTCCCCCCAAAAAGGGGAGAGACTCGTGCCCAGCAGTGGGACGTATCAATGGGTTCACATTATTATTACTTTTATTAAACTAAAATTAGTTTACTGGTAAGTAGTTACTGTATTCTATAGACATCTACACAAAAACCAGTATAAAAAAAGATCCGGACGAATTGAGAACCTCCTCCTTTTTTCGAAGTCGGGCAAAAATGGATATGCGTTAGCATTCCCCAGGCCTGTGCTGTTTTGTCTCTAATGCAGATACTACGGTACCTTACGCTAAAGAATCAGTTAAGTGACGTGACACGCCGGGGACATCCGGACCATCCTCGGAGACAAGCCTACACTAGCCGTGGGTGATATGAACGCCAAGTATCCTACTTGGGGTTCTAACGTTATCACTCCGGCCGGAAGGATGTTCTTCGAGGACAGCCAAAGGAATGGGTATGATGTGATAGGCCCCGATGCTCCAACACATATACCCACTTCACCTAGGTACCGACCTGATGTTCTTGACGTGGCATTCCATAAGGGAGTTCCATGCCCGGTCCATGTGGAGGTGTTGTATGATCTTACAACACAACATCTCCCCATTTTGGTCACGCTCGCGCTGTCTACGGACTTCACGATCGCGCGCCCGCCACGCCGACGTATCGATTGGCTCACTTTCGAGCGAGCTATGAGCGAGTCAGAGCCAGTGGGCGCCTTGCACACCGCTGAGGATGTCGAGGCGGCAACCAGTCGCCTCACCGCCGAAATCCAAGCCGCACAAGAAGCGGCCACATCTACGAGACCACCGACGCAGCGCAGGGCAGCCCTGCCTGTCTCGCTCCAGCGCAAGCTCCAGCGAAAGCGCAGCCTGCGCCGTCTATGGGCGCGCACGCGATGTCCAACAGTGAAGCGTGACCTGAATCGCCTCGACGAGGCGATAAGTGTTGCGGTGAGTGCGTTTCGCGGAGACGGCTGGGAAAAGGTAATAGACCGGGCAGCCGTCAATGAAACAAGCCTGTACGCCCTCACCCGCACACTCACCAAGGAGGCGATCCCCGTATATCCACTTCTCGACAATGCCGGGAAGCGGTGTTACGGGGCCAAAGACCGGGCAGAAATACTGGCTAACTACCTGGAGGGCGTTTTCACCCCCCATCCCCCTTCGCAGGACCCTGCTATCGTCGAGCATTACGATGACTGCGAGCGCCGCGTTAGGGACTTACTGTCGGCCTCACCCGTTCCGCTCCGGGGAGGCGATTTTATCTCCCCGTCTGAGCTGAGGAGGGCAGTCAGCTGGCTACATCCAAGGAAAGCGCCAGGGCCTGACGGTATCCCAACCGCCGCGTTACAGCATCTGCCGTGGAGTAGCTTGGTATCCCTAACCAGGCTATTCAACGGCATCCTTCGCACGGGTCGCTTTCCCGAGCCCTGGAAGCTCGGGAAAATAATAGTTATCCCAAAGCCGGGTAAGGACCGCCGCCACGCTTCTAGCTACCGCCCTATAACACTGCTATCACACCTCGCCAAGCTGTTTGAGCGACTCCTGCTGCGGAGGCTGAAACCGCATCTCCCGTGCAGGGAGGAGCAATTCGGCTTCCGCGCGGGGCACTCGACCACGCTCCAGCTGGCGAGGGTGCTCCACTATCTCGCCGACGAGTACAACAAAGGCCGGTATTCGATTGGAGTCTTTCTCGATATCGAGAAGGCCTTCGATCGGGTTTGGCATGTTGGACTGTTGGCGAAGATAGAGATTCCATCGGGCCTGCATAGGGTGGTAGCGAGCTTCCTCGAGGGCCGGCGGTTTTACGTAACGGTGGAGGGAGCTGACTCAGCCGAACACCCGATCTGTGCAGGAGTACCACAGGGTAGCTGTCTGTCGCCGTCGTTGTATGCGGCGTACACAGACGACATCCCAACCACACCGGATGTCATGCTAGCCCTGTTTGCCGACGATAGCGCATTCCTAACGTCGTCGCCCCGGCTGCATATCGCTCGCGAGCGTATGCAACGTCTGCTAGATGTACTGCCTGAGTGGTTTGACAGGTGGCGGATGGCCGTCAATGTGGGTAAGACGGCCGCACTCCCAACAAGAGTAATCCGCTGCAAGCTGCCACCGCTCAGGCTTCGTGGAGAGGAGGTGCAGTGGCAGACAAAGGCTAAATACCTCGGGTGCATCATCGATCGGGCGCTGCGCATGACACCCACTGTGGATCACGTGGTGTGTCAGGCGGCTGCAGCGCGATCGATGTTGCGTCCGGTGTTGAACTCAAGACTGCCGCTGCGCACCAAGCTACGCCTGTACAAAACGTACATCAGGTCAAGGCTGACGTACGCGGCGCCTGCGTGGTACGCATTATGCTCCGCGTCGCAGCAAAAGCGCCTTCAGACCCAGCAGAACGTGTGTCTCCGTCTAATTACCAACGCGGGGAGGTACGTTCGAAACGACGTCATAGCACGGGACCTGCGTGTGGAATCCGTGAGGGAGTTTGTGGCACGTCTTGCGCGCGGTATGTACGACCGCGCTGAGAACGGGCCGCACGAACACCTCCACGGGTTTGCCCCACTGCACTGTAGGCCTCCTGATGGGAGACCACTCCCACGCGAAATCCTCTCCTCTCCGGTAATAATTGGAGCACCCCGGGACGACGATGAAGAGGCTAGGTCCGCCCCGATCCCGCGCTTCGTGACCCGCAGCGCTAGCGAGTTTGACTCGGCCTGACCTGCTATAAGCGGGACCAAATCCCCAAAGTCCGGGTTCGAACCCCGGTCGAAGGAGATTCCTCCCCTGGGATGCGGCCGTAAGCCCAGCTAGAGCCAGTGGCACGGCTGCGTCGTTTAACTGTAGGCGCTGTCATCTTGGTGGGAGCGCTCACTACCCCTTGTTGTTGCGGTCGAGTGCCAGGTGAAACTGCTGCACCGATGCAACACCAAGAAGAGAAGAAGAAGTTGCGTCGCAGGGCCGGTCGATGAATGGTCGACACTTGCCCGCGACGCCACCGTGGTCACTGGAGGCCGCTGCTGTCGAGACGACCGCAACTTGCGAGACGTCACGACGTCACCGAGCCACAGCGACGGCAGCAGAGGCAGGTATGCACGCCAGAAGGGAGTACAAGGAGGGGCAAAAAAAAAAATTGACATTAAAAAAAAAAAAAAAAAAAAAAAAAAATGGAGGAAAAAAAACATAATAAAAAAAAACAAAACGGGGAAAAAAAAAGGAGGAAAAAAAATTAAAAATAACAAAAAAAAAAAAATATTAAAAAAAATATATATAAAAAAAAATATATTATAAAAAATAAAAAAAAAAAAATAAAGCCCCCACCCGTCTCTCGACTGACGATGCGTGCCTCCTCCACCGAAGCCCTTGAATCCCAGGGCACCCAACGCCGACCTGCATGGCAGGCCAGAAGAAGCCGCAGCAGAGGGGGCCAGCCCCGGTGCTACATCCGCGCCGCGCGCTTCGCGCGCGCGACGATCAACTGACTGACTTAAGTGACCTGCCTTCTTAGCCAAATATATACAATGCCACCTACATACGTACACCGTTTTATCGACAATAAATCCTTATACGAACGGAAGCAACTAAATTAAACCAATTCTTTCGGTGAAAGTAGTTTAAAGGCAATAGTATCATTGGTAACCCAATTTTATTTGTTATCTTTGGAAAATATATTTAGCTGGCAATATAAGCAACTATGCGGCTTATTCAAACAAATATTTTATTCGTGTGCACGCGGCAGTAACCGAGTTTTCATTGATATAAAAATGTTTCACAGTTTATATTTGTGAATGATTGAAGAGTCTACTAAAATATATTGTTGAAATATTTGAAAATATTTCAAGAATTTACAACCAAATATATTATATTCAGAGTTTTGTTTTCAACATAGGTAGAAATTGTCTTTTTTATTTATGTACCTAGTTATTACCTAATTGTTAGCAGTTACGGTTAGTTTAATTAATAACTATTATTTAATTATTATTTTAATAATAATCAGATGAGGCTTAACAGTAAACGTAGCAATTGATGATTGTTATAATAAATCGGCAATAACATTTTCATGCAAAGTATTTCTAAGACGTCTAGTACATACCTAATTGTTCGCACTATAGAATATCAGATCTCATGGATAGCTCCTAAAAATCGTTGCCAAAATGAGTGACCTCAGGTGAAAATGTTCTTTGTGGGATCTCATTCGTTTTTGTAAGGTGATTTTTTTATGTTTAAACTTGAACATTTAAGAAAGTTCCTTAACCGGTACTTACCGGTCTTTTTTTAAAAATTAATGACGATTTTTAAAACAAATCAGACCCTCTCGACATGCCCCGAATAAATCAAAAGCCAGCCTTAGGCTGTTCAGGTTTCCGTATTTTGTTAATATAACACATAGTTTTTTAACTAAAAGTATCATAAATCAAACTATTTAATGATAATTTCCATTTATTTAGGAGTCGAAGTCGAATACTTGAACTATCAAACATAATCGCTTCGTGTCAAACATTTTGACTATAGATCAAAAGCAGGTATGCACTATGTCATTTCATAATTAAGAACAAGTTTTTATCCTTTTCATCCCCAATAGTAATTTTAAGGGATGAAAATCATTTACGAGATTTGCTGGAATATGTTTCTTTTTAAAGCCAGATTACCTAGCCTAGGATCACGTACCTACCTGATTTGCGTTGTTGGCGTAGACTTTGTTTTTAGGGTTCCGTACCTTAAAAGGAAAAAAGGAAACCTTATAGGATCACTCGTGCGTCTGTCTGTTTGTCTGTCCCTCTGTCACAGCCAATTTGCTCCGAAACTACTCGACCGATTGAGTTGAAAGGAGATTGGCGAAATTTGGCCCACGAACATACCGCGGACAGGAATGAAAGCTATATTAAAATAAATATCTTTTTTTTTCGTTAAACATATGATTGCGGGAGATCCGAAACCGATGGGAAATGAAATATAACAAAAAAAAGAAGTTCAACGATAAAAAAATGTCCTACCGCCATATTTAATAGGGATGCCAGTTATTGTCAAAAAAATATAACTTATAAATCGATTTGAATCGCAAATACTCTGGAATCAATTCAGAGCAATACTTGAAATCTTTGAAAAATTCTGCCTGTTGGACCTTTAATCGTAAATAGACATAGTTACGACGTTAAATAGTTTAGTTTAAATTCATTTTTGGTAACTTCACGTCCATTTTTCAAAGAAATAAGTTTTACAAGAATCGATAAAAATTGAACTTTACCTGTAAACCGTAAACACTTATTCGATTAAACTGATTCGAAATTGGTATCCCTAGTTTTTGACAGCTATGATTTTTGTTTTTGTTATTCGTTTCTGCACTTGTGCTCCGTAAATACTGACAGCATTTTAGTTACTTTTTAGTATTTTTGTATTATATTTACGACCTGGCTTTTGTTTAAAGAATTATCAAGTATTATCACTGTTCAAGCTTCTTGGAACATACATAGGTTCTGTATAGGTCGCGCCAGGTAAAAAGAACGCTGGCGGTCAAGCTGCGCGTCATGTGTTTTTATTTCATTTTATGTTATTCTATGTAATATAGTTTTCAATCTGCCTACCAATACACGAAACCGCAAGCGAAAGCTAGATCAAAAATAAACCAAAAGGGCTAGTACTTTCGTGCGCGAGTGTACCGATGCGCGAACACATTCCTTCTACTTTCTTCCAGCGTTCTTTTTACGTGGCGCGACCTATACCTACATGAGAATTATACCTATTACATACTTAACAACATAACCTCAAATATCTTTGGATTCCCGTCGATTATGGTTTCTTCTATTTATTCTTTGTAAATGGCATAATTTTAAGAGTATTTTAACAATATTACCATTCTGGTCCGCCAACCTTTCAGGTGGGCCGGACCTAATATGGGCGTTCGCCGTCTCCTTTGATGAATATATGTAAATTGGTAACCCAAAGATGAAAACGTCAAGTAAAATAATAAATTTTAAACAGGCGGGCACTTTCGGGGGTTAAATCAGAAAATTAAAAAAAAAAATCGTAAACTGTGTCGTGTGACATATCAAATGAAAGAGGTTGTTGTCAGCATCGCAGATATATTTTTTTTATAATTTTTGTATAAACAAATTTGAAGTTATTTAAGAAAAACGACGAAAATTGACCATTCCCCCTACCCTATCTCCGAAACTACTGAACTTAAAATTTTGAAAAAAAATTGGAAAATAGTTCTTTGCCTACAGATAACTGGAAAACCTATAAGAAGTTCGAGTATTCAAATTAAATCGAAAATTCTTAATAATATAACCCCCCGCCGGTACCACCGTAACCGCTATGTCCCTGCATTTTAAATCTGTAATATTTTCGAAAATATTTATTTAAATTACGGAACCCTCACCACGCGAGTCGATCTCGCACTTGTCCGGTTTTTTTTATGTAATGGAAGTGGCAAACCAGCATGCAATACACATTGATGTTAAGTGATGACTGCAGCCTATAGATACTTACACAAAGACCAAGGTCAAAATGCAAATGCGTTACCACTCCTGAGGCCTAACTAAGGTGTAATGCCTCTGTGCCGGAAATTACAGGGCCGTAATGCCGTAATAGTGTTGGCACTTTTAAGGAAGCCTTTGTCCAACAGTGGACGTCTTTCGGCGGGAATGATGATGATGATTAATACGAGTAAAGATTGAAAAAATTTAGAGTCAAAGTAAATAGGTATGTGTCACCAGTAACGATTATATTGTCTAATTGTAAAAAATAACCAACATTATCTACGAGAAGATACTTACTAACTTCTTGTGCAAATCAGCAGTAAAAACTCAAAGGAAGATAGGTAACGTATTGAAATATATATTTTTTTGTTGTAATGTTTAAGCTAATAAATAATCAACAACAACGTAATGAGTTCATAATACTTACCTACTTCGTAATTATTATGGACTTTGTTCATGTTATCATTCTTTAATGAAAGCTGCAATCAGTAAATAAGTTAATTTGATAAAATACGCGAAAGCGCGTGGCCTTGACAATAATATTCATACGAGTAGATTCACATCACAACATTGAAAAATAAAAACAACTTTATTAATTATGTATCTACAAGCAAAGTCGTAAGAGCGCCCTCTAGTATTGGTTCTATAAATGATAACGACACTACGTAGAGCTAACAACATAACAATCAAAGTAGGTATGTAGAGCTGAATTCATTAACATTGTTATAGTATGTACACAAAGGTAAGTTAAACGTTTTACAATATATTACATTCGCAAAATTCTTCTATCAATTTAAACATATGAATAACTGCATTGGTTGTGGATTTTGATACCAAAAATGTAAAGCTGAAGTAACCATGCGTTGTATTTATTCCATTATTTACCGATAGATGGCGTACTCCAGCCATGTGAAGTGTGATTCAATATGGCGTCGCCATTCGCCTCTGGAACAGGGCGGGGAGAACAGTCGCCGAATCGACACTACAATATCTACGCGTATTTTTGTAGAAAACGTCGACTTCGTGACTCGGACGCGGGTGATATTGCGAAATAATCGTGTGTTTGTGTGTTCATATATGCTGTTTGTGTTATAATTTGTGTATAATGGTGTTTTTGTGGTGAATAACGTGCAAGGACTTTAGGGTAACAATGTCTAGCAGTTGACATGTTTATCTGTGTCGTGTGTGAAGATTTTGCCTTCGCGTGAGGAGGTGTGGTGCCCTAGTGTGCGCGCTGCCGCACTGTGTGCGTGTGGCCGTGGATACGCGAGGATCCCATGATGGATTGCATTTCGATGGATGTATAGGTAAAATTCACGAATTTATTCTTAAATCTTTCAACTGAGCGAACTCGCTTTGCCTTAAGCAAACAGCGAATTTAGTTCGGCAGCGTTCCGCGAGTGCTTTGTTTTAAAAAATCTCGCTAGTTCTTATATTGCAGCGCATGTATTTTGGTGTAAGGAGGTATCCTTGAATCGATAGGGATAACGTGGCTTTGAAGTGCAATTGATCCGAAAAGTTTCATCGTTTTCTCGTTTCCTTGTATTACCGACTGAGATCAACCAGACCTTGAGCATGTTCTTATGAAATGTTTTCCTCCGCGGTTCATTGTGTAATGCGGTATTTGAATCTTTTGTATCTCCCAACATTATTTTTTTTACCAGTTTAATGTTAAATAAATGATAAGAGCGAAATCTTATTAGGAATTCTAATTATATTATTATTAGCATTGGTTGATAATACAATAGAGTACCTATTTGTATTGTTAAATAAAATTTTACCCGTGAGCAAAATTTGAGTCACAAAGCTTTTGTATTGAAAGCGATTCAAACGCACGCACAAAGTCTTGCTTATACCATTGAATCTTAATTCATTACATTCATGCAGTCGCGCGAGAATATGGTTCCCCTCGCTCTGTTCGCTGCCTCTGGTTATCAGCTTACAAAATGACTGAACCTATCTCACTCCGACGGGTAGCTAATCAGTATATCTCCGTCCCTTTTCGGCGCATATTGCGCGTTTTTCTTCTTTTGCCGCGTCATATGCCAGTGTGTTGAGCCATGGACATCGTATTGGAGTGTTTGGAAAACGATGTCGATGGGTCACTTTCCATCGGAGGCGGTAAATTTGTTGGTATCGCAAGCACGACAATTTGGCCGTTAATTGGTACCGAGTCCTTTGTTTAAGCGGTCAGGTAGGTAGTATTAATAAGAGGGTATGTTAAGAGCAACTGCGCATCCAAACGGCGCAGTCAGACGTTTGGTACCCGCCCGTGTCGCACGTGGGGCATCTTATAGACGATTTGCCCCCACTCTATTGTGTTGACAAGTGCTGTCGGAGACAAATGAAACTGGATTATTATTTGACTTCTATCGTCCAAATCTACAGCCATCGCGAATATCCCCCTAGAGAGATTTCCGAGGAAGGTGCAGTTTTACAAGTTATCTTGAAGCCAAAATAATGTTGATCTTAACTTGATTGTTTGTGACTAACAAAATAGTTGCACATTGCGTACAGAGCTCTATCACCTATCAGTTTAATTTTCACAAATCGAAGCTCGTACTGATTCATTGAAACGAAATTGTTTTTATGAAAACCAATAACTACCTGTCTTGTCTGTGTCTTGTCTTGTATTTTGTATGTTTTGTGATAGAGTTTTGTGTTTTTTTTATGTTTTGTATCATTAGATTGTATGAATTTGAAGGTAGGTATTCCATAAATATTGTTATTCATGCATAGCTCTACTACTAATGAGTTTTAAATTAATATTAACGAACCCAATTTCCTTGTGCAACAGCACACAACATGTAGTGCCACTAGAGTGCATAAATGTGAATATCTCGATTGTTGTTAATCATAAAAATATACAACGTGTAAGCTGTATATACCTAAATACTATCAAACTCAATCTGATTGTCTCGCCATAGTGAATTTGTTTAATTTAAAACCGATGACTATGTAGAGCTACGAAAGTGCATAAAGTTGAATGTCTATATACCTATATTTCTGTATCCTATATATCTAAATCCATTATATTATGATTTGTCTCAATGAAATTGCCATATTTAAAATCGGTGACTCTATGTAGAGTCACTAGAATGTCTCTATAGAAGTTGTTATTCATGCGTCTGCATCGTTATGCAAAACGGAACGACGAATTATACAGTTGATAACAATCATGACTCGGAAATTCATTTTAAGAAATACTTTCCTTTCATGTATCAACACAAACAAAGATATCTTTACGAATAAACAAGTATGTTGCGGAAAGGAAAAGTCATATTTCAAAGCTATGTTAAACTTGTTTAATATTTCAGAAGTTTTCTTCAAATTTTACATTCTATGCACAAATATTTTCATTGATTTTATTTTTAATATATGATTGAATTGTTACAAATGATTTAAAGACAAAAACTTGCAACAGATTTGTAATCGAATGTGAGTGGAATATTTCGAGAGTTATAAAAATTCTGGTGAAACTTTTTAAAACGTTCACACTGTGAGTACGGTAAACTTCATTTTATTTACGGGTTTCATTTGAAAACTAACCGATTTACTTTCTAAAGAGCTTTGCCACAAAATTCGTTATTTCAGCGAATCACTCCGCAAATAAACTATTGGAATTACGTTCTGAAAAGAATTCTGAAGGAAATTATGTTCTTTTTCTACATGAAATCCTTTTTGTTTACTCTTTTGTTTCCTTGGCCGGGTTTTCGTAACAAACACAAGAACGTTGAATTGTATATATATATCATTAACAAACAATGGCTTGGAATCAAATATCGCCTATTTGTATTTTAAACGTTGTCAATAACTGCCTCAGTAGCCTAGTGGTAGCAGGCCACAACTACTGCGTTGAGGTCCTGGGTTCGATTCCCGGGTAGGGGGTTATCAGAGATAATGGTTTAAAGTCCTTTATCTCTGGTTCTATTGGGATTTTTCCATTTTCTGGAAATTTCCCAGTACCTCGAAGTTTGGTAATGTGCCCGGAGATGTCAACAGGCTCGCCACCTGTTCTATGGGCCAAAACGTAACCGGCGAATCGTGGGTGTTTGCGTGTAGGTATGCTTGAATGCATACATTTACCTCTACCTACCCGTTCGGGGATAACACGCGTGAAGTTATGTTACGTACGTTGTCAATTTGTCGTTAAATTTTCTTATAACTTATTAAGATGCTTCATCACTCCAACCGGAAAACGTCCACTGCTGGACAAAGCCTTCGCCAAAGACGCCCATAACAGTGTTGTGCGTCATTAGGGGAGAATATGCCATAATCGCCACGCTTGGCAGGCCGATTGGCGATCGCAGTGGCGGTAGTTTTAACGCGGGACGCTGCTGCCTCGCGTTGTTATTACAACCTATTGGAATGGTTTGACCGCCATTGTTCGGTAGACTGACTGCACTAGTGGAAGAATTCTCTCCCAGTAGAAGAAAATTCTTCAGCTAGTGGGCGATGTAGTCTTTACGTCTCGACGTCAGTATAAAGATTTACATACCTTGCTTACATACCATGAAATTCAGTGATAGGCATAAAAAATGAACGTATTGTTTTTTTTTATGTAATGGAAGTGGTAAACAAGTATCGCCTATTCACATAGTAGTTCACATTTATGTTAAGTGATGACTGTAGCCTATAGACAGCCATAAAAAGACCAAGGTCAAAATGCAGATGCGTTACCACTCCTAAGGCCTAAGGTGTTATGCCTCTGTGCCGTAAATTACAAGAAGAACAATTACCACCTGACCGTAACACGATAGTGCTGAACACTACCATTTAGCGGAAAAGTATATTAGGTAATGCGATGGTGCCTACGCCCGCTAGCTCCGTCACTGGAGTTCTACCACCAGTAAAGACCTGCGTAGTATAAAAGAGAATTACGACGCAGCAAAGTTTCCACAAGCTGAACCTTCACTTGCCTGCTTGCCAAAGTCACGATGAGTCAAGCTGCATGATATTCAATACCTAGTACTTGGTTATCAGGTTGGGAACACTGCACACAAATTTTAGATTTTATACTAAGTTTAAACGAACATTAGCGAATTTAGACCAACGTAACAGCCCTATTCGAGCGTTCATTCCTGCCCTGAACGTGCAAATTGTGGAACTTCCCTCTGAGTGAAACCCCATATTGTAGCGCCGGGGGAACACCGGCGCTACAATATGGGGTTCTTCAAAACTGGCGTGAAAAGAGTCGTTCAGGGCTGGCAGCGCGTTACGCGTTATGTTACGGTCGGCCCTTGATGTGGCAAATGTTCATAGGCGACGGTAACCACTTTCCATCAGGTGGTCCGTCTGCTTGTCTGTCAATCATATGAAAAAACTGTCATCCTTAATGTATCTTTTGAGATTGTTTTTTATTAAGAGTGGGTTGCATACTGCAACTTACTTTAGCAATAACAAACCAGTTAAAGTACCGGTTAAGTGAAAAATGAGTTAATTGAAGCACCACTTGAAAATAGTTAAATGACAACATAAACACGTACGAGTATCATGGACGGTTATTGTAACCGTCCAAGACGCGCTAGTTAAAGGTTAAAACTGTTGTTAATATAAATTATCTGAGAGATTTTGTTATTTAATTTGCTACCCTATTCATTTTTAATTATTACAAAAATACGGCGCGAAAGATACGCAATCACTACTGAAATCAATATTACTATTATTGTTAAATTTGACAAAAAACATCATTTTAATCACTACTATGCTGCAATCTAGAATGACTCTACATTACCTACTTACTACTTATTAAGCATTAAGGTGCGATGGAAATGCGATACTGTAATACAGAGTCGATAATTACCTAAAGAAAAAACGGAATTTGACTTCGGGCAGGAATCGAACCTGCGACCTCAGGGTAACCAGTCCAGCCGCTTTACCTCTAAGCTACCGTCCCACACCGATACGTCTAATTTTTCTTTCGCTTTTTGATTTTTAACCGACTTAGGGTCGGTGAACGACATCCATTGATAACTAATAAATAGCTATACAACCGATATGATAGACTGCAGTTTATACAAAATCGTTAAGATGTCGCTGTTCCCTTAATAATTGTACAATTTATTTTTCGCAATAACACATGCGAGTGAACTTTAGAAATTAAAGAAAAAAATAATCTTTTCTAAAGTTTACTCGCATGTGTTATTACGAAACATAAATAGTACAGAGTCGATAAATTATTGATGTAGAAATTAGTTCAAACAAGAAGAAACTAAGAAAGGATTGAAGATATTTTTTTCTCATAACAACGTTTATACTATGAGACAATAATTTTTATATATATAGAATTACGCTTCTCGAAAGCATGAGGTAGATATTTTTATACCACGTGGGTCCAATAAATAGAGGCTATTTGAGTGTACTTATTTAGACTTAATTAATTTGCCGTTTCAGCGGTTAATACTTACAAATACCGACGGTCCTCGAACTTTTAAATATCATACCTTTAAAACGTGACAAGTGTATAGTAATAAAACAGTTTTTTACGACCATTCTTGAAAACTAAGAAAACTGAATTTAGAAAGGCAAATAATTAAAAAAGAAATCTGTTAAAGCTTGCCCTCAGGCAGAAAGAAGCGAGAGCAAATTTGGACGTGAAAGTCTCCTGAGGTCACAGTTTCACACACACAGATTTCAAACAAACAAATATGTAAAATATGTATGAAAATACATCATCTAAATGGATTTCTACAACTCGCAAGGTTTTAATCTACATAATATTATTATTATGTACAGATACCTACTATGTTCATATTGTGAAATTAAGTAGATACCTAAGTGTTTAATTACGTATGTACATATTGTTAATTATTTACACCTATCATCTTTAGATGTATTAAAAACTAGCTGTGCCCGCGACTTCGTCCACATGAGAAAAAATATGATTGTTCAGTATCTGCCCGGACGAAGTCGTGGGCGTAGCTAGTATAAAAGTAGCGTAAGTTACTCCTTATTACATCAGCTATCTGCCAGTGAAAGTCCCGTCAAAATCGGAGACACTCAAATTCTATTTATTTGTATGTAGGTATGTATGTATGGTTGTATGGAGATAAAAGTAGCCTAAGTTACTCCTTATCACATCAGCTATCTGCCAGTGAAAGTCCCGTCAAAATCGGAGACACTCAAATTCTATTTATTTGTATATAGGTATGTATATATGGATGTATGAAGATAAACTCCTTATTACATCAGCGACCTACCCGTGGTAGTCCCGTCAAAGTCGGATACACTCCAATTCTACTTATTTGTATGTATGGATGTATGGAGATAAAAGTAGCCGAAGTTACTCCTTATTACATCAGCTACCTACCCGTGGAAGTCCCGTCAAAGTCGGATACACTCCAATTCTACTTATCTGTATGTAGGTATGTATGTATGTATGGATGTATGGACATAAAAGTAGCCTAAGTTATTCCTTATCACATCAGCTATCTGGCAGTGAAAGTCCCGTCAAAATCGGAAGAGCTGTTCCCAAGATTAGCCCCGTCAAACAGACAGACAGACAAAAAATGTAAAAAAAAATTGTATATTTACCGTGTATACATACATATGCATTAAGTAAAAAGCGGTTATTTTAATGTTACAAACAGACACTCCAATTTTATTTATTTGTATAGATTTATTATGGAAGGTAATATACAACATAAGACCTAAAAATTCTGTGAAAATTTCAAGCGTCTACTTGCTGCCGTTATTATCGAGCAAAAAATATACGAAAAAAAAACACTCTTATTGTATGCCCTCTTGGACCCCATAACATATTCTTTTTCATATTTTTAGTAATTAATTTTGTCTTTATAGCGGTAACAGGAATACATAATTTGTGAAAATATTAGCTTTCTAGCTATCACTATTTATGAGATACAGGCTGGTGACAGACAGACGGACGGACGGACAGACAGACAGACAGCGGTGGATTAGTAATCCGTAGGGTCCGTTTTTACCTTTTAGGTACGAAACCCCCTAAAAGATAGAACTAAGATACAGAATAGCTTTAAAATATTCGATACGATTCTTTAAATTGACATAACTATTTTATTTCAGAACCGATTCACATGAAACAAACACTAAATATTAAGTGAAACTTACCACAATATATTAGTGAAAACCGTAGATCAAATAATTCGTTTCTGAAATTAGCGTGCACAAACACACAGATAAACATACATTTTTCCGGGATAAAAAGTACCCAGTGTTGTGCGTCAAAGGTTAAAGTATAATCATACCAAGTTCAATTGTAATCGGACCGGTAGTTTTTATGTGATGCTTGAACAAACAGACAGACAGACAGCGTACAGACAGACAGACAAAAAAATTTCTAATCACATATTTGTGTTCGGTATCGATCTAGTAACATCCCCTGGTATTTATTTTTTCAATATTTTTAATGTACAGAATTTTATACAGTTTTATTATAAGTATATATATAACTTCCAGATTGTTTGTTTTATTTAATTATTAATCATTCATTTCGAGCCACTAGAGTCCACGTCAAATACAATAAATAAACACATAAAATATAAAATTTGTCAGTTGCATTGTCAAATGTGCAGGTGTGATAGAAAAAGACAAATTAGAGATTTAAGCTAAAATACGTTTATGAATAAGGGGGTAATACTATAAATTGTTCTCTAAAACTAATCACCAATTACACACACTATTATCCATGCGTACGTTTCGCCTCCCAAAATCTTCGGAATACTACGCCTTCGGGCCAGAAGTCAGGACTGAGGAATATCTGCAGATGTTTGGCAGGTACACGCAACTTGAAGGAGGAGAAACCTGTAAGTCGGTTTGACTTCAAAGCTTCGATTTCCCCTTGTATTTATCCTTCAGTACGTAGATCTCTGACGATCTTCTCCGTCATATACGATTGATCGTCGGTGATGGTCGTTCTCTCGTTTAGACGGGAAAGATACACGACGGCGTAATTTTCGGCAGCTTTGAGGTGAGCAGCTGCTGATTAATACATACTACAGTATAATCTCTGGAATGTACTTATTGTAAATTCTAAAATAACTTTCGAAATCTAAACCCTGTTACTTAATATAATATCTAATAGCATGAAGCTGCAGAATTCTCTTGGGAACTATTTTTAGAAAAGTAGGTCAAACTGTACTCCCCCCCACATGAGTCAATTCTTTACATTATCTTAAGTCCACATTCTTAAAGCAAGTGGTTGCTGACTCATTGAAGATTGGTTAAAGTAATAAAGTCGAGTAAGTTGATAGGTTCACAAAATTTCTTAATCTACTAAGCCGCTAATGAAAAAATGAGATTTTTAAGTACAAATTGGACATGCCTAACAACTTTAATCTTTTTATTGAATTCGTTATTATAATGACTGGTTCATTCAAAAGTACACAATCTTCACCGATGCAAATAGCATTGGTAAAGATTGGGTACAAAGTTAATACTTGGGAACTCCTTTGATAGTTGTATTAACAACGATAGTGTCGACTCCAGTTACACATTGGGGCGAGCGGGGACCTTTATCCGTATTTCGTTCACACTTCTCACTTGACATTCCACGGGGATGCTCGACTATTGCCGGATCCACATTATTTATTTGTCACGTTCAACTCTGCACTTGAACCTTTTTTTTAGTTTACTATATTATTATTTTGATCGAGATAGGTACCTAGTTTATGTATTTTTCCACTCTCTTGTTGCAAACAGTTTGCACCGGTAAATATAATTTGGAAACTTCTACGGTGGTTAAAAAAGCAACAACAACAGAAGCATTATCAACAAAAGTGTGTTACAGTTACACAGTGGGAGCGAGCGGGGACTGTCATCCGTAGTTCGTTCTCACTTAACATTCCACGGGGATGTTCGACCGTTGCAGGATCCACATTAGATATTTATTTATCACTGCGAACTCTTCACTCCTACGTTTTAGTTTATTCGAAATGGTTTCTATCGTGTTCCGGTCAATGTGCGGCCCTGTAACTTCAGATATTATGCCTTTGAGATACCTCTGGTTTGATGAAGATGTATATGGGCTACAGTATAATTACCATCAATGTTAATTGAATACTTATTTGCCACTTCGTAACATATAAAATGTCATAAAAACAAACGGTCAAGAATAAAAGTTAGGGACCTGGCGTGAAGACGACTGGGTCGCACCGTTATAGCTTGGCGTTAGTTACTCTGAAAGTATCTCAGTTTATAAGAAAACATTATACTCTATCTGCGTATTGCCATAAAAATAAGCCTTTTTATTGATCATTTGATTGACGTCCAAATTACCTAAAAAAATATAGCGTATACAATTCTTGCAGTAACTAAATCTTATTGCATCTTTAAACCAAAAACAATGTAAATAAAATCGAAACGATAAATTATTTTTATGAGACTAATATCAATAAGGCATTAACGTTCTTAACGTATTTACTATTTACTCTGTAACAAAACAAAACAAGCCAATCTGTGCGTTTGTTGTCAAACCGCAAAGTAGGTTGGGCTAACGTGTGGGCTCGTAAAACAATTTAGACTAGTAGAGTCAAGCACCGTATTGGACGAGTGTTTGATATCCAAACAAATACTTGACCCTTCGCAGCCATTCCGCAAACCTTCGCTCCGGCGACCACTGACATTTCAACTTCATTATTCCGTTTCACTTTCACGTGAGATCCTATATGATTCACTCGATTTTTTATTTCATGTCATTTTTACTGATGGTAGATCTCCAGTGACGGAGCTCACGTGCGTAGGCACCACCGCATTACCTAATATACTTGCCGCTAAATGGTAGTTTTTAGCACTATCGTGTTCCGTTCAGGTGGTAATGTACAGCCCTGTAATTTCCGGCACAGAGGCATAATACGAGTACCTTAGGCTTCAGGAGTGGTAACGCATCTTGACCTTGGTCTTTGTGTGAGTGTCTATAGGCAGACATCACTTAACATCAATGTGAGCTGCATGCTTGTTTGCCACTTCCACAATGAAAAAAATAAAAATAGAGTGTCTTTATTTTTATTTATTAGTAAAGGCAAGGTTAAGTACGTTTTAATGACTAATTTAAGAAATTATTTAGGTTAGAAAACATGTTTGTTATGGAAAAATGTAGTTGTTTAACCGCAAAATAGGTTAAATAGGTTGAGTTAATGTGTGGGTTCGTTAAACAATTTATACTAGCAGAGCCAAGTATCGTATAGGATGAGTGTTTGATATCCAAACAAATACTTGAGCTAGAGGTGTGTAATAGCGGCTTTTCTGGGCAACGAAACGAAACTAGCTATTGAACTCTAATAGCGGTTTCTAAAACTATCTATTCCAGTAGCTAGTTTTTAGGCAGTCAAGCAAGAGGCTAAATTAGAGTGGAGTGATTAAACCTGCTATCAAGATAGATAGTTTTGTAATGTTATTATACATATTCTCTGGTAATGTGCCAAAACCGCGCTAACCGCTACTGCAGTGATAGATCGTTTCAATAGGAACTATGGCTCTTCCTCTAAGACGCACAACACTGTTGTGGCATCTTCGGGGAAGGCTTTCAATCATCACCTTCACCTTCACCTTCATCATCATCATCATCATCACCATCATCATCATCTGCATCATCATCATCACCTCTATCATCATCATATCGTAACACTACAAAAAAAGCGTAGTGTATGTTTTACTTGCTGAAGCTTATTCGCATTCGCAACGTCGCAAGTTCATTCAAAGTGGAGTAATGAAACCCGCTATTCAAATAGGAAACCCGCTATTCAAATAGATAGTTTTGTAATTTGATAATTTGCAATGCGTCAAAAATGCGCTAACCGCTACCAACCCGTTAATGAAACGATCTATCAGTGCAGTAGCTGCACTGATAGATCGTTTCAATTCATTTCATTAACTGTCTACGTTGCGCGCAACGGCCATCGCTAGTCAGTTCATTCAAAACCCGCTATAAGAATAGCTAGTTTTGTAATGCGTCAAAAACATGCTAACCGCTATTGCACTGATAGATAGTTTCAATTACTCTCTACGTTTCGCAACGGCCATCGCTATACTTGACCCTTTGCGGCCATTCTGCAAACCTTCACTACAGCGACCACTCAGATTCATTATTCCGTTTCACATCAGATTTTATATGATTCACCTTTCATTGTTTAATATTTAGATTACCTCTTTTTATTTAATAATTAGTGAAACGTCACGATTATGCGTGCCTACTTCATTTTTATGTAGAAGTTTGAATATAAATTACTCAGGATTTGAAACTAATCAAATAAACAAATAATCTTGGTTTTGTGTAGGTATAATTTTACTGTAGGTTTACCTACTTACTAAACTAAACTACTACTACTCGTATATAAATTTGATCGTGAGAACAATAGAAATAACATGGTGAGAACATCTCATTTTTAATGCGTTTTACTGGCAAAAGTTATGACAGTAATGACGCTTATTTCTTCATTTATTTTTTAATTTAACTTCTATTAGATCCAATGAAAACTTTGACCTAAAGTTCAGATTTTTTTTATATACGGAAGATGGCAAACAAGCGTGCAGCTCACATTTATATTAAGTGATGACTGCCGCCTACAGACACCTACACAAAAACCAGAGGTCGAAATGCAGATGCGTTGCCACCCCGGAGACCTAAGTTGTCATGTCTCTGTGAAGTTATTACGGGCTCATACATAACCATCTAACCGCAACACGATAGTGCTGAACACTACCATTTAGCGGCACATAAATTAGGTAATGCGGTGGTGCCTACGCCCTCAAGCTCCTGCACTGGCACTCTACCACCAGTAAAATTCATCATCAAAATTATATTATACCTTTCATTTTAGGTCCTAAATTAAATTGGCGAAATCAAAGATGAGAATTCTTGCAAACACCATTTTGATCTCCTGGCACGAATGTCTGCTAAAATACGAAAATGAAATTAATATAATTTAATTTCAACTTCTGAAAGAAATACGAACAATTTCCATTCACACAGTATTTCTATACCTACATAAATAATTCAATTCGTTTAATCTTTTCTGGGCATTTGATAGTAGGTACACTCAGAACAGGAAACAAATTGTAAAGATACGCACCAATTGCTTGCAAAAGCAAACAAGAAATGAGAAACATTGTATTGGATTTTATACTAAACAAATACTTGACCAACAACAAAGAGATTCACAGAATGTACGCTGTAGTCAAGGGATCTTAATTCTATAAGTGTGCTGATTATTTTGATAAATATGCGTGTTGATGTTTATATTTTCTATCGGACTCGTACCTCACAAATTATTGAACTTGATCTCTTTCTAATGAAGTAGTATGGGTTATTGCCATGAATGTGCAGAAGTGTGCATGAAGAAGATGGTGGTATCGTCGCCATATCTGTCTTGGTAAGAATACCAAGACAGATACGGCGACGATTTTTATATTAAGATTATTTTTTTTATGTAATGAATGTGGCAAATAAGCATGCAGTTCACATCGATGTAAAATGATGATTGCAGCCTATAGACACTTACAGAAAGACCAGAGGTCAAAATGCAGCTGCGTTGCCACACTTGCCACCCCTGAGACATTAGTTATCAGTCTCTGTCTAGTTATTACGGGGCTATACATTACCATTTAACCGATTCACGATAGTGCTGAACACTACCGTTTATCGGCTGATAAATTAGGTAACGCGGTGGTGAATACGCCCTCAAGTTCCTACACTGAAACTCTATTCGGATAAATAAATAAAGACAAGAATTTATTTAGTTAGGTAGGTACATAGTAACTTACGTATCAACGATACCAAACGAATACTTATATTTCTGCAAGCAAAAAATAAATAAAAATTTGTTCCCATCCCATTACTTACCTAAATTGTAAGACCACACACGAAGTGTCCCTTTTCAATATTTTTCATTAAAAAAATAACCATTGAATTATTATTATCGCTGAACATAATTAAACAAAAATAAGCCGACGATTCGAGTCGATTACCTCCTTTGGTATTTCGAATTTAGTCTAAATGTTGAATATTTTGCCTTATTGAAACCAAGATTAATCAGTCATGTTTGTTTAACAAATTAAATGTTGCTTAAATCAATACGCCAAAACTTAATCACACTAAAACAAACATTGATTTTCACAGCGGATTTTAAATACACATCCGCAAATTATAATCCAATCAAATTAATATATCCAGTCAATTTAATTGTATAATATTGGATATTAAATCCGGTTTTGGTAATTCACATGATCTGTTTATTGAAATAATGATCCGCCATTCACCCTCGGTTTACATGGCATACTTACCTGTATTGAGTTTGTGAGTCAATTTGTATAGGTAGGTATATTAGGTATTAGCTGTCTCAGTGAACTCCGTATCGCTTTAAACTAGCGGTAAAAAAACGGCTAAGTGCGGGTCGGACTAGGGTTCCTTAGTAGCAAGTAATATTTATCGAGACCTTTTGCAGTTGGTAGAGTTCCAGTGTAGAGACATAATAACTAAGGCCTCAGGAGTGGCATATGTCTATCTTTCAAACTATTTTTTTCAAATACTTACTTGTTTAAAGACACCAAACACATAAACTTTGATGGTTTTTTTTTTTTTAGTTTTTGTGCCATATATGGATCTTCTATATTTTTTAATGTTTTTGATCTGATTATCTCATTTTTGAAGTCAGTAATTTCTTGTGATTTTTTTTATATGTATTATCGTTTTTTTGTTGAGTACCTACCTGCTAAGAATATTTTCAATGAATGCTTAAAAACGAAACTTTTTAATAAATTAATTAGAATTTTGTGTATCACGGGATTCTATTTATTTATTTACCCTTTGAAGTAGACTAGTGCCGTCTGGAGACGTGCCGCCTACATGACTCAATAAAAAAAACTCGGGATTTGGCTGCACCATTACGATATTTTAAGTAATAAATGCTTTTAATCCCTGAAGCAGCAGATGGATCCTATAATAGGTTAGGATCCCACTGCAGAATCATTTCGTTCATCCAGATATGCTGCAAACCTCATTTTACGCATAATTATAATCTAGAGAATATTATATCCACTAGGTTGCCTATCAAAAATTGGCCGCCATTATTTTTTTATATTTTTTTTCGGGAAAGTAAATTTTTTACTTGTTTTTTTTTTCAATAAAATGTCGTCTACTTCACGGCAATGGATACATATTCTCTAGAAACTCTAGATTATAAATATGCGTAAAAATAGATTTGCAGCATTTCTGGATGAAGGAAATGATCCTGCAATGGGATCCTAACCTATAAGGTCCAAAAACAATAAGAAATCAATTTTCATATTTCAATCGTGTCATTTTGTGCTGCCAGAGTGATTAAAAAATAACAAAAACGATAAGTTCCCAAAGACAGTACAGTAAAGGTAGGTCTACCTTTTAAAACATCTAGAAATAAGCTCTAAATATTTTACAAATAGTCACTTCCATCAGATTACAGACTATTACACAGGGTACTTCAACAACTAATGAGAATACTTTTAAATTAACATAATATGAAAGCAAAAGTCGATTTTAAGAAAACTAGTTGGAACAGTTTAATACTTAGCGCACCACGACATCACCCCAACAATAGTGGACGTCAAAGGTAAATAAAGTTTGCTATAGATATTACAGCGAGCTGGTAAGTAAGTACTAAATTAATATAGTTATAACAAGTTAGTTGGCCAAGCGCTTGTAGACTTCATAGAGCAGTTATACCGAACTTTGACTATCTTACAATGGTAAAACTTTCGAAGCACTTGAGACATAAGGCTTAAATAAACTCGTTTACAACAACAACAATGTGTAATACGGCTCTATTGTAGAAACAACATTTAGGCACAGGTAGTGAGTATTGAATCTAATTAATTGATTTCACTGACTTTTCTGACTGCTGGTAAAAAAATATTTTCTACTAAAATTAAGTAGGTAATACGAAAACGTATACATCACTAGATATCATAGTGGTAAACAATAAATGATTGAAAAGGATGAGGAGAAAATTATGAGAGTTTTTTTTGAGCGAATCCTATATCGTTTCTTGAATACTTATTTATTTAAAAAAGACTAGAGATTCTTATAATAGGATCACTCTTACTCTCCCTATAAAAATATGATCGAAATTACGACGGATTAACCGTGTATTGTTGCGAAAACAGAACATTGCATTGGACTTTCATGGAGAATTACAAAAAAAACGTTCATCGTCCCGAAGATTACCTGTGTGTTTATCCCAAGCACAATGTGATTTGCAATATTTCTTTTTCGCAAGAACACATGCGAGTGAACTTTAGAAATTAAAGAAAAAACGGAAAGAAAAATTTGACTTTGGGCAGGAATCGAACCTGCGACTTTAGGATAACCAGTCCAGCCGCTTTACCCCTAAGCTACCGAAGTCCCACACCGTCAAATTTTGCTTTCCCTTTTTTGATTTTGAAACGATTTTAGGGTCGGTGAACAATGTGATTTTTTACGGGTGGCTCCTTAATTAGAGCTTCAGTGCAAAACAAACAATTGTAAAAAGGACGAAATTTCCAAAGTGGTCTATATCGACCCCTGGGGGTCTATGACAAACTGAAAGGGGTCTGCGTCAGCGAAAAAAAAATTTGGGGGTCCATGAAATGAAAATGGGGGTCCACGATAATGGATCTCAACACATACACTGATAGTACCAATTTACTAACATAATACCAGTGATTTCCAAAGTGGTCCATGGGAGACTCGATGGGGGTCTACGTAGGCGTGAATAAAAATCGGAAATATGGGAATGTGATATAAATGTAGCAAGGACGGGGGTCCTCAGAAACCAGAAAAAATTGTAAAAGGTCTACAAGAAAAAATAGTTTGGGAACCTCTGTTCTAAAGTGAAGTTCCACATTTAACAAAGCAAGCCCGGAAACTTTGGACGGCAACTAATATTCTCTCAGTGGCTGCCAACGATCTCATTCCACCATAAACATCTCACAAAGACGCGGTCAACCATTAACGCCTGGGTGTAATTACTTGAGGTTCTATCAAGATATCATATACAGTGGCCTATTAACACAGAGCTTCCTTTTAACATGTTGAATTAGGAGCGATAGGAATAACAAAGGATTTTACTTTGTCCAGGAGTACCTTGCAACATGTAACGCAACGTTCATGAAGATTAGTTATTTTGCATTATGAACATACTTATCATTTTGGGTGAGCTTCATAAATAAAAATTGGAAAATGTTTGAAAGTTACATTATCGATTATTAGCGACTAAAGAACGAAGGCGATGCTTAAAATTTTAGGGGGATTTTTTACTCCATTATTATCAAGTATTTGCTTTAAAAATATCCCATTACACTATATGTATACATATTTATTACCTGTATATTAAGAGCATTATAAGTAATACGGATTCAAAGCAAATGGCAACTAATATTCTCTCTGTGCCTGTCAACGATCTCATCTCACAAACACGAGATCAACCCTTAACGTCTGGGTGTACCTTATCACTTGAGGTTCTATCAAGGTATCATATACAGGGGCTTGTTAACACAGAGCTTCCTTTGACGTGTTGAATTAGGCCCATAGCACACGGCGCATTTTATACGCGCAGACGACGCGCGTATTAGGAACGCGCTTCTTCGGCGCTGTCGACGCTGATTGTTGCGTTTGCAATGCAATACAAGCGCGCGCATGAAGCGCGTTTGAAGCGATACAAATGAAAGAAGACTCAACCGAAGTCATTCTACAACTGGAGACGAGCGACTACGCAGTAGATGCGCATTTCACGATCGCCCAGTGTGCTTAGGTTAATTGGTTGCTCGTATATCTCGTATGAAACGCGTATACGCGCGACACCTGCGCGTCGTCTGCGCGTATAAAATACGCCGTGTGCTATGTGGACCTTCGGTGCAAGAGGGTTGACAAGGGATTAAATCCTGTCGAGGCGTTCACTGCAACTTGGCATTTCGAAGCAGATGCATCGATGTTTTATACCCTTTTACTTTACTAATTGTTTGTTATAATTACTTCTGATCATCTTTTCAGGAGCTTTAACAATAAAAACACAAATTTTCTTCTTTTCAAGATCTACATACAGTTATATAGCTTTATGCCGATTAGAGAGCAAATAGGTACTCCTAATTACCAATTTTAATTTTTTTTCTTATTACCTTATTCAGTTAAACTCCAAAAAATACCTTTTTTTTAGCCCGGTAGATATACATAACATATATACAATTTAGATATAATGCAACCATTTGTAACTAACTAAAGGGAAGGGCTGCCAACGATCTCATTCCACATTAAACATTTCACAAAAATGCGGTCACCATTAACGCCAATGCGTTATACCGACATCATCTTGTAATTAATTGAGGTTCAATAAAGCTATCATATACAGTGGGATGTTAACATTAACATAGTTCTTCCTTTAAACATGTTGCGATAGGGGGATAACAAGGGATTAAATTAAATCTAGTCGAGCGTTGCGTTGACTGTAACATGCAATGCAGCGTTCATATTTATAACACCAACGAACAACAATTTTGTTCAAGATTTTGATGCAGATCTATCGATCTTTATCTGCGTATTATTTCTTGTTACTTATTAACAGTCAGACAGAATTAATTACTTATTTATTCTGTCTGACTGTTTAAAAATAAAAACACAAGATTAAGTAGGTACTTACCTCTTTTTGATAATTGAATGTATATCGTACCTATCTGTGATAGATAGATACATAACAACATTAACAACTAGTATGAGGCCATATATTAATATGGCCTCGTATTCTCCACGGCTAACCTATTCCCTTGGAGGAACATAGCCGTGAAGTTACATTTTTATAATTTGTATAATAGGTATTTTAAATTTTAGTATAGACTATATTTTATTACCTAGTATAGACGACGATATCTTTTTAAATTGTAATTCTGCAATAATATTTATTATGAACGAAAAATAAGCTTATTTACACTAAATTGACATAATTCCAGATTTTTAATACCAAAAAATATAGGTACTGTTTGTATGAAAAAATGTGAATAGGTACCTTAAACAAAAAAGCTTCTTGAAAAGATGAAAAAAAAACGCTGAATAAAAATAACAATATTATTATGAATGTGAAAAAGGTATTATCAGTAAAAGTAAAAACGCTTTAATTGGCTACCCACAAGCTAACAAATGAGTTTTATTCAAGTGTCTACCTACTTTGAATTATTAATGTTGTTCGTGGTACAAAAAAGTTTTTAAAAGCTGTAAACGCCTCTGCCGCGCAATTATTTCGACCTTCATTTCGTGTCAATAACCGTTGCTTTTCCGACTCTGCCAAGTATCTGTTTCGAAATACTAATTATGTTTTTTTGAATTCTCATATTATATTATTCGCAAAAACATATGCGAGTGAGTGCAAATTAAGATAATGAAAAGAAAAATTGACCTCAGACCGAGTTCGAACTTTCGGTTCGATCTTCGATGGCGGGAAATTTGGTACCTACGTTAGTTGTAAAACGGCTAGCAAGTTACAGTTATTCAGAGGTCGCAGGTTCTCTCGGTGTTAAAGTTTATGTTCTAATAAAAGTGCCTAAAATTCACACCGATGGTAAGTAATAAGTACCTAATAAAAACAATAAAAAAATTAGGTATGTACACAAAATCAGGAATTTCTATGCAGATGCACTGCCACTCGACGCATAACTGTACGAACTTTTAAAATATTGATCATAAAATCCACCGAACACACTTCGTAATTAATTACAAATTCAATTTTGTGTTCGATTAAGCCATTGTAATATTTACGACTGTAAATAACCGTGCACTTGACATTTATTATTGCTTTATTTGCTGTAAACTGTTTATTAAGCGGATCAACTTTTCAATTAACTTTACCACCAACAAAAAGGTCGTGGAACTTTGGCATTTTGTCAATAGCAGGTACAAACAGATTTACTTTGTTTCGTAGACGTCGATATACTCACAGAGTGGTTTGTTTGACTTAACATACGATAAGACGGGGGCCCACCATGCTTTTGTGATGCTTTCGATTGTGATGTCGTCTTGTCAGTTTGGGACCGCGTACTTAAACATTTTGCTCTAAAGTATAAAAAAAAAAAATAATCAATAAAATTCATTTATTTGCTACAAAAATATCACAAATATTACAATGTGCATCTGTGTCTGAATTAAGCGACAAGCTTGTGTCTCAGACAGCAGTGCTCTTTCATCCCAAGGATAACAATTGCTTATAGCAAAAAAAATTGAATAGTATTGGTCCATAAAATAAAACCCTAAAACTGTTTTAAATAAAGAAAAGTAGAAATAAAAAACAAGTGTGTGTAAAGTACCTCTCTTTGTGTATATTATGTTAATGAGTGTATGTGTGTGAGAGGATGTGTGCATATTGTTATGGAACATGGTAGGTATATGAAGTCTTTAGAAAAAGATACTACATAGGTATTATACTAAAACCTTTTCTATCAAATAATCCCTTATATTTTAAAATAAAGTATGGGTTGTGTTATTTAGCAACAGAACTACATACTTGAATATTGTATAAAGAAATACTAAAGTACTTCGATAGTTAGGGACACTAAGTAATAACTGTAATTGACAAATTTAGCCACATTTCCATAACTCAATTAACCATAAAATTACTTAAATTTAATATAAATCACATTATATTTGTCACTTAAATTAAATAAAATCATTATTCTTTCAAATTCAAGTTTATGGTAGAATAAAAACAAATAGACACAGGGTAGAAATGAAACGGCATACGAACTCGAGTCGCGAAGCAAAACATGGATGTGTGCAGTGTGCACACATGGATGCGGCATGTTATATTTTAAATTATTTAATTGCTTTTTTTTGTTTTAAATTTCATTTATTTTTACTTTGAAATTAAATTATTGGGAATTATTTTAAAACACCTAGCAAGTTCTCAGTTTGGTCGTTAGACAGTTTTTGAAGATGTTTGAAGATGGTGAGCTTACATTCATGTTGATTAAGATTATTAAATTTAGTTTTTTATTTAGTCGGTTATAGATATAGGGACCAAGAAAGCAGTAGTAATTATTCACGAAAGAGTGTTTGAAGCAACTAGTTTTACATACTATACGTCTTTTAAGTAAAATTTCTTTCTCGTGATCGATAAATATATTTCGTTGTGTTTCAGTGTCAATTGAAAAATAAAAAGCTGTCTAACTGATAGAACTTCACAATTCTCATATAGTAATTTTGTAGAAAAGCATCTTGGGCGAGAAGTACAAGTTTTCAGAACAGCTCTTGCTGCTCTTTCTAGAAAGATGAGAGATGAGAGTATATACGTGCTGACGAAAACACATTTAGGCAAAAGTTAGGTTAGGTTTTTTGACTTAATAAACGATAAGATCCGGGGTACGATCGCCTATCAACATTACTATTGTCTTTGTCATTGCTGTCAAATGTTCATGTCGATTTTTACTTTAACTAAATAACGATAATCGAAATATTTGATAGCAATGACAACGACAATAGCAATATCGATAGGCGGTCGCAGCCCTGGAGGCTAACCGCCTAACTCTAATGCTTTAGTGATGCTTTCGTTTATAACGTCCGCGTCGTCTTGTCAGTTTCGTATCGCTTAACTTTTGACTGGAAGTGTTTTCGCCCGTAGGTACGTGCTTTAAGGCAAAATGTTTTAAATGACGGTACGAAACTGAAAAGATGGCGTCACAATCGAAACGATTACGAAAACATCACGAAAGTATGAGAGTTAGGCGGTCGGCCCCCTGGTAGGTCTATCTCTCGCCTCGGAACTGTAAACTTGTTGATGCCATGCTGTTATAAACTTTAATGGCGCTGCCTCACGGTTAACCTTAAAATAAATCCGTACAATAAAAAAGTTCTTTCAACCCGATATTACTTACAATACAAAGTAATCCAATACTGACTCCGCGTGTTTTTATTTTCATGTTCAGCTTTTATTGAATGCGTGTTTTATCGGCAATTTTCAGCGAACATCGTCTATAATACGGATAATAATAAAATAATGTAGCTGAGAGTGCTTTCAATAATATATGCGATACATTTTGTATTTATATAATGTTAAATTGGATAAATTTCACGCTTGTGTTTGTAGGTATTGTGAAAATTGGTGTAAGGTGTTATTTCCTTTGGTTCTGTAGGAGGTACGTAACATCTGTTTTGTAAAACTGTTTCTCGTCCGTTAATAGCAGAAGGTACCTATACCCTTCTAGTATTTAATACACTTCAGGTAGTGTTTCACTACGTCCCGGTAGAGCTTCAGTGACTGACATAGGGAGCGTATATCTACATAGCGTAGTAATTATATTTATTTGTCATCTCCACCATAGAGAAATGAGCGCTTTACGGGGTAGGTTATTTACCTTCCGTACATGTATAGTACCCAAAAAAATATGTTTCAAGATTTTTATGTACCACTATAATGCCGTAACAAATATACCTATTATATAGTCACAGTCATTTATTTGCTAACTAAGTAGATACATAAAGATCTTATAATTAGGTTGTAGTAATACTTAGTTGCCATTTTATGGCACTGCAAAATTTGATTCAGTTTTTAATTGAATCTGCATTAAGTTATTCATCTAATCTATTAATCTAATTACTAACATTATTCATACATACAATGACATACACATTACATTTTTACATTGTCATATTTAAATGTCTTATTTTATAGATAACAATGATTATAATTTACAATTTCTATATAATTTTTACACAATGTACAGACCGTCATATTGATAAAAACTTATTTGATTATATCTAGCGATTTTTAAAATTATGTTTTATTAGTTTTTGATTAATTAGAATAAAGATTACAGATATACAGGGTTAATTGAAATTAGCACATCACCTCTTGCAGGCAGCATCTGTTTATCAATTCCAACAACATTTGTTCTACGACTACAACGAAAAAGACCTTGAAATTGCTATGATACAAATAACTGTTCAAAATTGCTTAAATTTTTAATAATCAAGAAAATTGTTGTTGACATCTGTGTACTGTGTACTACTTATCTGATTACTGATTAAACAGTTGCGTACACAGGTCTGCAATTATTTTTTAACAAAACTAAGATATAAATTACTGCTATTCTCTACACTCCAAAAGTAAAATGGGTAACTTTCATAGAAAAATATATATTTGCAGTGTCTGAAACGAAGGTAAGTTGCTCGATTTCGTAGAAGTTTACTTTTGTCAGTTTGCACTAGGATTCGTTACGAATTGATAACAAAATAGTTTTCCAACTGCCAACTAAGTCTTCGGCGAGTCTATAATGCGTTAAGCATCTTGCATAAAACTTGAAATACTTTGCGAGGCTTTAAAATATGAGAACTTACGATTCTGCTGAGAAACTTTAAGTAGAGATTTATACTACTGCTCACTACACAAATAAAACTTTTACAAGAATAGGGTTCAACTCTATCTTTGTGTAAGAGAATAGGTACGTGAAACTGTTTTCATTTCGAAACGTCAACATCAGATACCTACTTATTCTCTTACTCGAGAAGTCAAGAATTATATTTTGTTTTACAGAAAAATTAATATATATTTTTGCCTTTCTCTACATTTCAATACTATAAGGCGCAATTTTCAAAGAATTTTATTTTTATTTGAAACAGTTTTCCAATTGCCAACAAAGTCTTCGGTGAGTCTTTAATGCGTAAAGCATCTTGCATAAAACTTTGCGAGGCATCATAAATACGAGTATGAGAACTTATGATTCCGCTGAGAAACTTCAAGTAGAGATTTATACTACTGCTCACTATACAAATAAAACTTTCACAAGGATAGAGTTCAACTCTAAAAGAATAGGTATGTGATGCTGCCTTCTTTTCGAAAAGTCAACATCAGGTACTTATTCTCTGACTCGTGAAGTCAGGAATTATATTTTGTTTTACAAAACAAAAAAGATATGTAATTACAGCCCTTGTCTACACTTCAATACTGTAAAGCGTAACTTTCAAAGAAAAATATTTGCAGTGAAACTAAGGCAAGTTGCGTTGATTCCGTAGAAGTTTACTTATGCTTGTTTGCACTGGGATTCGTAACGAATTGATAACAAAACAGTTTTCCAACTGCCAACAAAGTCTTCGACGAGTCTATAATGCGTAAAGCATCTTGCATAATACTTGAAAAACTTTGCGAGGCTTCATAAATATGAGAACTTATGATTCCGCTGAGAAACTTCAAAGTAGAGATTTATACTGCTGTTCACTAGACAAATTAAACTTTGCACTATTTAATAATTTATTTGTTTGTTCAATCATAATAATATCCAGAATATGGTAGAGGATTCTTTTATCTGTTAACTGAATCTTAGTATGGATACATATTAAAAATCAATTGCTGTTCATTAGTCTCGCTAGAAATCGAGATCGGCTGGACCGCTTTCGCTAATTTTGAAGTCCGGGGATGGTTTATAAGGTGAGAAAAGAATGAAAGAAATTGTAAGAAATATAGAAAAAACAACAATTTCATTTCCCCATACAAATAGTTCGTACCTATGAAACAAAATTTGTCATCATTATTTTGAAATCTGAGGCTTTACGAAGTTTGCCGGTTAAGCTAGTAAGTTTATGAAAGGAAAAGTTGACTAACTGATACATCAACGCAAATTACTGACATTGGATGGAACGACTTGAGATTTGGCATATTATTATAGAGAGGTGTTAAGGAGTGGATATTTGAAAAAAAAGTTGTTTTTATAAATTCTAGCTCTAAAGGGAGTAACGGGCATTTGGAAAGTTGCTGGTAAAAGCTAGTACCTGTTATTATTTATTTAATATTGTTAATTTACGTAAATTTCAGGATTTATGAAAAAAATCCACCTATTAGTGTATTATGTACTCACTACCTATGTAATATTACGTTGGGCGGTCACATTAATATTAAATTACCTAGTATAATAAACATTCCTTATTCATGAAATGATTAATTACATTGAACAAGTTGCAGTTTAAAGACTTTCAAAGTAAATGCAAATAATTTCAACATAAACCAACAAGCGTTTTCCACTGCGAATAATACAAACAGCTATTTACTTACAGAAATCGATTTAAGTTATAGTTTCAATTTCAAACGGATGAGTTAAATATGCCCCATAAATCGACTAAGCGTTGTTTGGAAAGTTTGTTATTCCCGCTATGCCTATAGTTAGGGATGCAAGGTGGTCCTTGTATCGACAATGATATCGAGGTAACATAATTATAGATATTATTTATATATTCTTTTTGCACATAAGAAATGTACATAAGACGGACTTAAATACCTAGTGGTATTCTCTACCAGCCAACCTTACTAGCTGACCCGGCAAACTTCGTATTGCCTCAGAATAAAATAATGTGTCCAAGGTTTGATAGATACGGACTATTTGTATGGGAAAATAAAATTGTGGTTTTAACTATTTCCCTTCAATTTCTTTATATTTTCTTACCTTTTTAACCTTCCCTGGACTTCCAAAAATCATTCAAAACCAAAATTAGCCAAATCGGTCCAGCCGTTCTCGAGTTTTAGCGAGACTAACGAACAGCAATTGATTTATATATATATAGATAACAATCCAACGGTTTGGGTCACAATATAGTTCTTCTGTTGATAAATAGACATGATTATAAAATAACTGTAGATGCCTCTCGTTTTTACATAGTTATACCCACTTTCGTAACCTATTTACCTATTATTATATTATTTTGTACTTGTGTACAAGTGAAGCATAATAAAAATACGTATACATATCTAGGATTAGGCGTAGGTACCTACAGCCTATTGAAAAAAAAAATGTCGCTTATGCTTCATCCTGTTTTGTTTTGAAAGTAAATACTTTTCTTTATAATATTCTCTACTATATTTACGTACATTATCGATTTTTTTCTACTCTACACAGAAGACATCTACACAGAAATCGGATGTCAAAATGCAGATCCCGTGTGATGTAAGTTCATTCGCGTATGTGCTTTAATATTTTGACTAGGGCCTAAATGAAAATAGAAAATGAAACTTACCTTTTTTCTTTAAATTAAACGACAAAGTTGAATGATGGATTTGTTAATAATACCAGGTGCAGTTTAAAATCATTAAACAAAAGTTGTATCATAATTTTTAAGCAGGAGTCTGAAATCGTAGGTTACTGTATCTATTATTATTATTTATTTTTTTATTTTTTTTATTATTATTACAATTTATCTACCTACTCATATATTTAGGTAACTGGTTAAATAGTCTAGTGGTAGCAAAGCTCCACTGCTACGCTAGGGTCCTAGGTTCAATCCCCGGGCCATCAGAGATAAAGGTGTACAATCCTTTATCTCTGGTGCAATTGGGATTTTACCTTTTTATGGAAAATTTTCAGTGCTATTGGAGTTTGGTAATGTGCCTGGAGATGTCAACAGTCGTTAGGCTCGCCTCTGTTACATAGGACCATAGAGCATCACGGGCCACCGACCGCCGCGGCTGACCGGAGGGGAGCAGCCTTAGCGTTTATAACCGCTACAAAACAGTCTGTCATTTTTTGCGGGGGGAACTACGTGTGATACACACACACACTACAAAAATCATCTATTACTACGAAACTCACACCTTGACCTTAACAAAATACATAAACAATTTCGCGCACACTTTTAAACATCTGGGCGACAGGCGTAGGTACACTTGTACTTGTACTTTGACAGAGGGGAAAGCCTGCATATGGCTACTCCCCTCCCGTGTTGCTCCATGCATAGGACAAAACGGAACCGGTGTCGTGAGTGTTCGCATGTATGCTTGAATTCGTGCATTTAGGCCTTCCTACCCCTTCGGCGATTGTAGGCGTGAAGTTATTTTTTAAATAGGACCCAAGTTATTTTATTCTCGTTTTGGTACATTCAATTTGGCACAACACACTTAGTTCATTGGTTTGCGAAAGCTTGATAACGATGTTGCTGTCTACACTCAAGCAGAGAATATGTAATAATACTAGAATGTACACTTCGACGTCCGATTTACCCGCATCACCCAACCTCCTCCCCTCTTATGGGTGACGGTTGGTATTTTCTACGTGCTACCCACACAGGTGTACGTGTAACTACACGTCACTGATTGATGTCTGTGTAAAAGAGACCAAATTAAGCGTTCGTATGGAATTTTGCCGGAGTGTCCGCGGTGTGACGCAAGTGTCCAAAACTTGGGAAAGAACCTTTTTCATGCTTAGCCTCAATAACGTACTGGTAAATGTCAACTTTCGATGCATTTCCGATCTTATTGCCACATCATACGACATTGACATTTAAGGCATACTTTGAGACTCGATCGAAACTTTATTGTGGTATCTACCGTTCCTCGGAAAGAAAACTAAACCAGTCAAGTGCAAGTCGGACTCGCGTACATAGGCTTCCGTATATTTTTTTAGGATTTATTGTAAGGAACTGAAAGACGTTTGTTATATCATTTTAAAATAAATAGTTTTAAAGTTATTTTAGAATGTCCCGCTCACTTTATTGCCGAAGTGGTATTTAAGGTTATAATTAATTATACGGAATCCTATACACGTGAGTCCGACTCGCACTTTACAGGATTTTTTTAAATATCGGTAGGTATATCTAATAGGTTAGGGAAAAAGTCTTTTCGCATTATAGTATGTATGAACTTGTAATAAAATCTCTTTGGCTGTAGTATTTGTATCTGGCTGGTTTTGGTATCATTGAAAGTTAAAATTTTAAAGAACATAATTCCAAATTCAACTTAGGTAAATGTGTGATTTTCATTTGATTTTCGTACTGTCAAGATGAGTGAATCTAATGAAGAAATTCGATTCATTTTAAAATTTTACTACGAAAAAGGTAAAAATGCAACGCCAGCCGCGAAAAAAATTTGCGATGTTTATGGACCTAGTGCAGTGTCTGTGAGAGTAGCACAAATTTGGTTTAAGCGTTTTCAATCCGGAAATTTTGATGTCAAAGATGCACCTCGCTCTGGTCGCCCTATTACGGATAAAATGGATGCCATTTTTGAAAAAGTGGAGCAAGATTGACATATCAGTAGTTACGACGTAGCTGAAGAACTGAGAATTGATAACAAAACAGTTTTGGCGCATTTGAAAAAAGCTGGGTACAAAAAAAGCTCGATATTTGGGTTGGTGCTCACTGAAAGAAACCTAATGAACCGTGTACTCATTTGTGATTCTTTATTACGACGTAATGAAACCGAATCATTTTTGAAGAAGCTGATAACTGGTGATGAAAAGTGGATCACGTACGACAAGAACGTGCGAAAAAGGTCGTGGTCAAAGGCCGGTCAGGCTTCACAGACTGTGGCGAAACCCGGGTTAACTCGCAATAAGGTGATGTTGTGTGTGTGGTGGGATTGTAAGGGCATTATTCATTATGAGCTATTACCACCAGGCAGGACTATCGATTCTGAACTCTACTGCGAACAACTGATGTGATTAAAGCAAGAAGTTGAGAGAAAGCGGCCGGAATTGATCAACAGAAGGGGTGTGGTGTTTCATCATGATAACGCTAGACCTCACACATCTATAGCCACTCAGCAAAAATTAAGAGAGTTTGGCTGGGAGGTGTTAATAAGGTGTAATCCGCCGTATAGCCCTGACCTTGCACCTTCAGATTGCCACCGGTCTCGATCTTCAGAATTCTTTATGCAATGTTAGGTTAATATCACGAGAGGACTGCCAAATCCACTTGTCGCGGTATTTTGATGAGAAGTCCCAAAATTTTTATAGCAATGGGATCATGTCCCTACCTACAAGATGGCAAAAGGTTATCGAACAAAATGGTACATATATACTTTAGTTAAATTTAAATAAAATATAATAGAAAATGCTTTGAATTATCTTAAAAAATGCGAAGAAACTTTTTCCCCAACTATTACAAGAATTCGTTTTCTGTTGCAATAGTTACATACCTCAGGCACTATAAATAAGTAGGTACATTCGGAGACCGGTCCTGTGCAATTTTATGTATTCTACAACTAAATGCATCATTATTTTAAAATTAACAATGAATTCTGCAAAGATTTTTCATTTCCAAATATAAAAGTTATTAAAACAAAATTGCACTCTATAAAATAACTACGTTACGTTTGGACAGTTAATCTATTTGCTATTTATTGGAACATTATGTTTGGAAATATTTTGCGTTATTTCATAGTAAAACATGAAATTTCACATTCATTATACAAATGAATTTTGATATAAACTTGGTTGGTAATTTAATAATTCGTTAACAGCTAGTAATGGTGATAAAAATCTCATTTGTCAATATTAATAACGTTGACGATTTATTGTATGGTCCCGTAATAACTATCACAGAGACATAACAACTTAGGTCTCAGGGGTAGCAACGCATCTGCTTTTGGACCTCTGGTTTTTGTGCATGCTATAGTCATCACTTAACATCAATGTGAGCTGCATGCTTGTTTGCCACCTTCCTTACATAAAAAATACTAGCAAACACAGGCGCTCAACTGTAATAATTTCACTAAAGTAGGTGTATGATATCGGTGTAGGTACTATAAAGTTGCAATGGTTGCAAGTCGCATTTCACAAATCACCTAAAATAGGGGCAGTTTGTCGGGTTATTCGTCAAGTCGACACAAATGACCGGAGACACGTGTGTCCAGTTGGTTAAACTTGAACTCTTTTGTTCACTTTGTTGTATGATTTGTAGCCATTTGTTTGCACTTTTTCACTGTTGTAGGTACCTATTATGCAACTAAAGAGTAGAACTCTATAAGCACAAAGTTGATAGCATCTTCTGGTACAGAGACAAGATCGAAGAAGGCTACTTCATTGGTTTGAAGCAGTCTGACCAAACGTCTAGAATCGTGTGACTCGAAAAAATACCAACCTGACATAAAATTCACATTAAAATTCCACTGGCAGTAATAACAAATTAAGTTCATTATCCCTGTTATGTTGGTATTGTTTTGAGTCACACGATTAATCATATTTATTGGGACCGTCTCCTAAACGTAGTGGTTATATTATGAAGCCATAGATAATAGATAAATGGAGACAACACTCTAAATACATATTTAAAGATCGGTTAAACCAATCTAAGCTTTTTGAGCTAACCTTTCGTTATCCCCGTCAATGTGGACCCATTTTATGTAACTGACGTGTGGTAAAAATAAGATATAGATGTGCCACAGACAGAGATCCGATCACAGATGTTGTAGGTATTCGACTTCAGGTGTTGTTCGTAGTGTAGGTTCCATTTCGACCTTCAAATTGATGGGTGATTTGTGACCTATTATATTCTCTTTGGTTTGAAGTCAATTTGAATATAGTAGGTATACTAGATTATTAACTTTATGCTTGTTTGCCACATTCGTAGCTTAAAAATAACAAGATGAGATTAATAGATGTTTCGAGAGAAAATATAACTAAAATAATTGATTCAACAACATTGATAGACCACGCTTATCAACGAAGTTCCAATTTTGTTACAATTACTCGATAACCTTGTTCAAAAAAAGAATCTAGGTACTATTACGAAGGTAAATACAAGCACTTAGTTGAAATAATACCACAAAAGTTTGTTACACCGGTTATTTAAAATCGATACGGTTGCAAGTCGCAATTCGCATCCAACAAGCCCACAAATCACCTAATTGAGGGTCAGATTGTTCGAGTTGCATTTTTGTTCACTTTGCTGAGTAATCTGTAGCCATTTGTACGAGCTTTTTCACTGTCATATATGTGGACTGGAGGTTGGAATATCTCTCTTTGTGAAAAGTTTATAAGATACATATTCTGGTACAAAAACAAAGAGCTTAAAGAAGTTTCAACAGTAGAAACGCAATAACAATGAGTTGAGAGTTGATTATCAACATGATGTTTTGCTTGTTACTTTTGTGTCACTTGTCTCATATCAAATGTTTTTTTTTTAATGTATTGGAATTGATAACAGCATTGATAACAAGCATGCAGTTCACATTGATGTTAAGTGTTGACTGCAGCCTATAGACACCCACACAAAGACCAAGGTCAAAATGCAGATGCGTCACCACTCCTGAGGCCTAAGGTGTTATGCCTCTGTGCCGGAAATTACAGGGCCGTACATTACCACCTGACCGGAACACGATAGTGCTGAACACTACCGTTTAGCGACAAGTTTATAATAGGTATACAAGGTAATGCGGTGGTGTTTACGCCCGCGAGCTCCGTCACTGGAGCTCTTCCACCAGTAAAAAATGTTTGTTAAAGTTATTTATGGTTTTGTCAAAAAAGGAACAGTCACTTTAATAGTTTCTGCGGAATGCATTACCATCGTATGTTTAACGTTCTTAAAGTTACCAGGGTTGCAAGTGAAGTAACAACATGTGGCAGATAATTTACATTAACAATAACTTTATCCAACGCCTCTTGGCCGGTCATAGTTAACAGTTTAAATGACGTCATACGCCATTTAATACTTTTCAAATGGTGCAACGATTATTTTTTGCTTAATAGGTGCTTCATAAATTTTGATGAAGCTAGTACGATGGTAGCCCCGGCTAAAAGTTGACATTTGGGGAAGTGTCACCAATTGCCCGCCCATCAAGACGAGCTAAGCAAAGCGCCAGAGCCTGTCTTTTGCCTACTTTTTCTTCACGCTTATCTTTTCTCGAAACGCATCGTGCGTCGTTTTGAATAATATTGAAACGCTTTTGTGTAAAGTACCAACTACACGGTAAACTTGTTTAAAGAAACTATAGAACTACTGCGAAGATAAAAAGTACACACACTTTACTGTAACAATCCTACAAAAGTATTTGACACCAGTTATTTTAAGTCGAAACAGTTGGAAGTCGTAACTCGCATCCCACAAATCACCTAACTGAGGGTCATTTTGTCCGCGCGGTAGAAGGCAAAAGCAGCATTTTTCATCGGGCATGAGAATATTGAGAATGATAACATGTAAAGTTTCTATTTCTGATACATAAATAATACTCTATATTGAACTGTAATAGGATAGGATTTGATATATTCAGAGATAGATTGGTCTTATTATCGTAGGCTCAATGACGCAAAATAATCAAACTCCGAAATAAAACCTTTCATGTCGTTCATGAAAGGTTTCATCTCCTTTTAGAAATTTTCTGTTTCTTCGTCTCTTTTTCTTGATTTCAACTAGAACTCACTTATCACCTAAGGTAAATGTTAGATTAATCCTTGGAGGCAAATTTGGGTAGCGGCTTTGGTGGTTAAAATGCTTAAGGAACAAAAACTTAGTGAAAATATTTTACAAGTTTTAGATCAGGTCGTTAATATGTATTTATCCACCTCCAATGTAAGTTAACGCGGTGCAGATTCTACAGCAAAATTAAATTGTTGTACACGAAATACAGTTATTCACGTAAACGCCGAGGGCTGTTTATAGTTTCCTCATGCGGATATTATGCAGATATTCTGCTTTACCACTGCCAACTAGGTATCCAATCAAATCTAGCGTTTATGCTCATACCTAGGTAGGTATCTATATTGTGATAACTTACTCCTTATTAGTAAACCCATAAAAGATATTAGATAAAACGGGAAGATAAAATAGGCTTCGTCGCATAAATTCGTCTTATTCAGTTGCATTGTCAATTGGATTAGATAGCAAAAGACAAAATAGGGATTAGCAACTCTTTAGCTTAAAATACGTCAGACCTTAAAAGATAATAACACAAGTCTCTAAAGTGTTTGAGTTAAAAGAACATAATTATAATCAACATAACTATAATCAGCGCATGATTATCTTTATGTAAATGATGTAGATATTTATGTACATATATGAATAATTTTCGCGAAAAGACATCTACATCAACAAAGGCCAATGCATAATGCGTTAGCAACACTATATTTATACAGCAGATAGATAACACTGTGGCACTAGTAAAGATATACATAAAGAAATCCAAAGTCATAATCATAAATAATGATTGAGACAAGTAAAATTATTCAGTCAGTTCGGACTTGCTTAGGCTATTCATGAAAAGTTAACTGAGAAAGTTAATAGTACACTCTCGACACGTTTTATTTAACGCCGTAAAGCCTTTTAGCTTAAAATTTGCAAGGTTCTCCTTGATAATTTACGAGGTGTCATTGAGAAAGTTAAGTCGTTGATCAAACTTGGAACTTCTGCCGACCCCCAGATTCTATCTATTGATATTAATCACCCGTTGCTTAATTTAGCAAAACAAATTCGTATTTACAAAAGCGCTACAGTTAACTTCGTCGTTTGATTGTTCTCACCTAATTAATCTGAGAGCAGATATCAAAGGATTAAATCGTTTTCTAAATAACTTCAATCTCTCCGTCGTTATAGCTGTATTATTTAATTATGAATTCTTTTAATTTCACGATTATGTTGGGTTAACCTTTATATTAATATGCTTACTAATCGCCCAATGGTCTAAATTCGATCGCAATATGAATTAGATATGAATCAAATAAAACTAAGTTTGAATTGTATAACGAACCTCTATGGTGAAACCGTTTTACCATAGACTGGTACACAGTACATCTACAGTATCCCACAAGAAATATTGCACTTCGACCTTAGGAAGAAGATTCTGCTGATTTCGGGTGTGCAGAGAGTTATCTCTTTGGCGCCTTATCCATGTGACGTTTATCGACCATTTTGATAAGTTTTGACCAATACCGCACTATCAGTGCTTACGTAGGCAGTGTGCACCAGAGATTACGCGCCGCGCTCTACGAAGTCGAAACTAGCCGATGTCTATTTTGTAGCCTCGATGTGCAATATGTTTCCTGATGAGCACTGTATCTAATTATGTTTGACATTTTGACATTAACAATGTGAACGTAATTTATTGTGTTGTTAAATAAGGTAGTGTGTATAACGTTTTATAAATGCACGGTAGTGTGTGTAATGTTTTGTTTATTGATTTAATTACTTTATAAGCATTATTATTGAGAATATTAGCGTTCTGCACTTCTCATACATACATACCTACCTTTAAACTATCAGTGTGCTTTTGATACGTCTCCGGTAGCGTAGCGTACTTTTCGTAAAAATGGGCCCTTCAATTTTTGCTTCACGTATTAATATTATGATGTAAGGTAACAGTCCAATTTTCCTGATTCATATGTTTATACTTGTAGAAAATTTATAAAATTACATTAAATAGGTATTAGGGCAATACATGCATTATAGGTAAATAAATTAATCATAAAGGCATTAATTTAGATGGAAAGCTTTGCTATATTTATCAAATTTAAATGAAGAGGAGGCTATCAAATCTTCAGTATCATTGTTCTAATATTTCGAACTTGTAACCAGATGTAAGCTAAGATAGACTAAATCAACATAATTATCGAACATATTGTCCTTAGTTAGAACTGACAAAGCGTAGTGGAATTCAGTGTAAAGCAGTGTAAACTATCACAGATAATCGAGTCGTCTAAAGTTCATGTTGTTGGGAACCACCGAGCAAATCTCTCACTAGCTCGTTTGTCACTTCGGGCCCGTTTGCCGGACTCGTTACTCTCGTCTACCATTAACTGAGTAAATTTATCGCCACTTTATACGTGCGCCGAGTCGCTCCGAGTCAATTCATGCGCTCTGTTGAGATCGATTAGGCGACGGACATTTTATTGTCCAACGCGATCTCGAACACTTGTACTGCGTCATATCACTCTCTCCCGTCGAGCTATCCTAATAAATGTCACAATAAGTCAGCATCGAGTGACGGATTGAGGTGCCCATCGCAAAACAAGAGCGATGGACGACTTTTATTGTACCTCGGTCCCTCCTGTCCCAATCAACTACTCCAACTGCACTTCAGACTTGCGGAATAAGGGACTAGAAACCAACGAGGACCGCGCTCCGAAAATTTTAACTTTATGTTAATTAACTGTCAACTCCATGGAAACTGAGAGAAACTGCCGACGTGGGAATATCGGCAGATGATGAAAGCCGTGTTTTTGCGACGCATCGAGCGATTAAACCTTAATTGCCGTATAATATTCCAAACGAAAACCGCTCGAGATATCAAGAGTTTTAAGCTGTCAAGCGCTGAAATTGTTTGTCTGTAATCGCCGATGTGATCTTATTATTGCGAGAGCTATTTATAACCGGTCCGTACGAGACTTCCTCCGTTGTAGATTACTTAATTACACGATCGTCGAAGTCTGTAGCAGTTTTTGTGAAAAATATATTTTCCGGGTTTATTTTAAAGCTAGCACGAACCGACTAAAATTAGGTATAGTAGTAACTAGCTGTGCCCGCGAATTCGTCCGCTTGAGAATTTATGATTGTTCAGTATCTCCCCGGACGAAGTCGTGGGCGCAGCTAGTATAAAAATAGCTTTAGTTACTTCTTATTACATAAGCTATCTGCCAGTGAAAGTCCCGACAAAATCGTTCCAGCCGATACTTTTATACTAGCTGCGCTCACGACTTCGTCCGGATAGATACTGAACAATCATATATTCTCACGCGGGCGAAATCGCGGGCACATCTAGTTTTTATATGATCTTTAATCTAATTAAATCATAACAAATAAAGCTATTTTAACCATGGTACATATTTATTTTGTAACTGTATTTGTTTAAATACATATATTTACACATCACCTAAACGCTGGCAGTAAAGATGTATGACGCGAAATGCATGGTAGAATTATTATATTATTTACGGGCTATGTTAATTGTAAGGTATTTTATTACTATAATCTTCTTCAATCAACAGCTATTGTTTAATCTACTTTTTACGTATATCGCCAAACAAATATATACCTACATTATCATATTGAAACGAAAGACCAGATTAATATTTATCTGAAACAGTTAAACACTTATGACAAAAGATAAAATTATTTATGACATTATGACATAAAACTGTAATTGAAACGAATGAAATAAACAAAGTATCTACTTTATCACATCATGGTTATATACCTACGCAATCCATTACCAATTCAATCAATGCACATAATCTCGCCGCTCCCGCTGTTAATCCGTTTTTTTCCTCTATCGAAAAAAACTATTAAACCATAAGTGCACGCCTATCCTTATACGAGTCAGCCAATGCAATTGGTTTAAACCCGTATGTCATCTGATGTTGATTAATTGACTTCCATTTTTATGCTTCGTTCCATATAATAACCTATCAATTAATCGATTGTTTTTTTACAATTAATCCGAGGATATGCATGGCTGTTTTCGTGTATTCAGTAATTAGTATCTACAATTGTTAAGGGTTGAATAATGTGAATAACCTGGCTGCAGCTTTTATTTTGCCGTATGCATATCCGGAACTGGCATGCACGCTTAAATGTCTTTGCCTTTGGCGGTGTCGTGTGGCGGGTTGCTCACTTCCCTCTAAAATGGTCGAGGGGTTTCGCCACAGTCTGTGAAGCCTGACCGGCCTTTGACCACGACCGTTCTTGTCGTACGTGATCCACTGTTCATCACCAGTTATCAGCTTCTTCAAAAATGATTCGGTTTCATTACGTCGTAATAAAGAATCACAAATGAGTACACGGTTCAATAGGTTTCTTTCAGTGAGCTCGCCCAAATATCGAGCTTTTTATTGTACCCAGCTTTTTTCAAATGCGCCAAAACTGTTTTGTTATCAATTCTTAGTTCTTCAGCTACGTCGTAACTACTGATATGTCGATCTTGCTCCACTTTTTCAAAAATGGCATCCATTTTATCCGTAATAGGGCGACCAGAGCGAGGTGTATCCTTGACATCAAAATTTCCGGATTGAAAACGCTTAAACCAAATTTGTGCTACTTTCACAGACACTGCACTAAGTCCATAAACATCGCAATATTTTTTATTTAATTATAAAATTTTTCGCGGCTTGCGTTGCATTTTTACCTTTTTTGTAGTAAAATTTTAAAATGTATCGAATTTCTTCTTTAGATTCACTCATCTTGACAGTACGAAAAACAAATAAAAATCACACATTTGCCTAATTTGAATTTGGAATTATGTTCTTCAAAATTTTAACTTTCAATGATACCAAAACCAGCCAGATACAAATACTACATCCAAAGAGATTTTATTACAAGTTCATACATACTATAATGCGAAAAGACTTTTTCCCCAACCTATTATTAAACTGATGTATAAACTATATTATTGTAATCCATTCAGTAGTTTTTACGTGAAAGAGTAACTAACATTCATCCGTACTTACAAACTTTCCGCATTATAGGTAGGTACACTAAATAATTTATTTAATATATACCTATTCACTATGATAGGTATTTATGCGTGCGTAAAATAAGCATCATGGTGGTTTTAAAAGGCCTGTATTTGAGTGATGATATAATATGATCGGCAACATTGCGGGCATTGACAGCAATCCGACGTACAACCACCACTCTTTTTTATTTTTAATTCAAGTTTGTTGTTCAGCTTAATTGAAAATGCTGCAATATTTCCGATTAAATGGATATTGTTCAGTTCACTGCTCCTGATTGTCTCTTTTTTCTGACTTAATTTTTGTTTCAGTAGTCTTTTTCGTTTCCAAATTTTTATCCATGAACAAAATAATGACAGCCTTTGTATCATTATTTTGGTTAATCTACCGCTTACCCTAAAATATATTCATGAAAAAAATATTCAAGATACGGTTAAATTCCGGTGCCTTTTCCTTAGCAACGCTGATTTAAATTTACTCAAATGATACCTATTTATTTACTAGCTCTACAGTATCTGTCTAAAATATCATATTATTATTATTTTATTTTAACTTCAAGTAGGTACCTATCTGTAGATAAAGAATTCTGCAACGTATTCTATTTTTCAATATTTTGTTTTTATAGCGGACAAACAGACAAACACACGAGTGATCCCTTGATTGTGTGATTTGTCATGAAGTAGCTAACAACCACACAGTTCAGATTGATGGTAGGGAAGAGAATACTGTGTAGCCTCTAAACATCTACATAATAATAATGGCAACCCATTTTCGTCCCACAGCTGGGCACGACACTCTCCCCTTTGGTGCCCCCAAAAAGGGGAGAGAGTCGTGCCCAGCAGGCCTGGAGCTTACTCCACCACGCTACTCCAATGCGGGTTGGTGGAGATACGGGTTAGTGTTCAACCCGCCGTCGGATGTTTTCAAACCGCATAAGGCCTCCGACAAGGTTTAACGACTGCTATCTATTGATAGCAACCAGGACCGACGGCTTAACGTGCCCTTCGAAGCACGGAAGCGTGCATTTGTAAGTAACCCATCACACACCCGACCGCGCCCGTATCGCTTAACCGAGTAGATCGCTTCCGATCTACACTAGCCGCGGGACCATGCGCGCTTCAATTCACCACAAAACATCTACATAAAAACATTTAAATGTAGATGCTTTTCCACACCTGGGGCTTAAACTGATAATCTCGTGACACTGTGTCAAAAATAAATAGGCCATACATTACTACCTGACCGAAACTTGATAGTGCTGAACGCTGAATCTACCATCTAGTAACAAGTAGATAAAGTAACGCAGTGTTGCCTACGCCCTCGCGATCCGTCGTAGGAGTTCTATAAAAAAATATTATTAGTTTATTTATCTTCTGATACTAAGTTTCGTTTGACTCCAAACGTTACTTCAAATTATTCGCTATGTAAACATTGTTTTAGATATTCAGTGAATAATGAACGCTAAATTTAATTACTTACACGAGTCTTCAACAAATGTTTTTGCAATTGAAACTACAGATATGAAGTTTTTGTGTTAATACCTGTTTCACAGAATATAATAAAGTTTATTCTAAGTATATTCTCACATCGACAGAATCATTTGAGTAGACATTTGAGATTTCAACAATAAAAGGATAGGTACTTTATTATTTTTTGACATAAAAAACACAGTCATTAAATGGCTAATATGAAACTGATTTATGAATTTTAGATTTTGAGCGATTAGTGGGACATTTTAAGTATCTATAACTAGATGTAGGTAGGTCACTTAAACAGGCTGGAATATTAATTTACTTTCAATTTTTACTTTTTTTATGTAATGAATGATGCAAGCATGCTGTTCACATTGATGTTGAATGATGACAAAGACCAGAGGTCAAAATGCATATGCGATACTACTTCCGAGGCCTAAGGTGTTATGCCTCTATACCGGCAATAACAGGGCCGTAAATCACCACCTGACCGGAACACGATAGTGCTGAGCACTACCATTTAGCGGCAAGTATATTAGGTGATGCTTTCGCCCGCAACCTCCGTCACTGGAGCTCTACCACCAGTAAAATTTGAATGAAAGCTTTATGCATGTTTGCTTCTTTCATACAAATGAGAGTAAAAACAAATACTGTCACAGTAAGAAATAAGACCACCTCCGTAAATATTTACTATCACAAAACAACATAGGCTCCAAAGATAAACGCATCTCATTTCATGAATTCATCATCAATGTTGACCCCTAGTTTATGCGTCTTTCACACCATTCATTTAACATCCATGGAACCCCGCATGCTCGTTTGCCACCATTATTACAAAAGATATACTAAAAGTAAAAAACAAGTCTAAAGTAATAATTGGTTATTCGAAACGCCCAAGGAAATATTTGTGACGATATCTTGAAGGGCAGTCTCGAACCGCTGATATTTTTAGCGCAAGTCACGCGTAGGCTACCACGTGTTAAGCCTCGTCCTCGTTTGTGCGATTAATGGACTAGCAAATTGTTTTTAATCTCTATCGTGTAGTTGTATTTGTAATTTCCTTTTTTTTAACCTCACGTGCAATGTGTCATAAGTGAAGCAAAAAAAAAAGTGGCGTAGGCAAATATTTTAAGTTTTGAAAATATATTGGTAATTTAAATATAGTAATATTAAAATAGTCGTTATAAGCTTTCGTTTTATGTAACCATTCATCATTTTTCAATGTTAACAAATCATTATACTTATTAATAACTAGGGAAAAAAATTGTATCCCTTTCTATGACAATTGCGCCGACGGAGAAGTATGAAATTTGGCAGAATTATTGTATAAGTACATAAAAAGTGCAAAATACTAATATTTTGTTTTAAATAATGGATAAAATTACCATAAATCTTAGAATTATAATGTAACGAAGTAAGTGTAACTAAGCTAAAAAAGATGGTTCCACGTAAATAGACACACAGTGGCGGGGGCATAAAAACGAGACACCGCAGCGCATCAACCTATTGCACGTTTCCTTGTCGCTCGGCGAAATGACTTTGTCGCGACCAATTGAATGCAAGCATCGTCAATAAAAAATCATTACATTCACTACCACGCATTTGACACACAATTAATTGCGTTCACATTGTTAATTTCCAAAAAACAGTGCTAAGTTTAAAACACTTTACAGTGTTGGTACGCTTGTGCTAAAACGATTTCACAAAACAAAGATAGAGGTTCGTTATAGAATTCAGATTCACACTTTACATTTCATTTCATTTTATTGCGGTCAAATTTCGACAATAGGGCGATTCGTAGTGTTTATAAATCTATAACATCTCGACAACACTATCGCTGAATGTTCACTCATCTCACATTTATATTTTCCCAAGAACCGTTCTAGTAAGTCTTGAATATATCAATTCAGCGAGTCACAATAACGTATGATTAGATGGTCATAAACAGAACGTTAACCTACTTTCGATAGCAACTTGTAATATCTCCGCGGAGCGAGCAGAAAATCAAAATCTGCCTCAGTTTGTTCCACATTACTTTTCTGGGTACCTCACTATAAAGTTTTTACTGCCGATCCTCGGTGGGGGTCATGATTTATGAAATAGATTTACAAAGTAGAACAATGGAGTGCCCAGGATATTTTTCAACGTTTATTTTCCCCTTTCGGTGTTTCGTGATAGGATATTTTATAATTCCGTCATGTTCTCCCGTCTATTTCTCATAGCTTCAGTTTTTCTTTCTCTATTTATCGACTACGAATTTGTTAGATGAGTGAATGAGACGACGAATGGAATAAAACAAGTACCTATTTAATGTAGCGACTGAAGTTGTAAAGAATATAAGATTATTTTTTATATCATTAATGACAAACATGCATAGTGAAATTCTGTAGCCCAGAAACATGTACATAATAATCAGATATTTTAATGTAGATGCATTGTCACTTGTCTGTTAGTTCTTCTGCCTATGTGCAGGAAATAACAGAGCATGGCATTACCACCTGACCGGAACATGATAGTGCTGAAGATTACCATTTAGCGGCAAATAGATAAGCTAAGCTAATGCGATGGTGCCATCGACGATGAGAAGTTGCGTTGGGTCGTCGATGGATGGTGCCAATGCAATTAAGTACCTATATTTCTTTATAAAGCGAAATTAGTTCTTGAATAAAAATTACGCTTTCAAGCGTTAAACACATTAAAAAACGATCAACCTTGCCCAAATTAAATGATATAGAACGTTATGTCGGGCGATTTACTTTTATAAAATCGATTGTACCTACAACTAATTTGTTATAAACAATGCGTTCAAACTTCCTTTTAGAAAATATGAAAGTAAATGATGTTACGTCGAGTTATCTTCGCATTCGGATTGGGTAATAAATAAATAAAATTGCCGAGCAAGAATATTTAAGCGGAATACGACGCGACGTTGAAAAGCTTCGGAGTTTTTAAAGCCAAGTATTAGCTCTTCCGTTTTATAACACGGCATGGAAAATTTTGTGGCTCTTTTCTAAGAGTACCTATTGTTGTATAACGTGAAGTGTAAAATTTAAACTAACCCTATTATTCATAAAAACTGCTTTCGCTTGTGTTGCAAATCGCTACTTAGTCTCTTTCGATCTTACGCAATTGAACATGCGACTGAAAAAGACAACACATAATATAGCTAAAATATATCTAATGTACGTCTATGAGGGAGTTATACGAGTACATAATATACATTTCACCAATTAAGGAAAAAAGAATATCTTCCACTTACCAAGTATTCTGACATCTATAATATAAAAATAAGTCGGGTTTGCCTTCCTGACGCTATAACTCCAGAACGCGCGAACCGATTTCATCGGTTTTGCATTCGTTGGAAAGATCTCAGGCTCCGGGAGGTTTATAGCAAAGCAAGTGAGCATAGGATTATAAAACTACATCCACGCAGGCGAAGCCGCGGGCAACAGCTAGTTACATATAAATATAACCATAAAAATACAATAAGGTCGAGTTAGTGCCGTTTTTGCGCAACAAATGCATGCGCGAATAGGTAGCGGTTTCGCGATCTTCGCGTCGAAAACATTTAGATATTAATGTTTGTGTGCATGTTTATTTATAACTGAAACGCTAAATATGCGTAATGTTCGAATACAAATAGAAGAAACAAACAATATTTAGCCAGATATCAAAATATATTAAAGTTAAAGAGTTCCAGGCCAGGGACTTTAGCACAGTATACAATATCTACTGTGACTTAAGGTCGTAAGCACCACCGCGTTACCTAATCTATCTGCCGTTAAATGGTAGTGTTCAGCATTATCATGTTCCGGTTAGATAGTAATGTATGACCCCGTAATAACTATCACAGAGACATGACAAGAGACATATCAATTACCGTCTCAAGGGCGGCAACGCATCTACATTTTGACCTCTGGATTTAGTGTAGATGTCTATAGGCTGCATCCATGTGAGGTATATGCTTGTTTGCCACCTTCGTTACATACAAATGGTAAGCAAATACTGCGAACCAATAGATATCTACACAAAAATCGATGGGCAAAATACATATGCATTGTCGCTACCAAGGCCTACGTAGAAAAAAATATTTTGTGAGAATCATCCCTTATCACTTCATCATACATAAATAAATGTCGGCCGATTCTCAGACCTACCCAATAAGCACACAAAATTTCATGAGAATCGGTCCAGCAGTTTCGGAGTATGGTAACTGACATCGTAACACGAGAATTATAGGTATATATAGAGAGAGATAACCGGTTATAATGCAGTTTAAAAAGCTCATTCGCTATCGTAGAGAAATATAAATAAACGTCTATTAAAAAAATAACAATGTTTACTAAACTTTTAGGATCACATGAACTACGAACACGCGCAAAAGCTTGGAAATAAATCTCAAACCAAATTTAAACTAAGAGAATGTTTAATGCGACTGCGTGGTCCTACAGAAACCTTTTATGGAGTAATTAAAACTAGTTTAAAAAACCATACGGTTACAAAAATACATTATTCAGGCAGCTTGCTGAGCTAACGTTAATTTCTTTTAAATACTCGTTGTTGCAATAATCAAATCAGAAATTGATTCAACTATTCATTTAGGATGACAAGCACCTCTTATATGAAACGTCGAAAACAAACAAAATAAATTACTGCGAATAACAATTGATATACCTAATAATTATAATCAACAATATGACTAAGATAAAACTAAATATAACAATAATATACTAATGTAGTTCAGTACATCAGTACATTTTTTTAGTGGCAAACAAGCATGTAGTTCACGGTGATGTTAAGTGATGACTGCAGCCTATAGACACCCACACAAAGACCAAGGTCAAAATGCAAATGCGTTACCACTCCTGAGACCTAAGGTGTTATGCCTCTGTGCCGGAAATTACAGGGCCTTACATTACCACCTGACCGGAACACGATAGTGCTGAACACTATCATTTAGCGGCAAGTATGCGGTGGTGCCTACGCCCGCGAGCTCCGTCACTAGAGCTCTACCAAATGAATATCTCATTTCGCCTTTTACAAACTGATAACAAAGAGCATAGAGAAAAGAAAAAAAGACTTTACACAACATTAAATACAAACGTTTTAAAAATAGAGATTCTAATGAAATGAGATTCAGCACTTCAAAATATAAAACAAGCCAGCCAAGCTATCAAAATTTAAAAATAGTCACCAAGGCACCTCTAACATTTATCGCTTTTGGAGCTTTCTACTCATAGTGGTAGTTTTGCATAGCGATATGTCTGACACGCTACTTAACTATATAATTTGGTTTGGTGTTTCAAGGAATTGCGTTTTTATGAGACGTCCATGTTATAAACTTGGCTGAATTGAATTGCATGAATGTGATTATTTGCTAAACAAGACGTCACCGTCATTCCGAATGGATATTTTTTACCTGAATAATTCTGAAGAATGTAAATTGAATCATTTCTTTTGAGTCCCTATTTTTATAAGAACAGAAATGAAATATTTGATAGGTGGCGTAATTGAGTTATTATATAAGTACATAATACTTAAATGGCGTGGATATTTTACAGCCATAAAAATATGATCGACATGCTTAATGGGATTTTACGAGTAATAGCGCTAGTCACTTTTTAAACAGTAGTCGTTCGAAAACTATGTTTTATATGTATGAATCTCTGAACTTTCAACTCTCTAGCTATCACGGTTCATGAGATGCAGACTGGTGATAGACGAACAGACAGATGAAAGGACGGACGGACAGCGGAGTCTTAGTAATAGCGCCCCGTTTTTATGTTTGGGTACGGAACCGCAAAAAAAACAACTGCACATAGCGCCTTTTTTTGGCGCCGAAGTACACCAGAGATGAAACAAAGGTGAAGCTTAAAAAATCGTCCAAGTCCGTGTCCACGCACTCTGTATGTTTGTCACTTCATTTTATTAGTCAATCAGTATAAAATCAATACAATTCAAAGTGAAATAACAACAAATACATTAATCAGAGCCTATTGTTCAACAATATTGGATCAGCATCTACCAATGTTGTGTATTATGAAGGATTACAAAGCGGAATACTCGTGGTAAGACTTAATCGAGTTGGGTTTCATAGCGCCACGTTTCACTAGATTGCACGCTTGTCTGCCGGCTACAGCGTAAATATATCCTGTTTCAATTTTGCCCCAATCGTCACACTTTGTGATCTTACATATTGATATAGTGATATTACACAAAGTGTGTCTTTACTTCTTTAACGATACTGCTTTTTAAATTTTACAACCCGGTTTCAATTATCCGGCTATTTTAATGTATTAAGTAGTTGAAATAGCATGTAAGCAATGCATTTACATCGAAGCCTTTTAATTTTTAATAGATATCTAGAGACTTCAGCATTTTCTTACAAACAGTAGATACCTATACGCGAGTCGGAAAGCGCACGAAGTGTTCCGTAGCATTATCTACGTAGCATTATATATAAAAAAATTATAAAAATGACATAATAAAGGAGAGCAAAATGTATTGTTTCTATTTTTATAGTTTCAACTCTTTACTTATCACAGTTCATGAGATACAGGTGATAGACGGACAGACAGACAGACGGACGGACGGCCAGCGGAGTCTTATGGTGAGATTCACAGACCGCACTACGAGTTTATTTTTAGCAAAGTAAGTATGCTTAGGACTGTCAGTCAAGTATGAGTTTTGACAGTTCTACGCGTAGGTACTTTGCTGAAAGTAAAGTCGTCTGTGAATCTGAGAGTAAGTAATAGGGTCTCATTTTTACCTTTAGGTGTGGACCCCTAAAAAACAACATGTGAATCGGTTTAAGCAAAATGCCTCTGAGCTGGACTGCTGTACTACAATCTTATTTCGGGAAAATGAGTATCCACATAATATACCTACCTAAATAAAGTTATCCAGCCTGTGTACATAATTTTTAAATATTTTCACATAATATCCGTATATTGACTTCAAAGAGTTACCTGGTTTTGTCGCCTGCCACTCACGAGATTGCTTTGTTCAATGCATGTCACCGGAGATTACAATAACTTACACAGTGTTCGAGCGTCCACTGCCAATATCGATAAACTTTGCTAGTAGTTTGAATTTGTTTTGTATCAAGACAACTTTGATAGTGAAAGATTGGGTGAAGTGTATTTAAGCTCATTTAAGAATACGATGAATATATTATAGGTTAGTATTCTACTGCTGAATCATTTCGTTCATCCAGATATGCTGTAAACCTAATTTTTACGCATATTTATAATCTAGAGAATATAATTATATCCACTAGGTTGCCTATCAAAATTTGGCCGCAAGTATTTTTAATTCAATTATTTTATCTTTAACAGCCAGCAATTCTTATTTGCGACCGATTTAATTTGGCTCCCGTATATCATAATAATGAGAAAAAAATAGCCTTCATTTGATATATATGTATAAATAATACATGTACGTTATGAACGTAAAAAGTTATCGGAGCGGAACGAAAATATGTTAGGGCGGCCAAGTGCGCAACGGCTGCTGTGATTTTTCAGTCTTTATACATATTGCCATGAAGTAGACGACATTTCATTGAGAAGCAAGCAAAAAAAAACTTCCCAAAAAAATATTCAAAAAAAAAAGTTGCTGCCATTTTTGATAGGCAACCTAGTGAACATAGTATTATATTCTCTAAATCCCTACTTAATATTATAAATGCGAATGCGTCTGTCCATCTGTTTGTTACCTTTTCACGTCCAAACGACTGAACCGATTTTAATGTAATTTGGTACAGAGATAAAGCTGACTTTGAGAAAGAATATAGGCTATTAGTTATTTATAAAACGACATCCACGCGGGCGAAGCCGCCTTCAACAGCTAGTTATAAATATGCGTAAAAATCAGGTTTGCATTGCATGATTCTGCAGTGGGATCCTAAGCTATTATCAGTGCCGGCATTACGACCCTTGTCACCCCGGACAAGAATATTGTGGCGCCCACTCAATTATCAAATATCTAAATGGAGAACGCGCTAGCAAATAAAAAAAAGGATTTACCCGCTGCGTAGCCTATAAAAATCTCTTACAATTTGATTAAAATACACAAAAAAAGTCAAAACGACATTTTCTTACGTGGGCTCTATATTTGGTGTAAAACTTTCATGATTTTAAATTATCGTTCGTTTCCTTACGATAATTAATACATTCATTCGTACGGTCAGCAACACTGGTCGAACGCCCACCGATGCGAACCTGAAATTTGGCGCCCTGGGCCGGCGCCCTATATCCCCTTCCCTCTAACGCCAGCACTGTATAAAATCGATGCTCAAAATCTTACAACATAAAAAAAAAACTTTTTTAACGTAATTAGTGATTAAACGAACTTACCTGTACGTGAAGTTCGATCATAATTATGCGAAGGCTTCGTCCGAAAAATAAGCTTAATAAAATAAGCTACATGTTGTTTTATATGCTAATCCGAGTATAGGACGAAGCCGAGTATAATTAATATTAGATAGTGTCACAACCGCAATGTCCTCAATCCACAAATATCAAATAATAAATTAAAAATGCTATTAAACACAAACTCATATTCTAACTTCGATGCCAAAACGCTGAATGGCATATCGGATATGGATCGGAACAGCGCATGACTATCGCTTGAATATGTTGGCTCAACATTTGTAAGTACGCATCTTATAATATTACAAGATAACATCTAGCACGGGAAATGTAAAGATAAACTAAGATAAGCACTGATTAAAATCTTCTGGTTAATTTTCAAGTAAAAGTAAAGAAATAAAAGCATAGCACATTAATATTCAGGTAAAACGAACCAATATTGTTGAATAGCGGTTGGACAAGGGAAATTAACTGTACAGCAGGCAGAACACGTATTGAGGGATTGGGAGGTCAATTTGTGATGATACAGAGACAATTACATATATGTATGTAGCTATATACGACCAAAACTACGATGTACCTATAAGAATAAACCATAATGAAAAAAATATTGGATGCGAAATTGACCGTGTGTGTGATTGACATGAGATAGAGGAATGAACTATAATAAAAAGTTTTGAATATGTAACTTTACGTCTATATATAAGACCACTTGCCTCAAGAGATAGATAGATATAAATTGATGTACCTTATCATGCGTACCTGCAAGCACCCACAATTCGCTAATTACGTTTTGTACCATGTGATAGGTGGATAGCCTGTTGACATCACCGGACACATTACCAAACTCCGGGGCACTGCGAATCTGCCGAAAAAATAAACATCTCAATAGCTAATGCTCAACGTGGGGAGATCAACACGTAGACACTAGATTGCCTTGTTGTTATTTCGTGATCCATTATTAATTAAATAAAGCTAACTACCAATAAAATTAATCTGGGTATTGAAACACAGTTTCTTTTGGTAACAATACCTAATTGAATTGCAAGAGACGTATTAATGCTAATCTGTTCGCCAATTCACAATGCCGCTCGTGGTCAATTAGCGGCGATTTTTTATCGTACCAAGCCTTGGGAGGCGTTAAGTGTTACGATATTGAAAACAATATGCGATAAAAAAGATGCGTAAAATTTCTGATCGCAGTTCTCTGGCGTCATTAAACGGAGGCGTTTTTAATAAAGAATGTATTTCATCTCTATTCATACGTGGAATTCCTGTGAAAAATTTATTAAACACTTTTTTAAGTTCGGCTACAATTCTTTTTCTAATAGGTTTTGAAGGAATTGAAATTTTCAACATACCGATTTACTAATGTAAACTGAAACGATTCTACGCGATCATTTTAATATGAGATTTGTCATTTATATTTATGTAAAGCATATTTAATAACATTAACAAGATAACGAGCACTCATTTTTCAATTCTCCATAGTTACTTTTTTCAAAAACATAAATTTTAACTCCACGAATTCTTAATATTTCTTACCAAAAAGGTCCATATCTAAAGAAAAATCCTTAGCTATACCAAACCATTTAACGAGTATCATTGTAGTTCAATCGTAGCAATCATGAGGATATCATTGATAACACAATGCATGCAATCAGTGTCTCGCTCGATATACATGTCAAACATCCCGATGAATGAAACAATAATATTTGCGTACACATATTTGTTTCATAGCAGTCTTAACTTTGCTATAAATTGTTTTAGAAGTCATGTTTGTTTTATAGCAGTCTTAACTTTGCTACAAATTGTTTTAGAAGTACCTAGTTGTTTTTAAGTTCTCTAGACACGTATTTATGTTGATGACCTTATTTATAAGCCCGCCGACGGGCTCCTGTCGATTGACACTTTTATGTATTTCTTTAACTGTTTATATCTTTTACTATTTACACTATGTATACGTTTAATTTTAATAACTTATCTGTTACTTTATTGGTAAATCGTGATTAACTTAGCAATAAAATTTTATGAGAAGACAGAATTAGTTTCAAACAAGTAACATATTGAAATTCATACCAGCATTACTGCTGTATCCACGATCCATAAATGCAGAACTAAAAACAAATTTATTTAACTTATCGAAACAATCAACGTAATTAAAGCTTACCCTTGAGGCTCGTACAAGTCTACGAAAGTGTTTACTAATTTAATTACTAGGTAGCTTTAACGATGTTATTATCGTAATCCACATTTAATAGCCATTTATGGATGGTAATAAAAGCAAAGTGATTTCATGTAAGAGACCACACCCTTCGTCATTGTTCCCCCTCTTTGACGATCTTATGTAGAACGAGGCGTAGAAATTGCAACAGGCCGATAGAACGAAAATCGACGACATTGTAAAATGAGGAGCGAAGTTGGCGGACATGAAATGTGGCGTGACGACGCGTAATCCTTATGGAGTTGACAACGTAATTGATCCAGCGTTTTGACATTCTGCCAACAGAACGTGCAATTTATAATGGAATGGAGAATCTCCAGCGAGTTCATGAAAGCGCAAAGATTCCCGCATTGTGGAAGAGTTTATAAGATTCCTTCCTACCTCGACGCTAGGTAAAAGCATCAGGTGGGAAAATGTTTTGTGAAAGTTTTTATCAAGTGCCATTTTGTGTAACACTATGTTTTGAAGATTTTATACAAGCTGTTTTGATGGCTTGAGCCCACCAAAGTGTACCACAGGTTTATATACTAGGTAATTGAATAGGTATACTTTTTAATTCAATGGCTTGTTAACTTGAGAACAGGTTCGCATACTTTTTATACTAGCGTACTTATACCAGTATTTCGTTTAAGTATTTTAGTAACTCAGACCTCGGGATCGGAAAGATATTGGGAAGGGGAATTGAAGGAACTAAATTCCAATTGAGGCGCTTGCCTCTGAGTGCTATCGCTGGCGCTTGGAAGTTTGTCAAATGAATGTCAAAAAATTAAGCTCGCCCCTGTGACTATTGGACTCCCAAAAACATAACTGGGAAATCATAGATAGGCAATTATTCAATTAACGTTTGTACTTGCTTATATTTATATATATATATATTAAGCAAATATAGGCGCCAAGTAATGTTTTTTAAATAAGTAAGTATGTGATATAACACTATATCCACAATATCGGAAAGGGTGGCAAGTATCTATTCACCTTCATTAAACACGTTTTCCTTATCAGAGGGTCTCACAAACCACATGAATCGTATAATATCGAATGATCCTTCGAAGAATTTCCACATATTTTAACTAACCGTACGTCACGGGAAAACGATTTTGTGGATTTTCGCTTATTTTCGTTCAACCGCGACGTAACCAAAGTGACGATTCAGTTTATGCGAACCCAACAAGTGATTTAATTCTAGAACGGAGTTTATCAATTGACGGAAATCGAAATTTCCCGACATTGGCTTGCGTGCCCTAATCCTAATGTTTACGCCACACAAAAGACGTGACAAGGAGTGAGGCGACGCGAAATTGTCATGCTAAGGATATACTCGTAGTGTTCACTTCATAAAGACGTATTAACATAAATGTCACTTATTGAAATGAGACAATAAAGTGCAGTATATATAGCACAGTAGTAAGCGCTTTATTAAACTAGATTCTACTTCTCTTTCTATCATGTAATTCTTATCTCAATTGACGCCGTTCCGGCGGTAGGTAGATTTATTTGTAAGTTTATACCTAAAATACAGGTTATGAAACCAAATTTTTAAATCTTTACATGTCAATTGTTCTACGAATAAGTCACGTAAAATGATTCGAGGTACTGGGCTGCAATCACAATATATAACATCTACAAACATTGCGTGATATCAAAATATGAGTATAGGTATATCTCTTCATGCACTTCGCTTGATACGTGTCTATTGCGCGTGTGCTAATTCTCTAGTATAGAGAAGTTTTGTTGCGTTCAGTTTGCGTTTTAAGGGAATGGAATGTTTTGGGAGAGATTTATTCGTCGTTATAGGCTTGTTTCGCTCCTTTTGGACATAGCAATAATGTGACGCGAGATAATCGCGGTATTTTGGCCCTCTCCGAATAAGACATTAGAACGACAGCGTCGCTCTGACGTCCCGTCTCGCTGTGTGGCGTAAGCATTAGTCTATGAAATAAAACGAATCTTTCATTGAATCTCAACAAAGATAATTTCACTTTTTTTTTATGTAATCGAAGTGCAGTTATGTACAAGCATGCAGTTCACATTGATGTTAAGTGATGACTGCAGCCTATAGACACCCACACAAGACCAAGGTCAAAATGCAGATGCGTTACCACTCCTGAGGCCTAAGGTGTTATGCCTCTGTGCCGGAAATTACAGGGCCTTACATTACCACCTGACCGGAACACGATAGTGCTGAACACTACCATTTTGCGGCAAGTATATTAGGTAATGCGGTGGTGCCTACGCCCGCGAGCTCTGTCACTAGAGCTCTACCACCAGTTAAAACTTCGTCACTTCTGCGTAAATTGTGTTTTGAGCTTCGCATCTTGTTGATTTTGAATACAAATTTAGAGAAGGTTTACAGACCGACTTCCTTTAATTAATTATTTTGGTTTGCTTCACTTTTGGTACGCAAATTATTGAGTTGTACTTTGTTTCTTAATTTAAAGTAAATAATTGTTATTTATTTTCAATGGATAGGTATTTTCAAACTATTGCATGCAATTTACACACGTATTGGTAGGCAGTATACAGGGCTACCGCGTTCAAGTTAGATATAAATGTGAAGCTTCCTAATGTGTAGCAAACAAGCAAAAGATCTTAGCAAAAGGCCTTAGGAGTGGCAGCACATCTACATCTCTTGTTTTTGTACAGACGTTTGATCGTGTTACTTTTAATAAACGTAACGTCACGCATATTTTCCTCAAATGGGTAGGCAGAGAAAAATGCTTACATTCAAGTATACCTATACGCAAACTATCATGATTCGCCAGAGGCATATAAAAAAATAATGTAGAAAGTTTCAGGTGCTCAACTCCAAGACTGACCTACATTGACCAAATTGGTCGAGTACTGTCCGCAAAATAGGGTTGACGGTCCAGCAATTTAATATTTGTATGTATAGGTAAGTATATAAACGCTGTTAATGTGAATTTCTGATGAAATGAAGCTATATACGATTAAAAACGACGTTTGAGCAAATTCTAAAGAAGCAATCTGCTGTTTAGAGTTAAATTTTTTTATTTTTTTTTATTTAAGTAGTGAAGTGACAAACAAGCATGCAGTTCAACATGATGTTAAGTGATGACTGCAGCCTATAGACACTTACACAAAGACCAAGGTCAAAATGCAGATGCGTTACCACTCCTGAGCCCTAAGGTGTTATGCCCCTGTGCCGAAAATTACAGGGCCATACATTACCACCTGACCGGAACACGATAGTACTGAACACTACCATTTAGCGGCAAGCATATTAGGTAATGCGGCGGTGCCTTCGCTCGCGAGCTCCGTCACTGGAGCTCTACCACCAGTAAAAAAACATAAAAAATGTATGACATGTTCTCATAAACACATTTATAACATTTTGTAATCATGATCGCTCCTGCCGAAAGATGTCCAATGCTGGATAGCCTTTCCCAAAGACGCCCACAACAATATTGTGTGTCATTGTGGGCGAATAATGATGTCACAATCGCCACGCTTTTCAGGCGGATTGGCGATGGCAGGCAGTGGCGGTAGTTTTATCGCGGGACGGTGCTGTCCATCTCGTGTTGTTATTTTTACTACCGCACTATTGGAATGGTTTCGGTTGACTAATTGCACTGGCGGAAAATATGTCCTCCACTCACTAGTGGCTCTATCGCCCGTAGGTGGTCATAACTGCCCTGAAGCGTTCGCGAAAGTAGGGTTCTTCGAAATCGTTGTGCATGTAGGTATGAAGAAAGTGATGAACAAAAAAAAATATTCAGGATTTGTATAAGAACCGCGATGTTTGGCATTCCACACTCTCTGCCTATCCTATAAGCTGTAAGGGTCATGATAATACATACATACAAACATACATAATATAAATCATATTTTTCAAACAAAATAATTTATATTTAATAGCGTTGTGGACATGGCCACCGTCATAGCCCTATTTGTTTTCTTGTTGGTCGATCGTAGGCCGGATATGACGTCATCACAATATGTGCCGGTGGGACGTAGGTACGTCATTTGCGATAGCTTATTCATTAGATAATATCGGCAGACTGTATTTAATCTATCGATGTGTCTTTCATTCACACCCTTCAGCCGCGACTTGATTCAGTGACAAACATCCATCCAAACACTAGCATTTGTAACATTATTACCATAATTAATTAACTATTTAGAAAAGAAAACACTTTAATTACTATTCACTTTCTGATCAATCAGTGTTAAATAATACCATAAATATCTACAGGATGCAGTATTTGCTTACAATCAACGTTTTTTAAACAAATAATAATTCAAATGACCATAAAAGTGAACAAGGAGAGGACTGCCAAATCCACTTGTCGCGGTATTTTGATGAGAAGTCCCAAAATTTTTATAGCAATGGGATCATGTGTCCCTACCTACAAGATGGCAAAAGGTTATCGAACAAAATGGTACATACATACTTTAGTTAAATTTAAATAAACTATATTAAAAAATGTTTTGAATTATCTTAAAAAATGCGAAGAAACTTTTTCCCCAACCTAACACGTCGAATCATAGTAATATTGCCATAAGAGATGGTGGTTGGCCTCTTATCTTCTATACTTATCAACATTAGGGACATGACAGCCATCATTGGTAGTCAGATTTGATAGTGGAGTAGGATTGTTAAACCATCGTGTTAAAAACTTTATTTAAAAATAAAATAGGGATTTGAAGAAATAAAGCATGTCTAGAGAAATAATATTAATTCATCTCATGTGTTACTGCAAAAAGTACAATATATAAATACAACTGTATTATTATTGTTCAAACCATCGAGGCTATTTAAATAAAGAATGCAAGAACTGTTTTATTTCGTCGCCATATAAAAATGTCTTTCTTAGGGAAAGTGTGCGTAAAGCTATGATTTTTAAAATAATTTATGAAAAGAACAAAATGTTGTTTATTTATACATACCCTATAAGTCCCTTATTTTTACCCAAACTCTGTTTTGTCAGTTTCTAAAATAGAAACAAAGGCATTAATTCTCAATTTTTGCTATAAAGTAATGGCAACCCTAGTTGTAGGGCGATCGTAGGCCGGATATGACGTCATCACGATATCTGCCGGTGGGACGTACGTCACTTGCGACACCGTCATTAGATAACATCTGCAGACAAACAACTAAACGGTCTCTTTTTTAGTGGCAACAAATCCGCCCAAGCGTGCACTGTACAGTCGGAAACATTAATATGTTTGTCGACTAATTGTCAAAGGAATAAGTTTAAATAATGTGCCGGACAGGCAGACAGATAGACAGACTCTGACAGACATAACGAATCTAAAAGGGTTCCTTTTAATTGTTTTATATTATTTCGCATTAACACATGCTTGTGAAATATATTTATTTTTAAAGAAAAATGGCAAGCAAAATTTGACTTCAGGCGAGACTCGATCTCGCGGCCACTGGGAATCTAGTCCAGCCGCTCTTCCAACTGAGCTACCGAAGTCCTGCCCGATTTGTCAAATCTTTCCTTCACATTTATTGCATTGCCTTAGGGTGGCAGCAGCGCCATCTATTGCCAAACTATGCTAGTTAGGCAAGCGATATAATAGACTTTTCAGTTTATTTATTTTTAAAGAAAAATGGAAAAAAAAAATCCTCTCTGAATGAAATTTTTGTTTCCATTTTTCTTTAAAAATAAATATATTTCACAAGCATGATTGTGTTAATGCGAAATAATATAAAACAATTATTAAGGGTAAAAGCGATTTGACAAATCGGGCAGGACTTCGGTAGCTCACTTGGAAGAGCGGCTGGATGGGGTTCCTTTTAGATTAATTATAGTATATACCCTTATAGTGGTACTTGCAATTTTTCAGAAGTTTTTGAGAATAATTGTTCAGAATACCTCGTTCAGAATACAACAGCACATTTTTTCCATTTTTTCTTCTTTGATGAAAAAAGTTTTTTTGGTTTCAGTTCCAAGTACCTTTTATTGTTTTAAATTTATAAAGCTGTTTACAGAATACATCTGTCTACGTGCCGGTCTGTCCTGGACCACGGAAGCTGAAAAGCGACAAAAACGTCACGTTCATTTTAAAAATATACGAGTATTATAAGTTGTTAATAAAATAAAATACGCTTACACTCACAGCCCCACAGTAGGTATAAACCTTTATCGTGGGTGCCGTTGTACACATACAACACATACATAAACACCCAGACCCGACACAAATAGAAAGAAAAAAAAACCGTGACCCTTCGAATCAAACGGTCATCTCACACCGCTGGACTAACCGGGTCGTCCTATATGTATATGTAACTATTAACCGGTGTTAATAGGTACATATATGTGAGATAAATCTATAAAAATATTTTCATTGCCTTATTTCTACTGAATTCAACAGTAAGACGATTACCGTTCCATTTTCCTTGCAATGTAGGCATATCAAGAGTGCAAAAATACCACCACATTCTAAAAATTATTGATTACTTTTGCAGGCCAGTAATTGAATTATATAATAACAAAATTATTGGGAGTAAATATAAATAGTAATATAGTCAGTTAGTAATATAGTCAGTTAGTAAATAGTAATAATTTAATTTAAAAATATTACAATTATGTAATAACATATTTTTTTTTTCGGTTTGTAAGTCGTATGTTTTACGCCAGCGACTATACTTAGGGAGGTCGCTCGTTAAACTGAGTTAAATGTGTTTATTGTTGATTTAACTTGTGTACTTTAACTGCGTGACCGTATTTATAAACCGCAACAGTTTTTACTGACTTTTTTGTTGTTACGTCTGTTTGATAACTACGAAGTAGTATTTCCTTCAATTGTTAAACTATCGACAACATTTTCACGGCGATCATTTAAAGAAAGATGTAATGTATTATGATGGAAGACATGAAAACCTTAAAAACATAACTGTGTTCCCTGAAAGAGAAAGTAGTTGTGTTCCGGTTAGATGGTCTCAGGGGTGGCAACGCATCTGCATTTTGACCTCTGGTCTTTGTGTGGGTGTCTGTTACACCTCACACGCATGCAGTTCACATTCATGTGAACTGCATGCGTGTTTGCCACCTTAATTTCATAAAAATAAATATAAAAATATCGATCATAATGAGAAAAAAAGTAAGGAAAATGAAATAAAGTGATGAATAAGTTTGTCATCACTTAAGTCTCAGATTACCTATTGAAACGACAGAGAGCATACAGTTAAAATAGTAACTGTATACGTAGACAGTCAACTAGTAGTATTGTAGTATCGCATCAGACGGTGAAGTCAAGGTTGTGGAATTAATGAATGCCGCGCATACGTGTGCGCCGGTACCATCCAATTACAGAGATTTTGTTTACATCGTACATGACGCATCCCGAAAATCCATCCCAAGAGGTTGTCGCACATCGTACATCCCAGGACTAAGTACTGATACCGCTGATTTGCTGTCCCGTTATGAATTTTCCTATGAAAGAGATCCCTTTTCAGATGAAACACTACTTGCCGGTGAGGAGCTGATGCTATCCATCTCCAACGCACAAAGAGAGCGCTGGATGAAAACAGTCACTGATTTAGACATGCCTCACAACAGCAAAAGAGCATTTTTGCTGTTGTGAGGCATGATTTTAAAAAGATTACTGGCAACCCACCCTCTGCTGCTCATTTAGGCACAGTCACCGCTACACACACAGTGGATGAGATGATTCTGGGTGTCAGGTCGCTCAAGATTGGAAAAGCAGCAGGTATCGACGATATCACCGTTGAACAAATCAAACACCTCAGCCCTTTGTCAATTTCATGGCTACTTACTTGGTTCAACGAATGTTTGAATACAGCAAAAATACCTAACGTGTGGCGGAAATCTAAAATTGTAGCCCTTCTAAAGCCAGGTAAATCGCCAGACGACGCTAAGAGCTACCGGCCAATATCTTTGCTCTGCCACACTTATAAGCTTTTCGAGCGCTTACTTTTAAACCGTCTTACCTCAGTGATAGACTCAAAACTAATACCGGAACAAGCGGGGTTCCGCCCGGGCAAATCTTGTGCCAACCAAGTACTCAAACTCACGCAATACATAGAAGACGGTTTTGAGGCAAATAAAGTCACTGGTGCGGTTTTCGTGGACCTATCAACTGCTTATGATACAGTAAACATTCGCAGATTGCTGGTCAAAGTTGACAACTTGACCAATGATAAGGGTTTTGTTAACATCCTTCGCGAACTACTGACGAACCGTTTTTTCCAAGTCAGTCTGAATGCTGAAAAGAGCAGATGGCGACGTCAGAAAAATGATCTTCCCCAGGGCAGTGTTTTGGCGCCAATCCTTTTCAATATATATACGAACGACCAACCCTGCCCTGTCAATATACATCGCTTCATCTACGCAGACGACCTAGCTCTGACTTCCCAAGCGTCTACCTTTAAATCTGTAGAGGACATTCTTACAGATTCACTTAAGGTTATGGGCCAATATTATAGTGACAATGGACTCCGACCAAATCCCTCGAAGACCCAGGTTTGCGCTTTCCATCTCCGCAATGGGCTTGCTAATCGGACACTTAATATTACCTGGCAGCAGGTCAGAATCGAGCACTATCCATACCCAAAGTACTTGGGAGTCACTCTCGACCGATCACTGACCTACAAAGCGCACTGCCTGAATACCAAGCAGAAAGTGTCCGCTAGGAATAGCCTACTTAGACGCCTTACCACCACAAAATGGGGAGCAGCGCCGCATGTGCTCCGGACAACAGGCTCAGCTTTGTGCTTTTCGGCTGGCGAATTCGCTTGCACTGTATGGCATCGATCCGCCCATGCAAAACAGGTCGACATAGCCTTGAACGAGACATGCCGCATAATTACAGGTTGTTTCAAACCCACCCCACTAGATAAACTCTTCCCTCTAGCTGGTATTGCTCCTCCCGATGTCAGAAGAGACGTCGCCTGTTGCGTTGAGAAGAGAAAACAGGAGTCTGACCGTCGACACCCCCTATATGATTACTCTCTGCCCCCAGCAAGACTCAAAAGTCGGAAAAGTTTCCTGCGTAGCACGGAAGCCTCTTCAAAAAGTCCTGCTGAGGAAAGAGTGATACGTTGGAAGATGAAACATCCCCATCCTCCACACGCAAACCTGCGAGAAGAGCTCCCCCCAGGTCATGATCTGCAATGGCCGATCTGGAGATCACTCAACCGACTCCGCACTCAGGTAGGGCGTTGCAGACAAAACTTGTGCAACTGGGGTTTCATCCCTCCGACTATGGAGCGGTGTGACTGTGGAGCCATAGCTTAAACGATGGAACACATGCTCCAATGCCCGCTCTGCCTCAGCTCTTGCACTTTAGAAGATCTAAGTACTGCAAACGACGCAGCAATAATTGTGGCGAAATATTGGGCTGATAAAATTTAAGTCGAGCCGCTGACACGAGAAGAAGAATAAGACGTGTGCGCACCGTTACGTAGGCACGCTTATGACATCACGTCTCATTCGATGCGTTTAGTTTGCCTTGCGCATATTTTCAGAAATATTCGTCATCGCGATCTTAAGCTTTACAGCTGCAAACGCAAAACAAAATAATAGTCAAAATTCATAACTATTTTATCCAATTCGATCCGATAATTCCATAAAATAGGCATATAAAAAAGGCTAACTAATAAACAAAGCTACCTTGTCATGTCGGCGTTTATGAATGAGGGAGAGCAAATCTTTGTTCTATTTTTTACATTAAAATCAACTAGGTAGGTATATTGTTGAGACTATTGTTTACATACGACGCTTCATTTTAACTTTAATATGGAAGTGTTGTCAAAGAAAACACCAACTATGTCTTAGTTAAGATCGATAATCACACTATCACACTTCACACTAATCACACTTATAATACCTATTATAAATATGAAAGTTTCTTTGTTTGGATGTTTGTCCGTCAATCACGCCGAAACTGTTGAACGGATTTGGATGAAATTTGTTATACAGATAGTATATTAGCTGACTTAGATTATAGGATACTTATTATCCCGAAAATGTGGGATGCTTTGGAATCTGCAACACCATTTAATGCTGGTAGAGCTCTAGTGACCGATCTCAAGGGTGTAAGCTGATGCACCCTTGAGATCGATAACTGCGGTGATCCGCATACTTAACCTAACATAGAGGCAACTGTGCAACTTTTGTAGGTAAGTAATCAGAATCAGAATTCTTCTACATCGAAATTTCAGGTCATTGTGTAGATGCAGTAGATTGCAATGTTGAGATATCAACAACGTGAACTACATGATCGCGTTACTTTTTTTTCGCGACATAAAAAAACATAATTATGTACAATATACATTAATTTTTAATGGTGGTAGAGCAGTTACGGAGCTCGTGGGCGTGGGTCGTATTATCTAATCTACTTGCCGCTAAATGGTAGTGATCAGTACTATCGTGTTCCGGTCAGGTGGTTATGTACGGCTTTGTAATTTACGGTAAGGTGGCATTATACCTTAGGCCTCAGGAGTGGCAATCCGTCTACATTCAAATCTCTGGGGTCATGTCAAATAATAGTTTATATACTAATTTTTAGCGTTTTTTTTATCGTTGATTCAGAGATTTCTCCCAACTCGTTATATTACTGAGTTCCATATTAATAAACGGAGCTTAATGATTGTACCTACTTGGTTCAAGACGTTATTTTATATCGCACAATTAAGTCCGAATTGAATCTTGAGCTGCGTTCATTACTTCCAATGCAGAGCTCGGGCTCCAATGAAGGGAATAAATAATACCTACAGGTCATAAAATTAAGGTAGGTAAGGTGGTAAAGTTAAACAAACGCCTTTGTCTTATTTTTACCATTAAAGTATAGAATCAGACCGAAACTGAATTATGTGTTGCGTGATACTCCATCGCTAGTTGATTTGATGCTGGTTATTTAAACAAAACTGTTTTGAAAGTCGTTGATATTGAACTACCTATATAGCTTATCGATGATAGCGATAGCTTAACGCGATAGAACCGGACGAAGATCTTTATAAACTTAACATACCTGTTAAGCTTAATTTTTGTACATTTTCATATTATTAATAACGTAAGTAAATCACAATATAAATACAAAAAATTGTAAATTGAGGTCCGAGGAAATAACAATATTAGTACTGGAATATTTTACAACCATCAAACTGCTTCAATTTTGAAGCCGTTTCGTGCTCTAAATATTGTCTTGAGAATATAAAGTTTTTTTTTAAGAGTATTAACATTTTCAACTGAACTTGTTTTTTTTTTAATTTAATATATAAGAAACACTATCACTATTGATTGAACAAAACATTTTTATTCCATTGGGTTTAATGCCGAGAAATGTACTCTACGTATTGAAGATAACGGAACTTTTTTCATTTTTTTTGTACAATATTTGTGATTCTTTCTTGTAAGGACTGGCAATGAGCATGCATTGAGTCTTTATAGGTACATAACTGCAGTATTCACTCACCAATATGCTTATTAATTATGCTTGTGTGTGAGCCACTTCAATGTCATAATACAAGATATCGCCCGAAATACTAGATAAGCCAACAACTTTTTAGGGCATGTCTTAATTTTCTATTTCACTATTCTAGGTACCTACAAATAACAAAAGTAGAGTGCCTTTATTTTTGAATTTAAATACTACAATATGTTGCTATAAATTAAGTGTAGAAGCCAGCACTATTACTTATATGAAAATTGGAAGAGTTCCAGACATTGTAAAAATGTAAGCAGTAAATTTTAATAGACTTTAACATATGTGCGAAAAAATTATGAGTTCTGGCGATACTTGAATACTGATGGCATAATTGCTCAAAATAAGTAATTTATTTTGTTGTTGACTAGAGAGTTAGATTTGATGCAAAAAGATTTTTTTTACGTAATGGAAGTGGCAAACAAGCATGCAGTTCACATTGATGTTAAGTGATGACTGCAGCCTATAGACACCACAAAGACCAAGGTCAAAATGCAGATGCTTTACCACTCCTGAGGCCTAAGGTGTTATGCCCCGGTGCCGGAAATTACAGGGCAGAGTTCCAGTATAAGAGCTCAAAAGTATAACTACCATCACATTACCTAATCTATCTGCCATTAAATGGTAGTGTTCAGCACTATCGTGTTCCGGTTAGATTAATGTATGGCCCCGTATACCTACCTATTACCAGAGAATATGTAATAATACTACGTATAGAATGGATACTTCGATTCGACGTCCCGTCCGATTTCCCCGCATCACCCAACCTCCTCCGCTCTTATGGGCGACGGTTGGTATTTTCTACGTGCTACGCACACAGGTGCACGTGTAAATACACGTCACTGATTGATGTCTGTGTAATAGAGACCAAATTAAGCGTTGGTACGGAATGTTGGCGGAGTGTCCGCGGTGTGCTATTACATAGACATAACAACTTAGGTCTCAGGGGTAGCAACGCATCTGCATTTTGAACTCTCGTTTTATTTTTGTTTTGGTCGCTCATATACCTATGTAACGTTAGGTAATTAATGAGAAGTTTACATAACAGTGTAACTTATAAATAGAGAATTCTATGTCAGAGATGTAGAACGGAACCCGCATTGTATTGTCATCTAGGGACTAATAAAATTAACTGCAACTAGTATTCTCGTGCTGGTGTTGAATTGTTGAAATAAATTGGATGTAATATTTCACATAAACATTGTAGCCATAAACATAAAATGAAGGTACTCTTAGTCGGTAATTTCGTTGTTTCTACTACTTCTCTCTTGTTTTTATGTGTTCTCTACTGTTTTTAGGAACGGAGTTCTATAACGTGACATGCACGATGAGTGAAATGGTGGTAAACACAAAAGAGAAACGAAAAAGGAGTTGTCTCATTTTGTACCCAATAATTGTACAGTTTTCCAATAAAAGCTATAATATTTCAAGGAATTGGATGGAGAAAACTGAAGTTAATTTGATTATAAAAAGATGCATTTCACATTTGTTACCGCTTTTTCTTCTTTTCTTTGTAAAAAGCCAATTACCAACTTAAGGATTGGAGGATTATTGATTCTCCACGAATCTGGTAAACATTAGGTGCGTTACTTAATTACATACGTTAAATGTTATTAATAATAGTTGAATTTTGTGACCCTTATGTAAACATTTTGTTTTGTTAGTATAAAAAACCATAAAAAAAAATTGGTTGCTAAATACTGTTTAGAATAAGTTTAACTGTTATTGTACATGCTGTACTATTAGGGGGCTACAGGACCCATACATCTCAGAAACAACTTTGTAATAAAAAAACGTAACGCGACGTTTGGCTCCGTTCGACGTAGTTCAAATAGGTATCATACAGAAATTGACACAAAATTCAGAATAATGTTAGTAAAACTGTCTAGTTTCACACTCGGCAGCATATCGCTATAAGAAGCTGAATAAAAATTCACTAAATTGAATAGATACAATAATATTAACAAAACTAAAGTATAATAACTTGTAGCATTAACAATAAAAATAAAATGAAGGCGGTCTACTTATTTACATCGCAGTATATTGAGATTGCCCTTCTTGTATTCATATCTAGTGGGTCCTTCACGCCTTCTTATGCTTACAAAAGGGAGAAAAATTGTCGAGAGACGCCGTCTGCGTTCAAAGTGTGAATGAATGGATGGCGGACATAATAACCGTGATATTCTCATTCGTGCGCTCGCGTCTTATAATTTTGACATTTGATTTCTTTATTCAAACCTCATAAATCTTATAAACGCGCCGCTCCCCGCTGTGCTTCATTAAAACATGTGGATCTCTGTAATAATACGCAGTAATTTCATCGTTTCTGCTGCTGTTAAAAAATAAATGACTAGTGGCGAGTCGGTTCATAAGGAAAAGGTTCCGTATGTGGCAAAACTTATTTTTGAGCAATCTTATCACGTTCGTTGTAAATCCACGACTGGACAAGAGCCTTCCCGAAGATGCTTACAATAGTGTTGTGTGTCTTCAACTTCTTCAAAAGATAGATCACTACAGCCTTTTGATAGACAAGAGTATACTTATTTTAGGCTAATAACAACGAGTAGACGGACGAATGGACGTGTAAGAATATATCTAGTATATAGATTAAAAACCTGTTACCTAAGGTTAAACCATCTCAGGTTTTTCTGTTATGTAGGTAAATAACTACTTCCTATATCGTTTCAATATCTTAATAAGTAGGTACCTTTGGAGAAATAAAATAAAAAGAATTATGAATATTGGCCTATTTTCTCGAATAATTGAAATACTATCAATCTTTTAACTATCAAAGAAATATATTTGACTTACTACGAGACAGAAAGAATATGAAGAACTTACTTTGCATTTAATTCTAAAAACCCCAATTATTCATTAAGCTTAAAGAAACTTAAAGAAATCTGTTACCTAAAGTTAGAGAAGGATGTGAAACGTTACAATAACTTTAACTTTTACAAATTTTTTAGCTGCAACCCGGGCTTAGTGAGCCAAATTTCAAATCAGCCCAGTCGTTGGTATCAAACTGGTTGTAAACGGACAGCATTTTTCTTTTTGAGGTACGAGACCCTAAAAAATGTGTACAGTTTTTTCCAGGCTCTACGAATTGATCAATGTAGAAAAACCCAAATTATCATTCTATCTCTTTACTTTCATATTCCCATTGGCATAAAGCTCACCATCTCGAATTACGGTAAATGAAAAACAATGTTTGGGTAGGTAACTAAACGACAAAAGTTAAGCGTGGATGAGATAGGAACGTGACGGTGCATTTATTTTGAAATTAGTGAAATTATGAAATGGTAGGTATCTTTTTTTTATGTAATGGAAGTGGCTAACAAGTATGCAGTTCACATTGATGTAAAGTGATGACTGCAGCCTATAGACACCCACACAAAGACCAAGGTCAAAAAGCAGATGCGTTATCACTCCTGTGGCCTAAGGCGTTATGCCTTTGTGCCGAAAATTACAGTGCCGTACATTAATACCTGACCGGAACACGATAGTGCTGAACATTACTAGGTATACAGTATTAGGTAATGCAGTGGTGTCTACGCCCGCGAGCTAACGCGCGTGGTAACGTATCTGCATTTTGACCTCGGTCTTTGTGTGGGTGTCTATAGACTGCAGTCATCACTTAACATCAATGTGAACTGCATGCTTGTTTGCCACTTCCATAACATAAAAAGAAAATAGATTTTAGTCATGCGAAAACATTGCTACAAATTGATTTAGGTACCGAACTACTATACTGAGGTTTCGGTTGTTACTTTGATGTTTTTTACAGATTTTTAAACCTCTTGGAATGGTCTTTTGAAATGGTAATTAAAAATCATTAAATCGCAATGTAAACTTGTAAACAACATAAACTTAAGAAAGTTTACTACCAATAAATGAAAGAAAAAAAAGTCACATGTCGGATAAATAATACCGAACACATGAGAAATAAAACAGTGAAACCAAACATGAGTAATAAAGTCAATAAAACGACCGTAGAAATAAAATAACACGAGCGCTTGTGTTTGTGCTGAGTGCTTAATGATTATAAAACAGTTATTAGTAGTCGATGTTTTGTAAAGTTCTTTCTTTAGCTGTATTTGTAAATGTTTTGTATTTTATATTATACTTTGAAAAATCACAAATCTGTTTGAGCGTTTCACAGACTTCAATATATGTATAGTATAAAGTATATCAACTCAAGTTGATATTGATTCGATCGATTGATATAATGATATTGATTAACTTATGGGTAAAGTAAACATGAGGTCAATTTATAGAATAGACACCGGAAACCAACAGCCGGTTCCATTTTTAAATTCATTTGACAGATATTTTGTATGACATTTTCACGTCAGCTGTCATGTTACTATGGGAAAGTGTAGTTAATTCAAGAATGCATAAAATCTGGAACCATGCCACCAAGGGAAATGTCTTGTCTAGTAAGTACTTTAGTACATATAGGTCCATGTTAGAAAATTGCCACTTTTTGGAAATTAAACAAAATTTATATTCACCGCAACGCTCTAAGCTCAGACCCACAGCGGTCTCGCTTCTGGCAGTTGTGTAAATTTGACGAGTGACGATACACCTAAGACGAGTGCGCTTTCTTTACGCTCGCCATTTGCCTGGTGAAGTAGACTCCTTATCCCATCTGGAGACGAGCCGCCTACGTACATAGAGTTTTAAAAAATGCTCGCCTATTTTACTTTTACTATCTTACTCTGGTAAAAACTCAAAAATTTATTTATCTACTTAGAAATAATATAATTTGCGTGTGATAGGTCAAATTACAAATATAAAGTTAAAGCGAATAACAACTGATACGTTGATTAATATGTCAAAATAAACAAAAATAAAATAAATAATTATCCAAAAATACTAAAAATAGGTTTCAACAGAGTTTTCCATACTCTCTTTTACAAACGGTAAGGTAAGACTTAAACAAAAAAATATGGGACATTCTTTGTCATTCATTGGCAGAGTTCCAAAGCCCACATTACTGATAAAAAAACCTGCCAAAACAAAACTCAGTACTAGGGTCTTTTCAAAATATGTTCCTTACATCTATTTTTAACCGAGTTCAAAAAACGAGAAGGTTCTCAATTCGGCCGGTACATTTTTTTTTAATTCTGATTATGTTTGATGCGGAATAGTTTCGAATTGGTCCCATATAAATTTGATTCAGATAGGCCCATCAGTTTTTATTTTATGAGCATTTTTATACTTACTTTCACCTCACACTAAAGGAATAAGAATAGACGGCGAGTTGTCATACAGTGCGTTGAATCCACTGACGCAGTCCTAATGCGCATGACAACAAGATGACAACAAGTGACAATGACACATTTACTCATCAACGACACGACACAGGTTATTTACTCCTTCGTGGATAATTTTTTTTCATTGATTTCGTATCGTGTAATAATTTTGTATCGACACACCTAAACAATTTAAATTAGGTATCTAATTGTCACGAAGCTGAAAGAGTCAGATTTTACAAATTTAGCAGATGTGAACATTAATCTAATTGGCAATGCAGCAATAAACTATAAAGTATTAACTAAATATAACTACGTTAAGAAAAACCGACTTCAGAACTGAAATGTAAAAAACTAATAAAGATTTTGTAATTGATTTTTTGAGATTGTAATTACTACCTATTATTTATATGTGCTATTTACTAATAGGTTTGAAGTCGGTGCCAAGCCAAAATCACTAAAGTAGGCATTTCATTGTATTAAAACGTAACTTCACGCCTGTAATCCCCGAAGGTGTAGGCAGAGGTAAATGCATAAATTCAAGCATACATGCAAACACCCACGATTCGCCGGTTACGTTTTGTTCAGTGTATTACTTTGCTCGTATTCATATTTAAGTGATTAAAATATAATTATTTGTTTAAGGCGTGGCACCGACTTCAAACCTATTAGTAAATAGCACATATAAATAATAGGTAGTATATAATTACAATTAAATCTTTATTATTTTTAACTTTTCAGTTTTGAAGTCGGGTTTTCTTAACGTAGTTATACTAATCACAATATTAAACTACAAAACATTTAAAACAAAAATAAATATTCAAATCTGTTTCAAATGTTAAAAACACATTTGAAACAGATTTGAATTATATTGTTTGCTTTGTTGCAAATGACACAATCCGGTAATAGCTGCATACATCTTGAAACATCTCCTTTAATTCGATAGGAGAAAAGATAAGTGAAGCAGAAGCATCACAATAGTTTGGTATGATGGCTCGCGGAAAGAATCAATACCGCCCATTGCTATCTCCGCCATCCATCCGCTTCCCAAACTACAAGTTGCCTTGCTTCATATTCACAAACACGTTTAGTTCCGCTTGCACCAAATTGTTTCTGGATTTCGGTTTTGCAGCCCACACGATTCGATTTCAGCAAATGTTTCAAGTTGGTGAAAATTATATTGTACGTAATATATTACTTCGTTTTAAAACTCTCGTATCAAGATTCACAATAATAATTCATTTGCCAAAAGTCGGTCGTAAGACTAGATACTATTTTATAAAATATGAAGCTAAAACAATCAAAGGTCCTTGTTCACTGTTTATGGCGATAAGCACAACCGAGCAGAGGCATAAAAAACAGTGGCTAGCAGAATACATTTCTCCAAAGCATAAAAACGAAACGTAAGCATCACGTTTTTCACGTTGCCGGCTCATTATTGTCAAATGGTCAACTAACGTAACTCCACGCCTGTAATCCCCGAAGGGGTAGGCAGAGGTGAATGCATGCATTCAAGCATACATGCAAACACCCACGACTCGCCGGTTAAAAAATAATGTTCAATTATGCACATAAAATATTTTTAAACAAAATTTGAGGTTTAATATGCGCGTTTGCTATGATGCTTCGACACTTATTTTACTATTTCACTATGCACGATTTAGTATCTAGATATATCTAGTAAGATCTGGTTTAGGCTCCATATATTTGAAACATTTCTTTTACAGTAAGTGAAGCAGAAGCATCACAATAGTTGTTATGATGGCTCGTGGAGTCGATCGATATCGCCCATTGTTGCTCTCTCCGCCTGCCGCTTCCCAAATTACAAGTTGCCTTGTTCATAAATATGTTTAGTTCCGCTTACTCACACCAAACTGTTTAATTTGGATTATGATTTTGAGACTGCGGTTCGATTTGGCAAATATTTTAAGTTGATGAAATTTTCTCTAAGTACCTATATAATATACTTAGGTATATCTATATGAGTGAATGTGATGAGATGATTTAAACTAAGTAAATACCCCAATACCTTGTTATTTATTTATTTACTTATGTATTTATTTGTCGCACCAACAAGGCGATCACTGGTACATATTAATGAGATAAACATTAAAAAAACCAATTCATGCTAAGTGACACCTCAGTTATAGATGTAAACATCAATGCAAAGAGAATTAAACAAATGTGAAAAATACACCCAAATAAAGTTTAAAAAAAAAAGACATTGAGTACAAAAATGGTAACAAAGATTAACTAATAACACATAGTGACATACCTGCATAATTCGAATTAAAAAAAAAGTATGACAATATGACACTTGTTTCATAAAATAGATTAAGAACTAACAAATAAATAATTTACAAATAAATACTACATTAAAATAAGAATATATTAAATAAAATTGATTAAAACAGTGACATCGCAAAGGCTTATTGAAAAACTATTTATTAAGTTTTACGATCGTATGCGAAGTTAAATGCGAACTTTACTTTTTTTTTGTACACATAGGGACTACTAGAAAATACGTCTATATTTGGTTTTACTTCCTCGCCCTCGATTCTCCGATCATCGATTCTCCGATCAGCAACAGGAGCCGTAAGATTATGGATAGCATTATAATAACGTGTTACTCTGTTCAAAGGAGAGTAAAGACCAAGGTTCGATCGAGCTGATTTTATTACAAACGGAGTATATTTTCCGGATCTTGGTAATGCCCTTGGAACAGAGATGTTTATGTGTGACAGTAGGCGAGGACTGTCGATTGAGCCATTGCTCAATTTGTACAGAAACATGCTGTCCAACAATCTTCTGCGATCACCCAAGGATTCCAAACGAAAATAGTTAGTGCGGTCTTCGTAACTAGGGAGCTTCTTGGCCAGATTGCAAGAGTATGATAGGTGCCAAAGGAATCTTTTTTGTACACTCTCAGGACTCTCTTGTTATAGATATTTCCTAATATAATTTCGACAAATACAACATTCTACGGCTTAGAAACTGAGCATCGTTTAATTACTGTAGGTAGGCTGTTTTTCCCATCATTTTACGTTCGGAAGTTAACGATGAAAATCGCTATGAATGTCGGTACTGCCGCCTCTGTATTCCAGTTTCAAGCACGCAAGTTATTTCGACTATTGTCGGATTTTATTTAGTTACTTTTGAGAATCCGGCTTAGGTTCGTAGGAATTGATGCGTTTAAGTTTATTACTCTCTAAAACTCTAAATAAAACATCAGTAGGTACATGTATGCTGCGGCCTAATGATGTGCTTTTTCATTTAGATACCACAAAACTGTATAATAAAATTATACTTACAACACCTAAGATTGTTCAACTGGCTCAATAAATTGAAATAATTTAAATTACGAGTATTTATTTCACAATATCCACTATACACACACCAATTGAGCTCTTGCGCTAATTTGCACCATTAAACTTTGTGTTATGTAAATATCTACTTAGTTAAAAATGTTAAATACAATTTATGTTGATTATAACCAAAAATAAATTGGAACGAATGTGAATTAAGCCTGTTACGTACGCCACTAAGCCATTAGGGGTATGTACTTTACATAATTAGCCGTGTCAAAATTAAAACTGTAGGTACAACAAAGGAAAGAAAATGTAAACCTTCGTTGAGCGTGGATTTATGACAAACAATCCAACAACAATTAAAAAAAGAAATTGTAAAGTGAACTCGGTAGGTAGCGTCGACTAACACACATTAAAATAAAGCTCGCTACTCGCTCCTGTTCTGGGGTACAATAGGGTTACATCCTTCCTTCCCTTATTCACGTTAAATTATTTGACAATGCGGTCAAATAACTGATACATTGTATAACAATAAAATGACAGTTTTATCGTTAAATTCGATAGTACCTAGAGATGACTGAATTGTTATGTGGAAGAACTTACAAAAATGTTTTAACCTCTGAGGCCGAGCCTGTTTTGTTATATTACGGGCCATACATTACTAGCTAACCGGAACAGGATAGTGCTGAACCTTACCATTTAGCGGGAGATAGAGCTGTGATACATACGCCCTCGTGCGCTTACATTGGAACTCTTTCAGCAGAATAAAAATAGAAGATAGAAGAAAATTTAAAAAAGAACAATGCCTATAAATTGCTTCAAGATATTAGAATTTATAGAGCATACTTATATAAATTAAATCATTCGTTTTAGCAAATCAAGAGCGCGTGAGATGAATCACGCGCCAGGATACCTAATATTTACTGACAGACTTGCTGCAAAGCAAACCAATCTTAACAATACTCTATAATAAAAAATACTAAAGTTAGTTAAATAAGCTTCATTTTTTTAACTTTTATGCGCTGAACGTTGATATTGATATTGTCAATATTTAATCCCATAAACTCATGGATGCTAAAATACGTAAACTAGTATGAAATCATGTATGTATATGTGTATGTATCTTCACGCCAGGTCCCTAAGGGGGTAGGCAGAGAGTGCCAGATATCCCGGTTCTGACAAACCTCTCGTGCCTCTCGTGTAGTATGAAATCATCATACTCGTAGCTATATATCCAAAACAAACTACCAAATTCAGCAAATCTCTGTTCTAATCAACGACTTATTCAACTTGGTAGTAGTAACTCAAAATGGTAGGTAATTCTTAAAACAATAACTTTTTACTTGTCAGATGTCGTGACGATAAATCATACTTTTAAGGAAGTCTTACAAAAACTTCGAAAGTCCTTTGAATTTCTATTCTTTTAACTTTACAATAAAGTACAAAAACTTGTACGCTTTTGACGAAATTCCTTATTTTTCTTATATAAATAGGTCAGTATTTTTTGCTAGCATGACATTTATTTTTAACTAGCTGTGCCCGCGACTTCGTCTACGTGGGAAAAATATGGTTGTTCAGTTCTACCCGGACGAAGTCGTGGGCGCAGCTAGTAAAAGTAGTCTAAGTTACTCCTCAGCTGTCTGCCAGTGAAAGTCCCGTCAAAATTGGAGACACTCAAATTCTATTTATTTGTATGTAGGTATGTATGGAGATAAAAGTAAGCTAAGTTACTCCTTATTACATCAGCTACCTACCCGTGGAAGTCCCGTCAAAATCGGATACACTCCAATTCTACTTATTTGCATGTAGGTATGTATGTATGGATGTATGGAGATAAAAGTAGCCTTAGTTATTCCTTAATACATCAGCAACCCGTGGAAGTCCCGTCAAAGTCGGATACACACCAATTCTATTTATTTGTATGTAGGTAGGTATGTATGTATGTATGTATGGAGATAAAAGTAGCCTAAGTTACTCCTTATCACATCAGCTATCTGTCAGTGAAAGTCCCGTCAAAATCGGTCCAGCCGTTCCCAAGATTAGGCCCGCCAAACAGACAGACAGACAAAAATTGTATTTAGTAAAAAGCGGTTATTTTAATATTACAAACAGACACTCCAATTTTATTTATTTGCAAGTATGTATGTATGTGTATGTATGGTTGTATGGAGATAAAGGTAGCCTTAGTTACTCCTTATCACATCAGCTATCTGCCAGTGAAAGTCCCGTATGTATAGATTTATTATGGAAAGGTAATATACAACTTAAGACCTAAAAATTCTGTGAAAATTTTAAGCGTCTACTTGCTACCGTTATTTTTATCGAGCAAAAAATATACGAAAAAAAACACGTACCATTTTCATTTTCTTATTTTTAGTAATTAATTTTCTCTTTATAGCGGTATCAGAAATACATAATTTGTGAAAATGTTAGCTTTCTAGCTATCACTATTTAAGAGATACAGGCTGGTGACAGATAGACGGACGGACGGACGGACAGACCGACAAACAGACAGACAGACTGACAGACAGACAGACAGACAGACAGACAGACAGAGGAGGATTAGTAATCCGTTTTTACCTTTTAGGTACGAAACCCCCTAAAAGATAGAACTTAGATAGACAGAATAGCTTAGAACTAAGATAGACAGAATAGCTTAAAAATATTCGATATGATTCTTTAAATTGATATAACTTTTTTATTTCTGAACCGATTCAGATGAAACAAACACTAAATTTTAAGTGAAAAATACCACAATAAATTAGTGAAAACTGCAAATCAAATAAGCTGTTTCTGATATTAGCGTGCACAAACACACAGACAAACAGACATTTTTCCGGGATACAAAGTACCCAGTGTTGTGCGCCAAAGGTTAAAATTTAATCATACCAATTTTCGTTGTAATCGGACCGGTAGTTTTTCTGTGATGCTTGAACAACACTGCTTTACATTTTATTTGCAATTTCTGCATACCTTTTAACGTGATAGTCAACAAAACAACAACAGACTGTCGAAATGTATTGTTAACTGTACTCTGTACAATTACATGAACAGTTTTCATAAGCTCACGTGAATAAAGTCCCGAGCACAGCTAGCCTCCAATTAATTTGCGTGTTACTCCAACCCTAATTATATTGGTAGCTTTATGTGTTGCATTACCAATAATAATTGATGTCCTATTAATTACATCGTGACCAGTGTTAGAACCATGTACGTATGCTGGGGTAGGCTTATATTATGTATTATGCAAACAAAAGTTACCATTTGCTCTTTCTCTCTCTCTCTCTCTCTCTCTCTCTCCCCCCCCCTCTCTCTCTGTCTCTCTCTGTCCTCTCCCTATCTCTACTAGTCTCAACCATGGAATGGAGAAATAGTTGGAATTGTAAGCATGCAATGCAAGCTTTCCACAAGGGTGATTTGATAGTCTTAGATCCGAACCTATCTAAGGTCGACCTAGATTTGGATTCCCTACTATGACGTTCATAGTTTGGATGAATCATTCGCTCACCGCTCCTGGTTACGTCGGTATAGAATATTTCGGAGGACATTATTATATCTGTATTAAAATGGCGTGTAATAGTAACATAAAAAGTCAGACCTCTAGTATAAAGCAAGGACATTGTTATACAAAGAAAACATAAAATATGAGTACACTAACGAATAAACAATATTTTCGAGAAATTTCAAACATTAACTGCATTATTGGAATGTGACTACATACTGCAAATGTATGACAAATACATTGCTCAAACTGCACTCGCTGAATTAACATTATGTTACCATCTATCTATGCTTTCATTGTCCTGTACGTAAGCAACGACATTAAAGTCCCAATACTAATTTGAGGCAGTCTTTTCCAACCCTTTTTTATATTTACCATGCTCGCTACAGTTCCTCCTCTTATTCGATTAACTTGACAAAAGCCGGTCGCCGGTCATAGCTTAATTATTACGAAAGCACACAAATCATCTTTCTTCATTATCCTCGATCTCTTGGTCGGACTTACTATTTTTAATTGTGGTTTCTTTCGTTAGAGCAATCTCGAGAACTTCCCCTTTTAATTTTATTTGCGGATTTTCTTGAAAGTACTGGTAAATTAAATGTAGTTGGAAGGCATTTGCAAAAAGGATTTTTTACTGTTTAGTATTTTGTAGTGATTAAATTTTGCAACCAATGTATTAACAGATCGTAGATACTGAAAAATACATACTTAATATTTACTTTTTAATAACGCGAGTATTGGTACGATGTTATTCTACACTACTTTCCAAATTTTCTTATTTTACTTATTCAGCCCTAAAGCACAGTCTAAAGAAAACAAACGTGTTAATTACCATTCATCCAACGAACGTGTAATGTCAGAGCAATCGTGCGGGGCGTGCGACGCGAGGGACGGAGGGGGCGGTACCAAGTAGCCCATACAAAAACTGTCATCTACTTGGGACTTAGCGTTAAGGGGTGCGAGATTTAAAATTTCTTTTACTAAGTTTTTGAAAAGACGATATTGAAAAATTTGATGTCAATTTTACTGTTAATATTTTATTCTAATTTTCATTTATTAATAATGTGTTCACAAAACGAAAAAATCTTAAATAAAACTCTAAATATTTTTTATTGTTTGTATGTATTTGATATTCGGATTATATTGGACGGAGTTAAAAAGGTTTCAAATACAATTGATTTCTGAAAGAACGTAAAATTTGTGTAGATTAAATGAAGAAAATATGTTTTTATATATCTTAGCCTGGTGAAATAGACTGGAAGTGTCTCGAGACGAGCCGCCTACATACGCTCATTAAAAAAAATATTGCTTGTTGTGCATGTATCTACGGACGAACTGTGACATGACAATCCTACGGAAAATAATTTCTAAAGGCATGGGCATAGCAAAAGCATGGTCGAATAAACTTGAAGAGAGAATTGTCAAAACGAGGTTTTTAAAGATGAATGTATCATCAGCCAACAATAGTTTTAATAAGAAATTTACTACAAAACAATTAAATAAGTACATATTAGTATAGTCACATTGTAGCTAATACAATTTCACTGGAAAGTTTAGTTCAAACTGCTGAAGTTATAACAGATAGGAGTAAGAACTTAGAAACGTTTCACGACAGACATGTCTGTGTTAACAAACACGTTCGTACATATTCGTACAAACATCGGTACATAAATCTTAGAAACGAACTTAGAATTAACTTGTATATATCTTTGGATTATTATGTCTATTTTTTAATGTCATGAAGTCACAAACAAGCACACACTTAGAAATTAAAGAAAAAAACGGAAAGAAAAATTTGACTTCGGGCAGGAATCGAACCTGCGACCTCAGGATAACCTGTCCAGCCGCTTTACCAGTAAGCTACCGAAGTCCCACACCGATGCGTCAAATTTGGCTTTCCCTTTTGATTTTTAACCGATTTAGGGTCGGTGACACCCACTTCTTATTGATGGTAATACTGTAAGGCTACAGTACCTACAAACATCTACATCAGATATTTCAATGATGCGTTGCCATTCTCGATGGTCTGAAGTGTTATTTATGCTGTTGTGCCGAAAATTACATTACCACCGTACATTACCACTTCACCGAAACAATAACACTTTTCTGAATTTCGAATAACTGCCTTAAAATTCTCTATGATAAATTTAAAAAAATCTTCTGAGTAGTCTCAGCAGATTTGGCAAAAGCATAGATTATTTAATTTTGTAAATGATCCCAAAAGTGAAAACCCCTAATGAAACCTTTATTTTTGGTGATATCACGATTCTAGCTCAAAATACCGAACTTGAGTAAACCAAATTGTTAATATCCGCTTTAAATACTTAAGGTGATTAAACCTTGAAACGAAGCAGAAGATCATAAAAAAGTAATATCCATGGAGAAAGCACATTTGACCAGACACGGGGTGGCCAAACTATTCCAATAAAAATTTTAAGCGGCCTTCGCTAGCATTTGGACGAATAATATCATAAGCTGCCGGCCTTGCCTGCCTCCGAACAGATTATTCTTATGAAGGTGATTGTTAAATATGACGTGTGTTTTCCGGATAAACTGTGCTCTACCACAAACAAATTAAGGTTGCCGTGGTTTTAATACCAGTCTAGGCGATGACGTTAAACAGGGAATCTAATCATTTTGAATCATTTTAAAAAATCACACATGTATTCACCAAAAGTATAGGCAGGGGCAAGTCCATGCGTTTGCATTTACTTACCCGTTCGGGCAACTTCATGCAAACAATAGGCGCGTCCACACTGAGCGAGCAGCTGCGCGGGGCATTTGCCGCGCGAGGCAGCTCGCTCTGAGTGGACGCGCCTTATTACGATTCGCTAAGAAATAACTAGGCGGCGAGCATATTGACATCCCCTTGCCAACTTCCGAGGGCAGTACTGGGAAGCTACGGAACTGAACTTATAAATTGAAAAAGGCAATCAAACTTACCAGGCATCATATCTAGGACCCCATTGCAGTCGAAGTGACCTACTACAACTGATGTTGATAATATTTTATTTACTTATTCGTTTCACAGAAATTGTAGTTTTTTTCCTTTATTATTATTATATATATTATTTTATCTCAAATTAACCCAAAAGATTGGAGATTCCTCTAAACAATCGATCAAAATATGTAATGTTGCCCAAAATTGATTATTTTGCATTCTTTTCAAACTTATATCGTCTTAGCTCAACTGTTCAGGAGCTACAAAACGCATTTATTTACATAATCTTTATACAACATCGTTAATAAATTCATGTGTACCTACATGTTAATTAATATTAAATTCAATTCTACATGTAACTATTTCATTAACTAATACAAAGGTACAAGGCAAAGATAAGCTCACCTTGGAGGTTAGAACCGTCAGTTGGCTGACAGTTTAAATTCTGAGATTTCGCCGAATTAACTGTAGATAGGCATGTTAATTGGATTTTGCTGAACCGTGAATTGAGTTTCAGCCGTGAGCCGGAAGATTATGAAATAAGACTATGTAATTTTTTACAATGTCTATTTGAGAAAATAGAAAATGGCTAAGAAAATTTAATAAACAACTTTTTTTTTATCATAATCTCTCCAGACACGAGAAAAATATGACAATTGAAATTCAATTGTGTCTCGCCGCCGGTGGCCGTACGATCCTTGAAGGATTAATATATAGGTTACGTCTCCGATAGACAAGATGGCGCTAGTAGTCACATTTAGCTTCCACTCCGACATATATAATTCTTGTGTAAACGACTGGAGCGAGTTAAATGATTTTTTGTGTGTCTTTGAGTGGCGCTCTGGATGGTTTAGATTCACAAATCAGCCTGGCAGAAGACGCTGCTGTCTGTATATAGGTTATTTATGTTTGTATACTAATTCTGAGGCAATACGAAGTTAACCGGAACAGTTAGTAACTCATAAATTTTCTTTGTTTCAGAATGTGATCTCCACCGTCGGAACATCAATGACGAAGATTTTCATATGACCACAACGGACAATGCGGTCACAAACTGCAAAAGTTTCACCTAGGAAAGGGGCTTTGAATAAGACAACGTTTAAGCCTAATTCAAAACAAACGAAGAAAAAAGTTGTCTCACCAAAAAAAGTCAAAAATGTTCAAAAATCTGTACTCAAAGGCTCGAAAAAGAACAATACTAAAGATGAAATCGCCTCTAGTAAAAGTGATAGTGAATCTTCAGCAGATCAAAAGCAAGAAAGTCCTTCGGAAGCGGTTAAAATTGGATCTTTCAAAGCGTCAGAGAATGCAAAAGTTGGAACAGCTAGACCAAATTCTTGCAGAAGTGAATCTCCTGCCAAGAAGATTAAAAAAGATCCCAAAGACAAGAAAGATACGCCTAAAAAGTCCAACTTAAATAAAAATGCTCGAAAAGTTGTGTCTAAGAAATCCGTGAAGTCCCCTAAAAAAACCAAAACAACTCAAAAGCCCAAAAAGAATGAACAAGACAATGATGATATAAAGTACAAAATAAATTTAGATGCATTAAAGAAAGGCCCTGTTAAATTACCCAAATCAAAAGGTTCATTGAAAAAAGAAGCTTCTGCCTCAAAGAAAAAAGGCGTGGTAACTAAAGTAGACAGTGATGAAACGCAACACATTGACGAAAAAACTGACTGTAGCATTAGTACTGAAACAGATGAAAAACTGGACACATCAGACAATAATGAAGGTATGACAGATTTGCATAGGAAGATATCCTTAGAAGATAATAATGACAGTGAGGGGACACCAGAAAACAATGAAAATAAAACTGATGAAACTCATTATAGCACAACAGTAGCCAGTAATGAATCTATTAATGTTTCCTTAACAAATCAATCAGAAACCCCAAAAGTGGAAACCGAGAGACTGCCAAAATTTTTTACGTCTAATAGGTCTCCAAGAACAGTCGACATAGATGTGAAATGTTGCAAGAATTCTAAAGGTAACCTTAGTGTTTCAGAGAGATTTATTCCATCAAAATCAGAGCCTAAGACTGAGGATAGTGGGAAAGATAAAAATGCTACCAATAATCTTGTATCTCAAGGACCGGATGTTGACGTTTATACATTTACGGAAAAGTCAGATGATTCTCCGAAAAATCCAGTAACAGATTTTAGAACCCCACTTAACAAAAACATCGGCAGAGTGAGACCAATAGCTAGAGTAAAAGGTACTGTTATAAATAAAAAGACGGATTCTGAAAAGAAAAAATATTCTCCACACAGACCGATTGAAGAAGTAGTCAAACAATTAAAAGCCAATAAACGTTCCGAAGAATTAAATTTACGTCAAACTGATCATACTACGACATCTAATTTGGATTTCAATGTGTTGACTACAGTCGCAGACAGTGAAGATCTACCAAAACCTATAGTAAGCAAGTCATATAAAATGGTAGCGCGAAAATCTAGCATTACAGGCAAACCTTTTAGTCCGATAAAATTTAGTGATCAAGATGAGGAAACTAGCTCACCAAACAAAACAGACAAACTAACAGGTAAAAATAATACTAAAAAATCACCTGTGAAGTCTAAGAAGCAACAAAGAAAAAATACATTATCTGACGAAGAAATAAACACCTCTAAATTTTCTCTCAATACGAAAAGTCATACCTATACATCTTCCGAAGAAAGCTTAAATGAATCAAACGATGACAATGACAACAAAGAATCAGCAGAATCAGATGCATCTAAAAACAAAAAGACGAAAAATAAGAAATACAAAAGAATTACAGATAGTGCTAAAAAGTCTACGTCAAAAGAATTGAAAGAACTTTCTAAAGATTCGCTTATCGACCTTAAGGATAGTTCTTTATTACTAGGCACTGAAAAACCCAGTAAAAGACGTCTAAAACTTTTGTCTATGTGGTCAGGGCCTAAAAAGCATAGAATGGCTTCTCTAAATGCTTTAGCTAAAGTCCATTGTTTATATGAAAATGAAAGTAGAACGCATATGGAGCTTGGTCTTATGAAAACAATCGATAGACAAGTTCTTCCAAGCACATCTAAAACAGTGATTCCTAAACGAAAAGATAGCAAACCAAAAGATGTTGAAAAACAAGAAAGTACTTCTGAGTCAGAATACGAAAATAGAAAGGAAAAAGAAAAGGATAGTTCCGAAAGTTCTGATGATAACCCTCCCCAGAGAACATTACGCGGTGTTCCAGGTATTAGAAGTGCGGGAAAATATTGGGATCCAAAATCTTCTACATCCTCTAGTGAAGACAGTGAATTGGAATCCAAAGTGAAATTTGCTCCAACGGAGAAAAAGAAAGTGATTTCTAAATCTTCAGCTAAATCGGATACAGATAAACCGCCAGCGAAAATGAAGAAAACTGCCGGTGTTCCTGTAAAGAAAAAGCGGTGTCGAAATGAGATTGTAATGGACCTAAAAGATATGGTAGTACAAAAGCGTATGGCTAGTCTAAATGCTACTGCAATACTGGCTGCAAGTTATGAAAAACGATCTCCGAAATCTAGTAAAGACGAGACCACTTCTGATTCGTGTAGTGATGAGTCTTTTTCTCATAAGTCAAAAAACGGAGTAAATTCCGGCGTTAAGTCGGAGATAAAAAACGAGGACACAAAAAAGGAGATTGACGACTCTACAGCCGATAGAAAACAAAAGGTTGAAGTTATAGTGAACCAAGACACTGACGTTACCATAACAGGAGTGTACTCAACCCACCATCATGAAGGTTTTTGTACTGTGTCTGGAATGCAATATCGTATTTCCTCGACAAGCCATACACAAACCACGGCTACAGCTAATTGCGAAAAGGTAACAATATTTTTTATAATATGTTAACGTTGAGTCTATTCTGCCAGTGATCGGATGAATAATATAAAATTGTCTCGCTAGAATCTTTTGTTAGTACGTGAAGACGATCTCAACTGCAAGATGTCACCTCAGATCGGTTTCACGAACTAACAAAAGATTTACGAATGACTACCATGGAGTTTCTTACAGAAAAATTGGTCAGGTTAGGTTGTATAAGTAATATTATTGTTATTCGAGTAATTATTTATTCATATAAAAGCTGAGACTATTCTGCCAGTAACCGGATTAGTTAAATATTTTAATTAGTCCAATAACAAATATTTATATGACAAAAAAATAGTAGTAGCTAGTATTTATTGAACAAAAGTTCTCTGCTATGGCGCTTCGCCGGCCGCTGCCGCAACACGAACGCGCGCGGCTTGAAAATGGATAACAATCATACAGTTTGATATGTTTGTTAAGGACGGCCCCGTAATAACTATCACATAACACTGAAGGTCTCAGGGGTGGCAACGCATCTGCATTTTGACCTCAGGTTTTTATGTTGATGTCTATAGGCTGCAGTCACCTCTTAACATCCATATAATCCAACTGAATGCTTGACTGCCACCGTATTTCGTAAAATAATAAAAGTTTGATTAGTAAAAGCAGCATTCTGTTAAACTTCAACGGTCTCAACGTAGATTGAGACAATCAATCAAGTGGTGTCAGATATAGAAATAAGGGATATCCTATCCTATATCTATATCCTATTTGAAGAAATTCGCAAATTATACAAGAGCAATCTTGTCATAATAAAGATGACACCCGCCGGCACTTTGGGTCCCGTTAATGTAGGGTTAAATAAGTTTTACGTAAACATGCCTCGGGAGCCTATTCGCACATTATCCTTCATTATTTTATCTGACTAAAGTTGGTTTAGAGAAGTAAAGTTTTTGGAAAATTAAAAAAAAATGTTTATCTCAGTTATTATGTTTGTCCAGTTGCATATTCAATGATGAATTCCATTTAGTTATATAGCGAGTGAATAATTTAGTAACTTTGTCATTATTACTTATCTACGTGAGAACTCATAATCGTGTTTATAGGTTATTTTTGTTGGTGGTAGAGCTCCAGTGACGGACCTCGGGCGTAGGCACCACCGCATTACCTTAATATACTTGCCGCTAAATGGTAGTGTTCAGCACTATCGTATTCCGGTCAGGTGGTAATGTATGGCCCTGTAATTTCCGGCACAGAGGCATAACACCTGAGGCCTCAGGAGTGGAAACGCATCTGCATTTTGACCTTGGTCTTTGTCTATAGGCTGCAGTCATCACTGAACATCAATGTGAACTGCTTGCTTGTTTGCCACTTTAATTACATAAAAAAAGATACTAAGTTCTCCAAAAATTGACATAAAAATACTGAAATATTGACGTTGAAAAAATAATTGAACGACTTTCGCCCTCATGCCGTAAATAATTATTAAAATGGCAAATACGGCTAAAGATGGATGAAATTTAAAATATGCATCGATCACCTTATTTTCCTCCTATTTCGGGAAGCTACTCATGTAAATTCATTGAAGAAATCATAAAATTATGTTCACAAAACATAAATATGCGTCACAGATGTGCTGACATTATCATTAGTTTATAGCTGTAATGAATAATAAACCACCATGTTTAACAGGAGGGGTGCTCGAGGGAAGATGAAGCCCGATACACACCTCTCTCGGCTTTGTCCTCAATGCAGCCTCCAGCTGAACACAACAAACATAAACAAACAGGTAGAGTACCACCCTTTCGATAAAAATGTAACAATTTATACAAGAATTAAATTTAAGGTACGGTGACATCTTAACGGTATTGAAGAATCTTGATGATTATCAATTAATCTAATTGTCGTCATCGTACAACAACTTTTACACTTTATGATTTGTTCTGAGCTGTTTCTCGGGAGCCCTGCTTAGTTAAGGTACGATGCCGAACTCCTCTGCACGCAACGTGTTGCCGCCGCAGTGCTGCCGCAGCACTGGTCTCAATATAATATATTATCCATAAGTTTATATGCGATTACATCCCGAACTACCGACAGAGATGCGGCAGCATGTAGTAGAAAATAGAGAAATACAGTGCTGCAGCAGCGCTGTGGCGGCAGCGGAGTTCGGAATCGTACCTTTAGGCAGAGAATATGTTATAATATTATACTACGTATAGAATGGACACTTCGACGTCCCGCCCGATTTGCACACATACACAACCCCTTCCTCTCTTATGGGCGACGGTTGGTATTTTGTACGTGCTACGCACACAGATGCGCGTGTAAATACACGTCACTGATGGACAGAAACCAAATTAAGCGTTTGTATGGAATTTTGGCGGAGTGTCCGCGGTGTGCTTTAGGGTACCGCTTGTCGCTTATTAACAATACGCTCTGAAATCGTGCTATGTGTGACTCACTGTCAATCTGAACGCAAACATAAATAATCATCGCAAGCAACATTGAATTGTACAGAAAAAAGGTACATGGTGAAACATTATTGAAATATTATCCAAAGAACCTAAAGAACATTTTTTGGTATTTAAAATATTTTTAACTCACTGGAATAAAAAACATCTTTACTACGAACAGTTGAAGCCATACTTAAGTTTAATTCTATTCCTGTTTTTGAAACTTAAAATATTTTATTAAACGTCGAAAAATTTTTGTTAGGCTCACAAAATAACATTTTAAATTTTTAATACAAAGCCTGCTATGATCCTTTCTAAACAAAATTTTCTTTAACGTACAATTTTTTTTACACCAACATGCAATAAAATATAATTACTGTAAATTCTGCGTTAACGCCACCCTGCTCGAGCTCTCTGTCTTCCTGCATCCTTTCTTATTACACTAATCAATGAGCAGGGCGGTAGGAAGAAAAATCAGAACCACTCCATCTTTAAGGACTACTCATATTTAAGGACCCTAACTCTATGGTTATTATTACACTTCCCTGTCTGTGTAGAATAGGCCCGAAAATTTCGTAGTGTAAAAGTTGTTTATGTCGGTTTCAATAAAAACAGAAGAAGCCTTTTGACTTAGGCCTTTAGATTTTGGTTGCTTAGTTGGTTTGGTGGCCTGAGATAGTCAAATGGTGTAACATATTAGAGTCTCATTTGAAATCGATTTTTTTTTCAATCTTTATAGCTCGCTCCCGTGTATAATTCGTGAAAAACTATATATCTACATAATTATCTACATAGCAAATAATTTATACCAAGTAGTATACTAATTTTATTTTGATACGAGTGTTGACTTTTATTGAATAGTAGATAATAGCTTATGTTGTCAGTTTTTTCGTCTTATTATTAAGACATAGGTAGATACCCAATAAAATAAAACAAAGACATGAAGAGATTTGCGAAACGAATAATGTAAAACTTTATGAATGTCAATAAATTTCTAGCTGTATAGGTAAATATTGGCAAAGCTTTTTCTCTCTGACAAATCTGATGCTCATTTATCTCGACATAAACTTTGAAGATATCATCTTAAATTTCTGTAATACATTCAAGTGTCTATGTCTTCTACATAATATTAACAATCTCTACAATAATTTAATAGTACTTACAGCACAAAAGTAATGAGTATTTTGTTGAGTATAATTTAAAAATTCAGTCTATTGTTTTGCTTTTTAATCCATGTGTCTGGGCGCATTTTAAGGCGAACGCTCACTTAGCCATGTTGAAATTGACAAAAGAATCAACTAAAGATTTGACGATTCCAGATTTGGATGATGGCGGAGAGCAAGTATGCGATGTTTCATAGTATTTCAAATAAATAATTCTAAAATTAGTTTTTTTTGTGGAAATTATGTTTGCGAATTACTCTCGCCTGTACTAATTCTTGTATGTTACGGCCACGGGCAGATCACGGTAGCTGGAAAGCATCCGAAACGTCGTATAAGTTGAAGAAGTTGTTGAAGACGCGAGAGATAGCCGCAAATATACATAATTGCCACAATGTCTAACTAAGAGCTTGTAAAAACCTACGTTATGTACTTATTTTCGGTTGGTTCGTTCGACTTCGGCTCGGATAAATGTGTGTCCACCTTTATTATGCTTACGGAAACTCACAATGTATGATACACCTACATAGATAAAGCGGCTGGCGGAATGCCAGATGTGCAGATGTCAATGCAGAATCTTGGCCCCGGGAGACACTTCTCTAGAATATCATAACACCTATTAACATATTATTCTCTCGTGTTTCTCTCTAATTCCTCAACTAATGTGCAAGTCGCTGCCTGCAGGGAACAGCGGCGCTTTTATTTTTTATCGCTCATTAGTCCGTAATTTGGCTTGAGCTTAGTTTTGTGGTTCGAAATTGTTTTACTTCGATGGTTTTTATTGTTGGTTTTAGGGAAATGTCGTTTGAATAATATTTTTGTTCATGAAAAAGTAAAAGGTACTATTCGAGAGTTTTACTACCAGTTGACTCTGTTAATGTTAAGTGTCACTGTCGAATAAGATGATACACACCTATCTTGTATACATATAAAAAATATTACAATAAGTTAAGTAAGTGTATCACAGTTCATTTAAGATTTTTTTGTTCCATTCTCTTCTTCTACGTCGCATTATTCGATACTGAAGGTCGTGCCCGCTATGGTAAGTCTTCACGGAGGAGCTGACGAGGTACTTCCTACCCATCTTGGCCATCCTATCTTGAGCTTGGCTGAGAGTCGCAGTAGCCGGGAGACCCGTTTTTTCTTTTAAGGCGTCAGACCATCGCCGATCGGTCTCTGGGTCTTCAGTGGTCTTTTTTACTCACCACTACCAGTTTGTCGAAAATATGTGACCGAAATAGATAGCAGATAACAGTGGAAACAGATTGTCGAGTGCCTAATATTGATTTAACAGGTTGAGGATTGATTTGTTCCTTCGTTTTGCTGTCCACGGTATACGCAATATCCTCCTCCAGCACCACATAGTCGGTCTTCTTTTTATCGTCAGCGTGGATCGTCCGTGACTCAGATACATATAAAAAATGGACAACACAAAAGTTCTGAGTAATCTCGAATTTTGTCCCATTAATCCAGTTCATTATGAGCAAATTTTCATTAAGCAATACCTAATATTATTACACCGAATGTTAAACGGTGCCACGGAGTCAGTGCAAACGAGTGCAAGCTATATAAATTCCTAATCGTCTTAAACTGCATTCGAAGTCTTTGAAACTGCACCAAGTCTTGAGAATCGCGGCAGATCTATGAATTCTTCATGATTAGCGCTGCAGTGAGCTGTTATTTTAAGCTAACGAGAAGATAGGCAAGAGAACAGAGCCCAAAGAATATAATAACATTATTTATGTTCTGTTTAAAAATAAGTACCTACTTTCAATATTTTTAAAGTGTTGCTTGCCAGTTTTAATTTTCGTTTTTAGATTATGACATCCCTAGATTCGAGATTAACATATTTGTAGTACCCTCAAAATACAAACTAACTCAATAATAACTATAACAAAAATATATATATAATAAAATATATATAAAATATAAACAAATTGCGCAAGATTTAGACTTTTAACGGTATTGGAAAAAGCTTTTAAAAAAGATTTTTACCACAACACAAACTATAGCATAGTGATAATAGGCTGCTACTGCATAACCAGAGGTTATTTATTTATATATCATTCACCGCTTACCTTAAATCATACTCAGTAAAATACTTCATTCCATTGCATTTCCCACCCAATGATCGCAGTTCTCTGTGCAAAATTTAAATTATTATTTATAACATTAATTCGAATGTTAAATGGTGTCACGGAGTCAGCGCAATCGAGAGCACGCTGTATAAATTCCTAATCTTCTTATACTGCATTCGAAGTCTTTGAAACCGCACCAAGCCTCGAGAATCGCGGCAGTTCTATGAATTTTTTACCATTAGCGCTGCAGTGAGCTGTTATTTTATGCTATCGGGAATGTAAATAACAAGACATGTTCTGTTTGCTAAGAAGGGTGTTTTAGAGGCTTTTAATGTGTCGTGGCGTATATTTGATTGACGTTCATATAATATCTTTAGATTGACTCTAAATAAATGTCCTGAATATATATACCAGTATATATATTATATACGACCCGGTTAGTGCCGCTGCACTAACCGGTGTGAGATGACCGTTTGATCGAAGGGTCTAGGGTTCGATTCCCGCACCGGGACAAATGTTTGTATGGTCTACAGATATTTGTTTTGGGTCTGGGTGTTTGTGAATGTGCTGTATGTGTACAACGGCACCTACGACACAGGTTTATATCTACAGTGAGACTATGAGTAAGCGTAAAAAAAATACTGAACAGCCTCAGGCGGATATAATAATGTTCGATCTTAAAAGTAGGATCGTCTCTGACCAACTACGGTCGGTTGTGACAATTGTCAGTTTATTTAGTCAATAGAGACGACTCTAGTTAAATATTATTTTTATGGTCAATCACATAACTCGTCACACACACAAAGTAGTATTACTCCAATTATCCGACCAAAGAGTCCACAAAGGTAAAAAGTGTTAAGTAAACTAAACTATTTAAATATAAGAACAATATCACTTACCACAAGTGTATCTCGTTTGTTGATAATAGAATCCCGCTGCCCACTTATTAGTTGTACTGCCGTGGATGTGGTCCGACGATGGCACCGGTCCAACTTACCCCTACCCCCTATATTAAAGAGCCACCTCTTATCTAAGCGCCCGTCTGCCCAGACTCCTATCCAAAATCAGCACTATCGAAACTGTTTGATATTCAATTTCATTTTGCTCACGGATAACTGCCTGCGCTTGTTGATATTAAATGTAATTTCATTCTATTATGTTTGTTTTTGAAATCTGAATTGAATTTGATTTTCAGATTAAGGTGTTTTAGGTCTGCTTAATTTTGATACATTATTGTTTTAATACCTACGCCTTCATTTTGATTACCGTGACGGTAATCAAAATGAAGGAAGGAAACGTTACTTTTACTGATGGTAGAGCTCTAGTGACGGCACCACCGCATTACCTCTATCTGCCGGCAAATGGTAGTTTTCAGCACTATCGTGTTCCGGTTAGATGGTATTGTAAGGCCCCGTTATACTATAGCAGATACATAAGCGTCTCAGGGATGGCAACGTGTCAGCACAATGACCTCTGGTCGTTGTTTAGGAGACACCTACACACACACACACACATAGGCTGCAGTCATCACTTAACATCAATGTGAGCTGCATGCTTGTTTGCGACCTTCCTTACAAAAAAACGTAATGGTACACGGAACATAAATAAAATGATAAAGTGGTGGCCATAATTCGTAAAGAATTTACAACAGACCTATTACAAAATACACTCACCAGAAAAATACAAAAATGATACATACCTAATACAGAAAATACAAAAAGTATAGGTGGAAGAAAGTAGCACAAATGATAAGGAAAAATAAAAACGAATTCAAAGAAACATCAATTTTATTGAAATGTAATTCTTAACATCAATGTTAATGTGAATAGATTCTACCTTTCAAAAAAAGATTCTGATCTTTTGAAATAATTGAAAGTCGCTGTAGCATAGAAATTGGACGATTAATAATCTCGTAACCTACATTCAAATATAGGTCAGATGGCGCCTCAACATGCTTAATTTCCATACTGGAAGAATTCAGATTTCAGTTTGCATTAAATTTTCATAACTTAGCGGAATCCCATCACAGTAATATTCATTTAAACCTAAGCAGCGTGGCCTATTTGTTATCTCGCCGTGAAAACCATTCCGCTTCTCACTAGCGACTAGTACAAAGTAGGGGAATACCGGGAAAATGAAAACGCGGGTAAGACTGAAGTTGTTTGAGTTAGTCATGAAAGCCGAACGCTAAGTGACTCGCCGGCTTCTCATATTGTTTTGTTTGCCTGGGAATAAATTTACAACAACGCCTAGATTATTATCTATGCTATGTTTAGAATGCAATTTGCCTTTCTTTTACCTAACTCAAATATTATATTACGTTTGATAGTCTTTTTGTGTGCTCTTTGGAGCTTTTTGCTGCGAGCTGGTGTCAGCGTTTTAGATTTCTCATATTTTGAACTCAGGTTTACCCTTTCATATTTAAAATTCTAACGCATCCCGTGTTTTTGTATGCAGGTCGGGCCATTGGCCTCAGCTATAGGTTAATTCTCTGCTGTAATCGATGAGCATTTCGAAAATTCTGCAATTCGTTTGACAAGAAACCTACTTCCACCAAAATGCTTTGTTTTGGTGTGGTGGATATAATTCAAATATAATTTTGGGGTGAATTATTAAATAAGACCTTTAGTGCGACCTTATTCGGCTCCTTACTCAATTCCTATTTATATAATCCAGCCAAAGTGCAGTGCACCTCCAAAAAGAATAGCAATCATCGCTAGAAAATAATCAATTTGAGAAGAGTAAACGCATGAACTAAATGCAATGAAGTCGCGATTCAATAGAGATGTTATATGAGACGCCGATGTTAATTTGTACAAAGCACCTTCAGAATCTTTTAGAATAATTGCAAGTCGACGTGACATACAAAGTGAGGCATTCATAATCTTATGTTTATTCAAAATATAGGACAAATTGCTCGTCAAATTGTTTATTTCCATACTGGAAGAAATAAAAATTAGTAGTAGTTTGTATTTAATTTTCATAACTTGCATAATACCATCTAAGTAATACTCTTTTATGTCTAAGAAATTATCTCGCTGGGGAAAAACAATTATGCTTTCCACTAGCGACTAGTATAAAGAAGCATAATACCGAGGAAATGAAAACGCGGGCAAGACTGAAGTTGTTTCAGTTAATCATGAAAGTCGAACTCTAATGGTGAGATTCACAGACCGCACTACGACTTTACTTTGGGCAAAGTATGCTTAGAACTGTCAGAAATGTATGGGATTTGACAGTTCGAAGCGTACTTTGCTTGAAAGTAAAGTCGTAGTGCGGTCTGTGAATCTCACCATAAGTCTCTCGCCAGATTCACTTTTTGACTTGTTTATCTTTGAGATGTAAATGTATGGCCGAATTGATGTTTACACCTGTTTTTCCTCATTATTTTTTTAACTTTTTTGATATCACCACTGTGGTGCCTTTAAACTACTGTTAACGTATGTATGTATCTTTACGCCAGTTCCCTAACGGGGTAGGCAGAGAGCGTGCAGCGCCAGAAATACCGGTCCTGACACACCTCCCGTGCCTTATCTACCTTCATCATTCTTTTCATCCACGCCGATTCCTAAGACCCCATTTTGACCCCACTATCAGACAGAACTCGACCTATTTGGTCATGGTAGGTTAATCTTGGTCTTCCTAAGCCTCTGCAACCATTCGAATTCGCATTGTGTATCTGTTTAGTCATTCGCTCATTCGACATTCTTTCTATATGCCCGAACCATCGGAGCATGCCTTTTTATTGTTCCGTAGTAAACAACGGACATGGCGAAACCTTATAGTTTCGCCATGTCCGTCTGTCTGTCTGTCTGTCTGTCTGTCCGTCCGCGGTTTAGCGCAAAAACTATAAGTACTAGAGAATTGAAATTTGGCACAAGTATACATCTTAATTACGCCGACAAAGTGGTAGAATAAAAACATGAAAAAAAATATATTTAGGGTAACCTCGCCTACATGTAACTCGCAGATATTTTTTTTTATTTTCGATTTCCATATAGTGTGTAGTATCGTTGGATAGGTTTTTAAGAAGTAGTATGGGTGTCCTAACATCATTTTCGATTTAGTTAACTATTCGTGACTTATTAAGCTTTAAAGTGCAATTTTTTGTTAGACTCAAGTCCCCCCCCGTACAGACTAAACGGTTGTTGTTAGAAATTCAAACGTTACGCAATAGTAGCTATATATAATGAAATTAAAAGGAAAACTATAACACTTAATCCTTGCAAGTTTGCGAGTAATAGTCGATCAAATGTACTTTACTCGAAAATTTGGAATAAGTCCTTACAAAATATATATTTTTTTTTATTTCATCTTTTACTCTGTAACTACGGAACCCTACACTGCGCGTGGCCCGACATGCACTTGACCGGTTTTTAAATTCCTTTCCGTGAATGTGAAGGAACTTTTTGTCCGACCCGGACAAAAAGTTCCCTACACTGCGCATGCACTTGACCGGTTTTTAATTTTCATTTTTCTGTTAATGGAACTCTATTACCGGTGATACGTTTTTAGGGGTCCGTAGTAAACAAGGAACCCTTATAGTTTACCCATGTAACGAAATTAAAAGGAAAACTATCACACTTAAGTTGGCTTTGCAAGTTTGCGAGTAATAGTCGATCAAATGTACTTTACTCGAAAATTTCGAACAAGTTCATACAAAACATTTTTTTTTTTCATTACATCTTTTACTCCGTAACTACGGAACCCTACACTGCGCGTGGCCCGACATGCACTGGACCGGTTTTTAAATTCCTTTCCGTGAATGTGAAGGAACTTTTTGTCCGACCCGGATTGTGAATCCATGATTTATTGGTTGCATATATGATTATGTAAATGCTTCCTAAATGCTTGAAGTTTTAAAGTACTTAGTTTCTAGTTATTCTTTTTTCTATAGAATTCATAATCTTGCTAATGCTAATACTGGATATATATTTATATTAACAACTGCAATTACAAAGCTTTATCAGATTACGCTATCACTATGTCAGTGATAATGTAAACACACGCTTTGATAAGCAATAATAAAAGTATAACTATAATCACAAAAATACTATAATTTACGCTGTCATTTTCTAGGAATATCAAAAAGCAAATGCCTCTTAAACTTAATGTGAGGTACTGCTAAACCCAATAAATAAATCACAGATTTACAATCCGAGTCATACAAAGAGTTACTTCACATTTGATTCACAGCCCGGGGTTTTAAAAAATATATGTAAAATACTCAGAATATATTTAAAAATAAAAAAGTTGCACTGGTGGTAATTCGCCATGCATTTATCTCTAAGGCAAACAAAACAAAAAGTGAATCTGGCGAGTCGCTTAGCGTTCGGCTTTCATGATTAACTCAAACAACTATAATGTTGCCCGCGTTTTCGTTTTCCCTGTATTTTCCTACTTTGAACTAGTCGCTAGTGAGAAGCGGAATAGTTTTTCCTCAGCGAGATACCAAAAAAGCGACGCTGCTTAGACATAAAAGAGAATTACCGTGATGAGATTGTTGACGACCCGGTTAGTCCAGCGGTGTGAGACGACCGTTTGATTCGAAGTCTCGCAGGTTCGATCCCCGAACCGGGACAAATATTTGTATGGCCTACAGATATTTGTTTCGGGTCTGGGTGTTTGTGTATGTGTCGTGTGTGTACAACGGCACCCACGACACAGGTTTAAACCTGTGAGTGTAAGCGTATTTTTTTTTATATATTCCGCAATGTTATTAAATTTAATGCAAACTGAAATCTGAATTCTTCCAGTATGAGAAATAAGCAAGTTGGCGCGCAATATGTCCTGTATTTGAATGTATGTAACGAGATTATGAATTTAATTTTTTATACAATAAATACTTGCAATTATTTCATCAGAAGGTAATTTGTCCGTATTAACCTCAACGTCGGAGATTACATCTCTATTGAATCAAGATTTCATTGAATTAGCTTTACGTTGTGTTACTTTTCGCAAATTTCTCTTCCTGCGATAATCCTTTATAATACGGTTTACTAATCAAGTTCTATTTTTTTTTACCATGATTACTTTTTTCAAATTGATTATTGTCCAATGATGAATCTATTCTATATCGAAATTGGCGGTGCACTGTACTATTGCTCGAAAATATAAATAAGGTATGTGTATTGATCCGGATTAGCTCTCACTTTAGGGATTGAGCCTTCGTTTCAAGTTATTAAGAGAGAATCACTGGCCTAAATCCAGCGCGGCAAAAAATTGCGCCTTAGTAGTCTTAGTTTATTAGTCAAACTTATTGCAGAATTTTCAGACCGCCTTAAGACACCTTGGCTAATCGATCACGGCTGACAATTAAGCTACAGCCAGGTGGGACCAATGGCCCTACTGTACGTGTATTGAACAACACGGAATGCTCAAAAGAATACAAAAAGATACTATCAAACACAATGTAATATTTGTGTTAGGTAAAAGAAAAATAAATTCATTCTAAACATTTTATCTCGGAGCTGTCGTACGTTTATCCTTATGAAAAACAAAACAAAAAGTGAAGCCGGTGAGTCGCTCAGCGTTCGGCTTTCATGATTAACTCAAATAACTTCAGTTCTTCCCTTGTTTCCATTTTCCCGGTATTTCACTACTTTGTTTGTATTAGTCGCCAGTGAGAAACGGAATGGCTATTTTTTTTTAAATAATAAATAGGCCATGCTGCTTAGACAAAAAAAATAGTATTTCCATGATGGAATTCCACTAAGATATGACAAAGTAATGCTAAATGAAATCTCAATATTTCCAGTATGGAAATTAATAAGGTTAACGCCCAATCTGACGTATAATAAAAAACAAAACGGAAAATGAAACCGGCGAGACGCTTATCGTTCGGCTTTCATGATTAACTCAAACATCTTAAGGGCGTTTGTGCACTACAAGGAATTTTACTGTCCAGCATTCCGACTTTTTGCGATCCGGTGTGGCTGGCACGACATTTATCTAAATACTAGCTTGTAAGCATTATACGTTATTTCACTGTCCGAAATTTTACTTTTCCCAATTCATCGTTTCTTCATGCCAAACCGAACCGTAAAAAAATCAGAATGCCGGACAGTAAAATTCCTTGTAGTGCACAAACGCACTAAGTCTTACCCGCGTTTTCATTTTCCCGGTATTTTGCTATTTTGTACTAGTCGCTAGTGAGAAGCGGAATTATTTATCCTAGAAATCCTGAAATTTAATACAAACTGAAACTTGAATTCTTCTTGTATGGTAAATAAGCACGTTGACACATAATTTGAGCTAGATTTTGAATGGAAATGGAAGATTATGAATGTCTCATTTCTTATGCCACGGCGATTTGCAATTTTCCCAAAAGATTCTGAAGGTAATTTGTCCGTATTAACGTCGGCGTCTGAGATTACATCTCCATTGAATCAAGTTTTCATTGAATTTGGTTTACGTGTTTACTTTTCTCAAATTGATTATCTTCCTACACAGTATTCGCTATTCTAACGCAATTTGGTAGTACATTGCACTTTCGCTCGATTATATAAATAAGATATGAGTACCTAATGAGCCTAATAAGGTCCCACTTAAGGACTTTATTAAGCAAGCATTCACTCCAAATTATTATGAAAGAATATTGCCTTAAATCCAGTACTTTATTTACAGAGATTACTTGTAAAAAATACCTATTGCAGAAAATATGCGGACTTTCAGACTCGGATTGTGAATCCATGATTTATTGATGAGATTTAGCAGTAGCTCAGATTATTCATTAATTGTTTATTACAGACATTACGATGAAGAGGCTTTTTCTTTTTTTAATGAACTTACGTAGGCGGCTCGTCTCGAGACGGCACAAGTCTACTTCACCGGGCATAGGGTTGCCACGCGTCCGGATAAAACCGGACATAGTTAGGCTTTTTAATTTCGTGTCCTGTCAAAATAAAGGATATCCGACTTTTGTTAGGCTTTTTACATTTCGTAGACGAGCGAGCACTGAGCAAAGCCGAAAGCTTCTATAGCGGGTGTCGGACTTTTTACCGAAATGTCCCGCCAAACTTGCTAGTCTGTCCAGCTATAAGGTTTAGCGTTCTGACAACCCTAACCGGGCAATTGGCGAGCACAAAGGACTCTAAGCCTAAAGCAGGAGGTAACCGAAATAATGACCACGCAAAATGCAGTGGTCGTTATTCTTATATCCTAGGGTCGGTGCTGGAGGCAAGCGCGGTGCAAAAAATGTCGGTGCGTTCGTCGGGTGTTATAAGAAGTGTTGTTGGTGATCATTCATCGCGGCGATGGCCAACGTGGTATCGTCGGATCGTTTAAAACGTCTCCTTTTAGTTAGTTAAGAGGCATTTATATAGTCAAATAATGAAATTTTTATGTATTTAGTTTCAGGTTATACTTTTTCATACACTTCATAATATTTTCCCCCTCATTGCTATATTTATATTAACAACTGCAATTACATTGTTTTATCAGATTACCCTATCACTGTAGCGGTGATATGGTAAACACGCGTTTTGATTAGCAATAGTTAACGTTTAAAGATATTCACAAAACTATTTGAATTTTCGCCGAGATTTTTGGTCCTAGAAAATTAAGGGCCCGAGACAATTTTCGATATGATGCTCTTTTTTTTATATTCATGGACAAACGTTTGGCAACCATCTCACCTGATCAAGAGCGTCTAGCCAATCGTTGTCATCTTACCAGAATAAAGTAATAAAAGGTATAGATATTAGCCTTCAATATTTCGAGCTTTACCACTAGTTTTAAATTTATTTTAGGACGTCTAGATGCGTAAATCCTCAATATGTGTAAAAGTAGTATTAATAGTAGTAGGTATTTTCTTTGCTTATCACTTAAACACACAACCATCGAATTGGTAGCGAAGTGACATTTCATGGAACTGTGGTCTTGCGGTAAATTACCAGAGCCAACAGTTAGTGGCGTGTATCAACGTCTGTCGGCTTTCGTTGAGGGTATAACAATTACATATTTGTAGAGGTTCTAAAGTGCATTTCAGAGATATTGGATTACATTGACCTGCAACTGTCACTTCATATCTATACTTCTACTCTAATATTATAAAGAGGTAAAGTTTTGCAACTTTGATTTGTTTTTAGGGGCTAATCTTCGAAAATACTGAACAGATCATGAAAATTCTTTGATAATCAGAAGTGTTCAAAAGAATTCAGGAGTGCTAAAGGATATATTGTATCATGATAATAGTAATGTAGGTAACATTGCACCCGTGCAAAGCTAGGGCGGGCCGCTAGTTTGTCATAAATTGGCGTTTCCTAAGCCTGGGTTGCATGCACCACGATATTTGTTAAAGTTAAAGTTATTGTAACATTTCAGATCCTTATCTTACTTATAGAAATCCTATAAAGTTATATATAAGTAAAAATACAATTTATGAAAAATCTGTATTTTCTCTTCTAGTTTGTAGACATAGAGGTCAATTAGTTGTAGCGTCATTACAACGAACTGTAGACTTGCGGTAAATTACCAGAGCCTACAGTTAGTGGCGTATGTCAGTCCGTCGGCCTTTGTTCAAGGGAGAATAGTGTCGTGAGGGTTTTAAAGTGTATTTCGGAGAGATTACATCAGATTTCTGTAATCCGATCTTCTTATTATTAACTTATTGGTAATTCAAAGCAGGATAAATAAAGGCACCAGGGTACAATATACTATTACTGAAAAACGTAAACATTACGCACCTTTAAGCTTTTGTAACTCTATCACTAATGTTTAACAGAAAAAACTATTCAACGCTGTTTTAAGTAGATAAAATAAATGACTGTTAAGAAGGAGTTAAATTTAAATTTAGCTATATTATTATGTGCTAAGCACAAAAGTCAAGATTGGCGGGCCCGATTGCGTTATTTTTTGTTGTATTTGTAATTATCCGTGGAAGGTTTTTATGAAACAAAAAGGCAATATTAATAAAATATATGGCAAGTATTATTACATATTCTCTGATAATGGTCAGTCGTCAATTGTCGTTTTAAATGAATGAATAGGTAGTAATTGATGATTGAAAATGGCATCAAATTATTAGTTCCAATCTACATTGCAGCCGCGAGAAGCCGTGGCGGGTTGCTAGTTTTTAATAAATATAAAGTCACAAATGATTTTACACACTTTTGTATCACGTTTGTGGCGTTTTACCCTGATAACAGAATTATCATAACACAAACGCATAACTATCAACTAGTTGTAGCGACATCACACCGAATTGTGGGCAGACGTTAAATTAGCCGAGCCAACATTCAGCGGTGTGTGTCAAGTCTGTCGGTTCGCCCACGTTAAAAGCAGAATACTGGCATAGTGGTTTTAAAGTGAATATCCTAGAGAACGGATTACTCTGAGTTGAAGCTGAAATTTCGCCTCATATTCATCAATTCCTGTAAATTGTGTTCACTTAAACAGTTTGTCTTGTATTGATCCTGGGTTATTTTTCATCATTCATTTTTTTATATCATGAAGTGGCAAACAAGCACAGATTCATGGTAAGTATTAAAACAGTAGCCTATAAACATCTACCTACATGAAACTGATATTTTAATGCGGATGCGTTGCCACTCTTGAGGCCTAAAGTGTTATGCCACTGTGCCGGAAATTACAGGGCCGTACATTACCATCTGATTGGGACATGACAGTGCTGAACAGTAGCATTTAGCGCCAAGTAGATTAGGTAATGCCTTCATCCGTGAGCTCCGTCACTAGAGAGAGCTTAACGACTAGTTTTTTATTGTAAAAAAAAACTAAATTGTGTATCTTCTTATTCAAAACGTATTGAGCTATTGTAATATTCTGAAAGCAAACTCTCGATTCCCATAAAATTCGCAATTCATGTCAATTCTCCACGTAACCGAGAGATCAAAGGATGTTTGGAGAACATAATCGGATCCCTTTTCAGGATATGTGAATTTGCAGACTAAAATAACTGTAAGGGTCGAATCATAAGTACCTTTTTAGTTTACGTCACAAAGTTATGGCCATTACTTACATGTGTGCATGGGATTGTTAGAAAATAATCAATGATCGGGTCTATTTATTTGATCAGAATAAGACTTTCTCTCTTGGAATTTTATCGCTTATTATTCTATCTATTTCTATTCTATTCAATTTTTCTATCTATATCTATTTCTATTCTATATTCTATTATTATTCTATTGGATAAAGGTACTTAAATCAAGCATTAATTAAACGCACTCTATGTAAAAAGGCTTACTATAAACTCGAGGACTATCTCAAGGATAGAAATGTTTGGCTAAATGCTGATCTAGCTCCACAAAGGTGTTAAATGTAATAATCAAAGTGTAATGTTGATATTATATTGTTAATTTTAAGCTTGTTTAAATTATGGAAAATTGTAAAAATATGCCTAAGAGATATTTTTAAAAGAGCCGACTGAGTTTTTTCCGGCAAGTTTTTCTCAGATCATATTGGCCTTTGGAACTTTGCCGGTGAATGACAAAGAATGACTCTTTTTCTTTTCTTTTTACTCTTTGTTATCAGTTTGTAAAGGGGAAAAGAGACATTTTACTGATATACTTTTTACATTAGTTTATGACGTTTAGTTTTATCTTAGTGATATTCTTGACTTTACATATATTTTTTATCTTGTTTGACATGTATATCAATTGTTATTCGCTTTAATTTATTTTGTTTGTTTTTGACGTGTCATAAGAGGAGCCTGTCACCCTAAATGAATAAATGAGTTTCTGATTCTGATTCTGATGCAAATTATTCATCAATCAGCTATTAATAAAATCTTGTGTAGGTATCCCTTCTAAATATGAGTGTACCTAATTATCATTAAAAATGAGTAAACGCCGAACATTGAATCCTCAAATCTTCTGAGTCTATAGGCCACAGTAGGTATTTACTTTATCACTAAACAGTGACTAAACATAAGTTCTCCACCGTTACTACTACACTACTGTTGCTACACTACCCGGATTTTTTTTTTATTGACTTAAAGAGGCCAACAAGTGAACAGTTCATATTGATGAAAAGGGTTATAGGTACTGCAGATACGTTGCCGCTCCTGAAGTCTAATTTGTTATACCCCTGTACCAGAAATGTACACAGGGTCGTATATTACGACCTGACCGGAACACGATAGTACTGAACACTACCATTTGCACGTAGATTAGGTAATGCGGTGTAGCCTACGCTTGCAAGCCCCCTTGCTGGAGCTTTACCGCTTTATTAAATATTGCTTACATTCTATGTCATAAATAAATAAATAAAATGCTTGACGGTCTTTGTCTGTCCTGAGAAATACTTTTTCCTGAACATACGTAACATACCTACAATATTTATTGTGTTTTACAGTAAAAATAATCCAAAAAAACCGTTAAAAACCTTTTAAGGGTTTAACAAAATATTCTAACCTACGTCATAGCGCAAAATGTCATCAAAGTTCATGCAATAGTAGTGCGTGATTGAGTTAAGGCTCGCGCGCACTAGAGCATATTGGGGTCGCTACGGATCCGTTCCAACATAAATCACAATTTGCGAATGTGATACAGTACCGATTAACAAATTTAGGCATATGTACGAAGGTATTAGGGTTCTTTAGACATCATACCTCAACTTCATCGAACGGGAAATATGTATGCAAAATAAAAAAAATACAAATATAATTTATTAAAACAACATCCAATCTGAAATTAGTTTTTAACCTCCATATCTTTTTTCAGGCAATTATTTTTGCGATTATATGGAGGATTATAAAAAAGTTGTTCAAGACTTTAAAATATTTCAAGCCTTAAAATCTTATTGCAGTTTTATGTGCCTACTTAGAAAATATTTTACAAAACATTTTCTATAGCAAGGGCGATGGGAGTAATGGGACTATCTTGCATTATGTATATTTTTGTATTTTCACGTAGGTACGAGCGAGTTATACGGGTTTGAAGACAACTTTAGACAATACTACTCTGAGGACGAGATTCACAGATCGCACTACGACTTCACTTTCGAGCAAAGTACGCTTCGAGCTGTCAAAACCAGAAATGTATGGGTTTTGACAGTTCGAAGCGTACCTAGGTACTTTGCTCGAAAGTAAAGTCGTAGTGCTGTCTGTGAATCTCGCACTGAATCTGCAACTGAACTCTCCTCCACAAAATATGAATTAAATATTTAATGTAAAACTTTACTACTAGTAAATATCTCTTGAATTTTGTCATCGAATGTTATTAACACTCAATTAATAAGCAAGTATACTTATGTGATATGTTTCAATGTGCAGTGCCGGAGTTAGGCGGACTGGCTCGTCGAGCGGCTGGCTGCAGCGCCTTCTCTGCACCGTCTTCCACCGCCCATCATGAACCAGGTAAGTCTCTTTACTTCTCTTACGTTCTGCAATTTTGGCGCGGCAATACCGCGAAAGTATGCTCGTGTGAACGTTTGTTTAGATTTTACGCCAATTTTATTAACTGCATCCCACATAGAACCAAAACAGTAGGTATATGGAAGCACTGTATGTAGTATTTTTTTGTATAGATACACGTGTATAAATTCTTATTAGGGAAACGGTACCTTGACATGAAATGTGAATATCTTATAAAACTAAAACGATTGGTTGTATGTGTGTTGTAGGTACCTATATGTCTTTAACTTCAAGGCACAAAGACATCTACAAAAAAAAACGAAAGGAACAGTCTCACCTCTCTTCTTTTCATTTTTTATCAGGTCGTCTGTGGTATAAATTGCGCAACAATTGTTACAACAATAACACCAGACGTGATAATAATATGTCTAATTAATACTTGCTGAGGGATGATAAGAAATAAATCCATGTCATCCTGAACTCGGAAAAGGGCAAGGGACCAGACCAGGGGGCGCAAACGCCAATCGTAATAGTTAAAAACGACATTGTTATTGCTGTCAATTTTTCATATAAATTTGTACCCCATTTAAAACAATAACGATAATATAATTATCACTAGCTGTTGACCGCGGCTGCGCCCGCGTGGATGTCGTTTTATAATCCTGAATTTTATTTGCTATAAACCTCACGGAGCCCGAGACCTTTCCAACGAATGCATAGCCGTGGAAATCGGTTTGTGCGTTCGGGAGTTATAGCGTCAGGAAGGAAAACCCGACTTATTTTTATAATATAGATTATAACCCACCTATATACAATATAATATTATCATTATCTTGTTTGTCACCCATGAAAGCAAGAACATCAGTCACATTGTCACTATTTCCTTTAAAGGAGGTACAAATTGACAGCAATAACAATATCCACTTCAATAGAGTACGCACCCCAGATACTATAAATCGAACGCAACTATAATTCTTTTTTTTTTTATATAATTCATTTATTTTTATGAAAGAGTTTCTGATATCAGATGATTGTTACGACTCCTATTTTCGTGGACTTCGCTGGAAGCTGTGATAACTTCGGACGTCACAATATGATTTTCCTATGTAAACGCGTAATTAATTAAAACGCGGCACATCTTGTGTTTGTATAAGAGATCCACACAGCGATATTTTCTTCTCAGTAGAGCTAAGACGTGAAAGAGATGGATTAAAATATTTGTTTAATCCTTTCGTAAGCTATAACTATAAAGGTTCGAATTGAAAAATGTTCAAAAAGCTAGTAACACGACACGAATATGTAAACTTCAGTCGTCGTGGTAGACTTTCGAATACATCGCGTGTCAAAATAACTGCTGCTTTAAGACAATTATTAAGCTAACACGGGGGAGTTTTTTTAAAACATGTCTAATTTGTTCAATCTAAATTTAAACCAAAATGTATGCATGAAAGACGCTTCTTATTCAATCTTTAGAAAGGTATTGCAACTGTCTGCTTACCTAATGTAAAGTATTAATAAAATTGTCCGTCAAATATAAATACAGTGCTCATCAAGAAATATTGCACATCGAGGCTATGAAAGTGAAAATCGGCTATTTTCGATTTTATATTTCGATTTACTGCACATTGCCTACGTAAGCACTGATAGTCCGATATTGATTAAAACTTGATAAAAATGGTGGATTAACGTGATATAGGTCAGGTGCAGACTGGCAGAGAATGCTATATAGCATTAAGTCCGCCTCATGTAACAATTTTCTTGTGCACATGAAAGAATAAATAAATAAATGTGCAATATTTCTTGTTGGATACTGTACAATATTTTAAAAATATCCACTCGTAGCGTTGGCTTATTGATCTTGATTGCCTTTCCAGTTTGACTTTCTCGAAATACTAAATTAATCTCACAAAATTATAATTGAGGGCAATTACATATTCATATGAATAGAATCTTGAATTAAATCGTTAAAAGATATTATAACAATGCAAAATAAGATTATTTCCATCTAACTTCCAGTCGATGTTCTAAATGTACACAGTTGAAAACGATAAAGCAGGAACTGTAAGATATTCAACTTCAATACTGCAAACAAGTTCCGCCTTAGGTCCTCAGTTGGCAGTCGGTTAAGTAATTAATTCTTTTGCCGGTCCGTTTGAATAAATCACTTTTCTGCCGTTATAAAAGATGTCTTTTAAATTTAAAATTTCATCTTCAATAAATTTATGTGATATTTTACCATATAACTTGTCGTACCGACCGACATTTAATAATTTGTTTACACGAATTCATTGTGTGATTAATGTGATGTTAACTTTGATTGTTCTAAATATACAACACGTAACGGGAATAATGGAACACTCTCTAACATCCCAATTAGAAAATCCAGTTATAATCATAATACATGAACTAAAATCACATGTTTATGTATTTAATATTTTTTATTTAAGAAATAAATTGTCCTCCATTTGTACGAACAGTATGCACACCCTATACATACTTGCCCTACCTCTACCTACGGCCGCACATAAAATACGAACCTACTCACACACGCACACTGTTGCAATGTGATGTAGCGTAACCTGCGTACCTTTATTTATTTAACACTCGCTGGTATTATGATTAATTTCTACAATTTCATTACTTTAATTATTATTTATTTTAAAAAACACGTCTCAACGAGTTCTAATAAACTTATTGAGACAAGTATTTTATTTTGGATAAATGTCAGTCTCATTTTTGTTTGTAATGACTGTTCACCAAATGGGTGACCATAATTTCCTGCATTGTAATTAATTTAGGGACTAAATATTACCTATATCAAAAATGCCTGAAATCGATTCGGTTATCGATTCTGAACAAACTACTTTCGGGTTGTACATTTAACCCTGTTACAAAGGCAAGGGCAGCCAAATCATTCCAATAGGGCGGTACTAAATGCAACAACGCGGGGTGGGCAGCAGCTTCCCGTGACTACCATTGTGATCGCCAATCCGCATGTCACACTTGGCGACTATGGGATAGATAACCCCCTTATGGGCTTTTGTCCAGTAGACAACTTTCGACTGAGATGGTAATGATGTTGAAGTTTAGTGTATTTATATTGCTTACTTCTTCTTATGTATACCTATAGTTACTAGTTACATATGTAAAACCGAAATCTCACAAAATCGATATTATATTGTAAAGTTTTAAAGAAATAAAATATCCCGATACACACATATCTACAAAGCTCGACTTTTCTAGTGTTGGATTGGAACATAGTGTGTTTATTTCAAAGGATTTTATGTAAGTACTAGCGGCCTACCCCGGCTTCGCGCGGTGGAAATGTTACCTACCCTCTCCTGTTCATCTTAGCGTGATGTTATATAGCCTAAAACCTTCCTCAATAAACGGGCTATCTAACACTGAAATAATTTTTCAAAACGGACCAGTAGTTCCTGAAATTAGCGCGTTCAAGCAAACAAACAAACAAACTCTTCAGCTTTATAATTTTAGTACAGATTAACCCCTTATTCATAAACGTATTTTAGCTAAAGTGTTGCTAATCTCTCCTTTATCTTTTTCTATCCTGCACATTTCACAATGCAACTGACAAAGACAAAGCATTCTATAGCTAAAACGTATCTAATGTACGTTTTTGAATAAGGGTTAATGTTATCCCACTTTCTACGAATTAAATTAATATTCCAACTCCTAGAATTTCTTTTTTACGAGTAATGACGAATATGAATTCGTGTTAGATTTCTTGGATATATTACATATTCGGACAAATACTTTAGCACATGATTTCGCTGAATTGTTTATAGGTACTACATTAACAGATTCTCAGGAAAAGAAATTACCAAGATACGAACGATTGATATACATTTGAAATTGAGACTTTTGAAACATGTTAAAGTATTGGATACCTGAATTTATTGTACCTATCTGTTACTCTGTTATATCATAAAGTAGAATGAATATAATAAAGGTAATAATCACTAGCGAGATACTCAAATATAAACATCACATATTCGTTATCGATAAATACGTACATTTCATTTACATTTGTTTCGATTAAACCAACCATAACAAAGTAAATCGGTCAATTTATAACATATCTACAAACAAGCGTGCAATATCAATGGCTGTGATTTCAACTGCTAAAACGCCTGCTTCGTTTATTTCCACTCGAACGTAGGGTTGCTACACGTTCACACATTTTTCGGAGAATTTTCTGGATTTGCACTACAGATTATTTACAAAAATTATACTTCAGTCTAGTGGTAGCAAACCACTATGTTGCGATCCTGGGTTAGATCCCTGGGTTGGGGATGGAAGTTGTGTCAGTTTTGTAATGTACCTACCTGGATATGTTAATAGGCTACTATACTTTAATTACGTTGGACAAAACGTTAAAAGGCGTGAAGACACGTTGAATGAATTTTAGTATGTAAATCTGACCTACGGATAAACATAATACATAGATGAATATCCAGCGAAAACAGATATTTTTAGAATAATATTTGAATAGATCGTCGGTAGTAGAAAATATTTGAATATTATGTGGCCAACATAATATTCAAATATTTTCTACTACCGACCCGCCCCGGCTTCGCATGGGTAGCAAGTTGTGGGGACGCGCCTGAATTCTTTGACAAAAACCGTGCTATCTCGGTAAATATGAGTACGATATTGATGTCTGTCTGAGGGACCTGAGGGTGGGATCAAAAAAATGTAGAAGCAGCATGGAAGATGTGGCAGGATCGGGATATCTAGCGCTCCACGCTCTCTACCTACCCCGTAAGGGACTTGGTTTGAAGAGACAAACAGGACAGGATCGGAAACTCCCGGGTGATTAAGTGGATCCAAAAGCTCAAATATTAATGGGACTGTATAAGTTATAACAACAATCAGATAATACGTAATTCAATGCCCAGATTGGATAAAATCTCTTTTTCCCCAATAAAAGATTGTGAAATTTAATTTTTAAATTCCTCGGATGCAAAATTTGGATGCAACCCTACGTGCATAGCTCGTTCGCAATAAACACGTCCCGTGTGGTCCCTTACTAAAGAACAAGTTCACGGACTTGTTTGCACTTGGAAATGTTTAAAACTGGGACTTAGTTCATAAACGGCGAAGATTTCTTTGGTCCCCAGCGAACACTTGAATTAGCTTGGATCGGGGACAGTTATTAAGACTTTAGTAATTCTATATAAGCGGAGTGTTGCATTCGTTTAAAACTAAATACATTGTAAATTACGTATACTACGAGTAGGTATTAGACGGCAAGCTTTTTATGCTACTTCACATTAAATTTGAGCTTTTTTATTTAATTATAGTAGCATGGCACATTGCTGATAAGTGAATACTTAAGCCTATAAACATCTAAACAAAAACCGATGGTCAAAATACTGATGAGTTGCCACCCCAGAGGGCTATAGTTGTTATTCCATCGAACCGGAACACGATAGTGCTGAACATTACCACTTGGCGGCAGATAGATTATGTCAAACTTTGGTGCCTACGCACTCTACCTCCGACAGTAGAACTCTTACACCAGTGGACAGTATTAATGATATCTATACCTATAATATAAAAACTATACCGTTACTAACAGACAACTTACAACCGAACATAAAGACGCGCATTACCCTTACATGCGATTGTGATTCAACTTAGGAACTGCAAACATTTTGTTTCATATGTAAATATGACGGCACCTACGAAGATGCGAGACAAAACATTACCGATTCAGTTGTCACGTGTGATTCTATGATTAGTATTTTGTCGCTAATTGTCTTATGCTAATTGATATTTAATTGACAAAGACTATAATCACCAACGAAAATAATCAAATGCTAAACTTTTTTTATCTTAATTCGTTCTGTACTAATTGGTAAGTTCAAAATAAAGGTAATCTGAGCATAATGTCAATTAGTCCCCTATTACTAATCATTCGCTTTTCGACTTAATCAACGTAGTTATAATCAGGCACAAAAAATATCAGGCCCTTGTTAACAAACGTTTTGTTAGTGTGATTTTTGTATGTAGAATTTGAACTCTTGAATTTGTACGTAATAAAGTATAATGTTTAATTCGGTGATTCATTTTTATCTATATAGATAGGAAAGTCAATAATTGTATGGAACCCTTTGAATCCACGCCCGACTCGCATTAGGCCGCTTTTTTAAAAAGTGTCATAAATCTATACTCTATACATATCTAACAAAACTGTAGAAGTGTGAATACTGTACATTAAAAATATAAAAAAATAAATACTAGATGATACTAGATCGATGTTACTAGATCGATACCGAACACAAATATGTGATTAGAATTTTTTTTGTCTGTCTGTCTGTCTGTTTGTTCAAGCATCACACAAAATCTACCGGTCCGATTACGATGAAACTTCATATAATTATACTTTAACCTTTGGCGCACAACGCTAGGTACTATTTATTTCGGAAAATGTCTGTTTGTCTGTGTGTTTGTGCAAGCTAATTTCAGAAACGGTTTATCCGATTTTTCTCTTTAACCGGCTCTTACGGAGTGCCTATATTATGCATAGATCTATCTTTTATCTTTCATTCTCTATTAAAAGCACTAATTGACTGAAACTTTATACTCATTATTATTATACAAAACTTCATAATAATTTTCTCTAAAAGAATATTATGCATTGAAGTTTATAATGGCCTTTTCGAAAATACGGTTCAGCATAGGATGTATGCGCGTTTAAACACATAATGAGACATTTTTCGCAATCTTATCAGCCTGTGTGTATCCTCGATTGCCATACTTCTAATATCGTATACAGAGAAACATTACTGCAAAGTAGATTTTTTAGCTATTCAAAAGTGTTTATGATCCAAAATTAACGAAAATGTGTATCCAAAAGCGCTGCCCAATGTCACAAAGCCACTATTCCACGCTGGGCGTTCCGACGTCAAGCGTCCCGACGCCCAACGCCTTGACGTCGAGCGTCTCGACGCCCAGCGTTCCGACGCCCAACGTCCCGACGTCGAGCGTCTCGACCCCCAGCGTCCCGACGCCCATCGTCCCGACGCCCAGCGTCCCGACGCCCGGCGTCCTGACTCCCAGCGTCTCTAAGCCCAGCGTCCCAACGTCGAGGGAAAAAAAAGAAAAAAAGTCAGTCTGTATGTAAATAGGCAAAACACTAATTTAAAGTCAAATTATATTGAACAATTTTTAAAGCATTATTTTTAAAGGAGTCTTAATTCCCTGTTGTATAATAGGTTGGGGAAAAGTCTTTTCGCATTATAGTATGTATGAACTTGTAATAAAATCTCTTTGGCTGTAGTATTTGTATCTGGCTGGTTTTGATGTCATTGAAAGTTAAAATTTTAAAGAACATTATTCCAAATTCAAATTAGGCAAATGTGTGATTTTCATTTGTTTTTCGTACTGTCAAGATGAGTGAATCTAATGAAGAAATTCGATACATTTTAAAATTTTACTACAAAAAAGGTAAAAATGCAACGCAAGCCGCAAAAAAAAATTGCGATGTTTATGGACTTAGAGCAGTGTCTGTGAGACAAATGTGTCTGTAGCACAAATTTGGTTTAAGCGTTGTCAATCCGGAAATTTTGATGTCAAAGATGCACCTCGCTCTGGTCGCCCTATTACGGATAAAATGGATGCCATTTTTGAAAAAGTGGAGCAAGATCGACATATCAGTAGTTACGACGTAGCTGAAAAACTGAGAATTGATGACAAAACAGTTTTGGCGCATTTGAAAAAAGCTGGGTACAAAAAAAACCTCGATATTTGGGTACCTCACGAGCTCACTGAAAGAAACCTAATGAACCGTGTACCTATTTGTGATTCTTTATTACGACGTAATGAAACCGAATCATTTTTGAAGAAGCTGATAACTGGTGATGAAAAGTGGATCACGTACGACAAGAACGTGCGAAAAAGGTCGTGGTCAAAGGCCGGTCAGGCTTCACAGACTGTGGCGAAACCCGGGTTAACTCGCAATAAGGTGATGTTGGGTGTGTGGGATTGGAAGGGCATTATTCATTATGAGCTATTACCACCAGGCAGGACTATCGATTCTGAACTCTACTGCGAACAACTGATGAGATTAAAGCAAGAAGTTGAGAGAAAGCGGCCGGAATTGATCAACAGAAGGGGTGTGGGTGGTGTTTCATCATGATAACGCTAGACCTCACACATCTATAGCCACTCAGCAAAAATTAAGAGAGTTTGGCTGGGAGGTGTTAATGCATCCGCCGTATAGTCCTGACCTTGCACCTTCAGATTTCCACCTGTTTCGGTCTCTTCAGAATTCTTTATGCAATGTTAGGTTAACATCACGAGAGGACTGCCAAATCCACTTGTCGCGGTATTTTGATGAGAAGTCCCAAAATGTTTAAGTCCCAAAATGTTTATAGCAATGGGATCATGTCCCTACCTACAAGATGGCAAAAGGTTATCGAACAAAATGGTACATGCATACTTTGGTTAAATTTAAATAAACTATATTAAAAAATGTTTTGAATTATGTTAAAAAATGCGAAGAAACTTTTTCCCCAACCTAATAGATTAACGTAATCACAACACCCCAAAATAAAGTGTTCAGAACATGATTTCAGTGATTAAACGCTTGAAAACTCGATAAGCAACCCGCGTTGTCTAAAAATAAAACGAAGTAAGGACGAGCCATGAATAAAAATATCTAGGCGAGCCAAGAGAGGCTTATTATAAAGGCAATATTCTGATACGCGAGCTGAATTTATATTTACTGTTAAATACGTTCCTCTAAGTTTTCGCCACGTAAATTAGTATCTACAGTCGTTTACACCAAATAATTTCTTAGTTCCTATGTAAACTGCCGGAAATATATTAAATTTATTGTTATGCTAGTAAGTGACGCGTTTATTTTACTGGTGGTAGAGCTCCAGTGACGGAACTCGCGGGCGTAGGCACCACCGCATTACCTACTATACTTTCCGCTAAATGGTAGTGTTCAGCACTATCGTGTTCCGGTCAGGTGGTAATGTAAGGCCCTTGTAATTTCCGGCACAGAGGCATAACACCTTAGGTCTCAGGAGGGGTAACGCATCTGCATTTTGACCTTGGTCTTTGTGTGGGTGTCTATAGGCTGCAGTCATCACTTAACATCAGAACTGCATACTTGTTTGCCACTTCCATTAGGTACAAAAAAAAAGAAAGTTTAATCTGATCTTAACAAGACCACATTTATCAGTTTGTCTTATGAAGAGACGATTAAGCATTTTATAACAAATCATTGTAATATACGTCATTGACACATTTTTACTGGTAGTAGAGCTCCAGTGACGGAGCTTGCGGGCGTAGGCACCACAGCATTACCTAATATACCTACTTGCCGCTAAATGGCAGTGGTCAGCACTATCGTGTTCTTGTCAGGTGGTAATGTAACGGCCCTGCAACTCCCGGCACATAGGCATAACACCTTAGGCCTCAGGTGGTAATGCATCTGCATTTTGAACTTGGTCTTTGTATGGGTATCTATAGACTGCAGTCATCACTTAACATCAATGTAAACTGTATTGTTTGCCACTTCCATTACATAAAAAAAATGCTCTCGGTAATACAGTAGCCATTATTTACACGGGACGCTGAATCTTTCGACACCCACCCATTCTCGACCCCAATTCAGATGGAATCATTTACACTCGCCATAACTCCACAAAACTCGTACTAATAATCTACTTGCATCAACAGATTGTCGGTAGAAATACTGTAACAATAACAATTACCCGGTATCGGGAGCGTACCTCAATCGGATTTACTTCTAAGCGGGGATTACTGGTGATAAATACGTCTTAGGAATAGTATTATAATGTTGCAAACGGAATTATATTATTCGAATCGTTAGACTCAAATACATAAATGATGCTATTAACGTATTTTATACCTTATATTTCTAACTTAAGAATTTTATTTTCGAACAATATTTCGTTTCAAACGTTGGCAAAAGTATTGAAAGTAATTTGATAATTAACTCTTCTCTTACATTAACTACAACATAATAAGACAATTCAAATAAACGTGGATTTAAGATCCAGTTTATAAAATTATGAATTGTCCCGTGTAAATATTTAACTCAAAGTTTTATCAGGAAAACCAGTAATACCCTAATCAGGAAGGGAAAAGAATGCCCTCGGTAATGTAGTGGACATTATTTACACGGGACCCCGAATCCTTACGCACCCACCCATTGTCGACCCTAATTCAGATGGAATGTTTAACATTTACCACCAATTCCGCTAAACTCGTACCGTATCAAAATTCCACTTACCTACACAGATTATACTTTAAAATACTGGAACATTAACAATTACCTGGAATCAAGAGCAAAAGTCAATAGGATTTACTTCCAAGCGAGGATTACTGGTGATTAATACGTCAAAGGCAAGTACCCATTTTACCGTTTAATCGAAACATTGGTAAACAAATTATCGAACCACAGTTTTAAATATATACCTAGACGGTGTTATGCTCATTGTGAATACCTTATATTTAACTCAAGACTTTTATTTTTTAACAATAAGGTACGTATTACATTTTAAATGTTGGCAAACAGATTGTCAAAGATTTAATCTTAAAGATTTCTGTTGCGTCTACTACGACCGCGACGTTATAATAGTAATCCACATAAACTCGATCCTAATGTTCACAAAATAAGTCATTGTATAAATAATCTAACACAAAGAGCTTTATCAGGAAAACCAGTAATACCTACCCTAATCAGAAAAGGAAAGGACCCACGGTAATGCAGTAAACATTATTTAAACGGACTCCGAAAAATGTTTGCATTCCCACCCCAATATCATAAAACTTTTGTAAATATTCTACTTGCATCAACAGATTGTCGGTAGAAATGTAACAATAACCCGGAATCGGGAGCAAACGCCAAACGGATTTACTTCTAAGCGGAGATTACTGGTGATAAACACGTCAAAGAGAAGTATTTTACTGTTTAATGGATATATTAGAAACTAAATTATTCAAATTGAACTATTAGGTTTAATTACATAAACAGTTTATTGTTAATTGTGATTGCCTAATATTGACAATGAGACTTTTATTTTTGAAAATTTACGTATTTCATTTAGACGTTGGTAAAAAGATTGAAAGTGATCAAATCATTTAGTTAGAACAGTCTATATAAACTGCATCCTAATGCTCACAAAATAAGCAGTCGTATTGTTTAACAATTTACCTTATAAAAAGAGCTTTATCGTAAAAACCAGTAATACTCTAATCAGAAAGGAAAGGAAAGACCCACGGTACGTAATGCAATGGGCATTATTTAAACACTCTACAAAGAATCTATACACACCCACCCATTCTCGATCCTAATTTAGATGGAATGTTTAACATTTGCCTCCAATTTCACAAAACTCGTATCAATATTGTACTTGCATCAACAGATTGTCGGTAGAAATACTGTAACAATAACAATTACCCGGAATCGGGAGCAAACGCCAATCGGATTTACTTCTAAGCGGGGATTACGGGTGATAAATACGTCAAAGGAATATATGTTACTGTTTGATGGGAATATTAGAAACGAAATATTGGAATTGAATATTTGAATATAAATGGTGTAATTTTAGTATTCCAACAATATTTAATGATATTCGCAACCAACATAATTAGGTTTTAATTAAGTTTAAATGTCCGTAAATGAAACGGCTAACAAAATTTGCACAATAGCCATACTATTTTGAAGTCAATGTAAACTGTATCGAAAGTCAAAGTAAAAGAAACACTCACGGTGTTACTTTTACTAAAATACGACTTTGCTGCTTAACACGGTTTCGCATTCCACCCCATTGCAAAAGGAGCCCGGGCGGGGCTTTCTAAGCGCGCATAAATATTTGATATCAGTCAAACAGCATAGCAGTTAACAAGCGATTTCAAAGCGAAACGAATGCATAGTGACGACGTCGCGAACGCTTTGTAAGAATGTAACGTTTTTGATGACTAGGCGTTCACAACATACAGTAATAGGCAAAAAAACAAATCAAATATAGCTATTAAACCCACAGTATAAAGTGACATTGTGTATACCGACTATGATTGCACTTGTGATATAGTTCGAGTGTCGAAGCTCGAAGGCGTATTCTCCACCGCATCACCAAATCTATCTGCCGACGTATGGTAGTGTTCGGCCTTTAACCGCGGCTCGCGTGTTTCTCGCTTTATTTGTCTGATGACGGTATGTTTACGCGTGTGTGGCCTATTTACACACGATATAATCGAATAATTATCGAGTGCCGATGAATGAATAAGCGAAACTTTATTGCTTCTCGCGATAAGTGGTCCAATATTGGGGAGTAATGAGGCTACGATCGACTATTATCGTTGCTGCTATGTATTCAGACGGGGCGGCACCCGGAGGTTCCAGTGACCCTTGACCCAGTGAGGGAGGCCTCTCTCCGTCCCCTGTACTCGCCCGATACTTAACTAATGTTTCTCGAAGATTTTTTGGAATGAGAACCAGTCATTCTATAGCTAACCGAAGAATAGATATAGAATATAGAAAATATAGAATATATATAGAAAATATAGAATAGAATATATTTTCATGTAAACAGTTTTACGTATTTAAGCATACGAATGTAATTTTTTTTTTAATGTAATCGTAGTGGCAAATAGCCATCCAGGTCACATTGATGTTAAGTGATGACTGCAGCCTATAGACACCCACACAAAGACCGAGGTCAAAATGCAGATGCGTTACCACTCCTGAGGCTTAAGGTGTTATGCCTCTGTGTCGGAAATTACAGGGCCGTACATTACCACCTGACTGGAACACGATAGTGCTAAACACTACCATTTAGCGGCAAGTATATTAGGTAATGCGATGGTGCCTACGGCCGCGAGCTATGTCACTGGAGCTCTACCACCAGTAAAAAAAAATCATTAAAATTAATCAGGAGGGTCATCAATCTGATTAAAATGTATAATTTGATTCAGACAAAACTATCCATTAAGTGCAACAAAAGGCACAAAAAGATAACTTCTATTAGAATCGAGGAAAACGAATGGGTTATATTATACTCAGTTCATCATGATGTTAATGCCTGCTGGATATCGATTAACAGTTGTGTTTTATTTATTGCAAGAGCAGAGTGTATGACCGTTAAAATCAATTTATAAACCAATGTAACACAAAGATAAAATGTTCAAATAATACTCTCCTCTCGAATACTTCACCGCTACATTTTGCTCGGTGAATGAACAGCTAAGTGTTCCAAAAATTATAACTGATAACATCAAACACGCTGGAGCGTTGTCAATGACCTACTAAAGTTGCCGAAATTCTCAGCGGAGTTGTTATCGAGAGTCCGTAGTACGGACTGGCGCCTTTATTTGGCGACTTATTGAGGAAATGGTGTTCAGGAATACGCCATAATATGCGAGACGCTTATTAAACTCTTCACCGCAAAGAGTTATTAGAAGATTATGGTTTGCGCGTCCCATTCCTATAATTCTATTAGTCTTTTGTCAGTACATCGCTGACATTGTGTTCATTTTCTCTAAATACTCAGCTTTAACTTGTACATTCAGCAGTAAGTAAGCTCTTAGTTCTCGTAATTCAGTCGTTTCACGGTAATGCGACTTGATGTGACGGAAAAATGTTTGTCACTTTCAATAACCACAGAGATATACCTATGCTATAGTATTTGAAAGGTTTACCCTATTAACAAACTCGCATGAGTTTATACCCATCTGCTCCATAGTAGATGGTATAATTGAACATTTGAAAGTAAAATTGTGGTAGGTAGAATAAACTCTGCTCTTGATTAGGGAATCAAGTAGATATCGCTGACAATAAGAAATTCCCATACATTTGATTCGTTTTCTACTATGTCGAGCTAGAAAACTTGGCTAAGGCTAAGGCTAAACCGTACTGGAACTGCTATAGCTAAATATATATTATGTTGCTCAATTGTTTTGCCAATTTTGTTTGATTGCCCTCAACACCCAAATTGCTAATAATGTGTACCTAATATATTACTAAGTACCTTAACATCATGATTCTAACATATATTAAATTATATATAATATATAACATATATTATGACGTCATGAATTTATCTTAAAATGATAATGAAACCTAAGGTAAAAAAACCAAAAAAACCTTAGGTAAATATATTTCACAAGCATGTGTTAATGCGAAATAATATAAAACAATTATTATGGGTAAAAGCGACTTCTTTACGATATTCAATAAACTGCAAAGTTTATTACATCGGTTGTCTAACTAGTATAGTATGGCAATAGATGGCGCTGCTGCCACCATAAGGCAATGCAATAAATGTGAAGGAAAGATTTGACAAATCGGGCAGGACTTCGGTAGCTCAGTTGGAAGAGCGGCTGGAGGACTAGATTCCCAGTGGCCGCGAGTTCAAGTCTCGCCTGAAGTCAAATTTTCCTTTCCATTTTTCTTTAAATAAAAAATATGTAGATGTTTTCGAAGAAAAAAAATTTGTACACAAATATGTAGGTGTCATAAATATACTGAAATAAAATTATTTGGTCATATTTCTGTTCACATAATAAATTGTACATGATGGCTAATTCCTACGAATATACCCGTCACATAATCGTGCAAAACACATTTCTCAACGACGGCATCGCTATTGAATTGGAACTAATGTAGTGGCAACGTTTGCTTTCATACCTCTTCCCGCACCAACATTCACTGCCATTCATACGGTTGCCAGCCAACGTTCCATTATGGACCGCCTTACCAGTCTTTTGTAGAAAATATTGGTTGAATTACAAAAATTACGCTCGTTCAGCTTACTCGTTTTACGAACATGTGAATATTTATACCTACGCAGTGTTATTTGATCAATACCTCTGCTACACAATAAAACCGAAACGTTGATTTTAAATAATAATTTAAGTTAATATTCGCGAGATAAACATGAAAACTAGTTAATATTTAAAAAAAGTTATAAGACTGAGCAGAACACACCACAATACATTATTTTTTAAATTTAGTTACTACGAGACCGAATAATTTGGTACCTATCTCGCACTACGACTTGTATACGCAGATCTCATTGTTCATCAGCCCGCTGGCAGGCTTCTACCGCTTTGCGGTTATGAATAAAATACTATATATAATAATATAATAATAATGGCCACCCATTAAATGTCCCAATGTTGGGCACGAGTCTCTCCCCTTTTTGGGAGGAGGTCTGGAGCTTACTCCACCACACTGCTCCAATGCGGGTTGGTGGAGATACGGGTTAATGGCCAACCCGCTGTTAAATGTTTTCAAACCCTAGGCCTACCTAAGGCTTCCGACAAGGTTTAACGACTGCTATCTATCGATAGCAACCGAGACCGACGGCTTAACGTGCCCTCCGAAGCACGGAAACGCGCATTTTAATTTGCCACTAGCGGTCACCTATCACACACCCGACCGCGCCCGTAATATCTTAACCGAGTAGATCGGTTACGATCTATACTATGTGCTCACTTTTAAATTGTGAGATAAACTATGAATACAGTAGGTAGGTATGAATAAATTGAATGTTTTATTTCGTACAAATTCACCCATCACACAATCTCCCAACACACATTTCTCAAAGACCGCATCGCTATTGACGTTGCTTTCATAGGTACCTCCTCCAGCACCAACTTTCACTGCCATTCATACGGCTGCCATTCGTTGGCTACGTTCCAATACGGACCGCCTTTCCAGTCTTTTGTTGAAAATATTGGTTTGAATAACAAAATTTAAACTCGTACCAACGTTTTATTAAGAGCGTTTTGAAGTTATTTAGTCTATTATTAGAAAAACGAACGATAAATTAACGGCGAGGAACAAATGTGACTAATTACCTAAATATTTCTGAAATGTTAATAGCCTTGTAATTACGAAAAAATATTAGGCGCTATGCTTGAAAATTGAGAACACGCTTAGCTTTTGAAAATGTACATATTACAGATTTAATTGCTCAGTGTTAAAAACAGACATTAATCTATATCTTATCTATCTATCTATATATAATATATATATATATATATATATAAAACAAAGTCGGGTTTGTTACAACACTTATAACTCGAGATCTGCTGGACCAATTTTCATGGTTTTTGATTTGTTGGATTTGTCTCCGCCCTGAATAGCAGAATACATCTTAAAAATAAGAAAAATTGACGAATAATTGAAAAATGCGTTATTTTCCCTATAAGTTCTTTAGTTTCAGAGCTGTCATTATTTTTTGTCAAAATCTGTAAGTAATGATTGACATTTATGCATGCGTTCATAAACTATTTAAAATGTATAAATAAACTATTATGTGTATTGTTTTTCTTAAAGATTGAAAAGTATTACGCGTGCGTTCAGAAATGTGTAATGAATACTTAATCATTTCAATAAATGCCCATTCGAAACTATTCTCTATCTTCTATCTTTTTTAGGCTTCCGTAACTAAAAGGTAAAAACGGACCCTATTACTAATCCTCCGCTGTCTGTCTGTGTGACTGTCCGTCCGTCTGTCTGTCACCAGGCTGTATCTCATATACAGTGATCCTCCTCCTTGCGTCGTATTTCCTCAATGCTGAGGGTCGTGACCTCGACGAATTACTTTTTCCCGAACGATATTTCGCCATGTTGTTCTGTCTTCGGCGATGTGGATGACTTGGCAAACTGTGGTTTCTAACGTGGAACGAATCTGGTCAGACCAGCGTAATGGACTTCTGCCTCTGGGCCTTTTCCCTTCTACTTTACCCGTCAGCAGAGTCTTTTCCAGGTTATCACCTTTCTTTCTCGCAATGTGACCAAAGAACTCAAAGCTTCTTCGCAAGCATATGGTGGCGAGTCTCATTGGTGCTTTGAGTTCTTCTATTATGGATTCGTTGGTACTATGCTCTGTCCAGTGAACACCGAGCATTTTCCTCCAACACCACATTTCGAAAGCGTCAATTCGACGACGATCATCTTTTTTCAAGGTCCAGGTCTCCGCTCCATACATCCAACAAGTGTGGTAACCAGATTGATTTTGGTTTTTCTCGTGATGTTTCTGTTGGTCCAGATATAACTCAGCTGGGTCATGGCGCTATTTGCCATGCCAATACGCTTTTTTATGTCCCTCTCACGTGAGCCATTGTTTGATATGACGGAACCTAGGTAGACGAAATCATTTACAGTTTCCAGGTTTAAGGTGTTGGACGGAGTGAGTGATTTGCTACGATCGACTATCATAAGCTTCGTTTTAGCCCTGTTTATGTGTAGCCCCATCTCGTTTCTAACCCTCTCTAGTCTAGCCTTCAAGTAATGTGGACATCTCGTCTTCGCTTGTCGCAAAAAGTGTAGTGTCGTCGGCATAGCGCAGATTTGTGATGTTCACCCAGCCAATCGATATTCCGCCCTCCCAGTCTTCGCATACTCGTCTCATGATGTATTCACCATATATATTAAAGAGTATGAGAGACATATGATGAGACAGTATGAGTATGCAGCCTTGTCTGACTCCCTTTTTAAACTGGAAGGGGTCTGAGAATGTGTTATCAATTTTGACTATGCCTTGGTTGTTCAGGTAAAGTGACTGAAGCGAAGCCGTGATAGGTAGCTAGAAAGTGATATACAGTGATAGGTAGCTAGAAAGCTACAATTTTCAGAAATTATGTATTTCTGCTACCGCTATAACGACAAAATTAAGTACAAATAAATAAGATAATGAAAATATTAAGGGGTTCAAGGGGACATACAATAAACGTGTTTTTTTTTCATATATTTTTTTTCGATAATTATAATGGTAGCAAGTAGACGCCTCAAATTTTCACAGAATTTTTAGGTATTTGGTGGAGTTAGTGGGTGTTGGTGGCATTGGTGGTGTTGGTAGTGGTGGTTTTGGTGGCGTTGGTGGCGTTAGTTGCGTTAGTGGCGTTAGTGGCTTTGGTATCATTGGTGTCGTTGGTGGCGTAGGTATTGTTGGTGACTCTGGTGGCGGTGTTGATGGCGTTGGTGGTGGTGGTAGTTTTAAGTCGCGATGGAGGCATTAGTGGCGATGGTGACATTGGTGGTGTTGTTGGTAATTTTGGAGGAATTGGTTGTGGTGGTAGTGGTGGCATAGGTGTTTGATGATGTTGATGTTGGTGGTGGCGTTGATGGCGTTGGTGACGTTTGTGGTGGTGGCGGTGGTGGAGGTGGTAGCGGTGACAGTGGTAGTGGTGGTCATGGTGGTGGTGACGATGGTGGTGATGGTGGTGGTAGTGTTGATGACATTAGTGGTTAAAAATGCACAATGTTAATATTCAATTTATAACATCCGCCATTATGAACCTAAGCACAGACATTACATGTCGTTTTTCTGCCACAGATCTACGGTAGACTCGATCGAAACCTATTTACAATTAAAGATCGTAAAAAAATAATTATTCTGAGTCGAGAACATGTATCCGCAAAATTCGTATTTTCGTAATTCGTGAAATAAAATCAACAATTTTATAAATGTCAAATGTCAATTGCCCGCCATTATGACGTACACTTTTTATTTTGTTGTATTATAGAAACTGGACAGGCCATGCAATTTTCAAAAATCAATTGCTGTTTGTTACTTTCGCTAAAACAACAAAGTTCGCCGGACCAGCTAGTAATAAATAAATAAAGCTCCAATGACGGAGCTCGTGGGCGTAGGCACCACCGCATTACCTAATTTACTTGCAGCTAAATGGTAGTGTTCAGTACTATCGTGTTCCGGTCAGGCGGCAATGTACGGCCCTGTAATTTCCGGCACGGAGGCATAACACCCTAGGGCTCAGGAGTGGTAACGCATCTGCATTTTGACCTTGGTCTTCGTGTGGGTGTCTATAGGCTGCAGTCATCACTTAACATCAATGTGAACTACATGCTTGTTTGCCACTAACATTAGGTACATAAAAAAAACAAAGTTATATACCCATTTACATGAAATCTTAATATTTACTCAATGTCAGAATCCATAAAAAAAGAGTCAACAATCTCACTAGCATTGACTGACTGGTGGTAGAGTTCCAGTGCAGGAGTTTGAGGGCGCAGGCACCACCCCACCACCAACTCTACCAGTGAAATTTAGTTTTATGTAAATATTTTCGATTATTTTATTATTTACTCATAGAAACTGCTTGGTTCGTGAATCTCTATGGATGACGATTGGGGTCATAGCTCACTAGGGCCACCCGACCGAGCGGTGTGCGCTCATTACATCAACTCCACTCCGTATCGCCTCGACCGCAAGCCGTAAACGCGTGATCCACGCGCGGACGTCGAGAGGACCATTCGGTGACCACTAGCTTGTCTTGCGTTGAATTTACATTGCTAACTCGCTGTTCCCAAGTGGACCGCGCGCGGGTGGTTCACAAGTAACATAGCGTCGTTCTCCCGTGGACCACCCGTCAACAACAACGAGTGGACGCCGTAAAACGCGGCGGTTCTGGTCGAGTGCCGGGCGACTGTAGTGAGCTATGACCCTCACAGTTAACACGCGACACGACACAAGCCGTACACATACAGCAATCACTTACGCATTTAACACGCCCTTCCGTAGCGCTGACTTCACCCAAGACATTAAATCGCCACGATTTACATAAGTGTTAACAAACTACATAATTCTTTTAAGAAGCTAATAGTCGAGAAAATTTTCTTTCAGTTGTGAGACTGTTTAAATAAGTTTTATTATTTTGAAGACAATCCTGTGCTTCGTCTACAAATTAGGCACAAAGACGGGCATTTCACAAAGCGTCAACAAAATTTCCCGGCCGAGGTGGAGCGGCCATGGATATTTTATAATATCTTATCTAGAAGTACTTCGTTTAAATAAATTAAAAAAATATATCTGAACATAAACCTTGAATTTGCAAAATTTTGGATCTATAGTTGTTACCTTCAGTATAATTTTGATATTATATTATGTACAGATACTTATTTAGTTTGAGTGAGAAAGAAGAAAAAAGTTTTCCCAGTAATTAAACTTATCGATAGTAGTGACACAGATTTTTTAAATGTATCTTTTTGGATTTACACCGTTATCTGATAACCTCCGACCCAGGAATCGAACCCTGGACCCCAGCGTAGTAGTAGTGGTAGCACCACTAGACTACTGAGGTAGGCAAAACTAAAATTTAGTGACAAATATAATACGCAAAACAAAGATGACTACAACGACTTTATATAATTAATGTTCAGAAAACTCCATAAAGGTTATAAAACAGCAGTTCAAATATTCTAATACATAAAAAATAACAAAAAAATCTACATTAATTACCACACTTACTTAGTACCAGTCGTAAGTCCCGAACTAATTACAGTGATTACCGAAGGTCCTAAGTACATAATTTTATTGTCTCTTTTAGTTTCTCTACATCAGCGGTTGCCCCTCTTTTCTTAGTTAATTGGACTCCATTATTTATTTTCCTTCCTTGTTTTCGTCGTCCCTCCACTTTGAATGTAGAAATAAAACGGTTTTGGGTCTCCTCCGTTGTAAAAATATTATCTGGTGGTAAGAAAAACGAGCGTGGACTCTTTATGTCGTGGATACTAAATATTTCATTCTTTCATCCATTTAAGATTCGAGAATTGGGCCGCGCTTATAATTAAGATTTCTTGCCTTTCGATGCGAAATATATTATTTGCCTTATACGAGTTTATTCACGTCGATTAGTAAGTGTTTCAGCCCATTGGAAGTTTTTTTATGTCATGGTAATGCCGCTAAATAGTATTCCAGCGGTAATTTCAGACACAGAGGCATAAGACAACGCATTTTCATTGAATTCTCGGGTTGTTACGTACCTACATGTTTACAGGCTGCAGTTTTCGCTTACTTGACATTAATCTCAAAACAAAAACAAAAAACCCATATGGCATGAATGTTTTGAAAGACATCGGGCTTTACCGGTTTCTCTGAAACCCTCTTTAATAGATCTAATGGATCAATGGATCGCATACTTCGAAAGATTAGAGCGTTCTTACAAAAACAATCTTCAGTTTGATTACATTAATTAAGATTTGATGATATTCATTCAAGCACAGAAATGAACCGGACATAACTCTGCTACAATTTGGAGATTTAGTGGTTCATATAAAAGTTCTTTAACAAATAACCCACGAAACCTAATAAAACGAAAATGAAATACAGCTTGCAACCCTCGTCCGTTGCTAATATAAGACAAAACACTTGGACAAGATAATGGTACGCCGAGACATCATTAATCATTCTAAGTGACTGAGTAATTGAGGAAAACTATCTGTCTTTAGCAAATAGTTTTACAAATATAAATAATATAAATGAAAGAGAAACGCTCAATTTCAGTTGTAATTAGTTGCTGGGACTCTGTTATATTTAGTATCAATAAATTGCAGATAATTGTTTGGTATACCAAATGAAAATAGGTTTTCAATTACTACATATTAATGTAGACGCATTAATAATATAGTAACGAAAGTGAATGTTATAATAATGTTATACGAATAATGTTACGGTTTAGATTATATCAAATTATTTTAGAAGTGTAAATATAAGACTTTTATGATAAATATAAATGGAAAAATAAATTGATACTTAAACCTTATTATAGATTAAGGTTTAAGTATCCTAAATATAGATTTAAGTTTAATTATTAATTTATAAAACTTTACTGTATCAAATATACATAATAATAATAATAATGTCAAAATACTTAAATTTAACTTTTTTTACATGTTTTGGGAGACAAACAAGAACGTAGTTGACAAGTTGGTAGTGTCAAGTGAATACTGCAGCATCTACACAGATAAACAGTTCAATAAAGTTTCCATCCATGAGGTCTGAGTAGAAGGCCTCTGTAATATAAATTACAGAGCCATGCTATCAAACCGGAACACGACAATACTTAACATAACTGGGGCCCACGCCCTCGAGTATAGACACAGGAACTCTAAACACTAGTAAAAATTAAAAAGACAACGGGTTGCACTCCGGGAATGCCGGCAGTAGTGACTTGAATATTAACGTTGTGCATATTTGATATTTTGGAATGGTAAAGTACTACTAGTATGAAAGTACTGTAATTTATGTAGTAAAATAATTAATTTATTACGCTAAAGATTTTAAAAGTGTTCACTTCAAAATAGAAAAAAGAATGCGTGTTCAACTGTGTACCTAATTGTGGGCTTAGTGTTAACAAAGCCACAAGCTTAGTTTTAATAATTAAAACCTGTATCACTTCACATACCTATTCCTTCGCAGATCAGTCGAGCAAAAATAACCTTAACATTTTAATTTAGTTCCGCAAAGCAAATTAGCTGCGTTTTAATGTCATTTGTATTTTTCGTTGTTTTAAATTCACATTGCTAAATTAAGACAAGTATGATAGTAAACAACACTGAGTGGTTATGGTTACGGTGATATGAATGGATGCACATCGTATCAAATTTATAAAATTACTAGCTGTTGCCCGCGGCTTCGAACGCGTGGATGTCTGTTTATAAATAACTAAGTAGCCTATGTTCTTTCTCAAAATCAGCTCTATCTCTGTACTAAATTTCATTAAAATCGATTCAGTCGTTTGGCCGCGAAAAGGCAACAGACAGACAGACAGAGTTACTTTCGCATTTATAATATTAGTAGGGAAGTAGGGATTTTCAAAAACTACAAAGTTTTTTTTATGCAACGAAGGTGGTTAACAAGCATGCAGCTCACATGGTTGTTTAGTGCTGACTGAAGCCTATACACATCTACACAAAAACCAGAGGGCAAAATGCAGACGCGTTGCCACCCCTAAGACCTAAGTTGTTGTCTTTTTTTATGTAATGAAGGTGGCGGACAAGCATGCAGTTCAGATTGATGGTAAGTGATGACTGCAGCCTATAGACACCCACACAAAGGCCAGAGGTCAAAATGCAGATGCGTTGCCACCCCTAAGACCCTAGTTATTATGTTTCTGTGATAATGATTAGTTCCTCCTCTCCTTGACTCTTATAAGAGTAATGGCCGAATACTCAAACGTCACTCTATTTTAAGCAACCGTCAAATGAGCGCTATTGGCAGAATTACCCTTAAAAGTTGGTAGTTGCCATTAACCAAAAGAAAGAAAGAAAGAAAGAAGAAGAAATGAGCGCTATCTCTATCGTTTGAGCGTGTTTTATACAGACAGAAGACTTTTAAGTCCCACTTAGATTTAAGTGACGTTTGAGTATTTGGCCGTTAGTGACATTAACAGTTTCATGACTGTACTATTTATTTTTCGCAATAACACATTTATTAAGGGAACAGCGACATCTTAACGATTTTGTATAAACTGCAGTCTATCATATCGGTTGTATAGCTATTTATTAGTTATCAATGGATGTCGTTCACAGACCCTAAATCGGTTAAAAATAAAACTCGGGAAAGCAAAATTTGACGCATCGATGTGGGACTGCGGTAGCTTAGTGGTAAAGCTCCAGTGATGGATCTCGCGGGCGTAGGCACCACCGCATTACCTAATATACTTGCCGTTAAATGGTAGTGTTCAGCACTAGCATGTTTCGGTCAGGTGGTAATGTACGGCTCTGTAATTTCCGGCACAGAGGCATAACACCGATAGCAGAGGCATAACACCTCAGGAGTGGCAGCGCATTTGCATTTTGACCTCTGGTCATTGTGTGGGTGTCTATAGGCTGCAGTCATCACTTAACATCAATGTGAACTGCACGCTTGTTTGCGACTTTTATTACACAAAAAAAGAAAAAAAATGAAAATAAAAAAATCGGCTGGACTGGTTATCCTGAGGTCACAGGTTCGATTCCTGCCCGAAGTTAAATTTTTCTTTCCGTTTTTTCTTTAATTTTTAAAGTTTCATAACTATTAATTATCATTATTATTAACAAATGTAAGTATCTAATGTAACTGGTGGTAGAGTTTCCGTGACGGGGCTCGCGGGCGTAGGCACCACCGCATTATCTAATTTAACTTGCCGCTAAATGGTAGTGTTCAGCACTATCGTGTTCCGGTCAGGTGGTAATGTACGGCCCTGTAATTTCTGACACTGAGGCATAACACCTAAGGCGCCAGAAGTGGTAACGCATCGTCAGGCTGCAGTCATCACTTAACATCAATGTGTACTGCATGGTTGTTTGTCACTTTCATTGCATAAAAAAAACTACATTTTACTTTAAATAAACCAATACGTAATTTGCACCCTTAAATGAGCTTATAACTGGTCTTAACTCGATACTGTGAATATCTATATACAAATAAATAAAATTGGAGTGTCTGTTTGTAATATAAAAATAACCACTTTTTACTAAATGCATATGTATGCAATGCATATGTATACACGGTACATATACCAAAACAACATTTTTACTATTTCTGTCTGTCTGTGTGTCTGTCTGTCTGTCTGTATGTATGTATGTCTGTTTGTTGGGCCTAATCTCGAGAACGGCTATTTGTCGGGACTTTCACTGGCAGATAGCTCATGTAATAAGGAGTAACTTAGGCTACATTTATATTAGGTTGGGGAAAAAGTCTTTTCGCATTATACGTAGTATATGTATGAACTTATAATAAAATCTCTTTGGCTGTAGTATTTGTATCTGGCTGGTTTTGGTATATAGTACCAGCCAGGTGGTAATGGTATGGCTCCATTGTTTCTGCTACAAAGGTATAACAGGTTAGGCCTCAGAAGTGGCAACGCATGTACATTGAACCATTTTTTTTTTAATTAGCTCCTGTATGCACCATCTCTGTTATCATTTTCAGCTTGTTAGCCGCTTCATGAAATAAAAAAGCAGCATCGCTGTTTAATGCGTGCCATCTTAAACAATTGAAGTCTAGCCTTTTTCGGTCCAGCGAACAACTTCGTGAGTCCACCAGCTAGTAAATATGTCGACCGAGTCGGCGGGAATAAAATCCAGCTTCAAGTGAAAGTGCTATTAAATCTTAATCCAGTTTATTTCATTTCTTAATGATCATTAATGATTATTTACTTCTTTGTCCCGTAATGATAAAATAAAGTCATTAAATAATATACAGTTTTGTAGTGTGTGTACCCTAAGAAACATGGCGTGAAGATACGTAGGTTTTTAAAATATGAAATAACTTCCACTCTGTTAAGTTAAATATTTTCTGCTATCAATTCCAAAACAAAAACAGAAAAATATTCGCACTGAAAAAAATGCCGGGGTGATAAACAACATTTTGTATTTCATTCCCTATAATTTGAACAACAAATTAAGGCAATTAATTTAAATTAAAACCACTACAGTTGACACTAGCAGCGTTTATTGTCTGCAGTATTTATTGTCTATCGTAAAAACCAGCATAGGTATAATATATAAACATTATTCAATAGGTGCAGTAGGTATCTATTAAAGCTACAGTGGGTGCACGTGGCCAATTTATTGTTATGAATAAATCGCGGGTTGCTGCAAACCCGCAATTTGCGCAGCCTAGCCGACCATTTCAGCTTTATTATTACACCACTTCATATTTCGAGTGTTTATTAATGACCCGCCACGGCTTCGCGCGGTTGCAATGTTACCTACCCTTTCCTATTTATCTTAGCGTAATGTTATATATAAAGCCTTCCTCGATAAATGGGCTATCTAACACTGAAATAATTTTTCAAATCGGACCAGTAGTTCCTGAGATTAGCGCGTTCAAGCAAACAACAAACACACTCTTCAGCTTTATAATATTAGTATAGATATAGATTTTGTAATTGGTCGGCAGGTCATAGGTTTGGTTGGCTACTGAGTCAATTAATATAAACCATTAAAATTGTATAATATCATCTGAATAACAAATTATGGTTACGAATTTTTAACAATAAAAACACGAAATTAAACACCAGCAGTGTTTAATGTCCATTGTAAAAACTAGCATAATAATATAAACATTATTCAATAGACGCAGTACGGCAGTATCCATTATAGCTACAGTGGGTGCACGTGGCCAATTTACTGTTATGAATAAATCGCGGGTTGCTGCAAACCCGCAATTTGCGCAGCCGAGCCGACCATTTCAGCTTTATTATTTCGCCACTTCATATTTCGGGTGTTTATTAATGATTTTGTAATTGGTCGGCTGTCGCTCGCATTCGTATTTACGTGCTCCATTACCTTTGTACGTCGAAATTTCGAATTAAAACATAGTGGAGGTATCCAATTATCAAACATTTGTGGATGCCTTTTGATCGAGCGATACAATTTGATCCGTTGATAGCTAATCAGTCCATGTGCTTCGCAAATGTTTACGCACCCCCTTTCTAAATTTTTCGTTAATTCATAGTTATACATATGATATCTACGTTTTAGCTATGACATGCTTTGTTTTAGCCAATTACATTTTCTATTGATTAAGATAGAAAAAGGCAAAAGAGTGATAAGCAACACTAGCTAAAATACGTATGAATAACGAGGGTAAGATTATAGTGGGATACAAAAATCCAACGTAAATTAAATAAATAGACTCTGACTAAGACTGTAAATTAATAGACTCGGTCTATATTATTTTACAGGACGCCATAAAAATATCAATGGCAAAGCATGAGAATACGTGTTACATGATACCTTTTTGATTGAATAGTTTATACCCAGTTAGTTATACATGTAATAGATACTTGACGAACTAATTTATTTCCTTCCTCTCACTCTGTATGTGGTTTTCATTCAAACGATTTCAGTATCACCCAGAATGCCGAAATGATAGAGAAAACGAAGTTGGAACGACGAGAGAGTTCGATACAACCTATTGACATGATAATAATATTGGACAAAAGAAGCCATTCCCAAATCTAGTAGTCCATGCGTCCGTGCCTCTCCTTTATTAGAAAGGCAAACAATATGCGGGTAGTATTGATTACATATAGTCAATATTATTCATAAACCAAACAATCGAAATTTAAGACATTAATAGAGCTGTTCGAAATTCCAATATATCAAAAGGCCGTTGACCCGTTTAGCCGAGTTTACGGATATCAATAACATGGGTCGATGACTGTAGGTATACGAGAAACAAGGGGATTTATGTTAAGTTAGCGTACAATCCCTTCGGTTGTTATAACAATGCCGATGTATCAAGACATCTCACCGCTTCATTACACGGCCTCTATTCATGATGTGCTCTGTTATTCACCATTAAGTATACACATTTGAAGTAGCGATTTCCTATACCTAAAATAATCGTTTGATTTGAAGGGTTGGATATTTATAGATTGGACGGGCCACGTAGGTAGTGTTATTACCTTTAAGAGACACAGCGACAGCTCCTCTCTTTCTTACACCTACGCGTCCCATATTTCTATTCCTTTTCCTCTTAATTGCATATCATGATCCAGTGACGAAATGACCGCTGTCGCGTACGCACGTAATTAGCGAGTGCCTTGTGATTAGCGATATAACATTACGGATCCCGAAGACAAGCGTAAGGGAGAATCCAGGAGGCCTCCTGAAGAGCAGCTCACAACCCGCAGGAGGATCGACAGGTCAGTCCAGTGTGCCTATTCCTTTCCTCTGTCGCTGTGCTCAATGATTTCTCGTGGTTTATAGCCTACAGACCATTTCCAAGAAAATAAAGAACATTTGGTCCTATCGATCTCGGATTTGTAGATTAAAGTCGCGATTATCAATCAAATATACCTACTTAATAATTAAAAATGACACAGGATCCTTCAGATCATCGTTTGAAAAAATTGCAACTCAAATTAAGTGCGCTTTATGGTAGATTACAAACGGTTTATGATTCTATGTCACAAATAGACAATGATCCCATAAAAATAGATAATTTTCTAGCGGATTCGTTCACAATTGACGGTCTTAAACAAGAATTCACTGATACGATTGACGAACGGAATCAGTACCAAATGACCATACCCGATGGTCCCGCACCTAATTATAGTTCATTAATTGCATTCGAACAATTATATTCGCGAATTAAATATAAGGTACATAAATTGTCGCAAATGACTAAAAATATCAGTCGCAATGACAAAGAATCGGTCCAAAAGTCGCTCAAACTACCTCCAATAGAATTATGTCAATTTGACGGTTCTTTTGAATCATGGCCAACTTTTTACGAGACTTTTAAAGTATTAATTCATGAGAATGGGGATCTCACCGACGGCCAAAGAATCCATTATTTAATGGGCAAATTAAAAGGCAAGGCTTTAAATGCTTGTCAAGGAATTTCTCCTATTGCCGAAAATTATGCATCAATATGGAACGCTTTAGTCAATAAATATAATGACAAACGCGTAATGGCCGCCTCATATTTGGATAAGTTATTTAGTTTACCGAATATAAAAGACAACAGTCCCGCGAGCTTAGAAGAATTTATAGATAAATTCTCTTCCATTCATTCGGCTTTAAAGCAGTTGAAGTTGAATTTAGAAGATTATTTGTTCATTTACATTGCTTGCAAAAAAGTCGGGTTAGAAGTTGTAAAAGAATTTGAACTTAAATATCATAAAGATAATGACTATCCTACATGCACAGATTTTATCAACTTTGTTCGTAATCATTCACATATTATGCAGCGCGCGAATTCTTTTGCGTACACAAATACGAAAGTGGGCAGTACTCAGGCGCGTAAAAATACCACGTCATCGGCTGGATCCTCCGTCTCTCGTCATATTAATAATAATAATAATGTAAAAACATTTGTCAATGTCTCGGAACAAATAAAATGTGTTTCTTGCGGAAGAGGTGAACATTCGCAGTTATCTCAATGCAATAAGTTTTTGTCAATGCCACCTCAGGAACGCTATAAACTTGTTAAATCTAATAAGTTGTGTGTAAATTGTCTTAGTAACGAGCATGCATTAGTAAAATGCACTAATCGCATTCGTTGCTCGGAGTGTGGTAAAAGTCACCATACCTTACTTCATTTCCCTACTAATAGTACATCGGCAGTCACCAAGGAACGTGTCGCGGGCGCCGCCGCGTCATTATCGCCTGAGTCCGGCCCTGTGTCACTTTGTGCACTGAGCGCGGTAAGCTTACAGGCTACCGGCGGCCCACGTAATAGACCAAAGACGTCTATATTGCTTGGTACCGCGTTGTGCCGTGTCGTAAATGCTGAGGGAACATTATTTACTGTACGCGCACTTATTGACAGTGCGTCTCAAAGGGATTTAATCACCACGGAATGCTGCAATCGATTAAATTTAAAACTACATAAGCCGCAATCTAAATATGTGACGGGTGTAGGTGATATAAGCAATCCTATTGAAGGGGTCACCTGCTTAACTATTTGTTCACATTTCGACGATACGTGTAGGTTTGATATTCAGCCAGTGGTCGTAAATCGAATCACTAGCGAGTTACCTACCGCTATTATCGACAATGCGCGCTTAGAGTATTTGAATAATATTAATTTGGCCGATAATAAATATTATTATCCTGCTAGTATAGATCTTATACTGGGCTCGGACGTTTTTTGTCGAATTTTAGGCAAAAATAAAATCGCCCGCGCGGCCGATGAACCTGTCGCGATCGAGACCTTGTTAGGTTATGTCATCGTCGGGCAGGCTCCGGTACTCGAACCCGCTCCTAGTGCGATACGTACCTACTGCACCCTAGACGAGCCGCTCGAGATGGGCATGCATCGTTTCTTTGAGCTAGAGGAGGTGCCGAATGCGCCGAATATTCTCACTTCAGACGAGCAACGATGTGAAAATTATTACACCGACACTACCGGCCGTGACTGCCACGGCCGTTACGTTGTTTCGTTGCCATTTCGCGAGAATCCCTCAGTGCTAGGTGAGTCAATGAAATCCGCCGAGCGTAGGTATCTTTCATTAGAGAATAAACTATCGTCGGCTCCTATTGTGAAGCGGGAATATGATAACGTGTTTGTAGAATATTTACAAAAGAATTATATTACACCGGTCGGTACTGTTTCGGAGTTCAATTCCAATAACGATCAGTATGTAATACCACACCATGGCGTGGTCCGTACTGATAAGAGTACGACTAAACTGAGAGTCGTACTTAATGCCAGTAACCCTACGTCATCGGGTAAATCCCTCAATGACATTTTATATACCGGTCCGAACTTGCAAAGGAATCTATTTAAAATATTATTAAATTTTCGTTTACATTCTATAGCCCTAAGTGCTGACATTAGGCAAATGTACCTACGCATCATAGTGGCCAGTGAGGACAGGCGGTTTCAGCGACTGCTGTACCGTTTTAACCTTCAAGAGCCTATTACTGTCTTCGAGATGACGCGAGTACCCTTCGGGTTGTGTTGCAGCCCTTACCTAGCGATTCGCACGGTGCGAAAACTTGCTGAGGACGAGCGCGAGCGCTTCCCGGTTGCGGCTGCCGTAGCTGAGACTGATATATATATGGATGATCTGGCTACCAGCTGCTCTTCAGTATCGAAAGGAGTCGCGCTCTCAAACCAGCTGATCGACTTGTTCGCAGCTGGAGGGTTCGACTTAGTTAAATTTTCTAGTAACTCACCTGAGGTTCTGGAAAGCATACCAGCGTCGCATCGCGTCTCGGAAGCGGTCGAATTTAGTCCTGGAAATCAACTGAAAATATTAGGTCTGCATTGGGTACAAGCCGAGGATGCGTTTACTTTCAGTGTGAACACCGAACGCCGCGAGTGCACAAAACGCACCATCTTATCCACTATAGCTCGCCTATGGGACTTAATGGGTTTTGTCGCTCCGGTGACTCTACTCGCTAAATTACTCCTCAAGGCAGTTTGGAAGGAGAAAATCGAGTGGGACGAGCCTCCTTCTCCTAATCTTGTAACTTTATGGAAGAAGTTTGAAGCGGAATTGCCCTTGCTGAAATTAATTAAGTTGCCACGACATGTCGGAGTGTCTGAAGGAGGTATAGTATCCGTACTCGGTTTCGCTGACGCCTCTGAAAGTGGTTACGGTGGTGTGGTGTACCTACACGTATATTTTCCGGCAACTGAGTACACCGTGGTGAATCTCGTGTGTGCTAAGTCTAAAGTGGCTCCGTCTAAGACTGTAATTACGCTTGCGAGAATGGAGTTATGCGCGACCGTCATTTTGGCAAAATTAATGCGTGTGGTGATTAATACCTACTCCTCCCGTTGCAAAATAGACCACGTTTTTGCTTTCACTGACAGTACCGTAACGCTTGCGTGGATACATTCATCGCCAACGCGTTGGCAAACATTTGTGGCTAACCGAGTAGCACAAATCCACGAAAATATAAACCCCGAACATTTTCATCACATACCTGGAAAGGACAACCCTGCCGACTGCCTGTCTCGAGGCTTAACACCAGCAGAACTGCTAGAGAATTCATTGTGGTACAATGGTCCACGGTTTTGTTACTTGCCTTTTGCCGAGTGGCCAGTTCGCCATTTTGATCCCTCCCTTGTCGATGAAGTACCTGAAATAAAGATTAAAACATTAGTTACTACTTTACCTGAGCCTCCTTCGTCAGCTTCGGTGTTCGGTGAAACTGCTTCGCGGGTTTCTTCGTGGCCTAAATTGCTGCGCATTGCTATATATGTCCTTCGGTTTTGCAAAAGGTTGCCTAAAACCTTCGAAGTCGCCCACTTAGACCAAGTGGAGCTGACTATAATAAGAGATTTGCAAAATACGCACTTCTCAAACGAAATACTTAGTGCACGAACTGGAAAGAAATTAACTCCCGCACTACTTAAATTGAATGCCTTCTTAAAGGACGGCATCTTGCGAGTTGGCGGTCGGCTGACTAACGCAGACGTCGACTACAATAGTCGTCATCCGATGTTACTCCCGCGCAAGGATCACGTCGTAAATCTTATTATCGATTATTACCATCGGAAGTACTTGCACGCCGGACCGCAGTTGCTGATGTCTTTATTAAGACAGAGGTTCTGGATTCTGTCCGCGCGTAATATAGTACGTAAGCGGATACAACTTTGTACAACCTGCTTTCGGGCAAACCCCCGCAACGAATTTCCCCTCATGGCCAGCTTGCCGGCTTGTAGGGTACAGGAAGCGAAAGCTTTCTGCCATACAGGTGTGGATTACGCAGGACCTCTGCAAGTATTGCCGTTCCGCCGCCGTGGCGTACGCAGTCAGAAAGCCTACATATGCTTGTTCATATGTCTAGTCACTAAGGCAGTGCACATCGAATTGGCATCTGACCTGAGCACTGAGTGCTTTATATACGCGCTTAAGCGTTTTATATCACGCCGCGGCCCAGTGTCCGTAATGTACTCCGACTGTGGTACAAATTTTATTGGAGCGAAAACTTACCTGGACAGTGTGTACCAATTGCTTGAATCAGAAGAATATAAGGATAAGTTTTCTAACGAGCTGCGTGATAATCGTATCCAATGGAAATATAATCCTGCTTCTGCCCCTCACTTTGGCGGTGTGTGGGAGAGTAACATTAAATGTATTAAAACTCACCTTTCAAGGGTTGTAGGGAACCATCTTCTCACTATGGAAGAAATGTCGACGACGCTTATTCAAATAGAGGCGATACTGAACTCTCGACCTCTCTCTGTTCTGAGCAGTGATCCGGCGGAACCCTTGGCACTAACACCTGCACATTTTCTTGTGATGACACCTCTTAAATCTTTACCTGCAGAAGACTTAACTGCTTCGACTGCTCCCCTTACCCACAGAAAGCGTATGGTAGACCAATTGGTGCAATCCTTTTGGAAACGGTGGCAGGTGGAATACCTGAATACTTTACAGGTCCGTAAGAAATGGCTTACTGCTAGTCAGCCGGTGCAGACGGGTACTGTGGTTCTGCTGAAATCGGACAATAGTGCCCCTCTGGACTGGCCAATGGGTATTATTGAGCGTACTTACCCGGGTAAAGACGGTGTTATCCGTGTTGTAGACGTCCGCACTAAATCAGGCGTCTATCGTAGACCGGTAGTGAAGGTCTTTCCTTTACCACACCAACATTAATAAATTACAGTCCACTAATAGCATCAATTTTAAATTAAGTTTAAATTAGATTCGTATTAAATTAAGTTTTAACTAGACTCATATCAAAATACTAGTATTAGAATAAAAATAAATATTTAAATAAATAAATATCGGATCATAATTTGATTGATAGGACTAGGTCCTGTCAACCCGGGGGAGATGGACGGGCCACGTAGGTAGTGTTATTACCTTTAAGAGACACAGCGACAGCTCCTCTCTTTCTTACACCTACGCGTCCCATATTTCTATTCCTTTTCCTCTTAATTGCATATCATGATCCAGTGACGAAATGACCGCTGTCGCGTACGCACGTAATTAGCGAGTGCCTTGTGATTAGCGATATAACATTACGGATCCCGAAGACAAGCGTAAGGGAGAATCCAGGAGGCCTCCTGAAGAGCAGCTCACAACCCGCAGGAGGATCGACAGGTCAGTCCAGTGTGCCTATTCCTTTCCTCTGTCGCTGTGCTCAATGATTTCTCGTGGTTTATAGCCTACAGACCATTTCCAAGAAAATAAAGAACATAGATTGACTCGCTAAAAATAGAATCCAAGGCGGCTTGAAGTCCTAGTTTCAGTAAAATACTATGGTATACTTTATAAATTTGTAAAGGATTTAAGGCTTTAAAGGATATTTTAGATATAGAGATATTTATAGATAATAAATAAAAAAAATAAAATAAAATACACTTACACTCACAGCCCCACAGTAGGTATAATTCTGTATCGTGGGTGCCGTTGTATACAAACAACACATGCACAATCACCCAGACCCGAAACAATTATCTGTAGGCCATACAAATATTTGTCACGGTGCGGGGATCGTACTCGCGACCTTTCGAATCAAACGGTCATCTCACACCGCTGGACCAACCGGGACGTCTGTCAGATAAAAACACACAATGTCGTAAGGTCTTCAGTATGTTCCGTATATTTCGATCTTTTTGAGTTCTTGTGACATGAACTCTATTAATCCAAACGGTATTGTTTTCACTTCTTGACAGACTTCCTATAACTGTCTCATCTCAGTAGTTTTATCGCAGGATGCTGCTGCCCATCTTACGTTCTTGCACTTACTACCGCCTCATTGGAATAGTTTAACCGCTATTGTTCAGTTGGCTGACTGCACTACTTGAAGAATTGGTAGAGACCAGTAGGAGAAAATTCTTCCGCTTTTGGGCGGTGGGGTGGGGCCATCGCTGTTTTTATCCATTCATTCATGAATCGATCCATTTTAAGGGTTCCGTAGCCTACCAGGAGGTCTTACACTTTCACCATATTCGTCTGTCCGTCCATCCGCAGATTAGTTCAGAGACTTAGCCTACTTAAAAGCTGTGAGTTGGTAAATCAAAACAAGTAGATATCAGTAAAATAAGTAGTTTAACTGCCTCAGTAGCGTAGTGGTAGCAGGCCACTACTACTACGCTGGGGGTCTTGGGTTCGATTCCCGGGTCGGGGACTATCAGAAATAACGGTTTAAAATCCTTTATCTCTGGTTCTATTGGGATTTTTTCATTTTCTGGAAGTTTCCCAGTACCTCGTGGTTTGGTTATGTGCCCGGAGATGGCAACAGGTTCGCCACCTGTTACATGGGCCAAAACGTAACCGGCGAGTCGTGAGTGTTTGCAAGTATGCTTGAATGCATGCATTTACCTCTGCCTACCCCTTCGGGGATTGCAGGCGTGAAGTTACGTAGATATCAGTCACGCCGACATTGTGCTAATATAAAATCGTGTAATATTTTTACGGTATTTCTCCTACACATTGGATATCGTTTTTTTAAAGTTATCAAGAGCATATTTTATTATAAGTAACAGTGTATAGCAGCATCTATTTAGTTAAATGTTTTCATATTTCCTTAGTTGACTAACAGGTTCATGGAGGGTTTGACGAGGTAATTAACAGAAAAGACCGTAGAGATAATTAAATTATCATAGTGTGAACGTGACACGCGGGATGTGATTTGTATGCCGATGTAATCAATATCACATACCGTAACCAGAAAACGACTTAATAAACTTCAACTTTTCTGGTAGTAAAGCTCTAGTGATGGAGCTCACGGGCGTAGACACCATCTCACTACCTGTCGCTTGCGTGACTTAGCTTCAAGGTACGTGCATATAGGTACTAAGTACACACAGCATCGAACTGGCAGTCAAGGTTGCGTTTGCCAGCCGGGCCTCAGCCTCCTCAGACCGGGGTTTAACTTGCGGAACTTGCCACAAACAGCCTATCTTAGGCCCCGGGCCAACTAACCAGTCATAGACCTCGGACGTGAATGGAGCCACTGAGCCACCTGGACCCTTCCGACCCTGTACGTACAATACATTCATGCCTACATATTGTAGGTATATTACTCTTAAAATAATAAGGCATTTAAGCAATGTAAATTTTCTATACAATTTATGATAGGTATTCCATCAAAAATGCCGAACTAACTACATATTTTAGACAACACGCCATTATAGTGGAACAAAAAATGCCTCTGCTTCTATTAAATCTACGCAATCTGTTAAATAATTATCACGGTTGACTCACCTTTATGTGACAGGAATACTGGCATAAGACGAGCGTAGGCTGAAATAATCAAAATACACAAACATCCCGCGGGGATAAACGATAGCATCTTCCACACAATAAATTATTAGAATGCCTCAGATCGTTACTTCCCACGTATATTTACTGAGAAAGTGTACGGTATTTCAACTAATTGATCCGACTCTCTATTAAACGATATTTGAAATTAATCTCGTTCAGATGCCGTGATTGGATAAAGAGACGTTTGTTGTTTATCTATGGGATAATTATATTAATTATCAACAGCTCAATAGAAGAATGAATTATGAACTTTCTTAGTATGTTCTTAAGTTTTCGTAAACTACACTCATTGAAATAAAACCAGTTTTCGGCGGTTTTATCTCGCGTATATTAAACTAAAATGATTATTCAAAATCGAACCCGACGTTTCAATCGCTTTTCAGCTTCCATGGTCTCGGGCAGACTGAGGTGATATTTGTCTGACAGCAGTATGAAAAATTATTATGTGCAGCTACCTCCATCTATTTCGCAAACGTCTTTCGTAGCGTTCAGGATTAACACAAAAGTTACTAATTGTATCTTGAGGTCTTAAAGACTTTGCGGTTGGGCTTTTATTCTACTGAGTATGAAAAGCGACCGAAACGTCGGGTTCGATTTTAAATAATAATTTCAGTTTATATCACTATTGCTTCTGAAACATGATATTATTTGATACCTATATTCGAACAGTGTCAGTGTTGTATATGGCAACAGAATATACCGTGCGAAGACGGGGCGGGCAGCTAGTAAATGATAATAATGATAAAACCAGATACATAAGACAACGAGAACATAAATAAGAACCCACATACCTAAATCTCCGACAAGGATTAAAATATTTTGTCTACGAAGTTTTTATGAATAACCTTTATGTGCCGCATGCCCCCTGAGATAAAGTATCCTCAGATCCTCACCCCAATTTCACATTTGTCATCGCTGCTATATGAGAGCTGGCGACTTTATTAGTGATGATAACAGAAAATATAGAATCTATACTAATATTATAAACTGAACTGAACTGAAGAGTTTATTTGTTTGTTTGTCTGTTTGCTTGAACTCGTTAATCTCAGGAACTGCTGCTTCGATTTTAAAATTCTTTCACTGTTAGATAGCCCATTTATCGAGGAAGGCTTTAGGCTATATAACACTACGCTGAGATGAATAAGAGAGGGTAGGTAACATTACACCCCCTCGAAGGCGGGACGGGCCGCTAATATAGAATATTCAGCAAAGTTGGCAATAGCGTAGTGATCTAAAAAAACGCGACTCTAATATTATTGGATAAAACTATATTTAAATTGGACGTTTAATTTATAACGCGTTTATTTTACCTGTAATTTATTGATTATCATTAAAATAAAACTGTCTATAATCCTATAACCTAGAATATTAACTATGTTTTATTCTATCGTGTGTGAAGTATGCATGCATATTGCATAAATTCGAACCAGTGCCGGATTTAAGCATAGGCAGTTACCACAAGAAGGTCGCCACCACACCACAAAAAAAACGATAAAGATTCCGTAGAAACAAAAAAAAAAGAAGTAGGTACTTAGTTTTGTTACAAATTGTTAGAAAGGTTTACAATTTTTTTTAAAGGGAAATAGTCTTCGACAATATTATCGATACGCTTTTTAATGTTAATCTCAGACGAAATTAATTTAGGTTGTAGGTAGGTACGTCTCGTTTAATTTTGAATAAATTTTATGTTAGCTGAAATATTAATTTTCTCTCTTCTTGAAATCGACCTTAATAGAAACTTTCAACAGTTACCACCAACTATTTGAGGGCCTCCACCACACGCCACACGAACAATTTCGGTAGGTATTGTAAATGGCACCAGAATTATACCATACCATGCGAAGCCGGGATTGATAGCTAGTAAATGATAATAATGATAAAATCACTACAGTTGTCAACTAGAATATAAATAAGAACTCACATACCTAAATCCCCGACAAGGACTAAAATATTTTATCCATGAAGTTTTAGGAACGACCTTTAACCTAAGCATGTGTCATGCCCCCTGAGATAAAATATCCTAACCCCATTTCAAATTTGACATAGCCGCTATCTTATCTGGGAACTGGCGATTTTATGAGTGATGATAATAGAAAATTAGAATATTCAGCGAAGTCGGCAATAGCGTAGTGATAAATGATGGCAGTGTCGTAATTATATCAATTTGTACAAAATTGTTCATGTCTAAACTGTGATTTACTAATCGACTTAATGCTATAGGTAAGTTCCTTTATTGTCTAATATCAATCTGTTTGATGTTTAGTTAAAGTAGATATATAATATCTTTGTAAAATACATATACACTACATATACATCGATTGTCGTACAATTTTTCTTTCTATATATTGAAAGAAAATTGTCATTAAAGTGGGTAACAATAACGTATGTATAATGCGAACGAATCTATTTATAATAAGAACATACTGAACTTATGAACATACTGTATCTTAAAGTAGGTACACTGCTCATATTATTAAAATTTTCGTAATTAAGATAAAGATTAGATAATTACTTTTTTTAAATTTTGTGGAAGTATTATACTATTTACCGATTGATACATTTTTTTTGTGTAAAATTAAATAAAGTTTATTCAGAAACGTACATTAGATACGTTTTAGTTATAATATTCCTACCCCCTTATTCATAAACGTATTTTAGCTAAAGTGTTGCTAATCTCTCCTTTGTCTTTTTCTATCCTGCACATTTGACAATGCAACTGACAAAGACAAAACATTCTATAGCTAAAACGTATCTAATGTACGTTTATGAATAAGTGGGTTTGTCTTTATCAGTCGCATTGTCAATTGCGTAGGATAGAAAAAGACAAAGGAGAGATTAGCAACACTTTAGCTAAAATGCTTTTATGAATGAGGTGGTATATCTTGTGTCCCATTTGAAAACTTTAAAAGCAATAGCCGTGCAAATATAAGAATTTACCGATAAAATTTGCTATACAAAAATAACCAGTTTATTTTTCTTTTTTTCGTAGAAGAAAATTCAAGGTTCTTAATCATAGTAATTAACTTAGCACCGTTTAAGTACAGATACTTATACGAGAAGAGCTCAGGTGCATAACTAACTTGGAGTGGCTAAAGAGAGTTTGTATTTCAACGAAAAGTCTTTGAAATACAGATAAGAATTAAAAAATAGAACACAAACAATATGAACGTCCATTATACATAAGTTTATTTTGTTATGTTGAACTTCATAATATACTCCAGAAGTTTATTCTCATTAAATTTTATTATTTCACTCCCGTGCAAAATGTTTGGCTACAGTATAATAATAATAATGGCAACCCAATATACGTCCCACTGCTGGGCACGAGTCTCTTTCCCCTCTTTGGGGGGAGGCCTGGAGCTTACTCCACCACGGTGGAGATACGGGTTAGTGGCCAACCCGCTGTCGGATGTTTTCAAACCTCCGACAGCGGGCCTATGACTATAAAAGGCCTCCGACAAGGTTTAACGACTGCTATCTATCGATAGCAACCGGAACCGACGGCTTAACGTGCCGAAAGTTTCCGAAGCACGGAAACGCGCATTTTAATTTGCCACTAGCGGTCACCCATCACAAACCCGACCGCACCCGTAATGCTTAACCGAGTAGATCGCATACGATCTACAACAGCCGCGGGGCCATACCTACAGTATAAATGCATTTAATTTAAAATGTTAAATTCCCCAAGAAAAAAATAGAAACCGCTCTACGAACACCAACGTAATACTTTTCTATTTCGACTGTTTTCATTTCTTCTCGTTAATCCCGACGTTGAAAGTAGTTGAATGTGTGAATTAGCTTTCGTGTAATCAACACAAAGTTTTAAAACGAATTAATATTAGCTCAAACGTATATTTTGGTCGCAGCAAACGTTTAATGAACTCTACATAACTATAATAACCGCAGCTCGACCTATTCTTAAGAAAACACGTGTATGTATTTTTAAATACTTACATGATTTTTTAACATCTTGATTTTAATGGGTTAAAGATAGCAGTATGAAACCCAGTTAACTGTCTCTTCACGACTGTTTTATCATACATACATACAAACGGTCAGAATTCGTCTCTTACATTTTTTCAGGCACATTTTTCTTAAATGGAACTGGTAAGCAAGCACAGTTCCATAGAACTGCATAGTTCACATTGATGTTAAGTGATGACTGCAGCCTATAGACATCTATATGAAAACCAGAGGTCAAAATGCAGATGCGTTGCCACCCCTGAGACTTAATGTGTCATGTCTCTGTGATAGTTCCACTAGTAATTTGCCTAGGTGGCGACTGCTCCGAATAACAACAAAACTTCGGATGAGTCGACCACTACTGTTTTTAACGAGTGACATTTCATCCGCGGATAAGTTGCATTTGCGGATGAATTGTCACCTAAGCCTACGGGGCCATACATTACCATCTAACCGAAACATGATAGTGCCGAACACTACCATTTAGCGGCAGATAGGTTAGGTAATGCGGTGGTACCTACGCCCTCGAGCTCCTACTACTACTAGTGAGAGCACTTTACCATTTAAGAAACAGTATCTGATTCGATTTCAACAGAGGTTAATTCTATATTAAATTTGGATCCAATTTTCAGTCCGTAATTATTATGTCGTCTTAAAATGTAATCGGGATTAACAGTATTAATGTCAACTCAAAGGCATATCTAATACCTCTTTAGATTTTCTATTAGGTATACAATCTGTGTCATAATAATATAGAAGTTTTGTAATAGATATATTTATACATATAATTGTGTAGAGAAGTTTCACTAGCAACTTAGTATTTAGTATATTAGTACTTAGTATAAAATACATTTTATTATAAAAAAATCTTGAAGCAACTCTTACGCATTACGCCCACTGCTCTGAATTTTTTCACAGTAGAGTTTTAAATCGTATTGGAGCCAAAACAAAAAAAACGAGTCCTGAATTCTAAAACCATAGGTAACAATAATTTAGTTTTTTTTTCAGAATAATTCAAAGCTAATTTATAAATGTTATTAAAACATACCTATTGATTAGTGGAGTTAAAACGAATCAACTCGAAATTAACACAAACGTATCAACTAGCTGATTAAAGCTGAATTAGTATTTGTTATCGTTTAGAAGAAGCTGTACTGTAACGTCTACTCTTAGCTTATTACAGTTGTTTTAGTATTTATTGCCTCGAAAATATATAGACTTGGACTATTTCGGAAGCAAGCTCAATAAAGTTCAGAACACCGGTAAAGTGTAAATATACCGCCGACCCTTACCAACCAACCATTCGATTAATGTTCCCATTTCTTAATACCTTTGTACCACGAGGACATTCACCAAATGGTATATTTACAATATTGCTTTTCCAGTAAGCCGACCCAAATTTATGAAAATGATTTAATTTAAGTATCTATCGTTTTCGTTCCACTTGGCGTACTTATGATTTACTGCTTTATTTTAAAAAATAAATAAGTACACGACGCATTTAAAAAAACATTGTATATTTTTTTTATTCTGCTTTTTGAAGCTCTTATGATTTGGTAGAGCTCAGTAGAGTCAGTAATGTCAAGAACTTAGGCGCCACATTGTTTCGTAATATACCTAATCACATAATAACGTAATATAGACTGGTAAGTAGGTATGGTGTTTTGGAAGGTCAATCAGACGAATCATTTTAGGAATCAATGTAGAAATATTTTTCTTATTAATGACTCGTTGTAGTTGTCGAGTAGAGTCACTCTCAGTAAAGAATGTCAAGCGTAGGCGCTGTTATAATGGCAAAGAAGCATGCAGTTCTCATGGATGTTAAGTGATGACTGCAGCCTATAGACATCTAACATGTAGACGCGTGCCACCCCCGAGACCTTAGATTGTTGTGTCACTGTGATAGTTTTTTTTTTTTTATTATGAGTCAAGTTATTCAAGTAAAGCGATAACTACTTTACCAGAACATTTAAAATGAAGTTTTGGAGGCAACCTGAAAGGTCGTGTTTTCGCACTGTGATTCTATTTCACTATATACGGGCACTGTAATGAACATTATATCAAACAAAATGCCACCAACTTTATTCAATATAACTTAAAAATACACCAAGAAAATGAACTAAAATAAGAGCACCATACGCCTCTTTCAAGGTTCCCGCTAAAACTCACTGTTATAGTTATTACAGGGCCATAAACAATGAATGAGCAATGATAAATAGGACACAATGTCATCAAAACTATATTTCATTGAAAGGAAAGGTACGCAGTGGATCCCAAACCAATAATAATGACATTTGGAGAATTTCAGTACTTTTAATTGTGAATTTTGCACAAATATTTGATATTTCACTCGTCTACTATATTTATTACCCCACGCTTGTAGTGAAAGTCCGGCTCCAATTCGATCATTAGGGATTTGAATGGTACTTTCACTAATAGTCATTGTTCAAACGTGTAACGAACCAACGCTTCGGAATGTTAAACGTCAGCTCCGGATAATTAATTTAGACTGCACGCGTTAATAAAATCGGTTTGAAAGTATATTGAGATGCTGAAAAAATTGCCAACTTCTGATTTCTTTGATTTGCCAAGATGGCCAAGGTCATATACCGAATTTTAAGAGCATTCTAATGAATGAAATCCTTATCCCTACTTCCAAATCAGTTCATCGATTTGTATTTTAAGGGATAATAAGGGAAGCGCTGGTATCTGTTAGCACAGTTTTAACTTTTGCAGATGCCAACGATCAAGTGATCGTTGGCATCTGCAAAAAAGTATAAAATAAGTGACTATGTTTTAGATTAATTTATATTAAGTAAACATGTCATTTTTTGTTGCAAATAAAGATTATATTATTATTAAAAAAAAAAAAAAAAAAAATTGTTTCCATACTTTTTAGATTTTATGTGATTGATAAATATGATAGCTACACCTGTGAGTGAAACCAGTGGGAAGCGACCCAAAATACTTCTCATTTTAAGATCGTATTTCAAATTTTGTGTGTTTTGTAATCGGTTATTTTTCATGAATAACCTAGAGGTAATACTATTTAAAAAAAACAATAAAATAACACTCCGTTTCATACTGAAAATAACAGTAATATACAGTATAAATAAATGTAAAGCATAGTGCACAATAGATCCAATAAATTCAACGTCACATCGCATCTAAACTGTTTGGTTTAGGTTAAATCCAACATGGATTGATGAAAAATAAAGGCATTTTCCAATTAACTATTTTGCGTGGAGCACGTCGCGTTTTTACTATGCCCGGAATAAAACCAAATATTTCGCAGTACCGGCGTCCATTGCTCAATCCGACTGTTAACCTACTGTTTTTTACTGTACAATTTATTTTATGGAAATATTCCTCTCACAGTTCGTTAATCTCGTCAAGATTTATTAATATTTTAATCTCGTTTCAGGTAAGCCGCGCTTTATTCGCACGCCGTTTGTAGTGTAAGTTTTGAATCAATATCTGTATTTATTAATTTATTGGTCAATGATTGTGTTATGGTTGGTATGCAAACTGTGTGTTGATGATACGAGTATACGAGTGATTACTGTTGTCAGACATCGCCGTCTACATAAAAGGTCTTACTTAGCACAGGAACGTTGCCGCTTCCGAGGCCTAAAAGTTTACCCCCATATTCATAAACGTAAATTAGATACGTTTTAGCTATAGAATGCTTTGTTTTTGTCAGTTGCATTATCAAATGTGCAGGATAGAAAAAGATAAAGGAGAGATTAACAACACTAGTTAAAATACGTTTATGAATAAGGGGATTAGACTCTATAATATATTCTTGATTATTTTATTAGATTTAAGCTTGGTTTCAAAAGAACAGTAGGTACTGAGTTTCTTTTGTAGCACAGATCTTCTTAGTATCGACTGCATTTAGAGCTCTGTTAAATAAATGTCCTTTAATATGACGAACAAATTAATTCTATTTCCTCCGTTTACTTTTGAAATGGATAATTTGAAAATTAATTATTCTTTTTATATTATAATTGTTTAGTTTTTTTAATATATCTATTTGGTGTTAGAATCAGAATCAGAAACTCATTTATTCATTTAGGGTGACAGGCACCTCTTACGACACGACAAAAACAAACAAAATAAATTAAAGTGAACAACAATTGATATACAGGTCAAACAAGATGAAAAATATATGTAAAGTCAAGAATATCACTAAGATAAAACCAAATGTAATAAACTAATGTAAAAAGTATATCAGTAGAATGTCTCATTTCCCCTTTACAAACTGATAACAAAGAGTAAAAAGAAAAGAAAAAGAGTCATTCTTTGTCATTCACCGGCAAAGTTCCAAAGGCCAATATGATCTATGAAAAACTTGCAGGAAAAAACTCAGTCGGCTCTTTTAAAAATATCTCTTAGGCATATTTTTACAATTTTCCATAATTTAAGCAAATTTAAAATTAACAATATAATATCAACATTACACTTTAATTATTACATTTAACACCCTTGTGAAGCTAGATCAGCATTTCTATCCTTGAGATAGTCCTCGAGTTTATAGTAAGCCTTTTTACATTGAGTGCGTTTAATTAATGCTTTGAATTTACTATTAGTGAGTTCAGAAATCCCGGATGGGATCTTGTTATAAAATTCTACACTATATTTTAGGAAAGATGTATTAGTTTTCGTCAGTCGAAAACTTGGCAGAGACAACTTGTTCTTATTCCTCGTATTATAACTATGCCTATCGGAGATTTTGTCAAACAGATGAAAATTTTTCCTCGCGGAAAGTATATTTTCATAGATGTAATGGCAAGGGACTGTCATTAGTTAACGTCTCTCGTCAGCACAGGGTCCAATTTGAACCCCGTGCTGACGAGTTACGATCTTTGTCGGCTTTCGCGGGGACATGGGTCCATCTCGTAGAGGCCAAAAATTTCGAGGTTTCGAGAATTTTGATCTATATTGTAATGGGTTGCATTCGGCGGGACCTCTCTCTGACAGCATCAATAGTTATCACCACAGACTGGCCCTGCAGAATACATGGGACTATTGTCATTATAATTGACTCGCCAAACTTTGGGCTATGTGGATGAACTGGGGGGACTAGCTGGCTGGGCCTATAGAGTGAGATCCGGCAGCTGCCTATATTCAACATCTCACATCATTGAATCTTACGTTAGACAGATGGAGACTGTCCTCTTCTTAGTGAGCCCTCCAAATTTAATATAAAATGGTTTAAAAATAATTTGATGATATAAAAGTGGTCTTCAGGAACCTAATTATGGAAAATGTATGAATAAACTGAATTAAGCATAGGGCAATTGTTTTAAATTGCGAACAATACTATGATTTATTTCATACGATAAGTAAGCGGTATCATTAATCATTACTCTTTTAAGCAATAATTGTTTGTTAAACACATAACTAAAATTGATAAGCATTTGTATTCTGTAAAACAGTCTGCAATTACGAACGCAATCTGATTATGAACTGCAGTAATACTTATCTAAAATATGTGACTTATCTACATGTTATCTGATAATGACCTCGGAGTTACTAAATGAAAACAAATGTACATATTAAATTATTCTCTGGTAGAGTCCAAATCTTATCCAATTTACAGCAGTGGCTCAAGACCGAGGTCTTTGATCAGTGTGTGTTGTCAGTGGTGACACTATGGACTTCATAAGAAGGCTCAAGGTCATGCAAAGAGCAATGGTAGAGAATATGTAATAATACTACGAATAGAATGGACACTTCGACGTCCCACCCGATTTCCCCGCATCACCCAACCTCCTCCCCTCTTTTGGGCGGCGGTTGGTATTTTCTATCCGCTACGCACACAGGTGCACGTATAAATAAAATACACGTCACTGATTAATGTCTATGGAATAGAGACCAAATTTAGCGTTTGTATGGAATTTTGGCGCAGTGTCCGCGGTGTGGCAATAGAGAGACCTATGCTCGGAGTTTGCCTGTGAGATTGAAACAGAAATGAGGAGATCCGCATGAGAACCAAAGTTACCGACATAGGCCCACCCATCGAACAGCGAAACTGAAATGGCAACATAACTCGAATAACACTGACCATAAATGTAACCACTGTGAACAGCATGCTTGTATACCTCTCAAAACCCGTTTGCTTGGTAACATCGAACAGTGAAAAACTGAACAAAAAAGCGGTGGTCAGTTTGGCAGTTTGCTATCTGACAAACGCCAGTCGTACAGGTTTTTCTACATTTTTTTTTTCAAATAATGTCGTAAATCTATGTTATTACGTACGTCCGACCGATTAAGAGTGCTCCTCTTCCGAGGTGATAAAATACCTTTGTTTGGTAACATCAAACAAAGTGAAAAACTAAAAAGAAGCAGCGGTCAGATTGACAACGTGTTAACAAAAGGAAATCGACACAGACGTAGATTACCCTAAGCGCCACTTAAAACATCGCCTAACCAGCACAATGGGCCATCGGTCGTATAGACATTTAAATAAGGTCCCCACGATTTTATCACACGTCGAAGCAAATTATCTTTCAAGACATATCGTCGAGTGGGTCGCAAAAGAGCCACTAGGCTTATATCTATTGGGCCAGTATCTGTAACCTCGGTAATACAAAACGACATTCTTGATTTGAGACATTTTATAAAGGGATTGTAGAGAACAGAGGACAGCTCTTACTAAAATTGGAGTCGTACAATTTAGTATTTTATAGCTTGTCTGGATTGTTCTTCTAATACAGGTTATTTAGTACAACCAGGTTATTGCGTATTTGGTCATTTTCATGTATTTTGCATTCATTTTCATTTGTAAATTACCATCCATGTGAACTAGGCCTATCCGGTCCGACTTTAAATATTCCAAAAGAATGACGAGCATTGCTCTCTTTGGAATTAAATCTGTATTCTGATATTTTTCACTATTTAGTGATGCGATATCTAATCTGGATTTTGAAGTCGGTATTTTTCAAGAAAATCGACACAGATGTAGATAACCCTTACTACTAATCGCCACTTAAACATCGCTAAACCAGCACAATGGGGTATCGGTCGTACAGACCTTTAAATAAGGTCCCCATGATTTTATCACACGTCGAGGTCCTTCAAGACGTATCGTTGAGTGGCCCGTAAAAGACTACCAGAGACCACTACGCTTATATCGCGGCAGTATCTGTGATCTCTGTAATCCAAAACGATATTCTTGATGCGAGACATCTTCTTGAGGGATTGTAGAAAACAACCCTTACTTAAATCCCAATAATGATGATATCTTACATATTGTAATCGTATAAAGTACCTACCTAGGGAAGTATTATTACATATTCTCTGCTAGGGAGATATATTAGGTACCTACAGTTTGTCTAATTTTTTTTTCAAATAAAGTCGTTAAACTTCGTTATTATGTCCGCCCGGCTAAGAGTCCTCCTTTGTCGAAATCGGTTTAAATCCTTTAGTTTGGTAACATCAAACAAAGTGAAAAACTAAAAAAAAAGCACCGGTCAAATTGACAACGTGTTTACAAAAGCAAATCGACACACATGTAAAAGATTACCCTAATCGCCACTTAAAACATCGCCTAACCAGCACAATGGTCGTACAGTCTTTAAATAAGGTCCTCACGATTTTATCACACGTCGCGTCGAGGCAAATTATCTCTCATGACGTATCGTCGAGTGGGTCGTAAAAGGCCCACTACGCTTATATTGGGGCAGTATCTGTGATCTCTGTAATCCGAAACCATATTCTTGATGCAAGACATCTTCTTGAGGGATTGTACCTAGAGAACAACCCTTACTTAAATCCCAATAATGATGATATCTTACAAATTGTAGTCGTACAAGTACCTACCTAGGAAGATACATTACAGTGTGTCTAATTTTTTTTTTTCAAATAAAGTCGTAAAACTAAGTTATTATGTCCGACCGGCTAAGAGTCCTCCTTTGTCGAGGTCGGTTAAAACCCTTTAGTTTGGTAACATCAAAAAAAGTGAAAAACTAAAAAATCTGCGGTCAAATTGACAACGTGTTAACAAAAGGAAATCGACACACATGTAAAAGATTACCCTAATAGCCACTTAAAACATCGCCTAACCAGCACAATGGTCGTACAGTCTTTAAATAAGGTCCTCACGATTTTATCACACGTCGAGGCAAATTATCTCTCAAGATGTATCGTCGAGTGGGTCGTAAAAGGGCCACTACGCTTATATTGGGGCAGTATCTGCGATCTCGGTCATGCAAAACGACATTCTTGATTCGAGTCATCTTCTAAAGGGATTGTAGAGAACAGCCCTTACTTAAATCCTCATAATGATGAGATGATATCTCGCAAATTGGAGACTTGCAGATACGAAAGTGTATTACACCTTGCCTATATTGTTTTTTTTAATAAAGTATTAAAACCATGTTAATATTTTTGTCGTAATTTTCTCATAATTTTTGTGTTTTTGGAATACGCTTCTACGTTTTAAATATGATTAATTTATCAAGTAGATAAAGCATTGCACTTATACGAGTAGTATACAAGTTCGATCTAAGTTTCAAAACGTTAAGTGAGGTTAAGAACAACTTTTAGACAGGATTTTTGTACTAACAATTATTTAGGACTATGGCAACAGTTTCGCCACCTGCTACATGGGCCAAAACGTAACCGGCGAGTCGTGGGTGTTTGCATGTATGCTTGAATGCATGCATTTACCTCTGCCTACCCCTTCGGGGATTAATGGCGTGAAGTTACGAGTGTAGGGACTCGAGGACGTCGGCACCACCGCTTTACCTTATCTATCTGCCGCCAAATGATAGTGTTCAGCAACTATCGTGTTCCGGTTAGATGGTAATGAATGGCACACTAAAAACTATCACAGAGACATAACAACTAAGGTCTCAAGGGTGGCAACGCATCTACATTTTAACCTCCGATTTTAGTGTATAGTAGGCTGAAGTCATCACTTTACATCCATGTGAACTGTATGTTGTTGCACCTTCGTTACATTCAAAATAAACACAAATTAAAACAATGTTTAAACATCAGACTGCTGCAGAAATCACTTTCAAACTCTCCAGAACAACTTCTCTCAGCGATGTATAAACAATCAAGTTGTAACAAAAACAAATGTAATTAGATTATCCAACAGCTAATCGCAGTATTAATGCTACGGAAGGATCCACGGACCCCTAGGCCGTATCCTTGACCTGTTGTCGTACTTACGTCACTATCGTTAACTAAGCTTCACTTCCAATGCAATGTTAATCAATTATACGCTCTCTCCCAAATAGTTATGGATGATTAACACTGTGTACCTATGTTCCAATTAGTTACGGTTTCCTGATAATAATAAGATACAGATCTGTAAAAATGAGGGTGAATGAGTGATATTCGACGTATTATGCACTTCATTGGTGTTTTTTTTTCAGAGGGGTAGGTGGAAGTAAATGCATGTATGTTCTGACTGGTGGTAGAGCTCCAGTGACGGAGCTCGCGGGCGTAGGCACCACCGCATTACCTAATATACTTGCCGCTAAATGATAGTGTTCAGCACTATCGTGTTCCAGTCAGGTGGTAAAGTACGGCCCTGTAATTTCCGGCAGAGAGGCATAACACCTTACGCCTCAGGAATGGTAACGCATCTGCATTTTGACCTTGGTCTTTGTGTGGGTGTCTTTAGGCTTCAGTCATCACTTAACATCAATGTGAACTGCGTGCTCGTTTGCCACTACCATTACATAAAAGAAAAGAAAAAGTTACTTTCGATTGTAAAATAACTCCTGTGATTAAGTACGATCACATTGAACAAGAAGCACCATTTCTAATCGCTAATTAATCCGTTTGACAGATAAGCTCTGAAGAAATATTTCGAAGTTAATTTACTTCGTAACTGCTTCAGTATTCTATAGGTAGTAGGCCACTACAGCTATGCTGCAGTCGTGGGTTCGATCCCCGGATTGGGGGCTGATAGAGATAAAGATGTATTATGTCTGGTGCTATTGGATTATTCCTTTTTCTAGAAGTTTACTCGAAGTTTGCTTGAATGCATGCATTCAACTCTGCCTAGCCCTTCAGGGAACACAGACGTGAAGTTACATTTACCCTTAGGCAGATGATTTTCGAATCATAGGCAAACATATTTCTAAAAGTACTAACTATTACTTAACAAGGTTGTGGTAATGACCACATTTGTGCAAATAGAGGCTATTTAGTACACATAGTCGGGCCATTTTAATGCAGTTTCAGCAAAGCTTTGTGCGTGCCCCAATTCCGATAGATTAGCAAAGTATAAAATTATTTATAGTGCGCCGCATATTCGTGTGCTCATCAAAATGACCTAGTTACCAAAAAGATACGTAGATGAGTTCGTATGTATGTATGTATGTATGTATGTATGTATGTTTCTTCACGCCAGGTCCCTAACGGGGTAGGCAGAGAGTGTAGAGCGCCAGATATCCCGATCCTGACATACCTCTCGTGCCTCATCCACTTTCATCATTCTCTTCATACATGCACGCCGATTCCTAAGACTTTTACTTTTAGACTCTGCAACTATCCCCATTCGCATTGTATATTTGTTTAGTCATTCTCTAATTCGACATTCTAAGTTAAGTTAGAAAGTTCGTATCTGTTATAAATGCACGTAGAACTTAATTCAGTTACTCTTTCATAGCAAAGGACGATTTTATAGGAAGTCGCCAAAAAGCATGAAATTCACATTGATGTTAAGTGATGACTCCAGCCTATAGAAATTTACACAAAAATGAGAGGTCAAAATGCAGATGCGTTGCCACCCCTGAGACTTTAGTTGTAACGTCTCTATGATAGTTATCACGAGGCCATACATTACCATCTAACCAGAACAAGGAAATGATCAGTGTGGTACGATTCTCTGGCAATTTTTAGACCTGCAATTGCCTAGTCTCCGACATTTTCACATCTTTGATACAGTAATGAACCCCTCACCACCATTTTTTAAATATCAAACGATTGACAGATAAGCATACGGGCCGGCATTTACAACACCAGGGGAGTTGCCAACGCGCTGCCGGGCCTGAAGGAATCTTTTGACGCCAGTTTTGAAGAACCTCATATTGTAGCGCCGGGGGTACACCTCAGAGGGCAAATCGTTTCACAATTTGCACTTTCTAGACAAGAACGAACGCCCGAATCGGACCATTGAGCACTTCCAAGTATCCAATCTTTGCGAGTGGAACTTCTCTCTTCGGCGGGTGGTGCGATGTAGGAAGGTAAACGATGGCATCAGATCGAACAGTTCATCAGAGCACTCACCATTGTTAAGGCGGTAGAAAATGCACAGACATCCAATGTCTCTGCGCAGACTCAGATCTTCGAGTCTATCTGCGATTCCTGGGTCGTTGACAATTCGAATGGCACGTTTTTGAATGGAGTCAAGGGGACCAAGCTGGTATTTAGGGGATCCCGCCCAAAGATGAGAGCAGTATACCAAATGGGGCCTCACTTGAGCTTTATAGAGCTGTAGAAGTTGCCCCGATGTGAAATACAGCCTCGCCTTATTTAGTACCCCGAGCCAGACTCAATTGAGTCTGGCTCGGGGTACTAAATAAGGCGACAATATCTTGATATTACCTAAATGTAATTCGATATTTCTAGTGAACTATATAATCCACTGTGAAAATGGCAAACGGTTTTACGTACGTCATAGGATGACATTTAATCTCAGTCACGTAGGTTGTTATTTCAAATCTAAATTTAAGCAAGTTTTTTTTCTACTTAAATTTTACTTGGCATCAGTTTCTTCCTTGCTTGAGTAGGTATATTCATAAAATAATACCCACTGAAATATAATCTGGGTTTCCTTCGGTCAATATCTTTTTCATACAAATCTGGCACTTTGATTTAAAATTTATTCGCAATAAACTTAGGTGGTTGCTTTTGATAATCCGCCCACGTTATCAACGTACTTAGACACACAATCAGTGGGCGGGCAAGAAAAGGTGAGCTCAAAATTAACACCATTTGCTCCATAACAAAACAATGTAATTATTTGTAAATTAATTTTTATTTGTTGCGTAATTAGAAACGAAAATAACACAACCAGCGTAATCCTTACGTAATGTTGACTGCACCATAACACAGAATGCGCTACGTAGGTAACTGAAATATTTATGAATACATTTGTACATGCAGGCACCACATGTACCTATCTCTAGCAAATATTCTAAATTTAGTATTCACATAAGTTTAATTAAACCATCATCTTCAACAAATCTAAAAATAAGCGTCGGCTACCATTTGCGCCATTGCAGCGATAAAGCGAGCGCTGCTGTACGTTAGACGACTTCTAGAAAATGCTTCCCGCGTTTTATTAGCGCATGCGTCGTGCGCCACCCATCCCTTTCTCGCGAATTGCGCGGCAGTCTCCATTGCGCAGTGTGCCGTATCACGCGACAATCGCGTTCGCAATCAAAACAATTATACGATGATTGCCGATTTGCCACCTTGCCAAGCGATGGAACATCAACTCTATGCACAACTCGGCATCGGCGCCAGCCCCGCCGCGCCGCAGGCCGCAAATGGTACAACTGCTTGTTTTTGTTTGTATGCAAGCTTGTGACGTAGTTAGCCGGCCGACAAACGACAAAGCGTTGCATGTATTGTGTATAGATGTAAAGTAATGAGAACTCGCCGATTGGCTCACAATTATTTGAGGATCTTTGATGATATGAATAAATCAAACCTTCAGTGCGTCGGAGGATACCTACTTAATTCAGTTTTCCACGTACAGGTTCATTCATGACTTGACCAAAGGGCGATTATGATGCATCGGTGACAGCGAATCTTGCGGACACAGAATAAGGGATATGCGACAAGATAGTAAAGACCGGAAGATATCGTGAGGGACTCGTCGACCCTATTCAACCCTCTCGACTTGTTGCTCGATACTATGTTGTTTACATTGTGGATTTCATATCCGTGATTCAATTTATGTGATACCATATATCACTTCGAAACGAATCCAAAATCTAATAACATGAATGATACGTTTGGGTTTACATGTTAGGCGGGGTTTTATGGATACTCTGGTAGCACTATCGTATTTATTGTGGTAGGGGCAAATTGTTTAATTTGATACTCCGCTTTTACTTCGGTTTTCTTTGTTCGTAGTCGCTTTGCTTCACTAAATGTAGGATAGTGCAGTTTCAAAGTTTATTAAATGACACTGTACTGCACTTCGCACGCTGCACAGAGACATTAATGTGCAAGCAGCATGCAATAAAACAATGTGTCTTTTAGTAAACTGAAATAACTTTATGAAATCTTAATAGCAGCAATAACAGTCACACCAATGTTAGTCAAGAAGCAAATCTGATTCTATTTATTTACCAACATCTGCTCAAATGAAATGAAATATGGAAATAAGTCCTTGCAAGCCTTAGGACGTGAAGTGTGGCGCGAACGTCAGGTGAGTAACACTGGTAAGGTCAGGCGGGTCGTTACGACCTCCAGGCGACCGATGCTCGACGTCACTGTCTATTGCGCTGCGACTGTGCCTAACTGAACGCTGAAACATTCTCGTTGAAACGTTCTGAAAATTCTAGATAACATTTGAAGAGATTGATTTTTTGGGGTGACTAAAGTGGAGTTTTCAAATGAGTTTCAGTATTACCTTTTCTCGTATAAGTTCACGTCCACTGCTGAACGTTTAGTGGATGTATTTGTATATAATGTATTTGAAGAAAAAGTAATTAAACAGCTATAAATAATAAGCTCCAATACATTGATGATGTGTGTCGATTTAGATATACCCAAGTGTTGGTTGAAAGTCAGTCAATGTGTCAGAAAAGTCCTTTTACAAATTTTGTTATAAATTTGTTCAACAAGTAGACATTAAAACGGAAGATATGGAGATAAAAAACAGGGCAGTATAATTTTTTACATAATAAGACCTCAGAATACGACAAACATCTAGTTGCACATATCTACTTATTGATTGTGCAGTTGACTCATTGGTGACTGCAATGGTATGAATTAACCGGCACCCATCTGTCGGCGCTCTATAGATATGCTGTGATTGCGCCATCAATTGTTGACTATCCAGAACTGTACAGTGAAATATCTATAACCCGTCAATCTTCGAAGATATTTATTTATAGATATTCATTGCACAAGATTGTGGCGAAGATTCCAGCTACCACATTTTGTGATTCTATTCGTTATAATCTTTGGTTGTATTTTCCAAGCTTTTAAGAATATTCACTGTATCTCTATTTGATACTTGGGCCTTTGGCTATGGGACCTAAATCAGTTTATTATTATTTTAAACAAGTTTCACTAAACCCTTGTAGTGAGTCTGGTACAAAAACACGTAGCTAAATTGAATACACAAAACCGATCAGAAACAAGGCAATAATTTAACAGACAATCTAATACGATAAAGATCTAGTTGGCAATTTGACATAATGATTGTTCAGTTGATTCATTGGTGACTGCAATGGTATGAATTAACCATCTGTCGGCGCTCTAAAGACATGCAGTGATTGCGCCATCAATTGTTAACAATCCAGAACTGTACGGAGAAATGTCGATTGCCCGTCAATCTTTGAAGCAATTTCTTTTTAGATATTTATTGCGCTAAATTAATAGATTCCAGTTACAACATTTTTTTTTGATAATCTTTACTTGTGCTTTCCATGCTTTGTGGAACATTACTGTATCCAAGTAGGTATTAACTTTTGTAGTGAGTCAAATCCTCAAAGGCCTGGATTGAATGCGCAAAACCTAGCTATTAGAAATAAGGCAATAATTTATCAGACAATTTAATACGATAAAGATCTACATAGTTGGCAATTTGACATAATGATTGTTTTGTTGATTCATTGGTGACTGCAATGGTATGAATTAACCGGCACCCATCTGTCGGCGTTCTATAGATATGCTGTGATTGCGCCATCAATTGCTGACTATCTAGAATTATACGGTGAAATATCTATTATACGTCAATATTTAAAGCATTTTTTTTGTAGAAACTTATTGTGCACTAGATGCTATTCTAGCTATCACTTCTTCTAATACCGTTTGTTATGATCTTTGCTTGTGCGTTCTATATATTCGCCTACATTATAGGGTACATATGAATAATTTATGTCTAATAAAATCTTCTTATACTTTTTATTTCACCTTCTATTTGCTGTTGTGTTGTAGCTATTTTGTAAGATTAAGTATTAGTTAAACGATTAAGCATAATACATTATTTAGGGAGTTTTTATAAAACGCTCTCCTGTTTCCGGAAGATTTTTTGAACCGTGTTTTGGTTCATCACAAAACTTTTCCACCAATCCTCATTAAATAATCGTTGTTATTACATAGCTGTATCTATTATTTATGTTTGAAAACGAATTGGAATTTGAATACTCATAGATACATATTATCATTTTAATGATGTTATGTTATCAGTTAAAGTAAATAATCTGAAACCAGGCAATAATTTAACAGGCAATCTAATACGACAAATATCTAGTTGGTAATTTGACATAATGAACAAGTCTAGTTGATTCATTGATGCCTACAATGTACGAATCAACCGGCACCCATCTATCGCGGCGCTCTAAGTTGGTAATTTGACATAATGAACAAGTCTTGTTGATTCATTGATGCCTACGATGTACGAATTAACCGGCACCCATCTGTCGCGGCGCTCTAAGTTGGTAATTTGACATAATGAACAAGTCTAGTTGATTCATTGATGCCTACAATGTACGAATTAACGGGCACCCATCTATCGCGGCGCTCTAAGTTGGTAATTTGACATAATGAACAAGTCTAGTTGATTCATTGATGCCTACAATGTACGAATTAACCGGCACCCATCTGTCGCGGCGCTCTAAGTTGGTAATTTGACATAATGAACAAGTCTAGTTGATTCATTGATGCCTACAATGTACGAATTAACCGGCACCCATCTGTCGCGGCGCTCTAGAGATAGGTACGCTGTGATTACGTCATGAATCGTTGAATATCTAGACCTAGAGTAAAATTATCTGTTCTCGGTTAATCTTCTGAGTGTTTCCTTATATTTATTGCACTAGATTTTATTCTTGCCATTACTTAGGTAAGTTAGTTTTCTATTATGCTGATAATTATGAATGTGAAACTTAGTGTTTGTTACTCAGTCAAGCAAAAACGCATGGACAGATTTGGGTGAATTTCGATATCTTATGACCTGAAGCAATATAAACTTCGTAAGAGGCAAAAGCTTTTTAGGGTTCCGTGGTAAACAAGGAACCCTTATAGTTTCGCCATGTCCGTCTGACTGACTGTCTCTCTGTCCTTCCTCGGTTTAGCGCAAAAACTTGGCTGATGTAAAACCTGATAAATAACGAGGGAGCCCTACACTGCGCCCGTCACGCACTTGACCGGTTTTTTTATAACGAATTACTGCTGCTTTTCTGGCAATCATGATCTAACCATAATAATGGGTTGGGGAAAAAGTCTTTTCGCATTATAGTATGTATGAACTTGTAATAAAATCTCTTTGGCTGTAGTATTTGTATCTGGCTGGTTTTGGTATCATTGAAAGTTAAAATCTTAAAGAACATAATTCCAAATTCAAATTAGGCAAATGTGTGATTTCCATTTGTTTTTCGTACTGTCAAGATGAGTAATGAATCTAATGAAGAAATTCGATACATTTTAAAATTTTACTACAAAAAAGGTAAACACGCAACGCAAGCAGCGAAAAAAAATTGCGATGTTTATGGACCTAGTGCAGTGTCTGTGAGAGTAGCACAAATTTGGTTTAAGCGTTTTCAATCCGGAAATTTTGATGTCAAAGATGCACCTCGCTCTGGTCGCCCTATTACGGATAAAATGGATGCCATTTTTGGAAAAGTGGAGCAAGATCGACATATCAGTAGTTACGACGTAGCTGAAGAACTGAGAATTGATCACAAAACAGTTTTGGCGCATTTGAAAAAAGCTGGGTACAAAAAAAAGCTCCATATTTGGGTACCTCACGAGCTCACTGAAAGAAACCTAATGAACCGTGTACTCATTTGTGATTCTTTATTACGACGTAATGAAACCGAATCATTTTTGAAGAAGCTGATAACTGGTGATGAAAAGTGGATCACGTACGACAAGAACGTGCGAAAAAGGTCGTGGTCAAAGGCCGGTCAGGCTTCACAGACTGTGGCGAAACCCGGGTTAACTCGCAATAAGGTGATGTTGTGTGTGTGGTGGGATTGGAAGGGCATTATTCATTATGAGCTATTACCACCAGGCAGGACTATCGATTCTGAACTCTACTGCGAACAACTGATGACATTAAAGCAAGAAGTTGAGAGAAAGCGGACGGAATTGATCAACAGAAGGGGTAGTGTTTCGTCATGATAACGCTAGACCTCACACATCTATAGCCACTCAGCAAAAAATAAGAGAGTTTGGCTGGGAGGTGTTAATGCATCCGCCGTATAGTCCTGACCTTGCGTCTATGAGTCTATCTATGAGTCTTGACCTTCAGATTTCCACCTGTTTCGGTCTCTTCAGAATTCTTTATGCAATGTTAGGTTAACATCACGAGAGTACTGCCAAATCCACTTGTCGCGGTATTTTGATGAGAAGTCCCAAATTTTTTACAGCAATGGGATCATGTCCCTACCTACAAGATGGCAAAAGGTTATCGAACAAAATGGTAGATACATACTTTAGTTAAATTTAAATAAACTATATTAAAAAAAATTTTGAATTATCTTAAAAAATGCGAAGAAACTTTTTCCCCAACCAATGTATTAGCTCCTAAAACTTTCATCTGACAAAAACGTAACTTATGAATTTTGGGTATTTGCATGTAGGTAGACCTGAATACAGTATTCAAAAAGAAATATTGCACATCTACCTCAGGAAGGAGACTCGGCTCATTTCGGGTCTGTTATCTGTAGAGCGTTATCTCTTTCGCATCCTACCGTGTCCATCGTTTGTCCATTATTTTCACCAAGTCTTGATCAATACCGGATTATCCAGTGCTTACGTAGGTAGTGTGCAACAAAGATAACGCTCTACGAAGACGAAACTAGCCGATTGTCCTTTTCATATGCTCGATGTGCAGTATTTCTTGATGAGCACCGTACGTGCGTTTTTACCTTTGTCTATCCCACACAGGCGTAAAGTTACGTTGAAGTAATGTTAAATAGCATCTGCTGCTGATTACTTTAGCGGTAGGTACCTATAAGAAAGTAAGGCACCACCGTGCCCTCGAACTTGCCTAGTGCTCTGTGGTTCTAAACACTGGACGACCAATAAAATCCATACATAAATACCCGTGATAGTAGAAACAAATACGGTGACAGGTAACGACGATTTACCTCACTGGTAACTCCTAAGGCAGTTGTCCCACCGGCAACGATGAGCGAGTTGCGAGTAGAGCTAGAATAGAAATGAGTTCGCGAGCCGCGGCGACCGAGTGCGTAGCTCGGCTATAAGCGAGTGTGGGAGTGAGACGAGCAATTACTAGCGGCACTGTAGAGAAATGACCGCTGATTGCTCCCTCGGCGTGAGTTTTGATCGCTCAGCAAGTGTTATCTTTCATAGCTCTTGTCGCTTAGCGACACACTAGTGAAGCGAGTCCTCGCCGACAGTGTAAACAGTCAGCGATCAACTATTTGTATATGCATCTCTTTTGTTTACATGGAACGTATCTATATCTATTGTATATTTCTTGAGCGAGAAAACAGCCGATAGTTACTCGTTTTCTCGCCGTCGGTAGGACAACTGCCTAAAACTTTACCATTAGTTTCACTCTCAAAGTTATTAAGATAACATTTTAAGTAAAATAAACATTTCCTCAACTTCGATTTCCACTTGCCAGATTGTCACAAATTTATGAACGTTAACTTATTTCTAAGAGCCCGTGTTACAAGTTGACTCAATTTGGAATATTGAAACTTCGCTAAACTTAACTTCGCGTCTAGCTTTAAGTTTCTATTTCGAAAATCAGTAACTACTAAAGTTCATTTAATCTTGCAGAGAACTCCGAGAGTCAGTTTATAATGTCACAATCTACCACATACATGTACGTAATAGACATATATTTCTAAGTTAAATAGACCTACCTAACAATATGGGTGGGTGGTACCTACATGTTGGGTTGTGCGGCATTGGTCAAAATTTGATTAAAATGGTTAACAAACGTCTCATAGGTAGTGTGCGAAAGAGATAACGCTCTATAGAACCGAAAATAGCCGAAGTCTCTTTCCTAAAGTCGACATGCAATTTTTTGCCTGGGATAGTATATTGTTAACTTCGCCAATGTGTTAAAGTTAAAAATATGTATTTTTAAGTATTGTTTGGCGGTAAACTGCTAAAAATTCCAAATATGTATAAGTGTCGGCGGTTCCTGATCCTAATGCAAAGAAAAAAAAATCTTCAGGCGGGGACTCAACTCGCGACCATTAGTATCCCTAGTCCAGTCATTCTCCCAATTGAACTACCGAAGTCCATACCCAACTGTCGAATAAACTTAATAAGAAAAACTTACCCTAGTAGGTATGTATAGCTCAACCTTTTTAAATAATCAGTAAAGAACATTCTAGAAGTCTCTCTGATAAAAACAAAGATAAAGCCTTGTTCACACACTACTTTCCGTCAGCTCGGAAGAGGACACCCGCCATTTTACAAGTGAAAATGTGAAAATCTCTTGAACGGTAAATTGGCGAGTTTCACAATAGGGTCCGAACTAGAGTTTTGTTATTTGGCTTCTATCTGCTATGCTACTTTATCATTTTAATAATTTATGTTCAATTTGAAGTAAGAGTTATTTCTTTATACATATATTTTAGGCCACAGGCCAGTATAGCCACGAATTTTAATGTCAAATCCTACTTATATGTATACATATAAAGTTCAGTGACTACAGCTCTGTGATTTTTTTTATGTAATAGAAGTGGCAAATAAGCATGCAGTTCACATTGATGTTAAGTGATGACTGCAGCCTATAGACTTACACAAAGACCAAGGTCAAAATGCAGATGCGTTACCACTCCTGAGGCCTAAGGTGTTATGCCTCTGTACCGGAATTTACAAAAAAAGGCTATACATTACCACCAGCTCCGTCACTGGAGCTCTACCACCAGTAAATAAATAAGTAGAATAAACTATGTATGGATACATATAAAGTGTGAACCAAACAAAACCACCGGCTTACATGAACCGTGAAATTATACAGTGAAATCTCAGTGGAATATTATTATCCTCTTTAAACCTTCACAGCGGTGTCAACCACAGAATAGGTGTCAACACAAGATCTATCGCCATTATCAGTATATGAAGTTTAAGTTTGTGATTACAAACTTGCTAGAAGTTACATGACCAACATTACAAAACTTATGGATTATTAGGTAGGTGTGGTAGTTCACAAGAAGTTTCCGCATACCCTTATGTATGTGTATACGACAACATGCGTGCATGCATGCGTGCTTTTGTGTTCAAACATGCATTCGTGGTCGTGTTTTTTTTAAAGATGGATTTAGCCGGCACGTCTCGAAACGGCACTTGTCTACTTACCGGGAAATGGGCCAGCACAGAAGCTAAATGTTCGCGTGTGTATGTGCACACAAACATACAATTGCGATTTACTGAGACTACGCGCTAAAATTCAATCATAGACCTTTTCAAAATGTGCAGTATGTACTTAAACAACAATAAGTACAGAGTAAAGCTAATTGTGTTTAAAAAAAAAAACATTTTCCAAAGATAAAACCTTCAGACAACTTTCCGAAACTAGAAAGCGAACGCGAAATTACATTTCACTTGAACGACAAATTGGCGAGTTTTGCTACAATGCGGTCTGAACTGAAGATTTGTCGGGCATTGTCACATAAGCCATGCAATCCTTTTATTTTATTCTGCCGTGCAATTAAATTATATTTTTACTTTTGCTCTGTCAAATTAAAATAAAATTATATTCGTGTTCTTTTAATAAAATATACTACAAGTTCGAATTGAACTTAATATCTGTGGTCCAAGTCCTTTCTTGAACTTAAACTTAGAATAAACTAATTGGTATTAATATCACGTCGTTCGCTATACTCACAGCTACAAACACGAAAAATCTTATGAGCGGTTGTTAATACTCGGCAAACCTAATATACCTAATTGTAGCTTGTAGCTGTAAGTGATTACAAAACCAAGATTGTTTTAAAAAAACATAATTTTCAGCTTTGCTCAGGAACTCAACTAAATGTAACTTGATCAACAAAACTTAAGATAAAGCCTTGTCCTCAGACAATTCTCCGTCAGCTCGAAAGGGAACACGAGCCATTACAAGTGAAAATCTCTTGAACGACAAATTCGCGAGTTTTGCTACAATGCGGTCTAAACTGAAGATATGTTGGCCATTGTCACATAAGCTATACAAGCCACTTATTTTATTCAGGAGTGTAATGAAATAAGGTTTACTCTACACTGTTATAGTAATATAATTACAAAAGATCGCTGACTGTTTACACTGTCGGCGAGGACTCGCTTCACTAGTGTGTCGCTAAGCGACAAGAGCTATGAAAGATAACACTTGCTGAGCGATCAAAACTCACGCCGAGGGAGCAATCAGCGGTCATTTCTCTACAGTGCCGCTAGTAATTGCTCGTCTCACTCCCACACTCGCTTATAGCCGAGCTACGCACTCGCTCGCCGCGGCTCGCGAACTCATTTCTATTCTAGCTCTACTCGCAACTCGCTCATCGTTGCCGGTGGGACAACTGCCTTAGGAGTTACCAGTGAGGTAAATCGTCGTTACCTGTCACCGTATTTGTTTCTACTATCACGGGTATTTATGTATGGATTTTATTGGTCGTCCAGTGTTTAGAACCACAGAGCACTAGGCAAGTTCGAGGGCACGGTGGTGCCTTACTTTCTTATAGGTACCTACCGCTAAAGTAATCAGCAGCAGATGCTATTTAACATTACTTCAACGTAACTTTACGCCTGTGTGGGATAGACAAAGGTAAAAACGCACGTACGGTGCTCATCAAGAAATACTGCACATCGAGCATATGAAAAGGACAATCGGCTAGTTTCGTCGTGCCGGAGTAAGAGACCGGAGTGGGCCCGGCGCCTGTGCACGGGGGGGATCGGGGGTCCTTCCGTCCCCCGGACCAGCAAATTGCACCACCTCTGTGTGCAGATGGTCCGATGCACCTGCAACTTTGCCCCTCGGGCGGTCGATACGGTGCACATCATTCTTTCCCTTATCCGACGCTTTTAGGAAGTTACAAGTAAAAATGGTCAAAAAAAAGAAAAAAAGTAGAAACGCAGCGGACGCCCCTCCCACATTTACTGTGGACATGTGCAACATCAGGGGTTTACATACCAACCTTAACGCCGTTCACCACCACCTTGAAACGGCTAAGCCGGCCCTACTCTTTCTGACGGAGACACAAATATCCTCTCCATTTGACACAGCGTACCTTACTTACCCCGGCTATACTCTGGAGAACACTTTCGTTCGCCGCGCCGGGGTATGTCTGTATGTCCGAGAGGATGTCTGTTGTCGCCGTCTTGACCATTTTGAAGACAAGGACCTGTCGCTATTGTGGGCACGCGTGGATTACGGTGGATCTACCCGAATATACGCGTGCGTGTACAGGTCCTATAGCGGAGACGGGGAGACAGCTCGCTTATTCGAGCACATCCAACAGGTGGTCGACACAGTGCTTGTGCAGTATCCTTCTGCGGAGTTGGTGATTCTTGGTGACTTTAACGCACACCATACGGAGTGGTTGAGTTCCCGGATCACGGACTTCGCTGGAAGATCTGCACACGATTTCGCGTTGGCTAATGGACTCTCACAAGTTGTATCCGGGTTTACCCGGATACCAGATGTCGAGGGTCACACTGCCTCTTTGCTGGATCTTCTGCTGACCTCACATCCTGCCAACTATCAGGTGGTGGTCGAGGCTCCCTTAGGATCCTCGGACCACTGTCTGGTACGCACAAAAACCTCATTGTCGGTTCGAGCGCCGCTGCGGCCCTCGGCAACTCGACAAGTGTGGCATTACAGGTCGGCAGACTGGGATGGACTGAGGGAGTTCCTGACGTCCTACCCATGGAGGCAGCTTTGTTTCTCGTCGGAAGATCCGAGCACGTGTGCCGATGCTGTAACCGATGTGATACACCAGGGAATGGAATGTTACATTCCGTACTCTGTGGTATCCATTGGCGGACAGTACCAGCCCTGGTTCGATAAGTCCTGTGCTGTGGCTTCTAGTCACAAGCAGGAGGCTTACAGAACCTGGACTGCGGCTCACGCTTGTAAGGATCCTAATGCCTCCGGCCTCAAGAGAGCACTCAACGCTGCATCCAGGTCCACTAAGCGGCGCATGGCCAAAGCGAAGTCGAAGCACATTGGTAGAGTTGGCAGGAAACTAATGAGGCACCCTCCCGGGAGCCGTGCCTATTGGTCTCTTGCCAAAGCTATCGAAGGGAATTTTTGTCGGTCATCTTTCCCACCACTGCGTAAAATTGACGATAGCCTGGCCCACACGGCAAAAGAGAAAGCTGACCTTCTGGGCAGCCTCTTTGCCTCAAACTCGACTCTTGACGACATGGGTATCACAGCGCCTACCATCCCGCGCTGTGAAAGCTCTATGCCTGACGTCAAATTCACTCAGAAGAACGTCAGGCGAGCTCTTTTATCCCTTGACGTCAAGAAGTCGAGTGGGCCGGACTCCGTCCCTGCGGTGGTGTTGAAGATGTGCGCTCCCGAGCTGACCCCCGTTCTGACGCGCCTGTTCTCGCTTTCCTACGATCAAAGAACCGTACCGTCTGCGTGGAAGACCGCCCTCGTGCACCCGATACCCAAAAAAGGGGATCGCAGTGACCCGGCCAATTATAGGCCCATAGCAATAACCTCACTACTCTGTAAAGTCATGGAGCGTGTGATCAATACTCAACTGCTGCAGTATCTAGAGGATCATCAGCTGATCAGTGACCGCCAATATGGATTTCGTCATGGCAGATCTGCTGGTGATCTTCTAGTATATCTCACGCACCATTGGTCCCACGCCTTGGACAAGAGTGGGGAGGCATTGGCTGTAAGCCTGGACATTGCTAAGGCCTTTGACCGGGTCTGGCACAGGGCACTCCTCGCGAAACTTCCATCCTACGGTCTTCCCGAGAGGCTATGCAACTGGACAGCCAGCTTTCTGTCTGAGCGTTATATACAAGTCTTAGTTGACGGTCAGCGCTCAGACAGACTACCTATCAACGCTGGTGTGCCGCAAGGCTCTGTGTTATCTCCCACGCTTTTTCTTCTGCATATCAATGAAATATTGGAGCAAAACTCCAATTTTCATTGCTATGCCGATGATAGTACGGGAGATGCACACTACACTAGCCGTGCAAATGCCTCTCGGACACTTATCGAGGAAAGCAGGACTAGACTTGTGTCTGAAATCGAGCACTCTCTGGAGCGGGTCTCGGATTGGGGTCGACTTAATTTAGTACAGTTTAACCCCTCGAAGACACAAGTCTGCGCGTTCACCGCAAAAAAAACCCCATTCATTGTAGCACCACAGTTCCAGGGCATTCCGCTCGCCGTTGATAAGAGTATCGGTATCCTGGGCGTTGACATATCGAACGAAGTGCAATTCGGGAGTCACATTGAGTGTAAGACCAAGTTGGCATCCAAAAAGTTGGGGGTGCTTAACAAAGCGAGGCAGTATTTCACATCGGGGCAGCTACTACAGCTTTATAAGGCCCAAGTGCGGCCCCATCTGGAATACTGCTCTCATTTGTGGGCGGGAGCCCCCAAATACCAGCTTGGTCCACTTGACTCCCTACAAAAACGCGCCGTTCGTATTGTTAACGATCCAGGACTTACCGACAGGCTCGAACATCTGAGCCTGCGCAGGGACATTGGGAGTCTGTGCGTGTTGTACCGTCTCTACAATGGTGAGTGCTCTGCGGAACTGTTTGACATGGTGCCACCGTCTCTTTTCCTACACCGTACTACCCGCCGAAGAGAGAAGTTCCACCCACACCGACTGGACACCTGGCAGTGCTCAACGGTGCGGTTTTCACGTTCGTTCCTGCCCAGAACGTGTAAATTGTGGAACGAACTTCCCTCTGAGGTGTTCCCTAGGTGCTACAATATGGGGTTCTTCAAAAATGGCGTCAAAAGAGTCCTTCAGGGCTGGCAGCGCGTTGGCAACTCCCCTGGTGTTGCAAATGTTCATAGGCGACGGTGACCACTTTCCATCAGGTGGCCCGTTTGCTTGTCTGTCAACCTTCAGACATAAAAAAAAAAAAAAAAAAAAAAAAAAAAAAAAGTTTCGTCTTCGTAGAGCGTTATCTTTGTTGCACACTACCTACGTAAGCACTGGATAATCCGGTATTGATCAAGACTTGGTGAAAATAATGGACAAACGATGGACACGGTAGGATGCGAAAGAGATAACGCTCTACAGATAACAGACCCGAAATGAGCCGAGTCTCCTTCCTGAGGTAGATGTGCAATATTTCTTTTTGAATACTGTATTCAGGTCTACCTACATGCAAATACCCAAAATTCATAAGTTACGTTTTTGTCAGATGAAAGTTTTAGGAGCTAATACATTGGTTGGGGAAAAAGTTTCTTCGCATTTTTTAAGATAATTCAAAATTTTTTTTAATATAGTTTATTTAAATTTAACTAAAGTATGTATCTACCATTTTGTTCGATAACCTTTTGCCATCTTGTAGGTAGGGACATGATCCCATTGCTGTAAAAAATTTGGGACTTCTCATCAAAATACCGCGACAAGTGGATTTGGCAGTACTCTCGTGATGTTAACCTAACATTGCATAAAGAATTCTGAAGAGACCGAAACAGGTGGAAATCTGAAGGTCAAGACTCATAGATAGACTCATAGACGCAAGGTCAGGACTATACGGCGGATGCATTAACACCTCCCAGCCAAACTCTCTTATTTTTTGCTGAGTGGCTATAGATGTGTGAGGTCTAGCGTTATCATGACGAAACACTACCCCTTCTGTTGATCAATTCCGTCCGCTTTCAATATTTTCGAAAATATTACAGATTTAAAATGCAGAAACATAGCGGTTACGGTGGTACCGGCAGGGGGGGTTATATTATTAAGAATTTTCGATTTAATTTGAATACTCAAACTTCTTATAGGTTTTCCAGTAATCGATAGGCAAAGAACTCCACATTTTTTTCAAAATTTTAAGTTCAGTAGTTTCGGAGATAGGGGGGGGGATTGTCAATTTTCGTCGTTTTTCATATATAACTTCAAATTTGTTTATGCAAAAATTATAAAAAATATATATCTGAGATGCTGACAACAACTTCTTTCATTTCATATTTCACACGACACAGTTTACGATTTTTTTTTAATTTTCTGATTTATTCCCCGAAAGTTGCCCCCCTGTTTAAAATTTATTATTTTACTTGACGTGTTCATCTTTGGGTCACCAATTTACATATATTCATCAAATTTCAACTCAATCGGTCGAGTAGTTTCGGAGCGAATTGGCTGTGACAGACGGACAGACAGACAGACAGACGCACGAGTGATCCTATAAGGGTTACTTTTTTCCTTTTAAGGTACGGAACCCTAAAAATAACAAACCAACGGAAATTCATTGATTTGACGAAAAAATTTATGTCAAAATCTACAGAAAATACTCACGCTTGACCGGTTCTTTTGTAATTTATTTGATCTTGGTAAACACGCATAAAGTTAATGGTCTCACGAATTCGTAACGGGTTTCGACTTCCGACACTAAAGCGAAACTCGAGAAAAATTTATGATGTTCTTGATATTCTTGATTCTAACGAAACAAAAAGCCAAGACAAACATGCTTATTTAAGATGGAATGACTTGGTGTTCCATTGTTAAAGTTTATCTTTCACCATGCCAAGACATATATAGAAACTCAAGTTATTATTAATAGAATTTGATTACCTACTGAAAAAAACATTGTCCCTTTTTTAAAGTGACGAAGGTGGCTAACAAGCTTGCAGTTTACATGGGTGTTAAGTGGTGACTGCAGCCTATAGACATCTACAAAAAAAACCACAGGTCAAAATGCAGATGCGTTGCTACCCCTTGAGACCTCACTTGTTATGTCTCTGTGGAAGTTGTTACGGGGCCCACATACATTACCTTATAAGAATATTACATACGTTACCTTGTAACCGCAACTCGATAGTGCTGAACACTACCATTTGGCGGTAGACAGAATAGGCAATGCGGTGGTGCCTACGCCCTTGACTCGCTACACGGGAACTCTACCACCAGTAGAACTCTACCACCAATACAAGCCAAACACCAGAACACTTACCAATGTTTAGAGCTTTCCTGCAGCAGAACGATTCACCTAGTATTATCGCCTTTTGCCTCTGCCACTGCTAACCCCTTCGCGTATTACGCTACGTTGTATGTTCATCTTTACCTTGTCACAGTCTATTGAAAATAGAATAACTTATAAAAATTAAAAATAAAAGGAAACAAATTCGTCGCATTTCCAGGTGCCATAAACTTCAGTTTTTAGCTCTCCATACTAGCAGAGTAAATGTGCCAATAAGCCGACTTTGCGAACGTCGAAATAGCTGTGCAAAATCAGAAACGAAATGTAAACCATCCAAAATGCACAGACACGGCGCGATCATTTCGCAGAGAACGTAAAACTGCAGCGAATTTTAGAGTTAGCACCAGCACACCGTACGAAACAGCTACTACGATGAATAGTAAGCGAAAATAAAAAGCCACCTCCTAAAAATATCGCCACTATTTGCTCGGAATTAACTGCTCCAGAATGTAGAAAGCGATCGTTTTATCCAATCGAGTGGACCGAATAACTTTTCAGGAAATTAAAATGTGTCGCCGTCCCGCTTCAAACCCATACTATTACAGCACACTATTTTATCGGCCGAACACTGACATATTTTATTCAATTGGATTTTGTTATGTAACAATGTTTATATTTTAACAAGCTCGGTTTATTTCTTTGTGATATAGCTTATCGAATAAGTTTGTTTAATGTTTTTGCTTGACGATTGCCATAGAATAGGTCATAAAAATGGCTTAACTTTATTTGTTTTCAATATATGTATATCACAATCTTTCACAACTACAAATTTGGAGTGATTAATTAAAGTAAGACTAATTTATCCTCACACGTAAACGTCATTTATCTCTGTCTATCTGTCTGTAAACTGTTATTCAAAAATTTAGAACAATAATGAGTTCATTACTGAGATTTTAGTACATATTTAATTGCTGTAGTTATAAGGGATATTCCTGGTACGAAATTATCATATCACGTGAAAGTGACTTTCAAATGAGATTTCAATTTTACTGGTGGTAGAGCTCCAGTGATGGAGCTCGCGGGCGTAGGCACCACCGCATTACCTAATATACTTGCCGTTAAGTGGTAGTGTTCAGCACTATCATGTTTCGGTCAGGTGGTAATGTACGGCTCTGTAATTTCCGGCACAGAGGCATAACACCTAATGCCTCAGGAGTGGCAGCGCATTTGCATTTTGACCTCTGGTCATTGTGTGGGTGTCTATAGGCTGCAGTCCTCACTTAACATCAATGTGAACTGCACGCTTGTTTGCCACTTTTGATTACATAAAAAAAAAGAGATATAAAGATACAAAAATTGAGAAAAATCGAGAGAATCGTATAAGGTAGAAGAATTTAAAAGTGACGAATATTTGTAACAAAAATATTAACTTTGCCTCGGGCCCACTGTTCAGTCTTAGGCCCCGGGCGTGTGAGACGCCACCGAACTACCCTGGCCCATACGGTCCCGTTCGACCCCGGATGTCTATGCGTTGATGGAGAAACTGAACGGGGTGCAAGGTCTTAATCTTAACTTAATCTAACGGGCTCGAGTAACTGCGAAATTCCCTCTTGAGCTCCCCTTCTATTATGTACATGTTTATTGACGACCCGGTTAGTCCAGCGGTGTGAGATGACCGTTTGATTCGAAGGGTCGCTCGATCGGGGATCGGGTTCGATCCCCGCACCGGGACAAATATTTGCATGGCCTAAAGATATTTGTTTCGGGTCTGGGTGTTTGTGTATGTGTTGTTTGTGTATGTGTTGTATGTGTACAACGGCACCCACGACACAGGTTTATACCTACTGTGGGACTGTGAGTGTAAGCGTATATTATTTTTATTTTTTTAATAATTGTATAGGCTATAGTATTCGCTTACTTCGCTTACCTACCATTCGTGTGAACTGTTTGCTTGTTTTCTACTCACTACATTTATGAAAAAATTGCAAGTCACATGGATTTTATGTGATGACTGCAACTTATAGACACACAAAAACTAAAGGATAAAATGCTGATGCATTACCACCCCTCAGACCTTAGTTGGTATAGCTGTGTGATAGTTATTATGGGGCCATATATTACCATCTAACCGGAACACGATAGTACTGAACACTACCATTTACCGGCAGATAGATTAAGTAATGCGGTGGTACCTACCTACGTCCTCGAGCTCCTACACTTACTTTAACTCTACTACCAGTAAAATACACTAATTACTTGATGGTATCGTAACCTACTTATCTTTACAAATAAATAAAATTGGAGTGTCTGTTTGTAGTATTAAAATAACCGCTTCTTACTAAATGCATATGTGTGTTTCACGGTACATATACCAAAAAACCTAGCTGTAAGTTATCCTAAAAATGTAAAAATAAAATAAAAATAAAATAAAACAACATTTTCTACAATTTCTGTCTCTCTGTCTGTCTGTTTGGCGGGGCTAATATTGGGAACGGCTGGACCAATTTTGACGGGACTTTCACTGGCAGATGATGTAATGAGGAGTAACTTAGGCGACTTTTATACTAGTTGCGCCCACGACCTCGTCCGGGTAGGTACTGACCAATTATAAATTCTCACGCGGACGAAGACGGGCACAGCTAGTATTCAATAAGTAAATATATTTAACTAAAACTACCAACGTTATATTGCTATAGACCCAAAATTCCGGTTGCTTTTCAGCTTCCGTGATCGTGATCAAACCGGATATGACGGTTGGGCTTGTTGCTGATAAAATAAATACTGTAAAAAGCCGAATACTCGGTAAATAACACCAACGTATTTCATGGATGATACGCGAGCTTATTGAAATTTTAAATGACCGAGTTTTAATACTGAAAATGTATGACGATTTTTAACCACAGTAAAAATACCAAACAATGCTGGTAGTTTTATTTAAAGGGTCTTTACTCCTAACGGAAATAAAATAAACCCTGGTAGGATTCGCCTGACAGAACCATTTCTTATGCATTTAAGCACATTTTGTTCTAATTTTCAAAGTATTTAAAAAATAGGCGTAGATGGACAATTCCCCTTGTGATGTCTCGAAAAGATTGCGACATTATATTTTGAAAAAAGTAATATCGCGTAATATAGGTATAACAGTCAAATTTATATGACGTCTATGGTATTTAAGGTTACATAGGACGTTTATTTATTGAACGGATGTGACTACAGTTCGCACTTTGTTGTTGAAATAATATAACAAATAATACTTACCAATACGTAACATCGAGGCGCACGTTTGCATAAAAATAAAGGCAAAACACGGGGATGTACAATGACGCATCGTTTGCATTAGGAAAACAACCGAAACAGAAATTCCGAAAAATCTTTGGAGCGTATCAAAGTAAAAAGTAACTAAAGTAAAACTAAAAATTAGCGATGAAAAGACGGTGCGGCGAATTAGATTCACCATATTTTTTTTGCAAAGTGGAAGAGATGAACGATTTTTTCAAAGTCAAAAGTCGTGAGCACTTGCACGAAATGAGGAATCTTGTATGATAGATACAATAATTAATGTGTTCCAAAATTCCTCGTAAACATGTTAAATTATTAATTCCCCGGAATTCACCGATTTCATTCAGGCCTCCCATTCCATGAAGTTTCCCGCCGATTCACAACACTGGCGTTGACGCAGTGTAAAATTTTCATAGCATCGTGGCCCCACATTTTCACAATGCATTGTACGGTACCGTAGATTTCTAGTGTTTCATCCCATCGCAGTGTTGTGTCCCCGTTGAAAGTAAAATACTATGTGTTCCCACCAAAAATGTTTTGACATCGATTGAGGCCAGTATTTACAAACTGTCAATAAAATTTCACCTCAGTCTAGTGGTCTACTAATGCAAAAACATTGGTATTTAGGTACTAACTTGCAGCGTCCACTACATTAAGGTGACAGCTAGTGGAACACAGACGAAACCTTACAGTACTTTTCTAGTACGGTAGATGGCGTGTCGATCGAATAACATCGCATATACGAAGATTTCTCAAGAGTTGACATATTATTATATACAACTATGTCTCTCCGCAACGGCCTAGGCCGAGGCACGGACTAGCGGTGGGACGGGTCGCAATTTTATCGACCCGGGCGACCCGAATTAATATAGACGCTAGCCCGGGTTGCATCTCGGGTTGATTCGGGTTGAAATATAAATAAAAAGTACCTAGTATGAGAAATTACTTGCTTTGCAATGCCTTCATTGTTTGAGCTAAGTTCACAGTAGTTCACATGTCAACAATGAACCTTCGTAACCATACCTATACAGAAAAGCTGAACGATACTCTGGTTTTGTAGAAATCTGTAGGCTGCAATCATCACATGACATCCGTGTACAAACTACATGCATGTTCGCTTAGTTTGCCACCATCACTCCATTAGAAAAAAATCAAAACATAACATTGTAAGAACGCGCTAAATTCGTATTGTGTTAATGTACTTACTTCAAATATTATAACGCGTTACCTCTTACTGGCTCTTACTCTATGACGTAGTGTGAGTGAAAGATAAAGTATAGGTAGGTATACCAACTTCAACACCGCGTCCTTTTTTCTTATTGAATGTCCAATGTCCATTAGGAAGATGACTATGATTAGATAGTTCCATAAGAAATAATTAATATGATAAGATGAGTCCAGTGAAGTGATGGGGATTTTACTAGAAACTTTTTATGGAGTTTTGAAAACAACACGACAAGTCACATTTTACTACAATAAATCACTTTCCTACACTCTTATCCGTGGTCGAACGCTTTACGAAATAAAACTAATAAAAACCCGCCAAAACACCCAAGCAAAGTAAGACTAGAACGCTCACGCGCATGCGCGCTCCGTTTAAGGATGGCGATCAATTAATCGGCAGATGAATCTTTCGGACCAAAAAATAGATTATTTAAATCGATCCACAGCACAGAATCAGAGAAAATAAGACAGGAAGCCAGATAATGACAGATACCTTATTTTTGGCTCATTTCTTATCCTTGGTTGAGTTCTTAGTATTACATAATACAAATCGAATATAAATTGATTAAGTGGAAAAATATAAATGTAAATTATAATAAAATAATAATCGATTCAAAGATCGATCTTTTTCAGAAAGAATTGCCATCCCTAGCTGCGCTCCACGTCATTAGCACGCATGCGCACTGGACTCTATTAGCACGCATGCGCACTGGACTCTATTAGCGCGCATGCGCACTGGACTCTATTATAGCGCATGCGCTTTCAAGGTTCCCGCCAAAAAACTCTAATTTAATTCACTTAGATTAGATGGCACGCAATAATGACCACTAGAGCATTGATATACCTGAGGATGTTTGCCTTGATGTTAACATATGGGTTTTAAAGATTTATTTTTAGGGTTTCGTAGTGAGATAATAAATTCAGAATTTAGGTAATACATGTTATTAAATATTTATTACTAAAATAGTAATATGTACAGTGTATGCTTAATTCTGAATGAATTAATAATTTCAAAATTGAAATACCTATTACTCTTCTACTTCGACATGTCATGTTAGCCATAATGTATGTGATGACGTGTATGATGATGTGTTTTTTTTTTTAATTAACGTAAGGTCCTTTTTGTACCTTATTAAAATTACAATCTAGCCTAAAAGACTAATATGAAAGATGATGATGTGTAACAATTTTTTTATTTATACCTCTCAAGAAACATTTTTCTCATATACCTATCCATCCATCATAACGTGGAGTAGCGGACAGACGAGCAGAGCGCATGCGCAACCCGTCAAACCGTATACATTATATACATTCATTTGCTGCCCGACTTCTGTCTCATTCAATCACCTACTGAAATAATTTGCCTTTCTCATTTACACACTATATAACGCAACCCGTCACGCCGTCAACCCGTAAACCTTCTCTCTCGTTCTATTACCTAATGAAACAATTAACCTTTCTCATTCGCACAACCCGTACGTACGATACGGGTAGGCATCTCGGTTATCGCACGCCGCGCGGCGAGTACGCGGCTACGCGGGCTACGCAGCCCGAAAGCAAGGTACCTAATTGTTCTGCGGCGGCGACGACGAAAGCGTGACCCGCGCGTGAGACTGATAGCCTGATGGCGCCACGGGTCAACCCGTTACAGCGCAAAGAGAACCCGTATTTTCGGGTTGGCTGACATGCTCGGTTCGTGCGGGCAATTTAGCTCGAGTCGCCCATCGCTAGCACGGACCCGCATGGGTCACCCTTAGGTAAGGATGTGACTAAGCTGGCAAAAATCGATTTTTATTTTATATTATTCAATTATTTTTAAAGCTACAATAAACGATTTTGAAATAATCGATTATTCCACTAATAATAATCGTTGTTTTTAATCGATTTTTATAGATCCAATTTTAAAATCGTAAATTCAAAGCTTTTATTTCTTAATAAAATAATAGATTTTTATAGATTTAATATAAAAAATCGTGAATTCGAAGCTTTTCCAATAAATTATTTTTATTTGTTCATCGAAACAACTTGCTAAATAAACATAAACAATTTACTTTGGCCATGAAAATGAAAAAAAATATATTAGTGACACGCTTTACTGAATAACGAAAATCATCTCTAACACTTATTTAGCAAGTAATAGAAAAGAAAAGTAGTTGAAATCATCATATCGATAGGTGGTCTAGAAAATTTTTTGCGCGGAATTTTAAGAAATTAGTTATGTCTAATGGAAAACTACGAAATAAATTAATAATCTATTTATAAAATTTAAAAAAATCGAAAGGATTACGTAAAAAAGCAAAAATAAAACTCGAATAAAATCGAATATTTTTTTTTTAAATCGAACACATAAATCGATTATTCAGAAAAAATAATCGATTAACTGAAACTCAAAAATTAATTTAATCACCTGGAAATAATAGAATTTGCTTGTGATAGGTCAAATTACAAATATAAAATTAAAGCGAATAACAACTGATACGTTGATTAATATGTCAAAGTAAACAAAATAAAATAAATAATGGTCCAAAAATACTTAATAATAAAAATAGGTATCAACAGAATGTTCCATTCTCTCTTTTACTATTATTAATCGATGTTTTAAATAATCGATTATTTTTTCACATCTCTACCCTTAGGCAGTTGCGCTAACTTTTTGCTTAGGCTGGAGCGCCTTATGCGCTCGCCGATTGCCCGGTGAAGTAGACTAGTGCCGTCTCGAGACAGGCAGGCTACATAAGTCCGATCTAAAAAAAAATCATTAAATATCAATCGTTGGGCTGCGGCCCGCCAGGCGCTACCAACTCACCTGGTCGGAGGATCCTCCCTTTTCGTCGGCGGAACACTTCCACCCGTTCCTCCACACTCGTGTTAAAAACAGTGTTAACAAACAGCATGAAAGTTTTGCGTCTTTTCTCTCGCCAGAACGATTTAACTTGAATAGTATTATCGAAACGAAGATAAAATAAAAAAAAAACACATTCGATTTTTTAAAAATTATGATATCCGAAATGGGAGAAATGTTAATAATTCACCAAACGTAAAGTATGCGTATCAGGTCAGGTCAGTTACAATGAAAGGTTCCATTTCTCAAAGTATTTTTTTTCAGTTGGTCGAGTACCTATTACTCGCAAACTCGTATAGCCTACTTAGCTGCGCTAATTTGGATCCGACTAAACTTGGCACTTCAAAGCTTAATAATACAAACGGATCCCTTTATCAAAAAAAGTTCTTTATAAACTATTCTTTATAAATTCATAGTATTTGAGCTTAGTTGCCGACAAACAGACGGACGGACGGACATGAAACAATAAGGAATCATTAAATAGTCATAAATGTTAGAGCAAAATACGCGAGTACCTAAGCTCACGTGCCTTGCGATAAGTTGTGTTACTTTAACTGATTGAACTAACAAATGATTTTGCTGCTGAGAAACAACCATTAAAATTTCACCGTTTTTAGGGAATCCGAATCTCCAAGCCAATGTTAGGCTGTAAACATCATGCTATTGTAAAAATAGCATAACGTTGTCAGTTATTCAAAAGCCCTCTTCGAGACATATTTTATTTTCATTCAACGCAAAAATTGATCCGAAACTGTAACGACGCTCTCGAAAAGTCGAAGTTGTAAAAATTCGTAAAGAATATCAAAATAAGATCGAGTTAGCATAGGAAAGATACAAAACTATCGATAACACGAGAGTTCCCAGACAAAACCTTATAGGTGCTTGCGACATTTTCAAGTTATTGTGACAATGAGAAACTTTTATGAATACAGCGCCATAACGATTTGAAATGGAGAATAGGTAGAAATATTTTGTTTGAAACTTTTTATAGGTCTTCAACTGAACAAACATGTTGAAATTAATTAATGTCGAGCGGTTAGGCGTAACTTTATTCTGTTATGTGACTTAACTAGTTTTTGTCTTAGGCTACCTCCTCAATGAATTTGACGCGTGCCGACAATTTATTTATTAATTAGTGAGTTAAGGAACAAAATTTGCACTTTATAAAGTAAAATGCTTACATTGACTATAATTACAATTATTTAACATGTTATAATGAAATATTCTGAATCGGGGTTAGATAATATATCGAAATAAATAGCAGCTCATCTTTTCTACGATATGTATATATATATATTATTTCTCTTTATTTGCATAGGGTGTGTAATGTATTATTTGTTCCCCTGTGTTTTAATTTTTTTTCCGTTCATATCCTTGTGTCGCATTGCTCTACTCCTAGAGATTACAGCGTCATGTTTTGTAACATATAACCTAACCTATTGGACTATCCAATGGAGTTTTTTTTTCTTTTTTTTAAGGCAATTGTTCCTGTGATTAGCGTAACACAAAAAAACAAACAAACTTTTCAGCTTTATAAAATTAGTGTGTTATACACACATATCAGATATATAAGCAAGATTTTGTATGTACCTGACATACAAAGTACATCTTCACCGGTGGCTAGTAGAGACGCAAAGCAAAGCGTGGAGAACACTTCTTCACACTGCACACCTTATACAAAGAATACTGCTTGCAGTGCCATTCCTTTAATCCTACCGTTCATTGAGAGCCTCTTGGGGTTTTGATTGAGACTCTTCGCCGTTAGTCAGTTTACCGTAATGACTATCGGATTGCCACCGTGATTGTTAGTTTTACTGATGGTGGTGGTCCAGTGACCTTATAAAAAATAAATCACGTGCCATGTGGCCACAATCTTGTGCACTTAGTCGTATTTTACGAGTAATTCTATTTTCTTCTTCGTTCGCAGGATTTTTTTTTTCATTTTTAGAGTGGAAGGTACCTATCATTAATCGAATGTATGTACTAATCGTTACATGACAAGGAATTTAATATTAAAAGGTAATATTAATGGACACCAACTCATTTATGATTTTTTATCATGCATGATCATCATTTCAGCAGAAAAACGTCCATTGCTGGACAAAAGCCTTCCTGTAAAGGGGGATATGCAATAATTGCCACGCTTGGCATGCGGATTGGCAATCTGACACTGCTGCTCATGCTACGTATCACTATTTTATATACTACTGGATTGGCTTAACCACCATTGTTCGGTTGAGTGACTACACGAGCGGAAGGATTCTCTTCTACTAGTAGGCGTAGGCGTACGCACCATTATATTTGGGTAATACCCAAATAATTTTGTACCTTTATTCGTTTTTTTTTATGCAATGAAGTGGCAAACAAGCATGCAGTTCACATTTGTGTCAAGTGATGACTGCAGCCTATAGACACCTACACAAAGACCAGAGGTCAAAATGCTGATGCGTTGCCACCCGTGAGACCTTAGTTATTACGTCTCTGTGATAGTTATCACGTGGCCATACATTACCATCTAACCGGAACACGATAGTGCTGAACACTACCATTTAGCGGCAGATAAATTAGGTAATGCGGTGGTGCCTACACCCTCGACCTACTTTACTGGTGGTAGAGTTCCAGTTTAGGAAAACTGGAACTCTACCACCAGTAAAGTACCTGCATAGTATGTATAGATACATGTAGATGTATATTTACTTCGCAAAATATTTACTTAATTTCACCTATATTACCTACACCACCAACGTATTTAATTTACTGTAAGCAGCCTCGATGAGTGGGAGCAGCTTAGGTACTTCTATCTTAATTGAAACAAGCCCCAATCAAATAATATTTTGATACTATCTTTAAATGGCACACGAGGCACCTATCAAAAATAGGTATTTAAATAGAAAATCGTATTTTATTCTACATATATTATTGTAATGAACAATGTGATTTGGTCTCAAAACTTATCGAATTGATAATATAAAAAACCAGGCTCCAAACCACGACGCGACGGTTTAAATAATAATAAATATAATAATGGCAACCCATTATGCGTCCCACTGCTGGGCACGAGTCTCTCCCCTTTTTGGCTGGAGGCCTGGAGCTTACTCCACCACGCTGCTCCAATGCGGATTGGTGAAGATACGGGTTAGTGGCCAACCCGCTGTCAGATGTTTTCAAACCGCCCATAAGGCCTCCGACAAGGTTTAACGACTGCTATCTATCAATAGCAACCGGGACCGATGGCTTAACGTGCCCTCCGAAGCACGGAAACGCGCATATTAATTTGCCACTAGCGGTCACCCATCACACATCCGACCGCGCCCGTAATGCTTAACCGAGTAGATCGCTTACGATCTACGCCAGCCGCTGGGCCATGCGCGCTATTGTTTTGTTGCGATTAAATTTGGGAATTGCCCAATTTTTGTTTCATTTGTGTTTCAAATTATTTTGAAAATGAAATCATGGTACGGCTCCAGGTATCAGAAACATCAAAAACGATGGTTTAATATTCCCTAATATTGAAATTCTGGAAAAACTTCTAGAACTTGTAATCTTCTAGGCTGTTAATACTTAATTCATATATCGAAAATATCTTATGTCGATAATATCGAGTATAAAGCTCCACTAATACTACTAATGCTATACTCGCGATAGAATTATACCTAAATAAATTCATTGAACAAAAGTGTTCAAAAGTTGATAAACACAGTATCGAAATCGAAAATCATGTTGTCATTCCCTGATCCCTTTCGTTGTTCCCGTGGAAATGTTGTTCAGCTTCAAGGCCTGAATACGGTCTGAACATGCCCAGTGTTGATTAAATTACATCCTTTACATTTTAAATGACTCTATCCAACAATGAATATGCCTTTCAACATGAAAGTGAACAGTTATAATCTTAGATTATTCATAATCTAGATCTAGATAGATATAAGGAATAGCAAAATAATGAGACAAAACTTCGACGAGCCATTGGTCCAGCGATGTGTAACTACTGTTTTAATCGAGGTTCACGGGTTCCATCCCCGTACCGGTACAAATATTTGTATGGCGTACAGATTTTTTTTTGTATATAATGGTGGTGGCAAACAAACATGCAGTTCACATGGATGTTAAGTAACGACTGCAGCCTATAGACATCTAACCACAGGTCAAAGTGCGGATGCGTTGCCAACCCTGAGGGCTAAGATATTTTGTGGTTATTAGGGGGCCATAAATTACCGGAACACGATAGTGAAAAAACTGCCATTTGGCGGCAGATAGATTAGGTAATGCGGTGGTACCTGCCCATCACTGGAGCTCTAACACCAGTAAAGGTATTTTTATCCATGTCAGAAATTACAGGGCCGTACACTGCCACCTAACCGGAACACCTGAATACAACTTCAGGGGTGATCTCCACTGGCCACTGTCAAAGCACCACCATTTAAGCACCTCGACCCGGATCATCTACACTGTGGCAGACTAAGGTCAACAGATCAAAAATACGCGAGCAAAAACAAAAGTACATTTCCCCCCGTGTACTCGTAAAAATCACTTAAAGCGACAGTCGACCTGTGTGGAGCTCCATCCCCTTAGTCCACCACTGCATGAGCACCATCTTCATGAGTATTATTCCATATTTTTTACAAACAGTACTAAGTCCTGTACGTGTATCCTATAATCTGTAAATCTTTGTCGAACATGTAAATCTTGCACACATTTCCTTGAATCAATTTAATGTTATATGTTCTTCGTGATTCTCATTAACGATATCGTATAGGTTTGCGAACATTTTAACAAACAGTGGGCGTTTCAGTTGCAATTAACGCCAAAGCTGGCGCACACCTACGCAGCTTCCGCGGTTCATTGTGTGTAAATGTTAAGGAAAGTGCTGTATGCATGAAATTTCTATGAATAAATCTTATACTTTTTATATTAATTTTAATGAGAGAAGTAGCGAATCTACCACAGTAATATTTTTTTTATGTCATTAAGTTGACAGACAAGCACGGCCACATGATGGTAAGTGGTCACCGTCGCCTATGAACATTTGCAACACCAGGGGAGTTGCCAACGCGCTGCCAACCCTGAAGGACTCTTTTGACGCCATTTTTGAAGAACCCCATATTGTAGCACCGAGGGAACACCTCAGAGGGAAGTTCGTTCCATAATTTATACGTTCTGGGCAGAAACGAACGAGAAAACCGCACCGTTGAGCACTGCCAGGTGTCCCAGTCGGTGAGGGTGAAACTTCTCTCTTCGGCGGGTAGTACGGTGTAGGAAAAGAGACGGTGGCACCATGTCGAACAGTTCGACAGAGCACTCACCATTGTAGAGACGGTATAACACGCACAGACTCCCAATGTCTCTGCGCAGGCTCAGATGTTCGAGCCTGTCTGTAAGTCCTGGATCGTTAGCAATACGAACAGCGCGTCTTTGTAGGGAGTCAAGTGGACCAAGCTGGTATTTGGGGGCTCTCGCCCACAAATGAGAGCAGTATTCCAGATGGGGACGCACTTGGGCCTTATAAAGCTGTAGTAGCTGCCCCGATGTGAAATACTGCCTCGCTTTGTTAAGCACCCCCAACTTTTTGGATGCCAACTTGGTCTTACACTCAATGTGACTCCCGAATTGCACTTCGTTCGATATGTCAACACCCAGGATACCGATACTCTTATCAACGGCGAGCGGAATGCCCTGTAACTGTGGTGCTACAATGAATGGGGTTTTTTTCGCAGTGAACGCACAGATTTGTGTCTTCGAGGGGTTAAACTGTACTAAATTGAGTCGACCCCAATCTGAGACCTGCTCCAGAGACTGCTCGATTTCAGACACAAGTCTAGTCCTGCTTTCTTCGATAAGTGTCCGAGAGGCATTTGCACGGCTTGTATAGTGTGCATCCCCCGTGCTGTCATCCGCATAGCAATGAAAATTGGAGTTTTGCTCCAACATTGCATTGATATGCAGAAGAAAAAGCGTGGGAGATAGCACAGAGCCTTGCGGCACACCAGCGTTGATAGGTAGTCTGTCTGAGCGTTGACCGTCAACTAAGACCTATATAAAACGCTCAGACAGAAAGCTGGCTGTCCAGTTGCATAGCCTCTCGGGAAGACCGTAAGATGGCAATTTCGCGAGAAGTGCCCTGTGCCTTTGTCTGTTTGAGACCACTTTACTATCTCACATAGAGGAATAACGCTTAATTCTATGCTATCTCGTTAAAACAAAGTAAATACTGAATATCGAAAATCAGTAGCCGATAGTTGCGCCCTCAATGTGATTCTACTCACTGGAACTCTTACCTACCTAGAATCGGTACCTAAATGTAACTATCTATTAGGTATATATCCATAAATATTAACGTTAGAATTATTCGTTAATATTCATTAAAGCAACATATAAATAAATGTGCAAGGGCGAAAACGAGCTTTAAATCCTGTTATAAAATAAACAGTGGGCGTTTCGTGGCGCTTTGATGAAAGCGTTGCTATGTTGACAGCAGTCAACACTACACTACACACCTACGCGGAATTCGCTGATATTTGAAAGCGCGTGGGAATGCGCCATTTATGTTAAAAGGTTTCCAATTTATTTGCGAAATATCAAACAGGTATTTACGATTTCCAAAAATAAGTACCTTATTGTAATTAATAGCAATTATAAATATTCAAACTTTCACATAAAACAGATGAACTCATACACTCTTAGGTAGGTAGTACCTACTTCGTTGTTTTTTCATACACAATCCACATACTGACATAAATCGATTCAATTAGATTTGCTCCAAATAGTTAAAAAGAGATACCTATTCCAAACCTCAAAAAAAACACATTTCTTATAGTAAAATTATTAGTTTGACAGTAGTACGTTAATACCTAAGCAGTAAGTTTATATGTAAGTCTGTGTTTTAGAATTGCCTTTAGAATACTTATGTACTACACGGCCTACGTCAATGAACAAAAATCATAGTAACAAAAGTTGTAAGTTGAACGCATTGGCAACAAAACAAAAACTTCAGTAATCCTGGTGTACCTACCCAGTGGGTGTGTGACGTCACACCGGCCGCCTCTCACCACAGATACTCACCCACTCGATGTGGACATAACACACTGAGGAGAATCGCTCTCAAGGCAGAGTATTCTGATTCTAGCGTTCAAGGTATTTGCGTTGCAAGTGATATTTTTTTCATTTCCTTTACTTTCTCAGCTTTCTTCAGCTTATAATACTTATTCTATTTTTTTTGCGTTTTTAAAGTGGCAAAGAAGCTTACAGTTTACATTGTAATACTGTAGCCTATAAACATCTACATGAGGTTTCAATGTAGATACGTTGCCACTCCTAAGGTCTTAAGTATTATGCCTCTGTGCCGGACATTACAGGCAGGCAGTTACACAATACGCAAAAACGGTTGTAAACTTGCAAGCGAAATAAAGCAAACTTATATAGAAAATACTAAAATTATCGCATCGAGTAATTTATGTAGGTATACTATTCACACGGTTGATTTATAGACACGGTTATTAAATCGAATTATACATAGGTACTCAACTTATGTATGTTGTTATTGTTAACAATTTCCCCATTTTTTTATATTTCTGCCTTTGATTTATTTTTTGAAGCATGTAGTAATCGATGATTATTTATAATTTGTATGATCTGTTATATTTAAAAAATTTAACGCATAAATCGTATAAGTTTGGTCTGTACTTAATAATAGCTTTGATATCGTACTCTCATTTCAGCAGCAAAATTGTAATGGCTGCCATATGAATCATTTATCGAGAATTGCATTTGAATCTTTTGATTCGTGTGACCGTTGTTTTTTTATCCAAGTCGCACTGAACATTGGTGTCCGAGACCAATCACTTTGTATTTTCCATACCTAATGATTGATAAATCAATCGCCGATGTTTATTCTTTATACTGTATGTTTTTTTTAAATCGGGCATTATCTTATCTTTATAAGTATAATTTAGTGAATTGTATACATATAGTCACTTAGCAGTTTTATTTTTAGGTAAGTATTAATATTCTCAATGCCGCTAAATGGTAATAATTATCACAGAGACATATTAACTAAGGTCTTACTTAGCAACGCATCTACATTTTGACCTCTGGTCTTTGTGTATGTTTCATAACATAAAAAAAATATTTTATTATTATCTTATTTGTCACCAGCCAAGATAAAACAGGCAACTAAATACCTATAAACTTCTATTTGTTTTACCCATCACAATATTTCAATTTGGCCTTTTTATATTCTGTGGAAGACTCGTACATACAAACCGGGAAAACTAGGCAACGACGGCCACGGGAATTTCCGATTACGCCAGTGCCTAATGGCGGTCAATAACTCGACACACTTGTCGGCAATTCAATTTATTTTTATACATTACTTGGGACTAATTTTAATTACTTGCTTTATGCACCCGTAGATAAGCTTAGGATTTCCCGGATTGTAGTTCTCGACGGCGATATATATTATTTTTACAACAATTAGCACGAGTGACAGTGACTAGAATTATTTTAAGGATAAATATACGGAATAATGTTGCGGTGTTTTAACTATATTAAATAAATAGATAGGTATCAGTTCATACAAACCTTAGATCTCTTAAACCTCTCCGAATTTAAAGTATTCGACTTAAAGATAGAAAACAGATTCATTCTTTTGAATCATGGTGATATCGGCACAGTTCAAACAGACTCTTTAGCTGTCGAAAGCATAATAATTATCTGCTAGGAAAATAAAAATAGGCAAAACATGCGCATTCGACACACATAAATGTTTTCAGCTAGGTACAGTCTGCTCAATAAGTTACCACACACAGCTGAACATGTGTGTGTTACGTAAGTGATACGAGCATCGTAATAATATTACTCGACAACGTCCAACTGAACGTAGCCATGCATTATTCATACGTTTCATTCGTTTACTAAACCCTCGAGTTACGAGTTGGTAACCGACAGATTTATACACCTTTATGGGGATAATATTGTTCGTATTATGGGTTTTTATGACACGCCTACTTATAGGTATTCGAAATAAAGGATCGTGTATGTGTACACTTCCACACTATGATGCACTACCTGTTCTATTTTTGACAAATTGAAGAACATCGTTTTCGTTATAATGGTACTTACTGGTGATAGATCTCCAGTGATTGAGCGTCTTTCAAAATTAATGGATCATTTTACTCGTTATATGAACATCTTTTATTGAGGCCAACCCTGAAATCGTGAAATAAAACCGCTACAATGTAGGTTCACCTAGCCGCTACATTCTCCCGCGCTACGATGAACTTTTTATCCCTAATAACTGATTTTTCTCCCAATTTCGGTGCTAAAAATGTCTCAAGAATCATCTAGTATAAACCGGGAATATTCGACATTTTTATTTCAATTTTTTCTTTGTCGTATCAGATGTTTCCTTTCGCTAATTTAGATAAATGATTCTGCAATCTGACACATGTATAGACATAATATTTCTAACACAATAATTATCCGCACTTGCTGAAAAACTTTACCGCGATTGATAAATTAATGTTCTAACAGGAAAATCCACGCCGAACACTTTATTCATCTACCGCGTCGAATGACTAATTATTCATTTAAATATAGCTCCCCTCATTTAGCAATAATTGACCGCAAATTACAAGGATATAAGATACCGAGTGGGATATCTCAATGGGGACGGTTTTATTCCGGACGGCTCACCGTAATATTGCCTTAATCAATTAGTTATACGGGCCAGTCGCGCTGTCAGTTTGTGCCGGATCCGACAGACTAAAGGTGTAACCATACGAGTAGTGTTTAAAATGCGATGCAACTGCAAATTGTTACAAGGAACCACCTTAACATCACAGCATTAATTATTATCATCCTTAAAAATCCATCCTTAAGTAAATGCACAAATTAAAACTTCCAACTTTTCGACTCAAAATAAAATCCGTCTCAATTTTATTCATCTGTATATTCAAAGCGCATAAACATTTGCAGTTACCACGAATGCGTTGCAGCCGTACAGTTCAAACAACAATACCTACAACTTGACGGCAGATAGATTTAATGTGGTAGTTGATACCTATTCCCTCGAGCTACCATAATAAAAACTCTACCACCAGTAAAATTTTAAACAGAATTGAGACAGCATTTTTGTTGCTATTGCGTCGCAAATTAAATGCAGTTCGTGTGACTGAGTCCTAACGCACAGATGAACTAATCAACACCTAAACCCATTAGTCTTAAAGTCACAGGTATTTATCAAATCTTATTGTGAAATAGCGGTTTACGTTGGAATGACAGTAATGCAGTCGGTATAATGCTGTTAATGTTGATTTTGCTTATCGGATATGGTGATTAATATCGCTTGAGTGTTAGAGCCTATGCTTAATAGATGTGTTTAATATACCGTTAATTATTTCGATGAGCTGACAATCTGTTTTTTATCCCATTGCTCTCTTAATCATTATTTAAACCCGTCTATTTTTACAGTTATTAAAATAAGAATACAAAGACAAAATCGCAGCGTTTAATCGGTAAGATATACTTACATTGCAGATATATATTTGAATTTATTACACATTGTTGACTAATTTAATTGCTTGGATTAAATTACATTTATTATCCCTACTCGCATACGCTACCTACTATAATAAGTTATTGTTGATAAAATTAAACCAGAGTTTTCAATATAGATGTGTTGCCAATCCTGAGACCTAAGGTGTTATACCTCTGCGCCGGAAATTACAATGCCGTTTATTACTATCTGACCGGGACAAGATAGCGATGAACGCTACTTTTTAGCGGCAAGTAGATTAGGTAATGCGGTGGTGCCTACGCCCGCGAGCTCCGTTTTACTTGCTCTACTACCAGTAAAACTCTACCATTGAATGGAAATTATTCGGTGGTGTCTGTATCTACACCCTAATATTTACAAATACAAATATTGTCTATTTCTTGTTTCATGCGTGTCAAAGATAATTACATAAATAAGTCAAATTATTATGACAATCGAACAAAATTGTTTTTCCACCTTTACTTATGTGTGAAACACGTGTCGAACTAAACTTTGATGATACATATACCTAATTAAAGTACCTATTTCTTTAAATTATAGCACCTTGTCTAATAAGGTCATCAATACCACCTTGCCGCCTGTCATTGTAAATTTTAATAACCCTGATCACTTTATGATTTTATTGTTAACTACATTAGGTACGTATTATAAATAAATATGAGGTATCGATAACATTCGACAGAACTTCACCTGTCTTTTATTTAAGATAGAAACTAATTGCCAACAATGCTGCCGACTATGCCTGCCATACAATGAAAATAAATAATTTAGAAAACAATAATAATAGGTATGTAAGAGTAGGTATAGCAGGGATGTAATTGTTGATAGGGTAATAATAATTAACGTTCGTATAAGATAAAAACTCTTCCGATTTACTCTAAAAATAAGAAATTTGAGCGCCTTCAGAATTTTAACCACAATTACTTAACACAGTACCACCACTAGAATTATTCCTTGACCCTCAGACTTAGTGGTAGTGGCCTATTACCACGAAAATACCCAGGTACACGCACAGTTTTGATTCTTAAAACTGAACCGATTATAATAGACTGAGAGATATTGAACCCTCCGACCACCGTTGGTCCTGTAAGGCTGGAAATTTTTGTAGGGATAAATCATAACATGCTAAGTACAAAAACCATCGCCTGGCAAGGATCTGCCAGTCACGTGACCAACACCACATTTTTGAAAATGTAAAAAAAAAAAAAACTTGAACATGTAATGCTTCAGTATCTCTTGGACGGAGGGTCAGGTCGGAGGGTTTAGTATCTCTTGGACCATAATGTCTTTTATGAATAAAATGGAGATAATTCTAAAATACAAACAAAAGCCAAAAAGAAACTAAATCATGAGAAACAACGAGATAGAAATACTAGAAATATATTAATTGCAACTAACTAGATACTGTTATTAAATTACAAAATTTATTACAGTACATTCTATAGAAACATAAGAAGAAAATACAAGTATACAAATTATAAATACGTAGAAAATAAGTAGATAGTTGAAGATCCAATGTTTGGGAATTCCAATATCGTTATTTTGGTACAATAAACGTAGACACTGATAGATCGAGACCGCCATATCTAATAATAGAATAAACGGTTCACTGATTTCTGTATTGTCCGGATAGGAACGTAATATATTTTATGTTACTTTGTATTCAGCGTTATGATTATATAACTTCACCCCTTTATTTCCCGAAAGGGTAAGAAGAGATATAAAAATACGTTTAGTATTAGATGATACCTACACCTGTCACGTTTCATTGACGAATTCATTCACATTATTTTCCATCGGAAAAGGCAAGTCTGGTAACTATACTTTGAGTACATTACCAAACTTCAAAATTATCAATATAGAAGTAGGTACCTTCCTACTCGTATCAATTATTCCCCGATCCTGGGCTTCCTCGAGCTTCAGTGGTAGTGTGGTAGTGCATTACCATGAAAATACCTACGCATAGGCAGTTTTATGACAATGTATAAATTCCTTAACTTTAATATAGTAAGCAGTAGATCTTTAATTTAACTGAATTACTAATTGGTGTCACTTAACATTGGCGTCAAGTGATTATTACCGTTGACATTAAGTAACTGTAAATGGTAAGTACTTGTTGACTTACCGTTTCTTCTCTTCATTTCTTATTGGTGGGTGTAGAAATTGTACCTAAAGTTATTTAGAATATCATTCGATGCCAACTCTTTACAAAACTCAACGTAGAAAGCCTAATGAAATTAACTGAATGGTAATGTATGGCCCCGTAATAACTATCACAGAGACATGACACCTTAGGTCTCGGGGTGGCAACGCATCTACATTATGACCTCTGGTTTTTATGTAGATGTCTATAGGCTGCAGTCATCACTTAACATCAATGTGAGCTGCATGCTTATTGCCACCTTCCTTACATAAAAAAACTAACTCACTAATATTAATTCAAGGTTAATTTATTAGGAATTATCACAGGGAAATTATTTTAAACAATTCGAAACACTAATAGGGGCACCCGGGATCATTCCAATTAGAAAAACAGTCTCTATCCAAACTCCTTACCCATCAAGGCAATTTTTTTAACCCCACAACAAGTTGAAAAAGATGGAGTCTCACGACACGACACGACAAAAGAGAAAAAACAATCAAACCGGTGAACAGTTGATGGCATTAAGTGAACATAGTCAGATCACTGTTCCGTATTGAAGAGCTGGGTCAATCTGGGAGGTAATTCATTTGGAGAGAACGAACGTGAACTAAGCTATAGATGATTTAATACATGCTTATGATTGAGATAGAAAGGTCATGAGGTGTTTTTAATAAGCCAGCTTTACATTTAAGAGTCACATTTTGAAACTCTAGATGCGCCACTCGGTCTCGTTGCAATTAGAAAAAGAAATCTGTATTAGTCATTCGGTGTCCCGGGTATTAAAAACGAATAATCCTATCCCTACGAATTAGCCTATCGCGCGTACCCACCCAGCAAGGTAATTAAGTCGTAAGATGATTAACCGCATAATAAGTTGAAAAGATTCAATTCTACGACATTATAACAGGAGTCCTCCATTCGTTCTCTTATAGAAGAATGTATCAATAGCAAAAAGAGAAAAAACAATCAGCCGGCAAACAGTTGATGGCATTAAGTGAACATAGTTAGATTATTGTTCCGTACTGAAAAGCTTTCTAGGTCAATCTGGGCGGTAATTTATTTGGAGAGAACGAACGTGAACTACGCTCCACCGAAATACGGACGACACTCTTTACTCGCGCCATTACACCAGTAGTATTGTGAAAATAAGTTTTTGTGCACCGATACAACTATAAACCTAACGTTTTCCAGATTCGACGATTCGTATTGCTGTTTTATGGCCACATTTATTGCTTGTTTTTTTTGTCTGTGTTGCGGCCTCCAGCTACTGACTAGCAAAACTAATTTTGTAGGTTAGTGCATTGTTCCTAGCAATATTAAGTGTTTTAAGGACTCCAAGGAAAACATTTCCGCCAGGGAAATTGTAAACAGACTTGTAGTTAGATGAAGCAGCTTAGCAAGCAACTTTGATGAAATGTCTTTCTAATAACAAGAAATCTCGATGCAGATCATTTGAGCCGTAAGCGCTATTGCTTCTGTGCCGACAGAAAAAAAAAATAACCGGATGACCGTTGCGCTGAATGAGAACTTTTAGATCAGATATTACGCCCACAAGACTGTTTCCTGGTTCTTCATCACCAGAAATATAATCAAGTTGAAATGGCGTAACTCGGCTAAGCGATACGGGCGCGGTCGGGTGTGTGATGGGTGACCGTGCTTCGGAGGGCACGTTAAGCCGTCGGTGCCGATTGTTATAGAAAGATAGCAATCGTTAAACCTTGTCGGATGTTCGAAAAACATCCGACTGCGGGTTGGCCACTGCTGGTGGAGTGAGCTCCAGGCTTCCCCCCAAGAAGGAGAAAGACTCGTGCCCAGTAGTGGGACGTATCAAGGGTTGCCATTATATATTATATTGGCGTTACAATAACGTGGTATGACAGGTAAAATGCTACGGGGCTCCATCCCGAAGGAACCCCTGGTTTTAGTCGTTTGCCCTCTCCGTTCTCACTTGGGCCAAGGAGCTCCTTCTGCAAAACTTGTCCCGTGCCCATACTGCAGAGATAAACTATTTCTTAAAAGGTTATAGCTATATACGAGTAGATGTAGATATTGCTATTCATGCCATTAACCACAAGTAAAATCAAATATATGACTTAGTTATATAACTTATATCAATAAATTTACCTTAAACCTATATTTGATTCACGACCACTTTGATGTCTTAGGGTCGTCTCGTTCAGTAAAGCTGATTTATGTAATAAATGAGATACTTTGTAGGTCACCATCTTATTAGAGTGACGTCTATTTCTGGTAGTTTGCCCTATTTTATTTTATTCCCTTTAAGTTTAGATCTTTATCATTTTTATTTATTTCTCTACTAGTGGATACGGAATACGCTTTCAAATTCTGTTTTATTGTTTTCTCAGATAATAATTAGGTATGTAGGTACAACAAAAGTGGTCGACAAACGTCACATGGGCAAGATGCGAAATAAGCCGATGTCTTCTTCATAAGGTCGGTTCCCAATATTTCGATTTCTCTGCCGATACCCAATATTTCTTATCGGATACTGTAGTTATTTTACACATTGTGTTTTTTTTTTTAGTTATTTTATACACAGTTGCATTGGCATTAAATTGAATGAGATAGAAAAAGACAAAAGAGAGATTAACAATTCTTTAACTTAAAATACATTCAAAGGAGTCTTTACTCAAATCTTTTAAAAATAATTGTTCCTTGTAATAATTGTTCTGTATCTTTTAAAATTTTAAAATAGTTCAAACAACACTAAATAGGTGGCAGGTAAAGGCAGGTTTAAGTCAGACTCATTATAATAGTGCAAGACTCATTACGTGAAGAAGAAATTCACTTTGCGTGTTCTGGAGCTATTGAAATGGAGTGCCAGCTATTATTTTCATACGATGACAGGAAAACTAGTATACCTAATCCAATGGACACTGCTATTAAAATGACAATGCCAGAAATTACATAGAACTTTGACCCACCTGCAAACAGTTATTTACCAGCATGGCGAATACCTCTTTTTGCTGGGATTTTATCACTGATTATTTACGCACACATTTAATGACTTTTAAACTTGTAGTTTATGTGTAAACTTAAAAAATGTCATACATGGCACGGCCGCAGTAATATACATTTGGTACAGTACACACAGTAAGGACATGGTCCATACAGCCTGGTCAAGTATTCAATCATTCTGATTTCTTCAAACCTGTATGCTATGTAAAAATAAAATTATTTAATATTTAATGAACCGTTCTTTGACATAAGTACCTAGGTTTGTTGTTGCTATTATATAAGTACAATCGTTTTTCGGGTAGATCAAAAATCTGTGACAGTAATGTTGACCGATACCTTCATTGTCAACGTTTCGATAGTAATTTAAAAACAGCGTTTGTAATAATTTTAAAATAATGTTTATATTAATTAAATGTACGAAAATAATATATTTGGATTAAAACTAACTTTGGGTGGTTAAAACTTGAGTTAGAACGTTTTAAAGTATTGTATTGTTATTTAGAGTAACGCAATTGATTGCGTTTCTAATTAGGAACAACAATAACCAAGACTTTTTAATCGTAATTATTAACCTCAAGTTATACAGAAAAAAGATCAATTAACTAAGAATTCTATTTTCAAAATACAGTTTTTCTTTAATTTACATTTCGTGTAAATGCTGGGTCACAATCTGGCATTGTCATTTGCGATGACGTTATCTTATTCAGCGTAAGCAAAGATAAAACAAGGTACAAGCAGCGTTAGCGTCTGTACAAATGGATGAAAACGGAAACAGTAGATAATTTATAGTAAACATTTGATAAAGCGTTTGTAATCGATAATCAAGTCGGTATCAAGAACATCAATTTCACTGCGTAAACCATAGAAATCAAATAATTCACATTATTTTAATAAAACAGTTCTCAATTTCATTATACATTTCTAATATTAATGTTCACTCACATAACAATTTCATTTAATTAACTGTTAACGTTTCATTAACAGGACATTCAGAGATTTAAAGATAAGTGTTTACTGCGTACAGTAAAACTTAATTCGGTGTGAATATCAACTCGTGCAGTATCAAATTATATCCGTTATAAGTGACTAACAAGCGTGGTTCGTATATGCTAGTTTCTGCTAACTTAGTTTCCAACCATTATTAAATGTCACTTTATACTTTATGTGAATCTGTTTTCTGTGAAACGCTTATATAGGAGAATGATACTGTTCCATACATCCCTGTGCTTTATTAACGTTATACATTTATTGTTTCAGGTAAAAACGAATTGCATTCCGCAGTATGAAAGCTTCTCACCTCATAAGTTAGGTATAGACATCGTTTTAATAAACATGGCAAATTGTTTGACGATAAAAGTAGTCTTTCAATTTATGTTACTTCGTGAAATAGTAAGATAGTTTTTCTTTTTTTTTATTAAAAAATCAACATTTTGTTTAAAAATATTTTAATGCTTTAATTATATGCCTGACAGGCCAGAGGGTCCACTCCTTTAATATCTTTAGATCCAGTGGTGTATGACGACTGTTTAGACCGAGATTCAAGGGTACTTACTTAGGTATAGGTATATACGTTCTCCGTATCTTGACAAATATTTATATGGTCTACAGATATTTATTTCGGGTCTGATTGTGAGATTCACAGACCGCACTACGACTTTACTTTGAGCAAAGTATGCTTAGAACTGTGAGAAATGTATGGGTTTTGACAGTTCGAAGCTTACTTTACTCGAAAGTAAAGTCGTAGTGCGGTCTGAGTGTCAGCGTATGTGTGGTCTGTGACCAACGGCACCCACAACACAGGTTTATACCTAGTGTGGGGCTGTGAGCGTATCTATTTATTATTTCTGATCATCAGTATGACCAGTATTATCTCTATCTATATGTATTTCTATCTGTATACATATAGATAAACGCAGTCCAGGAGCAAGTCTCAAAATCCAAGCAACGTGGAGCAAGCTACGCGTGTTAGACAAATATTTCACTATCGCTGTAACAGTTAGAAAGTGAACATTTGATCCCAATTTCCATAGTAAACGCGCCGGTCGGTCACGAGCGACGTGACCCGTGTCTTTGGAAAAGCCCTATAAGTCATTCTAAGTCACCTTTAGTAGTATGTATTAAAGTCCCATAATAAGATCTCCAACTTTAAAGAAAATTTGAGATATGTACTTACCTCCCTTATTCATAAACGTATTTCAGCTTAAATGTTGCTAATCTGTCATTTGTCTTTGTCTGTCTTGCGCAATTGATAATACCAACTGACAAAGACAAGGCTTGTTATAATTAAAACGTATATCCAACATATGCATGCACCTTTATTTTATTGTTTAATATTTAATGATCAATTTTAAAGCAACTTCACGCAAATGTAATAAAAGCAGTCAAATAGTTCAGACATAATAAGACATTTTGAAATTAGCAAAGTTTTGCTATGATATTGATTAAATCACACCAGTATATTTTAAGCCTACCTCAAATAGCCGTTCATTTTATCGTTAACCTTTAAAACTATTTGCTGCTAGACGTCCTTTACAGAAATCAAGGCATTTCACTTAGGAATAAATGAGCACACTGAAACTAGGTAAGGCAAAGACTAGACAGTACAACAGGGCTTTGTAACACACAAATCGACAGTGAGAACGACCTAACAGTTGTTCTGTTGAGTCTGTTGACTACCATTAGTCCATTACACACTGTGGTCCAACCCCTCTACATAAATCTACGTCGTAAAATAAACCTTTTGCTGATGTATTAAGTCCGTTAATTGGTTTGCCAGCTCGCGGTTGTCTCGCCACGTCTCAATTAATACCGAATGATACGGCTACGGTTTATGGTGCTTCCTATGATCTTTTGTGCGCGGGCTCCTACGCTTAACCATTCATTAGAGAGTTTATATTTATTGAATTACTAACCAATTACCTTTGAAGCTTTTTTCACAATCATAGCAATTTTATTTTGGATTTCTTGACGTTTACGAATCAGAATTGGTAATTATAATTAGCTCAGAAACAAAAATAACGTTAAATAAATAATGGAAAATACCACGACAGAAATAAATTTAGAATCGCCAAAATTGTGAGTGTAAAAGTCGTCTGTATTGAATAAAGCAAAGGAAATTCTTGTACATTTTTTTATCTCTCATTGACATCTAATATACGCTATATCAAAATTATCTTGAAAAAAATACGACACGAAATCTTTATGATCTTGTTTTTTTTATGTTGTCATGCGTTCCGAAGGTCCGCTTCAAGCGATGCTACGCCTCCATTCCGCACAGATTACAATAAAATCAATAAGATTAGCATATTTTTGTTCCGGGTCTATTGCAGGTATGCCTTACTTGAACATAATACGTACCAAACAAGAATATGCAAATTTGAGATGAATTAAAAGCTGAAAATGCGCAATACTATATATATATATATATATAGGTATATCTACAGGAAGATATTTATTTTACTCGTATTTAACCGCCATTTTGACAGTCATAATTGTTTAAAGCTTACAGTATTAATTTCCTGTTATTTAATGTTTCAAGAGCTCATGAAAGTGTGGAAGATACAAGGTTTTCAGTACTTAAATATGTTCAGTTTGTCTTAATATTCCCACAATTAAAATAAGTCTTAAGACTGAATAATTTCCATAACACACCTTCACATTAACAATAGGTAAATGAGGCATATAATCAAATAAAACTTATTCAACAGTCTTTACTATATTTAATGTCCGCGTTAGAAACCTTTCAAATCTTTTCAATAATTTGACCCACTTGCAAATGATCTGATTCATGTGAATGGAAATGCGATGGTAGGTACATAAGTCATGTATAGGACAATATCTAGAAAATACTTCTTACTTACTATCTCTAATAAATCTTATGCTGTAAATTAATTTTAAGTCGATGTTGAAACACTGATCTTATAATGTTCTTCAAAAATCTATATAAACATCAAAAACATCGCTGCTAGAGTAGTCTACTTCCTTTAAGTTGGTTCATCTATTTTTTTATTTTAAAGAAAAATGGAAAGAAAAATTTGACTCGTACTCGCGGCCTACTGGGAATCTAGTCCAGCCGCTCTTCCAATTGAGCTACTGAAGTCCTGCCCGATTCGTCGAATCTTTCCTTCACATTTATTGCACTGCTTTATGGTAGCAGCAGCGCCATCTATTGCCAACTATGCTAGTTAGGCAACTCAAATTGGTTCATCTAGTTCCCTAACTTTGATTCAACAATAAAATTGTAGGGCTATTCATTATTTAAAATTAACAATAAGTAGTCAAAAGTACACTGATGCCTAAAATTATTCTCTTTTCTTATGAGACCATTAACTACTACTCTTATTAAACTTCTCCTAGATTGAATAAAAGTATAAGAGTCATGTTCATCATTAGTTGATCTCAACAATTTTCCTAATAGGTAACAATCGCCTATTTAAGCCGTTATGAAGCAATACAAACCTAATCAATTTCCATCTACAAATCGCTACAGGCCAGTGCCAATAATTCGTCCCGGCAAAATTTGTCACTCTCGATTGAGAGAGATGTACGCTAGACGTCAATAATGCGGTAATCAGATGCGTGGCGTGCACCGTCTCTATTGAATACCTGTCAAGTACAAGGAAGTCTTCCTAAATATTATCAATATCAGTAAACAGTAAGTCACGATTTATAACAACTTCTCATAGTTTAAGGGGATTTGAGTCTATTCCAAGATACAGCGATGGAAAAAGGTTATTATATCTTCTTAAAAGACTATCTCTTCCCTCAGTTCCTAAAACCTCTCTCGGGAAAAAGGATGATCAATTGTAGGACTATGCAGCTTACTCCAGTTTGTTGATTACTAGTCGACCTAGAGCTTTTACCTCTAAAATGATTGTCTTTGATTTAAATCTCGTCATGAAGTGACACCTAATTATGCGCCAATTATATTTCACCATTTAGAATGCCAATAGTTCGATCCGGCGAAATTTGTCACTCTCGATTGAGATGTACGCTAGCCGTCAGCAATGCGGTAATCAGATGCGTGGCGTGTGTAGTCTCAATTGAATACCTATCAAGCTTCCACCCCATAATCTACAAGAGCCTTCCCAAATGTGGCAGCCGTTATTTTGGCAGCTTGTGATTTATTGCACGACTTCTGATAGTTTTAGGACTTTTAATCTACTTGGAAACTACCTAGGGTTATTTAAAAACACCGTGTTATCAAAATATCTCTTGATAAGAAGGGTAAATGAAAGTAGGAATGTGCAGCATGCTCCAGCAAAGTGATTAGTAGTCGACTTGGAGCTTTTTCTCTTTATAATAATCTATTAACGAAGCAGCAAACAGCTAATTATCTGCGTATCAAATGCCAATAGTTCGACCCGGCGAAATTTGTCACTCTTGAATGAGATAGATGTACGATAGCCGTCAACAATGCGGTAATCAGATGCGTGGCGTGTGTCGTCTCAATTGAATACCTATCAAGTTTCCACTCCATAATCTACAAGAGCCTTCCCAAATGTGGCAGTCGTGATTTGTGCCGGCGGCTTGTGATTTATTGCACGACTTCTCATAGTTTTAGGGGACGTAAAACTTACTCTGCACTTTTGTGTAAATAATGAACGCGTCGAAACTATAACTCTTATGCTTAAGTTTTGGTAGTTAGTAAAATGTTTAAGAGCTAATATCCTTAAAAGTATTATTTTAAAATAAGCTTTTGTTTTTACTCTGATTTAACCCAGCTCACGAGAAAAATATGAAAATTGATTTGAATGGTTTATACTTAATTGCATTGCAATGGATTATTAACATTCAATATAAGTAATATATTATGTTATAAGAATACACAACAGGTAGAGTTTGCATTCAACATAAAAAATAGTTCTTTTTATAAAAATATTAAACCAAATCGGTACCTAATTGAAGATACATGCAACATGAATACCTATTAGTACGATTCAGTATTGTGTATCCAATTAGTGGTTAGTTAGTGTCATTGACTAATGATGCGTCGGTAAAGGTCAAATACATGATAATAATGCCAGAAGAAAATAATCATATACATACATGTTGTAATAGATAGATTGCTTATACAAACACAAAATCAAACGAACCATGATTCTGAAGAGGATAAGTTTCGTTAAAAAATAAATCTTAGTAAATATGTATTTCGCACGGGATAAATTTATTTATGAATCGAAACTAGTCAACCGTGCAAACGGTATCCAATCTGCTACGATACTGTATCTAGAGTGTACCAGATTCACAATTTTTCATTAAAATCTGTTCCTCCTAGAGTGTGCAAACAAACGAACGTAATAGCATATTTTATTTATGTTACATACATGTATTTTCTATACCATGTTTTAACTGCCTCGTTAGCCTAGTGGTAGCAGGCCACTACTACTACGCTGAGGTCCTGGGTTCGATTCCCGGGTAGGGGGTTATCAGAGATAATGGTGTAAAGTCCTTTATCTCAGGTTCTATTGGGATTTTTACATTTTCTGGAAATTTCCCAGTACCCCGAAGTTTGGTAATGTGCCCGAAGATGTCAACAGGCTCGCCACCTGTTACATGGGCCAAAACGTAACCGGCGAATCGTGGGTGTTTGCATATATGCTTGAATGCATGCATTTACCTCTGCCTATCCCTTCGGGGATTACAGGCGTGAAGATACATTTACGTTTGCAAACCTTTTAATTACAAAATAATCAACTACCTATTAAATAAATAGGAACAGCAAACAATTTTTTTTATTTTATGGTTACTATCTCTATCCATCTACATGCGAGTAACTTTACTGTCACAAGCAGATTTACAAGGACACATATTCCATAATTTGAATATACCACAGAATTGACACGTCAAATGATGTTAGGCTTATAGAAGCTCGTAGTCTCGTGTGAACCAGGGAATTAGCTAAGTGGCGGTTCGGCTGATCGAAGGAAAGCCGTTTAGTGGGCTAGCACCTGCTTTTGAACTCTATCTTGTGCACCGAGCTGTGACATAATACCTCGCCAAATATTTCCTACAAACCGAAATGTTTTCGAATCAACAAGTTTTCTTGAATAAAAATCAGTTTAGTGTTTCATGTGAGAGAATGTATAGTATTCATCTTCCTATAAACAGTGTGAGGCGGTACAAAGTGCAATCCTGAAAGGATAGATTTCGGTCTAGTTTCACAGACATTTTTAAGAAGTCAATACTATTCGACTATCCTAAAAACCGGTTTCCCAAACACTTTAACTGGTAGTAGAGCTCCAGTGACGGAGCTCGCGGGCAAAGGCACCACCGCATTACCTAATATACTTGCCGCCAAATGGTAGTGTTCAGCACTATCGTGTTCCGGTCAAGTGTTAATGTAGGGCCCTGTAATTTCCGGCACAAAGGCATAACACCTTAGGCCTCAGGAGTGGTAACGCATCTGCGTTTTGACCTTGGTCTTTGTGTAGGTGTCTATAGGCTGCAGTCATCACTTAACATCAATGTGAACTGCATGCTTGTTTGCCACTTCCATTACATAAAAAAAACTCATGTGGAATCACGGAATTACTTCAGATAACCGAAGCTCTACTATAAATACAATGGAACTGGGCCGATGATACAGTCAGAAGGTGGTGGAATTCTGCAATGAAATAACATAACTCTGTTGCTACCTATATTGATTCCTCTTGACAAAAATTAGAATGATTAATATTATTTAATTTAATTTTTTAAACTTGCATAGCAACTTATTCATCACTAGCTGTGCCCGCAACTTTGTTTGCTTGGAATAGTGCCTTTGGGACTTTGGGCAGTGCTTTAGGATATACATTTTGGTTAATTTTGGATTAAACACTTTTGGATAGTTTAAAAAATCAACTTTGCAGTAATGCTTCTCTGTACACGATATAAGACGTATGGCCATCGGGTATCAAAGCACACAGCCCGCTAGGATTGCGAAAAATAGCTAATTATGTGTTTAACCGCGCATTCATCCTTTGCTGAACCGTATTTTCGAAAGGGCCATTTTAAACTTCTATGCATAGGTACCTTATATTTTTTTATAGAAAATTATTATAATGTTTTCTAAAGTTTCGGTCAATTAGTGCTTCTAATAGAGAATGAAAGCTAAAAGATAGACCTATGCATAATATAGGTACTCCGTAAGAGCCGGCAGAAGAGAAAAATTGAATGTTAACGTTGAGCATTTTTACCCACTAATGCCACCAACACCACCACCACCATCGTCACCACCACCATCGTCACTACCAATACCATCACCACCACCACTGTCACCACTACAACCTCCACCACCGCCACCACTACAATCGCCACCAACGCCATCAACGCCACCACCATCACCAAACACCAATGACACAAACGCCACCAAAACCACCACCACCACAACCAATGCCACCAACGCCTCCAAAACTACCAACAACACCACCAACGTCACCAAAGCCACCAATGCTTCCATCGACTCTAAAAACCACCGCCAGCACCACCAACGCCACCAACACCACCACCAGAGTCACCAACAACACCTACAACACCAACGACATCAACGAAATCCGAAAGACGTCCATCCGTCTCCGCTGAACAAAGCCTTTCCCGAAGATGCTCCTAAAAGTGTTGTGCGTCATAAGGAAAGAATATGCCATAATTGCCACGCTTGGCATGCTGAATGGTGATCATAGCGGCGATTGTTCTATGCCGGGACGCTGCTATGCTGTCAGAGAAAAACCAAGTGCGAGTCGAACTCGTGCACGAAGGGTCCCGTACAAAAATGGCATAAAAATTACGTTTGTTAGAAGGTAATATACAACATAAGACCTAAAACTTCTGTGAAAATTTTAAGCGTCTACTTGCTACCGTTATTGATATCGAGCAAAAAATATACGAAAAAAAACACGTTTATTGTATGCCGCTTTGGACCCCTAAATATTTTAATTTTCCTATTTTTAGTATTTAATTTTGTCGTTATAGCGGTAACAGAAATACATAATTTGTGAAAATTTTAGCTTTCTAGCTATCACTGTTTATGAGATACAGCCTGGTGATAGACAGATGGATGGACGGGCAGACAGACAGACAGCGGAGGTTTAGTAATAGGGTCCGTTTTTACCTTTTAGCTACGGCACCCTAAAAAAGACAGAAGATAGATACAGAATAGTTTAAAAATGTCTTTAAACTGTCGTAACTTTTTTATTTCTGAACCGATTGACATGAAACAAACACTAAATGTTAAGTGAAACTTACCACAATATATTAATGAAAAGTGCAAATCAAATAAGCCGTTTCTGAAATAAGCGTGCACAAACACACAGACAAACAGACATTTTGTCGGGATAAAAAGTACCCAGTGTTGTGCGCCAAAGGTTAAAGTACAATCATACCAAGTTTCATTGTAATCGGACCGGTAGTTTTTATGTGATGCTTGAACAAACAGACAGACAGACAGACAGACAAAAAAAATTCTAATCACATATTTGTGTTCGGTATCGATCTAGTAACATCCCCTGGTATTTATTTTTTCAATATTTTCAATGTACAGAATTTGAACTTCTACAGTTTTATTATAAGTATAGATAAATCACATTTCAAATCTGTAAACAGATTCATAATAAAATTCAGTTAAGATGTATCAACACTCACAATACCTGTGTTTCACACTTATTGAATAAACAATTGTATTCCCACGATTATGGAGACTCATAGCTGATGTTCCGGACTATTTGTTGAAGCGATTCTGTATATGGACAATCTGATCTAAAATAAATTTGCGTGGAACACGGCTGGGAATCGAGGCTAATCTGCCGTATGCCAGCATCACAACGGATCGTTCAACGTTTCACTCGTGTTACGTTATTTCTTTGTTTTTATCTGTTATGATCGGGTTTATCCACATTTACTGTTCTGTGGGTTTATCAAATTTTGTAACGCTTTTTTATTGACATTTATAATATGGTTAATTATTTTCAATTCAAAGACATTGTTTTGGAATAGAGACGAAGTGATGTCAGTTGCCCAAAAGATTCCTGATTGATGATTAAACAACATTGATATTGCCGTAGAAATCCGTGAAGCTTGTTTTTTCTTTGGAATCAGAACAGCTTGCTTAAATGTCAAGAAATTGATAGCAGATTGTTCCCCACTACTTATCATGCAAATGCATTCAAAGCGTAATAATACTTAAATAACCAACCGACACAGTGTCATCTTCTTCAAATGATTTCGCTCATACGCTTAAACAAATATGAAAATTATACCAGCATTCTTTTATATTAATACAGCAATTACAACAACACAAACAATAATATATTGAAACACAATGTTACATGTAGGAGCGTCCAAAATATGTTCACTTAAAGCATCTTGAAAGAGTTCGCGCGCAACTTTGCCAAATCACTTTGATAAGTTTAGAGCCTTAAGTTGGCGAATCACATCGAACTTTCTTGGATTTCTGCCGAAATTCGAGGCCTAACACAACTTTATTCGTTTCCTCATTGCTTTTAATAACTTACTTAGCGTAACATTGAGGGAGTTTAATTTAATCGACGAACATGTAAGAGTAAACGTAAATTCCATTTGAGATTGCCGCGTATCGATTACATAGGCGGGTACTATGTCACGTCAATTGCCTTAAACTGATTGCCGTAATATTATGTGATGGTAACTATAATGTTAAAAAATACCATAACGAACGACAAATGAATACAAACCGTTTATGATGTCGATAGTAAAATTTATTTAGGTACTCTACTTGTACTTACTCTACTCTATTTGATTGCGACGGTTCCGGTAGTTTTTTTTTTTTTTTTTATTTTATTGAAGCATTAAATAAAAATTTCATGTCTTATTATTAAAACGTTCAATTTTAATATAATTTACGGTAATATAGAGTCATGTGTTTGTTAGGTACAAGATAGTCTCACAAGTGCAACTGACCCAAAAGATTGCAAAAAAAAGTGTTTTCCATAAAATAGGTAAATATGACTTTTACATTCAATATTGTGGGCGTTCAACTTGGAATGAAAAAACTTAATTGGATGAAAATAACAATAATTTTGCCTCCGAATCAGTGATATGATATAATATGATATAGCTTCCATCGCGTTTTCTTTTATTTTAAACTTAACCTTATTGTTTGTTATACTTTTAAATTCTAGTATCTCATAAGATTCAACTCCAATTTTCATAATTTTTATACCTTTGAATCATATTTGCAAGTCACTTTTCATATGATATGATAAAAAGGTAATGATTTCATGACTAATCAACATCCCCATTATGCATAAAGGTACTATCAGGAAGTGGCTGCTTGATCTCACGAACATCTTATGCGATGGTAAAAAAAGTTACATTTGATCGTTTTTGGATAAGCGGTAAGTACCCTGGCTGTACCTAACTGTAGGTACCTTAGGTATTACTTTATCTGATATTTTATCTGGTATAAACCTGATATTTTAGGGCCATTGACGTTTTCATAGAGATCTGATGAAATAATAGGTACCTTTTGTATTTATACACTAGCTGTGCCCGCGACTTCGCCCGCGTGAGAATTTATGATTGTTCAGTATCTACCCGGCGAAGTCGTGGGCGCAGCTAGTATAAAATTAGCCTAAGTTACTCCTTATTACATCAGCTATCTGCCAGTGAAAATCCCGTCAAAATCGGTCCAGCCGTTCCCAAGATTAGCCCCGCCATACAGACAGACCGACAAAAATTGTAAAAAATGTTATTTTGGTATATGTACCGTGTATACATACATATGCATTTAGTAAAAAGTGGTTATTTTAATATTACAAACAGACACTTCAATTTTATTTATTTGTATAGATGTAAGGAAATACGACCTAATTCTTAAGAAGTATTATAACAAAAAACAACTTAACAAAAACCCCAAATTGTTAGAAAAACGCGTCCTTAGTTTAGCTTTTGGAAGCAACCTATATCTACTTATAGGAGGTAGACATAGCATCTACTCGATATTCGTAAAAAAGTGAAATTATGTACTTAGGTACTGTTTGTTGAAAGATTATTAAAAAAAAGAAAACGATCCATCTTAAAGTAAATTTGCCTAATATCGAAAACACAGTAATTTCGAAGTAGGTACCTAAAGACTGGCTAGTGCATTGTCTCTATGGTGTGGACTCTATATTCAGAGGAAGGAATAGCACTTAAAATAGGCTTCGGAAGACGTAGCGTAGGCAGGCCCCTCACAAAATGGACCAACGATCTAGTGAAGTTTGAGTGCGGGCAATCGTTTGATGAGGGCGGGCGGCCCAGGACCGTTCGTTGTGATAATCTTCGGGGGAAGCCTTGGTCCAGCAGTAAACGGCTTTTGGATGAAATTATGACAATGAGGACTTCGATGCGAAAATTGTCTCGATACAAAATATCGTTTTTCATTTAGACTTCCTGGATATGACCGTGGTCCTCTGTAAGGCACTTTTTACTGGTGGTAGAGCTCCAATGACGGAGCTCGCGGGCGTTGGCACCACCGCATTACCTAAGCTTGGCGCTAAATGGTACTGTTCAGCACTATCGTGTTCCGGTGAGGTGGTAATACGGCCCTGTAATTTCCGGCACAGAGGCATAACACCTTAAGTCTCAGGAGTGGTAACGCATCTGCATTTTGACCTTGGTCTTTGTGTGGGTGTCTATAGGCTGCAGTCATCGCGTAACATCAATGTGAACTGCATGTATGTTTGCCACTTACATTTAAAAAAAAAAAACAAGAGTTGATGACCCTTTGAGAATCAAAATAATTTAAGTACCTTAATTAATACATTAGGTAACTTAAGTTGAGGTTATGTTGTCTTGTTACAACTATTAAAAATAGTTTATAGTTGTAACAAGACCAAGTTCGTATAATAAGGATACTGATTATCAGATAAAAATACATGAAACATCTACAATCAGAAGGACCAGCGGCCCTTTGTATTAGTATTCGAAGAGGCGATAAGATAAGTCCTATCTTACAATGGCTCTATGCGTCTATCTTGTCACTCATCACTCCTAACAGGGTACCCATATCAGGATACCGCAATGAAAGTTGCATTTGATAATATCAGGAGTCAGTGGTTGCTACATAGAGTTCTCATGATATTGGTATATTATTTCCGTCAGACTTGCCATTTTATCAAATAAGTTTATTTTCGGAGCAAAGAAATATCTCTTCTCGCTAAGTAGGTAGGTACCTTAATTAGTTGTTATTGTGCAAAATAATACATACTAAATGAAAGAAAAGGGGCAACATAAACCAGTACAAATAGTCAGTGTTATCGATTTAAGCAATTTTTAACCACACAACCTGTAAATAGATAAATGATCTGTTACCACTTGTCTAATGAGGCAGTTTGATATAACACACGGACGGATTTTTTTAACAAACTCCCTGCGTAGCTACCGATTGGTTAATTGTGACATTTCAAATGTGTTCTAAATAGCAAATGTGTTCTGATTTGGACATGACAATGGACAGTACCTTAAAATTCAATGCTCACATTAACACGCTTAGCAATAGGATACGAAAATTAATATGTATATATCTTTAAGACGATAAGAAACGTAACTGATGAAAAGTTGCGAAAACATATTTACCTTGCTCTGGCTCAATCTCTGCTCACGTATTGCATTACATCTTGGGGGGGGGTGCCCCAAAAAATACTATTTTAGGACTAGAAAGAGCTCAGAGAGCCATTCTGAAGGTGTGTTATTTTCATCCTTTTAGATATCCTATAGCTCTTTTGTAATCCGAGACAAAAGTCCTAACAGTATGTCAGTTGTTCATACTACACACAGTCCTAAAGCAGCATAGACTTCTCAAATTCAACCCCTCTCTATCTTTAGGTAAACGACGATTTAATCCCGTCGAATGCTACCAAAATCGACTTTGCACTTTGTTTCCAAAACGGTTTTTCTGTTATCTTGGTGGATATCTATATAACAAAATAAATAGGATACTACCTGTATACAATCTTAACAGGATCCAATGTAAAATTAAAGTACGGTCTTGGCACCAGGAATTAAACTACGAGGATACAGAAAAATTACTTACAGCTCTATTTTAATATACACTATACCTACGACTCTAAACCAGTACACAACAATATTATGTTCTAAACTTTTCATATTCCCACTTCAACACTACACAATACGCTCCATACACACAACACTCGCACACACACTTACACATACACACACGCACGCACGCACTCACACGCACACACACTTACACATAGACACACACGCTCGCACTTTAGATAAAATTATAGTATGTAAGTTTAAATTGGAAATTACTTACCACTTGTATTATTTTACATATATTATACTAAATGTAACCATACCTAAAGGGTGGAGACCTGGTGTCCTGAAATACAGACCTCGGTTTAGCTTAGGCACCAGTCTCCCACAGTATAACTATAGTTTTTAAGTTTTACTATTGATATCATGTTTAATATTCTCTTATATTGTGGTGAGAAATAAATAAATCATTATTATTTGACCGGTTGTGTCAAAACTTTTAGATCTACTCTTTTTACTGGTGGTAGAGTTCCAAGTGTAAGAGCTCGAGGGCGTAGACACCACCGCATTACCTAACCTATCTATCTGCCACTTAATGGTTGTGATCGGCACTATCGTGTTCCGGTTAGATGGTAATGTATGGCCCCGTAATAACTATCACAGAGACATGACACCTTAGGTCTCAGGGGTGGCAACGCATCTGCATTTTGACCTCTGCGTTTTATGTAGATGTCTATAGGCTGCAGTCATCACTACATCAATATGAGCTGCACGCTTGTTTGCCACCTTCATTAAATAAAAAAAATCTAAGCTTGGAACTTAATATTCTTTTCATAAATTTCATAAACAAGTTAGCTTCAGTCCGATAAAACCAGTGATGCATAGCGGCGTAAAGTATTGAATATTGGAATAATGCTTCAGGAAACAGGAATACATTGATTGTTATTCAATCATAACTAAGGTATCTTGAATTGTTTGTTACTTACAGGAAGGATTTTTTTATCGTGGCAATATCTACTGACTAGCTGTGCCCGCGACTTCGCCCGCGTGAGAATTTATTATTGTTCAGTATCTACCCGGACGAAGTCGTGGGCGCAGCTAGTATAAAAGTAGCCTTAGTTACTCCTTATTACATAAGCTATCTGCCCGTGAAAGTCCCGACAAAATCGGTTTAGCTGGTCCCAAGATTAGCCCCGCCAAACAGACAGTCAGTTAGACAGACAGACAAAAATTGTAAAAAATGTTGTTTTGGTATATGTACCGTGTGTTCATATATATGTATTTAGTAAAAAGCGGTTATGTTATTACAAACAGACACTCCAATTTTATTTATTTGTATAGATACAGCGTTCTGCGATAAAACTACCGCTACTGCGATCGCCAATATTCATGCCAAGCGTGGCGATTTATGACATATCTCCCTTTTGGGAGGCTTTGGTCCAGCAGTGATCATGTTTCGGCTGAAGTGATGATGATTAGATACAGCTAGACTGAACACTGAGTAGCAATCACTGTTTTTATAATTGTGTAGGTATCACAATCACAACAGTGTTGTGCGTCACTAAGGGAGAATATGCCATAATCCGCAATTTATTGCAATATAATTGAATTTTCAGTCTCCATGACGGAAACACTATTCGGAATGCTAAAAAAGCAAAACTATAATAAATGTCTTTCAACGTGATAAATATATATTAAAAACATACTTATTGTATGTTTTGTTTACCAAATGTTAATGTATCACAAAGTCGGGCGTACGACAGGGAGGAACACGTGCCTTATCGTTGCTTCTGCTACTGTTACACAGGTTACATTATCTTACACGGAGCATCACTATGCTTCGAATATTATTAATAGGATATCTTTAAAAAAACTGACTAAGTGCGAGTCGGACTCACCCACGAAGGGTTCCGTAGATATCATTATCTATAAAAAAACTGCAAAAAATCATTTGTCATCATTCAAATGTTTAATTTATTTAATTATATATTTTTAAGTGAATATAGGTATAACTAAGTTTTAGTAATATAGGGTCACGTTTGTACCCTTTGGGTACGGAACCCTAAAAGAAAAAAAAATGTTGACATTGCCTTAATTGAAGATATACAAACAAAGATATTCTACAGTATCCAACAAGAAATAATGCACATCGACCTCAGGAAGAGACGTCGGCTTATTTCGGATCTGTAGAGAGTTATCTCTTTCGCACCTTACCTATTTGACGTTTGTCGACCATTCCGATCAAGTTTTGACCAATACCGGACTACGGATGCTTACGTAGGCAGTGTGCAGCAGACATAACGCTCTATGAAGTCGAAACTAGCCGATTGTCACTTTCATAGACTCGATGTGCATTTATTTGATAAATAGATAAAAATAAATAAATAAAAAAAAAAAAAAAAAAATTTCTTATTAAGCACTGTAATGCGGTGTTTGCGCCCTCGAGCTCGTTCATTGATTTTTTTTATACAACTATTTTATTTGTGGCACTCTTATCACATCCTTTGACTGATTACAGAAAAAAACATGCCTCGCGCTTTGATAGGCGCTTGTATCCACTATCTGCGAATTAAAAGTTTCATAGTTTGCGTTTTTTCAATATCAAAGCTCCTGCTTTTCCGGCTTTTTTATTTACTTATGGCTTTTTTAATTAATTATTTATGGCTTAGGTACATAATTTACAATAACATCGTGAAAGTAGGTAGGTACCTACTCTGTTTCGGTTTCTAGTTAACCATATAGCATTTCATTGATAATTCCGTTAGATTACAATCAAGTTTTCGATCTGTTGTCTGTTGTCCAAGCAAGACACTATCGTGTTAGAATCAATACGTAACAATGTCGGTCACACGTGACTTCTTCGCGCCGTGGATTAACTGGAAACGTACATATCGATACCTGATCCGAATAGCTATCAAGTATGTTAAGTTATCGCCACCCAGATATCTAGAAAGAAAGAAAACATTTTATTGATGCAGCCGCAGAGACATCTAGTTAGTAGGTACTAAATAATAAAAACAATAAGGTAGCAAGACTGACTCAGCAAAAGAAAAAAAGATTTGTTGAAAAAAACACAAAAAAAAACATTAAGTTGCATGAGTTGCATCCTAAACCTATCGGTTGCATCTAGTTGTTCACTGCCAGAAAAAAAAACTTTTTCATCCAGAGGATACCTACGTCATTAAATGTTGAGGTTAGCGATGTGTATTATCTGCCAAGCGTATCATGTGTTAACTCCATTGCAAATCACCGGATTTCCAGATTGTGATACCTATTCTGAAAATGAGTGCTGTCTATCGTACCTTATTTTAAATACTATGAACATATGCTTTGGGGCACTTATCTCAGTCATAAATCATACATAAAAGGAGTAAAAATATTTCACTTGCACATGTATTATTGCGAAAAATTCAACTAAATAACACAAGAACATAGTTCATAAAACTTGCCCAATTAAACATGGTTGTTATTGTTGACAAGACAGTTGACAGATAGTACTACAGTATCAAAACAATGATAAAAATAGAAAGAAAGCATTCGAAACGAACGTTGCACTTTGCCACGAAAGCAGTACGTAGAATTCTGATAAAAATTTCAGGGAGCTTAAATCAAAAGCCGTTTGTGTGAGCGAATACTCGGCCGTTGTTACATTTTACGATCCCGTTTTGTTACTACTTTGTTAGTTGTGCTCGGTTTTCCAATCCTATTAACAACGTGAATGTACACATCTTATAGTGTAATTAATACTATTAATACTGTTGATTTTATAATTTGGACTTAGATCCTGTTCGGTTGTCATTTCATGAGATGATTTGCTGTTAGATGAATCTAACTTAATTTTTGTAGCTGTAATATACGCTTTATCTTATAGGAATCCTTATATAATTTTACACATGAAATCATCCTAGCAATAGGTATATAAAAGTATACACAAAAAACGTGCCTAAAACAATAATAATATTGTTGTTGACGTTCATAGGACTAAATAATCTAATCTTAAAATTGAAAGCATTCGAAACGAATGTTGCACCACTTCGTTACAAAAGTAGTTCGTAGAATTCTGATAAAAATTTCAGCGAGCTTAAATCAAAAGCCGTTTGTGTGAGCGAATACTCGGCCGTTGTTACATTTTACGATCCCGTTTTGTTGCTACTTTGTTAGTTTAGCTTGTTTGTTTTTTAATCCTATTAAAAGCATGAATTTACGCGTCAGATAAAAACATTAGAACATTTTATAATTTTAACTAAGATAAACACAAGTTGACCTGTGATCCTTTGATGAGTCGCATTTTTTTTTAAATGGTAATACCTATGTACTTAATACCTACAATACAAGTTATAAAAATATTAAAACTTTAAAATAGAATTGGGTTTTAGAAAACCATTTTTAGAGTTCCGTAGTAAACAAGGAACCCTTATAGTTTCGCCATGTCCGTCTGTCTGTCTGTCTGTCCGTCCGCGGTTTAGCGCAAAAACTATTAGTACTAGAGACTTGAAATTTGGCACAAGTACCTCATCATCATCATCATCAGCCTATAGACGTCCACTGCTGAACATAGGCCTCCCCCAGAGACTTCCACAATGACTTATCCTGGGCGGTCTGCATCCAACGGCTCCCCGCAACCTTGATTAGGTCGTCGGTCCATCTCGTGGGGGGCCGTCCTGTACTGCGTCTTCCTACACGTGGTCGCCACTCGAGAACCTTTCCTACCCATCGGTTATCAGTTCGTCGAGCGATGTGGCCTGCCCATTGCCACATCAACGTACTAATACGCCGGGCTATGTCGGTTACTTTGGTTCTTCTACGAATATCTTCCGGATTCTGTCCGTAGAGAAACTCCAAGCATAGCCCTCTCACTAGCTCGTTGAGCGACTTTGAGCTTTTTAATAAGACCAACACTAAAAGACCACATTTCAGAACCATATATCATCACTGGCAACACATGCACTAAATACTTTAGTTTTTATACACTGAGGAATATTGGACGAAAAAAACACTACGCAATTTGCCGAACGCTGCCCAGCCGAGTTGAATTCTTCGATTTACCTCTTTGTCGAAGTTTTTTTACCTAACTGGATTGTATGTCCTAGGTATTTATAGTGATCAACAACTCCGAGGGTACAGTTCTCAACATTTACCGGCATTGGCGCTACATGGATGTTCTTCATTATTTTTGTCTTTTCCATGTTCATTTTTAGGCCTACCTGCCGAGTACAAGTACCTATACATCTTTATTACGCCGACAAAGTAGTAGAATAAAAATATGACATTTATTTTTATTTAGAGTACCTCCCCCACATGTAATGTAAATCGTGGATATATATATTTTTTTCGTTTTTAAGTTAGTGTGGGATATCGTTGTATAGGGTTTTCAAAAATGTTAGGTGTAAGCAAACATCATTTTTCGATTTAGTTAACGGTTTGTGACTTATTGAGCCTTAAAGTGCCAATTTTCATTAGAGTCAAGTGTTCCCCCCTATACGAACTAAACGGTTGTTGTTATAAATTCAAACGTTACGGCAGTAGTAGCTACATATAACGAAATTAAAAGAAAAACTATCACACCTAAGTTGGCTTCACAAGTTTGCGAGTAATAGTCGACTAAATGTAATACACGAAATTTTTGAACAACTCCATAGAAAATTTTTTTTTTCATTACATTAATCAAATCTAAAAACTACGGAACCCTACACTGCGCGTGGTCCGACCTGCACTTGGCCGCTTTTTAGGATTCCGAACGTAAAAAAGGAAAAACTAGAACCCTTTTAAGATCAGCCGAGCCTCTGTCTCTCTGTCCGTCCCACACAATGTAAATCAGTGACCTTAAAATTTACGTGTAACAAACATACCTAGGTAAGTGATTTTTAAATTTAGAGGCCACTTTTGAAGATTAATTTGGGGACAGGGACAGGGACAGGGGGGAGGCAATTAGGTAATAAAAAAGCCTCTAACGACTGGAGGCGACCTCCTGCGACTTTACGAATTGCCTCCGATTAACAAATGATAGTCATATCATAATTTTGTTTTTTCGTTCTCTAATTATAATCGAGCTACAAATCATTAACAGATGAGTCATGTTACTCATGTTCTAAAGGTTATTTCAGTTATTTTATATTACGCTAGCTATTAATGTTTCCTACTCTGTTAGCGGTTATTTTTTATCGTAGTTGACCTGCAAAGCGAATGTTACAAATGCATCAGTTGCCACGTGTTGCGTTGCGTCCATTGACGTCATCTGATTTTTATTTTGCTTCGCATTCGTCGACCGCGTCATGGCGACTTTTGTTAACCACGTGTGACTTTGTTATTGATCCACGACACGGTAGGAAATATGTGTATCATTCAATAATTACATGAATAGGTTATGTGATACTCACTCAGTGATATGTTCAATAAACAATCAAAAAGGAAGTAAAGTTTCTGTAAGTATTTTACTGGTGGTAGAGCTCCAGTGATGGAGCTCGCAGGCGTAGGCACCACCGCATTACCTAATATACTTGCCGCTAAATGGTAGTGTTCAGCACTATCAAGTGCCGGTCAGGTGGTAATGTACGGCCCTGAAATTTCCGGCACAGAGGCATAACACCTTAGGCCTCAGCAGTGGTAACGCAACTGCATTTTGACCTTGGTCTTTGTGTGATTACTGCAGCCTATAGACACCCGTCTATAGGCTGCAGTAATCAGTTAATATCGATGTGAGCTGCAAGCTTGTTTGCCACTTCCATAACATATAAAAACTTGTAGGAAGTAATAGTTCACGTTTAAGTTTTTGCATTTGTTATCTATAATTTTTACATCTATTTCTTATTATATTATGACTCTGTACCTCTCAAAAGGAAAAACAGAAGCTTTATAAAATCACTCGTACGTCTATCTATCTGTCCGCTTGTCGCAGCTGATTTGCTCCGAAAGTAGAAAGCCGTTTGAGTTTTTTGGTACTTCCCTACACAAATGTACCTAAGTATATCAGTGAATTTTTTTTTTCAAAATAAAACAAGGAAGTTTAAAAATAAGTTTTACAAATAAAATTGTGTCATATATCAAATAAAGGGTCGTGAAGCCTTCCGACATTAGTATATTTCTTATGATTTTGAAATGAATAGTTTGACGTTACATATTTAACAACATATTATTATGTTTATTTATAATATTAAATACTATTTCGTTATATATATTCAGGACTTCTTAAGCTCAGATTGAATGATACATACAGAACGGAACTGATATAAATAATAATATGTGAAAATAATTAAAAAAACAACAACACGATGTTAATTATGAAATATTGCATTAGCTAAGCTGGGATTTCAACAAATATAAAAACATCAAGCAGCGCTACTGTTAATCAGAGATAAAACAAAAAAGTCGAATAAGATGTGGAACAAAGAGAACAACGCAATGGCAATTAACACAACAGGTGGCCTTACCGCTAAAGGGATAATCTACCTAAAGATAAAGAACAAAGGCAACGAAATAATGTCATTTAACATCATGCTTGTCAATGTCGATGGGGTAGACAGACTCAAGCATTCGGTGATGGATCAAGAATTTTTATTTGAATTTGGTCCGTCACAAATCACACATCGTGCTTAATACGAGGGCCACACTAAAAGTTCTTAGAAAATCAAAAACTGAACAAACTAACAAGTAATAATTCTTATTATATCTTTTCAAAATAGTGTCCATTAACATCAATACATCGCTGTATCGGTAGAACCACCGAGAAAAACACTTTATAACGCATTCTCGAAGTCGGCAGTAGACGACGTAGAGTCTACAAATTTCTCTGTCTTTTTGGTGAGTAAAGCTTGATTTAATAGATAAAGTAGCTGCAATGTTCGCAGTTCCAGCTGGGTGGGGACTTTTAGGAAATTATCTGGCAACCCCGCACTTGACCGAAAGAATTCATTGTCGTCCGAGCGAGAAGTAAAAAGGAATAGACTGGCATTATTAAAGTTATTTGGAACGTCCTTTAAACTTCAGAATAATGTGTTTTGACCAGCCTAATAAAATTTAGGAACTCGGGTCTTGTTTATCTGAAATTTAAATCTCGATACTTTGGCATTAACTATAGTTAATTTTTATACTATTTTATTTGTTTACCTGCTGATTGTAATAAAAAGTAAAGGTACCTTCAATATTTTTCACAAATAGAAAAACCATAATCATACCATAATATGAAGAATCAGTGATCGTCTGTATAAAAGCTTATAAAATGATATAATACGCTAAAAGCAACTATTTTGCTTTAATAAACTTTGGATATTTACCCTACAATAGGTAAAGATTTGAAATACATACAACGAGATGCTATATTGGGCAGTGTACTATAAGAGAGGTGACGTAGTCGCATTAATCAATTTTATCGGAGGTATCGCCTTCAAGCTCTTTAATAATGCCTCTACCACTAATATGTACAATGTTATCTCAGAATTTTGTAAGCTTCATACATTGTAAAATCAATATTTCGTTATGTTTTGTATCGCAAAACCGCCAACGTTTATTTCACTTTCCTAAAGATTAATTCACTTTCCAGCTTCTGTGGTCCTACACAGATAGTTTTCTTAATAGTTATGGAAGAAATCTTTGAGGAAAACCTCAAATATTTAGCCAAAGACGCATTAGAATTAGTGAGCAGTTTGCCTCGGGTGGAGCCGTACGTAACTTACATTACCACCTTGCCTGTACCCTATATTTAGTATCAATCATTAGGAACGCATAAACCGCATCGAACACTTATAGAAACTAAGAACCTTCTAATATCCGGGTGAAACTGTAGAAAACATTTGGACGACTGTGAACCGTACCTTTTGGCGAGAAAATGTTAAGCAATGGCAGAGAATATGTAATAATACTACGTATAGTATGTACACTTCGACGTCCCGCCCGATTTCCCCGCATCACTCAACCTCCTCCCCTCTTATGGGCGACGGTTGGTATTTTGTACGTGCTCGCACACAGGTGCACGTGTAAATACAAGTCACTGATTGATGTCTGTGTAATAGAGATCAAATTAAGCGTTTGTATGGAATTTTGGCGGCGTGTCCGCGGTGTGGCAATGGTTTCCAATGCCTGGCTATTGTTACCTACCAAATGCACAGTTAAAAATCATAAATCATGAATTATTTGTAGTATCCACAAAGACATTCATACATGAATATATTTAAAACTAAACGAATACAGAATTGATTTCTACTCACAAAATCATTCATATTCATTAACTTTTAAAATTCGCACATTGTTTAACAGTCGATACTTGAAATGATTTCACAAAATTAAATGTGACAAAAGTAATGAACCGTTTAATCATAATCCTCAATCCCGACAACAATGCGTAAGAGAAATTAAAGACCAAACAATACAATGGCATCAGTGAGCGCGCATTAAAATTTCTATAAGCACACGTTCATGTCATTGTAGGTGCGGAGGCGAAAGTCGGCGCTAGGGAGTCGGGACGCAACTCGGCAAACACGGCGTTTCGTTATTCCACTATTGTAGCGAACAATGCACGGACTGTGGCCCGTCAGTCTGTCTTCAACAATAATGCAGGATACGCCCTTTGACGGCGAAAGTGATGAGATCATGTTAATGTACATCAAGTGCATTCTTTGTGTCAAATGAACACGCCTTTCCCATTTATGATGCGACATTATTATGGTGGTTAGCGCGATGATCCAAATACAAAAGGATTTTGAAAAGAGTTTTCCTGGCGTGAATGTCATTTATTATTTTCTGCATGCTCGTCGGTTTTTCGGTGCATTTTGCGAGGCGAGCGCTAGACGCATGATGTTGCATATGTAACGCATGAAGTGGATCGGGGTACAATTGAGTACGTACCTACTATTAATGGTAATCCGTAAACGTGACTTGCGTAATTTTTTTGTAAGTGTTTCCTTACAAAAGTTTACCACCTAATAAAAAATACCATTTAGTTAAGTATGTAATTAAATGAACTATAAACAACACACTTATAATTATAAGCTGTGATTATAAGAACAGTTAAGTAATACCTACTAAAAATGCAAACGAGTAAACACCTCAAAATTTAAAAAATAAATAATAATACAGCCACACTGCACACGAAAAACAGCTTATTACATCCTCGGTATCTTACCTTGTGCAAGAAAAAATTCTATTGTTGTTGAAAAACTGGCAGAGTCGGCCTCCGCAACTTTTAATTATACAGAGAAAGCTAAATTAAAAAGCATCCGGCCGTACCGATCGCTATACCAAAGGGAGCTACCCCGAGCACTCGTTTCACCTAATGTCAGTTTATTTGTTAGTTTCTTTTTATTTTCTCAACCGCTCATTAGTTCCTTTTTACAGACGATTGAAACCAATAAGTATAGTCTTTAAATGTTTCCGAACTATGATACTCGTATATTTAAGGCGGATTTAATTTGAATTAAGTTTTTTTTTTAATTTGATCGAAGTGGCAAACAAGCATGCAGTTCACATTGATGTTAAGTGATGACTGCAGCCTACAGATACCCACACAAAGACCAAGGTCAAAATGCAGATGCGTTACCACTCCTGAGGCCTAAGGTGTTATGCCTCTGTGCCGGAAATTACAGAGCCGTACATTACCACCTGACCGGAACACGATAGTGCTGAACATTACCATTCAGCGGCAAGTATATTAGGTAATGCGGTGGTGCCTACGCCCGCGAGCTCCGTCACTGGAGCTCTGCTACCAGTAAAAAAGTCTAACAGATTATATAAACCGGAACGTTTTACTAGTGATAGAGTTCTAGTGTAGGAGTTCGAGGGCACGCACCGCATTACCTAAGCTAATCTACCGCTTAATAGTAGAATTAAGCGCTACCGTGTTCCGATTAGATAATAAAGTGTGGCCCCGTAATAACTATTAAAGAGACTTAACCTCTCCTCTAGCTAAACCTCTCTTGAGCCTTTACTAGACAAAAATGCAAGAATTCATGTTTATGCATTTATCTAACCCTTCGGGAAAATACAGGCGTGGAGCTTTATGAAAATTATAAAATAATATGCGAAAGATACCTTAGTAAGATCAAAAAACGTTACACTGTTCCGAAGCGTAACAGATATCGTAAAAATCTATGGACCGTTATTAAAATGAAAGTTGCCTATAGGTAGAAATGAGACTTAATTTATAACCCAATTAATATCGCGTTGCCGTCGAAAAATACCAAAATCAAACCTTGGTTGGGTTATTTAATTATTTTAGTTTGAAGATACGGTGTTAGAAATAATACCCTCATCTGCTATTTAACTGTGATGATGACTTAAAAAAATCATGTAGGCACATTGCTAAATATCAATTGGCTTGTCGGACTAGATCACGAGCCAATACGGTTCAACAGTTTTATAACTTTTGTTATTGATGTATGTCGAGCATTAGAGGGTGGCTCAGTGGCTCATTACACGCCCGGGGTCCGTGGCCTAAGGCAATGCTTGCGGCAAGCCCCGCTAGTCCGACCTGTGGGGTTGGACTCTAGTGCGCTGATTAGACTGTTGACATTTCAACAGAATTAGGTTGCCTACAAACAAATTAAAAGCTTATGTTTGATATTCAACAGTATCTAGTGGTGCGTGATTTAGTAACCAATTTGCGATTTTTATATATAGAATGATACTTATTTACATTATGTAACATTAACTGGTGGTAGAGTTCTAGTGTCAGAGCTCAAGGGAGTAGGTACCACGACATTACCTAGGTAATGTCGTGGTACCTACTCTACCGCCTAATAACTCTGGAATAATTATAACAGAGGCAAAATAACTTCGGTAAGGGGTGCCAACGCATTTGCACATTGACCTCTAGTTTTTGTTTAGATATCTATAGGCTGAAGTCGTCACTTACCATCCGTGTGAAATAAATGCTTGTTTGCTATCATCATTTCACCAAAAAATAGTCTAAGCCTGGGTTGCACCAAGATATTTTTTAAAATTAAAGTTATTGTAACATTTCACATCCTTATCTTACGTTAACAGATTTCCTTAAGTTAGATAGGTAAGGATGTGAAATGTTACAATAACTTTAACTTTAACTAATATCGTGGTGCAACTCAGGCATAATATTCATCACCAAATAACAAATGAGAGTGTATATTTCTTATGCTGTATCTCGTACTATTTATTTAATGGCGTTTCCGCCTGCTAGTGTTGTACCCGAAGGAATTTCGTTGTAGGACTAATCTTAATTAAAATAACGTCGCTGGCGAGTTTGCTCATGTGATTTCGTACGGATTTAAGCGGTCATGTAGCTTATTGTTATTCAGGACGCGTTAGCGCAGCTACCTAACTTTCTAAAGGTTATCCTATCCAAGATATCTTTATGAATCGATGTTTGCATTCACTGCTATAACAATAATAAAACTAATATTTATAGATTCGTTCTGACTGATACTCGTATTATTTATAACATTCTCACCTGTCAGCATCAGTTAAATTTTCGACACAACCCAAAGGTTGACTGTAGTAGCATTAAATCCGCCTTATGTACTTTATTTCAATGTGCATAGAAGTTAATTAAATATTTTTGGAACTAAAGCGATGGTGCCAGTTATGGTTTTTTTACACATATATCTATAACATTTGCTACCAGTCTGAAATCCGTCAAATATCAATTATAAAGGTAGAGTTCGAGTGTAGGGTAGGGACTCGAGACTCGAGAGTAGTCGAGAGTGTAAGCACCACAGCATTACCTAACCTATCTGCCGCCAAAATGGTACCTAGTGTTCACTACTACTAGTGCGCACTATCATGTTCCTGTTAGATGGTAATGAATGTATAACTATCACAGAGATATATAAGACCTCAGGGGTGGCAACGCATCTGCATTTTGACCTCTGGTTTTTGTGTAGATTTCTATAGGCACCAGTCATCACTTGTGAACTGCATTCCTGTTTACCACCTCCGTGACATAAAAAAAAATATCACGTAAGTTATAATGGATCGAAAGTTACACCATTCGTTTATAAGTGACCAGTTGTCGGAGCGACAAGAGTAGGCAACGACTTGATATTTAACCATCAAGGTCTCCGATATTTACACATATCGAGTACAAGGTTGTGTATGCTTCATTCAGATTATTTTGTATTTCGTTCACAATTTTTATATACCAATTCATATGGCACTCTGGTTATTTACTTTGGGGGAATTGATCAATCATAGAAGCGGCGTCGTGTTTCAGATTAGATGTTACATAATTACCGACAAAAGAACCAAGGCAGCTATAAATTAACCTGTTATAGTTAAATACAGAGTGGATATTCATTATAAAAGATGATATTGATAACACAAAGGTTTAAAAAATTATATTCTCGACAGTTACCAAATTTAACGCTCAATTAGTATAATAGAAAGGAATATAGCGTTAAAGAAATGTATTAATAGTCTCAAAAAAAAAAAACTTTATTAATAAAACAAGTGTTCACATAACTGGGTGTGCTAACTCTCTTTTAAGTTGTAGTAACTTGTAATTGTTTTATACTATTTCGCATTAACACATGCTTGTGAAAAATATTTTTTATTTTTAAAGAAAAATGGAAAGAAAAATTTGACTTCAGGCGAGACTCGAACTCGCGGCCTACTGGGAATTGGTTGCCTAACTAGCATAGTTGGTAATAGATGGCGCTGCTGCTACCATAAAGCAATGCAATAAATGTGAAGGAAAGATTTGACAAATCGGGCAGGACTTCAGTAGCTCAATTGGAAGAGCGGCTGGACTAGATTCCCAGTAGGCCGCGAGTTCGAGTCTCGCCTGAAATCAAATTTTTCTTTCCATTTTTCTTTAAAAATAAAAAATGTAGTAACTTGTGTTAGAAGAATATCCTCTCAGCTGCGGTGTTTCATAGTGTTAAACAGGTTATAAACTTATAAAATTAAATTACGAAAGCACTTTGATCACGTGGAGTACATTTTTATAATTACTTGATACAAATCAATTATTACAATAATATTATTACAAAGATACTACTTTGATAAAGGTATGTAAGAGACGAAATGGACATTCTATTAATATACATATTTAAATTATTTAAGTATATATTATATATAGTAAAGTATTTACTTGGTATAATATACGTGTATTTATTAACAGTGACATAGTTGATTATAATTTATTTTTTTAAATTTTGTATGGACACATCAATCAAATATTTATTCATCAATAAATTATTTTAATCTCATGAAACCTTCTCATTTTAGGGTTACGAAACCTTTTTTGTCATATAGCTACGGAGCAAAATGGCAAAAAAGGAACTCTTATAGATTCTTTATGTCTGTCTGTCTGTGCGTTCATCCGTATGTCACAGCCACTTTACTCCGAAACTATTCCCACTGCATACTTGAAACTAGCTATATAGATGTATTCCGTAAACCATTTTATGGCTTTAAAACCTGATGATTGTTTAATTTTGAAGACAATACGAATAAAAAACATTCGTAAGGCCACATCGTTTTGAAAGATAAACACTTCCTAAGTGGTAAAATGTGTCCCCGCCCTCTTATTTCTAAACAATGAGTCTCAAAATATAAGATGAGGAAATTTAGTTTGAATGAGATAATTATATTTTTAACAGTTCTTTTTTTTATGTAATGGAAGTGGCAAACAAGCTTGCAGTTCACATTGATGTTAAGCGATGACTGCAGCCTATAGACTCAAAGACCAAGGTCAAAATGCAGATGCGTTACCACTCCTGAGGCCTAAGGTGTTATACCTCTGTGCCGGAAATTACAGAGCCGTACATTACCATCTGACCGGAACACGATAGTGCTGAACACTACCATTTAGCGGCAAGTATATTATTAGGTAATGCGGTGGTGCCTACGCCCGCGAGCTCCGTCCCTGGAGCTTTACTACCAGTAAAAGTTTTTGAGATAATGATATTATACATATTTTCAAAAACTTCAAATATTACTTTGTGATTCATATACATGTTTTGTATGAATGATTCAGTTATGTTTGCGGTTTTGATAAAAAATTTAACAGTGAAAATTCAGTTAAATATTTTTTTGTTACTACGAAATCCGCCACTTTTTATCCTATGAATTTTCTAATAAACTACCGGTTTTTCCTATATTTCAACATCAATTCTTGGTTGCAAACTAGATTTGGACTACAAATTAATTAAGTCCAGTTTGTAGACTGTGCTGTATAAAAGCCCGTAATTTAATGACTTTTCCGAATCAGGATAAACTCCCATAAAGACTAAAGTAATAAAACACATTACTGTTGCAAATGTGTAAGTTTGTCTATCACCCATTAAATGGTCTTACGTCAGCCTACTCCGGTCAGACCGGCCACGTGGACTGCTCAAGGACTATTTAAAATTACTGACGTTGGTTCGCTTGCAAATTTTAATTTTCAATATTTAGTAGGTGTATCACTGAAAGTCCTCCAGTAAGTTTAGCTTTAAACGGAAGCTCCGAGAACATTTCTTGAATTTGCTTTGAGACATTCTTTCATTTGTTTTATTCATCTTTCTATATAATTTATGTATGTTTGTATTATTTAATGTTCATATTTATATATTTATATTTCTATTTGAATATGTATTGGTATGTATATTATATTTATACATATATAAATATATTACTTTTGCTATTCTCGTATATAAGTAGGTACCTACCATTTTATTTATAATATCTATAATAACTATGAAATACTTGTATGAATTTATGTGTAATTTTGATGTTAGTATTTTTTACTTCACTTTGTTTTTCTTCTTGGTCTCTCACTGCACCTCAGTAAAATTCTCAGAACTACCCAAAGGTTGACTGGTAGAGAATGCTTTTTAGCATTAAGTCCGCCACATGTACTAAATTCTGCAAGACAGTTTAAATAAATAAATAAATAATAAATTTCATGTACTCGATAATGTGAAAACAGGGTGTGTATTTTTATGAGATATCCGTGGCAGTCCAAATTTCACGTGGATGGTAAGTGAATACTGCACACTATAGACATCTACACGAAAAACAGGAGTTAAAAGACAGATGTATTGCCACCACTGAGGCCTAAGACGGTTTTTTTTATTTTTTATACACTCACAGCCCCACACTAATATTATGTTGGCCATACATATATTTTTTCCGATGTGGAAATCGAACCCGTCGAATAAACGATCATCTCACACCGCTGGACTAACCGTCATATTACATACATTTTGCGTCTGTAATAGTTATCTATTACAATACCATACGTGACTGTGTAACCGGAACACGACAGTGAATCCTCCATACCATTTGACATGTAGGCATGTCAAATGGTATGGAGGGTTCACTGTCTTCGAGTTCCAACTAGAATTAATAATACCCATAATCAAAGATTCCTTAATATCTTTGCCTAGAATAATAATAATGGCAACTCAATTATACGTCCCACTGCTGGGCACCAGTCTCTCCCCTTTTTGGGGGGAGGCCTAAAGCTTATTCCACCACGCTGATCCAATGCGGGTTGGTGGAGATACGGGTTAGTGGCCAAACCCGCTGTCGGATGTTTTTCAAACCGCCCATAAGGCCTCCGACAAGGTTCAACGACTGCTATCTATCGATAGCAACCGAGACCAACGGCTTAACGTGCCCTCCGAAGCACGGAAACGCGCATTTTAATATGCCACTAGCGGTCACCCATCACACACCCGACCGCGCCCGTATCGCTTGCCCTACCTCGGGGCCATGCGCGCGTCCCTAGAATTGCCACAGGTAAAATAAATATTAGATATGTATTATACCGTAACGACCCTGTAATCACACGGTTAAATTAAAGGAATGCCCTTTAATTTAACCAAGTGATCACGTAAGGGTGTGTTCACTGAACTACGAATTTATTTATTTATTTGCAAGGAACTGGTGGTAGTTCCACTGCAGGGACTCTTAGGCGTAGCCACCACCACATTACCTGATTTATCTGTCCCCCTATTCGTAGTGTTCAGCACTATCGTGTTCCGGTTAGATGGTCCCATAATAACTATCACAGAGACATAACAACTAAGGTTTCAGTGGTGGCAACTCATTTACATTTTGACCTTTGGTTATTGTGTAAATGTATTGGCTGCAATCATCACTAAACATCCATGTCAACTGCGCACTGGCTTACTAACTTCGTTACGTAAAGAATCCACGTAACAATACCTACAGATCCATTTTATTATTCAATTGGTCTATGATTCCAATTTCAACATTTTATTATTCACGATTTGCAACTGTCAGAGGTGACAGGAGCTTTGATGGCGATAGTCACGGCAATTAGGTAGCGGCATGGTAGCGGTGACGTCGCACTCCGCCTTATCGCGACCATCTACGAAAATAATAAGGGCAGGAAGCGGTCACAAACATTTCCGTGGACAAATTTTACGTCTATCTAGTTCTGATGAGTATTGTAATGAAAAGAAATATCGTAAGAAAGATTTATCTGCATGTCAGTGTTTTAAACATTAATGAAAGTTAAAAAAAATACGTTTGATATATCAATATTGACGACCCGTTATGTAAAGCGGTATGAGACGACCGTTTGATTCGAAGGGTCGCGGGTTGGACCCTACACCGGGACTAATATTTGTATGACCTACAGATATTTGTTTAGGGTCTGGGTGCATTTGTTGTGTGTGTACAACGACACCCACGAGACAAGTTTATACCCAGTGTGGGGCCGTGAATCGAACCGTATTTTATTTCAAAAGAAATATCTTCTTTGTGTTCAGCACAAAAAAGATATTTCTATATTCTACCACTTGACGGCAGATAGATTAGGTATCACCAGTCACCATGTATTATAACAAACTACCTAATTAATATTTCAACCATAAAATTCATAGGTAATATGGTCGTTTTATCGTTCAGTGGTATATAAATCATACGTAGAATACATATGATGAAATACCACAGCAATTTAGGTACGTGTGTTGGCAAATTGTAGTAAACATGGGTAATCACATCAACATAGCTTGTGGATCTGATTCTCTGACTCATAACGCGTACTCGTACAGTCACCCTTTCGAGTTACTCACAAAATTATTTTGTACTAGCTGACCCGGAAAACTTCGCATTGCCTCAGAATAAAAATATGACATGTGTCAAAGGTTTGATAGATACGGACTATTTGTATGGGAAAATGAAATGGTGGTTTTTACTATTTTCCTACAACTTCTTCATATTTTCTTACCTTTTAAACATTCCCTGAACTTCCAAAAATCATTCAAAATCAATATTTGCCAAATCGGTCCAGCCATTCACGCGTGATGCCGTGACCAAGGAAAACGGGTTGCATTTTTATATATATAGATTTAGACAAAAACATCAAACTGTCCTTAAAATAATTACTATACCTACCACAAAAGACATAATTCAATTAAATTATGCACGTAATTCTTCCATCATTTTCTGATTAGAAAAAAATATATATATACCGGCCGAATTGAGAACCTTCTCGTTTTTTGAACTCGGTTAAGAATACATACTTACCTTTTCATATAGAGCGTTATTCCTCTAAGCCTATTCATTTGTTATTAAAACAAGATAAGTTGTAATATATTTTAAAAAACAAATGAATTTATTGCTACTGTTAGAAAAGACAGCAGGTCTGACAAGTGCTAGCTAGATCAGCTCACCATTTAAATCAACTCAAAACAATGATATAACTAGACTTATTACCTAGACTTTATCAACGATGCTATCTCTACATCCTGATGCCTACACATGTTTGTCATTCTAATTAAATAGTACGTATACACACTAGACAAGGTGTCGCCGATATTATTCTAGTTTATTACGAGTATTCAAGCGTACAATCTGAACACGTCGCTGCAGTGAAGCAGTCTTCGGTCATGAATAATTCCTGGAAAGGCGGAAACTCTACTCACGCACATATTAATCAACATAGAACGTAGATGGTCATCGGTAATTGTCTTTGTTTTAACCGCAGCCGACGTATTAATAAGCGATTTAATGTATTCTAGAACGAATGAGGTAAGTGAAGGACATCTGAAATGTCAGCTAACTTTAACATTGTATGGATCAAGAATATCTATTTCGGGACAAATGCGTCCGAGTGCAGATGCAATTATTTTTAAATGAATCCGAGCTGTGACAATGCGTCACGTCGGGAGTTTGTCACAGATGACCGTGGGCCGGTACATTGACGATCTCGTCAAAGGTGAAGAAGCCAATGTCAAAATTATTTTCGTACGTTTTGTTTCGATTAACTAAATTGTGTTTGGTCGAGACGATCTCATGGATAACGTAAACGTATAGTATATGTAATATATGTACCTACGTGTGAAGCCATGAATACGAATAACAGATTGTATGTACAGAGCAGGAATCTGTCATGCTCCCTTTACATTCATCAAAGTATTTACGTATCTACCTAGATACTCTTGAGTGTCGAAGACTCCCGATGAACCCACCTTCGTATAATTTGTTATCTAAGTTTATGTTATTTGGTCAAATCAAATAAATTTTAATATCTCTCGGCCCTTGGAAACATATTCAAAATGCATTCTAGACAAATCTGTTTCATCATTATCTCATTTATCTTTCTTCTTCGAAATTATGTCTAAACTATCGAAGTGTGGCTTCCATATCTTAAAAAATAAAGTAGTCAAAATTTTGAGGATCTGCGTAATCAATAAGTATCGTACTTACTATCTTTTTTAGCATCACCATTTTTTGTGGCATGTAAATTACTAATGCGGAGGGAAAAGGTAAGTAATGCAGTTACTTGAAACGGTTCGTTTAACATGCATACATGTATGTATCTTCACGCCAAGTCCCTTACGGAGTAGGCAGAGAGTGTGGAGCGCCAGATATCCCGGTCCTGACACACCTCCCGTGCTTCTTCTACATTCATCATTTTATATATATTTCACTCTAACTAAATTCTCCGTTAGTTAGTTGTTTACATTAACTTTACACCTCCCGCTTAAATACATTCACAGAGATGACGTCGAAGGCAAATCATTAAATTTAAACGAGAAATATCTACGTACTTACCTATTTTTTATAATTATCTCGGCGTTCCTACAGTTAAGGAAAAACACAGTACTAACATTGGTTCTAAAAATAATAAAAATAGCTTTATCCGTGAACTTGCAGTCCGAGCACATCGGAAGCACTTACAATCTGTAAGGTTACAAATAGATGCGACGTTTGCGGCACGATAGTTGCCGATATCGGTTTCTCTTATTGTGCTACAACACCGCATTAGCCAGAGACCTCGTCTTTCACAGCATTATCAAATGATCTCGTGTTCAATCTTATTCGGTTGGTTAACCATGACAAGGCTGTTTCGAGCATACCGACGGGATTCCCAGGGTGTCCCGTGGAAGTCGGAAAATTCCAGCAATAAATGAATGTTTAACGCCGCCCGCAATCTTGTCTTTTGTATTGGGGACGTCTTTTTTGCTTTTTCGTTTAACGTTTCGACTGTTTGTTTTTTCAACGGAATTACTGTCCGTGAATGGTGAAGTTCCACCGTGATTTATTGTAGGCATGTTTATTTAATTGATGTTTTAAAATAACGTGAATACCTAATGTGAGACGTAAACACAGTAAAACATTACGAGAATGAGTCCAAAGGCTGGAATTTCAACAATTAGTTTGCTCGTCGATACAAAAAACCGGTCAAGTGCGTGTCGGGCCACGCGCAGTGTAGGGTTCCGTAGTTACAGAGTAAGAATGAGATGTAATGAAAAAAAAATAGTATTTTCTATGGAGTTGTTCGAAATTTTCGAATTAAATACATTTGGTCGACTATTATTCGCAAACTTGCAAGGGCAGCTTAAGTGTGATAGTTTTCCTTTTAATTTCGTTATATGAAGCTACTATTTGAAGCTCCCAAAGTGGTCCATATAGACCCCCTGGGGTCTATGGGAGACTCGATGGGGTCTACGTATATGCGTAATAAAAAGTGGGATCATATATCCCACTTTTTATTACGCATATACGTAGACCCGAAAGACAGAAAGTGACATAAATGTTAGCAAGGGGGTCCACCGAAACCAGAAAAAAATTGAAAGGGGTCTACAAGGAAAATAGTTTGGGAACCTCTGGTTTAGTTGGTAGGGGGGGGCACTTGATTCTAACGAAAATTTGCACCTTAGAACTTAATAAGTCACGAACAGTTAACTAAATCGAAAAATGATGTTCAGACATCCATAATATTTTTGAAAGACCTATCCAACGACACCCCACACTATATGGAAATCACAAATAAAAAAAAATCTCCGCGCGTTACAAGTAGAGGTTACCCTATATATTTTTATTTCATGTTTTTATTCTACCACTTTGCTGGCGTGATAAATATGTATACTTGTGCCAAATTTCAAGTCTCTATTACCAATAGTTTTTGCGCTAAACCGCGGACGGACAGACAGACAGACGGACATGGCGAAACTATACGCGTCCTTGTTTACTACAGAACCCTAAAAACAGAATTTTATAGGGTTCATCGTTTCAACGCTTTGTGAGTGGGTACAAAGGTATATAAAAAAATTAACATAAACAGCAACTCATAGTGGTTAGGTAACTTGAAATGACTTCGAAATTAAGGTTTGATAATGGTTGAACGACTAATTTAAACTGCAGGAGGTGTAAGTTTTCGTTAGTTTAATGAATACCATGATTATGAAATAAAGTTTAATTAACTCATCTGTTCTGAATTTATGAACAGAGTAAATATAAAATACCTACATACAAAATCAGAATATACAGGTATATTAGAATATTAAAGAATTTTACTACAATAGTTTTATAATTTAATACCTAATAATTAAATAATAAGATCATTAGATACTTGCCGCTAAATGGTAGTGTTAAGCACTATCATGTTCCGGTCAAGTGGTAACGTACGGCCCGGTAATATCCGGCACCGAGGCATAACACCTTAGGCCTCAGGAGTGGTATCTCTACATTTTGACCTTCACTTCACTTAACTTCAATGTGAACTGAATGCTTATTTACCACTTCCATAACAATAAAAAAATTAAAAATTGAATTGCCGCCATGCATGAGAAGTATGATTTCCAGTGTAGGGACTCGAGGGCGTAGGCTATCTACCGCCAAATGGTAGTGTTCAGCACTATCGTTTTCCGGATATATGGTAATGTATGGCCCCGTAATAACTATCACAGAGACATAACAAATAACAACCAAGTTCTCAGAGGTCACACAGGGAAACACGTCTCCTACATTTTGACCTCTGGTTTTTTGTGTAGGTACATTTCTTTAGGCTGCTAAAGCTCTATAGTCTAGGTATCTCATGCATGCGGTGCCTCGTCTCTCACGCCGAATTAAAGAACATGTAAGTTTTATTAGAATTTTCATGTAACATTTTTTGTGCACATGAAAGAATAAATAAATAAATATTTTTTTATACAATATGGAAGACTAGTTTTGCCCGCGACGTCATCCGCATGAGAATTTATGATTGTTCAGTATCTACCCGGACTAAGTCGTGGGCGCAGCTAGTATAAAAGTAGCCTAAGTTACTCTATTACATCAGCTTTCTGCCAGTGAAAGTCCCATCAAAATCGGTCCAGCCGTTCCCATGATTAGCCCCGCCAAATAGACAGATAGACAGACAGACAGACGGACAGACAGACAGACAAAAATTGTAAAAAATGTTGTTTTGGTATATGTACCGTGTATATATACATATGCATTTAGTAAAAAGCAGTTATTTGAATATTACAAACAGACAGTCCAATTTTATTTATTTGTATAGATTTCCAAAAAAAATAATTTGGTAATGTGTTTAGTGATGTCACTGGGCTCATCATCTACTAACTACATAGACCAATCATAGCTGGCTAATTTTCTAGTCCTTCGGAGAATACATGTATGAAGTTACGTTTGTAATGTATGTAATAAAATCCGCGATATGGCTGAATATCTATAATTTAATTTTAAAGCTTTGAATTAAGTACGAGTAGTAACCGGGTGAATATCGTTTCTTAAAAATATATTTTCAAATTTATTTGAACACGGCTGATGCATGGAGAAACCAATTTAAATACCAACGGCCGTGTTACCGCACGTACTTTTTCCCATTTATTTTACAAATAAATGATAATTGTCCATTCAGGTTGTCCATCCATGTCCGGTCGACGGTGTCCGCGTTAAATACCATCATAAACGCGGCGCGTAGGTGCTCGTCGAAGTATTTGCAGGTGATATTTTTGGACATCTCTGGTGCCTTCGACAACGCCTGCTGGCCCATGATCATGCTGAAGGCGAAACGGGGTGGCTGCCCACCGAACATCTTCAAGAAATTAGTAGACTACTTCGTGAATCGCCGTATCGGTATGTTCGTGGGAAGCCGGGTGGAGTGGAAGGCGGCAACGATGGGTTGCCCGCAGGGATCGGTGTTGGGACCCTCGCTGTGGAACTTGCTTATGGACGACTTGCTTCGACTGCCTCTCCCTGGGGGGGTCAATATCGTGGCATACGCTGACGACGTCACGCTTTTGGTGGAGTCGAATTCCCGGGCGAGTATAGAGGCCTCGGCCTCTACGGCATTACAGCTCGTCGGTGAGTGGGGGGTCCGGAACAGACTGGGATTCTCTCCTTCCAAGTCGTCAACGATCCGTGTCTATCCGTAACTATAGGACCAAAGAGGAGCTTCAGAGTGTCAAACTCAGAACATCTGAGTCCGCTCTGGCCGAATGGCAGTCGCGTTGGGACACATCGGGCAAGGGGAGGAAGCTTTATCGATTCTTCCCGGACGTGTCGGAAAGACTCAAGGCAACCTGGGTCGAACCGGACTACCAAGTCTCGCAGATCCTTACAGGTCACGGCTGTTTTAGGGGGAGACTCTTCCGCATGAAGTTGTCAAACGTGGGGTCCTGCTACTGCGGTGACGCAGAAGTAGAGGACGTACACCATGTCCTGTGGGAGTGCTCCCTCTATAGCGAGCTTAGGGACGGCCTACTGAACGGCGTGAGGCCGCTCGAGGTGGGACCGATATACTACCGCGATCTCGTGGCATCGGAGGCGAACTTCAGGCGGCTACGGGACTTCGCGCATGGGTGGCACAAGTTGCGGAGCAGATTAGAACTGATGGAAGGATAAGACGGAGGACAGAAGCGGAGACAATGGACGAAGACAGAAGAAGAAAACACCGAACACAGAGCGACCGGAGGACGGATCCGAAGGCGTTATTGTGAAGTCATGCCCCAGAAAGGGGAGAGTGGCTCATAGGGACGCATGCAAACACAGAAGGTAAAGAACTTGTAGGGAGTCAAGATCACATGCGCGCGCGACAAAAACAAGGAGCGGTTCGTGCGCGCATCTCCCGAGATTCGGCCCATATAACCGGAAAGGTTGGTGGGGCCATGGGAAGGTTGGTGGGTTATGTCCATTCAGATTTTCGAGCTTTTTTAGTTGGATTATTTTATGTCATGAAGTGGTAAACAACCGTTCATTTTAAGTTGGCGGTAAGTGCCTAATACTGTAGGCTATAAACATCTAGGTGAACCAGAGATTTCAATATAGATACCACTCCTGACGCCTAAAAGTAAGTCCTCACCTGACCGGATAATGCTGAAAACACAGCGACAGCGACAGTGAACTTAGCTAGTATTCAGTTCACTGTTTTCAGCGTAGTCCGTTTAGCGGCTAGTTGATTAGATAATGCAGTGGTGCCTACGCCCGCGAGCTCCATCACTGGAGCTCTATCACCAGCACAAAGGATCTTTATCAACTAAAAGTGGCCTTGATTACGACCTACTTATTAAAATGTGTGATAACAAGGCTATCAGGCAGGTGTTATTCCGAGAAGGTCTCGGAATAACACCACAGAAAGACAGCGATGTGGATTTCGTAGATGAATGCTGTTTGTTATAAATTCGCATAGAAATATGTATTATGAATTTATTTATCTTATTAGGTTACTAATAGTAGAGGGGAACAAAAGTAGAGGAACGACGTACGAGCGCGTGAGATTAAGAGATGGGAGATACTTTGCACCCAGTGGAGGACCTCTATCCAATCTAAGGTTTCTATAAATAGGGTCGAAACCTTAAGGCTACCGTCACGAGTTTACCTTACCTTAACCATATCGACGGTAGCTTTCATTGAGTTCAATAAATATCCTTTATGTATGTCTCACATTCTTGATTAATTTTGAAAGAAACAAATCATTTCCGATAGAATCAAATCTTTTCCAAAAGGGCACCATCAACATTATTGAGTCAAGGACGCGTCAAATATTCTGAGAGGGCAAAAATTGTACCCAAACAGAGCTCCTATCAAAAATTCAGACGTTTCGTAAATTAAGTACATAGTAGCGACCACAGAATAGATAAATGTATTCCGTGGTAGCGATCGTCGACCTTGTAAAAATTTTTAAATACTGCCCTACGGGCGTCCATATGTTTGGGACCCAAACAGACAAACCTTAGATTTGGTATTTGATTAAGGTACCCAATAGGGTGCAAGGCATCTATCTATCTTAATCTGACACGCACGTAAAATTTAAATAAATTCTGGGTACATGCGTTTCAAAACGATTTCATTAAAATTGATTTCGATTTGGCTGACCATTCGATATTATTCATCGAGCCTTAAAAACACGCTTATCATTTTCATATAACATTGTAACAACTAAGCGGAGTTTATGGCCCATTTTGTGTACACAAAAATAGCTCAATGAGTCATTTCGTTCAGCTTCGATCTACAAAGGAATAGGCACATACCGACTCGCATAAAACTAAAGAAAACATTTTATTGAGAAAATATTTGCTATTTTATGTTCTCTATTCTATAAATAGCGTGTGATGTGGGCGGTTAACATTGTGCTAATGTTAGATTCGTACGTTCAGAATTACGATGAAACTCTTTTATCGGGAGGATGAGCCCAAATCTAAAATAAGGACTATCAGGTATTATTATTCCTACTTTGCCGTCCTAAAATATATTCAGGATGCCGTACCTGACAAGGAAAACTGAACCTTTATAAAATCATTAGTATGTCTGTATATCCGTCTTTCAGGGGCAGTATTAAAATAATTCGAATTGAGGTAGGTACACAAATAATCTCTTTAAAAATAAATCGCATGTAAATAATACATGTTTCATTTTAAAAACGATAATGACAGCAGAAGCTTTTGTCTGATGGTAAAGTTCCCGTGTATGGATTTGAAGAAATAGGCACCACCGCATTACCTAATCTATCTGCCGCCAAGTGGTTCAACACTATCGTGTTCCGGCAAGGTGTTAATGTAGGTATGGGCCATACCTACATTAGGTGTGGCCCCGTAATAATTAAACAAGTAGGTATCACAGAAATATAACAACTAAGGTCTCAGGAGTGGCAACGCATCTGCATTTCGACCTGTGGTTTTTATGTACGTGTCTATAGGCTGCAGTCATCACATAACATCCATGTGAACTGTATGCTTATTTGCCACCTCCGTAACATAAAAGAGTTAGCTTTAAATAAATGGTAAAAAAACAAAGAGGCGTTGAAAGTAACGTAGGTACCTACTTAATTCTTTTAACTGCTTCTGGTTTTGTATGTCAATGAATGAAAGTAGGTGGTAAATAACGTTTCAAACTAAGTATGATTAGTTTCTTCAATATTGGTGCCGAATCGAGCCCAATAAACGTATAAATATTTTTTTATTTACAACACGACCACTAGATACCTACTTATCTTTTCTTATATGATAAGTATCTTCTCTATTTAAAATAGATTTAAAATCATTCTTTCTAATCTATAATATAAAAATAAGTCGGGTTTTCCTTCCTGACGCTATAACTTTAGAACGCTCGAACTGATTTCCACGGTTTTGCATTCATTGGAAAGGCCTCGGGCTCCATGAGGTTTATAGCAAAGAAAATTCAGGATTATAAAACGACATAAACGCGGGCGAAGCCGCGAGCAACAGCTAGTTTAATCTAACAATGAAAACGGTCGTAACTGTTAGACAGCGTTTCGTTTGTTTAACTGGACAAGTAGGTGGATACTTAATACCTACAATTGCAATAATAATCGTTAAATATAAGTACCTAATAATAGGTACATCAAGAATTAGAATTAGAAAGTTGTACATACCTGTGTGTAGATATACCTACGTGTATGGCACTAAATTAAATACTCGTAGTACTGTACAAAAAAAGTAAAGAAGTTTGACGAGTTATCGGTCAAAATTTATAGCCACTCTAAGGTCAAGATTCACAGCTCGACGAACACTCGATTGACCAAAATGCATAAGCGTAACTTCATAGAAACATATTTTTTTTACTTGATTCGCAAGTCTAGTACGCACGTTTTAATATGAAAGAAAACCTTTTTTACGCGCATTTTCAGCGTATTATGCATCTGATTCAATGGTGTTTATACTGCTTTTTCAAAGTGTAGCAAACGCGCGTTCACAAAATACGGCTGACCAAAAAAAAGATTTCATGGGCGCGTATTGTTTCTAATAAATATACTACGATAATACTATTTTTCAAGTAGATGTATATTGTCATTAAAAATACCAGCAATTTGAACAATCCCACTGTGACTTTATGGTCCAAGAGATACTGAACCCTCCGAGCACCGTTGGCCCTGTAAGGCTAGAAATTTTTGTAGCGATAACTAACACGCTAAGTCTCAACAAATAAGCATAGTCTTTACACACATTCAGGCAAATATGCGCACACGCACACAGGTCAACAGTTTGGGTCCCTTCTGAAAAGGGGGTCTTTCGACATTCGGTGGACAACCAAAGCCCAGCGATATTACTTTCCTATGCATGGAAAATCTGAAAATCAGTAATTTTACCCCAATCAAAGACTGCACCGAAACTCTCCTGTCTACCACTAATGGCCCACTTCATCTTAACTACAAACTTGTTTATATAGACACAATCGTTTTATGCTAGGCCTAGTATTGCTTGTAGACAGACATCTTCACAAAAAAGATGCGCTGCCACAACTGAAACCTAAGATCTTTTGCCTGTGCAAAGTCTAAGTTTTTTTTTTCATTTATTTAAACATACTTAAAATTATTGTACAATTTGAACTACATCAAAAAGCCTGAAGAGGTTTGTGCTGACGCATGTATTGTCCTTTACCGAGAGGTTGTTCAGGTGGGGCGGTGGCTACACCATCGAGCTATGCCGACGCAGCTCTTTTAGTAAAATAATATTATCAAGGTATCTCAATTAAAGTGTTTCGATTATAACGATAATTTAATTAGGTACACAAACACAATAATTTTTTCGAAGACCGCAAGTAGTAATCTATACCTATATATAAAAATCAATTGCTGTTCGTTAGTCTCGCTAAAACTCGTGAACGGCTGGACCGATTTGGCTAATTTTGTTTTTGAATGATTTTTGAAAGTCGAGGGGAGGTTTAAAAGTTAAGAAAATATGAAGAAATAGAACGGGAAACAGTTAAAACCACAATTTTATTTTCCCATACAAACAGTCCGTATTTATCAAACCTTTGGCACATTATTTTATTCTGAGGCAATACAAAATTTGCCGGGTCAGCTAGTATCAAATAAATTCACTTCGTAACTTTTGTTAAAGAGGAAATACGTGGCTGTAAGCTAAGTAATTTATATACGCGCCGATCCGGTTTTTTACTTTGATTTTAATATCTCAAGGTTAGATATGTAATAGGTTGGGGAAAAAGTCTTTTCGCATTATAGTATGTACGAACTTGTAATAAAATCTCTTTGGCTGTAGTATATGTATCTGGCTGGTTTTGGTATCATTGAAAGTTAAAATTTTAAAGAACAGAATTCCAAATTCAAATTAGGCAAATGAGTGATTTTCATTTGTTTTTCATACTGTCAAGATGAGTGAATCTAATGAAGAAATTCGATACATTTTAAAATTTTACTACAAAAAAGGTAAAAATGTAACGCAAGCCGCGAAAAAAATTTGCGATGTTTATGGACCTAGTGCAGTGTCTGTGAGAGTAGCACAAATTTGGTTTAAGCGTTTTCAATCCGGAAATTTTGATGTCAAAGATGTACCTCGCTCTGGTCGCACTATTACGGATAAAATGGATGCCATTTTTGGAAAAGTGGAGCAAGATCGACATAGCAGTAGTTACAACGTAGCTGAAGAACTGAGAATTGATCACAAAACAGTTTTGGCGCATTTGAAAAAAGCTGGGTACAAAAAAAAGCTCGATATTTGGATACCTCACGAGCTCACTGAAAGAAACCTAATGAACCGTGTACTCATTTGTGATTCTTTATTACGACGTAATGAAACCGAATCATTTTTGAAGAAGCTGATAACTGGTGATGAAAAGTGGATCCCGTACGACAAGAACGTGCGAAAAAGGTTGTGGTCAAAGGCCGGTCAGGCTTCACAGACTGTGGCGAAACCCGGGTTAACTCGCAATAAGGTGATGTTGTGTGTGTGGTGGGATTGGAAGGGCATTATTCATTATGAGCTATTACCACCAGGCAGGACTATCGATTCTGAACTCTACTGCGAACAACTGATGAGATTAAAGCAAGAAGTTGAGAGAAAGCGGCCGGAATTGATCAACAGAAGGGGTGTGGGTGGTGTTTCATCATGATAACGCTAGACCTCACACATCTATAGCCACCCAGCAAAAATTAAGAGAGTTTGGCTGGGAGGTGTTAATGCATCCGCCGTATAGTCCTGACCTTGCACCTTCAGATTTCCACCTGTTTCGGTCTCTTCAGAATTCTTTATGCAATGTTAGGTTATCATCACGAGAGGACTGCCAAATCCACTTGTCGCGGTATTTTGATGAGAAGTCCCAAAATTTTTATAGCAATGGGATCATGTCCCTACCTACAAGATGGCAAAAGGTTATCAAACAAAATGGTACATTTTTATTTTAAAGAAAAATGGAAAGAAAAATTTGACTTCAGGCGAGGCTCGAACTCGCGACCTACTGGGAATCTAGTCCAGCCGCTCTTCCAATTGAGCTACTGAAGCCCTGCCCGATTTGTCAAATCTTTCCTTCACATCTATTGCATTGCTTTATGGTAGCAGCAGCGCCATCTATTACCAACTATGCTAGTTAGGCAACCGATATAATAGACTTTTCAGTTTATTGAATATCGTAAAGAAGTCGCTTTTACCCTTAATAATTGTTTTATATTATTTCGCATTAACACATGCTTGTGAAATATATTTTATTTTGAAGAAAAATGGAAAGAAAAATTTGACTTCAGGCGAGGCTCGAACTCGCGACCTACTGGGAATCTAGTCCAGCCGCTCTTCCAATTGAGCTTCCCAGTAGGTCGCGAGTTCGAGCCTCGCCTGAAGTCAAATTTTTCTTTCCATTTTTCTTTAAAATAAAATATATTTCACAAGCATGTGTTAATGCGCAATAATATAAAACAAAATGGTACATACATACTTTAGTTAAATTTAAATAAACTATATTAAAAAATGTTTTGAATTATCTTAAAAAATGCGAAGAAACTTTTTCCCCTACCTAATATTTTGACGAATTAACGACAGTGTATTAAGATAAATAATTATGAATATGTAATATTTATTTATTGTTTCAGGTAAGATCGTGTCAGTCATGAAGATAATGCCGCTTATCAATTTAAGATGAAGTTCTACGTAAGTGATACATAAATATTGATACAAACGTAATGTTTGTAGGTCTTTTTGCCTACTTGATTAAGAATGGCTCTCCGCCACTAATCTTCGTGACATTAAGATCACTAACCTCTTCTCTAATCCGTTCACACTAGAAGCATAATTGTTTTTAGTCAACCTTTGCTGTCCCACAGTTGGGAAAAGGTGTCCCCCAACGATTGTCACCCTTATCTGTCCTGGGCCCAAACCTTTCACTCAGCGTTCAGGTCCTCTACGCCATGCGCCACTTCGTTGAAGGGCTACCCTGACAATTAAATTTAGATAAGTATACTTTCTTTCATAACAAGCCGTTATTTCTTAAGGTACCAATTAGATATTGTATTCATAAAATCTTATATATCATCCTCATATATCAGTTCATGAGAACATGTTTACGATCACTTTATCAAATGTATTAATTGGAGATAGATAGTATATTTAGTTTAATTGACTTTTAAAATAAAACTGACACAGCTGTTCCATAGTAATTCTTATGATGAACACACGAACACCCACTAAACCGGAAATTCAACGAAGTTACAGTTAGAATCTAAATAAAAGTAGATACCTACATAATTGTGGTTTTATGAATTGAAATTTATTTCCTGGTTAGTGCTTTAGGTACACTTATTATATTTTAAGACTGACAAACATTAATATTTTTGTGTTATTATAATTTAATCGCGTTGCACTCGCTCGTAAACAGTAGTTTCAAACAGTTAAACTTCAATTATTATTGGAAAAATATATACTTATGTTTATGCTGTACTGGGTTGTGCCTTAGTCTTGACAGACATACAAACTAAACGTAAACTGAATACCCAAAGACATTATTCCTCTAATATCTTTGTTTATACCTATTACGAAGATATTAAGGAATTGTTTGTTATGTTAAAAAAATCCTCCTCACCAAACAGAATAACATTATGAACGCCAATGGCACTTATAAATGTAATAAAACTACGAGTATTGTAATAATTGTTATATCCCAATGTATCAAACACTCGAATCAACAAACATTTATTTACTTCTCTTTGACACTAACACACTCTCTCATAAATGATATTTCAATTGACAATCAATAAAAATATCGATATACATTCCAAACTCGAATGCATTTCACAGCACAAGCGGGTCATGAATGGCATTCGATCACAATAAGGGACTTCTTAATACATCCATTTAATATTATATCTACAGCTATCAGCTGAAAATTTTATCTCCAACACCACTGGACGGCTTTGAGAGAGCGTTCGGAAATCCGTTCGAGCTTTATAATGCTGTCGACGTGACGTTACGCCACGAATCCCATCCTATGGAAAAGTAGATGAGTGCTAGGGTTGTCGCGCGATATAAAACATTCTCGCTGTTGTTCGAACAATGAATGACGTGCGAGTCTATAGTTGTGAATGGAATGGTGATTCATAGGTTATAGCTTTCTTATAAATATGTGAAGAATTTGTAAGTAACACGGTATTTCTTATTTTATTAACTATGTTGAGTAAACTTTTATTTCAATGCAACTTTTGCTTTTTGCTGTGTTCGAAATATTTGAATGCTGAGACATTCATAAACCGTCATGTTTATGAACACCTAACTGCTACATAATATGTTTAAGATTCCTTTACATTAAACAATAATGTTTTGTTTTGTCATAACTATTTTTATTTATAACTTGAAAAAGATGACTTGAACTTATACTGGTTCTATCATTCAAACATTTTTTTATATCTCTATATTATTTTATATTTAAAATATTTGAATGTGAAATTGAAAAATTGTTGCATGATATCTACTTAGTAACAAAAGAAAAGTCAATAACAAATAAAACAAACACACGCATAGCTCCTCTTCGTTCCGTCGTGGGAAAACCACAATACAAATAAGCCTCGTTGACTAACTCTATTTAGGTACGTGTATACGCATCTAAATCTATCTACGGTACAATGGAATGTAAACAATCGGGGTTTCATTTAAAAAAGAGCCGAATAACAAGCTCTGTCAGTTTTCAGGTCAGTGTGAACAGCATAAGCCTATTAATGCGTCACCGTCGGAATTTAAAAAGCTTTAATCTAAAACCGAGCATTTATGAAATGCAAAAAAAAACTTGTGTGTGACAACCCTGTCGGTGACTGAATGCTCGATTGTTGGACCTCTTTGTGGGGTACAATGAGGAATAAAAACACATCCCGCTTTGTTCGGCGGAATGCTAGCTCACCAGACGTATCAATCCGCTTGCTTGTTCCCCCCTGTTTACATAACCAACTACTCTAATGGTGTTATTGTTTGCTATATACTGATAATGATTTTTAAATAGGTACCTATTCTGTGGCAGTTAAAATAATTATTACAGTCTAATTCATATTTAGAACGATTCAAACAATGTTATACCCAATATCTCTGTTATTCATCCATAAATAATGTTATACTTGGTGATCTGAGTTGGCGAATAACCTATTATTAGGTAATTAACACATTCGTTTTCTTTAGACTGTGCTATTGGTTAAGATATTTATATTTATCTTTCCCAAAGGTTTACACACACAACATAACCGCATAAAATCTATAATTTGACAGTACGCACAAACAGGGTAGATAATAACAGCTAATCGTAATCATAATTACTATATTATAACTTAGTACACTAAAGTAAGTAATAATAAACAAATATAATAATACAAAATACAAATACTCGTATTAGTAAGTCTACAGTTTTATACAAAATTTTACATTTCACGCCAGAACCAAAAATTTTAATATTTTGTAGAAAAATATTAAATTGAGGCACCTGTAGGTACAGTAGGACAGGCTTGCACCAAAATGTTAGTTGATAAAAAAGTAAGAAAGTCGGTAAACATGGTAATGTTAGTAAAATAACACAATGTAACAACAAAACTAACAATAACTGAAAAAAATGGTCTACAATGTCGAAAAATCTATTTAGCAGGTATCAGATAGAATCAGATACCCGCGGTACCTATTACCGAATAATTATAAACGAAACCGTGAATAAATATAAGCAGCAAGATGCATTTAAGTCCCAGTGACATTGTTATATTGTCTTTGTATTTATGGGCAATTACATAAAATTATTGCACCAATAAGTTGACTTCCTCGTTTAAATTTTACTTGTTAAAAGCTCGTAAACAGTAATAAGCTTAAATATCGCATTCTATCAGCTTTTAAATGTGCGCATTAGGCACTTTTAATATACCTATATGTCATAACTACAGTAAACATGCCTACATTTTATGAATGTTTACATAGGAATAACGTAGACAAACCAGAATTTTAAATATGTGTAATAAAATATGCCTATAATTATATATATATTTTCTTAAATAATTGTTCTTATACTATTTCGCATTAACACATGCTTGTGAAATATTTTTTTAAAGAAAAATGGAAAGAAAAATTTGACTTCAGGCGAGACTCGAACTCGCGGCCTACTGGGAATCTAGTCCAGCCGCTCTTCCAATTGAGCTACTGAAGTCATGCCCGATTTGTCAAATCTTTCCTTCACATTTATTGCATTGCTTTATGGTAGCAGTAGCGCCATCTATTGCCAACTATGCTAGTTAGGCAACCGATATAATAGACTTTGCAGTTTATTGAATATCGTAAAGAAGTCGCCATTACCCTTAATAATTGTTTTTTATATTATTTCGCATTAACACATGCTTGTGACTTCAGTGGCTCAATTGGAAGAGTGGCTGGACTAGATTCCCAGTAGGCCGCGAGTTCGAGTCTCGCCTGAAGTCAAATTTTTCTTTCCATTTTTCTTTAAAAAAAAATTATTTCCTTAAATATATTTTTTGATAAACAGCTGTTAAAATAAATACAATTGTACAATAATCCATTAATAAAAGTTATCGTGATTATCACATGTTATCAGTTTAATAATGTAGATACCTTCTACTCAGTAAAATTTGAATAAGAAGCGTATAATATTAAGATGTAAATAAAATAAATACGCAACAGGTAAATGTAAAAACAATATTACACCCACGCGTCCACATCAAAAGCTATAAACGATTTGTAACGGGTTCCGTCCAAAATAAATTAATCTAAGACTGACATTTTATTCGGAGCCCGTTCTCCGGTTCTTATTTTCAGTGTAAAAGTATCTGTTGCTTTTGACACATTTATTTTTTTAAATGGAAATCTCATGGGCCATTGAAATCGCGAGGGATTTCGTCGTAACGGTCCTGACGAACCGTTAAACTGGTTCCGTGCATTGCGCAGTTGAAACCATTTGTATTGAGGAGATATGGAACCCGTAGGGCAGAGGCACGGCGCTTCCGCATTTACAGATTTCAAGTAACCGCCGCTCTCTGCCGTTTTGTCTATGACACCTTAATCTTGTATTGCCGAGAATTCCGTGAGAGCTACCGATTGACTTTCCTCCAGTATAAACTTGTTTATTCCTTGATCTCTAATAATAATGTTCGCTCAAATAAATTTATACCTTTACAATTTCTTGTGTGGATTATTAATTATTTTTCTAAGAACATAGATTCTTAGAAAAAGAAGAAGCAACTGTTATTTTTATTATCACGATTGTAGAAGTATACGTATCCAATGTGTTCTGGATTTTCATCATCATTATTCCAGACGAAAAGCGTGGACGAAGCCTTGCTCAAAAACGCTCACAACAATATTGCGCGTCATTAGGGGAGAAGATCCAATTATCGCCACGCTTGGCAAGCAGATTAGCGATCGCAGTGGCGGTAGTTTTATCGCAGGACGCTACTGCCCATCCCGCGTTCTGGATTTTAATTAAGATAATGATATTTATTTCATCCCACAATTTTGTTACATAAAGGTTGATACATTACACTTACTGGATGTAATAAATAAAACATAAAATTGTGGGAAGCTGGTGTCTGAGATAGGCACGTAGACCTGTATACGACAAATAGACAATTACCTATGACAAGTGCTACTAAGTATCTAAGATCTGTTATCTAAGTTATACAATTTAAATAGCAGCAAACATTTATTACGAAATAATAAGTAGGTACTAACTGCGACATAAAAGTTGATTGTACCTTCATGCGTATTATGACGCATTAAGTTAACAGTAACAAGAAGCTAATTATGAATTCATGATCATTGATTACGCCGATAATGATATGTCCAAACTTGGGTATTTACTCGAGAAACTACCCCCCCTCGCTCTCCTGTAACTTATATAAATTAGGTAACTTAAAGTAGAGTCAGAAATAATGTAGGAAGTAAATATTTTTCCATATAAAAAACATAATAATATTATACCTACTCATGCCTTCTGAGGTTAAGAACAGCCAATCATCAATGCTTTCTTTTATTATCTCTGGCTTATAAGCATTAATTAATTGTCGTCTGTATACATTTTTTACTTTCGAATCTTTCTGCGGAAAAGTAGAGAGCCTTAGGATCTTTTATGAATGAAATCTTCTTCTTTTAGCTGCTGTCTCTGTCTTTTAATTACCGCCTTTCTTTAAATTTGGTAGCAACAAACAATTGAAAGACACGAATCGGCTACCAAGTTTTATTTCATTATACTTTGCGCTGTTTTGCTGACTTTTACTGAATAAATAATAAAGAGATACTCTAAAATTTTAACATGAAAATAGTAGATATGTATTTTTATTGGATTAGATACATAGGAATAGGTACGATCTTGATATTATTTATAGTTCTAATCAATTAAACGAGTATAACGCTTTGAGAGTCTGAGGTAATACCTATGAGTTTAAAGAATAGTATTTTTCGATTAATTTGAATAAGAATTATCTAAAGAAAATATCAAAATACATAGGTACTTTATTATTCTTTACGTGCTGTCGCGTGGAAAATGCCTGCATTTGTTTGACATGTAATCTTTGTTCAGGAAATGTAAAGTATACCGAAAAGTTTACGAGAGACGAAATTTGTTGTATGACAAAAGCAAACATGGTTCATTTTTCAACGATCATCAGCGTCAACGATTTGAACATTGTGAACCTTTTCAATTGAACAAAACTGATTAGTTTTATGAAAGTAGTCATATTATTATTATATTCATGATAAGTTGTTATCATTATTAAGCCACCGCGTAGTTTAAGGCGTACGTTGTTGTTTTAATTTTAATAAAAATTACTACGGCTATCAACGTAATATTCACATCTATTGTTTACAGATAGGCTAGTCGACGATAGTTATCGGAATTGCTATGATTCGAAATGATGTCATACCTTTTATATAAAGAAAACTTCACTTTTCGATACGTAAATTCTAAATTTTTGAACTACACTTTGCCTTTCTCACTTACATTGTCAATTGCGTAAGATAAAAAAGACAAAAGTGAGATTTTAGCTAAAATATGTTTATGGGTTACCCCTAACCATATTATACCTAAAAGATAAGTAATCATATGAATGCATGCGGGTGTTAGTTTTTCGTTTAATTTTAAAGACCGACAATGGTTCATTTAAGTGACAGACAATTTTAAACTCCAACAAATGGTTATTTCGGAATCACTATCGTTATAAAGCTAGCTTTATAGGAACTTCATAAAGCCAGGTCATCATTAAACGAGGGGAGGATTTCATACAAGTTTCATCTGCCACCGATATTGCTTGTTAATGCAACCGTGTCATGCGGCGATGCGTGTTGCGTGAAGAGTAATTACTGGCACATAAGGTATTACATCTTAATTTGATTCTGTTGCTAAATTGATTTTATTGATTAAAGCTCCTAAGGCTCTTCAATTTTTCACTTTGAAAGTTAAATTTTAATTTGAAACGTGTAGAGATATGACACATAATTAAAGTTAAAGACAATAAAAGATGTAAATACTTACCTAGTTCCTTTAGTGTAAGTACGAGAGGAGTGATAAAAGAAGAATAAATATGATTATCTCTTCCTTGCGTCAGAAGGGAAAATAAGTAAAACAAGGACATTTTTTGTCAAAGAAGAAGACACTGGGTGGCCGATAACATTTGATTCTTTGTTGCTACCTAATCTAAGAAGAGACGATAGAGACACTAGTTATAATAGTATATTTTTTTACTTGAAATTAATAGCAAAATTCTTTAAGTGATTTTATCTCGTTACCCCAACAATCCGATGCTTGGTGGAAAATTTATTTTATTACATTTGGAAAGATCATCAATGTCTAAATCTCCTTAAAAACATCTCAAGCTCGTTATATATAAGAAATGTGAGACTTTAAATTATTAGATATGCCCAATAATAATATAAAGAATCCAAGGGCGCTCATTGAAAAAAGGTTGCGAAACCCTGCCCTACATTAAGCCATCTGCCTCGTGTCACGTGGGTGCTATTCATCGCCTTCGGTTATGTCCATCACAGGTGTCCTAAACGTTGACAGACAAATTACTGTCGCATATTTGATCCTCAATAGATTTCCATATCGAACCTTTAGCTTTGATAGCTGAATCGCCAAGTAAATTACCTTCATTCTAAATATGACTTCTGTTATCGCATATGAGGTAGGTAGTAATAATAATGGCAACCCTTGTACGTCCCACTGCTGGGCATGAGTCTCTCTCTCCCCTTCTTGGGAGGAGGCAGTACATTTATTAATTACTATATGAACTTACTTCGCATCTATTTCGTTATTTATTATGATTTCGTGTTTTTGAAAACCATGTTACCCATGTTAATATTATTATATGTATAAATTACATAAAGACATCATTTTGATAGAACATCTAAGAAAGAGATTTTTTCTTTGATTTCTTCGAAAATGAATATCAAATATTTTTTATTGCTTGTAGATGTTTTTTTATAGCGGGCCTGTTTGTCCGATGTTTTTCTTAAAAATCATAACATTTTATGTAGGTTATTTTTTTAAATAAAATACGTGGTCGGTCACGGACTATCAGTTAAACATAAACTTTAATTAACCACAGTTGTAATATTCTGATTAGATAACAAAGTGTTTACTATAATCACCTCCGGAGAAGAGAAATCTACGAAACGCTATCATAATCAGTATCATTTTCTAAACACGCTTTAATGGAGCCGTCCCATTACCGGTATCAATTCTTACGCACGCTTGTCATAACAAAGATATCAAATGACCTTAACCGCCACATTATACACTTATCAGTCAACAATAAACACATGATAAAGAGCGGCAAGTGAAATCGGCCTTTCCCTATCACAATTATTAAGTGATTGATAAGCGACGAGTGATCGTGCTTCTAATTTTATTGTTTATCTACTAGTGGCTCGCTCCGACTTCTCACGGGTGGAATTTAGTATTGTATAAACTGTTATAAACCTACGGGAATACATTTTCTAAATGATAGTAAAAACTGAATCAAAACCCGTTCATGGTTTAAAAGAAGAAAGCTTAGAAACAGACGGATATTTAATAAAGACTCTGGTTTATCTACCTTGTTGAAAACAGATTGTGAAATACTTACCTACTAGTAAAAAAATATGTTTTATAATTCACTTCATAATTACAAATACTCGTCTGTGCAGAAAGAACTTCATAGGTACTATCACAGACTCAATTGACTCTTTCTGGCTGAAACTCTGCCTACCGCTAGAGTGAAAGTAGTTGGTAGTATACTAATCGTCAAGAATAATTTATTTGCCTTGCCTGTTGAGTGGAATTGCGGAATTAACCAAAGTCACTGTCAAAGTTTTGTGAAACATAGGTACTTATTCTATACCTGTTATTAAATTTAACCCACTTCTGTATTTAATCAACGTTGGTAGGTACCTATTACTCATTTGTTTTTCACATGTCATAATATTCCTAATAATACCACATTCGTTAAACAAAATTGTAAATTTGCATGTGAAATTTAATTTCGTGGTATTAAAAACACATTAAAATTCATTGACGGTAATAACAACTCTAACTAGTAGCCAAACAATGTTATAATTACATACGGAGGCGTAATTAAGATGTAATTTGTATGAAGCAGCCACGTGATCGGCCCCTTAAAAATGCCACTTTATTATGGTACATGTTTAATTTACCCTGAAATTAATTTATCATGGCAAAATAATTTGATAGTAAGAGGTTTAAGAGATGTCGGTAGGTATAAATATTTACTAAAAATATTTAATAATACAGGTATGGAATTAAAACAAAGAATATCTATGAGAGTAGTCTCAAATATTTTATTTAATCAAAGTAAACCAAACACAGACTTAAGTTAAATTTAAAATCTTCCTGTCACAGCATGACTGCTGGCTGATATAGGTATCTGAACCATCAAAAATGGAAATGATAGGTATAATTTGTAACTGTTAAACACGGCGTAGAGACAAAAAGTGGCATGAGCCCACTCCGTACTTGACTTTCATGACAGAGACGTACAACTTTGGGAAGACTACCCCCCTTATTCATAAACGTATTTTATGATATGTTCTTAGGTTTTCGCGAGCTACACTCATTGAAATAAAACTATTTTTACCGATTTATCTCGCGTATATTAAACTAAAATGATTTTTAAAATCAACCCGACGTTTCGGTCGCTTTTCAGCTTCCGTGGTCCCGGGCAGACTGAGGCGACATTTGTCTGACAGAAGTTTGAAAAATTATATGTAGCTACCTCCATCGATTTTGTAAACGCCTTGCGTAGCGTTCAGGATTAACACAATAATTACTTATGGTATCTTGAGGTCTTGCAGACTGCTGCGGCTGGGATTTAATCTTGCTAAGTATGGGATCCCATGATGTTGATAATCGCCATCCATCTTCTCTATTGAAATTTGGGTGTTTTTTAATTTCAATAGCCTCCCGTACCATTCGTGGAATGGGTTTATGTTCTCTAGCGAGTATTTGAATTTTATCAAACCGGATGTAATGGTTCGGCTTATCCGCTATGTGTTCACAGACTGCAGACCTCCCTGTTCTTCGGTTTTTGACATCAGCAATGTGCTCTTTAACGCGGGTGGATACAGCTCTCTTCGTTTGACCAATATATGAGAGTCCACAATCACAATCTAATTTATAAATGCCAGAATTTTGTAATGGAATGTTACTTTTAATGGGTCTTAAATACTGATGAATCTTTTTATATGGTTTGAAAACTGTTTTAATGGAATTCTTTTTTAAAATGTTGCTGATTTTATCTGTGACACCCTTAACGTAAGGTAGTATAGCTGGTTGTCGTTCTACTGTAGGTGGTTTCACGCGGCCTCTGTGACAGACGGGTGGTACATGGAGCTTGTTGTTATGTAGCACCTGGCGTAGGTGATTCAGCTCCCCCTGAAGATGGTGGTCGTCACAGATGCCTCGTGCTCTCTGAAATAGAGATGAGCCAACGGCAGATAAATGTGCCGGGTGATGGTGTGATTCCCCATTAAGGTACCTATCAGTATGGGTAGACTTCCTAAACACAGCGTGACTGAGTGTATTATTGGTGTTTCTAATTAATAAAGTATCTAAGATGGCTAATTTGTTGTCCTGTTCCAATTCCATAGTGAATTTGATTTTATGGCGTATGGAATTGAGATGTGAAAGAAAAACAGAAACATTATTGCTATCCAATATGGTGAATGTGTCATCTACATATCGTTTACGAAATCGATGGAGGTAGCTACATATATTTTTTTCAAACTTCTGTCAGACAAATGTCGCCTCAGTCTGCCCGGGACCACGGAAGCTGAAAAGCGACCGAAACGTCGGGTTGATTTTAAAAATCATTTTAGTTTAATATACGCGAGATAAATCCGTAAAAATAGTTTTATTTCAATAAACGTATTTTAGCTAAACCGTTGCTAATCTCTCCTTTGTCTTTTTCTAGCCCGCGCATTTGACAATGCAACTGACAAAGACAAAGCATTCTATAGCTAAAACGTATCTAATGTATGTTTATGAATAAGGGGGTACTTGTTTACCTATATCGCAATTAGTGGTCTTTTCGAAAATTATACAATTATCTATACACAATCGCCCCACGGGAGTCCGCACTTAGCGCGTGGATTATGTCACAACAGTTATAATTTATGGACAATCGACGGCGTTTGTCACAGCCCGCCTGGCCTGGGACCCGTTTACACTCGAGTTGAAATCAAACAAACCCGTATAACCAACAAAACACATTATTAAGGAACACAGGGCTCCGCGGAAGACTGCCGTTATTATCTGTGTGGGACGATCGCGCCTATCATCTCTTTTCCACTAACCGACCACCGAGCTGGAATACAAAGGACGACCGTATGTCGCCATGATCAATGGATGTAACAAGGTGTAGTGACGTCGACAGGATGCTCGAGCGCAGCTGGCTGGAACTTTTGTGTTTTTGTTCATTTTCTTTTTCACAAATAAAAAGAAGATTGGTTTCGCGCGGTTTGCCTCGGAACAACCCGTGCCTGTTTCCGTAATGGGAACGGAAAATGTTAATGAGCGCTCGTCTGTATACGTGTTGAATTATATGTCATCCAGTGGACGGACCTATAATTTATTGGAATTATGGATTTAAAAGATCGACAATTAATTACTTGACAATTGTACTGGTGGTAGAGCTCCAGTGACGGAGCTCGCGGGCGTAGGCACCACCGCATTACCTAATATACTTGCCGCTAAATGGTAGTGTTCAGCACTATCGTGTTCCGGTCAAGTGGTAATGTACGGCTCTGTAATTTCCGGCACAGAATCATAACACCTAATGCCTCAGGAGAGGCAGCGCATCTGCATTTTGACCTCTGGTCATTGTGTGGGTGTCTACAGGCTGCAGTCATCACTTAACATCAATGTGAACTGCACGCTTGTTTGCCACTTTTATTACATAAAAAAAAACTTAACATACCAAATTGAAAAAACGAAATACCATGTATCCCGCAATCAGGGTTCGTGCACCGTTTTAAAATTTTAGAGAGTAGACTTATCAGAGATAATGTTAAGATAAATGTTATTTTAAGACACACACATTTCACATTGTTAAAGTAATATCCATATCTTTGAAACCAGCTTGTACCTATATAAATGAAGATTGTTTGTATAAATTTATGTATCAGACTCTCCAATAGTAGGTATCACGGCCCGCCACGTTTTAACCCATTTAACAAGACAAATTAAAAAACCAATTAAAATCAATCAACCGCCCCTACCCCAAGTCGCCTGAACTTTAGATAATGAAAACATTATCAGGTTGGCGTGTCGTACATCTCATAGCCACTGGCATTAAATTCCTGTCGAGCGACAAAAAGTGAAACAGAATTATGTAGTAGGTATAGCACAAGATACGGTATTATAAATAAAATACCCACGTCTGTTATTTAATGATGACTGGAATTATGTGTTACTTACTTGAAATGTAAATTGACAAGTCGCAAATAGCTTGCCTAGTGAAAACTTCAAATATTTCTATACTTATCATGAAATGGCAAACAAGCACACAGTTCTGATCTGTTTATAGGTACTACTGTGTTCCGGTTAGGTGGTAATTTATGGCCCTATAATATCTGGCACAGAAGTATAATAACTTAGACCACAAAGTGGCAACGCATCTACAGATCTCTGGTTTTGTGACTATCATCAAATAACAGATGAGGGTATATATTTTCAATTCTGTATCTTAGACTATTAGAACAGTGCTCGACAGCGACAGTCCGCGAGCGGTACATACATATTATACTCTATGTTAAGTTAATGTTGTAATGAATTCAACGTAACAAAATATTCGTGGACGGGTAAAACTATTAATTATGAGAGACCCTCTCTTTGTTCGAATAATTAAATGCGTACGAAGGTAGGAATAAGTAATTTAACAAAAAATAATTGAAAAAATGTTTCATAAGTTCTTCAGTTTCCTGAAACAAAACACAATAATACGCAAATATAATTATTTGTAATAATTTAAAAATATTTCTTTGGGATGAATTGACGTAAATCAACTGTGAACTTCGAAAATGTTCTATAGTTTAGTAAAATAATTAATCAGATCAATTTTATTTTGGCCTAAAAAAATATTAGGTAAGTTACTATAACATACCTATTATTTTGTATCACACAAATTCAAGTTGAATATATTATTATTAATTAGGTACTCTATACGCAGATTACATTATTGTAAAATCTCCAATCTTATCACTTTGTTTGTTGAACCCTAACTCCTAAATGATTTGGCCGTTGTTCGTAACATAAAATTAATGATTGTTTCAGTTTTTAACCACCCCATTTTTATTTGCCAACCCGAAACTTTTCCGTTTTCTACCTATACCTAAAGATAATTATTATATGTCTTCTGTATTCAAATTCAAATAGGTACGATGTAGCTACTAACTACTACAAGCTAAATATCACGATTGTATTTTTACATTTTTATCATTGGTTTTTTGTACGTGTCCCAGAAAAAAATATCTTATAACATTGAATATTATCGCATCATAAGCAATTATAATTAAAAAATATTTAATTGAAAATCTTGAATGGTTATGTTAAATATACAACAATCTCCCCATCGGTTACGTAATTTATTCCCAAATTTATTCTTATTACAGCATCAGAAGACTATCTTATTCCATCTATAACATCAAAACGAATTTACATCACTTATCTTACTTCAATCGTTACTTTCCCATTTTTATTTTGTTGATCAGTCGTACCTACTACCTACTGCTGATGAAGCGGTTAAGGCTTCATTAATAAAGATCTCACACTCTTGATAATCCATTTATTATTACGGTTGTATTTACGATTAAATCGGGATGCCACATACATAAATCCAAATCTAGGGCTGCTGCAATATATCAGAAAACCGATATTTAAAATTAAAACAAATCCATTATATTGATGTAGGTACTCTAAAAAAAACCCTCAGATCATAGAAGATCATAAAACTCTATAAATGTTATTTTTATCTTTATCGTTGTACAAAAATTAGGTATGGAGTCACTAATTTCATTCGATTTTTTAAAATTGTTTTTGCCTTTTTATAGAATATAATACAATTTTATAGAATAATAATACACGATCAATAACACGTTTTAATCATTATTTTCTCACTTGAACTGTTAGCGATATTAGAATCGTCAAACTCTGTCAAAATTTCATAGCAGGTTTTGCCAATAAATTATAATATATATTTATAGTAGTGACTGTTACTTCATTGGTACCTACACTTACATATATTGTACTCTACACTCTCTGCCTACCCCGTTAGGGACCTGGCGTGAAGATACAAACATACATACATACTTATATTATTAGGTATGTTATATTATGCTTCTGAAGTTACCGATTGTTTTATAAACATTCAAGGTACCTACTTATTTTTGCATACGTGTGATGATTGTTCATTTTTAAGGAAACATAAAAAGTTTTACATACGTATATACCTATTTGGTTGTATAATATTATGAATTATAAAAGCAATTATCATACACGGATTCCCTATCAGTTATTTCTTATCCAAATTAAATTAAAAAAAATATAAGTCAAATTGTTTCATAATGATCATATTGATCTTGCTCACTTTGATATGTTTTTATGTCTCGATCTTACGTTTGTTCAGCGAATCAATGATTCCTGGAATCATGAATCTCGAAATTCCCTGATGTAAAATTAATTGGTAGCGCAACATTAGAAAAATCTGATTCATCTTCAGATTAAACACGAACAAGAAAATAGCGTCGGTAGAGAATGATGTTTTATTTATTATTGTTTTATCGACACTTTTGTATCAATTTAGGTCAAACAACTAGAGTAAGAGATAAAAATTGTCAAGGCGAACATCATAATTTCCAATGTCACGCCATTATCGTTCAATAAGTTATGAAAAACCAACCAAGTGTCAGTTTTACTCGCACTATATGTGCCTATTCCGACAATCTTTTAATTTTATTATTGAGATCGAGCAAAAATTTGGTATACGAACACGTCTAAGTTTGTTATAATAATATATATGGAACCTTCTTTCGAGTATTAACTTCTGTATTGTCATTATCAGTTAAAATTCCAAGCGCATTATTATGCTTAAAAAGATGCTGACAGTGGAACAAACGGACAGATTAGCGCTAACACAGTCCCGTTGGCACCCCTTAAGTGGGAATGTCACGGAACCATAAAAAATAGTAGGCATCTAGTTTGGGTGTTCATCGATGAGGGTGAGGTTCTGTGTTTGATCCCCGGATCGGTGAGTTTTCGGAATTTTTCCTTTTTCCATTCTCCGGAAGTTTCCCAATTCCACCCTCAAAGTTTGATAATGTTCCCAGATATGCCAATGAGCTTACCACGTACCTATATGGGACAAAACGTTACTGGCGAATCGTGAGTGTTTGCATGTATGCTTGAATGCATTGCATTAAGCAAAAGGCCGACCTCTTTACGGATTGCAAGTTTGAAGTTACGGTATCAGTCATTCACGCCTTATTCGTCTGATTGCCGTTAATTTGGGCAGTTGCATAACAGTTACGCAGTGAGCGAAACCCACGACCTATCCTGTCTATTAAATCTCGTTAACGCTTGACAAAAGTGCCACTTATCTCTGACCATACCTTAAAGTGCTAAGCTTAATGGTCGTGTGTAGAAGACTAAGACTCCAAGTAGACTATTACTGCTTCAAGGCATAAAATGTTATTAAGTACGATGAATAGAGTTAAACATGCGATCAATTTTAGTTTGATTGTTGTGTTGCTTTTCTTATACCTAATGCCTGGTTTTAAGATAGGTATAGTTGAGTAATATGTAACAGTTTAAGGGTTTCATTAAACTAAAAAAAATCGGTAGGTATTTAAAGTTTAACCCCTTTGAATTCATTTTAACTACTTTTATTTAGCGGTTAAAAGTTTTCTACGTATTATAAGAGGCTCTTCGAAGTTGCACGTTGTGATGATCCCCACCGGTGGTGTACTCTGCCCCTCCCCATAAAGCACGTGCCACAATAATCTGTATCCTTCCACCGCTAATCATCACTATTCCGAGTGCGCTTGCACCCATATAAAGTATAGACAGGTCAGGGCTCTAGCAACTTGGACGAATCCACTATCCATGGTTCTTTTTTATGTACCTAATGGAATTGGCAAACAAGCATGCAGTTCACATTGATGTTAAGTGATGACTGCAGCCTATAGACAGCCACACAAAGACCAAGGTAGAAATGCAGATGCGTTACCACTCCTGAGGCCTAAGGTGTTATGCCTCTGTGCCAGAAATCACAGGGTCGGACATTACCACTTGACCGGAACACGATAGTGCTGAACTCTACCATTTAGTGGCAAGTATATAAGGTAGTGCGGTGGTGTCTACCCCGCGAGCTCCGTCACTGGAGCTCTACCACTAGTAAAGGTTAAGGTAAGAATAGACATACAAGTGAAACGTGACTAGAATAAAGTTGCTCTAGCTACATCGGGAGAAAGGTGACAAATCGTTGACAAATTGGTAATGTAGAATGAGGCTCAAGGCAACATGCAGTGATGATGCTACGCCGCATGATACCTACTGTTGTTAATAAGTTTTAATTTTCATAAAAAATTGTGACTTTTCCTGCTAATATTAGATGGTCTTACATTACCCGCAGTTTCCTTCAAAACTGTAGGTGTCTACGAGGTTTGCACCTAAACAGAAAGGAAGCAGGGAATACCGTTTGAGTTAAGAACCGTGTCGTACATAAAAATAAACTTTACTTAATAATTTCTGAACAAAAACTTTTGTCAAATTTATTTAATCATTGTATTTGCGTATCTAATGGCAAAACGGCACGTTATTTTACGATATGCACTAACAATGGTATGTAATATAGTTGGTGCGAGGTACTTCGACCACGTGATTGATCCACGTGCCGAGTCACACGGACGACCGTGGTGATACAAACCATATCGAATGTTGGTATTATGCGCAATTAATATTTTAATGAAATCAACCGTAGGTAGGTATAACCTATACGTTGACTAATTATTATTCAATTCTAATAGGATTCGTTTAAGATTCTTAAATACGTATCGATGCTTATCGTACTTAGGTAAAATAATATTTTTTTGGATTGGAAAATCTTTGTGATCGTAATATGACGTACTTAATAATAATAAGCCGGTATAAGTGGTCCGCCCGGGCTTCTTATATAGCATTTGCGTTATTACAAACTAGCTGTTACCCGCGGCTTGGCCCGCGTGGATTTCTCATCTCTCATATTCCCTAATCGGGGAAGTCCTCCATTCAACGTAACCCCCAACTCGCCTTTCGTACCTGAACATCATCGATTTCCCAGTCCCGATTGGAAAGTTGAAGTTACTTATCTGCATTTAACGTACGGGGGGGCTCCGTGCCACACGGGAATTGTTTACTAACTATTTTCACGGTGAATCATATAAAAAATGTAGGTAGGTGTTATGTAAGGTTTGGGAGCCCTGGTAACCATAACACAAGTTTAATTTTACTTTGGGTATCAGATTCATCACCAATTATATTTGTACCTAATTGTACAAGTTGTACAACACAAATTTTACGCAAGTGGTAACATGGTATTTAAATATTATTATTAAAGTATCTCATTTCCCAAAATTGCTACTACACGGCAAATAGGTAATAAGACAAAACCTTGTTCTATACAAATAAAAACACTTCTCCTATGCATATTATTGCGGGATAAGAGGTAGCCTAAGCTATTTACTAAGTCATATACTCGTACTACCATTATGCCATAAATCATACCAACTCTTTCTCCAAGGAAATAAACTTAAAATCTATCCCACGGACACCGTGCTATTTGGTCTACTATTCGGTCGTTTGAGCGTGAAAGAGTTACAAACATCTGTCACGTACAACGTCCTTTTGGTATGCAAAAAATAGTACCAATAGGTAAGATATAGTAGGATTTACTCGTGCTGGTAGTGTGATACAAATACTATTTTAGAAATCAACAAATTATACTTTCCAGGCTATTCATGTAACATTAGAAAGATGAATAAATACGTGAAACTGAAAATATCTGAAAATGAATTTCAATAAAACCATTCCCTGAAGCAATAAACCACTAACTTGAAAACTTCAAAGAAATCGTTTGAAGATTTCGAGAAACCAGTTACCTACTGTAGAGTAATAAATACCTATAAATAAAGGACCTAGAGCTACTGCTCTAGATCTACTGACCGCCGTGGTTCTTGATGATGCTGACATTATACAGCCATTTTTGGAATAAATAAATATTAATAAAGGCTAATTATGGTCAATATGTAAAAACGAATCAATAGATTCATATCAATATTTATTAATCAATGAACAAATGTGGTTTTAGATGATTTATATATAAAAATGGCAACCCATTATACGTCCCACTGCTGAGCACGAGTCTCTCCCCTTTTTGGGGGGAGGCCTGGAGCTTACTCCACCATCCTACTCCAATGCGGATTGGTGGAGGTGTGTGGGTTAGTGGCCAACCCGCTGTCGGATGTTTTTCAAACCGCCTCATAAGGCCTCCGACAAGGTTTAACAATACCGGCACGGCAGAGCGCAGGAGAGCGGGCGACGGGCGGCACTTCGGTTCGGTAGTCGACTCGCCTACGCTCGGCCACGCTCGGCGGCGCGGCGGCAGTGCTCGCTTGTTTGCGAAATGTAGAAAGCCTAACAAAAGCCGGACAAGACGGACACCGTTTATTTTAGCCGGACATGCAATCAAAAAGCCTAACTATGTCCGGCTTTATTTATGCCGGACGCCTGGCAACGCTACCTCCGAAGCACGGAAACGCGCATTTAATTAGCCACTAGCGGTCATCCACCACACTACCCGACCGCGCCCGTAGTGCTTATCCGAGTAGATCGCCTATGATCTACACCAGCCACGGAGCCATACGCGCTTCATCGCTTAGATGATTTAATAATGCTCATTATTAATAGTCATTAGACACGTCCGGATTTGGTACGGAGCGGACAGCGGATTCGGTACACTCCGAGCCAAATATGGCCGTATGTAGCGTCAGCGGATTTGGTCCGATGCGGTCCGCTCGCGCGGGTTTAGTCGGCGGAGTGGATCCGCCGGAACTTTTAAGTTTCTTTTACTATTTCTTGTACAATATAGCGTTTTCCTTGTTTTGTTTGCTCTAAAATGTACCTATGTCTCGTTTTGTTTTTTATTTGCATAGGCTGACACAAAGAACTTTTTTTAATGTTCAATGTTTTTGTTCGTCTCTCTAATTTCTCTTCTATGTACCAGTGCTGCGCCTAAATCGTTGCTATCATCTACCAAATGTTGACTACTTAGTAGAAAACGCCTAGTAGCGGTAAATTCTGTTTATGTATAATTACTGTGCATACATAAAAATAGTAAAAAAAAAAATGTTGTTCTACAAATGGCTCTAACAAACTCTACCAAAATTTGCCTATGCCGTTAATATCGTAACGTCGTCGTCAATATATACATAGGTATAGCGTTTTTTTAGCTGATTTTTTTTTAGTTAACCCTGTAGGTAAGAGGTAAATCTATTATATATCGTATTTAAAGTAAAAAGATTCATGTTATAAGGTAGCAAGGATACTTGCCACTGCCCTTAGTTTTTTCACTCCATTTGTTTCCTCAGGGACTCGTGTAAATGGATATTAAAGTGGTGGCTGCGCAATACAAGTGACTTGCCCACCAGAACTCGTGTCGTCGCCTATTTGTGAGACAAGATTTACCGTCTCTATGTTGTTTTACACAACCGCTCCTTCGATACTAATTAAACGGTGTAAACTTCAAAATATATTAAATGCACAAATGGCACCACCTCTACAAAGCTTGCATTTGTTTTTTAAAGTGTTTTTAACGTTATACCAAAAACATATTAAAATAACGTAGGCTCTATCAAATATAGCTCCCAAAGACAACTATTTTCACATTCTATTAGATATAATCTAGCACAACAAAATTTGATATGGTTGTTTTGTTGCATATATTTTATATTTAGGGCGGATTTCCCTATAGGCCGAGTAGGTTCGGGCCTAGGGCGGCAAAATTTAGGGGGTTTTTGGTCGTTTTGCGAGTAAGTAATTGCCCAAGTATACGTATGCGCGATACGTGTAAAATCTCAAAAATGTGTCCATTTAGCATCTCTCGAAAAAATTTACATGTATGGCAATTACGATTATTAGAAGAATTAATTAAATCACTTACTGACTATCGTCGTATTTTTTTTTTTTTCATTTTCTATAGTTTATCTAATTTTTTTATTGCTTGACAGCACAGGAGGGGAGGGGGGCGCAATCTTTCATAGGCCTAGGGCAGCCAACGTATCAAATCCGCCCCTGGCTGCAAGATTCATCGTCTCTATTTGCTTTTACCAATCACCAAACTTCGATCCGAATTGTTTGACTTTAAGCACGGGCTTAGCCTTGAGATTGAGTTTTATTCAGTAAGATAGAAGTTATCAACGAGCGCGCATTTCACTTCAATGGTAAATAAGAACTGTAGCAACCTGTACAGGCATTTGAAGATTGTTTGCTATAGGAACGTATTCCTTGGATCCAAAATGTTCCATCGCTACGTGTTGGTAAGAACTTACACTAAGAATAATTATTAGGTAGGTATTATGCAAATATAAATAAAGTTCAATCATTCGACAACCATAATTGATCAATTCAGATTGGTAGGTAAGTACCTACACATACCTACCTACTATATAATGACAGTCGATTTTCTGTTCACATTCAATTTACTATTTATTTATATATATATATATATTATATATATTATGATTTTTCGTGTTTACACGTAAGAAGTTATAGGTACCATCAGTATTTAATTATCTGATTATAATATATATATAATCAGATAATATATATATTTATATATATCTGTTATTTATATATATATATATTTTGTTATATCTGATTATATATATATATATATATATATATATATATATATATATTATCAGATATAACTTCTTACGTGTAAACACGAAAAATCAAATGAAAGGCAAATGAATATACCTACCTACATAGACGCGAAAACAAAACAGGTGCTTAGTTTTCTTTTTATTAGGTACATATCTACATTTTATTATGTAAATAGTTAAATACAACTATGATACGATAGCTTGCAGTTATACAGATTGAAACAAATATTCTTTCATTGTATGTATGTATGTATGTATCATACCGAATGTAAGAAAAATTAAATTTATAACTGTCAATGTGTACCTATGTACCTAGTGACATCTAGGTATCACAGTAATTTACAAATCTTCCGATATTCTTGATAACCTTAGATAAAGTTTTTAAATATAAACACAAAAATGTAATAAACATGAGTCTTTAAATTAATAATTAATGCCTTGATCACAATATTTATAGCTTTTGAATGTATATAAATAAAGCCTTCGTCTAGTATTTTACAATCCTTGTTCACACGATGTGACGTAATGTGACATTATCTAACATCTTGCATTTACGCAAGTAATTTCAATAGATACGTGGATACGTACGATGCGCTAGCGCAACGCGCACCGCTCGTAAAGCTCCCGTCGCGAAAGCTCTCCAACGCAGGCTCACGGCGCGGCGGCGGCGGCGCTCCGACACGCCGAGTGTGAATTGCCTACATGGATGTTGTCGTATTGCATTGCATTTAAATGTGCACGCAGAAACGAGCTTACGGTCACACGGTTAGGCGCGCCTAATGAGAAAGTTTATCGAGCGTTTATTGCGTAGTTCAGCGGGAAGCTTCGCCGCGTCGCCAGAGGCGCTCCCGCCGCAGGTGTGCCGCGCCCCGCACCGCGCCGGCCCCGCCGCCCCGCTCCGCCATGCTACGACGCAGCTTTCTTTAGTACACGCCGCTTTACGCCAGTCGACTGTCAACCACGGAGGCGGGCGGTCGCCTCGCACGCTCATCGCAGAAAAACGCCGCGCCAACTGTAAACACGACGCACTACCCGTGTATCGCTTCCGTTCGCGAAACAAATTCAGCGGTATTATTCGCCAAGTGTCGTGCTGTGCCAAACAAAACCATTGGATCGTGGAGAAGAGTGTGAATAGTGAAACGCAACCGAACTGCATGTAAATATACATGTAAATAAAATGTCACTCGTGTCACACGTATAGCGGCGTGGTGTCTGTGTACAAACGGATCAGATCATGCGAAGAAATTGTGGTATTGTGCGAAACGGGTTCCTTGTGGTTATCGAGATAGCTGAAGCTACCGAATCTACATACCGCCACTTTCTGCCACCGGCACCGGCCACCGGCGGTCGGCTCTCCACGCGGCTATGATTACTATCGCGACGGATTTATCAAATACTCAGTTTGCCGACGTAAATGGACACAGCTTGCGGTGTCGCATTACCGTTTTCATGAAATGTCAACAACCTATTAAGTATTCATTCGGTCAGCACATAACTAATCTGTGAATCTCCGGCCGCCGCACCATACCTACATCCTTGCTTTATTTTGCAGTTACCAACAAACAAATCTACTATTACTCCTCTGACTTCTAACTGCGTGATGTAAATCTTCTTTCCGTCATTTCATAACAACTTTATCGCATTTTCAGTAGAAACTGAAATATACTTTCGAAAACGATACGGGTGTTTATGATGAAATTTATACCTAAATTCCAATTGATGCATCTACATCCGAAGAATTATTATCATACTCACTTATTATCTCCAAATGATACCGTACTTTGGAATGTTATTAGTTACGGTGTATTTTTTTTTCTTTCTAGATATATTCAAGTTATCTGTGACAAATTAATTGCTTTATCACAGTACAAATTTTTGATAACTGTCATCCTATAAACATTTTCTTTACAACTATGTATAATGCGATTTATCAATCCAAATAAGATATACCTATTCGGCGAATTATTTGTAAATCTAGAAACATTTCTAGATAATATTTATCATTTTAATGAATGGATAATTAAAATATGAAGTGATATTTGAATAGTTCGTTGATAAATTAGAATTATCTGCAAAAACAGATTCATTCTTATGGATTTATAGATATAGGTATTAACAAACATCTAAATAATTAAAAAGAACTTTAATCCCTTTCCTTTTACGATCCGTGAAGCTTATAAATTTCATAGACACAATTTGATACATCCATAGACCAACAACATTTCAAGTACACTATTTATGCCGGAAGCATGCAAGCTGGAGTTACCGTGAAATTTGCTCTCGGCCTGTAAGCCGACCTCCTCAATACTATCAATTAATGTCATCGAGGTAGTGCCCCAGTTAGACAAAAGGCAAACGTAGCTATATATCTCATAGCTGCATAGGAGCAAAATGGATTGCTACTGTTGGTCAAGCGGTGCCTGATACCGTAGATACACAAATACATAGTGATAAAACGCTATCTCCAACGGAATTGGCGTAAGGTGTACGAGCGAACTATAAAACGTGGTCTGTATTTTCGATAGCTACCTGTTTGGAATCTAATTTAGACAACAACTAAACTAACAGCAATTTTAGTATATTCAGTTTCTTTCTCTTCTGTTTAGAGATCTGCATTCAAATCTTCAAAATCAATTAATGTATTAATGTCATTACTTTTAATTTGACTACCAAATGAAGTGAATATGACCAAGATATTTGATTTGAAAATAAATGAGCATACTTCATTAATAGTTGATGAACCAATCTTTGAAAGTCGTAAAGATCAATGTCATAAATTAGAATTGGAGTAAGACCGAGCATTATAATGACGCTGTTTAACATAATATTAGAAATATTTTAGTGTACTGAGATGAACGTCAAATTAAGCTGCCTAGTGATTTAAATAACTATGCAGCAATCTTGGTAGGTAATTCATTACAGGAAACCTCGGTAGGTATGTTCCCTTCGAGTTTGCGGTCCCGTGCAGGTTGCACTCAAACTTTCACCTTTGTAATCCTTAAACTTCCACCATTCAAAACTATTCCTAACCCTCCGGCTATCTTTGCTTACCTAACGTTTTAGATCTAAAGCATCAAGTTTGTTAACATTATGAACGAACTTTGTGTCTTTGACGATGTACTTATTAGAATACGAGTAGTAAATGCTGTACATGATAATAATATAATATAACATGAATATTCACATGTTACTAATAATATTGTTTATAATATCTATGAAACAATTAGCACTTTAATAAAACACTGGTAGCCGATATAATGACTATCAATTAAGATCTTTGTTTGGATTAAACTGGAAGTAGCGATAAGGAAAATAATATTTATTTGTTGCAACATTTAAAAATCGTTTCACACGAGAAAATTACACTTGAGGTTGAATTGATCACTTTTTTCCCAATAATTTTATTTACATTCTTTGCCATCACAGCGTATTTCATTTATCTCAAATAGATGAATTTAACAATAGATGATTGCATATGATTGGTTAAATTAGAGCCGTATAGAGCGCAGTAGGCAAGCGGAGTGAAAGGCTTACTTTCTCCAGCCCTCCGGCCCTCTACCTATAGCTCCATTGCAGAATTTCACACTCTACTAACTGCCATAGATAATGATAAATAGATTTTCCAGCTTCGCAACAAAGATGTCAATTGTACTTAGTATAAATTATTTCTCAATGTGCTATTGTATGCAGTTATATCGATTGTTTGTTTTTCAATAATATGTCTTTTCAAGAGCTGCCCTATATTTGATTTCTGATATTTACTTCTTTAAATGTTGCCTTGGCCATACAGTACATTCTCATTTATTAATTTTGTTCGATGTAACAGTACTGTATAGTTTATAGGATAATGTAGTATCATTGTAATACCATCTCTTCATAGATAGCTACCTACTTTTGGTTATGGTATCTGAACTTAAAATCGATGTTATTGACCATCGGTTCATTGTTAAATTAGCTCGATCATGTAGATCCGTTACTCGTCCAACATTTTGTTTTTTTTCATTACTCCTTTCTATATCATGCTCAATGTATGTAGGTCAACACAAATCCGTTGTTCATCTCGAGTCCATCTTTCGTCTCTTATACATGAGCGACAATGACGCTTTTGGTCTACTTATTGTTAAAGATGACTTAGCCAATAGATTGTGAAGCCTGTTTAATAGATATTTTGCACAATGAAACACACTTGAACTTAAAGCTGACTTACAACAAGCTCTGCACCTAAGTGGTGTTTACGCAAGCGACGCTTATGTAAGCAATTTGTGCTTCTTGTGAAACTACACCGCGTGCTTTTCGTTAAGTGTACTAATATCACACTGACCTACGTCAATGATTTGACCCTTTAAAAAACTAATTGACTTTATCGTAGGTTTGAATACAACAAAAAACAAGCCATTTGGTAATTGTACGTAAGATGAAAACGACCATTTTTCGAATTTTAATATCTAGGTGTTTGTATCTATTGGCTACATTATCGATGATGATTCATGTAAACAAGTCTATAATTCACGATAAATCGTTTACCTAACACCGAAATAACCTCGATTCTACGCATCTCAATTTGAAATTTAATATTATCACAAAAATCACAAGGAAAGTATCATTCCCCGGCTATCACTCTGTCATGATAATAGTAATCGATACTGATAATTTAAATTTGCGATAACGGAGCTAAATTACAGTCATTTTTTCTGCAACGTTGCAAGCTATTTGGAAATATTTATGTAGTAGTAGGGAAGGGAAACAGCGGTGACCAAAAACGATTGTTTTCGATAGCTGAAACCGCAGTTAACAAACCATCCATCATATAAGCTTTATTATCTAGTATTGGACACAAGAGCTAGGCTATACGCGGCACATATTGGGCTCGCGCCAACGCCCGTTGCCAACTGCATTGAAGGGTGCCACTGCCCTTTCGAATGATTGATAATATCTACTTAACCATGTTCGACTTGAAAAATACGCATTATGCAATTGCAAAGGTGTCAAACAGTTAACAAACACATATATATATATAAGAACAATAGAATTGAATTTGAAATTAATGTGCATGGTCGCCAAGAATACTCGCCAAAAGATATAACTTAATTAAGTACCTAATTTATGTTGTTTAATTCAGATGAATTATATATTCCATAAAAAAATCTATTGAGTCAAGCACGGGTTTGGTTGTGGTTAAAATCAAGTGTTTATTTAGGAGTTCACCAAATCGAACATTTGCAGACTTACTGGGTGATAGCCAGACGACATTGCCAAATATTTGTACTGTCGTCTCGCTATCTACTAACGCATCAACCAAAACCTGCTAGACATTTAATTAATATCGTAAGATCATACTTTCCAAGAGCTTTCAAAGGAAGGACATGAAAAAGTGGCAGATTAGAGAATGACTTAAACTCATTCGCATTGTGGGAGAACAAAACTCGATCTTGATTTTTGACTTCATGCATCAGATGTATATTGTCTGATGTATAAATGTCGCCAAAACTGACAGGCTGGTTGTGAATGAATATACAACGGACAAGTAGCGTTAGTTTTAAAGTTGTGAAAATAGGTTCACCTTTATCTAAAGCCTACCAAGAATCTGCCTCATTAGAACATAATTTTCATATCACGTCATAACTTTTATCACGTACTCGTATTACATCCAACTCAAACGTAACTTCCCAGCCCTGTTTTCCAATATCTTTGATTTATCGCATTGCACCGTCCTATATTAGGTATAATTAGCAATCTGATTAATAAGACCTTTATTTATGTTACCAGCTGAAAACTAATGTATTTTTAATAGAGTTGAATTAGCCTTGGCAGAGTCAAGTTGTGAGCAGGTAGCCGTTCGGGGGCGGGGGGAGCCTTCCGTCGACTACACCAGCTGTCACAGCAGCTGCCTGCCCCGAGAGCGCACGTGCGGGCACACCTATTATTAATGCGTTTTTTTTTAATTTCGGGAAGTGTTACGGAAGATTTTGGATGTCGAACACCTTTGTTCAATATTCTCGCCGTTAACGGATTCTGATCCTTTTTTTGTTCCCCAACTGCGCCTTTCTGTATAATTTTAGATTAGACGTTTAACGTTTTTCAATGTAATATATATATATATATATATACCTATATAGGTATTCTACAGACGGCGAGTCGTTTATACGAGGTTCACGGTGGAATAATAGAAGCGGTGCAGCGTACTGACATGAGTTTCCACTGGCATACACGTGACGCTTGTTTATGTGCCAACTCAAGGCCACTTGCATACTGCGACGCAATTCAGCTCTTATAAGCAATCGCTAATAGAAAATTGTATTTTTTACCACAGCGAAAAAATATACATAAGACATATATGAAATAGTAAAATCATTACCTAAACATACTACTTATACCTATTAATAAAACGTTAGCAACGTAATACTTAATTGAAGAACAAATTGTACTGCATTAAAGATCCAAACTAATACCAATTATACCTAGGTAGGTACCTACAATTCCAAAAAACTTTATCTTGTAGGTAGGTATGTTGTTTCCGCAAAAATTAGGTAATCAATGGGAATGTCGATATGATTTGATGGATTTCATAAAACTTATTCGCCGCTGTACAAACAGAAAATGGAGTCAGCATTATCTCCATGCTTGTAATTCAAAATCTGTTACGTTTTGGAGTAAATATCGAATTGTAATACAGAGCAGGCGGGTCATTTATTGACGCGCCGCCAAGGTCGTCTGTGCGGAACGACCGACGCGTCACGTAAGTAAACATTCAGCAATGTGCTCCCACTCCGAATCGTAGTTAGCATTCAGTAAATGTTAAACGCGATACCCTGCTTGAATTAGGAGTCAAGGCTGAAAAAATAGCGCATCGCTTGCTCGAAATCGCTCGACGTCATTGCACCTTTTGACCCGCCGCAATGCAGTGCTACAGACACCACGCCAGTTATACGTGTTTCATTTGTTTACCAATTGCATACCTAATCTAATCACTCACCGCTTATTTCCCACGCTCGGGTACAAATTCGCCCAAATAATTGCCTTACATGATGTAATCGATCGCAACAAATTCGATTGCACAATTAAAGGTCATAAGCGTGCCAAAGGGATCAACTTGGCTAAATCTTTTATAATTCCCCTATTAATCATAAATCAACCTTGATTTTTTATTATTCTAAACTCAGTGATTTGTACTAGGTCAACGTCATCGCCTTTACAAGATGGACTTTAACGGAAAGTAACCAAACAGATAACAGACATCGCTGAACACTGCTGTGATATCAACTGTGATGTGCGAGCCAGCCTACGGATATTTTTATATGTGATTTACCAGTGCCCAGTACAAACCGAGTACAAAAAAAAACGGATATTGTATAGATTATTTATATTTATATTGGTATGATGAAAGAGGAGTGTAAATTGTGTAGTGTGAACGGCTGGTGTGGAACTGGTCAGGGGACGACGGACTTTTCTATAAGTTCCCTGATGAGACCGGCCGCGCACCACCCGGGACAGGACCCGAGGCACGATGCCGTGCTGCTCTCCGCGTACCTGTTCAAACTAGGTGATTATCCATTGTATACGCTTCACGATTACTACTCCAGCGTCGGTGAGTATCGTGCACATAGCCCTACTTCGCACCCCAAACACCTAACAAGTTAATCGCTGAAAAAACAAACGCTAACGATCCTACTAACATTTACTCACCTTTAGTTTAGCATGATTTTTATTTAAGTTTTTTAATCGCGCTCGCTTACTGCCATTTAAGTGCATACATCCTCCTAAGCGTACGAAACAGCGTAGTTATTAACCATTTTAGTTTATTATGCTCGTTGGATGAGTACAGGACGGATTTGCGAGCCAGCGATGTGGATTTCTATCTGTATTGCTTTAGATAAGCTATCATAACGTTATAATAAGTGTAGGTAAATACCTTATGACACTGACTCACTTTTAAAATTAGTGTCTACTCATGTATGTATATGTTGCAGTTGCTAAAAACATTTGTTAGACCAGCATTGGTCTGTGCCAGCGGCTCAACAGCCTAACTGATAAGTGCGTTCATCCTTTTGAGAAGATATTAATGAATAGCAATTATATCAACTGAGAGCAACGTCCAATTATGGTTTATGGTTTATACCTGTGGTTACTATTATTATCACAGAACTATAAAATTTGATTACGATTTATAATTTGAAGCGCATAATAAAAAGAAGGAAACGACAAAAAAGGCACCAACTTAGCGGATGTAAATAATTTTATTTAATTTATGATTATTATTACAGAAACTAGATAAACGTTAGATGACCTTAGATTCGCAAACAATTTGCTTCGTTCCGCCATTGTTAGATCATTGTTTGCCTGTATGAACAAAATTAAATATGATTTAAAGGTAAATTTGTCACCAAAAAATGTTCCTGACAGTATCATGAATATAAACAAAATGATGTTTATGATAAATCGTGTGTTTGCTATTACCGCTTAGTTTCTTAAATATGTGATTAAGTAACTATGAATACGACATTGCATTGAATCACGTGTCTTTTTAAAAAATAAACTTATGGAAGTGATAGCTGCCCTTTAAATTCCAGCACAGAGGCATAACATCTGAGGGCCTGAGGCCTCAGGAGTGGTAACGCATCTGCATTTTGACCTTGGTCTTTGTATGGGTGTCTATAGGCTGCAGTCATCACTTCACATCAATGTGAACTGTACGCTTGTTTACCACTTCCATTACATAAAAAAAAAACAATTTACCCCAAAAAGTTCATTGGAAATCCCGACTTCCGTTATCATTGTGTCGTCCGCAGATGACTGAGTCATCGACAACTCAACCCAATTCTTTGTTAGGGTTCCGAAGCCGAATGGCAAAATACGGATCCCTTATTGGTTCGTCGTGTCTATCTGTCCGTATGTCACAGTCACTTTATTCCCAGACTATAAGGACTATACTGTTTACCACTTTATACTACTTAGTACTAGAGATATAGTCAGCAGTTTTTGATATAACATCGGACTGTCTGAAAACATTTACTCCTTGTAATTTATAAAAAAGTGGGAACGTAGATTTCAGCACTATCGACGCATCAGCTTTGAGAACCCTAGATTTTATATAATGTTTATATGCTGCATAGTACCATCCATATGTGATTGTACTTATACAAAAATATTGAATAAATATATTTTTTAAATAGGTAGGTTAATTTCACATAGTCTTTTGTAACCGGCACAATATGAAAATGAAGGGTGGCATGCATGGTCGCTCCCATGACGAGGTCCCGTTTTTTGGTTTGGGAAACCCTTGTTTCGTATGTAGATCCTTTGACTTTAAAGACACTATCACTCGCGATGTGTTCTAAACTAAACAATATAGGTACATTACCTGAAATCTACCTACATTTTCCCAGCTATTTTGTTGTAGTTAGTATTATAAGTAGGTATATACCTACCTATATTAAATATGTAATTTTATGCATTATGATAGCGTTTAGTTCAAGAATACTACTGATCTATCTACTAAAAAATTAACAATAAAGTACCTACCTAACATTAAAAAAAAAAGAATTCGTGTTGATAAAATATCGATATTAACTGCTCATGTTTGAGAAGATGATATCGATTTTAAAATAAAATAAATATTATTAAAAAAAAAATTACCGTTTTATTTACATTTTTTTCTGTTAGCACACAAAGTTATAAACAGATCCTCAACAAACTATGTTAATAAAAGGTGAACCAAACTAATATTTCAAATATTTTGCACGACTGTTAATATTTAACAGACGATCAAAATGTTCAGACATTGGATTTCCGATGGGTAAAAAAAATAAAATGGGTAAAAAATATAAAAAGGTTTATTGGATTTTCAAATCCTCAATAGCGGGCAGGAAATTCGTAAAGTACCCGATAAATGTCAACAAGTTAGCCCTTAACATAGGCACAGTAAATAGATACAAACAGTATGGAAACTAAGCCTATTTTATAAAATATTTACCTACACTCCATTGAAGCAACAGGGGTGTCACTAATTTTTTTAAATAATGGTGTTATAATTTTTGCATTTACTGACGTTTAATCAATCGTATTGGGATGTTGATTATTTTTTTATTGGTTAGGTACCCTGTAATAGTAACGTAACTTCACGCCTGTAATCCCCGAAGGGGTAGGCAGAGGTAAATGCATGCATTCAATCATACATGCAAACACCCACGACTCGCCGGTCACGTTTTTGGCCCATGTAACAAGTGGCGAACCTGTTGCCATTTCCGGGCACATTACCCAACTCCGGGGTACTGGGAAACTTTCAAAAAATGGAAAAATCCCAATAGAAGCAGAGATAAAGGATTTTAAACCGTTATCTCTAATATCCCCTGACCCGGGAATCGAACCCACGACCTCCAGCGTAATAGTAGTGGCCTGCTACCACTACGCTACTGAGGCAGATAAAAAATAATAGTATTGGATAAATAAATACTAATTGTCTTTGAAACATATAGTCATTAAGTACTTAAAAGTTGTTAAGATATAACGATTCAAAATGTTGCGAATTGTGAAATGACTCAAAACGGCCTAAACGACCCGGTTAGTCCAGCGGTGCGAAACCACCGTTTGATTCGAAGGGTCGCGGGTTCGATCACCGCATCGGAACAAATATTTGTATGGCCTACAGATATTTGTTTCGGGTCTGGGTGTTTGTGTATGTGTTGTATGAGTACAACGGCACCCACGACACAGGTTTAATATTTTTTACATAAATAAGTAGTTATAAAAAAACAAACATTATACTATAGGAAATTAAAAAATAGTGCGCCGCCGGCAGCGGGAACAGGGTCCAAGCTATCGGTGGTTAGGGTCACGGAGACAGGAACCTCCTCACTATACGTGCCGTGCCGAGGAGTACCGCCTTCTGTATTAGACCCATGATCCAACCTTGATCTTATTATTATTATAGTTTTAAGTACGGCAGACAGTTTAATTTTGATATAACTTGTAGATCTTTGTTTTTTGTTTTGTCTTAAAAATAACAAAACTGAGTGCTAATTACTTGGATGATTTTTATAGTTCTGACGACAGTACAATCTGCGGAATACTGCAACGAGTTGTAGAGACCGGGAGAGTTTCTCTTCCCCTCACCTACTCGGGTAAGCAGGATAATAAATAGCTACCCCGGCGAACTTCGTATCGCCTTAGAGGTATAAACAAATTACTGTCCAAAAAATTGAAAAAAAAAATGGTGAGAATCACCCTTACCATTTAGGGATATAAAAAAAGACTACAACCGATTCTCATACACACAAAATTTCATAATGATCGGTCTAGCCGCTGCGGAGGAGTTTTGTTACAAACACTGTCACACGAGATTTTTTTAAATATGTTAGATATTATAACAATACATCATTCTTGCCTTTCAAAATCACCAGGAAGTTTAAATACGATAGCTCCGGTTTTGATGATGCAGAGTTCAAACAGTCGTATACCACGCAATACACTCGTGGCATCTTTAAAACACTCTTGGAAATAAAAACAAATCGCAACGTGACCGCTCCTCTCGACGCGACACTCGCTACTGTAGCACTGCGAGAACCGCTTAGAAACATGCGCATCTATGTTTGTGTGAGTGTGCCGTTTTGAACGCTTTGTATGTAGTTACATTACTGTATACAATCTATACTGTGACATAGGCCTTGCACATGACTGGCGTGTGCATGCTCCGCCTGCCATGCAGTCGGATCGTATCGCTCCCATTTAATCGGCACTCAATAGGATGTAATTGAATTAAGTGCGGAGTGCATATCATTAGCGATATCTCGGGCATTCTCGGGCCAATGTCTACGGCTTTGTGTCCTCGCGGAGATCCGTGACCGAACTGGTGTTTGGCATTATGCAACTATTCTATTGCGTCTTAAACTGATGTGGTATCGATAAAACTTGTCAAAATATGAATCGCGTCTGACCGATGTTAGGGAGCATAATATTTATGTAACTATTTAGCCTAAAGCGAACTAATAATTGGTAATCGGGATGAAATGTCCACTGCAATCAAAGCGCCATTTGAACTAGGTACTTTCTTTTTACTTAACCACTTCGTGTTTTACTTGGTGTACAAAACAGAGGATTATTGTTTTATTGGTGAAATTAAACTAGGTACATTTTGAAGGGTTTATCTCATAATGAAAAGTAAGGGCGGAGTGCAATCATTAGCGATATCTCGGGCATTCTCGAGCCAATATCTACGACTGTGTCCTGGTGGAGATCTGTGACCGAATTGGTATTTGGCATTTAACTATTCCATTGCCCCTTAAACTGATGTGGTAGCAATAAAACTTGTCAAAATCTTTATCCCATTTTATCGATGTTAGAAATGATACTTAGGTACTTACCTTAAGACTTAGCTTATGGCTCTTAGTGAATTATCTTTATTGCTTGTCTGGAAGAAATGGCTCTTTTAGGAATAGCACTCATATTTAAAAATAGTGTTGCTTTCATTTTGCCTACTAAGTACTTTGTTCAGTTCACTGACTGCACTAGTGGTAGAATTCTCCTCCATTACTGAGCGGTGGAGTCGTCACCTAGCGACGCTATAATTAACAAATACCTACCTAATTATAAATCCAGGTGATAAATAAATTCAAAAATTCGAAAATAGTATAAAAATTATAAATAGACCGCTGAAGTCTACCTACTAACGAAAAACAAGGATGTTTTGCATATCTCAGTAACGTTCCGTGCATTTTGACGCGTCGCAAAATCAATATCAGCTTTGATTAAATACATAGCATAACAATACTATCTTAAAATCGTACAAATAAAGGACGATCAATGGATAACGTTAAATCCTTTCGATTAGCGATAATAAGTGTCCTTGAAATAGTAGGTAGATAAGTATCTTGTTTTATTTTTAATAATAGCTACCTGAATACCTAAATAATAATAAATATCTATTTTCCAAGTAGCGTAAAAGGTACTTTATGTACCAAAGGTACTTATTGCTCCACTCTACATCATTTTTATTTTAAAATTAACTGTTAGGTAGGGATGAGAAAATATTTTAAGTAGACGCTTTTGTATTAGGTAATATTAATGTTGTGTTACAAACTTACAATAATATTATTATGAATAAACCAGGTAGGTAGTTATACACATACCTATCACGCTGAATAGATCAATGAACAAATAATAAATTACTGTCAATCAAAAATTTAAAGCTAAGATATGTACCTACTTACCTAATAAAATTTTGATTAACTTCACATAAAATTTACAACCAATTACCTAATATGGCGCTTCGTTTGACAGTTCTGTAACATATTTTTCATCAAATTAACCTATTATATACGAATCCAAATCAAATAGCTGTTAAACAATATATAAAACGACTGCACTTTTCGCTCCAGTTTAAATTTAGAATGTATAAACTAGTCATCGCTTTTATTAGAATCAAGATTGCGCGATTCTGCGAACGCCTGTCAAAGTGTTCATTGTGCGCTAGTAGAAGTAGAATCCAAACAATGATTACAGCATTCTGTGAAATAAGGGGACTATTGACTAGACTAGATTTGAATACAATATAACTGAGCACTCTCAAATCATTTTATTATAAGACAAGACGACGATCAACAGAATTAATTGAGCACTACATTATCTACATTTCGACCTGACACTGTATCGAGTGGTTGACGTTATTAAGTAGTACATTACTCATTATTAAGTAGTATTTTACTAGTTAGTAAAATTTAGCCGTTTTCTAATTTTTGATTAACCTATCTGAGCGTAAAATTTAATTTTGCAGCATTAAATAACACTAAGTAGGTAGTAAGTTCAATTAAAAAAAACACTTATTAAATGAACACTTATTATTTAATGTAAAAAGTTTGAGTGATTTTTCCCAATTGCACTTTCTAGCGGCCCGCCCCGGCTTCGCGTGGGTGTTATGCAATGTTACCTACCCTCTCCTTTTCATCTTAGCGTGATGTTATATAGCCTAAAGCCTTCCTCGATAAATAGGCTATTTAACAGTGAAATAATTTTTCAAATCGTAGGTACCAGTAATTCCTGAGATTATCGAGCGCGTTCAAACAAACTCTTAATATTAGTGAAGATTGTGACCCTGTATTAACAAGTATAAGCACATTAAAATTTCAGCGGGAAAACATTCGCACCATTAAGATTTAGCATTTAAGTTATTAGTCAAGTTCAAGAATAACAAGCAAGAGAAACTCGCGCAATTTTCAAAACTGTGTTAAGTACTGAAAAAAAAAACAATTTCTTATTGAATAACCAAAACAAATAAGTACAAATTCCCACCTGACTAAAACACTACCTTACCTAATAAATTATTGCGTACTTAATATATTTAACCGAACTCATTTGGTTTACAAAAATGCAAACTGAATACACTACAATTGTTTGTAGCAAATTAAATTTGCAAATCAGATTCTCTTTGCTTACGTAAGACATTGAAGTACAAATACTTAAATATCGTATTCCGGTCAGGTGGTAATGTACGGCCCTGTAATTTCCGGCACAGAGGCATAAGACCTTAGGCCTCAGGAGTGGTAACGCATCTGCATTTTGACCTTGGTCTTTGTGTGGGTGTCTATAGGCTGCAGTCATCACTTAACATCAATGTGAACTGCATGCTTGTTTACCACTTCCATTACATTAAAAAAAATATATATTTATATATATATTAACTAAACAAACCTTCATCTATTGACATGCCTTGACTTTTTTGCTATGGATTGCCCCTCACGCCGAGACAATAATCACAGCAGAGGTCTTTCGGTTTCGATCAAAAATATAAAGCTACTTCTGGTCCAAGGGCTAGTGAACCCTTCGAGTATCGGAACGCCTGTAAACCTAGAATTTTTTTATAGGTAAGAGTCATAATATGCTAAGTACGATAACCATCGCCTGGCAAGGATCAGCCCGTCACGTAATCTGGATTTCTGATGAGAAAAGAAACTTCCATATTTTAGATCTGGCAGCCATAGTTTTGAGACCATAATTGTTGCGTATTATTTATATTTGAAGTGGTGTTTCCATGACAACGGAAGTGTGTTTCCATGACGATGAAATTGTTGGACAAATTTAATAAATTATGTAGGTAGGTATCGAGCGTATTATGTAATGTAAATTGTACATTAATTAGCCTGCTATTGATATACGATTGAGTCGCTCATTTGTAGTAAACAAATCGTGATTTTCTTTAAATATCCGAACACACAAAAATTGAACTTTAAGACGCAATATAAATCGCAATCGACCCAGATCTAAAATATGGAAGTAACTTTTCTCATCAGAAATCCAGATGACGTGACGGGTTGATCGTTGACACGCGATGGTTTTTGTACTTAGCATGTTATGATTCATCCCTACAAACATTTATAGCCTTACAGGGCCATCGTTAGGTACTCGGAGGGTTCAGTATCTCTCCTACTATTCGGCCATTTCGAATACTGTTTATTGACAATATTTTTATAATTAAAGCCATCTCACTCATTCGCATTACTCGCTAAAATAATAGGTATAATTTGACAAGTTCATCATGTATTCAGTAAGAGTAAATGCGCAATTTATTTAATCGTAATCATTTTAATTCGCAACCATTGTTAAATTGCAAACTAAATCTGCAAATCAGATTCTCTTCACCTATGTAGAACCTTGATCTGTTGACAAGCCTTGACTTCTATGGACGTAAATCATTTTGCATTCCGAATTATCAAATTTTTATTTAAAAAAAAACGTTATTCTAATCACTATTTACCTTTATGAAACTTTGTTTTCTGACAGCTTAAGTACCTATTTAAATACAATTCGATATTCAAAATGAATATTATTTACTTAAGTACATTGTATGAATTTATTGGTCACTAGCTGTGCCCGCGACTTCGTCCGCGTGAGAATTTATGATTGTTTAGTATCTACCTGGACGAAGTCGTGGACGCAGCTAGTATAAAAGAAGCCTAAGTTACTCCTTAATAAGCTATCTGCCAGTGAAAGTCCCGTCGTTCCCGGGATTAGCCCCAACAAACAAACAGACAGATAGACAAAAATTGTAAAAAAATGTTATTTTGGCATATGAACCTACCATGTTCCTATACATACATACATACGCATTTAGAAAAAAGTGGTTATTTTTATATTACAAACAGACACTCCAATTTTATTTATTTCTATAGATGTAGGTACCTATAGACTAGCTTACCCGGCGAACTTTGTACCGTGTCAGAATTAAATAAGGTGTTATTTTCCTCCACGCCATGATAATGCCTAAAACCTAACCTAACACTTCAACTACGCTTAAAGAACCTACTTAGGTATGTTTTTTATTCAATTTTACCTGTCGCATCAATAAATATCGAAGAATTTCAAATTACCCAGGTATTTGTAATTTATCATACTTATATCAACTAGATAAAAGCTGTGATTTTCATTTAAAAAAACAAACACTGTCGTGACGAACACAATACGACCTGCTTTTTAAAAATATGGTTAAAAATAAGTACCTACCTATGCATAATGTTTGGTTTTGACCAAATCAAGGCCAAGAAATTTGGTTTCAACTAAAAAATAGTTTTTCGATGAGTCACTAAAATAACAATTGAAGCAAATATAGTAGGTATATAAATAAGCGCGTTGAAAATAGCAGTTCCTATGATAGTGACGTAAATAATGGTGCGGAGCGACTGTAGCACAGTAAATAGATACAAACAGTATAGAAACTAAGCCCATTTTATAAAATACTTACCTACACTCCATTGAAGCAACAGGGGTGTCACTAAATTTTTTAAGTAATGGTGTTATTATTTTTGCAATTACTGACGTTTATTCAATCGTATTGGGATGTTGACTATTTTTGTTATTGGTTACCCTGTAATAGTATTGGATAAATAAATACTATTTGTCTTTGAAACATATAGTAAATAAGTACTTAAAAGTTGTTAAGATATAACGATTCAAAATGTTGAGAATTGTGAAATGACTCAAAACGGCCTAAACGACCCGGTAAGTCCAGCGGTGCGAAACCACCGTTTGATTCGAAGGGTCGCGGGTTCGATTCCCGCACCGGAACAAATATTTGTATGGCCTACAGATATTTGTTTCGGGTCTGGGTGTTTGTGTATGTGTTGTATGAGTACAACGGCACCCACGACACAGGTTTAATATTTTTTACATACATAAGTAGTTATAAAAAAAAATAAACATATACTATAAGAAATTAAAAAATAGTACGCCGCCGGCAGCGGGAACAGGGTCCAAGCTATCGGTGGTTAGGGTCACGGAGACAGGAACCTCCTCACTATACGTGCCGTGCCGAGGAGTACCGCCTTCTGTATTTGACCCATGATCCAACCTTGATTATATTATTATTATAGTTTTAAGTACGGCAGACAGTTTAATTTTGATATAACTTGTAGATCTTTGTTTTTTGTTATGTCTTAAAAATTACAAAACTGAGTGCTAATTACATGGGTGATTTTTATAGTTCTGACGACAGTACAATCTGTAGAATACTGCAACGAGTTGTCGAGATCGGGCGAGTTTCTCTTCCCCTCACCCACTCGGGTAAGCAGGATAATAAATAACTACCCCGACGAACTTCGTATCGCCTTAGAGGTATAAACAAATTAACTGTTCAAAAAATCGAAAAAAAATAGGGATATAAAAAAAGACTACAACCGATTCTCATACACACAAAATTTCATAATGATAGGTCTAGCCGCTGCGGAGGAGTATTGTTACAAACACTGTCACACGAGATTTTTGAATATGTTAGATATTATAACAATACTTCATTCTTGCCTTTCAAAATCACCAGGAAGTTTAAAAAACGATAGCTCCGGTTTTGATGATGCAAAGTTCAAACAGTCGTATACCACGCAATACGCTCGTGGCATCTTTAAATCACTCTTGGAAATAAAAACAAATCGCAACGTGTCCGCTCGTCTCGACGCGACACTCGCTACTGTAGCACTGCGAGAACCGCTTAGAGGCCTCGTAGATGCGCATGTTTGTGTGAGTGTGCCGTTTTGAACGCTTTGTATAATATGTAGTTACATTACTGTTTACAATCTATTTACTGTGACTGTAGGGTTAGTTCTGAGACGTGATGAATAAGAAGCTTATTTACACTGCACGATTTGTCTTGCACTTCCTTTCACGCTCGCTATCTCCCTAGTTAGGGTGCAGCCTGTGACACTAGGACGCTAGAAATCGTACCCTATGTGACTCACTCTCAGTGGGAACGCGTACGCATAAAGCTATACCTACGTAACTTAAAGTTCGGGGAGATTGTTAACCACGTTGTTAACCATATACATTAACGTAAGTACCCTGCCCTACGTACCTATGATAACTGATATGATGGGACCGGTCGGTAAATAAAACGTGCGATGCCGATGTAAATTAAGAAAACTACTTCTATTCTATCAAAAATATTTAACTTTCAGCGCTAGGTACAGCATAAAATGTTGATTGACGAGCTGTAAACCGTAGTCGCAGCTGTTTTTCCTTGTAACGCAGAGCGGAAAAATCGGGAATCGGAATCACTTGATTTCCTGTTTAGGAACCCTTTTTGTTTTGTGTTCTGTGCTTAAATAGGACCTGAGAAATCGTGTAGTGTGCTTCATGATCGTGCTGACGCCACGGGAGTCTCCAATGACTCACGGTAATCTCCATTGTTTAAATTTGGAGCAAATGCAAAGTGTTGTGTACCTTTTTGATTTTATTGAATACTAGCTGTTGCCCGCGGCTTCGCCCGCGTGAATGTCTTTTTATAAATAACTAAGTAGCCTATGTTCTTTCTCAAAGTCAGCTCTATTCCTGTACCAAATTTCATTAAAATCGGTTCAGTCGTTTGGACGTGAAAAGGTACCCAACAGACAAATAGACAGATAGACAGACAGACAGAGTTACTTTCGCATTTACCTATAATATAAGTAGGGAAATAGGGATAGTAGGGATTCGATCGATTTTTCGCATTTGAGAACGCTTAGGTAGACAAATGAATCCTTCATTTGCCTAAATGGGCCCAACAAAACAACCTAACCCTTTCTTAAGCTTTTTTTATAGTTGAAAGTATGAAGGCGGCTAGTCTCGGATGGCTATGTTCTACTTCACCGGACAATCGGCGATCGTAAAGGGCTCGAAAACACTATAGATAGGGTAAGTTCTGAGCAGTGATCAATAAAGCAGTTAAAATGTTTATGGTGACGTCACGGGATCCTCCGATGACTCACGGGACATTCCATTGTCTCGGCTTGGAGCAAATGCATTCACTAGGTAGGTAAGTACCTACCGTTATTTTATCCAAACCGTAAATTTTATCCAAATCCACATCCCTTCCTACGGACACCAAATGAAATTTAAATTACCTAGATCATTAATACGTACAATAGGTAAGAGCTTGCATAATCTGCATAAGCAGTGGACTCCTCGAAAAATAATGAGGGCCATATTTCAGCAGACTCACTGCCAAGTAGTCTCCAAGTTAGGTCCGCCTTCCATACGCCGTCGCGCTTCGGCGCCGCCAAGTGAAAACACTATCTACCGCCTGTACGTAGGTATAATATAACGTAGGTATTGTGAAATGTACCTACTGTAGGTATTAGTGGTTAGTTAGTTAGATAGGTACAATCTTTTACAAAACCATTGATTTTTTTATACAATTATTAGTGTCATCTGCCTAAGTAGGTACCTACCTAATTAGATATTTATTTAGGTACCTAGGTAGGTACCAATTGTTGGAAGAAATTTATTTCGTCAATAACATCTTATTTTTTATTGGTGGTAGAGTTCCAGCAGATATCGAAGATCCAAGACGTAGGCACCACCGCTTTACGCGGATACATAAGACATATGCGATTAGGAGCAGTGCAACTTTCGCTCTTGACATCCGTTGGTGGTAATCGGACCACGTATGGTAACGACCACGTGGGTCGTGCTAGGGTCGGGGCGGGCGCGATGCGTTCGTCGGCTGTTGATCAAAACATCTTCACCCTGTTCAGTCGGGTGAAGGTGTGTTGTTGCTTAAAATTATTGCAGAGAGCTACTATTTGCTTTAGGCATACCTAGAGCAACCGGCCGCGGCGGACCGTAGGAGAGTAGCCATACCCGTGCAGGTTTATCCCTCTGTCAAAGTACAAGCACAAATGTGCGAGATGTATAAATGTGTGCGTTAAATTGTTTACTTTAAGTATTTTGTTAAAGTCAAGGTGTGAGTTTCGTAGTTAAGTATAGTAGACGATTTTGGTTGTGTGTGTCATTCGAATTTCCCCCCGCAATTAAATGCAGACTGATTTGCATCGGTAATAAACGCTCTACTCCCCTCCGGTCGGCCGGTGGCCCGTGTTGCTCTAGTTATGGCTTTAGGGATCCTAACCTAAACCAGAGAATATGTAATAATACTACTACGTATACACTTCGACGTCCCGCCCGATTTCCCCGCATCACCCAACCTCCTCCCCTGTTATGAGCGACGGTTGGTATTTTCTACGTGCTACCTACACAGGTGCACGTGTAAATACACGTCACTTGATGTCTGTATAATAGAGACCAAAATAAGCGTTTGTATGGAATTTTGGCGGAGTGTCCGCGGTGTGCCTAAACTCTGTCTCCGAACTAGGAAGTAGGTAACTTGAATGAACGTAGAAACGACAAGAGAATAAGTAGATGATACTTTTGTGAATCGTAAAAGTTATTGAGCGACATTTTTCAAAATAATATTCGTTAATGGAAAAAAAACATGAATTTAATATATTTTTGTTAAAACTTAACGGTTGGACAATCCGATGGCGATTAGGAGGCGAGCGGTAGTTCAACGAACTTCGAGGCTTTAATTTGTTAACAATGTATGGGCTTCTGGGGGATTAGCATGTTTTTACAATAATCAGCATACCGAATCGGTAATTTGTTTTAATTTTATAGGCGCATTTACATTTCAAGTTGCCAAAAACTCGGAACTGCTTATTGATTGCGATATTTTGTTTGTAACCAAATATTTGGTCGAGATGTTGGAGTGTTGATTTATTATGTGTGGTTTTATCGAGGTTATGGTGATTGTTTTTGCTTCAAAGTGCTCTTTACACTAATGACTTTTGTTGGGTTCGGCTCATCTTGGAACACCCTCAACGTTGACTGTTGTTTGGTTTCGGTGTCATAAGCATACCTAGATCCAAGTTTAATCACCTGTGTAAATATAATGTTTATTTATTATAGCTATATTTATATAGCTTTTGATAAAGATCGTCATGGTACAACGGGATAATACCTAAGTATTATCCCGTTCTCGCGCAGCATTTATGTTTTGTGGTACAACAACTATTTTAGGGCGACCTTCTTTAATTTCATCCGAAAGCATAGACCGTCCACGATTAAACTCACTGAACCAGTGATACACAGAGGTTTTGGATGGTAGTAGTAACAACTTAGTTCGTCTCCAAAAGTCGAACTAAGTTGATCGATGCCGTGTTTGTGTTAGGCCACGCCGAAAACCGTAGTAAGTAAGAAGGGTATATCATTCCACGAAAATGTTCACGATTTAAATCTATGACGACAAAGTCACGCAAATTTCAAAATGACACTACGATGAAAAAACAATTGACAGTCACGTGTGATTAATGTATTCTACTGCCAAAGAGATCCATTTTTAAATGATGTAATAACTTTTTAAATATTGTTCTGGAGGTGGCCAGTTCCGGATACATAAATAGCAGCCCTCGTAAACGTTCAAACTATTTCCAAACCGTCTATATCGGTTCCACGATTTATCTTTGATAGTATAAAACATGCAAAAGTCTTTCGCCTTTGCACTTAATACTTATCTACATATTGCCTTAATGTCCATTATTTTTTTATACCTGAATTAACGAATATATAGCGATAATAAAACCTTTTTAATCAAACTAAAAAAGTTGGAAAAAAGCCTGCAGTTTCAAGCTGCAGGTACCCTAAATGTAGGTAAGCAGTAAACTAGGTCACCTGCGTAAACAAGTGTCTTGAGATCATTATAAATGTGATTGATAGACAAAGTTATATGCCTACCTACGTACCTACATATTCTGTGAACGACTAAACATCGCGTATTTTCGCTTGCTAACAATCTGTTATGTGAAGGCAACCATATTTCTATCCCCCAAACAATGGCGGGGTTAATGCGTTTGATCTCAACCGTTTTCTATAATAATCCTACTTTATTTCGTCGCTATCTGTAGTAAATATGTGGCGGGTTAGTTATTTAACTACAATTTTTATCCGGATTCAATAGCAAATAGGTATCTCAGATATTATTTGACGTTAATAAAATGGTTAGAGAAGCTTACCTATTCATATGTTAAACTAGCGGCCGGCCTCAGCTTCGCGCGGTTGCAATGTTACCTATCCTCTCCTATTCATCGTAGCGTGATGTTATTTAGCCTTACTCGATAAATGGGCTATCTAACACTGAAAGAATTTTTCAAATCGGACCAGGGGTGTGACCGCCTATCGCAATTGCTGTTGGCATTGACATTGCTGTCCAATTTTCATGACGATTTGTAGCTCCTTTAAAATAGAAGTGATCATCTGATTAATGTTTTCGCTTTCGTATTGTTATTTAGTTAAAGTAAAGTAAAAATCGACCTGAAAATTTGACAGCAATGACAATGACGACAGCAATGTCGATAGGCGGTCGCACCCCAGTAGTTCCTGAGATTAGCGCGTTCAAGCAAGCAAACAAACAAACAAACAAACTCTTCAGCTTTATAATATAAGTATAGATAGTATAAAATATAAGTCGGTAGGTACGTATGAAATGTAATTATTTGAATCTGTTTGTTTTATGTGGAGATTACCAACATGAGATCTGTAATTAAGATTTTTTATTAAAAAGAACCTAAATATTCAGGTATGGTAAACCAAGGTAAAAAAGGACTATGTGTGCGTAAATAAACTATTTTTAGTTTTCGAATTTTGGTCTCTGTTGATAAGTATATAGAGTAGCAGAATACCTATAGGTATTACTTTTCTGAGGGAAGTTAGGTATGTTTTATCAGGGAACTGCCCCCTTGATCACATGAACGTCTTATGCGATGGTAATAAAAGTTAAATAAATTTTGGATAACTAAGCGGATAGTTCCCAGACTGTGTGTTGTGTACGCGACTTAGCCTGGGTTTCACCACGATATCTGTGAAAGTTATTGTTACATTTCACATCCTTCTCTAACTTATAGAAATCTGTAAAAGTTAGACAAGGATGTGAAATGTTACAATATCTTTAACTTAAACAGATATCGTGGTGCTACCCAGGCTTAGTCTCTATCTTGAAGAGAATGTTATTAAATAAATGAAAGCTATTGATTTGTTCAAATTATTACACACTCTGCACCATAATACCAATAATAATACAGGATAAAATTAATTAAAAAAGGTTTATACTATAACGTTTCAAAGTTAGTAGGTAAAAACAATAATCACTTATGTATCATGCAGGAAAAATGTTCCGTTTCTCATTGTTTCTTTTTGTAAACAGATAGGTAGGTATTTAAGAGGAAAAAATACGTTTTATCTTTGTATGTGTCATTTGTTGGAAATGGTATAAAATATAATTAGGTAGGTATATGGGCTAGTTGAACTTATCGTTAGAAAAAGGTATTCGAAGGTATGTGTAGGTACTATCCTGTTTATCAATAGGAATCCAAAAGGAAAAAATAACGAAGAAAACGCTACCGATTTTTTCTTTCCCCTATTTTTATACAAAAGAACTAACAAAAGTATTTTATATTTTTGTCAACGTTATGGTCTATAAAACAAAAAAACTGCTATAAAGTGATATTATTATGCAAGCAAGCTACAACATAATAGGTAGGTATATTTACGTACGTCTTATACAATTAGGTAAAGACTAGAGAGATTCGGCATTGTAGATTTGCCAAAACTTCCGTTGTGGATTCGCGAGCAATTTCATTACCTACAAACACAAATATTACCATCAGTTAGTTGGGAAAATATTAAATTAAATCTATACTGACTTATGACTAACTGTAGAAGTGTAAATTCTGTACATTAAAAATATTTAAAAAATAAATATCAGGGGTTGTTACTAGATCGATACTGAACACAAATATGTGATTAGAAAAATGTTTGTCTGTTTGTCTGTCTGTTTGTTCAAGCATCACAGAAAAACTACAGGTCCGATTACAATGAAACTTGGTATGATTATACTTTAACCTTTGGCGCACAACACAGGGTACTTTTTATCCCGGAATAATGTCTGTTTGTCTGTGTGTTTGTGCACGCTAATATCAGAAACGGCTTATTTGATTTGCGGTTTTTACTAATATTTTGTGGTAACTTTCACTTAACATTTTGTGTTTGTTTCATGTGAATCGGTTCAGAAATAAAAAAGTTATGTCTATATAAAGAATCATTGAATATTTTTAAGCTCTTCTGTATCTTAGTTCTATCTTTTAGGGGGTTTCGTAAAAGGTAAAAAGGGACCCTACGGATTACTAATACTCCGCTGTCTGTCTTTCAGTCCGTCCCTCCGTCTGTCTGTCACCAGCCTGTATCTCATAAATAGTGATAGCTAGAAAGCTATCATTTTCACAAATTATTTATTTCTGATACCGCTATAAAGAAAAAAATAATTGCTAAAAATAAGAAAATGAAAATGTTAAGGGGTCCAAGGGATACAATAAACGTGTTTTTTTTTCGTATATTTTTTGCTCGATAATAATAACGGTAGCAAGAAGACGCTTAAAAGTTTTACAGAATTTTTAGATCTTATGTAGTATATTACCTTCCATAATAAATCTATACAAATAAATAAAATTGGAGTGTCTGTTTGCAATATTAAAATAACCGCTTTTTACTAAATGCGTATGTATGTATTCACGGTACATATACCAAAACAACATTTTTTACAATTTTTGTCTGTCTGTCTGTCTGTTTGGTGGGGCTAATCTTGCGAACGGCTCTACCGATTTTGACGGGACTTCCACGGGTAGGTAGCTGATGTAATAAGGAGTAACTTAGGCTACTTTTATCTCGGTAAGTCCATACCTACATACAAATAAGTAGAATTGGAGTATATCCGACTTTGACGGGACTTCCACGGGTAGGTAGCTGATGTAATAAGGTGTAACTTAGGCTACTTTTATACTAGCTGCGCCCGCGACTTCGTCCGAGTAGATACTGAACAATCTTATTTTTCTCACGTGGACGTAGTCGCGGGTACAGCTAGTATTAAATAAAAGGATTAAAACAAATATGGGGCCGTTCAAGTATTACGTAAGCAGATTTATTACAATTCTTTACCCCCCATCCCCCTTGTCAGCAAAAGTAAGCAAAGCTCTTACCCCCTCCCTCCATGCTTACTTAAACAGTTTTCAATGAATGTATTGTTTTTTATCGTTTTATTTTTTTTACATATTTTTTTATAAGTGAATTTTTGGGTATTTTTACGTAACCCCCAGCGCGCGGTATTTCCTCTAAAGCGAGTGCCTATACGTATGCATTATTTGCGGGAATCCCCGAAAAAGCGTTTCGTTTTCAAGCAAAGACAATGTGAGGGTTGCCATTCGTGTAAAAAAGTAAATAACTACCGATGACGTAATCATCATCTAGACTGCCCTACCCCCCATGTCATCCAAAATAAGCGGAGCAAAGACCCCCTGCCCCCCCATAGTGTTCACAAGTTCACAATTCGCCAATCAATGACGTTTTACAAAGCGTTGTCCGTGCTTCTACGGTGGTTGACTGCCTCGTTGGCAGTGGCAACAACGGATTAGCCACAGCCAAAGTGGTCTGTACCAGCTCGTAGGACCCTCCTACGAGTCTGGCTTGCAGTACTTGCCAAGTATCTGTCTTGGTCCCCGATCCACTATCCAGTCCTAGACCCGGTCTGCTATCAAGTCTTAGGCTCCGGGAGTGTGACGAACCACCGAGCCACCCGGATCCTTCCGTCCCAGTCCCACCCTACACTTTCGTCACTGGAGCTCTCCCACCAGTATAAGCTGTATGTTATTATAGAAAACGTTATATTTATCTTTGTCAACAAAGTTTACTATTATCTACGACCATTTCTAATGAACTGCGCTGTCCTTTAGGTATTGTATATTGTAGGTATAATAATTCCATTCAATGGAACCTTTGTACATAATACTTCAATGAATCTAAATAACTTTCAGATGCCGCCTAATCTTTATCGATAATAATTATGATATACCTACTAATGTAGTAGAAAAGTTTCACTCAAATTACACTTGACTCTACGTACAATGTAAAAGGTTACAATGGTTGTTTTGTATAGCAGGTACCTACGACTTGATAACCAGAGTTAGAACAATGTATACGCACATTGGTTACCATTAAATGAAATAACTATAAATCTTTTTTTCAACAGAGAGTACTTAGTACTTCTATAGTTTTACCTAGGTGGTAGCGTTTCAGTAACAAAGCTTTCGGCCATAGGATCCACCGTTACCTTATCTATCTGCCACCAAATGGTAGAATTCCTTTTTTTAATGGGTATATGAAGGCAGCTCTTCTCGAGACGGCATTAGTCTACTTCACCGGGTAATAGGAGATAATAGAGCGCAAAGGGCTCTCAGCCGAAATAAATTTACACAATGCCTAAAGGAGACCCCTGTGAGTCCGATCCTCAGCTTAGGGCGTTGTGGGGACACACAGTAGGCATCTACGATTGGAGGCGGTACAGCTTTGCTTATATCATGTTCTGATTAGATAGGTAGGTATTTATGCCCTCGTAGTACCTATCACGAACGCAAAAATTAAAATTAAGCCCTCGGGGATGATTATACAAGAAAATGCTTAATTCCTAGAAATTTTGTCTGATAAATATCTTTTTGGGCTTCAAAATAAACAAAAATGCGCGTTATCTATAATTTTGAATATGAACCTACCTACTATCACAATATTTGACACTTTTTACATAAAAAGATAAAGGTACCTACTAGCCTAGAGAGATATGTATTAAAACAAAAAATAAACTAACACCGAAGGCGACCTATTGCACAAACAACAGAACAGAGCATTTGAAGAACATCACAAAGTTTGAAATTTTTAAAAACTTTTACCACAGTCGAACTATCTAGTGACATAAAAATAAATGTTTCTTTAAGTTGAACACTAGAATAAGTATAAAAGCTTTTATGACAGAAATTAAATCCACCGACCGACAGGGCTGAGTGTTTCAATTTAAAACTAACAAATGTCAAGTCGGACGAGTAGTCGTAACTAAAATAACCCTGGAGGGATGTAAGCAAACCTCGTAATGCTAATTGTCGATGTAGGATACATCGATGTAACATATATCAAAACATCAATATACTTTAATGATAAACCTATTGCTATCAACATTTGCAATATTTTCGTTACTAAAAATTATGCTATTAGCACTTCGTTTTCTTTAGACTGTGCTATTAGGTAGAAAATTTAGTAATATTCACACCTTATCTTTACGTATGTAATTAATTATTACTAGGTATATATAACTACTTCTGACATATTTGTATATTTTCTGTTTTTTTTTCCAAATCAGGCTAGTTTATATTATTGAAAATATCTATCTTAAGCATCAATTGGAAAAATATCGATATCTCCGAAACATCGTTGTATCGATTGCAACCCTAGAATAGGGGCGGTTGGATGGAGCTATAAAAAGTTTACTAAAACAATAATCAGTGTAGCGCAGCCCTTTTGCTCTTCCTCCCCTCTTTGTTAACGTAAATACTACCACAGTGCCTACATGGTATGTTTTATGCAAATGGAGTTTTGACTACGTAAAACTATCCACTTGAAAATCGAGTAAATGGAACATATTTTATTTTATTTTTTTGTAAAGAAGATTCTTAAATAAACGACAGGCCACGTAGTTTCGCTAATGAATACTGTAGACGTCGATACCTATTAGAACCCGAACTTTCAATGCAGGCGTATTCGCTCCTGAGACCAAAGATACCTACTTTTCCTGTGCGCCAGTAAATGTGTGACTCTATATTTCCAATGAAAATCTTAAATATCCCTACTGGTAGATAAAATGTAGAGCGTTAATGTGCGGTCATTTTATCGTTTTTAGTAAATATAGGTACCTAGTTTAAGAAGGTACGGTCAAAGAGAGGTTTAATAAAAGCTACGTTTGATTGTTTTTGTATTGCTTAACCTTTGTGACCTAGGTACTTATAACGTGTACCGCCATGACATATCCTAAAAAACCAGTATCAAGACTCAGGAGGTAAACCCGCTCGCATTTATTTTTCAATAGTTACGTGAATGATGTAAGATTTGCGATGAATTAACAGATTCGCTATCGGCTGTTGACAAAAAAGCACGTTATCTAATGACAGGAATTAGCAGTTTAAACATCACGCGCCGAATTCATCGCCCTGCGGGTGGGTACATGGACGTGATGATAAAAATGAAATGACGTTTGTTAATCTTACTAAAACACGAGAACGGTTGGATCAATTAGTACTTTTAATTTTGAAATATTCGTAAATGGTTTAAAATTTGACAAAATGTGAAGAAATTTTAAGTAAAATAGTGTAAACAACAACTTTATTCATTTAAAGATATTCATACAAATTTTCCATACCTGTCAAATCTTTGACATAATATTTAATTGTAAGGGGGTACAAAGATCCCCGGATCACCTCATATGTGTACCTAGTACATAAATTGAACAATAACGCGCAACATGAAATATCGCATAATTTTGGCAATATCATTTTTTTGTGGGTAGAGCTGCAGTGGCGGGGGTCAAGGACAGCACCACCGCATAACTTTGTCTGTCGCCAAATGATAGTCTTCAGCACTATTGTACTCCGATTAGTTGGTGATGTATGGCCCCCTAATAACTATCATAGAGACATAACAACTAAGATCTCAGGGGTAGCACGAGTCTCTATTTTTTTTGTTGCTGAAATCTACCATTTAGCGGCAAATAAATTAAGTAATGCGATGGTGCCTACGCCCTCTGGAACTCTACCAGCAGTAGAGTTGTTGTTTTTAGTTTTATCCCTGTGTCTGTGCAGATGTCTTTATGCTGCAGTCATCACATAACATCCATGTGAACTGCATGCCTGATTGTCACCTTCGTCACAATAAAAAAAACAAGTTAGTGATTTATCGTGGTATAAAACCACACTGCATAATCTGCAGCAGTTGCAATCTCATAAAAACCTATAACCGTATCAATAATGTATACTTATATTTAGACGTTATATGTTTATCATAATGGACTCTACACATATTCAATGCACCATACAAGAAATAATCTTATATTTTATGCAAATGGATTTTTTGCATACATTTATCTCGCTACCGGCAAGCACAGAGTTTACTTATATTCTCGACTAGTTACATGTTTAATTCACTTGGATCGTTGAATTATGCACATTTTTATATTTAATTTAAGCTTCAATGCAAAGGCGATAAATTTTATATTCATAAACAGAGTTAAATTCTTGATAAAAAATGTTATTAGCTTCCACTTCCTTTAGGGTCGAATATGAACTATTATGAATTTTGTAGTGTTGTATAATTTTTGTCGTGGGGCGCTCTTCTAGCGAGCTATGATGCAGTGACGTACGTACTGCACCTGCGAACCACCACGACCGTAATGTGCGGGCGTTTGAATGTACGGGCGGACCTATTGTCCGTCCGGCGCCGGATGCCCGCTCGTAGTGTTGACACCGATGGCAGTATACGCCGGTCTGGATCTGCGCCGCCAGTGAGAGGGGTGGAGGTGCGGGGAAGGGGTGTTTCAGTAAAGAAACAATCGGTTACATGTGATATGACCGAAAAGCAGGCCAGCCAAGCCTTGGTAACCCTACCCCGACGACCTAATTCTATCGTAGAATCACTGGGGTCTTCCAGTCTTCCAGTCTTCCAGGTTCACTTTTCTTCCTATTTCTTCTTGTTACTTCACTTGTTTTCACTTGTTTTCACTTGCTGGAGACCATGTCATACTTTCGAATTCGCCCTGAGCCCTATTATTCGAACAATACCGTAAAGAGAGCCTCATTTTTTTGTCGTATTTTGCCCGAATTTGTGCTTATTTTTTGCTATGGCTGACCTGGTTTTCTTTCTTTATTTTTAAAATTCTCATAGTTACATACATGTGTTATACATATTTACAACCGTTACAGTTTCCTCTATTATTGTACATAAGTTTTATTAACATTCATAAAAAGACTAAAAAGTTATTCGTAAGTAAATATAAAAAATGTAACAATTTTCCGCGTATTTCTTTAAACATTTCTTAATAACTTTTAAATGCCATGATCAATTATTATAAAAAGTACATAAAAACAAAGAACAAATATTACTCTATCAGAAAACAATACACAAATAAATGTACATTTAAAAAGGGAACCTAAAACATACGTAAAAATAAGAAAATGATAAAACAAAATAATAAGAAAATTAAGTTTCCTGCCTATATCCTTTACATGATCGAGGTTTAATTATATAAAATGACTTCCTATAATAAATTCTTACATGACTAATATTATTTAAAGTTGATATAAGGCAAAGAATTAAATCGTATCCAGAACTATCGTACGAGGAGAATGTCTATACATAGCTATACATCTATACATGTTATTTACTTTCTACAAACGTTACGCGAAGACTACTTTGACGTACACTTGCACTTTTGGTCTTTGTCACACAAACACATTCATTTATCACCTTTGTCCGTGGTCGTCGCCGACATCCTCCCCCTCGTGCGAAGCACCAACTCCTAGCCCGGCGACTCGGTGCTCTCGACTCGGCGCGATGGCTGCCTCCCCGCAGTCTGGCTCGCTGGTCGATGCTCTGCCGTCGATCTCGACGGTTGTCCGCTCCTTGTCGCGCTGCGCCGGCACCAGTAGTACCAGCTTGGAGCTGGGGCGCTTCAGCACGCCCCCGGCGGTGCGCACTTCCAGTACTCGGGTGCGCCCGTCGGGTCCTGGGTAGGTTCGGACCACCTCGCCTCTCGGCCAGGTTCCTCGTGGCAGCGTGGAGTCCACTATAAGGACTGTGTCTCCACACTGCAGGTCTCTTGTAGTAGCCCTCGCGTCGATTCTTCTCGGGATCAGAGTTGGAAGGTACTCTTTCACCCATCTGCTCCAGAAGTGGTCGGTCAGTCGCTGAGCTACTCTCCATGCACGCCGGTCGGTGAGGTCGTCGTCGGTGAAAGCTCCCAGTCGGGTGCCGCAGGATCTCCCAATTAGGAAGTGGTTGGGAGTGAGGGCACCTTCTTCAGTGTCTTCATCGGCTTCTATAAGCGGTCTCGAGTTCACCAGATGCTCCGCCTCTAGCAGCAGTGTATGTAGAACCTCTTCTCTGGGGTGTCTTTCCTTGAGGGTCACCGCCAGGGCCGTTTTGATGGACCGGACCAGGCGTTCCCATGCTCCCCCCATGTTCGGAGCTCCAGGTGGTATGAACTTCCACTTGATGCTCATACGTTCTGCAGCGGTGATGAGGTCATCTTTGTTGAGGCTGGCGAAGGCTTCTTGAAGTTCTTTGTTGGCCCCCACGAAGTTCGTACCGTTGTCGCTGAAGATCGTCCTTGGCATTCCCCGTCTCGCAGTCATCCGTCGCAGCGCTAGAATCATGGAGTCTGTTGACAGAGACGCTGCTAGCTCGACGTGAACGGCTCTAGTTGTGAGGCACGTGAACAGGGCGCCCCATCTCTTCTCATGACGTCGGCCTATCGTGACGATCATAGGCCCGAAGTAGTCTACGGCGGTGCATGTGAATGGTGGTTCTCCATGTCGTAGTCGCTCCAGCGGGAGATTCCCCATCGGCTGAAGCTGTGGCGTGCCGCGGTATACTTTGCACCACTGACACCGATGAACCGTCGATCTCACTGCAGATCGTAGCCCCAGGATCCAGTAGCGCTGCCTCAACTCGTTGATCACCGTCGCGTGGTTGCCATGGTTGAACTCTTCGTGGTAGTGTGCGATGAGCAATCTGGTGATGTAGTGCTTGCTGTCTAGCACCACAGGTCTCTTGTCTTGCCGGACATGTCTCGCTGCGTCGATTCTTCCTCGGAGTCGTAGTAATCCATCTTCTATGACGACATCTAGTTTCTTAAGTTTGCTGTTCCTCTCGAATGGTTTCATCTTCTCGACGCAGCGTACTTCTTCATGGAAGCTCTCTTCTTGGCATCTTCGTAATAAAATCTTCTCAGCAGTCTTCATTTGGTCGGGTTCAAGGGGAATCAATCTTCTTTCTTGGGTCTTCTTGTTCACGGGCTTCATGGCTACCTTGGCTTTTTTCTTGTTACTTTTCCAGGTAGGATCTAGACGCTCAGACTTGCGGGATACGTTCACTGGCAGCTTCTTCTTTCGGCACAGGTCGACGAACTGAAGCACTCTTGCAGTTGTCCTCACCAACCGGGTCCAGGAGGAGAACCTGACTGGGTCCGGCGTCGGGTGTTTGTCGACGGTCTTCGTGGTTCCCACAATCGGCTTCTCCTTTTCTTCGCCGGTGGGTTCTGTCTTGATGGTGCGCGGCTTCGGCCAATCCTCCTCTTCTAGTGCCAGGAACGCAGGTCCGTGGAACCATCTATGGTCGCTCCCGAAGTCTCTGGGTACGTTTCTCGTCGCGTCGTCAGCTGGGTTCTGAGCCGTAGGTACCCAGCGCCATTCTTGAGGTTTCGTAGTGTCTTCGATTTCCGCCAAACGATGTGCTACGAACGGCTTGAAGGTCCTAGGGTCTGATTTGATCCATGCTAGGACTGTGCTGGAGTCGCTCCAATAGACTTTCTTGGCGACCATGATGTCCAGCTCTTCTTCAATCGACCGCGCCAATCTGGATCCCAGTAGCGCAGCTTGCAGCTCCAGTCTTGGAATGGACACCGGTTTCAGGGGAGTGACTCTAGCTTTGCCCGCTAAAGGTGTCACTCGATGTCCGCCGTCTTCGTCGCGTTGCCTCAGGTAGATCGCGCAGGCGTAGGCTTCTTCACTTGCGTCGACGAAAACGTGAAGCTCCCCCTCGGTGTTGGACTGCGTGATGCACCTTGGTACCCGAAGATCCTTTAGTAGCTGCAGGCTGTCTAGGTAGTCTGACCAAATCTTGTTGTCTTCTTCTGTGATGTTGTCGTCCCATCCGACGCCGCTCCTCCATATACTCTGAATGAGTTTCTTGCCTTGGATGAGCACCGGCGATGCTAGCCCCAATGGATCGAATGTTGACATCACGGCGCTAGTGACTTCTCGTTTGGTTGGCACTCTCTTCTGTTCGACCACCTCTTCATGTACATTGCGAAGACACGTTCTGAACCCGATCTCGTCGCCTTTGGTGAACCATCTCAGACCCAATGTCTTCTCTTCTTTAGTTCCCAACTCTACTTCTTTGCTGTTTTCTTCTGGGGTGAGCGTCTTCAAAACTTCTTCATCGTTAGAAGCCCAGCCCCTCAGCTCGAACCCGGCCTTCTTGTGGATCAGGCTCACTTGGCTGGCTATCTCGACTGCTTCTCGACTTGTCCCGAAGCTGTGTAGGTAATCATCCATGTAATGATTACGTTCGATGGCTCGTGCTGCTTCGGGATATTCTTCTTGATGTTCAGTCGCGTTCTTGTTCTTCACGAAGATAGCAGCACTCGGGGAACAGGCGGCGCCGAAGATGACCGATGTCATTCTATACTCCTTCGGCGTTCCACTTCGCTGGTCTCCCCTCCATAGAAATCGAAGGCTGTCTCGATCCTCTTCCCGCATTTTCACCTGCAGAAACATCTCCTTGATATCTGCTACCACAGCGATTGGTTTCTGGCGGAACCGCAGAAGTACTCCAAATAGTGACTGCAACAGATCTGGTCCCGGCAGCAACTCGTCGTTGAGGCTCTTCCCTTGGCACTTGGCAGCAGCATCAAAGACCAGCCTTATCTTCTTCTTGGTGGGGTGTGTCACGGCGAAATGGGGCAGGTACCATTTCTTCTTCGATGCGGATTCATGTTGTACTTCTTCGGCATAGCCGCTGTCGAGAAGATTCTTCACTTGTGCTTCGTATTCCTGCTTCAATGCCGCGTTCCCGTCCAATTTCCTTTCGATGTTCTTCAATCTGTTCTCGGCTTGTCTGTAGTTATCTGGCATGGTTCCTTCTTTGTTCTTCCAGAGCAAGCCGGTCTCGAAGCGCCCATCGTCCAGTTTTCTTGTGGTTTCTTCTAAAATTGCCAGAGCCTTTTCTTCCATATCTGTCGTCGGTCGGCGTGGCTGGATTCCTAATGATTCCACGGCGAAGTGTTCTTTGACGATCTTCTCTAATTCTTCTTCTTTTGAAGATACGTGCGCGCAGGTTACGAAGTTCACCGGTCTCGTTCCATCGGACCCGTGTAGCACCCACCCGAGGTAGGTCAATGATGCTACGGGTTGACCTCTTTTCCCTTTGCGTGTGGCTCTGGACACGATGAGTTCCCAATTGTCTTGTCCGATCAATAGCTTGGGTGACTCTCCTTCATAATATAACTGGTCCGTCATTGACTTGAGATGAGCGCATTCTTCTATTCTTTTCTTGTCTAGTTTCTGAGGCGTCAGGTTAATGTTGTCTATGGTTCGTGCCCCAGAAATACTTCTTTTCTTTGTCTGATGCAATCCTTTTATCTTCACGCTTATTCTCATGGAGTCTCCTTTGGTGATGGTCTTTCCTCCCACCGTTTCCAGAGTGAGTGCTTCCACGGGTCCCTTGAGGCCAATCTGCCTTGCAACCGTGGCATCGAGCAGCGTGACGGTTGATCCCTCATCCAGCAACGCCAAGATTTGGGTAGTTCCTCTTGGTCCATACAGTTCAACGGGAGCCATCTTCAAGTACGCCTTGGCTGTCCTTGCCGTGTTCACTGATAACATGACGTTGTTCGCAATTTCTTTTTTCTCTTCGGGCTTCGGGATATCCCCGCGGTCTTCATGAAGCACGAAGTGATGCCATCGTTTGCACACCTTGCATGGAGGACGTCGGCATGTTTCTTTACGATGTCGTCCTTGGAGACATTTGAAACACAATCTTGACTTGACAGCGGCGTCCCATCGTTCCTTCATTGGCAGCTGTAGAAACTTGCGACATTCGAGTAGGTGATGATCGTTCTGGCAATGTGGACAGGTCTTCTTTTCTTCTGTTTGTTCTGAAGCGGCGTGTGCAAATTGACGTCGTGGAGGCTGACGCGATTGATGCATAATTTCTTGTGTCGCGTACGGTCCACATCGGTCTGCTTCCCTGTTGAGGAACTTCATCAATTGCACCAGGTCTGGATCTTGATCCGTAGCATCGGCGGCGAAGTCGTACCACCGATATTGCAGTACCGCTGGCATCTTGCTCACGATGATTCGTACCATCTCTGGTGAGTGCAGGTACTGAGGTTTTCTTAGCCCCCGTATAGTCGCGACGGTGTTGTTCACTTGGCTGGCGAACACGCAAATGTCACGTGCGTTTTCATGGATCCTGGATAGACTCTTGACTTTTTCTAATTCCATCAGGATCAGGGCTTCTGGTCTTCCGAATCTTCGACGAAGGGCTTCTAGCACTTCTTCAGGTGGGCACTCCGAATATAACAGGCTCTTGATTGCCTCTCTTGCTGTGCCCTTAATAGACCGCCGCAGCCGCGCCATATTCTGTGCTTCCGTAAATAGCGGTGCGGTGTCTTCATAAACCGTCCTGAAGGCGATCCATTCATCGCTTCTTCCGTCGAAGCCGGGTAATTCATGCACGTAGTTAGGTTGCGATGCTGATACATGTCGTGGCGCAACACTTATTGCTTTAACGATGGCCTCCGCAAGTTCCTTATTTCCATTTCTTAATGATTCCGCTTGATCTTCTGGCTTGACGGCGGCTGCGGCGGCGGTGGTCGTCGGAGGTTGGCTGGCCCGCCCCTTCCCGGACGGTTCCGGCCGGTGCCCCTCCCCGGGCACATCTCCTTGATGCCCCTTCCCGGACACCCTGTCCACCGTCGACTGCACCCACGTCTGGACGTTCGACTCCCAATCTTTTTCTTGTTCGATTTCGGAATCTTCGTTCTCAATCTGGACCAGCTCCCATTGACTCTGGGCTAGTGCCGCAGCTGCCTTTGCTTCTTCCAATTGACGACGCGCCAATTCCATTTTGGCTTCCAATTCTCGACGCCTTGTTGTCTTCGTAGAACGCGTCTTATTTCCCGTTGCCGTCGTAGTAGGTGCAATAGGGGCAGCAGGAGCAGCAGAAGCGGCAGGAGCAGCCACCACAGAGTCTTCTTTGGTTTCCGTTCCCGACGTCACTCTTGATTCGTATGATGTGGTGAGTGTGCCTTCTGTGTTGGTGCTCGAAGATCCCGTTGTTCCTGAAGATTCCGTTGTTCCTGAAGATTCCGTAGTCTCTGGAGTCTCTTCTGTGGCGCGGGGTGCAGCCGGCCGGTCCGCTGGTGAATTTCCTCGGTGGCTCCTGGTGACTGGCATGGCGGCGGCAGTAGTCCGTAGGTCTGGTGTTCAACACGAAGATCCGGCTCGAAGGACCAGCAGATGTCGTGGGGCGCTCTTCTAGCGAGCTATGATGCAGTGACGTACGTACTGCACCTGCGAACCACCACGACCGTAATGTGCGGGCGTTTGAATGTACGGGCGGACCTATTGTCCGTCCGGCGCCGGATGCCCGCTCGTAGTGTTGACACCGATGGCAGTATACGCCGGTCTGGATCTGCGCCGCCAGTGAGAGGGGTGGAGGTGCGGGGAAGGGGTGTTTCAGTAAAGAAACAATCGGTTACATGTGATATGACCGAAAAGCAGGCCAGCCAAGCCTTGGTAACCCTACCCCGACGACCTAATTCTATCGTAGAATCACTGGGGTCTTCCAGTCTTCCAGTCTTCCAGGTTCACTTTTCTTCCTATTTCTTCTTGTTACTTCACTTGTTTTCACTTGTTTTCACTTGCTGGAGACCATGTCATACTTTCGAATTCGCCCTGAGCCCTATTATTCGAACAATACCGTAAAGAGAGCCTCATTTTTTGGTCGTATTTTGCCCGAATTTGTGCTTATTTTTTGCTATGGCTGACCTGGTTTTCTTTCTTTATTTTTAAAATTCTCATAGTTACATACATGTGTTATACATATTTACAACCGTTACAGTTTCCTCTATTATTGTACATAAGTTTTATTAACATTCATAAAAAGACTAAAAAGTTATTCGTAAGTAAATATAAAAAATGTAACAATTTTCCGCGTATTTCTTTAAACATTTCTTAATAACTTTTAAATGCCATGATCAATTATTATAAAAAGTACATAAAAACAAAGAACAAATATTACTCTATCAGAAAACAATACACAAATAAATGTACATTTAAAAAGGGAACCTAAAACATACGTAAAAATAAGAAAATGATAAAACATAAAATAATAAGAAAATTAAGTTTCCTGCCTATATCCTTTACATGATCGAGGTTTAATTATATAAAATGACTTCCTATAATAAATTCTTACATGACTAATATTATTTAAAGTTGATATAAGGCAAAGAATTAAATCGTATCCAGAACTATCGTACGAGGAGAATGTCTATACATAGCTATACATCTATACATGTTATTTACTTTCTACAAACGTTACGCGAAGACTACTTTGACGTACACTTGCACTTTTGGTCTTTGTCACACAAACACATTCATTTATCACCTTTGTCCGTGGTCGTCGCCGACAATTTTTAAGACGCGCGCGTACCCCGACGTACTTATAAAAGTGACATTCTGAAGTTAGTTGCTATTCCTACATAATAGGTTGGGGAAAAAGTCTTTTCGCATTATAGTATGTATGAACTTGTAATAAAATCTCTTTGGCTGTAGTATTTGTATCTGGCTGGTTTTGGTATCATTGAAAGTTAAAATTTTAAAGAACATAATTCCAAATTCAAATTAGGCAAATGTGTGATTTTCATTTGTTTTTCGTACTGTCAAGATGAGTGAATCTAATGAAGAAATTCTATACATTTTAACATTTTACTACAAAAAAGGTAAAAAGGCAACGCAAGCCGCGAAAAAAAATGCGATGTTTATGGACCTAGTGCAGTGTCTGTGCGAGTAGCACAAATTTGGTTTAAGCGTTTTCAATCCGGAAATTTTGATGTCAAAGATGCACCTCGCTCTGGTCGCCCTATTACGGATAAAATGGATGCCATTTTTGAAAAAGTGGAGCAAGATTGACATGTCAGTAGTTACGACGTAGCTGAACAACTGAGAGTTGATCACAAAACAGTTTTGGCGCATTCGAAAAAAGCTGGGTACAAAAAAAAGCTCGATATTTGGGTACCTCACGAGCTCACTGAAAGAAACCTAATGAACCGTGTACTCATTTGTGATTCTTTATTACGACGTAATGAAACCGAATCATTTTTGAAGAAGCTGATAACTGGTGATGAAAAGTGGATCACGTACGACAAGAACGTGCGAAAAAGGTCGTGGTCAAAGACCGGTCAGGCTTCACAGACTGTGGCGAAACCCGGGTTAACTCGCAATAAGGTGATGTTGTGTGTGTGGTGGGATTGGAAGGGCATTATTCATTATGAGCTATTACCACCAGGCAGGACTATCGATTCTGAACTCTACTGCGAACAACTGATGAGATTAAAGCAAGAAGTTGAGAGAAAGCGGCCGGAATTGATCAACAGAAGGGGTGTGGTGTTTCATCATGATAACGCTAGACCTCACACATCTATAGCCACTCACTTTATGCAATGTTAGGTTAACATCACGAGAGGACTGCCAAATCCACTTGTCGCGGTATTTTGATGAGAAGTCCCAAAATTTTTATAGCAATGGGATCATGTCCCTAAATACCTACAAGATGGCAAAAGGTTATCGAACAAAATGGTACATACATACTTTAGTTAAATTTAAATAAACTATATTAAAAATGTTTTAAATTATCTTTAAAAATGCGAAGAATTTTTTTTCCCCAACCTTATATATATATCAAACAGCAACAAACAGTCTCAAGTTGCTAAACCAACCAGTTTTTGTTATTATGTTGTGCTTATGCTATATAATTATATATATATATTTATGCTAGAAGAAAATTCTCTAGCATAAATCCTCGCGACCGCAAACACAACATTTAAGAAAACCTAACAAGAATATTCACTTTTCTTAGCGATTTGACATTAAGTACCAATATATATATATAAATCAATTGCTGTTCGTTAGTCTAGCTAAAACTGGCGAGAAAGGTTGGACCGATTGAGCAATTTTTTTTTTTGAAGATTTTGAATGATTTTTGGAAGTCCAGGGAAGGTTTAAAAGGTAAGAAAATATGATGAAATTGAAGGGAAATAGTAAAAATCACAATTTCTATCAAACCTTTGACACATTATTTCATTCTGAGGCAATACGAAGTTTGCCGGGTCAGCTAGTATTCAAATAAACTTTTCTAATGTTTGACAGTTGACAGCCGGGAGGGTCGTTATTTTTCAATGAAAAAAAAGATATGGTTATTAGAAATGATACAAACATTTGATGAAGTGATCTCGAGCGAGACAGAACACAGACGGTCGGCAGGAGGCGGCTATTACATAACTCACACCTGTTCTATTCCTGTTTACTACCTCGCACATCGCGTCGCATTAACCCCCGATACCAAGGAATTTATTACATGTCCAACATATGTTAAATAAACACAACACACAATTAATAACGAGAACACAGACATTAGAATCATGTAGAACCTTTATAAAAATGTTTACTATTTTGGGGTAATATTACTGGTTATTATATTCACTGGTGGCAGTTCCAGTTTAGGGACTCGAAGGCGTAAGCACCACCGCATTACCTAGTCTATCTTTCCCCAAATGGTGGTGTTCAGCACTATCACAGTTGAAGATAGGTACCTACTCTACATATACGTTCTTAGGGAGTACTTACACTTATTCAGCTCAATTCACCTTATGTCCATCGAAAACTAAAACTAGAAATTTTGTATGGAGACATGTACGCATCCGTTCAGCTTGCCGCGTCTATTCTGCTTTCGCAGCAAATTAATATAAAATGTGTTTTTAATTTTTTATCATGCGAGTGCTGTAGATTTACGATTTACTGTCTATTTGATAGTCAGCGCTGATTTGTGCGTTCAGCGCTGTTCCGCCGCATTCAGCGTCGATAAGTGAGACCAAAATCGTTCAGCGAAACGCGAATTGAGCTGAATAAATGTGAGTAGTCCCTTAGACTGTGGCACTATCGTGTTTCGATTGGATGGTAATATATGGCCTCCTATGTATTAACCATCACAGAGACACAACAACTAGGATCTCACGGATAGCAACGCATCTGCATTTTAACCTCTGATTTTTATGTTCGCGAGAAGATCTACGTTTCGCGTAGATCTTCTTTACATAAAGATCCGTAATTAGTCGTAGGTTACACACACACAATTTTAACGTATTCACAATGAGTTTTACTTGATAGTGTCGTCATAGAGAATATAATCAGTATGTGATATTGTAGCTTTCATGCATGCATGTTTATTGTTAACCATTTGAACGCGGGATTAAATTGGACAGCTCGGAAAGATTCACATTTTGTAAAGCAGCAACTAACCAATTTGATACCTTTTATTACCTAAGTTTTAAACATTCATTGGTCGCTACAATATTGTGTTCATTCTTAGTGAAATTAAGGTTAAATATAGGTACATAAAAATTTAAAAATCACTCACGACCATCTGTTTGTATAGCATTAGGTACCTACTTATAGTTTACAAAAATTATCGCAAATAATTGTGGTACCCTATTCAGTTATTTTTAAGGTTCCGTACCTCGATAGGAAAAAACGAAACCCTTCTAGGATCACTTTATTGTCCGTCCCTCAGTCCAGTCTGTCTGCCAAGATCCTTTTTCAAACTTCTAAGCCAACTCAATCATAAGATACCTACAGCCGTTAAGGACACAAAGTAGAATGATACTACAAATTATGTAATTTTCAAATGACTATAAAATAAATCATTTGAAATTAAGGCATTTTTTGAATTGCCAGTAATTTTTTTTTATGTATTCAAAAACATACAATATTTATTTAAATAAAAACAGTAAAACGCGACATAAACTCGAACGAATTTTACCGTGGGTCAGTGTCATGAACATATTATTTATAACAATAAATACCTACCTACCTACAAAATTATATTTATTTAGACGACTTATTAATTGATGTAGGTATTTATAAAATAAAAATAAATAATATCAAGTAAAAGTTGGGTTAGATTGCTAATTATTTACTTTATAACAAAATGTACTTTGTAATGGGTTAACCAGTAACGATTTTACAGGCTCAAAATTACCCGTGTCCTTGCCGAAAAGTCCGAGTCGCACTTGACCTGTTTTTATTTACTTATCTAATTTAAGCGACAGAGTTTTATTATTTTTTCATTAAATCAGTAATGATCAATGAACCAAAACATTTAAGAGTATAATAGTTACTTAACCGACCGTATTATAGCAGCTTGACCCAAAATTACGTTAATTACGTTAAAATCTCAACTAAATTCTACTGCCCATAAAACTTAAATTCAAGAAGTTTACTCCAAGTGGTTTTAGTAATTGAACGCCCTATTTGATACTTTCTTCGTATTTATCGATCGGAAAAACTCCATTGCGGGTGACGGAAGCCATTAACATACCAACAGATAAAATTGTATCAAATTAATGAAAAAAACGATCGCGACAGATTTAAAAATGTTCGGTAAAATAAAAAACGCTTTCGAAAATTCTCGTCACTTGTTATTTGCGGAACACCACTTTTTATGAATAACAATTATGTTAAAAGCATGGCCGTATCATTATAACGCTTTAGCTTATGTATTTATTCTTCAAGTTAACATTGTTAACAAGGTTTATGATCCTAAACTATTTATATTGCTTATAAAATCTAATAAATGTAGATAATTTCTGTCTAATGTAGATAAGTCTTTTTTGTGAAATTATACCAGATTTAACTCCAGCTTGTGTAGGGAATTCTTCAAGAGCCCTAATTTCGTTACCCGTCAGCCTCTTGTCATGTTTAGAATTCTAAATGAACCTTTATCGTGAATCGAAAACTTTAAAAAGATTTTATTAGGTACGCAGTGAATGAAACCCCTAAATTGCTAAAGCGTGGTAATAAAATGTCCTATAATATTTTGAATATTATTATGTGCATATTGCTTTTGCCGACATCGATTGTTCTCTGGATTTACGATTAAAATTACTTGCCCAATATGGCGACTGATCGGCTATTTTATGTTTATGACTAGGTGCGGCCTACGCCAATCAGCATAAAAATACTTACACTAATTTTATTTGGACAAGTTATTACGTCAATAACTTACTCAAATAAAATTAGTTAGGGAAACATCAAATATTATCAGACTATAAAATTATCCTTGTCGTAGTAATCCGAAAAAGAACAAAGATGGCAGTCAATCATAAATGAAGATTGAGGTTAATATCTAAGCTTTTTCAGAAGCCGATCTAATAAGTTGAAACCGGGGCATACCGATCGAAGTTTTTAATTAAAACGAGCTGCATTCCGTATGAAAGTCATTTTACTAAGCGGTTTGTTTTGAGTGTAAAAATAAAAAATACCAACAATATGACTTTCAGAAGCAAGCGTACCTAATCTGAAAAACTGAATTTAGATCAAGTTCTGTGTTCTTTTCTGACATTGGCGTAGGTTTATGATTTCATATTGATTGACTTTTAGATACTTACCTATATTTTTATTGATAGTTTTAAGTAATGTGTGTGTTTACTTCCAGTACTTAGGTATACTTGAAAATCTAGTAAGTTAATATTTTGTTTCAGGTAAGCCGACAGCGCCATGCAGTTTATGTGATACTAGACCTTTTGTACCGCAGCCACATTATGGTAAGTATAATAAATCTAGATATCGTGATTATATCAAACTAACATTATGTTATCAGAAAAGGAACATTCATTATTTTACTATTAATATATAGATAGGTTAGGTACAAAGTTTTGACATAATAACTTGGTAATTCACAATGTTAAATAGGTAATAGAACTAGTCGTTTACATACGATAAAATGTTAAACAAATAGTAGTAAAGATATTATTGATAATGCTGATGTTCTGTTGTTGATTCAGAAGCCTAAAAGCTACATCATTAGATTATGTAGAAAGACAAAAGGTCAGTAGATACCATTGTTTGTTAATAAATAATACACCTATTAATTTTGATCATATGCTATCATATAGAAATAATCATATTTATGGATATATCAATTACGTTTAAATCGCTGGCATTGAACTTTCTGCTTTTACTGTAGCAATCACATACTTGCAACATTCACGCAAAAAGCCACAACAATTCGGCACACGAAGCATTCCTGAACGGATATTTATGAATATAATCACATTAACCGTGTTTTCAGCCTTTGTCCAATTGAATACTCGGTGTAGTAATCAAGTGGGTAGGATAGTGGGTCAACGGGCCGTTCCGACCCGTCGAGCCCGCATCGTCCCGTTCCCATGCCGCATTATTCAAAATATAGCGCACAAAAAACAACCAATAAACATTTAACCCTTATAGTTGTGTTTGTTTAAACGAGGGAACTTTCGACGCTCGAATTTAAATTACATTATTTTCTTCTCTGTTGTTTCCGGTTTAATATTGTTTGGTAGATGTTGGGATTTTGGTGATGCATCAGTTGCTTATTTATTTCAATGATGTGAGATGATGACATATTAGTTACCTGGTTTATTTTTAATTGTTAATAAATGTTATATTTTTTAATGTTGATAACTGATGATTAAGTTATTTATTACAAAAGATAAAAGGTACCTAGTTGATATCTATTGTTCTGCTTGATATTATAGACTAGGTTGCTAATTTGCAATTTGTACCTACGGATGGGGATTAGTGGTAGCAGTCAATTAAGTATTGTTAGGGGGTTGAGGTTCCGATTTCAATCTCTACGTAGGAGGATAAGTTATCCGATCGTCTGCCGGAAAGCAGATATGAATATGCGTTTAGTTCGTATTTCTTAGCAATTGGAATATTTTCAGTGGCACTCGGAATGTTTGGGATAATGTCCGCTGCATGCCAATAATAACGTAAGTATGGGACTCGAGAAACATAATTTAAGATGTCCAAATAGGTATAGGCGTAAAACGATATTATGTTTATATTGTTGCTTTGAAACATGAAGTACCTATACGTGTATATAAAAATGTATCATCTACCCGTTCCCATGTTGTATTATTCACGAAAGTAGCGAAAAACAACCATTAAACATTTCACCCTCATAGTTGTGCGTTTTTAAACGAGGGAACTTTCGACGCTTAACATATTCTTTAGTGTATCCTGGTTGATGAAAGTTGTTTCGGGTTATGGATTAGTATCTGTTGCTTCTTAATTTAAGAGAATTAGCAAACACATAATTATGTATAATTGGCGGTAATTTAATAATTTCGTAGTTTCAAACTTAAAATAATATAATATACCAATAGATAGGTTCGGTTTTTGATGAGAACATTGGTTTTAGTTTTTTACATAATATTCAAACAACATACCTGCATGATGTATGTTGTTTTAAAAGTAAACAGATCCTAATTTGCTGATTCATGATTCTACTAAACCTTCTTAAAAATTAATTCGCCTGTGCTGAGAATAACAGCTTTAATATTATTATTGCAATGTAGTATTTATTTTCACTTTCGCATCCCATTTCTAAATACAATAATTGAAGTAATAGAAAACAATCGAGACGAACGATAAGGGCTGGCAATGTGTCGACTTAATATCAAAATGTATTTATAAGCTCAATATAATTAGGTTCCCTTACATCTTTCACAAAGTATTAACTCGATCCATAATACAACCCTTTCACGTCCAACCAGATTTTAGACCAGCCTTCAAAGGGTAGAAGTTCATATCCCAATCGGTATCGTGTCGCCGAGTTTGTATAAATAATACCATTAAAGTCAATCCAATAATCACGCTCACTAATTGCTCGGTTACGAATCTTGGCGGCAATTAAATATAGTCACTGGAGTAGGGATGCAATATCTTTAGACATGTATCGATACATCGATGTTCTAAAAAACTGTCGGTTATTTGCATTAGATGATGTTTGTTCTTATTATTTCCTACTCCAACTATTTTTGTTGCTGTCAAAAATTGGTATTGATTTTATTTTTTATGTTGTCAGAAATATGCCAATGTTTACTTATCTTAGTAAACATTGGCATATTTCTGACAGAGTCAGATCATGCAGGTTTCGGATGTGGAAACATGATAATGAAAAAGTTTTGAGATAATAGGCATGGTTTTGGATATTCCTCACGATCCCGTGAGGAATAGGTGATGCTAAAATAATCAACAAAATAATGATAGACCACTTACTTTACATCGATTTAGCTCGACAAAAAACAAAAAGAAAGATATATAGGTATGAGATCACGCATATCTTTTTACTGAATAGTGCAATTTTCATGATTTTATTTAGGTAAACATCGATAATTCAGAAACATAGATGTGCCTGTCGTTCACGTCCCTATTCTCGAAGCGGATTTCGACTCGTTTGTGCGCCGAGTGCTTCGACTTGGAAGTGCACCGTTAGCTGCTCTGCCCATTAAAAGTCAAACATTGATGGTTTTAGTCAATATATTAGCTTGGGGAAAAAGTTTCTTCGCATTTTTTAAGATAATTCAAAACATTTTTTAATATAGTTTATTTAAATTTAACTAAACTATGTATGTACCATTTTGTTCGATAACCTTTTGCCATCTTGTAGGTAGGGACATGATCCCATTGCTATAAAAATTTTGGGACTTCTCATCAAAATACCGCGACAAGTGGATTTGGCAGTCCTCTAGTGATGTTAACCTAACATTGCATAAATAATTCTGAAGAGACCGAAACAGGTGGAAATCTGAAGGTGCAAGGTCAGGACTATACGGCGGATGCATTAACACCTCCCAGCCAAACTCTCTTAATTGTTGCTGAGTGGCTATAGATGTGTGAGGTCTAGCGTTATCATGATGAAACACCACCCACACCCCTTCTGTTGATCAATTCCGGCCGCTTTCTCTCAACTTCTTGCTTTAATCTCATCAGTTGTTCGCAGTAGAGTTCAGAATCGATAGTCCAGCCTGGTGGTAATAGCTCATAATGAATAATGCCCTTCCAATCCCACCACATACACAACATCACCTTATTGCGAGTTAACTCGGGTTTCGCCACAGTCTGTGAAGCCTGACCGGCCTTTGACCACGACCTTTTTCGCACGTTCTTGTCGTACGTGATCCACTTTTCATCACCAGTTATCAGCTTCTTCAAAAATGATTCGGTTTCATTACGTCGTAATAAAGAATCACAAATGAGTACACGGTTCATTAGGTTTCTTTCAGTGAGCTCGTGAGGTACCCAAATATCGAGCTTTTTTTTGTACCCAGCTTTTTTCAAATGCGCCAAAACTGTTTTGTGATCAATTCTCAGTTCTTCAGCTACGTCGTTACTACTGATATGTAGATCTTGCTCCACTTTTTCAAAAATGGCATCCATTTTATCCGTAATAGGGCGACCAGAGCGAGGTGCATCTTTGACATCAAAATTTCCGGATTGAAAACGCTTAAACCAAATTTGTGCTACTCTCACAGACACTAGGTCCATAAACATCGCAAATTTTTTTCGCGGCTTGCGTTGCATTTTTACCTTTTTTGTAGTAAAATTTTAAAATGTATCGAATTTCTTCATTAGATTCACTCATCTTGACAGTACGAAAAACAAATGAAAATCACACATTTGCCTAATTTGAATTTGGAATTATGTTCTTAAAATTTTAACTTTCAATGATACGAGAACCAAAACCAGCCAGATACAAATACTACAGCCAAAGAGATTTTATTACAAGTTCATACATACTATAATGCGAAAAGACTTTTTCCCCAACCTATTATTTCAAACGATAAATTGTAAGTTAGCTTAGATCTGCCAGAATAAGCGCGACTATTGTTGGCTTAATAGGTACATTCCGCGGTCGAGCGTAAAACAACTTCACACCTGTATTTCTCAAAGGGGTAAGCAGAGGCTTTTGGAAGGTTTTAAGAAATTGCATACATTACCAGACTGTGAGGGTGGGTGGCACATGCCAGAAATTGGGGATCAAAAATAATTGTAATAGGTAAAATAAAATGACAATATTATTATAATCGCGGAAAAATATGTAAACAAACGTATTAATAAAGTTATTGCACGTAGGTACCTACTAAGTGCCTGACAAACTGACTTTTTTCTTAATGTAATGGAAGTGGTAAACAAGCATGCAGTTCACATTGATGTTAAGTGATGACTGCAGCCTATTGACACCCACACAAAGGCCAATTTCAAAATGCAGATGCGTTACCACTCTTGAGGCCTAAGTTACGTAAATTGACGTTTTACTTGAAATATTTACTTATAAAACCCTAACACTGACAAATCAGTCGACAGCGTACCTACACTAGTACACTTACTGCCTAATAGGTATGAAAATTTGTTTAGATTTCCTGGAAAGCGATCTGAATTTCTGTCAGGATCACGGGAAAAGGTGTCTTCAACGAGCAAGTACGAAATTGTTTAAAAAACGAATAAAATTATACTGAAATAGTTCAATGCCTACAAGTTTTTAACAACAGTAAACGAGATGGGATCATGAGTATAAAACACCGAAATAATTAACCCCTATCTATTTATAGGCATTGCAAATGCTTCGTTTACGAATAAACAATTCGTATTAAGTTCCCATGCGAACATGAAGTATGAAGTACCGATAACGCGGCCCGACAAACAAATAAAGCTACGGACTATAGATGTGCCGCCTCGTTTCATCCTCATCGAGTAATTAATAAATGATATTGTTGGCGGTCCCGCATCGTGTATAAATAATATTAACGGAGCGCACTCCGGCTGTCGTATAACATAATCTATTATCACCACATAATGACAACTCTATTCGTGTAGCAGTCGGCACTCGCACTAGGGATGGGTACATCGTAAAAAATATATATTTATCGATACATTAGAGAAAATAAGTCATAAAAATGTCAAAAAAACAGCAATGTATTTTGAGCACTTTGTTGCTATTGAAAATGTGTATTTCTACTTAATTATGTTAATTTTATAGATATAAGATACTAACAGCTACGTATAATTTCTGACAGAGACAAATCATATGAAGCCAATGTTTTTATGCTTCCATAACATAGAAAAATATCAAAAACGAATGTGTGTCTTTAGTCTTTAGGTACCTATGTATTTCATTTACCCTCTATGATACAAACGGAGCAGGCAGCATTTTAAAATAAATCTATAACAAAATCGATAAATAGATGATTTACAATAATAAACAACGTCATATCATTTGCATCACTAGTCGGCAGTCTCGATTGATTGTTGATATTATTAGACGTACAAAAACGTCGCGTCTCTATTCTTTGGCGCCCTAATTACCACACATTTTTGTTCCAAGCCGTGTTAATACGGTAATGCGGTATGTTACAATCTAATTATCGTATTTTTAGACATCGTTATATTTATGATGTTACAAATAGAGCAACATGTTCGTTCTATAATGTGATTATGTGGAATTTGCGCTTGTTACATCTTTGTCACAGACGCGAGGTTTAGCTAATAGTACATGATTTTTTACCTCATAAAAATGTCAAATTCTCGTTGATGGGCAGCCTGTGATACTTCGTTTTTTAGATTTCCGCACTCAAAGGGTATAAACGGAACCCTATTTCTTCTACCTTTGCCGTATTTTTATTGATAATGGCACAGAATCTTTTGTGTGCGGGCAAAGAAGGAAGTGTCGCAGTGGATGTCCCCCTGAACTCTAAGATCTTCTACTTTTATCACATGAGTACCTTAATATTTTCTTTACTCTGAGGCTATAAGCTAAATTATGGAGCCGCACATTAGATCTATTGATTTGAGCAATAAAGGTTTATTAGCCTTTTTGTTTGCATAAATAAAATTGGTAATTTAGGAGGCGGCTAATAGAAGTCCCCTCATAAATATAAATTAATTATACAACGCCGCAGGATTCATATCTTCCGATCTATCATCACGAACCCAAGCTGAAGCCCGAGGCGCCGGAAGTGTGCCCTCTGCCTCACTCTGTTAATAAGATAATAAGGAAAATTAAAACGCTTCAACCGACTTTTATTGACTATTGATATAAGTTTAACATTTCTCACGTTTACGCTTGCGTGACATTTTATGATCTTGTTTTAAATCGCCCTTTAACTGAGGTGTTAATGGATCTTGGTAACAATTTTGCGTTCTTGTGAAATCCGTTTATTTCACCGCCTTTATCATTAAATAATGTTTCGCCACGCGCGATATATTAGGGAAAATGATTGCGAAATACAGTGTTACAAAATACGTGCACACTCGAACCGTATAGGTACATTTCAATAGCAATACCGTTCATTTTATTCATACTCTAGCGTCCTTATTCTATGTAGGTCAACTGAAAAAAAGATTTGTCGTAGAATGGCTACTGCCGTCTACTGCGCTACACGTCAATAGGTAGGTACTGTTTGTATTTAGGTTATCTTTAAGCTAGACGCTCGTGTTTTTGCATTGGTCCTTTCGCTGGATCAGTTAAAATTGGCGTTTTGCGTTCGTGACCCAAATGGGTAGTTGCGCCATTTCATACATCGTCCTCGAATATTGAATCTATCTTATACTTATTATCGATGATAATTTAAAAATCATAAAAGTGTTTCAGTAGTCTAGTCGCTGTTGTGACGTTTGATCCTCGGGTGGAGAGGTAAGTGCTATAGGGTTTTTTCCATTAATCACCCATTGCCACCCTTGAGTTTGGCAATGTCATCAGACTCGCCATCGCCACCTTGTAGGTAACATAAGACTGGTGTTCGCATGTATGCTTGAATGCATTTTCTTCTAGCTTCGGGTAGGTAGGTAGGTAGGCATGGAAGTAGGATTTTTTTTAAATCATACAATTCCTGCGGCTGTGGCGTATGATGAAACGCAAATACACAAAGTGCAAGGTCGTTGTTCAGTCGCGTAATTTATTCACTTCCTTATATTTTGTCAGCGTGATCTCACGAGTCCTGTTATCTTCGGCCACATTATCAATATCCGCGCTTCGCAAGATATTAATATAAATACTGTAGATACGCATTATGTAAATCGTGCTAATTTTTGCGAAGGTCACCGTGGAGACCTCGCAAAAGTAGAGACGACCTCGCGTTTATCATTGACGTGATATCATGATATGCGCAGTAATTGTCTGATGATAGCCATTCGCTATTCGGTACTCTCACTCCGCTGCCTAACTGTAATTGTCCTCTCGGAAGACATAGACTTCAGTGATAAGTTCTAGTGTGCTGGTTGTTTATACCTACTCTTAGGATGTCTTGGAAAAAACTGTATGCCAGTAAGTTTTTTACTCAATGTTTACTAGATTCTTTAAGTCTTTTTTGTATTAGGTATAAATATACCTATTTCGATGATTTCCACGTCTAAACTTAATTTTTATCTTGCATCGTATCTGGTTTTATGTGAATAATTTATATTGAATATTCAAATTGTGTTGTTTTTCTGAACATAGCTGATATTTGTGACTAACCTTGCATTCATAATTTGAACACTACCTACTTACATAAAACGAAAAAAAGCTTAATATGTTTTTCAAAAATAAATTAATTGGTATTTATTTTTAAATTGGCTTAACCTTGAAAATGAAAACAATGAGATTTTTTTATTTATTCAGGCTTGAGAAATATTCGTTTGTAATCAGGCGCCATCGACAAGAGCATTCCGTAAATGTTTTTTAAAGTTATTCAACACTTTTCTATAAGTACCCTAATGTAAAAAAACACTGTAACATTATCAAATATTACAGTGTTAATTCCAACATAAATAACAAATTTATTTAAAATCATTTATTATTACTGAATATCAATACTCGCTCATAATTAAATCGGACAGTCGAACGAATCATCATTGCAATCGATATTAATTAGAGCAATTAGATATTAATTACACAGTGGTTTAACGACAACAATCATATTGTTTAACGACAACAATCATATTGTTAGATACATTGAGATTTATGATGAATATATTTTGTTTTTAATATCTAGCGTTTATATTTGTTAGGTGACTTTATATTAATAACCACAAAACACTAAACCACGAATGACGTGTGTGACAGTCAATTGTTATTAATTTTATTAAGTAATTTAGAGATTATAATGCCAATTCTCTGATAGCGTTAGAATGAGGATATTATTTGCAGTGCCAAATATAAGTTATCGTCTTTGTTTTCGATTGTATCATTTATTATATTATTTTCTAAGAAAAATAGGAAGTTTGTAAGGATAGAGATATTATCTGTTAATTGATAATGTCTAAGTAACAGATTTGGTGTGACGATACACATTTAATCTCTCGAATTATTTTGATTTATGTTTCATTAGTCGCCCATCACTATTCCGAATTTTGTAAGATTTTGTACTTTTTGTAGGTAAGTAGGGGAGAGTTGGATATATTGTACCAGTTTTCAGATTTTGCAAAATATTTTTTTTTGATATTAATTAAAATAAGTTCTTTATCTTGATTCACATAGTTTAGAACTCATTTTACATATGCCGCAACGTCAACACCATACTCTTATCGGATTTCACACAATATGCGTTTCCCTGAAGGCTTTCCTTCGGTACAATTTACCCAACTAGTCGGATTAATTGTACCACAGGTTAGGTAAATCGTACTACCAAGACTTATGCGACTTATTAACATGATTATAAATGAAAATTAAGAGGTTTAATAAATAGACAAAATAAATTGATTATATTTTAATTATTAATTAAAAAATGCTGACAAAAACTTCAAATTTCTTCAATCATCAACTCTCTTAATGTGACAAAAGAACAAGTTGGGTAAATTGTACCAGTACAAATTAAACAACTGCTGGTGGTACAATTTACCAAACTAAGAGATTCCAAAAATAAATATTTGTCACAAAATAACCGCTGAACATAATACGTTCGCAACGCTATGGTTGTAGCGGTGATCTAATCAATAAAAAATATTACAAAATTGTAACTTACATTTTCACTTTGTAATCTCCTTAGCGACACACGTCAAAATTTGTATGAAGGACTCTCAAAACACATTTTTTTCTCTAAAAACGAATGTTCTTTCCGGAGGCCGTTACAAAAAGATAAGTAGTTGAGGGCGCTGTCAGCGCTCAGTTTCGTGTTGCCAGAAAAGAAAATAAGTTACAGCAAGTGTAAAATTTTGAAGTGGTACAATTTATCAGGCAGTTCAATATACCAGACTCTCCCCTTATTATGTATTAACCAGCCTAGCCCGCTCTTGTTTTCTTTAACTTTTGTTACAATTTCTATGTTGATCTGGATTGAAACCTAGCTTAATTACGTTGAAAAGTTATGTCTGTCTATGATAATTTCGTGAAAACTTTTGTTGAAATTTTGCGCGGAAAAATAATATCTGCCTAATATCTAATGTTATGACTTTTCGTCTTGATGGGGTACACAAAGACGTGTCCTAGGTAGTATTTATTATACTTAATCATAAAAAGATATAAGATAAGATATATTTTTATTCTTTAACTTACACAACACAATAAATAAGTATAAACAAGAAGCAAGGAAATATCACCAAATGTGATTGTGTGAAGCCAAAAGTTTTTTGTATTAGGCACCGAACAGAACTGAGGACATATCCCTACCATTTTTTTATGTAATTGAAGTGGCAAACAAGCATGCAGTTCACATTGATGTTAAGTGGTGACTGCAGCCTATAGACACCCACACAAAGACCAAGGTCAAAATGCAGATGCGTTACCACTCCTGAGGCCTTAGGTGTTATGCGTCTGTGCCGGAAATTACAGAGCCGTACATTACCACCTGACCGGAACACGATAGTGAAACGACGTTCCGGAAAACGCAGTAGTCATATGGAAGCTTAACGCGGTTACAATAAATGGCTGTTTATAAATCAGAGGAACATTCACAATGCGTTACCAACTTATCAGATTCAATTCACTTTAAGTTTTAAAAATGGCGTTTCGAGATTCAATGCGATCGCGGCTACATTCGTTTTAAAGAGGCTATGTTGTATTGAACATTTTATTATTTATATATATGTACCACAGTACCTACAAATAAGAACGGTATGGAAATTACGTAACTACAAAACCTTCGTAACGGCACACTCACACAAACATGCGCATTGAAAATTTTAATATTTTTTGAAGAAAGTTATGTGCACTAACCTTCCAGTGTGTTAGGCTTTTTGTATAAACAAACAAGACTGAGGATATATTATTATTTGAAGTGTTCGTAACAGACGTTCCGTTCCGAGGAACTTTTACAATGCGTTAACAACTCGTAAAATTCGAATTCACTTTACGATTTAATTTTAGAAATTTAATGTGAAGTATAAGTAAAGTATAGGTTGCAGTCATCACTTAACATCAATGTGAACTGCATGCTCGTTTGCCACCTTTATTACATAAAAAAGTAAGTCCGTCGGCAAATACCTACTGTATTTGCCGACGGAATCGATTGTGTTAATTTGTATCAGCATCTCATACTACATTACAAACGTTACAAATACCTAATAGTTAAGTTAGCAGTGCGTACACAAAAACAATATCAATTCACAGACAAAACTTCAATGTTAAAATTCAATTACTTAAAGCTAGAACGAATACATTTTGATAGCTCGATATTTATTACAAACATCGCGTGACTAATGCATATAAAATCAGTTTGGTTTTACTTTGTGCATAAATAAACCCAAATAATAGTTTGCTCGTACCCTTTCACTACTTTCAAAATATGCCTATGCTTTCAAATAAATAAAACCGGCCAAGTGCGAGTCGAACAAGCGTTCACAAGGTTCCGTAAAATTAACGGTTTTCTTACATTAAAATATCATAGACTTCTTATAGGTATTAACAAGTAGTGACAAAACTATTTTCTTTGTTTTCAAAATTTTAGGCTCCGTAATTTCGGATATAAAGAGTGGTGATAATTTTTGACCATTTTGTCAAAATAATTGAGGTACACAACCCTAAAAGCGATGGGGTGTATCGATAATATATTAGTAAATCCAATTAGGGAGCTGCTACATCCGGAGGTCACGTAAATGTCACCACCGTTGCATGGCCTCTTCATAATTTCGAGGTATTTACTCATTAAGAGCAAACACCAAACTGAGGTAAACTCATGTATAGATGACCTACTATATTTTCAATACATTTTGCTTACGTGTTATTTTGAACTGGCAACAAAATACTAAGTTAACCATGTATCACACTTTTTATATAGGAAGGTATCTTTCTATTTCTATAGCATGGCTTTGTCAGTCGGCTGCAACGAGTAATGTCGATACTGAAATATCTCCCTGATTGTTCCGTACAGAAAATATTCTGATGAATGGGTCATGGACATGGGGGGCCATCCCACACAAAATTCGAATACCTACCAAACGGAAATTGTGCGAGGCAAACAAAATCGTTAATTATCGCTTGTCCTACATTATTATAACACTTTTCATATCTCTGTTAGTAATCCAAAGTATTGTCCAATAATCCTATCTTTATCCCCAACTTCATATCTGTAACGTTATTAAGCGGAGCCTTCTCAACAAAATTGAATTATATAATCATCGCATAACTTCGTCACCGCACAATCTCCAAAACCCTCATTTATATCGGCCCTGTTCGTTCGCCACTTTCTGGTACGTAAATAAATAGACCCACAAAACATCAATGAACACCGCTTATGGCTTGATCATTATCATATCACACTAACCCGGTGCCACGGGTTGTGGTCCCCCACGACCCTGAGGGACCCCTCGTGAAAGGGACGGCGATTATCCTTAACGAAATCTGAGTACGAACTTTATGCAGGCTTATTAAAAAGATCGTGTTTATCGTGAACATATATCACTTTTTTGTGTAACGCTAGTGGCTACCTATTAATTATGTTTTTCCTTAAAGTTGAAATCAATTGAAACGAATTCGACGTTAACATTTCTTAGATGTTTATTTCGTACATTAAATATGAGGTTTTTTATCTAATTTGGACAACTGTTAGCCTGTCTTTCCTTTACAGTTTATAATTTTTTAAATTGTAAATTGTTAAGAGCTTACGCATAAAATGGCTTGATATATCAACATTTCTATTTAATGTTATTGCTAGATGATGATAATAAACCATCAATATGTAAAGCCCGTTTTCTATTTCATTCAAAAGCCTTCAAATGCGATTTGTAAATCGTGATCAGAAACTTATAGAAAAGCAAAACAAATATAGGTCGCATCTGTCTTTATTGTAGTCCTCATAATCGTATGCTCATAATCGTATGATTTGATCAAGAGCAAGCGCCATGTTAGTGCGGTAACATGACGAGTCTTAATATTTTCATCTATTAAGCTAGTTAACGCACAATATGTAAAAGCTTCGATTTAAACCCGCATTATTCCTATGCCATTCTCTTATACGTAAATAATAGAACCCACAAAACATGAATTGACGTCGTTTGTAGCTTGATCATTATCATATCACAGTAAGCCGGTGTCACGAGTTGTAGTTCTTACGCCCCTGAGGGACTTCTCGTGTAAGGCCTCGTCGTAGACCCGTTAATATACGTGTATCAAATCTGTAGTGTCGTTTCTACAGATCACTTGGTTTAACATTTTGCAATGTCACTATGACTGATGCATGATGCAGGAAGCAACTCTAAATGTCATGGTAGTATAATTTATAATTTGCTAGACAAATATTTGATCGTGACTAGGAACTCCTGTTGATTCCTATCAGGCACATATTCCTACGGAGATTGCTTTTATTTTCAAAATAATGATTTTAACTTCGCTTTCGAATTAAGCTTTGCTTCGATAATATTACGAAGTTGGTACCTACAAGTGTCCACCCCACCCCGCACCCCGTGTTAATATCATTATTTTGAGAATAAAAGCAATCTCCGTTGGAATATGTGCCTTTCAGCTATTATAACCTCACTTCACTAATAGGTAGGTACGTATTTGTAACTTATCCTCTTTTAACCCTGCCTTCTCGAAATATTTCACTCTTTGAACAGATTCAAAGAGTGAAATATTTATTTTCGTCAGTGTAATGAGCATTTGGGATATTAACGGACGGCGAGGTAGTTTCGAAATTATTATATTCAACCCAACATCCATTACAGTATTACCATAAGCTGTGTTGTGTGGTTGATGAGTATTACATACATCAATTTTTGATGATTATTTCGCATTAGCCCTTATTCAAAGTTAAAGCTACTGTAACTGTAAACACTTCCGAATGTTAGTTTAGCATTGTTGTGTTCCGGTTTGATGATAATTTAAGCTTCTACATAGGTAATATACGGCCTTGTAATGACTTGTACAAGAAGCTTATTTAATATACTCTTAAGCATATTGAATATTTTAAGCCCCAGCAACGCATCTGCCTTGAAGTCGTTAATTACTCAATATCAACGGAGACCGCACGTCGATTTGTTATTTCAGTCACATAAAAAAAATTCCAACATGTAACTCGACCATGCTGATTGGTCTGTGAACTTGACGATAGAAAGCTATATTTAGTCGTCGTTCGAGTCTATTTATATTCGTATGATTGGATGAAGAGTGCCATGTTAGATTCGATAATGTGGATTAATTAGTCTTAATATATTCAGGCTGACAATATGTTTAGCCTACTAAGATAAGATCGTTAAGCGTGACTTCTAGCACAGATAAATGGCTTTAATTTGGGTATATATTGTTGCATACGTTTTGTAGACAGCCGTATTATTGTAATTAGATTGTAATTTATTAATCATTCATTTCTCTTCTGCTATTGTAATAGCGGTGTTTTGGTAGAGCATGAGTAAGAGCTTAATTTTTCTGTCGTCTAAAAGTAGCCACTTAGAAAAAGAAATGATTTCGGTGTAACCTGAGTTTTTTTTATCGCGTTGCGGTAGGTATTACCTTCTTCATGGGTACCATTCAACCTAATTTTAAGACCTTTATGTATCTAGCAAATAAATGACTATGCCTATGGGTAAAAAAATGTGTAATCCAGAGAGTCAGGTTTTTTCGTTATGGAATTTCTGAATTCGGTCCCCGCGCTCAAGGCCCGCAATAGAAGCTATGCAATAGCTTAATAACCCCGTAATGAACTCTCTAGTCTGAGGAAATAATTGTATTTCTGTCTGAGGAGTTCAAATTGAACAATATTTTCATAAAAAAATATTCACATCGCCATTATGGAACCTGTAATAGGAAATCGTCGGTACACATACCTATATTAAATTGATAAAAAAATAAGAATAATGTAAGTGTAATTTTTGAAAAGTTATTTTTTGTTTGTGATTTTATTTTATTAGTGTACTACACAGCTAAGTACTACATTTATTTCGTACACCCTACCTGCTTCTTCGTCTTGTATCCTTTTACCAGGTTGCCTGGAAGAAATCGCTGCCTGAGCGATAAGGCCGCCTACTGTACCTATTCTGTATTTTATATTTTCTGTGTATTTTCCTGTCAACTGGTGTACAATAAAGCATATATTATTATTATTATATCACTCATTTATTAATTATCCATATTAATTATTATTATTATTAAATTTAAATTCAACATGACGTTTTGCGATTTTATACCGACTTGCGGCTCGGTGCACCTTTTATTAGAGTTAAAAGTTATTCCGTGAGTCACAGTTATCGTTTAGTCTAAACTCACAAAAGAACTTTTCCGTCTCGAAATATCCAAGAAGGTTTTTTCTTGTTACTGATTTGTTTTATAACAGCAAAAATATTAATTTTGCAGAAACTTACTGCTTTTGTTTCACGGAGTGTCACCCATATCGGCTAGTAATAAAAGGTTGATTGATTTATTAGATAGTATTCATATTATTATCCAACGGTATCGCGGTGAAAATAACATATTCAATGCATAATCCACTCCACAAAAGTTTGAAACTAAACAATTCGCGAGCGGTTTTAACAATCAAAAAGTTACACAAGCAAAGTTAAACCTCCACTCGCAGCCAAATGCTATAATCCAAACAACCTTGGTTTGGACACTTTTAATATAACGTCAAATAAAACACAACGAAGAGCCAACTATCAATAAGCTGATGTTTAAAATTCGTGCACCGTCGGGGATTTGGCACTTCAACGCGAGTTTGGAATCCATAATGGTTTTTTTTATGGCCTTTGGATTCTCTCATGTTTAAACTGTATGGGAGTCGTGCGATCTCGGAAAAAGGAAAATAGAAGAAGGACACGTAATTATTAATTAGCTATAAATAGTTTATTACTGTGTACAGATTTGTCCTTCATGAATTACGATACAGAGAACCGCGTTAATTTTTTGTCGTCGTTAATATTACGTCCGTTCCGTATTGCACGGATTTTGGTGGTCAGTGTAGGTAGTTTAGCCTTCAATGTATTCATGCTCTTTATCATACAAATTAATAGCGATACTGCTGCTTAGCATACAAATGTTTCGTGATAATGAATCGATGAACATTATTCCTTGATATACCAAAATTTTGAAATCGACACAAACACGCACGTCGAATCCAATAAATAAGATATTAATTCTTAATTTATGTCACGTTATTGATTAATAAGATAGCACATATGTGTACTTCTATATGCAAAAATATGGAATACTAGTTCAAGGTGGTACACATTGTACCTTTGCTCAATAAATTATTAAGTTTCTCGTTTAAATTATGACTATTTGTTTTATGGGCTTTACCATGTTTAGAAGAAGGCAGCACTTAGTGGAACAGCAGATGGCTCCCCGGGAGATTTTATATCCTGCCTTTATACCAATGTTCACAGTTTTCATTTTTATTGCTATAGCTTACTATTAATAAAGTATTTTTGTAATCACAGATTGAGTTAAAAAATAAAATAATAATAAGTACTTATTTGTTATAAAGGTGAAGAGTTTGTTCGAACTTATCTCTGGAAGTCGGCTTTTAATAAATTTTGTACATGATAGCCACATTACTGATGACAGTCTATAACGAGCCTGCCCTCGGGTGATAATGTGACTTTACAAGAATCAATTTAAAATCACATATACAACTACGAGGCACAGCTAGTATCAGAATACTTCACCAGTCAGGCAGTTTGAGAATTTCACCATTTCCATCGCAGAATGGCGTGCGGCGAAGTGAGATTTAATTTTGACAACGGGAGGCCGTCATGACGCTCCGCCGTCCTCCTAACACAGATAGACCTTTAACTAGAACACTGGCCTCGTAATAACACTAATACCCATACAGAAACCGCACTCAACGTGGGTGTACCCAGTTACCCACACATGCTTATCTATGTGTTTGTTAATCGATGTTAAGGGTGACATTGTAAGCTTTGTGGAAAGTTTGTGTCTTCTACGTGGCGTTCTTATCCTTTTGTCTAGCCTAGCTATGGTCGCCTATGGCTTTTAGTTTATTATGTTTGGCTTCTAATTCATATACATATTTTTTGTTCTCTCTAGATATTGTTCGCGCATAATTTCCGTTCCCTTAACAATTTGTGGTAATCTCCTTTAATGCAGCTACTACCCGCAGTTTCGGCTGTGCTTTGTCTGTCAGTCACTCAATCAATAACTGAAGGGTTTTCAGATAAGTAGCAGGTATTAGCAGGCCCAGCTGTTGTTGTTGATTAGGAACATTAGGATCGCGATCTTGCTGCACTGTTTAAATATGAAAATCTCTCAGATTGAAACAAAATAATAAAAATAATAATATTTAAAAGGGGTAGTTCGTTTTGGAGGTCATCTTGGAGAAACATTGTGATTCGTTTATACAATAATAGTATAGTAAGGTATTGATCTCAATGTCATTAATTGTGAACACATTGATGAGATATTTTAAATCTTTCTAAATGTTACATTTTCTAACAAATAGATCGTGATGTTGAATATTTAAAAAAAAAACACTGTGTTTATGTGAATGTATCGTCAATGTGCACCCACAGTCCACGATATCACTTAGCCGAAACATCTGTTCGTGTCTTTCATCTTCACCGATCGCGGGATAAAATGTTTGTTTTGGTTTTTTCATGTTTCTGTCACACTTTTTGGCATCTTAAGATTTTTCTTTGTTTGTTTTATTATAATGTTGAATGGGATTAAGAATAGCCGATGTAAGTATGGATGAATATATGTCAATGTGTACCTATATCTATAGGTATAACTCTGACAACCCTTTCGGAGAAACATTTGCTTCGTTATTTTAACATTAAATGTGTTTTGTTGAGAATTCTGTTTGAACAAATGGTAGTTAAGCGGATAATGTGTGTTGCTAAGTGGGAAACAACACGTAAGTAATATTTAAATTGGTGTACATTTAAGACTTAAAGACATTCGTATACTCATCATTATAAAACACTTTCTATTTTATCATTAACTTCAAATGCTTATGTTTTGCAACACTATGAATGAACCATCACAGAATTGAAAATCGAAAAAAAATTGACAAACTGTTTGGCTAAAATGTTTTTAATTAATGTAAAAGCTATTAGTAACATCTAATATACCCCGGAGAACATTTCGGCAGTGATATGTAGGTATGAGGCAGACAATAGTGTGATCATTCAAATGTCTGGTTATTGGATGTAGGACATAGGGCGGCGCCGCGCGCTCATTTCGAGAGCAGTCGCGACTGGCCGTCGGTGTCGACGTTGTGGGTCAAGCGATTAGGACTGACTTTTTTTGGAATGTCTAGAATCTAGACTAGATGAAGCGTGACATTTTTTTATCTTATTGAACGTACAAACACTTAATCGAGAAGAAGTATAATCTGTTGTTGTTGTAATCAATGACGATAATTTGATTGTTACGTAAAATTTTGCATGCGTGTAGTATATATGTCAAGCGATGATTGCAGCCTAAAGATATCTACACAATACCCATAGGTAGGTATGTCAAAATACAGATGCGTTTCCACCCTTGAGACCTTGGTTGTTATGTTTCTGTGATAGGTAGTTATTACGACTTAGGTGACAATTCATCCGCAAATTTATCTTATTCGCGGATGAAATGACCCTCTTTACAAATAGTAGGGGTAGACTCATCCGAAGTTTTGTTGTTATGCGGCGGAGTCGTCACTGACTGTTATTACGGGGCTGTATAAGAAAAGTCGGTGTTGTTATTTTAGTAGTAGATAGGTAACTATCCGGAAACGTACACATCTGATTCTGTACCTACTTATATATATTTAACCGCCTAAGTTCTATTAATTATTGCGCCTCCATCAGGTAGGCATAATGATATAGCTAGTACCTTCCTAGGTAGATTGCCAGTTTTATGTATTCTAATACCGAATTAAATGTACGAATCCTGAAAGTATTAAAGTTTTCATCACAATTGAACTCTGTGATTTTGTTATCTGTTGGCAATTTGATCGGTGTGTTGAAATTCACGCGTTATAACAATAGCTAATCATGAATGCACAAATATAAACTGAAAGCCTATTTTGATATGAATAATTTCACTATAAATGATACTTGGCATTTAGCGAAATAATTGAATTTAGTTTGCCATTGAATTATTCATATTATCATACCAACCAATTATCAAGTTTCAGCTAAATAAAATGGATAAAGGTGTGTTATTTCCAAATCCACTATAAAACACAGGGCTATGTTATTCATAGTTCAATCGGTGCACTCGGTACCAATGAAAAATGCTTCCATATTTGCAATATATTTCCTTGGCCGGGCCCGACTGGCTCGAATATACTGTGAATTTGAACTATTCCCTGGCGTGCCTCTCCACTCTCGTTTAATATTGCCACCTCACTAAAATCATACAATGTTCACAGGAGATTTAAACGTTTTGTATGTTGTAGATTTTGGGGTTATGTCGGTTTGTTACGAAATGGACGTTGCGTCGAAATCCAGACAATCGATGTCTAATTATGCAGAGATAATTTTATACCTATATTGGCCTTGCACATTAATTACGTGTGATTAAGTGTACCTATTTACTTACGTATTCATTGAATATCATGTAACCCTACATAATTATAATTATACCTACGAAAGGAAAATAAAATAGATAATGGTATTAAAGCTGATCGGTACCTATGAAAACTGATTTAAATATGCAACTTTTGCATTGTTAGGTACTCGTACTTGCGAGTGTACCTATTTCACAACGATAGGTAGGTATCTCTAGGCGCTTTCACGGCTTCCTACGTCATTTGGTTAGACTTGGTTTGGAAAATTGGTTTAGAAATAGTGAGACACCAATGGCCAAACATAAGCTACTTTTTATATCAATAATCAACCCTCAAGGGTTAAACAGGGGATGAAAGTTTGTATTAAAAATCTTAATCGCTTAACCGATTTAATTAAATGAATTTTGGCACAAATATATTTGATAACCCAGGATACCTACCTATTTATTTTGAAAATCCCTTAGGGGCTCAAATAGAGGATAAGCCCTTTTTTAACCCCTAATTTGTTTAAATAGCGGACGAAAGTATATACCTAGATTACGAATACGCGAACAATAACTAGCTTTTTATAAAGCAATAGCGTTCAATCACCTTTTAAAACGGCAGCAAATGGAATGCCCTCTCAATAGAAGGTAGCTAGAGAACGTGTTCCCTTTGCACCAAATTTCACGGCACTTACTGTTTCGTCACAGCCCTGATCGAATGTTTTATGGTGCCAAATAGAATAAAGGTGCGTCACACTCACACGTCACGAAGCGTGTGGCCTGACGTGGCCTGTCCTGGCCTGACGTTGAGGTACGGTCTCTCCAGTCCTGTAATACCTACTGATCATTTAAATAACGTTGAAGGAAATTTCAATTAGCTCACTTTGTGGCTTTGACAATACGCGCTTTTCTTTTGATAATATCTACCTATAATAGAAATTAAATCTATGGAATATGTGTAGGTATTATAATCTGTCTAATTGCCTATTATTATTACATATACCTACACTAATAATTTTATTTAAAGCCAATGTAACATTACGTACCTACCTACGTTGTTATTGAAAACTACCGTATTTTGAAACAGTTTATGCAGAAATATACCGTCTGATTCAACCCTCAATTTTAATGTCGTGTCTATTATATTCAATATAGGGGAGAGTCTGGTATATTGTACTGCCTGATAAATTGTACCACGTCAAAATTTTACACTTACTGCAACTTATTTTCTTTTCTGGTAACACGAAACTGAGCGCTGACAGCGCCCTCAACTACTTGTCTTTTTGTAACGGCCTCCGCCAAGTACATTCGTTTTTAGAGAAAAAAATGTGTTTTGAGGGTCCTTCATACTAATTTTGACGTGTGCAGCTAAGGTGATTACAAAGTGAAAATGTTAGCTACAATTTTGTTATATTTTTTATTGATTCGATTTATAATCACCGCTTCAACCATAGAGTTGCGAATGTATTATGTTCAGCAGTTATTTTGTGACAAAGATTTATTTTTGAAATCTCTTAGTTTGGTAAATTGTGCCACCAACAGTTGTTTTATTCGTACTGGTACAATTTACCCAACTTGTTGCTATATTTATTATTTTATATTTTTTTAGATGAATGATGACCATGAATAATATTCTAAACGGAAGAAGGAGGTTTCGGAAAGATTATTGTTGGCTCTTGAAAATGGAGATGAGCTAGAACCAGATATCTGAAACGAATTCGCTTTCAAAACCAACAATTTAACGTCATGTCAGAATGCGAAATAAGTTGATGGTCAAATATTGACAAGATAAAGTGCGTTCGTTGTTGTAAATGGGTTCACGGAACCTGTACATTGAATCAAGATATTTACGAAATTATTTATACATACTATTTTAATATGGTAACAGAAAATAAAGAGTTTGATCTCAGTACATAAGAAGATGAATAAATAATTGTTGACTAACGGCAATAATATGTATTCTAAAGTTAAAGTGATTTATTCTATTTCATATATTATTTAATTTATGCAGAATGATGTATTTAAGTTTGATTTCATCATTTTTTTTTTCAGTTTATTATACATTTGTTCTTTTGTCGCATTATGACAGTTGATATTGAAGACATTTTGAAATGTTTGTTAGCATTTTCTCATTAATAATTAAAATATGATCAATTTATTTTGTATATTTATTAAAACTCTTTATTTTCAATTATTATGATGTTAATAAGTCCCTTTAAGTTTTGGTGGTACGATTTATATAACCTGTAGTACCGTATCCGACTAGTTGGGTAAATTGTACCGAAGGAAAGCCTTCAGGGAAATGCATATTGTGTGAAATCCGATAATAATATGGTGCTCACGTTACGGCACATGTTAAATGAGATTCTAAAGTATGTGAATCAAGATAAAGAATTTATTCAAATTAAAATCAAAAAAAGATATTTAGCAAAATCTAAAAACTGGTACAATATATCCAACTCTCCCCTGACTATACCTAGGTAAGTAACATACCGTACGTATTAGTTATCTCCAAACTTACTTCCATTATATCAGTAAAAAATCTAAAATAGTAGGTAGACATAATCTGCCATATAGGTACGATACAGGTCTGCAAAAAAATATGACGTCCTATATTCAGTATCAAAATAGATGGTCCCACATCGTAGGGGACAACCCTCGCTATTCAAGGTCGCAGGGGTGAGCCGACAATACGATTTGTGTTTTATTTATATATCATCGAAGAAATGTACGGTGATCTAGGTGAGTGCCTTATTTACGTAAAAATAAAGTCTTATTTACAATGATTTCGGATCACTGAATTACCTCGATGGTTCACGCCGCCGTTTTAAATTGCACTTATGCTACATTGCGTTTCCCACTTAGCGTGTGAAATTAGGCGTCCATCCGACTACATAAATTAAACTACGCAATTCTTGGTCAGGTAAGATCGCTTTTTTGATGATAGCCTATCAATCTATCATGAATTATATTATTATGATAAATGGTTACCTACTAGCGACACGCACCGGCTTTGCACGTGTAGGTAATGTTAAGAGAATAAAGCGGCCAAGTGCGAGTCGCCTCACAAGGTTCTGTTATTACCTAATACCCACTACACAAGTAGGTATGTACCAAACTACTGAAGTTCGTCGTCGCTTTTATTTTTTTGACCTGAAGGTGGCAGGCAAACAAGGATGCAGTTCACAAGGAGGTTAAGTGATTACTGCAGCCTATAGACACCGACACAATAATCAAAGGTCAAATGCAGATGCGTTGCCACTCCTGAGACCTTAGTTCTTATATCTCTGTGATAGTTATTACGGGGCCATACATTACCATCTAGGTAACTATAACTAGTGCTAATATGTCTGCCCCGATTTGGCCTAATGCGGTGGTGCCTACGCCCTTGAGCTCCTACACTAGAACTCAACCACCATATTATGTTAATAGATAGGTAGGTACATATACGAATATCTGGGAACCATCAAAAGCTTTTTATTAACTTACTTAATAGGAAATTCTGAGGTTTTCGCGAGCTGCACGCACTGCAATAAAACTAGTTCAGGGCAGTCTGCCCCAGACCACGGAAGCTGAAAAGCGAGCGAAACGTCGCTTTCGATTTTAAATAATCATTTTAGTTTAATATACCTACGCGAGATAAATTTGCCACGATCGATAAGTAGGTACCTAAGTACCTCGTCATTGCAACCATAACAAAATCGACCCCTTTCAAAATCAGAGGGGACCAGCGCAACAACAATGGTCGGTCAATTTAACATCAAATCTATGTTAAGTTTGGTAGCTATTGACTCTACCCTTATCGGTAAATCATGGAATAAACCAATAGGTATATTTTATCATTCCACTATGTGACTCACTGTATGTAGGTAGGTACCTTAGGTAATATTCAAGTACCTACCTACCTATTACCTGTCGATAATAAATATCTGCTAAGATAATACTTAGATCAAAAACAAGTGCCGACCAAGTGCCTGCCTATCTAATAGGTAGGGTAAGACAATTAGATAATACCTACTAGGTAAGCCTAGAGAGTCTTAGTAGGTAGTTGTCTATTTTATTTCGTAAAATCATACGTTAGGTACTTAGGTATTACTTACTCATGTACCTACCTACTAATTCGTAATTAATTCAAAGTTAGGTGTTAGGTGTAGAGTAAGGATTAGTCTAAGAATTCACCCTCCTAATTGCCTGAATTGTCATTCAATTTGCCGGTGTATAAACTTGGTTATTAAATAGGTACCTATAAAATGGTTGGTGCTTAAATAAAATCTATTTATCTCTAAAATATACGCAATCTGATAAAGTTCCTGAAATTTAAATGACAAAACGCCAACATCGGGTAATGAGCTGAGAATGGGGCGAGGAAAAAGTAACCGCTCCAAGCTAAGTCCGCCTCCGAGCGGAGAGCTCTACCTAGCTATTTTCAAACACGAATCTCTCCACTCTCTACATAAGGGACTAGGGACTTATTATATATTTTTTATTATTTAATTATTTTGCAATAGATTTCAGAACATTTGTTTGATCGGATCTATTTGTAACGCTATTAAGGGTTTTCTGCGTCTAATTAGGTAGCTAGGTAGATAGATGTTCTTACAGAACTTTTATAAAAAATCGTTCGAATACCTAAATTACCTATATGGCTGGTGGTAGAGCTCTAGTGCCAGAGTTCGCGGGCGTAGGCACCACCGCATTACCTCTATCTGCCGCCAAATGGTAGTGTTTAAAACTATCGTGTTCCGGTTAGATGGTAATGTAGGTATTGCCCAGTATACCTATAACTATCACAGAGACCTAACCACTTAGTTCTCAGGGGCAACACATCTGCATTTTGACCTACCTATGGTTTTTATGTACCTAGATGTCTATAGGCTGCAGTCATCACTTATAAATCTAACATCAATGTGAGCTGCAGTTTGTTTGCCACCTTCCTTACCTACCTTACAAAAAAGGTTTTATTATTAATACCTAAATGTTTTTTTTTACCTATACAGGTAATAGCTAAGTACCTACCTACATACCAAAGCTAAACTAAGTGAGCTTAGCTGTCGGTCAACCGACGTTACAATTAGGTACGTATCTACGTAGGCAGATATTATCTGTAGGTACACTTATGGGTACCTAAATAAACTAACTTTTCAGTCAGTATTCCAAAATAATTTGGTGAACCGTCTACAGCGATTGTTTATTGCACTGATGTTTTATTCTCTCAGTCATTATTCCAAAACAGGAATAACGGCTCTAGGTAGGTAATTAGTTAACAGATATTTTAATTATTTTTTGCCTTGGTCGCAAAGTCCACGGATATGATTAAGAAAATGTCGTTTGTTTTCTGTAATAGAGCCTCAAATATATAACTAACTACCTAAATGTACGCGTCTCGCTTCAATGAACAACTTTTATTAACGTTTTCCACGAAACGTGATCATCGAAATAGTTTTCGCTACTTTTTACCGTTGTCCATCGCGAACAAACAACTTGACGCATAGGTACCTACCTATTTAGATTAGGTACCTATACCAAAATCTCCTTCTGCATACTCCTTCCCATTCTTCTTCCTTTGTTGATAATTCTTTCAGTGTAGTTCGGCTTTGGAATTCCTTGCCTATTGATATCCGTAGAGCTCAAACGCTGGAGTCGTTCCGTAAAAGCAGCTCTACGCGCACTATTTATCTTCCCTATCTCCTTCCTTATTTCTTTCTTTCATAACTGTTCATTGCATTTACCTTGATAACTGTCCTTGTATATTATGTTGTGTATCTATATAGTTTTTAGTTTTAAAGTGTACACCCTACCAACCTACCTATTTTCTTCGACTATCTCTTAAAAGGCTAGGTTGTCTGAAAGAAATTGCTTTAAGCAATAAGACCGCCTAATTGTACTGTGTCCTTATGTGTCAGTTGTTTCTGTTATTTATGTTTATTTGGTGTACAATAAAGAGTTACTTACTTACTTACTTACTTACTATACTTAATCAGATAGAGTAGGTAAACCGTATAAACTTATGAACATTTATTTCGGCATTTGTTTCTTGCAATACAACTGAGCGTAGTAGGTACGAAATCTAGTGACGAATAGCACACGCCAGTTAGATTGGCCGCGTGTCAAATTATGTTATTTATAGACGCAACGTGCGGCGGCTCTACCACGAGTTAAACTGGTAGACCCTTGTATAAACATCATTTAAACATATTTTGGATCCTGATACGTGAACTAACTAAGTAACTATTAGGTACACTATCTACACTAGCTGTTCACACAACGTCGTCTGCGTAGACATTTTTTTTCCGTTACATTTTTCAATGTTCATCCCCTATTGTATACAGGATGATGTTTTGAATAGCCTTTGTTTATAAGTGAACTACCTGACACAATTTTTTTTTTCAAATAGATCTCAGATTTTAACGTCTTGAACCAAGTAAAAAAGCTTTGTAGGTACCTGTACATATATACCTATTTGTGTAGAATTATTCTTTTTTTTATGTCATGACGTGGTAAACAAGCATTCCTACAATTCATACCTATTGATATTAAGCGAGTACCTACTGCAGTAGACAAAACTGAAAACCAAAGTGCAGATGAGTTGGACCACTCCATATAGGTTAGGATCCCACTTTTTTTTTCAGTTTATTCATTTATTTCATATAATTAGGCTCCTGGAGAGCACTTTTACATCGTCATTTTTTTAAAACTATCCTAGAGTGAATAAACACTTATAATAATCAAAAGCGCATAGGTAATAAATTAAATAGAAACTGAACAATTTTGTATAATATGGAAAGCATCAATTGTTTACAAATTCCTCCATTTCCCCATTTCAAAAGAAACTGAGAAAGAATGAATTTGGTCGTCATTGCAGAATCATTTGCTGCAAATCTATTTTTTTTCTCATTTTTATGATATAGTACCTACCTACGGGAGCCAATTAAACCCTTCGCAAATAAGAGTTGCTGGCAGTTAAAGATAAAATAATTTAATTAAAAATACTTGCGGCCATTTTTTGATAGGCAACCTAGTGGATATACCTACATTCTATAGATTATAAATATGCGTAAAAATCAGGTTTGCAGCATATCTGGATGAACGAAATGATTCTGCAGTGGGATCCTAACCTAATACAGTACGATAGTGGTGAACTCTACTCCCGCGTTATTGTATTTATAATAATAATAATGGCAACCCCATTATACGTCACACTGCTGGGCACGAGTCTCTCCGCCTTTTTGGGGGGAGGCTTGGAGCTTATTCCACCACGCTGCTCCAATGCGGATTGGTGCAGATTATTGTATTTCCTACCTGTACTTGTATTTTATTGGAATGGTTTGACCACCAACTTTAGATTGACAGAACTTTTTTTTTATGTATAGGACGTGGCAAACAAGCTTGCAGTTCACATTGATGCAGCCTATAGACACTGACACAAAGACCAAGGTCGAAATGCAGATGCATTACCACTCCTAAGGCCTAAGGTTTTATGCCTCTGTGCCGGATATTACAGGGCCGTACATTACCATCTGATCGGAACACGATAGTGCTGAACACAACCATTTTGCGGCACGTATATTAGGTAATGCGGTGGTGCCTACGCCCGCGAGCTCCGTCACTGCAGCTCTACCACCAGTAAAACTCCTCCACCTGTGAGCAGTGGACGGCGGACGCTTAAACTTGACGTCTAGCTATACAAGTGTATTACCTATACAGCATAACATACCTAATCTCGATAGAAGTTTTACACCAATTTCAATTCATATTGATACCGTTGGGTCCTTCGACTTATCCGCAGCATTTTTTTTTAATTATTATCTTATACTTAAACTCCTTTGTTTGTGCCTTTCAGAAATCAACTCGGAAATACCTACTAGGTAGGTATATTACAGAATTATCGATATAAATAGCTAGAGAGGAAGACAAAAAAATATAACCTAATGTAGGTACTTTTCACACTTATAAAACCTTTTAAACTAGGCGATATTGGAAGTATGTATAAGTGAGCAGTCCAAACAAAACGGGGGTAACGCACGGAATGACTAAAAAGCGCTATGGACAAAAAAAAACTCGAACATTCGTGTCTAACCAATCTAGGGACGTTGACCTAGCGAATACGATCTTTGACTCTAGCATCCGCGAGCAAAAAATAAAACATGATTTTCATTAAAAACTCATGGAAACTGCGTCATTGGGTAACAGGGAGTAAATTATCTAATATTAACGCTTAAATAATACACATTAATATTAATAATGTGACGTTCTTGTATTTCCTTAGCAATGTTTCCCGCCTTACAGATTTTGATGTATAATCTTTGTTCCGTGTACGTCACGTTACGACGTTTGAGGTCGCCATTTTATTATAGTGTTGTGCTTTAGACATTTCGATTCGGTCTTATAATAATTATGATAACGGTTTATAGTCGAAAAAATATAAATAGGCGCCTTATACAAACAGTACCTACCTATTATTGTGTGCTATGATTGCTTGTATCTAATGTTTTGAAATCCTGCTAACAGATATTCTGTGAGGTATGACTGAGACTTTGTAGCAAGATAGTATAGATACCTACTGTTAACTACTCTTATATATTGTACAGACAGGTAGGTACAGTCAGAGTACCTACTCTACGCTAAACCAAAATCAATCACATTTATCTTTTATTGCCCACATCATTTAAGGTCATCATGTGGTCAAGCGGCTAGTTCCCTGATAGTATCTAAGTAAACACGTAGATATAGAAACTGTATCAGTTAACATTAATTTCTTATGAAAGAAACATTTCCATAGCTCATTTTCATAACATGAAATAATTTTCAATCAATAAATAATACTTATAAAAACGATACATAAGTAATCAAAATGATATAGAGGTACATATATAAAGAACAGTACTTAAAAGTTTTAAGCATTTCATCCATGTACCCGTACTTATCCTATCACAAAAAAAGTTGACATCCCTACCCAAAAGAGAGGTCGTTGACAGCACTGCAATGTTATGTCTATTACAGTCGGTTTTTCTAAATCTCGCTAGAGTTTTTTTTTGGTAGAGTCGTGGTACACTTCTGTTAAAAAACGTTCGTATCATTCATTGAACCAATAGGGTCCTGAACCTTATGAGGTCTTTATATTGAGTGTTTATTAACCTTGAGAGATTTTAAAGGTGATTTTGTCATAGAATAGGATTAATAGCTCTATTTCTATTAGGTACCTATTACTATTTAATTCTTTGAAGACTATCTCTACACTTTATGATTATTTGGTGTTATAATATATTATAATAGGTACATGTAATAATAATAAAACAATTTTTGATATGCACATTTTACAAAAAATATTAAGTTTGAGATCTGATGATTCTGCGATCTTAGTTCTCCGCCATATATTACCATCTAACCAGAACATGATAGGTAGTGCTGAACACTACTATTAGGCGGCAGATAGCTTAGATAAGATAAATACGCCCCCGAGTCCCGGCTCTGGACCTCTACCACCAGTATTAGGTACTTATGGACTTACCATTAATACTACTGTTGATGTTTGCCACTTTAATAAAAACTTTAATACTAACGATTCAGTGCTCGGTCGCTTGTGTATCGTTCCAGAGAGCTCATATCGGAGCGTCTAACTAAAACTAGGTTTCCCAGTAGGTATCCTAAAAGTAAGTGTCGCTGTGCACGACACCCTCGGGAACAATGAGCGGCGCTATTCGAAACCGATACTATTCGGAGTATAAAATACACATACAAACACACAATCTCGGAACAAATATTCGGCGGTCGTCGTAAACTAAGGCGACCAACTTTCTGGAAATGGAATGCGGGACATCGAGATATTTTATATTTTTATATGCATGGACGGGGGAGGGGAGGGGGGGTGTGGGTGGCTGTCTTCTGGCAGAAGCCAGTCATGACCAATTGACATGTTGCCATATTCTTGCCGTTTGCAAACGAGTGCGGCGCCCGCGCCGTGTCTGTCCGTCTTCGTCACAATCATGAGAAAGGCATTGAACCTCTTGCGGTATATTTCGGGACGCTTTTTCACGGGTCATGGGAAAATGCGTCGGGGACCCTATACAAGCCACACACCTTGCATTTTATTTGCAAAAATGTAGACTTGCACAAGCTAACAATGACTTTTGTCGTGCGACTTTTGCGCAGTTGAAACGAAGCGTGTATAACTGCCCTAAGAGACTGGATGCCCGGGACCTAAGGGTGCTTTCCCACCAGAGATGTGCTATGCAGCTATGCTGCGAAAATGTGAAATCTAGGCTACGAAAACTACTATATTGCCGAATTTATGCCAATCTGACGCCGCATAACATAAGAGACATAATATGTTGATAAGCCACAAGCCAGATACCGGTTAATTTCTAGGACCAATTGCCTCTCAGGCTCATTAATTCAGTAACATTTGACAAATTTTAATCGAGGAGGAAATAACCCAAAAATCTTTTATTCGACATGTTGGGTAGGCTATGCAATACCTAATATGCATGCCTAGGAGATAACTCAACTCCCAGAATATTGGTGGCTGACACGAGACTTTATGATAAACCTTTACGTAACTTCACGCCTGTAATCCCCGAAGGGGTAGGCGGAGGTAAACACCCATGATTCGCCGGTTCCGTTTTTGGCCCATGTAACAGGTGGCGAGCCTGTTGCCATCTCCGGGCTCATTACCAAACTCCGAGGTACTGGGAAACTTTCAGAAAATGGAAAAATCCCAATAGAACCAGAGATAAAGGATTTTAAACCGTTATCTCTTATAGCCCCAACCCGGGAATCGAACCCAGGACCTCCAGCGTAGTAGTAGTGGGCCTGCTACCACTAGGCTACTGAGGCAGTAAAAAAATAAAACTGTAGTAGACATTTTACTCCCTTCCTTCTGTAGTAGGTACTCAGTTCAGTCAAACACTTTCTCCAATATCTTATACCGATAAAGTCTACATTTACGTTACCAGAGGTTAAGTGAACCCAAATGACATAATGCTTTTCATAACGTTACGTATAATTAAGTGTTTTGTATTTAAATTAACTGGATACGTCCGCGGTTTGACTAACTTAATTTGTTTTTTTTTGTTATTGCATAATAACGCTGTAAATTGATTAGTTAGGTACACACACTGTTCGTGAATAGCGTTGAAATGAAATCACTAAATGTTATGATGATGATTAACTTCAGCATAAAAACGTCCAACGCTGGACAAAAAGCCTTACCCAATGATGTCCACAACAGTGTTGCGCATCATTAAGGAAGAATATGCGATAATAGCCACTCTTGGCATACGAATTGGCGATTACGAATCGTAGTGGCGCCAGTTTTATCTCCTGCGCATCCAACTTCATAGTACCTATTTACTGCCGTCTGTGGCAATGGTTTGCCCGATATTGTTCAGTTGACTGAAAGCACTAGCCGATAAATGTTTCTCCACTAGTGGGCAGTGAGGATATGACGTATAAATGCAAATCTGACGCTGTGAAGGCTGATTCAGACATATCCGTGCAGTCACAGTTCCGGCACAGTAGGTACCGTCATCGTGTCAATCATTCCCCCATACATTTTCTATGAACTTCGCTGACACTAGTCAGAATACCGCGTCGTCACTGACACTGACTAGTGTGGATACATTCATAGAAGAAAATTTATGAAAGAATAATCATCACGGTGACGGCACTATGCCGGAACCATTACTTCACTGATGTGTGAATTAGACTTAAATTTATCTAAAGGTATCATACCTGAGATTCCGTCAGTCACGATTCAGACTTTCTTCTCTCTTTGTCGTAAATAGGTAACATAAATCGATAGAAATTCTAGCATTTAAAATGTATGTAGGTATAATATTAGTACATATTATTATGTACTCCATATGGACAGCGTTATAATATAACTTTATAGCAGGCCATAAAACTCAACAGGTTAAGTCTACATGAGTTATAACTTGTGTACTTTACTTTGATATGGATGAAATCAATCGCAATTATACGGAGTTGGCGTACAGAAACTAGTTATGGAAATTGTGTATACCTACCATTAATGTACGTATGCCGCGAATATGCGTCCAGCTGCCATTAATAAGTCCTTTTGGATTAAGAATGTTCCTTGGAAATATTTATATGTCTCACAATATACTCAGATATAAACTGCTAAATAATGTTAGCACGATGCGCAATAATTTATTCAAAATATACCCACGTAAGATACCACCTACATTTACGACTATATTCTACGTCAAACATAATATAACAATAAATAAAAAGAGGATATTTATGTGCCACCTTTAAATATTCTTCATTTTTATTTTGACAGTTTTCTTGTGTCTTGTACCATTTGTCACTTCACCATTTAAATAAGAATTACCTACCCTAATAATTTCTACAAGGAGTGTCCAATAATGCTTGATACCTATTTAGCTTATATAAATGTAGGATTTTTGTATAGATAGATGTCTATCGGCTCGAATATTCTTTCTTGCTATCAATCGCGCTTCCATATACCTATGTACTTATATATATATTATTTATTCATTTTAATTCTCAATGGTACTAAATAAAACAAAGTGACAACTACTATAATTTGTAATTTGACATGTGTATCAATTGTTGTTTGTTCACTTATTCACCTATTCACTATCATGTTCCGGTTAGATGGTAGTGTATGGCCCCATAATAACTATCACAGAGACGTAGCAACTTAGGTCTCAGGGGTGACAATGCATCTGCATTTTGACCCCTGGTTTTTGTGTAGATGTCTATAATATAAGCTTCAGTCATCACTTAACATCCATGTGAACTGCACGCTTGTTTACCACTTTTTTAACATAAAAAACTGCCAAAAATTACGAACTAATTTTCTAAAGTCGAATTCTTGAAATCAATTTAGGTTTCCTGCAACGTCAACTTCTTTAAATTTAATATTCTTTCTGTAAAAAATATTTACAGAAATCCCCTTGTTTTATTTTTTAAATACTCTTATTGTTGTAACTGATGGGTATTATTTATTATAACAGTTATTCAAATAATCTCTTGCAAAGTTAACACATTGTAAATATATTAAATTTGTTTAGGTTTCTACTCTATAAAAATAGATACCTACCTAACCTTCTGTCAACTAACAATGAATCCAAAAATTATACCTATATTTACAAGGAAGCCCAGCTAAATACCTTAAACTGGTATTTTATTTAAGCCTTTATAGCTTATTAACAAAGACAACATACCTACATGACCACTTCAATAACAATTTTTTGTTCATACATTTATTATCTAATCGAGGCCAAAGTGTCAAAATAAATAATTATAATCCATCATATTTGTCAAAATTTTTGCTATAGTTAAATAAATGTAGTAACTAACTCTAAGCTACTACCACAGTCTAAAGAAAACGAACGAGTTATGCTACTACTGTACTAGGTAACTTTTAATACTGTTTACTTAATTTATTTTGATTAAAATATCGTTTTGTTCTACAGCAGTGGTACTTAATTATTATTGAGATAAACATTATTATAATTGAATCGTTTTGTGTTTCATTTTTTTTCATGTCTTGTTGAAACAATTAGGTAGCTAATAAACAAAATATTTATTTAAATAGCAGTGGCTTAATCGAAAGCAAAAAAAAAATCTTTTGGAATTAATTTACTTTTAATTTAAAATTGGTCTAATAACAGTCTGTCGCTTGGCACTCGTAACATTCTTATCCTATATGACCAGTCGTGAGTTCAAAGTAAAAAATCTTTATTCCAAATTCAATTTTCTCATAAATTTGCATTTTAACCGTGAAAGCGTTACAAACAGAGAGATAGACACCGTTATCACATTTATAATGTTAGCGTTGATTACTAGAGACTAATACTTATTTTATATAGCATTTATTACATCATGCCTAAGTCCTTCTTAATATTCGTCACATGAGACCCGATCACAATCGTTGTATCAATTGTTGTCACTGTCACAGTCAGACAATGGTGGTGTGAAGGAACTTCGCTTCGTTTGTGCCGCGCTTAACATTTCTAACGGAATCTAATTCAAATTTAGCGTGTGTCATTTCAAATAGTGATATATTCGATTTCCAAATATAAGTGCCAAATATTTTGCTTCGACGCTTTTTTCGCCGGTTCTCTTTTTTCATTGCCTCCGTAATACGTATTATGCAATGAATGGTCGATTGGACACGGCGCCGACGACGTCGGTGGTCCGAAGGCAGTACTCTACATCACGCTGTTGCAAGCAACCGTTACGAATTCACCTTTGAAAAATTATACTGTCACGAGGAAAACAACGGTAACTATTGAAATAAAACTATTTTTACGGATTTATCTCGCGTATATTAAACTAAAATGATTTTTAAAATCAACCCGCCGTTTCGGTCGCTTTTCTGCTTCCGTGGTCCCGGGCAGACTGAGGTGACATTTGTCTGACAGAAGTTTGAAAAAATTATATGTAGCTACCTCCATCGATTTCGTAAACGCCTTGCGTAGCGTTCAGGATTAACACAATAATTAGGCACTTGATTCCTAATGACGCATTATTCATTCTGCGTCATTAGGAATCAAGTTCCAAAGGAGACAGCCGAGGAAATCCGACAGGACGTATCGTCTGCGTTACGACACTGCCGGCCACCAAAACCTAATCTGTCTCGTGAAGAACTCCGCTCACTGACGACGTTGAGACGATCAGAAGACATCATCGTCCTCCGTGCTGATAAAGGAAACGCTACGGTTGTGATGGACACGTCAGACTACAATGATAAAATCTTATCGCTGTTATCGGATGAAAGCACATATAAAAAGGTAAACAAAGAACCCACCTCTAGTATATTAAAAAAGACTACCGATTTACTGCATAAATATTCATATTCATTGGATCTTGACGTACCAAAACTTTTACCTGCTTGTCCAAAGCCACCCAAACTGTATGGGCTCCCTAAAATACATAAGACTGGCGCTCCCCTTCGTCCCATAGTTAGTCAAATTGACACTCCAACTTACAAATTGGCAAAACATGTGGCACAGATACTTTCACCACTGCGGGGACACACTAGAGCATATGTCAAAGACTCGTACAGTTTCATTGCTGAAGTCAAACATCTACAACTATCGGCAAATGAAACAATGGTCAGCTTCGATGTTGAATCCTTATTTACCGGTTAAGCATTGTGTCGAGATTGTTAAAAGAAAGCTAATTGCTCACAATATGCCCCGTCAATATGCAGAACTACTTGAATGGTGCCTGACATCTGGCTATCTAATGTGGAATGGGGAATTCTACCTACAAATAGACGGAGTTGCCATGGGCGGGGAGCCCATGTTCTCCCATAGTCGCCGATATATTCATGGAAAACTTTGAGGAGAGAGCCCTGAGCACTACAACCATAACATCTCGCATTTATAAACGATATGTAGATGACACATTCACCATATTGGATAGCAATAATGTTTCTGTTTTTCTTTCACATCTCAATTCCATACACCATAAAATCAAATTCACTATGGAATTGGAACAGGACAATAAATTAGCCTTCTTAAATACTTTATTGATTAGAAACACCAATAACACACTCAGTCACACTGTGTTTAGGAAGTCTACCCATACTGATAGGTACCTTAATGGTGAATCACACCATCACCCGGCACATTTATCTGCCGTTGGCCACAGATGCCTCGTGCTCTCTATTTCAGAGAGCACGAGGCATCTGTGACGACCACCATCTTCAGGGGGAGCTGAAGCACCTACGCCAGGTGCTACATAAGAACAAGCTCCATGTACCACCCGTCCGTCACAGAGGCCGCGTGAAACCACCTACAGTAGAACGACAACCAGCTATACTACCGTACTTACGTTAAGGGTGTCACAGATAAAATCAGCAACATTTTAAAAAAGAATTCCATTAAAACAGTTTTAAAACCATATAAAAAGATTCATCAGTATTTAATATGTATGTATGTATGTATCTTCACGCCAGGTCCCTAACGGGGTAGGCAGAGAGTGTAGAGCGCCAGACATCCCGGTTCTGACAAACCTCTCGTGCCTCGTCTACCTTCATCATTCTCTTCATACATGCACGCCGATTCCTAAGACTTTTGACCCCACCATCAGACAGAACTCGACCTATTTGGTCATGGTAGGTCAGCCTTGGTCTTCCTGGGCCTCTGCAACCATCCACATTCGCATTGTATATCTGTTTAGTCATTCGCTCATTCGACAGTATTTAAGACCCATTAAAAGTAATATTCCATTACAAAATTCTGGCATTTATAAATTAGATTGTGATTGTGGACTCTCATATATTGGTCAAACGAAGAGAGCTGTATCCACCCGCGTTAAAGAGCACATTGCTGATGTCAAAAACCGAAGAACAGGGAGGTCTGCAGTTTTGAACACATAGCGGATAAGCCGAACCATTACATCCGGTTTGATAAAATTCAAATACTCGCTAGAGAACACAAACCCATTCCACGAATGGTACGCGAGGCTATTGAAATTAGAAAACACCCAAATTTCAATAGAGAAGATGGATGGCGATTATCAACATCATGGGATCCCATACTTAGCAAGATCAAATCCCAGCCGCAGCAGTCTGCAAGACCTCAAGATACTATAAGTAATTATTGTGTTAATTCTGAACGCTACGCAAGGCGTTTACGAAATCGATGGAGGTAGCTACATATATTTTTTTCAAACTTCTGTCAGACAAATGTCACCTCAGTCTGCCCGGGACCACGGAAGCTGAAAAGCGACCGAAACATCGGGTTGATTTTAAAAATCATTTTATTTTGATATACGCGAGATAAATCCGTAAAAATGTGTGTAGCTCGCGAAAACCTAAGAACATATCAACGGTAACTAACATATTTGATGAAAGTGTCTAACTATTACGGAGACGACTTTTATTTATATCTTATTTTAAAACAATTTGTTTGTTATGTGTGTTATAATTTGTCTTCTACCATTTTAAAAATCATGCATAAATCCATCACGCTTATATCTTTCATGCGATCTCGCATCGCAATAAAACTTTAATGAGTTGTTTAGCGGTCCAAAGAAGGTTAGGTACTTGGAAAATTCAATATCTAAAAGATATTTCAATCTGTAATTTTTAGAGTCGAAACAGAGCCATGAAGGTTAAAAGTTATCTCAATCCACAACAATATCCGATTATATTTGTAATGATGTTTTTAATCCATTTCAAACGAAAATATCAAATATTATTATAACAACGTAATAATAATGGCATGTTATCTAACGTTAAAGTTAGAAACTATAAACACTATAAATATATTATAGAAACTTTGTTATTGAAAAGTTAGGGTCTTGTTTGTTTATTGTAATGAAATATTTCAAAGAATTCTATTACATTAAGTACCAGAAAATATTCATCAAATTAAAAATAGAAAAGGAATCTTACTGTAAAAGAAACATTAGGTAACACATCAATATCAAAATTAAAATCTTCACGAAGTATTTAAACCGTAACTTGTGTTAGGATCCTTTTCTTTCAGGACTGAATTACGTCGGCTGCTCTGTGGTCGTATTTTCCCGTACGTAAGACGCTGACGTGCGCTTACAGTGAGATGTCAACGTGATTGGATTTTCGATGTGATCTCGTATCGATGTGTGTCATCGTAAACTTGTCGCGTTCGAGCCTTTTTTGTTGCTCTCGATAAAGCTTTATGCCACAATAAAAATATGTTCCAATGTTCCGCCCTATGTTCGCTATCGGTTTTGTAATCAATTGATATTATTGTTATTCGATTTCGCTGTCGTCAAAGTTGTTGACACAGGTGCAACATCACTAACATCAGTAGAAAATAAATCGATTGGATCAATATTGTTTTCCATAGTCATATACTACCATATTGTCGTGAATTGTTTCTAATTATTAGATTTCTAATTATTAGACTACCTACTACTTATTTATTATTTTCAAATGTTTTAAAAAAATATCTATAAAATGATGGGTATACCTACTCAGCATTTTTTGTGATTTCCACGAGAACTCTAAAAACGTTATCAAGTATCAGAAACTTTGTTTATAATTTATTTATTAACGTATTTCGCACTACGATCTACTTATCAAAATAATTTATAAACACAATTATACCTATAATTTAACATGTAGGTAAATATATAGGTATTTTTCAGATTATTTCCATCAGGCTTTTTGTTTCATTTGCAAAATTTTTGAAATTCACTAATTTATGATGGCTCCAAAAGAGGCCTCCAGTGGTCTCTTTTGAAACACACCATGTGTTACCCTCTATCAACTGAATCAGATAAATAGTTTTGAATCAAAAAGGCTATGATAGACAGACGCTCAATGGATCCTATAAATATAGATTCCTGAAACTAGCTTCTTACCTTTTGAGGTACTATATCCCAAAAATCAAAATCAAATCAAGATCTTGACGCCATCTTAATTCGCAACAAGTCCATTCCATTCGTACGACACGACCGCAAGCGTCAGCGATTTATCTAGCAATCTACTACTACTAGCTAGTACGATACCGGATCGGTCCCGTTGCGCTTTTTGCGGCGCGGCGCGGTGTGCGGCGAGCTTAATTGCACGCTGTGTCACTAATTGAACGGTTAGCCGGAACCGGTCGGCTGCTGTTTGCTAAACGATTATGCGGTATATTATACGTAATATTTTTTTTCGAGATTAGACTTATTGCGTTTTACGCTGTGGCTTCCTTTTCAGGATAGCGCCTCCTTGATTCTCCTGTTGTCTCTTTTTGTAGAGCAGTGCTCTAATTTGCTGGGGTAAACGTAGGCGTATTACGGTTACGGTGTTTTAATGTGCCTCGTGTTTTGTGAGATGGCCAATGACAAAGACTCATTAAATGGAGCACCTACGTAACTTACCTATCTGCTTATAGGTTAATGTATTTTTTTAGTACCTAAGCCAATGAATACTATCTATGGCAACTGATGCTTGATACATTTTGAGGTGATAGAACTGCTTCAGACAAATTCGATTTTAACTGTTTACCTATTACCTACAAGTTTATTTCGTTTGTTATAATATTATTTAAAACAAACATTATTTCAGACGAAAGTTGTAAAAAAATTAGGACATGTATCTATCCATAGCTTAGAAGAATTATCCAGTATTGAAGGCTAAACATGACTCTACTATTTCATCATCTCCCAAAAATCGAATGACTTACCTTCCTAACGGATATTCAACAAACTAATACCAAACAAAAAATATCACCATAGATATTAACTGGAACAGTATTATGTTGTTTTCCTGATTATACACTCATTAAAATTTTAAAAGACAAGTTACAGCAAGTTCAGTTAGCTAACAGCCAACTTGCGTGTTTATTGCCGAAAGTAATAAAACTTCATTATTGTCTACAACATCTTGGCACGGGAGAGGCATTTCCACTAATTCCAAATTATGAAAATGATGTTTGCAAAGTTGTAAACGGAAAAGGGTGGAAATCAAATCGTTGTAAATAAGAAAAAATGGCTGTCTGTTTATAACATTGTAGTGATTAAACCGCTTAACTGAATTCGATAAGAATAAACAATATTCGAAAGATTAATATCTTGCAACTTGATGAAAAACAAAGGTCAATTTTGTCCCATAATCGCCGCCAAAGAAATTACAGACAACTGTTAATATAGAGTTTTACAAAATGTATCTTTACATATCGTCGTATCCTACGAATAAAGGCGCAACTGCAAAAAAGCAACTTTTCAGGAGGAAGATTTTTAAATCTCATGTCAAAATTAATTGATACTTTTGCGATGTCAACATTTAAAATACCTTATATTATATAACCATACTAGCTGTGCCCGCGACTTCGTCCCGGTGAGAATTTATGATTGTTCAGTGCCTACCCAGACGAAGTCGGCTAATATAAAAAAAACCTAAGTTACTCCTTATTACATAACTTATCTGCCAGTGAAAGTCCCGTCAAAATCGGTCCAGCCGTTCCCGGGATTAGCGGGCACAAACAGACAGACAGGCAAAAATTGTAAAAAATGTTGTTTTTGTATATGTATCAAGTACACATACATATGTATTTAGTAAAAAGCGGTTATTTTTATATTGCAAACAGACACTCTAATTTTATTTATTTGTATAGATTAGAATTTGTATTTTATTTTTTAATACCTTATATTTGATTGGTTAATACCTTATATTCTCGACGATATAAGGTATTATATAGTCGAGAAGATTTTATTCCCCTAATGCAGTCAGTCAACCGAATCTCTGTGATATTCCATATACCAATCTACAACATAAAATCGTATTAAAAATCACCATAAGTACCTAATATCGAACTCCGACACTCTCCGGTTTGATACCTGAACAGACAATAAAACAATACTTCAGATAAAGATTTCTCTCGGCAACCGATCCTGTAACTACACAATAAAACCGGTAAATAAATAAATAAATGCAAAAAGTTGTTTCAAAAATAGCCCCCCTTATAGAGACTAGCAGCTGCGGCTGCGGCTCAAGGCAAACCACCCGCTTCTTTAGGCCGTGTTTTGCAACGCAAATTGTGATTTTTCTTTTTCTTAAGTGCTTACCATGGCCCACAGTTCGCAATTAAGTAGGTATAGTTAAGTAAATCGATCTTTTTTCTGTGTAAGTATAAGCTAGTTTGCGCGCTAATTTGACTTCTGCAATCGCGTCTTTTATAGTTGGGAAGTCCAAGGATCAAGAGCCAGATTTAAAACAGTAGGTAAATGAATTGTTGTTATCACTTTTTTCTTAATAATTTCTTCATTATGTTCTCACCTTTTAATAATTCTTTGGATTTTACGAATATTTCGAATAGCCAAGTCTGTCCAGTCGTTCTCGAGTATTAGTGATATAAACAAACGAAATTTCATTTTTATATAGGTAAGTAGGTACAGAGATGAATGAAAAAGCATTAACCTATCGGATAATACCTAAATTAAAGCATTAATTTATTATGCCTGTTGTAAATTGAATATAATTTATCGGACGTCAATATTTTTTTTTTTTCAAAATAATTGTATACCTATCGGATAATACCTATGTTAAAGCATTAATTCATTATGTCTTTTGTAAATTAAATATAATTTATCGGACGTCAATATATTTTTTTCAAAATAATAAAATAGGTCACATATTAACTTCATTCCGACACAACTATTCCACTTATTGCCTTTATCAATAATCGATCAGAACGTTTAATATTTCGTAGCAATAGCAAATGAAGTTATTCAATAATTTCGTTATTACAAGTGCAGTACGAAACACCCATTATCTAAATGAAAGAAAAGATCAGACGACATGTGCATAATTTATTAGATCATTGATTATAGTCATTCCAACATGAGAATGTGCACCTGCCCCATTTTTTACGTCACATCGCAATCTATGCGTTTTAAATGCGCTTTTATCAGTACCTATTTATCATGAATCATTAATATTATAGTCCACATGTATGTACTTAGCGGACCTGATTATGATCGCAGTGACAAGTATTCACTCTGGGAATAAATCAGCTAATTCAAGTTTATCTAGATCCTCGTTAGTATTCAGATATCATGAAATGGATATCAATGTAGAATAAAAAATATCCGTGTATCCTGTTTAACTGTACGGGACTTTAGAAAAACATATAGCTGTGATATTAATTTAAAGCTTGGATAAGTAGGTAACTGATATGAATAAAACTAAATTACTAAAAAAAACGTCACTTCATACCTGTAATCCCTGAAGGGTTAGGCAGAGGTAAATGCATGCATTCAAGCATACCTACATGCAAACACCCACGATTCGCCGGTTACGTTTTTGGCCCATGTAACAGGTGGCGAGCCTGTTGACATCTCCGGGCACATTACCAAACTCCGAGGTACTGGGAAACTTCCAAAAAATGGAAAAATCGCAATAGAACCAGAAATAAATATTTACCCTCTTATTCATAAACGTATTTTAGCTATTGTTGCTAATCTCTGCTTTGTCTTTTTCTATCCTTCACATTTAACAATGCAACTGACAAAGACAAAGCATTCTATAGCTAAAACGTATCTAATGTACGTTTATGAATAAGGGGGAAAGATTTTAAACCGTTATCTCTGATAGCCCCCAACCCGGGAATTGAACCCAGGACCTCCAGCGTAGTAGTAGTGGCCTGCTACTACTAGTCTACTGCGGCAGTTTAAATTACTAGGTATAGATATTATTATCTAAGGCGTAGGGACGTGACGACCCACCGCTCACAAGAGAAGGCGAACTCTACCGCTAGTGCATTCAGTCATCCGAATATTAGCGGTCATTCCTTTAAGCCATGCCGCGATGCCATCCCGCGTTAAAACTACTGACACTGCTATCGCCAACCCGCACGAAAATTGATTGGCCAAGAAGAATATTTGTACTATTTATTTTTCGCAATAACACATGCAAGTGAACTTTAGAAATTATAGAAAAAACGGAAAGAAAAATTTGACTTCGGACAGGAATCGAACCTGCGACCTCAGGATAACCAGTCCAGCCGCTTTACCACTAACCTACCGAAGTCCCACACCGATGCGTCAAATTTTGCTTTCCCTTTTTGATTTTTAACCGATTTGGATTTGGTGTGGGATTTCGGTAGGTTAGTGGTAAAGCGGCTGGACTGGTTATCCTGAGGTCGCAGGTTTGATTCCTGACCGAAGACAATTTTTTTTTCCTTTTTTTTTAATTTCAAAAGAAGAATATTTTTAGGATTTTATTACGCGGTGAAATTTACATACCTACCTATGAAAAAAATCTTAAAATAGATACAATGTACAATTGTACATCACATACCTACAATACATCTAAATGAAATGACACAGCCTGAATGCATCGAACATTCAAGTTTGCAAATTTCGCCTAGGTGTAGATACCTAGTGGATACCTCCAATAGGTAGAACCTATCTATTGTTTTATTGGAAGCGTGCCTGTTAATGTGAATCCACACATTCCACACCCGCAGCGATATGGTGTCGCGTGTACAGGGTTGTCGACGTTGCTGTCTCCGACCAAATATCCCATCCCATACCTGTTATATTGTTATACAATAGGAAGGGAAATTTGGGTGTTGACAGCAGATTTTGAAGACAAATGCACGACATAGGTACGAGTTACCTATTAGTGGAATTTATTTTTTTCCGTGGATGGAATGTCGCCGTAAATATACCTAATCAATTTTTATTATGAATATTATTTTCATGATGAAAATGTTAGAATATTGTGTATGTTTTGCTTTTATATCAGTATGACATATTTTTAGGTATATTGCTACACAGTTGATAACGCTCTACGAAGTCGAAACTAGCCGACTTGTCTGTTTCCTGAGCTGTTCAATATTTCTGTCTGGGCATTCAGTACCTACACCCTATCGACTTCTTAAATGAGCGATAAGGCCGCTTATTGTATGTACCTACCTACGTTATATGTTGTATTTTTTTGTGTAAATAAATAAAATAAGTAGATACCTAATGGTAGGTTAATATGTACAGACAATATCGTTTTATTATTTATTTCTCTAATCGATTTTATTTAAAGAGGATATTTATACCTACCTATTCATATTTAAATGCAAGTTAAACTTATGCATATTTATTGCATGTACTTATCAAGTATTTTTCATACCTACATATTTGCATGCATAGGTATATCTAACAAGCTTTTCATGTTACATATAATTTGGTCCTTAGTGATTAGGTACTTAGGTATATTCTCTTTGGTGCCAACCCTACGCGTATCGAAAGTGGGACGGGTATCTATGATCCTTTATCGGCGCCCCATGTTCGCCAATTAGCTTTGTTCCTTCAACAATCGAAAACTGAATTTATCGCCATCACCTATAGGTATGTAGGTATATATTTTTCGGTTTAAAAAAATTGAGTAGGTCCCTATATAGGTATTATTTACCTTAGGTAACCTGTGTAATTTCTTTTAGCGATCAGAATGGACAAAAAACAAAAACCATCACAAAACAACCTCAATTTAGTTATTGTCTAAACGAACTGGATTTATAACAATATTTCACAAAAACGTAAGAACCGAGATGGCACAAACATCCAATGATATTCAAATCCTTATATTCATAAAAGAATTCATTTACACAAACTGCCATCAAACTTCAAACTGTTTGACAACCATGCACGCACCTAGTCAATTGAGCGCTTTACATGTAAACTCCTTGATGAATCGGTTGTCTTGTTTATGGTAAAATTGGCAGATAGCTTACACTACATTATTTTATTTACGCCACGGCTGGTGTAGATCTGAAGCGATCTACTCGGTCAAGCATTACGGGCGCGGTCGGGTGTGTGATGGGTGACCGCTAGTATCAAATTAAAATGCGCGTTTTCCATGCTTCGGAGTTCGGAGGGCACGTCAAACCATTGGTCCCGGTTGCTATCGATAGAAAGCAGTCGTTTAACCTTGTCGGAGGCCTTATGGGCGGTTTGAAAACATCCGACAGCAGGTTGGCCACTAACCCGTATCTCCACCAATCCGCAGTGGAGCAGTGTGGTGGAGTAAGCTCCAGGCCGCCCCCAAAAAGGGGATAGACTCGTGCCCAGCAGTGGGACGTATAATGGATTGCCATTATTATTATTTATAATAGTTACCTACATTTCGGATAGATTACCCATCGAAGCACAATTTTTTTTTCTTTTTATAAAGTAGCAAAAATAAGTAAGTAAGTAGATAATAGTTATGGTAGTTAAGGGACCATTTCTCTGCTTACAAATATCTGGAATATCGAGGCCACCGGCGACTGGAGGCCGATTTTTTGTGTCAAATAATCTAGGGGTTTATGCCATAATCGCCACACTTGGGATGCGGGTTGGCGATCCCTGTGATGGTAGTTCCTATCTTGAGACGCCGTTGCCCATGCCATCAACTGATGACTAGAGCGAAAGTTGCACCGCCCCAAATCGCATACCTATGTCTTACGTGTCTCTCCGCAACGACCTAAGCCGAGGTTACAATCACATGCTATAGGTTCAATAGATACAATCAAATGCATGTTTTTGTTACTAGGTATCGACCGATTTTTTCCTCTTTTCTTTTTGTTTATCCTATGTACCGTATCTGATGACCTATTACGAATGCCGCCCTGTTTTGCCCAAAGACTTCATCAGAAAAATAATAACTGCCTAATTGGAAACATACGTTGGTACCTACCTAATAATTTTTACAATATCAATGTAAAATCACTAGGCTCGTGTTCATATCAAAAACAAAATATCGGCATTTACCCGCTTTAATAATATTCGAATCCACTTTTCTGATTGATTTCACGATTCGCCCGGAGATTTCATGGAAATAGTCTCCACACATTTTGTTATTTTGTTATGAAAACATTTTCATGTTTCCATTCAATACGCGATATTAAATAAATCCGATATGTGCCTAAGAAGATCAAACGAATGTAACCTTACAGCTTTTATAATAGGTACGTTATTCATTCTGAAGAAATATAAATACATACCTACCTACCCGAGTGGACATGTGATTACTCGCTATCTTATAGGGTTGTTGACCCTAAAAATACTGGATGTGAACAAATAAATGCTACAGTACCTAGGTATTTTTTGTTAGTCGTAATAATTAGTAAGGAAAGCTTTCTGTTCCTATGGAAACTTCAAGATGAAACCGTGGCCGTAACTAAACTCTTAGGCATAATTTCCTCTACCTACTGTATACCTAAATAAGTAGGTACCTACTACCTACCTAGGTAAAAGCGTAAATAATTTATAAGTAATGAAGTAGGTAGGTACATGCCTACTTATTTAGGTACCTACTTAAGTTTTTGTGTGTTTTAGAAAGCTCAACAAATAGGTATTTAACAAAAAGCTCAAATTGGGCATGTTTTAAGATAATCTAGCGCTTGTGGGCGAGGGTCCCAAATAGGTAGGTACCTATCTATTAGTTTATTCCACTAAAACTTTTTACTGAAACGTAGGTAGGTACCTACCTACCTTTAGAATCGTCGACAACACAAGAGAAGATAGGATCTCTACACTCTCTACCATTAGGTATAGGTACCTACCTACCTATGTATAAAGATCAGTCGTGTATCGAACTGTACCATTTACCTAAAGCCACATTTTAGACATTGGTAGGTACTAGCCCTAAATACCTATAGGTACATTTAACCCATAGAAAAAACTGTACCTACTTACCTACCTACCTATGTTATGAGAGAATTCTGACCTAATAGGAAATGTTGCAATTAGTTTTTTCCATGCTGCTTTCTCTAGGTAGGCTATGATATATATGATAAAATTTTAAGTTCTTTAAAACTAAGTGGCTATCTAGGTATACCTAGGTAAACAAATCTTTCAACTCCAACTCATTCAACTTAGCTTCAGTTAGGTTCAACAATTGAAGTTCAAAGTACCTACCTACCTAGCAAATTTTAAATCACAATTGATTTCAACACGAATTGGTCGACTACTTATTTGGCTCGAAGTATCGAATTAAATGGATATGAACAATTAGGATCTAAATAGGTACGTGACATACAAATACTAGACTAAGACTAAGCTTGAATAAACGCTGACATAGAAAGTGCAAAGTATTCACCTTGATAATGAAATGTCAAGTTACAATACGGTGGAGTGGGGAAGCAAAGCGCTGCGCACGGCGGCAGGCGGCAGGCGGCAGTCCAAGTTAAGTCCGCCTCTCCGCCCTCGTGTTTCATTAACGGTACCGGCGCACTAGCGCCACGCGGCCGCCGCTCGAACTAATACTGATAACGCTTCCATTACCATTGAGGCTACGTTTACTCGATCTGTGTGGTGATAGCCAGTTGAAACTTTATCTAGGTAGGTACATTTGTTTACCTATTTAATAAAATAAGTGTTGTTATCCCTATATTTGCATTTGGAATAGGTAGGTGCCTAATTGCGTCGGAAATAAATAAGAAATGCCTACGTAGATATCTACCTATGGGATGCCTACAAATAAGGATAGAAATCTTACCTATATTTTACCTATGTTTTTTATAGTTTTGATCAATCCACAAACTAGGTAGGTAGATAGGTACAAATTTTAAATCATTAACCAAATCTCGAATAAGGTATGTACCTACTTACCTACCTATTAGACATAAACTGATGGATTGAGTAATAGGTAGGTACTTAATAAGTACCTACCTAGATACCTACCATCTACTTAGTTTTATTAATGCCGATATGACTTACCTACCTACCTACCTACCAATCACACAGCCAATAGGTGAAAACCTAATAGGTGGGTAATATAGGTACTTAGGTAATAGATACCTACGTCAACAAATTTGGACACACAACATACCTTCTTACCTAGGTACCTACCTGACGACACAATAGACCATTGGACAGATATAAAACTGGCTGAATGAAATTCCCAGATATTGGATTTCGTAACAGAAGTTCATAAATTTGTTCCTAACCAAATAAAATACGATGCATACTTACCCCTACAACCTACTCCTCTGTATTAAAGTGTAGATATTTCATGGAAAGGTCAAGAGGGTTCCGCGAATCAGTTATCTACTAGGTAGTTACCTATAGGTACCGGTAATAGAACACCAGTGACGAAGCTCGCGGGCGTTGTCACCACCGCATTACCGCTAAATGATAGTGTTCAGCGCTATTGTGTTCCAATCAGGCACGGCCCTGCAATTTATGGCACTGAGCGGCAACGAATCTATATTGATATCTCTGTACGTTTACGTTTTTAGGTAGGTAATTGGGTTATGGGCTATTAGTATTTGAGCTTTTGACGGAGCTCGCAGGTGAAGGCACCACCGCATTACCTAATATAAGTACATGCCGCTAAATGGTAGTGTTTAGCACTATCGTGTTCCGGTCAGGTGGTAGAGTACGGCCTTGTAATTTCCGGCACAGAGGCATAACACCTTAGGCCTCAGGAGTGGTAGCGCATCTGCATTTTGACCTTGGTCTTTGTGTGGGTGTCTATAGGCTACAGTCATCACTTAACATCAATGTGAACTGCATGCTTGTTTACCTTTACATAAAAAAAAAAAACCAAAATAACTATTTACCGATATTTTAACACAAAAACAACTAAGTAGTCACAGCACTACCGAACTAACGTCACAGCACTATCAGGCGGATGTGGGCGACCACATCCGTTCCTGAATTGTACATGAATAGGTACCTACGTTGGTAATTGATAAAAGTTCCCAAGCTAAATCTAGCCTCGAAACCTTTGTCAAGGTGGTCACATGACGACCATGATGAAAGAAACATGTCTTTCATCATTATATTTACTTGGTTTCATTTGGTCGTAGGTAAGTACCTAGATTGTTACAAGCTTTAACCTCTTCTACTTATTTGAGTTCGAGATTTCTTTTTTTTTTCTGGCGATTCCGTGATACAGTTCAGTGCCTACGTCAATAGGTATTATCTCATAATATTGAAACCATCGACCACAGAACGCCGATTGAAACACACGTAGGTACAAAGATGAAATTTGGGAGCATTATAGATACCTACTTAGTTGGCCTACTTACATCGTCGCTAAAATCGGATTTTGCGACAGGGCCGGATTAAGGTGGTACCTACAAGAGCTTTCGCAAGTTTAAAAATATTATCAACGCTGGCGAAGACTCGGACCGTAGCTAGTAACCTATTAAAATATTTGACACGCGCTTGGCTTGATTTAAAAAACTTCTTATTAATCTTCTGATGATCACTGAACGACTATTGCGGACTTGTGGACTGAGGTCTCGGGTGAAATTTTATATATTCTCTAGTTCCGGATCGAGAAATAAGTGGAACCTAATTGGATATTTTCTAAAGGGGACAATTATCAATAGCCCCATAAAATGAAACAAGGGTTCGTACCTAACTGGTGAATCATCCATGTATCTATGCTACACAGCCTACCCCTTTGGGTGGGTAAATAAAAAGTTAACATTCCTGTATATAATAACTACTTGAATGTCTTTGAAATAAGCTATTCGTTGGGATGGAGAATTAATTTTATCATCATAAAATAATTAAATTACTTGTTTTAAATTAATATGCAAGATATGATAAAATATGATAACATGGGTAAATGTTACTTTATCAAATACCTATTTAAGTCGGTAGATAATGGATTTTTATTAACTCACCTTTTTTATATTTAAATAATAGGTACGTTTTCTATGACAAAAAAAATCTAAAACTAAAGTATATAGGTATAGTACGAGTATTAGATGTTAGTTGTGATTAACAATTAACAGTCACTTCAGTAACAGTTAAACAGCGCAAAAAGTTTCATGTGGTTTTGTTATTTTCTACGAACTATGACGTCACTTGTTATAACAGTCACGCTAGTTGATTTAAGTTTTGTTTTCTTTAAATAAAAATAAATATACCTATCCTGACACCTACTTAGGCTAATATTTAACCACATAAGTTTAAAACTCTACATCTAAGTACACAAAGCTTTACGTTCCATTATGAATAAGTCTATAGGTACCTGTGTGCTTGCATTAGCGCATCTACCTAGAACCTGAATGTCTAAATTCTAGATATTTCACAAATTCTCTTAAGCTCTTCTTTATTATTAAACCTGTAACCTATATTTTCGTGTTTATTTATATAAGCATTTCTAAATAAGTAGGTATCTTAACTATTGATTTGTGCCGATTTAATGACAAACTCATTCCCTAAAATATGCGCAAATTATTTAAATACAAACGAAACATAAGCGAGATTAAAAAAATCGTATAAAAACTTGGCAACAATGGGCACAGAAAAGAAAAGTTTACGACTCATACGGTTTACTGTTTATAGACGATAGATAATTAATTTTCTCATTAACGACACCGCGTATAGTTCACAGTTTTTTGTGTGTTACCTCTCTGATTCTGAGAGATCCGTAATGTCCGTATATAGTAGGTACACCTATTAGTCCAGACTAGGGCTGCCAACCCTACTACAATAATAATATTAAATAATATCCTACTGCTTCAGATGTCTAAATACTTTTATTTAAAAAATAGGTATAGATATTAATTAGTAGGCGAAATTACTATATTTTATCAATATTGACTAATACCTTCACCTTTTCTGCTGTTACTTGTGATGAGATCCATAAAATTCTTTCGTCCCTTAAGTCGAATGCTGTTGGCGCTGATGGTGTGAGCCGGAGAATGATATTCTTAATCCTTGACTTTATTTTGCCCGCTCTAACTTATATAATTAATTTTTCTCTTCTGATTGGTACCTTCCCTTCCGCCTGGCGTAAAGCTTTCATAACCCTTCTCCCTAAAATTCCTAATCCCAGTTTACCTAATCACCTTAGACCCATTTCTATACTCCCGTTTTTATCTAAGGTCTTAGAAGCCGTCACGCACAAGCAATTTTCTGCATATGTATTTCGAAATGATCTCCTCACACCATATCAGTCCGGGTTCCGCCAGGGTCATAGCACATCTACCGCCCTGCTTAAAGTCATTGATGATGTCAGGTCCGGTATGGAACGTTCGAAACTTACAGTCCTGGTTCTCGTTGACTTCTCCAAAGCGTTTAATACCGTCGACCATGACATTCTTCTTGCTGTCCTTAGTTATATTGGAGCCTCTCCAGTAGCGCAGAAATGGTTCTCATCATATCTTCGCGGTCGCCAGCAGGCTGTGCGTGCTGATTAGGAAATTTCGGATTGGTGCACTCTTTCCTCTGGTGTACCTCAAGGCGGAATTCTATCACCACTTCTTTTCGCATTGTTCATTAATCTTATCACATCTCTCCTTCATAACTCTTACCATTTGTATGCAGACGATCTTCAGATATACGCTCAAGCTGACGTCTCTAACATAGATCTTGCTATTGCCGCAGTCAACGATGATCTTAGAGTGATATCTGACTGGTCTTATAAATTTAGAATATCCGTTAATATATCAAAATGTCAAGCCATTATTTTAGGCAGCCAGTATTACATCAATCAACTGAATTATAATGATTTACCGCCTATTTTATTTAACAATTTACCTGTTTCATTCACGGATTGCGTTAAAGATCTAGGTTTGTATATTGATTCTTCTTTAAGCTGGAAGAAACAAGTTGCATCTATTAGCCAACGCACCACTGCAACCCTGCGATCTCTCTATAGGTTTAAGAATGTTCTACCTCCTAGTACTAAGTCTCTCCTTGTGCAGTCTAACATCATTCCTACTTTTGACTATGCGGACGTTTGTTACTCGGATATCTCCCAAGAACTTCTGAATAAATTGGATCGGTTACTCAATATGCCTATCCGTTTTATTTTCGGTTTACGAAAATATGACCATATATCCCCATATCGTTCTCATCTTAAATGGCTTACCATCCCACAGAGAAGATCCGCTAGGATGCTCTGTTTGCTATATTCTATTATTAACGATCCTTGCTCTCCTCCTTACCTGAAATGCGAATTTAACTTTCTAGGCGATTCACTTAGTTATTGCCTTCGGTCGTCAGAAAATCTCTCTCTTGAAATACCTGCTCACCGCTCTCGTTTTTTGGCTTATTCATTTGCTATAGCTTCTATTAAGCTCTGGAACAAGCTGCCCCTTGACATCCGTAAATCAGCTAGCAAATCTACTTTTAAGCGAAAGGTGCGTGATCACCTCTTACTCTCTTCTTGATCTTCTTCATTCTTTTGATTAGTAATTTGTTGTCATGTATATATAATTACATATATCAATATTTATATAGCAATACGTATAATTATTATTATTAATATAATTTTATATAGCAATACGTATCTAAATATATTTATAATTATTTATTAAGGTATTTATTGTTTAGTTTACATTTTTCTCTAAATTTTTGTTCTTGTATAAATTGCACCCTTTACAATCCTGTCCCACATCCCAAAGGTTGACTGTTAGAGAATGCCTAGTGGCATTAAGTCCGCCTAATGTACTCGGTGCATTGAAGAATAAATAAATATTGTCGCTAAAATCAATCTCTATCTAAAACGGAACACGCTCTTAGAGTAGGGGATCCACAGGGGGTTTTTTGCAGATTAGGGATAGGTTAGCAGATAGGGGATAGATAGGGGATAGCTTGCACACTGTTGAGTATCTCTACCAAATCTGAAATGTTTACATGGGTTCGCGCCCTTAGGGCAGCTATTAAAAGTTTAACCTTTTGCCTGTAATGCCCGAAGGGAACATGCAAACACTCACAATTCGCCGGCTACATTTTGGGCCACATAACAGGAGGCGAGCCTATTATTTTATTTACCTAAATAAAAGTCATAGATACCTAATAAGGAATAAGGTATATAGGTACTACCTATAAATTTATGGGTACTTAGTACAAAAATGTACTGTATTTGGTTTTTAAAAACTTGGCAACCCTAGTTTAGACAGGAGCTTCGAGTTAACGCGTCTTTAAATTGTCATTAACTTGATATGTCATGAAGACATTACCTACATAACTCCTGCGCATCTTTCGTATTTTTTGCTCAGAAGATATTAACTCTGTAGAGTTGGTTCGTTTGTCTGCTTCCTTTGTTTGTCTAACTTAAACGATATTTATTGATATTTTTTAACGATAGGTATCGCTTGCAGTAAATATAGGTACCTACAATTATATTTCATATTGTTGGTGGCTCTGGCTAGCCACCAACAATATGAAATATTATTGTCAGAGAGTCATCAGATAGGTAGTAACAATTTTTGAGGTAGGATAAAAAATTTATAAGTAGGAATTGTTTGATATAGTATGATCAGTGCTCTTTTCTATCGTAATCACAGAAACAACGCAGTATTTCTAAAATGTTTGATAAATTAGGTAATAAATAGGTTGGTATGGGTTGAACTAATAACCTTTTTACCTATATAGGTAACTCAAAAGACACAAACATGGACTTAGACAAAAGCCAGAGAGTCTCAATGCACGTTTTGTTACTAGACACTTTTGAACGAAGAAATATTATCCCGATAACATATTTCATCCCGAGTATCCAAATGAATCTGTCATTTATAAAAAAAAAACTATACTTATACCTACCGGTCTTAGGTATATACATATTACCTATTTTATTTTAAAGAAAAATGGAAAGAAAAGCATGCATGTTCATTGCATGCAATTCACAAGCATGTGTTAATGCGAAATAATATAAAACAATTACATATTACCTATTATGGAAAGTTTTAATGCAAATTTTATAGTTAGGTATAAGATTACCAGTAAAACTATTTCATCTGATATGATTTTTAAAATCAACCCATCCTGTCATACGCGAAATAAAAGCGTACAAATATTTTTTACAATATAAACATAGAGAACTTGCTGAGTAGGTATAAGTCATGAGCGGGAGCGTCGATTATTATTATAAAATAATTGTATCTTAATAAGTACCAATTTTTACAAATGTTGGTTTTGGTTTTCAGGATACTATCAACCAGCGGGGCCTTTGATCAAGGAAAGCGGCGCAGACGCAGAGCGAGCGCTCGCTAGGTACCACCCCCCGCCGCATTATCACGCCCCACACCCACCAGTAAGTACTTTACGTCACTTCAAATAGGTACATCACTAATAATAGACAGCTCAACAATCCACATGTCAAGCTTAGGGATTATTACAGATAACAGATTTAATTTCAAAGAGGAATGCACGTTATACTTTTGGAATACCTATTTATATGTCGGGCCGCCAAATACTTTTAAGTACCTACTAAAGATCTACGGCAAAGGCACCACATTTTGTATCTGCCTATATTTAGATATTAAATGCGAGAAATCTACGCATGTGGCATTGTTAAAATCATCCCAGTTAGATATTTGGTAGGTTGGTATACTCAAATACGAGAATTAATTGTAGAGGTGTGGATAAAGGAGTGGAGTTTCACCGGCAAACTCTTTGTTTACAGGTATTGCAACAATATGGTCCGCCGTACTACCCTGCAGATCTATGCTATGGACGATATTACCGGCCGCCGGGGCCCTACCACATGCCACCACCACAGCCGGACTCACAGGTACCTGTGTATTGTTTCTCTACATATAACTACAAAATAAATTTTGAAAATGAAATATACGTGCTGCCCTGGGCGTTCATGGTGTTAGCAACGTCATTGAATTTGGCCATCCATTATAGATTGCTCTTATACAATAATAAATGTGCCCATTAATCAACAAATCAATCAATTTCGTTCACGCCCCTGGTCTAAATCTGTTGCTGACACTTCTGTCTGCCAAACGTCTAACACTGAATTAAAAACTATTGTAAATATTTAGGTATTCAAAACACGACTGCCTATTTGATCCAGTGGACGCAATCGGAATACTAAAACCTTGGGTTCAGATCGGGAAATACCGCTATTGGGTCTAGTACCCGTTGGCTGGGAGAGCATGTTAAGCCCTTGAACCTGCGCCCGATCTCTCTCCGGTAGTGCGGGATCACTATCCCATCGGGCTATGGGAGTGAGGAAATAGAGAGTGCGCACCTGTGTTTGCACATACTCTTTTGCACTACAATATCTCCTGCCCTGGTTGGTACTCCGCTGAGACTGGCCGTGACCGAAATTCGATCTGGAGGACATTTTCAATATTAAAAGTATACAATATTGAATTAATTAAAAGTTTAATACTTGATTTCAACTTATAAATCTTTTCAAATCCGATTCTTTACCGTATTTATTTCAAGATATAAAAACTAGTCAATACAGTTTTACTACCGCAAACACCTTCCTACAAGACGCCGTTATTCGCAGATGGTGGGCGTTGGCAGCGAACCGTATCCACCGCCACCGCAATACTACGGCTCGCCACCATGTTACCAGCATTCACCACAGAGGATACCTTACGTAGGTCAGTAGACTGCGAGGTTTATCGCTAAAAAGAACTGAAGATAAGCGTATTAAAAATGAGATGCCAGTTTATAATCTTAACATTAGATTCGGCGAAGTTTTTTTTATGAAATAATGTCCGACGAAAAAAATTGACGATCCGATTAGTCGAGCGTCGGTGTGAGGCGACCGTTTTATTCGAAGGGTCGCGGATTCGATCAACGCACCGGGACAAATAATTGTATGGCCTACAGATATTTGTTACGGTCCTGGGTGTTTGTGTATGTGTTGTATCTGTACAACGGCACCCACGAGACAAGTTTATACCTACTGTGGGGCTGTGAGCGTAAACGTATTTATTTATTTAATGTGTGGTGGCAAACGTCTAGTAGAAGGTAAGTGAATCCTGCAGTATATTCCATTGAATCCCCTTACCCTTAAATCTTAAATAATTTTGCTTCTGTGATAGTTTTAAAATAATAATAATGGCAACCCATTATACGTCCCGCTGCTGGGCACGAGTCTCTCCCCTTTTTGGGGGAGGTCTGGAGCTTACTCCACCACGCTGCTCCAATGCGGATTGGTGGAGATACGGGTTAGTGGCCAACCCGCTGTCGGATGTTTTCAAACCGCCCATAAGGCCTCCGACAAGGTTTAACAACTGCTATCTATCGATAGCAACCGGGACCGACGGCTTAACGTGCCCTCCGAAGCACGGAAACGGGCCAAAACGTAACTTTTTTTTCTATGTAGGCACTGAAATATTAGATTCAGGACCACAGTTATTTAAACTGTGGTCCTGAATCTTATATTTCAGTGCCTACATAGTAGATAACATCACAATCAGTCACATTGCCTTGAACGTGTTATACTCGTAGATCCATTCAGTAAACGTTCAAATAAAAACCTCTATCTTCTCAAAATCTTGCAGAATACCGCGGATGCCCGTGCCCACTGAACGCGTGTCCAAAAAACGTCCATATTGGGCCCGCTACTGGTAAAGCCCCGACCGGTGGCGGCCCCGCGGACGTGTCTTCTGCGCTCGCGCCGCCCGGGGGCGCCTTCAGACCGAAGGTGCGGGCGTGCGCCCTCGACTCCGCCGCCGACACGCACGGCAGCGGGAAGGTATGTTATACTTTTTATGAAAGCTTAGGATAAGCGAAAGCAACCTCTCTTTAAGAAATAATTGAGATCTGACGTAACTGCTTCGTCCAAAAACGTCCATATTGTACCTGCTACTGCTAAGCCCCGACCGGTAATAACGGCGGGAAGGTACGGCTATACCTTTATTGGAAAAGGAAATTCTAAGTGGTAACCTCATCTATGAAATAGTAGGGAACTGATTTTGACGAGACTACATTGTTCAAAAATGTCCTTAATGCTACTAGTAATACCCAGTATTAAACAGTAAACTGACGTAACTGCTTCGTCAGTTTAATAGTTTCATCCGCGTACGATTGTATAGATCGTATATCCTAACGCGTCTAATAAAGCCAAATAGTGGCCATAAATGTACGACCAAGATGTGCCGATAGAGGCGTCTGAGGCCGATAATTAACAGCAACACATTTTAAACGACAAAAAATAAACCAAAGCAAAAGAGGAACGGATTCAATGAACTAGCTGTTATAAATATTAATTAGCATGTTAACACACACCTATCTTTGTCTCTATCTTTATAGATTGAAAATTAAGATAAAAATAATTAAGATTAATAAACGGAGAACTAGCCATGATGCCATCGTTAAGTTTCGAAGGACAAGATATGAATCTTTAGGGGATTCGCATAATAATCGAAACTGGTTTTTATTTCAGGATCCACCGTTGGAGCCGGAGCCACCGGCCGCTGCGGACGCGCCACATCCGTGTCCTGTCCCGGCTATCGGTGGAGCATCGCCCAAACGCGAGCTGTACGATGTTCGGGAAAACTTGCGCATCGCCGGCGACATACCAGGCCCGGCTGAGGCTTTGGGTCCTCCTTCACCGGCCCGAGGCTCCGCCGGCGCCTGCGCTCCCCAACCTCCACCCATCGCCCCCAGGCGTGCACGCTTCGGCAAAGATATGGCAAGGCGGTCCCTAGCGGGCGATGACACCGGCCTACTTCTATCAGTACCTCAACCGATCCTCGTCCAGAATAGCGACGCGGATGACGACGTTCTCGCCATATCCCCACCCACATGCGCTCCTATCGATCTGTCATCCTCAGATGAAAGATCTACCCCGCTCGTCGACGTGAAAAAAGAAAACGAAGGGCCCACGTATGCCACATCGAGAAAAACGGACGCTCAAGCTCTCAAGGAACACAACTGCACTACTGCCCTAACAGACGTGGCCGACGTTACGGACGCCGCGAAAGCCGTCAAACGGAGATATTCGAAACCAAAGTTGGAAATAGAAATGAAAGATGTACAACTCGAGGATGCTTGTAAAACAAACGGAATCGGGGAACATGTTAAACTGCAGAAGCGTAGAAAAGTTTCCGGAGAACAAATCGATCTCATTCGAATAGAGACGATTACAAAGGAGCCGAAGAAAAGAGCGACGCAAAACACGAAAAAATCACCGAAAACGCCCTATGCCGAGAAGAAAGAAAGAAAGAGGAAGTCAGAATTGACTGTTGGCGGACCAAAAGAAAAGAAATTACATATGGAAATAAAGGAAGACTCCAGAAATAAGAATCTGAGTGCAGTCTCTGAAGATTCTTTAGGATTGAAACCAAAAACTACAAGTGCACTTCTTTTGGATAATTTAATGAGGAAAAATAGTATTGACAGGCCAGATGCAAAAGGCTTTTCGGATACAGAAATAAATCCTGCGGAATTATTCCTATCACCTAACGAAAATGTAGCACAAAACTGTGCCAAGAAAACGTTAAATATTAACAATAATATTGTAGAAAATAACGTTTCAGTCAATGGTGTAAGGCCAAAAACGATTGCCGCTGTTAATCAATTTATAGGAAAGAAATTAGCGTACAAGAATGCTTGTAAAATAGAAAAAATTGATTCCAAAATCACACATAACTTAAAATCAGTATTAGCCCCCACCGAAAGCTTAAAAGAAGAAAGCAAAGTATTGCCCAATGGTGACTTAAAAACAGAAAAATGTTCTATTGTTTGTAATGAAAATAGTGATTTTAAATGTGCGGATATAGGAAAAGTGACTGATTCATGCAAAGACAATATTTTAGGTAACAACACCATTAGTAATAAAACAAATAATATGGATGAAGATATGTCAATGTCCTCTTCAAAATTAGGAAAAACTCTGAAGCCAAATGAATTCGAAACGTGCAATACATCTCCCATCGTCGATAAGCCTGATGAATCTCATTGCACATTAAGTAAGGCTGTCGAAAGTGATAATTCTAAACCCGATGAACCTACGATAGACGATACAATAATAGATTCATCTAAATTAGACAAAATAGCAAAACGTAAATTTGCGACAGATAAGGCCAATAATGAGTACAAAGGTAAAAATGTCGAAAAGTTAGTTAAATTGTTGGTGTCAAAAAAACAGGCGAATATAGAAGATGCACTTACGACGGAAAAAGAATCGGAGAAAGTGGACTTAGTGGATAAAGATGGGAAGGCTGAAAAAGTATCGACGAAGCGTTGTAAATTGGGGGCGGAAAAGACGAACGGGGAATTGAAAGGGAAGAGCGTCGAGAAGGTTGCTAAATTGTTAGGTTCGAAGAAGACGGCGATAAAAATGGATGAGCCTTCTTTAGTGGTGGAGGATGCGTGTTCCTCTCCAATACCGAATGTTGGTCGAAGGGCCAAGCGAAGAAGGAGCGGTGGGAGAAGAACCAGGAGGGCATTAGCGCCTCTCACACCTCCCACGCTGCAGTCGCGGGCACCACCACGGTGGAGCAACGGCTGGAATTGGGATGGCGAAGATTATTTATCAAAAGTATACCTCAATGTGAGTATCATCTTATCATTGCCTCTTCATAATGTCATAATATTTTGCTTCTGGAGCGTATACGAACAGGTATACGTCGATGACGCATGTTCCGTAGGAACTTAGACAGCATTTCTTATCTAAGTAATTCTCACATAAATATGATTTTAACCTAAACTTGGAGAGACTGCCAAGTTTACGCAACCTAAAAAAAACGTAACTTCACGCCTGTAATCCCAAAAGGGGTAGGCAGAGGTAAATGCATGCATTCAAGCAAGTTCAGTTCCTTCAAGTCTAGGTTAAGTAAAATCCTTCTGGTCAAAACCATGATGCTAATATCAAAATATCGTTCAGTTTTAGTTAAACTAGTGTATTGCAGAGGCTTGACAGTACCTAGGCAACATCTGACTTGTAGTAGGTTTAAGTATACCTAATGAAACCGCCCACAAAGCCTGCGACAAGGCTTAACGACTGCTATCTATCGATAGCAACCGGGACCGACGGCTTAACATGCCCTCAAAATCACGGGCATCTTTTAATTTGCCACTAGCGCTCACCCATCACACACCCGACCGCGCCCGTATCGCACAACCGAGTAGACCGCTTACGAACTACCGCAGCCGCTGGGCCATGCTCGCTTCGATAATATTAGCATCTATCTTCAAGACACAAAGATGATGCTAATATGAATGGTGTGTATTCCAGAACGACTCCCGGCTGGACCGGCTGGCGCGGTGCTGGTCGCGCATGTCGCACGCCAGCGGCGACAGCGTGGCGCGCGGCGACTGCGTGCTGCTGCGGGCCTCGCAGGCGCGCGCGCAGCCCTTTGTCGCGCGGATTGCGAGCTTGTGGGAGAACCCCGATGACGGTACGTGTCCCTTCTTTAACAAAACACTTATATCTAATTGTATATATCTATTGCATATTATTTTCCGCACCCTACGCAAAGCTTTCCCATTACCCCCATGGTTGACTGTCTGAGAATGCCTAGTGGCATTAAGTTATTTAGGCTGAGAGCGCCCTCTGTGCTCGCCGATTGCCCGGTGAGGTAGACTAGTGCCGTGTCGTAACGTGCCGGCTACATGAGTCCAGACAAAATAAAACTCAACAACGCGCCGCCGCGTACCACTCTCCTCTCCGACCTTAGTGCGACCCGCGAGTCGTTATTGTAGCTGTCACCCTGGGTGGGTTCCGGATTAGTCTTAAAACAAATTAAGCTATCAGGAAGTCATGGGGGAGAGACACCAAAGACAGACATGCGCTCATTAATAAATTTAAAAAAAATGGGGAATATTCCTTGTTTTGCTCATTAAGCAGAAAACTTGGATAGAGGGCACCACAGGCGTAAATCGCTTAAGGCATCAAGATCCTTTTATCGTTAAGGTGGGAGACCTTAAATATTTATTCGTAAGTTAAGTAGTTACTGAAATATTTAATCTTAAAACAATTGGCGCTTGCCACTTGCCTGGTGTTGTCAGATCCACACCATCTCACGCGTAAAATCGTTTTAAAGAAGCCTCGTAGTCAAGAGTTGTTTCGCTGGTCGCTCATAAAAATTTTGCCTCGCGGTCCTCGGCGACTGCCGACAAAGGGGCGCGCAGTCCCAAATCCAACTATCTATATATCTTTATTCTAACTATCACCAACCGATAAGTAGATCGACGAATAACATAAATGCGAATGCGATGCCAATGATAATGAGCCCCTAAAACACTATCACAGCGTCAAAACAACATGGGCTTAAGGGTGGCATGGCAGTGCTTCTGCATTTTGACCTCAGGTGTTCATGTAGATATCTATATGCTGCATTATTAGTATATTATTAATATACCATCCACGTGAACTGCAGTCATGTTTGCCGCCATCATAACACTATTTGATCAAACCCAGGGTGGGTTTGATGAAATTGTTTCCGGAAATTTTAGGAGGAAGGGAAATAACCCTCTAGGAAGTAGAAAAAAAAAAGATTTCTTAAGGATCGTAGTTTTTCTTCTACTTTTTTGAGGGCCATACGTTAGTAAAGGCCCTGCATAAACACTGTTGATTCAAAATAAATTGATTCGGCATCGTTGTACAGGCGAGATGATGGTGTCGCTGGTGTGGTACTACCGGCCGGAGCACACGGAGCTCGGGCGGCAGGCGAGCGACGCGCCCGACGAGGTGTTCGCCTCCCGCCACCGCGACGCCAACTCCGTCGCCTGCATCGAGGACAAGTGCTACGTGCTCACCTTCAACGAGTACTGCAGGTGGGTTTCCCGTGTCTCTGGTGTGGTACTACCAGGATACACGACAAACGAGACGATGATGTCGCTGGTATTTCACTACCCCCAACTCCGTCGCCTGCATCGAGGACAAGTGTTATGTGCTCACCTTCAACGAGTACTGCAGGTGACCAGCGTCCCGTGTCTCTAGTGTATCTCCTGATGCCCAGCGTGGGGCTGACCATGCCTGTCCTGACTGATTCCAGTTTGCATAGAGATGACATCATCATCCTGTCCCCCACCTATCAGAAAGATGCCAGTTGCTCTCTCTCGCCCAAAATCGAAATCCAACATTTAGATTTGCCAGAAAGTTGACCCCTTTATTATACCTCTAAGATGAATGCTACGTGCTCATATTAATACTGCAGTATGGTACACACTACACATACGATACGCCACTATGATCGCCAATCCGCATGCTAAGCGTGGCGATTATGGCATATTGCCTTATGGTCCAGCAGTGGACGTCTTTCAGTTAATATGATGATGACACACATACGATTCGAACTCAATTGCGTATATAAAGGACAACTGATGCAGGTGGAAAGGTGAGGTGCAATAATGGGTAATGGTTGGGTTAATGGTTGTAGTAATGTGCTGAGATTTGTATGAATTTCCTTCTCGCTCCATGAAAGTAAAAAAAAAAATATACCTTAATTTTTTTTTTGTATTTGTGACATTTTTTGTAGAAAAAAAAAGCTTACCATGGTTATGGCAGAGAATATGTAGTAATACTACGTATAGAATGGACACTGACGTTCCCGCCCGATTTCCCCACATCACCCAACCTCCCCTCTTATGGGCGACGGTTGGTATTTTCTACGTGCTACGCACACAGGTGCACGTGTAAATACACGTCACTGATTGATGTCTGTGTAATAGAGACTAAATGAAGCGTTTGTATGGAATTTTGGCGGAGTGTCCGCGGTGTGGTTATTGCTTTCGTAAACTTTCAGCATATCCTAGGTTACCAGACATGAACTTAGTGCAATAGTGTGACTCCGAAATATTCCAATACCTATAGATATAAATACGTAAACGTTAAATGGCATCCTTGGACTGGCTTAAATGCAGAGTTGAATGTAGAGACCCTGATAATTTTTTACAATTTTTGATCTTATATTTTTATTTTTATTTATATGTTATACTTACATGTACCTTGTACCAGATCTGTTTTTTAGCTCAAACTAACTGAGCCCGTTTCAATTAACAGGTACAGAAAACGGCTAAAAGCGACCGAAGAGGGCGTCACGATCGCACCATCCATCGTACCCGCACTACCGCCGAGCGAGATGAGTGCACTCAAGAATTCCTCAATAGCACCAAATGACACTAAACTACCGCCTTCCGTATCCCCGGAGCTCGTGCTCTTCTGTCGGAAAATCTACGACTTCAGATCCAAAAAGATACACGTGCCGAACAAATGAACCGCCACATCGACCATTTGGACTTGGATCTTCGCAAACTCCGAGCAGCTCGGTACGGTTTTTATAAGTATTTTTTGATATACGAATGAACACCAAAGTTGCTTCGCGGTTAGACTCTTCGCTACGCTCCGAGAGGACCAGAGAGTGATAGGACCGCGCGTGAGGACTTTTTATCCTTTAATCGTAGTGTGTCGACCCTTATTAGTACAAAACGCGTTCCCGGGTGCAATCGTAGAATGTGAATGGCCATTTTGTGTGAAATCATTCGTTGTTTGAGTAATCGCCGAGGACATTTCGTTGCTTGTACTGTAATTTGTCGTAGATGATGTTATTTGTAAAGATTTTATATTGATTTGCTACTATGATTTCCGGATTGATCGTGGTGATCTATAATTTGTATCAAGGATGCCTTTTATAAATGTAAGTAGATATAAGAGAATCATGTTTGAATGGGGATTCATAACTGTGAACAGCATTTTAACTTTTGCTTTGGGATTTTCTACATCCTATTTATTCTCATTCTCCTATTATATTTCTGTAGAAATGATGAGTATGTGTGAGTTAGATGCTGAACTTAATTTCGTAAGTGAGTGATACGATTCTATCTTAACATTAGGTTTTATTCGGCTACACATAAAAAAGGCATTTATATGATTACAATAATTAATTTTAGTTATCTGTTACATTGTTGTCAACGTAGAGTCTATATTAAATTATTCTTTTTAGTTAATTTTAAGAAACTCAATGCAAGAGCCAGTTTCATTGGAGTGCCCATATTTGGGAAATAAGGGCTTTTCGTAACCATGAGATTGCCTACGTTTGTTTTAAACCTGGCATTAAATTAAAACTATTGTTTTTATTTGTTTGTAAACCCTATTTTTAATGTTTCAATGTTGTTTTTTGCAACATTGAATCGGCAATCTCTTGAAGCAAAACCGTACTCCAAATATTCATAATATGTTTATAAGATGATACCTTCTAATTCAACCAGTTAATTTTACATCACACATTAAATAGAAGTTACTACATATACGGATAGTATTCACATTGGTATGGATAGTGTAATATTGAATAATGTGTAATACCACATAGTAAAAGTAATGTACCAGTGGTAGTTTTTTATATTTATATGCATCACAAAGATGCTTTTTCAAGCGATACTTCTTGGAAATATTTTGAGACACTTTACCAGTGATATTTATTAAAAATCTATCATTCCCTAACATGGGTTGGCAAAAGTAGGTACCTACATACGAAAAACTTACTTTAGTATAGGTATATTAAAAAGACACTTTCGTTTAAATTATGTTCATCAAAAAGTATCGCGTGTAAAAAGCATGAATATTTATTTGTGAAACATAACGTATACAAACATCTCCACCTGCCTTTTTGCCGAAGGAATTGATTTATGAAGTGTTTCGGCCATCATGGAAAAAAATAAAACTCATGTTGCAGTGACTTATTTTATGTTTTTATTTTGGAATGTTTTCCAGGAAGACTGATTTTGCAAATGTCTCATTGACTTAAAAAATCAAATAAGTACACCAAGTTTTACATTATTTCGCGATAAAAGGGAAAATATTGGATTTTTTCAAGAAACATGTCATCCATTATTTTACACTATTGTGAAATAACAAGTGGGATCATTGTAACATATGTTAAATGTAATATTAGTGCATAGATGTAACAATAAAAACACTTGCGTGTTGAATGAAAAGAAATATATTGTACGACTATTATAGTGAAATCTCCTTATCATTAGAGACTAAAGTCCGAATACACCAACGCAACTACGAGTGTCGTGACCATAGCCTGTCCGGCCTGTCCGGACTGTCCGGACCCTCACTATAGATTCTGACTTGCACACATCACAACACAAGCGAATTGCATTTTCAAACCGATAAACCTGTTTAGTTTGCGTCGTATTCGTGTATTCGGTCGATAATTTTAAGTAGAGTGGATTATTCAAATATAAAAATATATTTAACGTTATAATTCCCACGTGGAAAATTATAAAGGGCATTTATACGTTTGCAATTTTTGTAGATAATTTCTACTGTCTCCTTCCTACACTGTATGCCGACGTCGGCTAGCGCTTCATGTGATTGTTGTACATATTTTAAATTCTGTTAGTCGTACTGGCATAATTTGTTATCTTTCCAGTGGAATAATTTTACTGTTAAGTGCACAATCACAAACTAACACATTTGTATTTATTTCCATCTGAACGCGAGGACAAGGGCTGTAATCGTGGCTTTGTAATTTGGACATTATTACGACTGTGCCATGAATCACACGAGTCGAGTTTATTTACGCGAAAATGCGTAAACGGTGACCGCAAACAAATGAATGTTACGTATTATCGTTCAGAACTTTAATCTTATTTTTATTTTACTTATCATCACAATCTCAAATGGTGATCTATTCCAAAGCTTTTGTTTTCTTTATTTTCTATTTTCATTGCTTGATGCCAAAAAATTAGCTGCAAAATTTTCTATTATTCTGTAATGATGTAATACCAATTCTCCTTTCTATTTAGGTTATACGGATGACGGCGGAGTGTGCGCATGATGATTGTTTACAATAAAAATTTACAGAGTTCATGACACATTATGGTAATTTCACGGTTCGTTTGTAAAATGAAGACAATAACAATCAGATATATTGACTATTCGTTCACATATTAAATATATATTTACCTCTTTTATAGCTTGTTAAGGAGTTACGTACACAATGATCATCAAATCCGTGTGCATATTCCACCGGCATTGTTACTCATTATTAATTAATTAGAGTTAATGAGTAAATTCCATAATAATACTATTACTATAAGTGAGCTCTCCCTTGCTTGTAGGTGGATTGTTTTAAAGAATGTTACCTGGTATTCCGCAGTTGCAACATCCTTATAGTCAATGATCATTTTTAGAATTAGGTTTACTAATAAGAAAAATACCTTGTTTTTATTATTTATTTGTTTCAATGGAAATTATATAGGTATATTTTTATTATTGTAACCTACATAGTTACGTTGGCTGTAATTTAATATTGATGTAAAATTAATATATGTATTTTTATTTCCACTTGTGTTTTATTTTTATGGCGGTTGAAAAATTATTACCTACCTACTGGGTAAGTACTTATTTTGGACACCAAAATCTTAATTAATAATAATAATGGCAACCCACTGCTGGGCACGAGTCTCTCCCCTTTTTGGGGGGAGGCATGGAGCTTACTCCACCAAGCTGCTCCAATGCGGACTGGTGGAGATACGGGCCAACCCGCCATCGGATGTTTTCAAACCGCCCAGGCCTCCGACAAGGTTTAACGACTGTTATCTGTCGATAGCAACCGGAACCGACAGCTTAACGTGCCCGCCGAAGCACGGAAACGCGCATTTAATTTGCCACTAGCGGTCACCCATCACACTATCCGACCGCGCCCGTAGTGCTTAACCGAGTAGATCGCTTATGATCTACACCAGCCGACGGGCTATGCGCACTTCTATTAATTAATTAAACTATATATATATGTATCTAAATTAACAACCAGACATCCGAAAAATGGCGTTCAAACCATTCGAATTGGGCGGTAGTAAATTTAATAACGTGGGATACTACCGCGATCGCCTATCTGCCTGCCAAGCGTGATGATTGGGCCATATTCTCCTCTAATCACGCACAATCCTGTTGTGGGCGTCTTTCGGGAATACTTTGTCCAGCAGTGGACTTCTTTCGCCTGGAGTGATGATCTAAATTCAACGCCAACACAGATAGGTTTATACTTATACTCCGTTCACTTATTTACTTAATACAGGTACCTATTCAATTACATGGCAAAAAGAAATAGGTAGGTACATACCTATATCAACACGGAATCTGTACTTTAATAGAGGTAGGTACTTATGTATGGCTCTGTAATAACTATAACAGAGACATAACAACTAAGGTCTCAAGGGTGGCAACTCATTTGCATTTTGACCTCTGGTCTTTGTGTGGGTGTCTATAGGCTGCAGTCATCACTTACACCAATGTGATGACCACATGATTGTCTGCCACCTTCATTACATTAAAAAAAAACAAAAAAAAGTCAAATTTTTCTTCATTTTTTTTTCAGAACAATTTTTTCTGTTTTGTACAGAGGGTTTAACGACAAGGCTACGTTATTGAACTTCGTTTTAATTATTATTGTAAAAGAAAAACTACTTAGTTTCCCATTTTCCAACCCTGAGATTTGATTTAGGTATATAAATACGTAACGCAAGTACCTAAAGGCCGGCTTTACATATTATTAGATACGTAATTTGAACACATTGCCGCTAAATGGTAGTGTTCAACACTATCGTGTTCCGGTCAGGTGGTAATGTACGGCCCTGTAATTTACGGCACAGAGGCATAAGACCTTAGGCCTCAGGAGTGGTAACGCATCTGCATTTTGACCTTGGTCTTTGTGTGGGTGTCTATAGGCTGCAGTCGTCACTTAACATCAATGTGAACTGCATGCTTGTTTATCACTTCCATTACATAAAAAAAAAAAAAACTTAGGTACATCTAAGTTTGAATATGTCAATTCCAAACAATTATCAGAACCTCGATGAAAGAATCATCGAACTGTGACCGTAACACGATCACGTTGCAGTGAGCAGATGCCGTAATAGGTAAATACTTTCTCTAGATCCATACATGTAAAAGTTACGTACGTCATCAGTGTTTTCATTAATTTCTTGTTGTTCAACTTGCTCGCCACGGACTTAATAGAATTCACGATGATACATAACAATTCCTTTGCGATGTAATACCTAATTAAAATCAGTTTTTTACTAAAAGTAGCGAATTGTAACAGGTAGGTAGCTAGTAGTAGTAGTAGTAGGTACCTAGGTAGTTAAGCTTGTGCGATAGTGACATCCAATGCTGGAGCTATTCTGGCAATGCTGATGCTACTATAGAAGTTCCCGGACTTAGGTACTTAAGCAGACATCAATGATGTCACATCATGTCATTATGAAATTATTACAAACAAGTAGGTATCAAAATCAAACTTAGATATGCATGTCTTGACATGACGCCTCTCTAATATCTCCCTTTTTGACCAATCAACTTTTTCCCAAAATCTTCATCTAGGATTGCACCCACACCTAGCAGTTTACTTGTTTTTTATGGTCAATTTACATTTCCACCGGAAACTTGTGCTGTTGGTAAGTATGTAAATTATAATATACCTAATAGTGTTCTGTTTGTGTAAAAACAAAATTTTTGGTAAGTAGGTACATACCTTAAGATTTAGGTACCCTATCTCTTTTCTCACTTAGATACCTACTAAATATGTTTTAATAGAAATTCATTCAAGTCTGAAAAATAAATGGCAAACTTTGCTTATAAATAAATACTTAGTAGGTACCTAAGTACATTCACGTTTTTTTAAATAAAAAGCTAACAAAATAGCACTCGTAAATGCAGTTTAAATGATTATAACACACAACTCTTATTAAATGCGGCGTAGATTACTAACTCTCGTAATTAGGTACTTACATTTAATGCGAGCGTAGGATTGTATTATATGTTTGTAGGAATTGTAAGTAACTAAGTAGGTACACATTGTAACGGAACTTTATCTCCGTCCTCGCTGTACGGAACTTCCGCTGAAACTCCGTGTCCCCGCCTCCGCTGCCCGGAGACCCGCACGACACGAGTTATTTATATTTAGTCATTCCGTGGAAGTACGGCGGATTGCACGTGCTGCGGAATTGAATTTTCAAAAGCATAAAAGTGAATTGAATGTGCTCTAGTTTTGAGAAAGTGAGGAATATAGAAAGAAAAAAAGTTTTTACGTAAAATAATCGATTTAAGATCACGACTTTGAGTGCATGAAGATTACAACGGTATAATGCCTACAGTTGTTGTGCGTTTACTTATTTGAGTAGGGAGACATAATATCGATGGATACAGGGGACGTTAAGTTATCTATGTACCTATTTAGAAGCAGTGTCTGAGTGTCTCTACATTGGTTTAAGACAGCGCAACTGATAGAATAATTAACCTTTGTGTGGAACGCTGTTTCTTGCAAAAGGTATTACAGCTGAAATAAAGTGTTAATTATCTACTTCACTCGATCACTTTATACACTTTTTTTTTGTCTAATAAATAACCTGTTATCTTAGTGCACAGTGCACACAATGCAAGTGTCGGCACAATATAGTAAAAAGTGATGTGTATTCTGAAATCAATCTGTTAAATGACAGAAAAAAATTGAGTTGACACTTTAACTTAGAAGTATTATTATTAGATCATAATGAAGCCGAAAACAAGTGATGTTTGGGAGTATTTCTCAGAAATAGATACAAATTATGCAAAATGCAATATTTGTGACAAACAGTATTCAAGAAAAGGCCGAACTACTTCATCTTTAAAAGGCCATTTAAAATCTATGCATAAAGAACAATATGAAGAATTTTGTAAAATGGAAAAGCAAAAGGAAAAATTGACTTCATCAGCAAAAAAACAAATGGAAGACTCTATTAAAAAAAATCAAATGTGGAATACATCGCATGCTAAAGCTCAAAAGATTGACGATTTAATTGCAGAAATGATTGCCTTACAGAATCTGCCATTTAATTTTGTTGAGGAAATGGGTTTTCGTCGCGTTATACAAGAAGCTCTACCAAATTACCATTTACGAGAGGGTGAGTTCTATACTCACCGTATCTGTAAAGAGATATGTGCAAAAATGGAAATAAAAATCATAAAAATGCTTAAAGAATTCCCCAAGCTTTCATTCACCGCGGATGTCTATGAGAATAGTACTAATATATCCTTTTTGAGTTTAACAGCACGAGGGATTACTGATGACTTTAACAGAAGGCAATTTGTGCTGAAATGCTGTAGACTTCGTGATAGTTATTCTGTAGATATAATTTGTGACCATTTCAAAATGATGCTGCTGAGATGGAACGTCCAAGACGAGCAATTGCATTGCTTTATTCGAAGTGGCGAATTGAGTACGGCAACACATCTACCCCATGTACCTGATATGAGTTGTACAGTACAACAACTACAAATATGTGTTCGTTCTGCTCTCGATACCCAAGAAGTAAAAAACTTGTTTGCAAAATGCACGAAGATATTAGAACATTTCAAACACTCTCGTATTGCCGGAGATGAAAAGAATAAAACAGATGTAGTTGATGAATCTATATTTCATGTGATTCAGGACTGCGTTAGCAGGTATGTTTGTAATTTAATTTTATGTAATAAACATACCTATATATATTATCATAATGTAATGAACATTTTTAAAATCTGTAATCGCAGTAAATTATTCATTGCGTTTTATACTATCTATGATCGAATACTAACTTTACTGATAATAAAGAGACCCAACATGAGAAAACAAATGAAACAATTAATTTCATTATCGCGATCAATGACAACTTTTCTCAGTTTTACTTACAATTTTTTTAAGTCAAGCATGTAGGTATTTTTTTGGATTAGAGGATTAAATAAAATATAATTTGGTATATATCTAATTCATTTGATATTATTTTTTATTTCAGATATCACAAAACTTTTGATATGATCGAGCAGCTATTAAAAATCAAAGATTTTATGTATCTTTATGCCAGCAAACACAACAATCCTCAAATTTCTCCCGAAGAATGTGTGTATCTCAACAAAATACTGACAATAATGACTCCTTTCGAAGAAGTAATCAAGAATTTAAACGATACTAAAACTTGTATATCATCTGTGATTCCATTGATATACGTGCTCAAGCACACTTTAATCCAAGAAAAAGATAAATTTGACACAAATGCAGAGTTCAAAATCATGATAAGAAAATTAATCGAAGAAATTAATGGCAGATTTAATGATCTTCCAAGCAACACACTCTATTCTCTTGCGACATATCTGGACCCTCGGTACAAATCAAAGTTTTTTAATGAAATCATTAAGGAGCAGGTGCAATTCGAACTATTACGTTTGCTATCGCACCCTGATTTTAGACCTGGGTTAGATACTGTAAACGCTACTGACGAAGACGTTGATTCTGATGACGATGCTTCAATTTCCAAAAGGATAAAAATTGAATGTGATCCATTAGACGATGAACCATCCACGAGCTTCGATGTGTCACCGCCAACACAAACCGTGTTTAGTATCCATTCAAATTTAGCGGACATTCTGCAAAACAGTGACGACGAAGAGAATAAATACTCCACTGTCACCAATGCTAATAGTAGCCTCATACTGTGGAAAAGATTAATACATGATTATAACAAAGAAAATCGTCTACAACTAAACGAAGACCCTTTGTTGTGGTGGAAATGTAATTCTAAGTATCAAGTTTTTTGGTCTATCGTACGCGCTTATTTATCGCCTCCGTCAAGTTTAGTATCAATTGAACACTTATTTAGTGGAGCCGGCTGTGGATCCATAGAAAATCATTTAGAAGATGAAAACGCCGAACAAATTTTGTTTGTTAAATATAATTTGCATGTTTTAAACTTTGAGTATCGTTAAGTGACTACTTAGGATTTTTTAAAAAATAAATAGATAGATATTAGAATGAATTATTTTTCGTTATTTTTCCGCTCAACCGCCGCAGTTAGTCCTCTTCAGCGCTACGCGGTGCTGTACGTTCTAAAAGTAGGGGAGACCAGGGTAATGGGAGCCTACTAAGGGAAAATTATCGTAAAAACCACATTTGTTAACCTTCTTGTATTTTTTTATTATGGGCTCTTACCTTGATTAATTATGAATATTTTAAACATAGTTATAATTAAATAAAGTAATAGTGATTAGGAGTAATACCGGTTTTTCAAAAAAAGTCAGTCGCTCCCATTGCCCGCATGTGTGGGGTAATGAGAGTCAATTAACGCTCATATGGGAAATGGGAGCCATGATATTTATTTTTCTTTTCCAAATTTGTTGTGGTTCGAGTCCTTTTACGTGGCATCTGAAATAAATAGAACATGTACTTATGTGTAAAATAACACAAAAATATTATTATGAAAGCTATTGGGTATTAAGAGCCACGCTTAGGCTACCATTGCCCGCTGACCACCATTTTGAATAGTAATAATATAAATGTTTTTCTATTTTCAATCACAATTTCACCAATTGGACTTGTTAGTTTATGGATATAGGGTTGTCATATGCATAAACATAATTAAATAAGAATATAAGTTCATGCTTACCTAGGCACACGCAATCGGCAATTTTTGTAAGCGGGGAACAAAAAACACATCTCTCTCCCGTGACTAAACGAATGGCATTATCGACTTGTGCGCGTCAGGCGATGCTTCTCAATGGTTGACGGAAATGGCCTAGTACTTACGATCGCGCGAAAGTGCCTAGGTTCAGTTCATTCGCCACCGCTCCCATTGCCCGATGGCTCCCATTACCCTAGTCTCCCCTACCTAATAAAACTAAATTACTAGGGGAAACTAGGGATGTCGGAACTTCCGATTAATATGAATATCTCACCGTCGAGTCCGGTCTCAAATAGCAGTTTATAATCGGAGGTTTATCAGAGGTTAAAATGAACAACTTCATAAAGGTCCTCCATCTCTGTAAAGTTGTTCCTTTGCTTCTGAAGTAGGTACCTAGTCTGATCCCAAAATGTATAGAAGCGCGAGTCACCTCCTAAGTGATAACGTGCCTAGCGCGTCATTGGATCCCAGTAATGTTCATTTTTTTTAATTAAAAAGGAATGTTTGTTTAAATTAAATAAAAATAATTTTCTAATGACGCGCTTATTGCGTCATTGGCCTCCCTGAAGGCTGAAGGTTTCTTCATGACACGCTAGGTGCGTCATAGGCCATCGGCCGTCGAATTCCCGACTGTACTACATACTGCAAGCAGATCATAATATTAGTACCTATAGGTCGCGCCAGGTAAAAAGAACGCTGGCGGTCAAGCTGCGCGTCATGTGTTTTTATTTCATTTTATGTTATTCTATGTAATATAGTTTTCAATCTGCCTACCAATACACGAAACCGCAAGCGAAAGCTAGATCAAAAATAAACCAATAAGGCTAGTACTTTCGTGCGCGAGTGTGCCGATGCGCGTGGCGCGACCTGTACCTAGTAGTAGGTATTTATTAGGTTCCAGCGCACAGATTTTTCTGTTCTGTGAGTACCGCAATGGCGGTGCCTAATACCTACTACTTAGGTACTAACGCCCTCAAGCTCCATCACTAAGAGCTTTGGCACTTTTTATATAGGATGGGATGAACATGACCAGAATATTCTCATTGTAGGTATAATACCTATATAACAAGACTTACCTATTTACCCAACTAATAAAATCTTGCATGGACGTTTAATAGGTGATGTTATTTAGCCTTCCTCGATAAATGAACTATCTTACACTCAAATACTTTTTCAAATCGGTCCAGTAGTTCCTGAAATTAGCGCGTTCAAACAAACAAACAAACCCTTCAGCTTCATATTATTAGTATAGCGTACAGATATAGGTAGATAAATCTTACCTTGTACTACTTTTGTAACCTTACTAGAGTAGGTACTTATATCTCCGGACGTTAGATATACCTAAACTGTGTTTCGTGATAGGTATCTTATTGTAAGTTTCAGCTAATTCAAGCATTTCTATTGTCATATGTCTTATTATTCAGATTTCTATGGTACCTACCATCCACCGTGGGAATTACCTAATTTATGTGGGAGCCAAATGCTAGTGTTCAGCACTATTGCTACGTGTTACGGCTAGATGGTTAACTAAGGGCCCGTAATTTCTTTCAGAGGACTACTTAGGTATGTAGGTAGGTACTACCCCTGAAATAAAACTATATTATTATCGATTTGTATCGCGTATAATAAACTAAAACTAATATTTTTTCTAGTCAACCAGACATTTCAGTTAGTTACTTTCTGCTGGCTTCGTGGCGTCCGTCCCTAGAAGACAGACAGGTGAAAAGATGACGAATAATGTCCGGTCCCTGTCAGTCCTCATTGAAGAGTTTGAAGACTGACGTCTTCGTTTGTTGTGAGAGTACCTTTAGAGTTTGAACCACGGAAGGTATCTTTATTATTTAATAACTATTTACTATTAAACAGTTTGAGCGCATTAATTCTTCATTAATTCTTCGATATCTATAATTCAACAAGGCTGGTATGCATGTAAAGATACTTAACAATGTTCTGTAGGTATTATATTATTACTCAGTGATTGACCATAGATTGACCAAATTCAGCCTAAAAATAACTTTTACACCCATATTCTATGTCGTAATCTCGCCCTCAACTCAACCTCACTCAATGGAATTGGTATTCTTAGTTGTAACTAATAGTCAACTCGACATTCTGCCTCCGTTTGAGGTAAAAAAGTAATTGTCAAACTCCAAGGTACGTTACGACCTATCTTGAAGTTTCGATGAGTATTTACATTTGCCATATTCTTGCGCTCAATAAGTTTTTCGTGTCGAAATGGAATTTTATTTAAAATACCATATCTTACATTAACACGTTCGCGAGCGGTACGCCCTCCGGCGTACATGCTATTTAAAATGATGCGACAGAACGCCTCTCAACGTCACGGTTTTTACTTGTATAAAACCAGTACGCCCTGCGCCGTCCGATTTCTCATACTATTCAATGGAAGAGCATAGTATAGTGTCACCGCACGGTTAATTTAGACTTTCGTACTGTCACCACGTCATCTACAGTCGCTTCTATACAAAGTACCACACACACACATCTGTAATTTCTTGCTTCCCGCCACACGCACACTACGGCCGTGGGCGTCGTATTTTCATACGTCAGTCGAGTAGTGTGCGCTGGCGGTGCCCTACGCACAGAGTACATGTGACAGTACGCCTATAGGCAATGTATGAAATTTAGTAGTGTTCCAGGTGCAGTAATCACGTAGATAGTACCGCCCGCGAACGTGTTAAATAAAATTCTCGTGTCACAATGTTCGTTCCCGTACTCCTCCGAAACGACTGGACCGATTCTCATGAAACTTTGTGTGCCTATTGGGTAGGTCTGAGAATCGGTTGTAGTCTATTATTTATATCCCTCAATGGTAAGGGTGATTCTCCCCAAATATTTCTTTTTAATTTTTCATACCTCTAAGGCGATACGAAATTCGTCGGGGCAGCTAGTTTTTCTATAAAAATGGATTTCTAAGACTTTGTGAATTATTTATATGATAATCCATATCATCCATCCACAATTACCCAGAACGACGTTACATACGGGATGCAGAAAACCCTAACCAGCTATTACAACTAAGAATATGGAATTCGAGGCGTTCTCATACAGTATCTTAAGCCGAGTGTGAGTCAAGCATAGAATTTTATACCTCTATGGAGTCAAGCAATGTTTCAAGTAACGTCTTAGAATATGGGTGTGTCTCAGAGTACCTAAGTAATCTTATGAACCTAATAAATCAACTCAAAGTAGGATTTTGAAAAAATTCCGAAAAAAAAAATGGATATGTAAACAGATGCTTAATTAATTTTATTACTCAATTTTATGTGATTTTGTTTCATCAAAGTAATATTATAATTAATATAATAACATGCCCACATTCTGGGAAGCCTTTATTCACAAATCATTTTAGGGATTATAATATATTCCAATATAATAGACACCCATTTTATATAATTTAATCAATAAACACTTACTAGCAAAATCTCGTAGAAAATATAATTGAAACTAAAAATTATTTGTTCTAAACTAGAACCAAAGAGATGAGATACCAAATATGATTAATTAATATGAAGTTAGTACCTCTCTACACAACTATGGGATCGACAAGTTACCTAAGTACTTAATATCTCTTTTTCTTGGACTTTGAATGAAGGGAATGCACGAGCGAGTTAAGTAAGTCAAATAGTTAGGTGTCCCATCTTGTTAGTTCTAGTATCGATGTTATTATGTCAAAGATGCTTTCCCACCAGAGAAGTGAACTGGAGTTATTTTGTGTGGGGCTCGAACGTAAACTAGGTACCTACAAGACTATGTGACCGTTTCCATGAATACTAAGCAGTGTAGCGGCGCGGGTAACATGTACTATGAAGAGGTGCAACCGCGAGCAGCTGTGCTAGTTCAACTAGAACGATAACGTTGGTGCCTGCTTTGGTACTGGAACTCTACCTCCACTAACAGTGGAAAACACGAACAAAATAGTCAGAGAACTCATCGTTTATCCAAAATCAATCGAATATTTATTGCTTAGGTACCCATATCGAATATTTTATAAGCTTTTATTGCCTCCGCAGAGGGTACCCCTGTGGTCAGCGACGAGTTCCCTGATCCTTGATAGTACATACTTAGACGCGCAACTCTAGCGATGCATCGACAGTAGGAAGAGCACGAATTAGGGCTCTCCATTTTGCTACACCGGCTTTTATCTACAGCACGCATCCATAGGTATTAAAAACTCTACCTCATTGAGCCCCAGCTCAGCTTTATGCTATCCATTTATAGGTATATCCGTGCGACTCGCCCTCTACCTCATTCGCTTTTGTTCTTATTGACGTCTTTGTATTTGAAACGTATATACGTCTATAAGAGCAATAGCGATAATCTTTATTACTTGAGTAAGCAGTTTTTATTACTTGAGTAAGTACTGCATTGTGTTAGGCAGTCGAACTGCTGGTGGAATAGCACCCTTAATACATCATTGTAATAAGTTAGGTATTATTCAATTCAAAATAAATCTTAAATGCCTGACAAACGCACTTTTTATGTTTACTGGTATCTTTCAAGATTTTTGATGAAATGAATAACAAAACTGGTAACTAAAATTAAAATAATTACTTACATACTTAATTGTGTGTTAATTAACTAATTAGTACTCAATTGTGTGTTGAGTATAAAAATAAAACATATATTATAGGTATGTAGATAATGCTATGAGATTAACACTAACCAAAGTGCCACATCACAATAATAATAACGGTCTTTATCTGGACAATATGATTTCTCCTATTAGCTCTGCTAGCAAATTCTTATATCGTATTTTTAAATACACGCAATAACAAGGGTTTGAAGGCAATTGCTTTCAATTCGCTCGCTAAGCTGAACATCTTTACCGCCTTATATTTTTAGAATACTGAAGAATAGTCAAAAGTGGTCTACCTACAGGAAACCAATCAAATCTTACAATGTAACCTATGGAGGTTACATTATTTAAATCATTTTATGGCCAACATCATTCACATAACTTCATGCCACATAACCACTTTTCACTCTTAATTGTAGGTATAGGTATACACAATAACACACAACATACATTATGCTAACAGCGAAAATTCGTCACATACGGTTTTTGGAGCCATAGGTATAACAAGTGTTGCACATCACAATTGTAATAAATTTCCAATATTCTTAATAGCTGACCCAAGATCAAACCTGCCTAACAGAGTAATGGTTAGCTAATATTAACCCAATTTTAAGTGACATTAACCCTGGGTTGCACCACGACTTTTGTTACAGTTATTGTAACATTTCACATCCTTCTCTAATTTAAAGAAATCTGTTAAGGTTAGAGCACGTTGTGAAATGTTACAATAACTATAACAAATATCAACCCAGGCTTTAAAGCTTTCTGTTGCAGGGGAATCTTCAATGAATGGATCTTCTGTCGTCATTCCCATAAACAATCTTTAAATTGAAATGATCATCTTCAAATATGTTTTTTTTTTTAAATAAAATATTACATCAATGTAGTACATAGCCAATATATCGCCTCTTTACAAGAATAATGTGACATTTCATCTAAATCGTTCTTTATGAAATGCAACATTATTCTTACAAGAATAATGTGACATTATTCTTACAAGAATAATGTGACATTTCATCTAAATCGTTCTATATGAAATGTCACATTATTCTTGTAAAGAAACGAATTAATTTAATTTCATCTAAAGATCCATTTAATTTTTAAAGTATCATAGTGTGATTAGAAGATGTTGTTGGAAGAAAGCAGAACTGCACCACAATTTTTTAAAATAAATTTTACAATAGGTACATAATAATGTAATGAATACACTGAGATAAATAATTAAGTGATATTTGAGTGCATTATTTGATCACAATTGGCTAATCTGGTGAGCTACAATTAATGTTCTAACAAACTGCAGTCATAGCTCCAAATAAATGAATACATAACAATCACATAAAAGTATCTGCACTTGATTATCAATATCCCTGATTAGTTATGTTATAAACACCTTATTCTGGCTTGTATGCTTACGCTACTGGCCGAAGTAAGGCATTCTTTGCTTATATTTGCAGATAATGATTAACTGAAAACATTCTCAAATTAACAACAGGGCAAACATTCCAATTCTTCTGTGTATACAAATATGCTTTAATCCTTCAAGGATTGTACGGCCACCGGCGGCGAGACACAATTGAATTTCAATTGTCATATTTTTCTTGTGTCTGGAGAGATTAAATACAATTGTGATCAACTTATTAGGATCAATTGCTAATACTCACTTAATTCATAACAAAATAACAATGCCTTTATAAGGGCATTGGGAGATTGCATAATTAATAAGTGTTTCCATTTTTTCTGTATTGTCTTAATCCAAAATATTGAACCAAAAATACTTATTTATTTATTCTTTTTGCACATCAGAAATGCACATTGGGCAGACTTAATACCAAGTGGTATTCCCTACCAGCCAACCATAGGACCAAATAGAGCTGTCAGGTGCATTATGTTATAAAGAAATTTAGAATATGTTCAAAACAATTGTAACTTAAAAATAAATTATTTATATAAATACTTATAGCCAAAGTAAGTCATTGGACATGTAGGCACCTAAAAGTTGACTGTAAATGAACAATGAATTAGAAGCTTTTACATTATATAACATAAAGGTAGATAACATGTCTGACAACAACAATATATTGCTTACACTACACCATTTCTATGAAACATTTGTATAACATTTATGGCCAGTTTACCCAATGAGTACCACATTAGCTTAGAAATTACAACAACTGTTAGTTTTTCGAGCAGTCTTGTAAAATGCTTTACTATGTGTTGAAAGACTGTCTGATTTTGCAACCAAGTCATCAAGCTTCTCACCTCGATCTAAAACAGCCTTAATTGTATCATGTAGAATTATCTTTGTCTCATCAAGGTCATTCTGTATCTTGGTCAAAGCATCAGCCTCTCTAGGGTTTTGATACTTGGCCAAATACTGCGGCAAGATTGGGAAATCAACTGTAGTTTCATCCGCTGTAGCCCAACTACTTGCTGGTACTTTTGCTGTAAACTCATCCAGTATTTTCGTTATCAATGTATGCGCCACTCTGTTTGGGTACTCATGATCAGATATCAATATTCCAGCCAGGTTATCTGCTCTGACATACACTTGAAGCATGTATTCACCTTCCTTAACAGATTGTCTCGATGCTGGTTGAGTTCTCTCTACCATCGTTTTACTAACAAATGTCATAAATTCCTGCACAGAACTTCGTTGAAAGAAACTAAAACTTTGCAAATCGTAAGCTGCTTTTAGAATAGTAGCATTGTTTATTCCCTTGTACAGCACTGCTAACGAGTACACTCGCACCATTTTTATATAGTTTACGCGAAGTTACTGAAAATTAATGAAAATACTTTCTTTAGGAGAACGTATCTCGATTTATTATACAAAACTACCAAGTGAAAGCAAAACTTACCAGGAATTATTTCAGTTTATGTATATAGATTAACACATTACAAAGATTTGAATGGAAATGTTAATTAAAGAATGTAAATTGTAAGAAAGTATTTCAATTTATTTCTGAATTTTAATTCAACATCAACCAAACCTGCTACGTAAATCTTGCACTAAAATGTCAAAAGTCAAAGTCAAATGTCAATGTCATGTACAGCGTACAGCGCTTGGATAGTGGTCTGTGCCACCAAGTTAATATACATGGAGAAGGCACATTAATATAGAAACAGAAGTTATACAATAATGGGTAAAATCGACATATGTCTTGACAAAAACAGTTTTGACTCTTTCTAACTAACGAGTAGCTCCCTATGTAAAAAGAGACACAAGATGTATGCAGAGTATCAATTTTCGAAATGATTTGATGTGACGTCATACTTAAGCCTTCGCATGCCCGTCGGCGCCATTGTATGCGCCCGATTTGTGGTACATTTGTTGTCAAACAAACAGGTGCTCGTAATATTTTAGCTGTTTTCATGAAAACTAAATCTTTTAACTAGATAATGTGGTATTCTAGGTTTTGCTTTATGTTGATTATTTATTGCTGATTATGCTCTCGTACTGTTTAAAACAGAGTGGTGTAAGGAAAAACGAAAATAATCTTGGATTGAACTTTGTGAGGTTATGTACAAATTTTCACGGATTGTGTCGTATTCGGTGGGATTTTGAAATGCAGTGATATATAGTGATATGTTTTATTAAGAGTTTTGAAGACCTGTGTAAGTTTCATATGACTTCTAGGACTTTTAATGCTATTCATTCTTTTCTAAAAATAGCATTTTTATATAGTGATGTACGAATACTAACCTGATATATCAAAGTATCGATATAAAATTATTTTCATATCAATTTAAATTATGTAATATTATATTGTATTAGCATTATAGTCCATAGAATTTCTTGTTTGTTAATAAAATATCGAAGAAGAAATTGATGTTAGTAAAATAATTTTTGTTTTCTCCTTTTTTGCACCCATAGAGCACGGATTTTTTGCAGAGATTGTTAGAGTGTAAGTATAAGCACAACATAACACAGTTTTTTTTTAATTTCATGAAGTGGCAAACGGGTATCAGTTTACATTGGTAAGTAATAATAGCCTATCAGTCTACACGAAACCAGAGCCTTCAATCTAAATGCGTTGCCACTCCTAAGGCCTAAGATATTACGCATCTGTGCTGGAAATCACAGGGCCGTTCAGATCTGTGTCACTAACTTCTACATGCTTAACATCTGAAAATTGAAGCAGGTTCCATTTCTATTCAATTACTCAAATCATTAACAAACCTAGAGTCGTTCCTGCTACTTTTATAATATTGTTTGTAGGTATTTTTAAGAAAAAATTAAAATAAGATCCTGTTGCATTCACGTCAAACACGTAATTAAAAGATCTTTCGAGAATGCACAAAAATCTAATGTGTTTATTGGCATTTAACTTGACCGAAGTGTCATCGTACTACTCAAATTAACTAAACATAATGATTTAAATTTGGAATACTTAGCAACAATATTTACAGAGATGCATTCCAAGGAGCTGGTCAGCATAGGACTCACATTTGAAGGCTGATATAGAAAATCCTACTGAAATTCAACATTACAATTTGCAATTTTTAGCTCTAGTTCTGACTGAGAACTTTTCGCAAGCTTCTGGTAATCAATGAGATCATTTGAATGAATGAATTTATTTATTTGCTAAAAGTATAGTAGGTACGTACATAAGATCTTCAGTATATAATATAGCTTTCTTTTATATTTCACCATTTAATTTGCATGCAAATTATAGGATACATTTTATTACTACATCATAATTATTACAATTATACTCAACTCTAATTTAGTGAGTGGATTTTACTAAGACTAAGCATACATACTTTAAAAGAATAAGAATTCGTGTTGATAAAATATCGATATTAACCGCTCATGTATGAGAAGATGATATCGATATTTATCAAAACAACCCTATAAAAGGCGGCCATTGTAATCGCCCAAATTTTTGTAGGCAATCACGCCAATTCTGTAGGAATTTCGTCTCCATGTATATAGCTCAATGGTCTGTGCCAACTATGGTCATGGTCAAGAAGCTTGTAGATTGTCGAGTTTTGGCGGGAACCTTGAAAGAGGCAGGTGCTCTTATTTTATTTTATTTTCTTGGTGTATTTTTAAGTTTGATAACTAGTGGCCCGCCCCGGCTTCGCGCGGGTGCGATGTAACCTACCCTCTCCTATTTATCTTTACCTTCCTCGATTAATGGGCTATCTAACACTGAAAGAATTTTTCAAATCGAATTAGTCGTTCCTGATAAAAGCGCGTTCAAGCAAATATGAATAGGAAAGAGTTGGTAACATTGCACCCGCGGGAAGCCGGGGCGGGCCGCTAGTTCACTATTATTATAAATTAATGAAGCCCTAACATCTTGCATGTTGCAAGTTATTTGCTTTCACTAGTTGTAATTACCTAGGCATTTAATACGAACCATTATGTGTTCTTTAAACTATCATCTAAATTTATTTTCAGTGATAGCTTGCAAACCAACATTTCCACCATATTTATCATGTCTATTACCAACTGACCAAGTATTTGATTTTGATGAATTGGAATATCACTTCCAAGTGGCTAACAGAACTGAAGATATGCCAACTGAGAAGAAAGGTATTGTTGATAACAGTTCTACTAACCTTATTGCAACTTTATTGTTCAATGTGCTTATTATATTAATATTCAAAATCAATGCAGATCAATCAGACAATGAAGGGGAAGGTGGAGATAATGACAATGTGAATAATTCCCAACCAGAAAATCAGGACACTCCCACTCCATCAAGTCCAAGGCAGGTGCTCTTATTTTATTTTATTTTCTTGGTGTATTTTTAAGTTATATTGAATGAAGTTGGTGGCATTTTGTTTGATATAGGTTTATTACAGTGCCCGTGTATAGTGAAATAGAATTACAGTGCTTTTCGCACTGTTATTCTATCACGACCTTTCAGGTTGCCTCCAAAACTTCATTGTAAATGTTCTGGTAAAGTAGCCATCGCTTTACTCGAATAACTTGACTGTAACTCACTTGACTGACATAATATACTTGATACTTACATATTATACTTGATGACTCTATTAAACTAACTTTTACGCTGCTTAAATAAATACGAAATATCGTTTTACTGGACACTGGCAATATGCGTAATAGCGATGCCATATAAACAAAAAAAAAATGAGACTAACAATGACATTGACACTTCAAAGGTTTGTTTGGAAAAACGGCGGGAAATTCCAAAAAGCGCGGGCGCGTTTTTCTTTGCTAAATTGTTTTTTGTATATTTATAGCATTCTGTTTAGTGTAAAGCGTGTATATTTGTTATTGTTTTCTTTGCATTGTTTATTTGTATATATTTTTCTCTACATCTGGTAAGTTTTTGTACATAGGTATTTTACGTATTATAAGTAACCATGAACGAACCTCCCGATCCCGGAGGTACCGTTCCTCCCGCTAGTAATTTCGTCACAATCCAATATGACGAATCAAGCATTGATACAGATGGTTCTGTTTCCCAGCCAAATACGAGGAAACGCAGTCGTTTACACAAAATATGTAAACACTGCAACAAAAAAAAGAGGAAAAATATAGGAGGGCAAAAGGACATTGGATGCCACTGTCTTGAAGAGGACATTGTAATAGATCAAAACCCTCAATCCATGGAAGCCTCACACTCACATGTTCCTATACAAACATTTCACAATAATGAAAACCCTGATAAAGTCAATGAACAGAGCAATGTTTTTCAGAGTAGAAGATGTTATAATAGTACAGATGCCTCTCCGTTTGTTGTTCATGTCCAAAGAATTCAGTCAGCCCCCAATGATGGTACTACTTTACATCCAATTACATTTGGAAATTTTCTTCAAAAACACAATATCAGTAATATTGTCAACGGCAGTGTGAAGAGACTAGGTCGGAATCGTATTCAATTAGCTTTCTCCAACTATACAGACGCAAATTTATTTATTGAATCAGAGATTTTAATACCAAGTAAACTCAAAGCTTTTATTCCATCCGTTAATATTACTAGAGTTGGGATAGTCAAAGGTATCCCAAATGAATGGTCCCCTGAGGAAATAATAGCCAACACTTCAGTGCCTATTGGTTGTGGCAATATAATTAAAGTAAGGCGTATTAACTATAAAGTCATAGTAAATGGTGCCCCAGAGTGGAAACCATCCCAATCGGTTGTATTTTCCTTTGATGGACAGGTGTTGCCGAAACGAATTTTTATATGTTACAATGCTCTACCCGTAGACTTATACATATTTCCCACAATCCAATGTTACAATTGCTGTCGGTATGGTCACACTAAGACACAATGTAGATCTAAGCCACGCTGCTACAAATGTGGACAGGAACACAGTGGTGAGTCATGCAGAATCGAAGGGGATATGCTTTGTTGTATTTGTTCAGGTCCCCACTCAGCCACCAGTAAATCTTGCCCAGAATTTACTAGACAAAAAGATATTAAAGTATATATGGCACAAAATTGTGTATCACATGCAGAAGCCTCCAAAGTATATCCATCAAATGTAAAGTCATATGCACAGGTCTTGACTTCATCTTCATTAAAGCCTATTCCTGAAAATAATAAAACTGTTGGTAATCAATCCAGTCCTTACCAAAATTTCAACACAAAGTCCTATAAAAAAACAGTTTTCCTGAAGTCTCGCCCTTCTCCGAATATTGTAAAGGGATACGATAGAGAAGCACATCAAAATCTAATTAAAGATTATGATATGCCTCCACCATCTGATGGGTGTGTCATAAACTCACAGTATAACTTTGAACGCGGACAAGAACAGGACTTATCCTCTAATATTATACCTGCTATTTTTAATACTCTTGCCCAATTCAACATATCTTTACCGTCCAACGTTGCTAGACTAATTGAAATACTCTTACAAAACATAAACATTGAAAATGGCTTACAAAGCCAACATAATTCAGTGGAATTGTAGAAGCATAGTAAGTAAGAAAAGTGATCTTATTTACTTAATTAACACATATGACCCGATTTTATTATCAATCTCTGAAACCTGGCTAAAGCCAGAATTTAGTTTTAAGGTTAGGAATTTTAACATTATTCGAGAAGATAGGTCTGACGGTTATGGCGGTGTTGCCATTTTAGTTAGGAAAGCTATTCCATTTAAATTAATTTCTATACCAACACATAACCCAGATTTTTCTGTTGTTGCTCTTGAAATAATGAATATTTGTTTTGTTTCAATATATATTCCGCACCCATCTTCTGTAATTCTGGCCGAATTAGATAACTTACTAGCTACCTTGATTAGACCATTTATATTGCTAGGAGATTTTAATTGCCAACATGAATCCTGGGGTAGTGGTAGTACAAATTATTACGGCGATAAATTGCTGGAGATCATCGACAAACATAATCTGTGTTTTATAAACAGTGGTTTATCAACAAGACGAACAAATCCTAATGAGAGTAAAAGTGTGGTCGATTTATCTATTTGTACACCCAATTTAGCTTCTATTTTTACATGGGACACACTTTCATCTACATTTGGTAGTGATCATTTTCCAATTATCTTGTCATTTCCGACAAAAAAAAGTATTCTTCCACAAAAGTTTTCGCGTAATAAATATGTACTAACTAATGTTACGGATGAAATGTGGAATAACTACAGCATGAAAGTTGATGACAAAATATCAGTTTTATCTACTACTCAAAGTATTGAAGATCGTGCGGAGGCTCTGGCAAATATTTTAATAGAGTCTGCTAATGAAATATTGCCAATTAAAAAATATTCATCTGTCCTTCCCTGTCCCCCATGGTGGGATAACGAATGTAAACAAGCGATTAAAAAAAGAAAAGAAGCCGAGATCCAATATAAAAATAAGATGACGATGAGCAATTTCTTCTTTTTAAAAAATGTTATGAGTAATGTGAAAAGATTGTTTAAGACAAAAAAGAAAGAGAGCTGGATGAAATTTTGTTACTCTATATCTCCTAGTACTCCAGCCTCCTTAGTGTGGAGAAAAATAAAAAGATATCGGCTTGGTATTGACAACTCTCCATCGTGTTATTTACCACCGTCTCTTGTAGCACAATTTTTGGATAACATTGCTCCACCATCAGTCCCCCAGAACATTAGTCCACTCTTAATCCTTCCAAGTGATCTAACAGGACTTTGCTCTCCATTTTCTCCTGAGGAGCTAAATCAAATTTTAGAAAATGTAAAAGACTCTGCCCCTGGTCACGATAACATTCTGTACTCTTTTGTCAGCCATCTGAATCATAAGTCCAAGTTGTATTATTTAAATATTATCAATTCCATCATAATTTCCGGGACCATTCCGAACTCTTGGAAATCTCAGATAATCATCCCTATTTTAAAACCTAATAAAGAGCCATCTTCTACATCTTCATATAGACCAATAGCCCTTTCCTCAGTTCTTTTAAAAATCACCGAACATTTAATCAAACATCGTCTGGAGTGGTTTTTAGAATCGAATCAGTTGTTAAGCCCGTCTCAATACGGTTTTAGAAGAGGAAAAAGCACGCTGGATAGTATCAGCATCTTTATCACAGACATTCAACTGGCGTTCTCTAAAAATGAATCAGTAATTGCAGCCTTTCTAGACGTTACCTCAGCGTATGATAATGTCGTAATTCCGATACTCAGAGAGAAGCTTTTGAAATTAAATATTCCAAAATTATTTATAAATTTTATATGTGATATGTTAACCGAAAGATTCATCTGTTTATTTGTCGATGATAATAAACATCAACGCACTGTTTCGAAGGGACTGCCACAGGGGTCTGTTTTGAGTCCATTGTTGTATAGCATTTATACATACGATTTAGATGCCTATATTGGAATGGATTCAAAAATTTTACAATATGCTGACGACCTCCTGGTTTATTCTATGAATCGTGATATTAATTCTGCTAGCAAATCATTGTCCCTATCCCTAAATATGCTGAAAAGTTGGCTGGATAATAATGGTCTAGATTTAAGTGCATCTAAAAGTACGATTGTTTTATTTTCTAGATCCCGTATGCCTCCACCCATCTTTATTAGTTATAATAATACTCCGATACCGGTGAAAAACTATGCAAAATTTTTAGGGGTCTTCCTTGACTCAAAACTGACTGGATTACCACATTGTAATTTCATAGCTAATAAATGTGAAAAATTATTGAATATAATTAAATGTCTTTCAGGAGTCTGGTGGGGTGCTCACCCTTTTTATTTAAAATTAATTTATAACGCTTTAGTGAGAAGTGTACTTGATTACGGTACATTTCTACTTCAGCCATGTAGTGCAGTTGCCTTAAAAAAACTTGATAGTATACAATCCAAATCACTACGTATAATAAGCGGTGCTATGAGGTCTAGTCCTATCAATGCTTTACAAGTCGAATGTTGCGATCCACCACTCCATCTAAGAAGACAATTTTTAAGTGATAAATTTTTATTTCGCTGTTTACAGTTTTCTAACCATCCACTTATAAGAAAGCTACATATTCTTTCCGAATATGTTGAGAGTTTTCCCTACTGGTCACATAAACACACTCCCTGTATAGTACTTAGCTTTCGTAAATATTTGTCTCTGTCTGCTCCTGTACATAGATCTCCAATGCTTCCAATGTTTCAATGTACCTACGAATCTTTAACACTTTCTCCTATCGTACATCTAGATTTAGACATCATTAAAACAGCAACTGCTAATGGGCAATTCATTTTTACTGCACATAAAAGGTTCTCAGATTCCAATTATATATTTACGGACGCTTCAAAACACGAAAACAGCTGTGTGGGTGTGGGAATATACCACTCGCAGTATGAAATCATAGAAAAAATTAAATTACCTATTGAATCTTCCGTGTTTACCGGTGAACTGTATGGTATCTTTAAAGCTATTGAATACGTATTAATGTTCAAACTGCAGAAAGCTGTAATTTTCACGGATGCATTAAGTGCATTGCAAGCCATTCAAAAATTTCCTTTTCGGTCCAACAAACTTAATCCCATAATTTTCGACATTCGTCGTTTATTACATGATTGTTACCAAAAAAAATATGTTGTTCAATTAGCATGGATCCCAGGGCATTGTGGCATAATTGGTAACATGAGAGCCGATGACCTTGCTAATGATGCTATACAAAATGGAGACATGTTTCCGTATAAGATTTACTGTCCCGACTTATTGTCAATGCCTAAAATTTCACTTCATTCTTCGTGGCAAGATTTATGGAATGTCAGCAGCCAACGGAAAGGCATCTGTTACTCAAGCATTCAACGAGTCATCCCTCTGAAACCATGGTTCTTTTCCTTGGATTTAGACAAAAGATGTATTAGTGTAATAACCAGAATCAGATTAGGACATACGTGTACACCTCAACATCTTTCAAAGTTGCATATAATAGAGAGTCCTAAATGTGATTGTGGAGCCGATGCTATTGGGGACGTAAACCATGTCTTTTTCTCTTGTTGTTCCTATGACCATTCCTCTTTCTATTCAGATCTTATTTCCCTCCAAATTCCACTCCCATCTTCAATATTATGTCTTCTCGCTTATAATGATGTAAATATATATAATATTTTAGCTAGATTTATTTTATTAAATAATATTAAGATTTAATTCTAATATGTAAATATTGTTTGTATTATAATTTTATTCCACGCTGTCCTTAACCGAATGTTCCTTTCCAAATCCCGACATTTCCGAACAATTTATGTTTGTATAAGTTTCCCCCGTTTGTGGTTGGCATGAAGTACAAACGTACATTGCCATAACACAACAAAAAAAAAAAAAAAAAAAAGGTCTGTTTAGCCAAATGCTACAAATTGTTGACTTCATGTGATTTGGAATATTTGTAATTAAAATTTGGGTTAATTGATGTTTCCCTTTCAACGCAGTGCCTAAAATCCATTTGTATTACATTTATGCTAATTACACTACACACTTGTATCGTCTTCCTGTGTTATTTAAAGTCCGTTACAAAGTTCTATTATAAACATGTCGGAAAATCCTGAGAAAGTTGAAAATTATTGTGATGCTAGACGAAGAATTCTGACTTTAGCTGTGTCTACGGTATTGCTGGAAACAGGATTTGATTCTACTGATAAAATGTCCCTTGAAACACTTACTGAAGTACTTCAGTGTTGTAAGTATATCAAACTGAATCATTTTTATATTGGTAAAAAAACGCCTAATTTGAAATATTTTACTTTACAGTTTTGTCAGAAGTCGGCAACTCTGCTAGAAGCTATTGTGAACTCTCGGGTAGAGTTGAACCTGTTTTACCAGATATTGTTATGGCTCTTATAAACATGGGTATGTAATTTTTTCATAATATAAACAAAAGGATTTGAAATATATTTAAATATTTATTGAATTAATTAAATTTCTTCATTATGATTATACTGTTCTCCTATCTTGAACAGTAATTAATTTAGGGAAAAAATTAGCAAAATTTACTTCTATATGTAAGTCTGTACACAATACAAAATTTCTTTTTTTTTATAATTATAGTGATAGAGGAGAGACTATGTACCCTGATTGCTACACCTTTTTAAGTTCTTTTCAATTCTTAAACAATTGTTGTCAAATGTCACTCAATAGCTTATTATGATAGACCAGCAGCATTAACAAATATGTTTATTTTTATTATGGCACAGGCATTAGTATACAAGGTTTAGAACAATATGCAGCTCGGCCTAACAGACACGTAATCCAGCCACCACTACAGGCTCCTGCACCGAGGACACCGGCCATGCTGTCTGCAGGCTCAAAAGCTAAGCCCCCACCACACATACCATTCCACCTACCTCCACTTCCAGATCCTCATGCATATATTAGAACACCTGTGAGTAAGAATAGAAAACATAATCATTGATAACCTTTTTATAATGTTATTCAAAAAGAAAATTATTTCAACAATTTATAGGGATTTAAATTGACTATTATTGCCTTACTTATCAATAAATGAATTAAGTAAAGCTGTGTAAATATAGAATAACAATAATGTATAGCCTAGTCATAACTTTCACAGAGACAACAACTTAGGTCGCATCTGCATTTTGACCTCTGGTTTTTATGTAGATGTCTATAAGCTGCAGTCATCACTTAACATCAATTTGAGCTGCATGCTTGTTTGCCACCTTCATTACATAAAAAAAATCTGTTATAAAATGGCATCATACACTCACGATTTACCAGACACTTACACGAAGACCAAGGTCAAAATGCAGATGCGTTACCACTCCTGAGGCCTAAGGTGTTATGCCTCTGTGCCGGAAATTACAGGGCCGTACATTACCACCTGACCAGAACACGATAGTGCTGAACACTACCATTTAGCGGCAAGTAAATTAGGTAATGCGGTGGTGCCTACGCCCGCGAGCTCCGTCACTGGAGCTCTACCACCAGTTGCAACTAGAGCATTTCAGAATCATAATATTTTTTATATGCAAGCCTTGCCTGATCACTATATTTTTATATAATATTTTCAGACACACAAACAACCTGTGACTGAGTATGAAGCCATCAGAGAGAAGGCAGCCAGCCAAAAAAGGGACATAGAAAGAGCATTAACAAAGTTTCTTGCAAAAACAAGTGAAACTCACAATCTATTTAACACAGATGACAATCAAGTTTATCCATGTGAGTGAATATGTTACAGAAATAATACCAATAAATGCACTATCAAGGTGTGTCAGGACTATATCACACTTCCTATTTACCCCATAAGGGACTTGGCATAAAGATACATAGCATACATTGCATCTTGATCATATCAGTTGGAAAATAATGCAGAAATTGTAAAAAATGGTTTATCTACTGATTTTACAAATTACTTGCTGTCTAAAAAATATTTCTATTTTAGTCTCTTGTTTCCTTGTCTCTTGTCTCTTATTTCCTACAAACCATTGTCCCAACTGCAGATGTTCATCCCTTTCAAATTGTTATTTTTCTTTAAAGAATATTTTTATTAAATGTTTATATTTGATAACTAGTGGCCCGCCCCGGCTTCGCGCGGGTGCGATGTAACCTACCCTCTCCTATTTATCTTTACCTTCCTCGATTAATGGGCTATCTAACACTGAAAGAATTTTTCAAATCGAATTAGTCGTTCCTGATAAAAGCGCGTTCAAGCAAATATGAATAGGAAAGAGTTGGTAACATTGCACCCGCGGGAAGCCGGGGCGGGCCGCTAGTTCACTATTATTATAAATTAATGAAGCCCTAACATCTTGCATGTTGCAAGTTATTTGCTTTCACTAGTTGTAATTACCTAGGCATTTAATACGAACCATTATGTGTTCTTTAAACTATCATCTAAATTTATTTTCAGTGATAGCTTGCAAACCAACATTTCCACCATATTTATCATGTCTATTACCAACTGACCAAGTATTTGATTTTGATGAATTGGAATATCACTTCCAAGTGGCTAACAGAACTGAAGATATGCCAACTGAGAAGAAAGGTATTGTTGATAACAGTTCTACTAACCTTATTGCAACTTTATTGTTCAATGTGCTTATTATATTAATATTCAAAATCAATGCAGATCAATCAGACAATGAAGGGGAAGGTGGAGATAATGACAATGTGAATAATTCCCAACCAGAAAATCAGGACACTCCCACTCCATCAAGTCCAGAAAGAAGCAAGACATGAGGTTCTAACTAGGTTATGCAAGGTACTATAAGTCATGAGCTGAAAGATGTAAGATATAAATATACAATAAAATATGTTTATGAAATATTTTTACTTTTGTAACTCTTTTGAAGTGAAAACTTCTTATCGTGGTTTAAAAATCTATGAAACGAAAAAGCGACAGTAAAATGTCTCTTTTTCGTTTAGATTTAGAGTTAAGAATTAACTTGTTTAAATTTAATTCTGTAAACTTTACCAATACTATGCTGATGGCAAATTAATACTTTGCAATACTTTTTAGGGTTCCGTATTTAATAATGGAGGTAAGGTAACTATCTATTCCGTGGAGGGGAGGAGGTAACATACTATTACAAGCTATTTATTACCATCTGTGTTTAGACGACGTCTACATTATAGACAAATAAAAGAGCACTAGGGTCAAACTGGTCAAATGTACCTGTAATTTCCGGCACATATACATAAGTAACAGCAGTTTAGGCGTCAGGCGTGAACGCATCTAAGTAGGTACCTACATGAAAAATCTCTAATTTTTATATTGATAAACATTTATACCTACTTATAATTAAGAGATTTCATGGCTACAGAATTAACTTGTTCACCATCAATATGAATGCTTGTTTGCCACTGCGAAACTAATTTTAAACTCTGGTTTCATGTATATGTAGATGTATTTAGGCTACATGCTACAGTATTACTTACCATCAATGTGAACTGTAGGCTTGTTTGCCACTTCATGACATAAAAAAAATCTCGACTGTTGTTACTTTAGTTAGTAGGCGTAGCATAGTATGTACCTACAGCAGATTGAAGGTATCGGGACGTGACGACCCCACCGCCCACTAGTGGAGAATACTTTTCATATTGCAGTCAAACCATTCTATTGGGCGGTAGTAAATATAATAAAGTGAGATGGGCACTCCATACAAAACTTCAGTTTCACACTTTTTATTGTAAAAAAATCTCGTGAAATGAGCTATTGCTTAACGTCATAAAAATACAGGTGCTATTTTTCGGACAAGCTGATTCCATGATCAAGATCCACATTCACAAGAAATTATTCTTTTGAGCAAAATTTGATACCTATCTCTTTGGTCTTTACTCCAGTGATCATGCGTTTTTTTTTTAATTTTATTGTAACTAAACTGCCTTGGTGACATGCCGCTACTGGTAAGGTGGCTGGCTAGGTGGATTTCAACTAGACTCCTGGACGAGGATATAAGAAATTAAACAATAATATAAAAATATTTGACATTTAATCTTAAAAATAAAAAATTACTTCACTGATTTCGGGTCAATGACTGGCAGTACTTTGATGCCATCTCTATTCACTACTGTCACCTGGAAGTTGGGTAGGCTAACAAATAAGCGCTTGTGCACTTCCCTTACACACATTTTTAGTATCTCATATGCTTCTTCTTCTGTTGCATCTGAAAAATGTAAATATTAATTGTAAAAACATTATTTTGTCTATTAAATATTTTTCTATTTTTCCAGGTTCTTTTCCTCAATGTTTTCTTTAATAAGAGATGAACTTTTCAAATGATTGTACTTAATCCATGCTACTGAACACTTACGGCATTGATTATTATCAGATAGACACATATATTATAAAGCATAGATAGAGCAACACGGGCCACCGGCCGCGGCGGACTGCAGGGGAGTAGCCATAGCGTTTATTACCGATGCAAAACAGTCTGTCATCTTTTGCGGGGGGAAATGTGTGCGACACACACGCACACTACAAAAATCGTCTATTACTACGAAACTCACACCTTGACTTTAACAAAATACAGAAACTATTTCACACACACATTAAAACATCTAGGCGACAGGTATCGGCCCATTTGGGCTTGTACTTTGACAGAGCCTGAGAAAGCCTGCATATGGCTACTCTCCTCCGGTGTTACTCTATGTTATAAAGCATGCCAGTCTTTGAAATAGCTAATTATTGAAAACAAAACGAGCAATTTAATTTAACATTCTCTGCAACAATAGCATTTACAAATTTATTTATTTTTTGCTCATCCTAGAGAAAATTGCTCATCAAAGCCTTTAAGAGTAGAATTATTACCTTTCTTGTGATAGCGATCCATGATACTCAAACTTAAGTAACCACCAAATCCGTGAGCAGCAAATGGTACTTTAACACTAGATGCTAAATAATCCATGAAATAAAGTTCAGGTCCATTTTCTTTGTCATATCCACCCATCAAAATGTTTACAAAATATGGAGTCTGCAACAAGTTAATTATTTAGTTATGATTTTAAGTGAATGGGTTCATTATAATCATTTATCAATTACAGCCGAAAGACGTCCACCACTGGACCAAAGCCTCCCCATGAGAGGGATGACATAATCGCCATACTTGACATGTGTATTGGCAATCAGTGGTGGTAGTATTATTGCAGGACACTACTTCCTCTTGCATCGTTGCACTTACCTATCATGGAAGAGAATTCGTCCACTAGTGGGCGGTGGGGTCGTCACGTCCCGACGCCAACAAGTGAATGGTTACTATCACATATATATAAATAAGCCTTTTATTTCTGTATCTATATGTTACAAGTTTACATGTTACATAAATAGTGTCATTTGTTAGTTCCTAATCTTATACTATGTTACTAGTGTTAGTAAGATACAGTCCCATTTTGGGTGTAGGTCTCCTCCATCCTTTTCCACATCTCCCGGTTTTTGACCAAGTTAAACCATTACTAGCTGTCTGGGCTATATTGTCAACCCAATGTTTACTAGGTCTGCCAACCTTCCTGTTTCCTGGGGGACCCTTCCAGATTGTTGTTCTCCTTGTCCACCAGTCATCAGGAAGTCGTGAAACGTGACCTGCCCATCGCCATTTGAGTTGAAGTGCGTGTTTTGATGCATCTTTAATTTTGTTTTGCTTCATATGGTTACGCTTTTTACTTTCTGTATTTTTCTCACTCCTATGATGATTCTTTCCGTGGATCTCTGGGTGGTTGTAATTTTCTGTTGGATTTTCTTAGTGTCTATCTATATCTATAACTATCAGATATATCAGATATTTATACAAGATCAGAAGTATCTATTAAATAAAACGTAACATTACTTCACGCCTGTAATCCGCGAAGGGGTAGGCAGAGGTACATGCATGCATTCAAGCATACATGCAAACACCCACGACTCGCCGGTTTTTGGCCCATGTAACAGGTGGGGAGCCTGTTGCCATTTCTGGGCACATACTGAACTCCGAGCTACTGGGAAACTTCCAGAAAATGGAAAAATAGGATTTTAAATCATTATCTCTGATCCCTACCCAGGCATCGGACCCAGGACCTGCAGTATAGTAGTAGTAGTGGCCTGCTACCACTAGGCTACTGAGGCAGTTACCTGTTAAATAATTTTATCTAAAAGCCTATACTATGACAAAGCATGATTGTATATATAAATTTAACTAGCAGCAGTTACCTAATCAATCAACGTAACAATAAATTAATTGCTAGCATGTGATAGGAAAATCATAACTAATTAATCACAGCTGTATTCTTACCCTACTCCTGAGATACTCAGCAAGGTTGCGTCGAGTGAAGTTGGCAGCAGCAGTTGGACCAAGTTCATAACCATTACGCATCTTGTATAGCTGTATGTTTTTAGCTATATATTCAGCAAATTGTGTAGTATCACCTAAATCGCCAATCACTCCCATCACCAATTTATCAGAAATCTTATAAATCTTTTGCTCATCTGTAAAATAAATGCAACCATATTACAGCTAGGCTCATTCACATGAGATTTGTCACCAGGGATAGAGGAACTTTCAAATATATAATATACTAGCTGTTGCCCACGGCTTCGCCCGCGTGGATGTCGTTTTATAAATAAGAAAGTAGCCTATGTTCTTTCTCAAAGTCAGCTCTATCTCTGTACCAAATTTCATTAAAATCGGTTCAGTTGTTTGAACATGAAAAGGTAACAGACAGACAGACAGAGTTACTTTCGCATTACTCCCATCACCAATTTATCAGAAATCTTATAAGTCTTTTGCTCATCTGTAAAATAAATGCAACCATATTACAGCTAGGCTCATTCACATGAGATTTGTACCTCACGAGCTCACTGAAAGAAACCTAATGAACCGTGTACTCATTTGTGAATCTTTATTACGACGTAATGAAACCGAATCATTTTTGAAGAAGCTGATAACTGGTGATGAAAAGTGGATCACGTACGACAAGAACGTGCGAAAAAAGTCGTGGTCAAAGGCCGGTCAGGCTTCACAGACTGTGGCGAAACCCGGGTTAACTCGCAATAAGTTATTACCACCAGGCAGGACTATAGATTCTGAACTCTACTGTGAACAACTGATGAGATTAAAGCAAGAAGTTGAGAGAAAGCGGCCGGAATCGATCAACAGAAGGGGTGTGGTGTTTCATCATGATAACACTAGACCTCACACATCTATAGCCACTCAGCAAAAATTAAGAGAGTTTGGCTGGGAGGTGTTAATGCATCCGCCGTAGTCCTGACCTTGCACCTTCAGATTTCCACCTGTTTCGGTCTCTTCAGAATTCTTTATGCAATGTCAGGTTAACATCACAAGAGTACTGTTAACCTGATGATGGTGGTGGTAGAGCTCCAGTGACGGAGCTCGCGGGCGTAGGCACCACCGCATTACCTAATTTACTTGCCGCTAAATGGTAGTGTTCAGCAGTATCGTGTTCCGGTCAGGTGGTAATGTACGGCCCTGTAATTTCCGGCACAGAGGCATAACACCTTAGGCCTCAGGAGTGGTAACGCATCTGCATTTTGGCCTTGGTCTTCATGTGGGTGTCTATAGGCTGCAGTCATCACTTAACATCAATGTGAACTGCATGCTTGTTTGCCACTTACATTACATAAAAAAAAAAAAAAATACTGCCAGATCCACATGTCGCGGTATTTTGATGAGAAGTCCCAAAATTTTTATAGCAATGCGATCATGTCCCTACCTACAAGATGGCAAAAGGTTATCAAACAAAATGGTACATACATTCTTTAGTTAAATTTAAATAAACTATATTAAAAAATGTTTTGAATTATCATAAAAAATGCAAAGAAACTTTTTCCCCAACCTAATATAATATACTAGCTGTTGCCCGCAGCTTCGCCCGCGTGGATGTTGTTTTATAAATAACAAAGTAGCCTATGTTCTTTCTCAAAGTCAGCTCTATCTCTGTACCAAATTTTATTTAAATCGGTTCAGTTGTTTGGACATGAAAAGGTAACAGACAGACAGAGTTACTTTCGCATTTATAATATTAGTAGGGATTGTGAGGTATGTAAAGGGGCAAAAAGTTATGCATATATTGCATCTTTGATTTTGACACTGTAGAGATCTTTAATTCTGTCACAGATTATAGTGGCATACAAGATGATTCGACCAGAAGACTGTAATGCTACAACATTGAAGAATCAATGAACAGCAGATTTATGTTATGCTGGGTTAGCATTTCGTTGAGAGAGGCCCTCAATCAAGCAGGTACGGGAATACTTCACGTAATGGCAAATAGATGCCGCAATGTAGAGATTGTCGATGACAAAAGAAAGTAAACATGGCAGTCTCACAGTGTTTCATAAATGAAGGTAAAGATGACCAGCACTAATTGCAGACAGTTCAAATATACTTAGGCCTACCGAGAGCGCGGATGTTTCAGCCAGAACAGTAAGTAAAATTCTGCTAATATAATACAAAGTGTCTACAGAATTTACAAGGGGAGATTTTTTATGGGAATACTCACCATCTTTCATCACCATAATACTGTGACTAGTAGTTTGATCAGCTGCAATCATTACAAAATCGTTACATTGAATGCCTAGAAGGCATTGTAAATTTATGTTGGACATATTTGCAGATTAATTCAGTATAAACTCAGAATATAGAAGAAACACCGCAAGTATGACAGAGCAAAATGTCAATTCGGTCAATTCATCGAAATTCGAAATCGGTAAAACTTGTCAATTCATTTCACAGATTAAAAATAAAAGTTATGTTCCGCACTCAACTAAGGCCAGGCAGCCACTGCAAGCAAGAGTAAATTATAAAGACTGATACTTAACTATAATCAATCCCAATCATAAACATATTCGAATTGAAGCGAATATATTTCGGTAGTTTGGCATACGGTTCAATGCATAGCACGGAGTTAATACACATGGAGAAGGCACATTCTAATATAGAAACAGAAGTTATACAATCAGTGACGGATTTAGGCTTGATGCCGCCCTAGGCCCTGTTTATCGCGCCGCCCTTAATGTTAGAATAAATTCAATTAATTTTTATACAATGTTTTTATTTTAAATTTAAAATAACTTTATTTTGTTAGAATATAATTTTTAGTTATAACTAATAAATATTTCAGATACATAAGTAATAAACGTTAGACAAATAAATAAATATGTTTTTTTTTTTTAATATCAATCAATTTTAAAATTTCTTTTTCCTGGCTTTGGTACGCGCAAAAATATCAATAATATCATCATACTCAATTTCTTGGACTAGTTGAGCTTCAATAGACAATAATGCAAGAGCATTAAGTCTATCTTGACCCATACTGGCACGTAAATAGGTTTTTACTCTTTTCAAAGTAGAAAAAGATCTTTCTCCTGAACAATTTGTAGCCGGAATACTCAAAAAAATACGTAAAGCAATATCAACATTTGGGTAAACATCTCGAAGACTACGTGAGTGTAATACATTGCATATATTTTGTGCAGAGCGTACATCTTCCGTATTTGCTGAAGAATCTTTAAGTTGGTAATGTAAATGAATACATTCGTTGCCTAATGTCTCTTCTAAATCATCAGGATACTTGTCGACTAATTTATTGGCAAGATTTTTTAATTCGGTTGTATCTATTTCAGATAAATTATCGAAGAAATTAAATTTTTCGTAAAGCTGTTCATATGCACTTTTACGTCCGGCCAATTGCACACTCAGAGTATCTAAAATAGGGTAATAAACATTTGTGCGAAAATTTTCTTGTCCAGAAGGAGGTATTCTTTCATTTACCCGCGACTCATCTGGCTGAATTTTTCTAGTTTTTTTGCGACGAGTATCATAACGATAATAATCTTGGACGCCAGATAGTGTTTTGGCTTTTTCTTCATATTCAGAAAATTGTCTGTCTCTCATGTCCTGAAGAAATAAAGCCAGAGAACTATAGATCTGTACAACGGATGATAAATCAGCTTGAGATTCTTGAAGCTTCTTACTAGCAGCATTAAATCGATCTAAAATTACATTCCAAACGATGACTAGAATTGCTGTTTCTAAATGCTGCAACTTTCGCTGCAATCCCGTAGCTTCAGACCGTGTAGTGGGTTTCTCATCTTTGCTTTCAGCAATAAATTCCAGTGCATCAATTATTGCAGACCATTCATTTTCTAACGCGTAGCAGGCATCATGTCGAGCAGACCAACGAGTTTGAGAAAAACTCTTAATTCTTAAATTTGTACGCTGCACCAAGATTTCCCAACGATGGGTGGATATAGTGAAAAAATTATATAGTTCTTGCAAAGTAGAAAAAAAATTGACTGCTTCTGTGACGGATTCAACCGCACATGATCCTACTAAATTTAAAGAATGAGCAGCACAAGGAACGTAATCTGCTAGAGGATTAATTGTTTTGATTGATTTGTCAGGACACAAGAAATATAAGACTATTGATTTCAATTGTGTCCTCGCCAATATTGGCCTAGATCAGAGATCTAATCTAATATTTGAGATATTTCTCTAACGACGACGACTTTCATATAAAGTTAACTTTGAAGACCAATGTTTGTACAAGTTTAAAAAACCGCGCTCTTGACGTCTTCGAAATTGTCAAATGTCAAAACATGAATACCTTAATAATACTAACAAACGTTTTTAAATCTAATGTGAATGTATCTATTTAAGCAATAGTTATTTAAATTGATTTTGAATTAAATTTTCACTAAGCTGCACAAGTTTTACTTAAATAATCAGCATATAATATAATTATTATTAACATGACGCTGCGTAAAACGAACTGAAAGTATACATTGAAATAATTTGAAATTGAGAACATACTTTTTCAAGTGAATGTTGCCATTATGTAATCATCTGACGACTGCTCAGTTAATCAGGCTCTCAAATCGTTTGAATGACGTTTGTGCATACCAATCAAATTTGATAGATGCTTAAAATTAGGGGACCTTCAACTGATTGACGGATTTGAGTGACGTTTGAGTATTCGGCCGTCAGAAAACAAAATTCTTTAAAAAAAATTTTTTTAAATTCTGGATGAAGAATATCGAAAGATTTTTTTCTGACTTAAGATGAAAACTAAAATTTCTATTTTTTTTTCAATTAGTTTGAGAATGCAAAAAAATTGAATATGAAAAAAATGAGATTTATTTTCTATGAAAAATTATTTATGTTAATAATAAATTTTCTGACATTTAAATAAATACCGCAATGATATTTAATACGTGCATATCTTCTTTTTATTTAAAGTTAAAAACAAATTGCGAAATTATTAAGATTTAGTAATTTTCAAAAGCTTTGTAAGCATATGATTAATTTCAATAATAAAACAAAAAGTAAAGAACATCATTCGATAAAGACTATAATTGATCTTTTAAAAAATTAAAATCTTATTCATAGACTGAAAAGTAAATAAGAACATTGAATTATAATATATTCTAGAGAAAATTCTTTACAAAAATTAATCTGAACTCATTTTCAAAGGAGACTGTCTTTACTTTTTTTCGTCTCTGAAATTTTGGAATTTCAAAAATTTCGCCGCCCCTCAAATCATGCCGCCCTAGGCCCGGGCCTCGCGGGCCTAGGCGTAAATCCAGCACTGTATACAATAATGGGTAAAATCGACACATGTCTTGACAAAAACAGTTTTGACTCTTTCTAACTAACCAGTAGCTCCCTATATAAAAAGAGACACAAGATGTATGCAGAGTATCAATTTTGGAAATGATTTGATATGACGTCATACTACCGACGGTCGGCGCCGTTGTATGCGCCCGATTTGTGGTACATCTGTTGTCAAACAAACAGGTGCTCATATTTTTGTCTTTTGTTTTAGGTAAGACGCAGAATAAATGTTAGAATTTCTTACTATTTCCTGCTTCACCGAATATTACACGAATCACCGGTCATTTTTAAATTAACACTGTGCTTCTGTGATCACCAGTTTTTGGCAGAATTATTACTAAGTGTGATAGTTGCCACACGGGAAAAATAGAATAGAATAGAATAGAATAATATTTTTGCTGTTTTCTTGAGAACTAAATCTTTTAACTAGTTAATGTGGTATTCCAGGTTTTGGTTTATGTTGACTGATTATGCTCTCGTGTTGTTTAAAACAGAGTGGTGCACGGAAAAACGAAAATAATCTTGGATTGAACTTTGTGAGGTTATGTACAAATTTTCACGGATTGTGTCGTATTCGGTGGGATTTGGAAATGCAGTGATATATAGTGATATGTTATAATAAGAGTTTTGAAGACTTGTGTAAGTTTCGTATGACTTCAAGGACTTTTAATGCTATTCATTCTTTTCTAAAAATAGCATTTTTACATAGTGATGTACGAATACTAACCTGATATATCAAAGTATCGAAATAAAATTATTTTTCATATCAATTTAAATTATGTAATATTATATTGTATTAGCAATATACTCGATAGAATTTCTTGTTTGTTAATGAAATATCGAAGAAGAAATTGATGTAAATTAAATAATTTTCCTTTTTTGCACCCATAGAGTACGGATTTTTTCAGAGATTGTTAGAGTGTAAGTATAAGTCCCATTACCTTAAGGTTGACTGGTAGAGAATGCCCTGCGGCATTAAGTCCGCCTTATGTACTTTATTTGTGCATTGAAGATTAAATAAAAAAAATAAATAAATATAAGCGCAACATAATACAGTTTTTTTTTTCATTTCATGAAGTGGCAAACGGGTATTATTGAAATAAAACTATTTTTACGGATTTATCTCGCGTATATTAAAATAAAATGATTTTTAAAATCAACCCGACGTTTCGGTCGCTTTTCAGCTTCCGTGGTCCCGGGCAGACAATTCAATTCAATGAGTGTAGCTCGCGAAAACCTAAGAACATATCATGTTAAAACGGGTATTAGTTTACATTGGTAAGTAAAAATAGCCTATCAGTCTACACGAAACCAGAGATTTCAATCTAAATGCGTTGCCACTCCTAAGGCCTAAGATATTAGGCTTCTGTGCTGGAAATCACACGGCCGTTCAGACCTGTCACACTAACTTCTACACGCGTATCATCTGAAAATTGAAGCAGGTTCCATTTCTATTCAATTACTCATATCATTAACATACCTACATACAATAGCATACATAGAGCCGTTCCTGCTAAATAAGATCCTGTTGCACTCACGTCAAACACGTAATTAAAAGATCTTTCGAGAATGCACAAAAATCTAATGTGTTTATTGACATTTAACTTGAAGCGTCATCGTGCTACTCAAATTAACTAAACATAATGATTTAAATTTGGAATACTTAGCAACAATATTTACAGAGATGCATTCCAAGGAGCTGGTCAGCATAAGACTCACATTTGAAGGCTGATATAGAAAATCCTACTGAAATTCAACATCACTACAATTAGCAATTTTTAGCTCTAGTTCTGGCTGAGAAGCTGCTGGTAATCAATGAGATCATTTGAATGAATGAATTTATTTATTTGCTAAAAGTATAGTAGGTACATAAGATCTTCAGTATATAATATGGCTTTCTTTTATATTTCACCATTTAATTTGCATGCAAATTATAGGATACATTTTATTACTACATCATAATTATTACAATTATACTCAACTCTAATTTAGTGAGTGGATTTTACTAAGACTAAGCATACATACTTTAAAATAATAAGAATTCGTGTTGATAAAATATCGATATTAACCGCTCACCGAGTAGCTAAGTTTACTATCTACATTCACACCTTGACTTTGGCAAAATACATAAACAATTTCACGCACACATTTAAATATTTAGCTTAGGCAAACGTTGTGGTTTGTGGTTATGTGGTGGTTATCTTTGGCCACTCTTTGGCATAGGCATACTTATATTACTCTATGGCATAGGCATACTCACAGAGTACATTGTATGGCATACTAGTCTATGGCATAGGCCATTGAACTCGTGAACTGCAGTGAACATAGAGTACATTATAATATATAGTATAGAGTCGTCAGCTCCAAAATTTTTCTACGCCATCTATCAAGCGAAGTTCGAGTTACATGATGCTGTATATATAAGTACATGTATCTACATACAGACATACATACACCTACCTGCTCGTATAGTTTATATTTCAGTCATTTTTTTAAAACTAATAAAGGTCAAATGGATCATGGCAAGATTTGTACAGAAAAAATGGTACAAGGTAAAATAGCTTTGAAATATTATCTAGAGAACCTAAAGTACAGTTCCTGGTTAAAAATATTTTAAATACCAGTGACTGTTTTTTATGTTCCCAAGATAATATTTTATCTTGTACCTTCTTGCCATGATGCTTTTAGTAAAACACAGAAATATGATAATTTATTTATTATTTCTTGAATAAGGAATTTACTGTAGAGTTGTAGTGCTTTAATTTATAATTTACACAATTACGTACATAATACAAATTGTACAAAATAATTTACATGAAATGAATGAATCAAGAATACTTATTTATTTTTCTTTTCATGGAATAATTGTTGGGTTCTTCTTGAATAGTCTTTACCGTCTATTTGTTTCTTTATTGACTAAGCAATTTACATAATTCGTAGTAATACTTAAAAGGATGATAAATTATATACAAAGCAATTTACTTTTAAAACGAATTAATTAATTACTCTAATGCTTTCGATCATGAACAGCCATCTTGTCAGCCTCGTACCGCCTAACTCATAGACTGCCTAACTTTTGTCTGGAAGTTTTCGTCCGGGGGTGCAATGTACTTTACAGCAAAATTAATAGGCGGTACGAAACTGACAAGACGACGCCATAATCAAAGGCATTAAGATTTAGGCAGTCGGTCCCTTGATATCCATCCAAGTCTCTATTCACGTATAAAGTCATCAAAATTTATGAAAATACTTTTCAAAAAAAGAAATTACTATCTTCTTTTTCTTTTCTTCGAATAATTATAGGCCTGTTCTTGAATAGAGTCTTGGGCGTCAAAATCTTGAGTAATACCACTTAATATTTTATTTGTTCTCTTACACCAATTGAAAATAAAAAATCTGCATGAAAAATCAAAAAAGAAATCAATCAAATTAATTCGATGATCCGAACATTTAATGAAATTTGTATCTACTAATACCAATAAAAGAGTTTTAATGTAACAATTTATATTAATCATCTCACTTTTAGTTTTTAAAACATGATAGACCACATCTTGTACTGATGAAAATAAAATTTTCATGTTCTTATTTGGATAAAATAAGTATGTTTTTGTAGTAAGATATTCTCTACGAGATATATATCTATTTTCATTTTTATTAGTTTCAAATAATTCATCTTCACAGGTCTTGCAATTCTTCATTATTGATTTACTTTTTCTCAATATATAACCAGTTACATACTCTATTTGAGATTTTATAGAGACACTATTTTCTTTTTGAGCATAATCAGTTATTACACAGTCACCTAAATCATCTATATCTATTTCAAATACAGTCCCAGATGTTGGCTCATTTGGTTTATCTATAAACAATTCATCAAATGTCTTGAACATAAAACAAAAATCTTCCTCACAATTGGACCCAACAGCATAATTGCTACTTAAATTATTGATTAATACAGAGGCGAATGCAGCTTCAAAGGCAGCACACGTAGGCGAAACATTTCTTATACCGTGACTGCGTATGCTGCCAAAGAAATTTTCTAACGGATCCTGATTCAGATGCCTACACCATAGAGATTTTATATCATGTTCAAGGAATAATTTGTCTCTTAATAGTTCCATATTTTCTACAGTACGTAACCAGTTATTTATTGAGGGCACAGTACCAGCAGACCCAGTAAATGATACAAATTTCATTGATTTCAATATTCTTTTTGATTGGATCCATACATTTTTATGATTAGAACTAGGTGTTACATTTCTTAATAGATCTTTGCCAGATCTGATTTTTGAATTTTTAAAACTTCCGTTCATAGAGTCAAATAAATTATCTACAAAAATAATCAAATCCGCTGTATCTTTTGCTTCTGGAGGCGAGATTCCATTTTCTGAAAAAAAAAAATTTGATTATTGACCAAATTCATTTTTACTTAACATTATGGGTTTAAGCAAAGGTCAAGGATTTGTCAGTATCATATCTATACCAATAGAGTGGATTTATCAGTATCTTGTCTATGTAAATACAGAAAAGTGGTTTTATTTTTGACACTAGTATAATTGCCTATTGTAGCTCTGTTCATTACTTTTTAACACACTGTACACACCATACATTATGGCCTGGATGGACATATCCTTAAGGCTTGGACAAAGTCAGGTCAAGTCAACTGTTATGCAAGATCTCTACCCGCCCTGGCTATTGTAATATATATATACAAACAAGCATGCAGTTCACATTGATGTAAAATGATGACTGCAGCCTATAGACACCCTCACAATGAGCACTGGTCAAAATGCAGATGCGCTGCCACTCCTGAGGCATTAGGTGTTATCCCTCTGTGCCGGAAATAATAGGGCTGTACATTACCACCTCACTGGAACACAATAGAGCTGAACCATACCATTTAGCGGCAAGTAATTGCAGGGTATTATTATAATTATATTAGAAGTTAAAAAATATTTACTCTTTACTTATTAGACTTTATAAAATATATGAGATTCTAAATTCATCTGTCCAGACATTGTTTAGTTTAATATATTATTATAACCTGCCCATCTCTGGACCCATCACATCATTTATAATTAATTTTCAATACTTGAAAGATAAATTATAATTATGTTTTATATTATATAATTTGGTATGCATAGATACCAAATTGGAACTCTCTTAATAATATTAACATGGAAGCATATTATAAATTAATGATCTATTGAAAATTTTATTAATAATATGACTTACCAGCTAAATAACCCATTGTTTTACCAACAGTTTGACTGAATAATTGGGATGCATATTTCACCTTCATTTTAGGTATTTTATCTTTTATGCAATGATTTTCAGTCAAGTTTTTAACAAGTTTTAATCCTTTATACGTTGGGTTATTTTCGTATAACATGTTTACATGTTCCCATTTGGCAATTTTAGCTACACCATCCATTGTAAATTTTAAATTCTTTGTCATTAAATTGTTTCTCAATCCCTTCAACAGATGTGGTACGTCGTACAAAGGTATTACAGTTTGCCCTTCAACATCAAATACATAATTTTGCAATGTTTTGTTATTTTTCAAATATAATCCTTTTGTTTCATCAATTAAATAATTTATTGCGCTTGTATTTGATGTACCTTGGTCACAAACAGTAGCCACAACTGTGAATCCAATTTTGTGTAGCTCTACTATAATTTTTTTTATTACGCATGCCAAAACTTCTTTTGGTGTACTTCCAGCTGAAAATGAGTAATATACTGGCTGCTTATAATTTTTCATGACTCCCCTGATCATAAAAACAAGAGCATGATCTGCTAATTTCCTTTTCGTCATCCCTTCATAATTCACAAACCCTGTTATTTTGTCTTTTTTTCTACTGTAGTCGAAGTGGGGAGTCACAGCCATTTCATCGAAAATCAATGTACATATTTTTTCATAATCCTTCATTTTATTTGCTTTTTTATGCAGCTGTTTGAATATATTTTCATTAAGTCCTGGCTTCAAGTTAGCTTTGGAAATTAGTCTGCTTAGAGTAACAGAAGATGGCAGGATAAAAATTTTACTAAGCCACCTGTATGCTCTGGGACCCAGCTTGTACATAGACAGAGCCATTATCTTTTCATCCTTGGTAAACCTCCTTCCCATTTTAGGTTTAGATATTTCTCTAAACTGCATCACTGTAAAAATGGCTGCCAAAGTCTTGAATTTTTGGAGTGCTTTTTGAAAAGAGGTGTTTGTAAATAATTTTTTGGCTTTCTGCAACCGTTGTTTATATGAATCATTTTCGTTTTTCAGCTTTTTTATTGCTTTCAGTAATTTCTGTTCAGTCATTCTAGGAATTTTCTCCTTAGTGATGCCTAAAATATAGTAATTGAGAAATTAGTAAAAGAATTGTACAATACCTATACTATGTTATATGACTGCATAATTCTATGCTATTTTACAACTTACGTGATTGCATAGATAGAAGTGTTGTTACTTGTAAATCATGAGCATGTTCTCGCATTTGTACACCTGTGAAGGAAAAGGAAATAAAATTAGCATAAAAAGAGCCATACACATAATAGTGTGTTTGCACTTTAATTAGTATAGATTAATTATATAAGTAATGTAATGGTGAAAACACATAATACTTGGTTGATTTATAAATCTATTATTAATAAACAACAAGTCCCACCCCATGTCTGTCTGTCTGTTTGGGATAAACTCAAAGACTACTGCACGGATTTTCTACTCTGTGCTGAACTGCGCATAAAAATAATTTTAATTCAAAAGTGATTTTTTTGCGACAACGTCTTCAACATTTATCGTATAGCAGAACGACATTTGCCCGATCAGCTAGTAATAAATAAATATAAAAATAAAATTACCTGATGTTGAAGGTGTAGCAGAAGGAATATTCAAGGTTTGGTTGGTAATATCCGAAAGGCAGCGTTTTCTAGCAGAAAGATGTCCTGTAATGTATATAAATATATCTATTTTAAACACTCTTTGTGAAAATAAAATAGTTATTAGATGTAATGATATCATCTGTCCGCTGGGCCTAGTAAACCAGTTATATTGATTTCAGATATGATATTATTAATATGATAATGCACAACTCAACACAATACTTATGTAAGAGATTGTATAATAAAAAATATACATATTTTTTTAATTATCTTACAGTGAATACTTAGCTTTACACTATGAATATAGTAAGTTGCTTTAAGTATATTTACTCTATTTACTTCTAACACTCCACACTCTCTTTATCTTTCTCTAATATATCTGTTAGTAAAAAAAGGTTAGTCAATGACATACATACCTGATAAATTAACAGTTGGGACTGCATCAGCACTAAGCATTTTGCTTCTGGTGTGATATTTATTTTCGAAATGTAAATGACACACTCTTCTATACTTATAAATGTAGTCATTGTCTTTCCCCAAAATGTCACCTCCTATATTATAAATCCATGTCCTGATATATAATCCATATGATTACTTATTATATACATTTAACTACTTAATTGAATTCAATATTTTGTTATTAGAATGTAAAATGTGTATAGGTATTATGTGACATATAAATTTTTCATAATTACTTTTAGAATGTCATCATAAACTGTGAATAAATTAATATTGTATCTACTAAGAATACAGCCTAAACATGAATAGAAACGAATGCTGATTGACATAGGCTTGTTTTGGTCTAGATATAGTGTTTTGATGTACAATTAGCAACACACTATCATGTAAATATAGCATGTGCAACACTTAACGATGGCTAGGCAAGATGTTTTTAAATGTCGATGTTCACTTTCTCATAGCCGAGTTGAGCGATAGCTACGGATCCTAAAAGACCATAAAGTATATAAATATCTATTTTACTAACCACAACTCGGCACACAACACTGTTTTTCAGCTGCCATCGCAAAAAATCGTAGTCCATAAAACGTAGCCGGAGTCAAATTTACAGCAGAGTCGTCGGAATCCAAAACAAAATATAGGTCAATAACACAAAACAGAGCCACCAAAATCCTTAAAACACAGCCAGGTCGTCGGAAAGAATAGAAAAATAACAGCAAAAACACCATGAGCACTTCCAAATCTCTCGAAAGAAAAACGGAAATTGAAATTTAAATCAAAATGACATGTTGTCATTGACATGACATTGACTTTCTTAATGACTTGTTTTACGGCCACGGATTCAAGTCTTTTACAACTAATCTTCAGTAATTTATATTTTTGAAAGAAAGAAAGAAAAATATATTTATTTGGACAATTTGGACAGTAAAAAACAAAACAGAAAAAGGAAAAGAAATAAAACAAAAAACAAGAAATTATATAAAAACAAAACTTAATTAATAAAATGTCCAAAAGGGAAAGGAAACTCAGCATTGTGCCGAATTAATAACCCGGCGCTGGTATTATGTTGGGGCCTTATAGTGTGAACCACGTTTTTCATTTCTTAATTAAGATAATGAATAACCATATGAAAGATAACAATGATTGGATGGTTCCATAAAATGTGGAATACGAAGGTGTATGGTGTATGTGTAAAATGTGGAATACGATGTATGGTGTACAATAAAGTGACGGGGACTTAATAAAGAAAAATGGGCAAAACGGATAAGAAAACTTCTTGTAAGGAGTCCCCCAACATTTACAACATCAACAAGAAGACTACACAAGTTTTGAGCATAATATCACACTGCGAGACGGCTCTTTCCTGCGTTCTACACGAAAACTTGACATAGACATTGTTTGAAATGATAAATTAGTTCATTTTTTCTGATGCCCAGCGCCTTAGACCTAGCGTTTGTGTCGGTCTGATATTTAAACAAGTCTAGCTGAATCAATGTCGGTTCAGACTCCAACTCTAGACATTGGTGTACTACTTAGTTGGCTATTGGTCTGTGCTACTTAATTTAATATAACTATTTTAGTATTGAAACTCAGAACTTTTGATTATAAATGATAATGAATTGAGTTTTATTTATTATAGATGTAGAAGAAGCACGAGAGTTATGTCAGGACCGGAATATCTCTCCATCTCTCCGTTTCACACCCTCTGCCTGCCCCGTTAGGAACCTGGCGTAAACATTGACAAGACCAGAGAGCAAGAGCAACTACATATGCACATTTAATGAAATTGATGTTGTTGTTGCCTATTGTTTTAAATTTATTCGTATAAAGATGATGGGGACTGCCTAATTATTTTTTCAAGCTCCCGTCCATAGAAAGCTTTAAGCTTAGAAACAATTCACCGGGATGTCAGACGCGTCCTCAGCAATGCCTGACCGATGCACGACACGTCTGATAGTTTGTTTTCAGCTTAAATAACGAAGAAATATTTCTCTTATTTTTATTATGGTATTAACGCCATCTATCGAGTAATGTTCGAAATATAGCGGCGACACAATTTTGTATTGAAGCTTTAATGTACTGACTGAATAGACCCTGCTGGGAATCATAAACTCTTTGGAGAATCTGTAATCAACAGCAACAATATTTACAGAATTTTTGTTTTGAATAGAAATGTTTAAAAAAATTGCAGTAGGGATATCCGGTGGAGTTGATAGCGCAGTTGCCGCGTTGCTTCTCAAAAGAGCAAGTAAGTAAGGTTTTTGATCCACTTTTGACACTTTGAGGTTAAAACTTATAATTAAAATTGTGCATTTATGACAATACTGTATTAACTTTTAGATTACAACATTGAAGGAGTGTTCATGCGAAATTGGGATAGTAATTACGAAGCTGGAGCATGTTCAGACGAGAAAGATTTTGAGGACGCATCATTTGTGTGCCGTAAGCTTGATATCCCGCTTCATAGGGTATACTTTATCAAAGAATATTGGAACGAGGTGTTCAGTTATTTGCTCAGGGAATACGAAAATGGATTCACACCAAACCCTGACATATTGTGCAACAGATATATTAAATTTGATAGTTTTTTTCAACATTGCAGGAACAATTTAGGAGTTGACGCAATTGCAACTGGTCATTATGCTAATACATCTTTTGGACCATTCTTGGAGTGCTATAATGAGAATGAAGGTAACTTAATATATGGTTATTCTTAGATTGAAACAATACTTGTCATTGGTTAATGTTACAGTTGGTTTATATAGTAAAAATGGGAGTAAATGTAATGTTTATTAAAAACATTTTCAGGCACCAGATTGCTGCAACCTAAAGACAAACACAAAGATCAGACGTTCTTCTTATCACAAGTAAAACAATTTTCTCTCAGAAGATGTATGTTTCCAATTGCAAATCTTTCAAAACCTGAAGTGAGAGAGATAGCTAGAAATGAAGGGCTTGTGAGGGTGGCTAAGAAAAAAGATAGTACCGGGATATGTTTTATTGGAAAACAGAAGTTCTCTGATTTTATTGATGATGTAAGTAAATATTCATCAGAAAAGGTCAAGGAAATATGAGAGAAGATTCATACAAAATGAAACTAGGTGGAGATAATCGGAGGAGGCTCTAATTGTTGAATGGCTTATTGTTTAAAAAATTTAACCAGATGAAAGAAATGTAGTAGGTACCTAACAAATAATTATGCACTAGTTAGGCTTATGGGAGAAGCCTATTGACTTTCATAACAACATCAAAATATAATTCTCTTTTCAGAATTATCCAATGGCATTGATCTTAGATTGAATGAAGTATAAATCCCTATTTCCCTACTGATATTATAAATGCGAAAGTAACTATGTCTGTCTGTCTGTCTGTTACCTTTTCACGTCCAAACGACTGAACTGATTTTAATAACATTTGGTACAGAGATAGATCTGACTTTGATAAAGAACATAGGCTACTTAGTTATTAATAAAAAGATATCCATGCGGGCAAAGCTACGAGCAACAGCTAGTATACAATAAATGAAGCCTTAATTTCTATCACTGAGACTAATTATCTTAGACCTCAGGAGTGTAGATACCTATAGGCTGTAGTTGTCACTTAAAATCAACATGCTTGTTTGCTAGCATTGTTACAAAAAATATATGTTAATGTTATGTTACTCTTATTTACAGTTTATTCAAGCGAGAAAGGGTTCATTTATTGATATAGACACTGGACAAGTTGTTGGTGAGCATGATGGAATTCATAAATGGACAGTTGGACAAAGATGTTGTTTAGCAAATTGGAAGGATGCATATTTTGTATTCAAAAAAGATTTAGAGACCTATAATATTTATGTGGTAATTCTTTTATCTCAATATTATTTTATTTTCATATACCTAGTACATACTTAGACAGTTAACTTTTATTATTTATCTAAATACTGAAAGTTTCCATAGTAGGTGAGAAAAAAAAAATGTACATATTATTTTGCTTAACAGGTTGCTGGCACAAAACATCCAGCATTGTGGAATAATCTGTGCTTTACTGAAAAACCACATTGGATACATAGCACACCCAAAGAATTGGCAGATAATGATGTTTTAAACTGCTCCTTTAGGTTTCAACACACAAAGCCACGAGTACCCTGTAGGGTTGTAATTAATTCTACTGGACTAACAATTGTACTTGCACAAAACTTGAGAGCTTTAACTGAAGGTCAGTTCGGTGTCCTATACAAAGATGAAGAATGTCTTGGAAGTGCCAAAATCACCAATATTTGTCACAATCTAGTATATTAATATAGTAATAAATACCATATTAATTTCAAATGAACTTGTTATTTATTTTTCATATTTAAAAAGCTATGACATTCTGGACCATATCATTAAATTTGTAAATACCTGCTGATTGAGAGCTTAAGAGGTTTGGCACCATGCTGTGGCATTACCTAATCAGGAGCACTACCAATTTCATGCTGTATCTGTTTCATCTTAGCAAACGGGCATAACAGCTTAGACCTCAGGAATGGCAAGTGGCAACTTGTACAAGGTAGCGACACATTGAGATTGAGTGATTGAGACCTCTAGATATTGTGTAGATTTTGTAGATGTATAAAGGACTAAAGTATTCCCTTATCAACAATGTGATGAACTGTATGTAATTGTCTATTATCTAAAATGGGAGGGGGAGGAAGAGGGCAAAAGGCTTCAACTTGATATGCAGATGTATATCTTATTTGATTAAAATGGACTAAAAAGGACACAGTGTTTCGTGTTCTACGCAATGTCTGAAATATAATATTTTATAACATATTCCGGAGACTTATTTACCAACTAGGCTATAACTTATTAGGAAGGCTGATTGGTCTGTACGTGCTTGCCAAGAAGCTTGAAGGTAAAAATGGAGACCACACAATCCATACCTATTTGAAGCAAACCTAAATACAGCTATCTCTCTCTCCGGGGGCAGGCCGTCTCTTTCTAAGTAGGGTGACCATGAAGTTACAATTTTCCTGGGACATGACTGATTTTTATTTAGGATGACAAAATGTTTTAATTTTTCTTCTCGTTTGGCAAAGAGACAGCTATAACTATAACGCCAATCAACTTGATCAATCAAGTAATATTATAATTACATACAACTGCTCATTTCATAAATCTCTAACATAGTGAATGAATATATTTATAGAGGATGACGATCGCGATGATGAGATGGTTCCTTATGGAAGTTGATGGGATGTCCAGTGAACTAATGGGGAGTAGGACCTTCTTATGAAGTCTCAGAGGAGCACGAAAAAACACTTTACATTGCATTAAATCACTTTCCTACACCCGTGCACCCTATCGATTGCTTTATGATAAAAATCCCACATATTTGACACATAAAACATAACTACACATTTTTTTTTTATGTAACGAATGTGACAAACACGCAGAATGGATGTGTAGCGTCCACTACATTAAGGCGCCAACTAGTGGAATACAATGAAACCTTACAATACTTGTCTAGTACGATAGATGGCGTGCATTCGAATTACATCGCACATGCGAAGATTTCTCAAGAGTTGGAATATATACAACTTCCCAACGTCAATCGTTGGGCTGCGGCCCGCCAGGCGCTACCACCTCGCCTGGTCGGAGGATCCTCCCTTTTCGTCGGAGGAACACTTCCACCCGTACCTCCACAGTGGTGACCCCCGACGTGATTGGAAACAACCTCACATCACCAGCACCTGATCGAGCGGTAATCAAATCACGCCAGCCGGCACCCTCGGCTTCATCAGGGATACTCCACACGCCTGCAGCGACCGCGCATGCCTGGACTACCCTGCAGCCACATCAGCGTCAGTACTGCGCTGCGTGGACGGACGCAGTAACTACTATGCAGCGACTACCTCGATTCAAAGGGGACTTTCGCATCACCGCAGTAGCGACTACCTCGACTCACTGAGGACCTTCGCACCCGACTCACTGGGACTTGCGGCATGGGACTATATGGCATTGGCACAGCTCCGGGAGAAGCTCTGACAGCTGTCTCGATCATATCAACCTCCGGTCTTGGAGGGGAGTGATGTAGCGTCCACTACATTAAGGCGCCAACTAGTGGAATACAATGAAACCTTACAATACTTGTCTAGTACGATAGATGGCGTGCATTCGAATTACATCGCACATGCGAAGATTTCTCAAGAGTTGGAATATATACAACTTCCCAACGTCAATCGTTGGGCCGCGGCCCGCCAGGCACTACCACCTCGCCTGGTCGGAGGATCCTCCCTTTTCGTCGGAGGAACACTTCCACCCGTTCCTCCACAGATGTTTAGTGACGACTGCAGCCTAAAGACACCTACACAAAAACCAGTGGTAAATGTGCAGATGCGTTGCCACCCCTAAGGCTTAAGATGATCTGCCTCTAGTTAGGTAGTTAGGGATTTCGAAGATCTCAGTTGATACGAACATCCCCATTATAACAGTCTGTTAAAACCTTCTTCTTTCTGGTTAGATGGCATTACTAGGGCCGGGTTCCAATAACTTACCAACATCCGTACTATTCCGTACGTAAATTTAGGAACGGTTGATTGTGAGAGTTAATCTATGGATGAAATGTCAAATAATAACGGATAGTAAGCTATGTAAGCCTACCTTCGTTAGTAATTTATTGAAACCGAGCATAGGAAAAGAATAAAAATCTTGTCGATAATGAAGCATTTATCAATGAATCCCAAACTTTAAGACGAAATCTCTTGTGGTACACAAGACATTGAATGAAGTAAAAATTATGAATTTAAGAGTGTTTAACAAAGTCTATATAATCTATCGGAGACGGTCACTAGTAAGGACCGATAACTGATAAAGCACGAGTTCCGGTAAAGGGCGCCACCGTCGCCATGTTGCAATTAACTTCGTGCTACAACAGAGCCTAGCCTTTGGAGGGAGGTCGGATCAAGGCTCACTTACCATTTGATCGTTCTCGTGATAAGTTCTCCTCCAAACTAGGAACTGTTTCTGTCGTTGCGGTCTGATATTGTGTTGTAGTTATGTACAGTGACTTGTGAGTGTAATTAATTGTGTAATTCGTTGTTTCGTTGCTCGACTACCCACTTTATACGCCCACTATGTCGGACGATGAAACTAATAATACGTCCGTGCCGATATATATATATATAGAATTGTGGTAAATAGCATTTTTTATGTAATGGAAGTGGCAAACAAGCTTGCAGTTCACATTGATGTTAAGTGATGACTAAGGCCTGAGGCCTAAGGTGTTATGCCTCTGGTCCTGGCAATTACGGAGCCGTACATTAAACTTGAAAAAATTAAACATTAAATTTGAAATATTCCATGATATCATACTATGTGTAGATATTATATGGGTGTGGCGATGATTCTATTTTCTAGTTGATTATTTTTGCAGAAATCCATAGCGAAATGAGTTCCACAGACAGCTACGAGTCCATGATTTTAAATTAAGCTTAAGGAAAATAGGGATAAAATAAAATGGACTTACAGCCATAATAATCAATTTATTAACAAACTTTATAGTGGTTTACAATGTAAGTTTAGATTTTAATGTATACATTAAAGTATAACATAATCAATAAAAAAATATTTTTTTCTGCAAACGTCTTGCATTATTGAATTATTAATACATAGGTACTACTTAAAGTTATTGTTCTAAAATTTCGTGGATGAAATCATAGATTTATTAACTACTTAAATCTATGGATGAAATACAACTTGTAACTTCACGCTCAGGTTAGCTTCTCAAGCAACGAGAAAATTATATACCCTTAGAAACTATATACCTACCCGGGCATAGTTTATTTAGTTTGATTGAAAATAATATATGTTAGTTCGTATTTAAAAAAAAACTCGATTCTTTAAGACATTTTCAATTAATAAAATTTTATTGTCACACTACTTCAACACTACTGATAACGATATGATAGAAACAAACCTATTTTAAATTGCATAAATCAATGTAATTCAATGTAAGACTATTAGAAATTACTAAAGTTAACATTCATTAATTTGTTTAAAACACTGACTTATAATTTTAGCAAGATATTAAGCGAAAATACAACAAGAATAAGTCTACAGTGATTCGACACAAAAATTACGATTCAAACACTTCACGTGAAATCTTTGGTCACTTCCTGGATGCCATAAGCTAGCACAACCTCCAACTATGCAATTATTTACCATTGCTACAAACTTTAACGAATTACAATCGACAACACAACGAAAACATAAAAACTAAATAGTGAACATCCGCCTTAATAGACCGATCTGGTTTTGACATTACTGATAAGCAGATTCAATGTTGCCGTGCTATGTATTTCCGTACAGTCCATAGTAGTCGGTTTATAATTTCAACTGATACACTAACTCAAATTGGTCAATATGAGATATATTATTATTAATTTTTAAAACAGTTAAATGAATACATTTAATAAGTTGTAAGTAAATTATGCAGTAATGTTTATCATGTAATTCTGTAACTGTGGTGTTTCTTTCACAAAGTTTCGTAGGTGATATAAATAAAAAGATAGCAATACCACAGATCACACTAAAAAGAGAGGTCGGCCCCCCAAGAGGAGGATAGAGATATGTAGGTATTAGACTCAAACTTTTGTTTGGAGTTTGGACTCCATTTTTACCTTCAAGCTTCTTGGTGCTTGCTAATAAGTCTTGGTAAACGGTTAGCCATTATTTAAGGTTAGGCTTACTTACTTATTTTCTAAACAGATCAATAATTTGTAATTTCAGACAATCTGTATTAATCTGTTATATCTGTTACTATCTGTATGTCAACTATGTCATGTCATATGTCATTAATTTCAAATGTCAAAGAAAAAGTGTTTTGCACAGGTGTTTTGCTTCAGTTTTGCTTGAGGTAAAATTGTGTCAATGCTGATAAATTCAAATAAATTGTTGTATTTTAAGATTAATAGAAAACACTGAAGATATAAATTCAATTTGAATTTGAATTATGTTTCTATTTTGCTTTGCGTAAGAAGAAAAATCTCACTAATTTAGGAATGTGCTAAGTGTATATTTTGCGGCATAAACACTACAATGTCGATACCTCCGCATTATAGTGTCCCACCACCGCAACTGCACGTACCACCTCCGCCAGCACCCACTGTAGTGCCGCCGACGATTTACAATGTGCCGCCACCATACCACACTCCTATACCAACAATAGTCACTGCGCCGCCTCCAACGACCTATGAAACAGTACCACCCCAATATCCGCCAGTACCACCTCACGATTACGTTTATGCAGATCCACATTATTTCAACCCGCCTCAACCAAAACATTACGATACATGGTCCGGTTATATACCAGTTGGCACCAAACCACCTCTTTCAACAAAAACCGGAGCAAATAAAACAATTGAAGACGATTCTGACAGTGAAATAGCAAGGGTCGAAAAGTTTTTAAGGGAGACTGCAACAACCAAACATTATAACCGCTCTCATAGTCGAGAAAAAAGTTCTGATAGAGAGAGAATTAGGGAAGCTTATGACTCAAGGTATAGCTCGAGTCGTAGTTCAAGTAGTAGGCGATACAGTAGGAGTCCCTCAAGGAGTTACAGAAGCAGAGACACTGATCATCGCTCCCGTGATAGATATGATGATAGACACGAACATGAGCGCTATAGATATAAATCAGAACATCGTAGTTCATCACGATACACAGAATCTGCATCGAGAAGCCACAGTTATAACTATGATCCTAGAGATTTGAGGAGGCCCAGGTCCCCGGAAGGATATAGACATAGATCTCACTGCCGGGAATCAAGTTCGAGAAGCACAAGGGAGTCAAGGAATAGAGAGTTGTCCCCACACCGAAATGCATCTGTGCCACGGAAGCCAATGACGGACCGTGAGAAAATATTGGAAGATTACAGGTAAGGTAAAAACTGTTGAATTTTGAATAGATTTTGTATCTAATTATTACACAATTACTTAATGCCTTATCTTATGCAAGCCTGCCCATGCGGTCAAACACAATGTCACTTATGTAAACAAGTTATTCCACAACTTCAGTGTTTAACATTATTTGTTTAAAAAAATATGATTCTGCTAATAAAAGTGGTAGTAGTATTAGTAACTAAAAAAATGTGACAATTATTAGCCATAATAAATGTGTCATTGGATTGATTTAAAATGCTTCCCTGTCTTGCATTAACATTGGCTACATTCATTAGTTAGCAGACCCCAGATATGATATTCTTGCATGAAAAATAATTTAGATACATAACTGCCATGGTAATCACAAAAAATAATCTATTATTGAACTATAAATATAGACAGGTTGTAAGATAATGTTTTAAATTTGCTTAAACTGCACAGAGAATCTTGAAATGAAAAATTGCTATAAATATAACAGTGCTTTATAAATACTGGGCTATTAGTATTTTGTGCGGCAGAGATGTCAACAGGCTCGCCACCTGTTACATGGGCCAAAAACGTAACCGGCGAATTGTGGGTTTTTGCATGTATGCTTGAATGCATGCATTAACCTCTGCCTACCCCTTCGGGGATTACAGGCGAGAGCTAACGTTTTGTGTGGCAGAGGTTAATGCTCTATAAAGCCAACAGCAGGATGTTGTCTCTTTCCTAAGCTTGATATACAATATTTCTTGATGAGCACTGTAATATTTCTATTTCAGGAAAAATTACTGCAGAACTTCTGAGGATATCATTAAAAAAATGGAAGAGTGGTCAAAAGAACACCATTCTGACGAAGAAGAAGTAAGTAAAATCTTATAAATTTTTGTGTAAAATTTAACTATGAGAAAATGTAATTTTGCTTAATTGCTTAGTATACATGATTTTTTTTATCTGTGCAGTAGAAGTAGAAGCAAAAATGTAAATGTCTAAATTAAACTCGTCCATTTGTCCCAGACCGAATTACCAAATTTCGAGTGTAGTACCCTCAACTATAACAGGAGTGGGTGTAACATGGACATTTGATATGAATTTCGCCTTGGCTTTGGCTATGGTCATTTTAATAATCCCTAAATAGGTTTCGAGTTGTGATCCTGAAGGCGAACCGGCAAAGTTTGGGTACCTTTGAAGTGACTGTAGCACAGCTCTATCTCGACCGAATCGAAGGCTTTCTCAAAGTCGTGGACTAGATCCTAACACTAGACACAGGGGCTAGTTATAGTCTTCTGTCTTCCGTATAATTTGCCGTAGCGTGTGTATATATAGGCTATGTTGGTAAAGTCTTTAAGGAAACTGGTTTGATCGGAAGGCTGCAAGTCGTCGAATCTGCAAGATAGACGGCTTGTAATCACTCTCAAAAACAGCTTACAGACTTGACTTAGAAGTGCGATGGGCTTAGTTAGTTTTTCAGAAGGATGGGTATTGTCATCTTTTTTTAAGGACATAACCACTGCACTTCTGTGCCACGCCCGCGGCGTTTTGCCCTTAGATATCGTTATATCCTGGCCTTCCGACTGATTTCAAGAGTTCAGCAGTATTTTCGTCATCACCCGGCACCCTATTGTTTTTGAGAGCCGTGCTTATTTCGTCTTACGTCCGGGATATTTTCGGTGTAGTGTCGGGTTTTCTAGTTCTAGGTTTTGCTGCCTGACTGCTAAGAAGTGGTCATGCTGTCGCGTATAACTCTCCATAAAACCGCTAAATTTAATTTACAAGCTCAAGTTTTGACGATACGAATTTGCTGCCTACCGCTTAGTTAAAAGGCTCTGTTCTAAAGATCTTTGGCGAATATTAGTGCACTTGCATATTAATAACGCGGATGTAGAGTGGCCTATATCCGCTTTAATAATATCAGTATTAAATTGTCGAGGATCGCGAGTCGAGTTCAGCCGCATATAGGTACACTAAAGCCTCTGCTGAAGACAGAAGACTTGCGAACAATACTGCGCCACTCTATAAGTTTCAGACTTGAGTGGGTTTTTTTTTTCATTTTATTATTGTGCTTTGTACTTACATCCAAATAAAAAAATGTTTTATATTGCAATTATGTAATGGTTATCACATTCACAAGAATAAAAAGAAAACAGGAAATTGTCAAGTTTGGTCCATCCGCGGTATAATTGTTATAAACGTACCGCATTTATTATTTCAGAACTCAAAAATGTGGTACAGAAGTTCACCGGCAGAGCTTTATTACAAAGCATTGAAAGATGGTGCTGGAGTACAACAAAGCAACAAGCTGGTGAAATTGTGCCAAACATTCTTCACAAGTCTCATAGAAAGGGGTAGGAAGGCAAGACCTGATGTTGATGAACTGCCTCCATTGAAGTATTCTAAACCTAACATGTGCAGACATAAATGTGAGTATATTCCTATCTGTAACCAATTTCATAGAATTATAATATATGTATGTAATTTTAATGTATTTCACTGGTGGCAGAGTTCCAGTGACAGAGCTCGCGGGCGTAGGCACCACCGCATTACCTAATATACTTGCCGCTAAATGGTAGTGTTCAGCACTATCGTGTTCCGGTCGGGTGGTAATGTACGGCCCTGTAATTTCAGGGGCATAACACCATAGGCCTCAGGACTGGTAACGCATCTGCATTTTGACTTTGTGTGGGTGTCTATAGGCTGCAGTCATCACTTAACATCAATGTGAACTGCTTGCTTGTTTGCCACTTCCATTATATATAAAAAAAAATAGATTCCAAACAAAAATGTTGGTCCTACCTTGCTGGTCCTAGGGCAGATGCGCTAGCCTCAGGTTGTGACAGTTACGACGCGACGGGGCGTTATACTACTACTACTACCTAACCACAATACGACAGTGCTGAACACTACCATTTGGCGGCAAATAGGTAAAATAATGCAGTGGTGCGACATCCTAGTTCTTTGATACTGGAATTCTAGCAGTCATTAAAATGAAGTTAAACAAGGACATATTTTGTTTCTAAGGGTCATGGAAAACTTTCGAATTTGTTTTTCATTGTTTCAAATTTAAAATGTTAAGGTACTTATATGGTTTCAGCGGATGATGAGAGTTCATCTTCATCGGAAAGTGATGAGTGTCTAGACGAGAATGGCTTACAAGGATACTCTGATAGGATCATGATGGAGCTGCAAAGAAAACAAAGTCATCCACGAAGACTGCATCCAGAAATGTGGTATGTATTCATTGGGCATACCTATGATAAAAACCTCATATAAATAGAAAGACATAAATTCGATTATAGAAGCGCTATGTAGTATATAAATAAATGCTAACATTACCTTCCATATATATATTAGAAACATGTAAATTTGTTAAAACCTATCCAGCCTTTTACACAAGACGCGCAGATATCTCTACAAATCACCTACTACGACACCAAAATAGACTAATGCTCCCTACCTCCCGTCTAGCCAGCCATTCGTCAAGTCCTTTTGTTATGAGCATAAAAATATATAATAAATTACCAACACCATTAAAAAACGAAACAAACTACAACACATTCATTAAAAATATCAAACAATTACTCATGGATAAATGTTACTATAATATTCAGGATTATTTGAGCGACACCTTCAAATGATATTTTTTAATCTAAATAAATGATAATATTTAACTTTCCCCTTATTACATAAGCTTCCCCTCTTATGTTGCTATACCCTAACAGGGTGTCATTGTACAATACCACCTATGTTCCCATATGACATAACGCAAAACATAATTTGAATTTGAAAAAAAATAGTTATATTTATGAAAGCAAAAACGGTCTGAGTATTTGTTGTAAAAAAAGTGTTGTAAGCCTATTTCCATTTATTTAGACAGAAAAATAGCCTGATGTTATTTGCTTGTTTAACAAAAAACGTCAGCAGTAAACGTTTGATGTATTCATAAAAACTTTTATTTAGAGATGAAACGGATCCTCTCCAGGCCCACCTACGATAACATGTATTTTTTTAGAATAAATAATAGGTGAGTGCCTATTTTTTTAAATTAGCTGAAAATAAGACACTAGGAAAAAATATCGCGCAAATGTTGTTACTAAGCATGAATTTGGCGTGAAAATTACTGACTAAACGGTGACTTAGGTCGAGACGAAGGTCGCTCAAATTGTTGCCGAAACCACGCACCACTTTTCGGTTTAATAGGGCATTCATTGAAGCGCGCATGGCCCCGCGGCTGGTGTAGATCGTAAGCGATCTACTCGGTTAAGTGATACGGGCGCGGTCGGGTGTGTGATGGGTGACCGCTAGTGACAAATAAAAATGAGCGATTCCGTGCTTCGGAGGGCACGTTAAGCTGTCGGTCCCGGTTGCTATCGATAGATAGCAGTCGTTAAACCTTGTCGGAGGCGTTATGGGCGGTTTGAAAACATCATATTTTTCCGGATCCCTCCCTCCCCATTACGAGCCTCACGTGATTAATGTATGACCCCTTGCCAGGTTCAACAATCCGGGTGAAATGAACGGCGGGCCCCTCTGCCGGTGCAGCGCGCGCGCCCGGCGCCACGGCATGCGGCACGGGGTGTACGCCGGTGAAGATACCTTCCCCAAGTGTATACCGACGCAGAGCAACATCGACAAATTGTATCATTACAGGTAATATAAGGAAACCTATTCCAGACTGGGTATTTCTATTGAGAAACAAGATTTTGTTATGTTGAAACATAGAGCAACACCGGAGGGGAGTAGCCATATGCAGGCTTTCCCCTCTGTCAAAGTACAATCCCAAATGGCCTAGGTGTCGCCTAGATACTTAAATGTGTGCGTGAAATAGTTTCTGTATTTTGTTAAAGTCAAGGTGTGAGTTTCGTAGTAATAGACGATTTTTGTGGTGTGCGTGTGTGTCGCACGCATTTCCCCCCGCAAATAATGACAGACTATTTTGCATCGGTAATAAACGTTATGGCTCCTCCAGTCCGCCGCGACCGGTGGCCCGTGTTGCTCTATGTGTTGATAGAAAGAATATGTTTTTTATTTCGAGAAATAAATAGTTACTGTTACATAAATTAAATGTTTATCAGATATTGAATAAATTAAATAGGTATAAACAAACTTACAGTTAAAATAAAAAAAAAACAATTCTTTCCAAAAACCTAGACTAGATAAGAAGAAAAGATTATTTTTTTCGTCCTAATCAAAATTTAAGATATTCACATGTGTGTTCCTTTTGTGTTGTTCAGAATTCGTGTTATTAGGTTCTCTTGAGCCTATAGTCATCTACACAAAACACAAGAGGTCAAAATGCAAATGCGTTTACGTTTAAAAGAATTTTAGGTTTGTTTAAACGAAAGTTAGCTTAAATAAAGTGTAAAAATTAGAGATGCGCCGAATATTCGGTTGGTATTCGGTATTCGGCATATTCGGCATCTTTTCCACTATTCGTATTCGGCCGAATTATTCGGTTTTGGTGCCGAATATATTCGGTTCGAATATTTCTATTTTATTGGCGATTTACTGGGTCGCCCGCCGTATAGTCCCGACCTCGCACCTTGCGATTTTTATTTATCCCCGAAAATAAATGAAAATCTTCGAGGAAAACGCTTTATGGGCGCCGAGGAAGCAGTGGCTGCGTTTCAAAATGCCGTCGAATAGACCCCTCAGGACGAGTGGGCAAAATGCTTTTCTCGGTGGTTTCACCGAATGCAGCGATTTATTGATGTGAATGGAGACTATTTTGAAAAGATATAATATAACTTATCACTTGCTAATTTGCTCAGTTTTTGATTTTCTAAGAACGTTGAGTGTAGCCCTCAAATGCAAGCAGCGACATGTTAGAACCGGGTTTACGCGGCAAAACAATAAAATGGTAAACCGAATAATTCGGCCGAATATTCGGTTCGGTATAGGTTAAACCGAATATTATTCGGTATTCGGTTATTCGGTGAAACCACTATTCGGCGCATCACTAGTAAAAATGTATTGTAATTTTCAGAATAACAGTGTCCCCACCTACAAATTTCCTAATAAAGGCGCCTACTATCATAGACCACGACGAACATGAGTTCTTATTCTCGGGATTCTCTATGTTCTCACACTACAAACTAGCGAAGCTGCCTACTTGCAAAGTGATAAGGTTCAATATAGAATACACAATATTGTATGTAGAGGAGCCGGTACCCCAAAACTTCACTATACAAGAGTTAGACTTATTTGGTGAGTAGTCAACTTCATAATAAAGGAGTACGCCAAGTGCATTGGCAATCGTGAGGGCTACTAATGATTAAAGTTTTACTAGTCGTAGTATAGTTCTGCCCCTCGTGTTTTGTCCCTTGTTAGCACAACCGGTCAAGTTGTAATATCCTATCTTTTTAATACCATGAAGTGGCCAACAGGCATACAGTTAACATTGATGGTAAGTACTGCTTGTAAACATCTACTTGAAACCAGAGATTTCAACGTAGACGCGTTGCGACTCCTGAGGCCTATGGTGTTATGTCTCTGTGCCGAAAATTACAGCGCCGAATTTCACCACCTGACCGGAACACGATAGTGCTGAACACTACCATTAAGCGACAAGTTAGATTAGGTAAAGCGATGGTGCCTACGTCCACGAGCTCCGTCGCTGGAGCTCTTGCATTTTGTCTATTTGCTTGAAATTGCTTCAATAAGCCAATAGATTTTATATAACTTTTCTCTTTCTTGTTCCTTAACCCGTAAGCTTGCGTGAAAATTATGACAATTGTTTTCAATTGTTCATTCGCCGCCGCCGGTCTCTCGTGTCTTGACGGTTTAATGTGTTTTTTTGTATATTTTCAGAGGAATATTTATTTACTGAGCTTTTGGAACTGGTAGATCTAGATTTGGGAAGAGGGACTGATACAACTTGCTCACAATTTCATTTCATGCCCAGATTTGTGCGCTACCTACCCGAGGGCGGTTGTGAGGTAACATTTATTTTGTCAGGTTTTTCCTGTTTCGCATGAAGTCACGTGGTATAATACTCTCCTATGTCTGTATAACAGCTTCAGGGGTTTTTGAAAAGTGAACACTAATACGTAAATAAATTGTCAGGTTCTTTAAGATGGCGGTGGTAAAATATTTCTCAAAATGTAATTAAAACAAGTAACTTCTAGAAAACATAAGTTATCTTGAGAAAAAAATAATCTAGGAAATAGATACTTGATTCAAGGTTTTGTGATATATACGAAAGGAATCTGCAAAAATGCATGTCTTTTGTTAATTGATGTACAAACATGTAATTTCCAATAGATGTTTTTTTTTTAATTGCATGTTGTACACAACAAAAAACGAATTTTAATCGCCTTGTCTTTGTTATAGGTACTATCTATGTGTGAAGTATTAAAATATTTGCTTGACGAAAGTGGTTTATTAATACCACCCGAGAAATTGGCTGAGGTTCACAACATGAATCATTATAACTGGCAGAAATTTATTGATAGGATCAAAGGTAGGTTTTAAAAGGCTGAAGTCTCTCATTTATATTCAGTCAACTTAATAGGGTTCGATTGCACCAATGTTAAAGTATAATATAAATTTATACATAAAGTTATGGTTTTTATCAAAATTTAACAATAGCATGTGACTTTAACAGATATTCAAATCCCTCCCAAAATCACGTCACAATATCTCACTCGACTATTGTTTTTCAGGTATGATTGTAACTTATCCCGGGAAGAAACCGTGTTCGGTGCGGGTAGATCAAATTGACAGGTGCCCGCCAGGCAACATTGACCCGAAGAACCCTAAAGACATGACATATTATCCCGAAATAGTTCATTTTGGGATCAGACCACCTCAACTCAGCTATGCCGGAAATCCAGAGTAAGAAGTGATCATTGCATTTTCAGTATGGTCCCGTAAATCCGGCATAGATAGATATATTACAGACAGGAGACAAAAACTTAGGTCTCAGGGGTGGCAACGCATCTGCATTTTGACCTCTAGTTTTTGTGTAGATGTCTATAGACTGCAGTCATCACTTAACACCAATGTGAACTGAAACACACTTTTGCCACATTGCCTTATCATAAAAGAAAATATATATATGACAAAAATGTTTCCAATGGCGGCGCTCGAGTGTGTAGGCAGCTCTTGTACCTAATCTATCTGCTACCAAAGGGCACTGTCGTGTACAGTTCTGTCACAGGCAAGACAACTTAGGCCCCTGGGGTGGCAACGCATCTGGTTTTGTGTAGATGTCTGTAGGTCGCAGTATTCACTTAAAAATACATTCACACAATGAAGTGATAAAGTGAAAAAAAATATAATAAGGAGGTCCGTTCGTTTTGGACATCTTTGCGAAAGAAATGTATAATGCCGAAAGACGTCCACCAGTGACGTCTTTTGTCATTGTAATATCTTGATATCTCTTATCCAATAGATATCAAAAAGCATGGCGTTACTATGTGAAATATCGGCACCTGATCGCGAACATGGCCAAACCAACATCAAGTGAGCGCCAGAAGCTGTCGGCGAAGGAGGCAAAGCTTCAAGAGATGAGGACGCAAACCAAGATGAAACGAGATGTCACCGTCGCGATCTCGTCCGAAGGCTTCCACACCACGGGCCTAATGTGTGATGTTGTTCAGGTATAACATTGTGGGGTGGTGTGTGTTGGAATTGTGAAAGTAAAAGCCAGAAAATCTTGAAACACTTATTTATTCTTCCAAGTTTCACGTACCACATAGTTCACTTTCCGCAATCTTATTTTATTCTCCGTCCTTTCACTCACTCATCTCATCTCTCGCTCGCTCATCCTTACGTTCCGTCCCTTGCATCCTACAATTCCCACAATATTATGAAAATATCTTGCGCATGTCAAACTTCGTGTAGTAATGGGCACCGTTCCGGTGAAATCGTGAGCAACACGACCTTACAAATGAAATCCAATGTGGTACTACTTTACGTTACTTATAAACTCATAGTAAAATTTTATAAATAAAAATGTACAGTGGAGGACAAAACTTTGCGTAACACACTTTAAGAATGATTGACTATTTGTCTTTAGATTTAGAGTATTTTGGTATGATCTGCCGATTCACCGACCGAGAGTATTTGTTTAGTCAGGATTCAAGTCTGCAAACATTGATTTCATACTAGTTAATTTGTGAGATTTAATTGAAGGCTGCTCAATACATTCATATGTGTAAAGTTTTTATGCCCCAAATAAAATGAAGCGTGTTCCTTTCTTTTGTGCTTTATTATATGAGATCTATATTATTTTCCTTTTCAGCACGCGATGTTGATACCAGTTCTAGTCCGACACTTGCGCTTCCATAAATCACTCGACAGTCTAGAAAAGAAGGTCGACTACCATTTCAAACAGCGGGTTTTGTTGCAAACAGCTCTAACTCATCCGTCTTATAGAGAAAACTTTGGCACTAATCCTGACCATGCACGGAATAGTCTCACTAACTGTGGAATACGACAGCCAGAGTATGGAGATAGACGGATTCATTATACTAGAAAGAAAGGTGATATTACGTTGCTTTTATTAATTACTTGCTGTTGCCCGCAGTTTCGCCCGCGTGGATGTCGTTTTTTAAATAACTAAGTAGCCTATGTTTTTTCTCAAAGTACCAAATTTCATTAAAATCGGTTCAGTCGTTTGGACGTGAAAAGGTAACACACAGACAGATAGAGTTACTTTCGCATTTATAATATTAGTAGGGATAAATTATATTTTGTCTCAATAATTTCTCAGTGTTTGAAACGTATAAAATTAAGTTTATATAAAGTTTTCGCGACCACTGGTCCAGGCTCGACTGCCTAACTCAAATTATTTCTTTTAGCTTTCGATTATGACAACATTTTATCAGTTTCGCACCATCTAACTTTTTCCTGGAAGTATTTTCGTCCGCAGGTATATATATATTTAAGAGCAAAATGTTTTAGAAGGCGGTACGAAACGGACAAGATAACGTCCTAAACGAAAGCATTTCAGTTAGGCGGTCGGCCCCCTGGGCTTATTTCCAGCAGATAATATGTAATAATACAACCTATAGAATGGACACTTCGACGTCCCGCCCGATTTCCCCGTATCACCCAATCTCCTCCTCTCTTATGGGCAACGGTTGGTATTTTCTACGTGCTACGCACACAGGTGCACGTGTAAATACACGTCACTGATTGATGTCTGTGAAATAGAGACCAAATTAAGCGTTTGTATGGAATTATGGCGGAGTGTCCGCGGTGCGTTTCCAGAGAAATGCCTTAGAATCTTGTTCGAAGTCAATTATTTCTTTCGAATTTTCTTAAATATCTTGCATAATTTAATCGGATGTATTGCAGAAAATACAGTATCTTTATTATTTAGATTTTTGTCCCTAACATCTTCGTATAGATTGTTTTTATTTTATATATCTATAAGTCTATTTTACTCAATGAAAGAAATAAACCATGTATTGCTGAAAAGAAGATTTATTGTAAGTTTTTTGTACAAAGACTATCTTATCTAGATAATATAAAACAATATAAACCCAAACCTGAAAAGAAGAAACGACAGTTAAAGTTTATTCACTTTTAAAACATAAAATAATATTATAATATAATTTTCATTGATAATGCAATTGTCAATCCACTCGTATTTGAATCTGTCTCTGACATTCTGCATTCGTTTCTTCTTTAAAACTAGACAACTAAAAAGTTAAAAACTATAAACCAAACTTCATGGTTAATAAACACGCAGAGTGCGAAAAAAGAAATATAATAGTATTTCTTTACATATCTTATACATATAACAAGTTGACAAGTCAACTTCATAGGCATTGTTCACTTATAAGTATTAAATCTGAGTAATTTCCTGTAATATCATTTCGAGGCTACATAATACATTACTTTCAGGTATTGTCACCCTAATAAACATAATGTCACGTTTCGGCAAGAATAACGAAACAGAATCCCAGATAAAGCACAATGAACGTCTGGAATTCCTCGGCGACGCCGTTGTAGAGTTTCTGTCTTCCATACACCTGTTTAGAATGTTTCCGGGCCTGGCTGAGGGTGGTTTGGCCACTTACAGAGCTTCTATTGTGCAGAATCAACATCTTGCGCATCTAGCCAAGGTATGTTATATCTTAGATAAGTGCAATATCGATAGGCCCACACCAGTATAGTTTGGTTTGATAATGGCAAATAACCAAAGAATCGTGTCAAGTTTCATACATTGATTAGTACAAAAAAAAAATAGAAAAAGGTACAAGGTAAAACGGATTAGAAATATTATCTAGGGAACCTAAAGAACAATTTCTGGTTTATAAATTATTTTTAAATTACCGGATTAAAAATCGCCTTTCACAACAGTAGAAGCACTCCATACTAAAGTTCAATTTCAAACTTTTTATTCCGGAGAGTTAAAAATATTTTAAGTATCAGGAAATGTTGTTTAGGTTCACAGGATAATATTTCCATGCTGTTTTACCGCGTACCTTTTTTTTCATTTTTAAGCTATTGCATAGCTTCTATCGAGGGCCTTGAGCGCGGGGACCGAATCCAAAAATTCCGTAACGAAAAAGCCTCACGCGCCCCACTCCGACGGGCGCGGATGTGTGGCTTGAAGGCCGTGCATTGTCTAACGTCGTTTCTTTTCGGCAGTCTTCGTCACGGTGTTTGTGTGCGTGCAACTAGACGTATTGTACGACTCTACGAAGCTCGCACGAATCGAGACGAGCTGCTCCGAAATCGGACGAATACATAAGCAGCTGTTTATATGTATTGTAAAATAATAAAAATATTTCAAACAATATTAACTTTTTTATTTAATAAAAGAAAAAAAATGTTTTCTTATCGGTCACCACGCTCAAAAAGTGTAACTTGAATTAATATCAAAGAAAAAAAGAAATACTGCATAAATAAAATAAATAAATAATTATAATTGCATAAGTTGATACAAAATGCTATGCAATAGCTTTACCGCGGCAGTCTCCGAGTGCCACACGTCGATTTTTTTCTGTACAAATCTTGCCATGATCCTTTAACATTTGCTTGTACTGATTGCGAATTAATGTATGTCACTCAGTAAAGATGCAGCTTTTTAATGGTGAAATATGTTTTAAAATCGATACAATAGTTTTTGTATGTAAACATTACAAATGTATGTTAACTATATTATTATACTAACTGAAGTGGCTATTAGACATAATTATTATTATTTCCATAGATTGTAAGAAGATACTGCAAGCCTCCAAATATCTACATAAAATTCTTGATATTTCAGTTTTACAAACTGACACTACTATTTAGAGTCACAAACATACAATAGAAACTGTGGCCTTCGTTTTTGTAGTCGCAATTGAAACTCACTGGAAACCTACCCCAGTAAAATCGTGTTTGAGATTATTGTTCAAAATACCTCAGTAGCCTAGTGGTAGCAGGCCACTACTACTACACCTGGGTTCGTGTTACGATCACGGGCGTGAAGTTACGTTGTTCAAAATGTTTGGTTTTAGACGATGTTGTTATGTGTGGAATTGACATAACGTTTGACCGACTTAATGTCCCACGTTTCTTTGTTAGTACATCCTGGTCACTACCAGGTACTATATTTTAATGTTTATTCTTTATTTTATGTCAGAATATAGAACTGGAGCAATTTATGTTATACGCGCACGGTTCAGATTTGTGCCGCGAGGTAGTCATGCGCCACGCTATGGCCAACTGCTTCGAGGCGCTCATGGGAGCACTCTTCCTTGATGGCGGCTTGGAGGTAAGTCATTGTTCGTTTCCGTTCTTATCCTGTTGTTTGACATTGGTTTTTCAGAGACAAAAAGTACAGGGTGATCTCTCCACTTATTCAAAATCAATAATAAACATAGTTTTTGTTACCATCACATAAGGTGACCAATTCCCTGATAGTAAATTGGCTATGGTTTTACCTATTTTTTGGATTCTGTGATAACGTCTTGTTGTCATGTCAGTCGATAGAACAATGAGGGTTAAACCATTTCTATAGGTCGGTAGTAAGTATAAAAACGCGGAATGGGCAGCAGCGTCCTGCGATCAAAAACTACCGGCACTGCGATCGCTAATCCGCCTGCCAAGCGTGGCGATTATGGCATATTCTCCCCTAATGACAACCTGTTGTGGACGTTTTTGGGGAAGGCTTTGTCCAGAAGTGGACGTTTTTCGGCTGGAATGATGATATTTATTTCAGACAGACCAATGCGATAGTACTACACTATGTAGTTCATGAAAAATGATATTGCCGATCTCCTTTTAACAATAATGATTATAGCTCAATTATGCAAAATGTGTATACTCTGCGATCTTTGAATTTCACACTATGTCTCTAATCTCCGTCGAATGTTCCCAGGTGACAGACCGAGTGTTCGCCCTGGCGCTGTGGTACAGCGAGCCCGATCTGCTGGAGGTGTGGAACAAGGAGCGCGCGCACCCGCTCCAGGAACAAGAGCCGTTGGGCGACAGGAAATATATCAAGGACTTCGAGTTTCTGCAGAAACTTACCGACTTCGAGGAGTCTATAGGTATTCTGTCTTTTGTATATCGTGTCTTTGGTTGTTACCTTGGCTTACCAAGGGTAGCAAGAAATTTGTACATCGAATCTACAAAAGAGACAATTGGCTAATTTCGACTTCGTAGAGCGTTATCTCTGCTGCCCATTGCCTACGTAAGCACTGATTGCCCGGTATTGGTCAAAACTTTATCAAAATGGTCGACAAACGTAACATAGGTATGGTGCCAAAGAGATAAAACGGTAAATACCGACAAACCTGCAACCTTTCTTTCTTTCTTTTTCTTTTTTTAAAAGATAGATGGAAAGAAACATTTAACTTCAGACGGGACTTAACCCGCGACCACCGTGAAGTGATCATGGTCCAGTCGCTCTCTCAACAAAGCCACCGAAGTCCACACCTGATTGTCGATTTTTTCCGTCACTTTTTATTTCTTTGCCTTCGGCCTTTCGGACATTAGTCGCTTTGCATCATTCATCCAGAGGTGCTTCTCGTATTTGAAAGATGTCCGATATACTTTCAGGCGTGCAGTTCAAGCACATTCGTCTGCTAGCGCGGGCGTTTACGGACCGCTCAGTGGGCTTCACGCACCTGACGCTGGGATCGAACCAGCGGCTCGAGTTCCTCGGCGACACGGTGCTGCAGCTGGTCGTCTCTGATCGCCTTTATCGCCACTTCCCTGATCACCACGAGGGTCATCTTTCGGTGAGTTCGCCAATCACATTCACATGCTAGTGTGAAAGTTTAGGGACCGCTTTATAGGCTTCACGTAATCTTACAAAGATCATGCCCGTCTTTCATCTTATTGGCCGCACTAGCCTCTTGAGGACAATGGAACTAGTGTTGTGTTGTGTAGTCTGAGCATTGTCTTGGCTTTGTCCTTTGCAATATTTTGTGGGAATACTTGATTCCTTAAAAGAGATCATTTGTACCAAGCTGACTAGAATCAGAGTTTAAGGTTCCTCGATGATATGTATATTGAACTGGTCATCTGTCTGTAAGATCATCAGATTTTAGGTATTTTCTTCATACTCAATAATCTCTATTGGTACAGCGGTTCACACACCTTACACCTTATCTTATTGGATCAGTTCACTTCTAGTCCTTATTACTTGTCCATATGTGAGAACAACTTTTTATTAGGTTTTTTTAATAAGATAATTAATTGAATTTCGAAATAACTGTGTCCAATTGAAATGATTTTATTATGCAATATTATATTCGGGGCTCCTTATATAATATTAAATTCATACAAAGTTTAGCTTTCCTTATAAAATTAACTCACTATTATTGATATTAAATATACTCCTTGAAATATATTCGTGATTGAAAAGGTAGTTGGTCCAAAATAATTCAGCCTGAACCTCCTTGTTATCCGTACTTAATGAACAGTAAGTTGAGAAGGAAGATGATTGTAATTACGCATAGGCTTCGCACCGGTCACATTCCACTCAATGCTTTTAAGTTTCTAATGAGGCTAGTGAACTCGCCAAATTGTACCACTTGTGATAGGCTAGAGGACGTGTACCACATTGTGGTTGAGTGTGAATGGAGCGCTACTTTAAGATCTTCAATATTAAAAGAGCACGGTGTTGATTTAAGGAATTTAGGTGAAATTCAAAGCATCTTAGCTGACCCTTTGAGTGTTACTAGTAAAATGCTTTGCAATGATAAATGTAATATTATAAATTCTTGATTAGGCGACATTAATTAGCAATCACGGTGCTGGCATAGTCGCACGACGACTCGAAAGTACCTAATAAATTATTGACAAAAAAAAAATGATACACACAGGAAGGCACAAAGACTGGCAAGTCTTTGTGCAAATAAATTAACAAAGTAGTTTCATTTCAGTTGCTTCGTTCGTCGCTAGTAAACAACCGCACACAGGCCATGGTGTGCGACGATCTCAACATGTCGGCGTACGCCATCTACAATAATCCCAAAGCGAAACCCACTACTAAGAAACATAAGGCTGATTTGCTTGAAGCGTTTTTGGGCGCTCTTTACATTGATAAGGTCAGTCAGTTTTGTGTATTTATCATATTTAGAAATGTATAATATTTATATATGTTCATAATAAAGTAGGTATTTACGTATGTATTTGTTATATTATGCTTATGTACATTTATTCGTTTGTTTTTATGAATGTATTTGTTTTTTTTCCTATTTTCAAATATTTGTACCAATGCTGCATCTACTTTCGTTGTTATCTTAACTACCCAAAGGTTGACTGGTAGAAAATGCCTAGTGGCGTTAAGACCGCCTTATGTATATTTTTTTGTGCATAAAAGATTAAATAAATAAAGAAAAGTTTAAGGTCATCATCATCATCACTTCAGGCTAAATATGACCTGTTGAGGGCGTCTTTGGGCAAGGCTTTGTCCAGCAGTTATGATGCAGTATTTAACGAAATACACTTAATTTCAGAACCTAGAATACTGTCAAGCGTTCTGCAACGCGTGCCTGTTCCCTCGGCTGCAGGAGTTCATCATGAACCAGGACTGGAACGATCCCAAGTCGAAGCTGCAGCAATGCTGTCTCACGTTGCGATCTATGGAAGGTGGCGAACCTGATATACCTTTATACAAGTACGTCTTTCCGTGAATTATATATTAAAATAGTTTTTTGTTTAGCGAAAAACAATATTGATTAATGATTTGATAATTTGCAATCACCGGCAAAATTCTATACAAACGCTTAATTTTGTCTCTATTACGTAGAAATCAATCAATGACGTGTTTTTACACGTGCACCTGTGTGCGTAGCACGTAAAGAATACCAAACGTCGCCCATAGGCGGGGAGGAGGTTGGGTGAGGCGGGGAAATCGGGTGGGACGTCGAAGTGTCCATTCTATACGTAGTATTATTACATATTCTCTGATTTTGCTTCGTTTTGGAAAATAATGAATGAATAGAGACGTAAATATTACTTGATATAATATATTGCTTTGAATATTCACGGAATATAAAATTAAATGTTCATACTGGTTTTCACAACGTTTTTAAGCTTCAGTTTGTCTGCACTAGTGGAAGAATTCTCTTGCGGTAGAAAAAAAATCTTCCGCTAGTGGTCGATGGGGTCGTCACGTCCCGACGCCCTGGGGCTGTTTATTGTGTAATTTTTGGCTAAGCATAGGTATCATGCGCAGGGTGATAGAGTGCCTGGGCCCGACGAACACGCGCGTGTACAAGGTGGGCGTGTACTTCCGCGGGCGGCGGCTGGCGGCGGCGCGCGGACACTCCATCCAGGAGGCCGAGATGAACGCCGCCGAGCAGGCCCTCAGCTGCGCACACGGTACTCTCTCTCTCTCTCTCTCTCTCTCTCTCTCTCTCTCTCTCTCTCTCTCCCCCTCCCCCTCCCACTGACTCACCGCCATTTCAAATACGTATACTTTATTAGGTCCAGAAAGGCACACAATATAGGCATGTACAGTACATGCACAAAAAAATAAAGAAAAACAAAACTTAATTATGAACAACAATTTCTGTAACCTGATAAACGCAAACCCTGAATGTAGTTTGTTCAGAATCGATAACCAAATCGATTTCAGGCATTTTAAACATAAGTATTTTTTTATCCCCAAATTAAAAAATATAAAAAAATACTATTTAAGTAAATTATGGTCACCCATTTAGTAAATAGTCAATACAACCCCCTCCCCTCGATTTCCTTTTGATATAGCTTAAAAAATAATAAAGTCGCATCTCATCACCGTCCTTTTCTCATTGACGAAGTACGACCTATGAATTTTAATTTTTTCATTGGAACAATTTCAAACACAACACAAATAAATAAATAATAATAAAAGCAAATGACTGCTTTTGTTATTATTTATTTATTTGCGTAAACAAGGTATTCCACATCTTCATATACTTATTTCATATTGGAGTGTTTAATATACCCAGGTTTATCTTCCATAATTCTAATTTGTAGTTTTTGTTTTTTCCAGAACTATTCCCCCAACTGGATCATCAAAAGCGTGTGATTGCAAAGAGTATGCGCAACAAGAAAGACAAGCGTGCCGGGCGTGACGGAGCCTCGCGCGCCGACAAAGATTCCCGAAGACAAAACGACGACTCCGTGCCCAAAGCATATCGACTCGACAAACAAGCCGAAAGCTCCGACGAAAGCAGCGGCCCAGTTATGTCCGATACGGAGAATCGCAGTGAAGGCGAACAAAGATCGTCTGAAGATGATTCTGGCCTCGACAGCGATGCAGAATCTACGGCTGATCCGAAATTAGAAAACGTTCAGGTTAGCAGTCTAGTCAGCGACATGGAGAGGATCAAAGAGGATCTGATACGTCGGAATGAATATGACAAATTGAAAGAAAAATGTAAAAAGTCTGATTCTGAAGATGACTGAAATTAGAATTTACAATCAAAAGGCAAAAGTGAATAAAATTATGGTTTTATTACGGGAACAACAAAAATAAGTGAAGTGCTAAGTACAAACATTTTGTATCAGATCCGTTGTCCCCAGCATGAAACTATCGATAGAATCGAAGAATATCGATTTAACATTCTGTTGTTTAGAATCAAAACCGACAATCTGTCTATGAATTCCATAGATAGATTGTCGATTTTGTCAGTGGTCAATGCGATTTAAACACATTCCTGAATGAGTATAGCGCCTACTTAGCGCTTCCACTTTTTTTATTATTCCATGGGTTTTATGTTCTTACTATTTTTAAACAGCGCCTAAGATTCCAAACATTTCATCCTCTGATGAAATTTTGATGCGAAATACAGATTCATATGCGATTTCTATGTAGCATCGGGATTCGATGTTAATGATGATTATCTGGATTGTAAAAAGTCTTTTACGCCTTTTCACCCGAAACGCGTATTGCACATCTCGTATAACGTGTTTAAAAGCGAACATTCGTGAAAACTCATAAACCGACCATCTATCAGAAATAGAGGACTTACAAGACGTACGAAATTGGTTAATTTATTATCAAAAGAAAATTTCGAACGCTCTGTTAACTCTATCAAAATGCTAAAATTATCCTGGTTAGAATTTTTGGCTCCAATTAGACATGTCATGCATTATTCCACTATTAAGTGTAATGAAGAAGCTTCTTATATTTATCTTTATCAATAAAATTGTTAAATATATCAATCATACTTTGTAACGTATATAACTATTTTTTTGTCTTAAGCTTTAGTAATATATATAGTATGTGATGAAGTAAATGAAAAGAACTAGATCCCACTTCAATCGCTTTGTTTGATCAATTGCAAACTCTCCTTGTCAAACATCGAGAATAGTCCTCCTAGGTTTAGTTGCCAAAAAAGTAACAGTAGGATTCATTTTTTATGATATTAGCATGGATAGCGCCAAAATTAGCGTTTTCACGTATTGTAAATATTAGACGTAAGATTAACATGTGAAATCATAATAGTATAAAACCTAATTAAATAAATATTAATTTTAACCAAACGTGTTTATTTTTCACATCTAACTTGTAGGCTCTATCATGCTCGCTAAAGGCGTGCGCCCACGACTACGGCGCGGTAAAGGATTTTTAAACCAATATGTGACACGCACAGATAACTGTTCTGTGTGTGAAAGTGAGTGAGTGTTAATGTTGAGGCAGCAATTGAGCGGCTACCGCGAGCGCCCGAATGAAGGAACGTGCCCTGCTCGTGACAAGTTTGGTGATAGCTTCGAGCACTCCACCAGGCATGCCATTAAATCGTGTGGTATGCCACAGGTATGGTTCGGTGTGCTATAGTGATATTTTTTTATAACACTACTAGCTGACCCGGCAAATTTCGTATTGCATCAGAATGAAATAATGTGTCAAAGGTTTGATAGATACGGGGTATGTATGGGAAAATGAAATTGTGGTTTTTACTATTTCTCTTCACTTTCTTCATATTTTCTTACCTTTTAAACCTTCCCTGGACTTCCAAAAATAATGTAAAACCTAAATTAGCCAAATTGGTGAAGCCGTTCTCGAGTTTTAGCGAGACTAACGAACAGCAATTGATTTTTATTATTATATATAGATGTACAGTGCTCATCAAGAAATAGAATAGCTATGTGCTCTGCTCACGGCCACTTGAATGTATTCAACGTTAATGTTGATGCAGAGCTCTTCCAGTTCAGAAGTTTGAAGACATCTAATGTAGCGGTGAACAGTTTCGGAGAAATGACATCTCCCTGTCTCACGCTTCGCTGTAGTTGGATAGGTTTAGTTCTGGTCCTGAAGCCGGACCGACATGGTTTACGCTTTTATACAAGCTGCTCAGCACCTCAATCACCAGTTAACTTGGCACCTCTGGAGTGACTGTGAGCACAGCCGACCGAATCAAAGGCTTTTTCATAGACCACGAACGCTAGACATTAGGGCTGGATATACTCTTCAGTCTTCTGTATAACTTGCCGCAGCGTGTGTATGTGGTCTATGGTGCTTAAGCCTTTATCTGGCTTGTTCGGAAGGTCATCCTCATCATCACAAGTCATCGAGCCTGCGAGCTAGACGGTTCGTAATCACTCTCGAAAACCGTGCTAAACTCATCTAGACTGACGTCCGGGATATTTTCGGTGGTGGTCAGTCCGGCTGTCGTGCTGTCGTTTATAATACTGTAAGTGTATTTAAAAAAATAACTACGGTATGTTTGTATACTAAAATATTTCATATTTCTGTTTTATAATGTCTGCTCAAGAAAAAGGTTTATTGGAATAAAAAACAATATATTAATTAATGAAAATAATCATATTTGTCGAATATATTAATATAAAACTAAGCAACAAAGAGTGAATGCGAGAGGTCCATCGAATTTATTAGCTCTTAACGTCAACCATTGTTTTTGATTGGGCACATACATTTCCGCCGGCATAAGCTGCTCTGGGGTATCTTGATCTGAAAAAAATATATAAAATTTATATATTAGATTAGACAATGGTTTACGACGACCGCTTCATCAGAGGATCGTGGGTTCAATTTCCAGGCCATCGAAATGGATGGCCTCTACATTTACTTTTAATCTCTCCAGACACGAGAAAAATATGACAATTGAAATTCAATTGTGTCTCGCCGCCGGTGGCCGTACGATCCTTGAAGGATTAAGTGCGTGTTGTGGCCAACGGCTCCCACGGATCCCTCGATACAAGTTAAATCTAGTGTGAAAATTCTACAACGCCAAGTGTTTTGAGTTGATGCAAAATTAAATACCCATATGTATGTATCATAATTGTTAATATTTATAGATCCTTGTAAAATGATTTTCTAGAAGGCAGTAGGAATCGAAACAATTAAATTGAATATACAATATATTGACTAAACGTTACTTCACTCCTGTATTCCCCTGAAGGGGAAATGTGTAAATGCGTGAATTCAAACATAGCACGATTCACCAATCACATTTTGTGCCATGTAATAGGTGCCAAATCTATTGACATCTCCGTGAACATTCCCAATCTACAATATCACGAACCTCTCCACTCGGGGTTTTTTCTATGGATTAGAATTATAATGGAAGCGTAACAATGGTGGTACACTTCGTCTTTATCTATAATGAAAAATAGAAAAATTAATGTTAGGATGAATGTATTGTAACTTACCGTTCTTTCTTGCTTTCGCGGATTGCATAGTTGATTCTTGCATAGAAATCAAATCACCCGGTGCATGTAATAGAAGCCGACCGACGCCTTCACAGCGCCTAAAAAAGATTATTTTTTTTAAATATCTAAGAGATTCTTCTTTGGGTAAAATACACATACGTTTAAATATTTCTACGTTTTTGTCATATAATGATGGTGCATAGAAGCATGCAGGGGCCTAATTCTATTTATGTAATTAGTCGTTATTGTTATTCAAAACCGTGGTAAAATGCAGATGGAGCGATGGCTACTAGAATCTAAACAACTAAGCCAGCGGGCTCGACTAGCCATACATAAGACTATACCTACTCCAACGCTTTTATATGAAGTAAGAGCTGGGTATGTCGGAAAGCTCAAGAAAGTAAATTAAACACGATCGAGATGATATCATTGCGCAAGATACGCGGTGTATCGCTCACCAATCGCGTTCGTAATGATATATATATATAAGCTTTGTGTGAATGAGAACATCGGTGTAAAAATGAAAAAAGGCATTCTCCGATGGTTCGGGCATGTAGAGAATGTCTAAACAGGGGTGCGACCGCCTATCGACATTGCTGTCGTCATTGTCATTAATGTCAATTTTTATATTTTTAATAACAATTATCTAAATAATCTACCATTATCGCTTCTTTATCACGTACGAAAGCAAGAAAATCAATCAGATTATCACTACTGCTTTTAAAGGAGCTACAAATCGACATGAAAATTTGACAGCAATAACAATGACGACATCAATTTCGATAGGCGGTCGCACCCCATATATACAATGCGAAAGTGGATGGTTGCAGAGGCCCAGGAAGACCAAGACTGGCCTCCATTGACCAAATAGGTCGAGTACTGTCTTGGGGTCAAAAGGCTTACGAGTGCATGCATGAAGAGAATAATCTCTGCCTACCCTCTAAGGGACTTGACGTGAAAATACATAAGCTATATCTCTTGTCTCTATTTACCTAAGCACTTCGTTTTGCAACATTTGTTTTCTGGACATATTGTTCAACGGTTTACAATCGTTCAACCAAATTCGAACCTCGTTGAAATCCGTCAACAGTTGCGAAGCTGCGTCTTTACTGAAAAAGAGAAAGTTTGAAATAAAAGTATTTTTACTCAATTATTTCGCTTTTATCAATATAAATAAAAATGAATAACCGAAATGTTTGTAAGCGTATTGTTCTTTAATTCAACTTCAATACAATTTAAACGACTGCACCAAATTGGATAAATCTTTCTTTTACTTATTACATCTTTTCATATTGTTGGGTTTGTATGAATCATCCAAATACATATACATTACACCAAATATCCCGGTCCTTACACACATTTATATATAAAATATATTTATTAGATGTGTAGGGTTGTAGCGAATAAGGACAATGTAATTTAACTTATTGATGGTATTTGTTTCTATTTCAAATGGTTAGAGCTTTAAACTATTAGCTTAACTTACGTAAACTTAACCTTGGCTACATAAATATGATGTAACCAAGACTCGCACATTATTCTTAGCACCATATTTAATGTCATTATATCTTCTGTCGCCTTTGCAACTGGTAGAAGCATTTTATCTGAAAATAACATAATAATTAAATAACTCAAAGTATACGGACACAAGTGACAGCGTCGATATTGTAAACGTTGTTTTAAAAGTTTGAAATATCTGACGAAACGTATTAAAAATAAAACAGTAAATTAATGAATAATAAAAAAAATACAGTAAGTACTATACTCTTGAGAAGTGTACAAAATAAATAAAAATAAAATCCTACTAATATTATAAATGTGAAAGTTTGTATGTTTGTTACTTTTTCACGTAAAAACTACTGAATGTATTTGAAACCTTACAATAATACTTCAATTTGCTTACATTTTTTTTCAATATTCTCAAAAATAACATGATTAAATAGTAAAATCCATACTGTATTCATCGATTTTTGTTGAAGATGCATTTTAAGCCATGATCGGATCAAAAAAATATAAATCTTACCTAAAAATTCGTGTACATACACCGAATGTTCGGAAATCGGTGGATTAGTAATACGTCGCCACTCCGAATTGCTCGGGAATATCATGGTGAGGTGCGCCAAACTAGTCGTCGCGCAAACTGAAGACAACACGAATACTATCTCTTCTGTCGCTTCCTGCAATATGGAGAATCTATATAAATAAAAGTGAAAGGACACGTCAAGTTCATTCATCACGAAATCTCAGAAACCACAAGTGCTAGGAGTTTAAAATTTGGCATGGGGATCCTTTTTAGGACGTGAACTTACGTCCTAAAATGGATCCCCATTCAGTGCCGGATTAGCCATATAGCAGGAGTAGCAAATGCTACGGGCCCCGCGCCATTGGGGGCCCCGTGCCTGTGCCCAAAAAAAAACACAAATATGTAATACACCTTAGCTATTCTCAAAGGGAGCGTTGACCACTAATTATATAGGTACCTATATTATTTTGTTGCAAGTTGGCAATACCACAATACTTACAATGTAACTCTAGGGCCCCATGGTGACATTTGCTACGGGCCCCGCACCGGCTTTATCCGGCACTGTCCCCATTATAAATTTTATTGCGGAATTCGTAAATATGTTGCACATTGTGCACGGGTGCAACCTGCACCCGTGAGAAGACGGGGCAGGCCGCTAGTGGTGTCACATAATAATAAGCTGGTTGAAGTATTATATGGAGGATGGTGTTATTTTCAGCAGTTATTTGCAGAATCACTCACAAGATTCATGAATCTATCTGTTTATAACAGCCGATTTTTTAGATTTTTTTTGTTGTCATGAATTATCTTAAAAAGCTAATAAAATATCTTAATGTCAGAATGTCAAAAGTTATATTTTTCATAATTTTAAAATAAACAGTATTGAAGCTGGCTAGGCTTGCCCTTTTATTTCGATATCACTAGACTAGCATTTAAAAAAAAACAAATAAAATATCTGTTCACCTACACACTGCAAGAAAACCTAAAAGAACACTACGCTGGTATTTAGAGTATCATGTATGTATGTATGTATCTTCACGCCAGGTCCCTAATGGGGTAGGCAAAGAGTGTAGAGCGCCAGATATTCCGGTCCTGACACACCTCTCGTGCCCCATCTACCTTCATCATTCGCTTCATACACGCACGCCGATTCCTAAGACTTTTCACCCACTATAAGACAGAACTCGATCTATTTGGTCATGGTAGGTCAGTCTTGGTCTTCCTGGGCCTCTGCAATCATCCACATTCGCATTCTTTCTACATGCCCGAACCATCGGAGCGTGCCTTTTTACATTTTTAAAGTAGCATTAGAGATTATCAATTGTATGGAACCTCCAGCGCACGAGCCCGACTCGCACTTAGTCGGTTTTTAATGTCGATTGAAGATATTTTGACCTAAATGTCGAAACAGTTTCTTTTTTCTACATTACCTTTAATTTTTGTATATTGACCTTCACTTCAGATACCAACTTCTCTCTCATTTTAGCACACACCAGTTCGTGTACGCCAATATTTCCTGAAAAGAAAATATGTCATTAGTGAATTTAAGAGTACTAAGGAACGGAGGATGCCAAAAAAATCCCAGTTGCAGTTATAATATCTACGAAAAAGATAATCGGCTAGTTTCGATTTCCCTGCTGCACACTGCCTACATAAGCACTGATAGTGCGGCATTCGTCAAAAGTTTATCAAAATGATCCAGAAATGTCATATATATAAAGTTAGAAAGAGATAACGCTCTAAAGACTCGAAATAAGCCGAAGTCTCCTTCCTAAGATCGATGTACAATATTTCTTGTTGGATACTGTAATTTAAATTGATGGTAAGTTACACTGGGGCCTAAAAAGTCTACTGAGGCCTAAGGTATTATGCATCTGTGCTGGAACCGGAACACGATAGTGCCCAACACTACTATTTAGCGGCAATTTTTACTGGTGGTAGAGCTCCAGTGACGGAGCTCGCGGGCGTAGGCAGCACTATCGTGTGCCGGTGAGATGGTAATGTACGGCCCTGTAATATCCGGCACAGAGGCATAACAACTTAGGCCTCCGGAGTGGTAACGCATCTGTATTTTGACCTTGGTCTTTCTGTGGGTGTCTATATTCTGCAGTCATCACTTAACATCAATGTGAACTGCATGCTTGTTTGCCACATCCATTACATAAAAAAATAGATATGTGGTGATGCCTAGGCCCGCAAGCTCCGTCACTGGACCTCTACCACTAGTACAATACAAATATATATATGAAATCTGTAAATAAGTACCTGTTTCTAGAGTTATAGTATGGTCAGCAAATCGCAAATTTAAGAGTTGCTCCATACAAGCCTTCATGTCGTTGTGTGCGATGCGGAAGAAGTCGTCCATATCCCAAATATTGGCAAGTCGCCGCGTTTCGGCCAGGCACCATAGCCGATATGTATGAACTGAGTGATCTGATACAAAAAAAACCTGTGTTATTTTTCTGCGGCCTTTTTGATGAGAGCTTCTTGCATACGTCCATGCAAGAAACTCTCATCAAGAAGGCCGCACCAGCAAAATTTGACTAGCGGAGCTTGCCGTATTTTACTTCATGGACGATCGGTGAGCGCTATGGATTCTCAACCAAAAAAAATAAATTATACCTACTATACTATATTATACCTACATTAGTTTCATTCTAAAATCGTAGGAGGTGCAAACATAGGACACTTAACAATTCTTATAGGATTTTGTTTATTGTTAGTAGCGTTCCTGTGTCTGAGCTCGATTCCGTAGGTATAATTGTGGCAACTTGCCTAATCTATCAGCCACTATATGGTAATGTTTAGGTAGGCGGTAATGTACGGCGATGTTATTTCCGACATAGATGTAACAGCTTAGGTCTCAGGAGGGCAACGCATTTGCATTGAGACTTCTAGTAATCATGTAGATTTTATAAGCTTACAGTAGGCATTAACTGAACTATCAATGTGAACTATAAGTTCGTTTACCACTTTGACAACATAACAAAAGAAAAGATTATGACCCTAATAAATGGATTAGGGAATAAGATATTTTCTAAACGACGACGATTTATGAAAATCTACGAAATAATTCTACTGTGTAAGTGTCTGTGTGTAAGTGTCGTAATACAATTGATCATATCATACCTAATCTATGTAAAATAGGAATCTGTTCAACGATTGGCAAGTCTTCTAAAGGCGCGCCCAAGATGTAATCCCACGTCACTTCGCAGTGGTTGTTGAGGCTCACTAGTTCTTGTAGCATTAGAGCAAAATTGGCTCCAGATTCCGTACACTAAAATTGAAAATATTTGATTGTTATATTTCAATCAAACGCCTTTAGGAATTCAACATAATAGTTTAACATATAACATGAAGATTATGTATACATTTTATTAAAATACTTAAGGTAAGCTTAATCCTTAAGTTAAATTTAAATAAATGTATCTTTCTAATCAGCCTACTACCGTTCACTACTGGACATAAACCTTTTTTTGAATAGTTAACTACTCTGATCCTGGGTGGCTTGGATCTAGCCGACTCTAGTCTATTTTTGAAATAGTCGCTCCATTGCGCCTTAGGGTACCCTAATATACGTTTACCTAGTCATATTATTTACTAAAGCACAAGTTTGCTGCAGTGGCTATCAGTCCTGCAGATATGACCGGCCCATTGCCACTTCAACTTATTTATCCTTCGGGCTGTTGGTCACTGGTCGGCTGGTTCTTTTTGGGAGAACCTCATTTCGAACCATCTCTGCCAAAGAAACTAACATTACTCGCTCCATCACTCGTTGCGAGACTTTGAACTTATGGACCAGTCCCACGGTTAGACTCTACGTCTCAATTCCGTATGATGGCAATAAAGACATAATATGATTCCTTTTTAACACGCGGACAATTGTTTGAGTGTAAGTTGGTCTAGTTCAAAATATAAGTACGATGAAGTTATCTTTACCTCTGTTATATATACTGAGAGATCAGGATGGGTTTTCAGAGACGTGACTTTCAAATTTGTTGTTAGCGTGGCCCTGGAAACAAATGGAAATTAGGCGCAACAGGTAGTTTGACACAAATAATCGAATCTACAATGAAAAACATTTTTTCGGTCAAGGTGCTCGCTCAATGAGGCAAACATAGTAGTCTACAATAAATCAATAGGCGAAACTAACGGCTTAACCTTTCCTCTAAATATGGAAACCATTATATCACCCATCAGAATGTCGACTGCACCTTCCCCGTATGGGCAATGTGCCCAGAATGCCCAGATTATAATAATATGCATATCCACAAAACTCGAGAAACAAGCGGTGCTTTGAAATATACGGGAAACTTTTATATTAATAGCGGCTTATGACCAATTGAAATATTTGAAATATATTGTCTTTTTTTTTCGTGAGCTGACCGGTTTTGGCCTAATCCTCGAAACATCACAATAGTCCTTGAATCGCATTCGCTTTGCTTTCTTGCTTTAAGCCCTTGTCAAACACAACTGCGAACTGAACCGAAACCGTGGAGAACCAGCGAACCTAGCTCGTGGCGAAAGCGAAGCGTGGGCGGAGATCATTTCATTCTTGTGGCGTCGAGCGCAAGAACTCCAGCCAGAGAAAATGTGTAGGGAAAGAGATTCCCAAGACGACAATATATATATAACTTATATTAAAAAGAAACAGTTTTCGCAAATAACTACAACCGTCACGGTTTGCTTTCGCTTCGCGTCCCGCTCTCGCTCCCGCTTGATTTGACGTTGTGCATAAAAACCAGCTAATATAACCCTTCCGTTCATTCCTGGCTTTGCTTTGTACGCCTTTGGTTTATGAGAACCACACCGCGGACTCTGCTAAAATTTTACAGAAACGCTTATTCTGGTTTTTACGATTCGCTGTCTATTTGACACGGGCTTTAATCAATGCAATTCAACGCGCATCACGTTACGAAAGTTAGCACTCTGAGCTAGTAACAAAGCGTGTCACTAAGGATATCCATATAATTGATATAGAATATACTTAGTTAAATAATAAACGAGCATACCCAAAATGTTTGTCCCAAGATGTGGTAGTTACATGGCAACCCAGAGCATCGGCTAGAATCCTCAGTGCTGCCAGTACCAACTCCGGAGTATCTATTGAAGAAAATATTGGTCTGAGAATGCAATACCTAACATAAATTAATTATTTATGAGTACTCACTATTGTCATTAAATGTTCGGAAGAGCCATTCCCGAAGATTTTGACTCGTATTTGGTGATCTGCAATAGACCATTAATAAATTATTTTTCTTCTTTAAATCCAATAGTTTATTGCATGTCACAACAGATGATGGCTTATATAACTTTAAGTTGAGTTTTGCTTAAGTCGACTTAAATAACGGATAACGAAGCTAAAAAATTACATAAAAATGATTAAACAGTCGATTCTAAATATACCTACTATTTTCAGGACTACTGTTACTAATCTTTTTTATACTTATAATATCAATATTGGTCGACTTAAGCTTCTAAAATCTGAAAGTTAACAATTAGATAATGCTCAAAAAGGTAAATCCAGCCTCCAAGAATTAAATAGAATTTAAAAGAAGAATATTTAAATTAACGAATTACCTTGTTGCCAATGGGAATGAAGTCCACCAAAGGACGATGTGTTCTAGACAGCTGCCGACATCACCCCATAAAATGTTTTGGTAATATTCGGTTACTTTATGAGCTGCCTTTTTACTCGACTGCATACGTCCTGAAACAAGTAATAAAAAATAAGTACTCTAATCATAAAGGATTGTCCAGAAATATGATTCTACTAGTTAAAAACCATAAAGAGGCTGCAGGTGCAAGTAGTCCAAAGGTTTAATCTTGAAAACGACAATTCTTATATCCACTACATTTTATGGCATTAATTGCCAAGGGTTAAATTCCCATCCGATTATCCAGAAAGCTTAGTAAAAAAAGTAAAATTTGACTAAAAGTAAAATTTTACTTTTAGTAAAATTACCTACTTTACATTATATAATGTCTGCAACGATAAATAAGTGACGTATACCTGATTTTAACTTCTTTACACCTTTCGGACCGAGTAAATTTGGTGCCATATTAGCTACAGTATCAAGAAGAATTTCTATATAAATCTCTTCACCCTGAAGAATACTGTTTATTGTTTCTGTAAAAAAAGAGAAATGTTTAAGATTTCGCCATTTCGTTCAATTATTGGTGACAACTAAAATATTGTTTACCTTCACTGTTGAATACGTTGTCTATACATTCATTTATCAACAACGATGTATAAGTTATATCAAAGTCAGAATTCTGTTGATTCAACACTTCATGCAGCTTCGTGTGGCCGTTTTTAGGCTCAACAAGACTTTGAGCTTGTTTCATCTTAGTTTTCTTGTTTTCTATGAAAGCTTCGCGACGTTTAGCTACACTCAGTTGTCGAGTGGCCGACGATGTTGGCGGCGTGATGTGCTTCGTTAGGGTGCTTTAATGAAAGATGTATGGTATATTTTATAATACTTCTGCTACATCAACTAACCTGCTAATATCCTGGGTAATAGAATAGCGACTAGTAGAACCGGTACAAATTATCTTAGCCGATCGCTGCTAAATCAATTATTGTGCTGCAGGTTTGGTTATTTATCTAGACCAGAGGTTCCCAAACTATTTTTTAATGTAGACCACTTTAAATTTTTTTCTGGTTTCGGTGGACCTTGCTTAATTTAGGATCACATTCCCATATTTCTAATTTTTATTCACGCCTATGTAGACCCCGATTGATTGTCCCATGGAACCCAGGCGGTCCACTTGGACCACTTTGGGAATCAACAACCTATACGAACCTTATTTTTTTCAGAAATGCAAACACTATTGTTGGTATTTTCGAAAAATTATATTGCTTGTTTGTTCTAAAACAAGGTTGAGAATCCTTGTCCTAAATAGCAAAAGGTATGATAAACATAGGCATAGGATTAGTGACACGTCTGCATTGCAGCTTTGCGCTCAATAGATTGCGGTAATCACTATACAGTAAATAAAAAAATCTTTAGACGAAAATAATTTAAAAAGTTTTGCTCATTGTAGAGCTATAACGACAGAGTCTGACTGAAAGCAAGTTTATAGACAGATTAGACACTACTTATTCTACCTGGACTACCTGCTATATATTCAGATCATTATAGGGTGGAAATATTCACTTATTAATGTGAAATACATGTCTGTTTCAATACATAGTATCTAACACGTTTATCAATAAGTTCACAAACTTACTGGTAAATTTCTAGGCTGTCTGCCGAGCTAGACGAACCATTCTCTAAGTCGTCGTCTGGTTTGTACAATTTCACTAAACAGTTGATGAGGCGGTGGCAGTTTATTTCTACGCGGCTCTTCGACAGCGCCTTTTAAAAAATGACATTTAAATTAAAAATGGAAAAAGTAAAGATAGAACATAATATTACAGGTTTAAAAATCAAGAACAATTAAGTTTGGGCCGCAACGAAATCTTTAACTCAAAGTTGAGGAAAGGTGGACACTATTCGCCTTTCTTCAATTTTACCCAATACGCGCGTATGTTGATACTTAATTCATTTAGGTGATGATTCTTTTTTAAATGTATTATCAATTAAGAGTCTAATGAACAACCAAGCTTCAACAGATCAGATCGTTCCAATCCTCATGATTTATCTGATCTTTTTCTTACTATTTAATCTATTATGGTTATCAAAATATGTACCTAATGTAGTTAAAGTGAGCTAAGGTCTAATTGACACTGGGTCTAAAAAATGAAATAAGTACCTGCACTATTTTCGTTAATGAAATAGGTTTTGTTTCGCATATTGTGCTTGGATAGGAGTTGCTGCAGACGTTGAACTTGCCAGCAAACTTTTTGTAACTCAATCCAATTAAATCGTTATAAATTCCAACTAAGCTGCAAATGACATAAGTATGAATATAAAATATTAATTACATATTTTTATAAATATTCGATTATTTTATATAGGTGCTCTTATTTAATCAATAACATATAAGGTTTGAAAGGATACATATTAATTATATCTTCGCGAAAGAATTAGTTAGATATACACATGAAACTTACCTCAAACAAGATTCAATCATTTTCCTTGTGTCTTCCCTAGTGAGACAAGAAGAGAGTATTGTCTGTATGAGTGTGTACATTGACTGCAACATCACGAATCTAATACTGCAAAGCCTATCAAAAATATGATCATGTTTGCTTACAATCAAACCATTATCCTTTTTCAATCTCGCTAACTTGGGATTTAATTTGTAGAATGACTTAACTAATTTCGATAAATATTCTATTATTTGATCTAATACCTGAAAACAAAATTACGATTCCTTTAATCGAATAATGGTAACTTCAAAATCGATAATACTGCCATTATACCTGTATATTCACTAACTCCATTATATAATTGCGATTACTCAAAGAATGATTGTTAGATTTCCTGGTGGGACCCTTCCATTTATTGGTGGATTCCAATATCACTTTTGTTATAGCATAACAAACAATTTCCATTTCCCTACAATGGTTGAAAAGTTCTTCTTCGTCCACACTCTCGTCACTTATCCATTTCTTACTGACTATCGTCGAGGAACTCATTTCAATGCAGCAAATTATAGTTTGCGATATTTCATGGGCCAATTTAAAAACAAACAAAAAATTGTTTAGTGTGAGTGAAACGCTAACTGTTGGGGAGCATGGTGCTGACTGAGCTCCGCATGATATTGTATAAGGCGAATCGATGTATAGAGACGTCGGTGCCAGTCAAGGGATTCACTGAGTTCGCGTCTAAGCGCTTGTAGGACAAGTTCGAAATTGCTAACGTTAAAGTTTTTATGAGTGCTTCACCTCGACCTTCAGATTGCGATTAAGAAATCGGTATTGGTTAATTTAGTAATGAAGGGAAATTGTTTTACTCATTTACTACATCGACATGAAAACCTGGCATCTAATATGGTTTGCTCGTGTGTATATGATGTTTCGAAGTGTACTGTGTACCTAATAATTTTAAGAATAAATAAAATTAGGTAGGTAACCCAAGTTAATTAAAAATGTGGTTATTGCGTGTAATAATACAATAATATGCATGTAATTAAAAATCGCATGAATATTAAATAGGCAAAAAGTATAATCTAATAAAGATTAGGGCGAGTTCAAGGCGAATAGCGCAAAATTATGTAACGTAACAGATACGATTTCAGTACAAAATTGTTCTGTTTATGTGGTTTGGCGGTGATCATATTTTTCTATTGTGTTCTTAAATATTTTATTCCATATCAAACGAAGTATATTTTTGCCTCAGTAGTCTAGTGGTAGCATTGCACTAACTGCTACTACCCTGGAATCCGGAATTCGATTGCCGGGCTAGGGGCTATCAGAGAGAACAGTGTAAAATCCTTTATCTCTAGTTCTATTGCGATTTCCCATTTCATCTAAAGTTTTCCACTACGTTTATGAGAACATGCTCGGCAAGTCTCTTTGGGGATTACAGGCGTGAAGTTACGTTATATTTCTTAAATTAATATTTAATGCAAAATCTTGATGTATCGTTTACCATGTGTTATGTTAGTGAAGAGTTAATGTTAAAGTTGCGTTGTAAAAGTTGCGTTTAAAAGAAGCAGATCCAAAAAATAAATAATGCTGATAAGAATTGTGATTAAAAAGTTACTGTTATATTATATAATGGGTTATATAATAAATGGAGATGCACTAATTTGTACATTAACAGTTACGAAATAATGCAAAAGAATATTATATCATATTGTTAATAGCAATGTCGCAATAAATAAACCCGCAAGGTCCCTAATGGTGCAGGAGTTAGGATAACAATATTGGTTCCAAATATTACTTTCTGTATGTCTGTTATCATTCTTACGAAATGTTCAATTGCTTCATGGAAAATGTAGATCGTGGTCACACCGCGGACACTCCGCCCAAATTCCATACAAACGCTTAATTTGGTCTCTATTACACAGACATCAATCAGTGACGTATTTACACGTGCACCTGTGTGCGTAGCACGTAGAATATACCAACCGTCGCCCATACGAGGGAAGGAGGTTGGGTGAGGCATGACAATCGGGCGGGACGTCGAAGTGTCCATTCTATACGCAGTATTATTACATATTCTCTGTCGTGGTATAGGATGATTTCATGTAACAACCACATTCACTAGATAATAAACTATTTCTTTTAAATATTATACTATTTATCAATGTTTTAAATTATATTTAACTTTAAAAAATGTATGTATGTATAATTTGTATTTTATTAAGCTTTAGAAAATGTATGTTTGGATCTTCACGCCAATTCCCTTACGGGGCAGGCAGGGTGAGGTTAAAAATTGTAACAGAAACAAACCGTTGAAAATGGGTAGATTATCATTACAAGACAAATAAAATACAAAAGTGAACTGTACATTAATTTTATATTGACGAAACAATAAAGTAATAAATAAAAACGCACTATGATATAAAAAAAAATTTGCTAAATTTCGTCGAATTACTAAGGGAACGTTCATAAAATACGCAATTGAGTTCGCAATCAGGGATGGAGGTGTCAAGTGTGACGGTACACGTTAAGATAGGAAAAAGCGTGACATAGGAAGAGAGGTCGAAAATACCGATATTTTGCGTTACGTACGTCATTTATGAATGGCCCTTAAGCAACATAAGGAAGAGAGTATCACAGTACAATAAGCATGTTTTGCACATTTTTTTAAATACTGTCTAAGTTTTCGAATGCTATGTTTTTTTTTCGTTATCACTGGACAAACATTGAATTCCTTAAAATTCATTAACATTTATTTCACAAATTACCTCAAATATGTATACAACCGAAAATATTCCGTTTGGCTTACAATTTATATAAACTGAAATAACGATTAAGATACGACTATTACTGCTACATGCGATTTTTGTCGCATCTGCGGCATCACGGCTCCATAAAAAATCATAGGTAGCTATGCCACATTCGTGAGATAAAATTGTCCTTTGAAACAATATATATTACGAGTGCACTCTAGCCCTTGCATCCATAAACGTTTCAATTTGTATAAAATGTAATTCAAAACGATTCCCGTAACCAAAATCTCTCAATGAACATCTGTATCGTTTTACCACAATACATTCACGCTTACAACATTTCATATAATGTGCTAAAAATTCGACTTAGTTCATTACAATACATAAAATTAATACCAGAAACCTCCTATCTACAATTATTTTATAGTTCATCGTTACTAGTGAATAAATTAATGTACAATCATGGAAAAGTCCGCTTGGCAACATTGGCTCTACACACATGGCCACTATGCGGAGGTAATAAGAGATATTAATTATAGGCAGACTTTTTTATAAGCGAACAATTCTTTCGATTGCGCATAATATGACATAAGAAGTACATAAAACCAACGTGTAAATTCAAAGTGAATAATTTCTTAATTGTTACTGATAGTTTCTTATTTCCGAACGAGACCATATCTTACAAATAATAACCATATGGGTCGTACTCTTCCTTGGTCTAGCGTAGCTTTAACCAATTGATAATTATAATCTTACACCACATGTAATTACTTTGATTATAAGGCATTATAATCAAGACAAGTATAAGTTTGCTAAAATCATAAGACTAGTTCATATTTGCATCATCCGACGCAAGTCCCGATACTTAATAAGTCGATAAATTATAATCCTGGCAATACGTGAAAATATTGTTACGATTATTTCAAGAATGAATAATATTATTTATCTCTTGTCATTTTAAATTCGTTCAGACAGTGGCCGTAATATAGAGGTGTGCCCAGAAGTACAACCACGGTGAATTAAGGGCGAGGCACATTCCCAGCTTAATCTAATCCATAATATATACATTTAAATTAAAAATAAAAGAGCTTATTTAGCTCACTGTAACATCTGGGCACGCCTTAACATAATAAAAGTATAAACTAAACTTCCAACTATATTTTCATAGTTATATTCTAGTAGCTTATTGAACCACTCAAGACAAATCATGAAGAAATTAAGTGATTTGGGGTAGGGTTTTCAAACTGTATTATTTAACAACAATTTTTTGTTGTCACCTACTAAGGTGACAACAAATATTAATTTCAGATACTAAGTTTTACAAATATAATAGTTATATTTATCTACATACTTGTAAAAATATAAATACAGCAAGAAATTGTTATAATTTAAAAGAAATAATTCCCTTGTGTTTAGCTTTTTGATAACATGTTCATTGCATAGACAAATAATAACAACGTGCAAAATATATAAATGTTTTTAAACTAAAACAAAATGTTGAATACATATTAATAAAAGTGGAACGATCAAAAGTATTCCAAAGTTTGCAAGAATTTAATTTCATCCGTAGGTATTTCAATGTTGTTTTAAGACAATTTTAATCATTGTCATATTTGAAAAAATATCATTGATATACAAAACACCTAGATATCTAAACAATTTATGAATAACTTAACGAAAATATTTGAATTTAGAATCATAGCCTCGAAGACGCAAGCGATTTCATACAATTAACATAATGTATTCGTGTATTGTGCTCCTTGTGTCGACAACCTGAAATATTATACAATTTTTTGGGCACGCCTTTATAGTGCCTTGTCACGATATTACACACGTAAAAAATCACTGGAAATGCCTTAAAGATACGCGTAAAAGATTTACTTACGAAAAATCATAAACAACAAAGCATAAACAGCACAAGCTTCAATTGCATATTTGCAATACTCAAATAATATACTTATACCAAGTAACAAGTACTCGTAGTGCATACTGTATTCATTAGTATTTTTTTTTGTATTAAGTCAGTATGTTGGTAATATTTGGAACAAAAATTAGATAAACAAATGACTGATAAGTCTATATCTATCTGTCAGAGGATAGGAAAGATATCAGATAATACATATTTAATGATAAATTTCCCTCATTAAAATTAAGTATCGGAAAAAATATGAATATTTTGAAACCAACACTTGATCTGCGGTATAGTAATAATTTATGGTTTGGATGTTACTTATGTCTTCGAAATGATCAATGGTGACACGTATACGCCATTCCCGACTCGATATAGGGGAGCGAAGTTTGTGACCCAGTTGACTTGCTATATTATTGGTGTTGACGATTAAACGAAATGATCGACAGATTTCATAATTTAAATTTCTTTTCAAACAAACCTGTTTCGATAGTAAAAAAAATAATTTAATGTTCCATTTTCTTTAAAATAAATAAGAAAAATATATTTATATTTGTAACGATTTAAGCAGAGCAAAATATTCATTGGCCGAATTTTAAACGTTAAAATAAATTCACAATATATACAAAGAAACATAACCACAGGATAAAAAAGCAAAATAATTGATTGATTGAAAATCTATCAATAATATTATAGTACTAATAGAAAGAAGGTACTTACTTATTAAATCTAAGTAGTATTAAGAGTTTTATGGTGAAGGGTGGCTTCCGTAACGTTTGTAACAACAGTTAATACAACAAATAATATTAAATCACAAACGTGGCGCATCAAATCTAAAACATTAATCCGAAACAATATAGCCTATGTCAAAAGTTTGTTTTGTCGAAGATCTCTACTATTTTTAAGAATACTTGTTTTACAACATTATCTTCTTCATTGAAATAAAACTATCTTTACGGATTTATCTCGTGTCCACGGAGGGTGGAAAAGAGACAGAAACATCCGAGTTGATTTTAAAAGCATTGTGTGTAGTGTGTGGAAGCCTACGAACATTGCACGTCTCAGATAATATTCGAATAAAACAATCGTCAACGGTGACAACGGTCAGTTTTGAAGGTTGGTCAAATTATTTCGCAATAATAATTTTCAGCCCAGTCCAACAAGACACATTTTATTTAATTTATTTACCGCCAAATACTCAAAATCTAAGTGGGACTTAAAGTCTTCTGTCTTTATACAACACGTTCAAACGATAGAGATAGCTCACATTTGAGAGTTGCTTAAAATTGAGTGACGTTTGAGTATTCGGCCATTAGTCAGTATAAATCTAACTCTAATGTTGGATGAAAGATACGCATGATTCAACAAACTATAGACAAACATCTTACACTGTTTAAAACTCGGAACAAATGAAACTTGATATCGGCAACAATATTGGTTGAGTTCGAGTAGGGACTCGAGGACGCATTACCTAATATATCTGCCGTCAAATGGAAGTGTTCAGCACTATCGTGTTCCAGTAAGATGGTAATGTATGGCCCCGTAATAACTATCAGAGACGTAACAACCTCTGGTTTTTGTGTTGATGGCTTAAGGCTGCAGTCATCACTTGAAAACCATGTGAACAGTAAGCTTGTATGCCACATTCGTTACTAAAAAAAATGACCACTCTCCTATAATATCTAATAATATCCTTCATACTACTTGGAATATTACAAGCTAAGTCAAACTTAACAATTTTGTATTGCTTTGTTACACTTTAAAAGCTCAATACATATTTACAAAAAGACAATTATCTAACAAGTGAACACACATTTCAGCACTTCGATAATACCCATTGCAATTGTGCGTTGACATCAATCAGGCATGTCAATGCTAGTGACAGGCACTACGGGTTTCATGGCTTCGTTCTTTTTCTGGTTTTTGAGCGCTTTCTTTTTACTGTCCTTAGTTTTTTTATGTGTATCCTCATCTCTGTAGGGCTCCTGATTGACTGGCGGCTCATTGCCGTTGGCGCCTCTGTTCACATTGTTATTGTAGGCAATGTTCGCGTACTCTTGCAATAGAGGGAACACCGACAAAAGAAATTGGCAAAAATCTTTTCTAATACCAAACCACCCTGTAAAATGTTTATCATTGTATTTTTGTTTATACTGTAAGTACAAAATAACATTATAATAACTTGGGAATTACAAAAAAGAGAGTAACGGCCAAAAACATAAATCTACTTAAATCTAATTGTAAGTGGGACTTAAAAATATTTTTGTCTATAAAACACGTGTAAACTACAGAGATAGCTTATATTTGACTTACTTAAGATTTAATGATGTTTGAGTATACTGTTAAAGAGCATATTGACTGATAATATACATACATTTATTGCCTCCCTTTGAACTGAACGACATTATTATGAGCGTGGCATAGCTCACAAACAGTGGACTTACTACCACAATATATGAGAGATTCAATCCATCATCTAGCTTGTTAGTAAGAAGTACCTGAAAAAACGTTTTATTTAAATAAAAGTGTCAAAATTCAGGCATCAATTGTTTAACCTATATCTATCTATATATATAAAAAACAATTGCTGTTCGTTAGTCTCGCTAAAACTCGAGAACGGCTGGACCGATTTGGCTAATTTTGGTTTTGAATTATTAGTGGAAGTCCAGGGAAGGTTTAAAAGGTAAGAAAATATGAAGAAATTGAAGGGAAATAGTAAAAACCACAATTTCCTTTTCCCATACAAATAGTCCGTATAAAATATTACAGACCTTTGACACATTATTTTATTATGAGGCAATACGAAGTTTGCTGGGTCAGCTAGTCTGATATAAAAATCATTGCAACACATTCTCTATTGCTACGGCTACAATATCTCGATAACGCGATAATTCGTTCTATCGTGATAAGTTTTAACAAGCAATTCGTCTGTTCGAATAATGACGCAGTAAATCTTTAAATATTTTTTGCCATGTTATAATATAAAGCACGACCGCTTCTTCCATTTTTCAAATGAATTAAGCAACGTTTTGGATTATCACGATATCGCGATAACTAATATTCATCTCCTAATATGGCTGAAGCTTATTAAAAACAGCATAAAATACTTTAGTTAGATACTTATCGTAGCTGAAAATATTTATTTTGGATAAAATAAGTGAAATTAGAATTAATGCTCAAGATTAATTCTTCTGCTTCTGATATAATGTAATATGTAACATAAAATCTTTAAATTCTTACCTGAAACACTAATATAGGAATAACTGTAAATGTGTATGCCAATGCAGAATTGAAACTGGTACGTCTTTGTTGTATATTGACCTCCGGTGTACGTAACAGAATTCCTGCAAATATTATACTGTACAGGACCCCTGAAAACATGCAACAGGTCCGTACTATTAGATGTTGATTTTATCTACAGCTCAGTGTCTACCCATGGCCCTAATGGCTTACACAATCTACCTACATATTGTACATAATTATATTTTCGGTGATGCAGCTGCAATACCGCATTACTTAATTAACAACTTGCAAGTTATACATTTTCAAAGAAAAAAAAAAGGAAATAATCTAAACAAGGCAAGGTGTTCCGAGGTTCAAATCCCACCCGCAGTAATCCTTTTTTTAATTCTTTCAAACTTTACCTATATTTCTCTAGCATGTTATTGCGAAAAATACAATATAACAGCTTGGGAAGTAACCCGTTTTTTTTTTTCAAAATAAAATTAGTTAACTTTGCAAATTATTTTTTCAGGCATTTAGTTAGAAAAAAACCGTCCCTATCTACAATAATGGGAATGGAATGAACTCAAAATTAGGAATCTTAAAAAAAAACAAGAATAAACATGGCTAGAGAAAACACAGTCATGTTGTATGAACATATTTTTAAATAATTGGCAATATTTTAAGAAGTTCATAATGATGAGCACATTTTGCTGCACACTGTGAACCACTTTTACAAAAAGCGGCGAAGTAGTATTTATAAGGAGTTTTATTTGCTATTTATTGCAAATATATCATATCTCAAAAATATCTCTCTCATTCAAACTAAATTTCGTAAAGTTTCCAGTTAAGAACTTTAGATTTTTAACTTTTATATTTTAAAAGTTAGAGGAGGGGGACCTTTTACCACTTTTGAGAATTATCTGTCAAATTATTGACTTTCAGAAAAATGGTTTTAGGAGAGACAGACAGACACGACGAATCTATGTGGGTTCCGTAGCCTTCATACAAAGACGGACGTCGTCAGTCTATCTGCAGTCTTGCTCAGAGACTCTTTGAAATCTTTCTCGAATAACTAAACATTTTACCGATGCCAAGAAAGTTGTGCAACAAAATTTTGGAATGTATTTTTAGGGTATTCGTAAGGTGGGCACCCTAAAAGGGTGTGGGGTATCGCTGAAAAGGCGTTTAAAAATATTGTGAGTTTGCTATGAACATTTTGCAATAAAGAGATTAGTTTGTGAAATATTAAGGTGCCAATTTTTACCAGGGGTATTTAGCATGGGAGTGGTGAAAAATTTTCTTCGTGTATTCAGGATTGACTCCATAGTAGAACTTATTCATAATAATGAGTACAATTACTGCTTAAAGTATTGCCAATTATTTTAAAATAATCTCTCTTTGAAAAATAAGTCATATGTGCACTTTCGAACTTAAACTACATAATTTTATAATCAATAAATAAATATAAAAAGTATACATACACTCACCTACTAGGCTGAGGCACATGAGTATCCAGAGTGGGACAAACACCACCTCCCATGACCATATGATAAATTCATCCAATCTCAACGCTAAGAAAATGAACTGTAGTATATTTACAGCGCAAAATAGTTCCAGCTGAAACAAATGTTGAAAATATTTTTTTGAATATAAAATTATTAAAATCAGTAAAAATGATAAATTATTGTAAAAAAATACATCCATATTTAATATTATAAAAATGCGAAAGTCTGTCTGTCTCTATGATCACATTCACTGCTTAACAGCATTGATTTAGATGAAGTCAAAATGAAAATAGATGAAGGTAAAACATAGGATATTTTTTCACAAATTTAATTTAAGTATGGGATGAAAGTTTGTATGAAAAAATAAACCGCTTACAACAGCCATATTTTAATTTTGTTTTCATTCTAAATTTATTTATTCAAGAACATATTTTAGAGTTATATTCTAAATATATTAAAAAACCTTAATTAATCTACATAATAAAAAAAAACATTAAAATATATTTAAAAGCTAAATAATATTTACATAAAATAAAGTTATACCTAAACTAAAAACAACATGCGTCTAAAAATTCCGCATCACTGCCTTCCTGTGTTATGGTACCCAGAAGGCTGGCAGCATTGCCTCGTTGGATGGCAATGCTTATTCTTTGACCTAAAAATTGGCCAGCCTTCTGGTCACGGGAAGTGTCGACCAGCCGTTTCGCGATCTCTTTGAATAAGAGCCGAGCACTGGGGCCCCATGGACCAAGGGTTTCGACCCCGAAAGGCACAAATATATAGTCCCCTGGAAGGTTACTATATTTGCGCTGTTTCAGGGTCTCCGCAGTTGCAGCAGCAGCGCCAGCGGAGCACGCCGTGCTTGGAAGATGGGATGGCGCTAAGATGTCAACGCAAGTTGCGTCCCACACCAAAGGCCTACCCATCTTCCAGGGCATCAATGACATACCGTCCGGTCTCCTTCCATCGTCACGTGCCAAGCCGTTGGGTTCTAATATGGCTGGCACGCTGGCGGTGGAAAGGGCTTGGCGCAGAATGTCATTTAATTGGGCGTGCCTGGTGAATCTGCCGGCACTTCTACTGCATGAGAGACCATGGTGCCCCAGGCGGTCGACAGCTTCACCACAGGGGCAGCGATGCGGAGCGCAGCACGATGTGCCTAGGCGGAGGCAAGTAGCAAGCCGGAAGGTGATATCATCCATCATTGTCCCGATGCTAGGTGATGGCAAAGCCTGTAACCAGAGACCGGATTCCCACTATCCAAGCGCCAGAAGACGGGCTCGCTCCGCAGCGTTGGTCGACGTTTCTATAAGATTTTTCCGTACCAAGCTGCAGAGCGGCGTCCCACTGTCGCTGTGAAGAGAGGTTACCGGGTAGGTCCAGATTTGGGCAAGTCGTTTTCCAGGCGCTCAAGGCGTCGGTCAAGCACGGTACCTCAAAATTCACCAGTGTAGTTGATAAAATTTTCCTAGTTAAATTATTAGTACCGTGGACCGAAGACAAGAACGCCGGTAGACTTATACTAGAAATTTTGCGGACGCCTAGGCCACCCAGTCGAATGGGAAGAGTGGCCTGATCCCACGCGCGGTCGTCCAGAGTCGTGTTGAAAATGGTCGTCATCGTTGTTCTGATGATTGAGTCAATCTTTGTTAGTAGTTCATTATGTTTCCACAGTGAGGAACATCGCAGATAGTATATAAATTTAGGGCCGAAAGAACAGTATCGAAACAGCGTATAAGCAGAATGAACGTTAATTTGGGACAGTTTCTTGGCAATTTCACAAAAAATTTGGATCTTTCCTTCTACGAAGGAATGAAAAGAATCATCAAAAATTGGGGAGCCTAGGAGGTGCTAGGAGTTTTTTTCCATAACTTTAATATCAGGGGCAATTCCGGAATATTTTGGGAGAGTCTGTCCGTCCGTTCTGGAAAATATATTTCACATTTTCCTGTATTTAATTCTAGGCCTATTGAGCTGAATTTTTCCTTCAAGAAAGTAAAGTCTGCCAGGACTGAATCTACGCTGCCTCCTAGGGTCCCGTCATCTAAGTACCAAACGTTAAATTTGGAATTTAACTGTCGAATGATGGGGTGAATGGCTAGGCTGAAAATGACTGGCCCAAGAGGATCACCCTGCTGGCAGCCGACAGCTGAAAATAAACCATGGTCCTTATACATTAATTTAGAATGGTGTCTATAACACTGCCAAAGAAAACTAAAAATTTTGGGGGGTTTCCTTCTTAGCCTCCGCCAGCAGGACATCTCTGTTTACGGCGTTGAATGCATTTTTCAGATCCACCTTCAGGATGACCTCACCTTCCCCACTGTCTAGGTAACTAGAGAGGGCATGTACGGCAGCCTCACAGCCTCCTTTTGAGCCGAAGCCCAATTGGTATGGTTGAAATTTTTTTGACAAGGTGTCCGTGTAGAATTGGCAACAAATTTTGGCTGCCGTACGTCTGTATGTGGTGACAACGGCAATGGGACTGATGCCGCCATCGCGCTTAATAAGAGCACAAAGATTGGCACCGTATAAAGCTTCGATGACAGCATAATTTACACCGCCGCCCAGCATCAAATTGATCACAGCCGTGAGCTCTCTCAGCAGCGACTCACCAGCCACCCCGGCGCCAGGGCTCAGCAGGTCTTTCAGGTGTTGTGGCGTCAAGGCGTCGAGGCCGCCGGCAGAACCGCTGCGGAAAGAGCTCATCGCCGTGGCCACCTGGTTGGCAGTCACAGATAGTCAGGGAAAATAAGGCCATCTGCAGGGCTTGGGTGCTACATTTTAATGTTTTTTTTTTTTATTATGTAGATTAATTAAGGTTTTTTAATATATTCTAAATTTAAAAAAAAATGGGAAAAATGGTCAACATGAAACTGGTTTGAAAGGTTGTCTCGATAATGTTAAGAATATTCTCTGAAGTTTAAAAGCGAATTTGTTTGCTTTAAAATATAATATAAGTACACAATAAATCATAGAAGATAAAAATATTTTAAAGTCATTAAAATTTTAATTTAAACGTTAATATGCTAGCTACAGTTACAGTAGGATAGACCATATATATTTAGCGAGGGAAGGTAAACTAAATAATTATATTATGTAATGGAAATGTTCCGCATGTTCTCTCCCTTTTGAATAATATTCCACAGCTGTTGCTCTTTTTACCTTTTTGCCAATATTTTTATACAAAGGGAGGGGGGGCCGTCCTTAAAATACGTCACGCTAAAATAAGCCTTTTCTGATCCCACTCCTCCCTTTTGTCACACTCCGTCACACTATCTGTGACCCCCCTAAAAATATTACATCACAAAAACTAAAACACCCTCACTGGGGCTTATTTTAGCGTGACGTATTTTATGGACGATGGATATGTAAATTTTTTCAATCAGGAATACTCTACTGAAATATTAATGTTTAATATTTCGATGAACTGTGAATGTCACTGCATTGACCCCCCCACCTGTAAGATTTTGTCACGCTCAGCGAAACTCTTCTCCCTCCTCCCCCCCTCCCCTTGTTTGCCAACATATTTTATGGACGGCCCATATCAATAAGGGACTTGATTATTCATTAAAAGCAATTTAGACTAAAGAGCATGCCATAGGCATACAGTCTTATGAGCATTCAAAACTGTAAAACAAATATATATAAAATATGTATGTTGTTCAATTTACATTTCAAATAACCATCACCTATTAAGCCAAAGGTTAAAGGCGAAATAGATTAGTAAACAATAAATTACAAAGTCTATAGAACATTTGTATAAACAAAAGATAACAGATGCATTTCCATTTTGCTTACCTCATAACTGCGATCATGTTTCACACACCAAATACAGATAGCTATGGAGACTATGCTTATAAAAATTAAAGGTATGAAGACTAGAATCCATACATGTCGTGTTGTAGTCAACTGGTCACACACTAACAACTCAAACATGAGTAATATTAGGTGTATGGCAAGACTTATTAGCATTGCTTTATAGTGGATGTAAGCCTCGCCTTCTAATCTGTAATTAATTGAAATAATATGTTTATTACATAAACATAGAATTCCTTACCTCTATCTGATGCAGTAGCTAGGGGGGGGGGGGATGGCGGGTGCGGCCCGCACCGGGTGCCACGCATTTGAGGGTAACACCCTCTCTTTAAATAACCCAAATTTGAGCCCTTTAGATGTGAAAGCACAACACAAAACTCACTTTCGCATTTATAAACCAGGGGATGCAAGAGGCAGAATTTGCTCGAATAGGGGGACACAACAGTGGAAAATGGAGAAATAAGATACAAAAGAATGGGAAGTATTTCTTTTTATGTTTGCTCATCCACCCCATCGGGTGGCAACCCATTAGCTACACCACTGATCTGCTACGAAAGTTGTTGTTGAAAGTGTTTAGTATTGTGTTCCGGTTAAATGGTAATGTGTGGCCCCGTAATAAATATCAAAGAGACAACAACTTAGGTCTCAGAGGTGGCAATACATCTGTACTTTGACCTCTGGTTTTTGTCATCATTTAACATTAATGTGAGCTGCATACTGGTTTGCTTATATTTTGTATGTTGCATTTTACATAATTTTTGTATGACAACAACATGTTATCAAATTGCTAATATGACATTCTTATTTTTTAAATATACTAACAATTAATTGGAGGTATTATAAGCGATTTGAATAGTTGAAAATGATTTAGTGTTATATGCTTAGGTGTGTACAAGGTGCGGGGGCCCAAGCGCCATACATTTTGGAAATGTCTCCTTTGGACTGCATGTTTGTTTATCACTTTCAATGGTCTTTCTTCTTAGTTGTTTATAACAATAAAATATATGAACTATGAAGTACGAGATGAATAATTATAGATACCAACCTGAAATGGGGGTACTGCCACCAAACATATGTACCAACTGTGGCTCCCAAAACCACCAACAATTTCCATATCCATATTGGTGTAAACACAGCCCAGTACGACCAGCTAATAGTTTCGTCCAATTTCAACGCCAATAACGCAGTAAATATTAACAAACAAGTATGGACCACGAATTTGCTGCACAAAAAAATATCACACTAATTTCCATAAGATAAATAAAAAATTACATACAACACTGACACAGTATGCATAGTACCTAGGATTAAAATCCTGAAAAAGGGTCTGCAAATTCATTTCAATACACATTCAAATGATAATTTATAATAAATAACATTTCAATCTCAATTTATTCTTCCAGGGTCGAGTTGAAGTAACAGACAATGCTGCCAACCCTAATTTAAAAAAATTGGTAGCTTATGTGCCAAAAATAGGTAGAAATTGGTAGAATTCCAGATTAAAAATCGGGAGATCTAAGTCACAGAGCACTATGGTTGAAGTTGCTTTACTTGCTTTTTTATCTTTTTATTTTTTGTTGAGATAGATAACAATGTTTATTTAATAATTTATATACTTTATTGTACACCAATACAATATCATATATATAGGTTTCAGTGTTGTCAACTTCTAAAGTCAAAATTATCACATTCTTACTTGAAAATTATCGTTTTTGTCGAAATAATAGAAACGAAATTAAAGTACGTTTAGACATTCATTATCGTACTCTCCCATGGCAACACTCCCATGGTAGTCTTTTTTGCAACCCACAGATTGAGGGATGAGATATTAGCGACAAGTTTATGATAATCGACGAAGATCCGGACTCGATCCGGAATCATCATCGTCCATAATTAGGACAGCAAGTTTTTTAGTAGGTATGTACAATACCTTGCTTGTCTTCTAAAAAGACTTGCTGTCATACGAAGCCCTATAAAACAATTGTCGATCTATTGTCGCTAAGATGTACCTATTAGCACAGATCACTATACTAGTCTACGACTATTAGTAGTTTATAGCCTAACCCCCTTATTCATAAATGTACATTAGCAGTTCGTATACGAGTACAAAGACGTGATTATACTACAAAATCTAGATATCCGTTGTTTTCCGTGTAAATTAGTTAGCTGGCAGTACTTCCTGTTTTGACACGATATATTTGTTAGCGGACTATAGATATATTTGATATCACCGGTGAGTCATGATTTTGATGTGATTTTGTTATTTTTGATCAGATGTGATATCGTGCTTTACTTAAAAAATAACAAAATTATGACTCACCGGTTATAAGTAATGCTACTGAGTGGTTTAGTTTGCTTTACTGTCCGGTTTTTACACCAAATACTGAACAATTTTTTATGCTGGGTTCGATTCCCGGGTAGGGAGTGATCAGAGATAACGGTGTTAAGTTTTATCTCTGCTTCTCTTGGGATTTTTCCATTTTTTGAAAAAAATCCCAGTACCTCGAAGTTTGGTAATGTACCCGGAGATGTCAACAGGCTCGCCACCTGTTACATGGGCCAAAAGGAAACCGGCAAATCATGGGTGTTTGCATGCATGCTTGAATGCATGCATTTACCTCTGCCTACCCCTTCGGGGATTACAGGTGTGAAATTACGTTAGCCATAGAATGCTTTGTCTTTGTCAGTTGCATTGTCAAATGTGTAGGATAGAAAAAGACAAAAGAGAGATAAGCAATACTTTAACTAAAATACGTTTATGAATAAGTGGCTAAGTATATAAGTATGTCCATTTGGATTATGTAATACTGGAATTCAAGGATAACAGACGACCAAAAACAATGCTGGTATAATGCTTCCTATCCCCACGTTAAATCTTGTGAATATGTGTCCTGGTCCTGCCTCGTTTTACTGTATGCTTCCTATCAGGGATGTCAGGGAGCTCCGTAAGTGTAACTATCGGATTTCCGATATAAAAAATATATAACCGAAACCGAAATAAAAGTATCGGATAATATTGAATACAGTAGAGGCGTCACACAAGCCACGCGCGATTTTTTGCATTATTTGTTTATCTCTTTTGTCGTCATATCATACTCGTAACTAACTTGTGAGCAATTTACTGTTACTTTTTAATTTTGCATTTTTTTTTAATCATAAATCCGTATCCAAAATTATTTGAAACTACTAATCTATACTTATAATAAAACTGTAGAAGTGTAAATTCTAGTGGATGTTACTAGATCGATACCGAACCCAAATATGTGATTAGAAAATTTTTTGTCTGTCTGTCTGTTTGTTTGTTCAAGTATCACATAAAAACTACCGGTCCGATTACAATGAAACTTGTTATGATTATACTTTAACTTTTGGCGCACATCACTGGGTACTTTTTATGCCGGAAAAATGTCTGTTTGTCTGTGTGTTTGTGCATGCGAATTTCAGAAACGGCTTATTTGATTTGCGGCTTAATATATTGTGGCAAGTTTCACTTAACATTTAGTGTTTATTTCATGTGCATCGGTTTAGAAATAAAAAAGTTATGTCAATTTAAAGAATCATATCGAATATTTTTAAGCTATTCTGTATCTTAGTTCTATCTCTTAGGGGGTTTCGTACCTAAATGGTAAAAACGGACCCTACGGATTACTAATCTTCCGCTGTCTGTCTGTCTGTCCGTCCGTCCGTCCGTCTGTATGTCACAAGGCTGTATCTCATAAATAGTGATAGCTAGAAAGCTAACATTTTCACAAATTATGTTTTTCTGTGACCGCTATGAAGACTAAATTAATTACTAAAAATTAGAAAATGAAAATTTCAAGTCCAAGGGGGCATACAATAAAGGTGTTTTATTTTCGTATATTTTTTGCTCGATAATAACGGTAGCAAGTAGACGCTTAAAATTTTCACAGAATTTTTAGGTCTTATGTTGTATTGTACCTTCCATCCCTACTTATATTATAAATGCGAAAGTAACTCTGTCTGTCTGTCTGTATGTCTGTCTGCCTGTCTGTTACCTTTTCACGTCCAAACGACTGAACTGATTTTAATGAAATTTGGTACAGAGATAGAGTTGACTTTGAGATAGAACATAGGCTACCTTGTAAACGACATCCAGGGGGGCGAAGCCGTGGGCAACAGCTAGTCCAAAATAATTTCATATCCGTATCCTCAATTTCATATCCATAACATCCAGTGCTGTCATAAAGCAACACGGGCCACCGGCCGACCGGAAGGGAGTAGCCGTAGCGTTTATTATCGATGCAAAACAGTCTGTCATTTTTTGCGGGAGGTTTGTGTGACACACACACTCACACAACAAAAGTCGTCTATACGAAATTCACACCTCGAGGTGTGACACTTTAACAAAATACATAAACGATTTCACAATCTCGGGCCCACATGGGCTTGTACTTTGACAGAGGGGAAAGCCTGCATATGGCTACTCCCCTCCGGTCCGCCACGGCCGGTGGCCCGTGTTGCTCTATGATTTAAATAATCGCTTTTTTCGGTCCAAGATATCTTCCGATTAATTGATCTCAGGTTGCCAACCCTATGTAAAACCTTGGTTTGACATCTCGTCTCGCCTCAACGGCCTCAAGTCAAAGTCAGAGTTTTTGGCGGGAACCTTGAAAGAGGCGTGTGGTGCTCTTATTTTATTTCATTTTCTTAGTGTATTTTTGAGTTATATTAAATAAAGTTGGTGGCATTTTGTTGGCTTATTACAGTGCCCGTGTATAGTGAAATAGAATAACAGTGCGAAAACACGGCTTTTCAGTTTGGCTCCAAAACTTCATTTGAAATGTTCTGGTAAAGTAGCCATCGCTTTACTCGAATTACTGACTGTGACTCTGACTGACTGACTTATAACTGACCGACTGAATCTTACTTTTACGCTGCTTGCGAATACGAAATATCATTTTACTTGACACTGGCAATATGCATAATAGCGATGCCATTATATTAAAAAAAAGTCAAAGTCAAACATCTACTTGTCAAAATTGTCAAATTACCTGACTGAAATGAAATGAAATGAAACTGAAAATTTGGAGAAAGGATTGTTAGAATTGTGAGAACGTTGTATTGAAATCGGATTTCTAAATTAAAAGTGTGGAGATTAAATATTACCTAGTGTTAATACGGTGTAGAAACAGGTACGACAGTATTTATTTGTGATACAATGGCATCTCCATCTCCTAAATCGCCAGAACAAAGTGAAAAGACCAAGCAGTATGACCGGCAATTGAGGCTTTGGGGCGATCATGGTCAAACGGCTCTTGAAAACGGGCATATTTGTATAATAAACGCTTCTGCATTGGGTACTGAAGTATTAAAATCGGTAGTGTTACCCGGTGTGGGTGCTATCACAATAATCGATGATAATACTGTGACAGATGAAGACATAGGCAGTAACTTTTTTTTAGAATGCTCTAGCAAAGGGCTTAATAGAGGATCGGAAACGCTGCGCCTTTTATTAGAATTAAATCAGGCAGTTCAAGGTCATGCTGTGCAAGAGCCTCCAGATCAGATTCTGCAAGAGAATCCTGATTTTTTCAAAGCCTTTAGTGTGGTTGTAGCAACATCACTTGGAGAAAAAACTATACTAGATTTAGCTCAACATTTGTGGGATATCAATATTCCATTTATATTGTGTAGATCTGTGGGTTTCTTAGGTTCCTTCAGGATCCAGGTTAAAGAGCATGCAATCATAGAAACTCATCCAGACAATGAACAAACAGATCTGAGGTTAGATGTACCATTTCCAGCACTTGCTGAATACTTGGACAGTATTGACCTAGATACTGTTGATTTGAAAGATCATGGACATATTCCATGGATAGCAATCCTTTACAAAGCAGTCCAGAAGTGGCAAATTGTAAACAAGGACAGGTGGCCAATGAGTAGAAAAGAGAAAATTGAAATAAAAAAAATAATTGAAGAATTTATAAGAAAAGATGAGAATGGCGTTCCCATAAATGAAGAGAATTTTGAAGAAGCTTTTCAGGCCGTCAACACTTCTTTACTTCCAACATTCTTGCCAGTCAAGATTCAGGAATTAATATACAGCAGTGCTGCTACAAATTTAACTAAAGAAAGCTTATCATTTTGGATTATGTGTTCAGCATTGAGAGGTTTTATTGAGGCTGAAGGCAAGGGCAAGTTACCTGTGAGGGGTGTCTTGCCTGACATGACTGCTTCCACAGAACATTATATAAAACTCCAAAATATATACCGATCACAGGCAAATATGGATGTTGAAATAATAAATAGGAAAGTGCAGCAAATTGTGGGTCAGTTACACTGTGAGAGCATCAGTGAAACTGAAGTAAAGTTATTTTGTAGACATGCTCATGATCTGTTTTTAGTTAAAGGCTCTAATATAGCATCAGAGTACCAGCTTGGTAACTCTGTGACATCATATATTGCTAGATATCTAGAGGAGCCAGATGTAATGATGGTACATTACATTCTTTTGAGAGCATCAGAGATGTTTCGTTCGGAACTATGTCGGGCACCGGGTGAGTGGGAGCCCGAGAGTGATATAGCAAAGTTAAAAACTTGTGTCTCAAAGTTACTCAGTGATGTTTCTTGTTCACCATTCCCAAAAGATGACCACATCCATGAAATGTGTAGGTATGGTGGAGCTGAAATACACAGTGTGTCTGCATTTTTGGGTGGCTGTGTTGCTCATGAAGTGATAAAAATTATAACTAAACAGTATAAACCTGTCAATAATACTTTTATATACGATGGAGCATCAACAAATACAGCAACATTCACTTTTTAAATTCTTTCAAATCAATAAATTATTTGAACATTTGTACAATTTTTCATTTTATTTTGTTGCATTTTCATACAAACAAATATTGATACTACTTGTAAAATAGTTGAGGATAAGTAAAAATAATCAACATAATTCTTCAAAGTTGTGTATTTTTCTGTTAGGATATCAACCATTTATAACCTTATAATCGATATATAAAAGAAATTGCAGAAAACATTTCTATTAACAATTTTCAACACATAAATTAGATAAAATAAAAACATATCACATGACTAAAAAATAATTGAAACAAACTATACATTTGGCTAAAATCCACATGGCAGGCATTAGGTTATACCATTATAACAACAGTAGGGTTCAATTTACATACGCCTGAGACTGTATAGTCTTCAGTAATATTCAACACAACATTGAGAATTACCCATTCGTTATCTACATATTTCACCTTAGCCATAACTTCAATCGTAACGCATCTACTCCATTGAGATAATATCTAAATAAGCGTTTGTCTCTTACAAAACCCAAATTTTCATATAGTTTCAGTGCAGGTTTATTTGTGATTTCTGTTTCTAACACCACTTCATCAGCATTGTCATTTATCATGGCCTGAAATAAGGAAAATAATGCTGTACATAAGTGATTAAAAAAAAAAAAATTATGTAAATAGGTATATAAATGATTAAAACTAGCTATTTACATGATATTATGTAATAATTTTACATGTTTTATAATTATCTGATGTAACCATATTTTATTACAAGGCTTAGGTAATCTAGGTATACTATATACCTTCAAATAATATAATAAACTTCATTCTGAAAGGTTGGGTAGATATACATATTGGGTAGACATACATATTCCATACATTTTTACTAGTGCCATGTCCACTTCACCATGAGGCCAGATCTGGCTTTGAAATATTAACCGTGTAATAACCAAACCAGGAAATAAATATATAGGTTTTTTTCCAATTGGAAATATACTTAGTGGTTATCGTGGAAGCTAGAAATCTAAAATGTGTGAATAATAGCCACTTCAGAAATCTAATTACAATATCTAATGTGGCTAAATGAGCCTTAAAAATAATATGGGTCAATCTAAAACTAATAAGTTACATTATAATCACCTGTATTGCTTTTTGAACCAATCTAGATCCTATTTTCCTTTTCCTGTATTTTTTGTCAACAGCTAACATAGCTATGTAGCCTCTTTTTACCACATTGCGATGCATATCTAACTTACAAACAATGGCACCAATGCACTTTCCTTCGTGAATTGCCAAAAAGCAAAGCTTAGGCCAGTTATGTATAAAGTATCTATATGTATAGATAGAGTAAGGTTCAGAGAGATCTTTCTGTATGAGTCTCATGATCTCCGGCATTTGGAGTTCGGACTCGTATGATATAATTTCTATTTCCTCATGCTCTGCCTGTTCATGAGAGTTTATGCTTTGAATGTCATTCAATTTGTCCTCTATGATACAAGTGAGTGTATTGTGCGGCGCACACGAGTCTCTGTCCTGCCGCTCGCTCGCGTCTCTGCAATGTACACTATTTACATCTCCCGCCATCTCTCTCGGGGATGCCTCTTCAGTTTCCACATTCGTATCCAGGACACACACAACACTGTCTTCATTAGAGTGATCACTCGTGCCATTAGTTAAATTGCTATTGAGTTTGTTAATGTGAAGAGTATTCGCTAACGATTCGCTCAACTTATCTTGATTTAGTATATCTATGTCGATAGTGGCATCCGAAGGGTCTTTGGCTTTTATATTTTTGTTTTTCACGTTAGTACACTTCTTGATATTTTGCACATTTTCGTCCACGACTCGATTCATATTGACGTAATTCTATCTATTCTATTTACACATTCAAACGATCATAAGCTCATATATATTCCCAAAAAAGCCCTTACGTTTAAACAAACATTTTCTTGTCAAAATCGTAGAAGAGTATCACCGACATCTTGGTACAAAAGCATTACTTCGTTACGAATGTGCTTTGACAGTATTTATCTTGCGTTCCTAGGTTAGATTTTAATTCAATATCAGAGTTATCAATTTTATATCTAGACATAAACAAACGTTACGATTAAAATTTATTAGATTTACAGAAGTCCAAGTTATGCCTTCCACAATCACATTGCAAAAAAAGAATGTTACCATGTAAAAAAGCAAAATTCAGCAAAAATAAAAAATAATGTAAGGAAATTAAGGAATCGGGAAATGCTTTGAAAGAGGTATAGATAGATGCGTTCAGGATTAAATAATGGATATAGAAAGTTATTGAATGAAGATGTAAAAAAGAATAACCTAATTTAACATTTATCGCAAATGCACAGGATGATTGAATCATGGTCATGGAGCTTTATAAGAGATGAAGATGGAGATTTTGGAGATAACTTAGACAACACTTCGAATACATACCTAGTTATTTGAATGAAACAATATCTATATTAGGAGTTTTGGCGGGAACCTTGAAAGAGGCGTATTGTGCTCATATTTTATTTCATCTTCTTGGTGTATTTTTAGGTGATATTGAATAAAGTTGGTGGCATTTTGTTTGATATAGGTTTATTACAGTGCCCGTGTATAGTGAAATAGAATAACAGTGCAAAAACACGACTTTTCAGGTTGCCTCCAAAACTTCATTGTAAATGTTCTGGTAAAGTAGCTATCGCTTTACTCGAACAACTTGACTGTAACTCACTTGAGTGACATATTATACTTCATAACTTATTTATTTGATACTTACTTATTATACTTGATGACTATAATAAACTAACTTTTACACTGCTTAAATAAATACGAAATATCGTTTTACTTGACACTGGCAATATGCGTAATAGCGATGCCATAATACCAACAAAAACAAAAAAAATCTTTAGTAGGTATCCGATAGGTATGTTGGTAAGAAGTTTTACCATAATACTAGCAACACGTCTTGCCTACGTTTTTTTTCTTTTTGTTATTATGGCATTGCTATTACGCATATTGCCAGTGTCAAGTATAGCGATATTTCGTATTCGTATTTACCTACGCAGCGTAAAAATTAGTAGGTATAATATAGTCGGTCAATTATTTATTATGTAAGTCAGTCAAGTGAGTTACAGTCCGTTATTCGAAGTGTCATCGAAAGTGATGGCTACTCATTGAGCTATATACATGGAGGAGAAATACCTACAGAATTGGCGTGATTGCCTACAAAAATTTGGGCGATTACAATGGCCGCCTTTCATAGGGTTGTTTTCGATAAGTATCGATATCATATTCTAATACATGAGCGGTTAGTATCGATATTTTATCAACACGAACTCCTATTCTCTTAAAGTATGTATGGTTAGTCTTAGTCAAATCCACTCACTAAATTAGAGTTGAGTATAATTGTAATAATTATGATGTAGTAATAAAATGTATCCTGTAATTTGCATGCAAATTAAATGGTGAAATATAAAAGAAAGCTATATTATTATTCTCGTCAGCACAGGGTCCAATTTGAACCCTGGACCTTTGTCAGGCTTGCGCGGGGACATGGGGGGTCCAACACGTAGAGCTCCTTTCGAGAATTTTGATCTACTTTGTAATGGGTTATATTCGGCGGGACCTCTCTCTGACTGCATCAATAGTTAATACAGGCACAGACAGACCCCGCAGAATATAATGGAACTATTGTAATGATAAGTGATTCGCCAAACTTTGGGCTGTGTGGGTGAACTGGGGGGACTAGCTGGCTGGGCCTATGGAGTGAGATCCGGCACCTGCCTATATTCAACATCTCACATTATCGAATCCTACATATTATTATTATTATTATACTATGACATATATAATATAGTAATAATATATTATTACTATACTTTTAGCAAATAAATAAATTCATTCATTCAAATGATCTCATTGATTACCAGCAGCTTGCGAAAGGTTCTCAACCAGAACTAGAGCTACAAATTGCAAATTGTGGTAATGTTGAATTTCAGTAGGATTTTCTATATCAGCCTTCAAACGTGAGTCTTATGCTGACCAGCTCCTTGGAATGCATCTCTGTAAATATTGTTGCTATGTATTCCAAAATTTAATCATTATGTTTAGTTAATTTGAGTAGCACGATGACGCTTCGGTCAAGTTAAAGGCCCATAAACACATTTGATTTCTGTGCATTCTCGAAAGATCTTCTATTTACGTGTTGGACGTGAGTGCAACAGGATCTTTTATTATTTTTTCATTATTGCTATACCTTAAACAATATTATAGAAGTAGCAGGAACGGCTCTAGGTATGTTAATGATATGAGTAATTGAAAAGAAATGGAACCTGCTTCAATTTTCAGATGATACGCATGTAGAAGTTAGTGACAGATCTGTACGGCCCTGTGATTTCCAGCACAGATGCGTAATATCTTAGGCCTCAGGAGTGGCAACGCATTTAGGTTGAAAGCTCTGGTTTCGTGTAAACTGATGCTATTACTTACCAATGTAAACTGATACCTGTTTGCCACTTCATGAAATGAAAAAAAACTGTGTTATGTTGTGCTTATACTTATATTACACTCTAACAATCTCTGAAAAAAATCCATGTGCAAAAAAGGAGAAAACAAAATTGATTTAATTTACATCAATTTCTTCTTCGATATTTTATTAAGAAACAAGAAATTCGATCGAGTATAATGCTAATACAATATAATATTACATAATTTAAATTGATATGAAAATAATTTTATATCGATACTTTGATATATCAGGTTAGTATTCGTACATCACTATAAAAAAATGCTATTTTTAGAAAAGAATGAATAGCAATAAAAGTCATTTAGGTCATACTAAACTTACACAGGTCTTCAAAACAAGGGGTTAAGTAGCCTGAATGACCTTGGCAAAACTCATTTAAATTTGTCATAATTTGAGGATCTAGCGGATACTCGCTGTGCTTGGTCGACAAGTTCAAAGATTAAGTAATTGTAGAGGAGACAAGCATTGCTGTGCTTATTATTTACATTAGTTTATTACATTTAGTTTTATCTTAGTTATATTCTTGACTTTACATATATTTTTTATCTTGTTTGACATGTATATCAATTGTTGTTCACATTATTGACGTGTCTTAAGAGGTGCCTGTCACCCTAAATGAATAAATGAGTTTCTGATTCTGATTCTGATCAAATTACTAACGTAGGTAGGCTTACATAGCTTGCTATCCGTTATAATTTGACATTTCATCCATACATTAACTCTCACAATCAACCGTTCCTAAATATACGTACGGAATAGTACGGATGTTGGTAAGTTATTGGAACCCGGCCTTAGTAATGCCATCTAACCAGAAAGAAGAAGGTTTTAACAGACTGTTATAATGGGGATGTTCGTATCAACTGAGATCCTCGAAATCCCTAACTACCACAGAGGCAGATCATCTTAAGCCTTAGGGGTGGCATCTGCACATTTACCAGTGGTTTTTGTGTAGGTGTCTTTAGGCTGCAGTCGTCACTAAACATCCGGGCTGCGTATTTGTCACCTACGTTACATAAAAAAAATATGTATATGTGTAGTTATGTTTTATGGGTAAAAAATGTGGGATTTTTATCATAAAGCAATCGATAGCGTGCACGGGTGTAGGAAAGTTTTTTCGTGCTCCTCCGAGATTTCTTAAGAAGGTCCTACTCACCATTAGTTCACTGGACATCCCATCAACATCCATATGGAACCATGTCATCATCGCGATCGTCATCCTCCATAAATAATAGGTTGGGGAAAAAGTATTTTCGCATTATGGTATGTATGAACTTGTAATAAAATCTCTTGGCTGTAGTATTTGTATCTGGCTGGTTTTGGTATCATTGAAAGTTAAAATTTTAAAGAACATAATTCCAAATTCAAATTAGGCGAATGTATGATTTTCATTTGTTTTTCGTACTGTCAAGATGAGTTAATCTAATGAAGAAATTCGATACATTTTAAAATTTTACTACAAAAAAAGGTAAAAATGCAACGCAAGCCGCGAAAAAAATTTGCGATGTTTATGGACCTAGTGCAGTGTCTGTGAGAGTAGCACAAATTTGGTTTAAGCGTTTTCAATCCGGAAATTTTGATGTCAAAGATGCACCTCGCTCTGGTCGCCCTATTACGGATAAAATGGATGCCATTTTTGAAAAAGTGGAGCAAGATCGACATTTCAGTAGTTACGACGTAGCTGAAGTACTGAGAATTGATCACAAAACAGTTTTGGCGCATTTGAAAAAAGCTGGGTACAAAAGAAAAGCTCGATATTTGGGTACCTCACGAGCTCACTGAAAGAAACCTAATGAACCGTGTACTCATTTGTGATTCTTTATTACGACGTAATGAAACCTAATCATTTTTGAAGAAGCTGATAACTGGTGATGAAAAGTGGATCACGTACGACAAGAACGTGCGAAAAAGGTCGTGGTCAAAAGCCGGTCAGGCTTCACAGACTGTGGCGAAACCCGGGTTAACTCGCAATAAGGTGATGTTGTGTGTGTGGTGGGATTGGAAGGGCATTATTCATTATGAGCTATTACCACCAGGCAGGACTATCGATAGTGAACTCTACTGCGAACAACTGATGAGATTAAAGCTAGAAATTGAGAGAAAGCGGCCGGAATTGACCAACAGAAGGGGTGTGGTGTTTCATCATGATAACGCTAGACCTCACACATCTATAGCCACTCAGCAAAAATTAAGAGAGTTTGGCTGGGAGGTGTTAATGCATCCGCCGTATACTCCTGACCTTGCACCTTCAGATTTCCACCTGTTTCGGTCTCTTCAGAATTCTTTATGCAATGTTAGGTTAACATCACGAGAGGACTGCCAAATCCACTTGTCGCGGTATTTTGATGAGAAGTCCCAAAATTTTTATAGCAATGGGATCATGTCCCTACCTACAAGATGGCAAAAGGTTATCGAACAAAATGGTACATACATACTTTAGTTAAATTTAAATAAACTGTATTAAAAAATGTTTTGAATTATCTTAAAAAATGCGAAGAAACTTTTTCCCCAACCTAATATATTAATTCACTAAGTTAGAGATTTATGAAATGAGCAGTTGTATGTAATTATAATATTACTTGATCAATGGCGTTATAGTCTATAGCTGTCTCTTTGCCAAACGAGATGAAAAATTAAAACATTTTGTCATCTTAAATAAAAATCACAGTCATGTTCCAGGAAAATTGTAACTTTATGGTCACCCTACTTAGAAAGAGACGGCTTGCCCCCGGAGAGAGAGACAGCTATATTTAGGTTTGCTTCAAATAGGTATGGATTGTGTGGTCTCCATTTTTTACCTACAAGCTTCTTGGGCCATACTAATAAAAGTAGTATAATAATCTATTTTAAATCTATGGGATAGGCCCTCCACACACGCGTCGACGCGACCGTGGCTCGATACACACGCAAATGCGACTCGAATTTGCGTATGTATTTTATGGAACAGATGGAACTCGTACACGCGTCGTCATACACGCGATACGATTCATAATCCATACAATTTATTTAAATAGGTTGTCGCATTTTCAGTTTTTATTTACGTTGTTTTTAATCAGATCAGATACCTATTACTTTTAATAAACATTGAATGTAGCCTTTGCGCGCGCTACCTTGACGCGAGGGTTAGATTCCGATCCGTGTCACCAATAGATATTATTTGTCTGTATTCGTCCAATGGACGGAATAAAAATACGGACAGGGGCGATGTTAGGTTAGGTTACGCGCGGTCCCGAGTAAAGAGTAGGTGTACCTATGGCAGCGCTCTTGCTTGGGTTAACCTCAACACGCCAGCAGCGGTAGAACCAAGAGAGTTAGCTGCCGTTTGCAAGGATTTCCATAAAGTCTCTGGCTTTCTGCCTTCTGTCTTGGGTGCGACCTTCCTGTAGAAAGTGATGACAATTAAATTCGCAAAATTATCCTAAGCGGTCGGAACGAATCCTGACATCTCGTTCGTCCTCGTATTTTTATTTTATTGTAATGAAGGTGGCAAACAAGCATGTAGTTCACATTGATGTTAAGTGATGACTGCAGCATATAGACACCCTCACAAAGACCAGAGGTCAAAATGCAGATGCGTTGCCACCCCTGAGATCTTAGTTATTGTCTCTGTTATAGTTATTACACCTTTCCTAATGACCTTTACGAAAATTATTTAGTAGGTATATTAAATAAATATTTTCTGAAATCCCAGTAGAGATTTTTACGTAGATGCGTTGCCACTTATAATTATGGGACCATACATTACAAACCGACCGGTACACGAAAGCGCTGAATACTGCCATTTAGCGGCAAGTAGGTACATTAGGTATTGCAATGGTGTATGCGCCATCAAGCTCCATCGTTACCACAAGTAAAAATGTATTAGGTATGCATGGCCCAATATATACTTGGTAGATTTTTTATTAAGTGGGAATGTCCTCTCAACAGGCTTTCTAGGGCCAGAGCCGGGATATTGGACCCCCTAAAAGCACCCCTATTCGGCATAACCGCACGTGCTTTCTAAGGGTGACAGCTATCTGCGCTCGCCGATTATCCGGTGAAGTATACTAGTGCCATCTCGAGACAAGCCATCTACGTAAACCCAATGGACCCGCAGCTATGGCTGCCAGCCAGGTTACCAAGAGACGGAGGACAATTCAAGATCCGATTCGAACCGAATAGCAATCACCCAGCTATTGAGTATAGTATAACAGCAAGGGACACTCGTCAGTCGGTTGATTAGGCGGGCAGACGGTAGAGCGCTATGGACTCCACGATCCTCGAATATCTGCGACAACTAGTCGTTATTCGCCAGTTGGGTGGCTTCAGTCTCCAAAAAACCCTTACACTCACAGTCTTACACTAGGTATGAACCTGTGACGTGGGTATGGCTGGCTAACTAGCTCGTCAGAACTAAGATTTTGAAACATGAGGTATTTTCTGTAGGGCTAACTCGCGGATCATGTCGGTGACTCAAGCTTATATACCTACCTGTTGGATATCAAAGCGAGAATAGTAGACGATGATCAACTTAAATTGTTATACACACCAGATATTGCAGTCCATACACACCTCCCGTACTTCTTCTACATTTATGAATCCCTTCATACATACACGCCGATTCCTCTTGACTTCACCTTCAGACAATACTCGACCTATTTGGTCAAGGTTAAGTCTTGGTCTTTCTGGGTCTCTGAAACCATCTATATTCGCGTTATATGTCTGTTTAGTCATTCACTCATTGGACATTCTTTCTACTTCATTTGCCCAAACGATTGCGGCAATTTTTTTTTTCATTTTAACACCAATACTCTCATTCTCACAATGTCTTTTTCTTTAATTTGACTGTGACCGGTGAGCTATATACCGCATCTCTTGCGAAATAATCTTATCTCTACCTCATTAAATTAATTTCATTCTCTTTCCTGCATATCCAGCTCTCGGTTCCATATTATAGCCTTGGAGTAAATACAGCATTATGTATGGCTAGTCGAGCCCGCTGGCTTAGATGTTTAGATTCTAGTAGTTTATCCAACGCTCCATTCATGCAAACCATCTCTCTATGTTAGTGGTGTACTTACATAATCATCCCCCTGCTAAAAACACATCCAAGATATATAATTTTATTCACCTGGTCTCTCTCTAACACTGCATCACCTGCCACTACTAATAATTTAGTTTTGTTCACATTCATCTGTGAAAAATAATTGTTGACTAGTGCTTGTAGCTCCATCATCTGCATAAAGCAAACAGTTCACCACCAAGTCACCCAAACTCGACGACTTCAGCCTGTGGAGGAATTTGTCCAGATATAATGATAAACAGTCTAAAATTTAAAAAGATTGAACCAAAAAATGGACCACATTTTCTTGATCTTATTGGAATATATTGCATTTCAGATATTTCAGCCTCTACTATACCAAGTATCCCAGAAGTTTTCATAAGTAGCTTCACTCGAAATTTCAAATGTCAAAGAAGACGGCAGAGAATTTCTTGGGAATCCATCAAAAATCAATAAAAAATCACTCAGGGTCAGGCATGGAAAGAGAAAATAAATAATCGACGTGTAGCACTCGGAGACTGCCGCGGTAAAGCTATTGCATAGCATTTTGTATCAACTTATGCAATTATAATTATTTATTTATTTTATTTATGCAGTATTTCTTTTTTTCTTTGATATTAATTCAAGTTACACTTTTTGAGCGTGGTGACCGATAAGAAAACAATTTTTTTTCTTTTATTGAATAAAAAAGTTAATATTGTTTGAAATATTTTTATTATTTTACAATACATATAAACAGCTGCTTATGTATTCGTCCGATTTCGGAGCAGCTCGTCTCGATTCGTGCGAGCTTTGTAGAGTCGTACAATACGTCTAGTTGCACGCACACAAACACCGTGTCGAAGACTGCCGAAAAGAAACGATGTTAGACAATGCACGGCCTTCAAACCACACTTCCGTGCCCGTCGGAGTGGAGAGCGTGAGGTTTTTTCGTTACGGAATTTCTGGATTCGGTCCCCGCGCTCAAGGCTCTCGATAAAAGCTATGCAATAGCTTAATAATAAGACAACATGATTCGTTAGTGATGCATCTACAGATGAAATGATGTATCGTATCGGTCCACAGGATTCAGATACTGCTTTATTATAGTCGGGCCTAGAATGGAACCTTGAAGAACTCCTAAAAGTATCATAACAAAAAACGTTGATGAATTACATAACATGTCCTACAGACCTCAAACTGCTTCACGTGATAGTTTTCGCTCCAGATTTGTCTAGATTATAAATCATTGCACCATGCAATTCTAAAATTTGTACAGTAAATATGTAAGCACTAAAAACTCATAATATCAGCAGGCCATTATAGTTTCCAGGTAAGTACAATATTATTATGATCAAGGTCTGTGATGTTAGACTATCAGCGTAATTGATAATGATAGGTTAAGTGCATGTTGTGAGCTATATGTACAGTACATTTATCGGATACGAGCGTAGGCCGTTACGCGCCGTTGACGTCACGGAGAGAAGCAATATGGCCGGCCGATGTAACGCGCGCGTGTCGCTTTGCAGCAGGTAGTGTGCTTTATTCCATGCGAGTACTCAACTCGACTCGAGCCTCGCTCACTCGACTCGAGAAGTCGAGGCGCGAGTTCAGTACCCGGTTGACAGCCGGCGAGGCGGCGGCGTGATGTGTCCCTAGCGTAATATACGCGCACGCCGCCTCTGCGCGATTTTCTATCAATTGTAAATGTAAATATATTTTATACTCAAATGCCAATTGTGCATAAACTAATGTATAGTGTGCTTGTGCGAACTATTGGAAGTAAATGCTTAATAAACCAACATAAGTAAACAAATGTTTTGTGGAACATCGAACGTAATACAATATCTTTGATACAATTTTCATTTACCATAAAAAAGATGTGTGTAATCATAATCTTTTACGTTCATCGTTCTATTATTGCAATTTGTTGACTGACGTTTGTGGCGAAAAACGGCAGTGTAAGGATTTAAAGTGATGCGCCTATTTGACAATGGATACATAGTACTACGACTGACTAGTATTGAATGATAGTAGTATTATGTTAAAACATAAATTATAATTAAATGTTAATTAGTGGATGTTAAGACTTAATGTCGAGTTTGGTGATTTCAAAATCAACAATGGCGGAGCGTGATCGTCCTGCGAAAACCCCTATTAGGGTGGGTTTTTATGACATAGAAAGGACCATAGGCAAAGGAAATTTTGCCGTCGTAAAATTAGCACGACATCGAATAATGAAGACTGAGGTAAGACATGGTACATCCTTATTTTGTTTCGAAGCAAATATTTTTAAGAAGGGAAATCGAAACAAATGAACTAAATGTATATAGGGCATTGACACCTTTATTAACGTCATTTAAAATATTTATTTTATTCGAAGTAAGGATCCGGCTCGAAGGACCATTTTAATGGCTTATTGTGCGTATATACCAAATAAGGTCCGTTAATTTGACGATTTGATCGTGTATTTTAAATAAAATCACAATCCAAAATAAGGATAGTATAATTAATAGGCACAATATAAATAATGATTTATAGAACGGATTAAGGTAGAGACTATCAATTTACTTCTATTATTCTTTCTAGAAGATTTGTGGCTGGCAGAATCAGACAAATATAAGTTATGTTTATTGAGTATGACGTGTAAATACTTACCTACGTCGTATAAATCATGTTAGTAGTAAGTCTTGATCTTCATCGATACTACACCTATAAATAAGCATCCTATAGATATTGTTACAATTTCTATTAACAATTTACAGTTTGTCTCACACAAATATTTTTGAACGTGCAATACATACTTATAATGATACGATTAACACCTGAACTTTAATTCATAACATTTTTCAAATTAAAATTCTGCCATCTCTAGGCTGGTATTCAATATCAACTCCTTGAGAATCTTAATATGACCTACAAGTACCCCAATGATAGATTACTCATTACTTACTGCGGTTAGTATGAAAAATCGCATCGACAGGTAGATTTCTTCGGCAGCAAATCTCCGGAAATCACTGCAAGTAGATAATGTTGAATGTTGATGACGTACTTTACATAAATTATCAGTAGGTAGTTCCAAAATAAAAAACCTGTAATTTTTAAAGGAGACGTTCCAAAATTTATGGAGCTTGGGCCCGCACCATGTACACTATATTGAGAGATGAAGCATAAAATACAAAATAATTTTCAGCTATTCAAATCGTTTATTAAATCTTCAATTAATTGTCGTAAGTATATTTCGAAAACAAGAATGTCATAGTAGCGATATGGCAACATATTCCTGTCATACAAAAATTACGTAAAAAAAAAATTGCCGACAAAAAAACAACGATTCAAATTATTTTTTGAGTATTTTTCCATGATTCTGCGTATTTTTCTCTAACTTTTGATATAGTGTACAAGGTGCGGGCCCATCTTGGAACTTATCCTTTAGTCTTTATTTCTTCATAAAAGGCGATGATATAGTTTCCCGTAGAAGCAATGTAAAATTTTAAAGCTGAATTATAGTAAGTAATTCTAAAAGTAATAAAAGATAATCTCCATGAAAATGATATCCAAAAGTAGAGTTACAGTTTACTGTTTGGCGTCTAAATATTGTAGTATGGGAAATTGGGCTCTACATAAGATTTATGTTAACATTTTCACTCGAATATAAATTATCTTCTTCAAATGCTATGACATTCATTTTTTATTTATTATAATATTGTGCACCAACGAAAGAAGATCGTAGTTTTTAAAGTTATCGAGGCTCAGTAACAAAAATAATGAAATATGATTGTTATGAGCAAAAGTAAGTTGTACCTTTCTCAAATATGTGGAACCTATTAGATAGTTCATGATTTGAATCAATGAATTCAAATTAGTCACGAGAGTAAGATTTATATGTTTACTTTGAAATAACTATTATACTACCTACACGTAAAAAAATATTCTTCTAACTAAGAAAAAAAGTGCAAGCAAGTAAAGAAAACTCATGACGTACTCAGATCGTAATACTGGGTACGTGAGAATCGAATGATGGAATCACGAGTAGGCATCAGTACTGATGTTTCCATAAAATTGATAACTACACCCAGCGGACTCTCGGCAAACCGACATGAGATAAATATAACTACGTTAAGAAAAACTGACTTCAAAACTGAAAAGTAAAAAATAATAAAGATTTAATTGTAATTATATACTACCTTTTATTTATATGTGCTATTTACTAATAGGTTTGAAGTCGACGCCAAGCCTTAAACAAATAATAATATTTTAATCACTTAAATATGAATACGAGCAAATTAATACACTGAACAAAACGTAACCGGCGAATCGTGGGTGTTTGCATTTGTGCTTGAATTCATGCATTTCTCCTCTGCCTACCCCTTCGGGGATTACAGGCGTGAAGTTACGTTTTAATACAATGAAATACCAACTTTAGTGATTTTGGCTTGGCACCGATTTCAAACCTATTAGTAAATAGTACATATAAATAATACGTAGTCTAGAATTACAATTAAATCTTTATTATTTTTTACTTTCGTTCAACCCGTATTGACCAATCGGGCCATATTCACTTGTAACTTTGTCAACACAGAAGTCAATATTACTAAACAGTTCATAAGAACGTGTACGATAAACAATTTAATAACAAATATAAAAGTAAACCTTTCATAATATCCAATCGTTAGTGTCGAAGATATCCACTGTCTCATTTACATCGTTATCACTGCCCTCATTGACTGGAATGTTGTTTGGTTAACTTCACTGAGTACGACTTGTAATAAGTCGTGTTAAACATACAAGAATAAGGAACCATTGGTTACAATTATATCCATTATTGTGATGATTATTATTATTGTCAAGCAAGTTGACTTGCTGCTGAATGCTGTCGTGAGATTTTCGTTAGTACAAAGTAAAAAGTAATTCCTTATTGTTGTTTTTCAATTCAGGTTTTTTGACATTATTCTATGTTATTCAGTGTCTGTAATTCTTCTATACAAATTTAAAAAAATGTAATCTTCGGAGACTCATAATTTAAATTATACATTTTATAGATTCCTTTTTGTGAGTTGTATGCTACGTGAAAACAATACAGATTATTCAAAAGTCATTCACCCTTCTTAATTTACCTTTGATAAGGCAGCTCACGAGCAGTGCAACGTGGCTATTACCGTGCAGTTCTATGGCACTTTCACACTGCCTCATAATGTTTCAGTCTCATGCAGAATCCCATTTGTTTGGTGGCCTGAGGTTTCCGTCAACTGGGACCGCAATTAACTCGGACCGCGGTCCCATTCGCTGCATTTAGTTAAATTAAAAATATTTATTCCGGCGACTGGGCTCCACTCTTACATTTTTTTTGTTAAACTGTACTGTTTTTGGCTTGAACAATAGATATTTTATTCATTTTAAGAGTGGTCTCAGTCGCCGGAATAAATATTTTTAATTCAACTTAATCCGGCGACTGTGACCACGGTCCGAGTTAATTGCGGTCCCAGTTGACGGAAACCTCGGTGGCCTATGTTACAAAAACGCATTTTCAAAATGTTGCGGTTTCGCCGCGCCAGTATTTACGTACTTTACCGGTGATAGAGCTCTTGTGTCGGAGGTCGCGGGCATAAGCACCACTGCATTACCTCTATTTGTCGCCAAATGGTAGTGTTCAGCATCTATCTAGCTAGCTAGTTAGCTATCGTGTTTCCGTTAGATGGTAATGTATGGCCCCATAATAATTATCACAGAAATAACAACTTAGGTCTCAGGGGTGGCAACGCATCTTCATTTTGACCTCTGGTTTTTGTGTAGGTAGACGTCTATAGGCTGCGCAGTCATCACTTAACATGAATGTGAGCTGCATGCTTGTTTGCCACCTTCCTTACATAAAAAAGTACTAAACTGGCAATAGAAAAATACGGTTATATCCACAGAACCCGATAAACCGAAATACCGGAGATAATAAATAGAAATTAAGGTATAAGTACCATTATTATATTGCTTAACTACTTATTTCTAAAAAATAAGTTCTTTTCAGTCTGCAGAGGTTGAAAAGAGAAGCTCCAGGTCATGGGTCGCCCTTCGTTGTCTAATCGATTGGTCCTTTTGTTTTCATGCAGATGTCTGAAGGCTTAAGTTATAATTGATCGTCAAAGTGAACTGTACGTTCATTTGCCACTTTCAAAGACATAAAAACATAATATTTTACGTACCTACATGAAACAGTACTACAGTAAATATTTTAGGGCAATAAAGAAACAAGCATTAAACTACGAGTTGACTGAACGTTACTAGAATGTAGAGATTGATATAATAGGCAGGTGGTGAAGAATAGAGTCGTTTAGAGTAGTGCGAGCTCAACGCGTCGAAGTAGGTCGATGGCCGAATACTCGAGACGTCGTGAATGAGTCACTCGTTGCGTTTTCAATGTACCACTCCACTTACATTTACATTTTGGAATTTTCTCTTTAGTAGCACGGGAATCAACGTTTCCACAATTCATGTGTGTTAGGGAATCCAGTGTGCTGACGCATAACAGAAAGTCATACGAGGACGCCGCGTTGAATGAATGCACCAAAATAACAGAACTAACGCCCTCGGCCTTCATCTGCCTTGATGGTGTGATTCTGAGCGCTAGATCTGAAATAGATATAAAACGATGTCTAAATACCTATGTCGATTCAATGTAGAATCAGTTCGAAATTCATTAGTTGCAAGTACTATCTACCTGTAACCTAATTTTAGAATTATCCTACACATTCATTGTAAAGTATTTCATTGTGTTTATCTGGATTCTGAGGAATGCCACTTTAGTTTTCTGCCAGAAAGAAAGATTGAACAAGCGTTTATGCAGCAATGGCCACATAACAATGTGAGAAGTATTCTCCCCAAAACTTTCGAGCGAAGCTATGCTGTTGGAATATTAAATATTTTACCATAACTGCTTAATGAGAGCATCTGCAAAATATTTCTGGGAACATAACCATGAATCAGCAATTCAACATGCTCGCAGTCGGTGCTGAGGTCGAACGGTGCCGCTGTCGGCGCGCTGCCGCGTCCAGAAATACCGCGGCATCGACCTTGTCTTCGGATGCACGCACCGCCTTGTTTTTATTATTTAACATTTTTCCGTGTGAACCATTAACATCAAGGTGACGGCCAGTGTTGAATCACGACGGGCACAGTTTTCCCTTCTCGTAACAACTACTTTACTATTCGAGGAGATTTTTTACTTCAAATATGTAATGTAATTACTATAAGCCTGGGTTGCACCAAGTTAGTTGTTATTGTAAAAAATGTCGTGGTGCAACCCAGGCTAAGTCTTTTTTTGTACTGAACTGTCGACTTAAGCCATGATAAACGATTCGTGATGTTTTGGGTTCAATTTTGTTTTATAGTGATGACTTATCGAAGACTTATATGGGATGCCTATTTCAAAACTTGAATCGCAATACGTTTCACCGACCAATTAGATAGAAAGTAGGCACAATATATGTTTCAAGTGCAAAACATAGGTAGGTAGTTATTTTGCTTTAGAATGCCTCTCATTTGGATAGATTTTCACGATGTTGATCACGGTCGATGAAACCTTATCACGCCAGATAATGTAAGTAGGCACATATTTATACTGCGAAGTGACTCGTTACAGTTTATATATCATGCAATAACAATTTGTATCATTCAAAAGATGTACAGAAATTGAACATGCTGGCGATGCGTGTCAGGCACATAGGTACATATAAGTCTGGCGAATATTTTGCCAGGAAATCGTTCCGTATGGTACGCGCTCCGTTTACACTGGGGCGCTCGAAAAATGTTCGCTTGACGCAAATGCGTTATCTATTTTGGAGTTCTACGTCAATGGCTAGCTCTTATCTGTGTTCTGCAGTCTGGCGGTCACCCTTGCGATGTCTTCTCCATTTTGGTTGCTGAACTTTCTCCATGCAGACATGACGACCTTTTCAGGACGCTATCAATTTACATTCTGTAAAAAAAAATGTAAGTAGCCGACAGGTAATAACATAAAACAGTTATTTTCTACTAGTAGGTACTACTCTTTTAATCACACTTGAAATCTGCTCCATAGCAGTTTTTGAATGTAGTAGATAACTTCCCAACGCTGTATCCTTGACTAAGGGTCACTTCATTCCTTATAGTGGAGTCTTTCTCAGCGATAGTGATGACGAGTTGAGAGAAGCATTTTTTCATTTGAAAGACAAAACGTTAACATATTCAAGACTCCATTAAATAACATAGGTACCGACTTGGTAACAAAGATTTGCACGCTTGGAAAGGTTTTTAAAAGTTCCTTGTAAAATTAGACGTTTCTTGTTTCAAGTGAACATTCCAAAGACGTTACGTAGTCTGAACTTCAATGCAATGCCGCTCATTTTAATTCAACCTGCTGGGATGTTGCGAATAGAAGTTAAAAAAATACACGCTAAAATAAATAACACCGCAAATGAATGAAACAAATGAAAATATGGTTTCTTACGAAGGTTGGTGTGCATCATGGCAATCTCTAAATTGGAAGCTACAGGACAGAATAACGATAGAGTATTCGTATTGTATTTCCTTAAGTTTTTCAACTAAGAAATTTTTCGTTGTACCTTCTACTTAGACTACCTACTATTATCTTATAGAAGATAGTGATAATTGAAGTGTTTAAATTAACCTGAATGGGTGTAAATGTCTCATTGTATCATACTACTACTTATCAATAAGTAAGTAGTCAAGATATATTTTAACATGATAAGGTAGAAACAGTAAAGTTTTTATACACAGAGATACAACGCCAAGAACGTTGTATATCTGTGACGTCAATTGATTGTTTATTTTGTTGTCAATACAATATTTGATTAACGGTACAATCAAAATTCTTTGACAGTTATAAAAATATAAGTAATTTATTTTCAAATCTATTTAATTATTATTTTAATTATATTTATTATTTGAATTAAATAGATAATTACTAATATGTATATTATTAAGAAGTAGTACTCTATGACGTTATCTAGCTCTCTAGTAACAAAAAGTTACAGTAAAGTTAAAGTTAAATTGCTTGAAAGTCGACAATCTGGAACTTTTTTGCTGTATCTCCTTGCATGGTTAAATTTGAATTTATTTTACTATTTATGTATATAATTACACAATAAATAATAATATAATTAAATTAAAATGTGAAAAGGTAGAATGACTGTTCAAAATTGGTTCAATGTAATAGATAAATCTTATGCGCAAGTGCAAAAGTTACGTATGGAAGGAGCACTGCAGCGACGAAACGAGCAAATTGAATTTTGGATATAATAAATGTATCCTCGAAAAGTGCAAGCGAAGGAGGATGGCAAAGAGGGTATTAAAATAGGGAGCATTATGACTGGGTGTCGTGCTACGAGAGCCTGCATTACCTACTTGCTTTATCCACATAGCATGTAGGTATGGTTCGTACAATGGATGCTTTTAGCATTTGCACAAAATATTTTCTAAAAGCTTTTGTATACTGTCTATAAATGCCTGCTGGTAAAATGTTGTCCGTGTAGCACATGTTTTTTGTGTTCGCTTAATTTTTTTTACTATTTAATTCCAGTATTTTGTTAATGTAGCGAATTATGAAAACTAAAGGAAAAAAGTGCAATCTACCTAGCTAGCTAGGTAGATTGCACTTTTTTCCTTCAGTTTAGATTAAGAACATATCTAATTCTATTTTATTGCCTAGCTAACATACGTACCTATCCTTAATGATGCAACTTTTATTTTACATTTAAGTACTTAATATTAAACTGAAATAACTAGTAGTGTCTTTTTTGCAATCCTTGCCTCATGCTTATGTTCCGTCCAGGAACTCTCCGCCTTTACAAATTCAATCAAATATAGCTTTTATTGCAACATCATAAAATGCTCATATGATCAAGGGCCCCTGATAGAAGCAAAGTAAAATCCAAAGTAAAACTTTGAACTTAGTCTTACATCCCATTAAATCTGTTTTTTTAAACTATTTTTTACGAATGATACATCTTTCATCTATTCTACTACCATTTATTATTCCTAAAAATTAGTTTCATTAAAAAACAGATAGGTACCTGCAGATTTAAGCAGTGGGATCTCGTACTATTACAGGAAGTATCAGACTAAATATAAGTAGTATCAGAACAATACATTTCAAATATCACTGATTACAATGAACGCAAACAAAATAATTATGTTAACGGATCAAAAATAAGTTAACACAAATGAGGTAATTTATTTATAAATTAATTAACACAAAAGTTAATTGTATTATAAGGTTGGGGAAAAAGTTTCTTCGCATTTTTTAAGATAATTCAAAACATTTTTTAATATAGTTTATTTAAATTTAACTAAAGTATGTATGTACCATTTTGTTCGATAACCTTTTGCCATCTTGTAGGTAGGGACATGATCCCATTGCTATAAATATTTTGGGACTTGTTTTTATATTATTTCGCATTAACACATGCTTGTGAAATATATTTTTATTTTTAAAGAAAAATGGAAAGAAAAATTTGACTTCAGGCGAGGCTCGAACTCGCGACCTACTGGGAATCTAGTCCAGCCGCTCTTCCAATTGAGCTACTGAAGCCCTGCCCGATTTGTCAAATCTTTCCTTCACATCTATTGCATTGCTTTATGGTAGCAGTAGCGCCATCTATTACCAACTATGCTAGTTAGGCAACCGATATAATAGACTTTTCAGTTTATTGAATATCGTAAAGAAGTCGCTTTTACCCTTAATAATTGTTTTTATATTATTTCGCATTAACACATGCTTGTGAAATATATTTTTATTTTTAAAGAAAAAAAATGGAAAGAAAAATTTGACTTCAGGCGAGGCTCGAACTCGCGACCTACTGGGAATCTAGTCCAGCCGCTCTTCCAATTGAGCTACTGAAGCCCTGCCCGATTTGTCAAATCTTTCCTTCACATCTATTGCATTGCTTTATGGTAGCAGTAGCGCCATCTATTACCAACTATGCTAGTTAGGCAACCGATATAATAGACTTTTCAGTTTATTGAATATCGTAAAGAAGTCGCTTTTACAATGCAATAGATGTGAAGGAAAGATTTGACAAATCGGGCAGGGCTTCAGTAGCTCAATTGGAAGAGCGGCTGGACTAGATTCCCAGTAGGTCGCGAGTTCGAGCCTCGCCTGAAGTCAAATTTTTCTTTCCATTTTTCTTTAAAAATAAAAATATATTTTGGGACTTCTCATCAAAATACCGCGACAAGTGGATTTGGCAGTCCTCTCGTGATGTTAACCTAACATTGCATAAAGAATTCTGAAGAGACCGAAACAGGTGGAAATCTGAAGGTGCAAGGTCAGGACTATACGGCGGATGCATTAACACCTCCCAGCCAAACTCTCTTAATTTTTGCTGAGTGGCTATAGATGTGTGAGGTCTAGCGTTATCATGATGAAACACCACACCCCTTCTGTTGATCAATTCCGGCCGCTTTCTTTCAACTTCTTGCTTTAATCTCATCAGTTGTTCGCAGTAGAGTTCAGAATCGATAGTCCTGCCTGGTGGTAATAGCTCATAATGAATAATGCCCTTCCAATCCCACCACACACACAACATCACCTTATTGCGAGTTAACCCGGGTTTCGCCACAGTCTGTGAAGCTTGACCGGCCTTTGACCACGACCTTTTTCGCACGTTCTTGTCGTACGTGATCCAATTTTCATCACCAGTTATCAGCTTCTTCAAAAATGATTCGGTTTCATTACGTCGTAATAAAGAATTACAAATGAGTACACGGTTCATTAGGTTTCTTTCAGTGAGCTCGTGAGGCACCCAAATATCGAGTTTTTTTTGTACCCAGCTTTTTTCAAATGCGCCAAAACTGTTTTGTGATCAATTCTCAGTTCTTCAGCTACGTCGTAACTACTGACATGTCGATCTTGCTCCACTTTTTCAAAAATGTCATCCATTTTATCCGTAATAGGGCAACCAGAGCGAGGTGCATCTTTGACATCAAAATTTCCGGATTGAAAACGCTTAAACCAAATTTGTGCTACTCTCACAGGCACTGCACTAGGTCCATAAACATCGCAAATTTTTTTCGCGGCTTGCGTTGCATTATAATGCTAAAAGACTTTTTCTCCAACCTATTATGTATGAACTTGTAATAAATTCTCTTTGGCTGTAGTATTTGTGTCTGGCTGGTTTTGGTATCATTGAAAGTTAAAATTTTAAAGAACATAATTCCAAATTCAAATTAGGCAAATGTGTGATTTTCTTTGGTTTTTCTACTGTCAAGATGAGTGAATCTAATGAAGAAATTCGATACATTTTAAAATTTTACTACAAAAAAGGTAAAAATGCAACGCAAGCCGCGAAAAAAATTTGCGATGTTTATGGACCTAGTGCAGTGTCTGTTCGGTCTCTTCAGAATTCTTTATGCAATGTTAGGTTAACATCACGAGAGGACTGCCAAATCCACTTGTCGCGGTATTTTGATGAGAAGTCCCAAAATTTTTATAGCAATGGGATCATGTCTATCTACAAGATGGCAAAAGGTTATCGAACAAAATGGTACATACATACTTTAGTTAAATTTAAATAAACTATATTAAAAAATGTTTTGAATTATCTTAAAAAATGCGAAGAAACTTTTTCCCCAACCTTATACTATAATGCGAAAAGACTTTTTCCCCAACCTATTATTTTAGTCTCCTTAGCCTTCGAAGTTACTGTATTTATAAATTAATTACGGATAAAAATAAATACTACGACCGTAATCCAAGACGAGGCATGTTAAGGGTGAAAAGGTGAGCGTATAGTGTATATCTTACTCTATCGTAATCGTGTCGTCCCGTTCACACGCTTCTATTGATCGTCGTCTGGACTTGTTGATCACTCTGAATTCGGCCGAGGGTTGGTCGTCCTCGTCCCGTGAACTGAAGAACTTAGTACCCATCACTTACAAAATTATCGTTAAGCCTGAGATACCGCGAGAATTGCTTGAAACGATAGTAATTTGTATCGAAGTGCTAGATGTTGATGATGCGGCATATTCGGATGTTGGACAATATAAATTATCATTATCATTAGTTATGATACCTAACCGAGTGTAATACCTAGTGTCCAAAAAAATATATTCGACGCTACAATCCTAGGCAGTGCACATTAGTAAGAGTGGATATCCTAGGATTAGACATATAGAATTAATACTGAATTTGGGGATCAGATTAAAAGATCTAAAGACTTAACAAAGCTAGACAGTGTACCACTTTGAGCTAACTACTCCAGCTATTTAAAACTCATGACAAGTAAAGACCCTTTTGTAATACGGCTCGCACTTGTGTCACAAGCCCCAAATTCTTCCAGTTGAATTTAGACAAATTAACCATACGAAATAATTTGAACCGTTGATGATCCAGAATTAGGAGAAACATTTGGTTTAGTCCTTTCTAAATAACTGATAATAATATACAAATTACGAGTTCAAATTTTTCTGTAGACTAAAAGGACTAATTTTAACCTATTCATATTTCTTAAATTTGTATCCCCGTTATTATTTCTTTAAGAAGTAATTGAGTAGGTACGTTTATTACAAAACCTCTCAAGATTTAAACTTAAAATATGTTTTATAAAATGTAGATAGTTAAGTCATAAAAAAATGTGTGGTAAGCTTCAAGTCAAGCTATATACGAGATAGGCACTTTGCTTGCGAAACTATATTAATAAAGATTATTAAAAAGACACCATTATAATCATTTGACGTTATATGTACATAGTTGTAATGTACATACTTGTAAGGCTAAAACATTAGAGAAATAATGAAATCATGTCATGTAAATAAATACATGTCGGTACAAATTATATAGCCCTGTGATTTCTGGCACAGAGGCACAACAACTTAGACCTCAGGATTGGCCTCATTATCACGCTGTATTTTGCTATTCGACAATCCATTAATTAGATCTCAGGTGTCGATCAATCAAGTATTAATGTGTTTAGGTATGACATTGTCTTACGACTTATCGTAAAATAATTAAAAGATAAGCATTGACGCAAATGTCTCTGTCTGTATCATTTGAAGCTGTTATTACGCAAATCTTTTGTTATATAATTAGTTATACTTTTAAGAGATAATGCAAGATTAACGTATCGCGTTAAATAAGTTATAGTATTATTTTTTTAATTGTGTGCTCAGAATTTTTACCACAATTGAGGTAAAGGGAATTATTAGATCGTATAAACTGTAGTAATCACTTCAGCAACTCTAGCCATGCTGCGATCGTTTTATGTCTAATTCCTTTCTAAAAATAGACTTCAATAGATAACGTTTTAGCAGTAGGTAGCGATTTTAGAAAAATAATAATTGTTAGCCATTTAGACACATTTTTCTATTCGATTACATTGACCACGTGACTTATCAATGAGAAATGCCCATACATTTGGTTTCTACTTATTTCTACAACGATGACGATTATAGCTAAGGCTGCTAATCTTTGGTTCAATGTTAATGTAATAAAATGTCCTTAATTCCACAAGCTAACGAGAAGTAGATTTACTATGTATGTCTTAAATCATAGAACTTAACGGAACTTACTCTTTAACCCATTAATTTTTTCATTTACCCCTTATTCAAACTGATCTTAACCTCTAATTAACTAAACATCTTTTGGCCTTTTTTACAATTCTACATTTTGTTCCTTATTTTGGGCTTTAGGTTACATCCGCTGCACCAGCCGAAGTTATTTAAGTATCTCCGATCGATCTATGCGCAGCTAGTTCCTATGTAGAAAGTTCTCTTCAGTTATTCAACACGTATGCAACAGCAGTGCTTTTAATTCTAGCTCTCTCCATGTTTAGATTAGAGTCGATGGCAAAGAATGATTTCTTCAGTTTTTTTCTCAGCATTCACTACTCAGTGCAACTTGTTATCTCTTCCTTGATTCTAGTCACTTATTTCTAAGGAGCGGATCGGAGTTCTTCAGTTTTTTTTTCAACTTAGCTCAACTTGTTATACATGCCTTGATTTTAAACACTTATAGGTATTTAAAGAGCGAATCTAAATTTAGATAGCCTCTCAAGAGATGGGAAGCAAATAGAATGGGATTCAGTTGTTACTAGGGGTAGAGCTTCACTGATGGAGCTCAAGGTCATAGGCATCACCATATCATCTAATCAACTTGCCATTATTATCTAATCTACTTGCCGCCAAATTGTTGCGTTCAACGCTATCTTTTTCGATCAGGTTGTAATACTAAAAAATGAACATCCCAGTAATTTTCGGCACTGAGGCATAATAGCTAGGCTTCACCAGTGCCAACGCAACTATATTAAAATGTCTTCTTTTTATAGGTATACCTAGAGCTAGAGTTAGGGTTGTATCTGAAACCCCAATAGCGCTTACTTATGTGTTATTGAGGTTTTTTCATTTTTTGGGAGTTTCCTAATCGGGATTTAGTAATGTGCCCGGAGATTTCAATGGACTCGACATGTATTAGATGACACAAAATGCTATGCGTGGGTGTTTTATTAAACCTCTGTCTAATCCAGCGGGGATTAGGTACAGTCGTGAAGTTACGTTATGTGTTACTAATGTAAAAGTGTAAAGGCGGTGTTCACTGCAAGGCGCTATTAGTTATGGGCATGCCACTTTAATGACATAAAAAATAATGTATTTTTGCTTCTTAATTAATATTGGTTTCGCATACTCAATATCCAATAAAGTATAACCGAAAGAGGCTATACATTTTTTGTACATAAACTGAAAGGAAGGCAAATGTGGAATTTCGACAAGTCATCTAAGCTTCGTCACCATGGATCGGAAGTGCTGACATGTCGAATATAAAAACGGCTTGACTGACGTCAAATAAAAATAACCGATGCTTCATTAACCGAGTTTAAAAAAACGAGAAGGTTCTCAATTCGGCCGGTATATATATATATTTTTATGTATGTACGCGAATTTCGCTGAGATTTCTGGACCGATTTACGTAATTCTTCTTTTGTTTGATGCGGAATAGTTTCGAATTGGTCCCATAAAAATTTGATTCAGATAGGCCCATCAGTTTTTTACTTACTAGTTTTTTACTTTTATTTTATGAGCATTATTTTACTTACTTTCACTTCAGACTAAAGGAATAAGAATAGACGGCGAGTTGTCATACAGTGCGTTAAATCCACTGACGTCCAAATAGTCCTAATGCGCATGACTACAAGATGACAACAAGTGACAATGACACATTTACTCATCGACGACACAACACAGCATATTTACTCCTTCGTGGATAAAATTCTTTCATTGATTTCGTATAGTCGTGTAATAATTTCGTATACACACCTAAACAATTTAAATTAGGTATCTAATTGTCACGAAGTTAAAAGATTCAGATTTTACAAATTTAACAGATGTGAACATTAATCTAATTGACAATGCAGCAATAAACTAAAAAGTATTAAATAAATATAACTACGTTAAGAAAAACCGACTTCAAAACTGAAAAGTAAAAAATAATGATTGAATTCAAGCATATATGCAAACACCCACGATTCGCCGGTTATGTTTTGTTCAGTGTATTAATTTGCTCGTATTCATATTTAAGTGATTAAAATATAATTATTTGTTTTTTGACGTAAATTTTTAAGAACTGTAAGTAGGTAAACCTTTGATTACAGTGGAATTTACTTCAGAGGGAACATTGATATACAAAAAACCTTTTTGTATATTATATCAATGAGAGAGGAACTCACTTTTCATATATAGTTAAATGTGCGAAGTGTGGTGCGGAGAGTGGAAGGTCAGAATATGACGTTACTTAACTAGCAACATGGATGATTGAGAAACATTCTTGGACAGTCCACAGTTAACACCCACCCGTGTTAACTGTGGACATGAAATCAAACTTCACTAAGTATATGATTAGGTACACTTAAAAATTATGAAGCATATGGACACATTTTCTACTCGATGCTAAATACAAGATAAAGAACAAAACCTATTTTTAAACGGAGTTAATGAAGTGCCACATTATCATCCAGGTACTAATTCATTAACACGTCAATGTGATTCATGTTCAGGGCACGGCTTAAGATCTCCAATTAGAAAGGCCACTCGTAATTTATCAGCAGCGTTCTAATCAAATTATTGATAGGGTCTTTACATAGCGTTAGGTACGTATTTTAAAGGACGAATCTTCAATAGTCGCTGCGTGGGTCATGTATTGTAACATGTATTGATTGTTACATACTTAATGCATGCTTCATGCTACCTTGATTACACCAACTTGTAACTGTAAGTTTATTCTACAAGTTACTATGTAGATATCGATATAGCTGGCAGTTCGTTTTCAACCCAATCTTGTTAATTCAATAAAGATTAGTGATATGATGATGTTCTAACTAATAATCGCTTAGCAATATGATACATTCATATTGCTAAGCGATTATTAGTTAGATTATTAGATTATTTTAATTAAATTATAGTTATTAGATTATTAGTGGAGACTTCGGTTTGTCATATCTGTAAATACTTGCCTACATATTGCATTATATCTATTTAAGTCAATCTTTCCGATTTTACAATGAGATTATATAATTTTCATCGTAACTAGCTGATGCATGCAACTTCGTTCGTATGTGGCAAACTTTACTTTCAGGGCAAATATTGAAATTTCTTTGAATTTTCATCGAATTCGTTTAGCAGATCATCCATGTAAAGATAACATACCTACAGTCATTGTTACTTGCGGGTTTATAAATGTATTATTACGTACGAGTATATTAAGAAACATTTGAATTTACCTTCAAGTTTTGTAAAATACATATAAAGACAGGTGATATTTACGTTCAACTTCACTTTTAAAATCATACTACTAGGTACTTGTTTTAAGTTGTTTGGCGGAAAATCCATTCAAATGTTTAAGGTTTTTGCTGTTTATAACCAGTGGCAGAACTCAATATAGGTGATATCACCTTTATTTATATTCATTGGGCACTTTGTTCTCGTGCGAAATGTTTATATCCTTTTGGAGCGTTAATGCTATAGGAACATCAGAATAGTAAGGCATGGATAGAGTTCAGATGGATGATATTTTTCAGTACAACTTGAATAGTTTTAAACCGCCTCACTGTGTAATTCAGTGTATGTTGCGGTGCACTACTACAATTTCTCCTGGGTCTACTTACAAAACGATACATTTTAATATACGGTATAACTGTGACAACAATCTCGTGAGTGAAGTGAAAAATTGAAAAATCTACAATAACAGTCACTAAGCCTGGGTTGCACCAAGATATTTGTTAAGGTTAAAGTTATTGTAACATTTCACATCCTTCTCTAACTTTAACAGATTTCTTTAAGTTAGAGAAGGATGTGAAATGTTACGAAATTGTTTTGACATAATAATGTTTGTCGTTTTGTTGCTTGTGCTAATGCCTGTTTTATTGACATAAAACAGGCATTAGCACAAGTGTATGATACACTTAACAATCTCCTGTTATTAAAATAGTAAGGTTATTTTTTATCTCTTCAGGGGCAAATAGCCTGTGTTATCAATTCAACTGTATCTACCGGCTTAGGTAGTGATGTTATAAAAAGCGCTATTTGTTTATCTCGAGGATAAGAAATGAATCACGTGTAGATTTGAATTTCGAGGTTTTTTATAAAAACTTTACCAATAATATTTTACTTATCTAGAAAGGCAAAGTACAATTTAAAGCAAATTTAATGTATCGGCCATCTTTGTGTCAATTAAAGACAAGATTTTTGAGGACGGTCCAGGCTGTTGAAATGCATTCTTCAACAGTTTTTTTTATAAAAAAGTTCTAAGATTATCTATATATATAAAAATCAATTGCTGTTCGTTCAAGTCCAGGAAAGGTAAAAAAACACAATTTCATTTTCCCATACAAATAGTACGTTGCTATCAAACCTTTGACACATTATTCAATTCTGAGGAAATACGAAGTTTGCAGAGTCAAGCTCTATTCATAAGTTTTTTTTTCTTTGTTAATCATTAAAAGCCCGGGTTGGGGCGTTCGATTCGTCTACGCCTAGTCCCGGTAGCACTCGTTACTGTTCCACTGCTTTGGCGGGTTCAATAACATTAGGTTGTTGACCTACTGACAGGTAGGTGCTTGTACATTCGCATTTGGTACACACAAATCACAGTTGCAAATACAGTACCCACAGATACTATATTCGCATCTTTGTGTCGTAATAAAAGGGAAAATATTCCTTATTCTAATAATTTACTTTATAACGTCATTGTGGCATCATGTTAGTTTTTTTAATACATGGAACGTGGTAAACAAGCATGCAGTTCACATTGATGTTAAGTGATGACCACAGACTAAAGACATCTACACAAAAACCAGAGGTGAAAATGCAGATGCGGTGCCACCTTTGAGAACTAAGTTGTTATGTCTGTAATAATTATTACGGGGCCATACATTACCATATAACCGGAACACGAAAGTGCTGAATAAGCCATTTGGCGGCAGACAAAATAGGTAATGCGGTGTTGCCTACGCCCTCTAGCTCCTGCACAAGAACTCTGCCACCAGTAAGAATTATAATTCAGACAGCTTTTGTACCATTTATACATTGACAAGCTTGCACATTTTTTACAGTCGATCTTCTTATCATTAAATACACTACAATGCGGACTTTTTTGCTTTAATTTTTACATTTATATGAATGTCCTTCATTATTATCAGGAATTCGTATAAAAGATTTGCATGCTAGTTTTATCGGTTTCAATCTACATGAATTCCACAAATTAAGCATAGTTTAATGTTACATAATTTTAGTAATTAAATTGTTTATAGTATTTGTTGTGGCCTGTTTCAGAGAAATTATAAATTTATAATTAAAAAAATGTGTTTATTGCTACCTTCAATCACGCCTGAGTATGTTTATATACCTATGTCACATATAAATTAAATAATTTGTTTTCTTAGTTGATATCATTTTTTAATTTTAACCGACATTTAACTATAGTAGGTACTGTCTCTTAAAATTAGTATATCCTAATTTATGGAACAGAGTTATGAATTTTGTACAGATAAGTACCTATAGATTTTCTCAACAAAATAAAGCCAAATTTTATCACAAATCTTTTTCTGTGGAAGCTGTGCTTCTTTGGAACAGTTTACCTGTATCTATTCGTAAAATTCAGACCATCGCTTCTTTCAAGAACCAAGTTAAATATTATTACCTTAATTTATAACATTTATGCATATTTTCCTATTGCCTTTTGCCATATTCATCCGCTTAGTGCCTCTTCAGTATACCTGTATTAACTGTCTCGTTTGTAAATTTTAAGATTTTTTTTTCTTTTTTAAAGTTATTTTTAGTTTTACTTGTATATTGCTACATAGCTTTAACTTTAATTTAGTACACCCTATCTGCTTCTTCATTTATTATCCTATACCAGGTTGCCTGGAAGAAATCGCTGCCTGAGCGATAAGGCCGCCCACTGTACCATTTTCTGTAATTTCTGTTTTTTGTTATGTCTTTCCTGTTTACTGGTGTACAATAAAGAATATATATAATAATAATAATAAAGCCGTAATGCATCTTTTACGTGAACAGTTCTATAGATATGGCTATCCACGCATTTATGAGGGGACATAAGTAATATAGTCACTAATTAGGCATTTTTTGAGGTCAGTGCCAGCTCTTACTACCGTATTATATCAAGTTTTTTTTCCAGGTTTCGCTGGCACTGAGCTCAAAAAAATGTGCGTCCCTAATACCTATATACTATATTTTATTTACCTTTAATCTAGTTGTTGTGAATATATAAAATACTAGCTGTTGACCGCGGCTTCGCCCGCGTGGATGTCGTTTAAAAAGTAGTCTATGTTCTTTCTCAAAGTCAACTCTATCTCTGTACCAAGTTTGATTAAAATCGGTTCTGTCGTTGGGGCGTGAAAAGGTAACAGACAGACAGAAAGAGTTATTTTCGCATTCATAATATTAGTAGGGAAATAGGGATTATTATTTCATAGTTAAACATCTTAACACTTTAGCTTAAAAATGTTAAGTTAATTCAGAAACTATTATGGAGCGTCCACGGAATCTGGATGATCATTTATCCGAAGTATGGAAATGATTACCTGCCTACTTACAGTAAGGTATTATTAATTTTCGCGTGCAGTATTTTGGAAGATAATATTATGTTGACAACTGTGGTTAGTCTCCATAATCGTCCAATAATTCTTAAGTTGTTCGGGCGTACTTGAGATATTTCCAGGCGGCTTGAAAAACTAAGTGACAGTAAGTGTACCATTAACCTATATCTACCCAACCACCAATCCGAATGAGTTAAGTTAAAGTAGTGGAATATTATTCAGCAGGGGTTAGGTACTTACTAATATTCTAGTAACAGCTAATGATAATAGGTACTTTTTATTTTTATTTACGTTACTATTGCATCGGATCTGTGACTAGGTATTATTTTGCGGCAAACAAATAACGTAATGGGGTTCTGTCTACGCTTTTGAGTGCCAAGGCTGTTTACTATAACAAATAATGATGGAATATTTTTTGCTATATCATTGTTATGATGCGAACTCTCAAAATAATTACTTATAACATTTCGCACATCACGTGGATTATAGGAATCTGTTTCAAATAAACATTATAAATCATAATGTTATGCACTATATCGTTCTGATCATTAACTACTTTTGTTAATTGGGTTCTTAATCTCGTTACCTAATTTTTGCACTATTCGATTTCTTATAACGACAGTCAGCATAGGTAGATAAATAGATAGATCATACAGCTGCTAAACGCTATCAGAGAATAGCCTCAGAGAGTCTCGAAGTGAGTTTAGTCTCAGAGAATAATCTAGCTTATCATGAGCGTTTCTGAATACGGAATCTTTATGATAGGTTTAAGATGGCGTCATTTTCCGGATCATAATGATAAATATTTCCGTAGAAGACGTAGATAGGTATACGTGAGTACGTGACACATATCGGTTCACGTACAATATTACGTACCTGTACATTATGCATGTTACAGTTTTCTGATGAATATTTTATGATTGCGACTGCATTCTTTCTCATATAAGATTAATTACAAAACTTCAGCAAGTACCGAACCATGATGATATGCCGCTTAAGTAGTATTTTTACGAGCATTTTATGTATTGAGGGTGCTCGAAAAGTAGGGCTACTGTACCTACAATATTTCCACATTTCAAAATAATAACATTACATAAAATTCGGCGGTAAGTTAATAAGTAAGAGTAGATACAATACGATTGTACATTATACATTCATACCATATATGCCAAGTACATTTTTCTTAGTCTTTTTCTTTTTAGGAATTCTGCTTCATCGTCTTGAAAAGTGCTTGCCTCCTCGTTTTACAAATATCAAGATCATTAGTGTGATAAAACAGCCTTTAAGCTCTCTCTAATGGTGAGATTCACAGACCGCACTACGACTTTACTTTGAGCAAAGTATGCTTAGAACTGTCAGAAATGTATGGGTTTTGACAGTTCGAAGCGTACTTTGCTCGAAAGTAAAGTCGTAGTGCGGTCTGTGAATCTCGCCCTATGATTTCAAACAAAGAATTTACTGGTAGTAGAGTCGGAGATCGAGCGCAAAGGCACCGCATTACCGAATCTATCTAATCTATCTATCTAAATAGAATAAAAAAATATATCTGCCACTAAATTGCAGTGTTCAGTACTATCACAGTAGATACAAATCTATCTACTGTGGTACTATCGTGCTCCGGTTAGATGGTTAAGATGGTAATGGATGTCACTAAAACGAAATAACCTAAGCTCAGGGGTGGAAACGTATCAGCAGTTTGACCTCTGGTTTTTGTGATGATGTCCATAGACTGTAGTATTCACTTACCAACCAGGTGAACTGCTTGCTAGTTTGCCAACATTATAATATAAGAAATGAGGAGATTTTTCGCAATAAATATTTTTAGGCATTTTTATTCATTGACTGTGATTTTTCTATCCTTGTTTTATTTATGTTGATTGAACGACATTTAAGATGCGTGCACATTGGACTGAACTAAATTCACGTCGATATCACGAAGGTATTTATTTAAAGATGGATTAGTAGGTCGAAGATGTCTGAGTGCGACTGTATTGGCGCCATGCTGGGCTATTTATTATGCATTTTGGTCGGTTCACTATTGCATTAACTATTATGTTCCTTTGTGGTTAGCCAATGTTTTTATGTCGTTATTTAAACGTAGAGTTTACGTTTTCCAATGCAGTTTTAATGCAGAATTCTCCATGGTCAAGTGTTTTGTTAGCGGCATTGTATAGCAGATAGTTCTTCTATAAGTACCATTGGGATACGAAAGACCTTATTTCAGTGACGTAAGAGAACGTGCGTAATGATGCTATCGGAAGATTGAGGTCAATGTCGGGACGGCTGACCGGTAGTTCAATTCATATTGCATCAATTACATATCTGTTCTGTTTTCTGATTAACACTTCTGTATTGAATTCGCAAAATATTTTGTTTAGAAACCATAAAATGCACACGTAATTCAACCACAAGGTTGGGTATAGAACTTTTGTCTTAGGTCAATAATACGAGAGTTAAATACTTGCGACGCAGATTAATAGTATCCGCGATATGGATGCCTAAGTATTAGGTACTAAGTAGGTATACCTATTAATGCTTCATAATAAACAACACAAAGACAAAACTTCTCTAGCTTACTTTGCAGTCTCTCCGGTATTTGTAAAAGTTTCTTCTTATTCATTAAAAACATTGACCATTAAAAGAAGACAATTAAAACTAATGATTACCACAAATTAAGTTATTATGTATTTACAATGAGATAGATTTATCGCTTTTATCAACGTGCTACAAAACAGTTATTATTAATTTTAAACGCTACAGTTCAGTCATAATAGCATCAATTTATTGATTATCTTTAAAATCTATTAAGACAACCAGCTGATAAAGACGAGTGTTCTATATTTAAGAAAACAGGTGCACGAAAAGTCCTATATTTTCATCTTTTAAAACTAGCTGTTTCTACTTCGATAAAATAACTGGGCCACAAGCGGATTTCAATACTGACCTAGATAGTGGTATTAAGTTAATAGGAAAAAAACATTTAATGCAGTTAGCTCTTAAAAAGACTAAAAAGTAACATGCCAGACGTAGATTAATTCTAGTACCGACGTAGGTAGGTAATTGGAATTCATTGTACTCGTAATTTCCATATCCGTTTGAATGACTTTCTTTCCGATGGAACCTTTTATGCCGGGAGGTCGGTCGGCGGTCCAATCACGTCAATTGGCTCAATCATCCCGGTGACGTTGACGCTAGTCTTGACGTCAGTACCTCTTTGTCTGTATGGAAACAGCAAATCACCGAATAACTGTATTGTTCCGTTGCGCACATAAAAAGTGCATATTATACTACGCGTTGACATAGCGATTTATTCGCGTGATATACCAAACTGGAAAACATTTGTACAGAGAGTTTAGAGATGTAGCGTTCCACTTGATATGATATGAAATTCTTTAGAAATTTCGTGGAAACGGAAATTTGGCATTCCGTATGTGTATAGATAGACAATGTCTAATGTTTTTAGCGATTACGCGGAACCGAGAGTTTGTTATTATTTTAATCTGTTCTTTTATGTTACCATACGCATTAAAGCGAGCATAGAGAAGATAAGCGCTTGGATTCTATTATCTAAACGGACTGCGTGCGCAAACAAACTGTGACGTATGAGTATGTAGGCTTGACTTCCATTAATCCTTGTTTTTTTTTTCAACCGTGAGTTCCGTTCCGTCATTACCTTACACATTTTTATGTTTTACATAGAAATACAAAATGTTTTAGGTACGTGTTGGTTTGAAATATTTGTATAGATGCGTATATTCTTCAAATATTTCAAATTATATCATTTATTTTAATTTTAGGTACTTTTGTAGTTTGCCTTTTGGTAATATTAAAAAAAAACCTGATGAAATTGTAATTAACTCATGATTATTTTGTTACAGGTAGCAATTAAGATAATAGATAAATCACAATTAGACGCCAGCAACCTTCAAAAAGTCTACAGAGAAGTGGATATCATGAAGAGGCTGAATCATCCTCATATTATTAAGCTTTACCAGGTAAGGTTCGAGCATAATTTTCAAAGATTTATACTAATCTCCTATTTTACACGTTATATAAACTGGTTCACCAAATTAATTAATTGCTCAAAACAGACGAGTACGCAATCCTCATTTGTAATGTTATTGGTTAAATTTATTGCGGTATTGTATCATTTCCTTGTTAAAAGCTCTCTTTTCCATGATGTAGAGCTTCGTAAAGTGATGAATACTAATGAGATACTAGAAAATTTCTCATAATCTAGAGCATGGTGTAGTGTATAGACATTGTAAGATTGACCTTGGTACCAAATCATATGTATTATATAATGTGTAATGTATGATTTGGTACCAAGTTCATCGGTATCTTAGAAATTTTAGATTTAATCTTTTATTTATATTATCAGCTTAATAACTCTACCGTTTTTGGAAGAATTGTGACAATTTCTCTATAATTTAAGGAAAATATTCTGCTGGTGATTCCATTACAATAATTATGGTGAAATATTATTTCATTGAATCACCAGTGTAAAGTGACATTGATCCCAAAGAATAACCCCCTTATTCATAAACGTACATTAGATACGTTTTAGCTGTAGAATGCTTTGTCTTTGTCAGTTGCGTTGTCAAATGTGCAGGATAGAAAAGGACAAAGGAGAGATTAGCAACTCTTCTGCTAAAATACGTTTATGAATAAGGGGGTAAGACTATATTTATTTGTCGTAAGTGTAAGATGACTAACGCGAAAATAACTCAGAGTGCTACTTAGAACAGTGTCTTAGTATTACGGACATTTACGGAGTATGTTATGTTAACTCAAAGACTATAATAATATGAAGTCCTATGTGACTCCACTAGAAAAGCATTAAGCCGTCTTGTCTGACTAATATGGTAGACCCCAGAAGGTGATGCAATCCTAATCTCCCGGGTTTGAAACTGAAACAAAATTTTTCATTGATGATTTGATAAAATACACAGTTTGCGGGATCGTAGCACGTGATTAATTGGAAAACGCACCTTTATTCTGTTGCCAAATCTGTGCTTAAAATAGTGTATCTAAGTTGAAAGATTCATTAAACTTTTCCATTCCACAATTTCTAATAAAATTTATGATTATTTTTGGACTTGTTTACGTAAAGATCAAGCTTCCTACATCAATGAACATCTTGAGGAAATTGTTTGTCATTTCAGTATTCTATAATTTTCCAGATGGTTGGTTTCTTTCGGCATAAATTTGATCAATAAAAAAATGTAAGCTGATAGGTTTTTCTCCATTATGTTGTGGGTAATTTAAAATGTTTTCATTTAATTGACTAGGTATCCTATGAATATCTGTTCAAAGTCTGTTAACGTGATACTATTGTTTGTGACGATTGCAACTGACGTTGGACTGTTTACAAACCTGTATTTCTCTTCATAGAACGGAAGCTTTGTATCTAAATTTTTTGCTTGTCTCAACTTCTAGTAACTAACTTGCGATATGGGACGCAAGTATCCCTTTTTCGCATTTTTTACTTATAATCATATTACTTATTGTTTTTATTGATAAGCAATTCTAAATGTTAATATTATGCGGTGCCCTTTGTGTCCGACTTACACTTAGCCGGTTTTTTAATGTCTGACGTTATGACTAAGAAAAACTGTTTATACAACGGGTCAGTGCTGGTCACATGAAATACGAGTACAAACACCGTTAGCTGACAAAGGAACACATTCCTCTTGCACTGGATTACTCAGTTAACAAACTGTTTATGGACACGCGTTGTGCATCCGAGGCCTGCTTTGTGAACCGATATAATGCGTCTGTATCATTAGAAACTTGATGTTGAATCACCAATTAATTTATGTATCGCCATTACACTCATGTCAGTGAGAAAGTGTTTGTCACGCTTTACTAACCTCTATTAATAATATAAGGCTATAACCATTTTTGGAAATACGAATATCGAATGTTGCTTAGGTAGTGACTATATAGGTTTCTGTTTTGCCATATTTTTGCTGGTCAATATAACCTAAATCTTACTAGCATTAAAAGAAGGAATTTTTCAACGCTCGCATATGATTTTTTAAAAAAATGTTATATTATTATATACTCAAGGGAACGTAAAATATTTTCGGTAGCAGCTATCGACTCTATGACTACTATCTCTACCTTATCTAAAAATATTCTTATTTAGAGAGTTTATTTGTTACATAATTGATAGGTACGACGTGCATCTCCATCAGCAAAGTATCTCCATCGTCATCTACGCATTTTTTGTTAGTTATTGCCAAAAGTAACTTGCATGTCATGAGTATACTTACCATGCACTTTATGCAACTATAGGTACCTGTAAATTGGGCGATGGAGCTATACCTAACGTTGCTGCAATATTTGATTTTAGCCACGAAGCCTTTAAGATTTCTTGCATTGCACCGATTTATCAGCGAACATCAATTTAATTAGAGAGTTTAAACAAATGGGATTCATTATGCAGATTCATTACGTTTATGTCAGGTGGTTCTATTGTATGCTCAAGACTATTCGCAACGTTTATGATACTGAGCGTAATTAGCATGATAATTGAACACGTTTAGTAAAGTGCTCGTATGGCTTGTTTCATGGTGATAAAGGCAGGAGTAATGTCACGGTTATAAAGCCAATGAGACAATGTCGATGTGACGGCAGTACACTGGTGGTAGAGTGCTGGTGACGGAGTTCGAGGGTGTAGACATCACCTAATCTACTAGTACGGACCACGGTAATGTTCAACATCGTGTTTTGGTCCAGTGGTTGTGCACGGTCCCGTATATTCCGGTATAGTGGCCTAACGGCTTTACATGGCATCTAAATTGAAATCTCGGATTTATGTTGATGTTTATAGGCTCCAGCTTAGACTGTAGTATTCACTTACCATCAATGTGGACTATATTATTTTACTTGTTTTTTGTACTTTCAATCATTAATACGATGTCTTAGCACTCCGTGCAAGACTGTTTCGTCTCGCATCTCATATGGTCGGCACAAAGATAGCCACAACTACTTTTTATGTCAATATATATGTCGCATAGACAAACAGACAGGTTTAAGTCTTGCCATATTTACGGAAAGTGGTTATCGTTGCGTAAGAAGTACGATTGCGACATAGAGCAGATACTAAATCACCATCCAATATTTTGACGACGTATCGAAGAGCTGAGCATGTATCAGGGAACTGGCTGTTTGACCACACGGGCAACTTTAGCGGTGGTAATAAAGGCTATATGATTGATTTCGGATAAGTGGACAGTTCCCTAACTGTACCTCGGAAGATAGCTAAGTGCGCGGCTCAATTTAGACTGTTATTACTATTATACATATAGATTTCATGCATCCATTTTGCTCAGATGTGTGGATGAACTTGTCATCTCTTGCGGAATGTTTTAATGTGTATAAAATACGCTGACACCGGAACAAACTGCTAAGCAGAACACGCTCCGTTGATGATACGGTAAAAGACTAGTCTACATTTTAGGCTATAACTTTCTAAAACGCCTGGTGTACCAGCTTTGTCGCGCCGCCCCGTGAATTTGTTGCGGTATAATGTTCTCCAGACTAAATTTCGGATCTCAACTGAGACTAGCCAACTGCGTAGGCGATATTATAGTGCGCAAGTGTATGTACAAACACAAGTGCACTCCCTATTCCCTCACTCTCATCCGGAAAGAAATCGGGCGCAATACCGATGGCTTTACGTGCTCTCCGAGGCACGGGTACGAGACTCTAGGCTACTGCTGAAAATTTACTCACAGAACAAAATCCAATAACAGCTTTTCCCGACATGGAGATCGAACCTAGGTTTCAGTATCGTAATATTGCGACCGCTACCAATAAGCAGTCAGTCAATTAGATAGCAGTGTATAGTTTGTCTGGTTAACCAATCATGAATATTACCAATTGCCGGTGTGAGCATTATGACTACTTTAACCATATTGGTGTCGTGTCACCGTCACGTCCCGTCGACTATGCGCCCCAAATCGGCTGCACTGGTATTAAGACAATCGGCTGTTGAGTAAATGGGTACAATAACATACACCGTTAGTGCACTGCGAACCACTTGCAATGGTGTCATGTCAACGATTCTCGTGGTAAATGTCACGTGAAATTATTGTTTGATCATGTTCGCGGTGTTTTGTTAAGCATTTGAAGCATGTCATTGCAACTAAGCGTTGTACAACCCCACCAACTTGACTTGATCGACATGATGCGCATCGGGGAAGTTAAACAGGTCTAAAAACAAAGAACTCCTTGTAATAAAAGGTTATGAATTCCTCGGAATCTCTATTTTTGACCGAGTTCAAAAAACGAGAAGGTTCTCAATTCGGCCGGTATATATAATGTATGTACGTGAATTTAGCCGAGATTTCTGGACCGATTTACGTAATTCTTGTTTTGTTTGATAGGCCTCTCAGTTTTTATTTTATGAGCATTTTTTTACTTACTTTCACCTCAGACTAAAGGAATTACAATAGACGGCGAGTTGTCATACAGTGCGTTGAATCCACTGACGTCCTAGATAGTCCTAATGCGCATGACAACAAGATGACAAGTGACAATGACACATTTACTCATCGACGAGACAACACAGCTTATTTACTCCTTCGTGGATAATCATTTTGTATCGACACACCTAAACAATTTAAATTAGGTATCTAATTGCCACGAAGCTAAAAGAGTCAGATTTTACAAATTTAACAGATGTAACATTAATCTAATGGGCAATGCAGCAAAAAACTAAAAAGTATTAAATAAATATAACTAGGTTAAGAAAAACCGACTTCAAAACTGAAAAGTAAGAAATAATAAAGATTTAATTGTAATTATATACTACCTATTATTTATATGTGCTATTTATTTACTAATAGGTTTGAAATCGGTGTCAAGCGTATCGGTGGAAGGTATAATCACGCCTACAAAGTGGTAGAATAAAAACATGAAAAATAAAATTATAGTTCCTTGTTTACTACGGAACCCTAAAAACGAGAAATTTGTCTGCTAAGTATAGCAATAACGAATAAAATACATTATCTACTAAATTCAATGTTACAAGTCATAGTGAACAGATATCACAAGATATCGATCAGTCGATATTCTCCATGATTAATGTAGATGTAGAAAGATCTATTGATATTCACTGTGACTCTTCTGAATTGATTAACGACGTAATGTTTCCACAATTTTAATATTCGATATGTCCGTGAGCTCTACTACCTCGACGAGTAGACAGGCGGTGAGGCATATTTGTATATCCAAGGAGAACCAAATACCAGGAGACAATGTGTTTTTATTGGATCTTGAATCTGAATAGCTGGATTTATTGAATTTATTTTTATCAAGCCTCGCAACAATACCTACGACCGACGAACGACCCGATATGATTCTTGGGGCTCGATGTTACAGTCTTATTGTCTTATTATTATTTTCCTTCCAAATTGGCATAGGGATTTTCCAGAAGATTCATGTTTATATTTATATAACAAATAATGTTTGTTCCAAATATTTTTTTATTCTGAATTCGTTCAAAGTTTTAAAAAGATATCAAATGCTAGGTACCTTCTACTTATTTTTTCAAACTGTCATTATAAATACTTATTTAAAAATGGCTCGTATGTAACTGATCGTTTAAAAAAGTCAAAATATTTAATTTAATTATTACTGAATTCAAATATACCTACCTACCTAGAGTAAATCAAATCAATCGATGATTTAGTCTGTTTTGAAGTTCCTACGCAAAAAATGTGTGTAATGTATCATGAGACATGGAAATTATACCTGGATAGCGAACTTGTCGGAGTCCATACGTAACACCTAAAGAGAAAAATGATAGTATTAAGACTGGTGATAGAGCAGTGATGCAGTTGAAGGGCGTAGGTATCATCGCATTACCTAATCTCCTTGCACCGCTAAATAGTAATTCTGCACTATAGTCACACCGCGGACACTCCGCCAAAATTACATACAAACGCTTAATTTGGTCTCTATTACACAGTCATCAATCAGTGACGTGTATTTACACGTGCACCTGTGTGCGTAGCACGTAGAGAATACCAAACGTCGCCCATAAGAGGGAAGGAGGTTGGGTGAGGCGGGGCAATCGGGCGGGACGTCGAAGTGTCCATTCTATACGTACTACGTAATAATACTTATTAGATACATATTCCCTGCTATAGTGTACCGGTCAGGTGGTAATGTACGGCCTTGTAATTTCCGGTACAGAGGCAAATATACATTGAATCACATCAGTTTTACAGTTTTATGTAGATGTTTATAGGCTATCCCCCTTATTCATAAACGTACATTAGATACGTTTTAGCTATAGAATGCTTTGTCTTTGTCAGTTGCATTGTTAAATGTGCAGGATAGAAAAAGACAAAGGAGAGCTTAGCAACACTTTAGCTAAAATACGTTTATGAATAAGGGGGTATATGTTTACAGTATTACTAACCATCAATGTAAACTGTATGCTTGTTTGCCACTTCACGTAAGAAGAGAAACGAGTAAGAGATGTCACTCAAAGATCGAGTACCTAAGTATAATCGAAAATCTTTATTGTAAGAAATGTGACGCATTTGCATTGTACCTAATGCTTTTGTTAGAATTTAAAGTTTACACAATATGTTAAGGTTATGGTAAATGCATATCTACAATGACGCAAATTTTCAAACTCCCAGAGTATTGCCATTGTTCTGGTACATTAAGAACGCGATAAAAGTGGTTTCGCATGCAATTTTAGATTGTACTTAAGCAAGGTCATTTGAATCATATAAGGTACGCAAAGAAACTTAATATTTGCTTGTGTTAGGCCACCGTTTGGTATTATTTGATTTGTGAAATGTATTTCTGCATATTATTATATTTTAAATTCTAAATAAGTTAATCTTTTTGCCGCCTGATGACGTTAGTTAAAGCCTCCTCAATTAGTGAAACAGTGACGGCCAACTAATTCAAAGACACGTTCCAAAGGCGTGATCAACAAAACTCACGATCCTCACAATCGTTCGTTAGTCTGTAATAGCCACGCCGGTCCCATGCTCTATCTTTGTTAATAAGAGAGCCAAAGTCCACACGATACTTAAGATACACGTGTATTTTGAGATCGATTCATAAATTTCACTTTTCATGTACATAAAAAGAATCTATAAATTCCTATTTATTTATACGTGTTAACAGTTCATTAGGTTTATGTTCTTATAAATCAATAAAGTTACGTTGAATTTGAAAATAGCCGATAAATGTTTTGCTGATTTACATACATGAGATTATTATTTTTTTTATTTTCCTTCGCCTGATTTTGGTGCACGTGAACTTGAGTTTAAACACACATAGATACATAGTGTTTATTTGTTTCTTAATTACATTGTTGTAACTTTCTAATTACCAATAATTAAGCTATTACACGTCTAGTATATGTCTGCATATCTGCATTTATTGCTATTAGCACTTGTTGTGGTAAATATATTTACACAATATTATTGTTTAGTTGTTTTAATTATACCTACATTTTGGATAAAGCAGTTCAACTGATAGTCTGCGGTTAATAGCCTATAATTGAAAACCATTTTAAACCTACATTGTATTTATTTTACGAACCACATCTCACGTGTATACGCGTGCAATGGCATTAATTACTTTAATTGGTTTCGTGTCAAAAGCTTGGACGAAAATCTATAGTATAACTAACAGGTATGTAGCTACTTTTAAAAAAAACGTAGATATTTAAAGATTTAATTTGAATAGTCGTCGAGTTGTTGCTGTTTAGATAAATTTCGTGATTGCGATGATATTTTGATTCCTAAAAAAACTTAGGTATGTTTTTTTCTACCTACGCATTTGCGCAAATTTTATATATTCGCTTATTTGCTTTGTCTGATGGTCGTTAGAATACATACTGGTACCTAAGTGAGACTACGTATTCTGACGATCATAGATAATACATATAGTTAAGTATAGTAGAGTTACTGAAGCGCGCATGGCCCAGCGGCTGGTGTAGATCGTAAGCGATCTGCTCGGTTAAGCACTACGGGCGCGGTCGGGTAGTGTGATGGGTGACCGCTAGTGGCAAATTAAATGCGCGTTTCCGTGCTTCGGAGGGCACGTTAAGCCGTCGATCCCGGTTGCTATCGATGGATAGCAGTCGTTAAACCTTGTCGGAGGCCTTATGGGCGGTTTGGAAACATCCGACAGTGGGTTGGCCACTAACCCACACCCCCTCCACCAATCCGCATTGGAGCAGCGTGCTGGAGTAAGCTCCAGGCCTCCCCCCAAAAAGGGGAGAGACTCGTGCCCAGCAGTGGGACGTATAATGGGTTGCCATTATTATATTATTATTATTATAGTAGAGTTCCAGTACAGAGTGCTCGAGGGCGTAGGCACCATCGCATTACCTAATCTATCTGTCGTCAAATGACAGTGTTTAGCAGTGATGTATGGCCCCGTAACAGCTATTACAAAGACAACATGGTGGCAACGCATCTTCATTTTGAACTCTATTTTTAGCGCAGATGTTTATATTCTGTAAACATCATTTAACATCTATGTGAACTGTGTGTTTGTTTTAAATGATAATGCTTTTTATGAATTAAAAAACATTATCATTTAAAAAGTGCGTTAGGTGACTCTATCAAAGATTATTCAAGATCGAACTCGATTATACAAAATACCGCAGTTTAGAGTGCACTCAATTTCGAACTCTATTCATTAATACGGAGTTTAATCCAGTTAGATGTTAGTGCATGCTTTGACACAGACAACATCATTAGGCAACGTACTCGTATCTGCTTACGGCTGACTAAATACATAAGGGTTGTAGTGGGTAATCAACTAAAATATTAAGGCTGCGTTGCACTAAGATATTTATTAAAGTTAAAGAAATCTGTTTTTTTATGTAATGGAAGTGGCAAATAAGAATGCAGTTCACATTGATGTTAAGTGATTACTGCAGCCTATAGACACCCACACAAAGACCAAGATCAAAATGCAGATGCGTTACCACTCCTGAGGCCTAAGTTTTTATGCCTCTGTGCCGGAAATTACAGGGCCGTACATTACCACCTGACCGAAACACGATAGTGCTGAACACTACCATTTAGCGGCAAGTATATTAGATAATACGGTGGTGCCTACGCCCGCGAGCCCCGTCACTGGAGCTCCACCACCAGTAATAAAAAGTTAAAGTTAAAGAGGGATGTGAAATGTATACAAAACAAATATCTTGATGCAACCCAGCATACTTATGTGCGTATTAAAGTAACAAATTGGTATGTTATCCACCAACGATGTTTATTAGATACTAGCTGAACCGGCAATAATCGTTCTGCCATACAATAATAAAAAAATAAAAAATATTTACAATCAAATGAGTCCCATCTCCCATCATCGGTGTAAGCAACGTGTTTGAATTAAATTTATTTACATGAGCGCTATTTTTTGCATCTTCTAAGATTGCATCCTTTGAAAAATGCAACTCAAATGTAAAGTGCCAATGTCTTCTGGCACCTTGGCAAAATAACTTAGACCATAAGAGTAGGTACCAACACATCTGCATTAATCCCTCCAGACATGAGAAAAATATGACAATTGAAATTCAATTGTGTCTGGGCGCCGGTGGCCTTACGATCCTTGAAAGATTAAGATCTTTGGTTTTTGTGTAATTTTTAGACATCATTATAAAGAACATGAGACAAAGTAGAAAACAATTTCTTTCATTACAAAGAAGATTAAAATATTTAATTCTAGAGCTGATTCTAGAATCACTTATATTAATTACCTATTAAAATTCATAGTTTGTTCAAGGAGCGCTTTCATTTTGATTTTCAAAAGGTCGTTGACATAAAAGGGATAAATATATTAATAGTATTATATATATATATATATATATATATATATATATATATATATAATAGTATTCCACTTATTTATTGATAAAACTTATTTTATAATTTTTTACATATATATATGTATATAAAAAAAAACAACAAATATATATAAAAAAATAAAAAATAGTGTGCCGCCGGCAGCGGGAGCAGGGTCCAAGCTGCCGGTGGTTAGGGACACAGAGACAGGAACCTCCTCACTATGCGTGCCGTGCCGAGGAGTACTGCTTTCTGTATCAGACCCTTGATCCATACACCTAGCGAGAGCCTCTTGAGATGTTGGTCGAGGCTCTTCGCTATCAGTCCCTTCACCGATACGACTATCGGCACAATGATGGCCGAATCCACATCCCACATGGCGACAACCTCGTGAGCCAGATCAAGATATTTAATTTCCTTGTCTTTTTCGGCTTTCACGAGATTCTCATCATGCGGGACGGTGATGTCGATCATCATCACGCGTCGCTCCGAGCGATCTATCACCACTATATCAGGCTTATTGGCAACAATAGTCCTGTCAGTGATGATAGATCGGTCCCAACACATCGTAACATGGTCGTTTTCTAGAACTGGGTCGGGCACATACCTGTAGTACGGCACCTCTGCGACTACAAGACCGTATTTCAAGGCAAGTTGCTGATGGATTATCCTGGCTACTTGGTTGTGTCTGTGCAAGTATTCGCATTTGGCAAGACTCAAACAGCCGGAAACAATATGCCTGATTGATTCACCCAGTCGATGGCATGCCCGACATATGTCGACCGTTCCATCCTTCAGGATAAACTTCCAGTAGTTGTTGGTCATTACCACTTCGTCCATAATTGCACAAAAACCTTCGGTTTCCCCAAAGAGGTCACCGAATCGTAGCCAGGCCACAGAAGCTAAGAAATCTACATCGGGCCCATGGAGGGCCCGGTAAAAACGCCCGGGTAGCTCCTTGCCTTGTCATACAATCCTGCGGTCGCTAGTCGTGAGCACCTCAGGTTTGCGCCAGTTCTTTTTAGCCAAAGAGAGTGGGGTGAGTCCGCTGTCGACCGCCACCACATCCCGATGCATCTCTCCGTCGGCGGTCAGGAAGTATTCTCGGAGATTACACACCTCACGGTTGTGTAGGGTCTTAGCGCTTAGAACGCCACGATCCCCACATTTCCGTGGGATGTATAATCTCATCACCGAAGACCGTGGGTGATGCATGCGGTGCGCTGTCAGTAAAGAGCGGACTCGCCTGTCAAGGGCATCCAGTTCGGTCTGAGTCCACTTGAGTATGCCGAAGGAGTACAGCAAGACCGGCATGACCCAACCGTTGAAGGCGCGCACCCTATTACCGCCCGACAAAAGATTTTTCAGTACTTTTGTCAGGCGACCAAAGAAACGTTCCCTCAACGATTGTCTCATCTCGACCTCGCGTATACCTAAGGCCTCCGCCATACCCAAATACTTATAGCTCTCGGTGGCAGAGAGGTTTCGGAACAGGATGGAACCCGGGAGATTCATTCCCTCAGATTACATTATCTGCTCCTGTTGTACATGCATAACAGCGCATTTTTCGATTCCGAATTCCATCCTAATAGAGTTACTGAAGTTTTCAGTATTAGTATAGTATTATTGTTATTATCGTTTTGAGTATCTAAAGCTTAGGTTTTGATTTCTTCTTCAAGCTTAGGTAGGTATAAGCTACATATTGCGTATAAATAATAATAAATAGTATTGGGTACCTACTTAGTCTGAACGGACCAAGAAGAATAAACCGTGGTCCATTCGACCGTAATAAAAAACGTCTACGTCCCAAAGGACCGGTCATAAAATTATTTCAAAATAATTTTAAAGGACAGTCGCATACAAACGTGATAGTCGTATTTCACTATTAAATATAATACACAATATTGATTTAAGTATTATGCCACTGAGCTAATTATTTTTAAACTATTTTATCTTATCTTGATGAATCTACCTATATAAAATCCACTGCGCATGTGTGTGCTTCTGTTCATCTGATCTAAACTGCAGCTTGACTGATTCCGATTTTTTCGTAGTTATATTGATGTTTTTAGCTACAGTTGGTTGTCGTTGGTAAAACTGTTGATAAATCTACATAATTTTAAATATTTAATTAGGATTTAAAGAGTGGAAGAGGAAACTAAGATTATCTACATATTCGAAAATTTTGTCTAAATATAAATTCACTGTAGGTAAACTACTAGTTGTAATACAGAATTAATGTAAGTTTTGCTCTCACCTGAAGTATTCTTAAGAAATATAAAATAGAAAATATTACCTAATTCACAAAACTTAACGGCATTTTACATGAACTAATACTTAAATAGTTGTTGATAACACGTTTTGTCAGCATTACCATTTTGATTAAAATGTCTCAAATGGTACGATTTCACAAGAGATGCCTATTTCAAAGCAATGTAGGACATAGCGCTAAGCCACACAAAAGTGTGCAAAAAACTTTTTCCTCTTAAGGATAACTCGCACAAACCATTTCTGTCTTGATGTTTGGTCAAAAGAAAATTATGTTTAATTTACGAAGTTGTTTTGACCGACTTGCTCATTCAATTAAATATTTACTTAGCTATTTAGCTTTGATCAAGTTACGTACTCAATACGAAATTGTTGAATTTTATGAAACTAACGTGGTAAAAAAGGTAGTTCCCACTCGTCATGAAAGAATACTGCAGCCTATTGACTAACTTCTAAAACTAACGTTTTGGAGATTTGATAGCTACTACTACAGATGTTTTTTAAGATTTTTTACCTCTGTCTGTCCTGTGAGCCTGCCATCTGTTCCCCCCGCGAGCTCCGTCACTGGAGCTCTACCACTAGTAAGAGATTGAAGGCTTCGAAATAAAAACTCGAATTAAAAGAGATTTTATTTATTTATTTATTTAATCTTCCAAGCACAATAAAAGTACATGAGGCGGACTTAATGCTAGGTAGCATTCTCTACCAGTCAACCTTAAGGTAGTGTAGAAAAGTCAATATGGTAGTGCAAATGAAAATTTCGCGAAAGAAAAGAATAAGTGTTCATGCACAGGTGTACACAAATGAAATTCCCGTATTACACTTCTTGAAACTTCGGTTTATTTCGATAAATTCGTTACATGTGATATTTGGTTGAGACGAGAAGAAAGAATGAATTAACAAAAAAGTACGGTGCACTGCCTTTACCGTCGGTACTTCGAAAAACAAAACGTTGAATTATTATGTATGTAATTTTCTTGACAATAAAAGGCGCAATCAATTTAGGTGTGAATTGCATGATGAATTGTAGTAGGCGCGAACATCCTCCCCCCGTTGAAAAGCCAATTTTTCAACCCTCCAATTCTTCTGAGGTAGGCAAAGGACACAGGCGTACCAATGGGAGTCTCTGCGCAGATCCTCGTGGCGTAGTAACCTCAGCAACTCTAGGTAATTGATCCTGAGGTCCATGATAGAGCTTGGCAATTTTTCCAAGCTTCCAACACAATGGTGGAACATTATCTTCTTTGATAAGAACCAAATCTCCCAAACTGGGACAGACAGAATTGGTCTTCCATTTATGACGTTGTTGCAACTCAGCTAAGTATTCCTTCTGCCAACGCCTCCAAAAATGTTGATGGATTTGCTGTAGTCTTTCGTGCCGCTGCATATTATTGAGGTAGCAATCTTCCAGGTTAGGAGAAGGTGTTGCAGTAAGAGCACGACCAATGAGAAAGTGACCCGGAGTTAGGCAATGGAAATCATCAGGAGAGGACGATAAAGGACAGAGAGGGCGGCTGTTCAATATGGCCTCCACTTGTGTAAATAGTGTGGATAATTCTTCGAAAGTTAAATGCGAATTACCCATAACGCGTATGATATGAAATTTTGCGGACTTAACACCGGCTTCAAAAATGCCGCCAAAGTGAGGAGCGTAAGTTGGTGAAAATAAAAATTTTATTCCCTCTTGACTTGCAAAATCGGATAAAGAATTGGCGTTAACATTCACAAATTGATTAATTTCTTTAGACCCCGCAACAAAATTGCGGCCATTGTCACAAAACACTTCCGTTGGCTTGCCTCTGCGTGAAACAAAACGATTAAATGTCATGATAAAAGTGTCCTTCGACATATCGCTAACAGCCTCGAGATGCACGCATTTGTATCGCAGACACACAAATACGCAAAGATAACATTTTATTAGTGATGAGCCTCGACCCCTTTTGTTTACTATTAAAAAGGGACCTGCAAAATCCAAACCTACAGTTTTAAATGGAAAACTTGGCGTAACTCTTTGCTTTGGTAAAGTACCCATCATAGGTTGCAAGGTTATTCCCTGCAGTCGACGACATCTAACACAGTTATGGAACGTGCGGCGAGCTAAATTTCTTCCTTGGACGGGCCACACGTATTCACGAATAATTGCTAATAACAGCTGTGGACCAGCATGTAACTTATGCTTATGTTCGTGTTCAAATAAAATTTTTGTAAAATGATTCATAGAATGCAAAAGTATTGGATGTTTTTTATCGAAATCGAATTCTGAAGCATTTAATCGACCACCAACACGTATTACGCGTTCACTACTAAAGAATGGAGTCAATGATAAAATAGTTGATTTAGGACTAAGTAGCTTATTAGATGCTAGCAAATTATATTCATGAGAAAAAGATTCTTGTTGAGACAGCCGACATAAATTAAGAAAAGATGCATTTAATTCATCAAGGGATAAAGAACCGGTAAGTTTTTTATTCGACCTTTTCACATTATGGATAAAACGCAAAACGTAAGCGAATGTTCGTTTTAATTTGTTAAAATTAGAAAATCGTTTAAAGCTAATTATAGCATTATCAATTGGTGAGTTCGTTTTTAAGTTAACCATAACGTGAGTCATGGATAAATTATTTTTAGTTTCTGGTAAGTCATGTATATTAATTTTAGAGTCATTAAGAATAGGCCAAGTACCTTCAGCTTCAGAAAGAAAGGTAGGGCCCGACCACCACAACCGTAAATCTTTCAGTTGATCTGCACTTACACCCCTGGATATCAAATCCGCAGGATTAGTTGACGTTGGCACGTAACGCCATGACGACGAGCTAGTTAATTCACAAATTTCTGATACCCGATTAGCAACAAAGGTTTTCAGGTTTTGAAAACTACAGTGCAGCCAACCTAAGACAATTGAAGAATCACACCAGTGTATTTGACTATCTATATTAATTCTCAATGACTCAATCACTGCCTTACACAATTTTGCTGCCAACAATGCTGCGCACAATTCCAATCTGGGAATAGTAGTAGCCTTAATAGGTGCTATCTTTGATTTTGAACACAGTAAGTTGACAGTCACATTATTCTCTAAATCCACAGAGCGCAAATAAACGCATGCACCATATGCAATTTGTGATGCATCGCTGAACGAATGTAGTTCTACAGTGACTGGATTATTGCAAAGAACACGTCTGGGGACTTCAAGATTCAAGAGAGTCGGTATAACTTTAACAAATTTATTCCAATCCCTTTCAATATCATGGGGGATTTGTTCATCCCATCCTAGTCTTTTTAACCATAGTTGTTGCATTATAATTTTAGCCTTTACAACAGAAGGACTTAACAATCCCAAAGGATCAAATATTTTAAATAGTGAAGAGAGAATAATTCTTTTAGTAAGTTTATTATCGCTAGTTAGAGTTGGAACTTTGAATGGAAAATGCAATGTGTCAGTACTTGGGTTCCAACCCATACCTAATGTAGATGTAGATTCACTAATAATTAGGCTATCCTCGGAGTTGGATGAAGCCGAGTCTAAAATAGAAGGTAAATTTGATTTAAATTTTCTGAGATTCAAACAACCCCTATGCAGAACTGACGTCAATTTCGAAGATTCTGTGAGATGACCTAAGTCGAAATATTCGCGCATGATTTCAACATATTGTGTCTTGACGTCAGGCTGTTTTCTGAATCGTTTCTCAAGATTTTGTAATCTTTTTTTGGCTAAATTATAAGATTGTCCAAGACAATCGGGAGACTCCTTTAAAGGACTCACTGAAAATCTACCAGAGTTTAGGCGAATGGTGCGGGCCTTAAAATGAGCCTCACACGCCATTTCGCTCTCACTAAATTTGGATCTTTGGGGAACCTCTTCAATTTCCCAAAATCTAGCAAGTTCTTGGTGTAACTGGTCTTCATGATTAATTGCATTGCTTGATATAGTAGAATGATTAGATTGAATATCCTTGCCTTTTGAATTAGAAAAAATAGGACCTGAAATTATCCAACCGAACTGAGAGCTTCTTAATTTAGGTTTATTAGGACCAAGAGAATGTTGCTCATGGCCAAGAATATCCCAGAAGAGATCGGCACCGATGAGGATATCAGCCGGTGCTGGTTGGTAAAAATTAGGGTCTGCAAGTTTAATATCATTGGGCAATTTTAAATTTGAAATTT